>JAUCMO010000116.1:692500-5805000 GCA_032399605.1 Melipona beecheii
AATATGTAGAAAGTAGCGTCGTCTGTGTACTTTTGTTCCGCGATCACAAAACTCGTTGGAAATCTTTTGCAAATGCTTACCGTCTCGAGCGATCGCGTTCGCAGGTGAGGTGGGCAAGATAGGCACAGTAACCTCTCTCTGCCTGTATGTGTAAGTCAAAAACTTGCCAGAAATATAATACAGATTTCCTTATATAAATATTTGAAAATATCATATTGAAACGTACATTTAATCTTGCGAAAATTCACAAACAATTAGATGTTTATTATTCCATTTTAAAATTAATCTGTTGTACTATACACAGAAGTTACATTATTCTTTTTTATTTTGAAATTATAGATCTTTTCTGCTACATCATGCAAAACCGTATTTACGAATATAGCCGACAGGCAAAATTAGCAAGGTCGTAAAATTAGTTAGGCTCCGAGGCATACTTATTTCAAATATTTGTCAAGCGAATTTACGGAAAATGCAAAAAGATCGTAGTAATTCAGTCGTATTTCAGTTCGTTTTAAAATGCACCAGATTGTTGTGTAAATTAGATCGATAAATTAACTATTAAAATGAATTATTTTTGAAAAATTATGTATTTTGTCGTTAAAATTAGAAAATTTTAAGAAACTTAAACCTACTACCACTCGTGCGATTCTGAATATCACCAATTTATTCGTGCTGGAATTTGCATTAATTTACAACCTCGGTGTATATCGTATTATATGAAGACTTACTGCAACTAAATTCTCTTTTTTTTTCCAACCATGTCTATTTCTGCGACGGTACACGAGATGCATCAGTATTAATGGCCTTGGCCGACCAGTTGGTAAGCCATCATTCGAGCACGAGCCATCGCCAGAGGTCACTGTACCTTTTCTCTTCGTTGTGTACCTTTGTCACATCAGCTTCGACCCATTTGCGGTGCACGCATCTTCGCGCCCACTTTCCGTGCCTCTCTTATTTTGTTGAGTTAAAAATTAATGCTTCTCTTGCTGACTCAGTTATTTGCTGGTTACCATACTGTCTTTCGATATTGAGAGAAAAACTTGAAATCGTACATAAAAACATTGAGTCAATATCTACACGAACTTTCATTAAATTTGTAATATGTAAAATTTAGTATCTATATGAATCATAGTTGTTTCGATACGCAAATAGGCTATACTTTTATATCGCTTCGTGGACAGACTCATTCGTAACTTATTCACAAATGTAGAAACTAGAGATACAAACTATTACATTTTTGGCATTGAGGATTGTGCAAAAGCGAAATGCATGTCCCTTAATCTTTATTATCTGTCGCGGCAGTCGGGTAATTGGATAACTCGCTGGCGCATGCGCCACTAAAGAATAATCGTAAAAGTTGGTAGTTATCTCAGACAAGTGTGGCGTTCACTTTCAAGATAAATCGTCTCATCGCGATCTAATCCTTGCGTTATTAATACCCTTGTGGTTTGATAAGTAATGTGTAACAATAATTTCCATTATCGTATTTACGTTATCTGTGCAATGGATTGAAAATTGAAAATTTCTATGATTTTTAGATACCGTCAAGAGGGTTACCCCCGTGTTCGAATGAGCTGATATATTTCGAAAATGATCGAGTTTGTATATTACCTAAATTCGCAATAAAACTTGTGAAATTACACGGTATTTCATTCATTTCTGGCGTTTAATTTTATTTCGTTCACATAGTATTACGAAACTGCTAATAACATCCGAAGAAAAGAACTTTAGGTGAGACGATAGAAATGAATCTTTTCCGAGTTTAATCTTCCCGTAGATAGAGAGGAAATTATTCTTCCCACGCGATTCATGAAACTTGTTACCACATACACGCAACCTCGTAAAAGAGAAAAAAAAAATTCAAATTTATCAAGTTTAAATTTGCTTTTATTTCTCTCTGAATTTTACCAAACTCCCAACATGCGTAGCACACGTAAGACGGTACGAAAAGAAAATGAAATCGTGCCTGCGAAAGTGTTAAATTTTTCTAATCGTTTCGCGCTTGTCCCGCGATAAGAAGAAAGTCTTTTTTAACGTTGCAGCGTGGGCGGCCCCTGTAATAAGTTGAGTCTAGCGGACGCGATATCTCATTGGAGCATACTCGTCACAGTGTGACTCTGGTAGATTAGTTTATCTTATGTAACGAGTTATTGCGGAGACAGAGAAAGAGTATGACCATTGTTTGGCTTGCGACAACTGGGCGTACAACGTGGCACCCGCATGAGTTCGCAGATGTGTCTCGACCGGCGTCCGTCGGGCTCCGAGCTTCTGCCGCCGGCGGACTCTCTCGGACCTCGCCGAAAAAATGTCTTATACGTATTTACACATCGTCAGTTTCGTTGTTGCGTGGGTCGTTAAAGGGGCCGTTGCGCAAACTTTCCGGGCCCCGCTGAAAGAAAAACTGAAAAAAATGTCGGAGATGTTGAAATTTCGCTGTACATACACGTACGCACATATTTTCTGTACAAGAGGAGGATGTAGCAGAAATTATTTAGCCAAATTGCACGTTGGATATCGATGTGCGCGTTTCAATCTTACATAGAGATTATCTTTTTTAATTTATAGGTAGTTGTATAACGTGACATTTGAACAAGTACGTAGTAAAATATTCGAGTAGGTTATTTCGAGCATTTATTACAAAAGAAATTGAAGAAATTTTCTGGTCGTATGAACAAATTTTAAAAATTCGTTTTCCCGCTTTCTTCGAAACGGAAATGCACGTACACGCTGTAACGACTGTTTGCGTCTGGTACACCTCACTCAGAGGTTATATGATAACTTGGGATCGAAACACTTGCACCTATATGTTATTCGCGAACTCGAAGGATGAGACGAACGTGCCAACAACGAAATATTTGATTTCTCGAAAGCCTTGGATTTCGAATCACAGATTCGAATTTAAATTACAGGAACATACTCTTGTGTTGTATTAATGAACTGCTACGGGTAACTTCTGATATCACGTCCAACGAATTCTATACATGTATTCCATTTCTTTGTTTATTCTATTCATCTTTTATCTTCTGTTTACATATAAATCTGATTTAAAATATTCGAAGATTGATTAAATCGGTTTATTTGGAAAATTTAATCCGAGAAATATTTGAAATTTTTTTTTTTTTATTTCAAGTAATTTTCTAACTTGTTTCATTTATTCAATAAAATTCGAATTGGAACAATAATAATGTGGTCGTAAAGTGGAGTACGAAAGTTTTCTAAAACTTCGTTTAGAACGAATTAATTTTTCCATGTATTTTTCGTCGATTCGATCAAAACTGATCTTGCCACTTACATAATTTTCTACGTATTGATACGTCGATAATATTATTAATATTAATGTACAGTGTACTGATCGTTTTGTGCATACTCTTCGCCACAAAGATCCTCAACTGTTAAAGAAAAAAATTTCTTTGAATCTTTTAAACATCAAAGAAACAGTCTACATCGTATATATCAAACATTTATTTAAATTTTATTCCAAGGGAATGGATTTTAATTTTTACATTTACATTTAATTTTTACACTTAGTTATTTTGCTTTTAATCTGCGCGTCAAACATCTGAAGGCAATTTGAAGGTTTGGAGCTATTATTGGACACAGGAAATAATACTATGAATGCTAAATTATACGTCAGTGAGAAATATAGAAATATTATAGATTAGAAACGATTTAGGAAAAAGGATATATTAATTCATTGTTAGTTAAATGGAGTTATTAATAAGCTACTTTTAGTTTTAAATTTTAATCAATATTTTGGAACGATTTTCCCAAGCCGTACACAAATTTATTCGAAAACCAGGCATTCGGCGAACACGACTGGTTTCTTTCGGAACAGCACTACCAGATCCCGTCTGAGTAGTTACTATGTCGTTACAGCGTCTGTAGTAGTATTGCAATCGTCTACAGTAGAACAAGGAGCGGCTGTTCTTCTGTCGTCGTGGATTACATGGCCCCTTAACCGCGTATCGCGTATTCAATTGTGGATGACTACGTGCACGTTTATTACGCGGACGCGCAGCCTCTGTCTAACTATACATAGCATGAAACCGAATGCGCCGCGTTCATTAGACTATCAATCGAACGATTATGCATCGCTAAAAGATAGGCCGTAGGTAATTAAGCGCAATTATTGGCGAACTCGGCTGGCATTGCGGTAAAGCTGATGCACGTATAAATGACGCGTGTATTTGGAAAAAGAAAATTCGAATTTGTGAGTTTGTTAGAAAAGATTCTGACAAAAACAGAGTTTTAAAATGCTATTTGAAAATATTTGAAAAAATGACAAGTAGTTTTGAATGTTGATTGGTTAACATTAAAATTTCCTCTTATCTGTGTTTTAAAATAGCGACGAATTAATTGTTGTAAAGAAGAAATAATTAAAGATGAAGCAATTATTTGACGCCATCGTATTTGTGCGATTGTTGCCACGCTCTACGTTCGATGCGAATTTTCGTTTTCTGTCTTCAAGAGAACGTACTTGGGAGACGAGTGTGTCGAATGGTACATTATGAATTATGAATCGATCTCGATATCATCGTTCTCGTTCAGCCCATGTATAAAGTTAATTGGATAGTCATAAAAGTTGTGTTACATCGACGGATGATGGCTCAACGATATTGAAAATAAAGTTTGATCCTCTTTGATTCATCATCCACAAGGTTTCGATGAATCAAGCGATATAATTATAACGAAAACGAAATAAAATTCATGTTGTGTGGTACAACATAACTAAATATAGAGTATTGACGAGTGTATCAAAGCTATAGACAGAATTCAAGCTTTGTCGTTCGAAGTCTTCAGCCGATACCTAAAATAGAATATCATATTTTCCACTAGTCTGTTGTCTAATCATCCTACACACTCTTCTGCTCCGATTTTTATCGTCTTTTATCTTCTACTCGTAGCTGCACATTACCTACTTCCTACGCCTGTTAACCTAGAAAATCTTACATCCCAATTTCGCGAAACCATTCTTCATTCTCCTCTCAATCCCAGAACTCTCGAAAACACTTCTATCTATACAAGTTCCATCGACACCAAGCTCCAATCTACCCCTACCAACCTCTATGATCTTGCACGTTTCTCTATCGTATAGAGAGCAAGTCGGCACGCAAGTTTGTTCACTGTGTTTCGTCGCTACAAGGAAACGTAACGTCCTACAACCCAGCCACTGTACGCCCCTAAAGGAACCGATGAATTGGCGCTGGATATCGAGGTCATCCCGGTGTTTCCGTATCGGGCCACTATTTCCGTTTGCTACTAAACGCTCGTGCTTGCTCCCTCGCGAGTGCTCTGGCGCATAGTTAGGCAGACAGGCGCGCATACGCGCTTGCTCTCTCCCCCTCCCCCGAGAGAGGCACCGGCGAGAGCTCTCCCTATACGTGTACGCACGCGAAGACTTCTTCATCCGTTCGTTCATTCAGAGTTCACAGTCAGTCAGTCACCAGCACACCTCCACCGATCAGCTGATCCCGACGACGACGGCAGACTGCGCGTCGCCAACCCCTCCGCCCTCCTTCCCTTCTTCTCCACACCCGCCCCTCCTCCTCCACCTCATCCTCCGCCACCTCCACCACCTCCTGCTGCTGTTGGCTGCTGCTGCTGCTGCTCGTGCTACTACTGCTGCTGCTACTGCTACTGCTGCTGCTGCTGCTGCTGCTAACCCCCCGATGGACGATCAGCTGACTGGGAACTGTCAGTCGTGTGCCGTGGGCCTGCGAGCCCACGCGATGGTGGGGCTCTCTCCGCGATCCAAGTCGGTTGCTTTCTGCTCTACACAGGGCCGCGACGCGAGGCGACGCTACGCGCCGCGCCGCGCCACGCCACGCCACCGCGCCACGCGGCACAGTGTCCCGTGCCCACTGTCCAAGCTTACGCGAATCTCGTAGACCACGCGGCTACCGACCGTCCGATACGCGCCAGAATCATGACGTGTAGGGTTCGCGTGTCTTCGACAGAAGTAGCTCTTGACAGAATACCTCAGATCCTGAGGATACTCTGGATGAAGATGAGAGTTTCTGCAAGTATGGGACACGTTTTGGTGTGTCAGAGTTTTCTGCCACTGGGTACAGCACCTGCCTTGGTAAACTTGATTTCCTGTTCCCTTGGAAAATAGAAACGTACCGTTATACTGTCATATGCGTGTATTTGGTTCTATCGGTCCGATATCCGTGTATTTGTCGATATCCGTCATGCATCTCTTCTCACGTATCTCTTTTTCTATATTTACCATTATAGTTAATTTAGAGAATCCTAGCTTGCTTAATTCTTTCGTTCTGAATAGCTATTAATAGCATCATTTTCTCCAATACGAATGATTACTACAATAAACTATAAATACTGCTCAACAATCCATCCGTAATGTTGTCCCGAGTTCTAAAAATTTAATCTTAAATTATTCAAGAAATCTCGTGATAATCTCTCTTACCCGGCTTCTCCATAATTTTCAAATACGTCCAATCTTGAAATTCTCGTCGATAATATTCGATACTGAAAACTCTGTGACAAGAAGTTGTTGTCACAGGACGTTGGTGTCTTGTGGTTGGGATTAACCGTCCTGTTTAGATTTCTTGCCGGTATCGCGAAGTACAGGATTCACTGGAAATGTAGAAAAACTGTAATTGCGGTTCCAAGGAGATCTCGAGTCGAACGTACTCTGGAGTACTTGGTCGGTATTCTTGGAACAGGGTTCTTGGCTCCCTTCTTCGCGTTTATTTTGGATCATCGCCTTTGGAATTTATAATAACCGTCGGTGATCTCTGTATCGTCTTCGAGATTTACAAAATAGTAGATTTGTAAATGTTATAGGTCAGTGTTCCTAATACTCGGGTACGAAGAGACATTTGTTGAATCGTAAATTTGGTCGTGGTTGAATTTAACGAAATGGTAATTGGTAACGATTGCGATCAATTTTTATAGGTTTACAGATAAATATAATTATAGATAATTTATGTTTCATACATGGACAGAGATATTGCTTATCGTTCCCCACGTTTAACATGAAAAACATAATTGGAAACATAAAATAGATAAATATGGCTACAAAAAGTACTTGCATACCATGTATTGATATACTTCATTTAATAGCATTTCTAACATGACTGAGAACATTTAAGTTTCATTAAGGAATAATGTTATATACACATATACGCTCCACCTGCGTATATATTTTTATATTACAAATAAAACGAAATCGTAAGAACGAGAGGATTAAAGTACGTGCAGCTCGTCCTAAAAATGTGCTGAAAAATCGTTGGAAAAAATCGTGGATGGCAGGGTATTCGGCGACATCGTCGATATCGCTGGCTGTGTCGAACGGAATATCGAAAGGCGAACGTCAAAGGGAAGATTTATCCTCTCAGAGGCTGCGTATGGTAGCAACTTGCTGCCGCTTTCGAGCCCCGCGTACGATACACCATCGGCATCAGTTAGATATACTGGTTTTACTTTGTAGTCGATGAGAGATAAATGCACTGGCATCCACTGTAATTCCAACCAGTTCTCCATCTCTCGAGCAGAGCAAGGCGGTGGGAGGGATTGGAAAATGACCCCGAGAACAAATTCGCTGCTGGAATACTAATTCATCGTTTCATGATAATTATACGTCGCATATCTCGCGTGGAAAACGAGAAACATCGCGAATCACAGTATTTTGTTTACACTTTCAAAAGAGGATATAGTCGTCCCTTATTCACTGGACTCCTTTTAATTCATTGTGATTTTAATTCATTAAAAACATTCTGACGAATATATTTTTTTACCGCACGCAAGAATATAAATGGTTATTGTAAAATAAATTTTAAAAAATTACCTTTTCCTTCTTATACGTCTTTTCTCGATCTTTTGAGAGACTTTACATCGTCATCGTAAACAATTATTTTCGTCATAACTATTGTATTCAGTTACTTGATTGGCCGTAGTTAACATCCCTGCGTTAAAATCGCGGACATTAACGTGTCGCGTCCTAATGGCTGTCTGAAATTAATCAAATTTCTCATGTCGCGAACAGTACGAATCCATTAGAATTCGTTTCATTGATCGCAATTAACAGACGTATTGTGTCGACGATATCAACGAAGGTTTATATAATTAGTTGTATTGTGTAACATTGGTAATAAAAATAGTTACAATTGATACAACCAATGTTGTTCGAAAGCAGAATCGTATAATATACCGATAATGCTTTTCCACTGAAACGATAGATGTGTTTGTAGACTATTTCTGCAATAGAAAATTGTAGTTTATTTCTCCGATGTTGCAAATAAATATATATCTCTAATAATTTATATATATATATATATATATATATATATATATATATATATATAAATTATTAGAGATTGAATTCCACTTTTCTGTTGCAATCAGACAATATGCTTATTTACATTACATAATCACGTAGAAGTATTTCTTAATATCTATTATTAAAAATGCCTCACGTGTTTTCTTACACTGCTTGAACTGAAATTATCATGCAACACTTACTTAACCAAATCATTTTTCAATTATTTTTTTTTCTTTTGCAATTTAACTGGCAATTGGAAAATATCGAGCGTGACTCAACATAAGAGTGCCTGTGATACCGAGTGATCACACTCGGCAAAAGAATGCAAAGGCCATTTAAACCATTTTTCTCCAATCTAACGTACGAGGTGTCACATAACGAGATTGTGGATTAGAATTAGTATTAAAACAGTAAGTAGCTCGAAGACGCGCGAAAAAAAATCAAAGGATCGTTCGAAATGAGATATCATCTCCCCTTCGTGCCAATGACCATCAGAAGGACGCCGCTGAGAGGCAATCTCTGCCGTAGCCGGCCATATCATCGTCACCATAGAGCGACGAACAGCGTGGTAAACGCGGTCTGGCACGCGGTCGGTCACACTGGTAACCGCCGCGACCGATGTATGTATCTGTTCAACGACGAGACCGAGACTGGCTAAAAGCCCCGGCGCGAGGCACAACGACGCTGGAAACGTGAAAAAGCCGAGCGATAGAGCGCGAAAACGGCGGCGCGCGCGGAGCCATAGGCCAGAGAAGTGTGGCGGGCCAGTGCAGCATGGACACACCGGGACGATAGGGAGGAGGGAAGCGTATGCGAGGGGGGGGGGAGAGGAGAGAGAGAGAGAGAGGGGGAGAGAGAGACCATATCCTACCCCAACGAGCACGTGGCGGCAAAGACACTTTCATCATGTAGTCCCTCGGAGGCGAACGAACACGTGGATAGCGTTCGACGCTCTCGAAGAATGTCTCCGCGCATGCGCGGTGTAATTCATACTGTCAAGGTCAAGCAAAGTCGTACGATTACAGCCGAGATGGGGCATCCGCGTGTGTCGGTGCTGCTATGCTACCTAATCGGCGCCAGTAAATCGCTCGCGCATATACGTGAACCTCGCAGGCGAGCGTGTTCCTCTTTGCACGCACTTGTCCCATGTTCTTGCGTCTTGCCGCTGTTCTTACATTCCTCTATCAGTAGCCTGTGTCTGCTGACACATCCGTTTGGACCCCCAGCCCAGAAAGTAAAAACGCGACGAGACGTCTCTTTGGAAATCTCAAGACTCGAATGTTCTAAAGTCAGATGATCATTTGTCTGAATCTTTTTAGGGGGGGTTGAACCGAAGGTTGCCAGATTGTAAGCGTTATCTTCGAACCATTACACGTTGAAAAATCTCCGTTTCCGAAACATCTCAGTGTCTGTTTTCCTGTATCTCGTTTCTTGTTAGATGACGTTCTGTACGTTTCTCCGTGCTCCTAGTTCCAATGGCAATAGCCGAGCGAGTATGCAAAGTTTGGTGAGCGAAGAGAAGTTGGTTGGGATTGTTCAGGACGTTAACTCGTTCGTCGACGGTCGCGCTCCTACCGACCCCACGACCGTACACGATGAATGGGATGTTTTGTGTTATTGTCCGTTTCGTCGTGCGGCGCGCTCGACAATGATGGCGCTTGCGGTGCATTGTTTCTGGTGGTGAAAGAGGATAATGGTGTATTGAGCGTGAATGGTGTTGATGATGGATGTTACGCGTTCTATTGGTTATGCATTACGGTTTTACTTGGATGATTGGAGCAGTAAGACTATAATTGGCAAGTACTGAATATTAATCTTTGGATGCGAGCATTTTAATGGCGGATGCGCACGTAACGATACCATAAAATGCCATTGGAAGTGAGATGTGTTGGATATGTTTGCTTTACTGTCCATTAAAAACCAACAATTGTGATATTCATTCGCTAATCATCCATTTCATTTTATATCGAGATCGTAAAATTTTAATGAGTCGTAAGCCGAAAATCTAGCTGCTTGTTCCAGAATTCTCCGTTACTCTGTAATAAAGATAACGTAAAGTCGAACATAGTTCGGGCCAAGTTTCTATTTTTATGATTATTGTTATGATTTTTAATTGCTTCGTATTCCTAACAGAATTTTTTTTTTATAAAATTTTATATTACTAGTCTCAGAACGAAAGAGACAAGCCTGTTCAATACATTTTGCAAGAAATCATTCAAATCCCTTAAAACGTATCGTCTAATAAAATTTTCGTGAAAAATTGATCGTTAAATCAAAATGATCATACTAGCTATGATACTTCTACTCTAATAGCTTCCTAAAATACTCTCAATAAATCTTACATTTAATCACATCCTACAGTCGCAATTTCATTTTCACGTAATTTCTTGCTTCCGCTTCTTTCTTTTTCTAATCTTTCTTCAATTAAACGGGACGAGTGGAGAAAATCGTTGGTTCCTTTCGTAAAGCTGCTTAGGGTGTGTCACGAGGGTCTCTCCCTCCTTCTATATGGTTTCTCTTGATCAAACAAAAAGTTGCTGCAGGTTGAAGTAGATTCCTGTTGGCTTCTTTGTTACGACTGGTTACTAGTTCTTCAAGGCGACTTCCCTTTCTTACCTGCCTTTCCTTTTGATCAAACGAAACGCTGGTCTTAGGTTCAAGCGAATTCCCGTTGGCCATCTTTGTACAATTGTTCGGCAGTTCGAGCTGCGAGGAACAAAGGAATATTCCTCAACGTAAAAGCGTCGCGCAGAAAACGGAAAAAACTGTAACTTATTTGAGATTCTTTGATTCATCGCGTTGATTTTATAACATTTCTTATGTATTTAAATTTGGTGTTCCTGCGGCAAATACCTAGGCGTATGTTGATTGCACGTTCATACAATATTAAAATATTGTATCGTTATGTGTTTTCGTTCGATGATAAGGCAATTTCGATACAAATTGAGATAGCACGTATTAATCATTAATAAGAGCTTGAGATCGTTCTTTTTCGAAGTTTTTGAGATAATTCTTCTTCAAGGGAAAATCGAGTTCTCTGACAAATCTTGCGCATCCGAGTGTTTATACCAGATAAACTGCTCGCGACTCAACTGCGTGGTAGAATGCCCGATAAGATCGGGTAAAAACCATAAAATCTTGTCTGCGTGTATTTACGTTATCTACCCATCTCTGTCTTTCTTCCTTTCTTTTTTTATTCTTATCACTCTCTTACACGCAATAATTTCGCGTGCGAAAGATTTCTCAATTCCAGAAGCGTTGGTATTAAGTACCCATAAAAACAGCCTAAACTTTGGAAAATGAAATCACAAGTCGATGATTAATCGATGAACTGCCAATCGTAGCAAATACGTCGAATCACGTTTGTTGCAACATTTGACGTTGATATCCTAGAATTTTTCAGATCTTTTAGAAATGTAGAACGACGAAGGGAAAATATTCAACTGTTTCCATCGCACACCGTTTGCAAAAATCATCTAAGCGACAGGCAATTTTTAATTTCACGTGAACTCTCGTGAAAATTGCTTCTCACTGGAGGAATTTCTTCGTTTGTTCGTTTTAACTAATCGACGATTCTAGAAGTTTTGTAGAGTTATAATGAACGCGTAATCAGCGCGCACGCTTTGTACAATTCGTAACAATTTCAGTCGCTTCATCTCGTGTCATAACGCTTCGCAGCTGCTGGGATGTTGTGCACCTGAAACGTATAATTACATAGTTTAGTTCGCGCGAAATTTTTATTACGCACACCGAGGACCTACACACCGAGAATAAAGTACATATTTCCTAGCAACTCCCGGCCCAGTTCCGCTGTAAATTAAAGCGTCGTTCGTATGAAATTAAGACGATATCGAAGTAATTATTGAAACTTGGATTTATTTAGTGCGGAATTTAGCCAGAAATATATCTCTCAGAAAATGTTTTACGCTGGAAATATTCACGTTGAATTATTTATAGGAGTAACAATATTGAAAGTTATTTCTGTGAAACGCGAAATATCCAATTTAACGAGGTACAACAGGTAAACAAGGTTGGGAAATCTTGATAAACAAATTTGCAGATATCTGAAAAATGACTATGTATTAGAGACATATCACTAACGTCAATGAGAAACGATCGCGATATCGTGATTTTTCTCTTGGTATCGAGTAACTGACACGTAATTAAACGTGTGTTGTAACATGATTGCAACGTTATTTAACTACGTGGAATAATACAAATCAGTTGCGAATTTTTACGTTTCCGTGCGTAAACTTTGCAAAAAATGTCGCATTGTTTCGCATCGCGATTGCTAATAATTTGAGGCACTGTTATGCAACACCGTACTATTAATTTCGGCTTTTCACGTGTTAAATGTCGCGCCAATTTTCACAATCGTGGTCCAGATTTCGAATCTAAGTTAATCTCGATGCCCCGGTATAGCCGTTTAAGCTGGTTAAAAGAGTTAAATTAGCTCGTTGAAATTCCATCTCCTCGTTTATCCATCGCAACATCCACACTTACGTCTTTGCGTTTTGTATTTTTCCTAAAACACTTGTGTTTTGTACTTATGTAACACCACTTGTATTAAAAGTATACAACAGAAGTGATGATGATATGTCAATTTCTTATATATAAGATAATGGAAAATAATGTTGTTCTGCGAACGAGCAATCTGTTTTGCACTGGTCATGCTAACGAAATTCAACAAGCTAAGATTCTAGCATGCTAAAAGTTCCAAATTCGAAATTTATTAACGAGTAACGTGTCGTGTAATTTTAGACGTATATTTAAAGATATTAAGATCAAATTGATCGACTAGAAGTCAACTTTTTATCCAGAATAAATTCGTCACAGTTTGCGCTAATTCTTTCCGACTCCACCTTCTTTAATAAAAATATTAACAAAAATATTCGAATCGAAAATGAGATCAAAGTGAACAAAATATAGCACGTTAGAAGTGCATAAAATTTCTATTAAGGAGAAATTACTTCCGTAATTATTCCGTTTCGACCTCCGTTAGTTAGTTTTTAGTAACGAAGGCTCCTTCGGGTCATTCGTTTCACGTTCATTGACTGATCGAGTACAGCGTCCGCCGCTATCCCCACCAATTCTTGGAATTAGGATTATCTCGAACTACGTTACAATACAAAGCCAGTGATACCTGACACCTATATCGCGGCACAAACATTTCTCAGAAGTCTTGCTCCTCCCCATTATTTCCACTTTCGGTCCTGACTTTGAACGCTTAAGCGACGACTATATTTATTGCGCGACGCGTGCTGCGTTCGAGCAGTTTTGACGAGAGACCGATGTCGCGAGGTCGTCCACAGTGGGGCGCCACATTCTCGATTCATAAGGTTGAACGTCGCGACGACGAGAATAGCAAAGGAACGGGCGCGGATCCAGAGAGCACTGACCCAGTATGTTCGTCCGTCGTCGATTTCACTGTTGTTCCGTTTGCGACGAACGCGGCGTGCAACAGCGAGAAACCATTGTGCCCCAACCGATATATTTCGTTATGTCTATTGCGTCGTATGTGGCGTCTGCTCCGATTGTTTGTCGATTCAACTTTGTTTTCGATCTTCGGTAATTAATACGCGGCGACATGTCTGGACATGTTAGGTGCATGCCACGCTTATGCTGCCGACCTAACCTCGAAATTTAAGTACATCGAACTACGTGACGAGGTAACGCATGCTGTTTTCTTCTGTTTATTCTATGTTCGAACTATATTCTGTGTACGATGTATGATGCTGATTAAACACGATATATATAGATAAGAATAGACAAATTGACAAAACCATGTCAGCAGAAATATTTTCATTCGATCAAAATACCAAATAATATCAGAGGCGAGACGAATTTAATTTTCGACGAAATAATCTGCGAAATTAATTTTTACGATACAGACGATGTATGTACACTAAGTACAAAATTCCAAATCTCAGAATTATTGGTCTTGACTTTGGTATCCCTTGAGGATACAACACATGCATATTGTATCGTATATTTCAATTGTAATTATTCGATAGTGATTAAAAAGCAAACTTTATCTATATAATATTGTACAATATTGTATATCGCGGAGATATGTGAAAAACATAACATGCAATTAAACTTGCTTCGCCAGTGTCACTATTAGTTATGCGTAAATACACATGCACGTTTCAAAGTTTCCTTGTTGTGTCCTCGGTGTAACGTATAATTTACAAAATCAATCTGTTCGCATATTTTCTCTCTTCACCTCATTCTATTATTCTGATACTTCGCAAAATTACACGTTGTCGCAACGTTTAATCTTTCTCATTCTCTTTTGTATTTCCTTCCACTCTCACTTTTTGCCCGTTCTCTTTCCTTCTCTTCGCGTTCTTTTTTCCTCTGCCGCGACATACGCTTTCACACAACCGCCCATGTAACACGCGAGTTTTTTTATCACTAAATGTGATTTTAGCGGGGATAATCCAGAAAATCGGGCCTCTTCAGGTGCAACGAAAATTAGCGATTGGTTGATTTGGATCACGTGATTCGTAAGAGGGGCCGTGGGACAGACCTCAAGTAGGAGTGGCGTTGTCTGGTACTGAGCGATCGCGCCTGTAATTTGTTTTCTGTAATCGATTCAAATGTTTGCGTATCGATAAAATTTTATGGGAAAAAGGTCGTCTTCATTTCCTAGTCAGAACAGTTGCTTCTGGGCCTTTCAGTGACACGAATCGTACTGGGGTACAAGTCGTGCAGTTTTTTTTTTTTTACCGCTTAATCCAAGAAAATTTATGCACCGCCGCGGCACATTTTATCTCGTGTACCAGGAATTTCCTAAGAATCGCGCACCCCCATTCTATTTATCCCTACCTTCTGTATTCATCTCGCGGCGCCGACAGATCGTACTTCTTCGTCTTTCGTTTCTCCCTTGCATGTAGATTCGCCGCGGGAAAGAGGACCCGTCGAGTTTTCACGGAACGGAACCGCAAATTCGTTGGCCAGGCGCCGAGTCGTTTACGGCTCGACCGGCTCGAATATTTCTCTTCGTCGATCGTTCATTCCCGTATCTAAGCGCGTCACGTTGCATCGTTCTCCGATACGGCGGTATGACGCGAGCGTGACACGATTTCTTATGGAAGAAAGTCGAAATAATGCGATAGACGCTTCGTTGATGCTACATCCGCACTAGTGTTTACACGCAATTTGCGAACGAATCGCGAAAATTACGTTTGTCGATAGTTGTGACTAGTTTCGTAAATCTCGAGTAACAGTATAGCTGGTGGGTAACGTTAACGTCGATGAATCACTTGGCGAAGGCACGCATTCGAGCGAAAGCGCGAATCCTCTGCACTGTAAGGTCACTCATTAGCGCGAATAACGCCATGTTTCTGTAGAACTAACGACACGTCTGACACGCGATATTTCAGCTAGTTGGTAAAATGCTTGCAAACATTTAAAAATGTAGGCTTTTACGAACAAATTATTTATTTTATTAATTTCTTTCAGTGGCATTTCAATCAAACAGATATCAATTTCCAGTCATGGAGAATATATTGGGACCGAGATGTACCTTGGGCTTCGAGGAAGCGAAATGGTCACTTTGAAAAATTGTTCGAATCTTTGAATAAACCGAAAGAGATTCGTAGATTTCTTTCTCTTTCTCTTTCTTTTTCGCAATGATGTATGTATGACGTACTGAAATGCTTTTTGTGTTTCAGGTGAATACCAGAAACGAGTGGGCATCGTTATGCGAACAATTCCATCTACCCAACGGCTGCGTGAACAGTGGGGTTGGCCTTAAACAAATTTACCTTAGGTAAGTGGCTGAGACACGTTGCTACCATCGATCACTTTATTTTAGAAGCATCTCGGGCTCGTACATCATGCAAAAAGTGAATCGCGAGGTGGCATACTCCCACCTAAATATATTTTTGGATTTAAGCGTATACTATATTTGTGCCTGAGAGCTAAATTGGGATTTGTGCTTGTAAGAAACAACTATTGGTGATTTCTATAAGCGAGTTGTTCAAGTATTCCCTTTAGCCCTTTTCATTCTACAGCATTGAGCTTTGATTCGCCAATTGGAAAATTTTTGTCGTAGAAAAAGAATAAATAATATTGGTTTTGTAAGGTTTAATAAAATTATTCTAATTAAGTAAGATCATAGGATGAATGTCTAGAACTATCCGGAAGCAAAACTGAGAAAGAATCAAGTCCGTGTCTCTATAAATAAATACAATACAAATGGTAATTATTAGTTAGTTATTGTTATTTGAACAACAATAGCGGAGTCAAATGGTTAATCGTTGTGATTTATAGTGACGTGAAAGTTTCCTAATAAATTTCCCTGTTATTACCACCGTAACATTATTTATTTCAATTTCTTATTTAACAAAAAGCAAGCGACGATGAAAAGATGAAAATGATCCGACACTCGATGTCCGACAGATAATACACTTCGCCAAAGATTCAAGATTCACGTCTATATGGAAATTGTCTACTTTCTTCTCGAGGAACAGCATACAGATTAGATACGAGCAACGGTGCAACGATACATAACGATTAAAGTTACTTTGAGCTTCCTCGATTTCGCGACGTTCGTCTTGAAGAAGCTTCGTGCAAGCGAAAAATAAGGTTTGGCCGAAAATTTTGATTTGGGAGAGAAGGTGTCGATCGTTGCAGTGAGGCACGATGCCCATTATGTCTGGCAGTCCGCGAGCGTCTACGAGAGAGTAGGAGAGCGGCGACGTTTTGCCGTACTGTCGGCAACCGCGTATCGGGGCACTCTCTGCTACCTACGCCCCACCACCGCCGGCATTTTCCGTATCGTATAGTACGTACGTTCGTTCGTTCGTTCGTTCGTTCGTTCGTTCGTTCGTTCGTTCATTCATACTGGCCTCGCTGACGAGAGCCACGTGGTTCCTGAGTCGATGTCTTCTCTCTCTTTTCTCTCTCTCTCTCTCTCTCTCTCTCTCTCTCTCTCTCTCTTTCTCCTTCCTCTTCTCCCCCCGATTAAGCTCTCTCTCTGTGCAACCTTGTTACCACCGTGCGCCGCTTGCAAACAAGGACGCCGGTCGATTCTGTCGCTTCTTCGGCGGCCACTCTCCCTGTTGATTTCACGCGATCGCGAGGCTCGCAGCTCTCAGCAACGATAGATTTTTTTATATTTAAATATTAAAAGTGAGAGAGCTTCTCATTGCACTGACCTCGTGCACTGTGGCTGCTATTAGCGATCATCGGCATTAACATCGAGTGCACATTGGCGCCATGATTGGACCTCTCGGAGAGAAAGTGGCACAAAAGAGCACTGTCTTTAACTTGTGCGCGTGTGACGCGAAACTGTATTGCGAATACTTGTACGTTCAAGAATTGAACGTTGTTACTAGGAAGAAAAGTTTGTACTTCTTCTTACCATTCTTCCTTCAGAGAAATGTAAGTTCTGTGTATTGTTTCCTGGAAAAAGAATGCATTTGTATTGTTCTTCCATCGAGTCCTTTATTTGAATAAATATTTGATTACCTGCGCAAAAGCGCCGCCTCTATTTCTGTGTCGCAGTTTACTCTGTATAGAGACATCTATTCTCAGACTTTCGCAACTTGATTCTTTTATTGCTTCTATTCAACTCCCCCTGATCCGAGACATAGATCTCCAAATCTGCAACAATAGATCTTAAGAGTACGATACAAATCATCTAAACGCGTGTGATAATAAATATTTGCACAAGTTACTGCATAGATGTAGATTGTCCTATTAACAGGAAGAAATAAATCGCACGGTTCAGAATAATTCTAGAGGAAGATGTAATCTTTCAACGTGAATTAAATTACGCAACTGCTGACTGTGTTCAAGCAATTCGAGAGTGTACAACGGTGGATTTTCTACAGTCGTAGTAGTTCCACTACTAGTTGGCAACCCTAGGTAGCGACACAATCTTCGAGAAACTGTAAAATAAAACTGTGAAAAAATAAGTGTAGAGATAAAGAGTGTTACTCTTACTGTTATTTGTATGTATAACACAGTACATTTAACGTATTCGGAGTAAACTATCCTAATTGTCGGTAACAAAGCCGCTGTGTCGAGCATCACCTACTTACAAACAATCGAGTACTTGTTCTCTTCTCTTCGTTTTGCATTCGTAAACACAGCGTCTTCTTGGCACCCACGCCGAGATTCATCGTTATACATAGAGCACGATTTTTCGGTGCTTTTGCAATAAATATTTTATTACGGTTAAACACACGGCGAGCGGTGTAGCGTGTTACATGGAATATTATATTTAATCTTTTACCGACTGGAATTACGGTAACACGAGCTAGAATTTGCAACCCGCGTAAGAATATGTTACGAGAATATACGAGTCAGTAAAATATGGTGCCATAGAATCTCACGAGCACGCTTGTATTATTATTTTATGATATACATGGTAGATCATCGTGATTATGTGGAATGAAGTACGTATAGTGTGTATGGATAAATATATAATTGCTTTAACAAAAATCAACATCAATCTGCGACAGTTTACTTAAATGTCTGATGATTCTAATTAAAACGGTATAATGGTAGTAAATTGATATAATCATATTTTCGTTTCATGATACAATAAATAAAAGTGACGATAAACCGTGTAACTGTAGAAACAGAAAGATCGTAAGCTGGAAAAGTGTCACGATGTTCGTGTTAACGCGTTAGTTGTCACATCAGCTATAAATGTTCATAAAGTTGAAAACTTAAAGTTCGCGGTGTGTAGGTGTGCTCGACGCACAGTTCAAACAGCGTAATCCATGATACGTGTAGTTTCAAGGATGAATTAAACATTCAAAAGTAATAGCATCATTTACCTCTATGTTCCGATAGTTCTTGTTACAAACTAGATTCCACAAACTGAAATCCACAAGAAATGTTTATATAAGTGTTACAAAAATACAATAACGTATTATTTATAGATCGATTGCAGGTATTCAAGAAGAAGTGTAAAGATCTGTCATAGCATCGAAAGAAATCTTGTATGTATATTTACAAGAATTACACAATCATGTTGATTACCTATATCCAACGAAAAATGTGTATAATTACGAACGATAATTACAACTTAACGAAGTTCCAGTCCTTTGTGATATACCTGCAATGTTACAAACGAGGTTTCCATCATTAAATCAGTTGCCACAATTATTTTCATTATATATATATATATATATTTCATGTATCAGCGTTTTGTAATAAATGTATATTAATTAATTAATTAACGTATTCAAAGCGGTGAGATTGATAAAGGTATACATAGCTGTTGCGATTGACATAAAAATATGTATATCTCTTCTTCCTAACGTAAAATTACACAATTCAATTCATCGTAGTACAAAACTTTAAATGAACTTCTTCATCGAGTGTTTTTATTTTTTTGTCGCTCAAAATAACGTGTTGAGTTAAGTTAAGCGAACGTAATTCATATTCTTCTGTTAACGACAGATACTGGCGACAACCTTAGCCTTGCTCCTTCCTTGGCTTTCAGTTTCATGGAAGGGAGGAGATTACAAGCTGTGAAAGTGCTAATTAATTCTGCCATCGTTGACCACCGCGTTCCCCGTGACGCTATTAGTAGATCAAGTGATGGTAATTGCTAATCTTCGCGATCAAAGTATTAATTTCTTTTTAGGTACTTTTATCTCATTTTTGTGAAAAATATCACGTTTCATCGATATTAGTGGCAAAAAGTATTTGCATATACGAATGTCACCTGTTAGAATATGAGTGGATTAATATTGGCTAAATATTGACGAATGGAATGAAGGAAAGGAGAGTAATTCTTAGCTGGTAGCGTTGGGCTATCGAGAACCATTAATACCTTAATCGTGGAGAGTATAAAATAAAAATGACATTAAACACGTCAAATTTTAATAATTTATCTCAATGATGCTGTTTGAGACAGAAAAAAAAGGAAAGCGAGAATGAAACAGAAAAGAATAAAAAGAAGACAAGATTAAAAGCAGTTCATACATCGTTGTATGAATTCTTCATCTTTCGACGAATCTAAAAAACTTTGCACTTGCTAATTACGAGTGCAAATTAGCCTCGAGGATTCTCGAAATCCTGGGAACTCTCGGAAACGCGGGGTCACGTGTGCTCACAACGGCGATTCATTCATAGTTGATCGACGCAGAATGTGGCGAACACGTGACTCTTGCCGGATCCTACAGTCACCAAGAGTTCACCGGTGCCACCAACAGTAGCAGCACCAGTAGCACGCTGGTAGCAGACGTTCCTTACTACATAATACTCGCGATCTATATGGCACACGAAGTACGGTCTACGGACACGGGGGCCAGAGTCAGCCAGTAGTCAAAGTGTCTATACTCGGTCTGCACCGAGCAACGGCCAATCAGGCTCTGACTGGGTGCTCCAACGCCTGCACCTTTCCGTACTCTACGTTGGTGCATGAATGGATCCACTACACCTACCCCCACTATTTTCTTTCGCCCACCCACGACTACATCTACTCTCCTCTTCTCTCTTCTTACCCTCCTCCACCCCCCTCTTTCTATCCCCTCTCCATCCCCCCTTCCCTCTCTTCCTTTTATCGCTATTATTATTATCATCATTCTCGGGTAATTCTAACTTCACTGTGCAAGACTCTTTTCGTCCCACATGCGAAGTTAGTCTTCTTTGTTGCTGGTTGCGGTTGGTCTGCCTGCTGGTTCCGTGCTGGTTCGTAGTTACAGTTACACTGTACACGAAACGTGCGTTCCACGAAACGGGTTGACTCATTCGCAGAAAATAGATTAACGATTTTCCCGAAGAGAATACCCGTGCTATTAACAATAGATTAGTACACGTGCCACAAATAGGAGAAGGCAAGGTTGTGAGATTATAATTCTCGTAAGTGCATTGTGTGTCCATTGTAAAAGGATAGTAATTGTAACAAGTATGTAGAATTATTTTACGACAAAGTAAACTGCGAATGTTTATATACATTATGTATCATTTAAAAAAATGAAATCAGAAACTCCTTTCATTTGCATACATACCATATATTGTGAGATGTGCTCCATTTTAAGTGTTTCACTGTATACATTTTGTGCATTCTCACGAATAAATAAACATCCGCAGTATAAAAATAATACTAATCAGTACACATTCTGATGCAATTGTATTTCTCAAGATTTGCGTCTTACTTTGCATTTTACCAGCATGCGTCAAAAGTTCAGACAACAGTTCATCTGAATGCCTACAGAGGTTGAGAGAAATTCTTTCTCGTATATGGATTTCGAACATTCGACGCAGACTAAACGTAAGCTGACGAAATACACGAAGTGGACGAATGAAGATGGATGTTGTCAAAGGCAATACGTTCGAGTCATATTTTCTCGGACCATTAGCATTCGTTGAAGAGAACACATACACAAAGCATCACGTACATTTGTATTCCGTTAGGTTTACTCGTCTTTTGTGTTCGTAAACTCAGCTCATAGAGAAAGAATCACCGAGATAGCGTGTCTGTGTCTTCTCTCAAAGGAGAGAACGGAGAGGGAGCACATTAATTCTAATAATCGATGCTTCTCTGATATACTATAACTAAGGTATTTTCAGACAGATATAATTATTTTACACATAGTGTATCTTTGACGTGAAAAAAGTAGACAGTAATTTAATACAACATATTTGACTGCAGAATATAATCTAGAAATTATATAATATTTGGAATGGAATATTTCAAAATATAATCTCATAATTGAATCAGTTATTGTGTTGTATTTAACAGAGTTGTTCGTTATTTCAGGTATCTGGACAGGTATGAGAAGGTACACTTCTTAGGAGAGGATGGCCAACAAGCTGACGACGATGACGAGGATTCCAGACACAGAAAGTGGTCTGCTAGGGCATTACACTCCGTTCCTCTTACTTATAATCATCATCAACACAATGTCGCAGGTAATTTCATATTTCTAACATGTAGTACGTTCAACAAACTGAGTCAGTGAAGGCTAAGAAAACTACTTACGTAATTGGGACAAAAGTATGTTCATAATATACTTTGCTTCAGATATAGTAACATTTGCAATATAAAACAAAATATAATAACGCAGTATGGAACAAAAAATCATAACCCACTGGACATTTTTGTTTGTTTCTGAATGTATATACTACAATACTTCATATATCTTACATATTGATTTATACGTATAACATAGTTAATTATACTAAAAATCGCTTTCGCGTAACATATTGTATAAGTGATACAGCACACATGAAATGTTTGTGCTTCTTACATTTCTTATTAGTTGCTAGGAAAGTGCTTGCAGAAACACAGGTGTAAAATTCCTATAAAAATCCGCTTTTGAATCTTCGTTCATTAGCTAATAGTAGCTTTGTATTTATTACTTGGGCTATATATTTTGTTTACTTCTTTAAAAAAATACAATAATAATTCTTTAAACATATAATATCCAGTTCTTGTGCGCAATTCTCTGTTTCTTATTCTCGCATGAGAATATTGTTATTCCATATCGCACAACGCGTCAAATTTCGAAAAAGTCATACCACGCTTTCCAATCACATTTTTGCGAGCGCGAAGCTCGCAGCGTCTGCCAGATCGACCGCTGAATTTGCGATCGTTGCCGATAAACTGTTTTTGCCAACTTACGCCACCGTATTCGTCGCGCTGCATTTCACATGCACGTCCCACATGCTCCAACGACTTTCAAATGCGTATTCTACCGTGCATTTTTCCTCTATTTTCCTCGCTCTTTCCCGCTATCATCGACACATACACGAATCCAAAAACATAAATATATCACGCGGACACGTAGGGTACACACACGTGTGTACGAGACGTGTATACGTGCCCAGGTGCCACGGTTCAATAATTCGCCACGTTAGCAATTTCCGTTTGTCAGAACTTTTTCGTTCGACGTTCAGATCCGTTCGGGTTGACAAAAACCTGCCACTGTGCCAGGCAGCAATGCGTTAACAGTATTACACGCTCGGTGGGTACGTTTCAGATGCACCACATACCGGTTGTCCCCAAGAAAGAAGCACGGTTAAAGGTATATTCGTTCCTATTATTTTACATGTAACAACTTTTGTAACGATTTCCTCTCTAGAATAACCAAAAAACATGCACGTATCTGAACTAGCAAGAATTGTACGAGATGCGCCAAAAACGATGGGAAAGATATTCAATTCGAGATTATTTCGAGAGACACTTTGATATGATTTCTTGTCCTTCGCTGAGCTGGTATTTTATATTCGTTTAATCAAAGTAATTCTCGCAATCGGATCTTCGCGCGTAGGATTTTAGAAAACTGTTTCTAATATTCGATCCCGTCTCCGGCATTCGATTATAAATTTCCCATCACGCGAAAATATGCTTCCGCGCATAATTACATTCCAGCCCAATTAGTTCCAAGCGCGCGCGTTATCGTTCAGCGTTTCTCGGTAATTCGTTAACGACGATTTACGTTAATCTCGGTTGAAATGATGTTGCCTTTGGGGTAGGAGGTGGGCGAGAGGAAGGAGAATTGAAAAAAAATTGTGTGAAACGTGGATGGAAAGACGGAGAGAGTAGAGCAGAGCAGAGTCGTCGAAAGGCATGGCGCAGCGCGATGCAGCGGTGCAGCGGCGGCTCAAGTGCATCTACGAACGCGCAAACACGCGAGCGCAAAGGGTTCCAGAGAACCGAGAAGCCGAGTTCGTGGTATGGAAACAGGTGAAAGCTCCGAAACTCGTTTCATAAAAAAGCGTCGGTTAAGTGTGTTGCGAGCACATGTGCGCTCGCGCTATAAACGCACTGTATGCAGCATGTCGAGGCGGCAACGGGTTATTGACGTGCTTCTGTGGAGCTGTGTCGGCCGAGAGAGGGATATAGAGAGCCAGTCTGGCTGGGAACAAATGCGTACGTGTACACGATACAGATGTATATAGAGATATATGTGCATCATGTGTGTATATATACGTGCATCCATCATGCGTGTATATGTACGTGCATCATGTGTACATATATATATATATATATATACATATACATATACATATATATGTATACGTTGATGATGGAGCTTCGTGTGTCAGGGAGTGAGAGTAGAACGCGCACAACGTGTGCAAGATAATTTAATGGGCAATAATCATGACACACATAGAACCGCGCACACCTCCGTGGCTGTGCTCCGACTGTCGGAACGCGGGTCTATATTTTCTGCGCCTGCGTACGATCGACTATCAGCTTCGCACCGAACTGCTCGTCACCCCACTTTTAACCCTTTTCTCGTCTCTTCGTTGCTCGTTCGTTTTCCTTCGCTGTCTTCCCACTAGTTTTCGAGTACGACACGACGGACTGGGGAACGGTTGGATACCGGAACGCGTTCGGTAACTTGGGACTTTCGGCCGTTTCGGCGATGTCTACTGAATTCGCGGAAACTCGGGATTGACCCGACCGCTAACAAACGTGACGGGTGCTTGCACGCTCGGAGACGTTGACTTTCCTACCACCATAATCGACATGATTATTTTATTGGACAAGAAGGCAGTTAGTTTTTCGAGCTACTGTTGTACAATTTTCAAAGATCCATTAGAGGATAATTACAATTTATTCACGTGTCGCATCGTGCAATGCAAAAATAATACTATGTACTAATGAGTCGTTTATATTAAAAAATTTCAAGTATCATTAATTTATTGGATAATGTTCAATGTCCTAGCATCCTTTTAAACAAGTTTCGTCATAATCTAAGAAATAATAGAATTATAGAAAACCATGGAAAAAATTTTGCGACGTCGTTAGTAAATTGTATCAATAATATATATTTTGTGGAAATACATTAAATTGTATTAAATTAGCAAATTCTCACAGTAATAAATTTAATGTTTTTAATACATTCTTTGAAATGAAATGTTAGTATGAAAAATGTTTCATAATGTTTTTTTGTAAGTGTGCTATTATATCTACGATAATTCTTTCTAAGTTTAAAGAAAAGACAGTCTATACTGCCTATATTTAGATATCACGTTTTAAAAGTTAGGCACGTTCTACGTTATCTATAGATTTCCCAGAAAAGAAGCAGTAGGACGAGTAACAAAGACATTTTTGGAATTAAGTTACTTAGAACTGTTGTAGGTAGTCGTCACTTTTATAATCAACTAAATGTAGCATGATGCGTGATTTCGCGATGAAATAATGGGCGTGCACCCACAAAATCGATGCCGCGCGTTTAAGGAGCGTGTATAGTATATCTGTGCAAAGTCGTCCTATCTTATTCGCGCGCGCTGCATGCGCGCGTTCATGCGTAACATTATGTCGAGGCGTCGAAGTTGCGTGGTGCGCGCGCTAAACCATTTGTTAAGCATTCGCTACGCGTAGTCATTGAATTGAACTTCAACGATGTCACTGCCTAGGTTCGCCAACGTTCCCGACTCGTGCTTCCGTTTCTTCTGCGTTGAGTTGATTCGTCGGGAAACAGATGTGAACGGACGATATATATGAAAAATATATCCATCGAAAGAACATTATTTCTCAGACTGTCCGATAATTATTTCGCACGATTCAATTTTTCACTGATCTGGTCGTTTTAAACGGAATAATTTTGAAATTAGTCAACGAGAAATTAATAAAACGAAACATTCAATTTAGTGAATACTTAATAACGAGTAATTAGTTGCTAGCAAAAGAATAGACTTAATATTGTGGAGGATTTTTGAAAACATACACTTGGATCGAGCAAAGTAGTAACAAATAGTAGTAAAAAATATTCCTGGATTATAAGACGCAGAGAAACGCATTAGTATTTAAAACTTGATAAATTAAGTTAGTACCGCGTAGCGAAATTTATATTACAAAACTAGAAAGTGAAATGTCAATTGCATTGTTAGTCAGTTTATACGTATGCCTCACGTTAAAATTCATCGCGTTACTTAGATTTCCCCTGCTGAAATCTACGTTCAATTTTATTGCGAGACCCAATAGTCGCAGCTGACTAATCGGAATTACCCTAACGATGTAATCGAGTTCGTTTCGTCTGACCGGTTAGTTACTTCGATCTCGTCAGATTCGAGTACGTGCATATTTGGAGGAAGCGAAGGAAAATTCCGGGAAGAAAAAAAAAAAAGTAAAACAAACATCTCCGGATCGAAAGAGAGATACAAAAACAAACAAGAGATAGAGAGACAGAGATGTGGCGGGAGTGAGAAAAACCGGGGTGTGATAAAGAAGTATAGACAGAGAGGGAGACACGATGCGAGAGTCACAATCAATAAGCGTTTGCGGGGATAGGTGTTCCGTGAGTCCTCGATCCTCCCGGCGTAATACAGCGTTCTCCACGCTTGCGCGATGCTCCGTAGCTTCCGATTTTAACCCCCACCGACTCTTTTCAGCTTTGCGCGTTTACCCCCACTTCCTCCTCGTCTTTCTCTGCCTTCGTTTCTCTCTTGGTGGTTCTCTCCGGTTGCTACGTCGCCTGAATTCTAGCGTCATCCAGGTGAACCAGCTACCACTCTCTCACGATTGGTGACGTCTAGAGTCTAGACCGCGTGCCATCGATACATACCAGATGCCCTGCTCCATTACGTTCACCCACCCAGTGGCCGCCGGTGCAGCTTGTTACGACGCTTGTCCTTTAAGCCCAATTAGCGGCGTCGCGTGCGCAGCGCTCCCGTACACTGTTCGCGCATCACTTGCCGATGAAACAATGCTCTTAACTTTCTCGAATTTGTCGCTCCCTTCGCTTTTTAACGTGCATCCAACCGTTGGACGCTGAATCGATCGACGGAGGGTCTTGATCAGGTTATATCGATTTATTAATTAATTCGTGTAACTAATCGAGAGGGTAGAAAAGTATTTGAGAAGGGGAGAAGTGGATTGTTTGAAATTTAATGTATGTGATCGGAGAGTTGTCGTTTTAAGTAACTTTGTTTGTCGGCCACTGAGACCACTACCGGTAGGTTATTTTGAATTATTTACTAGATTATATTTGTTGAGATTTCTTTAATATTCGAGCAGAATGTTATCAAAATGTTTAGGATGCAGTATTTAATGTAGAGATTTATAACATCACGCGCCAAATGTGTCGGATAATTATACCTGGAACCTTGGAACCTTGTTTTAGCACTTTTTAGTGTTTACGTGGAGGAGAGAATTATCAAGGTTAAATTGTTCTTCTATCGCTTATCGATTATTCCTCGGTTAAGCCGTTCATTTACGTGCGAGTATATTGACAGGACGTAGGAAAAGACAACGCTGCTGTACTCCTACTTCTTTGTTTCAGCAAAGAAGAATGAGGAATAATCGTGTTGTATACCGTACATACCGTACGTACTTGCGATAGCTTTTTGTTGCTATTGTAACGAGTGTTTAGCTTTTTTAATTGTCGTCAAACTGTGAATTGTCGCGATAAGACTGTAAGAAGAAAATGAACTTTCTGCGTCGTCGATTTACACACTATTTTGATCGACATGGAGAGTCGCGTTAAAACGGTTTGCGAGTGCCTCCTTTTAGAATTTTCGCCGACATTTGGCAGCGTGTCAAGTATTCTGCTCGGATTATTAACACGTGAACTTTATATGTACTTTCGTGATGATAAATTGTGTTTCTCTTCTTATCTCGTCGATGGTATAGAAATTTATTATTTCCGAATGGTTATGAATGGAAATGATCGAGTCAAGTTAACAGAAATGGGAATAACAGGATTTTGTCTAGAAGATGTAAAAATACAACTAAATAAAACTATTACTTGGACAAAACGAAAAACTTATATTTATATCATTATTTTATTAACTATAGTCAAACTTAGAAAAAGAAGAAAATTAGAAACACAGATGAAGAAGATAAGTACTGAATTAGGGTTGGTAGGATTATAATTCGATTTAACGTTGAAACTTTTAAAAGTGAAATAGCGAATTGAATAGTAGTTGAGCATTCGGAGTTGATAGGCATTATACGAGGAATAATTGTAGTTATTAAACACCATTCCCTAGATCGTGCACCGGTGTGCAAACCGTATGAATTAAATGTCATTTCAATTTTACTTCGCAACGAACAATGATCGGTACAACTCTGACGCAACCTTTTAGAAATTAGATTTCTACGATTGTATTTCAATTGGTGATGAAATTTGCAACGATTTCTTTAAATTTATCAGCTTCGTTGTTTCTCGAATTAATAATTCGCATTTGTATTGCAATTGAAAATTACAGCAACAGTACATCAAGTACATCATGATATTTCGTGTATCTTAAACGATGATAAAATTAGGTCAAGATGTAGTGCAAGGAAAGTTCTGCGGTAACTCATAGCCCTGGAAGCAAATCTTCACTTGGCTAATCGAAGTCAATTTCTGCTAAAAATGGCCTTTTTGAAAGTCGTCCTTAATTATTACCAAGGATTGTCTCTACAAAATTTTACGGAATTGATCCATCATGCAATGTTGGAACTTATTAAAAAAGAAATCGATAAAAAATACTAGTACGTGTATGTACATATATATATATATATATATAAAAGTTTGCAGTTTCCCATATATCGATTATATATCCTCTTTTATTCATCAAAATTGACGTTTATTAATATTTACATTAAGTAGCAATGTATAATACACTTTTATTGCATGCGAAGCAATAATCGTATTTTTAAATAAAGCTAAGTGTCATTAATTACAAATATTAAGCTTAACATTTCAGCGTTCGTAATTGTTTCAATATTCGAGTAATGAAAGGATAACTAATTGAAATGTAAAAATAATTTAAAACAAAAATAATAAGATGGACGGTATTTCTTTCATAAAGAACACAATAACGTAATAAGTATATTGGCTGTTTAAAAACACAGAAGTCTCTCTATAGGTCAGTGTAATCTACTGGCAATTTTCCTGTTCTTTTTCCTCTCTTTCCTCTCTTCATATTTATCTCTATCCATTCACTCAGCACTCTTGAATATTTTCTGCATTTGTCTGATTATTATTCATCACCTAATTGACACTGAATTTTCATGCTTACATTTTCCTGTAATATGAATGTAGTCAGCAAATGGAAACCTTTGTTCATTGCGGTCAGCGTAATAGAAAATGCCAGATTTATGGTTACTCACTCCCAATGATCCATAGACTTACGAACTGACAAAAAAAAAAAAAAAAAAACTCACGAGTCTCTTTCTCTTAAGAGAAAAGAAATAAAAAAAGAAGTTAGACATAAAATTAAACACGTTACACAAGATAAATCATATCTTTTATCGCCCTGTTCAAGCAGAAATATGAAAGAATCCCGACGGGGCACAATTTTATTAGCGATCCTTTTTCTCGTCCTTTCCGCGCGCGCGTTTTTCGTTTTGCCTCGCTTCTCCTCCTCTCCTGCTTCCCTCTCCCCCCTCCGGCTTCCGCCGACGGATTCCGTAGTTTCCGGCAAAAGGTAGCATTTCTCCCGGGACGCGCGATATTGATCGCGGTTTTGCGGCTGAAAAAGATTACCGCGATTTGCGATAATATTGCAAGTTCCAGTCCTGTTCGTTGCCTATACGTGAACCTCGTGACTATGCCGTTAGAGAAAGAAAAGACAATCCCGCACCAGATTCAGCGTTGTCTGAAACACGTGCAGTTCTAATCGACGTAAAAATTATCTTCCTTCGATCGAAACTCGTATAGGTGATTTATTTGCTTGTTCCAGAGATCGTACACAAAATACAAGAACGTGCTTTCAACGATCCTATGATCGTTTATGACAAAAAGATGTTTTCCTTCTGCCTGGTTGAATTAACAAGAGAATTAACACATATCAGTTGCTCTTTACGTAATTTCATTGGTTGATTTATTAGTACGAGATTTGCGAAGTTTTTCTTTATAGATAGTCAAATGCCCACATTGCCAGACGAGCGATAGAAGTAGTTGATTTAGTTGTTATTGTATCCTGTAGTTATTAATAATCTCTCAGAGTGAAGGAATATTTACTCTTCGATGCCTTACATCATCGTGACGTATTTCATTGAAAAATTTATCGCAAAAACTGTAATTATTAATTTCAGTTTCAAAAATAATAAACGAGAATAATTATTTTAGTGAGTATAATAATTATCTAATTTGGTTTTTCCTGATCGGAAAAATGCCAAATGAAACTCTTTCTGGGTTAATCTGTATAATTTTGTTAAATATACAGATATCAAAAATGTCAAACATGGAAAATTTGTTGAGTAGATCATACTGTTGCCAATTAGTACAATTTATTTATTGGTTAAGAAGGCGCGTTTTCCGTTCGATCGAGGTATTTTTGTTGCTTTGTAGAAATCTGGCCCTGACCTGGTGTACAACCTACTTACACTCGTGATTTGTCGATCACACCAGTTGCATGAGGCGTCGTCGGTCAGTTAGCAGATCTTCTAATCTTCCTTCATATTATAAAAGAACCATTTACGATACAATGCATAAACATGTACCATTTAAAATATGCGCACTTTTTTAACACCAATTTCACATACAAAATTTGCAATGCGCAAAATTAAATTGAAACCAATTTTAAAAAATATAATGGAAATCTAACGAAATTAATTTTTCAGTATGATCAAATTAAAATTCTGCTATCACTGACCTCTTAACTTTGTAAAGATAATTTCTCTTCGACTATGATATGAAACTATACTAAATTCTCCACTCAACTGGCTGCTACTCTCTAACTCTGACAAAACTTAAGTCAGGAATTGACTAAACTTTCATTTCTGCTACATTATGCCACATACAAGCAGTGATCTAAATCAATCTAAAGAAAAGCAAATGCATATATAAGTACACGGCAACTTCAATTTATTAGTTTTAGTATTTCAACTTCGTTGAATATAATGTTATAAAGTGAATGTATCATAAGGACATGACTTAAATTTAAATGCTTTTATATTGATACATTATAGACGAAAAATACAAATGATTTTAAGTTGAAGATTTATAGAAATTCGAAAACGAAGAAGGAAAGTGTTTTTACATTTTATAATTTTGTTTGTACAACTACGGTATTTTTCCTTTCTTGCATCATTGATCAATTATGATAGCGGAGAAACATTGTTAAACGTTGTTAATAACGTTCTGAGAAACAACTGAACGTTAATCGTGATAAGTAGCTCGATAAGAAGAGATTTTGATCGCATGAGATGATTAGAGTCTTGTGAACTAGATTTCGCTTCTTCGGTGTGTCTGATCATTATCTTAATCTGTGCAAATTTTCGACGTCGTATTTGACGTGGCTTCGTATTAATAGAAACAGAAATTATTTGATATCATTAAATTCGCATTTTTTTTATTTGTTTAGTAGAGTATTTCACTTGCAAAATATAAATTAATTCAGAAATAACATTAAAAACTTAACATTAAAAAATTTCTTTTTACATACCAAATAAAATATTTAGGGATGAAACTATAAAAAATAAATAGTCTTTGCATGATAAATATACTGCGAGACTATTTAGCAGGAAGAGAAAGATTATATAAAAAATATATACAGAAGCTCTAAGAGAAAGAAAGTTTTCTTTACATCGTAAAACTCCTGCTATTAGCAATAAATTAACTTTCTATTTTTCACGTCTCTCTTCTAGAATCTCTTCGTGATTACAATGGCCTTTCGTCGGATCTTTACAAGCCATCCAACTATGATAAACTTGCACTGTCGCTTCTCTCGCCTCTTCCCAACGAGCAGGACTTTGCCATCAACGTCTGCACGTTGCTGTCGAATGAGGGCAAACACATCCTGCGTCTCGACAAATATCCCCGTCTCGTGAACATACTTTTGGCGCACGCGGGTGTCTTCGACTCACCCGGCACGCGGCAGCTCTTCATCGAGGTCTATTCTCGCGTGAGGAACTACTCGATCAACTCATTCTGGTCGGATGTCCTCGACTCTCAGGACGTAATAGATCTTACGAACGAGAGGACATTCATGAAGAAACCAACCGTCAGTCCACAGACTTTTTCCAGACGAAAAATCTTGGAGAAGGAGAAGCAGAACAAAAGCGCCATATCAACGGAGAACGATGAAGCTTCCACGTCGATGGAAATCGACGGAGTAAGATAAAATGATATTATATTATGTGTCTTAATTATTGCTAAATTTTATCCTTGGAAAGAACTTTGTATTTGTAATCTCTAATTTAAGTTTTTGAAATTCAAGTAGTTTGCTTTGCTCTGCTAGGTCATATCATATTATAAATTTTTACTTCAGTTTATTTAAATTTCATAAAAAATGTAGGTAAACTAGGTAAAATACACAATGATGAATAAACATCAAACGAATCCTTGGGATTTCCTTTCATAGTTTCAATATTAAGTGATTGCATCGTGATAGCATTGAATAATATAAATTTATTGAAAAAAATTGAAAATGAAAATTGCAATTGATTCTTAATAGATCAAGCAAAATATACGAATAAGAATGTTACTGCATTATTTACATTTGTTTGAGATTTATTTACTATGAATATGTATATATATATATATATGTATGTATGTGTCCATACAGGTGATTCCAGACTGTTCAAGATTAGATCCAATCGGGTTGCATCAAGATGAAAGTTTGAAAGATCAGAACCAAAACTCGATAAAGTTTGAAGAAGAGGATAAAGATTTGTTTTGTGTTGGACGAACGCTAGGAACGCAAGATCCTTATGGTCAACGTGTGCTACAAATAGCGTCTATCTTACGAAATCTAAGTTTTACTCCAGAAAACGCTGCTGTATTAGGGAGAAATCTATGTTTCTTAAGATTTGTATTACTCTGTGTGAGAGCAAGGTGGAGTAATTTGCATCAGCTCGGTTTCGATACACTAGGGAACATAGCGAATGAAATAATCTTAAAAGAAGCTGGTGAGAGGATAACAGATGTTGTATTGTCATGTGTGGCAAAGGGAATTGAATCCCAAGACAGGTTTATCGTTATTTCCTGCTTGGAGGTGCTTAATAAAATTAGCCAACAAGACAGCAATGAAGAAATTGTTAGATTTGGGTTAGAAGACAATGTATATGAACTTATATGCAGGTGAGTTAATGTTCTTCTGTAAATTTCAATATATATAAATCTTTTATTCAAACAATATTTCTAGCACTTTTGTAAAGAAAAATCTCTTTTTTAATTCGTTTATTATCTATATTATAAATTTTATTCATAAACTTTAATCATAGGAATTTTTCCAATATACATACTTCACGTTGATAGAAAATTTATAAAACTTACGTTTCTTTTTACAGGTTTTTAGCTCTGAACGACATAGCTCTTCTAGTATATACCTTGGAATGTTTGTACGCATTGACTTCGTTAGGTGAAAGGCCATGTACTAGCGTCGCGCGGGTACGCGGAGCTATCGACACGTTAGTCGCACTTGTTACTGTAGAAGCGCAAAGTTACGGGCCAAAAGCCTGTATTTTGATGAGAGTTATCGAAACAGTATCCACAGTAGCACCACCGCCGAATGCTACTCAAAACACTCCAATTACTGCTACTGCCCCAGCAGCAACAGTGTCCTCGTCTGTACCGTCTACTCCGGTTACAGTTACTGCGACACCAGCTCCTGTTAGTCCAGCACCTTCGCGACCAACGACTCCAGCTGCGACTGCAACAAAATCTTCAACGCACAGTACATATAAAAATAATAAAATAATTCTCAAAATAAAAGCTAAATGACGATGATAATGATATTTCTCTTTTTATATCTGTAGAAGCAGTGGAGACGAATAATTCACTTCAACAGCAACATGCGCATCAACAAATCATACAGGAAAACGAGCAATTTGCTCTAAGTTGGTTGAGAGCTACTTTTGAACCTGCACTAGGTGTACGCATAGAACAGGAAGAATTATACAAAAAATATCTTGGTTGCTGTACAAAGATCGGTAGAAGAGGTGTTATTGCTCCACTTCATTTTCCAAGATGTGTTAGGTAATTTCTAAATTTTGGTTTGGTGGAACAAGATAACGTTCGTATATACTGTATCAATTTATTCACATAAATTTACTTTTCTACAGATCTGTATTTGGTGGAAGCGTCGGACCAAATCCGTTGAAAGGTGAAACAAGTGGTACTCAGTATTACGAAGGAATCCGAGTACGGGCCACACCTCCCCAAGTAACTTATCCGAGCCAAACTGCAGTTGGGACTAACACAGCTCCAATTCCAGCAGTCAACACAACGCCAGTAAAGGTGCTTCCCGTACAACAGCGTACAATCAAGAGTATAAGTCCTGCTCCTGATAGCACGGCCCTAGACAATCCTGCATCTGGGCCTCCAAAAATCTCTGCCCCAGCGTCACCTATCCTAAAAGCCCAATTATCTGCTCCACCAAAACCACCATCCAATATCTCGAACACTGCAATTCAATCCCAAAATCCAGTCACCAAGGTTGATTCTAAAAGTCAGGTGGGTCCAAGTCCTAAGCTTTCTACCATTCTCTCTACCACTCATGACCTTGGTTCTTATTTTGGTTATGGTTTCACTACGCTGTTATAATGTGGGCTTTCCTTAACAAAATTACACTTTGCATGCCTCGAATCCCGTGTAATCCATCGCTACGTGTGCATGCAGATAAATACATGTGTGAACAGAAAATTAATACATACTTTTCTGAAAAGTTTCTTTCATAGAAAAATTATTATATGTAAATTTCCTATTTCAGTAAAAAAGAAAAATTAGTTTTAGTCTTTAATATATTTATATGAAATGCATTTGTTCTTTGTTTCAATCAAATAAGTGAAAAAGAAACTTATTAAATATAGACATAAAGTATACATATTAATTCAAGTATAAATGACTATTATAATACTATACTGACTATTATAAGTACTGTTTAAAATTAATAGTGTGTGTAAAATCCGGTCATTTCGTTTCATCATTGATTTGAAGCTTATAGTTCTTACTTTTATCTTACTTTTATCAGTAATAGATGCAATGTTGGCTAAAAAATTTTATTACTGCATGATCGGCGTATATTTCTTATTTCATAAATATACATTCTTTGATTGACATATTCTTTATGCAGGTGTTATCTGTATAGGTATATCTATCATAGTATAATACGATAATTCCTGCAGTCTTATCTTCTTGTATAACAAATGTAAATTCTGTTCTTGATTAATTTCATTCATATTACTTCAATCTATCACATGCTTAATAATAAACGAAGTGTTACTGTGAGAAAACATTTAACTATCATGCTTTATGAAATTTTATGATATGAAATTCATTATCAACATTAGAAATTATTGGATATAGATAACTGAATTATTGAGAACTATGCGACATAAACTATCTTGTAGTAGAAAAATTTAAGTAGTACTAGTATTAAAGTGTTTAAATATGGAATATTTTCTTTGTAAATTCTATTTAAAATTGTACAAATAAATATTTCTGTATTATAATGACATCTCTGCTGTCACGCAGTATATTGTAACGATGTTGCAATTACATAACAATCATTGTTGATTAGGTGTCAGTATCGCATCCTCACCTGAGTCAAGCGTTGCTGTCAAGCAGCTCTCAAACACAGCCACAGTCACAAATCCAGCAAGTACAGCAACAGTGTCAAACTGTCCAGATTGTTACAAAGGAAGATAATCGAAGTGGTACTACATCCAGTTCCATAATTAAAAGCCTTCTGGCTACTAAGGTAACGGTCAGCAGCGACTGCATGCCCAGTACTGCTGCGACTTGTGTGTCTACCCCTACTGCCTGTGTAACAAACACTACTGCTAGCATCGCATCCAGCATCAGTGCCAACCAGCTAATAACCAGCAACCAGGTATCAATGTTGTACATTAACAATGAAAACAGTAGTATTTTTTTTATACTTATAGGACATTGAGTTTGACATATAGGATGTCTCTGAAGAAGATGATCACCTCGTGGTAATAGATATTCAGAAATATCTTATTAATATAATATTCGTATCTCGTCAAACAAACTTTTTACGTCACGAAAGTTAAAGTTATTGTAGAAATTTATAATTACACGTTATCTATTAAATGCATTTGATAATTTGTTGCATAATATTTATTTGATCAGACGTGGACTTTTGGCATTACAACAAAACGTTTTTTTATTTTCTTTTATTTCCATAATTTCTTTTAATTGCCATCTTTTTTGGAGTCACCTTGTATGAATCTGACGATGATTTTGTTTTATATATATGAAGTAATTCTTTAAACGTTTTAAAAGAATTTTAATATAAGTGCAACCATAGATTGTAGGATGGTTAAAGATTTTTTACACAACGCGAGAAATTGCAAATGATACGAAGCATGATACGAAATTGAACTACTATATTAAATAGAATGCAATGTCAGATATGTGTACGATAATTAAATTTGAATATAAAATAATGTTTATTTATTTATATTATAAAAAAACCATTTTACAGGATAAGATCGCACTTGGAAACGTACTTAGTGAATGTATGTTTTAACATATTTGATTTCGAAAAATTTCCTAATGTTTGCGTTTTGAAGTAGTTATCAATTATTATGTTTTTGTTATGCCATTTCTTCTATTTCAAAGATAAATTTTTTATTTGTGTTTATTGTTGAGTTAAAATTTTTTTGAGTTCAGAGTGAAAGTAATAATATATTGTATACTACTAACAAAAGCATGGTTTTCAAAATTGAAATTATTTTCTTCTCTATAATAAAGTACAATAAGTAATTTTTAAAAAGTAATAAATACTTCCGTAAATTTTATTATTTATATAGGTTGCGCAACGCCAACAACAACAAAGGTTACTGCAGCAACAGTTAATTAACGTGTCCCAAACAACAACTAGCGTAACTACAATACTCCCAAAGACTCCTGTTAATTCGAAGCAAAAGCCAGCTATCACACCCATTCCTGCCAAAAAAATACAAAGGCTTAATGGAGCCAAATTTATTATGACTAATAATTGTGACAAGGTACAGTATGAATTTTATGACAAATCATGCAGTTATCTTAAAATTTTGTAATTTTTAAACTTTAACATGTTATAAAATTATATGATTTTACATTACAGACTGAAATAAACGATAATGAAAATGTCAACCAAATCGCAATATCGACAACTTCTTCCACAGTGATTTTGAACTCAACTGAAAATCATATATCATCAACTATCAAAGTGTGTCGGCCTCCAACTACAACAGTAACTACAGCAAACAAAGCTATCCAACGTTCAACTTGTACATCAATTGCCGAAGATTCGGACTCGACTAACAATTCCTTGGCGTCGAGTAGTGGTATCGGTGGCAGTAGGGATTGTTCTGGTGTCGGTATAGAAGAGGATAATTCTTTGACTAGTTTCGAGGGAATTCTCTTGAACGGTGCACCAAGCAATATAGATATCGATGCACAGGAGGATGGATCTTCGAAAGATTCATCTAGTGTGACATCTAAAGAGAAACCTCTTCAAAGTATGATGCTTGCAGATTTGTTAGAGAGGAAAGTTGACAAAGAGCCGATTTTAAACGGTGTTTTAGGGAAAAATTCAATTAACGAGAAAGGAATGGACTTAGTAGAAAATCACATTAAGAAAGTACTAAAAGAATCTCCTACTGACATTAAAATGAAAACTGAAGTGGAAGAAGATACGGAAGTGTCTGAGGATACTTTAATTGAAGCACCTAGAGGCATAAAACGATCTGTCAGTGAATTAGACGAAATAGATGTGAAGAAAGTAAAATATTCCAATGGTACGATGTCACCAGATCTTGCTGTTGACTCGACTACTGCTGAATCCACTGTCTCAAGTATAAAATCTGAAGAACAAGACGATGATAAGGATAGCGAAAAAGTAACCGTATCCTCTACAGCCGCAAATCTTTATGCTGCTCTGGCTGCAGACTGTATAGAAGATGAAACTGATCTTGATGAGAACGTCAACGTAAATGTTAAGGAAGATTCTATCACAATAAAAGAACCTATTACGATAAAAGAGGAACCTGTTACAATGAAAGAAGAGCCTATTACCATAAAAGGGGATCCTCATATATTTGTCAATCAAATTAATCAACAGACACCTCAACAGCAGCAGCCGTCGCAACCGCCGCAACAACTACAGCAACCACTACCACAACCACAACATCCGCAGCCACAAATACAGCAACAACAGCAGCCACAACTACAACCGCAACAACTTATTGTCACAGCGCCTAGGCAAATAGTAGTACAACAAACAATTCAACCAAATAATCAAGTTATTATACCGGCTGGTCCAGTGAAAGGGAGGCAGGCGCAACCTCAACCACAAGTTTTATTACAACAAGGTGCGGGAGGTCAATTACAGTACGTTGTTTCTGGTGGTGTGCCCGGTCAAAATTATGTTCTGGCTCAACCGCAGACGACATTAGTTCAGGGTCAAGCGCAGACTGTGTTAGTGGCTCAAACAACACAGCAGCAAGGAACAGGTGCAAAAACCATAATTATTTTGCAATCTCAAGCTGCTGCCCAACCAACCCAACAAAAAATGGTGGCCGTCACACCTCAGGGACAGCAGGTTGTTGTTACACAAGTCTCGCGTCCTATCTTGCAGAGTCCAGCACTCGGCAACATACCTCCGCCTTTGGTTCCAACGTCAGGCACAATTCCACAAACTTCTATAATAGTGAACAGTTCCGTAGCACAAACAAATCCGAACACAGTGACTGTCACGATTCCTGCGATGGCTCAACAGACACCAGTATCAACCAGTGTGCCATCAAGAGTGGTAACGCCAACACCGGCCTCGACTCCGCCGCCTACCAGACCTACCACGCCTCATCAAGCAGCTGCAACACATGGATTGACAAAACAACCTGTTAAAGTAATGAAAACTGTCAGTTCCTCGACTTCCACAGAGCCGGAATCTAAGCCGTCTACGAGTCAGAATCAATCAGAGAAAACCATCACCATTAAAATCGATCCCAATGCTTATTTGTGCGAGTGGCGAGGTTGTCTGAGGTAATTGATTGGTCCTCAATATGAAGTGATCCAAAAACTTAAAATATAACATCATATTTTATATTTCAAAAAATAAAACAAAGAGTACTCAAAGAGTGCTCTTATCTTCATAAGTTAAATTCAAATTAACCGCGTCGTTTAGTATTATCTAATACTAAACATTTTTGTGTTTACAGGCAATTTAAAACACCGCATGAAGTTTATCTTCATGTGTGTGAAGCACATTGTCCAACTGGTGGAGAGGAAATATTGTGTCTTTGGGCGAGTTGCGATGCCTTAAAAAGACGTAGATTTTCGTTAATGACACACTTATATGATAGGCATTGTAATGCGGATGTAAGTGTTATTATTAATTTTCTTTTTTTTTTTAATTTTGAAATAATCTCACTAAAACTGCATGTTTAATAATCTTATAGACAATGTCGATGAGGAGGAAACAGTTAACGGTAACAGGCAAAACCGAAGTTTCCACGTCGACACCGCCAACTCCTCATCATCCTGGATATGCACCGAATGCAGCATTCCATGCTATTAAACGGCACGCTTTGGAATTCGTAAATCCAAAGGAATTAATGGTTAGTAAGATCATATGAAATCACAAGTTTCATTTATAAATTACGATAATGCGAATAAATATAAGCTAGTCGTAATTTCGATGAAAAAGAAAGAAGCATAAAACACTTCTTAATCATGGGATAACAGATGCACTAAAGTTATTATGCGAGATAGCACAATATATTAATATTAAAAATAACGCGTTTAGAAATATAAACTAAATTTACCAATATTTCGGAGAATCCTTTATAGTCCCCCGGTTCAGAGAGTCTATTGAGTTTTGTTAATATAATGAAATTTCTTATTCTCTTGGCAAAGCAGCAAAGGCCAACCAAGCCCGCTGCAGCCACCTCAAGCTCTTCTTCTCCCAGACCTGGGCAAAATCCTCCACCAGAACAGGTAAAAACGTGTTCAGAAATTGAAAAAAAAAAAGGATTCACGATTCACAGCCACAGCCCTCGTGTGCTGTTCCTGCCGCCTATTTTTTTTTCGCTACATTTTTTTTCGTAATATACATAGTGTTTTTTTTCTTTTTTCTTTTTTTTTTTTTAAATTTTTAGTTTTACGATTTTCCTTGTATACATACGTATGTTTTGTTAGCATGGATTTCATTTTAGTTTCATTTCGTAGCTAGCGTCGCTGTATAATTTATGTGTTCACGCAGTTGAAGTGTATTCATGATGATGAAGTGTGCTGGTATAATATTTTAAGCAACATAACATAAAATATTTGTCACGCTTTTCATACAGAAAACTATCTTTGCATTAATTACAGTTTAAAAATTTAACAATTGTATTTATATCAAAATACAAAAATTTGTTTCTATACAAATTTTCAATAAGAGATTTTTCTGAGGATATTAGATTATCAATTAACAATTGTGTTTACAAAGATGTGTTGAATTTTTTGCGCTTTTATCAAATATATAAATATCTTTGGTATCAAAAAAAAAATTTTAATGGTCAGGTTATTGTATATTTGTATTTGCATTAATTTTAAATAAAATCAGCTTGTTTATATTATGTAATCACTTTTTTAAGCAATTTTTTTTTTCGAAATTCATTCAAGGCACGTTCCAATTAATTTTTTGTTTTTGGACTAAATCATTCGTAATCTCAGTATATTTTATATTCAAAAGGACAATTTAATTGTTGTATAATTTGCTGTATTGTAGTAATGTCAGTACATTCTATACAGTATATCGTTGAAATTGTACAATCTGTTCGCATCATCTTGTAAATCAGTGTTTTCATTTTGTTTTCATAATTGTATTTTACTAATGTTTAAAGCTGTTGCAACTAATTAATTCAAACATCATTAAATAATAGCTCTATTCTTGACATTATTATTTATCTTGGTGTTATTCAAAAGTGGTTTATTTGATTTTTTATTTTAATACATAATGTAAAATGCGATAAGTTCTTAATTGTTTTGTTATTTTTTAACAGGATGACAACGAAGGTCCAGTGACCAAAAGTATTCGTTTAACAGCAGCGCTTATTCTCAGAAACCTAGTCATATATTCAACACATGGCAGAAGGTAAACTTTGTTTTTAACACTTTACCAATTAATCAATAAATGAGAGATAATCATAAAAATTAAATATAATCTTCTTTCATAATTCTGAAACATAGCTTGTGAGAATGTAAACATATCTTGCATCTTTTCAAAAATATGACTAAAAATGTATAAAAATTTGAAATTTTCAATAACATCTCATGTCGTATAAATATAGAAATTTTTAATTTTTCACGGCTTTCTCCAATTCGTTTTGTTATAAAACTTTTTTTATAAGAGTAAACTATGATTAGAAATAATTATATCAAAAATATATATATATATTTTTTTATTATTGTTTTCATGTTTGCTTTTCAGACATCTTAGAGCGTATGAACCACATTTGGCAGGCGTGGCATTAAGTAATGTCGAATCATCGAGAACAATCGCACAAGTTCTGTATGATATGAACGATCAAAGCAGCAGTAACCATAGGTGACCTCTTGAATCAGGCCTCTAAAAGAAACCTCTTTCACGTTGCGAGCAGCGATCAATTCGTTTATTTTGAATTTTAGTGTAAAGTGAAAGAACAAAAGTATGATAGAAAAAGATGCGGAAAGTCTGCAATTTATTGCAAAAGAAAGATGTGCTCGTGCGTTGTAAGGAAAAAAGAAAAAAAAACGGAAGATGTAACTGACGAAGAGAATAAACTAGAAGAGAAGAGGATACGGCAATGTTCCATAATTATTAAAGAGGCCTATAAACTTACTAGGCAAGTCGATTTGCCGATTTAGACTATAATAATGTACTGTAACTAGTTAACAGAAACGAAAGACAGTAGTTGAAGTGATTTCAGATCAGTGATAAAAGAAAAGAGCAAACAAAAAACGAGATAATATTTCAAATTTAATATTAATATTTATTTTCTCAACAAGAAGCGGAAGAAATGTTTTTAGTAATTGTGTACAAAAATAATGAAGGGCGAAGAAAATACTTTATGGACGTTATAGTTAATTACAATCAATATTATTATATTATATTATATTATATTATTATTATTAATTATTATTAATATTATTATTGTATGTTTTTCATAAGTCAACCACAAGAAAACCTAGAATGTAAAGAAAACCTTTTTATGGAATGTATTTGTTAGGAATTTATGATTTCGCTTATATAATTGCATATTGCAATTACATGGCTATATTATCGTCTCTCTTTTGTTTTATTATTTGAATAATCTTATTCTGTCAAGGTATGACATTAGTAAGGCATCGCACATAGTTTGACGACGGCGTATTCCGGCCCCAAGTCCATCTTATAATAAAAACTCTAAGAACTTCTTCTGCTTTAGATCGGTTTTAGCTCGGAAACTTCTAGCCGTTTGTTCAACTTCTGTATCTAACTTTAAATCAAGAGATATTCTTAGTAAGGAATTTTTATACTTTTTCGGGCAAACTTCGAGCGTGTCGTGTTGAATCATTTCCTCGATCATATTATTATTCTCATCTCACATATATTAACGTGATCTGGTTTGTGTGAATCGTGGAATTCTGAGAAATGAGGAGTCACAGATCAATTATTGCTTCCGAGTTGTCCGTATATTATAGATACAAATGTAAGTATATTTATACTTGGAACTTAGAAAGGCCTAAATGTTCTTAAAGCCAGTGTTTTTCAAATTTTCAGCACTAAAGAAAGAGTGGCTGGGTACGAAGAAACTGAAAAAAGCACTTTCCGAGGCAGTTTGCCAGTATTTCTTTTCGTTTTTTTTTTAAAATAACGATTGACGAATGAATTGAATAGATAAAAAACGATTGTAACATTTTTATTTTAATTCGAACGCATTGTAAATTGGTTATTTGGAAATAAGACAAGACAAACATTTTGTTCTAAATATTTATTTTTAGTTTTTTTTTTTTTTTTTTTTTAAATAAAAATTTGAATATAACAAACAAAAGTGGCAAGAATTTCAATGGTACGATGCTTACATTTAAAACTCTTAATACAATGCTGCTATGAATCTTTGAACAATGACTTTAGGAATGAGTGATTCTCGCGGCGCGTGATAAAGCTTTTTTTCTTCTCATCTCAAAAATGGTAATGAAATATTATCGACTTCTTTGTATTATAGACTGTATTAAAAGGAAAAAAAGAAAAAAAAGAGGTAATGAAAGAAAGTGTATTGTGAAATGGTAATTTCAGTTGTTTCATAAGACCGAAAGAGTGAAAAACGACTAAATTTTTCTACTTAACAAAGTTAATTATTCGTTAAAATGTGTTTTAATTCAAAGGAAAAAAAAAGAAGTCATTGTTTTGTTTCTTATACCTTAAAAAGAGGAAAGTAAACGAATATATATATATATTTTTTACGTTTATCAGACGTGACAATGAAAATCGTGAGAGGATGGGTTTGCATTTATAAGTCGTCGAGTTACCCAGCTATCCAGGCGGGATCCGCGAATTTAAAAATCATAGGACGGTCGTATTCGAATAAAGTCCAAGAATTAAAGTATATATGTATAATTATAAATATTTGTACATAATACCTGTATTTCATTCATGATGTTGCGAGCTCTGTGTAAATTTTTCTTAAAGGTGTGAGATTAAATGTCTGGCGAAGCGAAGTGAAAAAAATAATTCTTGTATTATAATAGGATTATAACAAGACGTAGGAGTTGCAAGGTACATAAAAAGAATTTTTGTAATTATTGAATCGATATACAGCGGACGCTGAGAAGAAAGAACTAGCTGGCATCGATTGTAACGAAGAAAGAAATTGATAATTTTAACATCGCGAATTGTAAAACATAAATACATTGTGCGAGCCTCTGTTATGTATTTTATATATAGATTATACATATTATATATATATAAAATACATATGACTAAAATATATATATATAAATATATACATAAATCAAATTGAATAGCTGACCGTTTAGAAGAGAAATCTTATGAGAGGCTTTTTATTTTTATTATTTGTAATTACCTAGTTTACATGTTCACCGTTTCGTACGATCATCGAGATCATAACAATATGTGTAAAGGAATAAAAGAATGATATAATAAATTACTAAATACAAAAGGAAAACTATTAAAATTAAACGTACGAATTATTTGAATGTTTATTCTCTGATTGCATTATATTTTTTATAGAGAGTCTCAGCGTACCTGATTAAAAAACTTTAGTGACGAATAATGATTTTGGTTGAACTTACAAAAAATTTTGCTCTCGCTTTGCTTACATTACCATCTGCACATATATATATATATATATATATATATATATATACACGTTCTGGAGAATGAATTAAATACAGTAATTACTTTGTACACTAGTTATACTTTTTATTTTGACATTTTGCGATCCAAAAATTTGCGTTTTTTCTAAGTTTCGGTATATTCATAAAATTTATTTATTGAGTTTCACCTACACAATTGAACTCGACAACAAATATATAAAAAATGGTTTATGTTTTTTAATGTAATTTAAATATAATATTTCCAAATATTAAACAATCTCAACATCTTTAAGTACTAAAAAAAAGAGAGGAAATCATAAAATTTGATGTTGGTAATAAATAATGTCATATGTTTTATTATAATGTATGACTTTATTAATTCCGCAAGTAAATTATATAAACAAATGTAATAAGTTCTCTTTATAATATATTACTCGTACAATATAACAATTTTTCTTTCAATTATAATATTAATACAGTCGATTTAAAATTTTATAATAATCTTAAAAATTGTAGTCAGAAATATTATCTTCATAATCGATCTCGCTCTGCAAGAGATTAGATTGCTTAGATTACAAATTAGACTTATTATAGATGTTCTATGATTTAATTTTATTTCAAGAAATGACTACATTGTATTAGTAATTTTTTACTTTGTATCAATTATTAACTCAATATGCAGCTTTCTTCATTTCTTGATATTTTTTCTTTATTAAAATTTTTCACGTTATTTGGATTGCTAACCGAGGTACGAGAAACTGAGGTGGCAATTGTGATTTTTAAATTGGACGATTGCGTGCATACGGTACTTACTAAATTTGATACTCTGCAGTTATATACTGAGCAATTTTCATAATCACAACTATTTTCGTTAGAACGAAGATCTTCACTTTTATATGCTTCAGACATTAATTTGAATACTATAGGCATCTGCTTTTTACGTCTGAACAATTTGCATTTAATCAATCTCTGACCGCACTGAACACATGGACTAATCAAACTTCTCGATCTGAAATTCAAGAACTCTGACCTTTTATATTTAGACTTTAAACATTTATTGCTTACAGTTTTCGTTGGAAACGGCATTATAATAGCTTTTTCGTTACAACATGAAGATACTTGTTCTTTATTTGTATTTATTAAATTAATTGTCTTACTTTCATGTTCTATCGGATAACTTTTTAATTCATTCGTTTGTGTAATCCTTTTTTCATTACAACATGAAAATATTCTTTTCTCATTTATATTTGTTGAATTAGCTGTTTTATTTTCTTGTTTTATCGGATAATTCCTGAATTCAGTAGTCGATGTTTGTTTCTCAATTTGAGTTGTTTGTAAATTTACTTCAAATGTACAAGTTGTTTGAGTACAAACTGATATGTAATGAAAAGTTTCATCATTTCCCGTTGGATTACTCTTCTTAGGTGTGGAAGTAGCAATTGGTTTAAAATTCGATAAATCAAAAATATGGAGCGATACAGACCTTGCACATTGAACTTGGGCACTTTTTATGCATTTTGGAGAAATATTGTTGGAATACATTGATTTAGCATCATTTCTTCCATAACTTTTATCTTTTTTATTATGATCTTTCTTACACATGCTTTCTTTGTCAATATGTGAAAGAATTATATCTTGTTCTTTAACATATTGTGGATTAAAGTTATTTTCTTGGTTTATTAGCGAATTTTGACAATATTTTACGTTATCTTGTAAATATGATTTCTGTACATAAATATTTTTCTTTTCGGGGTTTTGTGTAATCATATCCCTATGTTGTTTAACATTAGATTTTTCGCTTCTCTTTTTCTTAGCTTTTATACTTTTGTTTATGAAGATTAATTGCTCTTCTAATATTTCTGCATGTTTTTTAATTTCTTGCAACATTTTTCTGCACTTTGGTCCTATTATTTCTACTGAATTAAAAGAATCGCGATTAATTTTTGATAAAATAACTTCGTTTCCTGCATTCATGTCGATGCAATTCATATTTTTATCCTTTGTTTCTTTGAACTGATAATTTTGATCATTAGAATTTTTTATGGCTTTATCCTTAACATCCTTCAGCATATTTTGTAATATGTTTAATGAACTATCAATCGTATTTATACATTTATCTTCACATTCGCTGTGTTTTTTTATACTTGAAGATTTGTTGTCATATTCGTCTCGTTTTAGATTTAATATGGAACGGTTAATTTCATCACAATTTGCATTACTACAAATATCCATACTTTCTGGAATTGACAAATTTTCTAATTTTTTCGTTACTAACATATTTTTATTAAATTTACTTCTTTTATACCTGATTACTTTAGTTATTTCGTCTATACTTCTATTAATACAAATGGTGTTTTTAAACTCGCTGTGTTTCGTTACATTTTTGGTAACATCAGGAGTTGTAAAAGAACTCATATAAAGAAATTCTTTGCGTGGTCTATAAGTTACAGGTTTAAATAAACTTTTCGATTTCATAAATTCAATGTTAGATAACATATCTGGAGGTTTTAATTGTAAGGATTTTATCGTAAGATTTTTTAAAGTTGATTTTAAATCCACAGGGTAACTCAAATACTTAGTAGAATTTTCTTTCACCTTAGAAATTTGCTCTAAATTTAATGATAAATCGGTTTTTATCATTTTAGAAACTTCATTGCTATCATTTATTTTTTTTATAGTACTATCCAATCTTGTTGCTGGAAAATTCTCCGGCAATGTTTTACAAAAGCTTGCAGGACATTGAGCAATTTTATTCGCGTTAAAATTCGCTTTAATGTTATCATCAGCAATTAAATCTGTTACTGCAGCCTTATTCAACAGTAAAGTTTCCTTTAGAACTATTCCATTAATCTTGGAAAGTAAGTTCGGTTTGACTGAATTTGATTGAAACTCGTTATTACTTGGTATCTCGTACGATTGAACAGAACGATGAAGAAAAGACGGATCATTATTGTATTTAAGTTGTGAAATATTGTTAAAAATTGAATCATTGTTATCTTGATTGTATTTTCTTTCACAGTGCATTCCTATTGATTGCGACACGTCGAAACGATTCTTTAAACTACTAACGGCATTATAATCATATTTTCTATCAAACGAGTAGAATTGTAGCATGTTCGATGCCTTAAGATCAGTTCTCGTTGAATCTGTGTTAGCTTGAAGTAGTGAAGTATTTTCTTTCTGTATACAGTTATATTGACTTGAATGCATTTTACAATCTGATCGTAAAATTATATTTATACAAGGAACATCACGTTGAGTATCTTTCGAGTGGTTACTGCATTCGACAACGATGGGATTTGATATTTTCATTCCGCGTCTTTCAGTCTGACCATCATTTTTTCTCCTTGTTTCATTCTGAAAATATCTATTGATTAGAGTAGATTAAGTCGCTTTATATAACCACATTTGAATCTACATTAAAACTGTCTGGTGTTGAATTTAAAGACCTGCAAATAAAAAACAAAAAGGATTTCAGTAGATGTAAAATATCAAGAGATTTTATTGACAATTCATTGTTAATGAAATTTGCAGGAATAAATTTGAAAGTTAAATTACTATGCTCTCTCCTGTTGCACAGGAATGTATTTATTATTTCCATGCAAAGGGAATATCGTATTAGTAGATAAATAATTGGTAGAATTACTACAAGATATATACAAAATCAGTTTTGGTAAAATCACAAAGGCTTTGGACATCTGACGAAATCATTCTGCTTTGAGACATCTGCTTCGTTACTATAAGGCGTAAATGGCGATTTTTTCGATGATGGATCGTGCAAGACATTTTCCGATGGCAAACACTTGCAATCCAAGGGAAAGGAATGTCGCTCGAATACCGATCGCGTGCCATTATGCGTATGAGGATATTTGGGAATCGCGGTGTAAGGTTTCTTCAGCCAGTCTACTTGCCTGGCAGTTTAATTTTTGTTTTTATCATTTGAAACTTGAAAATATAATGCAGAGGTGGAAAATTCAAGTTTTGAGCTTTCTACGGAGACTATGAAAAACAATTGTGTAAAATTACATTTTGTCGTCAATTACATGAGAATAATTAAAAAATCCTCCTCTGCATCTAAAATTGCTATTACTAAATCAAATATTCTTCTACCTGTGTTTTGCATCGTTTGTCTCATTAGGAATTTGATTATTAGTTTGATTAGGAAGTGAAGTTTGTGCGATTGAATCAGGGAGACTGTCTGAATATCTAAAAACGACACAATCGAAAAGTATTCGTATTTTGAATTTGTGCCAATTTAAAAACGAATCATTAAAATGACTTTTGTACATACCTACGATGTTCTTCTTCTTTTCTTGCGCGATCAAATCTTTCATTCGTCACTTGTCTACGAAGTTCGCTGATTTGCTTGGAATATTCTGCAGCTTGAGTTTGATACTGTCGAAGTTTCGTCGATTCTGAAGACCTGTAACATTAAGAAAAAAAAAAAAATATGATGCCTGTGATTAAAAATTAATATCTTATTAATTAATATATGTACATCATGAATTAATTAAAATGCCGGAAAATTTCTTACAAAAATTTAAGGTTTTGTCAAAAAGCTTACTTTTCTACGTGTTAATTATTTCAGTTAGAAAAATTATCCCAATACTTAAAACTATAATAGTTAAATTTCTTACAATTTATTTTGAAGTTCAGACATTTTCTGCCTCAATCTGGCCATTTCATTCTGAAGTTCCTGATTATTAGCCTGGACAGTTATAGACTCTTGTCTCGCTTGATCTAACAGCATTTGGAGGCGCTCAACTGTTGCACGATCTTTAGTCATTTGGTCTTGAATTACGGCTTGCTCCGTTTTTAATTTAGTAATTTGCATATCATACTAAAAATTCGAACACAAATTACAAAACTGTGTTTTTTGTTGTCACTAGCTGAAATTCTTTCATCCACGAAAATTTACCTGCGTTTTAAGTGCATCCTTATCATTTAATTGTTGCATAAGAGCATCTTTCTGTTGATCTAATTTCATGCATAAATCTCTAACAGCAATTAAATCAGCTTCTGCAATGTGCTTCTGTTCACCTTGTTGACGTAATTGTGATTCCATACTAGCTACAGTTTGAGTTAATTCACTGATCTGAAAGATTTTTATTAGCATAATTATACATATATATATATATATATATATATATATATATATGTTCTCCAACTTGATTAAATACAAATTTTTTATTAAAACTCCTCTTCTTCGATATATTTAAAAAATGGTCAACCTGCGTTTCGTAGCCTCTTATTAAGCTATCCTTGTCCGTTAATTGTCGTTCCAAATCTAACAGCTGATCTTTAACCGTTTGGAGTGCTCCTCTTGCTTCAGCTGCTTCAGACTCCAAACTATGGTTATTGTTCTCTAAAACAGTCGCCTCCAAACTCAGGCTTCTGAAGTGATTCAACATTTCTGTTCGTTCATTTTCCTATAAAGTAAACGGAAGAAAAAGATGCAGTAAATTCTGCTATATTTTACTAGATATTATGATAGTGGTACATTTGTAACTGTTACGAAAAATCACTTCGAGGTCATTTCACATTACTACAACTATAGATGAACCATGTCAACGTTGAAAGAATCAAACTAAACTATTCTCTCCTGAATGACGTGTGAAACAGTTTGAATATCTTCTTTATGATATTAGTTTCTTTTCTGCTGTACTTTTATAACATTATTACTTATCGAAGTATAATATCATTTGTGAAATCAAATCAATAAAATTGATGGCAATTGTAAGTCAATCTTATATTTAGCAAAGGATGCAAAGTTAATTAAAAAGATAAATATCAAGTTAAATATCAATGTAATAGCATAAATAATATAGTATATAATAAATATAACAAAAATCATAGGACGATTAAAAAATAATAAATTTTATACAAGTCTTGTAATAATGCCATTAACACCAAAAACCTTAAAATTTGTAGGAAAAAAAAAATGAATCAGATTTCAAATTTAATTTCAATAGAATCACCTTTCTAGTAAGAAGTTCCTCAGCCCTACGGACTTCGCTGACATAAGTTTGAAGTTGTCTCTTCAGATCGAACGATTCCGCGCGAGACGTTTCTAATTCGCGCTGCAGGTTCCTTACTTCGCAAGTAGTCGCAGCTAAATCATCCTGGATTCGTCGATTTTCCTGAATAGCGTTCTCTCTGTCGTACGAGGCCGTTTGCAATTGTCGCTGAAGATTTTCCATCTCCAGCTGTATCGATCTTAGTTGTCTGCTCTGATCCGCGCTTTGATCCACGCATATTCTGATATCGTAAAAATAAAAAAAAAAAAAAATTAACTAATTAATTACTCACCATCGAACCGTACTACAAAAGATCTAGAAGTGAAACAGAGATTCGAAAGAATTTATCATTGCAATATGTTGCAATTATTTTCCGTTTTAATGTTTAAGTGTTACACCAACTGTGTAACAAAGAAGTGATTTGAATTATGTAAGAAAGAAAGTATGCTTATATTATTTAGACGCGAATTTCGACAGATTATAAATAGTCGAATGAAACATTTTCGTCAAATTTGTCATGAAATCGAATACTACATCAAAGTTTTAATATTGAATCCGTGCCTATTCGATTATGCGAAACACATGCTCAACCCTCGTGGCGCAAGCATCGTTCTGGAAAGAGGACAAGGGCAGCATGACTACGTTGACGAATTAGGCACCTATCGCGGCGAAGTTGCTTAATCCTTTCTTTCCCGAAAAAATATTTACGCGGCCAGATTTCGTTCCGTTTACGGGTCACGTAGTATCAAAACGAGACGTAGAAAGCCTATATTAAGTCGCAACGTGCAGCGCTGCACGTTTCTATTATTAAAATATTCTAATATACTGAGACAGATCACGACTTCAACTATCTTTCAACTTCAACAGCGAGCGAGTGTCGATTTAAATGATATCTCAATGCATAATACAAATAATTAAGAGACAGTAAATGATTAAAAAACAGAAGATATTTCGCTTACTTTGCTTATCTTCTTTTTTTCGTTACTATGTAAAAGTTGTGTAAAGAAAAGATTGCTCGAGCAGTTTTCAATATGTGCAATATACAGATGAAAAATTAAAATGCCGAGTACATATAATAATTCAATTCAATTTCAACTTATCAAACTTTTAATATTCAGTTTTAACTTAGTTCAAAAAAATAAAAATAGTATCAAACAGATTGAAATAGCATTTTATAGAGACAACCAGGACAACAATGCTGTAGCTTGTTTATTCAAATGATCATCGATCATACGTGTCTCGATTACGCGCCTGCATGTTATGTAAGAGGCAATAAACGCATAGTTGCCGGGATTCAAAAAAAGGAAAAAAGTCCGAGAGAGGCCTGTTCACCGAACAGACGACTTTCTCTCATCTCGACATCCTTCCTCGATGCCGGCAGCTTCCCTCGATCGTCCGTATCCGTACGACGCTGCCTTTTCCTTCGTATAAAAGTGAAAATAACCTCAAGACGAGTTTATGCATTGGCCGATGTCATTCACGCACGCATCAGATTCACGAGCAAGTGCGTCGTAAATACGTACGTTTCTCAAATATCGAGATACGGAACGTGCAATGGGATTTCGTGCACAAATTAAAATCACAATATTCTAGAAAGCACGTTTTCACATTCTACGTAGAATATTATTACATATATAATAATTCTAACGCTTATATTACATAAACTAAAAGCATAATGTTCGCGCATATTTTATATAAAATGTTACCACGAATAATCACGATGATGCAAATATCCAAGTACGTAAATACAACGATCTTATGTTGCATAAGTTAAAAACATAATGATCTAGAAAATGTTTTCATATTTTGTATAAAATATTATTATAGTAGAAAAAATAGGAGTCAATATGTCAGCAGTTATTTAAAATAACACGATGGATGAAGAATCGATCACAATCGTGTGATAACAGCGACCAGAATTGTGTCACGGACCTCGTGAAGAAACATACGAGAAAAATACTGATTTTAAATCTAATGCATGTAGTTATATGTTAGATTGCGTAACCCTTGGATTTCTATTATCACGTGATCAAGAATCTATAATTTGAATACGCACCAAAATAAAATAAATCGGAAGATACTTCGAATCGGATTTACATCTTTAATTCATAACGTCTTGTATTTTATCATTATAGTTGTTCCAAACTTAATATACTGTATTGAAATATAATAATATTGCATTCATTGGTAATAAATTTTCAAAGAGGAACAAATGCAAAGAGGTGTAATATATATATATATATATATACTGTAAACATTAAACTGAAGAACTTCTCTGTCTATCTTACTTTCTTTCACCAACTGAGGTTACACTGGCTGGAGAAAAGTGAACTTACTCTATAATACATAAAAAAAATAGGTAAACTAACGTAGAAAGCATTCGGGTTCGCATTCGACAGAACGTTTCTCGTAATGGCCATTACAACACGTTTTTGTTTCACATTATAATATTATAACTTAATGCGAGATAAAGAAACGAATTTTAATTGATTAAATTAAATAAAAGTATTATTAAAGATTTTAAAATACTTGTTAAGGATAGTTAAAAAAAATGTGAATACATAGAATATAATAATATAAAAATCGCCTTCATATATTTTCATGTATTTCAATATTTTTTGTTTCGTTACTTTTATTTTTTAATAATATACCGTACGCTTGTTTTAGATATCCAATTACATTTCAGACTGTCGAAAGTAATGGATCGTCGAGAGCCAACGTTCTCCGGATGCAGGAAGAATATAGGAATATATACATATAAAAAATGCTGAATAGATAAAAAAGAAAACGCGATAATTTATGGCGTTTTTCATGCAAACGTAAATATACATCATATACATCACATGACCAATGAAACGACCGCGGAAGTTCCCTTCATGGTATTCATTTCCCTTTCGTTTAATTACGGTAAAAGTTTACTTATTTTCCAGCCAGATATGCACTTTCATAATCGTGAATCAAACGTTGGAAACCTTCAATTTACGGTTACGTTTAACGCGCGCATAATACATTGCCGAAGAAGAAAAAAAACCACGATGCACGTGTCTACGTACGCGCAATGTAATAATGTTCAATGAAATAAAATTCCAAGTGTATTGATCCTTAATACACTACAATTTGATAAGCGTGGTAAGTGACTTGCGCTTTCTATGAAATAAGAAAGTTTCACACTTTTTCTTCATCTTTCCCATATTTTACTTAAATATTTTTAACTTAAAAAAATTAAGAACAACAATACTAAAACACATGTCATCTCTACGTTTCGATTGACTTTTCAATTAGTTAATTTCTATTATCTGTTATCTAATATTTTTATTATCTTTTGTGTTACAGGTGAGAGAAGGAAATGAAGAATTACGGACGAAAGATTTGTCTCGGATGAAATTCAAGGTTTTCATGCGATGACGAAGGTCATCATCATATATATATACGTTAGACATTGTCATTGAGCAAGACATACTTTCATTCTCGTTCGTCCTGAAGAATGTCCCTGAAATCGAAGCCGCGATAAAGAAGCCTATTCGCGTAGGCTCGCACGATTATGTTGTACGCCTTCGAGATACCCGGTTGCAATCGATCGTGTCTCAAGAATTTTGAATTCCTTTCATGAAGTTTCCGAGCGATCACGATCAATGTGATCTCGTAATCTGGCGAAATGTGGCCACGTAACTTGACAAGTACGATTGCAAAGTTCATTCTATCCTTAAGATTCGATCATGACTCAAATATACGTTAAGCAATGAAATTTCCCAGATTTCTTCAACGTTGCTTCGTAGAATAATTATTTGTACGCTTAGAGAAATGGAATGTGAAATTCTTTATATATATATATATACATATATGTCACACATTTAAACTGCGGATTTTGCAGAATTTATAAAATTTTATGAAACTAAATGAAAGTTTGTCTCAACGCGTCGTAATTTACATATTTTCGCATATAATTTTTGCAACTTTCCAATTTCCCACAAATGCACAAAAACCTGCAATCCAGCTATATTATAATTTGCTCGAAGCGTAAGTTTTACAAATTATCCTTATCGTGTGGATTAATTTCTAAAAATCAATCGAAAACAATTTTCCACCTAACTGAGAGGCAAGTGAGTGAGAAGCAGCTTTACTAAAGAAACTAACAATAGGATGGTCACAGTATCACGATCGAAAGTTCACGAAATCGTTCACACGGCCAAGTGCATCGCCCTGGATGGCCGGGCCGGCGTCTAAGTCGATAGGAGATGCCCGGCCGGAATTCTTTACCGGTGCTCGATGTCAAAACGAACGCCCTTTTAGAAGTGAAGTGCCATTCACCTCGGCCATTACAGGCAAAGGGCAATGCACGGTTCCTCGAAATGCAGGGAACGTGAGAAGCACTCGTAACAGGATGCACAGAACCGTTGTAATCTTTTCGACTCGTTGATCCTAGAGATTACGCCGATACTCCTTGAAACAGAGCTTGTCATTACTCCGAATCCTTGTACAGAAATCACGTTCTAACGTTTCTCCACCATGCGGGAAATATTTGTTACAAAAGATACGTTGGTTAAAATTTAGGTAACATTTCCAACTCATTCCCTCCGTAACCAGAATTTCATTTATCAATAATAGTAACTATTTATTCCAAATTCAAATTTAAAATCTGTAACTGTTATAAACAAGTAATTTGATATTTTTGTAATAACATATTGAAATAATGAACCATTAAGTATATAAAAGATAAAATTCTCAAAATTGTGCATATATGTGATAACATATATATAATAATAACGAGTTAATTTACGTAAGTCTTGAATTACGAATTATATTTTTAAGACGAAGCGTCAAAAGTTATGTAACTGTTTGTTGAAACGAGAGTGAGATTAAGAAGCAGCTATACTTATGCATGGCTATTCGATTCAGGACAGATGCGAGAGGGAACAGATATTAAACGATGGGGCAAGATTAGATGAGTCAGATTGGTTTTTTGAGAGGTCTCGTCTGATCGACTTCAACGATTGAATTTTCTATTTGGTAATCGGTTGTGTCAATTACATAATTCGGAGTTGTATAATGAGGTAATTCGAAAAAAGGAAATCTGATGATACAAACGTGAGTTTCTAAACTGATGCTTAAAAATATAATAACGTTCCTATTATATATAATTTATATTTTCATATTTTTGAATATCATTAACATTCCACATTCACTATAGTAAATGTATAATTTAAGCAATATTGTCAGGAAATAGCAAGGAAGAAATACAAAGTACAACGACGTCTTAACATTTCCTGAACTATTAATCTTCTATTCGTAACTATTAATCTTCTGGGAACAGGTGTTGGATTATTTCCGTCAATGTATAATACTTTGTAAAACTTTATTAATTACCGAAACGAAAGGGGTAGGAAAACCGCTTGTAAGTTCTAAATTCTAAAGGAAGAAAACGAGAATATGTCATTACGTAAGTGGAAGTCGAATTTTTATAGAAATGGTTTTTGCAGTAGAATCAATAAAAATGATTTTTTTTTTCGTTAAACTTTTACTGGATGAAAGTAAAAGAGTTTCTGTTCTGTAACGCAATACTTTCAAATAGATGCAACAAACTCTGATTTATTGATACAGCACTTTTAAAAAGTCATTCTGAAAGTTTTCTCTGAAGCGCTAATCATTTGTATGATTCACGCAGCTCCTTCAACCCTTATAATATCGTATTGTACTTGAATGTTACAACAGGTACTTCAACAACGAGACAACTTATCCGCCTCATTTAACAGGATCAAAGGTTTTGAGAGATTTCTCCTGGAAGCCATCTTCACAAAGATGCCAATTTACGGACATCCGTGTACGAGGATCTCAGAGACACCAAGGGGTTTATGACGGTTTCCGTTAACTGATCCAGCCAAACGCTGACTCCCGTTCTTTCCGAATTATGCAACACACGAAAGTGCGTTCGTGCAGAGTTGGACGTCTGCGGCGACCTTTCGGAGGTCGGACAACGAAAGTCTCCGATTCCATGAGAATTGCACAACTGGAAATTTTCAAGGGAGTAACAAGTTCGTCACAGTGGCGAGAAGTTTCATTTTCTTCATCAAGCGATATTATGAAAACTCGCGTGTTCCACCTTTGCGATTGTGTGAATTTGTTAATTCAACACTTTTGTTTAAAAGAGGATACCAACCCATTTCCACCTTTAAACACTATTAATTGCAAATAGAGACGATACGAGTAAATTTGACTTCGACCCCTATAATCCATTCGATTATAGAAGAACGTAGACATGAAGCATATGTATACAGATGAAGATTATTGGGTAGTGACACGTTTCGAATGAATTAGGAAATTATTTGATCATCACTTCATTTCCATTATACATCGAAATGTGTTACGAAAACTCACGCACGAGTTCCAAATCACGAAACTACTGCGGTTCCTGTGTCTGATTCTCACTCGTATTGAACCGGATACGCGACAGAGGATTTTTGCACTTGAGAACGTGACGTGGTGAACACATGCAGTTGAGAAGGCGTTTATGGCATGGCTACGTAGGATCGGGAATTTTATCTACGCAGTTTTGTCGACGTAATCACAATCCATTCGGGTATAAAACGAATCTACAACAAAAAAAAAAAAAGAAAAAAGAGTGAGACGAGCGCTGGTCTATTTGGTTCTTGTCTTGGAGAAGTTAGGTAACAGCACGAAGTCGCGGAGGTGATTCGAAGTCGATGTTCAGTCTTGTCGCGGTGCTCGAGCTAACACCATCGCTTTTCGTTTCGTGCGCGCCTCGCGTCGATCGCAGGATGTCAAACAAGGGCTGCGATAAAAGGACACAGTGAACTTTGGTGAATATCTGTGATGTGATTATCAGAAAGTTCAGCTCTTAATCGTCTTCACCATGAGAACGACATTGTAAGTCATGGTTTATAGTTTCATCAACGAAGCGATCAATGATTTATTTATTTGATCGATAATTATATTTGTGATCGCTATGATACTTTTTCTCACCGATATGATATTTTCCATCCATATCTTTGTAAGGTACAATTAAAACATCGTTTCTATTTCTTACATAAATATCGTTGAACTAAATAAAAATTGTAATGCATTAAGCGAAAACAAAAATTACGCTTTAAATCTGCATAAAAATATTGAAAATTTTCATTAAACTCCTTTATGCGGTATACGTAGACAATGAGGTCGAAACAACAATTATGATAAAAAAAAAGAGCATATTTAAAATAACACCAGTAACGAATATGTGATAACTCGCATATATAGTTAAGACAATTAAAAAGCGAATATACCATCAAGAAATAATCGCTTGGTGCGATACAAATATTACTTGTAAGAAGTGCAATTATTTTTTCTTGAAAAGCAATGCTTAACTTCATGAAAAGCAATGCTCGCTACTTTCTCAGAATAATGTAAAATTTCGATTTCACGAGTAAGTAAATTCGCTAATATTTGTTAGGGTACAAAGTTCGCAAAGTTCCTAAATTCCTCCTTTTCTCTTGATTTAATGATGTAAAAAATTTTTTTGTCATTTAAAAAAAAAGAAAAGAATGGTTAAGACATGCATTTATGGTGAAAGTTGCATAATGGCATTGACTAATCTTGAAAGGTCATTCTGTTCTTCTAATACAAATGTCACGACCTGATCTTCAGCGAGATTACAGATCAATGTGATTTCGTGACATTATTCTGTGATTACATCTCTTGTTATATAACATCTTGCATTAAAATGATTTAAGCAGAACACAATAGCTCATCTAGAAGACAATGAAAGTTACTCTAATAACGGAGGTTCATTAAGCAGAATTTCAAATTAGTCACACTCGTTAATTAATGATTTTTATTTCAATGAAAAGCAACAATCACGACAAGCGTCATGGGAAATGATTATTTTTTAATTCAGCTGATTGAATTTCAAATAACAGCTGATTTGTTTTGCTAAATTCAAAAGAAAATTGAAATATTAAGGAAAATGTAAATGCTGTTGTGAAAGCGTACGAAGATATTAATTAAAATTGATATACGTAACAAAATATCAAATATTTGTTTTTTTAAATGTTTATGACTATTAAACGGAGGTTTCTTTCCAAGAATTTAACAGTTATTAAAAAATTAAAAGATGACGGAAAAATATCATTATTATTACTTTGTTCAATGATTATTAAATAAGAAATGAATTTAAATAATTCAACAATTCTAAGATTCAAATCAAATAAATATGAAAGCAATCTCACATACGTAGAGCATCAACCTAAGCAAACTAATTTAAATAGTAGAATAAAAGGCAACGAAGCAAAAAAATCTCAATTTTTACATGCCTGCTTGATATATGTATATACGTATATCTTAGAAGTTAATAGAAAAATATCACCTACCCAATTAAACGAACGACAACTAATCGTTACATTTCAACCGCGTGAATAAGGAGAAAGCTAGTTGGCAATGAAAGTCCGAAGTTAAACAATTAGCTTTTCGAAGATGCGTAAGTACATACGTGCAAAGCGTATCCTGAAATCTAGTCGAATTGCCGGCCAGAATGTAAAAGGTTCTATTCCAAAATGTGCGGCCTACTACTGACATAACGCTTCTGATTTTTATCGCTCGCTCCATTATTTTTATGTAACGCACATAAAAAACTGAAAGGTAGACGTGAAAGAGACGTGAAAGAAATAGTACATACACATCAGACACTGGACCAACGATAGATGACGAGTTACATCATAGGGGATGACAAATAACAAGTGTCTCGCAAGAATGGGAATCTGATAGAATGGGAGTTGCATAATTATGGAAACAGAACTCCGTTTATTGAGACGAAATTCGTATGCTACATAAATTAGTGTCAGTGAAGAATTTTTTTTTTTTATTGATTAATGAATGTCCATTCGTTCTTTATCGAACTCTTATTGTTTTACTATTAAATGTAATTGTAATCATTCTTAACTGGCGTTAAAAGAACTACAGTTATTGGAACAAAATTAGATATATACATTAGTAAAGAATATTTTTGTTAATCAATGAATATTAATTTATTCTTTATCGAACTTCTGTCGTAGTTCTAATCGTTCTCAATTAGTTAAAAGAGATTGAATGGAAATATGGTCTCTTTTAATAGCAGTCATACATTAATTAGAAAACAAATGATTAAAAAAATCATACCTATATCGTCTGTCATCGTTACAATCCAAACAGCTATAACCTTTCAAAGAATTCATGATCATTACTTCTTTTCAGAATAAATACCACCAATGATTCTCTCGTACGCCCATCATTACTTTTCAGTAATATCAGAGTAATTAGAATAGAAGAAATAAATCAAACAGTTGCACTAATAATTTTGTACGGAACACTACCATCATTATTGCAAACTCGCGTCACTATAGTTATTTTTACGCTTTCTGATACTCGATTGTTTATTGGGGAATATTTCAAAGTTCTAACAAACCCGATCTCGTGTTTTTATCTTTAAAAAAAATCTATCAAATTGAACTTAATCGAAAGTAACTGGAAAATACACGTTCAAAAATTTACGTAATTTCGTGCAAATCCTCTCGGTTCACCATTGCAAATGAACATAGTAATTTATCTTGATATTTACGTTCACGTATTGAAATGCAGTAAACGTGAAAGTTCTGACGCAATGTTTCCTCGTCTCCCAACAAATAATTAGTTAATTAATTAAAAACATCAATTCTACGAATGTTCATACGAATCTTATGTCTAATACGAATAAAAACATTTTACTTACTTTTCACTTATAAAATGTAATCACCACTAAACGTTTATGCTATAAAGAAAAATTGATAAAATCTTAAAATCATGTTTCTTTTTAACCATTAAGTGCGACAGATAAGTCAACTTCAGCTATAGTTTATAAAGACAAACACTGTGTGTATTTTTCTCTTTTTATGGAAAATTAAATCTTTCTTTCTTCTTAGAGCTTTCAATGCAAACTTTAGAATATAATTCAAATATGATTCTTTTTGCTTTTACTATTTAAATTATTCAAACAGAACCAACAGAGTATCATAATAAGAAAAATTCTACGTTGTTGTAAAGTTTGTTAAGTAATTCATTATTTTGTAATAAAATTATTATTCCACAATGCACGAGAAGAATGCATAAATACTGCTTTAACGAATAAATCTCTAATACTCTCACTTTTTATTTCTGCGAGGTGGTCACACCAGTTTGACAATGAGTAATAATTATACAGGAAAAAGGAAGCTCGGCATTCCGCAACTCGTGATAGTTCTCTAACGACCGTGCGACTTTCCTTAATGAGCGCCAACAAACCGGAACAGCGCGAAATAATTTAATTTGTTTACTATAAAATTGATGACTTGGAAAATCATCATCAATTATATTGCTCATCTTCAAAAATATTAGAACTTCTATGAATATTTACATGACATATTTTTCGTAATATTTTTACAAAATTATTACTATAGAAATTCTATAGTTGTAGCAATGTCACATGTGCAAATAAGTAGCAATTTATCCGTTTCCTCGAATGAAGAGTGTCATGACTCTACTTGAAACACCCACATAAAAAAAAAACAATAAAAAAAGAAATGTAATTAATAAAACACCAGAGAACGATCGACAGAACCCACTACTGCAATGGAAAGTCATTGAAGAAAGCTTGTCTAGCAACTATTAGGATCTAAGTGCCAAGGTTCCTTACATCCTGTAATCGCTTCCTTGATTTTGGAACGGATAAACGCGCGTAATTTCGCGCGGATTAAATACAACTTTTGAATTTTCCACAATTTATGATCAATATGATAGAATATCCATTGCCAATGTTACATTTTTATTTAAAAAGAAATTTTGGATGGAAATTAAATCTTCTAATTCGACTCTAATTCAAACAGATCGTTTGAAATCAGTTTGTATAAAAATAGGCAGAATCAAAAGAGAAAAAAGAAGAAAGTGTTTTTGCTTTCAATTTGCAACAGTTGTACGACACGTATATAAAGACATTCTTATTCTACATGCATGTCGTCATCTCAAACCAGGGACAATGCCATTGCCATAGTGAAACAGTGAAAGTATGGTCATTTTATTTCTGTCGTGCTTTTGCTCTTTTCTACCAGTACCCTCGATCTTGACATACGTAGACACGAATACATGACATTTTCTATCGCAATCGATGTTTCTCAGTTTCACATGCTCGATTAATGTAGAATCAGAGATCTTTTCTTGTTATGATATAACTTTAATTTATATTTGCTCGTTTTCTTCTTCTTACTAATAGTAGGAAAATTATTATATCATTGTATGTAATTCTAATTTATAACCCAAAATAATATTGTAACTTCAGAATGCTATATCATGCATTTCATTCAATTTTCCAATGCGTTTCAGTGCTTTACGAGATGTATTAGTAATTCTTTGGTTCACGTCGATTGTTCACGTAAAGTCAGCAATAATGCCTCCACCATGGGCAGATCCGTCAAGCAATCCCTGCGCTGCTCAACCACGTGGCTGGCAATTGTTATTTTGGCCGCCGGATGGAAAGTGTTACAAAATATTCCAGGCAGGTGCTGCATTTCTCTTTATAAAATCATTGGAGATTGTACATTAGAGAATCAGCTTTTCATATTTTTTTTTTTTTCTTTCTTTTACTTAACTGACATTAAATATAATCTAATAATGGATTTGTTCAACAGATTGGAGCCCCATGTCCAGAGACAATGGAACTTGGTCCAGCTGCAGGTAGAGGTGGGACTGTAGCTGAATGCAGATGTCCTCCAGGAACCGCACAATCTCCTAGAGATGCTCTTTGTCACAAGATTTACACAAAAGCATCCTGTCCCAAAGGACAATTCTTTGCACCTGTACCAAAGACTTCTGGAAAGTCTAGGTATTACAACAAATTTAATAGATCTTCGTTTAAAAACTATTTAATGCAGCATAACTAATAGAAAAAGTAAATTTATTTCATTTCTAAATGAAGATGGGGAGTTTGTCATGATCCAGAACAATGTACAGAGAAAGGAGAAATTTACTGGCCTAAGGATGGCAAATGTTATCCCAAATTTACCAAAGGACCATGTCCAAAGGGTGAACTCCTCACTGTAGATGAAGATGGATTAGCGATATGTTCTTGTTCTACAAATGGAGAACTTGGACGATATCATTGGGCAGGTAGTATAGGTGGCTGCCACGAACATTACACTAAAGGACCATGTACAGAACTTGGAGAATTATTTTTACCAGGTGGTATATGTGGTTGTCATTCTAAATTACCCCATTATCATGAACCAACTGGAATGTGTTATCAGTTAGGTAAGACAACTCAGAATACAAACGATAGAAAAAAATCTTTTAATCTACTCTTTTAATTTATTGTTCAAAACATTCATTTATTGACAGGTGGTATCGGTCCATGTTTACAAGGGCATCATTTTGTTGTAACAAATACAGTAATCAACGACGAAATAATTCGAGCTAAGTGCATATGCAAGCCAGGTCATGTTCTCTATGAAAATGGATTCTGCTACAGACTTTATACAAAAGGGCCATGTGAAAATGATTGTATGTTAATAAATTCGACGACTTGTATTCCTGTACCTTGCAAACGAGGACGACTATATTTTCCACAAGAAAAGACGTGTTACAAAATAGGAACTAGAGGGCCATGTCCCAACGGACAAGTTGTTTTATATGATTATAATATACGACCATCCGTTGATGGAATTAGCTATAATGGAGTATGTGGATGTAAAAGCGTATTGACAAACTCGGAAAAATGTTCCGAAGAAGTTAATGATAGCTGTGAATCAACACCGGGCATGGTAGAAATAAATAAAACCTGTTATAAATTATATACGCAAGGCCCATGTACTGCAGGAGAATGGTTAGTTGCAAAAAGAATGCCAAAACAGAGCTTATGGGAGAACGAAAAATCAGAAACAAGAGCAAGATGTGAATGCAGACCCGGGTACAAACGAATCACGGAAAATTCACAAATTGTTGAATTAGAAAGTAATAGTCTTCTTTCTATGGGTGGTTGTCAGCCACCCACAGTAAGTTTAGCAAAGTTTCTCAATGAAAAAATGAAATCGATAAACTTTTAAATTTTAAATATATATATATATATCGGACTGTGTATAATAGATGGTGATAAATTGAACTATTTACTATATATTTTTTTAGATATATTGTGTAAATAATGATGTACAAATCTTCTGCATAAAATATTCCCAACAATCTCGTGCAAATTTTTCAAATTTCTATTTATTTAATGTATTAGTGCTACGAAATTTTTTTGTTTATTTTTATAGTTAAGTTTATTCTATTTTAAATCCTACTGTATAGATATATTATTAGTCTAATTCTACTATTTAATATTTCTCTATTATGAATATATGTGAAAATAGTTTTATCAAATCTCAGTATTTAAACATCACTTTCACTGCCAATCTTTTGTAAATATATTGTAGTGTATACAATTTGTAGTGTTATGTTCATAATATAATAACTAAGTTTTTGAAAACCAACTTTCAAGGAATGTATCAAATTTTATAAATACTTATAAAATTACTTATATGTTACTTACTCGTTTTTGTGTTGTAAATCACGAACCTGTTGCTCCCTTCCTATTAGTTGTTGTTCTTTCATTATAATTTCCTTTTCTAAAGTGGCTATTCTTTCTGTCTTCTCGTCCAATACCATCTAAGATAAATGACTCATTAATTTAAGTATATTATTGATTATTTTGTAACATAATTATACGTATTACTTACTTACCAATAATTGATCCTTTTCATGATCCAAATGTGTCATATTTGCTTTAAGATTAGTAATTTCTTGTTGTAATTCTTCTATTTGATTTTCAAACTGTAACTGCTGCCGCTCCACGGTCCGATTATGATCCAACGCTTTATTTAATTCCGATTCTGAATGTGTTAATTGATTTTGAGCATCTGTCAAAGCCTGATCAGTTTGATCTTGTAGAGCTCTAACATATTTATTAATTATATATATATTAATAATACGTCATAAATATTTTTATATTGCATTTTCTATTCTTTAAAATTTTTTAAATGAGAAATAAGTAGTACCGAAGTTGAAAATATTGTGTCCGCTGGGTTCCTAATTCCTGTTTAGTTCGTCTTAATTCTTCTCGCAAATCTTGTAATTGATCTTCAAGTCCATTTATGGTAGCTCTCCGTGCTCCTTGTGTATGTAAGAGTTCTTGTCGTTCTGTTTCTATTTGTTTTAATCGTGTTTCAAGATCGGTCAAGTTTTCTCTTAAACGACGTTGTTCAGATGTATGTGCTTCCGCTGCTATCTGATTTATAAATTGTCATATACATATATTCATATGACATCAATATCAACAATTAAATTTAACGAATTACCTTCAATCTTTCGCGTAATGCATCACGTTCTTCAATTAAACGATCAACATCAGCACGTGCAATATCCCGTTCATGTTCCAAACGTTCAATAATATTCTAAAAAATATTACTCTTACAAATTTAATTACAAATTCTTAAAAATATTTTATAGAAAAGAGATGCTGTGACTTTGAAGCTTTTCTCTAATAAAGTACAAATTGCAATTTTATCAAAAAATAATAAAATAAAAAATAATTTGGAATCTTTACCTTCATTTTATCTAAATCTTTCATAACTGGAGGAGAACAATTACATGCAACACGTTTACATAGATTGCAAGGTCGACAAGGTATTTTATGTTCAGTTTTATAAGTTTGTAAACGTGTTTCTAAATTAGTTTTTTCACGATACAATTCCTTCTTTTCTCGCTGTAATTCATCTAGTGCATTTTCTTTTTCATTTAACTGACATTTTAATTCTCGAATTCGTGACCATAGATCAACCTATTTTTGAATGTAAAGATAATTATTTGAAACTTTTCTAAATTACTAAATAAATTAAAGAAAACTATGAGTAAAAACAGATGACACTTTACGTGGTCTTTTTCGATCACTTTATTATAATTATCCTTAATATTTTTATATTCATTTTTGTAGAAATTTCGCTCTCTCCTTAATTGTTCAATAGCTTGTTGTAACTGATAAAATAAATACTGGTTAATATATTTATATCACTACAAAACAAGTATGTAAAAGAAATATTTTTTATGAAACATACATCATTTATTTCAATTTCTTTCTCACATTCGGGATTATGTATTCCTTGAAGAAAATCTTTCTCTTTATATGGTTCTTGAAATTCTATTCTATTCTCTCCTGATAATTTTAAATAGATTTATGAATCTTTAAATGTAAAATTATTCTTTCCTTTTATTATATTTTATATCTTATAATTTTACCTTTATCATAATTATTCTGTCGTCTTTTTTCTTTAGCACCTTTTGTTCCATTATCGTCTAATAATATTTCTCTTCTATTCATTTCTTCTTTTAATAATTTATTATTATATTGTAATTGAATAATATCTTGTCTTTGTTTTTCATTTTCCTTAATCAATCTTTCAATTTCATCATTTAAATTTTTTTCTATAACATTATTAAAAAAAATATCTATCACCTTAAAAATTATTTAATTATATTTATAATAATCGTATAAAAGTAAAAATTCTGCATACCAATTATTGTTAATTCGTTTATTCTGTCAGTTATCTGCTTTTTCTCATCTAATGTAGATTCTAAAGTACATTCAATATTACGTTTCTCTAATTTACAAGTTTCTAGATCTGCTCTTAATTCTTGAACTTCTTTACGCTCAATGGTTAATTCACCTTCTAATACATGTACTCGTGCCATTACATTCTCTAATTTTTCCTGTGAACATAAATTTCATAAAAAAAAACATAATAATAATTATAATAAATTGCAACTATAAATTACACGATTATTGTAAATATTAAAATATAATCTTCGACAACTGATTACCTGTAATTTAGAAACTCTTCTATTGTTTTCTTTAACTGCAGAATTACAATCAGCTTCCACAGCTAATGCAATGTGATCTATATCTTTTAATTCCTTTTCTAATTCTTCATTTCGATCAGCAAGTTTTAGTGCTTGAGACATTGCATCATGCTGTTTATTTAAAGCTTCTGTATAGGATAAAAAAAAATATATACATATATATATTAAATAAAAGAAAATAAAACTTTTACCTTTTAATTGTTGCTCTAATTCTAATTTTTCCTGTTGAAGAACTTTTAATTCATTACTATCTATATTGAAATTAGATGTTACAAAACTGCAGTCTGCTTTTTTACAAGCACAATCTTTAGAAACAGCCAAATATGGTCTACCTCCTTCTAACATCTTCTTTAATCGCAAAATTTCTTTTTCCTTAGTGGTCAGCTATAAATATATTTTTGTAATAAATTTTTATCTATCCTTTTGATCAATTTTTACAAATTTAAATAAACATGCATATACTTAGTATCCATATATCCTCTGTTGTTAGTTGTAATTAACAGTAATTAAAACATTTAATATATTATATAAATTTTTTACATGCAAGTAGAAGCAATTTAAACTCATGCAGACGTAATCGATAGTATTATACCTGACTTTTTAATATTTGTACATTGTCGATTTGTAAAGAGAGTTCTTCCTTTAATTTTGTTACCTCATGACTCAAACAATTCATCTTATGATCAGCCATGCTTAATAAATCAACAATTTTTGGTTCCACTACACTTAAGTTTGGTAATGGAGTAGATTTACTTCTCGTGTTTGGTAATGGTTCACCTTCTATAATGGGTCTTCGAAGTGGAAAAACAGGACGTTTCTTAGACGCTAGTAACAATAAAAAATAAACATTAGTAACAATAAAAAATAACAATTTAAAAAAGAAAATATTATTTTCCAAAATTATAAACAATCCGTAAAAAGATAATCTCAAACGTGACAAAAAATAAATATAATTTACCTAATCCAACATTACTGACAGTTGGTTTTAAACATTTTCCTTGGAGTTCCAAAATTCTTTTTGACTTTTTAGCAGATTCAGCTTCAAGCTCTTTAATTCTATGTAAATTCCTAGAAGATGCCAATTGAAGATCATTACATTCACGTTCTAATTTATATACTTCCTTCTTGAGATCTTTAATTTGCTTTTGATGACATTCCTTTTCTTTTATCAAATCTAAGTGAAGGTGGTTACATTCTTGTACCAGCCTTGCATTATCACATTTATAAGGATCTATTGTTGATTGCAACTGAACGTGTGCCTATTGATACAATGTAAATATTAAATTATATAAATATAATAACAAAATTAAGTAATATAACTTGTTTTTTTATTATTCTAAAATATCTCACATATTTCTCTAATTCATCATTACATTAATAGCATATTCATTGTTTTATACAAGGGGTGTTTCAAAAATACATATTTAATATAATTTTATATTGAAGACAAAAGAAAAAGATTTTTAACTGCAAGAGCACAAACCTCAATGTTTTCTTGAGCAATGCTTTTAAAATGCTTTAAGCTTTCTGTTGTTTGTATCAAATCGGCCAACAACTTCTCTATCAGAGGAAGTGAGTCTAATGTAAGTGCTTGTTTGTATCCTAAGCTATCTAAATGCTTGCGGACAGTTCGATACCTTGCAGCTATGTTACATTCATCTTCCAAACTCATTTTTATAATTATAAAAAGCTAATTTCATTAATATATGCTTACTACTTATATTCCAATAACTAGAACTTCATATTTTTTAAAACGTAATTATATTTACAAATTTATTGCAGGAATTTTTTGATATACAATTAATAAAAATAAATATTCTCAAATAACTAATGTTATTTTATATATATAACCAAAATATTAGAGCACAAGAATGATATCTCATCATGCTTCACCAAATCTATAAATCTATCTCAAAATATTCGATTTTTGAAAAAAACTACGATTTCTTTTATTATACACTTGCATTATTTCCTACAGATTACACGAACAACATTGCTTATTACCGTACTTTCTGACATGTCCAGTTAGGTGTTAAACATTATTCAAAAGTGTTACCAACATTATAGAATATCATTCTTATTTACAAATACTGCATTTCAATATATGTATGTACTTAATGAAGATTATGATAATTTATATAATTAATTATTTATTTAATAAGGTAAAGAATTATTCATAATATATTTTAAAATATTTTAGAATATACAAGCTAGATAGTATAGAATATGACTTTATTTATATTTGAATATTTTAAAAAATATAACCATTGACATTGACTAAAGATAGAATAGACCGAACATGAAACAGGACAGAGTACAGATGAAGTATATGAGAATCTCATCTATGGTCCAATCACAGACGAGGTATAAGAATAGATATTGCATCTTATGAACTTTCGTGGCCCATGACGTTCTCTTAATACCAAGGTTTTTCAAAAAAAAATTAAAATGGCAATATCTCGAGATCCAGAAATTGTTTTACGCTGAAATTTCAAATGATGTATCAGGAGCATATGTCCATCGAGGTGGTGGCACGACAAAGCCCTCCGTCGAGCGGTTCTCCTGATACAGAGGTTTTCAAGAAAAATTGGAGCGGGAATATCTCGAGGGTCAGAAAATGTTTCTCGCTGAAAACACAGACTCCAATACTCGAGAGCTTGGGTTATAGAGAAACACAGACCCCAATGCATGTTGGGGATGTTAGGTAAAGGAAAAACTGACCTCTGTTCGCCGGAGCTTTGGGTATGGAAAAAAGCAAATCCCAATATTCTAGTAAGATGATTTCGGTTAGTTACTGGTGTTACATTTCGGTATTGAGAATTTGACAACTTTGTAGTATGTTTCAAAGATCATATTCCTGGCGCTTTTATTACTGACCAACCTTGATCATTTTACTTGATGTAATTCTTCAATTCACCGTTCTTTAAACGTAGAGTGCGCTAAAAGAACCAATGATTTTTTAATATGTCGGAATTTCAGTTCCCCGGGCACAAATACTCGTAAGGTGCTAAGTTTATTTTTATACATCCTCTATGTCGGTTGTCCAGTCTAGATTGTCGGTATTTCAGAGTCTCAAACGTGAAATCTCGTTTCATGTCTGGTCTATTCTATCTTTAGTTAATGATATAATGTAATCCAAAAATGATTGAGACATTTTAAAAGAAAGATTATGACAAATTATATTTATTGTATTTATTGTACATATTGTTATTTATTGTATAACATTTAATTTTCCTATGTAGGAAAAATATATTTCAATAAGAAAAGGAAGAAAAGGTATTGAAAAATGTGGTGTAGATATAAATGTAAATCCGAGATGCGCGCGTCAGTTGTTTATTCATGATTGAAGAATATTGCAGTATGCAGAATGCAGAACTTTGTGGAAGTTTGCAGTGAATCTCCACTGTGCGTTATTATTTTGTACTTTGACAATCTGTTTAAATTTAAAAAATGATCAAACAGATATTTTTTATAACCGTTGAAATGATCATTAAAATACATCATGTTATAATTAAATTGTATGTTTTCTAGAAATTTTGATACTGAAAGGATTAATAGTGGAATTAATAAAAAATGAGTTCTATTAATTCGAATGTATCAAATGCAGAACAAATTCTTTTACTGTTAGAGGAATTGTGCTATCTTTCTTATCCTCAAGTGCAACAAAAGTTAAATAAATACGTAAGTATATTATCATCGCTTTTACGTGTTTAATTTCTCACGATACACGTGTTTCTTTTTAAAAAAGATGCACTTTCTTATTGGTAATAAATTTTAACGACGAAAAGATTTTTCTTCTATAGTAATTTCTATTTTGAATACAAATGTTCTTTTTATCTGTTATAACGAATTACATTATAAATTATATTGTACAACTATAATATCATCGTAATACAAGAAGATATTTATGTTTATAGCCATAAATATTAATTTAATTACGTTTTTTTTTATTATAGATACAAACTGCAACAAATACGAAATTATCTTTTTTGATACCAATTTTAGTTAAAACAGAAGAAATGGTAATCCATGTCATAGGAGAGAAAATTTTAGATAGAGAATTAAGATTTCCTGTAAGTAAAAACTATTTAGTATAAATTATAATATATTATTTACCTTTAATTTAAAATTAATATTTATATAATTAAAACAATTATTTAGTATAAATTATAATGTATTGTTTACTTTCAATTTAAAATTAATATTTATATAATTATAATAAATAAGAAGTGTAATCTGCAATTTGTTTAATTGTCCTTAGAAATGTCATAGGTTTTTTAATTTCTTAATATTTGATGTTTGAAATAAAATTTATGTCTTGAAGAAAACATTTCATTAAATTTAAATTTGAAATAATAGGCAATTAAAAAATTGTCCTATGTTACAAATAAAGATTGCTTAGCAGTGTCTAATCCTTAAATAGAATTCTTAGCCATATAAAAATGTATTATGAAAAAAAGCCATATAAAAAGGTATTACTGATATAGTAAAACATATCAATTGAATAATACAAAAGTGTTATGTACATATGTCAATGATACAGTTTATCATTATTACTTTTCTAATCGAGATTATTATCTGTACGTTTATAAAATTCGTTTTATCATTTATTTATAAATTAAATCATCATAATTTTTCTTTTAATAAAATAATGTAATTAATTTATGGTTAACTATATGTAATAAAATATAAAATAAATTTATTAACTATATCAATGATTAAAATATAATATTACATGCAAAAATTATAAATTATATCAATGATTAAATTTTATGTATGTTAATGATTAATAATTTTTTCAGCTATTAATAATATATATTTTATTATGTTGATAATTTTAAATAATTTTTTTTTTAGATATCAAATAATGTTTTATATAAAGCTATACAAAATAGAAAACCAACTACTACGGATATTACAAAACTTGATGAAGAATTGTTACATCATCTTCAACTAATATGTCCAAAGTTAAATTCATTCTTAATAATTCCTATACAACATCCTAAACAGAATCATATAGCTTTACTAGTTTCTTTAGTTGATAATGATATTAAAAATGAAACTACATGTAAATGTGCAATAGTGCAAGAATGTTTTAGGTAATTATGATATTTTTTTATAATATTAAACAAAATTTTTTAAATAAATTATATAACATTAAAAATATATTTCTTTCAATATATTTAAATATTTTTTCTTTAATACAGATTTTGCCTAGGGTTTCTTCTAAATTCATTTACATGCTATGAGGAAACTCGATTGAAACACCAGTGTCAGAAACTACTTGCTGTTTCTAGAAAACTTTTTGTACATTTAGGTAATATTATCATAATTAAAGTAATTAGTACTGAATAATACATATTTATTAAATCTTACATATTACTAAATAGGAGAATTTTCTGATTTATTAAGAGAAATAATGGCTGAAGCCAGAAATCTAACAAATGCTGAACGTTGTTCATTATTTTTATTGGATCCTGATCAACAAGATCTAGTTGCCAAAGTATTTGATGGTATTGCTATGAAAGAAGTGAGTTTATGAAACATGTGTCATAGTAAAGTAAATGTAAAATTAAGAGCATAATTATTTTTAGTCTGAAATGAGAATACCAATAGGACAAGGTATAGCAGGTCATGTTGCAACTACTGGAAAAGTGCTTAATATTAGAAATGCATATGAACATCCTTTGTTTTATCGTGGTGTAGATGAAATAACAGGCTTTAAGACCAGAAATATTTTATGTTTTCCAATTACAGATGAAACTGGAATTGTAGGTAAATAAAAATTATTTTATATAAATAAAAAAATTAAATTTCCTATTTTTTTTTTAACTAAAAGACTGTAATTATAGGAGTTGCGCAGCTTTGTAATAAAAAAGATGCATTATACTTTGATGCTTTTGATGAAGAAGTTGCAACAGCATTTAGTATTTATTGTGGTATCTCTATAATGCATAGTATTGTTTATAAGAAAATGCAAGATGCTCAAGCACGAAATAAACTTAGTAACGAAATAATGATGTATCATATGAAGGTAAAACTTTGTTAGAACTTAGAACATAGAACATATAGAATTTTTTGTCAGTTTTTATTTTTTGCAAAATTTGCATGTAGGTGGAAGAAGATATTGTTCAAGAAATATTGAATTGTAAGGATGAACATAATATAAAAGATTTTAATAAATTTGAATTTAGTCCTAGATGTGTACCTTATAAACATATGCCTTGTTATACAATCAAAATGTTCAATGACTTAGGCCTTATTAAGTATTGGAAGCTGAAATTATCAACTTTGACAAGGTAATAAATTTTAAAATTTTTTTATAAAATTTTTAATATAAAATTGACATTATAAAAATAAAATATTCATATAAATGTCACAGATTTATATTATATGTAAAGAAAGGATATAGAGATGCTCTATATCATAACTGGATACATGCATTTTCTGTGACACATTTTGGATACTTATTAATACAAAATTTAAATCTTATTAATGAGAATTATATGACGCATATGGAAGCTTTAATATTTCTAGTATCTTGTTTATGTCATGATATAGACCACAGAGGAACAAATAATTCATTTCAAACTAAGAGCTCTACAGTTCTAGCTAGTCTTTATAGTTCTGAAGGTTCTGTAATGGAGGTAAATTGTTTTTAAGAAAAACGTTGTACATCGATGTAATATTAATGCAACTTATTAATCTCTTATTTAACAGAGACATCATTTTGCACAAACTATGTGCATTTTAAATAAAGAAGGTTGCAATATATTTGAAAACTTTAATAGTGAGGAGTATGGTCAAGCATTAGATCTACTAAAAGATAATATACTCGCAACTGATTTAGCATGTCATTTTCGAATGATGAAAAAACAAGAAGAAATGATTGGAGGTAAATTTGATAAAACTGACTCTGAACACAAGAGATTATTTATCCATATCCTTATGACATGTTGTGATCTTAGTGACCAAACTAAGCAGTGGAAAGTTTCTAAAAAAACTGCAGTAAGTAGAAATTTAAATCTAAATAAATTCCCTAAAGATATAATACATTTATAAGTTTACATACTTTTTTCTTTGCATTAGGAAGAAATTTATGACGAATTTTTTTCACAAGGAGATTTAGAAAAAAGTATGGGTAGTTCTCCTATAGAAATGATGGATAGAGAACGAGCATCTATACCAGACTTACAAGTTCAGTTCATTACAGATATAGTCCTTCCGCTTTTTATGTAAGTATGTATTACGTATATTTCAAAAGAAACTGTCTTTGTACAATAAAAACTTTTTTAATTAAAAAGGGTAGTAATACTTTCAAAAAATTTCTTTTGAAAAGATAGTAGCATAAAATTTTGTTTTTATTTAATTTTCTATATTATTGATTTTATTATTTTGATCCTTAGTAATCTCTCTACATTATTTCCAATGGTACAATCACTTGTTGATGTGCTAAAAGAAAATAGAGCTTTGTGGGAAGTATCTAAAAGTATATTTCAAAAATACGTGGAAGGAGGAATGAAAGGTATTGCTATCCTATTGGATCCTACTTTTGAGGAAGAAGTATTACAACTTTACAATCAGAATAATACAAATTTTTCAAGAAATTCTATTAAATTGGAATTACATGAAAAAACAAATTGTAGTAGGCATACGATTGAATAGATACGTATTATTTTTACCAAGAATTTAGAAGTTTTTAGGATATAAAATTGTAAGACATTTTAAATTCAAAAGCAATAAAAAAAGGCCTACTATATAAGAATTTAAAAAATTTGTTTATTAAAAGAACGCAGGCGTTCTAAACATATTTATTATAAAATTATTATACATTAAAATGTTACTTATATTTATTATTGAGTATGTATATCTATGTATGTTATGAATTATAAATATTTTATTCTTTAAAAATCTTAAATATGTTTCTTAAATATGTACCTATTTAATGTTTATCCAATATTTGTTTTTGATATATTTATTTTAATTGATGGAATTCACATAACATGTATATGTAATATAGAGTAATTTATAAGAACAATTCGTGCAATTTAAAAAATTATTTTATGATTATAATAATATATCAAAATGTTAATATTTTTATTAATAATGTACTGAGTAATATAAGTACATATTTTTATCATGTTTACGTAGCTAGGTTTGTAATCTCTATTTTATAAACTCTAGTTTCTTAAATATTAAAAGTTATATAAACTTATAAATTGCAGTTATTTTTGGTCTATCAACTAGTATTGCTTGAAATATACTATATTTATACAACTTTGATCTTGATTCTAATATTCAAGTTATAAGTATATTAAGGAATAATTATGTTAAGTATAATATAAGCATTTACATTTTATTATAGTATTATATAATAATTGTTCGCTCAATAAGTGTGGCGAGATCTTGGTTGATAAGTGGACTGTATGTTTAATCGCGCGCTGAGATATTGGTGGGGTTGTACTCTCGTTAATTGATTTCGTGTCGCAAGAGATGAACCTAGTGGCTCGGAACTCAGACCGATTCTAAAATTTTAAGCCGAGGAACGCACGGAGGTAATCTCGGTTCCCCTTCTCTTCCCTTGGCTGTGGGGAGTCGTGAGCGCAAGGTGGAGAACAAAGGCGAATGTGTCTCGCCCGTGTTCGGGAGAGTTGTTTTCACGTCTCGCACGTGATCGGAAGAGTTGTTTTCACGTCTCGCACGTGATCGGAAGAGTTGGCTCTACGCCGCAACCCATGTTTGGGAGAGTTGGTTTTACGCCACAACCCCGGTCGAGGGCCCAGCTTACCGCAGAACAAAACTCTCACGAACAATAATATTATAATATTATATAACATTCTATAAATGTATATAATATGTATACAAACTGAAGTAAGTTACATATAGATAGGCTTTCAAATAATTGATATATCCTGTATTAGAATTCTACTTCATAAAATCATTTTCAAAAAATCATATGGGATAAAGACAGTTAGATACTTAGTAAAGCAGTATTGTACTTAAAATATCAAATATAGTATTATTCACTAAATTAATAAATATATATAAAAAAGTAGAATTTTAAGTTTAATTTTAAGTTAATCATACAATTAAAAATAAGTTGTATATTTAAAAAAAAATACTATATTAATTTATTGCGTTCAGCATTATGCAAAATTTATTTACTTAGAGTGCAAATTTATTACAGTGAAAGCTAAACCCTTTTATTTTAAATGAGAATACAACTGATACTTCTTTAACCAATCAAATCACGTTGAATATAATTTATATTTTAGAGAGAAATGGCGCGCCCGGGAGAATAGAGGGCGCTAAATACAATGATTCAAATTAAACTGAAAAGTCGTTATGTCTTTCTGAGGGCAAATTCTTACGATCTCGTCTGTGACGTGAAATGGAGGTTATCGTTAAAGTTTTCTCGTCTTCCATGTATTTTATCATTGGAAGACACTGATTTCTATGGTTTGTTTATTTCAGTTGTAAAAGTTTATATTTACTATTTTTTAGTTTCATGCAATCATAAAAGGTGAGTAAATATATTAATAAATATTTGTTATTTAATTTATTTGTTTTAAAGTATACCTCTCATTATAATTTAAATTCATCATATTATTCATTATAGTATTTTGGTACTTGTTCAATATAACAATAAGTACATAAATAAATAGATAATTGACATTAATTGTAAATTTGATTGTAGATATTAATAAAATTAAAATCAGAATTATTAAAGAGGTTTATATATGATATATATATTTTTTAATTATGATATAATTATAATATAATTCTTGAAATTATATATTATAATTAAATTAAATTAAATTATAATTAAATAAAATTTTATTAAAATTTTACTATTTTATTATACTAGTTTCAAATAAATATTTGCTTTATGAAGAATAATTTATATACACTCTTAAGTTATATAATAGCTTTATAATGGTTTTATAATGTATGTTTTAAATACTTAAACAATTTTTTTACAGATTTTAAATATGGGTACTAGATCAAAGAATAGGATTAACACAATAATTGCCAAGGAAATGTTAAATATACATAATTATTCTTTGGAAGTTAAAACGTCTATTAAAAACAGTTTAGAAGAAACTTTAGATTACTTACATAGTTTAATTTCTCAAATACCAGAGTCAGTTTCTGGACCTTTAATTACAAAAACACCAAAAGTTCCAAGGAAAAGGGACATTCAACGTATAGAAACTATTCCAGAAAATGAAGTTATGGTTGTTGATAATACAATATCAAATTCTACCATAGCACACGATAAAACTGAGACTGCAGATGAAATAGTAATTGGCCGAATTAGAAGACAAGCTTCAAAGATAGCTGCAGATAATATTAAAAAACAGCAATCATTAACGCTTATTACAAAATTACGAAGACCATCAACTGAAGATAATAACAGAAATGTTTGTATATTGCCTATATTTTATCTCTAATCTTACATCATTAATATATTGAATTTTATTGCTTAATATAGATATAGATTATTTCATGATGTTATGAATATTTTAAATTTTTAGAGCAAACGTGAAAGCCGATTTAAAAGGAAGAAAAGTCCTAGAAACAGCTCAGATGAAGAAAGCATGCAAGCTCCTACAAAACATAGTAAAATAGAAGAGAATATTTTAAGTGAAACTATATCAAAGAAAATTACAGATACAAATTCACAGAATCATCCTGTAAACGATGTAATACAACAGGAAAAAATAGAACCATTAAGATCTTCAATGACAACAAGAAATCATAGTAATAGTAGAAAGAGAACTTTATCAGAAAATGAAAACATAAAGAATAAAAATTCTAATATCATTGATGATACAGTAATTGCACCAACAGGAAATGATATTGAAGAACCTTCAATATATGAGGATGCAATTGGAAAACCTATTCCTATTATGAATTCTACAATGAATCTAAATTCTACTTTGCCACAGAAAATAATGAATGCTACTGTAGTTTTAGAACCTTTATCGGCAATAAAATTAAACGAAACTGTAACAATTAACAAAAAATTGCCGGATAGCATAAAAAAGAGTGATGAACAAAAAACAACTGAATCAAAAGCTGAATTTAAATCTCCCAAATTACCTAATTTGAAATCACGTTCGATTACAATTTTGCAGGATAAAATGCAGCAATTAAAAGAAGCAATGGTGAACAAAGAATTTGATGAATTATTTACAGATGATCAATCATCTCCCGAAGTGATAAAGCCTAAGGAAAATATTAAGAAACAAGAAATTAAAAAACGAAGAATGAAACGCCAAGTCGAAACCTTGCCATCCAGTGAGGATGAAATACTTAATACTCCAGTAAAACCAACTTTGAAGCAAATAAATACAGTTACAGGATACCAAGAAGTAAAAAATATATATAAATCGAATGCTTTATTTAGTCCATATGCCAAGGAATCTGTGAAAAAAAGAGTCGAGGCATTTGAGCAGGCAGGTAATACTCCAAAACTCACTGTGGATGATGCACCAACTAGAATAACTAGAACAAAAACACGCGCTAAAGCACGCGCAGAGAGAGAAGCTTTAGAAGATACAAATATAGCAGAGAAAGCCGTTACTCAAAAATTAGCACGGAAATCGCTTGCAAAAGCTAAGAAAATTTCATTAGCAAAACAAACTAAGGATATGAACGATAAAGATAAAGAGGTAGTTAAAATTTAGTAGTTAAAATTTTTATAATAATAAATTATTTGAGTTTTTTTATAAATTACAAATTTAATCATACTTTTAATTTTATTTTTAGAATAAGTCACATTCAGAACAGAGAATTAATAAATTAATTTCTGAAAAAATAAATTGCAAACAACAACAGAAGATGACTCCATTAAGCAAAACAAAAACTCAGTTGCCAGTGTCTGTTAATCGTATTCCTCAAACTCCAGCAAATCAAATTAATGTGAATGTAAGAATTAATTTTTTTTTAATATTATAATATTTCGTATTATATATTTTTTGAAAAGTAATATTTTTATTTTAGCACAATAAAGTTTTAAGTGCCACTCGTTCAAATATCATTACATCGGTGGAATCTTTAATTCCAACTACAAGAGTAATGAATAAACGTAATTCACTGGATAAAATGGATGAAAAGAGAAAAAAGTTGAACGATGAAGATGCGAGGAAAAAACGAGAAGAGGCATTAAGGCTTCAAACAGAAGAAAAAAGAAGGTAAAGTAAAATTAATCAAAATACTGTAATTTTATTTAATAGATATATTGCTAAAATATGTAAAATTTTATACAAAGGAAAAGGCAAGAAAAAGAATTAAAAAATAAATTAGCTAGAGAAGCAAAAGAAAAACAAGATATGGAAAAACGTCAAAGAGCTGAAAAAGAAAGAGAAGAAAAAGCACGATTAGCACAACAAATGCAAGAAAAACAACGCGAAGAAATGGAAAAGAAACGTTTAGCTCAGTTACAACGTGCCCAGGTATGATTTTAATAATTTAAAATAATTATAAATCTTTATAAAAATAGATATCAAAATTGATCTTTATGTAGTTTAGAAAATAAGTTATAATCGAATTAATTTGTAGGAAAAGGAAGAGAGAAGGAAACAAGAAGAGCAACAACGTTTACAACGTTTACAAGAACAAGAGGAAGCGGAACGTATATTAGCTGAACAAAGACGTCGCGAACAGGAAGCTGAAAAACGAAAAGAAGCTGAACAACGAGCCCAACAACAAGCTGCAACTGAAGCAATGAAAGCTAAGCATCAGATGCTTATGTCACAGGTAAAATTACAAACATAAGCAAATATACTGCTACATATACCTTATTATTCATTTAATTTAGATAAAATATGGGAACAAGCATCATGGTCCAACCACTTATGTTTTGGATAGTGAACCTGACGACGATGAATCAGATGATGAATCTAAACCAAAACATATAATTCCACATTGGGCACAATGTAAGTATGCTTTTTTTGACGAGTTAACAAACATTAGAATGTTTAGAATACTTGAATTTCCATTAATTTTAGCGCACGTTCGCAAAGTTCAACTTGCCATGCAACGATACATTCCGGAGAAAGCAATTTATAAATTCTTTGACACCAAGAAATGCACACCAGATTTAACTCAAATGTTTCAAGGTATAGATAGGAGTAGATTAAAACGTACATCCAGTGCAATCTGGAAAACACCACCACGTTATTCCATGATGGGAGTCGAATAAAAGATATACGAAAGATATGTGAATTTATTAAATATATTGTTGATTTCGTATTGTTTAAGAACAAGAATACTTGATTTTGAACGATATTTTGCACGTGATATCAAAATGATGTTACATTGTAGTTATCATTGAAACAATATGCATGAATTTTTAATATATCAGCGAATCAATGAATATATGTTATTTTTACCATATTAATCAAATTTTATCATTTTTTCTTATTTATATATATATATATCTTATTGCATTAGTTGCAAAAAGAAGACCCATAATTTAGTTAGTTATTAATAATTAATAGTTAATAATAATTAATAGCGATAATGAATATATAGTACAACTTTTTAATGAGAAGTAAATTTTATTGGATATTATTGTGTATCTCTTTCTTTTCTTTTAAAAAATTTATTAAAATACGCATGACATTATTAAGATATTAACATGTTTGTATAGTTTGCTTTTATCTTCCTTTGTACGTGCAGTGATTTCATAATCACAAATGCGTTTTTTAAATAGAAAATTATTATAATTAATATCACATATTATTAATAATAATTAATAATAATTGAAACAATTTACATCAACTTTTTTTGTTCTTGTAAAAGTGATGGTAGTTTTGGTGTTTGAATGATTTCCAAAGGTCTTAATTTTAAGTGCGTGTATATAGGTATCTGTAATAATATTGTTGTTGAATCACGTGTTTCTGATAAATTGCTTTTGCGATAAACAAAATAACATTATATATAAAAATGTTTACATATGGTAAAGATGTATCTAAAATTGGCTGATCTGCAAAAATCATTAAGACTGATTTATCCATCACAGCAATAGTAAGCCTTTGCCCATTAATTATAGTACGCTCAGGTTTCAAAATCTCTTTTAATTCCTCACGTTTAAGGTCTGGTTCTTGTCTGATATTTCCTTCGAAAATCTTTTTATGTTTGTATAACAATTCAATTTAATAATCAAATTTTCTTCGTAATTTAATAATTGATTTATTGCATGTGAAATTAATTACTTTTAGTGTAGTAGAACTAGCGACTCTTTTAATATCTGGTGGATATCTGTAATCTTTAAAATACTGATATGTTGGGATTGTTGGTAAAATTGTTGACCAAGGCTTAAAAGTTCCAAAGGTTGAGATGTAACAACCACCAAGAGTCCACAACCGTACGGAATGATCTGTACTGCCACTTAAAATCAACAAAAAGAATTGCATAAATTGTATAAAATATATTAGGGAAATAAAAATTGTTTTTATAGAAAAAGATTGAGAAATGATAAATTCAAAAGTAATATATTTTTATATTAATAATCATTATATTATAATAATTATCGTAAAAATTATCGTTTTATAATTCATAAAATAATAACTACTATATTAATGTTCATTACCTAATAATAATGCGTGCATCTGGAATTATTTGAACGGATGTAATTGATTTTAAATGCCCATGTATAGATGAAAGTAAAAGTGGTAAAGGTTGATCTCTTACTGCTCTTTTTGCTCTGCCAATAATTTTCTTTTTCCATAGAAATGGAAATTCCAATCGTAAAAGGGGCATAGATATCTTAGGAGGATTTGGCAACAAATAATTTGCTAGATACCAAACTTTAATATATCCAGCATTATGGCCTAAATTTTTTTAAATGAACTTACTCTTCAATAATATTTTTTTGGTTTTATCTTTTCTTTTATATTAAACTTTTTCTTGTAGTATTTATATACAAAAGATAATTTTACAATAAATAAATTATTATAAATATTAAATATGTACTTTCTTTACCCGTTACGAGAAAGTGATTTTTGGGATCGGTTGCTAATGCTAATGCACAATCGTGTATAGAATGAATAACTGAAAAGGCTTGTAGAAATCCACCGGCAGGATGATGAGTCCATACTTGTATATATCCTGAATCAAGAGAAACTAACAATGTTCCAACATCAGGCCCAACCGGTCGGGCATTTAAAAATATCATAGCTCGAACAGCAACAATTCGTGTAATATTCAATGCAGATTCTTGATGTTTAGAAACCATCACGTGTTGACTATAAATATTTATTATTATAAAAAAAAATTTTTATAATATTTTATAATATATACACAAAGCCACAAGTGACTATAAATTACCTCAGTTTGGAAGTGAATGTTGTAATTTCTTTAGGTTTTTTTATTTCATACATTTTTTCATCCTTATGGTATCTTATCCTAAATCTTTATAATTAAAAAAATTAATAAAATCTGCTGATTAGTTAAAATCGCGTTTTACAGTAAATTATTTCTAAAATTCTAATTTTTATAATATTTGAACATTTTATTCTAGATCTTACCTTGACATTGGTTCATTAACTTTATATTTTCGGTATGGTTGACCTGTTTCTAATCTCCAAAGTATTATCTCTCCATTAAAAGTTGCCGTAGCCAATACCTGAGGATACCACATGGCTGAACAAAGAATATCATCAGTATGGATTATCCCCCAATCTTTTCTAAATACATATGCGTCAGAAGTTGCAAATTCTACGATTTGACGATTCCAACTACTACATAAAATTCGATTTTCCAGCCAAACTAAACTGGTTATTTCGCTATGCATAATGAAAGAAATTTATAGGAAATACATTTTTAAATCTTATTAATGGAATATTTAATATTTATTAGAAAGTATTTTAATTCTGATATGATAAAAAAATAAAAATAGAAAATAACAAAATAAGTACATATATACCATTGAGTTTCAAGTGTCATGTTTCGTAAACAAGTGCCAGTATTAAAATTCCATATTTTTAATGTTCCATCACGAGCGCCTGATACTAATAATTGTTCAGATTCATCGAAACAAGCAGCAGTGATTTCAATGTCATGAAACTGACCATATAAGAATCTACTGTGTGCATGTGTTACTAAGAACAAACGATTTCCAAGCCATGGATCCCAAACTATTATACAAGAATCTAATCCGGTTGTAACTATCTAAATTCGTAGACAATCCGATAAAATATTTGGATTTCTAGCGCAGAAAATAAAAATTATATAAAGCATTAAAAAACTACCACTTTGTAGAGATGATTATACAAAACACAGCTGATAGGTTTTATATGTGTAAAACCGTCAGATATTTCTTTATTGACTTCAGGATCGCAAACGATCACAGCAATCATTGAACTGGCAATAATCATTTTGCGATTCAATGTATTATATACTACAGACATTGATATATATTCACCTAACTCACTAGGGAGGCCATTGTACGTCTGTATAAAACAAACTTAAATTCGAATTACATACTACACATTTATATTACCATTTAATTAATGCTATTTTTATAAGTGAAATTATTAATTAAGAAAAATACTTTTTAATAAAGTATGTTATTATTAAAACCTGAACACAAGATTGAGCTAATACATCCCACACTTTGATACATCTATCTTTTGAAAGAGAGTACACGCGTTTACCAGCATCTTGTACAATTAAAGCGCAAATAGGCGCACGATGACCTTGAAAAGTACTATTTGGTCTTCTGGTCACAAAAGGGTTCCAAACTCGAACTACACAATCTGGTCCACCAGTTATTAATAATTGACCCTCTATATAATTATACATTTAAAAAATACGATATACATGTATATATGTAAAAAAGTGAATAAAAATTTCTAATAAAATACCTTCGCAAAATGTGAAACAGGATATACCCATGTTAACTTTAAATCTGTATTGAATCCTAGTTCCTGTGAGATCACTGAATAATAAAGAACAACTACTGCATTTACTGCTGGACATAAAAGCTCTTAAACTTCCGTAATAAGCTACTTGCATCACCCAGTCTGTATGTACATTCTTAAATTCTACAACCTTTAAACCTTTTAGTTCACCCTATAATATATATTACATATTACAAATTTATCTATTTGTCTTAGATAGTATAGCATATGAAAATCTGAATTTCAAAAATATTTCGAAATTCTCAAATTTCACGATTTAAAAGTATCGGAATTATTAAGTAACTATAATTTCTTATTCTTGTGTATACTTATTCTATATTAATGACAAACTTTAAAAGATAAATTATTTGCCTTCAAGACAGATTCATAACGAATAAATAAAGTGTCACGTTGAGGTTCTTGTTTAAATGGTCCTCTCTGTATTGGACTAAAAGACATAACTTTGATGGATCCATTCATATCTCCAACCACAATATACGAGTCTTCTTTAATATTTTTACTAAAATAATAATCCATACAAATGACTGCATTGTCCAAGCCAGATATCTAATTGTACAAGATTTTAACACTGAAGAGTTTATTTAAATAAATAATAACGTCTATTTAAGAAATATAACCATTATTCGAAGATCAAATTTCTTTGCTGCTGTATCATAAAATCTTAGATCACATTCAGTAGAACTTGTGCATACTACTTGTATATCGGGCAATACTATCATATCGGTTATTAAAGTCTGTTGTACTTTTAAATATGCTGAAAAGATAGAAATTTCGAAAATAAATGCAGATATTGTAAAAATGTTCTACAAATATAGAACATTTTAAAATATAAAATTACTAACGATTTATAGATTGTGCACTACGTTCGTATTTTAAATCCAAAGTCCAGTAATTTATGATACCTTCTTTAGTTATAGTTAAATAAAATCCTCTGTGAAAACTCGCAGTTCTATCCTATACATAAAAGATTATAATTAACAATGTGTATATATCAAATATATTTATCAAAAATTGCAGGTATATACAGGTAAAACTTCAGGGCAAAATATGATCTTGTGTATAGCTGTACGATGATTTGATTCCAAAAGTTGAGGAGTATCAATTATTGGAAGTCTCAACATTTGCCATTGTAATGTAGTATCTTTCTTTTGAAATTCTACTAATAAATACGAAATAAATTCATTCCACGTAATATTTCCATCTCTCTTCAAATTCATCTAAAAGTAATAAAAAGATAAATAAAAAGAAATTTTATATAATAAAAAATATATAATACGTAAAAATAGAAGAATGAATCTACAATATTACTTTTTTAAATAAAATTTTAAATTCATCATACGGCATTCGAATGTGCAATATATTTTCAAATGCATCGTATAATTGAGTTATATCCATCTTTTCATTTGGTGAGATCTATAGAAAATAAAAATCATCACATCAATTACTGAAGTGTACATGCGAGAGATAAAGATATCAAATTTATATTTTGTTTAAAATTTTTTAGAAAATATTTTAATTCTTTTTCAAACTCGCAAGTACCAAAAATGCTTCATGCAGTTGCTTCAAAGATTCTTCTGTGCATTGTTCTTCTATACTTTTTATTTTAAAAAACTCATCAAAAGCTTGTTGGATGCTAAATAAGAAAGATAAACACGTATATATTATAATACAAGAAGAAATTAATTAATTAAAGTATTTTGAATATACACTAACTTGTTATCATTGTTATGAAAATATTCCATTTTCATAATTATTTAGATTATAACATGAATTATAATGTCATATTACAAGATATATACAGTATAAATGAAAATGATATGAAAATAAATTTCCTTTGTCAATTTTTGACATGTACAAAACAAACTAAATGTATAAGATAGTTCTTTGTTATTTTTAAAGTATTTTTCATTTATGTAAAAATTAGATTATTTCAAGCAATAATATTTTATTAATATGAATGAATAGAATAAAAGACATTTAACCGTATGAGGAATGATATTATAGATATAGTTTATGATAATTAACTGTTTTTTCTATAAAATTTACTATGAATTCTATGTAATTTTACACAAAATATAGAAGAAGTATATGTTGTTTTATCCCCTAATCTATACTCATGTATGTGTTTATGTGTACCTAGGGTTATAAGCAGGTTAATCAATATCTTCATGCATGTAAATTTTGCATATTTCCATTATATAGCAAATGTTAAGCACAATAGTATATAGTTTGATAAAATTTATTATAAATTTCTTTTCTGAATGAAAAAGTTTATTAAGCTTTTTATAAAATCATGGAGTTATTTAAAGCTCTAAACTTATTCAATCAAGGAAAATATGAAGACTGTGCAACAATATGTACAAATTTATTAAAAAAAAATCCTCTTAATCAGGTACAAGTTTAATATAAATTTGAAATAACAATTTATATTTCTACTATATTTTCTAATGTATTTTTTCATTATATAGACTGTATGGGTTTTAAAAATGCGTGCCTTAACATTACAAATATATGTAGATGATATAGAAGGAGAAGAAGAAGGAATTGCTGAAAGTTTATTAGATAATTATACAATATCTTCTATGCCTAGACCAGGAACATCTTTAAAAAATCCTGGTACTTCTTTCACTGGACAATATCTTCGACCTAAAACTCAATCAGGTTTGAATAATTTAAAGCAATCAAATATAAAATGAAGTTGTAACTTTAAAATTTAATATGCTTTAAAGGTAGACCACTTACTGGTGTTGTACGACCAGCTACTCAATCTGCTATGTCTCAATCAATTGAGCAAACTTTAAAAACACCAAGAACTGCTATGACAGCTAGACCAATTACTGCAAGTTCTAGTCGTAGTGTTAGGTATAATTATTAGGTTTAATATTGTTTTATATTTTGTAATACAATTGTAATTAAAATGTTCAATTATTACTCATTCAAAATTAAAATGATTATATTACATAGATTAGGCACAGCATCCATGTTAACAGAGCCAGGAGGACCTTTTATACAATTATCACGATTAAATATTTCTAAATATGCTAGCCAACCATGTATTGCAAAACCATTATTTGAGTATATATATTATCATGAACATGATGTAAGATACGTAAGTAAACATACATATATCATTCAATATTTGTAGATGATTAGAAATATTAATATTATAATTAATATTTTTACTATAATTCTATTAATTGTTACAATACATATAGGCATTAGATTTAGCAGTCCAAGCAACACAAGTTTGTCAGTATAAAGATTGGTGGTGGAAAGTACAACTTGGAAAATGTTATTACAGTTTAGGGTTAATCAGAGATGCGGAACAACAATTTAAATCAGCATTAAAAGATTCTAAAACTATTGAAGTGATCCTGAGACTAATTAGAGTTTATGTTAGACTTGATCAACCATTAACAGCTTTAGAAACATGTAAAAAAGGTCTTGAGTATTTTTCTAACGATGTGAATATTCTTACTGAAATGGGGCGTATATTCGATAGTTTGAATAATATGAGTATGTCATTAAAATATTACAAAATAATTGCTCAAGAAGATGCTTCTCATACAGAAGCAATAGCAAGTATCGGAATACATCATTTTTACAATGATCAACCTGAATTAGCTTTACGATATTACAGGTAGGTACAAATTGAAATAAATAGAAATAATTGAAAATATAACTTAAGCTTTTTGAATAGACGATTGTTACAAATGGGAGTATATAATGCCGAATTATTTAATAATCTTGGTTTATGTTGCTTTTATGCTCAGCAATATGATCATGTTATATCTTGTTTTGAGAGAGCAATTAGTCTTTCTACTGATGAAACTATGGCAGACATATGGTATAACATTTCACACATTGCCCTTGTATGTATACAATATACATTTGTATACATTTCTTTTAATATCTAAATTTTTAACAATAATTGAAATTATTTTTTTGACAAAAATTTTACTACATATATGCAAATTTTTACTATTTATTACGAATTATTTAGACTGTAGGTGATATAACAATGGCGGAAGAATGTTTAAAATTAGCTATTGTTAGTGATAATAGATATGCTTTAGCATATAATAATCTTGGAGTTATACAAATTCGAAATGGAAACATTACTGCGGCAAGAACATATTTTCATGCTGCTGCCAACATTGCTAACTTTCTTTATGAGCCTCATTTTAATAGTGCTTATTTAGCTTATAAGGTATTATAATTATATGTTATATTATGTTTCTGCATAGAGTTATATCATTTGCATTACTTTAAAAAATTTCGTAGGTTGGAGATCTTCAAACAAGTTACATTGCTGTACAAAAGTCGCTAACTACATATCCTAATCATGCTGATAGCAAAACTCTGTTAAATAAGTTAGAGAGATATTTTACATACATGTGAATAGAAAAATACAGAATTTATTTATATCATGTAAAATGTATTATTTTATTAATGTTTGATTTTAATTTTACAACTAACATTATTTATATAATATGTATATGTAAAAAATACAAATCATACGGTTTGATACTGTATTTCATTTCCATAATACTATTAAATGACTAAGAAATAAATGAATATTTTAATAGGAATGTTTGTTTATGATAAAAGCAATTGACAATAATTATATTTTTTGAAACTGTACATTATACACATTGAACGATGATTTTGAGTTTCAAATGAATGAAGTAAAAATTATTTTCTTCCATTGTAAACTATTTTTGTTTATCAAGCTTATGTATAAATATATAACAATCTGGTAATAATTTACTTAATTATTCATTGTTTTATGTTTATGTATGTATAATTATAATTGACATACAAAGTTATGATTTTCTAAAATGTATAATAATAAATAAGATACGCATCTACAGCAATAGATTTTATCTACAATTTTTGACTCGTGACATATGCTTAAATTTAATGAATTTCAAAGTACAATGCAAGTAATGTTTTGCTCAATTTGCAATTTCAGCTTTACTTTGTGCACAAATATGGAACAATGTACAGTCTTCTTATTAGAATTAACTTACATTCTATCTTATGTAGTATGAGATATAACCAACCAGGAAATTACAAAATAGAATAAAAATATTGGATACACAGCTAAAGCTTTCCTCCCTACTGGCTGACTGTCACCGAGAAATGCCATTGATGCTAAAATGTATACAAATCATATTTGCAGGAAAAAGTTTGATGTACAAGTATCTAATGTAAAACTCAAAATTATACTAACCATATGTTGCCCATATGAATCCAATCATAGTAATAATAAATCTTAAACTAAATAAGAAAGTAGTCTGTTCTGCCATTAATATGATTCTGCATAAAATTAGAGCAATGGCAGTTGGCAACAAGCAATATCCTAAGACACAAATACTTTGGAAGAAAGATCTACAACAAATATATTATCTTTTAAATATAACAAATAAAAAACAAAATTCTTGTATCATTTCTTATATTTCTTATATTTTAGATTTATAAAAAAAGTATTAGTTACTAAAGTTTTTTAATGATCTACAAGTTTACATATATAAAAATCATGCAGCATACTGCTATAATTTTTGATACTATAGGACAAATATTAAATTTTTCTGCCAACTACTTACATGTTGCCACCTAATAATTTGGAGTTCAAAGTAACAACCATAGATCCAATCCATACAATTACAAAAACTTCTGCAAATTCTGGTCCCCCATCATTAAAATTATTCGCTGTATCAGAAGAACCTTGTAATATCCTGAAATAACAATAAAATATTTATAACCATAATTATAAGGCAAATAGCATTTAAAATATTGTGGAAAATATTAAATTTACATTGCCATGAATGTACATAATACTAGTGGTCCCCATAGATCCCCTAGAATTAAAGATATTTTTTGTAAATATAAATTATGAGTATAATTTATAATTTATAATTTATAATATTAGTAATATTATATCTTAGGAACATACATTCCTTTAATAAGCTCTTCTTTTCTTTTGGGTATAAAACATGATAAAATTTTTTGCCCACTGCTCGTACATCCCTGAGCTATAATGTAAAATGTAATAATATAGTAATATAATTTTTTTAAACATATCCAATATTTTTATATACAAATTATTTATAAACTCACAATCGTATCTCTGATTGGTTCATCCAAAGTATTAAATTCAGGTTCTCCAAGATTTGATTTTTGTTTGCCTCCCACTGTCAGCTCACCTTCAATATTCTGAGGGTCAGCATATTCCATCGTAACTTTGAACTACAAATAAAAATTTGAGATTAATATTACATTACATTTATTATAAAAACGTTTACATGTTATTATCTTTCTTATTAACTTTTACTGAGAAGTTTTTACTGTGTGAATTAAAAAATAAATAAATAAATGTAAATAAAAACATTTTTAACATAATTACATACATCAAATTTTGCATCATCTGTCGCTGCCATATTTGTTGTAGACATTAAACTTGATTTATGAAATCATTAAATATTACCAGAATTTTAAATGGAAATATCTTCATATCATATCAAATTGTTATGTCACATACACGTAACATGAAGATCTTCGCCTAATGTTATCTTAATAATTTAAATGATCTGTTGTTGTATGTGCAGAAAGATCTCCCAATGCGATTTAACGCTTCTCATGGACAGTGTTAATAAAAGATTCTAAAAAGATATATACGCGTCATGATATAAATTGTTTACATGAGTACGATGCAACTGCGAATCTTTTAATCATTCGTGAAGGAAATTGACACTAACGTTGATGTATTCGATATACGAAGTTAGTAGATGGCAGTATTATTGTTGTGTCGCGTTTGTAAACTTGTGGCTTCACTTTGTCGATTGAATGTTGATTAAAATCATACAATTTTTCCTGGAAAAACATAAAGATCGTGAATACTTAACGACCCTTTCCTATACGAGTGTTTTATCGACACATTATTTTATATTTTAAACAGGTTTTCGCCCGAAATGCCACGCATTCTGTTTTATATTGTAATCGTGTCAATGTTGACATGTACTGCGCATGGGCAGTATATTTCTCCGACCGTCGAGAATTATCAAGTCAACGGAAAACCGCGAAATAATGATTCATTTAAAATTCAAGTCTACGAAGAATTATGTATCCATTCAAAATATAACTATAAATTAAATTAAAAAAAGCAACTTAAACATTTAACATATCATGCTTATTGCTCTTTTATTATTATAATTGTATCCTTTTTATATATAATTATATAATATGTTGCTTGTTTTATATCTATTTGAATATACAACATATAGAATAGGCGCTAAAGAAATTAATATTAATATTTATTTATATTAATTGATATTATATATTATAGATAATATTATCTTAACTGAAATGTTATTAGTCAAAAAATCATTTGAACATCAACGCAAGGAACATACCGAAGCAATTAAACGTCTTCAAAAAATAGATAGCTATGAACGTTTGTATAAGATGATTATAGTTCTTGGTGAAAAAATGATTAATGTGATCGAGACAAGTAAATCATTAATCGAAAGTGGAGGTTTCAATCCAGACAATAGATCGTTGCCACAGAATGTTACCGTACAAAGTGGTAATTGTTTTGTTATTAATATAATTTTCCTTTCCTTTTCTTTTTTTTTAAACAAGTTCTTATAAATCATATATTTTGTTCCAAGCAATATCTACCACGTTAGAAAACACGGCATTCTTTGGAGACATTCTTCTTCATTTTCCTCATATTATTCATCGTGTACTTAAGACGCAACAAAAATGGAATCCGATCATAAATTGGTCGTTCAATTTTACTTATCGAGCAAAATATCTGTTAGACTCGGAAACTGTTACTAAAATTCATTTAGCATCTCAGGAATTAAACATTATAAAACGCGAACAGGGATATTTCAATCCTTATTGGCAACCTACCGAGTCTCAAAGAAGAGATAATGAAAAGACGACAAAAAAGAAATCGGTAAAGAAAGAAAAACAAAAGAAACCACAAATGGTCAAGATTGAATTCTGAATATTTTTATGCTTTTCATACGTGTACGTACATTAATGAAATGTATTTCTATATATTTTAGAGGTATCTAATTAATTTTCAATATCAGATAATTTTAAATAATGAAATAGTACAACATATTTTTCTATGCATATATATATTTTTTAATATTAAAATATAATGATTATTATTCTTAATGAATAATGTTCTTTATATCTTTATTCTATCTTTTAACATAAACAATTGATAATTTGGATTAAATTAAATTAAAATATTTTTCAGGAATAAGAGAACGAACTATAAAAAGATTCTGTGAAAATATAAACCAGTTTGGCAATCTTTTAAATCTTCAATTTTATTACTGAATGGTCCACACCGAAAAAAACTAATAAATTATTTAAAAAAAAAGAGAGAGACAAGAAACTTTGCTTTCATCGTGAAATCAGGAATTGTTCGAATAATTTCTGAATGTCGTCAAAAATTCAGGCTTTCAGCAAGATTTACGCGGAACCACTGTCTCGGCTCTAATGCGAATAAAAGTGAAGATTTCTCGGGCGATCGAGACGGTGGTAGAAAGTGGTCAGCCAATGAGCTAAGAATGATTCCTGCCGTTCAGTTCCCAACTCCTGTAGTCCATGGCAGACACCATTGCTGGTAAACCTTGGCTAACAGTACCGTGACACTTCTTTCTTTCAGTGATTCGTCGACTACGAGTATGTTCGTGCATCACGAGCCAACAAATTGAATATTATCTTTTTACATTTACCTTCGGGTGTAAATGCTGTGTAAATTTGATCAAATTGTAACGGGAATTAGAAAAAACGATTTTTCGTGAAAGATGACGTCGGAAAGGAGTCGATTGCTGTTCTGTGCCGTCGTGTTCATCGCTGTCGCAGGTAGGAAGACACAGCTGCTCATTCTGAAGAAATCAAACCCGTTGGGCGATGTAAAACTCCTGGCTCCTCCTTCTCCTGACTTCTCTACCGCTATCTTTCATCGTTTACAGAGAAATTTGATGAAATTTCGAAATTTGTCGTTTACGATTATTCAACGTAGAAAGTTATTCGTACTCGTAAATAGCACGTTTTTACTCGTTAAGAAGATATTTGGATGGATCTTTTTGAGTTATGATCAGTTTTGTGAGAAAGGCTTGATTCTATTTTTATCTGACAGTGAGTTTTTTGTTTTTTTAGCTCTTCAGTTGATAAATGAAATGTTTTTTCTTGATTTTGATTATCTATATACATCCCTTAATTCTTTTCCTTTTGTGATGAAAAATATGGTAATAATTTGAGATTTTTATTATTTTATTCGTCTTCAACTCTATTAAATACTTTGCACTTAGACTTGTGATCTAATCAATCAAATAGCAGTTTAGATTAGAAACGTAGATACAATGGAAAATGACCTTCTGTGGACATTCTCTCAATAATTTGCAACTGCTTCGTAAATGACCTTATTGAATGAAAGTTGCAATTCTCTTTCTCTCTCTCTCTCTCTCTCTCTCTCTCTCTCTCTCTCTTTCATAATTATTTAACAATATATTAATTAAGAAAATAAATAGATCGCGATATAACATTGCAAGTTGATCGATTAATTTTTCTGTTAATCGAATGCAAGAAACATCGAAGAATGTGCCTTGACCCAGTGACTTAAACAGTATCTTGTTAATAAATTACACCTGTATAATGCAATATTTAAAATCAATAAATCGAATAAAATTACACATGAAAATACTATATATTCAAGAATCAGTCATCGACAGATTGTGATCTAATAGAAATTTCGATGATTTCTCATTACATCTGGCATCTCAGAATTTTTTAAAATTACCCCAAGAGAAAAACAGGAGAAAATTTGGAATACTGTGCAAGATGATATATCACCACGTTAAATACTTCAATTTTTTTTTGCATTAATTTCTAGAAAATGAACTAAAATTCTACAATGCATACACATTAAAAATGGTAAAATATTGAATTTGCCTACCGAAGAATTCAGAAGAGTCTTCCTTTAAGAATTCGTGAAACGCGCGTCGACTATGCAAATAAAGATCTCCACGATAAACAAGATTCTTCTATGAAACGTTGGAAGTTCCTTGCATTGTGATAGCGCGTGTCGTAAGTAAAGTTGACACGGATAAAAAGCAAGGAGTCGGAGGAAGCGAAGAACCAGCCGACATGCCGATACGAGAGAAGCGCCGTTAAATTAGGTTCCTGGTCGGTGGTTTCACTGCTGTTTACATAAGTTTCGATGTTTACGTATATGGTGTACCGTACGCTCACGTCTGAATGCGTGTACCATGGAAATGTTGCACCTGAACGATTTACCACAACGTCATTGCCAGAGCAGTACCTTCACTTTTCACTTCGCTGCTAAACCGATCTTTTTGGCATATGTGCACATGCGAGACTTGCTCTAATAATAAACAATTCTACCGATTAATAAATTCTTGTACGTGTGTTTAATTAATACGAATTATACGAATTATACGAAAATATATCAAACGAAATTATATTAGTAGTAAATGAAAAATTTAGTACGATATGAAATAGTATTTGTAAACAATTGAAATCATTTTGCGTTTTTTAAATGGTCAAACCTTGTTGCTATGAAATTGTTTTAAAAATTTTTTATATTGTAAACGAAACAATGCGTGTTTCGCGGTTACAGATATTACTAAAATTGTATTGAAGTACGTATCTTCCTGGAATACTACTTTCTCCTGACAATCCATCTGCACAAGATTTCAACGTGTTGGAGTCCGAATCTTCTCTCGTCAAATTAAATGTCCAGATATGCGTGATTTCCACGTTTGTTGATTCAATCATGGCCGCGTACTTTTTCTTTCACTTTGAATCTGACTTTCTGAGTTGCATAATTCACGTTTTCAGTATAAATGAAAGTTTTTCTTGAATTTTTATTGTAAGATAAAGAATAAACTTTGCGACGTATTTTAGATGAAGAAATCTCGAAAAAATCACAAATGTATAATTCATTTCGAAAACGCTTTTTAGAGATAGTAAAATTAAATTAGTATTAAAATTGGTAGGCTCAACTCTTTTTCTGTCTGCATTTCGTATAAAAAATATTTCAAACAAAATCCGATCCAAAGGCTATAGTTTTAGAACAATCATTTAACACATCATCAAATGGAGAAAGAATTGTAATTGCTATTCTTCATATTCTTGAAGTGATATGTATTCAAATGGAATAAGTTGGAAATTTATTCAGCGCAAAAAATACATTAGAAAACATAAGAAATTTTGTTACACCGATAAAGAATAAATACTTTATGATATACAAGATGATTGTCATTTTGAAAATTTCAAGATTTGCGATATATTGTTACCAATGCGTGTAAGTCAGTGTTAGACCTTGATCTTGCCACTGGCACAAATAATGTAATATAAGTAACATATGTACTTACAATTTAATATCTTCATATTTTTAATATCTTTATTTTCTTGGAAATATGTATTTCTCTTTTTGGCTCTTTTCTTACACTCCACATGTATATTTTTTAAATTGTTCGTTATTTGAAAAAATATTTCACATAGAATTGACTATATTTTACATGGAGCATTACATGATGGACATCTTTATGAAAAGTATCTCTGAAATTTTTAAATTTGCGTTTATCTACATTAAATTATAAACCATTCAATTTATTAATATTGAACCTTTCGAAGTAGTAAACGTTTTTTTTAAGTTTTTTTTAAGTAAATGTATATTTATTATTTATTGCACAAGTAAATTTTTTTAGTAAATTTAGAAATTCTTAGAATAAAGCGAATGATCATAAATAATTTTGAAAAGATAAAAAAAAAATGTCCATCCTTTATCTCGAAATGGATCAATTTTTAAATTAGTACATATATACCTTTCGAAATTGAATTGAAGAGAAAATGTGAAAAATATAAAACGCAATCATACATTTAATATGTAAAAGTATATACATAAAACATGTAAAACATGTAAAAATGCACTAATGTATTTTGATCAATCGAGATTTTAATTCTTCCAATTTCAAAAATATTAATTTTTTTCTATATTTTTATATGTCTAATTATTTTGATCTTTTCATTTTATAGTTCACGGACAAAAAAATGCTAAAAAAGAGGAAGAAAAAAAAGATGAAGAATTCAAATGCCCTGAAGGTCAAGGTAATGGCAATTTTGCAGACCCTGCTACATGTAGAAGATTTTACCAGGTATTTTACACTGAAATTTAATAATTTAATAATACACATATATTGTTAATAATAAAATGTGATACAAACAATTTTCATTTTTATATATAATTTCAACAGTGTGTCGACGGCTATCCATATTTAAATAGGTGTCCATCAGGACTACATTTTGACGATATTAGTAAATTTTGTACTTTTAAGAATGAAGCACGTTGTGGACCTATTGCCACAAGTGAGTATTTTATTTTTAATAACTATAAATTAAATTATATTTTTTATTAATTTTATATTTATATTTTATAGCTCCACCACCTATTACTGAACCACCAATTGATTTAGCAGAAAAATGTGACTCTGCAAACTGTCAGTTACCTTATTGTTTCTGTTCAAGGGATGGTACAATAATTCCTGGTGGTCTCCATCCAGAAGAAGTATATATTTTTCTTTTGTCATATATACACACATAAACACTCATACAAAATTACTTTTAACAATATCTTTCACATAGTTTTCCTAAATTTCAGGCACCACAAATGATAATAATGACATTTGATGGAGCAATAAATCACAATAACTTTGATCATTATCAAAAAATATTTGCCACTGATCGATTAAATCCAAATAACTGCCCTTTGAAAGGCACTTTCTTTATTTCTCATGAATATTGTAATTATAATATGGTGCAAAGTTTAGCACATGATGGACATGAAATTGCTACTGAAACTATATCGTAAGTATTTCTAACTTTTTCACTTCAAAAACCATTCTTAGAGCCATGACCAATGTTTCTTTAAGTTAACTAGTCAAGTTAACAAGTCGAATTATTTTTTAAAAAAATTACAAAAAGAAATTTCTTTAAAGTAAATTGATACTTATGTATGTGATATCTGTTATTCAGATTACAGAAAGGACTAGAAGATAAAGGATATGAGGAATGGGTTGGAGAAATGATAGGAATGCGGGAGATACTTAAACACTTTAGTAATATCTCAATAAGTGAAATTGTGGGCATGAGAGCTCCATATCTAAAACCAGGTCGAAATACTCAGTACAAAGTATTGGAAGATTTTGGATACATATATGATAGCAGTATTGGAATTTCTCCATTAAAAGTACCAATTTGGCCATATACTCTTGATTATAAAATTCCACATGAATGTAAAGCAGGCACATGTCCTACTAAATCATTTCCAGGTAATAGAGCATTTTATGTATGTAAAATATAAGGTATGAACTGTAAAAAATATTCTGTTTGTTTCTAGGAGTATGGGAATTACCATTGAATGCACATTATGTTGAAAGCTACGAAGGAGGACATTGTCCTTACTTGGATCAATGTGTCCTTCATAATCATGATCCTGAAGAAGTTTTTGAATGGTTGCAAGAAGATTTTAACCGTTACTATGAGCAAAACAGAGCACCATATATGATGCCTTTTCATACTAACTGGTTCCAAATAAAAGAACTTGAACGTGGATTGTCAAAATTTCTTGATTGGGCAGTAACATTGTAAGTAAGAAATAGTCTATGCATCGTATGAATTTTTACATTCCATATCAGAAAATTTTTGTAAATTATTGAAATAATTATATTTGCAGACCTGATGTATATTTCGTAACAGCTACTCAAGCACTTACATGGATAACTGATCCAAAGCCAATAAAATCTCTGAATAATTTTGAAGGGTGGTCTTGCAAAAAGAAAGAAAATCTTCCTGAACCACCATGTAATAATCCAAATAAATGTGCTTTAGACTTCAAACCTACTGAATCGAATTTTACTACAACAAGGTAAATATGTATATAGCTACATAGATGAACAACGCATAATAAATTTACTATGAAGATATATCTAATACTTTGAAACATAAAGTAATAACAAATATATTCATAGGTATTTAGAAACATGCAGGGAATGTCCTAATAAGTATCCCTGGTTAGGAGATTCAAAAGGAACTGGACTATATAATGATAATTATAATCCTGAAAAGAAATAAAACTGTTTAAACTTAGAATGATTAGAAAGAATTCAATTAATTCTTTTTGTTGTTGTTTATATAAATAACATGTGTAATAAATATAAAATTTTTTAACTTGAATGCAGTTCAAGATAATACATTCATCAAAATGAAAAATATATTAAGAACAAAATAAATAATATAAGTTTCCACAAAATTCGAGAATATTAATAATAATAATAATAAAATGTATTTATAAAATAAATATATAATAGAACTGCAAATTAAATTTTTCAAATTATAAAGCTATTTCATTAATTTTAATTAAATTTTTATACAATATGTAATTTATTTCTGTTTTCATTTATGTGTTTATTTTTAATACACAAATTGCATATAACACAAGTCTGCGTTTCATTTTTCTTTTTTACTGTGTTTAACTATAAGTAATACTTTATTAAATATATTAAATTTGTTTTGTCAAACTTGCATAAAAGTATAAAAGGGCTGCAAATTTTTATTAAAATAAAAATTATATTTATTTCATTTTAATGATGATACTTATTTGTTTATTGTCATTTAGGAGACTTTGTAAAAATCATAAATTAAGTTACAAATAGAAAAAAAATTTTGTTCACTATTTTTTATAGTTTAGAAAAATTTATGCAGTAACATTTCGTGTAATGAATTTTATATGAAAGATAAAAATAAACATAAAAGAGAAGTAAATATGATATGTGACACATCATGTATTTTATTCTTTATTCTTTAACAATATAAATCAACTATTTTGTAAGCAGATTTCAATCCTTTAACGGATTGGACACCATGGTCTCAAGATATCTGCATACTTTTTGTTTTCTAAAATATTAAACATACATTCTCATCAACAGTGATCTTTAATTTAAAAACAAATATTTTATAATAAAAATATTAATACCATACCTGGTTCAGGAAAACGTTCTGGATGACGTATTATATAATCTCTCATCATTGCGTGTTTTCTTGCAAACTGTAACTCAGCGGCCCATTGTATCCAATATGTAGTAACACCCAAGCTTATGGTTGTTATTACCATGTATAGTTTATCTATGAATTGAATATTCACACTTTAATATTAATCATCTGTCAATATTGGATATACGATACAAAGGAAAAATTTGCCACGAAACAATAACAAAAACAATTTATTATTATGCTACATTAAGAAATAAAAAAATATCATTTTTTATCTTTTATATGCATATATGTATACAAAATATAATATAATATAGATATAATAAATAATCCAAACTTTTATATAAAATTTCACTAATGTTATATACCGTATTACCAAGATTGTTTATAAAAAAGAAATTATATAAGATAAGATCAAAGTGCATGTTTCAATTAAAATATATCTTTATTATCTCTTTTTTGACACAATACTAAAACAAATAAAATATGTATAATAACAAAAATATGTATAATGTATATATGTAAATGAAAATTGTTTACTATTATTTCAAAATATAGTAAAGAATAGTCTTTGAGATAACAAAATAACAATTATTACTAGGTTAGTTATTTCTAAAATAATATAATTTGTCAACTTACTGAAATATAGGGGTTTGGCTGTAACATAATTATAAGCTGTTATACTAATTGGTCCACATAGCATAGCAGGTAGCACTGCATAATATTTTAGAATACTATTTGATTGATCGACAAGTGTAGGTTCAAGAACATCAAGTGCCCATTGAGCAGGAAACTTTCCTTCTTTTTCTTCCATTTATTTGGTTTTTAATCCTTATCACTAAAAAAGTCACGTTAATCCTATCATTGTTTAATTCTGAAACTTTTGATATTATTTCATGCTATTACTAATCTTTATCAGAAGTAATATAAAATACAAAAGAAAAATTAAATAGATTTTTGTAACATAATAAAAATTCTTATAGTTGTCTGTGACCTCACTTAAGGACGTAATTTATGTAAATAAATATTTATGTAATAGATATCACAAATAATCATACAAAGTAAATATATCACAAATAATCACAAAAGTAATTATGTATACTTCAAACTTGTGATACTTTTAAGTTTTAACATTATACGTAATTCCACTATTTTCATCATATGTATATTTTTGCGCATGTGCAATGTCACGATCACGTAACATGCTATTGTCACAGAGAACTATATCTATATTTTAATCTTACAGAAAGTATATTTTACATAGAATCATTGACTAGTGCCACAGTACTTCATAGATGAATGTATTTCAATACTTACCGTTCGCTACTGATTAATGTTTTGCAACACGGGACTTCCGATTGTAAATGAATTATTTTTCTCATCAACACTTGCCAACCGGGTTAGTCGTAATTTATTCACACTATGGTTTATTGTTAAATATTGTACATATAATATTTTCGTACTATAAATACAATATTTTCGTTAGTTTACTGAATTGTGTTAACTTGATCGTCTAATCCAGATTTGTCGAACTTTCTCCCCTACACGAGCCACACGGAGTCTGACTTTCGATGAGCCAATTCCCCCTCTTCCTTTCATTTCCGTCCTACACAATCCCCACTCTCATTTATCGAGCCTGCTACTAGAATCGGTGAAACTAACACACATGAAATGTGACTGCAAGAGCAGTGCGCAGCAATTAAATTGAAGTGTGAGAGTGAGGTCGTGTGATGTGGTGGGGGTCCAGAAGAGATGAACGATAGATGAAAGTAAATGTGGAAGGGGCTCTTCCCCTATGACGAGCTGCCAGTTAGACAGGAATGTATCGTGTATTGTCATGTATCCCATATTGTTAGAACTTAGTTTAATTTATTTCTATCCAATAGATAGCAGTTTTTAATACTCTAACGCATGTAGGTGGCAGCACCTCCGTAGAAGGGCGATAATATGCGATAAGAACAAATATATGTCACGTGATAGAAAAATCGATTCAATTGAAATCGATCAAATTGGATCGTTGAAAGTTTTGGAGAGTAAGTCAAAGCAAAAAATTATCCGTATAACGATCTTCGAAATTGAGAATTTAGATTCACGCTGAATTCAACGTTGAAACCGAAGACTGAAACTGAAAACTAAAGATCTAAAATTGATGATTAAATCCTAGGACTTAAAATTAAAGACACGACATATGACTAAGATTTACAATTAAGAACGCGATTTACATAAAATTAAGACTCAAAATTGAGGATTACAACTAGAGACACGACTTAAAACTTAAGATTAATTCAATTTACAATGTCCGAAAATTAAAACGTACACACTCCACCGTCCATCGGTGAAACTTAAAACTAAAACGCGCGTCGTTCATCGACGATGCTCAAAACTGACTTAATCTATAATGTTCGAAACTAAAATTAAATCGCACGTATCGCAGTAGTTCCCAGTTTGGTATCATTTTCACAAATCTTAATCTTTGGAACAAGAAATCAAAAAAAAAAAAAAAAAAAAAATGAATAAACATTAGTTTTTGGAAAATTAAAAAAAGATAAGTGTTTGGAAAATTATGCCAATTATCAGCCGTCTAACCACGAGGAAGTGATTACGCGAGTGACCCCTAGCTTCAATTGTAACTTTTATATTTTTTGCAAACTGAAACTACATTTGCATAGTTAGTTTTTAACTTATAACTCTGTTGATATATACTAAATGCTAATATGTTTATATGTTATAGTCAAAAATGTTGGTCCTTTGTTAAGAATAGTCACGCAAATAAGAAAACGTTCACGTTCAATTCAATAAATAATTTTCAGTGGATATGTAACAACATTGTTCGTATTTTCTGATTCCTATTACTAGTAGTGCTGTAGTGCAAAACCTGTTTAAATCGATATGGTGGGTTATGATATGAAAATGGTAAGAGGTTCGGATGACTTTCAAAAATAGGATAAGAAAAAGGATTCTATCCTAGTCTATCCTAGTTAATTAATGGTGACAAAAATGTATTGGATGTCTCACGTCTATCCTGTACCTCGTCTGTGTTTATAACACGAGCAGAGTTGACTAGGTAAGAAGCCTGGTTCAATGCACGAGGGTGCAATACGAAGGATCGTTAATTATTCGACATTGCAGCTATAGAGCTGGTCCGCGCTCGCCTGCAATTAGCCCGAGGTCTTAATTATAAATTGAAACGACCCCACGGCTCCTCGAATCAAAATGTTAATTTATGTAATCGTTTACGGTACCATGCACGAGGAAAAAGGGCCAAATTCGATTTCTCGTTTTCGATTTGCTTAGCTTGCTTCCTTCAGAGAGATTATTTCTTGTTCGATATTCGATACATAGAAGTATCGTGTTTATCTTCCCGCTATGTTTCTGTAATTACGTAACATTGTAAATATCTTTTATTAAATTAATTATTCTATAAACATTTTCTTTTAAAATTTGTTTTTTCTTTAAATTAAACATAATAACATAATTTTAAATTCTATTTAGCCATGATATGAACATTTTTGTTTTATTTTTCATTCATAATATAGCAAGTACATGTCTATAAATTTTCAATTTTTCTCACAAAATATGAATAAAATGAGCTTTTACAAATTGTAATTTTTACGACTTTACGTATATTTCTCGTTATAAGATAAATATAAAAATATTTTCTCAATTACGAGAACTATCTCATATTTTGTACAATATTTCAGACGAGATGTAACAATACTTGGAACATCTGGAACAATGGATAATTGATATAATACGATATAATGGGACTGTACAATATGGCGAGGCGTTATTTATGTATGAGAAGCATTCGGTCTGTAGGATCGTAAAATCAACATTTAAAGACCTTTTGTAATCTTTGCTTTAAAGTCTCTCGTCTTTTTAATATTATTACTTCATCTAACTGCTAATTAATTAATTATTTATATTCATTCTTCTATATAAGTGTTTATTAACTTTTGATCGATTCCATATAATCTTGAATATAGGAAGGCCTAAAGTCAATCAGTATAAATCAGTTTTTTGCAAATAATTTACAAGTCATTTCTAATGGAAAAGTATTTTACATTGATTGGCTCTCCGAACCTCCCCATATAGTAATAAATCTTTCAAAGAGTTGTCAATTCATTCTTTTATCAGACACGAAATGATTCGATTCATTCGTTGCTACGCCAAGAATCGTCACGAATGCCGGCTGTCGCGCAAGCAGATTGCAAGCACCTGTCCACCAGAAAATATCTACCTCTGGATATTCACGACGAAGCTGCCACAGCAGAAGGTTTGTCAGCTGCTACCGCAGCTGAGAGGTAACTGATCATCTTTGCTCGAGATGACGATATACAAATCAACGAGGTCACTTTTCGATCTTTCGCGTGGACCGTGCCCATTTCCCTCTCAAATTTCATCACCTGGCTTCACGATCCACAGATTTTTCAATCTTCCGATATCAATTTGCTAGCTCACATATTTTCTATGGATTATATTTCGTTGTTAGACGGTCGAGCGAGCCCGTCATTGTTTCCTAGCCGGTATGTGTCCATGAAATAAATCAAGGCTAATTTAAAGAGGAGTCTATTAACCAGCTGACATCTCGTCTTTGTTTTCGTGTCAAAGAATGTTCTAATTAGGAATTTATTTTCTCTCCAATTACTATGATATATTTGCTCGACAGGTGTAGAACAAAGACTGTTATCAGAAACAGGCAGGAGATTATGAAAACATGAATAGAAAACTTGAATAGAGAACAGAAAAGATTGCTCCATATTTTGCTTTATAATTTTTATAATCATGTTGTATTATCTAAAACTATTAATGGCATAATCATATACATATGCATACATTTCCGCTCAAAAGTCTTGGAGCACTTTTTATTTTTAATACTCAATGACTATTTATTGTGGATAATAAAGTTTTTAAACTTTATAATACAATTGTTAATATATTAATATATACCAGTATCAAATTTGAAAACTTTTGTATGTAAAGAAATGTATAACATTACAAAATAAAGAATAAAACAAAAGTGTTTATATCGTGGCTAGATGAATACAATTTAAAATTCTTATTATTATAGGTAGGAGATACGATAATTTATATGTATACCTGTAGTTTTCTTTTTAATTATTCTTTGCTTTGAACGAAATTTTTTTATAAATTCTTTATAAATTCTTCTTCTATGAATTCCTTTTATTAAAATTTGAAACTAAATCACGAAAGCAAAATTCATAAATAATATACGAAGATGTTGCATTATTTTCAGAGTAAGATACAACATTACGTACAGATTATATGTATACATGATGTAAAGTTATGGCGCGTGGCAGCATCAAATATCCAAAATACCTTCTCAAAAATCCAGCAGTTTTTGCCGAGTGGTGGAACGTGCAGGTTGGTTGTGAGTTTCACGTTCAATTAGTTGGAAACTTCAATATGGTTCATAGAGTTTGAAGTACTTTATATGCTTTATAGTAAACAACTCGTTGTAGTATAACGATGCCTAGATTATTTTGATATAAATAATCTCAATCGATTAAAACTAAGTATGAATAAAAATTCGCAATTATTATTGAAAGATCATGAGGTAGAATACGCATTTACTAGACATTTTAACTGTCCAAAAATAGTTGATAGTTGACAAGTTCAATTAACTGTGTAGTGATATACACAGATAGTTACTGATAATGCAAGGAATGATTCTATACCAAAATAAATCGAAAATATGAAATCTAATTTTTCACATAGAAACAGAAGATATTATTTATGAATTCAAGGCATCTCCTTTATATTATTTCTAATATCTCTATCTGTATTTATTATGATGAACACGGAACTTATTAATACGTAGCTTACCTTCTCTCTCTCTCTCTCTCATTAACATAGATATATCAGTCCCATACTTCTCAAAAATAATTACATCGATAATATCTCTGAAAAAGGTAAAAATTTTTTTAATTTCATGCCACGTAATTACGAATATATATAATAGTAATTTAACTGCACATTTAAGTCGTGCATCCCTACTCTGCAATGTGGAGACGCAATGGTGGGAGGCAGCCACGTGATCGAGCGCGTGTTCAACAATACAGCTGCACTGTTGCTGTTCCCTCAATTCACGCTCAGCCTCCGTGGAAGTCAGGTCTGTGCTTTATTCACTTTTCGTAACTGCAAAGTTCTTTAATTTATTAAAAAAATAAGACGCAAGTCGATCTCATTGACAAAATTCGTTAAACAACCTCGTTCTAAGTAACCAAACTTACGCCATAAACTACTTTGTGACAACTGACTTCACTGAGTTGAATCGATCGATCGATTGATCGATCGAGGCAGTCGAATCGGACCACAAACCAGATCGTATCGCGATCGATAAAACGTTTTATAATCGTGTATCCGGGTCGTGAACCGTGGAAATCAGATTTGCAGCGTCTCGTTCGAAAATAGAACGAAACTCTTTCAAGCCGGTATTCGTGATCGATGTGCACCTGCAAGGAATCGCGTGGGATGCTGTAAGCCAACTGCCGGCTAACGTCGCGGCTATTTCAACGTGAAACGTATCGAGAGGGAACGATAAGCGAAGGAGGATGCTTCCTGCTAGAAGATTAATCGTTGCCGTGTTTGGTGTTTGCTTGTTGACCGCTCTTCTAGAGGTAAGTAAACGGTTGAGGTTATAAAGTATACTTAAAGAGACTCCATCGTGAGATTAGAGAAAGGTTATGAGTTATCTTTCTCCTATTTGTAACATTACATGATACATTACTTAGACAATAATTTTTATAAAAGTTTAATCATTTCTTGCCATATTTCTTCTTAAATTTTTTAATTATTTTTTTGTTTATTTAAATAAACGAGACAAGCTCATTAAATATAGACTAAAATCTAAAAGCAAGCTAAATTATCATTTGAAATTGAATTTTCATCATATTTTTCTCAATTCTTGTTTGGCTCGGCGCTTTTCGCTTATTATTGTTATTTTTCCATCGATACTAAAAAGGGTTAATAAAGTAGAGGTATTATTTTCACTACCAACAATCGAATAGAAATCTTAATAATAGAGACAATTACTTTCTTCTTTATAATTCGTTACAATTTTTTAAATTAGTCCTTCGCATTTGTACAACTCTCCACAGTAATGTCTCATACATTTCCGTCTTATGCAGTCGCGATAAGCTGAAAGCTAGATCAACTCAATCCCCTGTCCATACGTTTAGAATAAAGAATTACAGGAAGGGAAAGAATAAATAAATCTCCGCTAACTTGTCCTACGAAACCGAATTAACATTTAATCCGAGTTACCTTAAATTGTATTGAATTGATCTCGTTAGATGTCACGATTCATTCGTTTGCAATATATTTCAAAGTACAGTGTTTTTTAATGTTATCCCTTACGTTTAATGCTTTTAAACGAAAACGATCGTTTTATTTTTCTGGCTGTGTATGATAAATTCATCTCTTTATTGAATTTGCTGTTCTCCTTGGTTCTGTACGATCCAAAATTATATTATATTTTAATCAGTATTATTATTAAAATATATAGCGCGAATCACTTGACTCTGTCATCTCCAATTACTCTACTAATTACCATTTGTTACATTAATAATATACATTTGTTATATGAAATAATGTTTCAAACAAAAGTTTCGTGTCATTAAGATTTATGTTACAAAATTCTTTTAAACTCAAGGTGACAAATGTGTAACATTTGATCTCACGATTCAAAAGAAATTTCCAAGAAATTCTCAGATTTGGAGAAAGAAATATCTCGGAAATGAATATCTTATTAATTAGAGATTAAATTTAAGAAATTCACTCGATATCTCAATATCTCAAGAAAGAGCAAAATAACAAAAAATTAATTATTACTTCTTCAAATAAATAAATAAATTATACTACGCAATTTTTTAATATCACACAACATTGCTCGAAACATTGTTTACGAGTACTTTTTATACAACATTGTTTACGAGTAATTAAAGATAGTTTCGTTACTCAGTATAATTTTACTAATTTTCGTGTGTTTCTCGTTTCTATTAAGGTATACGGTGAAACAAACGCGAAGCGAGGGCAACGGTAATTTTATTTAGATAGATATATCGTATATCGATATAGCAAATACTTTACGAACAATTTAGGATAGCAAATTTGGGTGACTCAGGCTCAAATTAATTCGTTAAAAATAGAAAGAAGAAACAGTGTATTCCCGTCATGTTTATTTATTTATCGAAGAAAACTTACTGAAACGTTACGTCGTTTGTTTCATTCTAAATAGAGTTTCACTCAGTACAGAGGCAGCCAGGACACGATTTACAATCGAAACAGGATGAATTGCGTAAGGAGTACGATCTTGAGCCGCGGAGGAAACGATAATTTCTGACAATTACCGCTGATCGTTGTGTAAATATTTAGAGGGAAATCGATCGATGGTATAAAGGGAAAGCGGGGCCGCGATATCAAACGATTTCAAATGATTTCAAATCCCGGCGGTTTCTCTCTCGACCGAATTCAAGTCGGTGGATTGTCGGTTTCGACAGATAAAAACGCGGTGCTATCTCGGTTTTTGCCTGTACTATCGCAATTTCCTTCGCGCTCGCAGCAATTAGAAGTATTAGGCGTTTTATCGTAATTAATGAACGTAATTCGAACGACCCGTTCTATTCGCGTCACGTCGCACTATCACTTTTACAACTCTTCGTAGATAAAATGAAAATAACGTTTGCACGTGAAAATGATATTGAATCGACCAAATTCTTAAGACAGATATTGATCGAAGAGATTAATTTTCGATTTACTTTAATTTAATTTTGTGCGATTAACGATAAAGAACATTTTATCAAAAATTTAACCATAATTAAAAATTTAAAGTAATTCAAAGTGAAATAGCTTGAATTCTACTTTTCATTTTTTTTACATTTCATTAAATTTAGATATTATAGATGATTATAGATTGATTATAGTATGTAGATGTTGTAACAAATATTCTTTTTAACCATTGCAAATAGATATATATTTTAGACATTTAGATTTGGGTATTAACTCTCAAATAGTCACTGTAATTTACATTTTTTAGTTGAATCGATTAAATTGAAAATTTCAACATTAAATAATTTAAAAACCTTAAATTATTATGGTTTCCGATAGCCATGTATAACACCAAAGTTGAGAGTTAAAAGAAGTTTGATACACTGACCTAGCGGCTACAATTGACACTGATCGATCTCGATGATTTAAATCACGAAAAAACAAGTTGGTTTTACGCGTGAAATCTTGGGAGTTTTTAGAGAAAATCCCCGAGCAAGGTGTGCATCGTCATCTCACCTAGTCACTCGCAAACGCTTTTGCTTTGAACGCTATTCTTCTTCGTCGGTGTGAACGCGATTTTCTTCGAAGCCAAACGGGATCACATTGCGTTCTTGGCGTCGGTTTCGAAATCTATCTCGATGTCCTCGTATTCCACCGTGCTGTTAAATACAATTGAAAACAAACGCGAGAAGAATCGTTCGAGTTACCCGCTAAGAAGCGAAGCCAAAAAGTAAAAAGAGAACGTAAAATAAAAAAGAAAAGAAACAGAAAACGGGAAATTAATATCGTCTGGTTATAAATTTTCGCCCTCCTCCTGCGGGTTAATTACTATCGTTGCAAAGAATCATTGGCGACAGATAAAAATCAATTCTCACAGGATTCTTGCGATACTTCTTAACGATACTCGGAACGGCGGAAAGGGGGAGACGGGGTTTAACGTCGAAAGAAAGCGAAAGAAAAGAAAACGAGACGCATGGAGAGAGAGAGAGAGAGAGAGGAGATACAGGAAGCGAACCTTTTATTTCGAGCCCCGTGCGTGTGTACATGCATATATGCATTAGGATTCGGGCCGAAAGGTCGACGTACAACCGGAGAGATAAGATTTGTGAGGGGTGACTCTGGCCGAGTCTGGCTGGAAATACGCGCGCCGGGGAAATTAACGAAAGTTCTCAGAACGGAAAAGGGGTGGAGGTCGTCGGCGCTGCGGGAGCGGCAAACGGAAACCGGAACGCGGACGCGAACGCGGAAGAAAGGTGGAAACCGAGTGGACCAACAACAATTGCCCGAGGAGGGAAACAAAAGGAGACACGTGGAAACGGAATAAAACATTAAATGAAAAACAATGGAAAAGATCAAAAGACGGGCGAAGAATGAAGCTCCGGCCAGGATGTACGCGCCCGATGTAAACAGGGTGCACAAATGGAGCGGTTGAAGAAGACGCCTCTTCCCGGTTCTTCTTTTTCGAGTTTTTGTTACTTTGTACAGTTTGCCCGCGAGTACAATGGGAACGCGCTGTCAATGTGGAATTTTTAAAACTTGCGAAAACTTCTTTCTCTGTCTTTCAACTGGGTTCGAAAAAAACGAAACGGACGAAATGGGTGAAATTTTGAAAAGAATTCTCTATATCATTGAGTCGGTAATGATTCGAATAAAATTTGAACAAAAGATCTTGTAATGAGATAACACAAGTACTTTGATGAACTTTTCGGTCAGAATTTTGACGAACATTTTCCATGTATATAAACTTTGTAGTAGCTTTGCGTTCCACGCGAACGGAGATTCTTTATTTTCCTTTTGAAAAAAAAAGCGAAAAACGTTACTCACAATAAACCCCCGTAAATTACCGCTACTAGGCAGAGTGAGTTACGAAACTGGAACGAATCGCTGGTTTTGTTTCATCGGGAGTAGAAAAAAAAAAAATTGAACGATGGTTCGAACAAAATAAAACGGAAGAAATACTCTCTATTTTTTTTTTCTTTTTTTTTTCTACAAATATAACGATGCGCAGAGAAGATACAACGAGTAAATAGAAAACGTAGAAATGGAGGAAAGGAAACGAGATTAAATTTCTTTGTAAGAGTTTTGTGTGAAAATAATTTTACCAATGTAACTGGAATAATTCAATATCCAGAATTATATGATACAACGTAACAACGCGAATAATACACGGTAATTCAATTATATTGAACACTGGACGCATTATTGCACGGAACGTAGGTTTTTTTTTGGCTTACTTTCGTGAGCGACTGCGATATAAAACGTCGATTGGAAAGATACGAAACGAAATGAAAAAAAAGGAGGGAAGAAGGAAACGAGAATGAAACGAAGTAAAAAGGACGCGTGGGTGAAAAGAGTTACCGTGGAAAAGTGCGATGGAATCTAGTTGGAAAGATCAACGGCAATGAGAAGCGTGGACGCGAAGAACTCGTGGGAGCTGACAAAAGGCTGGCTGTTGCTGAGAAAGCTTGTTTCCTCTTCTATATGCGTTGTATACACATGCGTTGGTAACCGTTCCCGTACGTGCTAACAAAGTGCGAAATACTGTCACTGTCCACACTGCACACAGCTCTTAAGGGAAAGGTTTCGATACCGGAATACATACCGCAGATACGATCGAATATCACGTTGGAAATTGTTTCAAATTGTTCGCGTAACAAACGAATAATTGAATCTCCTTTTTGTTTCTTGATTAACTCTTCTCAGTCAACTTTTAGTTCTTATTTTAGTTCTTGTGTATATTTGGTGAAACGAAGGACGGCCTGTTATTGAGTCGTTGAACACGGTTTTAGGATACGTTTCTTGATAGCAGCAATTTACTTAAATAGTTCCTTCATGGGACGAAGATAGAGTTTGGCAATTGAATACTAAAAGTGTTTTTATAAAACACTTATATTTATCTCAAATTCAGAAAAATTATATATATACGTATAGTTAAATATTTGTAAAATTTATCAGTCATTGGCGATTTAAGATTTGAAGCTTTCTCACGTTCTGACAGATTATTTAAAGAATATTACTCGGCCTAGATTGATCTTTGAATTAAAAAGTCACTTCATCAAAAAGTAATTACCGCCATTTTCACGATGTTGAGGAACATCTCTGAAAAATATTTTTAACGATATTCTCTTTAAGCTAATCCAACCTATTATTTGTTTATTCCAAAGCTCATGACTAGCGATTACGTTTATTAATTTATGTAGAACAGAAATATTCATATAGATTATCGTTATCGTAGAAATACAAATACGAAGAAAATTATTTTACTGGTGAACTACTGCGTGATGCGAATCGCGTTTCCAGGATAAAAAGAAATGAACGTTTGAAAAGTTTCATTGTAACTTTTCGACCCAGTTTTATTATTTCATCGGCTTTGTTAATTCAATTCGAGTATCCTGTTCGTTCGTAAGTGATTCTTCTAACAAATTAAGTAATCAGTTTGCATAAATTTTGAAGGACAGAAAAAGAAAAGGTAGAAGAACTTGCGTAATAAGCAACAAATAAAGTAGTACCTCTCATACTTATAAACTGATATAACAGGGAGACAAAAAGGAAGATTTTGTCCTTATATTTACCGATCGTAATTGTAATGTAATTATATTACAACGTAATAATGAAACTTTTCTGTCGACTGAAGGTTTTGTCAACAATAATTAAACCATCCTGTCGACTGAAGGTTCCGTCAACAATAATTGTATAACATAAATTGCTTCCAATGAGAAGTAATCAGTGTTTTACTGATTGGTTTCTGAACTCTCTTTCTGTTCGAATAGTAGTACGTTGGGGTATGAAATGTTAGAACATGATCAATATTCAAATATAGGAGGCTGTACAACATCGTATTTGCAAAACTTTAATTTGTAAAGTTTCAAATATCGTTAAAATTATTAAAAAAATTTTAAATTATCCAGAAAGTTGTTAAAGTTATAAAATAATTTGGTACAAGGAAAGGCATCTATTATGAATGAAATGTTCGAATCGTAATGATATTAAAAGATTCAGATACAGGAAGTTCTAGAACCATATTTGTAAAAAAACTTTGTTCTCTCGTATGAGTTTCTCTTCCTAGCCCTCTTTTCTACAAATCTTGTACAGATTTCAAAATAAAACGTAAGGTTGAGGCAACATTCGACAATCCTGCAGAAGAATCTTAAAGCGCGCGGATCCCAAGTGTCGGAGCCCAGTTTCGCGGACGTGACACGTGCATTCCTCCGCGTCGCGTCGCCATAAATGGGTCGCCTTTCACGAGAGAGTGTCCCATCCTTCGCGGTAAGGTTCGCGGGCCAATGGAATATTTAGCGATTTTAGCGAGCGAATCTCGTAACTATGCACAAAGCGCATCGCTAACGTTGAAAGTATACTGCGCGCACCGCCGTGAAACCGATTATTCGCGAAGGCCACTCGCAGGGAGACGAAGGTGTCCGAGAGAAACTAAAACGATCCGGGGATTGCGCGTCGTTAATCGGAGTAAAATAAAAATCGGGCCGCGCGCGTGAAATTTTTAAAAGCGGCAGTGGTAATCGGACCTCGCCTTTCTTCGCGATTTTTCTTGCCCTTTCTCTTCTCTGTTCCTCCTTTCTTAGAACGTAAGCTTGAAGAGGAGTCTTTTTCTTTTTAAATATTCTCTCGTTTTTCTCGAAAGCGGTAGTTGGTATTATTAGATGAGTTATTAAAGCGGAGAATTAGCTAACGATTAAACTACTGCGGATTTTTTATGTAAATTCATTTTTTTTCTTTTTTTTCAAAATATGATTTTAAAAAATAAAAGCTCGATAGAAAGTTATTTTACGTTCTGAATATTACAGAAAATGCTTTGAATAATTTGTAAATTTTTTTTATGTCGTACGCATTGCGTGTAGAATTTTGTTACTTATTAAATGAACAATTTAATTAATAAAATAAGATAACAAAACGATATATGGAGTAGTAATAACGAAAGGATATTAACGCTATTATCTTAAAGAAACATTAATATATAAAAGACAACTGAGCTATGTCAAAATCTATAAAAATATGAATAGTTAATAGTTGAATAATTCAATTAACAAAAGAATCAATGTGTGTTAAAGCGAAAATAAGATCTATACATAGAAATGAATTGAGAACAAAGGAGGAAAACGTACGAGTAGTACGAGATATATAGAGAATTGGGGAAGAGAAAATAGTTCGTGGAACGACATGAAAGATTAAATGGACGTTGTGTGAACAAAACCATATAATATTAAACTTTAGCCGAAAATTGATAGATGTACTCTGTCTTCGCAGTTAGCTGTTGAATAGTTCAAGTCGAGATAATTGCAGAGGGAGAATCCTCAACGACCCCAATTCCACTTCGAATCAAGGAGCAAGACTTCCAATGTTTATCCAAAGAATGATTTCCTGTGAAAGTGAATTTATGAAAAACAAACACGAACACACGAGCAAAACAAGTAATTTAACTCTTCAAATATATACAATTGTGAATATGAGTAATAATACTATTATGCAGAGTTGGGAAAAAGAAAAAAAATTTTAGACAGAAATTTGTTTCTACAGAAACTTGAGAATTTTATACTGTTTTCGGTATGAAGAATAAAACATCAAACAATTTCCGATCAAAAACTAATAAAAAATATCAACACTAAAGTTCCTAAATAAAACCCTGTCGTTTCTATTTTTAGAAACTGTATAATTTCCATGACAAAGATAGCTATTTTTATTTTGACGAGTAAATTTTATATTTACAATTTTCTCTGCTTTTATAAAAAATTAATTATCTCTCTTAAATTACATAAATCATAACAAATATCATAAAGATTTAAGAAAGAATAACTATTTTTCATTGGAAAATAAAACGATGTAATAAAAGAAACGACAAAACGTTGTTGACTGTCTGACACAATTTGCATTAAACTTTTTGAAAAATTCTTTCACATCTATACGTCTCAGCGATGTTAAAATCCGCTCGTCGTAATAAAACATTTAATAATAAAAATTTCGATGATAATCAGAGACAGAGACGGCATTTTATCGTCCGTAGACTGTGGCGAATCGAAGGTCGCCACCGTGTCCGCTGGGATTCTATTGTGCGAGGTAGGAATGCACTGGCGCACTGGCGTATGTGTGCACAAAAATTAATGAATCGAGCGGACCAGGCGGAGCAGAGAGCATCAGTTTCCGCGGCAATTTCAATTCCCCTCACGTTGGGGAGCTTTGTCTCGCGAAAGTAAAATTAAACGCTTCTGTTCTAGGAAGACGCCGTCAACCGGACGCGGCGCTTCCCCGATGAACCTACCTTTTATAATGCGTCGTGAAAATGACGGAAAAATAACCTAATTTAATGCCCTCAATTGCCTTTAATTGGATCGTTTACCTTCAAAATGATACGTCCTATTTTTGAGAAAATTTGCAAAAACGACAAATTTATATTATGTACTTGAGTGTGAAGTTTTGTACATTTCGTACATTCAAGAATTTATATTTATAATTATTAGGAGTATAAATATTTCTTTATTTTAATCAATCGATATTCTGTTGCTAAATGAAATTAAACACGATTAATGTAATTTGCGTTGACGTAAACAGTTCAATGAACTTGCACCATTTTCAAACTCAATGGTTTAATTTTTGCAACACTTTGTTACAGTTGCAACAAGTTGATCTTTAAATACAACTAATTAAAATTTCAGTAATATAAATGATACAATATTACGAATAAAACATTTATTTGATAAAAGAAGTTGCCATTTCTTCCGAACGTGTTTTAAATTTTATTTATAAATCTTCCCATATAAATGGGAAATATAAATATTTCTTTAAAATTAAGAAGTCACTATTTCTTCCTATGTCGCGAAACGAACTGTGACACGCGTCGCAAATTATTATTATGAACATTACTACCGTTTCATCTTAATTAACGACAAAATCAATGTAAAAGAAGTTGAGTTCAGCTTCAGGAGGTATTGTACCACTTGGCCTAATTAATAACTGTGTAAATAGATGAGAAATGAAAAAGAATGTATTACACAAATATACGTTCGTTGGTATCGAGACACGTGCCAGTATAAATTAAAAAGCTTAACGTTATTGCTGAAATATGAAATGTGAGATATAAAAATTTAATCTTTAAATTATCAAATTTTAATACGTTAAACAATACGTATGCTATATATATGGGAAATGAGAATAACAAAGTATCATATAAAAGTATTGAATAAAATCTATACTTTGTCTATAATTCGATTTTTTCTACGATGCTTGCTTTATATAAATTATATAAAAAATTAATAATAAACTAAATTCAGATATAAAATATCACAGTAATCAAATTTATTGCCTTGTAAATAATAATATGAAAATTAGGCTTGTGACCAAAACAAAAATTTGATTCAGCGTTAGGTTCAAATATAAGGTAATTAATTTAAAAATTAATAATAATAATAATAAATAATAGCTAAAATAAAAATCTACAAATACACTATATAAATTTAATTTATTTGTTTGTGTCACCGCGTATCTGCGGCAAAACTTGCGTCTTGTGTCGTATATACGTGCATCTAGCACACTTGTAGGTTGACGGCGCGCGTAGGTCGTAGCCAGGGCCGCGGAAACCGACGAGATCGGCGGAACCGACGACTCTTGGTTCCCATGGCATGCTAATGAGCCTCGTAAACCACGAAATACCCCAGTGAACTGAATAACTTGCTGACGATGTATATAAGAAGCCAGCTGGCGCTGGCGCGGTCCTACTACTATCGTCATTTTTCAAACGCGTTTGATTGTTCCGGATAGTTATTTGAAGTCGTTAGTATTCCGTGGTAGATTTGATATTTGTACGCAAAACGGAGTCCGTTGATAAATCGAGCATTTTTGGCGAAAGGTATCTTTCACATGGTGGATTTTGCCTTTTTTAGAGGAGAAGAAATATGTAAATGAATAAAAAAATCGTGTTTTTTTTTTTTTTAAAGTGGATCGAGGAGGTTGATCAAAGTTTTTCTTCTTCTCTCGCAAAAGCACATTATAATTTGCTCGTTTTGCATTCCCAGAGTTAAAAATTTTCGGTCGGAAGATATAGATACCTTTCGAGCACTGATATTTTAACGAATTATTTTAATGAATATTTATTATTTAATGCAATACTTTATTACTGCTGATACCTTTATGCAGGTATCATTAAATTTGCATGTATTAATTCAATACGTTGCCTCAACGCAACATTTGCAATTCTTTCCAATCGATTTGTATCATCAAATTTTATTTTTTATCACGAATTAACAACGTATTCATGTATTCGTGATACATAATATTACTTACAGCGACACTCCTCGATCGATTATGAGAATCTTACGTTTCTTAGATAAAGTTCGCGCGAGATAATTCTTCTGTATTATCGTACTATCGTGAATTTTGTTCTGTCATTGTGCACAAATTTTGAAAAGACGAGTAATGCATTTTTCTTTAATTAATCGATAAAATGCACGATACTGTGACAAATTACCTGTTTGTACATCGATCCTCGATGAATTAAAGTATAACCGATGATAAATAATTTTACAGGACTTTCTCCGGAGCTAATATCGAAGAGCTTAGCCGTTCTACGGAGTTAATTGAAAATTTTTTTTCACGGACGTTTATTCTTCTGAATAAGCTGCGAGCTCATTCACAGCGAGTGTCACTAGAACGGAACAGAGTGGCGACGTATCACCGGAAGATAGTTTTCTTGGTCGTCACCAGCTTCTTAAGGCAGTCAGTGCTCGTTAATTTCGGCCAGCTCGTTAGCGCGAGCGTACGCTCGAGCAATTTGCAAAAGCGACTCGGTCCGGTCCACGAATCAAGCGCTGTTACGGTTTTCATCCGGACTTTTCTCCGCTTTTTCGAAATAACCAACAAACACCCGGGTCGTCGATCTTTTTTAGCTATTTCCATTTCTTCACAATTTTACTACCAAGAACGATGGTTTTAACAATCGCGATCCTCATCAATAATCTTGATCTTTTTTAATATTTTAACAGCTTAATACTCCTGCTGAAATACTCACGTTTCGACGAATGCTATTTTGTTTCTCTTACATTTCCATAAATTTCACGTGTTATAAATCGTTACACTTTTAACTGTATTAAATAAATTAGTGAATTGTCACTGAGACGATCGTGCAGTGATGAAATGAGAAATGCAAAATTTAGTTGACCATTGAGAATCAGAGTCGGGGAAATACTCATCCGCGAAGGGTTACTGCACTGCTTGCATAGTGCGTAGAATGTTTGTTGAGTAAATAGATGCCGAGACAGATGGAGGTTTTAACGTATTAGAAACGAAGTAGTACATGTCGTATAACGACGACAATAATTTCATTCATGGACAAAAATTCTATCATTTTTCGGAAGATTTAGAAAATTTATATAAAAGATCGTTGTGTCTCTGTTGTTGCAATTAAATCGGTAAAACAGTAACTCGGAAATCCACCCGATTCGCGAAGTATATTTAACCTCCTCGCATCGCGATGTTTATTTTTCATTTTCGGCGAGCAAATCCGACGCCGTTTCTTTGAAAAATTTCCTCTAAAGAGGCGCTGCGCGCGGAACACCTCTCTCTGAAGAACCGCGTTCTCATTTTTTCCGTGACGCTGTGAAAAGAACCGCCCGGAAAATCCCGGCTGATTCTTTTTTCTCCGTATCTGAAGCGAACTACGGGCACCCTCCATCCGAGGGAGAAACTGGTGCAAGAATTTACGAGTAAACAATTTAATTCAACTCGTCTTTTTCGTCTAGCTGAAAAGATCTCGCCCTTTTAAATATAAAATTTCACAAGTGGCCCGTTTTTAACTTCTTGAACTCGCATTTCCTTTCTTTTTCTTTCCTCTCGTACAGCTGCACTGGTTCCCAGCCACTACTTTTGTTCAAGCAATCAACATGTGGGCGATGTGATCAGCTAGAATGCGAAATGTCGAAAAAGAAAAGTAGCTATTGCGACTTTGACGGTTTATTTGATCGGATAAATCCCTGTGACGTGAAAAGACTCGAGTTCTTCGTCAACGGTATTATTGACTACTTCTTCTTTCTGTCTACATACTTTGTGTTATGTAAAGTACCGGTCAAAAGTTCTTTTACTGGATGTATATATATATATATACATATGTTCATCTTTGGATTTTTATGCAAATTCATACTTTTTTCAAAACGCAATTATTGAAATTGAGTTTAATTGAGTGAATTATTATTTACTCACTCAATTAAATAGTAAACAATATACTTTAGATATTTTATATATTTTTCGCGTGTTGTTGGATTTTTAAATTTCGCGTAAAAATAATTATCCAACTGTAATTGTAACTTATGCATAAAAATAATAATACAACATGCTACGAAATGAAAAGTTTCAGCCAATATTTCATTTCATAGTAAACATTAAACATACTCACAAGAACAAGATACTTGTAAATTTCTCGTGGCGCTCAACAATGACGATCACTTTTCACATCCTAACGCGAATTTACGGCCCGAAAAGATCAAATTTCGCCTTCACGTTACTCTCAACCCACTTTCGAGCAGTTTCGAAATTGACTGTCTGAAGAATTATGAAATTTCCTCTCTCCCTCCCGGCGTAACAGCCTTACTCGTACTAGAGTACCAACATATCCGTATCCGCCTCCTCGTTCTCATACATCCGACCGAGAGGCAGCTGCGTAGGAGGGAGTTTCGGGGCCCTACGGGGCCTCGGAAAGGAACCGTTTGTAACCAAAACGAGGCCCAAGAGTCGATACAGGGATATAGGTGGTTCGAGGAACAATAGGGTGGTAGCAGAGATAATTATCGCAGAGTCGGCGGCGCAGCTGTGCGTCGATTCGTTGCACCCTCGAGGCCGTACGATCCCCGGTGCAACAGTCAAAAGCCACGGGGGAAAGTTCAGCGTGCCGTGACACCGCACTTTGGCCCTTCGTCTCCTGTCCGCTTCGAACACGTGCGCAACCCTTTGACCAACTCGTCGCCTCCAACTGGCCCCTCCACGGGCCGTTGCATAAATGCAACAGGCTGCGACGAACTGGCTCGGGATCACTCGAAAAGTTCGCACCGATGTTCCCGAGTTGGTGCAAGTTTGCTGCTTCTGTTTCGTCGGCGAGATGTTGGGGGGAGGAAGGTGCCACGCTGTCGAACAGTTGGGTTTCGCGTCATTTTCAACTTTTTTTTTTCGCGAAACGAATGCATCATTGACGGAGATTTTTACGCGTTTTTTTATGTATTTTAGGTTTTGAAACGGGGACACGTAGAAAAATGAGAAACGTTGTCGAAATGACGATGATATTTATAAAACATTGCGTCGAGCATATTATGTATTTGTCTATTACTGTTCGATGCGCTAGGTTCGATAAGATACAGCGGGAAGGAAGAAAAAATAGAGAGATGGAAAGAAAAGAGAAAAAAAACAAAATACAGTGAAATTATTCCGCGCGTTTCTTGGGTATACTACATACTATATTATTTATATGTTGTTTAATATTATATATTACATATTATATTTAATATATAATAACGAATGTTTCCTATATACCAATGTACCAAACAAGGAATTTATTAAAATTCGTGTACTAATTTAACCCTTCAGGAACGACATTCCTGTGCAACTTCTAACTAGAAGTTGTTTCAATGGTGCTAAATTTCATAATTATGTTAAAACGAACTCGACGAGCGACTATTTAACGATTATTATTAATATAATTTAAATGTATGAAAATTACCAGAAACTCGTTGTTTCCGAAGAATTGGATGATCTATGTATTTCATAGAACGTAGAACGTCCAAACTTCCAAATTTTATCCAGGAGTGTAAATGAACATAATGCAGAACATAATACACTATGTTAAACTCCTTTTGAAGAGACACGCTTGTCATATTGATCCATGTACGTGTTTTCTAATCTTGTGACTCTGTGTACAAAAGTGGCTCGGTAAGAATCTTTGTACACAGCATGCGTGAATAAATCTGTAAGTAAAAGAGATTTTGCAAGATTTTGTTAGATCATTTGAATTTAGGATTGTTCAGAGCAGTGGAAATAACTATCGATGAATCAATAATTGCTTTTAGCAATAAATATCTGTTAAAAGTACAATTTTAAGGGAATTATGAAATGAACGATTTCTAAAACGCATTTCTTGATATACACATCGCCGGAGTATTACGACAATTTCTATCACATTGCTAAAATTTAGTGTATTTAATTGTACGATTAAACTTACCAAGGTTTCTTCATTTTAATGTTAATTAATTTTATTTTATCTGTTTCAATCGTTTAATTAATAACGAGTATACGATTAATAATTGTAATTACATTGAATAATTTAATATTTATTTAATTATTTTATTTAATTAGTTGAAATTTAATAATTTCATTCTGTGTATCACGTTCTCCGTGATCGGCGGATTAGCGATAATTTCAAATTAAATTAACTGAAAATGACAAAGTTCGCCAATTTTGAAATTTAAAATTTAAAGTTCCAATTTATCCATATATTCTTCGACGATATCCGCGATGTCGGATAATATCTGACTTGTTTCTCCGTTGCTTTATAACTTGACCCAGTTGCGTTGGACGTTTTGTAGTTTCCACGTTCAAAAATAACGGGACTGCAATTATTTTACAAAAAGCAATTTTATTTTTCAAATTGGAAAATTGAGCTCGCGGATGGTAATTTGTGCACGAAAAAAAAAAAAAAAAAAAAAAGAAGGTTTTGCGTTTACGTACGTACGTGCGTTTCGTTTTTGGTTGGCACTAGGGCAGGAAGGTGGAGACAAAAATTCGAACGCGCCCCGTTGCATAAACAGAACACGATATGGCCAGCAATTTAGTTGGCTGCCGAAATATCGGAACCACGAGCAGCAACGAAATTCCATTTGTCTCGTGTTTATTATTAAAAAGTCGGAGCCGAGCGCGGAACGAGAGGAAAATAAATCTTCGGGCTTATTTCCTTCCAATTGAAAACTATAATATGAACCGCGGTATATATATTATTCCATCTGCTGTTTCAATTTTATTTTATACGTCACGGTAATAGATATTTAAAAATACAGTTATTTCTTTTAATTTCATCCAGCATTCGATAAGTTCGAATATCGTTAAAAGAAGAAGAACGATTCTTTGGTGATTTAATCATATTAAATTAATGACGTTATTGATTTGATTGTCATATCAAATTTGTTACGACAGATTTTTTCTTCTTTTTTTTGGAATTCTCATCCAGATTTGGATTATAGAAATCAAATGAAACACTGTTTGCTGTTGCTCTTCGCAAGGTGGGGCGAAATGAAACGCTATCGAACGGTCCTCTTGCTGAGCATCGCCATTGCAAAAATGCAGCCGAGTGCACCGATTAAAAGTGCGCGCTATTTTCGTGTTAAGTGCTGATTCTGCTCGCGACCTGAACTCGGGTCGTGACACTTGATTAAACATCGCAACAGAATATCATAGACGTGGCTTGACAATTTTGAAATATCCAGTTACTGGAGCTACTTCTTTGATGGATCTCATCAAAGTAGCTGTTAACACGTTCACCAGCTAAAAATGCAGCACTGTGTGCTGTGGCTCGAAAGTGTTGGAAAGTTAACAAAATTGTAGGTAATATTTATATATGTATGTATGTATAATTTATCGTGGTATTATCGGATAAAAATCCACTGCAGTCTGCTATTGGTATAAAATATCAAACGAGGCCAGATATCCTAAATTTTAATAATCCCATACAAATTACTGTAATCATCTACGTACGCAATGATACTATTTTAGAATTAACAGTGACAATGATATGAATTAAAGAAACGTATCTACACCACTCTTCCAATCTCTTTCCTTAAACTCGAGCGACTCGAGAGCGTTTTATCGATCGGGTGGTAAATCGAAAAAGAGTTAAACGGCGTGAGAGGAGAGGTTGGGATCAGCTAGAGAGGAAATTAAAAGAGAGAGAGAGAGAGGGAGAGAAATTTCTATGGCGGGCCACGACCAGGAAGGAATGATTTTCAATCGGAATTTATCGACGCGCGACACGGTGGCACACCGTGGCTGGCGTGCCGTTGGAAAAAAAGGACAGGGACACAAAAGCCACCGCAATTACTGCTTCCGCTTTGTCCCTCTTGCCGGAAGTCCTATTCATACTCGTCACTATGAGCGCCGTTACTTCCGTCATTGTAGTTACGGATCTACGACCGATTGTAAATCATTCTCTCTTCGGTCTTTCTTCTCGGCCTTCCGTTCGAAAATAATCGAAACGGTCGTTTTAAACGACGCGTGTTCGCGCAATTGACATCGATCGAAATGGTCGTTGATGCAATGTAATGGATATAAGATACGAAAAAGATGCTACAAAATGTCTACAAAATGAATTAAAACTACGTACGTTTTGTTAATTTGAACGAATATTAGACAAATATTAGATTCTTCGTTTCATTTGAATTTTAGTTAGGTTGCCATCACATTCTGGTGGATCGTTAGTAACCAGTATCAGATCGCGTCTGAAAATTTTAGCGAACTGAAACGGTTCAGAATCTTACCATTTTTTCTCATATCACTATACCTGTATGTATATGTGACGTAACATAACTTAAGAAATATACTTTGTGAAACACAACCAAAATGGTCTAGAGCCATGTCATCATGATCTCAATCGTGTCTCGAGATACTCGGCTCGACGTGGAAGATCGAACGCGTGATAGATCGCACTCATAAAGACTTTGAAGTTGTAATGGTTGCCCGAAGCACGACAGATCTAGATCATAATGCGTCCCGCTTGAGTTATGGATGCAAGATGGTCTACCTGGGCTGTAATTGAGTTCGAAAATAACGTAGCCCCGCGGAAGATTGCCTGTGAACATCTGTTTGAACGAAAGAACAGAAGGTTTGTCCGTCTTTCTCCTCGTCTTCTCGGCTCGAGAATTTTGAAGCCTTGCGAGCGTAAAATGATCGATTGCTTTCCATCCGTTTGAACTCGTTTTAACGTCGGGGGAGGAAAAATTCCAGGTTCCTCGAGCAGAGATGATGCATAACTGGAATTTTTGAAGCTCCTCCGTTGTTGTGCCTAACATTATTTTTTCGCTTCGTTAGTTCGTCAGTGTGAAAGGAACTGACTGCAACTTCTTTAACGATCGAACATTCACTTGTTTTGCGAGGGCACGTAAAGTTTTTTACTTTTACTATCACTTGGACAATATCTCGTGTGTATAAAGCGACAAATTTTTATTTATAAATTATGTATGTAATTTGATAGTACAATATATATATGTTGAAAATTGGTAATTTTATCAAATACTACAATTCCACTGTATACTGTATTAAATTACGAATTATTTTGCGTCTTTTTAAACTTTCTTCTGCCCTCCACTACTGTACGTAGTACAAAAACATTTTTCGCAAAGGATCAAGGGAATCTGTAAATTATATTTTAAGAAATATAATTTGTCGTCGGAGAAAAACTCTTCGTATACCTTTTCATTATCCTTCGTTGTTCAGCTCCAAAAATATAAATCACGAAGAAGGCAAAAGAAGAAACGCACGGAGGCAATCTTCGACTCGAATCAAACAACGACTATCGTTACCTTTGGAAACCCGATTCGAGGATTGCATCGTGTATCCTCGGGGCATCGCTCTTCGCCTCGGTTTTGTTCTTCGTCCGTCCGTTCGTTCGTTCGTTCACGAGTCGGTCACTCGAGCTCGGGCGGTTGCAGAGACGACGCAAATTCCACGGATTTGCCGAGCTCACGTTTCACCGTATTCGAGGCGGAGAGACACGTTCGAAGAGACGGGGCGGAGGGTAGTTACAAACGCGGGAAAACGATCGGAAATTGTTAAAGGCCGTTTCGAACCGCGCGGCCACTCGGCCGCTTACGCCAGCTTCTTTCGACGATGCAATTTCCTGTTCGCTTCCCGTGCGCCAACCCTTTTGTTATTGATTAAAGACGAGGTGCCCTCCGGACACAGTGCCCTCCTCGAGGTGGGCATGCTTCGCCGACCGTCGAGAAAATAATTATGCTTTTCGGTTCCGTGAAGGGCCTCGTTTGAAAAAACATCGTTTACGACTCGTGTTCGACGCGCAAAGAAAAAGAAGAGACGTTTGCACGTCGAAGGATGAAATTTCCTGAATATGTTACGAGGTGTTACATGAATCGAAAATATTGTGGAATGATATATAGACACAACGCGATACAGTGATAACAAATGGCGAATGGTAATGATGTACAAAATGATAGATATATGTATTTTTGATTAATCGAGGTTATTCAAGGGTCGTTCAAACTAGTTCAAACGTTCAACTTTTAATTTCGTCTTGCTACTTTGAACTGAAATAGCAAAGATTTATATAATCTTATATGTCTGTAATCTAAGTTTACCTACTGCAAAACTACGTGAATAATTACGTAGATTTCTGCGATGTTCTTGAATTGATAAATTAATACTCTACTTGCAGCTTTCTCGAAAAATGTTCTCTATTTTAAACATTTCCGTACGTAACTGACTTTTATCGAGAACGATTGTATCGATTGGCTATCCCAGTTACGAGTTCGTTACTTTTATTTAAAAATCGAGCGAAAATTGTGATGTGTAAGTTCAACGTTAATGTCACGCCATATTTTGCACACGCTTACGTGAAATACAAAGAAATATCGGAATATTTTAAAATATTAATATTAGATTTTCGTCACCGAGTAAGAACCGACGACAATTATTAATTGAATTAAATATCAATATTAAGTGTTACGTATAAGAATCCACGTTGCCATTTAATATTTAATATTAATCATTTGATGTTTACTATTTACTTGCAATAAATGCTCTCTCATCGAACATTTGTTCTTTGTTTATCAATCAATTTCCTCGTTTGCATCGTATTTTGTTTGTTGCCAGCAAATAGCAATGGTAATGGTAATATTAAACATTAAATATTAGTCTGGCTGTAATAACGATTCATTTATGAATATTCGATATTGATAAATATCCAAACGAATAATTTCATTGTTTGCGTTGACGTTGAAATTGAAATTGAAATTGAAAAAAAAAAAAAAAAAGAAAAAGAAGAAACGAAAGAAGCAAAACCGCAAGCGGTAGTGGTATCGCCAACTGACTCGGGGCAACTCGACCTTTAAGTTTCTTTATTAAACGAGCAGCATACGTCGTACGTGTGATGAACGGGTCAGATAATTTGTCTCCGACACCGGGGGATCGCTGTTATTAACCCTTTTCACCGGACTTGTCTCGCTCGCAAATTGACAGGGTGCATCCTTACGTGAGGAGTCGGGCTCGTGTTACACCATCGATAAAATGACACTCTAATATACGAACACGCGCACGTTGCCTGTCCTCTCTTAATGTATTACGCTCGTGTTTTGTCCGTCATTGGATTCTTCTACGTGCCGCGAATCTTTTATGTATGTATTGTCAGTGAAAATAACAAAAATCGATAGACACACAATATCTTTATCTCCGCCTTTATCATCGTCCCGTGGAATTATGTCAAACCGAGTCCAATATCATTTTTCCCTACTTTTTCTTCATGCGCAGCACACGAAGAAATTTCTTTTATATTAATAATGCAACTGACACTCGATATTTCCTCGTCGAAATAAATGGGTTTGTGGTTCACGCGCGAGGAAACTTGCTGGTAACAAAGGAACGGAATGTCAGTGCTATTTCGTTCCATTTTTTCACTTTCAAATTGAAAAGTACCTGTTTCTGCATGTACAATAGTAGCAGTAGCGGTACAAAATGCTCGAAACGTTTATATTTCGTACTGTAGCGCGTTTATCGCTATAAATTCGTTACAAAAATGAAGTAAAATTTGTTGACTTTGAGAATTTTTACGAACAGCGTCAACGTTAAATTCTAGCCAAATGAAAACCTCTCCCCCCCCCCCCCCCCCAAAAAAAAGAAAACTGGTGCAGCGTGACATTTTCAGCGATTTAAAGAAACCTCTTCTCGACCCAAATGAATTCGCGACCCGCGCTATTGATAGAGAACCGACAGAGAGGCGCGGTTGCTTGGTATTGCGGAGAAAACGAAAACGAAAAACGACGAAGGAGGAAAAAGGACGAACGAGGTTTCACGAACGAACGGTGCCCGGTGCAATGATGCACCTGATGGCTCGGTGACCATCGGCGCGTGCCAGCAGCCGGCTCCTACCAGCTGTCACTAAACTGTATCGCTGGACCTCGTCGTCCTTTTTATTACACGTTCACCCTGCTACGATTCTCAAATTTTGCTTCTATTTCTTTCTAAGCAGAGTTTGTATTGTTCGAAGGAAAACATAAAATCGACATAAAATTTAACTTGCAACTGTATGGGATTTTGCTTAAACTTAACTCTCAGATGGTAAAATTTGGGATACTTTTTATTTAAAGTGTAACAAAGTATATTTTCTCTGATGGAGATTAGTAATAAAATGAAGTCGAGCAAAATTGAACAAAGTTAAAGCTAAATTCCTGTGGTATGATCGATCTAAAATGGTACATGAACGATAACGATACTAGAGATTGCTTTGTACAAGTGAAGGAAGCGTTTTTTTTTTTAAATATTGGAAGAAAAGGACGATTTGTAATTGCGATGACCTCACTGAGAACGTTAAATTCGATCGCAACGTCAGTTGCTTTTTCAACGTAGTTAGCGTTGACAGTTGTGCAACTTTCACCTCAAATAAAAAGAACGGGGTCAAAGATGTTTGTTAAAACAACACTACTACAGAATTTTAATAATAATTAAAAAATAAGAAATTGTTCAATTTTTGACTCTGAAGAATATGTATCGAAATTGTCAAGACTATGCTTGTTCTTCTTCTGACAAGTACAAATTTGGTGTACGTTTTTTTTGGAAAATTTAAAATTCTTAAAGAATCAGTATTACAACAGAATTCAGTATTCAGTATCTATCGTACTTTAAAGTTTCTCTCTTGTATAAAATATTATTTCATTTTTTTTTTTTTATTTCGTAAAATATTACATCACTGTGTATATAGAAGCATATAATATTGTATATTTGCGTCTTTCTCTTTTTTCCGAGGAATATCGCACGAAACGTTGAATTGGGTCGATCTATTTATGAAGTATTTCGTTCTATCCGTTTTCAAATAAAATCGAACTGGTCGATGTGAATTGAGATCGAGGATAACGTTGAAAGCTGTTTCCTTCTGGAAAGTGGTACAATAGCGATATAACATATTTAGCTAGATTCATTTTTATTTGTATCTCGAGAAGGTGGATGTTTTAAATGGTTTTCAACGTGATTTGTCCCCTGATTTATCAGACAGCGATAAATAAATGACAAAACGTAATTTAGTCAACTTTAATTTAATTCGACTGAAGCTGGATGAAAATTCATCTTGCAGAGATATCTGAGTAACTTCAAGTATATTTGTTCCACATTGAGATTTTAGAGCGATTGACATGTATTTTTAGTGACATTTCAAAGGTTTCTATGAATTTCGAGAAACGACAAGAAGATTGACAGCAGAGAAAATATAAAATATTATATTTCATATTATGAAAACATTACTCACTATAATAGGAAAAACTACAAAGATTGAAAATTCAATCGAATTGAATCAATCGTTCGAGTACTGATCCGTCTCAACATTTAGCAATGTATTACAGTTTCATCAAGGCACATTGATACTTTCACCTGAATTACAGCTGTAAGATTAAACCGAAAGTGTTCTCTCTTACTGAAAAGAATTGCCATTCACTCGCCATTATACTCGAGAAGAAAGGGCTTACGTATATTTTTTGGATTTGTTGTTTGCGTGTGAAGGATCAACTTCACGCCTGACAGTCGTAAAAAAAGTGCAAGGATATAATAAGGGACAAGTTACAGTTACGAGAAATCCTAATTTGCATGTTGACCGTGCGCGTTTTCTGGTGCATCTCGAATGCAGTTCGAGGCACGAAAGAAAGGCGCAAGGTGTTCCCGTAGTCAGGTGGCATTATCCCTTGGCACCTGTTCTTTCTTCCACGCTGTACGGTAAATTTAGAAGAAAATGGTTACCAAGTCTGCAGCCATGTTTGATTCAAAGTCAGTCTCGTATATTTTTTTTTTTTGATAAAATTCGTTTCATTATCTTCTTTTTTTATTGTATAGACAGAGAGTGATTACCATTGTAAAAGCAATTGTTATTTTATGTTTAATTTCTTAATTTTGGATATCCCGCGGTAAAACTGTGAATTTTTAATCGCGCTTTCTAATGGCTGTTAATTGAAAATTAATTACAAATCCCGTTACATCTGGTGTCTCGCTACAAATTTTTTTGAAAACCGGTTTGCGTAACGGTCGGTTTCCCAAGGGTCGTTCCCTTATCGAATGCATCTTATACTTGAGAGAATATAATTAGATAGAAATTGATGTAACTATAGCTAATTATAATTACAATTTAAGTTAATTCAATTTAATCAGTTATACTTGATTTGTAACTAAACGTTGTAAAAAGTACTATACTACATATATATATATATCTATTATTGCAATTATAAACTTCTGATACATGTTGAATTCTCTCTAACCAGTCGCATCTGTCCTTGTTCCAGGTGAGCGAAGCCAGGCCGCGCATCAGACACCAGAAAGGCGGTAGCCATTGCAGCAGATGCGGTCCAGGTTGGGGCGTAGTGAATCGTTGCATCCGTGGCCGCGACACCGAGTGCGGGAAATGCGTACCCGGTACCTACAGCCCTCATCACAGCACCCAACCGTGTTGGATCTGCTCCAGATGCGGTCCAGGCCTCTACGAGGCACATCCCTGTACCTCAAAAACGGACACCATCTGCGATTCTTGTCACAGACCTGCTCCTGATAACCTTGACTATCAGAGGAAGTGCAAAGATAGAACGAATTTGTTCCTGGCACCGGAAGACGCGTTGGGAACCGGCGAGGAGAGCATCTTGGTGAACGATCCTGATGGACAAGATCAGTTGGACGATGGAAAAGAAGTGCTAGAAAAAGATGCCGAGGCGGCTATTATCAACGGAGAATTGAATTCATTGGAGAGATTCTAAGTCGTTGGTTTGTTGGAACATTATGAGGCTTAGTTACTGTTACTTTGTTTTCATTTTTATGAAGACACCTCGTGAAGATATTAATGCGTTCAATTAACAAGAGAATCATCTGCTACGATTAAGTTTTAATTAGCGATGACGAGGTTTCCATTTCCTAAAGATTCATTTTTAGACTTTGGAGAGAAATTTTTAGTTTCTAAACACCAGAACTAGAAACTGAAGATCCTTGTGGAGAAAAGTTTCCAACTCCTGAAGATTAGAAATTTTCTCGAATGATGAAGAGAATGCTTTCCTCCCTCTAAATACTACAAAGATTCTATTCACTAAAAATTAAAAGTTTACGGCTCTGAGAGAAACTTGCAGAGCTTAGAAAATAAAACAAAGAACTTACAAAGTAAAACAACACTTTCTAGAAAGAACAACAATATCTTGATTCGTTGTGAAGGAGGTTTCATTTTCTTATGTTTTCTTGAAATGTTCCATACAGAATCCTGGTTCGATAAATTGGCATTGTGAACGTTGGACGACTGAATTCTCTTGGGATATCGGGTTCCGTCGAATCGTTTGGAGGAAGATCCAATTGCGTGGAATATCGAATTTTTTTTTTTAAAACTCATGGAATTGAAAGGCGAAGAGTGGAAGACAGTGGTAAAGTTTTTGGTTTCGTACAGAAGTGAAAGATCGTCAGCCTCGTCGAGTTCGTTTGAAAATTTGAAGACTACAGAGCGAACCATTTTGCTGAAATGGTTGATCGAATTTAAACGAAGAGAAGAATTGAGTTATGGGAACGATCGATATTTGCTCTTTAGATTCAACTGGTTGAAGCCTAACAGAAACTATCTGTCAACTTTGGTGCTCGTTCTTTTCAACTTTCTTACTATTTCTTTCTTGTATATTTTAATAATATGTATAAATAAATGTTCGAAAAGGAGTCGGTCGGTTTGGATCGATTCTTGATTGCTAGTCAGTTAGCTACTAAGACGATAAGATAACATACGAAGTCGACACGAGACATGTGCCACCGATTAATATATCGCACCTTTGATGTTAATAGCTCTTTAATTGTGATGCTCATGTTAAATGTTCATTAAAAATCATTAATTTTACTTTGCCGATTAAAAATTTAAGAATCATTGTTCATAGAATATACAATATACAATATGAAAACATAGAAAGAATTAAGATTAGAAATTTACGTCAACTTCTATCGCAAATTAAAGTAATCACCTAGCTGCGATTTACATTCGGTGTACGAATACAATGAGACAATCGTTTAAGTCCTGACTGTAGATCCCTGTATGATATACGTCTATGTCATATTTAATTATACCCAAAGATCTCTGTGGTATTATCTGGATATATGTAAATTCTCTCAGGCTCAATTTTTCTTTTATTCTAACAATAAGAAAGGAAGAATTCTCTCTCTCTCTTTCTTCTTGCAAAGAAGAATTTCAAAGAGCTTCTTTTCTCTCCAGAAAGAATTTACATATTTGCTCGTAAACTTTTGAACATTTACGTCCAGAAACCACCAAACATCTTTCTCGTAAGATCTCTTTAGAAAAGTACATTATTATAAGATGAGCATATTTCGATGTTACTTGATATGTAAGTGCATACACACGCCGCTAAAAATCACTCATGTAAAGTGTGTAAATACATTTGTGTAAATATACATAGAAACGATAACGATACGATTCATTTATTGTGTTAAAACAGAAACAGAGATTTCCGTCATCCGCTCAATATTTTGTTTCTTGAACTTCAGCAACAAATGTTATTCCGGTTCTGCAGTGAAATAAAGATAACTATAATTTGCAAAAATTATTGACATTAATCAATTGTCAATAAAATGTACGATAAAAAACTCTATTCTTCTTTTTAATGAAGCACGCTGCTTAAATTTATTTGTCAGTTATTTATATCCTTGATTATTTCTTGATTATTTTGAGAACTAAATACATACATATCTAAAAACGAAACTTAGTTAAAGATTTTTCTGCCAAGGAACAGAAGTTAATTATTATTTCGTTACCGAAGAATTACGAAGAACCAAGAAACTTTATTTTTCACGCAGACATTTCTTTTTTTTTTAATGAATTTCGATCGCGGATAGAAATTCACCAAAACACCATTCTACTTTCTATCCGTTTCATTTATTTACGTCAATGTTCATTCATTCGATTGACGCAAAAGACATGTCTGCTATATAGACATAATAAAATACAGATATAATAATCTATATAAGTCTCCTTTTTCTATTTTCGTACAACCTCCTCTATTATCGATGCTCAAATGTACGTTTATACATATAATTATAATCTATATAATTATAATCTGAAAGTGAAGTTATTAAATTTTCATTTGCAAAAAGAATAAATTTAGAGAATTAAATCGTGAACTTTTGTAATTGCATCTTGTTAATTAGATCCCTAGCCTTCTTTTTACCCTATTTGAAAGTACTAAATAAAAGTACACAAATAAAAATTTTTAAAAATAGTATCACTGACTTATTGATAGCGCCGCCATATCAAAAATAACATCATCTTCGAAATGTATATCGAATTAACGCAGATTACTGGTGTAAATTGTTAAAATTAATTATTTTTTTGATGTGAATGTAAAGCGTTTGGTTCCTCCATTTCACCATCATAGCGGCCTATGATTCTTCGACTACGAGATTTTAACACTGACTTGTACAAGCCGCAAGTGGCTTCGCGTCCTACGTCGAGGTTCTACCGATCTCCGACGTTAAACAAGCAGACTGTGCGGAGCCCCGCTAGGTAGGATGGGTGATCGGGCCAGCCTAGCGGGTTAGTTAAAATAACAAACGTCTGAGGTAAGGAGTCGCTGTCATCAATCTCTCTGATGAGTCTAGGTAGTGACTTTGAGACGAAACGCATCAACCACTTTCTTCTCTTCTCTTCTTCATTATCCCAGTCCATACGTCCTTCCATATCTCTCTTCCATACAGATTCTGAAAGCTAGCGCCACGTAGCGGTGAAACAAATATACTAAAATATATTGCAATTCTATATATCAAACACTATTGATGTGTTCTCTCGTCTGACAAGAAATACATATTTCTATCCCTGCCGCGTACACTAGTGCAATCCTTAATACCTAGTGCAGCTATACCTAGATGTACGTTTTTAGGAAAGATGTAGGATGATGGTCAAGGTAGGACAAGGTCTCAAGGTAAGATTGTAAAACTGATATAAGAATGGAACAGTGCCACACGTATCAGATTTATGACAGGGTGTATAGCGATCTACGATTCCTCGACTATGAGTTTCGTACACTTGACTAGCACAAGCCGCAAGTGGCTGCGCGCCTAGCGTCCAAGCGTCCCGATCTCCAACGTTAAGCAGCAGAGTGTGAGGAACCCCCCGCTAGGATGGATTTCAGACCAGCCCAGTAGGTTTAGTTACAATAACATACAATTTTAGAATACAAAGTCTGTTTAGATAAAAAACAATAAATAAACATTGAAAACCAAAACAAACCAATGTTTGCAAACAACACGAAACTTCAACATATGCGAAATTCCACTTACATATTTCCCCCGACGAGGTGTATCTCGCTGAAATTTCTACTTTTGTATCAGGAGCATATGACCATACAGGAGGTGGCACGACAAGGACCCCACGTAAATCCGTTCTCCCGATACAGAGGCTTTTCGAAAAACATTCAAGAGGGAATATCTCGAGAACCTGAGGTGTACGTGTAACCAATTACGAAAATGTAAAGAGCAATAATTTGTCAACTTTTGAAATTTTCATTGTTCGTTTAAGATTCCTAGCTTTCGTCGTATGTTCCATTTACATTTCAAAATATGTATTGATAAAGATTTTCAAATTTCTTCATTGTTAACTGGGACATTCAATATTTTTACGTTTTTACTTTATATTTTTTTTCAAATGGAACTCTCATACTGTCAATATTTTTATGGAGCACAAAAATTAAGATTTGATCATTATATTAAGCTTTTTTTTATACTTTTATGAAGCACAAAAATTACAGTTTGATCATTATATTAGAGTAATCATTTCGTTTCGATCTTTTCGTGGAAGAAGTGTAAAATACGTCGTAATGGGATGAATACAAATAAAACAATCCTCGCATTGAGTCAACTGTATTAATTATTTGTAATAATTAAGACAACCTTAACTATATGTCATCTATCTTTCTAAGGAACTTTGAAAATACATAGAAAACGTTCACTGCTTAGCTACCTGTTGTCCTGTCAAATCTATTGTGTTCTTTGATCATGACGATTATCAATACTGTGCTACACGGTATATACGAAGCGTTTGTAAGCTATATCAACACAATGCAACACATACACACTTTTTTTTTGCGGCGAGTAAATATTTTATGTGTCATTATTCTCGCAATTCATACTTGACGCATCACCGAACAATTCTTGCGTAAAAAGTGTCAAAAAACGAGAATCGAGTCGTTTCTATCGCTATTGTTCCAGGACGTTATTGAAGTTAGGCATAAAGACAAATCGCGAACGCAACAATTCACGAAACATCGTTTAGTAAATTTATAACGCTCTCTAAATAGTCGATAAGATTTGTTCATTGACGTAATGTGGACCCCGTGGAAATTTTTATACTTTCAAATCGGTGAAGAAAGTGTTGCTTCTCATTTATTTTTCTTTAAGTTCTTCTTTCCTTTTTTTGGCACGGTATTTGAAAGCTTCGAAAACGTTGAGCTAAGATATCTCAATTTCTAGACTACGAAAGACCACGAGCTGAAAGATTCAGATGCAAATTGGAAGAAATCGAAGACATTCGAATTGTCATGTACCCTACGATTAGACGATGGACGTACATACATACATACCATTCGAACGACAATTCGAATAATAATTTCTTAATAAAACTTTGTCTGCGTTGTTCGTTGTATTTTTTTAAATGATCAATTGTTTTTTTTTCTTTTCTTTTTTTTAAGTGGACGAAGTGAAAAATAGAAGAAAACTCTTTTATAATCCATAGACAAAATACAACTTTCTATAAGCTTTTCAATAATTTCAAAATTACGTCAAATCGTAGTTAGTCGAGCTAAGCTTGTATTGTCAAATAACTTTAGTCCCCGAAAAATTGTATCAATATTTCCTTATTGATATGTTTCATCGATTTCTTAATAATTGCTTGGCGATAAAACAAAGCTATGTCAGCTCAGGCGCGGGCAACATTAATACGAAAGCCAGTCGAATAATTGAGAGAGCACACTTACACGAGATTATGTATATGTATAGTTTAATAATATAAATCAAGAGCATTTTACAAACGTACATGTAAGTAGAGCTAAATGATATAGAACAACGTTCGCAGAAAGATCGGAAAAGACTGATATCTTTAAGTGAATCTTCACTGTTGTCGACGATGAGAAGTAAAATGAACGTAATTATTAAAAAATAACTTGAGAATTTTACTGTCTTCCTCGTGTAAAGATTAAATGTAGAAATTTCATTTAAAAAATACATATCAATCGATTGATTGGTGATCGAGAAAATCTCACAGTCGCGTGAACAATTCCTGTGTTTATGCTTTGTGCCGATCGTGTCAATATAAACTCGTTCTAAACTAGAGACAAACGAGAAACTACCACTTTCGCTGGCTTAACGAATTGTAATCCTTTTATTTTATATACGTATGGAATACTAGTAAATAATTTCTACTAAGTTCTTCAATGAATGCGAATGTACGTATAAACTTAGTAAGCGATTCATACGTGCATACGTACGCGTATAAAATTCTTAGAAAATACAGATTCGAAAATCATCGGTAACAAGGTATTGTCAGTGGATTGTTCGCTAGTTCCTTCTAATTATATCTAATTTTACTTGTAATGATTTTTAGATCTACGTTGAGAATTTTTTCCGAACTTGTTTCATCTTTTAATTACATCTGTACACTTTGCACGAAAAGAAACGTGAGATTAGAAAATAAGTTAAAAGTAAATTAACTAACAGTTTCGATCTTGAAAATTCATTATCACTTTTCAGATTAAGAAATTAAGAAAATTCATTTGTATACACGAATTTGCTAAAAAGTTCCCGTCAAAGACTACTTAATCTAATTGTAAAGTCGAGAACGATAAATCAATTTTTGCATACTGCAATTGAGAGTAAATAAAACGAGCACAGATTGTACGACAGAGGAGATTTGTACGTAATTGTATGGGAAAATATAATACTGTACATCCATGCTAGATATGATATACGAAATAATTTTTCACGAGCAATGGTAACGTTGAGTAATTTCATGGTGCATACGTACGTTGCATCCGTGCTAAATAATTTGGCTCGATTGCAAACGTCTTTGTTGCTAATCCCCATTAGTAACTTGTGATTGCGTTTTCCTGCTATATAGTCAGATTCCTACATTAAATCTATACACGGGGAGTAAAAAGTAACGTGACAGACAAAGGATCAGTTTATCGGATTAAATCTCTGCAGCGTTGTAACAAACGCGTGTCATTAATACGTATGTCACGATCGTCGTTCGATTAGGACACCGCAACATAATAATCTAACAATCGTGTGTCACCGCACACATCTCATATAATTCGTATTATATATATATATATATATATATATATATATATATATATAATTATGTGTACTTTATTTATACGATATATGCATCCACGCGCGCGTGTATATATATAATATATATATACGTATCATTTGTATTTAAAGTTCATCGGATGAACATGATTCACACTTCTGCGAAGATAAGCACACTGACACGTGTGAAGTGGTGGGAATTGTCATACGAATCCCGTTTAAATCCTTTTTTTTTTAATGTAAATCATCTCTCAACAAATCCATGACTGGGCGATTATTCTTATTATCAATTAATTAGTAATTACATGCACGTCATTTATTCGATCGTGATATTGTTTCGTGTTTAGAGATCGAAAATATATCTAAATATAGTGTTATATATTTGTATGTACAAAACCGAGTAAAACCGATGCAAGAATAGTCGTAACTGCGAAAGAAACGACCTGATTTGAACTTATACAACTTATAACGAATCTCGATCCTGCGCTTGTCTTCTCTGTGCCTCTTTGCTTTTAGATTTCAGAAGCGACGCATATAATTAAAAAAATAGGTTTTCGAAACCACGTAACCGACTTAAATATATAAATATAAAGTATTTCTATATACCTATTATATATACGAATTTTCTTTGTTCATATTATTTTAAGACAGGAATGTTCGTTTCTTATGTAATGTATGCATAATGCTGTCGCGTTACCCTAAATGAAAACAGAATGCAAATTTCGCTAAAGTTATTCGTAAAATTCTCTTAGGTATATATATGTACTTGTGTATTTCATAAGCAATTATATTTTATTGCTGGACACAGTATATTTCCAACGTATGTCTTGCTTTTAAATTAAATACTATAGAAATGTAAAACAATAATTCGTAAAAGATTACGATAAAAAAAATATATATATATATCTGAGTTAGAATCATACAAGCATTTTTTGTGCGGGTTGTCGAATTAAATGAAAGAAAAATTCAGCGTTAAATAAAAAAATTTATTTTTTCCATTTAACATTTTCCGTTTCATTTGATTCACATGTGTCCAATAAACGCTTGTGTAACTTTAACATGAAACATATGTATATAATAAGAACACGTTCTTCACGTATATATTAAGAACGAGAATGCAAGCGTTCTTTTAACTTAAATTTTTAACGCTAATTAGATCTATGATACACTGTTATCCGACTTTCGTTTTTTTAGGATACTTTCTCACGTAACAATGATTAAAATTGAAATGAAACACCGATAGCACAGTATCCTTAGAAACGCATTCTTTATACAGATCTTTTGATAGGTCATGCTACAGTTTTCGATTCATGCTAATATGTAAATAATACATAATTGAAAACGATAAAAGGAATCACAGGTAAAGTAAGGGGAAAGGCTTCAAATATAAATGTATACTATATACGAACATAAAAAAAATATACATCTCATGTACGCATGATAAAGAAATATATAACTGAAATAGCAGGAAGGAACGACATTATAAGATCGTCATATCTGCAAATACAGGATTCTACGTGTCTCACGCAATGACTATTTGTCATTGGCACATTTAATCAATGAATTTCTTATTATATACAATTCAATTAGAGATTTACAATTTTCATAATAACAGACAGAGTAATCGTGAAGCATATGATCGCAATGCAAACACGTTTCAAATGTCACTCAGAGCTGCTCTATTTTCATATTTATTTATTGTTTTCGTTTTTCTTCGTTATCACTCGCAAAACATAATCTCCAAACGTATCCGTAAATATCATCTGTACAAGATATACTACTGAAATATACATCTCACACAAGATTCGTTAAAAATGATTAGAAAAGTTCTTCTAATGATTATTCTTCCTTTTCTTTTCTTTTTTTTTTTTTTCTCTTTGTTCGTTTGCCTCTCACTGAATTTAATCGCGCTTCTCTGTGAGCCAAAGAATAAAACCAGCCATGGATTTTATCATTTATAAGATACAGAAAATCAGGAAAAGGCCAGGAAACAAGTGGAGTAGAGGGAAATTGAGATGGGAGCGACCATGTCGAATATGTTAATTACAGAAGAAATTTTGAGCTCGTAACAAGGAAAAATCCCGTAACGAACTAATATTATACAACTACTGTCATCGTACCCATATCTACTTTCGCTCGCGCAACAATAATCTCAAAAAAAAAAAAAAAAAAAAAAAAAAAAAAAAAAAAAAAGAAAAAAGAGGAAACGAAAATCAGTACGAAAAAGAAATCGTACGTAGAAAAAAGGGAAGCTGAAGGTATAAATGAGAATGCACCACGAGCACGCAAATTCAATAGTATGGCCTAACAAATGGAATCGCTGTAGCCGACGCAGTTGCGTGATACAATAAACTCATTAAAAACATTTATCACTGAAAAAAAAATAATGTAGTTTTGTGACTCTCAACTATTTTTTTTTTTGCAAATACCCGTGGTATGCATCTACATATCATTAGATAAGTTACAAATTACAACTTTTTACTACAGACACATATTAAATTTAAAAAAAAAAAAAAAAAGAAAAAATAAAGATAATATCTATATCGTTACCTTCATTCATGGACTCAATATTGTCCATTATAGTCATATGTTGTATAGATTTTCTGCTTTCTTTTCTTTTTGTTTGTTTTTCGTGTACACAATTCACCTTTATCGTATTTTTAGCAATCCTGTCGTTTGTTCGTAGGTACGTGGTAACAATATTTCGCCTACACAAGAGTTCAGTTCTTACCGCGCTGTGAGTGTAAGCTTGCGTACAACAAATATTTCTTAACACACATCTTTCAACGTCGAGAGATAACATCCTTCAATAATCACGATATGTCTTCTCACGGCGTTAATATATCTTAAATTAGCTTCACGCCTGCTAGGCCGTTTAAAATTGGTCCACCAGCAGGTCACAGATCTCTACTGACATTGATTCCTTACTCGAACGTACTGTTAAACGGAACATCTACAAAATAAAGTTAACATAATAAATAGGTTTATCAAATTTTTGCTTTAAGAGGTTTAATGTTTATGAAGCAATATTTCATCTTAAGAAGATTGAAAATTACCTGCGCTTGTTTGTTAGGTTCTAAACGTAAAAGACATCCTACTTGTTGTGCCCTCATATGTACTATTCCTGCACAGACGAAATTATCAGGATTCGGATCGATACCATCGAGTAATTGCATTCCAAATCCTTGCAATTTCGTGCGAACTTGCGCAAGATCCATTGGCTGTTGTGCTTTAAAAATCTTCTGTGAGCGTTGTTGGTTCGCTCTAGATGTAAAGTGTAAATTATTCATATGGTTAATTATTCAACGTATTGTTAAACCAAACTATCTTGGCCAAGTTTTATTGTACGTAATGAATTAATAAATGTTAATATAATAGTTTTAATTGAAAAACATAATGAAAGTGAAATGAGAAGTGAATAGAGAAATATTTCTTAGAATAAGTTACATACCCTCCAAGATTTTTCCACCGTGCAAAGAATGATTCTCCATTCATTTCTGTAGGCTCGAAAAATTTGTTGATTGTTAACGGTAACTTCATTGTTATCTTTTGTGGCACATTGTTATAAATAAAAGAAATGATCATGCTCGGTGCATCTATATAGAAAAAAGAAAATTTAAAGATAGGTTAAATAATATAAAAACAAACTTGATGAGAACAACTTTTAGAATATTATATAGCTTATCGTACCACTGTAGTCATCAATACACTCTGCATTAATCATTTGTTGTATTTGAGCACCAGCTTCTAACACGGGATCAACTGGTTTTACTTGTACAGCTAATTTCTGTTGATTTTCCTCAGACCAAGATAATTGTGGTTGAAAACTATGAAGAGCGTATTGAGTTTTATTTCCATAAAAAAGACCGACACGTCCCAAATTTTGTCTAAACTCCGATTTTACTCCAATTTGAATTAGATCATTTTCAAATAGTACGCCATTATTCTTGCACACGAATCTATAAAATACAGAATTTAGAAGTTAAATTATATTCTTTTGAACATATTTTTATTACTAAATATTTCCTATATTAACATACTTTTTGGGATTATACGTATTTTGGGCACCGTTAGTAGCAACTTTGTTTGGCATATTATAAATATCACCTAATACGTCAAGTAAAACTCCTGTATTACTAGTTGGTTGAGAAGATGGTGGTGTAGAAAGACTTAATAAATCTGCCGATGTATTATTAACAGTTCCTGTTATACTGGCGGGCGCTTCCGCGTGATGATTAGCATTTGGTGCAGGACTTTTACTTTCTCTGATTTCATTCTCGGGAACTCGACCTGGTTTCTTTCTTTTCAAAACGGCAAGAATGGAAGATTCTCTTTCTGGGAATGCTGGCATTTCTTCTAAGACCGTAGCCTATGAAAAAAATTACAAATATTTAATAAACGTTGTTAAACTTTAAAATTAGAGTAAAATTAATTCGAGTATAACTTATTGTTTACCAAAACGTCACTGGAAGCAATAATGCTCAATTGAAGATACTCTGAAGCTCTCTGTTGCAATTCTGCATCTGCGCTACGTAAATTACTGTGTTGTCTGAAAACATCCTGAATTTGACTTCTCATTTCAGGAAACAGATTAACGAATTTAATATAAGTTGAAAGCAGCAATGCTCGAGTCATTGGAGAACATAAATGATACTAAAAAATAAAAGAATTAGAGAAACGCATTGATATATTAAGTGTTTAAATACATAAAAGCTTGTGCTACTTACTTTGGAATGTAGTAATTGAAACTGAACAGCTGGAGAAGAGCGCTGATCACCAGCAATGAGATTTCCAAACTCTCCAAGTATGTAACCACCAACTTTAACCATATTTTCGTGGCAAGCTGGTGCTTGTAAGGCCTAATAAAATAATCAGAAATATTTTACAATTTTTATACAATATAATTTAGATAAAAAAATATATATATGTAATTTTGTATTATTTACCTCGAAAACAGTTTTTGCTGCATATCCTTGCACATCGTCTCTATTGATGACAATTTGGATAACTCTGTACCATACCTCTTCCGAAACGTAATCACCAGCTATCCTAATGAGATTTAAAATGACATCAACGTACCAAGTATAATCGGTAGCATATTTTTCAGCTAGAATCGCCACTTTAAGAACCATTTCTTCTCTAATAGAATAATCAGCAGTTTCGAGGTAGTTCAACATTTCTTGTACTATTTCTTCTGCATTGCTTTTATCACACATAGCATACAAAAGATCAACAGCTTGTTGTCTAACAGACACGTCTTTTTCCATTTTCATTGATAGAATAACAACTTCTTGATGTTTTTTCACGGCTTCGTGCGACAGCTCTGATGTAGCCAAATGGCACATAGATTCAAGTGCTAAATAACGAAGATTAGTTTCACGATTGGATAGAAACTGACCGAGTTGATTGCACGCTCTAACTGATAAAGGCAGTTCACTGTCGTTATGAATAATTAAACTAATAGCCTCGAATAATACAGCATTCTTAGCATTCGAATGTTGCACCTTTTTTGATTTTGGCGGTTCTTGAGCTTTGTTTAATATAGTTTCTAAACATTCATTTAATCTACCTCTTACTCCTGGATCTTCAGCTATTGAAAAGTTAAGAATAAAATAAAATTATTGCCTTAATTAATCTTGGAATATAATTATAATAAAAATAAAAATAATTTACCAGGTGGAGTATAGTTCTGTAATAATCGTAAAAGCTTAACAGATAGCCATGGTGCTGGCACAAAGTAATATGTATAATCTTGTAGGTCTGTGTAGCTCGATGTAACAATCTATTTCGATAGAATAAAAATAAAGTTATTTATTATATTATTCTTTAATTATTTATTGGACTACTAAACTATGTCATACCCTGCTCAATCTTGAAACTGCTAAGCTAACACATCCTTTATATTCGTCTGGATTTCTTTTTACAAGAGCATCTATCAAAGATGCAGCTGCAGTAACAACACCGAGATGTTGATCATTTAAAAGATGAACTATGCGCGAAGTCCATTCTCCACCAGGAACAACATCTGGTGCGGTACGCAATAATCGTAATAAACACAATGCCGCACTTTGTTTTACAACATCCATAGTATCTCTACAAGCAAAAGGTAATTATTTTTCGTTTTATAAATAAATATTATATAAGAAATACTGATTTCTATTACTATATACCCAGAAACGAGTAATTTTGGTATTTCATTGCCAAATGCTTCTGCCATTTCCTTACTGCCAATATTAGCAATACATTGTAATGCAAGATTAACATGAATGGGATTCCGTGATGCAAGATCATTTTTTATACTTTGAATTATTAATTTAATGAGATCACTATTCGTATTTACTAAGACTGATATAAAAAGGTAACCCTGAAAGTAATAATAATAATAATAGTTATATTAAATTTCAACATAATTTATACGTGCATTTATTCCAATAGATTGTAACACTTACAATTTGTTTCTCTGAATACTTGTTAGATGAAAGTAAATTAACAGCCTCCATATGTCCAAAATCAATGTCATGACCAAGCAGAAAAATAAAAAGGAGCTTGCAAACATATTTCTTTTTTTGATAACCATCAAGTGTCTTATCTCCTTTGAATTTGCTGCGAATATTTGCCAATTCTTTGTTTATTCTCTTTATTTCTGCCTCTTTGCTTTTGCCTAAAAGAATAAATAAAAAAAAAAGCTAGTTAACAATTTTTTAAATTTACATCATTTCTGTGAATATGGAATTATTGATGATATACATTTATATATTTAACCTGTATCTATCATACAGATACACACACACACATTTAATTATACATTTCATTATAAAAAAACTACAATGGCTGTATGCCACTTGGACTGGCATCAAAGTACAGATGTATTGATTTGCTCTATGAGACTCAATTAGTTATCCTAGTTCTTACATAATTATTTATTACATTAAATAATACAAATATTACATAGTTAACCCATATTTCAGTTTACATTCTATTCATATCTACAAACATTTCTCAAGGAAACTAAAAGTGTTAGTTTTAATATTCATTTATTGTGTATTATGCCAAGTATTACATATTAGTGTTTGAAATATAAGCTATATCAGAAAGATATGCCTCTATCAGAACTCCGCCCCCTGTCTCCTACTCTTCACTGTCTTAAATACTCTGTGTGTCACATTAGTTTCAATGGCATCGTATCTCTTAATGGAACATGGGTCAAAATTTTAATAATTCAAAAGTTAACTTGTTTTCATTCTTATCTCGTAGTATAAAGATATTATAATTAACATACTGCAAGTTCATTAATTTAAAAAAAAATATATATTCAAAAATATATATAGATAATATATAGATAAAAACTTTAGCTTACAATTTCTAATATCAGAAATAAATACTGCCAGTCCACGCATGCCATCTCCTCTCACAGCCGGCATCTTGTCTTCTTCTATTTAAAACCACCTGTGAAATAAAATGCAATGAAAGAAATTTACATTCACATCCATGAGAAATATAATTTTGATTTATAAAATATCAATTAAAATGTTTATCAACATCTGTTTGCAATCTATAATTTTTATAACAATTAAAAATCTCAATTACATAAATGTTTATAAGACAATATATGTCAGACTATATTATGGATTGTAAATAAATATTTGCAGTTATAAAATATAAATTTATAATATTAAAAGAAATATATATACATATGTACATATTAAGTTGCTTTATATATATGTATGTATATATATGTATATATATAGGTATGTATATATATGTATATATATGTATATATCTGTATATATATGTATATATCTGTATATATATATATATATGTATACATATAAGTATATACATACAGATCAATGAAACTCTCCATATCACTGTTTATGAGTTAATTTATGAAAAGTTATTTGTAGATTCACAAATATACACTGTTATTTGACGGCATGCAGTAGATATACAGGGGGAGGCTCAAGAAAATGATCTGAACAATATTCGTTGATTAAAAGTACTTGAACCAACAAGCCCTTTGGCCTCTTCAAGTAATTTACGACGAAAATATACGGAATACATGTTCAATATTAGCAAATAAAACCAGTATATTACACGAATGTTAAAAATCAAAGGAGTAAGTCGTGTGAAATAGAGACCTATTCTATTACTCGAAAGGAAAATCGAGCGATTAAGCCGGTACCGCGTCCTAGATTTCCGATGGCAAACACATTTTGACAGCAGTATGATGCAAACGCTGATAGTGGATCCAATTACACGGAAATTCGTGAGATTATGCCGAAAAATCATAGCAACGTTCACTAAGAAATCACTCGATAATCAATGTGTATCGATCGAGCAGGCAGAAGGGATGTTTCGAAAGACACAGACAGGTTGAACGATGGATTTTTGTCTTTGATGACCTGTCGTACGGGTGGCGAATCCAACCAGTGCGACTTGTTTTCTGAGGAAAAAGATTATTTGCTACGCATCTTGGTTAGCGGATCAGTTTTAAATACATACCAATCTGGGTTATGATAACGTTCACGCACAGCTCGGTCACGTACTCAGTAGGCGTGAAACTATTCGCGAGTCGGTGCCAGAGATTTCGTGGCTGTCGCCATTTGCAACCGCTGACTAGCTGACGGCTACCCGTCAAATGCCACTACGCCTGCGCTTTTAATGTTGCGCGGGCAAATTCGTATTTTAAATCTGCTGCTATTTCATCGATCGTTTTCTTTTTTCAATCATATCTTGTAGCGAAGATAAAGTAAATTTTAATCGCTCTTGATTCGTCGCACGAATGCCTTGAAATCTCGTTAATATTTGTTTAACAATATAGTATTTTAATTTTTATGAGGATTGTAGAATCTAATGAATAACAAGAATACATATCAAAATCTTGAGTATAGTTTACATGGTAAAACGATAAAAAGCTTTGAAAAAATTAAAATTTTAATATTTTTTTCATGCATGGACATATTACAACGATTGGCACAAATTAAATATTATTATTCTCTTTTATTAAAAGTATATTAACAGAGATCATTTTATAGAAAAGTATTTATTGAAATTTATTTGTTACTACATATATATTTCTCAGTAGTAACATAGTTGGTAAATAAAATTTACTAATAATATTTAACTTCATGGTTCTTTCATATTTTTAAAATTATATGACATTTTTCCATAATGTCACTATGATACTTGCTGCTGTATCTTTTCAAGTAGCATTTCTAATCTATCTTTCATTACAGGCTGTCCTTTTTTTGTTTTCTTTGAAAGTTTTTTGTATGTTTGCATTCTTTTCTCTTTATATTTCTGAAGTGCTTCTTCCTTTTCTGTTTTCACTCGTAAAACCTCTTCCTTCTGTTTCTTTTTTTCATCTTTTTTGCGAAGGAATTCTTGTTTTGCTTTTTGAAATGCACTAACCTTCTTTTCTTGTTTCCTTTTTACAAAACAAACAAACACGAATTTTGAAGATCAACATTAATTTTTAAGTTTCTATTTCTTATATAAAATTTACTACTCATACAATAGTATGTATAAATACAATAAATACTCAGTAAATATACATACTTGTGTTCATCAATTTTGAAAGTAGATTTCTCTAGATTTTGTAGCTGATCCTTATTAATCTCCTTGTAAAAATCTCGCAAGACAGCTTTCTTCCTGCGGTCTTCCCATTGATCAACTGGAATATATAATGAAATTAAATAAGTGAAAATTATATTCCTTATATCTAATCTAACCTATACGTAAACCAAATTTTTCAATATTCTTACAAACATACTTTTATATTTATTACTGTACTTCTGCAGCCTATACTTCTTCTTGTTAAATGGTTTCTTTTCATTGTTTACATTTTCTGATTGCTTTTTATTAGAAGTACTTTTAATATGTTTCTTCATGATTGTTAATAAACTTCATGAGATGTTAATTAGTTCTGACAGTAAACGCAAGAGGGCCTAGGATCAATTACATGGCGCGTCAATCAAATGAAATTTACGCTTCTGTTCACATTGTATGTATATTGAATAATTACTGTATAGAGTGTATTTTTTTCATTTATGAGCTTCTATATGTTATTATATATGTACATAAACATTTATTAACTGACACTATTTAATGTGTCCACAGAAATTAAATACAATGTTAGATACAAATTTGCTGATTTAAAATAAACTTCTATTTAATTACAGTTACAGTGTCTAAAAATATACTAAACAGCGTTAACGTAATATGTTTATTTCTTACAGTTATCAGTGATGTATTTCAATTGAATGAAATATTGATATGATATTTATTTCCTTATTGGGGTTAAAAATTGTAACATAATGATTACAATATCACAGTGTACTAAGAAAAACAAATTAAAAAGAAATCGTACTTGCACAATCAATTATAGACACTTGTCACTGCATTACGTATTGTTAGTTTATTCGTGGCAGTGACATTGGCCACTACCGTATTTATTTGCGTCTACTACTATTACGCACGTAGAAATGAAAAATGATCATCAACTGGTATCAAATGTGGTCTATACGATTCTTTTACAATAATTTCTGACAAACGAAGAAAAAGTTTCATATTCAAGCGAACAGTTCAATTTATTTAGTTAAATTTAGTTGAGCTGTATCGTTTATGTAGCAAATATACTCGTGCATAAATGCATAAATATAAGTAGTTACATCTGGATCATGTTGCAGATCTAGATACGTAGTGCGAATGTTACAACCGGTTAGGATCAAGTTTCACAGGTTTACAAAGAAATGATTGGAAATTCGGTACTGTAACATTTATCCTTCTTGATATGGTGAATTCGTTTGGTGTTGTTTCACTGATTATGCTTCTCAATTCTCAATTCTCGTCAATTTAAAAAAGGAACATTATACTTATTTTATTTATAATTTTCTTCTAAATTTTCTTTTAATTATGTAGATCTTAATTAAATGTAGGTATGTCATACGTGACAATGATGTAAATACACATGTCATTGAATTATTATGGAGATTGAAATTGAAGGAACAATCTGAAAAGTCGAAAAGTTGTGCAATTTTGCTGAATTTTTTCTTCTTGTCCGGCTACCAAAGTAAAAGATGGACACAATGATATCAGCGAATGACATCACGGCACGTTAACCTCAGATCCCATTTGTATTCAAGTCAGTAGTAGCGATGCGAAGTCGTCGTACGACAACACCAGTCAACCTCCTCATTCAATCGTTCTAAGTAAGCCAAGTACAAATGACTATTAAGTGCTCATTGTCTGCTTGCTAGCGAAGTATTGAATGAAATTACCTTTTATCATCCTGGCTGTGTTATCAACACCTACTTTTCATTCCAACAAATTATTTCTAAATTAGCGAGCGGTTTCTTTTTGTTTCTTTATCTAACAAACAATAATTAGCATAATGGAATTTCTGTTTCTAAAAAGAATACTGTTACTAAAAAGAAATTGCTAAGAAATTAGCAAGACAATTATTTTCTAAATGATTTTATAAAAAATTTGAAATCATTTTACAAAGCCATTTATTATTGCTTAGCCTTGTTGTTCTTCATTTTTTCATTTTTTTTCACAATACTTTATTTATAAAATTACTATTATTTATAAAAAGTCTGAATTATATAAAAGGTCTGAATTGTATAAAAAATACTGAAGACTTTTAAAAAATATTGAGACTTTTAAAATTTTTAATACTTTAAACTCTATATATTTTAATAATATTTATCTGGTTTAATATAATATTCATTTTGGGTTATATAGAATCCAAAAGAATAGCAGGGTTTTTTATTTAAAAGTCTTAAATCGAGACATAAATTTTGTTCTTTAGTTTTGTTCTGCAATTCTGCACGATCGAAGAAAATTGCCGCGAAGAAAAGTCAAGAAATGGTAACAATTCGCGCGGTATCCTCGACATTGAATCATCGAAGAATGACGGTCAAAAAGGTCGAATGGCTAAAGAATTCTTTTCGTCGAATTTGGCCTCGGATACTATGGCTCTCTTTCGAACTTTTAGCTATTAATAGTCGGTGGCGTATAACGAAGAGATGTACTATCTTTTCTACAACCTCTGTTTAGTTGTTTTCTTCTGTATATCGTGCTACATATAATTGTCTGGCAAGTAATTTCGCTTTTGTCTTTTTGTCTGGCATAACAATGTTCATCAATAAATTATGTTGTTCACGTTCCGCTAGTACTCAATTTCGAGTACTTCGTAATAAATTGGTTCTTTCGAAAATAATTTCTTGAAAGAGAATTATCCGACACGTTTACATATTTTCTGGTTTGATATATTCTTAAGTTAAGGCTATTAAAATTTTATGATCTTTTTTTCGAAAGAGGCCAAGATTTACGTATATATTTTTTTATTTATTAATATATTTATTACCACTAGACCTCGAATTTTTATGCAAAATTAAACAAAGGAGGAAGATGAATTTAAATTCGGTATGAAATGTTAAAAATATAAGATTTCACCTTGTTATTCTTTGCTGTTTTTTGAGGTAGAGCAACGCGTACAGTAGTAACTTGCTACGTAACAAATGGACGTAAGACCAATCCATATTAGCGACCATTGTGACGTGTTTTATCGATCAGTAAAACCTCCAGAAAGATGACGTCATGATAACCATGTTCTCCCACGCAGAGTCCTAACGAGAAACTTGAGAATTCCGTGAACGTTTAAGAAAAACGCACAGAGAAACGAATCGTTCTCTGGGAGAGAAGTTCGAAACATCGTCTGAAGTTTGACATTGACACACTTTGTCATCACGTCTCCGCTCTCTTCTATGTGGTTTTGTCGCCATAAATTTTAAAGCTGCTTCTCGTGGAGATCCTTGTTCCATGACTGGAAGGTGACTATCAGCAAAATAAATTAGAATGAATGTCGAGTAAACACTGAAGAAAAATGTTAAAATATATAAAAATTTAGAATATATAAAAATGTCTTCAATTTGTATTTTCTATGAACTTCATTCAGAGAGTAATCACGTATACAATTTAATGTTGATGAGGGTTGTTATTTCAGTTTGACCAAATAGGATGTGATTCAACTCTTCTCCGCTGGTACGCTTAGCTGTAACAAATCAACATCACTATCACAATGACGGATCTCGAGAAAACATTCCACATAGTTTGATTCATCTTGGACAAGTGTGAAACTGCAACCAGGACTATTTATGAACAATAAGGAGGCGTCATGACACGTCACGTTGGTCCATTCAGTTCGGCGCGTGTAACGCACGAAAATAGCGGCCGGCATCATTCGCCTGTAGGATTTAATGCCACGAAAAAAAAAAAAAACAGAACATCTCACGCAGTACCAGCAGACATAAACAGAAAGTTATGTAGTAATCGCAGCCTTCGTGTCTCCTTGATATACGTCTGTCCAAATTAGAACGCTTGAATGTTCACGCGTGATTAACAAGAATGTAGAACAACGCGGACGACGTGAAATGGAATGCAAATGATCGTCACGCGTGATATGATTACAACAGCGCGGACATGAAAAAACGTTCCTCGAGATATTTATTAAAGGGAATTTGTACAGATGATTTGAATTTATGTTATACGAAGTGAGTCATACGTACTTATAAAATAGTGCGACTTGCTTTGGAAACTGTCGAGAACAGTGACGAGTTTCTTTTTTTGGTACTTGAATAACTGCTGTAACTTTTTATTTGCAGCAGAATTTCATGTCAAGAGAATTTCTATTCTAGTTTTAATGATACGTAATAGTGAGTAATATTTTATATTGATCATTCTGTAGTAAAAATATTAATTGTTAATATGTGCAACAACGTTCTTCCGATTATTTCAAATATGAAACTTACAATTATTAGTTTAGCTTTTTTCGTGGAAGTTGCATGACTGTTATAGAAATACTCTTCTCGGTAATTATTTTTAAGTGTAACACGTTGATTGCCTGGAATTTTCTTTAAATTAATATAGATGTTTGATGGCAAGCGTGTAAAATCGGTAAAATGTCGTTAAGTACAGCAATTGTGAGAATCGAGTAAATTTACCAGAAGAGAAGACTCCGTAACTGGGTCGACATGGTAATTGAAGTCTTGACGCTTTTATAAGCGTTGTTGACTTTAGAAAACCGTTGATGTACCATATAATCTAATTAGTCAATTAATATCGTGAAAATCGGATCACCCATGAATATCCTTTGTTAACGCGTTTATGACCATGACATAAATCGTTAAAATATCAGTTCTATAAAACTGCAAACATAATAAGTGACGTTGCAAAAGTGTTTTTATATAACGATGACGAAATGAAATTTTTTTGAAATCCGATGCTAATAGAAATAAAATCTCTTGTATACATACATATGCACATCTTCGCTCTAAAGACAATCAATAAGGAAATGATCGTATGGTCACACATTAGTCATCATCTCTTGTATAAAACACAATCATTCGAGTTATCTGCGAAATCCTAACCTATATGTAGATGCTCAACAATTCTTCATAGATCGCATGTCTATTCAGAAACTTTGTACGTTGTATGCACATATGAATAACTTACTTTCTTATTTGCTTCTTGATTCACGTAGGAGATCCTGTTTTAGTTCGAAAATACAAAAATTGAAATGTTGGTACTATCTTGCGAAATAGGGCAAGGAACGCTCAATTTATGACATTTATGTTAAACAAGAATTTTGTAAAATTTCTGTTATATTAATAAGTATCCCAACGTTTTTCAATCAATTTAACAATATGAATATTTCATTTATCTCTTTTTCTCGTTTTTACTTTTCAAACACTTTTTTTTATAAATAATGAAATATCTTTCTATGACTCTTTACTTTTCATATGAACAAATTCAATTTGAAACACTCAAAAATAATTAAAATGTTTACGTAAAAGTAAATTTAAGATACTCGATTTGTATCATTTATTAACATCTATTTATTAAAAATTATATCAAACAAATGTCCAGATCTGGTCAAATCTCGTGAAATTTCGTTCCCGGTTTGGACCGCGTGCATGAAGCCGAATCTACCCGGAAATTACCGAGTGGCGACGAACTCCCACGAACAGCCGAACGATTGCGTCGCGACTATTTAAGGAGCATTCGGTGAGCCGCGCTCATTCTTAGGCGAGATAGCGTGCAGTACGGTTGTACGTGATCGAAAATAGTATTCGCAATAATTATAAGCGATCGTTCGTGAGAGCAGTGCTTCTTATTGGTATACGAGCGAGTACCTCATTCAGTGGCATTTTGGTGTAACGAGATACAAGTGTGACTGAGACAAAAGTCATGGCTGACAGTGGTATCAAGCGCAATATTCCCATCAAGCTCGGTGACTTCAGCGTGATAGACACCGAATTTTCCAACATACGGGAACGTTTCGACGCCGAGATGAGAAAGATGGAGGATGAGATGTCACGGTTCCGTAGCGAGTTGATGAACCGCGAAAGCAACAACTTCTTTAAGAGCACCACTAGGTATGTTGCTGCCGGCGTTCTTGCCGAGACGCACCTAACCTTTTAACGCGCGTTCAACCGGTAGGATTCCTCTTTTACTCATTTATTTATTCTGATGAATTTCCAAACTAAGGTTCTCCTCGGTTCTCTTACGATAATGAATGTTATTTGAAGTACGAAATACAAACACTTTTGTATAACCTGTGTGTGACTTTTAACACAAGTGCAAAAATACTTGTAGAGATAAGGCCATTATGAAACTGAAAATTAACCCTTGAAAGTTATCACGAAAGAAAATCTTATGCGTTATAACTTTTGAGAGTTATGTGTTTGAGAGTATATCAAGCGATATGAGCATCAAAAGCTGTTAAGTTAAATTTAAGAAGTAATACATTCAAAATTTATTTACACTTTCACTTATGTTTGATTTGATTTTTTCTGGTGTCCTTTGTTTATATACCACCGTTTCAAATACAAGTGTGTCGTCCTTTCTACAAGAACATTGAACATTATGATTATCTTATTACTTATGAAATTCATCATGGATGAAATAAAAGAGAATCAATACCTGGTATTAAAATTAAGTTAAGTTCTTTAACGCTGCGAAAATAAGAAGCACTGGTTTTACTTAGCAATAATTTTTATACTCATTTCTTCTGTATTTCACAATATTTATTCATTGATATTTATTCGTCGAATATAATCAATAGATTAAGCCGATCGATGCTGCATTTTGTTATAAAATGTTATTCGTACTGAAAAATTATTAGAGAATGATTACCGTTCAAAATACATTTGATTCGAGTCACATAATCGATTGTGGCGCGAAGTTGCGTTTCAGGCTGGCCGATAAACTCAATTAAATTTATCACCGAACCATTTAATTTGATCATTGCGACTAAAATAAAATGCAGAAACGCAAAAAATTTCGAATTTAGACTAATATAAAATATTATATTATAATCTTATGTGTATAATCGCAAACGAATATATTGCTTCCGTTACCTCTTTGAAGTTCCTCACAAAGATCAAATGTATGCGGAAATTGATTGGTCAATTTCAAATTAATGAGCAAACCACAAATACTTGACCACTCACGTTGTAGGTGTTCCAAGAGTCGCCATTTAATTTTTTTTTACGGATCGATGTTTGCCCGGTTGCACAACGAGTGTTGATTTTTTAATGCAAATTAGCATAACAGTGTATTCGCGTTATCTCAGTCACTTACACATAAACATGTTTTCTACAGAGTGGTACAAAGGTAAGGTAATCTCAAGTTATAATATTCATAAAAAGATTTCTAGACAGAATGACAGAATTCTCTTGCAATATGTTCTTTTAAACGAGTTTCAAACTTTTGAAATTTACTTTCAAAGTCACTTTCTCGGGTAATTTTGAGTAAAGATTTACGAAAAGCTTCCGTACTCTGAATTTTCTACGGATTTCTTATTATCTCGTGAGAAAGTTCACGAGGTGTTGATAATTCTTCTAGAGAGTATTCATATAAATGTATTCGTTACTGAATAACAAAATGGCGCGTTCATCGTGGCAGATGTAAATTAAGGTCGTATCTTAGCCACTTTTTTTGAAGAGTGTATGTATATTCGTTTCATGTATTTTAGTAACGTACCCGCTATTTATAGAGGCTTCGTCAGTGCATTCGGTACGAACAACGCGTGAGGGGAACCCCCTCGACGTACCTTTCTTGCTACGGATAAACGAAAAACAAACGATCTCGTTCGACGAAAATTTGCACCTGCCTATATTTCGTCGGTGTGTGCACTCGCCTTGAACATCTGGACGTCCCTATTTCCAGGAATTTCGAACCTTTCGTTAGGCTACCTGGATGTTTCTGTTTGTTTCTAGCCTATGGAACATTTGAAATTCTAATTTCAGTGAAGGTTAAACACAGATGGATTATTCAGATTATAATACTCAGTAAGTAAATGGAAAACTTTTGTTGGACATTAAAGTTCGAATCTTCAAATTTAAATATTTAAATATATTATTTTAATAATAATAAATTTTAAAATAATATATATAACATATAAAATTTAGAAATTTACCGTACACGAAACCCGTTTAAATTTTTGAATCTTAAAAGTTTCATACCTGAGTAAATTTGAAATTTAAAACAAATAATTGATAATAATCTTTTGAAATTTCAGTTCTATTCGAAATTTAATATTTTTAATACTAATATATATTTTTTCATGTGTATCTGAATTTGAAGAAACCTTTTTTCGTTTTGAATATTTTGTTGGAAAACTTGAGACGCGTCGGTCCATTAGAGAAGATTCCTCGAGTCTTTTGAATATTCGTATTGGAATTCATGTGGAGTTGCGAATCCGCTGGATCGAACGAATGCGTGCCATGTGCCACGGTTGTTGTATGCCAACACCGCAAAAGCTAACAGTCATGTTATTTTAATAGAAGCCCTGTTCGATCTTGGATATCGTTGCTCACTATGCGCTGAATCTACTAATTATAGAATCATCGCTCTAAAATTGTTCGAAACTTTTTGAAAATCGTGATTTTCAATCGGAAATCGGATTATATTTCTCCACGTTCATTTTTTAAACGTAGGAATTAATTCTATGCTTTTATAATACGTTACATCAACTTTAAATCTATTCTAACTTCAACAGCATTGAAGTAGTTTTCTAAGAGATTGTACTTTTTTAATTATATTCCTAAAAATATGCACAAATTGGACAAAAATGTAATTATCATCTCACTGTAATTCAAGATGTATTTTCTCCACAGGGAAACTTCGTTCGAATTATAGCACATCCCTCGGCTATTTATCCTCGACCATAAATTTTGTGGAACCCTCGTCAGCCATTTTGGGAAACGTGTTCTTCCCCTCGATAAGTCTCATCGATAGAAAATAACCTCGACCAAAATTCTGCAGATTCGACTGCATCTTGGCAGATATGAATCTAGGTCGTGCAGAATTTACTTTGAATTTCATCATTTCTCAGACTTTGTTGACGATTTCATTCGAATGAAAGTGGTCAAATAATTTGTTTTAACCTTTTTATTACTTTTTTGCATTTTTCTTCTCTGGCTTTCCTTTGGCGAGCTCAAAGTGTCTTTAAATAAAGAATCGTGGAATTTTATGCGCACGTAAAACGAGGAATGGATTGAATGGTCTTTTTTGCTCTTCGTCAAAGCTATATCCGAATAGTTTAATTAAAAAAGTGATTACATTTACATGTAAGATTAAATTTGGTTGGACGATGGATAAGTACACAGCACTATCTGTGTATCTACCTACTTTAATTTGATGGAATAAGGTGCTTTAATGAAATTGAGTAAGCCAAGTACTAGATTTATTTGTTTAGGTTTATTATTAGATTAAACTTAAAATTCATAAATTTATACATTTTAAGATTTAAATTTTATTAGATTCAATTTAAAATTTATAAACTTACTTATTAAGTGGTTTGTTTGTGTGTTAGATTTTAATTAAATTTTAAATCTACAAATCTCTATATTAAATGATTTATTTATTAGGTGGTTTGTTTATTAGTTTATTAGTTGCTTGGTACTCTTCTCTCTCTTTTGTCTCGACTCAGAATCAGATCCAAAACGTATGCGACAAACGTGTTAGACAGAAACGTCATTCTAACAATTTATTGCACAATAATTTGTATTTAGTAACAGTCGACAATATCTCAAATTTGCACGCAACAATTAATAATTATATATTAGTTATTCTACATCGTGCGGTCTAATTAAACAGATGCGAAATTGGTTAGGCACTGAACGGTGTGACAATTTTTCGTTCGTCGATCGACGATTATGTAAATGCCATGTCGTATGTCGGTCATTAGTCGAAACGTTACATTGCATAATGGGCTGGCTGTTTAACACAACTTGTTGCACTGACAAAGAACACGCTGTAATCTCGTTAAATATCTTGCGATACAGCGTCATCGCATCATCACACTGAAACATTCTTTTCATTGCGGGATACTTTGCATTTCCGTAGATAAATTTTCAAACAACTGCTTGTCCTCGTTTCGAAACAACGGCTATGTTTGTCGTTTAATCCTGACAAATATACACGGAATTTTTTAATAATTTTTTTTAATAATTCGTGAGGAATGTTTTGGAATGACCTGTTAAAAATTTTGTTCTATGCTTTGTGATGAAATGAACCGAGTAAGAAATTGCTTAGATTGAAGAGTTACCGTTATGCAGAAATGAAAATTTATGTGAGAAGACGCGTTTGACTTCAAAGATTAATATTGACATTCAATGGAAATAGTTCCAATCTCGATTAGGTATATAAGATTGTCTGTAGTTCAGTCTGTACGAATTTAAAGTAATTAATTTGCAATATACCTACGTATTACATAAATATATTAAAAGTCTAAAATTTTTAAAGAAAAATGTATTAATTTGTTATATATACTTCTTGGTCGATATTAGTTTTTGATATTTCTCTTGATAATTTCAGTCACAGCTTAAGGATTAACTCTTAGAATTAATTAAAAAGAATCCGGGGAAAAAGTATCTACGTTCTTTTGGCGAGCGCAGTTTAGCGAATCATTGAAGCGAATCGGTGTTCCCTAACACTAGAGGCTGATCATTAGGGAGAGGATATAAGCATCTGTTGCGTCAATGTGCATCCTTGACAGTGACACGTTGCATCGTTGTTCCCCACTCGCAGTCGTGTACTAAATTGTAGCTAGCAGCGTGCGGAAAAGGTGAGGAGCTTGCGTTGATCCAGCAACGTTTTGCGCAGTAATTTCCTCGTCTCGTCGCAGGCGACATACCAAACCGTTCCTCTCTGACAGATTCATTGACTTATCGGATTGCTAATTCGGCTGACGAATACGACAGAGATGAGCATAACCGTCGACAGGAACGTGTATCCGCCGGATCACAAAACCGTGATTAAACTTCGGTAGGTGACCACGCACAAATGCATCTATTCGCGAATCCTCGCGCGATTCGTTTGGCTTCGCTCCAGGACTTAACTTCGTTCGTAAAACGTTCGGAGTTTCGTTGGTTTTCGACGCCAGCATGCACGAATTGTTCAGATTTTCAAATTTATCAGAATCCTCTCTCATTTTTTCCATTTCTCATAAAGATTCAGATATACTTTTTGAGGCATTTATTACGCTTTTCACGCATTGAAGTTTGTTATACATGCATTACATTTATTATATTCACCTTTGTATGAGGCGAATAAAACGTAATCCGAATGTAATGCTAAAAAAAGTTTTGATATTTTGTACGTCTCTGCATGTTGCGTGCACTCCCTGCATTTTTGTGTCTACATTTTCCATAAGTGCGTAAAAATCCGCAGTCTAATGATGACATAGATCAACTATCAATGAGTCTACGAAGAGAAGTTTTTCTTATGTCTGTTTAAATAATTACATAAAGTGACGTATATGCAAATGCGAATATATGTGTAATTTTAATTGAACGCGTCAATGCGTTAAGATCTCTCAAATTATTTTCTTTTTTTTAACAATTCAATCAATAAGTCTCATAGCTCACGCGTTTAAGTTGGTAAACGAAGGTTTCCTTCTGCTTTGTACAAACTTATAACTATTCGTCCAAAGGAACGTAATAGCTTTCGTTAAACTTTCCTGAGTTTCCGTGAAATATGAAGTAACTATCAACATCGCGTTGACGAGCGGAACGTGAAAGCATCGGGAGATTTTAAAATAATGCGGAGAAGGTTGCCCGTCAAGGTCTTCGTTGCTCGAATGTTATAAATCATTCACGCAATGTCGAGAGCACGTGGAGCCAGCCTCGCAAGTCCCGCGCTCTTAAAATAGTATCGATAGTCGCTCGAACGATCGTTTGCTAAAGAAAATACCAAATTTTCAAGGTTTGGAATTATCCTACTTTGTTAAAAAGCCCCAGAATTTAGCTTGAAAAATTCTTTAAATTCTTTAAATTTCGAAATTGATTGAATAAGAATTTTTCTTGTTTTATACAAAAAATTGTGTAGAAACCTGAAAATGTGGCTCAAAAATGTTTTCCAAGAAGATTAAACTACCTTTTTGTCGACGTAAATAGGGTTCAAGGTTTAGGCAGGCGTACAGAAAAATTAAAATCCTACTCGAAAACCAAGCTAGATTTTTTCCGACGTGAATAGGCTTCGAGGGTAGACAGACAGGTAGAAAAATTAAAAAAAGGAAATGCGAGTTTTGAAAAATCCTTTTTAGGTTGATAAATCTGTACAGTAAAATTTAAAAAATTATATATACTTTAAAAAATTCTTCTGGTACGAGATAATGTTAGATTTTGTCGATGTAAGCAAGGTTCGAGGATAGATAGGTGTACAATAAAAATGAAGTAAAAATATGTACTTTAAAACATAGGAAGAGACCAAGAAGCTGGCTTTTTCTCAATGTAAACTGGGTTTGAAGGTAGGCAGGTGTACAGAATCGATGATGGATCGTCGTCGGTCGATGCGTGGGAGGTGAATATGGACCATTGCGAGTTACGAGGTCCAAGAAGTCACATGGCATCGGTGACGTAATCGGTACTCAGGGACGGCCTAGCCAGAAATAGACAGGTATCGTTCGAAATAAATATTCCCGCGAGCTTTTGAAAGTTTTCTGGTACGTGTGAGGGATGAATCAGTACCATGAAACTTCGTTTCGAAACTTTTTTTCCTACGCGTTTCATTCGAATAATTTGTTTGTACGATGACTCGATCGAGAGATTAGAAGATCGGCTCGGATGCGACCCAATTTCTACATCTGCGACTGCATGGGAAAATATCGCGTGTTGCGATTTCAAACAATTGGAATTTGCACGTTGATTGAATGGTAGAATGCACGACTTACGTATTTATTACCAAAAAAAGGGATTCGTGAATTTTATAGATCTGAAAAGATAGTGCAATTTAATCGATGTTTGGTGTTTAGGAGAAGCAAAGCAAGCCTTTCTTTATTTTTTGTCTGCTTAATGACACTATAACTCTAGTTGTGATAGTTGAAATAAAACAAAATTATATTGCAGAAATAGCACATTTTTTGATATATACTTAGATAAAAGAAAAGAGAAGTAATATACTTTATATGATATAATACACGTATGATATTATATTTTACATATAAAATAATCAAAGACGAAGGAAATATGTAAAGTAAACAGTACAGTGTCTCGAAAGTAAAAGCATGTGACATACGGTGATTTTCCTTGCAATTGCAGATGTATTCTCGTTTCAAATTTACACGAGAAAATGAGGGTGAATGTCCAGAGAATTTAGGGCACACGAAAGTAGAACATGGTGAAGTAATAAACTATCGATCGAGGAGAGGATCTTGTACACTCACGTGATGAAGAACTCGCGAATTAAGAGCGGAAGCGTGCAGCAGATAATTAAAATTTACTGCGTTGCCATAGAACGGTCGGATCATCAGTTTGATTACTAATCAGCTTGCACAAGAAGGCAAAGCTGGCAGTTTAGTCTATGTACTTACCAACTGTTACGTGCACATAAGCTGGTGATAGATCGAATTTATCGTTCGAGCTTAGTTCAGCAGTTTAGATACAGATACGCGTTGCTGTGGATTAAAAGATCGAAATTAGAGTAATAATTAATTGGAACGAAAGATGATTGAATTTGGAAGCTCATTGTTCTGAAACTATAGTTGCAGCTGTTTGAAAGAAATTAGGTGGCAAAGAGTAATTACTCTTCTAGAGCCACGTTTCTTTTGAATCTTTTTAAATAACTCTGAGACTTCCTGAAAGAACTCCTGAAAGAGTTCGTAGTATCGCGAATTGTAAATTTGTAAATCGCTCGAACAATCTTCCTGAGGTTCTCTTTGATCGTGAGTAAATTACCCTCTCGGAAGCTCTCGGAAATTCGAGTGGCGAGTTATTTATAGCGATGAACCTTGCATGAAATTAATTCAGTGTGTAGCGTTTCATAGAAATGCTACGAGCGGTGTGTTCGATCCACCGAACAGATAGCAAGACGCGTTGTGACGCGTGTAAGCATCGGAGTCGAATTAATCTGGCGCGTAATCGCGTGTAACACGTAACACGCTCTTCTGATCTGCAGCGGACAATGGGCCGTTTCAAGAATTTAGCGGGGCACGTATAGTTGCTCACAAAAATAGTTGAACAATCGTGGAAACACTTTACGAGCAGATTACGCGTTATATAAAATATTTTTAAATTTTTCATTAACACTGCAATGAGATCTGATTGTCGCGATTATATCGATAATGTTCCAAACAAATATAAAAACGTATATATGTCGATATATACAAAATATTTAATACGAATTGCCCCACGGCCAAAAAACATTTTTGTCACTTAGTAACGTTAACTCTATTTATTCGGAAGATTTATCGAATTTTTGTTTAATTTAATTACTCGGAAAATTTATTAAATGCTTTGGCACTAAAATTTTAAAAATTCAAAAACATGGAGTTAGTCATAGCTCATAAAATTGCCTGTTATATCATTTCGACGATTTTAACTCAGTATGTTGTAGCGTGAGAAAAATTCGTTCATTTCGCATGTGACACGATGATATAATTTTATTTCGCTAGGTTACTATCAGACAAATTACTGTGCCGAATTGATGCTCGAAAGTTCGCGGACGTGCTTTAAGTCGATGAGATTTATGTTCGTTCACGGTTAAGATCACGAGTTGCGAGCTTGCAAGCGATTAGCGTAGAGTTTCACAGCCCATATGCGAGGAGGCACGTGTATATAAATTACACACGAGTTTCTTTTGAGAGATTGCCGTGATGTTTGATTATGCGAACGCGTAGCTCGTTAGAAAGACAATGAAGAGGTTGTTTCATGACGCTGCAGAAACACGAAGTAATATTCTGCTCGTTTAATTCTGCTTGCAGTTTTTCGTTTCGATCGAGTAAAGAGATTGCCGACAGCTAGAATAGATTATGTAGTACCACATTCAAGCCTCAATACTTCCAGTATGTTGTATGTTTGATGTTGAATTTAATATCTCGCCTTATGTTAATTTTTACAAATCCCACATTGTCTTTTTGGCTATATTATAAATAAATGAATACAGATGTATTCATTTTCTGTGTACAATGTAGATACAAAAAAATCACCAGATTCTGAAATTATAATATTTATGAAAATTTATAGTTTTATTAATATTATTATATTTAATAATATTATTATATTATTAATATTTCAAAAAAATGGAATCTACGCAGAGAATTCTACTATTCGAATATTTTATGTACTTTTACGTGTAATGCATTTTTGTTAATCTAAATTTTTTATAAATATATAATCTAGTGCAATTGCTATTGATATTAAAAGATCCAATTGTAAGTTTTTCACGCAGAGAAAATGTGTACTGCGATTTTGGATGATACTGTATCTACATGAAATTTAGTGATAGATACGTTGGATATTTTTTTAATATTTAAAAGAATAAAAAAAATAAGAATTTTCTGTGCTTGTTCTATTCTATAGAAAATTTTTACGTAAATGATATACATACGTGTATAGAAGTAATATATTGCTTTGCCTATGACCCATTCTTCATGATTGAATCAAGTGATTCACTTGTCGTCGATTGTCCATAATTGCTAGTAATTGTTTTATTGATTAGATCATATCAATTTTACTTCTTTTGCAGTATTTCTAGCATTAGAAAATGTTTCAAAATTTTTACCACAATAAGTAACAAATAAGTAACAAATAGGTTGAATTTCTGTGCAAAGTTGTGAATCTAATTTAAAAAGTTAAATAAAAAAATTGAGGAATTAATAATCTAATTTAAACCTTAATAAAAAATGCTATAAAAAGCGCTATAATATATATATATAATTTAAATATCTTGTACATTTTGCTAGTTTTAAATTTTCTGTCTGTATAGCAGTCGATCAAATTTCATAATTAATAATTTAAAAGAAAATCCTCAAGGAAATCGATAGGTTCCACTTAAAAGGAAAAAAAATTACTTATAGATAACGTTTGTCAACGTATCAATTTTCTAAGCGTTGATCGAGGCGTTTGCGGACAAATTTGTATATTACTCGTGGCTCGATGAATCAGGGGGAGGCGATCGATTAACTTAGATATTGGCAATGTCGAGCGCTAGTCATCGATTTTTTTTCAAGCGATCTTTCTAGGCCAAGTACAGATCCATTTACATTCCATACCGAGAAATTTATAATCTACTTATTGAATCCTTGCCAGGGATAAATTGGATGTCCTCCGTCCTATCTTTGTTCTTTTCACGGTGAAATTACGATCGCCATTGTGCTCGATGGATTAGTGTCACAAACAGAATTGAACTCGTTCGAACCGGAAAAAAATCCTCGATTTCTTTTTGATTGACACTCTCTCAAATTGCAGTTATAAGGAAGTGTTATTAAATAATACGAAATTAAAATATATAACACCCGTGTCATTTATTACTAAAATGAATTCTACGAACTTTATGAAATTCTTGAAGTTGATAGATTTCGTAGCAACAAATTTCTTCTTGCTAAGTCAATAATTTTTAAAGTCAAACTGTACTAACGTACTGCATTCGTAGCCTTTATCTTATCTTGAATTCTATTCTATCTTGAATTCTTTTAATCAGTACTCTATCAGCACGTGTTCGTGATATTTTATGTAATAATCAACAGTACGTAATGTAATTTCATCAACAGTACTAAATACTCTACTGTACTATGTTATGCCATCGTACTAAAGTATATTATTAAATAACAGTACTGTCCCAAGTACGTAAATACCGAGGTATGCAAATAGCACTTTTCATAGGCACTGCAATTCACGATCGAAAGGCGCGTCACGAGCCGGTGACGTATCGCGTGCCCTTTCCAGATCGACGATTCCGCGTTGGAGAGATCCTGCTCCGGCACGGTTGACCTCTCGTGACTCGCCGTGACCAGACACGTAGGACCTTTCTCCTGCCGAGGATAATTGTTGTCTACCGCGTTCTCTGTGCCTCTATCCCAGAGCGTTTCCTGCACGTTTTATACGTTTGAAAGACATTTTGACAGACATCGCGATCGTCTCGATACGGGACTCGGCTTTTGTTCTGTGTGAAAGAGGCGTTCGCCAAAGTGAAAGAACCCCTTTTTGTTCGTTCGCGGTACTCTGCCTCTTCCTTTGCTGACCGACCGCTACCCATTACCGTCTACTCTCCCTTACCTTTTGTTCCACTTTCAGCGAAATGTTTGCGAAAACATGCCTCCTCCTTTCAAGTTCTCCATCACGCTCGTCGAATGGGCTTTTTTCTTCGCGATGAAGTTCATAGGAGCTTTTCTCCATGTCTGGATATTTTAGAAAGAAAGTTTAGAGATCTGTCGTTTGGCATTGAAACGCTTGTACAGATTTTGAAAATATTTTCGAATAGTAGCATTGGGCTTACAGTTCACAAGATTCACTCAACTGTTCTCCTTCAGATAATTCCTTAAAACTCAGTCGCCTCTTTTGCAATGTACGAAATGTCGTAAAATTATTGATTGTATTTTTGTTTATTTGTTATAATAAATTAAAATTATATCAAATAATATAAAATTATACATAGTTTAAGAATTATGTACAATATCTTAATATCGGATCCATGTCGGATCATCTAGACTCGACGAGAGTAGATTATTAAATCTAAATACTAATACTAGGTTACTTAATTTCGAAATTTGTTATTCAATTGAATTTTATTTCCAGAGTGCCTATTTTTTAGTGGAAATTTATATTTTCACGAACACAGTTAAAAAAATACAGATTCGTTTTATCTGCTACAAATCGAATAATCGAATTTTCAAGAAGGCACGTGTGATAAAATCTATAATGGAACGATGCAGTTCGTAGACCGAACAGCGTGATCGATCGCTTCCTTTTGAAGAAATCTGCTGCGGCAGATCTTGACTAACCTGAATCTATCAATCTTATTTTGTTTTGTTTCTTTTTGACTGGATTTTGATTCTTTTCTTTTTTTTTTTAAGAATTAAGAAGATTGCACATAGCTTCAAGTAAGAATTTATCAACACGAATATTAGTTGGCTGCGAATTTATAACACATTCGAAACAGTACTTGATTTTTGATTTTTGTTTTTTTGTTGGTTCGCTAAAATTATTTGAAAGCGGAGCATTGGAGTGTTATTGCAACACTGCCCTTTAATTGTTATATTTTTATCGTTCTCACTGCATGCTGGCAGTTGCGAATTGCTATTTTTCTCATTCCATTGCTCGTATGAAAGATAAAATAGTAGACACGAGCCACGTTATGTCGCGTGACAGGATACCGCGACGTTTTCTTTCTAAAATTGTTATTCCGTTAGTAATTCCGCCCCGATTGTTCTTTCGACTGTGTAAGTGCTTTGTTCCGTCGTTGCTTTCGAGGCATTGCAAGAGTTTATCGAACATCCGTATAATAAATATCCTAAAGAATATTGTTTTATTTACTGACAAATTTTATACGTACGCAACTTATGATCTTCTTTATCAATTACATTTTTCAAGATTGATAAAGATATTAAAACGTACGTAAATTCTAAATATTTAATTTTAATATTCAATATAATTATAGGATGTACATGTTTTATAAAGTCGAATGCGAGGGGATTTACTCGACAAAGTTAATTCGATTCCCGAAAGTCGAAAAGGGAAGAACGAACAGTGAAAGCTGGAAGCATTAGTTTACCGGTCGGAGAAGGTTAATTCTTAAACTTTCTAAAACAGATATCAGTTTCACGTGCAAGGGTAGAGCAGAGCGGAGGATTAATTTTGAGGCCAGTCGTGCACTATTTTAGAAAGCATCGCGGGTCGCCGACCTCCTCGAACAGCGAGGAGAGCCGTGACTTCCGGTTATCAGTTTTACGAAACTTGCAGCGAACTGGCATTTAGTCGCCGACCTGCTATAAATAACGGCCAACCGCGACCTGAATTGGTGATAAGTTAATTCGTGACGGCTCGTGGATTGCTTTAACGATGGTTAATCGAAGAAATTAGCGCGGCATCGATCGCTGACGGGATTCGTTCGGGAATGGAACGAATGAAAGAAAACAGGTTTACGCAGCTTGAATTGTAAAATTGAACATTGAACTTTTAGTCTTCTTAAAAGAGCAGCGTTAATTTTATTTGAGAAATTGTTTGAGTAACAGAGAATCCGAATCGAAGTTCAATTGTTTGTTTTTAATTTAAACCTGAGAATTTTTCTAATATAATAATGTATTATTATATTATCATAATTATAATTAATAAGTGGCTTTTTAAAGGCCATCTAAAGAGTTTGTTATGTTGTGCAAATATAATATGAATTTCGTAGCTAAATTTTATACGTATATATAAAACTAGAAAAAATAACAGATAAAGTAGTAAAATAATGAAATAAAAAAAGAGACACTGTTTCTTAAAATTCAATGAGCCTTTAAAGGGTTAACTCCTACATCTATATTGATCCTTTGGATATTTAAAATTAGCAAAAGTCTAAAAGTTCAGTATTGAATGTGGAGCATAAATTAAATAACATTAAATATTTCGATTCTCTATTTCCAAACAGTTTCAATTATTACGAAAATACATCATTACAGAATATACAATTATATACAGAATTTCTCTATCAAGTTAGGGAATATTTTTTTTTTTTTTTTTTTTTTTTTCTCCTTACGAACGTACGCCGTATATACTTCTGTCGTGGAGACCTTTCTCCCAGGACGTAAACCGTGATCGGTTGCTGGCTTGCCAAAGTAATATTTTTAATGGCTGATTGGCATGATGCAGACACTTGGTTTTAGTCCACCTAATTACTGAATTGCTGAGTGATGTAACAGCGCGTGTAACCGGCAGTGGCGTACAGCGTTAATGAACAGATTGCATCAGCAGTTCCTAAATTTGGTATTTCTCGCCCGTTCAGAATTCCATGACCGAAATGTACATATGTATCTATGAGCGAGCAGTGACTTTCAATGCTTGAAGATTTCGTAAGAACTTTGGGAACTGCTAGGTGACATTCGAGGCGTTCAGAAGCCACGTTGATCAACTCCATGTAAGTTGGAGGCAAGGAAAGCAAAGGAAAATTACTTTTGCTTTCAAATTTGCAATTATCTGTACTACCATCTGAAAATGAGTCCTCTGTTTCTTAATATATTGAATCACGTGTCTAACTTTATCCAAAATGAAGTTGATCACTTTGGCACCTGAGTGGAAAAATGTGTTTTACATCGCTTTGCAAGTTGAAACATCAAGGTTCTAAACAAGAGTGCCATCTATTTGGAGACACGCTGTGAACGTTTTCTTTCTTTTTTTTTCAAATAACTGGCGGGGATGTAATTTTCAATGCTGTTTTTACGCCTCTTTCATATGTAAATACGGAGTAATTTTATCCTGGGAATGGACCTTCTTTGGAACTTCTCCTGTACACACTGCTTCTTGGCGACAAACTAAACCAACTACTATATGTTCTTTCGTCCTCTTTGCCAACCAAACCATTCTTTTGTTCTCTTTATTCTTCTTTTTTTCGCTAATCGAAGAAACGACGTAAGAAACAAACTTTTTTGTCGAGGCATCCAACTCCACCTGTAGACGGTGAAGTTAATATCAAAAGTCACAGTGGTTAAAGCTGAGATTAACTCTTAACTCGAATTTATTTTGTGTTTGCGAATCTGCGCTTGCGAATTAACTCTCAAATAGTATCGTTGGGTAGTAATCGATAATCAACCAACGCAGCGGTGGAACAAAGCTGGAATCGACAACTCGTTTGACGTCAGGAAGCAGCAGGATGATTTTCTAAAAATCGAAAAATTGAAAAAAGAGAAAGATGAACAACAGATGAGTGTCTGCCGATAACGCGGCCGCTGACACGACTGAACGAAACTAACCAACCACCGAAGTTAACAAAATATTAATTGTCCCCTGTTCCCTCTTGCTCGACTTCTGTTTCGCCTTCTGATTGGCTCTCTGCATTGGCACGTTGGTGACTAACTCGAAGTCGACATCACACGAGCACCAGCGAACATCGTACCTCGACTACCTCGAAGACCGAAGGTTGGGACAAGGTCGACCCTGCAGCACCGCCAAAGCGGTCCGCATTCGACAGCTTCAAAAGGTGACGCTACACACAGAGAAAAAAACCAACGATTACTCTCTCTTTCTTCTTCTTTTTCTTTTTTGTTCTTAAATGTCCGAATAATTCCCCGATGTCCATATTTTCCTTGGTAGAGGTCCGTCATTTTGTTCTGTTATATTTTGCGTTGGGAATTGGCAGCTCTTTGCTCTTAATTGACTTTTGGCAAAATTGGAAATTAAATGATTTTAAATTTTTGTTCGTGCATCACTGTAAGAAAGTAAAAATTTGTTTTATTTACTATAATGTTACGATATTATAATTTATATTACTACGTTTTAGACATTTATATTTTTTTTATATTTTTATATACTGTATGTATTTTGCAATTATGCAATTCTATATTTTCTAATTTCCCACAAATGCACGAAAATCCGCAATCTAATGATTAATTGGTATCACGAGTAGGTAGTTTTAAATTAGTATCGTTGTTGCGAGGTTAATGTTACTCTCGAGTCGCGTGTATGCTGCATATTGAAAGTTCCAAGTTGGCTAATTGCATCAGTATCGAACCTGTTGCTAACTTTACTATTAATTCATAGAGTTAGCTCTCCAATACGTATCTTTGCAAATTTGTAATATTCTATGTTGACAATTCTAAATTTATGACTTGAAGTTTATTACACTACGTACGTTACATGTAATTATTCATAGTAAAACAAAAAGTGGTAAAAACATTACAATTCATACATACAAGATACAAGTAAGATACATTCTATTGATATTTTCTAATGAAACGTTTTTTAATTATTAAATATTTAATTTTATAACTACGTGGAAATACTATTAAATGATACGAATCTTAATTAAATAATATGTAGATATAGTAATAAATACAATGATATACAGCAAATTCTGTTTATGGTCATTGTATGTACTTCAATTAGTAATCCTAGTTTAGTCAATTCTCAAGTAGCATCTACCATTGGTCCATAAGTCACTATATATTAGTTAGTCAAATTACTAAAATTCAGTGTATTTAATTTTATTTTGTGTTTCACATTACACCGCGCTAAAAATTAGTAATGAAATTAAATGAAACTAAATAAGTTCAAAAATGAAACGATTGAATCCTAAGTTTTTGCTATCGCAAATAACTCAGTGATACCAATTATGTAGTGGTCAATCTGTCGATTGATGCTTTCGCAAATGTATAAATTTTCTCTACTCAAATATTCACTCGATTATCGAAATAGCTGCCTCGCGCGTTCGCTTTCCCTGTGTATGTACATATATACTTACTACATTCCTCAGTTATCTATCTTCTTTCTCACACCACTAACTGTAAGTCACCATCAGCAACAAAAGCACTGTACAAGGTAATGGGCACAAACATTATTCACGAGTAGATCGATCGGCAAAGAACTAACTCCTGGTGAATGAATTAACCCAAACCCTCGTAACGTAGTGATATTAGAATAATAATCGCTTTTCCATGCAGTTTCTCGCGTATGTTTCGCCATCGAGACTGGCGAGCGTGTGGCACGCTATAGCAATCGAGTTCCTTAACACGCCGGTAGTCAGTTCGAAATAAGTAGATGCGCATGTTGGTCGTTCGTCGTGAGCCAGTTTCAATGTTGTGTTTTGTTGCTATTGTTCGTTGCATTGTCATCGCCATCGTGTGTAAGGTAGTGATCGTCTCGATACCGATACTATTGATGATATTCGATCAATTCGATACCAACGTATTCAATGAGAAGTATCGATACGCGTCGAAACTTCGAGTACTTGGTATCAGTTATCGATGCCGATTCAAATTAGATAACACTCTACGGAATCGAAAATTCCTTGACACTTGACGAAATTATCGATACTCTAATATTTTGTTCAAATTCTAATCTGATATTTGGTTAAAATTCTAATTCGGTATAATATTCTTAAAATTGTCGATATTTTAAACTGATTGAATTTTGTAAAAGAAAAATCGTACAACTAGGCTCGTTTCAAAGTGTGAAACGTCTACTTTTATACTGCTGAATTTGTTTCTCACAAAAATATTTCTACAGCATTTTGACCGAGGTGAATAAAGATATTTTCTCTCGAAGATTTGCGAATTACTGGAAAGGTCCCTTGAAATTTGTTGCACAATTTTTTTTCCCACAAAATTATGAGTTTAAATTATCGACAATATCGTTTATCATCGAGTGTTCGTATCGATATACTGTATTGTAAGTAGAAGAAGAAGATTGTTCTTATAATTAGTACCTACGTGTGTCTTTGATACGTATCGATACTAGACTGAAAATGGTAAAATCGGTAGTATCAATATGGTATCAGTCCCATCAAGGTAAGATTCTGTTTCTCTCGAACTGTAACATTCGTAGGCGAACGAATCCTCGTTGAGACACATTTGTATTGTTTTCGATAGTTATTGCATCGTCGTCGACGCATATACATACATTCGATTTACGTCTTCGTTTCTTTTTTTATTTTTTATTTTTTTTTTTTTTTTTTACTTTTTATTTGTCCATCGTCCAGACGTTCACAATTGTCCCGTGATAAAAGTTAGAAAGACGAAGCGAAGCGTGTACGGTCGGTAATTAATCGAAGGTTTGTTGCGTTGTACCTTTCAGCACGACGACGCAAAGCTCGACGCAGAACAGCAGTTCCCTGAGCCCGCAGCACGATTCAGCCTGGCTCGACGGCCTGAACAGTCCACTCATCCAGGATGAAGGTGACAGCAAAATGCTGAAGCTTCGATTCGATGTTTCCCAGTACACGCCGGAGGAGATCGTTGTCAAGACCGTGGACAACAAGCTGCTGGTGAGTACCCTTTCGCGGTCTTCTCCCGATTAGAATGCCTTTGTCATGGGAAACATCGCACTCCCAGACGCGTAAAAGAGAAAGCGACGAGTTTTCGTTCTTGGATCTACTGTACTACGGGATTTTAAAGAGCTCGATTAACCTTTGGGGATTCGTGTCTCGTCTGTTTAATTTGCTCACGTTTCTTGCTCATTTGTATAATTTTTACGGTTGAAAATAATTTTAAACGTTATAATGTTAGATGTCTCTGCGATAGAGTTGAAAATATAATTTTTAGAGTTGCTACAAGCCAAAAAATTGTAAGCAAATAATAACGTATGAATTAATTACGATTCCGGACTTGAAAGAACTCACGTTCATTTTTACGTTGGTTGGGTAATTTGAAAAATTGTGGACAACATATTTGAATTTAGGTTAGAAATTAAATAAATAAATAGATTTGTTCATGATATTTATAATAAATGAATTAATTTTTCTTCGAAGTTTATTAGGAAATAAATATGACGTGAGCGTGATTAAAGTTTTGAATCTATGTACAATAAATATTTAAAATTTATATAAAATAAATAAATTAAAAAGCCTATTAAAAGAAGAATATGTTGTAAGATATAAAATGTTAAAAGAATGATATACAGTTAAAGTTTTATTCCAAGAAGCGAGATTTTACACATTTAGACCATCCCAGAACTTACAAATGGGAATTTGTTATGACTGATTCACCACGACGCGCATATTTTGCGTTCTAGCGTCCGCCTGTTGCACAACTTGGCAACTAACGAATCTGGCCCACCGTATTATGCAATCGGTGCCATATATGCAGGCCACTGTTACTCCTCTTGAAATTTCGTCAAAAATTAATCAAATGATCCCACATTTTCCAACTATTCTTTCCTGCAATCTCTCAAAAGTAATAATTTAGTTGGTAACGCGTGTTTCAAACGAAAGACGCGAAGTATCCCGTGTACGCCCGACCAAGAACGGCGAACAGGAAGTGGCGGAGAATTTTACGCCGGTTTTACCGGCACTCGCGCCTCTTTACGAACAATATGGAACGTTCTAATTGCTCTTGTTACATCACTTCCCGGCAGGAAGTCGGCTCCACCGGTTCAACCGGTAGTAACTCGCGTAAGGGCAATTCTTGTTAGTTAAAACCAGCGCGCGTCTTCGTGATTAAGTCCGCCACTAGTCGCGCAGCGGACTCCCAGTCCTCGTTCCCGAATCGAGACCGAATTATAGCTCTTGCTTTCCTTTTTCCTATATTCTTATTTTTAATTTTTTAATCCTCGAAATCCTTCTAGTTCCTAGACTGGCCGTTTAATTTTTATTAATTCTTGATTTTTTTTTATTTACATAGGATAAAATTTTTGATACAAAGACGAACGACGAAACGAAAGTTTCTTTAGAATGTTTCTGAGTATTTCAATTTTTCAATTTATTTATATTAGTAGCAATAACAAGTTTTTGATACAAGGATATACAACAAGTATGCAACTGTGGAAAATATAAAATTTTATTTCATTCTTGGGAAGGACGCAGAGTTTTTTTATATTTTTTAAATTATTTAGAAACGATGTGGACCGAGGATATGATTCGTTTCATTTCGTTTCGTTTCGTTTCGTTTGTTTATCTTCTCCAGCTTCTTGAATTTTCTTTTTTAACTAGTCGAGCATTTTGTGACACGCTGTATACATTTCTTACTGTGTCCAAATATTTGACTATTCTCGCCACTCCTATGTATCTTACAGTTCTTCTCTACCGTTCATCCTTGCATACATTCGAATAAAGAATAATTCCGTAGAAATTGCAGAACGAGAAACTCAGGCTACTTTAAATAAACAGCTTTCCAAGATACACCAATAGTCCTCAGAGTAGAAAGTAAATTTCTGCAAAATAAAAATTTATCAAAGTTTTGCAAAAAAATGTTAGAAAAGTATCGGATCCTAAAAGTAGTGTATTTAATCAATTTTTTGTCATTTTGAGAATTTATTGGTTTGTGCATGAATTGCTCGAAAATTGTATTATATAAGATACACGTGTAACTTAAAGATCTTATCGTTCAAGACAATTATCGAATATTAAAAACCAAAGGCGTTATTCTACAATTTTGGAACGAGAGTAGATAAAACACGTCCGATAAGGGCAAAGATTTTCGACTCGATAACAAAAAATAGAAGAATTTGCGCAGGAAGTCGGAGCCAGAATTTTCCCCGAAGTTTGCGTTACGCGCGCGTGCGTTCAAGTTTCTCCTCTCTGGCCGACGTTCCTGTCGACCCGGACGGAAATAACTCGCGCCAAAAATAAGTTTACGGTGCTCGTCACGCCGCGACGGCTTGGAATAATGTTCGGCCATTGTGAGCACCCTGTGCGATCATTCTGTGACAATATGTCGCTTTCAACCTAATTTCCTCGACTTTTTGACGACTTCGTTACCGGAAGATCTTGCAAGTTTTTCGACATGGAGTACTTTGTCATTACAATTATTAGATTTTCATTTAAAATTTCCGTTAAACGATTTGCAATTTTTTAACGACAGTAATTTAAAAAGGTCGAAAGCATAAAGCGAGATGGGGAAATTAACGGAACACGGAGGGGTGTGAAGCTTTCGCGGAACGCGGTGTGCAAAAATCGAATGCCGCCGTTATGCAAACTCGGAAGGTATAAGGTCGTTGCACCGTAATGGTCTGTCGGAGTGTAATGGAAGGAAGATCAAAGTAACGGAGGATCGTGTATATGTAGTACATAGGTACGCCCACGAACAGGGACGGCTTTATTCCGATTTCCTCGCTAAACAGTTGCCCTGTCTTTGATAAAACGTCGTCGACCCTCTGTTTTTTTCGTCCCTCGCCTCGGATCGAGACAATCACGGAGACTAGGCCAGTCAACAAGACTTGACTTTGTTTCCTTTTCGTCAACATTGTCCTCTCGAGCATCTCCTCGTTGAAGTTTCAATTAAATTCTCTCGCGTTTGTGTCTTTCGTTATTTTAACAGGTAAACTTCACGTCGTTAATACACTGCGGATTTACAACTGTACAATTATACGCGTTTCTGTGAAAGTAATTTGAAAGATAGAATGCAGACAGAGGCTTGTTCTACCTAGGTGCTTAGATACTTTTGCCTCTTTACATTTCTCATAAATGCAGTCACGTAGCGTTGATACAACTTCAAATATTAAATATTAAAACCTAGGAGAATTCCAAAACACCCAGTTCTTCCTATTTACGCGCAATCCGTCCGCGCAGCTCGACACTTTGAGTTCATCGCGATCTCGACTCGTTACGTGTCAGATGCTTTTTTCGGTAACGAGCGTGAATCGACGCGATCCACGCTCCTTCCTTAACCGGTCCCTCACGACACAGGCGGGGGGGGATTTTAAATAACAGGCAGGAGGCCGTTCTCGAAACAGGTTGGCCGCGGTTTTATCGTGGTCAAGGTCCGGCGTGGATTCAGGTCGATTCAGCTCGCGTATCACGGTCCTTAAAGGGCTTGCTCCAAGGACACGTTCCGAAGGATGAGCACGCCGGACCGAGCGAAGAATGCGATCTCCGCTCATTGTGTGCCGATCACGGTGACGTCATGCTCTCTCGATACAGTACGTCTCGGATAAAGAGGAGCGTAGGACCGGTTTATTCAGCGGTTTTATTCAAACGAGGAACGCGTTGGAGCTGCCACTTGGGCGAAACGATTGCGAAACGCCTCGTTCGTTTGCCCGTTTCAGGCAACTGGGTCGCCTCCCTCGAAGAATAGACCCGATCGATTTTCAATGGCCATCGACTTGGTTTGCTCGCTTTTGATCTATGGAGCCGACCACGCGCTTGGTTGTTCTAACAGCCGATGTTCTCGAGTCGTGTGTCGCGAGAGTGATGACGTATACGATGTTTAAAATTATTTTCACAACAGCTCGGACATTTATGGCGTATGCTGAAATTTGGGTCGCTGATGAAGTTATTAAGAAAAACACGGGCCTTTCCTTTTTCGGTCAAGGAGAGTGTGCCGTTAGACAGTCCGGAAAGAAGTCGACGCTTCAATTGACTTTCGAAAGCTTCGAAATCTCGTTCTACGCGTTGCCGCTGTCCACGGAAAGAGGCGCGAGCAACATCGAAAATTTTCACAGGCTATATTTAACCTGTGAGTCACGGTGACTTGCGACTCGGCGGCACGTTCGAAATTTTTGGGTTTCTCGAGAGTCTGTCGAGTGTAAAACACATGCGAGCGCACATGTTTTTCTTCGAAGGAATTATGTATTTTATATTTACCTCTTAAGATCGTATATTTATTTATTGGAATTTTATTACGATATTTTATCACGGTAACTCGGAGTGAATGAGAACATTGTGCGTTGATCAACGCCTCTATTTTGCAATGCAAGATTTCCTTTGGGAGAAATCTTGGAAACCTTTCATCGCGATAACATTGAGCAAGACAATTAAGTGATTAATTAATTGTGACATTCGTGCTTTCGTACTCTCTAGTTTCCCTATTCTGTATTGTATGGCGGAACTCCATTTGTTGGAATCAAATTTTCATCCAATTATGTAAACTTTTGTTAGTCGCAGTCAGTTATCTCGCACGATTCGTATAAACGAAATTCTATTGAATACATGGACCATTTACCTCGAAATTAACCTAAATCCATCTTCTTTTGCTTTGAGATATCAAAATGTTCCTGTTTAAATTAAATTAAATTATACATCCATACACAGCAACGATATTTTCAGACACAAGTTACCAAAAAAAATACACAAATTTTCCTTTTTTTTCAATTTTCTTAAAAAATCTAATACACGTATGTAGCAAGCGGTAATGCTTGTTTCTGGAACGTCGAAAGATTCGTCGAATCTCGGTTGGAATTCGATTAGGACGCTTCGGAATTCTGAATCGAGTGTCGTTAAAGCTTGTTGGCCGCGGTTTGCGTAATCCTCGCGGATCCGGTAAGACGATCCACGTGTTGGAAAGCTTAGATCCGCGGCAGAGTTGAGTTACCAGAGCCACATCCATCGGTGTGTTCCTCCGCTCTACCATTTCCCCCAGGTTTCCCTCTGTCTAGGGTTACCTGCGGCTCGACTGCTCGCTCGCTTTCCTCCGATTCGCGCTGCTTCTCGTCTTTTACGACCAGCAGCCCGATCGATATCGCGACCAAGCCGAGAAAGCACCGAATGAAGCAGCGTTCAAGAGCCACGCCGGAAGATATTTCTCGCTCTTCTCCGGTTCCCTGCTCCGGTTCTTTAAAATATTTTATACGCTCGGTTCTAAATTTGAGAGAATCTCAATTCGTTAAGAACGACATTGCTGTTAATTTGTAACGACCAGTTTATTCTATTAAATTCTAATGCTTAATATCGCGAATATTAAATCATACGATGACGAATTTACGACAAAGTGGAAGCTTCGCGCTTTAAAGTGTGAGATCAAGTGGATGATCTTCTTCAACAAAGTTGTGTCAGTCATTGTCACGGTTATGCTCTTCGTTATGTGTAAATTCCAATTTTATTTCACATTTTAGCGTTCAAACATTGCAAAATAGGAGTTCAGACTCTCTTCGATCCAGGCCTGACTGGAGATTTAGGAGTGCTTGAACGCGCTCGGGGTTAAACGAGCAGATTAAACGTCGGACTTCTTCAAGATATTCTTAAAAACCACAGAGGCGAAAGCTTCGCTCGAGTAACGCGATCGATCGGATGGGTGAATGTCAAACGACGTGATCGCGCTTCTGTAATTGTATTAAATTGACAGAAGACTGTGAGTAATTTGAGAGCGTACGTAGCACTTGTAAAGAGAAAATTTTCTCTTCGTCGTGTGACGTTAAGGACGGCGAGTATTGCAGCTACCTATCGATCTTGTGGCGTTGTAACAGGATCGTTAATAATGAAATTACAGCTCTGTCACGGGATGTTTATAATTGCAAGCCAGGTTATAAATAACTTGTGCCTGTCGTGGATCTTGCAAATGTGATATGCGAATTTAGATCGTAGGATCAGATAGAAAATAGAAAACATGGAATATACATGTATACGAGATATTTCCGCGTGTCCAATTGTCTCCAAAATTATTCATCATTCGAAATAAAATTTTACTTCAAGTTTGTCAGGATGACTACTAAATTTATCTAGATGAAGGTCAAGGTTACCTCCATTTTTCTCAATTATATATTTTTTGATTGCAGTTCTACATTCTTCATCACGATATTTAAAAAGTAATTAGTCTAGAAGGTATTTTAACTTAAATTTAAAAACATGAAAGAGTGTGGTTCCTGTTTTTCTTTGTCTTATCGCCAGTTGCGAAATCTGCTCGGGCGAACCGCTCCCGTTCGCGAGGAAGGTGCAAAAAGCAAAGTGCAACGACTTATCTCCGATTGCGGAATTATTTTAATGCCTGGTTTCCGCGCGAGCTGGCTAATCGGCGGCGAGACCGGTGCTTTCACGCTCGCCTCCGTCTGGCGAATGCTCGGGTTCCCAAGCGGATCCTCTTCAGCTCTGGACTCTGGGCTTGATCGTATTATCGCCGCAATACGCTCCGTTTACACGCGTATCCTGTCTTTCACGCGGTTGCACGCGTGTTTTTCTGTCTCGTCTCGAAAATCTTTTCCTTCCTCAAGCCTATATTAGTCAATTAGTCGTACAATAATCAAGTAACGTATTTCAAAAGTGATCGATCGAATAACATCGTGTTATGAAACAATCTAATTTTTTTAAAAATAACTGTGTGTAGATATTAACATTTATTCGAGCATGAGAATGATTTTTCTGTTGATTACATCATTATTCAAACGTGAATAATATGCGTCTGTAGTAGAAGACTCTTCCAAATCAGTGAATATACATTATATTCGTCATTTCTAGATTATTTTATCATCTACTGTCAAACGAAGTAACTTTTTATTTAAATTCAATATTGTCAGCTAATTCGTTACTTCAATTGAATCAGTTCAAATAATGATTGATTTAAATAAAATTACTTCTCCGACGTCGCTTCTAAAATAACGATATATACAAACTGGTTGAAATAAGTCATTATTTCAGATCGTTATTTTTTTATTTTAAATTTTTCTCTTCTCTTTCTATTTTTTTTTTTGTCCTCACTCGTGTTCTTTGTGGGAGACGAAGGAAGAAAAGAGTCTGGCGACCTCGAAACCGCGGACTGGTTCTCTTTAGTCTTGCTGCCGCAGAGAACCGCGATTCTACGGTCGTTTTATCCTTGCTCCCTTTTTTTTTCTATTCGCCCTTTTCTATTCTTTCTCCTTTCCCCAGGTTGTAAAAGGCACCGTTGATGTCTGGCTCTTTGCTTTTATGGACCAGGTTGTTCGATTAAAAAAGTTTTTGTCCGTACAGCGTCGTGGTTGATGTGCTGGTTTTTATTGAGCCAAGGTGAGGAGAGAAATCGTTCATCTACCGAATTTTCATAATAAACAAAATATCTTTGTATCTTCGTGTAATTTTTTTATATTTTTTTATGATTTACTATTCTTTATTAATACTAATTATTCATTTAACAATAAGGAGTACTTTGTTGCTTATTAATATATTTTATTATCATTTCACTCATACGAGTGAGGTGCTTTCCTCTATTTGTTTTACCATTTTATTTTATTTTATTTTGTTTACTTACATAAACGAGATATACAAATACAGATGAATTAATTGCAATGAAATAAATAATAGATTACGAAGAATAGTAGGTGTACGTTGATCTCAAAATATCAAAATTATCCGTAGAGCATATCGATTTTCACGATACAGATTATGGAAAGATTCATCGAGATAAATCGATCGATATTTTTCTCCTCCTGGTCACTCGTCCAGCGGAGAAGAGGGCAGAACCATGTTCGATGAACGAAACACGATCTTTCTCGAACGAGTTGCATAAGAACGCGCGTGCACGAGGCGTCCGATTCGATAGACGTACTTCTCGCAAGGTTAAGGCCAGGTTATTTGGTTCGTTGGCAAGCGGAGAACGCGCGGACAGATTGAACTGGTCCAAGAACGAGAGCAACGGCGTCGTGTCGCGTCGAGCCGAAACGCAGCTCATTAACGTCGTTTGCGTACGTTATGCAATTAGCGCGTGCAGCCTCGCCCACCCTTTCAGGAGAGCGTCGTGCCGTTTCTGCCGAGTCCCGTTCCTGCCTCGTGGCTCTTGGGCGCGGTCGAACGTATCTTTTGCACCTGCATTTCTTTTTACGATGAACTATACGTGGCGTTACGTGCTCGAAGCGTGTCCCCCTCAGGCGTCACTTAAAATCGCATACACCCCAAAGTAAATTGACTTCTATCGAGTGCAGATAATACGCTTGTAGCAAAGAAATTAAAATAAATAAGCAAGGAGTAGGGATGAAAATTTATAAATTTATATAAAAACTTAATTATTTCAAGAGTACGAGCTTCTATTTGTATATTTTGCTAAAAGTCATTCGAGTCTCTGAAAATACACTGTTATAAATACAGAAAATTTCCGTGGGAAATTGTAAATAATTTTGGCCATTCTGATAGTCCTGGTATATTTAATAATTTGTATTCAATAAAACAGTCAAATTTTAAAGGATTCTAAAAGGGGAGGTTTTTTTAGTCTTCAAATTTTTATTTTTCGAGAATTTTAAAATATATCTTTTTGCCATTCGCTATATTCTATATGATATAAAATACGTATACACTTGTACGAAACAGCATTTCTTGAAAAAGAACTTTTATTTTTCGTAAAATCCATGTAACAGCATGGAGGCGAACTTTAAAAGGTTAAAGTGCAAGAAAAATCTTTACAAAAGCAGCGCTGTACATCTATAAAATTTTGTAGGAAAAATGACGAATTGTTCGTTCTAATATTTTATCAATGCAGAAATTTACGTGGCATCGAACTCTGTCGAACTTTTCATTCTGTTTTTCTCTCGAACGTTCTAATACGATTGAGAAAAAATTAATCACCTCTAAACGTATCTTTCCTGTCATTTGCAATGGTGATAGTTTGATATTTTATAATGCAACGCTCGATCTGAATGTGCAAGGAAACCTTGGTCGATAGTTCATTATGCAAAGCATCGCTCCACTTCGATAGATTTATTTGTTTCAAATTATGTTAATTATTAGATAGATTTATTTATCGATCGGAGTTCGTTGGATTGTATCGTTTGGTGAATCTTCGTTTTTGAATTAAGGCAATAAAGATAAAGATAATTGATTAAGGACCAAACGACAATGTAGATATTTAAATTTTTCAAAATTTTATTAATTTTTTTAATTAAAAAAAATTTCTTGAATTTTCGAAATTTTACAAGTTATAGAATCTACGTAGACATTACGACATAATGACGAGAAAATGTTAAATGGACTGAAATTTCCTTCGATGGATCCAATAAGTATCAACAGATAGAGTAGAATATGTAATAAAATTGATTGAAAAGAATTTCGAGTAAAATATTGCGTCAACGCAATGCTGATACCTAATGGATTAGTATAATATCTGTTATATTCTTTGGCTATGTTCTCTCAGTCATTTTCAACCCAGTAATATTTTTCTACATATTAATAAATATTCTCTGTTTGAACACTATATGGAAAAGAAATCTCAAAACGTCCTGTTTATTCGTCAAAATATAAAAATATAAAAAGTTTATTTATTAAAATAGAAAAAGAAACTGTATTGAAGTTTAAAAAAAGGAGTTAAACAGCTTATCGTTTCTACTTTTAAATCTAATTTTATAAACTCATATTCAACCGTCGATTGTAAACAATCGCTCGAAGACATCCACGAATATCAAACCTTTGTTCAAAAATGTTCTCTTGATAGTCAGCAGTTGTGAAAGGAGAACTTCAATCACTCGCTGTCTTAATAGGAACAACGAGGCTTATTTACCGCAAAACGGGCCTGGGGGAAGTCGTTAGAGGCGAAATAATCTACTTTACGGGTCTATTAGTAGCAAAGGAACGAAGACTCGCATTCACGAAGTTTCGAAGAAGAAAAACTTCGAAGAACACCGCATGTTCTCGTGGAAAACACAGTGGTGCAACGTTTATTTTCTCTGGAGCAATTCGTGCAATTTCGCAAACTATGTAACGAAGGGTGATCATTCTCGACGATTATTCGCTGTTACACCATTATCAACGTCGTGCAGAGAATCGCGTTGTTAAATTGTGTCACTCGATTATGTTGCCCGAGTTTTGATGGGAGTTTGCAATCGTAACGTTGCAACGTAACTTGCGTTATTATAAAAATCGATGATGCGAGATGGCGAGAAGAAGGATGCTGGGGGAGATAATCGCTGAAAGATAATTCGAAGATAAATCGCACGGCTGTGTGCAAAATACAGCGTCTAAATACATCGATGACATGTCTGTATCGTGACGTAACGTGCTAATAAGATTCATTCTCATACGAAAACTCGTAAGAAATGTGCTTGTCGCGGCACAACATTTGCATGGACGATGCTCGAACGTGGTTACTCGATGCTAGACTGCCGGCCTGATGCAATGTCTATTTTTAATACGTCTGCTAGCATATTAGCTACCGGCTAGCCGCTGTCCGATTTTACGAATCGAACGCCAACAGATGCTGGGACGCGTTGATCTCTGGTAATACGATCTCCCAAATGACTCAAATATCGATGATCCGTACTATCTGAAGCGTCATTTTCCGTCATTTTTATTCTCAGTCCGGTAGATTTTTTCATGATTATTCCCTAGAACTACCAACGTGATCACTTGTTTTTATAATTTTTTGTTGGACGTTTTACACATTAGGCGTGTAAACAGTGTATTTTTAAAGATTTAAATAATTTTTCGCGAAACATATAAATAAAATAAAAATTGTCAATCTGAGTATTCTATCAAAGATTGCAAAAATTCGGTCGTTTCTCATTTTTTTCACTTTTCGTTGTTTTTCTTTCTCGTTTAAATACCTGACAGATTTGTAATTTCTTCGATGGACAACTGTGCAATGAAATTCCTAAAAATTCATTTCCCGTATTCTCTGAACTGAGAATTCACTATCGATCTGATTTCTTTCATTTAACTGTCGCTTTAGAAGGATTTATAAATCAGTTTGTAAACACCTTGTAAATCCACTTGTGTGAGTAATTCTTGGCAATCAAAATTAATAAAATTATACTAAAGTCTGAATCTAAATCCTTACCGATATTCGTGAAATGTTTATTGTGAAACTCCGAAGTATGATGTCACCGTTGCATTCAACGAATCGTTTGATAATCTTGCTTGAGACCTTTGACACAGTTCTGCACTTTCATAAAAGGCGAGAAAAACGCCGGAGGGAAGAACGCACGCGAGTTTTTCTCAAGAACCGATATCTCGCCTGTTTCATTCATTGCTCGAATGTTATGACTATTTTTCTCTTTTGCATCGAGATACGCTCTTATTTCTCCTCGTAACGTGCTTAGAGTGTAACTCGTACAGCATTTGAACATTTATCATAGGAAACTTGCATAATATATACAACGGATGAATCATCTAATCGATTAAGAATCAGTTCATGTAGTAAAAAATATATAATTTTATTAAAAAAAAAAAAAACACGTATGTGATCTTCATGTGATCCTTGCGCACTTACAAGATTTACAATGGTTCAACTTGTATTATTCTGTAGAATCTAAAAATTAGTATCTATATGTGACGATTTTATTTCGAGTATGATCTGTCTTGCATTATTTTATTTTATAGATCATTTCTAGCATCGCACTAATATTGATTGTATTGGATTGGATGTAAAGGAATTATTTGTAGTAGACTAGAGATTAGTAATAGTTTCAATCCTATTTTGGCTTCCAGTCTTAAGCAACTCACCTGTTCATGTGGCGTGTGTTGATGAAATATTTCAAAATTCCATTAACACGAGTCACGTGTGTGAATAAGTGATGAATGGATTATGATTAGATTGGTAAAATTTCGGAAAGTCACTTCCGAAACAGGTAATAAATGGTAGAATGGATAAAAAATGGTTCCAATATAATCTATTGTGGAACTATTGATATAATATAACGGATTTAATATACCTGTATTTACGTGTATTGAATATCTTATAATTTTTGTATTAATATTATATATTATTATAGATTTGTTTCAATCTTGTCCAGCATAATCATAATAGTCGGTACAATGTCGATGAAGTTTCAAATATTTTGTGTAATACGTGTAATGCATCTACTTGTAAAAATTTTCTGTAAGTGTTCGAATGTTTTCGTGGGCAACTTGCATATATTCAGGCTGAGTCAATTGATGATATCTGATCATTGTTTCACGAAACAGAACGAATAACAACGAAGCCGGTGACGGCGGAATCACGCGATCCTGTCGTGTTTCCAAGACTTGGAGTAATATGCAAATAACATGTAATTAGAGATAATTTGACCAAAAAAAAAAAAAAAATAAAAAAATGGTGGTCGTGTGAATTTATCGTTTCGAAGACGGTTATGTAGATTTTTTAACTCTTAACTTAATATCATAACAAATAAATAAATTTTTTATTGATTTTTACTGATCATTTCAATTAGTTTTGTAGTGATTTATTATTGATCATAATAAATTAGTTAATTTGAATTTAAATTTATCATTAATCTTAATCAAGGAGAATATAAAATACAAAATGAAATACAACCGTTTCTTTATTTCGAATAAAAAATAAACTTCTTGCCTTTCTTGTTACACATAAATCATTTGAATTGTCCTTGGCACTGCCACTGGATTCTCAATCATTTTCTCGAGCTTGAGTACCATAAATTAATCCATGCATTTTCATCCATGCACCATCGAACGATATATCATATTCTGTACTAAAGAGGCCACAAACGATAGTTCGATATCGATGAAAATTATTCCAAAATCATATACGTGGATATCGAATGTCGTTGTGGGTGGTGGTTGGCTCGATTGCCAAAACGATGGTGAAACGTTGGCAATCACAGTGAGGCCACTGCAAACACGAATACGTACTTGGCAAAAGTGCCTTTGAATTATCGTAACAGGTGGCACAGCTTGCTTCTTAGAGGCAACAAAATCTTCAGTGTTTACCGATCTTTTGATTGTCGTCCAAGAAAAGGTATAACAAAGTATTACTGGGAAATACTACTTGTTTAAAAATTTTTGAACAACTGAGTTACATTCGAATTTTATGTAGTACATTAATCAAATGCAACAAAATCTTTGAAGCGTTTTTCAGTCTCCTGATTGTCTAAGAAAAAGAATAACAAGATGTTAGTGAGAAAATTTTCTTGTTTAAAAATTTTCATATAAATCATTGCCGAGTTTTGATATAATACATGCGTTAATCAAATATTTGTCAATATTTGATAATAAAATATATATCACAGTGATCTGAAACTTTGGTATCTTCGGTGGAAGATAGTTCCAAGTTGTCGGTGACCTAGAAACATCCAGCTTGACAAATGAATTTTTATTTGCTCGCGTGAACCGTTTGTCCGTGGATCGATCGCTACGTTCGTAACAGAGCTAATCTTCTGTGTCCTTAGAACATTAAACATAGAATCGTATATTGAGCGAAATTTGCGTTATTTATATTTACAGATAAAACAAATGATCGTTTGTCTGTGATAAAAGGCGTGACTGATCTTTGTACTTGAAATCTTGTTTTCGATAGCTTAATCTCACAGATTCGAAATAAGTGATATCATAAAATTTTAAATATGTAAGCAGAGCACGGACGATTAATCAAATTTTTTAGAACGCTCTGGCAAATTATCCGCGAATGACAACAGCAAAGTATCGCGAAAGAAAACTAACGATAAGAAGATCTTTAATGATCTAAAAATTGTCATAATTTCGTAAAAAAGTCGTAGAATAATTCACTTGGTTTCATTTCAAAGTGTAAAGTCCCTGCTTCGACAATCTTGAATTTTTTTTTTTTTTTTATTCAAAGATGTTTTTACATTACATGTAAGATAAGAAAGTAGAAATTCTCTTTTTACAACGACTTCTTATCTTCACCGCTTTATTGAACTTTGAACATTAGGGTTAGTCAACGAAATGTTAGGATTTTTGAATTTTTGTCATTAAAGTGAAGGCTTCGCGCTCTGAGATGCAACCAAATGGATCGTTATGTAATTTTTTTTTTTTATAAAAGTTATGTTTTTAACGTCGTTAGTGCGTACAGTTGTGCTTTCTACTGTAAGTATCGATTTGGGGACGCGTCTAGACATGGAGGTCAAATTCGTGGCGTCCTTTAGCCGCCGTTTTCCACCGCTTATTATCTCACCCTCGATTCTTTCCTTTTCCCACCCCTCGCGCGCCATGCCATCTTCGTTTTATCGCGAGCTCGACCGATAGCTGTTGTTCCGGCCAACGAGACTCGTAAAACATCCGTATCCCCGCTTTGTCGCCGTCCCCTCCCGTAACCTACATTCCCGGAACGTCCGTATTACGAGATACACAAGCTTTATCTTTCACCTTCACTCCCCTTCGAGAGGGAGCTCGCCTTTTCCATTTCCGGGGATAGAACACATACGCGCGCTACGGATGTAGGGCTCGTTGAATTATTCAGCGAGCAATTGTTTGCATATAAGTTTCGGGAATTACGGTTATGGATTCGATATTTTTGAATTATTCAGCAGTGGGGGTAAAGTTGAAAACTCGTGGATGGAAAACGTGTTAGATTGTGTACGATTTTGGACGTACATACGTACATACGAGTATTCCGAAAGGATGTATATTGGCGAGTTGAAACCTCATGTTCTTGATACACGTGTAGTTTGTTGGTTTGCGGATTTTTATTCAGTTTTTTAAATATTTTTAAACGCGAAATTGCACAGAACGTACGTATTGCTTATTTATTTAATACATAAAATAATTTTCTGCCAAGATTCTACTTTATTAAGTAGTTAATCTTCAAAATAAGAATTCGCATAAAAATCTACTGACTTGCAATTAGCAAGCAATATGATCAAGTCTGTATTTTCCTTGTATTTCTTCTCGAAATGATTCTGATTTAATTGCACTCCCATCCGTGTACTGAATATCACGAATTAAAATACGAATATCCGTATATTTGAGGATCCGTAAAATACGGACTTTCGGTACGTGCGTGCAATAAGGAGATTTTTGGAAACTAAGCATTATCGAGAGATACGGCGTTTTCTTCGTACACGATAGACAAGATAAATTGTATATAATTATTACTAGAATATTTGCCAGTGTTTTTTCAACCGCTGTGAATTATCAGTAGTACGTATCATCACGCAAAAGACCCTTCGGTACCCTGAACGAACAAGAAATTCGCCAGGGTACATTTGAATAAAATACGTTGGCGTAATCACCCTCGTGCGTTCTATGTTATCGCATCCGTTGACCACGAGCGGAGCAACGTTGATCGCTTTTAGCATGCAGCTCGCGTGATCGCAGAAATGGGTCTGTCCTAGCTGATTTATTAATACGGACACTAAATCGAACCGGCGACCTGGATTCCTGGCCTTCTATTGGTTTGTCTGCGCAAGAAAATTGACGAATTTCCCGGGAAATCGATATCGGTCAATTTAATTGCGAAGTATTTTCAAAATTCAGTTCAAATCTTGGAGAACATTTCCTTCGTTTTGTGAAATTTTCTTGACAATAGCATATTACAATAAATACTTCAAATATTTTATATTTTTCTGTGCATAAATTCTCACAAATGTATGAAAATTCGCACTCTAATATTGAGAAGAATATTATTATTCCAAACTAGAGATCTCAATTATACATGTATTTGATATATTCGTGTTTTAATCCGTGTATCAAAATATGTGACACACGTATACTGATTATTTTAAGTGCACATATTCCGATTTCTTCTCATACATTAGTAATCGTACAAATTTGAATGTGTTGATACACTCGCATATACATGTACACTTCCTCAGTATTCCTCAGTCTCAAAAACTACACAGATACACGTTCGTTACACACGCATTTGTAATATACATTTAAAACAATGAACTTCATTCTAAATTGACTTTCATCTGTCCAGGTCCATGCGAAACACGAGGAGAAAACAGAGAGCAAATCCGTGTACAGGGAGTACAATCGCGAATTCTTGCTCCCCAAAGGAACCAACCCCGAGAGCATCAAGTCTTCGCTCAGCAAGGACGGCGTGCTCACCGTCGAGGCTCCGCTTCCGGCAATCGGCACAGGCGAGAAGCTTATTCCGATCGCACACCAGTAGATGCCCAATCGACCGGATGGATACACGAGAAAACGATCCTTGAAACTTCCTTCAAAACTCCATCATTCGTGTATTCGTTCAGATCGCTTCCTTCCTGCTCCTTCCATCAATTCCCGTAAGTCCATTTCTTTATTTTGTCTTTTCTCCTTTCTATCCTCTTTCCTTGCTATCTATTTTTTTCACTATCCTCCTCGATGAATCTTTCGCTGTGAACTTTCGTAACTCTCGTCTCCGCCAAGGCTTCCTCTACCCCGATCGAATAAATTTCATGCATTTTCATTTCCTTCGTTCCGTGAAACGAAAATTCTGTCCGATTGAAACGAAAATTCTACACTTGGAGTTCAAATTTGAAGACAAACGACAAATTTGATGAATTACGACGACGAATTGTATTGATCAGCAGGAAAGCAAAGTTCACAGCGAAACATGCTTACGAAACGTAATTTCGAAATGTAGTATTTTGTCTAATTTACTCTGCCTCCTACAAGAGAAAAGAAATCTTCTATTCTGTTTCGAGAGAATAAAACAAAAACATTGACTAATAAAGAGCTTCAAAATGTTCAGTCCCTTTTTAGAAATTGGTAAAATATTTCGCACATTTCCTTTTAGCGAAAATTTAATTTTCATTGTCCGATGTGATCAAAACCAAATCTGTAACTCGAAAGGACTATCATAGGAAATGATAATCAAATTATTAATGAAACGAATCCTTTATTCGGAGGTTGTAGAAATGTGACGAGCACATTCGATGTCAAATGAATCGCCTAATTTTATATATATATATATATAAAAAGAAAATTACTGTCTAAGTGTTTGATATGCAGTGTCTTTTTTCGATCAGCTTTTTGCCGCTTTGATACACACACACACACACACACACACACGTGTTTTTATGATTGTTATCAGCCGATGATACACCAACCGGCAGAATCAATTTGTAAAATCAGTTCGAAGATCGTAGTTCGTTCGAAGATCACCGAAAAGAAGAATACATTATTATAAATAAATAAATAAATAAATATATATATATATATTTATATAATATATATATATATATATATATATAGCGATTTGTAATGTTAAGATATAACGTGTAGGAAATCAAAGATATTTGATAAATTATTATTCTCCCTTTTTGGTACCGACCAGCTTTTTTCGATGCTTTCATATGACATTTCCTTTTTAGAAGTAACATTTTTCTTCTTGGAAACACGCATTGCCTTAAAAATAAAAAATAAATAATAAAAAAGAAAAAAATAGCAAATAAAGAATTGCAAGTGTCTGATAGGTTGTGTTTCGTGGAAGACACGAATAACATAGGAAAAATTATTGCGAGGCTTGTGCAAAAACTGCGAGGTTTGTCAGGAGAAAGAAATTCAACATAACGCAAAAGTTCGCAAGCGATCATCCGTAAAACGATAACTTAACGTACGTGTTAATTTTTAGATGTACTACATTAAAAGACTATAACACGAGGATGCTTGGAGTATTTTAAGCATTGTAATGATTATCATTATGATTATTATTATTTATGAATATTTTACTATTATCGAGATATGTATGATGTTTAAAAGGTAATGCGAACAATGTGGAAGTTTAAATAAAAATGAACTTGAAAATTAACCAGTTCGTCCAAGTCTTTTAGTTTAGCTCAGAATAGAAACAACATGGTCATTTAATTACAATTGACTACTTATTATTATCGACAATAATTGAAAATTAACAAAAAAAAAAAAAAAAAATCTTATCGACGAATTATCACAGTTTCTTGATTTCAAATTATTTATTAACAAAATATTCGATCTTTTTATATACATAGTTTATGTTGATATAAAATATAGTTATAAAATTGTTACACCAAACGCAATTACACCTTTCAAAATAATATTAAAGATTTATACAACGAATAACCGTGCGGTCGCATTGATTCAAGCGTATTCTCGATTGCATCATTAATAGTACGTAAAATACGAATGCAATTTAAATAATGTCTGCAAATGTATAACAATAATTAAATATCATTCTAACTATTGGTAAAAGCAGCAATTTTCAATGTAAATTTCTCTTATTTCTGAACTGCAAATTACTTACATTCATTGCGCGAAGTATAAATAGAGTTTGAGAATCATTACGTAAATTATTTGTATAATATAAACCAAATTTCCCGATGCAATAAATTATAAATAAATACATATTGTTTATTTGATTCTTCTATTTCGCATTCGGAGTTCGTATAAAAAATACATATGTGACGATAATACGTAATATACAATTTAAAAATAATTATGTACACAGCAGAATTTTACAAATTTCATTTTTACATAGACAAGTGGCACGTTATCCTCGAACAGAGACTGATTATTTCCTTAACTATTATTCAAACTTCTTTAATATTTAGATTGAATAAAGACATCTAGGATTCACGACCTATGGCTTAAGCTATAGGTTATTATTTTGGTATATATTATACTGATTAGGTTACATATTAAAAGGTAATAAAAAGCACCGACACAGTAGACTGACAATAAATATCATATAAAAGGGCTATAGACGACACACGAACGAATCTTAAATATTCGCTGTTAGTTTAACAAAAGTTTAATTTCATTTACAAATCTTTCGCCCAAATCAATTAAATTCTATTTTAATATAATGTTACTTCTAGAACGTGGGAAAAATGTGTAGTACTCTTGGTAGTTTACGTTTCATTAAAATTTAAACGTATAAAAAGATTCTTTCATATTCTGAGATCAATGACAAGTCCATATCAAAGTGTTTTCTTTTTTATGGAAATTCATCGTTTGAAATAATATCATAATTTACCCGATCCTATATATTTGGAATCTCCGCGGAGAACAAAGGCGCATCAGAAGCAGTGAATGTGGGTGATTTTCCTTCTCTTGCAATGCGTAACGCTTGGTGAACTGAAACCGTGTCCAGCTCTTTCTGATTTGGCTTTTCATTGTCTAAACAAATGTCCGCCGCCCTTTTCCCAAACGGCTCCAATACTTTCACCCTATAGTCGACAATTGTCGACACTGGATTTCCAGTTAATCTCAAATTCTCCAAACAAGGTAGATGTCCAATGTTCTTCACCTCCTCGATCTTCTCGATGCGATTGCAACTCACGTCTAGGCCTTCTAATGAATACAATTTCGAGAAACTCGATAACGATGTTAATTTATTCTGGGAGAGGTCAATGTACACTATATAACCAAGTTTCGTATGCAAATCATCCGGTAGAGTTGAGAAATTGTTCGACGCCAGGTACAACTGGGACAATCTTGGCAATAGGGTGACATTCGAAATTTCAGAGAGCAGATTATTGTTTAAGGTCAAGCATTCAATTTGAGGTAATAATTTAATCGCTTCGTCAATCATTTCTATCCTGTTATCGCTGAGATCCAAATGAGTGACCTTAAACCAGACATGAGAATCATTCGCGTTTTCGATATTTTTGTGCACTTCCTCGCACATGGCCAATTCGACGATATTCCTGAGCTTCGTATTGTTTACTTTTAAATACTTTACTGTGTCACGAAGATTGCCCATATTGTATATTTTATCCACTGGATACTGATCGATAGTCAGTTCTTCTATATTCTTGAAACTTGATAGTTCAATGGATAACGCCGAGGAATAAATATTGCTGGTTCTGTAAGGCTCTGAGCTTCCTTCAATAATGAGACCAGTCAGATGAGAATTAAAGTCCAAAACATGACTGAAATCATATTTTCTGTCAACAACTTCAATCGGCGGACAGGGTTGTTTTAATCTCTCGCTAATTGCATATAGCTGAAAGAAAATGATTGTATTACTTTTTATTCAAGCATATGACAAATAGCATATAATTTATTTATTTATTAAGACAATCACCTGTATTAGATTGAACTTGTAAGTCTTAGATTTTTGTAGCAAATTGTTGCCTTCTGTAAAAAATTCTAAAGCCATACTCTGCAATAGGAAAAATATGTCATATATATGCATATGCAGAAATACAGCCAATTCTCTAGGCATTGCTTTCTTCAAATAATTGTACACTTCATTCAGATAGATCTCTAAGCTCAGTCTACGTTTTTCTACAAAAGCTTCACACTTATTTCCAATAAGTTTCTTTGGTGGCAATATATCCTTCTTAACATAATTCTCCGAGACAAGTTTATCATGAAGCTCGGCAAAGTCATTGTATCTGTAAAAATACAAGAAATCAAAATTTAATTTCACGTATTAAGTTACTTGTGGTATAATCTTGAAATTGTTCAATATACGACAACGATGAACGCGATGGATGTGTGTGTGTGTGTGCAAGTGTATGATATAGTAATCATCAGAAAACAAGTTAGGTTGTTTTATTACACTTTAGATTAAACCAGCTCCAAATAAATATATTTATCTGTTTTACGCGATAAATTTTTGACCATATACAAATAGCTCATTAGTCATACGCTCTTCGAAATTTGTTTGTATTGAGATGCCCAATGAATTTTATATACAATGACCAAATTACTTCTTAGATAAGGTACAATACTGACAATAAGATTAGGCACATAATGAAGCTTTAAAGAAACTGCAAAATAAAGAAATAAAACAATATGTCAAGATGGATGAATCGAAAACGCTCACCTGTGCTTTACGGTCCATTTGATCGAAGCAATCCTAACCTCGATGCAGTAATAAGTGATACCGTCAATAGTGTCAGCCGATGGTATTTTAATGTGCACGTTCTCTTGATTCAACAAAAGACACGCCATCGTCGCGAAACGTTTCGGTAATCGTCGAGTTAAGACGTGACGAGCGTTGTCTCTAGCAGTCGATTGCAGCAAGAGGTTATCCCGGATCGAGCTGTCAATATCAACTGTTTTGCATCAGAGGGAGGAACGCCTCTTATCTGTTCGATGCATTGTATTATCTTCGCGAACCTATCGCATTCCTTTTATTACTGATCCTTCGCTTGGAGCACAATGAGGTTTAAATATACGAACATTCATGGTATTCCGATATCCTTCACGTAGAGAAACGTACGGTGCTACCACCTCGTGATCGAATTAAACACTGACTCCGCTGTTCTTTCCGACAGAAATTCTTAGACGAGGTCACAGACGTTTGTCTGTGAAAAAAGAAATTCGTTGTTATAACTCGTAAAAAATTAATAAATTATTGTTTAAAGTTCAATAAAATGACGAAATAATCGTACAGCTACTTTTTTTAGTTCACTGCAAAAGGAAAATTTAAATTTTGAAGATCAAGATTGATCTGATTATGAAAAAAAAATTGTTCAATGATGGAAAAAATTCTTTTCGGCGAGATGCTTGAATTTTTACAATTTTCAAGAAGAAAAGTATTGTTTGCGCGCGTGTGTAGCGCTGCGAGAGCTTTGTCATTAGTAACGGACTGTATGTATTTTCGCGCACATGTGATATCAGGGATTTTTCTCCTCGGTGGTAATTCTAATGTGGTAATTCGCGAGAGATTACCTGTGTTGCTTGGAAATCGATCCAATTATAAACTTACAGACCGAAGGAAAGCACGGAAGCTCTCTCGGTTCCCTTTTCTTTGGCTTCGAGAAATTGCGGGCTCAAGGTGCGGCACAAAGGGCGGATGCCCGTTGCCGTTTTGTGTGACCTTGCGGGAGCGTGTTTCGTTCGGGAAAGTTGATTCCATGCTTCAGTCCACGGTCGGGGGCCTTGTCTGCTATAGAACAAAGTTCATCCAGGCGATCAGAGTTTTATAGCGGCACAGGCTTGCTGAAGGCTCAGGTTAAACACTTAAAACTCATAAACATTTCCCAATGTGCCTGCACTCAGACCGTTGGTATTGTAGGATGAAAACTCTCCCGAACAAGTATTCTTACTTTTATACTTGCTGTATGATGTTAAAATAAATATGTCTAAACGAAATAAATTCAGAATTGGAAACTTCATTTTTTAAAATAAAATCAAGTTAATTGTTCTACAATTTTTTTTTTCAGGAAATTATAACAGTTTAAAGTACTGACAATTTTTTATCTGAGACAATCTTTTTTCTATTTTTTTATATGAATATTTCCGTTCCTTTTTTACAATTTCTCATAAATTTTTATTTAATTAAGAGTTTTTTATTTTTTATTTCTAGTTATCATTTCGTGTGAAACGCGCGATTACAGCGCCTCAACGGTGAAAAAAGTAATACACATCCTACGATTCTCGAATATCGATATTTCTCACGATCGATGTTTAAGCGGGAACATAGCGGAAGCAAGCACATCTTGTCTGTAAAGAGAAAAGTATTGTCCAGAAAAATCATCCAGAAAAAAGTGTCATTCAGAAGTACTCAGGTAAAAGTTTAAATCAATAGTTGTTAGATTTGTGTTTGTGCTGTAAATTTTTAAGATTAAACATGCATTTTTGGGTTCAGTTCAAGGTAAGATTTAATCAAATAATTGTTAACCATATAATTTTCAACAATCAATGAAATAATGACATATAAATATTTAAACAGAATGTACCATGCTACAAAGTACTTATAATTTTATAAAAAAATTTAATTTCAATTCTAACCAAATATTGTGACCTTGCAATATGACTAAATTTTTATTATATACGTATATATGCTTTTACTTCTGTTGTAACATTTTCTGTTGTTGATTCTTTAACCTTATATTGCGTAATTCTTAACAATTCTAATATTAAATTTAATAATAATCTATTAAAGATGTACGTATTTAATGGCCTAAATAATAATTCTACTGTGTAATGTAATAAAATTTCTCATGCCTCAGTTTTAAGTATTGACAATTTTTCATCAAGTGTGTGAATATTTCTGTTCTGTTTTAAGAATTTTTTATGAAGTTTGTATATTTGATTAAGACCAGAGTTTTTTACTTTTTATTTCCAGTTGTTATTTCGTACGAAACCTGCGATTACAGCGCCCCAACGGTGAAATACGCAATGTACTTCCTATGATTCTCGAATCGATATTCTTATAATCGATATTTCTTACGATCGATATTTCTTACGTTTTAAACGGGAGACATGGCGGAAGAAAGCACACCTCGTCTGTAAAGAAGAAAATATTATCTAGAAAAATCATCCACGAAGAAGTTTTATCCAGAAGTTCTCAGGTAAAAATTTAAATCATGTATAATAGTTGTTAGACTATTATTGTTCGTATTGTGAATTTTTAAGATAAAACATGTATTTCTGGCTTCAACTCAAGGTAAGATTTAATCAAATAATTCTTACAGATAATTTCCAACGATTAAAGAAATAATGGTATATAAACATTTATATATAGCACATAAATAGAACATACTATGTAAAAGTTATTCATAATTTTACGTGTACGTAAAAGTTATTTATAGTTTTATACTAAAATTTAATTTCAATTCTAACCAATAAAAATATTGTAATCTCGTAATTGTCGTTTCTTGGACACTCTTTTACTTCCATTTATATCTCATTAATAGTATCATTTAATTATATATACACGTGTAGTGATTCATCGAGCATTACGATAACGGAATGGAGTAAAATTCTGAAGCTTTTCGTGCTGATTTTTCTTCAGTCATCGATTTCACTTTCACAGTTTCCGGTACTTTGTCTCATACGCTTTTTTAATGAAATTCGAAGTTGATTATCGTTTCACTTTTACATATTTGTCTCCATTTGACATATTTGTTCTAACTTTTGGTTTCTTTTTTTGTGCAGGTTATTCCTCGGTTGCAAAGATAGCATAGAATGCATAAACGCCACGATCCTCAATGGAATTTGATGAATTTTCACGGAAATTTAGCAATATTTTATTTATTTTGGGTAACATTTAGTATACAGTTCATGTATATTTGAGATGCAATTCACAATACGTAATTTCGTAATTATTTGGAATACAAATAGAAAATGGAAACAGAAAAAATGAAATCAATTAATATTTTATTTGGATATAGATCAATTTAACAGTATACATATGCATATTGTCAAATGGATATATATTCCTCCATTAGATTATCGAATTCAAAGTTTTCAAACTATGCTATGCGTACTTTATCATACTTTTTGCTTTTTCCGAATGCTGACGCGCAATTGAAACGATTCAAAGCAAGATTTCACACGCGTTTTTTGTCGTATTATTTCTTAAATATACTTAGCTGTGAACATTATTTACATTTTTTATTTTCAAACATTTTCGAATATTCATGTGCATATTTCCTACTCCAATAACAAACATTTAAAATACAACAATTGTTTTTCATTCACAGTATTCAGTATTGAAAAATATTTTATAATTTTTACCTGATATTTCAATATTTTTAATTATTTACGTCTTTTTACAATCATGTTCTAGAAAAATAGTTGTATTTTTTTCTGGCTTTCGAATTCTCGGTTCTGCATATCCCCTATTGCTTTCTCAACTTTGTTTGCTCCACCGCGATGCGGTGCTCGTAAACGCGAGAAACGTTTGTCCCGGACTCTCCGGACCGGCGACGAGAATGCGAGGAAGTACTGGTCTCGCGTACCTTGTGTACCGATGTCGATACCTCAGGTCATGTATAATTACTAATTACATCATTATATATAATGTGTGTGAATGTTAATGAGTGTGTGAATTTCTGTGTACAGTTTTCGTACAAGAATATTTTAGAAAATATAGGATTAATTATTTCTTCTGCAATGATTATATTTGTAAACGAGAGAGTTGTTCTTTCTTCTTTGCTTTAATTTGTTTCATATTATATTGAACTTTTGATATAATTTCAAGCTGATGGTTTCTTTACTTGTGGTCTCAGTAATATAGTCTCAGTTTTAAATATTGACAATTTTTCATTAAGTGTATGAGTATTATCGTCTTGTTTTAAGAATTTGTCATGAATTTTGTGCATTTGATTTAGACCAATGTTTTTGGTTTTTTATTTCAAGTTATTTCGTGCGAAACGCGCGGTCACAGCGCCCTAACGGTAAAACACGCAATAGACTTTGTATGATTCTAACGAACGTAATCGATATTTCTCGATTTTAAGCGGGAACATGGCGGAAGGAAGCATACCGCGTTTGTAAAGAGGAAAGTATTATCCAGAAAAATTATCCAGAAGAAAGTGTCATTCAGAAGTTCTCAGGTAAAATGTTACATCAATAGGTGTTAGATTTGTGTTTGTGCTGCAAATTTTTAAGATTAAACATGTATTTTTGGGTTCAGTTTAAGATAAGATTTAACGTAATAATTATTACACATAATTTTCAACAATTGTAGAAATAATGGCATATACACATTTAAACAGAACATACCACGCTATAATCTTAATCGCGACGATGTTTAACGTAACGTATTATTTTTTGAATATATTCGGCTATGAATATATTTGATTTACGCAAACATTTTCGAATACTTACAACATGCCTGATATATTACTAATGTGCATATTATTTACTCTAATAACGAACATTCAAAATATAACTTCTGCAAATAGTTGTCTTTCATTTACAGTATATTTATTATTGAGAAATACTTTATGATTTACAATTAGTGTCTTTAATACATATTCAAGATTCTATATAATCATTTTTTTAGAAAAATTGCAGTATTTTCTAAATGAACGTAGTGTCTCTCCCTCTCCTTTCCCCCAATTAATTAGCTTTATTTTCAGATCAATTTTTGTGACCGCGCGCAATGCGATCAGTAGAGTCAGTGTTTGTTGCGCAATATGTTAATATTTTTCTGAGCAAAATGGCTCTTATTAAATTAAATTAATTCATTTGAACTATAATTCGCGAAATTAGAGTCAGTGAGTCCGCCGATTGTTATTTAATCGCGCGCGGTGATAGTCTTTTAGCTTCTTTTTTTCATATTTTCTTTTGTTGAATATTCGTTTTCGGTAGTTGATCGGTGCTAGGTCAATGCTCAAGAGGAAAGAGCCTTTCCAGGAGATCAAGATCGTAAGTAATTTTATATATTATACTTCGATTTTTCAAATTTAATAACAAAGTATAACGTTTTACGTTTTGTTGCAGACGTTTCATAGCAATTCTTTGTACTTTTGGGGGAATATCCAACAGTGGCTCTAAATCCAAGAATGTAAGAATCTTTCATTATCTTCAACTTAAGATTTTGCTTTGCTTTTAAATATAAATTCTAATGTTTAATGTTTTATTGCAGATTTTCTATTCTCTCCACTTCCCCTAATCTTCTAAGAATCTTATGATGCTTCAAAAGCTAAAGATGTAAGTACTTCAGCATGTTGTATTTGAATTCTATTCTCTAAAGTACTATAAATAAAAATATTTTAAATTATTAGTCCTAATTTTTATCACTGTATTAAAATTAAAATTTTCACAAATAACGCTGTGTTTTTAGAAACAAAATGTTTTGTGTTTGTTAAGAAATTTTTCACGTTCATTTCCACTATGGGATTTTCAGTGGTATCTACTTGATGAGGATCTTCACCATAACTTTCTCTGCTGCAGTGTAACGTCGATGACAACGTTCTTCGCATCTATCGGGTGAGTCGCATGTACTTATGTTCGTCCGGTCACTCAATCATGTCGTAGGACGAAAGGTCCAAATCGGCACGGGTTGTATACGTAGAATTTTTGATAAGCATAGTTGACCGCGGGTATTTTTTATACCCGTGAGTAGTAACATTTTTTTCAGATTTTGCATGTATTAGATCAGGATAGGGCTTCTTGCACATGGTGATTGGAATATATACATTTATCATAGTTACTTATATAAAATCAAAATATCTTCAATATAAATATTTGCAAAAGTACAATATCCATATGAACATCCATACGAGTAGATAAATTATAAATATAATTATAAATAATTATTATTAAAGCGATTTCGTTTGAGCATTTCATAGTAGAGAAGACGGATACCCTCCGATTTCGTTGCTATGAAAGATGCAGTTATTAGTTATCGATGATATTTTGTTATAATAATTAATAATTAATAATTTTCAATTTCATCTTCCCTTTTATAATAGTATTAAATATAATTATGATATACATAGTTATGAACTTCTGTAGAATTTGAAATGTAACAGATTAGAATGTATGAAATTTTATGTGCAAGAAGACAGTTCGCGACAGGTAGATTTTTGAATCAGAGCAACAAGTTTGATCACTGCTTTCGCATTTTCGAAAATCTGCTTTGATGAAGAAGTCGCCTGAGATTATTTGTGTTAATATTTAATTTGCAATCAATTGTTTGATTGTTTGAGTCAATTCTTAAACTGTTGGTGATATCTTTTTTAACAAATTCAAGTCTTGTTCATTGTCTTCTGTTGTTGAAACTTTCGTTTCTTTCTCAAAATACTTGGTAGGAATTGGTAGTATTTACTTGGCAGTATTTTGGATATAACTTTTTTTCTATCGTCAATAGTAACTGAGTTATTATGTACATCTTGTGTTGTTTAGATTTCTACTGTCAATAGTTGTCTTGTTATAGTTGTGCTGATAGAAGTTTTTTCGCCACTTGTAAGGACACAATCGACCAGACGGCATTTGAAAAAGGAAATTTCGGGATTTTCTTTCATCTCTCCTCGCTTTATCGCTGCTTTTTATTCTGGAAAAAGTCCATTTTACATCTTTTTTTAGTAAGTATCGAAATATTTACGAATTTTGCTTCAGTATACATGCTCGTGTAAGAAAGAGTCCCACAGCATTCACAAAAGAACCGAATAAAACTATTAATAGCTGCGTCAGCTGTTGCTTCACAATCTTCGAATACCACGAACCGAACGTTCAACTGCCTTGAAACACCGATACTCCAATACTTGTGCGTTCCTTTGAACAGTTCCTCGAAGTAGTTTTGAATTCTAAAAATAGATTTTTTTTTTGGAAAAAAAAGGCATTTCTAACATTTCTGTATTTATTGGTAGCTCAAAGTAAGCTACCAATTAACAAATACATAATAAATAATAAAATAAGCTGCCAGTTTAAAAAGTACGTGATATTTCTCCGTTATGCACTTATCACACATAATTTAGTTCGATGAAAAAATAGTCGACAGAAAGCGGTATTATTTGTTAATTATCAATTATTATTTTTCGTAGTACTGTGTAATATCTCATAGCAGGTATATTTGTTACAGCAGGCTCTTCAAACGGTGTGAAAGCGATCGCGGCGAAAAAACGTTCACCTCGAGTTTCGTCTGGATGCTCGAATGGAATATCGGCGTGTTTACGCCATTGGAAATCGGTGGATGCTGCGTCAGGAGCAATGGCGGCACTGGCTTACCTGGCCGGTACCTCCTCCCCTCCTGTACATATCGTCGTCACGTTCCTTAGGGCAACCCAACGAACCTGTTGCCCGTTCTCATCCAGTGTCGTGTCGCTTTCACGACGATCGTGCGCGGTTCGTTGCGGTTCCTCAGCCTCGAAAGCTGACCGCTCTGTTCTACTCCTTCAGTGAATTCGTCTACCAAATTTCAAAGAAACCGCGATCACACGGGACACCACGACGACCGAACGTTGCCTTCGTGGAAAGGCAGTTTTCCCTCCTTAGCAGCTGGAAAATTACACAATCTCGTCGCGGCTTGTGAATCGACTCGCTGACCATGTACGATGATTTCTGAACGCCACGAGTGAAAGACTGTTGAGAAATTATGTTTTCAAACGTTTAGCGTTTTCCCGGATGATTTACGTTCCACGTTGCAATCAATCACGTTTTTTTTTTTTTCTGAATTAACACGAGGTTACGTGCACGTAAAATTCTCCGCGTGCGATCGACTTTTGTATCGCGACTCGCGCGAAATTTGGAACGTGTCGCGGTCCGTAAAACTGGATAGTTCGAAGATGACGATTCCGCGCGAGAGAAATCATCCGACTTCCCGTAAGAACGGGCGAGAGTGCGTCGAAGAAGATTTCAAGAATTGCGCTGCAATTCCATTCCTTCGGTGCCACGGTGGAAAGTGATTTCCTTGTCTCGCATTGGCGCCGCTCTTTGTCCGACGTCGGCGATGATTTACGAGTGTTGTCAGTGAAATTTTTTTAACGGACGAAGCGATTGATAAACGTAGGACGGATCCTCTCTCGCGAACCCCAGTTACCCGAGATATCGGGCAGAATCGAATTTTCTTCGAACGTGAACGACACCACACTCTGAAGGATTATCGCGTCCTGCTGATTGAAACGAAACGTTACACGTGATATTTCCCGGGGATGCGTGTTCCCCGTCAGATCGTATCGATTTTCGATAACGATTTTACGTATCGCGAGGATCCGCCGCGTATTTGATTAATTGAAACAAAATGTCGCGCGGCAAATTTCAACGGGCGAGCTTACGCTTCGTAATTGGCATTTCCGTGGGAAACAATTTCTCTCGAGACCCGTTCGACCGTTGCAATCGCAAATCCCGCGCATATACTTTTTATCTGTCCGTGCGATTGTCGTATCAATCTTCTTCGAAATTAGAAATTAATAATATCGAGAAAAATTGATTTTCATCCTGAGAAATTAGAAATTCACGTTCGTCGAAATATTTAGCTTCGATTAATCAGAGTTTGAACTTTGAACGTTCCATCGGATATTGGATGTCCCTACGTGTTCGAGAATATTCCGCATTCGAACGTAAACGAATATTACAATCGAGGAGAGTAAATATTTCCGATAAAAAGCCGTTGCGTTTGCTTTTTTACGAGCGGGTCACGTGATTTGCGAAGCTTGCTCATCTTGCCAAAAGAGCGCGCACGGAACAAAATATCGAAGCGAATCGCGTCGATCGTCTTTGAATATTCATTATCGTACGTTTCATTCAGCACGTTGCGGTTCGTTTAAATGAATAACGCACGAAATGGGAAAAATCTGAATTAAAAGATACACGGTCCGATCGTTCGAAGCGACAATTTTTTCGTTTGCGATTAATCGAAGCGATTCGATCGACGCGCAGGCGCATTCGTCGGTCAGTTGCGTATCAGCAAACGAACGAAACCGCGTAAACTGTGTCGTTGTTAATTGAATCCGTCGCGATCAATGGGTAACGAAACGTCGGCATATTTAGCGAAACGTGCGACGGCCTCGTGACTCACTCATAACCACGACCACTGTGCAGGTAGGCATTTCAGCGGTGGGCGTATTCTCGAATTCTTGTCGTGTCGTTGCCACTCGACCGTTAGGAAACCATTATTCGATCGTCGATTGTAGAGACAACATAAATTTTCTCGTTTCGAAATACGTTTCTCTCGCGTCGCTTCAATTTCTAATTTTCTTTTTTCACTTGCAAACTTCACGCTTCGTTCCGAAAATTCAACCCATTCAAGTTTTAAACCAACAATCGTATCGCGCAAAAGAAACTTTATTTCTGCTTGCCAGTTATATATGCTGTAGAGAGGAAAGTCCGGCTGAAGGGTTCGACAAAATTAAGAACGTTCGGTTGGTGCAACGTGCGTGATCGGAGCTAACGGCAGAAGCATTGTTTGGCAGGTGTTAGTTTGTGATCGCGCACCTAACTAACGTGTGGTTGCGTATGCGCGAAAAGCGGCAGAAGCGGAATGAACGAAGAGTACGAATGCGATGAATACCGGCTGCTGTGAGGCCGTTCGTCCAAGCAGAAGCTGAGACCGCAAGTAGAGGTGAGTGGCCGCTCTCCTTGGAATGTTGCGTCGCTTCTCGCGTCTTCTCACCGAAGAATGGAGATTATTATTTTTGTACGAGCCATTAGGGACCTGTTCCGGCCACGGTTGATAAATTCGTGGCGAGACAGTGAAGCGTCGTCGTGCTTCAACCTCTAGTTTCCTCTTACTTGTTCTTGGATCGTTGTGAAATTGTTTTTTTTTTTGGATCAAGAGGAGTTCTTTTTTACTTTTTTATTTTTAACTTTCAGGTTTTTATGTCGAGATGTGTTTAAATTACCTTAAGTTGAAGATTGAATAGCAAACATCTGCGCAACTGAGAATTTCAACAATCCGCGGGTATTTTGTAAAACTGAATGCAAAGGCATCGAATTCGATTTCTTGACAATTACTTCTTTGTTCAGTAAGTACAATGGCACTTCGAAGTAACGTTAGTGGTATATCGAAGATTCGACAGAGAAATCGATTGATTGATTTCCTAGAGGAATTTCAGATCAAATGAGAAGATTAGATTTTAATAACACAAGTTTGCAACACGATAAGATACAGCTTAGGTAATAATGGAATTCGTTGAAAAATCGAAATTAGCCGAGTCTGTGAAACAAATCAAGACTTTTCTTCTCGCTGATGCACTCGTTTACGATTTATTTTTGCATAAAGAAATGTTTCCTTGTTCCCCAACGAAGGATTTCGTTTGGAGATTGTAGAGATTCGAAGAGCCGCGCTTCTTGCCGTTTGTACTTTGTTGTTCCACGAATTGGAGATCGCAGAAGAGATAAACTAGGAACAGAAGTTGATGAATAAGAATTCAGTCGAGCTGAGTTTCAATCGCGTTAGCTGCGAGAGAATACGAGAATGTCATTGTAAATAGCTCCGCAGGGTTTCGTGTAACAGAGACTGTCCGTCGGTGGCATCTTCTTTCGTCCTATTCACTCAGCTTTATCACCATCTTACTTGACTAATTTATCTCTACACGCTAAATCCTCCAGGTCGATCTCTCGTTCTCCGTTCGAGTGTCCCGAAGAACCTCGACGAATTTAATACTCGAGACGATTGAATTAACTGTGATTGAACGTGCTCGATTTTATCGACAAAGTATCCTCGAGAGCGGATACGTTTAACAGTGGACACCGCACAATTGTCATTTAACTTTTCATTAGCTTTTCGGTGGCGTTACGCGCACCGGATCAACATTTATTTATTTGAGAGGATCGAGTAATTAAATTGTTCGATTTAATACCGTACATTGCATACACAGGAAAGGTGTTGCATATTTTATGGATCTGAATCAATTAAACCAAATTGATTCAAAGTATTTGTTAAAAGAACGTGTAAATAAATCATGAAGCAAATGATTCTGATTATAATTAATGTACTCGCGGTACATTGTATAGTTTTTCATTATGCGAATATAAATTTTTCAGAGTCTGTATGACTTTAAGCAGTAAATGAATCAATGCCTGTTTAATATATTTAAAATATTTATATTTCTCTAAATATTTGAAGACTCGCTGTATTTCTAAAAGAACTTGGCAATAAACGATATTGTTTAAATCTGTATATATTTTCGAGCAGTAACAATTAAATTATTGAAGAATAAAATTCAAGCGAAAAGTCGAAATTGTAAAATATAAAATATTAAAAGAGAGAAATTTACAGTCTCGTATCGTCCTTTATATTCATACGCTGGATATCAAACGTTACAGGTATAATTAATTGTTTGGTTGGTCGGGCATGTACATAACTCCGTTCACACTCGGGGAGGATTTGCATAATCGAGATTCAAGTACTCAATCTCCATGTGCATGCATAATTCAGTTGATCAATCTTCAGGAAAACACGTTTCACCTAAATTCCGGAAATTTAAGATTCCACTATTTCATTCATGACTCGAATATTAGCACCGATGCGCCAACAGTTATCCATTACCACTGCACACGCTTCTCTCGTTGACTAAAAGAAAAAAAATCCTCGGCAATCTATAAAACATATTGTACAAAAAAAAAAGAAAAAAGAAAATTTAAAATAAAATAAAATTTAACGTGGACAGTATGTATGAATTGTATATTAGTTATCTATATGTGACAGATTTAAACAGTAGAGGTACAAGTTGACAGCAGAGTTTCAAAAACCTTAGTAGGGAACGTTTCCCAATAAATAAATTCTGTGCTTTAGTCGCGGTAATTGTGACTGACGAGTGATCATTTTTAGATAGTTTACACGTCTTGCAACAAGTCGAAAATTAAATTACATTTCAAGCTTCGAATCATACTGAAAGTGATTTTTTTTCATATTGCGTAGATCCTAAATGACTCGAAGTGTTTCAAATCTCTTTCGTCGCTATCTTGCGCGCTCTTGGTCTTCTCAGATCACGCAACTCGTCAACACCAATGTCGGCTCTGCTCTTACTCTCCTATATTTCTCGCGTAATCGCGTTCCACGCTTCGGTTCTAATTTAAATTGCAACACGTCGTGGTGCGCGGCGTAAAAAAAAAAAAGAAAGAAAAAAAAATCGGCGCTGCGTTGGTGACCGGTCGTTCGCGAAAGGCGATTACGTGGCGCACGACACGTCCGTGTGGACAAGCTAGACACCCATAGGCTGTCGTCGCGATACGGCAGATAAACGTCTGTCCATGATCCAAGGCGCGGTATTAAATAGATTGATATGAATTCCATACTCGTACTTCGATGGGATACTTATTGAAATTGTAGGGACTTGTTACGAAGTTTTGATACTGATACATCTTGAATCGTATAAAACTATTAAAAAAAACTGCACGACTTGTACCCCAGTCTCACTGAATGGCCCAACAGAAGCAACTGTTCCGACTAGAAAATGAAGACGACTTTTTTGCCATAAAATTTTATCGATATGCTACTCGAGGTCTACCCCACGCCCCCTCACGAACCACGTGACCCAAATCAACCAATCGCTAATTTTCGTTGCACTAGCGTTTCGTTGCATCTGAAGAGGCTCGAAATTTTTTCTTTCAGTGATAAAACTTTACCGTCAATTATGCAAAATGTTTCTACACGCGCGTTAACGGATGATTTACGCGAAATCTATAATTCTTGGCACGGTTGTACGCCTTTCACTACACGCGTGTACATGTGTTTATTCCTCGATACCATACAAATCGTTTCCCATCATCATTTCTCTTCCACCTTTACTCCAGCTCGTCTACTAACCTGTCCACTCGCGAGGTTTATCCCCCACTTTCTCTCGATCGAAAAAATCGGACGATTCCCACGATCCGCACGCGTAGTTTGCAGCCAAATAGGAGGAAGAGTCCAGCCTCTCTCCTCGGATCCATTCTTCCGCGTCGAAGAGCGTGCTTCTACCTTACAACTTCTGCAAATTCAAGGCGTTCACAGCCAGACAACTTGCCGTCTTGTTGCGCTTTGATCTCGCGACTGTGAGCCGCATTCCTCTTCTACGTCCTTCTCCGTCGCTCTTTCTTCCTATCCATTGGCGCCTTTTATAACCTCGAGAGGTTTCCACGCATACCTGTGCGTGAATCAGAAATCCTTAAGGCTTCCATGGCGAGACGGGAAAGGGAATCGTGGCCAACTTTACACCTTGTGTTCCCAAGTTTTCGTGATTTTGCGACTCTTCGTTTTCGAGACGATCCAAGTTATCGATTTGTATTTCACGAGCAGACCGTAGATTTTCATGCGTGAAAAATTCGTGAATTTTTCAGAATGTGATCGAGGAAACGTGACATCGGTAGGGAATTGTTTTACGTAGAAAAGAAATTAGCTTCTATGAAATTTACGTAGACGAGTCTGTCCAGTCTAATTCTGGTTTCTAATTTCATTTGAAGCAATCGTATTACAATATTAGCTGCAAATATCTTAAATACGAGCATCCATTTATATATACTTGCAAATTCACATCGAATCTACGTAGACACTTTGTGAAAATTATAACGTGTCCTGTAGTTTGGATATTTTACATAATTTTTATCTACACGAAGCTTAAGAAAAATTTTATCTAATCGTAGTGTTAAATAAATCGGAGCTTGAGCAACATTTTTAGAAAGTTGGCCATTTTTTTATAATAATCAATATTTCCATAAATCGTTTTATACTTTGATATTTTCTGAACAAATCTTTGAATGGTTTTAAACGATTCTCATGTATTTGTATATAACTATTTGCTTTCATTTCCGCGTTATTCATCGTTATCAGCGAGTGCTGCTGGAAATGATAACTGTCCTCCAATTGCAATTGGTCTTATTCGATGCTGATTCTGTTCATCTGAACTTTTACACAGAGAATTCTGCGATGAACTGCGTACGATCGTTAACGTCGCATATTTTCAGTATTTCGTATTGCCGAATTTTTTGAACGAAATTTCGCAATTCGACACGACTCGATCGCGAATGAACAACGTTAAATTGTAATCTCGTTTCGTCGAAGGATGAAACTCCAGTACTGTTCTCTCTTCTGTTATAGATGTTGAAAATGAGAAAATCGATATCGCTCTTTACTATTTAATATCTAAAACTGAAATAAGCGTAAAATAAAGAAGAACAATAAAGAAATTGAAAGATCCTCTTTAAAAAAAGTGCAGCGTTGGAGATTTATTTCGAAATAAAATATCTGGAATTATTTTACTCGTAATAAGAAAACACACGCAAATTAAATCACCAATTCGTCATTTCTTTCCCATGTACTCGATTTCGTCTTATATTCCGATTCTTTTTCTATAAAATAAATTGCCGGTTGTCAACAATATCGACGACATTTTAAATTAAAAAATCAAATCGAGGAATTTACAATTTTTCGAGAAAAATCTGCGACCGTGTCACTGTAATTTTTAATGATATTTCGTAGTTTCTTCATTTTAGCTACGCGACTGATAGCTCAAAGTTTCTTGCAGAATAGAAATTCCTTATTGTGTCACGTCACGAAGGATTTTTCCGAGGATACTGCGAGAGTTGGAACAAAGGATACATAAGTATCGAAATTGATGGTATGATCGGAACTTGCTGGAGAATAGAATCTGTCAGAGAGGCTTCCGGTGACGAGTAGCACAGGTGTTACCACCTGATAGGTATCGACAAAGTTCTCCTACATTCCTATTTCCACATTTTTCCCGCAGGAGAATCTGCCGTTACAGCGTTATCGATTCGAACCATTCGCTAGATTGGATGCTCGGCCCCTTTCCGCCAATTAACTGAATTAATAAACTCTTTTTTCTTTTTTTCACGTGTCTATCGATTTCGTCGAAGTCACTCGAACTTGCGGCAAAAAATCCATTTTTCCCCCTTTTTTTCGCGCACCGTGCAGAACGAAGCACGACGAACGAGAATAGCCACTACTTTCGACCACTACTTTTCTATTTTTTTACACAGCGAATATTCCCTCCGCAAAGTGGTTTCCTCTTTGTCGAATTTAACCTTGAACGTCTGTATGACGCGACGTGGATATTACGTGGATCACGGGTACAATTTTGTATCTTTACGAAGTCTTTTGCAACTGAACTTTATCACACACAGTTTGTCAAAAGTCTGATTTTGTCAAATTATTGTTTGCCAATTCAGTGATCAGCGATCAGAAGCACCATGTCACACGCGTTAATGAGGAAAATGACGATGGTTTCGATCCTTGCTAATTTCGAATTCACACACGTGAGATGAGTCACGATAGTTATTGCTTCGTTGTAATTTAAATTCCATCGAGCCATTGTTCCAATGTATTTAACGTAATGTCCATTCTGTCAGTTACGGTGCTTGGTCTCTTTTCAACTGTCGACCTGTCCTCGATTGACGATCAAATCAAATTCTGCCGGGTGTTATCTTCATCGGCAGCAGGCCAATTCCGCAGTCAATAGATTGACTGAAGCGCGTACCATGAATGCTCATTGGATTACAATTGCTATATTGCGATTGATATTGATCGGTGTCCAACTTCCCGTGACCCGATTTAATTTGATCTTCGAGCTCCAGCGCGAATCAGGCTGTCAACACGTCCGCGTGATATTAAGTTCCGGACTCGGAACCACGAGTTTTTTGATGGATCTTTCGACGAGTTGGTCGCAATTCGCGGAATACCGCTTCGCCAACAGCTGTGTGGACGCGGCATTAGCCGCGTGAACGTTCCATCGGAACGGTAATGTAGAAATGAGAGCATTCGAAGTGGCGATCGGTCGCGAAAACCCAATACGAGGAGGGATTTTTCTGCCGACTTCCGGCTTGTTCGCGGTCCGCTGCTGAGTACACTGGAATCGAATTCAATGTAACTAACGCTACGGATTAAGGATACGGGGGGGAATTTTGTTGTAACAAACGGCTGATTATTATTTGTCGCGGTAACTTAAACTTTTTGAAAAATTTCCCAGGGAGGAAAAAAGGTACGTTTCTGAGCGTACGATTTTTATACGAGCGAGAGTGTAAACGAGTAAATGAGGTTTGGATCAGGTTTAGGTTTAGGTTGAAATATGAAATGGAAATGCAGTTTGAAGCTTGCGAGAATATACACTAACGAAATTGGAAACTTAGGATTGACGTAACGTAAATTAATAACAATTAGTCAACTTCTCCAGAGAAGAAAAAAGTTTTCCCGATAAAACTTCAAGTTTTGTGCTTTGACGTAACATCGATGTCTGTGAACGAATCCAAATAAAGTTTCGACCAATATTTGGACTATTTGCAATTTATTTCCTAAAAATTTCACGAGTAATGCTAATCACGAAAGACTTCTCTAGCAAAATTCTGGCTGTGCAGTCGCGGATTTGCCAGGCAGGTGAAGGGCCTTGAATTGAAACCGTTCCAAGATCAGGACGCCGAAGATAGAGAAGTTAAACCGCATAGTCCGCTACTATGAGCAATATTGCTTTAAGTAAGATTGAATTTCGGCTTTGGCAAGCGGTGCGCTCTTTTCTCGACAAATATAGCTTGAAAATTGAAATGGAATTACGGAGCTCCGACCACTGGAAAGTAGAGTTGTATCGATGACTCTTACGTTTCTTGGAAATATATTGTTACACGTATATATATATATATGTTAATATATTCGTGCGAGGAAACGTTCGACTGAGTTTCTTTAGTTTTTTCTCGTCGCAATCTTAAACTATTCTACGTCTTTTCGCAAAGTTTCGCCATAATTTTAATTTGAACGGCCAATCTATCGTATCCGCGACTGTAAACTGTCGTTGAGCTCGTCTCTTCGTTTCGTGAAATTGTTATCGTTCGAAGAGAAGGAAGGGAATGCTAGACGATTAAGAACAGTGCGCGACCACCCAGTCGTAGTGGTACAAAGGCAATCGTAAAATGGAACTTTTCCATTGTTGTAATGTTTTTGACACAAGTTGTTACACCGATTCTGAAAACGCGACGAATCGAATTCATAGGAAAAGCACCGGACGGCCCGTTAGGATGTCGCAGAATGTTACGTCTTCGGCGAATACGAGAGAGACCTCATTTTGCAATCGCTGCAGATGTGATCACTCTCGCAAGTGCGCCCGTTTCAAAGTCGATCGCGCGTCGAACGTCCGACTGCTGCTTCTCTTCAATTTCCAAAATTGACAGTCGTGCAAGAATTCGATGTTATTGCACCGGAGTTGGGAAATAGTGCTAGAAAATAGAAAGAAATATCGTTGAAAATCAGACTGTTTTTATTAAACTTCAATCGGTATCGGTTTGTCATTTCGAAGATTATTTCCAAGTTGCTAAATACTTTTAGTTTTAGTTTTTTAACGTCTTCCTACGTTTCTGATCGTGCAAGGGAAATTTTACTTCCGTTTGCTAATTTGGTATGAATTAAACCATAAATTTCAAAACTTAAATTCAATTGAAACTGATAGCCTACGGATTCGTTGCAAAAATCGTATATTTATAATTCAGTCTGGGTCGGTGAAATTACTCCACTTAAGTTAAGATTAAGTTTTTATACGTGAAATTACGAATTCATTGAGATATTTCTATAATATTTATTAATTTGCGCGGTATTATATCGTTATATCTGTGCTTACTGCTTCATCAAGTTGTAAATTGTTTTACAATTATTTAAAGATTCGACGCGTTTTTATGTAAAAATTTCATACATTCGATTATTTCGTGTTTCGTATATTCGTGATCTCGTCGAAATTGGGGAGATACTTTCGTGGGGATCTTATCGAGTCACGTAACCTCGATCCTTTTTATACGGTCGATGGAGACTGAAAGGAGAGGAAATGAATGAAAAATGCACCTCGTTTTTATAGCTCGGCGGTATGTACCAGGCTTTACTCGACTGTTAATAGTCTTGCGACGTGCTCCTTTCCCGACAACGTTAAATTGTACGTGTGACAACCACGGAAAGCGGCTGGAACGGGCTGTAAAGGCGAGAACGAGGAATGGAAAATTCACTCTTAACGGAAGTTGGGTTGCTTCTTACCGACTTTCGTCGCAAAGTATCTGATTTTTAGTATTCTTTTTTTCTTCTTCTTTCACATCACGTGACATCATGGTTTTCAAACGATAAGAGAGACCAGGGCGAGTTGATACAATGAGATTGTAAATCAGCATGTAATTACAGCTAATACAGATCAGAAAAAACTGCACGACGAGTCGTTTCACTTTTTCACAAAGCCCCTCGAAGCAACTGTTCCGACTAGAAAACGAAGACGACTTTTTGCCATAAAATTTTATATAATACTCCTACTCGAGGTCTACCCCACGCCCCCTCACGAACCACGTGACCCAAATCAACCAATCGCTAATTTTCGTTGCATTAGCGTTTCGTTGCACCTGAAGAGGCCAGATTTTCTGGGTTACCCCCGCTAAAATCACTTTAAGTGATAAAAAATGTATGAAACTTGTTTAACTATTTTCGTTTGTTAAAAGTAAGTTATTTTTTTCGACAATAGAACGACCAAAAAGTATAAGTTAATCATCATTGGAATTTCTTATTTGATTATTTCTAGATCTAGCAGAAAATGTGAATATTCTTGTCAACTTCTTAATCCCTGCAGATATGAAAGTATACAGAACTTTATGTCCTACGTTAGTTGATCCTTCGTTCAGCCATTTCAAGGTGAAGCAATTACGTTTTTCTACTTTGCTGCATGCTCCAGATCTTTTTTACGGAGACGTTTTCTTGTAATAACTTCCTGCGATACGCTGTATAAATTCTTACTTACAATTGATAAATATCGATAAATATTCAGAGAGTGGTGGATTTTTTTTTGTCAACTAACAAGTACGTGGAAGAATTTTCTTTGCTTCTCAGATCAAAGATCAGAATCGATCGCAATTCCTCATTTTAAGCCAGAAAGTAACTATTTAGCGGATATTACTTTTATACAAGCCAGCGTTTGTTAGCATTTCTCCTGTATATTAATGGAGATGGGATAGAGAAAGTAGTACGTAAGTGCAAGAAGGCAGGTAGAAGGGTGTATCGATTGCCTCGAGAGCGCTTTTTATTTGAAAACCAAATCGCGTTCTCGCAAAGAGGAATTCACGATTGTGAACACGTCGATTAACACGTCGATATTCGTACATTTCACCCAACGGGACAGGATATTTAATTTCCGTAAAATATTACGTTTGAGTAAAGGCGCATTCTCTGTTTTGTAGAATAAAAGTGCAGTGAAAACAGTATCGTTCATTTATTCACTTAAAACTTTTCATCGATGATATTTACTTCACTTATAATCGTTCGACGTAAAGCGTTGATCGCACGGCGGCTTTAGACCATAGTCGTCGTTCACGAATTTCGTTGCTAGAAAGAAATAGCGCTTGAATTTTCCCCGAAAAGTGATCCGTGCAACTCGATAAATCTTCTTCGCGGCAAAAAATTATGAGAAGCAGCGAAGACCATAAACGTTGAAATAATTGGAAGGTATCCAGCTGTCACGGTGAAAAATCACGTTACACAGTTTTCATTTTCTCGTCGCGTTACACGGTCCTAGAGTTTCAACTGGCCTCGAGAGTCACGAGCCTTCTAATATCAGGGCGGAAGCGACGACACCGCGCCAGTAGGCGAGGGTAGGGGGTGCAATAATTGTTTGCCGCCGCTCGGAGCCACTTGCTCCCCTCACTCCCGTCGTCCTCGTTTATGCAGCAATAATTTCGTTCGTGTAATTTGCCCGTGAAACGACGAGCTGTGAAACTTTCCGCGAGAGGAGGCTCCGCCGTCTTAAATCCTCCGCTCCGTTCCTCGCGATTCGTTTTCCTCCGCACCCTTTGTTACCACCACCACGAGCACCCGCGTGAAATTACTACGAGAATCGGTGAAAGGGACGAGTGTAACTTAATTTGCCGCTGGATAAGCTGACGTTTAATGGCAGATGCTGGAGATGCTCTACGGCTTGTGTTTCGATCTGACAGCAGTTACTCGAAGAGAGCAGGTGGTATTTCAATAGAATATAATCGCCGATGATACAATAATTGATTAATATTTTACGCAACATAAAATGTACAAATACTTTCGCGAGCAACTGTAGCTTATTTCTGCGCGATCAAGTACACGTTGCGACACGATGAACCTAAACATCCAGCCATTTTTCTTTCTTCCAGTCGTAATCGATAAAAAATCCCGGTTAATCTCCCCGACAGGGATAATTCGCGTATCGATAGCTGGAAGCTGTTTCACCATCGAGCAAATGGGAAGGGATATCGATGGAATAAATAGCGAGCAATCGAAATTGCGGATGTAACGTTGGGCCCGGCTGCGGGCAGGCCGTCCCGATGATACATCGACGGCAATATCCACCTGTTTCGCATGAAATACGAAAGCGTGCTGTCGCGTTGCGCCCTCCGTAGATCTTCGATATTGCCCTCGCCGGGCTGAGTTACGGGCGGCGTTACCTTTTTGAATGCAACGGGACCCGCTCATTGAATATACGGGTGGATACCAACCAACAGTGTATCCGTCCGTTTCAGAGCGGTTTCCTGACCTTTTCTCGCTCATCCTTTATCGACGCTCGCCGTCCCCGATCCCTTTGCTTCGTCGGTTTTGTCCTTCACCCCCTTTCCCTCGTCTCGATTTCTTTCGAGTCCGATCGAGTTGAAATTGAACAGCTACGGAGCCAAGAATGGGTATAGAACTTGGGAGGTGTGCAATGACAACAAAGTTAATATTACCATAATTTGTCGTTTATTGGCTCGATCCTCAGGCATTCCAAGCATTTAGGCATTTGCGAGACCAATTTTCATTCGCTTCTATTTTCCCTTTTTTTCTTATTTTCATTTTATCAATGAATCGAAATTGTAAAGATGTAGACAATCAATTTCTACTATAATTTGTAGCTTATTTGATCAAGAAAGATTTGACGAATAATCGTTAGATTGCGTTAGACTTTACGCAAATTCAAATCTTTAAAAATAAATCTTTAAATAGAAATGAAGAAAAAATGCGCAAACATTTGAGTCGATAGAAAACAAATTACAGGCGCGATCGCTCAGTACCAGACAACGCCACTCCTACTCGAGGTCTATTCCACGCCCCTTCACGAATCACGCGACTCAAATCAACCAATCGCTAATTTTCGTTGCATTAGCGTTTCGTTTTCACCCGAAGAGGCCCGATTTTCTGGGTTACTCCCGCTAAAATCACTTTCAGTGATAATAAAACGTCGGCTTTGGAAATTACTTTACGTATTACGACATTGTAAGAAGCACTATGTTTTTGATATTTTAGATATTTTTGATACACGATTACGAGGTAATAGATAACTTGTCGAGTTTGAATATGTTATATCGTTCCTTCGAAACTTGTCAAGTACGCGAATCTCAAGAATGTTGTCTGACGTGAAAATTATCGCTGTGGATGCGCAATGCCGTAAACAAGATTTCCTAGATTCAGAGTCGTACATTTCCCCCGGGTCCCACGAATCGTTAATCTCTGCTGGTTGTTTCTACAAATCCCGGGATCGTTTTGAAGGTGTAAAACTTTCTCGTACACCTGCTCGAGGTAACGTTAAACGTCTTTGAGGCATTCATCTTCGTCACGCCGAAACGTAAGTGGAAGAAAATCGATGAAAAAAAGACGCGTGTGTTCGGTAGATGGACAGTTACACCATCGATCAGCGCGTCATTATTCGACAAATATTACGTAATTTATTCGAGCGACGTCGCCTTAATACCTGTTTGTAATTTAAATGTAATTTTCATCCTGATTTTTGCAACCAAAGACTATTCATATTCGAAAATAACTGATTATAAAAGTTAGATAGGGATTTACGTTGTACGGTTAGTCGGAAAATATTTGAATATTTGAAACGGAAAAGAAAGGTTTTTGGATATTTATTTTACGAACCAACTTTTTGGTTGGTAGGTAAATGATAATTCTGAAACAATGTGTATAAATGGTTGAAACTTATATAGTATAAAATATAATAATAATGTAAAATTAAATAATAATACAAGGTATAAAATAAAATAATAATAATATAAAGTATCCAACATAATAAAACGCAGTATGAAATAAAAATAATTACATTTAATTATTTCCACCTAGAGATCCTGCTCCTTCAATTGCATCTATAAAAATACGAATTTACATAAAAATCCGCGTATAACTACCTAACAACCCTGTGTTTCCAAAAACTCACACAATCAGGACGTCCTCTTAAAATTCTGCGAACACCGTCTTCTTAGGCTTAGGCTTAGGCAATAATATCGTTCTTCGACTGTTATTCCCGACTCACAGTCGTTCCACGTGCCGCGTTAATCGAGCGTGTAACTCGCGTTGGCAAAGAAGCCGAAGCGGGCAGGAAGCGAAAGATCTTTCACGGTCTCCGGAAAAAAAAAAAAAAAAGGAAAAGAGAAAATCGATCGTGCAGAGAGAAGGATGGCGGCCAAGCACGTTCGCCGATCAGCTAGAGAAAAATCGATGACCGGCGTAGAGTGGCCGGTTTTCTGCACGGTGCTTCGCCTTTCGTTTCACCTTCCCTCGACTTGCGGCTCGCTGCACGCGTCATTTAAGCTCGTCTCGAGAACCGGAAGTCGATACATCGATGCTCGGTCTACAGCGCTCCGCTTCTGATACGCAATATTCGACCCGGTCGCTTGCGAATTTCGACGAAAAAAAGCGTCGGTCCAATTTTTCTGAGTGAATTCGCGAGACTTTTTAGATTTTCGATCGTTATATTATTATACTTGTCACCTGATGCATATTATTTTTTGTCCACTACGAGACATGTCCACTCAAACGCTCATGTTTGAAGAATTTATACACGTATAATTGAAACTACGATTAATTTTTGCAATGTTTCGCTCGCACGTTAAATGTTCAAATTAATGAATTCAACGAGCAAGTATTTCTTTAACTTAATTAGATAGCAATTAAAATTCGAAACAATCCATAGAAATCAGTCGAGTTCGAAAACGTGGTGCGCAAATTCCCCCTCATCTCCGCTCGGAAATATCAAAGATATTCTCATTCGAAAATGACGAAAGAGAGAACGGAGCGCTGATTCCGGCAGAGTAAGCTGGAAAAATATTTTTTCCTTTCCGTTTTCCATCACGTCGGAGCTTTTATTCTCGAAGGCGCACGAACGCGAACGCGAACGCGAACAAAAACGAACATCCGTCTGCGTCGAGCCGTGAGATCTTCGCGCTTCTGGCGAGCATGTGCCTCCGTGTGAATACACCTTGCGTCGATATTTCCAGCTCTCCTTCCCCCGCGACAATTCGTTCGCAATTTCCACGATTACCGATTCAGTTCGTTGAGAACCTTTCCAGGTGGGCAACGCGTTAGACACATTCAGCGGCATTAAACGACATTTAGGCCGCCATTTTCTTTCCAAACCAACCTCTCGAGAAATAAAATGGGAGGTCGGCGTCGTAGAAATTAGAGATGTTATTCAACGTAGCAACGTGTTCGGTTCAAAGTTACGCTCCTCACTCAGTGTCAAACTTTTAGAGAGTGACCAGTCATTAATGTATATAATAATAATAATAATAATGAATTCTACAGTATTCTACCGCGCATTATCATTTTAGACATCGACGTCTTCGAGACACTAAGAATTACACGCTGATCATCATTTTTTTTTTTTATTTAGTATCTCCATAAAACAAACATTACCGGAATATTATTCATCAAATGTGTATGTCAAACAGTGCTTTTAGGACACATCACTATCCAGCACTATTTTATCACGTTTATACAACAAGGACTCGACGTTTCTTACTCGCAATTGGTAAATTTCGAGCTAGCATTCGACGCGGTACTGCAACGATGTTTGCAGTACTCGAAATAAAGTTTTTTCATTTCATCAAAGATGGCCGATATACGCGCTTTAGTTTGACACTTATTTCTTGTTCGCGGACTTCATTTTAAAGTTACCGAAGGTTGGCGAAGTTTGACTCGGGAAGAGAGCTCTTCGAGAGCTTTATAAAGAGAGGGTATTGACGATGACGAAATAGTTCGAGTGGGTACTTCTTCGCTCCAACTACATGCCGCTCAGCCAGAAATCGTTTTAATTAAGACTCATGCTTGGAGCAGATTATTTTTTCAAGAGCTGGCTCGACTTACTTGCAAAGTCAGACGTAAAAATATACCTGACAGTGACTTAAGAGCGATATTAAAAACATGTTACACGTATGTATTTCAGTAAAATGCAGTGTAATGTGATATCAAATCAAACGTAACGCTATTATTCTTAAATTATTCTGTTGTAATTGTATACTACGATCGATCATTAATATTTATTATATACAATAAACACTTTAGCAATTAAATTAAATAATAATTTGTTGCACACAATAGTGTAATGTATTCCTACATTATTTTATACATATTATATTGCAAGTTGATCGATACACGAAGTCGAGCAATAATATTCGTATTTCTAATGTTGCTCTCACTTGCCAGTGGCTTGTTATCAACTTTTGCTAAGTGGATTGCTCGTGCTTGTATTTTCGAAATTTTCGAAACTTTGACGAAATTTCAATCTTTTATAACTGCACAGCCGGAGGGATATCGATTTCACCGAACCTTTCCAAGTCGATGTTTTTGAAGTCTTGCAAGAGTAACTTTTGAAGTCTCCACCAACCGCTTGAGCAACTTTCGTGGATTTCCCGAATTTTCTTCACGTTCCTAACGGTCTGTGCCTTGGATCGCTCTACATTATTAACGAACGCGATAGTCGGTCGAAGGGGAGTGTAAAATGCATCCGGAATTCAAACGGTTGGCTCGATATCTCGACGTTTGCTACGTGTCATTCTTGTTCATTTTTAATGTTTGCAGTGCTGTTTCTTTACTATTTCAATCTTGATTGCATCCTCTTTCCGAGTTACTCGGAAAAGAGAAAATTCCGCCGATGCGGAAACTAATTTTCGCGCGTTTTAACGTGAATCTCGGAGTAGAAATGGGTCGACGATTACACGTTTGCACAAACGACAACGTCGACGTTTGATCGATTCGAACAAATACAGCTGCTCGCGAAAGTGTTCAAACGCTCTTGTGCGAACTTTCACGATGGACGCATTATGCGTGAAACATTTTTGTCGCGAAACATTTTGACACTTTATTAATATTTTTATATTAAAACACAGTGTACCGAGTCTCAATAATTTGAAGCTCGAATTTGGTCTTGACACTGCAACAAAAATCAGAGTATCGTGGAAAAGTTGGATTTCACGTTTTATTTTTGTAAATGTTACCGTACAAATTGTTTCACTCTACAAGTATGTTGTTAATTTTACTCGTCGCTGGAACGAGCTGTCGCTAAAATCAACGTGAATTTCCACCCTAATCTGAATGTCCTCGTTTTATCGTTATTTGCCGGTATAATTCTTAAACGCAAATACAAAAAGGATGAAAACTCTCTGTTCCTCACGAGGATGTTCGGCTCGAAAACCGAAGCGTTTCCTTCGAACGTCAGACTTTTCGTTTCGTCTCGTTTTAATTACTCTAACAAACAAATAAACCGCTCCCCGATGATCATCGAGCCAATCAACAGATCGCAAACGGATCGCAAAGTGGATCAAAGTTCATTTATTCTCGAGTAGCGCCCGTCCGATCGATCGATCGATCGATCGATCGTCGAGTGCAACGTGCACTTCGTGGCCATCCGTTTAAATCCGAGTCAGAGTTAAAATTAAAATTACGCTCTGTTACCGATATAGCCTGCATTTATCCTGCCTGAAGTGGGAACTACGTGGCAAGGCACGGCCGGATATAACTGGAGGCGAGGGGTTCGGATAGTTTTTGCATCCAGTGGGAATCTGCGCGCGAGGATGGCGAGACGAGCGGCAGAGTAGATGAAACGCAAAAGAAGGCAAAGTGGCGAGGAGCGTCCGGTTGTTGATCCGGCCGGTTGGCGAAGCACAGAAGCGCGTGTGTCGAGAGAGAGAGAACGCGCGCACTCGCCGATCAACCTTCTTCTGCGATTCCATCGTGCGCGCATATGTACGTACGTACGTGCACACGTATTCGCCAGTGGCGTAGTCCTTCGCCGATCATAATTCATTCTCTCGTCTCTTCGTCGCGTGTCGTGTTTTCTGTCGCTAGGCGAATCCACCCATTATTGATCAAGTAATCAGAGTATTTTCAATATTGTTGTAAATTGTTTGAAAAAAATACTTTGATTACTGATCGTCGATAATGGTGGTAATTTGGCAATTTCCAATTGCACAAAATGCACGAAAACCATTGACGATACAGGAGGAAATGAAATGCTGAAAATGCCGAATCTAGGAAAGGAAATTTAAAATTTACAAAGTGTTACGTGGACGCGAAGGCGGCGATAACTGCGTTTCCAACGACGGACAAAGGAATTCTAATGTATCCTCAGCGTCTCTCTGAGCTGCGGATTTCGAGATCCTTGCAGGTTACAGCGGTTAATTGCTCGATGAACGAATCGATACCAATTACCGCGAATTCCTCGGAACACGAAATCGATTCGCTCGTTTTCAAAGCGGATAATTTCGCCCTTTTGCGCCAGTTCGTTGCGTTAGCGTTGCACCGCTCCGCTGAAAGCTATTTCCAGGAATGCAACCGCCAACTTCTTTGCACAGCCGACGGGAACGAGAATTCCCAGCCTGACCAAAAGAAATCCGTACTTCGTGCAGTGGCGACTGTAGCGAGCGACGTGGGAAACTAAAGGGGTGATACGTTTAATGGTGTTTAACGGCGTGAGTCGATTCGATTACAATGTCTCTTGCGTGAAAAATTTATCGCTTTGCACGAAAAACGATCGCAGTTACAGTTCTGGCCGAATAGAGAAAAAAATCTAACAGCTCCGAGACTGATGTACGTACCACGTGATCTTGAAGGTTTGGCACCAGCTCCTTCGAAGCACCCTGCATCGCGTGCATACGCGTATTTTTGAAGTTCGGCATCGACACTAGGTTTGTCTCGCGAATTAATCGTTTCACCCAAAGAATTTATACACGCGATTATTTTTCTCCCAAGCCTTCTAATTTCTAAAATCTCTGTGCAGTACACCTATCTCTACGAAACCCCGTTTCGTTTTTCAACACGAATTGAAATTGTGCGTGTTTATTGCCGGAATCCCTGAAAATGAGAAACGATCGTTGCACTGCCGATAGAAGGACGCGTTTCAAACGAAATTCAGTAAAGTTTGTAAAAATATAAGTTTGATAAATATGATTGCCGTGTACCGTTAATATCGTCGTTAACATTTCCGTGGTAATTTTGAAAAAAAGACTTTTTACCTGTGCGTATTTTTGTTTTTCAACATTTTCAACAAAATTGACGGGTTCTCGGTAGAAATAGGTACGCGAGAAACCTAGCCCGTAAACGTTAACGTTAACGCTAAGGACGCCACGTTAGATAGAGTCGACGGAGCTTGGGAATAAACATCCCCAGCTGACGTACTCGCGGACACGTGCGTCTCCGCCGCAGCTCGTCTCCACGCCGCGATGCCTCTTTCGTTTCTTCGTTGTCTGCGCTTTCTTCTTTCGGCGCGAACTTCTGCCGCGGCCAGTATCGTTCGAAACAGCCGCTGCGAAACACAGCTCGGTTCGAACTCGATGACCCGCGAACGTTCGCCAACGTCCAATTTCGTCCAGCGGTTTCGTACTTTGCTCCGTCGTTCTTTTTGTTCTTTCTGGTGCAGCGGCCAAATTGCCGAAGAGAAGCTCGCGTAGCCATTTTTGTCTCGGTTGTCACGTTGGTCCGAGAAGCTCGCTCGAAGCGTGGAAACTGGAGTCGCGTCGAGAGAGAAAAGTCGCTTCTTCTTTCGAATGTCATAAATTACCGCGCGGTTATCGATTAATCAGACCGCGGGTGAATCGAAGTTGAAGTGCACTTGTGGTGAGGTTACTTCGTTTGTGTTGTTCGTTGGCGGTGACGATACATATGTCAATCAACGACCGGATTCGTTCGTGCAAACGTGAATAACTTTAGATTGCAAAATTTCGATCGCAACAGAGCATCCCCTTTATAGGACAATTTTGTACAGCAACAGTGTCGAGTCTGAATGAAAGAAAAAAAAGGAAAGAACCGTTTCAAGTCCCCAGATGAAGTTCAGCAATACGACGAAGTGAAATTTTCAAAATGCGGACGAACGGTTACTTTCACGTCACACGGCGACTATTTGTTGCGTCGAATATTTTAAAGCTTCGGGAAATATATAAAATTTGAAACGCGAAATTCGGAACACGAGTGAAAAGTTTAAAAAGCACCTTGCTCCGCGAAACGAATGGACGAATTGTTGTTCGCATGGAACGGTCGTTGGAGGCACGTACGAGAGTGCAGGGTGTATAATTGACGTTGCTGCCGTCGCGCGAATATTAATAGTCATCGAACAATTATTAAAGGAGTCGTCCAGAGAGAGAGAGAGAGGAGAAAACGGGAAAACAGATAGAAAAAAAAAAAGGAAACGAACAAGAAGGTCGTAGCTGGAACGACGTTTCTTACGTACGTGTCTGAAATACGAAATGCGAGGAGGATCGGCTACGCAACCGGTCCGCCGCCATCGGCATTGTTCCGCGTCTACCACGCTCCGTACTCGTTGCTCGTCCCGTGCAGCACGTCGCGACGCTCCGTTGCGCTTCGTGCCCCTCTGAATTTCGATTGTGCCAGAAATCGCCAACCGATCGGATCGCTCGATTTTACTCGCCGAACGGTTCACCCAGCTGCCATTAACCCCCCATCGGGGCATCGCATTAACTCGAAAGTCGCATTCTCGCTCAGAAAAGTATCAGAACGCCTTTTATTTTTCACTTATCGGTCGACAATCGACGTACAATTTTTGAAACCTTTAAGGGAGAACCTTGAAATATCTTTTGTTCTTGGTAGTAATCGGTATTTATCTATTAACAGCGGACAAACGGTCGATTCGTAATTTTTCGTGGGAATTTATTTACTTTAAACGAGGAATTATTTTGACGATCTGACCGACTTTTCGCAAGATATGTACGTATAAATGAAAGTTTGTACTCTTCATTGGATTTTATTACAAATCTATTATATAAATTCAATCGAACTGTTCGTGTTCGTTTGTTCGATGCTTTAATTCTCGCGATTTTACCTTTCACTGAATAGTTGCAGGTTGTTTCTTCGTTGTGTCAAATTTTATAAACTTTTAATCAGATTGGCCGATCTCTGGCGAAAGCAACCAGTTGTCGTAGCGTCGACAGTTTGTTCGATACACGTAGATGCGTGTTCATGTGACTCGATGACAACACGACGATATCAACATTCCGTGTTACCGGTCTATTTTTGAGGTTGTTACCAAGGTGATGTTACTACGAGGATTTATACACATTGTCTGAGACAGTTCCTGTCAGCATTTTGCTGACTCCAGGGACGGCCATACATTAGAAAGTTTGTGCATCCGCTTTAAAACCAACGTTACGAATCCTTACAGACATCCGGTGCACATAAATTTGTCGCCTCCTCGGCTCGCGTGTTTGTATCATCTTCTAAATTTCCGTATACTCGCTGTCCGATGGATACGAAACTTGTTCGATTAACAAGCGTACGGACGAGTGTGTTAGCCTCTGGTAAATTCTAGAAATGAGAAATTCGTAGGATTGCTTCATAGATGATTAAGTTGGAAATGAATGAAAACGTGGAAGCTTCAGACGAAGTTTGAAAATTAAATAATTGCAAATTTTTAATTTCGAGAGAAGACCCGAAACTCGGAAAGATTGCTTCGCGAGAATAATCGAATCGAAGATAAAAAAAAATCTCCAAGTTTCTATCTAAAAAAGCTAGCCTGTTAAATAATCAGAAATTTCAAACTTTGGAGGAGAAAAACAAAAATGTACAAATTCCTGTATGGATCGGACGGAGAAACTGTCGGATCAAATTAGATCAAATAAAAGTTGAACTTCAACGAAACGAGAACTCGAAACTCGAGAGATTGAACTTCTTGAATGACAAAATCGAAGAGAAATGCAAATCTACGAATTCCTATCTATCGTGTCGGACGACGCAAATCCCGCGACTTTGCGACCGATATAAAAAGAGTGGACGTGGATTTTGACGTGCGACGCGCGAGAGATCCAAAGGGAGATCTAAGTTCTTGCTCGAATCACCAAGCGCACGAATGAATATGAATGTACGAACGACTGAATAAATCAGCGAGTCCTGGCAACGGTTTCGAAGAGACTGTTGGTCGCAATCATAAACCCCGTACTTCGCGAAGAGAAAATCAAAACCTGGAGAGAATCGTTTCACAAACGATCGAGTCGAAGAGAAAGAACAAGAATCTACAATTGAAGTTGAGAAATCTGTCGAGCGAGTCAGACTGCAAACTTCGAGAAGATAAAAAAATTCGCAGAGGAAACAAGAGTGTACGAGCTCTTATCGAGTGGACGCAGATTTGGAAGGAGCAACGATGTTGTCGAGGTTCCAGCGGTTCCACTTCCAGTCCTCGTTCCACTTATCGAGAGTGGCGAATTAGTCTGCTATCTAAATTTCTAAAAGAAGCAATTTTGAAAAAAAGAAAAAACAAAAGAAAACTATATATAAATACCGAACTTGAAGCAGATAGAAAGTTCCTGTCTGGCTCCTGTCTGACGATCCAACTGCTTCATGGATTTGGAAGGAGGAACGTAAAAAAGAACCGTTCCTCGAAACTCCAACGAGCATATTGGATATACTGGCCGAAGAATCTGGTGTCAAGGAACCCGGAAGCTCTCCGTAGCTGTTCGTTCGGGAGACGTTTCTTGATTTGCAGTGGATCGTTGATCCGCGGATCGGCGATTGCTTTCTTCGTCTTCCTCGGATGGCCGAGTCTCGCGTTTGACTGAAGCTGTCCGACGCTGTTCCACGCTCTCGAAAAGAGCGCTCTCGTTCCAGTTTCTCGGAGCAGAGATAGATAGCGAGTCTCTGGGATGTTAAACTGCTGCAGCTGCATCCGCCGTTGCGGCACGGAAGCTTATCAGCCGCTGAGCTCGCAAAGGCTCGGGTGCGGCGGCTCGAAGGTGGTCTACTGGGATGGCAGAGAGTCGATCAGAAGCCCGAGGAATCAGCGTAGGAAGCCGAGCGTGCGGTACGACGCCGTCAGACCAGCCGGAGTCGCAAGGTTAGACGACGATGATCCATCGAAGTGACGATCACGATGGGAATTGTTGATCCGCGCGAATTCGCGAAAGTGGGTGATTGTCAGTTTGACGTTTCGTCACACAGTCGCGAATCTTCTTGCGGGACTGCAAGAGTTTGACAAGTTAATCTCAAATTTTCGTGCGAGCGCGGGAATATTAAATTCGTCGGGCCGTTTGATTGGAAATTTGTCCTCCTTTCGTCGATCGAGTTTTCGATTTTCCGGGAATTCATGGGAAAGGAAATTCAGTTCGCCTTGTTCGACGCGGGAAGGGGAATTTGACGTGTCGTTTATTTAAATTTGCAATCACCGTGAGTGATTTTCGTGATTTTCCCCTGTTTGGTAGACAAACTCATATACGGGAATCCAGCGGTATTTTTATTTCCAATAAACACGATACCTGACGTTTGTAGCGTTTCCTACGGAAACTTCTCAATTAAAAAATTGCGCAGCCCAGGCGGAGGTTTGAAATTTTATATATTTTTTGCACGCATTCGAATTTCCAACAAAGGCGTAAATTTCGCGGTTCGGTTCTGTTAACGAACAGAATCCGATATTTACGAGCAAAAGTTGTGGATTTTGGCGCGTTTACGAAAACGCACACGATGCGAGTAATACGTATGAATACGCGAAATGTTCAAAGTGTAAAGTGCTTCGTGTAACATTTAACAGGTAAATCAATTTCCTACCTAGATTCCATTTTTTTAAATCAAAAACCTCACGAGAGTATAAAAACGCACAAACATCCATCCGCAATCCATTTACGCAAACAGACACGATGTATTCAAAATGCTGATGACGTTTGGATTTGGATTAGTCTGGAATAGTAATGACGATTTTACTGTCGGCGTGTTCCCGAGAGATTATTCCGTTCGATCTGTATTCAATTTACAGAGCGTTCGAATTGATCGACAGATTTCTTCTGCACGCGCGTTGTCAGTGACGAAATATTTGACACTTTTAAAACCAAACTCGGCAAACCGGCGTATATTCGACGTCATTTCGCGAAAGTTTTCTCGCAACGTAATTAATGAATGCCTTTCGATGCATCAAATTATCGCTTTACAAGCATTTGTTGCAGCAGGGATGTTGATTTATATTTCTTCAATTACGATATTGAAGTGATAATATTATATAATGACACGAAACACGAAGTACTCGTATCGAATTGATTGATATTGACATTAGGAACGAATAATACGACGAGTCGTAATTTAATGTGCGAAATTTCTTTTTTTTTGTTGCAGGTGAGTAATCGCTGATCTCGGCATTTCCAACTCTTTCTTCAAAAATTCTTGCGACGAGAGACGCGGTAAGAACTGCTATAATTATTTTCTGTCTCCAAAGAACAGACAAAGTTTTTGTTGTTCGAGCAACATTTTGTACAAAATTTTATTACAAAATGTCGAAAGTATCGGTCACTTTTCTCTGATCAAATATCCCAATGAAGTATAAATTTGTTTGTCGAATTTACAAGCAAACGAAGCAGTCAAATTTCTGATCGTTTAAACGAAAGTATACGAGCGAGGCAACCATAAAAGATCAAACTATCAATCTTATACGTTGTGTGAAACTAACAATCAAAATCTTCATTGATTTTGAAAATCGAACATTGATCCAGACCTTTTGCAATTCTTCCAACTTTTCTTCCCACCGCGCAAATCCATTAGTCTCAAAACTAACAGCAAAACTAAACAGAATCCGACTAAAGTCGGGAAAAAAGCAATTGAAAATAGTTCCTCGGTTGACCACGGTTACTGTCCCTGACTCTGTGATTTCGACGATCAATCATCCAGAGGGTTCAACTTTCGTACCGTTTTTGACCAAAATAAATGTTATTTTTATGCTAGTTTTGTTAGATTAAAGTGCATAAACCTTTTCTTTTTGGGCGAATATTTTAGAAAAAATCAACAAAAAAGACAACATTCGATAGACAGTATATCAAAAAGACAAATTGAAATGAAATGTCGCATCAGCGCGACACTGATTTTAAAAATGGCGTCTGAGAGACGTACGTCACACGTTTCCTAAGAATTATCGAGTTATTAATTTCTTCTTTTCGCTTTTCATTAATTTTGCTTATACGTATTGTGTTTTGCTGACGTTGTTATATAAAAAGTATAAAAATTAAGCTTGCGCAAGTGTTAAAATGAAAAAAATAAATAAATATTGTTTCTTCTTCGTCACGTCGAGTTTCACTCAGCTCGTACGTCGAGGGGTTAGCAAATGCGGGGCTGACGCAAATGATCGAGTCACGAGAATTCGGAAGGGTTTAACGCGGCGCTCGCATAGTATCCCGCGGTACACGGTTGAGGAGGGTGCGCGAAGGGTTGCGGTCATGTGACTGCCATCCCCCGAAAGTGGGGATGGCATCCCGTGATTTTTCCACGATCGTGCGGAAGCAGCCGTCAGTTCCGCAGGAACTCCCGCGCGGTTCGCACACTCGTGATACGTTCTCTCTCCCAGTTTCTCTCTCTCTCTCTCTCTCTCTCTCTCTCTCTCTTTCTCTTTCTCTTTCGTCTCGATTATCGCAGCGGTGCGTGATCCAGTGGCGATCCCGTGTTCGCCGGTCGTTCCGCATCGTTCGTTTCCCTTTTATCAACGTGCTTTATCGTTCCTCGTCCTCGTCGTTACGTGCACGTTCGCCGTTTCCGGCTGCTCCTCCTTCGCGTCGTCTCCTTTTTGCGCGACAACAACCCCCTGCTCTTCGCTTTGCTCGGATTCTTTTTTTTCTCTTTCAGATTCCTGCGCTCTCTGTCCTCTTTATTCGCTCGCTCCCGTTTATTCGGCTTTGTTTCAGTGGAATTCGGTTTTCTTGGATTTGTCCGCGAAACACGTGGCCGTGTGCGTTGCACGGGCATTTGTTCGCGTCGTCCTCGACCGACAGTGTTGCGAGGATTAATTAAATTACACGCGGATCGAATAATGTGAGAATGTTTGCTGGTGATTTGCATCCTGCGCTTGCATAGTTTCGTGACTTTCGGTGATACTCGAAACGCAATGAAACCCCCGGGAATTTATCGTTTTAATAGGTGGTGATAGTTTGAAAATACTTCGGTAATTTACGTGTGTTTACACGACGTTTCAACTGACGAGGCCGCGTTTGCATTTCGCGCGAGAATTTGCTGTCTCGATAATTTATCTGTTTGTCTGATTTAAATAACCTTAAACTCATTTTAAAATAAGTTTAAAGCTATCGTTTTAATAGCTTTAATAGTTTTGAAAATACCGAATTGATTCTGCATTTCTGTTTTTAATGATCTGGTCGTTCTTTTTTTTTTTTTTTTTTTTTATACTTTAACACGACGAATCGCGTGAGAATTTGCTGTCTGTCTCGTCTTTAGTTTCAGAATTGACTCGACGAGTGATTTGAATATCGTTAATTGTGACATTTACTGACAATCCTGTATTTGCCTTTCGCAGTCGTTGTATATAGTACGTTATAATAATACAACGCACAATGGATACGATACGCAAGTGAATTTCATAGAGAATTTATCGTTTGAACTCTGCTGAGCTCCTCGCTTCGTTCGTTCGTTGGGATATATAAATGGAATCTATAATGGGATACGGAATATGGAAAATGTCATAATAGAATGGCTGAAGGATCATAAAATTATATCGAAACTAAATATTTTTATAGACGTATATCCATTTTGGATTTATAGACCCGACGAGAACCGCACTGGTTTACGTTTATTATGAATTTTAAACAAATTTAAGTATTTTCGATATTGCGATTATAATTATTACCTGATCTTTAATGGGTTGAATTTGATATTTAAATAAGTGTTAAAGATGGTAGAATGAGAAGTATTATCAGGTTTATATATATATGTAGATGTGACTTTTGCATTTTATACTCATTTTTAAATAATTATTATTTCAACACAATGTACGCAGAATGTTTTGCATCGTGTGAGAGGTGAAACGGGGGATGATTCTTTATGGAAAAATAAGTCGAAGGTGTAGAACACAATTGCTTCATTCGAGGCTTCGTTTTCGAGAAAGTTAAATTTGACAATTTGTCGAGCACACTTAAATTCTACCATCGTGCCCATTTGTCGTATTCCACAAATAGGCCAAAGATGTGGAATAAAATTTTCTGGATTTCCCTCATTTTCAAGGATATGTGTAAAATATGTTAGAAATAGATAAATTTTTTTCAAGTGAGGGATCATCCTCACTTCTGCCTCCCACACGCTACACGTACGCGACACTTTTACAACGTCAGTCACGTGAAATTGGGTCTGTCCTCGAGGAATCGACACGTTTTAGTTTCGCCAAACGACCTTCTAAATCGATATTTCATGCGCGTTTCACATTTTATCGACGTTGCGATTGTGGCTAACTGCCTCGGAAACGAATCACCGAGCTGTTAAGGGACACAATATTCGAACGTTGGCTTCTCCAAATGAGATGAATCTTTCAAACCAATGTTTCGCGCTTTGCATTTTACTCGCATCACGATCGAGGCTCGTTGCTTTTTCTTTTTTCTAAATCGGACCGTCGAACTGTCAAGAGTCACAGTTCGAACGAGAAAATTGACGTTGCGTTTTTTCTTCGATTAAATTGAAAGTACGTTTGTTACGCTTTGTGTCTGTTGATGTCTGTTGAGATTGTAATCAGCGGGAAATAGCGTGGGAGAAATAATATCCAGGCGATTGTTCGATATTTTGTATCGATCGATTGTTATTCTGTCTTTCTTTTTTTTTTTTATAAGTAAAGCACACTTGTATTGCAAAAAATTTAAATGTTTCTACATTAACCATAGATCGCGCGTTCACACATTTTTTGTCATACCGAACTCGTTGGTTTCGTAAAGTCTTGCTGAAAATAAATGTCGAGCGAACGTTGGCAAATGTAATATCTGAAAACTTTCGCTGATTTCTATTGGAACATTTTTTTATAAAACACAGAAGAAAAAAAAAAGAAAGAAAAAAATGAACAATATTACGAGCGCGACGATGGATAAGTAGAGAGGAACGTGATCAAATTTCCCATCTGTTCATTTCTTTAAAGTAACGAAGTAGCTGTCTCCATTTATCTTGGCCACCGCGTGTCGTTTAACTCGTGCGAAACCCATTTGTCCGTTCTCTTTGCTTTTCTGATTCGCGTCGAGCGACAAATATTTATAAGGCGGCTCAGCCCCGTTTGAAATATTATCCCCGTGACCGTGTATCGAGGATTACTTCCGATAATCGTGATGACATTTTCTCGCTTCTCTCGTACGTTCACGCTCGCCGATCGTTCCGAGTTCAATGACTCAACCTTGGACTGTTTGAGCCAAACTTCTTCAAATATTAATGTTCCACCAATGGAACCAATTCTGGTTTCTAGTTTCGATTTGAGAGGAGAAATAAATTCTCGTCTTCTTTGAATTTGATTCTTACGTTTCAGTTCTTTTCAATCGGACACTTGGATAATTGAACGTTTCAATACTTTGAACATCTGAGAACATCTCAAAGTTAGCAGTTGTGAGGTTAATTATCCTAGCTTCTTCAAATATTAAATTCTGACAGCGTTGGTTCCACCAATGGAACCAATTCTGGTTTCTAGTTTCGATTTGAGAGGGGAAATAAATTCTCGTCTTCTTTGAATTTGATTCTTACGTTTCAATTCTTTTCAATCGGACACTTGGATAATTGAACGTTTCAATACTTTGAACATCTGAGAACATCTCAAAGTTAGCAGTTGTGAGGTTAATTATTCTAGCTTCTTCAAATATTCTTCAAATAAGTTCCAATAATATTGATATGTATCAATTCCTTGCTTTGTTATATGGAATTCGCACGTTCGCAGTACAAATTCTAGTTTCAATTTGAAAAAAAAAAAAAAGAAAGAAAGTAAAATTTAAATTCCGATTTTAAATTTCAATTCTTTAAATGGAGGATTAACACGTTGCCTGCCATGTGAAATTTATACGTTTCGCCTACCGGGCAGTACAATTTAATCTTTGCAAAATATTATGTTGCAACAAAAGCGCGATAAAAGTGCATTTTTATTTTACAGCGTTATCTAGCGTTACTTAAAATTCTTTCGTCGACAATATTTATCTGATTTTAATATTCGTATTCAAAATTTATATTTTAATATTAACGTCAATATACATCTTTGATCATTGTATTTTAATCATTTTGAAATTGGTAGTTATCAGACACTGTAATCAACGTGTTAATGAATGTAAATTATACACGTGTAATGCAATATTAAATTTTACATCTGACGCGTTACAGTAACTAATGCTTATCTGAGAAGATTGTAAGGGCAATGGTTGTTCATCGTGCTGTAGAAATTTATTTCATAAGACCAACTTATTTCATAAAAAATAAATCGAAATTGAAATTTAAAAATTGATCAAGCATGTTCAAATTTGGTCGACTCTGTACTGAATAGGAACGAGATAATGAACAAGAAAATTTTTCTTCGTTTGAAGCTTCCTTTTCAGGAGATACGTTTAAATTAGTTCAGTTTAATTATACGTACGTCTGTGTATCATTTATTGACCAATTTCGTCACATTTGATCAGCGTTTAATCTCGGTAATTCTCTCAAACACAAAGTCTTTCCTTGCCTTTTCACTCGAGTGATCACTGTCCTCTTTCAATTTCAAAAACATCTCTTTCATACATTTGAAACACAGAGTGTTTCCTCTTTCATTTTCCATCGATCTCTATCGGCGGTGCTTCATTAGAAATACGCGGAGGATCGAGGGGGATCGAGGGACGTTCTATTAACAAGTTGGAACCCGAGCCTCCCAATGGGAGTCTCGGACTCTCTTTTCCTCTTCAGGAAAAATCGTGCTTTTAGCGGCGAGACTCGCTGCCACGTTGGCACATTTTTTCGCTCTGGCGTGTCGGTGATTCTGTCGTTCGAGCGAGTTGCCACCACGTCTTCCGTCGTGCAAGTAGCGCGTCCGAGGGCAGTAACGCGGCCGCGAAATAAATGAAATTGCCGTCGCCCGTGGCCTCCGTCACCGAGCCGAAAGCACTCGGATTAATACCGAGGGTTGCATTGTGCGACTATCTCTTGCCCTCTAGTGTCCTCTACAAAGCAATTTTCATTACAGTTATTACGATTACCCGACGACGAAGGCACTCGCGCTTGCCTCTCTAAAATTGTAAGAAATTTTTCCTTTCCTCTTTGTTCCGTGAAACATTGATCAGTGATGCTTCCGAGAACTCAGCATTGGTGCTCTTCATCCGTTTTTCTTTTTTTCTTTTTTTTGAACCTCTTTTGAAAAGAGGAAATATCGTAGATTCTCTTAAAAATATGGTCATTTGCGGATTTTTATATTTTTATTTTTTAGTTGTTACGATTGTTCGAAGACGAAGACTTTCGTCGCGAGAAATTCATCTGCAGTCGTTGACAACTTGCTGGTTTTTCGGAGCTTTCGTTCAAAATTTCGTTCTTCCTTTTATCCTCTGATGTGAAAAGTCTGCGAGGATGAGTTAATTAGTAACTCGACGGTGCTTTCGAGAATTCAACAACGTTAACGCCGCTTTTTATTCATTTGTTTGGACCTCTCAGAAATTTAGAGAAGTTGGAAAGTGGATCGTTGTAGAATTTTGCTTTCGGTACGAACGCGTGTTAAGGCCAGGATTGGCCCTACAGACCCCCAAGACACCAACAAACATGTAAATGTAATGCGAGAGGAACGCATTTCGGGGCAATATTAGGCCCATAAGGTAATTACAAATATCGCTTTGTGGGACTGATCTGCCCGATCTACCGTGACGGGAAATCAAGCGATCGGGAAGGAACAGTATAAAAAGTGTGCTTCTTGTGCCACTATCTTGTGAGTGCATCACTCGCATTACAATTACAAATTCAACATTCAATCAATTTGCCACAAGAGTGGATGGTCCTTCGAGGTCCAACGTGAATTGTATCATGCATTTTTTACAAACATAGCCGAAAAAATTGTAAATCGTACAATCCAACTCAAAAATTTTGGAACAAGTGTTACACTCGGTTTGAAATTGGAAAAATTAAATGTAACCTCGTGTAAGAAGGGACTTGTCATAATTTTATCATCCACGGTAAATATCCGTCGAATATCGAAAATAAAGAACGTTCTAGGACTTTAAGCGGGATTTTCTTTACTTTTACGTTTCAAATTTTCCACAATAACGACACTTTGACATTGTAACTCTTCGTTGAATCTTCTGGATTTTAACAAACTCTGTTGAATTGTTAAATCTAAATGTTATCATCAAATTATTTCGATACAAATTGTAAATTGCGTTTTTACATTTTTATATAACCAAAGAAGAAATCGGTACCTGCGTTCTCTGCAAAGCAATTTTACGATTATTCGACGATTCGAAGATTCTCGTCGTGGGGTTTCGTATTGAAGTTTCGTTGGCACTCGATGAGAACTTGTTGTTGTCTCTCTCCGATTGTTAGAAATCTCCTCCATTTTATTATTCCGTGAAAAAGTTTGCGGGGATAAGTTAATTAGCGGCTCGATGGTGCTCCTGAGAATTCAGACAATTTTTCCAGGGGAAAATTAATTTGGAAGGGCCGGTAGCAGGATTAGTGGCGCTTTTCATCCACCTTTTTGAGCGCTTTGCGAATGTAGAAAAGTCGCAAAAGTGGATTATACTGTAGATTTTACCTCTGCCGGATTAAATTGGAGATTTTTACATTTTAATATCTTTCTTGGGTATAACCAAAAAAGTGAGGCGCGCGTGACAAATAGAAATTTATTTTGCCCACTTTTGTGTATTGACCCTGAAGATGTTTTAAACTAGCGTGTTACATTCCGATAACGTCATTTGTCTATTGTCTCTGAACAATAGAAATGTTAAATTTATGTTAAAATTTATCTGGAATTTATCAGTCGTACCGGATGAAAGAGTGTCTTTGAACGAGCAACTTTTGACTACGGGACTGCACCGTATTTAGTTTCATCGGAGGAGAGGAATTCTTCGGGAACGAATCGGAGAATGCTCCGTGTCGGAGGTTAAATACGTACGCGCGGAGGGAGGGAAAAGTCCCCGATAGAATGCAGCGCTCGTTGAAGACGCGCCTCTTGGCATTTACGTCGCGTTTGCCACGTTCACCACGGTGGTGCTGTTATTTCCACGGGGCTCGTTGATACCGCGATTCTGGAACGGTTTTTCCTCGTTTCCGCGAAATTTCCCGGCGAAGCGTGCGTGTCTGTTTTACCACAGAGATTGGTATCTCGCGCGACGCGTTTGCCAAAGTTACCGAACACCAAGCCGAATCTGCATAACTGACTGACTGAATTTATTTTCGCCGTTCTTTGCTCTGATTAACCTTCGACGAGTCGAAGATCGGAAAAATGTTTCCTGTGATCTTTTTATCTTTGTCTAGTTCCAAAGTCAGTGGACAATTTGTTTTCTGACTGATCTGATCTATCAAGGAGCTAGCGATAATTTTATCGTGGGTTAGATTGTGGATTTTTTGTATAAGTTTCTATTTGCACGGACACGTTTAAAAAGTGGAAATTTGTTTCGTTCGTTCACACTTTTGTCTTATCTATCCCCTTTATAATAATTATTAAATCAGATTTCTTGAAGAAATCTCGCAGGATTGTAGAACAAAGCTATTCTTAACCTCCGTGTCAGAAACTAGAATTTTGTTATATAAATTGCAATTTCTTCTATTATATTGCAAATATGAAACGAAGTTTCAAGGAAACTTGTTTGATTTTACAATTATTGTACAGCACAGTACCGTTATGTCAGATCTTACAATTTTGCGTGAGTAATATTGCGCTTCTTGGTCCTTTTTTTTTTTTTTTTACAAAAAAAAAAAAAGAGGAACTGTCTTTTGGTCGTGATGAAGCTGAGCGAGGCAAAGAGAAAATGCAAATTGAACGAAATGACGCGTGCTGACCTTCGGGCAATTTCATGGCCGCGGAGATGAAGAGGGCGGGCTCCCTGTGAATAATGTATAGAGGGCGAGGGACATCTGGTTCTCGCGTCTGACATTGTAAGCACCGAGAATCAACCTGTCCAAAATGCTTCTGTGCAAGCAGCGGGGCATTCTGCGAGTGCTCTGTACTTTATTTAAAGGATATTTGTATCTTCCGCCGGTGCGTGTTTCTTCCTCGCTCTAGTGCCATTGAATTATTTTTAGAGAAGTCGCTAGACGCCGGTCTCTCTGTTGGGTTTGCTCTTTTATTCCATCATCTCGCACCGTTTCTTTGTTATCGTGCTGTTATAAAAAGCCGGCCGGGTTCAATGTACTGCACACGAGCCGATTTTTTTCCTCTTACGTGCGCACAAGAGAAACATTGCTATTTGTTAGATAAATTCGTTACTCGATCAAACGCAAAGGAGCGCGTAAAGATGTAAAGGTGTAAAAAAAAATTACGCACTTTCTGTACAAATATGTAATAATAATATTATTAACAATTAACAATAACGGTAATATTAACAGAATTTCTTTGATATCAAGTTTCACGCAAATTTCAAGTAAAAATCGAGAAAATTTCCAGTTTATTTCGATATTTAAGAACGATACTTTTCTTTCTCAACTGCAAAAGTGATTTCGTAAAGTTCAAGCCGTCCAAGTTCTATTTTCCGATCGAACGCTAAACATTGGATACCTAAATACCAAGTATTGTTTTTCAATAAAATTTGGTATCTCGTTAAAATTTGGAGAGTTCCAACTTTGAAACAACCGTGGCGAGCGTGTTACAAAATAATTTTTTTCATTTATTCCGCATAAAGGAAATTTACTTACTTGCACGAAATAATTCAGTTCGACGTGAAATATTCTGCATTTCGTAATTTAGAAAATTCTTCTCGTAATCGCGGGGACAATAATTTCAAGTAATTTTGAACGAAACAACTTGTAAAAAAAACGGTGGAATGTTCAGATATTAAAATATACTCGAGTGTACAAGATCCTAATCTCGCGATCCACTTGTTTTATATCCTCCTCGTTGCAATTCCCGTTTCGCACGACACCTACCTACCGCCCTAGCCGGAAACGATCGAAATCTCGTTTGTCCGAGCATAAACGGCCTTGCATTCCGACCATGCAAATGCAGGATCGCGAAACGACGAAATAATTTCGCGGTGATTGCACCCGGTCACGTTGTTTATGCAAGGCGTGCCTATAAATATTCAGCGCGTCTTCTATTTTTTTTCCCCCCTTTTTCCTTTTTTTTTTCCTTCTCTCGTCCCTGGCCGTTTCCGTTGGTTTCGGGTCGCGCGCTCCTCCCGATCCCGTTAGGGAAATCGTCGACGAGCTCGCTAACGAGGCGACGCTGTTTTCCAGCGAGGTGTTTTCGCGAGAAACCGCCTTCCACCGAGCAGATTACAGGCGGTGTGCGCCAGTGAAAGTGAAAAATGTTGCGTGCTCGTTTCGCACGCTGAACGGTGCAACCGTTCCCGTTCGATTCTCGATCGGCTCTATCGTGTACGTACAGGGACGGTTCGATCGGCCGATCGACTTCTACTTTGTACGCTGGATACCACACTGAGGTGAGATTTCCTGCGAATTTATCTTTTTTTTTTTTTTTTTGTTCTTTTGTTCTTTTCAGGAGCGTGAAAGAGCTTCTCAGAACAAGGTTGTCCCATTTCGAAGGACACGCGTAGAGTGGAAAGAGTTTTTTCTCGTGCCTGACTTTGTACGACACTTTTGAGCGTACTTTTGTACATTTTTCCCTCAAAGCAGTTCCACATTTTCCTCTCTGCGTTATTCATTTTGTTATTAATATTGAATTATTTGTTAATACACGAAGCAAAAACAGTTAAATTTAATCCAACATTCGACATTTATATATAATAAACGACCTTCTTACAGTTGTATCACTTTTAATCTATCCAGATTATTACTCTGTGATTAATCTCGATGAATCCAACGAATAAATTTTATCAACATTCGCTTTTTCACTTTCACGACGTTCGAATTGTATCAAGTATTTTACCGGACATGTCGCAGCGTTAATCGAATTGGAATAACGAAGCCTTAGAAACTACAATCGCGTTATCGCCGTCTCTATGTCCAAACGTATAATATTTGCATCGATGGATGCATCGACTCGATAAAAACTCGATTAAAAATCAAAGTCCCTAGCCGATGGACTAGCTCTGTATCGCATCTGCGCCGTGGCAAATCCTACGGAACTCGATTAAAAGTTGCGAACGTGCGATTAGATTGCACGTACGTATCGAGTATGTTTCGTCCGCGATGAAATTTTTATTCTGCCGCGACGATATCGAGTTTCGTTTAGCAAATCATCAACTTGAAATGCAACTTGAAATTTCCAATTTCGCGTAAAATTCAAGTCAAGTCTAAAGGAAACTCGTTGCTCGCGAGATATGTATTCCACTTGGCGATGCGAATAATTTAATTTTTTCGCAACACGCGAGCGTTCCAATTTGCACAACTATTTTCGTCGATTGTTCTCGACCGAGGTGAAATTGGATCAGGCGAGGGACACTGTGACACTGTGTTCGTGGATCGAAAGGCCGCGGAAGTTGCCCGCGTAAACTCGCGATAACGAAGCATCGTAAACGCACTTGGCTTTTGATACGTACCAAGTTTGGGTCGAGTTGCCGTTGCGTGACCCCAAAATTGGCAAGTTTGCGGCTAATTTCAGAGCCGGCTCCGCTCGCGACGCGAAATATGAATAATTTAACGTGCTTTGAGACAAATCCTTTGAACGTTACAGCGAGTGATATCCACGTCGAGAGAGTGGATCAACCTTGTCGCGCGAATGTTACACAATCCGAAATATTTCCGCCAGATTTATAATCCCTCGCGGCTCGAGGTTTTAATCCCTCCGTGATTCCAGGTTTTGTCTCGCTTGATTCGCGTTGAGTAAACCGCTTTGAATGAATTTCATATTTCAGATCATGCAGTCTTGCACATTTAGCGATTAATACCGTTTGTACTTCCTCGGATCAAATGAAAGACACGACGGAGTATGGAATAGAGTTTAATCGTAGTTCATAATTTCTATTTCGTTTCTGTCACATTTTGCATAGTAACAAGATGGTTGCTATTTCCAAAATTTCATTATTATAGAATAGAAAGAAGCTGAAATCAAATTTCGCTGGAATGGAAAGAAATATTTTGAGTCTTGGAAGAATCGCACGTACTAATCGTGTCGCGAAGAATCCTTTGTTCTTCGTCTCTTAAAAAAAAGAACCGAGTAATTAAAAGTAACGACCCGTATATATCGTACTCTGTTTTCGATTTAATTGTCAAAGTTTGGTCGGTTTCCGGACATGCAGCCGTTTGCTTGTATAATTAAAAGAGGCAACCGAGCGGGCGCGCATGATTAAACGGACGATTGAAGGAAAGTGGAATTTAATTGCAGGGAATTGATCAATGACTACGATTACTTGGGCGTGTGTTTCGTTTGTCATCGGTGGGTGTGATGCAAGAGTTTATCATAATTTACCGCTAATAACGATGAAACGTGTGTGTCAGTTGTTGAATTCATTGTTTAACGAAAAAAGCACGTTAAAATTGATTGTATTTGGTCCTTTCCTTCGTATATATATAATATTTATACGTATGTATCGCGAGTGAAATTTGGAGAATAGTACGTGCAAAATCTTCTCATCTGTTATTCGAAACTCTGAAGTTAGGAACCAAACTGATCGATTTCGTGTTTTGTTAATCTCTTCGTTATATACTTGCGAAAGTATGTACAATTTTCGGAGGGCGGATGCGTTCATAGGTTCATTTATCATTTGGAAGAAAATGACATAAGCGTCGATAAATTCAAAGATGAACTTGGAAAGATGTATATATGTCATTATCTATAAAATTATTATAGATATTTTATTATTATATAGTATGAAATAAATAAACATCTAGGTACGTTTACTCAGAATTATTTTTTTACCAAAATATATTGTGTCATATCGATTATGCATGCATAGAAACGCCAGTTCGCATTTCATTCACAGAGTCAGTAAAAGATTAATTGCCTCTCAAGCTTGAATGAAAATTAACCTATGAAAAATTAACTCGCCTCGCTTCTTCCCTGCAGAATGTCTCTCACGTTCTTCCGTCTCACGTCTTTTTGAAAGGCAAAAAGCTCGATTTGAAGTAACAAAATATTTTGCAAATATTTGAAATACGTGCCGACTCAAATTTTACGCGAAACGTTAAAACGTTGAAACGTGCATTGAAATTGATAAGACAGAGGAACGACAGTCGCCTGATTAATTCGAATCTCACCTGGAACGTCGGAAATATGCTAATAACTTTCCATCGTGGTTGGTACGCGTTTTGTCCTAATATCGGCTGGTCTGTATTTGTTACACGCTTCCATATTTGAGAGATTGAACGTTCGTTTCTTCGTTCAATCTCGAGCAAGCTACACGACGAAAATCGATAATGGAACTTTTATATTCGTGCGACGATCGATTGAAATTTGCTCGAGCTATTTGAAAAAATTCACGTCGCTTTTAACCTGTTGTCCCTTCTTTTATACAACTTAGACTTAACGATAATTTTAACTTAATGATAGATTTGAGCAATCTTTTAATAAGCGTAATAACCATAATTTAATTATTACAATATACTACGACTAAGAATGGAAAATCGTATATTCATTAAATAGTTAACAATTTTGTTTATTTTTTCGTAAAATTCCAATTTTTTTTTTGGCAAACGGTGCCTTTAATCAATCTGTCTTTTTGAGTTATTTGATAAAACTCAGCATATTGCTTGAAAATCGTTGTGCAGAAACTGGTACAGCTGCGAGGCAATAACGTTTCGAATATCAATGAATTGGTTCTGCTTGTGCTTTTCGCAAAAATCGAATGTTTCCTCGATACGCTGAATCATTCATAACTTCCATGCAAAATTTCGTACAACACTTCACGTCTCGACATTTATTTCCGCCACGTTTCTCAAGGTTTTCTCCTATTTTTTTCTTTCGCGCGTTTTCTCTTTGTTATTTTCATTTCGTAAAATCAGCCCTGGCAAAAAAAGTTGAAAAATGAAAAAGGAAAACAAAGTTGTTCCGACGAGCGAGCGGGGCGATCTTTCGCAGCGAAAGAAAGGAAACGCTTCTCGCGGAGTGTAACGATAGCTTCTGCAGCACGGCGGAAATTAATACATGGTACAGAAGCTCCGGTGCCTTCTGACATTTGCACGGTTGCTTTCCTCCCGCGTTGCTTTTCCAAACGCTCTTTGGCTGGCCGAAATTGGGGTTAAAAATAGTTGAGAAAAAAAAGGGTCGAAAACGAGAAGGTAAAACAGAAAAAAAAAGAAAAAGAAAAAAGGAAGAAAGAGAGAAAGAAACGGTAGACGAAGCGAAGACAAAACCGGAGGATGAAAGGAGGGTACGCTTCGTGTGTTCGTTTCGTGAAAGGAAGGCTCAGGGTCGCGGTGTTATTTCAAAAAACCGGCCGAAACCGAGGAAACTGGAACGATTCCCCTTTATCTTTTCCCAACGTCGAGGAAAACCGCGTGCTTTCCTTCCCCCTTTCCTCGCTTTCTCGCGCGCGATGTCACGCCATCGAATTGTCGGTGATTTTATTCCTCTGCTTCGTTTTCCCTCTCTTTCGTTGCTGAGATTTTCTCGGGCAACGCGCGGATCCACGATCTCGTTCGACTCACGGTGCGTTTTAACGAAATGAACGAACAGCATTTCTCCTATTTTCACGTTAATCGTATTCGTAAAAAATCGTATGAAGATCCGCGAATAACGATGTTGACGAGTACGAGCACAAGTTTCGAGATCAAAATGACGAGAATTTGTTTGCTCCGCGGCACCGTCACGTAAATTCGGCTAATTCGAAGAGGGTTTGTGTTAATTCGTTGAAAGTTGAAATCGCAGTTTATTCCGAGATTTCTGCGTTAGTCTCGAAGGAGGTATGTACGCAGAGGACGTAGTCTCGTATAATCAACCTGGGCACGGTCATTATTTGTGGAATAATTTCATTAGAAACTTTCCGAGGCTCTCACTGCGAAAATTTTATTTCGAAAGTTCAGATTTGTTCAGGACGTTTGCATGAAATAATCAAGATACAAAGGTCGGTGTCTTCAAAAAGCATTCTCACATTTTTATTTCGATCCGCGCTCCATTGATGCAAATAAATTCTATTTCGTGCGCTTTCGAATGTTCGAGTACGTACGTTTCATTCGTAAAGGATGTTTTAAGACGTTAGATCTTCTCGATTCAACTCTTGACATCTGCAAGATCATGGTGTTAATGATCTTCATCAATGTTGAAGCAAGATTAAAATAAGCATTTAAAAATAAGCTTTATCGTGATAATTTTTAAATAATTAAATATACCGTATTTGTATTATATTATTAAAAATACAGTATATCGTAATGCATTGTTACACCGAATATAGTCGTCTAATTTAAATAATAAATTTTGTCATAATTTCTTCACAATATTTCGCAACACGGTAGCTCTATCACGTAATCTTTTATTCGTATGATTCTTTCGATGAAAATAAAAATGTCTGCTACTGATTTATTACTTTCTAATTAAATTTTTTATTTCGACTCTGTAAAATTCTCATCGTGACAAGTTGACAAGTTATTTGAAATTCGAAGAAATCACATCGTTTACATTAATGCGTAATAAATAAACTGCGAACTCTTACGTTTAAATGCATATTTTTCATTAAATATAATCGAAAAGAAGAAATCGTACGTATCTGCATACTTCAAAATTTCTTATAAACTCGTAAAACAACAAATTACGTTCTACCAGAATACAAGCATCCTCACCTTGGACGTTTTACACATTTACGCGCCACTTGGAGCGTTGAAATTTCTGTACGGTCGCGTAAAAGTCCCCAATGCGCCGACAAATTACACTCCATCAAAAACGAGCAAGTGTTACCCGGTACTTTCTTGGCGTCGGCGTACGTGCATGTGCGTACACGAGGGACACGCGAGGTGTCCAACTCAAACTATCCTCCACACTGCGCGGATAACATCGAGAAACGTGGGTAACAAAGGGCAGAGAAAGGAAGGAGAAAAGAAGGAAAAGAAAGAGAGAGAGAGATTCCGGCTGTTCGTTTTTACCGGGCCACCTGCAGTCCACTGGGATTTGGGTAATTTGCCCGTCTTCCTTTCGCAGTTCCGGCTAATGCGGAAACTTTCTCTGGGTCTTCTGTTCGCCGCAGATGCATAGCTCTTCTTTTATACATTTCCGCGGCGAGATCGCGAGACGTTGATCGCAAAGGCCGCGTAAATCACGCCACTCGAGAAGACCGATGGATCCTGGATTGCTCGAATTTTTGATAAAGTTGCCTGGAAATTCAGAATACAATCAATGCTGGACCTAACTTCTTTTAGAAATTTAAAAGTGTGTTAATTAACGTTTCTTGGGGGGGGGGACTTAGAGTGTGATGTTATGTAAATGTGATTACACGATATAAAACTTGACAAGAAGAAGTCGCATAGTTTTGTGCGAATAAATTTGAATACGAAACCTACACGGCTCGTTAACATTTATCTTCGCAGAACCTCACTTTGTCCACTGCTGTCTAAAGAAAGAAAGTCGTCCAATCTCGTTTATGAAAAAAAAAAAAAAAAAAGAAAAATGAAGACTACCTCTTCATCTTTTGAAATATATTTTGCAGCCACCGCCCGGTTACTTGCGCGTTATATTAGGGAAATTTTACTTGGTACTTGGTACTTGGTACTCGCAGAATCCCAAAAATAGCAGGAATTTCTCGGCCGGTGACTCGCCGGGAGCTTTTAGTCTGTTATTCTTCAATTCGCTAGGAAAATTTGTTCAGGACGATTCACGGCGAGATTGGCAAACGGTGAAACTGTTTGTCGAGGATTTCAACAACGACGAGACGGTAATAATTATTATTAAATCCGGCGGTGTTTGTACGTTGGGGGTCAAACAAATTGTAATTTAACGCGCCGTTCGAATCGCTCGCGCATCGTTGCTGCGAATCTGTCTAAAATTAACTATGGTTGTAATGTTGTTTCGTTCGAGTGAACTGTAATTTTCAAAGTGAAGGCGGAAAGACGTCCTTTGCACGTAGAAATCTACATGACATCTCTGTGACGTTCGTAACAGCACTTTAATTAGTTAATTTCTGAGTTTCTAAATCTAACTGAAATGCATAAATGAATGATAAATCAGTAATTGAAAGACTCGTTGTCTTTTTACGAGATCAACAGACTGCCGACGATTGTTGCATTTTGGAGTTGCATTTATTTTTTGATTATCCAATATCGAAAGTTTTTTTAGTTTAATCGAATGTTATTAGCGATCCTGAAAAATGCAAAGCACGAAATTAAGTCTTAACATTCTAAATTTTAGTAATCTGATATAAATTGATCATTTATGTTATTTTGGAAGCCTTTCTATCAGCTGGAAGTATATTTCTTGATCAAACTCGCAATTCAGAGATAAAAAACTTGCTTGTAGCAAAGAGTCAGTGAAATAGCCTGATTTGATAATTTTAAAGATCAATTTCATAATCAGTCTAGTTCAAAATCGATCGAAAAATCAATTTAATCACGTATATATAATGACATTTGATTTCAATTATTTCAATTTTAACTCTAAATTTCTGATTACATTGAATAAATGTAATCACGTCACTGAATATCAAACTTTACGTTCCACCTTCTACGTGGAATCGACCTACGCTAATGTGTCACGCTAATTTCATTTTATGTAAATTCAATAAATTCAATAAATTCAAAAGTAAATAAAGCTAGTTGGCGCGAGAGCTATTACGCATCGAGAGAAATGAAATTTTTCGGGAACGCGACTGCGCTTTGTTGTTAACGAGGTGATCTTTGAAATTGTCCACGTTTCTCGCTGCAAATTGACTCCCTTACGCGTCGATGAACTTCACACAGCGAACGTGGGAAATTCGCGAAAGACGATAAAGATAATTAATATTCAGGGAGGTGTCACGCAATAATTATCTCCCATTTATTATGCATAGAGTCCTTAACGACATTAGATGAACGTGCAATAAATCATCCGTTAACCTCTTAGTGCCCTGCCTACTATGACATTACACACAGTTAAAGTGTCTAATTTCGTGTCATAAATACCAGAGTAGATGCTTTCTTCCCGTGAAATTGGCTTTGACGCGAGTTTAGCGAGCGAAATTTAGCGAACGGGCGCTTGACTGACGTGGTTCACTGCAACTGTCTTTTCTGTTTCTCTAAACATTTAGAACGATTAAAGACGAGTATCGCACTCGAACGACTGGAAAAGACATTTTAAATTGTCTCTCGTTGTAAAAGTTAAATATCCAAACATTCGTACAAGCATATCGTAAATATCTTAAAATATTTAAAATGACATTTGTGCAACATTATTGTACGACATGTAATGACGATATGTCATATTTAATAGCTCAAGCAGCATTACTATTGGATTATAGATGACTATAGCTTACGCGTATAATTACAATTATAATTGGTATGTAATAATAATTGCAACAATATTTATTATCATGGATATAATTGTAATTAGATTACTAAAATTTAGAGTATTTATTTAGTTTCACATTTTCCGCTCTATTAAGATGAGAAAACACCTTCAGACTTATGAATATCGATATTCAATCATATTTAAACACCTACGAAGCTGAAATATTTCCCAGCAGAATAATTTAGCGTCTAGTAGCACGCAAGAGATCGTACAAAACGAACGAACAAAAATCGTTCTCTAATTTTTCACGCGCGATGGCAAATTCATCGTTGCATAATTTACACGCCGTAACCACCACTAGTCGCGCGACGACGAATAGATTAATCAAAGGGCTAATCAAATGCAGAAAAGCTCGAAACGAGATCACGAGGGCACGAAGACCCCTTGATTCGATTCGCCCTGGGAAAACAAATTCGAGGAATCGGAGTTTGCTGCTCGGGGGGGTGCGTCCACGCCAGGTGTTTAATTATCTAAACGGCACGGTTGAGGATCACTCGCGGACAAATCGGATTAGTTCACTCGGGGTGTTCAAAACGTCAAAGGGAAAGAGATTAATACTCGAGGGGTGAATCTGCGGGCGACAGACGAGGATCGAACGAAACGAAACGCGGACCTATTCGCTGGCTGATCGGGAGCTCTTTACGTTGGCGAACGTGGCGGTTGCGCGAGTGGCCACAGTGGAATTCCTGCGCCGCCTAATTTCATCGCAGCTGGGTATTTCGAGGTCGTGGCGGTCGTAGATACCATGACCTAACCCCGTGCCTTTGCAATTGCAGTCGATGCTCTGTGAGCAGCTATACGTGAGAATCTTCTTTGAATCGAGCGTTGCGACTTCAGTAAGAGTAACGTGAAATAAAGTTTAAAAGTCTCGAGGCTTAGTCTTGAGCCGAAGATTTGAAAATAATTACAAAGTAATTGCAGTGGATCAGAAAAGCATTGGCACAGTTTTCTTCATTACGTTTCTTTCAACGAAAATGCGTATATTTTTAATTAATTTTCGACGCTACCCCTGGCAAAAGATTGTAGAAGAAGTCAGAAAGAACTGCACCACTTGTACCCCAGTGCGATTTGTCTCACTGAAAGGTCCAGAAGCAACTGTTCTGACTAGGAAATGGAGACGACAAAACAAATTACAGGCGCGATCGCTACTCGAGGTCTAGCCCACGCCCCCTCACGAATCACGTGACCCAAATCAACCAATCGCTAATTTTCGTTGCATCAGCGTTGCACCTGAAGAGGCCCGATTTTCAGGCTTACCCCCGCTAAAATCACTTTCAGTGAAAATATCTTTTGTAACCAAAGTTAAGAACTCTTCTATTGAGTTGAGATTTTGTGCTTGAAATTACCATCTGATCAACCACACACCTATGTATGTCCCATCCAAAGATTGCTCAGGAGTTGCTCACTTACTGAAAGAGTATGATACGTCGAATTTTTCCAGCAGACGAGGTTAAACGAGGCAAACGTCAGAAACGGAATTTCGCCGAGCATTAGCAGTCATCAACGACGGTTGATTACAGTTATTTTTAACAGAGGATGAAAATGCACAGGCAATTTCAACGAAACGGCGCGCGTGAAAATAAGCCGGCACGCATCGAATATTCCTCCGCGTCGCGGGCAGGTCTTTTTTTCGAGCCAAGGTCGAACGATAATTCCGCTTTAACGACCCTGTCGTTCATCGTAATTACCTCGGGTAACTCTCCTCTTGCTTCGATATTCTCGTTTTAATCTCGCGCCAGACGTACGTTTGATATTCCACCGCGGAGCGGAACGTTTCAGTTTTGTCGAACTCGGTTTCTCTGCCTCTCGAAAATACTGTATAACATCCCTGGACGTGAATGGCGTTACGATTTGCGTGAAAAAACGGAATTTTACGTTTTATAAAAAAAAAAAAAAAAAAGACACGAGACGAGAAATGGGACCGTGATATCCATGGTCGCGTGTTTCAAAAATTTCCAGAGATTTTCGCTCGTGAGTTGATTGAATTCTAGAGTACGTATGTTTTCAGTGAGCGAGAGACGAGAAAATTCGTGAGAACAAATTTTTCATAGGTTCGATAGAAAAGGAGACATTGCTATTCAGAGTAACTGCTGTTGTGAACTTTGAACGTGTCACGTGCGGCGTTATTCATTGCGACTCTCTGAGATCGTGCCTACTTGTAGAGTCTCGTTTTTACAAAGAGAAGTGCAGTAAAGTACAGAGTTATTTGTCCTATGAACAAACACCAATCCTCTTTCAGAGGATCCAGACACGTTTAATATTTTTTACAAACTCTTTATCTGCGTTCTTCAATGACATAATCTGTTTGTAATATTATAATTACATAATCTACAATTTGGAGCTTGATGACTCTGAATTTCTTGACTAGCTTGCTCATTCATCGGTGTTTATCGTTATCTTTCACCTAATAAAATTGACGAAAATATAATAATTTGAATAAAGTGATTTTAAAAATTTCCTATTTATCATGGGATCATTAAATTTATTAATACTTTGAACTTGTAGGACGTCACAAGAATTGAATAAAAGATACATGCGTGGTATACAGATTGTAGGTAAGAAGAAGAAAATTGTGGATTTCATAAGCATTAATGAGCATTGATTTTTCTCATTATGCGGCAACACGAACAAATCACGCCGTTTCATTATTGAAACATTTTTTTATTCAGTTATTATCTGCTATTGAAATATTGAAATACTAAACTTTCACGAATCGGAGGATTCATAAATCGTTGAGTTATTGCAGTAAAGTTTCTTTGCCAAGAAATAGAAGTACAAGTGGCAAACAAACCGAACGAAACTGCACGTTTCACGAAAGCATCCAGCGGAATGAAATTTCACGACGTGGGGGGAGGGGGAAAACTGAACAACGCGAAACACGGAGCAATTTAGCCGCGTTGTAAGTCGATTGACCTAATCCCACGAAACAACGATCCACTCGACGAATGATTCATCCGATTTCCCTATTTAATTTGTTTGGCGTGCGCAATAACAGCGTCGAAATAATGTTATTTCCCCGAGGAACGAAAGCGCTGACAAGATTGTTACACGCAATGAAATGCTTGCATTTTCTCGTCCGATTGAACGGCGAAATGATCAGCGCCGATGAAAAGTAGCTAACGAGCCAATCGGCTCAATATTTGCACGCAATTACCGAGCATTTCGAGCATACGAACAGCTCTCGAAATGTTGGTATTTCGAGTTTTCGACACGGTCAGTTTTTTTCTCTCTTTTCTTCTTTTGTCTATTTCGAATATTTTCTTTTGCATATTTAGCTTTAGGTTAGGTTTAGGTTAGGTTTATGGTTGGTGAATGCGAACGCAAATTATTTGTAAATTAGCCTAACCTAAACCTTTCTGACGAGAAACGAATAGTCACCCTCTGGTGTAAGTAGGTTCTTTTTTATCTACGTATGAAGATTACCTTTAGTTTTTTTTATGGAAAGATGTTCTATGTTTTTTGATCCACTTTTTTGATCGATGCGACTTGACATTTCCTACGGAAATTATTAATTTGGAAAAAGTTAATAATCGACGAGTATTATCTGAAATAATTCAAAAATTATAACAACAGGCTATAATGATAAATTGTGTAGGCTTATATAAAACTTTACAGTTTAATAGCAGATACTTAACAGTATCTCTGGGAAAGTAAATACTCCGACGAGTATCGTCTGGAACAATTGAAGGATTAATCGACTCGAAACGTGCTACAAAGGAGAATATCCCGCGGAGGGAAATCAAAGCCAGAAAATGTCCGTAGAGACAGCGAGATTGCTTCTGTTCTTAGTTGTTTATTTTGATTATTGATCTAGCTGAGCTTCCTTGAACTTTCGCGAGAGAAAGAGAACGAGAGATTGATGAAAATTTTCACAAGACTGGGATAAATGAAAAGTAAATTAAAGACACAAAGTGTGTCTATTTCCCTCTTCTCTGGACAGTTGATTTAAAATGGGTTTGAGTATTATTTCGTCGGTGTAGAGGGCACGATATTTTCGAATCTTTCACAAGATTCAAATCATTTATTTCACTAAAAATGATAACTCAAAGGGTTGAACTCGAAATATACGTACAATTGCAAATAGCGTTTCTACACCTGCTAAAGTGCTGAGAAAATATAATTGCGTTGCATAGGATGATACATGTGATAGAGAGGCAAGTAAAAGTCCTAATTACGTTACATTACGCAGTACATGCACACATATGTAGAATTCTATCAAGGTTGTACGACCGGTGACAGGCAGGGCAAGAACTAAAACTCCGTGACCCTGAAGGAGCATCGTGGGACATCCTGTCGCGCAAGGTCCGCACCTCTCGGACCGTAGAATTTGTAATTTCGTGATCCGTGCTTATGAGTTGCAGGCCACGCCACGTCGAGATCCTCGGCTTCCACAAATCCCAAAGCGTAGGATCTGAATTTGTGGTTTCTCTGAGTCTCGGGTCACGAAATCCTAAATTCCAGCCCTCGGATCCCCCGTATTCGGGATCTCTGAATTCCAGACTAGATTACACTCTGTAACTCCATTGTCAAATTCGATTCTGTGACCTTAGAATCGTATCCGACAGATTTCACGGCTTAAGGGATACGACGTTCAGACACGCGTCTAATATACTTTCGCTTCAAAGTCTTAGGGCGAGTACTCGCTATACTTCTTGCGACAGTGGAGAAGTAAAATAGCTCTTTGTACGATATTTACAAATTTGTAGCAAGTTATTTAAAATAAAAATCATGATTATCGATCATTTTTATAGTATATAATTACAAAATGGTTAATATCATTTCTAATCACGAATACATATTGCATTTGTGCAGTGTGTCATTTGTAATTAATTTCGATTGAAATACATTACTTACACGTATAAATAATAATTATATATTTCTTACAAGTTGTTAACTTGTAAGTTAACAACAGTTAATTATAAAATAGACTTGCAATTTACACATTTGTGGCTTCTATTCACAATAAATATTGAATATCAAACGTTAAAGGTGTTCCAAGACTTTTGAGTGGAAGTGTATCTCTACAGAAGCATGATGTATATCAGATCTTCGATTTTCTAACAACAGGAAATTCTACGACTATCAAACGTAGTATCAGTGTAACAGATTATGTCGTATCGATCCAGTATGAGCTCTTTGAAGCAGGATTTACGAATGACGAAATCCTGCGAACTTCAGTCTTTAATTTCTATGTATTAGTTACTTATTTATAGTATGTCAGCATTTATATTTAGTTTAATATTCTTTCAATAATTCTGTCAGTTTATGATTCAGTTTCTGTCAATTTTAAGATTAACTTGGTATCGTGTAATATTAACTGCAATTTCTTGGGATTAAACTAATTAAATAATCAAAATTTAATGAAAGGACTACAGTAATAATGTTCTGCGATGACATTTTCAACGAGTCTTTAGAATTTCTTCTCTTTCTTCTCTTCGATATTCAACGCGGTAGTAAGAAACGACGGAGAAAAAAAATTGCAAACGAAATATTATCGCGTTAACGCTACATTGGCCGCGTTTTTGCATCGTTGAATCGCGAAAGCTTTTGTTCGATTGTTGCTCCTCTCGACCACGAAGACGATACTCTCCCGCGATTCTCTCCCTCGCGAGGGAGCTTCAATCCACAGCTTCGAACATTTTCAAGAAAAAAACGAGGATCGTTGCGTTACCTAAACCAGCGTTATTCCCGACGTTCGTTCGCAGGTCCTTTCACCTAGGACCTTTTCTAGTTTACGAGCAATTGGCGAAAGTCTCGGAGACGCGGTTCCGCGTTTGGCAAAGAGATTGGAAGTCCGGGAAACGTTCCGTCGTCCCTTCTTTATTCCCTTCTGTCGCAGTCCTTTAAACTCGGTTAATATTCTTCGGCGGTTTATATTTCGCGGACGATCAGAGGGAAAGCTGGAGGACGTATTATTTTCCACGTATTCTCGAGAGTCGTTTCGCTTTTATTCTATTACCGGGGGATGCGGTCCGCTGAAACTTTTATTCTATTTTTCGTTCTGTAAATATACAGAATCTTGCGCAGAAAAGCGCGTTTATTTCTTCGAATAGAACGTAATACAAATGTGAGATAAATACGAACAGAATAGGATACAGATATAAATGCAAGTATCACACAGTTAAGTGTAAATGCTGTAGATACCAATTTGTAAGAACTACAAATTATGGCTAACTCGTCATTTATTAATTTATAAATAATTATAGATAACTGTAAATTATAAATAAGTGAATATAATTGTAGATAAACTAAAAGCATTTGACCATTTAGTTTTTTAACAAATTATTTAACAAGTAATTCGTGTTGCATTTTTTAAATAAATTTCGAATTCAAGCAAAGAAACAAACTGCGCGATGCGTTTGTTATTTAATCCGCGCGGTACTTTTCTTTTTTATCTACGCTGTAAGAAACGACAAGGTTCTTTTCAAGTAGTAGCTAGACTCAAGTATTTTATCTCGCTATTGTTCGCTTGCTTTTGTAATTCTTGCTTTACCGTGCGCATGATGTTAAAACGTCGTAACACGTTTCACGGTGAATATTCCGTAAAATTTCACTCTCCTAAAATAATCCAAAATAATCTCGCACTTTTATTGGAACTTGCGCTTGGAGTGCTTTCCAATTTTTCGTAGAAATTCCATCGGCTCACACTCGTATTCCTTCTCCGATACACTTTTTCCCCCATTATTTCGTCCGAGCTCTGTGTAAGAACATTACTTGAGCGTTGGCAAAAAATTTTCGTCTATTCCATGTTCTGCAGTTCGTGTAAATGAAACAAAATGAATCATTTAATTTGTAAAGTAAAGTAGAATTTCTTAATTTTAATTTTAGATAGAGTAACTCTAAGCGTCTTAATTTCTGGACGAAAGGTAAAGTAAAAAATGTCCAGTTTACTAGATTTTTAACTTACTTGCCGACAATTTCGGTCTTGACGCTTTCTCAGCTATTTTAGACGAGAATTCCGTCAGGCCGCGCAAGCTTCAAGTTTCACAAATCCAGTGATTATCACGAGACACGTTACTATCATTATGTAAATCTTACGACGCAAGTCGCAGTCGTAAGTTTTTGCTATTTTGAGAGATATCTTTACGTTCGTTAATACGTCGACAACCATATTTGGACACTTTGGACAGCCTGAAAGTTATTAAAAAAACTTGTAGATGCATATACATGCACTTGCGAGTCATACTTATGCGACGTATGTTTTTTTTGTTTTTTCTCTCTCTCTTTCCAACTCAATTGCGGTTGGATGGATGAATCGAGACAAATCGAGTTTCCTTTGAAGGTGTCGGATACGAGAGTGAGGACTCGATCGTTATCCCTGCCGACAGATCGCGACCGATCGTCTCAAAGCCTTCTTAAGCAGAAACACGATTCGATCTCGTTTCCAATTCTGTCGCGGCCACTCAGTTTCCTTCGTCACGTGGATCGGTCCCATCGCCCGCGCGTCATTTCCTCTTTGTCAGGAATAAAACCGTGACGTCCCTCAAAATCTCTGATCGATTCGCCATCTCGTTATCTCTCTTCCACGAGATCCCAATTCAGTTCGCGGACGGAACGTACGCACGCTCGTTCGTGCGTATCTTTCCTTTTTTTAGAAGTTTGACGCGTTTCTTCGTTCCTTTCACGGTTCCAAACTTTCGAGCATCGAACTTTCGAACAATTTCACCCTCCGCGAAATATTCCAACGTCGAGCCTTTCTTCCGTGTTTGTTTGACTGAAAAATTGAAATTATTTTCGTCTCGAAACACTGGCTTTGTCAACAAATAGTTCTTCCAGTCGTCACTTTTAAGCAACAATATTTCTCAACTATCTCCAACTACTACTGTCGCGATAGTAACTGATTAAAAAACACAAATTGTTACGCTTTCGATACTTTACACTCGACGTAATTACAATACTGAACATCTGACTGAAGACCGAGAAGAAAATCTACGTAAAAATAATAGTAGTAGTAGTAGTAGTAGTATTTAAACGAAAGATCCAGATGACCCAAACTATCCAAAAAATTACCATCTTGCGATAGTGCAGTGTCCGTCAACGCCGATAACGGACGCGACGCCTACGTCGGATGAGGAGGACGCGTCAAAGTGACGGGGCGTAGCTTCCACCTAGCCGAAAGATGAAACCGGACGGGTGTTCGGAGTCGGTGTCTGAGTTTGATTAAATTCCCTTCTGCCGGACTTTTGATTACAACGAAATTTCTCGTCGAGTTGGCCCAAGTTGAGCCAACGTTGCCGCGTTATATCAGTCTGCTGGTCCGAGTTTATCGAAGTTTATCGAAGTACGCATCATCTTGCTTCGTCTGCCTGCCTAATGCCCGAGACTGTTCCAGGTTATGTCATTTACATGCCCGGTATATTTTATCCGTGTGTCGTTTTAATTTCATCCTTGTCGATATCGGTCTCTCGACGTCCGAAGGGAGGAAAGCGGTTAATTAGCGTGAAACACCGTCAGATGATAGATGAAACTAAGTCATAGTTAGAATTGGACGAGAGTGGCGGCGTCCGAACGCTATTAAACTTAGAGAAGTTTCCCAGTTCTGACTAATGCATCGACCGTAACTAACCTTTGATCGTGGTTTCATCGATCTATGCCCTTTCGAGAGCATTATATTGTGATCAACTATACAGCGTGCTGCGCTACGCTGTCCCTGGCAAAAACTTTCCGCTCGGACGCAAGTTGCAAGGTATTTAAAAACATTCGCGCAAGAGAATTCAATCGACATCGCTGCACGATTCTACTACAAATGCAAAAATCTTTTACAACATCTGAAAGATTTTGATTTCCTTAAATGTGTCGAAGTGCTTGTTGATCTGATCGAAAACTTTTCGCCAGCGGTGGTAGTGGTCTTTTCTCTGATGACGAATAGATAGATACGAAAGGCTTATAATTTAATAAAATATATCAAATATATTCAAAATCTTCTGTTACATTTATTAAGCGAAACCAAATTATATTTATTATATATTTATTACATTGCCAAGTACAATATAACAGTAGTATTGTCGGATGATGGACGGTTGATAGTAATTCACAGTAATTTCTGGGAGACTAGCAAAATTCAATTTTGTTAAATTTATTAAATGTACCTTTGTGCTACAGATTGAATCACGGAATATCAAATTGCGATCAGATAAAAATTGCAGAATTGACGGAAATTAAAATCAAAAATTCCAAAGTTGAACAACGTAACCCTAGATTATCGTAATAGCTAATGGTTCGGTCAACGGTTAATTATTTTTTCACAAAAGTTCGCACTTACTAGTGACAAATAACTTTGTACTCGTAAAACGTTGATGTCGTCTAAACGTCGCGACTGAAAGAACGTACAAAAAGAAAAAATATGGAAAATATGGCGCATGTGACGTATGAAATATCTAGAAAAGAGAGACTAACTACGCCGAGCAAGTTTGAATAGCTGGAACGTAATCCGCGCTTAATCTGCTTTAATCGATCGACGAATGTGGAACAGACCGTGCAAAGGGAACCGGAAACGGAGACGCGATCGAACGCAGCAATGCTGGGTGCGGCGTGGGAAAAGATGACGCTTCCGGAATTTGGTCGACGACGATAACTCTTGACTCTTCTCAACGTCCCATTTTTTAATGGCGTTGTTTCACGTCTTACGTAAACGAAATCAAACGAAATTTGAATTTTCAACACCTCAGAGACAGTGTTGAAAGAAGTGTCTGAAATATTTCGAAAGAATCGAGCGAAATTACCACTACTTCCGATCGTTTCAATTATCGAAACTCAACAATCCCCTATCAAACGAAACCACTTCTCACTTCACTTTCGCGTGATTTCATTTCAATCAGTGCTCGAAATTCCATGAAACCGAATTTTGCGAAAATCAGCGATCGCGAAACGCAGTTTCCCACCCAACGGGGGAGCCATTGTTTCTCTGAAATTTATCGTTCGACGAATACTTAACGAATTTACGATCCAGCGAGTTTACGGTGCCGTGTCGCCGCGAATTTCGATAAAACGGCATATAGAAACGCATAAAAGCGGAGCGCGTGGCAAATATCGTCGTAAGATAAATATGCGGCGCGTTTTGCTTGATCATCGCTCGCGATCCTCCGCCTCTGGATCGTCGAACGTAGAACGTAGGTCGTGACAGCACCAGACTCATGAAGTACAACTTACATCGTTCATCGCAAACGAAAAAAGCATCCAGGGTAGATCATCGAGATCCACAGGCACAAACTGAATGGTCGTGGTGATTAATTCGAGTACTGGAAGAGTAGAAGATCGACGGAATTTTTATTGGAGATGTATTGGGTTATTTCGTTTGTGGTTTTCAAGAGAGAAAGATAAAATTAGAAGATCGAAGGAACGTATGACATTATATGTGTATACTCGAATAATATATACAATCGCTGTTTGAAAATGTAGATGGATTTCGAGAAATGTAGAGACCTATAAATTTCTAGGTGTTTAATATTTGGATCAAATAATAATTTATTGCGGTACCTATTATGAAAAGTTCAATTTTTAAAAATTTCGTGATCTACGTGAAAGATACAACGATTGACGTTAGAATATTGAATATTCTATATAATATTATTCTAAAATTATAATATTCTATAACAAATTAATGCAAGAATTATTTGCGTTAATTTGTAGACGCAAACAGTAATTACAATATAACGTAAATTATGAAAGTTGATTGTGAAATGTCGGAAATAAAATGTTGGGTTGACGCAACTTTAGTCTTCAACAGGCCAACGAAGAAATGCAGACTGCAATTATCGAATCGCCCTCCTGGTAGTTTTTCTGTTCTCCTGTTCGACAGCCCGTACGTTGCGCACACACAGTGTTCATCAGTCTGCCACGACACTAAAGTTCCTGGGAAGCTTGGACGATCGCCTACATACCGTTAGAGTCGCGGTAATTCCATACTAAACGCGTAACTCACGGCTGGCATCGCGGACTACGAGCAACGGGCACGTCGCTTCACGAGGTTGCTCGTAAGTTACGCGAAACGCGAAAACTCGCTGTTCCCCGCGCGCGAAACACGCGTACGCGCGGCACGAAACGAAATTTATTCGACAACTTCCGTCATCGATCCCCGCCGGAAGTAGTATTACCTGCGAACTCGTCCGTATTTTTTTTTTTTTTTTTTTTATTAGAACGTTTTACGCGTGGTGAGATTTGTGGAATATTTTTAATTACCAAACTGAGAATCTTCAAGTTATGTCGCCAGTGACGAAAACGACCCAACGACGCGTGCAGAATTCGATTGAATTTCGACAGCAATGAGACATTGCATGATACGTACGTACCTTCTTACATATTCTACACTCTCATGTTTTTGTGAAACAAAATCGTACGGCAAATTTTGAGGGACAGTCGTGAAACTTCAGTCTTGGAGACAATGGTGGATTTAATTATAGAGAAAGATCATTCCACAAAGCGGGAGTAATTAGAAACATGTACAAGTAATCTTATTTTTTACAAATGCAAGCTACGTAATAGAAGGAAGGAGAAATTTGTTCCACTTTCTAATAATAATAATCGCCGAATTGAAAGATATGTTTCTTTGGATTAATAGTAAGTTGTTGCATAGTAATACTGGAGTTGGAAGATGATCCAACAACATTTTAAAGCACATGTTCCAACGTCACAAGACAAACTGAAGAATCGGCAGTGTGGAGGCACACACTGATGCAAGTTTCATGAAAGCCTAGGAACCGATTCATGTTTCAACGTGTGTGGAGGCCTTTACACGCGTCACATGCGCTCTGTACGCTTTAAATTTTCAAAAGACGCGCGGCAAAAGTCCAGTGCAGCTGAGCACTAAAAAAATTTAAAAACTGCACGACTTGTACCGCAGTACGATTCGTCTCACTGAAAGACCCCCGAGGCAACTGTTCTGACTAGGAAACGAAGACGACAAAACAAATTACAGGCGCGATCGCTACTAGACAACGCCACTCCTACTCGAGGTCGAGCCCACGCCCCCTCACGAATCGCGTGACCCAAATCAACCAATCGCTAATTTTCGTTGCATCAGCGTTGCACCTGAAGAGGCCCGATTTTCTGGATTACCCCCGCTAAATAAAATCACTTTCAGTGATGAAATAGCAGAGTCAATTGAACGTATTAAAACTCACTTACTCCTACGTAGGTGTGGTCGAACTTCCATGTCGAACCGACTGGAAACCGACTATCGCGCGATCGACTCGTAATCCTCGCCCTTCCTGTCGGGGGGGAGGGAAAACGTATGGGAGGAGGCGACAACGGAGAGAAAATCGCGGTTCGGTGCAAAGGTGCACGAGCACGCGTCGAGGCAACGTCTTACCTTGACCGAGCGCTTCCGGTGTTCCTCTTGCTCTCGGCGCACTCGCGTAAACTCCTCTCTTACGCGATGCATTACCTCGATGCGGTGCGCGTCCCCCTGAAATATTCAGCTCCGTGAAAACGAGCCTCGTCTCTCTATTTCCTAGAACAACTAGCTAACACTGCCGGTTCGTTGAACAGAAGCTAGATCCTCGGTGAACGAAAGCGAAATCATCGGAGAACACGCCGGAGATCACTGAATGGAAATCCGCGTGATTAATCGATTAATCATCCTCAGAGGAAAGCGATAACGCTTTCGGCAATTTATTTACGAAATAGCGAGCAAAGTGTCACGCTTCGAATGAGGTGACGTAACGTGAGAAATGATCATCCTGTTCAAATGTTATTTAGCGTGAAATTTTGTTGATTATAGTTCTTTAAAACGTGTGACGTCGTTTTAAAGCCATCGTGTATTATGGATTTGCTGGACCAAGTGTAGCGTACACAGAAGTTAATGTCTTTTGAAAAATAATTTCTTTCGCTGCCTTGAGAAAATTAATTTAAATGTAGCAACGACAAGTTTAGATAATTCATGTGTGAATATGATCAGCAAGACGGTTAATTTAGAGTGAAAAATGGTATAAATGCAATCTGCGAAAGGATTGATTTATAGCGAAAAACCTGTATTAAACAGCAGCAAACTTTCTTATCAACTTCTTTCGTTACAGTTAGCAATAGTTGTAAAAAAGATAATTATAAAAATCCTTTCTGTTAACCAGAAAAGGATTAGTTAGGGATTAGTTAGTTAACCAGATTTAAAGACGACGTCCCCTTGTAAGGGACAGTCGAGTGCAAAGTGTTAAATATGGCGTAGTTAATACGGAAATTAATAAATATCCGGCCGGAAATTCGAACATCTGTTCGATGAATCTCGGCTGGTCGTCGGTATCGATGAACATAGGGGATGGTAGCACGTGACTTGGTGACTTGGACGTAACAGCGATGCGAGATTGATGTAATTCTATGGTTTTCGACCAAGTCTGTCGTAATTTCCGTTATTGACACAGGAGATTTCGAGATTTCAGTCGTTTTATTGCTCGACTCAAATTATGGGTGTGACACCCCGTTGAAATCGGAATATTTTTCAATATTTATTCGTGCCGTCCGAATAAAAATTGAACGAAAGCTTCTCTACTTTGTCCTAAGGACGAACGGACCGCGGATTTTTATGCATTTGCGGGAAATTTGAAGTGAAAAAATGCACAAAAAGTGCAAAAAGTATGTTCAAAAACACTCGGCAGATAGGACAAATTCTCATCGAGATTCCATTTCTTTCTGGTTATATTTATAAAAATACAACAACACGTACAGTAAAATTCTGTTCCTTTCATTTTAATCTCTCTAGTACAAACTCTTTTATCCTTTAGTTGTTTATCTAACTAGTTTAGATTTTCAGTGCGCGACTTTTCAACAAAAATCGCGAATTAAGATGTATCGACGTTAAAACGATCAACGCGATCGTTCATCATCCGCACGATAATATTATCCAATTACTACGAATTCTACGATTTTGAAACTATGATAATAACAGGCTATCAATTATGGTCGATTGATTGCTAATGATTGCAACAGCTTGTTTAACGATTCTGTACGAAGTTGAAATTGAATTAACGTTTCGAATCGTCGGAAATACCGTTCGAGAATTTTGGCGTGTATCAGCAACAACGAGTAATCGACGTAAAATGTTTAAAAAAATGTTTCGGTTAAAGAAGTAAAGCAACAACTGATAGTAAAAAAGTAAAAAGTTAATAAACAATGGGGAACAATTTCGCGAGTAACAATTAAAGCAAATCGTCGTTTCTCGACTCTGCCGCGAGTAAAAATAATCCCATTCCGGGGAAACTTTTCTTGCTCGTGCTACACGATGTGATTAACAACGAATCACGTCGCTCTTTATCAAATTAAAACGTGTTTGTTGTTGGAACTGTATACTACTTGCAGTTTTGCTGCGCTGCGTGTCGGCGAAAATTCAAACTACCAGCCCTGAATACCTACCACTCGAGGAAAAGTCATTTGTCAATTAAAAGTTGTCTCTGAAATAAAAGTCTCAGCCCCCCTCCCCCTTGCAAATCCGATTTCCCTTTTTTAATAACCCAGAGTTTTCAGAAGCGGAGAACTCCGCAATCGCAGCGTACCATTTCCCCCCCCCCCCTCTTTTTTTCTTTTTAATGATTAGATTGCGAATGTTTAGTCACGGTAACAAACTTCAAGCTTTGACAAAGTAACAAGGAGGATTGAACTTTCCAGTTTCAGACTTAGTTTCGAGCTTAGTTAGTCTTTCTAGGATTTGGGATTAAATTAAACCGGTCTACAGTCTAAAATGTAGAGACTGTTTTGCATTCCGAGATCTTTTATTTTAAAAAAATTTCTAAAAATTATTAATAAATAATGTTGATAAATAATTTTAAATAGAATAAGTTTATATAATTAGGTAAATAAATTTATATTGTTAAGTAAACGTTCAATGGTATTTTGTATATAACTGATTTGTTGAAACGCAATTAACGCAATTCGAGACGAACTTTATTTTTGACGACTGATTAACGTAATTGTATTTATAAAAAAGAACTAGATTGTTTTATTTATGTTTATATTTGAGATGTCACAATAGGTTTCAGCGACTGGTTTTCATGACTGGAAAATGATACACTTATACATCACATAATGTTTCAACACTTGTTAGATTGAACAACTGTTTTTCTTCCCATGATATTTCTTGAAAAGGAAATCGAGTTTGAAAGAGCAAATTTTATACCAGAACCTTTGTTTAGTACTTTATACAGAACCTTTCACTTTCGTTTCGACTGTATCGTTACTTACGATTTATTTACTCTCCGCGGTACACGATTTCATCCTCGAAATTATAAAATTTTGCATCAGACAGATATCGAAGTGTCGAAATTCTCGAAGAAGAAGAATATACAATTTCCTTTCTTTTGAGTCAGAACTCGTGGGCCATGGAAAGCCCTGAATTAGACAGAAATCAAAGTGTTCGTCGAGATCGCGGGAACTGGTTATTCCCAAAAAGAAGAGAACTCAGTTTCGTTTCTTCAGCCACGTGGGAGTCTCGCCATTGTCGCTGAAACGCGTGGAACCCGCGTTTCATTGTTGTCTCTGGCAACGCTTTTCGTGCGTTCGTCGCGCCAATTAAGCCCGGCCTGTCGTCGCTGCGCCGTCGTAACGGCTCAAGAATGCGGCGGTTGAATTAAGAAAGGAATTTTAGAACAATGTGCACGATGATGGAAACACGCGCGACGACGTCGCTGTGAATGGAAGCGCGCGCGCGTGGCGAAGAAAGTTATTTTCTCTTTATTCACCCGCGCAATAGGGAAATCGTTTTCCCGATTGTAATTTGTCTAGCCTCGCGATGGCAACCGAGTTGGCGTTAACCGAGTTTCTGCTTCTTCTATCGATTCGATGCCAATTTAATGCGACTATTGATCTAACTCTCGCGCAACGAGTCGAGGTGTTGTCGAGTGAGCCTGTGAGTTCGAGTTGTTGCGAAGGAGGACGACGGGTATTTTTTTGATTAACTTTGGTCAAACGATGCTCCTAAGTTATTATTATTTTTTAGGAATCTATGAAAAAAAAAAAATATTGTCTCTCGGATTATCAATGGGGTGTGTCTTTAATGTAACGTAATGGATCGCTCTTCGTCCAATTGACGTGCAACTTGTTCGATCAATTCTAACAATCATTCTTTATATACGAACATACTAAAAGCAAAATGTAGATGAATAGTGTTTATTCTGCACAGTTCACTGCTCGATGTATAAACAAACATCGTTCTTATCAATAATATTTCTTCTGAGCTCGACGCTGAGCAACTACATTTTTATGTATTCTCCTTCCTGTAGCCCCCATTGCAGCTACAATTTCCTTGTACGAACCGGAAGCTCTTCCATACATCAAAATAAACCTGTCACGATCGTCCGAGAGATAAGAAAATATTCGAATTTTACGAATAGCACAGTTGAACCGTGTCTATATACATAGTGCCTACATATGCATGGAAGACTCAGAAGCCAAAAATGTCGAGTTGTTTGTATACTTTCATTCGTCAAAACCAACATGTTATTGGTTGTAACATCGTAACAATTAAACCAAACTGAAGATTCTGACAACGATATTATGATATCTTCGTAGCGTAGGTTGCTTTTAACGAAAAGTGGCTCACGCTGAGACTGCCTTCTGAGCCAAGTCACGTGAACAAAAATTCTTCCGTCGTTATTAGCGATCCACGCCGACCGAGCGTAAATAAATTCAATTGCGAACTAGTAATAAACTTCAACGGTACCAACCACTGAGAACATCCTTGCGGTCGCTGCTCACTCCGCGCATCTCTCGCGTCGTTAAAGTTTCATTTTGCCAGACGATCGTTCACCTTTTCCCCGAGCCGGGGGGGGGAACAAAGTGGAGAACACGTGACACGTGAGATATCGCGTTTGATACGCGCGACTTGCTCCAGGAATTTCGACCATGCTCGCGTCGCGAAGGCGACACGTGTCACGCGGGGGCCTAACCTCCGGACCGACGAGGACCGAGGCGTTTCTCGAGGCGTTGGCGAAATTTGCAAATAAACGAGATTCCTCCGCTCTCGTTCGCGTCACGTTCGCGGGGCTTTTGTTTCAATCTGTCGGACTTGGCCGGCAGCGCGTGGATTTTTCATCGGGGAACGTCGTTATCGGTTTTCCGCGCGGCGCAATAACTCTCGAGGAACGTTAAAGGCCCGGTGCGGTTTGCGCGGTTCTCGCGGTTGTCTCTGGCATCTTCGGGGCGAGTCGATCCCCGTCGAAGCGTCGTATCGATTTCAGCCGGGTTCTCCGAGGCAAAAAAAATTGTCAACGTCGTCGAACTTGGAGGCTGAGCTCCTCCATCTGTTGGATTGATTTTTGAAAGTAGATACTTTTGATTGAAGATTTTTCGATTTCTCGATCGTGCCGCGAGTAATAAAGTGTCGTTTAAAAAATGTTTGGACATGTACGTATATACAATAATTTGGTTGTCAGTTGTACAGTTTGCATATTAAATAGTATGTAATTGATATTTGTTGTTTGGTACTTTTGTATATTCGAGCAATATACATATAACGAAGGTTCGCAACACCGAATGAAAGAAACTAAAATGTCGAGATGTTACGTGCGTTAATAAAATGCCAAAATACGACACACGTAATGTACTCGTAAAACTAGTCTAACAATATCAGAATAGAGTTTATCGGAATATAATACTTTCAAGAACAGTTTCAAATAACTTTCTTTCACGATCTGTTCTGACCGTGGAGACGTTTAACGGAATAACGATTAACATCTTCTCGCGTCTCAGTTGAGACAATTAACTTTCAATTAACGATTTTCAGTCAACTGGAAATAATAATCGTTCGTCCAAACGATTGAGAAACTTTGCGAGGTCCGCGCGAGAGGAATTTTCAATAAAGAGCAAAGGAAAGATGAAGAGGTACGTTAGACGTTCCAAGGGCCATATTAAGGTTATATTAATCGCGAGCGTCGAGTCGCTTTTCCCGATTTCCAGCCGTTATTCGCGAAACACGCTCTCCCGTCGTCGTCGGTCCTCGCCTCCTCCCGCTTTCTTCCGATGCAATAACGTCATTTTCTCTGGCGCGCTCCCAAACGAATCGTAGGCTCCCCGCCGCGAACCGCCGTCTTCGTTCGCGGAATAGTCGAAATTAACTTAGGATCCTGTTGAACTCGCATTACCGCGGCCCCGGACAACTTCCTCCGGCAGAAATTACGCGAGTTTGTGCTCCGCTAACTCTTTGACAACGAGCGCAACCTTGTTAGACGCCAATAAGACAAAATCGTGGCGGCGGAATTGTGTCGTGAAACTTTGTCGTCCGCCGGTGTTGGTTCAACCCTTTCGGGGGGTCGCCCTCCTGCCAAGCATGTACGTAGCAGTGTACACTGATCTCTCGAAGAACTGAAACTTTCGATCGTAAACCGATTTCTTTTTTATTAAAAAGAAATAACCCTCCGACTGTGTATTAAAATGGAGATTTTGGTAAGATCCAGATTGTTCGCGAAACAGATTCAGGGATGATCAGCTGTGGTCTTAAATGTAGCTCTCGTCTGACATAAATTGATGATGTCAATTTTCGATCAACTATGATTTTACGTAGCGTATCGTTGTGCAACCGGGTGAGAAAGTCGTCGATATATTTATTCCATGGAACTACTAGAACTATTAGAATTTCTGGATACGATAAAATCTCCTGTTCGCTTTGCACATGAAGCGATAAAAGAAATAAGAAACAAAAGGAAAGAAGAGGGCAGTCCAATAAAGCTCGGGATCACGTAAGAAACAACGTCGCAGTTGCACGATTGTTTTTCTCCCCCCCCTGGTGCAGACGGCACCGGTCGTAACACGTTGTTTCGCGATTCAATTAACGAAACGTCAAGGCCAGCTGACTGTGGGCCTTTATCCGAGATCGTCAGTTTCATCGAGGGAAAGGAAAAGAACTAGCGAAAGCGAGAGAATCGGATGTCGAACCGCCGGGAAATTTTTCGCTTTCATTTCGAGCGACGAGTAAATCGTTGGGCTCCAAGGGACCAATATCTCCGCGACAACTTGCCGCCACAATGGCGACGTTTCCCGGTGGTGTACGTCCCTCCTGCGCGAGAAGTTACCGCTTCGATCGCGAAGAAACACGCCGCGGAACTTCCAACTATCCGTGCGCCTCATTGTTCGCTGATCATTGTTCCCGCGAAAATTGTTCTCGCTGGTTCGATCGGCGAACCGTTTGTCGATCAAGGAACAAATTTAGAAAGCGTTTCCAATCGGTCCAACGGGGGAATGATTTGTGGCTGTTGCCGCGAGAATCCCCAGTTGGGAACTGGTTCGACGTTGTTTGCGCGGTTGTAGGACGATGTGGTATAGTGGAGTGATAAGTACTGCGATAACGATGATATTGCGCTGCATCGTACAAAATTTATGTATTTACAATCACAATAATGTTATTCCTTTTTAATGTTAAACTTCATTCATTGAAATAAGAAACATTACTCAGGGAGCATTTAGATATTTTCCGCACATGAATCACAAGTTTTGTAATTTATTATTCAATTGTGTAAATATTGGTCTGATTGCAAGTTTTATTATATATACTTCACACGTTGTGATCTATTGTCGTTCTATTTTCATAAAAGTTTCGGTATATTTACGATAATTCATTGCCTTCGATCGTACAAATCATTTCTGTGCTTTCCTTTCGTTAATAGCGCTTTTTCTGCATCTAGTGCAAATACGTTTCGTTACGCATTTGCTGTTACATTTCCAGTATGGAAGCACGAGTTTCGCGCGTCGTACATTAGTAACTTTTGACATAGTCAGCAATCACCTGACATAAATTTCATCCAAAGCGTACGGTGGAAATTTGAAAAAAGCATACGAAAATGTGATATAGCTTCTGAAAGATAACTTTGAAAATTTCGAAAATATATTCGTTGTATTACTCGTTAAAAGTTTAACGTATACTCCATATTCAATAAATCAGACGAAAATCAGACGAATTTTTCCCTTTCCTTAAAAATATTCCATAGTATAAAATACAAGTTCACGTAAACAAAGTCCAAACAATATTTAATATTAATTAGAAACAATGTTAATGTTAATATTTAATTCTGCGCTGAGCAGAGTGTTTTACTGTTTCTTTTCGGAGCAACTCTCGCGGAGAACGTACTTCTTCGCGTTGCGCCGTATATTTTGCGATGCATGGGAGTCATTTGAAGTAATAAGCGATATTCGGTGTAAGTTTCCTCGCGCGTCTTATCTGGCGCAATTTTTCACCCGGTATTCCGGTCACGGATCCACGAAATAAATCTTGCTTCCTTTTTTCCGCTGGTGACGCGCTCGCGAGGGAAAAGTTACGCGCGCGAATCCCGTTCGGCAAAATTCCGAATGGCGGTTCCTTCTCGTTTCGAAACTTTTCGAGGATCCTCGCGAGGAATGCACCGTGTAAAGACGCCTCCATCTCCTGTGACCTTTTTCCCTTTTTTCTTCTTCTTCTTCTTCTTCTTCTTCTTCTTCTTCGTCGTATCTCTCTCTAGCTTATTCCACGATCGCACGAACATACTTCTTTCAGTTTGCAGCTGTGCACGTCTGTTTGAAACGCTCTTCGCTTTCTGAACTTTCGCTGGAACGTAGAAGGCCATCGCTTTTCAATTAATTTTCGTGACAGAAAGCTAGTGCGCTTTTCAGTTTTGGCCTGACGAATTTTGCACGAAATTCGTTGTACTCGTCTCAACAACTTGCAAATTTATGGCGAACGCTATACGTAAAAAAGGATTAACAACGTTTCGAATGACAATTGTTATCAGTCGTTTCACATTTAATGATTTTAGTGATTTTGAAGTTTTGGTTTCAAGTTTAAGGAAAGGTTCAGAATTATTTAATGAGATAGACACAAAGGAAATGAAGACGACTATTGATAGGCAAACATTTGAATCGATACAAAATAAATTACAAACGCGATCGCTCGGTATCGGACAACGTCACTCCTACTCGAGGTCTACCCCACGCCCCCTCGCGAATCACGTGACCCAAATCAACCGATCGCTAATTTTCGTTGCATCAGCGTTGCACCTGAAGAGCCCCGCTAAAATCAGCTCGTTCGATAGCCGAATAATTAAATAAGAATCAAATTTAAAATGAAACATCATTTGCTTGTTCGAATAATAAACCAACGTGAGATCGTTTCGAGAGAAAATCGAGTTAAATAAGACGATTCTTATATAAAGAAAAATTAATCAATCGACAATATATTCTCAGAGTCTTCTTGAGGATTCAAAAAAGAAAGCCGATAAATTTCTCAACGCAATAAGAAACCTCAGCACCGACATTTCACAACTGCTGCTCCCTCATCTTCCGATTGAAACTTGCCGCGAGTAAATAAGGAGTAAATAAGAGGTTAATGGCTGAAGTTCCAGACTCACGGGCATCTCCGTTAATTCGCGAGCATACGCGGAACGGCGCGAGCTGGAAGACTTTCTAGAGTCTGTGGAAGCTTTTCACAGAGAGGAGCGAGCAGAAGCTCCAGCAGAAATCCGCAGGTTGTTGGACAGAAAAAGCTTCGCCGCGAAATTTCTCTCGCTGCAATTTGCTTCCTGCGGCTGATCCAAATGAGAAAAGTGAGATTTCGCAGGACGCGACTCGCGACTCTGCCCTCTGTGAATTAAGTTCTGCGTGCACTCTCGTTCGCACGCAAATCATTCATGACGCTTGCTCATTTCCAACGAGATGATGGCGAATCGTTGCAACGTCAATACAATTTTATTACGCAATTGTGTCGTTTCGATTTTACTACAATGATCATTTTATAATCAAATTCTATACTCTCGTTGTTTGTAAGTAAGTCAGTTGTTGACTCACTTGCAACGTTCATACAATTTTATTGTTTTATTAACGATGTTGTTCGATCTTATCATATTTGTATCTTGACACGAAGTTAGGTACACGATCGAAGGCAAATTCTGCCTGTGTTTCCGATTGTTGTGATTCGGTAAAAAATCACACGACCAATTCACTTGGTCTCGTTTCAACGTGAAAAGTATCTGCTTTAACTTAACTCGTGATCTTTGTCCTTTTAACAGTCAAATTATAAAATTTATCGCAAGATCAAGATGAAGGTTGACAAGACGAAATGTTGGGATTTTTGTCGCTTGGATCTCGCACTACACGTGGCGAAGCAAACGAAAGCAAACATCGAACAGCAACGCCTGGTCGGTTCGATCGACGCGAGGGGTTGAAAAAAGTTGGCTAACCTCGGCTTGAAGGATTTCACAGCTCCCCGGTTGGCGACGCACGAGGTAGAAAACGTACACCGTGGTCGCAGTCGGAGGAAGTTCGACTCGGTGGGGTCGTTAAGCCGCTATCCTACAGGTAGGTAAGAGGCTTAAAACAAGGGGGAAGAGGGCTGGCTCGGCTTTATTAACGAGAGACGGCTGGAAACAGGTAGGCAGGTCAACGTCACGCAAATTTCCGACAGTCCTTACCCTGTTAAATTTCTCTTCGTTTTCTTCTTTCTCTCGCTCCGCGCGAGAGTTCTTTTTTTCACGATCCTTTTTTTCGTTTTTTCCCTTTTTCCTTTCCTTTCTTCTCTTCTTCTCTCGACACTTTGAAAAACCAGCGCGAGAAAACGTAATCCGTCGGCTTTTTAGCGCAAACATTTTCGCTCCTTGCCCAACGCGTTCTTAATACGCGTATTTCTGCCTCGGATGGTTCGAGTTTCACGATAGCTGGAAATGTAATTAATCACTTTTAAAAGTTCCGAGAGAAGCTCGGAAGAATCTTACGAATATACGTCGGAAGTTGCGTTGGAACGGCGATTATTCAAATTTTTTGACGTTTCATCGCGTCTGTGGTTAGTATTAATTCAAATGAATCTTAATTCATTTGATTTAATCTTGACGTGTGCAGTTAACAGATGTTCATAAAAAGAGTGATGATATAAACTTGCCAATGATCGGACGATTAGATTAGAGTAACACATACATGCTTCAATCGTTTCATTTTAAAATTTCAACGATGAAACATACTCGAGCCATTCTGTCAAATCAATAATTACAACAATAATTATTGCAACTTATTGCATTATATGTAATGATTATTATAAAATTATACGATAAAATGATCATAACATTCTTTTTATTAATTACCAATCTTTATCGATTGCACACGTTCAGATTAAATCAAAGAAATTCGTTTGAATTTACACTTTATACAGCAACAATTTAGCGCGGTGTTTAAATTTCACGGATTCCCGTGACTGACGATACATCTTCAAACAACGATTCTCAATGCATCGTCACGCAGTTCAAAGCTCTAAAAGCTTCAAGAACTTTTCGTTCGAGTTCAAGCGTTATAATTTTCAGCGTAAAAAAACAAAAAAGAAAAGACCACGGCAGAACAGTTCCACCGCGACGATCCTTCCGAGTCGTTTACGTTCCAGTCGGTTAGCGTGCAGCTTGATCGACAGAAACTTGATCGTGGAGGGGAGGGGAAAAGGAGCGTGACATATTGCACGGGAGGACGCTGGTATAATCAGCGTGGCGTTTCCAACGTAATGAGCAACGAACCGTTCAGCCGACAAATGTCAAACCTTGTCGCTCAAAGAATCGTGGCTCACCACGTTTCACGGGAACGTACTCGTGCACTGTATTTCGTTCGAAGAAGTTCATCGGCGATCGTCGTTGCGACGGCGTAATGTCGATCCATTAACGAGCTGGCCTCAGTTTTCGAGGGTCCCCCCAGTTGAGTGCCTTATCGTCGCCGATGGACACTCCAAACATCGAGAAACTCGAAATTCAGGAAAGTTTGGTGAATCTTAATCAGAGTGAGGGCCAAGTTCTCTTCTTTATGCTTGCGACTGCTTCGTCAATCCTTTCGAATGTGAAGTTTGCGTTCGTCATCTCAGGTTCGTTTGACGATTTAAAGACGATTAACATTAACGTTATTCTGTCAGTTTTTGTTGGTTGCGTTGCCAGTGCGAGTTTGCGTTAGATAGATTTAAAACAAGTGTTGAAGATTTAAACGAATTTTGTTTGGAAAGACTGCCAATATTTGATTTCTTTTAAAATATTTTATTGCTGAAAGAAATAACTTCTATTTGATTATCTTCTTCCTGTCACTCGCTTCCAAGAATAATTTCCACGGATTGAGTTTACTCCACTATGAATCAGGATAGAAGAAAAAAGAGAAAATTATATAAAATTATATAACTTCCTGAATGTGTATGTTAATGTATTCAGTGAAAACGTTGTAAGAACACTGTGACGCGCTGTTGCTCGTTACACACACACACACACACACACATGTATACATATATATAGCGACAGATAGAACAGTCCGAATGTGTATTCTATCATATACCGTTATATACTATTTACATTCTATTTATTTCATCAGTCAGCCGTTTACCTACATCTGTGCTCAAAGATACTTAAATTAATTCGTATCAATGTGTAAATTCCTCGTTTACTCCATTTCTAATAACTTCTTATCGCAATAGCCTTTTCATTAATTTCGACACGCTTAAATTCCGCGTTTTAACGAAGGCGTTTTGGGTTTTTGTTACGATAGGGAAATTCTGTTTGCAATTTCCGCCGAGTTCTTGTCAATTAAATTGCGTAGCACCGCAAAAATTTTCGACCCCGTGCCAACAAGTACCTTCAGCTCCGGCTGCGTCGTTTGTTGGAAACGACCGCGCTAAACTATGCAAACGTTCCCGTAAAATCGGTAATTCGGGAAGTTCGGAATCGGCGGGCCAATCCCGTTTCTCAGTGGGAGACTCTCTCTTTTTACGCTGTGCCTCTTTATCCCCCCTTACTTTTAATCGTTATCGCGTGAAGCGTTCTAGAAACCGATTGAGAATATCACTTTGCGAACAACGATCTCTTACAAAGTGAAAGGTAATTTCTCCTCGGTGTATATTCTGCGAGTTCGTTGTTACTTTTGTTGCAGCGTCGGGCATGTGCTGTAAAAGCTACTCTAAAGTTGTTTTTTTTATTTCCTGCGTAGCGTTTGACGAAAATTAACCTTTTCTCGATCTTTTTGTTCCATCTGTTGTAATATTCCCGAAAGCGAAGTAACTCTTATTTGCACGTTTACGTGAAATTTAAACGCGCACAAATTCCTATGATGCAACATAAAGGTCCTCTAATGTAATATGGGGAAATGTATAAAATACATTTACTCTTATCTTAGTGGAATAATTCTTATTTTTTAAATATAAAACAATATGGACCAAGATGTTGCTTATCTATTACACATACGTACATATGACGAGTAACTTAAATTTATATATCGCGCTCTAGTTTTATCGATATATAAATAACGAAGGAAAAGATACGTATGATCTCACATAACACTAGGTATTGGACCTAATTGACAATGGCTACTTATGTCGCCTGTTAGGTAACACGTTTCGATCGAGTATATTATTTCGTGACGAGGACTATATTTTCTTTCGTTTCTCAGAGACACACGATCGTAGAAAAAATGTTAAAGGTGATTCGCGTTCAATTTTTAGCACATCCTTCATCCACTCTTCCTTGACCTTTTCTTGACGCGAGAAAAAAAGGACGAATTTCGCCGATCTCGTCGCAGATTTACGACAAATTTAGGATAGTGCATTGCTTATAAGTGAACTGTAGATTATTTTATGCAAATTGATACCTTTACGGAAAATGTGGAAATGGAAATTAAACAGAGATTCGTCATATTTTGTATCATATCGTGGACATTTTTAAAAAATTCCCCAAGATTTTCATTAACTGGCGGAGAAGCGTCCGTGATAACTCGAAAATCGCGTGACTAAAATACTATTTCCAACTAAAAATTTCAGTCTGCACTTCAGTATTACGTTTCAGTGTTTCGCATTCATGCCCTTTAACCTTTTCAATGCACGAGCGAATCAACCCGTTGACCTTTGAATACACGAGAACGAGCACGGCGGAAATTATTTGCCGAAATACTCCAAAATTGCAAATAAGTCAAAAAGTACGACTCTGCAAGAGCACAAATTGAGATGAAATTATTGTGTCAGAGATGCGGGAGACGAAATTCCCAAAAGATGCAGCTGCCAGTTTTTTCTTTTTTTTCGGGGCGGAAACGGAAGCAGCTCGAATTCCAGTTTTCCAGACGGCAGAACGGTCCACGTGGCGCGCGTATGCATGCTTAGATTTCCACGAAAGACATTCGCAATTGGCAAGGAAGAAAGTTCTCGCGCCATGAGAATGTCCAGAGCGTCGGAGGACACTTGGTAAATACGCGATGCAGAGATCCTCGAGAGCCATTGTGTTTTTTTTTTTTCTTTTTTTGGTACAAGCGAACACTTTGACAGAGAGAGAAACCAGTTCAAAGTTTCGAACGGAAGTCGAAGAAGAACACGAGCCAGATGTCTGTACCATTGAGTCATCGATTCGTCGTTATCCTCGCGGAGTGACCTGCAGGCTTCTCGAATTTTGCACGTTTCAAAGTTCAAACTCTCAACAAACAAAATGTGCAAAAGTCACTCTGCCATCGAAAATTATTCGCGCGCTGAATTAAGGAAGCCTTCTCGGATGTATGAAGACTTGACCCGAACGATTCAAAGCACTGGACTTGAACTGAATCGAATTGGATCGAGACGATTCTTCATCTTCTCGACGATTGCAAGAGAAGGAGTTTCTATCCGACAATTACGAGAGAAGATAAATATAATTTCCAGATTCGTGAAAACTGGGTGAAATCGAGATTAAGTCGGGATCTTGGAAGATCATCAGAGACTCTCTCACGCTTTCTGCTCGCTTAATTGGTAAAACGTAGTTCGATCAGACGTGGTTTTTGTTGTAGCGTTGCGATGGATCAGTGTCGCGGAAAGTGTGCCGACTAACAAAACATAATTCGGATCGTTAACACGATGCGAACTGAAACAGAAACAGAAACAGAACTGGGATTTAACGAGTAACGAAAGGCAAACTACGTGTTTTCAATCGTGTTTAGTACAAAAGGAGATTGTCAATACTGCGGGGCAGGAAATCTGTCAATTTCAATACACAATAACTCAACGATGCGCGCAGTTGCTGTGCGGAATGTGACAAAACGTCACGAAAGTTTTACGTCTTCGCGAAAGAACAAAAAAGGTGTTTCTTTGTTCTTCGAGGTTCGACTATTTATTGAGAAAATTAAATTTGCAAATTTGTTCGATTTATCGTTATAATCGGTAGAAAGTTGTCTCATTCAAGCGATGGAATTTTCACTCTCAATTCTGTTGGGATCGGAAATTGAAAGATCGTCGATCCCCTCGAAAAATGCCTGCGATTCCGACGACGCTGGTTTTTAAGAATTCGCAAAGTATCCGCGCCAGATTCCAGAACGAGTAAATTTAAAGCCGCCATGCCATACCGTACCACAGCCACTCCCAACTCCTTTCATCGCCGCGCGTTTCTTGATATTTTTCTATATTCCAAACGACGCCGCAACTTTCCCCCGTAAATATGAAATTCTGGTGAAGTTCATCGGACCGGAAGCGACGAGGAGCACGTGCGCCAGAGATGCTCCTCGGCTGTGTACATACGTGTGGTCGCGTGAACGCCTCCTTTGGTCGCGGCACGTTGCATGAATTTCGACAGCCGGCGTGAGAATCGCCTTCGAGTGAGCTTCGATCTCATCGGATTTTATCGCGGTGTCGGTAAACTGCGTTCTCGACGGAATTTCAGAACCGAGGCCGGTTTAATTCAATTAAACACGCTTCTTTCGTACGTGAAGCTTTTTTCGGAAGGCAGAGGAAATTAATTCTTCGGCGAAATAATTTCCTAGAGTTTCGAAGCCTTCGTAAAAATGTTTCAGCGACTATATTCTGACGTATATACCTACCTATCTTACGTCGTTCCACGAGAACGTTACGCGTGTCGTATAAATTTGGAAATTTCATCGACTATGGAACGAGATACGACTGATATAATTGTAAATAATACTGGGAAAATTCAGTAACCAGCCTGGAAATGTACAGAAATGTTACAAGATACTTGCTGCAAACGTACAACCTGTGAATGTTTTAAGACTCGATGGTAATAATCTCTGTCAAGATATATTTTTATTTGCAATTTGATCAGCTTTCTTTTAAATAACGTTTGGCGAAAAGTAAACGACTTGTCTCTGTGTGTTCGTTTGTTACAAAGATATGAACAACAGCAAATTCTAAGGTAGACGTAGAAAATTTTCAAAGTGACGACCATCGCTTTTTCGAACTTGTTACGAATTTGTCACGTTGGCCTTGTCTCGTTACTAGACTAGACGGATTTTTAAATAACTTGGTATATTTGAACATGTGTATACAACTCGAGAAACAGAATCTTATATCAGCAGAGTAATACTGTACGATTGTCAGGTTTCGTTACACTGTTGATGCAATTGCCAAAAAACAAACAACAATAACCAAAGTGTTTTGGTTAATAAACGTGATGGATACGCCCTATTGGGATTAGGATTTGGTCAGATATACGTATGACGGATACATGCTTGTTCAAATGATCAAATACTTTCGCGAGCAGCTTTGTTCGATTTTTAATTACCAGTTTCTTTTTTTTACATACGATATTTTTATTATTGTTTAAAAGAGAGATGTTAACTTTATTTTCAGTCTCGAATTGATAATTTGGTGTCTATCTACGCACAAGTCTGCCATTCAAGATTAAATGCGTGGCAAATATTTATATATTCTTAGTTTCAAGTAATAAATCAAATAAATAATGGATTGTAATACATTCTTCTGCAAAAGGTGTCCGAAACGTAAGGATTATTCGAGACGATAAATAATCGTATTAATTGATTCCACTGAGCGTAGTTAACGATGTGCATGCGTTATAATTTACAACTCGAGCAAGAACACGCACTAAATATACCTATCCGATGTATTCTACGATACATCGAAACCGCTTTTTGCACACCACGTCCGTAATTCACGGTGTGCATGTTTCGCGTTGTATGCTTAATGCAACTGATAAGCAGATACAGCTGATTAAAATCGTAAACTCGATGTAAGAAGATCCCCGCTATCGACGTAGTGTCATTATTAAATACAGACACAAATTGCTAAATACTTTCGAAATTAGGTCAGAAGAAGATAATACGCTCGTAGGAAAATCGTGTTACAATCGTATGTCGATACATTTATCGATTATGGATATTTTACAATATCTTCCTGTTACATTAAATCCTATTTTCCAATGAAATTTGCGTCAGTCACGGATTAATCGATCCCTCGATCAAAATTCGTTTTGAATATACACTCTATGAGTATTTCGTTATCTTTTACTTTTAACGTAATATCTATTACTTCGTGTATCTCCTATATTCGTATAAATGCTGTAATTGGTGATAGAGGTAACATTTAATGTTGTATATCTCGATATAACTCTTATTATTCTTCTATATATATATTCGACCCAACATTCGAATCAACTTAAACGTAAATTTATCACACGTGCATCAAATGAGTCGACGAAAGAAATCACTATCGCTTTGCATAATAAGGACCTTAGAAGATTATAATTAAAAATTACATACGTGTCCCACGCTCTATCGATGAATCTATTAAGAAAAAGTATTAAATTTTTTCGAACATTACAACAATTTCATCACAAACAAGAAATATTTCTCGGACAGAAGTTTCTCTCTTTTCACCATTTTTCACACGATATGTACCACATGCATACATGTATATATATATAATATTACTTCACACTAATTCGGGCGCTCAGCGCGCATTCGTAATTTCAACTTGATCTTTCAATGGTGAAAGTTGCGTTCTACTTCTCCCAAAAAGCGACCATTAGTTTTAGAACACGTGAAAGAGTTTTGTCCCACGACGCTTTTCTCTGAAATAAATTAACGAGCGCCGTACCCGGCTCGTTCACTTGCCCGTGAACATGGATTTTGGCCGTTGCCGGTCCAACGACAACGCCGTCGAAAGGAAAAGGACGCTTTTACCTGAGGTGGTCACCCGTGTGACCTCGAACGCGTTTGGTCAGGTGCATTCGTTGTCAAGTAGAAGGGATGCGCGTTAAATGCGCATTTCCCCTGCACTCGGTACTTTCTCTGCTCTTCGTATGCCCCTTTATCGCGCGATTCTAACAAAGAACACTCGTTCTTTATTTTCCTTCCATCAATTCGTCGGGCAATAATGAAATATTGATCATCGTTGGAGCTCCTCACCGCTGAGTCGGGACCATTTAAATGGACCCTTTGCGTTGACGCTATTTAGATTTCCCTTTTCAGGGTGCAAGATAAACATAATTTTCTTTTAAAGATTCAAATAAACAAAACATCGTATACAGCAATATATAAATTATTATTATCGAATATTGAATTTCGTTCAAACTCATCAATTCTATTAAAAATATATGAAACGTTGTGTGCAATCTTGATTCATTGATCTAGGAGTGTGTAGTACTAATTTAGATTATATATTGATAAAAACTAGAAAATTAAAAGTTTATCATTAGACATTCAAATTTGATCGACTTTCGTTTAAATTATTTTAAATTTCTTCCATTTAAATTACAACACGAATTAAAGTCACAAGTACATTGTCTGTTTAAATTATAACACGGAATGGAACATGATCGTAACGCACGAGCGCGAGCAACGTATTATAGAAGATAATATCCTTCCAGATTACAGAATTTAGATCACTGCCGTTCAAATTAACCTTTATAATCGAAACAATTTTCCACATTCTACTTCCACGTATTACGGTTTGCGTAAGTTAACTACGTTACACGGTGGAAATTTGTATTAGCAATAGCAAATACAATTGTTCCCCGTGGGAACGTACTCCGTACTACCTACTTACTTACAATGCAACGTAAGAGGTTTATCCCCGTGAATTTTATTTGGGTTACGCGAATCAACGTCCATCAAACGTTGGAGAAGAAACTTCATCGTCTACATATGTCGTTGGTACTTTTATCTTCTCAAGAAATTAATTAATCAGTTTGATGATATAACTTTGGAATTGTCATTGGTGCGTAGCTTCTTCTTCTCCTTTTCGTTAAAAGATATCCGTTCACGAGTCAATAAACAGGATTTACGATACATTTCTCGCGTGATTTATTCGTACGAGATCGTGGGATACCAAGGAACAACAGATAATGAGAAAACCTGCGGAGAATTAGTTGTGATAAAGTGGGGCATGCGCGCTATGCGGGAGAAATATGGGAGTTCTCTAATTACTCGGCATCCTAGACGCAGACGGAGATATGGATTGTTAAAGCGCACGATGGATTCTCATTTCCCTCTTTAACCGCTTAATAACGAAAGAAAGGCGTAATATTTGCATCCCATATATTCGCCAATGTGCACAAGTACACATCTTTACATCCCAATGCGTACATGAAGAATTTCTAAATATAATACGTATAAACCTTCTGCAATACATAAATATAGCATATAAGTATACGCATAAAAGTTCTTACAAATATTACAAATAGAAACGTAAATATATACGCCAGTACGATTCGTCTCACTGAAAGGTCCAGAAGCAACTGTTTCGACTAGGAAATGAAGACGACTTTTTTGCCACAAAATTTTATTGACACGCAAACATTCGAATCGATAGAAAACAAATTAGAGGCGCGATCGCTCAGTACTACGGACAACGCCACTCTTACTCGAGGTCTACTCCACGCCCCCTTACGAATCACGTGACCGAAATCAACCAATCGCTAATTTTCGTTGCATCAGCGTTGCACCTGAAGAGGCCCGATTTTCTGGATTACCCCTGCTAAATAAAATCACTTTCAGTGATAATATCGATTCGCGAAAGTGAGCGTTCAAACACTTTCGCGAGTCTTCGATGTTTCTCGAATTCGAGAAAAGAATTGATGGGCCATCCGTTACAATCCGTAATCCGGCTCCGAAGCGCAGAGGGAGCGGACACTGTTGAAAGAGCTCGGAAGCGGCGCGTGACGTTTTCATGGAATTTTACGTTGAGTGGTCCTTTGTCGTTGGGGTAAATGGTTGCCAAGCGAAAAGGAATGCCTCCTGGAAGGAGCGACGTGACGCGAAAGTTCGATTTACGATACCGCCTCCGGGACGTTTGCCCCGTCGCGGCTCCTAAAGTCTCCTCTAACGAACCCCTCGACCAAATTAACGTCGCCTGTTTTGCACTTCTCGCCGTTTTTCCAGACGAGTGTTCGAACGATTCTCGATATCGTATCGCGAGGGCCCTGTTCGAAGCAATTTCGGCTCCGTCTAGCTGCAACTTTCGATTCTGCTATCCTTGGCAACGTTGGCGTTTCCAACAAATGCGACAAAGTTAATAAAAATATGAACTTTAACAAAATTTTATACGTTGTAAATTATAAATTAAATTATTTTATATGTACCGACTTCTCTGTAATTAAAAAGAAAGTAATCGAATGATTTTGAAATCTTATTCGAAAAAACAATTTTAGAGAGACTTGCTTCTTTCCATTGCTTCGGAGAATATTTTTATAAACAGATTCGACATAACAATTCAAAACCTGCTTTTTCAACGGGCTAAATTGGTTCAGTATGAGATAAATACGTGAAAAATAATGGAGATTTCCTTTTATTATTCAGCAGATTGAGCAAACAAAATATTGCTCGAAAAAAAAGTATTATATTATATTTGGTCAGTGCAATGAAAATTCTGGGAAAAAAAGTGGACTCGATGTTATGAATTTATAAAGGACGATCAATAATTGACTTCAGAGTCACAATAAATTTTATGACATTCTCATTTGCACGTGCATAACCGCTCTCACGCGTGATGGGATTTTATGAGATTTCTCGCGTTCTGTTAGTGAAATTTCTTATCAAGTATGAGGGAAATTAACGTATAAAAGGAGATAAAAGTGAGCTTTGCGAGGCAAATATGGAAGGAATTAATTCATAAAAAGGACCGGAACAGAAAAGTCTGCTTCGCGAAGCAAATGTGGACAAAAATTATTGTACAAAAAGAAAGCCGTAGGAAGCGAAATATGAAAAAATTAACATAAAAAAAAAAAGCCAAAAGGTGAAAATGTGAGCTTCGCGGAGCAATTAGATGGTCGGAATTTTCGACGATAAAATTTTCGTGAAAATTTCACGATATCAGTTCCAGTGAGAGTGAAAATGGCCATGCGCGCACGTGGAAACGCTACGAAATATTAAACAATACAAATCTGAAATTACATTATCGGTGATCTCATTGCAAATTTATAGCGAATTCTTTTTTTTTTTCAAAACTCCCGTTAACCAAACAATCTTTTTTAAGCAACGTTTCGTTTAGTTTGTTGTTTTCAAGCAACAATGAACAAAAAAACGATTACCTTTCGCATATTTATTTCATATCGAACCAATTTAACGTTGCCACGAAATTTATACTAGTAAATAGAGTAGATCTCTAAAGGTTGAGATTCGGATGAAATCGATCGTGATTCAAGATTCGTTGCAACAAATGTACAAATGTAAGATTTATTTTGTAATAAAATTAATTGATAAATGTCAATTGGATGGTAGGTCGAAAAGTATGGCGAGAAGTCTCGTTGGAATCAATTGCAGTTTAGGACTGTGAAACCGGAACGTTGTTTTCACTGGAAACATGAATTTCGCAGTGTGCGAAAATAATCGGTAGCTAGTTTTGTAACAACGCACATTTACACAATTGCTTCAAATAACATTAACGCAGCGATCGTAAACGTAACAGTCTTCCAACGTAATGAGTTTCCATTTTGTCTGTTCGTTCGCAGTCGAGAATTTTGTCACGGAAAGCGACAGCAGCAAGTGTTTAGCCGCGAACCCGTTGCTAGGGAACTCGGTAACCTCGAAATTATAATGTAAATTTCTTCCAAGATACTAGATCGTCGTTCTGATTATAAAACTGGGCTAAGTGCACCCTGCTCCAAAATTCATCGCGCGAAATTTACGTTCGAGTTTTGAACGTAGAATCGTTCTGCGCGTATGCACGTGCGTGAAAAAACTGCACGACTCGTACCCCAGTACGATTCGTCTCACTGAAAGGCACAGAAGCAACTGTTCCGACTAGGAAACGAAGACGACTTTTTTGCCATAAAATGTTGTTAATATGCAAACATTTGAATCGATACAAAACAATTACAGACAACGCCACGTCTACGCCACGCCCCCTCACGAACCACGTGACCGAAATCAACCAATCGCTAATTTTCGTTGCATCAGCGTTGCACCTGAAGAGGCCCGATTTTGCGTTACCCCCGCTAAAATCACTTTCGGCGATAAAACGCATTATGTAACGCGTTCCGTTTTAAGTAGATCACCGATGATCCGCTGTATATATTCCACGACAGTAATATCTTCCTTAATCCTTTGTGGCTTGTAATAATTTTCAAAGTGTAGCCGAGTACAACCAAAGGAGAGTAAAGTTTCTTCGAAACGAAAAAAAAAAACGGATAAACCCTTCAGAGGCTTCAAATTACAATTGAAATACTCTTTATAAAATAATCGGAAAATATCAAATGTTTCTTTATTGCGGCTAATTTTGTTACATATTTATGAGTGTATACACTTGGTACAATTGGTTCGATTAAAAGATTAATATCTTTGAATTGAAACATCGTGATTTTGTTGGTCTTGAAAGTTTCAACAAATTTTCGCAATTTTGTCGGATGTTTCCTCTCGTTTAACAGAGACATTCGACGTAGACATTCAATGCCGCCGATTCAATCGAACGACTTCCTCTTTGATTTGATCGGGCTAAATCTTCCATTTTCAAGGAGTGAGATATTGAACTCGGTTAAAATTTTCGCTTAGGAGTCGAGATTTCACCGTGACGACTGTACTCGACATCAATAAAGGTTTTATTTGTAAAACGAGCCACCTTCCAGCTTCAAGTAGAATCGGTGTCTATGGGCTCTCGCTGTCCGGGCTACTGGAAATCTATTATTAGTGCACCCAGACGCAGGTAGACGTCCTTAAAACTATAAATCATCCTTCGAGATTATTGTTCAGCCTCTTTCAGCCTCTCTCGCTCTTCTTTTCTCTTCTGTTTTTTCCCCCGAGCAAACGATCCGACATTTTACGGTTGGAAAACATGAGAATTTTCAATTCTCTTTACTTCAATCTTCCTTCGTACTTTTTGAGTTGAATAAAATTTAAAAAAAAGGGAGAAGAGCAAACGTAATTTCCATAGTTGTTCGTTTGTAATTCATTAATTTCGTCATATTCAAGTTTTATATCTATTGATTCATAATTAATGAATTCATTCATTGGTCTCGCATTTATTCATTCGTAATTCATGAATTATTAATAATATTTATTTATACTTGTAATTGGTAATTATCGTAACGTTACGTATTAATTAATTGAATTATAAGATCGGAGATTTGCTGCTCGCGCCCTCTTTTATCTCGCAAATATCTCGTATATTTGTTGCTGCAGCGTCCTTTGACCAAAATTTGCAGTTTTCAAATTTAATCGCCGAAACTTTCTTATTCGCGACTATAAATTACGCTCGCGATAAAGTACGCTTGCTTCTATCAGAAAATTATTTTTTACACTTTGTTGAATCGCTCTGTACAGTACATCTTCCATAAGATTGTACAAAGTCAATACCCGCAATTAATCTGTTTCACAATGATTCAGAATCTGTGCTGAAATACTACAAATGAAACGAACGATGAGATGTTTCAATTTGTTGCCCCATTGAATATTTCGTTCGAGTTGATTTCCGAATCGCAGCAACTTTTGCCACGTCAAAATGATATTTACTTCCGGGAGAGATCGTTCTATTTATCGTTATTTTTTTATTTATCAGATTTTTGTCAACGACCAAACACATCGGTCGTTGAATGAAATTCGCGTTAGTCACAAACGAGAGCAGAAATATTATAAATAATATTAAATATTCGTTTGAAGTCGAATACCCTTAGTGAAGGTGATAAGATAGAATATAGAAAAAAATAACTTTCTGTAGACACTGTTTGCAATTTGAAGTCTAAATGGCTTTTATTGTAGTCGACTCGAACAAGGAGCCATTCATAACATTTTATGATAGTCGCGTGATATCAGGCATACATTTGTGACGGCCGAACGAAGGGGGTGAATATAACTGATCGTTTTTAAGAAACAATACCGACAGATTGATTCTGCAGATAAAGATATCTGCGAATTAATGACTGAACGAGCTGCTTGTCCGAATACGTATCAATCAAACCGCGGATTTTTATGCATTTATGGGAAACTTTAAAGCGCAAAATTAGAAAATATCTAAGACACAGTGTAGAATAATTTTCTATTTTTTTCTTCCGAGTTACGCAAAAATATGAATTTACATAAAAATTACTACAATATATATATATATTGTCGTTCGTTTTTCAGAAATAATTTCAAGCGACAGATTATCTTCTCGGTAGAATATAATAGTTGCGAGTATTCGACATTCTTCGCAATTTTTTAATCAGACGGCCACTGTAAACTTTACACCGGTTTGTTTACGGTTAATAATCCCTCGCGTGAAATTCCCAGCACGTAATTTTTTAAATTGAAGAAGATGTTCTTGGCTCGAATTATAATTTTCACCGCAAGTGACGGCACGAGAATAAATATCTTATGAGAACGAAATTAAATATCTTATTTCTTATTAGTAGGTTTAGGTCTCGATAATAGCTCTCAAATTTTTCTGCTTTCTCGAGGATAATGGTTAATCAAATTCGAGTATTTGAAACGATTTGATAACGCTTACTTTCAAACTTGCAGTTTTTTGTAATAAAACGTCAATTGTGTTGATTTAACAAATATTACTTAACCCTAAATAATGTCGTGCATCTCGAAAATGGATACTTATATTTCGTCCATAAATTACAAAATTCGTAAATTCATCCATTGAAGGGATGACATGAAATGACAATTACCAGCCCTCAAACTTTGAAATTGGAACAAATAAAATAAACAAAACAATCTGTTTCTCTCGCAAATCAACTAAACTAATAATCTACTTCTCTCGTAAACAAAATAAATTCTTACAGCGCGTTGGCGTCATTAATTTTAATCACCGAGTTCCAAACAACTTTACACGCATACGAAATTATCCGTACCATTAAGCAACAGTTTAATAAAACTTTCAGAGAGCAATTTCGATGAAACTTCCAAGAGGAGAAAGCATCAATAAGTGTCTAACGAACAAACGAACGATTCACATAGTTAGCGGAATTTTCAGAAAATTTGGTCGAATTATTGTCGTCAAAGGCCGAATACGACCACAAGCGACCGCGTACGAGCCGAGCAGAATGAAGTTTTCGTCTACGATCGTGCGACTCGTTGAGCACGCGGTCCTTGCAAAGTTTACCCGAGGCCGAATGAAAATGGCCGGCCGAGGGTTGAAAAGTCGCGGGCTCGCACGAAACCGGGAGGTGCCAGGATTTGAGCATCGCTGCCTTCTCCGGCGGCGGAGCTGCTCGAGAACAGCTCGAATGAAAATTAACGTTACTTTCAAAAAGTCGAGCCGCGTTACGGCGCGTGCGCACGCGAGCTCTACATACGCGGTGTACTTGGAAACTTCTAACTCGTCCGTGAGAAACCCCCGTACGCAGGTTACTTTTCGTTACCAGTTTCATCGCTCAGTTGGAAAATTGAAATTTTTGAATGATTTTTTGAAAATTGTTGCAACTGCTTTGTAAAATGTAACAAATAACCGTTGGGACGTCGTCGTGGTAAAAATATGCCGTGGTAATAATTATGCGTTTGTTTCCTGAAAATTTCATACGTAATATTCACATCAAGTTTTATTGATATTCAATCTTATTCTGGAATCAGTTCAGTATGGAACATAGAAATCCTATTATTGCGAGAGAATTTTAAATTAGATAAAAAATGGAACAGCAATTGATTTCATACTGCTTTTCGATGGTGGATTTTATCAGGAGTCGAAAATTCGTACTGTACTTTCGACATATTTGATTATCTCGGTACGTGTAACAATACGTATGAACACAGAGGTCAGGATATTTCTCGAAATGAGAAATATCAGGTGGATCGCTTTTGCAATCACTACCCGGAACGTAATAATAACGTACGATACGTGACAATTTCATTAATTTCCCGTTTTCGCTTTCTTGATATTATTTCAATAACGAACGCTTCAACAACACGGTTAATGTTGGTAAAAGCGTTGACGATAAAACGCGACGCTTGATAAATTGGAGTCGCGGAAGTCAAAAAGATTCTGATAGGTCACTTCGTTTCGTTTCGTTTCGTTCAATTAAATTGAAATATCGTTGGATTTGTCAACTGGTATAAATTATTTCCTTGCACTCCGTTCGGAAACATTGTTGTTAATGAGCACTGTTATCAATCTCGACATTTTTCAGTTAGCGGAATTATTTCGCTTCCCCGTTTCCGTTTTTCAGAGTTACTCGTACGGGTACGTATGCGACTCTGAAAAATTCTGTCGAGACACGGACAGAAATAATAAAATCTGATTACAACGAGTTAAAAAATTACTGAATCATTATCTACAAATATTAATAAATATATTAACCATTTACTTAAGAGATAAACATCCACAACGTAAGAAATTTTTCACAATCTTTTCAAGAAAAACATCGAAATTATTATTAATAAATTCACGTTGATTTCGTAAAATCTCTCAACATTCGATCAACTGTCCAACGATCCACGAATGTACAAGAACGATATCTTATTCCTCGGACATTCGACAACTTTGAGTGATTAACCTAAACCTAACCTAACCTAACCCAACTAAACTTTCTGGCTTGTAAAATTTTTGAAATCGACTCTTTTCCGCCAAATATCCCACTGCGCGCCGCGTCATCCGAGTGGCTCTTTCTTTCCTGTTGCGTCTCAGACAGTTAACACACGTACAGGGTGGTCGAGAAGTAAGCGAACGTGACCCTCGACAACCTGTTCGTTCGGTGGAATTGTGTCCGATCGTGATCGGTTGTCATAGGAGACGAGCCGGTGAATTGCAACAGCAAAAGAACGTCAGCTGGCCTCCCGTTGTTGCCGGAACGTTGTAATTAGAAACCGGAGTGGTAGGGAGTAGGCTGCCTGGTGGGGGTAGATCGGCCGCGAAGCGTGGCTCCTCTTCAGTCGATCCGGAAACGCGGTCTGAACAGCATGTTTTCTCGCTGCTCGTTCGCTCGTTCGTTGCACGTGACGTGATGCACGTTTGCGCGTGTGGACGGTCGTCGCGTTCAGCACCGTGTCCAGTGGTCGTTGCACCGTGGTGGTGTGCCAGTGCGTAAACACAGTGCGAAGGGGCGCGTGGTTATGAGGGAGGAGGCTATCTTGGAGATGGTCAGCTTTAAGAACAACAACGTAGACAGGTACGCTCGAGCGCGTTTTTCGCGGATTCACAGCGGCGTTTAACGGAGCGCGTCGCTACGGCGTAACGTTGTCCAACGATATCGTTGCGGGGAATCGTAGCTTTGTCGTTGCTGTTGATTGTTCCTTGCTCTTCGGATCGTTCGATTCTGGAGGAGTGGCTTCCGAGCAGGTGCTGACTCGTCCACCGGATATTGCCGCGTGTGTACAGAAGAAATGTACACGTTTCCGTCTCTTTTCTTCGAAAGGGGACGGAACACGCGTTTATTTCACTTATTTTCGTACGATTTTGTCACTCGGTCTGCTATCAAAGATATTTCTCCTTTGATAAGCTCAAAGCTCGATAGCGAAAGATAACATTTTTAGTCGTGTTATAGTCACCGTCGTCTCGTTCGACGATACGTTTGCTTCAAGGTCAGATTCGTCTCTGTAAAGACAGTTTCTTGACTGACTTCGTTCAAAATGTGAGGTGCCGCGATGAAAACGAAAACAGTTTTGCAGACAGTTCTTGGAAAGCGCACAAATTGCGACGAAACCCAAGCAAAATCTAAATTTTGGGTTGCAAGAAGGAGAAGAAGAGGAAAAGGTTGAAAGTGTTTGGCATTTTCTAGGAATTCGCTTCGATCGTTGCACGCAATGTGAAATTTAACGTTTCGGTTTAAAATGTTCTGCTTTCTTGGAAACGTTTCGAACAAAAAGCTGTGTTTTCAGTGTTGCTTCTCAGAAACTAGATTGTACCCTCGAGTTATTTGGTTTCTAATGCGAGTTAACGTTTATCGCGTTAAAAATAAAGAGGCTACACCTTCGATCGAATATTCTTTTTCGATACTTGGCATTTATCTGAACGTTGCAATCTCTCTAATCTGTAAAACACTCTTCTTCCATTTTCTCTGCTGTCGTTGTTTTGTAATTGAAGTAGCAAATGCAGTTGCAAAATTAATTTCTCTTTAACACTAGAACTATCGACGACTGCATAGCATATATTCACCTCCGTCACAGAGACGTTAAAGTAGAATAAAATAGAAAGGCTTTATGGTGATAAATTCATTGACAATGATATTATATCATATTATTTTCATTGTTACATTTCGAATTATATTAGAAGCAAACAATAGTTTCAATCACTTTAATTACACGCGCTTTAATTCCGCGTGTAATTAAAGTACTTTCATCTCATCAAACAAATTCAAATTAGTCTCGATTAATTTATAATCTCCGTGTCTTCGCTTACGTTCATCACCTTCTCGCATCACGGGTACCTATCAAAATTTTAGACGAATAAATAGATATAAATTTCGCGTCGTCGTAAAGTGGCAGAGAGTAAAACTGATTTCCCGATCGAGAACGTAATATTACGTCAGCGGCCGTTAAACGTGTTAAACAACGCGAGACGAATTCTGGAATATATCAGTCAAAGTTAGTAAACCGCTTAAGAAGACCGGTTTTGATCGGATCCTGACGAAATTCTTGCTTCGAACCGAGTATGTACATACCTGCACAAACCGAGCAACAGCGGGAATGTTACAATGAAAAATTGTTGGCGAAAGTAGGAAACAGCCAACGGAATAGGAACGCTTTGCGCGTCTGGTCGGACCGTGCACAAATATCGGATTCCTTTGGGGGGAAGCTTTATCCGGGTTGCGGTAGAGATGGGTTCGAGTACCTCGCAAGTAGGTTCGGGTCTTCGGTCGTTGAATTTTAATCCTCTGTAAGCGTTTCCAGCGGTGCTTTCAGGTATGCTCGGGTGTACTCGAGTTTAAAGCGAAGCAATTTCGACACACAGGTGAAGCAATAAGCGACACTTCCGCGTAGTCTCGAGAACGAGCAAACGACAAATTGTTGAAATTGTAAGAAATGTAAGAACACGTTCGTCTTCGAACACTTGTACGATGTATCGTAACGTGATATTGATTCCTTTGAGATTCGATCGATTCGTAATTCAATTATATTTACACACGTTGTTTTCTTCGAAGCAGCGATTCAATTGTTTTATTATTTATTGTAGAATTACACGCTACGACACTCCAATATACCGAACCGAAGATTTCTTACAGATCCGTAATCAGTTTTTCTGCTGGACAGAGAAGCATGTTCTTGTCTTTCGACTGTGTTGCGAAACTCGCGTCGGGCGAACTCGACATTCTTGGCGCGTGCATTTGACAGGCGTGCGTTTCTAACGCGCGTGTGTTCGATGCACGTGTATCTCGCGCGCACGGAAAGCTCGTACCGACGTTCGCGCGGTGGTTGCACGGAAAAACGTGTGCGTCGCACGCCACACGCTTTCACTTTCGAGATACCGTCATTTTGAACAACGCCAGTTCGTATCAACGATATCTCCGATGTTTCCTTTCAACGGTGTCAATTTGTAGCGTTTGCTATTTCCGCGCGTTCGCGAGTACATCCTTCGGTTGGACGCATATTTTTGAAATTGCGACACGCGGCCACGTTTTCTTCTTACAACCGCGTAAGAAGTAAGAAACGGCGATGCTTTCGTGCTTTCTCGAAGACACGATTTTGAAATATTGCGTTGGTGTCTAATACCTGCGGGACGCTTATCTTATCAAACGAGTGCGATATTTCGAAACCTCCGAGTGATCGTTTGATCAGAGCTGTACAAAAAACGGTGTTCCGTAAAACGCACAGGCGAAACTCATCAAACGAAAGTTCCATGGAAGTTCGGATTCCGTATAGGCACCACCCGTATTTCGTTTCCGACGCCATTCCTAGGTAGCAGCGCACGGTGCGGACGTGACGTGTGCTCTCTCCGTGCTTGTTCGACTCGGAGCATATCCGCCGATTCCGCTGGCGGGGTGCAAGTGTTCGAAAAATCTGGTTCCGGCCCGTTAAAACTGCCGGTGGGTGGCCGGCGGCGTGTGCGTGGTGGTGCCGTGTTCCGAGCATTGTCAAGTTTCTGACGCGAAATTGCCGGTGACGCTGCCGTTTCCGCCGCGATAGACCGCATTCCATCCACGGTACGAGGCGCTCTGATTGGATCTTCAGGATTACGGCGGACTTGACGAGATTCCGATGCTCGATACGATCGTCGACAGATTACCAAACGATATTGATGCTGGATTAGTTCCCTGCGTCGTCCCTTGACGACGAAACGTCATTATTTTAACCGAGAGAATATTGCATTAGTAGCCACGGCAGTAGCAGTCCCCCCCCAGTTCTTCCGCTAGGATAACGCGGTTCTCGAAATATCACCGTTTCATGCAAATCGGAGACGCTGGTCGTGTACGCGTTCAAGCCCAGTTTTTCCTCTTTTGCCAGATACGGCCTGAAATTAATCGAGCCTGTCCGCTGTTGCTTCTCCGAGAATATTCAGACTTTGAGCGTTCATTTTCAATCGAGCCGATTAGATTTTAAATTAATTTTCAGGTTTTATTCAGTTGGTTCGGACTAGTTAGAGCACGTCTCTTTGTTGATCATCTAAATATTCTTCAAACTTTGAATATTTATTTTATTAGGTTGATTAGATTAGATTGACAGAACGTACCTCTGTTGGCTCTTCAAACATTCCTTCAAACTTGAATATTTATTTTGTCAGGTTGATTAGATTAGATTAGATTAGATTAGCCGAACGTGCTTATGCTTCTTTAAAAATTCGTCGAACTTTGAACTATTCATCTTCATCAGGGCCGTCGAATTAGATTCAGGTTAAGCTGGCGCGCGTCAAATGTTATACGATACATATTCTTATTGTGTAACAATGATTTCTCCAAAACAAAGTAATTTACTTGTGATTTTAAAATTCAGCTAGAATTATCAGATCACGACACGAGAGGATCTACAATGGAGCTGTTGCAATTTACGCATTTAGCAACTACCAAATTTATGTTTTCAGGAACGTAAGAGTGACGCTCCCGCTAAATTTAAATTCGCATCGCACGATTCCGGTTATACGTTAATTTCGCAGTGACGAAGTTTCAGGATTTTTTTATAAATCTTCTTGCCGTACCGAATGAAATAAACGTGATAGTAGTTCTTGAAACTCTTCATCCACCAAAGATTAACTCACTTTAGTTATTTACTCACATTATTTACCTAAATTTTTATTGGACGTACGTCTGCGACAAATATCTTGGAATATCTCGAATATCGTGCAAAAATCGAGAAATAAAGTGTCTTTCTTATTTTTCTTTACCACGTTAGTCGCCACTTCTTGGTCAAGTTGTAGGACGTTTAATTGGATTTTTAAATAGGAATGTTAATGGAATAAGCACTGGCAAATATAAAATATACAAAGTAAAAGTGAAAAATACAAAATTTACACGTTACATTGTACGTTCTGTGATGTTTGTTGAAACAGTTCAAACACATTTGTGGTTGTTTTCGACAATTTTTACAACATGTTGTAGTTTTTTTTTAAACCCACAAAAGCCCACTTTTTCCGGCGAATGCAAATGATTGTTGCTTGTTGGCGAACTCGTTCCACTAGATATTGTTCAATTCCTTCTCTTCTGCTGTAGCAAATTCTTCCAGCATCTCCTCATGGTCTTCGCTTGATGAAATTCTATTTATAATCCTTCTTGTAAAACTCACTACTTCTTCGTCACTACTCTCCTCACTTTCCATTTTATTTTCACACTGTGCAACGAACATTTTGAGGATGAAAAATCACTGGTGGCAAAGTATGCTCTTTGACTGAATGAACGTTCTGGGATAAACGCAGTGAGATCCCTCGCAATCCTCTTTTCGAAGAGATTATTGCTTTCCCCATTTCGCTTCTAAATGTTTTGCTTTCGAAAACTTTGGGTCACAGACCACGCCTACTCGAATTTCATCGTTGCTATTCTAGCTCTGATCGCTCTGTCTACGTTCTGGCTCGGGGAAATTTGGGCCCCGCAGGCCCGACTCAACCAATTGCCCAAACGCTGGGCGACGAACGTGTTAACAGCAATTACAAAAAGTCTTCGTACGCTAAAAATTTCCATGGAAAAATACCGATTACATTTCACGTGTTTTCGCTCTCCCGTTGTTAGTTTTCTAAGAAAAAGCCTTTTCTCCGGAGTGTCTCCGCTTTCAGTGGCACGTCGCGCGATAAAACGCAGTCGGAAATGTTGCATAAAAATTCCGGAATTCCACGCGACAGTAAGCACAGTAAGCGTGCAGCTTTGTATTTCCCTTGCAGCTGTGTGCGCGTGCACGTATTCGATTTTCCAAAGTACGTACGATTTGTTGTCGAGAATATTCTTCTCTCGGAGGAGGGTCTCGTCACTGGATCCCGGAGCAGAGGGGGAAAGGAGAGAGAGAGAGAGAAAAAAAAGGGAACGACCACCGCGAAGTTGTGGCATTGAACGGACGCCATTAAGGTCAAGTATAGAACGTTTCTTGTCTAAACTTATCCACGGCGCTTCGTTGGGTTTTTAGCAACTACGAGCTCCCTTCACGGGGGTCGTCCCCCGAGACGCCGTGATTTTGCCGCGAACGACTTCGAATCTCAAAATAACGACGCTAAGGTCAGAGCGAAGACGCTTGGAGACGCTACGTTGGGAGTTGGAAGTTGCAAATAAATTAATCGTAATTGTAAATGGAAATAATAACGTCTCAACACGTGTGATGCAATCGTAAATTTTGACACTTTACCGACCGATAGCGTTGATATCATTAAAAAGATTTCATTGACCCTAATTATCCTGTAACAACGAAAAACGAGCAATTTTACATGAGCGTACGAAAAGCACAGGTAGGTTAGGTACTACCTAACCTAGACCTAACCTAAACCGAAACAGAGCCGGCGTCAAGGAGAATCTGTGGCCGGTCGGACGCGCGTATTCTGTCGAACCGCTAGCGGTCGGTAAAGTGTTAATATCAATTGTACTGGAAATTGTAATTGCAAATGGAAATAACAACGTCTCAATCATAACACGTGCAGTGCAATCGTAAGTTGGAAGGACCCACGGTGATCTCGACGGTGAAGGGTGAAATATTAATTAAATATTCCGACACGTTAATAATCGACTAACACGTAATCAGCAAACTCGCAAAATCTAATTGCACTTTCTTCGCTGCGATCAGCATTAAGTTGAAAAAGGTACATACAACGTGACGGCTAATTAGTTGAAATGAAATTACTTGGAAAGGCGGAAACGTCCTTCCGTCAAGAAAAACGCAAGTCGAGATTAACAAGAAGCTAAAGTTGCCTCGCTATCGTTTAACTTTTCTTTTTCTCTCTCTCTCTCTCTTTTTGCTTTTTCTTCCTTTTGCGACGTTGTACTCTGAGAAATGACGGATTCAGAACGTAGAAATAATACGCGCTAGATTTACAGAAGAAACGTGACAAATGATTCCCGACGGGGAATTGCAACGTTTAATCCCGCGAGCTGGCTTGCCAATACCCGTTAAGTCCGCGACTCAACATCGTTTTACTCTTTGTCTTTCGCCGCTTTTATCCCGCGATCGTTTCCTTCTTTTTCGTTTCGCTTGAGAACACGAAGAGACGTCGAAGAGAGAGGAAGAGAAATTGCCAGAAAATGGTCAAAAATCGGAGCGATTTTTGTGTAACGTCATTGAAAAAAATTCTTGTAGGAATTGTAATTATTGTAATTGCAACAATGACGATTTTACAAAAAGGAGGTTTTTCATTTTTGTTTTAACATCGCGTCGTGAAAATTCTGAACATTTTCCCGCTCTTTGCACTCTGATTTCTCTGATACAACGTTCATACTAAAGTTCTAGTTAAATGTTTTCTTTCGAAATATCTCGATGTTATTTTCCCAAGTAATAAATCGTCAATTTTTACTCGGAAATTACGATTAAAGTTCTAACTTACAATGTTACGATGTACGGTCGTAACGCGACTCTTTATTTGAGAAACGGAAAACATGTGGTCCGCAGGTGTACGCTCTCTGATGCGACAGCGACACTCGAAAAACACATGACTTTAGCCGAAAAAATATCCACGGTTCTGACAAATCGTGTGATCTGACGGTTCTAAAGTTTTCCATTCGAGGCATAATTATTTTTTTCAGTATATGTTATAGATACTAAATCATCCTCTAGATAACGCGGTCGTTGTTTTTCTTTTTTTTTTTACAAGTGCCGAAAATGCACTTTGTGATCTTATCTGTTCAAAACAGATCAATTGGATTATATTGTATTGGATTCTTCTACTGTACGATTTTCGTTTCTTATTTTGTAGAAAAATAATTTCTGAGAACAAAACGATGCATAATTGAGTATGAGCATATTTACCATCGAGAGTGTGGATTTTTACGTATTTGTAGAAAATTTCCAAATCGCAGAGAATGCCCACGATATTCAAAAATTTCAAAAATAAAGTTTCGTTTGTAATATTTCTTAATATAAGCAAATTTCTACTGCGATGTTATTTTTACAAGTACATTTACAAAAGAAAAATGAAATTGCATAAAAAATTCGCCGTCCACGTGTAAATTATAGATAGATTTTTACGCATTTGTTGGAAATTGAAAGATGCAATGCAACGTAATATGTAAAAACGTATAAAAAGTGTCCAAAATGCAGTGATGACTCTGGACACTTCAACTAGATATATAAAAATAAAAATTTGCACGAGCAGATAACGCATTCGGTGATGTAAAACAAATCCGTGGCTCGTGCTTACTGTGAAACTGAAAACTACGAGAATATAGAAGAAAAAAAAAAAAAAAAAAAACACGTAACATGCAAAATATTCAGAAGATAACGTCTGTTGTAATATACAATATATAGTATAACATGTGCAGTGTAAAATACAATTCTTCATCCGCGTTCTATTTCTTTTTCGTTTATTCATTTTCGTGAAAATATAAATATTTGTCTTAGACAAAAATAATCAGAAGATCCACGGCTGCCAGTAGAGAGTCAAACAAACTTTCGACAGAATTCTCCAAGTCGAGCGTATTAGTTTCTCCCGGCGACGTGACACCAAATGACGATATTTTCCAGACGAGGTCTGGGATTACAGGGTTTCATTTTTTCCTGAACGTCTTGGGTCCTCGTTAGGCGGGATCGTGCGACCGGAAGCCTGGCTCTCAGCGTGGATCTTTCACGCACCAGCGTCGTGCAAGTTTACCCCTCGTTTGCGTAATTAATGTTGCCGCGCGTCTCGCAATTATCGATACAAAAAAAAAAAAAAAAGAAAAGAAACACCGCCGGTGGTTGGTTCGACCCGTGGAAAATGACTTTCCCCGGAGCTTCATCACTCGGTCACAAGTGCTACGTATCGACTACACGTCTCTCCGTGTTTCCGCGTTTTCCTTTTTCCTGTTAATACGGCCTCGGGAACCGCGCCGATATTTCGTTCTCAGCGCACGGTGTTTACTCTCTTTCGCGGTTGAAAGCACGAAGTAGGTACGTCAGGCACGAAAGCGTTCTCTACTTTTCAGGGAAGATTGTGATCCACAACCCTTCCAGGCTCCAACTCGACCACTAGAGTCGTTTACGAGGTTTCGTCAGAAAGGTTCGGGCAATTTTCGATTCTCGCGCTCCAGAAATATTTCGCGATCGAGAAATCATTGTTTCACAGCGACTCTGATTCGTAATTTGTACATTACGTACGTGGAGAATTTGGCCGAGTCTCTGAGACCGTTTATAATCTTTGAAACGATAATACTACTCACGCGTTATTTGTTCGAAAGTTTTTGTAACTTGAAGTAACGTTGTAACTGATAGAAGAGTATCAGATTAGTCGTACTCTGTGATTATTTTGTCTCGTCAAGAGCGAAAGAAACTTTTTAAACGGACAATGACTTGCGAGTGATACTGTACATAAAACGAAACTGCACGATTTGTACCCCAGAAGCAACTGTTCCGGCTTTTTTGCCATAAAATTTTATCGATGTGCAAACATTTGAATCATTTGATAGAAAACAAATTACAGGCGCGATCGCTCGGTACCAGACAACGCCACTCCTACTCGAGGTCTACTCCACGCCCCCTCGCGAATCACGTGACCCAAATCAACCAATCGCTAATTTTCGTTGCATCAGCATTGCACCTGAAGAGGCCCGCTAAAATCACTTTCAGTGATGATAATCGAGTTGAAGACTATGTCATAAAGTTACAGAAAAAAATCATTACTAATTAGGATTACTTGAAAAGAGGAGCTCTCAAATCAATGTACAAGCTCAAGCTTCAAATGTCGATATATTAGCTGCGTGGTTTCGATATTTCGGCTTTTTACGTGCATTTTAACACGCTTTTGAATTTTGAAACTCGTACCATGAAAATATACGAACCAGTGTTGGTAACAGGAGAATTCTTCTGTGACTCACTGTTGTAGCTTGCCAAGTTTCGTCCTCAAATAAACTGAAGCATGTACGTGAGAAGATTTTTACACGTTCTGTTCCTACGATAATCTATGTACGTGCGTATTCTACAAAATTGAACTACAGTTCTATAATACAGTTCTAAAATTGCGAGATACTAAAGAGCTTCGGATACAGTTAGACGAGTAATAATTTCAGTTAATCTTGGATCAGTTTTGTACGTCGGCGACGAAAGTTTCTTCTGGTGTAACCTCTGTTGATAACACTCGAGGCAAGTGTTTCGTAGTTTGCGTAATGGTCAGAGCATGTTTACTTAGAGGGGACAGCGACTTTCAGTTACCAGTTCCAAGGGAATTTTGTGACAAGTGTTAACAGTTCGTTCAACGGTCGTTAAAATGAAACATCTTGCCAATGCTGTCCCCCGAAAATTGTTGCATCAAAGTTTTGCTAAAAGAGTACTTCGTCGCGTTCAGGGACGATTTATTCGATAAAAATCTTTGTTGTTCAATTGTTCGTTGTTTAAATGATTGTACGTTCCCCGTTCGTCTGAGAGATAACAGACAACAGTGTGATATTAAGTACGATAGAATTTACATAAAATACAAATATTTTATGTGGCTTAAACTCGTCTTTGATTCTCCTCTCTCACAGACGAATACAACACTGCAAACGATGTTGAACCATTAAAAGCGACGTACTACAACAATTCAAGTCAAAATCTTCAAATCACATTAAATCTTCGTACCGACGGAATTTCGTTGGCACGTTTCGTTTCTTTTCCTCCTCTCGGATCAATCATCAAGGAAACAGTCTCGTAAGCCAATAAATTTTTGCATGTTACGGTGTTACGTGCATTCTTTATCTGTTACATAAATTTCGACCGGATGGAAGTCTCTTAATCTCTTAATCAGGCTCGCACAAATGGAAAACCGTGTAAAATAAGGGCGAAACGTTTCACGTTATAAGGTTAAACACGCGCGTGTTTCGCCTCCAATTGAAACAGAGGCCCTTGGAGCTGCTCTCCTTCAAGGATCTTCCTTAGGTTGAGCTTAAGCGTAATTTATTCGCCAGGGATCTAGTTTCCGCGACGTTGCTCGAGGTGGACTCTAGCAATCGTATATTGCTCCCGAGTGTACAGGTTTGCCATCGTTTGCCATCGTTTGCCACTTTCATTTTTATGCGAGTTGTTTCATCGACTCGAGCAAATTCGTGATTCGTTCTGCTGTCCCTCGGATTATGCGTTCAGTTATTATATACGTACGACAGCGTATGAATTGTGCATGCGATACCGACTGCCACTTTGCGGCTACATCAGACAGCTTTGCCGACTTTCTATGTACCTTTCAGCCTGTTTTTTTTTTTTTTTTATCTTCCGTCGACACGATATCGCGTCGTTAAAATGTTTGACGCTAGATAAGAGTGCAACCGTCGTTGCGAAGGAGGCCTCATCGAGCCCTTTCCACGTTTCCGGTCTCACACTGTTTTCCGCGGGAGACGAGCAAGATAAAATCGTTGCGCGTAGAATCCCGCGGACCGCGTATTACGATAGTGTAACGCTATCTAAGTCGTGCCTTTATCGCTACACGCGTATAACGGGGCGTATTTATGGAAATTTGCAAAGTGAAATTACGTTCCAGCCTTAAGCGGTCGCTTAAGCGGTGTTGCGAGATTAAGAAACTCGAAGCGCGTTTAATTTTCTTTCTTTGTCGTGCTTTTACAAATTTTGTTGAATCCCCGATAAAGATCAGCAACGGAATCAAGTCAGGTTGAAAATCCTACAATTAGGCAATCGGAATTTTTACTTAATACGTCGGTATTTCTCGTCATGCGTGTTTCGAAATTTGAAACATCATCTGACAATGATATCTAGAATATACAGATATTATATAATGTTATATTACATTATGTGATTTTATGTCGCGTTACGTTGGATCCAGCGTTGATCGATTGGAGCGAAATTTAATTTCTGACTACTGGTGTTCTCCAATCCTTTGCACTTTGAAACTTCAACATCTGACATTTTAATCAGAATTTCTCGCGTCAAATGCGTTTCAACTTGGTTTTTTTCGAACGACGAAATAAAATTCCAAGTTTCTCAGACAATACAGTCAATTGTACGCGCAACTTAACTCAATGCAAATTCATCATCCGCGTAGATAGGAAAAAAAAGTCACAGACGCAGATGTCAATCGTGCAACATCAGCAACGGTTAATATTGAAGACGAGAGCAAAACTGTAACTCGTTGGAACGCGCATGCGCCATTGTGCGAATATCGTAGCAGCGCGTTTGTGTGCATCTCACTGGTACAGTACGCGGAATCGAGATTCAGATAACGCGTCGCACGTTATTTGAAATTAGCTTCACGTAGGCCGGAAGTACGAAAATATGAAATGGCAAAAGGACGATAGAAGGTGGGTGGGTAAAAATGGAAAGTTGCTCGCATTGCTCCGACACATTGCTTGAGTTAAAGTTGTTTGACAATTCGCGATGGGGAATCATCGTACGACGAGGCGCTGCCGCGGAAGAAACGGTGGGCGCTCTGTTATTATTTTGCTATTTCGTGTCTGTCGAGATAAGATTTTCGTGGAATCGACAAGATGGTGGCGTGTGCTTAATTGTTGCACGTACGTTTTCGTTCGGGTCTTCGCACGTTATCTGCAACGTTGTTTCGTGGGAATTCGCCCGGTTGTAGGGGACTGCAGGTGGGTTACTGTGCCGTAACCGGATGTAACCCAGAGTTCCTTTGTGCGTAATTGTTTGCCAGGTGCCAAGTCCGATAGATTCGTTCGAAATAATGACAAAAGAGTCGTCGATAATAATGCTTGTTCACGCGCAGTGCAATTAGTCATTGAAGATTACGTACATTTGCAAATAACGATGAGCATAGGACGACTTTAAATTTACAGTGCGTTTACGATGCGTTTACGAACATTCGTCATTGCTTGATTTTAATCACGCACGTAGCTATGTACACTGTTTTCTAGAGATATGGATGTACGTGTTAAAAAAAAATATGAACGTGCATATTTCTAGAAGAAAATTCCATTATAAAAGACTAGTTCATACCAATGCACGTATCGATCAAAGTTATAAATGACGAAAGTTTTTCGTATTACGTATATACGATGGTATTTCGAATAGTATGTCATTCAAGATAATTAGAGGTTGATCGATCGAATAGAATCTTTGAAATAGAATATACCGATAATAAATTTTAAATTTAGCATAGTTTAAATAAGACGCCGTCACGACTCTTTGGTTTCGGAGCATGTATCAGCTCTGATAAGATTTGTAAATATTTTCGAATTTCTTACGATGGACTTGGATTATTTTCAAAGTTTGATCTTTGTATGTAAAATAGGGATTACTCTCTCCTTCTATCTTATCAGCAAATTTATCAGTTTCTTTGCAGCTTTCTACCTTACCTGCAGGAGGTAGAGGAAAGTGACATTTACCGTCAGTAGATGTACTTTCCAGTAATGAATACAGTAGAGCGAGTCATTATCGGCGCGGCAAAGATCCTTTTCGAACGAAAGTTAAAAAAAAAAGTATAATTATTCGTTATATCCGATATATTATGCCAATCAGTCATATCGAGGGCTTTTATCTCGTGAAATAAATAAGTAAACGAATAAAATAATTTTTAACGTTCTACATCTTAGAATAAGACTGAGACTACCGTTTAGATTTTGACTTGTAACAAATATGTACGACTTTTCAAAATTATGTTACTCTCATTTGACAAGAAAGTTCTTTCCACACTGGTCGTACTTCTGTCAAAAAGTGTGGCAGAAATCAACACCGTGTATCGCACGATACAATAGTCTGCGCGTTTTTATGCAAATTCATATTTTTGACAATGTGACGAAGAAAATGAAAGTTTGATAGAAAATTGTTTCACGCAGCAGAGCACAGTGTTTTCCATGTTTTTATGTACTTTTTGCGCGAGACAGCGGACGTGTTAAGATAATAATAATTAGTCCCGTTTGTCGTTGAATTCAGCCTCGACCGTTCGAGTTATTTGCAATAAAGAATTTCTCGTTGGAATTTCAGTGATCAGACAACGCCGCATCGCCATCTACCTGGCAGCCTGCGAGGTTCCCTGAGCTACTCTCACAGCCACCGGCACAATCATCTGCATAGACATGATCCACCGTTGCCACCGGTATACTGCACTCCGCCTCCGCCGCCCACCTCCAGTTTCGCCACAGTGCAGCGTGGCTGCGCCCTGCATTCGCGGTAAGTCACCTGGCGGCCAAGCCATTCTGCACGTACATCCACGTGTGTAATTACCACATACTGCGTGTACTCGTTACCCTTGGACGACTGTTGCAGTTCTCGATATTTTTTCGATATTAGCAACGCGGCGTAACAGATTTCACTCTTGACCAGTACATTTATTTCTGGCGGCAGATTTTTCTTTTACCGAATATTTTAGTTTTCCGTGGTAGGGGCAGAATTGAGATACAGATCTGAGAATGTTCTTCCATTTCCTTCGATCTGTTTTGTACTTTGGTGGTAACTTTGATGACGTTAAAAAGAAAATTGCGCGTAAAATGTTGCGCCAACGTAACGTTGGTCCTCGGTGATATTGTAAATTCACAAAACGTCCATTGATCGAACCTCTAGAATTACCTTAGTTAAAAGATACCAAGATTTACCTTGACAATTGCGCGTTTCGTGAAGGAAAATAAATTTAATTTTGAACGTACTGTGCGTTTTGTTTGTTGAAATCGTTTCACGCAGATTCTGCGACATCCGCGGACGTTGTTGTCGGTTAAACGGTTCATGATGCAAATGAATCGTAAGAAGAAAGTGAAATGCGCGAGTAAAAATGATATTCGCGTTAACGTTGGCTGTTAATGGGTCGATTCGACCGGTTCTTCCCTCTTCCTTTTGTCGCGCGTGTACATACGCCGAACGCGTGCTAAGGGGTGAAAGAGGATTGAATTTCGGAGTGAGAAGCCGACGCTGCGGATCCAATTGGCGTGTAATTGTTGGACGCGAAGGGCGCCCTCGTGCGACTACGTGCGAAACGAAGGAAAATCACGGGATAAACTAGGTAAACGCGTGCGACTGCCGATGAATCGGTAGCGTACGTCCGCGCATCCTAACTAAGGATCGATCCGATACGACGACAGGGAACTCGTGTTTTGAAACGTAATCGCTGGTCGAGATACTTTTAGCGAGAGTTGGTAAACTAAAAAACTAGGTATTTATTGATCCAACGTACCCACACTTGTCTTGGGAATGTTAAAAATTCACGCATCGAACGTGAATACCTGTAAATGTTTCATTTAAGTAGTCAATCGTATCGCGATATTTTTATTTAGTCGAGTCGCGTCGACTCGATACGAGAGTCCGAGGTAACAAGGACGTAACGATAACAAGTGGCTTTCTGTTTCGAGTGGAACGGAAACAGCCTGGCGATTAAAGATCTCGCTGGGGCGAAGGGTCCGGTGGCTGCGAAGAGGTTGTTTCCGTTCTGTCTGCTCGGTTAGGCGGCAACTGCTTTTACCACTTCCTGTGTGCAGGAGCAACCGACGAATTTAAGCTTTAGGTTCGGTTTAACGTTGACTCGATGTTTGCTCCGCAAAGTAGGTTTTTGGGTTTTTGGGATTTTCGACGTCCGGCCTGAGATTCTTCTTCCTTCCGTTAAACTAGCGTCAGAATTTGATTCTCGTTAAATCAACATTTAATCGATTGAAAAATTCAGATCTTTGTATTGCAATTGACAGATAGATTCAAAGATATTACTCGTAATGGAAGAAGATCATTTGCACGGCTGAGAAACAAAAGATAACTCAATCTCTCGGAACATTGAGCGCGATGGAGCAAATAATGTATGACTGCGTGACAGAATGTGTTGGGCAGAATTGTGATATTTGTTTGTGCATTTCAATAAAGCGGCAGCATCTGAACAAGAACTAGTTCCGGTTGCTACTGTATGCTAATCGGTATTTTCCCCCGTGTTCCACACTGTGAATTACCGAAGATGAACGTGTGTACGTGTTTAGGATAATGGAAATATGTTACGTTTGAAAATGTATGATCCGTGTCGGTATAATTGTGACAATTTGGTTGTAAGATTACAACTAAAGCTAGAGTGGAGATATTCCGGTTCGAATTTGCAGAAAAATTCGAAATTCAAAATCGAAGAAAAAATGAGCGAAATATCCAAAGTGCGCGGAATATACAACAGTCAGCAAGTAAAATTTTTTATCTGTTTGCACGAAAATCCGCAGGCTGTTAATTAGACTAGACTAAATTGTTCCATCGATCGAGGGAATTTAATAATAAAATGACGTTCGAAATTGGATGAAATACTTGGTGAGAAATTTGATCGACGCACTCCTGTTTCACGCGTTTTCTACTTTTTCGAACGTTGATATTTCTTTCACGAAAGAAAGCATCCACCGGACAAAGTTCGAAAATCAATTTCGAACGCGTGGAAGGATTGCGAGCAGAAATCGCCGTTTCAGAAAACATTTTAATTTGCATGGGCGCGCGATGATGACACTCTCTCTCGATTCATCGTGGAGAGCGGACGCGTTTTGCATTCCGGTTTCGATCTGGCTGCCACCACCGCGCCACCCCCGAACGCGACGAGCAAAATCGCGCAAAAATCGGACCCACGGGCCACGTTTCACCAGGTTCACGGGGATTACGGAAACGCTCTCCGATACGTGTACAAATTACACGCCGCTGGCCTGTGCGCGCCGCGAATCCTCTTCCTCTCTTCCACTTCCTCTTTCTCCTCGACCACCGACTCTGCAAGTAAAACCTCCCTTTATCGACTGTCGCGCCCCTTTCTCCAGCAAAGTTTGCCCTTGCTCGTCCCTTCTGTTCAATTTGACGTATTTTTTTCACACAAAGTTACGTCATTTCGCGGCGCGAAATTTTGAGATTTTTCAACGCCGCCGTTCAATGCTACCGTCGAGATGTTCGATTTGGTTGTAAAAAGAACCTTGTCAATTCGACCATAATTTGGCACAGTATGGCATCTATAGCCTTTAAACACTCGTTTCGAGCCGCCAAGAGTTGCACAAATACGGCGACAATTGTTGATATCTGCAACAATTTTCGAATCTTCCTTTTCAATTTTTCCAACTGCTTTACGTTCGATCGATGTTCGAAATTTCTCCTCGACGATTAAATTAAATTAAACGACCAGATGATAAATAATTTATGTCGGAATCCAATGTGATTATTTTATATTCCGTTTCATGCATTATAATACATATATTGTTAGACAGAAGCAGCAGATGCGCGATACATTCTGCAGTCTACGTTCTACATTCGAATTTAAATTTTAAAACGGAAGGTACGTCGTTTCAAACAACGTCGAAATTTTTTAACTTCAGAGTCAAGAACCATCATCGTAGTGTCGCGCCGAACGCGTGCAATTGAACGTACGTTCGAGTACAACGAAACTTGTCTCTTCGAGTCTTGCTCTTTCCTCGCGCTATTAAACCCCCATTTAAATAATCAACCGGACGAGAAACACCCTCCCTTTCTATTTGTCTTTCTTTTTCGCGTCTCGCTTCTCCTTCTCCTTCTCGTCTCGATAACGGGAATTTATCTGTCTTCGATTCTTTCGCCAGGATTCGTTAACAATTTTCGAGTCGAGACTCTGTAATCGGAACTCTGTAATTACGAACGGGGCGGGGTTCGGAGACTACGCGGGATGACGAGTTTTCGAAGGGTGGATGGTCTGCCGAGATTTCGACGAGCCCGCGTTATCTTCCGAGTGTAACGCGGGATGGGAGTTTGAAGGGGATAGGCTGCGATAGACAGACCGCGGATTCTCCTGCGTTCCTTCAGTTTTGAAATACAAAGGGGTAAAAGGGGTGAAAGGGGTTCTTTCGTTTATGTTTTCCCGACCAACATTGAAGTATCTTCTTCCAACAATATACATATATATATATATATCAGATCCGGAATATTTCAGCTTTTTAATAATTAAGCGAAGAGTAAACCGAACGTACAAAGGCCTGAAAGCACCTTTGTGGAGTCGTGGGAATTTCGTCTCATCGATTTTTCAAGCAAGGCAGATTTAAGGAACGCGAAAATCCGAGTTACAAGCGACTAGCGTTTTACGAAGGAAAGGAGAAAAATCTCCGAGCTACGAGAAGCTCGTCACGTCGATTTAACGAACGAAAATTCGGCTTAACGGGAGGATTAATCGTTAATTCTCGCGAAGGCGTAGAGCCAGCAAGCAAGATTTTCTGCGTTCCCCCCGCTAAAATCACTCTCGGTGATAAAATCTTTATTCAGTTCCATCGAGATACAATTGTTGCTGTATCTACCTATTTGCTTAATAATAATAGTTAAGAATATTAAAATATACGAGCTAACTTTCCACAAGGAAACGTTATGGCACTCGTGGATAATTTCGTCTGCAGCGAGGAATCGAACTCTGAATCGCCCCGTTCGGCTTCTCTAGAATCGCGTTAGACGTCCCTCTCTGCTGCTCTCTATCACTGTGACGAGATGTGTAGCAGTGCGTCGCGATCCACTTCGACTCGAGGTTGTTACAAATCTCTGTAGGCTGTTGGCGTCAAGAGGGCGGAATTTCATTCGACAGGAGTTCCGATAAACGATCGAACAATCACCGCGGGACGAGGTTCCTTCTTTTCTAGATGAGAAAGTTTCGTCAGTAATAATTCGAATGAACTCGAGCAACAACGCGATTCTCAAACAAATTCGATATAGAGGAAAATTTCGAAAAAAGAATCGGCATTACGATCCAATTTAATTTCACATTTCTACTCTCTGCATTCCACTCGTCGTTCTTACGCAGCTGACAGATCGAACGAGACGAGTAAAGGTGAAAGAAAGAAAAATGCGATCAACATTTTGGACCAATTTGACGAGCGAAGATAGTTACTATCGATTAACCGGCGAACGACTGGGAAATCGGAGGGCGAGCATCGAAGTTTACGTTCAACTTATTTCGTTCTCGGCGGCTCGAATCTCGCTCGGAACTATTCCAAGCTCCGTCTAATGGTTTTCGACCATTAAAAGTCTCCGCCGCATTTCTAATTAGTCTCTGCCCGAGCTCCCGAATAAAAATGTTATCGCCTTTTAGGGAATCCGGCACGCATTCGTCTAAAAACCAGAGAGAGAGTTTTGGATTATTGCCTGGGTGTACATAACGTTTCGTTCTGTGAATCTTTTTTTTCCGCGTGACACTGCGTTGTTCAATAGAAGACGACTTTCGTATTTCGTAACTGCGCGGTGGGTTTAGTTCTAAAACTGAGTAATTTAATTTCAGTTTTTCACGGGGGTTAATGAAACTGATTAAGGGTCGAAATTCAGTCAGTTGTACGTGGTTCTTTCAGAGACGTGACGAATATTGGTTTCTTGAAGAGATAATTTGCAACTTAGAACGTTCCGTAATTTTGATTGTGTAATGAAAGAGAGACGGGGGAGTTTGGTAAATTTATGTATTGGTGGGTAATTGGCGATTTTTCTTCCAAAAGTTGCTCTTCTAAATAAGTGCAATTTGCGTACGTGTATTATTATTATTATTATTATTACAATTTCGCAACTACGTGATCAATGTTCGAGCACGCAGGGAAAAACTGTTACAAACGCGCGTTTGTTACTTTGCCATTTTACGATTCCAAGTGTTAACGATACAAATTATAATGAAATTCATGAGACGTTCTTACAAACAGTTTCACTCGAGAAACTGTCAATCTCCGCTCTAGTGAGACGCGATTACCCAAACATCCGCAACAAAGCTGCCAAGCTCTTGGAGAACTCGCCGCCCCTCGAGCTCGGCTGTTCGTCCACCCTTCTTGCGGGCGAGCGATAACGCGCGATTAACGCGCCCTCGTTGTATCCGTCACAGCCCGGTTTTTCCACCGTTCCTCCGAGCCCGTCGGCGCTTCGCTGTTGCCAATGGAAATTTCTTTCCTCGCCGTTTGCTCTCCTGTCCAATCCTCCAGCGTTTTCTCGCCCGAACGAGCCACGCTGTTCGCCGGATCGGGACTTTGGGAAAGTAAACGACGCTTACTTTCTGCATCTTGTTCAATCTCTTTCATTTGCGCCTGAGTTCTTTGCGAAACGCGAAGCGGAATTGACTCTAAATTCTACATTTGCTTCCTAGAGTTTGGATTGTAGATCGTCGATTTTAGAATTCAGCGTCCAAGAAACTAGAGAGAAAAAGGGAAAATTTCTTAGCTCAGAGTGGAGAGATGCAACGTCACGCGTTTCCTACGATATAAGCATGGAAATAGTTTCTCGGTAAAGTGTTTGACACGATAGTTGCGTGGGACGAGATTATTCAAGAAGGAACAGAGATGGGGAGACGATGTTGGATGTCGTTTCGCAAGAAACGAACGGTAAACTCGCGGCACGTACTCGCGAGAATCGCGTTTCGCAGAGGATAGGTCAAGCTAACGACGTGGCAGTCGGATCGATTTTCAGGAAATTGAAGGATAGTAGTAGCTGCAACTGGATTAAGCTTTTAGAAGGCAAAGCTTATCTCTCTCTCTCTCTTTTCCATCGTAGCTACTCGAGCTTCGTTATTTCGTTACCGGTCAGAGTAATACCGTTGCGCTAGACTTCCAGCTGGAATCCGTTGTTACGTTCCGAAAGATTGTTATCCCCCTGCTTTCGCATCGATTCGGTTACCCGTCCGCTGTACTCTCTCTTTACAATCTGTAAATCTTCACGGGGACGGCGGGCAAATGGAAGCGGCACTGTCGAAATGAACGCGACGGATGTCTCTGTCAGTTCTTGCATACCCACCGTTACACGTGTATTCGCAAACGTGGTTCGTAGTTTATAATTTTTCCACTCCGCGTTGCTCCGACAGATTCAAATTTAGCGTTTCGTAAATTTATAGATGACGATAATTTTGCATATAATTTGTTTAGAGCGTGTAGGCGACACAGTCCAGACTGCAGGAAGCACCCCACGACGTGGACCCAAGTTCGTAGCATCGGCAGGCAATTACCATGTGGTAATTGTCAAGTAGCCTCGCATGGGCCTGACCATAGACAATGTCCGCTTTCCAATCTCTCGAGGAAAAAGAGCCACATACCTAGACCCAGACGGTGTGAAAGACCTGACTTTGACCGGTTCAGCTCTCAGTTCCCTGAAGGTCCAGTCGGGTCAGTGTGCAGTTGGCCGCGTTTCCTACATTTAACTCAATTACTTTATATTTCCAAGAGATCACGGTATCATCGTGATTGTCGCTGTTACTTTTATTGTTACCATATTTGTTATTCCTGTAATTACCTCGTTAGTGAAATAAAGATCTTTAAACACTAAAGAGCGTAACTTCCGTTGCGATGATATTGCTTTAGGACGTACTGTGCTTGATCCATCTAACGTCGATCCAGTTTATATTATATATATATATATCGAGTTGCAATTGTAGTTTCAATTTTCGGAGAAAAACTTCTACGGGATTCATACAGGATTCAATACGTACGTAACGTATTTGAAGTACGTTCGATGTTTAATTATAATTAAAAAATATCGCTGTTCAATGGCACAGAAAGTAATAATAAAGTTTTTATTTCTGTCTTTTTATTTCGCCGCGTCAGTTATTGTGTCTTTTAATGCGAAGAGCAACAACGGACAGGCAACATCTCGAACGGAAGATGAAATCGAGTCGAGTTTGGAATTTTCTGTAAAATTTTATTTTGAAAAGGGTAGAAAGACGAGCGAAGGGAAACAACGTGGGTGGAATGAAAACAGCTCGTCTTCGTGGCTCGCGCGAGTGGATTTATCTTTGCAATTACGTTTCCGAAATAAACGTTAACAGACGATCGGGAAGTACGCTTGCAACGACGCGTAATCGTTCTTCGAGTCGTTATCGTTGGATTTTTATTAAATTTGAAAGTTGATTGTCCTCGGTAACGGATATTGTTACGGAATTAAGATGGAACGCGAGTTACAGAGGTTTAAAGGATCGAGGTTTTACTTTTGCCTCGATGAAGTTCTAGCCTTTGCTGTTTTGCTTTAATCTCCATGTTAATCGGGTGAGATGGAAGCCAAATAATATCAACGAAACAAATAATAACGGGATATCCTCCGCCGTTTGTTATTCATTGATCCGCTCGAGAATTACCTTTTCCTCGCAAAATTAGATCGCGGATGTTTGTGAATTTTTCCTTAGAAATTTATATTTGTGAGATGTGCATGAGATAATTGGCGTGGAAAGTGTTTTCCACAATATAAAGATTTTGCACTTTCATTGCCAGTACAAAACTACCAAATTAATTATTTGCAACAATTTTTCCTTTGGCTTCTGTTACATTTCAGGGTCAAATCCTCGCAAGTTTGTTAGAAAAAATTTTTTTTATTTTTCTGTAGATCAATCACGGCAAAATATTCAGCGACGAAAGAAAATCTTTTCCACAATGACGTTTGAATTTGATAAAAATTTCCAAACGACTTTTTGCAGACATTTTTTGGAGAAAGATGTCAGTGCAGATGTCGTTCGTCAAAGATCGTTTGACCTTTTTTTTTTTTCTCTTTCTAAATAAAATCGTCGTTCTCAATGAATCGAATACCGTTCACCGATGTTAGAATACTCTCGCAACATCTCCAGAGGACGCAATGTTTTTTTCTTGAGAGTAAATTCGACTGTCGGTCGCGCGAACGACATTCGATTACCAACTCCCATTCTGTCCTGCCCGTTGTCGATGCAGCGAGCGAACGTCGCGACAAAGCTATCGTTTTGCGATTATTCTTTCGAAAAGAAATAATCGGTCGACGGGAGTGCGTCAAGGGAGGAGGGGAAAAAGAGGAAAAAAAAAAAAAAGACAGAGGCGCGCGGTCGTGGGACGAACGAACGAGTCCGTTGGAAAGCTCGACGGGGCTTTTTCAATCGGGCCGGGATGCGCCTGGAATCCGAGCCCCTGTGACCGCTTTGTCTCCGTTTTCCAATTTCAACGACGCGGCACGAAACGAGAGTTCGCGATCATAATTACCGGCATTCTCGGATACAAGTACGCCTAATGAATAAACGCTGCGCTGCTCTCCCGCTTCCTCAGAACAACCCTGTTGCCTTCTCGCTCCGACTCGCTCCTACCATTTTCAAAAAAGATTTCCGTCGTTTTCTTCCTTTTCTCCTTTCGTTCCGCGATTCGAGGAATCCTGCGCTCTCCGTGCGCTTTCGCGCTGCCTCGATGCGTTTGCTCGAGATCGAGCATAGTTCCCTGCTTGTTGATTGAATTGACCAATCATTGTCCATAGCGATAATTCATCATTTACAATATTACAGTGTGGTATATTACAATTATATTACTACACTGTAATATTGTAAATGATCAATTATGATTATAATTATAATTACATAATATCCATAATTATAATTATAATTACATAATATTCATAATTATAACTATAACTATATGTAGTTATATTGTAAATGAAATATATAATTATATAATATTTATAATTATAATTATAATATACTACACTGTAATATTGTAAATGATCAATTATAGTTACAATTATAATTATATTTATAATTATATAATATTTATAATTATAATTACATAATATTCATAATTATAATTATAATTACATAATATCCATAATTATAATTATAATTACATAATATCCATAATTATAATTATAATATACTACACTGTAATATTGTAAATGATCAATTATAATTGTAATTGTGTGTTATATCATAGTATTACTAACAAATCATTAGGAACTGAATCATTTTATAGTTTAAATACTGTGATAATAATACGTAATACATGGAAAACAGTATTGTTCTTCGATTTAATATTTACGTAATATTTGAAGAATATATATAACACTATAGTCTTCTTTGTTTTACTATGACAAATTCGTTTATAATCAGAACAATAAGAAAACCAGTTAACCAGTTGGATTGTCTTATATGATTGACTAAAAACAATCGAGTATATATATATATATGTAAATTCGAGTACTTTGTACGTGTATTACATTCATATTCGTTGATTTTTGACAGAAAAATAAAAAGTCAAAGTTTGGGTCAACTTTGTATCCAACGGTGTAATTCTACTGTAATTTCATACATTCGAATTGAACGGGATGTTTTCAGTCAAAGTACATACGTCCGTTGGATGGGTTAATCCGCGAGTGACATAAATTTCATTGGAAAATAACGATCTTCGTGAAATGTCTGCGACTGGCAAATGTATTAAAACGTAATCTCACTTGTAATCTTCTTCCAGTCTGATTTCATGCGTCTAGCAATATTTCACGTTTCACATTTATACGTGTCATTGCTGTGCTAATTAAGTTCCGGAATGTTGAAATACAGCCTGCCTAATATAAATTGTCGACGTCATAAGAGACAATCGCGACAAGTTATCGACAAACGTCACTTTAGCGAGCCAGTTGTTGAGTAGTTTATCTTTATTTTTAAATCAACGATCGAGCAATTTGATTCGCCAAGGACCAAGCGATAGAGTATGTTTTCTTTAATTTTTAATTTTTAATTATTAATTAAAATTGTACAATTTTTACAAGTCGCGGAATCTAAATGGAAGAAGGATGAATTTTTGAATTAGATGAATCAATTTCCAATGTCAGTGTATCGTAACTCGATAATTTTAGTTGAATCCAAATTTAATTAAAAATTAATTAATTGGAGAGAGAGAATACTCGTTAACTGAATGCTAGTCAGTTAATTATCGATCGTTAGTTAAAATCAATTAATGACAAATTTTGTTATATTAATTTAGAGCCATCTTGAAGATTTGCAGTAAGAGTAAATCTTCTCTGCTCCGTTTAATTTAAATTTGAATTATAGCGTATTCGTCAAATCCCTCCGTTTCAATTATACACATTGCAGATACACATTTCGATTTAATCTGGTTGCAAAGCAAGTCAGGGCACGCGGGTAATGAAAGTATTTCCGAGGTGTAGTTAAACTGCGCGAGAAAGGAGGTTCGATAGAGAGAGGATCTAAGGACCGGCGAAGCGCGATCTACGAGCGGCCATCTGTTATTTACAGAACGGGGACAACGGTATTTTTCCGAAAACGAAAATTTATTCGGGGCCTTCCTTTGGCGAAGGCATTAGAGCGTCGTCATCGCTCCAGGGAAATTCTAATCTAGATTTCCTACTGCGTTTAGTTCGCTCGAATGCGAATGAAATTTGTCGACGAAAAGAATTTGAGTGAAAACCCGAGACGAGGAAAATCTCGAAGGGGCAGGAAGTTGAGAATTGCTCTGACAATACACGGGCATAAGCAATCGGAGAGAGCAAGATTGAACTAAATGACTCGTTCAAAAAACTCATCTCCAATTATGTTACGCACGATGAAATTAGTCAATAAATAACTCGTTCAGACAAAACTCATCTCCAATTGCAAGCGATGCGTCATTCTGCGTCGTTTTTTTCTTCAAATTATCAATCTTCTTCGACGAAGATCGACTATCGCTTCGCGGGAATACTGCGACCGCACGAATGATTAACGAATCCCGCAGAGGAACCTGCGTATTAAGACCAAACAAGGGAAGGAATGCTCGAATCCCAGCGAGTATTTGCTTTTGCGGCTGATCCAGCCTCCGAGTATCGAAGCCAATTACACGGCGGGCTTTCCGAACGTACGAACGATAATCATCCGGGATGAATCGATCCTTCCGAACTGACGGAAGTTCGTTGGCCTGCGGTCGATGAAAGTAAACTCTCGACGAACAGTCGCGGGGGAGCTTCGATTCGAAGTTGTAATTGCCAACAGGCTGCACAGGCAGGTTTCGAAAAATCAGTCACTTGGTCGCTAAACATTTTTTTTTTTTTTTACATTATTGTTTATACCTTGCAATACGAATGAGAATTTGAAAAGAGAAAAAATTCTCAAAAGTCTTTCGGAGTAATCTTAGGAATCAATGGCAACTGTGATTAATTTGTTTCCAATCTTCTTCTCAACGTGGTGGGTGTGTTTGCAGTTTGCTATAGTTTGAACAGACCCCTTCGCCCGTTTGTGATATCGTTTGGTAATGCAACCGAGTAGCGTAAAACGAAGGGACGGCGGACGTCCTTTCGTTCTCGAAATGAAACTCGAATCCATCGCGAGGGGTGTTGGGCGTCATGCGAGGCGCAATCGTCGTGAAACCCATCTCGTTCACGACGAATTATAGCGGAAAGTATATCGCGTGCACCACGGCCCGGAGTCCGATTGCTGAAAAATTCAGATTGCTCTGCTTCTCTTTAACGATTCCATCTTCGACGATGGATCAATTCACTTATTCATAAGCAGCCGGCTCGTCGGTAATTCATGGCCCAAGTACCGGGCGCATGCTCGCCTTCACCTTCTGCATAATGCAGCGGTGTCACGTGCAACGGCACGTGCGCACCTTCGAATCCATCGGGCCGGTAGGGATGGGATCAAGCCCGATCTGCGCCTCTCGATTCAGCTCTACGCAGTCTAATTGCAAGTTTCGTTTCAGCGAGTAAAGAAAGTAAAGAGTAAAATTTTTTTAATCACTGAAAGTGATTTTAGCGGCGGTAAAATCGGAAAATCGGGCCTCTTCAGGTGATGCAACGCTGATGCAACGAAAATTAGCGATTGGTTGATTTGGGTCACGCGGTTCGTGAGGGGGCGTGGCGTAGGCCTCGAGTAGGAGTGGCGTTGTCTGGTACCGAGCGATCGCGCCTGTAATTTGTTTTCTATCTATTGATTCAAATGTCTGCATATCAATTTTTATATCGAGCATAACGTGTCAAAGAAATCGAGAACAGTCTTGATTCAACCGGCCCCTTTCGCTGTATTGTGCTCGCGAGATACTCGATTCCATCTCTAATAGCCGGTGCTCTTCTTCGAATTTTCTTCTTCCCGTCTTCTCTTTTTCCCGCCGCCTAGTTCAGCTTAACCGAGGCAAAAGCAACCTGTCGCCTCTCGAGAATCCCCCGAAATTTTTGCGAAAGTCTCGCCGCTGCCGTGAATCGGTCGTTGCCTGCCGCAGGAGAAAAAAGAAAGGGAAAAAATTCATCGAAGCCCTTTGTGAGCTCGTTCTACTTTCCCTTGTCGCCGTATCCGGTTCGCCGGCATTCAGGGTAGATTTCTAGCCAACAGAGCGACCTCCAAGGTGTAACCGTGTTTTCTCGCATTTCACAGGCGTTGTCGAATAGCATCGACGGGCACATTGAGAATTTAGGGCTTTTTATTTCAGGTCGTCTTTGCTTTATTTCTTCTTTTACTTTGCGTATCTTTCACTGATTTACCTATGAATTTCAAAGACACTCGGTCGTGAAAGTATACTATGTATACTTGTCGGATTTCAAATAGCAGAATCTTTCATCATCCGTGAAAATCAGTAAGGGAAGAAAAGTTTTCGGTTTACTTCTCTGGTATTAAATTACACGCAGTTGCAATTGCAAATTTCAAGTCTTTTATATTTTCTTGCTGGAAAACAAATAAACTAGAATAAAAAATGACGAGATTTACATTTAAATTATCGTAGGTTGAAGTAAACGCAATATTCTCTGCTTTTTATTATTATTATTGGATATTATAATCATAGTAAATTTCATTCACTTTTTTCACGAGATCGTACCTCTACTTCATTGACACAAATACGAAAGAACGAATACGCACGAATAAAAATCCACGAATCGTCCAAAAAAAACATTTCAATTACTCTCGATAGAATCAGAATTCCGAAAGTCAGAATGCCGCAAAGATGATTAAAAGTTAATCGCCGTTAAGAAAACAGTCCAAACGAATCGAACCCATCGTTGCAGTTTGCGAACCACGATAGAAAAATAATAGGAAATCTGTGGAGAATATTACGCGGTTTACGTTTTCAAAGTAGTTTCACCGTGTTAGTTCCATTCTGTACTCGCGCTGCGAGTATTTCTCGATTACTCTCGGCTTAATAAACCGAGATGATGAAATTAACTTTCGTTGCTCCTTGCATTTTTATTACAGAGCGTCTCCCTATTAAACTTGATCGAACTAACATCGCCTCTTCGTAAACTTTATGAAACGTTATTTTTCTTCTCTATTTTTTCCTCTCTCCCTTTGACTCCAGCTTGTATCCCCCCCCCATCCCATATTTTTCTTCTCCCATTTACCATCTTTCAGCTTGTATATACTTTACGCGCGTCCCCTCACAATCTGCTATCGCGTACTTTCCCGAGTCTCGTTCGTTCAACCCTTTTCACCTCTTTCTCTTCCCGAGTCCTTTTTCCTTTTTCCTTATCTATGTCCCCCCGATACCATCCCGATACCCACGATGGCAATTCGCCGCGTTCATTATTCTCCCGCGTCCACGTTCTGTTCTTTATTTCTCCGTACCCTGTCCTCCGCTTTAGATTTCCCGTCTACTCGTCTTCGTTCAGTTTTGACGAACGGGGAAAAAACTTGTTCGAGGCAAGAATTATCAGTGACCACGATTGGTAGTCGATAGTGGAGAAGATTTTTAATGCTGCGAAGAACGCGAATTTTTATTTCGATGCTTGACAAAATATTACTCAATGTGTTTAAAAATGCATTTTTACGAGAAATTACGAGCCTACGAAATTTTATATATTTACGAAGATAATGATACATGTATGATACATTTTATATATGAAAAAAATGAAACATGCACATATTAGACATTATACGCGTCTCCAGGATTTTCTCGAACGCGGGGATTTCCTCTCTTTTCTTTCTTCTTTCGAACTTTGTTCTTTGATCCGCGGCTCTTCCAACTATCGCGTCTCTTATTCCCGTCGATGTTCGGCATCTTTATCGATACGAGCAACGAAAGCAACAGTTCGACGAGTGGAAGGAGCTCGACTAATCCCGCGACAGGCTCGTTTGTGAGACACATGGTGGAGCTACGTGGGAAATCACGTGCATCCAACGGCGCATCGTAGATCTTCCTAATGGGCCGTTGCCCCGATGCATCGCTTTCCTCCTGTCTCCTTAAACCTGCAACTACCGACGATTAAAGTTTACCTATTTACCTTGATGTAATCAGGATACGCGTATACGTTCGAAGAAGCACGCATTGCAGGCAGCTTTAAGCTCGCCACGTGGAGAGTATCGAATCCTTGCGTCATTTTTTCAAGATGTCGTGTATTATTTTTGGTGCTTAAAACAACCGGTCTTTAACGCGCAATATGTGCCAAGTACGAAATATAATTTGAATGTTAGTAGCGAATGTTGGTGATTTTGATAAAAACAGCAATTGTGAAAGAAAGAAAATTTGAAATTCTACTATTAATATATGTTAATATAATTGATAAAAATAAAACTAACAACGTACAACGTGCAACGTATAAAATAAAACCAGCATGACCAATGTTTTATATTTATATACAGCTGGCATAAATGTAACATTCTTGCGAGATTAAGTCTGTTATTAGATTATCCAAAATAATTCGTTTCCTGTCGAATTTTGGTCGAATTTTTAAGGTGTCGCTGTTGGTTGATCAAAAGTCAGATCCCCATTAAACCAACCGATCTGTTTCCTCTTCGCGAAACGATCGCTCCACGAACAAACTCTCGTTTAAACTCTCGCGTGACATTTACTTTAGCGTCTGTTTTCCAGTTTCTCTGTTGCTGATTCTCCTTCCAAGCGTTTCTAGTTTCTATTAGTGATCTAACGAAATTGCGACGATGGCGTTTCGTTGACGACGAGGGGATCGATGTCGTCGATTCGTCTGGGAATTGCCGTCGGTGTCGCGGAATTAGATATTAATCAGTGACAAATGATTCGATTAATCCGCGTATCGGCGAGCCTGGCTCCCAAGGCGACGCGGCCTCGCGCTTGTTTCGAGTATCGCTCGAATTATGATGGCTGCCAGTGTCTCAATGCTCGAAACGTTCCGTAATGCGTTGACTGAAACATGAACCATGAGTTTAATATCGAAAATTTAGAATGCGTTCATTTCGTTCTTTTTTTTTTTTTTTTTTTTTTTTAAGGAATAGAAAATTTGAACGGGGATCCATGTTACGTTTGTACATTTTATATCGACTCTTGACGGAATATTTGCACTCAAACTATAATCGATTTCAATGGAAAATGTAACGTAGGCTCTTACTCGATGTTTCCATTCGTATTCGTTACGGATCGTGGCTTCGAACGTGTACTAAAATACACGTGTGTTAATTAAGGATGTTTTGTCAGGAAACTTTGTTCATATCGACATGTAACGTTTATCGGGTTTTTATTGCGGGAAAAAATTTACGGGACAAGCTATAAATTACAATTTTGTGATTTTTAAATTAACTGTCGAGGATATTAAAATAATTAGTATTTACAATTATATCTCAATTTATATCAAGTATTAAAAATTACATCTCAAGCCGTCTTTTACTCACAATCGGTGGATATTAGGTGCTAAAGGATTGTACTTTGAAAGTGATAACATAACATAAATTCTGACGCAGATTGAAACAAATAAATAATGGTTGTCAATTATTTCTACAAAATTTTCGTCCACACCAGGTACTTCTACCTATTGCTGTAGCATTGTCTGCGAAAAAATAGGACTGACTCGAGACCATACACAAGCCCGGTGCAAGAATGTAACAAGCTGCGCATGCCAGAACAGTAACTCGTACCAACGCGACGTCTAGTTGCGACAAACAAATCTTTCCGAATAGAAAGTTACCTGGACCAGTGTCGCGGTATGTTTTCGTTGTTTCGTGTTTGACGGCTGTGTGTACGTGTGTACACCTTCGAAAACTCACCGTATGCGTATTTAGTGGCTATTGCGAAAGCTCTCACCTTTGCATTCTCGCCTGCATTCTCCACGCGAAAAACATTTGGAAACTTTCCAAAGGTCTCTTCTCCCGGTTCGAACGCGAAATTGAAAATGGATCGTCCGGGGATTTTTCTTCGGAGAAGTTTCGAGGGAGTTTGAAATGCAGCGTGCGCCGGTGTATCTTTTTTCGCGCGGAATGACGTGGATTCTAGACGGGAATTCTAGCGTCTAGCTTCGCCTCTGCAGGGAACTTTGAAACAGTGTCACGACGATTCTCTGACAATTTCGAGTGGGACAGCCTTACGTCGGTGGTACGATGTCCACGGTTCGAACGATTGAGGACTCGAGTCATTCACGAATATACTATGTCATACTAGGCGAAACATTTTCAAATTTGATTAACGATGTAATGGAACACTGACTGACACGATTATATTATTGGTCAAGTTTGCAACGAATGTAAAAGTACGTACTTTTGGAATTGGAAAATATTCAACAGAAGTGTATATTTTACTAAATTTTTTATTAAATCTAAATATACTTTACTGATACAAGTATACATTCTATTGAATCTTAACATCCAGTAGGATATTTCAAATGATTATTCGTGCTGCTTATGAATTTCTTACTAAATACATTTTTATTTCTAAATTAACAAGTGTCTTGTAACATATATAGTTACTTATTCATACATTTGCAGGCAATATAATATATTTCTAAATTAATAAGTGTCTTGTAAGATATTACAAGTTACTTATTCATATATTTGCAGGCAATATAATATATTTCTAAATTAATAAGTGTCTTGTAACATATATAGTTACTTATTCATACATTTGCAGGCAATATAATATATTTCTAAATTAATAAGTGTCTTGTAAGATATTACAAGTTACTTATTCATATATTTGCAGGCAATATAATATATTTCTAAATTAATAAGTGTCTTGTAACATCTATAAGATATTACAAGTTACTTATTCATATATTTGCAGGCAATATAATATATTTCTAAATTAATAAGTGTCTTGTAACACCTATAAGATATTACAAGTTACTTATTCATACATTTGCAGGCAATATAATATATTTCTAAATTAATAAGTGTCTTGTAACATATATAGTTAGTTATTCATACATTTGCAGGCAATATAATATGTTTCTAAATTAATAAGTGTCTTGTAACACCTATAAGATATTACAAGTTACTTATTCATACATTTGCAGGCAATATAATATATTTCTAAATTAATAAGTGTCTTGTAACATATATAGTTACTTATTCATACATTTGCGGGCAATATAATCACAATATCCCTATACACTGACAGTATCGATAAAACTTTAAAGTGTCTTACACAATGCACATAATAGGCACATAAAAAATTCTTGACAAGTGTTCGAACATTTCGTGAGTCACTATATACTGAAAAATAACGTTGTTGCAAGAACTCTATTGTTATTTTAGTAAATTACATCGTAATTAATTTTTAAATCAGTCTGTTTATTTTCAAAGATGTAACAGTGTTATCAGTTTACAAGTTTACATTCGTCGTTTTCTTCTTTCATTTTTCTTCCTCTTTGTGCCATTTAAATCATCTTTTCGTCTGAAACGGTTCGTAGACATCAAACGTCATAACGCAGTCGGAGAAAGTCAATTGAAGTGTAGCATTTGCAGACTTTGAAAATTTAATGACTATCTCGGTGTCCATGAACTTTCAAATTAAACTTCGCTCCAACGTGCTCCGTCTTTGTTTGTTTTTTCATTTCGAATTGCAGCTTCCTCTTTACGAATTCCGGATGAAATTTGAAATATTTAAAACTCGATCTTTTCGCGGCATAATTAAGTTTCCCGTCATTTATAACGATACTTGTTTTCTTAGAATGTTTACGTTTTTTGGCCATTAATAACGCAAATTAATGATCTAGGAAGAAGTAGAAACATTATTTGTATTATAATGTATTTTTTTTTATAATTAATTTTATTAGTTTTATTATTATAATATATGTTTTACAATTATAAAACAACGTTGAAGCAACTTCAAATCAAAATTAATAGCCGAAAATGAAAAAAAAGATATATTAATAACGTTGCATGCAATATATTTATATTATTCATGTTATATAAAGATACATTAGCAACATTGTTAAGATCAAACAGTATCAATATCAATGGCCTTGTAACGTGAACTTAATTTATTTTAGATAGGTTAGTCACTTCGTGCTACAATAAAGGAAATTGTATAATTATTTCAATAAATCTCTGAATTAATAAAATAAATCAGGTTCAAACAAACTGTCATACGCACAATACTATCAATGATTTTTCGTAAAGTTTATTGAAACAAAGTGATCACGAGTGATTGCGTGAATATATTTTTAAAAATGATAACGTCAGAGGAATGTATTACAACTTGGACTAACGAAACAAAGAAGAATCAGTTTTGGGACACTGATTCTAACGAAATTTACTCTATTTCGACGACTACAGATTTTGACAAGGATAATGTAAAAATTCGCTGTAAAAACGAAAGATTTGCGGAGCAAAAGTAAAAAGATATCACGAAACTTTTTGAATTCATGTTGATACAATTTCCTTGAAAAAGGAAAAAAAATTTCGTAGTCAACGTTATAACTTTAAATCTATATTTGTTTAAATTATAGAGGCTCGGGGATTCGTGGATCACTCCCCGAACCGAAAGGGTTATTTCCTCGATAATTCTAAAGAAACATATTCGACAACCCACGATGGCAATTGAGAATTTCTCGGTCGTTTTACCTCGCGCGATCGCGATCGGGAAATCGTTCGTAGCGATCGAATGGTCGATCAACGATCGGTCGATCGGATCGCTTTGTGCTCGACGTCGTCGTCCCCGGCGAGAGACAATGGCTCGCGCTAAAATAACGATCCCGGTGAAATCGCTCCGTCGGTGTTGCAGTCCGTATTGAATCGATCTCGTTAGCTAACCGGCGCACGGCTCTCCCTAGCTCTTCTGGCGAAGCGACGTCACGAATTTCGAAAGCTCGCGTTCATGAGATTTGGTAAACGGTTAACGCGATTTTCTTCCGCGTGAAAGTTGTGTGTTTCGACCTTTCAGCTTTTGCCGCGACAAATGAATTAGGACGAGTTAACTCGTCACGCCCGCAGTGAATACTAGAAGACACAATTTGCACGCCGACGCGTTTACACGTTTATTCAACTATGCGCTCTACGACGAATGAGAAATTATTTCATACAAAATTATATTATAATTTTCTTCTCGAAGCGTTTATCAATTGCTTTCTTGCTCGATTTTTCGAAAGATAAAATAAATCCTCACGTAGGTTAAAAATATACCGTTTATAATAAAAACTCGTACCCCAGTACGATTCGTCTCACTGAAAGGCCCAGAAGCAACTGTTTCCGACTAGGAAATGAAGACGACCTTTTTGCCATAAAATTTTATCGATGCGCAAACATCGCTCAGTCTACTCCACGCCCCCTCACGAATCACGTGACTCAAATCAACCAATCTAATTTTCGTTGCATTAGCGTTGCACCCGAAGAGGCCCGATTTTAGCTTTCGCACAAATTCGTGCATCTATTTTCCAAAAGAATTTGTAATATACGATACAGTAATTATTTAGGTATATGGTAATCATAAAAAGAACTCGTAACAATATGTAAATTTTATTATCTTTGTTCAAATTACATTTTTTTCTTGCAAATTTCACGATCGACTGTGTACAAACAGTTAAAACAACGTGATTTTTGCACGAATTCGAATTTTGCGTCTATTCTCAAAAAGTATTTGCTTATTCAACGTCCCGTTATCCCTTTTCTGTTGCAGGTGAGTTTCATCTATTTTCTTAAATATTTGCTGCCGCTGTTTGCCCAGGAAGTAATGCGAGGTAAGAGCCAGCTCTCGTAACATCCCCCGACGCGACCGCGTTCCCATTTAGATCTTTTTTTTCCCGCAACATTGTCAACAAAGGAGAAACTTACCAATTCGCCCTGTGTGAGCACTCACGTGCGTTTCCATTTGTAGCAATATTTTTCACGATATTTACCACTCCTGTTTGCCAATTTTCAACCTATTTTTTAAAGATTGATTTTTGAAATTTCTGCGTGAAATTTTCTGCAACAAATTTTGCAATACGTTGCTTCACATATCAAATATTTTCAAAATCTAGGCAGTCAATTTGCAATCGAACGAGATTTATAATAAGAAAGGAAAACTCGGCGCTATAAATTATAACATTTGAATTGATTCTGTCTGCAATCGGTTCATTCGGTTTAATTAATTCGCGACGTCCATTATCATTTATCTACATTTTCTCGATTTTTACAGCAAAAGTTAAACAAAGTGCCCCTTGAAAATAATTTCAACAAGGACTTGGTTCTGTGGGAATCTTTGTTCGTCCTAACCGTATAATTTCATATAATTTAATATATTTAAACTCTCGTTTCCCACTCTCGCAGTTGTTCGTGGAATCGATGACGGTTCAAAGAACTCGCCTAAATCGTCTTTGACGTAATTGACAAAACTTTCGTTCACGATCGAGAAAAAGAAGAGAAGAGTATCCTCCACACTTATTCATCGTGTTTGCCACTCTGTCCTCGAGAAAATTGGGGCGCTGGTGTATCGAGGTCGTTCGAGCGAAAACGTGAAAAGAAACGGAAGAAGTGGAAGAAACGGCGCGAGTACGATCGTTCGAGACGAACGATTATAAATCGCGCGATTGTTTAGTAGGCCAAAGTAATCTGTCCGGGAACGGATAATCGCTGTTGGAAGCTGACCAAATGTAAAAGCTTCGCGTACCTTTTGACGCATGGTCCACCTTCCTTCGGCAAGCTTCGACTCTAACAAGTATCATCCGATAGCGTTAAATTTCGAACGATTTTACACAATTGCGATTACAAAATGAATAACGCTCGCGTGAAAATGACGTTTGAGAATTCTTAATATTTAACTTTCAGATTTATAGATATATCCAGAACGGTCTAACAAAAATTAACATTCTTTAAGTTTTCAATTTCATCAGACATCTCGAAAAAGAAAGAACTTATTTTCATAGGTTTACTTATATAAGCGAGAACGGTACAGATAACTGCAAATTTGGAGATAAATGAAGAAAATTTTGACGGCACTGATAGTTCCATCGTCAGGAACCCAGTTTCCTTATTTTCAAGTTTTCCGTCCGACGCGACCTCTAGTCGTCCCTACCCAAAGGACGTACACACGTCACCGGGAAGAAATCCTCCAGTTTATCTTATAAAAGGGGGACACCGAAGCCTTAGTAGGTTAATGCGCAAGGATTCAAGGATCGTCCCAGCGACCGCTTTCTGATTTTATGCATCACGCCTGTTTACCCAGATTTCCATCGCGAATATCGATCATCTCGGCGGAGGAGTCAAGGTTCGTCCGCGTAATAACAACGATCGCGCAAAAATCGTAAAGTTTAACGAACAGAGAGAGGGGGGGGGGGAGAAAAATCTTGTAAACTGCACACTTCCAATATCATAAAAGAAATGGCAGAGAACGGACGGACGTGATTTTTATTTTACAGTCGCACGACTGTTTCGCAGTATTGTTGAAAATCTTTGTATAATTTATAAAAAATAATTACACAAATACTCGCACTAACGCGACGTTATGTATTTATACGTTTTTGTAATTATTTTACATAATATAATATGACGTGTTTGTTGAATACACGTGTAATCGCGTATCATTGCACGATTATTCTTGTGATATAAATACATTTTACAATTACGTAAAATTGTAAATTTTTCTAGTTTTGAAGCGAATACAAGTACAATACAATACTTTTGAATGGCAGTGTACATTCCCCCGAATATTTATGCACAACGCGTCCTTCAGTTTTACAACAATGCGCGGAAGCACGCGCGTTCCTGTTTTTGTGATTTTAATAACACGTGGTGTTTGACATGCTCTTTCATCTACAGCAATAACGTTTCAGTGAGATTACAGAGTCGGATTGCGTATTTGAAATAAGATTTTGTTTCCTTCTTTTTTTTTTTCTTTTTTTTCAAACATTTTCTAAAGCGAAGCTGAAAAGCTATGTTCTTTCTATCGTTTCATTTCTCTATCCATTCAGATCTGCAAGATTTGCATCAGTAAAATGTAAATGTTTGCTTGTATCTTAAACGGAAGATTATAAATTTATAAACAATCGATAAGACGGATAGTTTTACGTGGAAAAATTACTCGTCTTATCGATCGTCCTGTCGTGTAACGACATGATCATTTTCTATATATCATAAAATCTCCCTTTTCGATCATGAATAATTAAATAATTCTGCAGTCTACAATTTATACACTTATACGCAAATAATTAATAATTTTCCGCAGAGAAATAATTTTAAATATAAATTTATAGACGATTTGTATTCGTAGTACAAGTAATTCTATATAAAATATACAGCTCCGAGCAAGTGGGGTGGGCATTTCTTCAATGAATAGCGTATGACAGGACAGGAGGATAGAATTGAATCAACGATGCGTTCGAGTGCGTAGAGCACGCGTGCGTCAGCTGTTCGTTCATGGTTGTTGGTCCCGTCCCATATACGTGGTCGATGGAACGATCGAGGGAGACGATAGCGCGTCGGGATGAAAGAAAGTCGTTCCCTCGGAAGGTCTTCTTTAACGTCTGCCTCTCTCCTCGACGTTCGAGCAACGATAATAAAATGGGCGCGCCGCGGCGTTGGCACTCATTCAACGGGGACGATCGTGGCAACCTTAATTGCGAGCCTCGCGATTAGACGAGTGACCGACGAGCTCTGGAACGTCAAAGCGAAGACCGCGTTCTTTTTTTTTTTTTCTTCCAACGACCGTAATTAACCACGATTAACGTTTCGTAGGCTTGAGCTTTGGATCTCAAACGAATCATGGTAGTGCAAGTCGAAATTTTTGTAATTTGAGTCAGCAACGTTGGCCAAGTTGGTACTCGAAACAAAACACAATTTAATTACGTCGCAAGGATAACTTGCACCAATTTCCAATCCTTCAAATTATGTCGCGAGAGACACCGTTGACATACCTGCAGGTGTGTAAGATTCTTCATTCACGAACGAACGGACAGAAAAACTTTCTCGCGCTCCTCCGACAGTCTTACGACTCTGCAATGACACTCGAAAAATTCTCGACTGAGTCATTCACGACGCTCCAACTATACCGACGACGACCTCTCTCTCTCTCTCTCTCTCTTTTTCGATCGTACATTCTCCCCGTGCAGGCGAATCCGCACGTGACACCACGCATTTAAAATTTCCGCGCGCATTCTCAGAATCGATGATTCGATGCCGCGACTGAAATACTCGCTTGGTCCCCGATCGTTCGTCATGCGCGCCACATCCGCAGGTCGCTCATTCCGTCATACGTCGATCCGATCCACGGTTATCACATGCCGCGTCGCAAATACGTGGAACTGCTTGCGCGCCATCGCGATTGCTAATGCGTTCAACGCGACGACGAACAACAAACAAAGTGTTGGATTTTTTTGTACTCGAGTTCAGTTTCGACAAATCCGCAGCGGCACGAAAGTAAGAGCGACTAGTGGAACGTAAACTTCTTTGTATCTCTTGCTCTTTTGCAACGTTTTATTTACAAACGGCATAGAATATGTGAAAGATTCAAAGCACTAGCAATTGAACGTATAAATGTTTTGTGTCTTTTAATTTGCAACAAATGATCTTTGATCGAATGGTTTAGAGTGTCATATGGTTCTGATAGTCAAGTGTCTCATCGTCAATATTTAATTAATTATTATATATTCATAATATTAATTTATAAATTTGTACATTCGTGAAAAGTACATAGCAAACGTATTGAGTTATAAATTGTTGGAAAGGTAGAAATTGGAGCGACAATATCATTGGGGGGGGGGTGACTAAAAGGAATGGAAGATTTTTAACAGAATAACTGGCCTGTTGTGAAGTAGTACAAGACTTGATATCAGCGACGTGTGCCCTGAATTTTTAGAAAAGGCCAAAGAGAAACAATAGAGACGAACAGCGTTGGATCGATCAATTTTTCTTCTCTAGAATGTGGCAGACGGAGGATGTACAGTTCATGCGCAACGTGGCGGCAATAAAAATAGAAAGCAGTCTTTCGATCAGGTAGCGAGTTATCGTAAACTTTCACCCACCGTCAGAGGAGAGCCTTTGTGCCTGTCTTTGCGTTTAATTTTTAAATCGGCCCTCGCGAGACTCACGGCCGCGTCTTCCAACTTCCAATTGGTTTACGTTGTTACAGTTTTATGCTTTTACACCGTGCAAACAAGATTCGCCGTGCGTAATCCGTGTCCTCCCTTTACTTCGGGGAAGTTTAAAGTGCGCTTAGGATCGAGATCTTCGACGCTGCGATCGACGCTTGCTTTTTTCGGAAAGTTTATTTCAACTCATCGACCTGGAATGCTGCACGTGCTGCGAAATTAAATGAAATCGGGTTGTTAAATTACAACGACGTTGGCACTTTTTCGAAGCAAATAAAATGATTGTTTAATCGCAGAATTGTAGCAAAATTGTTCGTCAGTAACTGTGAGATAACACTAATTTATTAATAATTTGTAATTTGTAATTTGCTTGTAACTAATTTATAACCTGTCGTTCGTACAGACGATTCGAACAATTCGCATAAAAATGATCGGCTGAAGACTTTGTTTTTCTTTTTTTATTTTAAGAATCGTAAGAGTATTCGACAAGGTGAATTTATGGATATTAAAGATTATATCACGAACGACTTCGTCTCATCTGCGATATTTCAAAGTCGTCGTCGTCGCCATGTGCAAACAAGTAATCAAAATTAATAAACGAAACTTGTACACGTGCTGTTTACTTTAGCAATCGCGCACAGTTTCCCAAAACCGACGTTTCGCAGTACGAATCAGGACAGCACGCCCATTACTTCCTCCTAGCTTCATTCGCCAAAAGACAAACAGCATCTAAATCTATCCACAAACCTTTGAATCTGCTCGAACCGCCCCATTATTCTCCAAACTGCCGCGTTTCACCCCGCGGGCACGTCGATTGCAAGAATGATAAAGTTTCGACTCGAAGGACTAAATGATACGCTGCGAATGTAATTTTGGTATCTGTCGAAACATTCACGTTGAAGGATGTTTCGTTACAGAATTGTAGACGGATGCAAATTCCTTTATTTTTCGTCTCGCGATATCAGTTGCAAAAACGAAATATCGCGTCTCGTTACCAGACGAATGAAAATAACTTTCAAACGTGAACTGTACTTGGAACGTTTTATAAAAGTTGGAACAGCTCGGAGTGATTCTTCTTCAACGTGGAACGTTCTTTTATCGAGACATTTATTTTCCTTTGACGATCTTCTTCCAGACGACAAAATAGGTAGGTGAAGATAATTCTTGTGGCGACTTTAGAAATATATGTTAAATAGGTGTAACAAGTCTTTTTGTTAAAAAACTTTATTTATTTTTCTTAGATTTCTTTCATTCTGTTAGTACATCGATCGTAAGAATGAAGCATTCTTGCATTTAAAGATGTTTTGTACAAAATAATTCTTTCTTCATCCGCAGAACAAAAAAATGTTATCAAAACCACTCCTCTATGGCCTAGAATCTAATTTATTATTATCTTATTATCAGAAATTGCGAATTTGGTCAATTTCAAAGGATAAAATGCTCTTCCTTTTTCCCTTTTTGGTACACGGTATCCATACTCCAATGGTTTTTGATAATTGTCACGCGTGTCACACGAGAGAATTATCAAAAAAATAGAAAACATTCCTCGTACAACAACCAGACTACATTTTTTACTCGAAAGTAAAAGCGTCATCTTACGTCTAAAGTCGAACGCACACCACCCAAGGCAACGAATCTCTCTACCGAGATATTTCCCGCAAACAGAAAACTATCAAAAAGAACATTCTCTAGAGTCCGAGCAAACAAAAAAGTATATCGAAGAAATCACGCGTTGTCGGTCGGTGTTCGCGTCTAGTTAATAACAAAGAACGGAGCGTACGTCGCGCACCAGGTGAGAAGAGGTAAGAGGCACAATGCGCCGGGGAGAATTGAAGGGCGGGCACGAGGGGATGACGATGCGCCGGCAGAGGCCAGGCCAGGCTAGGCTAGGTTGGCCGAGGCTACGGGCTCGTAGGGGACGTGGCGACGGCGGCGCGAGGGGCGAGACAGCCGGCAGGGTGAAAGGAGGGTGGAAAAGGCGCATGCCAGTTGTGCCGTCGCCGCGCTACGAGTCGGTCAACAGCCCGGCGGTTTCTTCCCTCTGTGTGTTTCTTCCTCGGTCGTGTATTCTCTGTATTCTCTCTGCCGGCTACTCTCTTCGACAGTGTGTCTCTCTCTCTCGTAACCACAGAGTGTTCCGCCGCTATCGTCGCGACGACGACGATGCTCCGTTAGGCTGATCGATTGTTTTTGATAATTAACCGCTGGTGCGTTCCCGGGAGCAACGGCCTCCTGGAGCCAGCCGCCGGCTAGCCTCCTCGTGTCGTTTCGAGCGCGTGTCTCGCGATATTTCACGTGTCGTCGTCGCGCGGATGGCGGCGAGCCTGCGTCGTCCCCCTTGTTGTTTTCTCTTCACGAGAGGGGAACGTCGTCGCATCTGCAGGTTTGGATCACGGCGAGAAGTTGGGAAGTGCGCGGGATCGGGACCGGGACCGGGACCGGGAGTAGCGTGGCTTGGCGTGGCTCGGCGTGGCGTTTCGTCGCTGGCGAAAATGGATTTTCGGACGCGTGTGTCGCGTCCTCGCTGCTGCTGCACCCGGCGCTTCCAACCAGCTTTACGTAATGGAAACCGGAGCCTCTGCCGCCGGGTGTTACGCAGCGCTGTGCCCCGCGTTTCACCCACACACACGTACGCTCGTCTCGTTCGAATCGATCATTTGCTCACGAGCGTGAGCGTCTGTCCATGGAAGATACCGCCTGAGAGTTGCCGATAGATCGAACCGGTAGTAAGACAACGAGCAACGAGTTACGTAAGACGTTTCCGTAAGATAAAGAGGATGCGATTCCGAGAGGATCTTGGATGTATGCACGCGCCGTTTCGTAACGCGTTGCCCGATTACCGATCAGTGGTCGTCGTTCGTCCACAGCGTAATTTTTCACTAGGGTAGTCCGAACGAACGTGAATCGTAATTCCCTGACCGTAGTTTTAGAGTCTCGTAACAGCAGATTTTGGATCATTGCACAAGGTAAGTCGACAAGAATTTATCAGTCGAGAGACAATTCGTTCCCTGTTAACCGTGCGGGCAATCGGGTTTTCAATGAATTTTGTTCTGCTCGGAGAGATTCGATTCTTTTCTTCGGCAACTTTATACGCTTGAACACAGCCTTTTACATACCTTCTTCTTGAATAACAAATTAACAAATTTCTTTTGTAATTCAAACGATGGTGTGGAAGTGTAATTTTTCATTCTGTATTTTAACCGTGTAGTTGTTTTGTCGAAAGTACTCGTATCTTCTCCGAGCAATTGGAGTAGAAAAGAAAATCCGAGATCCATCGTACTGACAGATACGGTTGTTCCGGTGTCGAATCGACTTGTGTTTTTCATCGGATCCGAATTATCCCGCGAGACAAATTAATTAAAGACTCGTTAAAACGTTAAAATGGTACCGAGACGCGACAGCGTCTTCATTCTATAAGAATGCATAGCTATGAGGAAACTAGGAAACTACGCCGGACACATTTGGAGCAGCTCGTAATTCATTCAACGTCACGTTGATATGTCAGACGGTATAATTTGATACGGAAAGAAATCAAATTGCACGCAATCCACTCGAAACGTTTCTTGATTCGCGAAAATAGGTGAATTCTGAATTTTCTTTTTTCTTTTAGAAAAGCTTTTAAGCTTTTCTGAATTAAATGATATGACAGGCGATGATATATAGAAGTGCCATGCAAGTCTTGGTCGAATTTTTTAAATAGATCTAAACTAATTTGTTGGTTGAAGTTAGATCGGAAATTTTCTTGCGGAAATTTACGTGCAACAAGAACGAAATATTTCGATCAAGACAAGATCGCGTCAAGAGATTTTAACGTGCCTTTAGTAATTGCGTAGTGGATTTCGTGACTTTCTGTTCCGGTTTGTTTGATGCAAAAACCATCAACAAGCGTAAGAAACGTCGTCGTTTTCCTAGAATTTGTACAACTTCGAAGGAAGGAACAAGCGCCACATCCGCGATGTTTGTACTCTCCAGCTACGTACGAAAGGAACGTAAGATACATTTTCATTTTCCTAGAATTCGCACGAATTCTCTCGAAGAGATAATTTTTGTCGGTGCTCGCCCCTCCGTAAACGTTAGAAATTCTCAGAATCGCCGTACGCTGTTCCCTGTATTTGCTGACTCGCAGGACAAGACGGACGTTTGTTGGTCAGTCGCTTAAAATCGTTTTAGGAATTTTTGCTGCGATATTTAGTACCGTGGGAACAAATTTCTGCTTCGGCGGTGGAACAACGTTTTCCGAATTTTCGAGAATATCCTCCTCGCTGCAAAATTAGACAAACAGAGTGAAAGCTTCGCGCTTTAAATTAGTACCAAATCGGATCGTTGTTTGCGCGATCTTTTTTGGATCCGCGTCGGTTTAAGTTACGCTCTTCGCCGTGATTATGAAATTCGTTGTAATTGCTGGCAGGAATTGACCGTGCGTTCAATCTGCTAAAGCGAAAGAGAAAAGGGAAAAGAGGTACGAGGATTCTTTGTTGGGTGCTCGCAGTCGTCGACGAGATCGTCGACGGCCGAGGCAATTAGAGCCGAAAGAGGGCCGACCTTGACTTTTTAACGCGACGCGAACTCTAGTTCTGCTCGACTTGGTCGCGATTTAATTTTTATCGATGCCCGGACGTTCGTTAAGGAAGCTCGACGAAGGCAGGACTAACCGGATAATCAAGGGAACTTCAAAGAACGGGTCGAACGAGGAGCGGGGTGGCCGATCTCGTCTTTCGTTAACTCGTTACGAGGGAATTTCGGGGCACAGTCAGGATTTGCGAGAAGTCGAATGCTCCGCTCCTCAGCTTCGTATTTGAGAGATAAATTTTGACGTTAATTTTCTCTCACGGCACGAGATACAAGTGTTGGAATATTTACTATAGAAGGAATTTTACGCGTTTGGACGTAGGAAATATTAATGTCAAGAAAACCACCGAGATTTTATTTCATTTGTCATCGCATTCTCAATAACATGAATTTGCACGAACAATCTTTGCAGTCTAATTCTTATGTCTATTTTATAAAACATATATAACTAAAATTTTAATTCTAAATGTTATATATACACGAGCTACAAGATATCGAGATTTTTTAGCAGATTTAAGAGTGCGAAGAACGTGCAATCGTGTTGAAAATTGTATAAGATAATTTGGAGTTGTACGTCAAATTACTTGATCGACGAAACAAATTTCCATTTATTATTCCGTTCGTTATTTCAGTCACGTTCAGAGAAACATTCACAAAGTGTTTCGTAAATATTCGAGCATTTTAGCCTAAACAACTGTGTACGCTATTGTAAAAGCTATTGTCTTTACAATTAGACGTAAAGTGAAAATGAAATATACAAAATCACGCGTACAACGAAAGTAAACGGAATAGAAATATAACGAAGTGGAGAAGAATTAAATATATGGCAAAGAGTGAGAATTCAATTTACAGTCTTTTTTTTTTTTTTGCAAGAAATCGTGACGCAGTGAAGTAAGTACGTAGCGAGATTATTTCACTTTACAGTTGGTTTTTTTATCTCGGCGTTTCGCCGGTACGGCATCTGATCACGCGGTTTATAATAGAATACCGAGCGGTTATCCGGAAGGCATACTCGGAATACCGACGGTTAATTCTCAATTGGCATGTTAGAAGCATGTTAAACAGTCAAGGTTCTCTACTCGGCTCGAAACTCAAATTTTGTTATCGCGGGAATCGTATGCTTCGTTTCCACAGTTCCTTCCGTCGAATATTTAACTCGATTGTTCAAGTTAACGGAACCGCGATCTCGATAAGGGAAGGAAAAAAGGATCTTCTCGCGTGAAAGTTTCGCCTTTAGCGAGTTTTCGTGCGGGGGAAGACTCGGCACTTTGAAGAAACACTTTGTGCGACTCGCGAGACAGAAAGTTTCAAGAAAGTATTTCTCGCAACCACGAGAATTTGAATTCGATGAATTTGCAACAACACGCGTGTAAGTAAATCGAGGGAAATTTTCACCGTGGTTGTAGAAACATACCAGTCAGTGGGATTCGGGTTGCATATGACAGAAAAGGAATCCGGTCCGTTCGATTCCCTTTAATTTCACGGAGGAAGGAAAGCAGAGGGGTCAAGACCCGCAAAAGCCACAAACAACTTTGTGTGTCTCGCGCGCGAGAAAACTCGTCGATTCAACGAACTCGAGCCGGTAGTAGACTGAACGGACACGTGCAAGTTCAGCTTTTGCGTGTGATTCGCTTTTTCATCTTCCATTGATCTTTTTTTCTTTTCTTTTCTTTTCTTTTCTTTTCTTTTCTTTTCTTTTCTTTTTTTTTTGAAAGGATTTCAAAAAGAACAACGAACAATAGCATGCACCGAGGTGGAACGTACTTCCTTTTACGAAGCAAATTCTCACGTTGAATTTTCCTTTCGATCGAGGCGGAAAACACTTTTACAAATATATCGTTACGTTTGTTTTGCAACTGTATATAGTTATTGTATTTACGAATTTTGTCAAAAATTTCTTCTAGACAACGAAACGATAAAAATTATTTGAAACACAAATGGCGGTAAAAATTTCTCGTCGACGGAGTAATGAAAGTCGAACTTTCTATTTCCTTTTAAATTTTTTTTTTTTTATACTTTTTCTATGCTAACTTCATTATCGAGGGTTAATCACAGTTCGTATCATCCTTAACAAATTAATAGAGTGTCTTGCATTGTTATATAATCGCACAATTATTCTCTACTCAGTGATCGTTAATATGCGCTTTCTAGGATTTTTAATAATTAATTGGACGTCACCCTTCGAAACGATCTAACCGGATTTGCTTTACCATCTCACGGAGGAAAATGAAACGCCTCTGCCTTTCCTGGTTCCTGCAATTTTTGCTCTCGTGTCACCCATTTTCTTTCTCAGACGTTTTAAATTTCAAACGACGGCGAATTTTTGTTTCGTCCGAGGTTTCGAGAAACTGATTAAAACTGACAGTTTAGAATTCCTTGGACAAATCTCCGTCGGAAACGCGTTTCTAAATTATGCACAATATTTAGGAATATGCAAACCTTATGTAAATTCAATAAGAAATGCATCGCGCTCCGTGCTCTCCCGTACATTTGCATACGGTTTTCGCGAACGCGCAACGATTTCTTAACAACGTACAGAGTATACGCGGCATTCGCGGCTCAACGCGTCGACACCTCCGGAAAACGAGAAACATCCAATTTTTATAAATTTATCACGTTAATACATGTCACAAATGTTTCTGTTACAAACAAACACACTCGATATCAATACAAATAATACCGTTTAATCGTTATTTTTACTTGATCGATATTTGTTGTTTAATTATTAACGTTATTAGTCGTTATTGTATTGTATTTGATGTCGATATTTATTGTAAATTTATCGCGTTGAATTTATCAATGTGCATCACTCAGTTATTTACGTTGTCGAAAATTTAAAATCAGTAAAGTTCATCTTGTCTCGATGATTTTGAAATATTTAACGTCGCAACGATAAATCGGACAACCATTGCGACAGTCAACGCGTGTTATTAATTAATTAAAACTTGGCTGGAGTTTAATCGACTGGTGAAAAACTCGACGTGATTTTTTTTCTTCTCTCGTTTTGCAACGATCCAACGTTGTTTCTCTCTCGCTCGCCGTCCTCCCCTTGGAGTCTCTTCGTTTCGAATCGAAGAAAGTCACTCTGAGAAACTTGGATATTATTTCAATAAAAATATATTTGCTTAAATAATTAATTACCGAAATTATACACGCACTAGGTTGAACCAGTTAGTTTTTAATTCGAACAAGCGAATGATTCTCCTCTGAATTATTCAATCGTCAAGTGAAATTACTTTTCGGAATTTGGAATTTTAATTTAATTACATTTTTCAAACGGAGTAACAAGAGAGAGAGAGAGAGAGAGAGAAAGCAAAAATTCGTCATTCTATTTAGCTGTTCTTTACGTTTCTTTTCAAGTAAAATTTGAAAGTCCAACCTCGGAGAGTTTCGTCTCTCCAGCGCGGCAGTGGAGAATACAATATTTCTTAGTACGTACAGGCGTGCTGGCATCCGCGGAATTGCCGTATCAGCCGACGTGTCCCGCGCATTCGCCGATTCGAGTGACACGTGTCATCGCGCCGCGGCGCACAAAGTTGACAATGAGCTTTGTGCGGGAATTAGTCACCGAAAAGATAAGGAACGAAACGAGCGAAGGTGAATGCACGGGGAACGAAGGTTATCGCAAATAAGCACGCTGCTCTGCTCTCCTCTCTTCTTGCTGACATCTGGCAAAGAATGCCAGCTTTCGCTCGGACAGCTAGCTAGTCACGGGGATGTCACTACGACGCGCGCGTCTAGTTTTCACGTGTTTCAAGAGACACGAGTTTTACGCTCTTTTACGCTATTTTACAGAAATTAACATTGTAACGAAATTGTCGCGCTGTGTGTCCACACCCATGGGTTTGAACACACCCATCGTTTCACTAACGCGCCATTTAGAAAATACCAAACAGAGACTCGACGAATTTCGAAATTTGACCGTTTTCCACTCTTATTTCGCGCGCTTTCAAAATTTTCAAGCTAGAAAAAAGAGAAATGAAACCCCTCCTGCTCAATTTTTACACGTAGAGTCACTTTCCGACGCGCCTGTGCATCCCCCTAATCGCGAACCACTCTCCGTTTCGCTAATGTTTTCTCTCCTCCAGAGTGCCGTTCTCGTTCTCCGCGCAGGTAATATTTATTCTCGTGGATTTCGTTCGAGGCTTCTCCGACGCGTGCCTTGCTAATCCTTAATGTCCTGGCCTTCCGCTTAGACTTAGTTCTTAAAAATTCCCTCTCGTAACGCCGTTTGTTCGCGTGAATTTTTCAAGTTGGAAAACTGCCTCGTGAATGGTGAATGCAAATGGGGGTCTGAAACACTTGCACACTGCGGCGTTAGAGAGAGAAATCGTTCAAATTTCACGATCTATCCGCGTCGTTAGTTGTTCGTCGACGTGTCAAAACAGCAAATTGAACAACGGTCTCCTCGTCAGTTATTAAATTTCATTGCTTGCTTTTGTCAACTATTTGTTAAATTCGCCGAAACGTTTATTATCGATGTTGAAACCTACGTTTTATTCACTTCGCGCGTACTTTTGCGACGCTAATTTTGCACGAAGCGCTCGCGCGTGCCCGTGCCGTGTAATAGAAGTAAATTTTATTTGCTTAAACGTGCAATTGGCAAATTAAATGACAGGGAAATTCAAAATAGCGAAAAAATTCGAACGAATCAAATCGATTTATATCAATTTTCGTAAAATTGAAGTTATTTGTTTATCGTGCGAATATTTTTACGATTCTAAATTCAGTTATTATCCAATTTATCGATTTCCGCGGGAAAAAGTCGCGCGCGCGGGACAAACGAAATTCTATCAACCTGCGTAATAACTTCGTTCTCTCGACACACATTTCGAGAAACGTGGTTACACGGGGCAAACGTAAATGAACGCGGACAAACATGATTCGTAGTCGCATCGTTTGATAGAAAACAAACGGTGGAAAATTAGTCTCGTTGTACGTTCGGAATAATTCGAAGAACGTACAAGGTGCGTACACCTCGGGAACGAGAAGCCCATTTGCGAGAAAACGGAGAAACGAGACACGTCGTTGATTCGAAGTGACGATCGTCGCTGCTCGTTTGATAAAATACGACCGATAATTCGTCCCGCCGAGCGAAACGCGATCGTGCGTTTTAACGTATCGAGAGGGAATCCAGTCGATAATTATTGTCATAAACAAATAGATGGAACGCGAACGCGACAAATCAACGGGACGTTTGTTGTTAATCAACCGTGCAATCTTCTCGCGATTGATAGATTAGCCCGATTCAACTTCGAAGCGTCGATCCCGCAAAACGACGCGAGAACAAATACGCGTTAATAACGATAAATCCTCGCTCTCCGCGCGTGTACTTGGTGTAACAACCTCGATTTTCCAGGTTGTCGGATTAATTCGGAACCAAAAGTTCCGTCGATTCGTTCCGCTCGCAGGAGCGGGTCAATTGAAAAGAACGAAGCCACTTTCATTCGGTCGTTTGCCAGCCGAATTCAGCCGATAATTAATTATAACGTTTCGAGGCGAACGCGCGACGTTGCTACGATTCTAAGCGGATTGAAAAACTTCGGCGAAAGGATTGAAACACTGGACCCTGGAGAAGGAATCGAGCAGCGAAAGCGGAAAGCTTGTCAGTACGGGTTAAACGCAAATACAAGCGGTTCGACCATTTTTATTTCTCTCGCTGCTCGCTGTGGAGACTGTGGTCCATCGCGGACACGTGGTTTTCACCCCTTGGGGCAAGGCTTGTCCGCTGGCTGTCAGCGATCGTCTCTCTTTTTCGTATCGTTTTCTCCTTTTTCGAATCCTTTTTTTCTCTCTCTTTTGTTGCAAGGATTTCTCATTCCCTGTCAGTTTGAAATACGAGATACGTCTCGCGATGGACGAACAACGAACGATCGCTCTCGTTAGCGCTTTAACCCTCGTGCTCTTACGTTTCAATCTCGCTCTTACCTTGAGTAATAAAAATCTAACGAAATTTAAACGAAACTTGTGCAGTTTCGTTTCCAAATTGGCGACATTTTTTTTAAAATTTATTCTATATTTCTTACAATTTGGTTTATTGGTTTTAGGATATTGGATGACAAATACCGCGGAGACATTTGAAACAATAGTGTGTCATTTAACAAAAAAAAGATGTCCGAGTGGAGAAAATTGGATCCGTAGGTAGTTCAAAGCAAATTTCCAGCAAAATTTGAAGTTGCTCCGTGTGGCGAAGCGTGTTCGAGAAATTTCGCGGAAGAAACGGAAATTTTCTGCTGAAACATTCAGACGTTAACACCGCCGCGATTGTTCTCCCCCCCCCGACGTTGTACCCCCTGGTTAGAAAACCTTTACAAAGCGAGAGTTCCCCTCTCTCGGGGCTGGATTACAGAGCTGGTAGCTCGCATGTAGAAACATGGCTGTTAGTGCTTACACGGGAGTAAACGTTTATTTACATCCGAGTCTGCGCGTATATCGAAAACGCCGCTGGATCCGAGAGAGATCCGCTCTTTGAATCGTGGAATCGTGTTTTAATCGCGAACCGTAGAAAAGGAAAGTGGAACGTAGGAAATTGCAAACAAAGTTAAAGCGCTAGTTAAACCCGAGTTGACGCGACATTTTCACTGGAAAAATGAAGAAAACTGATTTCCAAGTTGACGACTTTGCATGTCAAATTGGAAATCAGTTTTTTATAGTAAAATAACTCGCGCAGGAAAAGAATGTAATCGTCTAATTTGGGAAATAGATCGTGAAATTTTTATAGGAGAAAAACCTCGGGGAAACTAATTCGGGGGTCGAATAAAAGATTCGGATGGTCGATATTCCAGTGGCGAATCGCGAGCGGCGAGTCATCGGGAAAGCGATCGAAATAGATTTGGCGCGGGCGTGACGGGAGAGGGAGGGAGGGAGGGAGGGAGTGGTGGTTTCTGCAAAATGCAGCGGACAAGAGACGGCAGGAAAGGCCAAGGGCGGCGAAGAAAATAAGCAGTTGAAATATTCAGACCCTTAGCTCGGAACCAGGTCGGCTTAATTCGAAAGACTCGACTAAAAAATAAGCCAACTGTTTTTAACTATACGAAAGAAAATTGTTGCATTTCAAACGCGTGTATTCTCTACTTTGACAGCCTCGAGATTTTTTTCTTTTCAAGGATTTTCTCATATCGCATAGTGGGTGGATGATTGGAAACGGAACAAAAGGTTCCAACGTTTTAATGCACGTAAAAGTAAAGTTTCAGTTTTACATTTCGATTCAAACATTTTACGTTCATATTTCGGTCAAAATGTTACAAAATGGCCGAGTTACTTACCACTTTCGAAACCTCGCAGATATTCCTCGCACACGATTGGAATATCTGAAACAAAAACCACGACAGTAATAACATGTTACAACAATGATGTAACGATATAATTGCAATTATTTAATTGTTTATGGACACGTTGTAAAAGTTCATTTCCACAGGTTGTTTCCACTCCGAACGGTTGTCATTTAGACAACGAAAATTTTGTTAAAAAAATCCGCACGGTTGCACCTCCGTTTGTAAATCAATAGGAATGTTTCACTTGCGGCAAACAATAGTTGGAACGAGGATTTGAAACCAGCGAATAATTTCGTCGTTTTCTAATATTTTGACTTGATGAAACGTTAAGTTTAATAATTATTCGTGGAAAAAAGTGCCGATCTCGAGGTTAAGAATCAACGTTTCACTTGCAATCTATTTTCCAATCGTTCCACGTTGTCTGATCTGTTTCTTTTTGAAACAAAACAGATTCACAGTAATTGTGAATTGCAACGGCAAGCTGTCTTTTTCATTATTGTTTCTTCTTACTTAGAAGAGCCTGCAATTACGTACAAAGTCAAGAGAAAAGGTCAGTCAAAAAGTTGCACAAAGCGGGAAGAGAATCGAGCAATATATATTTCCATTAGAACAACGACAATTATTTTCGTTGCTCCAAGAAACGAGCGAATTCTTTTGGTATTAACTTGGACGGACACGATGTCGAGAAGAATCGATCGATAGAGGATTCGCCAGCCTTCGTTGACTCTCGATAACGTGTCACGTAATAACGCGAAGAAGGAAAACCACGACGGAGCTAAGGGCTCTTTACAACGTGCGTTACAAACAAGCAGCAGCGAGCGGGGGCGCGGAGAATTCACCCCGGCGTGGGATGGGTGGATGCCTTTGTGCCGAGAGAAAGGGAGCGACGGCGGAGGGGGGGAGGAGGAGGAAGGAGTTTAAGATTGCATCGCGAAAATGTAACGTGACCTCGTGAAAAGCTAATAAAGCCCCGCGGCTACGGAACTGCGTGTGCAATTTTCCTCCGTCTGTTTGCGTTAGCAGGAAATTACACATTAGGGTTAATTTACAATTCCTTCGTTCAAATTAGTCTCCTTAACGGAGGGGAGAGGCTAGGGGGGGGGGAGAACGGGGAAGGTCGTTCGTCCTTCGAGCAAATAGAAGATTCCTCCGGTACTTGTGTTTATCACACGTTTCGTTTCTTGCGAACTTTGCGACGATCTTGCATCGAACAAATGAAAGAGAGTATGAAATGGACGAAGTTTTCAGACGACTTTCGCTCTTGTCGTACGCTTGAATTTCTTCGTTTCAATTCTTATCGTAATTAGACATCTCGTGTGTGATTAGTACGTTTTATCTGTGTGGTTCTTAATGCACGAGTGCGTAGGTATTAGAAACGTGTATTAGTATATTCGTTAACGATAATGCTGTACTAATGGATCATACGGTAACGGATAATACGGTACTAATGGTCAAAATGGATCGAATTTCGAACTCTGACGAGTTGAATTAATATCCGCTGTTTTCAGCTGTTGAAAGCTATAAACACGGCTATTTCATCTGTAACAATCTCGTAGAATAATTATTTCGGAAATTACGCGAAATACGCACTTAACTGTCCAAGTATTTTATTACACATTAATTTCGTCACACGCGTACTCGTACATTTCGGTAAAAATTTCACGGGAAAGATATATATATATATATATATATACGTAGATATCTTTAAATCACGTCTTACATTTTCGATCTATCGATTTTTATCGAGGCTGTTTCATTTTCGCACGAGAAAACAAACCGAAAATCCATTTTCGCGGGGAATAAATGTCCCCCCGACGCAATTGTTTTTCCAAATGGAGATGCCAACTGCGTGTAAAAATCGTGAATGTACGAGATACTTCGTATCGCGATCCACGGCTCGATTCAATGAGAACGGTTTCTATCGACAGTTGATCTGTTCATCGGTTTCGAAATTCTCGATCGAGGCAAAACAAAAGTCATTCGATTGATTTTCAGTCATAAATATTCGTTCGTTTCTTATTACTTAAATAAGTATTCGTTTCCTATATTTTTGGTTTGAGTTAATCGATCGTTGAAACGTTACTTATTTAATTTTCAATTACTTATTTAAATTACTCATTTATTTTTCGTTACTCGAGTATCAAGTATTAGTTGTTACACTTTCGATCGAATATCGTTTCATTTTGGATTTCGGAGATAATCGTTCAAGTGTTACTTACTGCTCATTTCAGTTTCAATCGTTACTTAAATATTTCGCATTAATTACATTCGCTGTTCAAGTATTATTCATTTCTTACTTAGATATTATTGACAATATTGCGCGATAAAGTTCCACTCGTCGAAAATTCGCTGCGAAACCCTAAACTCGAGACGTTTGCATTTAGGACACTCGGGGGTACCCTAACGAAACGAAAGTAACGATGAAACGTCGTTGAAGGCGATGCGTCGAGTTTGTGTAAACGCCATGGCTGAGTTGCCATTCATCGAGAAGAGATTGATCTCCACGAGCTGCATAACGAGAGAAAACGTCGCGACTCGCGTGTAGTTTTGTGCGAAAATGTAACGAAAGACGATCCCGGATCGGGTGATAATCGACGCGAGTGAATCGTCGTGTGTCACGGGTTCCGTTCGATGTGCCAGACGTGCCACCATCATGTTCACCTGCCTGTGGAACTTCTTCGACTGGTAAGACAATCCTTTCCATTAATATTAACACTTTGCAAGCTTTCGCTTCTCAGCCAGCGATGCAAAACAAAAGACGAGACGTCTGTTTCGGAACAATCTTTTTTATTATTAGTTGCAAGTTCAAAATTTTCTACTAAGTTTATGCAACTTTATGCATTAGGCAGATGCAACAAATCCTCAAGAGCTATCCGACCTTCCAATTAATGCTCCTTTCGTATTTTCTGACACGAAAGTGAGAATGATTCTCAGAACGAATTGCGCGTACGATTCTTCCTGTTCAAATATATTTTCGCACTGGGGGGTACTGGATTTCCAAGTCGAGCGACGAAGAGAGGAGTCACGCTGTTTTCTTTCGCCAATATTTGTCAACGAAATATCACCCGGTGATCGAATTGATCTCGTTCCGGCTAGAAACCTGCAATTTCAATTTCGTTGTAACGGCAGGGACACGTTTGTCGACGAAAGTCAGTCAAATATTTGCGAACAGTTACACCGATCCGCTAAACGTCGCGATTTGCATCCCGGTAGATCCTGCCTTTGCGAAACCTCGGTTTCTTCCAACCCAAACTTTTTATCGTCAACTGACAATGTCGTTTCTTGTCGTTTGCAACGAAATCTAACTAACTGAGTGACGAACAGCTGCATGTAGCTACAATGCCGCGAGTAATTCACGCAACAGTCAATAACGAAGTCACCGGAGCGAATGCCGTGTAAACTCGTCAGTGAACTTCGTTGATTTCGTTAACACGCAGCCGCCTCGCCTTCAGTTTTCTTCGAACGAACGAATCCATTACGAGTTTGAAAATTATTCTCCTGTTCTCGAATTACGCGTTTGCTCGTAAAATTTAGGTGCAACGCTGATGCAACGAAAATTAACGATTGGCTGATTTGGGTCACGTGATTCGCGAGGGGGCGTGGAGACGAATTGTACAAGTCGTGCTGTTTTTATTATAAACTTATAAAAATTATAAAGGTATATTTTGAATATTTTTAACCTACGTGAGGATGTATTTTATCTCTCGAAAAATTAGGCAAGAAAGCAATTGAAGCAAATGCTTCAAGAAGCTGCCTTCTCTTTTATAATTATAATTATAATAAAATTTTGTAATATAATAATATTTTATAATATTATAACGTATGTAACTCAACGTTTCTTTATTTCGGTTAATTGTCACATTTAAAATCCAAATGGAAGAAACTTCAAACTTATTCCCCGACGTTGCTTGTTGCATCGGCATTTTCTCTCGTTCCGTTTCACCGGGCGTGTCATCGTTGCCGGTAATTGCATCGAAAAATCGGCGCGACCTGTCGAGAAACGCGGGCCAGATCGATGCGTTCGTCGCTTCGGTATTTCTTTCGCTTGGCCGGGAAGAGGAGAGACCTTTTGAATCGTTCCTCTTTGCCGGTATGTACAATCGATAAAGGCAGACGATTCGAAGACTGCAATTCTGCCTCTCTCTCTCTTTATTTTTCTTTTTCTTTTTCTCGTTTCCCTATACTATATTCATTGTTGCCGAGAAGAGAAAAAGTTCGACGTGATAAAAGGAATCGCGTGTACGGGGTGCTAGGCGGTGCAAATTTTTTTCAGATCAATTTTTAACAAACGCGTACTTTCCCAAGACTCGAAAGTCTCTTTCTAATTCTCATGTCAATTTAGTTGATTCAATTGACGTTAATTTTGTTGCAAACGATGAAGCCTCTACTTTCACAGTTTCGTGTCTGTCTTTTCTTTTTTTTTTTTTTCAGATATGGTAGGGATACTCTTATTCAAACGTCTCTAAAAATGTTGAAAAATTGTTTAATGGTTATTTATTTTATTGAAGAAATCGTCTAATCTAAAATGTGTTCAAATTTTAATAAAATGGTAAAGAAAGAATTATGCAACTTATTTGCAATATTCAATACGGCGTACTTAATCATGAAAAAGATTTTTTAATATTTTTACAAACGTTTGAATTCTTATGATAAATCAATGTTGAGTCAATCGTCTGTACAAAATTGCCGGGAAAAAATTGCAATATTCAAGACCACAGTAGAAAAACACTTTTATATTTATAGTAATTAATTTATATATAATCGTGGAGCAGGAGTTGAAAGATCGCTGTCGGGAGAAAATTTCAATGTTCAAGATCAAATACATCGCGTGTACAATATAAATCAGACTAGTAGATCGATATTATTTTCATTTGTAATTAACGTTTGAGCGTTCGAAGATCAGCGATGAAAGTTCTTCGAAATACTGTCTTCTGAAAATAATCGAGAGAAGCTCGCAGGAAATATCGTCGATACACGCGATCAGATCAAAGCGAAAAATCGTTTCGAGAACCGTCTTTGAACGTGTACGCCACTCGACACCAAATTTGAACACGGTTTTCAACAGAAAGGACGAGTTATGAGAAATGCCGGGAAACTGAGTGCCTCTCTCGCTCGTCTTCTTGACTTCTCGAGGCACGATTCAAGCAAACGCTGGAAAATATTAAATTCCTCCGCAAATGACCGACGGTATTCCGGGTGAAATTTCTTGTCGAATGACCGAGTGAAAATATTCCGCCGCTCAAAAAGTCTCAATTACAGCGTCTTGATAAAGCGAGTGGCATATTTGTTTCGAAATTGAAGATTGATGTTTATAACAAAGAAACATTTTTGATATTTCATAATTTCGTAGAAAGAATATCGCATAACCAGATCCACTCGGTGGATCATTGTCTCATTTGACAATCTTGACCTACTAATATTTATTCGAATATCGTTAATAAGTAGCAAAGATTGATTGTCAAATATTTTATTATTTTACTTGATATTAAATATAATCGGAATACTTCACGATATTAACTACTTGCTCTAGTTGATTGAAATATAAATTGTACCTACTTAGCGGACATAGTTTATTGCACGAGAAGCTGCTTCGTAAAATTAACACCATAATATTTCCTATTATTTCAAATCGTTATATAATTTTTTATGGAGAATGTCGATCGACGAATCGAAAAAAACGGTAGTACGATTCGTCTCACTGAAGCCTAAAAACAACCGTTCCGACTAGGAAATGAAAACAACTGTTTTGCCATAAATAAAATTTTATTGATAGGCAAACATTTGAAACGATAGAAAACAAATTACAGGCGCGATCGCTCAGTAGCAGACAACGCCACTTCTACTTGTCAGGTCTACCCCGCGCTCCCTCACGAATCACGTGACCCAAACCATCCAATCGCTAATTTTCGTTGCATCAGCGTTGCCTACCTGAAGAGGATTTTCCGGGTTACTGCCGCTAAAATCACTTTCAGTGATAATATACGAGTCCGTTTAACGGACATTATGGAAGGGACTGTAGTTTGCATATTTTCTACATTTCGTGCAGCCTAAAATTTCCCGCAAATCCGTGGACATCCACAGTCTAATAATAACGCGCACTGTACGTCATAAATTCAACAATACTTCTGAGCGACGGTGTACGTAATCGATCCCTGATGTAGAAATTCGCCGGGCTGAAGAAGGGGGAAAGCAGTAGCTGCATTTAGCGAGTAGAGATCCAAATGGAAGTCAAAAATACCCTGTTCGGGGAATTGCGCGAGGCTTCAGCCGAACGACGCTCGCGTTTCGACGAATTAAAATAGGACTGCAGCTCGCTGATAAGAATTCCCCCCCCCATCCCTGCAAGAATTCCCTATTAATCTCAAGGATCTGCAGAACAATTCTGAATAATTGGCTTTCGCAAACCCGTACAGTTAGAAATTTCAGTTCTTCTTTCGAAGCTGCGACCCGGGCCGCGAACAATGCGAGCGACGAAAGTGGAGCAACGACCACCGGGAGTATCCGTACATCGTAGAGTAGATTTCGGTTTCCATCGCTGCCTTTCCCATTCATCGGCGAACGGCTTCCAGTCGGGGGCTCTCTCCTTCCGAGTTTTTACCTCGCCGCTGAATTCTGGTTCACCTTGGAGTCAAACTCCAAGGCGGATCCAAATTTTTAATACAAGTTTCGATGTCGCCCGATTCTCGGGCAATGTTCGACAACAAACACGACGACAAATTTCTTCATCGACTAATTGACTAGTTACCAGCTGATTTCTAACTAAAGTTGCGTCTTGGTTTTCTTATTTGAAGGAAGGTAGCGGCGTGACACGAACGATATGACGAGCGAGACGACGCTATAAACTCGAGAGGTCATCTCGGTATATTGTTAACCCGAATCCTTCACGTACCATCACTCGGAGAGACGGGATTACTGTCCGATGACGCAGAAAGAAATTCGACTCGTGAACAATTCCCGTCCCGCGAGAACATCGTTCAAAGATTCATCTTCACGCGAGAAGATCGACTGTCTGATATTTCTGAAACCGCTTGCCAGGAACCGTCTCTCATAATATAATTGAACATTTCTCACCTGCAACGTACATTCGACGTAACCTACTCTATGATTTTCGCTTCGTTATTTCCAGCTCTCCGGATGAGTTATTCTCGATCTCGGTTCAACTGATCTCGAAGCATGCTGCGCGATTTTCTCTCGCTGTCTCATTGAATTTTCAACGTTAAAAGGTTGAAACGCTGGGAAAAAGACGTCGTACAGCAAGTTTTCATTGTAAAATTTTCAATTTCCAACGTTTACAATTAAATATTCCTTACGTACGTATAACGAATGTTGATGTTTAATTGATAATTAAAATTAATTAATTTAATTAAAGGTGATTAAAACACATTAAAATGCTCGTAGTTTCTGAAACGCGTTGATTTGAGTTACGTGTTTGCGCAAACTACCGATATAAACGGCTCCATTGTGGTGTAATATGATTGTGAAATCAATGAGGACAGTTATTGGACAGTTTTTCTTTTCTTTTCTTTTCTTTTCTTTTCTTTTCTTTTTTTTTTAGCGGAAAGTTCAATTAACAACCAAAGAGCAGATTTAATTGCGGTTATCGGGGCAGTATTGGAAATCGGTTAGCACCGCCGGAAGACACTTCTATTAAGTAAGATCTCACGGATTCCGTTAAGTAGGATCATCCTATTAAAGCATTCGTTTCACAGCGTTGCCATTGAAACTGCGCGAACGGGGGGAGAAGTTTGATTCATTTGCAAAAGCGGACGCTTTTCCCTTTCAGGGCGACAATTTTCAACCGAGCCTCGTCGCTTTAAATCCGCTTATCACGACGATAATCGTTACGACAACTTTGGACTGGCGGCGCAACGCCGAGACGGATTCTTACTTTCTTCGAGGAACTTTGAAACTCGCGACAGTCAGCAATCGTTTTTATATTTCATTTAGGAATTCCCCATATTCTTGCAAGAATTGTAAGATTCTTAACGAAACGCAAAATATTCGCGATGGACGAATGGAAATATTTACAAAATATACGACATGATTCTACGACTTCTCTTTCTCCATTTGTGCTCAACAAGAACGACAGTGATTCTGTAGAAATTCTGGAAACAATTATTTGTTACCTACACTATTATTAATTTAGTTGCAAACTGTCGCGCGTGCTTGGATATTCGAGGCTGATTCTTGAAGATTGACGTTCTCCCAGAATCAATTGCGTAAGCAATTAAATCATCTGTTGAAAACGAACAACTCTTTCGCTGCAAGATTTTCCCACTCTTCTCACTTTCGCAAATCACGCACGACAGCATCAACGACGAAAAGCAAACAATTTTATTATGAATCAGCCTGTCAGAGTTTCGAATAAACTTTTTCTCTCAAACTTTTTCTCTCACCTGCGCGAGAGCTGACGTTGCGTTTCAAATCCGGAGCAAACAACAACGATATCGTTAGTTTTATTCGACGCGCGACGGGCAACAAAGACGAAGCGGCGTGATTCGGAGAAGGAGAGCGATATTAGTTTCGTTTGGCGCGGCGAACCAAGGGCCAAGCGGCGCGGATTGCAGGTTCGTTTTCGCGGCGAGCGAGGCGTGGAGAAAGGCGGGAAAAACAATCGGACGATCGGGGCGATTCAGCGATCGCTCGTCCGACCTTTACGATGCATTTTCCGTTCCACCGCAACGTTATATCCGCGCGATTCCCCTGTCGCCGTGACGTCTGTCGGCCGCATTAGCATCCTCCGGAAATTTACATATCGCGTCGAGGCCGTGCGCCGGGTGCGCGCACACACCCCCGCGGCTTCACGGGGCGCGCGATCCGCTCTCGCGTAAACATCGACTCGAGCGCCGCGCTCTTCGCGACGAGCGTGCTCGTTCGCGGGTCGTTGCGTTGCTTCGTATCTCATCTTTCCCGTATGCAACTCTTGCTGCCTGCGAAAGTGCGGGATTGGAAATCGATGGGATTGATTTGCGATCGGGGGATGCGCTATTTTGAGAGTTTCGAGATACTGAACCCTCGATTCGTTGGACGTCCACTGGTATTATCACTGAAAATCAGGCCTCTTCGGGTGCAACGCTGATGCAACGAAAATTAGCAATTGGATGATTTGGGTCACGCGGTTCGCGAGGGGGCGTGGCGTAGACCTCGAGTAGGAGTGGCGTTGTCGACAAAATTTTATCATCGTACTCAGTCGTACTCAAGGGGGTACAAGTCGTGCAGTTTTGATTTACTCATTGTTGTTGTACAATTTATTTTCAATGATTTTTCAAAGTGCGATAGCCTTTAAAATTTCCAGACACCAGCGTGACATACGGGTTCAAACGTGAGAAATATTCAGAGAGAGATTACATTCTCGGTACGTTTTGCTAGACGAGATGTACTTTCCGTTATATTTCAAATAAAAACAGAATGTAGCAAATGGATCAGAAGCGAACGAGAGAAATTTTTGTCTTTAAATTACAGACGTTTGAATCGACAAGAATAAATGTTCTTTTACAAGATACTCTAGCTCGTCAAATCAGACGCGTGCCAAACACGCTTTCTCCAACTTCTTTCACCGAGTTACTCTCGCGTCTAACAATCAAAGACAAAAGCGAGTATCGTTATCACGATGCGCGAAACGACCGTCCTTAACAACCGTGGTCCAAGGTTTATTAACGCGGCTGCGAAAAATCCTGCGTTACACGCGTCTGGCGCGGTTAGAACGCAAATATCGGGTTAAATTACACAGGCGAGGCGTGTACGCTCGGCGAGATGGGAGCTCGAGAAAATTGACATACTCCGACGCGCAAGATGCCGTAATTAAGCAGAAGCAACGCGCGGTGTACGTGGTTGAGGGAACGACGGGGGCGTCGTCGAGGGCTCGCGTATCGTATTTGGCAAGATAACAAGCTCCTTAGCTGCACGCGCGTCTCGCGACCGGCAAATTCAATTCGCCTTCGTGAAAACTCGTTGCCCTCGAGGAACGAAAACCGAGGTCTCGACCGTGGCTTGGCCGGAGCCAAGCTACGTAACACGTTGCCACGGCTTGGTCATTTCATTTTCGTGGCGGTGGCTCGTAAGCCTCGCAAATGGCCAACCGTGTGTGGCGATCTTTCGCGGCGTACTTTACGGCGGATCTCGACAACTGCCGTTCTATGCAGATTTTTAATCCTTCCGCCGTTAAAGCTAACAAAATAGTCACCGGTCGGGCGTTCGTTAAATCTCGAACCGGTGAACCGCGTGTGTCGCGGTCGTTGGTTCTCTTCCGTGCCGCGATAACCTCGCGGGTAATCTTTCCGCGAATATCGTAGCAGCTTGGCGAAATACGGCAGAAAATTGTACAGTATATTGCGCGTGACTATCTTTTTCTTCCTTCTTCTTTTTTGGAATTTTTATTCTAGCGAAAGGTACTGAACGCAGGTTTTTTATCGCAAAAGATCTGCCGGGGAACAAATATACGATATACTTTGCACAATTGAAATTCGCATTTGTAATCATTAGACTGCGGACTTATTACGCATTTCAAAGAAAATTTCAAAGCGCGGAATTCCATGTGATGTAGTTTTCCTGTAATAGTCTGCTGCCGGTGAAACGATTATCTGTTGTGGTTTTATTTTTTAAACTGTATTTCTAAAAATCCGCATCTAATTCTCTCTGCTAACGTTTTTTATTCGGTATTTAATTTGAAAAATGTGTAATAATCAGTTGAGCTCTTCGTTGTATACAGCAAGAATAATAATACAGTAAGTTTTACCGAAATTTACACACTTGCATTAGGTATTCAGTAACAATTATATATATTTTTAGTGTTTGAAATTTTACCAAATTTTAACAATCACGGCAGTAGTCAGATCATTAATACTGTTGATGAAATTTCAAAATGTTTCGTACAGCTTGCATAACAATAATACGTTCAACGAAAATTATCATAAATATTCTGATACGTTGCGGAGTACAATGGAATGAAACTCATTACAGCCTCAACTTCATTTAAGAAAGAAAGGGAAACAAATGGAACCAGTTGTTTCGTTCGTTTCGTACGTAGGAGGAAACGTAGGAAAAAACCAATTTTTCCCGTCGTCGAACGTTTGAGAAATGCCCCCGTGAGAAAGCGCCCGAGTGAAATTTCCCGTTTGCAAAATCATCAAATCTTAACGAGACATTTTCGAAAAAAATTCCCAGTTACCGCCGCGGGCGGTCGCGCGAGACTTCAACCGGTCTGTTGACCGATAAAAATTTCATCTCGACGAGGAGCCGTTCGCGAACGGCTTTTGCGAGCCAAGATTTAACCCTCGTCCACCCCTCGTAACCCCTTGTGTCAATTTGCTACATTTTTCTTGTAGAATGTAGACACACGGACATGCGGTTTTCACATTTTTCGATATTTGTTCGTCCCATTTTTCGACACTTTGAGGATTAAATGCCGCATTTGTGAATTGTAGACACGTAACGAGTGCGCAGAATTTTCATACGATCGGTAATCTTTCGATCTTACACGATTAATAAGTATTTTTCACGATTTTGCCATTTCACGCAAAAATTTGTAATTTCTAGCGGAAATTTGGAACAAATTTACGGTGGCGAGTCAGACTTTTTTTAAGAGAAAATGTGAAACTATGGTTCCTCGAGAACACCGTAATTGGAGGCAGCCAAAGATTTGAACGTCAGACGTCGTTCGAAACTTGCAACCGTTTACCGTCGCTGCATAATTCAGACGCCGAGCTGACGTGCAGCTGCGAATTACACACGATCGCCCTCGGAGGCACACGGTCCCCGTCTCGCCGTTAGCTGAAAGGATTTTCGCGGCCTCTGAATTATTGCGTTAACGTCGCCGGGTAACCTAGAGGGTGGCCTAGCCGCCAAGATTTTCCGTCGCGGATGAATGGCGGCGAGGCGAAGCAGCGAACAAAGAGCGGCCGGCTCGCTCGAAATATCCGCGCCGGTTACGCGGAAACTCCGGCTCCCCGGGTCTCTCGAGTTTCTGCTTTACGAGCCTCGCTGCAATTGACACTCGCCGTTTAACTCGGTTGGAAAACTTTGGAGACGAAGCGGGGCGACCCGGGAGACCTGTCGCGCGCGATCTCGAGGCGAGGAAATGTCTAAAATGAAGTATTTGTTGAGGAGACAGTAGAAGATGATACAATTCTTAAAACGAGCAGGTATCTTTCAATGTTTCAATGATTTCTTCACCCAGATTCATATTTTTGCGAAGATAATTTCGAAAGTAGGATTCAGCTACAGAGTTTCAATCATTTGTTGAATATGTTACGCGCAATAGGTACTATATTTTGAATATTTTTTTAAATCATCGACGGTCTCGCGAATTTCGAGTGTGTTTCGTTACACGCTGCGCATTTTTTAATCTTCAAATTTTCCACGAACGCGTGAAAACCCATAAAAGACCCGCAACAGCAATTAAATATTTCTCGTTCAATATCAACAAAAGATAACTTCAAACGAAACACTTTGGGCGAACAGCGGTGAATCGACTGTTGTCGGTCGAGTTTCCATTCTCTCTCTCTTTTTTTTTTTCCATCGCGCGTTCAGTCCCGTGACGAACGCGGTCGATCGATCGCAAACCGCCAGGTGTAAATCCAGAAACCTCGAGCCGACGCGACACGTCCCAGCTGGAAAATTGCCCAAACACACTTCGAAATGCTGGACGAGGGGCGGACGGGCCGAACCTCCCCCGACGAGGGACGAAGAAAGATTCGACGGCGAAGAAGCGACAGCCGTCGCTCGCGCTGAATATTTTATTCATCCCCCCCCATTTGACTCGTAGGAACACCGTCCGCTGGCAACTCGCGACTGCTCCAATCTCTTTTTCTTCTAACCATTCGCCGTTCTATTTACCTTGCCCCCCTTCACCCCTCTTTCCCCATTCTTAAAACACTATTCCTTATCTACTACTCACCCCGAGTCCATTTTCCTCTTCCAGCTCCTTTAACCTTCTTCCTTTCCCACCCCCCTGTCGGTTCCACCGCTTTATCTTATCTCTTTTGGCGTATACCTTCGGTTCTCACTCGCTTTTCCTAATTTTTGCGCTTCGTTCTGCGCTCGTAGGTCGTTCCTTCTTTTTTTCCTCGTTCTCTCTCGTTGAACGTTGAAATTGAGATTTACTCGCGAGACGAGCAAGTAAAACGAGACGATTCTCGAACGCAAACTTTACGTTTGATTTCGACTTAAAAACGAGCCATTGTACGATTCTTATTTAATTTAGAATATCCAACATGAATATATCCTAATATTCGTTCAATGATTAATGTAATGAAAATTTATATGTTTTAAACTGCACGCTGATTTTGCGATCTTTTTGCAACGACGCGCACGCTTCGTCGATATATTTTCAGTTTGGACTATGACTGATGTCAACGTTATGCTCCAGTTTTAATTTCAAGGGTTATCCAGGATGATTCTTTCGAATAGATATCTACATAGCTTGGGCGGTAAATCTATATGCTAGATTGCGGGTTTTCTCATTACTGTTACCATCTGAAAGTTACGTTCGCGCGCGTCCCTCGATAACTAGATCAAAATGCTAATGGCGAAATATTGCAGAAAATCAATATTTTGCAATATTCCATTCGGGGATATCACGTTCTAAACGATAAAACGTCTCCGATTCTGAAATATTCCAGAATATTCAATTTTAAAATATCGATCTTCCACTCCAGAATATTTCAGAACTTGCAAAACATTGATTTTCGAGTCCATTGTGTTTCGAAATATTCCATTCGCGAGGTATCAATTTTCCAACCCGAAATCCCATTTCTGACTATTCCATTTAGTCCAAAGTACCGATCTTCGACTACGTTTTGGAATATCCCAAAACATCTCTGTTCTCCCAACTATTCCGTTTCTAAAGTATCTTCGATCCTACGGCATTCCGCTCCTCGTCAGCTATCGATCCTCGATCCGAGAAATATTCCAGAATATTCCACTCTCGTCCCCTCCGTAATTTCGAAATTCCGTGGAAATTCCAGTCACCGGCTCGGCATACTCGTCACGATCTCGGCTTCCTTCGACCGAAGCGCTTTCTTTCGCCGTTCGAAATGACGAACTTGGGTCGGGCGGAATTCTCTGTTTGCGGAGAGTATCGGTAATCGCGAGTGTGCGCGCACGCGCAACTGACAAACGCGAGAGGGAAGAAAAATCGGCCACGGAACCGGAGTAAACGCGGCGCACCGCGGCTTGCTCTGTCGACATTAGAAGCGGAAATGAGGGGGACAGGGGGTGAGAGTTTCCTCGATTCTCGAAGAAAGAGTAGCCGATCGATGGAAGCTCACGGTACGATTGAAAAGAATCTCCGACACGTGTTGCGATTTTCTGCTTGCCGTCTGATCGATACTGTTCGTTTCGTTTTTAACATTTACATCTGGCGAAAGAAATATTTAATAATATCGTAAATTCTGTTCTGCTTGAACCAAGTAGTATTATGAATACTAAAATTTTTAGCAAGCAAAGTGTTTCCACTTTAATTTATTAACGATCCGAGAGGTAAAATAAAGTATTTTGTTTTAACTAAACTAAGGCACAAAATGAAATGCTTTAATCTCGCCGAAAGCATCGAGTCATCCCATAAGTAAAGTGGTTCTTTCCGATTCGTTTTTCTATCGTCCAAGTATTGAAAGAAATTAACCTTTCAATCCAAGGTGCACAGTGTATATATATATATATATGTATATATATGTATAGGAGATTGGGAAACTATTTATACTCGTAAATTATTTGATGGCGAGTGAATCGAAGTATCTACAATGCACCGAGACTCGAATATTTCTTTTTGCATGTTTTATTTGATATTTGATTTCTGTATATTTTTTCCCGATTTTCATTAGAAATTATTAGGAAATTTAGACGTTGTCTTCAAACAACGAAGTGGATGGATTTGAGCAAGAAAACAATCAAATTCTCTTTGGAATTTATATTTACGTAGTAAATGCGAATGTATTTATCGTCATTTTAATTCATCGTCTTATTAAATGTATTGAATAATTCAACGAGATCCAAGAGAAGTTTCTTTGTATCTCATTTTATATAGAAAAAGAACCATGAAATTTATTCGTTCCTCCGTTTCATCATGCAACGAACCTAAAGAAATTAAAAGAGAAAAAGAAGAAGAAGAAGAAGAAGTGAAAATGAAACGAGGGAGTGGAAATGTAGCAAAGGAAAAGGCTGAAAGAGCTTTGCGTTTGACCTTTCCGGAACGTCGTATCGCGGGTTGAATCTTCTCGCGAAGAGATGGAAGATAGATTACGGAATAGGGAAATGAGGAAAGCAACGAACAGAGGAGAACAAATCGATGTACGTAGCTGAACGTAGGAGCGGAAACTTTCCCGGAGATAAAGCATGCTGGCACCGTTGTTTCACACCGATAAACGTTCCTCGATTCCAATCGTTCTCGCTCGATCGAGTGTTTAATCTCTCGAACGTGTGACTTCGTACCATTAGGGTAAACCTATCCGTTTATGCGGGATAAATAGATCGTGGCGTTTGTCTGAAAGGAACGAACTGTATGTCAGAATTTTTTGATTGCGGATTTTTACGTGATTTTGCATTTTCAAACTTCCCGTTGGAATTTGAAATTGAACGTAAACTTATTTTTCTTAATGTCAGAATATTTTGTATTATTTCCGTCATTTTATGTTCACACGTTGTATTTTCTATGTTTGAATGTTTTATACTTTTCCATGTGTTATACTTTTAAATTTGTATAGTATGTGCGTGAAAATCCGCCATAAACAAATTTACTACTAGAAATGCTTACTTACTACTTAAGTAAATAGGAACTGGGGAAACAATAGGAATCTAAGAAGGTAGAACTATACCGCGAATAATTTATGAATATAGCTCAGTCGAACAGTCGTGCGTGCTAATAGGAATTTTTTCACGTTTCAAACTCTGCCTTCTGATCTCGGCAAGATGAATTGCAAAGGAGATCGAGAATGAGCGTCGCACGGATATGTTTATTCGTCCGGTTAAGCTTAGAGCTTTCGGCCTCTGCGGAAAAACACGTAACATGTAAAGCTGCGCGATATGAAATAAAAAAGATCCAGCGATGAAGATTAGGTTCCCGGAGCAAAGCTTTTCCCGGACTAGCGTGGCCCAAATAGAACCGGAGTTCGATTCCGAAACGATACGCTGAGCAAATTGCTTTGAAATTTGTTAGAGGCAGAGAGGAGGCAGTCGCGCGTTTAGGAAATAAGAGGACCCGTAATACAAAAGAGGAACGGACAAAAGAAGGAGACGTAGAAGACAAATCGGACCTCTTCAGGTGCAACGCCGATGCAACGAAAATTAGCGATTGGTTGATTTGGGTCACGTGATTCGCAAGGGGGCGTGGAGTAGACCTGGAGTAGGAGTGGCGTCGTCTGGTACTGAGCGATCGCGCCTGTAATTTGTTTTCTATCGATTCAAATGTTTGCACATCGATAAAATTGCGTTTCGTAGTTGCTTCTGGGCCTTTCAGCGAAACGAGTCGTATCGGTAGATCGAGGTTTAAAAATTTCTTGTTGTCAAAATTGGCCTCGCGATAGAGAAACATCGCGCGCGACGATGCGATGTTTCAAAAAACGATGGTTTTGTTGCGTTCGTTTTCGTTTTCGTAAAATCGTGGAAAACGGGAACGAAATACGTGTTTGGTTTCCTGCATTGTTACCGGTGATGCTTGAACTGAAATGAAAGGTTTGGGTGAAATTGAATTTCTTTTTTTTTTTTTTATTTATATCGAAGAGCATACTGTACGCAAAAATATTTTTGAATCCTTGTTACGGAACATTTTGAAATTTCACTCACTCGTTGTATCGTTATGCGTTGTCATGTATCTCGCGAGCAACTGTACATGGAAAGTCTTTAGAGTACTTTAGATAAACACCCGTTTCTTAATAGTGAATTTCTATTCTGTATCTCGATATACGTATGCATGAATTAGGCAACCCTTTGTTTTGACATTGGTGGACCTTTATTACAGCAATTTATCACCAAAATGGACATTACGCTCTGCAACACATCCAATGGAATATTTAGGTGATGCGAATATGGTGGCGCATAATTTGTTGCTTTGCGAGCTTGCCCCGTTTCATTTTGACATTTGAACTGCGCATTTCCCGGCGTACTCTGTACATTTATGAAGAATTAATTACCACCGGCTGAATATCATGAATTTCTGATATTTACTGATAGACTCTGTACGTGCGACCAAGTTGAAACCATTTATCAGTTTCACGTACGTGTCGAGGAAAATTGAAACTAGTAAAAATCAGAAACTCGAAGAAAGTAAAATTGCAACTGTTGCATTGTTTTAAGTCGCCCGAATAATTAATTCGTTCTTCATCAAATTTCGAATCAAACCGATCGCACATTGTTTTTCGATAAAAGTTGTCCCGATAGAACTCTTTTCCATCATTTTTGGGGCAAATGCAACAACTATCGCAACATTATTATCGCAGCTTTTCAAAGTTTGAACGAATCAATTGCTTCGCAGGACGCTCTGTAAAACATAAAACTGTCGCGAGTTAAAATTTTATAACACACTCTCGGTGGCATACACTTTACAGAATTTAAATAGATCGATCGCTTTGTGAAACGTCTCTGTATAAGGTGCTTTGTGAGGCATGAAATTGTTGAATTTAAATTTCGCGACACACCTGACGCTTTTAAACTTGCAAATTTAAATAAATCAATGACGCTTTATAAAATATCTCTTGTTGAAATGCTTCGCGACGCGTGAAATTGTCCAATTGAAATTTTTACAGTACAGTTATTAATGTATCGACACGTCGCAACTTCTGACGTCGTTTCGATTTTCTGACGTTTTGGATTTTCGATTATTCGTCGCAAACGTAATTGCGTCGGAGAGACCTGTCTTACGGGGTGTTCGATTTGCTTTTGCGAGAAACGAATTGACCGATGGGGAACTTGGAGGACTTTCGAGCACTGGACGTGTCTGGCCGGGGCGTGCCATCAAATTGAGCGTTAACTGAGCTGGCAGCGAGTTTTCGCTGTAATTTTAAACGAGCAGCGATAATCGTCTCGGCCGCGCTCGTTCCAGGGAAACGGCAGATTGAAGCGGCCGACGATTAATTATAATCGGTAATCCCATTCGACAAATTGGAAATTTAAGCGGCGTAAAACAGAAATTTAACATTTAACAGTTTTTCGACGTGGGACTGAAGAATCGTTTTTCCCGACGAGAGTAGAGTCTCCCAGGTCTCCGAATTATGGAGAGATTATTGAATTAACGCAACGCCGTTTAAATTATCAACGTGTTCGAACGAAGACGGAGACAAATGGACCGATCTCTCAGTCGTTTATCTCTGGCAAAAGCTGAAATATTTTAACGTAATTGTCCACCCATCGTGCACGTTGATTCTCTCGCAGCAAGTACTCGGTAGTAATTTTAATTAGAATAACATACCAACGGGTAATAATACATCGATCAGACTTGCAGCGAGGTCTTTCGTTCAAACCTTTTAATTTTACTAAAAAAATATGCTAGATTGCGGGTGTATATCATGCACAAGTATTTGGACACACTTACAATTATATCAAATATAATTCAAATGAATATTTTTCATTTATCTTCAATATATACGGTCGACAAACATTGCAACACGTTGTAACATGTACAAAGTATGTCTTTGTTGTTTGAAATTTCAAAGCCATTGAAACGTGTGTTTCCAACCACGTTTTTACGAAGCATCGACGTATCTATCAAAAATGAATACGAAACTGTCTGTTGAAAAACGAGTATGAAACTGTTTGTTAAATATGAGCGTGTGAAATTCAAGCTTGCGGATATTAGCGATAAAAATAAAAATGAAAATATCAATTTTTTAACGAAATTGCTGAATGTTCAGTTATTCGTGCATGCTGGTGTAAAATAAATAGTTCGGCACGAGAAAACGCATCTATCAGGAATAGAGGATGTTCCCTGTAGAAACTCTACACGATAGCCGGATTAACAGAGTGTATATTCACCCCCGCGAAAGGGTAGCTGTTCCGTACTCCGTTCGTCGAGTCGCGAACGAAATATTCGACGCAACTCGCGTTCAAAGATCGTCCGAAATTCGGCGTTGCCTCCGTCCCGTAACTCGTCGAATTTGGCAATTTTCGCATAACGTGCGGCGAATAGCGTGATAAATATTGAAAAAGTAGCATCCTCTTTGTCAAATTGTCATTTATTGTAGATCAAGTTGAGAAGAACATCGTATCTCTCGGAAAGAATTTGTTTCATTTGAAAGGGAAAGTGCGCTTCAAACTTCTTCAAACTTCTTCAGACTTCAAACAACAAGAGAGCGTGCGTTTCCAATTCTTTTCTACGACAAATGACATTAAATTCGTTTTAACATTCGTTTTGACCGTCAAAGTTTAATCTTGTTGTTTCAGTTTCGTGCTCGTTGTTAGTATTTTTCTGAAATTATTATCAAATTAAATCATAGTTTAAACTTGAGATACTTGAGTCGAAAAATAATCCAATAGCGTCAAATTTTGTCAAATTGTCATTTATTGTCATAGATAAAGTTGAACTTTGTTTAAACTTGTTTTCTAATCCGATACCGCACTGTACAAGGTAAAGGTATTATTATTACCCGATTGCACGTATCTGTAACACAGCGGTTGACGAGACGAGAGCAAGAAGCTTAAATGACACGGAACAACGCCGTCTATGCCACTACGAATCATTAGGGTCTATGCTCGCGTAAGAAACCGTCATATTTCACGTGTCACGTGTAACACGGCATCACTCGGTGTATAATAACGAAGATGAAGATAAAGCGACGAGAATTCTCGAAGCTCTGAATCTGCAACCTAGCGTCGACAGTAGCAGCATGCGCTTGCACATCGCGACAACAGTGTTCCGACAATCCTTCGGCTGTAAATTTATTTCCACGTCAGATGCGTTAAAAGTGGATTTAAAATTCGCGATAAACGTTTCTACGCGTCGTGCAGAATAATTTCACGAGGCGTCGTTTAATTTCGTTTATTTCGTTTCATTTGTTTGTGCACTTTCGTGGAACGCGTAATTGCCATTGCTTTGAAAAGAAAGAAAGCGTCTAATTGAAATGTAATATCTGCGTGCCGAGAGAATTATTTCAATGAACTTACTTTGATCGTTTTTAAAACAGTAACTTTTGAGAATGAAAATTGCAATACGTGTTCGTTTAATTAAATTGGTCGCGGGTATGTGTTTTTGAATCGAGCCAAATTTCATTTTTCACATTGACGATTTCGTTGAAATTTATCAATATTGATAATTAATTTCGTTAGTTGGCAATTCAAATTTTTTTACTGTTTTTTCACGAGTTCCAAAGAAAATTGAAAAGAAAGAAAAGAAAAAGAAGAAAATGTTTCGCGAGACAATTTCGATGGAAACAAAATGCACGATCCCCAGCGGTTAACGATCATTTTATTAAGTTCGCAATTCACTGTGCGACCAATTTCCGTCCAAAGAACACATGGCGCAATTTCCGTTTTTACATCACCTCGGTGGGATCGAGTTCGCTGTATAATTCTCCGACATATCGACAAGGAGTGAAGTTTAGAGATCCGATTTACATATCCACGTCGAAACCGAACATTCGCTACCTTACGTTCTTATCGTTGTTCGTTTCCCTTGCACGATTAATAGAACGTTTATGCAAATATAAATACACTTCAACGATCAAAGAAAGAGGGAATGTTGCATATTCTTTCAATCACTAAATGTTACAGCGCGTGGTTTAGTTCAAATATTTGTCGACATTGTAATTTCCATGTAAAACTTCAAATCGGAATAGCAATAATAAATACATAGTGATTATATATAATAGTATAATACAACAAAGTATCATTGTAATTTATCACTTTAACAAGTCATTAAAAATCATGAAAGGCGGCTAAAATCCAAAAATTTCGCAACAAATTATTTCGGAATGTTATCTTCTGAAAAGTCGATTATTTTGAGCGTCTCAAACCATCTGCACGGACTATTATGATCCTGTCGTTATTACTGTTGCAGTCTATTACGGACTACTGCAATTCTGTCGCGACTATTACGGTTTATTACAGGCCATCGCAGTCCTATTATTGCTATCACGATGGAACTGCTGGTTAACAACGAATTAACCCACGAAAATCACGAAACTCGACAACTGAATCAGACACACCCCGAAGAGTGTTAATTCCTTCACGCTCCCGTGAACTCCCGTCTCGCGACTTATTTCGCGATTCGCGTCGTCATCGGTGGAACGATGACGGCGGGAGTGCAAAGAGGGAAGAGATGGGGAGGGACGAAAGAATCTCTCGGGGGGTGGGTGAAGAACGGAGAAGAATGAAGAAGAGAACAAGAAGAAGCCGGCTTTTATCGACTGGCCGGGCATATTGAAGCCGGGGAGAGGCAGGCCACACCCTGTGGATCGTGGTTGTTGTTTACGCCCGACTGTTCGTAATTCTTGCGGCGGCGGCAGGCCCCGGCCGGCCTCGGCCAGGGAAACGCGCATGAAAACCGATACCGGGGAAAATTATGAAAGTTCCGCCAGCCGCGAGGTTGCGAGAATCGCGCGCGACTAAGAAGTTAGGGGGTTGAAATATCGCCGGCGCGTCCGGCGGGGGTGCTCGTAGCGCGATTACTTTATCCCTGGCGGAGGGTCGAAATAAAAATTGGAGCGGCTGTTTTTCTGTTTTCCCCGAGTGATATTTTTATGCTCGGTGATATACCGAGTCTTAACTCGAGCGCCCGAGTGGTAGTTCCGCGTTATTGATGATATACGACGGGGCGAGTGTTTGTTCGCGAGTGGAACAAGGAAGTTTGCCTTTTTATTTCCTGGCGTACGTGTCCATTCGCTCGTACATGTCGACTCGACGAGATCATTATGAGCTGATGGCTGGCGAAAAGTAATTATTGCGTCGGTGTCAGGGTGTTCAGTTTCTTGTTTTAATTTAATTTAATTTGGTGAGATAGTTTAATACCCCGCAAAATTAAAGAAATACCAAGTTGTAGTGGAAAAATTGTCGATCTTTGTGACAGAAAGAGCGAATTTGTACGTCGTGCAACAAAAAGATGGAAGAACCTTTTCTCTTTGAAATTTTTACAATTCAAACTTCTCTACATGCGTGAATAAACGTTTCCCAAAAATAACTCCACCGCGGATTTGAAATTTGATAGAGAAGACCTCCAAACTTTGAGAGCCCGCGGTGGATTTACTTTTCAAAAAATATTTGTTCACGTCCGTAGACACGTTTGTAAATTTGTAAATATTTCCCTGTAAAAATTAATCAGAGGAGGAAAGATGCCAGAAAAATATCTAAAAAAAAAAAGAAAATAAATAAAAAAGAAGACAAGGATGGAGGTTGTAGGGCGGAAGAAAAGTCACGACAGCGGGAGCACGGAAAGAGGCTTTCCGCGAGAACTCGCAAATATTTTCGCGTGCGATCGCGGAAACTCGCGTAATCCTGGCTGAGACGGTTCCCTTCCGAGCGGGTGCACGCGCCTCGATAGAGCAGCACGCGGCAATACGGTCGCGATTCGACGCGACGCCGCGACGGGGACGTAACTCGATCGGGACCCTTCCTCGAAACGACCAAGGACTTCTTACGACTTCCGTTCCGCCACAGTTCTCCGCCAGATAATTCCGACGTCGACACTTTCGTGGAAAGTTTCCACCCGTGGAAATTCGGCGCGAGAGGAGTCGGACGGATATAAAAGTGGCCTCGTTCCCTGCGGTTCCATCCACGTCCGAGGGTTCGGAACGCCGAAGGAATTCGATGAAGAGAAAAAAAAGCAGAGAATCAAGTTTCACAGAAAAAGGAAACTTTGACAGCCGCGGATTCACGGTACAGTTTGCAAACCGTAATGCAAATGATCTCGTTTGCGAAAATTCGGAAAAGAGACGTGCCACGTGAATTCGGCGAACGTAGACGCCGTTACTCTCCAATTATCGGGCAATGGCTCTTCCTCTGTTTGCAACGTTAATTCTCAGCGCGTCACCCGAGCGCGTGCAACGTAACGGTAATAAATTTCCATCGCGACTAAATTACCGCGTACGTGCGACCGTTTTCGTGGTTTTTCATCGTTTAAGTTTTCCACGTTTACGTCGACTCGGTGAAACGACCGTTCGGGTCTCGCGGTCCGAGAGAGGGGAAACAAAGAGGAGGACCACCGATCCTCCAAGTCGCCGGAGGAAACGAGGGAAGACAGGTGAACAGGAAATGTTGCTCGCCGTATCTCTTGGCCACCATGCGAATCCGCATCGACGTTCACCACCGAGCCCCGGGGCGAATCCCCTGAAAGATTTACCTCGCTGATGGAAAAGTCAAGAAACAGCGAGAGACTTTTGCAGCGGAAGTGAAAACGTAGTGAAAATACGAACCGAGGGAGGAGCCGTGGCGAGAAAGTAAACGAGGCTTTACGCGGTCCAGTGGCGCAACTGTCGCGCGGCATCTTTGTTCCGTTCTCCGGCAACGGCAAATATTACGTTTTTAAGTACCGAGATTGAAGCTGCTGCTAATTTCTCGGCGGGATATTCCTATATACACAAAGGCAGTTCCTTTTTCGTTCTTTTCTTTTTTTTTTTTATTGGTTTTTCGATGTAACTACGAGGGTTCAGGTTTAGGTTAGGTTTAGGTTAGGTTAGGTTGACTGACAAATTTCACGTTTAATATAAAAGGTAAACGGGAAGTGTAATTTGTTGGTGACTTGAAAAACGAGTGCAGTTAATTTTCAATATATTGTCATTTAGAACGTCAACGTGTGTGTTTCTTTCTAGCTTGTTTTGTATATATGTACGTAGATTAGTGGTTTATTCTCAGTGGAGTTTATTGTCTTCTTCAGTCTATTGTTTCAGCTGAAATTAATGGTCTTAACCTACAAATACTTCTCCTCCTCTGTACTTGGAACAGAATTTATCATCGTTGGTGGTTATTATCACTGGTTATTTTGCAATTATAATACAATATATAATACAAAATTCTAATACAGTGTAAATTGTATGTTTGTTTTTCGTTCTTTGTGAACATGAACGTTCACTTTTTAAGCATTTTTTGGAGCGAAAGGACGCTGCACGCACATGATCACAAACGAGTAAAATTAAAAATGTAACGTTTAGAACACCATGCATTGGTTTTACATTCTTTTGTTTCTGATTTATATCAGATCCTGGGATAACGTAAAATCTCAATTAAAAACGGCAGCTCGTTTCCACGTTCATCGTTTATTCAGCCAGTGATATTCTCATATACCAGCGAGTTCTCGTAATGTTCACGAATCGGATAAACATTCGAAGCCGGTAAATCGCGGATTTTTGCCGAAAAAATGTTGTTGGAAAAAATTTCAATTCCATCGTCGGGAGGATGTTGATGTTTGCCGCGTCAACATTTTTCTCGGCTGGTTACACGAGATATTTATTGCGCGGACGTTTTCTCAAGAATATTTCTGACGAGTTTTCTTTATTCCGACGAGCGGGCAAAATTTTTAATATCGTGCAACGACGCAACGTGGGTCTCTCGTACGATGAAAATTTAATATAAACTGGTTATAGGTAAACGGGTTGTGGAATGTTAAATTTAATACAGCCAAGAAATCGAAGACACGAACAAACACAATCGATAATAATTAATAATTATCCAATTGGACATGTATTGGACGTCTTTAGTCATATTTTTAAATGTAAAAAAAAAAGAAAAGAACCAACGAACGAACCAGCCAGACTTGAACAAACGACTCGACAAAGTCCAACTTCGTTCCAATTACTTTCTTCTACCGTGTTTCCCTTCTACCATACTACACGGCCCTCGCCAGTCATTCGGCCACGTCACGCGGGGGGCAAATTTGCAGACGGTCGAGTGCACACTGCACACATGTAGAATCTCGTTAAACGACGAAACCGTGGCGCATCGTGGCGCATAGTGACGACCCAATTTCTCACATTTAAAGACGCATCGAGATCCGTTCTCTTACGTAAGACGCGCCCTCTCGTCCGATTGTGTCGCGTTCGAAAAACTGCAGCGGCACGCACGCGAGGCGACGCTTCGCGACAGGTCGGACAATGGCTGAGATTGCCGGGATGGAAGATGAATCGGGGGAGGAAGCTGGCCAGCGGTCGAAGCTGGCCGCGTTCTTCCGCTGGACGTTATCGATAACCAGGGTGGCCGGTCGTGCCGGTGATAATGTTCCATGAAGTGATGGATTAACGCGATCAAGAGTGAGAAACGATAGTGCCGGATAGGGACAATGTTGGCCGACGATCGCTGTGCCTTTCCACTTGCGTGCTCGGCAGAAATAGCTCGGATTGTGAAAATAACTGAGAACGACGCGAGGATTTTTTCTTTCCTCTGTTAATATTCTTTGTTTTTTACTCTCGTTGCCAGCGAGATGACCCCAGATTTTTGACGAAATCTTTAGCTTTCGTGAATTTCTGGAAGTTTACGTTTTAATTATCATTACGAGACACTGTGTTGTCGCCGATTTTTTTCTTTTATCACTGAAAGTGATTTTGGCGGGGGTAAAAAATCGGGATTACACCTCTTCAGGTGCAACGCTGATGCAACGAAAATTAGCGATTGGTTGATTTGGGTCACGTGATTCGCGAGCAGGAGTGGCGATCTTGTCTGGTACTGAGCGATCGCGCCTGTAATTTGTTCTGTATCGATAAAATTCTATGGCAAAAAAGTCGTGCAGTTGCGAAATAAGTTCTCTTTTCGAAAATTTGTATCAGTGCTACGACTTCTACGTCGCATACAAAAATACAGCGACAATAGCAATCGTAAAGAGTCTTGAGAGTAGCAACCAACGCTACGATTTCCCGGAGTGTTTTTGCAGACGCGTCGTTCGATCGTGGCACGATCGGCCGTTAATAATTATTACTGGCACGAAACAATACGCGAACAACGCGCGCGTCGTTCGTAAATTTCGGACGGCCGAAGCCGATGATGCATTCGATAACAATTTGCTATGCCACCAGCCATACAGGTAATGAATGCCGGCTATTATGCAGGTGGCGAAGTAAACAGCGTAAATCACTGATCTCGCGACGCGATCGTAACTCTCTCCACGGGGACAATATCACCGTGTCAAAGTGTTGTAATCGTCCTGCCGAGCAAAACTCGCGATGGACCAGTCGACTGATATATATTCGATTCGCGGTCGCACCACTGATAACGACAACAATGAGAGTAACTGAGAACAGTATCAGAGCGTGTTTAAGAATGATCGTCTAGTTTCTTCGTTTCTTTGGTCTGTCGGAAAGACACGGACGAGACAAGGTTTTCTTGTTTTTTCTTTTTTTTTCTTTCTAATGATTAATTTAAATGCCTAACGTTAATAACAATCTCGAGTGAAATAAAAGAAAATTTTTATCGTACAGGTCTTGAGAAATGTTTGTGCATTTTTTTTTCTTCTTTTTTTTTGTACATTATGCACATTACGAGCAGACAATTTGTGCTAGAAAAATCAAAGACTTTAGTTTTCTAGGTACACATTTGCTGGGAATGTGCGCAGAATTTTTAAAAAATTACAACTTCTATGGAACCTTTGTACACTTTCGAATGAAAAGTCTCGTTCCCCGTGTAATGAAAGTTGAGAATATTTCGCAAAAATCCTACCTGTTCTCTCGGCAAATGTTGTGTAGAAACTAAAAATTTTTGGTTCTCTCTTTAGCTGAAATTGCGTAATCTCCACCACCGCGAACAGGATCGCTCTAGATAGTACCGTGATTCGAATCCAACTACTCTGGTAGAAAATTTGTATAGCAAAGCTTCTTCAATTTCATTCATTTACGACGCAAAAATGCAAATTTGATCCAGTAGCAGTATATTTCTCTTTTTACGCACCCAGAATTTTCACGAATTTTCGTGTGAAATTTTTTTTCAACCGAATAGTACAACTTCTCCGATTGATGCAATGTATGATAATTCATTTATATTTCTGTTTTTACATGGAGGAAAATTTTTATATTTGATATATTTCTATCAAACTCTGTAAGTTCTACTAATGTACAATAATTTATTTACATTTTCATTTATCTTATCTTACAATTGAACAATTATTACTAATCTGCATGTTACTTGATTTGTCATTTTTACAATTAATTCCACAGTCATAATTTTACATAATTCAACCCCGTCATCGCCGTCCGAAGATCAATTAAATTTAAAAAACCGGACAAATTTGTCGGACAAGATATTTTCCAATTTAAAAACAATGTAGTTACAGAGTCACGGAAAAGAAACTGTTCGGGAAAGTTTTGTCACACAACCGAAGAACTATCGATTTCTCTCCGTCGCTTCGTCGACCAAACTCTCATGCATCAAAAAAAAAGTGATTAATGGAGAATCAATTCCAACGGTCGGCCAACGGAGCGTAGACTTTTTTCCACTCTGAAAATTCGGCGTCTCCTCTTTTTCCATTCTGTGCACCAACATCGTGTCTCTCGCTATTGTCGAAAACTTTTTTTTAGTTAAATCCTTCAATCCGTAAAGTTCTCGTCGGTCGATATAACCGAACGCTGGTTGCGTCGACCGAGATGCTCACGCAGCATCGTTGAACGTTACGATGTTAAAGTAGAATAAATTTCTCGCAACGTCTGCAGTGTGCGTGCCATCAAAGGGCCGAGTTCGCGCTAGTTGTTTCACCGTGGTTCCTCAGACCTCAGACCATCGATTTCGGTTACACGGGATATGTAGATCGAACGTCTTTGCGTTGAATATTCCGCATCTAAAGTCGAAGATCTGGGTCTGCCAGCTCACTTGACTAATGACTTCGATAAAGTTCAGATCAAAGATTTACGAACGATCCTATCAGGCGTGTATAATTTACCGCGGCTGTATCGAACAATTTCCTTTCGAAGTTCGCCGATGTATCTTCCGATAATAAAAACGAAGAAAAAAAGAATAGAAAAATAAAAAATTGAAAATTTCTTAAAGCCGTGTTATTATTAAAATAAAGGAAATCGAATAACTTTGTGACGCAATGGAGTGCGCAAGCTTTTATTTATACAGTAGTTACACGTACAGATATGGGAAAGAATTGCTCAGAATCACGTCTAATATTTGCAAATCATTGAATCGATGTGTTTTGTTTCTATATACTATTGTATATAATTACCCTTGTACATTGTAATTGTTTCCACATACTATGTAATTGTACGCAAGATTTTTTTTTAATATTACAACACTGTAGTGCTCGTAGTATTATAATACCACGTAATCGAGGAATTAAAACTCCAATCGACTTAGATCAGCGCACGTTGACCAAGTTCACATCGAGATTGATTGGCAGAAATCAAAGGCTTCGCGCTCCCTGAAATTAATCCCCGACTTTTGCAAGTTTATCACCTCTCTACTCGCGCGTTCTAAACTGTTTCACCGCCTACAGTCTTCACATCGAGTACCGTGCAATTTCTTATGCAAACGAGCGACGCCCGAGATCCATATTTTCGAGGCTTTATGACCAAAAACGAGGACGAGCACACGTTTGTCAGATTAAAAGTCGTCCCGCGTCACCCCCCCCGTTTAATTGATCTCTGGCTATGAATCATTCTGCATAGTCATATCCGACGTGTAAACATACACAAAAAGCGCTATATTTCTTTCTCTCTTTGCTCCTTTCCGAATTAATTCTCTTTTTTTTTTTCTTTTATCACTGAAAGTGACTTTAGCGGGCCTCCTCAGGTGCAACGAAAATTAGCGATTGGTTGATTTGGGTCACGTGATTCGCGAGGGGGCGTGGCGTAAACGTGGCGTTGTCTGGTACTAAACGATCGCGCCTGTAATTTGTTTCGTTTCGATTCAAATGTTTGCGTATTAATACAAAAAGTCGTCTTCATTTCCTAGTCGGAACAGTTGTTTCTGGGCCTTTCAGCGAGACGAATCGTACCGGGGTACAAGTCGGTGCAGTTTTTTAAATTATCAGTTTCTGTCGCTGCGAAAATTTCAAGAGAACCGAGAAGTAGCAAGGATGAATCGAACCACGAACAGATTCCGATCCGGTCTGACCTTGTTTCGTTGAATCAAGATGACGCAATGACAGCGGAAGTAATTCAGTCTTCCGGCGGGGGCTTTGTCTATTCGTCCGCACTATCGACTGGGTCGACGATAAAGGGAACGGAAAGTTCAACCGGTTTGAAACTTTCGTATCGATGCGTACGTTTTTTTCTCTTCTTTTTCTTCCTCTTCCGAATTATCGAGTTATCGATCGGACTTGCACGATGACGAACCGAAAATAACTCACTGTCTCTCGAGGTTGGAGCAACGTTCTCCGGTTTCATCTGCCCACTTTCTTTTTACGAATGTGTCGTCGATGTTGCACGAAACATTTTGAATGTATTACACGCCGTGTGAAACATTTTAAACTGCACTTCGTTGAATTATTTTAAAAAAATTGTCGGATTGCACGATCCAACTAAATCGTGACATAAAGTTGTTTCTGAAACTTGCAATGGCAAATTTGTTCGCAAAATTCTCTATTCCGTCTCGAACGAAGTGTGCTCCGAAGTGGGGAATTGGTGAGAATTGCGAAGGAACGTGGCGTCGCGCAGGGCGGGCGCCGATCGAAACTCTGCGGTCGTCGCACGCCCGGCGAATTCTGGTCACTTCCGGCTCGCCGGAACGAGTAAAACAATTACCGCGAATGCCACGTTTCATGGACTGCGCTGGTCTCGCCGGGCAGGACTCGATTCCTGCGGGCTATTGTTAGTCGTTTCCGCGTTATTATCGGCCCCGGGGATCGTGACTCGCATCTAATGAGAATTCTTGGATTATTTGAACTGCAGCGGGACTCCAAACGGGACGTGTGTCTGAACAATTAATTGGGATTCGAGGGGGGGGGGGATAGATCGTTCGAGGTTGTTCAAAAATATGAGAAACTTGACGAATTTGTTCTCGTTGATTGCCAAGTGGGAACTTGCAATTTTTAACTTTGCGTTTCAAACCCCATTTTTCTTTTGTGTCAAAATATTACGACATTCTATATTCGCTGCATCATGTAAAATTTTCCACGTTTTTAGATAGTGGAGACGAGAATTTTTTTAAATGTTTCAGCGACGCGTGAACTGTTACAATTATTTTATTTTCAAGAATGTACAACATTATAAAATATTATTCAATAAGTAACGCGAAATCACAACAAAGTATAAATAATCTTGAATGTCAAGGAAAAATTTTTGAAACCATCGTTCCTCCGTGCATTTTCGTTTCTGGAGTTGACGAGTGTCTACGGTGCTTTCGAACAAATTCGTACAGGATTATTCTCTCGGATTACCAGTGTTGTTGTCCAAATGAAGAAAATATTTTAGTTTCGCAAACGAGTGTTTTTTCATTGAACGATATTTCATCGCGAGATATTTTGAAAGAAAAAGTTCTACGAAAGGACGAATATCGTACTTTGTCCTGAAACACGAGCAAGTCGAGAGCTATTACCAGCCCCAAAAGATACGAAGAGACACAAAGAGATGCCTGGTGACTTTCGGACGACGGGCGAATTCAAATTTTCGAACAAAGAGGGACAGGTGACCGATTACATCTCGATTCGACCAATTAAAACGAGGGAGGCAATTCTATTCGAACGGTATACGAAAAAGCGAAATAAATCACGCACCGTGAACCGAACGAGTCGCAACCACATTGCGCGTGGGAAAGAACGGAAGAAATGGATGGCCGAATGAAACACAGCCATCGAGTGGAACGCGTCGCGATCGTGCGAGTTTTTGGCAGCGCGGCTCTCCACGCGAAAAATCGGTCCCCGGCCGATCGATCGAATTCCCCTCGAAGCGAACTGACCTTCCGCGCGACCCTGCTCGTTTGTCCGCACCCGTTGCAGCCTCCTCACCTGTCTCGCGATTAATAAAGTGCGATAGCCCGATACGCTTCACGACCGAACGTTGCCTTCCTCGCGATATCGACCGCGACGCTCCGACGTGGTTTCACATATATATACAAGGGACATGTAGCTTTCTATTTGTGCTTCGTCGGCGTAAATATTTTTCAGAGTGCGAGACAAGGGTTTCGACCACAGTTCAGCCGTTCCAGCCGACGATACGCGTTGCTGCTTTTGTGGATTAATTTTACTCGTGGAACGACCTTCTTTAATTGCAATTCGGAAACACAGTGGTTAATCAGTCGTTTAGCGATCTGTCAATATGTAAAACTTGCGTTTCGCAAACTTACACCGACAATTTTCTACTTTTCCAGTGCGTATTGCACTTTCGGTGGAATCATGAACGCAACAAATAATAAAATATCGCGTATATTATCAATTGCATTATAATAAAAATTATAATCCGTATTAATGTCTAATATAATTTAACAGTCAAACTCGCACAATTAAATTTCGTTCGTTTCCCCTTTTTTAGGTTTTATTCCAGAGTAGCGGCGAGTGTTTATATTTCGTCTGCATTTCAATGCGGAGAAGGAGGGTTTAACATTCTCACGCCGGAGACAGTAACACTATCGCGTCGAGTGTTAAATTCCGAAGTGGAAAATTCCGAAACTTGAGAAAGTGCGCTTAATTACCGATGCGATTGAATAGCGGCGTTGGTCGGGAACCCTTCTAATTTCGATGGAGGGTACCCGTTCGAATTACCTTTACGGTTATTGCGCCGGGTCTCGGTACTTTCGTCGAATATTATTGCTTTCAAATGACGCGTACGTGTTACGACGTTCGAACGTTTCGCCTCCAATCTTTCCGAGACTTTCTCTTTCTCTTTTCGAATTGCCCCCTTCCCCCCCCCTCCTTTTTTTCGTTCGTGACGACGCAACGAGATACGCATCTACGTATTTGAACTTTTACATACCCTTTAATTGCGCTCTGTTAGCTCTGTTAGCTCTGCGATCACGTTCCATTATTTTGTATTTTCAGCGTTCGCTCGCTGTTAACTACGTGGCGAAGATCAAGACGAATTAGTTCGATCAAAACTACAACGAAATTGGTTCTTTTGGACGATCAATAATTGTGTTGTCGTCAAATTTATCACGTTCGAAACTTACGAATTCAAAGCCTATTTTCCGATTAACGACGCTTTAAACGAGACTTGGAATTTTATTCCATCATTTTCACTTATCTCCGCGCGCAGAGTATTCTCGTGTCCGGTGCGGAGTTAATCAGATTACCCGACAAATTTTCGAAACTCGATTTTCTCGGAAACGAAAACATTTTACTCCTTCTTCTCTTTTTTTCCGACTCGTTTTTTCACGACGAAAGTCACCCTCTCCGGTTACGGGACCGCACCCCAAGAACGAGAAATATAAAAATTTCACGCGCGACGAGGCTGCAAGCTGCACGTACGTTCTACGATTGTCACTTTGGAAAATATTTCCCCCTTTTTTCCTTCGCGGCTAAAACCGAGTGCTTCTTTTGATACGAGCGAAGAGAGTTTAACTGCTTCAAGTGGCGTAGACGAGGCGACGTCGACGCCGACGCGACGTATCTTTCATGAACGGGAACAGGGGGTGCTTGGAATTGCAAAAACCGCCGAGCGCTTGGTCCGTGCACACTCGACGTTGATAACTAGATTTGTTTGCAATTTAAATGTCCGTCGATTTTGTCGAGATTCCCCGCGGTTATTCGTATGCGTGTTGGTGCCTCTGTGCGAGAAATAATTCACGGTGGTCAACTGGATTCTTTATCTTTATCATCTCGTCTCTTGCGAAGCGCACAAACGAACCATTAAACCCGGGCTTTGTAGAATTGTGTTCTTTCTTATTAGCGTGGATGTTTAGTTTGCGCAGTGAATGGCATTTTGAGCGACTAAAATAATTGAATATTTGAATTTTATTCATTGTTTTATTATTCGTGGGTTGGAAGACTATTCTGGAACGATAAAGCGTCATAATTTTATTACGCATAAAACGTAGTTTATAAATAAATAAATAAATCCTTTTTTATTATCGTTAATGTTAAAATTTAGCGCAAATATAATCAAATATATCTCGGGCAATCGGTTTTTTGGAGCACTGAATGTTCACACAACTAAATCAAGAAATTAATAAAAAGCGAAGCTGATCGATTTAATTTAATTGAAATAAAGAAATATAAATTTTTTTTTTTTTTAGCTAAAGTTAATTCGTTCGGGATTTTTTACTAATTGTAAAATCACTCGAAAGACGAAATTCGACTATGCGAGATGATTCGCACGAACTTGAAGCGTTCGTTTTCTTTCCAACTTTATTTAACCGCTATTTCCATAACGGAGTCTCGCCCTTTCGCTTTCAATCGCCAAGCTTCCGTTTCTACCGTCACGCGAGTGTATTTCCGGCGAATTTTAGATATTTCCTTCTTTTCTGAAAATTTCTAAAAATTTAAAAATCGTAGAACGATTTAATCGCGCGTAAAATAATCTCGAAACATTCTACGGACATTTTCGAACGCTTAAATGTCGAATGATTCGGTAAAAGATGCAAAGAAAACGCTTCTATTCTAATAAATGTAATGTGACAACGCGCACAATTAAACAAACGTAGCAATGTAATATTTTATAAAAATTAGATATTTACGCACGTGTATCAGTTCGAGTGAACCCCTCTAAATTTTTGGCAACTTGCCAGAGCACGAAACGATAACTCGCGTCGACTCTTTCTCTCCGTTCGAAGGGAGATCGTTGACCAAACGAACGCAAACCTTCCACTTTCAACGTAGCCGGAAACTGCGTTCGAAACACGCTGCTCCGATTTCGTACGAATGTTCTCTTTCTCGCTTCATTTACCTGCTCGAGCAAGCGCGACGACGACGAGCAACTTGCTCCGAATGGAAGAAAGAGTGCACGTTCACGTGCAGTTCCGTTTAACCCTCGTCCCTTCGACCCCGACGATTCCAGCGGTATAATTGAAAATTGTACGATTTGGCGAGCAGAGAAAATTATATCAATACGTAAGACCCCAGTGCTACTACGTAGTTTGAAAGCATTGGGACACTTTTCGGTTTTCTCACAACTGGACTTTTCATTCGATTCAAGTAAAAATTCTTCAGTTCGTTGAACATTGTGTCGTTTACATTGGAACGTTTGTATTTTCTTTTTTATTTTTATGGCGTGACGAAATTGGCGACTCGTGCTGCAGCCCCCCAATTTTACTTGCTCGTGATATTTAATTTTATCGTAAATAATCCCACAGTGAAAATCCACTTGCACTTGCAATGTGTACGTACAGTATGTTTCGCAAGAGCGTGGACGCGATGTCGTTGAATCGGTCTGTAACGCGCATTAGCTTGGTATCCTCGGTTCTGTCGAGCAGCATAGTCCTCCTTGTGACAGGTGCAAACGCTTCTGAGCTGTTCCTCTAAGGTGTTCTCGTGCTATCATCCGGACTGCGGCAAAATCGTCGACAAGTGGGTGCGACGTTACAAAGGGACAAAATGTGTGGATGAACTTCCCGATCGAGGTTCGAAGCGAGTTACGACGAAAGGTGACGAGTAAAGGGCAAGCTCCTTTGGCAAAAAGGGGAATAGACATGGCGTAGTCAAAACCGCTGCTTTTAGCGAAGCACGTTGAAAGTCGTCTTGCGTGGACACACGAAAATATTGATCGTGATTGCAGCGATGTTGTATTCACCGACGAATCTTCTTTTGGGGCTTTAATTCCTACAAAGCGAACGCGGTCTGCTTGTGGAAAACATCCACTGAAAGTGCACGTTTGGGGCTGTTTGTTTCAACGTCCGAGGTTTTGGAACACTTTAAATGCCCGGAAAATGATTAAATTATACGAAAGCGGTCTGTTTAAACGATGGTATTTAAAAATACCGAACACGAATGGGTTCTTCGAGAGGATAACGATCCCAAACACCAAAGTCGACTTTGCACCGAGTGAAAAACCAGAAACGGTGTCAGAGCATTGGACCGGCAAACCCAATCGAAAACGTATGGTCCGTCACGAAGTATAAACTTCGAGAAAAAACTTCGTATTTTAAGCCTAAAAGCCTCTTGTTCGGCGCGTTACGACCTGTCACATATTCAGAAAAACTAGTTGAAAGCCTAGACGGTGTCGAGCTATAATCGATGACGGTGGAGATTGGATTAACACTGTTAATTGAGTGCGCATTTTGAACTCACTTTCGAATTATATACAATTTTTTAAAAAAAAAAAAAAAAAAAAAAGTTAACTTTCAAAGAGATATCGCGATCTCGAGCCACGAGCCGCCATTATTCATAGCCTCGCCTAATTAAATTCTTCAGTCAATTAATCGGGACCGAGATAATCTCTCTTTAATTCGTCGATAGAAAGTACGCTCCCGTTTTGTCTTGGTTTCATTACGTGAGCACGAGCTCTCTGCTCTCCCGGGTTAACTCGCGTTTGCCCGCTTAAAAAGTTGTTTTCCCAGAGATTATCGCAGACCTGGCGGCGATAAAACAGTTTCGAGAGAGAAACACGGAAACCCTATATATCCTTCACGGAATAAAACAGAAACGTCCCTCGCATAATGCCTCTTATTAATCCCTCGAATTAACTTTCGTTAGCCCGAAATTCCTTTATTTCGCAAGCGGCTGCTCCGTCTGTTGCCGCACGGGGTTGCGCCGTGTTCCTCGTCTCGGAACGCAGGCAAATGCCGCCGGGGATAAATTGCGCGAGATTTTCCCGACCGCGAAAACACCGGAAGCCGATTTAACCGCCGCCGTATCGTATATAATCCTTAATTGCGGGCCCGACGCGTGAAATAATCGCGAAACCGATCGGGACCAAGTCATTTTTCTTCCGACTGGCTCCGTACAACACCGAACCCCCCGTGTATAACAACCACCGTGGAAATCGATGCATTCCTCGCGACGAGTGCTGGAAGAACGCTCCGGCGCGCTTACTCGTTGGAAATTGCTCGTTAGTCGCTGGAAAACTTTTCCTCCCCGCCTTATCAACCCTCCGAAGTTGTTGACCGTTTAATTTTTGCGAGATCAATTTTTCACCGACGTGGCGACAGGCAGACATTTTTTATGCACGTGTTAATTGTTTTCGCATTTGCGACGAGCGACAAACGCCCGTTTGTCCGTGTTTTTCCACTAAAAAATCGATTTCTGAAATCGAGCAGGAGCTATTGTTGCTGTTGATGATCAAACAAAGAAAGGAATTTCATCTGGGAAGATGCAGTTGTCAGAATGAATTGATTGACTAATTAAAACTTTCGGAGAATCGTACGTTTTTACACATTTTAAACAATTCCTTTTCTTTTTTTCCAACGAGTAACACTGCCATTTTTCGTAATATTTTACTTGAAGAATGAAAATAAAAATAAAAATAAAAATACAAAAATTGATAGCATATATGTATGTATTTGATAAAGAGTGGAGATTTCAAAAGTTCCATTCAGCAGTGATCTATGAAAAAAGAACTGGCAAGACTTTAACTTCTTTCTGAACGATTCAGGATGATTTTTTATTCTTTTCTGAAAATTTCATTTCGAATTACGCGCGCCAGTAAACAGAGTGGACGAGAATTATCCAGGTAAGCAACGGTGCCAGCAGATAACCCTTGCTCACCTTACACACGTCTCGCGTTTACCCTAGTTAAAGTCTCGATCTGTCCGATACGAAATTGGAATAACGAACGAGCTCGTGTAGCGTTTCTTACATGGTATCACTACCGCGCAAAGTCACGCGAGTGCTCACAACGCACATCGTACAGAAATGTTACTTAATCGTATTAAAAATTACATTGAATATCAATTAAACGTCGCACTTACGAATCTTCTTCAAGTGAGGAAAATCGTAGTAGAGTCGCTCAGAGGATGGTTCGTTTAGTTTGCAGCTTTAGAAGAGACAACTTAACCAATCGCTAATTACAAAATTACATTTGTATTTACTTTATTTGCTGTGCATCTATGCTTTATTATTTATATTTATTATTATTTGCCCCATTGTTATTTAATTTCCACGGATTTAAATTTAGTTTCCCAATTTATTTCCGACGCGTCAATCGCGTGCCCCGGGACGAAAGGAGATCGATACGTCTTCCGAGAACAACGGCGACCGGTTTTTCGTCGAGAAAAATTTCAGCGAGAGGACATCTCGCAAATAATACGTGCTCGAAGAGAAGAACGCGTTTAACATTCCACGTCCATCCGTATTACACGTCAAGAACACGTCGAACGACTTTTTTTCCCCCCCTCCCTTCGTTTAACCTTCGACGAAGCACCGCGCTTGCAAGCTAACGAATTTAAAAAGCAGACTGTCGCGCGTCTCACCCCCCTCCCCCCCGTGTGGATCCGGTCAGCAGCAGCGGGATGCATCCGTCGCGACCTGATTTCCAGACAATAGCAGCGACGTTTTTGCGCTGATGTCGTTGAAAATTTATCGAACGCCTCGACTCTCGGAGGAGAGAGAGAGACCGTGCGAAACGTCTGAAAGGGAAGTGCTTGCTCGCGATGCTCGTCCGCAAATTGCCGGATACCTCGGCCTTTCCTCGTTTCCACCGACGTGTGCCACGTTCTCCGTCCCTCTAAAAAAGTTCCTCCCGTAAATGATCGAACACTTTTCTTTTTAACGCGCAACTGCGCGTTAATTAAAAATTTCAAGCCCGATTAAAAAGAAACAAAAAAGTTATATATTCTATATATTTCTCTGCGAGCGTCGTTCAACACTGGATCAATTTTTCTTTATTTATAATTATTTATTCAATATATATTGATAGAAATATATCAATATATATTGAACAATGCTGCAAATTGCCGCGCCAACAGTTAATTTTCCGTGGATGTTATTCGGAGGGGCACGTCCGTGCGACTTTTCTCGGCGAACAATGCGAGATTAAGCAAACGTGAGCAAAGAATTGCGAAGGAACGGCGACATTCGCGACGTTTCTTCTCGGCGTTCCGCGAGCGCCCGGAAATTCAAGCCCGTGCGATTTCCCTTTCATCCGTGGTAAACTTCCGATGGTGGGTCCTCGCCGCAGAGGCGCGAACCTTGGAATATCATCTCGTGGTGTTTTAACGACCGTTCTCCCAACGTATACCCTGAATTTCCGCCCTTTCTTTCGACTTTTATACCGAAAATGTAAGATCATTCTTTCCAACTGCTGCCCCCATCGTAACAAAGCCCGGACGTTTTACGCGAAAAATGCACTATCGTGCTACGAAGGTTGCATCAAACGGAAGAGAATTTTCAAGAGACTCGCAACATTTCTGCTCAAACGTATCGAATATTCCTCGAATCTCGCGACGATCTTTCACTTTTCGAGCCAATTTAAACCAGTTTCGTCAAATTCAATTATCGACCTGACGTTGAACGTTTCTTCTTCTTAATATTAATATCCATCCGTTTATATAGATTAATGCAACCACGAAACTTCCAACTTCAGGAATTTCGGGGTGCTGCCAAAAATCTCTTGTTGCAACATTCAAAAATTTCTAAAGATCTAAATCGGAGGAAGTGTAGAATCATTTTTCGCAACTGTTCCGCGATATATAGAAATAGAAGATCATCATTGGACGTGAATTGCACGAGACATCACGCGAGAGATTCATCGCCGGAAATGTAAAGGTCGTCCCTTCGAAAACTGCAAAAGTTTCACGCGAGGAACGCATCGTCGAGGAACAGATCCGCGCGGCAAAGAACGGACAAGAGTTTCTCAGCCGCGAATCAGCCGGTGGAATTTTTATGGCCAGACGACGGAGTGACATCTCTCGTTCGATCTGCCGTCAACGCTTTTCTTCGCGTTTTTAATCGCTCACCGGAGCCATTGTCGAATCTCCACGTGTTACGCGACGTGCCTTCTGTTCCTCCTCCTCCTCCTCCTCCTCCTCCTCCTCTTCTTCTTCTTTTCTTTTTTTTTCCTCGGCGTTGTTCCACTTTCCGCGCGAGCCGGCGTTAAAAGAAATCGATGATCCGGCAGCGGTGCGATTGTCTCGGCGAAAAATAAAAGGACGCGTGCGTTGTCTGTGAAAAAAAGGTGTATATCGCGCGATTTTATTGCGCGAGATTGTAGTTGAAAGAGGAAAGAGGAACGCGCGTTTGATTAACAGGTCGACTGCCACGTGAAATGTTCTACTACCCGTGCGATGGAACAAATATTGTGTCATAAAATAAAGGTGTAGTTTTCATTTTATGACATTATCCGGTGAACCGAATCAATAACTGCGAATATAACGCGTTCTCTGCCAGATTATTTTATGTAAATCTTTCGTACATTTGAAGATATTCCTGTTCGACGCGTTAACCGTTAAGAAGCAGTCTCTTCAAATCGGTTTTTATCCGATTAGGTCCGCCAGGTCGGGGACCATCTTTTAAAAGATGCATTAATGCCACGGTCCTGTCGATAGAACGTTGCCTGATGAGCTTTGTTAATTAAGCGCGGAGGAAAGGCTGCCGCTGATTAATGGAAGTAATTGTAAGAAAACAATGGATGCATTCACATTCTCTCTTCCTTTTATCTCGGTTTAAGCTCGCAACTATTCCATCGATGTACGTAATTGTAAATATACTTCCTGCGAGCTTTGCTTCCGGCTCTGAATGATTTGTCGCGTTCGTCTGTCTGTCGTATGTTTTATCGTTTCTCTTTTTTGTTACGGAGAAACACAGAACAATATTGGCCATTAACTGAAAAAACAAGTTTTTTTTGAAAAATAAGACGGTAAAGTTAAAAGGTGATGTGAACGATATTTTTTAGCAATAATGGTAATATACCGTTATATTTGCTTAGTAACTTTGTCCAGTTTTTAGAAAAATGTTGTAAAAATATCGAAATTCGTCCGTTGAACGAGCAAGCTTCTGGGGCAAATACGATTCTCGTTGTTCTTTCGTGTTGTGTTCTTCGTTTTAATTCTTCAATCAAAATATGCACCGTTTAACATATGCAGAACATGTATTTTCATTCAGATTCATTCAGAGTACTTAAGAGACTTACGTGTGTATTGTAGATCAACGTCTCGTCCGATTGTCTATCTTTTTTTGGAAAAACATTCCCCATCGGACGAATAAGTCTGGCTTTTTATTTTCTATAAATGCGGCTGTCATTGATCGTCCGTGTTGCTTTTAAATTATTCGAAACGCGAAATCGAACGAAGGGCCGTTTCATTCCGTATACGGCGCGTTTGGGAATACCAGTCCAGCAGGTTTCGATTTTTGCAAATCCCCGCTGGAGGGTTTTCGCGCGAGCAAATGTAAATACATGTCTGTTTTTCCAGAAAAAGAAGGAAAATTTCCGTGACCGGTTATTACCATGAATTTTCTCGTTCTCTCTTTCGTTCGAGAAAAGTCAAACAGATTTAAAGAAGAACGAAGCCTTTGGAAAGTGATTGATTACTCCGCGCCGAGCCACGATACATGCCGCTTACTTTCTTACTTTCTACGCCGTTGTAAAACGTAATAGCCAGGCAATTTTTCAATGTAATCGTTACCTGCTGCAATCCATTTGCGATCTTGCCCCTTTCCACCTAATGGAATGAATTTGCACGTTGCGTTACGACTTTGTCGGTCTCTGCATACATCACGGAACCCGCGTGGCTTTCGATGTCGCACACTGGACACGGAAACAGAAGATTCTCTGAAAAATTCAGCGTGACGTTAATGACAATTGGCCTGGAAATCTGCGATAAATTTTGAAAGAACCGAGACAGAACTCAAACGACGCTTCAAGAACGCAACGCGGTGGAAGGAAGGAAGGAAGGAAGGAAGGAAGAAGAAGAAGCAAAAAGGAAAAAAGAAGAAGCGGCGCGTAAACGCGGTAGAAAACCGAACGGTACGGAACAGGTTTCCTTTTGCTCCTAATTGACGGGGGGCTGGGTCGTGCAAAGTGCTGTTCAAAGGCTCGCAGCCGATTCCATATGCACCCCAGTTCAGCAATTCCACTTCGGAGAAGGGCTGAAGTTGTTTTACATGCGTTGGGACTCGAAAGAGAAACGGGGGGAAAAAAGAATGCACCGCGCGGAGGAAAGGAGTCGATGAAGGGTACCGCCGAGAGGATTTGCGCCAGTCGCCGCGGCGCGTACTCGACTTTCCGCGGGAAAAGCGTTTGGAAACTTTTCAGTCTCAGAGCGAGACTGAACTCTGCTCTGCTCTGGGAGAAATCACGATGATCGACGAAAGTATTCGATCACATTCGTCAGAATTTTTCACGAAATTATGGTTTCTTTTTCCACGTCAATTTGGATTGGACAGCACTCTCTGCATTATCTAATTGAGTTCGCTTTCTTATTATTTTTATTCATCACTGTCAATAGTTACTGTCAACAATTTGCATACGTTTTATTATGGTCGATGATTCGAAAATATTTAATAAGATATTAAAAGAAGAGAACTCGAATAATTATGTAGAAATTCTTAAACACTCGGTTGCCTCGATCACGAAGGAGAAGTTTGTAAATATATTTCTTGACTGCGTACTCGCAATTTATTTCACAATCTCGTAATTGTTAAAAACCTGCTGATGCAGTTTGAAGATGAAATTTGACGTTTACGAGTTTATTTCTACATGAACGATATTTTTTATTGTTTCAGGCTCGATCAGCCGGTGACCAGCTCGACGTCTGGGATGGACAGCAAAAAGGTACAGACGATGGAACATTTTCAAAATTTATTTCACTTACTTATAACAGTTTCGGTTATTGAGATTCGCATCAGAAAGTATCTTTAAAATTCTCCTAAAACGTTTTCACGTTACTCTTGTACAATCGTTGCGAATAAAATGGAATTCCTCTCGTCAATAATGGTTGTCGGTACATTGCAGATTTTTATGCATTTCCATACCAAAGTATTCAAAGTATAGTGCCTTTCGCGATACTCGACAGAGAAGACAAAATTTTCCATCTAGATGTCTTTAACAAATTATAAGTTATAGATAAACATTTTGAAAAAACTCCACAGTCTTATTTCACTAATCAAAACTTTTTTTAATCGCGTAATTCTTCGAAACACATTTCCCATTATATATTTACTTAATTAATATTCTCGACTCAAATAACAAGTTTCGGTTATACGTACTTCTCAAATCAAAAAAAAATCTCATAGAAGTCAAAAACTATGTGTTTGATCCGCGGATCATACGTCTTTGAGCGTTTCTCGGATACAAACCGCCAAAGAACCTAATTAACCACCGCGACCGTTTCGAACAAAGACACGGCAACATCGAGGAAGATTAGGATAACCGGCGGAAGACCGAGGAACTTGCTTCCTGCCCGAGAGGGCGTTGCGTACTTTCGTTTGAGTTTGAGGAATCGATACGCGCGATAGGGGTAGTAGTTGCGAAGGTTTCTTCCCCAGGTCCGTGCGATACGGGACTCTGGCAAAGTTAACGACGTCGTTTGAAGTTAACGCGATTAAATCGCGACGAGCGATACAGGCACGAGATCCAAACGCGCGGAGATCTCACTGAATTAACCCGGCTAACTTTAAACGATTCCCAGTTACGTCGTTTGCTCCTTTGATTTACCGGTTCGCCCTTTGATAAACTGCCAGTCGCTGCGATTTAATCAGACCAATTATTCGCGACTGCGACGGTTCCGCGAGTTCGCGACCCCACGACCGAGATAAATTTTTCGACAAGGAATATCGCAGGCTGAGGAGAGGAGGATCGTCCTCTTTGCGGGGACGATCGCGATTTCGCGAGCTTGCGAACTACAACAGTTTCGGGGGCCGTCGTTGAAAGCGTGCTTCTTCCCCCCTGTTATCGCGTACGTCGTACAACGAAGAGCGTAGCTAAAACGACGAAAAATTGGCGGCAGATTTGAACTGTTTCAACTTTGTGAAACGAAATCGTACGACAATCCGCTTGGTCTCGTTTCAAACCCCGAGCTTTCGCACGAGGCCTCAAGTTCGTTTTCTCCAAAAACGATTTTTTAGAAGATGGGAAAGTACTCGTCCTTCGGGAAGATTGTTTTTTTCATGACTGAATCCAACGTTAGTCTTGGAGACTGAAATTTGTTCCTCTCTTGACCTTTTTATCGATCGCGAGTTGACGAAAATAGAAATCAGACTGAATTAAATTAAGATCAAACTTTGGTAATATGATTTCAAATGCATGGCACTTGGAATAGTCTAGAATGACCACGGATGTAACGTGATCACCAGAACTGAATTCAATTCTGTCAGACTCTAGTTTCCGAAAAGCTGATATCTGATACCGGTAAACCAGAGAAGTTGTGAATTATAGAAACTTATTCTCGTATTATAGAATCAGGAAAGATTTATATTATATTATTAATTTATTACATGTTATATTATAAAAGTTTCATGTTATGGTTTTTTAGAAATTTATTGAAACTTTATATTACAACAGTTGAATTCCAGTTGTTTCATTTCATCCAAACATTTCTAACGTGAAAACTGTCTGCAAGAAGTGCTCTTTGATTCTGAAATTCGTAATTTCGTTACCTAAACCTAAACCTAAGATAATCAAACTAGACAGTAGATTGAATCGCGTAAGTAAGTACGTGCTATTTGAGGAGTAAAATGATAAACTACACTGATCCAACCACCAAACAGCACCAAACACCACCAAACGTTCATCTCCCTCCGTAAGATTCGCCATTTTGTTACTCTGTCGTTCATCAGCTTCCCAGCGAAGGTTGCAAACCAAATGCGCTTTCTTTCCGTCATTTGGCTCCGGGAAAAGTGGCGCGTCGTTTCTCCGCGAAACGATGCCACGCGTGGAAAAACGGTGACGAACGAACGCAAAACGCGGTGGCAATTTTGAGCTGACACAAACCGTTTCGAGCGGTCGTCTTCGCCCCCCATTTGCGCGGGGCAGCCGCGGTGAAAAAAGAAGCCAGGTCGGGCAACTTTGTTCGCTTTTTCGCGGGAGGAACTTCCCGGAAAGCGATTGATGGAGTTCCGAACTCGCGTCTCCCGCTTCAAACCGTGAAGACAGACGACTTTGTAATTCGGTGGCGCGGTGGAAACTTTGGCGAGCAATCTTTTTTTCTTGTGATCGAGATTTTGTGAGAAATCACAGAAATACACTTATACGCGTGACAATTTTCAAATGCAAAATTCCTTTGTAGCACACGCGTGGTTACACGCAGCATGAAACGATCCGGTTTGCGCGGGATTTTTAAATATCTAATTATTTGTATTTGGAAAATTATTATTACTTCTTAATAGCAAATGAAATTTACCTAATTATTTTATTTATGAAAATTTACTTTGAGCGTTAAGTCTTTAAAAAAAAAAAAAAAAAAACAGTCAAGAAATATAAAAAATTTATATACTCAACTTCCAGTGCCTCCAATCTTTCACTTTATATAATTTCTGAACTCTATCAAATATAGAATCTATCAAATTCTTAATGATATTAAATTTCTCGATTAATTGATGGATCTGATATTTTATCTTCTTGTAATCGATCATTTTTAAAATCAAACAATGCTGTGTTGAATTTTTTGGAATAGTGAAGCCGGCGCTACATCAACACATTTTTACGCAACACTGTATCAGTCGCACCTGTAGGTTTCTGATCGTCTGAATTCAGCTAGTGCTGAAAATGATCGAGGCTATTAATTCAGAGAGATACTCGGTCGACGCTCTGTATCCGCGGAAGAAAGTTTTCCTGCCGGCGTGATAATCCTTGTCTTTTAGAAAAGAAGAATCACCCGTGTTTCCTATCCTGTTTAAAATGCATCGCGGGAAACCACGAAGCGCGAAGAAGAGCGTTTGTTTCACTCGCGGAAGCACTGAATTTTCAAATCTGGAGTGAGGTTGGACAAAAGTTTCCAGCCATTATGCTCTCCGAGAGCAGAAATAAGTATTCGAAAGGAAGATGAAGACGAAGAAATTCTTGCAGTGAAAAGAATTATTTTAGCGTTACGTCAGGGTTCGCCGTTTATTTGATTCTTGAAGTCCAATTCGTCTCGATTTTCGTCTCGATTGTTAATTGTTGAGGAATAAATTTTCGTAAAGATATATAATTTGTATAAAAAGCACTTCTCGGGATCTAATATCTTCTTTTCAAAATTATTCATTAGGTATATTATATTACGATTCTACATATTTATTTATGTTCATTCATTGAAGATATAATTGTCCGGGGAGGAACATGCTCGAAGATGATATAAAAAATAAACGAATTAATAATATGTAAATATAATGACGTATTATTAAAATTTAAAATTAACTTAAAATTATTATAATGACGAAACTTCCATCAACCAACTTATTACCTTGCTCGCAAATTATATGCAAATTATCAGAAAATATGTAAATATATTTCGTATGGAATAACATTAAATATGATTATAAATTTATTTAGTATAGAATAAATTACATTTGTGTATTTCAATTCATAGACGCTTCATTTCCTGGAAAGTTTTCTCGCATAAAAGTAAATAAGCCAGATAGTTAGGTGATCTCGTTTAATTGATACATGCCGTACTTACTTCCATATGAAATATGAACCTGCGAACCAGAGTTCGTGTGTGGCCCAATCTCCTAATCTCACGATGAATATTCATTCCCGTTTAGCCCATGAATAACACAGCAATGGATCATTTATAAGACGATTCGATAACTGTTGTTGATTCGTTATCGAACTACGAATGCCGATCTGACTTACGTTGACTTCCGTCTTCCATCTCATTCTTTTAGCACGAATTATAACATAGATGGATTGTACTTCTTCAGCAGTAGTTGGAAACTCAAAAGTTTCTTTATTGCCAGACTACTAATTTCTAAAATTTGCGTTTGAAGGAAATTCGCATAGATTGTAATAAAAGATACAAAAAATATGCAAAAGAGAGAATCATCAGTTGAATTATTATTATTGCATTATTAGCGAAATTCTACTTGCGGTTCGCTGGATAGAATTTTACTTATTTCGTTGTATTTTGTTCAAAATTAATGGACAAAACAATTTTTTACAAATTATCACTTTATTGTAATTTTACATGATTACACTTGAAACAATGTAACAATTTTGATTGCAATAAAATACAAAACACGAAAAACAATTGTTATTAGTAAAATTCTGTTATTCCATTAATAATTGATAAGTAAGTAAAGTTAATTGATGAAACAATCTTCTATTTAGATTCCACTTTTGCATTCTCGTCTTTCGTCACAAAAGTACGAGATATTGTTGCACAAATTATTATCCACAGTCTGATCATTGTTATTAGCCGCTTGCGCTAATCAGACTAACGAGGGTTTTGTTTTCTCCCATAAAATTGCTGCGTGTCAGCAATGACTGAAGAACGATCAGCAATTAAAAATACGGGAATTCGATCAGCAAAATTTTTCGAGCGAAACGAGCTCTTTCGGCAACGAGAGAGGGGGGGGGGGCACGTTATCGGTACCTTTTAATTGAGCAAAACGATGAAAAAACCGTTAGTACGGCCTTTGGAAATTTCTCCAAGCCTGTCTGAGTCGGTTCGGTGGTTGGACTGGACCGGAAAAAAAACTCGAGAAGAACCTTTCAATGAGCACAAGTGTTTCTCGGGAAAATTGGTCCGCGGCTTGTAAAATGTGATTTGATTTCTCTTCCACTCCGTCGAAAGGAACAAAGGGGGCAGGAACGTTTCGCATTAACCAGCTCGTTATCGAGTCCTGTCTTCTTTTTTTTTTTTTTTTTCATGAAAATCGAGCGGTCGAAATTTGCCGCTCGGTCGCTGACCTTTCGACGGATCGATTTTATCAGATTTGGCGCATCTCTGTTTTATTAATTGAACATAGTCCAAGGGTGCCTTTGCTTCTTCGTGTCTTGGTCTCTACCTCTGCTTCGATTTAATTTTGAACAATTTGTTCAATTCAGAGATATTTCGTGGTTGTTTCAAACATTGTATAATATGTGTGTGTTTTAATACGAAATTACTTTTTTATTATTTCATTCGATGTCACCTTGATTTCTTGACAAATCCGCGCGCACTCGACGAACAAAAATTTATGTTTAATATTAAGTACGTTAAGTGTGTTGTAACTCTTCAACAATCTATTGAACTCTCAGCAAAAAATTAATCAAGAATTATTTCGGAGTCACAGGCTGTAGGTTAAGAAAAATGAAAACTGCATTCTTCTCCTCGGTTATTTTAATTTTCCCGAGAGTTGGGTTAACATGTTACACGTATTAAAAATTAGTTGTTACAAAGAAATATGTACAATAATAATCTGCAGGATATCGTGGATTCGAATGTTAATAAGAATCTTCGTGTTTTTTTTTTTTTTAATTAAAAAGAACGTCTATTTTTGCCAGTATTTTACAGTGATATTAAGTTAGAGTTTTATTATTTACACTTATTGCTACCTTGTTACTATGACCAGCATCGATATTTTTTTTTGTTTTGTTTTGCTATAGCTATTTATAGGGAGTTTATTTTTGTTTCATTATACAACAAGGCACGAAATTGTATAACATTTCACGTGCGATGGTCGATTTGTCAAAGGAGAGAGAGGAATAATGAACAGCGAAATGTCAATTTTCGAAATGCATTTCGTATCCTCGTCGACGCTATGCTCCCTAGTTTTTTATTTCGAACGTGAGATTTTGCGGGCGGTCGATAAATTTTCCATCGGATGGCCGGAATTTTCGTGCTAACTCGGCCGGACAGGAAGCGGAAAAGTGGCTACCAATCAGCCATCGTGAAATCTGTCGCTTAGGAAGCAACATGGCACTGCACTTTGGGCTACTTTCTCGTCTGACCTGCGTAAACGAAGTTACCCTTTCAAAACTGACCGTTCCAATAGTCCCTCGGCCCTCTGTCCGCTGATTTTAACAAATTTCATCGGTCAGCCCGGCGACGTTTTCATCGAAATAATTCCGCCTCCTCTCGCAAGCTGTTTTAACTCGTTAAATACCAAACGATCGCTTTAATCACAGCCAGACGGTAGATTTTTACGCAAATGTTTTTTCCACCTTCGTTCTCGAAAGTGTGTAATTTCCACATCGGTGGAAAATTCTTCTTTTACGTTTTATGCAAATGTCGTAGGAAGCTTTAGGCTTTCTTACAATTGCAAAAAGATCTACGCTATCCATGTTACGAACGTGTAAATTTCTTTCAGTTTTACGAGATTGTAAAATTTAACGATGGAAATAATAAGTGATTTGGATAAAAAATATATTTTCTGTAATCCTTCTAAGAAATCTAAAATGCATTTTTGTTTCGCGAAATTGTGACAATTTAAATATTTGGTGTTCGACAGATTGTAAGACTGTACAACAGCTCGGAAAGACGCGGTAGTGCAAATAAAACTATAAAACAAATGATTGCAGGTTGTCCAGGCGGCGCCGCTGCCCGTACCTGTCCAGGTACGTAGCAAGAACGATGGCTCGGGGGTGGCTGCGTCGGTGTCGGGGGTACGCAGACGAAGCGGCTCCCAGGGTTTACGATCGCCAGCCGCGAAGAGGCCACTCTCCGCCCCGGTTGCCCTTCAGGGCTGGCTACACAAACAGGGCTCCGAGGGGCTCATGCTCTGGAAGAAACGGTGGTTCGTCCTCTCCGAGTACTGCCTCTTTTATTACAAAGGTCAGACCCCTCTCTCTCTCTCTCTCTCGTTCTGCTCCCTCTGGAATTACGGTGTCGCGTTCCTCTCGTCGTGAAACCGTTCCCATCTCTCTCTCTCTGTCTTTTTGTCCTCGAAACGACGCAAGACACAATTCCCAACGCGAAGTGGAACACACGCGACTCGTAATTCTAGTGGTAGTTTCATTGAGAATATCTACTCATTTCTTTTTCTCTCTTTTACCGTATTTTTCTTTCTTCCTTTCTTCTTCCTTTCTTCCTCTCTGTTTTGTAAATTTTTATTTGGTCGTAATTGTAAACGCGAATGAGAAAGGAGATCTCTTTTCTCGCAGAGTAGAGGGTGTACGCAGGTACGCTTCGCGCTGGTTAGTTCCCCTGAATTAGCTTGTTTATTTCCGGCCATCGTGCCTCGAGTAAATATTTAAGCAAAACGGGAAATTAAACTATCCTTCCTACAGCTGCGAGTTGTAATTTCTTTTCTACGAACTTTAGTTTCGAAATTAGAAACGTGGAAGTAATTCTTCTCGCGTTCCCTGTTTGTACATCGCTGTCCAAAAGTTTGGGTCGTCCTGTCAGACGAAACCCCAAATGATGAGATTATGTCATTAGACTGCATTCTTGAAGTTTCACCTTGTGATAAATAATAAATTGGAGAACGAATGTGGAACTTTATTATTAGCAACATTCACGCGACTCTTTCACGTCGAGTTCCATCTAAATCAACTTTTCACTCGTGAATCACGTTGAACTTTCAACATTTTTTTTTTTTAAAAGAAATTAACTACCAAAGTTAATAATTTTTATAACTCTAAAATAGTAATTGAAAAAGTATATATACATATATATATATATATATTCGATGATACGGAAATTTGATTAAACCCACGTGCAATGAAAATTTTATGCGATACAATATTTGATACGCAAAGATCCAATAATACTGCTATTTATTTATATATTATACTATACTGATATTTATTTAAATTGTTTATTTATTTATTTAAATATTTATTTAAATTATATTAACAACACTGTACGAACTAGTTTGATGTCTATTTATTTTTCAAACGTAACACCAATGGCTGTTCCAAACTCGTGGGAGGGCAGTGACGAGAAGCAGCATTAGTCAACCATTGGTCGGACAACGTAAATATCAAGCTGTCGCAGATGATCCGTCCGTACATAATTCACCAACGACAAAATATCGATCGTGTTAAAGTTGACAAGCTTTCAGCTTTAAATCGACGTTTAACGCACACTATTTAACAGCACGTTGAATCAGGAAATAATTTTAATAACGCTTGCGCGATACCCGTTATTTCATATGCAACGACTCGACCTAACTTTACTGCCTCGCTCGCCTGACATTTTATCGCGTTTTCTACTTTCATTCGCTTTCATTACTCCCGCGAGCGTACGTGCAATTAGCATTACGATAAGAGAATCGGTATGAAATTAACAATTTCCCTCCACCCGTTTACGTGCCAGGCGCGGGAGAGACCTTGGCGTAGCCTCAACTTTCGTCCTCAACGTTTGTTTCGTTCGTTCGTTTTTTCATCGTATTTTACATCTCGCCAATTTCCGCCCGTAGCTGGCCCCCCCTCGTTGTCAGCCTTAACTCTTTCCGGCCGGATTGTTCCCCGTGAAAATGCTAATCGCCCGAGTTCCCTAATTCCGTACTCACTTAGCTGCTCCTCCTGACGACTCTCGCGAGACGCCTCTGTCTCTTTACCACGCGAAAACGCCTCCTCTCGTTTAATTTTCTGTATAATCTCAATATGTAATAATCTCAATATAATTTTTTTCTGTATGTCAATGTATAACAATAGCAATAGATAAAAAAGGGACCTCTATTCTCGGATCGATCAGAAGCCTGACACGCCTGATTCAAAATTAGCTTCGACAGTCGGTACCGGTTGCTCGTCAGCGTCCCGTTAACCATTGTCTCCGCAATTAAACACCGATTCGACGGTCGGGAATATAAAGTCGTGCAAAACCAACTACGCGTTGTGAACGTCGCACACTCACGTGGCGCTCGCGTTTCGTCTGTAACTGGCCGTAATTTTTTCGTCGCGCGCGATTCCTTTCTTTCTTTGCCGAGTGAAACCAGCCCGGCATTCAACGTGGCACCGTTGTTAATTAACGCGATATTCCGCGATGGACGCACAATGGAAACAATGCGCGTCTGGGTCATTATCCCGCCGGTATAAATTAATTTACCATTGCGTTTTGCTCCACCTAAGCGTGAACTCGTTCACCGCTGACTTTAATATTCGCGCGTATCAGCGGATTGTGTTGCAGCCTCGTTTCCAATTATTACCCTCATTGTCCGTCACTATTGTCAACAACCTGTATCAGACGCGACGAGCTTCCTTTCACCCGACTAATTTACCATATTGTTCCTTCTCGCGCTTTTAATTTCTGCCACGCGCGAAATTGCACGGCGTTCTTCGCATGCGAAACGCGCGAGCGTTTTAACACAAATCATTTCAGATAATTTGGAAACGATAATAAGAAGAGAGCTTCGTTCTTTGTTTTATAAATGTAAATCGCACCAACGTTGAGCCGATTTTTGCAATCCACTCGTGACAAATTAAAAGAACGTTTCAACTATGGGCACGAACTCTCTTTTCCTGATACTCTCTATATATATATATATAGTGAAATTTTTTTACGAAGCAAAAGTCATGCCTTTTTCCTATTTTTTTTTTTTTCTTTTTTTGTTTATTCCATTCTTCTTCGTTGGTCGAATAGATTCAATTTGACGGACAGTAGAGCTATTTTCTCGCACAATGGCCATTTACGAAGTAAAAGTCGCTCTGAATATTTTTTTGTTCCATTGTTTCGTTGACCAAATAGATTCAATTTTAGAGGCGATAAACTATTTTCTTTTCGTTCAGCAACCTTCAGTTAATGTCAGACTGAAACTCTGTAATATTAACTGAAACTCGAATCAGCATAATAGCGCGGCGATTGCGTGTATCCGTATCAATTCAGCACAGCGTTAATCACGCGAGATTAATTCGATACTTGTCAACGAAGAGCATTCTCGTAAATCAGAATGACGAGTTTAACAGTTTCGACAAGTGTTGCTTCGAATTTTGTAGATGAGGGGATCGGAAGAGATCGATATTTTTCTCGATTTTTAATTTCTTGCTCGTTAATTTGCTCAGACGCGCCTCTTGGATTCGGGTGTCACGGCAGTGACGTTAATTCTTTCGTATTAAATAATATTTGATGTTAATTCCTTTGCATTATCAAATAATACCCGAGTTTTCGAAATACTCGCTACATCAGAATGATCAATACGTCACATTTCTTCTTTTTTTCATTCATTTGTTCGAGTATAAAGCGTTTGTTGTACATTTCAATTGCAGTTGAAGATTCATCGCGACATTATAAACCAGCGAATAAAGTTTAAAATTGACATTACACAGTGCTAACAATGTATATTCCATCGGGACAAATATTTAAATAACAAATTTCGTGATCAAATCACGCGTTCGCAGAAACCAAATAATTTCACTGTACAAAGCTATCGATTGTATCAACTTCCCACCCATCTGCATGTATCTGTCGATACATCCAAGCAAGCTAGAGCACAATTTCCCACAAAAGACAAGTTACACGATCTCCTTGCGTTAAAAGCACGAAAAAAGTTTCGAAAATTACGCGTTCTAACGACTCGGGGCGGCGGCGGGTTCTAAATCCTCGAAAATCTCTGGCCCGGACGGTGCGCCCTTTCTTCTTCCGCTGTCCAGACGTCCGTTCTGACGTTCGCGCCGAAATTTATAACAGTTTTTATCTCGTCCCTTTTCTTCTGGCCGCGGTTCAGCGCGTGATTTATGCGCAGTCCTCGGCCCTCGACTGGCGTTAGGGCCCTCGCGGATGCGTTCGATGCGAACCTTTCGATTTGTCAGCCACGTGAAATGATTTCCTGCCGCGTTTGTCCGTGTCACCGGGCATTTACGCGTCGCTCTCGATGGAAGTCATAGTGCTTTTTAGCGTCTCCGATGATCGTTTCCCCGGGCCGTTGACAGGTTTCGAGGATTTACTCGAAACGTGCGGAGAGAGTGTCGGTCAATTTTGGAAGAAACGGCGTTCAATTTTCGAATCTCGTTCGAGCACCGAAAAAGATTTACACGTTTTTGTGTGAAACATTCTAATATTTCGCACACGCTGTAATAACATGAGACTGTGTTGCAAACATTTTACAAGAAATCGACACGAGGGAGGATCAATGCAGGACATTGCAAACGTGCTTAAATTGCATCGTCGTGTCTTAATATTCAGTGAGATTATTTTCAACGACATAGTCAAAGTGGTTATTTGTGTTGCACGTTGAATATTTTGTTACTCTACCGTCTACAATGTATATCTGCCAGTTAATTTGTAATTTCCGATCTTGCAACTAGCTGTTTTAATTCACGAAAGTTAAAGAATACGTCTCATTTAATTGTACTTGTGAATGTTCACTCGGCACATTAATTTTGGACAATTTTCGCTGAAACGAATCGTGTCGAATTTGGCAACGTGCACGTGCACGTGGTACGAACGTCAAAGAAAAGTAAACGCGATCGTCGAGAACAAAAGGCAAGTCATCCATTTAAAAAACAAAAGGCAAGTTCCTCGTGCAGAAACCTCTTGCGTTGCAATGGTGAACTCGACGCAAACGCGCAGAAGTCATCTTTCTCGCGGGGTTGTTCACGGCACTCGTACGACCCTTTCGTCCCTCGAATCTCCTTTCACGCGTGGATTTCACAGAGAGCGTTGCCAGGAACTCGGATGAATATTTCTCGTTAATAAACGAGAACGTCGTCGACTTCTCTCCTTTTTTCTTTTTTCCTGCCATTCGACGCGAACTCAAAGCGAATCGACTTTGCCAGCCGGGATGGAACTTCTTCGGATCGTTTAATCTCATCGCTGGAGAGTACTTGGTCGAACATTTTGGAATTCCACCACGTGGAATTGCGTGTTTCGAAAGTTATCATTGTACCGTGTATGTTCTACGCGATGCCCTATTGTTAAACAGCCGCGGCGGAAAATTTCACTATTGCGAAATATAAAATCCAATGGAATCGAGAACGATTGGGTTCAGTTTATTTCAGTATATGCAGGATTATTTTTCAACAAAATACTAATTGTTCGTTCGCTTCTCACTGAAAGTGATTTTAGCAGGGGTCTAACTAACCCAGAAAATCGGGCCTCTTCAGGTGCAACGCTAATGCAACGAAAATTAGCGATTGGTTGATTTGGGTCACGTGATTCGCGAGGGGGCGTGGCGTACATCTCGAGTGTCTGTTTTGTCGATTTAAATGTTTGCATATCGATAAAATTTTGTGGCAAAAAAGTCGTTTTCATTTCCTCAGTCAGAACAGTTGCTTCTGGGCCTTTCAGCGAGACTAATCGTACAAGTCGTGCAGTTTTTTCTTTTTCTTTGTCCCCCTTTTTTGCGAATACTCAATGCCTTATCACTAGATGAATAAATATTATTTTATACATATCAGTTTATTAATATTATTTTACGTATATCATTGCTCGAACAAGAATTCTGCTGCAAATTTATCTTGTTCATCTACTATTGAACGCACGATATCGCGTCGTGTGTTATTTCCGCTGGCGTACAGATATAACAGGCAACAATACCACTACTATTTTAACAACGAAACTGAAACGAGAAAAGTTTTCGAGATTGTGTTGTGAATTGAAGTGTTCATTATTCCTATGTTGCGTGATGTCTACGGTAGGATAGACTCGAACCGTATCATCTTTTGTCGACCCTCATCCCTCGTGTCAGTTTAACACGTTCTTCTTCTTCAGAATGTCGAAAATGTATGAAATCTGTATCTGAGAATAGATTATATCCAATTGAATAGAAATTTAGTCGGTTTTATTCTTAATAAAATCATTCGCAAATTTAACTACTCTTTACAGTGTCAATTTGACAATTTAATTCAGAGGGAAGAAATCAAAGAGGGATTAAATAATTGAAAAAACTGACTAATTTCTTTAATCCCTTTACGTTTATCTATTTAAATTGAAACGTATCGTTTTTTTCTTTGGAAAATTAGTTACTATTTGATCCTTTATGCTTCATTATATGGAAATCAAATTACCTATGACTTCTTTAATTAAACTTCTCCATCATCAGATATCTAGATAAATCGAGAATATGACTTTCAGGTCCGGAAGAGGAGAAACTGTTGGGTTCGATATTGTTGCCGTCGTACAGAGTCACCGTGTGCAAACCCGAGGACAAAGTTAACAAAAAGTTCGCGTTCAAAGCGGAACACGCGAACATGAGGACTTACCACTTCGCAGCGGACAGTCGCGAAAGCATGAATCAATGGGTGAACGCATTGACTTTGGCGACTCTTCTTCAGGATCCGAGTCCGTGAGTATATATATCTACATGTTTCCATCCCTCTTCCAATTAGACTGGGAATTTTTAAACTTTGATGAACATGATTAAATGAAACCTGAACCAGAAAATTGCTACTAATGTGCAAGATTTACAATCTTAGATCTTGACTCGATAGAAATTTAGAAAGAATTTTTCAACTTTAATTTGGAAGAAGGAAATATATATTAGATTCATGACTTCTCAAAATTACATCACACCTGTAAGTGTGCTTACTTGTACAAAATGAAGAAGAGACAATATTGATGTTTCTTCTTGGTTCGTCACAGATGAAATGCTCCTCCGTATCTTTTATAAAAAGAAAAGAAAAAAATCGAATGTAAAATATAAAAAAAAAGAAGAAGAAGAAGAATAAGAAGAAGAAGAAGTACGATCGAGAATCTATCTAGCTGTTAATTTTCTCGTTGGGAAACTCCGAGAACGAACTCGTAAAAGGAGTAACAAAGGAAAATCGAACGAACGATCGTCGCTGCCACGCTATAACTTCCGTCGCGCGTAACTTTCCCCCGGCCAATATAAACTGCCCTTCCAGCGTTTCAAACAATTTCAAACGATTGCAAATTTTCGAGGTGAAACGTATCGCGTGCCACGGTCGTTGGATGTCGGTGCCGGTAGCAAACTACAATCGAATTCGATCGAAATTCGATTAATCGAGAGGAGACGTGGCGTTTTCGCCGTTCGCCAAGCGGCGTTGTTGCGATCATTATTTCGCGCGAAATCATTTATTTTTCTTCGACGCCCTAAATTTATTTCTCATTCCGCTCGTTTCTCGTTTCTTCCAGCGTGACGACTTCTCAAAGCTCTATCGGTACACGGTTCCATTAGTATCGTCAGAGTGAACGATCGCCTGTCTTCTGTCTCTTCTATTATATTTCCAACTTTTCCCTCGCGATAGTGCTCGTATTTTTCATCGGAGAACCGAGAGTTTTTTCGATTTGAACCAATCAGTAATTCTTGATCCAATCGGTATGTGATTCTGTATAATATTCTATATAATATTTTCAGTTCTAATAATTTATTTATTTTTTTTTTTTTTAATCTATATAGAAACAAACTTCAAATCAAGACGAGCGTCAAATTGTAAGAATTGTTGAACCCTCGAGTAACGATAAACACTCGTGCTATCATTTCGTAGAGAAAGAAATCGTTTCTCATTCTCGAAAAGAATTTTTATTCTCGAATATTCAAACGTCTCTGAAAAGTGTATATTAAACGGAATATTAAATATTTTTTTTATCTGTATTATAATCTGCGCAATATTTTTGTTTTATTTTATTATTACTTCGTTATTAAGTGCTCGGAAAGAACACACGTAAAACACACACCTAGTGTTATTCACTATACATTAATGCGCGAAGGAAAGGAAAAATATTTTAATTCAACGGTAAATAATAAAGATTCTCGCAAACGTGGGAATGCAACTCGTAATCGATGCACTTTCCGTGCAATTAGGCAGCAAACGTAGAGAGAGAGAAACGTAGCTGAACAAACGTCGAAGAGGAAATCCACTCTGTTGCTGGCGAAACTAGAAATTCCAGCGAACAATCTGTGCTGTGTAGAAGTCGAAAGTATCGCGAACATCCAGCAGCCGGAAGTTCTCGTTTCGATCGCGGCGTAACTCGTTCGTTCGTTCGTTCGTTCGTTCGTTTGCTTTTCCAAAGTTGGCCGTGAATAAACATCCGAGAGTTTGTCGTTGCTCTTGCTGAAAAACTGCGAAACGCTCGCCGTTTCGTTTGCCAGCACGGTGCCGCGAATTTCCTGGCGGGGACTGTTCGCGCTCCTGATGCTGGTTTCCGGCGACGCGACGCCGCTGAATTTCCACGTTTCTCAAAGCTAATGACTCCGCAACCGCGGCGAAACTACAGCCGAAATTACGACCCACCTTTGTTTGCACGCTGGTCTTCCGAATTAAACGTTTACCGCGTCACTTTGTGTCGCGAGATTACACCTACAGCGCGCTTCGTTCCTCGAACGCATCGATTTTCCTGTCTCCTCAACGAATCGAAAATTCTCTTTCGTTATCGGTGTACATCGTAGGAGCGATGGATATTGAAGTGTCAATTTTTTATTAATTTGTGTGTGTGTGAAAGAAAGTAAAATTATAGAAATTATTAAATTTCCCGCTGTTTGTCAACGCGGCGATTCTATTGGTTTTAGAGGGGATTATGCCCTATCTGGGGCAAGCAATTCGGACACAGCTGTGAAATTCTGAATAATCGAACGAACGAAATACGTTTCAGCGGTGCCGGCGAGGCAGCGGTGGTGATCGAGATAGCTGGCCAACAAGACGGAGAGCGCAGCGCTCGACCAAGCGTCTCCTCCATCTCCTCGATCCTAAATCAGAGCGCGGACGACAGTGACTCCGGATTTCACGGGTTTCAATCACGAGACGATCCCAGCCACGCTTCCAACAATAACTCCAGCCCGAACAGCGTGAACACTGCCTCGTTCCCCAACCTCAGCGGTAGCAACAGCAACAGCAACACCAATAACGGGAGCAGCAGCAACAACAACAACAACAACAACAACAACAACAACAGCGGCAGCGGCAGCGGCAGCAACAACAATAACAGTAACAACAACGCCATCAACAGCACGATTACCAACACCGGAAATAACAACACGAGCGACGTGCAACCAATGGTAAACGGTTGGATCCAGCAGCAAACGCCATACGGCGAGCCGAGCACGTCGCAGCATCAACAACAGCCGCAATACGGCCAGCTGATACCCACGTCTCAACAGTTGCAACAGAGTCACTCCTATCAGCAACATCAGGCGCTGCTTCATCAACACCTGTCTCAACATCAGAATGCCAATCAGCTGCATCACAACAAACACGTCGTCCAACAGCCGCAGCCGCAGCCGCAGTCGCATTTAATCGCCGGTAACGTGCAAACTGTCCAGCCCATGCCGAGAAAATTCGGCCAGCCGATATACGCGAACGCGCCGCCGAAGCCGAGAAGGCTGGCCGACGGATCGACCGAGTACTCGACCCCGTCGCCGGATCCGGACTACCGGAAGTCGCCGGTGTCGCCGGACGTAACGGTGGCCAGCAAGAGCCCGATGTCGGACTACGACAGGGGTAGCATGATCTACGGTACGAGGATGACTCAGCCGTCGCAGCAGAGCCTGAGGACGGATAAATCGGGATTGAATTACGGGTACGGGCAGCAGGTGCAAACGGAGAGGCGCACGCCCGATACGTACGGGCGTAGCGCGGCGAAACCGAGGTCCAGCGCCAGAGGGAACGGCGACTACGAGGAAGTTTATGGGGCCCCTCAGCTATATCAAAGGCCAGCTGGACCAGTCGGCTATACGAAAGGGTCGTCGCCGGCTCCTATCCCGATTCCGCTGTACGCGCAACAACATCAGCAGTATCAGCAGCAGATCCATTCTCCTGTCACGCCTTCCAATAGTGAGTACCTTTTCTGCCGCGAGTTTGACGTATGACGCTCGATAAGGGATATTCAAAGGCGGAGATTATTTCGGTGGCAGTGGTATTTCACTTTGAAATACTCCCTCCGCTGAAATTCTGCTGATGCATATTCAGTTGCTCGATTTATACATCGGGGAAAGAATAAGGATATTGGAATTATCGCGGGCGCGTTGAAATTCATTTTACGCAGTATTTTAATCTTAATAAGTAAGAAACTACCGAGGGAAATAAATACACAGAGCGACAACCGTGCGAGTATTGCAATATCTAAATATTGTGTCAAATCGAGCAACTGTAAGTAGTACTTTCCAAGTGAAATTAAAATTGGTCAACAATACGAATACGTGGTTACAAAAGTTACGCGCATAGGAACTTTTTTATGAACATATTATGTGTATTATATATTCGTTATATTGCATTATACTGCATCGCTGTAGAAAAAATTAGAAAATATTTAACTCAAGTATCAAACTTTAATATTCAATGAAACAATGCTTAGCATATACTTCAGACAGCTACTACGTTCTGTGTAGTAATTGTCTGTTAAATATATGTTTGCCTGTATATATTTTCAAATTTTACCAATATATATATATATATATATATATATATATATATATATATATATATATATATATGTATAATTATGACGATTATGTCTTATTAGAATGTTAATGAAATTTTCAAATGTTTTATAAAACACACATAATGCATAATATATAATGTAAATACACATAATATACAAAAGTTCTTTTACAATAAGTGTTGAATCTTCTACATATAATATTATTTAAATTATGTTGAAACTTGCAACGTGATTATTTTTTCTTCTGCGTAATACCGTTAAATACAATGAAATTAGCACGTTCTCGTTGAAAGAGAACGTTCTAAATTCTCGAAATTAATTAGGACAGGCGATAATTGACACGCGGAATATCGCATTGTAGTTCTTTCAATTGAAATTACTGTTTAACGCTCGTGACACGTGTAAGAGGATCGTTAATCCGGTTTGATTCAGTGCCAATAATGAGGCAGCCGAGGGCGCAACCACCCCCGCGACCGCACAGCGCGGACTTCTTGGAGTACGAGGCGACCAGGAAGCCTCAGCAGCAGATGCCACCGCAGTGCGAGGAATCGCTGAATCAACAGAGGCGTCCACAGAGGCCTAAATCGAGTTTAGACATAGTCACTCCGTCGGACGCTACCAACGATGGATACTTCTATTCCGAGGAAAGGTAACCGATATATTTCACTTTGTTCTATTTCAACTGTCACACGGGTGAATTATTTATTATATTTTACTTTATTTTACTTACTTTCATTTACTTATTTTACTTGTTAGTTCAATTATTAGTTGTCGTATATTTAATCTTTTTCTCCAAGATTCTATAATATAAGGCTACAAGGGTTAACGACCCTAGTAAATTTTAGTCGATGCTACTTGAGGATTGATGTAGTTGCGAACCAAACAAAGAAACAGAAGAAACGTTCGTGCCTAAAGTAATCTGAAAGTTTCCTGAAAAACTGGACACACGGGGAACCTTGAACCACGGTGAAGACCCACCGAGTGACTTGTGCTTTAATCGTCGGTGTACGTCCAATTGCGAACACGTTCAAATCTCCGAAGAACGGAGATACCGCGTTCCTTTCACGCCTTGAAAGCAAACTACTGGCTCCTCTCGCGATATTTCTCGATATTTCTCGAAAGCACCAACGTGGTTGTTTACGATACAGGTACGCGGCACAGATGCGACAGTCCGCGGTTTATCTCCACCAGACGCCTCAGCATCATCAGCAACAGAGGAATCAATCACTTTCCCGGGCGACAATGCCGTCGAAAGTAACGGCGGCAATCCGTGACAGAGGCGACGAAAGTAGAATGGCGACGCTTCCGGACGTTTCGTGCTCCGGCTTGAGGCGAGCGCAGCGCGAGCACGTTCATCAGCAACACGTGTTACCTCATCAATCGCTTCAGAGGCACACCGAGTGAGTCAACCTTTCCCTCAACTTCCTTTCTCGTTGACAAATATCGGTTTCAGTAATTAATTTGTGCGGATCTTATGCATTTAAACATTTTTACGAACGTCGCTAAAGATGGAATGGAGACTTGAGAAAATCCGTTTTATCTGCTATATATTGCGATGTATTTTAGATATTCGACGTAGGTTGTACAAATGTATAAAATTCGCGTCTTAGTTATTAGTTCTCATTTCTGAGAAATTCGAGGTTTCAGAAATCTGCAAAGTGCCAAATATTCAAAAGTAGATTTCTCTCGTCACTGGCAGCAAGTGAGACGAACCTTTTCGGATTCAATTTCTTTTTAATTACATTTGTAGAACTGTAAAGTTACACGAACGGTTATTAGTTGGTAGTACGGTGAAAAAAACGGTTCGATGAAAATCGCGCGCAAAAATGAACGTAGAGGATGTTCTGCAACTTGTGTCGCTCGAACCAGGATAAACAGCAACGAGGCGAAGCTGAGGCGATCGTTGCGGGAGAAGAGCTACGAGCCTAGCAGTCGAGAGATGCTGAGTCACATGGCCGAAGACGACCGGACGATACCGCGAAGAATTCCACGAGAATACGAGCCGTCGATGGGAGGGTGGGGTGGCAGACCGACGAGTCACACGGGCCAGGCGGCTATTCACGTGGGCCAACCGTGTCACGTTCCTCACGCCGCCGCCAGACGATGGAACGAGCAGCAACAGTTCTGCAGATCGGCCTCCGCGCGGCTCCCGAGGACCAGGCATCCGGCCGCGTTGGATCCCGACGACGAGGACTACGGGGAACGATCGTCCGAGCAGGATTCGCGGGATGGTGAACGAAAGATACAGCAGGTTGGTTGAACACTCGAATCTTTTTTCTTTTCTTTCCTTTTGGAAATCAAACTCTTCAGTCGACCAAAAGTATTTTTGATTGTACTATACAACAACGTCGATCATTCGAGGTCGATTAGCTGTCCTCGTCCTTGGACGATTAACCATGAGTTTGTTAATTCTCGTGCAAATAATAATTATACTATATATCTTACAAAATACCAGTAAATACGTAATTGTTGCTCGACATCGTACACAATTCAATAATAGATTCATATTGGATGTTATTACGATTACGTCACTTGTTAATGTTTATGATACGCAAAGAAATGTTAACGAGTAAAATATTAAATTTATAAATAACCGAGTAACAGTGCAACACGTTAGTTTGTTAGTGTTCTCTTTTTCAATTGTTTGTCTCATAGAGCGTAGCATCTCTACTTCCAGTTAAAGTGGAAAGTCGTCAGTTTGGATTGTGCGGATACGTTGTTGTTAGAAAGGAAATTTCTTCACAAAAAGAAAGTGCAAAGTGCATATTAACGAGTTTATCGTAAAGAAGAAAAGCGTATTTGCTTAGTTTTCGGTGTGTTCAAATTGTGTTACTGCTCACCGTGTAACCTCGGGCAATAGAAAGTAAGGAAATTGGGACGTAAAGGTTTAAATTGCCACGTGTTATAGTGTACGTTTACTTCATTCAAAAGTGCGCAAAGTTAGTCGAAAGTACTACGGATATTCTGAAAATCTTCGATCCTTTGTAATATTTACAAATGGCAGTGTTAAATTTTGTTCAAAAAATTTCAGGACGACTTGGACTTCATTCAGTTTCGCTTGATTTAATTTCTCTTTCAAAATCGAAAATCAATTTCTGCTTCAAAAGTCGATCCGTCAATGCTGTCTTAATTCCTTCAAACTCCGTTTTTGGAACTGCTTTGATTTAGCAACGAACTTCGTTTCGAATCGATCCGAAGCGATGTCTCGATCCACAGAACGTCGCGAAAAGTCACGTGGTCGAGATTTTTCGAATTTTCAAATAAAGAGTCGTGTTTGATCGTTTCTAAAAAAATTCACACCATTCAAGTAGGGAGGTTGTTTCAGAACGAAGATTAAAGGCATTAAAGTAAAAACTTCAGTTAGTGTTGTAACACTAATTTAAAAAGAAAAAAATAATACACGAGCATCCATCAGTTTGAGAACAAAGTAATTTGAACGGAGTAATGTGTACATAGGCCAACCGAAACCAGGGTCGTCGTTCCTGAAAGTACCTGTAAATTCGTAACGCATCGATATCGATGGATCGGCCGTGTCGCAACGATTAATCGCGAAACACTCACCGGTGCGGCGCGTCGGAGTACAACAACGTCCTCGTGAATCGCGTAGTAAACTATCGCCGAGATTCCAGGGCACGACCGGATGTCGAAGGAACGCGTTACAAATTCCGAAAGGTGAGCAGCAAGCTCGTGGTGTGTACGGATGACTCATAAATCGTCGGTCCGCTTTCCTCGATGTAATCGTAAACCGTGTGTTGCTCGACTGGATGACGGACAGGACAATTCGTAGGCCGCACAGCCACTGAGAAGATGATTCATGCACGAACGTGCAACCTGCGCTCCGAGTACCTGCATTTATGTCACGTCGCGTTTCGTGATTCTGCTTTCGCTGCGATCCGTTCGATCCTTGCGTGATCGAGCGACGCTGCTCGCGTAGTTCCGTGACGATCGTGAAACGTTCCTCGCGTGTCTCTCCCTCGTTGTGCGTCGAATCCGAATCGGCCTTTCCGTTTTCTCGAATTGGCCTTTGACACATTTGTTTGTTCTTGTTTGTCGGCTGTTTTTTTTTTTTTTTTTGTTTGCTCGATCACGTTGTTACGTAAACGGTATTTTCAGTCATTAAATTTTGGACGATTGAAATTTCGACAACCATTTTATGATACATTTAATCACATCGTACCAATCTTGCGGAGCAAAGGTATACTTTTACAGTGATGACAACTCGAGATAAATTTATTCCAGTGCTAAATGAATAAAATAGGTATATATATATATATATATATATAGATAGATAGAAAATACCAAACAGAAGAATTTCATTTTATATTTTCCACATTTGATTCTCAATAACGTATCACGATTTTATATCAGTATAAATATAAAAGTTCAATAGCTCGAGATTACATGGACGAGGATTGAAACATTTGGAGAATTTAGATCGCGTGGTATATTGAATCAACTGGAACTGTATCTTAGAATAGCCTACGAAAAGGTTATTCTTACAAATATAACATTTATAATTCGGGAGAAATGCAGGAGGTTGATCTCGCGCACGTTCGGTTAAATTTAAGAGAACCCAGATGTTTTGACCAATGTGGGTCATGCAGTGCAATGAATAATAATGAGCTTTTATTTCAGATCAGAGGATTATGTTTAAACGCGAATTCTTTTAGCAAAATAATCGCCTTAAGTCGAGCCGAAATTATTTGCAATAATCGCAATTCTTTTCGGTCAGTTTGTATTGTCAAATTCTGTTACACTTTTCAATATTTTAGTATAGCAGTAAATTGAAATTACTTAATTCTTTAAATTGTAGCTCGGTTCTTAACGGATTAAAATTCGTGCCTGTTAACTGCGTTGTAACAATAACGAGTGTCGATCGATCTCTCTTAACCCATGTCGTAGCACGCTGACGATATGTGGGGCCATTCGAGAACCCCAATCCATATTTTCCCTTTTGCGCTGTTTGAAACTTCATTATCGACTGTAGGAAACCGTCATTCTCTCAACGTACCAATTTTTCACCGAATGTACATTTGCGATAAATGTCAATTTCTTAAACTTTTCGCGAAATTGAAAGTACGTATCTTCTTTATATAGTTCGATAACGATTCGTACATTAAGAGTTAAAACCATTGTTCATTCTATATACTAATATACTAATTTTTCACTAAGTATATATCGTACAGTTTCTCAAGTTAATTTTACGCGCGAGAAACGTGGTTCAATGACTATGTTGAAAACTATCGTCGTCGTTGATTCGCAAGAAAGACAAGAGTTTTGACGAGGGGGGGGCGGGGCGTGTGGTTGCAGCGCGAGGAGTCGATGAAGCGGCTGCTGGAATGGAAGCAGCGGATGCTGCAATCGCCGCTAACCCGGAAGCCATCGGCCTCGGCAAACAGAGGCCGACCGCAGAACGAGCTGTCCAGCTATTACAAACAGCAGGCGCTGCTCGAGCTCGCTGCCCACGAGGCCTCCGTGGCGGAGGGTCGTCACTCGCGGCGAAGGGACGACGGTCATCGGCCGCACGTCCGCAGCAAGAGCACCGACGGCCGCAGAACTGTCGCCAACGTTTCACGATACAACAGCTACTCCAGCGACGACGAAGGTAGGGACACCTCGCCTGAACTTATTATCTGAGTTGTGGCTTCTCCGATACACGGGCCGTTCCTGGGACCATTTTGCTTTCAGTAGTAGACGAATATGCGCTTCTCTTTAGAGTACGTTAGACCTTAGTTAGTTTGTACGTAGACTTGTAATCCAGTTTTCGGTGGAGATGTTATCATTGTCCACGGAAGAAGAATGAATTATCTGTGACGTTCGATTATGAAGAATGAGTCGTATACACGTAGTATTACGAGTTATTGCAGAAAGAAATTTAACAGTTTAGTATTTAATAGTTGTGTAAACGTCGTAAAAATGTAACACGTTGAGAACGTTTGCGTATATTTTGTGCAAATATCGCGTAGGCCCCACGAACGTGCCGCGTCTGCGACTGAACGAATCTCTTACGTAGATAGTTGGACTGTATACTAAGTACGAAACTCTAACCCGTATAATAATCGCTCTTCTCACGCGTGTGTTCTGCGAAATGAAACTTTCAAGCCGAGTGAAACGCTTTCTGTGTGGTGTTGCACGAGTCGAGAGAGTTACCGCGTTGCCAAAAAGAACACCTTCGTGCAAAATACGAGCCCAGTGTACGCCGATTGCGCGTGTGATCAACAATTTTATACGTATATTTATCTCGCCAGTCTTTTTTTTTCCGAATAAAGTGCCTTAAGAGTCAATTTGGGAGTCGAGTTAATCTGCGTGCCATCGCGCAGTTCCGTTACACGTTAATTTATTCAATTAATTCAACCTCTTGAAACTAACACCGAGCACGAACGTTAACGGAGATCACGGATCGAAGTAAAACGAGGGGAAAGAGGCGCAACGTGCCCTAGCGAGACGCGTTCGTGATCGAGAACGAACGTTCACGATCGCTACTGGAACGTTTCGGAACTTGCTCGTCTGTGCTCTCCTATCTCCTTCTCTAGCTGTTCTTCTCTCTATCGCCAAGCCGCCCCTAGTCGAGGGGTAGATCAAATTTGTAGATAGCGAGGATCTTTAAAGAAGGGTGAAAGAAACTTGAAAGATAGACGAAAAAAAAAAAAAAGAATTTGAGTAAAAAAAAAAAAAAGAGCGGAATCTGCAAACATTCTCTCCGCGGGGCTCCTTCTCTTTGCTGCTGCTGGGTCTGGGCTGACTGGTGAATGGGAACGATTAACACCTTTGGAATTTAACTAGCGAAACCGTCCGTTACGACTTAACACTCGTACCTACAGCCGTACTACTTTGCGAAATGTGGGTCAGCATGGCATGCCGAGGATTACGTATCACTAACACTGTCGTAGAGGCGTTCGATTGTGGCCGCCGTTTGCCTTCCAGCTCGTAATGCGTGTCTTTGTCGTCGAACGATTGAGAACACGTCGGATCGGTTCATTGATCGTTACCGGGTTGATCTACCGTCATCTTCTTTCTTTTTTTTCTTTTTTTCTTTTTTTATAAATAAACGTCGATTCAACCGCTCGATCACTCTTTTCTAAAACTAGCTAGTTTGCTCGATATTAGCCTTTGACTCTCGTAACGATCAAGATCGATACCAGCTTGGTACTCTAGCTTTGAACTGTATCGAGAGGGTTGGGTTGTCGTTCACTGATCACACCCGTGAGTAACGAACGTCCTCGTGTGTTTGTTTGTAACGGACGAATCAGAGCTGGGAGATGTCCGGAGGAAGCGCACACGTAGACCCACGCATGCAGGAAGGAGCCCCCGCCAGCACGGAGACAATCGTACGCCGGGCAATCCGCCGCAAGATGCCATGCCTGCGACCGGCCGCCATACGCAGAACACTGTTCGAGTATCGAACGACCGACAAACCAACAGCCCCGCCGCTTCCGTTCTACCGAATCTGGGCGGAATACCCCCGGACGCAGGCTACGAGGAGGTCAGCTTTCCCTCTGCGACGAGAACCGATCGTTCTCCTCCGTACGTCACCTCTGAACAGAAATCTACTCCCAGAACTGATCAGCAAGATCGCGATCCCTTCGACGAGGACAAGTTCAAGAAGAAACCGTCTGGGATTTTAAAAACGTCCACGGTCTACGGTGTCGAGCAAGCTGGGAAGAGTTCGAATGCCTCGACCGGATACGCGACGGAGACTTGGCCCGCGCAGAAGACAGTTCAGTGGACCACTAAGAAGGAACCGGACGACTGGGACTCCAACATCGACGAGAGCAAAGTCATCAAGGAATTTTCCTATCAGTACATCAAACCGAAGGAGGAGTCAGAGTCGAAGAAAGAGGACAGGTCGGTAACTTCTCCCGGTAAATCGGAGACTATGAACCTAGTGCAGTGTAGGATACGATCGTTCGAACTGAACATGGACGGTTCGAGTCCGGTGAAGGAAATATACGCTATGCAGGAACCACTGAAAGTGTCTCCCGTTCAAGCGACCGAGGCGCACGTTTCCAAGTTGGACTGTTCGAAGAAGGCGTCGTCGGTAATACGGAACTTCGCTCTGGGCGAGTCGGACTCCCAGGATTCCAAGTGCAAGAACGTGAAAGACGGTCACGCGAAACAGGCGTCCACGGACAGCAACAAGTCGGTGAAGGATCTGCTGGCGGATTTCGAGAGGAAGTCTCAGCAGGTTCAAAGACAGGAATACGGCAGGCACCAAGAGGCGAAACACCGCGGAGTGTTCAGCGACTCGGAGGCGTTGTTATACGACACGGGTAGTGATCTGGATCAGCGCGACAGGAACGAGGAAGAGGACGAGCAAGACGAGAGGATCGACAGGGAGATGGACGAAGTTGTATCTGAGTCCATCGACGATCGCAAGATGTACACCGATACAACGAAGAAAAAGGGCGATGTTTCCTTCAGGCGTAAAAAGAGATCGTTCTCTAAGGAGAGCGAAAATGATCGAACCATCTCCACGGAGGATCTAGACATCCTGTCGAACCCCAGCTGCGCCAGATTGAGCGTCACAGAATCTCTGTTAACTCACGGCGATCGCCTCTCGGGGGAGAGTGGAACCGCGAGTCCCACCGCGAAGCAAAAGGACATCTGTCCCGAAGAGCACTACCTCCCTATGACACCCAGAAAAGCCATACTGGATCCCAACGACGACAGACCGAATCCAAAGATGATGGAGAGTCTGTTCGCCAATTTGGACCACGAGGAAAGTTCGTACGTGGAGATGGCTCAGAATGGCATGACGCATTCTCTTTTGGCGCCCGGCGTCGATGAGACCGGCAAACACGATTCCGGGGATTACTCCACCTTGGACACGCCTCACTACGAGTTTGTCTGCGTGTCGGATAATAAAATGGAGCCGGTGTACATGGAGGTGAGTCAGTTGTCGGAAAAGGAAGAGCGAGACGGTGGAAAGATGTCTCTGAAGAAGAGGAGTCACGACGATTCGGCACGCTCGAGAACTGATCTTCCGGACATTCTGACGGCGTTGAAGTCCGACAGTTCGGACGCCGACGACGAATCTTCGAAAGATCTCGATTCGATCGACGCTCCACGGCACCCTCGGTTCAGCCTGTCCGACACTTTCAGACCCGCTTCCTATTACTTGGGTGCTAGTCGGACCATGATCGCGGAACTGCACGATTCCTCGGACAGCGAGTTGGTGTCTCCTCCTCCGATTCCAACTTCTCCGCCTCCATTGGACGACCTGGACTCCCTGGACATGCAAGAGTCTTTGGAAATCAAGAAGGTCTCGCCCCAAGTAGCGGTGACGAAGGACAACAGTTCGAACAGAGACTCTCCGAAATCGTGGAACAAGCCGATGGGCCAGATCGAGACGCACCGGCCTCCGTCGAGATTTTCGGATGCCACCATCAGCTCCACCTTCAGAGACAGCCGAATCTCTCTGGAGAGCGCGTCCGGAAGCGACTCAGTGGAGTTAAGAACACCGGAGGAAGAAGCGAGGCACAGACAACTAAAGACCAGACCAGTCAGCGAGATGTGCGAAGTGCTCGATAGTTTGGACGAGTTGGAGTCCCTCGGGAGCCGCTTCGACGGTGCTAGTATCGATTTGGATCAGTACTTGGAGGAACTGCAGGCTCGCGACGCTTTCAACGTCGACTTGTACGCGAAGGATCTCAGTTACAACAGCATCTACGGATTCAACGAGAACATGATGGTGGTGGACAAACTTCAGAAGACCACCTGCCACGATCTGTCGAGGCAGATGAATTTGGGCTTCGAGAACCTCGAAGCCCCCCAGTCTTTGAGGTACAACGGTGGTGCGGTGAACAACAAGATGGGATCGGCGAGTAGTTTGCCGTCTATGAGAGTCTGCGATGCGCCACCTTCTCATCAGCATTCGCAGTCCTTCACCGGCGACGCTCACTACGAGAATATCTCGAGCTTTTCTCCGCTGAGAAACTCGCCGGCGATTCGATCGGACAACGACCAGTCACGAGACAACTCGCACAGACTTCACAGAGATTCTCAAAACAATCTGCTCGCGGCGTCTCATAGTAGGGACTCGAGTTACTCCTTGGCATCTGGAGCCGCTTCGATCTCAACCTCCATGGCTTGCCAGAGACCCGCCAGCGCGCAGTCCTCCATACACTCGCCAACGGGCTCGATGTCTTTGGGAAATCACGGGAACAGTTTGATCGCCAACATGCTGCAGAACGCGTGTCCCTACTCTGATCAACGTTTCCAAAGTCACTCGAGATCGGCCAGTCAAGACTCCGCCAGATATTCGATGATATCGAACCACAGATCGTCGTCCAGCCAGGATTCCAGTCACTACCCGACCTCCACGTCCACGGTGAAGGCAAATCCCGCGCCTCAGTCGTATCTACCTGGCGAGCCACGTCCTCAGAGCGAGCAATCGACTGCTCCTTACTATTATTCCGACCTTCAGGGTAGCATAAACGCCGTGGACGCCGAGTCGGCGAAGCCGATAGGCCACACCTCGAGATTGCCCCAGCTGAACAATCAAAGAGACGACGCGTCCGCGTTGAACAAGAGGAACGACATAGGGCGTATCGTGAATCCTATCCCCAGGCAAATGCCCAGACAAATCCAGGTGGACGACATAGACGAGGCTCGGCGAATAGCGGCCGAACTCCGGAAGACTACTTGTCGACTGCTGAGCGACAACAAAGTGGGCCTAGTGGACAAGAAGAACTTTTACGAAGCGGACACCCTCAGAAGGGTGAAATCCACCGATCCTCTGCCCGATGTCTCGCCGGCGGAAATCAACACGAGAAATCTGTATCCGCATGGTCTTCGCGATAAATCGAACGATCAGTCGAACGACCGAGATACCTTCGAACTGGCGGTTGGAACCCAGACGTCCCATCGAAGATCCCGATCGTTGGAAGGTCTCCTGGACGACGTCGGTCTTCAGAATCTAGTGGAGCAAAGAAACAGATGCAATCGTGTGGCGATGATTCAACCGAGCCGGGTGGAAGAAATGTCGCAGAACGTGGGTGGCACAGGTACCACCAGTTCAGCAACGTCGAGCAACTTCAACGTGGAGGATCCCTGGGAACAGGACTCCCTATGGAGGGAAAGTCTCCGACGAGTGAGTCTGAGAAACGCGAGGTCCCTGGATAACTTGGACAACCCTCCGCGACCAATTGCGTCCAACGCAGACTCGAAGGGACGGAACAAGATCACTCGCGGGGCCACGTACGTGAACGACAGCGTGATCCTGCGGCGGGACAACTGCTCGGAGGATCTTTCGGACAGGCCTCGCGTGAAACGTCGGGCCAACAAGGAACAGCAGGAGAGGAACGAGGTTGTCGACGACCTAACCTACGAAAGCCTCTCGATGGAGCGGATTCACGCGAGCGGTTACGTGTGGGACGCGCAGAACGAGGCTTATCGGAAAGCCACCGTCGAGGATAGGGATTATTTTTTAGAGGATGGCAACCTTCCCCCGGTACGCTCGGTCTCGGGGACGACGCGGCAGACGTCCGGGCCGGCAGCGTTCGAGCTCGACCGAGAAAAGCTACGGCAATGGGACCTGCTGTCGAGCGCCTGCTTGCTCCAGGAACAGCAGCGCGGCTCAATGGCGGACTCGGGGCGAGGGTTGCCAATCGTCGAACGACCTGGAGACGTTCTTCTCGACGCAACGAAGAACGGTGCACGGCTGGTGAACAGTGGCGCTGGCGCCGGTACCATGACGAACACGAGCGCGACTCTCGCGACCAGTTGCGATCGGGACGTGGTTTTGAAGGTGTTCGAGAAGGGCGTGCAGCAGAGTATCTCGATGATAACGATGACAACGACGCCGACGCCGACGACGACAACGACAACGACGACGACGACGGCGACAACGACAACGACAACGACGACGACGACGACGACGACGACAACGACGACGACGATGACGACGATGACGAGCAACAGGCAGGAGCTGAACGAGACCAAGGAGGCTTGTAACAGGGCTGCTGCAGGTGAGTGGCTCCTCAAGACATCCGGTGGTGTGTTCAGGAAGTGACTGACTGTGACTCTGGCCGTGTTCCAAAGCCGCCTCGACTCGACCGACTCCGAGCTTCTTCTCGTCGATCGGTCGAAATGCTCAACGGACTCGTTCACTACTAAATGTACCTGTGCGTTTCATACGGTGGCCTGTATAGCGTTCGTTGCCACGCCGAATTTCCTCGTTCTTTTGGAACCCGAGTCCAAGCGTCGCGCTAGACGAGTACGTGTTGCCGTTTCACGCGATGACCGATCGACGGTCGTTTAGAACATTCTGCTTTAGAACTTGCGCGATCTTGACTCGTCCGCTCTTTGTAATCTACTTCGATATATTTTAACAAATAAATGTAACTGTTAATATTACAAATTGACATGTATCGATATTACAAATTAATGTCGCGTGATGTAGCTCGATTTTTATATTTTTGTGAAACGTGACTGAAGAAGTGAAACTTTCTTTCTCATCTGCTACACACGCTGCACTAAATATTCTTCCTTGGGCATTTTATTTTATTTCCCCGCTGTGTACATTCTGTCTTCTCTACAAACCTAGAAACGTAGAAGCCCGTTTATTTACGAGTTTAATTCAAGAACCGAGACGATCGGGAAAGAAACGCGAATTCACGCGCGGCAGAGCCAATTGATGAAAAATCGAACGCAACGCTCCTATTTATTTACGTTTGACGGCAATTGCGGAACAACGAATCGAACAATTGTAATTCACCTTTGCAAGTGATTCGAAGCATAACAGGTGTAACGACCGAAACTAAACGATCTCCACGGAGTCGAGTACATTTCCAGGCCGGTGGCCACGCAAACGAGCAAAGCTTTCTCCAGGCACGTCTATACTCGTTCAGCCGAACGACCGAACACGCGTTTCAAAAGAATACCACCTTTGCGTCGCTTGCAATTAATTGACAAACAAGACCGCGTTCCAACTTGCAACTCCGAGAGACCGAGCTTCTCCGCTTTGTTCTCGAGCGTGAATTGCGTTACACTGTGCGTCACGCAGCGTCGCGGCGGCGAACGAAAAAGCTACGTTGATCCAATTTAGAAACAAAGTTCGTCGACGATAGTTGGACGATCGTCGTTCGAAGCAGTGCGAGTTGGAACACGGCCCGACACAGGGATGTGTGTTGCGTGAGCTGATGTATGCACGTGTGTGAGCGCCTCTCGTTAGCAGGCTTTTCGCGTCAAGGCAAAACTCCCCGAACGAAATTACAAACCCTGAGGATCACGTTGCGCGAATTGCCGTTCGATCGCTTTCATTCGTTATCGATCGTTGTCGCGGGATGAATGAAAGCGATCAGAGCGGGTAACAATTCGCGGCGGAGACGCAAAGACTCGGAGATTGACATTACCACCGATATTAAAGCGTTTCAACCCCTCGATCCTGTAATACGCGTATTCTTGAATTCGATTCTTCGATTTTAGTTTGGAAGAATTGGAAATTAACAAACGCAAATTGTACCCAACTACGGACAAATTTGTACTTTTGACAACGTAATTGAAAAAGTAGGAAGAGCAGAATCGTTTCATCGATTGTTTGAAATATCGTTATTTGAGTATACATTTTGTACATTTGTTTCTTGCTGTATTTATTCCTTACGAATGCATAGGAATCTGTAGTCCACACGTTTTCAGTACTTTACATCCGACACGGTGTAACAAGATTGAAGAGAAACTTATCAAAAGGTTAACGTAATATACAATCTGCACTGCCTTGTCGAGCAGGACGTGCACAAAAGAGAAGTTTCGTAACAAGGAGAGCATTGAACGAATTATCGACGCGGTCATGTGAGCTTTTCTTAATAACGTCCAGGCTTGTTTTTTAATAAGAATTCGTCTTCGATGACGACGCGAGATAGATATTCGATTTCGATGCCACAATTGCAGATGTGTTTATTAAAATGAAGTCTCACGATTGTACATATATACACGTTAGGTATATTTTCTTTTAAACACGCAGTTTTCCGTGATGATGTCGAGTCATTGCAGCATCGTCCAATCTGTTTTCAACAAAATTCTTCGCAAATCTCGATCGTCGATAAACTTGGGTTCGACGAATTAAACATGTTACGATTCGTACTCGATCGTGTTGGAAACGTTGTGTAAAGAAAGTTGAAAAGAAATTCGGCCACGGTGGAAATGAACCGAGACATCGCACTGACTGAATATCAAATAAAAATTGAAGAAACAGAGATCGTTAGGAGGCCGTGGTTACTTCAACACCTTCCTTTGAGAAATTGTTGCAACTTTGTAATAATAAACGGAGCGACGCAACGTCCTGGAATCCCTGTGAGTAATTCCCCCTATAATTTAAGACGAGATTATTTAACCGTTTAACGAATACCGTCGAGACAACTCTGACAATTGGAAAATTTACGAGTCCGTGCTGTTCCGTCGCGGAGAAAACGACGAACTTTTGGTAAATTGAAGGATTGAGAATCGTTCGTCGGTTCGTCCAAGTTTTGAACTTTGAACTTTCAAATGCCTAGTTCTTTTCTGGGTTTCCAGTTTCCGGGATTCTTAATTGAAATTTCAAGATTCTGTTACGGATTGCTATGAAATGTACAAAAATGTATTGTAATTGTTGTAATGTACGTAATATTTACACGATAGTACGATGATGAATACTATTATACGATGTTTAGTTTTGGAACAGAGAGGCTACTTGTTGTAAATGCAGCGAGTGATATCTTATGATTGTAACATCGGAAATTTCATTCTCGACTAAAATTTACTAATAAATATCACAATATTACGCAACACGCCAATTGACAATTACACAATACTGTAAAATTAGAATAATAATCGTACGATATTATAAAATATTACTTTTGCCGTGCTTGTTACAACTGCAGAAATGCATCGGGAATGCTAATAGAGAGTTTAGAATGAAGAATGCCCTCTTGTCTCTCCAATTAAAACCTTCCTCGTCGCCAAAAAAAAAAAAAAAAAAAGAAATCGTTCCTCCCTCTTCGATATACCCAAGAATAAAAAGATAAAAGGGACGAGCCAAGAAAGAAAAGAAGGAACGAGCAAACGAAATAACAAACCGTGTCGAAGATTTAAATCAGACAAAGCCGTGGAACGCACACGAAGGAAAGCGCGGTGCGTACGAACGCGCGTGTAAGAAGTTTGGATAACGGTCGGCGAGAGATGCTGGAGGAGAGGCCGAAACGGTTCGCCTTGGTATCCGGCGACTTCTTAATAAGTACGTTCACCTTCGGTGGCCGGTCGAACGCCCAAAACACGCCGGATTAAAGCCGGCGAACCGGCTGCATTCTGGTCACATCGGTGGAGAAGAAAGAAAAAAAAAAAGAGGAGAGGAGAGGAGAGAAGAGGCTCTCCGCTATCGAAACGGGTTCGAGCGTGCTCCGTGAAAGAGAAGGTCGTCCCGACGAAAGGGACGCTGGGGGGGTGGGGTGGGTGTGGGAGTACAGAACAGACGGGGAAAGAATCCGCGCAGCGTCAGAGACAGAGTTTCTGCGTCAGCTGTCGGATAATCCGCGTGCAAATTCGATCGAGCCCGTCGGTCTCAACGCGAAATAGCCGCGGCCTCGAGCGGAGGGCGCACCGGGAAATCATCGGGAAACACGACGACCACCCGCGAACGTTGCACCGCGTCGTGTCGGCGGATTAAACGATGACCGATTGCGCGCGTTCTCTTGTTACGAAGAAACGCTCGGCCTTCAAATCGTTCCATTTGCACGTTTATAAATATTTCGAGGAAAATGAAAGGAAGTTGCATCGAGCAACGTACGGTGCTCGTACTATTTAATAGATTTCGTCTTCTTTGTTTGTCTCGATACTTTGGCGCTATACGAGGTAATTTGCACACAGATTGCGACAAACAAGTCGATATGAAGCAACATTTTATCTATTAGACCGTACATACGAGAGCATGTCTACTGTTATTTTCCCATCTTTCCCGTAGAAAAGAGATACGCATAACTATGCGACAAGCTCACCTAACATAGATGAGAGAGAGGAAAACGTACGTAACAGAAAAGTATGTAAATATTTCTTCTCGTTCAACTGTAACACCATCAATACGGTCAAACGCTACTTGTTGAAGAAGAAACAAAAGAAGATTACAGATATTCTAAATAATTCTAAATAATTCTAAAAACGGGGAAACGGTATCTGGCAAAGCTAAAGATAACGATAAATCTCAGTAAATCTCTAACCTTTAATCACTACTTGATAGAATCAGTCCTGGTAAAATCGACAGATCGTCGTAAAAGTTGCCGTCACAGGTTACTGGTTGATCGCGTTTCCAAGAGTGTTCATTCTCGTTTCGCTGGCCGTGGCGTCTCGTTTCAGGTCCTCGAACAGGCGATAACAAGGACAGATAACTCGAGGATATCGTAATCGTTAGACGCGACCGGTCGACTCAGAAGACCTTTTCAAACCGCGTTCGCAATCCCCGCCTTCACGAACGGCTGACATTTCGCAGGCATCAGCAGCGATGACCGCGGCCGCAACGATGCCGTAAACGCGCTGCGCCAGGAGTACAACGTTAAGCGCGTTAAACGCGTTTGTCGCGAGTTCAATAGCACGGATACAATCGATGAACGTAACAATCGACTTGTCTCTCTCTCTCTCGAGCGGATCGTGACTTCCACTCTAACGACGAGAATGTTTGCCGCGAATCGGTGAAACTGTTGAAATATTTGCGATACATAGGAGGCCGGTAGATTTACGTTGAGACTTTCTGAAACGCAATTTAGCATGAATAATCTCTAAAAATTTTTAAAAAGAACGATGCTAGAGCGATTTGGTAAACTTAAGGGTTTGGCACTTTGAAACCCTTTTCGCGTGCATTTCTCTTTAGTTTCTTCAAAAATGTCCGAAGCTAGAGAAGAAACAACCCCCTTCCCGTTAAGCGTTGATGTTCGACGAATTACTTCCATTTACAACGTTTGGAATTTACCAAGGTGTAACTGCTTCGCACATTTACCGGCTAAAAAGACTCGAACAAATATTTCCAAAGAGGACCAAATTTAATAATTAATGTTTAAAATGGTTACATTTTTATCTTAGCGTCGAGTAGATTCCACGTTCAAAATGGATCCAAATTTGACTGTTGCACACAATATACGAGCGAGCGAAGTGAATATCGATCAAGTCAGGTTTGACTCGATTGTTGCATAATACACGAGCAAGTCGGATATCGATCATTCGATGGTAGGCTGCGTCTTGAAATATCAATGAGTGGCTGGAATGAGGCTGTGTTTAATCCATCAACCGGCTGGGTTCGTGTCGGTTTTTATCTGATCGATTCTTCGAGCTGTCCATTCTTCGCTCGGTAAAATGCTTCAATTTCGTCTATTTCGACGTATTAGGAGCGAACCTCGAACGATGATACGTCTCGGAATATTTGATTCATCGATTGAAATTTGAAACATCGCGGGTTTGCGTGGACGTCAGTTTGTTCGTGTTTGCAGTGATTTAATCATTCGCATCGCGATTCTTTTCGCATTATTCTCCGCAGTGTGTCGCACTATTCTCGCTACGTACTATATTCGGGAATTTCGAGCAGATTTCTGAACTTTAAGCGAACTTTTAACATCGCCAGTTTTGAACGTTTCAAACGGTTCTCTCGCTATTGTTACAATCGCGGATTTTATATAGTTATATAATTCTAAAATAGCAAATAATTCAGCGAAATTCAGCGTATAGGCGCCAGTACCAAGGTGTACGTGCCAAAGAAACACAAAAAGTGAAAACGTATTATCCAAACTCCCCAAACGACGACAAAAGCGATCAATCATCGCGAGCACAAACCAGACAGCACGGACCAGCCTTCCCCCTTCTCCCCCAACGTCTGGTTATTTTTTTTTTTTTTTTTTCGCACAATCGCATCTACGCACAATCACCAAGCGAAAAGCCGGCGGCAGGCAGCAACAGATCGTTGAACAATCGAAATATCGAGACTTTTTTCTCGCTGTGAATGGCCGGGGCCCTTGCCGTGACGACGTGTTCAAATGCGTTCCGGGCGCTCAGCGTGCGCGATAAACAAAAGGGGAGGCTGCCAGAGGACGACCGGTCTCTCTGTACACGATTAGGTATTGGGAATTAGAGCGGTCCTTGAATCGACGCTGAGGACGGAACCGAATGAACGAGCACACACACGCACACACACACATACACACACGTGCAGATCGGACCGACAACGGCCGCACACGACACTCGCCACTCAGTCAGTCAGCCGATGCCGTACCGGACGGCACCACGCGCCATTCTCTCGCCTCGCTTGCACCGTTCGAATCGATCGTGTACGCGCGTCGATCTCTCACGAAACTCCCGCGAGTTTCGATTATCCGGCCTAGGTTCAGTTTCTCTAGCGTTCTTTCTCTCCTCCAAATCCGGAGATTTTCTTGGATTTTTCGTTCCTCCCTTTTTTTTTCCTTTTCGGAGGAAAGCAGCTTTCGGTTTTAGTTTCCAGTGAGTTCTGGGGATCTCAGTCGTTGGCAACCGATGAACATCGACAGACGTCCGAGGAGAAAGGTACACGAGTTCTCTGATATTCGTTTGCGGATAGGATCGTCGAAGGAACGCGAACAATTCGAGAAATACAAAGTGTCTGCAATAAGAATATAAAATATGTTTTATTAATTAGCTGAACTTGCAAAAGAAGTTTACCAAAATTGCAAATGAGCACGCTGCTGCAGAATTGCATTGGAGATTGTTCCAATTCGGATTCGTTGTTTTAAATATTCAAAATAGCTCGTGAGAATTTCAGTGTTTTATCTTTGTCGGATTATCGAGCGAAATCCAGCAACGCGCAAATTTATCGAAACGCGAGTGCCATGGATAACGCTGTGCTCGAAGGACGTGACTTTTCGCTTAGAAGTTCTACGAAAACGGATTGCAAAGCCGAAAATCCACTTGGACGAAGGAGTTATTAACAAAGTATTAACGAAACGCTTTCGCACAAAGTCGTCAAAGTTTACGAACTACTAACGACGCACGGTACGCGACATTTATGGCGAGCGTTAAACCGGCCGAATTCCGCTTTTCCAGAAACGAGGATAACGTTTAACTCGACGATATTTAACGCGCATCGTGATTTTTACTTTTACCGTCGCTTTTAATTGCGACCCGCAAATCGTACTCCACCGCAATTGATTCGAATCTCCGCAGCTCGGTGAATCGTACGATTGATTTTACCCTAACGATGAAAAATTGTCGAACGCTTCGAACTGCTGCGACTTCGTGAAAGAAAATCACACGACGATGTGCTTGATCTCGTTTTTAAAGCAAGAAACTTCCACTTCGATCGATGTTAAAAATTCAAACGTCTCTTGAAACGTTAAATAATTTTGTCCATGACTTGGTTCCGTCACGGTCCTGAAAATTTTCCCTCTGAAACTTTGTTGTATGATTTTTTTTTTTGTGTGTGTGTGTGTGTGTGTGTGTCATTTTATCGAATCACGTTGAACGTGAAAGTCGAGTAACGAAATGTTAGGATTCCTCTCTAGAAATTTTATCGTTCGATAAAAAAAAGAAGAAAATCGTACTTTGGGTCGTTGCAAAGGGGGGAGGCTTTCTTCGATCTCCAAATCCAGTTGTTTGTGCAACAACTGTTGCACGATTTTCTTTTACGAAATTGCAGCGGTTCAAATATTTAACGTTCGAATACACCGTAACTCGTCCAGCAACGAAACACAATGGCGAGGGTGGACGGAAATTAGAGAGACGTCAGGGCGAGGAGGGACGAATTTCGTGCAGTAAACCTGTCGCTGAAAGATGATTCGTGGCCGGGCGATTGCAGCGTGATAAAACGGAGAAGCGGAGGGCAGAGATAAAAAAAGAAGTTCTTTCGCGAAATTATATTGAATCTCGAGGGGAGAAAGAGAGAAAGAGAGAGAGAGAGATGGAGAGGTCAGCGAACTCTGGCACGCGTAACCAACGTAACGAGCGTTGCAGACGCACGCACGACTTTGACCGATGAGTCGATCAAGATTTGCAACCTATTATACACAGAGAGGTGTTCAGTATCGATTCGACGTGCGTGTGCGTGTTGCACAGCATGGACGAGCAGAACAACGCCATTAGAAAGCGTTCTTGTCGCGACGTGAATTATGCTCGCATGCCGAATCGATGAAAAGATCTCGAGGTACTGAATCGATTCTCTGTTCGTTCTTTCTCGCTCGTTTATTTTCGTTTGTGTACGAGTACCGTCATTCGAGGTCATATTGGAGCATGCTACACACGGATACTTCAAAAGCACTCGAACACTGCGAAACGAGTTACAAAATTAGAAATTCCGAGAATTAGCAAATTGGAATCTTCAAGAATTATTTCTGAGAGTTTCCCAGATATTTTCGCGCTTTATCTTTCTAATTCTTGAAATATTTTTACTTCTTAATTTTTTTTTCTTTTTCTCGTTCTAGTTTCCTATTCTAATTTCTAGAATGCTTCTTACATTAGTTCTTGAGGTATTTCCAATTCTTAAACGAGCGTTTCTATTTTCTATTCCAGTTCTTGAAATTATATTTTTTCACTTCATTTTAATTCCCAAGATGTCGTCGTGTTTCTCACTTCTCCAACTCTCAAGAGATTTTTTACGCTCGACTATAGCATCGCTTACGCGCGTGATGCGCAAAGTTCGACAAAGAACGAAACGGTGTGTCAACTTTCAACGATAAACTAGTCGGGCGATAATCAGTCGGACGAAGTCAATAAATCTAAAGTGTAGAACCACAGTGAGTCACGATCCAGGCGCAGACCACCGCGTTGCAAATGAAAAACAGGCAAAAGGGGCTTCTCCAACGTAAAAAACGCCGAACGAACGGCTTTCTGTTGCGAGGCGTCGTAACGTAGACGCGAATCCTGTCCGAGAGCTTTCACGCGGCATCGTTAAAGGGTCGAATTTATTGGACCAATATCTACCCCCAATATTTGGACAACGCTCTCTCGCTTTCGGGACGTTACACGTCACGAGTGCAGGATCGTCATTCCTCTCTATTGATTCCAAGTACATTTCGAACGCGTCTGCCGAAAGCATCAACTATCGCGTGAAATATCGCCACGAAAGCTTGACAAAAGATTTTGAAGAGAGAACCTTCAGTATTTTATAATTTCAGACGTCGATTTCACGTTCATATTTCGAAATGTGAACTGATATATCTTCAATTTCAATGCGATTCAAAGCTTTTGTTTAATACAAAATATAATATAGATTTTTGTGCTCACTTGGCATTAATGACTTGACTCAAGCGAAAGTTGCGCCCTTTTGATTTAACGCGGCATTAAAAGCTGTTTCTTAAAATAAACGAAAATGCACGCATATTGGTCGATTGGTCGACAGATATTTCTCGTCCGATGTTGCTGACAGTACGGCACGAAAGCCAGAAAGTTTCCACGTTGAAAATGAAAACTCGATGAAAAATTGTCGATATTTTAATATCAACGCTTTTCATACCCTTGAGCCGATATATTGGCTCCGCGATTTTTCTTCTATTTTTTTTTTTTTTTAACTCTTTGAACACTTTCTGAACATTTGAATACTATATCGGTCTTATTTGTACAAAATGTTCCTATCGAAAAACAATATACCGAGACAATTTAAACATTTTACTTTTACAATTCTTTATATCTCTTTCGAAAAGGTTAACTTTATTAATTATTATTTAGGTTCCAAAGGATTCGAGAATTCAATTCAGAATTTATTTGAAAATATATTGACCGAGTGTTCTCTTCTTTTGAATCAAAAGATTCGTGTTTAAAAGGATTTGATTATCGATGATCAAACAAATTTATTTCCATGACGCGTATCGTACAAAACTAGCCGTAGATTTGATTGATTCGTTAGTAATTCTTAATCGATCAACAAGAACGTAGAATACCATACTTTGCTCATGGATCCGTTGAATCAACCAAACTACAATATTTTCAACTATTTTGCATTCAAAATGTCACAGTAGCGCGAATTAGTCGTCAGATTATGCATCTAGCACAACGGCAGCCTAATTGTAAAACACCGATTTCGTGAGAACAATTTCACCAAGAATAACAAGGTTCAGATATTCGCGCGAGGTCGCGATAGCCTCGTTTCCGGTGACCCTAGTTTAAATTGCCCGCGAAATGCGTAAACCACGGAGTTTACACTCGGTGGTCGTTTTATCGCGATGCGAGGAATTCAGGTTTTTTTTTTTTTTGCGTTCCACGGTAATCGGTTGGATCGTAAAAGTTACGAGCTCCGTACTTTCGGTGAATTTTATCGAGGAGGTTCTGCCGGTTGGCTTTACGCTCGATGCTGGATACTGCCTCTCGAGAGGTCTCGATTATCGCCACGTTGATTGTTTCTTTCGACTTATAGTCGCGTAATTGTTGTGAGAGTTGCCGCGTGGACACAAAAATCAGTGTACTTTGGTCCTACGAAATGTTACGTAGAGTCTACATTTTTTCGAAATCGATCCACGTTCTTTTTGATTATTCGTAAATAATTGAACAATTTCATTATTGTTTCAATATCGTGGCCTGCGAATACGCTACAAGTTCGCCGCCACGCCAAAATTTTGACGATTAGCTTCGTTTGGCGATTACGAAATTTTGCGCCGAGTTCGATTCATTCGGAGAGAACCGATGATACTTTGAAAAGGAAACGGGAAAGTTGCATCCTCGGACGATTTATTCGTTTCGGCGAGTTTCCTTATTTCCTGCAACGATACCTCACCGGCCACGGAAATATTTTACAAGTGGAAAATTATCGAGATACTTTCGCGAACGGAATTCCTTTCCCGAGGATCTATCGTTGTTCTTCTTTCGAAAGTTGCCCGAGTTATCCGCGGTCTGGTCAGATTTACCTACTGTTTCTTCCTCGGATCTTCCATCCCTTTGTCGCCGAGGGATTAGGGACGTGTTTGCCTTAGCGTTTCGCCATTAGTTTTAACTTGAAAACCGAATTACAACGTGAGTTACGTTGCCAAGTATTTTAATCGTTAGCTGCCTGTAGAGTTCACAGTCCGCAAATTGTTCTTCCAAAGCAGAATAAAGTAAATCAAAGATCTTCTAAGGGAATGTCACGTTCTTTTGTACCAACATTTCCAAAGGAAAAGTTTTACATACTAGAGTTTTTATCATACTTTCACCTGTAATATATTTCTTCTTACATTATATACTGTAACATGTTATATTCGCTTCTGACAACTATTGTCAGTAACAAAAGTCTGTATATATATATATATATATATATATATCTGCAAATTTTAAATATTTCAAGAGAAACGAGATGTTATAAGCATTAATTTATTTGTTGTTAGTCAGAATTGTGTAAATTCCGAAAAATGAAGATGTTTCTTATATTCGTTTGTTGGAAAACATAAAAAACTAAAAGTTAAAATCATAATATCGTGGATAAAGTACAAAAAAAAAAAAGTGTACTTATCATCCCTTTGAGAATAAACTTTATTCACTGTATTACGCGTGCTAATGAAATTGCAAGTTTATATTTTTATACGAATGTAATTAAAAAATGGTAATCAGACCGAGTACTATGAACATTATGATTATTTTACAAGTTCCTCATAAATGTATAAAAATCCGCAATTTTCACAAGATCATATTTAACATGTCCTCTAAACGAATGTAAGAAATGGTGTATAATTTTGACCAACCAGATTGCAGATACCTAAAAAGACTGTCTAGAATACAAAATAAACACGTGTCTGTCCATGCTCTCTAAAGTTAAAACCTATTGTTCAGAATACGAAAGCAACAACGACCTCCAGAACGAGCAGCGCGAAAAGTGAAAACGAAAACAAATAGGGCAAGTTCGATCCTGTTCGTCCGCGGCGACGGTCGATCGAGCGTGTTATCTGTGTCGTCCGTATTCTCTCGCGTAAACCATGTGCTGCGCAGACAAGAAGAAGAAACGGGAAAGACGGGACGTGGAACATCGTGGAGAAATCGCGTGACGGGACTCATGACACGCGCGTGGCCACTGTCCACGATCGCGTACTGTGCACTGGAATCCGTCACGACGCAAACGAACGCGACCATCTTCGTCTTGAGTGCGTGCCTGAGTGTCGCCAAGCAAGCGTGGACTCGAAGGAAAATGGGTGGAAAAGTCGGTCTGATTTGCGGCAGCTGCTGGTCCGGAAAATACAGTATGTTACTTATTAATTAAAGTTAAAACTAATCAGACGATATATCCCGGTGCTAACCGAAAGCCATTGAAACTGAGTTAAATCGAGCAAAATACTACTACGCATCAATGATGCCAAACCTAACCTAAACCTTTAACTTTAATTTTAACTTTCAACCTTGGTTTCTTTCAACTTTATTCACTTTCAAACTAAAACGTTTCGTACTCCACTAATGTTTTATTATACATTTATGTTTTGTTTTGCGTGTTTAGCTTGGTTTCATTTGTTTAACGTTAAATTTTTATTATTATTAGTGTCCAATTAAATGCACAGAGTGACTAGAATTATCAACGTAGTACTTGATGGAAAAATTGTTGCATCGTTACAAAACGCGTCGATTAACGTTACTCTTGCACTTTATGAGCGAGCAATTTTTCATAAAGCAGAATGTAGAAGCATCGGAAAATTAATTCCCGTTACACAACACTCGTGACATCGTTGACACAGTTCCCTCTTGTCTCTCTTCTCCGTTCACACTCGAAACGAGCGAAAACAAATTAATACAAAAGATCTCTCGCAGCAAGATAACATGATATAATGCCAATCGTAAATTCGGTTACGCGTTAAACGATACTTCGGAACGATCTCTGAATAATTAGCTCGGGAAACAAGCAAAGGGTCGGGCTAATTTCTTTCCCATTAGTCTCGTTGCAAGATGAGATGCATTTTGCAACTGTTCCTTTTTCAAAGTCTCTCTGCGTCTTTCATCGCGATTGTCTTGTATCCCTTTTAGGAACGCTATTCGTCGAATCGCGAGAAATTCAGAATTGATCGTTCTGGCTTCTGACAATTACTCTAAAGTCACGTTAGTCTTTCCATCTCATTGCTTGTGCACGGTAATGCGATTCTTCCATGTTAATTGTACCAACGCGTGTCACGGTGGCACAAAGGAAAATCTTATTAAACTTCAACGTCCCAGAAAGATCAAATTACTCTTTATAACTGAGAGCAATCTATTCGAGAAGATTGCTCATTAACCAAAAAGGTTGAAAGGGGCAGTAACTCCACCGATGGTAGCACGAAACAGTGGGTTAATGGATCGCGAAAGAACAGAACAACTCGCACGATCGTCACAGCTGGACTATTTTCGATTCATCAAGCGAGGAAGGGTTGGTTGTGCGCGGGCACGCAGCCAAAATGATTGTTGCTTGGAGCTAGTCTCGCGACCGGATTATCGATCTCTCGCTGGGACGAGTAACAAGCCAAGTCAGACTGGAGATACATTCCGGAATTACCCGAGGCTATGTGGCGCGATGCTCGTTTATCGGATTTCGAGGACTGTCTCGTGAATGATGCACAATCGTCTCTTTACTTTACTTGAGCAGACACCGTTACTTTCGACGTGTGGGCACTTTCGATGATTCCATCGTCGTCGACGTTCGTCAAATTTTCCTTTTCCCTGTTTCGTGCATCGTTAAATGATGGATGAACGTGACGAGCATAATTGAACCAATGACTATAGATTTCGCGTGACGCGTAAAATATCAAGATACACAGCGTAGGAACGTTCAAACTAGCTCAAACTAGCTCAAACTAGCTCGATCTTTTAAAGCGTACCAGTTCATTTATGTCGAAGTGTATTAGTTTCGTTTAAAAATTTCAAAAGAAATATTTTTTGTATGTTTTAAACTGTAATTAATTGTATGTAAAGAAAGATGTAATGATATTCCTAGTTTTCTCAGGAGAAGAGTTTGGAAGAGTTTGTTTCGTTCGAACAATCGGAGAGTGTTCTTCAAAATTTTGGGCACGTAATAGATCAATGCACGATACAACAATCTTTCGTACTACACAGAATATTTTTGTTACTAAACAAATATTTGCATTGTTAAAACAATCGTTTTAGTTGTACAAAATGTTATATGTGAAACCCACAGTTGTTGTAGCTGAACTGGGGACTAAATTCTACGTGAAAACTCAGTAGGCAAAGGTATTATTAGCAGAGAAAAGAAACCATTTTCATTAAAAATCTTCTTCAATAACTTTTGTAATAAATAAATGTTGACGTTGATTAGGGTAAAAAATATATAGACCAAGCATAAGAGAGTACTTACGTTTAAGTGATCATCTATGAAAGTTCGTTCTACTTTTTTGTATGAATTTCTAATCGTGGATCAGCCTCGGTGGTTGCTGATAATTTTAACAGTTTCGTATATTTATCCTCGTTATATCGAATCAAGTAAAGTGTGTGTATGTCTAATCAGTTTCTAATAATTTTTCTAATGTACCGCTGATTTTCATGCAAATTGCGTGCAAATTCATAAAAGTGTAAAAAAAGTCTATAATCTGTTTAGTGATATAAGAACGATTCAACGGAGAGCATTGGAATCGAGAATGCGATCCAGGATTGAGGCTACGGTGTCGGAAAAATCAGAAACGACGTTGCGACCCGCAAGGATTATGTAATGGACGGTGGGGGGCAAGCAAAGCGAGTACCACGAGCCGAGTAACGGTATCCACGGGGCAGAATGGTTCTGCATCATGTAGCCTGTACGAGCATGTAAAATCACGTTTCTTAACGGTTCATAAGCCGAATTCAAGTTGTACCGTAGCGTTCGATACTATACGTAGCGTCGTCTAATTTTTTTCCCCTGGAACTTTTGCTACGAATTCATCGCACGTGAAAATAGCGAGTCGTAAAAGCTAGGAGTTAGATGGTTCAAGCCTCGAGGGCTGCAGCTCTTTGAATTCGAACTTTGAACTGAAAAGACTTGAATCGCGAATAATATCGTAAACAAAGTGAAATATCACTTTGACAATTGAATCTTAAAGTAAAAGTCTTTCGAAAGCATGAGTTATTATTGCGATAATAATTCCAAAAACTCGAGTGTTCGAGCTTTGTACTACAAAGCTACGTAAAAATTCGTTCGTTTCCACCAGCGACCAGAATAGGGACGATCGTTCTCCAGCTGACATAATTATCGTCAGCGGCTCATTTCTCTGATTAATCGTACGGACCGTGCCGCCTTTGTTCTCCGCGAGGATTAATTTAAACGCGAACTTCGATACCGCGCGAAACTGCCGGGCAAAAGTTTCTCCCCAGTCCGAAGTTGAAATTGTTGGAAACGAGACGAACGGGCTGGGGCTCGGCGATTCTTTTTGTTTCGTTGCATCGAATTTGAATTTTGAAACTTTCAACAGATTCCACCGCCTCGGTAGATGTTGCGCTGGTTTTCTTTTCCGGAGAGGGAAGTTTCGTCGAAGAGTGCGAGAAAGTCCAGTTTAAGTCCATTTAGTCGAAATGATATCGAATATTCGCGGGGACGACTGAGATTTATATAACGAAGAACGTTTGTGATAGTCTTTAATTAGGGACGGATATAGTTTGGAAAAGTGACCCCAGTACTCATTCGTCTCACTAAAAGGCCCAGTAGCAACTGTTCTGACTAGAAAATGAAGACGCGATTACTCGAGGTCTATCCCACACCCCCTCGCGAACCACGTGACCCAAATCAACCAATCGCTAATTTTCGTTGCATCAGCGTTGCGCGTAATAACGGAAGCATCGTATATTATTTTCTTCCACTGTTGACAGCGGTGTTGCAAATTCATTTGTTCATTCTACACTTGTACATTTTTTGGAAATACTGGAAGGATAAAATATTTTCTTTAAAAATGTACATTTCTGTACGATTCGTCAAACAACAGCGTATGTCTTCAAGTGAATGCAATCGGCAAGAAAATAGCATCGACCACTACGGATGCAATCGACGATCATGAAACTATAAAGAATCGATTGCTACAATCTACTCGTTTAATAAAGTAAAAAAGGAGAAGAAACCGGCGGTGACCTGGATAAGCAAACGGTCAAACTATTTGAACTATTCCGGCAAACAAACGAGCCAATAGATCAACCAACCAGCACGCGGAGGTTTCTCCTCCGCGTGAAATCAAGAGACGATCGGTCTCGGTGTATCTCTGCAGACGTCAAAGCATCCGTTACAGGTCCAGTTGTCGTCGGAGAAAAACAATTCCATCGAGAGAGCCAACGAGTCGAAATCTCTACACACTCGGTCGGTGATGGCGTTCGTCTGGTTTTTGCGAGAACGACTCGCAGGTCTCGATCCTCCGCTCTCTTTCCCCCCCTGTCGCCGATTTCTCGTTCGTTTCACCGTTCTCCTTCGTCTTTCCACAAACGACAGGTGCTCGTTCATCGAGCAAAAAGCGCAGTTAGTTTAAAATATCCTCTCTCTCGATTTGCTCTCTTCCAGATTATTATTTTAATCGTTACAACACGTTTCGATCGTTAAGCGTGATTAAGGATTAAATTACTAGTGCGTCGGCGATTCAACTTCGTTCAATTCTATTCAATTTTAACCGCCAGTTGATCAACTTTCAACTGTTGAAATTCTTTTCTCCAGCGAAACTGGTATTTCGTGTCCTGATCCGTTTGAAATGTCTTTCAGACACCGCAGATTAGGTTTTCACCGCCTTCGAATTAGAGAGAAAGATCTCTCTCGGTCCGAGATGGCTTTCGATTTACGACGCGACAATAGGCTTATTTGTTGACGCAAGACCGTAAATTGCTTCGGGAAAGTGTTAACTCGTTGTTCCGCATCATATACGCGTAAAAGTACTTGTTGTTAGTTCTCCGAGAAAGATGGTCACTGGTAGAATTGGAAATTCGTTAAAAAGAATCGTAACCACAAACTTTCTATCTGTCTGTCTCTCTTAACTCTCAGTCATTGTGACAGTCAGGAACTGTCTAGAATAAAATCAAGCTTGATGAATTTCAATATTTCGTAACTCGAAAATACTCGAAAATACTATACTATAGTAAAATCGTAAGCCTTTTTCTTATTTGCATCGAACAGATATAACATCGCGATCATTCCTCCGACTGTCTCAAACGCTGTCAGTCACCTTGTCAATTTCTAATACAACTGTCACCGTCGGCGTACACCAGTTACTCTACCGCGCGCAACACGGCAACACGACTAAACACGACTCAAAACGAAGTTATTAGAGTTACGTTCGAACGTCGTCGCTTAATTACGTACGTATATTGTACGCGCCACGTCGTTACAATTTGGAAACATCCGCGCGATCAATCTGGCCTCGCGTTACTCTGGCCGACGATTTGTGCCACGATTTCAGCTTTTATTGCGACGCGATATCGCCGACATAATTCCACGCGAATTACGTAGTACGAGGAGGATCGGCGTCACCGCGGACGCACGTAATCGACGTATCAATTAATTTCAGCGAGCAGTTAACGGCGGCACGGCCGCAGACACCGCGAGCGTGCATTAAAGATGAAACCGAAGCGTGAATATTGCACGCGAAGAAGGATAAATGGCACTGCTTTATTCGCCGTTAGAAAAAGACAAGGTCGATTATTTCCAAGCTCGTTAGTTTAATATCATTATTTAAGTCATATTTTTATTTGATTAGTTCAATATCAATATTTAAAACAATACATCGTTTCGTTCGATTCGACGTTATGAATCGACGTTCGTTCGAACGAGCAAATGATACTTCTTGAAATTATTTCGTTGCCTGGTTGTCGAGTGAAATAAAATTTCGCTTTATCCTCTATTTTGTATTTACTTCCAGAAATAACTCTTCAAACTGAGTTTCCGTTTCCGTCGTGACAAACTTCTAATTCGTTCCAATTCGTTGGAATTGTTAGTTACTTTCAGACTGCGAATGCGTTTAGGGTTCCAGATATCTACAGAATCTACAGAATAAATTCAGAGTAAATGAAACAAATTGGGCCCTATCCACCGCGGATGCAAAAATTCTCTGCTTACACAGTCTCGTTCGCTCGCGAAGTAAATTTTACCTGACCTACTACACTGTAGCTACTTTTTATGACGCGAATTATAGCTATAGTCGATTAGAATGTCGCGTGATGTCAAACTTCCCGGACGGGTCAAAGGTGCACGATGCCGGCTTAATTTACTCAGACGACTCAGATGGACTAAATTGAGTAAATTTTCAGGCGGAGACAAGGTTTCCCTCTTACGTTCGTTTGCCGCTCGAGGACATTCAATGGGCTTCTGTACGCCGTTTCTTGCCGCGGTCTTGTTTCCGTACCGTAAACGTTGAGTGCCCGAGGATGTACATACGTTCGCGAAGTTTCTATTGATTCACACCGAACTGGAATCGCGAAGCTCGTTCGATAGAGATTTCACCCTCCCCGAGTTTTTACAGTGTTCAACAATTTTTGTCTATGGCGAAAAGTGTAAAAAGCTCAGAAAACGATTGGTCTCCCTTTAAAGCGTGAGGCTTGCACTTTGACAATCCCGAATTCGGTTTCTTCGAAAATGTTTTTACATGGTAATACTCTTATTCTTGAAAATTCAAATGTCTCTTAAAAGTATCGAAGAATTCTTTTTCACGATCTAGATCTGTCCACGATTTTGAAGATTGAAGTCTTTCCTAACGACTTCTTGAAATTTGCTGTTTTATTAAACTTTAAACGTTGGGATTAATCGACAAATATAATCAACAAATCCTAACATCTTGTCGTTTAAACTTGGTGTCCCAAGTTCAACAGAATCGTGCAGCAAGTTTTAAGAGGTCGTTGTAAGCAGAAGACTTCAATCTTTCAAGACTATGGTGAATCATGGAAAAAAATCTTTTTTAACGTTCTTAAGAGATTTTTTAATTTTTTCAACTTTCGACAACAAATGCAGAAACATCTTTGAAAGGAACTCGGGAGTATCAAAATAGAAGCTGACTATACGTATCATTACGCGATTTCTTTTTTACAAAATTGTAACAAAGTTTAAATTATTGACAATTTTCGTCGTTAGTATACTCTTCACCGTATGTTCAGTTTTTTATTTTTCCATAATATTCAACGAATTCTTTAGACTTTCCTACGAATCTGAATTTCAGGATTCGACAACTCGAGCTGAAGTTTCCTCTTGACACAATCTTCGATCTGTAAAGAACAATTTCGAAATCTCTCCTCCTAATTACACGTTCCTAACAACCTGTCACAAAATTCCAGAACCTAAACCTAACCCTGCCTACCACGCCCTCGTCAAATCGAATTTCCGGCTCATCCGCACGTCAATTTCCTTCAGTCGGATAGATCGTGGAATGGCTGCGAGGCAATTAATTGGCTAAAAATTGGAAATGAGGTTTTCAGAAAATAAAAAGTTATCTACTTTGTCCTTAAATATTAAGACAACTAATTTGTTAGAATAGTAGCGAATAGATTTTAATAGTGAAATTAAAGAAAAAAAAAAAGAACGTGGTTTTTATCGTATATTATAGATTTTAAAAAATATCTTTACATTTTTCCTTTTTTCTTTATAAAATGGCCGAGTTGAGATTATCTTGAGCTAAATAGAAGACACAAATTGAATAACATTAATTTTTAATACATATTGAAAAATATTAATTTTTATGAAAATTACACTCTTATACTCTGATTTTCAAACAGTTCAAATATTAGCAATCCAACATTTCGCAAAAATTTCGACTCGACATTGCCTGTCCTCCTAGAGAACGAATGATTCGAATTACCAGAGGCGTATACATCGAATTACAAAAAAATGAAAATAAAGAAAATTTTCTAACCTGTAAAGATTTCCACTTTTCCATAATAATAAAAAAAAAAATAGAGAGATCACGTCGCAAATGTTTCTTTCGTGTCACTTTCTTGCGAGGAGAAGAAAATACAAACAGAAGAATATCTTCACGGTATTCCAGACCCTTCGAAAAATCGGTGCCGAGGAAAGCAGCTTTCCGAACGATGACGAGATAGCTAATCGACAAGACAAAGAGACAGTATCGACTCGTCTGACCCACTTGATCACTACAGATCCCGTTAGCTGGCATCGAGTCGACGCTCTTGCCGCGGGCAGCACGCTCGTTCCTCGCGGAGGTAGGAATCGGCGCGGACCGTCGCCAGAGAAAATGTCCGCGCGTCGAATAAAACACTCGCGATCGAGCAACTTGTTTCGAGGGATAACAGCCATTGTCGGGCTACGCTCGATTTATTAGCGAGATCGCCAGCTACTGGACACCGCGATACGCTCGCGAATTTATGGTCGGCGATGAATCAGGATATATTCCAGGCGATCGGAATCGTTAGATCTTTATTTCCATCGAGGAGATTTTCCCCGCCCGTGTGTGGCTAGTTTGCTTTGCTCGTACGACGTCTCTGTCTCAATACTTAAATTAGACCGAAAGTCTAGAATTTTAATACCGTACGAGGAGGATTCTTGAAACATGTGAAGGGAAACGAAAAAGGATTGATCTTTTGTGTGAATTTTGATCGAAGAATAACATTGAAGAGGAATTTTCATGATTTTTCATTCTACAGTGCTGATTTTCTTTGGAGTGCAAATCTGTTAAATATATATTTATATATTTATAATGAATCTGTTAAATTAAACACTGTTCTGTTCCTTCTCGCTAACATTATAATTTAACAATGAACAGTACAAAAAAATTTCGGTTTTATTATCGTAGTCGTGGTTTTATTATGCCGAAACTCTCCATAGCGTGCTGACGAGCGAGTCTCCAACAATAAGAACCGGGAAAGTTTGAATCACGTAATTCGTGATACGATAATACCTATTGCAAAATTCCGATCTACTGATGGAGGCATTCCCAAGGGATGACATCAGCGTCTCTTAAGGTGGAATTCAGATTTTCATAGTCTTCGCGTTTACTGTTATTTTTACGTGCAACCGTTGCCGTATACGTTTCTCAAATTAATTCCTAAATGCACAGAAAGACCTTGCCTTTCTGACGAAAAAGTTAAAGAGTCGAAGAGTCGAAGTTTGATATATTCCTGACGTTTACTCGTTTAATTTAATTTCGACTGAAACTGGAACTTTTCAAACGATCGAATGGATGTGACATATTTGGAAAGCAGAGCGCATAGACAGTGACGGGGTCTGAAACGTTTCAAACCGCTTGGAATCTATATGTTTGACGATGAATTCGAGCCGCCTCGAACGTGATTCGAAGCTTGAAACTCTTGAAAATCTTGAGAAATCTCGAGTCTTGATAGGTCTTGAGTGGTCTCAGAATTTCTGGAAGTCTTGAGAGTTCCGAGAAATGTGTTTATAGAGTCTTTTGGACTTTCTTCGTCCAAAGTGTTCAGATTCCCGTTAATTTCGGGAGAATAAAACGAATAAATTTAAACATAGATAGAAAATCTCTGAAAGAAATTTGGGAACAGGGGAACTGAATCGTCGATCTGTTCAAAAACGCGATTTAAAATATCTAAAAATATTTCCAACATTGATGCATAAACTGTTACCTCGTCTAATGAACCAACCTTCGATTTTCCAAGTGATTCGAATTTCTCATCGCAGCGTTTCAAATCCTATCGCTGCACGCGTCATGCAGAATTTACGAGCCAACAGACTCGAAAAAAGAGAGAACGAATGCGCATAAAACCGAGGATCTGGTATAGTATTACCTGGATGAACACGAGGTACACAAAGGAAAAAGATCGGTAGGGATGATCATCGATTGCACAGATCTATTCTTCGAGAGAAGCACAAGGGGATTCATGGTCGCACGACAAAAGGAAGAAACCCGAAATCTTGGTTGACCGCAGTAAAATGCGGCGCGAGAACGAAAATAAAATATTTATTACTGCTGGCCGCAACCGCAGTTCTGATCTTTTTTTTTTTTTTTTGTTACAATTCATTGGTAATAAAAAGGTCCACGTACAAGGGAGGCAGAGAGAAAACGACAATGTGGAACCATGGCGGCCAACCTGTGGCTCCTCTGAACTCCAATCGCGATTCCCGTGTTGTGATCACTTTTGATTTGAGGAAGGACGATAAATCAAAAAACTGCACGACTCGTACCCCAGTATTCGTCTCACTGAAAGGGCCAGAAGCAACTGTTCCGACTAGGAAATGAAGACGACTTTTTTCCCATAAAATTTTATTGATACGCGAATCTACCAGACAACGCCACTCCTACTCGAGGTCTATCCCACGCCCCCTCGCGAATCACGTGATCCAAAACAACCAAACGCTAATTTTCGTTGCATAAAAATTAAACGCGTGAAAAAAGAATATCGATACGTGCATATTTGTGTAGAAAATGAAATTAGATTGTAGCGAACCCATTTTTAATAGGATTCTTTGTTTCATAATCTTTTTCTATACATATTATTTTCTGCATATTCCAAAAAATTACAAATTACACGCATCTGCACACATATTGCGCACCTATTTTCACATTTCGAGGTATTGTTACAAACTATATAATTGAATAACAAAATCGCGAAGAGAATTGCATAACGCAATCGTTTTGTTCAATGCCAGCAAGTGTCTGGTGACTTGAAAACGGCTCTCGAACAGATAATGTGTGATTTTTGTCGCGACGAAGTTTGACCGTCCCTGAAAATAGAACATTTTGCAGAAAAAGGAAAATCAACAGCCCGATGCGCAGCAACAGGTCGAGCAACGATACAAATGACCACGGATGTGCGTTTCTGCTACCCGGTCCGAACTACCTCGATCAATTTCTGTTGGTCCCTTCATCCCTCCTTGCGCTCCTGCTTCTGTTTTCGCTGGCTGTTCTTTCGTCGAGTCGCTCCACCCTTCCACGACGATTTATCTTTCCGATCATTCCGACTCGACCGTCGCGCTATAAATTGTTCCGCATTTTCTCGAGAACAAACACGCGAAAGTGTGCGCTCGCTTGTTTTCCTCCGAGAGAGCGGGGAAATTAAGAATTCCTGAACGCAGCTGTATCTAATTTAATTTATATGGATGAACGACGTTTAAGATGAACTTTCTGTATCAGTGACTAAAATACATTAAAGAGAAGGTGGAGTATTATAAATAGTTTAATTGAGTGCCTCAAGTTCAGTGTTATAAATACTTTGATTGAATTGACGCTTCCTATATTTTGCCCGTGATAATTGTACAATGAATTTCGCGATCTGTTCATTTTCCAGTAGGAGATTTTTGTTCTAGAAATTTTTCCAGAATTTGTCCTTCAACTTTATTCGACAAGTGAATTCGTGCTTGTAAAGTAAAAATCGATTAAAATCGGTTCTCTCGAAGCGTTTAAAATTTGCGATTATGTTTATGTTTGTCTAGTTATTTTGTTATAATCATCTATTTCCATGCTGTTACTAAGATAAACTATAATCTCACAGTTAGTTATCTAAGAAATGTCACTAGACAGATTTTTATGAATACAACCGAAAAAACGAAACCTAAATAGAAACTTGTTTTTTTTCCACTTTCGTATATTCGTGCACTTTCGCACTAATTTTCTAATACACAAACACCCCCAGTTCCGCACAAGTTAATTTATATACCAGTTCAAATTAGGGAATTTTTTCGTGCTCACAAGCGTCTCTGAATCGGTAATGCGAATTTCTAGCCACCGTGCGTAACGTCGTAAGCTTAATATACATCGTAAAGCAAAGTCGAGGAGATTGCTGATAGCCTAGAGACGCTAGAAGCAACGTCTCAAATAGAATTTTGATCACGCCAGGGACAGCAGTTGCTCATGGTCCTCCCAATAACAACTCGGATCATCCCCCCTTGACGTTTGTTCTGCGCCACTTCCGGCGTCACGACAACCACCATAAAGCCCCGTCCGAATCGTGGGGTGAATAACCGACGGCTACATCCTCCCTTGGATTGCGTACGCCCGTCTCTCTCTCTCTCTCTCTCTCTCGCAGCTGGTGGGAATCCTATTTGCGAAATTAGACGTTTGCCCGCTTTGAGACAAAGCGAACCGCGTTTCGTTCTCCTTTCGCACAAGATGGTAGATACGATACGATATGGATACGCGCGCGCGAACTCGACAAAACAACAATGCAACGAGAGCGCGACGAAATGAAAACTTTGAACGTGAAGGAGGGGGATATCCCCTGTTTTTCTAAATGAAATCACATCCCCGAACGCGTTGATCAAATCAGCCGAACTCGCTTCTTTTTTCCCCCCTTTTCTTTCTCTCCATCGAACAAACGAAGGGAATTTTTCAGAATTTTCGGTATCACTTTGCGTGATACCGAAAATTTTGTTTCATTGCAATCTTTATCAAGCAATTTTCGTTTAAAATATACGGGATCAATTTTTTGATACAAAAATATTCATATCTCTCTTGAAGGCGTAATTTTAAAAATTATATAACTTTTACACATTCACTCGCCGTAAATGATATTCAGGTATTATATGTATATCATTGATAGAGAAATTTATTTATTTTATGATCTACTTCATGAAGGTTTCACGTTGGTTCTTTCTCACGATATAAATAATTGGAGGAATTGTCGCTAATTAACTACTCGCGTTTCATTCACTTTTGCTCTCGCGTATAGCGCATACTGCGCACCAACGCACAAAAATATATTCTCCAGCCAAAGTATGTACAAAGCTATAAAAGTCAACGTGGTCATTTAGCATATTTCTGATCTATCACTAGTAGATATCTTGCACTAACGAGTTTCCACATCGCGCATCAGTGAATTACACTGTCGCGTATCTTTTATGACTCACCTTTGAACAAAGTAACCAAGTATCACGTGTTTCACAAGTTATTTAACCTTCAGACAGTGTAACATTACACTGTGTAATAAGTATAATTCACGCAGTCAAGCACACACGGCAATTCACGTTCCTGAAATTTAGAGTAATTCGTTTTTCTCGTTTTATATTTTACATTCTTCGCGAGTAATAAATAAATTCGTGCGAACGAAAAGTTCCGAAATTGAATAAATTAATTCCAATTCTTTCAACGGTGATTTTCAACGGTCCAACAACGACCAGTTGAAAGGATAAAAATAAAAAGGTCGAACGATCGAGTTATTTAAAAAAGTTCGAAACAAAACTAATTCTTTCGTTAAAACAGTGATAAGGAGAATGCTCAGAAAGAATAGTGATACGATAATTCTTGCCTGTCGATCTTGCACCAACAGCTTAAATTTTAAAAAATTATTATTAACAAACGCCTTCTCCAGATCTACTTCGAAAGAAATTTTCGCCCGTCAATGACTTTTGGCCCGTCCCGGGCGCGAGAAGCGGTCGCAGAAGAGTGATACACTTGCGTCACGCATATTTCAGACAAAACAGCCGGCGTAACGAAGAGTTAGCGTCGCGGCCGGACGTTCTAAATATAAAACGAGCGTGTCCGTTGACCGCGAGAGAAAAATGCTCGACGATACGGTACCAACCACCACTTCCGCCACGTTCGTCCCCTTGACGAAATTGAACGTCCGCCACGCGCGTCGACCCATTTGCCGGGGACCTCTCCTCGCGCCACCCCTCGCGGACGAAAATGCACCGGTGCTATTTAATCCCGGCGGTTTATTTAATCCGCCAACATTATCGCATCTGCACTGGCGTGCGTGCTCGCGTGCCCGGTAAATATAGACGTTCCACTTGGCACCGGTGCAGAAAAGATCAAGGTGTCGCCGTTACTTCATTCTAGTTCCGTCTGCCGGATTTCTGACGGTTTCTTGGTGGCATTTGCAGGTCGGACGGATCGCGTTCAAAATAGATTTTGCGAACCTCCAAGGTGACGAGGTTTGCCGAAGAAAACATTGATCAACCGCTGGAGGAGTGTCTTTGGCTATTGACCGTAAAGATATAGTTTTTTTTTCTTAAACATTTTTTTCTAGTTTCAGTCATTAGAAACTACTTGTATACTTGTGTCAGGTTGTTCTTTCGCGGTCTGCATTCAACCCCGCAGATTTGTGCGCGGAATTCGATTCGGAATGTTCCACTTCATCTTCCAGATGTTGCTTCGTTGATTGCTACTAATCAATAAAAAATTCTCTTCGCGATGAAACATTTGGATCGATGATATAACGATATAACAACATGTAAAAATATACCTCGAGCAATATTTTGCTAATAAACAGCAAAAATCTTGGAAAGATGGTGTTGTGCGACCTCCAAAGAAATAAAGAAAGACAATAGATCAAAATGGATCGTACATGATATAGAAGAACGTAGAAAATATTGATAAAATAGAAGGAATTTTTTCAATGACCTACCATCTTCTATCGTTAATTGCATTCTTACTTTTTTCGCGTGAATGAAGCAGGATGATTGAATAACATATTACAGTAGAACATGGCATTAATGAGTAGACAAGTTCGATTCACGGAATTTATTAAGCGCGTTTATTCGGACAATGGAAGTTCACGTATCTACTGGAAATTATATCGCGTTAACAACACGAGTTTAGTCATGTTAAACACTGATTTATCATTTGACAAACGTGTGTACAAAGTGAATTCATAGAGTACATACATCGGAACATTGTCGAATGATAAATCAACGTTACACAGTTTGACAAACATTTTCCACACGTACTAATTTCCATTTCATCTCTATATATAACTCGCGTAATTTATTAAGCGTAAATTTTATTTCTTACGTGTATTCGCGAGGCACAGTCAAATAATTGAGCATTATAAACGAAATTATAAATGAAAATTACTCCAGCCTTGCTCTCTGAAGGAGCAAATATTAATTTTCATTTCGCATCGTGTCTCACGTTCCTCGTCAAGTACAGTTGATTCTTAACTGCTACCAAGTGTGCGTATAGGTTATTGCAAGTATAAATAACTCTGAAAATTCTCATTTAATTAAACAAAAGCTAAATAAAAACGACGCCGATCTGAAATACTTTACTCTCCGTTTATTCTCAGAAACGTATCATTTTCAGTCGTCGAAATATCGTCGAGCATCGTTTTCATTGAAAAAAATATTCCCGCCGCAAACGCACAGAATTCCGAAAATATTCCATGTCGCGATCCGGATGAAAATAAAATTTAATGAACGGGGAACATCGACGAGAACGTTCCGCGTTCGTAGAATCGTAAGGGGATTAATCAATCCTTTTTCAATTAATATTCAGTACCGAATGTAATTGAACGGGAAACTGGCACGCCGACGCGACGTTTCACCATGCTCCATATTTATGCCTCGCTCGGAAGAATTCATCCGATTAGGACGAAGAGCGTAATCCACATCTGTCGTTCTATTCAGTTTTGCAGGAGCGCTTCGTAATGAGTCGAACTCGCGTGCGACGAAATTATTCCATTTTCTTTCTTTCTTTTTTTTTTTTTTTTTCATAAAAATTGCACGCGAGGCAATTTCACGTCCGCTTACTTCCTTTTGAGCGCGTATTATTACGCGTAAATTATCGTACATAAAATTACTGTCATTACACTCGTACGTCATTATTATGCACTGTGACATGCAGAGGGTGTCTAGAGGTTTAACGTTCAAATTTTCAAGCGTTCTCTACAAGTGCTATGTTAAAAAAGGCTCAGAAGCAACTGTTCTAACTAGGAAATGAAAACGACTCTTTTGCCACAAAATTTTATTGATGTGCAAACACTTGAATCGACACAAAACAAATTACAGGCGCGATCGTTCAGTTAACTAAACAACGCCACTCCTACCCCACGCCCCCTCGCGAAATCATCACGTGACCCAAATCAACCAATCGCTAATTTTCGTTGCATCAGCGTTGCACCTGAAGAGGCCCGACTTTCATAAAATATTAGGGCATATTGTTTTTTCAACTTTCAATATATTGAAAACATTTTGACATTTCATTGACATTGTAACGAGACAACACAAAACCCTGTATATTACATAATATTCATTCGCGAAAGTAAATAAAAAAAAACTAATAAAATGGAGAAATTGTTTTCGTTGAACAATAACTTTTTAATTAAATCGCTGGAGCGTTAATAAATTGCAGCGTTACAAAAACATTTCAATAACCGCGCGATCGTTGAAATTATGTAATTCGGGGCGAGCATTGCAGCGTGTATAGATTCAGAGGAAAAAAAGAAATGTGTTTCTTGTACGTGCATGCATCGTTTCATGTACGGCGAGTGACTACTTGTAAATGGCGGACATCCGCGATGCAGTGTCACTCTTTCGACATTTCGACCGAATTCCAGACGCGACAGCTGCGATTGACGTAAATCTTCGGCGCAATCGGCTCTTCCTGTTCGTAATGCACCGAACATAAATATTTTTTTTTTTTCTCTTTTTTAGCTGCCTTGGACTCCATCGTTGTTCACGCGTATAATTCGCGAAGAACGTGGACTGTCAAGCTTTTTGTTACATTTTATTTCATGCATCATGTGATTACTGTTTTCCTCGTTCCTTTACGCTATAATTCTTACACTACAGATCGCGATACCGATTTCTTGTCCCAGTTCTACTTTACAAAATTGAAACAGTTTGACTCGATAGTCAAATTAGAATATACAACGTTTATTCAAATTTAATGAATAATGTTTCATTGATTAAATTTGAAAGATTTCATCCATCGTTAATTACGTTTCTAAATTATAGGAATTGAGAAATGATCCACATACTATTCTATGGCAATCAATCGAGATTTAATTCTACGATAATTAATTAATAATTAATAAGTTGGGGGTTCTAATCAATGTCAGGAACACCCATTTGTCAGAACTATATGCAGAGATTGGAGTTCACAGATGAAGCGATGATCAATCGATGTGCCGCGTTAATAAAGCGTGCTGCCGAACGTCAAAATTGAACGTGAAGCAATCTAGAAACACCATCGCCAGAATACCAGATATAGAAGTATGCGCACTGAATAAATCGGAAAATACGCGTGCCGTTTAATCAATGCCGAGTCAATATAAAAAGTAATCTGGATGAAGATTACATTTTATCCGGGATTTATTTTATCTCCCTTTTCTCTCTCTCTCTCTCTCTCTCTCTCTCTTTTTTGTCGCATCGAGCCGTTTGTTTGTTACAGGTGCGCGTTTCACCGAGATTTTTCACGCGCGTAATTGAAAAAAGTGCGAATGGAATCGGTGTGTCCGGTTTCCACGCTGACATTTACACGTCCGCGTTTAGTTACTCTCATTTCTTTTAATTCTCCTGTAACTTTATTTCAACCTCACTCTGTGCGTCGCGATAAAACCGGCAGCTTTAAAGATTGCTGCTTTTAACGACTCTTCTTCTTTCTCTTTTTCTTCCTTTCCTTTTTTCCAAGAAATGAAAAATACAGATCACCCAGCTTTGCCACCGTAACATCTTTGCTCCGGCTGCGTCTTCTCTTTCTCCGTACTTTTTGAAATGAAATTTATTGCAGCTGTCGGTAATTGAATTGCCATTCGTTACTTTGCAATCAATTTTCAATAGTTCACTAGACTTTGCAAGAATTCTCGGTTAACCTTCATTCTTGTCAAGAATTTTCAATCGTTCATTTCGTTTCAATCGATTTGAAGTCAGTAGATCTCAGTCGCAGTCAGCTAAGTAGAATTAGTCGAAATTAGTCAGTTCATTCAGACGAGACACAGCTGTCGCCTCCAGAGACAAGAAGCGATCTCAGACATCTCGAGTATGGGAAACAAATCTGGCATAACCACTAAAATTCAAGATCGAATTATTCAGTGATAATCCAGCTTGCAAGGAGCTTTTCAAGTTTTACATCACACGTAATATTAATCTTGGAATTTTTTTATTTTATTATTTTACCGTGTCCAAGGAAAGAATTCGATACGTGAAAGTTACGAATGGGCACGAGGAATGCGCGGAAGGCGAAAAGAAGCGGAGAGGAGTCGTCGAAGAAGAGAGCATGCCGAATCGCGGTCGTCGCTAATACATCGTCACGCGTCCCATCGGGAACGAACGACGGGGGGGGGGGGACGCCGTTCCCGAGTTGCTCGTCTATTTAACGTATTCCGTTTCGATGCATCTGGTCCCGCGGTGCGACGTGAACAATCTCCTCTTGGAGGGAAGCAGAGGGTGCATCGGCGCTGTTTCGCATGCTCGTTGCGACGCAGACTTTAACGACCTTATCGTTGAAGCTGCAGCTCCTGATTATCGAATTCGGATCGTTTGTAATTAAGCTGCAGCACATGTTACGACGTATTCCAAATATTTCGTATAATTTTGAATGTTGCGTGATTTTTAAATCTTGAAAATCATCCGTAAATGCATGAACATCCGTGGTAACGTTGAACATCGAGTTACACGCTCTTAGCATAAAACGAAGGATCTTGCGAGTTTGCAGAAAGCAACATTTTATTCGCCATTGAAGTTATGCATATTGCATGAGTACGAGGTGCACGTAATATTGCATACGCATAAATATTTTGCGTTCTCTCTTTTGCAGCATGTGCTTTTTCCAGCGTATTTTATATACTGCATCCATTTGCTACATTTTTTCTTGTCAATTTTTTTTCTTGCAGGGACAATGCAGGGAAAATAACGCACTTCTAAAGATCCGAATAAAATATTCTCGCAATTTTTCATATTTTCTTGCGACTGATATTTGTCGTCGTTTTTTACATGGAATAATCCATTACTCTCGCAATAAATACTTGGTAATAATAAATAACAACGTATAACTTATCACGTACATATATCAGTATACATTTGTGTACTCCGCAGTTCTCCAATTGCCAAAATCCCTTTACAACACAAACCTCTTGCACACTTCTTTCTGTGCATGCGTAATACTTTGACAGTTGATAAAAAGAATCTAATTTAAATGCGATTGATATAAGAAAAAAGTGGCAATTAAATTTCGCACAAACTCTTCAATTTTACTAAAAGCATACAAAATTCCAAGTGAACTCGATCGAATGGCCAGAGGCATGCTTCGCACAAGCGCCTGCATGCATCTCTCCACATTTTTCGTCGTTTAGACGATCCTTTTTCTCGTTGCTTAAAAAACAGCGGAAGAACTCCTCTTGCAGAGCATCGGAATGGAGACCGATAGCTCTTTGAAACGGAGCCTTAATACGATTTCTTAGCAGGCACCGAGGAAATTGAGTTTTTTCAAGTGCATCCTCGATATGGCCAAAGGAGAGTTCTCGATTTGTCCGCGTCCTCCTTTGTCCTGCTTAAAATTTATCTCGTTCCAGTGTTTTCTACCCATCCCTACCAATCTCTAAATGAGTTGCTCCGAGCACAATAGGGACCTTTTTTTGCTCGCGGAAGGATATTCGTTTAACGCGATGGTCAGTTAAGGGAAGAAAGGCTCCTTTATTCCTTATAACCAAGATAGTTTCCGACATCTGTTTGCCGAGATGGATCCGCTCGCAGTCTTCCTCCTCCTTTCTGATCTGTTGGCGAGAATGAAGACGTATGAATGGTTCGGAAACTGATTAGTCTAATTAAAAACAACTTTCGGATGATGGAACGGTTTAATTGTTATGAATTCGTACTTTTGAATCGACGTAATTGAAGAAATTCTGCTTAGCTACGTTACACAATGTAATCAGATATATTTTGGATATATGGCGTTGTATACTTTCGGATATAGTGTGAGTTTTTTCAAATTTCATTTTGAATTTTTAAATTACCTTAAATTTCAAATTTTTTAACTGCATGTCACGCGGTTTGATAATTACTGTAGTAATATAATCATTACCAAATGAGTCCATTAAATAATACATGTGTGTGAAATAATAACGCATAAAATATGATGAAATAATAATGTATGAATAATGTATGAATGTACAGATTACCTTTAATGGAAAATAACTTATGCTGATTGGCTTTATTTTAACAATATATCTACATGCAACATCGAATATTTTTCTTCGAGTCTTGTAAACTCGAGTATTTATGTTAAGTTAATAATGTTGTAATAATAATAATTTATATTATATTTAATATGCGATCAATTACATGATATCTTGGCATTTTATAAAGTAGAAAGACAAATAATTAATATTTTCGATGTCTCGAACTTTTTCAAATATCTATGATACTGTTTGGATCAAAGCGTTCAGAGTGATTGTAAAATATTGACTCAAGTTTTCGTGACTTATCAGAATCTTGATCAGAACATGCCGAAATCGAAATCACCGTTTTTTTTAATTGGCAATAGTCGATGTTGAAACGATGAAACGTACCCTCAATAAGTTGGAGGTGCGAAATAAATTTTATCAAATAAACTTCAGAACTTATCGGAGATAAGTGTCTCCAAGTAAATGTTAGCAATGTTAGCAATTTTCCTGAATATTTTTATAACGAGTACTATGCACTCAAACACACAAATTACGGACGTGCAAAGTAGAGCGTAGAATTGTTCTCTGTTCGTAAATATACGTTTCAAGATGTTCAATGTTAATAACTTATTTCAGTTCCAAAAGAAACTGATACTTGCTGCTTTTTTAAAGCGTAAGTACGAGACGATCGTGTCCAAATTGCGGGGCCCGCTCCTTACGTAAACGTGTACGCGCGGATGGCCTGGTTTCGGAGACCGAGTTAATTGTACACGATAAATTGTCCCTTCCCGCGTGTCTCCGGCTCGGTCTGTACCGAAACGAGGCGGTTCCTGTGGTAATTTCCCTCAGGCGGCCGGTGGTTCCGTTCTATTTCGTCCAGTGCCGTTCCCATGTCCGCAAAACATCAAGCCGCTCATTATGGCCGCGCGTCACCGCTAACAGCTCGCCACCGTGAGATTCAATTATGTCCTCCGACGCTCGCGCCCGAGTTCTCTCTTTACACGCGTTCCGCATGCCGCGACGCGACGCCGAGCGTCGTTTTGGAATTTCAACGTCACGTATGTACACACGTACACCGATTCGATCGATGCAAATTTGATTTTGCTTTATTTGGCAAAGGCATGCGACTTCTTTGGCGACGCAGGAAATTTACCGATCCATTGCCAAGGTTAACCTGTCCTTCCTTCAGTTCCGAAGAAAGAAAGAGATTGACAGTGTAGCGGCCTAGGATTCCTCGACTACGAATTTCCAACACTGACTAGTACAAGCTCGAGATCCTGCCGATCTCCGACGTTAAGCAAAGCAGTGTGCGGAACACCGCTAGGATGGATGACCGTCCAGCGTGTCTGGTGTAAGGAAGTCGCTGCCATCAGCCCCACTCATGAGTCTCTGGCAGTGACTCTGAGACTCTGAAACGCAACTTTCGCTTTCTGTCTCCCTCTCGTACGTCCTTGCAACATCCATCACCTTAAAACCCTTCAATAGCAACCGTCTCTCTTTTGAATCTTGTTTTGAAGAAAGTCGAGGGTTGATTAAATTAACCTCCCTATATTTAAAAATGATTGATCGGATGAAATAGGTTTGCGAGCAGAGAGATCTCGAGCTCGTCAGTTTGTTAGTCTGGGACCATTTCGTCAATTTGAGGTCAATTTGATTTTGTCGGATTAGCTGATACCATCGTTGACGAGCCGTAGTAGTCCTTCGTCGTTCGTTGTACAAAGATCAACGTGAATCGACAACAATCGCTAGTCTGTCTACCAGTGAACAGATTTTCGCCGAGATTCGAGAACTGGAGAATTTTTCCAGGGGGAGGGGGTGGGGGAAGAAAAATCGAGAAAAATAAGCCGAAGAATTACGAGCTCGAGAGGGAACTCGGGAGATGACAGGAGGAAAAATTAATACTATCATTTTATGAAACGGTCGGGATTCTTACGAGGTCGTTTACGACAAATGAAGCATTCGTGGAGAGAGCTCTGCGAGAGTTTATGTACGTCGAGGAAAGGGTGACGATATATTTCATGGGTGGTTCTGGATTCCTTTTTAAAATCTCTGACTCGCAGTGTAAAGTAAGTACCCTAAATTTTTGTCTCAATTCCGTTAGAGCAAGGACTGGTAACATTATATAGGAGTGCTTTACATATTATTATTTTTATATTTTATATGTTAGTCACATATATTAATAAATGCGCAAATATATACACAAATAAGGATAGTGTTTTGAAGTATTTTAAATTTACATTGCTGTTATTTCAAAATGGATATTACTTTCTAGACGACTCTCTCGTTACCATTTTCTCGCACGACTCACTTTCATTTTGTTTTTTCCCCTCGAACAAAATGATCGTTTAATCCCCGATCGAAGTAACATGAAACCATCTTTTTTGTCTTGCGACAAAGTGGCACACTCGCGAGTTCATCTCGCGAAACTGCCGCGAACCGTGACGAACCGCCGACCCGTTAAAAGAAATTAATTTGTCGCATATTTCGAGTGATTATTGGATAATACTAATGGAAACGTGGGATCAGCGGTGCAGCAGCGAGGCCGGAGGACATTTTTCGCGTTCCACTTTCCCTGCTCTCCGTTCGAATGCCATCGTATTTTTGCGGAGAATTCCCCGCGTCGTTCGCGTTAACAGATGCCCGTTGTTCGTAAAAATAGCGCGCTGGATTCAATTACTTGGCCTGTCGTCGCGTCCTCCGCGCCGAAGCGCTTTGGAATTTCAAATTCGATCGAGACCTCCGAGGCTCGGGTTTCAGTAGCGGATGCGCTAACGTGCTCCGCTTTTTCCTTCTCCCCCCCCCCCCTCGTTTTAGCATTTCCTGCTTTCCTTATTCATATTTCAGTGGAGATGGACAGACTGAGAATATACATCCGGTATATGAAAAACAGCACGTACAGTAATAATGGTAATATAGTACTCTGTTGATTGTATTCTCAATTTGACATATTTTTCTGTATTCTTGTCACAACCAGGGGACGATGTTCCTTGTAATAGTAATATCCCACGAGTATATTTACAAGACGTACAAAATGTGTTTTTTTTTTTTTTATTAGTAGAATTATTTTATTTATTCTAACGTGCATACGATAATTGTATACATCAATTTTTGTGAAGGCGTAATTTATTTAAACGAATGTCGACATTTTAAAATAACAATGAAACTCAATACATAATAAATCTCTGTTCAAACAGAAATCAATATTAATTTTAACAAAAATTATTGACCCGCATCTTTTCAGCAATTGTAAAAAAAAAGAAATTTTAAATCATTCCCTTTAAACTTTAAATAAACAAAATCACTAGTAGAAAATTAGTGAACTTTTACCACATAAACTCCAATTATCAAATTTATACAATTTTATCATAGTTTAATTTTAATTAATTAGGATTCATAGAACGTTCAAAATCCCTCTCTCTCTCTCTGAAGGACATTTAAAATTCAACAGAGGTGCGGGATGTACATCTCTGTGAAACTCCGTTTCGTTCCTCAGTTATATTTTAATCCTTCATCAAACACACGAGGTCCGCGAGATTCCTGCGTATCTCCCAACTGCGCGGCCTTTATGTTCGCGCAGATCGCTTTGCCATAACCGATCGAGTCGTTCGGTCACCCAGAATCCACTAAAATTGAGATCGAAACGGCCGCCTCTCCAATTATTAGAACTGTGTAATTGAAATTGCATGCGAGTCGACGTGAAACTCGCGATGCGTGCAAATGTCGCGAGTACGGACGAGAGCCGCTCGTGACTATCGTGAACCGATCAGACTTTGCCAAATTGCACTCGGTTGATATACGCTCGATCTGTTGCCCTGCGACAAATTACTCGATTAATTGCTCGGTGTGTCTCTTTTCTCCAATGAGAGAAATCATTTTCAAACAAATCTCGAATTTTAGTGAATTTAAGTGAAAGACTCTTGGCTCGGATTGATTCGGGTCGAAGAACAGTCTCGAGATCTTGTTACTACGCCGAGAAATAATTCTTCCGGCTGGAAATTGTTCGCGAATCGATATTCCTGAGAACTTGTAAATATTCACGCCGCGGTTGTATAGACGAACGTTCTCGAAGCGTGGCTCGATAAATAAAGGCGCGATGAGTGCAAAGTGCAGGCAGGAAATTCCTAGAGTGAAAGTCTCGCGATTGCATCGCTTTTTCCGAGAAGTGAAGATTGGCTGCTGCGTATCACTTGGATCGTAAATATCGAAACCGTTATTGTCTGCTAACCGCCAAGTCCGTTTCTCGTTCATAATCACCGTTATGAAAGAAACTGCTAGAAAAATGGCATTGCTCTTTGATATTATTGTACAATATAATTTATATTTACGTTCTTTGGCGATGAACGTCGTATAATTTATTTATTTTAGCAAGAAGCGAGTCTACAAGTCCGTGTAAATATAAAATAAGCGGAATTTAAGTGCAAATAATAACCCACTTGAGACCAACATTGCATTCGCGCAACATATTTGCAGTTATTTCAATCAATTTGTTATAAAAATTTTGTTCTTTTATATCGTAGTTCGTAAAATCGAACTGCATAGTCTTTGCTCGGGTGATGATAAATAAATTATTAATCATAAGTTTAATGACAAATTTAACGTGCAAATTGTCGATTGTAACCTCAATACATATAATTATTATTTATACCAAAAGATCCTTTGACAATATTTGATCAAACGATAACCGCAGATAATTGTATAATTGTCGAGCCGGTATTTTTCCTATTTTTTTACATTCGATGTAACTTCATTTTCAATAAAGCAACCCTCTCTAACGTACCCTGTACTTTGATCTCCTCGATCGCGAGAGAAACATTCAGGATAAAGATAAAAAAAGGTGGATATTTTATCACGAGCAATATTTTGTTCGCAGCGTCCGGTTCCGGCTCGGTGATAGGAAGAGATCCACTTCCTCCAAGAGCTGTCAGCACCTCGCAACTGGCTCAAAGGACGCAAACACAACCACCACCGCCGACTGTGTCTACCCTTCCACTGCCAAGGAGCAACGCCACGCACAGACAACCCTTGCCGCTTCATCAGTCCACTCCTCAATCGATCAGGCAATCGGAGAACGACATGACTAATTCGCAGTTATTACGAGCCGCCAGCAGCGGCGACATCGGAACCGGATCTTCCGTGTAAGTAACGACGTTTTGCTAGTATAGGCATTACTCGACACTAGAATTACCGATACGATCGAAATGATCAATTCATAATGATCTTTTTGTGAAATGTATCTATAAATGATAACTTTGTGCTCTTTATCGTATCGAGAATGAGGTAAGGTTCCCCCTAAATGCTATTTAATTTTTCCAATCTTCAAACAGAAGACACGTAAAATATCGTAAGATCAGATAGATCGTGAAATTCTGTTACTTTAGTTCGCGTTAAAGCAATGAAACGTCAAATATTTTTTGCCAGATAAGATATTATTCGAAACATTGCTCATTTTTAATGCGATTTTTTTGGATAACATTTCATAGTGTAACCTGTCAGAAATGTGGTCAAAATTAATTCTACTATGAAACGAATGTTCGTGGAGTTTAAAATACGTAATAGAAATTACAATAAAAACACGTTATTCTGAACGAGAGAGAAAATTTTTTTAAATGCATCATTTACATCTGCACAACCCTAATAGTCTGACATATTTTTGGAAATGTGGAAAGATCAGGTTCTCGCTCGAGAATTATGGCTTTTCTTTCAAAAGGAAATGAAAGAAAAATTTGCGTAGATAATTTATTAAAAATAAAGTACAAACGAACGTGACGTCAACGCAACGCGATTCAAATGTGGAAATGGCGAAAATTATTCTTTAAAGATCGAACAAGAATCGAAAGAAGAGTTGCTTTTACGTTGTCCTCGCATTGTAAGCGGTAAAGGCTTTTCAAATAGTTCCGCGAGCTCGAAAATTCCCGCCGTGAAACAACATACGAAAACTACTTACGATCAACGAGCATTCTTGGCAAAAAGCACCAGATCGGCATTGAAATTCCCCCGGTGACACATTTTTCTCAGCTGTTTCATGCCGCGGATACGTAAGAAGCACGAGCGTGCAACTAGCGTGCTACGCCTTCGAACGGTGTCAGCAATTCCCCTCTGTTCGTTCCTAAAGCTATTCCGAGCATTCGCTCGTGGAACATTTTTCGTCGGCTTAAGAATTGAAATGCGAAATTCGAAAGAATCTTCAGTTCTCCGTAACGTTTGCGAGTAGGAAAATGTATTTTTAGATTTGAATAAAAATAGAGAGACTCGCGGAAATATTCGAACACCAGCCGTGAAAGAAGTTATATAAAAGATTTTCACTAACTGCTACCATGATCAAGGGGTATCGCGGTTGTGCTGGCAAAATTTGAAACCGCCATCTGCGAATGTACAAAGAAATTATTCAACACCAAGTGTCAGTGAAAATTGGAAATATTTCATATAACGCTTAGAAAGTTTCGATAAATGTTCGAATACATCAATTCAATTAGGTACAAAATTCTTTCGTCTCGTTGTCAATATCTCATTCTTGCCGGGATCTTTGTTTCACTACATTCTCTCAGATTCATTCGTTAATTATTATCCTACGATACGGAATGTGAGTAATGCACGACGTTGAAATGAATTATGTAGCTGCAAGAAGATCTCCCATAGAAATAAGAATATTTGTATTCCCTTTCACGCGGAAATATAAATTGCTCGAAATAAAGAAAGAGTAACTCGAATAATTAGTGAAAATTCGACGTAACAAATGAAATAAAACGTCGTTTAACGTTACAATTGCAGGTTGAATAACAACGACGGGAAGGACATCAGGTTAACGTCTCCAAGTGGCCATACTCAACGATTGATGAATCCGGCCGCAACTTTGAGGGTTGTTTCCTTGAACGACCATCGAGTTTCCAGTCCTAGCGATAGCGACATACGAGTTCATAGTCCAAGTAAGGAAATACGCACACTGTTCTTTATGTATAGCTAACAGCTGTTTATATATTATACAGATACTTGGCATTTTTTTATATTTCTTATGCTTATATTTTTATTGCTTTTATATCTTTGTGAATGGAAATTTAACAAACATCCCCCGGTCATTTGTAATTGGCTTCAGGGATTGACCGATAATTTTCGTACTACTCGCGTACTTTCTACGTTAACCCTCCCTAATCAAAATTTCATTTTACATTTACTTACAAACGAAGGAAACTGTCAGTTGATTTTGTTTCAATCGTAATAATAAACCGAATGAAATACAATGGGGAAGCAATACGTATGAATTTCAAATTATACACTACAGAGGGTTAAACGTTCAATTTGCTCGAGTCGAAAATTCCTCTCGATACTTCTTTAATCCGTAATTCTCTTGGTATGTGTTCGACTAAACTCTTTAATCCTCGAAGAGCAATCCCTCTTTAAACTGCTGTATACGTTTTCTCTCTCGGTGTCTTGGTACATTTCCCCGGCTCATTCAAACGCAAACACCCGTTGAATCAGTCCCTGAGCCATCTTCAACGCTTGTCGCGGCCAGCGGAACATCCAACGAGTTCGTTCACCCCTCTCTCAGGGTGAAATTTACCCTTCCTTCGACGTTCGTTTCGCTTCGCGCGAATATCTCCTTCGAACCTCCATTGAATTATACTCGAGATCCTTTCGAAGGCTCACACGCGATCGTCGTTCGATTCGGAGAACAGGGCTGAGCGGGGGAAAAAGGCAATCTGCGACTACGAAAGAAGGGGTTGATCCCCACGGTTGAGTCGCGACGAGTCGCGTGAAGAATTAATATCGGGAAGCGCGTACAGTGTTTGCGAACGTTGTTCGAAAAGAGCGTGGATTTGGGTTGAAGTAGGGACTGGGAGTTTGCCGTGCTGTTAGGATTAATTATTCCGGTATCCTCCGGGAATAGAAAAGGCCAGTGTCGGTGTACAAAGCGGCACGAGGAATTACAGAATTCTACCTACGCTCGTAACTCGTAATATCATCAGATATTTGATGAAATTATAATAACACACGTAGCTACGATTCGCGTTGGAAATTACTCGCAGTACGAAGTAATATATCGTATTCGATTTTTATAATGCGAGAAGCGTGGAATATAAAATTATATTATTTGTGGGTTCTTTTAAACAGATTAGAAGATGAGAAACATTATCAAATCTAATTGTAACTAACAAACGTACAAATTAATTAAAGCGAATTTATCATGAAAATCCTTCCTCCTTTATTTTTTAAACGAATTAACCTTCATCCGTACATAGAAAGCGCGTAGGATTACGATATAAAATTGATACACAATATCTCTGAAAGTAGATTGTGCGGAAATTGAACAGAAATTCCGTCTATTGGTTGATAAAAGAAAATTTGCAAATTTAACTATCTGCCTTCTCATCGTAGGTATTCGTCTTTTAACCATCGTGTTAAAAGTTGGAAGAATGAGTGACGGAATATAAAAAGCTTAACAGACTTACCGCGAATTATTGGTCTTCGCCGTTCTATAAAAGTGCTTGAAAGAAGATGGAAACTCCATCGTGGGAAAAAGTTCCGTCGCGTTGTTAATGCAGAATCTGGTCTCAGAGTGTACACTTGCGTACTACGTTGAATACGTTGTAATACTTATAGCGCAATATCGCGGCTAACATCCAAGCGAATACATTATCGAACAAACATTAACGAGAATGGCCAATGCTCGGAGTCCGAACAGCGGTTAAGCGATATCGAGCCAATATTTGCCTCGTACCAAATTCTTGTCTGGGTCGATGCTGCGGCTATTAAGCGCTGCTTTCTGCATTTCTATCTGATCAACTTCGAAAGTAGATAATCGTTCGTACGATTAAAGAGAAAGTCTCCTATCCTTGGTGTGGATCAAGCGCGCAAGATATTTTCTTTGCTAAAAATTCACTGACAACCGCATGGGGTTGGTAAATATTGTTGCTACTCTGTATGCAGACATTATCGTCCTAAATACACCTGGGTCTTGTTTTTACATTTGCTTGTCGTAGAGAAAAGATATCTTCGCCAGGGATGTTATTTAGCTCTGTCTCGGAAAAACTAAAATTAAAAATTACAAAGTAAAATTAAACAAATAGTTGTTCATTATGTAAATTTCAGTCAAGTCACAATAAAATTGTAATTTATTAATTTCAACCTTTCAATACTTAATAATTGGTACAAGTTCCTTGTCAATTGATTAACTGTAATTAAATTAATTGATTATACTACAATTAATTGTTCGATTAATTTAATTATAATACTGTATCAAACACTGTTCAAGGATCAAGGGTTCTTCTAACGTAATAACCCCTTTACCGAATGAAAGTCTTTCGTTCGACAGACGTCCACTCCAAGTCGCCCAATGATTTTCTCGTTTGTTCGCAGTCGAAAGGAAAATGGTGAGCCCGATCGGACGCGAGGTGGACCGCGGCGGAGGCACAGCCGTCAGGCAGAACCAACGCAGCGTATGGGAGTGCAACGAGTTGCTGCACAAAAGGGTGAGTGAAAGACAATTTGACTGACGGCGAAACCTTCGAGTTTGATTGGCATGGCGAAGCATGGAAAGAGAAAGGAGTCTCAACGTAAAAACCGACACACGGCTTCGACTGATTAGCCGCTTATTTCTTTCTTTCGCACCTTTGTCTCCTCCCTCTCTCCGCCCTCCACGTAATTGTAACTCCGTTTCTTTACATTTCACGCCGGTACACGCCATTAGTGTCACGCGACAAAGCAAGCAAGCCAAGCACGTACACGGTTTGTTCGAGCTCTGTCCCCCCCCCGCCGAGTGTTGCAGTAGTCCAGCATTATCGTCCCAGCATGTAAATTCCATTAGTTGAATTAATTAAAACGTTGCCCAGGGCGAGCTGACGATTTCGCGGCGCCTACGCCCGCTACGCTCGTTTTAATTGCGATAACGTATTTCGGTTCTCCGGCGCGTTATCAACCACCTTCAAATCGCTTCGAACGTGCGAACATCCGTTCAGAGGTTGGATCGGAACGCTTTTTACTCTTAATATTCGGGATTTATCGTCGATCGTAATATTTACGTACTTCGTAATAGGATAATTGTCAATCCGTTGAGGGAGCAATGAATTTTTGCAACTTTTTTCTTAATATTTGGAATACAATTACAGAGACGTGTAAGATGTTAGAAAAATACTTGTCTTATTTTTTTTACAGTGTCTTTAACGTGTTTTATACTTGCCAGCAATCCATAAATCGACCAATTCTCGAAAGATTTCTCTACTGAAATCTGTTTGACAGATGTAACTTTCGTAGACTGTAGCGCGAAATCGAGCGAAAAATCAAATTTATTCGAACGACCTCGAACGAATACAAACAACGTCGAATAATATTTATTCGCGCGATGTAGCCATTTGTGTTTATTTTGAGGTTTTACTTTTTCATTTCTTCGTTCTTTCTCCGAATATGCTTCCAGTACAACCATAGCCAGAGGCGGATAATGTGAAAACATAACGCTGTAGTTTATAGGAAAACGTTATCGAACATTATCGTCGCTTCACGCTGGCGGTGTTAAAGTTTCACTTTACACGCGACTGTGGTCTGACACGTTATCGCCTTTGGTTAGTCGACCAACGCGAAGACACGTGGATCGATGGCCCTTTAGGGCATTAGACTTTGTAGTTGATACTCGATCCAACGGGTATACTGCTGCACTGAAGTTAAGAGTCGTTAGTTTAATTAGAATCCTTCGAGTACTGATTGTACGATACTTGAACCCTCGTTCGGCTCTTGCGTCAATTTGATACGATCCTTTTGTAAAAAAAAGAATCTTCTGACAAGATCGTATCACTTCTTATGTTTCATGTATAATAACATGTAGGTGCAATCTTCGAATCCACGGTGATTTTTCTTTGCTGAAAAGAAAATTTTTCAGTGCCTGTGATGTTGCTTTTTTTCAATTTGTAAAACTCATCTTCGTATTTTTACTCCCAACATGGTGCAAGAACCAAAAGAATCGTGGCTCTTTTTTTTGTTGGAAAAAATTAACTAGGGACTCTGGAAGTAAAGGCTTTATAATTTATAAAATGAGTCGGGGGTGATTGTTCTATAATTTTATCATTCACAGTTTATATATATATCGATTTACTTTTCATCGAAAATTTAGTTATTCTTAATTCTGCCCACCGGTATATTAGTTTTTTTTATCATTGTACCAATTTCATATCAAAAATATATGCAACGAGCAAGAGTAAATTATTTCTACATTTTCAGTTTTAAAATTCTATACATTTAGTAAATATTCAGCATTTTTTTTCTATAATATTAAAATATTTATCTATAATAGATGAAGAAAGTTAACCTTGCTACGATCCTCGAGTCTGCTTGAATCGTTCGAAACAAGTATATTCTTCGATATACATTCTTTGAGAAATATTCTTGTGAGAAAAAAGTGAGAAAAAAAGACCTCGTAAAAATTGTAGTAGAATTGAATAACTATTACAGTACGTTCGTACAGAACAACGTAATTGCAAACATAATTACAACTCGCTTCGACATTGCTCGATACACAAGATCCGGAGGAACCGCCGAACTTTTTGCAATTGGAGCAATTAGAAACGTGCGGGTCAAACTACCAGCAAAGTTCTAAATTGCTTTCAGAGGGACACGTTCGGAGTTGACGTTTTCAATCGAGGACACGTGAATCGCGATAAATTATCACTCAAGGGACATGGTGTCGCCGTATTGAGAAAGTTAGCCGACGATACCTACTAATAGTGAAAGAGATGCTCTATGAAAGGCTGCGGACCAAAGTTTTCTTTCACTTCGGATAACTCTCGTGTCAGGAATTTGGATCAGTGGCTGAGAAACATCTGTTCGTCGTGTAGATGTGTCGTTCGAAATGGAACGTTCTAAAGGGAGTTTTGTATCATAGCTTTTGAGACACTATTGTAAAAGTTGCTCTTGGAAGGAAATTGACAAAGTATAAATATATAGTCTATGATTATTTTATCACTGAAAGTGATTTTAGCGGGATCGGTGCAACGCTAATGCAACGAAAATTAGCGATTGGTTGATTTGGGTCACGTGATTCGTGAGGGGGCGTGGAGTAGACCTCGAGTAGGAGTGGCGTTGTCTGGTTGCCTGATTTGTTTTCTATCGACTCAAATGTTTGCGTATCGATAAAATTTTATGGCAAAAGAGTCGTCTTCATTTCCTATAGTCAGAACAGTTGCTTCTGGGCCTTTTAGTGAGACGAATCGTACTGGCGTACAAGTCGTGCAGTTTTTTTCATTAACTTGTGAATTTTCATTAGCCACTTTCGTCTAAGATCGTGGCTTTTAAAACGTCGCTGTAAGAGCTTCTCATTGGAAAATGGCAAAATAATGGAAGAAGTTTGCGGAACAGTTTGATCGTATGTATAATACAATCATTATGACGTTATAACTAAATTGTTCCATCGGCTGAAGATTTTGACAAAGAAAATCTGTTTGTACGATAGACATTATTTTTAATGGAGAATAACTTGTTTGGTTTCTAAGCTCGCTCTCTATATATTGTCGCGCGAAGCAACAAAATTCCTAAAGCCCCGGCTCTGAAGAGGACAATCGGCACGCTCGAAGGACTCGCTGAAAACCATTGAAACGCGCGAATGTACGCGTACGCGCTTCCCTTTGCGCGAGGAATCCAGCCATTGGTTCCAGCCAGTGTCCGACCACTGCCATCGGAGAGAACGATTTAACCGCGTCTGTTTGATGCCGAGTTTCCAAGCATTTCATTAGCCCCAGAAACTCATTAGCATAGACGCATAGACGGGAGAAACAGAGAAGATCGGAGATTTTTCATCGCGTACGTGTGTCATTGTCGGAGCCAGGAACTATGGAGTACTCGTCTGTAGAAATTTCATCGGTTGCAATTAATACTTCGTCCTACCCCAACGTGATTACGTGGGAGGACTATTGCGAGTTTATCGACTAATGGAATATTCTTATTGATGAAAGTGACGCGACGATTGATACGGTGAAGGGCATGACTAAAGTCAGTAATCACGGGTTTATATGTATATAAATCCATTCTTATGGAATTAATATTAAGGTATATGTAGTGTTTCCTTATTACAATAGGAATTTATATAAACTTATTGTGGAACATGTTACAATTGGAATTCATATAATAGAAAGGAGCATATGTAGATTCGAACTAGCAATAACAGTATCGCGTGAAACGAAATGAATATTTCTTGATACAAGCGAAATACTACTTGAAAAAAATTGTGCACGACGTTTCTATAATTTTCATCTTTTTTTTATATCTCAATATCAACCTGATATAATATTATATAATTGGAAAGTTACGAGTTCAAATATTTTAAATAATGCTTACTTCTTCAATACACCATCATAGTAATACCAAATGACATAATAACGATAATAATAATATATCGATAACAATTCTCAGTTTCCGAATTTCAAATCGAAGTAAGTAACTAAATAATCGTCTTCTTTTTTAAACAAACTTGCAAAATTTCTGATTTTTGGTTATAAAGAGGTCAAACTTCTCTAACTATGTCATTTTTCGATCGATTCACTTTGCAAGAGGAGCAATCAGTGCAATTTGAGCGTCACCGGTAATCTCTGTCATTTTACCGAAAGGTAATCTCATTGACTGCGAGTTTGCGAGTTTATCACAGGGTTTCTGCTAATCTATAGTTTACCATAGGAGTTGCCCCTTTGAAATCCTACTATAATACTAACCGTGATAAATTCGACTCGTTGATCGAACGAGCAAGCGTAACGTTTGCATTTAGTACGTACGCGAGTCGCATGTAACGTGCTCGTAAACTGTCGTCCCTTTCGCAGAAAGCGCATCTACGTCTTGCGAATTTCTCTTCCGAGAAGAAGACAGGCTTTAGTTGATTTTATTTGAAAAATAACTAAACAATTCGTATTAACATTCGAACTATTATTTATTATTGTCATTTCTGAAATGACACAGATTTTGTTAGTACGAAGTTCGATTGATCAAACGGGATTATAAATTCTTACTATTACAAATAGAATTTGATACATTTCCAACAACATCCAACTAAATAAAGTAACATTCCATTCAATTCGTCATTTTTCTAATACGTCGTTATTCGTGCAATACAACAACGATAACACGTCACTACGAATGTAATGTGTTATTCGAACGATACTCGGAGCATGCAAGAGGAGATCCGTTCGCGCTCGCTCGGTTCGCAAAATGGTCTTTTTACGTCCCGTCGCGTTTCCATTCTACCGGAGATTTGCCGTTTTACGATTCTGAAAACTTCCGCTTAGCACGTATTACGTAAATCGTTGTCGTTTCGTGGCAGCCACCGCCACACGGGTTTTCTTTCTTGGACGAAGTTAGTATTCCACTCGACTGACGTTACCTGGCCTTTTTTCCGCAAATATTGGCACAACGAAGTTGCGCTTTAACTTGTTAAAATTGTCTGCTTTGAAGTCTCCAATTGTTTGTGCACGCTGTACACGTTGAATTTCTGAAACTTTAAAGCGAAATAAATTAAACGTGGCTAAATCTCGCAGAACTGGATTTCGCGTCTTATCGAAATTAATTATCAATTATCATCCTGATATAATGTATGAAATACCTGTATGAACTTGTACATCTTGTGCTTTTTGGATGAAGAGAAAAGCAAACGATTGAAAATCATTGTGAATCTATAAAACTACAAATGGAAAATTACAAATTGATCAGCTTGACTATTTCTAACCGTTCTTATGGAGGTCAGAATAATACAGTGAAAGGTACCGATGATTCGCAAAGATGCAAGTGTAAAAAATAGAAAAAATATTGTTTCGTTGTTCCTGCATCAGAATCATTTCATTTCTAAAAATGCACCGTATTGTAAATATATAAAATTTCAGACATAAAAATAACAGACAAAATGACATACATGTAAAAAAAAAAAAATCTCAAAGAATGCGACAATATAATTGCAAATTCGCGGAATTACACTCCAGAAAATTTGTTCGTTTCAACCGGCTCTGCCGGCTCTGGTGCTAAGAGTACGAATGGAAGCAAGCAAGAGAGTGAACTGGCTCTCTTGAATCGCCTCTTTATTTGGAGGCTGCAGGACACAGTCCCAGCGAGGAAGTAACGACATTCGTGCGCTGCTCTTATATCCATGCAAAGAGAGAAAGAGAGAAAGAAAGAAAGAAAGGAAGAAAAGGAGATAGAGTGATTGAGTGGTTCGCGTATCTCCTTCAAAGTGAAAAGGACGAGAGATGTAAAAGGAAAGAAGAAAAAAGAAAAAAACAGAAGAAGAAGTAGAAGAAGAAGATAAAGAGAGGGAGGAACGGCGAGGGCAGACCGAAAGGGATGAGAAAGAAAGAGGATTAAGAAAACCGAGGGCCGCCACGGTCGATCCTGCATACGGTCAGCAGTGGTCAGCAAGGGCACCGTGCCAGGGAACTGCAGACGGACTTTAAGCTACCTGCACAACGGTGGCTCGCTTTGAATGGAGTGTTGGGACAAGCATTATATCGTTCGTTAAACACTTCGGGCGGAGTGTTCTTTGTTTCGATTCGCTCTCTCTCGATCGATGCAACGGAGAGGAGTCGGAGACGTTCGGGCTTAATTAAGTCCAAGCTTTTGAAGATTCCAGGCTTTTGTTACTTTCGACGCCGTGTTAACGCAACTATTTCGCAGAATATTTCGAACGAATCCCGCGGAGCTGGAATGGCAAACGTAGTATTGGAAGTTCGCATCGCTTTCGGAACGTTCGCGCCATTTTGTTTGGGAACTGCGCGAAGTTCGTTCGGGATCTCGACAACTCGGCGCGGAGGATTAAAAGTTAATGGAGATCGTTCGGAAATTGATTTCAACTGGGTTAATTCGATCAGGTTAGGTTTGCCTTTTTTGATTAATTAAGGGATTGTTCCGCGTAGGTAATTTTCTACCGAGTAATTACTACACTGCGGATTTTTGCATTTAGGGCAAATGGAAAATTGAAGAAGTACGCAAAATGCGCGTAGATGAAATAAACTTTTATGCATTTGTGGGGAATTTGAAAGTTAGATGTATGAAATATCCAAAGTAGAATATTTCTTATAATATTTAGCGATTGAAGCTAATTCTATTAGGTTCCGTTAGATTTCCATTTCTTTATTCAGCTTATTTATATCCGCAAAAATGCAGATATCAAAGTCCGCTGTCTGGATTCTACTCGTGAAACTTTGTCCATTTTTTGGATCAGAATGGTCGCAGAATGGTCCTCGCCCCTTAAACGATACGATAATCGGTATATTCGGAAGGATACAAACCGAGTGTTCGAGCAATTGGAGGAAATTGCAACGCCGTTTCAATAAACGCGGTTATCAATGTTTATTTAAACAGTTTCAGTCTAGCGAGGATAAAAGGCTGGCGTTTCTCTCGGAATGGAAGTTTCCGCGAGTTTCCCGCTGAAAGTAGCCGTTACGTCGAAATAAGATCGTTGCAAAAGCCGAGGCTACTCGAAAACGACGATATCAGCCGGAGGACGATTCTTCGAACCGTTAAAAGCTCCCCAAGACCCTGGGAAACTTGCAAGTCCCGAGTCTGTAGACGGCCTTAATCTCGATGGCTTCGAAGGTTTTTGAAAGTCGAGGAGTTTTTCGAGTTCCCCGGGAAAGAATCGAAAATCTCGGTTGCCCGTGAAACGGTTCGCAATATAACTACGTGCGTGTAATCGTGGGAAAGAAGTTTTAAAAGCGTCTTCGCGCGTCTTCTCTCTCTTTCAACATAGTTGGCGAAATGCGAATACTCCGAGCGAAGTTGAAGATACGAGAAGAGAACACGAGCTGCTTCCAGTGTCAGCTGAAATAATCGCAGCATCTCCGAATGTGAAGTTGCTCGCGAAAATATTTAAACATTTATAAAAACCTTTCTGTGGGCATATTGTGTATTTTGAAATTTTATTAACACTGTAATATCGTGATTATATTGGTTAAGTTTGAAGTAAATCGAAAAATATATACATAAAATGTTTAATATAAGTGTTTAAATACGATTGAAGGATATTTTATAGAAATAGTGAAAGTATTTAAACATAAACACCTAAATTTGCATTAAGCGAATGTTGCATCAAGCAAATCATTGAATTTCTCTTTATAAAACAATAAAAGTTAATGTTACAAATTGACTGAAAACAATTGTAAATGAAATGGATTAAGATAGATATTCGTGTTTGCAACTTCCATATACTTTTTTGAATTTGTTTCGAATTTTGTCAGTGCAATCACGATTAAACGATTCTTATTTTGACGTGAAATGAAATTTCAAAATATTTTATATAACGCAGTATTTGTATGAATGAGCTACTGTATGTCGATCTTAATAGAATGCGTAGTATATATTTTACACTTGTAAAACTTTATATGTTTGAATTTCACCATCCGCCATCTTCCGCTGTTCACTTTCTGTGTGCATGTAGGTTTTATTCACGAAACTCTGACGATATTGAGACACACTTATTTCCTGATTAGAATAGCTGCCTGCACCTTTCAACCGAGAACAACCAAACGTAGCAAGAATATTTTCCGAGCTACAAAAATATTTCTGCTACCTTCGCTAAAAGTCGTTTCTAACCATTCTCTTCTACCTCTATTATCTCGGCAGAACTATTTTAAACCTCGTTCAGTAACACGATCTCTCAATTATTTCGAGCAGTACGGACTTCGATCATTCCCCTTGCCTCGAGCAACATCTGTATTATTTTAAGGATAATGCCAAGTTATCGATGACGAAGCTAAATGAAGACGTGCGGAAACTCTGACAATGCAAATCATTCGTAATATTTATACTTGTAAAGATGCTGGCTAAAGGTGACCACGTGACTAAACGTTATGTTATCCGTGGCTAAAAATTATGCCAATCTGAGTGTCCATCCGAGCAAACTGCTGAGTTTTGAATTGAGACTATACGAGAGAAAAGAAAAATGTACAGTAGCAAATTCATTACCAACAAAATTGTTCGATTAACTCGTAACTTGTATCGTTGGACATGGCTACAATAATTCAGGGAATTCTCAATTCGGTTTAATTTCCTTGCCAATTTCAATCGAAGAGAGTATAAAATACAAAACACACACACACATATATATATATATATTAAAACTTCTCTCGCAACAGTTGCACAATGCCCGCGTGTTAATAAACCGAGTATTTAAAAGGAACATTATAATCAGATCTCCTCCAGTTATAAAGGCCGCTTTAACCGAGGGAACATAGGCTCGCGTGGTCGAGGCGAAGCCAGCCAGATCTCAGGCAAAACATACAAAACGATAGCTCGACAAGCCGAGCAAGGAACCACGGTGCATGCCGGGTACTGTAGGAGTCGGTGAACAGGCGAGTCGATCAGAGACCGGGCATGACGCCAGTCTTCCAAAGTCTTCCTTCCACCTTCGCGACGCTCTCTCGCTACGCTCTCCATTCTGCTCGTTTCGCGTTGTGTTGGCAATATACGCCTGTCGATATGAAACTTCCTCGATAACGCCTCTCGGTGCTTCGCCTCCCGGTGTGTCTGTCTAAGCTTCGTTTCCATCGTTGAGTCCATCGTAGGAAGGAGAGAGAAACAGTCCCGATGGAAGCTGCCAGCAGGATCTCTTGAAACAGGTACGAGGGATCGTCGTTTGCGGGATCGACGGTGTTTCGGTAGTTTCACGCAGATCGGTTTGAATGGAGAGACAGATTGGAGATTCCGCGTCTACGGAGCGAGTTTGTGCAAACGGTGTGTGGTATGTCGTGTCGCGATGTGATTTAGAGCCGGTGATTTTGAATGGGGTTTGTGGTCGTTTCCGAGAATAGTGGTCCGAGGAAAGCTTCGCTTTCTGCGAGCTTCTCGTTTTTGGTTAATCTTGGACTACTCTCTTTCGACACCGAAACTGCTCGTTCAAGTGTGAAACTTGTGTGTCGAAGAAATGAAAGTACGAGGAATGGGGCAAAGTTTCCCTTTTTGGTTGAGTAAGGTTAATATCGAACAATAGAAAGCTCGTACTGGGGAAATTGAAATGCTAGGGATAGGAGGTAATTTACAATATAACGAAGAATATAGCAAGTTTTTATTTATAATTTATAATTTATATTTGACAGGTAAATCTATGAAATTTGTATTATTAGAAATTAAGGTTGAAGGAATAGAGGAAAATATATATATATATATATATATATATATATATATATATATTTTAGGAAGAATCATTCAAATCCATAAATTCTAGCGGTTCTACTTTGACAATTCCAACATTGACCTATTCGTTTACGGTTATTCGTGCACGGGAAGCGATTGATAAGTTACCCTTCAATTGAGAAAACTGTAATAACGTAATTGTGGGGTCCAGTATAAGAAAGAGCTATGCCACAATAGTTGCGTCGTAAGATGTCATGGCTTTTACGAAAAGTAGTATCGCAATACAGCTTGGCTCAATTTTCGCAATTGAGACTTCTGTCTTTTTATTCCATGTTTTCCATTTTTGTCATTTTTTATTAAGATTCCAGAAGCGAATGACTTTTAAGTAAAAACATAAATATTTTATTCACGATGCTAGTATTTTGAAGTGATTAATTACATTTAGAAATGATACTTGTAACTGCAATATATTGTATTTTTTATAAAATTGTACGAGGATATTGATTTCGTCTAAAAAGAAAATGGTACTGCAACATTAGCTCTTGGCACAGCAAGTTGGGTCGCTCAAGGACCTCCCGATACATATCATTTTTCATTACAGTTCAATATCTATTAAAAATATTCGTTTGCCAAGATTGGAAACCATTGAACTTAATTGCATAAAAAAGATGTGTTTTCTTTTTAATTTCAAAAACTACACGCAACTTTCTTAAAAATACACATGTATGAAGAAAAAATATATATTTTTATTTTCTTTTTCCATTCCAAAATATATATATATCTCTTTTGGAAAGAAAAATACGTGTAAAATATATGCATGAAAAGAAAATACGTATCTCTTTTTTTAAGTAGCTGTTTTTTAAGTAACTGTTAAACATTTTCGTACGTTAATGATCGTGACAATGATAATGGCTAAATATCGAATGATATCAAAGTAATTAATAAAAAAATGTTTATTTAATTATGGCACAGCTCCTTCTTACATCGAATCTTTCAATTGATTATCTGTCATTTGTACTTGTAGCTGGCAGTTGGTAAATATTGACGCAACGAATTATCGCGTTTTAGTAGGTAGATACATTCGTAGAATGAACTCGTAGACTTTGGTAACACGCGTCGATCTTTTAAGCTTAGGTTCGCTGTCGTTCTTTGTTTCAGTATCAATTAAGCACTATTTATTTTATGATTTCTAACGTTAAGCAACTTTATTTTCTGCACCCAGCATTCGATCGACGAAACGAATTTACTCGATGGCCAATATTTTACACCTTTTCCTTTCTATTCTCTTTTCATTCTTTCCATGCCAATCACGTATCGAAACGCTTCTTGACCATGTATCAACATAAACGTCAAAAGATTCCTTCGATTTGACGTTTACACGGTGAAATAATTCGGTGGAAAAAAGGAAAAAAGAGAAAGGTAGAGAAACATCGTGGAACGCAGAAATATTGAACACGATGGTAGTCTAAAAAGAAACTTGACTCAAATGCACTATTAATACAATTTTCGTTTTGTAAATTATAACATACGCATCTTTTGCCTTCATTCTTCGTGTTAAAATTCGGTGTTTCAATCATTTCACCAAATTACAGAGGTGCGTAGATTATTGCCAGACTATGTCAATTTTTTCAATTTCGTCCACTTTTTGTACAAACACCGGCCAAAAATTTTGATGCACTTTTATTGAATTAATCAGTTTAATATTTTTTTTGTTACGTCTACGTATTTTTTTGGTTATATCGTACGACGACTATTGATATTAAAAGAAGAATCAGAAGATCTATTTGTTCAACTTTTTATAATGGAACTTGATTAATGGAGATCGTAAGTGAAGTAACACGAGGAATATTAGATTTTTAGTAACGTTTATAATAGTTTGCGAATGTTTACGAAAAGTCAAATTGCTTATAATTAATCGAGCTTGGAAAATTATTTAAAAATGTACTACGTGCATCCGTAATCTGAATTATCATAAAACACAAAAGTATCTTACGCTTCACTTACTCTCGATTGTATAGTTGTTGTCTCGTGCCAAGGAGATTTGAAGTACAATTCAAATTCAAAAAAAATAGAGTACTTTTAGAGACAAATTTTTGCCCAGACTCCATTTCATTTTCTGAGAACAAACGCAAAGATCCGCAGTCGGCCAACAACCTACCCACCTCTGTACGAGTAAATACGTAAGACAGTTTTACATTTTCATCGCCTTGTCACAACAAGTCACGCGACAAGTTTCCTCAAGCATAGATACCCGTCGGAGCGCAGCGTCGTTGAATGCCGCAGGTTGCGCGTATAGAGCACGTAGAACCTTTTTCAGAGCTCGATCGATCTCGTCGGTCGAGAAGAGAGACAGACGGCCGGTTATCGAGACGAGTCGTCGCCGAGGGAGCGGCGGTTACACGCTAGATTCAAGGCTCCGCGCGTTCACACCGAATTGTTCGCCAACGAAACAAAGTGTTCGGCGGAACGAAAGGGAGAGGGGCCAGTGGCCAGTGGCTTTTTTTTTCCCTCGTACGCGCGATCGCTAACGAAAGATTGCATGCCTCGACAGAGCAACGTCAGCTCCCAGCGAGCAGAGGGTGGTGGCTGCAAGCTGCCACAACCAGGAACCCACGGGCTGGTTCGCGTTTCCGCTGGCGAACTCCTCGGCAGGACCCACGAAGAGCTGGTGCTTCTGTTGATCCAGCTACGCCGGCAGAACGCCACCATCTACAAAGCAATGGAGACTTGCCAGATGGAGATCGAGGCACAGGTCCGGGGACATTTTCAGAAACTCATTTGGGACTGGCGAGGGAGAATGATGGAGCCTTCGTCAGAGCCGGTGGTGTCGCCGCTGGTGTCGCCGCTGGTGTCGTTTTCTGTCCATTCGATAGAAGCAGTGGCATTCCTTTCATTACCATCAAACGCTTTGCAGGAGTATTGTTCATGGGTTCATGGTTCATAAATTTGATGTATTCTTTTGGGAGATGTTGTTAGATCGTTGTGCGTGAAATGGCCGATTTGGACAATTGAATGGAGATCTCGAACAGGGATCTCTGTTACATTGTTAAACCTTTTAATCACTATTGGACTAACAGTTATACCGTGCTTTTCTAGTGGCGTAAAGTGGTCAGAAAAAATCATTAACAACGATCAATTAAAGATTTTCGTTGTAATACAGATAGAGAATTCTTAATATTGAAATGTTAATTAGCAGGTATTAACCATTGCAATAACATAATGTTCGGACATTAAAATGTTCAAAAAACAAAACTTCAGATAAAGGAGACTTATTATGAGTGAACTACAGATTTTTCAGGATTTATAAGAAATTTTAAACTACAAAAATAAACGAAGTAATATATTTACATAAAACATGCAAAGTATCCGTAATTTAATTGTGATATGGTTTTTCAATACTCGAATCTAGTCGGTCGAAGAAAGTTCGAATTTAAGAAAGCTATAAACTGAAATGTTCGTTAAAAATCTGGCCACTTCATCTGCGATTCACACCCGATATTTTGTGCTTTCACTCTTTTAAGGAATTATCATACTCGAACTTGAACAATGCTCTCACAATCAGTTCTTAGTGTTTTAAATTTTTCCGTCAACTATGTTTGTCAGATTTTGATTTTACCAAGGATTTACAGCAGAAAGATTTAGACCGGATGGGAACTTGTACGAGATACACGGTTAAAACGGAGACGGATGTTTTCACGAGGACGTTGATAAATAATCGCGATCGAGAATCCTGTTATCCTCGCGAAAAATGCCGCGGTTCGCGGCGAGGAGAACCGGTTTCAAGGACACGTTTCGAGAGAGAACGTCATTAGAATAGGAACTTTCTTCGAGAAAAAAATTCCAATGACGTGATGCTTTGTTCTCTGGTCTGGCGTATTCTCGCGTGACGGGTATTCTCGTCTTATAGTCTGCGTTTAACACGGCTAATCGGTGTCTGGGAAGAGACGTTAAAGAAAAGTTAAACGTGAATCGAAAGAGAAATCTAACGTTGTTTCGTTCGATTAGATTTCCTCGAATTTCTTTAAAACTCGTTCGTTTTTTCAAGTTCGTATCAGTCTGATCGTGTGAATTTTTCAGTGTTACAGAATGTTTCGAAAACGTCTGATCTAAAATTCAACGACGCTTTCCTGAGATTCGTGTCGATTTGATTAAATAAATTTTTCAATATGCAGAGTGTTTTGAGAACGTAGATCGAGTATACCTTAGGTCTAGAATTCCAGCTTTCCTGGCGAAAATTTTAAAAATGCGAGTCTACTATATTACGCGACAGATTTTTTTATTTAAAATTCGATTCTATTCGTCGATTCGTTCTTCTATGATTCGTTTCAATCTGATGAAATGAATTTTTCAACGCACAAAGTGTGTTTTCCGAATAATGAATAGATTACGCCGCAAACTTTTATTCAAAAATTCAACAGATTTCAATTACTAGGTATTGGAAAAAGTTTACGCGGATTTTTAAATCGAAATTCTCCTCTATCAAACGATGTGGTATCCAATATTTTATAGAAATCAAGTGAGCGAGGTCTCTTTTTTACAACAGACCTAATTGATATTTTAATAATCATAATTATAAATTAATTGAACAAATAGTTTCTAAAATTAAATATCTATCACACGAATGCAACACGTACCATATCTTATAAAGTACGATATTTCTAATGTCGAATTTAATGAACGCATAATTTAGATTGAAATAGAATTTCACTGTCATTCTTTAGCGATTCATTGCTTTGCCTAAACTATTCTTTTCGAAAAATACGACTGCCAGTGTTCCAGTTTCCTTCACACGGCTACAGATGCAATATAGTTGCTTCCATATAGCATCACTAATGAAATAGATTTACCATTCACGCCTATTGCACATTCCTGTAATCTACAACGAGTCCAGTATAATTTTACGTAATAGCTACGTTCACCTAACTCGTTTTATCCGCGACTCGGCTTGAAGTCACCGCCTGAAATGAGGTATTAACACACGTTTTCGAAACAAACTGTATGTACAGAGTCGTTCAAAAATTTGGAGCATGTTGGAGTTTATTGTACAATTAAATAAATATTTATACATATTTATATATATATCTCAATCGTAATTAGTTACATAAATGTCATCACTCACAATTTTCAACATCTTCCGGGTTTTTAATAAAATTGGAAAGTCTGAAATTTATTAACTATCTAAAATTCACGTATATACATATTGTGATATTCTTATTTCTCAAAAAAAAAAAAAAAAAAAAAAAAAGATTCATTCTCTCCAAAAGACAAAAGATGCTCCAAAATTTTGCGCAAAAGTATACACATGTATCGTAACACGTGGATATTATTTTCGATCTCTGAAAGTATTATTAACCCTTCCTCTCCGTCATTCGCCATTCGCCATTCACCTTGCGTCGAGAACGTTAGCGAACCGCGTTTGCTCTCCAGAAACTGTATATCGTCCCTGAGGGACCACGCGATTCCCTTTTTCGCGATTCGCACACCCTCGAGGCGTATTAAAAGTTTGATCGCGTACAACCCCTCGTCATCCCGTCTCTTCTTTTTTTTTAACCCTGCTGTTATCTCTTTGTTAGCAAAGTTAGATAAATTTGGATAGACGAGCAGTGAAACTGGAATGCGTTTCCGATTTCCATGTCGTGCAGTTTCGGCTAGTTTACGTTCAACTTTAGCGTACATTGTAGCATAGTATGGATGTTTCGTGGGTTTAGTACTCGGTGAAAGTAAATGCGTCGACGTGTTGTGCAAAGTGTGTGTATGTATGAACACATGTTCCGCAGGTTCTCTTCTGAACGTTTCCTTCGATCGTGTCTATGGATCACGCGAGTTAGTTTAGTTTTCACGCTCTGTGAAAGATATTGATTTTCATTTCACTTTATCGTTTTTACAGTTTGCACATTTTTTTCTTTTGTTTTTGATTTTATAAATATTACTTGCACCTCTTCTTGAGTTTACGTCACATTGTTGATACTCTGTTATTACTGGATCGTGACGAAGTAATGGAAACGTTCGAAAACGTTTCTTTAGAATATTAATTAGTAGACTGTGGATTTTTGTGCAAATTTATATTTTTGAGAGTGTAATTAACGCGTTGCCTGCGACAATAATTTTATAATATAAAACAAAATTTGATAATATTTAAAATATTTCGTATTAATACGTGTTTTACAGATTTAATTACATATTGTTACATTTCATACACGATATTTTTAAAAAACTAAATATTTCACTCCATTGATAAAACGTACAGATTCTCCCAATGATCAACGTGTTGAAAGATCATAATCTTCGCGAAAAATTTTACTTTGAATATTTTACGTTAATTCGTCTTGTTCTTTGGAATTTTGCACTCTGAAATTTTTTATAGTTGCGTAAAAATCTGTAGTTTATTAATTGCAGAAACGTTTGGAAACAAAATGTTGTCCATTCTGGCATCGTTCGTTCGTTCGTTTCGATTCAATTAAGTGTCAGCGAAACTTAGGATGCACTATCCTCGAGGCACGATCGTGCACCATTAGGCAGAAAGATTTACTATATAGACATCGCGAAGCGTGGAAATTTGCCCGATGTGGCGCTTAAAGTGGCGATCTTTTGTGACCCGCAGGCTAGATTGGCAGAACTCGATACTCCGCGACGATTGGAGAACCTTCAGAAACTCGAGGAACTGAAGAAGCACCTGATGGATCTCGAGAAGCAGGTAAAACTCACTTTCTCTCCCTTTTGATATTTTTTAGAAATTATGGTTTTGAACTGGAGATTCCATACATACAAATGTATGTATTGACATATTCAAGGTTCACTTTGTGCGATTATTAGTATACGAGATGCTCGAATTTACGCATGTCGTTTTCCAAATAAATTATTATGGTGTCCTAGATTGCAGTAATTAACAATAAAAAAATAATATAACGTCAGTTGACAAAGTTTAATCAGGCAATCTGCTTTTATACTATAAAAAAGAACATATTTTCTACAATATTTCAACACTTGAAAGACACCAACAATTTAGAATGTACATAATTGTTTGAGAAATTACGTTCGTAATATGTTCATATATTTGATTTGTTATACATTCAAAATACAGGTATACTGTATATTTTAATACACGTGAATTTGAACTTTTAAAAGAACGTGACTTTTATCGATTCTGAAGTAGCAAATCTTGAGTTGCACCTTGATTTGCAACAAGTCTCACCTGAAAGAAACACGCAAAGAAAAAAAATAGCAACACCGTCGAAGTTGCGCAATAAATTAACGAAACTAAATTCACTTGGACATTCGGCTCGCTTAATTATTCCGTTCCGAACTCCCGGGGATCGAGTTTTTCAAGCGTGGCCTGACTAATTGAGAAACTTCGAAGCAAGACGAGATCGAAGCACCACCGCGAATTCAGCGAGGCCGAGCATTACTTTGTCGTGTTACTTTGTTGAAGTACGAGAAGGGTAAGCCGCTGGTGAACCTTGTGGACAATATGGTAAAGTTGGGCTCCCTGTACAATCGCAACACTGCCAATGGGACCAACAGTGTCTCGGGTTCCCGACACGACCTAGCACACGACAATTCCAGGGATCATCGTTTGGAATTCAATCAAAAGGTGCAGGAGCAACGTCTGCTCGCCGAGGAGCGCAGGGACTGGGATCGATTAAGTCCTGACCATGGACAATTACAGGTATTGATTCCCATGTACTATTTAAACGCCGCGGTACGTGTTTATTCATTTATTCGCTGGTAATTGACATTACCATTTGCTATTGGTTCTGTGTACATAATTGAAGAAATGAATTAAAGATAAAAATCTGTGATGGAATGAACATTTAAGCATAACGTAAAAAACTGCACGACTTGTACCCCAAGTACGATTCGTCTCGCTGAAAGAAGCAACTGTTCTGACTAGAAAACGAAGACGACTTTCTTGCCATGAAATTTTATTCATAACATTTGAATCGATAGAAAACAAATTACAGGCGCGATCGTTCAGTACCAGACAACGACACTTCTAGTCGAGGTCACGTGACCAAATCAACCAATCGCTAATTTTCGTTGCATTAACGTTGCACCCGAAGAGGCGCCCGATTTTCTGGATTTACCTCCGCTAAAATCACTTTCAGTGATAATAAATCGAAGAATTTCCTATCGAGAGGCCATATAGGTTCGAATAAATGGATCCAAGAGTTCATTCAATCGAGTGCTGACTAATATTTGACTCTGGATAAATGGAACTCGTGCAAACGTGGTTCCACCGTCGTTGTTTTATTTTACTATTGGCATTGGTATATTTCATGCGTCTGAGAAAAGGCGAAAACAACGATCTAAAGTTGGAAATACGAATTCCATAAAACATCAGGAGAATCTTCGCGCGGAAAAATGCTCGGACACTTTGGTCAGTACCACCTATCCAATCGCAATCCTTTTTATACTCGCTGAGAAGGGACACGACGTCGAGTTGCGTTTACTTGGCCCGGCTTCCATCCTGGTGACCGTAACAAATACCGCGAGTGGAACTCTGAACCGCGTTCTCGGTGTTCTGGGAAAACTCGCTCCCTGCGCGAAGCAGCGGGAAAGAAGCGGTCGGGAGTTTAGCAGCGCACGGGAAAAAGAGAGGAACGGAACATCGACAGAAACCGGAGATTTCGTTAGAAATACATCAAGAATTATTTCCCCCTTTGTACACGCCCGGCGTAATAAATACTTGCTTCCCGAGCCTTGCTGGCGCGGTTGGACGCGCGCGTGCACTTTGCTGAAATTGCGTTACGAGAGGAAACGTCGCGATAAATACGAATTACACGGCGCAGAGTCCCATAACGGTGCATAATGCTAACGTGAAAATCGAGGCGCGGCGTGGGTTGGAAAAACGCGCGGGAAAATTACGAAGTCGGCCGTCGAATACAGTTAAAATTAGAGTTACCTGTATTTCGTGTATACGCGAGTACGCGTGTGCACGTGTGACGAGCGAATCCGGATGTAAATCCGTATAGTTCTTTCAACGTATACGTCGCGGATGTATCAGTGTACTTCTGTTACGTATGTTCACGCATGTACGTGTGAGCCTTTATTTGTACGTAATTTTTTATGAAAAATCATTTAATTCTCTGTAAAGTTATTTTGACCACTTTGGTGTCAAGTCCCAACGTTAAGCTTCGAATCGTGTTCAAACTTTTTGCTACGTACGTAGCATGCAGGTTCGAAGTGCTTGAAATTCCATCACTGTCACGTGTATTTTAATATACGTCCGAAACTGCGATTTATAATTGAAATCCTTTGTACAGTTGACTGCGTGTGCAATAAAACGCGTCGAACCGGTCCGACGGAACATTATATTAAAAACCGTGGTTGCGCGAGGTATGCAGGCGCGTGTACCTCTCCTTTTTTTGTTCCTTTTTCTTTTTTATTCTTTTCACCGATCCGCAATTACGACACGACGAATCGCGATTCCGGTTGAAACGCGACTCCTGAAAAGCTGCATTGCTGGTAAGCAACACTTCAAGGTTAACTCACCGCGTTGGTTCTGTGTCGTAGGCCAAGGTGCAGCAGCTCTACAAACTGGATCGCCTGCTCCAGGAGGAATCCGGAACACTTCACAGTCTTCAGCAAGACAAGGCGAGTAACGCGATCTAGATGCGATGGTAAAAACGCGCGCGTTTTTTTTTTCTTGCTTTTCTTTCTCTCTTCTTTTTGTTCCTTCCCGAGCTTTTGGAGAATCACGGACAATGTGTGGAATTTGAGAAAAACGTGATTTTCTGGTTTGATCACGATGTGTAAAATGTTGCGGAGAGACTCCTTGATCAATTGTGAAAATCTTCTCGTTCGTTTATTTTCGTTATTTTCGTAATTTCGGAGGAGAGCAAGTTACGTCGTTCTTTCTCGTTCACAGTGACAGTGTGCTGTATTGTATTGTACAAGTGTTTCTTATTACGAATTTTACTCTGACTAATCATTGTGAACTGGCGCGTGCTGATAAAATGAGAGATTGATAATAAAATCTTTGACAATCTTTAGGCAAATGTAGATAGGCAAAAGGATATAAATTATTATCAGAGAAGCATTTGTAATATTTAAAGTGCAATAGCACGAAGGATCACAGTGAGTTTACATCGTGATTTTTAAAATTTCGTTTGTCGCGAAACATAGTAAATTGAATTGATCCGTTGTTTCTAAATCTATTGCAAAAGTATGTAGATACAAACATTATATGTACATAATATATATAATGTGTAGATAAATATCAATCATAATTGACGAAACATAATTTTTTTAAAACAAAAGAATTGAACAAGTTTACAATTGACGTGTTTGAAAATCAAATAATCTTATCGAACATTTCATAAAACCTGGCCGACTTGGCGCGACGTACAACGACCGAGTTCGATCGATAAATTATTTTTGTCTCGCTATCCGAACGTTTCTCCAATAGTTGCCATCTACGATTTGGAGGAGGGGGGAGGGGAAGTCAGTCATTTTAGCAAGCTAAACCATCTCGATTTCGATTACAGGAGATACTGGAGAAAGCACTGGGTGGTCTCCGGCACAAACTGCAGGGCAGTAGGAGCAATTTGGCGGAAGCTGAGAGATACAGGAAGCAGCAGCTCTTGCTGGAAAAAGAGCTCAGCAGAGTGAGAGTGCTGCTGGCGCACAACTCCAAGGTAAGATATCTCAAACATTCTTGAGAATTTTTGGAGTTCTCGCGATTTGTCTCCGATCAGCGAAACTCGTTGAAAATTGATTCGCCTAAACTAGAAGTCGGGCATCGAACGATTCGAACTGTGCATTTAATTGATTGATTAACCGAATTGCAATTAAAAGACTCAGTTATCGAAAAATTAGAGGGGTTAATCGATAGATGGAATTAAGAAATTAATCGTCAATTTTAGTCAAATGATAGTTTTCAAACGAATTTTATAAATTCATCGTTTTATTGATGAATTTTGTAATTATGGTAAAGAAAGAGAAAGAAGGAAACAGCGTGGATATATTTCAACAGAAAAATCTTTACACGTAACGAATAACAATAATAATTTCACTACAGAAACTACGAGTAGGAACTTAACAGTATTAATCTTTGACTAAATATTAAAAATAGACCGTATTGGCTTGGTTTGAACTTGAAAGAAAACTTATTGTGCTTTTGCATACACGAACCTTCGATTCGAACAAGAACAACACACGCTTAATCGCGAATAAGTTCGCCGGGTTCCCACGCACCGGGACCCCATGCCGGAACTTTAATCGGTTTTGTGCGAATTTTCATTTCACGACAGAGGGGACGAATTCAATCGAGAAGTTTTCTTTCGTCGGAATTTGTTCCGGCGATCTATTGTTCGAAGAAACGGGGGAAATTTCTCGCGATTTCCATCCTGTAAAAAGTAATCAGGATTTTGTCGTTTCGCCTTTTTCAAAAGAAAGTCTGGCGAATTGGATTGGATTAAATTTCGCCCGTAAATTATTCTTCATCAATGTCGTTAATATTAAAATGTACAAAAAATACACAATGAGGAGACATTTTGCACGATTATTTCTGTCTTATAATTAATATTTTATTGACATTAATAAATTTATTTATATTTAGTATATATATATATATAAAAATGGCACTACATATAAAATATTCATTTAGTTTAGAAGGTTAATTTCTTTCAAAGTTCTAATGTGCTTCGTATTTAAGAAAGGATTAGTGCTTCAGTCATGCTCTTCACCTTGAGTAGAAGTGTGAATAGCACAGTTCATTCTCTCGCGGAACTGATTTGCCCAACGATTTAATCGTCGATTCGTTGTTTCCAGGTGAAGCCGGTATTCTTCCAGGTAAATGAATCAAAGCACAGAAATAGATAAATTTCCGTTTCGTTGGCCGTTTCTGTTCGTTGGCGTTCTTACATCAGCTTCTTATCGACCACCTCGGAAAAACGCGCAAATAACGCTCCCCCGTGTCTTTGTCTTACAGAAACTCGAGGAGACGGTCGCCGAGAATGCGAGATTGGAACAAGACCTGGTCGTACTGCGGCAGAAACTTCAGGCATCGAGAAGATATGCAGGGAATCTGACTAGAGACACTTCGGCCACGACTGGCCCCCTTGAAGCCGAGTTGAGAAGAGTTCAACAATTGGTCGGAGATCTGCAGAGACAACGAAAGGAATTGAGCATTCAAGTTAGACAGCTAACGGAGAAGTCTCACAATCTGGTGCAGCAGATCCGACCGCAACCTACATCTGGTGAGTCGATATTGTTATTTTTGCAAGGCACGAAAGAAAGATTATTTGATTACCTTCAACCAGTGGTGGATAAAAGAAAGCTTGGAAAGCAAGTGGGACGAGATTCCATTTATGAAATGGAATTGCACTTAATATTTTATTTGTACACCTTGGAATAGAATCTTAGACTCTTGGAATACTCATATAATGTACATATATACTGATGTTATATAGGGAAACACTTTAAACTTTCTTTTATTTATCGCTGTATGTATACACAAATATAGTCTTTTATTTTAAAATTTATGTTATGTCAGATTGTTGTAGATGAAATGGTGAAATTTGTTTGGAAATATTAATTCGATACGTTGCTTCAGTCGAACATTTGTTTAATTTTATTCAATTTCATTTTCCGTTGTTTAAATTTAACTTTAAAAAAATATAAAACTAACGATTCTAAATCAAACAAGCTTGTTCAAAATTAAATCATTGATTCTGTCTCAAGTATAAATTATGAACAAAATAATATTTAAAAGTTTTATTGCCGTTGTCGATTAATTGAACTTAACTCCAACGCAGCTCCCCAAGTGCACCAGTCAAAGAAGCGGACACAAAACTCTTGGTTGGAGACTGATCTCGATTCCGGGATAACTTTGGACCACGGCTTGGATTCACCATCGAGTCCCGCGCTGTCCTCGTCGCCTCGTGGCAAGCAAAACGGTGGACCGTATCCTCATTTCAGTTCACCGGCCCAGATCAAAGACTCCTCGCCCACGAATCGTCAGCAGACGAACCTACAATCGTACCCTCAGAATCACATTTCCTCGCTCTCGCCTCAGTTGCGCGAACAGATTCAACAGCATCAGCTGAAGCAACAGCTTCTGAAGGATCAAATGCAGGGAAAAGGAAGCCTGATGCAAGCGAACGTCGCTCCGTTATACGTCAACACGGATTCTAGGATTCCAGGTGAGCACGGAAGTGAGATCAATGCACTGAATGATTCGAAAAGAAACATCGCTGCCGAACAGCTTACCGAGGAAGTTTCGACATCTTGAAAAAACAAAATCGTTGAATATCGCTGATTAATGATTGTCTAAATCGTAAAATTGATTAAATTGATTCGTATTTTGTAAAATCTTTTTAATTGCAAAATCAGTTAAAAGCTGACCTAGACAATCGTAGACAACATCCAATTAAATGTTAAACTTCTATATTTAAAAATTATATATTTATTAAATATGTAAATGTTCGTGGTTAACAAATAAGAACGTTAAACATGTTTAACCATTTTAGAGAACAATAAGCAGGATGAACATTTGACTAACGGCACGATTCCTCCACCGGAATACGTTCCTCCCCCTCCGCCGCCACCTCTAGCCGAGGAATCGTTACTGAACGATAATTACAGACAGAACGAGGACAACAAGTTTGCCGGTAAATGAAGCAATAACGCAACTAGTCATACACAATAGCGATTGGTAATTCTTGATAATGTCGTTTTCAAGGCTTGATTCACAACCGTGAGAAACAAGAGATTAAGACCGTGCGAATCGTGAAACGGGAATCGGAAAGACGGCAAAGAGATCGAGGAGACAGAACTGGAAACATTGGAATTCCATTAACGAACGGGCTTCAGGCGCCTGGAGGTGCCAAAAGATTGTGCGACGATGATTTAGGAGGTTCTCAGAAATTCGAGGTAATTTCTCCGTGATTTCTAACGTACTTCGAAAATTGGCAATTTTTTTTTTCTATTGAAAAAAATGACCACACCGAATGGTTAGATTGTAATTTTATCGCAAGCGAAAGTTGCGAGTTTAAAAATTTATTTAATACACATAGTCTTGAATTTTTTAATTTATTCACTTGCGAGCTTAAGTAAGTAAACAAGGTATTAATGTGTAATGAATAATTGTTGGAATATTGGTTTAATATTAAATTAAATAAGTAATAATGACATTAATAAACTAACCAACAGTGGTAATTGCTTTACAAGTAATAAATAATTAAATAATTGTTTGAGTAACGAGTACAGTAATAACGTTTAATCTGTGAAACAGATTTCTACTTGAATACCAATTCTACCGTATTTCGCAAGTCCATTTCTTTTTAATACTCAATCTTTTATCTTTTATAATTAATCGGTCAATTTATTTCGAGCGCGAATCGAGCGGTCAGCTGCGTCAAAGCGATCAACGTTGTCGCAGCTTCAATTTTATTTTACTCTATTTCCAATCAATTTATTTTTAGAAGGCTCAATTAGGAAAGGTGGTAGAAGAGTCGCCGATGATTCACGCTCAAAGCACAGTCCAGCTGACGGATTTGGACGATGTGCAGTTCCAAAGAAGCATGTCCTTACCAAGAGGTTTTGGCGGACAGCGGCAACAGCAGCCCGAGATTCATCAGGTTCCGGTGGTGCCTCCTCCCAGGAGCGACAGCATGCACGCCTTGAGAACTATGCTGGCCAGACGGAATAAAGTCAGGGTGAGCTAACGATAATTTACCAATTGATTTTCTATCTCTGTATCTCGATACCGATGCGCTAATTGATTGAACTGATAATAAAAATTTCTTCGTGTTTATTTTTTATTTTTTTTTTTTTTTGAAGAATTCTTTGTTACATGTATTAACAAAATATTTGTGTCTTCATATGATGTAAATAATAATTTAATTTACGAGAGTGATTCAATAATTATCCGGAATTTATACAACAAGATTATTTTTCGATGATTATTTTATGGTGCCTTTGCTTGTCAACGCACTTGGTGTCCATCTTTGTGTAAGTTTCTTTTAAATCCTCAGAGAAAAATCACTAGTTCAATTCGCTAGAATAAAGAAAATCATTATCCTCATACCGTAAGTCTTCTATAGATTTCCTCGTATCTCTTCAGACCATAAAAATTGAATAACAGCATGCTATTTTTTTTTATTAAACATAAAATAATCCAAAAAAAAAAGACTAAATTATCTTGTTAAAATCTGTAAAACTATGATAAATAACTGGCAAATATCAATGTTTCTGTACTTGAAGATTATATAACAAAAAATATCACTTGTAGGTAATTATTGAACCACCCTCATATATATATATATATACCTAATAAAATATTTCGCACGTAATGTTTTTGGTACAAAATCTAAAATGTGGATCATCAAATATTATGTTCGTCATAACATTTCTTAAGATGGAGACGAAAGCCTGATACTTTGTGCAAAACTTATCCCCCGTACTCAGCGCATCGGCATAACTAGCACCGAAACAAACGTCACGAATCAACACATCAGACACACATATTATTTCATACATTTTGTTCTTTCTTCTTTTTTCATTGGTTTCGTCTTTCATCCCGCGATGCCTTATTTTGTTCGGCCCTCACTTCGTCATGCCCTCCATTATTTTGCCTGCCGATCGACGCAGTTCGAAATCCAGGACGGAAGCTCGGACAGTACTCTTTCACCGTACACGGAGAGCCTAGCCTCGAGCTCGCACCTACCTATGAGCTCGCCGAATTACTCGACCAGCCCATCCTACAGCCCCAGCCAGCAGAATTATCCAGTTAGATCGAGCCATCATCAACAACCATATTACCCACCGTACAGACACTATGAGAATCCTACGATGAGGAACGACAACACGACAGAGCCAATCAGTCCAGAATTATTGTCACCGACCAGCCTCGAAGGCCAGGAGAGACAGTTTGGCTCATCGTTGACTGTGAACGCGTCAAACTCGCCGCAGCTGTCGCCAGTTTTCAAGAGCGAGGCAGCGAAACAGATTATCAAGGAGATGACGGAGAAAAAGGTGGAGGGGCCGAGGCGCAGACAGATCCCCCGTGAGAAAAGGCGACACTATACCGTGTCCAGTAGCAAACCCGTCCTCGATCTAGAGGACACCTTCTCCAAGATGGTATCATTTCTTCTTTTTTTTTTTCTTTCTTGTATTTTATGTTTTCGTGATTTCTCTTCGTTTATCCCCGATTCGTGTAATCGTTATCGTTTGGTTTCCTTTTCTGTTCTATCCTTTTGTCGTATCGTTTCACTTGACGTCGCTTTGCTGTACTTTGTGTAACGAGTTGTTGAAAGTAAAACATATTGCGGCTACGAGTATATCGAATGAGTATTTCTTTGGTGTATTTCTCAGGGAATGGGAAGAGCCAGAGATGATCTGGATATGGAACGAGCACTCAGGCCGAGGATCAACGCGCCGGATGTCGTGAGATCGACTTTGAGCCACAAGGAACTGAAGTACAACGAGAGTACTATTGATCAGTTGTTGGGAACGCCTAACAAGATCGTGATTCCTGAGAGATATATTCCTGAACAGGTGATATATCTGAGAATTGGAATGTTTTTCGCTATTTTATTCATGTTTTAGTATGACGAAGTTGGAACAAAATTGTATTCCAGACGCCAGAATTAACTGCGGAAGAGCAGGAGCACCGATTGAAGAAAGCGGAAGCGATAAGGAAGATGCTGTCGGAGACAACCGTGACTGCACCGGATGGAAGCGGTATGTGTTTACGAAACATTATTACATTAAAAAATTACTCGTTGAATTCTCAGTTTTTTTTTTTTCACATGATTCTAGTAAAACAAAAAACGCTGAACAAAATTTAATTCCAAGTTTTATTAACCTATCCAAAGTATTGGATACGAGTATCTGTATTTTAAAATATCCACTATTAATGTGTTTTCCTTAGTTCGTTAAAAATCTTATTTCTATATAAATACAAAGAATATAGAAAATTATATGTTATTTAACTATAACATTTTTCAAATAAAATTAAAGAAATGTATAAACCAACGAAAGAATCGAAAAGTGAACCTAATACATTAACCGGGGGGCTATACATCGACAAATCACTTGTTAAGTAAATATGAAATAATTAAATCGAATCGTTATCTTTTTCAGACGACAATATTAATATCGAGCAATCGGACAGCTTGAAGAGAAAAGTAGTGGAAGAAAAGCGGCAAAGGGAGCATATTTTACAGCTAAATCAAATTTTGGCGAAGCAAGTGATGGAGAAGAGCAAGATGGTGGCGGGTATGTTAAACATTTCGACTTCTCGAGCGAAAATAATTTTATCGGTTTGATTCATTTTGCATGAATCTAATATATAGTGTTTAGTGGTGTGATAGCATGACCAATGTTTAGAAAAGCTTTCGTGCCTTCTGCTTTTTTAGTACAGAAGGTTTGCGCTTGTTCAATTTCTTCATCGTATATTTTATTTTATAGTATCTTGCTATTGGACTGCGAATTTTTATCCAGTGATAAATTTTTTATAAATTGGCCGAGAGAAATAGAATTTATTGTATATACAAATTTGTTTCATTGAGCGACATCTATTTTATTCTATTTTAAATATTTTATAATTAAAATTAAATAACATCTTTTAATTGATACATTTAAAATATCTTATACAATTAATAATTACAATTATAAAATGTTTTATGTTTCATATTCTTTATATTAATATTATTATAATATAAAAGTTAATATTCTTTATATTTTTGTATTTTAAACGTCTCATAAATGCATGAAAATTCGCAGTCTATCTTATCGGAACTGGTAGATATCGAAATTAATTATGCATTTTTTGCAATGTCTCCAGTTCCAAATGCAAGATATTCGAAGAGTTTTTCATTGGCATGCATCATCGTGAATATTTTTAATTTCGATTACTCACGTAATTAATTTCCTCGTCGAGAGTCCAATCGATGTAAGATATAGTTGTATCATACGTAGTGAGTGTTGTTTGGATTGTTTATGCTGTGTATAGGTAACCAGGCACACTGACTGACATGCTTTCTCCATCTTCCCATATAGGACACGCACATCATATTATCGTTTCTCAGGTTTGTTTATATTTTTCTTTCATTTTTTTTCTTTTTTTTTTACATTTCCTCTCATACATCCTTTTCTCGATTAATTTCCATTTTTGCAGTGATTTTCTCTCTTAATCGATTTGACGTTCGCTGGAGGGGGAAATGAATTTCTTGATTTCGTAAAATTTTTATATTAAATTCTGAAAATTTCCATATGAAATATAAGACGAAAAGCTCGAGTCCAAAATGTAAAACAATTCTCCAGCGAACGTTTCACGTTGACCTGACATTAACTTCTCTACATCGACAGTAAAAGCACTGGCCACTCTTCCATTGAAGACCGAATCGAGCTTAGAAGACGAGGATCTCTCGCCGGTAACGCCGTTACCTCTCTATCAACAGAGAGAGAATTATTACTCGTAAGATGATCCAGGTCAATGTCTTTCGGACATAGCTACGGAGAAACTAAATCCTTTTTAGCACAAAAAGAAAACTTTACTGCCAGCCCGGAACAACAGAGAAACAAAACCATCTTTCCTCGTGTAACGTTTTTTGAAATTTCATAACGAACGAGTCGTCTGACAACTTGCTATCACGATTATATTAATGATAAAGGAAACGATTCTTTCTTTTTTTTCCATTTTATTTGCGTAAATATTGTACATAATCATGGATTAAAAAAAAAGAAAAAAAAAAATAAACTGATAATAAATAGCTGTTCTCTGGATCGTCGATAAGAACTAGTAATATAATGGATGTCGTCGAACAGAATTAGGCGAACGATATTTATATAGGAGAAAATAGTAAATTCGAATGAGAGTTTATGTTGATCCTTTGTCTCGGAAATAAAGAAACTTTTCACCCTTTGCACTTTGCAACAATTGCAAAAAATTTCGTGGCCAAAAAATGGAAATCTTTCGATAGCGAAGATGACTGCAATCGATTATAATGAAATTGTTCCAAAAAGAAGCAGCGACGATAGTAAAAAAGTACTGTTGAGAAGAAGAAAAGCAGTGAAATACAAAATTTATTCTTAAGAAGGATTAAGCTAACAAACATGTGACAAAATTTAAAATGTATAATTATTTGACGTAATAACTTGAATAATTAACATTCGCCAAAAGTACCATAAAAATACCTTGGTAGCTAGAGTGCAAAGGGTTAATTTTCTATTATTCGTTCTCCTTTCAATCGACTTTTGTTTTCCACTTTTAACGCAGAACAATTTCCATTTACTATTTTCTACTTAAAACGTTATATCGTTTAATCGTGACGTCGAGACAGGATGGTTTTCAAGTCTTCGATTCGTCTAAGATTTTAATCATTGTCCATTCATCGTATTATTCAATCCTACATTAAGATTAACATTCTAACAATTTCGCGAGACATTTGTATTCGATTGATATATTCCCGTTCGGTCTTGTACGTTTTTTAACGAAATAATCACGCGAAACGTATAAAATTCTGTCGTCGTAAAAAATTAAAGACTAACTGCGAGGCCTATACCCTGTAATCGTAAATGTTGCTCCAACATAAAACTATTCTAGCGATAAATATTCCGATGTCGCGTGTCGCTTGACGCCATTCTGCCTCGATGTTTCCTCTTCCTCTTGAAGAGAATGCTTCCACGAGTTTCTATCACTAGCAATAAATAATAAATTAAGAAGCAGCGATCGCACAGTGCGGCTCACTTAGCAAATGACTGTAATCGAATTCCTCTAATTCGTGCGAATGTCGTTATCTAGAGATACGATTGACCACTGAGTTCGGCTAATTAATGGTAATTAATTAGAAGAATCAAGTACATTTTACGTTAGATTCGTTGAATGTATTAGCAACTAATTTCGTCGTTTCATTGCACAAATGCAAAATTAATATTTAATTTTTAAGGGACAAATGATTTAAATGGTAAACAAGTAGTGGTTTATAAAATTTCATTATTGCGTTTTTTTATTTACAAAATTGACCAACATGGTTTCTGAACGATCATTGATTTTCGTATATTAGATAAAAATGATTAAGTTCTCACATTATTATCTTTCTTTTTTGGTCAAATTATTCTCTTTACACAACTCTCTCGTTAATAGAGAATAGAATAAATAATTACATTGGTCGAATTCAGTGAAATTTATCTGTTACACAAAGTCGTATTTCGCAAATACGTTCACTCGTTCTCTCAACGTTCATCAACCCTCGAACGATGATTTGAGCAACGTGTAGGACGAATGTTGGATCCAAACATAACCATAGCGAAATTTTTTTAAATAGAACAACACGAAGGAATGTTAAACTCAAAATTGAAATTTCCCTTTTTTTCTCGTGGATCCTTCATTTATAAACATATTTTTGTTAGTTATAATGATACTTATTATTACTACGAATTGATTATTAATAACGGAGAAGTATTTCTTTAAGTTTACATTTACAGAAATAATTTATTGTATCTACTGTGTCTGTACATACCGCAACGAGTTTGGGAATCATCGGTTTAAGTCATCGGCGGATTTACGTAAGAGAAACGAATACATTAGCGATAAGGTACAAGGAATAAGGTAGAGTTTAAGATTGCGTTTGCGGCAGGTGTTACGAACGACGCAACATAGTCAAAATATTAATAAAGATCGCTATAATGATCGAATTGAACTGACTGAGACGCGAGTGAATTTGCGGTGTAAAACACCGATCGAGGGTACATGAAATTCTAAATATGTTCTTCGAACATCTGTGTGTGTTCGATGACTTGTTCAAAGCGTGCAAGATAATGATTGAATCGTTGCAAATCGTTGATGTTACAATGTGTTCACTGTCAACACTGTTATCACACTCAGAATGGGTGAGTGCCGTACAAGTAATTTATCTAACACTTGTTCCAATCAAAAAATAATGTAAGAAGTGACTGATAAATTAAACAACACGTTTCTTAATGCTAAATCAAATTGTTCAAACTTTTTACTTCGAAACAGTCACGAAATAAAATAAAAGAATTAAACACGGTAACATGGCTGAACTTCGGTAACTCGAGCCGAAAAATCTTCAAAAGACAAAAATTTCTTTCATTCCCTTCCACTCTATAACTTTTGGAAAATGAACTTCTGTCGAATTATTTGTCATGTATTTTACTTCCATTTGTATTAAAATTTGAACGTAGAAATCTTTCGCAAGTCAAAGTTTGCATCCGCATACACAGTGATTCACGAAAGTATTTGAATACTTGTCGTAAAAGAAATTTTATATTATAGATATATATATATGAGTGTTCTGTAAAATATTTTGAAATTTGATTAATACTTACTATACGAGTATGATTATATTGTTAAAATTTCAAACCAATCTGAAAATGTATATACCATTTATTGCAAACATACATGTAGTAAAAAATTAGTCTATAAAACATAAATAATAATTTTTAACATTTTAAGTATATAGTAAAAGAAAGTATATGTATGATTAAAAATGGTCCCGTTGAATATCGATTACTCGATTACTCGATTACTCATTGATTATGACTGTATAAATTTTCTAATCTTTACAAAATATATACCTGTATTAAGTATCTTGTAACTTTCATATTAGGTTTATTTTTAGATTCATTCGTTCAAACTTGACTATAACAATCGATTCTCATTGTAGTACATATGAAATGTCAAAATATTTTATATAACATACATTAAATATTCATAAAATGTTCTTATAAGCGTTCAAATACTTTCGTGACAAATTACAAGTCAACAATTAATCCAATACGATCATTGACATTATAGTTGTCAATTGTTCATACTCTAATAATAAAATGAGTTCTACGTTTTCAGAAATTGAAAAATTAATTCTGGTAAATTCAAGTTATCGAAGTACAACTGTATTCGGAAATCTGCTAATGGAACGTCAATAATAAACTTCTTTTACACAATACGCAAAAGTATATAAAATACTTTAACGTTTAACAAATGAAACAAATCTCCATGTTCAAGTTCCATCTCTTCAATTGTGAAAATATAGTAAAAATCCGCAGTTTGACCAACAATTTCTTTAATCTTGCTACACTAAAATACAGATTGTACGTCGTTGTGTTTGTTTTGGCAAACAAACGTTTGATCGGTGTTTCCATCAGTGAATCTGCTCCAACTTCAACGCGATCAAACGCACAGATCTGATAATATGACGCACTGATCGCTCGAGCACTCGCCATCCTAATCGACACTTTTCTTACGAACTCTTCTCATACAGATACGTACGTTTGATCGACGTTGGATCATCTGTAATTTAAGGAAAAACACGTAACATGTATGTATGCTTTAGAAACGTCCTGTAATATCGTTCTACGTCGATCGTTTTCGCCGGTTTCGAAGCGGCGTGTGTTATGTTTTCCCGGAAGTCGATTCTCGTTGTCTGTCAATCGAGATTTTCTTCGTATTGTTTAACAATATGAGAAAAAAAAAGACTTCAAAGGTGCGACTAGATAAAATTCTATAAAAAGCGTGTAACATCGTATCCATTTAATGGAGATCGATCGTCAACTTCGCAAGCTTCGATATAATCGAAACTTGGTTCTTTGAAGCGGGAATTGCATTCGTTGTTGTTGTTATTCTGGTCTCGAAAGGCCAGACCTTCCTTTTCCTTTAGCGGACTTTTTAAATTCACCAGTTTTATTTAGATCGTCATTGGTCTGCGGATTTTTGTGCATTTATGAGAAATTTGAAAAAAAAATGCTACAATGCATAGAATACGCAAAAATATATAGAATGGGATCCAGAATGGGATATTTGTTATTTAGTACGTGAAACAAATTTCTATTTCGATTTCTTCGACATCTTCGATGATGCTCGTTAAAACATGGAAATGCACAAAAGTCCGCGTTTTAATTATTGTTACACGAAATGTCCGATTTTTAATGGTAATTTAAACTATTAGAATATAAACTATTAGAATATAAATGTAACTTTAAAAAGAGGACGTATCATAATCTACACACATTTTCCAAACTAAATTTGTAAATTTCTTGATTCATTATTTAGTTATATTAATTTGGTGTAATTTTCCTTGGTGTAATTAAAATTTTTGATTATATTTTATTTTTGTAAAAATTTGAGGTTTTCCTATTTAGGTATTTCGTATTTAAAGACATTTCCAACAGTCTGTTGATTTGTAAATATTTTCTCACCGAGGAAATGATTTAGATATTTAAAAAGATAATAATGATATAAAAATAATGAGATAATAAAAATAAATTAAGAGTAGAACGATTAAAAGTACATTAGCAATGTATAAGACAAATGAAGGCTGAATCAGAGAAAAGAAAGTCTGCGCTTAGGACGTCTCTAGAAGGTCTAAATATTTACTGAAAAAAAGTCTTAAAATATCGATAGAGAAAGAATCGGACATTTCGCGTGTGTTGCAGTCTATAATAGAGTATAATTTATACAAATAGCAGGATCTCTATGATATACCAAAAAGTGCGGGAAAAAGTGGAAGGAAATCGCCGATTGCGACACTTCAAAGGACTAACAATAAGACGAAGCCGCCAGCGTTCAGACGCGTAGCGTCGCGAAAGTACGCGAGTGTTTCTACTCTATCTTACATGGTTGTAGTCTGTTGAATGTTAGAACGACGAGAGCGTTCCAACGAAATCGAAGAGTGCCAAATTGCGCACCCAAAAGCAGATCGGTCGCGAAACGCCGCGATCGCTGCTCGTCAATTAAAGAAAGAGAAGAAGAAGAAGAAGAAGAAGAAAAAGAAGACGAAGAAGAAAATAAACCGGCGAGTCTAACGCGCAGCACAAAACGGTTTAACGTTAAGGATCTCCCCTTTGATGACTGTCAACCCCGAGAAAAAAAAAAAGTATCTCGCTCGTTATCATGCTATAATTAATGGTAGAAACGCGAGAAAACTCTTCGGTCCATAGAGGCATCCACGTGTTAGGAATAATTTTGTACGATACGATGACCCGTGCACGACGTAGAATGCACGCCGAAACGAGCGATGGCAGCGAAATAGATTGAGAAAGAGAGGAGTTTAGCTCGTGAGGTTTAGTCGTTTCACTCAGCAATCGGTACCATACGGTACCCTTTTTTGAGAACTTTCCTCAACCTTCGTCGCGAATTGTCGCGAGTATCGAAGTGAAGCGAAAGATTGAAAGGAAACGATGACGCGTTCGTTCGTTGCTACGAACTTCTCGTTCGATGTCCTCGATTGGCTCGTGATACCTGAGAAACCTGTTAGAGGGTTGCTTTCTGCGGTTGCCACTGCGCCAAACGAGTCGTTCAAGCGAACACTGAAACACTATTGTAAAAGGAAACTACTGTGGAAACAGGAACTGTTATTGTTACACGAATAAAATAAAATCCATATTACATGAGCTGAGATTTTCCTTCCACTTTTCATGTACTAAGATTTGCTTGATTCAGCTTCGATTTGATCGGTCGAATTTTAGTTCGAGTATCTGTGGGAGAAATATTTTAAGATCAGAAGAGTGCATATCTACACACTTGAAGGATACTTTATTACACAATGTTCGATGTATAAATTTATTAAAAAAAGAATTTATCGAAAGAATTGATTAAAAGAAAAATTTGATTGAAATAAAAAAAGATAATACCATCGGATTATAAACGATTGTAATAATTTACGTTAGATCAATAAAATTTGGGATATTTGATTTTATTTTGTATTTTAGAAAATTAAATTGAAAATTTCGAAATTAAATAATTTATTAATAAATTGCTATAATCCTCCAATTAAAAGTTAATTAGTTTTTAATTCTGTTCAACTTCACTATCAATTCGTTTTATTGAGATACTATTAATATACTATTGTGTATTAATATCTACGTTACGAAAATACATTTAGAAGAAATTTGACAACTTTCTGTTGATATTAATTAATGTTAATTAATATTACACATGGCATACAGTCGAAAAGAAATTTAATTAATTATGCAATTGATAACGTATCATAATGAAATATTGATTTTAAGATAAGAATCTGCTGGAGATGAAATCGCAAAAAGCAAAGAAAGAAAGTAACGTTGAACTATCTTTTTGCTAGAAATTCATTTCAATTTTATACAAATATGATTGATGATGAATTATCAAGCATTTTGAATCACTTGATCAATTCATTGAATTAAAAAGTTCGAATCACTTGAAGTCTTGAAAGTCTCGGTAGCTTTGAAACTCCTGATGATCTTGATGATCTTGGTAATCTTCGAAATCTTGAATATTTTGATAAAATTGAATTATTTCGAAAAGATTGAAAATTTTACAAAACATTTACTCAATCAATGTGTAATATGTATGATGCAAACTATAAAATTTAATTAAAATAAACTATAAAGATCTTTTCTGATACTTTATATTAATGATACTGTTTGAATTAAATGCTGATTGCATTTAAAATGCTTGCACAGGCTTACAAAATTTATCAAAGTAACCAAGATTTTCAAAGATTTCAAAACCATCGAGACTACCAAAACTTGCAAAACTCTCAAGATCTTTTCAAATCTTTCAAAGATTATAAATTTATAAATTTGAAACTTTCAAGGATTATCAAACTTTCGAAACGCATGTCGAATCCTACTCAAAAGTTTTACACAGTCTTGAAAACCATTGAATTTTTTTCGAAATTGGAATTCAAATGATCATCATCACGCTCATGCGTGAATGGAAATGAATAGAAATGAAAATCTCGAGAAAGAAATTAGTAAAACTCTGGTCGATTTGTATAGTGAATTATAAGTTGACAAGACATAAACCGAGAAGAACGAAAGCGGATGTAAGGATAGGGAAGAGCATCGAGACAAAGGGATCGATGACGAGTCGGAGTCGAAAGAGTCAGTTCTGATGAGAAGCGAGATATCAATTGTGACAGATCGTGATCGTCGCGCGATCATCCTCCTCGCGGTTGTCGGGAGGCAGAGGGTCGACGAACCAACCAATCGTGCCAGGCCCCTTACACCTGAATTCTAATGAGGTTCATCTGGGTATATATGAGAGCTTAACCTCAGTCGAAGCCACGATTTTTCTGTTACCCGCTTGTCGTGAAGGTGAGTCCTCCTTCTATTTTTTTTTTTTTCTCTCAACGTCACTTTAATCAGTTCACCTCTGACATTGCTGTTAATATGTCCTATATTTATCGTTTGACAAAAGCCGCGATTTTGGCGAATACCTCTTACTGGGTAACATTATCACTAACTTATTTTATATCTATTCAATTTTTACAACGCCGACAGTCACCGATAATTGATGTTTTTATCCGCATTTTAGAATAAATAAAACAAGACGCACATTTCGCTCCATAGATAGAACATACGAATTTTGCGTTGCGGTGGTAATTAATATTCATTTTCATATTTTGATAATTACATCAATGCTTCGAGTATTAAAACTTTATAGTCTTTGTCAATTCCAGTTAACGATAAGATGTTGTCAGTTATTATTATTTCGGATAATCCATCGCAATAAACGGAATTGGAAAAAGAGTTGTTTCTTACAATTTTGTAAAGCAATCAACGAGGTCGTGATTCGAAAGCATTTCTAACGAAGAAGACGATCAAAGTGAAATACTTCAGAATCTTCGTGAAAACATCTATTGTTTCGTTGAAACTTTGTAAATTAATCAACAGTTGAATCAAGTCACGATTTGAGAATACTTCCAAGGCAATTCCATGCCTAGTCAACCGGAGTCACGTTCTTAAAATCTTCGTCACTACTTTTTCAAAGTACGGGATATTTTTCTTTCGAACAGACACTGCAAACACTTCTCTACCAAAACAAACTAAGTGTTCGACTGCGCATAAAAATGGACGGACATTTATGTCAACTTTTCCCGCGATCTCTTTGAGCGATATTTGCACGAAGTCCCTGGAATTTTGTCGCGATCGTTGACACGTCACACGGTCTGTAGTTCTCTCCCTTCGTTTCCATTTTCTTTTATTCTTTTCGCCAATCCGCGACTCGAAGGTCAACCTGCGTAGGGTTCGGGCGAGTCGAAAAATTCCCAATAGTCTCGCATTCGAGAAACCTAAGAATAAAATGGCAAAATTCAATTGTTATTTTCTACTCTATTAGTCGTTTGATATAGAGCACGTTTGCACGTAGAATAATTAACAGGTTGATTGTTATAATAGTTATTGGTATTTTAGAACGATTAATCTTGTTACATTTTTCTTTGGTCATTTTCGAATTGTCACTAGTATTTTTAATTTCGTCCTACAAATAAAACATATAAATTTCGTCCAATTGTCAACGTATTAATCATTGTTGTCGTAATGTTATTATTTTATCTGCTTTGTATTAAATGACAAAGACTTGGAATCAATCGATTAGATATCGCTGAGAATGTCGGTCACGTAAGATTAAGATTAAGCAGAAGGTTATCGCCTGTAGATTTTTTTTATGCTCGTGAGCAATCATATCGACGAAGCACAGTATCTAAAGTGCACATCGTACCTAACTTGCTGCATACGTACCTATATAGAGCAGGAAGACACCTCGCAAGACAAAGAATAGGAAAAATAATTTAGTTTCTTCTTCTTCGATTCATTCCTAGACTATTGATTCGCGATCGTCAATGGAGATGCACCACTTGAATTACTTACTTGATTGATATTGTTGTACCATTGGATCATGACAATTTGGAGTTAAAATATGAATTTGGTTTTAGAATTTTTAATTTAATCGAATTCTATTGCTAATCTCTATTACGTTCAATGTAAAATACAGAATAAGTCATAACTGATTTTTTTGTATTTTTAATGATTTGCTTGGCATATCTAAAAGTTGAATTGAGATTTTGGTGAATCTTTACTATCTACCACCCAAAACTAAATCAAGTCAAGTCGAATTTTTAAAACCATTCATTTCCACGAAAAGCGACCATCGTTTAACAGATGAAATTAATTTACACATAATTTTCATTTCTTCCGTCAAAATATAAAAATCCGCAGTCTAGTCGCAATAAAATCTGACCACCTCTGCCACACAATATTTACATTCTCACTCACCGAAAAAGAGACAAAAGAATCCCGCGATTCCCGAATTCTTTCAAAAAAGACCGACATAATAAATGTTAAGCCGCGAAACGGCTTAAGCCATTGGTTCCAGGAGGAACAAAGTATCGCAAAAAGACCAGCGGAACGTTAACAATACGAGTTATTATCTCGGTGAAAAAGAAGATTCACCGGGTATGGGTCCGCGGCGTTTGTATTCGTTGTACAGTCCGTGGAATAGTAGCCGAAGGACCCGATGCAGCCAGCATTTTAATTCGCGGTTCTACCTCCGGTAGATCTTTCTTTATTTTCGCAGTCCAGGATCATTATCTAGCTCTTTCATTTCAAATCCAAGGACGATCTCTGATCCGCTTTTATATTTGTTCCTCGTTCTTCGTCCTGCAACTTTTCTACATCTCGATGTTCAACTGTTATTTCGCGACCGACAAGAGCGAGACAATGATTCCGAATTCTGAGAACAATTGATTTGATCGTGAATCAGTTGTAAATGAAGGGATTTTTATTACTGGTGATAGTTAATCCTCTGTGATTTTAGTATAATTTATAATATAGTGGAATCATGAAAGTTATATACACATACTCTATGGTGCATAAATAATTGGACACTTGGTGCAATCGAAAAATTACTTAGTTTTCTTAGTTACGATTTTTCCTGTTAAATTAAATTAATTCTCTACATTTTATTATGACCAAGATAAATTCAAATATTCCGCTAAATTTAGTCTGAAACAAAGAGCACAGCTGACTGATTTTGTGAGATTTCCATAAATTTCTAAAAAATGTTTCAACCTTGAACAGACGTACTTAAAGTGTCTCTTGAGTCACTTTAAATTATTGCTTTTTCATTTATAATCGATATTAGCTATTCTACTGTATATTTTACAATTAAATTAAAAACAGTCGTAGTTTTAGTCGTATTTGATGTATCTGCAATAATTCAATTGCAACTGTTCAAATATTTATTCACGATAGTGCATATTTCGAAAATATTACCATTTATAATAATTATTAATTCCCAAATGTTAAATAGACACAACTATTTTTCCTTTGATAAAGTAATTTCTTTCCTCGTGAATAAAATTTTAGTTCTAGAGAGTTAACTGTAATACAGAGCATTTTCGAAAATTTCTCAGTCTTAAAATTTTTATTCGTTCGTTATTTTGCAACGTCCTCGGTGTCGACTAAAGATTCAAAGAAGTGAACTTAGGTTTTTACGAGCACGTTTCCGTAACTTGATTTCACGTTAATGACTTTTATCGTCAAAGCAGACTTTAAAAAGAATATGTGACTTTTTTATAGTCCGAACCATTTCAGACGTGGATATCGCATAATATCGTCTTAATTTTCGGTCCTCGGAATTGAAATTTTAGAAGGTGCTTGAACTTTTGGCATTTTGTACATCGAGCCTCTTGCAAACTTGTTTTCGTCTCAATGCGAACGAAGATGTGGCTCGACGAATTCTTATGCGTGTATAAAAAATTTTTAAGTGCAACGTTGTGCATTATTGCAACAAAATGCATGAAATATAGAAGAATATATCAAATATTTAATCAAACACTTTTGATATAAAATAGTTTTTCCATTTTTTTAATTACAGTCGTATTAATTGTATTTATAATTAATATATGCATAAAGATCCGTAGTTAATTACAAAAAATTGATGCGCTGACGATTTTTCTTTCAAACAAGATGGCTTTTCTCTCATACACTAGAATCTGAAAGAATAAATTCTTCCCGATGTAAATATTTTGTTCGTTAAACAACTTTCGAAAATAGAAATTACAAGTGAATTAATTATTAATAACTATTAGACTGCCAAACGGTATTCAGTATGAATATAATTAAAGAAACAAAGCCTGAGCAAAAGTTTCTTTTTGTTGTTAAATATTGTGGGCATTTAATGCAAATTCAAATTTTCATAAATAGAATTAGGATGTTTTCGGCTCGAGAATGGAATGTTAGAAAACAAAATAATTGCTCATATTCAAAAGAATTAGGCGAAAATTTAGGGAAGCTAAGTTAAACAACGTAATTGGAAGACGAACGAAGTAAGAGTATTATTCAAGGCTCGTCGCCAAACGTAAAAGAAAACGGTACACGCCAACATAACAGTATTGAACTAACCGAGCGAGCGAATCGAATTTAGTAAACGAGACGCGATCCATTCGATTGTCGAACGAGGTTCCTCGCGCGAACAACCGAGGAGTTCAAGATCAAGATCAAGATCAAAATCAACGAAACGCGTTCGGTTGGGTCGCGACATGGTCACTTTCTCGGTACAAGAACAACGGAAATAACGCGAGATTGTTCGGAAAAAAATATTTCACGAAGATATTGCGGTATTTGCTTTGCTGGAAACCGGTCGGCTCGGATCGTTCACCGTTTGAAGAACGACGTGTTTCGATGAAGCGGTCACTTTGCCCACCGCCCGGTGCAACTAATCAACCGACCGGTAGATCGTTCGTCTTTCCGTAGAGACGTCTCGATACAGAATTATCGTAATAGACGTTCGTACTGCCAAGCGCCGATCAACACGCGAAACTTGTTTCCAACAAGTTGCAATTTTCAATACTTGAACAACGTGTTGCTGGAAGAATATTAAATTTTAATTTAGTATAATTAGTGTTATAGTGTAGTGAGTGAAATATTGGGACGTTTTAACGAAGTATCGATCAATTCGAAAAATTGCCACGGTGAAATTTAATTTTCTATTGTAGTTTAAATCTTTCAAAGTGAGGCAAACCAATAGTGAAATATCATTAGAAATTTATCAGTTGGTGATATAATAACACGATTATTAGTGACCATCTTTCAAAATAAAATCGCACCGTTTTCTAAAATGAAATCCAATTATTAATTGTATTTAAATATTTTTAAATGAAGCAAAATTAATGAAGCCAAGTGAATTTATTGTCTGAAATATCACTGCCATAATAAATATACAACGGATTCTATAAGTATACTACGAATCTATGCAAATTTGTATTTTTTGAGAATATAATTATATAAATTATATAAATTATGTAATAATTTGGTAAAAAATTTATGTATTAAATATTGTAATATTATCAATATTATTGAAAAGTATGGTAATAAAAATATTAATATTAATGTAACATAAAATTTTAATATTGAATTATATTATAATAATATTATTATTAAAAAGCATTGTATTTTGGATATTTTATATATCTTTTTACATTATGTGCACTCTATGCAATTTGGAACTTTAAAATACATAAAACTCTGCAGTCTACTAATAGCGCAATAAATTACTAATTCAGTTGAACTTTTTACAGATTTCAAGATGTCATTAGGAAAGAATTTTCTAGTACTTCCCTTATTACTTGTGGTTCTTATCTGTACGACAGGTAAACGCATCATTACGTTTCACGTAATAAAAATATTGATAAAGCTATAGAAACATTTTTAATGTTCGAGCTAAGCACTTATAGTGAAAAGCACAACTAAACCAGTAATCGTAGTATTTTATATAAATCCTTTTTTATTATCGTTAATATTAAAGTACACAGAAAATAAACGTAATATTGTGTGCTTAAAACTAATGTTAACAATTCTTTAATATTGTAAATAAAAAATATTTGTAACTTTGAAAAGTTGTTTAGATTAGCATTAGATATTTAGAATTTTAGTGGCAAGTACACAAGATTTACGTGAATCTTCCATACTGCTCTTCATTGTAAATAAAATAAGTGACGTGATTTCCAAAAGTTTCAGCAAATCAACCTCCTAGAATAGTCTGTTACTTCAGTAACTGGGCCATTTATCGTCCGGATGTCGGCAGTTACAAAGTAGACGATATTCCGGCTCATTTGTGTACCCACCTCATGTACTCATTTATCGGTGTTAGCAATGTCACTTGGGAGGTATTTGTCTTGGATCCAGAATTGGATATTAACAAGGGCAATTTCTTAGCCTTCACCAATCTCAAATCTAAGTATCCTCATTTGAAAACCTCCGTGGCCATTGGTGGTTGGGGAGAAGGTGGCAGAAAATACAGTGCTTTGGTCAGCTCAAAAGAAAGGCGCGATACTTTCGTCAAAAGTATAGTTGGTAAGTAAAATGGGAAATCTCAAGTTGTACAAAGATATTATTTTTATTATTTCTGTTACCGTCTTTACTATTTCATCGATACGTTAGAAAAATACTGAGTGACCTATTTATAACAATTGTTAGTTTTAGATTTGAATGTGAAATAAATATGTAGTTACAATTAATTAAACATATAAATTAAACATATAAAATGTCCAAAATTAAAAAATAGGTCAATTAAACACAATATTTCTACTTGCTTGTGATAAAATTCTTTATTGCTAGAAACCAGATTCGATAAAAATATAATTGAATACTTTATACATACAAATAATGAATCCCTTTGGTATCGAAAAAAAAGAAAAATCCTGAGCGAAAAGTGTTGAACCGAACTAACTATAGTTTTAGAAAAAAATGATGAAAATTTAGTTTTAACTATAATTAAAAATTTAAAAGCTCTTGTGTTTGGAAAAATTAATAAATAATAATTCAATGATGCGCAGCATCCAACAAGTACATAAAAACTCGTCATTTTCAACGATAATATAATGATAATGTCCCTAGTACTTTTTGCAAGTATAGCTAACAACCATAAAAAAGGTTGTAAATATCAGTTCTTTTCGGAAACACAAATATAAAACATGAAAGTAATGTCCAATAGTATTATAATACTAATATAACTTTTTTATCAGAATTCATAGATAAATATGGCTTTGACGGTTTGGATCTTGATTGGGAATATCCTGGAGCCTCTGACAGAGGTGGCAGATTCTCCGACAAGGACAATTTCTTCTACTTTGTCGAAGAATTGAGACGCGCTTTTGACAAAGAACACAAAGGATGGGAGCTGACTATAGCGGTACCATTGGCAAAATTCCGACTAGACGAAGGATACCATGTACCAGAACTATGCAAGTAAGCGAATTAATAAAATTTATATTATCGCGTTTAAGTAAAAGACTATTTTCATAGACTTATGGACGCCGTCCATGTAATGGCTTACGATCTTCGTGGCAACTGGGCTGGATTCGCTGATGTACACAGTCCACTTTATCGTCGACCGCACGATCAATGGGCATACGAGAAATTGAATGTGGTAAGAATTTCAAAAGATGTTTTTACTGTTAAAATTGATATCTATATCTATTTACATCATTGATAAGATACCGAAGCTCAAGATTTTTTCAAAGCAAAAAGTCTTTTCGTATTTACTTGTAGAAGCTAAATTTAATGTACATATACCACGTCTGTTGCAAATATTTATCCAATTTCATGTTTTCTAACTAGAGAAATATAATTCGTTTCAATTATCAATAGACTATGGATTTTTATAAAGTATTAAAATATACCAGGACTTTCTACAATATTTAGTATATAAAACAATTTTTCATTGATTTTTAATTACATGCTCAAGAATATAAATTTACATAAAAATTTACAGTTCAATCATCAAATATTGGAAGTATCTAGATCTTTTCTTTATATGGTGGATATGTATCACGTGAAAAAAGATATCTTTTTAAGAAATCGACATTTTACTTATCATCGTATTTTAATAAATTCATTTTCTTATTACTGAAACAATTATCATTTACATAGTGCAGAAGGGGAGATACATTTTTGATTATATTTTATTCCAATTTATTAGGTTAAATTTAAAAAAACAGTTTAATCATTTCACCGTATAATCTTGTAAATAAAAAGGTGTGCTATATTTTAGATATTTTATATATTTTGCATATTATATGAATTCTGTAAATTCAGTTGTATGACTTTCGTCCTTAGAACGATGGTCTTCGACTTTGGGAGGAAAAAGGCTGTCCTGCTAAAAAACTGATCCTTGGAATTCCATTATATGGACGTACATTCACCCTCAGTTCAAGCAACACCAATTACGAGCCAGGCACTTACATTAACAAAGAGGCTGGGGGTGGTAATCCTGGGAACTACACGCAAGCTAAGGGATTCCTTTCTTATTACGAAGTACGATCAATCAATGTCAACTATTACATTTCTTATAGTTTTGTTCTTCGAAAATAATCGATAATATCCGTTTGAAGATCTGTCAGAATCTGCAAGCTTCAGGTAGCAATTGGACTCAAAAATTCGACAATATTGGCAAAGTTCCATACATGTATCAAGGTATGTACATATGTACGTGAGTCAGAAAAATATTCCAACTGTTCACTATGAACAATTGGTATTATTTTACAATATAAATTGATGTATCTCGAAATAAATGCAACTTATTAATTAATTAGGTTAATTAATAAATTCTCATTGATAAGAATTTTGAAATTTGCATTCTTCAAAAAAGACATGAATCGTTCAATTAGAAATCGTTAGCAATTTTAATTCTCTGCAAGTAAATAATATTGATAATCCTTAATCGCCATTAATCACAGGAACACAATGGGTTGGTTACGAAAACGAAGAAAGTGTGAAATACAAAATCGATTTCTTAAAGAATTCTGGATATGGTGGCGCCATGGTTTGGGCCATCGACATGGATGATTTTCAGGGACTTTGCGGTCAAAATAATCCTCTGTTGAATATCATTTACCAAGCCTTGAAAGGATATACCGTAACAGACAAAGACTTCCATACCACTCCTACAGTAAATAATTATTTTATTTTATTCGACGCGTTAACAATAATAATTCAATTATAATTAATTTGTAATCTAATATATCCTTACAAACATCGTCAATTACTACCAAAACACGAAACTGTTAATTAACAGTTATCGATTACTGACGTTTCTATTTCTTATAAATGTTTATCACTCTTGAATGATTAACTTTGCTACGTTCTTTTTATCATTTTCAATTTTTAGTAATATTTTAGTTTTATTTTAACAAGACACGCACGTATAGAAGAAGTTTTATTGGTATACACGATTTTCCGCTCGAATTATAATATTTTTCTTTTTAATTTTCTTACTTACTAAAATAAGAGCAAGATTGTAATATAAATATTCAAATATAAAATTATTATAATCTTTATTTTTAAAAGTGAATAAATTTAAACAGAAATTCGATATAGTATAAAAGGATCGTAGCAGGATCGAAATAATATGCATATCGTCGACAAAAAGATTTGAAATAAAACAAATGACTAGATAATATTGTAAACTACGCTTTCTTTACACTTTCTTTATTACAATTTTATTCATCTTTTTTAGCCTGACTGGGCGAAACCACCGAGTACCACGTCGTCAGATAATATTCAGACTACTCGAAGTACTCAATCTACTGTTCAATCTACTCCATCAATGAACAATCCCACTCAAAGTACTCAATCTACTCCACCTACGAAACAGCCTACTCAAAATACTCAGTCTAGTAGTCAATCTACTCTACCTACGAAGAACCCTGTTCAAAATACTCAGTCTACTTTATCTACGAAGAAACCTTTTTGCACTGCGGAAGAGACAGATAAATCCGAATCTACTCAACAACCGATAAATGATGATGGAGAAGCGGAGAATATCGGTTGTAAAAGTACTGATGAATTCATTCCGTCTGAAAACTGCCACTTTGTAAGTACAAACGCTAAAGAATATAATTAAAAAGTTTTATTCAATAATACATTTTAATAATATATATTTATATTTAATAACATATGTTTAATGTAATATTAATTTAATAAAATTTAGTTGTTAATAATTTATAAATAATTTCATAAACTTGAAAAATTTAATACATCGTGTACCTACATACATATATATGATTATAATTTTTGTTACAGTATTACGAATGTGCTCACGGAACACCAGTGAGGTTCACGTGCCCCAACAACTTAATTTGGAACACAAAGGACAATATTTGTGATTGGCCATTCAACGCTGATCGAGAAGAGTGCCGATTGGAATAAAATTCCGAGATTAAGACGTATCGAGAAAACTTGATCGTGATATTTGAATGTGGGCCAAGTAATCGCTACATCTTGCTACCAAATGTGTGATATGCAGAAAATTACGACTATGTATTGTCTTACTCATTCATTTATCATAATCATATGTTGTAAGACTTTTCTGACGATGAATATTCAATAAACATTACGTCATTTATAAAAACAATTTAAAAATATTATATTGTATCACTGACCAACTAGGATAGACCAGACATCTAATTTCCGTGTCCTATGTTTTGTTTTACATTTTCATGTCACGCTTTATCATATCGATTTAGGCAGGTTTTACACCGCGGCACTACTAATAATAGGAATTAAAATCAGAAAATATAAATAATGCTGTTACGTCTGCATTGAAAATTATTTATTGAATTGAACATGAACGCTTTTTTACTTGCAAAACTATTTATACAAGGCAACCACCTCAATATTTAAATATAATATAATTATTTTTTAAATTAACATTATATGCCACAAACTTGTAGATTAGCATTTAATGCATGTCAACAGAATTATAAGGTAAAAAATAGCGGTGTAAACGTAGTTCCATTTTGTAAAAAATATAACATAAAATATAGAAATTACATGTAGAAAAATATAGAAATTACAGTATTTACTGTTGTCTTAAATTAATGGAGGCTATAAAATAATAAAACTGCAAAATTTTACTAAATAAAACCTAAAAACTGTAAAATTATTGATTACTGCGATGGAAAAAATGTTTTTGGAAGTATTGACAAAGATTATCACCTGCTGTGCATCACCGATTTTACCTGAAAGTTGAGCAAGAAAAATATACAAGTTAATATAAGTAATAATAAGTATAATATATAAGTAAAATATATATATAATAATAAGTATAATATATAAATAAAATATATATTAAATATATAAATATATAAAAATTATAAGTTGAACTTTCATCGTGTGCACATAGAAACTTTCGAGGTGAATTTTTAAACAATATTTCTGTATATTCTGATTGTTCAAGCATTATCTAATATTTTTAACAATTTATTTGTAACAATTGAACAATAAATTTCCTTCTATAACAATAAATTCTTTTCTATAACATTTCCAAGTACCATTTAAAATTTTTAATTAATCATTTGTAGTAATCGAATCACTAATACATTTCTAAGACATTTTCATTATCTGTATCGCATCATTAACGACCGAAAGACCGTATAAATGTCGATAGATATGAAGACAAGAGTTCATCACGAATTAAACTTTCGTCGCGTACGCATCGATTAGAACTGAATTTAAATAGTAATATTTTTGAATATTCCAGTCGTTCAAACATTATCTAATATATAAAGAATGTTAAAAATGTTGGAAGTGAATGTGATAAAAGTAAGTTAAAAATAAGTTAATTGTGAGATTGTAGACTGTGATCTAACGCATATTGCTGGAGAGAATTTGAGGAACAAAAACATCAGCAGATGCATTCAAGAAATTCGGAGCCATGGAAAATAATCAAATCCAACAAAACGGAACCTTGATCCAAAATTCTGATTTCAACGATCGATAAGTTGCATGGTTTGGTTTCCTTGGATTAATACTTGATCACGACAATTTGAATAGTACGAGTTCCATTGCATCGTAGTCGAAGATATACTTTAATAGTTAACATTCTTTAGTAATTACCGTAATATGATATGATATATTGCTGAATGTACATAATAATAATGTAATATTCGTCTAACAATAAAATTGCTATTTAAATATTATAATATGCTTACATTATTTCCTTTCGAATCTACAATTCGTAAAACAATTAATTCTTTACCATCAATTTGTCAACCAAGGATATTTAATATTCTATCTTAACTTAGTCACTAGATTGACCAAACAACTCTATATTGTTTCACGAATGTCTTCTCTTTCCTAACCAATTACTTAAATATAATATTAGACCAAATCGTGTCTTATACGATAAATATATAAAACAATAGCGTTTAAAAATACACTATAATGAGTGCGTAGTCACCTCTATATGGTGGATCTTGGTAATCGAAATCGTTTTACAAACTTCAATATTTCTAAACGGTATCAAGCTAAAAACTACGCAACCTACAGTTCAGTTTAGACCATGCAAAATACTTTTCCTTCTTTATTTCATGATCTAAACTGAACTCTAGGAATAATTAGTTGATAAGTAAAATATTAGACCCTCTATTACAGTCTTATGATCCCCGGATGTAAAATTGAAAATTTTAGACTGAACTTCCTCCCCGTACCAGATATTTACAGCTTAAACGTTTTTCTAAAACCCACCGTATAAGCAGAAGGGCTCAACTGGGGGCCTTGTCACTCCAATTCATCGATGGTCAAATGCTCCTGATACAAACAAAACTACAAATTTCAGCTAGGTACACCTCCTGGTTCTCGAGATATTCCCTCTTGAAGGTTTTTCGAAAAACTTCTATATTAGGAGAACGGATTGACGGGGGTCCTTATCGTGCCACATTCTCGATGGCCATATGCTCCTGATACAAATGTAGAAATTTCAGCGAGATACACCTCGACGGGGGAAATATGTAAGCGGGATTTCGCATATGTTGAAGTTTCGCTTTGTTTGCCAACATTGATTTGTTTGTTTTGGTTTTCAATGTTTATTTACTGTTTTTTATGTAAACATACTTTGTATTCAAAAATATCCGAAAATTTGCAAGCAGTGTAGCAGCCGACACATCCATTTCTTAATTAATGTACAAGTTTTCAAGGCTACACCACAAACTGCAATTGGATGTCACTTTACCTACGATCAGGTGCGATCTGCAGGTTAAGCGTGTAGGATGCGTAAAACCTCTACGGTGCCATCCGTACTCATGCAAGAGGTTCCTAACAAACCTAAGTATCTGGAATAGGTGTCGCCACCATTTACCCCAGTCATGAGTCTGGTGGGGAATCTGAAATGTGTGGCACTGTACATTTTCTTATATCATTTATAACCTTGTCCTACCTTGACCATCATCGTACATCTTTCCTAAAAACGTACATCTTGGTATAGCTACAGTATTAAGAATTGCACTAGTGTACGGGAGGGATAGAAATATGTATCTCGTGTCAGACGAGAGAATACATCAAAATAGTGTTTGATATATAGAATTGCAATATATTTTAGTTTCTTTGTTTCACCGTTACGTGGTAGCATTCAGAATCTGTAGGAAGGGAGAGATATGGAAGGACGTATGGACTGGGGTAATGAGTAAGAGAAGAGAAGGGGTTGATGCGTTTTCGTCTCGGAGTCACTGCCTAGACTCATCAATGGAGTTGATGGCAGCGACTCCTTACCCCAGACGCTTGTTATTGTAACTAACCCGCTAGGTTAACCCGCACCCATCCTAGCGGGTTCCGCACACTGCTTGCTTAACGTCGGAGATCGGTAGGACCTCGATGCTAGGTGCACAGCCACTTGCGGCTTGTGCATGTCAGTATTCGAAACTCATAGTCGAGGAATAATAGGCCGCTTCAAATCTATGACCTAACTTTCATTTGTAAAAAAAACAATTTTGGGGAATAATTTTGTGAGCTTTTATTATTGTCTTCTTAAAGCCTGAATTATCTCGCTTTATGCCATGTTTACTTCAGAATACATAAATAAAAATCCATTTGTTACTAACCACAATACAATTTATTCGTTCATTTATCAGGGAAAGATAAAATAAAATTTCGACAGTTCTGTTTGTATGTTATTTATTTAAAATGAAATTATATTATCATTATTCTAAATACATTCACATTCATATTCGATTACAATAATAATATCTAAATGTAATCAATTAAAGAAATTAACATAACAGCTACAATTTATAGAAATATGATATTTTATAAATGTAATATAATATTTGAGGAATTATAGAGTTTATTATTCATAGCTTCCTTAAGATTTGAAATGAACAATTTGACTTTAATTTATTGAAATGGTGATATAATACCCATTATTTCCATTACTGCTAAATCAAAAGACCTGTAACAATATATACACTGATTTTGTTACATTAAAACTGCTGAAATGCATTAAATAAATGTCACATACATTTAACAACTAAATAGATTGAACTTGCCTGGAATTTAACTGATCACCTGGAATGTAAAATGGATTGCAAACAGCATTAGAATAAGCTGCATGTAATTTTTTAAATATCTGTAATGAAAAGTCATATACTTTCGTCATATTAAATACATTTTTATTATCGAATGATCTATAAAAAAATTACCATTTTCACATCATTATCTCTTAAAGATACGTTTGATGAATGTAGCACAATAATAAACTTGATTTTTGTATTTGTGGCATAACCATATCTGAAATTTAGAAACTGGAATCATAAGGAATATAATTATATTCGCAAATACAAGATATGTACATACATTTTGTATTCTTCAGTAGCGTACAATAAGTTTAAATACAAATCTCGTATATCAGTAGCAGCTTTATTTCCAACATTTAATTTTTCTTCTATTATGTCAATTGATGTATGAACCTTGCAATGAAATTGCAGAGCTGATGATTCATCTACACATCTAATGTATTTCGGAGAATTCTATGAATCAAATTAAAACATATTGTTATTTATTATATATGTTTATTAAAAATTTAGAATATATTATTTTATTTGTATCATTCATTAGTTGGATCTTGGAGATCATCACCATAACCTCAAAAGATTTAAAAATGTATGCTTACGTCTTTTCCAATTACAGCTACACAAACTGCCATATTTATAAATCCTGTAAACTTATAACATTATAATCCATAACAAAATATTTTTAGTAACTGTAGTTAAAAACTACAATTTTTGAGAAGATTGCAGCACGTAAATAATTTTTAGATCTAGTAACATGCAGGTTATATTGTCATTTTTGACAATTAGTAATAATATATTGAAATAATTTTACTACATAATGAGAATTTAAAAAATACGTGTTTATTGGTAAGATCAATAATCATACATAATATATTATAAAATATCGCATTATTTTACAGTAACAAATTTATAAATTTAATAAAATATTAATTATATCTATATGATTAAAGTCATTAAGAATTATCTAATTTATACGATAATAAAAATCAACAAATTTAATCGAAAAACCAATTTTTGAGGAAAAATAGAGTTTTTATTTATATCTCGTGTCTAGATACATGTAAAAATACAAGTACAATATAATACAACAGAATATCATGATTTTTCATAATACCTTTTCTTTAAAGTTCTGTATTTGCGTAGCATATATAAAACCTCTAATTCTTTGATAACAAAATTACCATGAGCCAACATTTTATCAATTTTTTCAGGATCACGTTCTCCTTTATTTTTTTCAAAAACTCTTCTTAAATTTTTTTTGAAAAAATCATAACCTTTTGGATAATCGCGACCCATATATAAGAGCTGAAAATCAAGAAATTACTGTTATTTGTATTGATAATGAGATTGTTTAATAATATCTTCTTTAGTGAGTAATTTTTGTTACATATTAATATTTTCTATGATTATTGTTTCATTTTTAAATAATATGTTTAATTTCTCAATACATTGTGATAAAATCGTAATATTTCATACCGTTTTGTATAATTGGATGACTTTAGAACGTTGAGACATTGATTGAAATAACAATCATAAATATTAATCAATCAATGAACATTTCCTTGGTTATGCATATATGTATAAACAGTGTTAATTTTTAGTATATAGAAATTATATCAACATATTCACAACAATTTATTGTCAAACTATTGTTAGTTCAATCGCTTTAATTAAACAACGTTACATACATATGTAGAAAAGTTAAGAAAGCACTTTTGCTTATCTCATATTTTCAATCTTGCAAGATACAGTGTACGTTATTAACCAATCACATCAAAGCCGATGCTTTTTTATTGTTACTTTATTACAACAAATAAAAAATAATAATTGTGTTATAATTGTTAATTACAATTGTATTTTAATCGTAGAAAAAAATATAGAATCATTTATATTTCCTTGGTATATTTGATCGATCACTGATTTTGATAAATGCAAAAGGAATCAATAAAGTAAATTGTCCAACACATGATACATAATTATTAAATAATAAAAGTAATTTATTTTGCTTTACATTAAATTTCAAGCACTATTCTGTAGGGAATAAATGTATTATGCTGGTTATATTGGTATGCATGTGTTTAATTTTTTTGAAATAAATTATATATTATATATATATTATTTTTTCATTTTCCAGTAATATTTATAAACTTTGAAAAATAAAAGTAGTAACAATTACCAATTACTAGTGTTTTTAAAAGATCTTTTTGAAAATATTAAATTTCAACATTAGTATCACAATTTACCATCTTCTAAATCATGAAAATAAGATATTTTGTCACAAACAATTGCAGTACAATTCTATTTTATTCTATTTAGTATTCTATACAGATACTAAATTGTATATTCTAAAAAAATGTTAATAAAAATTGTTGAAGACATTATTATTATACTTTTTGCTTTGGTTATTTAAAACTTATTATCTTTCTTTTGCTGATATATTCTTAGTTTATTAGTATTAAAAATTTTACAGAATTGCTTTTTTATATTCAGTACAATTAACTCGTAAAAGAAATTAAAAAGAGCTTAATTTTCCATTATACAATAACGTCTCTCTTAGTTCTTAATGGCAGTTTTCGAACCATGAGACTGACATTCTAGAAGTAATTTAAGTAGGTAACAAATGCTAACGTTGTAATTTTATGTTGCAACTATTTTTGTAAATCATCGTTTCTCCAGAAAAAGATTTTCCAAAGTATTTTATATTTACATATTTAATTATGCGATTTACCGCATTTGATGAATTATAATTAACAAATACTATTTATTAGTTTAGTTATTATTACTAAATTTAGTTGCAATATATATTTGCATAATCAATCAAACAATAATCACAATTTAAACGGCTTGAATAAATATATATTCGATTTTAAATATATAAATATTTTAATAATAATATTTTAAATATATAAATATTGATTCTATACCTCAAAGTTTTCATACATATGCATAAAAAGTAATTGTTAAAAATTTATTGAAGTTGTAAAAATAGCAGAAGAAATTGTACACATTTTAATATACAATCTGCATTGTATGTATGGTTAAATACATTTTAAAGCTGAGGATATACAGTAGCAATATGTATATCTTTAAATCTGTAAAATGAAATTCTCTTTTATAAATTAAAAATTAATTATAAATAAATTAATTAGTTATAAATAGTCAATAAAATAGTCATTAAATAGTAGTTTTTGTTTAAGTAGTGTTGTGATAATATAAATCATATATTTCTTGAACGATTGATAAGTGTATTTCCACAAAAAACGTACACTTAGACAAATCAGAAAACATCGCACTGCAACCCATTTCAGAGGTGGTAGCATTCCTATCAGTTCACGATCGCCTATATAAGTTCAATGGTCAGTGGTCACTGGTCATCACTTAATGTTTGTATTTATACCAAACATTTATGTAAGGCGAGTGTAGTATATATTACAAAAAATTTTACTACTAAGAACATTTGTTATTGTTAAACGTTTTAGTTGATCTGGAACATTTAAAAATCTACCGTGGACATTATTTTTAGTAAGTAGAATGTAACTAATTAGATAGAATGTAACTTTCTTAAATCTATTTTTACAATATTCTTGAGTTTCTCTTTTTGTTTGTATATTTAGTTTTTAATCAACAATTAATTGTTGTGAATATATTGATTTAATAATTTCATGAATATTTAAAATTAAATATCTTTTCATTAATAAACCCCATTTACATTTTAAATATTTAGAAAAATACAGTTCGCTAATATTATAATCTATTTATTTATGTAAATTGATCATCATTGTAATTTAAATTATTCTAAATAATATTTTAACTTATATTATTTATTGTGTAATTTTTTTTTAAATTTTGAATTATAAACTATGCTAAGATTATTTTGTGATAAGTTGTGATTGTATGATAAATAATTGTTTTTGGATAATATATCTTATCTCTTAAAATTAAATTATCATTTACAATAATATAATTGATAATATATTTCATTTCAATCACAATGTTATCAAAAGTACAAAAATATCTAATCAATATCTTGATTGTTCATATTACAGGAGTACAAAAATGAATATTTTTGCAACTACTTTTACATTAGTAGTGCTAGGTAAGATAATGATTATTTATGTTTTTTATGATTATTTATTTTTTTATTACAATAATATTGATAACTTTAATTTTTATTAGGTACTTCTTACATCGAGGCTGTAACGTCTCCAACATTTAGCAATACTTACACAGTAAAGGGAACCTTATACATTCCATATGCTGAAATCCGAGAACCGTTTTATGCATGGTATGATGGCAAAGGTGGATCTAGTAGAATTGATTACTATGGAGGTAATTTAAATACGAATTAATATGAATCTAAAAATTAATATGAAAATTCTTTCTTAAGAAGAAAACAAATTAAATTTGATATAATTAGGAATGGTGAAGACTTTCCAATTAGCACATAAAGGATCATATGGAAAAAGCTTAAAAATTGCTCCAATAACTACAGAATCTGTCGTTAATAAAGATACATGCCTTGAAGTAAATGGTACTAAAGAATTTAAAATTCAGCCTCAAACTATTGTTCCGGATACAACTGGAATGGAGGTAAAATAATATTTCTTCATTTGTTTTAACAATTTAAATTTATTTAAATTTATTTTAATTGCTATTATAAAATTAAATATTATCCAGTGTATTGGAGAAGAAATAGTTAATGGTTTATTATGCGAAAAATGGAGACTGGAACAACAAATTGATGAAAAATTGAACAAGTATACCCTTTGGATAAGATATAAGGTAATTATGATTACATAATATTATTAGTTTATTAATTAAACTTCAAATATCTGATTGTTCCAAAATTAATTATAGAAATCTCCACATGTACCTAATTATAAAGAACCAATTCCTGTTAAATATGAAATGAGAGGATTTAACAGCCTTTTGGGCTCTCACTATGATCATTACTACATAGATTATGATTGGTATTCTTCTGAAATACCTAGCTCAGAAGTGTTTGAAATCACAACAAGTAATTTGAATTCTTTTCAGTTATTATAAATTTTATTTGAATATATTTTAACTATAAATTGTGTATCACAAATAGACATGACATGCATTAGTTTCCCTGGACCTGGAGACAAACATATATACACATTTAATCCTATGCGTGAATTTATTCACAATTATGATGCTCATGTAAATGAAGCATTTGAAGATTTCAAAAAGACTCATAACAAGGAATATACAGACCATGTAGATCAATTAATACGTAAAGAAATATTTAGACAAAATTTAAGGTGTGTCTCATATTTATACATTGTATATAATTAATATGAATGTTCATAATCAATAATTAATATAAACGTTTTTGTAGATTTATTCATTCGACTAATCGAGTTGTTAAAAGCTATCAGTTAGGCGTTAACCATTTGGCAGATCGTACTGAGTTAGAATTGAAAGCTTTACGTGGCAAACAATATACTGCAGGTTACAATGGAGGACAATCTTTTCCGTACAATGCTGAAGAAGAAGTAACCAAAGTTCCAGATAGTTTAGATTGGAGACTCTATGGTGCTGTTACTCCTGTTAAAGGCTTGTATTCTATTTTTCTTTTAATTGTAATTACTTTTTCTTTTAATGAAAATTGTTCGATATTCTAAATTAACAAAAACTTTTTCAATTAAACAGATCAGTCTGTTTGTGGATCTTGCTGGAGTTTTGGCACAACTGGTGCTATTGAAGGCGCGTACTATATGAAGCATGGTAAATTAGTGCGTTTGTCTCAACAGGTAAAAATGTTGAAATGTAATTAGACAAATACTATAAAAGATAAATAAATTAAATATATAAATAAATAAAGGAATACTTTAGTACGATATGTCATAATTATAGGCACTTATTGATTGTTCATGGGGCTTCGGAAACAATGGCTGTGATGGTGGTGAAGATTTTAGATCATATCAGTGGATTATGAAGCATGGAGGTTTACCTACTGAAGACGATTATGGCAGTTACCTTGGCCAAGTGAGTAAATATTTTGTAAACTATCTATGTGCGTATAAATTAATAATAAATTTTAATATTATATTTATCAATAAATTAAAAATTAATTTTAATATTATATTTATCCATAAATTAAAAATTAATTTTAAATTAATTACTTCCAATTTTTTTTTTTTTTGTTTAGGATGGTTATTGTCACATAGATAATACTACACTAACAGCCAAAATAACAGGCTATGTAAATGTTACACCACGCGATCCTAATGCTTTAAAAGTTGCAATTGCGAAACATGGTCCAATTTCAGTTGCAATTGACGCGTCTCATAAAACATTTTCATTTTATTCCCATGGTGTATATTATGATTCGGTTTGTGGTAAGTAAATACAAATTTTCTGAAGAAACATTCTTTTTAAATATAAATATTATCTCGTTTGTAGGTAATACAGAAGAGAGTCTAGATCATGCAGTTTTAGCTGTAGGTTATGGCACATTAAATGGAAAAGATTATTGGTTGGTTAAAAATTCATGGTCAAATTATTGGGGTAATGATGGTTATATTCTTATGTCTCAGGAAAAAAATAATTGTGGTGTATTAACAGCTCCAACATACGTTACTATGTAAAAAAAAAATAAATAATACTATGTTCATGTTTTTAATATAAATAGGAATGAGGCTGTTGAAAATCGAAGATATACATATTTCTTTTTTAAGAAATTAATGATACTCTTCAATCTTAGAAATATACTGTATAAAAAAAAAATCGTTGAAATTGTATTTGATGAATTAAATAAATAATACATAATTATAAAACTTATGAAAATTAGCATTATGTAAACATAAACAAAATGACTTTTATTGAAAATCTTTAGTATTTAAAAGTGGTCTTATAATTTTTGTTTCCTTTGTTATTGTTACTAAAAATATTTGTATAACAAAAAACACACAAATGCCATAAGTTTTCAACTAAAATCTATACAATATAAAAACAAATTATATAGCAATTGCGATTTGCTGATTCACAAAGCAATATCATTTACTCAGTATAAAAAGCATAAGTGAATATAAATTGCCACGCAATTAAACAATGTCACGTTCTTATTTTAACACAGAAAATAGGCATTGTCATACATGGATAACTCTATAACATTGATATTAAACTGTTGCTTATGTGTTGGAAAGCCTGATGCTGGAATTATAATAACAATTACTTATAAAAATATATGTAATTTCAGTAGGCACAGTTTGCGTAATACAATTTTTTAAATCGTTATAAAATCATACAGATAATGAAATAGTTATACATGTAACTGTGCGTTCAATACAACTAAAAAGAATGTTACATAAAACAAAATAAAAGTATTCGAAATAAAACATTTATGTTACTAATTAAAAATTAATATTATTTCGTAATAATAAATTTCGATCATATGTAAGTTTTTATATAATATTATTCCATATTTTCTATATTCATCGATCCGTTTTAACAGATCGACATTTATCATGTGTGATCGGTGCGATAACATAATATCGATTTGATACAAAAACAATTTGTCTAAAAAAATTAATTTTTTCAAGTATAAATAATACATAAAAAAAATTTGTTGTAAATATATTTTCTTAAAAAGTTAAGTATTCTTAATAAATTTCATTGTTTAATATAGTTTTTATCTTTTTATGTTTTTCGTGTGTATAAATTTAATACATATACCATTTCATTCAACCAAAGTTCATACTGCATAACACTAAAAAATAGTTTTATTTATAAAAATGTATTTATGTATTCAGCATTGCGTTTTCAATCATTCTAAAACTTGTGCAATTTTGTGCTATTCGATCGATTAATTAAATCATATTTTTTGTTTTCACACAATTTTAAAGATAAATTTCAAATTGTCATATTACAAAGTAATAGGAAATTTTCGGTACTATATTTGTAAATGTAATTGATGGAAATAAATTTATACAAAACGAAGAAAATTAATTTATACAAAAACAACTTTTTTAAAAATTGATTTACGCAAAATATTTTTAGATTTAATTATTTTCTTTTTTACAAACAAATGTGCTTTAATTAATTAATATATAATATGTTTCAAATCATATAAATGAACTTTTTATAATTACTCAACAGCATTAACTTTGGTTATCATTTGCTAATCATATCTCTCTCTTTTGTGAATTATAAATATACAGTCTAATTTCGTAATCTAATCACTTTGAAAATATTACTTACGTATGTACGTATCAAGTATTTTCATAAAATTATTTTTATCATTGAAATTTCATACATATAATATGTTACTTCTGATCGAAGATAATTCGACAAAGATTGAAATTTGAAGATAGCTTCTAAACCACTCCATGATATGAACAGTTCAAAAATATAGATACCTAAATATTCTTATTAATATTCAGTATGTGCGAAGAAATAAATGTTAAGAATATTTCAGTATGATATTTCAGTCAAATATTTTCATATAATGTAACTAACAAAACAGTGACTATATTTTTCACAAACTACTATATTAAAAAGTATCTGTTTCATCATGCTTTATTACATTTACTGGGATCATGCTATAATTAAATAATTGGATTAAACCGTATCACAATATTTATATAAAATTCCCGTAAAGTTTCGAAATATACATCGATCAAGATATTAACTAATGAACGTGTAACATCATCCTGCTTGTGAATCTAATTTTTTCGACCATTTTAATTTTAGACTATTTTACATTTGTAGAGCAAGAAACGTAACACGTTTAAGTACTTACACGAGAGATACTTTTCAACAAATTAATTTTTAATATGTGGTCGAAATTATACAGGAATTAATTAGAGATATTCATGTTATATATAACTCTTTAATTTTCTTTTTTATCCCATTACTTTCTTTTACTTTCATTGTATATCACTTGTGGACCCTGCTCCGATCGATCACATTTGACGATCGAGATAATCGTGTATGGCGATCCTAGAGGAACAGCAGATCTTCAAATTATATAATATGGTCGATAAATAGTAGGAATGTTTAAAAGATTCACTCAATAAAAGCGTCTTTTCATGTACTCTCATCATCGATATAGTAAAGAATATAGAAATATCTTGTACAAGTCCCCGTATAACTAAGATGTTTCTCGTTTAGGACACACTGCTTCCGAATATCCCCCCCCCCCTAGTCCTACTCGCTTTATAAACGTATTATCTGTTTAAAGAAATCCCATTTCTAAGGCGTTGTATAATGATTGTGTGTCCGAGTGACTATTTATTCTCCAGAAAGGGAAATTATGGGCACGTGCTGCTGTTTCTTCATCGGAATCATCGCCTATTACTACATATGTGCATCTTCGACCAAATCGCGCAACTACTCTTCCGAAACAGCTTTCTTTTCCTAAAAATTATAAATTTCGAACATTATACAATACAATAATTATTTTAAATTAGACGTATTTAAACTTCTTTGTTGAAATTTCTTGAAAACTCACCGATTTTCGAGGCCGAATAGATATTTTCAATTGGAAATATTCCCCCGATCCCAAAAAGCAATACCTTTGACAAAGCTGGTACTAATTGCGTAGTAGTAACCAAAATGTTAATACAATCACTTCTTTTATTTATGAGACTCAAACATTTTACAGCGGACGTTAACCAATTGTCAGTGAGTACTTCAATCTCAGAACGCAGTTGCAACCATTGTTCTTGTTTCGCAGCTCCCAATAAACCACCAACATTGTTCCGATAATTATTATAGATCTCTTTAATTTTTCGATATCGAAAGGCTAATTTCCGCATCCAATCGACACCACCTCTGACACCGGAAGCCAAACATATACCGTTGTTCGCAGACGCGTATTGAAAACCGTCGTTAGCAAAATTATAAGAAGATAGATCCTGCCCATTATCGTCCGATGATACATCATCGATATGTACTTGGTCACAATCCTATAAAAGAATCAAAAATACAGAATTTCAAAATTCGAATGATACGCAATAATTCTAACACATATACATTTAAATTTTTAACAAGAATCTTTCTCATTTTATTTAAAAAATTGTTTGCTTACCTCAACATCGTTGAAAAAAAAGTGAGTATCAGCTAAATTGAATATCATTTCCTCCATTCTATACGCCACTTGGGCTAAAAGGGCTGGATCCTTACGGTGCTTCGTTGCAAATTGTCCAGTTAACAACGAATGAAATACAACTATGGTTTCGTCCAAGTCCCAGATGAATATCCGGTCAGGACCGGCTTCTGTCGTGTCCGCAGAGCCTATACTATTTCCACTTCCGCTTTGGCGTCTTCCGCGTCTGCAAGGTTTCGCCGTTGCTCCTGAAATAGGTTCACTGAACGTTATTTTACATGCTTCCCCAACAAGGAAAGTTCATTTAAAAATTTATTTATTTAAAAAAAAAGGTTAAAATATTAAAAAATTAATATTGTTTAATTTATAAGTACGTTTGTACAACAATCTTTTGTAGTAAAGTAAATTGGAATGTAAAAAATAAAAAATAGAAGCTAATAATTTTTAACTAAAAATTATATTTGTCTATAATTTTAGTTTGGTTTAGTTCTTTTTTATGTCTAATTTCTTATGTTAATAGAAATCGAATATACAGTAGCTCACGAAAGTATTCGAGCGCTTTCAATCTACATCGTTAATAAATAAAATGCACACGTTAAGTTTAAGTTTTCAAAATAAAATTGTATGTAAAGTCACACAGGAGTCTCGAGAATGTATAAGTAAAGTTACAAAAAAATCTGACAACACATACAGGATTTACAAGGCATTGAGTGTAAAGCACATTTGCATCGAAACTTGCATAAATTGTTTCAAATTTTCTTTTATAATAAAATATTGCAGATATTTGCGATTTATTCAAAAATTTGGGAAAGATGTAAAACAAGAATTTGTCGTTCCATTCTGCGGAGTAAAGATTTCCATGAAAGAATACCTCCGGAATAAGCCATGAATTGGAAAAATTTCTAGAAAAGAAAGGAATGCTGTTTGCAAAAATATATTTTCCAAACATATTTCATTTTGAATGAAGTTATTTTCCGGAAAATATTAAACTTATTTTTCATACGGATGAAAATAATTTCATTCCAAAATGCAAACAGCATTGCAAAACATATATTTTTCAAACGTTAGTCCACGGAGGTATTAATTTTATCAATTCATGGCTTATTCCGGCGAATCTTTCATGGAAATCTTTTTTTATTAACGAAATTTTGAATAAATTCAAGGATCTGAATATTTTATTATAAAAAACTATTTGAAACAATTTCGCTGCAAGGTGCAGATATGCTTGGATTTTTCTTAATTTCACGTATAATCATTTTCTCCTCTCTGGGCGTCCGAAATAGGTATGTTTACACTCAATGGCCTGTAAATCCTACATGTGTTGTCAGATTTTTTTGTAATGTTACTTTACTTATACATTCTCGAGACTCCTATGTGACTTTACGTACAATCTTATTTTGAAAACTTAAACTTAACGTGTGCATTTTATTTATTAAGGATGTAGATTGAAAGCGCTCGAATACTTTCGTGAGCTACTGTAAATCTGAAAATGGTTATGAGAAATATTATATTGCGCTATCGCTCACGTGATCAGCGAACAAGTAGCCATAAAAAAATATTTTTGTTGCCTAATATTATAAATATATATGAACTAAAGTTTAAGTATTTATAGAGGTTGATTCTAGAATATATAACATGTGTCATAATATAAATTTTACTAGATAATTTAAGAGCAATTAACAGTAACAGAGAGAATCTATTTTTACTATTTTAATCATATGAAATTACATGGTATATATATCACTTTTATACTTTTTAACAATTTATTTATTTGTATATTATTTTCTGTTTGAAGATGTTCTTGACAATTGTTGAAGCATATTCAAGGAGAACATATCGACGCAAGAAATGGGGACATAAAAATCACACGTACGAATCGTGTTACCTTCGATGTTTGCGGTTTCTCGTGCGGTAAGATCGCTGGCATCGTGAGTTGTTGCGTCCAACGTGAGCGCAGACTTTGTCGAATCTTTTTACAAAAAAGGAAATCGTTACTGACAAATTATAATTGCAAATAAATCGTAACCGCGAAAATTTACGCGTCAAATCATAGTAAAACATTGTTATTAACATAAATAAATAAAACTATTACTAAGTAAGTAATTAATAACAAAATTTTTAATATTTGTGGTACCTGGAAAAAAAACAAATAAAACACAGAAACAAAAATTTATAGGTCAGTATCTGTGACTAAAAAATTTGATGATCTGTAATTTTACATGGAAACAGAGTTTTTTTTCTGCATCTTTCAAATTTTCAATTGAATAAAAATTATGATTTCTCCTCTAAGTGTTAATGTAGTAAAATTGATAGCGACGCAGGATTAGTAACTTAATTAGTAGTAATAGTAACTAATTACCCTCCTCAGTAATATTATTATACTTTCTCAAATACTAAAGAAATGAAAACTTTTTCATTTTTAGAAATTTACACAGAAGAGAATGGCTTAAAAAGAAGAAAAAACAATCTCTAGATTTCCAAATTTGTTTACATCTCCGACATACTATTCTCAATGAGTCACTTTGTACGATGTAACATGAACCACGGATATTCAACGATTCTTATACGACGGCACTATTTAAAAATAATTCTGCCTGCATTGATGCAACTCAAATTTTGTTGGCCTCGGAATTCATTCGATCAGGAAGAGTTTGGTCGAAGGAAAAAAGTCAATAGGAACGTTACCAGCAAAATTTAGATTTCCAATGTTAAACGAAGCGGGTGTCGCGTGGTAACCGTGCATGGGATAATATCCGGAATACTGTAATGGTACCCTGTCATTTCCATACAAACTGCTACTGTAGGCGCTGTACTCTAGTTTCTGAAAAATTATAGAAGATGCAACGGTAACGAGAGTGGTAAAGATAATAAACTTTATTTGTTTTTAATACCTGCGAAGACGGTGAGATATTTTGAGCCACGTTGGGAAAATTCGTTGTGCCGCTATTGTACGTAGCGTAAGATGAATATTGAGTCATGGAGCTGGGTGTCGTGTACGAGGTCAGGTAAGAACTTTGCAAGCCCGAGGTGTTTTTCCCCGCTGTGGTTGACCCATAGGGAGGTGAGTTGTATAAACTAATAGCATAAAGTTTCTATGTTAACGAATACTGATTCGTAGCTAAAAGGTACAAAGTGTCCGTATAAGGGACATTTAATAATATTCAAACACCACGATATTCGAGATATTATGGATTGGTAATACAAAAATAAATTTGAATTTTATTTTTTCTCCTTTCTTTTATTGTTTTAATAACACGTGCAAATTTTGTTGACAGATGTTACGTAAAATAATATCTTTAAAGCAAAGTATGAGTAATTTGAGTTTCGTGAGAACTAAAAATCGTGATGGCAGAAAAAGTGTGTAGTTAGCAAAAAAATAAATTCCACATGAATCATATAAGGAAACTAGAGTAAGTAGTTTCGTTATTCCTTTATGCTATTGTAATATAGAATTGATTTTTTTTTTATAAAAGTAACATAAATATAAATAATTTATAAATAATGAAAATGTTAATTTTTAAATAAAATTTCATATATCTAATACTTGTTTGTTGCGCAAATCAGAGCACATTGCTCAATTCCTTTTCTCAAATAGTACAAATTTTCATCTTTCAAATTATATCTTGAAATTACAATTAATTAAATAAAAAGATGTATCCAAAAAATCCCGTTTTTATAAATTATATTATAATTATGTATAATTTACTTTTTTCGAAAATTAATTTTTTTTCTAGGTATGAATATTACAATACAATCTATGATGGATTACGAATCGGAATAAGTTTGAGGACAATGATGAACGATAATGTGGTTCAAGTATGAGGAATACATGCCTGTTATAATATTGATTGGCTCCGTACAACGAACTGTAGTCCGCCTTTTCCATAGAATCCGGATATTCTTGCTCCTTTTCTTCGGCATTCTCGTCGATGTATAATTCCCCGCTGGGCACGCTGTCATTTTCGGGACAATCTTGCACCTCGTTCTTGACTTCCGTTTCTGTCAGTACGAGCAAAATAGTTTTCGTTCATACACACGTCTTTGATCATAATACCTTCGATATTATAATCATTGACAATGACACAATTCATAGAAACAAGTTTTTAGATTCTTTATCATTATTGCAACTATTTTTGTAGCTTTGTGCAATTATTTTTAAAATGGAATTTCAACATTTATCTAAATAATTTTGAACGTTTTATAATGAAAATATAGTTTCGCTCAGTAGATTTGTCTAGTGTTTTTATAAAACTATGATTCATACATAAAATCATACATAAAATTTCTCAACTTACCCATTCAATAATGTAATTATGTAATTTTGTTTTGAAAACAAAATGTGTACTTATATGTACTTATATGTATGTGCATAATTAAAATGAAATGATCACAAGTATACTCGTCAAATACTGTTAAAGGATTAAACAAATAGAAATATTATAAGAAAAATGATGCAATATATATTGTTTTAATATAGTTTTTTTTTTGACTAAAATTTTTTGACGAATTAGTGCAAAAATGTACTGATTTATGAAACAATTCAGTTTGTAATCGCAATCATGTTCAAAATTATTTCGTAACGAACAACCAATCAAAACTTCTTTTCTAACTGAAAGGCGATAGCGGATGTTGTCGGATGTTGTAGCAAAGATATTTATTTCATTTCACTTCGAACAGCGATGAATAATTAATTTTCCAAATAATTAGCTACCAGACTCTCTATGAAAACTACCTGTTCATCTCGATGTTACAGAAAAAAACCAAGCGGCGCGATATGGCGCAACCACTACCCGGCGGGTTTCTCGTTTTAATTCAATCGACCGGCGGCACACGCAAAAGGGAAGCGGGAAATACAGACAGAAGCCTTTTCAAAACGTCGATTTTAAACCGTTTTATTGAAGGTCCAATTTCGGCTATCATGCAAACGTAAATTTTCCAATTTTTGTTTCCGTCGGAGATTTCATCATCGCGATTAGGTACGTATGATCACGTTACGTCGATGAGGCGCAAAAAAAAAAAAAAAAAAAAGAAAGAAAAATTTAAAATAAGTAAATGAACGAATAAATTAACAAAAGAAAAAAGAAAAGTGACAATTTGATTTGTAAATGGATCTTTAAAAGGGTAACCTTTTAAATGGACTCGGAATGGAGGAGAGCTTTATTTACCATTGCTTGCGGCTCGAGGGTGCTGTACCGAGGCCTCTGTCGACGATGACACGTTGCCAGCATTGTCTAAAACGCCTGCTGGTTTCGTCGGATCATTGTCCTCGGTTAACATATCACTGTGCCTAAAACAAAAAGAGCAAATAATGTTAATAATTTTACATAACATTTAACTTTAATTTTAGAAAATTGAACGTTATTGAATGGTAAAAATAATTCTTGATTTAATATTGAAATGGAACTTGAATAATGTTGAATAATCTGAGATCTTCGGCAATTAAATTTCATGATGCATTCAGAGTACTTAAGATCGATTAACCATACAGTTAATTAATCATAGAATTTATCGACAGAGTAGAATTCAATCATTCCGGTAGATGAAAACTATGGATTCTTTTCTTTTTTTATGTATTTTTGCGATAACCTGAAAACTTCTACATTGTCCAAATTATTGTTTGTTTATATATTTATATAATAAAACAATTTCTCCTTCCTTATGATTTCATGATTTCAAAAAATACAATAGATGTATAAAATTCTTTCATAAATTCTCAACTTTGATATTCAATAATTACATGTGTGTAACCACTGAGAAATAAAAACTAATTATTTTTTTAGCTGATTTTAATAAATTCGTCCCTGAAAATATTGAAAGTAATTTTTTCACTTTTGTAGATTGTCTATCCATCACAGAAGAAAGGAAGAACAAAAATTGACCAAAATCGGTACTAAACCGTTCATGTGGTTTCTCGATTTTATGGTGTTCCAGTTGACGCGAAAGGGTTAGTGTACGAAGTGGACTTCATTATTGTCTGCCAATTGCGTGTCGAAGAGGTGGAGTGACCCGATGGGTAGGCGTACAGGAACCTTCGAGAGCAGCCAATGAAACTTCCTTTCACGACGTTTTACATTATGTATTCTTTATGTTGCCAAGTCACTATATCTGTCCGTGCTCCGCCCTTATCCGCGTCTATATACTTCACGCTGCATTATACTGCGAAAAAGAGACTCTCTTGCATAAGGGCGCTTTCACATCAACGACACCGTAACAATATACCGCGTCCGCGAGATTAAATTCCGATCTATTTATGGATAGATCCGATTTGACTCTCTTCTCCTTCTCTATCTCTCTCTCTCTCTCTGTTAAGCCTGGTCTATTAATTTTATTGATTTTTCTATAACGTAATTTTAAAAATTTTAATTATTAGAGTGGATAAAAAAAAACATTTCTATTTCAATTAAAGTAAAAAGTAAAAAATGAAAAATTAATGGTACTAAAATTTAAATTGGATGCATTTTTCATTCAAACATCGGGACACTAAACTTTTGATTTGTAAATTCAAGGAAGAGGATTTCAATTGTTAAATTTCAATTGGTAAAATTCAACAAATTAATAATATAATTAATAATATAATTTAAGTACGGCTTACGTACGCGCGCGGCAAGATGGATCGCGATTATACTATAAAAATATCACTCGCTAGTTCTGCAAATATCAGAAACAAAAATAATTAGAATTTGTCCAAGAAAATTTGATCTTTCTTTACTTTTAAAGTATTTCACAAAATACATTTACTTGCAAAAATCAAAGCTCGTGGCAAATTCTTGTATGAACATCATTGTCAAAGGAAAGAGGAGAATCGAATGAAATTGTAACTCTGTAAACAAATCGATTCTAATGTTTTTTAAGTTCGTAGGACGATGATTAATTACGCGTTTCTCCAATGCGGGGGCAGTACTGTCCCTCGCGGACAAATATTTTCTGTCGGATATTTGTAATTGAATAAATCATTGTCAGTCGAACGATCGTTTCGAGAAAAGTACAGACAATCGCATCGGCGATACATGATCCCCTATGTATATACGTACATATATGCATGTGCGAGTATGAAAGCAATTGTTCCCCCGTGACACGCATCGCGTCGGCTGGAAGTACGTCGCTCACTGGAACACGACGATGAATCAATTAGCGCGCGGCTATGTGTTTGAACAATAGCCAAAGACTCGCGTACATAATTTTTTTTTTCTGTTACAAGAACGTACGCGACTCTCGAACAGCATCGAAAGTCGGAAAAGAAATCGCCGTTTGATTTGCTTGAAACAATGGACAGTACGTGTAATATTAAACGATCGCTGCCTGTACATCAGCGCTTCGCTGTTTCCTTTTGTATCGAACGAAACCGAAAGAGCGCGGAAAAGAAACACGCGCGCAAACTGTGCCCGAATTTCCCGTTACGCTGTGCCCACGATGATCGGAAACTATTACTTTTAACTTTTGCGGATAACTGTAACCGTTCGTTTCTCAAACCGAAAATTTTACTTTTGTCTCGATGGGTTTCGGTGGAGATTGTTTTAATTGGTTTTGATGGCCAGCTTTGTCTAAAGGAATTTATTGAAGTTATTTCTCATTGTATTTTATAGAGAAATGACAGTTTAATTAAAATTATTTTTGTATATTTTGAAATTAAAGCATGAAACTGAATTTGTTGTTATTAATATAACAAAGAAAAATTATACAATCAAAAAGAATAAAATACTTCATTCACATAATAAGAAATAATTTAATGTACTTGAAAATCTAGCTTGAATTTCTTGTATCTTTTAATACATTTTCCCATTTTGTATTTCTTTAATCACACGAATAAAAATAATGAATAATTTACAACAAATACAATGTAACAATGCTCAAAATACTTGCAACAATCGCTGCAAGTTTCGGTGCAGATGTGCTTGGATTTTTCTTAATTTCACACATAATCATTTTCTCCTCTCTGGGCGTCCAAAATCGGTATGTTTACACTCAATGCCCTGTAAATCCTGTCATGTGTTGTCAGATTTTTTTGTAATTTTACTTATTCTCGAGGTTACATTCTCGAGACTTCTATGTGACCTTGCAATCTTATTTTGAAAACTTAAACTTAACGTGTACATTTTATTTATTAACGATGTAAATTGGAAGCGCTCGAATACTTTCGTGAGCTACTGTATTTTAAGCTCAATTCACATGTCATCATTTTATATTTGATATTTCTTTACTTTTGAACCATACTCACTTCTGAACCATACGAATAAGAACAATGAATGTAACATAAATATTATGATACAACCGTCGGATTTATCGCCTTCGGAATTATCTGGTGGTTTTTACATTCAATCTATAATTTAAATTTTAAATCAAAACAAATTCATAATATCGATGAAAAAGCATCATTCTAAGATTAATTTCCGAGTTATTTTACTTCGAGCGGGATCGCGGTACGTTATTCGAAATTGTATTATTTATTTTTTCTCGAGAGGCATGAGGAGAAACTGTTAGAAAGGCGGTTAACTTTATCTAAATAAAGTGTGCGTTGAAGTGTTTATCGCGGCTAAGTTGGTTGCCTCGCTGCTGTCCGTCAACCGTCAAAGAAACAAAGCGGAAGAAGGACAGAGAAAGAGGAATGTGCGGCTGGAGGTTTCTCTCGTGTGCGACACTCGTGTCCCACGGACCGTGGTCAGCTTACATTTGAAAAGAGGAAAGAAGAAAAATAAGGAAGGGATGGTTACATTACGGGGCCAAGACAAAAGCTTCGCCTTCGTTCCGGAATGCTCTGGGCTTTCCTTCGTCGTCTCCCTTTTTTTCCTTTCGATCCTCTAAGGCAGCAGGCCATGAAAATCACGAACTCGTCCCAAGACGTTTTGTTCGATCTAGCATCTAGTTATCTTGAACGATCATTTCTAGTTAATTATTTCTGTCGTTTTCAACAAAAAGTATTTTTTTACAGAAACGGGGTGAAGGAGGGAATTTCAGTCAGCTTTTCAGTACGAATTATTTAGCACTACGCAGCGGTTGACCAATTAAAATACATTACTGGTAACGAGCCGAATGAGATGCATAAGTTACGCATGCTCAATTGATAATGACATTTACACGTGTGAGTGTGACTGTAGCTGCATTTATACATCATACGTGTGCATGTACAGAGGCACATCCGCGTAGCGTGCGTGACTCCTGTTCATCTAATAATTTAAGGAACGTATATACGTATTGTATAATACAGATATTGCGATGGCATACATTGCGCTTCCCACGTGGCACTCAACCAAATTCACTCGATCGTTATCCTTGTTTGTTTTGATCATTATCATTGGAGAAGGAAAATTTAAATAATGCTCAAGTAATTATAAAAAAAAATACTGATGGACATAAAAATAATCTTCAGATTCTCTGTATATGTTAATTTCGCTCTCATGTAATTCTTGACTTACGATTTACAATTGCATTTTACTTATTCGTATTTGTAGATCAAGATACGAAATTACTCATGATTATTGTACAATTATTATATTATAGTGTTCGGTTTACAAGTTAGTTATCATTTCAAGCGCAAAAACTTGTTCGTCATTGTTAAAAAAAAGAAACCAGCAATAAGCTAGATAACAAACAAACGTTCATTCAAACCTTGTATCCGGTGTTTAAGCTGGACCAAGAACGAGGGTGCTTCGCGGCGAATATTCGTGGATCAAGGAAGCTGTATTCGATTCCCTCCTGACGATAGTAGCATCGTCATCCCTTCATTCGTGTCGTGTGTATGTGAATACGTATACGCGGCGCACTTGACGGCGTTTAAGCATACTATCTCTCACTTTTCTCGCACTTTCCACGACCACGAGAACATCATGACAACCGACGGATGCACTATCACCGAGTGTTTCTAACAACGGCGTAAGAGAAACACTTGGGTCAACGAGGATCTTGTACGAAAGATCACTCTCTGAACTACAAACGTAACGGAATCGAGAGAGCTTGACCGACGATCTCGTGAGAAAACATCTCTCGGACGACTTTGTACGTGTGTCGCGCGAAGGGTGAAACCATGTAATCCGGCACGAACGTGTACGTTGCAAGCCAATCGCTCGAATCGAACAGCAGTGGTTAATCTTTTTCGAGGTTACGTCAACGCCGATACGCGATTTCTAATCGAGGTTCTTTAATGGATTCTTTGTATCGCAGATGCAGTCAACACAATTGTTTCTCTGCGAAGGATATCGGCTCCGTGTGCGATATGCTGCAGCCTGTGGAGTTCTGAGCATGCGAAATGTAGCTTGCCACCCCCGCCCGGTGGTCACGTGGTTGGCCGGCTCGTTCGGCGTCCTTCTCCCTCGTTCGTCTCTTCTCTCTCTTTTATCCTCCATCTTCATCCTGTCGTCGGTATTCCTATTCGTTGTCCCGTTTCGTTGGTCGGACGCGCACAGGTCGCTCGTTAATTAGAACGAGAGAGGCTAATGGCAGCTCGCTTGGTCACCCGATTGTCAGACGAAGAAAAGAAACGACAGAGAGGGGGTCTGTACGCGAGAAGAGGACGGATACTGCCAGGTTACCCCCTTGTTCAAATAATTGTCACCTCTTGTCACCGTCTGTTTTTATGAATCGCTCTCAACTGACAGGTCCGAGCCGCTTTTTCTTTTTTTCTCTTTCGTTTACAATCCAAGGAAAAAACCACCGTGGAATGGTAATTGAGGTGGTCTATGACACACGATCTTGATAACCGGCAAAGGAATGCACAGCACGGAGTTAACGAATTAACAGTATGTACGTGCGACCGAAGGTGGTCGTCGCTAATACATGACGAGAGATTTTAATCCACGGAGAGGTCTCCACGTGCCAAAGATCGTTGCCATGGTGTCGACAATTAGTGGTGACCTCTGTAGAGATCGCGTTTGAGCACATTGTTCGGCAGTGTTCGGCGTGCACGATTATTTCCGATTTCACGTGTTTTTACGGATGGGACAGGTTTTGAATCTACGTGCCGGGAAATGTGACGCGACAAGGATCGTCCACGTTGTTTTTTTGCATCTCATCCGCAGCATGGTACGCGCGCGTTTTTTCTTCCTTTGTTTTATAATCGGAGATAGAGAATTCTTGACGGGAGGTCCAGCGATCCTACGTCATACTCGCCGTTTTCTTGGAATAAGAATGTTCCTTTTTTTGCCTTTTTATTGATTACGGCGTGATAAAAGTGGCGATATTTATCTCACCTGTCATTAAACGTTAAAGTGAAATTATTCAATGTCCGCATAGCTCTGTCTCTGAATTTCTCGGAATTCACACTTTGATTGTAACATTCATTTGTGTAATTACGTTTGTTTTATGTAATAATTTTACAGACATATTTTAGGTATCTTCTAGAAAATACGATTATTCTAATATCTTGCTGAGTTTATCTTTATTATGTTCATCTGTATCTTTTGCAAAATTGATGGCACTGGATTTTACATATTAAGTTTACACATTAATGCATGTAAATATAATTGTATAAATTAGTCTGTCTTAGCTGCTAACCAAGAACTTATATCTTGAAGATATCAATGGAATATATATGTAATCAAACACGAAATATTTAAGGAACATCAGAAATTTAATTAAAAAATTAAAAGGTAAAAAATTAATAAAGAAAATTGATTTTTTAATTTAAAGAAAGTTATCGGGTATTAAAAAAGTGCGAGTGTTAAATAAGTAATTTATAATTTATGCGAATTTTTTTTCTCATTTTTAACATTATTTTCCTTTAAAAAAAAGGAAGATCGATGTACAAATTGTAAGAAAATCAGATTTCTAGTCAACTATCTTAATACATTGTGAGTATTTTTATGGTGTAGAGTTGCAAGTAATGAAAGCATCCCTCATGAGATGAACATTTTTGACTATGATAATCAGGATGATGTGAGACAAGGGTAGCAACTTAATTTCCCACCACCTGCTCTTACATCCGATGCGCGTTTTATATGAACTAGGTGGATTCTCAAATTCCCTTGAGAGTTTAAATAACGTTACCATGAAATTTTTTAAAACTACTTTTTGCGCGACATCTCTGAGTGAAAAGTTATTTTCTTCAAATTTTCCTCACAAATGCAACGTATCCTAACATGACGTAATATTACGTTTATAATTTAACTTCGATAATCTAAAATATTTCGGAAATACATAATTACATATAGATTTTTTTAACGAACTTATTATAAAGTTAATTCTAAACAAATTGTATTCATTTTTAACTTTATTGCATTCTCCCGATCAATTAAATAATTGCTTAATCCAATTGTTCTAAGAAAATGTTACGTTACACTTTTATCTAGCATTAAAAATTTTTTTGTTTGCAGAGCATTTATGAGTGCAAGAAGCATTAAAATATAAAAAGTAAAATTAAATCGACAATATTTCTTTTACTGTTGATTTAATGTTTCTTTAAATTATCCAAAGCTATGGTTCAAAACTAAATGGTTCTTTAGAATAAAAAGGTCATTAATTGATTCTTTGGAATAAAAAAATCATTAACACGTTATAAATTAACGTTGAAGAAAGAGTAAAATGAAATGTGAGATAAAGAAGAATGTGCTCGAATGCGGGGTAGAGCAGAATCTGCAACGGTTGCTTTATTATCTTTCTCTCATCCCTGATATGTAATATTTCTCATATCAAAGTGCACACGGTGGCGAATATGGTTAAGTGAATTTGTTTCCTCGTGGCGTTTATTCGTTAGGACACGGTTTTCGAGTGTACCTGCAAATGATAAACAAAAGAACAACTGAAGTGCAAAAAGCGATTTCGATCGGGAGAGCCCATCGAGAGACGACAAAGAGGATTAGCATTTTTACATAATAATGGATAAGTACGGCAGGGTCGGATAAGTATACCTAATCTGGCTATAATTTCACAGTACACTGGATAAGAGGAATCTTTACCGAATTTTTCAGATTAATCAGAGGTATGATTTTCGTAAACATCATCAAAGAACATTCAGAAGGTTTGTTTTATATTTTTATTTTTTTTACTTTTTTACATTTGGTTACTTTTTCTTCTGAATAGATATTTTAAAAAATTGTTATGTTTTAAATTATTTATTTATAAAGATCGCTTCAACTAATTATTAATTTTCTATTTAGAATATTTGAATACATTGAACAAATATTCAATATAACTACGTAACATTTCTTGTTTTTAATAAAGAACAATAACATCTTTTATAAAACATTTCCTCTTTGAATTTACAAATCAATAAAGACATTTATTTTTATAAATATGATTAAAAAATGATCCAAACGTAGGATTTTATTTATTGTAGTAACTGTATTTTATTTATTATGTTTGCAGATTGCGTGTATTCAATTAAATTCAATTGGTACAAACTAATCCACAGTTAAATTATAAGATGATTCCAGGGTCGAATAGTACCGAATACGTACCGCTAACGATCAAGTTGTACATCTTTCGGAAGAAGCAAAAAAGAAGAAGAGCTACGTAACCATGCGTCACGATGGCCCGCAGGAACAAATGCAATATAACTCGTGAAGCGTTACGCGAAATGGATGTCGTCGAGTTTCCCAAGAGTCATTCGACGAAGATCGAAGGTAATAAAGAGAGGCACGTGAAGGAGACATGGCGTCGACATTGGTCGAGGCAGTCGTTGCTTTACCGGAGAAAAAGGCGGTATGGGGGTTAGTATCTTTATGATATAATGGCATCATGATGCTATATACGTTCGCGAAGAATCCTTGTGTACAGATAAATAAGACGGTGTGTAAGTAAGTACAGCGTGAGTCTTGAAGTATGCGGGAGCCTTGTGGTCTATCTCTCCATATAAATGCTCCAATGTGCACATTCGACCACCCAAGGGTGCATACACCGGCTCCAACGCTTTAAGAAAAAGTGCACAAGTACAGGGTAGAGTATTTACTTTGTCGAGACCCAGGTATGTACATATGCCTTTTAATGCTTTTACAAACTAATTTTAAGTTGAACGAGACCCGTTGCCCATTTTAGCAAACACATTGATGGAAAATTATTATAGCCTTTTTATAGGTTTATAAGAACCAATTTTTTTACTGAAATTAGTTAGGTGTGTATATTTTTATCTTCAAGAATTCCAATTGTAATTAATGTGGCAATTTCAAAAAGTATTGTATATCGATTAAAATTATGATTATAATATCAAAATTGTTTATAACATTTGTATTTAAAAAGAATTGTAAGAGAAGTATAATTATTTGTACAAGTTCATTTATTTGAACTTTACTATAATTTTTCTGTTTAAAAAAAAAAACTTTATAATAAGCGACATAACACAGTACAATTATAATTAAATGATTGTATTACTAGCAAACAAATAAAAATGATTTTGATACATTTTGAAAATCTATTTTCATATTTCTAAATACATCAGTTTAGACAAAATATTAAACACGATGAACTATCATCAATGAAAAAAAAAAAGTGAGTGTATTCTTTTTCGTTAAAAATATGGTCTTTTGTTTCTTGTCCAACACATCTTCACGATAAGATCCTGCTAAAATAAGTGCACACATGTATAGTGCAGAGATCCTGCGGGTGAGTTCAGCCCCAGCTAAGTAAGCGAGATATTTCTTTCTCTTTCTTGTGTATGTGTATGTGAGGGTGGGGATCGAGCGCACACACATCAAGATATTCGTCTAGGTAGGTATGTACGAACGTATGTTAGCTTATATGGGGTGTGCAGTTCGAAAATGTCAACTCGTATTACTGATATAATTTACTACCTCAAGAATAGGTAGTTAGAAAGGCAAAACTTTTATGATCATACGACTTAGAAATCCCAGCATTAATGACAGCAATAAAATCGTTTACTAAGAGCAGAGTGACTGAAAAATATTGAATAATTGTCTTAAATATTAATAATTTTGTTTAATTTTTTGTAAAAATTTAATTGATAAATTTTATTGTATAATATTCAATATGTTTTAATCACTACGTTATAGCGTGTACGATCACTGTGGCATTGAGAATTAAGATATAAGCAATTTCAGGCGCGCTTGTGGATATCGTTCTTAATTAACAGTGTAACCATAAATCATAAACGAAATGATGATCTAATTTTCGGACACCCTGTGTGCATATAACGCAGGCGCAGGCAGCTGTCACCTTACACCCATGGAGGAGGCATGGACTGCGGCGGCCATTCTCAACTTATCTCTAGGATCTTTGTAAACATGTCGTGAAATCCGAGTATTCAAGCAATGGCGTAGATCGCGAGGTGGAAGGATCCATCGGAGTGTTCTCGAAGTAAGAATTAAAATTTCCGAAGAGTACGTTTAAGACTGCAACATTGCGTGCATAAGGTTTCCCTGGCAACCAGAACCATGGTGGCAACGTCTCTAAATGGAGCACATCTTTGTTCCGTGGTAATAAAAGGACTTCAGGACGTGCCACCATCTTCTTTACTCGCTTCCTCATCTCTTAGTCTTCTGCTTAGGGCACTCATCCTTCTGTTATTCTGTTCGTAGCAATGAAAATATTCGCCGAGCTATAATTATTTGATAGTTCGATATTTTTGTTTTATTTAAAAATTATATTTTTTGATTTTGTAATAAATTTACATGTATATTATATGTATATATATTTTTCTAACATGTTTTTGTTAATATTTAATCTTTAATTTTTGAATTAAAAAAATATAAATAATAGTTGTTTTCTAATGTAATATTAGCAGTATTACATTTGTCATAATTGTGAAAGAGAACTAATTAAATGATTTCAATTTCCTAAACTTTCTTTTGCAATATTTTTAAATTATATTATATCTATGAAATATTTTCCTGAAATAGATTCCCGTATTAGTTGCTTGAGTAATCAAAAATTGTTCAATACAATATGCAATAAATAAATAAATTTTAATATATTTATTATTACGTGACGTTTTGAAACTGTTGAAGGCTTCGAGCTCAAGACTTGCCAGACAAGAACCACAGCAACGTGAAACATAATACAAGTTGCACCAGCCAGTCCTAAGCTCAGCCATGCGAAGCAGCCAGCGACTAAGGAACGCGACGTACGAATCAGATTACATCTTACGTTGACTGCTTATCTTTATTCTTCACTTTACTTCGCTTCAATTCACTTCATTTCGCTTCAGTGACAACCCTTCGATCGGCATCTTATAACCGCTCCGCGATATATGTACATTCGTCCTTGAGAAAACTGGCCTTTCTAAGTATTTAAATGATCACAAGATTTCACTTTTATTGAGAAATTTAATTTTAGTTACCGAGCTTAACCATTTGTGATATAATTGTATAATTTCAAAGCCAATGGACGAAAAAGTAGGTTTACAAATTTGTTAATATTTAATTTTGTTTTTGCAACATTGTAGTGTAATAAGGATAAAAGTTATAAAACAGTTTCGTTTTAGGAATAATTTACAAAAAATTTTATTTCTTACCATAGAAGCTTATTTTTACTGTTTCATTCAATTTTAGAATCGTACGGTATTAAATATTATATATTCTTTAAAATTAATTAATATTTACTCATTATCAGTTCCGCTAGTTTGTAAAAAAACGGGTGCTTGTGCACCTTGTGCAACCTGTATCAGCTGAGGTTGAGCTTGTATAGGAGCAGTTTGAATTATGATCGGTTGATTACTTCCACCTTGTACTTGCATACGAATCATCTGAAGTTGTTGAGGCGTTAATTGTATCTGAAATTGTATATAAAGTTGAATAAATGAACATATACATAAATAATAAACTTATATTAGCTACTAAAAGTACACATACTGGTATTTGTTGAATTTCTCCACTAGGTGTGACAATTTGTTGTACAATTTGTATTCCTCCAGTTTGTGTTGTAGGTGTTTGTTGAGCCTGCTGTAATTGTATAATTTGTTGACCTGATGATTGTTGTGGACTTTGCACTGTTACAGTCTGTGCTGTACTTGCTGTTGTACTTTCCTACAATCAAAATATGCAATTAATAAATAATAATTGTATATTTCGTTTTATAAAATTAAAATACTTTACAAAATGAATATGTACCTGTTCTACAGGACTACCAATGTTGATTGTTTGTATCTGTCCAGTAGAAGGTTGTACAATTTGTATCGGTTGTGTAGTAGCATTACTATTTTGTACATTTTGATTGGCAGAAGCTTGTTGTTGTGCTAATTGAAAGTAATAATGTACCTGATCTGAGTTCATAGAAGTACGTACAGTGCTTTCAGTCTGTGCTTTGCTCTGTTTCAATTCATCTCTAGGTACTATGTCGATTAGAAAATCAAATTGATCATACTTAGTTATTGCCATTGCTATATCATTTCTTTGAAGAGTACGTCTTTTATTATCTTCTGTGTGTACCCATGCTCTTAATGTCAATTCATGTATAAAGATTTCTGCTGCTTTAGAAAATAACATAGGAGCTTCTGCGCTTATCATTTTTACATCACCATCCAATTTCATTATTTTTTTTATCCTAGCAAGTGGCAATGATTGTGTTTTTAGATCCATCTAAAAATACAATAGTACATGAAAATAATAATAGACATGATAATTACATTTTAACATATATAAATTGTTACTTACAGTAGTAATCTTTTTTATTTCTTCTGTGACTTTTGGCCAAAACTGAGCCAAAGCTTGTTGAGCCTCAGAATTACCAGGTGATGCTATTTGTAAATCTCCATTCGAATCGCCTTCAATTTCACTATCCTGATTTCTAAATAAATATAAATAAAAATTTACATTATAATATTATAATATATTTAATATACACTAAATGTGTTACTTTTTCTTTAATTAGGTATCATCAAGCAAAAAACATGTAACCTAATAATATATAAACAAATAGGTTTACTTACGCATTTACGAAGAATACTGACATTTTTTATAAATATTGTTAAAGTAATATAGAATAGAAATAATAAAGAATATAGAACAAAATATTTTACATTATGAGTATTATCTTATTTAAATATAACACTATATAAACTACAAATGTCACAGTTTGTTGATTTTTGACAAAATGCACAGCAAAATTTTTATTTGCACCAGTGCATATACTGCTGTAATAATATGTAATCAATTTTATTTTACTTTAAATTTTATTATGTTGACTAGAGATGGCAGTAATGTGCAGATGTATGTAGCGACCATTACCAACGCCATCTGTATTCGTTCAATCGTTTCGCCGAGGGGAATCCGTTTTCGATAAATCGACAGCGCCAACTTTGTTAGAACTCGTAAATAATAGAAAATTGGTATTTTATTTATTTTGTTACCATGGAAAGTTTTTATTGTTGATAATGATGTATATATAATAGTCAGAAAACAAATTGTTATTCATTCATTAGTTAGCATTCAAAGTAAACAGTTTAATCTAAGTTATAAAATTTAATCTTTGTAATTTATAAAAATATTCAATATAATTTCTTTATATTTAATTCGGAGTTATTATTATTATAACTTGTAGTACTTTGATTGAGTCTATTATTATCATAGTACCTATATGCAATATAGTGCATACAGTCATAGATAAAATATAGTATAGACTTATCACTTGATATCTTGTCTGTATTCAGTTTTGACGATTGAGTATAAAGATAAATTTATTTTATCAGTTTTGTTTAATATCAAAAAATTTATACATTTATGTATAAATGCATATATAATAATTGATTGAATAATTTTAAAGATATACTGTGGACATTCATTGTGGTATATTTTTAATGTAAACAGATGTCCAGCATGTAATTTGTTTATCTACAGCAATATTTATCATAGCATTGTATGATTCTTAAATGACAACATACTAACAGCTTCTTGAAACTAGTTTTAATAATTTTATATATATCTTGCTTGTAAAAATTTCAATTTTCAAGAATTTAAGTTATATTTATTTCTTTTGAAAGGCTAAGCTTAAAACAGTAAATGATGCTTCAATTTTGTCATAAATTTTGCAATAAGAGTAGATTAAAAATAATTGAAGTTTAAGAAAAAAACCAGTAAAAAATATACAATGATTGTATAATTATCATATACATATCTGTTTTAATTATATTACATATATTTAATCATAAATATATTAAAATCAACATAGAAAACACAACATGTATAATTTTATAATTTTCTTATTCGTGCATAGCTTTGTAGCTACAGATGCTTTGAAAAACAGCATTTAACACTTCTTTAGCTGTATGGATGTCAGAATTGCTTATTCTAACAATACTTCCAAATTCACGAATATAGTGATCTAATTCCATGTCTTTTGATAAATCTTTTGTTCCCATGTATTTATTCGTTAATTGTGATAATTTTAATAAATCAGAACTAAATGCTTCATCCAAGTCAAATAATTCTAAAGCTGGTGGTGGTAATTCTTGGAAACTTGGTGGAAATATCTGTAAACAAATTTCTTGTGTTATCATATAAATTTAAAGTATATAATTACTGAAACTTATAATTAAAAGTATATAAGTATATAATTACTGAAGCTTGTGTGGGTGGTAATGGAGTTTCAAAATGTGGTGGAATTAGGGTAAGTGGTTCATGTTTCACACCAAGAATTTCGTAAGCCTTTATACAAATTGGTACTATATCTAAATTTACTGAATAAAGATGATGTTTGAATAATTTGGTATATTCATGAGGATTATCCATTATATCCATATCTTGAGTGCATACTTTTGGATTATTAGCTTGTTGCGTTACATCTGGGATAAAATTATACTCTGAGAACTACATAGAAAATATTCCCATTAATAAGTATAATTATTTTAAATTTATGTATATTATAATATGGAAACTTACATCCATATCATCCATTTGAGATTCTTTGATTACGATATCTTTGGATTCAAAAAAGTCAAAGATCATTTGTCTTAATGAATCATTTTTTTCTTTCTCAATATATGTGTCAGTTAACATTCTAGAAGAACCTAATACAAGTAATTTTCCACCATTGACTTCATTATAATGATAAGCAGAAATAGGTCTATTTGTTGGGATTGCTATTGATCCACTGGATAATGCAACTATGGATGGTTGTGCTACATTTAACGTTGCACCATATGGATATAAAAAGTTCATGTCTCTAAAATAAGAAGTTAAAAATAAATTAATATTAGGTATTGTAGCAAATATTTTATATTTATGTAATTTACATGTATTCATTGTGATTTCTTAAAAATATAGATTTACTTGACATCCCTTGAGAAATTAAGCATTCCTTTGGATGCATTGTTTGGCTATAACTCATGCGTATAACACTATCTAAAAATTATATGATGAGAAGAGGTGTCTAACTTTTCCTTAATTTTACTTTCATTCAAAAATTTTACAAATTTTTTTTACCATTGTTCACCATTATGCCAAACTCCTCTAATAAAAAATTTACGTTTGTATTCGATTTTTTTTCACCACCTTCACCGAGCATAACTAAAACGTGCCCTCCAGAATTTAAAAATGCTCTAATTGAATTCATTTCTAATTCTGTAAATTTATTTTGTGGACCAGGCAATACTAATATTTTGCTTGTCGATAATAATTCTTCCGTTAAGGTATCATTGTTTCTGAAATATTATAATAATTAAGAAAAATGTTGCGATTCGTGATTATGATGTATAATCGTATATTACTCGATAAATTTCCATTTTGATTTCAACTTTCTTTGTAATATTTTAAATTCTTCGTTCAGTTTTCTTTCGTTTTTCGAAGCATCAAAAATAATAAGGTTTAAATTGTTGTTGTTATCATTGCTGCCAAAGATTGAGTTCATAGTGACAGTCACTTTATTATTATAAATTGAATAAGTACCAATATAAATAAATTTCAGAACGTTTCTTGATAACTCACTTATATCTTTTTATCGCATTATTAAATAAAGGTTTTCTTCGAAATGTAAACTTGTAGATAATTTCTCGTTGTCATTGGCAACTAGAAACATATCAAACATTCAAATATAATTGATTAATAGTACAGATCACATCAGGACTGTATTACAAGAGCAGTTGCTTTACTGTGCTTTATACATTCAGTGGTAATATCATTGACTACATAATTGTAAGATAGCTTCTACCATTGACTAAAGGTAGAATAGATCGGACATGAAATGGGACTTTGTGTCTCAAAATTTGAAGTACCGATCAAGAAAAAAATCACTGGTTTTTTAGTACACTCGGTGCTTAAGCAACGGTAAATTGGAGTACTACAGGTTCGTCTGAGAAATAAATTTTTTTATTAAGGTCATTCTTCTTTTGTAGTTTACAGTTATAAATATTTTACAAATTATACTATGTGTATATATATATATGTATATGATTTGTTTGTGTAAAATGTATCATCTAGTGCAAAATGTATCAAAAGGATCAGCGAATCACATATAGGTGGCGTTTTGGATGACAATTTAGTTATGAACAGTGTTCAAAATGGTTGGTGGTCCACATGTTTTTAAGAATTTTCTAATCATTTAAGAGTTAGCTCAAACAAAATGACTGCGATTGTACAAGAGGATAACGAGTTAAAGAAGTTACTGGGTAACCCTGCAAAAAATGCTGGAGAGGATAACTTGATGGGTCCGCCACAATCGGTAAATTAATAAATATGTTTATACAATATGCATTCATTTTTATATTTTTCATTTTATCTTTATATGTTATTTCAGACTAATGTCCCGCGGCCAAGTACATCACAAAATGTCAATCCACAATCACTGATAAGTCCTATGATACCAGCTAATAGTACAAAAGAAGTGATAGAACCTTGTTTACAGTAAGTGATATAATTATTAAAATTCTAAATCTTTTCAATATTTATAGAAATTATCTTGTAAGTAAACTTTACAAGAAATAAATAAATTTATTATTTTTCATACTATTATTTTATCATTTTAAATTTAAAAATGAAGATATGATGCACAATGAAATTTTCCTTTTCTTTTTTGTTTTCAGAAATGTAGTTTCTACAGTGAACTTAGGCATTGAATTACCACTTATGTATATAAATACTAGAACAAGAAATTCTGAGTACAATCCAGCACGATTTACCGGTTTGATCATGAGGATCAGAAATCCAAGAGCTACGGCATTGATTTTTCATTCAGGGAAATTAGTGTGTACAGGAGCTAGATGTGAAGAGGATTCTTGTTTAGCAACAAGAAAATTTGCAAGAATAATTCAAAAGCTGGGTTTTGCAGTAAGAAGTACTATATATTGTATGCTAAGTAGATGAAAAAGTTATAAATTCGTTACACATTTCATTTTTCTCACTTGTGTTATTACAGGTCAAATTTTTCAATTTTAAAATACAAAATATAGTTGCCACGTGTGATTTAAAATTTCCAATCAAATTAGAAAATTTAAATCATATACATGGACAATTTTCTAGTTATGAACCTGAGTTATATCCAGGTCTTATATATAGGATGGTATCACCAAGAGTGGTATTGCTTATATTTGTAAATGGAAAAATCGTATTAACAGGTGAAGAAGTGTTGATTTTTTATTATTCATTATCTGTATTATTATTAAAACCACTTTCAAAACATATAACCATATTTTAGGAGCAAAGAATCGAACTGAACTACAGGATGCACTAAACAATATATATCCAATATTGAAAAGTTTTAGAAAGCAATAACAGTATTTTTCAAGTTTTAAGATGTTTTTTATGGTAATATGACGTGCATAGAAGCAACTAAAGTCCATCATGTATTAAATTATTTAATTAATTAATTTATATTAATGTGTTATTTTATTATAATAATATTTTAACTTTTGTTACAGTAATATTTTAAATTTTGTTACAGTAACATTTTAAATTTACGACGATTGAACAAATTTTAATAAATTTTGTTCAATAAATTAATTGCATAATTTATACAAATTTTTTGTACAGATATAATAGCATATATGTAGACAATATGTTAAATTGACATTCTTAAATAATTCACAAATATACATCTTTTGTATATATAGAAATAAATGGAATGTATCATTTTAACATACACATATATTTTTTTACATTGTAAATAATAAAAATAATACTCGGTTTTATATTGCCATGAAAAAAAATACAATTGATAAGTGTATAATACATTTATAAAATTTTTATCTTACCAAATATAATTCAAATGTTAAGATTAAAAAAAAATCATTATAAATATATTTTATAAATAGATTAATTATTTGACATCTATGTAATTTATTATTTTGTGAAACAAGAATAACTTTTTAACAGAATACATATAATTCTTAAAAACGTAACACATTTAGAATATTTAATATATTTTTTTGTATATGCATCTGGTATATGTATATTGATTTAAAATCGTTACTTTGCATCATAATTAGTAATATGATATTAAAATATTATATATGTAATTTTATGTAGCACCAGGTTTTGGAATTATGAAAATTTTTTCTAGTTATAAATTCATGTCTACTTCATGTTCTCTTTTTTACTGAATCACATACTGGACTGAGGATGTTTTTTAATATAACGTTAAAATACTGTAAAATTTCACAAACGATGTATCTTAATATTTCCAGTAAAATATATCCAATATTTTAATAGACGACGTTTAGACCTTTCTTCGCCGCGATCGGTAATTTTTCACCTCGGAAGAACGGATTTTCTTCCTGAAATAATATATTAAAAATTTATTTGGATTATATTATATACATATATTTACTAGCCTTAATAATCTATAATTGAAATCATATAAAACATTCAAAACTTGAATTAAGAGATCAAAAATTTACGTTTAAAAAAACAATGTTTTATTTTTTTATTTTAAATATATAATATTTACAATTTAAGGCTATTTCCTCTATTCTGAAAGTCGCATAAAATTCACGTAAAATTAACAATTTTCAGATGAGAGTCTACTGTTCAAGATAAAGAAAACGTTAATTAATTAAAGAATCTTTTCATTGTTTTGTCATCGCTTTGATTAGATAATTCAATTTAAAAAAATTGAATATATCTCTTACAGCCTGAAATCGATCGACGATTTGGTTGAAATTGGAGTTTGAAATATGCATGTTCGGTAGATTGCTGTTTGTGGAATCAACCGAACAATCCAACATGTGTTCCGTGTCACACATGCAATCTTGTGCGCTTTGATAATCTCGACTGAATGCTGCTGTATTTTCGAAATTCACGATACAATTGTTTTCACCTAAATAAACATATTTCGCTTAGATTTTATACGCTTCATGTAAAATATATTATACAAAAGAAAAGAATCTTTCCACTTACTCGTATATCCAACCGGACAAGGATTCGGTGGCGTACAATACGCAGGTAAAGCGTTTTCTTTCTCATCCTTGATATTCTTTATGCTTCCAGGTTTAATTTTTTGTCTGTCGTTTGTCTTATCGTTATTGTTAATACGTTGGTGACTCCACAGTGTGCTATGTTGTAAGTACTCCTGATCGCGGATGCTAGGATTAGGATTTAAAGTGTCTATACCATCATAATCAGCAGGTAATTCAATAGGGATTTCTTTCGGTTTGTCTTGATATTCCAAATATGAATCTGCTGTATCCGCCAATTCATTTCCCATTTGATTAATCAATTCTCGGAGAAAAGTATCAGTTAACAATTGCTCTTCCTAAAATTGAAGAATAATTATTAGTGATAATTATAGGTGTAAGATGTGTAGTATGAAATAAAAAGATTTTATGAATTATGATATTATATTACGTTATTGCAAAATTACAATGAAGTTATGAAATATATCAAAGAATAAGTCAGATGTTACCTTAAGTGGTGGAGGCAAATATACTGATGCTTGAACTGTAACAACCACGGAAAGAAATGGGATCCAGTACATTTTGAGCGAAATCTGAAAGAAATAGAAAATGTTAGTTCTGTGAAGAAAGTGACTTGCATTTATAATTTGAAATTAAATGCTTAAAACGATTGATTAAGAATAAGTAATTTATAACGTATTATTTTCGAAATTAATATTTTTCATTACAGATAGATCAATCTGTGAAAAATATGTTATTATAAAGAAGTTCTTTTTATATTTTTTTATATTCATTTCAGTAGAATACACTATTTCTGAATCACTCTAATATAATTATTATTAGATAATTATATTAGAGTGATTCAATAATTAAATAGCAATAACATATAGCAATGATTTACCTGTCAAATTATTATACGCACGTATCATTATACAAAAAAATAATTTTTCAATTGTCGAATTTCATTCGACCATCAATTCACCAATTAATTTCAAAATAAAAAATGCAACGATCGAAAAATCCTAAAAATGACAACACTATCGATCATCAACCAACTCTCGAGGCTAATAAACCACCGTCCTCTTAATTTCCAGTTTTCTCAAATTAGCTTTCTCATCGACTTATCCTACACTGTTTCTCGAAACGCACAAACAGAACAATTTCTTCGAAAGAAATAAGAAAGAGCAAAACTCACCAAAAATAGTAGAATAATCGCAAGAAGGAACGACGAAGATTCTCGAGCAAATTTCGCGAGTGTTGGGTTCGGGTGTGCAGGTACCCTCAGCAACCGGAAACGGCGCTGTGCTCGTGCGGAATCGAGGTATTGATCCACGCTTTCTACGCCGTTTTTCCCCCGGTTTCACCGGCCATCGTACCGCCTACGATCCTCTTCGGCAACCCACATTCGTAAAACCGAGTTACGAGCAAAGGTCGGCCCATGGCCGAGCCTCGTGACGTCGTTCCTGCGATTATAAGGATGAGTATTTGGCTCACTGGCTCCATGTTAATTTCTCGACCAGACCAAAGTATTCTCGTCGTTCGATGAATGAGATGGAATTTTATGCATGGAATCTTAGACGTGGAATCTCAGTAGAATTTTGGAATTTTCCCTTGGATTTCGGAATTTTGTTTTTGGTGTGAGGGTACTTACGACACTACGCTTTATAAATCGTAATATTTCTTTTCGGCATATATATTTGCATTTTATTTTGCGTCATTTTATATTATTGGCTCATTAATACTTCAATTCCGTTTTTTCTGTTATTGTTAAATAAATTGTTTTAAAATTATTAGTCTATCAGTTTTTAGTTTTAAAAGCTTTTTTGAAGAATTATGTCAGTTTCGAAGAGAATATTTGAAAGAACGAGAAATTTTCTATTGTTGATTCATTAATGCACCAATGTTTTCGCAGATTCTTTTAACGAGAATATATTTTGGTATTTCTATGAATTTTTTATAAGAAAAATATATTTTATACATTGAAGTATAAAACACCTTTTTCTCAGAATTTTATTTTTAATATTTTAATACATTTTTTAGAATTATAAGAAATTTATGAGAGGGTATGTTTGATGTAAGATTCGTATCCTGTGAAAAAAATAGAACTGGAAAAAAATTACAGAGTCACATTGAATTTATTCAATGAAACATTTACAATCCGACTTATTCGTAATTTTGTAATTAAAATACATCTTACTAAAAATATATTTCCAAACGACAGTGTATTTGTTATTGCTGAGAATGTAAAAAAATCAAGAAGAACATTTTCAATTACTTGCCATTCGATAGAAAATGTGAAAATATTTTTAAAGATGTCTGTCGTGAAATATTGAATCACGTGGAAATCGATATTGTACAGAGGCTAATTTCGTTATATATATCCTCGAAATAAAATGCAAAATGGAAACGACGATATCCACGAGGGTTCAGAGATCAAAAGACCCCAGGCATTCATTATGGTCGTATATAAACGTCCATTAGTAATTGTCTCCCTTTGCACAGTTACAATTCAATTTCTGAAATCGAATTGCTATCGTGTTTCCACCATCCACCGATGAAAATTATCCTCTTCCGCTGAATCATATTCTCGCGCCTAAGAGAAATATTTTGTCTCTTCTACAAATTATTCCGTACCGAATGACTCATGCTGTCTGCGCTCATGTGAAATTTGTAAATAATTGCTTATGTTTGTTCGTGTTAATAGATGTATCTGATCAGAAGGTAGTTTGACAAAGTACTTGAGAAAAAAGATTTTCAGTCATCTAAGAATCAGGATTCTATATCTTCTATATCGAAATAGAAATTGTCATCACCTTCAGTTTTATTGCAATTAAGATCTTTTTTATAATGTACATACAGGTAAACTATTTTCGTGCTGCTTGGCGTTAACGATTTGATTTAAACGAAAGTCGCAGGTATTACTCTCGTTTAATTTAATGCGGCAGAACAGTGTAATTTAGGACGTAGTCTCGTCGAATTTAATTAATTTTCAGGATGTTTCAGCTTCATAAATTTAATCGTATTGATAGTGAAGATCCAATTTTAGTAATTTATGAGATAAAATTTTAACAATGTACAATTATGCGTAAAGAACAAAAGTTAAATTTTAATTTTAATTGAAGTTAATTTCTATGGAGACCCAATTTTGATAATTTATTGCGTAAAAATTTTGGCAAAATTGTGAATAAAAATTAAATTGAAATTTAAATTATTTTAAATCGATCGAAGTTAAATTTTTTACAAAAGAGTCAGTTTGAATTGAAAATGATACTTGTGCAAATTTCGAATTTTATGAATATAATTAAGAAACGGAGTTTGTTTCATTTTGGATTATATCTTGTTTACGAGAAGAAGAGAAGAAGAAGGCGTAGGAACAGAAGATTATTTGTCTCTAAGAAGATAAAGGAGATGAAGAAAGTGTTATCCCATTACCAGATACATTCTCTTTTCTTATCTCTGGATATTTATAACTTTTCTTATTTGTCAAATTTATATCATTTTTAGAAAAGAACGTCAAGTAAATTAATCATTTTGACTTTCTCATAAAAAATTTAATTTTTATTCTTCATACACAGAATTAGTTATTAATTAGCAGAATTAGATCATCGTTGTTAAATTAAATTGACTATTAAATTTTTGCTAAATTGTAAATGTAAAGTACGTAGAAATGTTTTAAAAAGGAATATTATTTAATTATTATTTAATTATTATTTAAATATCATTTAAAGCAATATGATTTGATTGAACGCTGTAAATATTCCTCTATTCATGTGTCAAAACATACGTCCGTGGAAATCGTCATCGGCAGCTAAATGACCAATAGATACGAGAGATGTGTGTTAATTCCCTCTGGAGGGGATGAGTTTTATTTTTTGTTCCCATGTCACGAATACTGTGCTTGATGCTACATAATTTACGATATATACATTTACTCGTCACGAAAGACCAGTGTTTTATGTCTTCTTTCATTTGCAAATTGTGCTTTAATGCTATTACTGAACCGCGTTACAAATTTTTATCTTTCAAATCAAATGGAAATGTAATATTGCACGATATCGTATGATCAATTTTCTTTAATATCCATATACGTAATAATTAATTAACCAGACAAGCGAGCGTATTTATTTCTAAAAGAACAAAAATTTTAAATCTATGTTACGTTTCATATTGGAGTGATTGTCTTCTGTGATCTGAAAATTCTATTAACGAAACACATTTGTCACTCAATTATTTCGGATACGAGAGGCTCCACTATATTTTGTAGTTAGGCTCAACGCCATGGGTGCAATGAAGCAATTAAAAAAAACTTGTCATTATACATCCCGTATGAATGCCATCATGCAGTCTAATTCACGAGCATCCACAAGCAACCATCGTGTTTTGTGATTACGACGTGGTTCTAAAGTGTCGTCCCTTCGAGCCAAGCCAAAGCCAAAGCATATTTTTCAAACGAGTATTTGCGGCCTCCGTGTAATCTGTCGTTTTGGATTTCACGGTGATCAGCTGTGTCGTAATAGGCCAGGACCTTTTCCACCGGCTGCGTGGCGGCTGGCATTCTCGAAGGGTAGGCGGCGTGGGGTTGTTACGCTGTGTCTCGCCGTCACGAGTATTGATCTCCGCGGAGCCGGAGTGTGTGAATGGGCTATAACCGTCTCACCCTGGATCCTGGAAACGGGGATCTCCGTCCCTGTCCTGTTGTTCGGCCCCTTTCTCCTTCGTTCCCTTTCGGTTTGTACCCGAACTCCATTTTATGTGGGTCGGTCGTTTCTTCGTTTTGAGCTACATGCTCGTTTATACTCGCTCTTAAGGGATGTCGAAAGATTTCAAGATTCAGCCTTGGGTATTATTTGAATAAAATATTTGATTATTTATCTTATTATCAGTTACTTTAGTTGCAGATCTCTGTGCAAATTTATATTTTATCTATTTTTGTTCACCTTCAGATGTTTCATAAATTCATTTATTTAAAATCCTTTTATTTTTCTGTAAGTATTCTGAAATCATCGATTTATTTATTTTATTTTTTTACGTATTATATAAAGAAAGAAAGGGCAAGAAAGGAAAGGAATGAACAAGAATGAGATAATCAAGGGAAGAAAGTTCCCTTATCTTTGCTTTTACACATTCATTATTTAAGGAGAAATGCCTTACTACGATAGGAATTTCATGCCGTATCTCTCCATAATCTAATTAATCTACTTTATCACGATTCAATCAAGACCCTCTGAACTTTTTATAAATTCTCAACCATTAAAACATTTAATCTAAATTTTGATTGATTAATTTACGTCCTCTTTCATTAATAATCCCATTTCATTATTTTCCCTTTTGTCACTTAATTTTCACGTTTGACAAAAATATTCGCTTCACTTTGTTTCTGTTTTCCTCTTGCATTCATTTTATGCCCTTTTCGTGTTACAACAAAAACTTTCAAAAGTTATTCTGCCTTTCGTTTTTTTTTCAGTTTTTCCTCTTCGATTTAACGTACCTCGCACTTCCATTCACGATATTTGTTTGCCGGTAATTGCATCTGTCATTTGAAGTGAGGTCACTGGAAGCACTGCCGCGTTTTTTTTTTCCACTCATTCCCGCGGCTCTTTTTCGCAACAGCGTCCCTCCTTTCTTTCTACTATCGTCGCTGTTCCCGGTTTGAAAGGACCCTCGCGTAGCCGCACTTAAGCCAAAACACATTAGCATATTTACCCGGCTTTCAATTTTCCTCCCCCTCCCTCTGTTTCAAATCAACGAAGTTAACTCGCACGACCGAAATTAGTTTATCAGAAACTCCGTTCTTGTTGAAAAATTTGTTGAATTGTAATATTCTTGAAGTGAATTTTATAGAAATCACAATAAACGTCGAATTTATTTGAGAGACATTTTTATTGGATTGAATGTTTAGAAGTAATCATCCTTTCGTGACCATCATTGTCTTTAAATCTTTCCATTTTATTGTTACTTCTTTGACAATTTTAGAAAATTTGTATACTTGATCAACTTCAAGCAAGAGATCTAGTAATGATGTTTCTAACCATAAAGGATGTGGAAGATCGATTACACGTAAATCGATGTTGAAACTCCTGGATCATGTGAGAACTAATTGAATACTACACGTGTTCCTGTAATATGACCGAAGAAATCACGCATGAACGATTTGGAGCTCATCAAACGTTTGCGGTAATGTGAAACATCATTGATCTTGCGACTAACCTCTTTTACGTTTTGTTAATACAAGTACAAATACAGAAAGAAATTTTAATTTTAAAAGAAAAGAGAAATCCTTCGACTTTTAATTTTATTTGGAATTTTTGTGTATGTGTACTATTATATACATTTACTATTTAAATACTGCTACTCGTGTTGACTCTGGAAATTCTGAAATTTCTATCAGTTCAGGACAATCTTCTTAATCTATTAGAAATTATTTTTTTGATTATTTAACTTTTAATTTTTTAATTCAATCATCTGTTCTTAGATAATTAGATTTTTGATTTAACTTACTATCTGACAGAAGAATTACGTATAAAACTTCAACGTAATTATAATTATGACGATTATATTGCATTTCGATTTATTAGTTTTACAATCAAAGTACATCTCGGCAAAGATTAATATTAACATCGGAATTAGGGTTTTAATATTAATATTAACACTTGAACGATGGGTTATTTAATTTGCAGCTGTACATGTAAACCTGTACAATAATTTATGGATTTTAAGAATAAGAAACTTTAAAGAAAAATCAATTTTTATTTAAAACACGCTCATTTGACAAAGATATTATTGCGTGATAATTGTACAATTTTAATCATCCACATTTGGCCGAACGTAGAACCGATCTTGCGCCGCCAACAATGGAGCACCGGGTTTCACGAAACTCGGCCCGTGCCTCGACAGGATCAAGCCACTTTTGGGCTCCAGTTTGGAGAACAGGGTTCGTTCGATACTCGAGGAGTTCGTGTGCAAGTCGGACTCGCATTACGCGAAACGATTTCCACGATTGAAGAAATTCCTAAACACGGTCACTACTTGGACCGACTGTTTGGACGTATCTGCCAAGAACACGGATATCGGGCAGGAAATGATTAAGCACGCGATTGAATATCTGGTAAAGGATGGCCTGGTGACACAATTCGCGGACCCAGTCGTTCTAAATAGAGGGCCGAATAAAGTGGATCCCGATTCCTTGGCCACCGAGCAGAACCGAGCCTTGAAAAGCATGAACGTCTGGAGGTTTATTAACGAGAAGGACTATTGGCTGTGCCAAGATTGCGCGTGAGTATGACACAGGGTGTCACGTAAATCTTTTCTTTATTTAATATTCAATACGAGAAATGTATGAAATAGTGTGAATGGTTTTGGAAGGAACGGACATGGTGTGTAAAAGCACATTTTTTATGTCCTCGACGTTTCTCTGCTAGATACCACGTATTTTTTTTTGTTACATTAACATTTTTAATATTATTAAAAATAAAGAGAACATTTAGGTGGAACACTTAAATATTACATTCGATATTCGTATTCCATTATGTACGAACAATAATTATTGTTTGTAGGAGGTTATGTATAAATATATCGTGCTATAAATTTTAATTCAATCCATTGATTTTATGTATAAAACATAAGTATAAGATTCATATATTTACGATGCGTTTTGATAGATTAAATAATTATGACTTCAGACTTATTTAAATACAATTTTACAGAGCTTGCGTAGATCCAGAAACCACTCTACAAATCCACCGATGCAAAAAAGTCACTTCCAATAGTGATTTAGACGTCGAGGTTGGCTCGATCTCTCAAGAATCGTCGACTTTTTACAGCACCTGTAGAACGAATTCCATCTGCAGTCCAATTTTCAACCGACGAATCGAAAATCCAGAATCTCAAGCAAATAACAATTGTCGAAATTTTCAACTGATTCCGGAGTCGAGTCAAGACGCAACAAATCCACAGAAGAACAAATTCGATAAATACGCGAACAAAGACAGTTCGGAAAGAGAGAATTCAAAAACGCTCGACCTGAAGGTAAAATTCAACTGCGGCACAAAATTCGCGCAGACTCAAACCAGCGAAAGAAATTTGAATTTTATTTTCGAAGCAAGTCAAAGCAGATTGAGTCAAACACCGAACGACAGCTCTAACGTTCCCGATCGCCCCAAACCTGCTCCAAGGAGAGAATATTCAAAAGGATCAGACACAAGAGCAAACCACTCTTACTGTAACCGAAAGAAATTTCCTAAAAACTCCAAGATACAAATCTACGTTCATAAAACTACAAGCACCAGTCGTTCTGACGTTCGAAACCCACCAAATATATCGAATCTTTCGCTACCTTGCAAATCGGGTCAGCTGATCGTCCGATTGTTCGAAGCCGACCCATCGCTGTCGGACTCTTGCTTGGTTCTAATGAGGAAAAAGTTCGAGAGGGACATCGGCAACGCTTGCTCCTGCGTGAACGACGTTCTGAAAAAATTAGACGAGCCACTGATCAAACAGCTACGCTTGAACTGCGAGATTCGACCTGGTCGCGTGGACTTGAACCTCTCGTGCAAAACCGGTGAAACTGCGAGCAAGAACAAGACTAGATGGTTCCTCGGTCGAGTCCCCACTTGCAGCAACGTTCACAAACGCGATTCGCGTCGCGAGCTCGTCGAAAGCTGTGAAAAATCGAACGATCGAGGTTCGACGACGAAACTCCTTGCTGATCCTGCAGCAAAACGCGGCGAAAAATTCGAGGAGCCACGCGTTGCTTCTGTTTGCTCGGATCGTGATTCGATGGAAACGAGGCAGATTCGCAGGAATGAAGTTGAGAATAAGAGGGAGGTTAATTTCGCATGGACGAGGAAGAGAGAGAAGCAGGTGGATTTCGTGCTTCCGTTGATGAATTTGCAGGATGACAAGGACTCTGTGGTTCCCATTCGAACCGACATCGAACGATCTGAGAAATGCGACGTAACGGTGGACGATGACGAAAGTTTGCGAGGGAGAGGTCGATCGATCGAGATTGTCAGACGACAGAGGAAAAGTGGAAACGACAATGGGACAGTGTAAAGCTGAAGAAACTGTGGATGTAAATGAAAAGTCTGAAGCGTGCAACGATGGATTTATAGTGGAGGATTCTGAGAGTAAATTGATAGAATTGTACGATTTCAAATGTGACTGTTCTTCGGATAGTTTGAAAGGAGATGGCTTTGGGGAGCGTAATTCGACGACTGAAGATAATTTAGAGGAATGTTCTCGCCGTGCTCTTTGTACGGATGATGGAATGACTGAACATGATCCTTCGCGAACGAAGAATGTAGGTGAAAAAAATTCAAGAGATCGGTCCTGTCACGCGTTTTGTACGACCGACAGAATGACCGAGCATTCTTCGAATTTAGACAATAAAGACTCGAAAGTAAATCATTGTCACGTGATCTGTATGAATGACAGAATGGTCGAGCATAATCTTTCGCGAATGAAGAACGTAGATAATAAAAACTCAAAAGTATACCAACCGTGTCGCGTATCTTACACAAGTGATAGAGTAGCTCAGCGTAATTCTTCGCAAATGAGGAATTTGGACAACGAAGACTCGAAAATAGAGCACTGCCCCTGTTATTCGGAAGGAATTGCTTTAAAAGGGCAAGAATCCATTTTACAGGAGAAGAAATACGATTACATTTCAACGAGTAGTTCAGATTTAAGAACGGGGAAAGAGCTTTTAGAAGAGGGAGAACGTGTTTTTAAATTGAAACAAGGTATTTCGCAGATGAGAGATATATCCAAGCAAGAAATACACGTTTTCGATATAAAAGAGAGGAAGAAAGATATTTTGCAGGTAGAGGAGAAATACAGCGCCGATTCTATTTGTATCTTAAATTCGAACTCGGAGGATAGCCACGATACGAAGTGTTCTTGCTGCGGTGAGAATATTGACGGAAGAAACGACATCGAATCGAACAAACCTTTTATTTATCCCAGTGAGAAACTTCCCGATTCGATTATGGCAGAAAACGCGTCAACCTCACAAGCTGCGAAAGATACTTCCAGTCTCCGACGTTCGGAACTTATCCAATCGAATGTGTCTTCGACTCACGATCAATTTTCCGACTCCAATCGATTCGCGACGAGTGAGAAAAATTCGATTGACCTCTCGCAGGGATGCTCGGCTAATTGCGAAAGAAATTCAATCGATACTCGCGATCGAAATGATCCACCTCGAAACTCTCTACACGTTCCAACGTTCAAAGTTCTCCAATCACCGAATCCTTGTTCGTATTCTGCGAAGGATCAAACGCGAGACAGTTCTCCTCCACGGATGAAGAAAGTTCCTCGAACGAAGATTGTCACGCGAACAGGCGAGAATCGCAGGGAAAGTTCGAATCACCGTGCAGAAGATTTGTCGTTCCAGCAGCGTGTCGCCGAAAATCGATACATTCCGTGACGTGTGATCCGTCCTGCACGACGAGAGATCTCCGAAACGTCGGGAAGGATCGTTCGAGAAAACGCAAAGAAAAAGACGACGTACCGATCGTCTCTCGATGTAAAAATCGTTCGTGGCGAGGATCGATGGTTCCTGGCAGCTTGTGCGGCTCCTTCCCAGCCGTGGATCGTATCAAATACCTAATTCGCAAGAAACTGCGAAAATTGCTTCTGGAGGAGCGTGACAAGGGGACCAGCACGTCGAAGACGTTCCTGAGGAACGACAGGTACCTTGTCAGCATTTCCAGCGGAAAACTGAACGACAGCCGAATAACTCGCGAATCCTGTCCCGCCGGTTCTTCGATTCGTAGCCCCTTTACGACGAGAAATCGATACGAAGCCAGCGGATCGCCGGAGAGTACCTTCAACGAAGGCAGTTGTTTGGGTAATAATAAGAGCATTTTTGGGGATACTGTGAGAGGAAGGTGCCAGAGAATGATACGAGGCAACGACACACTTAAGAAGATCATGATCGGTGACGTTTCGAGGCCCCTCGGGCAGAAACGCGACTCCAAGTCGACCGATACGCAAGATTTGATGGGCGAGAGAAATAAACGGAAGGGTAAAAACGAGGTAGATCCTCCTTGGAGCGATAAAAATAGGAAAAGTCGAAACAGTTCGAGCGTCGTATCTTTGAACTCGAGGAGAACGGTGTTTTTCGAGGACGATCGTGATTACCGGTCGAGACAGAAATTTCGTGAGAAGTACGACTTGAAGGAGAAAGACAGAACCAAGAATCCTTCTACCCATTCAAAGTTGAAGAATTACTCTGGAAGGGATCGGTGCGAACGTGCTTTCTCCAGAAGCTCGTGCGAGTATAAAAATCGACGAGGATCGAATGCGGAGGACGCGACGTGTCACGACAAATTGAGATCCTTCGAGAAACGATTGTTCAAGCTCGAGAAAAGACGCGAGGAGGAGAATAATTTCGCTGTTCTTCTCAATGACTACGAGAAACGCGTCAACGAGCTGGATGCTGATTTTAGGCTCAAGTTGTTGCAATACGTGACGCTTTGCAGGAGCGTGAAGAACTCGTTGATGAAGAGGTTACAACCGGATGACGTTTATGGGGTCACTTCGAGCTCCGCGTGAGCAAATCGACTTCAAGCGTTCGACTAGAGATTAATGACTGGTTCGTGGACGATGGAACAACGTTGTTGAGCGTTCGAACGGAGATAGGATGACTTTATTTCTGCATTAAGATTTCGCACGTTGCTACTTTATCGTGTTTGTAGCTTAAGAAGAGTGCCGTACAGGTACATGTGTATGATGTAATATATTGTTCTTTTGGAAATATTAAAGACAGGTGATACTGTGTTCAATTGTTTCGACTTTTGATAGGTTGTAAATTGGATTTTAGAATTCTTTAAATCGTAAAAAGCAATATACTTTTACATTCTGTTTGGAATACTGAACGGAAAAATCATTTAATATTTGAATCTTTTTTTTATAATAAAAAGGAAATGATGTGTTACCCACAGCAGCTTTACTTATTACAAAATTAATTTAGATAGATCGAACGACATGAATGTAAATAAAAATTCAATACAAACGCCGTTTCCGTTTCCGAAGTTCTAAGAAAGAAGTGGCAATAAAATCTGAGCGGGGATACGTATTGTTGGAATCTTATTACTTATCACGGATGAAAATGATAGTGAAATCCGAGTTATTTAAGGCGTGCCGGCCCTGAAGAAGAGATAAAGTATTGTAGACTAACCATTGAGAGCAGCAGCATCCATCCCTCTGGCCAGATCGATATTTCCTGGCAACCACCAGAGAGGGTGCCCACCCCAGTTACTCTATGTTTGTAACAATGCAAGTCGACTCCTAACAGCTAGTGAAAGATTTAAGCTGTCGATATCTCTGACCCTTTTTTTCCTTCTTATCAATTTTAGTCGATATATCTATTCGTATCTTTGCGATTTAAAGAAAGACTGAATTAATATGAATTAATACATCAAATTTTAGTCATGTGCTGCCAATGTTTTCGACAAGCATTCGATATTTATAGTGTTTAATAAGATTTTATAGATTTTACGTTATTGTTAATTTAACTAGTTAACTAACAATTCAGTTTAATTATCGTATCGGAGGATTGGAATTATAATTTTCTTTTCTGTAAACTAATTTTCAGCCAACAAGTACAATTTTTAATTTAAGTTGTAGAATTGGATTTTACTTGAATTTAGACTTGAAGTTTTGGAATTTTAATTTGTTATATTTTATTCTCAGAAGAAGTTAAATTTTCATAAACAATATGTAAACAGTACTAACACTGATTCTATGAATAAATGAATCGTTGATTGAAAAATTAGTCGAAGATAAAAATAACATAACATTAGAAGCGTTAATAGCGTAGCGCGATTCAGTAGAAGTGGATGATCCTTAACAGACGTAGTCGAGAATGAGAAACCGTGTACAGTAGATTCAGACAGTTTTACGCAGCCCATACTTCGTGGGTAACCTAAATGCTCGAACAGTACTTGCTCCAAAATTTATATCGAAAACTTTTCACAAAATTTATATCTCAAGTTGTATCATTGCTGTTATTTTTTAACAGCATATAGGTATGTTTTTTAATGGTGACATGAATTAACAGTATTAAATTATAAATAAATTTATATGTGAGAAATAGACAAGTTTGAAATTTGATGAAAATTTCTTAAGAATTTTACTTAGAGCATTATTTACAAGTAGTATCACGTTCTAAAGATCTTTACGATCTTTAGAATTTTGTAATTATATATTTTTTTACGAAATTATATCTAATAAAATTAATATCATAGGTCATAACATGGGAAAAATGTTGTCATGATTGTCAACATAGGAAGCCAAAACCGTCATTCTATCATACTCGTTTCGTTCATCGTCAATCTTGTTTCTTTCTTGTTTCATTTTCTATCATTTATTGATACATATTTGTTCGCATGTAGAACAAACAAGAAGCAATTTGCGCAAATCCAATATGAAATGTATCGTTTCAGTGGATTTCAGTAGATTTTTATACATTTAAAAAATTTAAAACTTTATTAATACACAAAATATAGATAATATTCAAAAAGTTAAAAAATATCCAAAGTATATTATTCACTGTGATATTTAGCGAAGGAAACAAATTTCCAACTACGTGCAATTCCTAATTTTAAAAATTTATATTAAAAATCCGAAATTTAATGATGAGATTCTTTTTTTATAAATGAAACAGATTTAGTATTCTTTATAAATGTAAATCACATTCTTCGTAGGACTAAATAAGTGGCATTCATATTTTTATAAGAATTTATCACGTGTCATTTCATTTTATATAATATACGACTTTCAAGAATTTTACAGCAACAATAGAAAGTATTGTATTATTAAGATAAACAGATTAGAAGATAGTAATATTGTTAAGATAGATTTAAATTTTATCTTCTAAAATCTTCGAAAATTAAGCATCAATTCTTATCAACGACCACTTTCCCCGATGTCGTTTTATATTAACTACAGACCACTCGTTTGAGAGAGAAATTTTAAGTCTTTATTCCATTATTATATCCTAATGACGAATTTCAGTTGCTTCGGCAATTGAGCATCTCCAATTTTATAAATATAACACATGTATAACGTTATTTTTATAGTTTTAATTTAAAATATGAGATGATTTGTAATTTTTAACAGAAGATATCAAAACCATAGTACAATAAACGAGATTAACAACAAAATGAAATTCCAAAATTAAGTAATTTAATCGTAAACCATGGTCCGATGATCCAATCATTTAAGAATCAACTCTCAAATAATATCAACTGTATTGATCTATATTGAATCGCCAAAATTTAAAGAACCTCGGCATCATTAAAAGATCCAATGTCTAACGATACCGATTAAGACTTAATAAATAACAAACCAACGCCTCCTAACGATGCAAAACCAAAGTATACCAAAACCAACATATACAATAAACCAACTACTGCGACTAAATTATCATCACGAAAGTACTCAACGTACGGTAAATACCGATGTATAGCAAATAAGGATTAATCGTATCTCAGCCAACTCTTCGCAACACCCTTCCTCGAATCGCCCCTTTAAAACCACCCCCACATATTTACGGGAACCGACATCACGGGTGCCAAATTACAGGCAAGCGGTTGCATAAGTAAACCTGTGGGGGATCTCGTCAACAAAGATAATCGGACGTTAACGTTAATATCGTTACACGATTCGCGTTGCTTGCGTAACATTTTGTTATTGCAAAAATTGCTGGTCGCGGTACAAAGCCCCGCCTGGGGTCGATCCTAAAGGGGTTTGCGTGGCCGTACCATTGGCCAGTGATATCGATGCGTTGACGTTCATTGGCCAATGGCGTCGCGACGCCGGCTTGCGCGGACGCCATGGCCAGAAGCTGACTTCGCGGTACCCCGCCGCTGCCGTCGACGCTGTCAGCCGACGTCGACGACGTTCTCCGTCGCGTACCCCGCGCGCTACCGCTACCCACTCCGCTCGTAACCATATCTGGACTTAATTATTGGTGAGTGAGTGGTTTATTCGTCGTTTCACATTGCGAAAAGGGAATTTCCACTTTCCATTTTTCCGTTTCCTCGCGTTTCCTTGCTTTTTCAATATTGATCATTGTGCGGCACGGCTGTAATGTTTGATCGGGTCTCGGGTCATCGAGATGGGGGCAGTTTGAGGAGTTCGCTGTATGTTCCATCGCAAGAGTTTTTTTTTTTTGTGAGAAAAATGGTGCAGAGGAATGGAATATTTAGTTGAACAGTCGACGTGGTGATTTATTTTTCCTTTCTTTCTTTTTTTTTTTTGTGAAAAATGTGAGGTATTTCTATCGGCAAACGGGTAAGATTTGATGCTAGTCGTGGAATTGACGTTGGGATGTGTATTTCGTGAAAAATTGTGAAGTATTTCTGGAAAGGAAATTGACAATATTTATTAAAATAAATACGTACGAAAGCTCAATACTACAACTTCTTTTTACTTCTTATACGTTCTTTTACAATTTCTTTTTTCTCTCTTTAATTCTGTCCTCAGAATTTATTTTAACATTAGAACATTAACACGGACAGTTTTGGAAAGAAACGGAATTTAATCGAGAAGTTGATGCTGTGATGTATTTTTCATGAGAAATGTGAGGCACATTTCTGTCAGAAAATTGCTGAGATTAGATGATGTTCGTGGATCTCGTGGTTTCTTTCGTAATAAGAGTTTTTGTGAAACGGCGGAGGAAGATAAGATTCAGTCAAGGAGTCGATGCTGTGACGTATTTTTCACGAGAAGAATGGAATGTTCCTGTCAGGAAGTTGATAAATTCAGTTGTTCGAAGATTTCGCGGTCTTCTTTAATGAGAGCTTTTGTGAAACGATGAAGAAAACTGAAATTCAATCGAGAAATCAACGTTGTGATGTAGTATCTTAGTTTTCTCCGTGAGAAAAGTAAAATATTTTCGTCAAGAAATCGATAAGATTGACAAATCTATAATAAGTTTGATGTATTTCTGTGTCCACCAGGGAAAGTGATAAAATTATTCGTAATACAATGGATTGCTGTTGAAGTTTATTGGAGATTGGACATAAACGTGTTGCCCAGTGAATTTGGATAATTTGATGCAATTTGTCAGAGCGAGTGATAGTGAACAAATGGACGACACGAAAGGATCGATTTGGTTGGTGAATCGTGATGCCGTGGTATCTACGGGAGATTTGTGCAAGGTCGGATCGTGAAAATGTCAGGGATCAGAAAAATATCAGACTTTTTCGTATTGATCTGCGGGGGAATTGCATCGGGCTCTCGGTTTATTTCGTTCGACACCTTATCCTTTTCTTTGGAACTTTTGAAACTCGGCAAAATTACTCTTTGATTTTATACGTATGTTGATCGTAAAATAAAATTTCTATCATTGTCAAGAAAAGTTTCTAATAAATATTCGGTATGATTGACAATCTATCACTAAGAGTTGGAATTTATTAACGTTTTAATTCATTTCAGACTGAAACTTTCTAAATTTAAACACGAAATTTACGTAGAAACTTCTTTCATTGTTTTTAGAATACTTAATATTATGTGCTATTTTATTTTAGTTCATTATGTAGTATTAACAGTGATGAGAAATGCCGATTACAATCACAACTGTTTTAATCTAAATTTAGTTAATATCAAAGACTAAAAATTTAAAAACTCTCTTCACAAATTAACGCTGAAACCATTCGTATCAGAGAAATTAACCTTTTAACGCGTATAATTTTTCATTAAATCTTTTTATAACAAAAACATAACTAACAACAAAGTAAATGTGATATATCTTTTACAAGATATACAATGACGTTTAACTTGAGTTCTTGAAGATGAATGGGTTAAAATAAGCAATACGATTACGCTCGTGTGTGATACGTTGAGTGATCAAAGTGTAAGGAACAGAAAAAATTCTACGATGCGAAAGAAAAAATCGTAAATTTAGAAAATTACAAATTGGTCACTTTGACTGCTAGTTCCAGTGTTAACAGCCACTAACAAAAGAATCGATATTCGAACTAGTTCCGCACAACTGATAAAACACGTACCTTGGCAGAGTCTGTTGAAAAATCGAGGATAGCCAACCCCGTAAGAATATGCGAGTCCATTAACTGAAATCGGTTGTTCTTACCTTCGTCGTTCCACCCCAAGTTGTTAGCACACGTGCTGTGCATTTTCTGCCTTTTGTCTGTCACGTGCCGTTTTAATATCCGTCAGCCATTGTCCCGCGATACGTCTCTTTGTGATCGGCTCGATAGTGTGCCAACAATTTTTTCCCTCGGCACATCCGCCAAGATAGAAATCGTCTCTCCGATAGCAGTCTCGATCGATCCGTTTCCTAAAAATTTCATTCCATTAGACAGAATCGTTTTGAAGCAATATTGCACGATAATCACGAAGATGAAGTACTAAAATTTATCTGTACCATTTATCTGTAAAATACCGATTTAACATGATGATAATAATTTCTTTTTTTTTAATGCAATGACTTCAGGAATAATTAATTCTTTTCTAATTAACTTAGTTAACTAACAATAATTCTTGAGTTTTCATATTTTTTTAACATTTTATAATTTTAATGGGCAATAATATTCCTTTAATTCAGATGGAGAAATGTCAATTGTAATTTTACGCTATTTTAATATTGTTACTAATATTGGTACTAAAGACATAAAATTTAGATTCTTTTGATTACTAGATTATTTGTAATATTCTAAAGAAAAAAAGGAAAATCTCATTAAATTTTCGTATATTTCGTATATTGACAATTGACGGAATGCTTGTTTTACTTCTTTGGATATTCACTGCTTAACGAATACTTTACTTATATTATAATTACAATAAATTATAATATAATAATTATAATTTTATCATAAGAAAAATTATAAAATTACTAAAAAGTACAGAAGACTTGTGTTTAACATAAAATCATTTTTTCTTTTGTAACTGAATATATTTATTTCTCTCCATGTATTTTATTGCATTTTTATAATTTAGCGAGATTTTTTCATTCCATTGAAACATTTCAACTTTTAAGCATGCAGTTGCATTTTTATCAAAACTTCCGATACATCACACGTGTTTGGACGAGAAACTTAAGAGAGAAAATACAAGCTGAGAAGAGCGCGTTTTTTCTTGCATTTTTCTACCCTCAGAAGACGTTCCCCGGAGAGTTCAAGGATTAGGGTTGGAGAGACTGCCACTCCAAACAAACACCCCTACTACAGAGATCCCCTTGCGCTTCGATATTGAGAACGGACGTTTCCACGCGGACGTAGCTCGTATTCTCGGAAGGAAAAAATGCGAAGGATGGTTAAAAGATTTAAGCGTTCGACTGTTTGAAATCGTTTGAAAACTGATCGATTGTAGGTGGAAGATGGGAGATTATAGAGGCAAAAAATTAGAGAGAACATATTTTTCTGAAATGGTCATTACTAGACTGGTGGATTTTTATGTATCTTTTGAGAAACTTAAGAATATGGAAACTCATAAAATGAATATAATATTTAATATTTACAGAATTTGTTATAATACTTAATGAAAAGGTTTCTATTTCAGTTCATAAAAATACAAAACTGCAAAAATTCGCTGACTAGTTGCTACTTATTTTTGATATCTGTCATAAATATTAAAATAATATCTAGTTTCCGTGTGTTCATTTTTAACATTTTCATGTTTATACAAATTTATAATTTAAAAAAAAGACGAATAAACGAGTAGTATCATTTTGCACTTTTAAACTTCTCATAAATACATAAAAATCCGCAATTTAATTGCAATGTCATACCTAGAGAACAATAAAATATTCAAGCTTCTTTTTCCATACTTACAGACCAATAAAACATTCAATTTTTTTTCTAACAATTCTAAATTATCCTATTCAATCAAAATTCAATGTAATTATTTACAATTTAAATAAAATACATTGACGCAATTATAAAATTTTATGAAAAAAAAGAGAGTCATTTTTAGATAGAATGTTCATTCGATAAATTCACTGACAACGGGGGAACGTTATGCTGGTGATTTATGATGGTTGATGTGCTTCAGGGGCTGCCAATTGCCAACGCGACCATTTGCAGCCTGAGAGCAACCCCAATAATTGGAAAATGTCCAGATTTGCGGCGGCGGGCCTCGTGGCCTTCGACTCCATCAAGTCCAAAGCATCGCAAAAACTTGCTGGGTAATGTCACGCATGCTCATATATGACGTGCGAGAGACGAAAAATCGTTTAAAGGCTATATTTAGCCGACGTTCCTCTATATCTGATCATGCGCGTAATTAGACGCACATGTTTTACGCGATTCTCTAATTGTTCCTAGCTATATAGACTCCTCCTTTCTTTTTCTTCCTTTTTTTAGAATAAACATTTAAATATCTATAGCTATGTCGCAGAACCTGAATATGATACAAGAGATATATTAATATTAATTTCTATATGAGAATTGTGAATAAAATTTCGGAGACTCTATCAAGTATTTTTGTAAAACATTATTTGTTTCAAATTTTCATACATCATATCTTCTTAATAAAATTATCCGTAAAAATATGTTTCTATTATTAATAATTAACAAACAAATAATTAGCAAATAATTAATGATCGATAAACAAACAAAAAAGACGTTTAATGCAAATTAAAAGTGAAATGTTCGTAAAATGCGTTACTTGTTGTTTGTTACTTTAGATTTAGAAGAAGCAATGCCGGCTACGAGGAATTCGAGATGCCCCGCGAGGGTAGCAAAGACAATAAGGGGTTTGAAGATGAGAGAGGGTACAGTAGTCAAGCTTCGTTCGAATCACTCCCAGAACCTGAACGGCCCCCATTGCGTCATATCGATACTTATTGCAAACCAGAATGTCCCTGCCTGTCGAAAAGATATACCATTGCCACGTTGGCCTGTATTGGTAAATTTTTTCTTACCTTATTCTGTCATGTGTGTCAAATTGCAAGATGACATGAAATCTTATATATATATAGATTATTAGAATTATTATATATAATACATACATGATTTGGGGATTAATGATATTGCTCGACATTCCTTTCAGGATTTATAATCTCATTCGGTATGAGGTGTAACATGGGAATGGCGAAGATGGCCATGAAGAATGCCACCCTTGATAATGCCAATCACACTCTCAGGTTCAACTGGACAGTTGGCACAGAGAGTGCCCTGGACTCGTCGTTTTTCTGGGGTTACCTGGTTACTCAAGTACCAGGAGGATTCCTTGCGTCTCTGTATCCTGCGAACAAGATATTTGGTGCAGCAATCGCCATATCTTCGTTTTTAAACTTGTTGGTACCTGGTGCACTGAGCATTCATCCAGTCGTCGATATGTTTGTGCAGGTCATGAAAGGGTTGATAGAGGTACGATATTATTTTCATTGAGTATTAATTGAAAACATTACTATTTTTAATATTAATTAAATATTATATTAATAATAGTTGGATTATTTTTCTGAGTAATTTTTCACGAGGAATAATTACCTTCCTGGACAGGGTGTCACGTATCCAGCGTGTCACGGTATTTGGAAATATTGGGCACCACCGTTGGAAAGATCACGTTTGGCGACATTGGCATTTTGCGGTTCTTATGCTGCTATGGTGATAGGAATGCCGCTCTCAGGCCTTTTGACTTCAACTTTTGGCTGGACAGCGTCCTTTTATTTCTACGGTATGTTAAAATTTCGTTCTTTCGTAGTTGTCGTAAAAATATCAAAAACCAAGATTTTGTAATACAAATTAATCGAAAGGAATAGGGAACAAAATGAATGTTGTATCAATTCAACGTCGATTCTTGATGAAGATTCGTGTTTTTAGTGTAACTGTGAATGTCTCTTGCAAAATGAATAAAAGAAAAAAAGAAACGAGTGCAAATAATTTACAGGTATGTGCGGATTGATTTGGTACTGCTTCTGGTTGTGGCTGGCATTCGAGAAGCCATCGAAACATCCCTGTATTTCTGCACGTGAGTTGCGTTACATCGAAGATTCTCTCGGTCAAGGACAAGCACAGATGCCAATGCCAACATTCGCGACAACACCGTGGCGAAAATTCATGAAGTCCATGCCAGTTCACGCTATTATCGTTGCCAATTTCTGCAGATCCTGGAACTTCTACCTACTCGTGCTCTTCCAAGCTCGTTTCATGCACGAGGCTTTCGGGATGGATTTAGTCGAAGTAAGTCTAAACTCATCAAGAACGATAGAAAGAAAAATATAACATAAATATAAATATAAATATAAATATAAAAAATGTAAAACAACATTAAATGGACATTAAAATGGACGCCGAATTTTTATAAAAATTTATATCTTTGAGAACGTAATTAAAAAGAAAGTTAATGGAAAATTCAGTTGCATACTAAATATTCTATAAAAGCACTAAACTTTGAATATTTTGTGTATGTTTTCATATTATTTGTATTCTGTGAAATTTTACATTTTAAAGTTTTCAATAAATGCATGTTTGAAAATTTCTAATGGACATACACAAACTTGTAGTAAACTATCGTGGATTAATATTTTCCCAATTATTATTATTATTATTATTACGTATCAATGAATAGTTTTATAATTTTATATTTCATATTAATCTTTCTATAACTATCAAATATTTCATTTCTTCACAGACTGGTATAATTGGTTCGTTACCACATTTGCTGATGACAATGATCGTGCCTTGCGGTGGTTTGTTGGCTGATCACATTCGCAAACGTGGAATATTGTCGACGACGAACGTCAGGAAGCTGTTCAACTGCGGCGGTTTCGGCATGGAGGCTTTGTTCTTTTTGGTGGTGGCTCACGCGACTATGGAGAGGAACGGAACGGCGGCGATCTTCGCGTTGGCGTTTGGCGTCGCGTGCAGTGGTTTTGCCATTTCCGGTTTCAACGTGAATCACTTGGACATCGCGCCCAGATATGCCAGTATTTTGATGGGAATGTCGAATGGAGTCGGAACGATAGCGGGATTGCTGGTACCATTCTTTGTGGACTATGTCACAGAGAAAAAGGTAAGTTTACAAAACTTTTCTTTCACAAATCTTTATTTCGTATTGCATACATACAACGAAAACATTCAAAAGAAAGTTTAACCTTCTGTCATTGAGTTATTTAAAACAAGGCCAAGTTTATGAGACCTCTGAACTTTCATTTAATTTATACGTGTTGATATAAATATGCGTATGTCATATTTATCCATTGTCCTTGTTAATGTATAATTCTGAGGGGTTTATGGCTGATGGGATGCATGATGGAAGGATGGATAGATTTGAGGTAGATGAGAAAAAGAAGATTGCGCGTTTCGTCTCGGAGTCACTGCCTAGACTCATGATCAGTGGGGCTGCTGATGGCAGCGACTCTTTTTACTCCAGACGCCTGTTGTAACTACCCGCTAGGCTGGACGGTCACCCCCCATCCTAGCCTAGCGGTGTTTCGCATCTGCTTTGCTTAAGCCCCTTGCGGCTTGTGCTAGTCAGTGTTCGGAACTCGTAGTTGAGGAATCCTAAGCCGCTACAATTCTGTTTCATAAAGTTATGAATTTTCATTTTAAACTTTCTTTTCTTCATGTTCAATTTCAAAAAATGAAAGTTTCAAAGTTATGATCATTTGTTTACAGGACGCTCAAAGTTGGAGAAACGTGTTTATTCTAGCAGCGTGCGTGCACATATTCGGTGTGACGTTCTATGGGTTTTTTTGCTCTGGAGAATTACAACCGTGGGCTGATCCCAGTTTAGAGGAACAGAAGACCTTCGCTATGGATGAATTTGGACAAGCGAAACCACCCCTTCCGCCACCACCAAAGACTATGCAGTCTGAGTTTATAGTATGTACTATTTTTAACGTTCGTTGAAATTTTGATGTCGGCCGTTTTATCTTTATGTAATATTTTCTTGTTCCACACAGAAGCAACCATCCATGGGCGATGGAGCAGTCGACGATTGGAACAATTACGATCAACAAGCACCTCCAGAGAACATGTACGCTCAACAGCAAGAGAAGCCACCGGTGATAAGCTACGGATCGACAGAAACCAACAGCAACAATCCTTTCCATTCTACAAATCCCTTTGCTAGTGATATAAACGCGTCGCTGGTACAACCTCCAGCGACGAACGATTACACGTACGACGTAACGCAGCAGAATCAACAGTGGAATTAAACTCATCGATCGTCGAACAAATTGGAGGGACGTAAGGAAATCTGTTTAAGCTGACTGATCATTTAATCGATTATGTTTGTTATTACGTAACCGCGTCTAGTACTTCAACGGTCAACGCGACGGATTTTGACGAAAGGCTTTCCGTTGTGAAATCTTTCGGACATTTTTCTTTCAATTAGATGGAAAATGTTTGCATTATTTGGCCAATCGCTTACTTTTCCTGATAAAGAATTTAATTCTTTTGCTGCGAAAAAGAAAGAGAAATTCGAGCGAATTTTTAATATTAGAACTGTCTGAAGTATGAAACTCGAGAAAAGAAAGAAATTAAAGTACAAGGAGTAGGGAAAATTTTATAATTCAGTAAAAGACGAAAGCATTTATTTATATATATATTCTACGAAAAGTTACTTAAATCAGTAATTGGTAGAATTTCTATGAAAAATCACAATTTGGTCATTTTGACCACTCTGGTCGGAACTACGGTCGGAACGTAGTGAATCATTTTTTCTTTTGAAAAGTGAAATTTAAAGACAAGAAGTAAAGTTTCAAATGTAACTATAAGAAATTGAAGTACTAGATGCTTATTGAAGGAATGTTGAATAATTTCGTAATTTTTTGATCTCAATATTTGATATTGACACAGAATTGCTGACTTTGCATTCTCAATTGATTGCGAGATACAAGGAAATATTCTCTTTTTGCAATACCTAAGAGTGCAGGGTATGGTGCTGTAAGTTGATGCGCGCAAATCAAACAAACGTAAGAAAATATTAATCGCGAAAAGGGGCTTAAGACACCTATCGAAGAATATTAAAAGACATAGAAACGGCAGGAAAAACGGATATAAAAGCACGGTGATATTTTTTAGAAAAATATTCAAGCGAAGACAGAGTTTTACATTTTTTTGAAGTGAAATGAAAATATCAAATATCGTCTAAATCTGATATTGATCTGCTGAGCAAATATGTCGTCTACCGATAACTTGCGATACAACTGCAAAAGAGGAGAATATTAAGTTGGCCTAGCTTTGAGTCAAGTTGAAAATCGTAATAATTTTTCCAACACTCAAGTGAAGACAGAATTACAAAGAACGACGAAACTATAAGTACGTCTTCGTATTTCGAAGTGAAATGAAACAGTAGTATCTTCAGTTTGACATTGATAACTACCAAAGAAACGAATGATCTAATTTTTCCAAGAAGCAAGTCGAAAGGATATATTTGAATTACTATTGCTTATTTACAGTCTCCTGTAACGAACGTCGTTTTGTACGAGTATACTTCGAACGCAGACAATAAGCAACTGCCAAATCTTCGTAGACAATAATCGAATAATCGAAGACAATAATAGAAGATTTGGCGAGACGATGACAGAAAGAGTAATCAAAGATCAGCACGATCGCTGAAACTTTTAGGTATTTTCTTTCTTCTTCTCTCGTTTTGCCACTGGTTAGCGTATGATTCAACGATGAGAAATTTTAGAAACATAGCAATAAAAAAAGAAACCAATATTGAAAGTATTATGCTGATTCGTCGAGAGTAAGAAGGACGAAGAAGAATGACACGCGCCGATGGCGCGCGTTTTGAAATAGTACAACCCGATCCTCGATGATGAGCGAACGTACGGTAAACTAGAACGAATTAATTATCGAAACGTCAATATTTTAACGGATGGACTGGCGGATTCTGATAATTAATGCACTACTCGTGAACGTTCGAGATACGAGAAAGGCATTAATATTCGTTTATTCGGGTACAAGTCGTATCATAGACGAGATTACGTAACATAAGCCTTTCGAGTTTAAATGTAATCGCAAATACACGGATCCTAGCAGAACGTGTATATGAAACGTATGAAAGTATTCGTAAGAAAGTGATAAGATGAAAGTATTAGTACGATAAGATACCAAAAAAAAAAAAAAGAAAAAAAAGAAACAAAAAAGTACCGTAGGGCTCTATTTGTTGGGACCTGATCTCTTCGAGTGAATTCTCATCTCGCGCACCGACAAGAGGATCTTCCATAGAATTGATAACCTCTTCAAACATACCTCTTTATCGTCGATTTATTTGAAATTCAAACTACACCGACGATTTACTGTGAAATTAATAACTCAAGCGTGTAATAATTATTAACGTGTAATGCGTCATACATGAATATAGTAGTGCAACTTGAAGTTGAAATATATGTATAGCTGGCGTTTACAAAAGTGATCTGTTCGTGAATTTTTCGAGTGTAGAATGGCACACTTGTTGAACAGAAATGCTATCATATGATGCTGAATCATATTGAACGATGAAATTCGATTAACTTGTTAACTGTTTTAAAATTTGATTAAAATTTGAGAAGTGAGTGAGTATACTTGTCAAATATAGAATAAATGCATCAGCTATGAAATTGAATTCAGTTTTAATGATAATTGGTATTTCCATATTACTTATAATTTGTTATTATTATTAAAAAGAGAAATGAGGTACATGGGAAGGAGTTCAATCTGTTTCTGGTTACAAAAGTCCTAGTAAGAAAAAAATTGTTAAAAAATATTATCGAATGTCGAGTAATTAAATAAATATTCCACACTTTCTATTTCGAAATAAAACTTGGATAAAATTACACTACGTTCTAAAATGTCTTGAATTTTGAAATTTTAATTTAGACAGCCAAAGATAATATCTTTTCACGAGTATGTTTGTTAAACGCAGTTAACAGGTCAGTTAGAATCGCAACACAACAATACGATAACAACAGACATCGACTGAATCTGCATTGAAAGTAACCACCAAAATATACTGTTGACGTTTAGACAATTTCCACAATTTTCATTGAGAATAACCAGTGATTTAAACGACGAGAACAGTAGCACAATGGTAACATTGATGTTTGAAGAGGTTGAACAATTTAGCTATCACAAATGTAGAAATTCGTGAATATGTCAATATCGATATGTTACTCGAGGTTTCTTACGAACATCGACACGTCGAAGTGTTTCCCGAAAGCGAGGTGAACAGGCGGTATCGAGATCCTGGAGTTATTCAGAGAACGGTGGTGCCACGGTTCGGATACATCGAGTTCTACCGTACGCGTTTGATGAAAGTATTATCCATGAAAGTTTCGAACGGTCAGTTCGTGAAATTAGGAACACGTCGCGTTATTATACATTTTCCTAGGTGTTTGTACATCGTATTATCATACATGCATACGTACTATCCACACGTGGGCATTTACACGAACACACATGGGCATTTAGCTGAAAAAAAAAACACACATATGTACGTGCAAAAAAAAAAGGTATATATATATATATTTTACGTTACTATATTCGAACGTTGACGGTGATCTTTTCCCATCGCCGATTTCAGAAAACAGAATTATATTATACGCGTTGAGAGGACGAGACGATATCCGATTTGTTTATCGTTATTTCGTGGCCGAATTTTAACGATATAAATGTATATAACATTCGTACGTTGAGAGATACGGATGATACGCGATTACGAACATCGATCGGTCGTTTGCAAAATTCTAATTAGATGATTTGAGTTCCAACAGTTTGGAACAATTAAAAAAGAAATGATCATTGCCATATTGAAATTAGAAAAATTAAAAACGAAATAGGTAATTATTTGCACGAGGGTATACTTCGCTAATTTCGATCATCTTCAAACGTGCATTATACTCGGTATAATGTTTCTTACAATCAAGTGGATAAAGTATATATTTTACTCTAAACCGTCGATATTTATACAAATTTATATTTTTATCATTGTAGCTGAAGAAATAGAACGATACCAAAAATAATAACAAATACTCTTCGTTTGATATTTTTTATACATCTTTGCACACCTTAACACGTTTAAATTTTACGTTAAAAATTTCGTGAGTTAATTTTAATTCAAATCTAAGGCAGGCTAGGCCTTAAGATAAATCGAAATCTAAACCTAAAGAAAAGTGTACAAAATTACAGTGTATTAAAAATATTTTTTTAAAGCGAAGGTAAAATTAATTTTTACAGTATATTTTAAAACCGTCGAAATCGATGAGGCGTACTTTTTTCTAAATAATTACCTAAGAAATCTTCTATATCTTCTGATATTGAATTTCGTAAATGCAAACAAATAAACGTAAAAGTTTATTCGTTCTTAAATACAGTCTGTATATATTATATCGTAATTCAAATTTTAACGAATATCATAACGATCGATCGAAGATTTGTTATGCGCGTCGAACATCGGATCATAAAATCAATACATGAAAGTACTACTATACACCTATATTATTCGAGCAGCCCTTCTTTTCGTTGCCCGAGGATCCACGAAATTAGTCAATTTGCGCGATATCTTTCTAAAAAAAAAGAAAAACGTTATAGATACATAATATAAAATATATACATAAATTTACAAGTATATACATATATATGTGGCCGATATATATATATAATTCAACGCGCTAAACGAATAAGATTAGATATTATCATAATACATTCTTCTCGGTCGTGTCGTGGTGTAATTAATAATATACATACATATACGCATATATACATAACGTATCGAGTCCATGTTACAGTACATGATACTAACAATAAGCTAATCATTATTGATCTTTTCGTATCAAAGATTTTGTTTGACATTTGCGTGATAATTCTAATTTCTTTCTTCATCAGTTTAGCAGGAATTTAATTACAAATACTTGTAGCAATAATTTTTGGACGAATCAAGTTGACCCATTTGTATCATGAATTAAGCTCAGTACGAATAATTGGCTGTAAAATTCCTGGGTATTTTTTTTTAAAGAATTTCTTGATTTTTTTATCTAGAGTTGAAATTTGTATAAAAGTTTTAAATATTGAAACTTCAAGATTTCTTATAGATCTGTGGAATACTAATTGCAGCATTTTGGTTGTCTCTATAAAAGTTAAATTACTGATTATATTATCAAATCTTCAATCAATTTATCATAGTCTGTCTTAATTGATTAAGCTCGTTGTTCTTTATTGATATTAACTGATTGTAATGGAGCATGAGCCATTCACAAGCTGAAGTGATTAATTCCACTTCCATTGATGAGCTGATATTCACATATTAATTACCAATATATATTATAATTACTAATAAATATAAATATAACATTCTCAATTCACAAATAAATGTAATATTTCGCTTCACGATGTACCTAAATGGGTTAACTTGACAAACTTTCCATTCACTCTGTCACATTTGCAAAACGACACGCTTGTTAGCGTCCACGCGTTTATATCTATTATAGCTAGACAATAATTTCTTTACTCTTTGGAAACAAGCACGCGAAGAGATTTTAATAAAAATGAAGCAATGACTCTAATTACTAACATAAATTTCGACATTTATAGACGATAATAATATGTGTAAATAATATAACGTAACATTAATTGTTAAACTTAATGAATATATTATTACACGTTGATGGTGAAGTTAAGGTACATATTGTTAAACTTAATGAATCTATTATTACACGGTACGTATGTCGTACGTTATACATAATATACATATATAATTATATATTACTGTATTTATTATATATATATACGCATATATATGTATGTATGTATATATCGTTTGGGGGCAACGTGTATGGCGATCGATAATCGAGCGTAATCGCGATAGACGAAATGCTTTTGCTGAAAACGAGTCGCAGAGAATTGCTAGTGATTTGAAAGTGTGCTTCGAAATAATTTATTTTTTAGATGTTTCGTCGTGTCGACAATAATATTTATCTTGTAATCTCATGCACTTGTTACGGAAACACAGCAAACCGATAGTTCTATGCAATTTGTTGTTCGGATTTCTCGCGGAATACACGTTAACTCTTCGTTTATTTTCGTGTAGGACAATAATTAAAGGGAAAAGAGTTATGATAATTCTGAGACAATAAAAATGATTTTTCTACAAAATTTTGAAGATAAAGACCAACATAATTATATTGTATAACGACGAAGATATTTGTCCGTAATTCTCGAAATAATTTATTAAGCCGTATTTTTATTAATATCTTTAAAAAGATTGTACTATATAATGAAGTAAATTTTCGTAATACTTTTCGCTTGCCAAAGAAAATTCTATCGACAATAATTGTATTATCAAACGATGAAAGTATTTGCTTACGCGCAATTCATTCGAAACAATCTATTAATAATTCATTTTGTTAGAATTGTTAAAAAGATTTTACTGCAATGAAATGAATCTTGAACAAAATCGACGATATAACGAAATGAAAGTATTTGCCTATAATTTTCGAAATGATTTACCAAGCCATATTCCATTAGAGTTCCATTAGAATACTATAATAAAATAAACTTAATAACGCTTTTCGTCTTCTAAATAAAATTCTACCGACAATAATTACATTACACGATAACGAAAGTATTCGTCTATAAGTTTCCAAATTAAACAATTCAGCAAGCCGTGCTAAATTATACAAATTTAATACCATTTTCTGTCCTCTGAACGAAACTGCGTTGACAACAATTATTTTTATACTTCATTGTACCATCGATGTCGACGTACCTTATTTGTACTCATAGAGACTTTTATACTAGGATTTACGCAAAACGAAGGGTTAACAGTCGTTGCATAAACTTCCTTCATCGATTCGCGTTTTACGATGCGAGCAATAAATTTGATTGATTTGACCAATGTCGCAGGGAAATATCAGGTTGTTGCGCGTGAAATGATTTCGCAAGCGTGTAAAGTGATTCATAAAAGCCAGATTCAGAAACTTTTCAAAAATTAAACGATATTTATTTATTAATATTTTGAATTTCGGCAAACGCAAATCGACCAAAGTTGTAAACAGAGGGTGTCAAGAATCGAACCGTTTCATCTGCGACAACCTTTGTGTCAAATGTTGAAACACGAATTTGGCGAAATTTTCTCAAATGGAGAGGCTTTAGAACCGCGGATTAACACTTCCTCGTTGAATTGAATTAATGCTCGTACGATTTCGTGTGTACGTTACGTTGGATTCGTCACGCTACTGTAATAATTTCTGCCGGGCGTAATATTACCAACGGCAATCACGAATAATAACAGAGTCACGATTTACTTGATCGAGAATAATCGGTGTAATTGCGCGAAATTACACGGACAATAACGGGGAGCGTGTTCTTTCAGTTGACGTTTCCGTGGTATCGTCTTCGGTCGACGGTTTTTTCATTCGGTGAAAAGCCGGAAATCGAAAATGACACTGCGTTCTAACGAAGTGGCGGTGCACGCGATGTCCATGACTCGCCGATATGCTTGCCACTCGAACGCCGATTACCACCGGAACGATTCATCATTAGCGTTGACAGAAGAAAGTCGCGCGTCCGGTTAGCATAAAAAAAAAAGAAAAAAAAAAAAATGAAATGAAGTTTCGATTAGCGTTTGACAGTGAACATTGCTCGTTAGGTTATATCTTATACATACACTTTCGCTCAAAAGTCTTGGGATTGATACTTTACTTTTAATACTCATCGTCGATATTTCTCGATAGTTGATGAAATTGTTCCAACTGAATGTTGCATACGTGTACGCTTTTCTTTTTCTTTATCGTCTGAAATAAACATACGGTGTTCGTCCTAAGACTTTTTAACGGATTTTGTGTATGGTGGGGTGGAGTCAAAATAAACTTTCCTCTAAGAAACGGTAAAATCGCTATTTTTTTAAGTAATATTTAACTGTCGAGAGAGGGAGTAAATATATATTGAGAAATTTTATAAGAAAACAGGAAAGTTTCGGTAAAATATAAAAGATACAAAAGACCAAGATAATCACGAAATAATGACATTGTTAATGAAATAAATGACACTGATAAAAAGAATGTACTGAAACATGAATGAAGATTTTGGAACAATAAAATCAGAAAAATAATGACACAACATTGAAATAATGATAACAGAAAAATAATGATAGAACAAGACAATAAAAGAAAACAATTGTCATTTTGAAATTGAAACTGATGGAATTAAAAAGAGTGTAGTTGTGTGGAACTACGAATTATGTGAAAAAACAGAAAAATGCTGCAATTCGAAAAATAATGAAACACTGAAACAATGAGACAGTGAAAGGAGTAATTGTTACTACTGAAACTAATAAAATTAGAAAGATGAAAAAATAATGAGACACTAACGCAAGAAAATAACAAAAGGAGACAATTGCAATATTGTTTGAAATATTCGAACAACAAAACTCGGTGAATAAAATCGGTGGATGAAATTCATAGTAATGTAGTAATTTATTCTACGAATGAAATTTTCTTCAGATTAATTATATGTTATGTAAACATATACATACATTATCATCATGGCTCTGCTCTGCCAGCAACGATCTAGAAATAACCATCGTTTTATTTTTAAAAAGAAAGTCAAAATCGTGGCTCGCATAATTCAGTGCTGCATCAGACATTGTATACGCCATTGTATCGAAGTAGTAACTGGCCTAACTTTTATCCATGTTTATCCATTATCAAATCAAAAGGTGGGGTTGAACTCGAGATATACAATTAACTAATAATCACTACGACGATACGTAGGATAAGTTCTAATGCTGTTCGAACAATAATACTGATATATTTATACGAATATATAGCTCCGAATAATAATTTTACGACAATAAAGAGAAGATAAAAAAAAAAAAAATACGGGGTGGGCCGATCGTAGCATATTTTAATGCATCGAATCAACAAAGGGAACCAATTGTCTCTGGATGAAATTATACATTGTTGAAAATGTCGAATTGCTGCACTTGTTGTCGGACACTATACGATGATCATTATCTCTAAAATATTGCACACGTTTTTTCGGTGCACCCTGTATTGTTTTAAATAACAATTAGCTTTACATAATGTGTATAATCGAAACTACTGTATCTACGCTGATAATGACCCCTTGTTTTACTCATTTAACCTTGATAGGATTTGGCTAAAACGTAGGTGCTATTTAATTATATGTAATTAGTGTAATAATCTGATTACGACTTAATTGTTTCATTTGAATATGTTAAAAGAACAAAGTAATTCGTTCTGCTTCACAATCGATGTATCGATTGTAAAATGGTTATTTATTACGAACAAATGGACCCTCTGAGTGTTTAGTCCGTATTAGAGTGTCGTTCGAGTAATTTAAGACGTATAAAATGATTATTTTATTTACGTATTAAAAGTTCAGAAAGGATGATATATTGAGATATATTCGATAAATACAATCTATCAGTCAAAAGCTATATGATTAAAACTCGATGTATTCTTGTATTGTATTAATCGTATTAAACTCCTCATTCGGTATTAAGCTCTTTATACGACAATTTTAACTCGGAGGGTTAATTGTTGCGTACGGTTCTTTTCTGAAACATTTATGTAAATGAAGTGGCATAAAACTGGGATAAACACTTCATTTTTCTCATTCCTCACTCATTGGGAAAAAGTATACCAATAACAAGGAGAGATACAATTAAAAAAAGAAATTAAAAAAGAAGCATCAAAAAATCAGGTGACGTTTCCGAGATGTCACAGCGAAATTTAACGTGATATTCACCGAAATCCATGGTGTTTCAGAGACAAGGGGTTAAATTAAACGGCGAATAGGAGAAAATTGAACGTCGCACTTAACTGTGAAAATGATTAGATCTCGCCTATGTTTCGCGCACTGATAAATAACTATGCTTTTCAGTTATCAATTGTTCGTAAGTAGTAATGAGAAAAATAATTACGTTATTAGATAATTACGTATTACAGTGGCTGCCAAATGGCGTTTCAATCTAAATTACATATTAATAAAATATTTCTTGCAAATATTAATTTTTGTGACACTTGCTGTATTCTGCAAGATACAATACTCGTTATGTTTAAATGAGGCTTTTGTTTTTCAAAGACTCTATCGCTTTGGTAGCCTCGTAATATAATTACTACAAAATGCACAAAAATATTTGTTATTAATTGATAAACTGTTTTTAATGGTATGAAAATTGTTGTTATTAATGGTAAATATTATATTGTTGAGTTTAATATATATATATGTTTTTATGATTGATATATTTAACACATTCGCGTATATAGATTTTTATCATCTTGCATAGATTTTAAATAGCACCATTGAATAATTAAATATTATTGCAGTTCTAGAGTTTGAGTTTCGACAAAATGATTTACAAAGATTTTTCTAATGAAAGAATATTACAAATGGCACATAACGATATTTTAATGACGAATGTGTTAAATGATTTTTTACAATGGTGATCATTAAGTATTATATAATTGTATTTATTGACTGTTGATTTTTTATTTTTGCCTCAACTGATTTTTAACAATTTTAACAAATACTAAAATATTTTCCGAATCCTTTAAGCTACACTGATATTCGTAATTATTTCGCCAACAAAATCATTCTTTCACCGATAAAATATGGAGAGAGCTGTTGTATGAATAATTTTTTTCCATTTAATTCGAAGAAGCTGCGCTCCAAAAGAGTGCTGGAATTGCTGGTCGATCCAGAAAAAACTTCTCGGAGTGCGAAGACACAATTTCTTCGATAGTTAAGTCGCTGTTCATAGCAGTTTTAATAGGAAAATAATATGCACGTATAAGTAACAAAATTAATTACCAAACTGCGGATTTTTATGCGTCTGTGGAAAATTCGAAGACGCAAAAACACGCTGAATATATACACGATAAGCAAAACTGTATAAACGAATCCAATTATAGTATTAACTCTAAATAAAATACAATTGTCTATTCAAGTTGCATTTCTTTAAAAGAAAAGATCTGCACGAAAAATCTGCAGTTGATTAATTATTAATTCCAAGTTGTAATTTTCACGAGTCTGAAGACGAGAAACTGGTATCACGTAACGACATGACACATGTATCGATCATTTAACATTTACTGGTTTTGGCCTTTGTCACTCGCAGAAATCGAAATTCAAGTATTACAGACACTTGAACCTTTAATAAATCAATTATCGCTTCGATCGATAACTATTTTCTCCGAGAACGATTTAAAGAGACGTGCGCAACAGATTGATTATGAACGTTCGACGAGCTTGCTACGCTATTGTGTTCGGGCGTGAAATTTAGAAAATGCTTGAAACGGACATTTATTCATAACGTATGAAAGAAAGTATTAACCTGTGGTCTAATAATAAGTAAATTAAATTGTAACCGTTCGAAATATTTATATATATATAAATATACGTTTATATATATAAATAATAATTTATATATACAAACACACACATTACACGTATATACCACGTGTAATGTATTACATGTTCTGCACACATATAATATGTGTCGTTATACATACCTTATATATATATACAATTTTAGGTATATAATTCAGACAACGTCGAGCTGTATCGTTCTATCGATCTTATTTTGCGAGAAATGGAAATTTCACTTCTTAATATCGGACAATAAACGGAGAAAGCTCGCAAGTATAATATGAAATATTATATTGTAAGGACAATAATATAGACATCTTTTAGGAACGTGTGTATTAATGCTGCGCGGAGTCGAGATTTTGTCGTGATGTTCGCGTATTTTTGACTTTGTGCAATATTTATCAATAACATGTTGTCATATGTTGAGGATATTATTATTATTATTATTTAGTTTCTCTGAAGCTGAAGTTTTTAAAAGGTAAAAAATTTTCTCAAATCTTTGTTAAATAAGGTTGTACTGACTTAGCAAGACTTATTGAAATTATTTAATATTAATTGTTGTATTAAAATTGGTAACTGAATCTAGAATTAACTACAGTGTTCCTTTCAAAGATATAACATCTACAATCATCCTAGATTGCTTCTTAATGTTGAAAAATTGAAGTTTTACAAATTAATTTAATTCACTTTTTCATTAAAAGATTTGTTAAGAAGAGCACTATTTCTAGTAAGCACGTGTTTCTTCACCAAGGAATTTTAATCGTGCTGAAAGCTTTTTGCGAATGAACGTGTGAATGTGTAGGCTTAGTAATAACGTCTAATTGCGTCTTATGTCTGCAAAATGTTCCAATTAAACGAAATCTTTGTGTGTACGTAATTACTTTGTGTCACATAAAATAATCGATCGCTCTACAAATTACACGCAATTACAATTAAAAGCAATTTTTTGTGTTTTCCTATCTTAAGTAGCGTTTCCTTACCTATAGAAATTCGAAAATTCTTTTTAATCGTTTACAACAAATGCATTTCTATCGTAAAAATCGGTAGCGTTGAAGTAAATGTGTAGAGTACAATTATCACGAAGATGAATCTTTATGTTTGCAAATTATTGTAAATTAAAATTGAATGTACTTCGTAAAGAATCAATTCGAGCGGTGTTTCGACATTTGGATTTTTAAATTTTATTATTACATCAAAATAATTTCTCAATCCTCTATAACATCGTGTATTTCGAAAATTTTGCCTCATCTTGGTTTATTGCTTCGCCAATGCACCATTATGAAAATAATTTATATGTAATAATAATTATTAGTTTCAAATTTCTAATTGCTACAATAATCAATAATATATAATCAAAGCAAAATACTTTTCGTAATGTCTGAATAGAACAATTATTTAGTTACATATTTGTAAAAATATGAAAATGCATAAATATCCATACTCTATGAGTGAACGAAATTCTAGTTGTAGAAGGTTAAGTACCAAGGTACCAACGTATTTTATGTAACAAAAATTGAATTAATTTTAATTAATGTTTAATTAGTCGTTATTTAAAAAATGTCCGCGATGGTTCAACCACTCCGAATGTTAGTTCAAATTTTATATTTCTAATTCTTGTAGACCTGTAATTGGTGTGACTGCGTATATGTCTCCGTGTGTGCGTGTGTACATATACATACTTATATATACATACATATATATATATGTGTGTGTGTGTGTATATATATATATATATATATATACACATATTATATCTATTATTATATAAATTTCGATCGATCCTAAGTGTATCGAACTGACAATATTGAAATTGATCGGACTTATAATTTAACCGACAATAATGTATTTGTTAAGAGCATTCGAGAGCTAGCGTTACGCGTGAGTCAAAAGAATCTGCTCTTCCGTGCTGTGCATCAAAGTACACAAGATTTTTAGCGTCAACGATCTACTCACATGCTCGATCACACACGATTCACGTTCCGCGCTCCAGTGTATCTCCGATCGACGCATTATCAACGAGTGTTATCTGGCTGATTGTTGATTTCGATCTCTTAGACAAGAGTCAAGATTAATTAATTGCATCGTAAACTTTTGTAGGATCGTGAAATTTGTAAACAGGCTGGAAATTTTGAGGTTTGCTTGATCCTTCTTTGCAGATTACATTACTGAAAATTGCAAGGGTGAATGAAAGTGGGTGCCAAAATTTTTATCCTAAAGTCTTTTTATCGCGTCATTATCTCTGAACTTTATATTGTTACTTATTTGGTACTGTTATTTGAAGCAAAGTAGTGACGTTACTATTAATATTACTGAATTTTGAAATTACAATTTTCATCGATAGATGTTTCGTTAATTATTGAAATTTTTCACGATGCGCTGTACATTTAAAATTTTCTACGACAGTCTTAATGAATATTTCGGAAACATTTCTCGTCGATAATGCGTTGCAACGTCGACGCCTAATATCAGTTTGGATATCTCAAAGTTGGAAGATTATGTACGTAGAAATCAATTGTCGCGTGTATCATTGTCACGTCTGAAGAGTCAAGGGCCGTTTTTAATGATTCCACGATCATGGCTCGCTCTGGTATCAAATTAATAAATAATAAATGGCGAAAGTATCGATTTGCCGCGTGAAACATTCTCTCTTCCGTGTCCATTGACGTTAAAATCTCTCAAACGTAATCACTGATTCACAACTCTCTTATAGTGGTTTCATAATTAACAGAAATGACGTAAAACGGTAATCTTAAATGCTCCGTGGCGGGCAATTTAAAGAAAATCTATTTTGACTGTTTAAAAATGGAAAAAAAAAAAAATAAAAATAGCGGGCCTGTTCTATTATATACACGTAGCTGCAAGTTAGAGTGAAAACAAAGCAAAAGAAAAAAAAACCGAAAAAAATAATGAGTCATTGTTACACACGCCGGTAAGGTCTGGTTTGTTAATAATTATTACAACAATAATTATGTAAAATATGTATGTATACTGTAATTTTGAGTGTATTATGTAATTAAAAAAAAAAAGAAGGACAAAAAATACTGATTATTGATAATAAATTGTAAGCCGAATGTTTTCAAATACTCACAATTTTCTTTCAGATGGTTAAGTATAGTGGTTTTGTTTCCAAGAGAATATTGAATGTAAGAAATGTCTGATGCTTATTTTATATACAATTGGACACATGTGATTATCATTAATATACATATACAGTGGCTACAACAAGTATTTTATTTTTTAACGAAGCGTTTCTCTATCAGATTATAATGTATTTCATGATCTCTCTAAAGTCAAACTTTAGTGGTTACAGAAAAGTATTATCAAAAGATACGAATTTTAACACGCTTGAACTCAATTAAATATAATGCCATGTAAATGTAATAGATACAATAGCGTGCAAATACTTTTTGTAATCACTGTAGTTTGTTTTTGGAATTATATCAATTTGCCTAATTTTCGAAATAGTGTTTTAATATGTTGCAGCTGAAAAATTAGAAGACATTTGTTTTTCAAAAAATAATTTTATATTATCGTATAGAACATTTTACATTGTTAGCATGAAATGATTTTTTTGTATCCTGAAGTTGAAGAAATTTAATCGCAAGTAATTTAATCACGAGCAAAGTGTCTGAAAAGTGACTTTACGCGACGAGCGTGCAATTTTTCAACGATATAATATCTTAAAAATTTATTCTTTTCTGCAAGAAAAGTCTTACTCGGCTTCCAAACCGCCTACGAGTCCGTTCATTTTCCATTCGGCAACTCTCGAAACGTCGAACAAAACGAAACCGGCGGGAACTTTCCCGCCAGGATTTCAACCGATCGTCGCAACAGGTATAATTAAACATCGTCGAAACGAACGAACTGAATGTAATAAAACACGCGGCTACTTTCCCGGAAGTCGAGGCTCGCCTCGAACATCCGCCAAAGATGCAACACACCATGGGCGGTACTCGAACCTGTCGATTCATCGACATATTTTGCCTAATAATCCACCCGAACGCAACGAGGCACATTTTGCGAATGCAACGTGCATGCGTGCGTGCATTGACGCGCGTTAAAAACGTGGAGAGAGAGAGAGAAGCTATGGAACGGTTGGAAGCAGCCGGTGACTTTCTAATGTCCCCTCCTAGCTCTTCTCTGTTATCCCTACGTTTGTACGTCTTTTGCATGCTGCAATCGGCCGGGAGAAGTGGCGGGAAGCACTTTTACTGATTTTTCACCACCGCGTGTCTGAATGTTATATCACAAACCACGGGAGTGCGGGAGATGGCGGTCAGTGTCGTGAGCTATCTCGTGTTCGTCTTCTTTGCTGTGCTGCAGTATCGTAAGTAGCATGTCGTTTTCGATTCTGTCGGTCGCCGAGATTCTTTTTAAATCTTCGCGGGTCGAAGGACGAATTTTCCGTGTTCGATTTCGATTCGTGTTCGAAAGTTGCGAGTTGAAAATTGGGTGACTTGTAAATTGCCTGTCTTCCAAGGGAAATTTCTATCCAGTGCGTGATTTTTAATGTGTACTCGAGTAAGAATGAAATTTGGCGTTGGCAGTGTTGTTTGTGTTTGAGCTCAGTTCAAACGATTTGTAGACATTCGAGTGAAAGACAGATTCTCCTTGCGAGGAAAATAACACAATTCGAAAAACTATGTATTATAAAACTATGTAAAACGGAAAACTGGTTTCGACATTATTTTGTTGATCAAAGAAACAACGCAATTCAAAGTCATTCACTTTCATTTCAACATTCACCTTGTCAACATTTTTGCAACCGATTTTTCGAGTTGTGTCAATTCCTTCGCAAGGATAAAATACTTGTTTGTGGATTGTTTGAAGACTATACTCTGTTTATTTCATGTATTCTTGTCACTTACGCGCGCGACGATTGCGGATTTTTAAATATTTTATATATTTGTGGACAATTGTCTATTAATCCACATTAAATAAATAATTCGAATTTTGATGCAGTAATGGGGTAATTTTTTTTTTTTCTTAGAAGACTAGTTTTATGGAAGAATTGAAAAAAAAAAGAGATACATAAATCTATTCGTTACGTTTTTTGAAAAATTTTTCAATAATATCAATGATCAACAATGATTGCTATACCAATCACGCTTTGAAACGCTCGGTAATTTTCATATTAACAAGTAGCTCGCATATCAAAGATCACTTTTTTGTAGCAAGTTCTAATAAGAATTATGTCAATGACATTTTACTCTTCGTCCGTATCTGTAAATATCCACCTCTCTTGCGTTATTATCGCAAAAACAGGCTGCAAAAAATTGACTGAAACGGTCGAGTAGTTTCCGATGCGAGTCTCGTGATTGAATTGGAAATGATTGACCTGAACGACAGGCAATTGAACAGTTTAACCAGGCGTGGAAAACTAATTCATGTGAAACCGCGATCGCCTGAGCAGGGAATTAGGGACGATCGGTGTGGTGATCGATAATGCGTGTTGTTTTCGTCTCTAGATGATGTGAATGCGGAGACAAAAACGTTCAAGGATCTGTTTAACAGTACGTCCTGTGCAAAACCGCCCTACGAATGTCCACACCCGCAGATTGAATTTTATTTGTACACGAGGTAAGGTCATTGTCAAAATTAATTTCATTAATCAACTACTTTTGCTTTTACCGAACAATCTGTTAAAAATTCTTAACGCTCCTCGGTAACATCCTAACACACATAATTGTCACAGCCATTCAACCAATTTCAAAAAATTCGAGATGAAGAGAATGTAACTTTCTAATATCGCCGGTTCTAGTCTGTCTCGCATTTCCTGCCACGTGTAAAGATAGAGAGAGAGAAAAAAACCTTGTTTCACGATTTTTTGTTGAACGTTCTGACTTTCGGGCGAAATTTCCCATTTACTTTTGCGTCAGCGCGAGCGCGACTCACGGTTCCTCGCGCGAGTCACTTTCCTCCGCGAATGTTCGAGAATGTTCACCTCGAACTTGAGCCGTGTGGAGGAAGGAAGAACGTCGTCGACACAAGACTCTCGATTTCAAGATCATGATCAGTTTCAGTCTCACGCTGAAAGCGTGGCCTCGTTTCGAAGTTTACCTTTCTCCGGCAGCTAGAAGCGCCTTGGCACTTCTGTCTCGAGTACTTTTACTCCCAGTCGCGTTTTTCTTTTTCGCGGCGTCGAGCCGGCGTTTCTCGTTTCTGCGCGTCACCATCTCGTTTGAAGATTACATATGTTGATTTGTGTTGGCTCGATATACTTTGTTTAATGATCGTCCGCTTCTTCTTTATATTGATTTTTAAGGTTAACTTTGAACTTAATTCATTTTTAAAAGTTTAAAAGTAATAAAGTAATTTCTTTTTTATTGGGATTGCTCTTTTCTTGTTTTATTCGTGTTTAGGTGTACCATTATATTTGCTTTATTTCTAAAAGCAACTTGTACAGTGCATTTTTTTTAAAAATTAAAGTTATTTATTTCCTTTTCAAGTATCTATTGTAAATTGTAAAAGTATACCATTAGATCTGCTTTATTTCTATTCTCCTTTGTGACAGTTCCATTTCTATTTTTGTTCATCTTCTAATAAAAGATTCACGAAATGGAATTAAAATATTCATTATAATATCTAGAAATTGAAATCCAATTCTTTGCACAATAATTTATAATAAATGACTTCCGTTAATATTCTGACACTAAATAAATTAAACTGCTGTAATTTCGTAAAAAAGAAAAATCCTACTATCAATAAATCTGCGGTTGCTTTAAAACTCGAAGCCTCTACTTTCAAAATGTGTGATTCATTTTATTGCACGATGTTTTTACACCGCGTAGCGGTTGAAAAAATGAAGGCACTCTTCTTTCCAAAAATGTTATAAATTGTCATAACGCGAAGACATTGAAAAGTTCTTTTCATGACTGAATCTATAACGAATTTGAATTAAGTAATTTATTTAACTTTATTTGGTATTACTGGAATACTAGAATAAAAATTATAATTAAAATCTAGTACTTGATCAAATTTAGTACTTGACGCTTTTTAAATTTAGAAACGGATTTTCACTCTTTTTATTCATTGTAAGTGCATTTCCTTGTTTCCTTAAAGAGATCGTTCAACGTTCTTGCGAATTTTAACACTTTCATTTAATTGTTTCGCAGAGAAACGCAGAAGAAACCTTTACGCATTAACGTACGAAGGTTCGAATCGCTTCAGCACTCCAAATTTAATAAGTCACATCCCACGAAAATCATTATCCACGGTTTTGGAGGTGGGAGGAATTTAATACCTAGTCCGGATATTCGAAAAGGTAATTTTTTCGGAATTGTATACTAAATTGGACTATGTCTAATAACGATTCAAATATATATATATATATATTTTTCTCAAATACGTTATTTTTCTCTTATTTAAAAATCTTGTAACATGTTAAACGACTTATTGGAATACTAAATTTCACATGAAAGTGACCAATTTTGTCGTCGTGTGAAAGTTTATATCGCATTCCTCAACTGTTCGAAATGTTGTAAAATTTTACTTAATGCGAAGAAAATACTGAGTTCGCACCATTCGAATTAGTAGCTGAAACACCTTGAAAGAAATTTGTGATATCGTCATGTTCGATTTATAATTTCTCTTACGACGCTCGTTATATTTTATCTATCTGATATATCGTATCTGGTTTTATCCATGAATATAAATTCGAAACATTCGAAATGTAGCTTCGTGCAAATTACAGCTACTCATACTTTCATTTGACATTTAAATAACATTCGAATAATCCTGAAACAACGAATTCAGCGATAGTAACTGTATTCGAATATCGTAAAAAAAAAAAAAAAAAAAAAAAAAAGTGAAAAGTGAATACGTCACGAGTAATTAAATTATCAAAATACACTCGTCGAATTATCTGTTAGATCGTGCATTTTAGATTCGTACGAGTTAACGTGGGCTGCATAGCGCACGATGCGATGGTCTCGATGTATGAAACTTTCGATTTCAGCGTATTTCACGCGAGGCGATTACAATATTATAATCGTCGATTACGGTTCGTTGGTACGCGAGCCTTGTCTGTCGCAAATACAATGGGGTCCAGATTTCTGTTCACGATGTATTGCTCAATTGGTAAGGTACTTGAGGGATCATCCTCGGGGAACGAGGGTGGAGAATATACACGTGCTTGGGTACAGCGTTGGCGCGCATATAGCCGGCCTGATTGCGAATTATTTGCCCGATGACAAGCTTGGAAGGATTACAGGTAATGCACGTAATTGTACTGTTCAATCAACTATTATCTGACTTTTGTAAGGCTACTTCCAATTTTCATTCTCTCTGTATTTCCTTTCTTGTATCGTTTTTATTTTATATCGTAGATTTGTATTTGTATTTTAACACGAATTATTTAGAATTGCATTTGTATTAAAATACAATTATTTTTATTTTATATTGTATTATAAAGTAACATTTTGTTCAATAAAATTTTGTTGAATTTGAAATTCTTTATTATTAATGTGTAAAAGAGAATTGAGCAACAAAAAGAAATTGAAATAGCGATAGAATACGCGAGATGAAATTGAAACTAACAACGATTAGCTAAGTAACACAGATTCAATCTTTATTCGAATCAGCACTTTTCCATAATTTGACTTAACGGCTGACGAAACAACTCTTTTTGCAAGTTTCTCTCCACTTGCTCAATTATCGAATGACAACCTTCCAAATAAGGTTCGTCGATTTGCCCGTAAAAGTCCCTCCTGTTTAACGCGACTCGTGAATTTCCATATACGTGACGGGCAGGACTAGATCCAACAATATTTTTCTACATGAATGGAAACCGGTCGATGGACTTGGACGAAACGGACGCGCATTTCGTCGATGTGATCCACACTGGTGCCGGGATCCTGGGCCAATGGGGGCCGACTGGGCACGCGGATTTCTACGTGAACGGAGGATCCAGCCAGCCCGGATGCGCGACAGCTTCCTTGCTTAGTAAGTAGGATCTTTTCACTCTCACTCGTTCCCCGTTATCTCGATCTCTTCGATATTAACTGAGAGAAATTCAGATCTTGCTTTATCTATTACTTGTCGCCTAATCGACGCGTGTACTATTTATTATTTTATATTATCATCCAATCGATGTTGCGTGACGTTTGCGAGGCACTTAACGAGGCGTTGTCGCGAGGAGAAACGATCTTGTCGGGCAGAAACCAGAAAGTTTTGTGTGTTTTATTTCTTTAGTTCTCTCAATAGTATGTAATTATGTAGATTTTTTTCTGTTTTGTTTGGTGAAATTAGTAGTTATTACAGTGAAAGAAACTTTGTCGAATGTGATATTTTGTGGAAAATACGAGATTCGTCCAGAAATCTTTTTTATTTATTTATTGTATCTTACATATAATATCTCTCAGATACTTATTTTCCGAGTACAATACAAATTGCTTAATTATTAGATATTTTCAAAGTTTGTATTTGTGCACATGTATCTTACGTCGTTCCACTTGTAAAAAAAGGATACAGTAATTTGTAAAAGAAACAGTGCTTTTCTCGAGCGTTAGCTGCTGGTCAGAGGAAAGTGTGTTGGTTAAAGAGAAATTAAGTGCAAGTTTGTGGAGTTCAAACAGTGAACTTGCCTCGAGAGGATGCCATTGACGTTATTGAATTTCGCAAGGAGCTCCAGTTCTCAATTCTCTTGCTGATTTTTCTCTTCAAAAATACGAAGCATCATTCGAAGTTTCCAAACAGGAAAGTTGTTGTAAAAAAAAAAGACTTGGGTTTGGATTTAGGCTGGATGTGTCTTCTCTCTCATTATCATCAAAGAAATCCGTTCCACGGGACGGATGGGTCGACTATGAATGAAATCAGTGGTACATTTGGTCCGCAGAGACGCTGTCGTGCGATCACACAAAAGTGACACCCTATTACATAGAGTCAATCACGACGAAAGTAGGATTCTGGGCAGCGCCGTGTGGAAATCTTTTTTCCTACCTGATCGGCTGGTGCAATCCGAAACTCGAGGAGTACATACTCATGGGAGAAGACGCCCCACACACGTGAGTAAATTTCATTCGTTCAACAAAACAAATATCCTGGTAGAATACAGTTGGTAAAACAAGTGAAATTCTAAAAGTAAACTTTATAAGTTATATACGTGTGCGTATAGACTGGTTCTACATAATTGTGTGCGTATCACGTATGTAGACTAGTTGTACGATTAATCGTACGATCGTCAATCGATAAAAATTCGTTAATTTATGAGAGGAATTATTAATCGTCGAGTACAAAGATCTAGCAGAAAAATCAAACAATTCCATAAAAAATTAAAAAGATTAGAAAAGACTGAAAAAAAAATCTACGATAAATACGAAAATATATAGAAATATACCTAACGAAAGGTGAATCTAAAAATCTGAAGGAAACGAATTTATATTTTGCTTGAATTGTTGCAGAGCACGAGGCATCTATTATCTCTCAACAAACGGAGACAAACCATACGCCCGCGGCCTTCCCGTAAAAAACCAACGAACGACAAATCGGAAACGATCGTCCTCCCGCCAGTATTAAGCTTATTGAAGCAACTAATCAACATAATTATAGAATAACTTGCTGTATACGTGAGTCGTCAATTGTATGCGTTGTACGTTGTGTTGTGTTTGGCTCTGTTGTTTCTTTGTACATTTTTTTTTAATTAGTTTTTTTACGTAATAAACTATTTTGCCACGCAACCGTCTATTTTGCATTAACCGCCGCATACCGTCACCGTAATTTGCTGATTAACGTAATTATTCCACAGATTCTATCATTACGGCGTTTCAAGAACTTTCACTCTTTCCGAATCCAGCAATTCTACAAAATCGCCGGGCGTTCCGTAACCACGCGATTCTCTGCTGTTCTCGTTGTTCTAATGCTACCTATTATCCGTTATCAACTTTGTGAACCTACTTTTCCTCGTTACAGCTCGTTGTTTCGTTAACCATAATAGATGCAGAGATAAGTTATAATCGACGAAATTGGCGAAATCAAAGGAAGATCGTCCTTTCGAGTGGCATTCTAACGATTTCTAATTAAGATGAAATTTGCCGAGTAACTTTGAATTTCTAAACGCTGCTTAATCGCGTTAATTCATTTCCGAATTGTATTAATCATAAAAACCAGGGAGGGAATTCACCTTTCGAGAACAATCGAAATAATCCACCAGATCACCAATTGACTGTCATAACTTTACGTTATAATTGAGAAAAAGAAATAAAAAGAGAAAATGAGTGTAACATGCGATTTCATAATTACCACTGTCTTCTAAAAATACGTGCGCGTATTGGGGTATTTCGAAATGATCCTCATTCGGAAAAATGAAGAGAACAAACAAGACCATTACGAATTTTATGTTAACAACAATATTTATTACATAATAATTACGATATAATAATAACTTCTATGGATTTACAGTACACTGCCGCGCTAAACCTTATAATTATGTATAATATGCAATGGAATGATTACAAGTTGTTAATACATCCACGTTTCAAGCTTTGGAGGCATTCAGGGCTTCGTTTGTTCTTTTGTTTTTTTTTTTTTTTCAGATTGGCTCGAATGCGATGTAAAGGGAACCAAGTCCCTTCGTCTACTCCACATTTCGCTCTCTCTCTCTCTCTCTCTCTCTCTCTCTCTCCCTCTCTTTCGTTCTCTCAAAAGGAACGATGCTCGGACTTGATCGAGAGTAAAATATCGAACACGATCTATTGTCGATATTAATTCGTTCTCACGGGCATCGTCCCGAAACGTAGGACTTTAAACTTCATGTATACATATATATATATATATTTTTTTTTTATATATGGATCTTTATCTGTATTAGATCAATAGAGTTAAGAATAAATTCTCTACATCTTACGATGGACAACGTAGAATCTACGATAAAAAATGGACAGCTTCGGTTGTTCGATGGAGAAATGACAAACGGAAATCAACCACTATCGCGGAGTTCAGTTTCTTCCGGGAGCCAGAACGATGCTTCAACAACTGCAGCGAGCTGTGCGTCTCACGTGTATTTTCTACATGTTTCTCCTAGATTTCTCATCTTACTTTTTATTTTTTTTTTTCCATTTCTTGCGTGTAGTGTTAGTATTAGTTGCTCTTTGCGTGTTAACCGTGTTCGGTGTTAGTGTATTTCTTTTTTTTTTTCATCGTTGTTGAGATTGATTGGTACGTTCCGTTATTGTTTTTTCGTTAAAGTTTTCATTCATAGTTTCTCTTTTTTTTTTTCTCCTTTTTATTTTATTTTCTTTTGGACCCTTTCGCGACGGTAAAACGTCTATGTGAGAATTTTTCGTCATCCATTTCCGGGTTCCGTATGCCGCGTTCAGCAGGGAGCGACTCGCACGCGTTGTAAATACAATCGCACGGCGTGCTTCGTTTACAAGACGCGAAGCGATTCGAAGTTACAAATAAGTCTTTGGAACGCAGCAATTTCTTTGCGCCGTTTAACGCGTTCTCCGTCTGTATCCCTTTCTCCATTCCTCGTGATGTCTCTTCCGTTTCGAAACGCGAATATTATTACAGTTACGTATTGCGAAAACTTCGAATCTCGAGTGTGACAGTAAATAGTCGAATGAATGATTCTTCGTTGATATCGATCGGTATATTGTTGAATGAAAAAACATTACGAATATATATATATATAGAGGGTAATCTTTTCCGCTATCTCTAAAGTATAGTTCTCTAACTACTGAGTATGTCTTTTTTGAAAACCGTCCCAAAAGGGTTGAGGAAACTCACTGCGTCGTCGTTACTAAATAAACCTAACTTTTCTTCCTGTTCTTTTCTCTTCTTTCTTTTTTTTTTAATTCTAGTGACGAATCACGGTGAAAGGGACTCGTGCGTTATCCGAAGAGGAATTTGGAATTTCTCTCTCTTTCCATTGGTTTCTCAATTCTACGCGTGGCTATTCATTGATTCTGCTGTCGGCATCGTTCTACTCGCGAAGAAATACGATGCGAAAAAGGAACGAAGAAAAGCAAGAGGTAAACTAGTATTTTACTCGAAGACTAAATCAAGGCTTTACAAAGATTCATTGTATTTTCTCTTTCTTCTCTCTCTTTATTTACATCATTGTTCTGAGCCTGATTTTTGACCGACGCACGTCATATCGATTTACGCCGCTTGGACAATCTTGGATCGACGATCCGCTGCTACGCGGGAAATTCGAAGGACTTGAAGAGCGCAGTTACTCTGTATTCTGTAAACTGCTCGGAAACGACCATGCTCGAAAGACTGGCGCCGCGATCTTTTGTCGATCTACGATTATGTGACGCGTGGTTTCGATAACTCGCGAGTGCTATCGATGATCATTGATGATTGGTACTACTACGTTTACATTCGTGAAACAAAATATTACATTACGACACGTAGACATTTAAGATCCAAAGGAATCAAGATACCAAATAAAAATATGAACGAACGAGTTGGTTTCCAACGAATGGTATAGAAAGACTGAGACGAATGACAAATAATTGGCAAGAAATGGAATGATCAGTTGCGAACTTTAAGTGTACCTTTTTATGATTACTACGTAACGTAGTCGCACATTTCGTAAAAAAGCACAGGCATCGAGGTCTTAGGCACATGTATTGTTCGCTCACACGTATTTTTCTCAATTTCGCCAAATGCTTTCGAGCGTGCTCCGATCGCTAAGCACAGTGTTGAATTTGTAAAATCATACTGTCTGAAAAATTAACACTGTAACAACTATAATTAACTTTTTTCTTTATTCCTGCTCGACTGGCAATCAAAAAAAAAAAAAAAGAAAAAAAAAGAGAAGAATTTGATCAAGAGAGACATCTGAAACGTAAAGTCTAAACCAATGAAATATAATAGAATATAAATTTCCAAGATACAGCATAGAAAGAATCGTTTTCCATTCGCAGAAACTGATCAAAGAGTCGAACGAAAGAATTTCAGAATTTCAACACTGGTTCGGTTCGCCAAGAACGCTTCTCGTTGACGTACGCAACAATCATGAGCCTGCTCGGATCGACTGCCGCTTCTCATCGATTCGAATATTTTTCTACGTGTATCGTCGTCACACGGATCTACTCAACTAAATCACTACGCGTTGCGTGTTTATTCCTCTTTAAATTAATACTTATTAGTAATATTATATCGTTACTTTTTGCGACTACGACCGCGATCGACCTCTTTGCTCGTTATCCATCACGATTGATGATTATTCGTCGACGATTTCCTTTCTTTTGTCTACAAACGATTCGTTTCTCCCCCACACTGTGTCTCTCATTTCCCTATTTTCAAAGTCACGTCGAGAACGACGGCATCGATCGATTGTCACACGTCAGTGGCGCGACACGCGGAAATCATTTCGAAAGCAACGGAAGGCACCATTTAGACGTTACGTGGACACGATTGGTAACAAGCACGGATAATAGTCATAAAACGGTAGGGCACTTCCGTCTCGGAAGATGATTGCGGCAAGTTTGCTTTGTCGCTCGCGCGCGCGTTACTGCGGATTTTGTCATCCGCGCAGTTCTTCATCGTGATCGCGATACTCGCTGTTCGATAATAACAAAAAATGTCACCGTTTCGCGGGCGTAAATTTCCCTCGAAGCTCGTCGGCTCGCGGTTATCGTTTACATCTCGTTGGATCATCGATTAATTTGATGAGTATCGATGGAGGAACGCGATCGGATCGGATCGGAGCTTGACGAACGTTTGTTAAAGGGAGGATGGATTTTTTACGTAAAAGTTCACGTTTTCGGATTTGCTGTTTCTTTTTTATGTTCTTTGCATCGCGCGCTGTTCCATTGGACGAGTGAATAAAGAGATGCTCGAAGAAATTCGAAGAAGCGAGTTCAAAAGCAACGATGTGTTTCAATGTATTTATAATTTCGACGAACTTGTAATTTCAGTCGCGTTGCTGGCGATTGGACGCTCACGTGTAGAGCGAAACGCGTGAGATACCTCGAACGAAAATAAAGAAGGGACGACACATTCGTCGTAATTTGTCGATCGATGCCGGGCTCGCGGCGTTCTTCTCTTAAAAGAGAGTGTCCCCCCCTCCTTAATCTTCCTCGTCAAAGTTTCCATTTCCTTCAAGTACAATGCTGTAATGACAACGCGATTCGAACATGCTATCGACGTATTAATCGTTCGTGATAATTGGTCCTGAACAAATAATAGAACCAAGTGATTGGTTAAGCGATCGTTTGTGTTGAGCGCTGTTCGCGCGCGATGAGAATATCCCGGATCCTGACTTCGATGCCAGAGAGAGAGAGACTCCGACCCCAGGATCCGCGAGAGAACTGGAGAATGACATACCTAAGAGTCTGCGCTCCCTACGTTACGACTACGCTTACACACACACACACCTCTACTACTCTACGCACCCTACGTTATTCGCAATGTGATCGACTTTGTGTATATATCGACTGATTTCCTACGGTGCACGCGTGACGCCGACCTGGTACCACTTTGCCGACCGGAAACGCTGCGCCAACTGCAGTGGTATTTCTCTTTTCGCTATATTTTGTATCATCGGGCGTCTGTATTACGATTGAACGTACGCGTGCAAGCCCGCGACAATTTCGTCGTGTTGAAGAACGAAATGCAACGCGTGATGTATTTGTCGAGTGTTGACCTGGCCGGCAAAGGTGTACGCATTACGCGTCGTTACTTCGAAAATGGCTTAACGTACTTTTGCTTTCTCTTGGACTCTAGATATTATTCCGATCGGCGATCGTATTCTGGCATTCGAGTCTTTCAACGACCCCTTCGTCCCTTCGACGAGGGCCCAGAAACAGAGAAATGAATCGTAAACGAAACGGCCATGTTATCGATCCTTTATTTCATCAGCCTTCTTCCTAACAACGTTACGCTAAACGTTACGTTTAATTGAAATTAATCGTCGTACGGTTGAAACGATCATCGACTAAAAAGAAATTCTTGAGTTTTTCTCCGCAAGTAGCGTGTGCGATCAAACGAAACACGAGCTCGAGGTGGATCCTTATCCTTAATACGAATTTACGTTTATGCGTTTCTAATGCGTTTCTCCCTTTTGTCTTTACAACACACGGAGAATTCACCGAACTGAGGGGAAGTACGTTTGTTCGTACGATTCGATCACTGCACGCTGCTTCTCGATATTTGCTCGAAATGAAACGCGGTTCGTCCTTAGTCTCGAAAGGGAAAATTTTCCCGCGTTAAATTCCAAGCAACGCCAACTCGACTCCTACGCTACGATTATAGACGTCATCGGTAACAATCGGATAATTCGTTTTGGGCTTTCGTACTGTAGTTTGTATGATGTAATAACTGATATATAGCAAGTGAACGTATCACTGGAATAGCTGTAGAAGTTTTCGGAACGTGTCCCGTTTTGACATTTTTACCTTCTTTTCTTCTTTTTTTTCCCTTCTGTTTCTCTGTTTACACGTCTCGTATTCGAAGCTCGAATAGGCGTGACGTACGCAGGATTTTGCACAATGATCGTTCGAATCACAATCCTCGGCCTTACACCTGACAACCCTCTCTCACGATACATTATTCTTCTCCTTTTTTTCCTTTTCCTGTTCTTTTTTTATACGTGTATAGTTAACATTATCACTAATGTCGTTATTGGTAATGATATCGTTACATGATTATTACAACTCGATTGCGTGCAAATATTTTCTTTATATATATATATATATTTTTTTTTTTTTTTGTTTATTCTGTTTGTTGTCATTAGACGCGAAACGTAGAGTACACGTACTACTCGCTGAACGAACATGAAACGAAAGAAGTATCGAGAAATCAAAGAAACGACGTCTAGTTACTACGATGCGAGTAACCTGTATGGACTTACGATATGATTATCAAATATTAGAGTCTCTGAAATGTTCACGACGTGATATTTACAAAGTTTCCCATGCGTCTTCGGCGATGTGTGGGTGGTGAAAGGGGGATAAGAACAACTCGAGAAAGCGTTAAGGCCCGTATACACTTGGATATCATTTTTTCCTTCTTTTTCACATCGTTCCATCCGCTACAAGTCACAAACTGCATGTATAGGCGTAGCTGTCGATTTAGACTGACGGAAACAAAATTCTCGTCTCTCGTGTTTCCTCACGCGGGCTCTCTTCAATTTGTTTCATCCTCGTACCACGCGCAAAATATATTTTAACCGAATCTATCGACTCGTTTTTTTCTACTTTTCTTTCCTCTTCCTTTTCACTTTCCTTTTCATTTTCATTCAGTCGAATTCGAAGCTTCAAGATCAACGATGCAATAAAATATATGAATTTCTTTTCATAGCAGCGAAACTCAGTTAATACTGTGTAAAGTCAGTTTTTCTTCTAACAATTGAGTTTATCTTTTCTCGAAGGATACATATAAGTATATAATATATATATATATATATATTTATAATAATAATAATAATAATAATAATTAATAATAATAATAATAATAATAGTATTAGTAGTAGTAGTAATAATAATAGTAATAATAAATAATAATAATAATGCTTTGTAGATCTCGGGACGTCCTCGTAATTACTTCGATTAACTTTGGTTTGAAACGTATTACGGATACGTGGTGCTTGTCTCTTCGAATCGTATTTCTGTGTTCTCACTTAATTTTTCTTCTTTCTTTTCCTCCAATTCTCAAGATATACAGAGAATCACCGTGGACTCGTCACTGCTCGTCGCTACTCGTCTTTTTCTTTTCCATCCTTACGTTCATTGTCCGAGAGATAGTTTAACGGAACGGTAACGCAAGTTGTACAATCGGTAGGCCCGTTACATTTTGAAAAACGATAACAGTATATCTGCATATGTAACACGTGGTAAATATATATATAATATGTATATATACCAATATGTTTACAGTTTCACAGTACACGCGGTGTGTGTATACTTCGGAACGAAAATGCGGAATCGGGGGAAAAGAAATCGAGTGCCGAAATACTCGTGCGTCATTTGTTTCGCGCGGTGATCTCGCAATTTCGCCGGCAATTCCGCAGTTTCAGTTTCAAGAGCTTAACGATCGAAACGACACGTCCCCCTGATCACTTCTGACGTCACTCGCGAACGAGTTGCCACCCGCAGCCATCGATTATAACACTTTTCGCCTGTGTTCGCAAAACAAACAAATCGTGAAACGATATCGTGATGGTAAGAATATTATAATCGAAGGGTGCTGTTATAACAAAAACTACCCATGGCGCATTGCCCGCGAGTGAGACCGTGTTTGCGTTTCTTTCTCCTTGGAAGAAATTTTTGAATTTCCCGCCAATCCGTCCATTGTTCGTTTCGATCGATTAAGGTCCCCTGTACAGGTAGCGCATAATCTAAAGTCGAAGATATCGCGATCGAAAGCATTGCACTTTTTGTTTTTTTGCAGGGAAATAATTCGATCATAGTCTCCACAATTACCTTTCTTGAAGTAGTTCAAGTGAAACGAATATATATGTTTCATTCGCAAAGACAATCAAATGATTCGGGAGAACGAAACTTCTTTTTTTTTTTATGTAATTTTTTTACACGGACACGATCATCGATCTGCATATACGAGATATCGCTGACATTTTTTGCTTTCAAATGAAACTCTACTCGCGCAATTCGGAGATACACTTTACACCGTATACGCGCAAATTATCGTTCGTATGTATATGTATATATATATATATTTCCCGTATACTATATACATAGAATATATAGCATACATTTATATATTTATATATAATATATAATATCTAATAAGATTAACAGCGTTTAATATCTTATATAAACATCTTGTCAAACGTGCTTTCAATTCAAATCGACGACAAAAGAAAAAAAATTTATCGTTGCAGACTATGTCGATCGAAACTCGTTTAATGGAAGTCAAGAGCGCTGGTGTTTCGCAAAAAAAAAAAAAAAAAAAAAAAGAAAAAAAGGTGTTCAATGCTTCGTCTCGAGATACCTCGAAGAGGACGCGTTTGCTTGAAGTCATTCAATTACATCTACAGAAAAAGGATTATGGTAGATAATACGTATATACAAGACGCTACACTCCACGAGAACATATTATCATTTAATACTAAAACCTTTTCTGGTGGTATTTTATTGTTGTTTAATTTTTAATAATAGATTATTAATATCTACTAAAGTATTTTTTTATATTTGTTTCTTATATTCTCTCTCTCTCTCTCTCTCTCTCTCTCTCTCTCTGCATTTTATTCTCTCACATTCTCTCCCACTCTTTCGCTCTGTCTTTCTCTCTCTCTCTTTCTCTCACATTTATATTTCACTTTTACTCTCGTACACGATTATTTTTCATCGAATAAAAGTCGATCGATTACATTGGGGAGATTGTTGCATCCCATTTGCTCTGTTTTCAATTTTCTTTTCTTCTCGCACGTCATTCGCTTCTCTCTCTCTCTCTCTCTCTCATTTTTGTTTCTTTCTTCTTTTTGCTCGGATAAATCCTGCATTCTCGTTACGGTACATCGTCCACGGAAATCGTTGGAAAGTACGTATATATATATATATTTATGTATATGTAATAATATACATATACATACGTGCATATATATATATATATATATATATATATTTATATATATTTATTTATCTATAGAGTTTCTCAGGTGGGGGGCGAAAGCAAACGAAATGGAACGAAACGAAAAAAGATAATACTTCTGTACATTTGTCGCAACTGCTTAGAACCATTTGGTGTGCATTACCTTTATGCTGGACATCCCTCAACGATCACTTTAGTCCTTCTTGTCGCCGTCTTCGGGATCCTTAAGCGTGTGCCATTGAGCGATAGGACGTCTCGGGGATGCCAACATGTCGGACCAGTGTCTCAATTCTGTTCCACTCGCGTTGTACCCCAAGACGACCTTCCCAATGGGTTCTGACGTGCCGATACGATCGTAGTCGACTACCGTGACAACCAATTGCACTTTCTAAACGTGAAATGACGCGTTAGTGCATTAGTCTTCTCACGTGGGTAGGATATTCTTTCTCTCGCCACGACCTCCGAATCGTAATATAGTTGTCGCAAGAAGCTTATTAATAAATAGGAAAATATATTGTCTATCAATAGCGGAAGAATAATACGAGAAATATGAGTGATAAATCCAGATAAGTCCACTAAAAACTAAAAGTGAAATTTGAAGTAGTAAGTTGGAAGTTTCAAATAACTAATGTTAAATAGCAAAACTTTTGACAAGGACAAATTTTTAAATTGCCAACGTAGGTAGGTAGTTTGCTGTACGGCAGAATTTTTCATATATTTTACAGTGATAGAAAGATATGCGCTTACGCGGCGTAGTGACAAGCAGCTTCTTTCGTTGAACTTACGTTGTTTTGACTCAAAGTGGACGTTCCTTCTTTAGACACGGCTGACCTTTGGTTCAAAGTGCATGCAAAGCGTCCAAGCGTAATTTTCAAGCTCGTGTGAAAAAAGCTAGCAACTCTTCGCGAGATTATAATAACAGCAGAAATTTGTACATTGTGATGTACACGTATTACGATTCGGAAGTATGGCACTTTCGCAGAGTTCGTTCAAATAGATTAACAGATCCTTCACAAAGTGCTCATTGGTCCCTTTTTACTTAAATGGCAAAACGTGTAAAAATCAAGAAAACATCCTGTTCAGTTTATTAGTCTTTTTCTTTTCTTTTTTGAAAATAAAAGGTAGAGCTTATGTACCGACGACATATAATAAAATTGTTTACCCGAGTGAAAATGGCACCTTGTGAAAGGCTTTTCACGAACGCATTACGCACGGATCATTTAATCTCGTTTTCAGAAACATCGTCTTCGATATATTAATATCGGAAGCTTAAATCATCCGTTTGCAATGGTATCGAGTTATTTAGTATAAATGTTTTATACTACGGACGTACAAAAATAAGAAGAAATAAAGTTATTGTCGTGGCTCTTGTCTAAAAAATAATTCGAAAGAAAGAGTGTGCTAAATTAATGTAGTAAGGTAAAAAAATGTTAAAGTACGTGTATTGTTACTGTTACCTGTGTCTGTGGACTGTGTCAAAGACGGAGGGAACGAAATAAACGGACGGTAGTCTAGAGAAAATTCAATGATTCGTACCTGTATCTGTTCGAAGGGTACCTCAAACGTGAATGATTCGTTGTAATACGGATTGAGAGTGCACTTTTTGATCGACGTCTTCTTCTTCTTCAACCTCTTGCCGTTTTGCATCAGTGCGATCTTTACGTAAGGATCTGACAGGCCGCCGACGTCCATTTTCTTCAGATTCTTCGCTTCCAGGATGACCACCGTTAATTTACCGGCCGTGGGCACGTATCGAAGCGAGAAACAAATGTCACCCAATTTGTTGTCCTGCAATTGATCGACTTTCGTGAGCTTTGTTCGCATGTGAAGATTATTGAAACGGTAATTTTGAAAATATTAATATCATATTCGAACAAAAGTGTTAAGAGACGATGAAAGAAGAATTTTTATCAGAAATCAAAAAATGGAACTGAAAGGGCTACGAATATTTCTTTTTTGCGACTGTTTAATTACTTTCTTAATATAATTCTTTTAACATTTTCAGGTTATTCTACGATAAATTTAGTCGTGTTGTTCTTTAATAAAATATTTTATTATATTTCGCATGTTTTGCAAATACGAAAATTACGTTAGGCGTATAAAATAATTCAGTACGACAAGAGTTCCTACTGTAAAATCATCACTCTAACATTTCGTGCAATAAATGAATATCGTATTATGAAAATAAATTTACCTGGCCACCCTCACCCTCGACGCTCTGCAGTTCTCTCCATTCCTCGATCGTCTGAGCGAGATCGACTTGGCACAGAGGAACCTTCACCTCGCCGATCTGGTCGTGTTTGGAGAACCTGTCGAAGTCGAATATCGCGAAAACTAGCGTCTTGTTCATGGCATCTGCGTATGCCACGCCCTGGAAAAACGAGTATATACGTTCGAGTCGATTTTTTTCACAAAAGAAAGGAACGGATCGGTGCTTCGTCGAAACGCAACAGAACCAGAACTTGAGGAGAAAACGCGACTGACCTTGAACGTGAAAGTCTCGTTGAAAACTGGACTGAGCGTTTTCCTGTGCACTTTCGTCTCGAATTTCTTCTTCTTGTCCGGTAGCAAGTAAACCTTCACGTACGGATCGGAAGTGCCACCCATGTCTAAAGCTGGCAGTTCCTCGGCTTGTATCACAGTCACTGCCAGACTGTTCGTGTTGAAATCGTACTCGAGCTGCAAGAATTGATTCATTGATGTATTCCATTGGAGAAAATTCATTCACGTATGTTGCGCAGGAATAATTTTAAGTATTTGGCCCGTAAGTCATCAAGTTACGAAAAGTTTTTTCAGAAAAATAGATTCAGCTTTTAAATCATTAATTGTCAATAGCAATTTTCAAATATCTAGTTTCGTGTCGAAAAAATCTACGTGATTCTATTACCAATTAAACAAATACGATAGCTCGTGAAAGTTTTCAAACACTTATAGCGGAACTTATATATACATATTGCGTGTTGCGTATAAACTGTTTTGGAATTTACGGAATACTGGTAAAGTAAATCTGGTATACACAGAAATTACAAAATATTTTGTAAAACGTTAATATACAACACGAAGCGTTAAAGATAGTTCCAATAAATATCTGTATAATGCATCAGATATTTTTATGATCGTTGCAAAATATACAATTAAGTATCTTTGTTAAATTTGTCTAATTTATATATTTTCAGATTCATAAAGAATTTCTATAAATGTTCAAATACTTTCGCGAGCAATTGTACGTAGACGTTTGTCAAACAGTTTAAATTACAAATTACGAGGACCTCTTTTTCGACGAAAAGCGAAAGAACCGACGAGATGGAAAAATGGCGACCTACCTTGTATTGAAGCTTCCCAAGTTTCACTTCGCTCTGTTTACTCTCGCCTTCGTCCGGTTCCTCAGCGTTGTCGGTTAACTCTTCCATATCCGGCTGAACCTTAACAGATCGAAGTGGATTCCACGAGTGTAGAATGTGCGTCTAACATCTACATGAAGTCACGGAACATCGAGTACGTACCTTGTCCTTGTACGTGCTGCCTAAAAGTTGCACGGACTTGAGGTCCACCGCGCCCTTCAGCCCTTTCTTCCCATCCTTGGACCGTCTTTTGCGACAGCATCTTCTGATGCAGCAGAAGCAGATTCCAAGAACTACTACCAGCACGGCTACTCAAGCGAAAAAGGAAGAAATCGAAAGAACGCATTAAAAAAAATTGCCAACTCGGACTGGAAGCTCGGTCATTTTATAAAAATAGCTTCTCTCAACAGAGTACCGTGCAAAAGTTTCAATTCTTGGATTATTAAAAATGCAAGAATTCCAAGTTCTTGAGTTATTAAAAAAGACAAAGATCTTCAACTCTTATGGAGGATGTAAGAATTTTTAGTTTCTGAATCATTAAAAGTAACAAGGATCTCCAATTCTTTAATGGTATGAGAATTTTTATTTCTCGAATTATTAAGATTTTATAATCCTTAAGTTGAAAATATTGAAGAATTTGTAATTTTTCACTTTTTCAATTATCAAGTGCACACAAGAGTTTTTAATCTTTGAATCATTAAGAACGTAAGAATTTTTAATTCTTTCAATTCTTTAATTATTAACGACATAAATGTATTTAATATATAATAAGAACCTTTTTATTCTCATTTGTTTAGCAATTTGAAACTTTTGCATCGTACTTGTGCCTATGTTGCATGTGTGCAAGCGCAATTTACAAGCGCAAAAGCAATTTTGATTCTTCTGTCTGTTTCCTTTCATATTATTATATTTTGGTGTTACTGTTGTTGCCTGTATAATGAATATAATTTTAATTTGTAACTACGTAAGTATATAAGTAAAAGTATAATGTGACATGTTCGAGTATTTGTCAGCACTTAATGCAACTGAAACAAAGAAAATTTGTGTGATTAATGTTGTCCATGTTGGAGCATGTTATGCGATGTTCGAATTTTCTGAAAGAGTAAAACGTGTCAATTATTTCTCAAATATTCGTATTTTATTTATCTAGGTATTAATTCTTCAATCTTATTGAGAATTTTTATGTACTACAGCACTATTAAATAGTCAATAAATCAATTGAAATTTCTTCTAAAACGAGTCTCTTAGAATTATGAATTTTTCGTTTTCTAAATGACCATATTCTTAATGTTTATAAAAATTCAATTTGTAAAAAGGAATTCCAATTGAAATAATAATAATTCCAACGAAAAACCTAGAGGATCCAGGTATTCTAAAAATTATTACAATTATCACAAAAATTAAGTCACATCTTTAATCACTCATATATTAGGCACTGTTTTTAATATTATTTGATGTTTCATTTCAATTCTAAAAAGTACAATTTGCTTTCATTTTGCGTGGCGCTAAACCTTTCGATCTTAAAAATATTAATCGTTCGTTTGCTTTTACCTATTAAAATCGCTACTAGTCCCCATGTTGGTATTCCCATTTCCTCTGCAAGCTCCTTGCCGAGGTTCTCCATTTGAGTCTCAAAGTTCTTCTCTGCACTTTCGGTCACCGCCACCGTGCCAACTGTAAACACGATTGCACAACGTTAGCTGTTAACGAGAATGAAAAATGCGACGCGATTTTTGTCATAGAGACAGAAAAAGGCAAAGAAAAATTTGTTGAAGTCTTTTTACCCTCTTTCATTTCCTCTTCCGTGGTCACAAAAATTTTTGTCGTTGATTCGACTTTATCTTCCACTTTATCTTCCTGCGGTTCTTCCGCCGCTTCTCTTTTATAAATGGCAGGCATTTTCTGAAAAATCGAGTTGTCGTTAGAGATTTATTTTAACAGACTTTTCATTTTAAGTTTAAATTTTTTCATTACCACGAACACGTACGAGGTGTACACCACGACTGTGAATGAACAATTGCTTTCATCTGACGTTAATTTATAATGCACTGTCAGTTCATCAAAATCGATCTAATTACTGTTGTCGCGTGATAATCATCTTCGATTTTCTAATACAGCTGTGTAATGATTTTAATCTGATATTTTTTACTACGTACGTAGAACGTAATTTTTATACAACCAGTTACAACAGAAATGGTCAATTTAATTATTAGCTTACAAAATAGAATTTAGTCCTTTCATCTGCAACTTCTGACCTTGCAATAATTTGGAAATAAATCGATCAGTTAACTATTTTTACAGTGTAACGTTAGAAAGACCAACGTTACAAAAATAACAAATGCTTTTTTTCAGTAAAAAATATCAATCAAAATTAAACGCCGAAAAAATAAGGAATTGTATAAAGAACTTTTATTCAACTATTTCTATGTAACTATTCCTCACTGGTAGATTTGGCTCAGAGTTTTGATTATCATTTACATTTGACTTAAAGCACTGTAACTAAAATGTTGGCACGAACTCGAGTAGCATTGAATGCATTCTCTCTCTCTTTCTCTCTCTCTCTCTCTCTCTTTTTTTAAATGTGTCATGGACTCTGATGGAAAAAAAACAACCTTCTTCCGTGAGCCAGTAAAATTCTTTCGTGTGAAACTCACTATCGAGATAAAGCTCGCAGTGCAAACAACGGAGAGGGCAGAAATTCTATTCTCGCTTGCAATTTTATTTCGAAGTTGCGTCGCTCTTTTTAGATCCGGTTAGTCGTGCATTCCGCGGAGCAAAATTCAACTGGAGGAGAAACGCGGAATAAATTAAGCTCGTTTAATTTTTAATTCGTCCTGGCGCGCGTGTCAATCATATTAGAGAAAATTAGGTTCGTTCGATCGTTTAAACTTTTAAATTTATTCACGTTCGTTCAAATTGAGTCTAACTTTTTTTCTATTTTTGTTCATTGCACGCCATCAATTTATGTAGATCGTAGGTCTTTTAATTTAAAATTCTTCGATTTAATTAAAAAGAAATTTTCGAAATGGAATTCTCAGAACTCAGAAATTCATTCGTTTTAATACAATATTTTAATATGATAATTTAATATGAAATACATTTTCTTTAATACGTTTTCAGATTTCGTTAATCCTAATTACGAATTCATCACGATATAATTTACTGGTAGATATTCTCAGTTTAGATTTTTTCTTTTTAGAAAATGTTTGATTAGTTTAAATTTTTCAGCGAATATTCAATTTCTGAGAATCAAATATTTTTACAGTGACATTACCTCCAGAGAATTAAACATTTTTGTTATATTGTATGCCGTAAAATCTTGTCCTTGCAATTTTTAAAGGGCGCTTTTTAATAACTGAACTGTCAGACGCAGTTGAATTAATTCACATCATGGTTAAATGCCATGGATAGTTGCTGCCCGCATTGATCGGAAATTTTAACTGAATTGAATTTCTCAACATTTCAAAAACAAGCTCTATTCTCTCATATCCAATGATTAGAACAAAGTACAGAATCCCATTTATTCACTTCATTTGACAGTATCGATATTCACAAGTCACAACTCTCTCGGTTATACACTTTTTCGAAATACATTCGAATTATTCGTGTCGCCTTTTGTTAATAAAAATTTCATTCGAGAAATTTCTTTGCAATTATAAATCAAGAATAATTTCGAATTTCGATGGTACCACGAATCGTTTCATCGTTTAAATTTCACGAACACGCGCACTCGTAATTTGTATTTTTGAAATGTTCCGATTTGTTATGCACATTTCAAATACAGCACAGATATCACACGTTTTCGTTGTTGAACTAAATGTCGAGACAGGGAAAACGAACAATTCGCCGAATTAAATCGGGGTATGATTAATTGTTGTTTCAGTGTCATGTTTTTCTGATCATTAACGAACCGGACCACGGTCCGGTCGTCCCACACTACAAAAGCAGCAATCGCGTTTCCGATATTTCTCTGCGAGATTTTGCAATCAACGCTGCGCTTCCGCATTTCGTAGATTAAGTTGGCATGCGTATCGTGGTTTACGAAACTCTGGTACAGTTTTCAAGATTTATGATATAATGCCAATACGCTATTATACAAATTATATTTTTATCTGCATAAAAATTCGTAATTACGAATGTGAAAGCATAAATAAGCGAAAGCAGAGAAACGAATTAATCTCTCGTTTAACGTAGGTTTAACGAATATCTCTCATCAGCGAATAGTAAGTTCATTTTTGCAAAGTAAAGTGTTATTTTATGCTTCGAAGAAATGCACATTTTCAGCTATTAATGTTTGAAATGATGCAAATAACATATTGCATTTCAGTTACGTGGTAATATCGTGAATTTTGTTTGTTAATATATTTTTTATGAACACTTACATGCTAACGAGAAGATCTGTATTATTACAACAAAGCTTGTTTAAATAACCAAGTTTTTAAACAAAAAGATTCGACTATCTAGTTTATAACTTTCTTGGAAACAATTATTCAAATTTATAATTTTGTAATTAAAATCTTTGATCAATCGTTGTCAACTACTTTTCACGTTTGCATTTTCCAATCTGTAAATATAGTTTCCAATCGAAATCGTAACTTGTTCAAAATCAACTCATTTTAGTCGCAAAATTATTTAATACAAAATATATTGCACATTTAAACGTGCTGACGTTTCTAAAGTCAGTCGCTTCATACGAAACGGTCTAATAATTAAAAACCAATATTGTTCTTTATTTTCAAAATGTTTTTGATATTTAGCTTCTAATTTTTTACACTGATCTCAAAGAATTCATAATAACTTTGTGTTCAACTGTGACGTGTGTTTGTTCAATTTGTTGTCTATCACCGGAAGTACGGTGGTATTTCCACTCTTACAATTACTACAGATATGTTTGTGTGTTCCATTTCACACAGATGCGAAACAGTTGTAATATATGTGTACATACATAGTAAAATTTTTACGCAAAGTATAGGATCCGCGTGACTTTATGACACCGTTCAAGTGACCTTGACTGATCAATTGACTTTGAAATCGAACTTTCTTCGCCCTTACTTTGCTGGCTACAATCTTCCTGAATGCGATTCCTGTTTGACTTTCATTAACTTCTTCCGCAAAGAACTATTCCTCTCTGCTATATGGTTCCTTTCATCGGATCTTCAATTACATTTAATGGATAAAACAATTTTTTACCCATTTTTTTTTTTTGCAAAGATATAAATTTACATAAATATCCGTAGTTTATTTGTTATTGCTAATATTGTGTATATTAAATATACATCGTCGATTTTAAGTATCTCGATAATTTTCTAACGACTCGTCGCGTTTATTTAATTCCCTATTTAATGCCTGTGAACGAAGGTGAATGTTTTAGAGGTTTTAACAGAACCTCTTTGTATAAAATTCACTTTATAGTATATTTTTCCTCAACTGCCTCGGAGAACACACCCTTTTACGACGTCTTCCCAACAAAGTTAATACTCGGAAACTTGTTCGCAAGGGGCGAGAAGTAGTCTTCCTCTACAAAAGAGAAAGATCCGATGGCGCCCCGTTTGTAGAAATAAAATGGCGCTATGCCAGGAACAAGGACGAATTTCTCCATCCTCGTCTAGGAAATGTCACTTTGAACTTACGTCGAAGGACGTAAAGGGGAAGTTGTCGTTGGGAAGAGTCGCGTGGGCACGCGTTAAGGGGAGAAAAAACACCGCGGGGATTATGGTACGGGAGGAAAGGAAAGGCCGTGAAGGGGAAAGCAGAAAAGCCAAGGGACGCGAACGCTGAGGTCTTTCAGAGAAAATTATTGCAACTAATTGTAAGAATACAGCCCAGAAGTCTGTTCGTGTTGCGATAACTTTCTCCTCTATCTCTTTATCTATCTGTGGTTATCGTTTTTTTTCTCCTCTTCGATCAACTGTCCCCCTTCGTGTTGCGGTGACATATATGTCTCTCGTGAAATATAAAAACGCACGACCACGTCCGTTTTTATTTCACTTTATTTATGCTCGTTTTATATTTCATTTTATTATGATTGACAGATATGAAATATTTTTTTCTTTTTTCTTTTTTTTTTTGAAGATTTTCTTTCCTAGATTTGAAATTAATAAGTTCAGAAGACACGAGAATCTTTTAAACCCATGAAATTCAGAAAATCATCAACACGTTACGATAATTGAATTATCTAAAAAAAAAGAAAAAAAACATTCCAAAGGCTTCGACGAATCTTGAGCCAGTTCAATTTCGAAATCACATTCGCGAAACCCAATTTCATTTCGCTCACTGTTTTCAAAGTTCGAGCGAGATCGTTAAAAGTCACGAGCATCTGTACTTACTTCCCTGTACTTTCACGGTTCAAAAACTCTAAGAACTTTTCCTTGTTGCGTCCAATCAGATTCAGTTAGTCAGTTAATGTTACACCGTGCGTATCTTGATTATCGGCTACGTCAGCGTTTATTGTGACGTATTGCATTACAACGGAAGCATCGTGTTTCTATATTGTGATTGACGGAAATTGGATTTTATATAAAATATCACAGGTAAAGACGTAAGATAAATCGTGAAATGATAGGAAATGCATACGAGAGAAATCGGTGGGCGTGGCCAGCTCGTCACTGTCTGACATCGATAAGGTTACGCTACTTGCGAGATTTTCTACAAAGTTGGTTCTCGGTCACTTCCTGACATCGGAGAAACAACGATTCCATTTGGTTTAATGTTGAAATTAGGTATTTATTATTAATAATATATTTTATTACTATAAATTATTATATTTTAATATATAAAAATATATAATAACAATTTATTATATTTTTATATGAAATATAAATATGCAAAAATTATATATATATAGACTATTTATCTATACAGACATTAGTTATCTGCTTTAGTTATCTGCCCTTTATTCATAAAAATATTGTATTACAGTTAGACTGCAGATACTTATTTGGAAAATTTAAGATGCTAATATTTTACGAAATGCATACACGTAATACATGAAAATATATAAAATTCCCAAAGTAGGGTACTTACAATATTTATGAAACGAAACAAGCTTCCATTAGTTTTAATAATTATTATAGTACGACACGCGAAGTTATTGCAACTTATTGCAACTACGAGTAACATGCAAAAATATATGTATGTGATTTATATTTCCTGAGTTATGATTCTTTCATGTATTTTTTACACTGTGCACACTGTGTAAAAAAATTTTGTCTGTAGAAATATTATAGAAAGTATGTCTCGCGTGAGATTTCAAATATTTAATAGAGAAAGAAATATATAAAATGCATAAAATATCTGTTTGAAACAAGATTACGACATTTAAAAATTCTACTCTATTAAGTATATTAATTGTACGAAAATATAAAAGAGCAGTAATTCACCTCTAACAATGATGTTTTCGAATAAAAGCACGAAATGTTTCACAATTTCGACATAGTCAGTGTTGCAGAATGAAATTCCATTAATAGAAGAATGTCGATGGAAAATGAAATTGATGAAGTATCTTCGCTGTTCTGTCGAATTCATTTTTGTGGGCGTTGCGTACGTCAATGGAAATTTTCGAAATTATCCGAGTTTATTAAACGTAGCCGACGATTGTGAATTGACATTTGCAACAATGTTGGACTTTCAATTATTATCAATAATATGAATTGTTTAATTATCAAATTGACAGTCATTATTATACTAAATTCGAATTAGATAGAATTAATACTAGAATTAGGATTAATAGGAATTAAAATCAGAATTGGAACTATGTGTAGAAATCTCCTTTTTGCTTCTTTAATTTTTGTTTCTCTTCCAACTCTCTAACTTTCAGTGTAACAAATTTGTACTTATTTCTTCTACATTATACCGAGTTTGATTATTTTGCTATTGCTTCTTTCCTTACATCTTTTTATCTTGTATTTTCATACAACTTAGCTGTATTTCTTTCCAATAATTTAACGTTTATAACAGATTTTATTGCAATCCAGAGGTTGAATATCGTCCGTTCGTCTCTTTGAGGAACGAACATTTTGTTAAAAATTTAACTCTCAGCTTCAAATAAAAATCCACTCTTTTATTTCAAAAATTCAAATTCGCAAATGACATAATTTTCTCTTTCTCCGGAATGAATCACAGAAAGAACAGCCAACGTGATATCGGCGACAAACAGGAGCGAGCATCGCGATGAAAAATCGGAGGAAGCACTCGCGTTGTCAATCGCGGCAGATCGTAAATTTTTCATTTCACCGATTCGTATTGGCCTCCAATAAACGAAATTCGATAACGCGATAACGTAGGCGCAACCCGACATAATAATCGTTGTTGTCGCGGCGACGATAAATTGACGTCAGACACGCGTCACCCACGTAGGCAGCACACAGTTCTCAGCGTTCTCCACGAGCAGACAACATTTATTCTTAGAAACAAAAGATACGATGAATATTGCCGTTTCATTCTTTTCCTTCCATTTTCCTTCCATTTTCCTTCCATTTTTTTCGTTTAATTTATTGTCTCCTCGTTTCAAGAATAATCTGACATTTTCAAGGACGTTGGAATACTCTGGGAACACTTTGGAAACACGTGTCGCTCCCTTCTCGATCAATTCAATTATTATTAAGATAGACGAAAAGGTGCGAACATTTGGTAAAAAAAACGTGGACACGTGCGAAACTTTCCATCTTCCTTTGATTTGTTACGAAGAAGAATAATTAAACATTTACGTCCATTTAACATACACATATGTATGTAAGTGTATATTGCTTGTTTTCGTGAAGTTTGCACAACTTTGTTCGTTAAAATTCCCCTGCTAACACGCAAGATTGAATAAAGGAATGAATTGCACAAAGTGGTTCGTCTATTCATAAAGCGTGCTTCCTTTGAATCATAAACAACTTCTGTTTTTGTAAACTTGAGATAAAGCGCAAATATTCTCAAAAGCAAAGAGATCAATTTCTCCTTGATCTATTATGCACGGAGAGAAGCAAGAAGCCATTTAAAAGAGCAGAAAGAAAAAAAATTCGTAATCCTGTTCTTTACTTTATTCGTTCGAGGTAATTTGAAAGATATTAATCCACTTTAACGAGTTGGTTGAAAAACTAATTACAATATAAACAGATTCTCCTTGTAAATAACAATATATTTGTCTTTTTATACTGTGAATTATTTTGTATATTCGACAATCAAGTATTTTGAAAATGATTGGAAATCATCGTGTGGCATTTAATAATCAAACGTATTTCTGAACAATTGTGAATTATTATACTGTTCAGTATTTTTTAAATAATTTTGCAAGTTATTTCGTAATATTTAATAATAGCCAAGTACGTTAATAAATCGTAAATTATTTCACAGTATTCAGTGATCAAGGATATTCGCAAATAATTGACTTCGTTTATCGGCATGTGTAACGAGAAATAACCTAATCCACGCTTGAATATGCAGGATCGATAACAAACTTCTTGGCATCGTGGAAAAAAAGAAAGATACGTGGGTAGCGACTTAATGTACGTTCTTCGATGAGCATAAATCACTTTGGCATGTAATCGTGTCGTCGATCTTATTGCAGTTCATAAAAATCGGTAGAAAGATCGCGGCACGTGTCGAAACGATGCACAATCTTACGATGTCAATCGCATAGTTGTTTGCCTTGTGCAAACGAACGATTTACATTGTAAATTTCCAGTGTTTCGAGTAAATAATTATTACGAGAGGTAGCGTCCGTTCGAATGAAATGCCATAAGAAGAATGCATCAATTTTGATTTAACGGGATATATATATATATACACACACACAGGAAATCGTGCATAAATAATCGAACGTTTATAATGTAATTCTATTAAAATCTTGATATTTTTGTTACGTTCCGACAGTTATGATTGACGAACGTTTAACTGGTGTTAATTTTCTGCAATTTTGACATCATCTTTCATCACCTTTCAACGTGCCTTGCTTTCACACGCATGTCTCGCAATCGTTCTGAAATTTCAACAATGAACATACATACTTATTCTTTTCATCAATGCTGCGTATGTTAAGAACAAATTAAAGAGTCTCACTTGAATTGTGTTTCACATCGCGGTAATTTAGAAATGTCTGTCAAATTTCATATTTAAAGTCTTGGACGTTTCACGCACCTTTATTAATTTGAAATTGATCACTTTCGCGATTAACTGTGCATATATGTATCATTAGAAAATCCTTTTTAATATTAAAAAAAAAGTATCTTTATGTCACATTAGAATACCTTTTTTTTTACATTAAAAAAGATTACAAAATTGTGTTAAAAAGGATTACATTTTCACGAGAAAATTCTTTTCACGATTTATACATGTAGTTGTCTCGCTTGAAAGACGATAGAATTGCACAGTGAAATAATACGAGAACGCAAGGAAACATTGTTACGGCGTATAATTATCGCGTGACGTTTTACAGGAAGAAAGATGGGTATTAATAATATATAAACTCAAACGCGTTACGAATTTTAATGGCGGCGAAACCTATAGTCTCTTGGCTACTGCGTTACAATTGCGTGGGTGCGAGGGGGTGTCGTGTTTCCAGGGTTTCACGTGTCGCTTAACCCTCCGGGGATCGGCAAACCATTTAGTCGTAGTGATAGTTTCTCGCCACGATCGAACCTCGTATCTAAAGTTCCGGGACAATTGCATCGATTTCTTAATAGTCGTTCGTTTAACCGATGCACACTTGGCGTGTACTTCTTAATCAACATCTACCCTTTTATTTGTAATTGAGCCGATGCTCCGGAAAGTTGTTGACCCGTTCTTTCTCTTCCCCATTCTTTTTTCTTTAGAGACGTACTTTTTATCTGTTTTAATGTCACACGCGGATCTTTACGTATTCGTAGAAAGTAAAGAAAAATGAAATGTACGGAAAAATATGCGAAATATTCAAGGTGCAGTGCTTTCTGTATAATATTTCGGTACGTTAGACAATTTTCTATCTGTAAATTTCTTATTTGTCATTTATAAATTGCAAGTATTATAATATTTATAATTTTGTAATAAATATGAAAGCTCGAACTTTGAAAAAATTGAACTTTAGTAGTAAGCATCTTGTCTGTGTTTCTTGAACTTGAGCTTGACTCCAGAAAGTTATTTAAAATCTAACGATAGTAAGAACACTTTCCTTCTGTGAAAACTACGAAATTGTGCGAACAGAGAATTGTCTAAATGAATATTTGTCAGGTATATTTTTAAACTCTTTGACAATCCTTCCACTGACGTGTGACGTTTAAACATCAGCCGAGAAAAGATAACTGAAACAAATTATCACTACCTACGTGTAGAATACGATAACAATTGAATAAGAAGACAATTAATTAATTTCATTTCAAATTTTTGGAATTTACCGAGAACGCGAGAAATATTAAAACTGTTGGTCAGCTCCGAGTCAACGAGCATGATAGAGAAGAAGAGAAGTAAGAAAATATAGAATTCAGCATTGAAAGCTGTTCCTAATCAGAATCTTCGCGCAGCGAATAAAATGAGAATTCGTCAAGCTCGTTTAATTATGTTTGACTTGGGAACGAACGAGATGACTCGCGAAATGATGCAGAGAGGAGAGATTGTGGCTCGCGTTGCGCGTGCCTCGTGCGGTTTCACGTCCCTTTCCTATCGTCTTATATGTCCGAAGAATGTCTAAAATCAATAGGGATATCTTTCAATAGGATTTAACCGCTGCGCCTCGGATCTGTTTCGCAGTTTCGTAATGCTCGCAGCGTTTACGAGCTTCGCCGATTCCTTATCGTCCGCTGCCTAATGGCCGGCGTAAATGAACTTTGTTGTGGCGGAAAAATCGCTGATAATATCACTACAGTTGCACGCTACAGAGTTCGCTTCGATGAACTGTTCCAGGGAATTCTGTAACGTTTCTGTTACTGACAGACGGTGATAATTATTTACCAATAAATCTTGGAAATTAATGTGTCTTTTAATGTTGTTCAGGTTCTTTCGGAAAATCAATGATCTTCCAACATCGTTTAGGTAATGCATAATTTTTGGTGATATTACTTGTTTCGAGTGTTAATAGGTATAATAATCAATATTAATATTAATTAATATTAATTAGGTATTATTTTAAAAGTAGATTTCTTGAAAAAAATTTTCTGACTGATTGCGAATGGGTGATTTTTCTTGTTTCGAGTATTAAGGTCAGACATGTACACATATTTTAAAGAAAAAAAAAAAAAAAATGGTTTTTTAATACTGTTTTATTTTTTAAAATGTTCTAACGTGAGTAAAATAATATACTCTATGTTCTGATATGTACTATTTTCGAATTTTAATGATTTTTCTTATTAGTGGATACTACGTATTAATCACACGAAAATGGGTTTGAATTTTTTCCATCTGTGAGCATACTTGACGTTCAAGAGGAATCCTCGTGGTTTTCTTGCAGCACAATTGTATCACTTTCTTAAAAAGTGTTAAGTCGATTTAATTTCTAGTTAGTCGAAACATCGTTTCAACGGAATTCAATAGCCCGACTTCCCGTGTGTTCTGGATCGTCGTGGAATTTAATATTAACTTTTATCGTGAAATCTGGATCTCCAATATGTTAACGTAATCCAATATTCGTCGAAAGAAAAGAACATATATAGCCGAGTTTCGTGGCTAGAGCCTCTAACTGAAACATTGTTGTAATTTATTTGCATTCAATTTAAATAAAATTGATTCAATTTCTGTAAGGATACTCGCGCGGATTATATTTTATATTAAATATTGAATGTTACTGGTTCAGCCAGGTAATTGATTTAATCTTTTTTTTTAAATTTAATTGAGAAAATGAAAAATACGAGATGAAATAAATAATAGAAATATTGAAATATAACATAAAGATACATAAATAAATAGAAATTTATTTTGCACTGAGTAATTTCAATTTATTATTTAAGGTATGTTCGAGGAAAGAAATTCGCTATTTTTAAATCATCATCGTAAGAAAACAGCTCGCTGTAAAAGGTCCAGGTGGTTCAAGGGCTTAAAAGTGAAAAATGAGGGAAACTGTTTCAAAGGAAGTGCTCTTTAATCAAGAAAATCGCGCACATTTTCCTATCTCATCCGTAAGCTGTCCATTTCCTTGTCAGTTACAATAAATTGAAGTAACTATTCTGTGTTATTACAATTGAAGGCAAGCACGAATTTCGACATTGTGATTCTCTTTGTAATTGGCTTGTAATTGCTTTCAACGAGTGAAAACACTCAAAAACTAGATCAAAGTGTGTCTTTGAGAATAAAGAAAATTCTTAATACAAGAATATAAAAGAACGAGCCGATTCTTAATTTGAACTTTTAGGATAGGTGATACAAAGAGGAGGATCATTCGATTTTAATTTAATTTCAATTAAATTAATTTCCTTTAATTAACCTCTTTGACCTTTCGTAAAATAATTTAGTTCTGACAATTTGATACAATCTATCTCGTCAATCTATACAGCGAAATTGAAGTCAGAAATCAGAATTTCGATGTTCGTGTAAAGATGGATATTCCATTTTTACGAATGGTAAACTAGAAAATGACAACGCCTATTCGTTTTTGACACGTATTTTGTTAAATTCACAAAAAAGATAAAAATAAAGTGTAAATTCGAATCAGTCAAGCCTGGAAGATCCATAGTTGGATCCGTATATTTCGAGCAACGTTTGTAAATCAGTATATATACAATCTAGACTTTATATATGTACCTACATATAGACTGTAGTACATTTGTGGATACAAGAGAACCGCTGAAGCACGAATCGATACAACCGCGTACTTATAGATAGTGGTCCAATAATATTAACCACCACCTCTCTAGTCTTTTCGTCTATAACTGTTCAGATATTCCTACGTTTCCATTCCGCCCGAGTACAGCACTTTTTCACGTGTTCCGTCGACACAGTCACGTCACGATAATCTGACGTGAGATTACGAGGCTAAAACTGATCTTGGGCGATTTATTTCTGTGTGACAAAAATTGCTTCGACCTGTTTGACTTTCGATCCTCTCTTTTTCTTGCGAGTAAAATATTATTTCCAGTATTTTTGAAATGATATTTCTCTTATATATATATATATATTCTTGAAATAATTTTCTCTTTTCCGTCTTACGAATGGAAAAGTTTTGTTTTAAACATCGTGTGAATATATGTCTAACAATATGCATACATATATACATCACTGAAAAATTTGAAGCACGTTGAAATTTTAAAAGAAATAACAGCGTTTTTAAAGTGGAAATATTATAAATATTTGATTTTTATATATCTATATAATATGATATAATTGTACTTAACGAAAGAAAAGGAATCGCCAAAGAAATATGAACAACCCGAATAAATATTTCATTCAAGTGGCTTGAAAAAAATTTTTTTAAATTCTTGTTCTCCTTCAAATATTCGAGATTCTCAGATGCATGTGGTCTGACTACACTGACCATATTTGTACACTTATATTTACTGTAACTATCATTTTTTAATGCTTGTTTATATATATCAATAAATATCTATCTCGTCAGAATTGAAAGTGATAACTGAAAGAAAAACTACAAGTAAAAAAAAAAAAGACCGACACGATTATTTTAATAACATTATTAAAATAAAATTAAGGAAACCCTTCCTGCGAAAAGTGAAATCGAAAATTAATTGATAACTGATTTAAAAATCTGAAATGTCAATTAGGTGGATGTAAAGGACAATTTCCCCGCAGAATCCTTTCGTTATTGTAACGAGCAATTAGTTCGACCTGCAATTGATCAAGGAGAGTCTCGAATCACGGAAAAGCACACTCGATTTCCATCGCCATTACATCGACGTGACGTTTCGTCGACTTAAACGATACGCGATTCGTTCGTAATTTCAATCTCGTCGGAAACGCTCTCGGTCGGTGTGTCGAGAGATGATGACGTTAATTACGTTCAGAGCACTATCCCTCTTTGTCGTAACTAATTCACTCCGATACGAACTGCTGTCCTTTAAGATAACGTGCAAGGTATTTCGTTCGACTATCGACTAGCCTAGATCCTTCTCAACGCGATGCTCCCAGCGCGATCATCGTTCAATTATCCACTCTCTGCGCTTTGATTCATTCTCCGCTACATATTCTAATGGGAATTTCCTCTCTCTCGATCAATTTTTCCGTCTTTGATCTCGTCAGTAGTATGAAAATTGATTAAAAAAAAAAAAGAAAAAAAAAGAACGTGGAATGAATTAATTATTTGAAATTAAATCTTGCAGTGAGATGGCTAAAACACACGTGCAACTTTTATAGGCAAATGTACTTTGAACTTTATCAACGATGCAAAAACTGCAATGTATAAAACAATTTGCAAATAAAATTGTCGGTTCGCTAATACTTTCTTTCTGTTGGCAGGTGATTGCGCAAAAAAGCAACGTTAGTTAGAATCTTTCTTCTCGACGAATCTTTCTGTTTGATCGCCGAGGCATTTCGCAATAACGCGAAGAATGAATAATTAACAAGCAACTATTTACAAGCTTGCGAGCACGAAGTTCGCAGGTCTCGTGCACCAGTGAATCCCCGCGTCGAGCTAAATTATTTTCAACATCCTCCGGTAGGTATTAATTTACAAAGACGCAGCAATTAAAATTTATTTTCTGAAAATAAATTCATTTCCCTTCGAAGAATCTTCGACGTTTCAACGAGCGAGTAATCGATCCAGAAATTACGGGAACTGTGCAAAGAGCGATTATTTAAAACGCTTAGAATTAATACTTCACGCCGATTGAATTTCACGAGTCTCGTGCGTCTATTAAAATTTTAATTAAATTAAAATCTACACGCCCGATTATGTTGACGTTAATGAGACAATACAATTGAGGAGACCGGTCGGACTCGTTAAATTACACGCGTTGCGTGTAATTTAATAGCGTTAAACGACGAAATAAAGGATGCACGTGCGAAATGCGCGAATTTAAAATGGAAATATCTCGTTCGGACGTTGATGTATAATTTCCAGCGATTTTTCTGACAAAACGTTGCGGCAAAACGTGATGCTAAAATTGAAACGAAATAAACGGGGGATTGTTGTGCAAAAGCTGAATATACCGATCGTTTTTCAATAACGCCGGAAACCACTATATACACTATATACGAGTCAAGAACATAGAAACTTTTGTACAATTTTTTTTTTCTTTCTAAACAATGGAACGTCATAAATATCGTTTCAAGACTTTTTATATATAAAAAAAATAGTTTGACGAGGAAGTATGAATTATAGTGAAATCACGAAATGGAATGTTAAATAGAGTAACATAATGACTATAATTAAATGACGTTGGATATTATATAGGTTGGGTAGAAACTTTAATAAAAATATTAATAAATTATAAATATATATTATATTATATTATATTATATTATATGTAATATTAATTAATTAATTTAAGTATGTCGCAAAAGTTATATAAAAATACAGGTAATTGAAGTTTTTGGTAAGAAATACGTATTTAATATAATAATAAAAATGAAATGTGTGAATGAATTATTTGATTGAATAACGTTTGTTCAAACTTGTTCAAAAATCTCGAAATTTCCTCAAACGAAGCAGGATACAGTAAAATACAACGAAGATAAAATTTATTTAATATTAAACGCTCATTTCTACGCGATGATAGTAAACAGAATAAAGAAACCGTAAACAAATAAAATCTTGGAAGCTTTCTCCCCGAATTCCACGAGTTCGCAAAATCTAAATTCGTGAAATTTACCAGAGAATCTCTATCGATCGCAGATATCATCCACCAGCAATCGTGCATCCACTCGGCAACGACGAAAGTGGGTGTCGACCGCCACTAAAAATCCTGACAGCTAACAAACCTGAACGCTTCTCATCTCGCAGAGAAAGTGAAATACAAAACTACGAAAAACGCGTAGAAAAATTCACCGTGTGGAAGACTGAAATAATCAATTCAGATTCGCGAGACGAAAGACCGCTAGCTAATCGTCTCGAAAGTATTTACATCTCGGGTTGGAAAGTGTGCCCGAATCGCGACAACAAAGAATTCTGCGAGGGACAGAGGGGAAAAGATGGAACGAAATGGAGGAATGCGACGAGGATTCGCGAGTTCATGGTACGTTTCGCGTTGGAAGGATCGGCCCTGTAATCGGGTCGCGACATGGTGACAACACTTGAGAAAATTAGAAGGAAAAAATTTCACGCCGGGTGGCAAATCGATTAGCCAGGCTTCACCCACGTTTTTCACTGGCGAGTGGCGTGTGCTGTCGAGAAACGAAACGAACAGAACGAGGATCGAACCCTTAAACGGTAATTTTTGTTGGATTATAAATAATTGTAGTAGTTTGTATCAGTAAATTTAGGGTACTTGATCTCGTTTTGTACTTGCGTATAATATATTGTTTTTGTTAGTGTTGTATATTTATTGGCAGTACGTTTGATCGTTGTAGTAAGTTTGATTTAATTTTATCACAGTAAAAATGATTGGGGGTTGCTCGAAAATAATCTGAAAATACCTCCAATTTAATTTAGTTCTAAATTGTGATGACCAAATGATTCGGTATTGATTAGTCTATAGTATATCAAAGAGTATCGCTGATTTTGTGGGTTATGAATGACTATCGTGAATTACATTAGACTACTAAAATTGAGAAAATTTCGTTTCATGATGGAGAGATTGCGATATTAGTTTGATTCTAAAAATAATCCTATATAATTTAATTTAGTTCCAAACTGTTACGGCTCAACGATCCAATGATACCAATTAAAATAGTATCGTTAGGTTATAAATAACTGTACTAATTTATGATTGGATTGCAAAAATATCCAAAATTTTATTCCATTTCACAACGGAGATTAAATTGGAAATTTTCGAATGAAACGATGATCGTGGTTCCCATTGGTACTAGTCAAGAGTTAAAAGAGAGGGCTCGCGGGCTGATGAATCGAAGGAATACGATTGCCGATCGATCGACACGGTCGACTGGCTTGTACGTGATCGCTGCAAAAGCTGTCGATCACAAAGAAAAATCACCGGGATATCGTGAGGGGAAGAAAAGAGGTGGGGAACGGTTTCGGAAGGATGGACGAATTACGAGGGATACATTGACGAACAGGAACGACGATAAAAGAAGAAGTCAAAGATAAAACGACAATGGGAAATGTTGAACGAGGTCGTTCTTCGAAACAGCAGTTCTCGAATTAAGTGACCGGAACGCTTGCTTGTTTCGCATCGTCATTAAGAATTTTTCACCGACAAAATTTCAACTCCTATTTATATTACTCTCATCTAGGAGAATGTGACAGCATTCTTTCCTTTTTAGGAGGTTAACGAAGAAAGACCACAGATATTGATTCTTCACGAGGGACAATTAAACAAATCCGTGATCTGTCTTTGAAAACACTCCAGTTCGCTATCATTTCTCCAGTTTCTAACCACCTATTTGCAGAGTGACCGTTCAACCAAACCCCTGAACTTTATCACGTCAATAAAACAAAACTGCTCGGTTTACGATTCGAACGGAGAATCCGCGAGAGGAAAGCTAACGAAAGGAAGGTGGAAAGCATCGAGGAAACAACCCTCTTAAGCTTAGGAAACCGTACAACTTTCCTTCGTCCGAAATTCCTCGCCAGACTTTCACCACCGAATAACCAAATATCACCAAATCGAACGCGAAACAAAGCGATTAGACGTCGAACCGAGTATAAACCGAGGGAGGACGCGGTTGTCTCCAACGAGGACGAGGGGGTTGGCTCTAGGCGGAAGAAAACGGTACTCACGATGCTTGTTCGTCGGCTGCCTGCTGTGGAACGGAGCTCGAGCTTCCTCCTCGTTCGCCGATTGCCTCTCGCTCTGCTCTCGAGACCTCGACACCCGACCTCGGAAACGAATTGGAAAAAAAACGAGCGTGAAACGTGACTTCTCGCGTCCGACGACGACGTGAAGGGAAGAGAAAACACACACACCAGGTGGGGGGGGAGCGCGTTTCGCGTTTTACAAGCGCATCGTTATACGCCCTGCGACATCGACGACGGATGTAGACGGTGGAAAATCTATCGGTGGCACGGGTCTCTCTCGAGTCGGTGGGACACGAGTGCGCCTGACCGGTGGCAGAGTACGAACATGGCCGACCAAGACGAAATCGATAAAACACGTTACGTTTTCCGCCGTTTCGACGGACGCCGACGCTCTGCGCCCTTCCCGCCCCCTTTTGGAAACGGTATATGCGTGCGCCGTAGACGTCGCAGTCGTCGACCACTATCCCCCGACGATCGGCGCAAACGTTGCCGTAGACGCTCGATGCCCTCTATCTCTCGTCGTTCGGCACTCCGAATTCGGTCCGAATGATATGATATCTCGATCCGTTTGGGACTTTTGGTGATTTTCGTTGATTTTTCACTTTTGACTTTTGACTTTTGACTTTTGAAGTTCCAGGGAATTCGTGGGATTTCGTTCTGACTCGGTTGGATTTGTTGGATAGGAGATTTCATTGAGTTTAGATTTGGTTGAATTTCGTTTGACGTCTCTATGATTTTTTTTTTTCTGATTTTGTACAAAACGAATATAAAGTTTCTTTTGGATTTAAGTGGATTCAAGCAAGGTTTGAATTTCGAGTTTGTGTCTGTGCAAGTATGTACTCCTCTTCGCAAGTAACAATACTAAAACTATCGAAGTCAATATGAACCTATTTCTTTATTTGCGTCATTGGTTAAAATGATCAATTCGCAATTGATGCAAATAAAGAAATAGAACTTGAATAAAGGTTTCTAGATTCTCTACTATCGAAGTAGTATCTCAGAGACTGATTTTCTATATATTCCCTTTAACGACAAGACCACATGTTTCACTGATGCAAATTAAAACGAATGGACCATTTCATTTCATTATGTTTGTTGGGGAAATATGTAATACGATACGATTCGTGTATAAATTAACTGGAAGTTCAAAAGTCTTCTAGTGGAGAGATTAAAAATGACAAGGAGTATTCTCTTTATCTGTTTCATACATTTCACTTCTAAACATTACACAAATCCATAAATATAAAAAATCAAATATACAAAATATCCAAAGTAGAATACCCTTAACTAGTATCGTGAAGTTATAGATAACTATGTATAGTTATTTCTATCAAATTACTAAAATTCAAGGTATTTGGTCTTAGTTTCTATTTTAAATTGTTCGTGATAAAAATTGATAGTAAAATAAAATACAGTTAAAAATTCCAAAATGATGTAATCCTAAATTGTTACACCGCAAATGACGCAACGATGCCAGTTAAGCACGGTAAGGATATAAATTTGCATAAAAGTCCGCAATCTAATGATAATCCCAAATTCAAATATTTTCATCTAATCAACGTAACGAGATAAGGTGTCATAAAATCGAGCATACTCCGGATAAGGGAGTGAAGTGCTTGAAACTTTCGACTGAGTTCATATGGCGATTGAATTCGATTGGGGTTGAACTCGAGGATTGATTTACAACATTTAAGTGAAGTTAAATCGATCAAATAATTGAATATATTATACGCGAAACGCCAAGTTGCTTGAAGCTTGGACAGTTGTGAAACTGATTTGGAATGAGAGTGATAGACAAAAATTAAATTTCACCGCCTTTAATAGATGTATTCAGAAATATAGTATGATAGAGGTTTGTCGATATTTAAGCATTATGATTTAAATAAGTCGTTTTAATTTATTCATTTCATTTAATTATTTCAAATTACTTGATTTAATTAATTTAGTTTAATTATCTAATTACTTTTCTATCATAAAATCAGCAAAAATCGATTTTATGATGTGCACATCTAGCGTAATCTTTAATACCGTCGCATATTGTTGCTTTTGTTTAATTTTAATCTCCATTTTCTATGTCGCAAATTCATAAACATGTAAAATCCTTCATCTTTCTCCTTTTTTCGTCGCTGTTCATGCTTCGTGGCTATAAAAGCGTCGTGTCATTTTTACTTTGTTGTATTTCTCATCTTTTCCGCGTCAAAGTTACGAAAACGCGATAGAAAATTTCATACAAGCCCCGTTCATTTTGTTCACTTTACCCGCGAACGTTGGCATCCACTTTCATCGGACAAATAAACATAAAAAAAAAAACCATGCACACGTGTGTCTTTATTTACTTTCAAACGTTGACCAACATTTTATGTCATAAACGAATTGCTCAATTAAAACGCGAAATGCAATTTCCGAGGTTGTTCCCTATCTTCCGCAAAAAAAGAAAGAGAAAGAAGAAAAGAAATGAGAAACCATAAGAAATCTAATTAAAATAACGACATTATAAATGTTTATTGACCGCGCAAATCCCTCGAGTGCAATTTCATCAGCTCGTTCAAATTTTACACTGGAGAAAAACTTTCGTCTACCAAAGACCGAAAAAAATAAAAGAAATTATCTTTCTCTGTTACTGATGTCTTCACAGACAGAGACAAATAGTTTCGAAGTGCTCGTAATTTATGCACAGTAAAATTTAACGAAATGAAAATAAAGACTATAAGAGGGATATTACGAAACCAAAAAAGTTCGTGCGTTTTCTTAGAACAAGAATTAAATACATATAGAGAAGATATAGAAAATAAGCCCCTTTTTTTTATCACGGGAGTGTCTTAGGAATAAAAATCTATCGGTTTCTGCTATTCTACTTTATTAGAAAATCGTCTATTAAGGGACAAGAAAATTCTCCAATAAAAGGATATAGATATCGGAAGAATAGAAGGAGTTCTTCTGATATTTTAGATTTTTGAAAAATTGTTCAGTTTCTATGTATTATTTCGAGAATCTGAAAATATTCTTGGTCAAAAATGAGGACTTGACATCGGGAAAATTCTTACCCCTCATTCCTTACATTCTTCTCTTTATTCCTCATATTCTCTTAACATTATATGTAAGGGGAAGATCTCAAACTCAGAAATTTAGAAAATTACGAAACTTTAGGGATCGAAAACTTTGTATAAAGTTGCTTAACAAAATATCAAATTCCGCGGTAAATCAATATCCTGATGAAGAAACGAAGAGTACGACTTACGTTTCCTCAAATATTTTGCATGACTTTAGATATTAATAAATACTAAAGCGGTGATGTGAAAATTAATTCTTTAGAAGAATGAAAGAATCGCGTTTAGGGAATAATTAACGATTCCATGGTGTTCGACAGAGTGGAACTTATCGACCAAATATCGACTCACGGGACTTTAGTTTGTGAATACTTCGCCGGGCGTAACGTTGAAGAGCATCCTCGAGTCATTATCTAGAGGCAAGTGCTCGACTTAGAGTGGGCTTCGTTTTCGTGAAAGTAGTTCGGCCTGGTTGCATCTTAAAATTCCAACCCCTGTCTACTTTATCGGGATGGAGAGCACGGAAGTAGTCGAGCAAAACGACTCGTCGAACGATGTGAATGAATCGGATTTAAATAGCATTAACGAAGTATCGTCTGCGTCGATTTACGGAAAGGGCTTACAGCCACCAATACTAGGTAGCTCTTATCGAGCTCCGGATATATCGAAAAAATATATCGAGCCGATAGTTCTTGATACGTCACTGCCTTACGTGAGTATGTCTTTGTCGACAATTTGGTACTCTATGGTTTGCGTCTTGGAGGCGGGTAAATTCAAATTTGAATGCAGTTGCGTTTGCTTTGCTCGTACCGCCGTTTGAAATCGAAACTTCTAACAGATCGTTTTATTGCGGAATACTTTTACGACAAATCTATTTCCAGATTCCTATTTACACGCATCTGAAAACTCATGATTTGAAACCCATCGAAAGACCCCCGACACCACCTATACTGTCCGAATTACGATCGAAATGTCAGTAAGTATATTAGAGAGAAACGTGGGTTCTTCTAGACAGATTAAGCGTTAGTACTGCTTGCTATCGATAATACCTTTTGAATACAAAATGAAATGTTTCCAAAAATTTCAGAAATGATGCTGAATCTTGCAAATCTTCTAAAGCTTCGCTGTCAACCGGAACGACGAATAAAGGGATGTCTAACCGACTTTAAAAATGGAATATTAGATCTGATTGATCTTGTTATTATTTAATCCCTAACTACAAAAATAAAAGAATATGATCTTTTAAATGAAAATATGAGTTTTTAAATGACAAATACCGACATCAGTAACAAAAATCACTGGTTTTTTAGCGCAGTGTACGTTTAAACAACAATGAATTGGAAAAATACATCAAATAAAACGATCAAAATTGATCAAGTAGTGAATGCGCCAGAAACGTGATTTTTGAAATCAATTACAGTATTGTTAAACTTTCAATACCGAAATGTAAAGCTAGTAAATAATCGAAATTATTCTATTATATATTATAAAGAGCTCTATCCATATTTTACGGTATTACGATGGTTCTTTATTCATACAATAAACTAAAAATAAACTAAATTATAAAGTTATTAATATTAGGTTCTAAAGAATCTAATTCTAAGAAGAATGTATTGTATTGCGTATTTTACTGTTGAATTATCATCAAAAAATTATCATCTTTGTAAATAAAACTACTGTATCAATTGGAAATTAAATTGAAAACTGACATATCTACGGATGTATATATAACTGTTGGCAATTGACCACAAGTTAAGAATTGCATCTTATGGGAGTTCATGTTCCATGTTCTGAAATATCGACAAGCAAAAAATCATTGATTTTTTAGCGCTTTCTACGCTTAAACAACAGTGATTTAAAGAACTATCAAGCAAAACGATCAAAGGATTGATTATTATGAACTTTTAAAACTTAAAGAAACCATCTGCTTGAATAAATTATATCAAAAGTTCAATATAATATGAAACAAATTAAAGCAAAGAAGAAAGAACAACCCTCTCGTTTACAGATATAATCATTGCAGAAGAAATAATTAATCCTATATTTTCTAAAATATTCTTGTACGAAAAATGTACACAGAAATTCACACACTCGTTAACATTCACACACAGATTAAATATTTTCCATACATTTGCAAATTAGTTATCTATATGTCAAAACTACATGTTATTTATTTTCCATTATTCTAATGGAAACATACATCTACACAAACACCTAACCAAAATCACAACCAATCAGGTTATATTAATTGCTATATAATTATATAATAACTGTATCAGTTATATATAATGATGTAATTAGTAATTATACATCAAGTAATACTGATTGCCCAGTGGAGGTGTTGAGAGTTTTATTTGTATAAATACATAAATATAATTTTTAAAAATGAAGTGAATGTTATATGAAGTCTTCTTCCGATGATTTCACAATCTGTTGTATTATATCAAGTCGTCTTCATATAACTTGTACCTCAAACAAATCCCAGAAACTGAAAATGATTAGTAAAATCTGTTAAATAAAACTATTACTTACAGTTGGATGAAACATCACTTTGATGTAACAATTTTTTCCTCTTAGTTACTTTCTTTGATTTATATTGCATCTTTCTAAACCTTTAGTGTACATAAATCTGTATATTTTTTGTAACTAATACTGCCTCTAAGTTAATGTATCTGAAACAAACTTATGTATTGGATTAGTATTATAATTAATAATACTAGTACTTATAATAACTTATAATAATAATATATTATAAATAAAAAGACCTGCAATGAAAATACATTACGTACACACAAAAAATCAGGTTGTTGTAAAGATATTACAACATAATTATACTTTATTAATTGAATTAAATTATTTCTTTACGCAATAATGATAAATTGGATACTAACTCATATTTCAAAATAAATCAATACTCTTTAAAGTACTATCAATTTAATTATTTCATAGAAAAAGTTTCAAATTTTCATTATAATATTTAAATATTTTATTGCAACACTTTTTATTTTATATATATGGCACATGAAATCATTTACATTTTTATATGTGTAAATCAGTTAAATTTATAATAAAATTCTGTTTTCTAAAACTCGTAATAAAGTTACAGCTAATAAAAAAATATATATATTTTTCTAGCAATATTTTCAGTAATGAACGTAGTAGTAAGGGATGCTGAAAAAGGAAACTCGACATAGTAACCAGAAGGGTTTAAAAAAAGTAGCCAGAAGGGCTACTAAAAAACTCAATAACCAGAAAGGCTATTGTCAAATCAAGAAATCATCCTCAGAAATACACAACACTAACTGCGACACGTCCATGATCCAGAAGCAGAAACAGTCTTCCACGAATTCAGTGGAAGAATTTGGGCATTTTGTAAACGCAACGCTACTTCAAGAAATGCGATCATTTGTTATCGCAACACTAAGAAAAAAATTAATCGCGATGAAACAATAACGCAACACTACAAGTAAAAGTAATTAGAAATCGCGATAAAATAATGTCGTAATACTAACTCTAACCAAATTCAATGAAAAAATTATTATTAACAATACAAAAGCTACTGTATGAACGAAACTACTTTAAATATTTCACTCTAAAATTAAATAAAAGCCATAACACTATAATCTAATTTTAGGAACCAAGATAAATTTTATTATATATAATTCTAAAATAATTTCAGAAATTCACAACCAAAAAATTGTTAAATCGCGGTATTGTAATTCGCAACTCTAAAGTAAACACGATTATCATTTCTTCGTAACTACAGTTTAAACCGTAATCAATTTATCGTAATGCTAATAAACGGGCGCGAAACTATTTCGCAACTCTAATTCAACCCGTAATCGATTTCTCGCAACACTAACAAAAAGAACGCGATTTGCCCAAGAGGATGGTGGGCCGACAAGCATGTCGGCCAAGAAATAAAATACAACTACCACTGCTACACTACAAATACTAAATAATAAAAGCGAGCATAGTGACAAAATAGTAACAAGAATGACTACCCATGCTCTGGATTATCCAGAGGATGGGAAGCCATTGGTAGTTGCCCTCTTCCATGGCAGTTTGCCGGGCCTCTTCTTTCTTCAGGCGCGATGCCCGCTGAAACTTAAATCTATGCTCGAGATTGTCTGAATGCCAACTAAATGAGTGAACAGAAAGACAAATCGCGGAAGCTGATTCAATTGCACACGAAAGATCATAATGATCGTTGCACATGTGCATGCTCGAGCAATACCTAGATAAACGTTCGTTTCGGAACCTACTCGCGACCTATCCACGACCGCGACCGCGATATTAAATTCGAAAAATCGAAGAGTAAAACCAGAAACAAGAGGCATGCTCTATTTGTGTCAATTTTACTGTCGATTTTTCAAATTAGATTTCCAGAAACAGGTTGGACACGCGAAAAGGAGACACGCGACCAGAGACTGTGCCAACCTGCCCGGCCCTACCTACTTATAATTAAACACAGGCACACCAGAAAGTAAGCTACCTATCCTAATCAATCGTCCTATATTTAAAAAATGGCAAAACAGGCACACCAACATACTCGCTCCACGGTTCTCACGCATACCACTCGGGCGCAGACCTAAACTAGAGAGGACATCCCGAGACGCCTCCGACACCCGAGTTTAACACACAACTTTCACACTCTAATTTACGTACCATTTTCCTGAAATCGACTGATGATCGCTAGCGACCATTGCGTAACATGTAACAAAAGTATATATATATGCATATACGTTGATTTTAATTAAATATATTGTAAATTCAATTTTAATACTTTTCATTGTAATGTCATTCATATTTATAATCATAATGTATTTGTGGTCGTATAAAGAATATTGCAAAGTTTATTAACATTTCAATTTGATATAATGCTTTGACGTTTCGATTTAATTGTAATGATTGCATTAATGGCAAAAAGACAACGTAATTCCACAGCCTAACACACACACACACAAAATGTGGAAAATACGTCGTGCACGATACGCTAATGCATCATCAGTCGCTAAGAAGTTATTAAGCTTATGAACTATGGTCATCATGCACATTGCCTTTCTCCCATCCAAGTAGCGCCTGGGCACGTGAATGAGATCCTGGCGATGAACACGGAAAGGGTTAAATCTGAAAATCCTGATCTAAAATGATGATTAATACATCTATTTAACGGGCTGATAGAGTTCTTAATTTTGTATTTGTTCAATTTATTTTTTGTATATGTATTGTATTTTACTTTCTCAATGACTATAGTTTAATTTACTGTATTATAGAAACAATAAACGTGAACTAAAGGAATTAAAATATTTCAACAATATTTACGAGATACAGATTGAAATGTAAGTAGCATTGAAGGAGTAACAATAGACTCTAATTTTAAATGAAATATTAATGGAGATACTCTCAGGCGATTTCTTCATCAAAGCAGATCCCTTAAAATACGAAAATAATTCATTTCTTTGACTCTGAAATCTGCCTGTCGCGAAATGTTTTCTTGTACATGAAATTTTATACATTTGTGCGCGATAAAATTAAACTTTATACATTATAGATTATACGTTATACATATGCAAAAAATCATATGGAATAATACTTTGATATATAATAATTTTATATCATAATATTGTACTCATCAGTTACTAATGCATTATTATTAACATTCATAAACGCAATGTGCAAGAAAACCTATCCTGAACTAATAAATAAAATATAGACAAAATGTTACTATTCACAGGTATAATGAATGCCCGCGGTCACTATGCTCGTCAAAATTTCTACGAATACAACCAGTCACCCGTGCCGATTTGGACCTTTCATCTTACGACATGATTGAATGACCGGAGGAACATAAATGCATGCGACTCACGCGATAGATAAGAAGTACGTTATTATCGACGCTGCACTGAACTAAGAAAAGTCATCGTGAAGATCCTCACCAAGCAGATATCACTGGGAATCCCACGGTCGAAGTGAACGTCATGAAAAATTTCTAAAGGCATAAAGACACAGTGTTATTTGCAAAAATTTAAATTTTAATGATGATAAAAATTGGTGCCCTAATAATTTTACATTAAACTTCAATGGAAAGAAAACTGTAGAGAGTAGAATTATTTCAAGTACAATATGGTGAAGTACTTACATTCTTAGCTTTTGAAGCATCGTAAGATTCTTAGGGGATAAAGGGAACTGAGAAGACTGTAGAGGATCTGTAATAAAACACAACACATTAGAATCTGTATTTAAAAGAAAAGTACAATTATAAGTTGCAGATAATGAAAGATTCTTACATTCTTGGATTTAGAGCCATCGTTGGATATTCCCCCAAAAGTACAAAGAATTGCTATGAAACGTCTGCAACAAAACGTAAAAACGTTACACATTGTTATTAAGTTTGAAAAATCGAAGTATAATATATAAAATTACTTACGATCTTGATCTCCTGGAAAGGCTTTTTCCTCTTGAGCACTGACCTAGCACTGATCTAGTACCGAAAATTGAACACGAGAAAATATGAAAAAAAGAAGCTAAAAGACTATCAACGCGCGCGATTAAATAACAATCGGCGGACTCACTGACTCTAATTTTGCGAATTATAGTTTAAATGAATTAATTTAATTTAATAAGAGCCATTTTGCTCAGAAAAATATTAACATATTGCGCAACAAACACTGACTCTACTGACCACATTGCGCGCGGTCACAAAAATTGGTCTGAAAATAAAGCTAATTAATTGGGGGAAAGGAGAGGGAGAGACATTACGTTCATTTAGAAAATACTGCAATTTTTCTAGAAAAATGATTATATAGAATCTTGAATATGTATTAAAGATATTAATTGTAAATCATAAAGTATTTCTCAATATTAAATATACTGTAAATGAAAGACAACTATTTGCAGAAATTATATTCTGAATGTTCGTTATTAGAGTATGTAGTATGCAGATTAGTAATACATCAGGCATGTTGTAAGTAAGTTCGAAAATGTTTGCGTAAATCAAATATATTCATAGCCGAATATATTCAAAAAATAATACCACGAAAAACGCGTGTGAAATCTTGCTTCGAAACAATTGTGCGTCAGCGTTCGGGAAAATATATAAATTGTATTTCAAATATATATAAATTGTATATCAAATGTTACTCAAAATAAACGAAATGTTACGAAATTTTCATGATTGAAATTCATCAAATTATCCAAAAATAATCATGAAGTCCATACATTCCATGTTTCCATTGTAATCAAGAAATAACCTGCACAAAGAGAAACCAAAAGTTAGAATAAATATGTCGAAAGAAGGAAAATATGTAAAAGTGAAACAATAATCAACTTCGAATTCGATTAAAAAGACATACGAGATGATCTGCCGGTAACTATAGTTAAATCGACGATTGAAGAAAAATTGGCACGAAAAGTTTCAAATCATTGCACGATTTCGTTACCGCAATTAATCGTTAAACACACACGTATTAATTAAATGATACTGTTAATGTGGTATAAATGGGAGTAAAAGAGTGTCGAAGAAGCTATCGATAAGTGTAATTAAAATATATATATATGTATGTGTGTGTATGTGTGTGTGTGTGTGTGTAAGTCAATTACAAGATTATAATATTATCGCGATTAATATTATAGCGTGGTATGTTCTGTTTAAATGTATATATGCCATTATTTCTACAATTGTTGAAAATTATGTGTAATTATTATTACGTTAAATGTTACCTTGAACTGAACCCAGAAATGCATGTTTAATCTTAAAAATTTACAGCATAAACACAAATCTAACACCTATTGATTTAAATTTTTACCTGAGAACTTCTGAATGATACTTTCTTCTGGATGATTTTTCTGGATAATACTTTCCTCTTTACAGACGCGGTGTGCTTCCTTCAGCCATGTTCCCGCTTAAAATCGAGAAATATCGATTACGTTCGAGAATCATACGAAGTGTATTGCGTATTTTACCGTTGGGGCGCTGTGACCGCGCCTTTCGCACGAAATAACTTGAAATAAAAAACCAAAAACATTGGTCTAAATCAAATGCACAAAATTCTTAAAACAAGACGATAATATTCACACATTTAATGAAAAATTGTCAATATTTAAAAATGAGACATGACGAATTTTATTATATTACGCAATAGAATTATTATTTAAGCCATACGTACATATTTAATAAATATAATGATTGTTGAATTTAGTATTGTGAAAAATTATGCAGTATGAGGTTAAAGAATCAACAAAAGAGTAGACAATGTTACAATAGAAATAAAAGTCAATTTTGTCTGATTTCATCTTTGTATTATTCAATTTTAAATCAATAGTATGTTGAATGCTTATTATTCATAAATAATATTGAAAAAAGATGGAAGCATACATACTGAATATACGTTTACCTTCGTAACGAAATCTGCTTCAATCGATCAATTAATGACCTGTTAACAGAAAAATTTTAAGTAAATATATAAATTTAAATTCAAATGTATCAAAATCAAGCAATATTTAAACTCAATTGTTGTTTTAAAAAGTAACAATATAATTTATTAGTGACGAACATTCGAATGGGAGGTGAACGGAAAATCGAAGAAATTTTTAAATACTACTTAATTTCTGTATAATAATTTCCATCTAACAAATAATTAAATGAATATATAAACATCACCGAAACGAATCTGACAGTAACACGTAAAAGGTGAAGAATTGATCCGAGATTGAAACAACACTTTTGAAATACTCAACCATTTCTCACGTTCCGAGGCATCAAACTGACCTTCCAACTGCCAAAACCTCTCCTAGCTGTTCTCTGATTGGTTGAGATTTCTTGCAAACTTTCTCGCGCGCAAATTGAAACTCTGTTCTGTACGAACGTTTCAGATTAGATATATCATATCAATTTAAGAAGAAATAAGAAAAATAAACATGAAATAGAGAGTGGATCAATTTTTTATACTGTCAGACAATTTCAGAACATGTGACACGAAATTTCATAAAATGATAGTTTTATACTATATTATGTTTACGATGTCACGTCTACGTCGATGTATGTTTCTATGTTCCAAATCATAGATAACATGAAAATATCTTTAATTTATTGCAATTGGATTAAAGAACATTTTATCCTTTACACGGATCTTACAATGGTAATTACAACGGTAATTACAACGGTAATTACAACGGTAATTACAACCGGTTGGTAATGGAAACTGTCGACTGTCTTATTCATAAATATTCTGACTAATTATTATTTTCGAGAAAGATTGATATATATTCGATAGATTATCTTACACATTATTTTAATTTATAATATATTATTTGTTAACAGTAAGCTGAAATCAAAATTATTTTACTTATTAAATAACTTTCGTGATATTGTTATTATGGAAAGTTCAAATAATATTTTCATAATGATTCTTCTTTTGTTTTTTCTCAATATAGATACAACATAAAATATGATATAAACTGTTATCTCTAAAATTATCATCTTTGTAAATAAAACTACTGTATCAATTGGAAATTAAATTGAAAACTAACATATCTACGGATGTATATATAACTGTTGGCAATTGACCACAAATTAAGAATTGCATCTTATGGGAGTTCGTGTTCCATGTTCTGAAATATCGACAAGCAAAAAATCATTGATTTTTTAGCGCTTTCTACGCTTAAACAACGGTGATTTAAAGAACTATCAAGCAAAACGATCAAAGGATTGATTATTATGAACTTTTAAAAGAAACCATCTGCTTGAATAAATTATATCAAAAGTTCAATATAATATGAGACAAATTAAAGCAAAGAAGAGGGAACAATCCTCTCGTTTACAGATATAATCATTGCAGAAGAAATAATTAATACTAGACTTTTTAAAATATTTTGGTACGAAAAATATACAAATTAGTTACCCGTAAAATTAAACGTAAGAAACTGAAAGACTAGTAAAATCTATAAATATAAATATTACTATTTACTTGAATGAAACATCATTTTGTTGTAAGAATTTTTTTCTCTTAGTCACTTTCTTTGATTCATATTCCATTTTTCTAAACCTTCACAGTGTACATATCCTTGTAACTAATACTCTCTGCAAATTAATGTATCTGATACAAACTGTTATAATTTCGTGAAAAAAAATTGTAGAACAATGAACTTGATTTTATTTTAAAGCGCGAAATCTTTACTTTAATAATCTTGAGTATATCATGCAGCAAGAATAAAAATAAGAGTTCTTCTCGAAAATTCAAACGTCTTTCCAAAGATGAAAAAATACATTGGATGTTTTGTTTATTTCAATACCATTTTCTATGATAACTTAATTCTTCAGTTGTTAATTATTTGAGCAACATTTCTAAAATAAATTAAAATTAGCTTATAATTGCGTCAGATACATTATACTCTTCCTATAAATTATGTTTAAACAACTAATAAAATATATTTCAGATGATCTTTTTTGTATACCCTCTATCTAGTTCATACTCGATGCTAATATGGTTGTGAATGGATGCTTTGACCGCAACAAAATGTATGGAGTAGGAGGTTCTTACGATTAGGTTATATATTTAAAGTATTTATCTTTCTAATAAATGTCGATTCATCATAATTAATTGCAAACAGTGGTTAATACTGTGAAAGACGTAGTTACAACATGCGACAATGAAGAAATTCAACGAATTATTCACAGTCTGTTTCTTATTGCACTATTTATATAGTGTTTGTACGACTCATTTGCTCATAAATGTTAAAAATCAGGTATACATCGTTTTATCATTTATTATTATAAAGAACCAACAAAGCTATAATTATAAATGTACCGTTTAATGAAAATTACTTCAATATAATTCAACGATTAACAATTCATCTCGAATAACCTCAAAGAGTTTGAAGTTTAACAGAATAGTGTTATTTGTCACTTGTGTATTTTTAATTTACAGGGTGGTGATATCCTATTAGAAACAATTTCTTCTAATGTTACTGAAGATGTTATTACCTTAGAATTTCAATGTTCAGATGGTACTTTAGTAACACAACTCATTGACTTCAAAAATGTAATTCGTCATTTTGAGATTTTATATTTGTATATTACGCAAACAGAGATAAAATATTTTATTTGTCCCTTCAGGAAGTACAGATAATAAAAGCCTTGGTTCTTGGTGAAGAAGAACGTGGTCAGAATCAATATCAAGTTTTGTGCTTTGTTAATCATTTTTTCAAAGTGGATTTTATATCGTCTGATGCAATGTCTAAATTAAGGCAAAAAAATCCAGGCACTGTACGGGTTGCAGAAGAAGATAAAGGTCATGTGAACTATACCATGGATTTATTCCTAGATGTATCTGAATCCAAAGATATTTCTAAACATATTGCTATTCTTTGTGGAGAAGCAGCTGGATCTGCTTATACCAGAAATGAAGATATAAAACAATGGATTCAAAGGCCTGGTAAGCAATGAATAAATAAGTTAATAAATGAACTTCTTCCAAATGCAGTATACAGTTTCAAAGTATCTTTCTTCTTTGTTTCATTAGGCTCATCTGAACTATCGCTCATGGCAGCTGTGTACAACTTCAGCACAAATTCTCTAACGCAACAAGGTACAAATGATTCAAGATCATTATTTGTAACACGATGTGCAGATACGTCAAATATGTGGGCACCTTGTACATGTTCATTAGAATTATGTATTGGTTGGTATCCGTGTGGTTTAAAATTTTGCAAAGGCAAAGGCGATGGCAAAAAAGCAGCCACTCCATATAAATGTGGCATTAAAACTTGTAAAAAATGTTTTATATTCTCATACTATTCTAAAATGAAGCAAAATTGTTTATGGGATGAATGACATATAAGAACATTGTAGATATATAGGTTTTATAATTTATGAAAGAGGGTAACGTTATTCAAATGATCAAGAAGTATAATTATCTCCTATATATTAATTTATCATTTCTACATTAACAATCATGTGCCAGAATGTAATCTCAATTTGTTTAATTTCTTTTTTAAGATTGCATTTATATTCAGAATCGTAAAGGCTTAAAGAAGTAAACAATCTTATCTCCATTTAACAAGTCATCATTGATCTCATAAAATTTCTAATCTCATTTTGTGTATACACATCAATTATTAATTATGTTCACTTTTATCAGGGTATATTGACTTGTCTATTATAATAATATTTTGGAACAAGTTCATTTCAAACAATCTTTGAAACCGATCTTTTACAATTTTATATCAATATGTTCAGTATATAATTTCTATATTCTCTTTCACAATATCTATTCGAGAAAGCAAACTAGAATGGATAAGATAATTTAGACTCAATCTTCACAAAATTTTTAGATTTGTCCTGTTCATTAATTGAGTCCCTAATACCGTATAGTCTGTCACTTGTAAAACCTCTCACTAGCAATAAGACAAATGAAAAACACGATTTAAAATTGGATCAAAAACACAAAATATCATCCTCATGACTTGACATTAATTACATGCTTTCTAAATACCAGTGTTTTTTTATAAAACGTATGATCGGTATCGGGGGTTCCATAATAAGGGAACAGGATGAAAGAAAGTTCTCGGTACATGTAACAAGACGTCGAACTGTTTTAGATAAATTCTTACTTTTATAGACTGTACTGAATGGATGCATTTGTAACAGTGATATTTGTACTTTACTAGAATAACTTTGTAGGAAAAACAAGATACGACAAAAAAGAGAAGAACTATTAAACAAAGAAGTACTATTAAACAAAATGAAACTAACTCTAAAAGACTTACTTAGATGTCTTATGTGAGAATTATTTAAGTTCGCACTTACCATTCATCATCATTTCCAAATTAACGCTTCCGTGCATTTGCCGAAAGGTTAATCATTCCTAACTTGTTTCACACTGTATGCACAACGTGTCTTACAAAATATCTATTATTAAACATACACATACTTGGTCACAAATCAACAATGTTACTGTATGTTACTAATAGAGAAATTCGAGAGATCCGCACAGAACTGTTTCTATTAACTATTCACAGCCGGCAATAAATATTCGTGTACCCTGAAGGTGGCAAATAATCCATTCAGAATAACTTGAAGACTTCCGCGTCTAATTTACCCGCGTATAGTGCCACAATGCATCAAAGTGTATTTAGTTTGAGCGCATACGTGTAATTCTTTCATACGTATATTCTATTACGAACACGAAAGTGTTGCTTAATATACAATACAAATTAAAAAATATATTCTTAAATTCTTAATGACATTCTTTTCGTTAGATTATTATTTGGAGAAAGCGTGAAGTTAAATATAGGCAAGAAAATCAAATTAAATTTATCAGTTTAAATCTATACTTGATACATGTATATTATATTTTTAGCCCGAGAACTAAAAATTTTTTACAAACAATCATTTCCAATGCTGTTGTCTACTATCTTCTAAATTAAATAATTTACATGTCAATCAATTTTTGATATTTTTAACGAGTATCTGTAAGTAAGAAACAGTTACACGTATTTGCTCGATCACTAACTGCACTGATATCTGTACAGAATTTTATACATGACCTGTAAAGCTGCCATTTATATGTGTAAGTTAGGTTCCAAGTGTACATAGTGTAGGAGAAGCACGCATTGAAGCAAAGTATAAATAATGAAAGGCACGTGAAAATAAATTAGGTCTTTGTATATATAAGATCGTTTGTTAACAATCGAAACGTGTACAGTCCGTAGGGTATATATATATATATATATATATATAAAATATATATAAAATATTCAATGAATAAAAATTATTGTTGATTTGTACGGAATAAAAATTCACTATTTGTACAAAGTGGGCGCTTGGTTGTATTTAAACGAGAGAGATAAAAAAAAAAGAAGGGAGTATACGTTTCATAGTAAACCACGAAACAAGACTGCAATATCTGTCCAATTTAATAATAAACATATTATATATACACGTTGCAATTCTCCGCGCTTCCTCACTGACACAAAATCATATTTAGTGAACTTGCTAATATAAGTGAATGAACAAACTAATAAGTGTGTGTGTATATATATATATATACACACACACACATATTGCACATACACTTATAATCGAACATCTATGAAACTTGTAAGCGGTAAACGGCACTCGACGTTATTAATTCGCTCACGTTTGTACTATCTAACAGTTGCATACCATATTTCATTAAGAAATGAATTAAAAAGAAAAGAAAGAAAATAGTATCACACTCTGTACCGGGAATGTACTGTATGCGTGTGTGAGAGATTCATACTGTATGCGACGTAATTCGATTAAGTAATTTGTACGCGAACTGTGTAATCGGTTAAGTTTGCAAACAGCAATACAAATTTGTACATTGTGTATATAGAAATATTTATGATCTATAGGATGACTCACAGAAAATAGAGCAAACGAATAATTTTGTTTCTCTTTGCCTTGAAGAAGAATATCAGTAGTGCAAAATATGATGGGAAAGATTTTGAAAAAATGATTTATGCTATCACTATTTTTTCTTGTAAATATATATATTTTTGTTTAATATAGCTGATATTAGTGATGAATCAGTTATATTACTTTATGAATTTTTAATTAATAAGGCTACCAATTTTTAACATTTAACAAAAATGAGAATTTAATATTTTATTAAAAGTAACTCTATGCTTTAATTTTTTCTTGAAAAGAAAAAAAAGAAGAATTGGAAAGCTTTAAGAAAATGAGCGGAAATGGCGTGTTCATTATAATATAAATATTTAATTTATTAGAAGATTTAGGTAATGAGTTTCTTGTGAATCATCCTGTACGCTTAGTTACCAGACACGGTATAGACAAATCGCAAAATGTTCGAGATGTAATCGTTAATATTCCGATAAATTATATGTCATTTGATGTGTATGATTAACAGGAAAGAGAAGAAAAAGGAAGAAATTTACACAATAAGGATATAGACCTTAATTAACAATATGGTCCAATGTAAGGGAAATATTTCAAACAATTGTTCCTTTTTGAAAGAATTTTATACTATGTTAATCTCTCTCTCTTTCTCTCTCTCTCTCTCTCTCTCGTCTTTCCTCTCAAATAACAAAGGCACTGATTTACCATGGTTAACACTGTTAAAATCTCATTTTGGTTAATATGTTAGGAGTTAGGAAACGGTTGGAAAAAGGGGATATACTAATAGCATTTAAACGTTTTTCTATCGACACTCCGAATCGGAACTTGATGTTACTCACCGTGTATGATTTCAGCTTTACACATAGCATTGTAACTTATACACATATTTTTTATATATATTTAATAAAAAGAACGAGTAAGCAATCGTTGTGTTTAATTCCAACCGTCTTGATAAAAACGTACGCATCCGTTCAAAGGAGGATGCTCCAATATCTTTAATGTTCCATGTTTATCATAGATGATAAAATAATTGAAAATTACATTTTAATATATCAACACATTACAGATTTTTTGTTGTATTATTTCATTTTTTTTAGTTTTGAGAAAAATATAGCACTTTAAATGAGTATTATTATATTACTATATGTATAATAAAATACTATAGTATTTTAAATGATAAGGTGTCACAAATATCTTGTCTACTTTTATCAGAAAATATCTTCTCTTATTAATTTGACCCTATTATTTTTAATAATACAAAGAAAATGTTATCACTTTCAGTGTAATAAATATCACAATTAAAAATCTTAATTTTCACAATAAGGATTTTTAAATTGTCATTATTATCTATATTCTTCTCTCAACAACATATTTTTTCAAACGAAAAACATTTGAATAATAAAATAATAATATAAATATGGAATTTGTTGAATTTCAAGATTTATAAAATAAAACGATGATTTTGAGAAATGTGTCTCAACAAAACAAGTAATTTTGCTAAATAAAGCGAAAATTATCCTGTCTAATTTTATATTTCTGTTTCCTGAATATTCTTGTGACGAATCACTAGCGAGATTAATTAATTCGATAATGAGTGGTCGAAAGATACACGAGAGCCTATGAGTGTTGTTGATAATTGTCTCTATTAAGTACGATACAATAATCATAATAATTTAGTACTCTCTCCAGCGTTCTTTACATTCTCGTTACCTAAATTCCAAATCGCTAAACGCAAGTGTATTCAAAATCGAGGTTCGAACGATAAAATATCCACGTTTATTGCCACGCTACATATACGTATCATCGTATGCTACATAGAGTATTAAAAACTATGAAAGTAGAAGCTTACGTAAAAAAAAAAAAAAAGGAAAGGAAAGAAACGATCGTTTTGCTATTTTTACGCTACATTTACAGCGAGAATTTCGTTCAGTCATCTGAAACAGACAGGGAAGTAAGGAGATCGTGCTTATACACATGTAAAATAGCCAACCGGAGGAGGCATTAAAAGAAAAAAGCTTCGTACACTTATTGGAAACAAGGTACTCCAATTAACATTGTCTTTTTTTTTTTCTTCTTTTAAATAAGCATTTTTCACAAGGTATTCTAAATTATCGTCGTAAAAATATATATATATATATATGTATACATACATATATCTCTCTTTCTATATATATACATATATATGTTTCATTTACATTAATTGTAAGTATCTCAATTTTGAAGTGTGCGTTATAAATAAGATGACTAAATTGTTACTCTAAAAAATGGACGTCGTTTCTGTAATCATCGCCGAGATGAGATAGCGAGAAACGATGCAGCTTTCATTTCGTTCTCTCGTTAAGTGGTCTGTCACGTAGCATTGCTACCGAGAAACCGATACATCATTTAATCCTCTACAGAAAATTGTTCGATCTATTCTCGACGGTGAAATATGCAGATATGCTCTAAATATACAGTGCCATGCTGTACCATGAGTGCATAGGTGGATAAAAATAGTTCAACAATAATGCCGTTGCTTTCAACGATTCTGTCACCGAACATCGGTCGCTTCGATCGTCGATGATCATGTAAATCAAATACAAATCACGTGGAATTGCTACAACCGCGGACTTTCATCCGTTTGTGAGAAATTTTACGCAATTGCGAGAACTGAACAATATCCAAATATACGAAATATCCAAAGTAGAGTATTTATTACAATTAGACAGGGAATGTTTATGCATTTTTGGAACTTTACGATTCCAGAAATATATATGATATTCAAAGTACCATAATGTAATTATTTAATATATATACGCACGTTCATTATTATTAGATTACGGATTACAGATATTTTGTGAGTATAGTTAAAAAATTGGATACATTAAGTAGAAAACTGTTATATGTACCGGATATTGCAGAAAAATATTGCACTATACTTTGGATTTTATATATCTTTTTCATATTATATTTCATCTCGTGCAATTTGCACTTTCTAACTTCTTACAAATATCCTAAAGTTCATTTGTTATAATATTTAGTAAATGAAAAAAATTGGTATGTGAAGATAAAAACATCCGCAGTCTAATTATAATGTACAGTGGAAGAAATCATTTTTTTTTTTTAGATTGCATCTCCTTAAAAATGCATAAAAATTCGCGATCTAGTGAATAAAAATTCAATGAAGATAAAATTTCTTAATCTTCGAAAATTCTTTACGCCTCAATCACGTTGATCACGTTAATCGTGAACTTTGCACGTCAAAGTTCGAAGAGATTCGTCTTAAATTGTCGCTCGATGTTGAATCGAGTAAAAGATTACGAGGTATGGTTGCGATAATATCGGTAAAAAAAATTACAATTTCAAGTTACAACACGTTTTGTACTATATAGCTCGTGGTCTAAAATGCTTCACTACATTATTTTCGTCACTTTAAATCAAGCACAGTGACAGGTGCTCGGTTGTTTGTAATAAATAACTCTTAACTGAAGTGCACAATTGTTTCTAACGAAGATCGGTTAAATCTTCATGCTCTATATTTATTTTACTCCCTTCTCGAAGAAGATAATGCGCGACATGTATCTTAGTCTGAAATACTTTTCATTCTATATATAATATATGTATACATGTATACGTTATGGCCACTACGCGTTAAGATTTTACGTATTTAAAAATATCGATCCAGAGTAATTTTTGGAATCACGACTGAATAAAACAGAAGCTACGGTGTTATTTATCGAAAGTCCATTTGTTAAAATGTAATTCCAATGTCTGATTAACTGGACTTCTATCGATTGAATCTACTAGTCTGAACATGAGTTTTCATTCACGTGAATAGAAAATAATAGATAGATGAGAAAAATTGGTGAATTTCGATTATACACCAATTATACATACTTTGTTCTCCAATATGTTTAAATAAATGGAGTTCCACTGTAAATAATTATCATCCATTCAAATGTAAAATGTTAAAAAAAGGAAATAAAAATAAAATGGAAAGATCTAAGAGTAAGTTTGAGAACGAGTTCAAATGAACGGAGTGCAGTAGGATAAAAAAAGAAATAAATTAATGATATCATTCGTAATAAAAGAATCTTCAAAAATCAATTTTGAAAATATTTGAATAAAAACGCGATGTAACAAGCTACTATCAATTCTTTACCGTCTTCCAACCACACCTGATGATCAAGAGCATTAGCACCGGAAAGTGTGTACAGAAATGTGTATAAGCACCGGACTTTTCATAGACACTAGCAGACTAATTTTTTTTTCTACAACCGTGAGGGATAGATCACCCATGTCAAAAAGATTATCTAAGACAGGGCTGTCCACGGGAGAGATCTTTGCTACAGAGTCGAAGATTGTTCACCATAATAGACGCTACAAATATTAAGTACTCAAGGATATTTTTTTTGTTTCTAATCCTTTGATCTTTCAGAAAAGATGTCTGATGTCTATGACTTAGACTTCTTCATAAATTTAAATTACATTAACAATAACTAGACAAGTTTAAAAATCATTTTCGTAACTTTGGCAGTGAATGATCACATATTGGTTATATAATTACGAAATCTAGTATTGTTGAAATAACTTCTAATAAAGTCAGTACAGTGCACAGATATCATTTCTGAAGGATTAATCGAAAATGACGAGTTGACTTGTCACGAAAGTTTAAAGATTTCCTAACCTTTTAATGACGAGTTAATTCGCTATTTCCGGTTAAAGGATTCACTAAAACAATCACTACCTACTCCTTTTCGATCATACATACATTTATGTATTTACTACATTGCATATTTGCTACATTGCAACACAAACTTTTATCAATAAATTAATATTTAAAAAAACAGATATACACAAAATTTGTGTTAATACGTTTTTACCTACCTCTTACATCCGTCTATCTTCTGCAATATATTGAACTTCATTCTTCATCGGACTTGAGTATTCAATGCTTGCAATGCCCAGTATAATAACAAGCACAAAATTCGATTCTTTTATATTGATTAACATTAATTTTAATTCGGATGGACTACTTTAGAACTACGTCACAATCACAAAACTATGGTCGGACTGTCGATAAAATTAACTACCCATGTCCCACTTTTTAATTGTCGCCTAATTTTCATTTGTCTCTTATGTCTATAATTTGATATACTTCTCTTGTAAAATGTCATATCATAGGGGTATATTTTTAACATATAACATATATGTTACTGACATTTTTGATAAAAAAATATGCCGTCAGAGTTGCAAATAATATTTGTTTTCTAGGCTCTTGATGAGACTAATGGATTATTATGTTATAAGTATGATATACATTGTGACAAGTAGAAAACAAATGATCATAACGTTAGACAAAACTGTAGAAGATAAAATCACGATATGAAATTAATTTATACGCAAGAGTAAGATTTGTGTGAATTTTACGCGTAATTGAATACAAAAATTTAGTCTGTTTATCATCACTAAAAGAATTTCTAAATTTAACTATTTATTTTTTCATTTCAGGCATTAAACTTTTTTATCAATTATTCTGTCAATTTGACACCAAAAGACAAATTAAGTTGGGAAAACGAGGAACGGATGGGAGTTAAAAGGCGATGGCAAGAAACTATGTTACAAGCTTTGCACTAAAATAAATTTCGTAGACGCGGCATGTCTCGTGGATCACCTGTCTAATAATATAAGCAAGAATAGTGTTTCCTCGCTTGCCTAACAATACAAGTAATAATAGTGTTTCTTCTTCGAAATTCACTTCGGCACCAACTTTTGTGTAGATTTTCTGATACGAATTTCAGGCCCTAAACCCCCCCCTAAAAAGTGACGCATGAGTAGTTGATCCGACTGATCAATCTCACCGTTTCATGGTTACGTAATTCTAAAGCGATCTCTCTGACAGCCAGTTCGGAAGATGCGGTTCCTTTGATCGATTAGGTAATTAAAAGCAGCGTTCGCTTTTTTGATTCCGTATCTTCATCGAAAATATTGCCCATTCTTCTATTTACAGTCTGATAAAATAAATATTATACATTCTTCGTTATTTTGGTATTAACATCGTCGCAAAAAAAAAAAAAAAAAAAAACCATAGAACATACGATGAATGCAGAAACGAGTGAATGCTTGCTTCGGCAAGATTATCGAATCGGTTCAAAAGCCGCATCGTCTACGCTGGCTATAAAACAACGAACACGAGATTCCTCGATATCCCCCTACAGACAGCTCTGATCTAGCCGAAACACTAGCTACTGTAACAAGTCTTGCGCACGTCGGCAAGTATTACACTGAAATCGTCGTCCGCCTTGGAAACATGCTCGATACTCTGCGACTGTTGGCCCTGTTGAGCCTGTTGCGCTTGCTGTTGCTGCTGCTGCTGCTGCTGCTGCTGCTGCTGTTGCTGCTGCTGTTGTTGCTGTTGTTGCTGCTGTTGATGCTCCGGATACTTGGTCACATCCATAGCCTGGTGATACTGATCCATCGCGTGGGATATGGCCACGTTCGAGCATCGAGCGTCCTTCGTCTGATCGTCGACGATACACTGAGAGTTCGACATGTCCAGCTGCGTCTGCTGCGGCGTGTAGTAACGCAGATCGCTGGCGTAATTGTGATTACTGTCGAGAAGATTCTGCGAGGTGAGGCTGGTGTGCGCCACGCTGGCCGAGTGCGAATATTTGAAGTACTTCTCCAGCTGTAACGTCTGTTGTTGCTCGTCCTCGGCGGTGGTTGCCATCGCTGCCTCCATGTGACCCAGAATCGGATGCTGTTGCCCGGCGCTAGTTCCCTCCGTTTGGTACTCCTGATGATGACTCATTTGGTACCGGTGGGGTACACCTGAAAATAAATCGGAGAAGAGAATAGCCCAGTCTCCTTCGGCGCGTGACCACGTCGCGAATAAAGGGGCTATTATACGAAGGAGAAAGCCAAGAGATTTCGGGATGCTCGAGTTACCACGGACAAGTGGTTCGTACTTGCGAAACTTGCGAAGCATTTCGGTCGAGGTTGTAATTAATATTGGTCGTCATGTGGCAATAGATAATTTTGTTTATTATTTGGGAGTACTGTAACGTGTTGGCAAAAGTGCATTTTTCATAATTCAAGGGTTTTCAGTTTATTTTATTTCTTTTAGTTTCTGATAACTTAAGAGTTTATTTTATTCTATTTACTTTATTTTGTATAAAAGTTCAAGTATAATTTCTTTCCTCCAGTATTTTGCACGTATGTACATATATTTAGTAACGTTTATAATATATTTTTTTCAGGAATAAATAATAGTGATCAATAGTGTTTTGAAAAATAGTGTCACGGTTCTCACGAATTCTACAATTCCAGTTTTCGAATAAGAAATCCAAATATTCTTAATTAAGATGAGTTTACCAACAAAGAAACGTTCTTTTTCTTTAAATTATTCTGGTATTATCACAGACAAACATTCTTAGAAAATTCTTTTGTGTAATGCCTTCTAAATATTTTTAAAAAAAATTTCAGTTAATTTAATTGCTACTTCGCGAACAATGTGATACTATAATACTTTATTAGTCGAGAGATTAGAAAATCTTACGAAATTATAAATTTTGTGTGTATTTGTATTATTTATAGTACGATTACAATGTATTATTATAGTGTTGGTGTAATTTCAAAATGTTTTATATAATATACATAATATATTTATAAAAAAATATCTTATGGATGTTTAAATATTTTCGCGAGATCGCAGGGGAAAGACACAACGAGTACCTTCTTCGATACTGTCTGAATCATAATCATGCGTATTGATTAAATATAACGACTCTACTGTGACACAATTAAAAACGTGAACAACCTGTCCAAACAGTATACGTTTAAAAATAAAATTTATTGCGTAATAACATTTTACGAAATAGAATTAAAACTGTAACTGTGTGCTCTGATTGTGCATGATCGACCACTGGAGACGATCCAAGTGTAAAGTCACGACATAACGTAAGAATGAATGAAGAATTACCAGAACAGCCTTCAGCGGCTCCGCGAATCCCCATGGACTGTTGTCGATTGGCACACTGAACAGGATTATAGTTGCTCTCGACGGTGGACTGCATCGAATAGTTGGCAGTCTTCGAGGATTGGGTGCTCGTGTAGTGCTGTAACGATTGATCGTGCGGGGATGCGACCGGTGGATAAAAAGTCCCCGTCACAGAGCCAACATTCTCAAATCCGGAGCGCAATTTATTGCACGATACCATCATCCCGTTCGCTATACCCACCGCGGCTATGCTCGACGGTTGTCTCTCGAAATTTAAATAACTCACCTGAAAGAAGCAAAAATCACGGTTGCAACTTTCACTCGTGTTTCGTGCCACTGTAATTGAGACGTTAGCTTGTCCAAACGTTGGGATAAATAGATAAATTGTGCCACGTGCTCAATAAATTCTTCTTCTTTTTTCTTTTAGATATTAGGATTGTTGATGGATTGACTTTATCGCTTGAATATTTACTAATCGATCAAAAAATGACAGTTCATGACAAAGAAAAAAATTTCTTGATTTATGAAGAAGCAGAAAATGAAAAATAATCTACTAAAAATAATTATTTCTTATCGAAACAAATCTTATTTTGAAACAAATATGAAGCAATAATTAATTAATTAATTTTAGTGTCACTATACACACTGTCGTATGATAATTTAATTTTAGTACAACTTTTTTTAATTTAATTCAAATTGAAATTAAATCAGTTTAATATTAATTATTTGTTAATATTTCAATTTTAATTTCAAATCTTTAGAACTTCAAATTTAGTACACGGTGTTTCGAATTCTACAAAAATCAACGATACTTCCTTCTTTCAAGCATTGCTTTGTCATTACAGCGCAACTAAATAAGTCTACATTTGTCCTCGTAGTCTCTAACAAGATCATTTGTATGCACGCCATTACTCACTGATTTTTTGTAAGTCAGAGTATCTGTGTAAGCACCAGAATTCTGACACGACGATATGCTAGTACCACCAGCATGACCCGTGTGCAGTTGATTATCGGTACTCATGAATGTGTACCGTTTCGTTTGCTCGCTCATTTCACCGTGTTGCTTCGTTGAACCGTCCATTAGATCTCGTTCAGGATCTGGATTTTGATTGGATGGCAAATGCGTTCCGTCACCTGGAAATTAATTTGTCGATAATTCGAACGTTATATGCTTTCATTAAGATATTATTAGAATTTCTATAATACAAACTTCTGACGAGGAAGCTTCAATGCAGTAACAATAGAATTTTTACATGCCATTGTTTTCAAATTAAGAATAGTGTCAATAGAATATTTTAAGAAATTGTAATTTTTACTGTAGCTTCTTGGTAAAGAAATCCTCAATTCAACAGAAACTCTAATGTATAATACATAAGAATATTTAAGTGAAAAGAATAAACCAATCAATCGATTTACCAACAATATATTTATCTCACTTTAATTCGAAATTTAAACGTTAAGTCACGGTAAAGATTTATTTTCATCGTTTAAAAATTTATTTTAAATATTTTAAATATTATTTACTTCTATTACACTTATTTTTTTGGGGCGTTCAAACGCACTCTTTTGAATGCATAAATATCCGCTAACAACCTGTTAATAATTTAATTATACAGAAGTAATTTCTCAAGTTTCACGGTTGTCTGTACGGTAATTAATGCGAGTACAAGGTCTCACCATCTGGCTCGGGACTGGCAACTGGAGATATGTCCGGTGTGTGAATAATAGGCGTATAAGGACTACCGTACAAGGAATTGCTCTCCGATTTGTACTCCTGGATACCTTGCTGCTGCTGCTGCTGCTGGTGATACAGGGATGAGATCGGGGAATGGCCGCCCCATGGGATCTGAGGAATGCCTTGATAACTGTCCATCTTGGACCTTGAATAAACATTGACCGTCACTTCGTAATTCTTCCAAGAAACGTCTTTAACGCGAAGGAAATTTTCTCGTTAAATAAAACCGAAGACACACAAAAGATAATTGTCGTACTTGAAAGAATATTTCTCTTTTAATAAAACGAGCTTTTTTTCATTTTAAAGTGAAAATAGTGAGTAGTACATATCGATTTTTATCTCATTCACGAAAGATACTCTTATAAAAAGAGCACGATATATTGAATATTCCTTTCCCGAATTTTTCTTTCACAATTAACCAATATCATTTTTAATTAAATTGTTCACGTACTCTACATCAGTCATTTTCAAAATGGTTTAAATTTGTTGTCAAGCATACAATACAAGGAAATTCGCTATCAAAGTAATACCACCCTGTAAACCTCAGCTCTCCAGTCAAATTCCACGAATATTAATCGCGTGTTGTAACGCTCGGTTAATTCGACGACCGGGACCGGTTGAAAAATCGCGGCGAATCGAGAGGAGATATCGACTTACATGGAATGATGAATCGTGGTACCAGAGGGGTTGGACCTGTTGGCCGTGGTGTTGGTCGCGGACGGCGGGGAGGATGGCGCCCCCGGGGCCCTCTTCGCGTGTTTCCTGCGCCGCGGCCTGTACTTGTAGTTCGGGTGTTCCTGCATGTGTATGACCCTCAGCCTCTCGGCTTCCTCGACGTACGGCCTTCTGTCCTGCGGGGTCAACCCTCGCCATTTTTTCCCTGAAAAAATGCACGCGGGTCGTCCGTTAGTCGGTGCCGCAACGATGCCACGATTTTTCGGTACGACATTGCCGAACGTTGGCTTGCACACTGCTCGATGCTTACCACCGGTGTTCCTGAATTCAGGGGGCGGCGTGAAAGGCAATAAAAAATTATATGAGTAATGTTGTACGTGGATGTGTACGGTAGAAGAGAAGAGGAAATGGTTATTGCTTTCTTTCTTTCTTTCTTTCTTTCTTTCTTTCTTTCTTTCTTTCTTTCTTTTTCTCTTCTTTTGCAGATACCTCGAGGTATTTTGAACGTTCGATCTCGATTCTTTTCTGTTTTGTATAGATGATGTAACTGACATGTAATCGCGTGTAATTGTAATTATTATCATGGTTTATTGCGATAATTGCACGATTATATCACGTTACTACGTGTTATTATATGTCATTATATATTACAAATATAAATTGTACGTTAATTATAAAATCCTAATTACACGTCAGGTAACTAACGCTAATTTGTTTGTACAAATTTTGTACAAATCACGTCGTGTTGAAGATTTTCATTCCTCAGTTATTTTTGAAGTTACGTAGGTACTTTCTAACTTTTATTAAAATAGAAGCGAGGTTACCTATTTTTATTTTTTTATCGCGCTCTACCAATTTCCACTATCTGCGCGTGTGTGTACAACACTTAGGATCACATTTATCGGTTCGTTGATAATTATAATGGTAAAAATATCTGTAACGAATACTTATCAATATATAAAAGAACGTGCAACTGTTGTTTCGTTCGGTATATTTTTAAATTCGATTTATCATTAAAACACCACACAGTGTTTTACGTGTCAATGTAAAAGCAGTTAAAGTCGGCTAAGGAAATGCTTCAATTTCCAATCGTAAAACGTTTTACGAGAGAGAAAAAAAATCTTTGAAATGTAGATTTATTGCTAAAATGAGAAACTCTACTCGAACGTTTCAATCCAGGCTGCCATGTACGCAGATAAGTGCAGAGGCATAAACCTCGCGTGAATTTGTAATCATAAAAGACGCCATAAATTTGCAACCGGCTGTTACTTTCTTTGTACGTGGAACAGTATTCGCCGAGGTTTAAGACCCACCGCGTATGAATCGCATTTCCAATCAATTAACACGACAATTGACAACTTAAGGAAACATCACGCAATACACATCATGCTTTGTACTAGCGTAAATTATAATTTTCTAATTGAAAAATCAATATTATCGATGATGAATTTTAAAATTCTATTAAATTTACGATTAAAAATTTAAATTTATTTTACCGTATTTGAGCGTCACGCTTACAAATTAGGCAGAATATCATCGTAAAAATTTTAGTTTCAACATCGAACACAGTCAAATCATATTTTTCAATCTTGATGTAAAATATCTAGCAGTGTTTCAAGTCAGCCTCAACGAAACCGTCTCTTTCAGGCCGTATTTCTAAATTTTTGGGACTTTGTATTCGTCCTAATAAACAATTTGCTAAAGTTCGAACTACCACCATCTCTCGGTGCGTTAATAAAACGAAACGACTCGAGTCCATTAACAAACTCAATCCAAACCCATCAGCACGATCCACACGTTGTAGCAAATCAATCTTACACATACTCAGCACTCGACACACGGCACACTCGTCGAATCCAATCTTTCACCGCGAACCTATAAATTCTTCTGCACGTAAGATCCGCATTCACCATTCCTACATACATACATACACACATACACACACACACACATACATACATATACACATACATACATACATACATATATACTATTGAAATCACGGTGCCGGGTAAATCTACCAAGGAGGAAGGTATCGCGGCGTTATTTCAAGGATCGATAAGACCGACCGCGGTTCGTTCGCCGATTGGCCGGCGATACTCTTAATTCATGCTACGAGGCTTGCCCCTAATTGCCCGCTACGTGGCTAGGTCGTCGTTCGTCGTTCGTCGTTCGGCGTTCGTCGTCGTCGTTGTCGTCGTGTGATCGTGGAGGAAGCGGAAAAATGGTCGGACGAGCGTAGATACGAATTACAGGAGGGCTTGGCCGGTCGACTTGGCCGGACGACGACGGCTCGGAATCTGCCTTAGTTGCGTTCAATATGCCCGTCCGGCATGGTAGGCCGGAATATCATTAAGCAGGGATAAGGGTTAATACGAACGTAAGATGTTCACGACAAGAACGAAAAACTTGAGCGAGGCGGATGTATATGGTGTGTGCGCGTACATATGTACACGGGACCGGCGTATACACACCGGGGCCGTATAGGTACATAGGCGCATGGGGGCGTAGATATGGGTGCGCCCGTGCCTTCAGCCAGCCACAAGGCACGAACCATTATTTCATATTTCATTTTGTATATTTCAACTCCGGAGGAGACGCTAACCCGAACGACTCACACACAGAGTGAGTGCCTGGGCAGAGAGGGAGATGGCAGCGGAATATAAAGAGGAGAAAACGAAAACTGCTCGGAAGGAGAGAGAGAGAGAAAGGGCAGATGGAAAAAGAATTATATAGGAAGATAAAAGAAGAAAAAAAGGGAAGATGGTCGCGAGGTCCTCTAGCTCTCCCTGTAAAGTCCATTTTTGTCGCCCTGAGTTTCTTCTTACTTGGATCTTCTTTTTCCTCCTCCTCCTCCTCCTCCTCCTCTTCTTCTTCTTCTTCTTCTTCTTCTTCTTCTTCCTCCTCCTCGGGTTCTTCTCTTCGAGCGGCTGCCCTTTTTTGCGACACGCACTAGTACTTTTCGTCGCGACAGCGACCAGGGTTGACGCGTAAGAAGTAAACCCCTGCGACGTGCACGTCGAGAATTCAATGGAATCTCCTTTGTCGCCTGTCTTTCTACGGGTGGCTCCGCACGAACAAAGGGGGGGGGGGGGCAACGGAGTCGAGATTTCTTTGAGATTCTGATTTCTACGTGATGAATTGCCCGCGATCGAGGGAATTACTTAGCCACGGAAGATTTACGTCGCGAATTTGTTACTTACCTTCGAAACCATTGCAAAAAGCGATACTTAAGTCGAGAATTGTATCAATTACGTTTCTGTATTTGTTTGCGAATTAATCGAGATGAAGACATATTTGTTGTTACGTATAAATCTAATATTCACTCGCGAATTAGCTTGTTTCATTATAAACGATATTCGACGTTTCTCGATTTTTAATATTATTCTGGTAATAGAAGAATCATTATTTTAAATTGAAACGTTATTTGAAATTAATTTTGAGAATTGACTCTAATAATAATAATAATAATCTCGTAAATTTTAAATAATCTCAGGTGCCCACAAATTAGAAATGTCCGTTTTAACACTTTGTGAATCGAACCAATTGTTACTACGTTCGACGTTGTATAAAATAATATCCATTCGAACGTTACTCAACCCCCTTTGTATCGTTTCAACACGAAGACACTAACTAGAAAAAAGCTAGAGTGTAACGTTTCAATTTGCAAGGGCAAGAGTAAGTACAGATTGCATTGTTTGCAGTCTTACAAGTCTTACAAGTCTTCATCTTTCACAACGAGTAACCTTACAAGCAATCTCGATCTTATAAGTACTCTCGTAAGTCTTCGTCTCGTGATACATCACGCGTACCTCCGGACACTTTGGATTTACCCAAATATAAAAACCAAATGTTTACTACCTGTCGTCGACACGATGAGAATAACAGGAACAAAAGGTACCTAGTGCAGCTGAACTTTTACGACTCGCGAGCACTTCCGCCTCTGCGTTCGTCGCATTCGCGTCATCGCGAAGCAACGAACATCGCCGACGAGCAGAGAGAAGAGAAGAGAACCGAAGGAAAGAAGAAACCGCAAACTTCTTTTGTCCCCGCGTGGCCGTGTGCCCGAAACTTTTTACCCTCGTCGAGCACGCGGTTGGACTCGCCCATTTGCTTCCTCGTCTGTGTTTCGTGGAAACGCAGTGAAATCACCAAGGCGAAGCTTCTCGAGTCGGGCTAGAGAAGAACGGAAGAGGAGAGGAGAGGAGAGGAGAGGAGAGGAGAGGAGCAGAAACGGAAGAAAAAGAAAAAGGGGTCCCGGCGCGGCGCCTGAGACCCTTTCGCCGACAATAAGTAAACTTAATTTAATATTCCAGGGCGCGCTCGCAACGGTGAGCTAGCCGGCCAGTGATTCATCATCACACCCGCGCACTACTTCCCACCATGACGTCCTCGTTAAGTATTCTAATGGTTGCCGTGTACCTCTAATTTACCCTGCTCTCGGCCCTCGTCGGACGACTTCATTAATTTCGATGTTTCGGTCAGAAGCTTCGGACACCGCGCGCGGGATCGGGAACAGTTTAGCCCTTGTCCGATCAGCTATCGCGCCGATGTTGTCTCGTCGTCTTTTAATCGTAATCCCTCTCGATTCGACGACGTTGATAGAAATTCAAATTATCGGAGGAGGTGACGTTGCGTTTTTGAATTGGAAATTGATTTACAGATAATTTTAAACCAAACGAGAATTTTACATCGCTCTACTTGCTCTACTTTTTAAGCCTCGATCCGCAAAGGATGAACATTTAATCGAGAATGAAACATTTAATTGAATTGTCACCGGGTGTGAGAATAGCGCAATTTCTATGTAGGTGCTTTGTTACTTCAATTTCTACGTATGTAAAATAATTTTAAGTGCTTCCAGAAATTTTTGAAAATGATCAATTATCACTTCCACTGCTTGTAGGTATGTTAATTTCAAATATATCAATCATTTTTAAGCTACGATTGCTTCTGTTCCCATTGTTTGTAATTTCACACTTTTTTTTAAATATCGAGTGACTTATATCCATCTTCTGTAATCTTATCAGCTTCTTGTCAAAATCGAAGAATTCCAAGTTTTTCAACCGACGAATCTTTTAATCGATCTTATACACTTTCGTAAATCGAGTAAGTAGTATCTCACGTTGGGAATGAAACTCTTCCGAAAAAATCGAAAAAGAAAAACAAAACATCGCGTTGAGACTTTGATCGAATGATTTCCAAGCGCCTGTAAATGAAACCTCGATCGAAACCACCGGTTGCACAGCAAGAGTATTAAAAACTCCGTTATCGCGACGGGCGAACGCGCGCGCAAACGTATGCAAAGCGCATGCAGGTCAGAATAAGTCGATCATCAGGCGTGCATGCGCTTCGGAAATCTCATTTGAACCGATGCTAATAGGCTGCCTTATCCAGGCCGCCTAATCTGGCCGCGCGCGCGTGTACACGACCGGCCGACTCGTGCAATTCCTCGAAGCGTGATAAATTAACGCCAACAGAGATCGCGACAAATTACGAGTCTCTCGATTCGTCTCGTTGCGCCGCTCCCCCGCGAGTTCGCACGCTCGTCCTTCTCCGTCCGTATCCGTCAAAGTAAAAAACGCGCTTAACCCTAACCTGCCCGATCGCTGACATTTCCCAGAGAGCTGGTTCGTCCCTGCGTTCGGTTAATTAGCGATTCCCCGGTGATTTACGCACGGGACGAATCCAAGTGAATTCCGGGACTGGCTAGGCTACACGGTCAATTAAGCGGCGTCTATGCGGGGCACGGGACACGCGCGAAGAGCAATACACGGCAGGAGCAATACCGGCGGCTCTCTCGGGGCGATATCTCGTTCCACCGCGGAGCAGAAGACGCAGCATCGCTGGAACGTGACATTTCCAGAATCGAGCGGGAATCTCTTTCTCTTCTCTTCTCTTCTCTTCTCTTCTCTTCGCGGCATTTAGAGTACCAGAGAGCCTGGAATTACTCGCCGCTCGCGCCAGTCCCGCGCCAGTCCCGCGCCGACTCTCTCTGTTCTCTTCTATATTCACCCGCTCTGTACGAGGCTTTAATTGCGCGTGCGAAACGCGCGATAAATCTCGGCAATGCGCGGCGCGTTGAATCGCTTTTAGCACCTACTGACAGTCAGGCTGAAGAAACGCCTCGTTTAAGAAACAATTTGCTGTAACCCCGTAAGCCATCTCGTGGTCTTGATCTCGCGACGGTCTCCTTTGGCCGCCGGTGTAAAGCGTGCCCTCACTCTCCCCCCACCCCCGACGACCGATGAGTTTCACGCCGTTTATATACGACCGCGATCGAAACGATTGCTAAATTACACGCACGCGACGCCGGTAATAAATATACATGATGTATCGGTCCGCGAGCCTGCGCGCAATTAAATTTATCGAGAGCTAGGCCGACTTGAGCGACTGATGCTTTTCCACGGCGGCCGGGCGAAATTGACGTCGATCGATGAGGACGCTGAATAAGGACGGTTTCTTGTGTCGTGCAAGAAAATCTAATGACAATCGGTAAGAACGGCGTAATCGTACTGGCACTTATACATATATATATATAAGTGAAAGTCGTCGCGAGATGAGACGCATGTATCTACGTTGGTACGGGGGTAGTTTAGTATCGTGATACATATTGGTACTCCAAGGTAGGAAATATTACTTATTTTTCGAAAGAATAATTTACATTTAGCAAATGTCAATTAGTAAGAACGATTTGCAATTTTGGAATTTTACTTGCGAATATTAAACTATGTCGTCGCATTAAACCGCGTACGTGATATTCGCTGAATATAAGTACATATGTACATTCAAAATTTGAATTTAAATGTTTAAATACTTCTATTTATCAAATATTATTTTAATTATTACAGAACATGAATTTTTATTCGTTTTTTACAAAAATCGTTCAAACCTCGAAAAACATGGCACATAAATTCGCAAAATTACTCTAAAAAATTATCAATTGTTCGCCTTAACCACCTTTAGTTCCAATGTTAACGAAACGTTAAAATGTTTTATACAACTCGCCGAAATATGTATACTCATGAAAAATTTCTTACAAGTGAATCAACATACCACTCGAACTATTTGGATAATTCGTTTGGGGCTTCATTTTCATGATTCAATTCATTTATAAATACCATAATTCTACCGTCCGTTTTACAGAAATAAACGTGTCAAAAGTGAAATCGCCTTCATTCTCTTCATAACTCAATCTAGCCCACAGGCCACAATTGAAATCAAATTAAATCAGTGTGCCGTAGACGTCAATGAAGCAACGTATCGATACGTCTTGCTACAAAGTCCCTCTCTCTCTCCTACACCCGGCTAACCACGTATTCCGTTAAGTCTTCGTGATACGGGCTCGAAAACCGCTAATCCGATTCGATCTACGAATGAATTACAGCTAAACGCCGAAACGGTCCGCGTCGAATCGGTTCGATCGAATCACGGCCGATCGACGTTACAAAGCAGAAAATCCGTTCATTTAACTCCTCGATACGGTTTGTCCACATCCACAGCGCGTGTAATAGTTATAATAGTTATATATAAGCAGCAACGTTGAAGAAATTTACGGAGAGAGGGATCAGAGAATAAAACGTGGAACGAAGACGACGACGACGACGACGACGACGACAAAGAAGAAGAAGATGATGACGAAGAAGAAGAAGAAGAAGAAGAAGAAGGAGAAGAAGGAGAAGAAGAAGAGGTCGAAAGCGAGGCCCACATCGGTGGGACCGCATCGTGCACCCCGCCCAACCTGGGTCGCCCACTGTCACCATTAATAATACGTCTCCCGTCCCGTGATGTATCTCATCTCCGTTGGCGTCGTGTGTTGTGCCCCGTGTTCTGTCGTGTCGGTGTTTAGCCTTCGTTGTGCGCTCGGTCACACGCACGTGCAACACACCTTAGCCAAAAGCAACGCACACTCGCTACCTCCTTTATTTTCTCTCTCTCCTCTCTCTTTCTCTCTCTCTCTCTCTCTCGGTAATTTTTCCTCTCCCTCTCTTTTTGCCTCTCTGTTTCACCTTTCTCTCGCTCTCTGATTCGTCTCGTCCGTCTCCTTCCCACCGAGCACAGATGATATCGCGGTTACCTTGTCTGGCTCACGCGCGACGCCAATGACGCACACACGATAATCCACACACGCGGTTACGTTACGCGCGAGCGTGTCGTTGCGTGCAGGTACTTGGCGCACCCACACGAACCCTGGGAGGGGTTGCGAGCACGAGGTCGTTACCGATGCACATGCACGTCTCGCGTGTAGCAACAACCACCATCGTCGCGACACTTCGCTCTCTCAACTTTGACAGCCAGTTTTCGGACAAAGACGTCAGCCGAGAGAAACACCTTCCTACTTCGAGGAAGAGGCACCCGTCAAAAGCGCGGCACACACGTAAGAATTTCTTGCTTAAGAATATAATGGGCGAGAGGGATTCTGTATTTCTCTCTCTCTCTCTCTCTTTCTCTCTTTTATAAGTCGTCATTCATGAGCTAGAAGGAACTCGATTATTGCTACCGAACGCATCAGATAATCCATTAAGATCGGCAGAGGTCTGACTGATCGCCGGGGGCAGATTACTTTTCCAGCGGGCGAAAGCCGGGAGCCGGAGATTGTCGCGAAGGGGCCACACTCCGCTTTGTCCACGTGTCCAGCGTGTACGATATATGCTTATGCGACAGACGATAGACGAACAGAAGTTCTCGGGAACGTTGCTTGATGTCGAAATACATCGTAACAGGATTGTTTATCGAGATAAAGGGATCCACGGATAGACTTTCAGTCGCAAGATACATTTTTTTTTCTTACGTGTTAATTACGAATTTAAATTGGAAAGTGAAGATCGCGAATCGCTTCTTCTCGACGAGCGAAATAACATCTGCATTCTCAATTTGATCGTGGCGAATTAAATAGTTTTCTGAGAAGCTAACAATTCTGAAACTTATAATCCTTCGGTCGCACGTAAAAGAGAAGTAAAAATTGCAACGTTAATATGAATCCATCGAAATGATATTCCCGAAATAGCGTGCCAATGTAAATTTCGATTAATTAAATCTCCATATAATTTTATTATCACTGAAAGTGATTTTAGCGAGGGTAACCCAGAAAATCGGGCCTTTTCGGGTGCAACGCTAATGCAACGAAAATTAGCGATTGGTTGATTTGGGTCACGTGATTCGCGAGGGGGCGTGGGGTAGACCTCGAGTAGGAGTGGCGTTGTCTGGTACTGAGCGATCGCGCCTGTAATTTGTTTTGTATCGATTCAAATGTTTGCACATCGATAAAATTTTATGGCAAAACAGTCTTTATTTCCTAGTCAGAATAGTTGCTTCTGGATCTTTCAGTGATATCATTCTATATTATGTACGTATTATATATATATATATATATATATATGGACAACGAATCAGAGAAATATTCGTGCTTTTTCGATTGTCCACTGTGAGCTATTGATATTTTACGATAGAAAAATAAAACTTCATCTCAATAACGATGTGTGTACATTGTATATATTGAAATAGTTAATCTTAATTAAGAAAACATCTTTACAAATGCACAATCTTTCAAAGAATACTTCCGTGACTCGCTGTAGATTATATTGTTCTACAAATCAAATATATTACTCATATCAAGAATAGTAGTAGTAGAATATAATAGAATTTCTACCTTTTTATCTTTCTACATATCTGTCGCTTCACTTTTTTTTTCATCATCTACCGGCAATTTATTAATATACGAAACATCACTTCAAATAAAATGACGTAGTATTTATTGGTATTTAACACGAAATTTCATTGATTGTATCTTTCGAACATGCGGTATAAATTTAAAGCAATCGTTAGTGTGCATTGCGGGTTTGCTAGAACAATTAAAACATAGTTTCAATCTCTGGAAAAGTAACATTCACCGTTTATGCGAGTATTAAAAAATCTAGTTTATGCGAGTTATTCCGAATTACGTGAATTATTGAATGTCAATTGACTCATTTAGGACTGTCTTCGGAAATTTCTTCTTCTAATGTTCTTTCGTTCTCCTTACATCGTTATCGTAGCTTTCACTCTAGGCATTCAGACGTTATACTACATCGCATCGTGCAACACCGAATGTACACGTCCATTACAACTATCAGCAAATTGTAAAAAGAAGAAGTCTCTTAATTTAAGCACGATGTCCCCTCAGAAAGGACAGTCGAGTGCAAAAGGTTAATCATCTCGTATCTCAATCACAATTATCACCAAAACTCCCCACGAGTTTCTCTCGAGTGTTAACTCATTGTTCAACCAGTCGTGAGGCGAATCACGATGAAAATTAATGCTTACTTTGTCATCCATCGATGAAAAAAAAAAAAAGAAGAAGAAAAGAAAGAACTTGGAGCGATAAATACAATGTTTCGCGGCATTCTTGATTGCGGCTCGCGTCGTGGGCGCGCGTTGGATCTCTTCCTGGAAAATCATTCATCGTCGCGAGCCGCGTTACCTTGGGTGTCTCGAAGCGAGAAATATCGCGCTACGAAACGGCAATTGTCGTGCTGCGTTATGCATGTATCCAAGCGCTCGTCCGCTTGTCCCGAGCGAGCGTTAACAGGCGAGTGTGTTCCGCCACGAAAATGTTCCTCGTCGCGGACACGCCGCACGATCGAGCACACGAGAACGAAACGTTTTCATCGCGATGGATCGCCAGAGGGAGACGACACGCGCGTTTGTCAATTTCTCTCGACGCGTTCCCGCGTCTTTATGGACTGTCGTCGATAGAGAATGATTCTGAAGAAGCATTAGCTCGTCGCGTAATAAATTTACGTTCACCTTTACGCGATAACGTGAAGTGGAAAAGTGTGATAAATGATTAATCGCGGGATGAGATTAATCGTGCCAGTTTCAATCACGCGGAATTCATTTGCTACACCGAGGAGAATTTGTATGGCATTAACGAGCTAACATAACTGATCGAACTTTTCAAATGCGATGCGTGACATTGAATCGAATGAAAACTATTAAGATTCGAACAATTGGGATATTTCTTTATTTTCGTTTGCTTTTTATTGTATTTAAAGCTGTATATAACATATGCTTTTTATGCTTTTTAATTTAAAGTCGAGATATTTTAAGAAACTTACTTAAAAATGATATCCGTGTCTCCAGAAAAATAGCAAAAATTGCGTGAATTTTTTTATATTATACAACTTTTGCTTGAAAAGCAAAATGGACGGAGTATAATTGCATAATTGTCAATAAAATTATTATAGATATACTAGAATATATTGGAATACGTCAATTATTACATATTAAAAGCTAGTAATATTAATATTAATGTTCATTTTTCTCCGAACATCTCGTTCGTTTCATACACGTTGCAAGAAACTCGCAGGGAAACCTCTCTATCAAACTTGTATCTTTGCATCAGAGCAATTAAAGTAAATCAAAGAAATTACGAATTAGTCATTTTGCTCGCTAATATCAATTACCTGCAAAGACAGTGACTTCTACAAAAACATGATGGCGTGACAAATGATTAATTATGCATTATTAGCAAAATTCTAGGATTCCACAGACATAATAAAGCAATCGCCACACTGATGTTTGTAGAATCCTAAAATTTTGCTAATAATGCATAATTAATCATTCGTCACGCTGTCATTGTATCATTTGTACAAATCCCTTCTTTGTCGAGTAATCGATATTAGTCACTAAAATCAAATCTCCGCCAAAATAGTCGTTTTTTTGCTAAAACGTATCGACGCGTTCCGTTAGATCTCGCTCGTTTCACGGATAGCGTGTGCTTGGAAGAAACTCGCAGGGGAAACCTATTTAACCAATAAAATTCTGTCACGTAATACAACGCCGTTCGCTACGGGTGGCTTGTTGGGGACAGAAAGAAAAAAAAAAAAGAAAAAGCGATATTACTGGTTCGTAGTAACGAACGCCCGGAAACGTTTTACCTCGTCGCCGGGAAGAATGTTAACGAAAGCGGACAATGCTTTTTACGAAACGGCGGGGCAATGAGCAACGATCGTTTGCGCGATTTATGGTCAGATCTCGCGCCCGCGATCGTTTCTTCCAGAGATGATCATGTTTTATTAGGTTGATTCTCGTTTGAATTTTGCGCGGTGATTCTCTATCGTCGAACGGTTAATGCGATATTGATGTAAGGAGGGGAAGGAAATGAAAACGTTCAACAAGCAGGATCGTTACAGCGGACGATGATCGCGAACGTGATGGAAAAAAAAAGTTGATACACGATTGGAGACGTGCGCTCAATGGAAGGTGTAAAAAATGATTTTATTGGCTGGAAAAGGATTCGAAGTACAGCGTAACATGGTAAATATTACGGAGAGATAGATTGCATTGTCATTAGCCGTGTTAAAACTAGATTGATATCGTTTTAAATGCAGTGTTGTTACGTAGTACGGTGGTAATAAAAAGGGACCATCAAGCTCGAACTGTTGCAAAATGCGTTGCAAAAATGAAATTAAACGAAGGTGAAATGATTTGACAGAAGAAATAAATAGGGTAATCTTGATTGGAAGGAAATAAACTATCTCCTGCGATAAATAAAGTAACACGTGATTTTTAACTTTCAGATGTGACGGCAGAGTCTTAACAAAAAAGACCAAATTTTTAATAAATTACCACTCTTCCGCAAAAATAAATCTGTTATATGCAATAAATATATTAAATATATATAATAATATAAAATTAATATTATTCAAAATGGTCCAAACTTGGAGATATCCTATATAAACAACATGGCCTATCGAATAAATTTGCAAAACTACTAGAGGAAATCCGAACCTAAAAATCTATCGCTTCTCTCATATCGAAAAAATTCGTAAAATTATTCATTCATCTATATTGTGCTAATATTGATAATAAATGTTGAATTAAATGAAATTAATGTTTTAAATCATGAAATATTAATATACATCGTTAACATTCGATTACGCTTGATAATTTACAACATCGTAATTACAATATTCGAGTATTTAAATTATGCGACATTTAATATTACAATTTAAAATGTACAACGTTTCACAATTTAAAACAGTATCTTTATTTAAAAGACATCTTTCGATCAAGAACATATACACTAATAAACTTGTTGTTACGTGATCTTTTCTTGATCTCTTTTTACCCAACTCAAAGCAAATCTATTATTAATCTGTCAAAGATCAAGATCAACGCAGCAAACTACCAAACTTTACCCAACGAAAGGAAGAAAAACGAAATTGTGCTTACACCCGCGCACGTGGAGTTTATCGACGTTCCATCCAGGGCTAAATCTCGACGAAATCGACCTAGCCGAGCCGGAAACTTTCTTTCGTACAGCTCGATCGCACCCGTCACTTCTGATCGGAGCTGTACAGGCGTGGTGCAATGCAGGCCGGCGATCAAGAGGGACAAAAGTCTCTCTCTGTCTTTCTCTCGGCACTCTCTTCGGAGAAAGAGCCGTCGGTGGAACGTAGTCGGCGCTCGAGGGGTCCCACCTCCGTAAACACAACGCCGATTCCACCTTCGTTGCTCGACGTGTATTTTCATAAATATAATAATTTATTTCCCTGCGCGGATAAATCCACACGCGGAGTGGCAGATGTTGCAATCTACGCGGTGTACGTTCCTCGTAATCCTCCTCTTTCGTCGTCGTCATCGTCGACATCGTCATCGTCCTCGTGGCTGGCCGTTCATCCGTTCGTTCGTTCGTTCGTTCGTTCGTTCGTTCGTTCGTTCGTTGGTTCGGGGATAGGTGGGTCGGAAGGCAAGGTAAGGTAAGGGTGCGGCCAGGCTCCGCTTTCGACTCCACCTCATTACCCGGCATTCTATGCAGAGACTGCGCTTATGGCTTATTATTGCTTTGGCTTAGCTAACGCGTCGGTCCCTCGTCTCTGTGCCCGTGCACGTGTGCACAGGGTTAGCTAACCCTTTGCCAACCACATTTTGAAAATTCTGATTTTTCCGATTTTCACGATCGTATAGGTGTGTCAATTATTACAAAACAAAGTTGAATTTTATCGTTTGTTACTGTTGCGTTTCATCGATGCATCGACTAATTATTATAAATAGTAATTAGTTGATAAATTTTTAATTGAAGCGTGAATTATTGAATAGTGAATAATCTTCTATAAATAACTTTGACAAATAAAGGAAATTTTAATTGTTAATTGTACATCCACGATTCATTCTGGAGCACTTTTCGTTCGTTTGTTTCGTAAATTCTTCTTTCCTAAATCAGCTGGTGTGAGTAGATTAACTTCGATAAAGAGAGAGTGATTGCCTAGACAAATTTGTCTCTTCGTACATTTATCACGCGTACGTGACAAGTCGAAAAGTCTTACAAGAGCTAGTGGAATTTAGGCTAAACTGTGTAATGTACAAACTGTGTGGCTTTCAAATCAAACAACTGAAACTATATTCATTAACGAACATCTCTTTAACCATTCAATAAACCATTTACGTTTACCAACACCCTTTCTCACAAATGAAAAATGTCTTGAATTTCTCTAAAATCAAAAAGATCTCTAAAACTTCTAAACACACCGTCATACGCAAAACTACCTCGACCAAGCCCCAAGATATCTATCAATGTTCATCATTAAGCCCTGGTCCCTGAACGAATAACCAAACGCTGGATCGTTTCACCAATCAGACAGACGTAATCAGATCGATCAAGTCGTCCTATTCCGCTTCTGCGACTCGCTTAGGTGTCGTTCCCTCCAAGACCCGCAAAAGCTCGTGCACGGTTTCCCCCCGCGTACCATCGTTCTCATTCGCCGGGCTTCCGTCTCGATTCTCATTTTGTACGTAAGCCAAGCGCGCAATTATTCGTGCCGATCTTGTCTGGAGGTTCGTTACGTTGGCTCGCCTAGCGAGGCACCACGGGCCAACGACGAGAGTCCTCTCCTCTGCACAGCGGCTGTGCGTAATGCCCGTGATGATACCGACTTTGTCGGTATTATCTGCTCGCCGGTGTGCCGGTGGCTCAGTGAAAACAAGACCGTCGGAGATTTAACCCTCGATAAACGCGCGACCACCGGAATATCGTGAAGGCCTCTCCCCTCGGGGAGACCGCTTCCAGCGGAGTTGCCTGCACGATTAACGGCTCATTTGGAATCGCAACTTACAATTAGCGTCGTTTCGTGTCCTTCTGTCCGGCGTGCTTGATGCTTGCGGGTGGTTTTGCGCTAGCGGATCTTTGGCCAATAAAGAATCACTTTAGACGAACGGCTGTTGGAACTCGCCGGAGCTACGAATTTTACTTTTACTTTTACTTTAATTGTCTTACTTTGCTTTACTTTCATTTTAATTTTAATCGTGTCAAGTTCCTTTGAGGAAACGTGAGAAATGTCGTCGACTGATATAATTTTATGTAACGAATCGATCTAGAAAATTTAACGATTACAACACGATTACGCGTGTTTTTATTACATTCGTCACAGATTTCGTGTCCCCAATTAGATCGTCTTTTAGATTTGTTCACATTCCATGTTTCTTTGTCGATTGATATAATTTTATGTAACAAATCAAACTCCAAAATTTAAGATCGCAATTACTTTTGTATTGCGTGGAATTTAATAACTGACTGGAATGGAGAGACGATTGTCGTGATTATGTAATACTTAATCAAATTTGAAACCAATCTGAACATGTATATATATAGAACAAAATATTTAATATCTAATATTTATGTTAAAATTAGTGTGCAACACGAACGATCTTCAATACGTAACAAATATTAAACTCTCGTTAAATATTAGATAAGAATTGTTAACGCAAATACTTTGCAATTTTTACATACACCATCAAACTTAACGTAATCGCGATACTTGCGTCTCGCTACAGAAGTTTCAACATTAATTTAACACATCCATTAACATTCGAACTTTTGCGAGCAACTATACCCAAACCGCGACGGACTATACTGCCACATTATAATCAAAGTTTAATGGCATCGACGCACACATACTTTTACAACGCGCACGTGTGTGCGTTATTACAATACACGTAGGTACCAATTTGAATGCATAATACGAAACCAACGCGCAGGTAAGACTGAAATTCAACTCTATATAAAAATTAATTGCTCACGTTGGAATGATACACTCGACGTACGTTAAATTTTATTCAGCACGGTGGAGAGAAATCCTCGCGGTAGAATCGGCGATTTCCACGGAAACGGACCACGCGCAACGGACGGATATCGAGAAATTCATCTGGGACCGAGCCTCTCGGAGCCTCGGCTCGGCCAGTCGGCCTGAAATCGACGAGCCCGACAATCAGATTACCCCGGTTTGCCCGACCAAAGTTCAAGATTCCGCTGGCGGTGTCCGGTGCATCGGCGGATCGGCGCGGAGGCGCGTGAAATTCGTGTCCGCGTCGGTGAGGGCAGGATCTCGCGCTCGCGCTCGCGTTCCCGCTGTCAATAACAGTTTCCACGAACGCATAATCGCAATATTCCCCGAAAGATCCTAAGCGTCGATAGACGCTCGAACAAGGTCCCGGCAGGTAGAGGGATCTAAACGGACGTAAGTAATGCACGTGGCCGCGGCACACCGAGGGAAAAGAGAGAAGCCAGAGTGTGCAGACGATATAAAGGAACAAATGAGTTTCGTGATCGTACCAGAGCCCGATCTTGTCTTGGGTTAATCGAGCAACGCCGTAGAAAACGAGCAGAACAAAAACTCTCGGTTCTGGCAGGGTGAATCGGGCACCAGAGCCGAGAGAGGCGATCGGAGAGAGAGAAAGAGAGAGAGAGAGAGAGAGAGAGAGAGAGAGAGAGGAGAGAATGACGAGGGTGAATAATGTTTCGCGTCCAATTCGAACGGTCAGGGACAAACTTTTGCATTATGTGGCCACGCATAATGCACGGAACGAGCGACCATCCTCTCTCATTCGTTCATCTCTTCTCGTTGTTCAGCCTCCGTTTGCTGCCAACTTTTCTTCTTCTCTAGCGTTTCGCGTACCCTGAAACTGTGGCCGCGCGGCGTGTTGGTCTTTTCCATCTCAGATGGGATTAAGTTGTACCCGTGGCAGTCTATCGCGCGGCCACGGCGAAGCATTGTTTACGAGGAGGTAAGAGGCAACGAATCGTGCTCGTGCCAGCCAGCGAGGATGTATTTATTCGTACGTTAAAATGTCGGCCTCGAGACGGCCGGGATTGGGTTTTCCAACTGTCTGGTTGCCAGTCGGTTAGACGCTGCTCGGGTTTTTAACAGCGCGAGCCGATTCCACGCCGATAATCTTTTGCATCCGTCTGATAGTGACCTAGGATGCGGCATCGACGTAGAGGAAGAAGGAGAAAACGTACTTGTTGTATAAATTACCAGAATTTCGTTTGCTTTGCGAGAGAAGCGAATTACTAATTCGCAACTATTTCTTCCGATTTAAAATTTGGTAACTAATAATTGTTTAAACATTTGATATTTCTTTTTGTATCTATCAACGTTGATTGTATTATACATGGTCTGTCGATGAAAAGTGAGGCAACGAGTGCCTAAATCAAATGAAATCTTCAAAGTGCGGATGTGACATTCTTTTGATATTCTTTCATGAAGTAAATTTGATGAAATTTCAATTTGGAAAACAATATCTATCAAGCTAACTTTTGAATTTCTTCTCTAAAAAAAGAATCGAAAATTTCAATAATGATTTCTGCTGTTTCGAGTCGTCAGATGACGTTGTTAAAGTAATCGAAAAACAAATGATGATCTAAAGCAGTTGTAATTAGCGAACAAGCTAACGAATATGAGAGACAAGCTTCTAACTTGAGAAATACATCGTTTCTTTTGTTGCTGAGAACGCAGCGTCTGATAATAGTTGATGCAAGACGTTGAAAATAATCGATTAATTTGTAGCAAGAGTTAGAAATCAATTTAAATAAAAATTCCAACTTAACCTGATAAACTAAAGCATAGTGAATCGTCTTCGACGGTTGCAACGTACAATTGAAAGGATCGCCAAACTTGAGACTACGGAGCAACGTACGAAAGCGTACGGGTAATTAATATCTCGAAAGTTGATCTCCTCCTCGTTTTATAATCGAACGCGGCAGCAGGCTCGACGATCGAACTCCACGGGTACCGCTTTATCTAACGCTTTATCGGACGTACACCGGCGATACGAATAATTCACGTTTGACATTTTGAGGGAGCGAGCGCGAGCGAACGAGCGCGAGCAACAACGGTTTTCAGCCGGCTGAAAACGCTTATTTACATTCTATTTTTCAGCAACGGACCCTGACGGAGCGGAGCGATGCATTATCGAGTATCCTGTAGTTTAAGTTACGTTTACCACGCCGCGCGAGGATGTAGGTCTTGCCTCTTAGATCGGCCGACCTCTTTTCTCTATGGCCATTTTTACGGAAACGAAATTCACAGAGTGGGCAGAGCCGATTCCAGGCTCAGAAGTTCATCCACCGTGTAGCACTCCGAGGTTGCTATTGTTCCAGAGCCAGCCGAACGAGGCGAGAAGATGAAGATGAAGAAGAAGATGAAGAAGAAGAAGAAGAAGAAGAAGAAGGAGAAGAAGACGGAGGAGGATGCTATCGAGAAAGAGTTGCATCTGTGTGTGTGTGTGTGTGTGTGTGTGAGAATGTACTTACACGCAAGGTGTATCTACCTGTGTGAGAGGATATATCTGTAAATATCCTAGATGCACACAGCTTTGAACGTGTTGGGTACGTATTGAAGAAAAGTAGGCCTTTCGTACGGAGTTCGAACGATTCTTACGCATCGCCAGCAGGCGCGCACACACACGCGCGCGTACACACGTTAATTTCAATCGGCGGCGCGCAAAACTTTTCGTTACAGTCTATTTCGCAAGCCCTCCGCTTAACGCAAAGGTCATCGACGCGCCAGCGAATCCTGATAATTATTCCCTGAGATTGTTATCGCTTTGCGGACCAGTTTCGAAGATTCTCTCGCGATCCTCTGTCGTTCTGGTTCGATAGGAAAAATTGGTGGGTGATTGTGATTCATCTGTGAATCACACGTTCCAAAAAGTTACAATTTCTTAAAACTTACATGTGTGATACTCTTGGAAATAGCAAGCAAAGTTTGTCAGTCGCGCTGAATGTTTTACAATCGCTCGATCTATCAAGCACCGAACAATGATATATTATTATAGCAGAATATTTGTAGCAAAGAAATTAAAGCGCAAGATACAAGAAGAAAGTTAACAATACAACAAAGAACACAAGCTTCTACCGATATATTTTATTTAAAAATCAGCTGACTATCCAAAAATTCCATAAAAAATTATAAATTGGTCATTTTGTCCATTTTGGTAATCCTAGCGTTAACGGTGTCGCAAAGCTACAATGCTACGAAATTTAGGTGGCAGAAGAATATCAATCGAATCCTTGGATATAACAAAAAACAGAATTCAACGATACAAATAAATTGGCTCGTAATGATTTTAGCGACGGAAAATATAAAGTACGTGCTTCTAAATTACATACCTGTCATTTATGATCGTTAACGTGTTTGCGATTTGCCGTAGGCTTTATTTCTTTATACACGATCGTGTGTAACCGATTTTGACAAAAACTGTACTAATGTTTTACGTACTCGATAGTTAATAACAAACTTGAGACAATGTAATTTCACTAAACTGTTTGTGTATAATGCCATTATAGATAGGTAAGTATACCCAGACTTCTTGACACACAGACCGATTACGCCATTAGAATGAGTCAGAGCCAACTATCGAATAAGTAGGAACGTAGGAACCAAACTAAAATCGTAAATTAAATTTACGGAAGATAAGCTGTCTGTATCTCGTTTCAAGAAATCAACGACACTGAATACCGATTACTGATTTGCGTTTAAGCTAATGGTGCTTTCGAGTATTTCTCACAAAACTCTCAACTAGGATACGAGAGTAGCTGTCCATTTGGAAATGAAATCGTACAAAGCGTACACATTCGTGTAACTGTTTTTTTTTTTCACGTTTTCGTTCTTTTTGTCTATCGCCGAGATCAAACTCACGCGTTGCGAAATTCCTTGCAGATACGTAACTATCAAGCTGTCGCCAATTTGTCAAGTTCTATCTAACAAATGTCACCGCACCTATACACGCGGCCAAAATTATTAAGCATACTTGTTTTATCATAAAACGCACAATAAAATCTTGCATTTTTTTTATTCCCGAGGTCTCTTTTACGATTCGTCGTAAAACAATTTCTTAATACTGCGAAGGAAGGTGACGTGACTGTGTGGTATCGTATGAATTTCAGTGGTTATTGATCGATAATGCTGCTGTGGCATAAATGCTCGACAAAACTTGCTAACCCTTTGTGAAAGTTACTCCTAAAAGCAGCCACTCGTTACGGTAACTTCAAGAAATAAATAATTTTATTTATTTTATTTCGATTCGTTTGTCGTTTGACTAGAGTTACTTACGAACGGATGGCTCGATTATTTTTCATAGCAATATGATAGATTTACAACGACGCGTGTCTAGACATTCGACTAACTTTCCCTCAAATATTTGAACAAGTAAAAAGAACCTGATCGAAGGAAATGTAAAACGAAAGGAAAAATTTCTTCGATACAATCGTTAATTCAATGGTATTATAATCCTGACTGACTGCGCCGCATTTGCAATAAATACCGCGTCTCTCATTGTTAGATCAATCACTTAACCAATAAATTCCACGGAATTCCTGCGGAGATTATCAATTTCGAATGGCAATTTCGAAAACGATGATTCGCGTGAAAGCGAATCGAGTGATATATTATCGTTAGGCCCGCGGCCCCCGTGGCTTTCACCTGCGATCGTGCCGATTCTTCCGGCCACTTCGTGTCAATCGCGTCGGTTCCCGTCGATCAATGCGGCTGAATAAATAATCCAATAACAATCAGGCCGTCCCGTTTCCGACGATTAAGGGAACATCGTACGCCCACCCGGCCCGCTTATCAAAACCGATCGTTCGCCCCGGGTGTAACGAGTCGGCCTCGGACAGAAAACGCCTTTTGTCCGGCGATTTTTCGTCGTTGCAACGGCCAACGACGCCTCGTGATTCACAGAACGAACCCGGCCTGGTGAACGTATGTACGTACAGCATCGTGCAATAATGACGCTCTCGAAAGGCAACGCGCGCCGCCGCTATGCCCAACTATTGTACGTATAATGCACTTGCAATACGTATCTATAAATAAATACGCACATACTACAATGTATACACGTTTTGTATTTATAAACATGTAACAATATGTACATGTACGTACATTGGATGTATAGGGTGTTTGCAGGAATTGGTGCCACACTTCAGAAGCGTTTTCTAGATCCTTTGATCCTTTCGAAGAATATGTATACCCTTTTTTCTTGTTTAAACGAGCATTGTACGTTTGTTTGACATTAGCTTTCGCGAACGATCTGTACGAATACACACATATCTACATACATGTTAGGTATAATTGGGCGTACAAGATGTTTGCAGAAGTTGATGCAATGCAAACTTCAGAAGCGTTTTCGAGATCCTTTGATTCTTCCGAAGATGTGTATCCTTTTTAAACGAACACTGTGCACTTGCTGAAGTTTGATATTAACTTTCACGAACAATCTGCAATAGTATAAATATGTATGTACGCGTGTAATACGCGTGTACGTAACTATGTGCAGTGATCGGTGGATGTATACGTACACACATACGTATACATGTGCACATAGGGTACATACACAGATACGCGCGTAAACACACACACGTACATCTATACGCGTAGAGACCGTATACGGACCAATAATTCTCAATCGGGCGTTCGCTACGGGCCGCTCGCGCCGTCCCTTAAATCTAGCAACGAGGCCGACCTTATCGGGGGCCTTCCACCGTGCGCCATTATTGTGAGATACTGTACGTCCTGATCCGTCGTTTAGAGCCTATCCAGGCCGCGAATCTCACGCGTTCGGCAGGAGGTTCTCTCTCTCTCTCTCTCTCTCTCTCTCTCTCTCGTGCCTGCGCGAGAGGCAAAAGAACGAAGCCAGAAGGACGCTAGCTGAAAGGAGAAAGAGGGAGGAGAACAGAGTGGAAACAAGAGGAGACGACTTTCTGGTTCCGTTGGTGTTGTTCGCGAGCGCGCACATGGTGCCAGGGCACATGGGGCCACTTGGGGACTGGCACATCGCGGGGGAGGAGCTGAACGGAAGGGGTTGGGGGCAGGGGCGCAGGTAATCAGAGGCACTAAACCACGATACCGTGCTGGCAGTTAGAGGCCTCTATCTCTCCTGTCGTTGGTGGTACAACACGCCCGGTATTATTTGCAGGCTGCCACATTTGTCGTAGGTGGTCTTGCGACAGTGGCGTCGCGCGGCCTGTATAAACGACGTCGTCTACGAACCACGCCGTGGTTCTCCTTCGCGTTCTACGACCGCTCCGCTTCGTTGCGCGCGAGTAGCGAACGCGCGCGTGTCCGACCCTTTGCGAACAATTCGCGTTTGCAACGAACTCCCCCTTTCGGAGTTTCGTACACTTGAGAACCTATTTGATTGACAAAACTGTAATTTACTGACGTTCAAAATTCATGTACGTTGCGCGTGCGTGTATTGAATGACAAGGAGATGATTGATTCATTAGTGAGATGGAACAGAGAAAATACTATAATTGTTTCGAAGCTTCCAATACTTTGCAGGCAGTAATTTAGTTGTCAATTATTAATTAAAAATTGTGTAAATTCTGGGAAAATAACTAATGTTTGCATACTGGAAAACATAAATCGTGAAAACTATAATCACTATGCGTACATTAAGGAATACAAAACATGTTCTTCTCAGTATTATAATTATAATCAAAAGAAGAACCTATATTTTAATATTTTAAATATTTTTCATTCGACAAATGTACGTATATGTAGCAAGAATTTCGAATAACGATAAATAAATATGGATAAAATTATACGTTATCATCAACGTCTTAACAATATTGTCAATTCGTCCTTAGAATATTACAATCTCTATGTAATTCTCTTCAATGAATCAAAAAATGAACAAACAACAAATAAATCTGACTGATAAATATTTTTACACTTTCTATTCAGTTCCTGTTCCTTGTACCTTAACGATATTATAAATATACCTTCCCACTTTCTTTTACCTTTTTTCTCTTGACTCTTAGCCCGGGTAAGCCGGTAAACCCGGTGACTGATTAACGAGAGAATTAACGAAGATTAACGCCCATGGCACCAGGCGAAATTTATGGCCGGTGTACACCGATTCCTGAATTATGGAGTTTACCGGGAGCCGGTATCTCCCGCGGGATCTCACAAGCGGTTCTACCTGCACCTCCGTGAAACAGAGGTGAAGATCCTTTTTTCCCCTTTTTTTCTCTCTTTTTTTTTTTTTAGAATTCTTACTCTACCACGATGGAAAGACAAAAGTATCGTAGAAGAACGAGTCTTTCGAGGGTTCTTTTTTTTTTTTAAAGATCGACAATGAGATTTTGTAGCGTAGATGATGACGACGGTAATGATGATGATGATGATGATGATGATGATGGACGAGCGAGAAGCGGTCGATTAGGTCGACGCGTTTACTTCGTCATAATCGAGACGGTGGAGATTGATGGCGAGGTAAAGAGCATCGATAGGAGTGGAGGTTACGTGTATTATAATCGAACATGCTTCCTCCCGCGAAACTCCTACGTAGCCGAACAATTTCGCAAGCCGCGATGAAAGTAGATCTTCGTTGACTCAGGTACAAAGTATTCGACCCTGTACCGCGGATACACGTAGAAAACCAACGGCGGACTTTCTGTCTCTCGAGCAGGGACGATTAGGCGGATTTTGCCTTGAGAACGTTCGATGAGTCCGTTTTTATTCGTACGTGTTTATGATTTGATAAACTAATTTTATACTGTTGTACGAATCACAGTAGTCATAGAAATTATTTGTATGTATTGTATCATATTTTTATACTGTATTATATTATAATAAAAATACTAGAAATTATATATATTGTATGTATATATATATATATTGGACTTTTATTAAAAGTGTTGCAAAATTTCGTTCCGCATTTGGTGGAACTTTCTAATCAAAACTTACATGTGCTAAAAATTGATGATAATTCCATTGGAAAATCTCGAAACCAGGCGACTCGACACGGTCGCGTCAATTTTCACTGTTGACATACGAGCGGCAAAGAGGGGCTAACAGTTAGGGAATGATTAATAAAGATGCGTGGCCACGCGTTCCACCGGATATAAGGCCCACACACACTTCCACCACGGATATCTGTACACTCGAGTACATGCGAACGCGTTCCTCTATCGGCTGCTTCTTGCCAACTACAGAAGAAAAGACGGCATGCGGACGTCGCGTATTGCAGTGGTTTGGAGAACGACTTTTTGTTTTTGGCAAAATCCAAAAATCCAAAAATCCAAACACTTTCACGTGGTTAAATAATTAACTAGAGGATTAATTACAGAACAAAAAATATAAGAAATCGCTATCGTATCATCCTTTCTCAATAAAACTGTTGATCGATGTGATTAATATAATTAAAATACATTGAGGTAAACTAGTAAATTAAATTCATCCTGGGTCCTGGAGATTGAAGTCTCCCCTTAACAACGATCTCTTAAAATTTCGTCGTACAATTTCTTTTTACAAAGTTAGAACTTTGTAACTTTTTTTTTAATCAAGTGTACGAATACTCATTATATATATATATACAATTCGTGAATTTCGTGAGTCGTTTTCAAGTGCAACCTTCATGAGAAAATATCCAACGTTTTGGAACACAGAGCTTCTCTCTATGGTCCGCAATTGAGAGTAAATTCTCCAAAGCGATGAACTTTGAACAGGTATCAAAATTATTCAGCTTTGTGAAATACATTTACGAATTCGTTCCTACAATTTGCAATGAAAATGAAAAGATTTCACGACCGTTGTCGCCGAAACGATTTTTTTTTATCCAGTTAGATCGGCGAGTCGTCAGATCGTGCATCGATGTGCTCGAGACGCGTGTGCTCGTCGGATCCTCCGACGAATACGTACGAATACATATTTTGGCCAGAAGGAGCAAAGAACAAGAGGAAGAGGAGGCGAAGAAGAAGACGAAGAAGACGAAGAAGGAGGAGAAAGTGGAGGTGGAGGAGGAGGAGGAGGAGGAGGAAGACGCGCGTCCACGTGCATAACTCGGACATAAAACAGGCTGGCTGGCGCAAAGCACGGCCCCGTGCTGGGGTACGGATGGGTTAACGGATGGACGGACAGACGGACGGACGGATCGACACACAGCACGCGCGCATGAATATGTAGGATGTCTGGAAAAAAAGACGAGGAAAAGTGGGGGCGGCAAACACTCGACGCGCATAGTAATCGAAGCCGCGTCATGCCAATAACATCGCGCGCCTAATGTTCGATCGATCGATCGATCGCATCGGATCGGATCCACCACAGGGTTTTCCTTGGTTCCCTCGCTGCGTGCGCGAGTGTGTTCGTTCCCTTGGCGCGCGCCACGAACTCCACGAGTTGATTTACGTTCGTTTCTCTTCACGCCGCGCGTGTGAAGCGACGAAGGCTAAAAATTGTCGATGGCTGCGTCTTACGTTGGAAAATTTTAAATCGATCGGTTTTTCAAGTCATTCGGAAATTCACGTCAGGCAAATTCTAATTGAAATGAGTAATAAGTTCGATCGGTCTCAAGTTTTAAATCGTACGTGGAAACGTAGCATTGATGAAGTTGTGACAATTAATAATTGTCACAGTTAATTATTTAATATTAATGTAGTAATTGTTTTAAAACAATTGATACAATTATCAATTTATTTCACTCGTCTATTTTTGATCGAACGATCTGGTCGTTTTAATTAAAGCTGGTCATGTAAATTAAAAGCCACTGAGGTACTTCAAACTGATAAAGATTATATCAGACGATAGACAAAAACAATGAATTTATCAATTTTTACAGCCATTACACAAGTGATGCCTGCAGAAATTCTAATCGAATTTGATTACTATCGACAATGTTCCAATTTTCAATTATTTTCTACTTACTATGAATCTCTTCGCTGACTCCACTACCTGAATAATAAATAAATAATATAAATTTTTGTAACTGATCTCGCAATCGTCCGATCAAGAGTTGGTCCAATGCAAACGCAGCTCAAGTTGCTCAACCAAAAATAAAGGAAGTTACTTTTAGTCTAGCAATTGAACATCGTTTCAACTTCATCGATGTTCATCTGCTGATTTACGCAGACGATTTTAACGATCGATTCGATCGATTCATTGCATCAAAAGTTATCCAACGCAAGTAACTATAACGCGGCGTAATTTTCACGCGTACGCGATGGTGAAACGACAGAAACGAGGAGAAAAAGGGGCGAAGTAACGGGGCAAGAGGGAACGAGATAAAGAGGCAGAAGAAATTGATAGGGGAAAAAAAGAGTGGGAGAAAGGAGAGAAAGAAAAAGGAGGAGGATATGGTGGTAGCGCGGGGTGAAACGAGAGGAGACGCGTGTGCCGCGTACGAAGACACGCGCGAATGGCCGTGGTGAAACGGGCGCGGGTAGGTGGCTTTACACGCGAGCGAGGTTTACAATTTTCTGCACGACGCTCGTTCGAATGCCTGTAACGTTGCGGATGCCAATTGCCGATAATTCAAGGTGTACCTACCCACGATATAACGCGCGGCCGCAGACGCTGACAGATTGCTGGGTACCGGGACAAGCCCTCTCCGATCAGCGCCGGCCCTCTTTTAGGCGCGCCACGTTTTGGCGCGTTCCGGATACCGGAGGACTTGGAGCGTTGCGACTCCGACTTGAGCAAAGCTTCTTGGCCATTTAAACGTTTATTCTTTGAGGGGAAGAGAAGATTTATGAACTTGACGAAAGACTATGTTCGAAAGTAAATCGTAAATATAAATATTGTTTTACGTTAGAATTAACTGGAAGATTACCAGCAGAGCGGTCAAAATCATTAATTCGTAATTTTTCATAGGAATTTGAAAGATTCTTTTTGTAACCTTCTTGATTCTTGATAGAAGGAAGAAGGTTACAAAATAGGAGGATGCTGTTTGTAAGTATCAACGCTAGAACTATCAAAATGATTAATTTGTTATTTTTTACAGATTTATAATTTCTGAAGGTTTGTAAAGAATAGAGCTGTTGGTGATCAACAAACGTTTGATACATGGTGCCAATACATGGTACGATCAATTGGTAAAATGATGTAACGACGTCAAAAATACGTATATTATTACAAAATATATAAATAAAAATCTGCGTTCTTCAAGTTACAAACTCTCAATTAAATCTAAACCATTGATAAACTTTTCCTATTTCTTGCCTATTAATTTCTCAAATCTTCAACTTCTCTACTTCTAAAAACTACTGTCAAGACAGATAAACACGCGCAATGCTTATTTATATAAATACTGCCGCAATTAAACAACAATTTGTATCTTTTATTACACGTTAGTTGGCGATAGTGTTTCAGTGTTGAAACGCGAAGAGGTAATTCCTCAAGAATGAACCAAGAACCATCTCTTTCCTCAATAAACGTGACGTAATACGCTCGTTGACATAAAAGAAGATCGTAACGATCAAATAAAAGTTTACACTTTTTTTTATATAATCATCGCGACAGTGAATCCACGGATCACTTCGTGGATTCTTTATGGATTCTTGAATAGCGTAGGTAAATTATTCATTGCACGTTTGTAATCGAGGTTTCAAACAAGTTACACGGCGAAAGCATCGAGACGTTTTGTTCGTTTATCTTCGCCTTCGGAGGAGCTTTAATCGAAAAAAAAAAAAAAGAAGAAAAAACAGCGACGACGATGGAAAGCACAACCTCTTGACTTCCAATCGCGCATATATAGCTTTTAATATTAATGCACTACGTAACGTTGGCACCTACGTAAGGAAGCGAGCGCGTGACAAGTCGCGACGGTGAATTTACGACGTATTAAATTGCGCTATTTGATATCTTTGTAATTTTCTCCGATGGGCATAAAACTGCATAAAACTGCAAGGAGAGGGAAGGGGACCTAACTCATATATTGCCCCCCGTGAGTTTAATTAAATCAGCCACCGGAATATGTAGAAATAAAGACACATATATGTTATATGTAATATATGTAACATATGTTATATGTAATATAGAACATAAACATATATACAACAAAAATATACAACATATTTGAAGGAAGATCATATCACGCTTAACAGCAAAATTACCAATCCTTATGCCTATCTTGATTTAATTTAGAATTTTACAAATATTTTACAGATACTGCGCATTCCTTCGCTTTTAAACGATAATGCTTCTAAACGAAATAAACGGAAGTTTCGTCACGAAGAAAATTGGCGTGCGTTTTCTCTGCTCGTTCCTATCTCTATTCACGTTGATCACGTGACGAGTAATTAAATTAATAATAACACCGGCACGAAGAAGAGAGTTTTCCGACTTTCTTATTCCCAGAGCTGTCGTATGACCTCCTTCCAAGTGAAAAAGATTTTCCTACAGCCTCGTTGATGCTTCGCGCTCGCTTTGTTTGCAACGCGTTTCTTTGTTTTGTTTAAAATATTCACCGAGCCACTTTATCGAGCGTCATTCGATCGTCGAGTGAAATAACGAAACTGCCAGCGCCTCTCTGTTCAATCTCATTTGTTTGTTTGTGTATTTATTTACTTTTTAATGAAGCTACTATTTTTTTAATTTCTAAACACATCTTCTCCGGAGAGATTTACGCGATTTTATATTTTTGTGAACAAACTTAAAAAGGATCCATTTTATATAAGTGTCTGTTCTGTATATTTCATTTGCTGAGTGTTGTAATAAGTTTTCAACATTTTTACACACATTACATTGAATTCGTTTTGTAGACTTTTGGAATCTTAAAACACCGAAGAATTCACAAAAGTCCGCTGTCTAATCACAGTAAATACTTTAAATATTTTATGCATCTTTCACTTTCCAATTTCTCACAAATTCATAAAAATACGCAGCCTGGTAATTAATTATGTCTCTATTACAGTATGTAGGAAGTATTGGAACGTTCGGTACAAAGGCAACGCCTTTCTAAATTCTTTCTGTATATAACTCTCCGAGTGTTCTCAAACGAATTAATACTAATTTAATGATTCATTGAATTGAATTATTAAACTTTCAATACCTTCTTAAATGTCTGTAGTGTCTCGTTTTAAGATCAAGAGTAGACGCGATTTTTTTTAAAGACGAGAACTTGAGTAGCTGAATTTTAGAAAAAAAAATGAAAAAAGCAAACGAATTGTTGAATTACTGAACCATCGATTTTTTTCAAACTGTTGTCAATTCGTGTGGATCACAATTTAGAAAATTAATTTGATACTTGTATGATTTCTACTTGAGAAAAACTATGACGTAGAAATACACAAAGAAATAAAATAATTAACGAAATTAAGGAATTTTGCAGATAAGAAATTTCCCCGGCTTTTCAATTTAAAGTTTCGTCAAGCAAACCTTGCAAATTCCCCAGTCTCGAGTTAAATTAAACAAACGTTGCAAATAAGAAGCCTCTCATAATTTTTCAATTTTAACTTTATTTGCAACTTTTCATCCATTCGCAAAACTTTCTTCGTCCGTTTCATTGGTTTCTCCTTTATCGAAAATCGGTAAAGGAGAAAAAATTTTGTGGAATATCGAAGGTGAACTTACCGAGCATCTTGCTGAGGTCGGCGTTGTGGAGATCAGGATTCTCGTCGGCCAATTTCTTGCGCTCGACCTTTGCCCAGACCATGAACGCGTTCATCGGGCGACGTATCCGTTGCTCCTTCAGGCTTCTTTGAGCAGTACTGCCTGGATGGCACATCTTCACTCCCGCAGGAATCGGCGAGATGCCTTGTTGATACTCCAGCGACGGACCGGAAGCCAGCCAGGACATGTCCTCCAGCCGCTGCTGCGCCGGGCCGCTCAACATTCCTGGTATCTGAAAGTTGATTTCCGATTTTTAATGCTTACTATACTCTAATACTAACTATATTCGTTATATACTTTCAATATTTCGCCTTCGACTCGCGAGTTTTCATTTTCACATTTGTGCCTCGTTTCGTAATCGTTTGACTTTCGACGGTCACATTTAATTAACTATAGTCACCGCGGATTTCAAGTATTTTGACAAATTTAAATTTTTATGAGTGTAACAACCTAGTCAGATTGAAAATCTTTTACGAATCATTGGAAAAATGAGGCTTGTTTGAGAAACATGAAACATTTAACAATTGTAAGATGGAAATTGGAAAATTTCAAAAGGTTTCAAGCTCTCGTTTTTCATCCGTCGCTTTCTCATTTTAATCGTTTCCAAGTTTCGAGTTTCAAATCCTCTTTCTTTCTTGAGATCCATCGTTTCTCGAATGGGATACCGACGGCGATGAATCGACGAAAATGATCCATCGATCGGCTCTTATTAATTACGCGCTGATTAACGAAAACGGGTGAAAGTCGCGCTCGATATTTTCCGATTCCATTAATACGTAATTACCGAGAGATATTAATCGAAAACTGCTAATGAACGCGATGTATCATACTTACATACGCGGTATTGTTGCGAGGAAAAAGCAGCCATTCTAAGGTTGCCAGACTCTCGTTAGAATCGGTATTATAATATAATGAAAATGAATAATGCGCGCAACTAGGCTCAGAAGAAACGGTGGAAATAATTTATCGTGCGATAATGACTCGTTGATAACTTAATGAACGTGGAACACGTAGATGATAAATATTGAACCTCGTCGTGAGATCGTGCGAGACGTTTGTGTTACCATTGCTAAGCTGCGAATCGAAGACAGGTGACGCTTTCGCGAGGAGATAAGGAAAATGTAGTGCGAGTGAGAAATCGATGTGAATTTCAAGCTGTTTAAGCTCGACGCTGATGGAAATTTTTTGAAAATTTCTCAAGATATTGAGTAGAAACCTTGAATAAGGATCTGTGTTACATCTCGAAGATAATACAGTTTAAAGTTATATATCTGGTACGTCAATCTTGAGGCAATTAGCAGAACAGCCAAAAAGTGATACGTATATTTTTATTTTAATATTCATTGCGATGGAGCAAAATAGACACAGATCTTTCTTCCATAAGTTTCGAACACACGAAGCGCTCCTTTTCTTCTACTTTACATCAACTTTTGGCGAAATATTCTTTAAAATTGTTCTTCAAAAACTGCAGAATCGTACAATAATATTAACTAAATTTTTTCAAAAAATGAGTATACCGAGGAAACACAATAGCGAAAGAATAACAGTACGAAATGAAATTTTCAAAATATAACTTTCAAGTTACATGATGTTACAGATTATAGAGAATTAAATTAACGTTACTTTAATGTCTACATTTTCCTTTGTCGTCCCTTCATTGATTTTTTTTTTTGGTTTAACTCATTTGAATGAAACACATCGTATATTTCGTTCGAATCAATCGAACAAAATCATCTTTTACAACTTTAAAAAGGTAAAACGAACGATTATGTACGAGATCGTTCTCCTTCTAAGTAAAGCCAGTTTCACACTAATGACAAATGCCAAATACTAAACATTTGCTTAATTTTGATTAAAACAAATATTATATTCGCTTCAAAATTGGAAAAAACTAAATGAAATAAATTTACACAACAAAGAATCCATAGTGTTAATGTATCGACAATTGCATTGTAAAATGCACGTGCGATTTGAAGATTTTATCAACTCCGAAAACCGAAATAAAAATCGAAATAAGAAGACTGCAAATCCAAAGATAAAAACTTTCGCTATTAAATGATAATCGCGTTAATAATCCCTTGCTTGCTTACAAAGTTTGATACTTTTGCTGTTGTAACATTGTCTATAAAGCAACAAACCGTGGCGTGAAGCTGGCTTAACGCGAGAAACGCTATAAAGTAGCGTGAACGTAGGTGTGCGGGTGTCACGTTCGAGGTGAAACAGCGTTCCTTAAATGAGAAATATGCGAGACTATTTTCAAACGGAACGGTCTCTCCTGTCTGTGCTGGATCGACCAGACCTGAAACGTACCGAAATGATTTGGGTATCGATGGGCATGGAACTGTCGTTGCCGTCGATGTTCGACTCGATGTCGTAGGCCCTCGACGTAGGTGTCGCATAAAGCGAGGAATGAAGTGCCAAGAGTCCAGGGGAACCGCCATAACTGCTCACCGGCGGTGGTGTCACCTCACCCCTGTCATAATTATCCAGCATCCTATAAATTCAAACGCGAATTTATTAATCACTCGTACCGTTCGTAACGTATTACTTTGGTTGACAATGAAATTGCTCCTCCGCCTATGCGGAGGACGTAAGAGTCAATCAATTTTTTTATTAAATTCTCTTCTTGCATTATACAAACATATTTTTTTTTCTTATCGAAACCTCCAAAATAATTTAATTGCAATATCGTAATAATCACGATGATATTGTCACAACCAAACTCGATAATAACAAAAGGATATTTGCACGGTGAAAGTTGCTTTTAATAAGAAGCGAGTTATATACTGATTGATTTCTGAGTTCTTGAAGAAAGAATTCTTCAAAGAATAGACTTTGAATATTTCTTAAACGCGAACCTGATATTTTACGATAGAAATATTGCAATGTATATTTCTTTATAATATATTTATATTATAAAGAAATATATATATAATATAATATAACATAATATATAATATATTCCTTTATTTAATATATTAAATATTTATTTATACTTTATTTAATATATATTATATAAATGAAGGAGTGAAGTCTGAAGTCGCAGATCTAAGGAAGCAACCACAACCGGCGGTGGTGTCACCTTATCTCTGTCGTAATTATCCAGCATCCTATAAATTCAAACGCGAATTTATTAATCATTGGTACCGTTTATAACGTGGTACGAGCGGCTTTTGGTTAACGGTAAAATCGCTACGCATCCGGTGCGAGTTCACGCGCAATACGACCGATGAAATAACGCGGTCGTGTATCGTTTCGCTTCAACGAATGGCTTGTTTGTCATGCGAACGTACGCATCACGACACACACGCTGCTTTTCCCCGATAAATCTCGACGTTAAACAGCGCTCGAGGATCGTTTCGGATCGATAGGTTCTTTTTTCTTTTTTTTTTATTTAATAAATCGAATAAAGTGAGATATACAGGAACAATCTGATGTTGCGTAATCAAATAACGGTATGGAAAAACGCGATGTAAGTAGAGTCTGTGTTGTTGCTTTTTATTCTAGTTAGTAGTTGTCAGAATCGTTTCACGAGTTTTGCAAGTTTCTTTTTCTAATTTTTTCAACTCTTTTGCTAATTCCACGACTGGAAATTATCTCGATTGTTTTCCTTCGAGTACTTAAAATTCGACAAAAGAATACATAAAGTTCCGCGACCGATTGAATTCTCCTTATTATTATTCCTCCACTTTTCTTCGTATTCCTCCCTTTCCATTGTTAGAACGAATCGCGATCGCGTTTAAACAAATTATTTAGTTATTTAGTTATCGAGGCAAAAGGAGTTCAGAGGTAGAGATCGAAGAAGGTAATGGGCACAATGTGTTTAATGAGGAGAGATGACCGTGGAAAAGATCGGTCGTATTGTTCGCCGATAAAAGAAAGCCGAGTGAATATTCTGCGTTCAGATTCGCGCTCCTTCTGATCCCGGCTCGAGATGGACTTGGCCGTTTTCTGGAATGGAGTTCTAATTACCGCTTCCTTTTGCACTTGTACCCGTTTCTCCCTGGGTCAACACTTCAATTATAATTTAATGACGTGAGAATAATAATTAATTCATTGAAATTAGCAACAAGTTTGAATCTATTAGCTGCTTGCGCACGGTGTATTATAAACGGTTACGATTTCATATTCGCTCATTTATAACATACTATACTTATTACTGATTTACTATCAATACCAGATGGATCTGGTGTTAATTATTTTATTCGCATGTTCGCATTTGTATAAAACTGATTGAAAATTATTTCGTACCACTGTTAATCGCTGTATAATTGGAATTCCAAGAGGAATACAAAGGTAAAAGAGGCGAGGAATGACATACGAAACAGAAAACAAGCTAAAATAACGGGGGAAATAAATTTAATAATTTAAAGTTAAGAGAATATATCGACTACTTGGATGCATCTTACTTTTCTAAGAGCATACTTCGGAGTTTAAACATTGTTTAAGTTGACTTTCAGTTTTTTCAACTTAACTGACAAAAGATAAGCATCTACGATGAAAACATTGGTTAAATTTGCAAGTTTTTTTTATTAACAGTAAATAGATTAAGTTTCAATTCAATTAATTTCGAATCATGTGAGAGTAGGTCAAGTTAACTTAAACTACTCTCACAATCAGAGTAGACGTAAAATTTGATATATTACATATTCCAAAAGAAAGAAAGGAAAAAAAGAAAAAGATCGAGTCGAATTGATACGAGGAACATACTACACGCGTGGCGGTTCAACTTCTTCATCCCGACTTCATCGCACGATATATACAAAGTTAACCATCTTCGGTACTACCACCGGAACATCCCCGATTAAAAGCAAAAGTCAATTATTCCGATTGTCTCTGTCTTCGAGCTCGCAGTCTCCGCCCGTGGATAAGGACGAAAGACAAGGACGAGTCGCGCACGACGCGGATGGAATACCATTCTCGATCGGTTCGATATACCCAGGGCAAACGAGAGCGCGCCTCCTCGGTGGAGAAAACAAGAGATCGATTCGTACACGCCGGCGAGACATTCGTATATATACCGGCGAGGTAATTGACTTTGGCGTCTCTGTTTCGTCGTGGCCGCTGAGAAGAAGAGGAACTCGCGAGCGGCGTGGCGCGCAGAGAAATCCCCCGGTGGGTCGGCGCTCGTGCCTCTCTGTGACTGTGCGGCCGATTGATCTGTCAACCCCGTTAGGAAAAGAGTTGATCGACATGAATGAACCATTCAAGGCCACTTAATGGAATTCCCACGATTGTCCTTAAGGCATAATGCGACCGTGCCGGATATAATAGTGGCAACAGCTGTCCCCGTGCATGCTCGCGTTCGTAATATATATATATACAGCGGCAGACGAAAGAAAGTTGGAAATTCGCATTTCCCTGTGCGAATGTTAACCTGTCTGTGTACGTACAGTGGCTCGTAGAAATGTCTCAAACGAACTATACAGTTTGAAATCAAACTGAAAATGTACATGGAAATTATGAGATATTTATTGCAGGAAGAATCATTTTAATAAATAATCGTATACATGTTTGTATATACATGTTTCGTATAACACACAAAACCTACCCAAAAAAAAAAAAAATTCCTGCAAGTGAGCAACTATATATCTGCCAGAATTAATCTTTTTTTATTATAACATTCTATTCTAGTATTTTTTTATTATTAACATTCTATTCTAAAATGTGCATTATATCCAAACAGAACCACCCTCTTGAGCCCCTAGCCTCTATATTCGTACATCTATACAGATACGCATTAGTACACGTTGGTTTGTTAATACAATAGAGTGCGCGAAACATACGTACACGTGTACGGTGTTTGTCCTTTAAACGCGTGTTTAGGTATATAAATTTGAAAACAAAAAAAAAGGAAAAAAGATGCACGTAATACACACGCGAGCGCATGCATATATGTATATGGACACGCGAGTGTTCCACATAATGGCCATTGTTTCATTGGGTCCGCGAGAGATGCTGAGAGAGACGGGGGCAAAAACGTAGCAGCATTTTCATTCAATAAAGTTCACCGGCTAGTGGAGACGGTTTTTGCTAGTAGTCCTTCTCGAGCACGGCGCACGCTTCCTCCAGTGATAGTTTCTTCCCCGATCGAAACGCGCGCCACGACTACAAGCTACTGTTCTGGCTGGGCTGAGCTATGACATCGATAAGCGAGATCGATACGAGGTGTCGTTTTAATAACGCGCCGACACTGGGACCAACGATCGATGGCCGAAGCAGTGGGATCGTTTCGGCGTGGGACGTCAGGTCAACGACCGAGAGATTATGCATTTTCATTCTATTCTTATTCTTCGCATTTCCGATTCTTTCTTGTTCTTTTTTTTTTTTTCTCTCTGAAGAAGGCAATTTGGAAGTTTGTCTGCGACGTGGATCATTCTATTCTTGTTTCTTTCAGTTTCGGAGCTTTCTTGTTTTTTTTTTTTCCCAAGGAGGCAAGTTGGAAAGTTTATCTGTGACTTGTGGATCGTTCTATATTTATTTTCCTTCCTTTCCTTTCAGTTTCACAGCTCTTTTGTTTCTCGAGGGAGGCAATTTGGAAGTGAATCACGTTTATTCTTATTTTTCTTTTATTCCTAATTTCTTTTTTTTCTCCGTTTGTTTAGAGGAAGGATTTTTTTAGTAATTCAAGAATTATTAATATACGTGTACTCTCAAAAGTACGAATCCAACTAACTCAACATAATTGAATAATTTCACCGCGGCAAAAGACAAAATGATTTAACGCTGCCACGCTGCGACAATGAAACAATCTCACAATTGAAAGTGTTACTGACATTTGCGAAGAAAGAGAAGAAAAGGGAAGGTTGAATTTCAAGTAGAATGCACGTACAGTCGGCAAACGAAAAACCTGCAAAAACTCACGGTCAAGATTCCTCAGGTTCAGGCGGTGTCGGTGCAGCTGCACCACCCACGCATATGATAGATACGCCACTGCCTTCAGCATTGTTTCTTTAATGATTCATATAGGGTGATTGTACGAAGAGTAGAGGAAGCAGTTTCCAACTGCAAATGCAATGAGCCTGTGTCGTATCGGAAATATTAAATCCTGCCGGTGTCGTCGACGGCCTCCGTGTGTAAAATACGTGGATCGCACATTTTAATGACGATTATGATATGCAGGCGACTTTCGTTCCTTTAAATTGCAAATCGCTGCTTTCTCGTTGCGCCGACAGCGAGATTTCGTTCGAACAAAGTTCTCCTGGCTCGGGAATATAAAAATCGAAAATACAAACTTCGAAATTTTCCTTTCATTTATTTTTGATATTGCGACTCGTATTTGTTGTAGTTTATATCTATATTTACATTTGATTTCACTGTTTCTTATACAGCGTAGTAAATATTTGTACATGTTCGAAGGTGTATGTAGAATGTACTTGGAATGAGACTTTCTAGTTTGATGTTTTTTACATTATTTTGAACACGTATAGTAATAACTGCATGTATTTTAAGTGATAACAACACTTTATAGGTTCCAAGAGAATATTGATTAAAATATGGATAATATTGATTGATATAAAGAAAGAAGAAAAAAAAACTAAAGGTGACTAAAAACTTTGTTTGCTAACTATATTGGGACATCGAAGCACCATGGTTTCTAGCCATATTCTAAAAGTTCCTCCTTTCGTGAATTTCTTTACAAGACTAACTTGTAAATAAGACAGATATCTCAAATTGTACGGTATAAAAGAAAGAGAGAATTTTAAAAATAATCCATCAAATCTTGATCTGAATCTCAAACTTATAATATTAGGATCAGTACTTGCGTACTTGATGCTCGATAAAAATTCTTCTAATTTCAAACGATTCAACAAAAACGGTTCACCAATATTGATCTGACAAAAATTTCACTCCAAATCCTATCTTATCCAGCTAGTCCCCTGTTTAAATAGATGTACCGTACTAAGAACATCCTTTAATTCAACCATTCGTGGAATTAATCGCACACCAAGAACCTTTGCTAAATAATGAAAGACTTGTTCAACTTTTACTCACTCGACCTCTCTTTTCCATCGAAGGGTAATTACAAATACCGAGGAAGACGTTCACTCGACGGTACGTCGATCGAAGGAATTGCGAGCCAGGGCTGGTCCGGGCGCAGATATTTGCCAGGGCGCAAAAGTCGAGCAGAAAGCGCGGCAGCGTGGCACACGAGACAAAGGACACACGAACGAACGAACGAACGATCCTCTAAATCGGCACGTCCGTCGAGGCTCATGAATCTCGGCGAAACAGAGAAAACCCGTGTGTGCACGGTTCGGTACGCAGCACGGGCACGGACACGGGGAGTGAAGCTCGTGTGGTGAACCAGGAGGACAGAAAGGAAGAAAAAAGGAGAGAGAGAGAGAGAGAGAGAGGAGAGAGAGAGAGGGAGAGGGAGAGACGAGAGGAACGAGGCCTCCGTCAACGACACACTTGTTGTTCCTCCGGAGTAAATTATTCCCCCCCTTTCTGGTCGCGGAGAGGCAGAGAAAGCTTTCGAGTCGCGGACGCCTGACGGCTGACGTAGTGGCGCATTTTATTCAAATAATCGCGACGACCGAACACACCCTTGCATTGCTCGACGCAACGGGCGCACCGGCCTCGAACGCGCCGCGATCGCGAGTAGCGAAATGCATACTGCTCGGTCTACACGCTTTGCTCTCGCTATTTTTATCTTTTGTCCGTCGATTCTAGGATTATTGGTAATTCGACCGGTCATTCTGAGTGCACGAGTCGGATACGAGAATCTATGGATGAATTTGTTGCTTGATTCGTCTTGAGACGGATTGCGGAAAAAAATATGGTCCATTTCCTCGTTTCTTGTTTATTAATTCCATGAAAAAATTAACGAAACGCGCCAAATTCATAAACGTAAAAAGTACATCCAATCAGATAAATTGTCGTTTCAATGAGATCAATATTTTTCTATTGGCGAATCGTGTTCCAATGGAACACGATTCCAAACGCGATATTATTAAAAAAAACGCAAATAAAATTAATCAAAAGTTACGGTTTCTTTATTCCTATTTCTGAAATAATTGCATCCATCATTCAATAGAAATAGTACTGGAGATAAAATCAAAGACCTTTCTATTACGTGCATGAATAGAGAAATAGAAATATTGGAGATTTCAATGAGTGGTAACGAGCAATTCTATGCTCGTGAATGTCAGCAGAGACTCGCGATAAGCTCTCAAATAATTGGAATTTACATCGGGTTATTCAGTTTAGAAAAAAAAAAAAAAAAAAAAAAAAAATTAAATTAATCCCAAGAGTCTCTAAAAATTTTCCACAGTACTATCAAGATTCTGACCAATAAGACAGAATTTTATATTTTCGTTTACGTATGTTGTATCATGCGTTCCACCGAGATGAATTCAACGAGATAAGCAACGAACGAGCAAGATTCGGTAGATTCAACTGATTTTTAGCACGACTCGCGTCGAGATTGCCAGATTAGTGTGAACAATGTGTGACAATAACGCGACAAGATCAGCTTTATGTTTCCGAAAGCGAGACAATTTTAATTTTATCAAATATCTGTTAATACCAGACTACGGATTTTATACAAATGCATATTTCTGGGAATATGTATAATTGAGAAAGCAGAGATTATTAATTGAAAGTTATTATTTTACGTGTTGAGTGTAAAAAGCACTAATTATTTAATTAAATCGAACTATAACGTGTATATTAATATAATATAATAGTTGCATTTATATTTTAAATTTTGTGGATATTATGTGCACTTTGATGTGCAAACATTTTTATAATTTTTTTATAAATAAATCCGCAAAACAAAGACTTTTCAGCACCATTCGTGGTTGTCAACTAAAAATGACACTTATTCCTATTCCATAAGCATTCATCGATGCAGATGATAAATTAGATTAACAGAGTGACTCAATATATTTTGTGTAAAATATATAATAAAATATTGGCTTTCAAAAAATGCTATTAATATGCAATAATAAAATTGGCATTCAAATTGTCATATCCTGCGAAGCTAATCTATCGTTTAAAAGTTCCTTTCTCCCATATAATTTCTAAATAATAAATCAAATACGGAAGATTACCAACTAAAATTAATACATAAAATTGACAAAAGATACATTTTTTATGGTAATATCCAAAATTAATATTTTCTACGATTATTTGATTATAGAAAAATAAAGAGACGTATTAAATTAAATTATGCATTAAACAATTCCGTATTTCGTCTGCCAACTTCATGAAACGATAATAAGTATTATCCCTAATCACTAATTTGTGAAATTTAATAAAACCGTTGTCGCAAACCGACCGATGGGTATATGAATATTTATGAGCGGTAGCGTACGTTGCAAAACTGATTCGATAGTCAATCAGTTGATACGTTAAACGCGGAAACTAACAAACAAAAGCGTACAGTTACAAATGAGAAGAAGGGAAAAGAAAAGGATAAATGGTGCTCTACTATAAAGGGAAGAATCAATCGACTCCAATTACCTATTTGTCTCGTACATTTATGCAAAGTCCAAACTACGACGATAACTATTGTATAATAATAAAGCAAAATATGAAAAATTATTTAATTGTAAATCTCTCAAATTTCTCGTTTCTCTTTCGTAAAGTCATGCGCACGCGCGCGCGAGATACGCCTTAACTCGAAATCATCGCGAAGAGATCGAGCAGAGACGCGAACGGAGGAACTTGTAATTTTATAAGCCCCTGATTAAACTTTTAAATCGAATGACCAATGTGGTTCGCTTGGTAAGCGGAAGTGACGACCCGAGCCGCTCACCTCTGCACTACTAACGCTCCGGCGCGTTTCAGATTTGAGAACGAAGAAAGCGCATCCCCGAAACCTCTACAGGTTTAAGCCTGGCGGAACGAACGTCGTCGCTGTTGTACCCTATATACCTTCTTCTGACCTCAGACCGTGCCGGCCATTACGTACAACTTCCTGTAACCGGTGGAAACACCGATCGAACATCTCTCGGTGACCTCGTACTGTTCGTTTCTTCTTGAAAGAAGAAGTGGCTAGGTGCTTTTTTTTTTTTTTCGGCGAAGGACTCGTTTGTTCGCGGATAATTTGTCACGATAATTTATCAAGATAATTTATTTCTAGTCGTTCCCCGGCTCGATCGTACTGTTGTTGCGTTTGAAGATATTTTACCAGCTGAGAAATATGTATTACGCAATAGTGACGCGGAGTGACGAGTCAAAGTGAGTTATATCGGTTTCGTCGTAAAACGTCAGACGCGAGAAGTTTTTGTTAATTGCTAGGAGTGTAAATAACAATCGTTCTCGCTTCAATTTTCATGCTAAAACTCTCAACTTGTCGTTAAACATTGGAAATGAGTTCAATTATAGCGTAATATAATTTTGGAATAAAATGAAATACTGCTCAAATATCCAAAATTATTACAAACATCTATAATTGAACTGTTTGACGATTAATATTATAATTGTATACAAAATACTATCAAAGAGAAGATAACTACACCTACTCTTGAACAAATCAAAAAAATATTACATAAGAAAGTATTCTCTGCCAGATTTCAATTAATTTTGGAAAATAAAATGAAATACTGCTCAAATATCCGTAGTACAATATAAAAAATATAACAAAATATAAAGTGAAACTTAATGTTTTAACAATCTAACATAAATCACTGCGTTAAAATCATTCGAGAACTGATATCGTAATACCGTGCAAAGTACTAAAATTAAAAGGATAATTATACTCTTAAATACTTCAAAGTACAAGGAAGTATGCCCCATTCAGCGAAACTGTTAATGGCCTGCGTTTCTCACTAACATAAAAAAAGAAAAAAAAAAAAGAAAAAAGAAAGAAAGAAAGAAAAGAGAAAAGAAAGAAGAAAGAAATGGAATAATTATAGAGAAGGAAATTGTTCAGGAACAACGCTCGTCAACGTGCGCGTTCTGTCAAAAGAGAAGAGAGTCTCGCGGAGGAGTAATATCCGACTTCCGGCCGTGAGAGACGTTCGGACACCTCAATTCGTTAACTCTCACTCTTCATTGTTTTCGAGAAACGCAAATTCCCCACCTCTACCCCACCCCCACCCCTACCCCACCCTCCCCCTGCCCGCGAGGCACAAGTGAATTTCGATTCCGTTAATAAATCAATGTCATTGTCGGCCATTTAAAATTCCCCCGAAACTCGTGCACGACGAACATGCGACGACCAAGCTTCTACAAATCACCTCTTCCCACCGCCGGCTTTTGTGCCATAATTATTATATATGTATAACGCGAATAAAATGTATTTGTAACAATGCAATCATTGCATCAACGACACGCGCAAAATCGTGACAACGATTAACCTCGTATCGTTCGCGCAGTATGGTAGGCTTTACCGTCTTTATTTAACGGTCCGCGATTGTTCATACACCGGGTGTCGCGAAACGCTTGTACTTACTCTCGTTTAAAAACGTTAGAACGTTTCTGTTCGTTTCCAATTTATTGTATTTTGTCGCAGATGACTTTTTTCATTAATCGTGATAGTTAATAATAAAATATTATATTAATATACTAACGCTTGATATTCTTCTTTGTTATTTTATTTCCTCCAGTTTTGAAATAAATGTAATGTTTATTAGATTAGATATGATTTTTAGGATACTCTTTAGTTTTAATCAATTATGAGTAGACGTTTAAAATGGATAGTAAGATTTTGAGACTTTTGAATGTTTGACTCGTTGACTGATAGCTTCTATTTCTACATTTTAGAATTAATTTAGATAATAAATTTTAAATTGAGATAATTTTAAACTCAATCGTAATATAATTGATATAATGATAAAACTCGTTCGTTGAGATTCGTTGAAACTGTAACATAAATAACTAAATAAAATTGTAAAATACGTTCTCATTTAGTGCAACTGTAATATAGTATTTCATAAAAATTAAATATTCAATCCTGAAGAATGAAGATATTTTGCGTGACAGTCGACGTGTTAATACTGAATCGAAATGGAACACTCTCCTTGAGACTATTGCTTCTAAAATCGATTGAAATTTCGATTTACAATATGTCAATACAACTTGATCAAATTTTTCAGGAAGTTGATTTCCAAACTGATTTTACACGTTAATTTAAAACACTGACTTTTAAAATTCATCTTCTATAATCGTTTCTAGTTTCATCAGAAATTTCTAAAAATTGAGATCTTCTTGAAATCGAAACTGAAGCTCCGACAAAACGCTGAAATTTTGATTTTCATTGAAATCATAATTGAAAGTTTGGGATTTAAACGATATTTTCCTTTACACCCTTGATAATAATATATACTTATGTATTTTATATATATGTGTATAATTTTTATGATTTTATATAAATACATATTAATACATATAATATATTATACATTGATATAATAATTTATAAATACATATAAATACATATTTATATATATTATTTTTATATATTTAATCCACACTTTCGTATTTCTTTCTCGCGTCATTCTGTTGCACGATGTATTTTCAGTATATCTAGCACGAAACAAGCACGGACGTGCCACGATATTGTACACTCGACATGCTCGGATAACGAAAACAACGCGAAACAGAATAATAAGTGTTTAATGCCAAACATTATCGATTAAGCTAATAGGCGAATAATTTTACACCCTGAAATCACCATGTATCAAAGTTACTTATTCCTTGCTACGGTACTGAGAACGCGAAATTCTATTACGAGCTAAAGTTCGAGCTGCCAGGCTGAAATTTTGCACGGTTTGTTAGCCAGCTTCTACAGCCTATCGACAAATGTTGCAAGTTTCAAATGAATTAACCTTTCACGTACGAGCAGACTCTCCTTCCAGTTCCGCTATTGCTCGTTATCTTCAAGAATTATATGCGTTATATAAAACAAGTTTTGCATTTGCAAAGTTTATTCTATAAATATTCGCGCCTTTTACATAACAATCAATCGATCCGATTTCCTCGAAAATGGTCACATTTATCACAATCGTTACGAATTTAAATTCCAAATTTACAATATTGAAATATTTACAATATAAAAATTTTTAGTACCCTATGGAGAATTTTAAAATTTTTCAAGCCAAAAGCCAGTACATCGTTCCTTCCTTTTGACTTATTTTTGCACGTAGAATTATCCTCCTTTCGGCGTTGTATCGCGATTTTAGATATGCCTCGCGCAGGTTATATAAAGATGATTATAAATACATGATAGAAATGTGGCAAATTATGTAATGTAGGAACGAAATACGGGGAATATAGAATGTTTCTCTCTGTGCATTTTGTTTTAATATTACCCATCTGAATTCCTTGATCGAGGCGTATTGTTTGAAAAGATGTGCATATTATTTTAAAAATGGAAAATATCTTATTAGAAAGTACGGAGATATGCAAATAATTTTCGTATTTTGCTGACTAGTTAACATCTATTGTATTCACGCGTTCGTTTAACACGTTCGTATCGTATCGATGAACCACTTAATTTTCTTTAAGAAAGACAGCTAGACGTTTAACAATATATAACAGAATATTAATTACCATTCATTATTAACAAATTAAAATAAAACCCGCGCGTCCCTTCCACTTTTTAAACGTTCCTAACTACGACACCGGCTTGAAAAATAAAGTCTTTCGAAAAGAATCAGAAGAGGCACGAAACAGACCCAACGAAAATTACACGTTTCTGTAATTAAAACACGCTCGGTGGAACGGGAGGGGAAGAAAACGATTGGCGGAACGGCGATTCGCGGAAACGTCGCTCAAGGAACGGCGGCCGCTCGGCCGCTGAAAGGAGGCGATTCCCTCGAAATTACCGTAATTGATTTTTATCCGTAATTAATACGTAGTCACCGTCCCAGCCGTCCCGAGTCACCGATCTGAGTCATCGCGGATCATCGTCACAAAAATTACCTGGGGGACCCGACGACAAAGTTCGTCGCGTCACTCGGCGGCTCTCCTCGCTCGTTATTATTTCCCGTTCGTTCGCGATCGATCGATCGAAAGCTGTTGTCCTCTTCCCCCGAAATTCGGGGGGAAGTCCCGGGTATTGTTCGAACGGTCGCGACGCGCGCGTGAATCCCGACGCGACGCTCGTACCGAGAAAAAAACCGACGCGCACCGCTCGCGTAGTTTATCGTTCACGGAATTATTGACGTTTCGTCGATATAATCGATGTTTGCGAATCGGCCTCGACGACGGGTTGTCGACCTTCGACGATCGATGGAAGCTCTTCGCGGGTTTTTCTTGGCCGTTCGTTCTTGAGAAGTTTCGAAGATCGAATATGAAAAATCTCAATCTCAAAGTTACACGGTTTTTTTTTTCAATTTTTAAATATCAAACTCGATGATCAGTTTACGTTTCAAGAGAATATAATATCTTAAACGTACCATCCGGGGCAATGACAGTCGTTAACCCCTCGTAGGGGGTTGTTTTCTCCCTGAGTGAGATTTCTCACGATTTTTATTTTTTAGCTTAAAAGCCGAGACTTTGCAATATAGCGAAGATTTAATAGATTAAATTGTACAAATCTTTTTTACACTTTTTGAACGCCTAGAGCAGCAACGACTCGGCGTTCTTCTACGAATAATTTTCTCGAATTAGGTCTGTTAATCTTTGCGTTGACAAAAATTTTCTGCCATGCTGATATGAGCGAACTAAATGGATAGTGTCGTACATTGTGGGAGATGAGACGAATTGAATTCGCGAGAAATAGGAAGTCTAAAAGAAATAAGAAATATGTACGCACGTATCGGGATCCTGTTCGTTTTAATTTTTAAACATATTTCAGATATGTTATTCGGTTACAGTGAGATCTAACAATTAAAAGAAAAATATGTTTGTTATATAAAAGTGATAATAACGAGGCAGTTAAGCGAAGGAAGGAAGTTCAAGTTAGTCAGAATGTTCAATTTACTCGATTTGTAATTCTAAGTAACACAGCTTTGCATACGACTATATTAACTTGGGAATATTATATAATTTTCTTCTATTCCACTTGTAATTGCTCGCTTCGAGATTCTCTCGTCGTAAAAAATAGATGTAAATCATCAACACTTTGAGTCTGCGGCATAACGTTTTCATGAAATGTTTGCGCCAAAAAAGAAAAAAAAAGCAAAATAATCAAACTCGTATAGTATTTTGTATAAAATTTAGTCAAAAAAATTTTAATAAACGTACGAAAGCAAGATTAATTCGTCTACGATATTCTTACTCTCTCACAACTTATACAAGCATTTATGTCACCTTTCTTTCTTCAAAAGATGTTTCACGTGAAACTTTTCCATCAGTCACTGATAATAAATAATAAAAATTTCGCTAGAAATGCGCGAGGTATTTTAAAAACACAAACGGACGCGATCGAAAGAACGCGACAAAGTTAAATAATCAACACCGCCAAGTTGCGTGACTGTTAAAACACGACGAAAACGACAAAATTCCGCTGCAGCGCGAACTCGCGATTGAAATACATCTGAAATATCCCTCGATTGCAAATGCAAACGTATAAATATATATATATATATCGAGACAATTCGTTTTTCATCGATCGCGCAAGAATCGAAACGAGATTTCGTACGGAAGAGCACGACGGATGTTGGTCGTAGAGACGCCTGGAGTGTGCAAAAGACGACACGATGAAAATGTACATATACATCACTCCTTGACACTTCTGAATCTAGGCTACGAGAGTTACTCGCCGGGACATGTGACTGAATATCGTGACATGGTTCGCGATCCATGCGACGGCCGCGCGAGCAACGGATGGAACCGACCGGAACAATTTTAATGAAGATGATTTTCGTCGCCAGGAAACGCCGCCAGTTGAAAAACTCCATCTCCGAACCGTTTTATTTTCGTTTCTTCTTTCTTTCTACCGTTTCACCGGCTACTTTCCTTCCACTAAATCTGGCGTTTGTTCATTTCGCCAGAAAAGGAAAAAATTCAAAGTATTCGTCGTACCTGGCCAAGAAAGACCATTTTTACAGTTCTCAACATTTTCTGCGCTTCCGGTAAAGTTTAACGTAACGCGATGATAATTTTTGCGTGCGCACATTATGCATACGCATTTGTGTGAAGATAATTAAGAAAATGGAATCTATGTAGAAAACTAATCGACTTCAAATCAAATGTTACAGAAAGAATCGCATTAGATGCACTGCGTGCATCTTTCCGCTTTCAAGTTTTTCACAAACGCGTAAAAAGTCCGCAGTCTACGTACTACAGATAATAGCATTAATCTCCTCTTATTTTTTTATTTTTGAATAATCTGAATCTGATGATCTGAAGTGCTGCATTCGCTCGTATAATAACTGATAAGATAAAAATTCATTCTCTTCGACCGCTCGCCACGAATAGGAATTCCATTGTATCGTGCAATAAATAAACCGAATAAGAATACAACAAAATTATCGATCATCAATGTGTACAAATTAAAATACAGGCCAGAGCCCGTAAGTGCATTACGCACTGATATTAATCATACCCGAGGAACTTTCTATTTGGTTGTCTCGAAAAATTTTCACAAACGCCCCGACACTTTTTCTGAATCTAAAGTTCTTTTGAAATTTCGTCAAGATTGGTCAAATTTGAAGATTGTACAATGGAGATTTAGAAAATAAGATACGTGCGGTTATACGAATGTCAAAAATTGAATATTAATGGATAAATGACTATTTAAATACGTACGTGATATTTGCTAATACGATATTTGCTATACGAGCTCGCATCAAATTATAATTCCTATATTTTTAGATTTGTTTCAAACACGAACAATAGAGCCGCGATAGCCGCCTATCGTCACAGTGTTAATGAATTTCAAATGTTTTACGTAACACGTGTATACTGCGTTCACGAAAAAACATTCTTATAAATTTTCAAACGCTTCTGTTGAGTTTCCACGCACGATGCTCGTCACTCTCAAATCCTCGACCGTTCCACTGAATTCGGTTGATTCAGCGGCTATAGTTTTGCATCATTTCTAATAATCTTAATGTTCAACAAGGTTACGGAATATAGCGTCCCTGATCTATGAAGCGCCGTGCAACTAATAAACTGCTAATGTTTATGAAAATTTATATTCCCAGAATATTTTTCCATTATTACACGCACTCCGTGCGTTTTTTGCACTTTATACGCCCCAAATATCCGCAATCTAGCAGCATAATTAACGTCGAGAATTAATAGCAAACGAAGAATACCAAGAAATATTTATCCTTTCGCATAAAAAATCGATTGAAATATTTTCTTGTCGAATCGTAAAAGATTTAATTTCTCAAGAGGGAAAATAAAACTAGCGTGCCTCGGTTTAATATTCGACTTTCGATAAGTTATATCCACCGTGTTACGAAAATGAAAATTCCTCGGACATGATCGAACAAATAATTTCAATAACCTGGTGACAAAAAAGAAAACCTTGGTGATATCAATCTTTATTACTTCGATACTGTTAGCTGAAGTAGAATGTAGTTGTAGTTGGTCGAACGGATTTGACAGCGTAGCTACCGGTCGGCAGCGATAAAGATTAACTGGCATTCGGGAATAAACTTGAAACGTTTATTTCTCTCGAAATAAATGAATCGAGCGACATTTTACGCGATAGCTGCAGTACTGAAGTGGAAACGCTTTTACCAAACAGACGCTTAAAATCGTCTGGTAAGTTTGCAACTCTGCATCGTGAAAGTCTACGAGTCTCGAACGAAAGAAGCAATTTGTCAAGGAAGAAAGCAAAAACTCTAGCTTCTGGATAGATCAACCGGATAAAATGCCAGGAAATATAGAAACGTTCCAGTTTGCAATAAATTAGTCGTCATATCGCGCAGAACGGAACGGAGAATTGCTCCAATAATTTCAACAAACTGCCGATAAGGAAAAAGAAATGCACCTACAGGTACATTTATACTTCCGTTTGCTACCAGTTTGCATTTAACAACGACTGAAACAATTTCTTTTCTTAGAACTCACTTTTGAAACAAACTGGAATTTCGGACCGTCAACACTTTCACACATGCGAGCGTCGCATATGTGCGTATAATACTTGATTTTGGTTGTCCAAAAATATTAATATTCCACATATAAATTACTATAATTTAAACAACCAAAATAACTAGATTTACTACACTCGTGTTTCTGTCCAAACAGAAATTGGTAATTTTGACAAAAACAGCTGTATCTTTTGAGTAATTCAAACGATAGTCTGAAATCAGTCACGTCAGAGCAGGGTTTAATTAAAAATAATTAAATTAATTAATAAAGAAAAATTGTACAGTTATTTACAAAGCCATACGTAAAAATAATATTTCCTACGCGCGACTGTCATTTCAAATATCCCGCCGCGAAAATGTTGACTGAATTCTTGAAAACGGGTGTTCGATTGTCATAGTACACTAATAAAGTTAAAATTAGTTAAATTACGGTACAATGACAAAAATTGCACAATTATTTATGGAAAGAGTAATTTATATAATTCATGTAATTATTTATATAATATATAAAAAGATTATTTATATAAAAAATATACATAATTTGCAAAAATAATATCCCTCGCACGCGACTGTCATTTCGAATATATCTCGCCGGGAAGGGCGAGTGTTGAGGTGCTCCTACACCTTCGAAACCGTACTTAACTTTGACAACTACACGATACCTCGGCCACGAACTTTCGACGGATGAGGCATCGATCTGTCAACGAAGAAAGCAAAAACACCGGCCAGATACGTCAACCAGATAAAATACCAGAGGATACAGAAATACCAACATTCTAGGCCCGGATAAATTGCGGTATCGCGGCCCAGAACGGAACAGAGATTCTCCCTCTCTCTTTGGGCCATGGTCAACCTAATAATCTCAGACTGTTTAAAGAAGAGACTCTTCTGCCGTTTGGTTACGCCAATTCCACGTAATAACAGTGAAATATTGAATCCGAGCGTAAACTGCAATTTAATCGACTCGCGGCACGAATGTCTGCAGGACACGAGAGCGAGATCTCCTGGGCTGGCTCGGGCTCTCGAGCCACGACACGTAAACGAGAAAATTCTCGAGGAAGAAGGGAAATGCCGAAGGGGTCCCGAAGGGGGTTCGTTCGTACCGACCGACGCATCGACCCTGTTCCCTCTCGTTCCCGATTCCTTTCGTCTCCCCTCTCTCTCGTCGTCCATCTTTCCCCACGGTTTTCCTCTCTGTCTCTCCTCGCGAGAGTGCTCGAGGATCAACGATAGTGATTGGCGATTACGTTAACCAAACACCGCGGTACACGCCCCTGCAATTTGCCTGGGGATCATCTTCCCCTAATCGCCGCGCTAATAACAGGATTACCGAGGCCTGACCGCGGAATCGTATACTTATCCCTAATTCGCTGTATCGTTATTAATATATATAATACAATTGAGAGAAGGTCCTGCGACGTGGCCGCGATAACGTGACTACACGGTCCGAGAGGCACGTGCGAACACCGAACGCCGAAACATAGCCATTTCTTTCGTTTCTTTTTTGCTTTTCTTTTCTTTTTTTTTTTTTTTTTTTTTTAATTCGCGAATAAACTCTCTAAACTATACGCGCCTATACTCGTAATTTCGGACCAACGAAAGGGGGCGAGAAATTACGCTCCTCCCTGTTGACTGATTGATTTCGTTTCTCACGTTTTTCCGTGATGGTTATTGCTTTGTCTCTTTGCCTGTTTTTTCATCACCTCCCTTTTTCTGTTGGTTTTTAAATGTATAATTTTCGGGCAAGTGATCAGCGTATAAATTAACCAGAAGGAAGTAAATTGGCATTAATATCGCGTGCTTTGCGTAACGTTTAATTATTTTAGTATTAACGTAGGTTAATGTTTGTAGGAGATTTCAATAATCGCGGTACTGACTTCTATGCATCCTAACAAGAGTTTTCCCAACCACTAAACATTTTACTGCTTCATTCCGAATATTTTGTCTATTCTTTACATTTTGTACATAAAACTTGTAAAGCAGTTTACCGTAACTACACTGTCGATCATAAGAATTAGTACATCTATTCATATTTACTATAAATTGAACATCTTATTCCTATTATTTTTTTGCCACTTTCATTTGCTTCAAAATATCTAATTAAAGTAACATCTGCAAAATTGTAGTATTGAGCAAAGCAATAACTAAGTAGTATATAGCAAAGAGTAGTAGTAAAATAGTATAATGTAGCACTTATAAAGTAGTAGTGTTAAGTAAAATAACAGCAAATAGTAATAAGTATTAGTAAAAGAATTGTCGCTATAGCAGTACAATAGTATATTAGGTACATTAGAGTAGTTTGCTAATAAACTGATCAAACTAGTGTCCCAATGCTTATGACCGATCTAGTGTACAATTACCTACAGTCGAGAAATAAGAAAAAGAGGAAAAAATTACTCACGTGTAATGGGAGTAAGAGGGACTAGCCTGGTCGATGTGCGTAGCCGTTGACAAGCCTTGCACGATGGCAGCCGAGGGATCCCTAGCTGGCGAAGAATTTTGGGCTGCCGGTACAGCGTGATGGTAACGCTGGCACATCTCGGCCAAATTCCACCCATGGGCATCCATATATTAACACTGCTTCGATTTTCTTTGGCGTACCATCCATTTCACACGCGTTGTGACACTAGTTCTCTGTTCGGTCCTCCGGCCTCTTACTTTTGTCACCGTTTACGATCGATTCACTTCCCCGTCTCGTCGATTACGATCGGATCCGAACAACGTGAACCGCGTGCAACGAAACGCACACGCGTGATTATCGTTCGTTCGACGTCTCGAAACTTTCAACATTGCACTCGAGTCTTCGCGATCTTCGATTCGACGAGTAGAGAACAAATCGACGACGATCTTCCCTCGTTTCTCCTCTGGCGGCAGAATACTGGTAACAGAAAAAAAGAATGTGCGGTTAAATTTTGTTCGAGTTCGTTCAAGTGAAACGTTCTCTTGGTAATGTTTGTTCGAATTATTCGAGTTATTCGAATTCCATTCGACACACTCTTTGACGTAGCTATAGCGCTGTTTAATGTTTGTTCGAATTCTAGTGATTCCTAATTGACACCGAGCGATTCCTTCAATTCAAGCAATGTCAAATATTCTTTAAAACAATTAATGTTTGCTCGAATTATTCAACCTGAGTTATTCAAACTTGCAATCTTTAATTTTGCTAAAATTGTTCAAGTTTCTTCAGTTTGTATTTAAAATGATCTTTTGTAATCTTAAATAACTCAAGTTATTGGAATTGAAACATTTATCAAAGCTACATTTACGTTAAACAAACATTTATCTCATCGTGAGATAGAACGTCTGTCCTGCAAGCACAAAATAATTCGCGAGAAACGACTAACTTTATATTTATCAAACTTTACTTTAATTAATATAATTAATTAATTAAACTTACAATATAATATAATATACAATTATTTATATTAATAATAATAATTTATGTTGATGACCAATCTAACATTAAAAGAAAGAGTAGCATCATAGACGTTTCAATCAGAATTGCAAATGGATTAAAAAATCAAAATCAACTACGCTCGCACGGGTGACTCTCAACAATTTCCATTTTCCGAACTTACGTCGATACCTGTACTGTGTATATCTCGCAGACATTCCACAGATCATTGCGTCCTTCGATACCATTTTAGGTATTCATTACCCGACCGAAGTCAAATTAATTGGATCGAAATGTCCGCGAGACAACTTGATTTATACGTCCGTTTTGACTTCCAATTACTCAACTTCGAACAATTGCAAGAAGCGACAGAATTTCGAGCGACTCGCGATTGATATAAACCACGAATTCCTTCGGTGATGAATCACTCGGGATCGAACGGGAAAGGTCGAGAGGATGATAAAAGCTGACGAGGACGACGACAGAATCGCGATAGAAACGCGCAGAAAAAGATTTTCACGTTCATTACGTAATATTCGAGCCGATCGCCGATCTTTAAACAGCGGGTTAATGAAAGTGTCCGGTTAATTCCAACCAGTCAGCGATGAGTCGGTAATAAAGTTCGACTAATGGACGGGTTCAAAACGCGATACGAGATAATCATCGGTATCGGTGGCTTGGATATCGATCGGCTTCTATTCGCGAAACAACGATCGGAGCGTTAATCACTACTGTGCGGCAAATCAACCGACAGCTATAATCGCCGTCGATATTACGGTCCATCAAATCAGAGGTATCGTCGAGTTGCACCTAATCTAATATAGGAAAGAGAGCAACGAGACCTCGAGGGACCTATCGAGATCGAGCCAATTTCTTCAACGAGTGTTTTACGCGATCACGTTCTTCCGTGGCTTTCTTTTCCGATACACCTATAGTCACGTATGTTATACTTTTCTCCTCCGAGGTCATATTTCAAGAAATTAATATCAAGTTAGAAAATGTACTATTAATTAAATTTATTATCTTACTTTCGAGATTAGTTTGATTAATCCTTATCGAGGATTTTATTGAAAGCGTATATCTGCATCGGGTAACGTAGAATTATTTTTATTAAATAATCTTTCCTTTCTTTTTTGTAGATCATTTTTAATTTCATTTGCAATTAACTCTTTGTAATATATTTTTGTACCGTATAGACAAATTGAAAGCCGTCCAAGCCCAATTTTTTGAAATTTTCGAGAAATTTAAGGAGCTTTAATCTTAAATTTTGAATTTTCTTCCACAGAAATGAAAGAAGAGATGAAATTTCGGATCTTTAATTAAACATACAGAAATTTATTACACGTTGCAGTTGGTCCATTTCATTTGTTTGAATGTCGCAATTAATCAGTGAATTCCTGCTAGTTGAATTCACACGTTTGAATCTGAACTCTAACTAGGAAAAATCACTCTAGCAGAGAGGAGACTCAGTACACTTCTATTAGATGAATTTCAACTCCGCAACTCTACTGTATCAAATTCTAATTGATTCTTCAATGTTGGAACTATCAAAAAAAACCATCATTACGTCCGCCACCATATATATATATATATATTCTGTTTATAAAAGTTTCTAAAAATTTCAAGAAATTAAAGTATTTATAGTGATACGATAAATCGTTGTCCACAGTCACTATCAACAAAAATTGCACACCAAAAATAGCTCCGTTTCCAAGGATAAATGCGAAGTGTTTCTAGCTAAGGGGGGAAAAAAATGCAAAGTGTTTCTAGCTCGGCTATCTTCCGTTCCTGCCTCGCGATCAATCTGCCAACGACAGACACGATATCGGTTCTCTGCTCGAAGCACACACTTTCTCGCTATATTCGAATAATTATTTATTTCCTTATTGTTCGTGGTTGACGAACGATCCAATTACCGAAGAAACGGGCCGCCAATAATTTTCGGTACCTCTTGCAAGTGGCGCGACGCGGAGAGACGCGGCGGAGACCGTTTTAAACTTATAATTTCCTTCAGAAATTAATCGTCGACTACTGGGTTGGGCTTGGCGAACCGCCGTTTCCTTCGTGGCTTAAGCGATTGGGTGTTAATCACGCCAGTGACCACATACGTACGCGCACGTACATGTACGTATATCGTAAAGCAAGCAATCGCCAATAAATTACTAACGAGTTATCTGAACGAGTGGACAGTAAAACGTTGAGTTTCTCTTTCTTTAAGATGCAATTAAACGTCCCGAGTTTGCATACGTTTTAGCACCTAAAAACTACGAAACCAGATACCACAGCGTTGATCGGGAGCCCACGTTCTCGTACTGTCACACCGCGAACTTTAGAAAACGCGACGATGCTACGGAGGTTACAGGGAGACCGTGTCTCCGCGTCACACCATGCTTCAGGTGTCCAAGTTTTTACAGACGCGATGAATTAACGACGTGATATCGAGTATTTGCGAACTGGCAAAAATTCATTGATCTCAACGGTGCATACGTGTCTAGAGTCGACAATCGTCGAACGTCCAGTTGCTATATAATGCGAATACAAAACATTTTGAAACTTCGTCAGTCATCATTTAGACTGCGTTCGCAGGAACTTTCAAACTACAGAATGTACGGAAAAAATATGTGAAATATCGAAAGTGTGGAACCTAAAAAAGTTTGATACCTAAAAAGAAAAGTCGTGACCCCATTTTGCCAATCGTATCTACAAAAATATGAATTTACATGAAAATCTAATCACGACCGAAGCAAACGAAAACGTTCGTGGCAATTACTACGTCCGTTTCTCCCCCCCACTCGTGTTCATTTATTACACTCGCCATATCGTTCAACACGTTTTCTACTACTGGAGTCATTTATGTAAATCTTTCGTACAGCACAAACATTTTCCCCTTTATTTCCTCGTTAAATCACTTCCTCGCCATTCTACGTACCAAATTTTTTTATTTTATTTTATTTGATTTTATTCGGTATACACTGGAATGCGTGTGAATCCTCATGTCTCTTCCCACGTACGAGCGATACTAAATGTCTTAATGCAACAAGTGATACGAACACGACCATGAATCTTATCAAAATGAAGAATGAATAATTCGTGCGTTTGGTTCAAACATATTATTACACGAAATGTAACAAAATATCTTACGCTTCGCTTATTATCTTGCGAAATAACTCTACGCGAATCCCATAACCGAGATACGCGTCTAGAACGAGGCTTCTCGAACTTTCCCCCTTTACCCGAGCCTCTATATAATTTTCGCGAGTACATAAACTAGGAATACGAATTGAAACATTTGCCGACAACAAATTGCACAAAAAATTTATTCGAAGACGACGATCCTTTAGTGCATCGAATTAAAACGGCTTTGATCATTAATTTTCGGTGGTTGCGCGTCTAGCAATTGTTTGAGTTTGCGACCCACATCTTGAGAAGCCCTGGTCTAGAAAGAACTGTTAATAACTCATCCTTGGTAAACCTGGAAGGCGAGAAACTTCATCACGGGAACAGCGACGAGTTCGACGAATTCGAACGAACCTCGTTTTCCAGAGGCAACGCGCATGCGTGGTTATAACCACGATCGTTCGCATTATAAATCACGACCTTTCCCCGTTTGGGTTAATCGGGCCTCGTTCTATCCCAGCGACGAAAATTGAAATTCTCGGCGCGCGTTTTGCCTCGATCGCTCTCCGATTCTCCGACTCTCCTACGCCGTCGCAGCGTAATTCGAGAGTCGTCCGGGAGGAATTCACTCGGCAATCGAAGCAACGCTTGAACTTAGACCTTTCGTGCGCCATTAGAGCTCCCCCGGCACACGCGCGCGCAACCGCCGCCGCGCATCCTATTTTCCGCGAAAACCGACTTTTCACTCTCGAGCCGAGACGCTTCGCGCGCCGAACGATATTCACAGCTGGCCACGTCAATTATCGGCGAATTCCCAAACCCGCAAGACGCACGACGATCGCGGTAGCGCGAGCCACGGGCTTCGGTTCAATTATCCACGTCGAATTTCCAAAAACGTACGGCGCAAACGCGAGGGGGCGAACTCGAGGGCGAACTCGAGGCGAGACACGGTTAGAAAGTCGCCGATTCGGAACGTTGATTTACAATTTCCAGATTTTACAGGCCGGTATATATCGAACGATCTCGCGCTGGTAATTGTACGCTCATTACGCGGGCTCTTGCATATTATTTACTTTCTTCGCGAGTCACCGACGAGAGATGCATATCGCCCATGAAAATCGCGTGGAGACGTTGAAGGAAAAGAGAAAGAGCGAGAGAGAGAGAGAGAGAGAGAGAAAAGAAGGTTGGCACGCGAAGAAAAAGGGACATGCGACTCTCGCGGCGAAGAAACCGATAATTTAAGCGGATTTTTCAGCGTGACATCGTTACGCGACTCCGCGGCATTCCGTGTGCTTTCGTGCCTCCATCCTTGTAATGACATACACCGTGCGATGCAACGAATATCGCGTATCGATCTGGCATTATGATTATTATTGCGTTATGCCTTGCAACGATTGAGACCTTCGTTCGTTTGCGACGCGTATGCGCGTACGTACGTACGCGCGTCTTCGTGTATCACTTTAAAGTCTAAGTTTATCGCAGTCTCGCGCGGATTGAGCGAACGTTTCGTGAAAATTCAAACGCGGATTTCATATTTTCTCCCCTCTGGGGGAAACTAGAGCTTAGAAAATACGGGACGAGGATGCTCTGGTCCTTGGGACTGAAAGAATGCAGAAAATTGAAATAATAGAAAAACTAGAAGCTTCAAAAAATGAGACCAAGATTTTGAAGATTATCTTCGAAAGAGTTTTCTTCTACAAATATTTTGATATTTGACGCCAGTGCATCATTATGCATTTTTTAATTTAATCAAAAGAATCATCTGTTGAGTGCCGCAATAAATGTTTCACTTTGAATATTTCATACATTTTTATATATTGTACACACGTATTGTGCGTGTTTTTGTAGCTTTAGAATTTCAGTGGTTAGTGAAATAATCATCCATTTACATATTTATTTTCTTTTTAAATCATAATTACTAATCAAATTTTGTAAATTCTTAATAGAACTTTCTAACAATTAATGAAAATTACTCCCGAAATTAGCCGATAGAAATTGTTCAATAAAAAGATTGCAGTAAATAACGTATTCGGTGATTAATTACGAAGATAACTGTAGATAGATAGATAATTCGTATCTTTGAATTTAGAAATATCAATCGGAAGTACCGAATGAGAAATAAGAAAGAGATCTACGAGTTTAATATACATTCAACATTGAGTGACAAAGTGGTAGACACTTGAGCAACAAACAACCAAAACCATCTCATATTTCACCAAACTATAAACTCATTCAACCAACTAGCTAATCCAGTTCTACGCAACGACTGTATAAAGTATGTCTTTACATTATCTCACGTGTTATCAATTTCAATCAGTGATTTACGAATTGGATCTCCAAACTCGGTGCTTTACCTTGAGAATAAATCAATCCTTCAATTTTTTGAATTCTTCGCGCGCAGAAAATGAAATCTCTTTACACCGCAATTACACTAATTGCAAAATCTGTATGAGATCTTTAAACACTGTCAATTCTAATCGTATCGATCTATCAACTAAATTTCTAAACTGGTGTTTCCGCTTGACAATAGATCAGTCTGTTCCTCGAATTCTAATTTCAAATGCAGAATAAAAAATCTATACCGTATCAATCTCAAACATACTCAACGCAAGGAATAAATTACTACGTACATACGATCCCAATGATTCCAATCATATCAATTTATAAATTAAATTTCCAACCTGGCGTTTTACACAGATCGCTTCGTTCAAATTTTTCGTGCAAAACGAAAAAGAGAGAGAGAGAGAGACTCACGTTTCAAACACTATACACACTACACATCTTACGTTGTACGATACATTACGTTGTCACGATGTGTCATTTGATCTCAACACTCAAACTCCGCGAAACTTTGAATTAAATTTAATTAAAAGAGGAATCGCGTAATGTCAGAAATTTTTCCAATTTAGGTCTCGTTGCAGCGTTATCGAGCACCTTTGCACCTTTCGATCGTGCGACGGACACGCTCAATGCGACTAGCTAAACGCATTTTACCTCCTTCTGGTCGGTAGACCATCGAATCCGACCTGACCTCACGAATCGCCGTGTATTATCGGCTAGACTGTTATGACGTCGAACGACGACGACGAGGCCGTTCGATTTCATATGACGAGGGCACGTCCCGATGGCGCAAGTTCCGATTTATTATGCACCAGTAAAATTCGAAAAAAACGTGGCCATCGGCCAACACGTCAACGCGGCAATGTGACGACGAATGTGGCAGATTAGCCGATGCACCTTTGAGGAAACGTCCATTGTCTATCGTGATTCATCAATTATTATTTAATGACGCAAATCTTGAACCGTGCTTTATCGAGATCGTACCTCGTTATCGTTTCAGCTTGTATACCGAGTGTGAAAATTGCAGCGCGTTAACGCGAGTGTATTTAGCGCATCGACGAGATGGGTCAACTGTTCAAAAGTTGCGGAAAAGTTAGAGCAATTTTGCATAAGAAAATTATGTTCAGACTAGATTGCGCATTTCCGTTCACTTGTAGGAAATTTCAAAGTGCAAAATTGCAGAGAATATACACATTCAAATGATATTACTCGGTATGATACTTATGTAAAATAATTCTCCACCGAGGTTCTAGTTTTTTAATTACATTCTCAAATGTATACTATGTATATTATATTATATTCTCAAATATTTAATTTACTACGATTGAAGAACGATTTTAACGTGATATATGATTGAAGTTGGAAGCAACCTACTATCTAAAGATACAAGCTATATCTCTCAGCTGATAATTATTAAAACCAGTATTTTGGACAAACGGTAATTTCGGAGAGACCGAAATAACAATTTTAACAGACGCAACGAATTTAAAAGCCGCTTCTTTGCAAAGAAAAAAAAACAGAAAACAGAAAGTGTGACTTATCACTTTCCTCCTTTGTAGTTTTCAATTATTGGAACTTTGGTTCAATCGTAATGTATGCTTCGATGAAAATTTCTAAATTTAAATCTCACTTCGCATGAAGTAATATCCGTATATTGTCAGAATATCTATAGTTTGACACTTCGACGAGAAATTACACGTTGAAATCGACTTGTACAAAACGAAGGAAGAAGAAGCGCGTATTAAAAATCGACGACAGAAAATTCAAACGCGAGGCCGGACTTTGACGACACGAGGAGATTGTGCGATTCAGCATGAAGCTGAAAATGAAGCAATAATAACTAACTAGAGGACTGTGCATACCTTTTAGCCTTGGTAGATGATGATAATGTTTCTGAAGATCGTATGATATCACTCCACGCGTGATGTTTCATAACGCTGAGACGTAATTTCGGAACTACGGCAGGTAAAAAGGAATACTGAGAGGACTTAACCTTCGTCCTCCAGTGTTCCCGCGTATCGATACCTCTTATCACAGATCGATTTTGTACAGCCTCGATGAAATTTGTCCTTTGAAGAAACACTCGAAGTAGACACTCTCTCCTTACAAAATCGTTGCTAAAGTAAAACTGTGAAGCCGAGTCACAGAAATATTCTTTAATACCTTCGACCCTGGATGATTATTAAAGCGCAGAAGTTGTATACACGCTGTTCCGAGGAATCACGATGTTTGTACGTAATATAATGTTTATATCTAGATTTTCTTTATTTTATATTTATATTTTATCTTTTTGCACATCTTCGTCGATTCATTCGCCTTAAACATTTGTTTAAGATTGTTTTTGCGGAGCAGTCCCGATTATCACTCCCTATTAAATTATTTATTTGTGCCTTGCATGAACTTATTATTTATTATTTATTTTTGCCTTTCAGAACTTTAACTCTAACTAAAATAACAACACAAGTCGAAAATAAAGTCGTCAGGTTCGTTGTTCGACAATTGCCATATATGTACACGGAAGATCACTGACCAAAATTATGGCATTAAATTTAGTACGTTCGGTCATTAAACTTAGCACTCTTATTTTGCATTAACTTAGCATATGAAATTTTGTTTGTGTTAAATTTAGTTCGCAGATTTCGCCCGAGTAATTGTCATTCGGTTATACCATTTTTTCATCGAACTCTACCAGCATGCCTTTCTCTATTCTTGTCATCGAAGTTTGTACGAAGGGATAGCAATCACTCACCATTTAACAACGGTTTTGTTTTGCAATACAAATTTCAAGATTCTTTTCAATAATAACATGTATATATTATTAATTCAGATTAATTAACATTCACACTGATTTTGAATGTATTTTGAAATTTGTGTTGTATCGTAAGAAGGTATAAATCGTTCGAAATTGCCAATGGCGGGAAAATGGTACGAACACTTCTTTAACTTATTAAATCACGACACTAAAAATATCTTCTCAATCTATCTCACTGTAACTTTTGAATATCAAAGTTGAACATACATGACGATAAATAAAGAAAATTTTGAGAATTTTCTGCAGACTTGTGGTTCCTCTTTCTCTCTTGAGGAGTAAGATTGAACAATTTATATAGATAAACAATCGAGCAATTATTTGTAACATTTACTTTCCTCGGTTGAATTATCGAAAAAAAGGCCAATCACGAGTGATAAACCTTCGCAAGAACCACTTTCTTTATTGCTATCAAATGTTAATTTCACCCTCGTATCGAACTCGCAGTGTACATATCTAACTCTAATAAGCAACACCCACGCGAAGGAAAGATCGAATTCAGCGAACTGGTCTAGAAATCTTTACTACGCGAGACTCAACCACTGACAGACTAAACGACACCAAAATTTTCACAATATGTACCCGCTTATGCAACGAAAGTCAGCTCGACAAAAGCAGAATTCAGTTACCTGCGACATTTTTAAATTGTGTCATCGCGCATTAAATATGTCTACGGTAGAGCTCAACTAATTCGAATGTTACAGAATGTCTAGTAGATCATCAGCTATTAAAAATAGAAATTCAGATAAAAGAAACCACTGTATTGCGTTAAATATGGCAAATATGAAGAAAATAAGATGCAATGGCATAAGAACGTGGAAATTCACAAATTCCCACGTCTTTTTAAACACCCCGGCACTTTTACGTACCGTAAGGATACGTAAAGGACGAAACGAAACGTGATATAGATTAAAAAAGGGAAGAGAAGAAAGGATCAAAAGAAAGGATCAGTTAGACACAATCTTCTAAACACGAGCAGAGAGATCTTGCTAAGCAGCTCGTTGCCGTTTCGATTTTCGACACACGAAGCCCCGATGGAGATCGGCCGGATATCGATCGGCCGATCGATCGCCGCACGAACTCGGTTATCGACTCTCGGATCACCCGTTAACGAAGGTTTCACGCTGGATTTTCGAAAAATCGACTCGAAGCGCGCGCGTTCCTTCCGTCCCTCTCGCCCCCCTCTCCCCCCCCCCTCCACCTCCTCCTCGTCTCTTTCCCTTTTGCACACCCACGCGCGCCGCTACGACGAAACCGGCCGCCGGCTAAGAGAGAGTGTATTTCTCGCTTATTATCCTTTCCTTCGATTTCCTACCGTAAGGAAAAAGAATTACTCGGCTCGGATGCTGGGCCTGTATCGACGGTATCGTCCCGCTGCCCTCGCGCAGCGTCTGTGACTCACATGCGCGGCCCGGCGTTAACGTGCACGGCTCGCCTCCGAGATTTACAGCTCATTACCGATTTCATAGCCCCGAGTCACGACCCGGGTCGCGGCCGCGGACTTGGACGCGAAATTTCGATCTAGCGCGGATCAGCGACACGATTTCCGTTGGGATTTCGTAATGGTGGCACTGTACGTCGCAGTTCGAAATTTAAACATGGATAAGCGACGCGATGAGTTTGACACTGCACTGTTCAGCAGCTTTGCGCTGCTTCAATGATCACAACTTACGTATGTGCGTGACTTTATTAATACGTTGATCGTCACGGTAGTCGGGAATAGTCGTTATTTACAAATTACAAGAAAAATATCATTGATGAAAAGTATTAAATAATATGAAAGTGATTTCATTCTATAAAGTTAAATATTTTGTCCTATGGATAAAACGTATAAACGCATAATAGCCAATAATGGTAACCCTTAAATGGATCATTAGGACTGTTGTTGCTCCAGGTCAATTTTCAATCAATGATTATCGTTGCTTCAAAACTTACCATAATCCACCATTATTTCGTGATGTTTCTAATTTTGCAACGGAAAATTTATTCTACTTATTCTCTATATTCATGAATTCCAAGTTGTAAATCCATTTAAGGGTTAAATACGTAAAGTTGCCGAATCGTACACGATCGCAACGAGTTTGTATCGCTCGTTTGCACCCGGCTTCGGACAGACATAATCCTTCATCGATCATTCATCATCCTCTCGACCATCGATACGACGGACACGTCGCGCGTGTCCTTTCGCGTCGATCGAATCTTCGTCGCCAAACTGAAACGCGCGCCAAATTTCAACTCAATCGTGTTGCGTTACCTTATAGTCTCCTGGATGCTCCTCGGATGATGCTCCACGTTTAATCTTCTCGTCGATTCACTTCGGGATCTTCTAATTTCCCACAATTGTCTCGATGAATTGCACTGGCTGATTCGAAAGGAACACCAACGAAGTCTTGTGCCGTATCGAGCGTCGACGATCTCTTTCACGATTCCGTGAAACGATCGGCGAGCGTTTACGATCGACAGCCGCGTGTGTCATGCGCTCGTATACGTACTCACGTACACGGACGGCGTGTAGGAAACGCCAGGACCGATCTAGTAAGTCAACAGGTAAGTCACTGAGAACCTGATAACGAGATCCTCGTGGAAATCGCTCGCTTGTGTATAGTGTCACGACTACGAACGGCTGGCTCGTCACCCGTTGACCATGATCACGATGACGACAATGACGACGACAATGATGACAGAGATGACGATGTGATCGCGACGTAGCACAACACTGGCTCGGCCGATGCGTGGACAAAATAGCGGCATGAACGGCCGCACGAACACCCGTGATTCGCGTTAACTGCTCCGCGCTCGTGGAAATGTCAAACGACGACGACGTTGGCTCGGTTCACCGTCGTGCCGGCAGCGGCGGCCGTCGCTCGCGTGGGAGTGTGACATAATACAACGACGGTCGGTGATTTTAAGCGCGTTATGCGTGGATTTTTAGCGTGAGATTCACGCCACTATTACCGCATCGAATTCTTTCATCAAGAATTCTCCGCCCCGACGAAAATCTCTTTTCCAGTGTCTTTTTTTCTTTCCAGTTTCTCTGTCTCTCTCTCTCTCTCTCTCTCTCTCTCTCTCTCTCTCTTTGTATATCTATCTCACGCGTACTCCCAAAAGTAATTCAAATTTCCAATTAGAATTTCCTAGTTTGTTCTAATTTAAACGTCGATCGATCGACGGTCAACGTGATCCAGGCACGGAACGTGCGGTGGTCCTGTCTATCGTTGATCTCAGGTCGATTGGCTGGTCGAGCGCGTGCGTCCAACTCGATCGCGGCAGCCGGCCCCGGCTAACTCTCGCGTGTTCCGTGGTGCACGACTCGAGCGCGGACTGAAGTCGAGTGCGCCGTGAGGTGAGCGGAGGTGACTTGCGACTCGAGTCGAGTCGACTCGACTCCGCTCGACTCCCCTCGACTCCGCTCGACTCGACTCGGCCCAGGCCGAACCACCGCGCGCCGGCCACACTCACTCACAGCACCCAGTGGCGGCGCCCTGGCTTTCTATGTTTCTCTGCCGCGACCGCGCCGCGGATTCGCGACCTGATCTACACCGACGTCGCACAGGTATGTGCACGTGTGTGCACGGACGTACCGACGGCGTGGAGGATATTCCGCGCGGTCTTTGTCGCATCTCTTCGCCCCTTCTTATTACGCTCCGGTCTGTCTTTCTTTCTCCCTCTTTTCTTCAGTCTCTACGTCTAGGCTCTGGCTTTGTCGATCCTTTCGCCGTTCTCTCGCTCTCGTTGCGGCCTTCTCGCAGGCTGTTTCGCTTCGTCCGGTCTCCCCCTCGCGCGAACGCGGCCTCGTGGATACGCCCGTGCATAGGCGGCATCTCTGCGCCATCGCTCGACCGTCAGGGAACCGCGGTTCCGAGCGGTATCGCAATTTTTCGGGTTCGATCTACACGGTGAAAGTTCGAATTTAGTAACTTTGGGCACACTTTTATCAGTGAACGAAAGTTGTACTACATTTTGTAAATTTTTCAATTGAAAAATGAGAATATTAATTGTCAAAAGAAAAAAAAATATTCCACGAGTTGTTAAAACTATATATATAGAATATAATTAGATATAGAATACTGGAAAATGAAACTTACTCGACATACGTTGCAGCAAATATTCCCTATTTTTGCTATTTTCTTTCTTTCGTGTGCCATAAAATGAGTGGCTTTCTGTATATAAAAAGGAAACCACGTCTCAGGTCAATTATTTAAAAGTAAAATTTTTCGCATCCGTCCGATAGTGTGAACATGTATGACCTATTTCTATTGCAACTATCACGCGATCGCAGGAGCGTGTCTGGTCCACATGCTCGATAATTTCGATCGTTGTATGTGAGACCAGATACACCTTACACCAAAATTTACGTCAAAAATTTATTCATTCCGTTACACTGAATCTCTATTATATTTATTTGTCTTTTAATACGTCTATTACTACACGTGTTCTCAAATACCGTGCCGTCACTCTTGGTAATTCCCTCGGCCGAACCGTCGTTCGAATACTGAGAAAATCGATTCCAATCAATCGAAGTGATTCCCGTCTCATGTCGCATCATTGAAATTCCCACTAGCGGCATGGTATTTTCCAACAAATTGCTTATATGATGAATGATGCTTACCAGAATATCGATTCCAGATCATAATTATAAATAGAACGTCAATTCTTCTGACCAGTTGAAACAAATTAAATTATTCGTTTAATCCTTGTCTCACAGCATCTATTTAATAGATTTATTCTCAACTCTCAACAATTTCATTTACTCGTGAGAGGAAGTTTGTAGTTAATTCTGACTGTACAATTGGAAATCTGGAAAATATAGTAATTATTATAAATAAGTCATTTGATATTTTTCTAATGGCACATTGATCATATATACGACAGTACAACAATAGATACTTATATAAAATAAACTTTTCAAGATGTGATACTTAACCTTAACATTGAACATTATATAGATATTTTTAATCGTATTCTCTGTTTACTTTGTATTAAACGTAATGTCAATTTATAAACAATAATAATAATAATTACCTTCAGCTACTGTTTATTATACAGGATTTTGAAAGACGGATGCAAGACACTTCTCACTCTATTACAGCTTGAAAGACGTATGCAAGATTTTTCCCGACATCCCTTGCTCCCTTACACCCGTCGAAACGCATTAGAAAAGAATGCCATTTTTTCGTTATCAGATAGTTTGTTTCACGCAATTCTATGGAATCACAAAACTTCGTTCAATTTTTATCTCCGTTTTATTTTCGAATTGCAAGACTACATTATTAAAAAATAAATCACATATAATTTTTTCACATTTTACTTCGAACGATGTACCGAGGTAAGTAAGAATCGCTCAATTGCAACAAAAGTAATACACTGTGATATGCCTGTGCTTAGAAATGAAATAGTTTTCCAACAGAATTTGAAATTATTTCGTTAATCTTTTCCTCTTTCTCTTAAAAAATGAAAAAAACCGACGCAATTCAAAATGATACACTTTTCACTTGATTAATGCGTACTTGTTTGCACTGACAGTCGGAGCGAAATTCATAGGAGACGTCGTCATGGAATATACTAATAGGTACAGTATCGCATAAATCAGAATGAGCGACATAATTGCCCTCTACCGGTCAAATTACGAAGATAAATGAATAAGATTTTCGTAATTGTTCGAATGATACCGCGGCAACTTTTCTGTTGCTTTGTGAATGTATTGTTGTTGTAAAAATCGCGTTTTTTCCAGTTGTGACAAGTAAACGAGAAGTAACGTGTCTTGAGAAGAATCGCAAGACAAGTAAACAAGGTTGAACGAGTAAACAAGCGAATCACTAAATTAACATAGGCGAAAATTAACGAGAATCGCATTCGGTGAAAAGAGAGGTTAAAAGATTCGAGTGCACGCCTTAGCCTCGAGACCGTCCTTTCTGAATTTCCTCGGGCGCCGAGTAATGCCGTTGTTACATAATTGAAAGCGTAGGTAGCAGATTGATTAACACACATGAGAAGAGAAAGGTTGCGTCCATATAAATTGGTGGTGGCTTTTATGCGAATCGCGCGAAGCGGCTCTAGGAGACCATGTGGGTGTCATCACAAGCGCGCGAAATAAAAAATCTCCCATACCACCGCGAAGATTATAGACAGTGCGCACGGACGTACCTACGTGCACACGATGGGATATACGAGCCGCCAGCTGTGTCTCTCCAATATCGCGGAAAGAGCGACAAACTACGAAAAACGAAGAGCTAAAAGGCGGCGACGAAGAAGAATCGAGAATTACGATTTCCTCGATCGAATCGCGCGAATCGTTGACTTTCGTCTTCCTGGTTGGGATGCCGACGCTTCGACGGACGGACGCGTTATTCTGTTATTAGGGATGATCACCTGGCAATTACACGCTTTGTATTCCGCCTGTTTGTTCGTTGCGTTAGTCGAACGCAGCTGGCTCGCTTTAACGCTTCGTTAACGCTGAACGCTTCGTTACAAGGGACCGTATTCCAAGAAAGTAACTACGGACTGGCGGACCGTGTTAATTATCGGCAAACACGAAACATACCGACGTCGCTGGCGAATTATAATTCAATTAAACCTTCGTACGGGTGATGAGCGTTCGAACGTGTACATAACCTGCGTCGCGGGTCGAGTGGATGGCGGGACTGGTTCTCAGGAAAAAGGGTAAGTGCATTTTCTTCGTGGCAGATTTTATTCTGATTTTTTTCTTTAATTTTGTTTCGCTGATATCGTTAATGCTTTACTTAGAAGTTTGATAGCATAAGTTTTTAGTTGAAGATATTAAAACATTACTAAAAACTCAAATGAGAAAGATGAATTTGCATGTGTGGAGAAAGTTGACAATTGTTTAAATATCTTACATTTAGAATTATCTTTTTTCTCCAGACCTATACTATTCTCCTTACAAAATTCAGATTAAAGAATTCGAAAAGACTATACAATATCACCTCTCTTAAAAAATCACTCATATCAGAGAAAAGTTTTCTAACAAAAAAGTCGTTATTATGTAAGTTTATGAATAAACTGCTGAATTAAAAAAATTGAACCATAGCAAAAAATTGTTTCACGTAAGTACTAAATATTATAAAAATATAATAGCCTTTAGATATTTTCTCTATTTTTTATATTATATGCGTTTCACACTTGTGATATAAAATAATATAAAATGATACAAAATTTATAATACAAAGCTTGCATTATAAATACGCTGTATAAAAATTCACCGTCTATTTATAAATAAGAAAAATTTAGTCCAGTTTCTCCCAAACGAACGAGAAATATCTCGGTATATTGAAAACAATATCGGAAGCGAATCTCTTCGACCCGATTGTCGATCCAAAACCGTGGAACTGTTTTCGTATGCATATGGAATGAACGCACGTGTGCACTCGTCTAGCGTGCTATGGGGTAGTGAACGCAAAACTGAGCGTATAAACTGAATATTTAAAAGATTCAAATATTAAGCCAAATGCAGAGACACAGATTGTCTAATCGTCACAATTCAGTTGTCGTTTGTTATTTAGGATGGAATCGATACATTGGATCGATAATATTGTTAAAAATGAAAAATCGTCGTACATGCGCAATTGTGAGTTGAATTTGTAACTTGAAGACATTGGGAAAGAATCTTCATGGACGAAGACTCAAATTCAAGATATTTCCACGTTGAATTCGATGTTAAAGCAATAATGAAGCGCAGAATAAATTGTTGAAGGAGCTGACTGTATAATAATAAAATAAGTTTATAAGAACAGTATCTGACGAAGATGAGAGAAAACATAGATGTAATAAAATCAAACGTACGTTTGAATTTATACTAAATTAATGTAAGATTTTTATTCTTAATTGCTGACAATCATGTAAGTAGCTAGCCGATAAATCAAAATTGATTGTCTTATGTACATGAAAGATGTATATCGAATTTATGATTTCTCTCTCGAGTTAATACTAACAAATGTCAGAGAAATTCACATGATTTTACCTACACATATATTGTATTACATGCAGATGATATGATTTCATTCGAGTTATAATTTCTTAATAATATCCTGAGAATTAATATCAATGATAATAACAGTAATAGCAAACAATGTGCATAATAAAATGGTAATATTCTAACAATTAATTCGGAAACACGGCGAACAAAGTTCTTCGTTCAACACAGAGATAACAATAGATGCGACTGAACAAAATGCAGAATCTTCTAATAATAGAACATCCTTAATCTCTTTTCGATGACTGGTAGACCCCAGTGAAAGGAGTCTCCGCGGCTGTGTGCTCCGTCGTTCCTGTAATATCCGCGTGTGGCATCCCGGCGCGTAACTAAAAAAGCCGCGCGCTAAGCGGGTCAACGCATATGAACGAAACGTAACAATAAACGGAAGAAGAACGACATTCAAAGAACCGTAAAGTAAACCGAGAAAACCAGCGCGCTCGGTCGGCCTTCGTTCACCTGCTTCTGTATACGCGGCCATGACACAACGCAGCGACGTATACTGCTGCTCAAAAATATATGAACTTTTTTTTTTTTTTAATTCATATATCTACCTTAAGAAGGAGCTAGACCATCCTGAACCATGGAAAAATATGTAAAGTTGGCAAATTTTTTTTTCACGTGTAATTACTGAAGAAAAGCAGCAATCTTTTCAAGACGCATAAATATGACTTCAGCTTTATAGAATACTTCAATTTTTGTCGAATCAAAATGTTACAGAATGGTGAAATCGCTCATTGCGTAGGCTTGGAGTATCCAAGGTAAAAAATTCCTAGAAGCGTGTTATTTCAAATGTAGCGTGTGATTATTTTGACATCTGAATTATTTTATTTGTAATTATTTGTAATTATTTAATTGCTTATAGACATTTCAAGTGTATTGATAGGAACGTTAGTTTTTCCACTTCAAACTGTTGCCATTTCTGCGATAATTCAATCTTTGCATATATTCGTAAATATAGCAGTTTGATAATAACGTTTGATAATAATAACAATGTGCAACGTATGTATATCACAGATCATAAAGGCGTTCATATATTTTTTAGCGACAGTGTATCGTGCTCGTTAACGCGTTAGGAAGCGAATAATGCTTGTCTATGGATATAAATATGTATAGAGCACAGACGGACTGTGATAAAAATGAAGCGACAGTGGCCTGCTAACAGCGGAGATCCTGCGAAAATGAGCATCCTGGAAAAAACGATTACTCACGTCAGCCAACGCAGAGAAAACGCTTATCGATGAAAATTAACATACCGCGAGCGTCCGTGATTTATCGCGCGAGAAATGACAAGTCAATTCCGTTTTCTTTTTCTTCGTTCATTTCGGACAGCGACGATGATGCCTCAATAGCGAGACTATTAACACGCGAATACGATTCTCTCACATTTCTACATGTGTATGGTGATTGTTCGTTATATAGAAACTAGAAATTTGTGTAATAGAAATGTTTTATAGAAAGAGGGACATGGTCGTATTTGTCATTGTTTATTCTGTTGAATGAAGATGTAACTTAATTTGATTAAGACTGATAGTACGAGGGAATTATTCAGTGAAATTTGTATAATTGATATGGCAGAATTAAGAATATTATTAATTGAGAACCTCATTGAGAACCTCAATTTTGCGTCAGTGAGTTTAAATACTATGTAGTGAGTTATACCTACTATATATGATTTATTAGATTAGATTTTGTTCGATCAATCATTTTGTAAAACTATTTAATTACTTTTGTTAGCTTGAAATATTTTCAACTTAGACAAAGTAGAAGAAACGTTGTTCGATTAATTCATTGAAGACCGACATCTGACTTGCAATTTTTTTCAATGAATTTATGTTATCAAATTCTATTTTTTAATAGACTTTGGAGCTACATTCACATTGGAGGCATTCGCATGTCTTTTATCTAGATTCTATGAACTCGTGGATATTCGTAATGTTGTGAATAATTATTATTTAGTTCTTGATGTTGATGCAAATATTTTCTTCCTGACTGCAACCACTGTGCACCAAAAATGGCTTCTTTCATTTGGCTTCTCTCTATCTATACTAAAATTGTACCTAACTCGATGTTTCCAATACTTCAAATTATTCCTTGGTCCTTACTGGTCCCTAAATGCTAGAAATCTAATTGCTTCAATAAAAGCAACGTACTCCAAAATCTCAAATCGCTTCGATTGAAGTAATTCCTCGATCAACAGAGAAACTCACTCCACAAAGTCCCTCTGCGAATCTCGCCTCTCAAAACGAAAGCCCAAAAGTTTCAATACCCAACGGAGTTTCATTCACTCGATTCAAAGCAAATGCACAACCGTCCCGCCCCGCTGTATCATTTACATCCAACATTCTCGCCTCTGCTTTCTCGAGCAGCGACTCGACACGTCTTTCAGTTTTCTCCCAGTCCTCCGTCATCTTACGAGGACTTTACTCTTTCAGCCAACGATTTCAAGAGCGGCCGGGTGCCTCCCCGGCGCGTTTCCACTTCTGCGTAATCGGGGTGATGTCCGAGGGGATTTAGGAAAGCCACGGTAGCCGCGGCGGCGGTGTACACGCCGGTGCAACCGGCAAGGACACACACGGGAGGGAGAGCCGATCCGGCGGGGCTAAGATCCCGTTTCGAGGTGTGCGTGGTGCACGGGTGCGTGTGTGCGGCGCGGGTGCGCGCCGATCGGCGGGCCCCAGCCGGTGCGGCGCAACGCGGGGACAGAGAAACGCGAACAAGGACGGCGGCGGCGGCGGTGGTTAGTAGAAGGAGGAAGAGGTGGAGGAAGAGAGGAGACACACACCGGAGGATATAAGGTACGCGAGGAAAGGTTGGAAATCTTCTACGATGCAACGGGTGGATCTCCATTGGCGAAACTGCGAGAGAGGCAAGAGAGAACGAAAGAAAGAGGGGAAAGAGGGGAAAAAAGGAGAGAAGAGAGAGAGGGGGGAACACGGAGCAGCACACATGAAATAAGGTATACAGAAGGTGAAGCGGATTAAAAGGACGGTGGGAGAGAGGAGGGACACGCGGGAGAAAAAAAGACGGAAGCTGGCGGCCTTTCGTTTTAGTTGGAGTAAGGAAGATTCAAGATGAGAAGGGGGCGGGAGAGACTGGGTAAACGAGTAAGAGAGAGTAGCTAGCGAGAGGATCGTCGGAACCAGGCGAGAGAGGGATATGGTACAGCGAGTGGCGTGCATTCTCGCGCACACGCTGCCTCCCCTCTTTAAGCGTGAACAGTCCGCGTGCACGTGCAACAAGGTATCGTGCACGTGTGCGTGTACAAAGTAGGTCCACGAGAGCCGGAGAGACGGCGAATGAATATCGCCGTCCCCTCGGCGGCCGGTGCGACCAATCCGCGCGTAGCGCGAGCTGCGTGAAGGCGGAACGCGGCCTCTTCGCGTATATCTGCGTATTTATTATTCAGTTTGCAAATACGTGGCAAAAATGATCTCTCTCGGCGCGGCGGCTGGATCCGCCGTGCTTCGCCGAACCAGCCCGTACAACCGGGAGGTGGAGCCAGAAGGTAGAGGAGCAGGGCAAACGACCAGAGATATCGGCCGTTAATTTGTTAGAAACGCCACCGGCACGGCCGATTGCACCGTCCGCAACTGTATATGTACTCTTCTGCTCTCCGTGGAACGAACCACGACGACGAAGACGAAGACGACGACGGCGGCGGCGGCGGCGGCGGCGGCGGCGGCAGCGGCAGCGGCAGTGGTGGCGGTGGCGGCGGCTGCCGTTTGCGCCACGCTCGCCCGTCTTCTCCACGCCGGACGACATTTTCTAATCGCCGTGTCCGCCACACGACAAAATGTCTAGAGACTTTGCGAGCTGTCTGCCACCTGCTACCGGTTCTTGGCTTTATGCACGCGAAATTTTAAGCTGAAGCTTGATAGAAATTCACGTTGTATTGCTCCAGCGATGACTATTGACACGCGATATTGGGAATAATTGCGTCGCACGATGGAGCTCCGTTTACACGAACTCTAATTTTTGTTGTTTAGTGTAAACGAAGCTCTTGGTTGTTGAATCCATTTACTTACTAGTCTCGACTCCTATGAACAAATTCCAGTTGTATAAATCGTTTGTCTTTTGACAAATGTGAATACAACTGTAGTATATATTGCAGTGGATTAGAAGTTGTTAATGGTAAAGGTTTGAAGAGATGTCTCGAATGAATCGTAAAAATATTTGTATACTATCTTACAACACAGATTTCTAAATTCTCTTTGATTCTTGCTAATTTTGACACTGGTGTTGTAGAAAGTAGTGAATGTGCTATGAATGATCAATAGACTGGATACTTTTGTGCGTTTGGAAAATTCGAAGATGAATATATATATGAAATATTCAAACTAGCATACATTAAAAAGTAGAAAGTTCCTTTCTTAGACAGCCAATTAAGTTAGTAATGGAAATCACTTCCTATTTCCTTTATATTCTCCTTAATTTACATTGTACGTAAGAGCATTTTCTTCGTATTATCGTCAGTTACTTGAACATTATTAAATATGATAAATTGAACATTTTGCATTTTCATACAGATATCATAAAACGAATGAACTATTATAGAAAATCATTCGATTAATGTGCCTAACACTACGAGAGCATTTTTTATATCATCACGTAATTATCAACAGTTAGTTTAATATTATTCTGCTGTGACAAATTGAAAGTTTTGCATTTTCACATTAATATCGTTGACCGAATCAAACGTTGTTTTATCGTTCGGCTGATGTAAGGGGACGTTGAGCTAGCGAAGTTCAAGGCAATTTCGATGAAGACGTCAGTGTGAATCTTTTTAGAAGCCTTATCCAAGACAATGGAGAGTGAGGTTCCGATAGTCCGGCAACAACGGGACTCGAACAGTAGCGGATTATTCCGCGACTCCGAAGCACGGAACAACGATCTTGGAAACGGCTTCAGGTGTTCCGATAGAACTCCACCGCATTTGAATGCACTTGATATTGAAATTAAAGCAGAGGACCTCGTAAAATCAACGTTTCGACCAATCGTTATTTTACATTCGACATTTGCATCCTTCTAGAATCTTGTTCGATAAATCTAAGAATATGTTACAAGTATATGTACGTAATTGAGGGAAACGATGATTAACAAATGCCGAGTTTTTGAAGCTTTTAGTCGAGATCAATCCTCGATTACTAGGTTTTTAAATTGACACGGTTCTTCCCATAAATTTTTCTTCGAAAACCTACCAGGTTTCTATCTATAGGTTTAAACTCGATATATCATCCACGAAACTTTTTATAAAGCCATCATCGTTAAAATTAAGTGCTGTAAAATTTAGAGTGTCAGTAGACATATTCCGTGTCAAGGAAAGTAAAAGCTATTTTATTACCTATTAATTTGTCCGTGAATTATTATCGTTATCATAGTGTATATTTTATTTAAATAAAAATAGTCTTTTGTACGGTATATGAAGACTTTTGCAGAGAACTGTGAATTAGATTATATCCAGTTACCCAAACTGTGCCTAATTATTCTATCTGTTTCAAATCAAATTAACTATCTGCTACGTTGATTAAATACAAAATCTGAACTTTGACAAAATATTAAGAATTGAATATTATAGAAATTTTTAATTTTTGTTTAAAGTCAAAGTTTCAGAAGAAACCTCAATCCTTACGTAAACGAGTATCGAAATTATTATTAATTGAAATTATTAATTACAATTATTATAAATTATTAATTACATCTAGAATTATTAATTACATCTAGAATTTGTATTAATTGCATCTTGAAATTGATTTCACTCGAAAAGCAAAGGATGCTCGAAACTTCTGAACAGCAGCCCATCTTCAAGACCTACCGCGTAGTACGATACTTGATTCTGTCGAAGAACAATCATAGCGCTGTTAGTGACGTTTCACGTCTCCGCGAGCAGACAGGGATCGTCTCCACCAATCGATCTTAGTTACGTGATAAAATGTCGAGGAACGCCGCGGTCTGGAAAACCGGCGCGATACAGGCTTCGTTGAAATGACCAGCTCGCGCGAATTTTTCTATGAACATCGTCCAAGACAACGTATTCCGACATTGTGTCCGTTAACGCGGTGTGTCTAGCTACACTGGCATTGTATTCCAACGTAATAGATTCACGATCGGAAGATAATCAAACGAACTGTAAAAAGGAGTCGGCTGGTATTCCTCGCACGGAACCGATGTTGATAAGGCACACAGAGTCAAGTGATTCATTTCCCTAATACGTCTACGCGTCGAATGACAATCGCTAGTACCGTTCACGCTTCTGTTTTTCGCTGGTTCGGTGTCTCGTTTAATCTTGGAGTTCTCCTATTGAGACTCTTTGAACTTCGAGCCTGTAGATAATCAAGGTTTTTGTCTAATCGCAGCAAGTAGGAGTTTGTGTAACGAACTTTGATGTTTTGTTTGAGTCTGTTAGTTCAAGAATTGTAATATTGTATACAGTGACTCATGAAAGCATTTGTACACCTACGCAGATTTTGAAATTTCATTAACACTGTAACAAGACACGACCATCATGTTGATAAAATTTAATACAGAAGTAAAAAGATATTCAATGCAATATATTTAGCTAAAAATTAATGTGCAGTAGTTGTCTTTTTAAAAAGTTAGTACACAGCATTAATGGTCGTCTCAAATACCTAATGTACCTGAATGTTGAAATTTATTGATACAATTGACTGATTAAATACTTCTACGATCACAAAGATTACTAAGATCGTGTTTCCAGTTCTCTTCGATTTCAGGAACTGATCAAAAGTTTTTATAAACATTCAAATATTTCTGCGAGTAATTGTATTTCATGATATCGTAAAGTATGTGATAAACAGAAATAGCCATTATATTATTTGATCAATAAAATCAATTCAAATCTGTTCGCAGACATCCACATTCTAACTGTCATAAAAGCACATTGAGATAGCACAGACGCAATCGTGTATTGTACGATCCTTTTTCTTTTTTCTTCCTAAAAACAGACCAACTCGTACGAACAGACAGACCGCCCATCGACTCTAACGTTTCCGAGAGAAAGAACGATAGGCAACGTACACGGCTGTGGCATTATTCTCGGTTCGAGAGGCCCCCTCGGGGAGAGGTCTGGGCTCGTGAAATTCGTTCTCACAGAGAAAGTCGAATTACGTCAGCAGGCATTCAGCCGTAAAAAGAGGATCGTCGCCGCGGCAACGCAGTACACCGTATCGTTGCTTTTCTTCAGGGCTCTCTGCGTTCACCCGCCGTGGTCATTTACACCTTCTTCGCGTGTTCCTTGCACGCCATAACATTTCCGCGCGCCACGATATCATCTCCTTTCTTCTGTTCGCCTTGCATGTTCTTTAAAGTTCACCCTCCGCTTCCTGATCTTAAATACTCGAGGAAGTGCCGATCGGATCGAGATCCCATCTTCCCCGCGTGGCGAATCTCTTGGAACCGCGGTGAATCCGCTCGATCGACCGGGGAACGTGACCTTGGCGTGCGTGATATTTCGATCATTTTCGTAGTGTTTGAAGAGGACGAGGAGTTGATGGTTTCGTGGCATATTTTTCGTTCATTAGTTGATGGACCGCGCGCGGCCAGTGATATGGTCCATCACTGGTCAGACACCAGCCAAATATCTCTGGTAGGCGCGCAGTGGTAAATTTCGTCGAAATATCTGCGCCAAAAGTAAATTTTTCAATCTGAGATACATTGTATATTACATAATATATTAATTATAATTATATTACATTGTATATTATAATTACATTGTGTATTATATAATATATTAACTATAATTATAATTATTGATATATATTGTACATTGAATAGATTGAAGTGATATGACTATGAAAATGACAACAGTGTAGCTGTTTAGTATTAAATATTGAACGTAAAGGCAAGTTTGATTAAATACAAAAATGATGGTAATAAGTATAAAAATATCAAATATATTCCATTTTATATTCTTTATATTTTAGTAACTTTTTAATATTAACTAATTAATTGTAATATTCTTCTTCGTCTTCTTTGTTCTCGTTGATGCGAGCAGTCTCTTGTTTTTGATTAGCGTGGATTGGCAGTACTTTGTAATTTGTTTTAATGAGAATCGCTGACAAGCAAATATTGATGAAGTAGGTTAGATTAGATTAGTTTTTTATTGATTTTATTAGTTTAGTTATTATTAATTTAGTTTCATTAGTTTAGTTATTATTAATTTCAATCATTATATTAATTATGGGTATATTTGGATGAATTCTGAAATTTCGATACATTGGAATTCTGCATACACTTATTAAATTTCTCACATTTATATAATAATATAAAGTTGTCCTTATTTATTAATCGAATTTTTATTTTATCATCAAATATCTGTTAATAAACAGATACTGATAAATATTATAGGACATCGATTGCGAGATTAAAAACGTTTAATTGCATAAGAAAGTTAATCGTAAAAATTCAATCAATAATAATAGCTCGTGTCTTTCGTTATATCATAAACTGTCACTTACAACAACGTTTCGAAAATAGCGATGTTATCAAAATATCGTCGTCCAAATTTCTCGATCCTTTCATTGATTACATTCATTCGCCTTGTTACTTGGAACAAAAACTCTCGGCCGCGTTTAATGTTCCTCCACGTGGTTTTCTTCACTCCATTTCCCCTCGAAAACGCACGGTTCAAAGTTCATGGTATTTTACGCCCTACTTCCTCCGACGCACGCACTTTCAAACCGTAACGCACGGGCCTCTCCCCGAGGTGAAACGCGACGAATTAGAATCTGCAACGCCGCGGTTTCTTGAAACGTCACAGCCGATGTAACAAACGGCCGAGTAAAGTCACCAGACGACCTGGGTTCCTTTCCAAGAAATTCCTTCTTCTCCCCGACGCATGTGCGGAACACCTTAGCGAGCCTCTTCCGGCCGCGGGAGCGTTTAAGCTGGATTTTCCAGGTGAATTATTTACGTGCCTGCTTGTGAAAGCAGGCACTCCGGTCTTCGCCCCCTCTTTTGAAACTTTCATCGTCGTCGTCGTTTCAATCATTCGTCTTGTTCTCTCGTTATTGGTATCGTCGTCGCGATGTCTCTTTAAAATCACGTCGTTGATTCTTTATCTGATCCACCGACTTTCATCGATCACTTCGTTCCTTCGTTACGGTTCTTCGATTGTTTTCGACACTGTGGTCATTGTCGTTTGTCATTGTTCGTCGAACCGTCTCCATTCTGCCATCGTTGGTCCCGTTTCATTGGTATTTGGAAGAAGAATTTTAACGTGGATTCGAAGCATCGATTCGATCCAGTTACTATATATATATATATATATATATATGACGATTATCATAATTATATTAGAAAAAATCGAAACGAATCTGAAAATGTATATTTAGTAGAAATACAATACACAACATGAATTATTTATTTATTTATTTATTTTAAACGTTGAAAATGGCTTGTAGATTGCGGTTGTTTAAAGTAAAAAATTTGGAATACTTAAACTATAAAACCTACTCTTATATTAATTATAAAATAATATCAGTAGAAAATTAATCTTCTATGTATATAATTTATGCATTAGGAAATATGTAAATAAGTTTAAGTACAACTTCTTATTTCTGTGATGAAGATAGAAGCTATTTATGACTACAATCAGGATATTTCTTGACACTGATAGCAATAGTGCATTACAATAATAACAACAATAATCAAATATAATATTAATATAAACTAATTATAATAAAATTCAAATCACGTGGAATCATCGCTGGAATCGTTTTAAAATAATAACTTCTTCTTACAGTAGGTATTTAATTTCCAAGTCATTTAGAACAATATTGTTGCAATAAAAAGATACTGTATGAAACGTTTTCTAAATTAGAAAAATAGAAAAGCTAAGGGAACCGCGATGAACTGAATTCATTCTCATTGTCTGTCTGAAATGATCATGATTTATTAGGAAGATGTGAGAAAAAGATAAAACACAATTAGCATCATTTTGGAGTTTATGTTACCGTTAACGTTACAACAGATATTTCTCTGGCATCAGTCGGTGCTAAATAAACTTTATTCTTCAATGTTCTCACCTGTAAAATTCCGAAAGTACATTATTTAACTTAGACACTGACAATGAGAGACATTAATAAAACAATAAATATATTCGAAATGTATTTCTCTGTGAGAAATTCAAGCACGCAAAAGTCCAGAGAACAAGTACAATCTCCAAAAATGAATAAAATATATAAAACAAAAGAGTACTTATTACAACGTTCATCGTTAACGGCAGAAAGAAGTTTCTTACGACCGAGACTGTACTATACTACACATACAGTGTTACATTTCAGATCCTAAACCACTGAACTTTGGTTCAAAACCATTATTCCAATCCTTCTCCCCCCAACCTTTCATTCCTTTACCTATACTGTTAATCATTCTCGTTACACTTCCTCCATTATCCGAGCTATATACCTCTCTTCAATTCGTCACGCATAATTCATTATATCTTCGAGGTTTTCCCAAACCCTCCCCCTCCATATTGCGCATACCTATGTCATTTTCATCAGCGCCGACACAGTACCTCTCCTGCGTATCCTTTTTTTTTCTTTTTTTTTTTTCTCTTTTTTTCCTTTTTCCTTCGAACGTACGAGCAGCGTCGTAACGATCGCGATACCGCGTTAGTCGAGAGCGGGTTTCACGGCGGCAACGACGTCGGCGGCGACCGTGTGCCCTCCTCGCTAGGAAATAAGAAATTTTCTTGAGAGATGCGAGCCTCTCTGCGAGGGAGGAGGCCTAGCCAAGCGAACATAGTTAATTTAGATTGTATCGCGTGAGAAGCAGGAAATGACGAAATATCCTGAGTGCTGACTTATACGCGGCGCACATCGTGTGTGCCTGGGCGCTCGGTTCCTCGGCCGCGTTGCTCTTCGACTCCTCGACTCCTCGGCGACCTCAAGCCCCCTCCGACACGCAAGGATGATACTTTTTTTCTTTTTCTTTTTCTCTTTTTTTTCCCCCTTTCCTATCCTCCGCGGGCCCCGTCTATTTTTATATTTTTCGCGATGATTCCGCCGCCGCGGACGCGACGTGACCGTGAGAATTTTTGACCGGCCCGCTATATTCTGCCGGAAATATTCTTTGTCTGCTCTTCCTCTTCTTCTTTTTTCTTTTCTTTTCTTTCCTTTTCTTATTTTTATTTCGTTCTTTTTTTCTTTGTCTTCGATAAGTAGGAGATTTCGCGGTTGACGAAAGTTTGTACGAGCAAAGGATCGAAATTAATTTCTTTGTCTTCTTTCTTTCACGGGGTGTTTTGTTCTTCCATTTATTGATTCTCTTCAATCTTGTACTTCAGTCTTGCCACGAGTTAATCGATTCTTCAAATCAATAATTTCCTTATCCTTCCCTTCGTTTCTTTTTATTCTTTCGTTTCCCTGTTTCTTGGGAATCAACGATTCGTCGAATTTTGCCTTCCCGTTTCCTTCTTTTTCTGGACGTTCGTCCCATCGCTTTTGGGGTTACACGCGAGTGAAAGACGAGGAAGGGGAAGAATGTGACGAGATATAGGTACAGGGCGTGTACAGATGGATCGGCTGGATTGGCGATTTGTATGTTTGTTTTTGCGTACCGCTGGCGGATGTGACGTTGGAATAATTTGTCACACGCGATTGGAGACAGAGAGTATAACGAAGGCTCGGGTTCCGAGCAGGGCGCAGTCGATTCGGAACAGGTACACGCGCAAAATAACGCGAACTCTCTGTACTACGTACTGGGAAAACGTAAATCACATTCTTCGTGCTCGTACAGCTTCGTCTATAACTTATAAAATAAATATAACTTGTAAAATAAATTCCGTGTTGATTAGTACATTTTAATAAATTCCAATTAATATCAACTAAAGTGTAAAATTTACGTCTATTTCTACAAGAAATTATAAATTAGTTATTCCGAACATTCTGGTAGTTGTAGTATTGACGATAGAGTTTGTCCAGTGTAAAATTGTCACCCGTTTATGTCAGTAAATCCAAAAATACAAGTTGTATAGAGGAAGTAAAGCATTTTGTAGTCGCTAGCTTTTAACTGTATACTTTAATCAATTTCTTAATACAAATCTTTGGAGAGGAACAACAGTTACAATTTCTTTGACGAACACTGCAATTTCTTACAAACTAAAAACTAGATCTTCAATTTCAAGTTCGACCCTTTTTAAGGTTTAAAGGTTTTTTTGTTGAATCGATAAAAGACGTCGATTCAAAAAAAGAAAAAAAGAAAAGAAAGCCAGCGTTCTATCTTGGCGCAGTAGAAAGCCGCTTAATTAATTCGCCGTCGAGGTACAATTAATGATTCGTCGACAGCGTAATGAAATTCTGAACGATACGTAAAAATGCAATTACATACGGTATGATATAGCTGTAGCAAACAATTAAGAGTCTGCCACTCATCCTTATTACGTAACATTTATTTCCGTGACAATGGTGTTCCTCCCCGCTCGTTGCATAAAATAGTCCGCGATAACGTATCTGCAAGAGAAAAAGAAAAAAAGCATTTAACGTAATGCCACGGCCGAGGGGTCGTAGATACGCGATTACATATTTATAAATTAGCTGATACAACATAAAGATACAGACGTAATAGACGCTTTTAATGCAAGGCATAAAACTGGGTTTTCTTCGTTCCACTCCCATGGAGCTTGGTCACCTGAAGAGTTACTATGCCCAATTAACCCTTTGAGAACCGTACGCTTCTCGGGTATTGCCACTTCCGACGTTGCAATAGTTTTCGCCGTGTAATTTTTTCGAGTTCGTCCAGGCATCTTCGGTTCAATGTTTGCAATGTTGTCATTGCGCAGGAATAGGCTGACAAGGCTATTGTCGGCGACCTCGCCGTCTGGAAAATTGGGGAAGTAGATTTCGTTATATACGGGCAACGTGTTACGTGGAATTTTCATTTTTAAACTGAAATATATTCTATTTCAAAATTTCTTTTGCGAAATATTATATTTTACATTTCTGATATCGTTATTTCGAAAATTTAACATAATATAATATAATAGTAATATATAATATATATTACTAGTATATTACTATTATATTATATTATATTATATAATATAGTAGTATAATATAATATAGTAGTAATAATAGTAATCGATAAAAGATATTTTTATTTTTCATTTCTTTTGTAAAATAAAGTAACTGTAAGAATTAACATAAATAGCCATCCATGACCTAACAATGGTTAACAATAAATATTAATGCAAATTAATAATAATAAACATTCGAGGATTAAAAATTAATTTTCTATAAATTTCCAATAAAAATTCATAACTTTCGACTTTCGTTTGTTTCACCTTTTTCAACACGTTGCAATAGCTCTTGATCACACGCATGAGAAATTTAAAAAACATTCGCCATGCCTCTCGCAGCTCCAAGTATTATAACTAAATTATCTTCTACACAACCGCAAACGCCGTTGGTTAGTTAGTTTGTTCGACGATACAAACGGAAAAACAAACGCAATTTGTATAAATTACAGCACGAAAATTTTTATGAGATCATAGGAACCGTGTTCCGAATGAATCATACATATCAGCCGCGATAAATCTTAATGATTTATCGGAATAAACAGCGCTTGTTAATTCATCGCATAAAAAAAATTACCGCGAGGCATTTAATGAATAAAGAATTCCTGCAGCGCGATTCTACCTACTTGGATCGAACTAAAAGGGCACGGAACATCCGTCTAGCGATTCTTGCAATTGCTTATCTTCCCGAATCAATTATTACGCGTGTAGAATTCAATTTTCACACGAGACGTTGGCTACGACACGTTTCGACATTTTGAAAATAGTTTTCTCGTAATATCTTCTTTACAAGTATATCTTTAAACAGACACCCGTTGACAAAAAGTAACAAAATTTCCTGATATATAATATCTATATATAATATTTATATATATATATCAATTAAAATTATTTTAGTTTGTTAGTTCAGTGTATCTTATTATTTTATTAGTTTCGCCTTTTAATTTTTGTCCATTTTTTTCTATTCCTTTCATACAAGATAAGTACTCTAATCAGTGCATCATTCACACTCTATTTAACAACTGCAGAGTTGCATCTATTTTACTAAAATTAAATATCGTGACATTTGAAGTGGCAACGACTCGTACGATTCTGTAGGGTTAATTGTTTATTCATTGGACAACGTAAACCCGAGCCGATAATATATGTAACACGCAACAGGTCGAACAGATGGTTCGCCGAGGTCTTAGCATCGTGTTACGAATTACTTTAAATTCATTATGCGGTCACGTATTATTACCTTGCCGGTAATTTTTCGTAATTTCGCGATTAAATCGCGTTCTGCAAAACTTCTGCATTTTTAATAATGTGTATTCGCCCGTCTACGCGCGCACGCACCACCTCGCTACCGTTCGGCAAGAACTAGAGAGCTAAAAAAGAGACGAAAGGCAATAAGAAAAAAAAAAAAAATCAGAGAAACGACTTACAAATCCTTCATCCGCGACCCGAGAAAATCATCGCGCGTGACCGCCGGCAAGGAAATTGAAAACTTAAAACATCTGATTTGTTTGATCTCTTCAATCTTGTTCTCTCTAATTACAAAAACTTGACAGTCTCGAAGAATTATCGGTGTGGGAAATATTCGTGATGAATGGAGAACGAACGAAAAAATATTTAGAATATTCATCTTCTTAGTTTCTCTGATTTATGTGATCTTGTGGATAAATTTTAACGTTTCAAGATCTATACTTCGTTTCTTCGGTTCGCGCGGACGAAAATTATGAAAGAAACTTCAATATAAGAACACTGTGTGTATACTTTAAAATAAAAGAAAAATCTATGTTTTCCTCAGTTCCTTCGGTTCACATAAATAACTCCAATTGAAGAACACTTCGAACAGAGTTGAACCTCAAAAGAAAAATGAAACAGTGAACAAATGTTACGACGTATTGAAGAAATTACAAACTAAAAGACATCTCGTTGGAAACTGCATCCACTTAATATAATCTAGCTGAAGAATTTGAGTACGTGTATAATCTCACGTTTTACACGCGTTAATACCTGTAATAATACCTGAAATTCTTCAAACGCTCGTGCCCCTGAAGAATTTACGCGCGAGTGAAAGAAGAATTTTTCAGATTTCTTTGACTCTTAGATCATAGACCTATCAACTACTATACGTTCCGTAGGTAATGAAACGGATTGTTGAATACGTTCGGTCGCTATTTCGTCCGATCTGTTGGCAAGCAGACGGCCAGTTTTAAAACGCCATTATACTCGCGCGCGCGCACACACACACACACTGTGCGCATAATCGGCGGCGCATCTTTCCCTCGAAGTCAGTGAACAACGGAAAATTTACAATCTCAGTTGAAAAGCAGTTATAAGCGCTAGCATGAGCATCGATAATATTCCAGAAGCTCATTAGCGATCCAGGAACGTCTATCCCCCTTCCCTGGCCGCGGGAGTAATTATCTGTTACAACCTCGGCCGCGGCGTACGTACGTACGTACGTACGTACGTACGTATATAACAGCAGATCAGCGCGAACGATTAAGCTCAAAAATAGTTCATGGGAACCCAGGCTAAGCTAATCTCCATCGCATTAGCGTTGTGTTCCATACGTATAAAATGCTTTCTAAGGAGGAAGCACCTGTGCACGCATCTTTACCGCTCGCGGGGTCAACACTTTCGAAAGGGAACCCCCGGCCACCTTTCTGCACTGCCAATTCAATTCCAGCCTTATTCTAATTGCTATCTGACCCATAAATCACCGAACTCGTGGTCTGTACGCCAGGCGAGGAAAGTCTGCCGAACGAAACACACTCGCGAAAACGCGGCGTGAGATATAGCATGGCTCGTGGGATTTGAAATTTAATGATGGAGAATTACATTGGTGGTTGAAAAATTCTAAATTTGAGATAAATTGTTTTTATCATAGTATTGTAGTGTGTCGTTCTTTGTTGTGGTATTTATTTTTTATTTGTAACGTTGTATATTTTATTCATAATTACACACTATGTTTTAGTACATAATTATATAGTATCTATAACATCCCAGGGCTCCACATTTTTAGCGCTACAGGGAAACTTTGTACAATACATATACTTGCACTTTTTTTATTCAGATTGATAAAATATTCTTAAATATTGCTGTATATTTTTTATACATCTATTTATTATGTATTTTAGATGTTAATTATTATTTATTTCATATTTATAGTAACACATTGATGACGGTATGCTCTGGTAAACATGTAGCATAAATTCCATCGCATTTTTCGAATTATATGATATATAATTGAAAAGGTTCAAAGAGTGTAGACTGGGAATACATCTATATTATTTTATATTATAGTAGTAATTACTGATTAATTAGATTCATGTATATAACTTTTAATTAATTTTAATAAGAATTTAGCAACTTTTCGTGTAATTTAGTTTAAAATATACGAAAGAAATTAAATTACCTGATATCCTAAAATTTAGGATATTTTTTCAATGATGATTGAATTGGTATTTTCACGTAACATGCATGAGTTTGATATTGTGAGAATAATGCTTTGGGGACAGTATTGACGTGAAGTATCAGCAAATTGAAACTGGCGTTACAAGGAACAAAAAAAAATAAGCTTTATCTTTACGACCGATTTGTGAGTACAAGCTGATTCCATTATTCTTCGCTTTCATGTACTCTGTTAACAACCACGCTGGCTACTACACGCTGACCAACGAATTGAACATTTTTTTTTTTTGCCCGTTTCCCCGCGGAGCGTGTCCGATCAAAACATTTATTAAAACTTCATACCCTCTTGCCCGTTCGGAAGAGACGTAACGAACAAGTAATCCCAATTAAGAGCGAACGCAAAACAATTACGACCGGTTAAACCGTATCTATCATCGTCGGGGCTCGTATCTCTCTGCCATTTTACACCAGCCAGTTCGTTTTTTACGTTTATTAACCTATCAGCGAACGTTTCCCCGGGTAAGAAAACAAGGAATTTTTGATCACTCAAAATTTCGATCGAATGGATCATAAATTCGAACGAATGATTTCACTTTTTCACTCAGATAAATTAGTGTCGAGTAAAACAGTTGCATCGAACATTTAGATATGTACGTTAATACGTTAATATTGATTTTATATTAGTTAATATTAGTTTTATTAAGATGCTGTAGTTTTATTAATTCCAAGTTTGTTATTAACTTTAGAAATCCAACGAACCACGGTACAACTATAGTATATTAGACACAAAAATTATTGATTATTATTGTTGACTCTAAACTCTTGGATTCGCTTTTATACCATCCTGTATATTACCAAACGATCTGAAAGCGACACGGTGAAACATGCACTTGGTATCATAGGAAGAGCGTACGATAAGCAAGGTCGCGAGTCAAAGTCGTGCTCTCTGTTTCGCGAAATTTACGATCGTTCGCGGTCAGGTCCAGAGCTTATAGACCGCGGGAAAAATGTCTCGGTTCGCCACCGTGCCGACCTACCTACCCTACGATCCGTACATATATGCACGAATGCAACTACAGTGAGCCCTCGAACTTCGAACACAATTCATTCCAGGAAAGCAGGTTCGAGTTCAATTTCCTCATAAAAAGAACAATGTAGATTGAGTTAATTTATTTATACCCCATTTTTGCAAAAATTCATCCGACATGAAAAGTGTTTCGAGTGTTGCGAAGATTACGTTGAAAAATAATGATAAAATAATGATAATTTAATCTGTTATAACTTCGTACATATAAAGGGAAAAGATTATGTATCATTTCTCTTGGTCTCGTTGCAAAGCGTGAAGCCTGACGCAAACTCGAAAATCAAGAGTACGCGCTTCTCCAGTCGACAAAATCGCTAAAAATCGTCCACCTGTGACGTTCAAGAATTCCCTAAGATTATATTAAAGATGTGTACGCGTGTAGATCTTCGATTCCTTAACACCAGAACTACCAAAATTATCAAAATTAACCAACTTGGAATTTTTCACACAGAAATTTTACATATTTATGACAGTGTATTTTCAGAGACTCGATAAATCTTAATATAAAAATGTGTAAACAGGAGCTCGTGTTCTTCGTTGCATTATAAATTTTTTCCTGTCTCTTTCATTTTCATTTCTCTGCTATAAATTTTACACTTCAATCGTCGACAGATCTAGTATTAATGCGTGTGTTTCAACGCGTGTACACGATCTGCCGTAACGAACAAGGTTCTAGAACGAATTATTTACACGGTTCATTATAAAATGTAGTATAGAAATTTAAAGCAACTCGAAGTATCTCGTGCATTTCGCTCGAGTTTGAAATTGCTCGAACTACTCGAAGATCGGGGGTCCACTGTGTAGAGAGTGTATTTCGTGGTGGACCGAGGAGTTGCGGACTCGAACGAGAGGCGTTCTACCACCCGCAACCGACAACAGGCCGTGGCCGGGGCCAGAGTCTTAGGCCAGGCCAGGCCAACGAGAAGTCGTGTAAGAAGGGGTTAAGAAACTCTCGAACTAAAGTGCCTACACCGGAAGCAGGGGCCTTGCTTTCTGGGCTAATAACCCTACCCACATCGACACGCGGCATCTGCGTGCGCGTGTACACGCTTAGACGAGAGCACCGAGAGGAAAAGAGAGGCGAAAGGGGCCGATAGAAGCGCGCCTAGCGCTAACGGAGGAAAGAGGGAGAAAGAGGCGCGATCCACGACGAGGGGAACCTTGCAGGTTCGCGTGTACACCAAGTAGAAGAGACACGCACACGTGAAACGTGGATCTCTTATCAGCGCGCAAAGCCAGATTTTATGTACGATCAACCGACCTGGGGGATTCGTACGCAAATCGCGATTGGCTTTTCTCGGTACGAGTTTACAATTAACGGGGAACGGGGTTGCTTCGGTTCGAAGATTCAGATTGTTTTGTACGATTGTTTTGCCGCTCAGAAATTATATCAAGCAACAGAGCACTGTACTTGCGACAAGTTTACGTACACTGTTAAGTACGTAACATACGGAAATATCTAAAATTTCTGTTTACGTTGGGTCTTAGGTCGACTCGTTACACACGTTGAATTAACATTCAATTTTCGACAAATATTTTATCTTTATGAATTGATTCGTCGCGGAAAAATGATGTAAATAATATTGTGTCGATATCTCCTTGTGACGTGTATTTTTTTAAGAAACTTGAATTAGAAAAGTAGGACTGTATTCGAAAAGAAGTGGAAATTTGATGTAAATGGAATTGTACTTGTTGTGAAAATGCAGGAACTTGTCACAAACAATGTATGATGCAAATGATGATATCTTGAAGTGAGAAACTTTCGTGATTAATTAATCATTTTAAGTTCATGGGATCTAATAGTATCTAAATTACTCAAGTTAATAACATCTTTTAAATTCAACGAGATACTATATAAAGTTAGCATAGGAGTATAAAGAATAGGAGTGATAATGATGATGATATTCCATACACACGCAGTCCTTCTCTTTTTCTAGAAAAAAAAACCAATTATTTAACATGTGAATTAATAAACCGGAACAACCACAATGTTCAATGAAAGTTACTTACTCTCAATATATCTTTTCGATCATGCCAATCACCGATAATTAATAAAAAAACAACAACAACAAGTGAGCATGATTTCTTCCACGAGTATTCATGAAGAGTTTAAGTTTCGGTACAGTTACCCGAAGGTAGTTCCATCCTTGCACACCTGTGGGTCACTGAAGTATTCGGAGGCAACGATCCACGATACACACCATATTTCACGAGGCAAAGCATTTCAAATAATCCTCTCCGCCACCGCGCCGCACTACGCAATTACCAGCGTTATCTTCATCTGTCCGTGTTTCCATAAAGTGCAAATTCTTGCGGGAATTCTAGTTACTGGTTGAAAAATTAATATCTTTTTTCTCACGGTGAACCGAATAAACCGTGGATATACGGTTAAGCCACCAATTAAATGCAGAATTAACCCGAATACGGTGCCTCTCGCTCGCGGTTGAAGATAAGCCGGCGCGCGTTCCTCCGGCCGCGAGCTACTTAATAAAACGAAATTAATTTGTAATTACGTTAACCCGGATGCGACCCGTTCCCCACGCCTCCCCCGTCCGATATCCACGTTAGAAAACCATCGGAGGTTCCGCGTTCATACGTTCCATCGCGAAAGAAAAAAAAAAAAAAAGAATGCCACAATGTACGAATCGACGCGAAGCATCGAAGTCTCTCGAAGGCTCGCTCCAAGTGGCGTCCATTTTTCTTTCTTTTCCGTACGCGAGCCGCGTATCGTTGAACGTTGTCGTTTCGCGGCGAATACTTAACACAACGTTTAATTACGCGAACGAGGAGCGACAGAGAAGGAGGAAGAGGGAGAGCGAAAGAGAGGGAGACGACGAAACCCTTATTCGTTATCACGGAAAACGGTACAGTATCCCGTTTTCTGCTTCCTCCGGTCTCACGTAACGAATTAAGCACCTGTACGTGGGATTAGAAGGTTTCGGCTGACATGCCCATATCTTTCCGTCTTTCTCGATCCACCTCTGCGTTTCTCCCTACGTTTCTCTCTCTCTCTCTCTCTCTCTCTCTCTTTCTATCTAGCTATCTATCTATCTTTCTCTCTCTCTCTCACGCCTATATCTTACTCCCCTGATGCCTCTCTCCCTTTCCCGTTCCATTCGACCTCTTTGTCCTTTTCTGCCCGCCATCTCTCCCTCTCTTCCTCCCTTCTCGCCCGTCTTCCACGATCCGCCTTCTCCGTCTCTGTCTGTTTCCCAGTCGCTTGACACATTCGCGCGGAGAAAATGCAGCGAGCTCTCCCGTAGCCACCACGTATATATAGGAAGGGAACGGATGTCTGGTGTGTAAGGAACCGCTAAAATGGTGTTCGCTCTTATCCGAAGATCTAGAGCGGCGATGCGAAGAGAGGCACGCGGAGGGCTATACGTAAGGTAAAAGGGGGCTCATGACTGGTTGGTCGGTTGGTCGGTTGGTTCGTTCGTTCGTTCGTTCGTTCGTTTCTTCGTCGTTGTTGTTGTTGGCTGTCTGGTTGGGTTGGTTAGTGCCGTTACCAGAAAGAGGCCACCTAGGTTCGCAAGCAGCCAGAGTTAAACTCTCCTCGAACTTTCTTCGTAATGAGACACCAGCTACGAAATGACAAACGTAATTAAAGCAGACGCGTAAAGAGAGAGAGAGAGAGGCGAGAGGTCAGAGAGGAATCCTCCAGAGGAAACAGAACCGTATCACCGGGCGATTTTCACAATGGGAAACGCGTCGTTGCTCTTTCGCTCGTCACCGTGAGCACCGAGCTCTGCCGCTGGAATGCCGGCTGGATCGACCACGTCCGGACAAGCGGAGCCCATTCAGACGCTTCTGCCAGTCATTTTGGAACCGTCTCACCACTCGATTCCTTCGCTCTTTATTCGTACTCGTAATTTTATCTCCCCCGGACGATCTTCCCTTTTCATTTCATCGGCGTAATTCAATCATCGATCCTACCTGTTCCTCGTGTTTTTGTATCTCCCAGACGACCCACCATTGCTATTGACGTATGGCTCTAAAAGGCATATGATTGCGTAATCTCGTACATGTATGCGGCTTATTATTATAATGATACTTACTTCCTTGTTGGAAGAGATTATCGGCGTTAATTTGACTCGATTCATTACAAATTGGTAATTCCAAGTGGCGTGATTTAATTCGACGTTTAATCGGTTATCTTCCTCTATTTATTGAGAGATTTCATCTTGATAATCATCGATCTTGCTTCGCTGCTTTTCTTGTCAAAAGCAGGAGGCTGGAATTATGGATCACGATAAAATCTTTACAACATATAGTTTAAAATTAAAAATATTCTAAATATCCTACCAAAATGTCCAATTCTTTGTCAAATAGAAAACGTTTCAAATTCAGACGCTAGGATCAAGGGTGATGAGCTGTGAAATCGCGTAAGTGGAGTAAGGTGTAGCAAAATTCGGAGCTAGTTCGTACGATGTGGGAGTTTTTCAGGCAATCAGAGATTCAACCTTGCCCCGTTTTACGTCTCCTCTGAACACAACAATGGAAACGCAATGGTACAACACATTTCACTTTTTCGCAACGTGTGTACCGGGGAGCCTAAAAGTATTGCGCGATTTCCTACGTCTTGCCGCGAGAGAATTCGCCTCGTAGACACAATGTAGATTTGGCCGTGTACCGTAAAAGCGTAATTATCATCTTTCGAAACGCGCCGGTGTCTTTCCAGAAACGTCGGCCCGTTTCCTCTACGAAAGAAGAGAAGAAACACCGTAATTCTGGGTTTCAGCGTTTCCATGCGTAAGAAATCTTCCATTAACGACGATCAACGACTGCGAACGTGTAAGCATTTTTTGGAAATGCATAATATGTAAAAATGTGTGAAATATCTAAAGCACTTGCTATAATATTTACAATAATAATAATAATTTATTGCAAATTTCTATCTATCTTTTTAGTTGTGCTTATAAAAATATAAAATTCCATAAAAAATCTGCAGTCTAACGATAATTAAGTAAAATAAAATGGAAAAGATTGTAAAATGAAATTATTAATACATACCATTGTTATTGTTCCACAGAGGAGACTTAGAGTTCTAGAATTGTGTGATATTGTGACGTTGATTGAAAATATATTTGAGATATTGAGATTGCATTATTTGTAGAGCATTCTCCATGATTTCTATTGTCTGTCTCTTATTTATACGACCGACATTTGTATTCTTTAATGATTTGTTATATGATAATCATTCCTTTATACTTTTCTTTCGTGAAGTATTCTAGATTATCCTCTATGCCATGTTCTTTCTACTTTCTCTAGAATATTGCTTGCTCTCCACTTTTTATACAATAGTTTCTGTGTGTGTATAAAAATTTTGCACTTGTCCTATATTAAATATTTCCATGTCTCTATGTTTCAATTTTAATGATCGGCTATTTTCGGGAATAATTTAAAAATGTTAAGAATTCACGAGACTGAATAACTTCTTAATCCCTCCAGTTGTCGATAGATGATATCCAAACTATATCTCGTTCTCGTATTATTATATTCTTCCTCCTTGAAAGAATAAATATCCACCGCGACAATATGCAAAATACCGATACAACTTTCTTCACGTTGTGCCATCAATTTACTCGCGCTCGACACTCAAGTTCGTGCAACGAACAAAGTACGAACGTTCTCGCATAATTTCCAAAGGGTTCGGTCGTTTTCGTTTTGTCGATGGAAGAGCTCTCCACCGGTGTTGCTGTGTACGCAGATAAGGGGCATCGATGCGATCGACTGGATCGGAAGTAGCCCATCCTTAGTAGCGGCCGAGTGGCTCGATAAGACGCGCGAATCGCGCGCGAAATGCCGAAGCTTATTTATTGGCAGTCGCGTTCCTGCGTGCGGAACGCCGTGCCGTGGCTTCCACGCGAACCCGACCGAATACTTTTCTGTGATTCCATTGCCATCCCGAGGCTCACGGGGCCGCGTTACATTCCTGCTTCGATCTTCCAACGATCTCACCGGGTCTTCCACCGCGAAGCAACAGCACCCACTGGGTGTATATTCACGCGCCGCGGGAGCTCGCATAAAACTGCTCCCGAGTTTGGTGGGGTCAGAGATCACGTTACCAGCCGATAAAGATCTCACGTGAGTGATTGTCAATGATATTTCACTTAAGGGATCGTCAAAGTCCGCCGCGCAGACGGGCCCCTCGATACCAGGAATTTCTTCCTGGCTACATCAACCCTTCGCTTCATTCTTTCCACTCAACTTGTTCTTTGACTCGTGCACGATATCCATTATGTATAAGATCTCTTCTCACTGCAAGTTGATTAAAAGATCAGAATTGATATAATTGTCACGTGTAATTAAGTAACATACAACTCGTTAACATGTAACAAATATAATAAACGCCGTGACCACGCACATCGAGGAACTGGTATAATCAATTTTTTTATGTGAACCTTCTATCAAAGTAAAACTATCTAATAACTACGTAATACGATAATCACGAAGTCACGGAGATTATTCTTTTTATCGAATGCGTTCGATCAAAGTTCACGATAGAAAATTAATAGACTGTATTAGTCTGTTGAAATCAATCATGATACGTAAATTCTCAAATCTTAATATGAGTCAGTTATCGCGACTACTTATGTTGCAGTGGCGCCACCTCTTGTAAATTAAGGGGAAATCCCAGCGCATTTGTTCATAACGCCGCTTGACACGAACAGACCGCAAGTTTCTCTTCCTTTTTCTTATGCTCTTTTTCATTTTCCACGCATCTTTCACATTGGCTCGTGATGTGTATATTTCCTTGATGGTATCAGCACGTGTTTGCAGTGCCGTTTAATTAACTAAACGTAGCATAGACCGATAAACGGCACGTATCAGCCATAAACTTAACACCGCCTTCGACGTTGCTGATAACACTCTATCGTTGTTGGTTTCTTACCCACTGTTATGTCAGCAGCAATGCACGAAAGTACCTTCACGCCCACGTTTCTTTACGTACCGGGAATAGGAACTGCACGTACAGTAAATACACGTCCGTGCGTGCACGCGTGCACATGTGGGAGTCGTACAACGTTCGTCAGAGATGGTAACAGACACCCCCTACCGAAACAGCGATTTTCAGCTTGACGTCTTCCTTACTGCAATAATTCACAAATTTTTGTATTGATCGTTATTCGTATTTCACATTACCTACACTAAATATAAATCACGACTTAAATGACAGTAACTTCGTGTCCTCGGGTAAAATGAATAATTAATCAAGCTTATAAATTTTTCAAAGCTTAATCAAGCTTAAAAATTTTCACTTTCAACATATACTTTACCACGTGATTAAAAAACGGTAAACCACACTATCCATAAAGCTCGATGCGGTATATTGATTTCATAATTAATTGTATTTTACGAGATTCCACAATCATCACGAACCGTCTACAAACCATTATCCTCACAGTATGTTCACTTCCTCTTGTTAATTAAGATAACAAATAATGTTAACCATTTCCTTTTAACAACGAGCGTCGGTTTTCTAACTCCCGTAGTTCTTGTGTTTAATTTCTGTGAACAAATTAATCAATATCTTCCATTAAATTTAGTTTTCTTATCTACATTAAAATTCAGTTTTTTCAGTTTAATCAAGACGAATGTTTCACCTTAATAATTAATTATGAAACTCATAGAACTTGTCAAATTTTGCGATTTTTTTTAGATAGTGATGCATTTGAATAGCCTGAAACATGATGGAATCGACATTAAGAAAAGTAATCTATATTTATTCTACTCATTGTATAAACAAAAATCAATTGCTGTTGCGAGTTAATAATTTAATTAGATGTAATTTTCCCGTGATATTATTACAACTGCACTTACAGCAATTGTATCAACATGAATATCTCGTTTAAAAAAATTAACAAATATTGAAGATGCTCAAATATTTCTTCTTTGCTTGGACAAACAGACTTTTGCACAGATAAGAGTCATCTTTGTCACGAGCGAATCGAATTGTAATAATTACGAGTAGATTAATTCGTCGATTTACAATCTGACGTCGATTGCCATCGGCAGTTGCAATGTGCAAAAGGATAGATACAAAGGGTGCGCGTTGAGTCAATCTCATATGACGCAATTTCCATCACATCTGGAAAGCTAAAAGCGGTAATCTTCGCGCTCGTAACACCTACAGCCATTAATAATTCCTGGCTGGTACTTTTACCACGTGGGTTTTCTGTACAACTGCAAACGACCATTTCTAGAGGCACGTTAAGATCGCGGCTTCTGTGTGCGTAATGCAGTGGATGCGTCTTGGTCGTTGGTTGTCCGACTCTTGACTCGATTTCGCGACCGCAACTCAAGAGATATATCTCTCCCGATTTCCTTCCCTCTCGTTCTTTCCCTAGCCTCTTTTCGTTTCTTTTTGTTACTCATCCGTTCCTCCGTCTCGCTTGCCCACGGTTGTGCCGTTTCCTTCCCTCCTTGTTCCCGTCCCTCTCACCCCTTCCGTAGTTGTGCTGATTCTCCCTTCTCCTCCCATCCCGCCAATGGGACAGGGAGATAGCAGACCCCGTCGAGGAGACAACATAAAGATTTAAGACTCCAAGATGCGCCAATAAACATGCTGCGGCCGCGCAGTCAGCCTGCGCTTCTCTACTGCGTTCGCTTCTGTTCCGTTTCATTCGGTTCCGCTCTGCTCCGTTCCGTTCCGTTCTGCTCTGTTCTGTTCTGTTCTGTTCTGTTCTGTTCTGTTCTGTTGTGTTCTGTTTCACAGCGAGCATACGGCCAACGTGTGCATGTGTACGTGTATGTGTGCACGTGTACATGCGAGCGTCGCCTCGTCCGCCGTACACACACCGAAGATGCAGGTTGCCTCTCGTATGCACGTGGTGCCACTGCGGCTGCTGCGTAACGTACTTTCGAAAAGTGTCTCGATGCGTATGCAGATATGCGGCTTAGCATGAATAGTATCTAGATCCGGTCGTGGATAACTCGCCGCGATACGGACAGATCCAACCGCTGAGGCTGGGGATTTCTAGAAACGCAGCAACACCGGAAGAACACCGTTCCTCTTCTCTGGTTACACAGAGATCCAGCAGAAAATATCCACCTACGAGAGATTTATACATAATTATCGTCTCGTCTTATATTCTTTTTCTAATCTAAACTAATCGGTACCTGGACGCGTTAGCAGCGAGCATGCGCAGAATCGTTGCTGTTCGTCGGCACGCAAATTCTCCCCTTGTCCCGGCTCTTTCATTTACCGCCCTAATACATTCATTAACGTTACGGAGATCGTTAAATGGTTCTCCCGTCCCGTTCCTCCCACGACAAAATCACTTGTCCTTTAAAATCCATTCGAAACATCCTCGAAGTGATCTACGACTTCTACTCGAACGCGTCGCTGTCGTGTGGAGGAAGAGGCCTTCCGGATAACGAGACAGAAGTACACCTGCCGCGTTCGTAGAGGAGGCACAGGACACAGGCTGAAAAGTTTTCAATGCGAGGACGGTCGTACACCGCAAAAGTAGTAGATCGGGACGTTGGTCGTCCAAGCGGCAAGAGGGAGTCAACGGTGGAACCGTTGCTGGTTGCTGCTGCTGCTGCTGCTGCTGCTGCTGCTGCTGCTGCTGCTGCCGCCGCTGCCGCCGCTGCCGCCGCTGCCGCCCGTTGCCACTGCTCCAGCTCCTACTTTTGCCTCGTCCTCTCGCTCTCCACGGCCCCCGGCTTATTTATTCCTCTCTCTGTCACTGCCTCCCTTTCTTCTGCGACTTCTTCTTTATTTCTGTCCTTTTGCCCGTTTTCTGCTTCCGCAAACGACAGCCGCTTATTTATATCCCGTCTTTGCATCGCGCGGGAGCAAGCGAGGGCGCTTTTGCGTTTGCACTCGCTACTGCCATTCCCTCTGCCGCTTCTGTGTGTTGCTTCGCCGGTACCTCGCTTCTCTACCTTTTCGCTCGCTCCCTTTGTCGTTCTCCTCTCTCCTGCTCTCTCCCTGCTCGATCCGTCTCTCCCCCTCGGTCCGTGGTCGACCGTGTGCTAGCGAAACATCAACGGCGAGGCACTTTGCTCACGAACACCGTGAGATGCGCCCGATGCGAGAGGCAATTCTGCGACTGCATCACCTGTCAACGCGGGATCGCGTTCCAACAGGTCTATATTACATGCAGCATGCGGCCGGGGTATGCGGTACTCTCGGTAATTGTTGCAGAGCCCGCCACCGTCGTCACTAATTCGTCCGCCGAGAAATTTATGACGGTTACCTTTTTGGGACAAAAGATGTCTCTAATCTTCCGCCAAATTTACCACCTTTAATCGCATTTTCTTCAAACGCAACCTGCGATAAGACAATCAGATCGTATTTTGATCAGGACAGTTAATAATGAGTTTAATACATTTATTGCATGTCTTTTTCTAATCTAATTCTACTTTATGCAAGGTATTTATCGAGGTAATTAATTTCAAACTTTTTGAAATTTCTTCGTTACCTGTAACTACTCTATTTTATACTTTCCGGTACCTTCTACATTACAATTGAATATTTATATGTAAAGCAAGAATAATTGAATTGGATCTTTACTAAATACTAACGGTTTGTGATTTTCTAATCTGTTGTGTGAGTTTCAATATTTATAAGTCTGTACATAGTACGTAAGCGAAGTGAGAAGCCAGCAATTTTACGTAAGAAAGAGACGACGACGGTAGCTCTGTTTGCTGGTAAAGTTCGAGAATTTGCATCATCTCTGACGAGATTCGTTATCAGAAAACCGGATTTCGCTGAAACTAGTAACGGCTTACGCAAATTGCATAATTACGCAACGATGAAATGTTGCGTTGGCTCTAGCGCGATCTTTTGATGCGCTAATTCCCTAGATCGCGAAATACGACGCAATTCGAGTCGATTTGACGTGTTTCCACTTCAAATGAAAAAAAGAAGGAAGGGGGAGAACCATATCTTGCTTGACAGGTCCACGTGTTGGAAATTCCAGGAGCATCAGGAAGATTACGTGTTGAGCACTGATAGCTGATAAGGGTGGCTTAATTTTTAATTCATCATCAAGGTGATTAAACGTACTTCTATATTTAATTCACCGACGAGGGCGTCCTGTTGTATCGATAGAATCGATGTTGGCGGGATGAATGTCAATCCAACGGTCTGAGATACTGTATCACTTCCGGATCAATTTCGATAAGCGCTCGTCGATGATGGCAAAGAATCTTTCGCGCGGGAGAAAAAAAAAAGAGGGAATCGTTAAGTCCGATCACGAAATATCCGATTGAGGCGCGGTACGAACTATGGTTCGTGCGCGCCCCTGCTAAAGCTTCGAAGACCCGAACAAATAAATGCTGAAAAGAGGAACAAAACCGACATTATGTGGCATTAACATACAAAGTATGTCAGACCCGCGGTCCGCAGGCATAACATAGTATCGCGGCGTTCGCATACCCCGCCCGCTTTACAGTGACCAGCAGGAACGGAGAAAAGCATTGAAAAGAGACCGATCCCGAAAGTGGTGTGTAAGAAGGAGAGACGGTTAAAGGAAACGAAGGAGACGGGAGAAAGAGAGGAAGAGGGAAGAAACGAGTGTCGAATGTGTTCGAGTAAAGGCGATAGATCGTACGCGGGATAGAGAGGGCAGAATGATGAACGCAGAAAGGTGTGCGTGCTGTGGAAAAGGAGCGAGGAAGAGAACGAAGAAGAACGAGAGTGAAGAAGGAAAGGAGAGCGAGAGAAAGAACTGAAAGAGCGGAGGGAAGCGTTTACGCTATCCGCAGTCCTCCGAAGTCCAGTCCCATTCCGTCCCGTCCCATCCCATCCCATCCCATCCCATCCCATCCCATCCCATCCCACCCCATCCCATTCCATCCTATCGTTTCGTTGTCCCCGTGTGTGCCACGCGGTGCGGCTTAACGCAAAAGGGCCCACAGAGCGGGAGCAGGGTAACAGAACGCACAGGAAAGGGAAAGATCCGAAGGCAGCAGCAAGTCGGTGGCAAAACGAAAAATCGGCCCGCATATATCGAGCTGGCCTGCGACGACGACGACGACAACGACGACAACAACGACAACGACAACGTCGACGACGACGACGACGACGGCGACAACGACAACGACGACGACGACAACGACAACGACGACAACGACGACGACGACGACGACGACGACGACGACGATGACCACTGCGACGGCGGCGGCGGCAGTGGCGGCTACGACAACGAAGGTGGGACACACACATAAAACCAAGGATTCCTTGTGTTCCTACTGCTTAGTCGACTCCCGATCGGCTACCGCTAGCGATGGTTACGAACTTGAGTTGAATACGAGACTTCGAATAAAGAATCATACGATTTCAGATACTTACCTGCATTTGCTTTTATTTTGATCGACTATGTTTGTTGTATTTCCCTTCTAATTAATATTGATAACGAATAACGTGAAAAGATTGCAAGTATAAATATTCCGATCGCAAGATTTTATGAAATTAATTTAGTAAGTATTCAGTAGAACATAATTTAAAAATTATTAAAAGTTTATATTTCGATTTTTAAAGATGCACGGGTTTTTGATTTGGAAATTAACATTTTAGTTATATAATACGCATTGAAATTATATATGTACTCTAAATTATATATGTACGTGTTAACAATGAATCAATGAAATATTTTTTAGGAATTACCTCTCTTTTTCTTCTCTTTATAGCTTTTGCAATTGAACAAAATATGATTAGCTTTGAATTTGTAATGCATTACATTATATTATTATCATTGGTTTCGTTTTGATAGAATTGACCATACTTCTATTTGAGAAATCTCTTTCACTGATTTCAAATGTTGCACATGCCCAACACTCTTCTCCATTTTCACGCCGCTTTTACAGTTTTGTGTTTGTTTTTGTGTTTAGAAGCTATTAATAAAAATTTTATATGTACATCTATGAGTCTATTTCAATACATATGTGATATCAATATGTGATATATTGTATTAAAGAACTGAAAAAAACTTAAAAATTGGAGAAAATGAGTCCACAGTAACATAAAACACATTGCTCTAACTATAGATGTTTATTTCCATAAATGTGCATAGAAAATCTATGTCACAAGGAACATCGACTTATTGTTAATGTTATGAAATTAATAATTGTAATAATTATTGTACATAAAATAACAAAATATCTCTTTAGAAATACAATAACAAACAAGCGTATAATATGTATATAATAAAATAAAACTTAATGTAATACCAATTCTAAATACAAATTGCAATTGTAAATACTATCAATTATGAACATTTTTTTTATATTGCTAAAAATATAATATTACTTTGTTTTTTTGCTAACGTATACTAAATAACCCTTTGAAGACAAAATACCACGACATTTTAGATGAATTTGGTATCTTGTAACCCAATATAAATTTGTATTAGCATTGAATATTCCATTTAGATCTTCTTCAGGTAGAATTTCTGTAAGTAAAAAATCATAAAATTGAATGACATATTATTTAGTTTATTATCATTGCTACATGTGAATAAGACTTACGTCCAGGATCATTATGTGTTAATAATTGTATATCATTTTCTTTACTGAATGTCTGCAAAGCTGGTGGTACAACACAACATGTAGCTAAACTAATTTGTACAATATTTGGTTTTATCTGTTTAAATAAAAATAATATAGAATAGATTGAACACTATAAAAGTAAACATTAAAAAAAAATACAAATAATAATAATTTTACATTTGCCCATTGAAATAAGTCAATAAACACATTTGTGTCGACATCACTTAAACCAACACTTGATAATTTGCCAATCTTCACATACTCTTCTACTCCAGTCCACAGATGTTTCAATGATGCTAATAATTCTTCTGGATTTTCCTTGCTTAAATAGGCAATTACTAAAGACTCAATTGCGTTTATGTTTAGAGAATTACAGACTGAAAAGAAATAATAAACAATAATATGTTATTAAAAATGTCTTTTGAAAGTAACAAATTATAGCACATACCCTGATCTATAGCTTCTCTCAGTAGGTTTATATCAGGTGATGAAATAAATACTTTCACAGTTATCTTAACATCTTCTCTATTGATGTCTTTCAATGCATTATCTTCTATACCTTGAATCTGAAAATAAGTAACTTTCCATTACAATGATGAATTCTTTAAAAACAAATAACAAATAAGAAGTGATCATACGATTACTGGATTTTCGCCAGTGCCTTCATTGTCTCGAAGTACAATTTTTAGTGTTTCAATCAACTAGAAAATGAAAAAAAATATATATCTGTGAGCTATCATTATTAATGTATTTCAGTCAATTTAAGTACAGACATAACCTCGAGAATTATGATTCCTATGATTATGATACATTGAAAACTTTACAAATTTTCATGAAAAAATTAAAAAACTGACCTCATCTGTAGGATTTTGACTTGCTTTTGTTTTTGCCTCATTTAAGGAAAGTATATTTCCAGTTCGAACTAATATATTTTGTGATAACATAGTATATAACAAAATCGTAAAGAATGTTAGCAAACGTCTTACATATGACTAACTAGAGGTATTACGAAAACTAATGACATAGATCGTAGTCAACGATTACTTGCTTGCGATGAATTTAATCGTAGATGACGTGCTGACTAGGCAATTTTCAATCTAAAGATAATGTGTAGCGTTAAAAGAATTTATCAACATACATTCATGTCATTTTTTGGTCTTATATTTATTACATTAGTCAATTCATTCTTAAATACCATAAGAGCAAACTGCTTTCAGACTACCTGCACGAAAATGCATTGTTATGTGGTCATAATTACGTCATTGATATATTAGAGTTACAGATTACGCAATTGTAAACAATTGTCTGGAATACGCTAATACTTTGTTATATATATTTATATGATATAAAGTTGAATTTGAATTTTAAATACATATAATTATGCAATTATACTTTCACGAATTGTCATTATTTTTTACATTTATTTTAGTCTTTTGTGATAAATGAAATTAGTGACATTGTTTTCTAAGAGCAAGAAATTTTATAATCTTTCAGAGAAATTAGTTCTCATTTCATTTATAATTTTCTTTTATGAATTTATAAATTTTAATGTTGAATTTACATTGTTTTTAATGTGTTTATTTAGTTTTGTGAATATAAAATGTGTGTAAATGTAAAAAGTTAGAATCCAGTTATTACTAAGTAACTTAAATAATTTGATATTGATTGATGATTTGAAATTTGACTTATAATATATTTTATTGCAGGATATAGTTGGTTTATGAAATAATTGGTGTTCAAAAATAAATTTAGATCAAGAAGTAAGATCACTAACATAGATATGATATTTGTGTCCATACTTAATACATAATAAAATTTTTAACTATAATAGATAGCGCAACAATCGTTTGGGTATAATAAAAAAATTAAATAACCTATCTATAAAATAGGTGCATCACGGCTAAAGTTGTGATGTGCAAAAAATTTGTAAACTGCGTTCTGTTTAGCATTTATAATTTGCTAATGCTTAAAAAGTAACGAAATAAATTTTTAAGAAGTGAACTTAATAATAAAACTGCAATTGTACAATAAAAGATGCCTGCTGACGTACTTGGATATATATATGCTGCTACAGTAGCGGCTGGTGGTATACTTGGATATGTGAAAGCACGTAAGTTATTATTATTATTATTATTATTATTATTATTATTATTATCATCATCATCATCATCATCATCATCATTATTATTATTATTATTATTATTATTATTATTATTATTATTATTATATTATTATTATTATTATTATTATATGTATAATAGATATTTATTTATAAAATTATTTTTATAATTTTTAATTTATTATTTTTTATATTTATTTCTTTGTTATATAATTTTTATTTGTTAAGAAAATAATTAACAGAAATTACATTTTTATGGTAATCGATTTTTTAAGAATCGATTCCTTCTCTGGGTGCTGGACTTATTTTCGGATCTGTTTTGTGTTATGGAGCTTATCAAACTTCTCAAGATCCCACAAATATTGGACTATCTATAGGAGCAACTTCAGTTCTTGGTGGTATTATGGGTTACCGATATTACAATACTGGTAAATTAATGCCAGCTGGAATAATTGCTATATTCAGGTATTATTTTATTAATGATCTTATATATTTATGTCACGCACAATAATTATTTTAATGAATTAATAAAATTAAATTCTTCTTTTTAGCTGTGTAGTATTAGTAAAAACTGTTGTCAGGTCATTTACTGGCGCAGGTCTTGTAACTGAGACATTAAACAAAGACAGTAAGTTGACATGAATATAAATTTTAAAAATTTTAATAATTTCATTGGTTAAGGTATTTCATATATGCATACATAACCTAAGTAGTTTAACAAGAGATGGGATTAAATCTGTATAAAAGAAGAATATAGAGAAGGCATTGGCTGTGGTAACTGAAATACCTTTGTTGACTTTTTTTTATTATAAAAAATGCCTTCTTACAAGAATAACATTTATATTTATTATATTGTCACATTTAACTTAAATATGTTTAATAAAGCTATTTTAAGTGTTATTTGAGTTTATAGATATAGTGTTATATAAAAGATTAAGATAATTATGGGAATTATTGTATTTTATTTCTATCTTAATTTTGTATCGTATAATACAGAATAAATGTGTACCTATTAACAGTATTATTTAAACAGTTTATTAAATTTCAAATCCATCTGTACCAACGTAACTAAGATATAGTACTATGGAACAAATATTGTGTCATTTCTCATTCTCATTTGTAATTTTGTTTAAATTTTGTTTCAATATTATTCTATTAGTGCATAAATATTGGAATAGTAAAATTAAAAACTACTACATATATCTTGGTTTTGAGAAAAATTTATACTTTCTGTATTGTTTTGATATTAATAATCAGTTAAATTTTATTATAACCTTTAAAAGATTGCAGAAATTTATCGTAATGTATACTACTTTGTTTACTATACATAGTATCATATAAAAATTAGAATCTGTGTCATGATATAAATCGTCAACTTATCCCGACACTTATTAGTTATTGCTACAAGAAAGGGTTATAAACAAGTTATTAGCATTATAAAAAAAGAAAGAATATTCAACATTGAAAATTTACAATAAAAGTATGAAAAATGTTTCAAACTTTAATCTTCTAATGGATGATAAAATACGAAACAAAATGGCGTCTTTTGTCACGACATTTTCAAAGAAAATGTTAATTTATTTCAAAATTATTCATTTGATGTCTTAATTTGTACTGATCTAAAAATAAATGGTTTCCGGCTTTTGATTGTCAATTGATTCGCAATTTAATTATTCATTTAACTTCTCAAGTTCTATTCTTGATTTATTTAAAATCTCATAATCGGATCTTATGCGATAATCGAAGTGTGAAAACTCGAAGTTCGAGTTACGTTTCGGATCGAACGTGCTTCAGACTGGATGCATTCGCGAACCCTTCCGGAAGCTCTTGCTCGGTGGTGTGTCCGTGGGAAGGAAGTTCTGTGGTTTCACCAAGTTCTTCGAGTTTTTACGAATTACAATACAATTTACGAGTTAATCGACTAGCGCGTTGATGTTCTCTCGTAACTCGTGAGCGATTACGACTGAACAAACGAATGTTCTTTCTCGAATCTTTTAACGGGGACTTGGTTGCGAGAGAATTCGACAGGCACTGGTCGCAACACGAACGAAGCTTACACCTTCATCGATCGATTTGACTGATTTTTGAGATCCAGTCACCGAAAACTTCCATCATTCCGTCAAAAACCGAGTGCCGACCCGCAGGGTGGCGATCATTTGATAAGGTACGTACGTACGTTAATGCATATTCGATGTAATCGACATTGGTGTCACTTACATCTTGGCATCACAGACTCTACAGTCTGTCACGTGAAAATTTTACCGATGAGTCACAACGTGGTCCTTGTATAATTTGTGCAAACTTCAAGCGTTATATGATATCTTTAACGACAGATTAAATACTTCTTCTACGAACGAATCACGAGCTTCGTCATTTTCCTCATACAAGATTTCCTTATTTTGCACAGTTGTCTCGTCGGTTTCCTTTTGTAATCGGTACTTATTATCTATAGAGGTTATATTTTAAGCGATTTTGTTAATGACCCTTATCTATTCTACAAGTGACGTTAATTGATTCGAATCCAAATTATTCATTCAGTATAATAGGTATTAGCACAATCGATGACTTATTTTGCAAACATTGTACCATCTTGCTACTTGCTAACATCATGTTTGCAGAGCAGTTTGTATTTCGATGGTATGTTATCTTCAAGTTACTGCTACCTAACTCGGCCTGATATTTCCTGCGCAAACCAATGCTGTTAGAATGAGAAATGCAAGAAATTTATTTAAAATTTCCACATGTCAGTTGAAGAACTTGAGTGATAATGTAAATGTCAATATGTTAACACGTTTCAAAAGATTAATGTCTTCGTTTTTAACAATAGCAATGACACAATTTTGATGTAATATCGAATAATTCAAACAATATGTTACATTTTCTTTAACTAGAATGTATTAAAATGCTTTAATTTTATTTTCTTTACAATTAATCAATCAAAGTATACGTTGCTTGAATGTCTTATGCAATTCAATTATTAAATTACTTTTAATATAAATTTTCTTTAGATTTTCCATAAATTAAATATATTATTGTACATAATATACAGTATATATAATGTACAATAAAATATATTAATTATTCTTATATAAATAATTATTTTTAAGGAATTACATCTTATATTGTGTGATTAAACATATATTTTCAAGATTTTGAACTTGTTATTTTATTATATAAAATTTTATTCTGATGAAAAGTAGTATTATTTATAAAAATAGGAAGCAACATATAATGTGAGACACCTCTATTTGAACTGTTACACAGCTGTTATCAGTAAATGTCATCAGATTTTGATGAATGATAGTTATCTATAATTTTATACAATACAGATTAAACATGGCATTTTCATGCCCCCAATGAAGACTTGATCTTTGAGTGGCGTGTGCATTATCCCTCCATGTCTAATTGGATCTCTCTGAACCGCGTATTTCTTGGCCGTCAGATAAGCTTTGTTCCATGAAGTAGACTTGGTACCACGCAAAGGCTGCCTGATAATACTTATCTTTCTCGTATAAATAGTGGCCCAAATAGTTACTTTAGGTTCAGTATTATTCTTGATTGTCCATTGTGCGTCTTGTACATTGTATATTGTACTGATTGAGAACATCTTGTGCAATTATAAAAGAGGAATATATAATACAAATTTGTAACTTTCTTTGTTCATATTAGTGTTCTTTCTACATTATTATAAAGATAGTTGTATCAAAGATTATTGTGAAATCAAAATTTTAATTTGAACGTCTTTTTGTTAAAACGTATTATAAAAGCTACGAGAATTACTTTTAAACGCCAGGTGAGTCTCCAGAAGCTTTTCTTTCTTTTTTTTTTAGGAAGATACTGTTATATTTGGTTGGTGTAGTGATTTTGTAGTCATATTTTTATCAGAGTTTATTTAAATAAGATTTATTTTTAACAAAAATTAATGTAAACTCAGTTTGAATTATTCAAGTATCTGGAAAGAAATTCATATAATTATTATTTATGAAATTTGATAAGATAAATTTGAGACAATAAAAAAATGTTTGACATATGTTATTAAATGTATTAATCTATAGAATATAAATGAATTGTATAAACATACTATTTTCCTGTGTAAATAAATGTCATTTAAGAACATAATCATGCTTTAATGTGTTCATGAAATATCTTAATATTTATTTTTTTTATATTATATGTATTTATATTACACTTAATAGTTATAGAAAAAGCTATGTGAATATTGAATGAAATTGTAAAACTATAATTTTTTTCTAAATTAGTATCATGTTTTTAGAGTTTTCTATCTTTTTGAACCAATAGATTAATATTTAATAGAGCAATTTTTTCAAGATATGATTTGAATCTAGAAATGTAAATAAGAATTACACTTGATTATTAATTAATTATTAATTAATATATTGTTTGTTATAGGGTTCTATCTGCAATAGGCTGGTAGGCCAGTCTATTGGTGGGTGCGTAGATAACTGCGGCAACTGGAAGTTGGCCCTGAACGCAGAGCCCCCGTGGCTTTGCTAGCACCCCCATAGTGATCTTGTCTTAACTCGCCTCCTCACGACTCACCCGATTCTCATTGACAGCTGCCTCGTATGTTGAATAAAAAATAATCAGATGTATTCAATGTTCTATAATCTAATAATTGTATAATTTCAGTTTGCTGCCTAGCGCCTACAGAGTATCTTCAAAAAATTTACAAAATAGTCAATATGAAGGTAACAAATTTGGACGAACGTATTCATGTTTTGGACAGTGCGTCAAATGTTATGACTGTCATCAAAGACATTGCACTGAGTGGATTGCAAGAAGAAGCTTTTTATGTGCTTGACATTGGAGATATTGTTTGTAAACATCAAATATGGAAGGAAAAAATGCCACGTGTCAGTCCCTATTATGGTAAGATAATTATAAATAATATTAAATATTACGAATTGTATCTCATGTTAAATTAACTAATTTCATTATAAAATTTCAGCTGTAAAATGTAACGATAATTTAATTGTAATTGAAGTATTGGCTGCTCTTGGTATTGGTTTTGATTGTGCATCTAAAGTAAGTAATTTGATACTTTGTCATTAATATTAGTTGATAGATATTCGAGGTAAACAATCTAACGAGATTTTTATTGTTCGATGTTATTTATAGTCGGAGATTAATAAAGTATTAAGTGTTGGAGTAGACTCATCAAGAATCATCTTCGCCAATCCTGCTAAGCCGGCATCACATATCCGTCATGCTGCTGCTGTTGGAGTTGATGCTATGACAGCAGATAATGAAAGCGAGTTACATAAGATTAAGAAACTTCATCCAAGTGCCAAGGTAATAGGAAATATTGTTTGTTATTTTATTCTATAATCTTATCTAATCCATTATATTTTAATTTTAGGTTGTTATTAGAATTCGTTGCGATGCAGAAGTTGCACAATGTCAGCTAGGCATGAAATTTGGTTGTGATCCCATATATGAAGCACCCAATCTTTTACGTCTTGCACGTGTTTTGGGTCTCAACGTCATCGGTATTAGTTTTCACGTTGGATCTGGTTGCAGAGATCCACCTGTATTTTACCGAGCTATACGTGAATCTAAAATATTATTTGATTTAGCAACTGATCTTGGTTTTAAGCCATATCTATTAGATATTGGCGGTGGTTATCCCGGAGATAAAGGCACTAGCATTGATAAAATTGCTAACGTCATTAATGAGGCACTTGACGAATTCTTTAATAGTAAGTAACATTTATTGGTATTGTGATTATATGTTTTACCTTATTTTTGTAATAGTTTTGTTTAAATCTAAATTTCCTTTGCTTGCAATTTTCAGCTGATGCTGTTCACATAATCGCTGAACCTGGCCGTTTTTATGTTGCCTCAGCATTTACACTTGCAACCAGCATTCATAGCAAACGTTCAGTACGTGGCGATGAAAATTCACCAAATTCAGTTACGCACAATATGTATTACATTAATGATGGTGTTTATGGCTCCTTCAATTGTTTACTTTATGATCATCAACATGTAACTCCAATACCTCTAAAGGTAATCATTTTAAATAATCACAGTATTTGAAAATAGTTTGTACAATATAGAATTTTAAATTATTCAATATTTTTAACATCAAATATTAAATAATAAATATTTTGGCATTAACAGAAAGGTTGTGGAAAGATTTACCCCTCAAGTATTTGGGGACCAACTTGTGATGGTTTGGATCAAGTCGTAGAAAACATTATGTTACATGACATGGAACTTGGCGATTGGATAATTTTTGAAAATATGGGAGCATACACGTTACCGGTTGCTTCCCCGTTTAATGGATTCCCTGTACCTAAAGTACACATTGTCGCTGATGAAAATATTTGGTAAATGCATTATATAATATTACTATTATGTTTGAGTGTAATTATTTAACGCACTTTCTGATGTTGTTGTCTCGTGTTGTTAATGACAACATTTTTAGTTATTATGTCTTACAGGCATTTGTTGAAAGATGCTTTACCCTTGACCGAAGACCATTTTGTTATTGGCAATACTCCGGCTAATTTACGACTTGGTCTGGGTATCAGTGGAACTGATGCTAATGCATGGCGCAATTCAAACATTGAACTGACATCAACTGAAATCTTAGCTGACGTTACTAATCCACCAACAGCATACATTTACGATTACCTTGAAGTTGATCTTTAAATTAGTGCAGACTTATTACAACAAACAACTACTCGACATTTCTAGCGGAAACTACATCTTTATTTCGTATAGAAAATGTTATAGCATAATCTGATACTAGATTTCTTTTAAGATTTGGTGACCATTATATTTATTTTACATTTATTTTGGTTTTGAAGGTAAAAAAAACGTAATATTACTTTTGCTTTTATTCCAAGCTTGAAGCTTTTACTAATATTTAGTACCATTTTTGAAAAGCTAAATTATTTACTTTTTGTTTTTATTAAAAAATTAAGAACGTGCAAATTATTTCAGAATGATATAAAGGTGACATACACAACTGCTGTCGAATAATTAAAGAGTAAAATGAGAAAATTATAATCAAATTTTCAAATTATTATTGGAAAATATCTTCAGTACTACTATAGATGTTATTACTCTGCTGCATGACATGTTAAAATATTTTCATAGAAATGTTTATATACATATTTTTAGAAACTGAGCTTTCCTCATATTATATAATTATCTTTCATAATTAAAGAAATATTTATTGACGTTCTTCATAAGTACAATTTGCACGTTTAACGTAGGAAAATGTTTGAAATCTTTTATATATATATATAAATCGTATAAATATGAGTTAATAGAAAATTCAGCTAGCAAAAATGGTCATTGTAATTTTCTCAACAATTTTATGAACAATTTAACGTCCATGTTTAATGGTAAGCGATTCGTGTGGTTTTTTAATATTAAACATAAATATTACTTACATAACATATAAGAAAAAAAACAAAAGTAGTAGTTTTGCGTAAGAGCTTAAATGTTGAGACATTTCTATATATATTTAAACTATTAAAGTAATCATTGTTATTTAATACATGATTAACAAAAGGTAAATAAAATATAAAAAAAAAAAGATGAGGGAAATGTAATCGCTAGCATTGAAGATGACGTACATGTTCAACATATGTATAATGATAGAAACACAAAATGTTTCACTATCTTTCTCAAATTAATTTTTTTTATTTCAAAAGGTAAAAAAAGAAAAAAATATATATATATAAACTCTGTAGGATTGTTAGGATCTTGAGAGCACTGAGGCAGCTGTCACAGAAAGAAAAGATAATTAGTTTCTTATTAATTATTACTCTTATTGTATTATATGTCGACTATTATTATTGTTAATTAATTATTATTAACGAATGAATATATGTAATGAAATATATAAAGTCAAATCGAAAGGTTTTTAATTATTATTTCTCCTTTGTTTCACAGAGATTTAGACATCGATTGATAGATATATTATGTGCGATTCAAAGATAAATATCTTGTATTTAATAATTGTAATATCGTGTCGCATGTAGCGTTGAAGACTGATCTAGGATTTCCTCGTACTTCATTCAAAATCTCGAGTATTTTTGAAATAAAATTTATTATCGGCAAATATATGTCAGTTAGAAGTAATTAATTATAAGCTCTGCGCAACGAATAACCTTATCGAAAGAAATTTCTTCTCGTAACATTGACACGCGCGTAACTTATCTCGATGTTACAAGCAATTTTTATTATTACATAATTCATGCTGCGTAATTATAGCATTTGCATTTGCTATCTCTCATATTAATTCCTAATTTATAGCATAATATATTACATTGATCGATGATATAAATCAGTTAAACAAACATCTAAACAAGTTGTGGCTGATTGTATATTTACTTGTATTTTATCTCATTTTCCATTTTTCCCCTCAAAAAAGTATATTTTATAAGTGAAAAATACAATATACAATTATAAATTAATATAAATTATAAATTAGGAATATAATTTCTTTGATTCATTTACGCTAATATATTTGCTACGTTATATTATTATATTGTCTAAAAATTTCGTTATCGGAGAAAGAACAAGGGAATCATAATGTAACCGCGTTTTTTTTTTTTTTTTTTTTTTTTGCTAAAGAGCCAATGCCGACTTTCGACTCATTTCTGATTCAATCGCAATATATAAAAAATAAATATTCCTTTTCTGTTTCTCTTTGTCAATTTCGCATTGAGATTAATCCATAGCTGTAAATAAAAATTAGAAAAAAATATATTTTTCTTATTTTTGCAAGTGTTGTAATACTTCTCAGTGTCAAATTCAAGATTGATAAAAGAATCGATTAAGATAATTTCGTTGCGATTTTGACTTTGAAGTAGTACCATCGAATAGAAAACAAATGAATTCGATTATTGTGTTGTCATTATGCTTGTTTAACGAAATATTTCGATATATGCGCCATGCTGGAAGAGTCGAATTGCGATTCGATCAAAGATTTGGATCGATCAAGGTTTTCGGACAGAGTTCACACAGTTCGACAAGTCACGATCTTTATTGTGCATTGTGAAAGGCGTACTGTTGTTTTGCTTGCAATGTACTGTCTAACCGGATGGTTGTGCAACAATTGCTAATCTTTCCATGTCTGTATATTTATTGTTTCTCTATACTGCATGCTTTTCCAATATTACCATATCTTTTATATAATGGTAGGTATATTCTATAAGCCATGTATTTTACATGGTTAGTATAGCGATTAAACAGTTACCTCGTGAATAAAAGTGTTTTGTTACTTAATTAAGTAGATGAAGCTTTCAGCTTGTACAAATTAAATATCTAGAGGCATCTATATACATCTTTTTTGCGATTATTAGAATCTTATTTCTCTTGAATTTTTTGTACGTGAAAATATGTATATTGTTCACCAAGTGATATGCATTCAACTAACATACATACATTCTTTACACTAAAGTGTGTTTAATTATGCAACGTTTAATTATACTTAAAAAAGACATATATATATATATTTTTTTTTCATAATTGTTATTATAAAATGAAAATTTATAATTGTTACAAGAATCGTTAAATCTATATTCACTACATTAGTCAATTGAAATTTGTATAAAATCTTAGTCTTAATTGTTTTCAATTTATAATAGTCGATCGATCATATCATCTTATATATAAACATTCTTGTAAATTCTCTTCCTTTGCAGTCAGGTTTTAATTTTTGTTCAATGACTTGAACATTTTCCTTGAAGTTGGCTGCAGATGAAGTTGGCTGCAAAAAAATTGATTTATCGATATTTATCGAGAATGTTTCTATAGTTTTAATGCTAGTTAATTAGAATAAATGATCTTGATATAATTTATCGTTTGATTTTATACGACTTAAATGAACAATTAATTGCCGCAATTTCAGTGTGATTTATCGACTATTCTAATTTTTTATCCTCGTTTCTTATTTTAAAGCTTCAGATGCCGCTGCCTGCAAAAAAATCTACGTATGTGTGTGTCGTGTGAATGTGTATGTGTCAAAGATCGATGACACAACATCGATTGCTAGACTTTTATAGTACTGGATTCGTCGTTACGGGTTAGTATCGGTTTCTTTGTAATTCAAAGAAAAAAACGATGGGGAAGAAAAGTTGATGAATCATCGAAATGAACATTGAAGGATTACAAGATTTCTGTCTCTCACCAGGAAGGTGAAATCCTTTATACTTTGTGAAACTATTAGTTTTAGATTTTGCGAGATCTCGAGAAACGGTTGAATTTAATGGAGGAGTGTAACGGTTGTAAATAAGAAAACGATTACTTTTCACCGATATCTAGACATCGTGTAAAAAACATTTGTCACAGACAAGCGTCGTCAATACAGTGGAACAATTTTTTGTTACCAGTAAAAAGATGCTTGCTAAAATAGTATTTCGTTCTAATGAAATGTTGATACATAATACCGTTACAAATGGGGTAATATCAGTCGATAAATTTTTAATAGAGTTACGTGATTCAAAGATATAAAAGAAAGTGTACTTCTAGAATAGGAAAAAAAAAAAGACTAAAGACGTAAATTTAAAATAAGTGTTAAATATCTAGATTTAAGAATGATTTTGTGCATTGAGAATAATAATACAAAAGATTTTGTAATTCGTCAAAATGGTTCCCATCATTTTAATTAAACGTATATCTTTTCACGTCATTAGCTTCAATTTCATCTTTTAATGTCATTGAAAACTAATCGGACTGAAATGTGTCAAATATTTTCTACAATTTGTTACAACACGAAATGTTACATGAAAATTGCTTTTAGGGACAGTGATAGATGTGCAACATAAAGCACGCGCGTGGAACGTGCTTGGTCTCAGTGCGTGGATAATCAAGGAGCGAAGGAACAATATCAAGATCAATTACGTAAAAGGAACAGAAAGAAGAGACTCGGAGATTTCTTTTTATTTCATATGTATAAATACACACTGCCAGCGTATATCGTGAATGACCCACACTTTCACTTTCGTAATTAACGCAGGTGCCTCGTGTTTACCCGCCAACCGGCTGGAAACAATATGCGGATTTCCCTATGGAATCAGTCCCGTTCACGGACAAATAATTACCATTATCGCGTACTGTTTCGTAGAACGACTAATCCAACAGCTTCTAAACTACAATCGTCTTCATCGTGAGTTCTCAATTGCGGAGGGATGCCTGGCCGTGATATCCGGTCGTGCACGCGAGCACCGCGCGGCTTGTTCCGGTGTGCAGCTGTTGTAATCGCGGTTTCAAATCCTCCTCCGAAGCCTGGCATAATATATAATAACGACTATGATACAAGTACGTTCTACAGACGATTTCACTTTTAGTCAAGAGGCTGCATCCTCGTCTCGCCGTCAGCGAGACAGAACCTGCCTGCCTGCCTTCTCCGAGCACGCGTTCGCGCCAGCCTTTCTTTCTTCTCTTTCTTTTGCCTCTGCCACACTCAAACGGATTACGAGATGGCACGAACGATAATCGTACTGCTGTACGCGCTGGACCACCGTGTACCCAGCGTGTAATGTATTCTTGGGGATATTCGTATGTACAGATATATATACTAAACTACAATATACGCAGTCTCGAAATGTAGCTGGCGTCGAGTTACACGCTCTCGGTCACGATATATAGGTTCACCGAGTTAAAACAGAAATTAGGAGCGAACCGTGTCCCCTTTCTCTTGCCAAGCCAAGCGTGGTATAAAATACTTTCCCTCTCGCGAGGCGAGTCAGCAGCGCGGCGAAAGAGCGAGCAGGAAGGAAAAGGCAGGGGCAGCCAGGCAGCTGTGGCTCGCAAACGGAAAACCGGAAAACGATCGCTTCTAATCAAGAGCCTCGAGCGTTTCCCTTCTAACTTTGTTCTTTGTCTCTCGCTTTGACGACCCGTCATTCTCTCCTCCTCTTCTTTTCTCCTTTTTCTTCCTTTTGTATTTCACGTTTCAGTTCGGTGGAAGATACGTTTTCTCTAGTTGTGGATCACGAGATGGTTAGGATGTTACATCCGTCAAGAGCGAACCTAAGCTTGGAGATTTGGTTTGGACAAGTCACGCGAAGTGTAGACACGCTTCCGGCCGAGCGGTCTGTAATCTCGTTCCTGCAATCGTTTCTTCTTGGAGATCAAGAGGTTGTCGGCATGGCTCGTCCTTGCGAGGAAGAATCTACTCGGAAATGTATCGTGGGAACGAAAAGTGTCGTGGTAATTGAATTGTTTAATGAATTTTATGAACGTAGAAGCGGTCCGAGGACAGTTAAAATTTTTATTTTTACTCTTGAAAAAAGGATATTTGGAAAAGGTTTCCGATTATATTAAAAAAACGAAAACATCATATTAAAATATCAAACAAAATTATATTTCAAAAATTAACGAATTATCAAGTTCTTTCATAATATACTGGAAGTATAACCGTTTTATTTATGATTGCATATTTAAATTTCTAATAGTTTTCAAAACGTGAGTAGCGCTAATTCCAGTTTAGCATCAGTTAACTATCTTTATCAACAAGAACTTCATTGCACGCGTCTCCAAATATTAAACCATCAAAAACGCAAATATCCTTCTTTTAATGTGGCAGTTGAATCCCAACTTTCTGTTGTCCACAATGTCCTACTCTAAACAAAAGACCAAGGAGAAAATTTGTTGAGTCCCTGTTCTCAGAACGATTCGCCAATCGTTTTGTCAATTTGCGTAATACCATGAATATTAATACCTGGCAAACATCATTCTTGGAAGCGCGAAACATCTTCGATCATGAATCGTAAATCAAGCCGGAGTAACTCAAAGACAGTATAAAGTCCACTTAGGTGCTCGGGTGCTTTCTCCATGCATACGTACAGTTTCTTTCATCTCTCTCTCTCTCTCTCTCTCTCTCTCTCTGTCTGTCTGTCTCTCTTCCTCTCTAACTTAATTAATTCCAATGAAGTCAATCGATTGTAGAAAATTAGCCAGTTCCTGCAAAAAGAATTCGTCTAACCGTTAGACTCTAACGAATGGCCAGTTAAGGAGAGAATCGGTGTGCGAGCTCTGCACGGAGACGAAGGAGACGTCAAGCCGTAATCGACGCCGGCGATCCGAGCATGATCGTTAGAGTCCACCGGTCTCCACCGATATCGATAGCGTCGAAAGGGGGTATACTGCTGGAGAAGGACAGCCCCTCCTGGATCACCGGCCACTTTCCCGATTTTGAAACGAGTCAGGTCGGCCAGTAACGTACCGAACCGATCCGAGGCGAAGAGAGCAACCTTCTCTTCTGGTGTCGACGACGGTGTGCACTCACCGAACAACCGTGTGCCGCTAACAATCACAATCGCCAGCAATGGCGAGTTAGTCCCCAGTCCCTGGGTCGTTTCCCCACCTTCTACTTTTGCTACCAACGTCGACGGGTATCGTCTACCGCAGTTAGACTGAGTCCGCTCGCGCATTCGCATTAATTTCCAATTCGCGGTGTGTGCTCTCTCGTCCAGCCTCTCCTCTCCGTTTCGTCGTCGGTTCGCCAGCGGTCTCTCGAGAAGCGGGATCTTCGGGTCTTCGCCGACTTTCGGCCACCGTTGTCGCGCGACCGTTATCCGTTATCCGCATCCTAACGGGGCGAATCAACGAAAAACGGTGTCGTCGACGGAAGGAGTTATGCCCGTGGATTCGAGCCGACCGTGAAAACGTCCCGCACGAGAGGAGAAGGATACGCGTCTCTGTTCGATCGCTTTCGAAACCTCGTTTGTCTTTGAATATTTCATTCCACGAAATTTCCTTCGTTGTACAGGAGGAGTAGTCGAAGAAGAATAGGGAAAGACAGATTAACCGTGTCACAGGATATTTTTATAACGCGTAAGGACTCTCTTCGCGGTAACTGAGAAATAGAGATAGAGATAAAAATAGAGAGAAAGAGAGAGAGAGAGAGAGAGAGAGAGGGAACTACTACCGTCTGTATTGAAATCGACAGCGAAAGTTCACGTCTTCCGTACGTGCACGGGATACGATGCACTTGTACTAGATACCAGACACGAGCTTGCTTTCCGAGGGGAACGCTGAAAAAACCGGAGAAAAGGATCGTGTGCTTTGCCAAGTTCGCTTCTGCCGCTTTTGTCGTTCAACCCATTGACGTAAACGTTTCTTTTAACGACGGTGGCACTGTGTGCGTGTCAGACGGTCGGAGACAGAGAGACAGACAGCTAGGCGGCTCGTCTTTCCGCTCCCGTCCACAGAAGTCGATTTCATGTTGCCCGTTCGAAGATACCGGTCGGTGAAAACAGTTAATATAAGAAACTTGGAAGGTGAACGCGTTCACGGTCTTGTAGGATTCGCAGGCTTATTTTAGTGTCAGGAAGCGGCTGTTTCGCAGCCATTGCCAAACGTCATTCGCGGTGGTAATAGAACCAGACAGGTTTCTTTTCCACTTCTCTTTGCTCTGTTGCCAGAGTAAAGCTCGTCACGCTTGATTTTTTAATGAAATCTTTCATAGTGTTTTATATGCAAATTACGGTTGAATAAATATGGACATTGTCGTTAATTACTAAAGGAAAGACAAATCGAAAAATAGAAGGACTTACTGAAAGAAACAGAGAAAGGATCAGTTTCAAAGATCTTTGAGAAACGCGATTGCTTCACGTGCCTTTTATTCCCAACGTGTTAAACTATCAATATTACGTATATAATGTCGAATGATTGTCTTGATCTGTTTTCTTTCAAATTTCCAGCAATACTTCAAAGTACACTAAAAACCATTACAGTACTACACGAACAAACGCGTTAAACCACATACGAACAAATTCTGTATATAATCTCAAACGATCTGTTTTCGTCTGTTTTTGTCTTGAAAGGTTCTTTCATATTTCTAGGAATACCTCAAAGTACGCTAAAAACCATTGCAATACCGTACGCAACAAAATGTAACACGTTAAACCATCAATATTACGTTATTCTATATAATCTGTTATTGTCATCAAAGGTCGAAACTACCAGGGATACTTCAAGTGTTCCTGGAAGTTCCTAGAACTACGCCAAAAAGATTACAACACTGTACAAAAACAATTCTCTTGCTTCGCAAGAATTTCTCGGGAAGAAGAGCGACCCCTCCGATTCGGAGCTCGTGTTTTGTTTACGGAGTCCTCGACGGTCGTCAAATCGGCGGTAGCAGCTACCTGCTATTGAAGGGGCATTACGAACCATAGGAGCGCAGTCAGCTGCGAATCTCCGTGCGCGACACACGTGAAACGTTTTCTCCGGTTTTCGGCGCGCGACTTTTATTTTTGGCTCGTGTTCGCGTTCGCGTAACCGGGAGGACGAGTTTCTCGCCTCTTTGCATCAAAGCAAACAGTCGCGTCCGTTCACGTATACACGTACACGCATAAATTTCGAGATTCGTCCGTTTTTCTATTCGCACCAATCGGCGAATATATCGAACCTGACCTAAACTCGACGAAGGGTCGCGATAGTTTTTATCCTGAGATTTGTCCGTTTTCTTTTTTTCCGTTGTATCGGCGAACGCGCAAAAGGAGAAGAAACGAACGTCGACGAAGTCGGCAGTGTATCGATGTGCAGTGATCAGGAAATTGGTGCGCGTCAGAGCCACGCCGGAAGTAAGGTCCTTTGATTCGACGAGAGCGGAGGGAAGATCCGGACAGGGTTCGACACCCTCGTGATCCGTACGGTAGCAATCTCGATCGTTTGCGTCGTTTCGATCGGTGAACAGTTCTCTTCGTCCTTTCGTCGTCGTGACGACACCTCGAAGATCTCGACAGCCGCGACGATGGAAACATGAGGACACTGGAAGATCGTGCACTCGATCGATGCAGCTCCGAAACCAGTCGACCATAAATGACGTAAGTCCCGAATGAATTATCATTTTTTTTCCATTTTTGAACCTTCGTTACGTCGAATGTCACGATTGTTCGTGGATTCATTTGCCATAGAAACATTTTTGCATGTGCATTGTGCGAAACATTTTGAAACTTCATTAACACCGAAGCGATTATGTTACGATTATAATATATGAAATTCACATGAAATTGCAGGATATTTAGAATGTTATATTTTTGTACAAGTGTTCTAATCTTGGAATTTCAAACTTTACTGAAACAATCTGTAATTAGACTACAAATGTTTGTGCTGCTTTATATTTTTCTGAATGTAATTGAAGACACGAGAGAAATTCCAATAAGTTTTGCGTTGTACATGCGTCTTTTCAGCTGTTTTTGTGTGCTATCTACTTGTGGATTTTCCCACTCTTAAATATTTGCACCTCATATTTTTAGATTTGTTTCGAACTTGACCAATATAACAGTGATACTTGAGCCTTGTTACAGTGTTAACGAAGTTTCAAGGTGTTTTGTATAACATGCATAATATATTCGTAAAAAGATTTATTTACTAAATATCGTAAAAAAAAAAAATACTACATTCTGACTATTTTATATGATATATTACGTTTTGTAAATATCCATAATATATTTACAAAGTAATTGATGGCATTTCTCTTTGAACAGTTTATTGACAATTTTCGACATTGTCAATATTGCTGAATGCGTACGGTAACATTTTTTAAATAATCGGTAATTAATTAATAAAAGTGGAAAAATTAATTCGATGATTAATACGTTATTGCATATAATTATTACATTTAAATTGTTATAAATGGCGTTTATAATCAATTTCAAACTCCTGACTTCTGAAAATATTTGGAACGTTTAGAATTTCGTATTTTAACCAAAATGGAAAGAGTTAGCAACTAGTAAAAACAAAAATTGATTAAAATTGATGAAACTTTGGTCTTCATGAGTGAGATGATAATATGATTTATTTTTAATGGAAATGATACGGTGCTTAAAAAAGAAAATTAATAGATTTACAAATAAAGAAATTAATATATTCAAGGTACTAGCGACGAGTTAACTCGTTCTTCTCGATTAACAGGTTAAAGAATCTTGACGCACGAAGGGACGCGTGTAGTTAACGCAACATTTCATACGCAATTCAGTCAATTTATGCTGTTAAATTCTACGTTTTATCATTGCGATTATGAAAGCAAGTTCTAAGAATTTACTTCATATTTCTTTCCTCATACACGTTTTACAAACTTTTTCAAACGAAGTTTGAAGAAATTGTAGAAGCATCTGTATCAGGGAATAAGTTATTTCTTTCCCTAGGTCGTAAATATCTCGCACGCCGGAAGTACAAATCAAATTATTAATAGAAAACGAAAATGATTGCGAAAATCATTAACAATTACAACGAGTTACGTAAACCATAAAATTTCTGATAGTAGAATTCCGTGAAGTTTTCATTGTTCTAACGCATCTTCCATACGCTTTGAAGAGTGGCGTGTAAATTACTTTATTTGTGTCTTTTAGCAACGATGCGTTTACGTAATGTTTACGCATTATTTCACTGATTAATTCTCAACGACGTGAACATTCCATAAAATTGAATTCCATTTAAAAATTAAAAGCAAAATTGAGTTTCTACGTACGAAGGAACATAATGTTCCTACTGTAGTGAATATTAAGTTTTTTAAATTCAATGTATTTCTATATTGCTTTGTTATACTTTAACATAATAAAATTTCCCCCCCTAATTTGTAGGTATCGAAAGGCAATAGTATATTGTTATAATACGCAATAAATAACTTTGTAGTTGCAAGGATTTACAAACGGGGTGCAATTTGATCAATTTCTAACATCACGCTCGACAGTCTTTATTTAGTTTAGTTTATGGCGATAGATTATATATCAAACCGTAGCAATGTATCTGCACGTGATACTTAGAACGCTTAGAACGTGATAAGGTGAACCAAAGTGAAGTGTCAGTAAAAAGAAAAATCTCAAAGCTATCTCTTTAACGATTTGCCATTATTCGTGGTGTTCATTTTTAATTCGAACTTGTAAGATGGACGAAAGACGCATTTGATTTTACATTTAATTAGTAAATACTCCAATACTTGTTGCGTTCAACAAGTCTGTAGATCTATTTCGAAAATGCAAATCTGTGCTAACATTAAGATTAAGATATTTAAACATACCTGTCGTAAGATTGAAATTGCTTGTGCAGAAAAAGTCCATAATTTTATTGTTGTTAATTTCATCGATATTATTGAACAAAACATTCGTTCATAATTACCGAATAAAATAAATATTCTGTTTTAAAATTCTGGCGCTAATACAATTTTACTCACTGCAGTGTTAGCAATTTGCCGCGTACAATTTTTTCCAAAGAATTATTTTTGTTCTTTTTTTTTCTTTAATTTCATCGAGATTCCAAAATATTCTAAAATTTCGTAAATTCCCCTTACTAAAATTTTCACTCAATAATCGACGATGTAAAATAATCGCCATTTCTCCATGACGAATATATATAGGTAATCATCAAGTACAGTTATCAGATTAATTACGATTGGTTTCTAAACAAAATGTTCTTACTTTAAGAATTTAAAGATTCGTTTTTAATTACTTCTCGTCGAAGGTTATTAATTATGTACGGTTATCATCTAGAGATTTTATTTAGAAAGATCCATCACAGTTCATCTAAAAGGATAATGCGAAAACCGGCAGAAATTTTTACGCCTATTTGATACTTGGTCACTTTTTTCAAGCTCATTACCGCTCTGTTTAGTCAGTTTGTATTTCATCCATTTGCTTTTAATTAACGGTACTCGGTTTATCTTCGTTTTCCGTTTTATTATATAAACAACTATCACCGCGAGCAATTATTCGCATGAAACGCGTCCAATCGATTGAGAATCGATCACGTTGCATCGAGGAAACGATTTCAGACTCGTCGAACGAATAATTAGAGGGGGGGAGGGGGGCAAAAAGAAACAACAGCCTGCAGTATTATTACATAAATCCGTTCATTTACATAAATATTGAACGAACCGTTCGCTTATTAGTCTTATTGGAATCCCGAGCGAGTGAACCATTGAATCACGTCTGGCCTGACTGCAATCCCAATTGTTAAAAACTAACATCGCTACTGGCGGGACTGACAAACGCGATCTGTCATCATGCTCCTGTAATTTGTAACGCGAATTATTCGTCATTTGCATACTCGTGTCGATGGTTACGAAAGTCGTAACCATTCCGGTTGAAAACCTGAAAAGATTCTTACACACACTTGTCGATTCTCTTTATTATTGAAACAATTTCCGAAAACCAAAGGATGAATCATTTGAAGGTGTTAAAAGAGATTCCTTGTTACACGGGCACACAAGGAACAAAATGTATTTATATATTTGTACAAATGTATGCATATATATTGAACTGCACAGAAATAGTATTCCCGTTTTGGTTACAATTTTTATATCGTCACATCTTTACATCTTCCTTCATTTTGTTTTTTATTATTATCATTCATTATTATCATGTTTCATTATTTTTATTATTATCGTGTTGATTTTTATTCTTTACACACACACACACACACACACACATGTATGTATGTATGTATGTATGTATGTATGATTGTATGTATGTATGTATGTATGTATGTATGTATGATTGTATGTATGTATGTATGTATGTATGTATGTATGTATGATTGTATGTATGTATGTATGTATGTATGTATGTATGTATGTATGTATGTATGATTGTATGTATGTATGTATGTATGTATGTATGTATGTATGTATGTATGTATGTATGTATGTATGTATGTATGTATGTATGTATGTATGTATGTATGTATGTATGCATGCATGCATGTATGTATGTATGTATGTATGTATGTATGTATGTATGTATGTATGTATGTATGTATGTATGTATGTATGTATGTATGTATGTATGTATGTATGTATGTATGTATGTATGTATGTATGTATGTATGTATGTATGTATGTATATATTCAATATACTCGATATCGATTGGTTGGCACAATAATTTTTGAAAGCTCCAATTTCGTGCCACTTTGTCGCCCCAGTTTCTTTTATATTTCTTCTCCATAATTGCACGCTTCGTTTTCGACTGATTATACATGCTAATGCAACTCGGTCACTGTTTTCGTTATCAATGAGAATATATATATTTGTCATATCACGCAAAATGTCGGGCTACGCACGCGTTCGTACCCGTATCACGAGCACGAAGTCGAAAGTGCGATCAAGTCTGATTCCTTCTTTTTCGTTAAATAAACGGTTTCATAAGCGGAGAAGTGTATCACAAAAAACGAAACACGTAACGTTGCGTCGGGTACGCGAAGAAACTCGATTCGCAGAGATTGAATATTGTTTTTAGGAGTCAAAGGGAAATGAACTAATTACGCGACGTCCTCGTAGATCGGTTTTTCCAGTTAGCGATACGAGCAATTTTACGTTACGTTAGATAAAATTAGAGGCACGTTGAGATACCATGTCAGATTCGATTAATTGTTAGTTCCGTTAGTTAATTGTTAATTACATTCGTTGAACTTTCTTTCTGTCAATTCTAACGATCCTGGAATCCTAATGATCCCGAGCTTTTAAAGCGTGAAAGTTCAGAATTTTTAGCGAATAATTTGACACCTGACAGAAGAGATTGTTTTTAATTCCTATTTCCTGTGGATATACATAACTCGAAATATGATTCACGGGGAAAGTTTGTATTTTAATTCACACTGGCAATTTAATTTTCTATCATTCAATAGTACGTTTTTACGTAAATGTAAAACATTTGAAACGCGTGAAATATGAAGTTTAATTTCTCTTATCTAACAGTGAAATTCGCCTCAAGTTTCGAGAGTTCGCGTGATTTAATAACATTTGGAACATGTTGTTCGATTCTAATTAATTTTATTCGTTCGATTAAATTGAAATTAAATTTTCAATCAAAGTCGCCCGTTTTCTTGAAAGAAGAATGGCGTCGCTTGAGAAAGAATTAATTTTTAAGTTTAATTTTAATTTCGCATTTACTCTTAGCGATTTGAAATATACACACTTCTGATTAAACTCTAATTTCGTATTTAGCTGTTGCTTTTCGCAACAGGTAGAGAGGAAACAACGAATTAAACGACCAAGGGTAATTGCGTTGCCCTTGTCCAACAATGGTACACGTTTTCACGTATCACTGCCGCGTACCCTATTTTTCCAAACGCGATACGGGCACCCGCATGTGGTTTGCGCACACAAAATAATTCTTATCCCCGTTAGAAAATCGTAATCATCACGGTCATCGCGTACGTAACCAACGTAACTTAAAGCTCGATTTCACGAACATACGATTTATACGCTTGCTGAAACGCAAGTTTCTGTACACGTATGCACAAAACAATGTATACACTTTTCGTTCTCGCGCTATTAAATTACGCGATTCTCGCTTGAGAATCAAACGATTCAAACGTTCTGCTCGAATAACAGGTCTTACTTCTTTCAAAACGATTAATATATCGTGTAACATACTCGCGCCTCCAAAATTAGATCCTTTTCCGTTTTCTAATGCACGATCCGTCCAATTTTGATTTGAACATAAATTCAGTAATTAATTTAATATCTTGCAATTGTTGCACAACCAGAGAAAGTGTACACACAAAAATGTTGAGAAAAAAGATTAACTTCCTCAAGGGGACCGATGACTTGCTGTCGGCGCTATTGTTGTGGGAATGTTTAGAAATTCGTGACCATTGAAGAAATTTTAATTAAATTTTTTAGTAGACAGTGTACGGTTTTTAAAATGAACCTCTTAAACGAGAATTAATACACAATGGTTGAAAGATTGTTCAGAAATTGAGAAATAATTTTGTTCTTTTTTTTAATGTTGACGTCATTTTAAGAATCTTTGTATTTAGTCTACGTTCGGTATCTTCTTAGGAATCACCGTGAGGATGATTTTTAAATTCTCAGGAAATGGGTTGAAATAAATAAAACAAGTACGATGGAATTAATTAGCAAATAAATTACTTTGCCAAATAATAAAATTTTGTAATAAAAATTTATTTAAAAGAAAATTACGTCACAGTGTAGAGATGTAGTTGCATACATACTCTTTAATCGTTTGTTAATTTTTTCTTAATTACTTATTAATTTTTTATTTTGGTGTCGTATTTTTCATTAACTCAAAAATGATTTAAAAGATGCAATTTACGTACCTACTACTTTCAGAGTGATATTTTTAACGTCGGTTTGATAAAATAACGAGGTCGATAATTTCTTTCTTACTCTATAGACACGACGTTTCTTCTTCCAATCGTTACACGGAAAAACGATTTAAAACTCTTACGATGACAGCACAAGTCACTTCGATCGAAAGTGAAAACTATTAACATCACGTTAGAAAAACGGCGAAGCGTTCATTCGAATTTCTAAACTGTCTTTCTATCTTCGTGGCATTTCTACGCGGAAGTTACATTTTTTCCGCGAATTTTCTTGAAATCGATGTTCAAAGCAGTTGCAAACAAAGTCAAGAGCTAGATAACACCGTAATCGATAAATTAATTAATTCTACTTTATTTATTTTAACTTGTTTTCTAAGAATTTGAAACATCGTACGTTTCATCGATGTAAAAATGAAAATGGAATCATTCGTCAATTTCGGGCCAGCGAAAACTCGCTTTCATTATAATCATAATATCTCATAAAAATTACAAGAATATTTCATTCTACGAGTGTGAAATCTCAACGTGTCGATTTTAGTAGGTTTGCATAGTTTCTACTCCCGCAAATCTTCTAGAACGATCAATGAAACAAATTTGAAATGAAAAATTCACGTTTCAATATTCCGTCCCGCGGGCAAATATAAATCTCGCGCGACAGCCAGCGTGTTAAACGCGTCGAAAGAAAGTCACATAGAAATTCTATCTACCGTAAGAAAGTGACAAAATATTCGTCAAACACACCGTAACGAAACGATGAAAACGTCGCTCAGCACGCTCGACACGAACGGGCCGATTCACGTACGAGCAAAAACTTTATTGCATATTTATAAGTGGCGATACCGACGCATCGATCAAACGTCCGTCCGGCAAACTTATTAAGCAGCTCTCGCTGAAAATATTCTCTGTCCTAACGCGGTGGCACGTTCGTGTGTTCTTGCTTTAATTGCCGCTAAATGTCGACTTCGTGCACGAACGGCGGTCGGTCCATTGACCACTTTCATTTCTCTGTTCACCGGCGCAATCCTAGGAATGGGATCGAGTCATCACGAATTCGAGTTTCAAGTCTTTGTTATCGTTTCGCGGATCTCAAATCAACAGTACGTGAAAAACAATAAAAAACTGCGCGACTTTCGTACCCCAGTTTCGATTCGTCTAACTGAAAGGCCCAGAAGCAACTGTTCTGGCTAGGAAATGAAGACAACTTTTTTGCCATAAAATTTTATCGATACGCAAACATTTGAATCGATACAAAACAAATTACAGGCGCGATCGCTCAGTACCAGACAACGCCACTCCTACTCGAGGTTTACTCCACGCCCCCTCGCGAATCACGTGATCCGAATCAACCAATCGCTAATTTTCGTTGCATTAGCGTTGCATCTGAAGAGGCCCGATTTTCTGGATTGCCCCAGCTCGTCGTTTTCATTGTTCGAAATTGTCCTTGCATGCTTGCGAGTAATATACACTGCTCACAAAAAAAGGAAGCATTTTATTTTATTTTTTTTTTTTATTAAAGAAGAACGTCAGAATTTTTGTTTAATCAAGTGCTCCTTTTTTTTTATCGCTTCACATTCATTTTGAAATATCCCCCAATTTTTGTGGTGTATATTCGCGAACGATTCAAAACGAATTCAACTGATGAAGGAAGTTTAGAAGCTACTCGCGAGATGCTCGATCCCATCTCTACCTGTTACACTTTCCTTCGCGGCGGCGGTGGAACAGCGAACGCTCGGGACAGATCGAAACTCTCGTTTTCAATATCTCCGGCTGCCTCGTATGCACGCACCGTAACGGGCAAATCGCGGCTTGCGATTGTATAACGCGAGCACGAGCACGAGCACGAACACCGGTCGCTTATACGGTTTCACATGCACACCGTTGCTTTGCATCTGTCGGATTGGGCCGGTTGCAGCCTCGCTTTAATTGAACGATCCGATTTGGAAAGACGGCGATTTTGCGTGCGGTTTCGAGTCCGCGAACGTAGGAGTTTCGACGATCGGTTCTATCACCTTGGACCAGCGTGGTAATGACATGTAGAGAAATTGATCAACGATCTAGGTGCAGATGTGTATGTATGTGGAGCGCTGCGTGATTTTCTGCGTGATTTTCTGGTAAGAGTCAGGTGAGAAGCTGGTGTTCTTTTGGGTGGAAAATCGAAAGTAAGAGATTGTTTCACGCAGGAAGAGATCGAGTAGAGGAAGTGTTAATATTCAGAATTTTATTACCGGAAAATTTAATAGGAGGATAATTAATAAGACTTTACTGGAATATTACATATGTATTAAGAATTAATTTATCACAAAATCAGATAGGAAAAGCATTAATATTATGTATCGTATATATTATACGATTAATCTACAAAATTTTATCAGATCAAATAGAAGAAAAGCTGGATGTACAGGATTTATTAGACTATCAAATAGAAAAAGAATTAAAATACAGGATTTTATTAAAAGAATTACTATATAGGATATTTATGTTACTATATAGGATAGCTCTTCGTTTTCGAGAAAGTTGAATTTGAGAATTACATTTGAATTTGTTTAATTGCAAAGTGGGCAGGAATAGAAATAATCAATAGAAAGTTATTCTACCAACAAAGATGAATGAAAAATTCACTTAAAAATACAAAGAAAAGTACACGTAAAAGTTTGTACAAAAGAATCCCTCTTTCTAGTCGGACATTCTCGCAATTGCCTCACGTTTCATTTATGAAAATTTGATTAATCTTAAAATAAAATAAAAGCTGTCACGAAGCCCAGATGTTGGTATAAGATAAAATTTCTCATAAAACTTTGGTAGTAGCTTGTTGGTAGTTTTGTTTCTCATAACAAATTTAAGAAATTTATTCGTTTATTATATCGAGCATTTAGTATAGCATTAGTATAACAAATGAACATGAAAACGTATGAAAAATAACACTGAAACATCTTGCAAGCATCTGACAAAAACCGATGATAAATCTCATCCTAAAGGTCAACCAAAGTTTCTTGTTCGAGACGCATTACACGTTATTAACGTTCGTAAAATCTTTTAAAACGTAGAAACAAGTAACACGAACGAAAGAATCCTAATTAAAGCAGTTGTAGGTCCAAACTCCCCGGCGAACGTATTACTCACGCACGTAAGAAATGGTACTCGGGCTAATGATGATGGTTTTAGCCGGCCATTTGAGACAAATTAGTATAATCAACGATCCTGAAAGGTGTATCTACTCGGAGAACAGCCAAAAAAGAAAACTCGAGGAACGAGTAACGATCGATCATGCGTTTGCTCGATCATTTCGGATCACTTCGTTCGTTTCAACTTAGATAGAAAGCATCTCTTACCTAACACAAACACCCAACACATTTGACTATGAACGAAAACGACGTGGAAGTTTCACGGAAGGGAGGGGAATTGAATTATCTAATTTTATGTTTACACGGACGAACAAAAATTCGCTGGTCTGGCTGGTAATAATTCGTAGTTGCATTACGTAGCTGCAGAGAACATGCCGAACTGGCTTCCGCTTCTTTGGTCGAACGATCGATTTAATTTCCTCGCGGCTTTCACGTGTGGGCAAAGCTGTTACTAATTGCTCGGAAATATTCACCCGTCAGTTTCCTTCCGTCTGTTGTCCGATTCCACTCTCCTTGATCCCGACCCACGACCATGGAATTTCGATTTTATCAACATTTTGTTCGATATTATGTTTGATCGAAAAGTAACCGCGTCACTGAAAGTGATTTTAGCGATTCTTTCGGGGAAACGCAGAAAATCGGGCTAATGCAACGAAAATTAGCGATTGGTTGATTTGGGTCATGTGATTCGTTAGGGGGCGTGGGGTAGACCTCGAGTAGGAGTGACGTTGTCTGGTACTGAGCGATCGCGTCTGTAATTTGTTTTGTGTCGATTCATGTGTTTGCATATCGATAAAATTTTATGGCAAAAAAGTCGTCTTCGTTTCCTAGCCAGAACAGTTGCTTCTGGGCCTTTCAGTGAGACGAATCGTACTGGGGTACAAGTCGTGCAGTTTTTATGTGCAGTGTGTATGTGTATGTAAATGAAAGGCGAATTTCTTGTGACAAAAGAAAATCCCAAGAACGATTTGATATATCCTTGTGAAATTGCAAGTGAAATTTTTAGGCGAACAGTTTTAAGGCTTCCTCATCTTCTCACACGTCAGATAACTTTTTACGAGTTTGAACAGCGTTTTTTTCCTTTTCGAAGAAATAATTGTTTCAAACTGTTAACAACTTGTTAACGAAATCATGCATTTTCTTTTTCAATTTGAACAAGCTTGAACAATCAGTTGACGGAATGAATTTTGCGGTTTAAAATGAAGCTAGTTACATTTTAAAATATACACGTATGTATTTTTCTATTAGAAAATTGCTTTTTTGGTCAACCCGATATTTTGTCAATTATTTCACCAATAAAAACGGAATCTTTGTCAAAGTTGAATTTTTCCGATTCGTCGCGATCGCAGGGCACTTTCACGCTCGGAGAAAATCGGCCTTTCGATAAGTATTCACGATGAATAGTCTCACAGAAGGCGCGAAGTAGGTCGTTTTCTCGTGATTTGAAGCACTGTCGAACTTTTCTCTCGCTCTGGTTTTTAAATGATTTAAATTTAATTTTTGAATATCGAGAGAATTCTTTCTCGAGAAGAGCGGTATTGAATCGGAAAGCAGCAATGTCGATTTTGTTCTTCGCAATGAAGAATGAATTCGACATTTTCAGGTGAAAATAACGTTTAGATCGAGTATAAAGATAAAAAGAAACAGAAAAACAATTTCTAGCAATGCTTCGAAGCACGCGAAAATGATCGAATGGAACAATAAGTATAACTTAATGAGGACGTGGTGAGTTACGTAAATGAATTACTGAACTCGAAATACGAGTGTTTCTTTCGTAGAAAATATCACAGATGAGACTGGAAGGTTTAATGGCGCTTCAAGTCACGAAAAGGTGATTCCATTTAATAATAAGTGCAAGTTAATAGACACGCGACCTGTTACATAAATGAACTGCTCGCTCGAACCCGAACATCATTCCACTTGGAGTAACAGCCATTTATTATCGATACAATGAGAATACTTGCTTCGAAAATTACGACTCGCAAGACGTTCAATCGTCTCTTGAGATTTAAACCGAAATAAATTTCAGAGAGGAGGAATTCGATTGTACCTCAATTACTGTCTTTAGTCGAATTTCTATTCTTCAATTGTGAGTTTCTCCCCGAAACGACTCCCCTTCGATATTAATAATATTTAATTGTTTCAATGATAATATTTCAATCAAAATTCTGTGTTCTCAAAAAAATTATGATTCATATATATTTTTCTTGAAAATTCGATCTAATATTTAGTATTTAAGTAATTTGTCTCAATCAAAGCTATTTTTCATCGATCTCATTACTCGTACATTCTCCTTGAAAATTTGATATTTAATATCTAATATCTAATCATTACAGTAAAAATTCTATATTTAAGATATCCTAACTAGAATTTGTACGTTCGCCCAAAAATTCTATTTATTAATATCCAATATTAATCGTTTCGCAATTGACAGTTGCTAATAACATTAATCGTTTCAAAATTCTATTTTTTAATTCTCTTTAAAAATATGATTGAACGTTTAATATTTCAATGTGCTTTGTAACAATAACAACGTCACTTTCGCCTGACGAATATCACAAGTGTATTCGGAGCAAATGAAAGAAAGCCAGTGTACAAATCAGGGGTGAATTGCGCTCCTTGAAGCGTAGCAGGATTATGTAATCTTGGCTTCTACAATCTCGGAATAGATGATTCAAGCTTTACCAAGCGAAAACTGTGGTATCTCGACCGCCTCCGGACGCATTCCAGGCGTACCTGGATATTCAGGACATCCAGATCGTGAAAGTCACTTGAGAACAAAGTCACTTGAGCACCAACGTCATTATCTATCGAGAGACAGTGAGATTTATCGTAGAGTACTCTCACAATCAGAGTCAGCCGCTTCGAAATAAAGTAGTGTAAATGATTTTTCCACGTTATTAATCAAAATTTTGGAAATTGAAAATTTACGTGCGAAAAAATTAGAGGAAAAGTAACTTGAGGAAACCTGGTACCTTTTCGAATGTTTTTCTTACATATTATCACTGAAAGTGATTTTAGCGGGGGTAACCCAGAAAAACGAGCCTCTTCAGGTGCAACGCTGATGCAACGAAAATTAGCGATTGGTTGGTTTGGGCCACGTGATTCGCGAGGAGGCGTGGGCTAAACCTCGAGTAGGAGTGGCGTTGTCTGGTACTGAGCGATCGCACCTGTAATTCGTTTTGTATCGATTCGATAAAATTTTATAGCAAAAAAGTCGCTTTCGTTTCCTAGTCAGAACAGTTGCTTCTGGGTCTTTCAGTGAGACGAAAGTTTTTTTAGTATCCAGTAGTTGACTCTTTTACTTTATGCAATTTTTGAATCCTATTAGACACAGGTCTAAAGTGTTTGGATTCATTCAAATCTCATTCTACTCTCAAGCTTTAAAGGCTATTACGAAAAAGTCACGTTAGCGTTACTTTAATTTGATTTAAATGTCACTACTAATTTCTGTCAATTATGATCTCAAGTTTTTAGAGTATAATACAAGTTATTATAGCCATCCATGGTCCCACATGCTGTCACTCAAGGGTTAATTAATGAAACAGAATTCTTTTCAAGTCTTCGTTTCAAATGCCTCAAAATATATCTGACAACGTTTGCGTTGAAACGCCTTCTCTCTTTCCCCACTCAACTGTTGTTGTAAAATATCTCTAGTATCGTATTATATAAAGCGTAATTCAACGCAATAATCACAAGTTTCTCCTCCTGTTTCTTCCTCGAGAACGACGAATCGGTACGTCAGAACGTATTTATCAAATTTGTATTTGACAAATGTGTCGTTTGGTCTTCACCGGAGACCAAAAGGTTTCTTTGATTTTCTTCCGGGCCTACGCGATTTATTTATATAACCGAGAGGGAGCAACTGGTTTATTAAGTTAGACCATGCTGTTATGCTCGTTCGTCAGATTACGATCGCTCCATCTCGTTCGACTGCTGTCCGTCCGCAAAAAAGAGAAAATACGAAAGCCACGGAAGCGAGTTGTTACACTTGGTAAACGAACTTCGCGAACGGGTCACGGTTACACAGTATTACAGTCATCCGTTCTCTAAACAGACGATCTCTGTGTGACGCGAAACTGGCCAATTCACAGCTAGTCCAAGTCGAATTAAATGACATCGAGTCCCCGCGAAGAAAAAACGAGTTGAAGAAAAAATTGGTCGTTGGTAGCTAGAGAAATTCTTGGAAACAATTTTTTAATTCTCCACAGTTAACTCGAGTCGTTTACTTATACCCTGTGTAAAATTTTTCGAAGCAATATCTGGTAATATTTTAAATATTTGATTTAGAAACTGACTGTCTCATCGTTGGTAGCCAGCGAAAGCCCTTTGTGCTACGTGAAAAATTTCGGTTATGAATTTTTCGAAGCAAATTTTCTCAAACTGCATTTTGACATATCTTGTAACAGTAAGATAAATAATATTCAGAGATTTTTGGATATCTTCATTTGTTTCACATACCATAAAGCTGTCTTCATTGTTCTTAGAATTTTTGTTCGTTCTATTCCGTAATTTTGGTTATAGAAAACTATGAGAACAAAAAACTGCACGACTTGTACCCCAGTACGATTCGTCTCACTGAAAGGCCCAGAAGCAACTGTTCTGGCTAGGAAATGAAGACGACTTTTTTGCCCTAAAATTTTACCGATACGCAAACATTTGAATCGATACAAAACAAATTAGAGGCGCGATCGCTCAGTACCAGACACGCCCCCTCACGAATCACGTGATCCAAATCAACCAATCGCTAATTTTCGTTGCATGAGCGTTGCACCTGAAGAGGCCCGATTTTCTGGGTTACCCCCGTTAAAATCACTTTCAGTGATAATATGAACCTACCTATCTATGTGAATAAATACCAGAAATTAATTGTCAGCTTAACTTAAAAATTTCCTTATGTCTCACGATAAGCTGTTATCTCAGATGACCCAATTTGGTTGCGATACCAAAAATAAACAATTTTTTTAGCCACTCTTCACAAGAGTGAAGGTACACGACACATGCGTATGCTCGAGAACGATGAAAATTGAAAATAACTTTACACTTGTTTCACGGCGAACCATATTTATCCGTTTCGAATCAGCTGTGCAACGATTGCAAAAGTGAATCGGCGATTTCTTGCCAGTCGAAAGTCCTTTTTCCCGGCTGCGAGCGATAATTGCGACGACTCTCGCCATGTTTAACCGACAGTACGCGGAGAACGGAGAACCGTACGGCAACTTGAAAGTATTTGAAATGTCACGGGCGACGACCCGGTATTAACGTTCGTCGAGCGATTTTCGTATCATCTTGCTTCGCGGAGCCGGAAAATTTCGTTCATTTAACTCTCCTACCCACTACCTACTTTGGCTTATAAACGACTGCAATAATTCATTTCAGACGATTAAAATTCAATTTATACATTTGATCGAAACGTGTACTTTAGATTCCTGGGAAAAACGAATTTAGTAAAATTTCAAAATTATTCAAAATTAATTTGTTTATAATGAATCGAATTTATTTAAAATTAAGTAAATTCTCTATGGTTTTCTTGGTTGGTCTAATAATATAGCCGGACAAAAGTTTATTTTGTCCACTTTGTGTATTATTATTTGATTCGTCGTTTCGCGTGGGTTGTGATCGGTTGGTAAGAGTCCTTGACTTAATATTTTATTAAGATTGACTTGTGTTAATTGCGTTCAGTCTTATCTTTTAATTGAATAAAAAATAGTTTAAAATATTCCGCGATGTCAGGTGTTTTATTGTAAGGTCGAAGTACGTGGGTGTTATCAAATGTAATTTAAGGTCGTCGTATAAATTTCAAACTGTCCATAAGATGATACGCGTTCTTTTACAGTATGGCATACGTTATTAGCATAGTGGACATCAGAGACAGTATACCGTACGTGTATCATTGCGAATTCGAATAATTAGAAAGTTCTCTGCGTAGATTGCTTTTTATAATAAGAATACTGAAATTTTCTATACTTCATACGTCAGAGATATAAATTCAATTCTCTGTGAAACAAACGAAGAAATAGAAAAAAATCACATCATCTTTAATATCAGTTCTATCTATCATCGGATCTTCAAAATTTTACCTCGATACTATTCTTCTGTAACAACAGCGTTGCAATGTTACTTGCGTTCATTGCAAACATTTTTACTTTTCATCTAATTTGAATACAGAACGAAAAATCAATTTGTGAAAGAAAATTATAATTATAATTTCTAGAACGTGTGTACGTATTTATTACGCTCGACGAAGTTCCACTCGTGTTAATGAGTTGAAACGATTATAAACGATAATACTCCACTTTTTATTTCATGTATAATTTTTGATAGTAGTATCAATGCGATTCCCTTTAATGATAGCTCTCATCTTCGTACGTACCCGTAACTTCGAGTTCGATAAATTGCAAATTTCCATTATTATTTATTTATTCTATTATTATCCAATATTATTTAATTATTTCCATTATTATATATTTTATACTTGACGTTCGTATTAACATGGCCCGACAACGAGTGAAACTTTACAAACTATAAATTCAGCCGGTCTCTTATTCACCACAGAAATTAACTTCAATCTTGAAAGTTTGTTCTCTTAAAGTTCGTTCAAAATCCAAAGGAAAGGTAGTCGCGTCTCCCGTTCATTCGCGTTTGACGTCGTTGCGTCAACTTGGAAATTGAAAAATTCCAGTCATCCCTCCCGTCCGACAGCAGAGGTTCAATCGATCTGTTGCGTGTTCAGGTTAACAAGACGACGCACGTACGGATTCTATCATAACGGTGGTATCCGCGGCGTGCTGCGCGATTAAAAATACAGCTCGAATCGACGGTTTACAAGTTACACGGGTCCCCCCACGAGTGGCTGGTCACGATCGACGGAGAAGTAGAAAAGTTTACTTTCAATCGCGCGTAGCATTGAGCTCTCCCTCACGTGGAGCTCCACGTGAACGTAGGTGGAACTCTCGGTGGAACGGTGCACTCTCTGAAACGATACGAATCGCAATTAGGAGACTTGCTAGGGGAAGAATGCATCGTGAGATACGTCGAAATCTTCCGAAGAGATTTGCTTTTCTCCTTCAAGTTTTTCTGGATGCGCTTTTATCGCATTCGCGTGCTTCAAAGCTCGTTTCTGGAGTTGCAGCATAGTCGTTTCAAAGCTGGAATATCTAAATAAGAAAGATCTTTAGAAGATCTCTGTAGAAAAGAATTCTTTGTGAGAAAACGAGGAATTTATCGTTTATGATAAACACTGAGCCTTTTGTGTCTAAACTAATGGAGAGGCGAAAACGTTAGTGGAATTCTTAAATAATGAAACAACTATTTTTTTTTTTTTTTTTTAATACTAAATTGTACGTATTCAAACTTTGGATCTAATGAGATGTCATGTTTGAACTGAAGTGAAAGTGTTTGACCAATAGAATTATTTCTGAAAACTCTACATGGATAATTTTCATAGTCTTCTGTACTTCTCATACATGTCTCAAAGTTAGAAAAATAATAAATTAGTTTCATTACGCAATTGCTACACACAAACACGTCAGTTACACTTATGCGTAGATTAAAATTCTCATTGATGTAGTAACAAACTCAGATTAGATATAAATAGAGAGTACAGCTTAGGTTAGCAGGGACTCACTTGTACAATTTATTCTTTAAAGTCATTGACAATATCAAGACAGGCAATCTATCGAGAATAAATCGTAGTTATGATCAACACAAGATTGCTTGGAATTACGCCTGATCTAACATTCAAATCGTTTGTAATTAAGCACACTTTCGTCTGTAACTTATCTGATACATTAATCAAACAGTTGAAACAGATGTAGCAGTTATGAAACGAAATCTAAAACAGGGAATAATTCAGAAAATAAAGTGTTAAACGTTAGTTGTTAAACGAGAGAACAAGGTGTTTGTTAATGATCGAAGAATCATTAGGGAATATGCTGTTTAATATAGCACGATGCAAAATATGAGATAAATTTACACATAGCAATTTAACATAGCACTGTGCAAAATTTGGGAAAAGTATAAGCAAAGATTTAGTAGAGAGAGAAGATATCGTTTCCCTGTTATGGTGTTAGATCGCATGCTAAAAGTGAGCCAAATGCAAAACTAAATTGTGACAGAGAATGATACACTTATTTGCAATTTTCGTGTTCTTAGAACACCCAAGTTAAGATGGAAAATGCGAGGAAGATAATTACATTTGCAATTTCAGTTTAACATCTCATTTTACTTTGTCTGTCTGTAACGATAGGTCTTCCAACAATCTCGATTTCGAATATCCGACAACAAGATTCGTTTAACACTGACGATCTTTGTTCGAACACACCTTCCTTCCTTTCTTATCAACAGCAGAGACATCTCGATCGCTCGGTTTCAGTATTAGTTTCATTTCCAGCGTTAGCTATTGGAGGACTAATTAAAAGGAGACTCGGACGCAAAAGGCTGCAAAAAATAATTATCCCCGGCAAGCGAAAACGTCGCAAAAATGTCGCAAGATCGGTTCGCCACGCGAATCGGCGTTACGCAACGAACTCGCTGCGGAGGAGCTCTCGAGCTCTCTTTCCCCGAGTCCGTCACGTCGTTTCTCATCGGCGGTGGAAATTTCTTTTTCGAGAAAAAACCACCGCGATCAGACGTAACACCGCTGCGGTGTACGTTTCTTTCTTTCCTTTTTCTTTTTTTTTTACGGCGAATGCCGTACCCATTAACGAATGATTTAGTTTGGCGAACGCTTGATTAACGAACCGTTATCGATTGTACGCACGCACGCGCGCAGGTATGTATACTCATGTTCGATTTTCCGAGCGTAGACCTCTGGCAGCACGCGATTACGCAACGAATGCGTTTCGATCTCCTCCGACGACGTTTTTCGTGCCTACCCATCAACAGCACCCGATAAAGCTTCGTAGAAACCGCCCCGACCGGCCACAATCTGGCGCTATCTTTATTAGGTTGTTAACCAGGCGGACGCAGTTGTCGCGACTCCTGTCCGCAACGTTCGTCGAGTTTCGCGTTTCTGTTCTGGACGGCTTCGGCTTTTGTCAAGGCTTCGGACACTAATTGGAAATTGCTTGTCCAGGCTCGCGAGAATGGATTAGTGTTGCAAATGGGGTCTCTTTTGGAGACGAGGATTGTTCTTTGAGTCATTGGTTCGAACAGATTGGCTCGGCTATAGGATCGACAAATTTGTTCGGTTGTTTGCGTCAGAGAATGCAGTGGGTCGCGCGTACATGTTTTACAATCAATTAATGTCGTGTAGGATTGTTTCTTGATGTTCTGACTATCGCGGACTGTCTTTAAATAATTTTACCCTTTAAAAATGATTTTCTCACAACATACATACTTCAAGAATGGCGAATTAATATGTTATCTCATTTATGTCAAATGTTATTTGAAGCTTGAATTGTAATTGAGTTATAATTAGTTGTCCTTTCAAATTACTATTTTGTATTTTACGCAGGCTGTTGTTGAGCTGATGGTACATTTGGAAAGAGGAAATAAATTGAAAAGATAGGAAACGGAGTAATTTTATTTGAAGCTCCGTTCCAAAATTTGTCAAATACAATTACTTGAATTTTGGCTTGAATTCTGGACTGAATAATTGACAGAAGGTTCTTGTGTGTACAAATGTGTAGATAAAAGATTTAAAGAATGATAAATAAGATCATTCAGATAACAATAGTGATATTAAAAATACGTGCAAAGTAACTTTGCAAGTCGTGATTTCTTATCAAAGATGAATATTAATATCTTAGTATCATCGAATTCAATCGATACCATCGACGATTAAATTGGTGGATATGAAATGTCGTTTTTTCGGAGTAGTTTCATCATTCAACATTATTTATATGTAATTAAAACAATGTTCACGAGATTTGACACATTATTCTGACAATTAACTAGCTTCGCTTTTATTTAATAGAAATTCAAAAATCCTTTAGTTGAGATCCAAAATCGTTTAGATGGAATAGAAAAGTAATAAATCTACTTTCACTCCTCTCCTGTGAGCGAATCAAGTAAATAATTCTGATTAATTATTATTATTTACCATTAGTCCGATTTCTTAGTATTTATTTTTATTCTGAATTCCAAATGGATTCACTCATCGATAGTCGATAATGAGAGTCTGACATTCCTTGCTTCTTAACACGATTAACGATCAACAAATAGTTGACTCAATTTTCATTTTGTCAATCTTCGATCTTCAATTGGTTGTACTACGTAGGTAAACTCTAAACTCCAAAAGTCGTAAATTCAAGAGAGTTAAATTCCAAAACCAACGTTATCTGCTAGAAACAACTACGGAAAGCTCACTATTGAATGACAGTTCATTAGAACGCTCCATATTTCAATCTTCGATCTACATATTTACGATTTACTTTAAATCGTAAGTAAGTTCAAGAAAATTAAATTTTAAAATCAACGCCAACGTCGATACTAGGAACAACAACAACTAGGAAAGCCGGCGATTGAATAACAGTGATTATACTGCTCCATTATCTCGGAGAACAAAGAGAATAATCAAGGACAATCGCCGATCGAAGACGATGATGACGATCTCTTTGATCGCGACGCGAATATGTAGATCAAACGCGTAAAGAACGAGGAGGGATATCGCCGGAGGCGTCGAGGACGAAGGAGAGACGACGAAGAGGCAAAGTACGTCGCGATCGAGAGTTGTACTCGAGTCTCCGGGGCTTGTGTAAAGCTGCGGCGCGCTGATACGGTGAAAGCTGATATTTTGTAACACTCGTGCCATTCCGTTCCGTTCCATTCCATTCCACGGTATTGCTCGGTGCAGCCGTTCGCTCGCTCGCTCGCTCGCTCGCCTCTCGCGAGCAACCGCTTCGTCTCGCGTAATCGAATGCGAGAACCCCAGTGCCGGCAGCACAATGGTAGGCGCACCCAGAATACATTTTTTCTCTTTCCTCGCCGTCTACGTTCCGCGAGATTCTCGTTTCTTGGTATCCTCGGCTCGGCTGATACGATAGCTCTCGATCTAGGTTGCAGGTAGCCGGCTGGAAAGCCAACGGTGTCTGTCACGATTGTCTCTGTCCTGATGCGCGAATTTTTCAGGGATCAAAGATCACGGCGCGAGAGCTTTGTATCTTACGAGGTTTTCCGAAGGTTTTCCGCGAAAGTATGGATACTCTGGTTTTGGTCTAGTTGTGGTTTCGACTTTTCGAAAGGGGAAGTTTCGCAGCTTCCGAGATGTTGACGGCTTACGTAAAGATCTGAACTTGAAGGTCGGTTTGGAAAATTTGCCTGTACAAAAACGAAGAAAATCTTGTACGAGAAGCTGAACATTTCACGCATGGTTTTTGTAATTTTGGAAAATTTTCCTTGTGTAAAAAGGAAGAGACAATGAGAGAGATTTTTATAGTTTTGGAGAACGTGACTGTTGCGTCATTAGCCTTTGTAATATTGAAATATTTTATATTAAAGAGTGTAGTTTGTTTCTTATAGTTTTTAAAGACTTTGTATGAAAACGTGGTTTTGGGAACTGTTGCATTCAAGATTGTTGCATTCTTTTTGAAGATACTATAAGAAAAGAATTTTCCAACACTTTACACAAAATAATTGTTTTCGTAATCTTAGCGGAGATTCCAAAAATAGAATATTTTGTACGATTAAAACACTACAAAATTTTCATTAAACTTTAGAATGCTTAGTATTAAAAAATGGTCCATCAAAATCAGCAATCTCTGTTATCTTTATAAATTCAAAGTAAAGAAACGCATCGTATAATATTTTAGAAAGACTTTTTAAATCTTCGATTCATACTTTTCTTCGTCCTTACAATTTTGTAGAAAACCAAATATTATTGAGATTATAAGAAATGGCCCTATCACAAGTTGATATTTTAAGGAGTTTTGGACGTGTAACATAAAGCTTTCTAACAGAACATGTTATACACCGTAATTATCTCACGTTTCATATAGATCTGCAAACAAGCTTTTGCACAGCTTGGGATAAAAATGCGTGATGTATAGTGCGATTGTTTCCTGACGCTGCGTTTCAAATGGACATTTACGATTCGTGCAATTTTTTTGAAAACCCTACGTCAAACGTATTAAATTAAATGTTATCGATTGCATCATTACTCTACACAATAGCGTTGTGCCTGGTTTTTCACCTAATTTCGCGAACAACGTCACGTGTGAGGTTGAGTTCTGGAACAGCTTCTCTCCGATTTTGCGAGGTGCCATACGTGTAATAAAACGCGTTGTCTTGCGTAACTACAGAAAATTATATAGAAAATAAATCTTGTGTAAGATAACTGTCTACTAGGGTGGATTTAGGTGCCATTTTATAATTCTTGTGGTTTTGTGTGGATTTACACAGGAGAAACAATGTTACATAACGCGCGACTTACCCTTTAGGATAACATTTTAGTCCGCGCTTTCTAATCTTTGTATATTTATTTATTAGCATTAGTATAGAGTATTGGTGAAGAGTATAGAGTGTATCACGTAGGTATACATTTAAGATGATTTTATTTTAACTAATTACTATTTTGATAATCACACTCTCAACGCACTTAGTTTTTTCCTCAATTACTTTCATATTAATTTATGAATTTTTATTACGAAGCGTGTCTCTTATTTTACTATTTGTTCTTCTTCCACTTATAATATTAGGTTTAGGTTAAGTTTAGGTTAGATTTAGGTTAGGTTTAGGTTAGTTTTAAGTTAAGTTTAGGTTAGATTTAGGTTATTTTCAAATATCATTGGACATTAATATTGATTAAATAGTAGTTTACAGTTATATTCTAAAAAAATCGATTTTTAACTTGTATGCTTTATTCTGTTAAAGTTACCTTCTTATGTAAATGTAATGTTATAAAATAAGTAATAAATCATCTGCAGAGTTGTTTGTGAATTCACGTTAAAAAAGTAGAAGCTTGGTAGAAATTATTTTGTACGCTCATTGTCAGTGTGTAGGAAACATATTATATACTTTAGATGTTTTTTTTTTTTTTTTTATTACGTGTTTTACTACTTTGGGAAAGTAGAAAGTACAAAAATGTAGGAACACGTAAAAGTGTAGTAATAAAAAAATGTTTGACAGAAAACGCACCTCGTGATAACAATTTGTATAAAAATAGTTGACTTTTGTAAATCTCGTGACTTTTGAAATTTTGAAATGTTAAAACGTCCAAAGCTCTTGCGCGTTGTTAGTAGGCTTGCGGTCTGAAATGTATAAAAATTTTCGAAACCAGAGTTTCCAAGCTATTACTTATTGTTAGTAACGTCTGCGGTTTTGTAAGATTCAGTGTGAAAGGCTTACTGCATGCGGTAATTATTCTACAGGATGGCGTCTTAGAAGCTACTTAGTGGCTTCTGTTACTCTGTCTGGCTGCGCGTGAAAGGTAACGTTGCGTGTGCGATGATCGTTTTCAAGGGTGGTATCTTGCAGCTTCGCAGTTTTACATTTTCCCTAAATGCATAAAATCATCAATCTTGCGCGTTTATCTTTACACGTAATGCACCGTTTGAAGCTCTGAAATAAAGATATTTTTCCTCCTTGAAAAAGATGGTATAAATTTCTTACAAAATACTCGTACGACATTTCCTATAAAATTATTCGAATTTTTATTTGAACGTCTTGTCCTGTTTAAACAATTGTTCGAAGAATTGGATATTTTATTTTATTCGGTTAACTATTTGGATTTAATTTTATTTCGTTGTTTGATTATTTTAACAATTTATTTTATTATTTATTATTCTTATTTATTTTTTATTATTTAGTTTCAACTATTTGAACAATTATTTACATCGTATTACGTAAAATTCTACTATCTAAAATTGCGATATTTCAGTCGCATCATTGAGAAAATTTACACCTCATTGAAATTCTCTATCTTCGTTCATTCACAAATGACAAATTTATTGTCATTTTTTTTGCATTTATTCTGCATTTTACAATATCACGGTTCTGCGTGAGAGGCGACGCCAGATATTACGCGATGAAACGTCCTCCTGGGCGGCGACCATTTCTGTAATTCTATGTGATTCCGCGTGAATCGTATACAGAATACAGGAACTTGATTTCACGGCCACGCTGCGTGAACTCTTGCTTCGAAATCGTGTCGAGTTATTTAGGACGAGAGACACATTTGACTTTGATCGTTAACGCTGAACGATTCTCGATCGGCGTGAATGAAATTTTTCTAATTATACGGGACGATTCGGAAACGAGACGATACACGAATATACTATTCTCAAATCACGTTGGTCTGTTTGAAAATATCGAGAGAAACTCCGGAGGAGCGGATTTCTCGAAAGATCGTTTCGTACGATAATGAATCTCGAAAGTCAGTTTGTGTAAAAATAGGAGACTCCGTTCGAGGTGAATGCTCAATTTTACTCGGTGCTAAATTACGACGATTCGTTCGACGGAGCGGGAAAAAAGTATTTAAAAAAAAAGAAAGGAAGTAACAGAATGGTGATATTTTATCGAATGCTAATTCTTTTTTGGTTGTTCTGCATTATAAAGGGTGTCCGATTTCAATTTATAAATGCAAATTGCCGGCAAACTACCTGTTACATAAAAAATATAGCTCAGATAGGAAGCGAACGGCTCCGAGGAAGCCGTACAGTCTGATGTAATTTTTTTAATTGTATAATTTTGGTTCACTAATTGATGTAGTACGACATTTTCTAGAAAGGGACATTAATTCACGCATGTAGAGAAGTATACAGCAAGTTTTAAGAAACCGCGTTGTAAATAGTGTAAATTTTAATCTTCATTCTTCATCTGACTACTTTTACATAAATTTTATTGATTTATTAAATTTCATTTCGCGTATGTGTGATATATAATATATTTTAAATATATTATATAAAATATATTTTCTATATTTTACACGCACATACACGTATAATTATTTATTTTCTCTTCTTGTTTGATATTTTATATAAATTTTATCAATTAATTAAATTTTAGTTCGTCTATGATTATATATTTTTATGTGTTATATCATTTTGTATTTTATTTTATTCTTTATTTGTTCTGTATATATATATATATGATATTTGTGTGCAACACTCAGGTATTTAAATGTAATAAACTTTAGGTAATAATTCGCATTTAAAGATTGAAATTCATCGATATCAATTCGATCGTACAATATTATCGACAAAATTGGAAACAAAGAAATTTTGAAATAAACGCGAAGTTTCGGGATTCCTCGAGCGATCCGTATCTTGATCTACGATCCAGTTAGTCCGCACACAGAGAATTTCGATAAAGTCAAGTGGCCAGGGTTCATTTGCATCGACAGACCATTCACTGTTCGTTCAAATATTATTCCGACGATCTTTTAACGTTTCGCGATCGTATCGCCGATGAAAATCACGTCTCAAAGTGCAACTATTTCAAAGATGGAGGAAAACGTGTAGCAATTCTCGGCAAAGTAAATTCTTTTTCACTTGGAAACTAGTTTCGGCGAGTTAATGGCAGAGACAAAGGCAAATGCCTCGTCATTTTTACTCCGTTTCGAACGAAATTTCGTTTGTCAATGCAATTAGCGCTATTTTTTTTAACCGAGTCTTGTTAATGAACGAAGTCCTTCTTGAGTTGTTTTCCTCGAGGTATTTCTGCTTCTTTCGTTGTAGATATTATTCATTTGATAAAATTGTTAATCATACTTGTTTATTAAGAACGATTTTAAATTCAACATGTTCCGACTAGGAAATGAAGACGACTTTTTTGCCATAAAATTTTATCGGATGCAAACAATTGAATCGATACGAAACAAACTACAGGCGCGATCGCTCGGTACCAGACAACGCCACTCCCACTCGAGGTCTACCCCACGCCCCCTCACGAATCACGTGACCCAAATCGACCAATCGCTAATTTTCGTTGCATCAGCGTTGCATCTGAAGGAGCCCGATTTTCTGGGTTACCCCCGTTAAAATCACTTTCAGTGATAATAAAACGATAGCGCGGCGTGTTATTCGCAAGCAGAAGACGATCTGCTTCAGTTGTGTTTGCATTAAATTACACAAAATATGATCCAACTCGTGTCTATCGTCACCAACGCGACACCCCTACAAAACAACGTCTCAATTGCTGGTATTATTATTCCTCGTAACGTGACATCATTCGCATCTGTCCCCCGTGTTCAATTATCATGCTCGTCCAGACAGAGAGAACAACTGGACATTTTCCACGTACAACTCGGCATTCGAAAGTCGAACAACGATCGATCGATCGATCGCCGATCGCACGTTTTAAATATTCAGCGTCGGAAAATAATGCGTGACCTTGACACGCGACTCGAAGTCTGCCATCAGACTCATCGAAGACGAGTTTGCTCTGGCTTGCAGGTGCTCGAGTGTTTGCTCTCTGTTATCTTTACATTTCACTCTTATCGGGGGAAATTAATCGTCGTTAATTTCGTTGATTCTATTGCAAGTAAACTACCCGAGAAATGATTTACGTTTAATCAACAATTTACGATTTAAATCCTGAAGTTGTTTAGAGTAGTTTTGTTTCGTCGATTGTGCTCGTTTCTCCCTTTCTCTGGCATAGTGGCGACGTTATTTTATTTTCTCGGGAGAACGGGTTTTTTCTGGTGAATATTTGGTCGGTGGCCATAATGGGATTCGATGGACATAAGTTCTTGAGGTGAAAAGTTTGTCGTTGTAATTTATCTCCGAAGGAACGTTAATATTTGCCGGTCCTTCCTCGGAAATTTTCTTCTCGCGAAGTTGTGGTTCCGTGGTTCCTAGAGTTCCTTGCAATTCTCCTTTGAAAATTTATTTGCCTCGTCTTCTTTGAAAATATTCCTCGATGTGCGTAGATGTTAAATTATAGAAGGAAGAAGTGATTTCCTATTGTACGATTAGAAACGAAGAAGAAAAAGGTGTGAGTTGATAAAAGAAAATTCTCCTTTCACTTGCAAGTATGCTACGTCCAAACAGAAATTTTTATTCCACTGTTGCTGTCGAATGGCGTATTTCCCACGAAGTTTAGAGACACTCTCAACCCATCGGAATCATAATGCAAGAAAACGCAGCCATGGTGGAATAACGAGCGCCGTTTCGTCCGCTCCGTTGATTTATTTATTTCGCCGCGCTATTATGTAACACGCGGTCGTTGCTCGTGCTAAAGAACGCCAACACGATCTTTCGATTTCGTTCGTTAATTGCACGACAGAAAGCTGCCACGGAGCAATCTGCCACGATGGGCTGCACTCGCTCTTTGCCTGCCGATATCGTTACATAAAATCATTTTTCTCTCTTCGACGGCTAACTGAAATGAAAATCGGCTCGCGCAACCTCTCGATTGGTGGCCCGAGAGCCGATCTCTGACAAAACCTTGACGCGTTCACGCTCGCGGTTACTCGACGCTTACTCGTAAGAGCCACTCGTGTCGATCCACGAGTGAAAGAACGTTTCGTTCGACTTCGTTTCGATACGAGAGGGGAAAAAAAGTCGTTCGTTTAACCCTTCCGGTCTCGCGGTTTTAGAATGAAATCACGTTTTTACAATCTTTTCTCTGGTCTCTCTTTGAAACAGACGCGAATGATGCTTGATTTCACTCGAAGGAAAATCCTCGATCCGGAAATTTAGAACACAGTTGTCAGGACGTTTCAAAGGAGAAGAACCAAATTATTTGATGAGAATCGAGATGTTATAAGACATCTAGCTCCATGTGTCTGTTTCAACTAAAATTATTATTATTTTTATTAATTTCATTTTCGAGATTCGTGGACATTTAAAAATCAATAGATATTAAAAAAGTATCAAAATAAGAAAGATTCCCAATCCGACGCACTGTGGAAACTAACGCTCAGACGTGGAAAATGAGTTAACCAACAGCGGAAATTGCTTTGGAAATTTGAACACGAAGCTCCGGTAAAGACAGTTCCCCCGGTGAACTGAATCGATCGGTGAATTTCATTTTCCACCGATCGCGTTGCTCAATCCACAATGATCGGAGCTGCCGCTTCCTGGTGGACGATTTATACCGGAAGTTGAACTGGCCTTCTTAATTGCAACCCTGGTAATTGATGGATATCATATGGTTGAGAACAGTTTCCGGAACGATCGATAAAACCGCTGGCACAATGTACGTAATGCGTACGGCAGCATCGTGGGAACCAGATCGCGATTAGTCCTCGAGATTAGTCCTGCCCGAGCGCGTTTGGCTGGGATCATTGAGTATCGTTGAATTCGATGGAAATGAGATATGAATTTCATTGGTGGGCCTCGGCGGACCCGTAACGTTAAAACGTTAGGCGATCGCCAGATTAGGATTCGCGGAATTCAGGTTGATGAGTCCGTTTTCTGCTTATCCGTTCTCGACGGTGCGTAATTTGTATTCAATGTGTTTATGTATATATACATTATGGCAAGCCTAGCGCGACTTGTTCCGATACTTATGCAACGTATTCGTATGAACTGGAAACGGAGTTGCAACGTTCAACAGATTCTTACGACTAATTTCTTGAAAAAGAAAAAAAAAATTTGAAGAAGTTGGAAGTTTTGAAAAAAACTGCACTGAAATTCGTCTCACTGAAAGGCCCAGAAGCAACTGTTCCGACTAGGAAATGAAGACGACTCTTTTGCCATAAAATTTTATCGATACGCAAACATTTGAATCGATACAAAACAAATTACAGGCGCGATCGCATAGTACCAGACGACGCCACTCCTACTCGAGGTCTACTCCACGCCCCTTCACGAATCACGTGACCCAAATCAACCAATCGCAAATTTTCGTTGCATTAGCGTTACACCTAAAGAGGCCCTTTTCCCCTACTTATTTTAATTTTCTATTTAAAGCTTGAAGCTCGATTTGAAACAACACATTCGATGTTTTATGAGCTGTTCTGTTACATGTTTCTATTATATCTATTGTGTTACGATATATTTTACCACACACATAATACTTACACAAATAGTTTACGCGTAATACATCTCGTTGCAATAATTTTTATTAACTGTTTTGTTATTGAAAAAAAAAAGATAGATTTCGCACCAAAACGAGTGATGGATAATCGACTTTAAATTTATCAAAGAGAGAACAATTTGAACATTTTTTATCTTACAAAGATCAAAAATCTACGCATTCACTCGTATGCAAGTCATACTGCATATATTGAATTACTAAATATTCAAACAGATACTTTACTCACGTTACAAATTAGACCCTAACAAATTTCGCTGCAATACAATTATTCCGAGTTTTCCGTATCTCAAATGATTCATCGGCACTTGTAACGAGTATCCAATAACGAGGCTGAATCACAAACGCAATTCGAAGTGTCACAGTTCATTAGGAGTGTCTCGTTAAGTGGTTTGCCACCGTACGTACAGTCCTTGCCAACTAACGGATGGCAATTAGCAGGATGCAAATTAATTCGAGTCTCGAAACACGCAATAAACGGCGTTGGTTTATTCACGTTTATGCGCCGTGTTCGCGGTAATTGCGTGTGGTTTTCTTGAATTTCCAAAGAATTGCGTACATGGACGTAAGTATAAACGAAATTAAACGCGTGTCGTGTTTCTGTCCGGTTTCAGTGATATCGTTCCAGGCGCATTCAGAAACGATTGTAAGCGGACTTACGGACTTTTGTGAAACAGTTATTCCTCTACGTGTAAGTTTCAGCCATCAACGAGAGCGGTGCTTACTGTTATAATGACGGACGGAGTCGCAACTCGTGCTTAAAGGTAGCACTCGCAGCTATTACTTTTATAACCGCTATCCTTGACCAGAGGTTCCACATTTACATTCTACAACTCTCGATCGCCACGTTTGCCCAAAGAACCCGTGAAAAATTTTATTCAACCAGATTTGCTTGAGAATCGAGACTTTCGTCCTCTGTTGAATTATTTCATTTTCTTTACCACGTGGATTTTTTTTAACATCGTATCCATTTGGCATCGACGGACAGATTAAGTTTAAGAGAGTTATGGTAAATGAATTAAACGAGAAGTAAACGAAGAAAGCTTTTATACTTTTTTATACTATGTCCGAGGAAACGTAATCTAAATAGAATTAGAAGTAAAATTTGTTTCTGTTGCGCGTGGTTTTTCTAATCTCGCGTCAACTTGATATTAAGGAACAGATTTACACGATGATACAGAAAGATGATGCAAAAATATTAAATTCTTTTCTCTGGCAGTTTCACGTGTCTCAAATACTTGATATGAACAAAGGATGAACATAAGTAATGGTAAAACGTCCAAATATCTCGTGTAAATATTAATTTTTTAAAATAGGAATTCAACAGTTGAATTTCTTAAGAAACAAAAGGAAAACTATAAATATTTCGATATAACAATAAAATATTTCAACATTTTAATTGAATCACGTTATCAAAAGCTCTGGCAACCCCTCGAAAAAGAGAAACGACGACTTGAAAAGAAAGATTCCTCCTTTCCAAATGACACAGCGAATAAATCGGCTCTAAAAGAATTAACTAGAGGACAAGAACCTTTCGAGACCGGTTCACGGAAGTGCGTCACGCAGTTTTTGAATTTATCATTCGTTCCCCCTACTACTCGAAGCACGACCGCCTCGGATTTTCAGAGCCCGTGCATACATGTCGAGCACATCACGTTTTGATTCGCGTTACCAGCCAGACGAGATATCCATCTTGGATCCTCGACACAATTCGGCGGCAGAGCACGTCCTTCATTTCGTTTCATTTCACGTTCCACGCGGTGAGGAACGGCGGCCACGAACGTCCGCCGGGCATGAGATAAAGTCAGTCGTTTTCACGCTCCTTCGGTTTCGGACTTGTTCGATTCACCGTGGATCCTGGGTTTACGCCGGTTGAATACGGGTCAAGGTTGAAAATCGCTGCATATCTCGTTGTACCGGTTCCACGCGTGTACTTGCTCGTTCGGGGTAATATGTATGTCCATAGGTGGTTGAAACTTGTTCGAGTCAGATCCGAATATCACTGGGTTATCCCCCACAAAGTATTTTTCCGTGAGTCGTTTAATTTAATTTTCGAGTGGTACATGGTTGAGCTGCTGAAACAACTGTTTAGGGTTAAATTACTCGTTTGTGGAATTTTTAATTTATTTCAATTTATGCTAGTTTCTTGCGAGAATAGAAAAATGGAACTGGAATCTAAGTAAATTTTAGTTTTTGTTATATATAGTCTTTACCTTTTTATGTTATACGTGTATATAGTAATTAGCACAGTCTTGTATATTTATGTCGATAATTATTACAAACTATTATAGTTTAATAATTTAATAATTAATATTTAACAATTAATATAGCATTTAATACATAATAATTAATATGGTATTTCTGTATATATAATTATTAAATAAGATTAATTACAATAATAAAATTCTAATAATCATCAACAACAATATTATTCGTATTACGAGAGTTTTATAGAATTCGAATAACGTTTAAGAATTATCAGAAAAAGGAAAGGATTATAAAGAATGTGGAAAAATTTGCCACTGGTCAGTTTCCAATTTCCAACGATTAATTCCGTTTTTTTTCATATAAAAATCAAGTTATACCTACGAGATAATTTAATATTTTTGAAGATGCTTCTTTTTTGTCTTATCTTAGAATTGTAAAAGAAGTCATAAAATTGAAGTGTACCAGAACTGTTTAGGTCATAAGTATCTAAGTAATGTATTTCAAATGTGATAATGTGGGTGTAAGAAATTTGTACAGTAGCATTTAATGATTTAATCGTACAATCGAATTTAAGTAGTTTAAGGTGTAGAATATCAGCTAACCTACGTCCTACCTCACCTAATTAAGATAAAGATGCTAATGATTTTCCTCGTTCGATCTTCCCGTTTTTCTACATATACTACGTTGATAACGAGAAACGAGAAATGAGTTCAAACAAAGGTTGCATGTTTCGTGCGAACTACATCCAACTACCGGTTAATTGAACAATTTCGTTTTTCCTTTCTGGATTTCTTTACTTTCAATTTTATACCATATACAACACTTTTCTCTTGCTGCTAGTAGCAATCGTTCAAAAATAACGAAAAGCTTTGATGTTACTACAAAATATAATAATGCTCGGTTATTGAACGTTTAGAATAATAATTAAATTGCAATAAATAATACAAAGAAGTAACATTTAATAATATATTTAATATTATATAATAATATATTTATATTTAATATATGAAATTGATATTTACCTGACATAGCATCAAACAAATGTGAAAATGATTGATATTTTCATCAGTTTTCGATTCCTCTTCAAAAGAAAGTGGCCAATTATGACAGGGAGCTCGGGAAATTCTTTGGAAACGCTTTGGAAGTGTTTGGCAACTACCGGAAATACGAACTATTAATTGTCGTTTGTGCAAAGTCTTCTATTAGCGTGAAAACGTCATTGTGACACTGTTGCCGATATAAATGACGATTCGAAGGTAAATTATAATCAAAATAGAATTGTGAAATGCGTGGCATGCTTGCGGAATAACTACTATACGCAAGTTTCTTTTCGTTTGCCGTCCAAGAGACAATACGAATGCAAATGATAACATTCTTGATTGTAATGGGAGAATGTAACGTCTACTTACATTCAATGTAACCAAGTATGAAACTTCTCTCCCTCTCTCTCTCTCTCTCTCTCTCTCTCTGTCTCTTTACGAGTTGGTAGAAAAGTACATGGCAGTTGTCTAATTATTTAATGGAGAACGTAATGATCTCTTACATTTCAACATTTTCGACAGACCTCTTCATTGCAATTTCGTTGTTTTCCGTTTTTCTTTCCTTTGATTACTTAATTAATTTAGGTCGGTGCAAATGTCATTTTACGAAAGAAAATGAATTTTAATTGCAGAACAGTTTCTTCAAAATATCATAGATTCGATCCAATTTAAAGTAATTTCCATATTATTCAGTTTTGGAATTTAATAAATTTCACCCCGGAGCTGTCATAATTTATTTATTTATTATATATTTATTTATTTATTTATAAATTTCTTTGAAGCAATTTGTGAATTTAAAAAAACTGCTTAAAAAAGTTTAGGTCTTTAACCTTCCATAAATGCTTCCGTAAAACTGAAATTTTACAGCATTTTAATTTTATAAAAATATGACATATAATCCACATTTTTTTTATGTCACATAAATATTAATTCAATGTTAATTAATATCAGTGTCAATATTTACACATTCTGATTTCTCATAACGAAGAAGCGCGAGCAAAGCGAATGACGAAAATTCCAATTTTCGTATCGTGTATCGTTGCATAGAAAAGTAGACCTTCGTACTTAAGTATTGACAGAACGTTCTAAAAATAGAATATAAAAAAAAAACGCGGCCATACACACTTTATCAATAGTCAATTTGACAATCGATAATAGGTGGTTTGTCGGAGCAGCTCGCTTTTCGACTCGAGTCACGGTCGAAGTGAAATTGACGTTGGGAACAACATTGCGAAATGTGCATAAGAGCCTACTTAAGGTTCGGTCTAGTTCAATACGGGTCAAGGTTGAGGTATCGCAAGACACCCAGTACAAAAACTCGGTGGGTCCGAGTCATCGCCGGCGCGAACTCGTTTTTTCAACAACTTCGTTTGAAAGAGCAGGATGAAAAACATTGCCCGAGGTTTCGTCGTTTCGTCGTTTCGTCAGACTATTAAATATATTTTTATTTATAATAAAGCACCTAGTTATATACGCACGAATTATATAAAATACTCGAGTTTCAAAAGAAATAATAATAATTCAGACATCAATCAATTACAATATTCTCGTTTCGCGAGAATATTTTATCTAGAAAAAAAACAGAAAATGCTTCAAACTCCTCAACGAGCGTATGATAGAATATATTTATATAAATTGTAAATAGTTCATTTCGCTAAAAGAAAGGAAGAAAGGATATATATGTATATATTTAATTATATATATATTTAATTACATACAATATCATACATCAGTGTCATTTCACAAAATAAACTCAACAAAATCGCAACGAAAAAAAAAAAAAAAACAAGAAATCCAAGAAACTAAAGAGCTAAAGGGGCAACAAACGAAACGAAAAAATTCCAAAATCAATTGCCAGCGTCGTTGATCTCGAGATCTCGGTCGTCGTCGATCCACCGCGCCGGTGAAAGGGACAACGCTCTGAAAACGTTATCAGAATGGTATCGCGTCGCGGAACAATATAATTGTCGGCTCGAACGCGATCAGAAGCGATCAGCTCGCAGCTTGCGTGTGGACGTGAGAGTAATTATCACGGGGGCCCGTAGAAACGCGACGATAATTGGCCGCCGCATATCTGTCCCCATTGTCGAGGTCGTTAACGTTGCACAAACCGCCGATTGCGAACCGCGCAACAGCTGAAAACTTCGTCTCTGAGAATGTCCTTGCGTAGATAGGTGCCGCATGAGTGATTTTTGCATCGTTACCGTCTTGCATAACCGCGGCTGCTCGCGCGATTGCGGGTGCACGCGGCGTCTGCCATAGGTGACGATCAATCGGCGACATCCTTTGCGCAATCTTCGGATTTTCTTTCTTCATTTCCGATTATCCGAGATGAAAAGGTTGCCTACCCGTGTGCAGTCTGCGCCAGTCGTACGCCATCCTTTCACGTCGCGCTGCGAGAACAAAGTTAGATTCCTTCCTTCCAAAAGGCTAATTTTCTTTTTTAGGTCTTTCTTTCGATGAAGTGAATGCTTGCTTGATTAAAAAGGGAACGTGTTTGCGGATACGAAACAGACTTTAGGCTGGGTATAATTTTTTAGTACAGCTCAAATGGGCAAAATTTGAATAAAAAGCAACTTCTTTTAGGGTAGAATAAATTTTTGTCTCTTTGTTTCTCTTAATTGGCTTCTTCAAATTTTTGTCGAATCTCTCAGAGTGTACAACGAGATCCTTCAAGTCTCGTTTTTGTAACGAGGTCTTACAGACGAGATCCGTATGTTTTACTTTGAATTATAATGATTAGAGCGTGCTTGGGTTTCTTGGAGGAGGAATGCTTCAGAGATTGACAGATATGACGCAGCGTGGAGGATGTTCTCTGAGGGTGAAAGGTGTGCGTGTGTATCTTTATTGAGAATGGGATACGTGTATTCACGGGGATGATTATGCAATCACACTTTCTTCTTCCATTGGAAAGGTCACTCGTTGCACGTTCTGTGTTACAGATATGCATTTTTATGGGGGAATATAACGTGTGAAATTAATCGAAAGATTTCTCATTTGATATTTTTTATATCAATAAGATATTTAACATCTGTCTAATGACAGATTCCTGTGACAAACGATAGATACAAAGATATTTTCATATCAGAAAATATTTGATAAGACTCGAACAACTTGGACTTCTTACGCGACAACGTTAGTTGAGTAAAATTATTATCATTAATTTACATTTTCATCTTTTCGTAATCACTCAGACGCAATCGGGTGTTTCGTAATTTACAAAATTCATTTATAAACAGTATTGCGTTCGCGATGTACGAATAACTTTGATTTACAACTTAAACTTAAATTTGGAAAATCTTAGCAATATTTTATTTAAATGGATTCTGCAGATATTAATTTCAACGTTATACAGTTGTACGTTTCATTCACGTTGATTTGTTAACAGTCCAAGTCAACGTGACACTTTTTATGAAATCTTTGTCTGGCAAAATGGCAGACAGGATGCGCGTGCATCTTTCGCGCGATGAAAAGTCACGTATGAGTTGCGAAATTCTTCGTCGGTTTAGTTTCATGCCGATGCAAGAAATACTCTGACACCCTTTAAATTTCTGTTCCAGATACGGGCAACGAGCGTTGCGTATCGGTACACGGATTACCATTAAAATCGTTGTAAGAAGAAACAAGTCGATCTTGTCTCTTCGTGACTAACGATTTCCATTTTTTCGCATAAACATTGAGATTCTTTCGTGCCGATTTCTAACTGAAAGAATCACTCGATTCTCATCGCTGCCTTTCCATTTCATTTGTGCCAACGTAACGCTCTTCTGATTTAACAAGAACGTAAAGTTGTTATTTCTTTCAATATTTTATAGTCTTTCGACTTACAATTAGAAAAGAATTGAGAGATCACCAAATTATTATTAATTTGCATGCATAAAATATAAAATATAACTTATTTTAATTCGTTATTACTTGGATACAAATTAAAAACTATTTGATTCATTACTATTTATTAAAATGATTTTTATGTCATATAGAACATGAAGTTTCAATTTAAGTTTAATCAAGTTACTGCGTTTTATGTTACTTTTGACTTATGTCAGAGAGAAATTAAGAGATACTTCCACAGAACTTTATTATCATTTACAGTGATAAATTTATTCTTTTCTTTTACATATAAAAATCGTTACTTCTTTTAATTAATTTAATTTACGATTTATTCCTTTCCTTTCTTTTTTGATTTAAAAAGACTTTCTACTGCTATGTAGCAAAATTATTTTCATCTTTTACGTTTTTATGACACAAAAAAAATTTGGTTGTATAATGACCAAAAAGTTTATGACGAAACACAGTAGAAGAATTTTTAATGACTTTTAATTCGTGATTTCATTCTTTGATAGAAATAGTCGGGATTTTATGACTTTTGGCGCGCGATTTAAACATCAATCATTATATATATATATATATATATATATATATATATGCGTGTATTTATAGAATATACAGTGTACGTAATAGACCAGTCATAATTTAAAGGTTACACGGTAACGAGTAATATCTCAGACATTCTCCATTCTATACATGTATATCACCTCTGAGTTCATGTTGCACTCGCGCTATTTATATTTTGTTGATTATTCCATTTATTTCTCTGTATTGCTTCTATTTCTTATTCGATTAAGAGATTTGTCCAGTAAATTTTCACGGTCGATCCTAATTAAAACATTATCTTCAGATAGTTCTGGAAACGATTGAACACGCTGTTGATGTTTTCATCATTTATTATTTATTTCTTGATTACGAATCAAATATACTCGTTGCAGTGAGCAGGTAAGAACTTACACGTCGTTAAAAGACAAGTTTTTAAATACCAGTAAATAAATGAAATTCTAATCGGGATTTTATGACTTTTGGCGCGCGATTTAAACACTGGACAAATCTCTTAATCGAATAAGAAATAGAATACAGAAAATAGCGCGAGTGCAACATGAACTGAGAGCTGATATACATATATAGAATGGAGAATGTTTAGTGAGAAGTGCATTCGTTTGTTTCGTTTAACATTCAGACGTCAAATACGACTGATAACGTACGACCGATAATCTACAGCGACCACGAAAAGAGTTTCTGCGCGTCACTGCATTTAGCAAAGAATACACGAAATTCGTATTGTTTGACAGTAATTTTAATTTAACAACAGTTACAAAAATTTGAGAATTTATATTGCGAGAATAAAAATAAAAATGGTACAAATCCTTTTTGCAGTCAGTGAACGCGCGCTCTGGAATGAATTCTAGAGCACACAGCGATATCTCGTTACCGAAATAGTTTGAGTTTCATCGTTTGTTCAAGGCAATCTAGAACAGAGTTCCGCGAAGTAGATTTCTTCGCGATAAACGAAAGAAATCAAATTCCGGCTCGAGGTGCAAACGTGTGGCGAGGTGTCGTAGGTATGGAACAGCGCGCCGGCAATCGTCGTCGTATCGATTGCGTACCTTCAATAGCAGCCACGATTTCACGATCGATACTGTCGTGCACAACCGCTCGTATATCTTTCGTGCTATCGCAAGAAATAGCCCGCGATTATTAATGCGACATCGAGTCGCGGAAGTCGTAAACGCGTTGTCGCAAGAACCGGTGACCGAGCCGTGGCACGCGTTCTAGAAATTCACGCCGAATTATACGTACATATGTAACCGCTCGAAAGTGTGCAGACACTTTTTTTTTTTTTTTTTTTCGTAGAATTTTATATATCATTATTATTAATCCTTTACATTCTGTCTTAAAAGCATCGCTTTCTACGAACGCTTATGTCATTTTAATTCCCCGTGGTACTCAAAAACACGTGTAAATTGAACATTTACGAAATACTGAAAGAAAGTTTACGACTGCTTTGTGCATTCTTCCTTTCTTCGATTTACCATCGTAAACGTAGAGTCTTTTCAAATATTTTAATATTCGAATTTTATATTAGGATTATTAATAGGTGTATTAATATTTACATACGCGTTGAAATATTAATTAATAAACACAAATATAAATTAACGTGTTGAACGCCACGCGAGTTTTATATAATTTCTTTTAAGAATAGTTTGAAATACATCACACTGCAACATTTATTTTTAGCGCGTGAAATTTATCTTATTTTAAATAATTAGTTTTGTAACTTTTCATTTTAGTCTTCCAATTCTTTAATTTTCTAATTCTAAAAAGTAACGTTGGTCATTGTGGCAGTCAGTCTGTTAATATATATATATATCTCCTAAAAATGATAATATCACACTAACAAACAATTTATCAACTACTATTTTCCGCTCAAAATAATTAAATAGTCCCTATCGTAAATGACTCTACAACTATATTTTTGCAACCAAGCAAACACAAATGAAGACGTCCCATAGTATTGATAAATGAGTATATTATTCAAATGATACTGTAATAAAGACGGTTTTTGAAAGATAAATATCCTCTCGTCTACTTTCGATGACTCAGTATTCTCGACCATTATCCTTTAAAATCGGCGATCAGACCCGGGTAGCTACACATGTTGCGAGAAGATAAAAACTAGCGAAAGATGAATAATATCATCGAAATATATATCCAATCGGGAACGTATGTCGATTTCCATAATCGTCCGGTTTTCCATATTTATCGAAGTTGCACGTTATTTATACCAGTTTGACAACTGTGTCTCGCGCCCGCGCACGCATCCAGTATTTCATTAAATAATTCACTCGATCCTTGATGTTTCACATAATTTTTTTTTTTTTTTTTTTTTTTGTATTTCGTACATAGCATTTTTCGACTCATGCACACTGTCACCGTTATTTTTAACTGGTACACCACCAGGGGTCGATTGCAATCTAACTGGTATCAGGATCGCGTTGTTTCGCAATGAGTATTGTTCCGTTCCGAAACGTTGCAACGCTGGCTCGAAGGAATAATTAATGAGAATTTTTGTCAATTAACATTGATTAGCATCAGAACTAGCAGATTGGCCAAAATGACTAATTCGTAAATTCGTAGATTTACAACTGACACTTCATTTCTGTTGGAAGTTTCAATTTTGGAAGATTCTCGTAAAATGGAAGCACATGTACTTTATTGTATTATATTTTAAACTTTATTCTATTTCTTGCACTTTCGCAATAGGCGTAGAAGATATTCGTACATTCAATGAAACAGTTGTTGCAATTTTGTAGATAAAAAGACCGTGCAACAGATTCTAAGGAATTGTCCAATTTTCAAGATTATGATGGATTTAATTCTGAAAAGAATGCACGAAACCTAATAATAGCGTATTTACATATATCCATGAAATTTTATAAATTTTTTTGGAAATTTCCGTAAATTATATATAATTGTCTAAACAGGGAAGAAAGAATAATAAGAAAGCCTCTAATAAGAAAAAGAACGATCGGTCAACGCTCAAATAAATAATAATGTAATCAACACGTAGGTACTGTATTGATTAAATAAAAATCAAATAAATACAGTACCTACATCTCGTTGTGTCCGATTTCCGCCCGTCAGAGCAGTCGTAGCTGTCGGTAAACATTTGTTCGAAAGACGAGTCGCACAATCGGGGGTATAAAGTCGCGAACATTGTAACAGGAATGAGTTTAATAACCTCGAGCGTTGTTGCTTTCTCCGCTCGTGTTGCCGTGGTTCTTCCAGCTAGTGGGATCGTTAATTTGCCTTCTCAATGGTGGCGTTTTAATTACTGGGAAGTATATAGCAGCGTACGTGAGTAACAGTGAGTAACTCTCTGTAGTAACGCGATGTATTTATGTTCGTATTTGTGTACGCGAGTAAAGTAGAATTTAAGATTGAATTTATTCGTACAATTTTGAGCTACCATCTTGCAAAGTAATATATTTCAAACGAATTGAATCGTAAAATTAGGTCAGAGAATTTTCTTTTAATTGAGAGGAGTGGATATTACTTTGTTTATTAGGCACATGTGAGAGGTTGTTATTTTTTGGACAAGTAGATATCGGAGAAAATGAATCGTAATTATGAAATAAATTAATACGATCGAATCAAGAAGGAAGATATTTTATATGAAAGTATAATATTTTATTACATTGAAACGAGTTAATAAATATAATATAAATGATATAAATTTACGCTTCACGAACGACTTTTATCTCCGTACTAAACACAACAACATTCATTTAAATGTTATTTATTTTATTATTAATAACACGCATGTAGAATGGTGTACTGCAAAATTTAAAAAGTATTAATTTAAATTACGCGTTTCTTAAAAAGGAAATAGTAAGCTGCAATATAAAATTTAGCTAAAATTTAGCTAGCTGTTCGTCCGATGTCAACCACCTTTTTTTAGAACGAAGAAGACACTTCATTGGTCACCTGGTGTTTAGTATCGAGGCTACAAGATATCCAACCGAATACATTCTCGCAGATCGAACATTTCTTCCTCTTTTAGCTGATGTTTTAGCTGCATGTTACAAGCCATAGATATTTACACTTCTGTTCAAAAGTTTGGAGCGTGTTGGTATTTCAGAAGAAGCAATAACTTCATTCACGATTAAACCGCAGATTTAAATGCAAAATTCATATTTCTATGAATATAATTGAGAAAGTGAAATATAGAAAGACGATCGTTTTATTTATTAAATTAACTTATTTACAATGAGTATTATATTCACATGTTTTTGCATAGCACATATTTTGTACATTTTTGCAAAATGAAATCTGCAGTTTATTTTGTTATATTATTATTCAAATATCAAAACTGTATAAAACTTATAATTACAATGTAATTACAGTTTAAAAAAAAGAGACAGTACAAAAAGACTTATTTCATCTGAAAGAGAAAAATTTCTCCAAACTTCTGGGCAGAAGTGTACACACACACACACACATAAAAGATGACTGGTGTATGTGTCTACGTTTCGGTGTGTTCGACACGTTTGATTAATTACATCCTCTCCATTAAACAGTTAGAAGCGAAGAAGCCTCGATTCTTCGCACGATCGGTGAAATAACAAAATCGAACGATCATTTTATTTTCATTTTCATTCCGTTCTTCTTAACAATGTTTTGCGATGAATCGTACGAAACTTCGAAAGGGGAAAACCACAAAGTTTATTGATGCGTCTGAATCATTCGTGACAGAACTGCAATATCGAAACACGAATTCAATCGTGAAATTGCCAATTATTTTCGATAAGTGAAATTATAGTTACTCAATCATGCTTGACGGCGATGATTTATCATATTAAAATGTAGTTTTACCAGCCAATCTAGTTTTTCCTCGAAAATATTGATAAGAAGGCATGGTTGTTACGTTTTGCCCAAAGTAACAACTTTTTATTAATAAAAAAAACGATAGTAAAGTATTGTTTAACAACGAATTTTATTAGTAAGTGGATTAAATTTGAATTAAATTTGGTTAAGTTTCTCATTTCTATAGACATTTAGACTGTCAATTAATCGTACGTGGTAGTGAAAGTAGTTTCAAACACGAAATTACAGAAATTTATCTCGTTATTTGAACTCGTGGAATTGGTCCTGAAGAACGGCGACATTTATTAGGAAGCAATGTAATAAGTATAGTTACAAACATAAGTTACGATATATTTGATATGAATTACGTAGTTATCATAAATTATCATAAATAAATACGTGACTCTGTGAATAACAAAAATTCAAAATTGTCTTTCATAGTACATACATATGTACAACGTGTACAGGATACCAGGAAATGTTTCCCAATTATGACAAAGGAGAATAATTTAAACAAATCAAAATTATGCAAAAGAGTCGTTCTTAGATACGAATCTTTATTATGTATACTCATATCCGGGTGTTCGTCAGATTAATGCGTTACTTGCCTTGAGTCATACGCAGAATTAAAAATACACACATGAAACTGATAACTGTAAATTAGAAAAAAAACTGTGTACATATACAGCCACAAGCGAAATACAGGTTAGAATATACGTGCATATACACCGAAATTCACCGAGTAAGCTGATATTATGTATGCAAAATTCTTCGTTCGAATATAAAATGAGCATGATTCAGTACTAATAGGCACGGTATAAATCTTCCTTACCACGCGTTGAAGTCACTTTCGTCGCGCTAGTAAAGCGCTTTCATTGATGTCTCCTTAACCTTCTATTCCACTTTATAATATCGTACAGCTACAGAAGTTACATTTATGCATCTCTACTTTTTTTTTTAAATTTTACTTTATTTGTTCATCACACTGTCTTGTTGTACTATTATTGTAAATTTTCTTTTGCTCTGTTGTCGTTGTGAATATTAAAACAGTTAAGAAATTACAACAATTTTCAGTAGTGAATCTTCTTGAGAATCTTAAATTTATATTTTTATTAAGAGATAACAGCTAGCGATTGTTATTAAATAAAAAAAAATTAATTAATTATTGCTAAGTAGAAAAAAATTATGATTAATTAATATTTAAATATTTAAATTATCGATTATTTGGCTTTTAGATTTGCTTAATTTATTAATTAAAAGTAGTCAAATAGAAAAATCTGACTAAAAAACAACTACTTATATTATCAATATAATATATTGTTGCACGATACGCTTTGGAATATTTATCGAAAGGAAGATATTAGCAAAATTTCCCTATTAAAACAATAGAAATAGTATAAAGCAAAGTACAACATATACAATATGATGATCCAGTTTTGATCTATTTATATAAATTCTTTCCGTACGATTTAATTTAATCGATCGCGACATGGCAACATTTAAAATATTTGTCGGAGGGGTTTCACCGAGTGTCTTTCCGCTTGTTGGATACTCCCGTATTATCGAGGTAACGAAGGCTACTTGCGATTCCAATAAAAATGGTTTCCGGACTCCTTGAGACATGGCCGTTGCTCGGGACGATCTAGAAAAATGTACCAAGGTAATGAAATTCTCATGATCACGCGCCGTGATTCACGACCGATGTGTGCGTTAGCACGACGATTCGCAGGCACGCGCGTTTGGTTTCGCACGTGTCCCTGAGACAAAATGAAGACGAGGGACATTCCGTAAGAATATCGGTGATTGGACGATCGATACTTAAAAAATGATCGTGAGCGAGAAACAGGAAGATTTAATTTCCGTGTGTCTATCTGCGCGCGCATGTGCGATATGTACGCATATATAAACACCTGTGATCTCGGCTCGTGATCACAACCTCGACTGTGTTGTTATAATCAGTTATAATTGGGACTCGCGCGAATAATATTTCATAACTGGCAGCGAACGTTGTTGTTCAATTATAGTCTTTTGTGCAACATTGGAGCTGTCAGAGGAGAAAATCGCATTCGAAGCATTGGGAGAAGTGGAACGATTCGGAGTAGGAGATTTTATGTGAAATTTATGTTAGAACGTATCGTATTTGTTTTATTCCTCCTTTCCATGCGTTGTCGAGATTTCATTTATTATTAGAGATTGGAGAAGTTATTATTATTTGTTGTTGTAGAAATCAGCGATGGTATAAAATGAAAGATGATACAAAATGCATATAATAGAAAAACGTAATATAAAATGCCCAAAGTATAATATTTTCTCTGTTTAACGAGTAAAACAAATTTCTGTCAAAGTTTTATTTTTTTTATAAAAATATTTTCACAATTACTTGTTGAACTTGCGAAAAAGTGAAAAGGATAATAATAATAAGAAAATATTCATTCGAGTAATAATTAACAATAATATTAGCAAATTGGTTAATCAACTTTGAAAGTTGAAGTTTTTTTCTAATTTTTTGTGAGTTGTTGCAAATGCATAAAGCAACATGTTAGATTCAAGAAAGGTAATTGTTTGATCGTAGAAAAATACAGTCCCCGTTTCAGAGATTGCTATAAATTTATACAGTATTATTTATTCAGTCTATCTTTTTAATCGTTTTAAATTCACAAGATACAAGAAACGAGTTTCTTTTAACAGGAACACATCGTGATATCAGTTCCTTCCTTTTTTGTATTGTTCACACTGCATATAAAATAGAAATTTCAGATTCAGAAAAAAAAAGAATGGAATAATTTCTATAACGAATTTAAATTTTAACGTCGCAAACATTAACGAGACGAATGTAAATTTCGAACCAAAACGTCCTATTAAGAAAAAGTTATCTGGAATTCAGTGTCTTCAATTTACGCGAAATTCAATTTGAGTTATCAACAAATGCAATTTGCATATTTTTACGTTTTTACGTCGGACACGCGTGTGTCAGTTCCTTCGTTCTTTTGTATGTGCTTTCGAAACAAGTAAAATGCATTCGCCTGTAACAAAAAGTGGTCCCCGATAAAGCTGTACACGCACGAAACGTCCAACGATGTGACTTCGGTCGGTCTGGAATTAAATCGGAAGTGACGAAAGTATATCGATGAAACCCGACATTCCCCAAAGAGGGCACGATCGATATATCGACTGTGCAAGTGTCCTCGAAGGATGACCATGGATTCAAGAATGACTGTCGTGGCCGCGTCTCGACTGACATGCGAGAGAAAGTCGAGTACATTAACACCGAATGAACCGTATCACCTTGTTCGCACTAGCTGCCCATGAAGTTAAAGACTTGCGACTACCAATACGCGATTTCTGCTGTTGTTTCGGAGTTGAGCGTTAATCGACGAAGAATTTTGTCCGATTAATCATACAACGTAAAGTGAAATTCAGTTACTGAAACAAAACTCATCTACTTTAGTATCTATTGCTAAATTTTCTTATTTTAGTATTTATCGCTAAATTTATTATCGTTAACTTTTTAATTTATTTATTATTAGAAATTGGCGATTCGTTCAATCGATTAGTACGGTTAATCAGGTGGACTCGAGACTGTCAGATTAATCGTTAATTTCTCAAATCAACTTGGCGAATAGGAACTTGATAATTATTTTCAATTAACGACTAAAGCAGATTAATTACTGATTAAATTTTTGTTCGACTCTCCGTTGCCTCCGTTTACAATTCCGTGGACGGAATTAAATCTCCTTCCGAGGACGAGAGCTTATTATTCGCGATATCAGAATGACGATTAATTCTCGATGAGACTGTAGACACAGCCTTCGTTATACGAAGAATACCAATGAATACTACATACTATTTGAAAACGAATTCTCGCTGTTCGTTTTTATTGTTACACGCACGCGTTATTACACATTTATTATTACAGATTTATATAACGTAGTTGCATAAAGATTGAAAATTGCGCGGTTACAAGATTGCTTTTTTACAAGATTTTTTACAGCACGAAGTTACTCTCCCGTTAAATTAACGTTTCTTGTGGATGAATTGAAGGAAAAATTAACTTATAGAGGATTTTATTCGATCTGATTTGGACTTGTAAGACACTTTGTTTTTATTATTATTACGTGCAAACGTCAAACAACTGAGAATGTTTTACCAAATAAATATAAACAATAGTTTTCTATAAGCGACAGAGTGATCTGTTTCCTTAAAATTTATTGATAATTTATTGATATTTATTTATTTATTAATAATATTACAGATTTAACAGAGGTAATGTCTTATTGCTAGTATGTACCTAGTCTAATTAAAAAATGATTAACTCTACCATCCACAAATTAAAAATTACTGATGCAAGAGCGAAAAATAACAATATAAATGCTAATATAATTTTCAAGCGACAAATTTAAAAAAAAGAAATACCAGTACTAATTTTCATGTAAAAACAATATACAAGATATTAATTTAGAAATTTACATGTGCAACTAAATACGTGTAGGGAGATATTATTGTCCAAAAGTAGAAACACGGGATACAATGCATAAACGCAACAATCAACGAAGGTCTTGACGTCACGGACTGATTTGTTAATTAAATTTCACGATGTTATATTTCTAGGATTTTTCGGATTCGCCGAATCAGTTGAACGTGAATTTTCAATCGTGAAGTGATTGACACCAGCCAGTCAAACGTATCGTATTAATTAGCATTGAAATGTCGTGAAATTTGAAGCGTAATTCAACTCTATCGAACTCGAACCGAACAACGAACTACACCCTAAACGCTGAGTCAAGAAATTACATACGTAGAACGAATACGTAAATTGATAATTTTCACATATTTTTCTTTTCTTTTCTTCATACAATAATTTACTTCGTTCGTGCACATTAATTTTTTATTTTTGATATTAAAAGATTGACATTTTTTAATTATTATTTACGAGACGTTAAAAGAAAAAAAAAAATCCTCACCGGAGTTCCTCTCTGAATTCCGAGTTAATCAAATCTTGAACGAGGAAGAATTTTTAGTTTTACGATGAGACATAATTTTCGTGTTTTCATACAGTCTGAAATATTGATATTGACGAACATTAAGCCGTAATTTAAAAGTCGTTAAAAGAAATTTGTTGGCAGAGTTCTTTCGCAAAATTTTCCGGGCAACCAAATTAAACGAATTCCTTCGTTATCCAACGAACGGGGAATAATTCGTACCGAAGGAACGTGCGCTGCTTCCAAGGCTGATGATAATTAATTTTTTTCCTTTTTTTTTCGTTCATTCGATCGATTACCATCGGTTTCACATCGTTCGTCGTCCACAATAAAGAAGCTGTGCACCAGACGCATGTCGAACGGCTGTGAGACAAAAAGGTGGACGTGGCAAGGACACGATATAATTTATCTCGTTCAATCAAAACTTTAATGGAGAGAAAGTTTATTGCCCGAGAAATCGTCACATTAATAAGTTAATAATGGTTACGTTTTACACGCAAAGTAATTTGAACTTTGGCTATACTCGAAGCGATATTAGAAGAAGATTGAAAATGACGTGTGAGAATAAACGTGCGTTGCGTTTTGAAACAATTTAATTGATGATTCTCACGTTTAGTAATTTTCACAATTTTTATCTAGTAATTTCAAACGCCTCTCAGTTTCGTAACTATTCGTGATTACTTAGTATACAGAGAAGTATACGAGCTTGAGAAATTCCTTACAAGATATCGCTAATTAGTATGCAACGTCTAAGTGATTTAGCAATAATTAGAATTCGGTACAAACTGTGTACGACGTACAAAATAAAATAAAAAAATTGAAATATCATAGATATCAGAAATACTGCATAACTTTCGATTTTTTTCTTTGTATTTGTATAGAAATCGTTCAAGGATTCAAATTCTTGCAACAAATGCAAATGCTCTTTCAATTATGACGAGAAATAGACGAGTGCATGGTGATTTCATAAATATGTGAAAATAATATATCTATAATTATGGAACTGTAGAACAATAATGTAATTATAGTATAGAACAGCAATTTTCTAATAAACATTCTCGATTTTCAAAGAAAATTATAGTAAGAAGTATACGCTATTTTATAAAAAAGAATTAGAAACCAGAATTGAATGAAATTTTATTTACGACACGAACATTTTCCGACAAATCCTCTTAATTTTAAATTAATTTTAAATTATTATTGCTAGATCAACCTATTGAATATTAACAAAATCTATTAAAAAAACAATTGTTATTAAATATATTCTTTTCGATTGACAATACGTATAATACTAAAATTATAAGTTAAATATATGTACATACACACAGTATGCAAGTTCATTTTTGATCAACGATTGGAAATTTCCTGTTGCAAATAAAACTTCTAAACGTTTCTCATCAATGATCAGTGAAATCAAAAAGTTTCCTTGAACAGTCATGGAAAATCCGGAAACGACGTGTTGCGATAATAAATATCATTTCTGACAGAAATGAAAAACGAAAGTTATAGTCGAGTTAATTGCAAGGTGGCCTGACTAGAAAAATCGCGGCCATAGTCGCGATCTCTCTTGTCAGTTGATTCGTCTCAACCAGTCTTTCAACCGGAAGAAACGGTCTCTCGTTACTTCCTCTTGAACACGAGCAAACGAACTACGAAGAAAGTGATCAGACAACCCGTACACAAGCGAACGGCTTTACTCTGAACTTTTGTGCTCTTTAACGAATGAACATGCACATAAAAGTCTCGATTTTACAATCTTTCGTCGATCAATGACTGGCAATTTTGACAAATTTTAGTCATTTTGTTGATTAGACATTTCGATAAATTTTAGAAATTTTAATGGCATTTTAATGGATTTTCCAACAATTTTTGAATTTCTCCTTTTTCTTTCTATCGAATTTTATTAAATTTTTAAGTTTCAATTTCCCTTGATAAATATATGTAGATTCATACGTGTACGAAAATGATCTTGCAATTATCTTTAATGACATATGTCAAAGAACGATACGATGTGAGTACGTGTAGAAAAAAGAATATAATACAACTCGTGTATTCTTATCTATTATATTTTCACACTAAATATGACTATACGAAAAAAGATTACTCTAAAATATTTTAAGATCGCTGCAAGATGTTTATTTGCATCTGTACAAACTTCTCATCACGTCACGGGCGAAGATTTACAAATAGAAAAGTGTCACGCTCATCCGCAAATTAAATCAGATTAGAAGCTGACCGAACTTCCGATTCGAACTTCCTTCCGCGTTAACACGGTGAAACCGCGCACGCAAGTTACAGGTAAAAGTAGTGGCAGAATTTCTCGTACGTACGTACGCGAACGCTATATCACGTTTCCCGCCACAATTTCACCCAGATTATTCCCTTGCAAGCGGCCTAAACAGCGCGGCCAGTAAGACTCAAGAGCGAGCAACGCCGGCGAATCGCTTTTTAAAGTTTTCGCCTGGCGACGACGCAACAACTTTCCATTGCTTCCTGCTATTCAGGCATATTTGAGATGAGAAGAAAGCAAACCGACCTCTTGATACGCGGAGTAACGATCCTTATTCCACTTGCCGGAGACAAGCTTGCTCGTCTCTTGGATTCACTTTTCGCAATCGGTTCGGTTCGTTCTCTCTCGAGAATAAATTCGACGAAACTCGTTGCCCTTTTGCTTTACCTCGTCTCTGTCACTTCACTTCGTGAAGATTCCATGGTCTGCAGAGCCGACATTTGCAGTCTGCAATTAGCGTCACGATGATTGTCATTAAACTGGAATCGTTGAATGATGTATTAGTTGCGGCTTGCGAGAAAATGACTCGAATCGGTAGCGTACGATGAATCAGAATGACGAAACCGAGGTTCTGTTTCTAATTAATAACTTAGAGTATCTTTTGATTTAAAATAATAGTTAAAAAAAAACGATTTGTAAATACTTGAGTAGATACACGTATTTTATTTACTTACGTCAAGGAACATCGTTTTAGATCTCGAATAATTAGAAGAGACACCGAATAACATATTCATTATTCTTTCATATTTCATACACGTAAATGATCTTACAACTCTTTCAAATAACTTTCCCGAACGTTTACGTCGTTGTATATCTATTACAATAATTATCATATATATTAATATGATATAATATTATAATAATAATAATAAATAATACAAATACTGAATAATTTTCATTTACTCACGCATTTTTATTCGATAAATGGTCATAATCATAAATTTCTCACGATGCAATTTATGTTCGAATCTACATAGTCTCAGTATGCAGCTTTCGTATTTTTCCATTTCGCTTCAACCAACTTCGACTCAATCGGGTTAACAATGCGATCGTTTTTCTTCTCTGATGAATGAATACGTGTTTTTAATTAACCGTTCGCGAGACGAGCAAAAAATTGATTTCGCAATAATTTGCGAACCGTTCGCCGCTCATTTCTGCGAACGTGCACGATTTCCAGGAATCGGTAACCAAAGTTTTTGGTGAAATCAACATAACTGGATCTGGCCAGTCTCGAAGATTCTCATATTTCATACATTCCCTCTCAATTTATAGCATTTATTAGCCGTTTCAAAGAGAAAAAAGAAAAATTATGTCTTCTGCACGTGGTAACGATTTTTTGTCTGTTTTTTCTTTCAATGATACTAGTTACTGAATTTTGTAAAGTAGTCAAATTTGAGGTACGTGGAACGGAGAAAATGGAATGAAATATCTTGCTTCAAAATATTAAAACGTGAAGTTTTGTAAGCGCAGTAAAATTATTTCAATTTACAAAGATTGAAATGAAAATAGTGTATTGATAAAATGTCAAGCAATATAAATAGAAAATTATCTTAGTAATGATACGAATATAGCAACACTATATCATAAAATATTTATAAAATGTATGTTATATAAATAATATAAATAAATATAAATTAGATTGGATAATTAAATTTACATTAAAAAAATCAGGATTAAAATCAATTGATTGATCCGGCCAAAAGAACTCGATGAGAGGATTAAAAGATCGAAAAATCAACTTCTATAAATAGTTTCAAGTGCAGACAAACCTGTTAGAAATCTGTTACTTCAACATTCTACTAATCTACAACATGTATCTAAAGAGAAAATGATATGTCATTTCACGTCCTGCAACAGTAACCTTTCATTTCTTTCGTAAACTCACACCAATATCGTAAGATCCTCTCTTAAACCAGAGTCCACGATAAGCTCGAAATATTAACTTAATTATCCTTTCACAAGCTCCAGATCTACGTCGACGATTTACTCGGGAACCTGACCTTTTCATTGTCAAAAAAATAAAAAAAAAGAGAACACGATCGAATGTTCTATTCTAGATAGATCCTCGAAAAATTGCGTCAGAATATCGTTCGACAAGATATCTCTCTCAGGTTAGAATAATCTCCCACGATTTAACTGCAAAAACCATTCTACTTGTGTGGAATGAGAAAACAAGAAATGCACGTCTTCCCATTGAAACATCTACCAGCGACAAAGAATTGAAATTCGTCTGACGACTTTTATGTTAAACAGTGGACCCGTCGATGTTCCCGGAACTAGAATGCATACATCAACTTTGCAATTATATTTGTATAAATCGGTAGCGTGGTATCTAGTGATAGGACCGAGTACGTATCGATTAAATATAATCGACAATCAGATTCCTCGTGGAAAATGTATCCTGGATTCCCTTTAAATAAATAAACACAGTGAAATCTAATTACGAGTTCTAATCAGGAAGTATTATTCATAATGATAAATATATTTTCTACGCATCTCTCACGTTAACAGAGACAAAAAAAAATTAAATTAAATTAAACTTGTGGATCGTCATTATGCAACTTAATTTTTCATTTGGAGAAAATCATTTGTTCCGTGATATCGTGATAGTGTCAATGTGATTCACAACGGTAGAAACGCTAGAAATGATTCTCCCTAAATTAGAAATTGTCTCGTTTTTCTTCTTTTTTTTTTTTCGTCTGTGATTTTGAATCGCCGAAGAAAAGACCATCACGGTTGATGCAACGTGGAAATAACATTGTATCAGAGAAGCGAGGCGCGGTTTAACGATCGCGAACAGTTAACTCTTGTCATCGAATTCTTGCACGCGTCGATCTTTACTTTGTAATACCGTCGTTTGAGGAGAGGATCTTATTATTATGCGGTCGATGTTTCGTTTACGCGATTTGCATTTCCCTCGAGATGCGAATTCGAATGAAATTCGCCGAATGTGGCTGACTCTGTTACATTTTGTGTTTGTGAGATTCGTCGAATTGGACTTCTTTGCGTTGGATATTTTGACATGGACGGCACATATATAATGGAGAGTAATTATTGTAAATATAGTCACAGACATAAAAATATCTCAATTTTCTGCAATCAAATTGTGCATAAGCTTATGACAATTTCTAATAGGTCATCTTGATCTTCATAAAGTAACGCTTCAAATGTGCAACATGCGTATAGTTACGGACAATTAACGTCTCACAAATCATCCTCACAATTCTGTTCATTTCTTTCGCATTGCACATCGCGAAGCATAGTTGAATGAAGAAACCAAGTTGAGAAGTTTTCTTCCCACGATCGACGAAATAATCAATCACTCCAGGATAGTAGTAACAAAAGTACCAATTAATTTTTGAGCAACTGACTGTAATTGCATTGCCTTGAAAAATGTTTCCATACATTATCTTTTGACAAACGTGGAAAACAGAGTTGCAAAAATAATTGCATTCGTTAAAATAGAGCGTATTAAAAGATACTCGTGTAAAAAGAATCGGTAACGTTGCCTATTATCGTTAGAGTACGGATTTTTATGCATTTATAAATAGAAAGTTTTAAATTTGTTAACGTTCAAAGTTTAAATAGATAATTAAAAAAATAAAAGTTAGGAAAGGTGAAAAATTGTTTTTGCGTGCTAAATTCAAAATTTGAAATTAATATGAATTTCAAATAAAATCAAAGTGTTTTACACATTTTGCAACATTGAATCAACAACAATTTTCTGTCGACATTTTCAATTACATTCTTATCAAAATATAAATGCGTGTAAAAATTCGCTGTCTACTTATTACTGAGATTATGTTGATTCATGTTTGACTTTATAGTTTTGACATTTGTGGAAGTAGTAATAGAGAAATGAACGTGTACATAGTATCGCCAGGAAAATCAGCAAACTGCAACAATCTTCATTAACGCCGACCATGTGAAGAACTTTCGATCCTAAACAGTCGGAATTTACAGAATCGAAACTATACATGTCGAATCGAGATGTTTCTCAATGGCAGCGCTGTGCAAAAGTTTCAAATAACCCAGTGTGAAATCATTTGTTCTTTAAGAAACTGTATATCTATTTGCACATTTATTTCGTGAAATTTCATTTCCATAAATGCATTTGCATCAGTTGTCTCGATCAGTTGAGTCTAATTATGATTCGACGTGTTTCTTCCATTTATTATTATCTAAATTAATCGAAACAAAAGGTTGTTTAAGGTTGAGCGTGACATCTTAAGAAATGGATTCTTGACTTGAAATAGAAACTACACGATGTGGTATAACTACCCAAGGTAATTTTTGTGAAATTAATAGCTTGAATAAATAACGAACAATTATTTGCTGTAAAAAGCATTCTCTTCTACGATATTGGAAAGATGAAAGAAGACAGAAACAAAATCTACCGAATAATTAGCATCTTCTGACTCAGTAAAGAGTAAAGATAAAACTAGATGCATAGATGAGGGAATAAAAGGAATATACGTAAAATCAAAAGCCAGTCGTGAAACACAAAAACTGGAAGAAATTTAACGTTTGATTGTCCTCGAGGAGAAAAAGCACGTCCAATTCGAGAGTGATCTCGTGATTCAACACTTTTGCACCGTGGTGTAAATTTAAAAGTCGCACGACGCGAAAGACAGCTTTTGTCTCCGCGAAGGTCGAACGTGTTGCTCCCTGTGCGAACGTATGAAAACCTCGCTTCCTATTAGAACAATGGCCGCTTTACTTTTGTCACTTCCCATGGATTTCACCTCTCTGCCGGCGGAATTTTCACTCTCGTGCAAAAAACACCTTGGCCTATAGATTGGCCATCGGTGGCCCGGTTCGCAAATCTGGAACGATAAAAATGATCAAGAAAACGACGAAAAATAACGAAAATCAATGTCATCGATGGTCACAACTGTGAATATATATAGTTGTTCGTATAAAAGTACGTATCATATATTACGTTTATAGGAATTTTCTGTGTACATATCATGTATGTATGTTATATAAAACATTTTGATACTTTTTTTAATATATTCGATCTTAGTACGACGATTATATTGGTCTGCTTAAAAATATATACAGAAGATTCTAAAATGTAAGACATTGATATTTCATAGAATGATACAAGATATTTAATTGCGCTATTATTATAATTGCACATATACGTATTATTAAAATACAAGTTATGTATAACATCTCGATACTTGACATTTAATACACATCTTCTATTTCACATCTGTACATCTATGATACTAGTTGAGAATTAAAAGTAGAATTTTTTCCTTCCTAATTATAATATTCCGTAGACTCACATGGATACGACATTTTCAAATTTGCTAGTATTCAAAACAGGTTTTTCAATTCTTCTTTCCTTTTCGTACTGTCCCTCTTCTTACTTTGTTTCTCCATTTTTGTATTTTTGTATTTTTGACGCTGAAACTAAACTGTAAAACTTGCACAAATTTTAATACAAAGAGTAGGGTTGTGCACAAACGTAAATCTCTTAAAATGCATCGTCCGTAAATCTGTTCAGAAAAAATTATTTCGTTTTAACGTCTTCTCGTATTTATTATTAATACCATTTTCGTATTTTCGTACTATCTGTATATTTACACGTCGTATTCTCCACTCCGTTTCATCTTTTTCGCGAATATTCCACTCACAAATCTCAAGCTTTTAGATCTCCTAACATCCAAAACAGGTTTTCTAATTCCTAACGCCTGGAGTTAAATAATGGAATCTGCAGCGCGCAATGGAACAGAATTTATCTAGAATTTAGAAAAGAAACGTAAGCGGCGATTCTTTTCCCACTCTGTGTAAAATATCACGACTGTGTAAAATATCGATCTACGTGTAGCATGTATACATAATGCACGATCATATCTCTGGAAAAGATTGTAGATCGCGGACTCGAGTCATTGTGACTAACACACGACACACTGCTCCCTGTTTATTACGTAATATTCGTAAGAGCAAGACAACTTGAGAACAAATAGAAAGCTGACTATTGGCGAAGGTTCTATCGTTCTTGATTATCATTCTCTCGGTTGTAAGACCGAGAAGTGACGGTGAAAAGTCGACTGCAAAAAGAGGGTGATTCTAGCGAGTCGAAAATTTTTAAGGGAATATATATTCAAAGAATGTATCTTCATTCTATATGCTTCACTTGCATTTTCTTTAAATCATCCTGTTGACTGTTCACTCTTGTCTAGTAAAAAAAAATTACAGATTTATGTATAAATACTATGATTCAGTCTCAAATTGAGAAACTTCCCTTCTCAGCTTGCTTTCATATCACCATTTTCCTAATTAGGAAATAATAGCATGAAACACTCTGAATACGTACCAGATCTGTCGAATAAATTATTAGCTATGTCGAGTGGTTCGTTCAAAACGATGAAAAAATAGTTTCGATTACATTAACCACCCCGTGATATGTTCCATTGAATGTAAATGGAATTTCCGCTTATTATACGGAGCAGATTGGCACAATCTGAAACGCGGTACAATCCTTTTTTGTCGTTAAAGTTCTCGCTGGGCATGATACACGAGTCGATTCGCGGTAGAATTTCAGTATATATATATATACACGTATACGCGCGCATTTTCACTCGCGGTAGAAAGTTTCGACTTTGCTCAATTCGGATTACTTTACGATATCGTACGCATTTTTAGTTCGCTGTAAAATATAATCGTGTTTTAATTAAACGACAGAAGCCAGCAATTCCTTTTTTTCTTTTTCCTTTTCTTGAGAAAGTTTTCCGGGTTACGAGAAGCATTGAGAACGATAAATTGTTAAATATTTAAACGCTTTTACTTTATCGCAGCCAGTTTGAAACGTGCGTGTGAGTGTGATAAAAAAATTTCGAGGAATATTTCGTAATATTTATTTTGTAGAAATTGTTTTCTTCTTTTTAATTTGAGGATTCGTTTTACGTCGTAATATTCTTTATGACAAGAGAGACAGAACGCAAGATACGAGGAATCTTTATGTAAAACATAATATAAAGAAATGATACTGCTTTTTAAAGTTATTCTAAATTGAACATGCATTCAATTATTAGATGCGTTGATCGCCAGTTTAATGGCAAGCAATTTATTTTTAATTCATCATCGACTGATTTAAAGTTCATTTAACCTGTTCAACTTCGAAATGAAGAAATTAAATCCATCAGTTCGCGAATAAGTACGCGTGAATAGGTAAATGTCTTCTTCTTTTTTCAAAAAAAAATCCTTTCAGGTTCTCGCGAGGAAATATGCAAATGAAATATGCTATTACACAGTACCTAATCACTTTGTAATTTTAATCGTCTCGCTTTGTTCGAAATGCCAAAGCATTTGCAACAGCTGCATCACTTCACTAGCGAGATTAATGATATGCACGTTCACGCTCCTGCGAGAATGCAACGTGCGGTGTAATAAAATTTTCCTCGCGAGATTTCACTTTCGGTGAAAACAAATCCGCCGCCGGAGTCGTATCAATCTTCGTTTCAAAACGTACTTTTATCACTGTATTAGTTTATTTTTACGTATCAGCACTCGTGTCGCTCCGTACAAAAATTTGTTTGACTCGTCAACTGATTTCGGTGATCGGCGCAGCATTTTCACTTCTAGAAATATTTTGGAGTAATTAAGAAGAATATCATGGACTGCATTTTTCAATTCCATAGAATGATAAATGCGTTTTCATAAATATTACGTTTCGATTGTAACGTAATATTTTCTAAAACTTGGAAAAGACGTTAGTTAGTTTTCTGCCTAAAAGAACCTCGAGAGCTATTTAATTCAGAATTTTTGAATTGTACATACTTTTTGTACAGTGTAATTTTTCCTACAGTATTATAATATTTTTATACGTGTATTTAGTATTTATATCTTTTTTACATACATTAATATATAGCAAAATCAATGATACATCCTATATCTCATTTAATACAAGATAAACTTTATAAACTCCCTCCTTTTTTTTCATCTCAAATTAATTTTTATCTACCTTCATTAATGTATGATCTTCAACGTACAAATTTTGTTAATAAAATCATTCGTCAAACTTATTAAATATCTCATGAAAATGTTAAATTTTATATCTTTTTGTATTTGTTTAATTTCACGTTGGTAGACAATGGTGGACAGAATATCTGTATGTACACAATAACATTAATATTAGACTTTTTTCTTATTAAAATTGATAATGATTATCCATTCTAGAACATATATTAGAAAATCTATTCATCAAGTATAATTCTATTTTGTAGAACTGTAAAAATCAATCTCGCCTCATTTGCCTTTTGAACCTTCTCCTTTCCAACATTGTACCAACGTCGACGCTGTAATTATAAAGTCAAAAAATATGAAAAATAAAATAATACCACAATAGTTGTAACAAACTTCGTAACAATTTAACCTCTCAACTTTCGTTAATTAAAAGATCGTTCCTTTCTTGACACTAGCGACACGATGCTGTCCCCTTCCCCTTCCATCTCAAAACGATCCCATTGAAGTTCCGCGATTTTCCCAACGCGGCGATCGAAAGTTTTTCGCCCTGACGCGGGCGACGACGTGGGCGTTAATTCGAAGCGATTCAACTTTCCTTCCGGGATCGTCGCCTGTCCTGTTCACGTCAAAACACCACCTTTCTGCTCGAGTTTGTCGCCAGTTCACTCACGCAGGCATGCGTGAACACGTGCAGGTTAGTCCTCCAGTTTCTTCTCTCCTTCCACGTTTCTTTTTTTTTTTTTATAAATTTCTCCTCTTTCTCTCTCTTTCTCCTTCGTTGTTCGTTCTTTCCCGAGCTCGTTGCGCAGCGGGCGCGGCGAGAAATTATGTAACCGCGCGCGGATTTCTTCATCGTCGCGCTCGCGACTCGCGGTAATTACATTTCCACCGTGAGAGATATCAGTTTCTGGCTTTAGCGAGCAAATTGTTGCTGCTTGCCTGGCCCTCGTTAGCGCAATATTCCAATGTTGCATCGTTGCTCGTGTGTAGAATGCTACGATGTTGTCTTGTTGATGTCATCGAACGCATCTCTGGGAGGACGGAGATCAATTTTTTTTATATATGATTTCACTCTTCTCTTATCTCATCATTTTTAAAGTGAAATATATTTTCAATGTTTGTAAAAGCTTTTCTATTGTTACGTATTGTAAAGGAAGTGTGAGACTTTTAAGAACATATTTTAATATTTAGTTTTTCAAGATCAAGCAAGAATTATGTCTTTCATTTTTATCGCAAATATTTTTTACACTTGTTATAAATACATCTTACGAATCTTTTAAGATCAAGCAACAATTTCCTTCCAAAAAGAAAGAACGTATCTTATTTTCGTTCACTGAAGAATTAAACGAAACGAATGCTCCTCGCGATAAATACATCCTACAAATCTTTTAATATAAGATCCAAGACTGAAAATTTGATAACACCAAACATTTTACATTTCTCCTCCGGCATAAATCCGGACCGTAAATAATCGAGATAGAATTCACTTTGGCGTTTGTTAACGCTATCAGCAAATTTGTCGATTCATCCATTTATAACGATTTCTCTCATTTCTTGTTCCAGCGATGTGACGCAGCCCATCAGGAATATTTTCACGCAAAATGATTCGTGCCCTTGTCCTTCTGTGCATGGCCGTTCTACCTCTTGTACGATGCCACAAGGTAAGATCACCGGTCGAGTATCATCGAGATCGGCAAGGACGGCGTTATTCTCTCGTCCGCAAACGCTTCCTTAAAACAAAGAACACGTGTGTGTCTATATATCGTGGTTGTGCACGGTGGCGTTGACTCGAAATGACTAGATACTCGCGGAATCAGACGACGTTAATTGTCGATTCGCCGCTGATTGCGAGGTGAATTCACGCTGCGTAAACACCGACTTCCGTTGGTAACGTTAGTTGGCCTGGGTCGATGAGAGAAGGTAGCTAAAAGTGGTCATTCGCTTGTTCATGTTTATTTTTATTTTATTTTATTTCGATGTCATCATTTAATAGACGATAACGTTACGATATTATTATTTAATAGAAAAATGTTAATAATTCTTCGTATTGATATTGTATTGATCTTCATCAATCAGTCAATTTGACATACTTTCTTTGCTGAAAAATTAAATTATTCTGCAATAATAATACATTCTGTGATAGATCAAAAGAGTAATCGAATACATACATTTTGATTCTTATTTGAGAATTAATTAAATTCACAATTAACTGTTAATGTATGACTGTGTCTTTGCTTGTCTATTAGTTTAATGTAATTGTTTTTTTTTTAATTATTACTTTAATATATATAATTATTTTAGTTACAAATTACACATGTTTTAAATAATTACAAATTCGTGGAATTGATGAATGAAATCGTTGTAGCAACATTTCAATTACAATCCTGATATTGTTACCGTGGGGTAATTACAGAAACAGAATATTTTAGTTGCAACTCGACGATGCTATTTGAGAGTTAATTGACAAATTTGAATGGTTATTTTTTTGCTCATTTCTGACAGTGATGTGTCTTAATGATGACAAATTCAATACTGCAATACTTGCTTGTCTTTCAGAAAATGCATGAAACTGTTGACTGAAATTTGTAAAAGTTAACCATTTCAGGGGTCGATAACACCAACAACGACCAACGATATATGAATCATTGATATTTCTTCGTCAAACACCCGATGAGTTTACTCTATTACTAAACCCAGACGATCGTGAAACACTTGCGTGAAACAGTCTGAATTTTTCCAGTGAAATAGACCGTGAATTCGTTCATTCCTCAAAGTTTGATTTACGGAATGATCGGCATTTAACGTTATCCGCGCATCGAACGATAATAAATCTAGCACGTCCAGATGAAACGTGCTAAATAATTGAACCGACGCGAATGATTTATCTTAACTTTTTCTCGATTTTATACAATGGGCGAGTTAGCAAATGAGTCAAGTATAGTAAACGAACGCGAGCACGGAAATAACAAGGACAATGGCCACGATTGGACGTCGTCAGGAAAGTAACGTGGGAAGAGAAAGGAATAAATTGTACATTGAACTGTGTAATCGAACGCGATACATTTTCAATATCGTTGGAGCGCGTCGTATCGCTTCGAAGATGATTCTTCTGACTCATTGGTACATGTGGCAGTAAACGATGGAGCTTTGCATCTGAAAATTGGAAACGGTTTATTGTCTCAGCAGTTTGAAGGAATTTAATTATCCTCTTCTCTTGATTTTACAGAAAATAGTCGAGGTATTAAACTTTATTTATAATTCAGAGGGTACACGTACATTTGGAATAGAATTGAACGTTGGAACGTTAGAGATAATTGAATTAGGATGAGGTCGTTAGAACAAGCAAAAAATATAATATCAAAATGTGTAATGGAGAAACTCAAAACAAAGTGAAACTTCAAATTTAATCACTCACGGAAATAACGAAAACAAATATTTAGTCAATGAATCTTCTATAATTTTTCTAATTTCTCTACGTTGGAAATAATTCTAACGAAGATTTTAAGTTATTACATTACCAACAACTTTACAAATGTTGATAGATCCTTTCTATTAACACGTCTGTTATAATAGCAATAATTTCTAGTAAAAATAAAAGAATATTTCACTTTGATTTCCCACGTAAAATTTGGGAAAAGATTGTATAAAAGTTTGACAAAATTTAAATAATAAGTTATTATAGAATGCCTAAAAGGTGTTTCACAATCAGTCGTAAACTTAAGTTTTGGAATATTAATTTAGAAAATGCAAGCTTAGCTATAACACGTACGTTCATTTGAGAAACCCATAGAAAAATTAAAGAAACAAGCAAACAGTGCAAGTTTCGTTCGAATTTTAGTAGTATTATTTTATTTTTTTAATCTACGAGAAAAGAGGAAGTTTGTACTTTTACTTACACGACGTTCGCACTTTCAAGATAACGCTCAATACTCGGTTCGACAGAGATTGATCGGGAATTTACACGAATCTTATCGTTCCACTAAAAGCATCGATCACATGTCTTCATATTTTAGCATATTTTCTTCCAAGTTTTTTCTCTTTTAAGAAAAGAAAGACTCATCGATTCTCTAAAATCTTCCAAACTTCTTCTAAATGTTTTTAAACAAACTCGTTTGATTAATATTAATCTGACGATTATAACACAGGTCCATTTTGTTTAAACAGAATCTTCTTTTAAGAAAAGAAAGACACGTCAATTCTCTATAATCTTCCAAACATTTTCTAAATGTTTTTGAACAAACTCGTTTGATTAATATTAATCTGACGATTATAACACAGGTTCATTTTGTTTAAACAGAATCTTCTTTCAAGAAAAGAAAGACTCGTTAATTTTCCAAGGTCTATCTCGCGTTTGTTTAAACAAACTTGTTTGATTGTATCAAATATTCCGCGAAGACGTCATCTACTTAAGTCGTCTTTAATTTTTATCTCACAACACGAGTATGAAATCATTGTTATCAGGTTCGGGAAAATCCGAATGGGATTTTTGCTTGTAATGAATTATCTTTATTGCGTCGTGTGTACCCAATGAATCGTGTTTATCGTTTTTCGCAAATCCTGGATCACTTGTGCTATTCATTGTCAACTCAAATGTCATACATTTTATTTATTAGAGTATAAATATTTGGCTACCGATTGTCTTTATCGCGTACCACCTGTTCCAGATGATTACGAATGAATTTCTGTCTGTTATTGCATAATCAAGGTGCAGAGATATTCTTTCAAATGGCGTTGAAAAAGTTCCTTGTAAACACATAAAAATCTACGATCTAGTTATACATGTAATATCATGTCTTCCAAAAGGAAAACTTAAAAATTTTCTATCTCGTTTCTTTTACCGGTTTTCTCGCCATATTTAGGTTGATTGTATTCGGCTTAATTAAGATCATAACTGTACTAATATTACTAAAGCATCGTCGATAATTTAAACTGATATAACTTTGCAAAAGAAGATCCATAACGATCCACTTGATCTCATTTTAAAACGTGAAGCCTCATTGCCTTCATTGACAATGATTTTAAAAATCGAACATGTATAAAGGCATTAAAAAAATTTTTTTAATTAGATCCATCGTCATTTTGAAGACTAAAGTCTTCCTTTTACTTTAGATCCCTTAAAACTTGCTGTGCGACTTTTTTTTCATTATTTTATTTGACGTTGAACGTTAGAGTTAAACGACAAAAATTCAAGAAACACACGTTTCTTCACGTCAGTCTGAAGAAATTTTCTAATAAAATGGTGAAAAAAAGTTTAGTTCAGTAAATTTTAAAGAGAAGATTTCAATCGTCAAGACCACAGATTTACTTGTGAAAAAGAGCTTGTTAAAAAAACGCGTTTAAATTTTTACAATTTTCAAGAAAAAAGTATTCTTTCTTTCCCACCATCTGCAATTGTCAAAATAGAAGTTTCGTGCTTTCTTTTTACATCAGTTTCAATTGTCGACAATTTTAACACATTTTCCTCGCGTTCTTCTCATCAAAAACGCCGTGCACCCGATTAGGATCTATTCCTTACGTCCGAAAGATATAAGATATAAATTTCATCGCCAGCCACGCCTTTCAAAACCACGATTTCTGCAACGGAACGAAGGAAAAATCGAGCGTCAAAGGCTCGTGCCGGTTTATCTGACAATCGGTAAATGCAAGCTGCTTCATAGCTGGACAACCGTACGTTCGCCATTCAAGAGGGAAATCGTGCTTCGGGTTCGTAGTGCCGTGTACAATTAGGAGAACGACACGGCGATACCGATCTTTTTCGAGTAAATCCGGTTCTTTGACTGCACAGCGCGGTTGCGTTGTTCTTTCGTTTTCTCACCGAAACTCGATGTTCTTTCGCGTCGTTAAAGTCACGGGAATTTGTAACGCTGACAAATTAAAACGCCACCATTTTAGAAAACTATCGGCAATTAACTTGCGATCGCGATTTCATTTGATTTCCCTTGAATTGAAATGAAAAAAAAAGAGAATTGAAAAAAAAGAGAAAAATTAGGAGCGCAGAGAGTTAACAGTATCCAGTGGTATCCAATTCGTGCACTTTGGAACCGGCAAAGAGCGTAAATAGGACAGCGCACACGCGATCGAATTTCCTAACGTAATGAGTGAAAGTGATCGACCTTAGTAGAGCAGCGTGATAGTTAATTGCAGCTCGGTTTCTGTGACACACAGTGTATAATACGAGCACACACAGGTGGTATAGGTGTTCTTAAATGGTAGAAGCAGACCTTGGAAGCCGCGAGTGGGAAAAAAAGCTTTAGAGAAATACACGCGCATCGATTGCCAACGTTAGGGACCGTGTTCCAACAATCAAGCACGCATGCGAGTCCGGCAATCGTTGATCATTGTCCTCGCAACTGCAGCCAATTAGCCATGCAATTGGCGACGAGTGTAATGAAACTGTTCTGACTGATCCAGCGATTTGCTAATACGTGCCTGCAACTGCCGCAATCGAGTGAAAAAAAAGAAAAAAGCTTGCTTGGGCGTTTTGTGGAAATAATCGAGCTTTATAAGGAACAATTGCCTCCAAAATTGTTTTTGCTTCGTTGGGGGAAAGTGGTTGGGTTTAATTTCCGCTCCAAATGAGTTGGAAACTTAAGGATCTGTCTGGATTCGAAGGGTTGAACCGTTCGAACTGCAATTCCGGGCGATTGTAAAATTTGGAAATTGAATAAGCTGGAGAATTCGAAGAGCAACAAATACCCAAGAAGGTTTAGAAATTTGAAAGTTCCTGATAATCAGGAAATTCGAATATCCGAAAACTTAGGAGTTAGAAAGTTTTGAAGAACAGACAAATTTGGCAGAGTCTGATAATCATAATAATCTCGTCAAATATATTAAAACCTAACCTAACACCGCCCAAGTAATTGTAAGAAAGGTATTTCGCTATAATTACATGTAAAATATAGGGGAAGTGATTAAGGCAGCTGATGTAAAAGTACTGTACAGTTTGGAACACGTTGTAATAAAAAATTCAGAGTAACAGACTTTTTTTGTTCCTACGTGTTATTATTACGCGTTGTAGTTCCCACGATACGACGATTACTTTTCCCTCGATATTTCAACACTTGGCCGGGAATAATACTCGGCGAGAAACTATCCCAATAACACAAAGAAAGCGAAATTAGTAGCATCAGACCGACACTCATGGTACGAACGCTTAAAATTTGGAAAATTACGTAATAACTGATAGCGAGAAAATTATCTTGGCCAAAACTACGAATTGTAAAACGATATTTCCGCGTTCGAAACGTTCTTCCGGGAAGTACAATAATTTCTTGTTAATCAAAAAATTATTTGCTGTTCACTGTAGAGTTTACTTTTTATAAATTTAATAATACTTGTACTTAAATTAATTGTAAAATAAAGGTGCGAGCGAGTAATAAAAGTATAATAATATGTTCTCTTTGTCCAGTATTATCAATTTTTAAAAAATTCAATATTCGGTTAAAAGTTAAATATTCGATATACCCACCAAAGTGTTAAAGAAATGGAAGCGTGAAGCGTGCGCTCACGGTGAATTTCTTGTCTGTTGCAGATCCACGAACACATGACAAGGGAGGAGATATTATCGGTGTTTCACACGGGACACGAGTCTGGTAATCACGATGAAAAAAAAAATTTAATAACTAGCGGTAATCACGATGAAAAAAAAATTTAATAACAGTTGTCTTTTCTTTTAATCTGAACTCGATTCACTTGCACGCTTGATGACCTTGCCACGTAAAGGAGTCTACTAAGTGAAATTCATTTGCCATTGCATTTTGTTAATCCTCCGATTATGAAAGAAAACCGTTTCCATTGATAAATGCGCGCTTTCAAATAATACAACCATGTTGTAAGAATGTTTTTCACGTAATCAATGTTTCGATCGAATCTAATGTCATAAAATGATGGTATCGATAGGTTGGAGTCCTAAAATCTCAATAAAAACGTTAAAACATTCTAGTACCGACGTACGAAGTTATACCTGTGCTGCATTCGATGCACAAGAGAAGTATAGGGAAGCCAGAGATATACCTGAAGGCATTCGGGAAGGACATCAGTCTGTCATTGAAGCCTACGGAAGGGTTGTTGACAGTGAATCATTTACCTATGTGGACTGTCACGAAGAACACGTCGCAACCTGGTGGTCTCCACTATGAGAAGGTGACGAACGTAAGTTTTCAACTCCATTAATTACTAATTATCTCTAAACATTATTTCACATATTAAACTCTGTACTAATTACTCTACTATCTAAACACTGATCTATGAAATTAATTATTCTACTATCTAAACTAAATCTAAAGTTTTCAAACAAATGTATAACGAAAATATATAAATAGTTAGTTCATTCTTCGTAACGTCCTTTAAATGTCACAAAATTATCTCTTTTGAAATTTCATTCTACACTTATTCCAAGAAGTCCCCTTTTGCCACGGTGAAACTTCTGTTCAAGTTATTCGAGACACTATCACTCGTAGCGATAAAAAGGAAAAAAAGGGCCTTCCTCGGGCCCACGCAGTTTGCATTACTTCTCTAAATGGTCGAAATCGCATAAAATCGGCTGCGTATGGCCACATACCGTGCATTACCACCACGTTGTAATTGTTCTTCCCGTTTCAGGCCGACACAGATATCGGTGACATCTATCAAGACACGACGAACATGGCGTCCATTCTGCTGCACCGGGACGCGAATGGGAAAGTGCTCGTTGTAAGAGGCCATTCTTTCTTAATGTACCATTTCGACATTCCCGCCGTTATTGCGACTCGTCTTTCGTCAACCATCTCGTCGACTCACTTAGGAACCGTCTCGTCTTGGTTATAATTATCGCAATACCGTGACTCGTTGGGGACAATTAGCTGGGTCGCGATTAGGGGGGGGACCTGTTCTGTTACAACGTTTAGCAATCTGTTTTCCGCAAAACAGAAGGAATCGAACGAAACGCTAGATAACAATTTATGTTGGACAATTGAGCTTCGCTCGTGCATCGTGTACAATTATTGAAAGAATTTTTCGATGAGTGAGTAGGTTGATCGATGGGAGTTCGAAGGATGAATAGCAAGTGACGTCTGGAAATTTTTGTGCAGCGGAATCTCGGATTGAATTAATAGAGAAATAGAAAGTAGTTCGAATAAACAAAAAATTTCAATACTAAACTTTCAAAATATAATCACTTTGCCAATTTTATTACGTAAAAATGTATTCATTTCGCTAAGGTGTAATTGAAAGAATTTTTATTACGTAGATTGATCGACACGAGTTCGATCAATTGACGAAAGACGAGTAGCAAGATATCGCGAATAGAGAATTAACGTTTCAGACGACTAGAAATGGACATGCTTGTACAGTAGAATCTTCATCTGAAGATTGATAGAAAAATTCATAGTAGAATAATATTCGTACAAAGAAATTTTCGATAATTATCTCGCACTGTAGAAAGAGTAACATCAATGACTATGGCAGACGTTACATCATGTGTATCATACGTCGTGACCATGCATCGCTTATATAATCGGTCTTGCTATTACCTCCTCAAGTATTCTTCTACAATGTATTAATAAATCAGAGAAAAGGCATCTCTATAGACATATCATTCGCTGTGACTAAAACGATTTACGCGTATCTAAGATCCAGTAGAAACGGTCGATCCGTGGAAGAAAGTTGCACAAAATGGCATTTCGTGATCGTTTTGACATTTCCATTTCGAGCTTCGGCAATCGCTGTCCCTTTTTTCCACCGTGGTTCGTTCGAAGCGAATGTTGCAAAGATATTGCTCGAGCAAAACCAAAGAAAAATAGAATTCTCCATATCGGTTCCATCTCTCAGAGAGTAGCGAGCAACTGTTCTCAATGATTGCACGTCCAATCAACCAAGACTCAATTTCACTTAGGAAATTAGATTTCGTTTTATGAAATCGTAAAGAAAGGGGGAAAAAGGAGAGAAAAATAAAGGACGAGAGATAAAGCTATTGGCGAAACTGTTGCTTGCTGAAATCTTGAACTGCTTAAAATCGACGAAAGCATAAATTATAAGACTGTGGTATTTTTGTGCATTCGTGGGAATCTTGAAAACGCATAAATCTATAGAGTATACATAACACGCAAAAATATATAAAATGTCCAATTATCCAAAAATGTCTAACAATGTTTTAAGAAATACTAAACGAAATACTTTAATCTGGTGGAATATTTGTGAAAAAGACAAGTATAGTTAATATTTAGAAGAAATTTTGAAAAGAAGTCTAAAAAGTTAAAACTTTTCTACCCTTTTTAATTTTCAAAACATTGAATTTTATGAAAAACGTTCTTACTGATCATTCCATTTTATTTATTATACCGTTTGCTCGTTATACATTGTAATAGTAGAATATGTATCTATTATTAAAGTACCAACAACTATCTTGTTTGAATACTTGGTTGAAACATGACGCGTCAACTAACGGAACAAAATTACCATTCATTGCCATGATCTATAAATCAATCAAGAAACAAATTATCGGCAAATTTATGTTCTTTCTTCACGTGGAAAACAATTAGAAATTCTGCTTGAACACTGCTGAAACTGTCGCTGTGACAATTGAAAGTGTAGTCCCAGGGAAAACAATTCAATCAAATTAGAAGGAAGGTCGTTGAATTAGTTTAGAAAAGTAGAACTTCTGTAAAGAGAAATTTAGTTTGGTAATCATTAAAATGCTCGTTAATTATATAACTGCGTGAAAGGAAAAAAAGTTATTTCGTTGTAAATTCGTATTCTTCGGTGGAAACAATCTCTCAGGAGAGATCTCTCCTTGACAGTGATTCCATTTTGTGGTCACGAATGGAATGTATTAAATCGAGCGTTCCAATTAATAAAAAACACGCGAAGGAGCATTGTAAAATCACTCTCTTCTTTCATGATAGTAAACAACGAGAGTTTCTCACATAATGGAACAAAGTAAGAAAATAAATTTGTTAATATATTTTCAATAATAATCTAAATTTTGTTCCTGATAATGTTGTGCAAAGATCAAACTAATTATTTCATTAATAAATATTCAACAATAATTTAAATTATATTTCTGACGAGTCTAAAGAATATATCTGGAAACAAGAAATTAATCAGTTATATATAAGTATAATTTCGTTTCTAATCTTTCTTGTAAATATCCGTGACAGAGACCTAGGCATAAATTTATGAAAATAAAACTCTAGAAAAATACGAATAAACAGTTTCTTTCACGAAGTTACGAAGAAAACACAAATTCTGTGTGAAAGTAGTCAAGTGCACAAATAAGTTCAAGTACCAGGAAATATTATTTGCAAGAATTATACGAGGCACTATAAATTTGACTACGTGGCACTTAATTATTGGAAAAAAAATTGTGCTCACGTTCAGGAATGGAATTCTGATTCTTTCACCGTGATAACAGCTTGGCACATCGAATGCACATTATGCAGCAATTCATTGAAAATTCAGGTTTAAAATAGAAAACAGCGTTCTCTGTATCACTTCTGCAGAATATCCTTCTGTGCAGCAAAAATTTCACTACTTACACTTACTTTTTTTTATTATTCCCATGCATTAAGAATTAGTTGAGAGGACGGCAAACCTGTCCTTGGCAACGATCGGTTAATCGCTGCGTGGGATGAAACATGTCCTGTAATGTTCGAAAGAAATGCTAAAAACAAACGTTTAAAAATCGATTTCGACATACGACAAACCACGTGAAGCATGAGTAAAAGGTGTATCAATTTCTTGAAAAATAATTACAAAAACACGATCCTACCTACGACAAAACTTTTCTATTGTTCGCGAAAGTGTTTGAACAATTGTTTACTATATAGAAATTTTTACGAATTATTATACAAAACTGTTATGAAGTACAGTGCGTGTTGTACAAAACGTATACGAGACTCTGTTACATTACGATAATCAATCTAGTATTTGTAGAAGATATACATAGAAATTAGAAATTATTTGCAGAATTATAATTAAAAAATTAACACAATGTACGAATAATAATCTTTTAAAATATATAATTATTATAAACATTAAGAATGATTCAACTAAATATACTTAAAATTAATATAAGTGTCTTGTAATTTCTATGTTGCATTCGTTTCAAATTATATTAATCTAATCACGTGTAACACGTGCGATACATTCATAAAAAATATTCTTGATGTATAAAACGACTTCATCACGTTCTTCCAACATAGTAATTGTCACATTGTAATGATTAATACGAGCAACCACAAATAATGCCACATACCGTTAGCTGCACGAGAGGAAATTCCAAAGACAACGAATATCGTCAAATCGCGTTACATAATGCCGTAAAAACGTTGTTCTATATGACCCCATGTGTCCTGACCTTTCGCTTTCACTCTCCCTCCCTCGATCTGACCAGTGCACACAAATCTCTCGAATCGCGGATCGAACATGTTGATCGTACCCGGATAGGAAATACCAACGATCCAACAGAATCGACTGTTTTCTCTATGATACTAACTGTACATTTCATTTTCGTCTTTGTTTTTATCCAACGTTCACGTTGGATGAAATTAGTCACGTTGTGATAATTGTACGATCCAGACGGAAGTCATAGTTGATCATCGAATGGAAAATTGACGTTGAAGGAATGTACGATTAAGCTGTTAATCGATTATTGTTGATTAACTCATTAAACAAGCCATTACACGTGTTATTGACACCGGAAACGCAGATCGAGCTTCTAATTAGCTAGATCGTATATCTTTCTCGTCTGTCAGAAATTGGTTACTGGTGTTATCGAAACTTTTCTCTTTTATTCTTTAAACTTATACAAACTTTAATTATAATACATATATGTTTATATTATATTTTTTATTTTTGCGTTAAAGTTTCATATGATGTAACATTATAGGGAGATTTAAGAGACAGGTATTATACAATAACTCAAGTGTACAGTAGTATCAATCACAATTTTAGATACATTTTTGCTGCATTTGTGTTAATTTAACATTTCCCTGTATGTCGATTTTTGTTTATTTTTACAACGACAGGCATGTCCATTTCTTCATTACTAAAATATTGTGACTAGTAAAATAAAATGACTAGTAAAATGTTTTAAAATATTCTAGACAAGAAAATAACTATTCATATTAAGAATATGTATCGGTAATAGAAGATCTACAGTGGCTGCAGAAATACTTACATCTCAATTATATAAATATTATTCTCAAATTTTTACAATAACGCAAAGAGACTTGATTAATCAGTAAATCTGTAAATGCTATAATAGATACAACGATCGTCAACGTCGTATTGTAGCCACTGTACATATTTCACGCGTAGTAATGTGTACTCGAACGTTTGAACGATATTCTTTGCTCGCTTTGCAAAATAACACGTAATCCTGGTTGGTAAACCAGGATGGTAATATTGGTTCAGAGCTAGTGATTCGACCACTGCCAGATAGGATATTAGACGAACTGGTAAGCAAGAATTCGAGTCTTCACGGAGAGGAGTTACTGCCAAACGTGACGCGAAGCAAAGGGAACTTGAAGCGCACGAGTCATCACGTGGTGTACAAGAAAGTGGCTCGCACGAGTGGCGACGAATACAGTGATTTCAGTGAGTGATCTTTGTGTATTACCACATCGAAGCAGGTGAAATCTTCGAGAGATCGGTTTCTCGTGATTAAACATCGATTTTAGCGCTGATGGAACCTGACCATTTGGCCAAGAGGTACAGATCGAAACGATCGATCACCACTAGAACGAAGAGGGAAGCGCCGTATGTGATCTACCCGGAAATTCTCTGTATCGTGGACTACGATGGATACAGGTAAAAGTTATTTATTAATCGATCAAGGAGTAACAATAATTTGTTGTAATTTTCAATTAATTTCATTATACATCAGGATTTATTCATTGTGATATTATAATAGAGATACTTCAATGATTTATTACAATATAATTATAATTTATAATAATAATATAATATAATTATATAATTATATTATATTAATATCTAAAATTAGACTAAATACCAGGACACAAATATATCATAAATAAGAAATAATAAGAATACAGTAAAAAAAATATAACAAATTAGTGAAACCGGAATCTTTTATTTTCAGATTACACGGCGGTGACAACGTACAAATCAAAAGGTACTTCGTGTCCTTCTGGAACGGAGTGGACCTGAGGTACAAGCTGTTAAAAGGGCCAAAGATCCGCATCAGTATCGCTGGAATTATCATATCACGGGTGAAGTGCAATTGATGATCATTTCAAATCCTCTTATCAAACTACGATTGTTTCACGAATCACGGCTTTCTCTTTTTCCTTTCTTTTTTTTCCTTAAACAATATCTTCCAGGGAAGAGATGCTACGCCGTATTTGGAAAGGAATCGCGTTGGACGGGACGCGATCGATTCGGCAGCTGCGTTGACCGACATGGGCAAATATCTCTTCCGAGAGAGACGACTTCCGGTGTACGACATCGCTGTCGCCGTCACAAAGTAAGAGTGTACATTTCTTTCAATTCAACTTAGTTTCCACATTACGTTTCACGTGATTAACATACGGAATCTTTCTCGCCTTTCCCTTTTTTGTTCTCTTTTTTTTTCTCTCCATCTCTCGATACCAACGTAATTCAACCCTTAAGCGGACTTTCGATTCTGGTTGAACCGAATTGATAATCAAATATTAATTAAATGCGCGGATCTTTACGTAATTTCGAATTTTCATGATCGATCGATTGATCAATTAACGTAACCTTAGCTGAAATTAAATATTGCAAAGGATTATGTAACTCTGCTATATTTTTTTACATGTACCATACATAAAAATTTGCAATCTGGTAGCGAGATTAGATAAATCGTACGTTATATCTACAGTTATTAATTTATGATCAAAGTGAAATTTTCAGTTGAAAAGTTCAGTTCGAAATTAGGCTTGAGGGTTGAACGACTTGTTTCTCTTTTCTCATCGAGCAAATGAAAAAACAGTGAAACTCGAAAGGAAAACGATTATTATAACGACTGAAACTATAAGAAAGAGAAAGAGAGAGAGAGAGAAAGCGCTTAAAAATATTTAAGGAGCGCGGATTTCGATCGAATTTCACGCAATAACGAATACGTTCTATGGCCCCGACATTATGCTATTACTGTTTTACCACACAGCTGTCTGGTGATTTCATACTGTTTGATTTTTATTTCGCAAAACAGGTATGATATGTGCCGTCGTAGGAAAGGCGGCCGCTGCACTAAGGGAACTGCCGGTATGGTTTATTACATAGCGATCACGCTTTCTTTTTCAAACTTGTCCGTTTGTTTCTTCTCAATTTCTTCTTTTTTTATTTCGTTTTATTTTTATTAATATCTCTTTAACGTAGTTAACATTGTACATTATTCACACGTAGCTTAAACGTAGTTTCTGACGTCAATAGTGGCGTACCACGATGGGGAATGGTGCGTTCATGGGGGTAAACGGTTCAAAAGCGGTGTTCTTTCTCGTTTGGAATATTGTGAAATATTCAAAATTGATGTTACTTCCAGAGAAATATAAATGAAACGTAGACGTTTCATTTAACACTTTAAGATTAACTTTTATTAAAATTATAATTAACATACATATATAAATGTGTAATTGTAATTATTAAATTATGTAATCAATGTCCATAAAATATTACATTACAATAAGATACCATTATCAACTATAGTACTATCTACTTTTGTTTCACAGTGATAATAAATTGTAAGAGCACATTTTTCATTCAATAATATCACTTGCATTCTCTGTAAATGATTAATATTAATATCTTATATTTTGTTTACTAAGATATGAATCATTCTAAAATATTTATTAGAAGAGAAACATCATGGCAGTTAGAAAGTAAAAGAAATATCATAATGTGCAATTTAATACTTTTTCAAATAATGAACTAAGTTTAATAATACAGAAGCTTCGTTTCGTCAAACGAGAAAGTATAAACCTTTTGATGCGTTGAATTTAATTTAGCGCAAATACGGTGTTGAATATCAAACTTGTAGTTATTTAAAATAGTGTACGCTGTTTTAGTAAAGAACAAGCTTGTTAAACATTGCGCAAATTCGTTGTTTCTCTCGTAGAAACGAAATATACAAAGTAGAATTCAAAGTAGAAAACTTCAATTGGTAATGGTACCACTAATACACGTAATTAGTAACACGGCTTTCTTATTTTGCCTGTTATTAGACATCGATCTACTAAACTTTTAATTATAATTATAGCGTACAAATTACATCAACGAATACGGTCGAACACAGAAACCACTCAAATTGAAGAGCATAATCTACATACGTATCCTTTAAACTTTCCGTTCAAACTGTTTTAATTTAAGACTCAACAAGCATGTATACACAGTGTCGAAAGTTTCATTTGAACGTTCAAGATCAGTAAACCACAATAACAAGCCTCATTGTACACATTTTACGAAAAGTTATTACTTAAACTACAGTTGCTCGCGAAAGAATTTGAACTCTTGTAGCAACGTTTTGGATATATGATGTGTGTCATGTAAAACATTTTGAAATTTTATTACACGATATACAAATTACAAGATATATATTCGTAACAATTACAAAAGTATCGTATTTAATATTCATCTTTAACATTTATCATATGTTTCAAATATGGTTGTTCATGCTGTATATTTATTTTTCCTAAATACAATAAATTCGCAATAAATTCCATATACTTACATTACAATATCTAATACTATACAATATATATGCTATGCAATATTAGAGTCTGACTTCCAGATATGTACTTACTTTACATTGCAATATCAAATTCTGTATACATTGTCAAACTTTAGCAACATAATAGTTGCCTTTCGCGAATGAAATTTCGAAATGTTTTACATTACACGATATATACGTAAAAATTTGTCTATGATGTGATTGAACACTTTGATGAGCCACTGTATATAATATCTTCTTCTGTCAGTCGAGATCGTCTTAAACACGTGTATGATACTCTGTCGTGCGATATCAAGAAACAACGCGATTTCAAAGCTGTCAAAGAGAAATTAGCTGTAATCATTCGTATTTGAGATGCAACTCTCGGTAATTGGCAATTATTTACACGCGTGCAACTCGTAGTGTGTTTGCTTTTCTGTAATTCCACGCTATCGTCTTCCGCAAACCGCGTCCTCAACAAGGAGGAGAACATAATCAGACACACGGTGTGTGATATCGCTTCATCACGGTTGTTTGCTTTTTCTTATCAGTCAAGTGAATGCCGCTCCTCGTGAATCAATACCATTAGCTATTGTGACGTCTTTCGTAATGATTTCAAGAGAACACGATTTTCCATGAAACTTTCATGTACAATATTAGTTTTTTGGAATGCGTATTATGGAATGTTATCATTTGACCATTGGATGTCGGAAATTTATCGTTTTATATCTTAATTACTTTTTGCACGAAATGCATGCGTCCTTTTTTTCTGGAGACAGTTTTTCTTTAATATGTTTTTGCCAGTTGTATGAATTTATTAACATACGAAGTATAGTATTACTGTAAAACAGGTGGTTATTGTGTTGTACGAAAATAATTGGAAATTATATACAGAAAGAGGTATTTATACATATAGTATATATTTAATTCAATTAATTTTATCGCATAGATGATTCATTAAAATATCGATTACACTATAGTAATAAATAAAAAGATTAATATAAGAATAAAAATTATAATGTTGTTTACAGAAATCATAGAAAATAAAATGTTGACATTCAAGGAAAAGTGCTTTGTTCACTGTGTCTCATTGGTTAATAAAAATATAATATTTATATATATATTACAGAATTGTATTTTGTAAATCAGAGAAAGATAATAAGCTTCCAGACTTTTTATGCACATTCATTAAATAAATAAAAAGAAAAAAATATATATTCTATGGATAATGAATATATACGTATAAAAATCTGGAGATTTCTCGTCTCTCTACGATTTGTAAAATCTCATATAAAAATTATATTACTGATATTATATTTTTCATTCTTATAATGATTTTTTTACGTTAAATAATTGAGATATAAAGAGATAAATTTAAACGATCTACGCCTCAGTGTTCGTACATTTTCCTTACACACCGATAATGAATCATTGTACGTTACAAATTTATCATGATTTAATAGAAAGTATATGTGAAAACATGGATAGGTTCTAGGAATAACAGAACATTGTGAATATATGTTGCGGAATATTATATAAATACTTTAGAGAATCTAGTGGATTCTAGTAGATACATGCGAGCGGCACGTTTCCAACAATTGTCCCGTGACGTGGTCCGAAGACAAACAGAGATGTTGTGAGTCCACATGATAAAGAGGAACTTTTGTTGTTGCGTTACAGATTAGATATGTGCAGGAGGCAATACGCGAATGACGTGTGCAATAGAGGAACCGCAGGTACGTTTCTCGGGTTCGAAAGAAACAAGATTTGACGAGAACAGAAAATTGTCTTTGATCTCCTATCTATGTGCACTGCTCTGCGAACATTCTTTTTTTTTTTTTTTTTTCCTTTTTTATTTCTCCATTCTAAAATTCCTTTCGCTGCAACTCTATCGAAAAAGATGTGTATCGTATGGTTGAAAATACGACGAAGGAAGTTCTCGAGCTTTCACAAACCAGGGTTCTTTCATGGTACATACTGTTCGAGATTTTAAAGTTTATATATACACACACATATATATATATGTGTGTGTGTGTGTATATATATAAATTAAAAATTTTCAATTTAAAATTTAAAATACCAAGAGTGTATGAAAATATGAAATTTATAACTTGTAGTACTTTCATTGTAGCATTTGTAAAATTTCTACCACGAATTTAACCCTGCTGCGTTCTTTCGATTCTCGAGCAATCCGTATTTCTCTAAAATTAAAGAATACCTTAAATTTAACTAGGAAAAGGGCATGAAAAGCCTACCCTACTTATTATTATGCATGATTTTTCAATTTCAAGTTTTGTGTAAAATACTTTATTAAAACATCATGCATCCTGTTTAGTTGATAAAATAATGGCAAGATTGAAGGATCGTAGGAGGGTTTCAGAAATATTTTGAACAATTTGAAAAATAGACAATATTACAAATTATATTATTGCAACAAAATTTTAACAATTAATTAATTAATTAATTCTTCAAAATAATTGCATACTATCGAATTGTTTAATTTGACGCATTAATTAACTTACTCGATCCGTTTATTTATTATATTGTTTACATTTATTTAGTTATTTACTTACTACTTCCAATCAAAGATTCTAATACAAACTACTCGTTGCACTGTTGTCTTTTACAAAACATTTTACTGGAATGATTTTCGCAAGTATGTATGTATACATTTTGCAAAAACCTCGAATAGTATACCATTTTAAACTCGTCCACGTTGCTTTGGTCTATACTTGTGTTTGTTCTCACTCTCTAATAGCTTGAACGAACTTCTTCACTCTGTGCGTGTGAACTTGATTGTCGCAAAAAAAAAAAAAGGCTGAACAGAAAACAGCGGTCAATGCGTAAAATATACTGTTCGCGGCTTGCCACGCGTGTTTTCTTGTTTTTGAATCTCACTTTTCTTAGTTTGGGATACAAATTTGCCTTCCTCCACTTCTCTCGCACTCTCACTCTGTCTTTCTTTCACTCTCCCCCGTGTGATTCTCACTCGCGAGCGTACAGTATATGGAAAACGAAAGCGGTCAATTATGCTTGATCAAGAAAAGAAAGAGAAAGAAACGTTTCTTATTTCTGTGAGAAAGTTCTGCATTTTGTATTGAATCTTCTCAGCTCGTTCACTCTTTTGCACAGTGCTACGGTTTTCTAATTTGGTTCTCTCTGTGTGTATGTGCGTGCGTGTGTGTGTGTGTGTGTGTGTGTGTGTGTGTGTGTGTGTGTGTGTGTGTGTGTGTGTGTGTTTGTATCTTTGTTTTGTGTTTCACGTGCAAACGTGCATACAGTCGTACGCGACCTTGTCATTTGTACAATCGTTTGCAATTACTTTCCTATACACACTTTGCCTCACACATGGAACTCTTTCAAATTGATCGTTCGTACCTGATGATACCTCGTTAGTCCAAGAATAGTATCCACCTGTGTATCCTTATCACCTTCGTGTTCACTGTGTTGTTCCCTTCAATCACTCACGCCGACATTTTTTGCTTCTTTGGCTGCATTATTGACGAGGACCACAGTTGGTAAGTCTGTTCGAGTCAAGAAGCGATCGAGAATCGCGTTTGAGGCGAAGAATAAGTCGAGTGAAGAATATCAAGTAGAGATTCTTTCTTTTCTTTCCAGCTTGTTGAAAATTATCACTTAGGAAACACGATTTGACTTTTGACACGATCTTCACGATAGACAGAGTCCTGAGTTTTTTTTTTCGAAAGCTTTGGTTAATCGACGTAAATTAACAAATGCATGCTGCTCGTTTACAATCAGCTATAATTTTTTTCTCAAACTGGGTGCCTAACGCGTTTCTTAAAACGTTCTTGCGGAAACAAAAATTTTGAAACAGAATCTAGGTCGCAATTGATACATCAATGTATCTGATGTAGTAAATTTCATTTAATTAAATTTTATTTAATAGCCCAATATCATAAATTTAAACGATCAATTTAATTAAAAATTAAATACAACGTAATATTAAGTAATTTTAGGTAGCAAATAATTTTATTGTATATATCAATAATTTACTAATTTCCTAATTTTTTAACTTATCATTTATTAATTGTACATATTAATCAGTTGATATTATCCATTTATGTTATTTAAAATTTAAATTTGTTATTAAACTGAACACTGTCTAATTACCATAAATTTATTATTAAGTTATAACTTTAGAAAAGTAAATGTTACGCGTTTTCCAAGAAACTTTTAAGAGACGTCTATTTAGAAAAGGCCTAACAGTTATCTTCCAGCTTTCGCTAATTAATCGTGTACTTAATTAAACAGAGTAATAACCATCGCTAAATATTCGCTAGAATTTCGTATCTAACATAATAGTGTTTAAGTCTACATCTTACCAAAGAACGTGTCTTCGTTTCTGAGAATGAAGCGATCTTCAAATACGATACGAAGGACAGCAAAAATGATTTCACAATTCAAGTTTAATTCACGTTGCAATACGGTTGATTGCAGCAAGTACTCACTTTCAAATGCGAGTTATGTCAACGATCGAGCCGCGATTTTATCTACGATATCTACGAACTTGGATTATCACGATACGATCGTGGATTCGAGCAAGGTATATTCAAATTTCGAATCATCCAAGTTTCAGTAGTATAGTTTGAAATACGTACCTTCCAAAAGAATCACGTTACATTCAGAGATTTCGTAATGAGAGATTCAGTCTGTTTGATCTAAAAGAAATCGTGTGTCGTAATACAATTGTAATTTCTCGCACCATTGAGTCAATTATTTTTTATGATTCGACAATAATGTAACAGACACGTTAATTGTATAAATAGTTTTATTTAATTTAGAAGTAATTCATTAAATGATAACTGTATTCGCAGATGTTCAATTGTAACAAGGAAGATATTGAGTTTGCCTTCGCGAAATTTAATTTCAATAACTCTTAATATCAGATCGTCGCAGATGAGGTGATCTGATGAATTTTTCTACAAGTAACATTTATGAAATTATGATTCACTAGACTCAATACCTTTCGACTAATTTTTTTCCAACCTAAGACCTTTTGAGATAACTTTTTAAAAGGCAATATTAACATTAAAGTTCAAAGTTTTCCAAAACGTTCACTTGAATTCAATGCTGATCCATTGCATACACACAACAATAATAATGTTATTGTAGTATCTAAATTAAATGAATATAAAACTTCTCGAAATTAAAGACACGTTCACGTGTTATATACTGGTACAAACTTTAACTTGCTAAAAATGCAGCTTCTTGTTAGTCTAAACCAAGTAACGAACTTAGTAATTTGGCGTTAACATTTTAATTGCAATATGCAAGAATAGAAAGTGTTTCAAACTAATCGTGTGTATTTATTCAGGATTCGCGTACGTGGGTGGAGCTTGCGTCGTGAATAAACGCCTAGAAAAAGTGAATTCGGTCGCTATTATCGAAGACACGGGCGGATTTAGCGGAATTATCGTCGCAGCTCACGAAGTCGGCCATTTGTAAGTCCACTCATCATTTTCATCGAAAATTCGAGAACTACATTGTAGAACTTAGTTATTTCAGTTATATCTTCTTGCACAATAATAATATTGGTAAATTATCAAATTATAAATAGACTGCTGGTTTTTATACATATACTAAAGTACATCTTGCACAATATTTGATACAATAGTTGGTAAAATAATTTTCCATCAAGATTCTACTTTTTAAATTATATTATATCCTTGATAATATGAATTCGCACAAAAATCCATAGTCTACTTATAAGTTAGACTTCTGTTTTGTAGTTTTATAATTACGTTTTATAATTCTTGTGATTTTATTAATGACATTAATGATTCCGTCCCTGTTACATCCGGGACGTAATTGTTAATTGCACGATGCAATTCTGGTCGTTTTAATTTTTTCAAAAATTGTATTAATTTAAAAATTACCATTGCCTTTCAGAAAATTCCATCCCATAAATTAGTAAAAAAGAAGCTAAGACTAAGAGTCAAAATAACGATATCATTCTTTACTATTAAGGTTGAATAATGTCTTCCGTTAAATAAATAAAATTCACTTCAGTTTTTATCTGTTTTTATCCGTTTCTCGTCGTTACTCTTGAAAATTGGTATTCTCTAAAAATAATGCTGATTTGTGTTGAAAACACGTTTGAACGAAGGATAAAATGACATTGAAATGCAAATACCATAGGCTTGGCGCAGTTCACGATGGCTCGCCACCACCCAGCTACCTCGGAGGTCCAGGAGCCGAAAAATGTCGTTGGGAGGATGGCTACATTATGAGTGATCTCAGACACACCGAGAAAGGCTTTAAGTGGTCCCATTGCAGCGTGTCGTCGTTTCATCATTTCTTGAAGTATGATTCATTCAGTTGGTTTATGAACCTCTCGGTTATGTTATTTCAAGAACTCGTCATCAACTTAGAGAACAAAAAATGAAGAAAATACACAGTGATAAATCAGGAGATTTCAAACATACTTTGTGCTCAAAATATTCACTCAAAAACAAATATTTCCAAATGATAACTGACAAAAGTTACGTTCAATCCTGATTTAATGCTTGTATTTTTAATTCTGACTGTATCATAATTGTCCAATCCTTTGTTACTTTTTTAGATAGTAGTTCACGAAAACTTATTCGAAAACTTATACACATCTTTTGTGGTCATATTATGTACGTAGTAGGAATTACGAAATTTTTTTTATTGATTAGTATTTATTATTATTATTGTTGATTATTTATTATTATCTTCTAATTAAATTAATTATAAAATTGCATGAATTATGAATTATACAATAATTATAATAAAAATAAATAACGAGACTCAGCCATCATGATAAAGTTTGAAACAAATTCGTTCAAATGCGTTCAGATACTTCCGTGAGCCAATATACAAATGAAAATTTTAAATACTTGTAAAGTGAAACGACTCGATCTTCGCAGTCTAAATTACTTTCTCTAATGTTTTTTGAATAATTGTTGCTACTTTCAAATATTTTCTGAAACGATTCACAAATTGCAATATTTCTGTTCCAGTGGTGACACAGCAACGTGTTTGTACAACGCACCCCACGAAGACGAAGCTCTTCCTCGAGTTTTACCTGGGAAACTCCTTTCGTTGGATGCACAGTGTCGAAAGGATCGCGGAACGAGCGCTTGTTTTGTAAGCCTTACAACGTCAATCCATCATGTATCGTTTTTCATCCATTGTGTCGTTAGTTTCGTGTCAATAAAATGATCGTTCAACGTTTTAGAAAGACGATAGAGTTTGCGCTCAACTATTTTGCTTTGACGCTGGTTCAGGATATTGCGTGGCGTATCGTCCAGCGGCGGAAGGTTCTGCTTGTGGAGACGGTCAGGTAAATAGTTCATTAAATACATCTAGTAATAAAGAATCTAAATTGTTGCATTAAAAATAACCAAGAAGAGATTGCATCTATTATATCTGTCTTCTTTTCGCGAAATCACTGATTGTAATTTTGTTGAAAATTTCAGTATTGCCTAAACGGAAAATGTGTGGCCGAGCACGAGAATATTATACCAGATTACACGCAAAACATTCCAACTTACGTGCGCCGAGATGGCAATTTCAATCCAGCAGCCCTCAATCGGCCTCTATATGCTCAATACAACAATACAGAGTACAGGTAATATACTAAATATACGCAATAAAATCATATCATTCCAAAAATCTGTAATTTCGTTTGTTGTAGTCGATAATATCTAAATAATTGTCATTAAAATATGTTGATCAAAATATTTAATTATTATCGTAACCAGTAAAACTGTTTTCTATTCCGTAACGCACGTTTCAGGTGGTTGTCATGCATTTTCAAATCGTCGTCCAAATATTTACATATTTATAATATGCATTGCAAAGGCTCTAGAGAGTCCAACTTTGTTTAATAAGCAACAATTTTCACCGTGTTTGGCGAATGTGTAATTGAGTAGAAAAAATATTTTTCCAACTTTCTGAGACCAACTCGAACAGATCATCGGGCAATGCTATTCCATCGATAATCATCCCCCGTAATGCTATGTCACACAGGTATCCGTGGGAATCGACGACACACAGCACGCCACAATCGAAATTCAAATACTCCTCGCCGTCGTCGAATCTCTTCTCGTCGACGAGCAATCCTTACAAACGCGTCACATCGTTCGCCACCACACCGGCGACCAAATACACCTACACCACTGCCAGTTATTTGTACGCCAATAAATACAAGACTAAAGTAAACAATAGTAACGATAATAATAGTTATAGTAAGAACGGATACGCTGCTGGTACCACTACCAGGAGGTATACGAATTATTCGTACTACACGGTTAGTCCGATGTCAAAGATCAACGATCTGAATTATCCGAAAATTAGCCCGTTCAGGCATAAGAGTACGGTGAGCACGGGGTTCGCAGCATCAGGCAAAAGGGATCAAAACGGTCTTCAGAGCGATGCTCGCGGTAAGAGAAATCTGTATCAAAAGCCAACGATATGTACTCACTTTCTTCTTGGGGTTACAAGACTCCTTCTCTTTGTCTTTTCTATCGATATATCGTTTGAGTAAACGTTATCGTTACCGACGACTTTTCTCCTTGCCTATTTTCTCACTTTCATTCTATATAACATGTTTCTTGCTTCATCCTCTTGTCATTCTCTGTACAGTGAAATTAAGTATAATTGTACACAGGTGTTCCTCCATTTCTTCTTTGCTATTTTATCTAATTTGCTCAGTCATTTCTTGCAATCATCGTCCATGAACAGCGTAGCCGTTAAACCGCTATACAAGATGATTTGAAATGGTGACAAATTGACACGTCGCATTTTTCATCGTCAGTATTCCTCCAAGTCTATGACAATTCGTGACAATTCACTTGTGAGACAGTGAATATTTTCCGTTTACCAACTTCGTTTTCCTTCTCCAGTGTTTCTATGTATATACTATGGCTATTTCTGAATAATGAATAACTTGTGATAATCCCACGTTAAATGTATCATATATTTCGATATTCTTGGTGTCTTTTCCTGTTCATTGTGGAATAACTATTTTCTGTTTCTGAGTAGATGTATTATATTTACGATAACCATTTCTTCTTTACAGTTTTCATTTCAGGATCTCAGATCATTTTTTACTTATACATAATATTATAAATCAAACAACGACATTAATCACCTTTCTAAAGTGTCACGTAAGTTTTAAAAAACAATGAATTCTGTCTTACTTGATTAACGACGTGTACAGAGTGCAAGGATTCTTGAAACTTCTAAAAATTACTTTCAACTTCTTTAAATAAAATATAAGTGCAGGTCTCCGAATTCCTCTTTAGTGTCAACACTTACTCTTTGATACAATCAAAATATAATACTTCAACATAAAAAAAAAAAACTAGGTTTATCTTAATCTCTTTTTAGAACCAGAGGGCGATGAGTGCGCGGACGAGGGGTCAGATTGCGCGGAGCTGATTGACAGGCTGAGAACATGGCTGTGCCATTTGCAATCTATGAAAACCCGCTGCTGCGCGTCCCTAAAGACGATCTGTGCCGCTTGATGGGCAGCGTTGAAACGGTTCTTCCGGTTCGTTAAGGAGTTCACGTGGCTACGCATCCAGAGATCCGACACCGCAGATCCGACATCGAACGCTTGTGGCGCGCACTCAGCACGCGTTCAGCTCATGGAGCAGACCATATTCTCCATTGGAGAGATTTGGGACTTTAGGCGAATCATGTGATTCACATCGTGTCGTTCGGTCAGCATGATTTCTGAAAGACCAGAACATCTTACGAAGTTCTTAAATGCTCTGGTGGTCGAAACCGCACGAAGAACGAATGTGCAATTCAATTTTTATTAAGTAGTTACATAATCTCACTGTGTTACCCAGAATATAATTTCTCTCTCTCTCTTCTCTCTCTCTCTTTCTCTTTCTTCTTTCTCCTCTATTTCTTTTTTTTAAGGATAGTACCGCAGGAGCTTTGTACAGACAACAGGCGTGAAGACACGAATGAAAACGTTCAATCAGTTATATCCGATAGGTTTGATCGTATATTTATTCGATGCATCGCGCGAGAGATCTTTGTGTTACGACAGAAATATTCACGCGAATGGACGCGCTAGCTACGGACGCGCAAGCACACGCGAGAAAATGAGCTTCCCTTAAAATCATGAGAATTGTAGCACAAGGCAAATAAATGGTGATTATATGACGGAATCGTGCGTTCCTTTTTGTTGGTTTATTTTTTTTTTTTTTACAAATCTTTTGTGCAAATTAGATCGCCGAATTGAGAGAATTAAGAAAATACTGAAATAATTATTGGACTGCCTGATAGTATAGATGTGTTTCAACTACTTATATTTTATATCGTTATCTTTAAGCGTTGATAATTGGGAAAAGATAATTTAATACTTGTAGACGGCATTCATTAATTGGAAATGATAATATATTGTGATACAAATGTATATATTTGAAAGACAAATTTTAGAAAATCTTTTTGTCCCTTTTTTTTGTATAATTGTCAATTTGATGATGAACTGTCAATAAAATGATGAATTAGTTTTCTCATGTACTTCGTACACTTAGGATCATTCCGCACCTTAAAATATAGAGAAATCTTTCCCTTCTGCTATTCCAAAGTACCTGCTTATAACAAATCGTTCAACTCGATCTTAATAAAATTCTAGCTCACACGAAATTTACAGGGATTTACAAGGATTTTCTCCTTTAAACGTATTTAAAGTATTATTCATCTTAATCATCGCATAATTAAGTTAAGCATCGAACAGAATTACAAATTTAACTTTTATAAATTATTTTATTTTCTTCTTCGAATATGTTAAACATCTTCTTCGAATATTTAAAACATCCAATACTATATTTTACAACTATACATTTTCTATTCCATTACTATATTTAATAACTTTTAGTATTTTTTTAAATTTAACTTTAATTTAATATTCATCAATATTACTTTTACTATAAGATTTTTCTACAGAAATGTATATCACAAATTTATTGTACTTAAGATTTGTTACCTCGTAACAATTCTGGATTGATCCATTATCTCTTAACAACCTATTCCACTATCCCTTAACAGTCCCGGATTGATCTATTATTTCTTAACGACCAATTCTACTATCTCTTAAGTACATTTATACATAAATCAATTTCACAATGTTTTTATGGGTCATATTAATCAATATGGGTCATATTAATCAAACACTCCAGATGAACAGAGATATCTTTAATAACGCAAATCATACTTTGTAGCAAGTTACAAATATAAACTCGATAAATCTTCTTTTTAAAAAAATTAATTAAAATTCATTTTTTTAATTCATATAACTTATTTTAGCGCAAATAGTGCAAAAGCCATAATGACAAGGCGGACGTTACCGCGAAAATTAATGTGATATAAGTCTTTATATAACAATTGCATAGTATATATATAATAATTGTGTATACCAATAGCAGCTAATGATTCTTCTTATGAAAATGACTTTGTAAGTTATATTTTATATAAATATTATATTATAATAAATTATGAAGATCTTTAAAAATTACAATACTGTAAATATTGTATTTTTCTTATGATAGATATATTTTGAATCTGCATTAAAAGGAACAGAAGTAATAAAGAATGAATATTCTGTGTGAATAATAGAGATTTCCTCTAAACACACTTCCATACCAAATGATAATGATATGTACTAATATAATATAAACGAAGTAAAATAATAATTTTCGTTAACATTACAGCTTACAATAAGTTGTAAAAATATACAATATTATTTACGAATATAATTAAATTTGATAATTTATTGAGTATCATTACGAATAAACTTATATAAATTACAGACAAACTAGTTATAACAGTAATTATCAGTTAATAAAACAGTAATTTAAAATATAAATTAATTTAAATAATTGCATACGCATAGAAATACTAACTCACATATACTAGAAAAAAGAAAGAATTACTAATATAAAATATTTACAATTGTTACATTCAAAAATTTATAATGCACGTATCATTGAACAACTTTTGGATCTATTCCTATTTCCTCGTACAATTCAGTTTTACTACCGGGATAATTATCCAGTATACAATCTAAAATTTCAGTACACAAACGCTTTCGTTTCGCATATTCGCGTGAATATTCGTTTAGTGCTTTCTCTGCCTTTTTTTTACATTCAGTCAAGTCCTCGGTATTGCTTGCCTCCATTAATCCATCTAATTTATTTGTCAATAGTGCTATTCTCTTCTGAAGTTCAATTTTCTGTCTTCTCGCTTCTTCGATTGTGATGGACGACTTCATAGATGATAATAAAGCCTCTTGTACTTTGATTTCTCTCTCAAATTCTTGATACTTGCTTTCAACTTCGTTAGCATGGGCCTGCAGTTCTTTGTCTATTCTCATTAACTCTTCTATGTCGTTAGACGAATCCTGAACTGGACAGTAAATTTTCTGTTTTCCATAGACCTAATACAAAAATCTTTTAGCTAAATTGATCTATTACTACATTAGGTAATAAATATCCTACTTTTTCAAATATCTTCCCTTCAGACACCAATTTGTCTATAGCTTTTTGTACAGCTGTTTTGCCATATTCATTATGAAGATTTGAAACTAAGTCGTTAATACTGTAAGGTCTGTTTTGCACTTTCATATATTTGTACACAGTATCCGTCATTGCTGTCAATTTGATTTTTTTCTTTTCTCACGTATGATATTTAAAGGTTATTTGACGTCTGAAAAATTATAATTTCATTCTATCACACCATTTGATTTCAAACAAGACTTAAATTCATTGTCAGAATTAAATTTTGTTACACATTATAAATATCTTCATTAAAAAAATGATCAAAGTTGTAACATTAATTAAGAATCATATTATAGACCTGTCAAAAACTTTTACTATTGTTTAGGTCACTATTTCACAACTTTTATTACTTAAGAGACACAAAATTATAAATGAACTATTATTTTCATATCTTTTGTGTTACTAATTGTAAGATTACTTTGAAAATGCAACAAGTGTTCTTATTAAATTCATAAGTCACGTGACTTATATATAATATCATTGACAAAAGACAGAATAGACTGGACATGAAATAGAACTTCGTGTCCCAAAGTCTGAAATACCGACCAGGAAAAAAATTACTAGTTTTTTAGCGCACTCTATGCTTAAAGGCATAGATCAGGTGTGCGATACCTCGTCTATGACTAAAGCAACAACCAAGGACACAACAGTGACTGACAAAAATAGCAATAACGATTAATTTTTTCATTTCACCGCTACGTAGCGGTGAAATCTTCGAAAATAAATGGATTAAATTTTCAATTGCAAATGAATCTAATTAAAACATTCATGATACCATTCTCTTAATTAGATTCTCGGCATTTCTAGTACTCTAATTTAATAGTACAATGCACAAATCAGTATTTTTAAAAATAATTATTATTACACGTCACAGACGAGATATATGAATAGACCTAGCATACAATATATTTTTTCTGCCCACGACTGGAGGGTGCATGAACCTACTTACCATTTTCGTGTCGCATGCTGCCGTACCGACTCGGGCAAGTTTTGTACCGCGAAAATCGGAAAATATGGCGTTGCCAGATTTATTTCGAGAATTATTCATTGAATTGATGGTGGTGGTACTTCATCAACGAAGAAATATAACGATTTAAAGCAGAAATAGATGAAAAGTGAGATGAAAAATTTAATATATATTTGACTACTATCATCTCTTCAAAACTATTAGAAAAAAATTATTGAAATACGATATTTCTGTGAACAACATAATTAGATATAACGTTTTTTTATTTACAAATTTGTAAATTCACAACTTAAATAAACTATCTTCATCCCGTAAACTCGATTTCATGAAAGTTTGAACTTATCAATAAAATGGGACTTATTCCCAATTAAACTTCCGTCGTGTGCACATCGAATAAATTTTAGAAGTTTGAAAAAAATTATCAACTGTTCTGGATCACTGACGACCAAAATATATATTAACCTTCAGCGGAACAGAGACTCATTGCCAATTAAACTTCCGTCGTGTGCACATCGACCAAAATTTAGAAGGGAATTTTTAAATAACATTTCTGAATATTCTATTGTGTAAAAATTATCTAATATTTCTAATAATTTATTTATAATAATTAAACAATAAATTCTCTTCTATAACATTTCTAAGTACTATTTAAAATTTTCAATTAATCATTTGTAGTAATCGAGCCACTAATACATTTCTAAGAAATTTTAATTAATAGTTTAAATAATTAGTTTTTTACTATTTGTAAAACAAGAATATTTATTCAATATCTTAAATTAACCATTAGATTGATCAAACAATTATGCCTTATTTTACGAATATTTTTTCTCTTTGAAACAAATTACTTAAACTCAATACAAGTCGTGACTCGTGTGATAAATATATAAAACAGTACTGATTTACAACACCATAATGAGATCCGTGCGTAGTCACCTCCACATGATGGTCTTGGTAATTGATATCGTTTTACAAACATTATAATTTACAAAACAATATCAAGCTAAGAACTACGCAACCTACAGTTCAGTTTAGATCGTGAAAATTTCTTTTCATTCCTTATATCACGATCTAAAGTGGACGGCAAGAATAACTAATTGATAAGATATTATACCTCCAATAAGAGTCCCATGCTCTTCTCATACGAAATCCGAATTTCAGCGAGACACACATAGTACCACCCGAGATATTCTCGCGTTACGTTTATAAGAAAAACCTCTGTATCAGGAAAACGGCTCGACGGGGGGGCTTGTCGTGCCACCTCTTGAATTGTCATACGCTTCTGATACAAGATTCGAAATTTCAGCGAAATACAACTTTTGACTCGCGGGGTATTCCCGCTTGAAATTGTTTCGAAAAACCTGTGTCAGGATAACCGCTTGACAGGAAAATTTTCAAGCGGAATCTCGGAAATGTTGATATTTTGCTTTGTTTGGAATCATTGGTCTGTTTATTTTGGTTTCCAATGTTTATTTACATTTTTCGGTGTAAACACACTTTGTTTTGAAATATTTCTGAAAATTTGCAAGTGGTGTAACGGCCAACACTTCAAATCCTTACTTAATCTACATGTTTTCAAGATACGAAGCCACAAAATGCAAGTGGATGTCGCTTATCCTATGATGAATTGCGACATATTAAGCGTGCAGAGTGCGTAACACCTCTATGATGGGTATGTCCGTGCCCAGCCTAGAGGTTCCTAACGAACCTGGTGTCTGTAGTAGGTGTCACCGTTATCAACCCCACTAATGAATCTTTTGGCGACTGTGAGACGTATGTCACTTTACCTTATTATATCATTTATAATCCTATTTTGACCTTGTCCTACCTTGACCATCATCCTACATCTTTTCTGAAAACATAGATCTAAGTATAGCCACAGTATCATGGATTGCACTAGTGCACTATTGCGAGAAGGATAGAAATATGTGTCGTGTGTCAGACGAGAAGACACAGCAGTAGTGTATAACATATAGGTACATATGTGGTATAGGAATAGACCTAGCATACAATGTATATTTCCGGCCAACGATTCGGATGTCTCAGGACCTCCTTATCGTTTTTGTCACATCCTGTCGTACCGATTTATGCAAGTTTTTCTCTGCAGCGCTACTATTGATGAAAATTAAAATTTAATAATGTGGACTATATTGCCACATCTGCTTCGACAATTATTTTAAAAATCGAGAATTTTTTTAAAAAATCATTCCTGGCGCATTTACTACTTGGCCAACCTCGATCGTTTTATTTGATGTAAGTCCCTAATTCACCGTTCTTTAAACGTAAAGTGCGCTAGAAAGCCAGTGATTTTTTATTATATCGGTTTTTCAGTTCCCCGTCCACGAAACCCTGTAAAGTGCTAGTTCTATTTTTATACTTCGTCGGTGTGCACGTGAACCAGTGATTCTTTTCCTGGTCGGTATTTCAGATTCTGAAACATGAAGTCTCATTTTATGTCCAGTCTATCCTGTCTTTACTCAATGATAATATAATCAAACATTAAAAGTGCGGGAAATTTAATTAATCGTAATCTAATCTTCATATCTTCTCAATATTTCATAAACATCGAGAAAATAAACAGTATAATGTTTAGAAAAATTAAAATATGAAACTTCCAACCTACTTACTTCTAATAAGTAAAAGAAAAACACTCTTTTAGGGAAAAAGGTGATTATGTTATTATTTTGCATATTTTATATTGCGTGTTGCTTATGACAACGATACTTTCTGATCGCAGCATTTTTGGTCAATATTAATTTGTTTAATGTCACAATAACTGATTATAAATAACTATTGTGACTATGAATATTCATTATTTACTGTCTTAAATTTTTACATTCTCATAACACGATTAGCATTTCATTTCTTATTTAGAATTAAGAACTGACTTATTATGATATAACGGTTGTAACACGTTACAATGTGCTTATTTTCTCAATTAATGCAGCGTCTTTTATTCTCGACATCTTTATACTGTCATAAGACTGAAACATTTCCATCTTTCGCTATAGTATGTAACATATTTATGATATTTGATGTGCTCTTTATCCAGAATAAACAGAAAACTTAACATACGAGCTCTGACAATATAAATTTCTTAAAGCAAAGTAATGTATGAAAGAACAACCTGTTGGACTTTATTATGTTCACCTATACATAGATAGTGTCAGAGTGAACAGAAATTGCACGTTAAAGACGTGACTGAACGAGTTATCTTCGGAGGATGGGTGTGAATAGTGTTACTGGAGGAACGTTCTACTCTAAATTTGCTATGGGTGAGTCAATCATTGTACAGATGCATTGAATCGCTTGTCATGTCACATCACTCAGACAAATAATGTCATTATTAATCAAATCGGTCATCATTATTGCGGCGTACGCTAATCATCATTGCGTTACTATAATCTCCAATGAACTTGAAAATTTTCGACGTGTAATAATCCCTTTGTGGAGAATTAGCACTATTTAGCACTGGTTACATGTTTGTATATTACACGTTTATTGCATTACATTATATTATTCCATTATATAATAAAGTAATTCACTATATGTACGTATACGTTCTATATTGCACATGTGCGTGCTATGATAAATATCAATAATACAATTTTATAAAAATTCGATAGGCATATGAATAATATTAAAATATTACAATTTTGGAATAACTGAAATAACTTGAAAATTATATATTTAATTTAAATCTTTTTTATTTAATAACATATTTAAATTTAAATCTCCCGATCGGAAGAAGTGAAAATAGTCCGATAATTAAATTAATCAAATCGAAGGAATATGCTTTAGCTTCTCAGTGACCTCTGTATTTGCTGTGCGTGTGAAGATTAGATGTCAGTCTCAAAAGGATTCTCACCGAGTCAGTTGCTTGCGAGAGTTCATTGAGAGTACAATAAAACTAGTTTGGTCAGTTTAGTGAAAGAAACAATCTGTGCGTAATTTGATAGAATTTTAAGTAAATATAATATGCAACATTAATATCACAATTCCTAAACTCGGTATAAAATCCTTTTCCCTAAAACATATACAATGCATTTGCACATGTGATATTGAAAAGAAACGCATCAGATCATTATTACAAGGTTATCACGGTATCGTTATCACATACGAAATGGCAACCACAAGACTTTCACTTTCTTTTTTATTAGTTAAGATTTATAATAAATAATTACATAAGAAGTTATTAATATATTGTATTATATCGTCGATAAATCTTTTTAATTTAATTCAATAACAAAAATTATTAGTATTAGTCTTATAGTCTTATTAGTCGAATAGTATTATTCTTCAGCAATATTTGCTAGCTTATTATATTATTTGATGTTCCATAAAATATAAATATAAATTATAAGATATATTTATTCATAAATTATTTTTTCTAGGACTTAATGAACTTCTTGATTTAACGTTTCTAATTAAATTTGTCCTACTATATGTATGTATGTATGAAACTGAATCTTAAAGTCAAATATTCAATTTCATGTATAATGATTCACGAAAATATTCGAATATTTATTTTACGTAGAAAAATTTTGTAAAATTTAGTGCTTATAAAGATAGTCCCATTGTATATTGAAGTCATAATATATTGGATTCTTGCATTAAACATCTTTAATTTCCATGATATATTTTTATATTCATTTAGTTTATAATTTTTATTATGTATTTAATTTATAAAATATATTTAATGTATAATTTATTATGTTAAGTAATAAATTAATATATTTATTTTCTGTAATACATTTTGGCCACTATAATCGACATAAATTAATAGTCGGGTCTCGTGTTGCAGTGTTAATAAAATTTCAAAATGTTCTATATAACACATATAATATATTTATAAAAGTCAAATTATCGTAGATAAATTAATATATGTTCCGTGTAATTAATTACTTATATAATTTATCTTATCTAATTTAAAAATTGAAATTAAAAATTCAACAAGACACAAACTTTGATAAACACAATTTGATAATTAATGTATAAATATATACTTATCAAAAATCTTCCATCTTGCAATGATGTGACCGAGTGACACATCACATTATTGTTTCGTATCAACTGAAACAGAAAATTATCGGTTGCTCTCTAACATATAAAATCACTACACATTGGAATCTCTGCCAGTAGCATCCGCGATTTAACTACATATTGTTGAACTTGTTTTTCAGGAAACTTAGCTAAAAATAAATACTGCACCGGAAAGATGATTTACGCGAGTGTCGCGTTGTTCTTGTCATTGTTACTATTCGTGATTGGTCTCTCCGTAGGGTTGTGTATTGGTAACTTCAAAGGAAGCGATGCTCTCGACACGGCACCACTTATCGATGGGTGAGTGATCTTCGATATTACCATTTCAATAAAAAAAAAAATTTTGAAATTGCAAAATTTAAAGAATTTTGTTTTAAAAAAAATATTAATTGGTATTCGAATTAATCGAAGTTATAACGAAAGACTATTATCGCTAATAATTCCGATAGATAATTATTAGCATGATTAGCATTAGGTGATTGTTATCCTAATGAATTAGTAAGTAGATAAGGTTACGTATTAATTAATAAGAGTGTTTGATCACTATTTTATAGCCTCTCTTCTGAATTACACACTATCACATTAAGATCGAAAATCACATTAATCAATTAACATAAATAAGAGTGTTTGATCACTATTTTATAGACTCTCTTCTGAATTATACACTATCACATTAAGATCGAAAATCACATTAATCGATGAACATAAATCAGAGATAATGATGCAGCATCCACGTGTTTCTGAAACATTTACTTATTTATTTACCTAGATATTCTTTTTCTAGTTACCACAAAAATAAATTATATTATTATTCTTCCTTTTCTCTTATTTCACACAAATACAATGTGATTCCTAATTTTCCGTTTCAGTCACAATGATTTGCCTTCTAACCTGTACGAGTTATTGAACAACAATTTGGACACGTTCAACTTCACACAAAATTTGAGCAACGATGCATTATGGGGTCTAAATGCATGCAGAACGTGCCATACAGATCTTCCTCGACTGAGAAAAGGAAAAATAGGTGCACAAGTGAGTGAAAAATACACTGCAAATACAAAAGACAGATTATTTACAGAATTTTCATTCTTATCATATGTACAGATACATTTTGAAACAGCAGTGATATGTGGTAGATACAACATGAATTTTTTACGTAGTTTCTATTGGTGCATACTTTATTGATCTTTTCGTTTTTTTTTAATTATTTTTTATTTTTTTCTAATTGATGTAGATGTAATAATGGTACTTGTGAATTAATTGACAATGTAATTGTAAAAATAATTGACATTTAATTGAATTGTGTTTATCAGTGACTATAAAAGAGCGATAATTTATTCATAGCTATGTGATTCACGCGCTAATCTTTCGCAATTTTGTAATTATAACTCATACTAGCTATAATAACCAAGAGATTATATAAAATGAAATAAAATATTACTATAATAAATCATAAAATTCAGTAAAATATTATTACATTTTATTATGCAATATATATTACTAAACTTCGAATTTCTCTAAAGAGAAATTTTCCTCCTCTATTAAATACTACAAAAAGTGTTTTACTTTTTTTGTATTACGTAGTATTATAAAACATTATTAAATATTATATATTATCATATAATATTATATTATGCATTCTTAAATTTCTTGTACATGCACAAAAATTTGTGATCTAATTGTCACATACTTTTTATCATCTAATATTAAATCAATTTATACTAATAATATAGACTATGAGATTTCAAATTTTATTAATCTGTGGTTCTCAATCATTAAATTTTTTCATAATTCATTTAGTAATAACAATGAGTGCAAATTTCAGTTCTGGGCTGCCTACGTTCACTGTAAGTCGCAATTTAAAGACGCAGTACAGCTGACACTGAGACAAATCGACGTTATCAAAAGATTAGTCGCTAAATATCCGAAAGATTTGCAATTCGCAACGAAAGCTAAACATATCGAAGAAGCATGGAATAATGGGAAAATTGCTTCGTTGATTGGTGTCGAAGGAGGTCATTCTATTGACTCTAGCTTGGCTGTTCTCCGGCTCTACTACGAACTCGGTGTGCGTTACATGACGCTCACCCACATGTGCAACACACCATGGTACATTTATTAAATTTTTGATCAATCGAAAATTTTCAACAAATCATCGAATTTCAACATAGAAAACTAACTGATATTGATTAGCATATTCAATTGGTAAAAGCGAAATTTTGCAATAATGTAACGTTAGCTTTTAATGCAACAAAATATTTGTTGTCTTATAAGTACTATAAAATGAAGATGCAATAGAGTTTTATAAAACAGTCATTTCAAAAATATTGATAAATATAAAATTGTTTTCTAATGAAGGGCTGACGCATCAGTGGTGGACGATGGCTCTGTTCGCAATCTTACGAAATTCGGCCAAGTACGTCGAACATCTTTGATTCTTTTCTTTTATATTGTAAAAATAAATTACATACGTATAATATTTCAAATCACATCCGTTATGAAAATATGAAATTTTTAATTTTTTTTCAACAGGCTGTAGTCCTCGAAATGAATCGATTAGGAATGTTGGTCGATTTAGCGCATGTGTCCCATAACGTCATGAGGGAGACACTCGCAGTAACGAAAGCCCCCGTTATTTTCTCTCATTCATCTGTCTTTAGCCTTTGTCGCAACTATCGTAACGTACCTGACGATGTTCTCCACATGGTTGTAAGTAATTTTTCAGTTGTTTTCTGATATGAAATGGCATAACAATAAAATATAATTCTACGCGCATTTTTAGAAAAAGAACGATGGTATCGTGATGGTGAACTTCTACTCAAAATTTGTTAATTGCAATTCCTCAAGAAACGCTACTATACAAGATGTTATAGGTATGATCAAACAAATAATTTGAATATAACTGTTATATTATTATTATTATTATTATTATTATTAAATATTATTTTTTCACGTATCAAGTTCTATATAAAATTATATTATAAAATTTTATGTGTATCAAGTTCGTCATAATACCATACATTCGTTTCGATTAAAAAGATGAAACTATAAAATAGTAAAATTAGCGTTGCTACAAATAATTATTATCTATTTCCCTTTTTATAGATCACATTAATTACATTCATAATCTTATCGGAGCTAACCACGTTGGCATTGGATCTGACTACGATGGTATAGAGTCGTAAGTGTAACATCGACGCTACAAATTGCGAAGTTTAACATTATAGAGATAAGCAAGATCCGCGAAAGTTTGAATAACGTATTTTAGATTGCCAGAAGGTTTGGAAGACGTTTCTAAATATCCGGAATTATTCGATCGCCTGTACGAAAGTGATGTGATCCCACGATGGACCAAAGAGGAACTTGAAAAGTTAGCTGGCAGAAATTTGATCCGTGTATTAAAAGCTGTGGAAGAAGTGCGTTGAAGAATTTAATCAAAATGACAATAAAATGATTTATAAAAATTATTAAAAATTAAAAACATGCGATTAATTTTGTGTCATGTTTCCAAAGGTGAGCGATTCATTGAAAAACTCGGAACAGCCACGACAAGATTCCATAGACGCACGAGAAATTTATGAAACTGAAGTAGAGAATCATCTTCAGCCAGGTTTATGTAACACCGCGAAACAGTAAGTGCATTAATCTAAAAATAATTTTATTTTTGTTTAATACTTTCATTTTCTTTGATTTGAATAATATTTTACTTGTACAGATGGAATGATTGGAAAGCGACAAATTTAGTTAATACGACACTTATTTAAAGAAAGAAGATGTGATGTTAACATGTAAGATCAAACTGTGAGTAATAAAAATATAAAATATCGTAAAGATATTACTTACAACATGTATATTTACACAGTCCTTTATCTTTTTTTTAATAAAAATCCTCATTGATAGCTAAAGCTTTATCAATACGTTATTATAAAACTATATGTTTATTTATGTAATTTTATTGTACAGTAATACAATCATAAAATGGAATCTTTATGTCTTTACATCTTTATATTATTTACTGAATAAACGTACAAGAATGCATTGCTATACATTTATGTATGCATATGTAATTTCACACATTAAATAAATAAAATATTACATTTCCAGTGAAATATCTCCACTTTTTAGACAGTTTGAAATGTATAAATGTATAAATTTAATATGTTACAATAAATACACTCTAAACAATATCGTAATTCTATAAATTTTGATCGTGAATATCATTATCAACTGGTTTTTATTCCATTTCCCATTCCATTATTTAATGAAACAGACTCCTGCGATTTTTGCATTCTGTTTGTATAAGTAATAAAGCTTTTCCTGGAAATAAGCAAACATTCAAGAATGTTTCATACAAAATTTCCTTTTTGCATTCATTACTATAAATTAATTTTTATGCTAACCATTGACTTTTTTTCGCAATCGGATATATTTTAGGTGGTGGGAAACCATTGAACGAAGAGCTAAGACTTATGCTGTAGGATCCAATGTCCCTCCAGATCAACCAGTCACCTTGCTGAAATTCTGGCAGCATTACGTCCTTCAAAATGCAATCCAAGGAATCACAGGTTGGACCCCAAATATATGAAACGAATTTTTCATCATTCTCTGGCTGAAATATATTACATTAAATATAATAGTTTTCTCCTAAATCTCTTTGTATCTAATTCTGCACATCTTTCTATTCTTCGTACTAAAAGTTAAAAATCCAATCTTAGAAACTTAATCTAACGCTTATTTCAGATCTAAATTATTTCATTATATAATTATATTGGTTTCATTATTATTTCATTTATTATATAAAATATTCTACCTTGTCTAGCGGTATCGGTAGCCTCGCCTTTAAATTCAACAATTCTTCTATGAAACAGTTGTACACTCCACAATTCATGTAGTACATTCTAACTGTTTTCTCCGCTTTACGAACAACCCTTTTTGTATGAATAAGCGATACCAGACTATATGCCGATGTTGCATAATATTGCCCTGGTTCGCTGATGATCGTGATATTCAGGTCGATGTCTTGAATTTCACTGTTGATAAGACTTGCAATCTGGATGTTTCAGAAACAACATTGCAAATGTAACAGTTCGACAAAACAAGCAGGTTACAATCGCTTATGATGTTAATTTATTACATGCTCCTTACTTGTTATTTTTCGGTAATTTTAGTGAACACCCAAAGAATTAAATCTAATTATAAATCTCAAAGTTTCAAAGTCTAGCAAAGTCTCACCTCATCGATAAAGAATTCTCTGTTACCAGGAAATCCACCACCGATATCGATTAATTGAACATCTTTGCAACCAATTTCTTTAGCAGTCGAGATTAGTTTCTTGCACATTCTGATTCCTCTGACATAAGCCTCTAATTCGCCACACGGGCTACCGACATGGAAACTAAAGCCCCACAACGTTAAACCAAGGCTTTTTATTAAATGCATCAATCGAACCGTTTCTTCGTCCGGATCGCAGCCGAATTTCATTCCAAGTGATACCAGGGCATTCTTGGCGTCGCAACAAATACGAATCACTATTCTGTTAATTATGCAAATAATGAAAATGAATATTTATTATCTATTATAAAATTTTACACTTCCCATTATACTAGAACTATCGAACTAGTCAAAAATGATCGGTTCGTAAGTTTTCACATTTAAATGATTCAAGTAATTTTTTACAAAATAAAAGCTTATGTTCTTTATTGTATTGTAAATATTTTCCTTTTCCTTTGATGCTCTTTTTCAGACAAATTGTTAGTAGTTTAATCATCGCGATCGATAGCTCTAGTATCTAGTTAAAATGAATCACTGATTTGTCATTGTTCGCTCACTTCGCTTCTGGAAAAATGTTGTTTATCTTGAGAATTTCCGTGTCACTGTCGACGATCATTTTTTCGACGTTCATCATCTTGGCGAATTTAATGTGAGTGGTCCATTTGGCCGGATTTGCGAAGATAATTCTATTCGAAGGTACTCCTAACTCCATTACCGTCCGTATTTCTTGCTAACGAAAATAAAGACAGAAAGCAGTATATTTTAAGTATAAACATTGCTGTAATAGTATTGAATCGCTTGAAAAAAATTCGTTATAGTAGCTATATACTTCGGATGCACAATCGAAACTGGCATTCATGATTGCCAAGATCTTCAGGAGGGGCGGATCTGCATTGCACTTGACAGCTGAAATTTGAAAACATTAAGAAATAATAATAATATAAACATCAATCAACAATCAATATACAATTAATTAGTTAAGTGTAAAATATTCGTAGAAAATATTTTATTTCAGTTTAGAAAAGAATTTATTTTTAATGACATGAGATATTACTTGATTACTGTTTTTAATGATTGAAGTGTTACAAGAAATATTATAAAAATACATTTTTTTTTATAAGCAATACATATTATATTTAATTATCGGTATTAATTTATTAAGGAGGTATTTTTGAATTTTATGATTACTGCAATTTTTCACATGTTATGATTATGATAATTGTAAGTCATAATACGATATAACAATAATATAATACTTAGTAGTACTAATATTCCTTAAATATTTGTAAATAATCTGAGATATGATAATAGGAATATAGCAATAAATTCCAGGTTGACAAATTAAGAATTCTAATAGATTAGAAAGTTTTTATGTTACCATAATGTGGAACAATTCTTGGCATCTTCTCGATCCAATTTTGATGTTTCCGCATAACATCGGCAACATCAAGAATACAAAATGGTTCCTCTTTTGAATGATATTCCGTTTTAATGATACTTTTGATTATGTCTGTTTCTTTATCCGTATCTTCAAACACTTTCACTTCGTTGAAGATCGAATGGGCCATCTTGATAGATTTAAACTTTTAAAATACCATAGTTTCTCTGGATGCTGTCGATCTCTTTAAATACGTCTAATCTTATAACTAAGATATTATGATAAGATCATCTGCTTCCAGATATAATTATTTATATATTTCATTCAGTTCACATTTGCTTAATGATAAGATCTTAAGGAATACTAACACGATTTGTAAGTGATATGGTATTTGAAATACTACAAAAAGTTTCTAATAAAATTTTGGATGAGATATATAAATAAAAATTATGAGATGAAAGATCAACTGGTCAAGATAACTGATCAATTAAATAAATTATGTGATTAATTTAAATTAATTTAAATTAAGTATTTTGATCTAATTCTAGTTCAAATGAATCATTTACCTAAAATAATTAATTATTGGGAAAATTAATGATAAGATGATTTAAATTAATTATTTAGTTATTAAAAATTAACCTTTCAAAGATGACGCTTGATGTTGGTTTTTGATCATTTTTATAGATCTATGTAATTATATTATAATACCATATATAATTATGAAATTTCGTATCGTTGAAATAATTTGCAATAATTATTTTTATTCTGAAAGTATTTGTAATAATGTTTTCAACGTTTGTTATATATTGTTGCACTTTTCTCCTCAACATTTCGAATAAATATTATATGTATTTTTCCCAGAAGCGATGAATCACGCAATACTGTTTTTTCCCGAACGTCACAGTTTCTTACACGTCTTACTTAATATAAAAGTAAATTAGTATTATGTACATACTGATAGAGTTAAGACCTACACATTTACATAAAAAATAATGTCAAAAAAGTATGTCCAAGATCAAAATCATTGTTCTCTCAAGATTGAAAATAAATGGAATGCGTTGTTTTGATATTAAGAATATGAATAATAAATAGTATGACTATACTTTATGATTTGTAAAAGATATTAAAATAAAACTAAAACGAGAAATGCAAATATCTATTTAATGGAAAAGTTTAGCATGTTTGATAATGTATACGTAATATTCATTCCTTTATTTATTTTTTAAAATAAAATTAAAGTGTCACAAATGATACAAAGTTCTTAGCAAATGAAACAAAAAAATCCTCTTAATATTTTTTTAGACTATGTGAACACCTTAAAAACATGAAATTGATTTAATAGACAAATATACTGATTTAGTAAACAAAGTTTAAGCGTTAGATACTTTAAATCGTAGAGAAATGTATAAAAGAACAGATTTTAATATGCCGCTGGTTCTCTGTAATAATCATCAGATGGCGCAGTAATGTGAACACTACTTGAATATACAGGAGGTTCTGGTTTGATCGGTAGCAAAATGGCAGCGTGCGACTCTACCACGGACGACAGTCTTTATCCAATTGCTGTTTTGATCGACGAATTGAAAAACGAAGATGTACAGGTAATTCTGAAAACGCTTGACGTCTATATTTTATAATTGCAAAGTAATCGATTTATTGTACCGCCGTTGCTAGAGAAAACAGAGTATCAAGGCGGCCACAGCGGTAGCGTATACGATTCAATGGAATATTTCTTTACTCTCCTGTCATTGTACTCTAAATACTCTTCTTTCTGTATCGGTACACCTAGCATTGTCGTATATCTATTTAGATAATAACACTCCTGTCAAATACGTCTAGTCTTAAATTCAAGGAGATTTATTACATTTTAATTTAGATGATAAAAAGAGGCACTTATGAAGATAATGAGTGAATTATGGAGGATTGACCAGCACATTTACAGAATTGTTTTTGTTACAGTTACGGCTGAATTCGATCAAGAAATTATCCACGATTGCCCTTGCATTGGGCATCGAACGAACACGTAGCGAATTAATACCATTTTTAACTGAGTCTATGTACGATGAAGATGAGGTTTTACTAGCTTTGGCAGAACAACTTGGACAATTTACTCCTCTTGTAGGAGGTCCAGAATATGTACATTGTTTACTGGTATATATTGTTATTTATTATTTCATTCAATTTGCTGAACTAGCAATGATATTTAGAAAATCTTTTTGTATATATGACGTAATTTAATATTTAACTGAATATATAAATGTTGAACTGATCATTTCTTTTTTATAATACTAGAAGAATATTATATACTCATACGAGACATGTGTTATATTATAACAAATCATGTTTAGTATAATTGTATATATGAAATATCCCAAATAAGAAATAATTACTTTTAAACATCATTACTAGCACATACATAATTGTTTTTATTATTACATATTTGAAACAAAGGAGATTAATTACGAAGAAGGTTGCATTTAATTTGAAACACTTCAGGCTTAAGATATTGAAAATAATATTTAAAAGAAAAAATTCATTATTAATAAATATTTTAATTATTCAGAAACCTCTAGAGAGTCTGGCAACAGTTGAAGAAACTGTTGTTAGAGACAAAGCAGTGGAATCTTTAAGAACAATCGCTGCTCAACATAGCTCAACAGATCTAGAGGAACAATTTGTTCCTTTAATACATCGTTTGGCAACAGGAGATTGGTTTACATCAAGAACCTCAGCATGTGGTTTATTTAGTGTTTGTTATCCACGTGTCAATCCAACAGTTAAAGGTATGTCAAAATAATTTAAATTTTAGAAGAAGTCTATTTCCTTACATGAATATAAATTTGTTTTTTTTCTCATTTCTCTTTTTTTAGCATGTTTACGAAACCACTTTCGTAACTTATGTCAAGATGATACTCCTATGGCACGTCGATCTGCTGCTTCTCATTTAGGTGAATTTGCAAAAGTTATGGAACTTGAATATGTAAAGGCAGATTTAATTCCAATGTTTGTTATTTTGGCCCAAGATGAACAAGTAAGATAATACATAAAAAATTTTTGTATTATAAAATATTATAATTGTAATATCGTTAATATTTACAATATGTTTTATAGGACTCAGTACGTCTCTTGGCAATTGAGGCTTGTGTTAGTATTGCAGCACTGTTACCACAAGAAGATGTAGAACAATTAGTTATGCCCACACTTAGACAATGTGCAAGTGATCAGTCATGGCGTGTACGTTATATGGTGGCTGATAAATTTACAGATGTGAGCTATTTTTATATATTTGTCTTATTTTTAATAAATTTGAATAATATTAATTTTAATTAATTTTAATTACTATCAATTTTTATTTACAGCTTCAAAAAGCTGTAGGTCCAGAAATTACAAAAACGGATCTTGTACCAGCATTTCAAGTACTATTAAAAGATATAGAGGCTGAAGTACGAGCTGCTGCAGCTGATAAAGTTCGCGACTTTTGTCAAAATCTCGACAAATTCAATCAAGAATCTATTATTATGACACAAATATTGCCGATAGTTAAAGAGCTTGTATCAGATCCAAACCAACATGTAAAATCAGCTTTAGCAAGTGTTATAATGGGTCTTAGTCCAATACTTGGGAAACACAAGTAAGCAAATACATATTTATTTAATTATGTGAATGTTTGAAATTAACTAATGCGTTAAATAATGGCTAAATTTTTTAAATTCACAGTACAATCGAACATTTGTTACCATTATTTTTATCACAACTCAGAGATGAATGTTCGGAAGTTCGTCTAAATATCATCAGCAATTTAGAATGTGTTAACGAAGTTATTGGAATACAACAGCTTTCACAGTCTCTTTTGCCAGCTATTGTAGAACTAGCTGAAGATTCAAAATGGCGTGTAAGATATGCTATCATAGAGTAAGTATTTTTCAAATTGTATTATTACATATATCCGATCGTATCCTTTTTGTAATACACATGTGTATATATATACATATATATTTATTTATTTGTGTATCGTAGATATATGCCATTATTAGCTGGACAACTTGGAGTAGAATTCTTTGATGAAAAACTAAATTCCTTGTGTATGACTTGGTTAGTAGACCATGTTTATGCCATCAGAGAAGCAGCGACATTAAATCTGAAAAAACTCGTAGAAAAATTTGGTCCTGAATGGGCACAGAATACTGTAATACCTAAGGTTTTAGCAATGTCAAGGGATCAAAATTATCTTCACAGAATGACATGTTTATTCTGTATCAATGTGAGTATAAATTATTTTGTTTATATTTATAAATTTATTTATTTATAATTTTTCTATTATTCCTGTTTTTTAGGTGTTGGCAGAAGTATGTGGTCCAGAAATAACAACAAGAGTGATGCTTCCAACTGTCTTAGGAATGGCCACTGATAATGTTGCTAATGTTCGATTTAATGTTGCCAAAACCCTTCAAAAAATTGGACCTTATCTTGAACCTTGTGCAGTACAAGCTCAAGTAAAACCGGTACTTGATAAGCTCAATACAGACAGTGATGTGGACGTCAAATATTTTGCTTCAGAGGCAATTGCAGGCATCGCAGGTAAAATTTTTATTAGTTTGTTCCACGAAATATTACTGTTGAGAAAAAATCTGTACTCTTTATTTATTATTTTAAAATTACACTTTTTATAGAATGTATACTATGTTTCAGCGTAGGTTGAGCAAAAAACTCGCATTTAAAATTTATCCACCAATATACAAAACCTCAATTTCAAGAAGTAACCTGACGCAAACATTTACATTTACACATGGCAACAGGTAATATTATTGCACAGTCAGAGCAGATCTACTGTCGAAAAAGAATATAAATATAAAATTAGTAGTTCATATTAAACCATATTTTAAGTTTTGTTGTATCTGTATATCTATAATTATATTACTTATTATTAAATATTCAATTTAATTGGTAAAATGTATTTCTTATACATACCTAAATAATTGTCTAAAAAATAATAGTAATAAAAGGTACTCAGAATCATTCCTAAATTCAGATACTTCATTTTCATCTGCTCTTCCATATTCATCGATCAAAATTTTACTTTATCTTTTAATAATCAGTATTTTAATTTGGTACATAACATTGTTAAGTATTGTCTTTGTAAACATAACAATAAAATTAACAATGAATAATGTAATTTTATTTTGGCCTTTTTATTTAATAATCAATTTAGACATGATACAGTCTGCATCTTCTCAGTTAATATTATTTTTCCTACCTGAATATGCTTACATATATAACTAATGTTAATATTACAACTTGTTATATTTCTATAGGGATATTTTTAAGTTAGTTGTATCAAATTATGTGTTAGCAAACAATATGTTTAAGTTTTATCCGCAGGGCAATGGAAATAGCAATGTAAATCATAAAAGATTTAAAATTTGGAAATTTTGAAAAATAAATTATTGAAATTAAATTTAAATATATATATGTTTTCAATATAAATTTGTTACATTAGCCAATTTATAATACAAAAATAGATATAACGGTAATAATATTTTTATCGTGATAATTTACCATTTTATATTGAATAGACATTTCTATCAGTATTATTTAATACAGGATTGCTAATTATTAACATTTACAAATATATTTTTCAACAGTTATTGATAGAACTACCCCGCACACTTGTGATGTATATTAGCTTTATAATAAGTTATTAAAATTAGAATATTTTTGTACTACTACAAAAAATACAGCAAAGAATAACTGTTAATATTACAATAGTATATAACATACTCTTTCTCAAGAAGAGAAAATATATATCACTTTTTAATTATAATACTATATATACATCCTATAAAACTAAGACATATGAAATACGAGTATTTTCAAATATAAAATCGCAGAAACAATTCTTACGAATTTTAAATCTAGTACGAGAAACATTATATGCAAACTGCTTGTTTATGTTGTAGAAACAAATTTTTATAGTTCAAAATGATCTATTGCATATATTTTTTTATAACGTTCTATAATAAACATACACTCAATTAAATACAATTATTCACCTAAAACATTTTGTTTCTGCATTTACGAAGACATTATTTTCAAAAACAATACAGAACTGTATATGTATTTATAACATTGGTAACATTCCATTTTATAAAATTATATTTATTCGTATACCTCAATTCATAATCTAAATTTAAAATTGCATATTTGCAACTAAAAAGCAAACATTTTTGTTTAAATAATATGTAATTTGTATATAACAGAACACTCTTTTCAAACTTATATTTTTTCATTTTCATAAAAAAAAAAAATTGTATTGAACAATAATTTCAATTTGTTACCAAAATCAAAAACAACAGACAAAATTTTTTAAACTTATGGTAACTTATTAACAGACTAGTTGGACATTTGAAAAACATTTGATAATCTAATTATTTAAAAAATAGTAAATTATTGTGTAATTCATTTTCCACAACTCGTTAAATAATTACCAACATTGACATTGAAAGTAAACGTAAAGACGTAGAAAAAAGTATATATATATATATAAGTAAATATATGCAATTTTGCATACTTTTTACATTTATATAGTTGTAAGAATTTTTGTTCTAACTTCGTTAACTTGGAAATAAAAATAAAATAAATCATTAATAATCAAATATCACTTATATCGTGGCTGTTTCAGATTTTGCCAAATCTACACAAACTGTATGACTAATAGTCGAGACATGTGCATTTCCATTATTGTCAGAACTAATAATATTTAAAGATGAAATTTTGGCACGCTGATATGCCACAACTGTGTTTAAACTCAAAAACCTAAAAATAAATTTTCTAATAAATATAATCTATAACGATATATAGTATAGTGAGTATGCCAAATGTCAACAATTAATAACTTACCTTATACAAACATACATAACCAACAATGCAGTACCAGCTGCAAACATTCTAATAATTGGACCTTCTACTAACTGAATGAGAGTCCAAGCTGCAGCTGATGATCCACACATGGTTGTCACAATGGCAATAGTTTGTAAACAATGACGTGAAGTTATACCATTTTGCCAATCTAATTTACTTGCATGTTCAACATTATATTTTGTACCACATACTTTGCAAGTAAGACTATCAGCATTTATAGAACTCTGAAATACACAATGCATGATAACATTATAAGTATAAGAATATCTGCAAAATAAAAATAATATTTTACCTCGACCAACCATCGACGCAAACAGTTGTGATGAACTGCACTCACATCACCTCTACATTGACAAGGTTGTATTAGTGGGCCAGCATCTTGTCTTTCACTGTCATAACAAATCCAACAATCTTTGCTGCTGATTGATGTTCCATCCGAAAAAAGTGCGGCATCTTGTTCTGCACTTTTATCTTGTAATTCTATTTCTTTCACATATTTTGAATGATCTAATCTTTTCAAAAGACGCTTTGGATTTAAAATCCACAATTGTTCAGGACTAAAATGAAATGAAGAGATAAGTATTAATCAAAATAACAATAAATTAGTAATAATATGCCTGCAGAATTTCGTATCAATATAGTTTTGTATTATGATATTATTTATTAATAAATACAAACCTAAAACAATTCCATAATACACATGGAAACCATAATATTACACCTACTTCAATAATACGGAAAACAATATCATGCCAATTTCTGCTGTACAAAGGAACTCTGTAATAAAAGATATGAATAATTATTAACTATAAAAAAAACATAATACTCAATTAAAACATCTTTAAACTTACTTTGCTTTCCAAAATTCACTAAGTGTTTCACTGCACAAAAATCCAACAATAATAAATAACATAAAAGCTTGTGATAACAATCCTACACGTGACTGATGTAACTGAGAAATATTTATTTGCTCTTGCACTTGAGATAATTGTGATGTACTTGGAACTGGATCAAATAATTTTGCAGTAACTTGTTCTTCAGCATTAACTTTCAAATCAGTGACTGTACGTTTATTTAAAATTGTGCTATTTTGATAATCATTCAAAAAACCACCTCGAATCTAAGAGAAAGTTATTTTAATACAATACTTGTTTATTCATTATTATAAAAATTCATTATAATAAAAATTTTAATCAACTTACTTTAAAGTACACTTCCACTCCGTAAATTAAGAAAAATACTACAACAATAAACAAGAGTACTGCATAACAGCCATTAAAAACGTGAGTGTAAAAGCTCTGAAAAAGATCAATTTGCATATAATGAATTAAAATTGTTAACAGTGTAACAGCTTGCTTAAAAAAATAATTAAGATTTCATTAAATATAATTTTATCTAATTTACCTGATCTTCTTGGGAATATATTTGAGTAACAATGAACTCTGCTAGAAGCAGAGAATATGTTAACACATTGAAGACAGCAAAACCCATAAATGATTTTGAAAGAAACTGTGGTTTGTCCCATGACATATTTCTCAAGTGAAATACTTCAGCCCAGAAACAAACAATTAAAGACGATCCACTTAAAACAAGTGGATAATATGCAGATAATAAACTTCTAGACCATCCTTCTTTAAACGCAGTCTATCAAAACATCAGATTAATATTTGATTAATATTTGAAGAAAAATTAAAATTTTCAGCATCATTTATTATGTAATATTTACCGGTGATGTAAAATATGCTCCTCTTATTAATGATGCCAAAAATACAATAAAATATAGAACTTTCTGTGTAGTGACTCTACAAGCTCTGAGGAAAGATGGTGCTTTCATTTTTTGCCATTCAGCGATGATACACATAATAAGCTGTATTAGGCATACAAATGCCAGCATAAAGAATATAGTTGCAAATGCGATATAGTAACTTAAATTTGGAACATGACATTCTAATCCATCAAATTGAATCTATTAAAAAAGTATAAAAACTGTATTCACAAGTATAAAATATAGATTAAATACTAATATAATAATAATAATAATTATTATTATTATTATTATAAGCATAAAAGTATAATATATGAAGATATACCTCACATAAACAAGTACCATTATGACATTCTCCATGTCCAGAGCAATTTTCATTGCCACAAGTATCATTCCAAGCCATCATCCCAAATTTTACCAATAAAGTTAATGGATTTTGTGTACTTAAAGCAATCATTTGTTCCATGATCGCTATATATAGAATTGACTGTCTTTACACAGTCAATGGACACCTGTTAAATAAACAGACATATAAATAAATAAAATAAAAAAATATAAATAAAATAATTCCATGAATAAATAGAAATCTTACAAAGTAAGAAACTGCATAAAAATATTCTTTAATGATGAACTGTACACAACTGTATACAAAAAGATCAGTGTTTATATTTTGTAAAATATACTTTTGTTTATATCCCATAAACAGTATAAATTTAAACAAAAGATATTATAACAAGAATTGTAAAGCATAAATTCCATTAAATAAATGGTTATTACGTATCACAAAATTAATCCAATTAATTAAATGATATTTGCAAACAATTTTATAAATCTAGCTACAACATAAAAGAATGTAAAAGAACAAAGAAATTTAAAGACCACTTTGATGCAATTTAAACTTACTAATAAATTATACAATTCTCCGTTGACTCTTTTGCTTATTATTACATATGTAATTCGACAATTTAAGCGCAGTTATGACTACCTACGCAACAACTCAATTCTTCACTCAGCTGTCACTATTATTGTATTCTAATAAATATTGACATTTGATCAAATGCGAGAATCACGATTGCTAATTTTTCCTTGACATATCGAAGTAGAAGTAACAGTAACCACTAAAAAAAAACATATCACCAAAGAAAATAATTAATTGTTATAATGTTCTCCGTTAATATTGCAAATAGAGTAATATTCTCATTTCTCTTAGAAATTACAAATCTACTTTTGACAATAATAGTATAAGCATAGATTACATATAAGATAGATCTCACATCTACTATTCATTTTTGTGTCATGTATCTTTTTATTACGTATTAAGTTTATTGAATGTCTCAATGTGAACAATGTATAAAATGTCTATTCATACGAATTCTTCTATCTAATTTATTAAAACATACTATTATTAACTAAGACAAGATGTTTCGTATTAAATTTATTCTATATTTATGAATCAATGAATAATTTTTGTATATTTTTAATGCAGTTTTAGATTTTTAAAACATTTCAACAATTGGCTATACAAAAATTTTGGAAAAACGTACGATTAATAAAATAAATTATATTTTCGACTGAAACAATTTCCAATTAAAAATTTAAGTCTCTTATATTTCGAAATATAGTATTTCAAAAGTCGCAAAAGTTCATGTTGCTGAAATCATAATATAATATAGAAACGCATTGAGTGTTAGTTCTATATAATACCTCATCTACGTACTGGATCTTTTCATAAAAACAGGTATATTATATTATTTTCTTTAACATTGATAAAAAATATACGAACTTATTTCTATTTCTATTTTGACTTTGTCGTAGATATTTAAAAATATTTAAGTATTAGTATATTCAAAACGCACGGGCTTAAAAAGAGAAAGATTGCTTGCAGAACACGTCTATAATTTAGTAGTTCGCAGTTTGTAAGTTTACGAATGGTTTCCAGGAGGTTCTGGGTAGTACACTGTTGATATTACCTTGGACTTCACAGTAGAATACGTAGCTTGAAGTTGATTAAAATACTGTATTCTTTCATATTTCGAAAGTATGTAAACAATCTTTTCTTTAATTCGTTCTTATCTATTTTTGCAATTAGATCAGTGACTGTTACTTAAAAAAGGAAATTGTCAAATGTTATGTAATATGTTTCGTATCTATGTTAAGTTTGTTCTTAAATTTTTTATTTTTCTATCTGTTTCGCTATATTATGTATTTTTCTTCAAATATTATATCTTATATAATATTATATGATTTAACATATAAATTTTAACAATCAATACTATGTAAATCAAAATTACTGTTAACATAATGCTAATATCAATGTTAATGATACATTGTACGAAAAGTATATTAGAACGTTATCATATAGAAATATTTATTTGTAAAAAAAACTTTTTTACAGTTATATTTAAATATCATCTAATAATAATAATACTTATGCTATTATATGAAATTAATATGTTAGATGTCAGAAAAAAGATTACCAAAACCCCAACTTCGTGGTCTTCACGTTGCAAGAATTAAGAGGAGTTTTGGAATTGCGGGACTAATTTGCGTCACGACTGGTGTGGCATGGAAACTACTAGTTATTGATACATATAATCAAAAAGTCGAAGATTTTTACAAGTAAATGAGATATCTTAAAAATTGTAATTTTTTACTTCTATTTCTAATATATTCTCTTATGTTCTAGAACTTATGATGCAGCGAAATCATTAGATAAAATGAACAAAGCTGGACTCATGGAATCTTATCAATAAATATTCCACAAATCTGTATGAGGCAGATTAATTAGATATTAGTGGTAATAAAGCTTTATTTAAAAAGTTATATATTTATTTAATAAATAAATGTTACAATTATACCTTATGTCATTGAAACTCCTACAATTTAAATAAATCCAAGATTTTTCACATGAAAAATGTTTGATTTAAACTATCATTGTGCGTATAATTATTAATATAATTTTTTTAACTTCTATCTTATTATTAAAATTTGTTTAAGATATTCAAGGTATTGGAATTAATTACTAATTTATTATTTCAAAACTAAATATATTTGTTCATGAGAGTAGGAATTCATTGTAGTACACTAGAATTTGTAATAAATACTTATTTCTGTTGCGTGTCAAATAATAATTCTAATAATAATTTATTCCATCATATTAAGTTTCTATAGATGTTGGGTGAAATATGAGGTTAATAAGTACAATAATAATTGTTATATTCAATATATTTAAACTATAAAAGGTTAGGAAACTTCAATGTTAAAATGATTGGCAAGATGGCGCCTTACAAATACCCAGTATGCCCCGCGCGATTGATTTGCGCATGTCAGTTGTCCGCATTGCAAATGGCGGCTCCTTGTTATTGTTCATGGCGTTTTATGACTTGTCCCTTTATATTACCGATTATGTCGAGTTTTTTCGTGATTTTTACCGCGCGCTGTGTGCAGAAAGTGAAATAAGACTTGCGCGGTGTATTTTAGATTAAAATTAGTGCTCTTGTGGTGTGGCTCCGTGCATTTTGAACGCGAGAAATCCCGCACGAAGTTGGAAAGAAATGGGGTAACGTTAAAATTTTCTTGTGTTCATACGGTATGAAATCGTTCTGTGCAAAGACTGAAGTGAGGCTCGTTGGCTACCATATTATTCATTATCGAATTTTAACTTTATTTTCGGTAAGCATATGTGATTATGAATTATAGAAGGAAGCTGCAAAATAAAAATGTTCAGACTTTTGACGGTCTATCTTGAGCATGCTTGAGCCCACTTCACGTACACCTCCCCCGACGGACAAAATGGTGGCCCCCCGATATCTAGTGCTCTGTATGCCTTATTTTGTCAAAAATCATTATGAAAATTGCCAAAACCAGCTAATTTCTCATCAGAATACTAAATTCCGATTAGCGCGACAATTTACATTTTATGTCTGGTTGAAAAAAATATTCTATAACCTATTCTCTTCCACATAGAAGTTGTGCCCCTGTCTTGTGGCCCAAAAGATTTTAATTGCAGTTCGTGAGTAGTAAGGTTTGGTCCAAAATCATTTATGTTATGTATGTTCGTCGATTCGGTAAATATTAATAGCGTAATTGATGTTAATTTTATATTTTCTTCATTAATCTCTATAATTTGACAAAAATCGTGATCAAATTATAACCTAGTAATTCTCATTGGCCTCACTTTTTGTTTATGCACTATGTTTTCGTTTCTGTTTTGTTTCGACTTGTCAATTTTACATTTTTATTCGATGTTTTTGATATTGTATTCAACTTTTGCCCTTTTAGTCCCACACATGTGGTTAAATTTGGTACAATCTATTTATTTTCAGATATTTTTGTGTAAATATTTATATAATTTTTTCCATTTTTGTAAGTTTGTTGCAATTATTTGTATATAAATATGTATTTTAGACATAAATTATAATTTATCATTCGTTGACATAACAAAATAAACTTGTATCAAATAATCAATATTAATAATATCTAATTTTTAATATTTTATCTATTTTAAATTATTTTTATTTTCTTGTTTATAAATAATATATCAATGTTATAATATACTATGTATAAATATAGTAATCTATTTCTGAAGTTTCATTAAGGTTTTATTTTGTAAGGATTATAATTTAAAATTAATTCTAGTATTTACAATAATAATTACAAATATTGTAACTTTAATTACATTACAGTAATTTATAATTTAATAAAATTAAAATAAAACAAATAGCCCTGTAATTTTTTAAATAATTAACTTATTTATTTAGTACATTCAGATTACCATCAGTATATACATAATTTATTTTTTAATGCATTTAGGCACATAATGAAGATATTATTTAAGCAAATATATGTTAATAATATATTAATGAAATCAAAAATTTTTTGTAGGAACTAATATCAAATATACTTGTTATGTATTATATATGTTGTATAATTATTGATAAATAATTTATGTTTTCTAAAATAAAATGTATATTTGATAATTTGTTTATTTTAATGTATAAACTATATATGGCATACCACATGTATGTGTGAAATTATTAATTTTGTTATGTCAGAATAGATATATATTAAATTTGTTTTAATGACGTTTAAAAATTGTTTAAATACAATTATGTTACAAAATAAATAAAAAAAAAAATTTCTTTATCTATTCTCCTGACTGTGTTTAATAAAAGTAATATTATTTTCTTTTATAGAAACAATAAACGTATTTATTAGTACTGGAGTGGTTTGGAGTTGTCGGTTTTGAAACCGACAGTTAAACATCTTATCACCACGTATTGTGATACCCTGAGGCGTTTGTAACCTCTCTGGGTAGTTATGTGATTTGTAGTTGGTAAGTATTAAAATTATATTAAATTCTTTTTCTTTGCATTGTATAGCTTACTATAATTTAATAAAATTTAATTTTTGTTAAATGTAGTTCTTTTTTCTTTTTCCATTCAATTAATATCAAACAGTATATGTCATAATAACATAGTATATGTTATTCTTTTATTATGGGAAAATATATTATTTTTTATCAATTTATATTATTATTAATGTATTATTTCTTTTTTTAATAAATGAATTTTTATAATAAATTAAGTACACAATTTTTCTAAATTATAGTAATAAATTAATTTGTAAGATTTTAAATGAATTTTATGTGTATATATTTGTGTATTTATTGTACATTGTAGTCATGGCGGCTGATAGTGATGGTGATCTAATTCAAACAGTCATAACTTGTGAAGGTAATCTAGAAGATCCAGAATTTCCACACAAATTTAAAATCATTGTCGATCATCTTAAATCTTTGCTTTGCAAAGGTAATTCTTGTTGATGACAGTTTCGATTTTGTATTATATAGCATGTGTGATGATTAATGATTTATAGACAAAGGCGATGATTTAAAAGTAAACAAAATAGAGCCATGGAATTCTGTCAGAGTCACATTTTCAATACCCAGAGAAGCTGCATTACGTCTTCGAGAATTAGCAGCTCAGGGTTCTCCAACACTTACACAACTTGGAATTCTTTCAGTGCAGGTTGAAGGAGATCAGGTAATATATATTTATTAATATGACTATGGTTGGACTAATATTGATATAGAATCTATATGATAATTATTTATATTTTCTATTAATAAAAATTGTACTTTAACTTTTTTTATACATGAAAGTTGGCAAATATTTTAATGATTAAAAACGTGAAGTAAACATTAAATTTGAAGTATATAAGATAATATTTTAGAAACATGTGATAAATGTAACCAAAATAACACAAAAATCAGTTTGGAATAATAATTTTAAAATTTTTTTAGAAAAGTATTAAATAAGAATAAGTATTATTTATATTCTTAATATTTTACTTTTATCATAGTGTTATATATACACAATAGAAATTTCTTAAGGTAGGTCATGTCTGACAATTGACATCCATCATTTATATTTTGATTAATAAAAAGATTACAGATATTAAAATAAATATTGAAAATTACTAATTATAATAGGTAATATCACTGAGGATAGCCAATCGCTTTAGTGGAGAAGCACAGGAAATTGTGTTACGTTCAGGACCCTCTCAAGACAGTGGTGCCAAATCTCAAAATGAACCCACTAGCAATACAACTAATGTGGATAATGAGTCTCCAACAGCTTTACCTGGTCCAAGTAATACATCTAGCATTTCTTCAGCATTACGTAATGTGGCTCAACTAATTGCAGCTGGTATTGTTTTTACATATTTTATAAAATTAAGGCAGATTTAAGATGTGGTATATAAATTTCTTTCAATATTTATTATATTATTTTAGGCACATCATCGGAAAAAGCACCACAGTTTCGTTCTCCAAATGTAGTTGCACCTACAGACTGTGATCCTATTCCACCTTTTCTTGCAAAATCTGTACAGTCAGCATCAAGCAGTAGCAATGTTGGTGCCTCCGGAAATCAATCAGTAACCAATCCCAGTGCTTCACCTAGGAATAATTATAATGGTCCATTCCCATTTGCCAGTATGACACATGCTGCCCAAGCGATACATAATCGTGAATCACAAGCAACAACGATTAAAAATGCAATGCAATTTAAACATCATGTACAGCCACCTCCGCCTTATCCCGCTCAAGAGAATTTAACGACAGCAACAACATTAACTGCTGGTCATACCACTACTCAATCAATTGCATCGGTTGGTCAGTTAACGAATCAGTACAAGCCTTCAATTACCAACACATCTAGTCTGTCACCAAACAATAATAATTTGGCAGGGAATTCAAATGGTAATGGAAATCAAGTTGCTTTGTCCAGTCCACTTCTTGTAAATCTCTTGCAAAACGATGCTGCTACACATCCGAATAATGTGATGCCTGGTCAGAAAATGTTACAGCAAGTTATTGATAATTCTGGACTTACTAATCGTATGAGACCCACTAAAAAACCAACAGTTAGAAGAAAAGATTTATCTTCACCTACCGAATCACCACCGAATTTAGATTCTCTTAGAACGGAAGATCTTATCGGAGGAACGGCAACCATTCCTGACTTATCTCAATCTTCTACATCTGCATTTGTGACTGTTAATGCTAATCAGCCTTCAACTATTCCTCAACAACATCCAGTTAATGTAATTAGTGGCGCTGCGCAAAATATAGCGCAGCAAGCAATGCATCAAGCTTCTGCTAGTGGACAAATACAGCAATCTGCATCGTCATTGCATGCACAAGTACAAATACAGCAAAAGTTTCCCATCAGACAGGAATTGGCTTACAGACCTGCGCAGGTACAATTACAGGGTCAACTTTCAATTAGACATTCGATAAACGGACAGCAAATTCGAACACCTTTGCAACAACGGCAATTATTACTTCAACAACAACAACAACATCAAGTTTTATCTCAACAGCAACAACAACTAAATCAACAACAAAATATGAATACTCCGCATCTACTTACACAACAGATTTCAACTCAACAACAATCTTTGGTACAACCGCAAAATGTAAATACATCATTACAATCCATACCTGTTTCCAATCAACAACTTTTGCAACAACAACAGCAACAACAAATGATGCAACACTCATCAGTAGGCATGAATGTTCCACAACAACGGCTAAGTTACTTAAACAATCAGCGTCAGCAAACTCCTCCTCCTTATGTGCGACAACAGGTTCCACAGTCCCATTTAGGACAACAAAATCAAGTAATAAATGTGCAACAACAATTACATCATAATCAACTCAAAAACATTAATGTTAACACTAACGCCACGACCGATTTTCGATATGGTCAAAGTCAAAATATTTTAAGCAGAAATTATCAGGCTACAACTAGTAATGCTAATGGGACCACGTGGAACGCACAAAATAACTCAATTCCACAAGGTGCTCAGGTCAATACTACTCGTCTGCCAACTACGAATCAAGTTTCAGGTGCCTTTTCTCAATGTGGATCTCATGCTAATCATGTTTCTAATAGTAATGTCGCTTCACCTGCTACCAAGGTTGAAACTTCCGAATCTCCTAAGCCTAAAGAAGAGACGCCTGAACCAGAATATACATCAACTGGTAAAATACGACAGTTTCTTATTAACCCTTTAACAGGGCATTTGGAACCAATGCCTAGTGAGAGTTCGGATTCAGAACCAGAGAGTGCAGTTGACAACCAAGATGATTTCTTTCCCTTTCCATCTCCATCAAATGATCGATCAAATTCCATATTTTCCGACGATGATGCAGACAGTAATTTCTCAAGAAGAAACGACACAACAACAAATACAGATCAGTCGGATTCCGAAACTACAGTGAAATCTACTGCCAGTGAAGGAAGTTTGAAACATAGTAGAATAAAATCTAATAGAGAGACTGCACAAAGTCCGATGCCCGGAGAAAAAATCAAATTAAGGCTAAAATTAGAAAAATCTGAGCCTGTTACGCCAGCTTATAAAGTTGATGTTTCATTTGTAAACACACCACCGATTAGAAAAGCCGATAAATCGGTAAATAAAATGTTTACCACTGGTATTCCCAACTCAGGAACTGGTGATGAGCCAAGAGTGCCTCCGTTACATATTTCTTTAAGAGGACGTAATGCTTCGGTAGTACACATCAGGAAAAAAGAAAGGAAATCGCTAAAAGATGGTGATTCTGATCTGACTAATATAAAAAGGCGGGGGAAATTGAAAAAGATGAAAGAATGTATAGATGGGAACAAGTTGTTGCAAAAAAAATCTTTAAGCATGATTATAGGTACTTCATCCGCATCCAAATTACCCTTGTCTAATTCTACGATGATCAATAGCACCAATTCTATTAGCAAAGTGAATAATATACTACAAACAGTTGTATCAAAACCTAATGCCTTAAAACAAGAATTATCCATGGATGTCGTACGCATGCAAACTGGTGTTACAAAACCGAGTTCAAGTAAAAATAACGATGTCGATGATATACCGTTAAATAGTCGGATACCATCCCCTTCAAAACATAAAACTACTATTTTGAATCAACCTTTGAATACACAACAATCTTTAACAAAAAGTCAAGTTGAATTAGATGTTCAAAATCATATACAAGAGCATAAAATAGGAGGAGGTATGATATACGTAATATTTCCATTGTACAAATTTTCTTCTTTATTTGCAATATATTATAATTCTTTTCCAGATACTATTGCAAGATACTAATTTTTATAATTAATAAGTTTTTTTATTTTACTTCCTTTTTGTAGGAAAAACTAAAAGAAGAGATTCTAAAAAGAAATCGGAATCGGGAGAGGGTTTACATCGTGAACAAAATTTGTTGTCTGGTGGCAGAATCTTGGATAATCAAGCAAAATGGAGGAAACTTAATTATAAAGGTGATTCAAACCAAGCTATAAGAAAAGCTGATACACTTTTGGCCAGCAATGATTTCAGTCCTGTTAAAAAAGTAGGGGAAATCAGAAGAACAAGTGATAGTGAAATTACTCGCTCTGTCATTGAAAAGAATAATACTTTAAATGCTGTTGCTTCGCGATTAACAGAAGTAAATGGTGTAAAAAAGGATTTAATTAGTCAAGAAAAGAGAAGAAGATTAAGTTTAATGGATGAAAAAGATCTGCATTTAGGAGGTAAATATGATATATTATATATCTTTGTATTAACATATATTAATATTTATATTGTCCTTATATTATACAGAGTGCGTTGGAATAACATGTATAAGCAGGTAGGAGATGATTCTTCATAAAGAAAACATAAAATAAAATTTTTTAATTTAAGGCTTCGTTTTCGATAAAATCGAGCTGAAAGATTATTCTGACGCACCCTGTATATTGAACATTTACAATTAATTATTTTGGTGAATTTATAGATTACTCACTCCCTCGTCGATTTCAATAATTTTTAAATATATTATAGAAACCGACATTTTGACAATCCGATATTTTTATCCGAAATTTTTGAGATATTTGCAAAAAAATTGCCGATATTAGTACATTGAATCCTATCCATATGTGTGCGTCTACGATACATCCACATATCTGGCATTCTTGTATCATACATTTTGCAATCTTTTTTTGCGTCTAAACAAATGACTTCTCATTCAATTTACTCTGCTGTTATTTTCTTCTCGCTGCACGAGCCCCATTATTATCTATTTTTCGTAACAAATATTAAAAATATTTTCACATCGATTTTTTTTAATATAATATGATAAAATAATGAGATTATAGAAAAGTATTTTTCCACAAATTGACAAAGTTAAAAAATTAAATGAAACACGTGTAACATGTGTCTGCACATAATGGGGGAATCAGTTAGAGCCTGGAGGAAAAGAAGAAGGGGAAGCGGCTCATCGAGGGCCAAACTTGTATAGTTCGCGGAGGGGAAGAAGTTCGACAAGTATATATAAACCAGACTTCGTCGAACTTCTTCCCCTCCGCGAACTATACGAGTTTGGCCCTCGATGAGTCGCTTCTCCTTCTTTACTTCCAGGCCCTAACAAATTCCCCCACTATGCAGACACATGTTACACATGTTTGATTTAATTTTTTAACTTTGTCAATTTGTAGAAAAATATTTTTCTATAATCTCTTTTCACACGTGTTAGCGGCGATGCATTTTCATAATCCGCAAGTCAGCTTTCCATAATTTACGATTGGACCACGATCTCAATAATTTATTATTATTATATATTCTTATATTATTTTATAATATTTCATTTAAACAAATCGATACAAAGGTATTTTTGATTTTTGTTACGAAAAACGAGTAATGGTGGGGTTCGTGCAGTATCTGGAGAAGAAAGAAGCAACGAAGTAAAATAGGTGTGAAGGGGAACTCTTCCCCTATGATTCGCAATGAGATGTGTGAGCCATTATTGGTTCACGAGCCGTCAGCTCGATAGGCCTGATATGTATTATTATAAACAGTATAAACTAAAGATAAGAATTAAATTTGAGTTAGTTTATTATATCAATTATAGGTGTAATTCATTGTAATTGTAATGATAATTTTTTGCGAATATCTCAGAAACTAAGAGTCCAACATTTGAGAGGAGAAACTGTATTGATTTTTATAACATATTTAAAAAACATTGACATGAATGAGAGAGTGGTTAATCAAGTGTTGATTACAACACCATTACGATTGACACTATTATTTTCTTAAAAATATGTTATAGAATCTCAAGATGCAGAGGTTACACATTTTAATAGTCAGAAGACCATTTCTGAATGTTCTTCCGCCAGTGCAGTTCCAAATACAAATACAAATACGAATATAAATACAAAATCTACTAATAATTCACCATTTGAGAATGAAAATTCTGGGTTAGTACCTTCAACTATACCACAGACTGATTCAAATCCATCTACTAATATTGAAAATAAAGTATCTACACATGTAGAATCTGCTGTTAAAAATACACAATCAGTTGTAAATAGGATTATTTCTGGAAAAACTAAAACAGAAACAGATAATTGCAAAACAAATTGTAATATTATAGCAAAAAGCCAAATTAGTCAAAAATTAAAACACCATATGATTTCAAAAAATGATACAAATGCTGTTACCATTAACAGACATAATAAAGTAGAACATTTTGGTCATAAAAAAGTGATTCAAAATCATATAAAACAACCTGATCGATCCATGGCGGAAACTAAGGTGGATAACGCGCAAAGAATTAGTTTACTGAAAACTTCACAAAGTTCAGCAATAGGAAACTTAGTGGACCAAGTTCCCAGATCCCAAAGTGTTGATGTACCTTCCAGCAAGCCATCTTTACCAATTGGAGAAATTAATGTAACAGAAGCAAAAGTTAAGCAAAAATTACTTGAAACTACAGTTCCAATTGCGATTGGAGTAGATGCAAGTGTAGAAAGAGTCAGCAGTGGAGGAGGTGGTGAAGATTCAGGTATTGAGTCAATGGATGCTCTGTCAGAGAAATCACCGAATCAAGGGGAATCTCCTTTGCATAGACCAGCGACTGAATCAGTATCACAAGGCAGTGCAAAAACTGCTGTTCAGGGGGAATCTTCCCTACCAATCACCAATAAGAACGTGCCTTCCTCAAATAGTAGTAGTGATATGTGTTCAAATTCCCATTCGGAACTTCTAAAGTCCAGTGGCCCACAAAGGTTAAGTCCCGTGTCTGTAGCAAGTTATCTTGAAAATCATTTAAATCGCAATATATCAAATTCCAGTGAACATGACATGAAAAATATATCTAGTGAAAACTCAAGTTCAATAACACAGAGAACTGGTGGTCATAGTGACTTGATTCCTAGTTTAGAAGTGACTGATAAAAGTGTATCCAGCCCTCTAGTGACAGGATCTGTGACTATTGTGACTACTTCTGTACCCAATACCGTGGATAGTGATAACTTATTGCAATGCGCACAGCAAAAAGCGAATGACTTTTCTGAAACAGACAGTTGTAGCATTAAATTAGAAGCTTCTATCAACCAGCATGATCAGGGTAAGACAAATATTAAACATGAAGTGTCAAGAGCCCCAGAAAGTGCATCTGAAGACAATGTAAAAACAGTCATAGATGGTAATAGTGCAATTAGATTAAATGACGAACCTCATGGACAAAATAATAATGGTGTGCCTGTAATACAAAATCATGTTGCTTATAATAAGGTAAAGACAGAAAAGCTTGATACTACAGTTACAAATGAATCTAATGTGGTGGTAGATAATCCATGTTCCATTAGTCAGAGTTTTAGTTCTGAAATCAAAGTAGAATCTAATGTCAATGAAAAAATTGATGATACCAGGCAAAATGATCGATCAGATAGTACGAAAAGTTCGAGTATTTCTTTAAGCGCAACACCTGTTAAATTAGAACAATGTTCCGATCAAAACCAAAAATCTAATGTACAAAGCCATCAACAAGTATCTGTTAGAGAGCCTTCTATGAATCTTCAAAAAGTTGCTGACGATTTGGTTAAGAAAATTGTAAATGATGCAAGTGATATAAATATAGGTATTCAATCACCTCTTGGTGAAGATCCTCAGCCAATTAGAATTACCCCACCACTGTATACATACTCTAATCCAGTAGTTTTACAAAGGGATGAGACTCCAAGCCCAGCAGCACAAAATCCAGAAGTGGATTCCAGCGATGTAGAACATGTGAAAAGGAAACGTAGGAGAAAACAAGAATTAGAAGGACGACAAGATGTCATATGTATAGAAGACAGCGATGAAACACAATTTGTAGAAAGATTAACTTCAAATAATGCAGATGACTATGTTAAAAGACCACCAAAGTCATTGCTGGAACAACTTCTAATAGAAATACCAAATGACACCAATGAAAAAAGATCTTTAAGAACTAGATCCCAGAAATTAAACAGTCCTGATATTGCGAAGACTCCAAAAAGTAGTCCTCATGGTCCTAATAAATTAGAGGAAAGACGCAGTATATCACCATATGCTAAAGCAAGTCCTAAATTGGGAGTATCTAAATTATCTCCTAATACGACAATAAAAGTGGGGAAAAGAAAACGCCAAGAAAGTGAAAGTTCTGTAGCATCTAGCACTGCTGATGATCCACAACCAAGACCAGGGAAACGAAAATGTTCAGAAAACGCTGCAGAACTTATAAAAGCTTGCATGGGTGTTGATGAAGCTGCTTTAAAAAAACAAGTACCTGTTAAAGAAGAACAGCCAAAAAAAGGATTCAATATACTGGCGAAGGCTAAGAAAGGTGTTTATCTTACATTATTTATTTTATATTGCTATTCAGTAATTTAGTAATGTTTCCTGTGTTGGTATATTATATACAAAGTATCTCATGTAACTTTATTACCTATAACATCACTATTTAGAATTATGAAAACATTTTTCCTACAAAAGGCGTGTGGTTTTGTGGGGATTATTATGTAATGCAAAGATTTTCATTTTAGGTGGTCAAGAACATACTAAGAACATATTAAGGTCATCTCCATCTTTTTAAATGGATGTTTATCTTTTTTTATCAGTACCTGATAACGATTTTTAAAGTGAGTTCAATGACCTATTCTACAAAGTATTTCAAGATGTTTCTCTCATTTCTTGGGAAGGTGTTCAAAATGGACACAGTTGAAATTGTTCAGCCATTTTGATGTATGTAAATCTGATCTGAAATGTAACCAGGCCTAAGTAAATATTTAATATCTTATAGAACATAAAAAAAAAATAAATAAATAAATTTCAGTAGTTACACAATTAAAAAAAGAAAAATACATTCAAAGAGATTTTTAGGATGAGAACGAGACAAGATAAAGAACGAGAGTTTCTAGCGCAAACCATATAAATTGTTAAATAAATTTGAATTTTTAATGGTTACTCTTTGTAACATCAGTGCACCTCTTAGATCGTTGAACTCGTCTTAACAGGTGCTACGAGACATAAAAAAAATAAGAATGATCTTAATATCTCTGAGATATCCTCCACCTAAAATAAAACAATTTTCGTCATTTATTTTCAAGCAGATATTTCAGGTGATAAGATTACATGGATCACTATGTATTATACGAGAAAGTTTCTCTAAATATTAGATATGTGTTTATTTATTTATGTATATTTTATTTATTTATATATATAAATTTATATTGTTATAAAACAACAAAGGACTGCCAAAAACAGGATAATAAAAGCGTCAATAATTGATCATTCCAAATTGCTTCACACTGAATCACTGAAGCTTTTAGTTATATACAATTTTTGTATGTACATTTGTATATATATGAATATATATTTACACATGTGTCTATAGTAATTTTGCTTACACAAGCAATCTATCATCTCTCAATCTCGGTCATGTCATTAGTAAATAATTATTTTTGCATCGTTTATAAATATTATTTTGAAATCGGACCTGAATATTGGTACCTGAATTTGGTACAAACATTTTTGTATTTTTAGGTCCCATTGTGGTAGAAGTAGATTCGTCTGATGATGAGCCATTGATTGAATCTGTAGGAAAAGCAAGAATGCGATTATCAGACGAAACATCCGCTGCATCTCCAAAGTCTAAAGATCAAAAGTAAGCAACATCGGTTCAGCATTCTTTTAGCAGCAGTGCATTTCTGAATATGTCAGAGATCTGAGAGCCCCGCTACGTAAATAAATCTTTGTTATTCTAGAACAAATACAAGCACAACTGTTTCTGGCAGTCAAATTAATTCCAGTAATATATCAAATTTCAATGCCAGTAATAGAGTGCAAAGAGAGAGCCGTTTGTTAACCACCAAGCAACCGAATACAACCACGGTAGTTCCCGTTGGAAAGGAAAGGCTACGTGGTACATCCAATAATGAATCCTTAGGAGAAGTTACAACGAGAAGATCTGTCCGACAAAATACAGCTTCGCCATTAGCAACACCAGCAAGCAATACAAGGGGTGCATCTAGATCCACAGAAGATATTACTAGACGGAAAACTCGAAGTGGTGCTGGTGGGTATATTACAAATACTATTTGTAATTAATGAAATAATAAACATTTGGTATTCTGTAATATATTTGATATTACTACATATATATACATATATATAAACTTACGTTCAAATGTAGAATATATACTTTTTATATTAATACATTACGTACATTAATTTATTATATTTTATATTGTTTATAAATTATACATTTCACATACTATTTTAATTAAAGACACCTCGTACAGCGGGAACATTGTTTTAGTAACAGCTGAAGCAACAGAGCAGGCAAAACGGAGGCGAATATCCCGAGAAAACAAATGACCTTCGGGAAGTGACCTTGACAGTGATTAGCTACCGTCGCTTGTCAAGGCCTCTATGACTGATTGTGTATCTCTTATAAATGGTTATGTGATCGCCGTGTGGCTAGACCCCACCTGGTGAAACTGCATGCGTCAATACCGCACAATGCTGCTGTATATATACAACAGGAGTATCGTGTTTGGAGTGCTAGATGGTATTTAAATTTTTTGTTGCAAAAGAGTTTCATTAAGTTAAATGTGTAAGATTATGTTTCATAATATTAACGCGAATATTTGAAGTAAATTTATAAATATTAAAATATTTATTAAAATATTATGATAGTATTGTTATGTTTTTAAATGTTTAAAGTATTCATTACAAACGCAAAAAAATAAAAAGTACTTTAATGTCTTTTGTTACCGTCTAAGCGTTTTCAATTACACTTTACTCCTAAACAGCAAAGTTTAGTTACTCAGAATAATCTGCTCAACGCATTATACTTTAATCTAAGTAACTGAACTGATCCAAAACTGCCGAGTTAATGTGCAACTTTCTTTTGCTTTTATGATTCTATTCTTAAAAAGAGTACTTCATTAAAAGATTCTTTATTAAAGAAAATCTAAATGAATGGTGAAAAATCTAAATGAATTATTCGACAGTAATTTTATAAATTATGTTATAGCATTGATATGTACAAAATTTTACTCAAAATTGGTTAGATTTTAGAATTACTACTTGTAATATTAATTGATTATTTAATTAAAATCAAAAAAGATTGTAGAAGCGATAAAGAATAATCAATTTTCCATTTCAAAAATGTTTCGATATTAATATCGTTATTGATTCTTATTTATACAGATAATAATGGTAAAAGAAAGTCGAAATTTTTAATGCATTAAAATGAAATTTGACTGTACTGCCATAAATAATGTACATTTCTCAAGGACAAATTTCATTGATTGAGGTGGGGCTTGAGTCGCAACTCTGACGACTTCGCTGATGGACTTTGTTTAACAATATTTAATTTATTTTGACTTGTCCATTGTATAAATATTTTTCCACATAAATTCAGTTATATGTAACTGAAAAATAGTAACTCTGCTCTAACTTTAGTTTAGTTTTTTTCTCCTTTCTCCTTCATCTTAAATTTTCAATACTTATTTAAATTCATATACATAAAAAAAAACTTCTATGACATATTCTTATACCTTTCTACAAATTCATTTAATGATAAAGTTGTTATATTATATGTTATATTATATGTATAATCTTACAAAATTTCTTTCATCTGAATGAACATAGTCTTTCAGCAGGAAGTTTGTCTTGAGTCACAATATTGCAAAAGGCAGAGGTGGTATAGAGTTATTAAGAAGGATTTATTTTATTTATAAAACAAACAGAACGTTGGAATAAATCGTGCATAAATATACAGAAATAATAAAAATAATTATGATAGAAAAACGAATAATACAATGTTAATTTGATAGGTAATATATAAATGAATATATTTTGTAAATAACTTCTTGTAAAGATATATGAAAGCACCCTCATTGTACATATAGAAACTGTTTAAATTTTTATTAAATTAGTGATAATTAAAGTTGTGCAACATTGTCATACTATTAATTATTTTTTGTGATTGTGCACTGAGAATACTAGAAGCACCCTTTTGGCATCACTTAAAAAATATAAAAATGTGTACACATAAAACATACATATAATATATATGATGTACATGAACTACTGTATATGAACAATTGTTTTTGTGAACAGATAATCTAGTTTTATATTGTATAAATGTAAATTATATAGTTGAGAGTTGGAATTTCTAAATGAGCCTGTGATAGCCATCATAGCATTTTTTATATTGAAAATTTGCATTTAAAATGTCACAGTAATGTTTATTCGTTTGTTCCGTAACTCTCTACGTACGTTCCATTACTTATAAAGAAATGAAGAAAATATTATATTATGATTACTTTAACATTTCCATTATATATGATACTTTTAAAATATGATACTGATATAATTGTATTCTTTCATAAATGAATAAATCCTAGTTTGAGTTAAAATTATTCAAGGATTTTAAAGGATTTTATTCAAGGATTTTATTTTTCCCTAACAAAATTTCTTTCTCTCTCTTTCTCTCTTTCTCTCTCTCTTTTTCTCTTTGTTGTTTCTAAGTTTTATGAAGAATCTTAAATAAAATATTTTCTTCATATTCTTTATTACAGCTTTGATGGCTATCAAGTAATATATATTTAAATAACTATTTCTGTCATATGAATGTTGAGTACTGAATTTAATAATATTTTAAATAGGAAAAATTTTAACAAATTTACCTTCGCTGACTGAAATTACACTACTGTGGATAATGATTATGTTAAAATTTCTTCTATTTTTAATATTAAGATAAATTATTTAGTTAGAATATTGCTTGTTTCACAAAATTTATTTTGACAGATCTTGGATCATATATTGTAAATATATAATAGTAGCATGCTTATTTTACATGGTGGGAATTTATGCTGTATATAAAACATATAAAGAAATGAACCTTCAAATTGCGTTTAATTTGATTCAGCCCTACATTATAATGGAATCATATACAATGTAAAGTGTAGTAATTTAATCGTACAATTTAAGAACAAAGGAAGAAATAAATTGTAATTTCGATGTAAAATATTCTCTTTAAAATTAGATAAATAAGTTAGGAATTATTATGTTACGATTTTATCATTGAATATTACATTTATATGATTGTATAGATTACAAAGAAAGTAAGCTTTGCGTGTAAATATAAATATTTTAAAAATAAGTAAATCTTTCGCATGTTTACATAATTAAGGAGCTTCTAAAGATTGTCTGCCATATAATTACATATATAGTATGTATGTATTATAATACAAATAATACTGATACACCAAAGATCATAAGTTGATTGTAATATGTAACAATTGTTGATATTCAACACACTTTTAAAAGATGGTGTATTTGTAACGCTCAATAAATAATTGGTGTTTATAGTGTGCTTCATAAACACATATAATGTACCATCATTTTCATGCAGACTATAATAATTATACCAATTAAAATGTTCACTTTCGTGTGCTCATTTGTATGTATGTATAACGAATGCATTACAAGCTCCTTAATTTTGTTTGCAATGCCACGAATATTCTATCATGTATATGAATATGCGTTTTAAAATCACCAGCTCCAAGATGAAACTTGATGACTTTAAAACTTGCTGTATGCAAAACATTTGTATTTTTAGTATTTGGTTAATTGACATAAATAGCAGTAAAAGTAAATGATTGATAATAATTCAACTGGATACATAAATATATAAATATAAATATATATATAAATAAAAAATTAGATACAATACTATATTTGTAGAAAACGATTGAGCACGTGGAAAGAAAATCGCGCTATGATTATGAAAAAAAATATTACAATTATATTATTACTTATTATTACACAAAGTGGATACACAATATAGTAATTTGCTAATTGTACCTTTTAATAATTACTGTAGACACATTGATGAAGGTTTTTTTCTTGTTATTAATTATTACCATAAACTTAAAAGATAATGAAAAATGTGTTATAAAAAGATGCAATTGCTTATTTTGTATCATACCCAGTTTCATGAATTACTTTGATATTTCACATACATATTTGTCAAATCAAAATAATTTTGTGGTCATTTATAATACAGAAATACATTCTGTAATTACACCCACTTTTCTAGTTTTAATTTTATAGTAATTATTTTGTGATAAAAAAATAATATTTACAGATATTTTCCGCAAGAATAAAAAATATAAAAGATTTAAATTGATTTGTTTACATATTTTTAGATTTATAATATTTGTTATATTTATCTTATGAATTACGCATTAAAATATTTAATTAATATAAATCTTTTCAGAAATATTTGAAAAATAACTTTGAAAAAGTTTCGAATGTAAAAGTAACAAAAAATTTTTATTTCTTGTAAATTTATGAATTTAATGTAAATATTTAACTGTGAATATTTTTAGTTACAAATTGAAGTGCAACAGTTTATGAGTTTCATATAACTTCAATTTTGTCCATTAAAATTTTTATAAATATATTTATTTTAAAATGAAATTTTGTTGATGATATGTATAACGTAATTTGTAAATATATTTAATAATTTCACGAGATCATGTCTCATATGCAATGATATATTTCTGAGTGAGACTAATTTAATAATTATATTATTAGGGGTATTTTCAAAAGAATACTATAATTAGTAAAATATAGAAATAGTAAATAATATTTATCGAAATAAAGAATACTTAAAAATTAAATTTATTTTCTATTACTGTAATTCTCTAAAATTGATTTTAAACAAATTATTATAATAAATTTCTTTTTTTTGATAATAAAAACTTTTTTTATATTACTTTAACCGAATAGACACTATACAACCCAACATATCAATATTACCTATTTTTTCCATCTTTGTACAATTAATTTTAGAAATCAATACATGTCATAAGCACTTACGAGTATGAATTTTGATATAAACGTATAAGAATTACATACATTATAATTATTAAGTACATTTTTAATTTCTTAGAAAAAGAAATTCATTATTGTTGTATTTTTCGTAAAACCAACAAGCATAATATCGACAAATGAAAATAGTTTATATGATATAAAGATTCTCATATTTTTTAAATATAAAAAAGAAAAAGGAAAGAATTATAAATAATTAAAATATCTTGTACATTCATTTATATATGTATACGATTACAAAGGAAAATAACATACATCCATGTATAAGTATATATACACATATATAATACGTGTAGTATATACAAATATATCCATTGACCACATGGCAAAGGATGCATGTTCGTTCAGACAGTAAGCTAGTGTCGTAAAGAGTGGTTGAATATTTTGTATCTTAGTAGCCAAAAAATTTTTTAAAAATGAGTATAGATAAAGAAGAAATAATGAATAATTCAGAATCAAATGAATTTGTTAAACCAAAAGAAAAAAAAAGGCGACATGTGAATGAAAGTCGTATGGAAGTAAGTATTGAGGTTATTTTTTAAAAATGTAATTTTATTATTTATTTCTTTTTATTATAAAATATATCTAATAATAGTGATATTTAATTCTTTTTATTATTTAGTATCTTTTTTTTAATTACTTATTCTTTTTTAGATCGAAATAATTAATGGTATAGAAGGAGAAATAAAGTCAGATGTAACCGCAAAAAGAGCTAAAATTATACAACACAGTGAACAAAGAAAGGTGAAAATTTATTTTTGTTAATATTTGAACTTTATTAATTGATGCATTATGTTGAACAAAAATAAAAATTATTATTGCATTATTATTAAAATAAACTGAAATATTTTCAGATATCTGTACCTGCTCATCGGTACACTCCTTTAAAAGAAAATTGGATGAAAATATTTACACCCATTGTGGAACATTTGCAATTGCAAATAAGATTTAATTTGAAAACACGAAATATAGAATTACGAACAGCTTCAGAAACTCCTGACATTGCTAATTTGCAAAAAGGAGCTGATTTTGTCAAGGCATTTATTTATGGTTTTGATGTGGACGATGCTTTAGCTTTATTACGTTTAGATGGTTTATTTGTAGAAACATTTGAAATTCAAGATGTAAAGCCTTTAAAAGGTGATCATCTTTCTAGAGCAATTGGAAGATTAGCTGGAAAAGGTGGAAGAACAAAATTTACAATAGAAAATGTAACAAAAACTAGAATTGTATTGGCAGATAGTAAAATTCATATACTTGGTTCTTTTCAAAACATACAATTAGCAAGAAGGGCTGTATGTAACTTAATTTTGGGTAGTCCCCCATCAAAAGTTTATGGACAACTTAGGAATGTAGCAAATAGAGTTTCAGAACGATTGTAAAATAAAAAATTGAGACAAATAATTTATTAATTTATCAATTTATCAATATAATATCAAATCAATGTAAATTCATTAATTTAAAGAAGTATTTGATACTTGTACTTTCTGGGAACTTTGTTAAGAACTAATCTACCATCATAACTTAATGATGCAAATGTCCAAGGATCAGCAGATGACCATTCAACTGCATAAACACTATCTTCATGTTCTTCATACCTACCAACAACTCCATCTTCAAGCCTAAAAATAATATAATTTAAGTTTTTTGATTGTATTTTGATTATGCAATATTTTAATTATCAATTGTTACTTGTTTTTTTTGCAATTGTAATCATTTTGTACACAATCATCTTCAGTAGTTACTATATGCCCAAAAGGTTCTGAGGATATTGATGCAATACTGCATAATATTACTCTTGAGTCGCTACTTGAAGTTAAAACCAATTGATCATGGAAACGATTAATTCGAATACTCCAAATCCAGTGTGAATGTTCCATGCGAGATAATATAGGTTCTGTGGGTGACCGAATATCCCAAAATTTCATATATCCATCATCACCACATGTAGATAGAATATATTGGCGATTCACATTAAAATCTAAGTCTCTAAATATAAGATTAATATTATATTGAATTCTATATTTTTTGTAATTATAAAATCTATGAATAAAAATAATCAAAATTTTACTTGGCACCTAATTATTTGAGAATGGGCAGACAAAATTGTCCAAGATGCTTCAGCAGGATTTCGAAAATCCCAGCCACGAACATTATTTTCATTCAGTGTGACAAATTGATTGCAACCATTATGGGGATTCCATTTTCCATTTGTGAAACGTGGCTGACCTTTACTAGCTAAGGTACCAGAAGTAGTAACCTGAATAAAATAACAAATAAAAAATACAGCTGCAAAGAACTCAGAAATCTGTTTTTACCTGTGGTCCATTATCAGTTAGATCCCACAGTATAAATTTATTGTCTACAACTGAAACAGCTTTTGTTGAATCTATAGGATGATAAGCAATAGTTTTAAGGTCTGTACCATGAGGAGTAACATCAATATCTGCTAATTTTTTAAGACTTTCAACATCATTTGTATATTCTTTTAATTCTGGCAATTTCCAAAGGGCTCCTTTCATTTGACAAGAACCATCATCTGAATAAAGTTGTATATTTAAACATATATTCCAATATAATTAAAATCTATCATTTTAACATTCAAAAGAAAAAGATAATTTCACTTATAATTACCACTCAAAGTGTTATAACAAGTAATAAATATATTGGGTTCTGTAGGAGAAGCCTGTAAAGACCAAATTTCTCCAATAGGATGATGAAATACTTGAGTCTTTAAGCCACCTGTTTCTTCATTAAGTTCTACTAAATGAACTTGATTGTTATTAAATTTCAACGATTGTGTCCCAACTAAAAACCTGACAATATCCGTTTCTGCCGTTTGAGCTGACAATGCTCTTGTCTATGAAGTAACAAGTATCACGAATGTTAATAGGAATAATGGTTAGTAATAAACGATAATTCTACTATCAGATTTTTATAAGCTTTTACAAGAATGAACAGTGAGCTTTATGTTTCGTATATTTTAGTTTAAATGACTTAGTTTGTATAAACTTGTGACAGAAAAATAATTGTAAATGTTTATAATTTAAGATTTTACATATTTAGTTGCATACTTGAAATTCAAGGCCATATATTACAGGGCTATCGTTTTCCATGCTTTAAAAAAATTTATATTTTACAGAAAACTGAGGAAAGAATTTTTATTTACAAAGCTGTAACATAAACGTACAACAATCTATCAACACAATTTGTACAACAGTGACACTGAAGATTAAATATATTCAACAAATCTATATATCCATCTATGTGTTCATTCAAACTTGACAGCTGTGAAGTGAGTAATAACTAGAAGGTACTAGAAATAAAAACTTCAGTGTAACATAATTAAATTTCATTATTAAACGTAAAATATTTCGCGAGAACCAAAAATTTACAATCATCATAAATATATAACACATCATACATATATAAAAAAACAAACAAACAACTTAATTATTATTCGATTATTTCGATATAAAACGATTCGATTTTTTAAATGTAGTAGTAGCACAAAATGAAATACACGTATCATAACTTATGTCATGCAGGAAAATGTACTAAATTGAACGATCGATGTTATTTATACGAAATGCAACGGAACATGATGTTTTTCTTAATTATAATCAATTTCGATCAAATGTTCAAATTTTTATACGAAAACCGAGCAGTTGAAGTTGAACGTGTATAAAGAGGAAACTTCAGTGTGTTCGTCGTGAGCCGCGTAAACTGGGGAGAAGAGCAACGGTCCAATCAACGCTCGTTTTACTTGAGAACTAACGAATCAACGAGGACGTCTATATGTTCTCGTCATCCGTGGCGTATCCCCACCAGTTCAGTTAACAGCTTCTTGCGTTGCTTTGCGTCGGTCGACGGTAACCAGCCGTGGGGTCACCAGATAAATTATGTCAAACGGAGTAGTGTTACGAACGTGAACGATTATCGGGATCCGCTGTGCTCACATACGAAAGTTACGAAGTGCGCGCTCATACACGATTCGAGTGCGATGCCGATATAATTCACAGATTGGCTGTCTCGCGGACTTTCGTTGAGTAAGTGATTAATTTTGAATGATCGTGCACGAACGTGTACATTCGTACTGTCTTTTCGTACAAATGCGCGTATCTGCATTTATTTCACGGAAAAAATCATGCTGACCCGGCAACATCAACTGTAAGTAATCTTTCATTCTTTCGATTGACACTCGCACGCTCGGTGACACGTACTTTAAGTTATTGTCACGAAACACTGAGGATGCGTAATTTTTTCCTTCCTGGCGCAAAGTATCTACCTGTGTCATGTGCAGCCAGTTTCGGCGAAAGTGAAATTGAGGATAGAAATATCGTTCCGGGTAGCGTTTGTTGTCGACACTATGAAAATTAACATTCGACAGTTTTTAACGTTTTTCACGACTCTTTTATTTGAGGTTCGATTCGAAGTTCGTTAGCTTAAGGTCGTGGCTCTTGTTATTGTTTATTCGCTCAGCGAATGATACTTTAAGTACATTGACGTTGAAATGAAATATGTAAGGTACACACGCAGCATTGTAAAGTTTATCTTATCTATGAGAATTGTTGGGGCAAATTGAATGAAAATTTTTCGGGATTAAAATTAACAAATACGTATTTATTTCGTACTCTGGAAGGACTTTCAGACATAAAATTTTGATATATATACGTATGTTGTTGAAAATCGGACTACTAACAACAGCTTTAATGTTTGATACGCATGTACTTCTAGAGGATAGGTGACATATACACATAGGGTAGAACAATCGTTAGAATTTTCAAATTTTCATTTCTTCTATTTATTACAGAAAGTATCATAACTATTAGGTCTTTCTTGGTCTTGGAATATCATTTTTGGAGAAATTTTTTTTTTTTTGCGTACGGTACGAATGTTGAAAAGTTTTTAGAAAGTTTTTTTCTCTCAGTTCTCTCGTATTACAAGATACAGAATACAGTCTTGCGTTTCAGTTCAGATACAGAAATTAAAATAGAAATAGAAAAATCATAGAAAAATTGGTTCAAAGAAAAGTACGATTTTTCCCATAAGTAATTATTGGACGATAAACTTTATTGATTGATGTTGTAAATGTTGCAATATTTTAAGTTAAAGTACAATCACGTACTATTCTTACTGATCATTGTAGTTTTACAGAATAACATCGCGTTGTTATAACATTATATTACAGCGCTATATAGTATGATGTATAGTACATAGATATACATATACGGCTATGTAGAACTATATAATTTAATACATCGTTCTTCTAAACTTTTTCATTCATGATACATTGACACAGTGCAGTATATTTCCTTGTATATATAGTAAAATTCAATACCATAAAAAACTATACTCAATATCATAGAGATATACGGCATACTATACTATAGCATAACTCTCGAACGTTCTTGTAACCGATTACACTCATCTTACATCGATATGACAAATTATAATAATCATTAGAATGATGTATATATTACGATACTTTATTACATATATAGTGAAACACAACCATTAAGACAATAAAACTACATCGGAAAATTACTATACTATACTATATAATATCTATATATCAAAAATATCTATATGAAATATTCAAAGTAAAATATATTATAATATATATTATAACAAATTATATATAATAATATATAATAGATAAAATAAATTTCTTTAGATTCTATTACTTTTTTAACGATGTTCATAAAAATTTAAAAATCCGCATCCTAGATTATTATATTCCAATATGTATATATAGTAAGATAAAAATTAGTTGAGCTACTAACACTATTATATTATAAAAAAAGCGTTTTTTAATACATATAATGTTCGTCGTTATTTGATTTATCATACGTTTATCTTATCGAATGTATCTCATATCGATATATCAAATTATAATTTGAACGACGAAAATTCTATTAGAGTTAGTTATACTTTTCGTCGCCTTATACTCTGCCGTTCAATTTTACTGCATCAACAAGCGTTCTCTCTTAAATCACAGCTGGTTCATCTCCGTTAATTCTCACGAAACAAACGGTAGGAAATTGAAGGGCTTGTAGCAAGAAATAAGCAGCTCCGTTTTTTACAAATTTTTTGTTATATGTTTTATTTCATAAAAAAAAAAAAAAAAAGTATCACTTGGTGCAAGAAGGAGTTAGCTCCAACTGAAAGTTTATTAGCGTGAACATTAGTCGGCCACCAATTTATAGCACGTTTGAAATTATCATTCAATTGTTTTTTCTTTGTCCGTTTATTAAATTGATCCAAGAGTAGTAGAGTCGCCTTCAATTTTTGCAGCAGGTCCTTCTATTCTTATCGAAAAAGCGTGTGATCGCGATAGACCGTACGATCGCTAGCTCGCGTGTTGAGGAAGTTCCTGCATCTTTAAAATTGACTGTCCGATTGCCGGAGCGTATAGTACGGTCGTCTGAAAAAGAAGAAAAAAGGAAAAGAAAACGAAGAAGAAGAAGAAGAAGAAGAAGAAGAAGAAGAAGAAAAGGAAGAAAAAGAAAAGGAGCAACGGGGCAGCGTCGCATGTTACGTCGTTCGGTGCGCGAAAACGAACTGACGCGATGGCCGGCTTGCACAGTGATCTAGCAGAACGAGAAAGTCGCAAGTGATACATAAATTATCAGTTAAATGAAATTATTTACTACTTCTTTCTACTCTCTAAGACGTGATTAAAGTCACAAAATTCAAGCAGCTAACTGGTCTTTTGGAACCAATCTTACAAACTTCATCCTTAAGATCGACAAAAATTGAACATTTTACCGTCTAATCCCAATGTTTTCGAGCTTGAACAGGCACAAAAAGGCACAACGAGTTTGAGAAAGATTGCAAAAGAAAGAAATTTCAAATTACATCTAATTAAGAAAGACCAATTAAGTAATAATAATCGTACAAATAATCTTATAATAATTTATTGTACATGTTACATTTATCATATATATTATTACATTGTACATATTATACATTATATTTGCATATAACATTGTATTACAAATTATATTCAAAGACAAAGCTGGATTTATTGTACGCTCTTATACTTTCAAATTATTGATTTTGACAATATCAAGCACCCAAAGGGTTTAACGGGTGGTGAGTTTGGTCTTTTGTCGCGGCAGATCTGTTGTTGCTAGACAGAAGATCGCTGTACGTCGCGTCGGTTTTCTCCCCGTTCGAGGGCATCCGTAGGCCACTTCGACTCGGCCTCTCGGGTTAATTGATCGGCCGGGATGTTTTCGTCCTCTTGGTCGACCTCGTTGCCGCGGCGTCGCCGGTCAGCTCGCTGCCGATGCCGACATGGCAGTCCCGCTTCCACGTGAAATCGATCACTCGAGACGCGCTGGCGACTACCATACGCTCTATATTTATACGCCATATGCACAAATATATCGTACGTTCGAGCGTGTATCGGTCTGTTCAACAGATGACATCCCGCAGTATGCGCGGCCCTAACGAACGAGCTTCTTCTTTCCTCGAAAAAGCCGCTCGTTCGTTTTTTGCGCTCCCATCTCGCCAACGATCGAGAACGATTTCGCAGTCGTGCGACGATCGCCACGTGTCGGTTTCCGGAACTGCGTCCATGACGTCGTGTCAGTGATACTTTTCAAGGGCTGCCACTGGGGCGCCCCTTGGAAGCCCCTCGAAAACGTCGTTCGAGTAGGATTCGAGATTCCTCGGGATAGTCTGAAAGTGATTTTTAGTTGAAAGCTAAAAATCGCCGAGGAAGAGAAAGAAACGAGACAATCTTTGTCACGTCGAAAATCGTTCGTCAATTGCTTTTCAATTTTGCCATCATCGTTAGTTGCTAACGATTTAAATTGCAAGTCGATTCTTTGAAAACTTCTTACGAAAACTCGTAATATCAAATCTGAAGAGAAATTGTGAGAAGATGAATTAAAATAGTATATATGGTACTTTCAACAAATGTACGAATGAAAATCATGCTACGAAGTATTGATATCTTTCACAAGTCTGCCCGAGAGATGAGAGATGTAAAGCTGTTAAAGACGATTTCTTTAAATTCTTTAATTTCGATGTATATCATCACGAAGCAGAATTATTCCCCTCCCTCGGTTGCACGATATTTGGGACACCCCGTATCTCAATTTCACAGAAAGATGAACTTTACGAATTTCATTTCTCGCAAACGGTTCTTTGTTCGTCGTTCTTCAAATTCTATTCACGCGAATAGAACGGAGTATCGAAACCAGGGACGAAGTTTTTCAGTTCTGAAATGAGGAATATGGAATATATCTCTCTGCGCGGGAAGGGAAACGATACAGAACGACCAAAGATTGTCTAGTTTTACAGAAAGTTAATAAAACACAACTCTCAGCACGATACAACTCGAACGAACGATCAGACCTATTAATTGACATTATAAGTCGCGCAAAACAGTTTGTCAAAAGTTTGGATTTTATTGCATTTTTATTGCATTTGTATTTCGTACTTCGCTTTCATTATTTTTGTCGTTACAACAGAGTTTTCCTTTCCTGTACACAATGTACTGAAATATTCCAGGCGAGGGTATGAATGTAACGATGTTAGATTCGTACGTAGAACGTATACTTTCACTTTTACTAAATTTTAAATTTTCATTCGAGACTCAAATCATCTCTGCAACTGGCATTGAAATCCGTTCCCTGAACGGACGTGAGCGTTGTTCACTTGAGCGGATCGTAATCCATTTGGATGAATGGATTTTAAATTCTGAAGATTCTCTTTCTCGCGTCGAAGTTAATAATCTTTTTTTAATGATCTTAACAAGATGATTTTAATTATTGAGATTATTTTAATAATCTTTGCCGAACAACGCGCCTTTACGGGCTTCATTTTTTTCCGCGCGTTTCAACGGAGAAACGGGTGCAACAACGACCTCAAGTTTCGTTTTAATCAATACTGTCGCGTGGTCGCGTGTAGAAAATTCTTTCGCTTATCGCGGCCCTTGTAAGCCGGTGGAACGTCGATGGAAATGCAGTTAACACGGAGGAAGGTGCATTTACTTACCCCTCCCCTCCCCTCTCTCTTCCTTTTTTTCTCGCTACAGTGAGGTACAGTCACGAACACTCGTTAGATAAAAAATTATTTCTTTTCTTCCGCGTTAGACCGCGTTATCTTTCTCGTCTCGTGTCGTCTATCTCCCATGAGCCGTGATAACGGAATGATACAACGCCGCGCCATAGCATCTGTTCTCTCCCCTGTTTCCTCCTTTTTACGATATTTTTTTCCTCTTTGTTTTTCCCTCGTTCGACTCGCGTCCGATGAATGACTTATTTATTCGTTCGCGATCGAGCCCCCGGTTAGAACGAGAGCGATAGGGTAAACGGAAGCGATTTATTCTGCTCGATAGCAGGAGGAATGCGGGCGTTTACACTCAAATGCATACGCGAGATAAGGGTCGAGTTTGATGAACTGCGACGTGATAAATGCCTGGATAGAGAAAGATAGATTTTTGATAACAGGATTTTACAACGCGCGCGTGTGTATCGTTCTCGTCGCGTGAAATTAGTCAATGGATATGTAAATACGGGTTACTGGCGAGTAACGCGGCGGTGGATGAATGATAACGGGACGAGAGGTTGTGCATTGTATTTGTATTATCCGTGTTGGGGAAAAAGAAAAAAAAAATGAGATATTTCATCGGTAAATAACAGTTGGATAGTAACTGATGATTATGCGTGACTATTGCGATGTATTTTATGTGATTACAGCGATAGAGATGTAAGTGGTAGCGCGATAAACATATCAGACGAAGCTGCTTGATATTGATATTGAGAAACAAAATTGGATCAGAAACGTGACGCGAGAGTAATGAAAAACGAATAAAAGTACTCGCACTTTTTAACGAAAGTTTGTTACAGAGGTCCAAAATGTAACAAAAATGACTGTCGAAGAAAACTGGTAGAAAGAAGAAAGAAACAAATATTTGAATTTATCTCTATTCGGGGACGTTCTAACACGTTCGTTCGTGTTTCACGATCCGCGAAACCGTAGCAACAGTAAAAGAACACGAGTCACCAGTCGCTATAAATCGAAGTGGAAAACGCGCGGAAATGGAGAGAAGCGTGGAAAAATAGAGATGCTCCGAGAAGTGACGTCAGCAGTTAATACGTACGTAAAAACATATAGGAGAGAACGAAAAGGGAGGGAAATTGAAATTTCCGTTATATGGAAGCACGACGAGAAGTGATTTCACGTTCGAACATTAAAGCAGAATGGCGGAGGAAAATTGTTTAACCCTGTGTATTTATATACACGTTGCCGGCGCACGAAGCTGCAAGACAAGGCCGTGACATTTTCCGCGCTTGTTTTCCTGTCCAGCCTTTTATAACCAACGCCAGCGTTTCGAGAGGAGAGGAGATACGGTTAGGCAAGCTAGAGTGTAGGTCGAGACAGTGGGTACATATTCGAACAGCGTCGAGTGTTTGGAAAACCGAAACGCGATTTCACTTTCTTCCCTCCTGCGACAAGGCGACAGGAATATCTTGGTACTTTGTGGTATCTCGTGGCGTGGTATTTCATATTAGAGAGAGAGTGAAATGTTGTCCACTAGACTGCGGATTTTTGTACAAAAAAGTAGATTGCGCAGAATGCAGATAACGCGCAAGAATATATGAAACGTTCAAAGTATAATTCTCGTTATTGTAGGATGAATGAATAAAACAAATTTCCACGTGTAAGTTCAATTTTCTTAATCGTGTTAAAAAATAAAAACGTGAATTTGCATAAAAATCCGCCATCTAATTATACTAATTTCGAGAAAAGAAAATATCATTCAATGCAATCAACTCGGGCTCGTTTTAGAGTGTAAGACTTCTACTTTTACCGAGTTTGTTTTTCTCTAAAGTTACATTATACGTCATTTTGAAGAGATATTTGTTTTCTCGAAAATTTTGCAAATTCAAATTCATGTCCTCGTGGATGACAAAAGAATATTTTTCGACATCTTAAAATTCGTTCCCTTCACGAATACTTTCTACACCTCGTAGAAACGAAGTTACGCCGAGGTAGTTGCTAGAATTTGTAGAATTTCAATATCATACTGCGACTTACTAACGCTAACAACAGCAGTAGAAACGAAGTTATGCTAACGTAATCGAATTTCTGGAATTTCATTATCACTGTGTAAATTTGACTGAAAAGAAATAAGACGATCGCGATGAGAAAATGTAATAATTCATATTGGAGAGAAGACGAAAATTTGGATTTCATGTGAATGATTGAGAATTATATCGATAATGAGTTAATATTTATTACATTTATTATTATTTTGTTTTAAACACGAAGACAGAAAGTAAAATCGTCGTATAATTAACTAATGAAATCGAAGAGATGATATTTCTAAATTAAAATTACTATCTTCTTTTTGTAACACAAGATAGATTGATTGTATTATTTTCGTCTCGAAAGCTAAGTTTTCCTTAGGCTAACTTCTTGTCGTGATTTTTTCCAGTTATCGTTTATTTATAGAAATTGCAATATTTTTCACGACCAAGCCACATAATGTTACAAGATGATACGCGTAACGCGACTGAAGAACGAGATTCTCTGTCATATCGATTATCCGCGATGAAAACAATCTGAAAGACAGTTAAAAAGACAGTTTTAAACCTTTTCTGGAATATCGTAGATTCCCTCTGCATCAATTCAAAGTCTTGGGTGTCGCTTCTTTCTCTTATTTCTTGGTTGTCCAGACCACCTCTAGGTTCATTGCGTTCAAATAAGTGTCTTTGCCTTCCATTTCCTTCCTGTGCAATGTGCAAAGCATTTTACTGCGGTACTATGCTTGGAATCATCGATCGCCGCTTAAAATTTGTTCTTTTCTCCGTTTCCACATTGTCTGCCACTTTATACTTCGTACAAAAATTACGGAGTTTCACTTTTGTTCAACGTTTCGCATTAATAATAATATCTTGTCGACGATGTCTTTGGAGTGATATATAAATTCGGTACATTTAGATAATTTTCAATTTTAACATCTCCAATTACCGACTGGTTTGTTACTTTGTACAGTTTCTGTATTATCTACTTACTTTGCGAGGTGAACGTCAGTTTCTTCCTTATTATTTTGAAATTCCGCCGATGATTTTTCGAATTGCAGATAATCTCCCACGTTTCACACTGTGCTTGGATAATTGTCGAATTCAGCTAGCAACTGGAGCATCATCTACTTTCTACTGTTTTCGCATTATCTAGTTACCATTTAATATTTCACGTTAATAACCTCTCGTCATTAATTTTTTCCTCGTTATTCTAATCCTCATTCGCCTCTCGTGTCAAATTAACACACATTTTTTTTCTATACCTAGCTAAGTCCAAGAGTAATTCAATCTGCCGTTAACAAAAGAATTTGCAAATTGAACTTTTACAGCACTCTGTCAAATTGACATTGTCAAGGAAACGAATAAAGTCAAATTGGAGTACTTTATTTCGCGGAATAAAAATAAAAGAACAGAATTGGAATTTTTTCCGACGACGAAATTCGAAAACGCAAAGCGCCGCGGGAAAATCTTACGTCCCTCTTCGTTCTCAGCGCCGATCTTTGGGAGACTGGTTGCATTCAAATACATTCGGTTGCTCGTGTTCCCTGTGATACCGGTCTTATCTTCTTTTGTTCCTCCGCGGCACACGACGCGAATTCAATGTCAAAAACGAGATGGAAATAACGGGTCGGCCTGAGCACAGCCTGAGAAAGTGGCGAGTATCGATCCACGGTTTAGCAGAGCTCTGGGATATATATAGAGTATACATACGTGCGAACGGAAACGAAATGTGGATCCTCGAGCTCGGCATTCTCACATCTCCTCCCCTCGTGCTCATTGAACATAGACGCATCGTGCGATGCAAATTTGCGGAAGCGAAATCGCGATGAGAACAGAACGCGTTGAAAGTTGCTTCTCTTTTTTTTTTTTTTTTTTTTATCACTGAAAGTGATTTTAGCGGCGGTAACCCAGAAAATCGGGCCTCTTCAGGTGCAACGCTGATGCAACGAAAATTAGCGATTGGTTGATTTGGGTCACGTGATTCGCGAGGGATCGCGCCTGTAATTTGTTTTCTATCGATTCAAATGTTTGCATATCGATAAAATTTTATGGCAAAAAAAGTCTTCGTTTCTTAGTCGGAACAGTTCTTTGCTTCTGCAGTTTTTTCTTTTTTAGTGGAAAGGGAAGGAAAAGTTTCAAGTCAACGAGATGATCGAGGATCGAATTAGATCGTTGCTCTTTTTGAAATTTATTAGTTGTTTGATCGTTTGATCTCCTGAAAGGAACAAACGAGATGACTGAGATTAATTATCACAGATTTTTTCAAAATCGTTCTTTCATCATTTGTAGAATCTAATCCAACAAATATTTCGTTCCAACGAAGGAGCTTTGTTTCGAAGTGGAAATTTTTGAATTTTACATCATCAACGCAGGCTCGTTCGTTTATAAAAATCTCCCTTTTTGAGCAGAGTTGTAAACACGTTTAATTGCATAAAATTTGATTCATTTTTGTCTTTGAAAAGATCGTGTCTTTGTTGAGAAATTTATGCATCTGTGTTATAAACGTTATCCAGCCTCGTTTTATACCGTTTTATCTGTGGGTATAAAAAAGTCTTCTGATAGAGGAGGTTAATTTTCTTCCTTGATTCACTGATAACCATTCGACCTGAAAACGTGAGAAATTTATCTGACCTGTAGATAATATCCTACAGTCTTACGAGATTTATTCAAATTATATATTATAATACCTTATAAACAAAGGAAATAAATTTGAAAACAATATTCATCAGCTGAAAATATTTCAGTTAGTACGATATAAATTTGCTACAAAAGTTGTTTCAAACGTAGAAACGGTTGTATGACATTTTCCTAAAGTATTTACTCGAATTTTTACGATTTAAAGATAAATATTCCAGACAACTTGCAAAGAAAATTCCAGATTTTGATAATTCCGATATCGAGAGCTTCGACAATTTTCGACATTGATAATCCTACAAATTTTTGACACTGACAGTCCAGATAATTTTCCCTTTTCAAGATCTGTCCTCAGATCTCGATTGCCTCGGAAGATTCGCGTTTAATCCGCGTCTGAAAAGAACAGAAAACCCCAGAAAGATCCGCCGCGGCAAATTTCAATTGCGTCCCTGTGTGCCACCCTTCAAAGAAAAAGAAAAGGAGAAAAAGAAGAAGAAGAAGAAACAGAAAAAAGGGGAGAAAAGAAAACGAGAACGCATTGTTTTCTTTGGTAAAGAGGTTGTTCCTCCTTTGGTGTTTTGTATCCCCCCCTCCCTAAGGAATTCCTGGATTTACCTTTTGTTCGGACGGCAACAATCCCGCCAGTGCCAGATGCAAAGTATCATTTCGAAATTGTGACTCCAGAATTTTACGTTTTCCCCTTTTGTTCGATCGTGTTCTCGAATCGACGTGAATCGTCTTAGAAATTTCCGTTTGTAACGCTTTCCAGTGTGTCGCAACCGGGCTGCTATTATACTTGGTTATGAACTAGATCGAGAACGCAGATCCATTCGGCCGTTCCGTTTTTCTTTCTTTCTTTCTTTCTTTCTTTCTTTCCTCTTCTTTTTTATTTCAGTTTGGCCTGGTGGAATTGATCGATGAATTTGAAATGGAACAGCGACGTGACTAATTTTTCGGAGACTAATTTTAATATATTTGTCACGCTCGTGACTGTAGGAATCTTTAATGGTTGGCTTTTTTTTTTTTTGTTAATAAATAACAAATAATTGAATTAAGTTTCGAGGAAATGTTAAAGATGAAAAATAGAAATAGATTGTGTTGACAAACTTGTTTTTTTCTTTTTTAAATGAAACATCAGTGTCAGGAATATGAGTATCTTAGTTTTTTTTAGAAGTTTCGTTTCGAAATTTTGGCATTTGAGAATATTAACGTCGTAAATAAAGTAAAGTAATTCGTATTTGCTCGAGGAGGAAATGTGCAGCGTATTGCTATTGCCAAGAAGCTCTAAATTTCACACAGTGTTGGACATGAATGGTATCTCGCGCACCCCCGAAATTCGGATCATTTTCGTATTATATCGTATTAGAAATTTGTATTGTATTCTCGATCTCATTTCGAATAATGTTCATACAGAGTGTTATGTTACAATCGTTTAGATGAATTTTCCCTATTTTTATTAAATTTTGCATTGCAATTTAACACGTACATGTTATGCTGTAGCAAGTGTTTTTAATACAGTTGCTCATGAAAGCATTTGAACGCTTTATGGGTATATAATGGACGCCATTATCTCGATACACGTTAGTCGAATCTGCGAAAGATCTAAAAATATATAGAAATTACGGGGCATTTAACGAAGGCTCGTGTTTCGCAAAAGATGTGTATTTAAACAACCTTGCCGAAATTATCATATCAACATTCAGCAGAATCAGTTTCAACGCTCATTGTTCGCTCAAGACGATTGTCGAGAATTTTCACACACTCGATGGAATTAATACAGTATTAACGCACAGAAAAATTCTCCGTGTGAACGAGCGTTTGAAAAAGTTCTTTCACGACGAATAGATACCATCGATAGATCCCATCTCCGTGTTGAGTTCGTGTAAGACCGATTTTCGTGTTAAGCTAAATGCAAAGCAAACTCTTTATCCTGTCAGCAGGGTACACGGCCGCGTGGCAATCAATAATATATATGTTACAAAACAAAGATCAAGAAAGAAAGGCTGGATTGGACAGATAAATATGGTCGCGTGGGGCGAGAGAAATATAAGAGAGAGGGGTGGGGAGAGAAGAGAGAGGAAAAATGAATGAGAATGAATGCGTTGTCAATGAACGAGCGAACGAGATTTCGTATATCAACGTGGCGGTGCCATGTCAATACATGGGGCTTGTATTCTCGACGATCGCCAATGTCCGATATCTCATCGAACGAGACCGGAAATTGGTGACAGCAAAACCGATATGTTGAACGTCATCCGTGTCCTTTCTCCTTCTGCTTTTCCCTCCTCGTCGTCGCCAAGGTCATTGCTAGCACCGTCAATAGCGCCGCCGTATTGGAGAACTTTTCATTTCCATGAATTTCGCTACGCTTCGCCGTGACCCATATATGTGTAGCGTCGTTCACGCGCGCGAAGGGAAAGAATTCTAAACCCGTTTCCTCCGCTTGTTTCTCTTTCGGACTGCAGGGAACGCTGATTGCCGATTTTTCACAGGTACGAGAAATGCTAATCGTAGAAAGTTGTCTCGGGGATGTAACGAGACGCTCGTTCCTTTTCTAACTTTTCTCTCGCTTTCGTAGTTTAATTGTACGACGGATCAAATTGCCGTCGTTTCTTGGAATCCGTTCTGAGAAAAAGCGGGGAACGTTTCATTAGGAACGTTTCGCAGGTTTTGTTTGAAAATTTTGTTCCTTTAAGAATTCTTAAAGCAAGTTTCTCAAAGAGATCCTTTCTACGAGCAATCGTATCGATCAATGTTGTTAAATTGGCCCTTGCGAGATGAGAAATTCTTCTCGAAATTTGTGCAAAAGTGCGAAATCGATAATGTTGACTGACAATTATCGCGAATAGCATTTCTCGCAGGCAGAAGCAATACTTGAAATTTTCTTTGTAAAATTGTCTGGCATGCTTTGTACAATTACGTTTCATATTTTTTTAAGTACGACAGAAAGTGCAGATATATCACTATAGAGAGCACTCTACTTACAGGAGAAATGTAATAAGCCATATTCTGCAGGGTAGATTATATTCTGCCAGATGCACGTATAAAATACTGCACTAGGTACTAAAATATTGATAGTTATTGCTCAAAGTACTAAAACATTCAGGGATACGAAGGTAGTGAAAATATCGAAATGCTGTTTGCTTTACGAATTTGTACGAATTTGTACGAATTTGCGGGAAATGTAAAAGTGCAAAGTGCTGTGCACAACGCGTGAAACGTGTAATAATATATAAAACAAAGTAGAGTGTTTATTGCAATATTTATTCGATTTTAATCAAACAATCTGCTTGATTATATTCGTAAAAGTTTATACAATAATCCAGAATTCGCAGTCCAGCTTTTTTAATTTTTATAAGAATTTATTAATTGTAGATATTCATAGATACGACAAATCTCGCTATCTATTATTATTATTTCTCGTGATAACGTTGAAATAAGAAAATCAACAGAAAAGAATATACTCGTGGCGTCTGTTTTTTTAATCTTCGTGCCACATTTCCCCGGGACAAAAAATAAATATATTTTCTCACATTACGTATCGTAAAGTAGAGAGAATGCGTGGATTATCTCGTCAGTACCCTTGAACGTGGATTATTGTGTAGCGTAGAAATACAAAAGCGAAAATGTAAATACTGTTCGAACAAGCCGTAGAATATTTACGCTCTTCAGTCGTACAGAGGTCGTCGGAGCCGTAACAGCCGTGTGAAACACGGTCGATTAAATGCGTCTTGACATTTGTAAAAGGAAGAAGTCGCGGAAGAAGTGAAATTCAGTTGAAATATATACACGGTATCGAAATTAAACGAAGAACATTATCCCGTGACGAAAGGTAGTTGATAAAAGGTGGTAAAATGACAGTGGATTTACCGAAAGATAATGGTGGAAAAAGAAAAAGTTGCGGACAACCGCAGTGTCTAACAGCTCGTTCAAGCTTCGTCGCGAGACTCGAGTCGCGACAAATGTTGGGAACGTTCGACGTCTTTTGAAGAATGGCGAACGTCTTGAACGACGAAAATCGCGACGGAAACCTCGTTCGAAGCAGGAGCGTGAGCTGTGCCGTTCGCTGTTTTCAGAGAAACGCGTTTGTACGAGTAAAAGACGGCGAAGAGCCATATTTGCCGATGAAAAGAGATTCGATTTAGACGGCCTTCGCTGCTATCGCGATTTAAGGGGCAACAACTTCCGAGTCGTCGGCGGTGTAATGATTCGGGGGGAGGCATTGATTACCAAGGTAAGATGGAAACAAAATTCATTGCAAGAATATTAAATAGCGAAAATGAAAACGACGGAACAAATTAACGCGTATGCGGAAATAAGTATATTTTTCAATGTGGTAACGCTGCCATGCACAAAAAAAGGAAACGAGAAAAGTAAAAAGTAAAAAAATACTTTGCATGCAAAAAAATTCGTTTCGTATCTTAGAATGGCTAGCCAAGCCTCTGGATTTAAATATTGTAGAAAATTATATTGGGGGAATTTGGCAAGGGTTGTATATCAGAATGGAAGACAATTTGCAAATATTGATGAAAAAATGTAACTTGTCATATTTCTATTAATTAGAAAATTTAATCACTCTGATATTTAATTATCCTAATATTTAATTATTCTAACATTTAATTATCCTGATATTTAGTTATTTTAATATTTGATTATCTAATATTTAATTATTCTAATATTTCTAATAGAATATTACCACATTTTTGTTTTCTCTTTTACGTTGACATCAAAATCATATGAAGAATGCGTATAAGAAAGATTTCGTACCGTTTTTGTTTAATAGAAAAAAAATTTTACAATTTTTAGAGTACGCGATCTTTTTGTCCTAGAGTATACGTAATTTATTCCTTTCATTTGAAATATTCCCATCATTGAAAAAAACGTGTTGCTTTTAATTAACTGTCTCTAAACGACAGATGTACGTAAATACATACGTACATATGTATATTCTGAAACGATGCCGATGGCGATTACAACGGCCGACCGTATTTAACAGAATTATAGAGAGAGAACGTCTGTTGATGTCGTTAATACAATAGAGCGCCTGTATTTCGTATCGTTCCACGAACGCGAATATCTTCGGGTTTCCCTCTCGTTTCTCGAAACGAGATTACAATAGAAAAGTATCTTCGCCAATAGGTGATGCGAATGAAAATAGGCCAACTCGAGTGAGCACAATGCGTCTCGGAGAATTCACGTAGGAAGTACACGTAGCTAAAAAGAGGATGGCACGTTGCTCGTTAAAAAAAAAAGTATCGTGTGCATTCTGTTATTCTTTATTGTTGGCGCACTTTCGAGACGAATTTGGCGCGTAATTCCCTAATTACCAGCGCGTAATTGTTAAATTGTTCTGCTCTGCCGTTCTCCGCGGCGGTTTCTATTTTTGTTTAACACGGTACCTAAAAAAAAAAAAATGTGTGATCGTAACTGCGTGTGTACTCATCAATTTCGCATCGAGAAAATAAACAGATACACAGATCGTAGTTTTAATCGCAAGTATAATTTATGAATAACTGCCTTTTGGCACAGGCGAAAAATTTATTTAAAATTATCCTTAATATATTATAAATTATTCATTGTAACAAATTATAATATCCATTATGTATTATATAAGACGCTCCGAACTTTTGATCGATATCGCGTTCGCGCGAACAGATGTTCAAACGATCTTTATTGTTCTCGAAGGAAGACCTTCGAAGGAAGACCTATCTTTGCTCGTTCATTTCACTTGCTAATTCATGCCCTCCGCGACAAACGGACTAATATTTGAAACATTAGAGCCCGAAGTATAAAGACCGGAGTGCAAGGGATAGGAAAGAGCATTTATAAAAGTTAGAATTACGCGGGAATAATATTTCGAATCGACGCTCCAACGTCCCGGGAACGAACCTGAATCCTCGTTAAAACTCGGACGTGCAAACGTTACTTAACATAGGTGCAACGCGTCTTGTTTATTTATAGAGTCTTCCTGAAAGGAAATCAAGTGTAATAAGAGGTATGTCCATCGAACCGTGCTCCCCCGGTGTATCTCCGTGCACAAAGTGACTCTGTGCTTGGAAAAACGTAATTTCCCTGCGGATTCTCAGCCGGCGTGTAATTTGCCTCTCGCTGCCAACCGGAATATGATAACCATTAACGTTTCACGATAGGCAGGTATTAGTCTCGGGGGCCGGGAGATTGCAAGCGGCCACGTGGTCCGTCGATACCTGTGCCTAACTAGGATCTCGAAGGACGACGAGTTTCCTCGAAACTTTCCCACCTTTCCTTCCTTCGAACGCGCTCGTGTTCGTTTCGAAATTTTCACGCGTCTACAACGTTGCGGCCACAACGCGCGTCACTTTTCAACAGAGAGAGAGAGACGGTAATCGTGTACCATCGTGCGCGTTTGTTACAGTTAACATCGATTCGCACGCTCGCCGAAAAAATTCACACGCAGCGTTTAATTTAATTTTTGAAAAATGTTACGTCACGACGTGAAATCTCAACGCGGTTCTAGTTATTTCGCGTCGTTGTTTGAAACTGTTTGCCAATGATACTCATCTCGTTCGCACTTGGTGGCCATAGTTGACCTGTTGATTGTGCGAGTAAAATTGTAAAATTAAATTTGTCACATTTTTTAAATCAATAATTTCATTCTTCAGAGCCATGTCATTCAGATATTGTTGACGAGATTTAAAAAGTAATTGGAATACCGTAATTTAATTTACGAATGTCTCTTAGTCTTTGCTAAAATCTCAATCTAAATGCAACGAAGAGCAGCTTCTTTCTCACGTGACGAGTGTACTCGTCAAACACAGTTAGCTGGTTAATTTCAATTCCTGCTTGCCGTGTGTTTTAGCATCTCCGTTTGGTACATTTGAACGTTTGTTTGTAAAATATTCATTACGTTACACAATGGCCCTAACTGTAGCTGTGTAGTCGCATCACAGAAGAACTGTGTTTAATTCACGTCACGACGTCGCCAGACTTTTTCATTCGGCGAAACATGAATGCGAGAGTACGTAACATTATATAGATCATGTTGCGAGTCGCTCGAGTCTACTAAGCTGTATCATTATCCAAAAACTCAAGTCCATAAAGCGTGAAACTCACGTTTACTCTTGCCAAAAAAATTCCACCGATGTTGGAATTGTAAAATCGCAACGAAAGTCGCACCGTTCGTTCGCGACAAGAAATGGAACGAGACGCGCGAAACACCACCCTGCTCCTCGGTTCGAGCGAGGGTTTCACTTTGTGGAAAATCCGGACGGACGGCCACAGTTCAAGGATGAAGCTGACGTCTACGCGGCTTTGTTCGTGAATTTAGCCGGTGAATTTAGACGACGTGGTGGTCGTTAGAGGTTTGAACCTGTATAGGTGGCCCGAGTTCTCTCTCTCTCTCTCTCTCTCTTGTCTCCCCTCCGTTTATACCATTCACGATGACAATAATTGGCTAATTAAGTCACCCTCACGCTCGTCCGTTGCCCTCGGCCGGTGTTCCGGTAATTCAGTCCCAGGCATCTCTTCCTGTGACACAACAATGTAGGTCAATCGACGCGTGTGCCGTAAACTGTTGGCCAGGCGAATTCATTTTACGCTTCCGACTCCGTACAACACGCAACGCGTTACGTACAGTGGATCACATGGAAAGCAATCGAACTTCTGCCACTGCAGAATTTCTGTCTGCGCGTGTATCAACACACACGGTACGCATTTTGCGCGTTGTTGTGCAAAGAATTTTGAAGTTTCTCACGGCACGCTTGTATCTGTAAAATATGAAGCCAGTTTGAAAATGTGCGCGAGAGTTTCAAAAACGTTTGTATTTAGTAGGAAATTAATGTATAATGCGAATAGTCATCTGAAGTATGCGACGAGCGTAATGTGCAATATTATAATTACTCGTAGTGGATAATTGGCTGTTTAAATACTTTTGTGATCTCTATGAAATGTATACATATTCACATTATGTGTTAGTTTTCTACTAAATATAAATATTTCGAAACTTTTGACTATATATATCTAAAGTCTAAAGTAAAATATATACATCTTTAGATTTGCTTCAAACTCTACCAATGTAATTACGAGACAATATTTCACAAAGCACGATTGTAAGTTCTTTTAAAAGCGTTTCTTCGAACACTTTCGTACGCAAGAAGCGAACGAAAACCAAGGTTTTTCCTTGGTCCTCCGAGTTTTAATTAGCTGGGCTAATGAAGTCGTTCCAATTTTCACCCTCTGCTTATATATCGTTTTGCCATACATTCTATTAACACGAGAGGGTGAACTTCACACACACACACACACACACACATAGTGATGAAGAAGAAACATTGTTCGCCATTCCACGTTTATTCGTCGCTCAAATTAACTATTAACACCGTTTCCATCGAACGACGGTATTCTTTCGTAACTTTGAACCTCGAACTTTTCTTTATCCATCACTGCTTGTTCATTTGGTTCAACAGGTCTTTGCAGCTATTATTTCGACACGATACATTCTTGCTACGCGTATATAATATGTTGTACACGCTGGTGAAAGAACATTATCCACGTTCGCGCAGGTAGATAGAGTCGTGATTTCTTTTTTCTTCTTTTCTTTTTTATATTCGCGATTACGAAGCGTTTTTCGTTGAGTTGAAACGTTGATTCGACAGAATCATCGTTGATGAGTTAGCACGGCTTTGGATTTCGTTGCGAGGTGATCCGCGAGTCGAAGAGTAAGCAAGTTCGTCTTTTTTTCGCAGTCGAAGGAAGATTGGGAATTTTCTGCTGAAACGAGTGAAATTAGGAAAGGAAGTGCATTGTCATCATATTTTTTTGATGAAATTTGTTCCCTTATCTGGGAATTAGATTTTTAATAGCGAACGAAGTTTTTGAAGGGAATATCTAACGATTTTTCTGAGAAATAAGAATTTCGTTATAATTTCGATCTTCAAATTAGTAATTAATTAAAATTTTAATAAGGCTAATATTAATGATTAGAACGTAAATTATTATAATGTGATTTCAGTAAGAATATCGTAATTGTAACTTTGATCTTTAAGTTAACACTGATCTTCAAATTTTTAACATCAATTGTAAATGTTAAAATCTAATTTTAATTTAAATCCCAGCAAGAGTACGAATGAAATATTTATTTACTCGGGGAAGTGATTTTTTTCTATTGAGATCTTAACTCGACACTTTGAAAAAAGATAAAAATTTTCTATCTGAGTTATTAATTTCTAGCTTCGTGATGGAAGCACCTACTTCCGCTTTTAATTTTCAGTTGGAAATGTCCTTCGCTTCTCTTTCATGTTGACTTTCCACGCGTTTAATATGTACATTTTTCAATTTCAACAAAGTTAACTGCGATATTTTTTCATATTTTCACCTTTCCTTCCATCCCCCCCTCCCTCCTCTCTTTATCTGGAATTTATGGAAAGCTTGATTACATTGAAAAATAATTAAACGACTCGGTAAAGTGAGAAATAATTAGTAGCAAATATAAATGTTTGTCGGGAATTTGATTGAAATTATTACTAATAAATATCTTTAGAAAATAAATAAACTTTACATTAAAATTGCCGTGGCATTTATATGCGATACATTTTTCCGCGAGTGAATTTATTCAGCTGAAAGAAACGTTAATTATCGACGTATTTCACGCACGTGTTTCACGCATGCTTCGTGACGTTACTTTATCAAGCGTGTTCTTTCGTAAAAATCACTCGGTTCATCGGAAGTTTAGGTAGAAATTTACGTTACGATCGACCTACTATTCCCATAATTATACTTACCAACAGTAATGCTCTGACATGCCCCATTTAACTACACGAAAACACACAGTCCATGTACTCGAAACAATTATATACTTCCTTAATAACGCGCATAAACAGACGTTTGCAAACAATCCGACGGAATCATTAATTTCCTATCGCTAGAAAACGAAGTAAATTACATTTTGGTGCAAATTATTTGCTTTGTTCGAACAGTTATTTCATTCCATTTAAATTTCGTTATTGCAATTGAAACGTGATTCCAAGTTTTTGAAATAATTTGAAATCACGTTTCTACGAGTTTTTAATTCTAATTCTAATTATTACGCGAGTCGTGCAATACCTGCATATGTATATATAATAAAATTTTATATATGTATTATATATAATATTACATTTCACGCGACACGCTCGACACGTTATCACTTCTATTTGAGATAGATTGAGAAGCCTGCTGGTATCGATGTGGCATCTCGCGACACATCGATAATGACATTGGGGCCACGAGATTCACGTGGAGACCGGCTGCCCCGTGTCGTAGGTCCCCGATGTCACAGGCCTGCCCATGTCCGCGAGCCTTAATATTATCCGAAGGGCAATCGAGACAGGGCACCGGTATAGTCGGCAGAATGAATTAGCTGCACTTGACACAGGCGGCTGCCCTAGCAGGAATTCGTAGTCAGACTTCGGCTTCCGTTCGCCAGACAGCCGAGCAGACTATGCAAATAACCCGTGAAACCGTGTGCACGATCGCGTGTATACGTGTATACGTGAAAGGCAACGTTACCGCGGAACGGTCGTGGTGCACTACATTCTCGCTCGTTCACGCTCGTTCACGTGCACACACGGTGTCGCGAAAGTTTCGGAAATTTAATTCTCCGTCGCGTGGAACGCTGACGATGAGTTTTCAGCGAGCAAACGCGGAAGTATTTGAACGCGGGAGAGCGCGGCGTTTTAATTTATCAGCGTTCGTTAGAACAGAGCGAAGTAGGTGTATTTGAGTCGCTCGGAGTCGAACATTTTACATTTCGCTTCTTGATTTCTGTCAATTGCAAAATAATCGAATCTCTACATGCTTTAATATTATATAGTGATATACTTTAATTACCAAACAAATAAAAATAAGCTAACGTTGCTTCACTGGCAGGTTATTAATCGTCGAGTGGAATATAGAAAGTATTATACATACATCCTTGGATTCGTGTATCTCTCTTGATCATTTCGCATCTCACGTTTTGGTATTCGTCTTCGTAATTGGGAATTTTAAACTTTAGATATTTGTAACGTATGACACCCATGATACTAGATAATTGCAATGTCAATATTGCGATATTTTTGTTGTTTTTCATAAACTTGCAGAACATTTTTATATTTTATATATATATACACATACATACATACAGAATGTCCCTTTATAGCTGTGTTTTGAGTATTATTTTGTAACGCGCTGAACTGTTCAAAGATTATATATCTTTGTCCAAAGAAGCTCCTAGGCGAATAGAGTCATGAATTCTAAATCGCAATGAGGTTGCGCGATAGATCACCGACGATCAAGCATTCGAGACGCGTTGTTCATTTCGGATGGTAACTTATCTCCTATGCGAGAGAGCATAGAACAACCATTTCGAGGGTCCGTTGGGATGAGACAAAAACAGATCTTGATGGTTTCGTTGCAATTGTCTTTCAGAATTAGACTGAGATAATATATCTGATGCTTTTTAATTCAGTGGCAAGTGTTTGAGCACTTTAGTGCAAAGAGATGATCCGTGAATGGGCGGCGGTTTTGTTTTAGATGAAATTTGGAGAAATGATAAGAGATAATGTTGCAGATGCGTGACGATGAAAAGAGAATCACTCAATATTTATTTTTTATATTATTTAAAATGACAACTTGAACACCACGAGTACAAAGATGAAAGAAAATCACGTTTGAATGATCTTTCTTCGTCGTTTCTTCTCGTTTCATGCTCGTACATATCGTTGCATTTCGAGTAATTTTAATCTACAAATTAGGATATTGTATGACTAATTTTTTTCATTTGTTATTTCTACCCGCTTTCGCAATTCGGTCGAATGTACACGTATACGCGTCTTTTGTTCCCGATTTTCCCAATTAGACACAGTTTTTACCCCAGAAAAAATTCAGAACGTGTAATCGCACTCTCCAAATAAAAGGCCTGAAATCAATATTCTTCGTGCCATTAAAGTACCTCGTTCTGTATTTCCCGTTTTTCTCCCGCGATCCACTCCATTGTTAGTATTGATAGATACCACGAATAAGCTCAATCATCGTACAGGATTCTTTTATCAGTTTGCAAGTGAAAAAATGATAGAAAATTTGATTTATTGCTTTTTTATATTTTTGAGTGGAATCTAAATAGAAATTTGTTTCGTTATTATTAAATACTCTGCTTTGAATATTCTTTGCGTTATTTTACGTATACTTTGGATCTTTCGGTTCTTAGAATCCATCTGTTCTATTCAAATTTTCTTCTCTCTTCTTCTTTCATTTTTTTCATGTATGCAGAATCACCTCCTACTCGATTGTACCACTAATATACGGAACACCCTGTATATTAGTCTCAAAAATTATTGCTCTCGAAAGTGGTTTAGATTTTCTCTCCTCAAATCTCTCCAAAATATGCATAAATATTCGCAGAATCCATCTTTCGTTCGATGTTCGAATAAATAAATAAAATACGATATAAAAATAAAACGAAATAAATAAAATGCGAAATGTATAAAAGTGAAACGAGATAAATAAAATGCAACGTAAAAATAGAACAAAATGAATGAAACGAAAAAATGTTCGAGGCAGGTAAACAAAAAAGGAAAAGAAATTGAACCGTAATTCTTGGACACCGCGTACGTTGCAGCATCACGGCCACCGATGCATATCCTGCATGTAGACGTGTACTTAGGACATCTCGAGCCTCTCTATACAGAAGTTGCCCGTACACAAGCCGGGATCCCGTTCGTCGGCTACATCGCAGAAATATACGGACACGTACTCGCCGATATTATCGCCTCCTTAAGCTTGCCTCACACCACGTCGGCTTTTTCCCAGACGGTGGTTTCTAAATAATAAGTTCGGCTCGGGTGCAACTCCGGGGAACGTGCCCACGATCGAATGAATCTCGCGCCTCGACGTTGGTGAATCCCCGCGTCGCGGAGAGCAATGAGAGTTTTTCCCTGGACTAATTCTTCCCGCAGCCGTTGCTAACCGATATATATATATATATATATATATATTTGTATTGGACGGTGTAGGAAATTCGTTTCGCGAACGAAGCTCAAGGGAACGCCGGCTCGCTTCGGGATTTATTCTTTCTCTTTCTTCTTCCCCGCGAACCTCGTTGGAACGGCCGATTCGTAAATTCTCGTTACGGAATTTACGTAAATTCGCGCGGAGTTTTGTTTAATCGTTTGTCTTGTAATTTATGACCGTAGATCGGAGGGGAAGAGGAAGTTTAAAACGAGTTTCTTCGCTCTTTCAGATAGAATCTATCCTGATTAAATGATGTTCTTTATTCTCCTCGCGATGCTTTTCAATTTCATCGAGGAAAATTGCAAGAAAAATAAACAGCTGTACCTTTCACAATGGCCGTTGATTTCATCGACAGATAACGAGACAGCGTTGTCATCGTTATCCCGTTTTCCTCGTGCGCTAGAAACGCGCGGTTTCGACAAACAGGGAGGCTCCACTCCGCTCGACCATTTTTATCTCGATGTCGCCGTCAATGTTAAAACAACCGGAAATCCCGATGGAAATCCGAACGTTGCCAGAGCAGTTCTTTTAGAGCAGAGATGGCTAACTGGCGGCCCTTGCCCCTACTCTTCTGATCGCTAGCGCTATCCACTCCACTGCGTCCATCTCCCCACTCCTTCCCACTTGAGAAGGCGTCGCGGCCACGATACTCACGTTAGATATTGTGGAGATTAAATATAAATAATATTTATTTAATATACAATACTGTGATCGAACAGTAATATATATTGTTATATATATTGATAATTAAACAAGGTAACGAACGCAGATTAACAATTAATATGCGCGAATAAACTCTCTTTTAACAACTCAATTGACTCTGTTTTTTTTTCGAACTCAAAAAGGAAAACGTCTCGCGCCAACGTGAGCGCTTCTCTCTTTTCGCGCGTTCCTATGATTAGCAAACGTTACAGGCCATCTAGCATAATGAAACGTATCTAAAAATATAACAACTGCAACTACGGGTTATGGTTTCTTCGTTGCAGCCGTAGCTAAAGTTAAAGAAAGATAGGGAACAGAGTGAACAGAGTGGGGGCTAATTTTCATGGTGGAGGAACCGGCAGACTGATCGTTAGTGAGCAACTCGTGCGGCCCGCGGCGGGGAAGAAGTTGGCCGCGTCTGTCCTAGAGCCGAGGTCCTCGACGATCTGATAGGCCGTTTCCTGAATTTCTGCCGGGCTCGTGCGATTCGTGCGTCGCCGCCGGTTGTAAGTTTTCTGCCCTTGAGGAGCCGCCAGGGCAAATAAGTCGACTCGTGGAAAACGAGACTTATTTATTGGAGTTGCTCGCGCGGCGGCGGGCTCACGAGGATTCGGTACGTTGCACTGCTCAAAATAATTAGAGGATGTCGTGTCTCAAGGATGCACTAATTGTAAGCCAAGTTGCTGCAGGTGCATATCTTTACATGTACCTCTTTTTTTCTTCTCTCTTTCTTGATAACGATACATTTCTTGCAAGCCGAGTTGCCACGAAATAGGTAGAAACTGAAATTTAATCTAATCTCCGAGCCGAATTGCTGCGAGGTCCAGCGAACCTTTCGGATATTTTCTCCTCTTCTTCATGGTTTCTCTTTTTCCCAACGATAGAGTTTTCCTTTGTCGGCCGATAGATAAATAGAAACTAAAATCTGGTAAAAATTAAAAATCGATAGTTTGATAGCTGAAATTCAATGAACTTTTTTTAACAATATTTCCTAGAGTTCACGTTCCGTTTCTTTTTTCTCTGGTGATATGTATCTTTCTTTTTCACGTTAGCACGGTGAAATTTAATAATATTGAATTCGAAATTTATCAGGATATTTAAAGTATCCTCAATATTGAGAACATTCCTGAAATTAAAAAATTTGATGGGATTGAATTACGAAATTTATAGAAGCCTAACAATATCATATCTTTTTAATATTATTTAATATAACTTGCGACTTATATAACTTTGTTTTGATTTTATTTGTTTTTTGAAATTTCCCACTTTCATTGCACGTTGCATGTGATTGCCACCGCTAATACTGGAAAATGATGAACAAAATACTATTAGACAGGTTTGTTTTCCTTGCATTGGAATGGAAAATGAATGAAGTGGAAAGGCTCATTAATGCGAGCAGTCGAGTCTGAAATTGTGTCAACGATTTTAATCGGTGCAGGTTACTAAACTCCTCTCTTCGTTGACTAGAAAGTATCCCCGCGTTTAATTTCTTCAATCCTTTCAGTTAACTCGATTTTTTTCATAATTTTTCGAATTCAAAATATTTATTTAATTCCAAAATGGAGATCGTAACGATTCAAAGATTTAGTTTTCGAACTTTTAATTTAACCTCGAAATCATTCTTAAAAGAAAAAAATCGATTGACTTCTTTTCTTTAATAATAATTGAAGTGTTAATTTATTCGATAAACCAATATTTCCAAATATACAGGTACACTATTAACGACGTAATGGAATAGTATAATAAACGTTTATGAATAAAAAGTACGGTGAAATTTATAGCCCCGATATTACAGAGCAAATTGAGAGGAATGAAGGCAGAAAATGCAACAAAGAGGTACGAAGAGTGGTTAATGTAATTTAATGATTTAATAATGAACGCAAATTTGTTCGCCAAAATTTATAATGGACTCGGATGGCCTTCCACCTCGTTTGATATCGATCGGTATTTTTGTAACCAGAATTAATGTTTAATCGTTCGGCAAATTGGAAAACTGCCATATGTTGTTTCGCAATGATGACCCAAGAATTATTTGCATTTAAATTTCATTCATCCCTTGTGTGCGTGTGACATTTGACGAAAATCGTGTAAAAGCGACGTACTTTGACGCAAATAATAATTCAATTTCCTTGTTTTTAATCAAAGAATTTACAAAATTGATCAATTGCTGCGTTTCGTTGCGAGTTTTTTTTAGAAGATCGTGACCAAGATACAAATGTCAGAATTTCATTAATTTTTTTTTTTTATAAAATCAGCTTTAATTTAATATTTCATTTAATAACGCAAAGTACAATCATTATTTTGTTAACAAATAATTTTTGCTTATGATTTTGTCCAAAAATTAACAGATACTCTTGAGCTGAGTGTTGTACCTGTATGATTGATCAATAATATTCCAATTTTATGAAAAAGCGTTTCGTTATTTTAACTTGCCACGTCATTAATTTTTGATTAAATATCATCATTCACGTTCAATAAATTCCAATGTTTTTTTTTTTTTTTTTTAATCAAAATTTCCATCCTTTTTCCGAGACTTGTTCGGAAACGATTGTTTCTAAAAATTGCACAAGTCGGATTACATTTCGATCACTCTCGACTCACGTATATTTCTCCGAAAAATTAAAAAATACATTCATTCAAAAACAAACGAAAAAAAGGTGAAAACATTTTTCATTAGTATATGCGTAGAGAGCAAATATAAATCATACTTATTTAATGACAATTCTGGTGATCTGGTCACAACAACTCAGTCCACTCTTTTTCACAACTTAATCTTTTTTCAAAAAGAAAAACGCGTCGCGTCGCGTCGCGCTTCTCCTATCACGTTCGTACGTTCTCTTTTTTTCACACATTCCTACGATCAGCAAACATTACAGCAGGCCATCTATCTAGTATAATTAAACGCATCTAAAGATATAATAACTGCAACTACGGGTTATGACTTAAGAACGATCTACGATAATGATCTACGACACTACATACTACGATATTATATATATAACCTATACCTAACCTAAAACCTAACCTAAACCTAACCTATATATATGCATCGCGTTAAACATTTTCTTGTTAAATATTTATCACATTCTTTTTGTTTGTCAAACTGATTGTGAGATAGTAAGATCGAAGGAGAATCATGGTTGAACAGGGTTGAACCTGAAATCGCGTCTTCCGCGATTATTCTCCAAACGATCGGTATTATCTCGTAACGGGCATTAAATCTCGCGTGTTGGAGTAACTCGAATGCTCGTTAGTTCCTGTTCTTCGTGGTGTGCGCGGTCGCGCGAGCCGTTTCGCAGCCTTTTTGCCCGCTCGAATCGAACGAGCTCATTTTTCAATGAGGAATTCACCGTTCAAGAGCGAAACGGCAGCCTGTGGCACGTTTCGCGATAAACTGTTACCGTAACGAACGTTGTCTTGTACATGCTCTTCGTTCTTCGAAACGATGCAAAAAGTTTTCAATGTGAATTTCCAGGAAATTCTTTCTGGAAGTTTCTTTTCTTTTCTTTTTTTTTTTTTATTCGTTCGAAATGAAAGTAAAGTAAATGATGAAAATGTTCAGTGGTCGTGAAAAGTGGCTTCTATTAATGTCTATTTATATATTTGTCGTTCTTTAGTCTTTATTATCTTTACGAATTATTTAGAAAGGAAATGAACAGATTGTACGTTCATGTGATAAATGAAAGATACGGAAAGGTAGTGGATTAGTTAAATTTATTCGTTTGCGTATTATACGAATTATTGTATGCTTAAATCATGTGTCTGTTATTGCATATTATGCAGTGTCTGTATTATTTTAAGTACTCACCGAATCTCGAGAAGCTGCGCCTCTGCACTTAAATTTCAAAAAACCCCCTTCGTAGTATAGATTTTTTGAAAGTGTAGAAAGCATTTTTTTTTTATTATTATTATCGAGTGTCTAGGTTCCGCAATTTCGTAAATATTCGACTCGAAAAACAGGTTTCAAACGGACACGCGTCTAAAAATATACTGCTCAACGCGACGATTATTATTATCGGGGACCTTGTGAATTACAATATTAATACAGCCTTTCCGTTTTGAGATGGCAGTAATAAATTTTATTATTGGACCGTGTGGCTGTTGTAGTGGTTGGAAAACAATTAATTGGATCAAAAAGCAGGAGATGGAAAATCAGGTTTCAGAGTGGAGGAAAAATTATGGCTTATTAAAGTAGTACTTTGAATAATGCGGAAGGGCTTGTAATCTCTTTGGATAATTTTCAACTTAAGTACGAGTTGCGGGTTACACGTTACGGTATTACGTAGTTACATATTCCGGATTGAAGATTCCAAGTCGAGCCAATTTAAATTTCAAGTCCAACTTCCCGATGTTCTTCGCTTAAATTATTTCTACTTTGCGATTCAGTCCTTTCTGAAGATGAGTATTTTCCCAGCCCACTGTTTCTTGGTTCCCTTTTAAATTTTGTAAAATTATGGAATTCAAGTGGAAGACTTACGATGGTAAAAAAGATTAATTCAATGAGTTTATATTAAAAATTCTCGAAATTTCTTTTTTATCATTTCTTTTTATATTTGTTGAGACAACGATGCTACTAATGAGTTGTTGTAATACATTGAAAGTCGAGATTTCTTAAAAAAGAAAAGGAACTTGCTGCCTCAATTCTTTCACAATTCTCTAGTTACTAAATTTCCCTAAAATGTATAAAATATATAAAAACGATTAGATAAAAATTAACTCGTCTTTAGATATTAATTACTAAGTTCACGTAAATCGTAGAAACTCCTCTGTCTAAAAGATATAATCCGTTTGACAAACGATCAGTTACTTTCGTAGAAAAGGAAAAGGTCAGAAAACCACCTTTCTACCTTTGCGATACACTCGCAAGATACAGATAACGAAATCCTCAACTTTCCGACTGAAACGATGGAAGGGATATCTCGCGGAAATCCTCCGTCAGATTGTAACTCCATCGAAGACAATTCCGACGACTCCACTCCGTCAGTCCGTGCTGCGCCTTCCTTTATCAAATAGCCTAGCTCTCCCTACCTGGAACAGCTGACAGATAACGCCACGCTAATGTTTGAGAAATCGGTTTCCGAGCGCCGTTACACGAGCAGATGTTGGCGGTGGTACGCGCGTGTGCGCGCCAGCAGCGATCTCATTTATATTCCTCCATGTGCGTTTCTCAACGATAATATTCGCCGGTTAAACGGCGTTGTGCCCGCGTCCCTCCACCCCTCCTCTTCGATACGCAATTTTGTTGAGCGACCCGGGTCGAGAACGAGTGATTCATCGGACGCTGTTTATCACGCGGCCTTTATCCTAGACTGTGTGTCTCTTTCCCGCGTGGCCTCTCGTCGGCGTGCAGGGAGTCGTAAAGATAGATGCACTTGCTTATTTCGAGTAAGTATGCACTTACGTACGCGGTTCGAGCTCTGTTCGAGCTCTTGTGCCGCTCGATAAAGTGATAGAGCCTCCGTTTAAATATTCCTACGGGTACGTTTTACAGGCACGTCGTGCACGTTTGCTGCAGCTACAGTTGCAGAGCGGAGCATTTTTCTTAATGTCGGACGAATTATTTCGTTCTTGTACACTGATAATTATTAGGGCGTTGGAAAGAATATTGTAAATAACGCCCAACAGTTGCAGCTACGTTTGTTGTACTATGTATACTATACTACATAGGTACTATTAATAGGTATTATTATTACGCTTTATTTCACTAACTGACTGCAGGTTGAGGTCAAACGACAAAACCCTGGAATTTCCATCGGAGGAGACATTAAAGCGAAAAAGTAGTGAAATTTTAAAATACAAAGCAGAGCACGCAACTTTTTATTTATGTATCGTATTTAAATTTCCAAAAAGAAAATGCGAAAGTTACAAATTGGTCACTTTGATTACTTCATGGTATTTCCAGTGTCAATTTAGGGTACAGTTGTACTGACACAGAAAATTAACATGCAGGATGTGGATTTTGATCGTTGACTAGACGAGAAATTTTACGAAAAATCTCATTGATTTTCATTGAACGCAGGAAAGGTGTCGCTCACGTTCTTCTCTAGGCTCCGAAAATCGAGCAGATAAGGGTCGCGTCGTTGAATTTCTTGCTTGTAATCGGATCGTTACTGCTCGTGACACTCGCTCTCGTCTATTGAAAGATGCGACGAGCATAGAGAATATCGTTGGGAAACGGCTAACAAGCGAGTAAAATAGCTGCTATTAAGTTAGTTCTTCGGCTGAAAAACAACTTCCTGCGGTTGAACGCAACGTAAGAATATCTAGGAAAGTAGATATATATCTTTGGAATAGATTTGGAAACGAACCATATTATGTTCTTAGATATCTTAGATGTCTTTAGAAGAGACAGATATCCATAAATATCAGGATTCTTTAGAACAATTGTTATAACTGTAGTTATTATGATCTAATGGAGGAGGAATGCGTCGAATACCTAATACGTGTGTAGTTTGTGAGATTTGAACGCTTGTTGCGGTATTTGAAATATCGTTAGCGCTGTAATGACGCACCATTGCTGTCATTGACTGTACCGAGTAAAGTTTAAAATCAATCTGAAAACGTACGTGGAGTATGTAGAAGATAGAAAATATATACGACAATGATCATTGGATGATACACGAGACTAGAACTAGAACTAGACGAGATTTAGCAGACGGAAAACTTTGTGGAACAGCAGGAATTGTTAATTAACACAACGGAATATTCGTCAATGACAAATGATGCAAACCAAACGTGATTCTTTCGAATAGTTACGTTAATATACACGTTGTCTTGAAATCAGCACGAGTTCGTATAGAAACACAATCACAACTGTGTCTGTTCGTGTAGAAACATAATCACAGCTGTGTCTTATCATAATACAACGCGTATAAAAAAAAAATATGTGCGTACAAATTACAACAAACGTCCAAATACTTTCGCGAATCACAATATATATATATATATAAATAATCATCACAATCGTAATATATATATAAATAATTAAATTTGAACGTAACTTTGTCAAATGATGACAAAGTTAACAAAATTGAACGTGAACGATGAACCATATAATATATCGCATGGTATATCATTGGAAAGGAATTTTTATTTTCTTTTTAACTTTTACGCCAAACTCTACTGCGAATATCTCAAAAGTTACTCGTGCGACTTCTCCGATCCGATCCACTGTGCGTCGTAGTAACACGATAATATTTCTCATTAGTTGGACGATAAGTCCAAGACCGTGCGAGTCGTTCGACTTTGATCATTTTCCGTGGCTGCCAGTCCACTTGTGACTTTATTCGTCCGTGTCATTCGCGAGATTGCGCGCGGCTACCGAGAAATCATCACCGCGGGAATCTTTCCGTGCAAAATCAGCATCGCGGCGGCACGAGAGAATTTTCAACGCGATAACGATCGTCGCGGTGGAATCTTTTCGCGCGCCTTCGAGGATTTCGAACGAAATGAATGACCGACGAGTCGGACAGTAACGGCGCGTGGAAAAATCGCTGACGACGAGGACAGCTCGTCTGACGTTGCGTTCTCGAGATTTCGATCGTTGACTAAGGGGATAAGACGGACAGCGGTGTTCTGAAATATCGATCTCGAAGGAGAGATTTATATTCGTATTATACGACCAAGATTCAACTCGATCGTTGAAAACGATCAAACGAATAATTATAGAAAGATTTTGTTTTTTATTGAAACACAAACGAAATACGTACTAATTCAGAATGGACCTGATGTTTAATTAAAAAGAGTGTTGTCGATTTTGAAATATTTATTCTGCAATATTTAAAAAAGGCACGTTGTCGCAACAAAGTTGTAACAATTATAACAATTATAAAAATTAAATAACAGTGAGTTGTCGTAAAAAAATTCAATCCGTAACGTTAGAAATGGGCGATCTTCCTAACGACTTGACAATTCTTTCATCGTTAAAATTGTCTTGCCACCCTGGTGAAAAGCTGCTTGGCGAACGAGAGAGTGAAAAGGAGCAAACTTCGGTCGGCTTTAGTTTTATTTTCCGTGGCCACCTAATTTTAGTCTTGCTTCACTTTTGGAACTTGGCTCTGCCCATGATCGCTTTCACCACGTGTGTCATATTTTCCTAGAACGGTCGCCGAGTGATCCGCTAAAGAAATGCTCCGACGTGCTTCCACTGTTCTCTGCTGTTGGATCTGATTTACGGCCGTCGTGCTTAATTGCCCTGTGATCGCGACTCGTGTGGTTATTATTCGGTTGCCAACGGATTCCCATTGCCAGGAGTTGCATTAGTAGTTGGTAGTTTCGTAAATTGTTGGATTTACAGATCCTTCTATGCAGAGGCTAGATTCTGTGAGTGTTAATTTACAAAGTTTTTCTACGGGTATGGGAAAATAGGTTTTCTGTATACCAAGGGAGTTTGTTTTCATCCTTTAAATGTTACAACGAGTATCGTATTTATTAATTATTTCTATTTTCCTAAATAGAACCTAAACAGAAATTACTTAATTACTTAAGTACAAAGAATTCCATACTCTGCACGTTTTACGCGTTTCTACGTATTATTTCCACAAGTTCGCGCGAAAGTATATGATTTACGTTCAAATTATCATTAACTGTAACTGTCTGATTACATCGTAACAAAGTTCCCCTTTCCTATCTAACCACTGGACATTTATGCATCTGCAAAAGATTTGGACTGTACGAAGTACAGTCTAAACTTCCACTTCTCTCATACCATATCTTCCAAACTACGAGCCTGCGTAAAAACCCACGGGCAAACTCGACGAAAAGATCAGAACACCGAAGCGAGGAAAGATCGTTCGAGCCAGCGATAATTAATCGAATCTCTTTTCTTTCTCTTCAGGGAGCAGACGATCGCTCGAAAATGGGGTTGAAACGACGGCGCAACAAAGCAGGGCACCCATGAAGTGATCAATTTGGACCGCGAGCGTGGGCGTTTGAAGAAAATGATGACTGCCATGGCTAGATTGCCTTGCAAACAGACCTCGCCATCGCAACAGCCGCGAGTGAACAATTTCGGGAACAGTCGAAACACCTACTGGAACATGCAGACCAGGCATCCAGCACCTCCCTACGTCAGGAATCATCAACGACACACCGATCACACCGGTGAGTCGATGGATCGTTTATTATTAATTTTAATATCTTCCGCCACACGTGCTGCCGCTTCCCAGGGTGAAGGTCGAGGCGTTCACTTTTCACGATCAACCCTTTTTTTCTACCTCTCTCCTTTCCTTCCTTCCTTCTTCTTCTTTTTTTTTTTTTTTTTTTTTAACGAACCAAAGGGGAAGGCTCGATGTACAAAGAGACGCTTTGAAGGAGCAGGATATTTATACCGTGTGTAATTCCTTCTTGTCGAGTGTATGCTTCGACGACGCGGTTTCCTCCGGGAAAGCTATATTAAGGTCGACACCTAACGCTAGTCAAAGTAGTGTGGTGTAGTATAATGTAACACATCGAGGAGAAACGTTGTATTTTTTTTCTACGTATCCTCTGATCGGTAGGCGTATCTAATTTTTCACTGCTCCGTTTCACGCTAATTTTTGGCTAGTGTCGATTAATTTGCCTCATTAGAGGCACAAAAGCGATAAAATATCACTACATAGCGCATATTTAAAGATAAACGTGCTCTTAATGCACGTTCGACGTTAAACGTGTAGATTTCGGCAATTTTAGCGTCGTTTTTGCACGTGATATTTTATTTCAACTTTCACGTTGAATCTCGCGTCAAAATATTCGAAAGCTTTTTATTCGTTAAAACGGGAGCGAGATTGGTATATAAAAATTCAAATACCGTGGCCAGATTAAATTAGAAATACACGGTATATCCATTTGAAAAAAGAGAAGAAAGAATTCTGAATTTATTATCGCGTTCACAGTCGAAACACACGGTTAATAAATAATTCCGAGCTTGTTACACGTATATTAAAAACGAATTTTCCCCATTTTATCGCTGAGAAAGAGTAACGAAGTTCCATCCTTCAAAGAAAAAGTATGTCAATTCGATTTTTTTAGTCCTCCTCAGCACGCGAGCTCTCCGTTTTTTTTCACGCACAGTTGATGAACATTACCAATTCAAAACTCGCGTGAATTTCAAAGATATAAAATTTATCACCAAAGAAAAAAAAAAAAAAAAGACAAAATTTCTTCGTAAATAAAAAAACTAAAAGGCTCAAAAGCAACTGTTCCGACTAGGAAATGAAGACGACTCTTTTGCCATAAAATCTTATCGATATGCAAACATTTGAGTCGATACGAAACAAATTACAGGCGCGATCGCTCAGTACCAGACAACGCCACTCCCACTCAAGGTCTACTCCACGTCTCTACTCGCGGATCACGTGACCCAAATCAACCAATCGCTAATTTTCGTTGCATTAGCGTTGCACTTGAAGAGGTCCAATTTTCTGGGTTCAGTGATTAAAAAAAAAAAAAAAAAACTGACACGAATTCGACTTTTGTACGATCCTTCGTATCATCTCTAGATTCTCGACTTTGAGTTTCCAGTCGCTTGAAGTCAGCTGAAAGCTGAATCGAACTTGTTTGAACGCGTTTACCGCTGTAAGTTGAATCCTTTTCGATGATTTTAATTTGCAACAACATTCGGATGGATGGTTGGGTTCGGAAGAGGAAGGATGCTGGGAAGAAGCAAGTTTTAATTAAAAGTTGTTCAACTGAGGATCGATCGCCGACGCGGGCACGGGACTCTCGCGATTCATAACTCTTCATTATTTACGCGCCGCGTGCCGGTGCAACGTTACAGCGTGGTTCCTACGGGCAACGTTACATTCTCGAACGAACTTCCTATCGAGCGGGACCGTTTTATCTTCACCCTTCACCGTTATCGTCATTAATTATCCTTTTCGCAACGCGCTCGTGCCACCTGTCCCGCACGCAACGATCTCCGACGAGTTATCAGACACAGTCGCAGAAACATTTAGCTTCCGAAAGAATTTATTTCGAGGTTAGTCCTCGAAGTTGAGAGAGAATCGGTGCACCTTGCAGCTAGACGCTCTCACGAGAACTCTGGCGCTGGTGCTTCGAGCCTCTGTCGGCTCGTTCTGCCTCTTTTTCTTTTTCTTATCGTTCCACGAAGTGTCATTATCGCAGCCTGCGGTCGTCCGAGGGAAGAAAGGCTGTTACGGCACGTCATCGGCCACCGTGACTGACGTTAACCCGAAGACAAACTTGAAGGTAACACGATTGATGTTACGAGCAAGTTTCCACAAGTGTGTACAATCTCAGTCTCGAAGGGAACGAATGACACGAATAACTTGGTCGCTTTAGTCCTTTGACGAAAGCGTTCAAACAGATTGGGAAATAATGGAGAGAGTGGACTTGAAAAGCTCGGAATAGTTCCCTTCTCTTCTGGATCATGTTTCCAATTCAAAATCAAGGCATATAAATTTAAATATTGTGTTCTCTCTTTTACCAATTTTCGGCTATTTCGCTACGCTCTTTCTTTATTTTTTACTCCGAATGGCCCCATATGTTCTGCTGATGATGCTCTTTCACGTTGAGGCATATCTAGATACCTAGAATTTCTTTTCATTTATGTTTTGTTGAAAGCCAAAAATTGGTAAATTTCGCCAAAAGCCGTCAAACTTTAATTTTTTGATCGGCAAGCGTGCATTTAAGCAGAATTAATTAATAAAGGTGACTTTAGATTATGTCAGAATGACGGTGTAACGATTGTGATTAAAAACGTGATGCCAGAATCCAGAATTTTTTTAATTGAGAATTTTTAATTGAAGAATGTTTCGCCTCGTCAAGTGATAGTGGTATTGTGTTATGTCTGTCTAATAAAAATTAAGTAAATTAAATTAAAAAGTAAAAATTATCAGATTTTTATGTTCGAGACAACGCCATTTCCTACTCGAGGTCTACCCCACGCCCCCTTGCGAATCACGTGACCCAAATCAACCAATCGCTAATTTTCGTTGCATCAGCGTTGCACCCGAAGAGGCCTGATTTTCTGGGTTACTCCCGCTAAAATCACCTTCAGTGATAAAATGAAAGTAGTAATTTTTCGATATTCGATAAATTCGATGAACATTCAAAGGATGACGTTGAGAGATATAGCAAAATTCACGGAACTTTAGTTAATAAAATTAAAAGTATTTCGTTAAAATGAAAAAGTTTGTCAAATTCAATTAAGAATGAGATAGGTTTAAGATTAATGATTCGAGAATTATTATACGGGGGGACGATGATCAAGATAATATATTGGAAAATTCGAGATGTTAGGAATTTCGGAAAATTTCGAGCCGATCCGCACGATTTAAATTGGACAGCGTGGAAAGTCACAGGATTTGCCGAGCAAATTTTAGCACGTGTTTGTTTTAAAACAATCCTATTGCTTCTGTGCGGGCGGAAAGCAGTTTCGTCCATTCTGTTCCCTCTCGCACAGTACACGACGTTGCTCGATCCAAAACACATGTCAAATACAAACACAATACGACACACGAGAAAAAGCAAACTGCACAAAGTCGCGTTCTCGTATGAACAACTGAAAGCAAACGTGTTTCGAAACGCTTAAAAACATTTAAAACGGATTCCCTTTAATGGTGTAACGTGCATTACTTTGAAAGAGGATGATGGATCATCGTCATTACGTTTTAAAATAATCATCGCGTGTATTTTTTAAAAATGTTACAAGAAGTATTTTCGTCGTATTTTATAATTATATGTTTTATTAATATTTTATTGTATAATATAATTACGTTATATTAACACGTTACATATATACGATCTACTGGCACTCTGATTAAAACGTCAAATCTTTGTGTTTAAATATAATCAGCATTGACAATCGCAAGTTACAAAAAATATATTATTGTGCAACCAAATAATCTATTATAATTTTCTCAATTTTCTCTTTGCTGCATCCACTTTTAAATATCCTAAATAATTATTCCAATATTCATTTTAAAGAATTTCATTGTTTTACGGAATTCCGCGAATTCGTTGTTCCGCAAATCCATACTTTCAGTGAAAAAAATTGTCAAAATTCGTCGCAAAGATCGATAAACTCCTCTCGAATATGTCGGTAAATCGGCGCCACTCGTGTTCGAAAAACAAAGGTATCGTCGGAGGCATTGAAACGAGCATTTAAAACACACGAGAACGCGATTTTTATCCAAATTGGTGGACGCGTGTTGAAACGATCGATGAACTGTCATCGCGCGCTCAAAAGCGATGACTGATAGACAATCATCGTTGCCTGTAAAAAACGCCAATGGGCCATCTTTGCGCAGAGATGCAGAATCTGTGCGTCATGTTTTCATCGTTCAAAGTAATGGAACGAATGACATATTCTTCATGCATTTCATGCATTTCTGTGGCTCTAAAGACAAATGTCGCGTGTCACGTGCTTTCATTTCAACAGATGTCACTGTTTAAAATTCTTAATACCAATTTTTTTTTTTAAATAGAAACGATTTTCTTGTTCTTTTCTTTTTTGTGATATTTCCTGCATTTTGCATATTATCACTAAAAGTGATATTTTAGCGGGGGTAACACAGAAAATCGGGCCTCTTCAGGTGCAACGCTGATGCAACGAAAATTAGCGATTGGCTGATTTGGGTCACGTGATTCGTGGATAGACCTCGAGTAGGAGTGGCATTGTCTAGTACTGAGTGATCGCGCCTGTAATTTGTTTTCTATCGATTCAAATAGTGTTGTTTCTCTTTCTTGTACGTTCAGTGTACAATGGAGAATAACGATGGAAACTTTAAAGAGAATCATATAGCAGTCCACTTGGTTTAGATTATGGCAATCTTGTGACAGTCTATGACATTTTTATACAAAAATTGTGAGAATTCAAACGTATCTGAAAATAGTAAAAGAACTTTTTCATAATTGGATTCAGCACAGTCGCTGAAGATTGGAATTTTCTCTTTAAAACCTGCAGATATTTGCACGATGTTTTTTCGTTATTTCATTGAACTTTGAACATTAGGGTTAAATTAGAAAAAGAAATTTAGAAATTTCGTCGCCCAAGTCTAAGGTTTGTAAAGAAAAAGAATCGTACAGCGAGTTTTAAATAGTCGTCAAAAAAAAGTTGTAAACTTTCGAGACCATTGGTAGAGAGATCTACTCGTGGAAAATATCTTTTTTTCTTTCCAATTGTTAGAGTTTGAATTTTGACAATTCTCGAATTTTGACAAAAGTGTCCTACCATTCCACTCGCTGCGTGATATTAAAAAGAAAACAAGAAAAAAAAGGATGTCAAAATATAATATTTTATGTTTTAAAACGAGATTATAGTTTTCACGAAGTTATAAAAACTATCGATAATTCTTTATCCTTCAACGACTCGATCAACATAAATTTGAAGTTTCTTGAAACTGTGTCGCGCGATCACAAAAATTTGCGATTCTAGTTCAAAATGAGTCGAACAAAGGCAAAGGTAAACGAACGTGAAAAATGAAAAGAAAAAGAAAAATCGCGGTGCACGATGACGTTTAGAGGCTATTCGAAGGAAATGCGAGCAAGTCGTGTATTTAGAATATGAAAACGCCATTCCGATCCTAAATGGCGCGCGCGATTTCGTCGAGTGTTCTGCGTGGCGTATAGCGTACAGCTTGCATGAGAACGCGGTTTAAAGGGCTCTACTGGTGGAGAGGACGGTTTTTACCCTTGAAGGATAGATTACGCGGTCGCGTCGCGGTTGGCGAACGTCGTGCCATTTTTGATTTTCTATGGAGGTTCCATTATACACGGTGTTCCGTAAGAAATTGCCGAGTTTAATGCACCGACTGTTGGACGAATATACGTCCATTTTGACTTGACCAAAGTAATTGACAAATCAACATGATGTTGCAACAATATTCATTTTCAGTTGTTAATGACGGACATGCGATTGTGATCTTCGACTCCACGAAGAGTTAAATTCTACGTTTTCACTCTGTATTGATTTATTGTTTTAGCAAACACGGGATATTACTTACTATCATTTTCAGAGTAAATTTTTTGACAGATGTTCCCCGAACGATCCTCCTTCGTGTATCGTGTAATTTACTGTATCGTATATAACGTTACACGAAGACACAGATGAATATCTTCGTTGCTACATTAGATCTTCATTCACAAAATGCATCGCTCTGAAAGTACGTACAATCTCTCTTGCAACGGACGACAAATGATTGTCCTCAACCGACGATATTTCTTGTGTCAGAACATCAAAACTCGATTTCACAATTTCATAATATCAAAGCAATCTATTTCGAGCAGCGAATGCTCGTGAAATGACAGATACAGGAGATATTAAGCTAAATGTCGTTCATTATAGAATTTTTTTAAAAAGTAATATCAGAAATCAGGCAATCAATCTGAATGCATTAAAAAGAATCAGAATGATATAACAATATAAACAATACCGTTTCTGTTCTCGATGTAATCACGAAACTGACGCGATTCCGATTGAAAGAAACATTTCAAGAAAATACATGCGTGTATAACTGACTCGGACCACTTTTAAGATTTTTTTTAATATCATCCGTTGAAAATTCTTTTCGAAACGCAAAGAAGCACGGAATTCACACAGCGTGAAAAACATAACATCGTAACTATCTTCCGTCGGCGACGAAAAAGAAAAACGAAATTTTACCTACATTTTAATTACACTTTCCAAAATATCCTTTCCAATGCAACAATTAAAGCGTCGAGTCTATAAATTCGCGTCTATTTATATTCCATTATCGCAAATTGAATTGCAAATTGAAAAGTAAATTCCCATTCGACGCGACGCGTCTGTATCTCGCGGGGAGTCAATAAACCACGCTGAATTTAAATTGACACGGGACAATTCGGCCAATCGATCGGCCTCCTTCTCTTTCGGGCTGGCTGTCGTCACCGAATCGTTGATTGTTTCGAGGCGAGGGTATCAGCTCCCTCGGGCATGTCAGACGCATGTCATCAATCATCAGCGTGCGTGGCACGCGAAAACAGGGGAAACCGCAGATGTTGGACTGCTCGTCGTTGAACCTCGAGCCTGCCGTCTCATTGTCATTGTCTCTTCAACGAGACGTTTTAACACGAGCACGCGTGCAAACTGCGTACACGTGCATCGTTATTGCGTTGCCATTGGCGTAACGTCGTTGGAAAACTTCGAACCAGCCGGAATGTCTCTGTAGACGTCTCTGCACGTACGGGTTCCTCGGCACAACAGCTGCAACAGTTGGTTAGACAATATGAATTAGATATCTGGTCCGTGGATGCAAAAGGTTAATCTGAAATTTATTTGATACACGAGCAAGCAAATTCATTTCATTTCTCCCAAGACAACGCGTTATCTGCGCGTGTTCAGATATTTCTACGGTCGCGGTATAAAACGCAATTCAAATTGAATTTAATTTGAATGTATAAAATTGAGAATTAACGGAGACTAAGAGAGAGAGAGAGAGAGAGAGAGACCTGTCGCTGACCTGTTTCGTCACTTTCGTTTGACGTCTCTCTCTGTTTCGTTGCACGATCGATCGTCGCTTTTCGAATTAAAAGTATAAAAGCATATGTGCATAAACAGCTCGTGGGGATACTCTTATATATTTAGTTTACGACAAGTTCATTACGACATTTCGAATATTTTCGCGAGGTGTGTCGAAATTTGGAAAAATAATTGAATTTGCCAGTGCTGATCATGATTTGTATCAAAACAAATGTATCTCTATATTCCCACACATGCGTTATCTACTTTCTCTGCATTTCGCGTTGCGTCTACTATATATACGTCGGGCAAGAAAATTTGGCACAAAAGAATGTTTATTCGTGCCATTTCCCAAACGACTGGTTCAACTGTATTTTCTGCTCGTCGTTTCCGGTGAATTGCTGCCACAACCGGATACGCTTGCGGCTACCCGGAAATTATGCTAAAGTGAAACTATCGACGAACCTATCTTTATTCATACATAACATTTTGCACGGTTTTTGAAATAGGTATCACACTTCGTTTCACAAGTGAAATGTTTCCTCTCTTTTGCGATTTCAGTCGAAGCGTGTACGTCAAGTTATTGCGCTCTTGCTTCGTTACGTGACACGCCGTAACTTTTAGTCAACTTTAACAATTTACGTAGTATCATCCTCGCTTTCCGCTGTACTAAAATCAGTAAAAATTCGAAATTTTTGAAAGAATCTTGTGTATTTCTATACTGTTGGGTTGGTTCTAGTAGATTTCACAAATTCCGTCTTTGTTACTTCCACTAATGATGCTCCTCTTACAATAAATTGCCACTAAAACTGACTAATTAAGCTGGAATTGCGCGTACTCTTCGGACTTTGTTCAAGAGCCATTTTCGTCGCGAATGCTCGCGAAAGCAGGGCAAGAAAGAACAAACAGAAAGTTATGACACGCCATTGCTGAATTTGTGCAATAACAATTCTCTATGTGATAAATTTATTAAATTATGAAATTCAACACGAATGTCTAATTTTAATACACTTGGAAATTGAAATTGAACTGTCTACTTGATAATTTAAAATTTATTCTCAAATTTCTGCGAATAACTATTTGTTTCGCAATCATTGCAGCTATATGTAAATAACAAATAATACTTATAAATTTAAATAATTTTTAATTTACTTGAAATTATTTCTCAGAAAAATGTGTGAAAAGATCTGATCCAATATTTCGAACGAGAGTGTACATAAAAAAGAATTGGAACTCCTCGTTCGATAATTGTCTGCGAAAAAAATCCACAGATCTTGTCTGTTTTCGAACGGGTTGGGACAAGTGGAGTTGACACTCTCTCGGAAATCATTAACGAAATTGATGTCACCTATCAAATCGTGCGATGATAACAATAGTTACGCTCGAAAGATTGGCAATGTACCAAGCAGCAGTGTACGTGCATCGCTACCGTCATTATCCGAACCAGCGATCCTCTTACCACTAGTAACCATTTTTACGCGGCGGGTCGAGGAAAGGGAAAACAGGGGAATTCTCGAATTTATCGAGACAGTCACCCGATGAAATTTTCTTCTACACCACGCAAAGTGAATTCGTTCCGCTCTTAATCGTTCCCGATGTCGTTAGCATAACTCTCACTCTTAAAATCAATTTTCAATCGTAACATGGAGTTACAGTGTCTGACGCGTTGTAGTCTATCGACAACGATGCTTTCCTCGATTCTCAAATATTCTTATCGTGTAAAATTATTACATGTATTGTATATTATGCCATACGTTTATTATGTATTTCTTTATTGGAAATATCTCGTCGAGAAACGCCTCGTCCTTGGTTCCCTTTGGTCCTTCGTTCCCTTGGACGATTTGCTGCGAGCAAGGACAAGGATTTAACACATAGTTAGAGAGAGGCTCGTGTCGGCGCACGTGGCTTAACCCTGTCGAGCGGGTATCTGGCTTGTCTTGGTATCCGTTTACAGGAAGCGGGCTATTTACCGTTTTTACTCGAGTGTCACTTACAGCCGTCTGGTTTCCTCGTCACGTGCCGCAGGGAAGCGGAAGAGCGCGGTGGAACTGCTACAGGAGACGAAGGCGTTCTACGTGAAGAGCGAGACCGTGCTGGACCGGAAGCAGGAGCTGAAGAACAGCGGTCATCTTCAGGTCTCGCAGCTGAGCGCGCCCAGCGCGCCACCCAGGCTGCTGAGAAAATGCGGGAACACGCCGACCTGTTCGATGCAACCGACGTCGCCGTCGCAGCTGCCACCTGCTCCGATGACGCCACCTTGTTGTTGGGCATCGTGCCACGAACAGGACAGGCGTAAGTCTCTTGGAAGTGAGCGTTTAATGAATCCTGTTTAATGAAATTTCAGATGGAGAAATTTTGATAAGTCGTCTTTTGATAAGTGACAAATTTTCGAGTCGAGCCGGCAATTATTATTTTTAGTCCTTTCCAATTTTGGAGGTAAATTTGGTCCAAACAGACTAGCGAAAGTTTTCTATCAATTTAGAGCGATTCCCACAGGTTACTTGGCAACAAAGCATAAATTTAGAGCGATGATTTCCTTTTTATCCACCAATTTATACACCTGAACTGTAACTTTTGACTGGCAGATGAATTTTGAATCGTCACAGGCATGCTTTAATGTTGCCTGTAACCCGAATAATTTACTAACGAATAACTTAATAATACTGCAATAATTTCATTTTTGTTAATTAAGTTTCTTAAACCGTTATTACCGTAGTTCAATAGTTCTTAACTTTCTGAGTTTATGCTCCCCTTATTTAATAATTCCAAATACTGAAAACTGAATAAATGGTCCTTAACGCGTATTTGATAATCTGTAATCACTCGGAAGGTTGAATGCTTCAAGGCTAAAGTGAGAAACGGAGATTACTTTAGAGTGACAAAGTAGAAACTGATGGTTAAAAAACGTATTTATTTCATTTCACTTGTCCTGGTTCACTCTTTGAACAGAGCAGTACACATCCGTCTACGCGCACGTTTTCGACCACCGGAATCGATTTAACGCGCACGGCCATTTAACCAGTACACGCTCTCCTCCTACAGATACCGGTATTATATACGCTTCCTCGTTTCATTGCCGGGCAACTTGCCATCGACGAGATAGCCGTAAGTGGTTGTCTGAGTACTTTCGAAAGCTTCCTTCGCTCTTCATAGCACGGATGCGGTAGCATCGATGTGGATGAGAATTGGTAACGAGTTTGGCTTTGCTGTTTATGGGGATACTTGTGTCGTACTTTGGTAAACGTTTCCCGCGACTTTCCTTCGTGTTTCTCTTACATCGGATCCTTTCACGTCCAATTTTCTTTTCAGTTCGTTTCCGATAGCTTCGAACAGCTTATAACACTGGATGATATCTATCGTGTTTTGAGATCTTTTTACAGTTCGACGATCGCATAATTTCTTTCTCGGCATAATTTCTTCTTTGTGATTGAAAAATTATAAAAAACTGCACGATTTATACCCCAGTACGATTCGTCTCACAGGAAGCAACTGTTCTGACTAGGAAATGAAGACGACTTTTTTGCCATAAAGTTTTATTGATATGCAAACAAATTACCAGACAACGCCACTCCTACTCGAGGTCTACGCCCCCTCACGAATCACGTGATCCAAATCAACCAATCGCTAATTTTCGTTGCATCAGCGTTGCACCTGAAGAGGCTCGATTTTCTGGGTTACCCCCGCTAAAATCACTTTCAATGATGATACAACTCGTTGCTGTTTCGGAAGAATATCGAACTCTACGTATGTTAGAAAAGACCATAGATGGTGAAGACAATTATTTTATCGAATGAAACTCCTTACGAAAGTTTTTACGTATACTCAGTCTCCATTCTGAAAAACCACAACAAACTCTTTTGGTCGAATTGGTTGGATTGACCAAATTGGACATTTTGACCACTATGCTCAAAGATATTAAAAATAAAATTAACATTTTCTCGAGATATAATATCTTATTTCACTTGTGTTTAACAGCGGACGGAATTCTGAGTCCTCAACAAACACTGCCACCCGCACTGCCACCGAAGAGTCCGCGCTTGGTTCCTGTTCCGCAGCGGCGCACGATTTCAGGGCCGCCGAGCAGCACCGGTGGAGATCAGCTGCAGACGAAATTACGACGGTTGTTAAACACCGATAGCAAGGAGAATGTCTTCTTCCCGGACAGTCCGACGCAGACGATCGTTCAGACGAACGGTATTCCGCAGGAGGAGAAATTCCGATATTCTCCTGGAAGTCTGTCGCCCAATTTTCGCGAGGACGATCGTGTAAAGGTGAAATCTCGTCGTACTTTGTGCAAATCTTAGAAATACAGTGGAGTATTCTGAAAATGGACTACGTAATTTAGATTTCTGTCTCTTGCAGTGGTAGTTTGTTTCGACGTACATTTTACTTCATAAAACATGTTTTTGGAGATGTGTCTTTATAATTCAGATTAAAATTATACTACTCAAAATGAAAAGCACAAGAATGTACAAGAATGTGTAAGAATACAACATGTAGCATTAACTTATATTATATTATATTATATTAATTTATATAATAGTTGGTACATTGATAGTAATTACAATTATTTTATAGATTATTCGTTTGTTATGATCTCATGTTACGATCTCTGTTTGTTATAACAGTTTGAATTTATTTACGAAGAATTTACTCGTTACTGTATACTCCATTGTATATTAATTTCACAGTTTGTTCCGTTTTTCAGCTTTTTTCATTTTTGCAAAATAAAATTGCTGATTAATTACAGTCATATAATCTGCATATGTGTTTTTAGCTTGGTGTTGTACATATAGTTCGTGTTCGAAAGAAGATCAACGTGAGTCGTGATTTAGTTTTCACCTTTACTTCCGTTTGAGATGTTTCATTGTGATTTAATATTTCGATTCTTTTGTGGGCTACGATAATTTTATCGTGTTTTTTTATGTCGTATATTTTTTTTGTATATGTATACACTGTCGTTAAGAAATTTGGAATTTATTATCATTTGTTAAATTATAACGAGTTTGCGGTAAATCTAAATATAAAATCAAACTAAAAAATACTTCTAAAAATTCCACCATTCTTTATTTTCATCTAATTACGAGCCGTGGAATTTCACTGAGATTCCTTATGTTACGAATTCAAATTTACAATTGCGGATTTCTATGCCATATTTTAAATTTATTTGAAATTTATATTTTTATGAATACAACTAGAACAGAAATGTCGCGAAGAATGTATTGTACTTTGGATGTTTTGTATATTTTTGTACATTGTAAATATATTCTCACGTCTCTAAACTTCTGGTAACTAATAATCTAATAATTAAGTTTACTCTGTAAAATGAAGTTCTTATATAATATTTCTTGCAAGTATAATGTAACGAATAACTTGAAGTTTTTAACGACAGTGTATTTTAAATGTTTCGTACAATACTTGTTAATTCATCGTCGATATGTAGTATTACTGTCCTTCGTACGTTTTATCTACGAATACGTATGCACGTCTCCTCGTGATGAATCGTAATTGTGGAAGCGCCGGAGACAGGAAACGGAGTTAGGAACCGGAAGTTGTACATACGCGTGTTCGCGAGTTTAACACGGAAGACATATTCCTCCACTGTTTTATTAAACACGTGCACAGCATGAACGATCAGACGATCGTGAAACTGGTACGGGACTTGTACCGAGTCATTTTAATTAATTCCCTTTACGTTTGAAAGCCATCAATCGCCATCTTCCCGTCGATGTGACGTCCAAAAATTTGGGATGAAATCAAAATGATTGATCTTTTAGAATTTGATTGTTTAATTCGAGATAAAGTTTTTTGTACTTAAAAGAGGAGATTATAGATCAATCGTTGTTTGTTAATTATTCATGATAATTTATGCATATAATACAGAAATACCACACTAGACTAAACTGTGTAAAATTATTCCGACATTTGTTACACATCTAAAAGTAAATTTCATCGTGTTGTAATATTCTGTGATAGCTTCAACGAAGGATAAAGTCCTCTATCTGTAATTTTAAAACTAAATTACATGTCTAACATACAGATATTCACATATTTTTAATCAGTAAGATATCGAATGATTCAAAATTTTCGAGTAATAATTGCAAAATGATCGTCCCAAAATTTTAGACGATAATATATATATACACACACGCACTTTGTGTTTAAATTACATATCGTAGATCGATATTAAATTTGATTTTTTATTATTTTTGCAGCATTGCACGCAGGATGTTCGCTTCAAATTTGGCCGTAGCAACTCGCATTCGCATACATCCGCAAGATCTGGAAGGAAATCGACCAGCTCGCAATCGGTGGAGAACACCGTGTGTCACAAATCTTTGCCCGACCTCCATACTAGCACGCGACGACGAGCGTCCCTATCGCCACGTGCATCGACCAAGTCATCTAAGCCATCCGGTCATCATCAATCGTCGAGCAATTGCCCGGATTGTGAAACTAGTTCGGACTATTCAGAGCACAGTTTTAAACGAGATGCAGTCTGTTATCGCAGGTACTGGTGCGAAAACATTTTTACACGTGTGTCCCGATAATTATAATTATAGGCTCGTTTGAAACAGTTGTTTTTCCTCAGGGCTTCCGGAAATATAGTGCTTTTGGGAGAGATTTATGATAGTTGACAGAAATATATATTCATTAGACTGCAGATTTTCACGTTGAAAAATTTAATAATGCACAGAATACACATAGTGTCTAAAAATCTGTATAAAAATTCGCAACTAATCGCAGTATTTATTAATATTATATATATTTCAAGTGTTTCACAATAATCGTGTTTACAAGAATTCCCAGATTCTGATAATTTATTTAATGTTTCTCTTATTTTAAAAATTTTACTAGATTGAAATGTTATTTAATTTCAATATTGTCGCGAGGAAAATTCATTCTTTTTAAACTAAAGATTACAAATAGCATCTAAAGTTTTAACCATTCGAAGTTTGAATATCATTTATGATAATATGAATATTTGAATATTTATATTAAATAATAACTTTATATTAAATTTGATAAAAAGAATTTCGCATAGTGCGTCTCACGTTTGTGAAACGTAAAATTATTACTCTCATGTAAGTTGTTACTATTCCAGTTCTAGACACATCAGACGTTCGTTAGGTTCAGGTGGTGGTGATGCGAGTAGCGTGTTGTCTGCCGGTGGTCGAACGCAAAAATCGTCAGGCTCCAGCAAGTTAAGTCACGGAGCAACAGCGAGAGATTCCGGAGGATCGTCTGGACACTGTACACCTCGTAGCGAGCCTCCGCCAGTGATACAAGTATACTCGAAACTTAAAAAAACGTCTCGTAACGTTAAATGGAAACCGCTATATTCACCGAGTGAAATATTTCGTTTCAGGATTGCTGGAGTCATATACGTCGGGACAGCGGTGCATCTACTCAACACTCGACGGAAAAAGATCGTTCAAGAAGAGGTAGTTATGCTAACGGTACCCCACCATCTGTTGTAAGACGCTACAGTCCTGATTCTGAGAGCAGCAACAGTCAAACAGATTATAGTCCGACGTGCAACTCAAGGTACGTGCATTTGTCACATGTAGACAAACTTGTTGTAGTGTGTAAATTCAGAGTATATTAAGGATATTTTGTATGAATTTCTTTGCAAGACGATTATATAATATCATTGTAAATAATGAAGGTGCTAAAATTTGTTACATTGCGATAAGTAGTGTGATAAACAAAAATATCATTGAATCACGCGATTGATGCTCAGACGTAATAAATAATAATAAAAATTTGCATTTCTGTATTAGGTTTTCCGATGGCTGGAAAGAAGGTCGTGGCAGACCAATTCTGAGATCGAAATCGGATATTAGCGATCGCTATTGGCGTCAGGATAATGGTCGATCCAATAAAGTACCTGCACGACCCCCACGGTCGATCACCCAACTCGAGAACTTCTTTGACTGTTTAGGTCTCGATTCGGAAAATTATCAACGTATTACGAAACCAGACTCGAAATCGTCGTCTCCTGTATTTTTCGATAGCGTTAGCTCCGTCGATTCGGCGTTAGGTCTTTACTCGTGGGCTGGGAACAACCAAACGAATCAGAGTAGTCAGTGGCAGAATAATGATTGCAGCGTCGGTATGGGTAACGACGACTCTAACCAGAGGGTCAACGACCCACCGAGCATCGTCGAGCGTAACGCTCGGATAATTAAATGGCTCTGTCAGTGCCGAAAAGTGCAGTTTGGATTTAGTTAAGCAACGCGTTTAGAAAGAGGACAATCGATTCTCCAGTCTTAGTAACGTGCATTCAAGTCAACGAAAGTAGAGTTTTTCATCTTGCCAACGATTCATTTTTCTACCCGTTACAGAAATCTTTGCTTTGAGTTGGCTGAAAAACAGCATGAACGCAAGCGAGTATTTTTTCCCTGCTTTTCTTTTCTTCAATTACCAACGCTACAGCGTGTAGCCTGTTAATTTATCTTTCTCTTTTTTCTTTTACTTTATAAGCATATGTGCCATCTACTTATACAACTTGTTATGCATTTGTGTTGCAGTTTTAAATTGAAACTTCTTAGTGTAACATTCTGTTTTTACTGACATGTTTTTGACAAAATTTGTACATATACAGTATCTAGAGTTGTCGATTAGCAGTTGTCGATTAGCAATTGTCGATTATTTTCATATGTATAGTATCCTTTTGCTTGTTTCAATAGTTTTGTTTTTAGCTGTATGTTAGTTGTATTTTTACGATGAGTTTACGTTCTCGCACGAATCAGCTGAGTATTTTTAGCGTTTTTCTTGCAACTTTGTGGTTTATCGGTCGGGGATGTTACATATAAAAAGTATAGAGTTTATTGCACCGTTTTGTCTCCAATTTAACTAAGTAAATTAGTCGTTGCCAAATTTGATTGTTGTTGCTTCTCTTGTGAAAATATCCGCGAATAATCGACGTTTGTATTAGTCTCTCATAGAACAATGATTTTTCTTTCTCACATTTTTATTTTTCATGCCACACATTTTAACAATGAATACATTGGTTAACATTAACACTATTTCTCAAGTAATATAATATTGAATGCTAACTAAAGATATGGTTCGATTTTTCTGGTTAGGAATTGAATTGATGACATTGTAGTTGTATCAAAAAGTCGAGTTTTTATCTTACAATGCAGAGAATACTTGCTGTATTTTTTCCAGTAACATTATTATTACCATAGTATCAATTCAATCACATTAATGTTTTTGCTGGTGGTTCTAGATTGTTATATTAATCTGTATTGAGCTGCATTGTAGACGTAATATTGGTACAAAGTAAAAAGAGAAATTCTATGTGATTTACAGAATTTTTAAGGACTTTTCTCTGTAAAACTTTTCGCCAATGGAATTTATATAAGGAATTTCATAAAATTTTCATGTTGATGTTATATCCTATAAGTCTTGTTGAATGAAATTACGTTCGATCGTTACGACATTATTTTCATAATTATCTAATATACGTATTTTAAAACTCTTGTAACTTTTTGGAAATTGTAAATTCAATTGAAAAATTTATCTTGTTTATGTGATATAATTAATCTAAATTTTAAAATATTTTAAAAGTTAAATATCAATTTTATTATATAATCGGTATTTTATTTATCATAAGTATCTACTTTGTGCCTAAAGAAAAAGTTGAGAAATCTTATTTTAGTAAAAAAAAAAAATGTATTTTTATCGTTTGATATATCATATACGTTCAATATTTTATTAATGAAGTTTTCTATTGAAGCCTGTCTGTTTTATAAAATTTGATATTATCGTTTAAGTATGGAAAAAAAAAACGGTAAAATCTTATATTTTAGAAAATTTAAATTAAATACAACGTAATTACTAAAGTCTGTAATTAATAAGGGAAACATATTGTTCGTTTATCGCTTAAAATATTTTCCGATATACAATCACTGTGCAATAATACAAATAATTCACTTAACTGTTTCTTATTTTAGGTGATATCTATTAGATCATACTGTTTGAAATATTTTAAATATTGTGTGGCAATCAATTACGATACATTAATTACCACTTTTGAATGTTTGTAATGAAAATTGTTAATCACGCGATTCGAACATTTTACCAGGAAGCAAAAAATGAAAGAAAAGGAATTTGTGTAATATAATACAACAAGAAGTTACTCAACTACTCTCATTTCAAGTGATATAGATGTCTTAGATACGTAGTGAGTTTGCATAGATCGTAAGTGAAACGTGGTAGCGCATTGCATTTAAAACAGAGAAAAATAAAAAGAGTTGATATTACTACCCGTGTAGTAAAGTCTTGCATTTTTTCAAGCAAATGTAAAGTGATGCTTGTATCAAATATTAGATGTTTCCGTAGTTACGTAACCAGTATTTACTACAGTTATTTACCTAACGGTTTTTGAGAAAAATATTATAAAGAATGTGTATAATCGAAACGAGGAGGGCTGCACTGGCAGCCGCTGGGTAAAAGTGTTATTGCACAAAAATCGAGCATAGAGTACGTATGCTTACAAGAAGCATTTTGCTTATAACTTTTTGAGCTAAAGCACTGTTTCATGTATGTATATTAATGATGTTTGGTGGTATTTAATTACCTGAAAGTTTTTATTCCCAAAATTAAAATTCTTGCCTTGTAATAAAAAAAAGAGGAAAAAAAATAGAATTCATAATATATTTTTGTTAGTTGTAACGACTCGCATCTTGGTTAACGATCTTATAAAATGTTTGAAAAATAAAACTTTTAAATCTAGTTGCAAATTAGTTATTGTAGGACGTAGAGAGTATAGTGTTGAATATCTTCGACATGTTATTTTCAAAAAGTTTTAAGCAAACTAATTAAATTAACACTATATGTTACTTCTTGAGAATATAAGCACAAGGTGTGTTCTATTTCTATTCTATTTAAGATTTAAGCTCATCAAATTATGGAAAAAAATGTTTGTTTAAGTATGTTCAAAATTTCTTTCAATTGTTTCAATTCGTTTCTTAGATGTTTAAAAATTTACTACTTACAGGTGTACATTCCACTTCTTTACACGTATATATGAATCTCAAGAAGTAAAATGATAGCATAAGTTTCTATTACTTTTTCATTAGAATTATATTTCCTGTATTGACGTCATCTTGTTAACACAATCGAAGGAATTTGTATAACATTATATTGCAATTCATTTTAAGTTACAGATTATGTGATTCATACTTGTATAGTAGAGCTCACCGCGTTATTTTTATTATTTTATTAAACCGAGGCTTAGACAGTTTTTCTTAATATTAAGTGCATTTGTTGGAATCTATTTTGTAGTTCTAAATCCAAATGTATACTTAAAATGTGAAACTTACGTATGTATATGTGCATAATTTGTGATCTATAATATTTATCATTGTTAAAGGTATACATTTTTAATTGCTTTTTTTTAATAATCTAGTCACGTAGATCAAAATGTGTTAAATTTCAAAATAATATTATTAAATTCCTTCTATGTATCGCTAGTAATTTTATTTTACAACCCAATAGCTTCTCTCAAATACAGATTATTTTTCTTTTAAAATTAAAAACTATTAAATAGATAAAAATAAATTTCTTCGTTGAATATTTTAACCACCTAATTTATCGCAGTTCGAACATTAAGCTAGACACAAAAATATTCTACTATATATATTTTAATTATCAAATACATATAGTAATTTAAAACATTTTATACAATTTCTTCACATTTAATTTGATTGAAATAAATGAAATTCCAACTCATCTACAGAGACTTAAGGATATTTAATTGGTTTCAAAATCGACGACCTCGAACTGTAAATCAACATTTGAAATGAACAATTGCATTTGAAATGAACAATTGAAAGCATCGTTATTAAGTAATAAAATATTCAACTCGCGTTGATGTTACAACAGCATTTTAATTTTTTGTTTAACTTGGAAAAGAGAATCGTCCATTGAGTCTACGAATTCAAATCGCTGCGCAGATGCCGCTCTCGTTGGGAATGACGTCACACCCTCCATAACGTTCAACGAGCGCATGCGCAACAGTGAGCTGCGCCTTTGCAGTCGGTGCTCGGCCAGTCAGTCGTACGGACGCGCGATTCACGTTTTGACGCGCAGTTTCGAATGCGTGGACTGATTGAACCCGTCGATGATCGTATGTTTAATGGTGATATCCGACGAGAGAACACCACAATTCGTATGCGGTCGACTGGTGTCTCGTGGTGTGACGGTTTCTGGTAAGATCGCAGTGGCACGTTTCGCTATGACGCAAGTGCTTTGGCCGCAAGAGGCGCAGTGACGACTCGGCCGTGAGCCTGCCGACATCCTCGACAGCCCCGCGATGGAGTCGATCAGAAAATGGTTCTACAGGCCTAAGGTACGTTCCTTTCGGTTTTTTCTCTCGCTTCGGTTCTGTCTGCGTTTCCCCTTACTTTCGTACCTTCTAACCGAAACGTGCATTTGCTCCTTTTGCAATGCCTTTGTATCGTTTCCTATCGTACTGGCTGGCTGATCGAACGCGTGCGCTCATTTTTTTTTTTTCGTTCCTCGTCCCCGTCTCTCTGCGTGTGTGTACGTACGTGTGTGTGTTGGGCCTGCGCGCTGTTGCCACCTGTTTCGTGAAAATTCGCACGATATTCCGAGGTGCTTCGGGCGACGTGTTACACCTGCGTGATGTACGTACTTCATTGATACGCGCATGAGTTTCTCCGTTTGTCCTTGTTCGCAGTTTCACCACACATTTCATTTCTTCGCGAATTGTCCACGAATTCCGTGTATCGCGTATGATCGACATATGTATATCGAAATTACAAGTAACGATCATGGAACATGGAACTATAGCCATCAGCTGACACGTAGTAGGACTCTGACGGTTTTTAATTTCGGTGATTAGGATGACCTCGGTGATTAGTCTTGATTTACAGATATTTTTATTTTATAAACACGGGGAAAAGAGTAAACACAGAGGGAGAGGTGGTTCTACGAATTATTCTCAGACCATCGCATTGACACGTATTGCTTTCTGTGCGTACTTGTAACTGTTATCTGCGTAATGTTACCACTAGATTTACGAATGTTGCTAAATTTGTTTGTACATTTATGGGAAAATACACGTAGGGAATGTAGTAAAAGTTTTATTTCGATTACATCGATAAACTCACACAGTTTAGTGATTACACACCAAACAATGCAACAGCGCAGCAACTTTGCGTTGCAGAAAATCCAAAGCGAGTGTTTTTCGCAGTTTGCGTTTAAATTTAAAATCAAGCGATGTCCGTTCTTTCTAATTAACATCTCCAGTGGTTTCTGCGTTCGTCTGTCGCGTTTCGGTGTGTTTTCTATTCAACCATACTTTCTCTTTCGTTGTCAATAACCTACATCTAAAAAATCACACTTTAGCATTTGTCGCGCTTATTAACCCCGATAATTCGAATTGCTGAGTCGCAAACAACGAGAGAATTTTTTTTTTTTTTTTTTTCTGAAAATCATCTTTGGAAACACGTACACAGTTCGTTCAATTAATTATCCGCGCATCTCTTTTGCGTGCTCGGTACTCGCGTAGGTGTCGTTGGATTCCTTGCACGTTCGAAGGAAAAGATTTTCCGTCGCTGTCGGTCGGTTTGTCGCCAGCTTTCGAACTCCTCGCACCCGTGACCACTGTCGTCGCGCACGTGAAAACGCGACAGCAGAATGGGTGGACGTGTTCCGTCACTTTCGACGATGCTTCCTCATTGCTTCGATCGTTGCTTTATGCGTCGGGAAATGATGCAGCATGACGAAACGAGTGGTTCCGTTCTTCCCACCGAACCGATTCTCCCGGCGATTAGCGTCTAATGACACGTCTTGTACATATTGCGCGTACGTACATATGTACGTAGTTCGTACATTGCACGGTCTGACATGTGCACATATAAATATATAAATATATATATAGGATGATTAATTCGATTAATTCGTATAAATGGAGCATCATTTTATTTTTTATTAATTTATATTAATTTATATTCATATTAGACGAAATTTATTTCACTATTCATTCAAATTAATTAATGTTTGATTAATTGGAAGAACAATTTTATTTTTATCGATAGCTACTGCAGATTGTGTTTTATCACGAGGTCAAATATCATTTCGAGGAGCCATAGTAATTACTAATTTATCGTCAGCATTACTTTATATTGGTCAAATAACTGTTGAATGAATTTGAGGAGGATTTCGATTTTTTCATTTCATTTTATTTTACCATTAATTATTTTAATTATAGTATTTTTACTCTTAATAATCTGAACATATTTCTGGATCAACAGACAAATCCTATTCATTCAAAAATTAATATTTATAAAATTATTTTTCATCCGTATTTTTTAATTAAAGATTTAATTTCAATTTATTAATTTACAAAATCCATATTTATTAGGAGATCCTGATAATTTCAAAATGGCAAATCTTAAAATTATATACATATATATCGAGTGACCGCGTTGAAGCGAACGATCGACACGTTTCGTATTAATTTACAATTAACTTTTCCACGAATTCCAATGAACGATCATTCGAGTTTTATGTCGTTCGTTCGAAGTTCCCTATTTTTGTGTGTGTGTTGTGTGTGTGTGTGTGTGTCGTCCAACGTGCTCGTATATATCAACGAAGTCATTCGAACGTGAAGAACGAGGATTCAGCGTTCAATATAGGATGACATTTGCGAGATCGGTTATAAAAGAGTAATTGGAACAAGTATCGTAACATGCTTCATGTATTAAAGCAATTATCCAATCTCATCTATAATGTTTCTTCGGCTCTAGATAAATTTTTCGTTTTCGGAATATATCTCGTGGATAACGGGTTGTCCGAATTATTATTTCCAATTTTGTGTGTAATTTGAATAAAATTGTGGAATGTGGGATTCTAACGATGTCTTTACGCGTAACGAACGAGGAGTTTCTAAATGAATCGAACCTGGATTTTTTACGAGCGTTACGCAATATGTTTTTAGCAGTGTTAGTATTTTATTTCTCGGTCCTTAATAGTCGAGCGAGCATTAAGGTTGTTTTCAACGTTCGATTTAATTTCAATTATCTTCCAATTTGTTGTACATTCAGCAAGTAAATTAGGAGATGTACTTTCGATTGCACAACAGTGTTGTTTTTCTGAATTATTTGATCTGAATATTGCCGTGAGTCATGACATTACTGCTAGTTTCGTTCAACAACACGTGAACATGAAAACTCGTCAACTTGTCTTTTGAACTATCAATCGCGAGATTCTTTTAAATATTAATGTTTCAATAGCCCTCCAACCGATCGACATCGGTTAATCGTTTGATATATTTTAGATAATCGTGATATTTTACAAACTTTCGTCGATCACTACGATCGAAGCATCTAGTAGAAAGATACGACTACGTTGAATAATAAATTAATGAATCGGCTGTTTTAATTATCTAAAATGATCATAACTGAATATTTTTGAATAAATTAAAATACAATATTGCCTACTTTCAATGACAATGTTACATTCGCAATATGAATATTATATCGCGTCATTGCTATGCGTGTCAAAGCATATCTATATAACTGAAATAGAAAAATACAGACAACAATTGATTTCTAAAACTTTCACTTTCACTTTATTACTTATGTCAAACACCGAATTTCTTACTCACAAACAATCTTGATCACATTGTATTATTTTACAGCGTATTATTGAACAATTCGCGCAAATTAGGAATTTTTGTAATAAATAAATAAATCGAAATTTTTACATAACTTTGTACCACGATAATTTGACAACTATAATTATTCATTGATAGAAACTCGGACATCTCCGATTATGATTTTGCGTTATTCTATACGCACGTGACAAGTTCGAAATCTTCTCCTAACTGGAATCGCAAACTACAGTTGGTGGTTTTGAGATTAACTCAATTAAACAGTACTGGTTTCTCGTGGATCTGCATTCCCAGTCGCAGCTCGAAAGGCGGGCCAACACACTTTTGAAGTTGACGCAGTCGTTGTGGAAGTAAAGATTAGTTTCGATTAGTTTACGATGCCTTGACCATGCTTCGATCAGGTTCAATGCGTCCTTCAAATTGTTATTGAATAAAATTCATGAGTCAGTTCTACGATGAGTATGTAAATTAGATAAATTACGACGCGCGAGCTTAATATCAAAACACATATGATAATATGTATTGAGCAAATTGTTCAAAGGTCTCGTTTCAAAGATTCAAAAACTTCCTCGAGTCAGTCAATTTTTGCGATGAAAATATGATAATAACGCTATTTCGTAGTTGGAAGCCAGAATCGTAATATCATGGAGACTCGATGTTATAAAAGATGATCTGTTTCTCGATGTGTTATTAAATGAAAAGATTCGATTATATAAATACGGCTACGATATTTCTATTAATCGAACGCTTTTGCCTCTCCATCAGTTCAAACATCAGAGATTCTATTATATTAGCAACAGATACACTTATAAGAACCGTGTGATATTAATAAGTATTTTATTCAAGAAAGATCGATATTCAACAGAAAAAACTGCACGACTCGTACCACAGTACGATTCGTCTCACTGAAAGGCCTAGAAGCAACTGTTATGATTGGGAAACGAAGACCACCTTTTTGCCATAAAATTTTATCGATATGCAAACGTTTGAGTCGATAGAAAACAAATTACAGGCGCGATCGGACAACGCCACTCCTACTCGAGGTCCTACTCCACGCCTCCTCACGAATCACGTGACCCAAACCAACCAATCGCTAATTTTCGTTGCATCAGCGTTGCACCTGAAGAGGCCCGATTTCCCGAGTTATCCCCGTTAAAATCATTTTCAGTGACAATAAAAGATCGAAGCATCTTTTTCGCAAAGAATAAAACTTCCATATTTTTGTTACGACCAAACTGCGGATATTTGTGCAAGAATACACGAAACGCGTGAAAATATGTGACATATCCAAAGTAGAGTATAATTTTCAACAGATAAAAAAAAAGGACTAGAAATATTTCTATTTAAATTCTAACTATGTGTGGAAATCATAGAAATTTCTACAAATTTAATTATGAGTCTTTCTATCGTTTCATCTACCAAACATTGCAGCAAGCGTTATACTCCGGTTATTTATGCATCTTTTTGCACGTCATGTGTATTCCGTATATTTTTACAATCTCAAATTCCTCATAAATGAATAAAAATTTGCACTCTGGCAATATTTAACGAACGAAACGATTGGCGAGACTTTTTCCTCTAACCTGAAAGAAACGAGAAAAAGAAGTTCGCGTGTGTGGACGATTATGTTTCGATTCGAAAATAAACGCGTTCAACGTTCCCGTTTTCTCGTCTCTCTCTCTCTCTCTCTCTCTCTTTTTCATTTTTCTATTTCTCTATTTCTTCCCATCCTCTTCGATTTTCTCGGAGCGAGTCGAGGCAAACGTTTTCTCGTTCGCCCCGTCGACTCGATTAACGTTTCGAGTTATTGCTCTCCGAGTGAAAGAGACCTCGGATAGTAGATCGATGCTACTCGCTCGCGAGTCGCAACTATATCAGCCTTCGAGTCCGTAGATATTAACTTTCCTTCGGATTTCTACGTTCGATCCACTCTCTTCAGCCTCGTCGCTAAGAGAAAATGTAGTATCGACTTGATAATTCGTTTATTTTCTTCGGCTTGTTGCTTTGCGTTCATCTTCCTGCTATTTCGATCATATTTGTACTTTGATATTTGGTGATTTATTTAGTTGACAAAATTCGCAAAACACAAGATATTGTTATATAGTAAAATATCGCTGGCGGACAGATACGTAGGTGTAGCTTGCCGATTCATTATTAATTATTTTTCGTTCGTGACGAAGGTTCAGTTTGTCAAACTGTTTCATTCAGTTGAGTACCGATTAATAAAACGAGTTCTACTGTGCCAAATAGTAGTGGGAAGATCACGAGTAACGATGACTATGCATATATATATATATATATGTTAAACGCTGATTAATAGAAATTCTGCGTTTCTTCAAACAACGAAAACGGCAAAATGTAACAATTATTGAAACATGTAATTCGAGTAATTTAAAATAGTATTGAAATTTAATAGTAATTGTAACTCGATAATTTGATCGTTCTTTGTTTTTGAAAGTGCACGTTGATTTCAATGCAATCAAAATTGCGCGTCAAATATCAAGCTGAAATTGCAGCTCGATGTTTAACGAACACGGTAAATCTCGGTAAACCTCGGTAAATCGAGTTTTGTGTGGTGATAAATAAAATAAAACGGGAAAGTTAATTAAATTAAGAGCCAGTTAATTCGATCAGCGACAAGAGTTATCGGATGAATTTCGCGAGATGCGCGAACGAAAATAGGAATTTTTTTAGAAGACCTACATATTTCTCGAGTCGAGAATTGAAATCCGCCAAGTCGAGGTGAAAGGAATATCAGACAGGATATCTGTTGTAAAAGTAACAAAAGGAAACCTATTCACGTCTCGATAAAAATAGGTTTTAAGAACGTGTGCTTATTAAGGTCTCTCTTTCTTATCCCGAATGGATATTACCCGAATCTTCTGAAACATTTTCATCGGTCGACATCGGTTATCCTTGTTCTTCAGTTTTCTGTCAAAGGAGTTTTTCTCAAATTTAGATAAATCGCTCGAATTACTCCAAGTTGAACGAACCTCGGTCTCAGTGATAGCCGAGTCGATCGAGAGAATCGGAAATTGGACGAGAGACTGCGAATTGGAAAAACTGTTGAGAATTCCAAAACTTTTCGATTTCAATTCCGAAGAATAAAGTAACAACAAACAGTTAAACAGTTAAACAACGAGACGTATATACGTACTCGACAAAGTCATTTCGAGTTTAATTTACTCGCGAACGAGACAATTCGATGTCCTTCTTCTATCTTTTTTCCTTCGCGCAGAATCAACGTTTCTCCTGGTTGCACCGTGATTTTGGAAACAGCGATTGCGCAACGGAAATAAAAATTGCAGCAGCAGCAGAGTCGTTACGGTTGTTGCCGGGTGAAAATGGCCCGCCCGGGTCATTCGGTATCCGAGGGTCAAAAGAGAGCGTCGTTCTCAAGCAGGAAGTTGCTACGTGACCAACACCACGAGAGATTACTCGCGCGTGTAGGTGCCGTGCACACGTGCGTGCACGTGATTGCACGGAAGAACGAAGAGCCGTGTCCGAACGCGAGGGTGTCCGAAATGCGGGTGCGTTCAAGGGGTGGCCACGGTGAAAGAAGAGGGTCAACGAAACGGGTTCGAATGAGTCATTTCTCGTAGTCTGTCGTTACGGCGATATCGTCGACGCAGAACGATGCCGTGAAAAACATCCGTCCTGTAGTTCATCGCCTCGATTTGCATGTCGAGTCGTTTCTCCTTGAGGTGTTAGGAGAAACCGTAATTACCGAGATCGAGACACCACTTTTTCGCAATTAATCTAACAATAATGTCGAATTAATTCAGTTGAATTTAATCTGACTTTATAAATTTCTATTTTTTTAAAATATTATCAATTATTATTATTAATTATTTATAATTAAATTTAATTTGATTGTTATCAATCATTTATAATTAAATTTTAATTGTGAATTGCAAATTTCTGATTTTCGGAAAAATTTTTCAACTTTTCAATTTCTATTACTAATTAATTAAAGTGAAATACTCGAACATAAATCGATTTCCAAATTCCTCCCTTGTTTTTATCGTTACACGGCAACACGACAGTACGAACACACAGTTATTCGCAACGAACTTCATGGAACAACAGCTCGTCGTGAGTCACGAGATTGCATTATTATTAAAACAAATAATGTTCTTTCGGAATGATGCAACGATTGTTACGGTCGGTCGGTCTCGCACGTGTTGAGCCGGTGAGTCATTAAGTCATCGCTAATAATAGAGAGTAAAAGGATCGGTCGAAATAAAGATAAAATTCGAAATCTTTCTTTCTTTCTTTCTTTCTTTCTTTCTTTCTTTCGATCGAGTCACAGAATTTCTTCTTCGAGCTAAACCAGTTCGGTTGCGACAAGGTGATCGTTGTTCTTGTTCGTATCGCACTGCGTAAATCCTCGAGTCATTGCTCGATCAGACAGCGATCTACTACTACTGTTAACTTCTCGGCACGTGACGATTTTACGCACGTGATATCTAGACTGTGGATTTCGTTCTGTCTAGATCCTTGCAAAGATCCATATTTAATTGTAAATGAGAAAACGTAGTAGAATCCATCGAGTAGAGATTTAGAGATTTGGTTGCTTTTTTTTTTTCATGCATTCCGTGCATATTTGCAATTTTTAATTTCAAATAAATCGGGCCTAACTGGATCAGATCGGGGATGTGATGGCGGATTGCTCAATGTTTTAGATTTTTGGAACATTTCTTTAACACGTTTCACAATAAATATAAAAGAAAAAAGTATAAAGCATCATCCATTTGGATCCATTTTGCAATAAAATATTCTGAAATTAAGGATTTTATGTCAGAAAAAAAAGAGATATCTTCCATTTCCAATTTTTGTGAATGTTGCAGTTTAAAAAATTAGAAAAAGTAGAAAAGTGATAGACTTGATGAAATCTTGATTTATTCAAAAAAAAGAAAAAGTAGAATCAGAGTACAATTATTTTGCACAATTCAAACTTTTACTTTCACAATTATTCAACAAGTGGTTAACTTTGCAAGACTATTTTAGATGGAAGAGTATCTAGCATTAAACTTTTTAATAAAGAATATTTCAAGAAGAATGTAAAACACAAAATAAAATTAAATACCACAAACAGTTTATCTGTTAATCTCGCAATACTATTATAATATTTAAAGAGATACTTATTTATTTACACTTTGCAAGACATTAGTGATATTCTCCTATCCAGATTTACCAGATGAAAGGAAAATATTCGAAAGAAACTAGGATGCTGAAACGTTGTTGTATAACGACAAACGAAATGTTTTTCCACGAAAAAAGATCTCGTCTCATTTCATTTTAAAATCGCCTGTATACGTATAAAACAACTATGCAAAAATGTGTATAAAGTGTTCGAGGCAAACAAGTTTTTAGCTTTGTTACACTTCTATAAATATCAATTTGCATAATTTATTCGCGGCATATTCGTCGTTGCAAGATTGCCAGTGTTATCTCGAAGATGAAAAAGGTAATAAGAAAATTCAACGTGATCGTCTCTGTTGCGTTCTCGTCTCGTTCCGCGCACAACCGCTCGAAATTAGTGGAACAATGTCGCGATCGAGTCCTTCTCGAAGCATGTCAGGAAGTCAATTTGTGATTAGTCCAGCATGAAGCGTATTACAGTCATCAGCGTTCTGAAAGTTCTGAAACGCGTTCCACGCGAAGGTTGAATTAAACGGGAACGTTGCCGTTAGCTTTTATATCAGGGATTCTCGCTGAAATTGTAAATATCTCCTGCAAAATTCCTGAGCAAAAGCAACTTTTGCTTTCTTTTTTCTTTTTCTTTTTCTTCCCTCTTTGCATTTCCATCTCTCTTTTTGTTCATCGTGACGTTCACGTTTACTTTGGAATGTTGTCTTTTCATTAAAAGATTCATCGTGGATGGATGTATTATTTTTTTTCCTTTAGTTTAATTAAATAGCAAGTTTCGCGTAATGTATTTGAAGAATGTATAGAATCTTCTCCGAATTCTTCTTTGTTTTCAGTCAAAAATTATTTGACTTTTCACGACGCATCTTTTTTTATTTTTAATTTTCTTTTCTTTTAATCACAGATGTACATGTGATTCGAATAAATGACAAATCGTCAGTTTGTAGTCTTCGGATCAAGGTGCAAATATTACACAAAATATTTTAAAAATGACTGTATTTCTCGGACTTTAGTAGCAGTAAATCATAAATAAATGAAAGACTGGAGCTTCGAACTGAAGAAAACAACGATCACTGGGAAATTTTTTGAAGTGATACATTTGCTAGAAAATTTAATTTCGTTTCGCAAAGTTTTCTGGAACTTGGTAATAACATTTTGAAACTCCAGATTGAAGGAGCTCTTTCTCTCGTCTTTCTTTTCTTTTTTTTAAAGACACAAACTTTTGAAGTAATTAAAACATTGTAGATAAGGAAACGGTGTTTTTGCTCGTTCGTCATTAGCATACAATCGATCGGTGTACCTTTATTTGAATTTCAAAAGACCCCGAGTTTCACTTTTCGTGCGAATTCGACGTTTAATTTCGTCGATATTGACTTTTAGTGTGGCAGTCACGACCAAGTCGCATCAATTGACGAAACAAAGACGATTGTTCTACGATTATAACTGTATTGCAATTTTTATTGCTACAAGTTGGACAATTTCACGTTGGAAATGTCGTAAGATGTTCCATGTGTTGTATTTCTTTTAGAATCTAGGGTATCATATCATTGTATTATATTTTAGAATTTAGGGTATTATATCATTATATTATATTATTTTAGAATTTAGGGTATTATATCATTATATTGTATTATTTTAGAATTTAGGGTATTATATCATTATATTATATTATTTTAGAATTTAGGGTATTATATCATTATATTATATTATTTTAGAATTTAGGGTATTATATCATTATATTATATTATTTTAGAATTTAGGGTATTATATCTTCTCTCCATTATGTTATATTATTTTAGAATTTAGGGTATTATATCTTCTCTCCATTATGTTATATTATTTTAGAATTTAGAGTATTATATCTTCTCTCCATTATGTTATATTATTTTAGAATTTAGGGTATTATATCTTCTGCCCATATATTTTGAGATGCTATTGAACACGGAGCAAAGGGTTGAACAAGTAAAAAGGTCGATTTATATTTCGAGTAATAATTTCTCTTTCCAAGTACGCTTCCCCCTGCCCTCCCCCCAATACATTATTAATTTATCGGACCTCGCAAGAATTCAGAGTGCTGCTTCACCTAATCCATAACGTTATTAATATCAATCAGTTATCAAATTAGATGAATCATTAAATTATTTAGTTTCGGAATTTTTCGATTTCATCGATTTCCACGATTTTCCCAACATATTTATATATTTTCCAATATAACATATTTCGTACGTTATCGCTATCGTTATAACTGACGTCATTGGATAATTTGTGCTTCATTTTGTCAATCGAACGAACTATTAGGTTTTTAATTCAGTTGAAGTTTAATGCGATTGAATCTTTGATTCAATTGTGCTTTATTACTCGTCTCGATCGCAGAGAACTCTAGTGATCTACGTTTCAGTAAATTATCACAATCATCTATGACTCAAAAATTGTACTATTAATATATACTATGTAAATTAGACGCCAGTTATCGTTAATTACATAATTATTTGTCGGCATTATATAATCGCTATATCGTGTGGGTAATATTACCTAATAACTTTCATGCGTTAGTACGAAACGTATTGCGTTGCGTTGTCAAAGTAAATATGAAAGGAACTTGTAAATAGTCCGCTTTGTAAATTTGCTCTTTTTCAAAATGTAAAATGATAAAAGAAAGTCGTATTTGATAAAGCCCGATACAAAGGAATATTTATCTTATCGATAAAAAAAAGGCGTGTCCGCGGGCATTGAAAAATCACGCGAAGACGTAAAACTTTCCACGATATATCTGTACAATTATAAAATTTTGATTATTCGTACGTTATTCGATATTCTGTCGCGAGTATCATGGTTCAAAAGTATGATTTGTATCATTTTTTGATTTAACTAGTTACGGTTACTGATCAATACTATTTTTATAATAATCGATCAGATTTATTTGTAATTCCATCTGAAAATTTCAAGACGAGAAAAGTTCGAATTATTTTAAACACATAGACATAGACATCGTTGATCAGACGTTTACAGAAGTGCAAATGAAAACTGAACCAACTTTTTGGATAAATTCGAACGTTCCGACAATTCTGTAAAATAAAAGTAACGAAAGAGAGATATTAGATCACTTGTCGTTAGTTTACATGTTTGACTTCGAGACCAGTGATTTGAACGTATTACAGAAACTCTTGTAACAATTTTGCACGTGACACATCCCGTGTCGTATTTCCAATTAGAGAATTCATTGCTATCTGACGATGTGTGAAATTGAACAGGACACGTCAAACTTTAATAAAAATGACTCGAAGCAGGCGACGTTCGTTAGAAATAGAAATTGATCAGTATTAAAATAATGTCACACGAAGTACATTGCGAAAATGTACTATAATGATCTGAAGTATTTTCAGTAATACTTCAGATTGTTATATATTAATATATTAATACAAGTTAGTATCATATATTAATATATTAATATAATATAAGTTAGTATCATATATTAATATATTAATATAATATAAGTTAATATAATATAATAATATATTAATATAATATAAGTTAATACAATATAGTAATATATTAATATAATATAAGTTAATACAAGTATAGTAATATATTAATATACTAATAATAATTACAACAACCCGAAGTGTTTCACTTTTATTGTCCGAAGATTTTAATTTATCAAAAGAAAGAAAGAAAGAAGCTCCACGGCTCTATTTTCATACGACTAATGGACTGCAGTAGGAACAGTGTGTAGCAGACGAGTCTATCGATAATTTTAATAACTAACTCCGTAATCCAATAATTGTTCGACGAGTTGTTACAAGTTTCAGCGGAGTTCATTAATTTTCCATCATTTCGAGGGTCAATAGGTTTCTGCTCCGATTGTCCAACGACACCAGCGTTTTCTTCGTATCTATCCCCTTCCCGAAAAACGAGTTCTCTCGCCAGAAGAGCGCACTTCGCTCAGCGACTTTCGGGGCAACGACTCCGCATTGGCGCGCGTGCCAATTATTTATTTACGAAAAACGTAAACGTTTCACCTGCAGCCCGCAGGCTCTGGATTCTGGCTCGCCAGAGAGGCACAGTCTCTCGTTGTGCAAGATTCTATGAATCGGCGAGGCGTCCGCGATTCTGCGAATGGCGGACACCGACGGCACGATTCGCACGTACGCCGTGAAATCATCGTCCGATCCCTACGTATTATTTCTGCGCACCCTCGCGCTTTGCACAACCGCCGAGCCACTCGTGCATCCGCCGATCGAACAAAATTTGGCCGATTTGCAGCGTAAATATCGCGAGAGTATTCTGAAAGTATATCTTTCAGGATTTTTGCACGGGGGAGAGATAAGAACGTTGAAGAAACACTTCAGGATTTTTGCACCATCACGCGGTATTTCTACCGTCGTAGATATTTATTTTATTTTCACGAGAGAGAATTTTATTACTAGTAAAGTCTTTTGATTGATATTCGTTGTGTGTTCAAATTCATAGACTTTTGGTCTAATTTCAAGCGCTCAAATCGGTAGTCGTTTCAGTTTTAATAGCGCAGGTAGAAATTGTCACGATCGAGTTCACGTTTCAATAATTACGAAACGGAAATCTGCGATGCAAAGCACAGAAAGACGAATATACCGCGGAGAGTATGAAAAATTCAATCGCGGGAAGACCATTTTCGACATTTCCCGTCGAAATCCGCGCGTCAATTTCCATGAGAATGAATATTAATCTCGGACAAGTGACTACGCGAATATTAATTTCGGACAAGTAACTACACGACGCGGTCTCGAAATCCAAACAGAGACGAAAGTACCGAACAGATTTTCAGGTGTTTCATTAAAATCTCGGCGTCCAATTAACCTCTTGCACTCGACCGTCCCTTCCGAGGGGGACGTACTTGAATCTCGGCCAACAACTCGAACTTCCTCTTTTTGTAATTTGCCGATAGTTATAACGAACGTGTACGTTTGGCGTTGTACGATTCGATGAATAATAGTGTAATGTCGAGACAGACACTTGGAGTGAAAGCTCGATAGAGTGTAAGAAGAAGAAAAGAATTTTAGAGACTTCTTATCGCAGCTTGTAAAAGTTGAAACGGTGGAGGATATTATTGAAATTACGCGTCGTTGATTCTATCACTGAAAGTGATTTTAACGGGGCTAGGTGCAACGCTGATGCAACGAAAATTAGCGATTGGTTGATTTGGGTCACGTGATTCGCGAGGGAGCGTGGAGCAGACCTCGAGTTGGAGTGGCGTTGTCCGATCGTGCCTGTAATTTGTTTTCTATCGATTCAAACGTTTGCATATCGATAAAATTTTATGGCAAAAAGGATGGTCTTCATTTCCTAGTCGGAACAGTTGCTTCTGGGTGAATCGTACTGGGGTACAAGTCGTGCGGTTTTTTGTATATTATACTTGTTGTAGCAAACCCGTATAACGCACGTCGAATGATTATTTCCAATGTTGCGTCATTTTATTTGAAGCCACGATGCTTCGTAAATAAAGTTGTTGTCGTAAATGATACGAAAAGAGTTTGTCGAGGGCAATGATTCGAATCATCGTACCGATTCGATCGGCATACAAACGTCGCCAATGTATTTTCGCACAATGTTCTTCGGTGAGCAGATACGCTAACGAGAGTCAATTAGAATTTACCGAATTGAAATGATCGGATTGTGCGGCATGATGCACCGCACGTCCCGAGCATGACGGCCATGATGGAATCACTCGCGAATATTAAAGCTAAAAATATATGTATGTACCGTGTATTTCGGGATCGGCGATATTCTCTCGCTTCTTGCTTCTTTTTTCCGTTCCCGGAGAGAACAAGTCCGAGCCGTCGCGGCTTGTCGGAGTTTGTTATGTGCTGTTGCACAATAACAATGACATCTCGTTTCGAATGGTTCGTTAACGACCAGAAATGGAAATTCCCTCGTGACGAGCCGTGCGATTTCGAGGCAGATTTGCAAGTTGGATAGCGAGTGATTCTTCGTATCAGTTTCCTTACTCTTGTCGATTGCGTGTGTGTGTGTGTGTTTCTTCGTATCGCTTTTTAAGTAAATTAACGAGAGAACAATTTTATAAATCACTGTATCATAAAAATCACTCGTGCAATTATTTATTTTATCTGTACATTGATTGCATTTTCAAATTTGTAAATTTTATAAATCATTGTGTTACAAATTACGTACGATTATTTGTTTCATCAAAATATTGATTGGATTTTCAAATTTGTAAATTTTATAAATCATTGTGTTATAAATTACGTACGATTATTTGTTTCATCTAAATATTGATTGGATTTTTAAATTTGTAAGATGAATCATTCGTAACAACGTAGCGTGATGATAATATTTAAAATAATGATGCAACAACTTTGTGGTACAGTGATAAAGTAATTGGAGTAGGTCATTGTAACGTTATTATTTAATTTATAACATTCTGGCAGTCACATATAATGAATTCTTTTCTTTGTAAAGTTGGTAAATTGACGAAATTTTAATTAGAAAATTATTACAAATTATAACAAATATTATAGCATTACTATAAGTAAGTACTTATATATTTACACGATAAATGGCATATTATTCGTAATATCCATTATTTGTAGTACTGCTTCAACCATTCGTCTCTTTCTTTGTACCAACAACACATTCAAATATTGTTGATAGTATTTTATTTTAGTATATCACTTTCGCGACACAATGGTGAAGAACTAGCTGGAACGAATCGTTGCAACGTTGTCATTGGACGCTGACAATGTTCCAACGCACAAAGTCGCAGCTCCTTTTTTCTCCAACGCGAAAAGTGAAACGGTTTCTTGAATAATTCCACGGTCGTCCGCGTATCAAGGAAATAAAGGACGATGTTAGAAAATGGTCGCGTGTCGACGTTCACGTAGCGACACCGCTCGTTCCCTCTTGCGGAAATAATAACGTCTGCTAACGTACGTTGTTAATTGCAAAGGCAGCGTTCGACGGTCGTGTGACGGTGATTTTCAGAAATGGACAGATGCGTCCGACAATCTCAGTCCGTGTTTTGCTGCGCGATAAGATTGAAGCACGCATTATACACCGTATATATCGATTGCGATAACGACGCGCATCTGGGGACATTCGTCGCGGGATTTTAGTTGGTGGAAAAAGAGAAAGGAAAAAAATATCGCGGAGGAGATTCGTGATTTTATAGAGACGAATGAACCTTTGAAGATTTGCTTTGCCTGTTATGAACATTGTTAAATTCACAATTATAAGTATAATTATAATTAAATATTGTAATAATTTTACACATGGTAGTGTAAAGTGGTGTAATTATACTTGCGTAATTTTAAAACAAAGACAAAGATAAAGTAGTACGAAAATTATTATAGTTATATTAGATATTTGTAAACTCGTTCACAATTAGAATAAACTTGAAAGCTAAAATATTCAAAAAAAAAAAAAAAAAAAAAAAGGGAAAACTTTGACTAATTTAAAATTTTTGTTTTCAGGTACTTTTGGATCCTATTTGTTTCTCCTCATATACGTGAGTACAAAACGCTATGTCTGAGGATTAAATATTAGAACAAATTCGCGCGTCCCCGCCACGCCAGGCCCGTACAAACCACCGAAATTCAATTTTAACTACCAATACGTCAATACTCGAATTTGACGTACAGCGTTATACGTAAATTTCCAATCCCGCGAAAACGAGTGTCTGCAACGTGTGTCGAATTTGACGAACGTCGCACACACGCTTTCTCTCTCTCGAGTTTGACCCACACTTTCATAAACTCTCGAGTTCGATCGCGGTCGAACTATGCCACTGCACAGACGAATCATCTTCGATCGAGGCTCGTGTGCAACGTCGTTCGTGTGCGCCGCGATTTTCACGTGTTTCGTGTTTTATTACACCGCGAGTTTCGCGATAAACGAGCACGTCGAGTACGATGGATAGACGAAGATGATTTGTTAAACTAGAGCGGGCTAACTGGCGGCCCTTGCCCCTACTTTCCTGACTGCTAGCGCTACCCCCTCCACTGCATCGATTTCTCCACGGAGGGGGTAAGAAGTAGAGGAGTGGGGGATACGGCCGCCAGTCAGCCGCCTCTGGTTCAAACAATTCAATTTAATACTAGAACTATTGGCGACTAAAGCGTAGGATTTTTCCATTAGAGACATTAAAGTCAAAAGAAATAGACAAACGTTATAATAGAAAAGAATAGAATATATTACAATGTATAATATAATAGAATGTATATAACAGAGTATAAGTTTCCATTTAATATTAATAAACGGTCAGACATTTAGTTTGAAGCTACAGGCATCTATGACAATGTTCGATTCAACTTGCTATTTTTATACATCGTTTTGGTTTTGTGCGTGACCTGATTTTGAAGAGAGAATGTATTATTTGAATTATTATAGATTCTTCCTTGACTTCAGTTGTTGGACGAATTTGAGCGAATTTTTATAGCGTGTTCTCCCCTCAAAATTAGGTCACGTACAAAACCGAAAAATAACACGGAGAGTAAAAATGAGAAGTAAAATCGAGTATCGTTTACAAAAATTTATTACAGTATACAAAAGTTTAGTTTGCATTTTACCTACTTTCTGACAGAAACTAGCACGATAAATATTTTACAGTGAATTACAATGAATTATATTAATATCCAGAATATGTTTCACATTAAATTTTGACAATTCACATTTTATCGTTTATTTATTGACTTTTCTGCCGATATACGAACAGTGGATACATTAAATAACATTGAATCGAGGAATATTAATTTTTGGATCGACAACGCAAAGAATGCTCGAGAATGGAGAATTTGTTAAATAATTTCGAATCGAAGGATGTTTAATTTGTAGGTCAATTGTTTTTCTTTCCTCGAACTGGCATTAATCCAAGAAGAGACGAGTTGGCGCCAGTTTTAGTTACAGATCGATGTCTTTTCTTCTTACTATCGATGATATTAAAGTGCAAATCAATGCGAAACTTGCTCGGTGCGGGAATTCATGTCCACGGCAGGAAATTCAATTGATAAGAGAAATTGCTTACGTATTGCGAAACAAGAATATGGGCGACATCGTTTCTTTATGATATTTTCATATTCTCGTCGTTTCTCTTACGATGGATTCCTTACGACGATATTTTTCAAATACTATAGAGAGTGCACGCGTATCTTTAAACGAAAAAAGACGAATATTAAAATAAATGAAAAGTTGAATATCAATCTGAAGATTAAAACGATTCTCGCGGGCATCTTACAAAAAATAGGACTGGAAAATTCTGCCTTGTTAAAATTGAAATTAATTATTGAAAATGTCTTTAATATTATTTAAAATCAATAATGGAATTCCATTAAATAATTATTTAATCATTCTAATGACGGTTGATAGAAATTAAATAAAATAAATCGTTTTGATATTAATCTTTCAAACATAATACAGACTAAAAATAATGATCTGTTTATTGATCCTAAGGATGATAAAAAATTTCAATAATAGTAAGAATCTGGATAATCAGAATGTCGTCGTGGAAAAAAATGTAAGATTAACACCGCCACTCCTACTCGAGATATACCCCACGCCCCCTCGCGAATCACGTGACCCAAATCAACCAATCGCTAATTTTCGTTGCATTTCAGCGTTGCACCTGAAGAGGCCCGATTTTCTGAGTTACCCCCGCTAAAATCACTTTCGGTGATAAAAAAAAATGACTAAAGAACGGAGCTCTTAGTTACCAACTGGTTTATAATTATGCGAGAGGTTGTCGTTTGAAGATCTCCGAGCGAACGTGGAATTAAAGAACGCCAGGAATTACGGAAACGTGTAAACTAAACACTGCGCGGCGTAGGAGGCGTTACAATGTCTGTGCAAAGAGGTAAATAGTCGTCAATTACTCGGAGTCTGCTAGTCTCGGGGAATTGCATTGCGAGATTAGTTGGACATGTTACGCGTCACATCGGTAACACCGGATCAAATACAGACGACATCGGATCCGAGAAATCCAATAATCACGGCCTACAACCGTGTGGGGGGGGGATCGCGGTTTAGACGTTCTCGGATTTGTAGAACATAATATAAACGACCCCAAACCGTGTACGACACGCGATATTAATAATTGAAAAAACTGTAATACAGGCACAGGCTGTTTAATCCTGATAGATACGATACAGATGACGTTAACATTGATCGTCGATTGTCACATCGATTGGTGGTCGTCGGTTTTACTTTTGTTAAATTTGTTTCGTTCGTTTCACCGATTTTCTAAATATTTCATTTCGCTTATGTCACAAATTTAGGATTTATAAGGATTGCATAAAAGACGTACGAAGATGTAACAGGATTTATATTATATTCTGCGAGGATGTGAAAGACTTTAAAAATATTTTGGAACGATTGGAAGTCGTTGGTAAAAATATTTCAAATGTTCGAAAATTGTTTCACATTCTGTCTTGATCGCGATATTATTATTCCATTTCATAAAAAATATTCCATTATCTCAAATACCTCAATGTTTATTTTGAATTTGAAATTTAAATTTCAGAATTCGAAGCATTCCAGAATTATTAATAACGGGGAAATATGTGACATTTAAAAAAAAATTAAACGTTTCATGAAAATTTGTGTAGAGATAGAAATTGACGATATTTTGTAAAAGTTAAATATTGTGTCCCGTGACGGGCATAACGCGTATGAATTTCAGCTGGCAATCAACGTGTGTTGAAACGTTTGACTACCTCGAAATATGTGGAAATCGATTTACACCACTGTATGTACAATGGAACTCCATTTAATGCAACGAAATTTTAGCCCGTGCTCGATTAAATGAATTAAATGAACGTCGATTGGTTCCACTCATCTGAACGCGAACTCCAATATATATACATATACATATACATATAAATGTGCGAACGTAAATTTTTGATGATTGTCCTCTGATGACGAAATCTAATGAACGAGGTAACAAACGAAGATCAACTATTTCATTCTACCTTATTTCCACGGTCTGTCGAGTATTTCGATATCGAAATATAAATACAAGTAAGCAAGTAACACTTTTGTAATTAAAGCGAGTCTGTAATTTATAAATCTGTAATTTGTAATTTACTACTTTGCGATTTTATTTAAATTTCTTTTGGTCTACAATCTGATTCAATTTAATTCGCAATTTATAAATCGAATATTTCATAATTTGTAAATGAAACTGGAGATTCTTAGAGATTCGAGGAGATCGATTGAAAATGACAAAGGTGCGATGAAAAATAAAACCGCACGACTTGTACCGCAGTACGATTCGTCTCCCAAAAGCAACTGTTCTGACTGGTAAACGAAGACAACTTTTTTGCCATAAAATTTCATCGATATGCAAACATTTGAATCGATAGAAAACAAATCACTCAGCGCTAGATAACGCCACTCCCACTCGAAGTCTACCCACGAATCACGTGACCCAAATCAAGCAATCGCTAATTTTCGTTGCATCAGCGTTGCGCCTGAAGAGGCCCGATTTTCAGTGACATTATGTAAAATAGAATTGAAAGCTCGTTCGATCGCTACTCGTTGTTTTCCCAATTTTCAAACGTGTTAATGACTCGTGCGCGCGAGAGGAAGACGCTCGAAAGAAGTCATTCGGTTGAATCATCCATTAAGACAGTCGCTCGTTCTGCCAGACGTGTCATTGTCGAACGACGCGTTTCCGCGATTTCTCTGACGCGATTGAGATGAAATTCACGTGCATTCGCATCGTTTGAGCTGGCATGGAGAGTTCTCATTTTTGGGGGAATCGTCTTTAAAAATCGGATCGATCGGTTGGCTAAGACTCTTAGCCTAACTAACAATAAGAGTATTAGGAACGACCGTGCTTGTCTGGTGTTTAGTAATCCGCAACTCTCAAGGTAGAAGAGACTATCATATTAGGCTGGAGCTTATGAAATGTTCGAGGTTCGAAGTTCGTGTTAAAAATTCAATGGGCGATGTTACTATTAAATTTTAATACTTTAAAGTATTAAAATAAAATTTGTTAATACTATCAGTTTGAGGTATTAAAATTTGCATTGGTATTGGTATTAAATTTATTTTTCCGGGAAGTTTCGTATCATTTTGTCGATTATTAACGAGAAAAGTCGAAATACGTAATAACGATCACAAGTCGTGCGTATTGAGCGTGAAAAAAAAATGTAGTAACAAAAATTAATATATAAAATATAACGTGAAAATTTCTATATAATATTCTTAGAATATTCTTCGAATTCCAAAAAATGATAATTCGTAGAAATATTTAATGATAAAATCTGGGGAAGTGTTATGCATTGAATCGTATCGAAAAATAAATTACTTTGATCAAGTAGTATACGATGTTTCTAAATACACGCTTTCATTTGAAAGAAAAAATGAAAAAAAAAAAAAAAGGAAGAGAAACATTATCGTATAACTCTAAGCTAATAATTCTTCTTCGTCGATATCTCTAGAAAGCAGTGAATTTTACCCATATTTTATTTGGACCATAAATCTAAATTTTCTAGTATCTTAACAAGCCTTACACCGCATAACGAGGCCATTTATTCTCAGTTTGTAATAACGACAGGGTGAAAAATTGGGGATAGGAATAAATTGCATCGTCGCGCTTTAATCGGGATAACGAAAAAAAATATAACACCATCTTTGCTTCGTTCTTTCCGTCATTTTCCATCGATTTATTTATTACGTCAAAGTACGGACAAAGTATGAAGAAATTTGTACAATTTTACAATTTTACATTAAATTATCATTCACGTTGAACGTCTTCTTAAAGTTAAATTATATCACTTGCAAGTCAAACGTGCTGTAAATTAGAAATCCTTTCGTTGGATTTTTTTCTGATTCATCTCTTCTGATCTTTTTTCTTTGTAATCTAACTATTTGTAATAAAGGTACTTATTCAACAGAATGAAATTAATTTGTTGAGATAGTCGCCGATATTTTGGAATTGGATCGTTTATTTCCTCGGGAAACTCCTCGTACTCCGCTTGATATATCGAGAGATTGCCAGGTTGCTCGATCTGTCGTAATACGTCGGTAAATGGTTGCAATGTACGATATTATAAATTTAACAAATGATGCATCGTTACGTTTATGATAGAAATACGTCATGTCGCATTTGCAATTTATTTCGTTCCAAAGAGTCATTAACTGTAATGCAGGCGAAGAATTAACGGAGAGCATCGACGCATTTGTTTACGATTCATTATTGGACCGCGGATTTTTCTGCAAACTTGTATTTCTGTGATCAAAATTTAGAGATCAAAATTGATTTGAAGTGGAAATGTATCATGTACGTTCTTTGCATTATTGAATTTTTAAATTTTAAAAATTTTAAAATTTTATGCAAATTCTGAATTTTTAATTTTCTTCACAGTCTAGTAATCAGTTTTTCCGAATCAAATATCTCTTTGCCTTTTAAAATAAAGGGATCCATGCGTCTTAATTTGCAATACTTAGTCAAATGTTCCAATTTTCTAATCGGTCAAACAAACGCGTAGATTACCATCGACCGATCATTATCATCTTTTGATAAGCTTTATCTCGTCACTGACATTTTCGATTTTTCTCTCAAGAACTTTTAATTCGATGATATTTTAATCTTTAACATTTATTCAATCGTTATAATTCTAAGCAACGAGTCAACACGTCGAGCATTATTACTTTTTCAGAAACTTTTTGCATCAACATTCGTAATAATTTCTTTCTCGGAATAATTAATATGATTAAAATTGCAAACATCGTAACCAGAATTATTTTTCAATGCGTGTCTTTGAGACGCAGTAAAAATGGCTTGCGTAAATATATATATATATACGAGAGTCATTTCCGATTCATTTCATTATTAGAGCAATTGACGTAAACGGAAAACGATCATTGTATTTAAAACGGGAGAAACTGTTACATGCGTCGCGTCGGACTCCTGACCTTTAAATACTGCAAAAAGTACTAAAAAACTGTGTCGTTCTAGAATGTTAAATATGTTTTTTCTGTTTTTCTTTTTTCCTTTTTTTAAATATCCCACTTTTGCAGTATTCAATTTTTTATTTGAAATTGAATTTCTTATAACATTTCCATTTACTCTTTGTTCTAAAAAGTGATTTACAAATTTGTCAAGCATCTTTAAAAACATGTTCTTCCTGTTAAATTTTCTAATTCGAATATCAGAAATTAATTAATGCATTGTTTACACGTAGAAGTGCAACAGTTGCAAGTACTTGAGCAAAATTGAACGAACATCAAAGATGAACTCGACAAAAGTTTTGGTACATGCACAGTTTCCTGGCAGTTTCAATATTCGATATTCCTATCGTTTCAAATATAGTTGCGTAATATGTTAACAATGGTCGTTTTATATTGAAAAATCGATAAATCAAAGTCAAATATTACCACATTTTCAACTACACGTGAAGCGATACATTATTGATTTAAACAAATATCGTACCACAAACTTTTTCATTTTCAAATTTTCGCGCGCAAATCCACAAATATTGGGATTTCGAGATTTCAATTTAACGACGATGTTTCACCATCGACTCATAAATTCTGTTACAAGCGCGCGATTAACATAGATCGTTAGACTGTAGATAAATTTTCATTTAAATAAAAATTAGTCATTTATCAAATATTTTCATGAAAAATGCATAGAATGTCAAAGATAGGGTATTTGCTGGCATCACAGCGTTCAGCAGTCGAAATAAATTTCCTTCGAGGCTCCATTCTTTCGATCGTATCCTAGAAAACACGAAATCCGAAATAATCATCATAGAAAAAGGAAGGACTGAATTTTATTGAAACACACGTTTAAACGAAGATTCGACAGATTACATTTACACCATGTGATTTTTCAACAGCCTCGCTCATTGAACGCGTATTCGAGCGTTTCTTTGTCTTTGCAAAGGAACAATAAACACGTAACTGTACCGCGGCAGCCGATACTGTTGATTTAAAGTGCATCGACACGTTGTTATGCAAGTGCAATTACGTATCGTTGCACATCCTAATTTACGCGTGGTCGCGCCGCTTGGCGCGTAAATAGACATAAGGACACGCGAAGGCGCGAATTTTGAAAAGCGACAGTGCCAAGTTAAATGCCAAATACAGAGACCTGATATCGAGGATCATCTATTTGCATTGGAAACATCTATTTGGATACATTTGTCCGAGCGAAATTTTTACTTTGTTATTGCGTTATTGCGTTATTCGCTTTGTTGCTTTATCTCGAACGCCTCGGCTTTATCTCGAACGGGGGCTTTGGCTGCTTTATCGCGAACAATAAATAACGCGTTTGGGGAACGCGATTTGTTTCAATATCTGTCCATTTGAAACTTGCCCAGTTACTAAATTTATTATGAACGTTATAACGAGTATCTCGATATTATTGTTAACGAGTGTGTTACATGTTTTTGTAAATTACGCACACTCTTTTGAATTTCAATAAAAATCCGCGATATGTTAGAAAAGATGCGTATTCCCACGTGTATGTTTGGGTATTACATTATCAGTTTATTCTGTTAAATTAATGTTACGTTAACGCGACATTTTACTCGCAATTCTTTTCGCTTAACTCAGTTATCGCACTTCACTTTTAACATCGTAGTCATGAAAAAAAAAAAAATTCCATTTGTTCGTTCGCTATCTTTTTGCTCAGGATCTAGTCTAGCCGTGACACATCAGTCTTATTAAAAAATAAAAAGAATGAAATGAAATCGCGCTGAAAAAATAATTTTGTGCTATATTTCGTATCGCTCGATTAATCTCTCGTGAATACACCAAAATTCACAATTTGATTCACAACGTATCGATCGTGTATAAAAAATATCGTCTCGTTGAAAGGCCCAGAAGCAACTGTTCCGACTTTTTTGCCATAAAATTTTATTCATATGCAAACATTCGAATCGATAGAAAACAAATTACAGGCGCGATCGCTCAGATCCAGATTACCTATGGACAACGCCACTCCTACTCGAGGTCTACCCCACGAATCACGTGACCCAAATTAACCAATCGCTAATTTTCGTTGCAACAGCGTTGCACCTTCTCTGGGTTACCCTCGCTAAAGTCACTTTCAGTGATAAAAAATAAAGTAATAATAACAATGCAGAAAAGGACAGATTATGATTTTTCTTCTTTTTTTTTCTGTCGCGCCTGATGTCATCACTTTTGTCGTCAAATCCCGCGAGCCACACCATAATCATTCGTCTGCGTTAAACGGAGAAAACCTCGTCACGCTTTCTAAATTCGTTTTCGACGTTGATTTTTACGATTCCTCCTCTCCGTGTTCAATGCGTGGATCCGTGTATCACGTATTCCGTTAATAAAAATACGGAAAATCGTGCGTGGTTCGTGCTCAACGTGACGATTCTCGTCTCACGGTTTCGCGAATTCTTCCAATTTCGGTTCCCATTCGTCGATCGTTCGCGACACTGACTCTCCTTGTAATTACGAAAGTTTCTACTAGTTTCGAAATTGTAACCAGTAAGCGGTATATTTCACTTTGGTTTCTTTTAAGAAAGGAAAATATTCTATCGAGTTCTTGCACGTTGCAAAGTGTGCAATCAAGTGCGCGCGTTTGATTCGCACCTAATTTATGCCGTTGTTTGTCTCAGCCAGTGAGAAGCAGAGATAGACGTAAAGTAAAACGCAGCTTTATGATCTTTACGTTCAACGACGAAAACATCCGTAAAACTGTCGTCAATTCGTATGAAGATAAGACGATAAGGGACGTACGAGAGAAAAGAATATTTCGTACGCGCGCGTAATTTCGCAATATTACGTTTCGCGTCGTTTTAACGTTATTCTCAGCGGCGAGGTTTGATCGTCGGTGAAAATTTTATTTTCTGAAACTTTCTTCGAACAATAATTCACTTTGGCGAATTGCGCTCTGCGTGTAATGTAAACACGACGACAGTTTGAAACAAAAAGGACAAACTTTCTTGCAAATAATTACCGAGTAACTGACAATAAGCCTCTCTTGTTCTCGATGTCACGTATACACGACGTTGGCACTTTAACCGATTACAAAATCTTATCGTTCGCGATTGCTTCCACGTCAACGAGCAGTATATTTCATTTCCGTCTGTTCCAAATTTTCCCTTGCGTGTTTCTGTCGTACGACAACATCTCGAGTCAAAGTTCAATTTATTGCCAGGCGAGGATATCAACGTTATCGATGAACATAATCTGCGTGAAGTTCATCTTACTCTGGGCAATTTTCTGGATGTTAAATTTCATCACACCGCGCGAAACGCTTTTAAAAATTTCATCGTTTACACGTTACGAGTTTCAGATTCGTTCCATGTTATTGATTAATAAATTCTTGCATCTACTTGCTGGAACAAAAATGCATCGTATTTTCGCGGTATTTTACGCATCACCGATAAATCCAGAATGAAAGATATATTGTAGTGAGTAAAATGTGTTTTTGTTATAATTATAATTACAATCAGAGTTTTTTCACGCAGTTATCGTACAATTTACGTGTAGACAATATACAGACACGCAAATATAGCGATCAATCGCTACAGTGACACAAGTATAGTCCAATGACTAGATTAATAACGAGCAGACTGCAAATATTTTTACTGCCAATTCGTATCTTTGCGAGGATGAATCGAAAAATAGAGTCGCAGATGGAAAATTGCTTTGCTCGATAATACTAAATATACTTATAAATACTTATAAATACTAAATATCGTAGCAAGTATCGTACATTTTTATATGTACGTGTATTTCCATCTAATAAGGATCCACTTGTCTCTCTCTCTGGAGGTTCCATTCTTCGGTATTTCAATTCAAAATATTAGTCGGACTTTCGTCCAAAGTGCAATTGGAAAGAAACAGAAATTGTTTCACGCACAAAATATATCACAAAATCGTATCATCGTACTTTGAATATTTATAAATTTTAACGTTCGATTCAATCGTTACTCGATATTCGATGGAATAAATACTTTTTCATCATAATTTTTCAAATTACTCGCAATTCTTTTCAATTGCCCGTTTTGCAATTTGAAATCGTCAAAGTCGACGATCAACAGTCGAGTGTTGTCTCGATCCGCTATCGTTGGATTCTTATCGCCTCGAATACACATGGTAAAGGAATTGTTGCGCAAACGCTAATAAAATTAATTAAATCCTCCGTCCGATAAGCAAGGAAAAAAGAAGAAGAAGAAGAAGAAGAAGAAAGGAATCCAGTCATCCTTGTTCCAAGCAGCAAAGATTATTTTTCGAGGTATACACCTGTCTAATGACAAAGCAAAAAGAGAAGGGAGAAAAGAACCGCCTTTGGCCTTTAAACAAATTACAAGCAAATTATCAGCTTGATGCAGTTAACTGAATAGTGAATTAGTAGTTGTACGCTTCCATTGAAGTTCACTGTTTACGGAACATAAAGCACCATCGCACACACGAGGGTCCTCCCACCCCTCTTTTAATTACATCGCGTAGGTATAATTAGAGTCATTGTTCCGAGGAGCACCGGCTCGCGTATCAATTTATAAATATCTTCCGAGAACGCGGCTTTTCTTTCTTTTCTTCCTCTCCCCCCCGCCTCTTTGCCTCTCGTCCTTCTTCCCGCGGTGAACGCGAACCACGGAAAATAACTCGATCGTCGTGTCGCTCGGCAGGGAAATGTCTAATTAATTTTAACAGCGATACAAAGGGAGGAGAAAAAGAGTAGCAAATAAATTGCCTTTTTTCCTTTTTTCCTTTTTTTTTTACATACGTATGCGTGTGTCTGGCTCTGTTATCGTTCGTTAGTTATTTAATTGTTTCTGTTTTTTTTTTTTCTATTTAGCTAACGAGTTTTCAGGGAAGAACCAAATAAGTGATTTAATATTTTAATAATTAACTAAACAGTGACACTAAATTGACGCAAGAAATACTTTTAACATCAATCTAGTTGATGATATTAAGTAACATTTAATAGGGTTTTGTGCGCAAAAGTTTTGATATTTAATTTTTAGGTTTTTGATATATAATTTTTATTCGATATTCGATGGAATAAGTACTTTCGACGATATTGATAAATTTAACGATTAAATTACTCCGTGACGATATACTTAATGATATATTGAACGTCAAACATTTAATGGGATTTTATGCGCAGAAGTTTCGTTCAATTCTTCTTTCGTGCATCATACATTACGAACTTTGTTTCACTCAGTCACTCACGCGGAAAGTCAACGCGTGTATTCCACGAATATTCAAAAATCGTCGATCGTTGACAACGCGTTAACAAGAAAAACTGCCTGGACTTTGCTCCTTTTAGTTAGTTATTTACGCGAAAACATCCGCTAATGACAACGTCGTCAAACAATACACTTGTTGATCATTCTCACGAGCGATCGTCACTTCGTGAAATTTCCAATCTTGCGTCTAACTCGATCGATCAACGAGACAACGTGTTCCAGAGTTTCGAACAAACCGCTGATTAATTCCCCCTTTTCACGCTTTCTTTCACATTTCGAGAGCTCGTGCTTAGCAATTGGCGATTACTCCGTTCGAGGAGTTCCTCGTGTTACAAGACTTGGCCGAGATGATGCTCAACGGTGCCATATTTATCTTGAGCCGCGTACGCGTTACAAGGCGAAGAATTTATTCGTTGAACACGGTTCTCGTTTTAATGACGCGGCAGGAACGAGAACGAGAGCGTCGGTAATCGGGATCGAGATCGAGAGCGAAATTGCTCGTGCGAGCCTTCTTCTCTCAAACAGAGATTGATATAGCATTGGTAACGATACAGAATGAAATTTCGTCAAAGTTGGTCTCTGAATTTTATTTGTATTCAGTGCACGTGACACGCGCAATGAATGTTAGGTGTGTCACTATATACACACTTTATTGTGTAATAAAGTATTTTATAGTTACGCGATAGTACGGAAAAAAGTATCATTTCGATCGCTTCGCTGGTAAGGAATTGCTCGAAGAAATTGTAACGAGTTAAAGTGTAACGAAGTTACAACAAACATTACATTACATTTACAGTCGAATTACTTGAATTTTAATTGTATAATTCCTAATCTACTCGAACTTTATTATTCCTAACCGAGATCAAACGAGTCAAATCACTGCAATTTTAATCCAACGACGCCATTTGAGCTTCAACTTTGATTTTCAATATCTTGAGCGCTCGTCCTTCTGTGAAAAAAAGTATATAACGTCGAAATACGCCGCTCCGGATGTTTGCGCAAAATTCATAGACTTTGAGTAGGAAAGTAGCGTAGGAAATGAAAGAGCGTGGGAGATTTTTCACGCTTGTTGAATATATATTATAACGAGCACCGCCATTTCTATGTATTATCGCGTTATCGCACACGTAACAAAGAAACATTTCATCGCGTCAAGTATAATTAACCTCCGCATGTATTTGCGAGGTCGCGAAGGCTGCGCGCGCGATAGCGATAGATTTTTGCAAATAATCGCGATCGAGGAAACGCACGCTATCGTGAAAAAGGTCAAGTACAAGTATAGTACGTGCATAGTACGTCAGAAAGTGTGTGTCCGTTCGTGTATCGCGTTAGGGTGTTTATATATAGAGAATTTTCACGCGCGATAAAAATTAAAACTAGCCTCCGCGACCTATTCGTGCAGATACACGCGGAGGTTAATCAAACAAAACTCGAGTGTCGCATCTGGTGTAACACGACGGGAACCGAATCGCTCTTGCCACCGTCTTTTATTTATCGCCTGTTGTTAAATTCATCTCTCTCCACGGTCGCGATGTTGGAAATCTTTCCTCTCTCGAAAGGACAATTCGCCACGAGAGCGACGAGCGTGGTAGGTATTTAATTAGAGTGACACGCACAATGTTCCACGTGGAAGTTAAATGTGCCCGATTCAGGCACAATCTAGACACAATCCAGACGTAACTAGTCGACGCGCCTCGTTCCAGAACGTTAAAGTGTGCCTCGTGCGCTACGAGGCCAATCACGAAAATTACGCGCGTCCGCCAAGTTTGAAACGTTTGAAAGAGTAACGAGGATTTCGAACATTCTGCGACGTTGGAAAAAGAAACTGCGACGTAAAACAGAAAATCGGGCCTCTTCAGGCGCAACGCTGATGCAACGAAAATTAGCGATTGGTCGATTTGGGTCACGTGATTCGCGAGGGGGCGTGGGCGTAGACCTTGAGTAGGAATGGCGTTGTCCGGTAATTTGTTTTCTATCGATTCGAATGTTTGCATATGAACAAAATTTTATGGCAAAAAAGTCGAAACAGTTGCTTCTGGGCCTTTTATTATCATACGTGTCATTTGTTTTATATTATGATATTGTATCGTTACAATGACGTTGTACATTGTCGCGTTTATCTTCTACGTGTTATTTTGTCGTTACATATTTGTTATATTTCTTTGGAAACCGAAATAAAAAGTCGTCCGCATCACGGGAGCGATGACGTATAAATATCTCAGAATGATTCAATCGGAATGAATCTCGCTGACAAAACAAATTTTAAACAACGCAAGGAGAACCGGATATATACGCTCTTGTCGCGTTGTTATCGTGCATAATTTTATTTTAAAAATTGACGAAACGCGATTGATATTTCAACTATTTCAGAATACGAACTTTGGTTTATTATCGAGACCAGCCGTCTTTCTCGTCGATCGAATATTTCACATCCTAAATTAATTGCCCGAGACGTCGTTGTCGTTGGTCATTCGTGAACAGAATGGAATTAACATTCACGCTTGTTTGCTTGGCAGAGGGACGACACGAGCCTGCTCGCTCAATTTTTCTACGCGGACGAGGCTCTGAACGCGGTCGCGTGCGAGTTGGACTCGTTCGACGGCCGCCAGGAGCCGGAGAGATGCACCACCCTGGTGAATCAGCTGCGCCACTGTCAGGACAAGGTGTTGACCATATGCAGCCAGATAATGGACGAGCTGATACCAGAGAGCAGGGCGAACCGGGACTTCAGGGTGAAGTTCCCTGACGACGTGATGCAGGAGAATCTCGCGGGGCAGCTGTGGTTCGGCGCCGAGTGCCTCGCGGCTGGATCCTCGATCATGAACAGGGAGGCTGAGAGTTCGGCAATGAGGCCGCTGGCCAGGGCTCTGACCAAGTCGTTGGACATCGTTAGGAATTTGCTGAGAGAACACGCGCTGAAAGGTCACCTGAACCTGAAGGTATCTATCGCGCGTGCTTGTAGTCGAGCCAACCTGGTGTTGGTTACACCATTTGCTCGATAGACGTGAAATTTTTGGATCTCAAGAGCCTGAGATCCCGCGAGTATCACAGAGTAGTGCCTACTCTCTCGTCGAGAACAACGAATTATCTAATTTATCTACGTCGCACACTGGCTTCCGCAGGATGTAGTAAAAGAAAAGAGTCCAAGATCGTCTATAATGTACAGTTGCGAAAATAAAAAGTGTCTTTGACCGACGTGTCTGTTCGAAACACGCGTCGCTTTTCTGAAGCCTAAATTTAATCGATAACGAGAATGGAAAAACATACGTCGCGCGTAATATGTAGAAGAAAAAAAAATATTTGAAAAATCTGTGCCGACGTCAATCTTCTATAAAAATGAAGTGGAAGGATATCGTCGTTCTGTACAAACAAGAAAAAATAAAATCCTCCGTGTTTTTCATTGACAGGATTGATTTCCAGATGTACGCGCGTCGCGTGTATCATTTACAAATCTCTGTATTTTTTTCCCATTTAATTTTTCTTCAATCTCACTCAGTTTATTAATCGATTAATTTCATTTCCTTCGATCGATCAATCTTAGGATTTCGTGCGCGTCGTATTGAATATTTCTCGCTCCTTCGACGGATGCTAAAAGTGCAGAAATTCTTACGTCTGTTTAGACTACCGCGAATTACCGAAAGAGCAGCGGGTTGGACGGAGTTATTTCTTTTGAAACATGTATTTCATCGTGCTGGAACGACGCGTCCTATTTCTGCGTTCCTTCCTTTCCTGTCTGTCTTGAGGTCGGTCGGTCTTGAGGATTACGTAAGTGCATTTGTTTGAGCAAACGTTGAACCCTGAAATATTCAGGTTGGCCGGGGGAAAAAAAACGTGGACTTTGTCAGGCACGTGGACTTGATTCCGAACTTGATTCCTCGTTTGCTCGCGCTAGTTCTTGAAATTTCGCTCAATTTATTTCACGCGCTTACCGAGAGTGAAGTACGACGCCTTCTTTAGAAATTCGTCGTGCAAAGAAGCTTGCTTTTCAACGCGCGTGGTCTCTGCACCGCCGAGTTACTTGCGTGCAACTTTCTCTTTCGTACGATTCTCTGTCGAGGACGTGGCAATTATTCGGTTTCTTTTTAAATGAAAAAAAAAAAACCACTGTAAATTGTACTACGACGCATTTTACTAATTCGCGTCATTAATTTTCTTTTCTCGCCGCATTTCGTTGATTATTTAATAACCCTTCGTTTGTCGTCGATGCGTTCGGTAAATGTGGTTGATATCGGGTTCGCGTTTGAGCGAGGCACGAGCATGTCGTAATTAAACTGCAAGCATTTATGCAGATTCATGTTTTTACAAACGTAATTAAGGAAATGGCACTTAACGGCACTTGAATGATTGCTGTCCCCTCTCGAGTTCGTGTAACTGGAAATCGATGGTGTTTAAATATTTGGCGTTTTATCATTTAATGTGCAGCGCGAGTCGCTTGCCACCGTGGATCATTTGATACGTGGCAAGAATGGTTCGAACGAAGTCGTTAAATTTTTATATCTTCTCGTTACTCGATATTTTCAATTCTTACAAGTATTACAAGTATTATAATATTTCATTTCAGTTCGAAGGAGATCATCTTGGAAATTACCGAATATCTGTTCAAACTGCAAGATAGAATGTGACATGCTGTAACATTTAAAAAATTCAAGGTGACACTGTCCTTGAAAGGAACAAAATAATGAAAATTAACAAAAATTAATTGTTACATTGCAGTATTATAATGTCATATTTACTGCAACTTTTGTTTTCACAAATCATTTTCTGTGAATGAATTTCAAATGAAAATTAGGTTTTTTCTTTTTAATGGATAAAGTACTTCTGAACGAGAAGATTGCTAATAAAATTAAAGAGATTAATGAACAGAACGGCTAACGATAATAAATAATGTATTCACACTTGTTTCATTTTGGATGGCTTGCATATTTTTGCATAGAACGTAGGCACGTACATTGTGTGCATAGTTGCACAGTCAATTTCTCTGATAGTCTAATCATAATATTGCTTCTGATAGCGAGTAAACCTTTCAAACGTTATGGGAAAACAATGACTCTGTAAAAACAATATACCGGGTCGCTGAAATTTATGCATACTTTGAGGAGAATGAGGAACATGGAATCATTCCAGCAAGACGAGAGAGTGTAATCGTTGCTGCCAGTATCGGATTCTTGTAGATTTGCATTTAAATGGCCGAGCGTATGGAGCTCCTCAGATATTTTTATGGATCGTGCAAAGTTCACAGTGAAATTGTCGGCGAATCATTATCGACATTAAAATTGACTTCTTTTTTCTTTTTCGAACCATCTTGCATGAAAATGTAAAAATTTCGAAATTTTTACACTTGCAAAGATTTTAAGCGACTGCGGAACAAGGTGATGGTTGAAATTTCGTAGAAAAGTGTAAGACTAAATAATTGTACGTGCGAGTAAATCTTCATCTGATACGTCTTTAAAAATTAAAAACTTTATCTCTACGTAATGTGAATGAAAAAAGAATCGTGAATGTGTTCATCCACCGCGGTACGTGATTAATCTATCTTTGTTAATTAACCGTGCGTCAGTTTCGCGGTAGTTGGTATCAAAGATAATCTCGTTTCTGTACACTTCGCGCTTTCCATTGCCGTTGAAAAATTCCCGTTGAAATTATATTTGCAACGAAAAAGAGAAATTTGACTCTCAAAATATCGATGTTCCTCGCGTTGACGTTAAAAATGTCCAAAACGCTAATCACCTTTCTCGATTAGTACCTTTTCCAGACGCAGAACCCACTGGACCCGTCGCTGGAGAAGCTGATCGAGTCGCTGAAGATCTTCGACCGGTTGTTCGCCGATTTCGAGTTGTGCTACGTGGGCGCCATGGTGCCGGTGAAATCGACGAAGGAGTACGAGCAGCAAGAGCTCGTGTGCGTTTTATTTTCGGAGACGTTGCAGAGAGCTCTCGAACGTGGACTGCTCAGCCAGGCCGACGTGGATAATTACGAGCCAGCTCTGATGTTTACTATTCCTCGTTTGGCGATTGTTTCTGGCCTCTTGGCTCCGCCTGGAGGTCCCCTGTGCCTCAATTCCCCCGACAGCATCAGCGAAGTGTTTAGACCTTTTAGGGTAAGCCGGCGGCCCACTGATCACAGTCGAGTGTAATTAACCCTCGCTTATCGCGTATTAATTAACACTACCGATGCACTTTACAGTCTTTCCGTGTGCACACGTCGGTACCATGCCCAATGGGGAGTCAACGACGACAAAACAATTGCGAATATATCAAATTGTTGTAACTTGTTGTGAAGGGAAATTACACGTTAATCCATTAATCTCGGTAATCTTGTCTTTTCTCTTTACTTTGAATTATTATTACTTTGGTCTTTTACTTTTGTTAACGTAACAAATGATAAAAGTCTCTGTCCATATTTTTATACCAATTCTCTTTTGCAAATTAAAATGTCCAGTTTGTTTTATCGTTATTGATTCAGTTACGTACATCATCCTCTGTATGTCAGACGTTACATCAATTCTTAAAATTCATTTCTTGATCTTGATCTTCTTTGAACAAGCAGAAATGCCCGAAGGGAACATTTAACATAGAATCACTGCATATTTTTTGGTTGCAGACACATTTAATTTTTTTGAGGATACTAAAATCAATGTTACGTTGAAAGTGCGCATTGACGTTAGAAGACGTCTGCGCGTATTTCACACGTAGAACGTGTACTGAAATTTGTTTGATAACGACGCGGAGAGAACGTTACAAAAATACGTATCAAGTAAGAACGTGTTTGAAGAACACGAACGCGTAAAAGCATAAATATAAAATCGTCACACTCTCTTAAAAAACGTCTGTCTCTCTTTCGGTTGTAGTCGCTGCTCATCAAAATACGAGAGCTCCTCTGGACGTTGAACAATCGCGAGCTCCACATGCTGGAGAAGCTGCTGTGCTCGAGCGAAGAGCCATCAGGCCCGATCAAACAATCGTCCAAGTCGTCCACGTGCGAGGACATACCCGACCTGGAGGAGTTCGTTCACAATTTTTATACCGGCTACCCGAACTGTAAAGACTTCATCGTAGATTTTTACACAGTGACGAAGAACACGGGGAACAATATGGACGAGGTGGCGGACGATGTGGTACAGATCCTCGAGGAGGAGAGCCGTTTGACCGAGGGGAACAGCGATCAGGATGAGGAAAGCCGCGGGACGACGAGAGCGGATCTCGGGCCTAATCGCTTAAACATATCCGCGAACGTGTACGAGGAGGCTGTGAGGTGTAGTAGTAACAGTGACGCGAGAACATCCAGTGAACGAGAGAGTGTCGGTGGTGACGAGGTGGTGCGTTATCACGCGAAGAAAGCGGCCAGTTCGTCGAACAGCAGTAGATACTTATCTTGCGAGGATAGCCCGTGCTCGAGGAGGATAGAACGCGCCGCGAGTCCTCTGTCCGTGTCCGATTCGATCGTGGAGCAGACAGCCCCGGAGGGCGGCGGCGACGACGACGACGACGACGACGACGACGATATCTCGGACGTGACCGAGGGTAGCAGACGAAGCGGCGAACAGCTGCACGGCAAGCAGCAGCAGCAGCAGCAGCAGCAACAACAACAACAGCAGCAGCAGCAGCAGCAACAGCAGGATGAGTTCATGACGTCGGACATCAGCGAGATACTCGGTAGCTCGGACAACATCGAGATCCCTCAGACGCAGTACCTGCTGAACCAGGTCTCGCACGAGAACAACGTGTCCGGCGAGACGGTGCACATTCAGAACTCGTTGCCGGATCTGGACTCGAAGAAGCTGATATCCGAGGCGAACAAAACGTTGTCGAACCTGCTGCTCGACGGCGAGTGTCAGAACGAGATCTCCGAGCAGACCGACTCGGGGATCTGCACGGTGATCTCGTCGGAGAACACGAGCCTCTACGACAAGAGCCCCGAGGAGAAGAAGACGTTCGCGAACGAGATCCAGCAGGAGGGACGACACTGCCTGGACGACGAGGACACGCAAGAGAACACGAGTTACTCGTGCTCGAATTTGAACTCGCCGAAGAGGAAGAGCTCGACGATATCGGACAACTCGTGCGTCTGCAGCCTGAGAAGCGCGAAGACGGTCGCGTCGTTGGATCACTCGATCGAGGTGCACAACCTGCACGCGGCGAACAACGAGGCGAACGTGACGAAACACATTCCGCGGATATCGTCGAACTTCGACGGTACGAACGAGGAGTTCGTCGGCGTCGCGTACGGCAACGGGCAGATCTCCGTCTGCGACTCGAATCAGTCCAGCTTCCAGATCAACTACACGGAGAACTGGGAGAATCTGAACTTGAGCATCGACGCGTCCACCTCGAGGAAGGAGTTCTGGAGCGATCTGAAGTGCGAGAACTCCCCGTCCACGTCGCAGAACATCGAGAAGATCGGGACGAAGATCGAGCAGTACGCTCAGGACAAGATCGCTACGTCGAGGAAGACGAAGGAGACAGAGAAGCAGAAGCGGCGACATCAGCGCAAGCACGAAAGAAACGGGCAGAAGCTGCACGCCGGCCAGAACTTTCAGAACGTTCGCTCGTCGCCGAGCACGGGCAGCTCCAGATCGAACTCGATGGACCGTTGCTTGAACGCCAGGCTGATCAGCTACGGGGCCAGTTTGCACCCGAGTCAAAACACCAGACAGATGCCGAATTTCGGCAGTCACAGCCCCCGTGCCAGTCCGAGGTTGCAGCACTTTGAGACTCGCAGCACGCCGGGATCCGGCCAAAGGACCTGCAGCAGCGTCGCGTCCAAAGCTCAGAGGAACTTGTCCCCGCAAAACAGGAAGCTTCTCGATCACAGGAGGTCCAGGTCGGAGCAGATCATCCGGATGAAGAGGAGAGACTTTGAGAGGAAGGACAGGCACGAGCGAGCTAATCCCAGATCGGAGCAGACCAAGAGGAAGTTTGGAAGCAGAAGTCCCAGCGAACTGCTGAACGATGGTTTGGGACCAAGAACGGACAAGAGCGGCCTGGCGAGCGAGTTGATCTCGCCGGTTCACACTACTACGCAGGACGTGTCCTATGGGACGCAAAGAGACAATAACTCGCAGAGGACGACGCGAGCTGTGAGACTGGTGAACGCGTCCACCGTTCAAGGGACGCAGCAGTCGATCGGTTTGGATCGCACGTTGGCCCACAAGCCGGACGTTGGGTCCAGTTCCAGCTGTTCGAGTTGCTGCGACTCGAGTTCGGAGACCAGCGAGTTTCAGAGCGATTGCCAGGACGACGAGGAGATAGCTTTGGCCATGCAGGCTGCCGAGATTGCGAACAATTACAAGATCCGAGCGAAATTTCGGTAAAATTTCTTCTCCCCTTTCTTCGTTTCGTGGTTCGTTAGTATTTACACACGGGTGTCCGACGACGCATACAATTTTTTCCAACGTAAATAAAATTTTGTTACTTTTTACATGATATTCGATATGATAGTGTTCTCTTAATACGAAACATACGTGTAGAATGTTTTCTTAATATTATATATTATTATATGCTGTAATATCTGTATAATATTATGTATAATATGATGTGACGTAAGTGGATAGTCGTTCATTTCCTGACGATGATCCTTTTTTTCAGGTCATCCGAGGATCTCGTTCATCGTCTGTTCGTTTGTATAGCCGGCGTTGCAGATCAGTTGCAGACGAATTTCGCATCGGATCTGCGTAATATCTTGAAGTGCGTGTTCCTGATGAACAGCAGTCAAGTGGTGGATGATGGCGAGATGAAGGACGAAAGTATAGTGTCTGAGAATCCTGTGACAAGCCCGTTGAACGACACAGTTACTAACCACGATCGACAGGATTTGTTACAAGAGTACGAGGACGATTTGGAAGAGACTACTGTCACCACCGATCATAATACGTGTACGTATTCTTCTACCTTCATTTATAATCAATTTTTTATCAAAAAGTTATTTATGTACATGCAATTCGTATTTCGAGAAAAATTCGAATTCACGTTTTATTGATGTTTTTAAAGAATTAGCAACACATTTTAGTATCCAAAGATCTATTTTTAAATATACGCAGTAATAAATTGTGAATCAATAATTTTTAAATGCATTGCACTTTTTACTTTTCAGTGGCATTGCTTTTGTTTTGACATCTGGTAAAATTTTAGAATAAAATTGAACGCGAATAGTCTTGGTCGCAAACTATGGTGAGAATATTTTACACGGGGTGTTTCTCAGAAATAGGACCAAGGTGTTTCTTTACGCGTACAGGTCGGGAAATTTTTCAAAGTTACAAGTTACTCTTGAAAATGAGTAGCGTTAAAATTAAGTAACATAGCAGAGCAAACCGTAGTAGATATTGAAAGACAGTTTATATCTAAACGTTTGATAGATAAGATAGTGTTATCTGGTTGACTGGGCGGACAATTCACGTATACGTGAATCATGTACGAGCACAGCTGAGTTTTGTGAGGGCATTTGGAAAGTCTAGTCATAATTCTACTGACACTCTGATTTATTTTCCTGCGTGGCGAAATTTGAAATCAGATGAGAAATATCTTTGAATATTTTCGCCAATGTCTGGGATCTCGAGACGAAGCGTTTGTTACAGAAGGAAATTGTTTTCGACAGTTACTTCGAGTAAGTTTAAATTATTCTTAGATGAAAAGAAAAGAATTTTATGAGTGTTGAATTTCACTTGAAAAATTAACAATAACAAATTTATTGTTGTACCATAAGTTTTTATTATTTAAAGATGCAAGAATATTCAGTTGAGACAGAAATATATTCAGTGAAAAGATGATCTCCGAATTAAAATGTGAAAATGTCAAAGTCCACATCTCTCGCCAGTTGTAAAACTCCCATTGAATCTTTAACAGCAACCCTAGAGCGAGAAAGTGGGAAGGTATTATTTATTCAACTACAAAAGGTTACTCAGATAATATTATCTCGCAAGGACTCCCTCGTTATACTTTTTAAAACAAGAATATCTCGTTACAAATGATACTTATAATATTCGATATTGTTTAGTTGCTTTATACATATTTGATTATAATAATTTTATTACAACAATCTTACAATGTTACACTCCAATTATATGAATATGCTTTACATATGTTTGATTATAATAATTTTATTACAACGATCATACAATGTTACACTCCAATTGTATGAATTTCACATAATATATATGGGGCGTGTTACTGTACATTTAATGACAACGTTTCTTCGCATTTGAATTTTTACATTCTCCTTCTTCATTGTTTAACGAAAGAACGTCGTATTTGCAGCGTCAACCATAACCGAGCGCGGCGAGGAGTGCGTGGAAAGAGCGCCAGCCTGGGTCCCGGACAACGACGCGCCCCGTTGCATGGCGTGTCAAGCAGGGTTCACGGTGGTGAGACGTAGACATCATTGCAGAAACTGCGGCAAAGTGTTCTGTGGCCGTTGTAGCAGCAATAACGTTCCCCTGCCTCGTTACGGGCATACGAAGCCTGTCAGGGTGTGCAACAGGTGTTTTCTTTATCAGGTGACGCCGTTCACGGTGTCGCCGGTGACGCAAGCGAGCTGAACTTTGGGATGACAAGGTGTGTGACGAGAGAGAGTTTTTAGGGAACGAATCGTTTATCGTTTGTGGTTTTCTCCTTTTTTTCTTTCTTTGTTCTTTTTTTGCTCCTTCTTCATCAAAGAAGAGAGACGTATCTTTTTCCTTTTTCTTTTTGCAACGACCGTACACGTTCTTTTCTCCCTTTAGTTTTACAAAGTATGAGCATAGACATGTATATATGTCTCAATAACTATGTCTGGCTTAATCGATCTCCTCTGTGCTGAATAACTTTCGTTAACAAAATTTATTCGCATCTCCAGAAATGCAACGAGGGGTAATTCAAGATGGACAAAGTTATTGGGACAAAGTCACAAAAGGTATACGTTAACAAGTATTTTCGTTGGTGGTGTGTTCTTTCGATTTTCGTCTTGGGTTTGCCAGATGTTTTTTTTTTTTTTTTTTTTTTTTTTTTTTTTTTTTTGGTGTGTGAATTTTAGCGAAACTGTATTTCCAGGAATATTTGTTCGATCTTTTGTTCTTTTTATTTCTGATTGTAAAAAGGATATCTAATTTAAGGTAGTTTTACATACACATACGAAGGATATTAAAGTTAGAGAGTTAAAAAATGAAATTGACGATGACTGTTGAAGTTTCAGTTTTTATTTTATTTTATTTTTTTAGAAATAAGATGTTATATATATTTTTTGAGCAAAAATGAGAAAGTACGTCACGTAGATTCGTAAAAAGTGATGGAAAGAATATATAACGCTAAGCTTTTTGTTTGATACAACATAGAGATTCACTTTAAAGTGTTATCCTGTTTATATAAATTGGTATCTGAAACCCAAATCATTAATTTTCGTCGTACAAGTGCTTTCTTCACGAGCGAATTTCAGTCTGTATTATATCTGCCGACTTTCGGAAACTAAACAATTATGTTTGTTGTCTCTTGAATTATATTTTTTGTTACAATTTTTTAATAAAACATTTATGATCCCGCCTTTGATTTTTTTTCACTCACAACATACTATTTTACAGTATACAAGAAGGAAAGAAAACATCTGAAACGCTATATTGCGTTTAAGCACAGTTTCATTTAGCTGTCGAATCGATCATACGCAAATAAGGAACGTTCTTCGTTAAAAAATTAATTGGAGAGAATCGGCGAAGATCGAAGGAACATTGACACTACTTGCGTGCAAACTGTAAATTTCAAGTACACAAGCGCCGATGGCCGCTATTTTTACACGTCGTGATCGAAGACGAGCTAATTTCCAAAACTATCGTCACGCTGTAATTTAATCCAACTTGCACGCTTTTAGGCGATAAGATGTTGGAAAACGATCGAAAGACAAAAAAAAATATATATATTTTTAGTTGCTTTTTATTTAAAACACGTGTATACGATTATACAAATATCATACAAAGTATTCATGGCTCCCTTTCTATTTTTCATCCATCTTCATCCGCGTTTCTATTTAATTTTTATCTTCCTCAAAGTTAAAAGTGTTCATTTGTTAATAACAAACAATATATATATATATATATATTGTTTGAATCGTTTATTTCTCTCTCTCTGTTTTTTTTAATAGGATTGTGAAACGTTGGATATAACTTCAAATGCGAGACAAAAAAGTGGAAAAAGTGTCAAACATCGCAAACGAGCGTTATTTCCGTTTGTTTTGTTGGAATTAAAAATCCACGATGTGTCATTGGAGTATAATATTTATTTCATCTGCGATTGCGAGGGAAAGCACCGCTTGTCACAACGCTTTTTATTTTAGAGATAACATCGTTTAAAGCTTTCAGCGTCAGCTTCCTTTGTTGCGTTTTCACGGTACAAATGTGCATTTCCTTCGTTTCGCGTGATATTGTTTCTCTTTCTCTGTTTAACCGGGGGATCATAAATATTGCGAGCAAATTGGCAAAAAATGGAAAATATGGAGCAATCGTTGTATTCTGCAATTTTGTAAACTTGTGCTGTTTCTTTTCGGTTTCGAGTCGCATTATTTCTCTGGATCTGTAAAATTTGGTTGCGTGCATATTTTTCTCGCGATAAACGCACGTTCCACGATTCGATTGATCTGTGAATTCAAGTTCTTTTCTTTTTAATAGAGTCAGCAGGAGATTTCGAAAATTAGAAATTTCTCTGGCTCTGGAACTCGGTATAAAATTAAATATCTCTCGACTTTAATGTAAAAGATTAAATATAAAAATTTAGTAATACTGCTAAACGAATAACAATAGTTTATAAGTATCACGCAATCACTACACGTTTTCTAATAATTTTCTTAGTAATTTAAGTAATTATTTGAGCGTGAGAATTAAGATTTTTCCACAAAGATTCATTTACTTTAACTTCTATATTTTTCTCCGTGAGAAGTTACGTCTACGTGTATAAGTATAGCGTAGTTCATATTCTCTGACTGAATCGGGTGAAATCGATTTATAAAAAGGCGACGATTATTGTTAGAGTTTTTCATAGACTATATTGGATGCGACGAGTTTTATGACACAAATGAGAATGGAATGATTCACAGTGTAAGAATTTGTTGAAATTTTGAAATAAACTTTGTTACAAGACACGATGTTCATTTTATTTAAAATCAACAAAAAAATGTTTGGAGAGAAAGATGATAGGGTGATGAATATACAATTTTGTACAGCGTTTAAGCGTGACAGAGTAATTTTTATCTCCTTTACTTTGGTCATATTGTTCAGAATGAGTAGGAAAAGAATAAAATAACAAATAATGGAATTTATTTCAAAATTTCATACAGCGTGTATTCAGTATCTAACATATTAATAAAAGAAAGTCAAACATAAATGTATAATTCAATACATTGTAAATATTTATGAAAGCTTATTGCATAAATTTAATGTTGCATAATTTTTATATCAAATTAGTTCTTTTATCTTGGAATGTCGTTTGATGTTCATAAACGAATTCATACAAAAACAATTAAAATAACAAATAAAAGAATTTATTTTAAAATTTTTATATCAAAGTTCACCACAATCATTTTCACAAATAAACGAAAAAGAAAAGTAAAAGTAAAATAACAGAGATGCATCCATTCGTCGCATCCTCTATAGTCAAGAACAAAGAATAATTTCGATATCGTACATTGTAAAATAGAAATGGAACACTCTTTCACGCGCTCTTTCTAATTTCGAAATGTGCTCTTTTCTAGGTGGAAACGCAAGACTCTTAGATAGTTAATGGCATCGAAGGAGGAGGAGATCCACGAGAAGATCGACGAGAGAAAGGTGGGAATGTTCGTCACAGACTGAGGAATGCAAATGCAAAGAAAAAAAAGAAAAAAGAAAAAGAAAAAAAAAGACAAAGGAAAAGAAAATTAAAAGACCCTTATGTGTTGTGGCTAACTGTGCATTGTATCAAATGTTCGCTCAGCGATAGTGATGAGATAGCGATTTCTAAATGTTTAATATCAAACCAGCGACCATGGGACTTAGCGATAGGCGGGCCGTGATCTTGTTAGAATTACCATTATACTCTATCGACGAAACTCTTTCGTTCGAAGGAGACACATGCTTGGCGTCGATGCGTATTCTTGGTGGAAGAAATTTATCATTTCACCACAACGATGCTGTAATTGATCCGTGAATCAACTCAGTGAGATCCTTTGAATATGATAATTTTCCTATTTACACACGTTACGTTCATCGCAATAATTGTCTTATTTAATTTATCATCTTATTTTTTTCAGGCGTAGTGTCATTTTTATTGGGAACTAAATTGTTAGTTTAGTAGAACTAGAATCGACCAGAATCAGACGTCTGACTTTAATCTACAAATTTAACGATACAACGTAAAAAGAGAAGTGTAGTGGAGATTGGAAGCCAATCAGTTTCAAGAGGATTAGCGTGCCACGAGTAATTTAATTATTCACAGACTCAAACAAGTCAAACGCTCTGTCACTCGAACTTGAAATTTCGATCAACAATTTTCTTCCACTTGGGATACGTTCGTATTGAAGAACTCCACTATCTTCCTTAGAAAGACATCCTCTTTGTTAGAAAGACATCCGGCGTAAAAAAGAATACCTGCTCGAGTCCGAATGGACGACTCGAGGATCGGCGACTCGTTGTAAATAGCGTGAAAACCAGCGTGCAAGAGCGAATTGTGCGATGATTCCTGATGACAGAACGCGAAGGGAGAAAGCGAACTTTCCGTTAGTTTTTTTTTTCCCCCTCTTTTCTTTTCACCGCGGTGATAAATTTAAAAATAATAATTGAACTCGCGATCACTGATCGTCCTACGATCCGACGATTCCTCGAAGCACTCTGTACACGCGCAGCGGCAGGTAACTAGTTTCTGTGCCAAATTTACGCGACAATAACAAGTTTTACCCCCTTCAGATCGACAAACGACACACTCTTGCGGGTGGACACGATTTTAAAGAGAACATCGATGTAAGAAAGATGGTGGTTGAAATGTTCGTACGCTCGTCCGCGTTCTTTACGAATGTACTTTAGCTCTGCGTGTGTTGTGCTTTCCAAGTTGCACAATATTTTCAATTATCGTCGCGTTGCACGAGACAATATCCAATTGCTCGAATTTCTCGCGCAACGTAACTTCAGCTGGCAGAATTATCAAGGTGACTCGCCCTATGTACACTTTCAGATTTTTCTAACATAAACGTGACATTGTAGCGCTAATTAAATTTGTAAATGTTTTACTTATACGTGCAAGGATTTTGTGTGACGAGTGTGCGAATAATTTTGCGAGCCACTGTGCATAGATATACAGCGGACTCTTAAACTTTGAACACAACTCGATGTTCGATATAAATTTCCCTGTATAAAACATCAAAATTTTGATTATAATTATGCGATTATAAGATTGTATCGTGTTGACGATTGGAAGAACTCGCAATTTGGTCAACCTCTGTTGTCTCTTATTATTTAAACAAGCAAGAGTAGAATGTGGAGAAAACAGAGTCTGTAAGATGTCTGAAAGATTTTGCGTTCGTACGAGCAAAGTTCTACCGTTGTGCAGTAAGTGTAGATTTTAGCTTGGTCCTAGTCTTCACTTAACGTCCTTTTAGGCAAATTTCATTCATTCGTCGATGTCCAATTTTGTCAAAGTGACATTTTCAAATCGTTCAAAGATTGAGGATCCATTGTATTCGTTAGATTGATTTCATCGACAGTCGAGATCTATTCGTGCAGAAAATATACTGGCGATCAGTGATCGTCGAAGAATGTTAAGCCGATCGAGAATGGAAATTTAGCGAAAGGGAATTTAGCATCTCCTTGGATAGCAATTTGTTTGTTGCGACGAACCGATGATTCCAGAGATCGTTTTAATTAGACAGCTGCCGCTGTTCGCGTACGATTTCGACTTGAAAAGACTGTTTTCGATTGTAGGCCGTTCAGACATCGCCGCTGAGTCGAGCGATTTCGTGCTTCTTCCAACCGCGAAAAGGGTTGGGCAGTGCATCTTTTGACTCGTTGTTGAATTTTTATATCGACTCGAACTTTTTTTTTTAATAAAATAGGAATGTTCGAGTCAAATTTAAATTTTAAGCTTTGTTAATTGTTAAAATTTTGAAATTGTTAGTCTTAAATTCCAAAAGTATTCTCTTTAATTCATTAATTACTTGTACGTTCTCTTTGCAAGTCAGTGTAATTCATGATTTAACTAAAATATTATGTGTCGATAGCGTCGAGAATGATCGATCAAACAATTTGGTGGCTGAGAAATTGAAATTGAAATTGAAATTGAAATTGAAGTTTTGTTTTGCTCGGAGTTTTGGAATTTATTTTCTGTTTCAATTTTCGATTACTCAATGTCGGAAATTTCTTTCGATTTCTTTTCTTTTATTTGACAAAGGGGGGGTTTGAGTGTTCTACTTTTTTTAAGATAATTAAGGTAACATACAATGTTATTTTAAATAGAAACTACATTTGACCGACTGATGTATTTAGTTTTGACGATTGATTTGCGATTGTTATCGAAACGAAAATTTGGGGGGCAGGGGGACGTCGCCCAACTCTGTTGCCACAACTCGTGCGTCAATTTCATCGCGTGATCTTCTTCGATTCGCGGTGACAAAGGTACAGAGACCACGTGTCACAATTTCGATTACTCGCACAATTAACATTTATACAATGTATATTTGAAACTCGTTGAAAACAGTGGCAACGATTTGTTTCCTTTTTATTCCGATTAATAGAAATACGATGTAACCTTATGTACAAATTCGTCTATAGCGTTTAATATTCGATATATCAATAAACAGAGATCGTGTCTTTGTATAAGATACTTTTATAGTATATAAAAAAAAAAAACAATTGCAGACAGCAGGAGGAAATTAGATGTGAAAGATGGCGAATAATTCGATCGAGCACCAGATCCAGTCTCTCTTTCTTTCTTTCTTCAAATGTATTTTGTCTTTGTCGGAAAGAAAAACAGTTTGTATTACAAAAGAAAGTAAGTCTCGTAACAGCAAACTTCTACATTTAATTTCCTCGTGGATATATTTATACTTCAAAATTATTATCATCATCGTCATCACTGTCCTTGTTACTGTTATTTTGAAATTGAACGAATTGGCTATATGTTTTTCTCAGCGAGGCATCTTTATAAGCACGCAAACGTCGATGTGGCTCAGCTTGTTGTTCGATCCTGTAGAATTATCGAAGAACAATTATTTAAGAACTATGCTACGTTACTAGGATACGTATAACGCAATGCAACGAAAAAAATAACAATTATCTAGGGTGATCACTGAATTCGAGTGGGTTTACCCTTCGTGCAACGTGAAGCGATTACTGCCAGTGTTTATTGTCAAAGTGTTTTATTAATTAGGTGTACGACGTTATTTGTAAAGAATAGTTTCTTCGACAGTTAGTCGCTCGATAGTATAATAATACAATTGGACTATCACGTTCTTCGTTTTAAGAGGATTTTCACTTTCTATTCTTTCGTCATTTGCCAGTTTTCCAACGTAGCTCTGACACATAGTTGTATGTCAAATTGAATTTTGTATAATTTTGCAATTTTAGTACTATATAGCTATGTCGTAGCTTCAGGTAAGAATCAAGTAATTAGTATGTAAAATTAAACAAATAATTTATATATATCTTACGTTACATGGAAATACATTGTTTGTTCCAATTTTTCAAATTTTCGTGTTCTTTCGCGATCGGAATCGCAGAACGAAGAGAGAAAAACTCATCATCCGTAGTGAAGGAAACACGAAAATGTCACAATGTCATTTGTCAAAACGCGTCAAAAGTGTTCCAATTGCAAAACTGGATCAGGATCCACGCGAATGTTCGTAAAAATTGGCCAAATAAGGAACTTTATACAGTTCTGCATAAACTTAATAAATCGTGTTCTATCATGGTAGTTTGAGAAAATTATCGTAAACTGTAGAGTTCTAGGAAAAGAGGATAAATTAGAAACTCTTGCCAGTTTTAATACTTCAGACTCGTTTGTCTTCAAAACAACACCAGCATGATGTCACACAGGGTATTATAATCGAGAGAACTTGGGATATTGTAAAAACAGAATGATTTAATTTGCTAATGTAAATCTTAACGAGAGAAAGAGAGAGAGAGAGAAAAAAGGAAGATGCGCCTTTCGCGATTTGCTCAGTGTATTTTAATAAATAAACTGTAACGAAAGAACGAAATACGCGAAAGATTCGAATTTTTTGGGAACCTGTGTGTCGGGAACAGAGTACAAAACCAGATATATAGTGGCAAATGATTTTGAAACAACGACGTGTACACGGTGTTAAGTAGCGAATTCAGTGATCCACCGTGCTTTCGATTAGAAACAAGAAGCGCAATATCTATTCCGATTCCATGTATTTTCTCAGCTGAACGTCGTTCGTGTTTCGCAACGACTCGCGATAATGACAATTAAATTGCGGATTTCTATCAGAGACAAAACCGTTTAAACCTCCAAAGACGCGTTTGACAAAAATTTGGTCTATTTGGACCATTTCGATTACAGTTACAGTGTCAATAAGTAGAACCTTGTTTCGCGTATCGGATATTATAGAAAGCACTGCGTTCTGGATTTCTTGCATCCTTGCATTTTCGTGCAAATGGATAAAAATCCGCAATTTGACAATCGTCGTGAAGCGAATGACTATTTTGCGAATTTTACACTGTGGTTCGTTCGTGGAACGCTTTACGAGTGCAAGAAATACGAGATACAACGTACGATCGATCCTTCAATGCTCAATTCTTTCTTTCATTTTCCTCTGAACGAAGTCGGTACTAACATGTCGATGATTGATTGGCGTACCAAACGTACGTGTTGCTTCTTGGCATTTTGATGTTGGCACAAACGAGCATAAACTGATAAATTTACGTTTACTCGTAGTCGTAGGGATGGAAACTATAATTAATGAAACACCCTAGCAGATAAAACTCTCACTTTCTTTTCTCTCTTCTTGATTCTATTACCATCGATGCCAAAAAGTGATACGTATTTGTACCTATATATTAATTTAACGTACGAGGAATATTATAGATCGCCAGCTGCAAGAAACGTTGTATTATTCCATATTATTCACAGGGGTTCGAAGATTCTACGATACGCGTTCTTCTTGTTTCGATATTTTCCTTCGCAACGACGATCGTTCTGTGAATTTTTACCTTGTTCTCGAGGAATTCGCGTAGTTGTATGCAGTTGTGAAAATTTCAAGCTCAAAGCAGCTGTTGTGTAAAACCATGGTGTATCGTTGCAACTACCGGGGTAAGAAGTCAAGTAGCGAGACAAAGTGCCGTTTGGAAAGTTCAAAGGGCAATCGGTTGTTTCGTTAAAATTTTCGGTCGATTATATTGCAAATTCCGACCACGTTGCGACGATTAACCATCGTTTGTTCCATCGACCGAAGATCTTGACTTTTGAATAAAATGGCACTTGCACGATGCAAATTGTTCTCCGTGAAAAGTGGCTTGTGAAAGTGAGAAATGTCACTAGCAAATCTACGAGAGGGATCAACTCGTAACTTTTCCTAGAAACTCTCGAACGACTCTTTCCGACGTATTTTGAATCTCTTCCTATCGCACTTTGTGATCGTCTTGTAGTTCCAGCGTTCAAGCTACTTGACCTCTGTACCCGATTAGAATCGCTCAGTCGTAGAATCGCGAGTAAAAAGAAAAAAAGGATCGTATTTACGTCGTCGTTCTGACAACCAGGAACTCCCCCGTGCCTAAATGTCGCAGGCTAGCTTGCGCTTAGACGGACAAACGAAACTTAAACAAAACTGATTAAACATAAAGCGGAGAGAGAGAGAGAGAGAAGCTAACGAAGCTAATTGTGAGAAGTTGAAGAAGAATGGGCGAACGAATGGAAAATGGCGGAAATGGCAACCGAACGAAGTTAGTCGCTTCGGGATGCCACGTTCAAGAAGAAGAAGAAGAAGAAGAAGAGGAAGAAGTCACGACGAACGTGATCTGCCAATTAGTTAGAAAATTCCGACTATCCGAGGAGAGAACAATACCTCAGAGTTATTTTTATATTATTTGCCCAAGCGTACATACGTGTATACGTGTATCGTTGGAGCGTGGCTCGCGTTCAACTTGGATTCCCCCGATGTTTTCTTCTTTTAAATAAAAATCGGCGTGTGAATTGTATCGTACTGTTAATTTTCGATTAACTCATCTCGATCGCGTCTTCTCCGATGTTAAAAGATATCTCAAGTTTGAACGGAAGCGTTCGTATTCGTGTTGTGTAAATATCTTCTTCTTAAAGCGTTGCTTTAAGTTCTTTCTGCGAAGAAAAATAAATTAATACGAAAAAGAGAATTGTTTCAAGAGAAATGCCAACGAATTCTATAGTTGAACGTGCGTCGCGCGACGAAGATCGCAGCTAGTGTAATATATTATATAATATATGCGAATTACGAATCATATGTAGGAGTCAAGAGTATTCGCAGTATTGGACATCGCGAGCGTGTTTCAAATATATAATATCTACATATGTCGTGGTTTCGGTAATGGGACACATTAAAGAACGTAAATGTAAATAAAATTTGTTATTCAAGGTGTTTAACAGGTGTTGTTTTAATGCCGAAGTGTGTAGGCCTCTTTCTCTTCTTTTCCGTCCTACGAACGGACAACATGTTGTGAGATGGAGCTTAAGAGAAGAATTAATACACACACACACACACACATATATACATACATACATACATGCATACATGCATACATAATAAATGTTACGATGTAAAATGTTTTATATATATATATATATATGAACGATGACAATTTTATTAATACAATGATATTTTGGTTCAAACGCGTTTTTCTATTCTCGCTGATCTCTGATTGTTTCGTGCTTGGTCCGAGTCGAATGGTAAGAACAACGAAATTTAATTGAATCAATTAAACACCCGCAGATACTATTAGAATTTGTTCGTGAATTTGTTGCCATGTTAGATTCAACGTTGGAACCGCTTGAGATAGAGGGGTAAATGTAGTGGTTGCCAGGGGGAAAGATACAAAATTGTAGACATGTACATGGTACGAATAGAGTAAAAATGCATGAATAAATGGATACACAAAATGACAACACTACACGTGACACTTCACTGGTTTCAGGATACACCGATACAACACGTACGTGTATGCGCACTCCTGTTCATAAATATTAGAACACCTGTTGGTTTCCTAGTGAGTGATACAAAGTATCAAGCGTTGTACGTGTAATTATATATTATTGTAATATAATGTCATATATTATTATTGCATGTTACAATCTTTCACGTGAACAGGGGGTGTGCATCCAGTTTTTATTTCCAATTATAACACACATTGATCGATACTCGAAAGTCAGAATATTGCGCACGCTTTGAAATATTATCGTTAATATATTTTGCAGGATATTTCATCAATTCCAGTCCTTCGATATTCCTCGAAATCCGGCAACGTCCAATATACGATATTACAATCCATTAATATTCCGGCGTTTCAATGCTTTCGTTCGTTTGGTATTGCCTCACTTTGCCGTCACAGTTTAATATTTCAGCCAACAGAGTAATGCCTCGACTAGTTTTAATACCTTAATACTCGACAGTGTTAAAAGAAAAGGAAGGAGAAAGCTGTTTCGGTACTTTTAGTACTTTGTGTCAATATTCTTTGCTAATACTCCCATTTTCCAATTACCCGGCGTGTCAATATTTGAACATTGAACGTGTTCGGCGTCAGGTCCGATATCAGGAAGATCAGTAATATCTCACTTAATGCCACAATCTCTCAATTTTTGTTCCTTCAGGATGTTTCAATAGCTTCTTTACGTTACACATCTAATATCTGGTAGTTTGTCGATATATTAAAATTTATTTTAGCTCGTTATCGTCAGATCGAGGCCTTCTATGCATTTACAGGAAATTTGGAGATGCAAAAATGCGCCCAATGCGACATTCAAAGTACAACGTTCCCTGCAATAGGTAAAATAATTTTTTTCTTGTTTTAACTCATAAACCAGTTGCAATATTTAGTTAGAATATTTTGCAATCTATTATAATGTATCAACATGCGACAACTTTCATTTTTCCACAATTGCAGAAATTAACAATTTTCCATTCTTCTTTTCTCACTTCGTAGCTCGAAATTTGTATATCATGAAGTGACAACAATTTTGTTATTCTTATCAAGATCGTCAACGTATTGATTTCCCACTATCTGTTAAGGAATTGCGGGCTATCGAACGCTTCCATGGATACCAGTCAACAGAGGAAATTACGACAGTGGATGGAACAGATTCTTCCGCGTCGTGTTCCGATAGTCGACATCTTATTAAACAATATTTGACAATTGTCGCGACATTTCGATATATTCAAAGACTCTGCACAGTGATGCTGTGATTAGTTTTCTTTTCCTTTCTCTTTTTTTACGAGTTAGAAACTGCACACGCTTTATCGACTTTGTAAGTTTCATCTCTGAAAACAGATATCTCGGACAGTCATCATGATGGACATGGAGATGAACGCCGGTTTGGACGTAAGTATGATGAATTATTTTTTAAGGGTATCATATTGTACTACATTTCTTAATAACAACGAGGTACATTTTCAAGTCGCGTTAAATTACGATACCTTGGAACGATAGATCGAATAATTATCTATACTCTTCGATTATTGTATTATCGCGCGATACTTTTTACGTATTTGCCACTTGAAATATGGACATGGCGTTTAAGAATCACCCAGTATATCTTTTATTATCATTATGCATATATCGAGCATGATCGAGTGATGATCGAGCAACAGTTCAAACAGTTTGCTCTCCTGACTATTTGCCCGTGCTCGACTTTGCTTTATGTAGTTTGTTAAATCGTACGTTGCAATCCTGCGACATAATCCGACGGTGCGGCAACAATAATGGACGTCGATAAGTCTAAAAAGAGCAACGGACCAGATAAACAAGATGTTATTAAGACTGAATTTCTCCACGTATCGATAACCTAACCGCGCGACTGTCTTTTCAGAAGATGGCAATCGCGAACGACGTTCAGCTCCTTGCGTTGTTTCTTCGAAGTAATTATCGAGGAGACGAGTCAGAGATAAATCTGATACTTGTCGAAATTAAAAATCAGACAATAATATTCCCAATAAAAGAGAGAAATCTAAAACCTAAAACAAAGTCTCGGTGAGAGGATCAGTCGTTGAAATTTATGCTTCTCGGTCATCGGAGCGGTTAATCAGATCTCTCTCTACCTCTCTCTGTCTATTTGTCTGGTCAACTCGAAACTTTGTCGAGAGACAAAGAGAATAAAAAAAAAAAAAAAAGGAAAGAAAAGGGAGAAAGAAGAAGCGGTCGTAATTAATATCGCAAGGTCAGTGGCGCGGCTAGGTGACGATGATGGCGAGAAAAGCCACGCGGAGGACGTGAGAGGTGTTCTGTTAGCGTGTAACGACGCGTTTCAGGATGAGGGGAGCGAAAGCAGCGAACCCGTGTCGGAGGGCAGCTCGGCTAGCAGCACGTTCTGCGACCTCGAGAAGAATTACTCGAAGGTGAGGGTAAATTCTTGTTCGTCTCGAATGCTGTTTCACGAAGACCCAAGGACTAGGTACGAGCATTGTCTTTAGAGCGGATGCTCGGTCACGAAAATATTGGAATTCCAAACATTGTGCTTTGTACGCGCGTTATTGGCACCGTGTTGCATTAAAAATTGTTTATTTAATGTGTCTAGTTGTGACTGAAAAGTCTGAAAAATCAAGTTAAGTTTCAGACCCGATCGAGTCACTCTCAGTCACAAGCGGACGCGACTCGACAGAACTTGTAAATAAAAAATTAAATTTTATCTGTTTCCTTTTTCATACAAGGAATGCCGAACTAAAGTTGAAAGTTGTAACGAACGAATTGTCACGCGGCATGATTAAATGGATTATATGGATTATACGAATCTTGTGCATTTTAAATATATACATTCTATAAAATTTACTTTGACGTTCAGGTACTGCAAGAGATGAAAACCAACGAGGCGCTGGCTCCGTTCATTAATGAGTACACGAAGATCTATGAATCTTTGTACGAAGCCCACAGATCGGAGAAAAACCTAATGGAGAAGTATAATGCGTTGAGGGTACGGTCCATATGTACACTTACACGCTCTGCAATAATCATTATAAATTTACTTGAAATACATTCTTCGTTCCAGGAGAAAGCTCTTCTGAGCGAGCAAAAAGTGTTCGAATTAACGAATAAGATTTCGTTGAATTACGAAGAGATGGAGAAATTGAAACAGGACGTGATAAACGCGATGAAGCGAGCGGATGCCGCGCACACGCGCGAGCAGAACGCGCAAGACACGATCGAAAATTTGCGAGTGAATGTGCAGCAACTGCATCAGGAGATCGCGCAGAAAAACAGGCAGCTAGCCGCCGGCGAAGAGTAGGTCTTTTTTAAATATTTCTTTTTAAATTATATTAATAATCACGTTATCCAACACGCGTGTTTTCGCAATTTTATCACTGAAAGTGATTTTGGCGGGGGTAAATCTCTTCAAGTGCAACGCTGATGCAACGAAAATTAGCGATTGGTTGATTTGGATCACGTGATTCGCGAGGGGGCGTAGCGTAGACTTTGAGTAGGAGTGGCGTTGTCCGGTATTGAGCGATCGCGCCTGTAATTTGTTTTCTATCGATTCGAATGTTTGCATCGACAAAATTTTATGGCAAAAAAAGTGGTCTTCATTCACCTAGTCGGAACAGTTGCTTCTGGGCCTTTCAGTGAGACGAACTGGGCTACAAGTCGTGCAGTTCTTTCTTTCACGCCAGAATTCAGTTTAGCTCGAAACGAGGGACACTGCGACTTTTAATTTCTGTTTTCTCCGGTATAGTTATTCGAAATCGTCTATAAACACTGTATCGCAGGATTAATTTTCTCTTCAAAGTACATAAAAAACTTCAAGCATTAACAAGCATAGTATGTTGCAATTTCCTTTCTCAAAAAGGAAAGATCACACATCAGCGATGATTTTTTTTCTCTAAATGGCGCCAGTTTACCGGTTTCACACGTCCATGGGAAACGACATTGTCATCGAGAGACGCTGATCTGTTGCATGGACATCGTGATCACGCCGAAGCCGGGTACACAGATATCCGGGAATCTAATCCCCTAGGAAGACTAGCGTGTCCGGCGAACTGATCGTCTCTGTTTAGTCAACACGGTCAGAATGCAATTTCTGCTCGAAAGGGGCGATAGCTGTAAGGGTGGTGGTGCGTAGCGTGGTTCATAAAGACGTTTTGCTTCGTTTCTCGAGTTCGTGTCTTGACAAAGGGCTCCGAGAGGAGACTGTCTTGAACTTCCGGTCAACCTTCTTCCAAAGGGTTGAAACGGCCAATCGATATCACTCGATTCCCGACAGCTTTGTAATTGCTTAATGGCTACGAGCAAACTGAAACTGCCCTTCCTTCATTATCTGCTTCTTTGACATTTATATACTGGCTACGATAATTATTTCCTCATTTTATTGTTTGTTTCGTCTGGTAGATATATATATATATATTATATATCTTCTGGTAATTTTACAATAGCAAGTAATTAATTCCTCTACAATGTTATTAGACACTTGTCATTATATTTATATTACTAGATTGCAACAGTTAAATTCCTTTGCAATATTAGATATCAGAGTCTGATCGCGGAGATGATTTGTCGCTCCGTCCGATATCGAAAGTTCTAAATTCCCTTTGATTACGTTTTCACATCGAATCGCACGAATTTGAAGTCCCCGACGTGTCCCGCGAGTTTCCGAGACCTCGTTATTGTGTTTCTTCGAACTAACGTCGTCTCCGTGATGTCCCTCGAGGCCTCGGGTCTCTCAAGTTCCGCAATCTCCGCGGTCTCTGCTCAACCACCGGCAACGTGTCAGCACGCAGCTAGCGCAATTTTTTCAATCGAAGGAAACAGAGAAAAGAGTGAGAGGAAGAGCAGCGTTCATCGCTCGTTTCGTCGACGATTGCAGCACGAGTTTCGCGAAGCAAAAGGAGAGCCTGATGCAGGAGAAGGAGAAGCTGACGAGCGAGGTGGACACGTTGAAGCAACGGTTGAAGAACATGGCGCTGTACACGGAGGAGCTGGAGAAGAGGGGCAGCGTCGCCGGCCAACAAATAGCGGAGATGCAAGAGAACATGGACATGCAGCTGAGCGAGATCTCGAAAGAACGACGGGCGAGACAGAGGGCAGAGGACGAGATCCTGCAGCTGCAGGAAGAACTCGCCGTGAAAACCAGCGATCTTCAGGTGGTTGAAACTCCACGATAATTAATTTTCATAGTCGAGTTCAAACAGCTCTGAGAACAAACGTTTTCGTTGTTAGATTCATTACGGTCTCGAAGATTGAGACTTTCTCGTCAGAGAAACACGTTGGACTCGAACGCGACGAGACGTTTGGAATTTTCCAAATTTTTCTTGAATTTTATTAAAGGCTCGAAACAATACAAAGTATTATTATCAAAGTATTATTAATATCAATATTTATATATGTTTATAATTAATTTATTTAATATTCATGTATTAAATAAATAATTAATTATAAATATTGGAACATATCATGAAATTATGCACGTATCTATTTTCTTTTTCATTATTGTTGTAAAATGTCGTTAGTACAAATTCTTTTTTCATTTTAACTCGAGTTTGGTATTATGAAATTACATTGTTACTCAGAATTTGTTTACTAGCATTTGGAATATGTTTCTTTAACTGTTGTCGCTGTTACGAGAATTTATTTATTTAAGTACTACGAGTACGAGTAGATTATAGAATGTTAATTGTAATTATTACAATAAACTGGAGCTATTTATTCCAGTTTATATTTGTAATATCAAGTGATATCGCAGTATAAGAGAACCAACGCTCGAATGATGTGATATAATACCACACTCAGTGGTTTGTCCAATTTTTGCAACAAACGAGAACGTAATAATAGAATAGTATACTATACTTGTAATATTGTGTATCCAAGTAAACCAAGTTTACCCAAGTAAACGTAACGCGACTGATAAATCATGCAACAACGCAACAACAGATAGTTGAAAAATGATTGATATCGAATATCGGGTATCGGTTGTTGTTGCTGCTCAATTTTTCACCGAAAATCTCAAATTGACGCGTAGTCCCCCCCCGCCCCGCCCTCCTCCCCCCGTAGTTTTCACGCGTTCGAGTTTCGAAACGAATTTTTCACGCCGAACGGAAATTCCAAATTTCCAAATTTTGCGCGCGAGCTTGTACTTGTCTCGTTACCATCGATGTGATTGACAACTGCGTGTATTTCGTTAGACGGCGAACGAATCGATAAAAGCGGCGGTCGCCAACGCGGCGAAGCTGGAGAGTTCGCTGAAGGAGCAGAGAATGTCCGCGGAGAAGACGCAAAGGGAAATGAACAAGCTGTCGGTGAAGAAGTTGAACCTCGAGACGGACCTCGAGAACGCGAATAGTCAGATAGACAGTCTGGAGAAGGAAATGATGGAGAAGGAAAAGTGTATAAAAGACGGCAGGCTGACCATGAACAGGTAATTGTAATTACGTCGCAAATTTTTATTACACAGATTACTGGAAAGTTTGAGAATGTTTCTTAAATCGAGTCGACAGACTGGTTTTCAAATTTTTTCAATTTATTGCAACGTGGAATTTTTCTAATCTAAACGTACGCTACTGACATTGAAGAAACGTTATTTCGTCGGACTGTTTGCAATGTTACTCGTTGCCGCGGCCTGGATCGCCTCGCCAAGCAAACAAACGAAATTTATTTTCCATTAAATTTTGTACTACAATGCGCGCGCCGATAGGATACGGCCAAGGTACGATAATTGCCATGCAAACTGTCGCGTATTTCTCTGGGGGGGGGGGGGACCCCAGATGGATCGACGAGAAAATATAACTCATTGTCGAACGGCGAGGATTTCACGTCACTTTTATCCTCTATTGACGAAACGAATTTCGTTTGTTGCTTTCTGTTTGCATGACAACGGAAAGAGGAAAAGAAGAAAAGGAAATACGCGTGTCGCACAACAGGATTTTCGAATGTTCTGTCGACGATGAAGAATGGTTTCTAAAGAACGGTTTCCAAATATCTTTCACGTCGTATAAGTTTATTTTAACGAAAACGGAATGTTTCGATATGATCTTTGTTAATCAAGTTCTCCATTGCAAGACAAGTTTTAGTAGGGAGATGATTTTGTTTATAGTCTTTCCTTAATCGTCATCCTACGATTTAGTTTAGTCCAGTTACTTATCTAATTTATTAATGTTTCTCCAACAAGCAAAATAAAATTTTAATGCGCATTATTGGAATATATTTTTATATAATTTTACGCGTTAAATTTTCTCTGTGAAATATATTTTATTAATTGATGTATAAATGTTATTAAAAAATGATGAGCAAACGGTTTTCAGAAAATAAGAAAAATAAAGTACAAAGATACGGGTAAACTTTTGTGCAGAATATAGGATACATTTTCCAGAATGATAATAATGATAATAATAATAATAATAATAATATATTTAAACTGGTTCAGTAGTAAAATACGCTTTAATTATTCCAGACGGATTAATTATCCGTGCCGTGTAACTGGCAATAATTTTCGGAGAATTATGTCGCGACTATTCTTAAAATTTGGTTAATGGATCGTTCGTCGCGCGAGCAATGAACAACGATGCGCAGCAATTTCTGCGGTATCGGCGCACATATAAATAACAATTACACGTTTATACGTGCGCGAAAGCAGTATGAACGATTATCTAAAATTTATGATCGTTCGGGCGCATAATGCGTTGAATTATTTCACTTATATAAAGGCTGCCAGCTTTTAGTAAAACGCAATCTATAATGCAACGTCGTCCGTTGTTACTTAATATCCCTATAGTCACAATACACCTCAACATGTAACATTTAATCTTCATCCAGTGGTATTAAAATCGTTGCTGGCCCGTCGTTCCCATTTGACGTTCAACGAAAATTAAAAGTCAGATTAGTCAAATAAAATTGAACAAACTTTTTCTATTTTTAACGAAATCTCCCAGTTTTGGTTCAACACTTTTAAAATTAGGTAATTTGATTGAATTGCAACCAGTGTTGGAACAGAATTTCCTCCAATAAAACCCTCCAACTTTACTTCCCAGTTTTTTATCACTGAAAGTGATTTTAGCGGGGGTAACCCAGAAAATCTGGGCCTCTTCAGATGGAACGCTGATGCAACGAAAATTAGCGATTGGTCGATTTGGGTCACGTGACTCGTGAGGGGGCGTGGAATAGATCGATTCAAATGTCTGCATATCGATAAAATTTTATGGCAAAAAAAGTCGTCTTCGTTTCCTAGTCGGAACAGTTGCTTCTGGACCTTCCGGCGAGACGAGTCGTTCAGTTTTCTTTCTTTTTGCAGAATGAGGGACGAAATCTCAAAGTGCAAGACCGTGAAAGAATCGACGGCGAAGCGACTGCAGAAGCTCGAGCTGGAGAGATCCAGCCTGGAGCAGCAGCTGAAAGAGGCGTTGACGAAAGCGAGGACAGCGGAGCACGAGACGAACGCGTTCCGGAAACAGCTGGCGGACAAGACGCAGCAGTCGGATATCCTCGTGCGCGAGAATACCGTTTTGGCTCGCACGAAGGAGACGCTCGGCGACCAGATCAAGAGGCTGAACCACGAGATTCTGGTGTGCGAGTACAGTCGGAGGAAGGTCGAGCACGAGCTCGATTCTTCGTTGCGGAATATCATGGATGTTCAAACCCAATTGGCTGTCGTGGAGAAGGAGAGAGACAAGCATAGCACGACCGCTCAGCATTTGGCACAACAGGTGAGGAGGGGAAACTCTGAATTCTTACTTTGCCAAATTGTTCCAACGAAAGGTCGAACAGTCGCTCGAAACGTTAACTAATTTTATTAGTTTGGGAATTTCCGTATGTTACTCGACTGTAGAATGTCGCGCAGTTATATCATATACACGGTCTTACGTATGGTTTCACTTCACTTGCCTGACCACGTATCCAAGACCCATTTCGCTTCACTCACGCATGAGTCACTCTCAGTTTATCTAACCCAGTACTGTCTTATACTACTCGCCCGGATGCATACAAATTCTCCGTTTCTCGTTCCTTGTATTCGACCACGACCATTTAACTGTCTCATTTTTCGTTTGCGTTCTACCTCCTTTTTTCTTTAGAAAAAATTTCCTTCTGGAGAAAAGAATTTAATTTTAATTCAATTCTTCTTTGTCACTGTCTGACGTATCGTTGATTCACTCTGCTTACAATTTCTGACACGTATACTGATTCTTTGCTTTTCGTTTGCATTCGGTTTCTTTTTTTATTCTTTCACTGTTGTCTCATATATCGTCGATTCATTCTACTTACAATTTGTATATCGTACATATTGGTACATATTGATTCTTGCAATTTGAAAAGGTGAACGCCTTGAAATTTTATTACACTTTTTCACTGTTTTACTTCATCTTGATATTATAGTATCGTGTGGAATATTATACGTATTCTTGTAAAAGAAACTTCTAGATTTTACCAAACATTCAAACTAAATTCTCACATATTCTTACTGTTAGTGATATATTCGAAATAAATTTCCATGTCTGAATACGCCTTCAGCAGACGAAGGAAGAAATTTAATTTAAATTCTTTTTCACAGCTTTCTGAGAGACAATACACAATTGTCAACGTAGTAGCGCGACACATTAGCTCCCGTTATAACTTTTTCAAAGTTTAACGATTATATTCAATAATCGTTTCTTCGATCTTATTAGAACCATTTACATGTCGTTGTATATTACGTTACTACGTGTGACAATGTTTTACATCTTCAATGAACGAACACACGAGTCCATGTTACTCTGCTGGATTCACCATTTCCATCGTTAACGCGGCGACCAACCGATAAATCTTCTTCTTTCATCAAACAAAGAAAAAAAAAGAGAAAGAAAAACGAGAGAGAGAGAGAGAGAGAGGTCTCAGCCGATCGATAAAGCTCATTTGTCACGCGCGATCGCGATCGTCCACTCCCGTTCTCGGCTGTTGATGCAAATCAAAAACGCTGCGTAACGCGATAGGGTAGGGAAAGGCGGAATTGTTGAGGTATACCGCGTAATCGGGTGTAGTGGAAGTAGTGGAGGTAGACACGCTGTTAAACATCTATCTAATAATAGGTGTTGATATAGCGTGAGCTGTCAGCTAAGTTGTACGGTGGACGTGCAGGCCGAGGGATCGGCAAGCGGGTACGGTTGCTGTGTGCACAGGCATCAAGCGAATTGCGCTGATGGATATACGGTTTGCCCGCCAGCGGGTGGTAAAGGTAGACATAGGTCAGTCGTTCATTTTAGGTTTGCTCAGTGCTAGTCTCGAGATCCTGTCTGTGCTTTCGAAAGATCCACGATCGGATAAGATTCGCGCTCGTCGAAGTAGAAGGAACGTTTACAATTGAATTGTTTATAATGTTCTTACCGACAGTTGGGACCCGCCAAAACTGTCAGTTTGTAATTTTTGTTAAACGTTTTACGGGCGATTGTGATCTCAATAATCTTCGAACTAAATGAAGAAATATATTTAAATATAAATTATGTACAAAGGTTTAAATAATTTCTCGCAAATAAATGTACAAGTGTGCAAATAAAACGATCAAGTCGCGAATTTATAGGCACTTGTGGGAAGTTTGAAGATTCAAATATTGGCGTTTTATCGGAAAATAAAAAATGGAGATCGCGCGCGGAGAGAAAGGGGAATGTGCCATTCTTTAGACGTTCTTCGAATCACTGTCTCGTCAAGAGTAAACATTCCATATTTACTACCGTTCCGTTTACTTAATCTCTCCACCTTTGGTATTTGATATTTTTACCATTTTTGCGCAGAAAGCTTTCTCCTGTTTCGTATGCGAAAAGCGAATTGTACGATTAAAAACGTGGATTTCAACTTGCTAATCCTTTCCAATTTTCCGGACCAAGTCCCATCGTGAAATGCAATTTATTATTTAGTCGTAGACTTGCGTCAATCGTTAATCGATCGGTCGATTCTAGTTTATTGGGAGAAGATCCGCAGGATAAAGGGGATTAAAGTTATTATTACGAGTGCACCTTCCTTTCTTGGCCAGACAAATCCCGAAAGTATATTACGGAATTATCGTTCCAAGATATCGCGGAATACAATCTTCGTCTCAAGAGAGATCAGGAACCGATCGCTTAGATCGCAATGTTTATCACGAACAGCTTCGTGTCTTTTCGCGGTGGACGATTGCTCTAATTGAACAAACTAGATCCGTTCACCAGATAATCTTGAGTTGAGTTTGAGTCTTCGTTCCATTTCCCGAGCAATGTATAAAATCAGCGATACGATACAGATACCTGGACGAATGAAATTGAAGGCCAACTGAAACGCCAAAGTTGAAACAGAGAGACAGAGGTGAGATGATAACGTGGGACAGGAAATCTTTAAATAATATCTCGTTTAATTCGCTTCGCTCGTAACTATTAAACACGGATTTTAAGCGACGGGCTTTGTATCACGCGCGGCACAGGCACAGATACGCAGGTACCGATATTGTATTCGAGGAAATATCGTCTTAACAGTGGTTCTGCTGAACGCATTGTGTGTAACCACATTATATACGCGTATGTGGCCGGTATTATCCCGACGTATATAACCTGCTCATTTCGTGATTTTACACGAAATTGTAATTAATACCAGATTAGTAACTATTACCGGAGGTGAGATCTACAATGTACCTAAGTGTAGAATTTGATCCGAAACGCTTCGTACTCGACAGTGCGCTGGAACGAACTGTATTAATACGGGGACAAAATTGTCCGATTAATGGGATTTTCAATGGATAATGGATCAGCTGTCTGTCTGACGTTTGCGCGTGTTTGAGTGGAAATTGAGGAAACTGCGCGTTCACTTCGACGTTGGGAACGGAATTATCCAACTGTTTCGGCGTAAGTGATTCTTTCTGCGCTTCATTCTGTCGCGTCTCGGGTCGCATATCAGTTTCAGCTTGTTGGCAACAAATTTTAGATAATATAAAGTTATAATAGAATACCTAGATTCTAGATAAGATGTTATAAAATAAAAAATGTGTTTTCAATACGTTTCAAATTAAATATCAAACTTGTTGGAATAAATTATTATTAAATGTTACAATAATTCCAAGTCTCGTATTTGCAGTTGTAAAATGTAGAACAATTCGTATTTTGAATTTGGGATAATCTGATAATATTAAAATTAACATTAATGTTAGAATTTCGGATATTTTCGAATGTTGGAATATTCAGATAGTGGTATTGCATTAAAATTTCTTTTCAACAGCTTCGCGGGAATGAAGAGCACTTTGAAACGATTTGAGTAAACCTAAACCAAACTCTCTAACAACAGAGACGCGACGTTAAAAATCAATAAGGAAAGTCGAACAAAAGTGAGAAACTCTTCTCTTTCACAGGTGAGAAACAAGCAAGTGCACGCGGCGATCAGATACTGAAGCATTATTCAAACGAACTTCCTGCGTGTCCTTCGAGGTCCGTGCTCATTATTCATACACATTGTTATGGCGGCTATGATATAAATCATGTAACTAACTATTCTGGTGTAACGAGGAGTACACCGGTGTCAGTTACACTCGGCTGGTGAGACAGTGTGACTCTTCTTCTTAACAACTCGTTTCCGTAAATTTTACCTGTCGGAAATATCTCGTTCGCTAAGGGCGATAATCAACTTCTTTGGACGAACATGTTGCAACGATATTAGGTTACAAGTAAATGTCAATTTGTCATACGTAACTTTATAATGTAACTGGCAGTTTTGAATTTATTTATTCACTTGTTTAGGATTTATTCTTATGATTTTTCACACTTGGCTTGTAAAAAATCCTAAACCAAATGACCGATGCTACACGATGGCAGATATATTCATCTCGTTAGGATTTATTCTGCTGTTAGATATTTGACATGATTTTTTGTGACTATGACTCAGGTATTTTTATACTATACGATGACAGATACTTTTGCAAACACTGAGAAAATCAAATCGTGCGACAGATTTTAAAGGATCGTGTTCAAGACCACGACGGTGGGGATCTGAAAGTGTTGCGAGAACAAAGCTTTCATATTTTTGTAAAGACGTTCGAATCTCCTTTGCTCATCCCCTTCAAGAACCACGTGAAAGCATCTTCAACGCTACGAAAGCCCTTTGTAATCTGAATCTCAAGAATCTTAAATTTTACATTTAAAATCTTCGTGTTCCAGGATAGTTTATTCGAAGGATAGTCGCGCAAAATTTCGTCCTAGCTAGCCTAGAGAGATAATCGGCGTGATAAGCGTAGAAAGTAACGCGTGAATTTGCGCACTTGGGGATGACTAATCGAGCCGTCTGTGTAACTCGGCTTCGCGCCCTATTCCCAGATGGAGGAATACATAAGCAAGGTGAAGCTGAAGCAGGTGGAGATCTCGGGTTGCAAGAAACGGCTGGCCGAGGCCGAGGCCAAGCACCGCCAGCAGCAGAATCTGTTCGAGTTGCTCCGCGCGGAGAGGAACGCGTGCAGCAAGAGCTTGACGGAGGCGCACGACGAGATACAAGAGCTGAGGAACAAGCTGAAGGTGCTGGGCAATCAGATCGAACAGCTGAAGGAGGACATCGTGACGAAGGAGGGCCAATTGGTCAAAGAGCAGTTCAGTAAGCCTAAGCAGCTCCCCGCCGCGCTCTTGATAATCGCTTCACGCGCGCGCGCGAATATCTCACCCGGTCACAATTTGATAATTGAGTTGCGGGGATTTCACGTCGCGCTGGTTGGTCCGGCTCCTCGCTTCTCGACCGATGTTTGCCCAAAGTTTGCGGCAAGTTGTTGTCCGGCTTGCTTGCCTGACAGAGAACGGTGGGATCCGGGTCTTTGGCTGTAAGCTCTAATCGTTAAAGCGCGTTAGGGTAGCTGTAGGATCCAACCACCGAAGCGAGGGTTTTCTTTTTCCTCTCTCGATCTGACGCAGGCAAAAATTAACGAAGGCGAGTTCGTTCGAGTTAGCTCTTACTGCCAAGTTAGATCGTTGAAAGTTTGAACAGGTAATTTGGGGACCGACTTGTAATTTGCTGTTGTACCATGCTTTTACCTTGCGCGTGCAAATTCAATTCACTTTCAATTTCTCGATATCGCGTAAATATATATACTAATGTCACACGATAAAGAATCTGCAGAGTACTTCATAATAAACAGTTTGGTTTCGTCAAATGCAGTTAATAATAAAACAACAAACAAACAGTTCGCAACAAACTGGAGAAGGAAAGGGAAGCTCTGAAGGTCGAGTTGCAGTCCAGCCGAAACGAGGCGTCCGATTTGAAACGGGACATGGAGTCGCTGAGGCAGGAGGAGAAAAGTTTGCGGCAGGTGATCCAACGGGCGGAATCGGACATCGGGCGGCACAGGAAGGACATCGAGAACGTTATGAACGAGAGAGACATGTTGGGCACCCAACTGGTCCGCAGAAACGACGAGCTGAGCCTTCAGTACAGCAGGATCAAAGTCCTGCACGGGACGCTTCAACGCGGACAAGTTCAGTACAACGAAAGGCTGGAGGACGTCAGACTGTTGAAGCTGGAGGTGAAGAAGCTGAGAACGGAGAAGACTCTGTTGATAAAGAACATTCAGAACATGAGCGACCTGCGCAAGGAGGTGTTCCACTTGAATCACGATCTAACGAGAGAGAGGCTGAAGGTGACGGCGTTGGAAGAGGAAGTGCAAACGCCGCTGAACATTCACAGATGGAGGAAGCTCGAGGTATGGTGTTTTAGCCCTTTGCATTTCTTTGTCCAGTCGAACAACTCACGTCACTCGACACTTTGTTTAAATTGCAAAAAGGGGAAAAAAAAAAATGATTGAAAAATAATATCGATGTATTTGTCGTAGAACATTGAGCGACGTTGATCACGATCGACAGAGACGCGTTCTGGTTGGATTCTAGTTTCAGTTTCATTGAAATTTGTACAATTGATCGGTCGTTCTGTAATTTTTATAATAATGCTATGCTATAGTTTTTAATAGGAAATTATAACAGATAAAACGCTCATTTTGAATTTTTATTTATTTAAAAAAATTCTTTTTTAATGAAATATTATTGAAATTCGATTAGGGTTCCGATCCAAATACTTACGAATTACTAAAGAAAATTCAAATCCTTCAAAAACGAGTAATAAAAATGGCGGCTGACATGATTGAGAAAGAGAAGAAGATAAAGGACACCGAGAAGCTGTATATGAACCTTCGAGAAATTCTGTCGAAGCATCCTGGTCCAGAGGTCGCGATTTCTCTGAACAAAACTCAGAAAGCACTGCGCGAGAGGGGACGAAAAGTCAAGGTAAACGAAAACAAACTTCCAAATCATATTGTTAGTTATTTTTACATTTGGATGCGTAGCTACTCGCGCTCGAGATGTCTAAAATTTTCAAATAAACTTTGTCCGATTGAGATTCGTTCGAATCAAGCTCTTCAATCTTGACAAAAGGCAAAAGATATTGAAAGTTTCAAACGATCCTAATTCGATGACCAGAGAATTCACATTTCGACGCTAGAATATCGCACAAATCGGAGAATCAAACTTTTCTTCGGTAATCAGTCAGTCGACGGTAATAATAATTTTCTTCCAAGATCGATAAATCGGTCTTCGGTGAGACGGAGCGTTCGATCTGAGCAACCAGCGCGGATTTTTCAGTGTCTACTGGCGCAGCTGAACACGTGCGAGGTCCAAATGGGCGAGTACAGAATAGGCATGGACAAGATGAGCATCGAGATGACCGACCTGAAGAAGAAGTACTTCGTACAGAAGAAGAAGCTGCAGATCTCCAAAGAGTCGAAGCCGAGATCTCTGAGCGAGCCCGTCTTCCCGGCTGTCGGTCGAGATCGAAAGAAATTCTGCGGCGGTGGTTTCAGCATGGTTGCTCCAACGCCCAGGAACTGTTTCGTCGTGGATTCCACGTGCGGATGAAAGAGGTGCAGGGCTCGAGACGACGACACGGGGGCGTAATGAAAATATAACAGTGTGCTTCGCAGAATTCCAGTGTGTGGGTGTCTTTCTGTTTCACAATCCTCGCCGTTCCGTCTCCTTTCTGTACTTTTCAGAATGTTTGCCAATGTTTGCAAAGCGGAGGCGACGCCACGACGACGCAAAGACACGTTGATCAAGTGGGAAGCCTTGAGCAAACGCGTGTACGACACGTTTTCATGGAAATTAACAAAGTCGTGTTTAAAGCAAGAACTGACCGTTCGCCTAAGTGGCGTTTGCTCGAAGTTGGACAATTAGTTGTAGTTGGGATTCTAACACGACTCTAGCTTAATTTAATTTTGAATCCATGTTCAAACGTGCACGAGACGTTCTGATGACATGTTGACGTCGTGTTCGTAGCAGGAAGTAATTTGTAACTCAAGATTTAGCTGTGCTTGAAATTCACAATTAGTTGCAACTACCACTCTGACTTAATTTAAATGTAATTTTGAGTCTTTGTTCAAACGTGTACGAGACATTTTGATGGAAATTTATGTGCATTTATATGTATTCGGAGCAATAAGTAACTTCTAATTTAACTAATTTGACAATGTTGATACTAGAGAGCGTAAGATTGGCTCTGACGTAGTTTTTTTTCTCAAACCTTCGATTAGACAATTGTTACACCGATAATAAAAAACTGCGCGACTTGTACCACAGTACGATTCGTCTCACTGAAAGGCCCAGAAGCACTCCTACTCGAGATCCACCCCACGCCCCCTAACTAATCACGTGACCCAAATCAACCAATCGCTAATTTTCGTTGCATCAGCGTCGCACCTGAGGAGGCCCGATTTTCTGGGCTACCCCCGCTAAAATCACTTTCAGTGATAATAAACTGTTTCGACGAGCTAGGGGAGAAATTCCGCGGGAACTTATCCATCAACGTTCTTGAAATGTGCACACGAGATTTCTACTCAATTGATGAATGGGAGAAGAAGACGAAGTAATTCGTTTCATCTCGAGTTTCTCGAGAAGAAGATTCTGCGGTAAAGGTGTGCGTGGGGCGGACGACGGTGGAAGAAGCGAGAAGATTTTTATTGACTGCTGTTCGACATTCGGAGACGACGTTCGTTACCTCGATAGAACTGAGAGCTCGAACGGACAAAAATCGAGGGAATTTTGTTTGGTCTGTTTTCAATGGTAGAGCAAATGTTGATTTTTACTTAAGTCTGATAGACAGAGGAGTGTTATCGGGATATAGATTTTTCTGCTTGCTTTCGCGAGACACCGAATTAATTTGAGAATTATATTTTTGAAAACGTCTTTATTTAAAAATTATATCTTTTAATCAACGGTTACGTAGATTTTTTTTTGTATTTGAAAATTATAGAGTATTTGCAATACTCCTCTCAACAACAGAAATGTATTTTCGTACGAGTTTAAACCTTTACGTACTATGTCCGTAGTGTGAAATAGCTTGCAGTTTTAATCACAGTTTGGTTTTCGACATTCCTCCTGCTCAATTTGTGGTTCGCTGCAGAGGAGAAGTAATAGCCGAAGCAATTGCGTAGCCGCAGACGAATGCCACGGGAGCGGTCATTGACGCGTAAATCGATTGTCGTTCAAACAGGGACGAAATTAATTACGCCTAGCATTAGTCAGTAGTCAGAAATGCCGCGAAACGGAACAAAAAGAATCACGAGGAGATAGGAGAAGCGTATTTTATTTTATTTCATCTTGCAATGTAGTTCTTGCGGTCTTTGTCCAGCTGCTTTGTTATTATTTAAGAAATTACACTTTGATCATTATCTCAGCATTTTTAGTCTATTTTACGTATTTATTTGATGTACAACAACAATATCGAGAAACAACTTGGACAGAACGTGACGAGTGTCTGACGTTCAAGTACAGTTACTTCACTTCCCCCCGATACGAACACAATGTCAGTTCGTTCTCCAATTCCCGAAGAAATCTTCGAGAAACCCTTCCAGAAACTGTCACTCAAATCCTTAATTCCTAAAATTTCGTTAGTCACACGTTGCCTAATTCTGGAACCTTAAATCCCTGGATCGATCAGACACAAAATTGAAATTAAATACTTAAAATTTCTCTAAGTTTTGAGAATTTACGTGACATTTTCAAAACTTTTGAAAATTCGCGATCCGTGATTTACTTTACGCTGTAAAGTTACCAGGAACTTCTCGTCAATGGTAGAGTTTGTCGAGACGCAACCAGCAATATTCGCGTGTTTGCAAACGGGCGTTGATCGTGGCCCCTCGAAGCGAAACACCGCGAGTCGACGATAGGATAAATTCGCCGATAGGACATACTTAAGGGCACCCCGGAGGATCCGCCGGATACCGAAGATTCATGCAGACGGTAATATCCTGCCGCAGCAGGCGTCCCTCCCCCCCCCCGGTTGTTCGTTACTTCCGGCGCGAGCGAACGCGCACGCACAGCTTCACCCTTCAACCACGGGCTTATCCAAAGTTATCAAAACAATTGCTTTACGACCGACTGAACTGCTCTCTCACCTCTCGCTCTTCCCTCTTTTTCCTTTTTACCTCGCAACAGGAATTTATAGACGCCCCGTGGAGACCTGAACCGGCGCCGCGAGTGAGTGTGAAATAATTCTCGCGGAAATTGGAAGGGACGCCGCGAGGTAAAATTCGAGTGAACAGGATTAGAGATTTATTCGTGACACGGTAAATTGTACTGTTGCCGCGACCACTGCCGGAAACGGGTGTCCGAGACGGTTTTCGAGGTTAGCTTGACGTTAACTCAACCTCGAGCGCGAATTTTTAATTTCAAGTTGTTACGACAAGCTGGAAGTTTCATTTAACTTCGTTTTATTTCTTTGCTTAGCGGAAGTAGATTAACTGTTCAGACACGTGGCCAACAGCGTGAAGGGGTTAACGAATTTTGGGAGGTTAAAAGAGTGAAAGTCGTTCGAAAAAGTTTAAAAATAAAAGGAAATGCATAAGATTGAAGAATTTTTGTTTTTCAGGCATTCACTGGAGAATTTACGAAAGCCTCGTTTACAGATATCTGTATTGGGAAAGTTCCTGCCAACTTAACGCAAGATCGGAAAGTGAGTAAAAATCGCTGTGAATCGTCGAGAAAAGAAACGCGGATAAGATCGAAGAATTTTTGTTTTTCAGATATCTGCTTGAAGAATTGAGCAAGAATCTACAGGTACGTGCCAAAAAATTTACAAAAACTTCGTTCACAGTCGACATTTTCGACTGTAAACGTGCAACGCAGGCTTTGTTTCGACGTTACGACGACGTGGTTAAAAAAGGTTGCGAAAAGAGCAGCTTGGACGATCATCGTCAGAGTTGGTGCACGTGACCGAGTCACGCGTGTCTCGTCGTTCGTCCTCCAACGGCGCAGCTTTTTTTAATCGGCGTATTAATTGATCAACCGGGAAACGATTCGGGGAAGCGCGCAGCGACGAAAGGGGAGGAACGCGCGAGGAGTAATTGGGAACGAGTCGCAAACGGTCACCGACACAATTCCGGCCGAGCAATTAAAAGCTCGAACGAGTCGAGATAGTTACTCTTAGGCCCCGGCGAGTCGTTGAATTAATGGGACTCACACACGCGAGCAGGTCCGACCGCGTCGATCTCAAATTGCCGCTATTAATACCCCTCTCGTTTACGCGATCGAGAACGCGACGAACCCGATTCTTTTTTTTTTTTTTTTTATATGCTGCGAATTTTATTTTTTGAAAAATCCAGTTTCACAGAGACGAGCATCGTCTCGGATATTTACGTTTCAACGAGTCGATCGACTTTAAGTTGTTCACAATCGTGCGAGTCGTTGAGGTTGAAATGACTTTTGACTCGGTCATTGTGTATTAACAAGATTGATAAATTTATATATAAACAAGGTCAACAAACTTATCGATTTGTATCGTACGAGTATTTTTAGCGACGCGACGATGCATCAAATTCAGATCGCCAACGATTCTTCGAACGATCATTTCTTTTAAACGTCGCGGCGAATTAGTTGCAATTGTATGCCATTGAATGGAAATAAACCTGAGAATTTTTGATCGAAGGTTGTCGAACTTTGACCTCAAACTTTGGCAAACTCTGGATCGAGGAATTTTCGAACGTCTAAGTAAAACTGTATCAAAATTTCGAAATCGGAATTTCATTATAAGGAATTGATCCATCGAAGAGAGATTTAATCCTTTGTTAAAATCGCCCCCTCACGAATCACGTGACCCAAATCAACCAATCGCTAATTTTCGTTGCATCTCAGCGTTGCACCTGAAGAGGCCCGATTTCCTGCGTTACCCCCGCTTTCACTGATAAAAAGGAAAAAGAAAACTCGAAAGCTACGGCTCTACAACTGGATCTACAATTTAGCAGACAGTCAGCCACGAGTCTCGGGAAATTTCCGTTTCTCTGAAAAAGCTGAAAGAGGAAAAAGGGAAGAAGCGTAGGGGAGCGATGTCAATCGGGTCGGTGAAATTCACGAACGGTGGATATTGCCGGAACGAACGGAGTCAGAGTCAATCCGTAAGTAACGACTTTTGTGCTCGGATTCGAGCGTTATTTCCGAAAATCAACCGAGGTCGTTGCTTCGAGGTCGTCCTCGAAGAATTGAATCGATCAGGCAGTTGGAGAGAGAAGAAAAAGGCGTCGGATATTGGATTTTCTTGCGAGCGGAGTGTCGAAAAATGGCCGCCACCATGGACTGCGGTTTAATTGATTCAACGTTCTGCGATACTGGCATATCAAACTGCGTAAAATTGAAATCTGATTTGCGCTCGAGAGAATTTCTGAGAACGATTCGCTTCGTATTCGTTTCGTATAGCACTACTAGTGCTAGAGCAGGACAGATTTCTGTTCGGCCCAATTAAATAAATCGTTGTTGCGCCAAAGCCCAAAGGTTGATTCGAGCGAGAACGAGGACGGTACGAATTCATATGTATAAACCAATTAACAGGTGAACAGGTGCGATGACACGCTTCCTAATTCTGACAATTATCCCGCTCGCCGCCTGAGCTCGCGGATTACACGACTCTCACCTGGGACGGTGTTAATGGCAAGCTGAATTATGTAAACAAGCCGTGATCATGCATCCATCGTGCATTCATGGTACGAGCTTGATCAACACACAGGGATGTTTCTAATGTATCATTCAGTGTGCAACTCGTAGTGATCTTTTTCTCTGCTCAACCTTCTGAGGCTGAGGTCAGTGACGAGGGACTAAACAGTTTTTCTGTTACAGTAGTCGATAATTTTACATTTTTATTGTGTCATCGTTATTATGCCTCCGTTCGTTTAATTTCCATATTTTGTTGCAAACTGAAAGTTAGTTCAACTCCGTTGAGATGTGTCAGATGCTAATTTACAAGTCTGTGACGTATAATACTTAAGAATTTATAGTATTTTATTTACTTATGTAGGAAATAATTATATTATTGTCAGAAATTAAGTTGATCGTCTTTTAAGAGTGATTGTGCAAATAAGAAAGCGTTCACGTTTAATTCAAAATAATTTTCAATGCAGATGCTACAACATTATTCGTATTCTTCTGATTTCAATTGCCTAAATCGATATGTTAGAATGTAAAACAGAGAAAGTATGACACGGTCTATCGTAGTTAGTCAATGGTATTAGTTTGGATTCACTTCAACGTACAACCTGGAATTTCAGTAATTTTGAGAGCGAGAAAGAGAAGTTTTAGATGGCGTAATTTGGTTAAATGTTTTAGATACTTGCCATGTTTCACGTGTTTACCGGAAACAATCCAACTTTTCAATTAACATAACTTGGGGAATATCGTTGAATTAAACGCATCATTAACTATCGCGGGCTGTAACGAAAGAGAAGATCACGAAGGAAATTTTTGTCAAAAGTGTTCCTCGCTTTTTAGGAAGAATGTTTAAGAGAAAATATGCTCGCACTTTTAGAGAGATTACGAAATTACGTTCAACAAGAGCAACGAGTTCTTTCTTCCTCTTACTTTCGAATTTCCACAGATCAACTTAAAAAAAAAAAAAGAAAAATTTCGTCGCCTGAGAAGATTTCCAAGAAAAAAAATCGCGGAATTATTTTGAAGAATAACGAACGTTATGCTGCTTGAAGGGGGGCGGTGGAGGGAACTTTTTCGATTAACAGTACCACTCCTTTGTCTCGCGAGCTGTTTTCAAGCAGACTCGGACCAACGGTGGCGTTTGGCGAAAAAATTCGAGGAAAAAGCGAGGAAAAGACGAAAGCAAAGAAAACGAGGGAAGAGGGGGAGGAGAAAAAAAATCAAAGGACTTGGCAACAAAGCTTTGTCATTCGACCGTGCCGCGTTTTTTACCCGCGACTTTTATAAATTATCCTTTGTTCGTCGCGTGTCAGACTCTCCTCGTTTGTCCCACCACCGGTTTCCACCGGTGGATTCCTCTTTCAACAGAGAAATGCGCTAGCTTCTTGCCCGCCCTCGCGAATTTTCCTTTCTCGGCCAGGTCACTCGAGTGTCTACCGTCTTGGACGTGTTGGTCAAGCCCAACACGGTTTTGCTTTAACATCGCACGTTAAATATTTAAGGAGAAACAGACAGAATATTTTGGATATTATCACTGAAAGTGATTTTAGCGGGGGTAACGCAGGAAATCGGACCTCTTCAGGTGCAACGCTGATGCAACGAAAATTAGCGATTGGTTGATTTGGGTCACGTGATTAGTTAGGGGGCGTGGGGTGGACCTCGAGTAGAAGTTGTCTGGTACTGAGCAATCGCGCCTGTAATTTGTTTTGTATCGATTCAAATGTTTGCATGTCGTCTTCGTTTCCTAGTAGTATTATTTTATCACATTACTCGCGTCGTTTGCTACTCTATTATTTTTGATAATTACTGTGTTATACGATTACAGTTTATTGAAAAATATAAATAAATCGCAAAATCCAAGATGAAAACTTTATGACGGTTTTCGTAAGATGTATACAATAAATGGTCATAGTTGATGAAAGTGTTCGTTATTAATCTACACGGATATCGAGATATTCAGATTTGACAAATTCTGTCACATATCTACATATCTATACTACTTCGAGGAATTCACTGTTTTTTTCGAAATCCTAACACGCTGCAAATTTCAATCGCTCTACTTCTACAAAGTATCCAGAATGTTCAACGACCAAAGGTAGCAACTTTATGGGAAACTCGAGCAATTTTTGCACTTTCGAGTTCCCCATAAACGTACACGAGTACGCGCAGTCTACCGATTACAACCTTCGATCACTGATAAATTCTTAACAAAGAAAAACAACGAGTACACGAGCATACTGCTTTCTTTCCAGGTATTTTCCACTCTGTGGAAACCGTTGAAACCGTCAGGATCACACTTGGTGAGGGAATAGAAAGCGATTACAGCTGGGCATCGCAGTGTTCCAGCGTAAGTGGCTTTATCGATTCAACCGCGCGACGTAGCTGAAAATTTCCCGAGCTGTACAGTTCACCTGTCACGGGCTTACACGTGCGAACGACACACCATCCGAGCTTACGCTTTTCGTCACTCGTCGACCGCGTTTGTATCGGCATTTTCACCTGTTGATAAACCTGTTGATGACGCGGGGCGACCGTCCGTTTCGGCCTTGGGCGGCTCGTACGCGTTATTACGCAAGAATCCTTTGGTAGAACGTCGATTTTCTCTCGCGTCGATGCCGTGCGGCACCGCAAATCTCGCTGGTGAACCACCATCCGTCGATTATTCGCGTACCAATGCGTGTGAGTTTTATACGTTGATATAACATAACAATATCTCGATGTAATATATTTTTCACGTCAGTAACGTATAAAAATAATAAAATACAATAATACTTATCGTCATCGGCATCCTGCGTTTATAGATTAAAATAGGACACCCTGTATATGCGTATATCGTACGTATACGGACATCACGTGAAATTACGATTTCGTATTTTATTTCGGTCCCTTCTCACTTTTGTGGATTTACTCGGAAAATCGGGCTGATGCAACGAAAATTAGCGATTGGTTCATTTGGGTCACGTGATTCGTGAGGAGTGGCGTTGTCTGGTATATACTGAGCGATCGCGCCTGTAATTTGTTTTGTTTGCGTATCGACAAAATTTTATGGCAAGAAAGTCGTTTTCATTTCCTAGTCGGAACAGTTGCTTCTGGGCCTTTCGGCGAGACGAATCGTACCGGGGTACAAGTCGTGTAGTTTTTTGTTATTACACGTTCCTCTCATCGAACTTGGAATTGACTTGGCCACCATCACGCCGTTAGAACACGTACCACGATATTTTCTGAAAAGTTTCGTAGCTTCTTGGCCATCGTTGTTCCATTAACCGACCGACGGCCATAATTTCCCCGCAACTACGCGAGCATCGTCGACTCGAGTTGGACGCCTGTTCCGATTCTCCGAGACGACGTGAAACTTCCGTCGCACCTTGATCGAAGGGCAAACGATGGAGGAGAGAGAGAGAGAGAGAGAGAGAGAGAAAGAGTATTGGCCACTTGATGCCATTTCGTCGAATCTCGCGGCAACGGTACTTTTAATTACGCTCGTAGAGAGAGCCGAATTATCGAAAGCCGGCCAGTTTGAGAAAGTAATTTCGAGCCTGCGCTAACTGGCGTGAAACGTCGATTCGTAGGAGAATGATTTAATTAAGAAAGTTTCTCTTTTATTTTCAGCCGGACCAACGAGACTTGGATCGAGTAGCACGTATTGGTTGGAAAGGTAGTGATTTTAGAAAGCGTCCAGACTGCGGAGATGTGGAAGCTACTCGTCGAGAATCAATATCGCTAATAATTACTGCGTTAATCGATGCTGTATCAAAATCAATATTGTATCGATGATATTCATTTTTGCAACTTTCGTCTTTTCGCTACTTTCTAGTTTTACAAAGCTACCCTCTAAAATTTTTACCATTTTTACCATTTTTTCAGATCGATGTCGACGCAATCCGCCATTTGTATAAAAAAGGCATTGACTCAATAAATATTTTTATCTTGATTTCGTAAATTATCGTAAAATCTATCGCACGAAATGTCCATTCGCGCAAAATTCACGCGAAAATCCATCCCGTGAGATATTTAAAGCCAGCGATGTCCGAATATAACAAAATCGGCTGCCCTCCGACTCTCTCGCGTCAGTCAAAAGTCAGTGACTACGTCGCATAATTCGTTTTAAAAAACTTTTAATTTAAAACTTGAAACTCTCCCAATCAGTTTCAGCCATGTTCCGGTTCATACGCTGTCTGCGCGAGCTAAACAGCAGCACGTCGCGCCCGAATCAGTGTCAGAGCGACTCGGAGGGAACGTCGAAGCGGAGCGCCATTTTGGAAACGCTCGAGCGGGAGATGTTATTTGCGCAAAATTGTGAAAGTTTGCTCGTACAATATTTACAGTGCTGTCTGATGAATATGTGTACGTATATCGCGCGGCACGGGATGACACGACGCCTCTTTTCACTCTGGAAATATACACTTTAGGAACGCTGTTTAATCTGTCGACGAACGTCGACGTGCAATTTTATTCGGATATCGAGAAACGGATCGATGCTATGAAATATTTCGTGGACGTTTACTCGGCGATTTGAAAAATTCCACGACTCCGCGCGAGGTGAAGATCACACAGACACGCTCGATGGAAAAGATCTTGCAATCATTAGATCATTGTGTCACGTTCGTTTTGGAATTGGGTAAGAATTAAATAACATTTTATTATACGAGAAATAACGATATGTAATAATAGTAATAAAATAAAACGATAGGAAGATGTTTAAATCTTTAAGATCTCTCTAAAATCCCATTAGTCTCGAGTGGGTGTCCGAACACAGAACAGACTCAAAGTTGAAAATTTGTTCTCCCAATTCTTTAAAATTGAATTTCTCCGAAATCACGGATGGGGAGAATTGTGTTTCAAAATGATTTAAAACGATGATGATTTTGTGTCTTGGTTCTAATAGGGACTGACAATAATATTCCAATAATATGTCAGTTCTACTGTATTATTTGAAAAGACTCTCAGCCCAAAAATTTTTTAAGCTGATACATGAAAGTGCATCAAATTAAATGCAAATTAGATGGTTTGAGAAGAAACACACACCAATCAACTATGTGTCTTCAAAGTTTCCATTTTTCTTTTAGAAAGAATATTCGTGTTCCATCACTTGCTGCTGAATGATTGTTTCAATTGTTTAAAAAATGAATCGTTCGTTTTAGAACGTTGCCATCACTTTCTAAACCTCGTGTTTCATTACACTGTACGCACAAATGAAAATACCACGGTCGAAGAGCCAAATATTTTATTAGATTTATAGTTTTTCATTTTGGCTCTAACAAGGACACGGTAGAGAGAAACTACTGTACATAAATTCTATCATTCTGAAATGAAAATTTTCATTTTCTCTAGAATATTCAGGATCTATATTTTAAATCACCGCGTATAACCGTCTCGTGTTTTCTTTCTCTACGGAGTAACTTTTGCCATTTAAAAATATTGAATCATAATACGAGCATAATTAAAACCAATAGCTATTACCTTCTTGCGGAAACAATGAGAACCAACGTTGCGTTCGCGTAATATTTTCATTAATTTACATTATTAAATTCCGTTTTTAGTAGAGTGTGGCTGTGAAAGGAGATTGGAAGAAGCCATTCGATATTTCCTCGTCTTTATTTAGTAATTAATTAATTTATATTTTGTAATTTCGTGGAAGAAGATGTAATTTAGAGAAGTCGAGATATCCATGGTATTGCGATAAATTAGGTGATGATAAACCTTATCAGCGACGTGTCAAAGTTGAATATCTCGTCCATTAATCAGAATTAACAATTGAGACGAGAAATAAATTTCTTAAATAAAGAAAGAAAACTGGTTCATAGTAGTTCTCTGACTGCACATTCACGTGCAACGGTATATAATATGATTATTTTATATATTGCAACGTTCAAATTCTCAGAAATTCTCGTAAACTGAACGCCGTCTTTGCTGAAACTTTTTATTTTTTAATTCATAATTAAATTGTTGGACGTGAGAAGGACCACTTATAGACCGTTAGAAAATTTAACACTCCTTCTCAACTTCATCGGGACATTTAAAATTGTTGTACCATGAGGTATTAAAACTATAGAGCGCCATTCTATTCGATCGCTCTCGCGTTAAAATTGCGCAGCAAACGCGAGTAACCAATTCTGCAACAAACAATTGCAACGAAACTCCGCGAGGCTAAATTATTCTGCCCGTCCATTGATCGAAGTTCCCCTCTCGCCGCTGAGCAACGAAATTGTCCAACTTTTCAGACAGCTCGAGCAGCTTGCAAAAAATTACAATGGCTGTGTGGAGCAGGTCGGGAGAAGAAGGAGAAAGAGAGAACGTTTCAAGATTAAAGCAATTACCGCGGCAAGATACGTGCCATTTTCACGCGAAAAACGGCCGGACTCGTATTAAACGTCTTCCCCGCAGCGTTGAATTACGTAATCGCCGAGATGCTGGCGGTCGTGCGAAATCTCGAGGGAGTCGTGGCGTTGACGATGGTGAAAAATGACCGAGTGATAATTCGCGAAGCGATCCGTAACTGCGCCACGCTTAACAATGCACTTTTCTGTTTTTATTTTCGCCAATATCGACGCCTGTGTAAGAATTACAAGATGTTTGCTGCAAATTTATATTTGATAAAAAATGCGAACCACGAACGCGATTTCACCCGCGCATTGTATCGAAGCAAAAAAGACGAAACGAACGAGGAAACGAATTAGAGTGGGTGCCGCGTGTACGAATGAGTTTGAGAAAATTTTTGCCAGCTTAATACTACTATTACCTTTATTATCTATTATTCTACCGTAGAGAAAAATTTGTTACAAAATAACATTCGAGGTTAAGAATGTACCAAAATCGCGCATTTTCGTGTAATTTATATCGTCCAAAACGCTCTCTGTTTAAAACCTAAACCCTTAAATTCGTGAACAATTTCCAAAAAGAAACACCGTGCATATCCAGAGATATTCTCAGCGATCCGAGAGTGGCAAAAGAAATTTAATTGGCAATTGAATCATCGAGTCGTACGACACGTAAGATTAACTGTTTTACATCGTACACGTTCCGTCAATATTTTATCCTCGATCAATTATCGATTGTCCACTCGCTGCGCGGGATCAGAGCTCTCTGTGGAAGTCAATATCGCAGCTTGCGCCAGGCGAAGAGAAGATTAGTGTACTATTGCGAGGTGATTCCACTGGGATGCAAGATTCAGTTCTCTTGCGTTCTCCTATTCAGTCTTTCGTCAATAACAACGCACGTGAATTAACATTTCCAAACATCGCCACAAAACCAATTTGCGAAAGCTGTTATTTATAAGGATTAACGTCGCGCGTCTTTCTTCTCGCCGCGTTCGACTAATTATTAATCAATGTGAAATGTTTGCCCGCAATTGGACAGTCAGCACACGCTGCAGTAGTAAAACGAATAAGAAATTTCTCAGCCCACGTCAGCCACGGTCTTTTGTTGGATCTTGGGCTGTCTGACCGCTGTCTGTCTCCGACCGTAACTACTGTCGGACAATATCTGCCTCTGACTACTGTCGGGATATCACGGCTGCCTATAGTCCTTTCGTATGCTCGAGTTTCTGCCTAAATATACATTATATACGTGCATTGTTATTCAAATTCGTAGGATTTCATCCGTTGCGCCGTTACTCGAATCGCATCTACGAATCTACGAGGGTAAATTTCGGAATAATTACAGATTGAGGATAGAATTATCGCCGCTCTGTCCTTTCAAGCACAGTGGAATTAAATTAAATGAAATAATTTCCCAGAAAAGGAAGAACAAGTTGATTTTCTGCATTTTGATTTCGTTTTCAGTTTTTGAATTTCAATTTTGATACAACGATAGTGAACTAGAAAGGTAGATAGGAAACTAGAAAGAATGATATTTGAAGATTGCGGGAGAATAAATACATATTTGATATTAAAGCACATTATATATCTAGTAATGTCAAATGAGAAGAATTATTTAATCGTCAGATGCAATTAAACCACTGTTTCGTTTGACTTAAAATAACAATTGGAACAAGAAGGATTATCTAGTAGATACTGTTATATATTTTCGACCTTCTCTGTGCTTTTGCATTCTTCAATTTCTCACAGATGCATGGAAATCGCCGATCTAATTGTTCCTCGAAAAACTTCGACGAGAGATTCGACGAAACCAATTCGTTTTTCAGTACTTTCTGCCGCTGATAGGAAGAAGAAACCGACGCAATTGCTGCCAGGGTGAGTCACGATCGACGGAATTTCGAGAAGGATAAATCCCTCGGATGGAATTGATTGTGCAATTACTTATTTCGCGGTGCGCAGCGATGCGAACGATCGATCAAAGGAAGGTAAATGTCGCGTTTCCCGGTATAACCGGATGAATTACCATCGTTTGAGCTTTCTTGAAATTGCAATTCATTAATCGCCGGCAGCCCGGATAAAAAGTGCGTCCATGTAAATTGAAACGGGTCAACTCGACGTTACTAGCAATTAATCCTTCGCCGACGCACGGAATATTAAATTTGTGCTGCAAGCATACTTCGTAGATGCATTATGTATTTGAGTATGTATGTGTAAAATTATGAGTTTTTCAAAATGATATTTAAAAAGATTTTATTTATTAAAATTTGCAGAAATGTTTGAAACGTGACCTAAGAATTATAAATGATGATTCTGTCATGCCTATATTAATAAAAATAACGAGCTTGCCTGCCTAAATAATTAAACTATTATTATTATCATAACGGATACTTGTGCTTTTACGAATAATCATAATCGTATCAACGTAACGCGCCCCGCGAATATATGAATTTGCGCAAACGTTTGCAAACGATCTAGCCTCGCTCTCAACAAAGACGCGCAAATTAACGAAAAACGCGGGGAAACCGCCATCTAATTGACCACTTTTGCCCAGCTGAGTTAAGGTGACGACCAAAGTTCCACCTCGCTAATCACGCCCGTGATTCAATCATCTTGGCAAAAACTAAATCCCAAGCGGAACGAGGGCCGCGCAGCGACGAGGGATTAAAGCGACTTCTTTTGACGAGGCGCCGCGCCGGCTGGAAAAACGCGAATCCGAAGCCGTAGCAATCCGAAGTAGTTTTCTCCGACTGATTTAACGAGAGAGGCCAAGTGCAATGCACCTGTAACGCGATCTCTAGGTTGTCGCGTCGTGTCCTGTCGAACAATTACTCGAACAGTTATTTTATCAGGGGGTAACCCAGAAAATCAGGCGCAACGCTGATGCAACGAAAATTAGCGATTGGTTGATTTGGGTCACGTGATTCGCGAGGGGGCGTGAGGCAGACCTCGAGTAGGAGTGGTCTTGAAAGGTTTCTAAAAGGTTTCAATTTAGAAAATTTCTTTTCGTTGGTAAATAAATTGGAATGTAGCAAGTGGCGTTTAAATTTTTTGACTTTTTGCAGATCTTTTGTGCAGATAAATAATGGAGCAGAATCTGGAAACAGAAAATTTATTTTGTATATTGTACGCATTTCTACGTTAAATGCAAAGAAATTAGTAATCTAGTGATTAAAATTTGAAGACCGAGGAAGTCTTTCCTTCTCCGAAAAAGTTTCCTTTAATTTTAAAATTCTACTAGCACGTGAGTTTGAGAGTGTTTGGCGAATGCATTCAGTTAGAAGATTTTTTGATATAAAAAGAGAAAATAAATAAATATTAAACTGATATACAGAAAAACAGGGTGACTGAATATCTATCAAGTGATAATACAATGATAGTATTTGACAGATTATTTTGCTTCCTCTGTACCACGCTGTATCAATTTATTATTTGTTGTTAAACCACAATTAGTGTTGTTACAAATATCACCGCTAAACATCGATATTTATGAATTACCATTTAACATTAATTAACATCATCATGGTAAATATAGTGAAATATTAACGTAGCAATGTATTAAAATGTTGCACAAGTAATTCATATTCGCAGTAATTTAATAACAACAAATTGGCAGTAATTTAATAATACGATGCACGGGAAGCAAGATGATAATTGAATATCCGTCAAACAGCTCGTTTAAACAAAAAATTCACCCGATTCTGTGTGTGCTTCAAGTTCCCGACAACGGGGCGATCAACATTAATTTCAATAGAAGCGAATATCAAAGCGAAAGGACGTAAAATGATTTCGCCGCAAGATATTAATCTAGATTGCGTTTCAATCGAAAACACCAGGATTACCATTACCTTTACCCCCGAGATTCCATTTTAAATTCAATCACGATCGAAGTTGCTCGCAATTGGAAAACATCGCTGTGGGGTTTCGGCGGAAGCAGTACGAGCGTTAAAAAAAAAAGCGAAGAACAAAGAAGAAGAAGAAGAAAAAAAAGCATGGAAATAAAAACTGTCAAATCTCGGTAATTTTCAATCACAATCACACCGTGAAGCCTGTGATACACGAATTCCTCGTGGAAAAACAACCGAATACGAGGAAGAATTATCTTCGTTCCCTTTATTCCCTTTATGCATTCTCGTTTCTCTTTCAGCTGCCAGTGTTACACGGTCGTGCGGGCTCAAACGGCTCAATTTTTCGTGAAAAGATACCTCGAAAACGATGTCAATCAAATTTCGGCTCGTACAGACTTGATACGTCACTTTTGTGATTAAAAATGAACGAATAATTAAAAGTAGCATTTTCATCGATTCGAAAGAACAGATCATGGTTTCGATGGAGTTTGAACTCCAGCTTGAAAATTCAATTCTTTCGAACTGAAGAGAATTAAGATCGAAAGATCGATAAATATTAACAGATACAAAATAATGTAACGCGACGCATTGTAACTCGCATCAAAATTATTACAATTGTAATTACATCACAGTTAATTCTTATCTGAGAAAAGAATAACAAAAAGAAAATGGTAAAACAAATGTTTATATTTTCCTTTTTGTCTTTAATATTATTTTGTATTCAAAGGGCAATTTGAAATATTTCATCGATGTTCCCTCGTCTCTCTCTCTCTCTCTCTCTCTCTCTCTCTCTCTCTCTCTCTCTCTCTCTCTCTCTGGGGAATAAAATTTCATCCAGAAGTTTCGCGTGCACGTATCGAATTTATATGCGCGCGCGCGCGCACGGACATCGTTCAATCTGCCGTGTTTTACAATAGGTACAACCGAATCGCGCGATTACGCGTTTATACGATCTGTTACACGCGCAGCCGGCGGCGAAACTGCATTTCGCTAATTGCGCCCGTGATTTGATTGTCCGCTCGAAAAATGGATTCGGATAAACCTGGAGATTTATGTAACCGCGAGAAGCGCGGAAAGACCGCTGCCCGATCTGTTCGATGCCGTTTGTCACGCTGCGAACGGAAAAGGATAACGATCGCAGCCAATGATGTTACAAACGATCGTGCGGGATTGACAAATCCTCGCGGAAATTTTCAGAAATTTTCAGAAAGATGATAAAACAATGTGATATCGTTGATGAAAGTTTTCTTAATTCTTAATGCGTTCTACTCTACATTTTTTCATACTTACATCTTGATATAATGAGAGAGAGGTTCATAAAAAAAGTATTTAATTATTTACAATAGAAGTATATTACGTGTGTATGTTACGTATAATAAAACGTTTCGAAATCTCATTAACAGTATGATGAGACACAACTGTCAGGACTGATGAAATTCAAAACTAACCTAAAAAAAACTATTTATTTATCGTAAACATATATTTAATATTAAAATAATAACAAGTGTTAAAGACAATTAAATTGAAATAATAACAAGTGTTGAAGATAATTTCGTTGAACAGTGAACGCTTTGGTTCACAAACAATTCCAAACCCATATATCCGTATCAAACGTTTTTGAAACTTCTACAAGTATATATATTTTTAAATTTGTTCCAAGTTTGGCCAATCATATAATATTTCGTTCTTCCAAATTTCTCGAACAACGTAATTAGAACAAAAGTCGAACGACTTTTGATAAAACTTTGAAAGTAAAACCTAACCAAAAAACTAAACTTAACCTAACCTAAAAATAACGATCAAATTGATTCTAATATCCTTTCTCTTACATAAAATTTACTTCAACAAACGGAACAACAATTTTACTTTCCAAAGGTATTTAGCTTAAAAGTCAAGAAGTCGAGTAAAATCGAGGCGTGTTAATTAAATCGGACGCAGATCGAATAATGATGCGACACTGGCTCTCTTCTAATTACGCGCCTAATTCGATTGTCCCGACGAGAAATGAATTCGAGAAAACCGATGTAAATAGGGTGTCCAAGACTTTGGAATAAATCTCGCAGCTTAGTGGTTATTTTCACAATCTCAGTCCGACTAAATCCTAAATTAAAGAGTACCATTAAAGGTTCGTTTGCACCAGCAACAATCGATAACTAAATTAATTTTAATACGTGCGATTATTTAAGCAGAAGTTTGAAAGAAATTTTCGTATTCTTTGACAAAATCTTAGAGTGAAGTTAGTCGTTCGAGACTGATTCAAAGTGTGAAGAGGACAACGACTGAATTTATATTATAAATTTATATTTATAATTGTATTAATTTGCAATTTGACAGAGAAGACAAGTTGTTAATTTAAGAATGAATTGCAAAATTCACACGTTGCCTCTTCATTTATTTTGTTTGCTTTTTAAAAATAGTAGATATTTCTTTCACGTTCTTCGAGCTAATATACGATTTTCGATTTTTGCATCCAGAAGAAGTGAATTTCCCGAACGTCGCGCTTTTCCGCGATCGAGGAAACGAATTTCGAGATTCAGAGGAGAAGCCTTCTATTATCACCTCCTATTGTTGACTCTACGAAATCGATGGTTCGTTTCGTTGTTTCAACAGAGAGATTGGAAGAGTCGAATCAAAAAATTAGCCGTTTCTTCATCGAGGTCTCGGGTTTCCTCAGTTCTCCCCTGCGAAGAGAAAAATTAAATTCCTGTCCTGTTGCGCGAACGTCACCGTGCTTTATCCTCTCAAATAAAATCACCGACCCAGAACGATAAAGCAGCGTAATTTGAAATTTCTTCGAGCGTTTCTCAGCTCTGAAACCGAGAGCCATAGAGAGAGAGAGCCTAGAGTGCCTTTTTCGCGAAAAAAATTGAACGAACGGAAGCTGAACGGTTTCGACATGACTTCAAATGAATTTTAATTACACCTCTCAACACGCTTGCACCGTCTTGATCGGAACTTTCAACGTCTTCCATTTTCTCGAACAAGCAAAATCTCAACAATTTCAACAATTGTTTATAGAAAGTATAAAGTAAAAATATCCAAAGTGTAGTGCACGTTTAATGGTGCGAATTGTCTATGCTGGTTTCAATAAGAGAGTTCATTGACGTTTCATTTTCGATCTATTTTCAGATGATCTGGGATTATACCACGGTACTCGAGAGAAAGTGAAAGTATCTCTATTGAGAAAAATTACGATTTCAAGTTGGAAAAGGCGAAAGGGACCATCATTTACAACAACGTTGCACGAAGTAATTGATAACGCAATACAGAATCAATCATTCATGTCTACGAGCGTAACGTGGTATTCGTTCATTTGCAAAGTTGAATAATCCTCGAACAGCCTGATCGAATCATGATGTATTGTCTGCTATTGATCGGAATTAATGACGAAACAGAAGGCTGGCAGAAACTGTTCAAATGATTACAAATTACATTTCGCAAATGTAATTGCCCGACCTGATCATGATATGTCTACACGGGACATAATACGCAAAACAGACGGTAATTATAAAAATGAAAATTTCATCTTTGTGTGTAAAAGCTCTTGAGCATTTAGTAGACGAATATTTTTTTAATTAATAAAATTCATAAAATTCGTAACATTTATGAAAAATTATGTAATTAATCGCACGAACGTTCACAGAGTACTGTCGAGTGTACCGAACATACACACACTGAATGACGATGAAGAAAATATTTGCATTGCCTGCGCAGATAGGCGCGCAATTCATTTTAACAAACGTTGCAAGTCGCATAAAATTTCGTCTGGAAATAAAAGAAAGAGGGAATATGCGCAAGTGGCAGGGACAGAGACAAATAGAGCCCGACTCCTCGAATTAAAACGGACGTTTGTCTCTCGAGGAACAGAGGGCACACGACTATCGAAATATTTTGATCGATAAACTGTCGATCGTATGGCGTTGGCGTGATGTAATGGCTTGTCACTCGCACTCTGTCAATTTTCGTTACCAGCTTGAACATGCAAAGTTCAGTTCCTGCTGCGCTCAGCACTGTCACGAAGATTAGAATTTCGTGATTATACAGATTGAACTTGTCGCCGGGTGAACGGTGCCGTCGAGTAGTTCGTTAATTAAATTTTATGCCTGTTCCGCGGATAGCGCGCACTCGTATCGTCTCCTCCTTCGATCATTATTTCATCCGGTTCGTTCGCGCTAGAGTTCTAGGACGGCAAGACAGCAAGACGAGGTCAGAGTCTTTGAAGAAAACGATGAATTTTCTATCTGAAGCGAAGCTGTCGCAAGCGGCAGTATCTCTGTTGCTAATTACGATTCAGACAAGCACGTACGTGATAACCATGCACTTGTACACGTGCATTTGTAAGCTGAGCGTCTGACTGCTCGATGAGCTGCTTTATAACAGTTATATTTCTAAATAACAAATAACACCATCAACTGAAGAGAATGATCTTAATTTATTACCACCGAAAGTGATTTTAGCGGGGGTAACCCAGAAAATTGGCTGATGCAACGAAAATTAGCGATTGGTTGATTTGGGTCACGTGATTCGCGAGGGGGCGTGGGGTAGACCTCGAGTGGGAGTGGCGTTGTCTGGTACTGAGCGATCGCGCCTGTAATTTATTCTGTATCGATTCAAATGTCAAATTTGCGTGTCAATAAAGTTTTACGGTTGCTTCTGGGCCAATACTTTTAAATGTTGCAGAATCTCCGTTTTAAATCGTTCGATTCAATAAGTAATTCTCAAGAACAGATCCGGCGACACTGTCCACGTTTTTGGATTTTAATTCTTATCATTGGTAATGGTTGAGGTGGAAAATCTGCCTGAATCGATGAGACAAAATGGTAAGGGAGACCCGAAAAAATACATTGCACGCAATGTCTATTCATACGCCTCGTCCGTGATGAAACTAATTTATCTTCCCAAATGACTGTCGAATATCGAGTGGTTCGCTTGGAGGCGCTCTGCGATCGATAGCGATTGGCCTAACGCCCGAGGAAGCGCCGCGTCGTCAAGATCACGCTACGTAGTAGGTGGAAAATTATAGTTGCGAGAGCAACGGTCGGATCTGGGACCAGAGACGAAGCCAAGTCCGGAAGCTATGGCCCCTGTCATCGACGACATCCGTGTCATATGACTCGACACTGATGCTATTCGCGTCGCAGAAACTGCTATCGGCGACCTGTAACACTCGACATGATCAACAATAGAGTCGTAAGACTCAATACTGATGACCGTCGTGAGATTCAATGCTGACCATGTCAAGACGAGGGCACTTGGAAACGGGAATAACCAATAATTTCCGTACGATGGGATTAATGTTGTAGGAGCTCAATCGAATCGAATCGAATCGAATCGAATCGAATCGAATCGCACGTACGACGATCGTGAATTTATGCGACTCGAAATTCGTTCGATTACAGATGATTACGCGACGAAATTACGCGCGTCGGGGATTAGTCAAAATGAATAAAGTATCGAGTTTGAATATCTGCGCGCGGAAATGTTGAATGTTGCACACGACAGATGGTTGAAGCTTGTGGTATTTAAAATTCATACTTTAACGAGCGTGTAGAAATACATGGGAAAGAAATCGTTACGTCTTACCCTTTGGATATTTTATACATTCGTGTTCTACTTGAAATATCAATCGGAAATTTTGGCAAATTCGCTATTTTCGAATTTAAATTTTATCTTTGAAAATTCTGCAAATTCTAAAAAGCACTGTATATATTTAATCTTTTCTGACCGTCAGGTTTGCCATAACACGTCGAGCTAACGTGAAAACCAAATACGTATAGACCCATAATAACACTTGGAATAATTTCACGGTGTAATTCAAATGTACAACACACGTTAATGTAGAAACGAAGTACAGAACGACAATAACGTATATTAAACGAATAACACAGTTAATGTAACAGTATCTTCTACAGAATATTATAAATATCAACAATTGCAAATAATTACTACTTCGCTGTGACTCCGTTATTTTATTTAATGCAATTTAATGTAAACGATAGAAAAAGGGATCCTGCGAGAAGAATTAAATAACGAAATATCGTGTAAACCCTCGTTGTCGTCTTTCACGCTGAATATATCGTAAAATATCACGATTATGTAATAATACTACATCGAATGCAAGAGTCTACAAGCCAAATGCGACAAGCGCGTGTAGGCAACTCCAGTGTAAACTTATAATCGAATGATTCTTTGATGACGTTACGCTAATACGTATCTGACAGTAACGCTATTATTCGGGGATCTGAAGCAGAAACCGCGAATTTCAGCGGTCTCAGCAAGGTAGCTGCGGAGATGAAAGATAAAACCGCAGGTTTTAATTGGCCCAAATCCCTACGTTCCCTGCGAGGTGAATATTTTTCCATTTTCTCGTGGAAATTATTAACAAAATTTAACAAAATACTCCACGTGCACGTGCGCTAAGTATTTCCAGATTATTGCAGGACCGTGGTTTATAGCTCCAAAGTAATTACGCTTAGTAACAAGGACACGGCCGCGTGTAACGCGTCGAATTCGCAGGATCACGCCGCGCGAACACCGTTGTGTATCCCGTGTAATTATTTCCGAGTTTATTACGGAGTCAGTGTAAATCGGAATTTCCTGCAAACATACCGGGTGTTCAACGAGAAATCAAATCGGGATCGTGAATTGTCTCTTGAAATAAAGACGAGTTGTTTCTGCGAAGAAGAGAACAATTTTCTTTCTCGTCGAAGATATTACGCGAGTTTTTGATCGGAGATTCAAGTAGCGAGAAAGTTGCGAGAACTGAATATTTTATCCTTGAAATAAAATGCGAGAGATCTTTCTGTCCTTTATTCCGACGCACACGCGTTTAAAACGTAACACTTGGGCATACAAGCGAGTCGTGACTTCTTTGAGTATTCCTAAGATTAGAGAGTGATCGTAATTATTAAATAAATTTGGCCAAAAACTGTTGCCACTCCGAGGAAGTGTTACACAAAATTATGTAAGAACGAGATTCCTCAAACGTTACCGAGGAGAATGAACGTCAGTATGGGAATTATAAAAAGCACGACTCGATGATGTACGAGATATAAGTCAAGGAAACTGGCTGAAGCAATATACATGTACGCGATGGAACAGGAAAATGAATAATGAACAAAGTTTTGTCCACTCTAAGGACCGGTGTAAGAGTTGTGGTTTCGCCACCATATATCAGATGTAACTTCACGAAATTACACGGTGCGTCGACAGAAATTTATATCCGAAGTTACAATACGAAAAAACTACCGTCAAATACGCGTTCAAACCGCTTCTTTAGATTTTCGGGGTGATTGATAAAGACAAGTAGACACCAATTACATTTGGATTTGTAAAATTTGTCAAAACTTTTGGTCGAACGATTATTAAATTGAAATAGCCAAAATAAACTAAACGTGTGCAAAATTCGTCTTTCTGCGAATACCGCAATGGGGGTAAGGAATGCTACACGTTCCACACATTTTTATGAAAAATAGAGATTCGTCACTCCGTCGACTGCCTCGCGTTTATTTCCGCGCCCTCTACGGGCGTTATTAGTCCGATAATTGATGTCCGTAATGTCTCTGGACCCAAGTCCTGCGAACTCGGACGTAGATTTCAGAGACCTGACACTTACAAGTGTTACGTAGTTACGTAGCTCCGTAGATTTTGCCTTGGGAACTTGGAACTTGGACCTAGTGCAGAATTTCTCTGGAACCCAAACTTGGAGCCTCGAATCTCGATCTTAAAGGGACTCTACGATATTGCGTCGCATTATTGTTTACAAGTGTCTCTATTACTGCACGTAATTACTCGTCTGCCTGTGTCCGAGTAACACAATACACATTTTGTTGCGTGGAAAATTAAAGCGCACGAACGAAAGAACAACGTCGAGTTTCAAAAGAAGAGTCGGCAAGTGTAATTTAAGTTCGTCGCGTAAGCTTAAGTTGGCCGAGTCCCAAGTTCCATACAGTTAATTACAAGCGTTTGCAGGTGTAGTCTACGCACAGTTAGTTTGTAATTTAAGTGCGTCAAAATGCAGGAATTGCTCGAGATACTTTCGTCGTTGCATCATGGCCGCGGCAAATGGATTTGTCACAATCTTGAACAGCGATTCATTTGACCGTGCTGTTCCAAGAGATCCATCTCGCGAACTTGGTCTGTCCTAACGATTAAATGACAAATAATTAAAGAGTCGGGAAATCAGTCACCAGAAATCTACGAGATGAAGAAGATTGGATTCGAAATTATTGGCAATACTTCTCTGACGATTATCATTAGGCGGAGATGGATTTTGAACTTGTGCAATTTTCTCCGAGGAGAGAAAGGGAGAGGTGCGATGGGTCTAACTGCGTCATAGACCCATAGGGGGGTTTTCAATGTTTCATTTGCCGAGCGATATATTTGTGCTTACAGTTACGCACGAGTGGCTCAGCCAACGAATGTAACTAACCAACAAGAAATTGTTCCCTTGCTCGCTGTTCCGTGATATTAAGAATCGATACGAATACACAGTTTCTTTTATTCGGAGCAAATTTACAGAATGCTGTGTCTTTCCACCGAAATGAAACAGTTTTTCATTCTTTGTAGAAAAAACAAATGGTTTGCAAATTCTTCACTTTCGAGTTAATGTCTCCTGTTATACCCCAGTTCTTGTGGGTAATTCCCGGTAATTTCAGTCTTCGACTTGCTCCGATTTATATTATTTTATTCAGTCTACGGTGCTGCGATTCCTAAGAGATTCCAGTTTGAATGGTACTTGCGTTTCATCCGCAGCACGATTCAATTATAAAATAATTTGTCTCGGTCGATCCGAACTGCCGGACAATAAATAATAATCGAAGTCACTCTAGCGAGATAGTCCGCCTATTAAAGTTCGTTTTTTTGGCGCAGATTAGAAATTCACGTTTCGTACGAAGGCGGCAAAGTTTTCAAAGTTTGCCGAGAAACTCTACTCCGGCGATGGACGATCTCCGCTGGTTCGTACAAAGAGACACGCAGAACGAATAATTTCGCTTCGGAGAAAAATGAAATCGGACGAGTCGCACGCGCGTTCGCCACAACTCGTTCGAACGTTCTTTAACGCGCTTAATCATAATCTTCAATCATAATTCTAATCCTATTAAACGTGCGCGAATGGAATGAAAGTTCGCCAGCGAGATAGGTAAAGTTAGAACAGCCAGAATTTATCCCAGGACGTGCACGGTAATGACGTCAAACTGAAAATTAGCTCCGCGGGGATCTGGTTCGAAAGTATCCTAAGAATTTGCAAATATTAAATTTCCCTCCGAAATATAATAAATTGCAGAGTATCTCGAAAACTCACTCGGATATTAAACTGCGCACAGTCTCTCGCGAGACTCGGAAATATTAAATCGTACGCCGAATATAAGTAATAAGTCGGCGGAGTGTCGTGAGATCTGAGAATTGAGAATATCGTAAGAATCCAGAACGCGGATATTAAATTATCCCTCGGGCGATAAACCCCGGGAATATTTCGAAAGATCACAAAATATTGAGTTGCGGATATCGCGTAGAAAACGTGTGAAAATTATCGCGAAGAATCCCGGGAGCGGACACCATCGGAAATCCATTCGGAGGAAAAAAATTCGCTGCCGAGTTCTCCAAGTTCGTGGCGAAAGCAGTTTCGCGGAGAACGGAATAACGTCGCTTTAATTTTCCGTTCGCGAGTTATTGGATTCGTCAATTAATTCCAGGTTCGTTGTGCGAAATTAATCCGCCGTACAATCGCGTTCGATTACAGTTCGAATACTAGAATCTCTTAGAATTCATTACATCTATTGAATGCGAGTATCACGTTCGGGAATGTTCATCTCGCGGAATGCTCGATGCTCGATGCTCGAAGGTGGATCGATATTCGCGCGCAGCCTGAAAATGGAAACGCGAATGGAAAGTGAATTCGGCTGGCGAATCGTATCGGAGGTCCGGAATCCGTGGAACGCGCGTTTTGAAGGTTGATGCGCGTAGTTTGATAAATCCGTTAATGATTAAAGGGTCGAAGTGGCGAACGATGTAAGTATCGAGAGAGTAAAAGATGACCTTCCCAGCGCGAACGCGAGAGTCGATGGCGAGAAACTTTTTGAAAAAGTTCCACACTCCGCGCGAGATCGAGGCGAATGAATTTACAATCGTTTTGTCGCAAATTTTTATTTCGGCTGTTTTCGGCAAATTATAATTGCACGCGCTAAGAAACGGAAATTGGAGAACTGGAAATACCACAATGAGTTCTCTGCGTTCGACACACTTTTTATATTTCGACGCTTTGCGTGTATTTTGCAGGTTTCGTCTTCTCAAAAATGCATAAAAAATTCACAGCCTTATTAAATATATTTATATATTTATATATAATTTATATATATGTACAAGTCTATGTTACTAATCTGATAAGAAGATGCAAACGTGGATGATTAATTTAACAGAAATGCGTTGGTTCTTCTCCTTCTTAACGAGAAACGACGAGAAACAACTTGAATTAATCTTACTATTAATTGTTACTAAAACGTAGCAAGCTGTAAGAGGAATTTTGTGCTCAATTAGCACAAAATACTTTATATTACTTCTCTCTCTCTCTCTCTCTCTCTCTCTCTGGTGTAATTGATTTTTACAACGTCAAATTAGCAGTTCATTCCGTTAAACGGTGGTTCGTATATTTATTTCTGTAATTGCTGCTTGCAACGAAACGTAATATTCAGCCGTTTCTTCGGAAAGATCATTGAAATTGATTCGTTGTCGCGATCTGAGAAGTAGAGAGCATTTCGATCGCGAATTATCGTCGAAATTACGCCGACGCGCGTCGTTCATTTGCGTAAACTAGCGTTCGAAAATGAAATTATATTTAGACGCGAGACGTTCGTTGGAAGAACATTCGGCGTGGTAATTTGGCTGGGATTAGCGCACTTCAGGATACATTCGGACGATTATCTGCGCGCACTCGTACACATAAGTGCATGCATTGTAAATGGTCGGAAAATTGCTGCTCGCGGATAAGTTGGTTGCTCGACTTGAAAGACGTGTTATTGCCGAGACGTACGCCGCTGATACGACAAGTACGTGATTTCCTTCGTGTTTTGCACTTGCACTTAAATTAGCATTTCCTGACTTGTTAATAATTAACTCTACTTACCCAATGAAATACTGCGATCAAATGAAATGACGATTAAGGATGAAAGTCTGCAGTTGGCATCAAAACTAATGTTCTAATGTTCATACCGTTTATGGCGTGTTGCAAGCACGAAGAAAAGGAAAATAACGTTTGTAATAATTTTACTAATATCGCACTGATATTAGCCGTTTGCACGTTCTTGATTGTTACCATGAAAAATTGTTGAGATATAAAATATTGAGATAGTTAAGATATAGAGTAGAAAACTATAATTACATTATAAATGCATATTACGGAAATGTACTTGTATTGATTTCGTGCAAAATAAGCACTCCGAAATTCATCAGCACCGACATGTATAAACTCTAATCATGTTCGCATAAGTGTAAATATTAATCGGATATTACGCAGCTTGAATATGAATAGAAATTTTCATTTTATCGATTGATATACGGCTGAAGAACATTGATAACATATATCGATGTAATATGTAAAATATTGCACTTTCTGTCAAACAAACAAAAGGATTCTTTTCAGCTTTGAAAAAATGAACAAACGGACACTCAACTGTTGCAAGAATATTCCGTGAATAATTCTCAACAATTTTCTGGACCTGCGTCCTTAACTCCGTTAGAATATAGGGAATTAGAAGTTTCAAATTCTAGCTCACGCGTAATGTTACTAAAGCGCTTTGGTAATTATAGTTTCGGAGTGCTTGGCGCAAATTTTCGCGCGTTAATATTTACATTGACCAAGACGATGGTCTGGAACTGAAAAGAAACTTAATTCTGGAGGATCGAGCCGAGACTGCTATTGGTTCAAAATCTGTCGTTAAATGTTGAAATATTAAATCAAATTCATATTTGAAAAACGATTACTTTCGAAAGTGAAACAATGAAAAATATAATAACGCGAAATTGCTGCATAATCTCTGTTGATCCGAGTGCATTTACAAATTCCATTTGCAGGAATTACACTTTTACAAGAATCTGTGGATTTGTACTTGGAAGAAAGAATTGTTGCATTTTTAAAGCCCCAAAATTACTCGATTCTCTCCGCGTCTGTGGTCGTAAAATCCTTTCAAAATATTTGATCAAAGAGGCTAATGAATTTCCACGTTTTGCAAATTCCAGAAGCGTGGTACGTAATCGCACGTTCAGGGATATTGCATTAATAGTCTGCTTGCGTGTGTGAACAAAAAAGTAGATGGAGTTTATACAGTAGACCTACGTATTATTCATCCGCTTGTGATATTAAATACTAAATATAAATCACTATTATATCATGTTACATTGCATACTTTGTATGTTTTATAACTATTTTAAAAGAAGTTAATGCTAGATGCAGCAGCTGACAGTAGGAAAGAGTTTGACGACTATCATTCGCATTGATAAAAAAATATCTGCTTTAAAGGTTACTAACTCTCCGTACGTATAGATCGATAGCTAAGTGTGAAACACGTAGATCTTCCATATCAATGTTGACTTTATGAACATTTCGTCGTCGAGAACTATTCAGAAATTATATCTTCGTACAAACGAATATTAATTTTCCACTTTCCTCGATCGACTTTTACATACGCTTTGTATTACGATTTCAAATTGAATTTCACGCCAGATCGACAACTGCGAACGAAAATGATCCATCTTCGAAACGCGACCTCGCGATGAAACGGCGCAGATCCCGCGATTTTCATCTCTTCTACTTGAAACGCTCTCGGATCGATTCTTCGCAATCGGAACAAGGAAAAACTACGCGCGCATCAGGCGCTCCATTTCCGTTCAAATTGACAAACAGGCAAGCTCGATTCTGCCGGCTCGTACGGATTTCCAGATTGCTGATTCATCCGGCTGGAAATTTACGACCGATCCAAATGTATTGCTACGTTAACTTTATAATTCTATTCGTCGGATATCGATTGCTCGATTCGAGCGCCGACAGGGACGAGGCTGCTGCACGCGCAGCTCGATCTACGTTTGTAATTTCGCCTACGAATTAACGGTATTCCTCTCCATTTGCTCTTTTTTTTTCCCCCCCTCTCCTCGCATCGCGGAATTTTCAAAACGTGCGTTGCGCGTGGGTCACGTGAAATGTCTAGCTTGTTCAAAAAAAAAAAAAAAAAAAACACTTCGTTTGGATTGATTCGACTGCCTCGAATGAAACGATTCAACGGGCGTTTGAGCAATTTCTTCGATCGAAAAAATTAAAAAATTATCGTCTTTTAAATCTTTCCAGTTGGAGAAATTACCCTTTTTCGAAACTAATTGTCACATGGATGTACATCTACACTATAGTCGAACGCGTAGATAAATTGTTCGTGCTCCCACGAAATTTTCTGTACGTTAAAATTTCTTTAGAGACTCTGGAAATGTTCATCAGACTCTTACGCTTGAGAAAGAACGAATTACGAGCAGTTTTAGAATTTCCAATTTCGCTGAAACGTGTAAATACGCTGGTACAAGCGATAAATTTGTTACTACTCGGGATGCACGCAGCATAACAGCGTGATATAAAGAGGATTATTGTTCGAGTGGTTGCTCGCGCGGAGCGTAGACAGTTTTAACGCGCGAATATTTATCACCTACTTCAGTGGCACTATTACATTGAATTACACGAGGAAATGCGGATGACCATATTTTGCAGCAACGATAATTAACAATTCGTTTGGATGACAAACGACAGAAGAGCCAAGTATCAGATGGCAATGAAGATCGATTTGTAAAATGTTATGCTCGCAGAGATTACGTAGGAATTTAGCTGCACGTGCGTTGTACGTGAACTGTGCGAACAATCGAGCTAAATAAGGATCGTTATGCCGCAGAATTAAATTATCCTTGTTTAACTAATTAGTAGATTATTCTTCCTCGAAATTATTATTCGATGAAACGACCAAATTCAAATTTTTCATAAAGATAATTTGAAAAGGAACAGAATTTAGTTTACATTTTAGTTACATACGGATATTGCGTGCAATTTTTCAACTTGAATTGTTGTAAATATTCAGACGTGGAAACTCGAGAACGCATTTCGAAGGTGTGACGCTTCGAGAAGATACGGCGAAGGGAAGTGAATGAATATTTTTCGGCTTCCAAATAAAATTGCTGCTTGAACGTCCATTTCACGAAGATCATAATCCGGATGAAGCTTTGTTTTACTTTACACGATCAGCAACTGCATCGTGCATTCGGGATAAATTCGAGTAACAAAGGATTATGTGGTACTTGGATCTCTGATGAAATTTCGGGACGACGTTCATCCGGCAGTTCCAGGCTTGCGGACATTGAACAACGACTGTGCAGAATATTTTAGCATTAATTTCGACCGAGCTGGCCAAGTCCTCGATGGGATCGTATCTCTGATCAACTGACACTAACGTCTGCATCCCAAAAAGAAATTACTTTTCTCGAGATTCGTGTTTCGTCGCCGTTAAATAAACAATTTTAATAGCAATGCGTTTGTTTGTCGTAAGAAGGGAGCGTACATAAGTTTCGAGGGTAAGTAATGCTCGTAATTGTCGTTCAATTTAATTTACGAAGCTGATCAAGAATTGAGTTCGACAAGTTTGCGAATATTTATAGTACTTTTACGAATGTAATTTAAAAACATAGAATCTAGGTAATTTTAAATATTAAAAGGGCCATTAAATTTGCACTTTTGCGCCTCCACATTTTTCACTAGTGACGAGATTAGGTTCGTTTGTAGAGCTAAAGTTTCACGACGATTATATCATCCTCATTGACACTCAAATTCATTGTTTTCAGTAGAAGCGTCAAACAACGTTAAACAACAAGCAAACACCGCTCGTGCGGAACCATCGTTGACTTTCGTTCTGAATTAACCGCCTGTTATACACCCTGCGCGATATTACGTCGGAGCGTATCACGATCGCATATCGATGCACTTCACGGAGTGTCCCGTTGCATCTGACATTATTAGTACCAGGACCAAAGTGCTCTCCGTTCGATAAAACGCGTGCAACGCGCGCACGTGAGATCAACCATCCGAGTGATACGGAGCCGACGATGGTCTTCTGTTGTATGATAATAGTTCGTTTCAACTGGCACAATGAGAACGTACAGAGGGCAGAAAAAGAGAGAAGAAGAAGAGGGGAAGAGGGACGGACGAGTAAAAGAGAACTGAATCACAGATAATGGCCACGACCCACGCGGCCAGCACTTGTACATCCAACACTTGTTGCTGAGAATTCCAGTTAAATCGTCTCTAAAAAAAAAAAAAATTGCCAGAGTTTCGCAGAGTTCCCGACGATGATCGATCGGAAGTTTGTTGAAAAGAATATCCGTTCCCTTTGTGGTTTTGACACAATGGTGTTCATCGGGTACACCGAGGTTTTTGAAAGGTGCGTTTTTTCGCTTTGGAGGAACGATGTTTTAATTGGATGGAAAAAGTATCAAATCAAACGCATAAACGCACAAACATGTATTTATTATTAATAATACGTATTATACTGTTATTTATTATCTAAAGTGAGAGAATACTCCCGAAAACGTGAAAAAAATTCATTTCCCATGTAATTTCCTAAATTAAAATTCGATTTTTCTCGAAAATCAAACTTTGGAGGGAAAATTTATTCTTTCACAACGAACGATTTCCTGTTTGCTTGTACATAACTTAAAAAACTCCGTAATAACGTGATCGTTTACATTACGAAAGATTTTTGACGTGATTCGCGACGTAGCAAAGCGACATTCTTTGAAATGCAACGGTATCGGCCACCCTTTTCACGGTGAGAAATTAATTTCACACTGAAATTACTCGGCCCACGCTCCGAGCTATTCGTTTAAACTACGAGCGCTTCGGAAAAGTCGGCTACCACGTCTACGACTCGTGTTTGCGCTTATGGGGTGTTTCTGAATTTGTTGCTGGCAATTTGGAGGTTAATTTCTGGCCAGATCGTTCGTTACCACAGACGGGGCTACGTAAGTAGAACGAAACAAAGGGGAATTTACGGATTTCCAATGACTCTGAATTAAACTACTCGGCGAGAAATTGAACCAGCATCTCTGGCGAAAAAATTAGGAAAATATAGAAGACACGACGTAACACGAACTGCAGACGCCTAATGATTTTGACCCTTCGGTACTTTTTGATATTTATTTTATTACCTTTGATACTGGAAAATTATGAATGCTAGATGTAAGTGTATCATTGGTAGTCTGAAAAATTTTGAAATATTCGCTCAATCCAGTATTTTGTTTTAAAATAAAGACAAAAACATTTGTAGCGGCCTGGGATTCCTCAACGAGTTTCGAACAGTAGCACAAGTGGCCGCAAGTGGCTGCACGCCTAGCGTCGAGGTCCTACCGACGTTAAACAAGCAGCGTGCAGAACCCCGGGTGATGGGTGATCGGGGCCAGCTTTAGCGGCAGGTAGTTTACAATAACTTATTAAGCGTCTGAGGTTAAGGAATCGCCTGCCATCAGCCCCACTGGATGAGTCTAGGCAGTGACTCCGAGACGAAACGCAACTTCCGCTTTCTCTCTCTCTCACCTACATCTAATCCTTCGCATGCATCCTTCTCGTCTTACACTCCCTTCACATTGTTTCATCTCTTATTTTGTTTTCTTTTAACAAACCGCCACTAAGACATTTGACTATCGTATGGATATTTTATGAACCTCGTGAAGTGAAATTTAATCTACTGTTAATTATAAACGATGTCAAAGTATAATGTAACGTGTATTTAAGTCAGGTATTTGATATTTCAAGAATTTACCAAAAATTTGAATAACTCTTTTAAAATTCAAATGTACTGCAGAAAAGCGTTGAATATTTATAGACCGCAGATTGCTGTCAGTACTTTTGACGTTACATTGAAATTTGACAAAACATCTTTTCAGATACCTTCGAGATAATACACTTTGTTTTCTTCTTAATCGCAAATCATAGATCAAGTTTTAATAGGTCTGTTATTTTAGCAATTGTAACATTTTCTTTTACTCTCATAAAAGGAGTGTATACTTTCTTAATAATTAACGAAAAGAAATTCTTCACAGCCCAAAAAGGATTCGTTCTTGGAACTATTAAGTATTAAAGAAAAAAAATGCACTTTGCGGTTGAAAAATCCCTCAACGTCGAAAATTTGCATTTTATCATTTGTACATCAAAGTATCATCCTTCGTGTATGGAATTTGCACGTGGCAAGGGATCGAAATATTTCAAAGATTCGAAACGTTCGTACGGTTAGTCCGGTCACGATTTGTTGAATTACGGGAATTCGTTCTTCGGCACAACTTTCCCCATATTAAATTTCCTCGTCATTACCTCCATCTGGTAGTGGCGAATCGGATCGTTAATAGTAATTTGAAGTCAAACGCATCGGCTGCAATCGGAGAAAAGTTTCATCGGTCGGCCGCTGATTTAAATCTGTCTTCTAGTTTGTCTCGTATCTCCAACTTTGCCTGAACAACGTCTTTAGCAACATCTTTTACTTTTCGAAGTTGCCTTTGCAAACTGAGTCGCAAAAAATGAGTTTATTTCTCTGGCAAAATGACTTTTTTTCTTGCCCCTTTTTTATTCCATTTTCTCGTGTTTAAGATTCAAATGTGCGTGTTGAATTACGAAAAAGAGCACGAAAGCATCCCTGTGTTTGATGTAATGGAAGTTTTTTCAAATTCACGTTAGTTTTCATGCGAGTTTTTAAAATTTTTACTCCGTAACTGCCACGAAAGGACGTTTCATCCTCTGCCTGAAGCATTTAGTCGACATTGTCGCGTAGAACATTGTCCGAAACCTTAAACAGTCGTAATTTTGATGGTATACTATATAGATTCTCTATTTGTTCGTGTAGTGCCATTTTTTAATAAATTTTTCTTTCAAAAATAGACTGTCTGTTAGATGCGTCGGTCGTGACAAGCTTCATGCTTAGCATTATAATTTGTTATGATGATTTACGAAGATATTTAAATATTTTATGAATTATCATAACGAGATACATAATAAATTTTTATAAATTTACAAGATACATGATTATATTGATAAAATTTGAAACTAATTGGAATATGTATTTAAAAGTTACAATTTATTTATTGTCTTACAACTGTCTTATAACTTCTACATATCTATATTTTTAGATTTGTTTCAAATATTAAAAATATAATCGTAATAAATATGTCTTGTTGCAATGTCGATGAAGTTTCAAAATATAAAAATATATATATATTTATAACGCAATATATAATTTTAAAATTTTCTTTGAAAAAAATGCACATTATATTTTCAATAAAGTTCCATGTTTTTTTCTTCTATATATATATTTTCTTATAGGTTTCTTATAGGTTCTTATAGGTTCTTTTTTTTCTTCTATATATATGCCTCCATATTTTTATTTCTTTTTCATTAAAGCACTTCTTTGTCAGAGACTGAGTGTTGGACCCCAAAGTCCATTATCTTCTTTTCTACTCTATTATGCCAAAAACTCACTTGTGCTATAAAAACATAAGGGAGCATCAACGGAGCATCGGAAAAGCATGCGATCGATGCGAAAGACTCGCAAGCTCTCCTTACGTACAAAGAAAACAGTTCCTTTTAATTAAAGTTTTGCGAGCTACAGATCATAATATTTTTCTACTTTGGAAATAAGAAATTGAAAATTAAAATATATATTTTTCGTTATTAATTGATTTTTATGAAATTAATTCACTATTAATTTCATGAAAATTTAAACAAGTATACGTGGCAATATAAATATGCTTGCAATCATTTTTTATAGGGACTTGACATTTTCTTTGTAGAAAAAATTTAATTCTTTCTGCGGAATTGAAACTAATAGATATAAATGAAACTTTTTTCTGAAAATATATATGGTTATTTTAAGATAATCTCAATTTAGCAATTTTACAGTAAAAATTAAACTAGTTAATTTCTAGTAATACCATTTGAAAATAGCGCGCGGTCCCCTATATGGTCACGTGATCTAATACCATCAAATCTAGAGATGCGCATGAAAGAGGTTAACTATTCGAAGTAACTTTCCTAATGTTTCGTTTAAATTATTTTCAACTGTATCGTTAGTCAATCGTATCAATGTTATCTGATCAATGCAAAAGTTCGAAATATATCCAATATATATAATATATATAATATACATTTGTGAAGTAACTATCTATTTATCCACAACACCTTTTTACACAGCGTCGAATTTCTTATGCAGTCGAAATGCACCCGTACACGGCGTCTCTTCATTTAAGCTCCATTCGTATTCACTTACCAGCAAACTGGAGGTAAACACCAACTTCCAAACCGAGTTCAATAAATTTGCACATCAAACACGAACCGCAGAAAGTTTCCACGCGAAAGGAAAGGTTATTCACGTATGTACAGCTAGTGGATCGGGCGTTCCTCGTTCCACAATTTCGCTTCCTCTTCTTTTTCTTTTCCTTTTTGCACTTTTTTCTCGAACGATCGCGGCACTGAACGCGGCGGTGTTCGAAAAGTTCGGTCAAATTTAGCGGCGTGTGCGTGGCGCGAAAAATGCGTCCGCCGAACGGACGCACGCGGACGAGAAAACAACGGCGTAGGGCGTTACGATACGTTACGTCATGTCCCGGATGGTTTTCCGGATAGGGCAGTAATTTGGCGGCGCGGCGCAAGCGCCGCAAGGCAGGTCCAGGTCAACGGCAAGAACCCGGTCTAGTCGTACGACGAACGTCCAACCGACTTGTCAGCGTTCCGGCGTTCCGCAAGCCCGCGAATACGTTCGCTTCCCCCTCTCTCTCTCTCACCCGTGCCAGCTAGGGAAGTTGAAGCAACAGGACGAAGCCCGAACGGAGACCGTCCGTACGAACTGTCCGCGCGAATCTTCTCCCTTCCGAATCTTGGTCGTGCAATCGTCGTTCGATTATCGATAACAAGCGATAGTTTACATCGTTCGATACGAAGAAAACGGTGACAACTAGAGGAAAGTGATTAAAGTTGGGAGACGAGAGAAAAGGTTAGGGAATTCAATAACGGTAGGGTAACGAATTTCGATCTAGTAACTTTTGATTATTGATAGCTATCGATTTGGGGAATCGAGCGGGTGATAGTTGCATAGTTGCAGAGTGTAACGGTTCGTTTCGGAGTATCGTGGACGTTGTTGAAAGTTGTAAAGCAATTCGGTGTATAGTTAGAGGAATAACAATCGCGGAGTAATAACACGGAGTAGAGAAAAATCGTCGGTAATTTTCTGCCCGTGCGAGTTGTCAACAGAGAACAGCGAACGAAAATATATAAATTTCGCAGAAATCTTCGACGCTAAGAATTCGCCGAACTGAGAAACAAAAAGGTGTTTTTACTCTCTGCGCGTCTGTCTTTCACCGTGTAAATGTTGTCAAACATTGTTGGAACGGAAAATTCGCGGAATTCGACGTTCCCCTTCTGTTTGTCTATCTGAATCTCGCCCTGCTGTCCGTCGTGAGTGCGACAAGGAAAGAGCGACGGGAGAAGCGCGAAACAGATACAGGTCGACGCACCTGTTTCGCTTTCGATCTCGAGTTCGACGCCAGTACCTCGTCTCTCCTGCAGCTGGAACAGTGTCGTCGAAACGATAATTAAACTGGAGTGATGTGAACACAGTTCCGGAGTGATATACTCGACGAAATTCCCCCTCCCTCGATAAGATAACCGTGCAAGGATCGACGATCGATCGAGAGGCAAAGAAATCCAGCGGAAACTGTCGTCCTCCTGCTTGCTGTGCTTCGACGAGAACGTCGCGTGTTCTACTTCGTACTGGTATGTGAATTCCATTGATCTTAACCTTAATGTTTCACGTATCATACGGTCGTTGACCCTTTTGGGAATTATTATTTCTATCAATGAAAATTAAACTCGCCTTTGCTATATATATAGATATACAATCTTTGTTCTTTTCGATTTTCCACATTATTTCAATAAATACTGCGAAAGTAAATATGTTCTGTTTTATGAAAATTTGTTCTCTCTCTTTTCTTTTTTTAAATGTAATTTGTGTCCCCGAAACGGTTAAGGACGAACACAGTCAAGCTGAAATAGAGTCGTATTGGTTTGAAAGGTTTGATGCGTATCGACTTCTCGTTGTCGATGAACGACACGTACAGCACGTTGAGAAAAAAGTCGATCTATTGGAGTCGTTCGTTGTATCGAGGGATAGCTTTAAATGAGTCTTTCGCGCCGATACGCGTCAATGTATGTACGTACATATGTACGTACGTGTATGTATGCGTCATGTCGGCGAAATTGGACTACATTTCTACGATAATCCCTTAGTCGACGACACTACTATAGGGTCGAGACAGTTCCCAATGGCAACCTCGAAAGTGATGTCGAGGTCAGTAGCTCATTAGATGCACAGTGTAGAATGTAGGATGCGATTATGCGTTGAAGTGTTTGTTGATGGTATACGGAGAGATATTTAGGGAATTCTTTCTATGCATAGAGTGCTATCTTAATTTTATTTGTTTATTTCTAGTTTATCGTCTTTGCAACAGATACAAGTATAATACAATTTTCGTATCGTTGTAGCAGACAATTATAGGGAAAATCAGAGTTAATATCACGGTATTCAGTAAATTTGAAAATTCGGCGCAGTAATTTAAATTTAATGTAAACGTTTAACAGTCAGTGTGTTAGGGTAATTTGATCAACATTACTAATTGTAAGCGTCTGCCGAACGTAGCCTGGAAACTCGATTAAATCGAACTTCACTCGAGAAATAAGACGATCGATCAGCATCGGCAGAGTTCTCGACGTTACTGAGAAATATGATATATCTTGTGACGTCGTTATTTTTGCACTTGTAAAATTGTTCATTGCTGGGAAGAAATATTATTCAAGTAGAATTTACTCTCTCGAAGGAATAGAATATACATTCTCGTATCTTCTGCATTCGAAATTGGTATCATAGGTGTCGATACTTGCACACTGTAAAATAGTATGAGTGAACAGTGGAAGCGGTGTGAATCAATTGATAAATTTCGTTATTTTCTTACTCCATCTTGTGGTGATGCTCTGTTTGAATAACCTTGCAAGTCCATGAATGAGTTTATCAAGAAGTAGGTTACACGCCTAGTTAATCAACGATATGAGGTGTGATTAGAAAATCATCGGATTATTACTACAACTTTGTTCATAAAAGTGTCACTCTATGTTGTGATGATTGTATTTAAAGCTTTCATATTTTTTGTTAGCTTTTACATCTTTTCTTTTCTGTTTCCTCGAAACTATTTAGAGAACAAGAACAAATTGGACAAATATGCTAGTTTATCGTTAGTTACAAATTAGAGAAAAGATACGTTATCGCGAGAAGTAAGGAAAAAACGACAATGTTAATTCTGTTATTACGTGATAATTGAAACAGACAATCAACGACAATCGGTTAAAAGTTTATGTATAAATACTTTTCTCTTTCGACGAAATGAAATTTGAAAATCTCTGGAGTATTTCCATCTAGACAAAATTTGCATCAATCGTACAATCTGCTCCTCGAAACGGAGTAAATTCTGCTTGAAGCGTTCTTTTTTTCAGAGGATAGTTACGCGAGTAGATTAAAGTGTACGACGCCGTTGTACGCAACTGCAGCGCGTGTGGAAATATCTTCCACGAAACAGTTTGAATTTAGACGAGCCATTTAATCATGACTTTAACCTTTTCTGTGTACATGAGAGCTTTGAAACAAATGGAAATATCATGGTAATGTTCCGCTATCAATTATATCGCCGGTATAATCCACACGCGACGGCTTCAAGGACTTTGAAAGCGCTCGCCGCCAATTCGTTGATTGTTCTTTGCATTCTGTATTGACGAACAAAGTCTTTGAGGTTTTGACGCTCTACGCTCTTCGCTCTTCCAAGTTGGTGTCGTTGTTGTCTGTGAGAGACGGGATCGTTGAAAGATCGCTTTCGGTAACTGTTTAATTTCGTGGACGGTTTCTCGAGGAGGAGAAAGATTAATTTTCACGACAAGTGATTATTCTGGATGAAGATAGTTCAAAGTTACTTGTTACAGGAAGAATCTGTTAGTTTGATGAAATTTTGACGAAACCAAAGGCGATTCATCCGGACGAATAATATTTTCGTTGAAGCAAATGATATTTTAATGTTACGACGAGCGATACTTTCAAAGAAATACTTGGAAAGAAGTTTTCAATTCCGAAATCAAACGAAACAGTAGTTTCACCAACGTGAGATTTTTGCCTCCTGTAAGAAATAAAATACGTAGCTTGCCGTCTTCCTCCCCTGTACTTTTAACACCTAATTAAAAATTTTTAAACAAATAGGCAGTAATGATCGCGAGTCGCGAAAGAGCACCTTTTTTTAAATAAATATTTTTTAGAATTTCATCTTGCCCTTGTACGCCTGAAGTCGATAAAAGCTGCGAGTGTGAATAATTGAGAGGCCAAGTCACGTCGAATGGAAGTCAGAGTAGGAAACAACGTGGAAAAGGAAAGAGATTTTTCTTGCGAGGCTGGGGTTAATGCGATTTTATGAGCGATAAGGGATTATCCGGGCTGAACGAACGAAAGGAACCGAACGAAATTAAAGCGACCGCTTCTTTTTTCTTGCTTCGGATCGTAACTTTTTAAGACACCTCGCTCGACCCTTTTCAGAGATTTCCGCTTGTATCGCGCTGTCGTCTAATCACCGATCGCACCCACAGAATGGACCCAAGGATGTTCAATGGTTTTCTACTTTTTTCGGAGATAAATCACCGAAATGATAATCGAATGAATCGCGCGTGATTCAGAGTTGTGATTGAAAGTTGTTGGTACAAATTTAGGTTAGGTTTTTCGTTTCTTTACGATTCGCGAAGCTTTCTTTGGTAATTTTTCAACGTTTGCAGCTCGAGCACAAAGTTGCCAGAGATACCACGGTTTTTATTTCTTTCTAAACCCTCGGCAACAATGCAACGTTGCAGTTCCATTTGTCGAAATTATGTTCGGAAATATGAAAAAGCGTCCCCACCTCCCCTCTGTATCGGCGTATTATATTTGAGAAAGAAATACTCGGAGCGCAATTCTGCCCGAGTATATATTTCACTCGGCCATTTCTTTCATCGACGGGCACGCCTTCCCCTTTAAATATCATTTATCCCCGTGATCTCTCGGCGAAAGCTCGAAGAAAGCTCGAAGAAAAAATAACTTTCCCCTCCATCTGTATCCCGGTAGTTTTGCGCGTCTTCGCTTAACCGTCCGATTTCTAGTAATTTGTTTGTCCGGCTGTTTAATTTCACCGCGGGATGGAACACTTTCCAGGGTTGTGCGTTTGAAAAGGAAAAAAGAGAACGCGACATCGCGTTACATCGTCGAGCGTGAATTTAATACGCTTTAAGTACGAGGAAGCGGCATTTCGTGTTTTTTAAATGCGAAACAACTGGAAAAATGGAGCGTGGATTCCCCGAGTCGGGAAGGACGAATTCGCGTGTCGTGTCGGTGTTCGCGGTACGATAAACTTACCGCGGGCTTTTCGCCGGGAGAAAAGCGCATTTCACTCGCAACGCGAAAAGAATAATGGGTGAAACGGCGTGGTTAAAAGCGGGCCGCGTTTCTGACTTACGTAAATGCTTGTTCCGTTTATTTGAACATCCGCTAAGAAGGCGAGTTTTCGAGGATGCGGCGGTTAATTTCTTCGCACGATACAATGGATACTTTTCGTACAAAATTGAAACGTCATCGAGGATTTTTCACTATTGTAACGTTTTGTTATTGTAATTGAATAACTGAAACCTTGGTGGAAAAATTTGTTTCGCTCGCTAAATATTAAAGAAGGCTAAATATTGTTCGTGTTGCATCTGAAAATTTCTTGTTAACGCGTGACAATTTGCAATTTCGTGGTCAATAGTGGAATTGAATTATCTATTGGTTTGAACAACTGATTTGTCAATGATCAATCATTTTTATCACTGAAAGTGATTTCAGCGGGATCGGGCCTCTTCAGGTGCAACGCTGATGCAACGAAAATTAGCGATTGGTTGATTTGAGTCACGTGATTCGCGAGGGGGCGTGGAATAGACCTCGAGTAGGAGTGGCGTTGTCTGGTACCGAGCAATCGCGCAATTTGTAATTTGTTTTGTATCGATTCAAATGTCTGCATATCGATAAAATTTTATGGCGAAAAGATCGTCGTTCATTCCTAGGCAGAACAGATTACGGCAAGCATTGAAATTGTAGAGCGCAAAACACAATGCCCTTCTTTGTTCTCGATCGGCAACACGGTGCCGTAAAAGCGCGTAAAATCGTAAAACGATCTTTGGAATAAAATCATAAATCTGTTTCATCGCGTAAAATGTGCACCGTTGCAAAGTTAAAAGTAATTTTAATCGTAACGGTTTCCATTAACTCCATTGATTCCTCCTGCTACGCTCGTGTTCGCGCAACGTGTCCATGCACGTTCGTACATTTTGTTAACAACACGCCAGCCTCGAGCACGGGAAATTGAAAAATTCGAAACGCGGTTCTTCCTTTCTCCATCGGGAAAAAATGCACGTAAAGTGCATACGCGCATAAAATCATAAACATAACGCTGCACGATATTATTTACATCGCGGTGGTGGTACATCGTGCATGTTGCAAAATATCGTCGCTGTAAATATCTATCGACAGCGGTGCTCCGTGCGTGTTGGATGTTTACATCCCCCCATTAGTCACTAGCAAATGCGCGACTGGTATCGTATCCACTTCTCACCCACACCGGGTCTCGCCATTCGTTCTGGTAACTAGTTTCTCTTTTAATATCGAGATATCGTGTTTCACTTCTTTTTTCTTCTAATCTCCGAAAACGCTTTCCACTCGGCGTCGCTGCAGTTCGTACGTGCTCTCTGTCCGAATCGATTCCGAAATTGCGAAACTTGCGCCGATTGCGATGGGGGTTCTCTCTCTCTCTCTCTTTCTCTTCCTTATTTTTCTCATCGGAACTCTGCGCAATGCGTTTCCAAGCGAGTGTTCATTCCAACGTGCTTACTACGAGCTTTCTTGAGACTGTTGCATAGTTTGTTGCAAACGAGTCGGGAAAACGTGGAAAAAGTTTATTTGCGCTGCGCTCGAGCGTGGGAGGGTGGCGTTTTGATATTATTGGAACCGCAGTGGTTCAGGATTAAATTAGTCCATTTTGAAATTTTTAATTTTACATCACTAATCTCCGTCGTTAAGGGATACTCTGAATTTTAATGATCCAACGTAAATTATTATGGTCGCTTATGATCGAATTGGGCACCATTTTTCAATGTAATAAATATTTAACGCGAAGTAAAAAGTTTGTTTCGTCAACGTCCAACGATTATTATTCATTATTCATTATTTGTAATTACGCGTTAACGCAACACAGTAAGATAAATGTAAAATCCTATTCTTATTTTTAACGCGTTATTTGTTCCAAAGAGGAAATATCAACGTTCTGTGTGATTTATTGCCGCACCTTGTCTGAAATGTGAAATATTTAATGCTACTGTCAAACGATATACGTATACACGGTAATCTATGCATTATTGAACATTATTCAATTATCTTCTTTTGTCGTTGCCGGGCAGATTAAACGTCAATATGGCACAGCTGCATGTTAATCAACATTTAAACGGTATCGATTGTTCTTTTGGATTCGTTCTCTATTTCTCATCGGAATTGTAACAAAATACTATCATTTCGGGAATTTCAGTTCGACAGAGATGCATAATTTTTCACGGATACACACTTTTCCTACTCTGCTAAACAAACATACCAACACCGTGAATTTGTTCGTTCAAACACAGAAAGAAAGAAAGAAAGGAAAAGAATACACCTTCAAAGGTTCGTTGAATTCTCAAGAAAACGGATAAAGGATCGAGTTCAATGCGAATTTTCGAAAGTTGGTTACACGGGAAATCGATCCGCAGCGTTCACGTGTTCCGTAAATATTTTTACAAATGTTTAACGCTATTTCAAGGTGTACAGAATCTATCTTACGTAAAGTGAAAGGTAAATTTGTAGAATACACTCTGCGGAAATAAAAGTCCGATTCAGAATCAACAGTTCTTGTCACGCTGTTTTAGTTTTACAGCGATCCACGAGTCTATATTGGATCGTTACAAAAAACTAAATCTATTTACTATTGATTTCTTTCTCTTCGAACTCGTTTTCGACAGAATTGAATTTAGAACATTTTTCGTTATTATCATCGTCATTAAAAGATCATGTTAGTTCTAGAAAAAGACACAAAGTTAGAAATTTCTATTTGAATTTCATATTAAACTTCTCCTTGCAAACGTAGCAAAAAAAAAAAAAACTAGATTGGAGAGTGAAAATTCGAGTATAAATTGTACGACCGATATCTGAGATAGCTGTTACAATTGCGTCCTCTACCGAACGCAGTGATATTCGCCTTTTACCTTCTCGCTAAATTCACGTGGAAAAGGGTGGTATTCTTCTCTGATACGGTGCTTTCGTCTACTGTAGACTCAGTAAAGATATTATTATTGAAAAAAAGAAAAAAGTACTCTCTCGTTACTTTTTAAGAAAGCTTTGTAACGCTAAAATTAACCTTAAAATCTCGGTACCTTACAATTTTTCTACGTTTTCTACCCTTCCTTGTGCACCGTACACGCATCGTGCCGCAAACTGCTGATGCTCAGAAATATTTCCTATTACAAGAAAACTCATTATCGTTGTTACGAAACGCTGGAATATCGACTCTTGGATCACTGGAAAGAGGATCAAGAAATGCCAATCCTTTGTGGTTCGCAGTTTGACTATTTCTTTATTACACGTACATAAAAATACAAGTTCGTATCGCAAATTTAGTAAAATAGCATTCCTTCCTAACACAGTTATTCGTAAAACTCTGAAAGATCGAAGAATCCTGCAGCCAGTGCGTTACTCTTGCAATTTTTCCTCGCAACATTATCGGAGCAATCGCACGCCCACGCGCACGCCCAAGCCGTAAGACTTCTCTCCAACTGTTTGATGTATCTTTCCTAAAAATTTCTTTACTCCGTTTCTCCGGTTGCGCTCCATTTAGAATTCCAGCGGGTTTCTCGCTCGCCGTACACCCGCACGTACGCCCGGATCGCAGGGTTCCTCTAATTGTTTGACGTATCCTTCTGAAAAATTTCTTTGCTCCGTGTTTCTCCGCTCTCCCGTCTTCTCCCTCTGGTTGCATTATTTCATTTAGAATTCCAGCGGGTTTCTCGCATGCAGCGCGTATTTCAAGTTTTATCCGAGGCAGCGGGTCCGAGGTGGCGGTTGGCAACTCGTACAACGGGTCCAGCCGACTTCCGCTTCCGCGTGGCAATTATTCACCGTCGCGTTCCTCCGCCGTCGGCCGATCGTTTCTTAAGCGCTATCAAGAAAACGGCCCGACGAACGTCCGCGCATTTCTTTTCTTTTCTCTCTTTCTCTTCTCTCGGGTTATCGTTACAAGGCGACGCGCGCGAATCTACATTCCCGGGATTATCGCGACGAAGCCTGTCCCACTTTTCCGAGCGAGAGCGTAAATTTCCGCTTTACGTTTTCACGGGCCAAGGATGTATCTCTCGATACGTATCCTCCTTTCGGAGCCTACTCGATATTCCCAGAAATATTTCCAGTTTATTCGGATCGGTCGAGATCTATCTGTCCGTCTGGCTCGTCGGATAGTCCAACACCGCGACCCGACGACGAGTACTCTCGCACGGAGCGGCAAACAAAAAGTCGCAAGCAGTAATTTAATCGTCCCGTTACGATTACATTTATTTTCGAATATTCTGCCGAGGCAGAATTCAATTATTTATTATTTTCAAATATACGTAGGAGGTCACTGTCTAGACGACAGTATCCTCTGGGCGGGCACGGACGTAGAATGCAACTGATAGTGCGGTGTGCGTCGAGCAGAGAAAAAGAGGATAGCAAAGAGTCGAGCAAAGAGTCGAGCGCAGTCGTAAAATTAAATGATACTTCTGTAATTAAATGATATCCTTTCTGTTGCCTACCAGACATTCCTACAAGGCATTCAATTATACATTACTTTCAAATATTCTGCCAAGTCCTGATCACTGCTACTTTGAACAACTGTCGCGACGTGGAATAGAAAAATAACGTGCAATGTCGTTTCGTATGATTAAATTCTATCAAATTCTACGCGATTAGATATTTTTCTCACAAGACGGTAAGAACTACGTCGTCACGTTTTCTACGAAATTATGTTTTTTTCGACGCGACAAACGTCTCACTCCACGAGGATTTTGAGTTTTCATCGAAATTTCATCGAAACTTGCCGTCGAAGGGAATTCTGCAGCGATCGAGCTCGAGACGATGGCCCGAATGATCGAGATTAGAGTGCGCGAAAGAAGAGCGCACGATGGTTACGATTCCTGCCTTTCGATTCGCAGATGCGTTCTTCGATTTGGAATGGCTCGTACGACGCTTCGACTCGAATGCCTCGTGATTTATGATACCATGGTACGCCTGACACGAGGATTTCGCTGTTCCAGAGCCGCAGATATCGGGGTCGTACGTTTTTGAAATGCTCGGGAACAGGTTGCCGACGTCCGCGATCGTGAAGTTTAACGAGCAATGATCCTTGCCAGAGCCGTTCGGTGCATTAGAGTCGATGTTCGACGATCGTTTGAAAAGTTTGGAATGTCCCTTGACCGAATTTGGACAGGTTCTTCGATCCTAACTTCAAAAGAGTCGGTATTGTTGTTATTGTTATTCATCTGCGGCTGTATTTCGCGATACACTCGTCACTCACGGATAAAAAGCATTAAACGTGGATAAATCTGGAACACATTTGAGCGCGAGTACGAGTATCGTTTTTGAGTTTTATTTACTTGATAAATCGTTCTTCTTCTCTCTCTCCTCCCTCAGACGGTGGTTGCGTCGCTTTGTGTCGCGTCTGCCCGCTAATAAATGTGGAGAGGAGATCCACCTTTTAATTAGCGCGTCCGTCGGACGACAGATTTCATTGTTCTTTCAGAATCGATCACGGATATTCGTCCGTCGTTCGTTATTCGTTGCTCACGTAGCCGCCGTTTGTTCTGCAATTATGCCCCCGGTCGATTGTTGCTCGTGCAAAGCCGAAGCGTTCGATTGTTAGCTGTAAGAAGCTCGTTCGTTCGTTCGTTCCCTCGAGTAATCGAGATTTGTGTCGTTATGTCGATTGACTTTAAAAAAAATTGAAAATTGTTCTTTTTTTTTTTATTTTTAATGCTAGAAACTGATTTACAACGGATCTGTATTGGAAATAGGAACGATCTTTTTGCTACGTTTTTGCTTCATTCGCTTTTTTCTCTACTGTTGCAAACCTTTTACATCGAGGCTATCTTAAATTATCTCCTTTTCAAGATGTTTCGACAAGTTGCTACGTTTCCCCGTTGTATCGTAAACTTTCCCTAGTCTTCGTACTTCAGTTTCTCCGACGTTTTGCATTTTAGTCGTAGATGGTTTTAGCGTTGAATTTTTTATCTGCGGAGTACAGTGCTAGAAGGATTATTTGAAATTTGAATAATTGACGAAGCAGCAGAGTCAGCAATGACTTCCGTTTTGAAAGTTAGATAAAGATCGACGTGAAACTTTAAATTGTTTTTTTTTTTTGGAAATCACGTTGCCAGCAAATTCGGAATTATTCATCCGTTTTTCACTTCAAAATTTGGCACGGTTATTCCTCTCAAAATTACTTGCAACGTAAAAAAGTTAGCTCGCAGAGAGAAATTTCTTTGAGAACGCGAAGCTTCCATTTTGATTTTGACAACGTTGAACTCGTGTTTTTCCCCCCTCCCAAGGATACTTATATTTTTATTCATATTTATATTTATATCTTAACTATAATTGTCAATGGAAAGTATGATCTCTCATCAAGAAAGATGAGACCTTTTCCACTCCTTTCAAGGAAGAAGAACCAAATTACTTGACAAGGATCGAGATTTTTTAAAACGTCTAACTTTTGTACGTCTGTTTCAACCAAAGTTGTTATCATTTTTTTTTTGTTTTCATTTTCAAGATTGGTAGACGTTTAGGAATTAATAGATATTTAAAAAGAAAAATGTCAAAATGAGAAAATTGATTTGTCCGTCACTGTACGGAGGAACGTCGAGTGAATTCGCAGATGTTTCATCCTCGGCTCGTCGTCCAAGGTCTCTCAGGATTTTCTGTCAATGGAGAGCATTGAAACGAACCGTTCGCGTTACGCTCGTTGGGACTCAATCCTACGTACTTTGGTGCACTCTCTTTGGTTCTAGCTAGTATTTCAAGTTTATCGAAGACCGTCTGTTAATCCAAGAGATCTCTGCGACCGCGTTGCGGGCTGTTTCTAATTATTTAAAGCGCTCCCCCGGAATTTTCGAGCAAACGCGTTTGAAAATGCATGGGCTGATGTCGCGAAGCCCGCCGAAATCGCTTCAGCTAGAGAAATTGATGGAGTTTGCTTTCAATTAGAGAGATTCAACGAGGAAACGAATATTTTTAACGAGACAGTCGTGGCTTTACTCAATAGCTTTTCTTTTTTGTAGAAATTTTAGTAGATTCGCAAAGTTGCGTTTTTTTTAGAGATTCGAGTGACTTGTTTCAAAGTCGTGGTTCTTCCAGAAACTAAGAAATTTTAATTTCGCTGATGCATAATGTTTTTAATTTCAAAATTTTTTTAACTAAGTAGCCAGAAGTAACTTTTAATTTCAAAATTTCAAAAAAAACGCAACATAATACGTAATATTTTTCCGACGTCGTGTCCACTGGATTCTACAATTCCAAGGAATTGAAGCATTACGACGAACGTATGATCATAATGTAAATTTATAAAGGGCCGTCGTTTCAGTCGACGATATCGATTCAGTTGGTGTACATTTTGCGCACACGAGCGAATCGCTCAATTTAATAATTCGTCGTTGCGTAATTTAATACCTTCAATGTACCCGTGGTATGACGCGTATTGTCACTTGAATAGTATAGTGTGCCTAAAGTGCCACAGAAGATGTATCGTTACTTCCGTAACACGTTGAACAAGTATTTGTGGATCGGTTTATCAAGTACGTTAACAGATGACAAAGAGTAATTCGTTTTGCTGCAACGAACGTTCGTTTGCTTGAGAGTTTCTCCTGAGAGTCTGAACCTTTTTCTTTCTCTGTTCACTGACGAGTCGATTTGCTTATTCTCATCGACAGAAGATGGACGAACGTTCGGAAAAATTTGACAGTGATCATTACTGGACGATTATGTACAATGGTATTTCAGACTTTCACCATTTTTACGTAAAATAATCTTTCAATCGTTAATCGTTGTTTCCTTTTACGCAAGAAAATAATAATTGTTCGAGTCAGAGAGGCTAAAGTCGAAGAAAATGATTTTGCACAGAGCGCTAAAGTACCGATCGCTGTAAAGTGTAAATGTGAAAAATTCGGTTTAATCGAGCGAGCAGCGACTTACGTTCGAAAATGCTATCGCGCAGCTGGCAAGTCGACCAGAATCGCTCGGTTTGCTGTGGGATTGAGCGAATAATTTCATTAGGCGAACGAAGAGCTCTCTCCGTAGCAACTGCTTCAATCCTCAATCGTCGACTATCTTCTCCGTCTGATTATTTTAATCAGCGAACTGCGGATTTTTGGCAAGTTTCAGAGCACTGAATATAATATTTGTTAAACGACAGAAACTTCTTCTTATAACGGTTCCCATTTTCTAACTTGCCGTTTCGCCGTAATTATTTCTCGAAGGGTACATTTGCTCACTGATTTTAGCGGGGGTAACCCGGAAAATCGGGCCTCTTCGGGTCGATTCAGGCTGATGCAACGAAAATTAGCGACTGGTTGATTTGGGTCACGTGATTCGCGAGGGGGCGTGGGCGTAGACCTCGAGTAGGAGTGGCGTTGTCTGGTACTGACTCTTTTGGCAAAAAAGTCTTCATTTTCTAGTCAGAACAGTTGCTTCTGGGCCTTTCAGTGAGACGAATCGTACAAGTCGTGCGAGTTTTTTTGTTGTCATTTCGTACGATTTGTTCGTTAAAATAGAAGATTGTTTTAATCATTACGTACAATATTGGTTAACAATTCTTCGTATCTTAAATTTAAATAATTAAACAATTAAGAACCTTCGAATAAAATAACATAAAGTCAGAACGAGATACGCGTTTTCGTCAACGAAAAGTATAAATATCGAGATGGGGTAGCTGCGAGAAGAGACGCTGAAATAATTAAGAAAAATCAACTGTTTGAGACGAGCGAGGACGGATTGAAACGGGATAAACGTAAGGAGGGAAGTCAATATTATCGCGATTGTACGTTTGATGCAGACGCGTCAAAGGAGTCGCAGGAGGGAGGGGGAGGGATGTGCCTCTCCTAGTTAGTTGAAAACGCATTTCCGCCGCTAACGACTTTCTTTTAGAGCCTTTCAATCTCGCAAACCAATTTCCTGCACACCACGCGAACTCCCGTTTCTAGCAATTTTTTTTTATTTTTTCCTCTTCCTCCCCCGCCATTTCCTCCGATTGTATCGCTGTCAGTGGAATTCGAACAGCGAGGAGCGTCTCTTTCGAGCAAAGGACGAGACAAGAACGTCGTTCCGTTTTTCGCGACTTTTAATTCCCGAGAATCGTCTTTTCTTATCTCCGGCGCGGTGGAAATCATAGTTTGCGTCGCGAATTATTAAATTGCAACTTCTCTCGGCGAGTCCTCTCGGGGATTACTCCTGATTTTATTACGCGACGCCTTGGTGGAAGAATTTACAATGTTATTGATTACGTGCGTTGGAATCTCGCCTTCCGGATAACAATTGTTACTGATTCGCGTTGCTCGTTCGCAACGTTTCGTAACGAATTATTGTAAAAGAACAATAAACGAATGATGGTTGGTTCGTCGCGTAATATCCAAAATTATCACATCGTACGTAAAATGTTCAAAAATGTACGATACATTTGTAACATTTAGTCGTTTGATTCACTGAAATTTAAATTGTCAAATTTAAATTTTTATAATTGTATCTCATGATTCTCATTTGCTGCAAGCTTGCAATAATTTACTCCCCGTTTTCCCCGTGACGTTTAACGAAATTCAACAGTGGCATTTCACCGTACCGGTTAGAGGTAGGAATAACAATCTAGCTATTCATCCAGGCGTCGACTTTGTTTCAAGAGAATATAGACACGAGAGTTGAAACTCGAATATCTCTTCATGCTTACTTTCGTTTCAAAGCTCGCCGCTAATATCCCAACTTTCATCTCCTGGTTTTAATATCTTGATGTTGAAACAATGGAAGCACGGTAATTTGTTTATCACTGTTGGCTCGATCCTTGAAAAGATGATCTCTCTCTCTCTCTCTCTCTCTTTCTCCCTCCGTGCAAAAGCGTCAAAGCGAACGTAAAATCAGCCAATCTCGCTATCGTCTTTTATTATACTGCGTCCCTCCAGCGCAGAAACGTCGCAGAAACAAACTTGGACGCTTTTATTGAAAATACGACGGGAGCGTCTGCAGTTTAATCTTTGAATTTCAATTCAGATCCCGATTCATTCAACTTCGTCCTCGTTATTTCGTTCCACAATTCGTAATTCCAGCCTCTCTTCGAACGCAAGGTTTCGCGTTTCGCTTCTCGGAGAGTACGAAAGCTTTCTTTCTTCGGACTGTCGAATGGAAAGTTCACCGATTGCGGCCGATCGCAGCGTTCGTATCATGCAGCGTTTGGCTTTGGGCTTCGAAACAGCGTGGAAAAGAACGTCTTCTTCCAGCAACGGTGCTTTAATCAAGACCACTTGAAGGATTCTCGACGCTCGGAACACTCGAGCCAACACTTCTACGTGTACTGATCTCTCCCTCTCTCTTTGCATTTCAAGTGGATCTTCGTGCTTAGCCGTGCAATTAATTATATCACAGACGGTTCAGCTTGCCAACGTTTCTTTTCAACTCGGAAAAATTAATTAACGGCGAAACGTGTCGGATCAAACATCGGTGCCACAAAGTATTTTTGCACTCTGCAGTTTGTACTCGGAACGTGCGCATGTTGTTGCACATCTTATTTGTATTTCTCGAGAGAAATAATATTTGTTATTCCGTATTTTCGGCAAAGTGTGATATTTTTTGATATTGATGTTTCCTCGCTGTTGGTTGGTGATCTATTTATTCTTGAATTATTTCTCCGCGGAGAAAATAATCTTTTTACTTTGGTTTGGTATTCCAGTTGCTCGTATAAAATACCAAATATTGATACAAGTGGTATAAATTCTGATATCGGTGTTATATCGTCAGGCACAGAAGATGCAAGAGAAATCAGCAAAATCCAGACACGTTGACGAAACGGAAAATACTTAAATTGCAACTAAATTGCAAAAGAAAACCTTGGTATTTGGTTTATCGAGTGATTTATCGAGACATGGAATCTCAAAACGGTACGATGAAGCTTCCACGCATCATGGAAGAATTTACTCGGCGGAGGTGAAAGGTCGTTTGCATGTGTTTGATGAGACTTTAATGCGTCAAAGCCGCGTCGCGTAATTGTAAAACGGATACGCGTTTCATTGCATTCTATCGGCTTCTAACGCGATCAGTGAATTTAGACGCGTGGCATGCTTGCTACGCTCTCCCTCCCTCCCTCCCTCCCTCTCTCTCTCTCTCCCTTTCTCTCTGTACCTTACAGTCGAGACATTAATTACTGTCGCCATCCGTAGCCTTAATCCTGGATCAGGTAATCCGTGGATTATGCGATACACTCCTATCTCGACTGTCCAAGCTACTGCGCATTCTCCTCGCTTGCCTGTTGTACGAAATTCGAACGGAGCTACTCGCTTAACGCTCGCGACCGCTCGACCATGGCAACCTCCGAGAGAGAATTGCCCCGTCGAAAATTCCAAGTCCGCGGACTCGTCGCCTCTGAATTTTAGGGGATTTCGCGAGCAACGGCGAAGAACTTTTCCAAAAATTCCGGACGAGGAGGAAGGCAGGACGTTCGACTAATTCCACGAGGATCAATCCTGGATTTGACGAAAGATTTGTCGTTGTTAAAAGGTTGAAAAGAAGAAGGATAGTGTCGAGTTGTTTCGAAAATCCAGAGTGCCAAATTTTTCTCAAAAAGGAAACGAAGTCGAGTCGAACGATTCCTCTTACAAATTCCGTCCGTTGCGATATCGTGACGTACAAATATTCGTAGAAATTAAAAGTATCGAGCCAAACTTTGAGCCTCGAACTTCCTCGTGCATTCCAGACAAGTTTCGACGAGCGTTAGACCTGTTCCAAAAGTAATTTGCCACGATCGCCGAAAGTGGAAAGCGTGATAATGCGTGAAACCCTCGTTCGTCGCGTTTCTCGGGGTCTGGCATTCCGAGACAAAAAAATTTACGACACCGTAACATTGAAAAAAATTCCTTCCAAAATTAAGACTGATCGAACCGAACGGGCGGCGATAAAAATTGGCGAAACTTGGGACAAGCATTGGACCGGTTCCAAGGAGAATTTTTATTACGAGATAACTTCGTCATTCGGGAGGGCGGGGGGAGGTGATGCTAAAAGGGCGATGATAAAAACGAGGGGAACTTCAAAGTTCGCCGCGTTTTGTCGAGGCTAACCAGACCGTACGAAACTCGCCGCGATCTCGCAAGAAGTGACGCCGATTTGTTGGAAGTTGGGTCGAATTTGGTCGGAGTAAGGTTGTAAGTGGGTCAGACTCGGTTCAACTCGTTCAACTCGGCCTCGAACGGAAGCCTGGTCTAAGTCTAAATGGCAGAGCCACTGGCGTGGACTCTGCGATGGATCGCACAGAAGACGAAAAGACGAAAAGACGGCGAAACGAGGCCGAGCCGGACTCGATCGAACTTGGCTTCCGCCCGCTTCGGAGCCAAAAGAAACACGAGCACGTGCACGAGACTTCCGCGAGCCGATTCGGACAGCCGCTGTTTAGACTGGTCGTAATCAGCTATCCTAGATTCAGCTAGGAAATCTACCCGGGCTCTGCGCTAATCTGTTCAAATCACGCCGCCGTCCTTTGAAGTCCGTCGGGGGTCTCTTGTAATTTCTGGCACGGGTCAAGTCGGATTACGCCGCGTCTCACCGAGTGTGAGCCCGTTTGAATTCGTGCAGAATACGTTCGCCGCTGTTGTATCTATCTATCTACTTCGAATCCGGATTGAATTATTATATATAGCGTTATAGCGTTCGCTGGACCGACGAAGAGTGTTTTTTAACCGGTTTAAATTTTCAGTAAGTATATATATATATATATATATATATATAGGTCTTTCAGTTTCGCGGTTTGACATAGTTTGCGTAGATTGTAAAGTTCAACGCAGATTCAGTATGAAAGTCAATTCACTTTTGAGCGAATCGAATCGTTTTACAGTCGTAAGTACAGTAAATAAATATTACTATAGAGATCCCTAGAGATCGAAACTCTCTGTTTGTCCATGTTTGAACATGCTTGAGTCGCCGAATTGAATTTATTTCGAATCACTTGAAATCTGGATTGAATCGTTCTCACTCGTTCGTGTGAGGAAACAATTTATCACACGTAAAATTTAACATAAATTTGCTACGTGCGAACTATTTGGTGCAAGAGTCAGCTTTCCTTATCTGTTATAAGTCGAAACTACATTTCAAAGTACATTCTCAGTGTTCATTCTGTTTTGCGCAAAAGTGATATACGGTATTCATTACACGAAACTTTACAATCGTTCAAACACAGGAGAGATGAAATATTATTCCACTTTACAAAGTGAGATGTTATTCTTCCTGATGTCACACTATTTCACAGAAATTTCAATTCATCTCTCGTTATACAGAAATTAATTCTCTTCGTTTGTATCACTTTTGCTTCAACTTTGCATCACTTTGACTTGAATATAACAGGGAATTTTGTAAATGGTGGTAACAGCGGATCCTTGGTTATTAGAAAATCATAATTCACGTACTGTTTGAACGTAGTAAAGTTCCCTGTGTCCGAATCGAATACTGCGATACTGCTTTATTATCCGAATGGAATACCAGATTGTTCACTGCGTGAGAAAGCGAGTAGCTAATTGTTAGTAATCGATTTACAATGTTTCTGTTTTTATCATGTGTAATCATTTGTAATTATTTTTAACGCGTTCTATATCGCGACTGATTACTACTAAAATCGAAGATCTTTCATATTTTTACCACGAACCGGTTCATTTGTTTTTTCAATCATTCACAAAGTCAGACTCAGATTGGCAGTTGTAGAGACAGAAAATTTAGCGCAAAATTTAGCGTGAAAATGTAAGGTCAAACCAAGCGATTAATAACATTGCCAGCTATTTTGTAATTTCTGCTGCAGCTCGATTTCCTCGAGAAATTAGAACAGAGTGCTGTTAATATTTGCCGCGTCAGGGGAATTTAAATTTTATCGCTGGAAAATTTCCTAATAATAATTACCACGCTGTCATTATTGTCACTACGTTAATGAAACGTTCACTCGCGTCAACCAAATGTCATTTGTTAAAAGAAATTCCTCGTTCTCGCCTATTTTTTCCTACAGACGTGGCAATTGTGCCGGAAGAAAATTAGAATATTCCGTGTGATCACTGCACTGCGAATTTATATTTTTACCGATACAATTGAATAGAAAAAGAAAGATGTTTGAAGGTGTTTAAATTCGTTTCACCCGTTAAAAGTTATAACGAATACTCCATTTGGGCACGTTTGGCCATCTTTGTGTATTACACAGATATTTCGTACATTTCTGCATCTCACGTGAATCTACGAAAATTCCACGGTTTAGTGTGCATCACATGTTCCGCGAGAAAAAAGGGAGTATCTAATTCATTTCACTTTTCGTGGCAGTTGCTAACTCGCGCCACGCACATCGCCGGTATACATTCACTCGACAATTTTTGTAAAAATTGAGGAACAAAAAGAACGGTGTACGCACGATGAACCAGTAACTTTGGGAATAGAGTTTAATTTCGTTATGAACTTTGCTGACAGTTCTATTAACTGTCCATTAAACAGTGACATCGTGATTCGAATGCGCTATATTCTGTTTCGAAATTATGTCATACTGTGTGAAACAAAGTTTCATCCTTCGTCGTATCGTATAAATTATGAGCGTGACGTAGATTTTTGGGACTTTTGTAAGGATTTTCATTTGTCTTTTCTCTCAAAGAGGGAATGTGTGATCTGTTGCGTAAAATTTAATTTATTGATATTAATTAATTGTTACAAACGTTTGATTGTTAATCCCAACGGAGTCATATTTCGATCATTTTAAAATTCCAAGACATTCCGTGGTTAATTTCATTTAAATATTGTAACATTAATTATTCATTAAAATAATATCACTAAAATGTGACAATCAAATTTCGTATTCTCTATTTACTTGTACTCTTTCACTGTTGAAAGTATCAATTGTTGCAAACCCAAAAATTTCATTCTTTCCTGATATAATTTTCTATTTTTTTTAAATCTGCATGATATACAGCGATCTTCCTCCATCTTCCCAAATTGTTCAGAAATCGATACAATGCGTCACGAACGTAATAACACTGAATCTCTGTCACCGATATCTTTCAAATTACGTTAATAAATTGGGTATTGGACGTGAACGGTAGGTGTCCTTTCCTATTTTATCAAGGAAACGAGAATATATAAGTAAGTAGGGGGTGTGGTGGTGCATCGGCGAATTGATCCGATTCTCCGTGCTCCATAATAATAGTCGAAAGAAATGAAAAGGCTTAGTTATCGATGCGGAATATCAAGCAAACTGGAGTAAGACTTGAGAAGCTTCTCACTGTAATAGCAACCTGGCCGTGTAATGCCGAGCCTAATCATTCCCATCTTTGTTCTATCTCTCGTGTATTTTCTTATCGATCATTCGATGTGCACATGTGTACATGTGTGTGTGTGTATACAACGTACGGTTCCGTGTAACGCAACTTAATATCTCGAATTCGAGTCAACGTGTGCAAAATACACATGGGTGAACTGACGTGTAACGTGCAAAATTCGCTCGTGTCGCTTGTAAAACTTCTCACGCGTGAAAATTACAGAATTGCACCGTCGATTGTAATTTTATCGTCGTTTCGATTTTATTTTTTTACTTCAACAGATTCGATCAATCTCGTCCCTGCGGACACAATTTTATTTCAACGAATCTTTTTTACTCAAACTGCACATGCAGATATTTTATCACTTTTAGCTGGGGTAACCCAGAAAATCGGGCCTCTTCAGGTGCAACGCTGATGCAACGAAAATTAGCGATTGGTCGATTTGGGTCACGTGATTCGCGAGGGGGCGTGGCGTTGTCTGTAATATGTTTTGCATCGATTCAAATGTTTGTCTTCATTTCCCTCAGAACAGTTGCTTCTGGGCCTTTCAGTGAGACGAATCGTACTGGGGTACAAGTCGTGCAGCTTTTTATATTTTGTACATACGCATTAATGTATTTAGACACAAGAAACAAACGTCTGTAAATAACAAATTATTTCCTATGTACTGATCTTGTTAACGGAAGAGAATTTTCTTATCAGCTTCCAAGAGATCTTTCGTTTTTTATAACATGTACGTAACAGTGCAAAATTATTCTTCCATTTATTATCACAAGTAGCGTTTACTATCGTCAGTTCTAGTTTACAGACTATAATGATAATTTATTCGTTAAAACTGCGGCCTTAAAAAATTATTCCAGACCGCGAAAAGTCCAGTTCTACTTAAAATCGAACGTCACGAACCACTGTAAAAATCCAATATCAAAAAAGGAAAAGATACACCTCGCATCGATCAAAAGCGAAGAAAAATTTCTCCGTTTCGCCGCAAGGAGCGCAGAAATGATTTTTGACGTGTGCGCGCGATGAGATGCGATTTCAGGTTAGATATATATTTCCTCAGTCGATTGGCCGCGATCACGTGACCCAAATCTATCCGCGGCGGATATCACGTTCTCGTATCCGATTTGACGAAAAGGAAATGCTGGAAATATCCGCGGTCGCGCACACACGGCCGATGTCGTCGTCGTCGTCGAAGGTGGGATCAAAAATGTTGTACAAAAACGTGCCAAAAATGGTGAAACTTCTCGATTCGAGATTTACGAGCCTGCATGATTCACGCGACGGCTCGATCGGAAAAGTTTTATCGAATCGGTTGTTTACGTCCAGAGTGTACGTACTGGTACACTCGCGTGTCAATGTGTAATAAGTTAAGTGGGCAAAGTCGCTGATTGAGATTGACGTTGCGCTGCTGCTTGCGTTTGCGCGAGTGTACGTTATTGTTCGGGCTAATATGCGAAATAAATTGCCTGGCTCTAAACTGGTTGTTAGTCGGACATCCTCGAGTTTTCGCTCACTTTTTTTTAACGATCTTTTTTCACTATATTCTTCACGGGGCAGGATTTCCGTTAGACGACCTATTTTCTTTTTTTTCAGCTTGTTTCTTGAAAGTATGATAACTTCGATCGAATCATGGCTCGTCGGATTCGACACGTTTTGACCGTTGCGAGACGAGAAAGTTACGATCAATCCTCCGTGGCAACTAACTTTTTCTAAATTCCAAAAATGATCGAACATCCGCGAAGAAGCCAATCGATGCATTCGCACGTATTTAACGTTGCTGTCGGTTGTTTCGATCAAAAATGAAAGTTTTCTGAAAAAATGCGCCGAATTCCACAAACGAATCGATCGAATTGAGAGTCGTTAGCGGGAGAATTTTCAGGGAAATTCATTTTCTCAGAGTGTCGCTCATTAATCGAATCGAGAGCGTTACAGAGGAGGGAATTTTTCGAGTCGGAAACCAATTTTCCCTCCGCATTGATAGAGTCCCAGTTTCGAAGCATTCCGGAGCAATTTTCCGGCGGAATTTCGTTTCCCTGGGTTTGTAACTGCACTCTAGCGAAACGATAACGTGTACACGAGGGCGAACAATGGCACACAGTGATCGATAGCAGAGCGATCAAAAACCGAAAAACGGTAAGAGGCGAATAAGACGAGGGAGAGGCCAGTGTATCCTCTGATATATTGACAAATCGCGCGATCACGAATTTCACGTGGAATCGCGAATCGTCGAGCCTTTCGTTGTTCGTTAATTATGGCCGAGAGAACGAGGCGAACTTTGTGCATGAGCGTTTCCACGTTTCGCTGCTCAGTGAATTTATTATTTATTGCAACGTACGCAATAAGTACGACTGCACGGAGGAATTATTGCAGCGAAATGGCAATTAACCTTTTCTGATGTAGAAATGGTCAAACGATGTTTGTAATTACTCGTTAATACCGGACCTCGTTTGAAATTATAAAACGCACGGAATAGTGCGGGCCATGATCAATGAAAAACATTTAATTCAACACCGTGAACGCGAACGCGAGGTAATCATTGTTTGAACTACGCACTTTTGATCAACACCTTCTAACTTACATTCGAAAGAGCGAGATGTTGATGATTTTAAATAATTTTATCTTATTTAATTGTATAATTATTATTTTTAAGTAATTTTATTATAAACAAATATCGCGCGTTCAAATTTCAACAACGGATTTACACAAGTTTTTATAAATGTATCACTCGTCTAAATGTTAGAATATTTCCGATATATTGCGAAGATTCGCAGGCTATCACTGAAATTGTCACTGAAATATTTAAGAGACTAGTATTCGTGGGTATTAAAATCACGCGCACACGCGCCTCAATGAACGCGGATGTGTCTGTGCAATGCATACCCGAATAAATAGAACGATAACATTCGATAATTCGATCAATCGTAGTCAATTAACACACATTTTATGTACAAATTAATTTCGTTAAAGTACAAATTGTTTTATTGTTATCAGTAAATTACACTGATTAATATCCGCGCGAATCCGCAGATATTAATTCACGGTTCGGGGAATGCGTATTACGCTCTCTTTTTCTACCCGCGAACACGCGAATTGCGAAACATATTCAACGAATCGAGCAACTCGGCCGTGCAATGTCGGCGGCATCACTGAGAAACGAGATTATCAAGAAGTCTGATTCGCGTGGAGTGTGTCTCTCCGATGCACGGAATACGGGTGATTCAGCGCGACTGGCGATTACCAGCCGTCAAAGAGACGAAATTGAACAGGAAGTAGGCAGAATGGCCTTTCTACTTTCGTCGGTTCTCGGCGAAGGAAGCCGATATTGACTGCACTCGAGAGTGCAGGGAAGCAGTTCCCGATCTCTCGATCAATCCGGCAACGTTTGTCGCCAAAATTGCTGGGATCAGTTTGAAATTAAAATTAAAACGAAGAAGCATTGGATTTTCTACTGGCGTGTAAATGAAATTCGATCGTTTCGGCAGTGAAATTATTTGCGAGAACTACACTTTCGCGACGTTGGCGAATTTTATTGAACAATTCCGTTGTGCGTCGAGCGGCTTTAGCACCTCCGAGCTCCTCTCGCAGCAACGAGAATTGCTTCAAGTAGTCGCCGCGAGCTTACGAAGCACTCGATCTCTCCCGGAGATCGGGGGAGATTCCTTCGCTCGCAATTCTTTTCCAATTTCCTCGAATGGTGTAATGGTAATTGAGAAGTTCGAAAACGACACGAGAAACGAGATCCTTCGTTCGTGGATGTACATCACGAGTCTAAATCGCGTTTTTATTACGCGCGGCTACAAAAGTGGTTTTCAAATTGAACGTTAAACAAAATCAGCTGAGGAAACTCTTTGTTTATTTTGTGGGTAATTGCTTTCTCATTACGCAGGACAGTTGCAATGTCCATATTTTGTTCAGTACGTTGTACATTGTCGATTAAATTACCATTGCAATTGGAGCAACAGCTTACATCATTAGGCTACGTTATTTAGCTAATATTTATTTGAACGTAATAATACGTGTTAATGATAATATACAAGTAATGTCCTTTCTTGCAAATTTAATAAACATTGCCATCTAGTGACGATAATTTAACTTGTTATAACATAACCTATATTCTAGCGTGTAACATAACCTATATTCTAGCGTATAACATAGCTTAGACTAATGTGCTTATTGTCAAATTATATTATGGATTAAAACTGTTTTTTATTGGCTCTTAAATAAAAGAAACTTTTGTACAGTATCAAAAAACGACATTACTTATACATATCTTAATATAGTATCATTACATAAATATAATGATAATAAATTATATGATATATTAATATAATAATATAATATATTGTATTATATTGTTATGTAATAATTATATTATATTAATATAATATAATATTAATAATAATATAATATATTAATAACATCTTAATACACTCGATTTCAGAAACCTGAAATTAGAATATATCGCAAATACATTACACAATAATATGCGTTATATGGTAACGTAAGACGAGATACATCGTACAACATGAAAAATTTCCACGCGACTCCCGTGAATTCGCATGGTTCCGTCGCGTCCTGCGGATCTTCTCTTCGAGGGAACCTCCAATATTAAATTTCACCTGTGAAAATACAAAGTGCAAAACCAACGGGATTCTAATAATCCCCCCCATCTGACGCGCAAGAGTCATTTTTAGTCGCGAAGCGATTCCCCCAAAGTTTCCCAAATGCTTTCCAAGTCTTCGCGATTCACCCGCGAACTTTTTGGGATCTCTCCTTTTTGATGTTTCGGCGATCGAATTGCCAAAATATCTGAAAAGAGACGAGGGGAGGGAGGGGGGAGGTGGAAACCCCTTTGAAATTCGTGCTCGGCTCACGTCGAATTGAAAGCTCTTTTCGCCGAATCATCCCGGTATTGTTTCATTTTCCTTTATTCCCTGGTTATCCTCGTCGCGCTTCGCGATTCATTCCGCGGATGCTCCTGGATACGGCGTTATCGATCTTTCTCCAACGACGGTCGCGATAAAATCCGAGTTAATACAAGCAGAAAGTTCGTTGGAGCTTGGTGGAGAATTTACAGAGAGTGATTCGATGCTCTTTTCTTCTTTCCTTCTTTTTTCTTTCTGTAGAAAGAAATTTCTAAAAATTTACTAATCATTCGATAGTCTCGTTTTGATCGACACGCGAGATACGGGGGTCAACTGATGAAGGCTTGGTGGAGAATGCTCGATGCTCGTTTCCTTTTTTTTTTTTTTTCTGTAGGAAGGAATTTCTAAAAATTTGACGACCGTTTGGTAGTTTTGATCAAAACACGTGACTTTGCATTCACGGTCGAGACTTGGCGAGTCCTCGCGCGAATTTAGAATTTCTAAAAGATAGAGAACCAGAAAACGTGGAAACAGAATTCAAATGACGAATACTCGTCAATGCGTGTTGAAATCAAGTAAACGCACTTCAAATTCGTGCTCGTTACACGTTAACGCAACAGATGGTTTGACTGAAGCAGACGGCAAACAAAGATTCATTCGATCCGAACGTGCACCATTCTAAACAATAAATACACCATTTTGTAACGCAACCGACATTCATTGTACCTTCGCTTCGTTTTTAATTATCAATATTATGAGAACGCTTTTCCGTGAACGAAAAGTGAGAAGAAAAATTTTTCTGGAAATAATTCAATTTGCCAAAGTAGGGTTTGACAGAGAGTAGTGTATTTCTAAAAATCGAGCCTTTCTTTGCTTCGTATTTCCATATAGGTTCGCGCGCTCTGCGGAATTAGTTGTCAAGTATGTGACACGTCGATTTGCAAGCGTGCATATCAATGACATTAAATTTCAATCAAGTCCAGCAATTTGCAAAGCCGCCAGTTCCGTGCCCTGTGTTCCGTGTTTTCACTATTTCTCACGCCGCGTCGCCTCTAATTAACGATCAAACCAGCAACGTGGTAATTACGTCGCGGTAATATTAACGATTTGCCTTACCACTTGCTCTCGCGTCGATTTTCGCTGCCGTCGTTTCTCGCTGAAACGAGAATAACGAGCGAAGGAGTAAACTCGGATAAACAGGTCAGAAATTAGAGACAAGACGAAACACAGAGATCGACAATACAGATGCATCGATAAAAGAGCAAATAAAATTGAACTCGAGCGCAGATTTGCATTATCCAGAGACTAAAATAATAATAACAATAACAATGTGGATTTCATCGATCAAGAAATAAATAAAATAGAACTCTCGAGCGCAGGTTTGTTCTGTCTATCAAAAATTATAGAAAAAGTCTCGTCGGGTGTTTCTAACTAACTTTTTATTCTTTTTAATTTTTATTTGGATATTTTGGACACAAATTTCAAACTCTTTCACGATTATTTTGTATACAGTTCGTTTCACGCATTCTGTGCGTCTTTGTGTTTTAAATTTCTCGGGACGTTACAAATCAGTTTCAATTTTTTTGAGATTTTGTAAAATCATGTAATCTAGGAGAGAGATAGCTATACCTTGATATTAAGAAACAAAACTTGATTTATATTACGATTATAATACAATTTATATTATAAATTACACAAGTAATTATACAAATTATCGATAATTACAAATTACGCTGCTATAATATACATTAACAATTATAAGTTATAAGCAGATTGAGGATTCTCACTGCACATTGACAGTCACAATTAGAACACGTTTGCGTAATGTCTTTTTTGCTCGTCAATGGCTTGCGAATAAAAAACATCTCAAGATTAACGTAGAGGCGACAACCGATAAAATTAATTCCCCAGGACGAAGGATGCCGCGGTGTGACTTGAAGTTTATCTTAGAAAAAATTCCATTGTCGATCGGACGATGCCGGAAGCGCGGGTTTCATCCGAGCCACGCTGAAAATGTCAGCCGACACCACCACCACCACCGTTGAAAAAGCGAAGGCTTGAGCTTCGTAAAAGAAGCGCGAACCCTTTTCTTCCTGTCGCGTTTACTCGCTGTTTAACCGCATCCCCCTGGACAAGTGGGGCGAGTGAGGGGCACTGAAACGACGTTCGGTTCGTTATTAGGGTCGATGACGCATCAGAGGTGTTTGCCTCGATTTCACGGATAATCTGATACGAAAAGTCGAGAAGAGAGAGAGAGAGAGAGAGGTCTCTTCAGATGCAACGCTGATGCAACGAAAATTAGCGATTGGTTGACTTGGGTCACGTGATTCGCGAGGGGGCGTGGGCGTAGATCTCGAGTAGGAGTGGCGTTGTCTGGTACTGAGCGGTCGCGCCTGTAATTTGTTTTGTATCGATTCAAATGTTTGCATATCGATAAAATTTTACGGCAAAAGAGTCGTTTTCATTTTCTGGTCAGACCAGTTGCTTCTGTGCCTTTCAGTGAGACAAATCGTACTGGGGTACAAGTTGTGCAGCTTTTGTTATTACTACTATTTTCTTCATTTTCTTTATTATTATTATTATTCGACACAGTCACAATAATTTTATTTTTTTGTTTTTCATACAATTTAGGAATTATTTCGTTGATCGGTTCTCTTTCAAGTATATGTTTCAAAATCTGACACTAAGTTTTGTTACTCGAGAATTATTTTGGTGTGACAGTCGTTCGAGAATGACATGGCATAATTCTTTCTCGTGTTTCTTTTTTAATGAAACATTTTTATCGTTTCGTGAAATAAATAAACATCGATCACTACGTCTGTGCTAAATATCGGACGCATTAATGCAAGAAACAAAATAGGGGGATATAGTATAATCGTCGTACAATCTTTACAAAGTATGAAACATATTTTAAAATCGAGATTAAAGAAGCTTTTGAACTCTCGATTCAGAACGTTTCTAATTCAGAAAGTTTGAACGATTCTTCATTCAGAAATGCGCAGTGAAACGTCCGAATTAAATTAAAGTCAGAATTGAAGATTCCAAAAACTTCAAGCTCTTGAGTTAATTCGGAAACTGTAACTACGTAATTCCTTCCAAATGCCACGAAATTCCCTCTCTTTGAAACTTAGACGCACCGACGTGCGTATATTTCGAACGATTTCTTCGTCGAATGCAGATTTAATCAGAGAACGAAGTGAACAAGTGGATATCGAAATGTAACGGTGGAAAGAGGCGCGGAACGAAATATTCCAATATTCCAGCCACGGGCAGGTGAAAAAGGAGAAACAAAATGAATTCATCGAATTTTTATAATCTCTGATGCGACGACGTGAATAAAGGAAGGAAAAAATTCGAACGTTCGATCGTACGTCGAGAAAAGAAGAGAAAACAAAGGTGGGAAGAACCGAAGGAGAGTAACATCTAATGGAGGTATAATTTCTTTTTCGTTCCCCTTTCATTCGCCGCTTCGAAGAATCACAGTCACCGATCTGTCGGATTATTTCACGAATGATAATGAATATTCAAACGTTCGACGTTTGAACGAAAAGACGAAGATGCGCGCGCTCTCTCTCTCTCTCTTCCCTTCGTAGAGAAGAAAAAAAGGGGGAGATTTCCTATCTCTTCGACAAACTCTATTACGATAATTTCGCGCCTTTCCTTGTCGAGCGATAATTTATTCGGTGGAATGAATTATCGCCGAATGAATTATCGATTGCTCGTTTTTTCTTCTCCTTTCTTTTTTATTTTCGTTAATAAAAGCTCCCTCTGCCGATATCGATTTTCCTGCCTCGAGCGTTTGCGATATAATATAAGTTTTATAATACAACGGGGGGCGAGATCCACTCGCGAATTATCATTCTGACGTCTCAATTAAAGGACTGATCGTGTTTGACGATTTCTTCGTTCGTGAATTTTTAAATTTCAATTCATTTCACATTGTGCGGCACTAACGAAACACAATATCCGTAAAATAAATAAATTCCATAATTGCGCTGGTGATTGTGAAAGTTGCCAAAGGAATATTGCCACATATTCCTCGTTTCGAGATAGTTAGAGGTTTGCGCGTTTGAACAAATTAAAAAATATTTTTGTGCCGTGAAACAAAGTATTTCATATTTTTTATATTTTTACAGAAATTATTTATTATTCGTTAAATGTTCGAATATTCTCGATACGTTCACGAACAACACATTTCTATATATTGTTAGCGAACGTTGAAATATTCATCGATCGTTTCAACATCGGTCGCTGTATCCCTGTATCATTCATCTTGTCAAATACGTGACACTTGATACTCGTGGCAATTTTCGTTTTCTTTTAACAATCAGCAGAGGTACTTTCAAATCTCGATAAATCGCATGTACGAGGGATGTTGATCGGTCGTTCGATACATCACGAATTGTCGATAGACCGACGACCATTGGCGATAATGCGTTCTTCGTCGCGCAAACACGTTGACCGGTGTCTGTTATGCTCTTGAAAAGCAACGAACGACGAGGAGAATGCGGGAAACAAGGTCGCGCGGAATTTTTGATAGTGACCGTTGAACCGGGCCAAGTTGAATCAGGGTCGGTAAATAAGTCACGACGCGCCCGGTTCTTTTTCGGGGCGAAAATGATTTAAATCGGGAACGAGAGTGGAGATTGGTTCTCGTCGATGACGATGGACTTTAGAAACGCGTTAAAGTTTGACGAAGTTTGAACCTCTGACGTATCAATCGTCCGAAATTGATGATAAATATTCGATGCCCGATGTTTGACTCTCGATGTTTCACCTGTAATTAACGAGACAGTTAAAATTGAGCGGCAAACGAACGAAAATGGAGAAAAATTGAAAACTCTGAAAAATTAGTATCAAATACAAATCGAGCTGTTCACTTCGTCGCGGCAAGTTAAATTCAATCCCATTTTGTAATTACAAGTATTGGATCGGCCAAAAAGTGATTGCGTTCCCCACTCCCTCCTCCCCCCTTTTTTCTAATAAAAATACACGTAACTAACTTTTAAACTGAAAATTCACTGTGTAACACCTGATTGTTCGAGCCTGTGAGACGATTAACAATTGTTCGCTTGGCGTCGATTTCAAAATGGAAAGTCAAAAAGAGACATTTCCATATTTTTTATAGTGAAGAGGATATGGTACAATGAATCAATTCTTGTCGAAAGAGGTGAGAATATTTTCGAACGCGGAGTGACGATGTTGCCTGAAAAATGGCAGAAGATGATGGAACAAAATGGACGACACGTTGCCCAATGGAGCCTTTGTTCCTCGCAAGTTGGGCAAAGTTCACTTTTTTGGCTGACCTGATGTAGTTACCTTCCTCAATCGCTGCGAGATAAACGAACGTGCAAACCCTCATTACAGAATTACAAAATTTCCACTTGGTGGCACAGTCAGAAGCAGCGAGTCCGTACAGCTCGAGCGTACCAACAGCGAGCCACTAAGGATAGTGTCAATACAGAACCGTTGGACCGTATGCTTTCCAGCACCCCGTGTACAGGGTGTTTCCGAAATCGTGGCCAGGAAATGACGAAATCAGAAAAGAAAGATCTTTTCGATCGAGAAAGTTCGCTAATTCTAAAGACTGAACAAATTGAATTGAACTAATTTGAAACGTGACAGGAAAACAACAATTAGCAAGAGAGTACTCTGTATAAGCGAAAGATGTGGAATGAAATTTCTTTCATTTACAGCTGCACTTTTGAGAAAGTAGACGGAACACGTTCCGTTGGAAGTTGTCTCTTGGTAAATCTTCAAACTCGAAAACTTGTTCAATTGTTGTTTCCTGTCATGTCTAGAATCAGCGTACCTGTGAAGGAATGGCACTCGTAGTTATAGTTTTAGAGTGTTTTATTTCACGTTGCAACCGTGGTCAGACATTACAGTGTCTCCAGTCTGCTTCCTCTTTTTACATTTCCGTTTTTTGACAAATCGAGGGGAGAGGGGAAACAGCGTGGATGACCAGCTACTGGAATTTGCCAACTATTACGAACAAGTGTTTGCAGGTCACTTTAGGAGGACTGTTACTGACTCAGGGTTAGCACCGAGCCAATATTGTCAGGCTCGGTGCCCGTTGGTTGGTCACTCAATACCTGATAAAACTCGATTTGGTCGGGAAAAAAGCAAACGGAGCGTCGTGTGGAAAAGTTTTTTCCTTTTTTAAATGTGAAATCAGACTCGGTAAACGCCCTGTATTAACGGTCCAAATTCGACCCGCATCGCTCTTCAAACCGCGGCGCTCTCGGTCACACGCCTGTTTGCTCTTAAGAATACTCGTCCCCTGAATACATACTTGGTGTTCCAACGGCGTGGCCACTCCAGGGCGACACGCACAACCCTGTCGAAGCTTCTCGTTATTTCGAGCCAGCCATTAAAGGCCGAGTGATCGGTCGCGACCTGCGTACGCACCGAGCTGTAAATTATTTATCCGTACGCGACGGGCGGAGGGAAGCCTCTCTCGCGAATGAACAATAACCGACGGAATTGCGCAACGCGCGATCGTTAATTACGCGAGCCGCGCTACATTATGAAGTATCATTGATGGCAGGGAACCAACGAGCGCTCGAGCTAACGAGAAGACGAGTCACGAGTTGTTGACTTTCGACGTGGTTGATGAAACGGAGAAACGTTTCGTCGGTGCGAGAACTAACTGCGGAGGGTGAAGTTCCGTTTGTCGGTTATTACGTACGTGCGTACCTACAGGGTGTTTCATATTTTAAATTTACAAGTGCAATCGTCTTTAAAAGTGTATGTTTTTCTTTCTCTTCGTTTCGAGAAGGCGGTCGTCGTTTGGGAGCAATTTTTTTAGCAGCAATTTGGTCGACTGACCTGAAGAAAATTACGTAGTTATATTTGATAGTGAGCTCAGTGAGCTTTCGTATCTCTTACACGCGGCTATTTAGAGAGACAAGTCAAGTGTACGAAATTATCGCACTCTCAAAACGGAAAAAGAAACGTGCATTTTAGACATTTTTCAAATGACGAAATTAGTTTCGGAGATAATGCAGATAGAAAATGAAACACCCTGTATGTACGTAGGTTCGAGCGTAATGTTTATTCGTTAATGTAAATCAGGTTTCCTTAATTTCTTTCCAAAAGGACACGCGATAATGTAATAAAATTGACAAACCCAATTTTTCTTGCCGAGACAAAACGACAAAATGGTAAAACCATCATGGCGGAACGCGCGACGAAGAAATGGGCGCGAAAATACGAGCGAAAGAGAAACGCTCGCTTCGTTACGCGGTGATATTTTTGTCAAAATGAACAACGTTCATCGGGGGACCTTTCTGTTACTTTCGAGCCAATAAATTTTGACGCAGATAAAAATTGTACGCCTCTGTGACCAATCTTCGACCTCTCGTCTCGAAACTGCGATATAACCACAACTTCGGAACTGAGTAGCGTAACTTTTTATCGCTGCGTGTCGACTTTCTCGAAAATTCTTGATCCGGCGGGCTCCTCTAACGCGAGGAAAGTGTCGCGAATAACAAACGATCTCTCCCGCGGCTGGATTTACGACACGAAAGTGTAAAATCTGTTCGCTGTTAATAGTGATCGTGACGTACACTCTCGTTCAAAGGTCTTTGAACGTTTTGCCATTTTTAACCAAAAATTGCATTTGCCGCTGTTGGGCTGGGAATTTTAAATTTAAATTCATAAATAAAATAAACTCTAGTAATAATCCTTGACATTAAACTGGGAACATTGAATTTTGCCAATACATTTATAGTTTCACTTTGGACTTTAATAATATTAATAATAACAATAATTTAATATTCACGAAGAGTTTAGGTTCGAGATGCATGATGGAAGGACGAATGGACTTGGGGTATCGAATGAAAGAAGGTGAGAGAGAGAACGCATCAACCAATTTTCTTTTCTCAGTACCCCAAGTCCATTCGTTCTTCCATCGTCCTTCCGTCACAGCCACGTTTAATAATAATTATTTTAAAATTTATGAATTTTATAAATTTCATTACAAATGCTAGTGACATTGATAATATTAAGAAATTTAATATCATTGACATTGATATATCGATCGATAATCGCATTCATATCTATTCTCTACAAATACATAAATGTTCGATAATACGTTTTATTTTATTATTATTATTTACTCTAACGTTGCTTCGATATTTGTACAAAGAAACGAACTATCGCGATGTAGTTTGCCTGTAACATTTCTCTTCGATTCTCTTCGCGTACTTCCGTTCTCGCGAATCTTCCCTCTTCTTTGTTCCAAATTGTACTTTTTCTTCCCCCATGCAAAAGTCTCGAGAAAGATTTCGATCCGCGTGATTCAATTTCTGCGAATGTTCTACGAACGTGCTTACGCGTTTCTCGACGTTACGCTAGATCGAGGACGAAGAATAGGGGAAGAGTTTCTCGGAGTCCTGCTGAGTTGTAGAATGAAAAGTAGAGAAAAGGAATCATCCGATCCTCTTTTACCAACGTCATTTCCCTCACTGACATACTTCGCTAATAAATCCTATTCTGTTCAATTTCTTGGCATTTTCGAATTGCCGTTTTCTCACTTTCAAAGCGTCGATAGTGTCGGTAATTCTTATCGGAGATTCTTTATGGATAAGTTAACAAAATTGGGAGAAATTTAATTCTAATACCGAATCACACTATTAACTTTCTTAACACTGTGACATTCAGCTAAACCCAATGTCTAGGTAAAATAGACGTAATTCTCTGCTGTTAAAAATAAATTATTAAAGAAAGACGAAAATGAAATAAATTGTTGCAGTATTATTAAAAAATATATTAAATACATCTCGATAAAAATTAATATTAATTTCGCCAGAGTAGTCCGCACGTTAAATCCACTCGGTGGAGAAAAAAGTTTCGTTTCAGTGATTTCGATCTGAAAAATTGCTCGAGCCTGTCTGTTCGATTATAACCACGCGAACGCGAATAATTATCCGTCGGACAATGAATGCGTAAATGTGCAATAACAACGCAAATACGGTGCGACACAACGACGTCAGATACGCGACAAATAATCTTTGAACAATTCTGAATAAACGACGACGCCCAGGTGGATATCAAGCTCGCCGGATTCGGAGACTGGCTGCTCCCCTTGGCACCTTTCGCACGTAAATTCGCCCGGACGTTTCGTCGACTCATGACGTTTAATTTATTTATCGAAATAAGAGCAGAGCGAAGTTTAATACCTTTAAACCGATAGGCCTTCGACTTTGATGTATTGCAGTGGCGACGACGCGGCGTCGCTGATATTTTATGTATGACTCGGCCAGCCGTAGATGCGAGTCCGATAATACTTGAATTTCCGACGAACCATCAGAGCCTACCTTGACACACCTCCGATTTTAACACCGTCGTAATTCGAATTCCTTCGCTGGCGATCGAAGGCTAGATTCCCCTCGGCGAACTTAATATTCGCTAGTCGTTTATCGCGAATTGGAATTCGTTTTGAACTGAAACGATCTTTTGTCTCTAACGGGTGATTCTTTCTCGTTAAATAAATCTTTTTTTTTTTTTTCTTTTTGATTGAATATGTCGAAGATTTTTAGTTGGTTCAAGTTGGAGACGGATGCGGTTGCCTCTTCAGGTGCAACGCTAATGCAACGAAAATTAGCGATTGGTTGATTTGGGTCACGTGATTCGCGAGGGGGAGTGGCGCTGTCTGGTCGCGCCTGTAATTTATTTTGTATCGATTCAAATGTTAACCTAACCTAAACCCAACCTGAACCTTTAGAACCTTAGAACCCTGAGGTTTCGCGTTCGCCTCACGATTTCGAAAATTTCGCGGCAAAAGCGAAACTCGTGATCTGGATGTACCATTGCTCAATGTTTAACGACCGTGGCAAGCACTTAGGCGTGATCACGTGTACTGCGGTCTCTGTGGATGTCCACTTGAGCGAAACGTACAATCTAAGCAAGGCTTTGTAGTGCAGGTGTGCGACTGACAAGTTGAAGATTCGTTTGATAAGATTCTAAGACTCTCTGCGAGAGATCCGCGAAGCTCCACCACTGTAATTCAATTTCGTCTGTGCTTCGTCGTCTATTTTCGGCGGTGTTATCGTATTGTCTGTCGTCTGTGAACTCTTTCGCTCAAGACCTGTCTTTCTCTGGTAATAACAGGAGAATATTAAATTATTTTCTTTCTTCACTCCGAGCAGGAGAGATAATTGCTGGACGCTAAAAAGGAGAGAAAGAAATCTCAGACGTCAGTTTTTTCTCAGCTTCTTCAGATTTTTACTACACATTTCAACTGTATTATTTTTAAAATTGTAGCAGTAATGCTTTCTAAAGCCAAGCATTAATCAGTCCGAACAAGTGATTTGCATTTGTATAAATTAAACGTTAACTTTTCTCAGTGATATACAACGCGAAGGAATTTAATTTCTCCCCTCGAACGAAGCGATTTCTCAGCGTACGCTCGGTCGCACATATTTTTCTCATTTTCACTCGCAGAATTTACAAAATTAGGCCGGAGAAAGGAAAGGATGGTTTATACAGCACGTCATATTTCGTCAGACAAAACGATTCGCTGGCGCAGAATTGTAGACTCCTGAAAGTTGCAGTACGCGGATTATGATCGTAGTTAGCCTAAGTATGACGAGGGTACAGAGTGGCTAAGAGTACGTACAGCTGCGAAACGCAGTTAGTTCGTGGGATCGCGCCAACCGCTTTCTGGACGGTTTAACGCGGCCGTACATTTGCAAAATTTGTTTACGTGTTCCCTCGCGGTGGTGGATGTCGGCGACGTAAAGTCGCGTTACGATACGACGCGATGTCTCTTTAAACCGCTCCCCGCAGCAAGTTATTGCTGTTTATTAAACGACACGCCGCGACGTGTTTCACGGTGGTGCTCGGTGGAAAAAGGTCCCTTTTCATCTCCTCTGAACGTTAATCCGAACGCAATCAGTCGACAAATATTTTAAAAAGAACGAAGGGTTGTTTTATAACGTGCCTTGATTCGTTTCTTACGTTTGTTAGAAAGAAATTTCGATTTTATGACAATCTGTGCATATCTAATTGTAAGTACACGATATAATATAGTGGATTTTAAAATTTTTCGAATATTCTGAAGAAACTTGAACTTGACAAAATTTGCTTCGTCTATTCTAGTATATTATAGCGTGCTCTGCTTTGGATGTTTTACACATTTATTCTAGTCCTTGCAAATAACTTTGTTTCGATATTTCTTACCTTTAAAATAACAATATATATATATATTGTTATGTTTATACAATTGTGTTCTGACTAGGAAATGAAGACGACTCTTTTGCCATAAAATCTTATCGATATGCAAACGTTCGAATCGACACAGAACAAATTACAGGCGCAATCGCCCAGTAGCAGACAACGCCACTCCTACTCGAGGAGTCTGTCCAACGCCCCATCAAGAATCACGTGACCCAAATCAACCAATCGCTAATTTTCGTTGCATTAGCGTTTCGTTGCACCTGAAGTGGCTCGATTTTCTGGGTTATCCCCGCCAAAATCACTTTCAGTGATAAAATTCCGCTGTTTCGTTCGTTCGCCCGTTGCCTTTATCAACACGAGTATTCTTCGCAGTCATACAATTTTCATAAAACGCATTGTCGAATAGAAATAATTTCTTTCATTTCCAGAAATGAAACTAACCTTTAACAAGACCAAGATATGACTGCACTAGTGTTGCCAAGAGCTTCCCTCTTTGCATCGTCACTATAAAATTTTAGATTTTCTGAAAATTGTGGTCTGCAAATCGGATGCACGAAATCCGGGAAATAAAGCACGTGAATCAGAGAACGAATCTCTCTTTCTCCCTTTTTTGCTCGAGACCAGAAAAAAGCGGTTAATTAAAAGTGAAAAGGATCACGATTCCACGTTCTTTCGGGGCTGGTTGGAATAATAAAGTAGAATTTTCTTGTAACCGGAAAGAAAATGTACGTCTGAAGGTTTAGGTTAGGTTTCAACGGCATTTGTACGAATGTATAATATCGCTTAGTCAGTTCGTGAATTGAAACTTTCCATCTAATGGTAAATTAATTGTAATGTTTTATTGTTTGCAAAGTAACTGGACATTCGCTCGTATAATATATGTATATATTTTTAAATCGAATAAAATTAGACATTTTTTTTTATTTTACAAGTATCAATAAATCACGTTAATACAAGTTTTAGTAAAAGTTCGAACGCTATTATTATTAGATATGTTCATGTCATACTATAGTCTATGGATACTTGTGTATTTATGATACACGTTGTGCAGTTGGGCATTGTTTGCACATCATACTTGCACACAATGTCGATTAATCAACGTAATTCTGAGTGATTAATGCAGATGACATGTAAACGTAGTAGATTCAATTGTCAGTCTTAAAATATCGCATGGTACGATTCTAGTTTATTTCAGGGTTTGCTTCAGTACTGTTGTGTAAGATTAATGTTACACTTTCAATTCTCTGAATGTTTGAAATTTCGTCTATTAATTAAGAAAGACGTAATCATAATTGCAATTCCATGTGTTATATTTATAACGATAATTATAATTGTACTCATAATAATAGTACATAGTCGCGAATAGATTCTCTTATCAACATACATTGCGACTTTAATGAATTTGATTGACAGAAAAATTTTTTACAATAAACGAGCAGATATATTTACACTACTGATATAGTATAACTAAACTACAATTATTAGCTATATAATATTTCTGTAACTCTAACTCTACTAATACTGTAACTGTAACTCTAATGATATTTCAAATGACAGTTTCAGTTGACGTAATCTATTCAGAAAAATTTCTTTTAACAAACGGATGGATATGTTTCAAGTGTTACTTGCGTGAACTATCGTGGACACATAAAAGTACACATAAAGCAAGTTCGCTTATAGTAGACTACAGTCTATTCGTGCATAATCTATAATAAAGTAACCTTCTAAGTTATAGGTAAATTAACAATAATGATAAACTTTATTACAATACAACTACATTATCGAATATAAAATATTTAAAAACGGCACGTTCGAACAACACGGTGCTCGTAAGTTCCGTGGAATTCCATCGTCAATGAATCGTACTGCGACGAACGTTTGTTGCGAGTGTTTTCTAACGTATCAAATGAAGCTCTCCTTTGTAGCGTTTTCTCGTAGAACGGTAAACAGTTTCAAAATGCAAAATGAAAAATTGAGGGGGCGGGGGGACGTAGAGGGTTGCCAAACGGAGCATACCGTAAAGCGGGATGCCATACCCTTTGTTGTCTCGCGATGCACGGCGGCGAAAGAGAGGAAAAAAATCGCGAAAAATTACAGAAAAAGTACGCGAACGAAAGGAAGCGTCAATTTTCCCGTTCGTTTGCTCGCGTTAATGACGGAAATGCCGCGAGTCCGCGACAGTTTGATGCAAATTTTTCAGTCGAGTCGTTGGAACGCGGGAGATGGAATACGTCGGTGGAAAATTCATTTCACTGTACACACGCGTGTGTACACACGTTCCCGGTTGGAACCGGGGCCATTCTCTCACGATTCCACAGTAATTGCTGTTCGCAAAGTTTTTCCTTCCAAGTCAAAAATTTGTCGTCTCCCGTTGTCTTTCGAACGAGGTTAACTGTTCCCTCCCATTGAGCGTCAGTCGCAACGATCGAAAGTGATTTATTAATTTGCTGGGAACGTTGGAATTTTCTCTTCATTTCGTGTAACTACTGTAAACTCTGGCTAGAGAGAACAACATTTTAACTCCTATCATCGCCTATCGTTAATTGACTTTTTGAATTATCAAAGTGACTGGATTTTACGTATGTGCATAATTCTTTTGTCAACTGTACGAAAATGGGATAACATTTTTGGAGAAATAGTTTTTCGAAATAGAATAGAAACAGAAATGTTTTCTGTCGATTTCCTTGCAGGAGTTGTATATCTTTTCCTTTTTTCCAAAAATTTCGCGAATATCGGACGTGCGGCGCGAAACAATATCGAAAAATAATCAGCAAACGTTATTTCAACAAACGTCAACGGACGTGTTCGTTTCATTTCGAGGTGTGCTGTCAATTAAAAGTTGAAAAACTGAATAATTTGAAGTCCGCCCGTGAAACTTTTAATTAACAAAATTAAAGTGAGTTTTCAGAGTTGATAGAAAGATAAGCAATAAATTCGATTTTCGATCCAGGGTGTACTCGCAACGAAAAATACGCAATTTGAGTGACTAAAAACATTGAGTGCTAATATAATAGTTAATCCTGCGTGGATTGGCTCGGTATTTTACGTTTCACAACGAATTTCACAATGTATTTAAGGGTCATTCTTCCGAACGAATTCCGAATTCGGTTTTTTTTCCCCAAGACATTTTTATATCGCGTAGCAAATTAAAAAAGAAAAAATTGTAAAAATTTTTGTTTATGACTAAATTTATCATGGCCTTGAAGATAGAAACTTCCCACTCTCAAAATTCGCTGTACGATTTCTCTTTTCGTCATTTTATTGAACTTTAAACATCAGGGTCAGAAATCCTAACATTTCGTCGTCTAATCCTAACGTTGGTTGGAAAGTTCAACAAAACGATATTTCGTATGCATGTCTATATCTTTCATTAAATTTTCATGAAATATTAAAGATTTATATCAAATAAATAATTGTCATTGTCAAAGTAGTTTATAGAAAAATTTCGAATATTACTTTAATTAACAAGCGTGATTTTTAATTATGAATGAATTATACCATTTAAAAATTTAACACAAGTTTGATAATTTAATATTGATAATAATTCGAAATAGTTGAAAATTTAGCTAGTTAAAAATTGTCTTTAGGAATATTTAATAAAAGTTTTATACCTAAAGCCATGTATTGATAGTTCAAAAATTTCAATTTACCGCATATTTCTGACATATGCATATGTAGCAAAACGATTTCAATTGGTTACTATTGTAGTTTCATACTTCGGTATTGAAAGTTTGACAACACTTTCCTGGATCATTCGCTACTTGACCAACCTCGATCGTTTTACTTGATGCAATTCCCCAGTTCACCGTTGTTTAAACGTAGAGTTGCGCTAAAGAAAAAAACCAATGATGTTTCAGTACGTTGGCGTTTCAGGTCACGGGCCACGAAACCCCGCAAGATGCTTGGTCTATTCATACGTCTCGTCCGTGGCACCGTCAAGGAGCCCGTTTTTGTCCTTGTCGTCCGCCGGATATTTATTTTCCCCAACAGATTTGCCGTGTGTGCGCGCGGAATGCATCCGATGTCGCGTCATCCACTGACGAAAGGGATGGTTTTCGAAGTTCGCGGACCGTGGGAGTTTGCTTATGGCTTTTCGCCGTTCGTTTTAACCGGCATGACGCGCGCAAACACAAATCTCGCGTTTGTTTAGAACCGTGGAAACCGTTTATTTAGAAAATGCCCCCGCGAGTTGGAAATTTCCCGAGCTGTGCTCGCGCGTGAGATTTGATAGAATTTTGTAGAAAAACATTTTTACCAGATGTTAAATAGACTCGGTGTTCACACGTGCACCTGTGTGCTGCCCAAATTGTTTCACGAAGATGATTTTATCACTGAAAGTGATTTCAGCGGGGCTAGCCCAGAAAATCGGGTGCAACGCTGATGCAACGAAAATTAGCGATTGGCTGATTTGGGTCACGTGATTCGCGAGGGGGCGTGGGCGTAGATCTCGAGTAGGAGTGGCGTTGTCTGGTACTGAGCGATCGCACCTGTAATTTCCTAGTCAGAACAGTTGCTTTTGAGCCTTTCAGTGAGACGAATCGTACAGTTTTTTAATAAAACTGTTCTCTCTTATTTTTTGTTTTCGTCGAATTCTGTATGAATTTTGATACTGAATAATAATGAGTGGTAATAATGGTAAATTGATAATGTCAATGATGGAACATTTGATACGTTACAGTTAGTATTCAGCAATAGGTTAATCACGTTAATATTGCTTTATACATGTGAATTATGTTAATGTTGACAGATATCGATGGATAACAGTAAGTGTATAAATACGAGTACAAACGTGAAAACGTTCAAGTTATGTACTGAAACTGTTTAAAGTTCTCATTTACTATAATGTCATTTGTAAGAAGTAACGCAACAAAAGTACATTTATCCCATTCTTTCGACATTTTTAACAACTCCATTTCATTATTTTATTAAATCAGTTTGAATTATTTGCAACTGTATCAATGAAACATAGTAACGAGTATAAAACAAAACGATTAAATATCAAGTAATATGAAATAATCAAACGCAAGAGCAAGAATGTGAATCTATGTACATGTACATACTTTCAAGTAACACGAACATAAATTTTAAAATATTTTATTTTATATGTACAAACGTTGTACTCCAATATCATAGATTCGTAACAAATGTCTTATTCTCCCGGCAAATTTCACTGATGGAGTTTAACACGAGACGAGATAGTCTTCCGCGATCGATAGAGCATGTTGATTACCATTTCGCATTCTCTTTCCATTTACATTCGTATCGATTCACGCAATAATTGTGTTGCAGTATCTATTTGACAAAGTTTTAATAAACACGCGTATAAACATTTCGGTTCGGCCGATTTTCCATCGACTATGTATATAGTTTATCTGTTGTATATATATATGTGTGTGCGTGTGTGTGTGTGTATTTTATATATATGTATATATATGTATGTATGTATGTATGTATTACGCAGCAGAGGCTCGAATTCGATTCATTCAATCTGGAAGCGCGAAGTGAGCAATCAAATTGTCGGCTCGAATCGGCGGAACATATTGAAAAAAAAAAAATTGTTTCCCCCCTGTTTTCTCGCCGCTCTCGAAACGTTACAGATGCTTCAGCTTTTTCGTTTGAACCGTGCTAATGGCGTTTCTTTATTCCCCCTTATTTTTCTTTTTCTACGGATGAAATAGAGACGCGAGACAGGAGGAGACGTTTCTTTCTTGTTCTCTCGTTAGAGAGGACAGAGCGTGTATACGCACACTGTTGTAAATTTCGTTCAAGATCTTTTAAGATGTGTCGATCTGTCAGTCACTCGATGGTTCATGATTCGATTTTTGCGCGTTCGTGGGAAATTTAAAACTGTGAAATTGCACAGAACGCATGTAACACGGAAAAACATGTAAGACACACCGGGTAGGCTAAAAGGGATAGGCTTCTTCCCACCTATTTTTTTTAAATAAAACATCAAAATATAGGGAAGAAGGTAATTTTGTTAACTTTTAAATTGAATTTAAGTTCAAACATGATTTTTTCATTCTGTTTCAGAAATTATTTCTTTCAGAAACAAAAGAAAAAAAAAATGAATGAAACATTTACATAATAAAAAGTTACGGATTTATCGTAGCAGGAAGTGATTTTGTACTATGAGATAAAATATTCAGACTTTTTTTAATTATATCCTCAAAAATATGATTTTGCGTAAAAATCAGTCTACTCACGATCGATGATTTGTAGAGAATGCAACAAGTGCAATATAGATGAATTTTCGTTGAATTGGTTTGAGTTACACGAATGACAAAATCTGCTATGGCAACAGCAATTGTGAAACGTTGGATGGTTTTTGATATAAAGCACGCATTACGAACAAATTTATCGTAATGTTTTGAGACAAACTCGACGAAAGTCAGTGATTTCCGATTTTACATTTCAATTTCGTCGGGTCAACGATCCGGGGCGAAAATATTCACTTGCGGAAATTTTTTATGAATATCGATCTACGCCTCGTTTCAAGTACCCTGCATTTTGAATGTAAATTAATTTTGAAATTAAATTGATATTCCGCTTCGTCCACCTTATTCATCACACTCGTCACACCCGTCTGACTATTTTTTTATTTAAATTTGCTCTTCTATTACATTTGCATACGTTAAATTTATCTAAATGCCCCGAGTATTTTTAAGTTTCGTCGAGTATTGTTTAAAAGCCATTTATTTCAAATAAAAATATCTTGGCGAACGAGTGCAAGAATTTACGTATTTCATTTTTTATTTGCTCATGATCAACAACGTTATTACTTTTGGATTCGATGAAAACCAATTTCAACATTTTTGACAGCGAATCACGGTACAGCCGGCATTAAAAACGTTGAAGATGAAATTACTTGTGCAAATACCTCTCACCCTAATCAAATAAAATTGGAAAGTATGATAAAATTCAAGTATCACCGTCTGGAAGTCTCGAGCTAGATTTCCAATAAAAATACGAATGTTTTCTTACTTTTGCTCTTTTAAAATACGTACGCTCTTCTGATTCTGTTCGTTTTGATCCAGTCATTTACAAAATGAGCGAATATCTTTCGGTTGCGTTACAAACGCACAGGAAGGTCTAAAACGTCCAAAGGAAAGTATAAAAGTGTAGATGAATGTTTCATGTCGTGGGACATGTGCAGCGTTTCGTTATACAGTAGATCCCCTACTAGACAAAATCCAAGATATCGCTGAAAAATATGTTACAGGTCTTTTTCACATTTCGTTCCACCAGCTATGACTCCTTAAAGAGGACATCTTTGAAAAAGAAAATGAAATTCTCAATTTACACACCTTCTTCTATTTCTAGACACGATACTCGATTATCGCGGGAGTAACCCAGAAAATCGGGCCTCTTCGGGTGCAACGCTGATGCAACGAAAATTAGCGATTGGTTGATTTGAGTCACGTGATTCGCGAGGAGGCGTGAGGTAGACCTCGAGTAGGAGTGGCGTTGTCTGGTACCGAGCGATCGCGCCTGTTATTTGTTTTCTATCGATTCAAATGTTTGCATTTAATTTTCCTAGTCAGAACGGGTCTGCTTCTGGGCCTTTCAGTGAGACGAATCGTACAAGTCGTGTAGTTTTTTTAGAATTGAGAATTTCTTTCTCTCTTTCTTCGAATTTTGCGAAAACAATTATTGGAATTTTTGTACATTTCTGGAGAGATCACGCAATGCACGTAACAATATTCGTGTAAAATATTCAAATATTAATTAACAGACGACGTAACTCTCCATCCAAGTGCTATTTTTTTTTCTTTAATTATCTTTACGAACGTTCGAGATTTAACGAGAGTTGAAGAATTACTAACGCAGGAGTTTTTGTTTGAAATTTTTCGAAACGTTTTTTTTCTCGTTTTCTCGAAAGACGCTGATTGAAATATATTCATTTAAAGCGTGTCGATGTATTGAAATTACCCAGAATATCTACTTTTTCCGTATTACTTTGCCCGTGTAATGAGAGTTTGACGTAAATGACGGTGCTGATATTTTCGAATATTTCGAGCGAGATAGGCGAAATACTTCGCGTATTAACATTTCATTTAACAATAGAACCATGTCGATATTTTGATGAACCGTTAGAGCATGGACATGGTGAATTGAGTGAACAAAGCATAGCCCGATCAGTCTCGATAGTATTTGGCGAACAATAGCTGCGGTATATTTAGTTAATTGAAAAAGATCTGTAAAAGTTCTGTGCGTCAAACCTTACCACCACCTACGTGGTGACGTGCTGTATATATTTCTCAGAATTATTATCTGGATTAAAATCGGAAATATTAATAATTCGCAGTCACTTTTGAAATGGCAAGATGATCGAACGAAGATTTGAAAAACAATTTCATGTATTTAATTTTAAACGTTTCTGCTTCTAAAGTTAGTCACTTTGTCTTCGACTTTAAAATTTCGCTTTCTGTTTCTAAAATTTGATCCACGTGGTCAAAATTTTTTCGTTCAACGCTTCGTTTTCAAGGAAATAAACACTTGGAAGTAATGTTCCGTTAAAAATTGTCTTGGCGAAATTTTCAAACTCAAAAAATATCATTTCGATGAAATTTTCAAACTTAATTCTCTCTCTCTCTCTCTCTCTCGAATGAGTGAAAAACTTTGTACGAAAAAATTTCATTCCTTCTTTTCAACTTGGTTTCTTCATGCACAATCGTCTCCTCTTCCAGGTTGTACCATCGATGCTCTCTGTTTTATATTCAATAAATAAGGGATCGAAGTCAAGGGATCGCGACGACAGTTAGGTTCCAATCGAAATGATCCGTTCTACGACTGCAGATCGTTGTTGTCAGAGGAGTTTGACTGTCGAAACAGAATCTCCTTTTATATCTAGACCGATTCGAACCACTCCTTTGTGAAGTTATATTCAAAGGTATCTCACATCGAAAGTTGTAGAAACTTGTCCCACGGAGTGTTCGAGCTTGACAAACTGCTCGCCTCAGACTTAATGCCAAGGACGACAAAGGGAAGTGTAATTTTCTATTAAAGGGTACATCGAGACCGTTTGTTAAGACTGACGATCGATGTCGTTTTTACGAAAATTTTTACGATCTTCGTATAAAATAAAATTTTATCGATACGCAAATATTTGAATCGATACAAAACAAATTACAGGCGCCATCGCTCGGTATTAGACAACGCCACTCCTACTCGAGGTCTAGACCACGCCCCCTCGCGAATCACGTGACCCAAATCAACCAATCGTTAATTTTCGTTGCATCAGCGTTGCACCTGAAGAGGCCCGATTTCTTGAGTTGACCCCCGCTGAAATCACTTTCAGTGATAATAATATACTGGAGAAATTTTCTCCCAGCGATATATCGGAAGATAACGTTCCAACGATTTCCCGATAGAAAATTCAGAGGCATTGGATTCGAACTGCGACGCACGTAAAACGCGGTAAATATGAAATGCGGCATCGGTGGCGATCGTTGCGAGCGAAATCGTGACATTTGACTTCATGCAAATGGGATTCGGATTATTTCGGCGATTATAGCGCGGGTAATCATGTTCGCGTAAAAGTGGTAATTTGATTGTTTGATACGTTAATAATGAGGTAGAGTCGGGATTAGAGGGAGCCGTTCGATCCTATTTTCCTCTATCGGATTCCAATTAATCTCGCTGTCCGTTGATTCGTCCACCAATCGTTCCCGTTTCTAAATCAAATTAGCGAGGAGCGAGGTCGTGACAGCGAGGTTTATGCGCCTGCGTTTTACAAAAATCAAGTGTCATCCTTGAGCTGGCAGAGGTTCGAATCTTTTTCTTTTCTTTCGTTCTTGGGAATTTCCTCATCAACAATTCTAAATCTGCGGGTTATTTTTTACAAAGGTCTGGGATCAAAGTGAAACGGGGGAGCCAATTTTCGAGGAACCTGGTAACGTTGTGTGGATACGAGTGACCGACTTTGTAGTGTACGATCTGTCGGTGATAAATATTTAAATATCATTATAGTACACATAATACAGTATAACATAGTACAACTATAAAACATTGCCGAACAATATAAAAAATACAGATAGCTGTAATAACACATGATGTAACATTGCAATACTAGCATACGGTGTTTAATAGAACGGGAACACGAAGAACTTTCGATTCTATTTTGAACTTTGTAGAAGCTTCAGTTCCAACAGCAACCTAATTCCACCGTAAATCTAATCGTTTCAAAAGATCGTGCATTTAAGACAGGGAAATGAAATCGAAAGGGAGAAAACAGTAACAGTTCGATCGAAACGTGAAAGTAAAAGTAAAACCGCAATTACCGATTATCGAGAAAAATAATAACATTTTCTAGAAAGCTGTTTAACTCGAAAGAGCTCGTGGAAGATCGATCGGCTCGATCCCCGACCGACGCGACGAAATCCAGAATCGAAAAGCTCCTCCGCGCTATTCGACGTTGTCGGGGAATCTCTCGATCGACTGGGAAGCGTCGCCAGAGAAATTGCAATTAGTCCGATAATTACGGCACGTCGAGATGAAACGAAAGTTCCCGAGGAAAGAGAAGGAAGGGTGAGAGAGGGGGATAAAAACCAGGGTGAAAGTGCGAACGTCGATCGAAGAGAAAAATCGGGAGAGGGGGAGTTGGGCATCGCGGTCACGAAACGCAATTACCAGCCGATATCCGAGAGATAGAAGTCAGGAATTAGCCTGATGGTGGCATGTATTGAAAGCCATCGCGGGAACGCGAAAACTTCGTCGGTTGATGTAATCGACCGACGCGAGAACAATCGTGAATGACGCGCAATGTCCAACGTTGGACGATTTAGAATTTTCGATCGTTCTCGAGGATTCGACGAGGATGAGTCGATAGTGATAACTAACGCTAGAACCAACAGTTAAAGTAACAATCGCGTCAGCGTTGCACCTGAACAAAATTGTCTAAATAATCGCTGAATCCTTGGTTGGTTTAAACCACATTTAAGATGTGGCCTCCGAGGGCCAATCTCGCGAAGTTTGCTCGGAACGATAGCGTTGCCGGATGCGCGAGTTTCACAATTGATCGTCAAGTTCGGTATCTTCCAGAAAGTTTGTGTTTCTGCTCGTTTTGACTCTTCACTCGCGTCGCGTACGGTGAGTCCGCTCGAGCAAGTTTGGAGATTTTTCAACCAGCATCTCTCCCTCGCACGTTGGCGGCCATTGTTGCCCGTTGTTCGTCCCTGGATGGAATTAGAACGCGCACGTTCGCGAATATTTCTCCCCCGTGCGGCCAGTTCCTATCAGATTCCCGCGTACGCAAACACGTTGACCGTGGTTTCGGAGGAAAAATCGCAGCGAGAGCAACGCGTTCTTTTTTCTGAAACTTTACGAAAGCGTGGGCGCGATAAGCGGCGCGGTTACTCGGGATGGCTTCCGATAAAAATACGAATGAATTTTCCAACACTTTTCTACCTTGTGCGTGTGTACATATATATTGTGTAAATCGTAACGACACGAGCGTGGGTTTTCGATGGGAATTGGGTATTGGATTTGTAAATACTCTCTCTTACAAACGCGAGTATTTTGCATATTTTTTTTATGATTACTTCGATTATTAGGAATCGCTTGAGAAAATATGAAAAATTCCACGGGAATGTTCATTATCGTTTATGCCTTTGTGAATTTAACGTAACAAAAATTGAAGTGGTAAAAACCTGCGTGTTTTTCGTTTCTCGTGCAATAACTTAGCCCTTCGTAGAATTAATTATAATTAATCATGCTTTCGTACTTTTTATAATACGCGAGCGGAGTAAAATAATATTCTACGATATCGTGACAGAGAGTACTTCATTTGTTTACATTTTTGTAAAGTACAACAACCTTAACTGTTAACTTGTATCGCATTAGCTTGTAAGTCTTTTATATAGATAGAGATTAAATTAATTACGTTTACGAAATAATAAATAACGTGCACAGATCAAGTTATTATTATTGGCGATTAAAAATGTAACATTCAACTTCGCACTACCTTGGTTTTCGAGGAAAGGAGAAAAGGTTCGTTGTTCCAATTAAGGATGTAACGAGAATGAATTTGAATCGACGTTAACGGTATTCCCCAGAGTTCTAATCCCCTTAAGAATCATTTAGATGTACCTCACGGGCAATTATCCTTTTTTTCCCCTTTTTAGAAAGAAGTTAATCCGATTTAGGTTCTTCCCTTGCCGGCCAAGTGCACCGCATTTGTTACGATCAATCTTCATTAGCGTAGAAAACTTTGGACGAGATAAGACGCCGCCTCTTTCCGAGATATTATTGATTGATTTATCACGATGCGGAGAAAGTTGAATAAGAATCGTTACTTTCAATTCCGAGCAGTGTACAATTATCGCGCAAAGTTTCATTAAATGATAACTGATTTCTTCCTCTACTGCGTGGTTCCTCTGACATATATGTATGTTAATTGGAGGAAAATGGAGATTAAATATTTCGTTTGTGTTTTTCGAATGACGATTCAAAGTAACTCGACAATCTCGTGTCGAACGTTTGGAAACTTGGAAAGTAGGGCAATTCGAAGTAAGAGGTATTGCAAGTTTGAAAATTCGACAAACGACGAATTTGGGGGCTGGAAAATTCGCAAATGAAGAACTTGGAAAGTTGAACATTGATAAATACGGAAGCTTGAGTGTCGTATGTAAAAGTTGAACAAACGTTTGACGTTGTGCAAATGCACAGACAGAGAGTTGAATTTAATGCGTAAAAGATTGAAATACTTTGATATTTGAAAATTTGTCAATTCGAAGCTTTGAATCTGTCGGTTAATTCGCGAATTTGTTATGTTATCGAATTGATCGCAACACCAATTGTTGCCATTTGTTGGTGATTAATCTTAACAGGGAAGGTTGATTGTAACGTTATAATATAACAACACGCTGTTGTCGCATAAATGCTCGTTAGACGCCCACTCGATGCAAGTAGCTGTGGTCTGTGGTAAAATGTTACCTACGGTCGCACGATGTAAAATTATGACGACAAATGGAAGATAATAATTCCGCGCATTATCAGTGTGCTCGTCTTTAATGGTTGCGTAAAAGTACGCGAGTGTATTGTGTCGTTTCAACGTAAACACAGATTGAAAATTATCACTGCCGTGTCGCGTTCCATTGCTGTTAACGTGAAAATATTTGACAAATTTTTCAAAACGTTAAATCGACTTTATGAAACGCCGTTGGCGATGTTATTTCATTTATCAACTTTGCTCGATTCGAAATTTAGCCTTTTTCAAATATTGAGGATATATATATATATATATAAATAAAATACTTGTGAATACTTGCTAAAACGTTGAATTTTGTATGCAACTCCATGTTGCAACTGTCGAAAATCAGAGCGGTGTGTATCGAATCACGAATATTTGACAGGTTACTTGTAAATTAACAAATTAACGCAGTGGAAGCACATTCGTATCTTACAAACGCCCAATTAGAAATTAAATTCTGCTCTTTAGTATTGTCGTTACTAAAAATCAGAATGACATACGTGTCAAAATTTCGTCGCAGTGATGATGAAATTGAACGATAATGTACTGTATTATAATAAATACCACGTTGGCAAATTTTTCGAACCCTTCCTACCATCGGACAAACGGAATCATTTCCGTTCAATCATTATATCAAATAACCCGAGCAACGAGTCAGCAAGGCGCGCTTTTCAATTTCACAACGTGACATTCTTTCGGAAACGTCCCATCGTCCGACGGTTCCTCAAACAAACTCGTTGTCACTCGTTGTCGAGGATAACACTGTCGGTGCGCAGCTGCGTCAATCAATCACCCATCGATCGAGACAGCCAATTCACGCGTGAACTGCGTTTCACATAATGCAACTAATTTACCATGCAGCCGATTTTCGGCAGAACGCGGAACCGATTAATACCGATTACATCGGATAACGTTTCAGATTTGTTTCGTCGAATGGCATTGTCTCGTGTTAAATAATTGTGGAGTGGTTTATTTCCGCGTGGAACGATTTCTTCCCTTTATTCTGCGAGAGTAAAGAGGAGCACGGAATTTCCGTACGTTTATTATTAAAATCTCGCGACTATTTCGTCCGAAATTGCAAGAAAAGAATTCGTGCAAGCCGATTCGTTCTCCGGGACGTGTTCTTTCGTTTGGAATTCCGGCGAATTCCGTCTTCCTTCGTCTGCGATTGCTACACGGTGGTAGCCAGACTAATTGGTTCCTGTTTAACAGTTTCGTGAGATTCGACGAGCGAGATAAATTGCAGGCCTGGCGAAGTCGTACCGCCTGCGATGGGAATCCTGTTCGAGCTAGGGCTAATTGAAAAAACGAATTACCCCGGGAGTCCCGCGAGGAATGCCTGCAATTCGACTTCTCTTTGTTCCTGAAATTTTTAGTTTGATCGTCGGTGCACCAAACAACATTTCCACTTTTTTCTTCTTTTTTCCTGTTTTCACCAGCCTGCTGCGGGTGTTCAAAATTACCAAAGGTGTAAAAATTTAATAGCAAACGAGGAGAACAATTGAGCAACAAATTAAGAGCGTGTATCTTTTGATATATTTTAGCGGGGAAAGTGATAAATCTCTTTTCGTGCAACGCTGATGCAACGAAAATTAGCTATTGGTTGATTTGGGTCACGTGATTCGCGAGTAGAGTATTTACTATATTATTAGTTTCGATATATTTATATGTTTATTCAATACATTGTAATATGTTATCTTCTTTCAACCTCTAATAAGTAAACCGGTTTTATTTTATTATTAATTATAAGATTATTTGTACAATTTAATTTTTGTACACACGAAGGACTAATCATCATCTCTTACAATCAATATCCATCTTTTTGATATCGATGTTTTTCCTGCATTTATTAATTAGTTTTATCATTCGTTTAAAGTCAATTATTTCTCGTACGGCACCAGAATCGATGAAATGTTCATTTCATTTTCGACGAGTTCATTTTTCTAAAAAATGTTTTTGCATCATTCTGAAAGAGGATGAATAAAGTGCCGTTTCTCCGGGAAATATTGCAAATTCAAAGGTCTTCGTAATTAAATTCACCATGCTGAAACGACCCTTTAACATTATAGTTGTACAATCTTTCCTCGCCAAAGTAAACTAGATCGCAGTTTAAAGCATCGATGATTTTTCGTCGAACGGAACGAAGGGAACTTTGTGGAGCTGCATAGCTACGTATCGTAAATAACTTTGAATAAAATTGACTCAAACGCGAGACAAAGATTGAAGCAAAATCGCTATTTCGCTCGACAGTCGAGTGACGAAGTAACCAACAAAAAGGTCAGTTCTGCAGAGACAAATCTGCAGTAACGTTCCCCCAATAAAATGTTCCAATCATAGAAATCTCCGAACAGAACCGCGGTTCGACAATTTCCTGTAACACGCAGTTGAACGAAACACGCAGTTTATTTCATTAATCGATCAGAGGAGCTCGAGTTGCTCGGTAAAATTCGCGTGAAATTGAAAGGTTTGAATTTCGCGTGTAACTCGAACGAACGAAGGGTGTGTACCTCGAGGGTGTGCGGCGAATGGAATCGTCTCGAGACGATTCCTCGGGTCTTCGACTTGCACGGGTGGTTCCAGGCGTTATTCGAGCAAAGGCCAGTTTCGTTATTACAGAGGAATACCAGAACGCAATTACGCCGCAACGGCGCATGTACTCATCAACCGGCATTATGATCAATTCACATGATGCACGTAATGGGATCGTAGGTTGTAACGCGCAGGTACATACGTGGATACAATGATGTGCCAAACTCCCTTGGTTCACGGCGACGAACAATATCGTATCGTGCGCGCGGCTCTAATTTCGATAGAGAAATTAATTGGTCGTCTATCCTATGGCTTCCTAATCGATATTCTATAATTAATTGAAACTTGAAGTCAAACGCGACGAAATTCCTTGCCGCGAGTTTGAAAAAGAAAGAAGAAGAAGAAAATTGTAAAGTGTTTCGTAGAATTGGCGAAATTCGATTTTTCTATCTGTAGTAATAGGTCAAATGACGAAATATTAGTACCTTCGTTTTTGAAGTAACACGGTAGGTCAAATTTGATGTGTAATAATGGAGCAACCACTTTTCTGGTATTTAACGTAATATTTATATATTCATATGATTGATAAGTCAGGGCTAAGAACATTGACAGTTTGCTTAAATATTTGTTTCAATATTTAAAAATACCACAAATTGTTGAATTCAATTCCTTTTTTCTTGTGTCGACTTTGAAGTTAATAGAGAAACAATGTAGAATTTTATATATATTAAGAGAGCAATCACTTTTCTGGTATTTAACATGATGTTCAATGATATCGACAGTTGTATGATATTTCGTTACAAGTCAAAGTTAAGAAAATTATCGGTTTGGTTAAATATTTGTTTCAATATTTAAAAATACCACATTTGTGCTTCGAGTCATTCAAGTCTCACGTCCTCGTCGTTATAAAAAAAATGATACCCACATTTTTGTCATTCATAAACGAAGCGTTAAGTTAAAAATAGTAACCTCTTGTATGTTTCGCCAATATTGTTCTGTTTAATTGAATCTTGGATCTTACGTTCGAATAAATTCTCGTTGCGGTTACGAAGAACGCGTCAGATGCTGCAATTCAGTACAAGGGAATGCGTTCGTACATTCTCGTTCGGGTGTTATTAGAAATTTTCGGCTAATAGAGACTCGAATATGAGTGGTTTTACTGGAACAATTAATTCGGCACGCGTTTAATCGTCTTTAGCAAATTGTTGTAATCGCTTTCCTCGAGAAGCTATTGTTAGTTCAATTAGTTCGTATATTATAGATAGTAAATAGACTGTTTAATAGAACATTAAATATAATAATTTAAGAAATTTTTGTTCAGTTTTAATATTTCTCCTCTCGCGTGTACAATTAAATAAATGTATCAAACACGTGAGAATCCGCATCGCGCGCAGTATATCAGATTCACGATCGCGTTTCAAATTTTTAATAACAATTTTACTTCGTGGTAAATTAGCATTATATACAATTTTTGTATTTTACATTATATTTTGTGTTTTAACATTTTTTGTTTTTTATCAACATTTTATTATTAACATTATTTGTATCTCGTCAATATTCGCGTTATACGTACCAATTTTACGTCATACTATGTGTTACTTGTATTCTACAGCAATTTCCCAAAGACATCAGCTACGTCACGCGCACTACGCAGAAACGCAGAACGAGAAAGGAACTCTCGTTCGCGAATTTACAAGAGGATCTGTCGTCAAAGAGATCTAGAAATTATTAGCACGTAGACGATCTTATCCTCTCGAGCGCGAGACCTTACCGCTGCGAAACGTGTAACGCCGTCGTGACACGTTCGCGTGAAATATATGCTTCAATTAACAATTCCGTAATCGGATCTTTCTACTCCGTTCCACCTCGAACTAGGAAAATGTCTTACTTTCATTTCGGTAAATCTCCTCTCTCTCTCTCTCTCTCTCTCTGTTTCTCGCTGATTTCCCCGTCTCGCGACTGCTCTTCACGAATATCACGACTCCCCCGAAAGCGGCGAAGCGAGCCGATATTTCTGTTTCCGTCATCCATCGTCTTGACTCCAATTCCCCGATTCCCCGTGGCGCGGGGAATTTTTCACGCCAGGAAAAACGCGCGGAGGTCGTTAAATCTCCCTGACCCGACCGTTCCTTCTTCTTTCCGTCTTCCGCGAATCCGGAACACTCGCGTTAATCCCTCGCCAACGAAGTGATCCAATCCAGCGATCCTCGAGCTCGAACGAGAGACGTACGTGCACGGTGGTAAAAATTTCTCGCTCGGGGCGAGATCTCGAGAAACTTGGAAAATTGAGAAACTTTGGGGATGCACGAGCTTCCTCCGAGATAATAACTGAACGCGGAAAAGTAATAACGCGTGGATAATTAATCCTTTGCGCCGGCGACTGGTTCGCGGACCGTAACGAGTGACCGTACACGATAATTCGGCGCTTTCTTTTTCTTTTGAACTCGTTGGTATCGTATCACTGAATAGAAATTATTAAGAGGTAATAAACTCATCGTTCGTTTCGTACGAGTTACATTTATGTTACATTTATTTACTTGAAACTGAGAAAATGTTGCAATTTGGGACAAAAAATTCTAAATTTTTTGGGTTAAATCGGACCGTGATGAGAATTTAGTGATCAAAGTTGTGCGTGTCGGTGTTTGCCCCCTTTTTACGAAAAAGTTGTGACAAAAATGTGGAAACTGGAATGAACGAATCTTTCCATTTCAAAGCAACATTCGAACGCGAAGGAAGATTGAGTTTGTCACGCTACGAATTTCATTTCTCTACTGCTTCAAATGCATTTGTTTCAGCCTTCGTATCAATTCTTGTTGTTACGTTACACTGATACTTATGCTACGTTACACTGTTTATTTAAACTTCACATTTTCCTACCGAATATTTTTGTTTCTAATATAAATATTATAATTGACGCTAAAACTACTGACGAGTAAAGCAGAAAATTTCTATCAGAGACATCAGAGTAAAAGAAACAGAAACTCTTTGTAATACAATAGGGTGCACTAGCTTTTATTTTATAGCTATATAGTTTCACATACGTTATATCAACAAAAATTATAAGTTGGTTGTTTTGGTCATTTCGATAGTTCCGAGTCAGCGTCAAGTAGGTTCAACGATGATTTTACATCTGTGAAATATTCAACAAAACTTACAAATTGGTCATTTTGACCATTTTGGTAGTTTTAGTGTCGAGCAGATTCAACGATGGTCTTTATTTAAATAATAACTGTAAACGATCACGTTAAACATCTTGCAAATGTAATCGTCATGGTCTAATCTGACATCAGACATGACACTATCGGATAATAAAATTTTGAAACATTTTGCGTGACACGTAACATATTCGCCCAAAGTTCTACACTTTTTGTGAACATGTGAAGTCTGTTCAAAGAAAACACTGTGTGGTTAAATACGTATTTAAACGTAACAGTTTCTTCCCACCTATTTTCATTTTTTCTGCTCGAAACGTCAAAATACAAGAGAAGGACTAATTCGATTAAATTTCAGTAGGAACTCTCCCTTCGTTCCCCAAGTTCTTCAAAGCAACGTACGAAATTCACTTCCTCTCTTCTTCGGGGAAGGAAACTCGAAACGCGAAGGAGTCGATTGCTCGATGCGCGACGATGACGGTGCAGTTCCGCGGGGAACATTATGCGAAGGAGGGGAAGGGCGGGGGAGGAAAAAATTTGCAGAAAAGTGATAAATCACCGGGGCTGATTGTGCATTTCACGGAAAGGGAGGGATTCTCGCAGGCAGCCTGCGAGAAACGCGTTGTTATTCCGGTCTCGCGGTCCAATTGGATTTTTCGAGGATGGACTTTCCTTTTAGACCAGGACGGACGTGTACAAGGAGAGAGGGCTTTCTATAGACGGACGTAACTGCGCTTCTCCCGTTGGACACTGTGTAACGCATTGTGGGCGGATGTTCGAGCGAATTACCGAGCAAAGGGACATGTTCGCGCTCATTTTGGAAACGTAAAGCGACTCCAAAGAATGGGGAGAGAGTAAGGAGATACTTTATCTTCGTTCCTCTCGTGGCCGAGGTCGTGGGAATTTTGCAACGTTCTTAACGTTTTTACATCGAAGTAATGGCTTGCATCGAGCTTTTTGTTACTTAATATTTGATAGCAAACATGTATTATTGAACGCAAAATGGGAGAAGCATGCCGAGGCCAAGTGAATTTTGCAAAGTAAAAATGTTTGTTGCGCCTTTGCGACGATATATCATTATACGTGAAATGATTCAAAATGGGAGGAGTATGAAAATATTGTTTTCGTTTCTCGAGAAAACGTTTTTAATGTCTTTGCGTTTTATATTAGTTCACAAACTGGAGAAATGTTAGACATTTGATCAACTTTTTAGGTATTTTAGTGACTATACATTTTCAGTTACATTCGCTCCTTCTCGGAGTTTCGTTTTCGTTTTCGTTTTAAAACAAACAAGCATCGTCGCTAATTATTTAAATTCGAAATTAACAATTGTTGCGAGCTAGCCGGTTCGTTCGATATTCTTCCGTCGATCGTTACAAAATGTTACAAAGCAACTTCAGTCTCAGCGAAACCATCCGATCGTTCCGATTGTAAATTAGTAGTTGCGCTTCAGTTTCCCTCTTTAAGAAACTTGAAGTGCAACGGCATGAAATAATTGGAGAATTAGCGAAAAGATCTCTGAAACAAGAATTGTTCGATTAAAACGTACAGACAGAAAAAAAAAAAAAATTGCAGAAAGTTAGCAACTCCGGTCACACATTCCGCTTCCTTTACAAAGATAGTAACGACCGATACGAACTTTTTACTCGAACGCCTTCGTCGCCGTGCTCAAACTTTTGCGCGACATATTTTTCTAAACTTGGGAAACGTCGTTGCCCTTTATGAATTCCGTAATACGTTTTTGTCTCCGTGTAAGATATTGATACGAGGGATTTTTTGTCCCTGCCCAGATGAAACGCGAGCAATTTTATCAATCCTTGTATTTTGTATTTCTGAACTTTGTTTTCGATGAGGAGATGAATTTTTATTCTACTTACTTTTCTTGTGCAAGAAGAATTTCGTTTAGTAAGAATCTAATAAATAAAATTCATTTTCGTCTTTTAAAAAACCTTATTTTTGTCTAAATTCTGGTTAGACGTGTAAACTTGCTTTTCTTTATTTAAAGTGTCAGAATTTTCTTATATTTATATTTCAGTATAATTACAGTATATCATTTCATATTTTATTTTTACAACACCCTTTATTTAAATGAATTTTATATATTCTTTCATCGAAAAGAGAATTACTCAGTCCAAGGATAATCATTTATTGAGAAAAGAGTTATTTTATTTAAAATATCGATAAACGAAATTTATATAATATTGAATTCCTCCGTTCATTTCAAACTGTTTTTATCGAAATTAAAGACAAATTGGAATAAAGCATAAATATCGTACATAGTTTTTTTTTTTTGTTTTTTTTTTTTTTTTAGGATAAGATTTTAAAGGAAAATTTGTATTAACTAGAAATTTAATATTGCTACACTACCCGGAGTGAAAAACTTCATTCCGCGTAACGAACGAGCTCGAATATTTTCGAACAATTTTTTTTCTTTTCTTCATTTTTTTTTTTTTTTTTTTTTGGTCTTTTTTACATATCAGAAATTCGTGCGCGTTTTCAATTTGTAATACAAAACAAAATTTATCGTCTACGTGCTATATAGATGAAAAGTTCAACCAATTAAAAAACCAATCAACTTTTTTTCTTCGGGAACCTGTTGAAATTCTTTGTCAAATTAGAACTTACTGTTGCTTCGCGTCCTACCTAAAGGATTACACTATAATTGAATTTTTCGCGGGATGTCACGTCCCGGGCACGGATTAAAAAATCAATTGTAATCAACTCGGGCAACTCGAGCGCCAAGTGGAAGTAGTCCAATAAACTTTCTTTTAGAAATGCACAGAGCCCATCGGGTGAAAAGCGTACAAGATTTCAGTTATTCACGAAGACGTTACGCGTAAGTCCGTCTGTGGAAAATTTATGTCCACGTGCTGTGTACTGGAAATGGAGTAACCGTGTACTTGTCAAGCACGGAGTGTAAATTGTAACGGAATGACGAATTTTGAACGATCGATAATTTTCGTTGCCCAAATTCGTCGATATTATTATTATTATTATCGACGATGTTTCAACGACGAGTAATTTTCTTATTTAATAATCAAACAAACAACGGTAATTATTCAGTAATCAGTAACAAAGGAAATCAATCTGTGTCGATCTGTTCTGACGATTTTTCGACAAATATTCAATATTATTAAATTTATTCCATTATATACGCTGCACGCACCATTTTTGTTGCGTAAAACACTTTTGTAATTTTATCATTTCCGTAAGAAAAATATTTTATACACGTTATAAAATGCGATATTTCTAAATATAAACTTTTACAAAATACAAGTAACGCGTTATTCCATTAAAACGAATAAGAATATACTTGTATAATATATAGTTATTTATTTCATTATCGAAGAACTTAATATACGTCTATATCGTAGGTAATAAATTTGCAAATACAGTATTTCGCATTTGTAAAAAAATATTTCATTACGAGCATTTTCATTTGTAACATTTTATCACGCTGTGTTATATATTCAGCGTAAAACGTAGCGCGGTTCAATTTATTTCAACCACGTTGAACTGCCCGAGAGTGTGAGCGTGATTCTTGAGACTCTCTCTCTCTCTCTCTCTCGAGATGACCTTTTCAAGGCAGTCAGTCCGTTTTCCGCCCTCTTAGACAGATGCGTCTGCACCCTTGTCTGAATCTGCGAATGTTGCCGCTGTCAAGCAGTCACCTAGATTTACCTACACTAGCTGGATAGTCACGTCAAATTCCGACGACTTTGCGTCCGCGGGAAAATTAAGAACGAAACTCGTCTCGCGTTTTTTTTTGCATTGTGTCTCCATTAACGTTTTTATTCCCGTTGAAAGGAACGGGAGCAGCGATTAATCGTCGGAGAATGTTTATTCAAATTTTCATCGAACAGAAAGAAAGTTCTTTGAATATCTCCCGGTAATATTTATTTATATTAATTGCTTTTCCACGAATCGTGATTCAAAGGATGCGACAAAGTTGTTGATTCAATTAGGAGGATTCTAAGACGATTTTTTTTTCTTTTACAATTTCAAATGTATCGATTTGAAAAATTTGCCAATGCTTGCAACGTTTGCAGCGTTGTTTGCACGTGTATTCGGAACGAAATTGTCCATTGTTCGACGCGACATTGCGCTCCGTTCGTGATCGAAGTTTCGATGAATCAATCACGCATTATCAATTTGCAAAGATTTGCAACGGCGCTGTATATGCCATGACGTACGTACATTACGTTTACATTATTTTCCGAAGAAATGAAAGTGGTCTTCAACTTTTTAAACGGGACATTTTTTCTACTTTATACAAGACGCAACGACGCATTAACTTGTCAATTGATATATTTGTAAAAACTAAGCTATTGCTAGAATGTTTTTTTTTTTAATTTTCACAAACATCGCTGTAGAAAGTTTGTTTCATCAGCTACATTTACGATCTGTGCATATGTTCTACTTTGAACATTTTTGTACATTACAAGCATTCGTGAACGCAACTCTCAATTTTCCACAAAGTTATCCGTCAACGTCATAAAAATAACGACACGCTTAATTTCATACGGCGAAACGATTTTTTAATAAGAAAAAAAAAAAAAAAAGAGAGAGATTGGCTTGACCGGAATCAAAGGCATTCGTTCGTTTCAACTTGCGTTCACGCTTACTATTCGGTTGGTGAGGGGGTGGGAGGGGGGAAAAAAACACAGGTCAAATTTACATGAAAATTTCTGCCCGACGTCGGAGTTGTTATCGCGCGTATCCTCGTTCGACAACGAGCGTTTTTAATTAATTCGTCGCTTCTGCGCGGCATGAAATTAATTTCACGTTCAAACAGCGCACGGGAAAATTTATGGCTGTGAAACGTATTTCGTCCAGTCACGAAACGAATCCCCCCGTCCCGATTGTTTTCAGTAAACCGGTGTCCCGTTTGGTCGTTTGTTCGTTTGTTCGTTTGCCTTTAACCGGCGATGATCGATACCGTTGAACGATATCTTTGAACGACGCAATCCCACGATCGATTGGTAGATGTTCTCTCAAGCCTCTGCAACGACGCGCACGTCACGCGTAATTTGAAGATCGTGCATTGTAGAAATTGCTCGCGGAAGTTTGAACATTTTTCAATGTATTTCGTGCGTGTTTGAAAATGTGTAGAGAAATTACAGAATATTTAGTACAAATATGTATATATATATATACATACATTAGAAATTACAAGATTCTAGAGAAATTACAGGATATTTAATACAAATGTGTATATACATTGTAGCGGCCCTACGATTCCTCGACTACGAGTTTCGAACACTCGACTAGCACAAGCCGCAAGTGGCTGCGCGCCTAGCGTCGAGGTCCTACCGATCTCCGATGTTAAGCAAACAGCGGAACCCCGCTAGGAGGGGTGTATCCGGGCCCAGCCTAGCGGGGGTAGTTATAACAACAAGCGTCTGGGGTAAGGAGTCGCTGCCATCAGTCCTACTGATGAGTCTAGGCAGTGACTCCGAGACGAAACGCATCGCTTTTCTTCTCACTTCCTTTCACACACACCTTCTCTCCTTCCAGCAGCATCCCTAAATACATATATATAATAATATAACTGACATGTAATTGTTTCTTTAAATAATGTCTCTAAAATACATACATATTTGCATTGAATGTTTTGCCATTTTTCTGTAATTCTGTAATATTTGTTCATATGTATATATATATATATTTATAATATTAAACCGAATTAAATTACGAAAACAGTAATTGTCATTATAGAACGCCAAGGCGAGAAAACTATCTGTTACAAAGCTGAGAGAGCTCTGCCAATTATACTTGTATTATATCGACCGATGTTAATTACATTTTTTTTACAATAAATAAACCGAAAAATCTCGAAACACGGAAACACGGAAAGTATTTTCCACTGAGAGACGCAGTGGGAAGAATATGTTGTCAGTAATCAGTCGGTCGATTGGTCAACGATTGGTCAGCTCGCCGAAAATTCAGGAAAGGGACACTTGGACGATAAATTGAAATCGACCGGCCGTCGACGTCAGGAGTTTATCCGGTGAAATTGAACGTGTACGACGTGCCAGAAAGAACGAGGATCAATCGGACAAGGCAGGTTCGCGCATAATCGGGCGCGGAAAAACAGAAAGCAGCAGGTCGCTTTTAATGAAGATTCGATTACAAATTACGATGGTAATTCGGCTTTAGCCCGTATCAAAGCGAACTTCGCGAACCATCGTGAAGCGCGTGTCCAACGAGATTATTGGCTTCTGATTATATTCCACGGGCATCGAGTTTTCGAATTCGCATCGGCCATATCGACGCCCGAAATTTTACCTGAACACGGAGACGCTTCTCTGTCTCTGTCTCAGTCTTTCTTTTTTTTTTTTTTTGATAATCGAATTTATGAAATTATTCCGACGGCAAGATAAAATCCATTCGGCGAGAAATTTATTCATTAAAATTTTGTTGAGCGAATATCTTTCTTTTTCTTTTTTTTTTCTAATTTTTATGACGAATAAACGTAACGCGATGAATAATGGATGTTCTTTGCGAATAATTCGTTTCGTATAATTTTTGTAACGAACGTTTCAGTGAAAGATTTTATTCCAGTTTTATACTTGCGAAATGGTGTCTCGAAAATTTTTTAAAAGCGGACAATTGCCGAACTTGGAATTTGCATTTCTAAAAATTGAGCAAGTTTGTCTTTAAAATCCACAAGTTCAATTTTCTGAAACAGCATCGTCTTTTCTTGTTGCAGATACACCCTCTACCTGACAGACCGATGTAACTCGAACACAAAAACTCTCCACGAGCCATCGAATTCGACCAAAGACGAAGAGATAAAGTCCCCGCAACAGTGCAAAGTGTCGTTTCTGTAATCGTCGCGTTCCATTCTTCTTCTTCTTCTTCTTCTTCTTCTTTGTTTCTTTCTCCTCTCTCAACCCGAAGATTATTGTTTGGAATATCGGTCGTGACGAGCCGAAGGGAACCGATGCTCGTGTGATATTCATGCGGATCGATCGAGGCCTGCATTATCATGTAAAACGACGGTCGGACATGTAAATTTGGCGAGTCGGCGAGCCGAACGAAGGAGAACGTTCCGCGCGATTGGCCCTTACCATGGAGCAGAAACGAACGGGCACGATCGATTAGGCGAGGGATCTTCGCGTTCAAGAGACTTGGACAACACCGAAAAATGTCAATCGACTGTCACGAGTTATGGGTAAGTTGCAGATTGATGTGTTGTGGTAAAATGCGCGCGAACCGACGGGTTTCGTTGTTGATCGATATCCTAATCGCGAGTCGAAGACAATTGCAAGATACGCTTACAGGGCATTTTTGAAGACACGCTAATTTTTGTTGAGTATGAAAAAGCTCGACGGAATAATGGGAAATTGCTGACGCGTTCTTGACGCTGGAACTATCGACGAAAAAGTATAATATTTTAATAGCAAATTAAGATACAAAGTTGTAAAATACAAGCTCCTATCAATATATTTTATTAAAAACACACATAGAAATTAGTCAGTCCGAATACTTTGGTTTTGAAACAGAGGTGGCTAACTGGCGGCACTTGCCCCTACCTTGCTAGCTAGCGCTATCCCCTCCACTGCGTTGAGAGTTTCGCGGTCACGCAGTACTCGCATAGATATATATATATATGAATATACATATAAATGTTTTCTTTGCTGTAACTGCTAAAATTAAAGGAAAAGTTCGCCGTGCTGAATTTAAAGAATTTCTGTGGAAAATGCCGGACGTCGAGTTTTCGAGGAGGAAATGTTATTATTTGTTTAAATTTGCAAATCCTCTCGCACGCGGAAATATGTTTTTTTTGTTATATCATTTTCCTTTTTTCGAGTAGAAAGTACATGTTATCGGACTGGCCGAAAAGTAATTGTGTTCCTTCCTCGAATAGATGAACACACATACTAATTTCATTTTAAACAAATTTATTGCGCAATCTGATACCTAATTGTTCAAGTACACCCAAGGTTACGTTATTAATTCACGCAGAAGTGCAAAATAAAATAAAGTAAAATCGAGCACACTGAATTTCAGCAGGTCTAGCACAAACCGTTACAATATTATTTCAGACGCTTGGATTTGAAGATCAATCTCTCTCTTATTTCACCCTCCGTCGTATTTATTTTTCGCCGAAACGAAAATGAACTCATGTTTTTCCAAAATCGTCGCACCACGGCTGTTGATGCATTCAGCCTCGTCGTCGCTCGTCTCGACGCCTGTCCTCGCTCATTGTCGCTCTATGACGATCGCAGTCGCGTAATTGTTCGAATACGTCCAGGCAACGGCGAGTCACGTAACTGGTACCGCTTGTAGCGTCCTTCGTTCCGTTCGGATCGAAGGGAAACGGTTGGTTCGATAGGGCGACTTCGGCCACGGGCGATCACTCGGGCTATTTATTTATAGCGTGCTGCGAGCGCTATAAAACATGGATGAAAGTTCGGAGGTGAATCCACCCAGCGGATGGGGTAGATAAACGGCGTTTCGCGACGCGACCGAGAGGGTCGCTTGAACGTGCATTATCGCCCTTTACTCTCCAATTTATCCACGATTCGTCGTGAATTTCAACTTTACGGTCGCGTAAGAAATATCATCTCGTTCTTGAGATTGCTTCTGTACTCCGTTCGAGCAAGAGTCGAAAGAGCTGCGAGACGTTTGTTTCCTGCGACGAAACTTTTGCCGACCAACGTTTACAAGAAGGGAAGAGGAAGGAAAAATTTCCCAGCAGATACCAACGAGATGCGATTCTCGAAATGAGAAGAAAGTTCGCGTGAACTACCGAATCGTCCCCAGAGAAAAAAGAGAAAAAAAGAGAGAGAGAGAGAGAGAGAGAGAGAAAACAGGAAAGTTTCAGCTTAAAAAAAAAAAAGAAAGAGAGAAAAATGGAAAGAGAACACTCGGACAAAGCGTTATCCCGCGTGCACGGGTTTGGCTGGTTCCACGAATGGAATCGTCACGAACGCGCGAGGTGTCGCGCAAAGTTTATGCCGGCGATTGCAAACGAAGCTCGAACTTAAGGGCGGTAAAAGCGCTAATTAACGTTGCCGAGTCACGGAACCACGAGTCGCGCACAGCACGTAATGCCGCGCGCGAGCGCCGCGTGTACGCGAGTTGCCAGCGAGTTTGAGAGCGTTTGCTCGTCGTTTTCTTTGTTGCGCCGTCGCGGTAGCGTTCCTATCATAGCGGCCGGCATATTTCGATCCGCGGCCGCGGCTAAATTCCTCGAATCGCAATTCGAACGGCTGTTACAAGCCGGCCGCAAATTTCCGTCTGTACCCGAGCGAGCCGCGATGTTTCGGTCGTGACGAAAATGAATTCACGGCGGATCGCGAAATCTGTTTCCGGGCGTTCGGGTTGCTAACGAGTGAATTTTTCACTGTTTCCTTTCTTTTCCTTTTTTTTTCTTTCTTTTTTTCGTTTTGCGCACGTGTTTGCTGATACAAGAGATTAACAACGTTGGGTGTTATTTACGAACGGGGGTGAATAATTTAAAAACAGTGGTATCCATTGTTAGATTTTATGAAATTTAAAAATCGAATACATGGAATACACGAAGAATGTATTTGTTTGTTGCTACGATATTTATATTTAAGTGGGTGAAATATTTGAGTTGTATTTCTTCGACTCCTAACTAGTATCCTTTGGTCACTAAAGATTGCGATAGTTTGGGACTAAATTGTTTATAAATTTATTCGTTCCATTTAGCTTAATTTTATTTATCGACTAATGCTTTATGTATATTTGAAATGCACCTTAGGAATCGCTTTTTTACTCGCGACAGAGTTAGTACGAAGACCGTTTCCAGTCTTTTCGTTGACCTGTACTACTAGTTCTCCGCAGTACTGCCAGTTTTCTTTCTCTATTTTCACCTGTTCCGCAGCGCTAGAGGAAAAACCTCTCAAATCGTATTTTCCATCTTCTACAAGAAGAACTTTCAGGGCTGGTTTTAACTTTCTTTTAGAAGGACACAAACACTAATTTTCATTGTCAAAAAGGAAAATTAAAGTTGAGTTGCAACGTGCGATTACATTGCAAACTATGCTTGTTTTACGTTCTTTACGTCAAATTTTACTTTTGACAAACTTTCGAAAACTTACTAATCTCTCTACGCGTTATTTATTAATTTTGTTAATTTCTTCTTGATCCTTTCTCTGCACGAGTTCGTGTAAATTAATTTCCTTCCAATATCCACTGTCTGACCATAAAAAATTTATTCATTATTGATTTAAAACTAAATTAAATTTTTCAATTTATCTATCTATTATTAATTTAAAAACATAACTCGCACTTGACTTGCTCTTATTGTCAATCTTCCTTCCTGAACACAATTCTTCCTCGACTTTTTGAATCTTTTCTTCTAGAATCAAAATATTCTTAATTCGTGAATTAATTATTTTTCTATTTAACCTGCTGAATTAGTTCCCGCTTCTTTAATTTAGTCCTTCCTAAAATTGATTATCCAGCAGATCCACTTGGCAACACGAATTCGTGCGAGTTAATTCCGTCGTTATCCGACCGGAAACCAGCCACGAAACTCTCTTAAAGATCCTCCTTCCCCGATTTCACCGTGGAAAAGGAACTGGAATTGCTAACTACGAGTCTTCACGAGTCTCCGCAGCACAGCCACGAACAACAGATACGTCTCTGTTCGGAGCTAAGTGCGGCCGCGATGCGAAAGATCGTGCTGGATCGATGCGTCGAATCCCGCGCGCGTGTCTCGAATGTACAATTCCGCTTTCAGACGTCTTGCGGGACATTTTCAAAGATCGTCCCTACTCGCGTGAAAATTCACTCCGTTCTCCGGAAGAGCTGGATTCACGACACTGGTTCCTATCACTGAAAGTGATTTTAGCGCGGGGGTAACGCAGAAAATCGGGCCTCTTCAGGTGCAACGCTGATGCAACGAAAATTAGCGATTGGTTGATTTGGGTCACGTGATTCGCGAGGGGGCGTGGGATAGAGCTCGAGTAGGAGTAACTTGTTTTGTATCGACTCGAATGTTTGCACATCGGCAAATTTTGTGGCATAAAAGTCGTCTTCGTTTCCCAGTCGGAACAATTGCTTCCGGGCCTTTCACTGAGACTTTCTTTTTACGAATTACCAGTTTTACCAAGTTTCACTCTCCCTCTCACGCTCGAATAATATTTAACTGGGAAACATCTACGAATAAAAGACAAATGTTTTCGATCGATCCCCCACGAAAACGTTTTGATTAAAGGAACGTTGCTGGAAGGTAATCACGAAATTTGACACGTACGTACGACCCGAATAGAACATTCAGCAAGTTAGAAAATATGGAATATTTATTTGAAACGTTTAGCCAGCGACAGGCGTTGCGGTTGCACGGTGCACGAAAATGAATAAGCACGAACAGCCATTATTCATTCCACGTGCGCCTACTGTAAAGCGATATTTTACGGGACTACGCCGTGATGAAAATGTATGGAGTATAAAAAAAGGAGAGAGAGAGAAAGAAATAGAAAGTAGGCGAAACAAAACGAAGAAATGTAAAACAATTAATCTTGCTGCTTGCAAGGAGGGAGGGGGCTGAGATTCATTTCAAACGATAGATACGTCACGTCGAGTTTCTGGCTTTTCTCTTCGAGAGAATTTTTAGCGCGAAGATTTCTAAATTCTTCGGGATAAAGCGTATTTTTACACGCTTTTTTTTTTATAGATCGATGTAGGTTTCTTTCGTTGGAAGAAAAAAAAATAAATAAATAAATTGCGAATTTGAGATTGCCACTCTTTTGCACAGTGACTCTGTAACTAAAATTAAAAACTACCCCTTCTTGTGGATTGTTCTTTTAATGAAAATATAATTCGTGCAGCTGAGACGACTAGAAGCCGATAAAGAAATAAATAAATTACATATGTAAAATAATTAGGTAAGTAGATATTTTATTTTTTTATAAATTAACACTAGAACTATCGACAAACTTTTGTTCGTGTGTTTTACAAAAAAAGTCGTTCAAATCTCTAAAAACGCAACGCTGTAAATCTGGAAAAAATTGTAAATCATTTGATCCCTTTAAGTAGTTTCAACGTGAACGCATAATGACAAACAAAATCTCTACTTTCGTCGAACATAATTCTATTTTATAAAGTTGTCGATCAACTATTCCGCTTTCGACATTTGCCATTTTTGAGATTTTACGAAAGATGTTTTACGTAATTGCAACTTTTGCAACTCGTTCCTATAATACTCGTTTGCAGTTCCTGCATTCTAATTTTAATTTTACGACGCGAATAATATCCCCTTTCACTTTTAATCCCACGTAAGCGCGAAAAGCACCGACTCTGAAAAGGAAACTTTGTTGCGTTGCAACAACAGTTGAACGTAACACGCTCCATTCTTTGCGGCGTTTCAAAATGCAACAAATGCATATTCGAACGCCAATGAGGAGTATTATCGACAGAATTACGCTCCGATATTCCACTCCTTATTCACTTTTCACGGCACTCTTCTGCTGCGTATTTACAAAGAACACACAATAGGGGGAGAAACGTGTAAAACGAATTATCATTTGTTCGACGCATATTAAAAGCACACACTGGAGATTACTTTCAAAGAGCTCGCTTTCCAACGAAGCACGAAAATCGCCATATCGTTGTAAAAAAAAAAAAAAAAGAGAAGAAAAAGAGAGAGTCGTTGCAATTTTATTTGCTGTTTTTGTGATTAATGGGATTTGAATTATTTTAAAATTTCCACGTATTTAAATGTTTTAATCTGTCCGTTTATTTGTTGTATTTTTCGTCCGTTTTGTCAACTTGTAAAAGCGATATAAAAATTCAGATACTGTTCTCCACTGTTGAAATGAATTGTTACTTTATTGCCAGCGGAAAGTGGAAAGTAAATTTTAATTTGTCGAATTATTTTAAAACTTCTAGGTGTTTAAACGTTCGAGCCGATCCGTTTATTTGTTAATTTTCACCCGCAATGTGGTTAACTTGCAATTTGAAAGTCCAGATATTATTTTCCATTGTTGGAGATTGTTGCAATTGTTTCATCGCCGTTTTTACTGTTGGTAGAGTTTTAATTTGTTCGTTGAATTATTTTAAAGTTTCCAGATGTTTAAGCGTTTTAAAAAATCGCAGTTCCACTTTTATCCACAACGTGATAAAGCTTGCAGTATCATTTTTCACCGTTGAAGTGAATTGTTACATTTCACTTTCATTTTTACTGCATTTAAATGCTTAAATTTGTCTATTGATTTCTTGCATTTTCATTTCCTTTTTTTCAGAATGTTTAAGAGATTAGACAACATTTGACAATAAACAGCAATAAATAAGTAGAACATGTACGTTCGTGATATTCCCATCGCAAATTTCTATTTACCAACAGCGAAAATGAAAGAAGAAATAAAAAATTAAATTCAGCCCAATTAAATGAATTATCAATTTTTGTCATAGGAAAAGGTCGATTTTCAAATTTGTTCGTCGCTAGTAAATCGTTTGAAAAGTTATATTGACCTGTATTTTAGTTCGAGTCACATCAGTATCACATTGCATTATTTTATTTATTTTTTATCGATCATCTTCTCCATCATTTATATCCATTTGTATTCTCACGCGGTTCGCAGTACATTTCGTATACGTAAGTTACAGGAAGTAGTTCCTCAACATGTAGTACAAAATAAAATTTACCAGATACTGTTGACTGGTCAAAATTCGATCTGAGTAAACAATCCGACATATGTCGTTCGTCGTACGTTGCGCTCGCAGATTGCAAATTTTATTTCGAATTCATCACGGATCCCAGGCAAATATGGAACGAGCTCTGTGCCTAAGTTACTGCGAACTAACGGGATGCAAGAACATCCTGAACAAGCTTCGACTGTTAGTCACTGCAGTTTAACGTGTATGATTAAACTTCAGGCAAACTTCCAACTCCGGCTCCGATACGGTACAAGTTAGCGTACGCCGAAAGAGACATCGAGCAATCTTCCGTCACGAATTTACCATGAAAAAAAAAAAAATACTTCATATCGCGAGCCATGTAATTTACCGTCCTCGGACCTCGATTAGTCCTTTCCTTCGTGGACATAAATAAATGGAATGGAATTAGAAAGCGCCGAGGATGCATGAAACGAAATCGAGTCAAATCTCTCTTGAAACCAAAATGAAGTTTTTAAAAACGTGAGCGTACATCATTGAATAAATTACGGTCTTTCTTTTGTATCTTTGAAGATGTAACTCGAAAAGTTGAATCTCCGTGAAACTGCTTTTGGATGTTTCGTGCATTTTCTGCTATTATGTTATCTGCTGTGTTCTTTTTTTTTATCACTGAAAGTAGCGGAGATAACCCAGAAAATTGGGCCTCTTCAGGTGCAACGCTGATGCAACGAAAATTAGCGATTGGTTGATTTGGGTCACGTGATTCGCGAGGGGGCGTGGAGTAGACCTCGAGTGGGAGTGGCGTTGTCTGTAATGTGTTTTGCATCGATTCAAATGTTTGTACATCGATAGAATTTTGTGGCAAAAGAGTCGTCTTCGTTTCCTAGTCGGAACAGTTGCTTCTGGGCCTTTCAGTGAGACGAATCGTACATCACGAATGTCTAAGATAGAGAGTGACGATTTACGTAGAACTACGATAGTGTTTTGCATTTCCAATTTTTCAGTTTAGTTATGTTTTTTTTTCGATTGTTACAGCGTGTAGTTTGAAACTTTTTCCATTATTTCTTCGAAATTCTCTGCAATTTCATCCGCTGATTTTGTAGGATGTACGATCAGTTAAATCGAGCGAACGAAAAGGATGTTTAGGAAACGTTTCACGCAATACTGGCAATACTGGCAATGTTTTCTCGCCGTGTGCAGAGTTGTATCATTTCGTTGGAATTATACAGTGTTACGATCAATTCCATTGTTAACAAAACAGCCTTGAAGACACTGTTTTCTGTTGCAACCTTTGTAACATTGGTCGAAATAATCGACAGTTTGATTCGATTTTGCGTTAGAATTTCGTGCGTTGTTCCAGTCTAAAAGTGTGTTATATAAGGCGCCAAGGTATATACAAAGTTTGAATGGAAACGCCATTTGTATTATAAGTTTATTCCAGCTCTTCTATTTTAATTTCTTGTCATCTTTATTTTAATCCAAGTTTGATCCAACTTAAATTGTGCTATAAATTTCTCAAAAATACCAAACAATTAGTTTGTTTCTCTCGCAATTTCTATAACAAGATGTTTGTAAAGGAATAACGCGTTGCAATTTGTAACTAAAAATGTCTCATCGAAATTAAATTTTCTTCTTTAAAGTGAAATTACAATTGTCGTGGTATGTAGAAATCTGTGAAGGATTTGAAGATCGAATTGCCAACCCTTCGAAATTTCCTGTGCGATATTTTCCCTCGTCAATTTATTGGATTTTGAATATCAGGTGAAAATGTTGTTTGAACAAGCTTGGCAGTCAAAGTTCGCTGAAATGCCGAGAGAAAGATCGCACGTCAAATCTTCGATCTTCAAATTCGTCGCGAAAAAACAATTCTCGAGAAGAAAGTTTTCACTCGCGATGTAAATGCAGTTTGGAAGGTAAAATTTTTTCGAAAGTGGATAAAATGCTTCGAGCTGCATCGCAAAAGATCCCAAGTTTATTTACAAATTTCATTGGTACATATTTGAAACATTTCATTGTCTAAATTGTGATATTAATGGGAGTCACTGCGCTGCACGCGAGATTCGTCCGCGTCCGTGGAAACAGAACAGAGGAGAGCACAGGCAGAAAAATTTTGACTTCACAGAGAGAAAGGTGCGAACGGAGGAGCCTATCCTTTATTTCCTAACGGCTGGCAGATTACTTCGACGATATTCGGAGCCGATCGATGGGAGAGCACGCGAGAGCTGCATTACGTGCCACCATTCGAATAAGAGGAACTCGTGTTACGGCGACACGCTAAGCAGTTCTAACTAACGTTCAACCTTTCCTGGCTCCTGCGTGTCCACCAGACCCGACGAGAGAGAGAGAGAGAGAGAGAGAGAGAGAGAGAGAGAGAGAGAACCGAAAATTTCGAGGGCACGGAAATTAGTTGGCCGTCGAACAGCGTTCTACGTTGTAAATTACGGCCGAACTTTGGTCAACAGATACGTCAGCGTCAACTGTTATGTTATAAAATCTGGACGTTTGTGCATTTTTGGAAAATTTTCACTCGCGAAGCTATCCGCGCGATTCTCTCAAACTGTTTGCTATAGAGAGAAATGTTTCGAGCGAAACTGACGTTGTTTCGAGAGGGTCATCTCGTGGGGGCGCCACAAGTCTTGTCCTATGGCAGTCACATTTCCGAGACTTCAAGATGAAGTCCAACAATCTACACAGTTTTCTAATCTTTCTCTGTTTCACTTTTCACCCACAGAAAGAAAAGTCAAGAAAAAAGACTATTGTTCCGCGTTTCGTTAATTATTTGGTCATTCTCTTTCTTTTCTTTTTTTTTTTTTTTATCACTGAAAATGATTTTAGCGGAGATAACTCAGAAAACCTCTTCAGGTGCAACGCTAATGCAACGAAAATTAGCGATTGGTTGATTTGGGTCACGTGACCCAATGGGGTAGATCTCGAGCAGGAGTGGCGTTGTCCGATCGTGCCTGTAATTTGTTTTCTATCGATTCAAATATCTGCGTATCGATAAAATTTTATGGCAAAAAAAGTCGTCTTCATTTCCTACCTTTCAGTGAGACGAAATTTTTTTTACCATTCTTTTCCTGCCACTCTTCTTCTTCCTTTTTTTTGGAACAAATTTCCATAGAGTGATGTTCAAGCTCGGATCCAGTTGATTTAAAAACTAGCCCCTTCGAACGAGCGTAGCCCCCTACGATCGTACGTGAAAAACTTGGAAAAATGTTGGTCTTTTGAGGATTCGACGAAATCAAAGCTGAAGCTCGACGGGGAATTACGACTCGAAATCAGATCACAAACGGAATCTCGTTTCACGTCGCGTAATCGCGCTTCATAATCGTTTTGTGCATTAGCTGTTGTAATTAGATGTTAAAACGGGCTCGGGCGAAACGGCAACGTTACGTTTGAACGACGAATTAACCGTGGAACGTGAAATCTCTGGAGCACTGGCGTTAATCGATCACCGTGACGCAGGAGTCGTTTAAAATGTGTCGTTTCGCAACGCGTCGATGGGAATAACATGTAACACTCGCGTGAAAAGTGCTTTCTTCTTTCCCTCGATTTTCCTCTTTTTCCTTTCTTTTTTTCCCCCCTTTTTCTCCCCTCTCGAGCTCTCGACGCGCGCCTCGTGTTCGGACAGAGTCGCAGAACGATTTTCACAGAGGAAAATTCGCTCGCCGCGGAATGTTGTTACAACGATACGCTCGATCAAGGTTTTTCGTTTCTCGACTGCCGCGATCGTCCGCGAGGAAACGCTTTGACGCCCTCGGTTCGTTCGTTTGCAAGTATAATAGGTTAAGTTTTAGGATCGCTCTTTAATAGCACTGTTCGTTGTCTTTCAGCTTCACGCCGAGATTATTGAAAAGATCCGACGGTGCTTCGAGCGACGTTGAACGAACTTGTTATCCTCGTTAATCGTGATTGATCGTGACCTATCGTTGAGAATATTTTCCTCTACTAACGAAACTTTCAATACGAAGATACAAGAGTAATCTGTGAATTACCGAAATCACAACGTAACTGATAAACCACACTCGATGCACTGTATCAAGAAACAGAAAATGTAACGACGTAGAATGTAAACCGATAGAGAAGAATTCCGTTTCTTATCGAAAATTACCATTTTAACTGGAACTGCAAAAGTGATCAAAATGACCAATGCATTTTTTGAAGATTTTTAAACGATTTTTCGTAAAAAGCGCACTGTGTCGTAAAATTTTTCCATTTCAACGGTCTTTTTTTTTTATTTCAACGTCTCTGATGGAAATTTTTACTCGAATCGTCGGTGGTATTTTAACATTAAAAGCGAAGAAATCCACTTTTCTTTCGCGTCGCGGTTCGCCTTTGGAAAACACGAAAGAAGAAATTTGAATGGCCGTTCGTCAAACGAGATCACACTAGCTCGCCAAATTACACACCGAAACAATGGCGCTGCAGCAACAAAAGAATCCACTGTCGAAAGATTTAACCGTGTACCGTGAATTAGATCAGAATTTAACAAGCTTCTCGCAGATGGTAATTGTATTTCACCCATTGTTCCGTGAAAATGTACAACGTCTTTGTTTTCTAGGCACGTTAACATTAATCAACGAGGCAACGTTGCAATAAGTGTAAGAAATGTGTTATCGATCGAGCGTGTGTGAGACAGGTCAGTGGTGGATAATTGAGAGGCTTGAGAGAAAAAAACAGATCGACAAAATCTTCATTTCAAAGAGTTGCGCTCCGATGTGAAAGGTTTTGTTCGTCTGATTCTAAATAAAATCTCTTACTGTTTGAAAGAACAAATTCATGAGGAAAAAATTGTGTTTTTTTCAATGATGTATTACATACATTTATTTTGGGAGAAAAAACAAGCGATAAAGTCGCGAGAAAATCTACCGCGACCACGTTGCTGACTCATCAAACCAAAGCCCCCTCACGAATCACGTGACCCAAATCAACCAATCGCTAATTTTCGTTGCATCGGCGTTGCACCTGAAGAAGCCCGATTTTCTTTACCGTAAAAACAGCAACAGCTTGAAATGGAAGAACTGCACGTTCAATTTCATTCACTCGCAAGAAAAAAAGAAAGGAAACACAAACGAACGTTATTAATTTTCACACTTTTCAAGAGTGAGAAAACCAACCTCTCGAATTCAGCGTCGATTGTTCGACGTCTCCCAACAAGAAATTTTCCCCGGCAACTCGCGCGACGTCGGATAACAAACGGTCGAAGCCCAAAACCCGATCAATGCCCGGGGAGGAACACAGGGCAGTATACTCCTGTATCGCACGAGTTTCGTCTGGTGGCCGGTTCTCGATGCACGTCTCCCCTCCATTTGCTGTAAGTGGCGGCGGATGCCGCCATTACGGGATCCGGTGTCGGAGGCATCCTTTAAATTGAAGATAAATTTCAGGTCGGTCGGAGGCGCGATCGAACTTAACTATCGGGATGTTGCCAAATTAATGAGGCCAATGCAGCGTAACGGCTATCGATTCCAGAGTGGATCGCTTTTGGATCCGTCGGATCGGTCGAGGCTTCGACTCGGGCAACGTAACCCAACCTAAACCTTGGCGTGGCTGAACGCCATCTCGCGTTTCACTGTAATGGATAACCGGTTAAAAAGGATTTAGCCGGAACGATTACGTGACGTTTGCGTAGCTTAACGAGGGCGGTGAAGAAGAGAGAAAAATAGAGAGCGGCTGGAGAGAGTCTTGTTGGATTTATCTCTCGCTCGTGGAATATTTTACGGGGTAATTTGAACGGCTAGAGGCGAGGAGGGGACGTTGGCCCGACGAAAACGCGGTTATGGCAGTTATCTGCGATAAACCTCGAATATATTATCACCTGACTGTCTCAGGGTAGCTTGTCCGCTGGAATGTTGAGCTGCAAGAAATCCAAAGATGCAAATCAAACGTAGTTTGATCGGATGATTCGACAAGAGGAAGGAGTTTAATAATAGCGTAGCTTTCGTGCTGCGAAATAATTACGTTCGTCATTGTACAATTAAATATCGAAATAAAAATTTAGAGATTGTCACAAATGTTACGTGCAGTAGCTGGAAGCAACTTTCCTCGTTAAATGTTTTGCAAATGCAAACGTACCTGCTTGCTTCGTATAATAGTTGCAACACAATTGTTTTACGATATCAACGCTAGAGAATGATCAATTATTTATAATAATTTTTTATACTTTACGTCTGTAAAATTTAATCTTTGAAACACGTACGAATGCAAATTTTTCCATCTCTTTCGCCCTAACGTTTCCGATAGAAATGTTGCGCTTGACGTTCGAGTCTTAACCGAACTGTCTCATCGATCGAAAGTTTCGACGTGTAAAATATATTTATGGACGTTTAACGGAAAATAAAGCATCTTGGCTAGATTCTAAGCTCGTGTGATACTCTGCTAAATAATACCGACGATATAGCGTGGCAATCATAGCGGGGGTCCTAGGAGAATCCCTCGAGTCTCTCCCCCTCTCTCTCTCTCTCTCTCTCGGGTCATGATCGTCTAGGATTTCGGACCTCAAGTGCGGTTCGTGGCGAACGTGCTATATATTTCGTATCTTCTGGCGTGTATTTGCATTCCGTTTCCTGGATTCCATTTCGTGGCACGACATACATTTCATTGAAGTTATTACGATTAGATCGCTGGGAACTAATAACCGTAGTTTCTGCCGGTGAAATTCAATATTGTAAGTGTACATTCATATATAGTTCGAAGTATATATATACATATATATATTTACATTGCTTCGATAGTCGGAGTAGCCAAACAGTATCGGAATTATGGACACGACAAAGTTCCTCCTGGCAAACGTCGTTGTGTTTCCCTTGTTCCCCCGTTTTATATAAAAATACAAATTTAAAAATCTACGATTTAATTAATCGGTCGATCGAAAGCTACTCCATTGATCGGAAAAACGAAGAAACACGTTTCTAACGTTCGTCCTGCCACTTGCGATTACTTGTGTTGGCTGTTTATACCGAATTCATTGGCAATCTTAAAAAGTCGAGTGCTATAGTCATATATCTAGATTGGTGGAATTAAGAAATTTACAAAGAGTGCAGCTATGTCGAGATTATTTCACGTTTGTACTACTGAATTTTGGCTCCGATACACTTTTTTATAATAAACAAAAAAAAAAGAAAAGAATAAGTAAATAAAGTATAAGTAGAAAAGAATGTGAAATTTGCATCAAAGATATGTCCAATTGTTCACTTTCATCGGAAGCTGTATTAAAAATGAAATCATTTCATCCGCAAGGTTTGAACTGTGTCGAAATTATTTCACGCTTGTACTACTTAATTTTCTTCACATGGAATCTTGCCTCGTATTATTGATGAAAATGTAATTTAAAAAATAAGAGAGAACTTCAATATTTGATTGAATAATTCCAACGACAATCGATCGAGTAATCTGTGAAGGTGTGTGATTTATCAGTTTCGTGTCTCTGCTCAATTTATATTTCGCGCAATGTAGTACCGGCAAGACCGGAAGCGTCTTAACGATGGCAGTGATGAAGCAATTAAAACCTTAATTACCTGAACTCGAGAATTAATTGCGTTCGCATTGCCCCTCTAATTCTCCTGTTTCTACTGTTTTCTCAAATCCAGTAAAGAGGGTGTAAAAAAAGGCAGAACACCTAATGCAAATCGTTTGCTTTTAACAAGGTATTTTTCGATCGCACCAAATGCCCAAGCATTTATGGTACCGTTCTTTTTATTCATACGTAATTTATTTTTCATTGTTTCGTGTGCGTTTCACTCAATCGTATCTGAAATTAATTCCCTACAAATTATTACCTATTAGTTAGATTATTATACATGTATGAACAGCACTGAATCACGCTGTGCATAATTATCCAATAGTTGAATAATTAATTGCACGAAAATCGCACAACAATTTAAAATATTCATCGCGAGTCATTACCAATTATTGCTTGTTGTACACGGCAATGTCCATACTCGTACTCCTACTCTAACTATACTTGTAACTATAACAGTACAATTTCGTCTCACTGAAAAGTCCAGAAGCAACTGTTCTGACTAGGAAATGAAGACTTTTTTGCCATAAAGTTTTATTTTATCGCTCAGTATCAGACAACGCCACTCCTACTCGAGCTCTACCACGCCTCCTCGCGAATCACGTGACCTAAATCAACCAATCGCTAATTTTCGTTGCATCAGCGTTGCATCTGAAGAGCTCCGCTAAAATCACTTTCAGTGATAACAATAGAAACAGTGATTCTAACAATGTTCAAAGAAAACTACAATAATTTGACGATACGATATAATTTTCGAAATATTTCTCAGATGCAGAGTTCTTTCTCCCAGCAACAGTCTTATTAATCTTCCATCACGCTTGATACATCGTATCGAGTAACACGGAAATCCTTCGCGAAATCCCTCGTCCGTGGTTGCGAAGCGGTTAAACCCTGCTTACCAAAACGCACCCACGGCAGTCATTCGGAATTCCAATCCCAGTTTGCAACCCAATTCCAATAACTCGTCTGATCCAAGAACAGCGGCACACCAGGGGGGATCTTGACACCGCGGTCGTGCCTCTACACCTCATGCTCGCGCACCAAACAGCCGTCTGCACACCTCTGTGTGCCTCTCGATCTCTGCGGCCGATCGCGTAACCATCGATTTGAAACACTGATTTCAGATGTGGGAGAGCTGGATCGTGCGGGCAACGGGGTAACGAGGAACCTAAGGCCAAGATCGTAGGATCGCGGGGGCGTCGTGGAATCGGCCGGAGATTCCCATGCACGGCCAGAGACTCCCTGGAATCCCATGGTCGAGAGGAGAGAAGGAGCATGACGTAGCCGTGGACAAGGGGGGCGCTTCGGATGCTCCAGACTGGCGAGTAGGCTCGTATGGAGGGGAAGGACGCAATCACCACGGAAGGCACCCTGCTTCTCAACCTGACCACTATTGCCACACGAGACGCCGACGGCTTCCTCCGAGGATTCCCCGGCAAAAATTCCCCGTACACGGTCACGCAGGTGAGACAATGCTCGATTCTTCGACTTTGAAAAAAGAAACACAGACGTTTGAAATACGAATTGTTATCGTCAACGCCATTCTCATTTTCAGTTATTCGTTAGGGTTCTATTTAGCAATGGACTCGCCTGTTTTTCCACGCTACTGAAAGACCAAAATCTCGCAAGAACGGTCGAAGGTTGATCCATCGATCACCTTTCTTTAGGGTTGTATCGTAATATCGAGAATTTAGTCGTAGGTTTGAATTAGGTTTCAGTCAGTTTTGGCGATGTGATTAGCTTGCAGTTTAAATGCCGCGGCGATCTTCGATAATTGACGGTGTCGAAAACGATATTAGCAAAAGAAATGATATCAAAGTTTTGGGTTAGGTCACATCAGGGGGAAAGCGAAAGTATAAAAAGAAGGTATGCGTGAGCTATACTAGACGGAAGAGGAGTCGGAATCGTCAGAGAAAGGAAGAAAATTTTCGAGAGTCGTCACTGAAAAATCATTGCGTGGTTAAAATCCCGAGTTACTAGTTGTTAGGCATAGTTAATTTATTCAAACACTGTCGATTCATTCACATCTTCTTGTCCAATATATACATTTTCCCACAATACACGTAGACAAACTACTCTCGGCCCACTTGGCATTCTCCAAGTCATCTGTTAACAATTTATGTAAGAAAAAGTCGCAGATGCCATTCGTTTTAACCCAACACTGCAGACTCGTGAATGATAATGAGCCACCAAACTGAGTTCTATTCGAATTTCGTTCGAAACGATGATCGCGATGCATCGTGTCGAATGTTAGGCAACTAACGCGATACTTGCTTTTTTCCTGCGTTTGATAAGCTGGATTAGAGGGCAGCTTAATTAACGGAGCACACTTTGTCCTTCCTTCCAAGAGCGGACGGTCACGTTTGCGTTTCGCGTTAGGTGGTTTGACGAGGATGCTTGTGAAATTTATGGAGTTGATTTCGGCGGAGCTTCGGTCGCAGGAAATGGAGTGAAACGTACGATATGAGCGTAGTTCTATCTTCATTATGCGGCGTTGGAGATTTCACCGCGTCGGATTTGCATGTTGAAACATTCTTCGTTTCTGGAGAAGCGCTAATGCGAAATTCGAAGACAAGGAGAATCGACACTCTGTGAGACAATAATTCTTCGAATTGATCACAGTAAAAACTGTCGATGAAAATCTGTCGTTTTCTCTTTCGAACTTTTTTTTTTTTTGAAAGTTGGCATTGGCTATGCATAAATTTTTCTGAAAATTTCAATAATTTGCGCTGTCAAACGCATTTTGCGATTGTTAATATTTCCTCTGACAAGGTGCAAGTATTGTCGATGACTGTAATTATTAAATTTATTTGTTGCCGTCGATACAGCACCCTACGTTGTATTATGTCGGTTATAATAGGTTGTAATAATTTACAATATTGAAATTAGCTGCAGAGGCATTTCACATTTTAACTCGCTTTGATTACAACACCGAAGCAATGAAACTCGTTCGTACGCTTCTTTAATTCTGTCATTCGAGATAAATAATAAATAACAATTGTATTGTGTTTAACAACTATATATTTTGCAAACAATCATCAACATTAACAATTCTAAACATACAATATTCAGTGGGATTGATTTTTTAACAAGCATCTCATACATCTAATTTCGTACCAATGTTTCATTAAAAATATTCTCGCATCAACATAACGATCGTGTTTCACTGCATTATTAATAAAGTTTCGAGAGAAAACACGCAAAGTTCCTACAAACATTCTCAAACTACACTTTCGAACACGCTCGAACACAATCACTTTACTTTAGCAGTTAAATTTCTCTTCGCCGACTCGTCGAATTTTACCCATTTAACCGCACTATCCAAAGAATTCAACCAAGTTGCTCCCGTATAACTGAATGAATCGAAATTACCCCCGAGATCGCGAGATTACGCGGAAATCCACTCGAGTTTCTCGCGCCTTTGACAACAGCGGATCGATATCGAGGGAGGATCATTGGTCGAAGATTAACACGAAGACCATGAATAATCATGTCGGCTATGTTTGCAATAAAACGAGGCCTGAGAATGTCGCCCGTTGAAGTTCTTGCGGTTGCGAAAGTTCGAGAGCTACGCGGTTAACGATAAGTATAGCTATAATTAGTTTAGTTCGTGTGCATGTTCGTGGTGGGGGATGGCCTCTTATTAGCAAGTCTGGATAAACTTTCAAACGGCTGCGTAAATAATTTATTCTCGTTTCGTCGACGTCTCGGCCGGATCGGTAAATTAAGTAGTAGCGAGCCGGTATAAAGCGACACAGGGCTGATTATCCGCTGTTTCAACGTTGTTTTCATTTCACGCAGAATTTTAAGACACTTGCGTTTGTTTTAATCTTCGATGTCAATTTTGTTTTCTTTTTTCGGTTTTGTGTAAAACATCGTAGCATTCTATCTTATCCAGAAGTTAACATTCTCGTCTCATACTACTTTCGTACTTTGATAGCATTTGAAACTACTGCTTGCGTTCAATCGAATCTAACGCAACCAGAATGTGGATATTTGCGCATTTAGAAAAAATAATGATACAACATTCGGTATATCCTCAAATATATCCTCGAATCGTAGAAATTTCGCGAGATATTCTCCTTCTGTCCTTCGTCGAACTCGATTAATTCAATTACTCGTCGGAATAATTAATGAAAAGTGATTCAAAGGATTCGTCAAGGCGCGAGTTTCGAACTTTTAACTTCATTCTCGCCAAAAGTGAAATTTCGCAGGAAGTGGAATTTTATTCTACGTTTCTCGTTTCCACAGCTGCGTGCTTATTCAACGCTTCTTTCGTTGAAAATCAGATGAAAATTTACGGTTTATTAGAATTCCTCTGTCCCGTTCAGAGAAAGAGCGAAACGAAAGTAGAAATTAAGAAACTTCTCGGCTTATCAGCGTTCGGGGAAATCATCTTTCGTTTCCTTCGGTTCGCAATATCGTTGCACGCGCGTTCCCGACGTAAACGTTCGCGTCGTGAAAACGTCTTATTACAAAAATTCTTCGCCTTCGAAGGATCGAGCTCGAATATCCGGCGATACAATCAGTCTCGATTTATCGAATTGCCTGTAAATAACTGCTCCCTTTGCGCTCGCCGGAGGCGCGCAATACCGATAAACAAAAAGAACAAAGGTCCATTCTTGAACTTTAACTGAGAAAAGAAATCTCGAGGCGCTGGATGTTTGTACTAGATTCTACGAATCTTTCCATCTACCTTCAGTTTGGCTCGTTTTATTTCGCGGAATCGTAGATTTCTTTCGAATTTCTGTAAACAACTTCTTATAATTTCTCTCCCTCTCTCTCTATTCTTCGTTCTTTCTTTTTATTGATTCAACTTTGCCATAGTGCAAGAGCTTAAAAATAGATTTCCTGCGAAGCAGAGGCACAAGTAGCTGTATAATAGTACACGAATTTTTTAGTTTCGAACGACAATTTTTTTTTTTTTTTTTTGGTCACGTTACAACGAGTGTTCCAATAATTGGAAACTAACTTAAGTCGAATTTGGCGTGGAAATTTATTCTCCATTTGCTAATTAATGTTCCGTCTCCCTTTGATCTATCAAAACATCAATTTTGTTCATTTAATATAATATTTGAAAAACGATAAACAAAATATCGCAAAGTTTGAAATGGCAAACAAATTCAGACAATAGCATCAAATTCGTATTAATTTTATGTACTTTAAATCGTACGTATAACATATTTTATTTCAAAAACTTAATCGCTCTAACATAAAAAAAATGAACAAATTGACGTTGCAAATTCGCATTGGAAAAGAAAATGGCTCGGTTCGTTACTACCCGTCTTAATTTTCTCAGTCGAGCTTTTATCATCCACGTCATCGGTAGTTTATTTCGTCACAGTGTTAAACAAGAGTATTAGAAATTTTTCAAAGACTCGGCAGAGGTATGGAAGTCTAATGACGTGGAAATTCTTTCACATGGACGAGATAGGCGTTCATCTCGTCCAATAAAAAGAGAGTTGCATATTTCTTTTTCATTACGTCCTTTTGGAAGTTGAACACGCTCAAAGTTCCGCCGTACAAATAACGATGAAAATTGTAAAAGTGTAAGAACGATGAAGAGATTAAGGATAATTTGGACACAAGCCATGGAGCTTTAACGAGTGAACTGTGTCGGCGATTATGAAGGGAATGGGAAAAGTAAATTGGCACGGAAGCGGGCGTGTCGAACGAAAAAATTGGAAACTGTTTGCGAAGGTTTGAACCGTCAGACGGTTCATAAAACGTAATACGATTCAATCATTAGTGCGTTAATTTCGAAACGAAAGATTAATTTATTAACTCAATTCTTTAATTTGTTAATTCGAAAAATTGTTCGGAAGGCTTCGTGATATAGGTATTTTTCTTGTACATTTATACAGAAACGTCATACACAATGTTTCGCGTGGACGTTCAAACAAGATCAAACAGAGATGTTTCCGCTCGCGCGAAACGGCGGACTAAAAAATTCAAAAGCAAAAGATAAATAAAACAAAAATTCCAACGGCTTTGAACCGCTTCGAATTTTGTTTATACTTCGACGCACTTTTCAGCGAACAGAGGTCTTTGAAAAATTCACACGAAAAAAGTTCACACGCGATTTCCAAACTTTCCAAAGGTTTGAACAGTCACACGTTGGAATATATTATTGACACTTGATTAAAATATTCCGTTGAAGTTTGCTATAGTAGAGCAAAACATCTTGTAAGTTAAAAATTGAAAAATTCCGAGTCTTTTTTACTTTTTTGGCATCATTTAGGTGTCTACAATGATGCAGAAATACCTAGGTATATATCATGTATGTTGAATCTCGTTAAATTTGAAACCAATCTGAAGATAAATACAGAAATTACAAAATATTCAAGTATACGTAACAAACATTAAGATTTACTAACACAATGAATAATAAACGAATCAGTGGCTTAAATATTTTCACGAGTCTGCATCGTACCAAACATCTTGCAACTTTTACACACGCGTATTCGTACGCAGATTTCATCACTATAATCATGATAGTAAAGACAAATTCCAAGGTGTTACAACAAAACGTCAAAATGTCATGTTTTCGCAGGCAACTTTTACACGAGGAAAGACATTTCAGCTTCGAAAACGAGAAGTATTCGCGGTTCAATCCTCGACGCTTCGAATCGTTATTTTTCCAATTTAACGAGCTGATTGCGTGTGACGAGGTGATTAACAGTGACGTTTATCGCGTCATTAATGCCGTGATTAAACCGTGATTAAGCCACGCTCTCTTCGCCGCCGTTGCTCGCAGATATTATACGTAATCTGATTGTACATTATCCGAAATTTCGCTCGAACGAAACGGAAGAGGAAACGAAAAAAATCGTGGAACGAGCGACACGCGGCGAGTACGATAAACAGCGGGTTCGAAGTTCGACTTTGAAGTATTGTACGTCCGCGTGGAAAATTTAATGGTAATCGTTCGAATCCGAGCGCACGTGTCGATAATTATATCGCGTATCGAATTCGAGGATAAATTGCTCGCACGTACGCGAAAGCGTATCCTCTTCATTTCAATGAAACGCTCCGGTGAAATTATATCGAGACACTCTGACGAGAGCGTGTCGGCGTGCTCGAAAAATCTCGCGAGTTTCATTTCCATTTTTCCACGTACCTGTGCAAGTCTCTCCTTTCGTCGAGAATGGAGAACGTTTGTTTAATTGTTGTAATTATTCGTTGTGAATATTAACAGCGCGTGTTCGTATCGTGTTGTTCATCGTTGAATAACACACTTTGAATATTCTCGCGACGCAACGGATCGGTAAATCGAGTGCGTTTCGACGAGCGTTCTAAATTTGAGAGTTTCGTTTCAGATTGTAAATATCGCATGCTGGCTTTTGTTATATCTTCTGCGATGATGATATTACGAAAAAAGTTATCACGTAATACCATAGAACACGAATTCTTCGATCCAGCTAAATCATAAATCTTTTCCACCTGAAATTAACACCTTTCGTTTAAAACAGGATTTCTCAAAGTGAGGGGGCTGCGACGTCACATGGTTGTCGCGTAACTAAATTTGGAGGTTGCGGAAATTTTAGCAAAACTAAAAAATTGGTACGAATATTTGGCTTTGTGGTAAAATTATATTTGCTACCAAAGAACTGAATTATCGAATAAATTTTCTTCGCAATTTAACCTCCTGCGCTGGAACGACGTGCCACGCACGTCGAGAATTGTTTGTCTGAAATTGCAACACTGCCTCAGTTTTAAGTATATTTAAATGTAACCTAGGCAAAACAAAACAAACGATAAATTTATTACTTCTTATATAATAATTTCGAATTCCAGTGATATCACACCGACGAGTTCTGAAAGAAAAAGAAAGCGACGAATTGTTGCGTAAGGGTTCGGTCACTCGTTACGGTCCGCAAACCAGTTGCCAGCGCAAGGGGTTAATGTTTCAATTACCCAGATTTACGCACGCGAGAATATTTCGGGTAAAGGAGGTGGCGAAAAGCAGAAAAGTTTGAGAAGTCCTTTCAAGTTTAAAAGATGCACGACCTGTCTTTACAGCTGAAGGATTTCGTTTGTTCACAGGCAATACTAATCGCGTTGGTGCTCGGCAGCATCATTGTCGGGACTGTGATCGGGAACATTCTGGTCTGCGTAGCCGTGTTCCTCGTTAGGAAGCTGCGAAGGCCCTGCAACTATCTGCTGGTTAGCCTCGCAGTTAGCGATCTGTGCGTCGCTCTTCTGGTAATGCCGATGGCGTTGCTCTACGAGATCTCTGGTAATTGGTCCTTCGGTGCAATTATGTGCGACCTTTGGGTTAGCTTCGACGTGCTTAGCTGCACGGCCAGCATCCTGAATCTCTGCATGATCTCCGTGGACCGGTGAGTAGCCTCCCTCCACCAGAAATTTCCAGCGAAAATCGAGTTTTCCACCGACGATCGAGTCTCGTTGAACGAAACTGAATTATCCAATTATTACGCGACTGGATCGAATTTCGCGCGGATTGTTGCAACTGATTCGCAATAAGTGAAATAATACGCGGATATGATACGATGAAAGTGTTGACAGTGTCGTCGAGTTACCGGTGCCCGCTAGTATCTAGTTTGAGTATGTAATCGATGCAGTTAAATATCTGTTTGTTCGATGTATGAACAAATGTAATTACAATATATATCAAACGGTATCATGTCATGAATTACAGGTAACTACACCTACCGTTTGAGTGTTTGATTAATTAAATTCATTTACTCGGGTGTAATATATAATTATAAATGTAACTTGACGAAAATGTGAAGTGCAATTACATGGAAATGTCGTTCGATCAACTCTCGTACGTAACAGTATCGTTTGGCTAGAGATGACTGTAGCAATTTACGTTGGATTACTAAAATTTTGGATACTGAATTCTGTTTCGCATTCTCTCTCTCTCTCTCTCTCTCGATAAAGTTTAAATTCGAAATTTCCGTCATGATCTGAGATTGAATGTTTCATCCACGGTGTAATTTTGAATGTGAAATTTGTCGAGAAATAATGGAGAATCTGACGAGAACTTGTCAAGGAGTTTTGATTATTTTCACTGAATTACAAAATTAATAATGCTTCGTTTATCTTTAACGACGATAACACTTGATTAATCTTCATCTGTGTGTGTGTTATTTCACCGTAATTAATCACAGTTTAATATTGACAAAGTGAAATCTTGGAGTGAGCAAGCAAATGAAATTCGAAATTGTAAGTGGAGGTATATTTTAAAGTAAAATTTCGGAGCTGGCTATTTTCGCGGGAATTATTATACGTGGTAGCACGATCGAGGAGACGTTTATATTTTATTTGAAACGATTTTATTTGTCAACGGTGAATTTAAAGGATGAGAACTTCCGTGCTATCAGCAATGCAGATCGAAATGAGAGAATACTCAGTCAGTTCTCATTTCGCAGTGAACGCAAGCAGATGCGATTTCTATAGTATTGTGTTTCAATGTTTCTAATTCCATTGTTTCCTTCGACTTCTTCGTACACAATGCAAAAATAGACGCGACACGAATTTGTTGCGTAATTCTTTCCCCCCCGTTGCATTATCCCCATTGAAATCTGAATAACAATGATTGTTAAAAGTTGCGCTACAATTACATTTATTTTCTCCTGTTCGAAACGTTCGATATCTTAAAGTAGGACGTCAAAGGTACAGGTTAGAGAATATAATAGAATTATTAATACCGCAAATGAAAAGATCTCGACCGACTCGTATTTCCTCGGACGATACGAATTCGTAGTTAATTTCTTGTTAACAATTGGCAGTAGTTGCTATTTATGCAGATTTATATTTATATCTTTAGTTGTCTTATTTCAAAGATAGATACTGAAGCGTCAAAAAATTTTGACTTTTATTTAGCAATTTTTACTTACACATTTTTTTATTCAATTCGTTGACTTTATTTCCGTTGGAAAATAATATTTGCGACAGCCACCTAGTCTGTATGTTATAAAATGAAATTTTATAACACTCGCTGTTGCAATTTCTCTTTAAACATAAATTTATCGAAACGTGTTAATATATATTACACGTGTAAATAATTATATTCATATAGTACACAAGTATGTACTAACAAATGGTAAAAATTGTATACCAAATTATAGTTTGATATAGTAAAAATAAATACAGCAACTAATACAATAATGATAATATATAATAATATATATTAATAATAATAATAAATATAATATACAATAATATATAACATTATACATGTTTCACTCTTTTATTTCGACAGAAATAAACATTCGTCGAAGATACGAATTTGCGACGTTCGCGGCAATCGCAGAAACGAGATATATATATATAAAATATACACTACGGTAGATACGACAACAGGAAAAAGGGAAAAAAATAACAGCAAATCCATTCGACCATGATAAATTGCTTCTAGGAACAGACGAAAGTAGGCTGCGACTTCTGATTCCAAGAATTTACGCACACGTTCGTCGAACGAGAAACACAGGGAGTAATCTAACAACCTCGTGACACGTATTTTCTTTACACTTTGCACGAGTCAACGTCCTTGCGACAAGGTGTGTGTGTGTGTGTGTGTAATTCGGAGAAACCACGTGGCGAGAAGACGAGAGAGTAAACGAGAGCGGAACGGCTCAGGGACACGTTGAGACTCGTTTTATTTACCTCTCGGACTCGGTCGAGCGAGGACGCGACGACGCGATAATCTGCAACGCAGAAATTTCTCGTTTACTTCGCTTCGATCTATCCAAATTCTCATGAAATTTATTCGATTCGGTTATTTGCAAGGTATGTTTTTTCAACGTGTTTGAGATCGTTAAGCGACGCGAGCATTTAATGAAAGAGTCGGAGGACTTTGATCCACTTGTTCGTGTACTTGAACGTGACATTAAACAGGCAGAGTTGTTGCAAAATTTATATCTCACTCTTTTCCTAGATTCGTAAAAGTTACCTGTATCTATAGTCTGGTGACGCAAGAATTTAATAAAAAGAAAAAAATTTAGCAGGACCACTGTTACAAAATTCTGATACTTGATATCAATACATCAAACTGTTGTGAAATTTATCTTCTAGTTTGCAATATACGGTACGTATTTACGATCTCCGTCGAAAATTGTCCGACGACCAATAGCTAGAAATTTAACAAAAAAAGTCGTAAAACTGAACACGTGAAACTCGTTCTAAACTTGATACGTGAAAATGATTAGAAAATTCATTTCGCTTTCTTTCATATAATACATCCAAATTACCCAGAATTTTATAGAATTCATTAAAGTCACGTGTAACTTAATTCCAAGTAGTATACAACCTAGTGAATAATAATACAATACAATAAATAAATAATAATCAACCCTTGTCTGGTTAATCTTCAGTTCGTTAGACTCCATCGTATCTCTGAAATGCCAGATAAAATCCTAAGTTAAAATGGCGTCTTAAACAGAAATTAGCGAATATTAGTTGAGAGTAAGGCTTTCTGTTTCACTGTTGCAGGTTCTGTGCCATAACCAAGCCGCTGAAGTACGGGGTGAAAAGGACACCGCGACGTATGATCGTTTACGTGAGTCTCGTTTGGTTGGGAGCGGCTTGCATCAGTCTGCCACCGTTGTTGATCATGGGGAACGAGCACACCTACTCTGAAACCGGTCCGTCTCACTGCGTCGTCTGCCAGAATTTCTTCTATCAGATCTACGCCACACTCGGAAGCTTCTACATACCTCTGTTCGTGATGATTCAAGTACGTCTAATTTCACTCACGACTTCGGTTTAACAAACGATTACGTACGCGTTTCGACTCGTTTCGTTCTTTTTTAATTCGGAGACTTATCAATCGTTTTTGTTAGCACGTTTGTTGCATTACTGACACTCGCGAGATCACAAGTTTGCAAATTACAGGTTAATACTCGTTCGTATTAATACACCCGCGTTTGAATCGTGTATTAAAAATTACACGGTCCGGCTACATGGTTTTATACATGGCGCGAACTTACACCACGGAAATTATCGTTACTCGAAGATATATTTCAAAATCAGACGACTCGGAGTTTTTTTCTTTTTCTCCTTCTTTGGGAAGAATTACATATTATCACTGAAAGTGATTTTAGGGCCCCTTCAGGTGCAACGCTAATGCAACGAAAATTAGCGATTGGTTGATTTGGGTCACGTGATTCGTGAGGGGGCGTGGGAGTAGCGTTGTCTGAGCAATCGCGCCTGTAATTTGTTTTGTATCGACTCGAATGTTTGCATATCGATAAAATTTTATGGCAAAAAAGTCGTCTTCGTTTCCTAGTCAGTGCAGTTTTTTCTTTCCTCTCATTGCAAAGTAAAACGTTCTTCAACTCGCTAAATACAAGTCGTATCTTTTTATATTACATATTCTCGCACTGCAGTTTCAAATTTCCAATAAATACAAAAATATAGTATCAAATGTGAATGTGATTTAATTATTACGTGTAATTAAATACAAATTACGCGAGTAGTTATATAATGATCGAAACACACGATATTTTAACAATTTAATTTCGTTTCGTATCAATTTTCCCAAGTCCCTTTCTGAACGAAACCTTTTCTAATTTCCGACGGATCGTTTTACGTTCACGTCGTTTCAAAACTGACAATCAAAAGTCTTCTCGCCCCACGAGATTTTAACCCCTCGATTTTTACAAATCGTTGAAAATCCAATGTCTGAAAATGATCGCGTTATTAATAACGAGAGGAAGAAACTCGATGAAAAATTCTTTTGCAGCAAACGTTCTCATTATGCGTTCTCGCCGTTCCATTTGTTTCGTTAATCCAATATTATTATTCTGTCGTGAACTTTGTTCGACCAGGGGAATCAATTACTCTCAACCTTTACCGTCTACAGGTTAATTAAACCGATTGTGAGATTGTAATTAAGGAGCGAAGAAATTCCAATATGTATATATATACACACATATATATATAATATATAGATATGTATATAATAATGCAACCGTCGCGCAATAATCGATGGTAATTTCAATTAATTCGACGAAGCATCGCGATTACGATAAATGTTAAGGGACTTGTGAATTCATTGCGCAATAGAAAGACCATTCTGTGATAGAATTCTTTCAAGTTTAATTGTAACAGATTAGATAAATTGTATAAAATTGTCAATATATTTAATTGATACATGCATGTCGATTCTAATGATTAAATATACAAATATTACAATATACTAATATACAAATTGATTAAATTATAAAACCGTGGCATATTTATCATAATCGAAGTTGCGCGTTACGATGGAATAAAATAAAGCAGCGAAAAGGAATAGAACGAAGTAATTTATTTACAAAGTACTTTATAAAGTATTACAATAAAATCGCCGATAAAAATTTCTTTTTTCTCAGTAACGACGAAGGACAGTTTACCAAGTTTCAATAGTTTCCCAGCAGAGGGTGAGAGGGTTGATTTATTATGAACAGCCGGTTCGATTCAGAGTTAACGCAAGTTAGAAATTATAACCATCACTCCCGGTGCTCCGTGGACAATCCGCTTGATAATACAACACACTTTCTAATGTATTAATCAAGCATCGTTAGATCGAGACGAGTAATTTCGTAGTGAGGTGATATATCATTAGATTCCAATGACCCTCTAATCATTGTACACCACCGCGGCGTCTCAATTAATTCAAAGTTGAACGATGTATCAGGTTGCTTCGAGTCTTGAACTGTAATTCGTTGCCATTAATTTCTCTTTCATTGGCGGTATTATATTTATTAAATTATTACCTCGAGGACACGATAAAGGATAAAGTTTAGGTGAGTTAAATCCTCGGTAAATTACTCTCTCTCTCTCTCTTAACGTCTCGAAGCACTCCGGTATTCTCGAAGAACAATTGACATTAGGATCAAGCCTTGAGCTAAGAATCGAAATACTTTTTAAATTCGAATTTAAGGGAGACGAACTTTGCCGTCTCCCTTCCGGCAGATCCGTTCGGAACTCGTAGTTGAAAGCACTTTAAAACCGACTGTCGCGATTTTCACAGAGCCCTGCTGCGCTCTCTGTGACACGCGAGAGAACTTCCTCGGTCGCAGTTTTCTAAAGCTTAAATATTAACATTTTAGACACTTACACAATAAAGGGATCTTGTCGTAACAAGTTAATTGCATTATCACGCCTTGTCACGCAACAGATTTTAGAAAATTAAAATTAACACTAGACTGAAGCGTAAAACTTCCGTCAGAGGCGGAATTATTATTTATTTATGGCAACTTGCACAAGTTTTATACATTTATACATTTTATGGAAAATCATTTAAATCTCTGGAAAATGTACTGTTTCTAACAGAAATTATAAATTTGCTAGAGTTCTAGCGTTGAAACGTCTATTAAATCAATAAGTTTTCGAAGAAAATTTAATTTTTACAGAACGTCGAGCTTTATTTTAACACTTTGAGATTGGTAACTATATCGTTACATTAAATTATCGAATTATTCAATAGGCACGTACTTATTTCCACAATGGACTTGCTGGAATAAAATTCTTGTTAAAGCGGATTGCACTTGCAAATGTCCATTCTAGGGCAAAGTGGTCGAGTCCAGGCCAACAGAAATAAAGCAAAATGGTCGTTGCGCTGACCGCGAAAGATTAATTGATCGATGGATGAAAAGACATACGATTTCTTTCAAAAATAGTCTCTGAAACCCGTTCTTTCCATTTACGAAAAAAAAAAAAATTACCGCGGCATTACGTCCCTCTCTGTACCGAGCAACTCTCGTTAACAAAGTTTCCCACGTTTTCCGAAAACAAACGGAGATATTTAACGGCGGTAATAGTCCGGCCTGCACGGTACAGAGACAAAGCGGCCGAACGAGTTTCTATTAAAAGGGAACAGAAAATCGTTAATGTCGCGATTTTTCGTCGGCGGAGGGGTATTGACTTTCGTTGCCACGATTGATTGGACGGTTGGCGTGCGGCGAACGCAAATCCCATGGAAATAATTGGCGGGAAACATTGGTTGTAACGGAAAATAAACGATCGTGCATACTTTCGCGGTCGCGGTGTCGAGCGTTAACGCGAATTGACATAATAACAGTTAAATAATTACCGAGTCGGTCGTGGCCGGTCAGCCGCACATGCGACAGTTTTATTGCCATCCGCCTCTTTAATTAATGCAACGTAAAGTGCAACGCCGACGGTGTGTGTGTGTGTGTGTTTCCCTGTGTGGATAAAACGACGTTTTTAATTATTTAAGCGCAATAACGGGCCGTAAGCGGAGTTACGATGCGGTGCAAAGCGATCAATTAACGTTACGTGTTTAGCACCGTGTTTAAACGTACGAAGCTATCTGCATATATTATGCGAATGCAATATATTATACCTTTACCTATATATATATATATATATCTTTTTGAATGTATTGTATGCGAATTATATCAAATCAGATGATACATGAATTTCATATATTATTACATGTTTTATATGTACGTACGCACATACGTGTATCGTAATTTCGAACTCGACCAACGTTATCAGAATGATGAGTTGTATCTTTATAATAAATTATTCCTATCATTTATACTATTCTTTTCTCATATTTGTTTGATTCTTTATATATTTGTATGTATAATTAATTGATTCGAATAATATATAGATTATATATATATAATTATCGCGAATGTATACGTACACGTATCACGATACAAATGATCTGTGACAATCACGTTGCAGAATCTAGAAAAAATTAGAAATAACTTTAGATTATGACACTCGTGTAGGACACTGTGTTCGCATATTTCACAAGAGATTTTCGCTCGAACCTGCGAGAAAATTCTCCGAAAGGTAACGGAGACGCTCGTTTCCACCGGTATTGAAAACGTTGCGCGGGAATTCATTATTAATCCAACACTGGTATCTCAACTATCCAAAAAATCCGGCAATAGGAATTTTCATCGTGCTTCGCATTCACTCGCGACAGATGGTTCTGACATGCATGTATACATGTATGTACGTATGTATATATATATATATATGTTGCAAAAATTAAATATAAATAACATTTATTCAATAACAATGCTGGTGGTTAAACAGTGGATAATTAAACGAGGCACTGATCATACTTTTTTGTCATTGAAAGTGATTTTAGCGGGGGTAACCTAGAAAATCGGGCCTCTTCAAGTGCAACGCCGATGCAACAAAAATTAGCGATTGGTTGATTTGGGTCACGTGATTCGCGAGGGGGCGTGGGATAGATCTCGAGTGGGAGTAGCGTTGTCCGAGCAATCGCGCCTGTAATTTGTTTTGTATCGACTCGAATGTTTGCATATCGATAAAATTTTATGGCAAAAAAGTCGTCTTCGTTTCCTAGTCAGAACAGTTGCTTCTGAGCCTTTCAGCGAGACAAAGTTTTTTCTTCTCTTTCCTATCATCGGCAAACGCTACAACCCATCTAGCGTAATTAAACGCAACTAAAGATATAACAATTACAATACTATATATATATTTTTTTTTCCAGGTCTATTACAAAATATTCTGCGCTGCGCGCAGGATAGTGCTCGAGGAACGTAGAGCGCAGAGCCACTTGGAGGCGCACTGCTACCTCGACATAGAGCCGACGGTTCAGCAGCATCAGCCGGCAGCCGTGAATCGTCAATTAAATTCCGACGTGCAGGGTGGCCATGGGAGTCCGCCTGCGAAGCAGCATCGAAGTTCCAGCGCCTCGACGACAGTAAGTACATAGACAAATCCGATTCTAGTCGATAGATCGCACACAGATACAACCTCGCTTCGATTCGCGGTCTCGTTGAACACGGGGCCCTGATTGACTCTGGTCATTTCCCTCGACCAATCCACCGTCGAATCCACTAAATCGTGGATGACGAACTAAACTAAAATCATAAATAAGTTCGTTGTTGTGTAACGCTTGCGCGCGAATCGTTCCACTTGCAACAGAAAGGGTTGTGGTATTTAATCTGTTGGTCGAACGATTAATGCGCGAGGAAACGAATTATTACACAATTATACAGGTATTATTATTGCGTTAAAATAGAAGACACTCGCTATTGAAAAATATAAATCATACTCGATGTATATTAAACGCGGTAATTGTAGCGTGACAGAATGTTCGTTTGCTCTTTTTTTGAAATTTCTAACATCTCCGTGCTAGACATTTAGGAGTCTTTGGTAGTCGTTGTAATATCGTCTGATATACTGAAACGAGATAGTCGTTGGAAAGTAGTATACTCGACAGTGAGGTAAAAACATTTTGATCGATTTCGTTTATCAATTTCTGACGTGTATTCCTAATTTTCTTCGCTGCAGCGATCGATATAGCTTTGGTAATCTCGCGAACATCAGAAAAGTTGAAAGCTGACGCCCCAATGAAATGGAAGTGAATGTTTCTCTTCACTCCTCGGGAATTGAATAGGGATGACAAAGAACGTGTTTTCTTTTTGCCTATTTTATCTAGGTTGCAATACCTTCACTGTCCATCCGCTTTAAGCGATCTTCACCCACACGTTCCGCGGAACGATAAAACACTCATTGTCAGTCAAACTGTCCATCCTTCTCTATTGTGCACACACACACACACACACACACACACACACACACACATTGTGCATCGTTATTTTTTCCGTTCTTTTTTACCATATTCACTGCCTTCAGTTTTAGACGCTCTGAGACAGACGTGATATACACGGCTGTGTAGAATCAAAGAGGCACGATTTAAATTCACATTAAATTTGTACGTGATACGAAGTGTTTCGTATAAGAAATAGAGCCACATTTCTGTTTGAACTCAATATTTATTTGAACGAAAATTTTCGATAACGTCCAATTAAATGAATTCCCGTCGAATTCGGTCGAATTCGCTGATTCAACCACGAACCGACTTATTATTTACGCGAACGTAAAAATCATAGCGATGGAGAGAGGCTCTGTTGTATGAATTTCAATTATATAAACGAGCTGACCGCCGACACGTTCATATGAATGCAATTCTATTGTACGCATTCGAACACTAACCATAGGAGAATTTTGCGTAAATATGCGTATATATGTTGATAAAATTTGAAATCAGTTTGAAGATGTATGTCGCAAACATACATGTTCATCCAGTAAAAAATTAGAGTACATATGTGGGAATAATTTTATAATTGTAAGTTAACAAATATTATACAAGTATCGTATATTAGCAAATTGATCCCGATAAATATCGTGGTTCATCGATACAGTATATTGCGACAATTTAAATACTTTTAAAGGAAGCTACCTCTGAGAAACATATGTTTGAATTGAATATCTTTCCAAACTTCCAAAGTAGTCGTAATATCATGTGTCTCGTTGTTCAAAATAATAACACAGCATACTCAAAATAATTCATAACATTCAATTCCCACGATATATTTTCAATTCGCATATAATATGAATAAATATAGAAATTATAAAATATTATAATTATTTGTCATGTTAATACATGTGACAAATATGTAAAAAATTCCCGCTAGTGTTCGAACACTTTCGCGAACAAAATGCCTCGGCAAATTTCGAAAAATGCTACGTTTCACGCTCCTCGGTCGCCTCGACTCGCAATCAGTCGACGATTTCAGAAAATGTTGCGCTTGCTGTAACAATTTTCCTCGCCGAGATGTCGAAAAATGTCGACAGTTAGCCTCCCCGCGTGCCTTCCTTTCCCACGTACCGTGAATTCACAATTTCATTGCCATCGGCGGGGGGAGGAGAGGGTAGTAGCGCGGCGATCACGCGGCCATCGGGACGCACGCGAGCGTGATAACCAGCTCGGCAATTTCACCGAGTTTTCGGCGCGTTTCCGGGATAGCGCGCGTGTCGGGAAAACAAAAGGTTTTCGAGTCGGCCAACGAAGCGATCGTCCGCCGCAGATTAGGAGAGAAAAATTTCGACTGAAAGCGAAACGTCGCGTCGATAAACTGACTCCAAATATAAAAAGTACAAATAAATTTAAATATAAACGAGTCTGTACTTTATTGCACAATGAGCAAAGAATAGTCAACTACACTGCGTGTAACGACACAATGCTTCGTTCTTCGATGATTCGTAACTGTAACAAGAGACGCGCGCTCATTTTCTCTTTCTTTCCATAGACAAAATGGCAGTCGTAGTCGCGACACCAGCGCCTTCAATATTCGTGAACGTAACTTTTCACTGTTTCACGGTGTTTAACGAATGATTTGCAATTTCGCAAATAAATTATACAAATGATAATTATATACGTATATTAAGCGATTATCAATATTATTAGGAAGAGTAGTTATTATACAAGTTTGATTTGAAATAACAATAATAAGAAGTAGCCAACGCAGAATTACTTCGAAATAACACCATGTTTTCGCGCGTTGTTTCAATTTTTAATATTTTTCTCGACGCTGTGGAATTGCAACGAAAGAATACGACAAAATTAATTATAAAAAAAAAGAAAGCAAATGACGAAAAATTCTGCGAAAAGTACATATGCACACAGTGTCTACGTCAGATTTATCGTAGCATTTGCGTACTACGCTCTTACCAACATCTTAGAATTTTATAGAAAGCACCGTTACAAGCCATAACTTGCACAACTTATTATCCTCGTACATGCCGCGAGCTAGTTCAAGCAATTATTGAAGTTCGGATTGCAGAATTTCAGGGAAAGTTCTTTACTTAATTCTTCCTAATTACGTGCTGATGTTTCTAATTGCGTCTAGCGCAGCGCGCACGGTTCCATTGAGTTTATCTCGAATTCGTGTTCTCCTCAAATTCACGGAAACAATGAATAATTCGCCTTTGTATTTAAAATTCGATCAACGTTTCAACGAATAAGTTTAAGTTCTTTGTTGGGTAATAACTAAACAAAGGTTACAACTAATTTGCACGTTTATCTGGAATTAAATTACATTTTACATTTTTACATATTTAAGTAACATTTTTCTCATTAAAAGCTAGTAAAATTTTGTTCGTAGAGACTATACGATTGGTATTTTTTATTTTCATTTCATTTGTTCCTAGTATTTTTAAGGTTACATTAAATGTTGAATATTTCGATAAGTAAATTCAATTTTCGTTATTTCTTTCATTAAAAATAAACAGTATTTGCTCATAATGATGTAAATAATTATTATATTTTGTATCATAACGATACATAATAAATAATTTTGTATTTTTATATTCGTAAAATTCTGATCATCATCCTCGATGTGATCTCATCGTCGATTATTCGAATTACCGAAGTGTGCTCAATATTTCGATATTCGAAGGACGAGTAATGTTCAGAAATTTACATGGTAGGCGAATTTACGTAGTGTAGTCGCAGTGTGACGAGTTTCGCCAAGTTAGACGATTAAAATTCAGTCAAGGCTAAGTATTACAAATTGTGCCTTAACTTTCTTGTCCACGTGCCACGACTACAATGCTACGTCGTGTCAAAGATAAACGGTAACTACTGCACTTCAACGTAAGATTGTATCAACCGGACGACTACAACATTGCTGTAACATTGTGCGAGGTGTAACGAGGACGTGTAATTGTTAGGAATTTTCAATGCGCTTGCGGGCTTACTGATACTCTGAATATGAAATTACAAATGTAAATTCTCTATTTCTAACGTACGATCGACGCAAACATTTTTCGAATGATTTTTATCACCCGATTTTTATTGTTGAAAGGAAATTTGTAAAGAAGAAATTTATAATAATGACATATTTTGGAATGGACTTCTATATTAATATAGAATGTCAAGTTTCGAATATTTCAAATGAGAGAGGGAAGAGTTATGAACATTTTCTGGATTATAATTAACTTGTTATTTAAAATACTGATAATGTTTTTTACGCTAGTCTAAGGAAACGAAAATGCGACCTTACCAAGATCTATGTACCATTGCAATATCTGTTAATTGAAGAAAATAAAACTTATTATAATTATAATTGTACAATGTTACATATAATTGTACAATTATAATTATAATAACAAGAACACAGTTTCTACAGTTTAATTGGGCATTTGACAATTGTAAGATAAATTGCACGATTTCTTCTTTCGACTTATTCGTGTTTCCTTGATTTTATAAACAGATACGAGAAATATTTCTTCAGAGTGTTTGATCAATAAATAAACAAATTCATGAAATGCTCATACAAATGCTTCGACATTCGAGATTTGGCAGACTTCTATGACCGGCTAAACATACATATACACGTATTGATAATTTTTTTCTAAGTGCATAAGTCCCTTTCCTAGGCATCTGAACGTTTCACGAACAATGTCGCAAGAATTACAGATAGCTAGATATTGATCACTCGGTAAATGATAATTTGCCAATCTTCGACTAACAATGAGGCAACCCTGAAATCTCCGGAGAATACAAAGTTGTATCAGATTATAAGGTTGTAAGGGTATAGGATCAAAGAGCTATAGAACGATAAGATTACAGGGTTGTAACGCTGTGAGATTGTACAATGGCGAGACCATAAGATGATTTAGATATAATAAATTGATAAGCAATGATCGCCGTCCACTGACACGCGTGGCCTTGACAATTCTCGGGGAACTGTAACGCTAGAGAATTGTCGAATTATATGATTATATAACTTTATACTCGTGTGCATTTGTCGTCATAAAAACGCGAGTTTCAGATAAAATGGAACGTGTATCGTAAAACATAGTCAAACTTAAATTTTCCAAAATTCATAGGTATCATATTTGTGTCATAAAAGCGATAACAAATACAAATGATATAACAAAGACGTCAAATTAATATTAAAAAATACGCGTGCTGAATATTAAAAGTAAAATATTATAAAATATGTGTGCCGAATGTCAAAAATAAAAATTTCTTAAGACTTTCGAGCGGGACTGTACGCACGTAAAACTCATGTCTCACAGGTTGAAATGACGTGTATCGTAAAATATGGGCAAAGCTTAAAACGACCCGAAGCTTTTCCTGTCCGTGAAAAAGATTCTATCAAAAATATTGTTACGAAATGTTTCAAGGGTAACTCGTGCAAGTAAATTTCGCGCTTCCGAGGTATCTCTCTGAAAATACCGCCGTGGATATTCCGGGTTACTCGGGATAAAATTATCGCCTCACTCTGCATAACATCGTAGACATAGTTAGAGCAACGAAGTTACACAACTGCAAAATTATTTCCTGTATCGTCATCGGGTAGCAGTCACGTGCACGTATCGTGACACGAGATTTCCCGACAAGCAGCTCCACGGGTGAAAAGTAAGAGACGACGTGCGACTACATTAATTGTTATAATTAGAAAAAGTATTTGACGCGATTTGATCAAAATATTTTACGTATAAATCATAATTTGTGAAACTCTGAAATCTAAAATCATCTTAACGAAATGATAAAATTCTAAGGGTCGCGCTAACGAGTCTGGTTGTTCCAGCGTTAAATATTTAACGTTCGTTTCAACTGTCTCGATTTTATTATTAAAATTTTAATAAAGACGAAAGAACCGTTCGTTTGGTCGAAGATGTTTTGTAATATTTTAAAACGACAGTAAATGAAGAAATTCTTACTTAAACGAAAAAAAAGACAGAAGAAATTGCCAATTGTGAAAAATTAATAATTTTATTTTGAGATGGAACGTTTGTAATTGTGGGGGACAAAAAGGATAGCGGTGTTTAAAATCTTATCCCAACTTATCCCAACTTAAAATGGAACTTAAAATAGAACAGATCAGCAAGACAATGAACAAAAATGCAAGCGAAGTTTGTTGTCGGACTTGTACTTGTTAGAAATATCGACGACAGCGACGTCGATAAAAGGGAAACGCGAGGATAACAGATACAAAAGGGAGAGGAAGCTGAAAAAGTGAAGACTCTCGACGATCTTTGAGAGGATAAACAATTATTGTGCGCTATTGATTTCCTCCCTTCATTATAAGTGAATACTACGTAGGAGAGATCTTCCGATTCTAGAGACGCTTCGTCGTAAAGTTGAAGTAGAAACAGCTCGCGTTGTTCAGAAGTAATTTTCGATATTTCCGAAAAACGGAATTAGCGGAAGATGCAAATTACGTCGAAATGATTCGTGCGAGGAGAAGTATGTTAAATTTTTAACTTGTTTCGCTAACAGCAACTATAACTAATTTTCTTTTAATTAACTATTCTTCGATAAATAAGTTAGCTTCCTAAGCTTCTTTGCTTGATATGATAATTCCTCTACGACGAGGCGAACCGAAGAGGTTTACGAAGTTAATGAAAGCTCCGACCGCCAAGTTGAATTAATCCCTAATTTCTTATTCTACTTATATGTATATCTCGGTGTTGTTCTACTTATAGTTGGGTATTATTCTACTTATATGTGTATATCGGTGTTACTCTGCTTGTTAGATATTATTCTACTTGTAAGGTATTATTTACCTTACATTCCTTATTATTCTACTTGTACGTATATATCGCGATACACAGACGGTGTTTTAATTTTTTTTTTTTTTTTTTTTATATTTTATAACGTAGACTAGTAAAGTAATATCAATTCACAGTATTAAAGACTAAAACTAGACTTGTATGGATATTTGTGTTAATGTTCTTGGAAATATAATAGTGTCCATTTTTTTTGTATTGTACATTTATTATTCGTTTTGATTATATTTCGAATGTAATAACGATAGCAATGATAACAACGTGCATAAATCTACAAATTAATTCACGTTCCATTTCTTCGATTGTGAAAACATAAAGCAGTTTCGATCGTGGCTGTAATTTTCACTCCTAGAATTTTAATTTTGCCTCGAACAAACGAAAGTTCTGTTCTAGTAAAATTGCAGAAATAAAAATGCTGTTCAATCGTATCGACAATTTCACTCCTTATTTTTGTTTCCAACGCGAAGCCAAGAGCAATTTCTCTCTGTATCTCGCTTTCAATTCACCCCCTCAAGCAGCTTCGTATCTCCCGCTCGATTGTTGGTCTCGTAAGGATAAGAATCAGAGATAGAATACAATTGCACGGTTCGTAATGAAATCTTCACTGTTATTGCTCTGCGCATGGACCTTGACTCCTCATCGAGGATCTAAATGCCGGGTTCTTTGCTGCAATTGTCCCCCTGTACGTGAAGTGGAGACGAAATATCGAAAGATGCTGAGGAAGCGTGTGTTTCAACACGATCGTTGAAAGCGTGTTATTTTATTATTTTATTCGATATTATTTTATTCGTACTTTCGCGACAACGATATTTATGAAAACCGCCCTTCGAAAAAGCAGAGACAGCGTCTCTCGCGGAAACTGAGTTTCCTCGCTCTGATATCTGAAATTCTGTCTCTGCTTGAAAAAGTATAATATTTCGAGAGTTTTTATTTCGATCGCGCGATTTTTGGCAACGAGCCAAATTCGTTTATTATTGAAATTCGTGAAGTTCCTTCCAAAGATTCTGAATTTAATTTTTGCGCGCTTGCGATCTTCTGTTGCTTTTATTTCTAAGTGAACTCTCTCGCTCCTCCAGCTAAAACAGATTTCATATTTTTGCGTGATACAAATTTGTTATTACTTCGACGGCAGAAAAGTTTAGATATTTAATAAATTTGTATCTCGTAAATATTGGAAGAAAAACAACAAATTTGATGGAATTTCAAAATTTCAGTAGTAGTATAATTTGTATCTTCAAAAAAAAAAAAAAAAAAATAAATGGGCCGACTTGTATCTTCAAAAAGTGGAAAAATAATATGCAAAGAAAACTGTATTTTTCACGTTGGAAGTTAGATAAATATATGAAACTGTTCGTCGTGCGAAAATTGGGAAAGGGGCAAAGTGAGATAAGGAGCAGGATGCCTCGTAGCTCGTTACCGTTGAATTCTTCTCGATGGCACGGGCCATCGAAAATTCCTTTTTCGCAACGTCCGGAAAAATGTGGAAAATTCGCGCGGGGATGTCGGAACAGCTGTGACACTGACAGGCGCTTTTACGGGTAAATCGGTTTCGAAAAAGAGGGGGAGGAAAACGAGCGACCTGCTCGTTTCGTCGCGGTTGGAAGTTCTCCCCCGGTGTCGAAAACAATTCGGATTTTTTTAATCGCCAAAAGTCCCGTTTCTGCTTCGAAAGAAATTTATTTCTACCGAGTATCTCGAGCAAGAGAAGTCACCTGATTATTTGCACGCTGTTCCCGGTGCGTGAACTAGTAGCTCTGTGAACCAAAAAGTAATTAGACTCAAAGTTAACTTACGTTGACTTTGAAGAATCGAATGAATCTTCTTGTTGTGAATTTTTGAAATTTTAAACTTTCTGCGCCAACATGTGATGAAATTAATGGTGCAGTTAAAAATATAAAATATAAAGTATGATATAAAGATGGTGCAGTTAAATATAAACAATAGCCCATACAGTTTACATAGGAAATTCTGAAATCAAAAAGAGACACATTGTCACAACCATTTTCTAAATGTGATTTTATATTATCTGTGCTATGACTAATAGTTCTCAGTTGAACCCAACTACTATATTATACGAGTTAAAATACAGTGTTGTTCATCTTTAACGTATTTTGGAATTTTAAGAAAGTGTGTCATCAAATAAAAATTCGCAGTCCAATGAGAAATGTGTGTAATTAAATGCACCGAAAAGATTCGTCACAGACGAAATTTAATTCGTTCAGAATATTGGAACGTTCGTTTCAAATAAGAATTGGAATGATACTTGTCGTCAGAGTATTTGTTTCACCCTCATATTTTGTTATTATTATTTCTTTGTCACGGTGTACTTGTACTTCTTGCTAGATCCACGTATTCTTTCAATCTTAGTCTAAGAGTGTAAAACACGTTTTTCCTGCGATCTTCGATCGACGAACAAGATCTGCAAAAGTGTCTCCGTGCAAACGTCGGGGAAGAGGAACTGGATATTCAGTCACGAGCCAGAAACCACGAAACGCGGTATTTTTCCACGGTCCTTCGGGTTTCGAGTCGAAGACGACGGCGACCGGTCGCACGGGTTGTACAACCCGGAGGAAGACCATTTGCTACGACCGTTTTAAAAATAGAATCTTCTCTCCTCGTCCCGAGGAACGACGATAAATCTGTCGTTCTTTAACGAAAATTTCAAACTTAACGACCAGAACGAGGTCTCGTTCAGACGTGCACGTGAAATCCTTCCTCCTCTTCCTCCTTCTTCGGTCATTTTATTGCTTTCGCGAGCGTTCCATGACCACCCCGTTGTCAGATTTCCGTAATAAATAAATAAACGATTTTCCTCTTGCAAGGTGACTGCAACCACCGAGTCCCTTTCTCTGTTGAAACTCGCAGGCTCGAATCGCAATCTCGATGATCTCCGACGTACAAAGGGAGGAAAAGGTGGTGAAGCAGGAGAGAACGCGAAACTTTGGAAACGTTAGAGAACTCGATCGATAAAATCGGCCAACCGGTTTTCCATTATTCTTATATCGCAGATCGTCGTGTTTCATGGCATAAAATCACGATTTACAAAGGGTTCCGATGGTCCCTTTTCTCCTTTTTTTTTTTTATCCAGCGGTAAGACCGTTTGAATTAATGGAACGTCTTCTTGAACCCTCCCTTTTCTCGTTTTACCGCGCGTCTGATTTATCGCGTACAGTTTCCACTTACCTGTGCTCACGTGTACTTGACGGTTAATCTTACGTATTTCGTTCCTTTGAACGTTGTTTTCTTTTCTTTTCTTTCGACCAGCTATTTGGTTGCTCGTTTATTTGAATAAGTGGCGTACAACTTGTGTCTGATTTATTACGTACAGTTTCTACTTACACGCATTCGTACGTACTTGATAGTTGTTCTTACGTACTTCTTTCTTTTGAACGTTAGTTTTTGGTTGAGAACGATTGCTCCGAAAAAGTTAAACGTTCTTCGTTCGTTTCAAATGTGCAAATTGCGTGTAATTTCTACTTGCATCTGCATGTAACCCAAAGGTCGATCTTTTGAAAGTTCTTCTTCATTAAGTGGATTCACTGTAGCACTGTATCTACTATCCTGATTTATTGCGCGTTCACGTGTTTCTTTGTTTTAAACGAATCATTTTTTGATCGAGGATGTTCATTCTGAAAGAGTTCAATTAAAGTAATTTTTATCCTTTCTCTGAATGGGTTATGAACAACATGTTTGATTTATTACGTACAGTTTCTACCTACTTGCACGTACGCGCTTACCAGAAAGTTCCTTCCGTTTGAATATACTTTTTTGTTGTTTTTTCAAAGTTATAATTGTTTCCAATTAAATTAAATCGAGTCTCGCAATGCAAAAGTTTTTAATTAATCTCGGTCTTTGAAACTTTTAGTACTACCATCCAATAATTATTTATTTATTTATTTTCTCGTCGATTTTCGCGTAATATCTTAATTAAAAGCATCGACATTATGATTTCCTCCGCACGTTATCATGTTGTAACGTCGTTTATTCAACGATTACTTAATTTCTTTCCACTCTTAAATCATCTGTTTCCTTTTTGCAAGCTGTGATAATGTGCGAAACATCGTTCGTCAAGCAAAACGAAAATTCTATTTCAAGCGAAGGAGTTGAGAGTTTGGAAAAATTTTTCGCGAAAATCTGAAAATCTTTTCGTCCCGTCGACTACCGATCGATTTAACAAGCCCGCTCCGTCACGGTCCCCGCACCACGCGCTAATTCGGCTTTCAAATGGCAAATGCGCTCGTACGTTTGGGCTGGTATTTCAAGGACGGCCATAAACGTGTCACCAGAGTATCCAGACTATACCACACGGTGATACATTACCATGTATCAAACGATACGGTTGAGTAAAGCTACTTGGATTTCCTCCAGCGTGTCTCGACAGATGCGTGAGAAAAGCCTCATGCATCTTTCATCTGCCGCCCTTCTATGACCGTTCGCCAGCAACTATGATACATACGTGCGATTCCTACGATTTCGGCCGATAATTCTTCGACATTGTCGCGAAGCGAATCATTGGTCGGTGATCCAGCGAGAAGAGCTTACCGCGTCGTCTACGTTCCTTCCCCTCTCCTGTCAGACGAACGACGCTGTACCAGCTCTTCCCCTTCACGGCTGATTTATGACGGTCGTATCACTCGTGCTCGGTAACCTGAAAATCGGCAAGGCTTGGTTGCGATGATCGCGCGGTTTTGCCAACGGGATAATTTGTGATTTATCATCGATGAACAGAAAACACTCTGGTCTTGGAACGGTTCGCCTTGTGCGTAAAAGAAAGTTGAAAGGAGCACGACTGTAACAACGTTATAATTGTGATAATAATTATTGTTACTGTTACTAGTTAATAATATTATTGTCGAATTAAGTAATTACAATTAAGTTATTGCAATTGAAGGATATGACAGTATTAAAAACATAACTATTATTAAATAAACGAATAAAATAATAATAATTTGTAGCAACGTACACGGTTGTGGAAAACAACCTGCTCGAACAAAATAATAATTCAAGCAATAAAAATTACAAGTAACAACTGTTCCTCCTATACACATCGTGACACAAAAAATTGCAAATTTTTTAGTTTTTCAAACGAATGTGTTGCGGATCGAAATTATCCTCTTGCCCTGTGATGATCTTCTCAAGAGGTGAGAATTGTACGTGTTGTAATTGCTTCGATTTAAAGAACGCAGATTTAAAATTCGAGTCTCAAAATTGTGGTGAGAAGAAGACCAAGGATTCGTCCGATAGTCTTTACATTTCTACTTTTTCTACATTCATTCTGTAATTTTATAAAGTTACAAAAAATTGAAGATTGAATTAGAATCGAGCAGTCAACCATTCAAAAGCTGGAGATCTAACTGGCACGGGGAATAAAGATACAATTAAACTGCAGATGCAAATATATAATATTTTCTTAATATATAGTAAATCGTGATTTATGCGACACGAATTGAAAGCGTCACTTTTGTATTTTCTTCACTTCTACAACGATCGTTTCACGTGGTTCGACGTTGATTTGTCTAAATCGCGTGCGCGGTGTATTTATCCGTCGATCAACAGTGATTGAAAGATCCGAATGTCCGTTGTTGTCCGGAATAAGATTACAGCACGTCTCATTGTTACTTCGCCGAGTAACAATTCTCGAAAATGCTATTTAGGTTTCAGCGTTTGTCTCAATTCGTCTCGGTTTCGCTCCGTGAAAACGTGACCCACCGCAATATCGCGAAATTTAATATCAATTGCAAACGCACTTGACGTTCGTCGAACAGCGTGACTCATCTGCGCTGCTTTCTGTAAATCATGAATCGTGGAAAAATATAAAATATCGTAAAGCAATTTAGAAATTCAACCGATTCGAAACTACCTTTCCATTTAATTTCTGTCTATTAAATTATTATTTGTCTCTTATGAAATATTATCACTCGTTTCTTCTCTCAACTCTCTTCTCACATCAATACTCTTCTTAACTGCCAAGTATTAGGTGTGTTACCATATAGGTGATGTTGTTTTCTTGATACTGTACAAAATTTTATTTTATTATTTATTATATTTTATTTTATTAAGAGTTAATACAGTTTTAGTCTATAACATGATTTAGCAACGAGGACACTAAATATCAATATATTTAAATGTAGGTTGCGTCGCTGTAGGTGGCAATGTTTGTTAAATTTATACCCCTAATAAAATCAGAGAATCATCAATAGACTTGGTCTTTTATATTTTTCCATAATGTAACGTATTACGCAATAAAATTCAGCACAAAAACTGTTCTTGACGTGGAAATCTTCTCTCGCGATGTGAAATGTTACCTCTCATCGAACAAAAGATTCTTTCTCTTTCTTCTCAGAAACGGATATTGCTTTTTAATATAATAAAGAGGGATTTTCGCGATCGATGATTTGCACAACGCGTGAGACGTGTCAAACAAAGATGTGAATGCAGTCTGATGAAGAAAGTGTCGAGTGCACGTGACAGATCGGAACGGACCGATGTGTTTGCGAGATACGAGAGGGTTTCGCGGAGAGAAATTCTCCTTGTAATAGCGTTGGTACGGAGAAAATTTCGCCACAATAAGGCCGTGCGTTATAAAGCATATTTTTCTTTAATATTACGTCAAGACAGGCCCATATTTTACCTAGACGAGTGGCATATCTACTCGATGTACCACTTCAAATCGCTAAGATCTTTCAATTCGAACGTACTTTCTTTCTTTTCTTCTTTCGTTTCTAATTTAAATCGAATCGAGTAAGATAATTGACAATTTATAAAGTTTGTAAACTTTAGTTTGAGATTTTTAATCTTCGAATTGAAATTTATTATCGTTAAGTTGTAATTTGAAAAAAAAAGACGAAATTTAAAAGAAGAAAGAATTTAGCAGATTTAATTAGAAATTTGAATAGCACAGTTGCAATCTCGTCGAATTTCAACGATCTATTTAAACTGTTCCCTCCACTTAGATTTTAAAATTTTCAAAAAAAGAAAAAAAAGATTCTAAGAAATTCCAAAGAGAACAGCAAAATCTGTCGAAATTAAAAAATTAAAAGTCCTTTAACATTTCTTCTGTCGTCCGCTGGAATTTAAAAATTTCATTTAGAAATTCCGAGGAATCGAGGTATTTACAACGTTGTGATAAACTATTGTTCGGCTCTTGTTCCCATCGAGGGTGAACGGCGTACAAGAAACCGCGATACTTTCCCCCATCGATCAAGCGCATGATCAAACATGCATAAACTTTCAAACAGCATCGCCTGTAGATACACGGCTACGTACTCTTTCCACCCGCCACATTTCGCCGCGTCGTAAATCACCCGAACGCGAAGAAAAATCTCAATATGTATTCTCCGCGATATATCATAAACTCCAAGTGCTAACCGCGCGCCCCTCCCTCCGAGTTTTCTCTTTTAATAGCGAAGCTCGATCTAGTGGAACGATGTCGTTTTGCTACGTGACTCAGATCTACGTTGAAATTTCGAAACGAGTAAACAGAAACGTCTGCAACAGAAGAAAGGAAAAAGTGCTACGAAAGATGAAAATACGACTTGTACTTCAGTACGATTCGTCTCACTGAAAGGCCCAGAAGCAACTGTTCCGACTAGGACAAAACAAATTACAGGAGCGATCGCCACTCCTACTCGAGGCCTACCCCACGCCTCCTAGCGAATCACGTGACCTAAATCAACCAATCGCTAATTTTCGTTGCATCAGCGTTGCACCTAAAGAGGTCCGCTAAAATCACTTTCAGTGATAAAAAGATTGTGTTACACAATTGGGGTGGCTTTTGGAACAAGTTGAAATTTACTGCAAGTCTAGTGTTTGAATATTTGAATAGTAGATTTTCGTACATTGGATTTATCGTATAAGTTCTTTGTTGCATCGTATACTTTCTTCCCCGTTTTCTTTAAATCAAACATGGAAAAAATTTGGGAAATTCGTGCGTTATTAAAGAAAAAAAGTGGAGAATTTGAAAGAGAAGATGACGAGTTTGGAGGAAAAATCTTGCTAAAATCTCACTAATTTTCAAGATGCGACAATGAAATTTGGAGACATTGAAAAAAGAATTTTGTTGAAAAAGAGCCAGTTAAACATAGCTGCTTGACACCAGAGCTACCAAAGTGATTAAAATCACTAATTTATAATTTTCTATGGAAATTTTATATATTTACAACAACGTATTTTTCGATACGTCGAGTGACTTTTAACAAAATATACTAACAGACTAACTTTGTCGTTCTTTGTTGCATTATCAACTTTTTCTCGTACCTTACACTTCAATTTTTTCGCTATAAATATTACACTATACCCTAGTGTTAAAAGTAACTCGAACCAGAAGATGAGAATACAATTACACATTTGGAAAGTAATAGAATCGCAGAAACACGTCGAAGAGACAAAAGAACTTTTTGGTACAAAAGAACGCGCGAAAAATGGAATCTGCATCGTTAAATCACTGTTGCACTTGATATGTGTCTGAAACTCTCGGATTTATGTCCAGGACAAACAAGCTGTGCGACTGCATGCTCCCGTTACGATTTCACGCGGTGGCGAACACCGAACAATTCGACGCTTTTATACGTCTAATGATATATTACCCACGATCGTGCGATCCCATTATTGGAAATGTATAACTTGTTGCAGACGAGCGTTTGTTAGAGCATCGTCGCGACTTTAGAGCATCGTCATGCCGGTGACATTACGCGATTCATTGCTGAAAATTTCGCGTTTTACAGCGGGCAAACACGCAAACTGCCGTGGAACATCGTATCTGCGATGTTGGGAATATCTCCGCGTTGTTGGCGTGGAAGTTTTTTTTTTTTTGTTCATTGTGAAAGGGCTTAACTGACGCTACGACGCGTCACGTTTCTCACGCATTTATAACAATAATTATTGTTATTTTGACGGTTAATATTATTACGACTGAATTAGACAATTTTTATTGTGATAATAATATTGCTGTAGTATTGTAATTGAAGGATATTACGATATTAAAAACATAACTATTATTAAAAAAACTGCACGACAGTACGATTCGTCTCACTGAAAGGCTCAGAAGCAACTGTTCTGACTAGGAACTGAAGACGACGTTTTTGTCGTAAAATTTTATCGATGTGCAAACATTTGAATCGATAGAAAACAAATCACAGGCGCGATCGCTCAGTACCAGACAACGCCACTCCCACTCGAGGTCTATCTCACGCCCCCTCGCGAATCACGTGACTCAAATCAACCAATCGCTAATTTTCGTTGCATTAGCGTTGCAGTTGGGTTACCCCCGCTAAAGTGATAATAATTTATAAATTATAAACGTACACGGTTGTAGAACCCTGCTTTAATAAAGTAATAAGTAAAGTAATAAAAATTACGAGTAACACTGTCGCGGCAAACGAACGTGTTTTCGAACTTTCATCGAGCTGAAATCTCCCGATTTTACACTGCACTTTGAACTTAAACGCAACACTGTTTTACTCTTCGGGCAAAATTGACAACGATTCTGTTAGTATCTCTGTTTCTGCTAACAATATCACTGATATCGCGGAGAATAGAAATTGGCCAACAAATGACAATCTCGCGCACGCGGTTCCCAAAATGTTCCTCGCCTTTAATTGGTTTATTTCCCGAGCTGGCTCGTTCACTTTTATCGACGCCAAAGCGGAGAAGCACACCGGGACCAAAACCGGGCTCCGTGTAATTGCACCTTGTTTATCAGGGAGACGAACAGCCTCGTTGGGAACACAGCCCCGGTCGGTCGGTCTCGATGCTTTCGAAGATAACAGCGGCTTGTTTTCATTCGCGCTGCCCTTTGTATTCTGTTTTCCGGTTTAAAACACGCGTGCTCCGGCTCTTGGACGGCGGTTTCCGCGAGAATTCGCGAAACGGGTTAGGTTAAGTCGGGATTAACGCGGCAGAGGATGAAAACTGCATGGATTTTCTGTTTGAACGCAAACGTCGGGTTTTATTGATGTTTGTACACGAATGGAGATTGTTGGTTTACACATTCCGTTTGCATTAATTCTACTGAATTATTTGTTTCTTGATATGTGTTTGTTGAGCTAATTATTTTTCAATCTACGTTTGCACATGTATTTGATGCATGATACGTGTATATTTTGTATTTTTACGTATCAGTTACTTTTCTGCTTCTGTTCGTCTATTAAAATTGCATGAAAATGATATCAGTTTTAGATGAAATATGTAAAAACGAAGTAAGTACAAAATTAATGTACAAACGTTCTTGCGACTTTGAACTTTTACATTTTTAATTCACCGTTTCCTAAAAAGTACTATTTATGCATTTTAGAAGCTACAATATGAGTATTACACTTTGTGCTCGAATATTAAGAGCCACTCTATATATCACGTATCAATTTTCCGTATTTCAAATATTTGCTCGCGCGCGATATTAAATTTCGCCATTACTTCGTTTGTCGCTTTCTGTGCCAAAAACTTGAGAATTAAATGAACAGTATTGTCATGGGTGTTTTTAACGTTAGAAACTAATCAATTCAGTGACGCTGCCTTAATGTACAAAAATTAACAAAAAGTAAAACTGGAATGATCAGCTACAGCGTCTGATCTATAACGTGCAATTCTACTTGTACATTTTCCATAAGCTATCGACGTATGCGCGTAAAAATCGACGACGCATCTTTCGAAATATCGAAAAATATGGAAAACTTTCTCCTTCTCTGTTTGAATGAAAAGCAACTGGACTATCAAAACGTTGGAATTCTTTCAAATTCGTCAAAAAGAGAAAACAACGAGGTTCGTCATATTGTGATTAAAAAATAGCTGTTTATCGTTTTATTTATCGGAGAAAGGTATATTTTCGTCGAAACGAAGAATTTGAACGTGAAAAATATCAAGTTTCGTATTATGTTTTAATAAACAGGAGTCGTTGCAATTCTATTTTCTCTCTTTTCGTTCTTACTTTATGAAAATCTAGCATGCGTATCTTCTCGCGTATCACTCTGTAGGTACAGAATGGATTTTTCTTTTCTCACGTTTGTTGTACGAGCGGATTGTTTCGTTTTCAACGGAATTCCTTTTCAGTCAAAGTGAAAATCGAGAGATGAACAAAATCCTGTGTACGAATTAATGGGTAGGTGAATACGTTTCGTTAATAAATTTTCGGATAACAGAACGATCGTTTTTTGTAACGAAGGAGAAGTAAGGATGAGAAAGGAAACAACAATGTGAAATAACGAACCGTTCGAACTAATTTATCGTATTTACTTTCGAAACGGTGCGGGAAAGGTGAACAAACGCGCGTCAAGTAAATCGTTTGCAGATATTCTTTTACGAAGTTAAATTTGGAGATGCAAATGCAAAGTGCAAAACAAAAACGTAGAAAATTATCACAACGTCGTCGTAGATTATTGTTATTAAAAACTATCGTAATAGTTAAATGACGAAGTAATTTTTTTCTCTTCAACGTGAGATTATTTTAAAATAAAATAGCGTTGTTAAATTCCACCATGAAATGACATTAACAATAATAATAATAATTAATAATGTTTGAAAATGTTCGAAATAACACAAATAAACAGTAAATAAATACAAACTCGCTGAAAGCGTCAGTTTCGTTTAAAATTCTGTTCCGGCGACGTAGCACAATGAAACAACAATAGGACTTCAAAGTCGAGAATTTCCGCAAACTTTCCTTACTTTTCTTCCTTTGTGAGAGCAGCAGCCCGGTTTGAGACTGGCGAAACTTGGCGGATTGCCTTTGAAATATCTCCGATAATTTTCTTACCGCGATGCATTCCTCGAATCGAACTTGGACGCAAACACGTCCAAAGTATTTCGAGAGCTGAGACTGTTGGTCTGTTTTCGCTCGATGCGGATGAAACAGAGGCAGGACGGTTTGAAGTTGTCGCAATTATTCCGTCGCTCCTGCTTTAGGGACGGACTACTCGAGTAAGCCGTTTCCGTTTCTGGAGAAAACTCCAACGAGTGACATATCTGGTTCTGAACGAGACGATCTGCGTTATGATCTTGCCGTGTTTTATTAAATATCTCGTTGCCTCGACATTTCGCTTCCAAGCTGCTCTTTCGAAAATTTTGCAATTTCCACCGCGATGAAAACAGAAAAATTCGCGAAATGAACGGGAAACGCGGGAAACGACAGGCGCGCGGCGAAATCCCTGCAGTCCAGAAAATGTCCTCGGCCAGACTGACAGCCTGCACGTTTGAACAGAACCGGCTGCTTCTTCTTTTTTTTTCTTTTTTTAGCTCGAAATAAATTTGCAGATTCTAGAAAAACAAACGAGGACGAGACACGTGCAGGATATTTCGCAACGATATTTTGCAACGGAGCGCTGTTAAATACGCGGCACTCCGATCGAAAACATTTCATTTTTGCGAATCGGCGCGAAAACATCGAACACGCGTTGTTTTAAATCCGAAAGCGAGAGATGTCCTATCGTGTTGTTTCAGACCTTTGCACCTTTGAACCTTTCTGAAAAATCCTCCGTGACACCTTCAGAATTCATCGTCTTCGAAATTGTGGGAAATCTCGAAAAGCCTCGGATCGGTTGAACTTTTGGAATCTGCAAAGCTTGAAAATTAAAGCGATCGAACAGAATTCTGTGAAATTTTCACATCGTGTCTCGTCTTTCTTTCTTCTTTCTGTCGGCTCAGTATCGCGTTTTTTTGGAAGCGCGTTCGCGGGATTTTCTCTCCGCCCGACGTTTATCGGCAGGTCTCCGACGGGCGACTTGCTTCTCTCCTCCAAAGTATTTCGTTCCCAAAGTTAGCGTCTAGAGGGGAGCGGGGGGAAACAATTTGCATAATAGTTCAAATTTGAAGCTTTGCGCAACAACTAATTAAGGGAGAGCTTTAAAATAGCTTAACGGGAAAAGTTACTGTACCTTAAGGTTCGGATCGATACTCTCTAAACTCTCCGTCCGATATTTATACTTAAACCGAATAATTCACAATTTGCGCGTTCAGCTTCGAGCCAATTATTGTCGCAAAAACCGATTTCGATTTATGACATTTCCTTGTAACTGACTCGATCTTGGGCTTCGTGCAGTAATTAACCTTAGGTCGAAGAATTCCAAACTACGAGATTTGACAATTATAGACGTAATTTATTTCGTCAAGTTCATCGTGGCTAGAATAACTGACAATTCAAGTTGTCAGACAAACTGAAGTGAATCTTGCGTCAATACCTTACGAAGGACAGAAATTTCAGAATTTTGGAATTGAAAAATTTGCTTTTATCGCAGAATTTTACAATTTCCTATTTTCGACTCGACAACTCGCCGAACATTAAATATTAATTACATGTATTATCGCTACGAATAATGCGCGAAATTATTTAACGGTGATCTAATGTTTGAGCGATGAATAATTTCGCCCGACGATTCGCCGCGTTGTTAAATAACAACTATCTTATGAATAATTCCATCGGATGGATGCGTCATTGACACGACATGGAACGCGCGTGGTAACGCCGACGTTGTTTCAAAAATGCTAATTTTCGTCGACTCGTTCGTTAATGAACAGACAACGCGTCACGAACAGACAAAAGTGCAAAATGTTGACAAAAGTTCAAATGAGGAAAAGAAGGATAACCGCGAGCAGGCGTAAAAAAAAAAAGAAACAGAAAAATATGATCATGATTTTTGAAAAGAAACAATAACTTTTCTCGGCAACTCGCAGAAATATAATTAATTTCGAGTTATCAAAAACAGTCCTATCTTTTCCTAAATGTTCCAAATATTTTCCCCCTTTCTTCCCTTTAAGAGTTCCCGCAAAAGCTGAGAACTCTTTTCGTTTTTAAAATTCTGACCGTGTCGAAGCACCGAAAATTTCCGAAGGTGTAGCCGTACGACGCTTACTTTGTAATTCAAGAGAGTAATTTCACCGGACGAATGCCGGGCTGCAAACGAAGCAGCCGAGAAGTTGAGTTCCTCGCAACGACGGAAGTTTTACAGCCGTTTCTTTCCCGCCGCGAGATATTTCGTCGCTGCGCCAAGGAAATATCTCGACCGCCAAAACTCTCGAACGGAACAACTGTTCCGTGTCGGCGCGTACACGCGAGGAGGATGAGACTGAAACTGGTCGCAGCGTCACGTTTCTTTTCCGGTGGAAGTTGAAAGAAAATGTTGAAAGGAACGAACGAACGAACGATTTGAGGGTAGTTTTCACCCCTTCGATAACGACGATTGCCGACGAAAAGAAAAAAAATACGAATGTCAAATATTTTTTTTCGAAAGGTACGTTCGTGCCAAATTTCGTTAAAATCGTGATTGACACTTCAGTGTGTTCCCTTGTTAATAGCAATATTTGTTTTACAAGTGCAACGACGCGTTTTTTATTTTAAAAAAAGAGACGTACCTGCGTCTTTCTTTTTACACGGATTAAATCGTCTCCTCGATAAGAACGTACGCGTTATTATGCTCGTTGGATAGGATCGAAGTTACGTTCGTTGCAACTGAGATCGATTAAGAAGAATCACAGTGTCATTTTCACGTAAATTAGAATGATATTTTGTAAAATAGAATGATATTCAACTAGATTAAGAAATCCACGTAAATCAATATCATACAATTTTCAACTGTACTCTTTACTCGCGTGCTAATGTCTCGTCGCGACGAGTGTCTTTTCAATTTCGCGTGAAGTCCGGAAAAAAAAAAAAAAAAAAAAAAACACGTGTTTTTAAGTGCAGCTCGATAACTATTAAAACACCTTGGTACACGCGAGAAAGATAAAAAAAAAACTCATCAATTTCGTGCGTAATGTTCGAACGTGTAGATTGAAGGGGGATAAGTCAATCTACGCGGGAAACGAGTGCGCGCGTTTCTATCTCCAAAATAAAAAAAAAAAAAAAAAAAAACAGAGAAAATTCCATTTACATTTTCAACGAGCGTAAACATTTTCAATGGCACAAAGAGAGGAGAGTAGAGAGAGAGAGAAGCAACTGTTGCGACTAGGAACCCCACTCGCAAATCACGTGACCCAAATCAACCAATCGCTAATTTTCGTTGCATTAGCGTTGCACCTACCCCGCTGGAATCATATTTAGCGATAAAAAAAAAGCGGACAACGAGAACAAAAATTGCCGCGGCAATTCGACTCTTTTTCCGAACTCGTAGTTTCTCTTTTTATCGCCTTCTGCCAAATACACGCGTGATTGCGTGACTCTGTGTATAACGCTCGACACTTTGGCCAGTTTCCGGCCGAACGTGTCGGAACGTGTTTATACTTCGGCCTGTGTATCAAACCGGACGAACGCGAAGAGGGCAAGTTTCAACGCGGGGGAGTGGGAATGAACGCGGGGTCGACAAGCTTTTCGGAAAATTCCCGCGAAAGCCAGCGGTCATGAAACCGGCGCAATAATTTCTGCCGCGTTCATTGTGTTGACCCGTTGACGGTTCACTGACCGGAAGGGATAATTTGTCACGGAACAGAGACGAACGATTGCCTGACTATCCGTGATTTTTGCTACTGCGTTGCACACGAACACGTGACAGTTTCCAATTTTTCATCTGCTTACTGCCGCGTTGGTAACGATCTCGAGCGAGAAAGAGAATATTTTTCTGGGCGATTCTGTTCTCTTTTTTTTTTTTTTTGTTTCTATGAACATTTTTTCGCTCGCGAAAGTTTCCAACGTTCACGAGAATTGCCGATATTTAAACTCTTGTAGTTTTCAGCAACCGTACGGTAATCAACTGAACTTCATTCCAATCTTCTCGAAATAAAATCCAGCTGATGACGAAGCGAGGACACGTTTCTTCTCTAAAAACGTTGGAAAAATTCTTTTCACCACTGGATTCGAAGATCGAAACCTCCCCTTTGCAACGAACCCCCGTTAATTATAACAACTTGACGTACGATTCTTTTTCGCGACGTTAACGAACTTTGAAAATTAAATTAAATTAAACGACGAGAATTCAGGAAATCGTAACATTCACAATCGAGCAACATTTGTTTTCGCCTCGTATTTCAAAGTTCAATAAATTGACGAGTTTTAAACGGGAGGCTTCACCCCTCAAATTCATCGAATCAAATAACAAAAAATTGTTCAATGCATCTACGTACTACGACGACTTGTACCCCAGTACGATTCGTCACACCGAAAGGCCTAGAAGCAACTGTTCCGACTAGGAACCCCGCTCGCAAATCACGTGACCCAAATCAACCAATCGCTAATTTTCGTTGCATTAGCGTTGCACCTACCCCGCTAAAATCATTTTTAGCGATAAAAAGAAAAGTGGACAACGAGATGTAGTAGTTTCGAGAAGAAAAGTGTCTTTGCTTGTACATATTGTGAAGACATCTCAAAACAAAATTAACGATACAGCAAAGTCATCGAGCTTAGATTCCCTGTCGCGAGATTGTAACATTTTTTTCGAACATCGGAAACGTTTGAATACTTTCATCAATAATCTTGGAACGCTTTTTATCTTCAGTATTCAGTGTTCATCGTAGATAACAACACTTGTTAACACTCCGCGGATTCTTTGTCGAACAGAAGAGCGAGGTCTTCAACTGAGAAATTTTTTTCACTCTACATTTGTCGCGTTTGTTTCCACAAGCGACGCAATAACTCTCTCGTTCTGTTGACAATTTTTCAAGCCCGACTTTCCGGAGAACCGTAGTTATTCACGTTCGAAAAGTTTTATAGTCGCCAACAAAAGATCCATCTTTTTCCGGATAAGACGAGCGTTTCATTTAAATTCGTTCAGTTTCTCTCTAAGGGGAATTTTTCTCAGAGAACGAGAGAGAAAACTGTATGTATTCCTCGGAACAAAAGCAGAGGATGAAAGAGAATCAGAATTTCTAGTAGCTCGCTTGCAACCTGTTATAGTGAAAGTCAAACATTGCATTCGCCGATTCATCTGCGAGTCAGATTAATTTGTCTCTCTGGAAGAACTTTGTCTTGCGAAAATGTTCGAGGCGAAAATGTTTCTCTTAAGCTACTAATTAAGCGCCTAAGCAACCATTTTGTCGTGGCATAAACGCTTTCAATTTCTCGAAATTTTTCGCAAAATTAAACAGTCTGAAAGAGGACGACGAAACAGTTATCAGTGGTACAATTGGATCATAGACGATTCGTAATAGTTTATGTTATATCAATGAATATTCGTCGTACAATAAATAGCAAAAATGATCTACCAATAGCATTAAAATATTATATATTTACATTCAAATTTTTGTATTAATTTATATAGATAAGTTTCAAAGTTTCAAAATTGAATAATTCTAAATTAATTATTATCGTCTTCGGTAATACCGAATTACAGTTTCAACGAATTTCAGAGTTTCTTCGTCATCATAGTGATATTAAAAGCTGAAAAATACGTGATAAATAATGAAAAGTTAGTATAGTCGTAGTATCAAAAAATAGGATTTTATTATATATATATATAGATTAACAATGGCAAATGAAATGTTGCAATTAACGCGACATCAATCCTTGATGAATTAATCTTTCTAACCTTGATATTTCTCATTAATATGCAAAATTAATAATGAAACTAATTATGAAATCGCAATCTTCACAGATATATCGTGAATCTCGTAAAGTAAATTGAGGGGAACGAAACGTTAGCCCTTGATCTGGTTAACTCGCGTTCTCCTCTTTGTGCCTCGAATCCCGAGGAATTTTCGACGTTACGTCATCGTTCGTCAAGATCCTCAATACCGCGTATTACACTGCGTGTATTGCTAGCGCCCCACAGGTAGCAGTTATTCGATATCGTCAATAAATCAGTGCTGGAAATCGAAGCCAAATCTGACGCTAACAAGCATCACCGGACCGGTCTTCTCATTATCACGGCCATCAATTATCAACTTTGCGATCGGGAGAGAAGGGGGGAGGGTGGCAATTGGAACATGCATGTCTCTGACTCCGACAGGAATTTTCGGCAAACGATATTGACTTTTCGTTGGACACGTCGACTCTGATAAGCCACCGGTACACACCGGTGATTAGCGCATCGCTTATGATAGGAATTCCATGATCGCGGACAATCGACCTTGTTAATAATATTCGATGAACCATCCGATTCGATCCAGCCTACACAGGTACTGCGAGGAATGTTATTCCGTCACTGTGAAAGTGACGCGATATAATGGACTCGAACAAATATGAGAAATCATGTCACTGTTGCGAACATTATGAAAAACTGCGCGACTTGTACCCTAGTACGATTCGTCTCACTGAAAGGCCAAGAAGCAACTGTTCTGACTTTTTTGCCATAAAATTTTATCGATACGCGAACATTTGAATCGATAGAAAACACATTGCAGGCGCGATTACTCAGTACCAGACGACACCTCTCCCACTCGAGGTCTATCTCACGCCCCCTCGCGAATCACGTGACCCAAATCAACCAATCGCTAATTTTCGTTGCATTAGCGTTGCACCTGAAGAGGCCCGATTTTCTGAGTTACCCCCGCTAAAATCACTTTCAGTGATAATATTAACGTGCAACGTGTTGTAACACGTTGTCAATTGCTGATCTACCAATAAGCAGTTTCGAGTTTTTATTCTCTCACTGAAGTATCTGAAATTTGCATATATTTCGCGCGGTCTTTCGTGTCTTTCGGCTATAAGCGTTCGAGTAATTCCGCGAGGCATTGTGCGTCGGCGAACAAAAAAGAAATTCCAAGATTGATACACGACCGGCGATTAATAATAACCAGTCGTAATAAAAATTTGTTCCAGCCGTAATAGTTCGGGGGGGGAGTTAAAGAACACAGCCGTGGCTCTCGCAACGCGCCACGTCGAAATATTGCGACATTACGCGCGAGACGCGTGCCGTAATTCACTCGATGCAGCGTGTTAATCAAACTTATCAGACTCTGATGAAGCTGTCGCTGTTCGTAAACCTCGTTCGCCAAGGATCGATGCACCGCTTGAAACTGATCGACCGGATCGGAAATTGACTCGCTCGAATTACCCCTGCCGGTGTTTCGGTATTTCGACTGGACGAATTCGACGAAACGTCGTCGCGAAGCGAAATTTTTTCGAGTAAGGGGGCGTTGAAGAGAGGCTGGGCGAGTGACAGCTGCGAGCGTGTTTGCACAGGGGATGAAAGCGTCATCGAAGGCAGACAGTGCGTAGCGGGATCGAAGTTGGAGAGAATAAACGAGCGGCGGGGGCGAAAGTTTTAGGGAGTACACCGAAGCGGGAGAGTGTGTTTCAAGGGCTTAGCGCGAAGCTCTGAGAGTGTTGCAGCTGGGAGGCGTGGAAAACGCTTGGCCCGCTCTTTCGATTTCGTTTCACAGCGTGAAACGTTGCGATTTCTCTTCGATCGCGAGATCTCCTGCGCGTGCTGCACTTGCTCTCCCGGTGATTTATTGCAACTTTCGAGCATTTCAGCGTATTTGTTTCGTCCACTGAAAATAGAAAACTCGCGCGAGGTCTGTCAATCTGCGAAACCGTAAAATTTCTACGAGGAACAAAGTGGTTGGATCGTTTCGATGGTTTTGACGTCTCGATTACAAGTTGCAACGCTTAATTTTGGACAATCGCGAATTGCAATTTGCATCGCGGGCGATTGTATAATTTCGAAATAGAAAATCTGAAAGAATCGAAATCGTGTTTTACACGTTGTAAGTACGGAGTTTGCTAAAATTCCATTTTTCTTTAATTAAGTTTGGAAATCGGATATCTTCGTTCGTAAACGTTGAAGCACTTAGTATCGAAACAGGAGAAAAAGAATTCAGATAAACTGGATACCAGTAAATTGATGGGAATTTAATAAAACCTGCGAGAATTATGTTTTCGCTATATACTCGCTGTCTATATTAAGTTTGATATCGAAGTTAAGCACATGCTCTTTTATCGGAGGACATAGCTCGGATATCCGAGCCGTTCCGATAATGGAAGTTCACCAGCTATACCTTCAGCCTTTTCTTACTAGTTTCGGTAGCAGGAAAAGATATTCTGCCGTATTACGTTTGTTTACACTTTGTTTACATCTTCGTTATTCAATCGAACGAATTTATTGCTCTCAAACTCTTCTAAATAATTTCGATGAATTTTGTGAAAATTATACGTTTTGCGACTGACAATAAAAAATCTTGTTTCATAAATATTTCCAACTTGCAACTTCCAACATTACTTAATTTTGAAATTCTTAATTTAACTATCAATTTCTGTCGCGAAGGATGCAAAATTTCAGTGTAAAACTAAATACAAATACGCGTGATTATTGTTGAAAGTTATTAGGAATGATAAAAATTTGGGATTAGGAATAGGACCAATAAAATTCGTTTAATTTTCGAAACTTATTGTTTCGTTGATTTTTATTATTAATTTCTGTTAGGGAATGTGCAAGTTACACGACAGAGATATGTCAGTAATTCGGCACAAATTACTGTACTAAGTTTTTCAAATATAAATTATACCATGTACTAACAAATTATCGCAATGTATATCCACTTGCAGAAAATATTTGACGTGATGCAACACATATTGGAATTCTTCGTGTTAAATGGCCAAAGTCTGAATAGTTTCGAGAGTAGATATACACGAGTCGTAATAATCAAACGCCTAAAGCTATTTTCAACCATCACGAGCGATATCGCTCTTCAACAGCCGAGGGCGTCGACCAGTCATATTCTCAATGAAGTTGCAAAACATCTGCAGCACAAACATCTATCTAGCAATCAAATTCGACGAATTTTTCGTGCCGGACATCTCGATTTGAGGTGAAAAAAATTCCATCCACGTGATTTTCCGATCTCCGAGCGGAATATTTTTGTTCTCTCCTGTAAACTCTCTTTTTTTTTCTCTACAAAATTAGAAATCGAACGAATCAACCTTTATATTAAACTTTTAACTTTAACGTTATTTCTTTCTTGCTTCAAGTTTTGCGACGTTGTTGTAATTCTAAAACCTCCGCCATTATTTTTCATTTGATTGTTACAAGTCCTGCAGGATCGCACATTTTTTAATCAGCGAAAAACAGGATAGAGATCGTGATTTTTACATGACTGTTTGACTTCGATGACGCAATTTCGAAAAGGAAAAATTTTCCGCGTATGCAAACGTTACTAAACTTCATCGTGAACAATTTGTGTTTCAACGTCAGATCTACAGCTACATTCGGCAACATTTTTCAGGAAATCCGTTCGTCGCAAATTTTTCCGAGCAGAAACAAGCGTTCGTGTTTAACCGGAATTTTCCCCCGTTTCTGAGAAAATAAATTTGCGCAAAAAGAAAAATGGTGCACGAAATGAAAGTCCCAGCGAATGCACCCGTGTTTTGCGAACGGAGAAGATAATAGCCAGAAAATTACGGTCGTTTCGCTGGCTAATTGAAAATTTCAACGGTCCCGTATTGTTCGATACCTGCGTGGAAATTTTTGCAATTTTTCTCGCACAAACGTGCGAAAATTCTCCACTGAGACTCGTCGCGCGACCATGTCGCACTTTCCCAAAATTCCCCGAAAAATCCTGCGACAAAGATGCGACCTAAAAAAATAAAACAGGCAGTCAGTATTTAACCTTTAAATTTGTGTCTCTACGATCATTGTCTTTTGATAATTTTTTACATTGATTTGAAAATAATGAATTTTTTTCTATAATGCAAAAGTCAGGATTCTATTTTGTCCCGTTTTAGCACAGAGTTTTCACAAACAAGTATTCAAGAAAATTTATTAAGATTTACGTGGAAAAACTTACAATAAGTATCAAACGAAAAAAGTTTTTCTCACACGCCATTAAACTTGTGGTTTAAAAAACACTGATAATTTCATTTTGGTATCGTCGATCATTTCCGGGATATTTGACAGAATATATCGTTCCGCACCCTCAACTTTGAGGGTAGTTCTCACCACCTCAACGTCGACGATCACCGATAGAAAAAAATACGGGTCAAATATTGTTTTCAAAAACTACGTTTATTCGCCAAATTTCATCAAAAATTTCATCACGCTTCGCTATGTTGTTCTCTCGCGTTAGTCGTACGCGAAACCCTCCTCTGACCAATTGATAATTATAGAAACTTGGAAATTCGTAGAGATATTTATCATAACTATTTACAACTAAAGAGCCTGGTAATCTCCGGTGATCCTGCCAAACTAATAGCTCGTCGAAATTGTCGCGCGTTAATTTTTTTTTTGCGGCGAATCGGCTCGCAACGAAAACAACGCCGCGTCCAAAGATTTGATTAATTAACACGGAACGCGTGTCAAAGCCAGGTGGCCAGTTATGCAACTATTTGCTTCGATGGAGTCGATAGAGGAAGAGTACGCTTGTTGCGACGAGGAAGACGAGGAAAATCTGGTCGCTCGAGGGCCTGGAACGTGATCGTTAGGAATTTCCTCGCGTGTTTGTGCAGGATTATTGGGGAATTTGTATCGTTTAGCTCGAATTTTATCGGCAGTTTTTTACTGAAAGTGATTTTAGCGGGGGTAACTCAGAAAATCGGGCCTCTTCGAGTGCAACGTTAATGCAACGAAAATTAGCGATTGGTTTATTTGAGTCACGTGAGTCGTGAGGGGGCGTGGGGCAGACCTCGAGTAGGAGTGGCGTTGTCTGATACTGAGCGATCGCTCCTGTAATTTGTTTTGTATCGATTCAAATGTTTGCATATCGATAAAATTTTATGTTAAATAAATTTAATAAAATTGCTTGTTAAATACATTTACTCAAATGTTTCGATGCGTCTAGCAAGAAATATTCGACGCAAGTTTTTTTTTTTTATCATGAGGAAGCAATACATCTTCCGAAAGAAAGAGAAAAAAAAAATTTTTGAGAAAAGCAGAGAAAATTTTTCATAATCTCGCCGAAGATCGAACACCGAAGATTTTGATAAAATGGGAACAAAAAGCGGGGACTTGTTTATCTCGAATGAAAATCGACGAGAGTTCGGTTGACAGGGTTGGCGAGGATGTGTATAAAAACCAGGGGAGATACTTGTTTTACGGTTCTCGCCAGCGTGGCGAGAAATGGAAGTAACTTCCGGCGACGGGAAATGAGCACCGTTGCGGCTGGCTGAAATTTACGTCGCCCCTTGAAACTCATTATGCCTCCCCGTCTGTGATAGCACGAATAAAAGAAAAAAAAGAAAAAAAAGAAAGAAAGAAAAAGAAACGGAGACAGGAAGATTTATTAGCAGCTACTTGATTTACGTGGTGTCGTGCAATTAATATCGTGCAAGTACTACGGAACAGATTCGATATTCTGGGTGTTTCTCGTGTCGTAAATCTCGATTTTTAAAAGTTTAATACGAAGTGTAGAATAGGTGCACGTAACCGTGAGATTTATTAAACCGAGGGCGAAAGAGTAAACTTTAATTAAACGAAATTAGACGAATTTCAAGAAAAATGTTGGAACTCTTCAGCAATTTATATGTACAAAATTTATTTGCACGTATTTCAAATGTATAATTTGTTTAGGAATTTAGAACAATGTATATACACGGTAAATATATATATATACAGTAAAACAGTATTGTCATTTGAGATGGTAAATCGAAATTATTACATATATCGTTATAATACGCATAATCATCTAAAAATACGAGAAACGAGATTTTGCTCGCAGAACACTGCAGGCACCTCGTGCATCTCGGTATTTAATTGAAAAATAAATGCGAGCCTTTCTATCAAAATATAATACGTCACATCGCAATTTCACTTCAACCTTTGGCATATCAAACGTTCAAACGGACAGATTGACTGTTTAAACCGCGAACGCAATAAAGGCGAATCGAGACGTCGGGATTAGAGAGAAAAAGGATTCGAGGAGTGAATTGAACAGATTAATTGGCAGAGCAATTGTCCGACAAACGAAAGATTTCCGAGCTTCGAGTTCCAGTTCAACAGCCCGTATGAATAGCCAATTTTTCCTCGTCGCTCGCCAAATCGCTGTAATTATTGATCAACAGTTTCGTATCATTCAATCGTCGTTTATCCGTTTCGACGAATTTCTTCGTAAAGATTAAAACATTTTGATATTTTATTAATAACGCTGTGAGGTCTGACCGTCACGTCATCACGTTGATCTACTTTGAAACAAATCTGCAAGTTTGTAAGACATTTGACAAAAATTGTACATTTTGTAAATATTGTAAAAGAATTGGAACAGTCAATCATCCATTAAAATGATCTTCAATATTTTACTATAAGTATATCGAGTCATTTTTTAATATAAGTATATTGTCATTAAAGAAAAAAAAGAACAAAGATTTAGGTTAGGTTTAGGTTAGGTTAGATTACATGCATAAAATAACTGATGGTTGTATACTAATTTTTTACTATGTACAACATGGTAAAAAAGTTGTTTGCGATTTCTATAAACATACACGTCGAGGTTTTTCAAATTTTCCTAATATAATCGTAGTAGTCGTATCGTGTTAATGAAATTCAAAATACCTTATGGATGCAAAGGTTCTTCTATGCAGAACTTTCTAAATTAGAAAGAAACACAGAGACACGAGGAAACTTTGTAAGTGTTAGAAATTAAAGCTAGTACTTTGAAAACGGTATTTTCTGTATTCAAATTTCTGTGTATTTAATTTTCGCGCGATTATTAATTGACTTTGCACGCTCGTGTAAGGAAACGGAGGCGTCTTTTCTACAAAAATTCTCTTCTACAGTAATGAATTTCTTTGCGCAAAACTAGAATAATAATAGTATAAAATAATATAATATATAAATACTATATCACGATCTTCATGAAATTCGATTCTTGACTTTCAACGAAAAACGAGAGGTTTAACGAAAATTTAATGAAAAACGAAAACAGAGCCACGTGTACGTACAGAGACGGTAAATGTTAGAATTTGATACTTTTGATGTCCACGATTTCGTATAAATTTCAAAACACTCCGCCCGGTATAAAGGAGAAATTCAGCTCGATCTGAAAGAGATGTAAGGTAAAAAGTGTCAGCTATTCGTTTCGGTGGCGTGCAGTTTGGTCGATAAAACATTTCGATGGCTACCGGAAATGGACGTTCGATCGTAACCAGATCTTTTAATATCGCGGTATCAAACACGGTCGACAATACTACTCGGCGCTATATGCGTTTGAACTCCGTTTTTTTTTTTTTTTTTTTTATTACGATCGCTATCTGCGGAATGAAAAATCATACTGCAACGTATTGTTATTAGTAATTGCAGTGCATATCAGCATCCACGTCTATATTTTTTTTTATTGTAAAGTCAGTAAAAATATAAGTTTAATTTATTTAAAAATAATAGAATTAAATTAAACATTTCAGAAATATTCGAATGACGAGTAAAAATTAATGAGAGGAATGTGAGAACAATGAATTCAACAATTGACACAATATTTCCAACATCGTGACGTGTATTGTTAGAGACAGAATTGAATTGGACAATTTTATTTAAGTACGCTTACGTTATTGCCGGAAAATTATACTCCGCGTCCAGAAGAATTTATTTTGACCTTCCGCCGTTTGATTAAAATTTTAGTGAAAATCGGAAAATTGAAATTGAATATCTCAACATCAAAACCACATGTATGAAATAACACAATGCACATTTTTGAAGAGAGCTACACACAACGTGCTTGACACATTAACAAAAAGAAGAAGAAAAAGAATAAAGAAATACACAATAGAGACTTTCGACACAGGAAACACTCAACGCAGATTGCAACTTGCCACAAAATCAGTTGATGACAACGCTAACGTAGAACGTTAAATGCGAAATGCTGAGAACAGGGAAACAGAGCAGGAAAATTACCGAATTACAACGCTTCGGCACGTCTATGGTTAAACCTTGTTGCGATAGTCTTCGCCGTATCGAGCATTTGCCAAGCGCCATGCACGAATCAATGAAACAGCAATCGGAATGCAATTACTATGTTCGCTGTTGTGCACGTAACACAGCACGCTGTGGCGTGTAACATTTTTTACAAACACGTGCGCAACATCCGCATCAATCAGCAGACACTGATTTTAACGGAACGTGCGCGAAACATTAATTCTCTTCCAACTTTGTAACCGCGTGAAAGTTAGAATACAAAGCGCGCTGTTCAAACGTGGACCACGCTCGAGCGAAAAACGACACTGTTTAACTTGAGTTTTTGATTACCATTTCGTCGAAAGACGAGGAAGAAAAGTCTAACAATTTTTGAATAGCCGACCACATTGTGGACTTTTGTGCATTCGCGGGGAAGTTTGAAGACAGAAATAAATGGGAATATACAAACCAAACGTACAGTGTGCAGTAGTGAAACAATTGAGCCGTTTATTTTGAAAGTAGCCCAGATCCATTTACTTTCAACAGTTTGCGTTTTAAAAAATTTAAAATATTGGTAGCGTAACAATTTTCTGTTTTTCTAAGGGCGTGTAATTTAACACTTTTAAAACAAAAATTTTTGTCATTCGATTAACCTAATCGGCTGATTTCTAATTAAACAGTTAATTTTTCGTGTACAAAATCTTGGCGATTTTAAATTTATTAGTTACAATTTCTTTAAAAAACTGCACAACTTGTACCCCAGTACGATTCGTCTCACTGAAACTTTTTTGCCATAAAATCGATATGCAAACATTTCAGTCGATAGAAAACAAATTACAGGCGCGATCGCTCAGTGCCAGACAACGCCACTCCTATTCGAGGTCTACCGCACGCCCTCTCGCGAATCACGTGACCCAAATCAACCAATCGCTAATTTTCGTTGCATCAGTGTTGCACCTGAAGAGGCCAGATTTTCTGGATTACCCCCGCTAAAATCACTTTCAGTAATAAAATGTAAACGTTAAAACAGCTAGCTTGATTTCAGTTAACGGTTCTAACAATATATATATCGAACGTGAACGAAGAATTATTGCATAGATCGTTCGGGGAAGTTGCGCCACGTCTCGAGATATCCCTTTTGAAAACGAAATTTCGATTTATTCCGTAGACGTAGGTGGTGAAATCGTTCACTCTTTCAATCCACGTTCGGGGAAGTTTCTTTCTGGGGAATTCAACGTCTGATATCATCGGGGAATTTCCGCGAAGTTGGTCACTGTTGTGCAACTGTTCGTTCGTGGAAACTCGCGGCTAATAATCATTCAAAATCTTAAAATGAAGAAAACACGTCCAGTAGTTTCAAACGATAATTGCTCGGATCCTTTTTCTTTTCAATTTTACCCTGCACCACTCGAAATTTTTTAGATTAGAATTGCTGGATGGAAGAAAATTCGAAATATAACACTCGACAGAGCAAACACAGAGATTAGAAGTCGTAATTTTATAAAATGAGGCTCCCTTTAAAGCGCTAAATGGTCAACCCTGTATCGACAAAATGGGAAACGCCTATTATAAACGTACAAAGGGTTATCGCGAGCACATTGAAAAATCGTACGTAACCAAAGGTGTATCCCGCAGAGAGGCAGAGGAAGTGAAATTTCTTGCAGCACTCTGCCGTGTCGTTCCGTGTTATTATGGAAATTCACCGGGGCATGTTGCACAGTTTAATTAATTCGGATCGTTGCAGTCGGCTCGTTTAAATTTAAGTCAAATCGTTTAACAAGTTTCCCGAGCCAGCTAAAAAGAGACGGGGCGAAATAAATGCGCGATCGTTGGCGAACCGTTTATCGAAGAAAGAGCGTTCGCCGTCGCGAGGGTGATCTCTCCGAATGAAATTTCAACCCCTTCTCGACTGCGCCGAATTCAAACGCCCCCTTTCCGCTTGGTCCTATCTTCTCACGGGTGATTGCGTGATTTTTAAGCACGTTACGAGCATAGTTTGATATTTAATATTTGCGTCGAGTGATTACAATACTACGAGTATGCTTTAACATTTAATATTACAACTATTAAACTCTAAATTTGTTTGCATCGTTTGCTGTGAATGTTTCGTTTGAAATTTTATCAGTTGACAATTGCGGGAAAAGTTGATAATTTTTTTTAGAAAATTACTAATTTGTGTATATCGTAGAGAAGCTTCGTACATATTTCTCGGATGGATAGAAACCCGCGTCTTTTAAATACAAAAAATAAAAATAAATTTAATAAATTTAATATTTTATCGTGTCAGTCCGAAAAGTGGTAAGAAAACTATATCGAGCATTGTTTATTGTTGTTTCATTGATAATACGTATACAATAAATCGCAGCGAATTTATCGAGCAAAGAAACGTGAAAATCTGTCAGCGACTCGACATTCCAGCAGTACATGTCCAAGGATGCCCTAATTGGCCATGAAAGTGCTCTTGTACTTTCATCGATGGTTTAATTGAAAATCGGGATGAAATTAGGTGGCGAGAATTCGGTAATCGTTTCGCAGAACGATGACGTCTAGCTTCTTTGGATCAATTTGAAGAGGGGAGGAAATTAGTCAAATTCAGGGTTCACCGAACGAAAATATAAAGTTACAGCTTCGAGTTGAAGTTTATTGATTATTAACTGTTGGTATCGATCAGGTTCTGAAGGTTTTCTCGCAGAAAAGAAACTGCCAGTCTCACTCAAGGAAGCTATAACACCGTAATTGGAGAAATAATTCCGCGGTTGCGCGGAGATTTATCGTTCGATAGTTGACATTGATTTTGTTACGGTCTCAGTTTGCAATAATTGGATTATAGTTAAGTATCGCGAGTTCGCTTGTGTCGTTACTTTGGTAGCTGTAGTAAATTATCGTGGTCAATAACAGCAAAGTGAATTTATGGTAATTGTTATATATTGGTGAGACGGTGTTCTTATTGTTGGAACGTATAGTCGATCAATTTCTGCGTCGTTATGGCCAAAGTTTTGGACGTACGGTGCTTGTATTTGTATTTTATATATTATAGAATATACTCGGAATTATTTAAAAAGCAGTGACATCTTACACAGAGATGTCACTCAAAAATATCCGTAATAAAATATTACATATTTTTTTCAATTTTTATTTTCTGGCGGTCAACGTTTTGAAAGGAATAATTTTTAAGACACGATGGAAAAGTTATCACGTTTGAACTTCAATTTACTTTAAAATTAATAAAATTAGTTTCTTCTTATATTTTGATGTTTCGCTAAAAAAAAAAATAAATAAATAAATAAATAAATGGGAAGAAACTTTTCGATTAATCGATGGATTCAGAATCTTTTTGCAATCGGTAATTTTCAAAGAAACTGGTAATAACATTCCGCGTCGTTCTTTATATTCTTTGCAACATTGTGTCAATATTATGTCAGCGCATGTGCGTTCTGTTCCGATATGGCACTTACGGTATGGCAATTCCACCTGCTACACAGTGTATATTATATGTTGCGTTTATTCTGCAGATATTCGCACAGAACTCGAGCTTCCTACGAGTACGCGAGAATACACGTTGCAAATCTACTTACGAATTGTCGAAATCCACGCTGTGTAAGGATTCTCATCTCGCCGGTGTTGCACGAGATACAAATTCCGATTCTCTTGTGAGCAGCTCTTTTATTTATTACGACGCTCGTTTCCGATAATCCGTGGCCGCGAATACAATTAGAGCGTCGCGTCGTTTTGATAGAAATCGGCCGCAATAGGCGATCACGGTATTTTACGCTATAAAAATAAAAAGGACAAAGATGCCGCGGGCGCAACGAACGGATGGGGCAGAGCCAGGCTTTTCTCTGTATGGACAGCGATCGAAAGAAAGAAAGAAGAAAAAACTGCACGACTTGTATTCCAGTACGATTCGTCTCACTGAAAGCCCAAGGAAATGAAAACGACTTTTTTGCCATAAAATTTTATCGATATGCAAACGTTTGAATCGATGCAAAACGAATTACAGACGCTATCGCTCAGTGCCAGAGAACGCCACTCCTGCTCGAGGTCTACCCCACGCCCCCTCGCGAATCACGTGACCCAAATCAACCAATCGCTAATTTTCGTTGCATCAGCGTTGCACCTGAAGAGGCCCAATTTCTGGGTTATCCCGCTAAAATCACTTTCAGTGATAAAAAGAAGAGAGGGAGAGACAGGTGAAATTCGTGAAAATGAAATATCGAGAAAGCGACCTGACAGAAGGAGGGACGCGAGGAGGGAGGGGGGATGATCGATGCTTGTTAGCACGAGGGTGGCTGGATCGTTCACGTGCAATTATGGACGACGCTGCAAGGGCTCGTCAATTCGTCGAGAAATTGAACGTCCGGTCTTAGGAACGTCAAATTTTGTCAGGGCGTTGCGCGAGACCGGTGATGGTGGTGTGTAACTTGTGGTATCAGGGGGCAGAGGTGGATTTGACAATGGAAAAGTAGGTCAGAAATATTTTCTCGTCTGAGAGATGAGAATTAATTAACCCTTTGCTGCACCGGTAAATACAAGCCCAGCTTTTCTTTAATTTGTGTTGTAATTAATAGCGGTAATAATTGTATTCACGTGTTGATGATTGTTGATATTGTTGATTATTATACTTGCAGTATTCTTATGAATAAATAATCTGTTGCTGCATGAACAACGCTTTAAGAAACATTCATCTAATTTAGTAATGAACAAATGTAATAGTAAAATAGAGAAACATTGATGAAGAAGGTTTTGAAAATCTTCTAGCTTCAGAACGAAACTTTCGGTTCTTGATTTCTCGAGAGAATACAGCTTGTCATTTCGCTGGCGAAATTCAACTACATCGATCAGAACGGAAAGCGTGTAATCGTCAAAATAATATTCGACATACAGGAGTGAGTCAAAACAAAATTGCTTCGTTTCTCGAGTGAATCGAGCTTGAAGATTGATCGAGCGCACGTGTGCTAAATTAACTTGTAACGAGTGTGCTGTATCATTTCCTTTGAATCTTCCTTTTGACAGTCAGTCGAGAATTTGACGCGGTAAAAACGCAAGACTGCTGTCAAGATGTGTTGCGCGTGTTATAAATTAGGGCATTTGTCTCGTTCAAGAGATCCGAAGATGCGGTACCTTGAAATTGCTATGACCAATTCGGATGCGAGATGCTGCTACTCGGTTCTGTCTTGATAAGTTATTGTCGCGAGAATTGTTCCTCAACGAAAATTATGGCGATGCAATGGCTGAGAGATGAGGGAATAAAATTTAAAACGTTTTGCAGTGAAACGTTTTTTCAAATCTTTGGTCTACGTTGGTGTAAGTATTTTGTATTATTACTTCTAAGAATTGTTTATAAATATTTTACAAAACATTTTGACACGTAAATGAAATTCAACTATTATAATAGCAACGGTACAGCTTGGAGAACATATTGCAAACGTCTATATTTTCAAATATATTTTATCAGTTTTTTTAATAGTTACCAATCTCTCGTTGATGATGATCCAAAATGTTTCATATAATAGAAATAATAAAAAATTCTTCTGCATGTACTTACAAGCACAAGTACTTTCACGATATAAATGGATATTTAATAAATATAAATATTAAATCTGAACATATTATATTTATTGACAACGCGGTGCATTTTACTCTGTTCATTTGTTAATTTGTATCAGCCTACAGGTATATCAATTTCAAGGAACAGTCAGTTCCTGACGAAAGTTGAAACCGTGACGAGAAGTAGCTGGAAAGGTTTTCGTTGTTTGCGAGCTGGTACGAACTATCGTGAAAATTTGACGCGCAATTCTCTTATTGCAACAATAGCGTATATATATATATATATATATATATATATGTACGTATAAGTTTCGAAGTTGAATGCCCTAGTCTTGCGACAAGTCGTACTCGATCCGTCGCTTTCGTACGGTTTTACTACTTTGTGCTAAATTTGACAATAAATTTCGCCCTTCGGTCTATAAAATTTACGACACTGTCAAACTTAATCCGTGGACGTAAATCAGCGGATTTTTAATACCTCCCGCAGAAGATAATTTTTGTTCGCTCGGGACGAACAATTTAGTTGCGAGATATTTTTGTACGAGTTTACACTTTTGCTCAAAAATTGAATTTTATAATTATTGCAATTGAAATAATCGTTGGTATTGCAGGCTCTTTATTGCGTAAAGTGTCATTTTACTTTTCTCGTTTGAAAACAAACATAATAAGCTGCGGTGTGTGTAGATGATTATCAAATAGTATATTTAATAGACTGTATTTTTGTGTTTGCTTTGAAAGAATACAAGATAATTCGTTTCAAAAAATTAATATTAGTATGATGTAATCATAGTATTTCGTTAAATAATAAAGTTCATACATAAGATAAGATTTAATTCAATTTACAGTTTTCTATCCTGACTCGATTATGTCGCGCGCCTCTCCTTTGAAAATCCGTCGGTAATTAAATTCACCGGCAATTTCGCGGAAACGCAAACTTTCGTTTAAATTAAGGTACACGATGACGCTGGATGCCGTTTTAATTTCATAATTTTCGAAGGATTAGCGCCTCCGGTACGTGAGCCTCTTTCATAATGGCATCCGCGGTGTCGTGGTTCTTAAATGCCACCTAGGGACATAAGAATTCTCTTATTGCGCGAATTAAATGAAACTGCAATGGAACTTTTCGTTCAACTATCGGTGAATTTCATTGTTACGCGAACGATAATAATAGTATTTAGTATTCATTTAGAACGGTAAAAAAATAATATATTTACTATTTTTATATTCGTTACGTGGAATCTATTAATATTATATATTCACGTGATATTTTCAATTAATTAATATATATCAAATAATAATAAATTGATTAATTGAGTATATCGAATGTTAATATATATATATATAACGTATTAAAATATATACTTAACAAATAATATTACTCAATTCGATAATTAATGCAACAAACCCAATTATTTATTATTTATTATATATTTTATTAGCATTCGATGTAATATTAATAATTTTTCGTATCTTTTTCAGTGTAAATGTACTTTGCATTTCACAAAAGCCGTAAAAATATGTTTCTTTTTTTTTAATGGTTTAAAATTGGACAGAGTTTCATTCAAGTTGGTGAACATTTTCCGAGAAAATTGTCAATAATCTAATTAAACGAACAGAAAATTTAAAATACGCGTCGCATAAAAATACATTTAGCATGTTCCGAGGCGGATTTAACCCGTAAATAAACAAATAGGTGCACGATGAATATATTTTTACGCTGTAAAAATGAACTAGGGTTATTTGTACGTATCATTCTACGTTAAATCGTACTTTTCGCTTTTTCGAGCGGATATCGAGGGATTATTTTCAAAAATTCATTACTTACGATCCGGTCCACGCTGGATCGGACATATTTTAATTCCTTTTCAATATATACGATACCAGAGACGCAGTATTAAAGAGGTTCAAGTGTCTGTTTCATTGGCTTCGAATTTTTTCCTTCGAAACCTTTAAATTCTGCAATTTTTACCTTCCTCCACACACGAAAGCCGACCACGCTTGTGACTTTTTCTTCTTACCTTGAGAAGTATTTGGCTCATTTATTCAGATTAAGCTCATTCATTGCGAGTAGAAGATAAACGCGCAATCCTCTTTAATTCACAGCGGCAATAGCCAATAAAATATTCGTCGAAGCCGAAACCAATAATGAATAGAAATTGTTAAAACTCCAATCAGCGACGAGTAAAATTTTCATTTCGTTGCCCAATCGAACGGAACAATTCAAAATCTCGACTGTTTCGAATATTCTCCCCCCCCCCCCGCCCCCCTCCTCCTCCGCAATTAAACGAGACGCAATATTTTACAAAGCGAGAAGCGATAAAACCTCAAATTTTCCTTCATTTGGTAATAACAGCTTGAAAAGCGGTAAAAATAAAATTTTCAAAAAACTTCAATCAGCTGCAAGTAAAATTTTTATTCCTTAATACTCGAAACGCGAACTATTCCAAATTCCTCTCGCATCGTACATTTCTAGGCGAGAAATTGCAAAAATCTTCCAATTGTAATAAGAAAATTCTCTCCAACTAGATTAATTGAAGATTAAAAATTAGATCAGATCAAATTAAATTGGAAATTAAAACTGAGCAGAAGTTTCCTAAAATACTAATATCAGCAACGAATGAAATTCTCTCCAACGTTTAAATAATTAGATCGAAACTAGATTGACTGAAAATTAGAAATGAAATTAGAAATTAACGTTTCCTAAAATTCTGAAATCAGCGACAAGTAAAATTTCCCTCTCACCGTCCGATCGAGCAGGATGCTCGAAATGCAAACCGTCCCGGTGTTTTCTCAACAATTAAACGGGATCCGATATTTCTCAGGGGGTGAGAAATGGCGAAAGCTTGCTCCTTCCTTGCACGCTTCGTCCCAGAGCCTCTCTATCCAAGATTGACCTCCATTCGAAGCCAGACGTTCCCGACCCGGTGTTCTATCAAGAGAAAGAGAAGTGGACAAAACGAACCAGTGAGATCCATGGATCGGGAGAACAGTTCTTTCGCTATTCGTGCATTTCGGCCGACTTTGAGCGTATCCTATTTATGATTCAAGTAACACGTACCCGCGAGGCTGCTGCAAAATTCAAATTCGGACACACTGCATCCGGAACGCGTTCTTATCTCGTGAATTATTTCTCAGGGAATAAAACGATGGAAGATCGAATACGGAATGAGCCGCGTGATATATAGAAAAGCGTTTACGGTCTTTCGGATTAAAAAATGGGATCGTGGATTTCTCGAGAATTGAATTTGACGTGTTTGTGCGTACCATCGGTCGTAGAAGTAAAGATAATTATATTTATTAATATATATAGGTAAATTGTTGCAGATTTTTCGACGAGTTTCAATGTTGAAAATATTAATTTATATTATCAATAAATATTAACACCAATAAAAATATTAATAAATGTTAATACTAATGAAAACAATTAATTTCTGATACGTGCACGTACGTAATGTTACATACGAATCGTTAATCTACGCTTCAGTTAATCTAAATAAAAAGCTCACGCATTAAATGAAAATTATACGTTAAATAATTTTAATATCACTGTCAAATAAAATTAAACAATTAAATTAATAAACATGTCAATGCTTACAAAATGTTTGAAACATTTTCATTTTTCTTTAAGTATTTGAAATTTAGTAAATTTTCGCGATTTTTGGGGTATAAAATTATCGGCACCGATGGTTGGATCGACTATGTGCGTACGTATTGATATTTGTAAAATATTTATTGAAAAAAAAAAGAAAAAAGTGACAAAGTTCTGTAGCCTTTTTCTCTTTTCGAATGTAACCTGCGTTGAGTTATGTAACTGGATGAGTTACGAGGTAATAAAAATCCGAAGGAACGCACAGATAAAAGTGGTGTCTATAATGTGGAAATTGGTACACCGTTGTTCGCAGTGATAAATGCGTTGTCAAAATATTTTACGCTCGATAACGTTCGATTCTGCATAAATCATCCGTGACACTTTTATTTTTTACATATTTTCCTCCTTGTTCCTCTTTTCTTCGAAATTCGTGATTTCACATATAATTCTGACGAATTTATATACCGATTCTACGTAATTGGTTAACGACGCATAATTAAACACTGCTTCGAAACAAAATCCGTTTTAAAAAATTTCGGAAAAACTTTTCACTTCGTTACTAACGAGTCGAAGCACAGACATACGTGACTAAAATATTCCACCCGTATTTTTTTACCGTGTCCCATGAATAAATTCGCCGGGAATTGGAGATGATCTTACCTAGCATCCCAAAGTTTTCTCCGTTTTCTGTAAGAAGAATCGATTGGTAAGATCCTGCGATTAATTGAAGAGCCAAGAAATTTACAATATAATTTCCCTTTCAAATTAGTTTCCTTTTCACTCTCCGAGGAATCCAGAGATTGCCAAGAAGAAAATTGATCTCTCTCTCTCTCTCTCTTTCTCAAATACGAGATTCGAACACTTACTAACACAAGCCGCAAGTGGCTGTGTGCCTAGCGTCGAGATCCCCCACCGATCTCAAATGTTAAGCAAATAGCGTGCGGGACACTGCTAGGAGGTTTTTTTTTTTTTTTTTTGTAAATTCATTTCGCTGGGTCTTCAATCTCTTGGAGAGTGACTTCGACAAGAAACGCATTCGCATTATTAATATATGTTATTAACAACAGTCAATCAAATTTATCAAAACTGTGTCCAGATTCTTCCATTCTGCAACAAGACTGGTTGAAAATTTTTTATTGAACCGCGGTCGAATTTTTCAACTGTACTAAAAACATTTCGAGACGTGAAAATTATGGTGGTCAGGGTCAAGGTAATCGTACTTGGATATCTATTGAATTGGAACATTTTCCGCCAAATTCGCGGAAATTCGGAATATAACACGTAATCGGAGAGATCACGGACAATGGGCGAAACACGCGATTTTGGAAATTAATTCGCGATTCGATTGGAGAACGGGGCTGCTGGTTGTGGAATTTATGGGAACGAGACCGGGGGAAATTTATTGTAAGCGGCGTTTCAAGTCGATAAACCGGGCGCCGGCACTCGAATGGTTTCTTGCGAAGAGGAAATTTTATCACGCGGCTTTTAAAACAGCCGCGTAAAATATTTACACTGCTATAAAACACTCGGCGCGTTTACATTCTCGTACTTTATTTCGAAACTAGTTTAATCGATGCTGAAATGTTTTTAACATTTCGCTCCTCGCTGATTCTTTTTTTTTTTTTTCGTATTTTTCGCGTTACTTGCAACGCGCTTTCCCTTTTACGCTCTTTTCACTTTCACGGTTTTCCTTCTCTCGCCATTTACTCTCTTTCGTCCCTGTGATTTGTGTATTTATACTTCGTATTATAATACTCGAGTAATAGATCTTGCATCGTGCGGGTGTCGCGTCATACCTCTGCATTATCTGCCAATCTACCGTCATCTCGAGGTGACAGCAACACCGGCAGCGCCACTGGATGCCACCCCACTAACTGAGATCGTAATCCAACCTCCGGAGGTAGTACACACATGCAACAATGCTTCTAGAATTTCCAAAGAAGCTCATCTGAGAGATCGTCGCGTTCAAGAGGAATAGCCTCCTCTCCGTTGAATTTCTTTTTCGTAACTCGCTTTCTCAGCGTATTGTTAGCTGATGTACAAATCGAACGACAACGATAGTTGCCGCAATTACTTCGAAATGTAAATCGTAAATTTAATAGAGAGAGAGAGAAACGAAGAAAGCAAAAAAACAGAATATTGGAATAGTTTTCTTTCTCCCTCGAGAAATAGCAGTCGCCAATTTCGCTGAATAAATTGTATTCGTGGGTCTGGTATTTAAAAGCTGATAAACTTTCTCTATTTACTTTTAATTGATTTGATCGTAAAAAATTTGCAAGAGTTCTATGATTCTACTTTCAACTCGTCGAATGTTGATTATTCATTCCGAACTAATCTGAAATGCAAAAATTTTTGAACTGCACTTCTCTCGCGAAAGGAATGAAATGACAAAAATTCTTTTATCACCTTCCGAGAGAGACTTATTTTTGCATTTGCACTACTACTCTGTTAATGCAACAAATGGAAGAGTAGAAAATGAAAATAACACGACAAATGTGGAATAATTATATCGATGATTATTCGAAGATTAATCGAACTCGTCACTTGTTTTAAATTGCTTTCTATAATTTCTAATATTTTAATATTGTTAGTTAATTACGATGCAACGCGCATATGATTTTACCTAATTTTAGATTTCAATCTTACTTTCACTTTAAATAACACACGAATAAATTGTAATTTTACCGTGAGCCAACTTACCCAAATCGGAACTTTCGATCGCGAATGTTACTTTCTGCAATTTATGTTAAATTTCAATTTTTATCGCGAGTACTGTTAATTGCAATGTGCGATGATTAAACGTGTGATTTATCTACGCGACTACCCGCACACCTTCGCGTCATTTTTGCGGCTTTCGCTTCAACGCCGCGTTGTTCGATTCGTCGTTTCGACAATGGATCTCCTAAATGGATCTCTTCTCTGACACGATGTTTCCGTCCGGTGTCCCTTCCTAGGCGAAGATAAATCATCGTGATGCTCGCGTTGAAGCGAGTCGACCGGCAATCACGTCTCGAGAGAGAAAGAGAGAGAGAGAGAGCCACCCTCCGATTGGTAACTGAAAAATTCAATTAAGGATCAAAGAAACGAGCACTCGACTCGAGGGGGTGCTTCGACGAGTATAATCGTCCCTCCCGACACTTAGCTGCGAAATGTCCTATGGCGAATTGTGACGAATGATGCGGAAAAGAAACGAACTCGCGGAGAAAGGCTCCGTCAAACCGTGAAAACGCCGGCAGAAAAGTGGCGGAATTATTGCCCCTGGTATGTTCCAGACACCTCCCGCCCCCACTATCGATGGAATTCGTTTTCAAGCAATTATTTTATGCCTCTGTTACTACGGTCGCTGTGAAAATCGAAGAACCAACGAAATTATACGAAATGGAATTGGCTGCGATTATTTTTTAAAAGTTCTGCTTTTAATTTCAGTTTAACTCGCGGATTAAAACCGATCGTTTCGCGTAATTGAGGTATTCGGTAGATCACGTGGTGATCTTTTAAAAATTCACAGCCAAGGGGTGACTTTTATTCCGTTATCGAGAGAAAGAGCTTCGGAGAAAAACTGCACGACTTGCAGCCCAATACTATTCGTCTCGCTGAAATGCCCAGAAGCAACTGTTCTGACTAGAAAACGAAGACGACTTTTGTGCCATAAAATTTTATCGATATGCAAACGTTTGAATCGATACAAAACAAATTACAGGCGCGATCGCTCAGTACCAGACAACGCCACTCCTACTCGAGGTCTACCCCACGCCCCCTCACGAATCACGTGACTCAACTCAACCAATCGCACCGCATTAGCGTTGCACCTGAAGAGGCCCGATTTTCTGGGTCACCCCCGCTAAAATCAGTGATTTCATCGTATATTTATTTTATAATTGTACAATTTATTTTATAATTCTCCTTCTATGGTCACTATTCATTTGAAGCTTAATTCGTAAGCGTCGAAGCACTTATAAATTTAAAAAAAAAAGAAAGAGAGAAAGAGAAACGTCTTGCACTACGAAAATAAAATGTGGCAGAATGTAATCTTGAGAACGTATAATACTGAAAAAATTCCGGATAAGTCAAGCGGAAGGGAAAAAAGAAAAAGAAAAAGAAAAGAAAGAGTGCAGTGCCAATAAAGCACTTGTAACAATCAGTACGGAAGAACGAAGATGAGAAATGATAAAAGTTCTGCAAGCAGGATCGCCATTCTTGTGATATTTCTGTTATCGAACCTTTGATCGAACTTTGCCTCCTTCTGTCTGGCTTAACCTAACCTCGTTATTGTTTCCTTCTCTTCCTGAGGGAAAGAGAGGCAAGACAAGGAACGAATGTACAAGGCTCGTGGGAAAATTTCCGATTGAAACGAGAAAATTGCCTGAATTGCGATCGAACTGACTGAAATTTTGTTTGCGCTTCATTTGCAAGTTTCGTGCATTCTTTTTCGGCGCAATTAGTCACTACCAATAGCTTTTAGCTTTAACTTTCGTATTACGGTCTGTTCGATTCGATACATTTTGAGTATCGTGTAATATAGTTTTCGTCATAATCAATTAATTAACATATAATTACAATATTATATTAATTGTTATTTATAATTATACATAGTAATTGTAATATATGCAAATACGATAACTAATACGATATCGTTAACAAATATGATCGTCATCTGTCATCTGAGAGTTAATCAAGTATCATACACCAGAGTACGAAAATCATTTATTGCCAGCAGTTGACATAATTAAGAAAAAGAAGAAAGACAATGAATTCTCGAAATAAACGAATACTTTATTCGCAACGTTACCTTTTGTACATTCTTGTTTCTCAGAACAACGTGCAAAGAAGCTTATTTTGCAAAAATAAGAAGCTCGTGCGAAAATATAAGAGGTTGCTTCGAACTCCTCGGCAACGATATAAATCATACAATATGTCAGTTGGACAACGAATCAAACAAATAGAATGATTGAAATTGGTCACTTGACGTAAAGACACAAATGGAAGACAAAGGAGAACAGGCGCACCAAAAACAAAATGGCCACTCGAATATGAACGGGCGCAACGTAGAAAATGTGCAGAAGTAACGGCGTGCCGATGGAGATACGGAGCTCGTGCTTGGAAGATACTCGATACCGGCGAACACAGGGCAAAACGGGGACAAAGGGAAAAGTGTCTCGACGCGATACGAGTTAGCAGTTGCGCCGGAAACGGGGGTGCAAAGCTTTGTAGAATTGCGCTCGCACGGAGAGAAAGAGCGGGAGAGAGATTCATCTCTCTCTCTCTCTCTCTCTCTCTCTCTCGCGGGAACAATTCATATTATAGCTTCTTGCATCCTCCATGCTGCATTGTGTATCGCGCGATAGTTGGATCACTTAATATCCGAGAGACTCTGCCATTGGCGCAGTCGTTGTTGCGAGACCAGCGAATCTTTCTCATTCGTCGAATTGCTAGATCACTGTTACGAGTACCTGACTGGTCTGTATAAAAATTTCTGTAAATTGTCTGTAAATTGACTTGTTCTTTTCTTCCGAATTATTCTACGGTGTTGAGAATTTCGATTTATCGAAGTAGAATCGTTCTCAATTTTCGCACGCTTTCAACGAGATGGTCGTTTTGGAGAAAAGAATAGACATCTATAATTTCTAAAACGTAGCTACTTTTTGTTTGTATCGGTAAATATGACGAGGTTATTGTAACGGTTGTAACTCAGATTAAAAGAACGACGTGTATATTAGTTTCAATGATTTTGATTATGACACGAATGATCGTAATTCGACATTCTTTACATATAATATATTATATATTATAATATTATATCGAAAAATATAGATTTGAAATAGAAAGAAAAGGTTCCTATAGATCTTGATCAATTTTGTAGTTACCATAAAAAAGAATTATAATTTGACATAAAATGTATTCTAACAAGAATATTTATACCTTAATCTGCCCGCGATACGTAAATGTACAGTAGATTTTTATTAGATTTTTCATTGCCATTTTATTTAAGATCTCTTCTAACGAACAAACGTGAGAAACATCCGTGCAAATCCGTCCAATGAAAAGGCTAGTCTATCTCCAAAGTGTCTCGATAATCCCCGTTTCTCTTTAAACATTTACAATTCACGGAGATACGTAAGTACACTTTCGCAACCGACTGTAAAACGTTCCCAGTAAATCTTTCCGCACATCGCTTGGATCTGCATTACGCGATTATACACCGTGAGACGGGAGGAACGTTGATATTAAACATTATGAATTCCAGTGGAAATAACCGATGCTCCTCCTTTTCCTTTGTACGTTCGGCGAATCGATTTCTCGCGAGAAGATACACGCCAGCGAACAATACGGATATACGAGCAGAACGTTTCATCTCTCATTCAAAAGAAAAAAAGGAAAGATTGGTTGTGGATATTTGTATTTTTTCACATTTTCGTCTTCGTCAATTCGCGTGAGCACGAATCGAACTTAACGGAGTACTTCTGGTTGGATAATTACACGCAACGAAAGACAAAAGTATTTGTGCAATTGGAAAGTAAAAATGAGAAGAGAAATATTTTCTGTATCATTGAATATGTAACTGTATAACTGTACATTGCACAGGCATTGAAATAAATATTAATTAAATTACTTGCCAACTCGTAATGAGATTCATTTATTCGTCGTTGTATTGCTCGTTATTCGTATTTCTGCTATTAGTTAATAATCCGTGATTCTAATTAATTAGGATCAATGAAATCTAGTTTTGTATTTTCGCAGTCCTTTTTAACAATATTTTCTTTTGTTTGCGTCACTCTCGTGATAATACTTCCCTCTTTTTAAGTTTTACTTTTGCTTGGAAATATTTCTCTTTTTACTCCCACGATAAATCAACTGAACTTTTCACTTTTGCAGGAATGCTCTTGTTTCTCGCTGCGTGTAATAGTTACGCATGTAGTTCGTGGAAAAAACCTGGCGGTTTAATGGCACAGTGAAAAACAATCAAGGGGAAAAAAATACTAAATTCACCGACAGAGATTCGTAATGAACGAACTTTCATAATTTTTCTCGCCTGATTAATTACAACTTGGAATTATTGTTCTTTAGAACTGCACACAGAACTGCGAGATTAAAAAAAACGATAAGTGGGATAAACTCTTGGATAATAATAGTAAAGAAACGTTGCATGCAGCTTTCGACCAAGCTTCTCGCAACTTCTTCGAATCTCGGTGAACTCGCACGCGGTTTGCGTATTGATTTGAACTCGAAGGAATACCGTGACTAAGACACACTGCAACCAACAAATATTTGCTTAGCTCGCGATTCGCTAAACACTCAGCACAGACTGTTCGCGGGTTGCACTAGGAAATGAAGACGAGTTTTTTGCCATAAAATTTTATTAATACGCAAACATTCGAACCGACAGAAAACGAATTACAGGCGCGATCGCTCAGTACCAGACAACGCCACTCCTACTCGAGGTCTACGCCCCCTCACGAATCACGTGACCCAAATCAACCAGTCGCTAATTTTCGTTGCATTAGCGTTGCACTTTTTCTGGATTAATCACTTTCAGTGATAAAATTTGACCAACGAACCTCTCGAGCACGAGCTTAATTATTAATTTCCTTTCGTCTCGTACATATTTCTATACGCGATAGCAAAAGTTGTATTGAGCAACGATCGGTGTGATGAATAATGTATGAAAATACAATAATAACAATTGTACTAATTTATATGTAAATGTTTCTTCTTTAAGCCAGAGTGTGAGGAAAATGATATCCATTTTTCAACAACAAATGGAAATCTATTAGGAGATTTCTCGTCGATAGATATTTTTTTTTCAGTGTTTCAATTTTCAAATAACTATTTCGCTCTATCTACGCTGTAAAATTTTCAAACGACGTTGAACGCGGGAAAATGTACTAAAAGTCGCGGTCCACTAAGAAAGTAGGAGTGAAAAATAATAGCAACAGTTAATCTCACCTGGAGACTGCGAGAAAGTGGCTCGATTACTTCAATCGGATAGCAATCATCTTGCCGTAAGCCACAAAATTGCCAAGTAAGAGGATATTGCGGCAAAGGATCGCGCGAGCCAATAAACGATAGAAAAAGAAAAAAACTGGGGAACGACGCGGATTTATTTTTCTTTCTGCGAGTTTACCGCCCGTTGGAAATAGCAGAAGACGCGTAATAGCGTAAAACGCGTGCCGTGAATCAGGAGAGCAATAAAGACGACATTCGTAGCAGGTATTCGTTGGATTTAAAGCGTGTGCGGTGGAACGAGGAAAGATCGTCGGAAAATTTCAAACTGAAACGTTCTCTTTGTCCCCGTTGCATTAAAGTTCGCGAAAATCTCGATGTTCTTCGAACCGAACGCGACTTTCGTTATTTTCAATCTCGTTAAGGAAAAATTAATGGAATTTCATTCGTTTCAAACGATCAATACGCGCTTCGCGTAATTTTCCCGTAATTTCGTATTTATTTATTTATATAAATTCGGTAAATTTATAATCTTGCTGTTATATATTTGATTGATAATATTTTATCATCGACGATAGAAAGATAGAATAGACAGGATTTGTCTACTCTGTGAAATGAGACCGACGAGGAAAACAATCGCTGGTTTTTTAGCACCAATCGGATTTTACTAAGTAAAACGAAATCCGTTGTGGTGTCAAACGGTATAGCGAGCAAATCCGCAGAGCAGTGACGATCCCACAAGGTTTTTGTAAAGATCTCTTGGGAAGAAGCAGACTTGCCTGCGAAAGGTACGACCAGTACCGCCTTTATCACTGGAAGTGGATGACGCACGAAGCCCACATGCTGGACAAAAATGGCAGAAACTTAGCAGAAAAACGAACGTACGTAGAGCGAGAAAAGAAAAACGAATGAAAATGAACGAAAATTATCGATACTCTCTTCAGTTTTTATTAAACTAAGTAAAGATAATTTTTAGAATTCCTGGAATTTGGTAGTGTTTCAATAAATATCACTTAAAATATCTTTTATTTCTCTAAAATAGGCAATAACTAAGTGTAGCCATTTGGTATAGAAACTTGGAGCTATATAATTCTCTTTAATATAGTTTCATCTGATAAAACTATCTTAAACTAAAATGTCATTTATTTTTCTTTGTCTTGTATTTTTCTTCCTGATAAGTAATAACCAAGTATAGTCGTTTAACTTGGAACTATATAATTCTCTTTAATATAGTTTCATCTGATAAAACTATGTTAAACTAAAATGTCATTTACTTTTCCTTGTCACTGTACAGAGTCCATTTTTTCAGAGTCACTAGAATGGAAAGACAAAATAATAATAAATATAGTGTAATAGTAATAAGAATAATAAGGAAAATAAAGGTGTTGAAAAAACGTGGCGGGAAAAAGAGAAATAGAACGAGTGTCGCGAAGAAAAAGAAAGGGGTGGAAAATGGCGGGTAGCAGCGGAGGTAATTATGGTACCTAGCTTCGTAGTTGGTTGTCGTGCTTTGTCGACCGGTTGGTGGAGAACGACGACCAAAAGCTACTGGGAAAGGGATTCAAAGGTATTCTGTTGTGGTTAACGACGTACAATTTGAAATAATACGCGTTCGTTACGAGGAAGACAACATTTCATAATTGCAAAAAGGACCGACTAAATCTACCGAGAGCGACTAAATTCATTCTTAGCGAAATTCCTTTTCTCTCTCATTTGGAGTTGTAACCAGCGTCTTGTGTTTACAACGTTTATTAACGTTTATTAATCTCGTAACTTTCAATCTTACACCTTTGATTGGACAAGCAAGATTTGTGGCGTTTTCAAGGAGATGCAAAATCATGTCTCATAGGACACGAGACAACAGAAACGGATAATAAAAACTTTTACCAGCACTTTGTCGAAGCTGCAGACATATATTTTAGTTTAAAGGAAATACAGGCGGATCGAAAGTGACTGAAGGAACTTTTATTTTTCAAAAAGTCGTACGTGCCAGCTAGTTTCTGAATGTGAATGTCGATTAAACTTTCAAAGACAGTGAGAGAGAGAGAGAGAGAGAGAGAGAAAGCTTGTCCGAGGCAGCCACGGAATATTTATAAATTTAAATCGGAACGAACGGCCGTGCGAAAGTTTTACAAACTGCATCTGACGTTGCAAAAAGGCAGGACGTTCGCCGTGCCTGTCCGGTTTCTTGCCGGTGTTGTTGCATAAATAAAATTTAAACAAAAGAAGCATCTCTCGTTTAGTTTAAAAAGAAAAAGAAAGCAGAAACCGACCCAGCGTTGTTGGCTGCACGTTGAGTAAAAATTAACCGGGCAAACCAGAGTGTACGAACACGCGTGTTTCTTCGCTTATGCCTGACCACGTTAATCACGGTAGAGCAAACGATAAACAGAACGCGATGGAAATTTCACGAACGGCAAACAAAATCTTCGATTCCTCGCGGTTATCGCAAATACTCATTTGCGAGGTTTATTATTCAAACCTCGCAGATGCATAAAACAACAAACGCGGTAAATCATTAAATTCGTTCTATCATGATCCGCGGGATTGGTTTGAATAATAAACGCGATTAAATAATGTATAATTGAACAATAACGTGATGTTACAGCAGCGTTTCGTTAATAAATTTTTGGACAAAGTGTGCAAGAAGTGCGCTGTGTGTGTCCTCTGAATTTTCCAAAGTTTCGGGCTTTGCCAAACTGACACGGTGACGAATCGACGAGTACCGGTACAGTCGACAACGCTCAAATCGTAATTTCCCCGGAGGAATCATATTTTTACACCGTACCTCCGACGTTGCAAATTTCCTTTGAACGTTGAATATTGTAAATACCAAGCGAAATGAATAAAATAATAAGTAAATGCATCGATGAGTATAGCGGTACAACATATTCAACATTAAACAACGCGCGAGTACAACGATGAATACAATAAATATAAAATGAAGACGGGATAAGGTTAAAAAGCAATACTGTTTCCCGCGAATAACTGCCTCAAGAGAATTAAAATTCATTTCGTTGATTAACATTACACATCACGTCAATTACATCTCGAACTGCGTTAATAACGAAGCTGTCAAATTTTTTCGAACATTAATCTCGCGAAAATTCACATTGCACGTCAGAGGCTGACTCGAAACTGACTTTTATCACTGAAATTCTTCGTCCGTACTCTTCTCAGCAGTACAATTGTACAATTATAAAATAAGTACGAACGCGTCAATAAAATATCCGTAAGACATTTCCTGTCCAATTGTTGCGCATTAAAACTAAAAAAAAAAAAAAAAAAAAAATGTTAAAATTGCAATAGAGAAGAAAGTGTGTTGTTGAGTGAAATCTAACTGTGGCATCGTCACGCGTACAAAGCTCGTTTCCTGTCCCGAAGGTTAATTAAAATAAAAACATATTTACCGACGTCGTGAATAAAAAATGTACGAGCGAAACGATTGCGATCGGCCGTGACTTTCCCTCCGCCGGCCGAGGACACACAATTTCGCGTGACAATCAGCGCGTTAACACGCTCACCTTGATCCCACAAATAGATCAGGAAATTGATCGTGCTTGACAGTGGAAAACCAATATCGGTTTCCTTTATTACGGTTTCAATTTGATACGGTGACACTTCATGAATATATTACCACGTCATCTCTCGCGTTCGTGGAAAACCTGATGTCGCGGCTCCTCCTTCGCTTCGACATTTTTCTTTCTGTTCTTGACCGACCGACTCGTCGCTAATTCGCGACAGCGTCGTTCGTTCGTCGTTACACGCGAGCATCGATCCGTCGATCGAAAGGATCCGCAGCGACTCCCATTAAAAATTGAAGAATTGAGAAATTGATCGACTTTCAACTTACTTTATTTACTCTTGGTCCTGAGTAACTTGGAAATATCCGGTTTTATGCATCTAATTAATTTTATAAATGTGCTCGCTTGAATAATCCTATTTTTCAGTCTCCTCGAGTCACGCGTCTTCGTCTTTTTTCAATTTCTCAACAATAGCTGGTAGTGTATGAGGCTTTCTAATGTTACTACAACAGTAGCCATTAATATCAGAGCTGTAATAATTTTGCAAAAAGGAAATTGCACGACAACGAACTTGGGCCCGTTCTCAAAGTGCGTCGTTCGTTTCATTTTCCAAGATGCTTTTGCGTTAAAGCGGCAAGCGGCAGAACGAAGACACTCGTCTCCTCGACGATACTATAAATTTTGAGAAATTTTGAGTCCAAATTTTGATGGATTTGAAGATCGAGCCCTCCCCTTTGCAACGACCCCTCGAAACGCGCTGTACGATTTTTTTCTCGTCTTCGACTCGTTGAACTTTGAACATTGAGCGAAATTGTTACTTCTTGAATTTTCATCGTCCAACTGTGATGTTTAAAGCTCGATGATAGAACGAAAACATCGGATGTTTATCACGCGCAAAGTCTCTCTCTCTCTCTCTCTCTCTCGCGATTCGGCCGTGCGCACAATTTTATAGGAGATGTATGAAACGAAATCCATTTGCAGGTACTGGGGGTCGTGTTTACGCGTCGGTTAAAGGGCAACAATGACAGCGATAGGAGAACTGCAGGAAAAATGCGCGGTATTTCGGGAAACAAATGTCGAAACTGTCGAGCACACGTGTGTACGTGTATGTTGGAATGGTTCTCGCTTAAAAATTGAAAGCACACAGACAGGACACGCTTGTGCAAATAAATCAATGCTTGTTTGGTGATTACAGGTCGATGTAACCTTTGGATTACGCAGAGCTGCGAGACTGACGAAAACATCAATGTACAAACATTTGCGATTAATTATATAACCCACCGTTTTATCCCGAGTGATCGCGAATCGAAATAGACGGTGTTACTGTACGGTAAAATAATAAAATTCCGACGAAAATGGAAAACTTCGACATCGAACTTCGTTATTATCACGGTTGTGGTTTCGTAACGTTGCCTGTAATCGTACATTTTCAGAACAGGTGACGGCGATAATTTTAAGAATGGACGAACAGGGAAATACGATTAATTTGCGTGAAAATTCGCGTTCAAAAACGTGATTTATGTGACTTAAAATCATCAATCCCTGATGTTATCTGGCTTAATCAATCTCTTGCCATCGTTCATCCACGTCAGCATGAATAATCGATGGATGACACAAATGTTGATTGAATACGATGAATTTTCGAAAATATCTATTGTTATTAGGTTGTTGCGAAACAACTCATGCTTCCAAAGTTGAAGTTGTTGTTCAAGAAATTTAAGAATTCCGATTACAACGTGACAAGAAGCCGGCGGAATTCTCTGTGATTCTTTTCAATCGAGTATTAAAAAGTACTATGAGGAAACTTGGAACTTTGTTATTCGACGCGGAGCGTGTCATCGAGAGAGTCGCGAAACTTTTGCCTCGAGCTCGGGAAATGCGCTCGTTAAAACCGCTGAGAGGAGCTAACGTGGATCTTAGAATGACGTCGCGTTGATTTATAAACTTCGGGATCGATTATTTGGCGTTGAAGAGTGGAAGGAAGTATTGGAAATAATTTGCGGCAAAGAGTCTTTTGGCAAAGTAAAATTCAACTACTGCAAAAATAGATTCAATTGCTGCGATCGAAACATCTAGAACCTAACCTGAACCTAGGTGAGGAGTACCAAAGGGTCATTTCTCGATCATCCCCGGTTATCATCCCACTTGCGGGACTGTGCACTGGGATGTGCCCCCGACAAGTTGGAAATCCTGGAAGGTAAATTGCAGCTGAATCCCTGTCAAAGTGAAAGAAATTGCGTAAAATTAAAAGAAGATTGTGAGAGGGAAACTGCGATAAACTGCGCTTCTCCGCTTCCTCGAGGTGCAAGGGGAACTTGCTGCGAATGGACGACGCATACGCGTGTACGAGATGTAGCATCACCTGCCTATCGAGCCGAATTTCATTTATCAAACCGCGTCTTCCTGTCGGAAGATCGATGAGGATCGCTCCTCCCCCCTTGCTACGGCGAATCCGTGAAAACGCAGCAGCAGCAGCCGCGGCCCGTCGTGGATTCAGCGGCGGAAGAGGATTCTCGAGAGCCGGGCGAGAGGAGTCGAAGAGGGGAAAAAAAAAAAAAAGAAAGAAAAGAAGAAGAAGAAGAAGAAGAAAGCTGGCAAAGAGGATCCATTAGAATGGAAATGGAGCGTGCGTTATGCGCGTTAGGAGGATTTATGAGGTGTCATAGGGAACTCGTGAACCGAAGCGGATCAAAAATGGGATTCCATTGCTTCCGTGAAAACGCGCAGTTTTCCGCGTCACTTTCCGTCGCGTAAAAATCCTTTGTAAAATACAGCGGAGACCACCACCGAGGAGCCTAATCTAATCTAATAATCCTAACCTTGATTTCGTGGAGGGGAATTATTGTATTTGAATTAATTGAAAAATCATAAATTTGAGGCTTGAGCGGGCAAGACAAGTTAAGACAAACGTAAATGTCGAAAAGTTACAAGCACGAATAGATTAATTAAATTCGAAATTTTCGAACTTTAATTTTACAGACGATAGGGAATGAAAGGGAGAACGAGAAATTAAAAAGTTCAATTAAAACTTATTCGTGATGTAGGATTGTTTGCTGCTTCGAATTATAGCAATTAAACGTTGAGCGAATTGTAAAAGTACCACAGAAGTATCGAGGATCCTCGTGTTAAATTTAGAATGGAATAAATCAATATAAATACCGAGAAATTACGAGTGAATTAATTAATTGTCAAGTAAATTGATTGAAATCGTTCGAAAAATTGAAAGTCAAATTGATTCATACTCGATATTATTCGCCGTTTCAAGTCATAGTAATTAACGCGTAAAAATACCACGAGTTTCTTTGCATCAAGGACGCTCGTGTTAAATTTAGAGTGAAATAAATCGACACAAATATCGGGAAACTGCGAGTAAATTAATGAAATTAATTAACTGCCAAGTGAGTTAATTAAAGTCGTTCAAAGTCATTTTCGAGCTTCGACTTTCACGCAAACGAAAACGAAAAGGGAAACGAAAAATTAAAAGCCAAATCAACATTACTCGCTGTTCCGAGTCGTAGTAATTAACGCGTGTAAAAATTTAATAACGCCAAAACGTCGAGCGAGTTGTCCGGCCGATCGTAAAAATACGAAATTCCCACGAAAAGTGTTTCTTTGTATCGTGGATGCCGGGTCTCATGTTAAATTCAAAGCGGCTCGCACACTCGTCCCGAGTCGAAATCGCACATGCACGATCCGTTTGCCATTCCCACGGGAATTCTGGCTTACCGCTGTTCCAAGTGGGAAGATCCTCGCGAGGCAAAGAAGAAAAAAAAAGAAAGAAAAAAGGGACAAGGAAAGAGGAAAAGGTTCTCTAAGCGTTCCTAACTACGTGCAATAGGATTTACGATAAAATGCAAGTTCCGAGGGAAAATGCCTTCGCGCCGGAGAGATTTCCACGCGCGAGGATCGCTGGATGCGTCTCTCCGGCTCGCGCGGCACCGCGACGCGGACATATCCGCGAGACGAATATAAATTCCGCGACAGTGAAACATTACCGTTTCTGATTCTCGAACAGGTTGGGGAAACTTTCTGAACTTGAAAGCCTCGTGCAACTTTTATCTCCTTGGTCTTGAACTTCCTCGAGCCCCCCTCTCGGCGTGGCAACTTCAAACGCAGACAAAAGCGCAAGCATTTCCTCTCGTTGCCCTTTCCCGAATAAAATTAAAACGGAAACAACGCGAGCTACGCGTTTCACTGATTTAAACTTCCCCGTAGAAATTCTTATTCTTCCTCGAGCTCGTATCTCTTGGCTCAGGTATTTTCTAAAGTATTTTACTTTCGTGCTTTTTTCCCCTGGCAATTTCGCAATTTTCAAAGTTTGGAGAACCTGGGGAAACACGGTGGAAAATTCCGAAAGGCAGAACGGAACGTGAATTTTGAAAGAAAGCTGTTTTGTTACGTGTGTAAAGACGAGCTCGCGCCATTAGGGACGTTTTACATCCTGTTCAAATACGCGAGAGAGCCGCAAATAGAAACGCGTCTCGTTAATTGTTAAAATCTAATTAACAAGAGTTACTTATGCAGGAGCTCTTCCGCGTAGCTCTGCCCTTCCGTCTATTCAAAAGTGGATGTAAAATATTCCTAACGATTCGAAGACAGTCGTTCCTTTCTGGCGTTGACTCGACGCGATTCGATACATTGTTGCGTATTTGCTTGTAATTTTCCCAATTTCGGTATTCTTCCATTAAACGTAAACTGATATTAAGCTATATAAGCAATGTTTCTTTACGCTATACCACGAACGAAGGCTTCGTCCTCGGTTCTTAATCGACGTTGCTAACCGTGGCCAACGCAAAAAAACAGTGACCATGTGAAAACGTCGTTCAGAATCCATAGATCATCCATCTCTCTCTCTCTCTCTCTCTCTCTGTCTTTCTTTTCGCGGCGGTGTCTATTTTGATGGGCTCGTAGCTTTTGTTTCCTCCGAGACCGTGAATCGGTTATCGATTTTCCGTTTGTCGGCTCTCTCTCTCCCTTCGTATCGACGGCGCCGGATTTTCTTGCTTCATTTCGCCCAAAACACTGTAAATCTCCTCGCTGTCTTCTTCTCCCTCTCCACCTTCGAGTCAAGTCGCGAGAAACGTGGCTGGCGGTTGACGAAAAGCGAGGAATCGGCGAAACTCGATATCAAAGACGGAGATATCAAGAGGTTGCTGGGTTATTATTATTAGTTGGCTAGTTGGATGTCGTCGCTTGCGGCGCAGCGATACTTCGATTAAAGTGTTTAATTGAATAGATTACAAGTTTATAGTTTGATTAAATAGATTATAAACCAAGGTAATTTCCAATGGACAATAATATTTGTTTGCGAATATCGAAGACGACAAACGTTCTTTTCTCGAGAATATAATAACGTCGAATATAATAACAATTTGCGTTTCATTCCCATTCGAAGATGTGATTGATCCGCCAATAACCGCTAACGATAAGGACTAACAATCGCGACTTTGTAACGTAATTACTCCGCGGAAACTTCTCTCGTTCCTCGCGAAGAAATGGACAAATTCCAATTCGCCCACCGGTCTGAAACTCGCTGAATACGTCAACTCAACGCTGCCGTAACTTCACTTTGTACTCGATCGCGTTAACCGACAAAACACCCCTAACTGGCGCGCCGTTGTTCACCGTTTAACAAGCCCAGGACTCTCTCTCTCTCTCTCTCTTTCGCCGTTTCCTCGCAGTCGACGCGATGCAAACGAGCGTTGTTCACTGGCGCGCAATGTCGTTAAAAAACACCGGGAGGAAACAAAACGAGACGGGAAAACGCTGTTCGAAAGTGCATTCTCGACGTTTTTTATACATATATATATATATATATATATATATATATATATATCTGTTCTTCTCGCCGATGTCTATCTTGGCACGAGTCCATTACCATTTCCGTTTCTTTTACGCGGTGCTTCGGAGATCGGCGAGCTGCGAGATCGCGTCCCTCTTCGGGACTTTTGAAAAACGCGTTCTCATGCTGACGCAGAGTTACGGTGTAATACGTATGGGAAAATGAAAACTCCCCTTGGCCACGGAAGAACGCTGAACACCGAACATCGCCGGCCTGCTCTATATAAGGAGTATGAATCAAGTATTTTTAATATCTGTATATTTATATCAATGTTATTTTTATGTTTGAACATCTTTCGTTGGAAAAAGGGAGGAATATCAATTTCGACAGTTTTTCGCATGCTTCTTGGTATTGTACCGACTACGTCGTGTGTGTATATATGTAAATTCGGAAAATTTTAATTCATACACACACACACATATATATATATTTTAGTAATATATAGAATTCATAATTAAAATTTTCCGAATTTTACGTTTATTGAGAATAGACGTTATGAGAGAACGTTGCGAGAGAACGTTGTATATTGGAAACTAAATTTTCGTTTTCCGAGAAATATTATAAAACACCCTCTTTCTCCCGTAGATTTTTCATTTAAATTCAAAGTACAGCGCAAAAATCAAGCGTTAGATTTTGGTCGGTGAAAGTTGAAACACGCGTTTCGAACGGATTTTTTTTTTAATGATAAAAATTACATTTTTAATTTTCAGAAATATACATTTAGTGCAATTTTGAGCGTAGAATGTTTGTTTAATACTTATTGCTCTTCTTCGCCTTCGACTAACAACTAATCCAAAAGTTCTATCTCCTGGTTAATTTATTTCAGTCTACTTTCCAATTTAATTCAACTCGATTCGTCTCGGTTGTATTTTCTAATTGATTCATCGATATCTTTCAACTTTTACTTTCTGCTCAACCAGGGAAATCTGTTGATAAATAATAACAGACTGGCGAAAACGTCCGGTATTATGAAATTCGTCTCTCGCAATTAATCTGGGATTCAGATTGAAACAAATAGTGGGAAGCGATAAAATTGAAGAACTCTAATTTCCAGGCTCTAATTGCGTGCAAATTGATTTAAACCTAGTTGCGACGCCAGTTGTAGCCGCGCTCGCGAATATTTTCGTGCATCAGTCTCGAGATTTCACTTCCCGCCTCCAATAACGACTCACGCGCGAAACGTTAATTCCAACGAAGCGATTATCGATATAATTTCCCATTATTTGGAAATTAATGACAATCGAGAAAGTGTATCATGTCTTCTCTCTCTCCCCTCCTTTTCTTTCGATTTTTATATGCAAGGAAAATCCGTAACCATTTCCACGAGGAAAAATAAGTCCAAAAGGAAGAAGAAAATTTCATTTCAGAAAAAAAAATACAATTTTTCTTGGTACACGTACGGATTAATTCAAACGTATTCAATACTTGAGTTTGGCTAATTTTAAAGTGGACAACAGTAACCAATTGACAGAAGGTTATTTTACGCGTGAGAAGTATTAAAAAATCTAAAACAAAATTCAATAGATACGCCATCTTACAATTCTGTTGCCTTGGAAAATTTGTTCACCGAGAATCAATTGAATGACAAAATCAAATCACAGAAAAAGATGCAAACCCCAGTATATCTCACTGAAAGGCCCAGAAGCAACTGTTTCAAGGAATAAAAACTAGGAAATAAAGACGACTTTTTTGCCATAAAATTTTATCGATAAGCAAACATTCGAATCGATACAAAACAAATTACAGGCGCGATCGCCCCCTCGCGAATCACGTGACCCAAAATCAACCAATCGCTAATTTTCGTTGCATTAGCGTTGCATTTGAAGAGGCCCGATTTTCTGGGTTACCCCAGCTAAAATTACATTCAGTGATAAAAAATAATAGCAAGTTCTCGGTCAGTATTACAGATTTATAGATGTGAAATTTTTCACTTGGATGAAAATATCTGTTTTCGAGAAAAAGACTGGTATCCCATCAGTTATTGCATCATGTTTCTACGTCTTCGCCGTGAAAGCGATTGGGAAGAGGTGTAAGATATACTCGAGCACTTCACATCGTTATGGAGTTTCCCTTCCCCTCCTTGTTCCTCTCTCGAGTTGATCCTCTCCGAGAGTTTTCCGTTCCCATACTAAATCACTTTCGCGCAGGGAGGAACACCGTGTGGGTTAATATTTTTCTTTAACGGTGCTGGAAACGATGGTAAACACAGACGTGCACTTTAGGTTAGGTACAGCGCGAGCGAAGTCGTAAAGCCAACAAATGTGGCGGTCCGTTTTAAAAGATTACTACTTCGCTTCTTTTCTTTTTCCTTCTTTCCTCTCGACAACGCACGGTTGTTACACCGCGCGAGTTTGCCGTTAATTTTCAGAGCTTTTGATCCCCACAGCGATCTACGTCCCTTCGACTCGCGATATTTTCTCTGGTAAATTCTCTCGCGAGAACACGCACACGCTGATATTCCAAGCCGGACCTCGAAACTTTCACCGCCCAGGATTCAATTTTCCAAGTTTAACGTTTAATTATGTTCAAAATGGTGCCGATACGTCGTGTCGTCAAATAATTACGTTGCGGTACTATAAATGGACGAAAGATTCTTGATTCCTCGACTTTTCAAAGTTTCGCACTTTTTAACGTTGTAGTCTCGCGTAATTTATTATAATTTTGTGGTATTTTTTTGTAATATTCTAGTTACCTAAAGTCACGTGTAATGTTATTTATATATATTACATCTTATATATATTTATATTACAGTTACATCTATTTAGTACGTTAGTATATTCACCTACGAGGTAGTGTACAGAGGACCTGGAGGTTTTTTTATCCCCCTTTCTTTTTTCAGAGTATATTGGGTATCAGGATACCCTGGAAACTATGCTCGTATTTCATCTCTAAAATTTCATGCCATTCATCGCTAAAACTCGTATTTCACCAACTGCTGTTACTCAGGAGGAGTTTCTTCCTCGAACCTGTTATTATATTAAACATCGTTGTAATCTTTTAAAGCAACTTTTGAATTTCACGAACCGTTGGAAACAGCACACGTTGATCATTATAACTAAACTGCACGATTTGTTCCGAAAGTTAATCGAAAGTTAATTTACAGTGATAGAATTTTTTTCAACTAGTGATGAAAAATTAATACCAATTATGAAACAGACTTTTATTGAATTGCACGATGAATCAATTTGACGATTCACAGAATGAATCGAATTTCAAACGCGCTATATAAATTATTAACAGGTTCAATAGGCAGGTATATTGATAAAAAGGCAATATAAATATTATATTATATTTATAAATGTTTATATATACGTTTGTATATAAATTACTCACTTTTTCTTCTTCGGTATCTTACACTTCGGTATTTCACACTTTTCAGACTATAAAAATTGAACAACCGTACAACTTTATTCACCGAGACAATAAAAATAAACTTTGAACGAGAAAATTCCCGCGCGTGAAATATCCTCGCGTCGATTATTCACACCTTGTCAATTAAATTCAAACGCGCTCGATCAATCTTCAAACTCGATTCTCCTGAATGTTCTATTCTCCGATTTTCCGGAAAGTTGCAGCATCCCGTATCTATCCAATCCCTTGTTCGGGGGAACGAGGAAGAAAAGTCGTTCGAAAAGTGTTTAAAACGAAGGATGGAACCGTGAACAAGCTCTACTCCAATCATCGCGCCGTGATACAAAGTTCCGCGACTTCAATGACTCTTGGGATTTTCATTTCGCCTCGGACGTTTTGTGCGAACCCGAGGAGGGGAGGGGGAGGGAGGGGAGCAAGTTCCTCGACATCGAGCATCGCAGCCGTCACAATTATTATCGTTTCGCCTCGCCTCTCGCCGTCGTCCCTGCGCGCGAATCGCTTTCTTTCATCCTCCCGTCCCGGGTAAGAAGCAAGAAAAGGCCGCGCAAGGAAAGCTATCTCGTAGAGAAACGCTTCTTCGGAGCTGCTTCTCGAGCAACGAGAGTCTCCTTTGATTCCGTGGAGAGGTACTTGGCGCCCGGGCGTTGCCTGATCGGTAATTACGGGAACTCGATTTCCAGCTCTTTGTCAGCTGGGCCTTGACACTTTTTAGCGAAATTTTGAGAAGACTCGAGCAATCCGTTGAGATTTCATCACCGTTAGTTGGAGCCGAAAGTTATAATTGCTTTTTTTTTTTTTTTTTTGGTAATAATTTAATTGAAATTTTATGGAATTTTGTGACGATTATATAATATTTCTTACGGATTTATATTAGTCAACCTGAATAATTTGCAAATTTTACAAAGCAATCAACATGAATATTTTGCAACTGTTCGTGGAATATTTTATAAATTTGCACCAGAGTGCGTCTTTAAAGATTTAAATGACTTTTCTGAATTGTTGCGTTATAAATTTTCCTCTGTTCTTTGTGTTTTAATTTCTGTAATACTTTGATCGTTGGATCTAGTTATAATTCTCAACTTCAGTTAAAGTGCTTACGTGTTTAAAAATTTTCAGTTTTTGCGCAATTGGTACAGAAAGAAATTTGTACATTTATTTGTTTCGAATAAACAAATTTCTGCAGCTGTACGAAATGCTATCAGAAGAACGTTGAGCAACGTGAAATTACGAGAATTTTCGCAGTGAACGAGCGATGTGTAATATTTGCAACGTTAATTAAACATATACGCAAATTGTGCACAATTCAAATACTTTCGATTCTTCAAACTCCAATTATAATTCCATAATTCTTCTCGATTTCAATTAAACTCTCGGAACTACTTACGCCCACTAAATATGTACGGCGCGACGTTCGACACAGCCGGAAATTTAAACGCTCCGTGTTGTCGCCGCCGCCGCAATTACACGCGTCATTGCGAATCTGATTGTTCAGCCGCGAAGCAGAAAAGCGAACGTCGGACTTTAAATTTAAAAATCTCTGCAAAACTTGCGTGTTGCGTGTCGCGTGTGTCAAAACGAGACACGAAGTGTTGGAGAGATCCGAGACGGAACGAAGCTGCTTCTTTGCACGGGCGAATACGAAATTCCCCGTGGGTCGGGTCGATACTCGATTCGAAATGAAGACACGAAGCTATGAAACGGAGGCAGACGGCTCCTCGTCTTCGTTCGATTCTGGCTTCCCTTCGAATCGCGCCGCGAATCTTCCGCCTTTTACTAAAGGGGAACGCTCGACTAATTGCCTGCGAATGAATTTTTCGTTTCATGCAGATTTTATTCGAAATCTTGATGACCTTTGGCGTTGAAAAATTGGAGCCACCGAACTGTGCGGGAAACTAATTTTTGCCAAGCTGAAATTCTGCGTGAAACATTTGATCGATTGAGGTGAAAATTGAAAGGTTAATACAGCAGAAAGAGGTTAAATTTATAGGGAGGTTTTAAAAGATTTCGTCGATCGTACGAAAGACGCGGGAAACGGAATTTTGAAATATTTGACGTTTAAAATATATTTCGGCGAAGAAAGTAATTTTGAAACATTTGATCGATCGAGCAAAGATCTAATTTTCAGCGAGTTTCTGAAAACTAAGTAAAGAGTACAGAGATAGCAATTTTTGTGAAACTTTTAAATCGAACTCAATCGAGATCGGACGAAAGCTAGTTTCGGTGAGTTGTTAAAAATTGGACGACAAGCGCGAAAAGAGCAGTTTTCGTGTAAATTCTTAATAACTAAAGCTGGAATAATTAAAATCGATCGCACAAAGATATCGAACGTACATACATCTAAACAGAATAAAGTGCAACAGCTGAAATTAACAACGAGACTATGAGAATAACTGCGGGGAAATAAAAATAACCTAGTATGCAAAATGTATCGAGAAGTTGGCTAAATGTATAAATAGCACGCTACTCCTGCATTTTGCATCGGGAAGATGCATAAGAATGAAATGTCGTAAGAACGAAATAAAAATACGGCGTACAACCTGACAGTAGAATTTTAAAGGCATGCATTGTTAAAGCAACGCTAAGATGGAAGGTCACTCTGTATGGTTAACAGTATCGATGTTTTAAAATACGGATACCAAGTGTTCAGATATAATATAAATATAAGCGGTATAAGAGATCGGTAAAATTGAATATACTTTCAACTATTAAAATAAAGAGAGATCGTTTCGAATCTAACGGTATCAGTAATGATTGAAAAATTGAAACTTATTAAATTGTTCGTCTAAGGTTTTATATACAGGGTGTACATACGCCTAAAAATGCGCAGCCACATATTTATTTTGTACGTGCAATATTTGTTTATAAGCGTGTAACAAGACAAAATTTATGTAACATTTGTTTTTTATACGCTTGACACGTACATTTATAAAATATATCTCGACACGAACGTAAAAGATAGGAAGAGGTTGATGTGTAATCAATCGTGACTTCGATCTCTTGAAAACATCAATGTCGCGAATAAAATTACTTTGAAATCCCAGCCACTTGAACCCGGCTCTGTGTACATTCGTATTTTTACAAAAAGCAAAATTCAAAAATTAAATTAAAAACGGCTTGAAAATTAAAGAAAAAAACTGCACGACTTGTACCCCAGTACGATTCGTCTCACTGAGAGGCCCAGAAGCAACTGTTCCGACTAGAAACTCCACTCGCAAATCACGTGACCCAAATCAACCAATCGCTAATTCTCGTTGCATCAGCGTTGCACCTGAAGAGGCCTGATTTTCTGGGTTACCTCCGCTACAATCACTTTCAGCGATAAAAAGGAAAAGAAAAGAATAGCTTGTTCAAAGTTCTCGCATAAAACGTAGGTAGGCTAGAGAACAAATATCCAATCCGTATAAATCGCTCGCGCGCCGGGAACGTTCCGCGAAAATTTACATAGCGCTCTTCCACGCACCGGTGCCCCCGGATGCAAAGAAACCTAATACCACCGAATATTCCCTGTAATCTTCTTTGAGTTACGATTCCACGTTCTAAACGACGTCGTTCCATAAAGTTTCAACCTCCGGTCTGCCGCAAGTACCATTAATTCTGCCGGTCAACCGAGTAGCTTCGATTACTTCCACTGTGGCGATCTCTACAGATGTTGAAACCGCAGCCACGCCGATTTTGTTTATCCGTTGAAAGTCCGGCCCGCGGTCGCGTTCACTTATCTTTGGCCCGTTGCCAATATCCTGGCCGAGGTTTCGCGCCAGTCTTCTCTACCAATCGTTTTGTGGAAATCGCGATTCTGACTCTCTCGCGGTCACCGGAAGAGTCAAAGATTGATGTTTCCCCTGTGGTTTGGCTGAAAGTACGTTTGATTCTTGAAAGTATCTACGTTGAGACATATTTCGTAATTTTCTGGAAAGAGAATATACTGCAAAGAGAATAATTGTAATAATAATCGAAGAGAGTTGATAATTTGATCAATTGATACGACTTTGCGATTATATGAAAGTTGATGTAACTATTATCACTTTTAAAGTGTAAAGGCAGTCTTGAGTTCATTTTTTTTTTTTCAAAGATGAAGTGAAGACTCTTTTATTCCCAGAAAATTGCAACAATTAGTCTCAGAGAGAAGAATAGGAAATTGCGATCGAATGCATCAATAAGAAAATAAGAATATATTTGTTTGGAAAACAAAGAATCTGCAAACTGTTTGTATATTAACAATTGTGTTATAAAATACGCTCGCTACTTCAGAACGGTGCCGAATATTAAAATACAACAATTGAAAACGAAAATTACGAATTAAAAATGAAAATCGATGTCGCAAATTAAAATGAAATTACAAAAAGTAAAGGTATAAAAATGAAATTACGATTCTAAATGAAAGTAGAACTTGAAAAATATAAAATGCACGTACGTAAAATGGTAAAAATTTCGAAACAGGTGTAAACGAATGAAACGAAGGTTCTGAGGTGTGTGCACACTCGCAACGCGACGTACATAAAAATTCCCCTACCTCGGTGAAAATCGTTTATCCGTCTGAATCTAAATTGCAAACGTTGTTGCGAACTCTCGCGACCGATCGAAACTCCGCATAATCTCCCCGACTTGGCGACAGCTTTTCAAAGATGCGACGAGACACGCGCGTATCCAACGACTCTGATACAAAAATCGCCGCTATTAATATTCATCGCAGCAAATGCGAAAGCAATTCGCACGGTCGTGTCGCGGCAAATATACCGGTCACTGCTTTAAACAGCGAGAAGCAATGAATCATTTACACGAAACGCAACTTCTTCCAGCGCCCTTTCGTTGTCCGAAACATGTCCCTCTTACTTCATCCACGTCGAGGACACTGAAAATCGGAATCGATCCTTGCTCTGCGAACGATACTTTTGACATTTTTGACGATCGAAGAGCAGTACATCTCCGAAACAATCAAAAGAGCAACTTCAGCGTTGTCATTTTTGCAATTTAGTTGTTGCTAAGTAGATTAATGCTTGATACATGTGCTTATAATTGCACTCGTACTGTTCTCTTAGTTAGGGAATGAAACAAATAAATATAGTAATTATTCACTAACTTTGATTGTAATTGTAAAAATTGTTCAACTATTTAAATTATTTAATTTTTTATTAAATGATTACATGGGTACACTATGAAAACTCGAAGGAATTCTCGTAGTCGGAGGTGGGATTAGAATACAATACCAACGAATATATCCTATATATTTTTATGTTACACATTTTTTGTACAGAATTAAAAACTTCGTTTCAGTTTACCTTTGTTGGACATAACAATTACAATCTTTATGTATCACGTATTTCTTCGTATTTTTGTTTTAGCGTATTCCGCAGACTGTTAAATCCCTCATAAACGATACGATATCAAATCCGCCAAAAATTGCATTCATCATACCGATGCTTTTCAATCAATTAAGCGCACGATAATTCAGAACGGAAGATGGATCGCGGCGCGATGAATTGTCCGCCGCCGACGCGAATGAACGAATGCAGAGATAGAGGGTGAACCGGGAAAGCGGAACAAAACTAAAAAATAAAAGGAGAGAGGAACGAACGAGTCAGACGGGGGGAAGAAAATCATCGATTCATTAACGTAATTAAACGCTCGCGTCGATATGCCCCGAAAATAAATCCGTTTCGAATGTAGTTTTACGCCGCATCTCGCTGCTCACTTTTTGGGATGGCAGATAATACGGAATCCCCGAGCATATGCCGAATTGAAAATAAATCTATCCATCCGCCGCGTGTGATTTATTTCCGCTCGCCTCCCATTGTCGTTCCGTTTTGTTAGAAACGCGCAGCAAATTCGCAAAATATTCTCGAATTATCGATCCTCTTTCTTTTATTTCATTAACTTCCCCTCTTGTGCTCGAGGAAATACAAATTTCTCGGAGTGGATTGTTATAAATGTTAGAGATCTTTGTCTTCTTTCTTTCTCATTGCAGGGATGCTGCTGCAATTTGCATTTCTCGTAATTTTATTGCTTTCTTTAGGGAACTGTAAAGTATTTAAAAGACCCTGGATGCTGCTGGAAAGGAGAAAAGGAGTGTGTGAAAGAAAGTGAGAAGAAAAGGCGATACGTTTCGTCTCGGAGTCACTTGCCTAGACTCATCCAGTGGGGCTGATGGCAGCAGTGGTGACTCCTTACCCCAGAACGCTTGTTGTTATAACTACCCGGCTAGGCTGGGCCCGGGCACCCCTCCGCATGCTGCTTGCTTAACATCGGAGATCGGTAGGACCTCGACGCTAGGCGCGCAGCCACTTGCGGCTTGTGCTAGTCGAGTGTTCGAAACTCGTAGTCGAGGAATCGTAAGGCCGTTACACTTTCGTTGGGTGTAAATTTTATTGATGAACGTAGGTACGAGACGTAATTTGAAGGAAGTTGAATTAAACATCTAATATCAAATGCAGAAAGTTAAATTGAGTATCAAAAAGATCTCCGCGAGCGAGCAATTGTAAAAATATAAAAATTTTGTTGCAACTAGTTAAACATGTTGTCAAGGAAGGAGATAATACAATAATAATAATAATAATAATAACATTATAAAATTCAATATAGTCTAACAACAATATTAAATATCGCACGGTGTGACATAAAGTCTGATAATAATATTAGAAAATTATAGTAACAGATATAATATTCAGCAACGTAAACTACATAAAATACACATATTCCGAAAAATTTAGTTACTCGATACTCGGCAGTTTAGTATTTCCCTTTCAAACAGGAAATCAAATATTTCGTCGCGTTGACAATGAAAATTCAAAACGATTCGCACGCACAAGAACCAACGTCTGTTGCTGTGAAAATAACTGTTATCTGTTATCTTTAACAGTCCATTTCGAAATTTTTTTCACACTTTTTTCTCCTCTTTCCCCATTTGCACGAGAAAGGTCGATTGCATTTGTCACGAGTAGAGTACTTGAAACTTGATTTCTTCGAGTTTAAAATAACCCGTTTATTTTCACGTGCTGCAACCAAAAAAAAAGTCACAAAACGAACGAGGAGAGACACAACGAAAAGTGAAAAAGAGAGAGAGAGAGAGAGAGAGAGAGAGAGAGGGAGTCGGAAAAATCAAGCCGGAAACATGTCAGTCGAATAAATGAATCGTGAATTACGTTGTGAAGTCACCCTTTCGGAACGTTTCGCCGCTAATTTGCATTTTCGTTCATAAATTGCAACGAGCTTCCTTGTGCTTTTTTATTGTTTTGTTAAAGAAAAAACACGTGACATCTTCTGCGGGATTCCTTCTTCGCCATGAACGTTCGAAGTAACAAAAAAAAAAGTAAATCATCGCGGAGGAAGCGACGACAGGCTTCGATTGATCGAACGTGCAAATATTAGCTTAATTTTCATCGTGAAATCTATCGAAAAAAAAAAAAAAAACGCGATCAGGTAAATTTATCTGAAAAATAAAGGGAGGAGAGTTACAGAGGGATATTTAAATCAGTTGTTAGGCGTACGCCGTGTAAATACGTACCTATATTTTTCCTGTATCAAAAGAACTTGCGAATAAAAGTTGTCGAAAGAGAGATGCGATTCGCTGTATGTGACACGAGGCGACTTGTTACATCGGTCGATATTACCCTCTGTGTTTTATTTCAAAATAATTGCAACGTTAGATTTTTTTTTTTGCAACGCGTCTTCTGTGGAAACTGTTTTTGTACAAACATATTTTTCTGTGTTTTATGAATTTATTAAGAGACGATGTTATTAACGCAACGTTTTCGCAATTTTCTTATTTTTATCGACGTTGCGAGAACTAATAAGCGACGTATTATTGAAATTTTTTAATGAAGTATCGAATATTTCAGAAAAATTTCCATCTCGCAGAGGAAGCAGTTAATGTAAAAAATTCTTTTCATTTTTAATTATAAAAATTCTCGATAATTTTATAACCTTCTACGAGATTCTTACAATTTACCGCCAATTTTGTAGAACTTCAATATTTTACTTACCCCTATTTCATAAAATCTTTCAGTACGAAATTCTAAATGTTTTAATAATTAACCGCGTAAGATTATTGTAATTTTGATGTTTCGTCAATACGTTTCGAAAAATTGTAAATATTTCTGAAAATTCGTAGTATGTTAGTAATTAATAATTCACAGCGAACAATTGTTATATTTTTGATGTTTTAATTTCAGCGTTTTCCTCTCAATACATTCCAGAAAAATTTATTATTATTAAAAATGTGTTCATTATTACGATAAATGTTATCATAAATTAGAATATCTACCAAAGACTTTTATTCCTACGTTTAAAAACTCGTGTAAATATAACTCGTGTTTTAATATCTTTCTGACCTACCGCACAATCCTTATCATTTCAACAATTTACCGCGAACAGAAGATCCTTCAAAAGAATTTTCATTTCACGAAACTTGCAATTAAATACTCCCGCGTAGCGTCGTCATACTTGCCACAAAATTCTTATCCATCTGTATCCATCTGATTCAGCACGAACATTTTGCTCCCCGTTTTACACCGTTCTAATCCCGATATTTTCCAAAAAAAAAATTCGATTACAAGGAATCTACGCCTTGTAGACTGAATTTGCTTTTTTTTTTTCTTTTAGTTTTGTTTTTACCCGAGACCAAAATTCCATGGAGAAACTTCAATTCGTCGGCGAGGTACGATTAAAAAGAAAGAAATCGGAATTCGATGGAAAATCAATGGATAATCGTTTCCAACGAGAGATTTCTGTAACGTTGCCAGAAAAGCGTGTCAGAAAAGAGTGCAATAACGCACAGTATTTATGGGCTCGTGGGTGCGATTTTAACTGGAACGAATCTCGGTCATTGGATGGGAAAAGGAACCGCCACGGAGAAAATCTACTGTTGACTTTTTTTCTTGAAACTCTGACGCGACTGCTTCGATAGATTTCAAGGATAATGGCGAAGCGTAGAAATTCAATTGCGCTCGCGGTTTTGTCGAATCACCGATATAGTTGGTTATACGTTCCAAGTTCAACATGTCTTTCTAATTATCCATTGGCTTGATGGGGAATTTCACAGCTCCTTAAGGAAGGAACGTGTCTTTAACTTAAAATGACTTTTTTGAAATTTTCTTAATTTTTTTTTAATTCATTCAATTCAGTTTTATTTGTACAGTTCCAGAAATTAGGACCATTTGCAGTCTTCAATATCGCATGTATTTGTAGTAAAATTTACAAATCTCAGTACAATTTGAAACAACTCTCTGTTTTATTATCTCTTTTATTTCTGAACGATTTAAATCTATTGTAAATGGCGTTTAATTATTTATCACGTACAACTGATATTCCAACATACGTATTCAGCAATAAACTCTCAATGGTAAAAAGTAACGAAATGTAGTAAAATGAATGTACAATAATACATAAATTGGTAATGCGTAAAATTATTAATTATTAATGTATTCGGTATAAATTATAGTTATACTCGGTATAAGTTGTAATTGCGAGTGGTTCTAATCTTTTGGCCAAAAAACTATACTTCCTAAAATTTTTAATAAATAAATTCTTCGCTAAACGTTTCAAAAATAATGAAATATAAATTCAAACAAATAATAATAATAAATTTAATACAAAGTTACATAACATGAAACGTGAAACTAGTATTTCAGTAATTTAAATGATTGCAGACAATGTTTAAAAGGGAGGTAATTTAAATATTCGTAGATAATGTTTAAGAGAGAAGTTCATCAACGTTTTTAATTATAATAATTAACGACTTTAAATGAAAAATTGCATCTTTTAATTATATAACTCGTCGCTGGTTAAAATTCTCTGATTAAACGAAATCGATAAAAATTTACTCGAAGCTGTAAAAACTAGTTGCGAGCAATTAAAATTCTTTGTTTCTTGTTATCTTTTTTTTTTTTATTATTATTATTATTGGTGTTCGCTTCGCAGAATATTATTCCCTTAACGTAGAATAAAAAAGAGGGAAAGATTTCGGTTTGCAAATTCTTTTGAATTTAAAAAACGAGAAACGTGCTTTGACGTTGTAACTCTCGGAACGGAAAGATAATTACCCCCTCCTTCTGAGTTAAATTTAATTTTTACAAATTGTTACGTTATTCTTTTAATTATCTTCTTTCAAGACTATGCTTTTTCAAATTCAAACAACAAAAATTATAAATTCCGAATGACAAAGTTCTAGGAGAACGAAGAGACACGTTGACGACAAAATTAAATTTTTATACGTTTTTCACTCCGCAGCATTATTTATGTCGTTTAAGAATTGTCTGATTACGATATTTATTTTATTTCAATCCGAAATATTTATAAAAGCCACCAAGTGGCAGTCGACAGAGTTCGATGGTGCACGTCCATCATTCCAAATCGGGGGCGAGTTATGACAAAAGTCGCGCGTTTCAAGGGTTAAAAATATTTCATCGTTGCCCGAACGCGCGGGAAATCGATACGGATTTTAAACGCGTGGTAGTTTCTCCTTTCGCCGCGCCGATGTAAACCGAACCTAAACAACCGTTCGTTGATTAAACTTTAACAAAATACGATACGCTTTGGGAACGAGCCGGCGCCGGTGCAACGAAATTTATTTCGAAACGTGAAACACGATTTGAAACGCTGCCTTTTTAATGTTCATCGACAGCGTTGTGCAAGAGATACGCGTGAATAAATATGGCCGCCATATTGAATGAAATCGCCGGTCAGTCGCTGCATCTTTTGCCAGAAAACTGTTCGACGGTGGAAATCGATCGAATCCCATCAGCGCGATACTTCGTCATTGTCGGCGGTCTTAATTAATCGAAAAATAATTAATGACGCGCGAGGAGGGGGGAGATGTTGGACGAGTCATTTTTAGTTTAGCGAAAAAAGGGGATGAAAAAGTTATCGGCGATGGAGCTGCGCGGCATTATCGAACCTTTGGGAGATACACGATCATTAATCTCGTTCTTTTGTCATTTTTATTGTGCCGCCGAGCGTCATTAACGCCCGCAATTTCGATTAATTTACCCCGGCACGCGCGCGAAATAAATCGAGCTTCCGTCTCGGAGTTGGCGCAGGTCTATTTCTCCGATTAATCGACACGCGCTGCGGGCGCTAAAAGTAAAATCATTGAAAAGAATTTATGCTCCCTCGGGGAGAAGATATTCGACGTCATGATTCGTCATTTTATACAATTTAAAAATCGTCTCAATTACCTCTCGTTACAATTGCCTCTTTATACTGGTTCAGAAATACTGGATCGTAAATTATTACATTTTTCGTAGTAGAGTAGATAGAATATCGTATCAAAAATACCAAAGATCATATTACCGATTCATTCGGTTTTGCAGTTTCGCAACGCGGTGAATAACAATATTTACGCGATGAAAAACAACAGATTTAATTCATCAAACGAGATAATATCGCAAGAAAATGGCAAACACGGCTGAAATTTATATTCATATCAAATATAATTAATTAAATTCCGATTCTCCGCGATGAAACCGCGGAAAAATTGCAAATCGTCGCCGTGTCATTACCGGCCCTTTGTTTTCGCAACAAAGAGAAACACCAGCAGTGAATATACATATATTCGTACTGGCAATTCTCGTTTCACCTTTCGTTCTCCGCGCGATTTACCGCGAGAAATTATATTTCACGGTTCCAACACACAAATCGCGAGGCCATTAAAGAGATTACGGGTCGCGCGACGATTTCACCCCGTTCTTTCTTCTTTCTTTTCTTCTTCTTCTTCTTCTTCTTCTTCTTCCTCTTCTCTTACTTTTATATTTCGCCGTTCTCCCCGTTCTTGCTGGCTTACTTTCACCCTCACGTCACGCGAGTTTTCACCCGGTCTTTATCGCGCCGCGCGATGCTTGTCGCGGTTTCAACGCAATCGTAATTAATTTGTTGCCACCTCCGGCAACAACGCTCAGCCAATGGAATTAGACTGCTGGAATGTAATTTCGTTGATCGGGCATCTAAGAGCAAACAAAATTAATCAGCCTGAAACAACGAAAGCTCGGAGAGATACGAGCATTCTAACGGATGCCTCGGATTGTTTCGCTTACTTTTAGGCGAGCGCAGCGACCACGATGTCGTAATTACGCTCGCGTTTCGTCGCGGTTTATTGAATCGCTTTGAGTGAAGTGGGCGAGTTCTTAGTGAAACTTCTGTTATTATTATTATTATTATTTAAGGTGGTTACATTTATTTATTACCGTTTATTTAAGGTAGTGACAATAGCAAGAAAGTGACCACGTGACCGCAAGAATATTTATAAACAATCGTGTAAATTTGTATCTGTTTAAAGAAAACGATCGATTGTAACGTTGAAACGGCTCCAAGTTGAAAGCCACGTGGAAGAGTTTCGCGCGATTAGCAGAATCATTGGAGGAAATAAGAACAGAAAGTTTCCACCGTGTTTGGCTGGTATTATTATTAAATAAACAGCTACGACGTGAAAACGCAGCGGTTTAATCTCCGCCGGTGGAAATGCTCGCGTGTACATGCGTTCTGTTGCTACTGTCCGGAAAATAGGGTACGGTATAATGGGGAACATTTGCTTCCTAGCAGCCATTGTATCGGCAATTGAGTAGCTCGCTGTGATTTTGTCGCGCTGTCTGCGCGATTCACAGATTTTCAAGCAAACCGAAAGAGCGCAAGCTTCGGACGAGAGGATGAAAATAAATGGAGAATGTTTACGACTCGTCGAGTTTGTTAGAGGCTTTGCCACCTCGAATCCAAACGTGCGCTGATGCCGAACACAGAGGTGGAGAAGCTTCGACACGAAAGTTACAACTGACTCGATTTTACTAACCCGTTGTTTTAAAAATTTCTGCAATTCAAATAGTGACAAATCTCCGTAATCGTGGATAAAGTACATAGTGACGCAATACGTATATGCAAGCACGTGATATAAAATATAAAGATAGATGAAGTGAACGACGACAACAATTAATTTCTGTAATCTTGAATCTGATGGATAAGTGATACATGTACTTTTATATCACTAAAATTATAATTTTAATATAAATTTTAATTACGAATAATATAAAACATGATAAAATATAATTAATAAAATAATATAATTTTAATTATAAATTTACTATTTGTGAAAAAAAAAATGACTTTTGCGCTATTTCTTCATTCTTTGATTCAATCTTTATATTCGTATCTCAAGTAGAAACACTTGTATACCTCGTGTCCTCTTCCATTCGCATCCCAAATATAATAGAAATTGACTCTCTGTTATCTCATCTTTTAAACTAAATAGAATGATCAATCGACGATAAGTATAATACACTAACAACTAGCAATCTCTTAGCTTCTTCTCCAGGGCCAAATCGAAAATCTTTAAATAAAAATAGAATCAAAATAGGATCGTGATAAGAAATTTGCACTTTTTCGTTCACTCTTGCGCCATTATAACCGCAGTTATAATTTCTCGATAAAATTTTCAGTCAACAGGATTGTACAATTATTACGTCGTTGTTGTAATGACTAAAGTATCCAATGAAACTGGTGATATTTGACGAAAACTCTTAAATCCTCTGTACATTCTCTTCATTCTGGTTCGCGTTCTTCTTCGTTCTTTTGTTTGACTTCTACTAAGCGCTTTTTAGATAGAAGCGCCTCGCTTCTGTTTATCTCTTTCCGGTTCCTTAACCTCCTCTTGTTATAAATCTTCTTACATAAGATAAAACATCTTGCAATTCCCTCGCCTTGTAACAAAACTTCCACAGTAAAATACCTTGTAATAAAAAACTTTAACGTCACCTTCCAACTCAAAAGAAGAAAACATTGTCAAATTCCATGATCCAACAGCAAATGTCTGTCACGGTCGAGCAAAGATGTATCAAAATAGAAACAAGTAGCCTCCGTTGTTCTTGGTCCATCCTTGATCTTAATTCAAGAATTAATTCAAGATGCATGCACGATCGCAGTTGGCGCGCGATTTTTCACAGCACGTGAAAGGCGATATCGGCTCTCGAAATGACGCGAGTAATTAAGCGGCCGGATCGATTTGTCGCGACACTCGCGGCGAAGTATCGCGCGCGATATCGAAAAATTGATTACCGCTATCGGGAAAGAGATAGTGGGGGGAGAGGCGACGCGTATATACACGGACGGTCGAGAAACGCGGAACGATTTTAATTACGTTGGAAGCGCGTTCCAGGCCGCTGTCGAACGTTGAACTAGCCGCTTCCGGATAACGGGCCGACGATCAAATGAAATTCCTCGAGCCGCACAAAGGAATCAACCAGAGTATCCGGGCGCGAGATAACGAGATTGCAAATCGCCGCGAGAAAAAGATTCGCGGTGTTTGCAATTCCGATTACGCATCGCGAAACGCCGAGAGTCGCGTAGATCGTTGGTCTTAAAAATGAGAGAGGAGAAACAGGATTCGAAATGAAATTTCTTACGTAAGATTCGCACCGCCGCTCAGACGTACGTAAATATCGATATTTCAGTAGAATGTGATATATATGAATTCTAATGAATTTATTCATGAACTGCTCAGAATGTGGCATTTGAATCAATCATGTATCGTGTCAGAAAAATTCCTAGAATTATTACGACCAAGAAAAAAAAACTGCACGACTTGTACCCGTGAATGCAATTCGTCTCAGAAGCAACTGTTCCGACTGAAGACGAAGGAAATGAAGACGCGATCGCTCAGCACCAGACAACGCTACTCCTACTCGAGGTCTATCCCACGCCTCCTCACGAATCACGTGACCCAAATCAACCAATCGCTAATTTTCGTTGCATTAGCGTTGGACCTAAAGAGGCCGGATTTTCTGGGTTGCCCCCGCTAAAATCACTTTCGGTGATAAAATAACAAACAAATAACAAATTCACGAGATTGTAACTGATTTAGTCCACTGTCTTACATCAGATTATTTTATTTCCACAAGCATATGACGCGATATATATAACCGATAAACTCTTTTCTTTTTTTAATTCTTGGCTTGGACCACTTTCATAATTACCAGCACGTATGCAAAAATTGCCGATAATTTAAACCAAAAACCTCGAGGACCTCGAGGCTCGTTCGAGTGTATTTCCAGACTGAATTTTCTTCAAAAAGGGAGCCTTGAATGAAAAAATTCCGTTTTATTTTCATTTTTTGCGTTGACACACATCGCCACCAACTTAGGTTCGAGGGGAAACGACCTGTGTTCCGGCCTGGTACTTTTCAGCGTGCGGGAGCTCGCGTAACGAAGTCGGGTGGCGCGCGACGCGACGAAAAATTATGCGAACGTGAGCGGAAACTGGAATCATTGCCTTTAGATTTATGTGGTCGAAGGGAAGATATATATTCGCCGAGCGAACTTCTTTTCCGTGGCTTGAACCAGCCGATGATAAAATTGACGCGGCTGATCGAAGACAGACAAAAGTGGAACCTATACTCAACCCGAGTCTCTGTTCCGAGTCGTGCCAGTCAGGGTCTGGAGAGATTCGCGCGTGAATCGAGTGAAAAGGAAAAAGATGGAAAGATAACCGCGGGAAATGGAGGTGAATTTGGATTTATTCCACTACGGCGAAGAAAGATTCTTCAAATTGTAGCGCGTTCGAGTGTGTCGTAGAAAAATTTTATGTACGTAAGCGTCGTATGCGTCGTATAAAATTCGCGACGTTCCAACGTTATATTTTATATTTTTTTTTATATATTTATTAAACTGAATATACTTATATGATCTCTGTTAATGAAGTTAAATATCTCTGATTTATACATTTTTAGATTTGTTTTAAATTTATACCGACATGATCACGATACTCGAGAGAGTCGATGAAATACACACAGCAGTGTCGATGAAATTTTAGAATGTTTCACTGTGACATTAATTTCAAACAATTTTATTACACGCAAGGTTGAAAGAATCTTCAGCTGTACTGCGGGATATCAGAGAATATCTGCAGGAATGACACAAAGAACTTTAGAAACTCGTTGGAAACTAAAAATATATATATATATATTTTTTTTATATTAATTCCAATATACTTTTTTAATTTTCTTAATTTGTATACATTTCTCACGTTTCTTGAAATTTGGCAAAACTCAATCATTTGCGTAAGCGGAAATTTTTTTCAGATCTTACGCGCTCCGATCTACGATACAAAGGTTATACCTTTGTTCTCACATTTTGTTTCTTTTCTGTTGGCGATGATTCGGATGTTATTAAAAACTCGCGCATTTTCAGAAGATAAATGGTTTCGAACGTTAACTAACCAGCTTTCGGGGCCAAATGCTGCATTTATCGCGACACGGTTTAAATCTTCGGTTTAATGCAAACGATAAATCGAGCAGGCCGCTCGTCTATCAAATTTCATACTCTCCAACACTCGTTTCACCGACTTAACTGCTGTCCGATTTCACGATTAACTCAACATCTGCGATCGTCGCCAACAGCGACGATACCATTAACGCCAACATAAAATTCAATCATTGCTGAAATGTTTCTCTCTCTCCTTCTCCTTTCCTCTTCGGGAAAACTGACAATTATTCGATCTATTACTTCGTCAGTGACGTAAAAACTTGAACAGTTTACGCGTAAACATTGAATTTATTACTTTATGTTGTAATTTACAATATTACGAACAGCTTAAGATTTCTAATGTGTAATTAATGAAGGACAACTTAAATTTATACGTAGCAACAACTGTCTGTCTGTAATGACTCTTGAAACGTTTTAAAACAACGAGTTCCTCGAAACAAAAATCTGTTTCGGAGAACATAATTACCAGAAATTTAGATAGAATTTTCACTCTGTCTGTTATATATTAGACAGAGCGCAAATTATATATATACACACACTCTGTATAATGATACCTAATGACGGTAATATAAATTTTCAAGCCACTTGAAACTGTAATTTCTGTATTCTAAACAAATATCTGAGTTTTACATTTTGCAATTCGTATTTGCACATCTCTTACATTACCTGGTTCTCCGTTACATGTTACGGATGTATACTCTTCTCTTGACTTCCTCTTTACGATTACAACAGAAAATTCCGCAAAATTCCATGGTATACCGATACGAGTGACGACGAATTGTCACGTTTGTCACAGATCTAGACAATGAGAAAAAATTTCCATTGAGCAGACGATGCAAATTTAAAACAATTGGTCATTGATCACTGCAGTGCAAAAACTCGCGCAGAGTCATGTTTTATTGAAAAAAACTTGAAAATTTATATCGTCGAAACGTAAACAGGGATTTATTTATTTTCGCTTCAACCAGTGTTGTATCGTTGTATTTCGCGTACTTTCGCATTTTCAAATTTTCCATAAATGCATGAACGTTCGCAATCAATTAATTATCAACGAGGGAGCACGCAGTAAAGTATTTCTCGCAAAAACACAAACACGCTGGTTATAGATTTTTGTACATAAATGAAATAATATGTTTCGTTTCAACCTAAATTCGATAAAAATACGTAACGAAGAGAGAGTAAACGTGTATGTGTATGTGTTTTTTGAAAACATAGAAATACCTATTTATCAACTAAATATCATTGTAATTTCTTTTATATGCACGATAAATATTTAAAATAATTAACTAGACTACCATAATTACGTTTTAGGGTGTAGAAGATTAATGTTAGCAGTTTCATAAATTTTGTTCGTTTCGCTTAGCTTCTGCTCCATTTTTCCAACAAAGAAAATTGGAACGCACGATCTGATTGCGAAGCTCGTAATCAAAATTATGTTTCACTGATAATTATCGAGTCGATGAAAACACGTATTTCTTACATTAAACGGTTGCAGCGCTTACATCGGTGGATATTAATTTCGAATTTGCCGACCGTATGAGTAATATACGGCATGCATGCGGCTAAACAAACATGATGAAACTCGTAGCTCGAAGTCGTTCGTATTTCGTAGCGGTGAAATATATGAAGGCTTGTAAGTAACAAACTTTCAACTAAATTTATGAATTCCCGTTTCTCATCTGAATGCTAGTTGTGTTGTTTCGCAAACACTTTCTATAATTACTTTCGAAATGTTTCTTTAATTTCGATTAATTGTATTCCGTGAAAACGATTGAAAAAGAAACAATGAAAAACAATGAAAAACTATAATACAAAGATAAATTATAAAATAAAAAAATTAAAAGTAAAATTTCAGTCTCGATTGACGACAGCCAGATCTCTAATTTGAACTACAAATTAGAGATCTGACTGTAATTCTTGTTCAACTGTAATTTTTTTTCTTTTTGTAGTTAAATAACCCTGTCGGCTCTATCTATACGAGGATTAATTAACCACGGAGTGAAATAAAACGAATGTTATTTTATTATTCAAACGAAACTGTGATAAATTAAATAAATACAATGGTTCCTTATATAGTGGCACGTTGTATTTACTATCAGCATTTCGTTCTTATTTGTCACATTTCCTGCAACTCGTTCGTATAAACACCGACGTATATTTGTAACAATAACTACGAAGAATCAAAGATTACTCGTTACACGACCAAACTACATGTTATATAACCTGAAGATGGTCAAATAACTGGCAAAGAGGAAACGAGAAATTCCCTTTTACAGTTACTCGCGTTCGAGCACTCGTAAGGAAAACCACATAAACTTTATTGCGAAGCTTCGAAGTTTATGTGAACGCAGAAGAAATCTCTCCTTGGACGAGCAGAACAGAGTCTGATAAACAGCGATTGAGGAGGACATTTTTCCAAGAAAAACGCGAGATAAAATTCGTAAGTTTTACGTAAAACCAGTTCGTTCACGCTAGTGGCACACGCAATTAAAATTAGAATTAAAACAAAATTAAACTATTTGTATCTTCTGATTTAACATACGTACGTCTAATATGACGTTGCAACTACAATAATTAATTAAATTAAAATTAAATTACATGAAATAGTCGTTCAACCCCTTGAAAAAATTAGCGCAATTGAAATTAGAATTAGAACAGAGTTGAATTATATTCTCTGATTTAACAATTGGAAGGTGCAAATCACATACGTACGTCCAACATGACGTTGCAATTGCAATGATTAATTAACTAAATTATAGTAATAATCTGTATAATATAACAATTAATTCGACCTAATTCCTAAGAAATTTGGAAAGAAAATCCAAGTTTGTGGGAGGGGCAGACGGACTCCATTTCCGAGGGAAGCCAATGGATTTTAATTGCACCTTGCGCGCGTAAATGATCCTTACAACTGGAGTAGAACCAGGTACGAGGGTTAAATGGCAGTAAATCGGTGAAAGTTTCATTAGGTGCACGCACGATGCGAGGGCAGCCGGGCTATTGTAGTGGAAATTACAGTGCATAATTGAACGATCTATCGCACGCGATTAAGCTAATAAAATATTTAGCGCGCGAACAAACGTAGATCGGGCCCCTGAAGTAATTACAGCGTGATTATTGGCGAGAGCCCGGTGTCAATTTGATTACATTTGCGGTCCTGGGTAATTCGATGATTTCGCGCCGGGGTAAACGAAGTCGTTCGCTTAACGCGATCATCGCTGCCGCCTCGAAATTCATTAAAGCTTCGAACAATATTCAATATCCGAGTCTTTATTCGCGATATTGAATAATTAGAGGAATTGGAGGATCGATTGTTCGAAGAGCATTTTATCGAAGAAAAGTTTCTTCTATTTTTTTTTTTTCTTTCTTTTCCTACGTTATTCGCAATTTACAATGATAATTGTTCTCAATTTGATATATTTTTTTTGTATTTTGCACGATGTTTATTGGTCTGTTCATTTTGTACGATGAATTCTCATACTGGGTCGTCTCAGAGGTTTAACGCGAATGAGCTCTTTATTTCTTGAGAGATCAGAATGATCACGATATTTGTGAACAATGAAACTGAGTACCTTCGCGAAAAATGAAGTTGATCAGTTTGGCCTCTGAGGACTTCATTCTAAAAACTTTGTTGTAAATTTATTCGAAAACTGTGTTTGTGCATTGTTCATTCATTCGTTGCAGGTATACATTCTTGACACGAAATATGTAAAGCAAGAACATGCAGGTTGTAAATTTACATTTTATGCATTGCACGCGTGTGTAAATTTGTAAAAAGGAGAAAAAAAAAATTGCAAAGGAAAGGGAGAAGCGAGAGCTGATTGTATTTTCTCCGCGTTCGTTGTCACTCGCTAGAGTGTTAACCAAAGCGGTCAAATTTTTGTTGGAAATTTTACCTATGCAAATATATTTTTGGGGACCCAATGATTTTTCGTAAAAATAAAAAAAAAATGATTGATGAAAACTCCCAAGTAGTTCTAACATTAAACGTTCGTTACAGTTCACACGTTAGTTATAGGACGTCATTAATATTATTTCCGAGAAAGTAACGAACGTTGAAAGTCCAGGACGTCAAGAATTCAATCATTCCGCCGCTAACCTAACGCTTTTCATTTTCATCAGGCTGCCTCGCCGGTTTCTACACGCAAACGTCTAAACGAAACCGGCGACGTTTTTAAATTACCTCTGGCTCTTTTTAATAACCGTGCAGAGGTGGACTCACGTCCAGCGGATTCCGCCAGCGCGTGGACGATGCACTCGGCCGAAAGACGAGCAAAAATCGTTGCGTTATCCAGCAACGGGGGAGATAATGTCGCCCCGGCCGCGTGGCGGAAGTTAATCGAGCAACGGTCGCCTCTGCCGTAGCTGGAATGAAAGGTCATTAAGAGGAAACGGCCGGCAAGGAAAAACGAACACGACGAGCTTCCTTTTATTGCCTCCCATGCGGGGTCATTCTCCTCTGCGTCCTTCTCTCTTTCACCCTTTCGTCCCCCTTCATGCGTCAACGCACACGCAGACCTTTGTCATTCCTCATTCACAATCGGTCATTGAAATGATACGTACTGACTTTCCTCTCTGTCCTTTTCCAAAGCATAAGTGTTTGGACGCTGAAAAATCATTAAAATGAATCTCTTTTTTTATGACACGTATCATACTATAGTTATATTTTATAGCTAATTTATACAGTTTATATTTTTATTTTAACACGTTCAGCTAAAGACTCCTCGTGGCGAGTTTGAGTACATTCGTTGTTGAAATGTTAGAACGATTGAAATTTACACATTGGAAAAGTGAATTAAAAATGAACGCGAAACAACGAAAGTAAAAATACAGAAAATTAGGTAGGTCTCAAAAATATCAAGCTCTTAATTGGAATTGCGCCAAATTATTTACTCGTGATAGCGTGCGTACTTTGTTTCCTCTTTGCTATTTTAATCTCTTTCGCCGATTTCCCATTTCTTTCTCTTCGCCCTTTTTTCTCCTAATTTATTTCTTTCCGTTCGTTTCTTCTTTTCGTTCTCCCTGCCAATCGATTTTCCATCTCACTTCTCCCCCACTTCTCTCTCTCCCACTAATTTCCTTGGTTCCCAATTTTTCTCTTTTTTTTATTTTCCTTCTCTTCTAATTTCCTTCTTTCCTCGCTTTTCCCATTAAATATCGCAACGAGCACACCGCTTGTTAACCAATTTCTACACAGTTGCTTTCCATTTCGACTTCGCGTTCTTGAATCGCTCGTAAACGCAGTCTGACGATAAAATATAAAAAAAGAGAAGAATATTTGCCGCAATAACAATATTCCGTCGAGAGGAGACGCTGAAAAATGTGATTTCGCGTGCAAGTCCACAGCCAAGTCCCGTCATTTTCTTGCCCGTTTTTACGGCCGAAGGAACGTCCATTAAGCGTTGACACTCCGGGGTGTTCATAAATCAGTGGGACAGCTATAGTATGTGTACGTACGTACGTATAATGGCCGCGTGGCACGACGGCACAGTCGATGTTTCGACTATCAAATAGCAAAATCCTCCGGTGAAAGGAAATTAAACATTCGCGATCGATATCGAATGGCGGATATAGCGCCATTACAAATGGATTTGTCTCTTGCTCGCCAGGCAGTATCGAATCGTTGTTGCTCGCGAGTGAATTAGGCGTTCTATTCGGCGCCGAAACATCGAAATATACGAACACGTAATATACGAACAAAAATTCTTCTAGTGAAAAAGACAAATGTTCAAACGTTCTTCTAGGCATTTTTCTCAACTGTTTTTTTTTTTTTTTTTTTTTTTTTGCAATATCAGGCTTCCAAAATTAATTCAATTAATTTACAAACTAAACTCACGGGAAAGAAGTTCTTCGGAAAAATCTCTCGGAAAATTTCTCGTGAACTCGAATTATAGCAGTCGAGAATATCAACGTAAAATCCAAATTTCTATTTTCGAAAGAACGAAGCACGGAGTAGTTTCATTTTTCGCGGGAAATCGATGGATTTCCAGGGAATCAAAGATCCTCGGTTAAAATTCGTCGTTGATTTATTTTCGACAAGAAGGTAGTCGAGGTGCGTTACTCGCGTGGAATTTCATCGAACACAACAGGGAAATTTTAATAAACAGGTATTTCGTTTTCATCCCGAATTCATTTCCACGTGTGGCACGACGACTCCGAAATTTTTTATACTGCTAATTCATCTCGTTTCCGATTTCAGCGCGTTATAACGACTTTTCGATAATAATTGCGCAATTAATTTCCGCGCTTTACGGAATCCGCAGGCAAGAGTGTAAAAATTGCGGACGTCCGCAAGAATTGCGATTTAATCAACGTGTCGTTGAAATTGACTCCGGAGTATAAATTTTTTTATTTAATATCTCTCTCTCTCTCTCTCTCTCTCTTTCTCTTTCTCTGCCGCGCGTGCGACGTAATTTAAATTTCGGTCCAAGGAATTTTTGCCAATGCTCCCTTTTTTAAAAAATTTTCACAAAATTTCGCGAGCAAGTCGCGCATGAATTATTGTTATTAAATTTGTGCAATCGCGAAATGCGAATTTTTTTAAAACACAAGTTTATGAAATACGTTTCTTGTCTCACACTCCCTTGTTACAATTGGACTAACGCAAATTTACGAGCGCTATATGTTACGCGTTTTGCAGAAAGCATTTCGAAATTTTCACCAACGTTGTGACAAGAGATCACGGTCGCACTAATTTGAAGGTGTACGTGAAACTTGCAAAATATTTCTTTCGAACTTATATCTGGCGAAAGATTGAAACACACGCTTTTCAATAAATTAATGTACTGTTAACGCGTTAGTTGTGAAACTTTAAGTTGTTATCAAAATTACTGTTCAAATGGAGGCTAAGTTCCACACATTACAAATATATTTGATAATGAAACTTTCGAAACGAGAGATTAGAACTCTGCGCGGATTTTAAAAGAAATGTCCCCGGCAAAGTAAATGAAAGAGATTTGCTCGTTAAAATTTAAATGTCCGAGTTCTAGTTAAAATTCAACTGACACTTCCCTCCCTAAAATAATAGAAGCTAAATTGAATCCAACCGCGAGATATTAAATTCGTTCAGTTTAAAAATGGAATATACAAACGGCGCGTTGATAACGAAGAAATTCGAATTATTAGAAATATAAAATAAATTTCTCGGATCGAAAATACCTACTCGAGAAAATTCCATGATCCTCCGTGGATATTTCCCGACAAAAATTGCAATTTCTTTGCAACGTTCATTCGCTAGCATCGAGCAACATTAACGATAAAAGGACTTGAGTAGAATTAAGTGATACACATCTTTGAATGGCAAAATTTTCTTTAGTGTTTTCAAAGGCCTTTTATCTGCACTAATAAAAAATATATATATATATATACATACAGAGCTGGGTGAGTATACGAAGACAATGTTCAACGATAATTATTTCTAATATTCGCTTATCGCGAGAGCGAAGTAGGCTGCACACGCGGGAGGACTCGCAAGACGTGGACCACCTAATAATAAACTGAGGGTAACTGACTGTGTCGACGCGTTGGAGTCAGCCCTTTTATACCCTGACTCCCCCAATCCCCTATCCTTTCCCATCAAGAGATTGGAAAACGTCTGTTTTCTTGCAGTGTGGATGGTCAGGCCCATGAGAAGTTTCTCGACAATTATTACCTCATGCCCCTGACGATACTGCATCCTGGGTTCACGCGGTGAGAATATTTATGACGCTGCCTGAAAAAATTCCTAAAAACTCTATTTTGTCATCTCTCGAATCTTATTTGTGAATAGCCATTGATCGCAGTAATCTATCGTACTTTCGTTCTCAAAGAAAATCGCAAAGATTCAAACTGTGTCCGTAGAAACATTTTTTCGTAGCTAAATTCACGATGGTCTTGAAGATTGAAGTCGCAAAGATCCCTCAAAAGTTTCGCACGACTTTCCCTTCGCCATTTTGAACATTCGAGAGTAAGCGACGAAAATTCCAGAAATCTCAACTCTATTTCGTCGTCCAACGCTAATGTTCGAAGTTCCGTAAAACGGCGAGAAAGAATCGTACGGTAAGTTTTAACGGGTCGTTCCGAGGAGAAAGTTTCAATCTTCTAGACTGTGGTAAATTTAGCCAGGCAAACATTTTTTTCCAGCATTTTTAGGGACGTTTGAACTTTTACGATTATGGAAAAGTCGTTCTCAGACAGAGAATTCCCAGTTGAAACGTACACAATAGCGTCTGCGATCTAACGAAGCATTCGAAAATTCCTTTGAATCTCGTCCACCGTCGAAAACTACGCCTCTGTCTCTCCGTTAATCCGAGCGCTTCAAGTTCTCCCCGATTCGCCACGCACGGATACGATTTTCAGTTCCAGCCGAAGATAGTTAGTCGAGATTAAAAGTCGCTAATTACAGGAGAGCGAACCTCCGGTGCATTAGCCGTGCATAAGTTCCGAATTTTAAATGCTCTTACGAATTTCCGCAGGTATTCCGCCCAGAGGGAGGGAAGACCGCTTTGATCGGCGCGCAGGAAACCAAACGAACTTTTAACGACGTTCCATTAACGAATTCCCTCTTTCGCCAAACGTTTCTCGCACACCCGCGCAAACGCCAATGAATGAACCCACGTTTCGTGCAAGTATGATGCGCAAGTATGGAATAATAAATCGCCGGGTAGTGTCAGGAAACTTCGTTGGACGAGAACGAAGCAAAAATGTTCGTCGTTGTCCGCCATCTTTACCATTTCGTTTCAACATCTCGCGAATGTAATGTGTTCTTTTTATTTATTGCGATTGTCGCAACAGACATAATAATACAGATGGCATATACGTAGACGAGTTAACGATAAATTGACATTTTGAAACGAACGCAAAGTAAATGACAAAAGTAACTGTCATCCGCAATTTAATTATGTTTTTTAATTACGAACAAACTCGTAACTACTCCATCCATTTCCATCCATTTCTGTCTATTAAATATTCGAAATATCCCGAGCAGAAGTCCCGAACTATCGAAACGCTCTAAATTATAATTAATTAGGTCAATTATGATAAATAACTGCTACGAATTACGCGAATCTGCCGGTTCTCTAATTTGCCGTGCGAAATTCATCGAATCACAGCTTCTCCAAACTGTTCCAGCTATGCATATTTGAACACACTGTATCCGCAAATGTGTGCCGGCAATGCCTGCGACACTATAATCCTGCGAACTTCGTGCTGCTCGATTTTGCTGGATTTTGACGAAGTAAAAATTATTCTCATCCTGAACGAGAGATATTTCACGTTGCTCGAAATTACGAAATTCACCGAATTTTTGCACGCATATCATCAATTACGAAGGTAATCAGATATCTGAAATTTGTCTCCTAAAATTTCGACTTTACACACGTTTGTATAAACGTGTTTTTATGAATTTATTGTACATACTGCGGTGGACATTTTATATTAATACTGTCAAAATCAGTCAAAATTATGTTGGCAAATCATGTTGAAACATGAAAATTTAAAATATGCGTAGAAATTGCAAGATTACATATGTTTCAGGAATCATATAAGTAATCGATGTGAAAATATCATAAAATTCAATCGAGAAGAATCTAATTAAAAAAAAATCTGCTTCCGGCAAGTAACATTTCAATGTACATTTTATTCCGATTTCAAGGATGTCCGACCGCGCTTCCGATGCTCGATTCTAGAAATCACGATCGTCGAATACGAGAGGAAACGCCGATGCTATCGTCTCGCGTTCGCAACAACGCGAATGTCGCCCGTCGATGATGGATCATCGAATTGGAAAAATGAAATTCACTTTGACACGCAGTTTCAGATCAGATTTCGGATCGCGTGGACGGTTGTTCAATCCTTGTCAGTATTGTCGCGGTGCTAAATTTATTTTCACTTTGCAGAGATGAATTAATTATTCGTTGATTTCGTATTCAACTAATATTCTTTTGGTATTAAGTGAATTGATTCTCGTGCGAAAATTTGAATGACGTGCTGTAATTATATTGAAAATGTTAAAAATATTTTGAAATTATGAAACTTGGTAGAATTTCCTAATACTTCGAAATACTACCTTTTAATTGATACTTCGAATTACGGCTTACGGTAATTAATAATTTCATCATTTTTAAATATTTGTTGCTTTATATAGCCTTCGTTAATTTAAGGCAACAATAAATTTCTATATATTTTCTGCAAGCTGAAACTTCAGTTAGTTTTTAATTCGTAAGTTAATTTTCGATGTATATGTAAGAATATTATTCACATTTTCTAATTTTAATTCCTGTCACTGGTAGCGCTGTGATCGAAAACCTGCTCAAGTCGATATAGTAGAATGTAACACGAAAATGGTAAACGGATTATATCTTTTTCCAAGAATTTTTACATTTTAAAATGTAAAAGAATATGTATATTAATATTAGCAAGACTAATTATTTCCAGCGTTAATAGAAAAAAAAAAGAAAAAAAAGAAACGACAATCTTGGACATTTCAACCTCGAGTATTTTCCCGTGATCTTTGAAAGAAACGTTTAACAGCGGACGTATGTTTTTCCCTGGAATTCTGTCGCTTCCAATCTCTCCTCGCCGACGACGTTATCAGTTGAAAGGGGACAGAAAGCGAAAGAAAACTGACGTGCACGCATGCAAAGGGACAAATCAAATTCCCCGCGAAGCGTTTCGCAGAGTGAACTTCGCTGACGAGGCGAACAACTGAACGTAAATGAGGCGCGCATTGTTGCATAATTCATGCCTGTGTAAAAAGGAACGGGTTGGATTGTGGGCAAACAAGGGGACAAAAAATCCATGTTCCTCGGTTGAACGTTGCCCAACAATTTAACCTGCACTCTTGATGCATATTTACAAATGCTCTCTCTCTCTCTCTCTCTCTCTCCCCCGATCTAAATACAAATGTACGTGTTTCATCCGTCGCTGTTTCATAAAAGATTGATTAAAAAAAAATTCTGTTACTCCAGATCGATTCGTTTATCTCATTGTCGTTACATCGATTCATCATCTTCTTCTCTTTAGATATTTCCAGTCGCTTCTCTTGCAATATTTTACTTACCAACAGGTTGGAAGATTATACGACACATTGGAACCAAATATTAAAATAATTTAATATTATGTATTAAATTAAAATTTGAAGAATACGTAGGATATAGTAAATATAAGTAAATTATAACATAGCAAGTACAAGTAAATTTTCTGGTATGATTATAATTCAATTATCTGAGAGAAAATAAAAGAGAGAGAGAGAGAGAGAGAGAGAGAGGAAGAAAGCGAGTTGCTTGGCATATTACAAAGAAACAGGAAATATACAATAGCTATCTTGACAAGATCTAGACTCGATTGGCGTTGCATATATAAGTTATACAACGCGGCAGTGGTTCGCGGGAAAACGACGAACCTTCACGGAAAGATCGATACCTTTATAGAGGGAAACGCAGCGAGAATAAAACAAGCGAAAGGGGGAATGGTGAAAAGAAAATCAAGAAAAATAAGAGACGCGGAATGATATATGGTCCGTGCACGTCTGCTATTTTCTTCAGGAGAACGGGAATCGACGGGACGAGATCCATTTCCAAGTCGAGAAAAAAAATAATGGCAATTGATCGATGTGAATTTTTTTATTTTTTTTCTTTTTTTTTTTTAAGTTGAATAGCATCGAGAATCGGAATCGAAAATTTCGATATCATTCGTCTCACAATTCTATTCCGTCTGTTTATTCTTAATACTGCTGCGATCAATATTATTAATTGCGATTATTTTTACGGTTTATCTTTGCAGTTTAATTTTACAATATTCTATACTATGCGAATATTAATTATTTCGTATTTAATATCGTGTAATTTTTCACGTTTCACAATGCGAAAAGAAATTCAAAGACGAACGTATTTTTATTTGCTTCTTTGTAATAATTTTACATGTAGCTTCATGTTTGATAATTTGTTTTTGCAATAACAATTAACCGCGCTGTTCACGTTTCATTTGTTGAAAAACATCCTGCCGCTGTCGATCCTTTTTCAAAACTTGCGACGTTTTAATAACTAAAACCGTTGTTATTCCGTAAACTGCGCACGAAAAGCTAATAAAAAAAAAAAAGACACAGCTGTGAACAATATTCCAGAAACGAGAACATGTGAAAGCATAAGGGAATAAAGAAATACGTCGCGTGATCGACAGACGAAACACAAGGGATTTATGAAATTGGATTGCACGCGGAATGCAGAAGTACGTACACAAAAGACGAAATCGCGATGGGAATTATGAGAGACCCCACTGTCAATATTTACAGACGAAAAAAAGTTAAATATTAATGTATCAATCGTACGAAAAAAATTCTACGTTTCTCTTTAGACCTCTTTAGAGAGTAGTATCGATGGATTATAAATGCCTGTGGTAACTTACGTTAGATTATTAAAATCCCGAATATTTCTATATTTTGTTCAAATCAACTTTGGCAAAGTATCAGCGTAATTCAAAATTTAGAAAAAAAGAAGTAAATTTAAATGAACAGATTCAAGTTAATAATCTCAATTTCAGAACTGGAATATTAACGTTTCTTCAAAAGTCAGACGAAATTTCGATTCGACAAATCAATTGAATCTTTTCTCCAGTTTCCATCTGGCAGTGACGAAATGCTAAATGCGCGCAATGTCTTCTGACACTTGTTAATGCACAACATCGCATGTACGGGGATTGATTAAGAAAATCAAACGGGGGTTAGAAAATATTTAAAAGTTACAATCTCAAGAATCGTCCATCGGGCGACGCGTCCGTTTAACGCCGGCACTTCCCTTCGAAAGTTTTCAATGTCCAGGAGTAGCAAAATGAAGAGCTCGAACTCTCAGGAACGAGTAAACTGTCTCGATATCGCTGCTTAAGGCGAAATTTAATCAACGTCTGTGCACACCGACTTCAATTTGCTCGCTGGCTAGACTGGCAAGTGGTCAAACTCGGAACGTTATGCGTATACTTTCGGAATAGTCGACAGGATAAAGTATGAGATCGGACATGTTAAAAGATGGCAAGGAAACTTGTGTAACTCATAATTACTGGAACGAAGATTAGGAAAATTGCTCGGTGTAATTAACACGTTGCGATATCGATGGCATGTGAATTAATTCCATCAGGAAAGATGCGTGACACGTTTTTGTATCGCGTCGCTCATAGGAATTTATACATTTTTCAACGTACACTGAATAAAAAAAAAAAAAAAATAACATTTGGAAATAAAATGGAGAACAATGTTTGGCCGTACGTAAAATTTACATAAAAAAACTTTGCTGGCTTACACTTTTGAACGTGTTAATGTTGATGACTTGGACTCTAATTTTCTTTTCTTTTTTATTTTTGAAGATCTAAACTATAATATTATTGTTATACATTATAATATTTATTATTATTATTTTAAATTATGATGCATAATACGGTTATGTAGATCAGTTATGTAGCGTTAAATGATCACAAGTCGATTTTAAATTATAAAATTATCGGTTTTAAACTGTTATTACTTTGTTAAAAGAAGTCACGTAATCTTCTTGCTTTCGTTTCAAAGCACAAATTCTTGTCATTTTGACTTCGTTCTCTTTTAAAAGTTAAAGATTCGTCTTTTTGAAATAGTACTGTCAAAAATTGTAGATTTTTACTATATTCAGAATTAACTGGATCAATCTGTGATATCTATGACGTTAGTTAAATAAATTCTTGAAAAAAGATGCAGATAAAAAAACTAACTGAATCAAATCACAAATGACATAATCGTATCACAATGTGCGTGTTACAACACGTGACATAATAGTACAATTATATTACACATTAATTGTAACTATATTACATTATCACACACACACACACACACACACACACACGACATAATTCGAATTATATTATTCCCATTTTTAGACCACGAATAAAAAATTTAACAATTCGCGAAATGAAAAAAATTAGCGTCGGGCGTACGGTCTTGCGAACATTTCGTTGAAATCCTCTCGTAACCGTGTTTTTACACGTGACCTTTGCGTGTCATCCGCGTCTGCGTGTCCCGCGCGAATGCGATTAAATAGTCGCCGAACGATCGAGCTCGGCGAGTTATATAAGAATGCACGTGAAGCGAGAATACTGAGAAAACGTTGTTTGACGAGAGAATTACATGCAAATCCGGCTGCGTAAACGGTTAATTAGCGTTTTCCACGAAGGTAAGCAGGGACAGCTGCGATAATCAGTCAGAGCAGCGAAAGGTTAAATATGATTTGCATCGAAACGAACGTCGTAATTCGTAACATTTTGTTGCTCGCCGTGGTCGTTGCCCCCGCAGTTGCAAACGCAACTCCGCGGTGGAAATCAAATGAAATTCGAATTAAAGACGCGAATGGAACGTTCCGTTCCGGAGTGGCCGGAAATCGCAATGGTGAAATATTCAGAACGCACAATTGAATGAAACTGTTGATGTAAATTATGCTTCCGCCATTTATTTATTATCATTTTAAAATTATTATTATTAACGTACGAAAGTGTCTGAACATTTATTATTTACACGTGTGTGCCGCATGAAACATTTTGAAATTGACATTAACAATAATCGTACCAAGACGTAATTTATTACGATCGTGACGGCCAAAATTTAAAACCAATCTGAAAATGTAAATGGTGAAAGTTGCGAGATATTTCTTTCAAACGTGTACGTATAAAAATTAATACACGGAATGAATAGCCATTTGATCTAAACAAGTGTGCGATGATCGAGCCATAGTGCTGCAAAAATGGCAAAACGCGTGATATATTTAAAAGTTAAAAGTTTCTACAAATGCTCGAATACTTTTGTGAACGACACACTATGACAGAATTATGAAATACGTTTTTAGTTATGTGACGCTAACTAACTTGCGCAACGACCATAATGTAACAAGAAATGTTGCATAAAATTCTACACAGATTCGTCAGCGACTGAATTCAATGAGACGAAAGTTCATTAATCTTGAAGTGGGAGTAATAGAGTCAACAAAATATTCGGTATACTTCCATGTTTTATTTCATTTTCAAATACTTGCAAACGATAGCCGAATAATTTACTTTACACTCCCGTGACGAGTGCAGCAATCCCACTCATCAGAGGACGAACCTTTGACTCTCTCGAAATTCCTCTCAACCAGCTCTCTCAACTTGGATTTCACCGACAAACGAAGAATAAATAGCGCAATCGCGTCAGTGTCAGTCAGATCGGCCATCGGCAACGAGGCCGCGCGCGCCATCGGCTCGAAATCCCCCGGCGGGTAAGCCAGCCGAGAGAGAAGAAAAATTCGCGGGACTATCCTTCGAAGGACGACGGTCTGTGTCAAATTGTCACCGCTGTCGTTTCCTCGCAACGCTTCGAGCCGTTCTCGCTGCGAATCCCAACGCTGCGATTAATTTCCACCCGTCTCTTGTCAATTTTTCCTCGCGGCGTGCAAAAAGACCGTAACTTCTGATTTTCAGTCTGTATAACCTTGACGCTCTGACCCGGCTGAGAGCATCGGCTCTATGCACGAGATCGCATTTTGTCGTCGCGTCGATCGGAAATATTTGGTTGGTCAAAAAGTAACTGTGTTCTCTGTGTGTCTGTGTGTGTGTGTGTGTGAATAGAAAAACTTTATCAGACGATATATCGACCATTTTGCCATTACGACTCCGTATTTAAAAAAGTTTTCATCTTTTTCGATAAAAGAATGTATATCTACGAAATTAAGAAGGTTATTCTATCATCGGTTTCCCTGTTCATTTACTTTTATCACTTAACAAATACTCGATATTTCGAATAACGCGTAAAACAGCATACTTATCTTCATTGAAACGTCATTTATTGTCGTAGTGGATATATTTTTATTAAAGACGACAGGAGGAGACGACATTTCAGGAGAAGAAATGTTTCTTTTTCATTGAAGAAACGTTTCTTCAAGGAGATAAAAAATTTAGGGGACTGTGGTTTTCTAAATTCGTAGATAACAATTACATAAAATAATTTATTCTGTAATACTGTACGAATAATTTATTTGTACAACTTAACGTATAATTTGTGTAACAGAGGAAATATCGAATATTTGTTTGTTACACCGAGTTTCCACTACACGGAAATTTCTTGATCCGCGTCTAAGGATTCGAGATTCATTAGTCACGATGATACATCGCCATCGTGTCGCTTCGCTGTAGCCACAATTACAAGCCTCGACAGATCTTTTTTCCTCGCGTTTCGATTGAACGATCAGACGAAACCGAGAAAGACATTAATCAAGACAGGCTCTCCGACGGACCGAAAGAAGATTAAACGATGTTGCTGATACTCGCGTGACACGCAACACGCATTGAAAGATCGTGGTGGATGTCGATGAGGCTGGATGTAATCACTCGAAGGGAGCGGCTTGCGGTTTGGGGTTGCGTTGTGTAAACGCGAATCGTCAAGGTTGAGAGGGAGAAGGACTAGTCTGGTTGATTAGGGGATTGGTGGTGTTTGATAATTCGTTGTTCTTCTTCCCGGCTGAAAGATACACGAGTACACGCGATAGTTATAAACGCAATGTGTCGGAACGAAACGCGTGATTTATCGTGGCAACGTATAGAAACTTTCAGCTTGATTAAAAATAGGACTTAAAATAGGGCTTTCCACTCTCGTTTGTAGTCCCGTTTTTTTTTTTCTTTTTTTCGTTTCGCTCGCTTTTCACCGTGCTTCGCTGTATTTTATATCGGTACGCCATTACGGCTGGAATTAAGTTATTAAAGTTCCAGTGATTAAGATAAAGAGGTGTGCGATCGATCCTAATTTCTCTCTCGTAAGCAAGGGGAATTACACTTGAAGAAAGTGCGATTGCCGAGTAGAAAATTGCGCGGTAATGTACAGAAATTGAAGCACGTTCTTCGTAATCGTATAACTTCTTTTCGCAATCATAATTTTCATAATTACTGTTGCGATCAACGATTATTATTATTGAAATACAGAATTATTAAAATAATTCATTTTAATTGACGACAAGTGACAATTTATTAATTAATGATCAAAATGAGCCTTAGGTTTCGATCGTAATTAAAGCGAAGAAAATAATACTTGCAGAAACTTAAATTATGAAGCAAATAGAAAATTATACGATATATGTTTTCGTTTTTCCGAATATTTGAAATACAGACTTTTTTCGTTATTTCCTTCAATTAGTACAATTTCAACGTTGACGAGGTATTCTATTGTCCACCTTCCTTTGTCATCAGAATTTAAATCGCATTTCGGGAGAAATTTTTTAATTATATTTCGCCATCGGTTATCATTATTATGTGAAAATTCTTCAAAGCAATGTCGTCATTATTTCATCCCGATAGGCGCTGTGAAATTTTCGTTCCCTCGTTGTGTTTGTATTTTACGTAATAAACAGAATATTATTAAGGCACAAATTTGCGGTTTCTGAAATTCACGATACAACGATCGCGCGATGTTGAATTTGTAAATTTTGCAGTCCATCGTGCAGCAGCGTCTTTTCTCTTTAATTTGCATTTCCTCTCGATGACGCGAGTGTTATTTCCACGCGGGGTTCTTTCGCAAAATCGGCGTTCTAATTATGTGGAAATTTGTTTTAATAATTTTAATTCCTCCTACCTGTTTCACTCGATGAACATTATCGTTAAAAGCTAAAAGTCTTAAATTACAATTACTGCGTTTTGCAGTACTGCGTATGTGGAGAATTTGAAGAATTCACGTAATAAATACTCGTTAGAATATTTATCAAATAAACAGTTCTCCATCTAGGTTCCATCTACAAATTACGTTTGTAAAAATATTCATTCGTATAAATTTAATAGAAGAGATTCTCTGCCAGAATTTCATTTTTCTAACTTATATTTACACACACACACACACGCATATATATATATATATATATATAAAGAGTATTTGAACGAAGAACACAAAATTGGAAAATTTTATTTTTGATGGAAAGGTGTTCCATGCGTAATTGAAGTCGAATACTATCAATATTACCAAAATATGACGTTTCATATCTGAAAAATTCTAGAGATACTCTAGAAATGCTCTCCATATATAAATTCGCACGAATACCCGTTAACACTGCTGGTCTTCAGTATCAAAACACTCTAGTGTAAATCGTTACAATTCAAATGATAGTAATAACACGTATATATTAAATTAATAATAATTTGGGTATGAATTATTTAATAAAGAAACGAAATCCCCAATTCGTAGTGTAGATGCAGAAGGTTCTGACCTCGCCATCAATACATCCATCCGATTCATCGCCCCAGTTCACGTAGAAATTTCCCGTGCAAATCACCCGACTACCATTCTCGCGTGGCTAATTACTTCAACCCCGGAGACGTTCCAAGAAATTCATCAGACAGCTCTAAAAATAACAGCCGCCTTTCGTACCTCTCTCTCTCCTTCTGACCCCTGACCCGTCACGCGAAGATGAAGAAACGAACGCGCAATTCGTAAGAATAAACCTGCCGACCTTGGCGAGGTATTCGTTTCTTCGCCAGGTGCTTTCCGCTCGTTCTACGTGTTCCTCACTTGGCAGGGCTCGCTTCGAAGCGAAACCCTCGGCTCGAGAGCTCTCGCGAAAGCTTGGCCGAAGTTATTAACGGGCGAGGGGGTGAGGAGGGGGGAGCGACGACGTGAATGGATAATAAGAAGAGAAAGAAGAAGGGCGACACAGCTGGAAGAAGGGTGAAGAAAGCTTAGGCGAGCGAGTGGATGGAGAGGAAAAAGGAAAAAAGAAGCGAAGGAATAGCTAATGGAGATACCGGGCAGAGAGAGAGAGAGAGAGAGAGAGAAGAGTGGCGTCGAGTTAATAGCAAGTGCGGTAGAGCGAACCGAAGGGCGAGCTGCAAGCGGTTGAGATATTAAATTATACCAGCCACGTTGGCTTGACTTTCCCTGCCTTCTATTCGCGAGCTTGCGATTCGTCCCCGGGATATGACACGACAGAGGGGGTACAAGGGGGCTCTCTTTTCGAAGAGACGTTGATAGAGCATCAAGGTTAACGCGTTCGAGGACCGAGAACGCGACCATCGCGTCGTTTGATCCTCATCCACCCCATTGTCGTTTCTTCGATGATATTGTAAGGATTCTTCAAGATATTGTCGAGATTAAGTATTAACAATAATACATGCAGTCATAACTCAATCAACTTTTTCTCTCTTTTTCAACTCAGATCGACTCTGTTTCGCAAATCGTTTCTTTTCAAAGGCCATAGGCCAACAGGCCAGTTACTGTTATAACTAAAAGCAACTAAAGATGTAACAACTACAACTACAGGTAGGCTGCGATATTTTATATAATTTTAAATAATAATTTTACACGATGATGAAAAGTCAATAAACTTTAAAGAAAGTAAATAGCCGTAACCAAGAAGAAGATAAATTAAAATTTGCAAATTCTTCTGTTGGCAATAAATAAGTTAAATTTGTATTTAATTGCATGTAAGAGTCTCACGCAATTTCGTGTCCTCGATTTTATTTTCTTCCAGTTTCGTCCAACGTTATTCAATCATTCGTTTCGAATTTTGTTGAATTCGTCTCGTTATTCCAGTTATTCGTCGTTTTGTTAAAACTATGTTTATTAACATCTCAAAAAAAATTCTCAAAAATGATAGCATGTACATATAATAATATAATAATAATAATATAATACATATAATAATATTATGATAATAATGATATAATAATAATGATAATATAACATTAATACATTATACGTTGGAAAAATAGATAGCTGTACTTGCGCGCCACAACGTTTCATATGAAAAATGTGTCAAACCGACACGAGGGAAGTTACACTCCCAAAAACACGAATCCGCAGTCTGGCGATTACGCAACCAAAAAAAACACCACTACACACAGCTTTGGATCCTTCCAAAATCCGGCGGTCTCGAATATGTTAATGCCTCGGTGCTGGCCTTGTTTCTTTGGAACCAGTTCAAGGTCCACCGATTCAGCATGCACCAGCGTTGGCAGTCGAAAGACAACAACTGCCGTTTCGGGAATTTGTTGCGGCGTTTCCGAGAGGATCAAGCATTGTCCGCTGAAATCCGTATCTGATTCCACGAATGAAAAATATACGCGGTATCTCGGTGGTGTTTCGGAAGACACGTCGAGATTTATGGACACGTGCAGGGCGGAGTGAGGACGGGGCGTGATGCCATCTCGCGACGCCTCGTGATTTGATCGACGTTTTCGTACTGTTTGGTTGGCTGCTACTCGTACGACGGATCGAGAGATTTATCTCTGTCCAAGTGGAATTTTCTCGAATTAAAACGACGTAATGCGTTGTAAATTTTGTCGTTGACAGAGGTAGATTCACCGGCGGCGAGTAAATTAATCCTCGATTAGTTACGTCGGCTCGGTTTTAATACGGATTGGAATTTTATCGAAACGTCGATTAATTTCCGGGAGAAAGAAGATATACAACCGGCAGATTTCAGTACCTCGCAGTTCGTACAATTATTCGCGAAAATGCAAATATGTAACTTCGCCGCGGTGGTGGAATTTATGACACGCGCGAGAAGAGCGTAACTATACCGCCAATGACGAAAGATCGTTCGTATCTCGAACTGTTGCGAAGCTTCACTTCGTGAAAGATGATCGCACGACGATCTATTTCGAACCAACTTAACGAGCTTGTACTTCGATAGTAAAATTCGAACGATTGTTAAAAGCTGAAAATTGCAAGATTCTTCTCCCCACTTCAGTGGTTTCGAAGACTGAAACGATCCCCTTTACAACGATCGCTTAAAGCTGGCTGCACTACTTCTCCGCGCCGCTTTATTTTTAAAGTGACAGATATCCAAGAAATCCTACAACTACGTCGTTTAACCCGATAAAGTAGCAAAAACAAATCGCGCGGCAACTTTCAAGGAGTCGTTGCAAAGAGAAAATTCCAAAATTCGAGACCGTGGTAGATCCGATCGTTGAAAAAAATTTCTCAACGTTTCTCGAGTATGTTTCGAGTTGTTTTATCATTTTCAAGAATAAAAGTACGATGCGAAAATTATGACGTTTACCAAATGAATTTTGCGACAGTTTCAAATAATTTTCGTTGTCGGTGGTGCGCTCCGAATACAACGTGATCTTCTAAATCCGCGTAATAACATCGAGCTTCCGGCACGGTTAATACGACATAAATATCTCAAGTTTCCATCCCAACTCGGAATTAAACGTTGGCGATGATCAGAACTTTAACTTTTCAACGTCGGGGAGATAACACGGTCGGAAATCTTGAAATAACAGGGCTGCGAGAAGCCAGTGGGGAAAATAAGGGACGAGAGAGGCAGCCAATCGATTAATAGACCAAAATGAAATTACTTTTCTTCGCGTCGGACGAGAAAGCAGAAACTGACGTTGCCCGTAACTGGATAATTTTCATTTTAACGCAGTGAGAGACAAAACATTCGCCACGTGGACTTTTTGCCTTTGAATAAAATATAAGGGGAAAAAAGATAAGATAAAAAAAAATACGGAAAGAAGGAAGGATGCTCTTGCGAAACGTTGTGTATGCGTGTCGATGAAATTTCTGCTCGTGGTCGGTGCAGTTTCCGCGGTGAAATATATCGGTGTTTAACTATCGACTAATAATCGCTTCACTTCATCTTTTTAACGCTGTAATTAACTAATCTCACGTGTACCGCGCTATAAAATGTATAAAATATCGTGAAATATAGTAGCACGTATACGCGATCATATCTTTATCTCAGTAAAAGCCAACATAAATTCTGTAGAAAGTGGAACACACATATTTTAACAATTTAGAAGAATACCTGTTTTAAAATAGTCTAATTCGAAATGAATTTAATACGGAAAAAAATCCAAGTTCGCGACACGTACAGAATTTTTTAATGAAAGTTTTCAAGAAAATACTTCCTTTCATGTTTCGTGAATCATGTTTGTATGATTAATCCAGTTTCTCTCTGTCCCAAAAAGTTATTAATGAAAAAAGTAGAGGTATCGCGAAGATTTGCTGATTTCCAAGATATTAAAGAATATCTCGAAGAAAGTAAGTCAAATTAACAGTGGAAGTATTCGAGCGAAACACAAAGTTGGCGTGATTCGTTCACCTAAACTGATTTCGCCGGCCGCTATAGGAAAATATCTGATTTAGACGCCATCGCCTATACTAGATAAACCACGTTAATGCGGGAGTCTTTTGTAAAGGCAACACGCCACTTCCTTATCTGATCAACACTCGCGGAAATAAATTCACCGGGTATGTGTGTATAGCTGTATCAATGGGTGTAATCAGTCATCGTTAATAAACAACCCGTATCGTGGATCTTAATTTGTCTGAGATTTTAACGAATAATTATAAAGCTGGAAAGAGAGAATTCCTCTTCTCTCAGAAAAATTTGAAAAAAAAAAAAGAAAATTGTTTATTGAACGGTGTTTTGAAAGTGTAACGTGCAGGTCAACCATTTACGAGGCTGTTAACTTATCAAAATGATATCGATAACAAGCAGCCTTTGTCGTAGATGTTAATTTGCCTGGAGTTTTAACGAAGAATTGTGAACAAATTGAAAATTATCATAGACTGATATTTTGCAAGTGGAACAGGTCAACTGTTCACGAGACTTTAACTCGCTGCCACTACTGTATCAATTGATAGGAATTTTATTGAAAGAAAATGATAAAAATTTCTAAATGTACTAATAATTTAGTCCAAAAATGTATTCGTAATTTGTCGATCAATTTTTAATAACTGATAATTTACAAGACTCTGCATTCGATTACTGCACGTTGTCAACGAAATTGATATCCTAATTTTATTGCATTTCATTTTCTCTATAAAACGAACATGAAAAACACATAAATAACTAATCATTAATTAAAGAATTTGGAAACGTGATTGGTAATAAAATACATAATTAATTCACGTAATGTGTACCTTAGGCCTGCTACCGTCTTACGAACAACTATCGAGTTCACAATTCATGTTTCTTCTCTTGTCTTTTTAATCACGTGCTACGAGTGTCTAATACTCTCTCTTTAAAGATGTTTCAAAACATCTCGACACGAAATCTCTGGTCGTACAACGCGCAAAGATGTAATTGCAGCTGATAAATTGAATTCCTTATCGCCGGTCTGGGTAAAAAGCTGATAAAGGATTATTTGCCCCGGAATATTCATGGTAGTTTACTGGTCTTTTTATTTATTTATTTTTAGTTTTCTCCATTCTTGCCCAATATTAATCTTCGACCGATTGCCATGGTCGACTTGTTTCACTTACGGCTCATTAATCGCTCTTTCGATACTCTTATGTTTCTTATATACATATTATTAATAATTAATTAATATATTAATAATTTATTCAAATTTATAACGTGTATTATATATTTTATTCATATTTCTCTACAATTATAAGAAGCATCTAAAGTTTCAATGAAATATGAATATGTTCTCGTTAATATACTTCTTTTTAATTAAGTTTTCATCTTTCTTATTTGCTGAATTGAACAAGTTCGTGAGATTGAATTATTAGAATGTGAGAACCATAGCAGCGTTAATACCATTAGAAAATATAACACAGTCGCGAAGAATGCATTTCAACGATAATATCTCTTGGCACAGTACCAGCTCCTTTCTTGGAAGGTCTTCCATCCAATTGTCCGTGTGAGTTATACGCGAATATTTTATAGTTCATTCTGTGCTTACTCTCTTGCTATTTTCGTCAAGCTTTTATCTGATATGAATTTTTCGAAAATCTCTATTGACGTTGTTTTTGATGGGGAACAACCGTAAGCTGAAAGTCTCGCAAATGGTTGACCCGTTCTACTTGCTGAACACCGCTCCCGGCAAAAATGTGAAAATCTAACTTTATGGCGACACGAGACAACATGTTTATATCGTGTATTTTTGAAAATGATTGACGTGTAAAAGAAGATTGAAAATTATTGTCACTAACCCGATTTTTTCCACATTTTCTACCCGAGACTTTGAACGTCGTGCTCCGTAAATAAACGTTTCATTGCTGCGCCACGAATAGATAATTATAATTATATTATTTTATAATTATTGTAACAACTATTAAATAACAATTTTTGTATACCATTATCGTAGTGAATATATTCGTAATGCAATTAAAATTCATAAGTACTTACGATTGAAATTAATTACATGGGATGATTTTTGAAAATTTCACTTTTACTTTTTGAAAATTGATTCTCAAAAAGAATTTCCGATCTATCAAAAAAAAAAAAATCTGTCTCGTCTTTGAAAAAACAAGTAAGTAAGCTTCAACAGTTTAATAAATATTTCTTTCTAAACCAGTAAACGAGCCACATAATTGGACTGCGGATTTTTATACATTTATAAAAAGTTTAAAGACACGGTTTAATATTCTCATTTCTTTTTTTAATTGCACTTAAATTGTGGAAACGCGAGATTGCACGAAGATACACCCGCACCCCGGTCGAATTAAATCCAGTAACCCACGCACATCCCCTTTAACGTTTAACACAACATCCCCAAAAACGAACTTATCTCACCGAGAACGCAATAATCTACGATATCCCTTTAATTCTCCCATTGGCGCAAAATTCGCCCCTCTCCCAAACCGATTCAAATCAATCCCCTCAAGATCCATTGTTCGAGGCTGCTTCGAGAAAAGTCGATTCGTCGATATATCGCCCGGCGCAAATCTGCTTGAAAGTCGACACGCAGAAAATTCCCGGAAATCACGTTTACCTCCCGACGGAGAAGCGTATCGGTCAGCATCTCGCGTGGAAATCGCAAAATATCACGATCCGTCGAGATGGCTTAAAGCAATAGAAAAACGAAAAGAGAATGAGAGAAAGAAAGAGAGAGGGAGAAATCTCGGTAACCTTATATCTCCTCACACGGCTGGGATCGTGACAAGTCGTGTGATTTCGAGACGTCTCGCGATCTTTCGAGACGTCGAAAACTTCTTCTTACACACATGTACCTACCTACGTATGTACATATACGTATATACTCCTCGGCTCAGAAGCCCTAGGACGAGTAATACTTTTGTTATACGAAAATGGAAAGATTAAATACGATACCCTCTACGAGATGGAATCTGTAGAGCGTTGGTACGTTAGCAATTGTGTGCGAAATTTAAAGATTTTATTGTCTTTATTATTGTCTTCTGGCATTACAAAATTATAAAAGTGATATCACAAAATTATAAAATGGTCATTAATGCATTAGAAAACGAAAGCAATCGTTTGTCATAATATTACGAATATTTGATTTAAAAGATATTTATTGCAAATGTGTATCTAGTAAAATATTAATGTATAACATGAAATAAACGTCTTAAGCGTGCAAGTGTATATTAATGTAATGAATTATAATGTCTGTATTTGTAACCTAAACCTAACCTAAACCTTTAACAAATACTTCGCAACTTATACATATATATTTCCACATTTGTTTCAAACTTGATTAATATAATAGTGACGATCGTCTCTCACTGCAGCGTTAACGAAATTTCAAAAACATAATACGCAACATGATGTATATTTCATAAAAAAAAAAAGGTATTGTTTTCTACAAGTGTTCGAGTATCTTCGTGCGAAGAACGTAGGACGCAATCCTGGCACGGGCTTAAAACGGTAAAAACATTGCACGTAAGATACAGAAACGTTGGTTAGTATCATCTCGTATCGTCCCCTGCTGTTCCGTATTTTCATATATTTCACATCCCTGCGGAAGGATCGTTATCTGACCGGAGAGTATTTTGTTCGCCGCAGCGGTTCGCGTAACTCAAAACTTCCTCTCTCTGCTGCTTCTTTTGCTAATAAAAACATTATTTATTGAACCGGCCGCGGTTTGTAGTACCTCCAAGAGAGAGAGAGAGAGAGAGAGAAAGAGCGGCACTTAAGATTTCTCCCTTAGGGAAGAATTACTGCGGAAACGTACCGAAGCTCCGAGGTAAAACTGCTGCTTTCTTGGACTGGACGTTGTCGCGATAACAAATCGCGAATCCACGTTTTTGCGTTTTTATAAAACAGTAGAGTATGCTTCGCAGGGAATTTTTAAGATTATTTGATACTTGGTTGAACGATTTGTTATTCAGTTCGCAAATGAACGATGTAATGGACTGAAGTGACGAACGAATGGACTGAAATTTTAAAAGCTTGAAAGTCGAAACAGCGAAGTCATTTTTCCGGTGGTGCCGAAAGTTACACTGCACGTTTTAGATAACTTTTATAATAATATTTTCAGATAATACTTTTTGCTCTCTTCTTTTGCCAATTCTCGTTATTTATAAATAAATAAAGATGCTCTTCAGTTTGACGAGAATCTTTAATCCCAAAGTAATATCGTCGGCTTGCAGATGCCTGTAGAAATTATGATCGATTTAATTTCACTTCACATTAGTATCTTGTATTTATATTTTATATTTGCATTTTTACACTTCTGTTTGCATTTGCGTTTTCATCATATTTATCTCAACTTTACCTCTCTTTGCTTAACTTGGAGAAATAAAATTACATCAGATTAAATCCGATTTAAGCCGATTATTAAACGAAATAACTCGGAATGAGGTCGAATCAAAAATTAACTAATGCTCCGACTCTCAGTCTCGCCATTGATTAAATATTTTTCAGCTTTCTGTCGTCGTAAGACTCGACGTGCACGAGTGATTTTTGTCGCTGCGATCTCGCCAGCGGTACAGTCGCGTTTATGCTGCAAAGGCCGAGTCATTCGAGCAAAAATAGATGAATGGACTATTTCTGGTTGAACAGTCGTGGCGCATTTAAAACAAATACTTCCCGTTCGTTCTCTGCTTTGGCAAAAATTCGTGCTCGTCTCGCGTAAACGGTGATCGAGCTACACTTCGCAGCAAATTTCGAGCGAATATAGCAGCGTAGTTTGAACTGAGCATGAGTGAATGCTATGGAATGTTCGGTAATTAAACTTAGACGCGTTTACATTAAGCGACTATAATTCGTTCCAAGATCAATCAACTGACGTTTACTGAACGATCAGAAGTTTCAAATTCGTTGGTTAAATTATGTTGCTAGTTTACATATTATAAATCATTTAATCAAATACAAGAATTTTCTGATACTGAGATACTGAATTTAAATATTTCTGATTGTTCTGACAAAAGTAGTCCATTTGTCTATTTTCAATTGTACCCTTTATCTTATAACCAAGAAAATAATTAAATAATAATTAAAACTGAAATTAAAATTATTATTATTAGCATAATATTAAATTCAAACGAATTTAGGACTGATGCACAAAACCGTTGTCATATTACACGAATATAATTAAAATATAAATGTAGACGTAAATTTTTTTCCTTGTCGTATTCCAGGAAACATATAATTATAGATATAGACAAAAATATAAAAATAGGAAACATTCTTAGAAGTAGGTAAAGTTGATAGCAAATGCAAAAGATTTCTATCAAATATCAAACGCAAGCTGAACATTTTCTGTTCATAGCACTTTCCTACAAATTCAATGAAACGTAACATAAAAATGAATTTCAAGCATATACAATCCATTGCTATTTAAACAAGCCTGTGTTTTACACACTATATTTAGAGAGGATCCAACAATCGTTGCATCACATATCTATTTCCAACTGAACGGTCTAATTTATACGCTCCAAAATACACAAAACTTCACGACAATGCATTCCGCGAGATAGCATATACATTAAGTTTCACATTTCATACCAGTAAACAGTAAATTCTACCTGCAAATGATTTCACAAGAAACAGATAAGAAAGCCATAAAACTAGCTGCACTCTTATTTAAAAAAGCAACTCGCATAATAAAACGATTATTTTTAAAACGTGAAAAGCGATGAAATATTAATTGAGCTATTAATTGTACTTAATTCAAATGGCGATTTTCGTGATGAAAAACTTATCTATTTATAAATATATATATATATCTCACCTTTCTGGCTAAAATTGAAGACTTTGTATCAGGAGAGCATGAGGTCCGAGGAGGTGGCACGCCAGAATCGTAGAACCAGCTGTGCTCTTGATAGTCCAACCTTTCGAAAAATGTTTTGCCGCGAATATCTAGGAAACCGGACTGCCTTTCTGGCTGAAATTTTAGATTTTGTATCAGAAGAACGTGAGGTCCGTGGAGGTGGCTCCTGAATATTAAAGCTATGCTCCTGATATTTAGAACTTTCAAAAAATGTTTTAGCTAGAATATCTGGGAAACCGCCGTGCCTTGCAGGCTGAAATTTGTGGTTTTGTATCAGGAAAATGTGAGAATATATGGTGAATTGTATTTTGGGGTAGTAGGTTTTTTGAGCGGTGATAAGATTCATATTCAACGACGAGAAGCATACGCACATAAATTATTGAAATTTTGTGAAATAAACAAGTAGCATAGAATTATTTATGTTTTAAGACATAAGTCATAAATCATTCTTGTCGCGCAGAAAACACATCGATGTTTATTATATTTCCCTCAGGAGTAGCAATTTATATGGAAGAAAGTATTACAAGACGCCAACCATGAAACTCATATTCATGAAAACATCATGTATAGAAGCATTGTCTGACGTATAGTACTTCTGTTGAAATAAAAATTATTATATATAGTAGGATTTGTATACTACTATATGCTTGTAGCGGCCCTACGATTCCTCGACTACGAGTTTCGAACACTCGACTTGCACAAGCCGCAAGTGGCTGCGCGCCTAGCGTCGAGGTCCTACCGATCTCCGATGTTAAGCAAGCAGCATGCGGAACCCCGCTAGGAGGGTGAATCCGGGCCCAGCCTAGCCCAGGGGTAGTTATAACAACAAGCGTCTGGGGTAAAAGGAGTCGCTGCCATCAGCCCCACTGATGATGAGTCTAGGCAGTGACTCCGAGACGAAACGCAATCGCCTTTCTTCTCACTTCCTTTCACACACTCCTTCAGTCCTTCCAGCAGCATCCAGGGTCTTTTAAATACTTTACAGATCCCTAAATGCTTATGAATAAAATGATTATAATAAAATATTATATATAAATTCTTAACTTAAAGTCTTAATTTAGAATGTTCTTTTGAAATATTGTCATCAAAAAATCACATATATAGGCGCTACCGAGAGTATTACTGTGTTTTTCAACGTAGAATTTCTTACGGTAACGTGATATATACTTTTAATATAATCCACATGTAAAGTTATTGAGAAGTTAATATTTTGAAAATGATTTTATTTATTTAGCGTTACTTATAATACTATTTTGCAAAATGAAATATAACCATTACAAATCTTTTTTATCGAATTCATTTATAAAACATTTACAAACCTCATAATGTCCACCGAAAATTGTACATGAAGACAGCATCACAAGTACGATCTTCTTCAATAGACGGTAATTATTGTACACACGATGTGTTAACAGATTTGCAGAATTATTATAAAGTCCATAAAAAAATCATATACGAAGTCACTGTGTAAAATGAAAAGTAACCATCACGCTGACTCAACGCGCGTATTTTTACCTAATCCATTTATAAAACGATTATGAAACTCACATCCGCCAGAAGTAATAATACATGTGAAAACACTATCTTCTCTGAAGCAGAAATTTCTACAACAGAACCACCGTCGGTGGACAAACATTTTTTATCCAATCCATCAAACGACCATTTTTCATTGGACAAAGAGGATCCGCCTGAAGGTCCTGTACTGACCCACATTACTACAACGTGGTGTGGCCCATATATCATAAGAGTACTTCAATGCAGAAGACGCGTAATAAAAAAAAAAGATGAAAAGGACACTCGGCGAGTAAGAGAATCCTTTTAACTAGATTTTCCGGCCCTTGAGCGCGCTAAATCACTAGCAACCATAAATCTTTCGCCGTAAAGTCGCGTTGCACGATCACGATTAGCTCGTTGGCTGCGCTTTTCCTCTTATTCTAACGAGAGGTTAGAGATCAATGCGAAAGCGATCTTCACGTCGCAATGACACGCTCTCAATTTATTTATAAACGATTTGCGCAAATCGACCAGGCGAATCGATCGATTCTTTTTTCCCGCGCGGGCGAAACGATTCGCGTGAAAATCGAAAACAGTCTTCTGAAAGGAGCTGACAATAATTAATCGCGCTAAAGCGAGCCGGCCATCGATCTAGCTTTTATCGGAGGAAAACGTTCGCTTTTCGCACGAACGGGGGAATCGTGAATCGTGAAATTTTCTGAAATTTTCGCACGCGTCAATTGTGAGCGAGCATGTGGGACGAACGATTGTGGCAAATAGATCGCATCGTTGGTGATTGTAAAATATCAACGAGCTATAGGAAGCAATGACTGTCGAATAATTGGAAGAATGATTGGAAAACAGGGTCCAAGTCACCAAAAAAATTGTAATGATAACGTAGAATAATATAGAATAAAAGAATAATAATAAATAATACATAGTAAGTATATAGTAAAGAATAATAATAATAACAAATAATAATAAATAATATAGAATATAGAATAATATGGTAAATGATATAGAATAAAAGAATAATCGTTAAATAGTAGTTAAAAAAATGGAACTTGCGTAGATAAAAAATTTTTTAAATACATACATTAATTTTGTGTGTTCAGTCCGTTAAAGTATAATTTATTTATCAGAAGTTCAAAAAAAGAATAACATGTCACAATATATTGAATAAATCAAAGAAAATATATTTTCAAAGATGAGACAATTTATTTGAGACACGCTCTTCACTCGATATTCAAAACTTCCAAGTTTTTGGTAAGACTTAGATATATTATTCTTTGAACACGTCGTGCGTATTTTCTACAAATATATAAAAATCCGCAAGCTGACCATCACAATAAGAGTATAATTAATACAAACAATCCTAAAGATTAACGAACGTGGTCCTTGTACACTGGACAAAGATCAATTTATACGGAAACGTCAAGAAATAAAACTGAAACCACGTAAGTGACAGATTGTTGTTCAACGCAAATAAAATTTCGCACGTCGCAGTCCAAGGAATTAACGAATAAATTTATTTGTGTCTCTTCGAACGCGTCAACACGTGGCTGTTATATACGAGCATATTCGAGACGCGATCGTGCAAAACGAAAGTACGTTCTCGAGAAGATTTACGACGATAGAAATTAAAAACGAATCCGCGCGGATAGCTTTGCAGCATAATTGTTTCCCGACGTTTCGAAACGGGAACCGAAAATTGTCAATGTATTTTCAGATCTCTCTTGCACGCTACGGAATGAAATACTCGGAACGAAGTGTTTATTTATTTATTTATTTATTTATTTATTTATTTACGCAAACGAATTATTATCTCGTTTGTCGAGATTAATGACAAAAATGAAACGTGAAAATGAAAAATCGACCGTAGGACACGAGAGCTCGAGAAACTTTGAAATTCTACAGACTTCCTTTCATCTCTGTCGAATGCTCCGAACCTCTGAACTGTGATTACTCGCGTCACTGCTCGCGTACATTTAAAAATTTCTTCTCGTAAACGTTGCATACTTTAATGTCGTCTTAACCTGCCGTTAACGTTTATTTCTCATGTTATTTTCATGGACGTTTATTGCTCTTCTTCCTTCTAATTGAAATATTTGTTCAAACATAGGATTATCCGAGTCGAAATAGTCATAAATATATACAATATAATACATTATCGGTCGATTTTTATGCATCGTTCATATTTTTATGTATGTAATTAAAAAATTACATTGATAAACATTGATAAATATTTAGTATGAATTTCACGACTCAACTATATATCTCAACTAGTTTCAAAATTACGACTCGAGTAATTCACATAGTTTTAAGATCAATAAAAAGGAATATCTTGCTTTACTGTCTGCTCTCTAAAATTCCATTTCCAATTCCACTGCTGTTTCTCTTTTCCTTTTTTCTTTAATTTACGCCTCTTTTCAAAAAAAAAAAACCTAAACCACTCTAAAACCATTCTCTTCAAAAAAGACCTTCTCAATCGTATTTCAAAAAAAAAAAAACAGAGAGAAATTACCTCGACTGGCAGAACGCCATTCGATCCTATCCATCGATCATTCTTTCGAAAGCAGTGATCACCATTCGTCATTAACTGCATACTTCAACTACTTGCAAACTGAATAATTCAAGAACCGAATACACTGTTTCACTTTTATCCTCTGAAACCTTCATTTTTCATCTATTTCCTTTTTCCCTTTTTGAATTCCTCCTCCGCAATTCCTCTTCGTCCCCCACCCCCTCAAAAAAAGAAGAAGAAAAAAGAAACTGGATAACCTCTCCAACATCACCGCTTCGAAAGAATCTTCCCATCTTTCATGCTCGAAAAAAATAATCAACCGAGACGTAGAACGCCCCGTTCGATCCCGTCGTTAATCATCGGGTCTCTCGAAATATCAGCAACAATTACTATCCATCCTCGGCCGATTAAAATTCTACATCGCGGCTGCAAATTTCCAAGGGGAATCTAGGCGAATCGAGCCACGATCGAGCCACCACACGCGTCACGTGCACGTACAGAGACAGAACGAATTCGAGGAAGGGCGATCGCTTTTTATTGATCGATCCCTCGTGCAATTCACGGGCGGCGGAGGGCGAGGGGGGAGGGAGGATAGAGAGGGAGGCAGGATTATCCATTAGAAGGTTCACCGCGAGATTCCGTATACATGCACGGGCCGGGCATTTTTCATTGATCGAGGCGTTCCTTTTCACCGGCAGCCGCGATAGCTGGCCGAATGTCTCGCCTGTCAACCTTTTAACAGTGCCGCGTGTGAATCGATGCCCGAGCCTTGGGTATCGCGACAACCGTTCGCACTTCTCTTTCCCGTATCGAAAAGTAGAAACTTCAGAAAAAAAGACGAATAGCAGTCGACATACGGGTCTGATGATTCCAGCGTATCGAATGCTATGTGGGACGAGAGGGAATAAATCCAAGTGCATGACGCGAGACATTAGGATTATTAGCTAACAAGTGGATAAGACAGACAGAAACGGAACTATCAATCGAACAATGCAGGATTTCGTCACCCTAAGAACTGCAGTAAGGAAAAACTTAAGGAAAAAAAAGGAAGACTTATATCTCAGTACGATTCGTCTCACTGAAAGGCCCAGAAGCAACTGTACTGACTAGGAAATGAAGACGATTTTTTTGCCATAAAATTTTATCGACATGCAAACATTTGAATCGATGCAAAACAAATTACAGGCGCGATCACTCAGTACCAGACAACGCCACTCCTACTCGAGGTCTACCCTACGCCCCCTCGCGAATCACGTGACCCAAATCAACCAATCGCTAATTTTCGTTGCATCAGCGTTGCACTTGAAGAGATCCGATTTTCTGGGTTACCCCCGCTAAAATCACTTTCAGTGATAAAAAAAGAAAAAAACTATCAATCGAGATCATTGATAGTATCTTATTATTTCACTCAGTTGTGATTAAATAAATATTACGTTTCATTTCAGCAATTCGAATTTGTTTCTTTTTTTTTTTTTTAATAATTTGTTCGGAAATGTTGATAAAATTGGACGAAAAGAATAATTAATATTACAATGTACAAGTGAAACGATTGAATTTGATTTGATTTAATTAATTTAATTCAACAAATTAATTAATATGGTAATCAATTCCACGTTGGCAAGATTGTTCTTGCATTAATAATTATCCTATTAGTTTGTCCAACATAATTTATTTTAATGACTGTATCTTCGACTTTTACAAAAACTTCGTCAGTTTGTTAATTATTTTTCAAGACTTATTAATTGCTTTTCAAGACATCTACATCTTTGAATATTAACAGGTTGTTCTTTTTAATTATGGAATATTAAAGTCCTCGTGTTATATTATATATGTAAAATAATACAGTTAGAGCAATAAATCATTGTACAAAATCTTAGTACAAATACAAAAAAACAATTAGAAAACGAAAGAGACTAAAATTCAGTGACTTTCTCCTTTAAAACAATTATTCTAACGAATCATTGTTATAAAGGAGGAATGAAAATTTGTCTCTCCTAATTTTGGCCGCAGTTACAGCTGTCTAAATTGCACGATGCCGACCTGTGTTGTATAGAACGAGCAAACAGTCCCGTGTTGGCCCGCATTTCGTGGATCGTCGCCTTTCGCCTCTCAAATTACCTTTGTTGACCAAGAGCCAAACCCACCACCAAAAAGCTTCCGTTAATTACACACTTAATGATTACGAATCAGGATTAAACGACGTGTTTTGCGGTCAAATGATTGTTTGTGCTGTGGGTTGTCCGTGACACGTGCGTTTCATTCCAAGGAGGTGAACTTTGACCGCTCTCACGAACATGCAACGGCGGACAAAAGAAAGTTTATACAGACAATAAATGCGAGTCCCGGATAAATATTAAATTGATTAATTATGAAAATATGATAACATAAAATAATTTAATATTTAATATATATCATACGTACAATAATATCAAATTTGGAAGTATTATGTTATACAAGTATTTAAATATTAAAATAAAAATATTATATTATACACTTTGGTAACATTACATTTATTCATTCCTTTCGTAAAATACAGTTCCATTTTAAAATACACTTGACTTTTAAACTCTCTTTTATCTGTCACAGTGTCACGTGTGATTGTTTCAATAAATTTTGTTGTAATAAATAATAATTATTAAATGAGTAGTTCGCTAATCACAAATACAAAAAAAAGAGAGCTGACAATTTCTCTACAAGTATTTTGATTTCCTGGAATGTTAAACGATGACCACGTAAATTGAGAACTATATGAAGAATGGAATCACCTCCGATTGTGAGGGATGACTATTTTAGAACGAACCAAACAGTACACTTTTCCGATAATTCACTGGATGACTAATGCATCGATGGGATTATACGCCAGTACGCAGTCGCTGGTCCAGCCTCCGATGAAACATTATTTCGTTTTGCCATGCGGGTTCGACGATATTTCTCGTTTCACGTCGGGGAGGAAAGATTTACTCGGGGTGAAATAAAAGATGAGTGAAATTTATCTCTGAGATGTATAACCCTTTCGCGTCCTAAACATTCGCTAAATGATTCATCGACCTCTCTGTCATACAGACGCGAAATTTCTCTCTCTTCGCACTCATCAAGAAATGATATAATACAATAAAAGCTACACGTATTTAATAGAAAAATTGATGAAACGATACGATCTTTTTAGAAGATGCATTATATTTCACGATCCTTTTATTATTTATCTTGTTTAGAATTTTATAATCATTTGATCCCATCCTCTAAAATTCAGTTCCATTTCTAAGTGCTTGCTTTCTAAGTTTCTTCTCCATTTTCGATTTCCAATCTGACACAAATCTCGACGATTCGTTAAATTCGTAGGCTAAATACGTAGCGTGTAAAGAAATTATTTGTTACAACGTGACTCTACGCTTCTGAACCGATGGAGAGTTCTATTAAAAAAACCTGCTGCGAGATTTTCACCTTGACCCTGATTGCCAAGATCAAGTTCTTTTTTTATCGTCGTGCTCCAGCCGAGAAAAGGAAGAAAAGTCTCGAAGGAACGGAGGGATCTCAAAGGAAATGAATCGTTCCCGCGGAAAAGGATATTGAAGTTCCAATAATCCTTAATGTCGCTTCATTTACAATCAGCTTTACCTTTACGCTCGAATGTTCAAAAGTGCGAAGCTTCAGAAGTAATATAATCGTGACGAATAATCCCCTTCGACCCTGTACATACCAACTATTCAGCAACAACGAAAGAATTTTATACATCAGAGTGCCATTTTTAATTCACTTTAGCGAAAGACCAAATTTTACCATTTCAGCGAATAGAAACCTGACTGACAGTATAACAAATTTCTTTCGCGTTGTTAAACGCGAAACAAACGAACGCCAAAGACATTTCGGGGAACTCGATACATCGACACACAGACCGGCGAGAGAGAACATCGATTCACGCGTTAATTCCGCGCGGAGTAACAACGCGATTATTCTCCTATCCACTTTCGGCGAAAACGCTTTAAAAGCGCAATTACGCGGGATAACGACGTTGGCGTTTCGCGTAAGAATCTCCGCCGCATAATCCGAGCTTCAATAGAAGGGAACGTGACGCGACCGAGTAATTTAGATGAAAACAAATATCAAGAATGTGAGTGAAAAAGAATTGGAATTGTGTAAACGTGTAAAGGTGAAAAGAGGGGTTGGATTGAGGCGAAAGCAAGACGCGGTGAACGTGTAACGTGAATAACAACGCAGTTTCTCATTCTTGCGTCGTTCTACGATTTTAATTTCGCGCGAAGCTCCGCTGCTTCGAGTTAAACCGCTTGCAGTTAATGGCCCCATGCATCTTTGATGCAACGCAGCCATGCCTCAGGTAGAATTTTCTACGAAATTTTGCTCGAGACAGTTGCTCCGCGAATTCGTACGAGAGACGAACGTTTTGCGTGTGATAGTTTCGTGTAAACGATGATGAGGCAAGGGATAGTTGCTACACTGTGGATTTTCACTCTTCGGGTGATTCAGGCTGATGCAACGAAAATTAGCGATTGGTTGATTTGGGTCACGTGATTCGTGAGAGGGCGTGGGGTAGACCTCGAATAGGAGTGGCGTTGTCTGGTACTGAGCAATCGCGCCTGTAATTTGTTTTGCATCGATTCAAATATTTGCATATCAATAAAATTTTATGGCAAAAAAGTCGTCTTCATTTTCTAGTCAGAACAGAACAGTTGCTTTTGGGCCTTTCAGCGAGACGTTAGAACAGTCGATTTATAATCTTCGTGTATTTTTAGAGACTCAAATAATTCTTCTTCGTTGCATTATCACTAATTTCTTTGCTACAAATTTTATACTTGTAAATGTACTTGTATTTAAATTTGAGAATTTGAAATTAGGAACAAAACCCCGAAGAAGTGAATTTGCAACCGCCCTTATCACGAGTCAACAGTAGCACACTTTAACCTGAAAACTTTCACGGTCGATTCTCCCTCGCGATACATGAGCGGCTACGATATGTTCGAAAATCCCGTGATACGATGAATCTCCATCGGAATTCAGGTCGTCCATCACGATCCGCAGCGTTCTCTCAGGAGGATTTCCGGCTGAAATCTTCCAGTAGCCCCGGCTCCGCGAGATTCTTGCGCGCGAGAACACTAGAGAGTTACACGTTACGTCCGTGAATTCAATTTCTCGCAAGGATTCGCGGGATAATGAGGTCGTCAGGCCAGAGGCATGACTCTGCATCATCCCACGTCGCCATTGTTAGCAACCTTTAGCAACGTCTACCTTCGGACAGCTACTTTCCGAACAATCCTCGTCGAGATTTCGGACCAGACCAACTGATTCATTTCCACCAATGGCAAATAGTTTTCGCGTGTAGCCAGAGACCTGTCTTTTATGAGTGTTTCCTACGAAACTCCGTTGACCATTACGAAAGTTCTATACGTGTGGTGTCACGGATCGACCTTTTCCTTTTTTTTCTTCACATTCGTTTCTTTTCTTTCTTTCTTTTTTTTTTTTTTTTTTTTTTTTTTTTTTTTGTTCGTAACAAGTGAGGGGATTTCTCTGCTAAATTCAGAGCGAGGGGAGAAATTTTTCTCTCCTCGTGCGCGACGTGTTTTTAGTATTTTCCCATTTTTAGTTTCAAACGTGAGTACGTGCGATAAAAAAAAAAAGTTTTATAGTCGAGAAGACGAACGTTGCAAAATTCAGTTTAGCTTGAATTTGTTTTAAAGAGCAACATCATTTGGTAAAGTTAGATTTATTGTCAGGGTTAAGGGTGTTGAAGGTGTTGTATATTTATAAATATATTTAGCAAATTCTAGTTAATAATTAATTATCATAGGACACGTGCGTTTGTTATAATTTATTACAAATTTATTCTTTAGTGGTCGTTTATCGCTGAAAATCACAGCAACTAAAGTCATTAGTTATCAGCATTGACGTGACATTATTGTAGCGTTGCCGGTCGTTATGGTTTTTAAGTGAAAAATAATGATATATTATCGTGCCAAGTATCAAAGATATTTTAATGCTTTATAATTTGACAAACATTATATTCAAAAATAAACAAAGATATTAATGGAATTATAAATCATTAAAGAAGTATTAATGATGTATTAATATATGTAATATATTATATAAAATTATATCTCAATTTATAGATTAATTAGAAAAGATCTTCTCTTTGCGTGAAGATTAAGATTGACAAATTCGAAGAATTTGTTCTAACCATTACGTAACACAAGAAGAACAGTCAAACTTTTCGTGTTCTACTTTTTTTTATAAATCCTACTTTTTCAAAATTTTTTAAATTCTACTTTTTTTATAAATCTATCACTTGTTAGCAGCTTATTATGTAACATAAGCTAATATTGGCCTGTGTATTATTTTCTAAGAATATATTATATTATAACATAATATATTATATCCTGTGTATTATTTTCTAAGAACAATATTTCTGTTCCTGCTTAATCCTTTGCATTTGATTGTCCCTTCTGAGGGGACGTAGCACCTAAATCTAGCTAAAACAGCTTGGACTTCCTCTTCTTATAATTTACTGATCATTGTGATCATTGATGAACGTATACATTTGGTGTTGCAGGATGCGATGTAGTAATATAATATCTGAACAGTCGCCTAGAACGAAAGCTCTATAATGTAACGACGTAAGAAGAAGATCTCAGAAAGAAAAAATTTATAAAAACAGTCCTTTGAGTCAATTGACACTGAGTTGGAATAATTCACATAAACTAGACACCTCGTTCGCTTCTTACAAAATAATGGCGGTGGATATCATTTTCTAGGGATTTAAACTTTACGTGTATCATTAACTCTTATGTATTATATTCGTTCTAGAAAAGTCGCGATACACGTTAGAAAGATGTAATCAACAAAGTTTTGTGTTAAATCGTCATTTGAACGATTACTTCCAATAAAACGCTACGTCATTTTATCAGAACGATGATTCGCGAGTGAGAAAGAATCGTCTCCTGTCAAACTTTCAATTAAGATCCGTCGAAATCGAAATCTAATCAAAGAAAGTCAGAGTGAAATCCTGACGAAATCAACTTTCAGGAACTCAGTACTAAAGATCCACAGCACGGACAGATCATTCCCCTGGAACCGTAGTATCGTTTCGCGTTATCAAAATGGAATCTGTCTTCAGTGGCGCATAAATTGCGCGATAAGAGAAGAACCCACGTTCGTTTCGCGATGCCTCTGTTATTTTTACAGAGGAAATAAGGAGCGGTATCGCCGAACGATTTCGGGAATGAAATTCGTGCGAGTAGCGCAGCAGACTCGTCCTAATTTCGTACTGGGTTCCGGATTGTGTAAATTTAATTTACGCAAGCTATCCGAGGTTATCTGCGAGATTAGTTGGCTTACGCATCGATCATCCGAGCCTAGCGAAGCATGTTTTTGTTTCTCGATCGTTCCACCGCAGAAAAAAAAACGATGTAAAAATTTGAACGATTCAAATTCTCGAAATTCGTGACATTTTCTCTCGGCCATATTTTTTCAAACCCTCCAATTTTATCTCACGATTGAATTTTCCTGTTTTCTTCTTTTTTTTTTTTTTTTTTTTTGAGCGTCCATTTCACAGAAGTGTTTACTTCGTTCCTTAATTAATAAAAGCAGCGCGAAAACACTGTTCGGACGATTCGCTCAAATTTTTCTCCGTATCTTTCAATTTCGAGTTTCTTTTTCCTTCCACTGATTGAACTTCGATGTTTCGGAATTTTGGTTTCGTTCAAAAATACAGTCATTGTTCAAATTCTTTTGCTTTTAGTAACCTTTCAATGTAGTGGCGATTCTTTTGTCGTTCAGATTTGAGATTTTTATAATTTCCAATCGATCTTTCATCGACCACGCGAAAGCTGTCACGAATTTGTACACCTCGATGAATTTACGTTTCATCTATCGCTGCAAACTCGCATCTAGTAGCACAACGTTTCGTAATTTTATCATGTAAACTGTGAGTCTGAAAGTGTTCGTAAAACGTTTTGTTGTAGATACGATCGAACCCTCGTGGCGATACGCAGGATAATATGAGAGCGGTAAGACAACCCTTAAATATCAATCTAGCAATTACAAATTCACTAGTCGATCGTTAGATTTGTCAGGCAGTTGCTTCTCTTTTAAAAAGCTTCGCATCCGGCGCAATGAGAATGAACTTCACGCGTGGAACGCGATCACAATGCTTTTCGCACGATCTTCTAGAAAATATTCCAAACTTTTTATTAAAATTTCCAAATTTCAACATTGACGTGTAACATTACATTTTCAGAATATGATTAAAAAGATAGAACCTTCGTAGAAAATTGTTTTGCAAGCACTGCACTTTGGATATTTAACATGATTTCTCATATCTTGTGCATTTCGTGCAATTTTATATTTGTATTTTACAACGCAGACATATATAAGTACATGAAAGTCCGCTGTTTATTAATAAATATAATATTAGATACTGCTACTTGTTCTTCAAAATTATTCTCGAAAGTTAATTAATTCAAACAATAATTACAATAATTTATATTATTCTTCTTTCTATCCTAAAGTGATTGAAAGATCATGACAAAGATTTTGCCAATTAATTTTTATTTGACAGGTCGTTCCCTTCGATTTTTGCATCTATTAGCGAATTTTAACAAATTACTTTTCAATCACTTGAATAATTCTGATAATAAATAGATAATAAATCAATACAAAGACTTTACCAATATGTATCATGATATTCGGTAGATGAAATAAATTTAGTTACGTTCACAAAAACCAATAAAAATTTTCATAAACGTCCGTGAAATAACGAACTATGAATAAATAATAATAAATATACTTTAAATCACTTTATCGATACATTCTCTCGCGAATATTTCGATGATGATTATCGTGCTGTTAACTCTCAATCTCAATCAATCCAAGTCAAACAGCAAGCAGAAGAAAAACAAGAACCGTTTTAACAACCTAAAATTCTACAATTGCAATCTCAAGTGTAATAGCTTTTCAAAGTGAACGTATTATGAATTGAATCCACGCAACGGAAACGAAAGATCGAATTTATTCCGAGTGTATGCGTACGCTACACACACACACACACACACACGCACGATGTGTGTACGTACACGGCGAGCGTCGATCGTTTGCAGAAACTTCTGCCTCTGTTAAATATTCATCTAACAACGCACGATCCCTTTGCGCTCTGCCCCACCCCCCCACTTCTAAACAAGATTGCAGCCGGTTTCATAATTACAACCCTTTTATCCGGGAACGACTTCGACTTCGCCGTTGAAGTTTCATTTAAAATTTCTCAAGTGAGTTTAAGGCGATTATGAAACTGCCGGTAAACATGAATTTCGCGAGATAACGCGATAAAACAGTCGCGACGTTTCATCGCTGGTATTTACGAGACTGGAGGATGACGGGAAAAATTCTTGGAACGTTTATTATTGCCTCTTCACGCGTTTCCTTTTTTTCCCCCCAGTCATCTGTTACGAATTGGTCGATTATTTTAAAAAGATACTTTTGGCAGGCAATTTCTTTAAAAAAAAAAATAGCTTTGCGAAGTAACGTTTTGATTTAATTATTTAAATAAAAAGAAATTGAATATTTAAATACACTTTGTGAGAGTGCTTTTCAATGAATAATTGTCGTACAATTTTTTGGAATTGGTCCTGAATGATTTGCCTATCTCAACAATTGTTTTTAATTGTTAACGATGGAAACTATGAAGGGATGAAACTCAATTTATAGGGTAATTGCAGTTATTTGAACGGAACGGATGGAAGATCGAAACAAACTTCGCAGCAATTAATCACCAACCACGTTCGTAAATTCGACACGTGTTGTGTAATTTTTCTTCTTTTTCATTTTGTAAATTATTCGAACGTGACTAATTACGAAATTCATCTATCAAGAAAATGCAAAGTATCCTGGCTACGTTGCGAGGCTTCCACGTTTGCCGCTTCATTAATTTATAAGTTTGTTCTCCGTATCAAAGTTTCGAGATTTTAATTAATCTTCAGATCTAGTTGACTAACAGATTCTTACTTACATACAGAATAACTGGAACCAAAGTGTAATTTACACTTTAATCTAAGAGTGTTCTTAGAAAGAAAGAGTTAAAAAAAAAAGAAAGCTGATATATATTCCGTATATTTTTGCATATTATGCAAAATTCGCCGCTGATGCATAATCACAAGCAATCTAGCCATCTCATTAAAAACAGCATCTTTCCAGAGAATCGGAGGAAAAGGGGAAGAGGAAAGTCATAACTAGATCGTATTTATGCACCTGTGAGAAACATGAAGTTGCAAAATTCCGTAGAATGCACGTATATTTAATAAGGAATTACATTATAATATATAATGTATAACAATATAATATAACACGCAATATTATATATACGTACTTTGTTCAAAATTATGCAAAATATTCAAACAATGTAATAATACATTTACACATATGTGTAGTGAGTAAAATAATTTAATTAAAATTATAAATTATCAATGAAATAATATTACTTACAATAAACGCTAATAATAATAATAATAAAGCAATAAAATAATAGAACAATGTTACTCATAACAATTATCTATAAAATTACAAATATTACATTATAAACATCTAAACTGCAATAAATAAATAAATTTTTAGTATTTAAAATTCAATGTCTCAACATTTAACCTGCATTTATGTAAATTAATATCTAATTATTATTTAAAATTGTAAACAATTCGTGCATTTACTCGTAAGGTTATAGCAAGTAAAATAATCTACCAACATTCTTTCCTCCTCTTCAACTCCATTTTATAAAAATGGAACGAATTTGCATAAATATCCGTAATCCAATCACACAAGTTATAGTACGTTTCTGTTATTCCGTGAGTCTGATTCGCATCAGTCGTTGGTGGTTGGTCCAGAATTTGAACACTCGCGGGATTATAATCTGTGGTGAAATCGGGACGTAAGAAGAAAAAGGGTCGTGCAAGGCGATAAAAATAATCGGACGAACAGGGAAAGTAATTCTCTTGGTGGCGAAGCTAACTAAGCTCGCGAACCTGCTGGATTTCTCTCCGCGCCACTGACTACGGTTTCAGCTCAAACCACCCGTGGCCTCTCTCTATCTCAATTATCCAGAATGTCATCTGCATTCGTGACGACGCGGGTTACTAGTTTTCTCAAACGGCTCGTTCACCGTCGACCCCCATCTTCAGCGGTGTTTATAACCCAGCCGTGAAAACGCACACCGCACAGGTAAAATTATCTTTCGCCTCAGAGAAGAAAGCTCCGTGCTTGAGAGAATCAATTTTATCGTGTGTTTTGCTACGGTCGTTCGATTAACCTCCTCTCCCCCGGGTGGCCTTCGTTGAATTTTAGAGAACTGTGTCAAAGAGAAACTTTCTCTCTTTCAATTATTATCGTTTTATTTTGTTACTTTATGTTACTTTATATATAGATTAGTTTATTGTATCCGCGTTATATTGCATGATGCAATAAACGTAACATTCAAGAGATGAACACTATTATTATATTATAATTTAACAGATTAAAGGAGTTCTTTGAGTTTTTAATTTTTGGTATTTTTGTTTGAATTAATTACTTGTTAAGAAATATACCCAAATTTAGTTTCTCTTTATACAGTAGTGTTACTATTATAACATTTACATGATATATTTATTATTAACACATACCTGAATTATTCAAATGTTTCATTTAATTCAATTCAATGAGCATCTCTTCTTCGTGTATCTGTATTGTCTTTATCTGTTTTGCAAATGAATTGACACAGCTGCTAACGATCCCGTTGGATTGGCACAACTATGTAAAAATAGAAAACGAGATATGAATTTCATAAATCTCCTTCTGACGTGTCCAGATAATTTCACCGTATTAATTTTTCCATCCATTATTCTTAATAAAGCATCCGCAATAATCGGAACTATTCTTCAGCTTGGTTGTAATCATCGTCTTAATGTTGCATCCCGTTCGATTTGCATCGACATAATTCTGCTGGTAAAAGTTATTATCGGGAACCATGTTCGTATATGTAAAACCCAGCTTATTCTGATAATCTCATTAATATTCAATGGTCATTCCGACCGTACGTTATTGTCGTAAATCCCGCAGAGTTCCTCCATGCAATCTATGATAATACGGTTTTTTTTCGCACGAACTATTTGGAATAAGTACGTAATCTAAATGCGTCCTGATTTATTTGGCAATGTCGATTTAACAATACGTTTTACGTCGTTAAACGTATCTTTCCTTCTGTTAACAACGAAGATATTTTCATTGAAAGGAACAGAGATGCGTATCTTTTTCAATCCATTGCGAAATTAAAAATATTCGCGTGCAGGTGAATATAACGATGAGAAATACATTATTTAAAAATTCACTCCTAAAATTTGGTCGACGTACACGCGACGGAGCTCTTGTTCTCCGCATCAATCGAGATTAATTTGATTTTTCGGTCGTTAATTAGTGCGGAACAACTAATTAAATACATTCGTAGAAATGTATCGGTGACTCGATTGCTACGAATGATCAATTAATTATTTTAAATAGTATTTGGAAATGTCATAGAAGAGAATTTATTGTTTAATTGTTGCAAACTGTGATTCAATTGTTCCAAGCAAAATAGTCAAAATTATTAAATAATATACAAAAATAGAAATGCATTATCTTATAGTTTGAATAATTCGTTTAAGACAATTAAATTATTTATCTCTGTTGATATTAATGTTTAAAGATAAAAGTAACAATCAAACTTTCTTCGGTTCCTATCTTCGACTTGCATTGCAAACGAATATAATTCATTTAACAAGCGTAATTTATTGATCATTTAGGAACTTTCGTTTGATAATTATCAAGCAGATGACCTTGCAATCAGCCTCATTGGAATTTCAGTAAACTAATCTGTTTATCCACGGCGGAGCGACATAGAACTGTGTCCGTTCGTGCGGATCGCGATTCAACTAGTTTAGATTTTCGGGTCAGTAAACCAACCTCAAACCATCCGAAAAGTCAGACTGACCGAATCGTTAATAACAGACTAATTCATTAGAATGCTCTTCGTTGGAATATCTTCGTCGTCTTTGAAATTGAAATCAAGTCCTCACACGTCGAGGAAACTTCAAACCTTGTTAAACAGACGCGCATTAGAAATTAGTAATTAGAAATTTTCAGACATTAATATACACAGACAGATGAAGTTGGAAATTTCTATCAACGTTTATTTGATGATACAAGTAATCATTATTAAACTGTATTTGTGGAAAATGTATAAAATATTGAGAGTAAACTATTTGTTATTATAACGTATAGTAAATGAAACAAACACGATCTATTGTCTCAATAACTCTCAATATTCAATGGGATTATTTTTAACACATTTTTACTTATTATGATCAGTTATCAAAATTGTCATCAAGGAATTTCAAATACCTACTTAAACAGAAGTTACTAAAAAACAGAAATTGCAAACACTAATTTATATTGGACGAAATTGAAAAATATAAATAAATCGACCAAAAGATTCCTAAATTTATTGTAGTATTGTAATATTATTATAACATTAATAATTATCACTGTGCAATATTATATATTGTTCTAATATTTATTATACAATTAAATAAATATGTATGGACTTCTGTACGTGTTTAAGACCATACAGATAATTCATGCTGTACACTAATTTTTTTATTACACATACGTTTGCAATAATATGTATTAATAAAATTTCAAAATATTTTATATAATACATACAATGTATTAAATAAAATAGTCTTCGCTTTGCAATAAACATTCATCACTATTAATCACTATTAATATCAAATTCTTATTATATCGCTATTAATATCAAAATAATCAATAAAAATTGCACTTGTGGAATTAATTAATTTTATTTAGTGATTTTCCAATTACTTCAACTAGCACGTTGCCTATAATCGTTTGGCTAAAGAGAATTATTTTCACGTCGCACGATTTACTGTATCGAACAACGCACCAACTTCCCGTCAAAGTTGCAATAACGTGAGTATCGAAATATCTGATGGAACCAAAATACAAGTCGAGGTAATATGGGGTTCGTATGTATACATATTTGACAAGCGAAAAGGTTAGTTTGACGTTACGTTCGAGTTGTCAAGGAGAATTATTAAATCATAACCCATGTCAAGACATCAAACGATTAATATACAATAACTAAAACTAAAGTGTGGTCGTTTATAATTTCATATTTTTACGAGTCAAAATGAATTTTTGACTAGAAATTTAAGTTTGACTCGAGCTTTATAGAAAATTAATATGATACTAAATATTTTACTTTAGATATTGTTTTCATATTTTTATATACAGTTTTAAATAGAGAAAATTTCTCATAGAAAATTTCCATCCGTTAAATACATTTTAGACTTTTGCAAAAATTTACGTAAACATTGACAATCTGGTAATAACTTAATAAATAAATATGCATTAAATTATACGATATAAATATGCAATAAACTAAATTAGAAATATGTCGTGATAAATTAGATTATGTTAAAACGTCTGAATGAAAAATTCAGACACTCTATTGCTAATTTTTTTACAATCAACTGTTAACGAGAGATTTCTAGAGAATTTATTAAAAAACGGATCAAAGAGGATTGTAATTATATGAAGACAAAGATTATATTTGTACGAAATTATTAAATATCTATAGTTAAATGAAGCGCAAATCAATTCAAGTAAACATCATAAATGTAAAGTTTTACAAATTTTATAGATATTTGCAAGTGGAAGAAAAGTACATATTAATCGATGAAAAATATGAATATACACACGTGTGTATTTAATGAATGAATATATTATATTTAATTAAATTATTTAATACATATTTATGTATCACATCGCCATATACATTGCGTAAGCCCATAATTCTTGCAGGGACACTGTTGTAAAGTGCTATGAATTTTAAATGACTCCACAGATAAAAATCGTTTGGATTTAATTAAAATTCATGCGTAATATACGGCGGTCAAATCTCAAAAGATAAAAAAAAAAAAGAAATACACGGAGAATAATTTTCCGGATTGCACATTTAATCTTTCTCTAATTCTTTATTGCCCTTGTATTATAATTTTCGTGCATTTATAGAAAATTATAAAATGGAAACTTGCACAGACAATGTACAAAGTATATAAAATGTTCAGAATACAGCGCTTCTTTCGTCGGAGATTCTAATTTTTTAATTAGACTCGTAAAAATATGAATTTTCATAAAAGTTCGCGGTCGAAAGATAATATTAAAAGAAATCCTAATAAAATTCTAGTAAAATAGAAAGAGAGAAAAGGCTTGTTTTACGAAATATACCGGATTATTCCATAAGTAATGCGTTTGTTGAAAAATAAAATAAGCCATTAGCGATCGAGGTTTCCCACTTTTTTTTATATCTGATTCACTTTTTCCATAAAAAAAATTCTCTACTTCAATTGTTTAAAATTTCGATGGCAACGACTCCAATTGTTTTAAATCTCAGAAAAACTGCACTTAAACTCAACTCTCATATATATTTTCTACGTACATGTGTATACCATAAAATGAATTATTTAAAAATAATATAAATTATTATATAAAATTATATAAAAATATTTCTATTCTTACGAACCTATTTATTAATTGTTAAACGATTACGATCTAATTGTTCGCGTGATAATTCTTCGAACATTTCGTTAATAGTAACAGAGACACTACGTATTGTATAATTTTTTTCTGTTGGAGTTACTTACTATCTACAAAGCATTGCGGTGGGCATATCAAAACACGAAGTTTCGTATTTACTGTGATAACTGTTTACCAGTACCTAGTTGCCTAGGTGTACGCGAGAGATTTGTTTCACCGGAAGAATCGAGGGGACCGCAGTAACGTTGTTATCGTGTCCATAGAATTGCGAGTTCAATTCGAGAACGTGTCTGTAGCGTGTAATTCGTGAATGCACGTGCGCGAATCTCGCGTTCTTTGTCAATTATATTTTCTATCTGCTCACGTTAATTGTACGTGATTGTCGCGGGAAGAATCTAATTGAAACTTTTGTTTGCCGCAATAATCGATTTTTCTCTTTTTCATTAACTGTAACGTTAGGTCGATTTTGTTCGAAATAATTTACTCGTTTCATTTGTTGCATTTGTTTCTATCGAATATCGCGTTTCGTATTATTTTCAAAATTACAGAGAAGTCGCAAGTTCTCGCACGACCAAGTGTCAAATCATTTATTTTAATAGAGTAACTGCTGTCTGATTGTTTCTCGTTAAATTTGCATCGATGCGGAATTATATTTTAAATATTATATTGTATTTTCTTGTTCTGCTATGACACAATTAAAGAATCTCCTTTTTATTGTAATATATGCTGCGATACGTATGCTTGAATGACAATTTTCTAAAATACGATTCTTGGTCTATTCTATATGAAATACACGTTGGATTATTTGTTAACCAAATCTTTACTTAAATGGCCATATCAGTTCAACCGCGAAGGTTGACCACCATTCTCCGTTCATTCGTTGCAGTCAAAATTCCAAGCTCACAAAAGTTCAAACCACAACAGAAACGCCATATATATATATATCGTGCATACCAACGAGTCGACCATCGTGCACAGTCGACAATCGTAAAAAGAACGCTTTCGAAAGTCTCCGCAAAAGAGACTCCAACTCTTTCAAAGATATCCGCAAGTCTGTTGGATAAATACACCCACGAAAATGCAGTCAAAGACTGCGGATTTTTATGCAAATTCATATTTCTTTTGGGGAACATAATTAGAAAATTATCACACAATTAGAAAATATTGATATAAATAACAATATAAATTTGATATTGATACAAATATTAATATAAAAAATATTAAACTTCTATATTTTTTTTGTATGTATCTTCATATTGTATAATATACTATAATAATATGATAATAATATATAACAGAAACTGCCAAAAAAGAAAAAAGCCAATTCCAAGTCATACTCATACCATGTAATGTATTATAAGTATATAAGTATATAAGTATAATAGTGTACCTGCAAAATTTAATAGGGCTTCAACTTTGCTGTTGCAGTGCAGCGGTCACGCGGTACGATGTTTCGCCGGCGGGCCCCGCAAGAGCAACGAGTCCCAGTGCCCGATGCTGCAGAAGCTCGAGAAGCCCGTCCTCACATCGTCGACGACGACCACGCCGCCGATGACGTCGACCAAGTCGACGATCGTGCGAAACCACCTGAACAGCACCTGCAGCGTGACGAACTCGCCCCACCAGAAGAAACTGAGGTTCCACTTGGCGAAGGAGAGGAAAGCCAGCACCACCCTTGGCATCATAATGAGCGCGTTCATCGTCTGCTGGCTGCCGTTCTTCGTGCTCGCCCTTGTCAGGCCGTTCCTCAAGGATCCGGACGCCATACCGGCGTTCCTCTCGAGCCTGTTCCTCTGGCTCGGTTACTGCAACAGCCTGTTGAACCCGATTATCTACGCGACGCTGAACAGAGACTTCAGAAAACCGTTCCGCGAGATCCTCTACTTCCGCTGCAGTAACCTGAACCACATGATGAGGGAGGAGTTCTATCAGAGCCAGTACGGCGATCCAATCAACAACTGCGAGATCAAGACCGGCGAGATGGACGACGTGGAACGTCTGAATAATCAGGGGATCGAGGCGATCGACGTCGCCACCAGCGCGCCGAACGAGAGTTTCCTGTGATCACGGGGTAACCACGGTCGCTCCGGCGATCGCGACACCCTCGAGACCGACCTCGATCAACTGTGAATCGATCGGGAACCTTTGACGGGCTCCGATGGTCGTAGATCATCTCGCGAACAACTAACTTACTTTCGTAGTTTCTTGAATAACTGACTACTGACGGTGGACCTGTTGTTGTTCGTCGCGTTGATCGAGACCAAAGATATTCAGAGATTTCACTGAGATTTCATCGCGACGAATTGAGGATGTAGCTTCTGAGAGGAAATCGATCTATGAAAATGTTGTAATTCGTGCGCGTTCGATGATCGATGAGTGTTAACGCGTTGACTGGCCACGTGCAATTTATACGTTTCTTTCTTTTTTCATATTTTTTCATAAAGTAGCTATTGAGTGTAAAAATAAAACAGAGCATCCCGTATGGATGCACATCGTCAAAATAATCTAAACATCAGAAATTATACATTCTGTTATTTCTCCATATAAATTATAAATTAATAAATAATCACTATTATAAAATTATAAATTATAAATTAATAAATCACAAATTGAAACAACAAACGGAAATGATCAGGATGTGCCCCTTACTTTTCAACTTCGATAATTCGAAAGAACATTTCACTACATTTGTATTATTTAAAACTTTTCACTTGATTCTCACAATAAAATGGCCAACAAGTGACAGTCAACGCGTTAACGACTCCGTGGAGTCGACACGATTGCGATCGATCGCTGGCGCTCGAATCGAACGGCGCGGGTCAAAGAATCTGAGATTGCCCTGTCTCCGACGTGCAGGTATCTGCTATTTTCAACTGGATCGATCCACGTTGTCGCGTGGTCACATGTCCGAACGCGGAACCTCATGAAATTCTTCTTTCTGTTTCGTGACAAGGAAAGAAGAAGTCGTCCGAAGCGCTGTCTCCGCAACGAGTGACAGACCGGGGCAGCAAGAACGAACTATCGCGTTCCGGGACAGACGCTTCTTCGAGTCGAGATTGCGATCGCGTGAACAATGAAACGTGGAGAGAAGAAGAATATTCTCTTAGGGTTTAAACGTAATTGTCCGGCGACTCGAGACGAGGCAAGAAACTCTCGAAAATACTTGGACAGTTGGACCGAGCCGATACTGATTGCGAGTACGTATCTCGGTTGAAGTGTCGAAAGAAGTTCTCACGTTCCGTGAGGAGATCATGGTCTCAAAAAAAAAAAAAAAAAAAAAGAACGTTGTACAGAGGATAGTAATTAAATCTGTGTAGTGTCGCGTCGATAATCCTGAACGGTGTGTAATTAGCAAAACAGAAAAAAAAAAAAAAAAAGAAAATAATACGAGATGTGTCTTGAAAATAGGAACCTTTGGATTTAAATGTACGAGAAAATAAAAAAAGTAAGAAAACGCGTCTACCAGTGCAGCAATCGATTGTCAGAATTCGCAGAATCGATCAAGTTTATGGCAAAGCGGCGTGCGTTTCAATCGACTTGAATCGTTTTGAAAGTTTCAAGCATCGAATCGATGCGAAGATGATTTATTCTACTCGAATGATACGGTTCAATTATTTGTTAGTGACAGGCGTGAAAATAACGCGGGGGTTTGTGAGTGATTTATTAAAGTGGGAAACTTCACCGAGTTTGATTTCCCGTATCGTTTCAATGATAGGGTATTTATTAAATTCTAACAGATCGTCGTTGCATTTAAGAATTGTTGTAAATTCGAAATCAAAAGTTTCGAAGTTAGTATATTCAGTGCGAAAGGGATCTTAGCTTAATACGACTTATACAAATGGAATCGGAGAAATACGAAGAAATTTGTCACGAGGTTGACGATGTCTTGTCAGTTTTTAATTGAGCGTTTCAGAGCAACTTCGTTTTTAATTTCGTCGCGTAAAACACGGGATTGACATTCAGTTTTCAAGAAACAAATGACCATAAATTTCCATAAAATTTGTTCACTTTGAGAGAATGATGTGTAATATCGTCATTTTTAATAACACAATACACACACATATATATATATATATAATATTTATATATAATTACGTATAGCGTAGCAATAATATTTAACCTAATAGTCACCATAAATTTATTCATTTCAAGAAAATGATGTTTAATATCATTTTTCTGAACGGCTCAATTATCGAAACTACATAATATAGCGAAAGATGGATTAAACTCTTTAATCGTTTAATTTTAATGAAAATAATTCGATAATTCGAATTTTTAACAATTTTCGATCACGGACTTATATACGTAGTCTACGCTTTAAAATATACCTACTATTAAAAAAATTATCGACTAAATTGTAAATAATCAAAGACGAAAAGTGATTGAAAAAAAAAAGAAATAAATGAATTAGATTCAATTCAGATCACTCTCAGTTTTCATCGTTTTCAGTAAATGTTTCTAGTAAAATTGAAAGGTCTGAATGTGATTCGGTAATAATTTTTGTCAACGCGTGCGTACACACCAAATGCAAATGTAAAGTACACTGATGATAGTTTGTATTTCTTCCCTTTGCTTTCATCGTGGCACTTTCATGCGTACATCGTTTCGATCTTCGCAACGCAAAGTCGAGATTCTAAGCGATATTCTAGCATTAATTAACTAAATCGCTTGTCACAATACACAGTGTGACGTCACGTATAGCAACGCGTATAATTATCAATATTTACATATTTCGGTAGTTGACTTGTATATTAACTTGCAATTAAATTCCCTTCAATTTCGCTAGAAAAACACATTGTCGAACGTTGAAAACTGCGAACGATGCTGATTCAACGACCGGATCGATGATTTTTCAACGCAGTTCCCTGAAAGACGTAGGTCGAAATAGCTCGAAAGGAACGAAAAAGAAAAGCAGGAGGGAAACGTGAGTTCAACGCGCGAGGAAAGAAAATCGAACGTGCAATGAGTGTCGATGGGAGATGTCAATTGGGAAAACATACCATTTGATGGGAAATTACCCGTGACACGCGAGAGAGTGGTAAAACCATCGAGAGTTTGCTTGCACCATTGGAGTGCGATTACGCGAGAATCTGCTTCCCATATTGAATCGTTGAATATCCTTGGAATTATTGGACCAAAGGGATCCTGAAATATGGCAAGATTTTCGATCCAATAAAAATAAGAGAACCACCAGTCGAATGAAACGAAAGATATCAGCGCGGCTGTCTTCGAGATATACGGAGATATTATTTTTGTGGAAAAATAGCGTTGGAGGTGCACGTGGTCGGTCGAGTTTACAATACGGATTTTGGACTATTTCCATTTGATCCAGAACGATTTTTGTTAATGGATTTTTGTGTACAATTCGTTTTAAAATGTTCGGCAAAAGAGCTCCTATTCATCTAATAATCTTTTATTGTTATAATTAAATTATTTTAAATTATAATGTTAAGATAATTTTGCGTAAAATTATACTATGAAGAAATTCAATTCAATATTATGTCTGTAGCAACAAGGTGAAAGAGGTGAGTTTTAAAAATTTTTAATTTTCACTTTTAATTGATATCGAATTATACACAAAAAAAAAATATGGAAAGCAGGGTACTCATGGGTTTGATGAAAACCCAAATTTAGAAAACACCGATTTTTTAGAGTTCTTTCTGCGTGACGAAGAAACAAAAGAAATACGTAGAGAAAACTGAAAAAGAAAGTGTGAAATCATAAATTTGGCCAATCGCGTATATTCCTAACAAACAGATTAATTAAAATGTAACGAAAGAAGAATATTTTCCGAATTAAGATTCGGGGCTCTTCCGGCAATAAAGAACAGCACGAACGAGGAAATTAAAATCTTAATCTCAAAAATAACGAGCAACAAAGTCCATATCGTAAATCTAACTAAATTGCTTCTGTATCTCTAAGGAACAGAGAGTCGCCGTAAAATTATTAAGTAACGGAGGAATGATGATGTAATTGAAGAACGAAACGGTCGAGCTACGCTCACGTTAGAGCAAAATTCGTAGGGGAAAACAACGGATGAATTTTTAAAACAGAACTGGAACGAACGTGAAAATATTTGGAAGAAAGGGCGACGCGTCGTGGAATTTCAGATGCATCCTCCAGCCGGGAGGACCGCAATCGATCGGAACCCGGAATGGAATTGAATTTTCAGCATCGCCAGCGGGGTGACAGGGATGCACGGAGGACCTCCGAATTTTCACGGCGTCGAGAATGAAAAATTTACGTCGCACGCTTCGCGGATGGGTACATCCAGTTCCGTCTGAACACGGACAAACAACAATTAGAAATTAGAAGGGAATGTGACGCGAGATTACGACGGCAGAAAACTAGAATTTTTCGGGAGAAAAAAAAAATGAACGATGATCGAGAAGAATGATCGAGAGGAAAATGTTTAAAATATTCCCGGAAAGCGGATCGTGGAGAAACAAAATTTGGAAAAAACGAGAGTGGCTATTTTCGCTAAAGGAAAAGATTGAAGAAGAGAAAACTGCGAATGAACAAAATGTGAAAACGAGAATGACAGTCGTGTCACTTTTTAAATTATATTTTCGCCGAAGAAAAGATTGTATAGGAAAAACAAAGTTCATTCGCGTCACAAGAGTGGCAATCATTTTTTTTTCTCTTTTCCTTTTTAATTATTTTCGCTATAATTGATTTTGATGTGAAAATAAAAGAGTTATTAATTCCTTAATCATCTGTAATCATTTATGTAAATTAATTTATGCACGTTAAATTCTATTTCTTTCTTTTCTTTTAATAATGGAAATATGAATGAAAATTCCAAGGATTTATTTAATAATTTTTTCATGATTATCTCATTCACGTAGATTTAAATTTGAAATCTAAAGAAACTGAAGTAATATTATTGATAAATTATTGATCCTCGGTGTTGTGTCGACACAAGTGAAAATAATTAAAAGCGAATTTAAATTAACGGAGGAACAGGAATCGAAAAAAATTTTTTGGGTGCACACAGCCAATCGAAATCAATTGAAATAGGAAAAAAGCGAAGCTATAGTCAACTTACATCGACAACAGAACACGAATTAAAAAGTCAAACCGTAGGCCAAATCAAAGCCGCGAGGTCTATCTACGCGCATTCACCGCGCACGTATAACCAAACATCAAAACCAGTTTCCTCGTCGAATAAAAAAACAAAAATCTGTGATTCTCAAATAAACACGTTTTTACGATAGTTCTCTGTGATTTTTGTAAACCAATAAAACATTCGCGTCATGACAATCTTTTCAAGCGCGAAACAAAAAATAAAGGGAAGAGTAATAAAATTTCTGAAAAAAGGGAGAAAAAGAGAGAGAGAGAGAGAGAGAGAGAGAGAGAGAGAAATGCTGTTACAATCGACACTGAAAATTTTAATTGCACGCGTGCTTGAAGCATGGTTTCGAATAAAATAGAATACAAATCAAATACAAATATTGTCCATTCGGTTTGCGTGATAGATACGAGATACGAGATGTGACAAAATCGAAGAAACACTTGGAACTACCGACTACTCTAAAATCGTCTAACTCGAAAGTTACGTATCGCTCAACACTCTGTTACAAAAAATATCTATAATATAAAATCTAAAATATCTATCGTAGTTAAAAAATAATTTAGTATTTTTGTAAATACCTAATCATAATTACAAAAATATCAAGTGACTTATTTGTTAATTAACCAATTGTTAGCTCCAAGATTTTAAATTGGATTAAACTTAGCTCTCTCGTAAGTGAACGAAATTCTGGTTAGGCTTGAAGTGTAAAATTCGTATCGGAGAAATGAAACTGCAAGGAAAAAGGCTTGTATTTACAGAAGGTGAACCGTGAAATAGTGAATACAATCGCAAAACGAAAATAATTCTGCGTGGAAAAATAAATAAAAGGTTTGCTACAAACTTTGTTTTCGACAAAATCGAGTTTGAATATTTATGAGACGCGTGTATACGTAGATATACGATTGAGTGCAACTTGGCTCGTACCAATATTCTATTCTTGCTCGTTTCTACGTTGATATTTATAAAAGTTGAAAACTGAATAGCTGTAGAATAGATTTTTAGTCTTTATCACGAATATTTTTGAAAATGCCTGACTGTTGCATGCGTAGCTCAGCCCTAACGAATTGAAGAATAACTTTGGCCTCCCTCCTAACGTTTAAACGTACGTTTCCGGCCAATTCTCAGAACAGTTCTAAATATACAAAAAAGCCACGTTTAATCGTGATTATTATTTAGTCAGTAATAACAAAATTTTGTTACAAATTTTCTTAACACACGTGCGATTTACGTGCAGATTCTTTTATTCCAAATTTAAAGTTCAAACTTCGAAGAAACAATGTCACTTCGTACGCATCGGCTTGATACTACTACTTCTTACGGCCCCTTCTGTCCCTTTTTTAGCATATTTTAGGATAGATCGTTCAAATCGTAGAAAATCTATTAAAATTTTATGAAAGTAAGGAAACTCCAATTTGTCATTTCGACTCTGATCGGCAATTCTAGCTAATGCAATTGTATCGGTTGGAGATCGAACCAGCGACCAATGGTCGTGCGGCCAATTTTCTTAGACAGTGGCCGAGTAATGGCACGCAGAGAAGCAACAGTGTGAAAGCAAAACATTACGAGTAGTTTAGAGCCGGTTTAATATCGATCAGAGACAAGCCGATGAAACCCAATCCGAAATTTCAATTGTGGCCGATGATGCGTTCGGTTCGGTTCGCGAATCTCTTAACGATAATCGCTTCGTCGATCGACGGATACGCAGCCAAGCGATAACAGTTCGCTTAAGCTGTTTGATAACGAGACGATGATTATCACTTCGGTCAGTTTTTCGATCGGACTATTTGTCCGTGTTAGAACGCTTTTTATTCTTTATCGTGGATAATATAATTTTTTAATTAAGCGTATGTTTCATATATATATATATATATATATGCGAATTTGTTGTACAAAGTATTGTTGGATTTCTTCAATTTTAAAAGGAACGTAGCACTCCAAGTTCTAAGGCTTTTAAATTACGGCGGGAAGTAATTATTTATTTATTTATTTAAATGAGCGAAGCGGGTGGGATTAATCGCTTTCTCGTCTGTTGAAGATGTTTCTTAATTTTGAGAGAAATAAACCTTTTAATGCAACGTTGGAAAAAAAAAATAAGAAACGACAAACTCATTGTGTTCTTCACGAGATTGGAAGCAGAATTAATGACACGAGAATAGAAGACACTTTATTCACTTTCAATTAAGAATTCTTGATGAATTCAGTTTCGAGTTATATTATAACACTCGTAAACGTGATTCGCGAAACATAAATGTAATAATAAAAACTTTACGATAATGCGAGAAAGAAGCAAAATGATTTTCGCGAAAGGAACTCACATTCATCCTCGTTTATTTTTAATCTAAAACGGAACTTATTTATTCTCTGAAATCACGAAATTCATAATGGTGAAGAAGCAGCTTGTGCTCAAATTGAAAATGTTAAATTAAAATTTCAAACTATTCTCTGCCTCTCTTTATTCTCTAACTTTATATTTTTGACCATAATTTTATTGCGGGAGGAGTACGTACTTTCGCAACTCTGCGTAAAACTTTTTTTAGATGCACCATTTCGAAGGTTCGTAAAGCTATCGTGAAGACGTACAGATACGGAGTTAATCTTACTTTTCTTACAACAGAGATATTTTAACGCTTTGATCGCTTTACGACTTCGACGAAAACGTGTCGCAAGTTCATTGACCTTAATATTACGACGTGGTAGATAAAAATAAAAATCTGACCAAGTTACTCACTCGCTTTATCAACGATTTGTCAAAGCTTAATCTTTGCTTGTACAATGCTGATGTTTACGTAAGTTCACGCCCTTTTAATTCTTTGCTTTGCGTTGTGCCTTTGGAAATCTTTTGGTAAAATTCAGCAGTAACTTAAACTTTAAAAAACATAATAACTGCTGCGATAAACGATCAATGTGTCTCCTTCTAACTTGAAAATTGAAAAATTGCTATATCAGACAATTGATCAAGAAATGAAGAGCGAGTCTTATTTAATTGGCAATTCGAAGACTGAGCAAAATGTACATTTTACTACGTTCTAATATTATGTACACGTACATAGCGTGATATCATTCCTTTACAACAAACTCATTTCCATACAAAATGCTACATGCTTTCCAAACGAGTTACACCTAGAGATATAATGCGAAGCGAAAAGAAAAGTTAATTGAAAAGAGAACGTACAAGTTAAGGGAAGTTTAAACTTAATTTAGAAAGGGAAAAGAACTTCATAATGAATATTACAGAAGTTCTTACCTATTAAAATTGTCCACTGGAAAGGAAAGAGGAGATCTTAATGAAGCGAATATTTTTAACGCTATTTATCACTTACCAAATTTAACTAAAATTAATTTAAATTACAAACAACTTAGCCATAAATTAATAATTTAATCGCAAATTAATTATTATAATATATGTTTATACTGTATTATTACAATTTAACTGTAAATAATTTAAATTGAAAATTATTGAATTTCATCGCGGATAGAGTGGTAAAAAAGTTTTTTAATTTCTCAAATTCTGTTGTAATCAAGGGAACAGGTTAATCATAATTACTCCGTTAATACTTCTTTATTATTATTAATTTACTATACGTACAATACTTTCTTATTATTCAAAACTCAAAGACCAATTTCTGATCCAATATTTTATTACGCACGAGGAAAGAAAATTATCGATATAAAAGATAGAATTTTTCTTCTTTTTCTATCGAGAAAGTTCGAAGCGTCGAACGACAGATTTCTTTCACTGAAAATATGTCAGGAAGTTGCAATCAATGTTACGTTCCAAATTGACCCATAACCTTCGTCAGTTGCCAAACCTTCAAAAACTGCTACATACTGCCACCCACTTCGAAAATACAAAAACGTGGCAGGTAAGATAAATTACACCGTCACCTTTCACTCACCTTACTTTACTAAGCTAGGTTTTTTCGTTTCGAAGAAATTTATTCTTGGCCTATTTCTTCGAGAATCAGCATACTGCAGAGTGACAAGGATAAATTGTACCGTCGATTTTGAACTCTGTTCTTCTCCCGTATAACTCGGTTTAATTCGGTATAATTATTATGTCACGTTATAATTATATGTACATTGCATCGTAATTAAAATATACAAAAGTTTTTCAAATATTTCGTTTGAAGAAGTTGTTGCAGATGAAAACAATCGTTACGACCACTGCAATTAAAATCCTCAATCGATCATTGTTGACCATTCTTTTGGCCCATTTTTCATTGTATTTTCCAATCTAAATTTTTCTCTCAGCGAAATTTCTCGGAAATCTGTATTGGTGTTACTTTTGGAACAACTTTCACTTCGTCAAAACGAAGTTTCAAATGTTATAATCAAATTTGCATTCGTAAAATTCTTTTTGATAAACCGACGTATGGTAAATATTACTCAACAATAAATACAACAAACTAGTAACAAATAATAAACAATGTATTAAACAAATATACAACTTTCACATGTAACGTGATAGTATCAAATATATAATTTTATCGCACTATTCTTCAACCTTTTGTATATTCCGTTCTTTTCTTCTGGACAAAGAATTCCATTGTAAAGAAGGAAAAATATTTAAGAAGATACAACTTGATAACGAGGTGAGGAGAACAACAGAGTTAATCAACGCATCCGACCAAAGTACCTCTTTCACCGCAAGGAAAAAAAAAGAAAAGGCTTTAAGTTTACTTAAACCTTTTCCTGCCGACACAGAGGTGCTAATGCTATCCATTCAATGGCCCGCAGAAAGTAGTTGCACTTCGCCTTTACATTCGTTCTCGAGGTAGCATAGTACGAGTTAATGCGAACGCGAAATTCAGCCATTCGGATGTGAAGGGAGAACATGGGGAAGAAAATCCGGCTCGACTAACACGAAACGCGCCTGTAGTATCCTGGCCTGGATCCTTTCAACGCGAGTCTTAGGAAAAGAAGGGTAGACGGAGTAATAAAATTGTACTATCGACCGACTACAAATCTATTACCAACTCGAACAGCAGGTGTATTATAGACTTGTCCTCGTAAAACAAGCGAAGCAAGCACGGTCGACGTGATATTAATGTAACGTACAAGTCACCCAACTGCACCGTTTTAACTCTCAACTCTTTGAAGTATAGTGCGTTAAAAAATGTCTCATTTGATATATAAGTGGTGAGGTATTTTTCGATCCATCTTAAAATATTCAAAAACAGAGGTTTATGTTAGTTTTGAGTTCAATGGATCCATCTTTTAAGTTTTGATTATTTTGTATCGTTGTTTTATACATGTTTGATTGTAAAAATTTTAGAACGCACTGTTTTTTATTATGAAAATTTGTACCTCAAGTACCTACCGTAAAGCAGTCTGGAAGAATGAAAAGCATCTTAACTTTCATTCAATACGTCATTACAATGAGTATCTCGATGCTATTGCAACAGGTGTAATAGAGGCCAGTAATTTCAAAAACTTGCAGACATTTTATCACAAATATCTGCCGAACTTTCATTAAATTTTAAGGAACTTCACGCTTGGTCATACGCGTAAACTTCTGATGCATTAGACTAAAACTCCACCGTTTCATGTTTGACGAACGACACGAACAAACTTCAAACAGAAAATTCATTCGGTGCGAAAATCATAAATTTAAATTCATTTGAAGATTTCTTGCAAATTTCCTAGATCGTTAAAAAGATTTTCGTAGAAAACAAAAACAAGATGAACGCACGCTAAAACATTGTTATACGTTATGCAAAAAAAAAAAAAAAGTTTTTACGCAAACCATACATTGTTGGCAAATGTAACGACACTGGTAGACCCGTGCTATTAAATAAAATGAATATATAAATATTAACATAACTATGTAGGTATAATCGTGCATGGTGCTAACAAAGAGAATCATTCCAATAAACGGCTATAAATTCGTGGGGAGAGTAAATTCGATCATAGACGCGATCGGGTCGAAACTTTATAGAAATGACATTTGACAGTATTACGAAGTGAATATTTTTCTATGTACGATCGTATGTATGTTGCGTTACCTCTGAATATTTTATCATACCAAAGAATTTATTGTACTTTACCAGTATCGTAGTATTTATTACACGCGTCGTATTGTAATGATACAAAGAGAGCGATAATATATTAGTTGTATCGTTGTAAAATTGAACGACCATTACGAAAGTAAGTTGTTATACAAATTGTAACATATACCAAAGTTTAATTACGATTACGTCTATTGTAAAGTAATACCTTTATTTATTTATTTATTTTGTATATAATAAGTTTATTTCTCCTTGCGTGAAGTATGTATATTCGTTGCGTTGTTATGTTTAAAATGTATAAAAGGCGCGTCGAGAGTGAAAAAATGAAACCAAAAATGATTACTAGCAGTTGTCGCTGATCTTAATTGTATTCGCTGATGACCACTATTGTTTAGAAAACTGGCGACTATTATTAACTGAAATTTATAAATGCCAGTTTTAAGCTACCGTTAATAGTTCGTAATTATCATTGCTTTTAAATATTGCATCTCCAATATTTATTGTGACACAGCTAAAGGCTCTAATGGCGTTTCATAATTGTCAAACGTCTGCTATTGAATTGAACAGCAGCAGTATATCTGAATGATAATCTTCGTAGACAACAATCTTTTTGATATTCGATTTAAGTACAAAATAAGTCATAAAAAGAAATACACTTGAAATTTTAAAAAAAGATAAAATCACTTTACTTATCCTTGTATTAATCGTAGACAAATTTAAAAAAGAAGAAAAGGGAAAGGCATCGCGTTACTGTCATAATTTAAACTCCCGTTTAAAAATTTAGAGCACGTCAAGATTCCAGATTGATCTTAAACATTTTCTTTCTCAACGAGTATAAATTATAAAGGGACAAGTTGATATTCGTACGTTTGTAACTTTCCGAATAGAAGGGAACAAAAATATAAAATATTGCTATTAATTAAACATATATTTTATTAAGGACGAATCTCGCAAGAAGTAACGTTCCTATTTCTCAGAGAAATACTTGGGAAGAATAAAGTGCGCTCCAAACTTTCGAGCGAGAGTGTATGATCAAAGAAAGAACAAAAAAAAAAAGGGCAAGTTAATTTCAAATTCCAGAATCGTAATTTCGTAATTATTGTTGTGAAACGAATTCTGCAAGAAGCAACCCTTATTTTCGCGAGCATACTTGAAAGTTTCTTACGTGGAAATGGCAGGGGATTGTAATTGCAGTCATTGTTTACAGCGGCGAAGTTTCTCTGAAGTTGCGACCCGATGGAAAATTAAGCTTAGCATAAATTAACACGGTAATTACCGCGAATGGTATGCGAATCCACGAGATACACCTCGGGTTGAAGATACATGTACCCAGGGAACAACGTGAAATCAACAATTGAATAGATTGTAATGAATACCGTACTTTAATTCTACAGAGATTTATCACAATTTACCGTGATAATTACCGTGTTGTTCGTTTAACCCTTCGTTTCGAAGTACAGAACAGCTTAATTGGAGAACCAATTATTCAATCCAGTTTGACTTTACCTATTTACCTTTGAACAAGCGAGAGCAACGAGGGATTCGTTGATTTTCGAAAATGAAATTAATTAACTAAAATTAGAGAAATGTTAATTTGTACAAATGTTGCTCGAAGGAAAGAGAAAGCAATGAGGAAGTCAATATCAAAATTTTCTAAATTATATGTTGTCTTACCAAAAACGAATTTTGCAATGTTTATCATTTTATCATTAAAATTACGTTCAATTGACATTTAAATGACATGTTAAATTTTAAACGTGTTCAAACAGATTCATCCCAGAAAATCTTATTGAGAAGATTCCTGAAAGAAAGTTTGTAATCTATTTGCAATATACTTTGCTCTTAATTTCTTTGACGTTATAGACGTACATCACATCCGTCTTCTCTACATTATAAGTTCATCCTGCAAACTCATACTGATAAAAATTTCTGAAAAGAAGTTTATAATGTATTTATTTCGCCTTCAATTTCTTTAACGTTATCAGGTACTGTGCATCAGGTACTGTAATCCTACGCCAGATTAGAAAAGTTCCACAGTGTTTTCAATCCCTTCTAATTTGAATCCTTTTTTCCCTGTATTTTCAGCTACTTTGAATTATCTGGGGTCTTAATAAAATTCTCCGAATTATTCTTTTTAAATCTTCAATTATTCGGCTCAGTTCCTCAGTTTCTCATTCTCGTATTTTATCATCTTCAATCTGAAAACACTCGCGTTCCCCTCTTCATTTTCATATTCAATTGTTGCAAATTATTTCGCCGAAGTTCCATTCTCTTTAATTTTCAATTTCATCTTGTCTTATCTTCCTAGTCTAAACTTCTCACTTTATTTCACGTTTCCATCAGTGTTTCGAATCAGCGAGATTGCATCATATTCTTATTTTCTTTAATTTTGCCTCGCTCCTCTCCACCCAAGTTCCATCCAAGAATCTCCTATTCCTTTTTTTTCTCAAACTGAACCCGCGTCTTCGCGTTCTCTCCTCGAATTGTTCTAAATTAACGAGATTAACATTACGTTGTACCTTAACTTTCTTTTAATCAAGCCGCCCGATTTACTTCATACGAAGTTTATAATAATACTGCGACGTTGTTTAATCTGAGCTTCTTCCTTTACCTCATCTTCAATTACTCAAAGTTTCTCCAACTAGATACTCCACTATCGTCTTCATTTATCTTCGGCCGTGCTAAATTAGAAAATTCTTCTTCTATCTTAATTATCGTGCAACTCGCGAATTAATCACCCTCGCGAATTAATTTAAACAAATGTTGCCGAGATCAAGTGTAGTCGATGGAAAAAAAGACGTAAAGGACGATTAAACACTCGATACAGACGTGCCAGGTGACATAATAAATAAAAGAGCGTAACTCAGCGCCTTATCGCAATATTTTATTCGTAATACCCATTCTATTAAAAGACTTTCATACTTCACGAAAGATATCTCACAGTCATTTGCCTCTTAAATTTGTTCAGTTTGTTAATTTAATTTTTAAGCTTAATCTTCGTTTGCACAATGTTAATATTTATATAATTTGGCATCTTTCTCATTTTACAGCGTCGATTAACTAAATAACTTATGTTATTTTTCACTAGAAATTTGTAAAATCATAATATTTTTATAATCACAAGAATTCCAAGATTATTTGAATTGTTTGAAAATGTAAAAACTAATCGTTAGTTTATAATTGTTCGTACTGGAATTAGTAGAGACACTATACAGATAATTGAATGTTTACTTTAAAAATGGAAATCGAATTTTGCTTGAACGAATTTGACTGACAGCTTTCGATTGAGGAAACCACCAATGATTCCTAATTTCCTAAGTTGAACGAATTGACTTGGCAATATTATTCTTCGCAAGCCTCAAATAAAGTTCACAACAGACGTTCGCCGTGTAAAATCGATTTTAACCTAAATCTACAATTGCTGTCTTTTTTTAAATAAAACGAACAACTTGGAAATTATTAAAACTTCCTTATTAAATATTTAAAACTAAAGAAAAAAAAACAGACATATCTCATTGAAAAACATAATCAAATAAAAATTTGACGTTGGTTCGTGAAACGAAGGGTTAAATCGCGTCACTCGAAGCCCGATATTATCAAACTCATCGTTCGTTCGATCTCGCGAACGAACTGGCACCGTTTCGAATCAGGAATGGAAAACGTATCACTAGCTAGACAATCCTAGACGTTTCTTATGCGAGCTGTGTTTGTATGTGACATAAATCAAAAAATATATTAGAATGATGTGTTTTGTCGGTAAAAATCGATCGTGCGAGGAGGGATGATCTCGTCTCCTTGCACGCAGAGATTTCCAAAGGCGAGGAAGAGAAGTTTCAAGCTCGATGGAAGAGAAAATAAAGAATGTACAATAATAATAACTGGAGCATGTACCTTTCGAAATCGCTGATTTAAGTGTGTGTTAAATCGAATGTAAAAGAGTTTGAAACGAGAGAGCAAACGGGCGAATTTTGATACGCGTGGACGAAATTCGTTCCTTGAAATTGCAGGATAGTCGTTGGATATAACCTTTAAAGTACGAACATCGAGCGTAATCACAGCTGACGAAAAACGAACATGTTCGAACGATAAAAGATGCTGATCGTATTGTATTGAAATGTGAAAGAAAATTCACGGAGAATTTTATTGGAAAATCAGATTCCGTTCGTAGATACAGCGATAATTTTATATTACAAAATTCGTGTCGAGAATATGTTAGTCACGTGGTAATCTGTATTAAACCTAGAACGACTAAGGGGTTGGGATTCCGCGAATTCATTCCAGGTGAAATATGTGAAAAATATACGTTATTTCTCTCGTTTCAAAAAATTCGACAGATATCTGTCAACTTTTGTGAATTTGATATTTCGTAACGCTGTGGAACCTTAATTGTTAGACCAACTGAGAGACAACTTGTTCGGATAAATAAAACGACAACTTTCTGTTTTAATGACATTGTTACATCAAATGTAATGTTGTTTTGATAATTAACTTCGATAATTTTAACAATCATAATATTTTACGTAAAGTGTGAAACGCACTTAAACGGATAACGGAACGCATCTTCTGATTGAATTGAGATTCTATAAAAGTAACCTGTATCTCAAAGTATTTACATTCAAAAATTATCTTCTATCTTAAAATACAACAAACCTTGGTAGATTGCTCTACTCCTTGACACTTTACAGACTTAAAACTTAGACTGTCTAGGATTAAAAGTAATTCCACGATAATTATAATCCCACTTAAAAAGGAGGAGGAGATAAAGAATCCAAAAGGTACGTTCTAATTTCAGCTGAGAACAGCACAAGCAGGTAAAATAAAATCGCATAACAATAACACGAGACCGGAGAGATCATAAAACGCAGCTCCGAAATGCAGAGAAGAAGCTTAAAACGAAAGCTTGGAAAGCACTTTAAAGGTTGATATCCCGTAATCTCTTTAAAGCCGTCTGCGAACTGCAAAAAATAGGTCGTTTGTATTGAATTCTTCGAAACGCGTCACGTCGTTCACATTAAAACCGTAGAAAATTGCTGTCCTAAACAAGATATTGTTGTTCCCCGAAAATACCATTCGGTGTAAACACGTCTGTCTGCGATGAAATTGCTGATAATTGAATTTCCGTTCGTTTGATCCGAGGAACAACGACGGCTATCACCAGGCGGAATTTTTAATAACGAGCATCTGAGTTTGGCTTTCTTCCTCGAGTTCGTTACGATTTGTCATTCGAACGACGAGAAAAAGAAAGAAAGAAAGATTAGAGAACTCGTGCTGATGAACGATAAATGGGAATAACATGCGTCATCGATGTCGTTATAGCTAAAAGATAAAAAAAAAAAAAATGATGTGTTTAGAGAATAAAAGTTAGAGAATAACGCGTAACAATTTTAGGACACCGTCTCCTAGGAACTCGGACATAAATCTCTGTCTATCGAACCTCTGCTTTCGTGCGTACGCGTGAAGATCAACCAAGCAGGAAAAAACCAAAAAAAAAAAAAAATAATAACGATCGACATTACAGTGTGTATGATCATTTCACGAACATTTGCATTGTGTCATTTTGTATTATCGAGTCGCTGGTAAAATCGGGCGATTAAACGATTACCCCCAATATGCGGATGAATCGATGGAAACTCGCACCGGTATGTACGAATGTGAATGTCATTAATTTAATTTAAATTTACTGGTTTCTTTTCCGCGTCGAACGATAATGTTCGCAAGTACGATTTAATGGAATACGTAACGTTTTAATTCAAGTTTTACCAGATCGGTTTCATGATAATTAGATTCATTAGCTACAGTGGCACGAGTAATTGAATATAAATAGTAGTTATTAAATCATTTGTTGGATCAATTTATGTTATCGAAGTCTGCTCTCTTAAAGTTGAATCTCTTTTTCATTCACGTTTCTTTCCTCTAGATTCTACAAAATTTCGAGGTATTAACGTATTATACAACAACACCATAAATACAAAAATTCAACTATCACTGTCAGATCAATCATAAAAACAAAATCATTAAAAGGTACAATATAAACGGTATAATAAACTTCATTTATTTGAATCAAATTTTAACTAATACCCGATTAAACTTGCTGATTGGATTCTATCGATATGGAATCTATACTTCTATTATGCGAAGGAGAAATCATTAGTAGAGCGGAGGATCAATGGACTCCTACTGTATAAAGTATTTATACTCCGGCAAGTGCGTACGAGCGATGCTCCATTGTAATTAATAATTCAATAAATCCATTAGAACGTACTAATTTCCCTATTCATTGAGCACATTGGCAGAAATCGAGATACCTGTTTTCGTCTAGCCAAACAGAACGAGCCGCGACACAGATATAAGAAATAAAGCACTGGCCGTAAAACGAAAATTAGCCGCGAGCTCGTTCGCCGCATGTACGAAAATACAAGATGAAGATACGTCGTGTTTGTGCAAAATGGAATTAGGTGCTACGTATATGTGCTCCGGTTCAAGAGTTACATCGTGATTCGCACAGAAGACAATCCAATACATATATAGAAGCGTGTGACCCGAATTTAGAAATAAACGGAGAGAGAGAGAGAATGAGAGAGAAAGGTGTTGTGGCGTCGATATTTCGCGAAAAATGGCCTGAAAGTTGAATAACCCGATGTTACGAGCGACGCTACCGATATCGAAAAAAGAAAAAGAAAAAAAAAAAGAAAAACGACACACAATAGAAAAAGGCACAAAAGGTATAATTTTCGTCCGCCGTGTATTTTTGATACTACAATCGATAACTTCATTATTGCGTTGACGTCGAAGCGTGGTCGTGAGTGGACACGCGGTCCAGATTTCAGTTTTTTTCGGTGTTCGCCAGAGAAGCAGAACGGGAAAGGGTCATTTGAAAATGGTACCTCGCGCGAAACAAACTGAATAACCGATTCACTTTGGCCGGGCGGTGGCCACACATTCTTACGTGAATGTAATTACTCTCGGACACACAGCGTGATTGTTCTCTGTACATAATGATAGAGCACAAAAACTTTTTATGTAAGACCTCGTGCTCGACGTGCGTGTAGAGCGCGAGGGACTACGAATATTCTAAAATAAATATTGTGATGACTGAACGAGATAAATTACTTCGTTATCCTGGCCCCTTTTCGTTTTTTCTTCATTTTGTTGGAATTTTCTTTTCAATTCGTTTGTTTTTATCAAGTGTAACACGGTACCGAGAAGACGGTATGTTTACTCACTCTTTCATTATGGAATTTTTCAAAGTGAAAGCGATTTTAGTAAACAGTTATTGTTAATGTGTATACTTATGCGATCATTCTTAAACTTAAATCAATCCAGTCTTACGACTACTCCGTTAGACCACAAAATCCGAATAACAGTATTGTTTTTTTAGTAAATTAGATCTAGTCGTCGCTATTATCATGATTAATGAAATTAAAAAAGCTAATAATAAGTTTACCTTGTTGCAGAATCTGTACAGCCGTGACAAATGAAGATCGACAAATGTTGATATATAAAACATTTAATACCACAGCAGGCCATATAACAAAATATCTTCAATGACGAAAGAAATGATTCAAAAATGTTTCAATGGTATAACATCGCAGAATGTGCATAACATTAATACACATTGTGAGTATCTGTGAAAACTATCTGAAAGCACAAAACTTATGTAAAAGTTGTTCGAAGCAAATTAAATCAAAGTTATCAAAGTTAACTTACATGGTACTATTTGGACAGTGTCCAATGGCCCCGGTTTCATGGTCCAACATCAACATCCGTTGTAAGACGCGAAGATCTGAAGATTGTAAAGATCAAGCAGATTTCACCTAGAATTTACTGACGTGCACCAGGCAAAGATCTGGAATCTTGCTTACCAAAATTCTGTACGAAGCCCCACAGTCCTAGAATATTATATAACAAAATGTTACATCCTCGGGGAGTACTAGTATCGTAAGAGATCCTCCAGTCTTAGAATGGATCGATGCTGCTTCCATGTCTCCATGGGCGTATCGATCGAAGTTCTAGGACTTCGTAGTCATACCAGACATCCTAAAATTCCGAGATCGAGTCGAACGATGTCTCACAGCCCTAGGGAATATTAGACAGAATCCCAGAACTTTACGCTCGTTTCAGACGGAGTTCTACGTTCCAGGGATGACATTAAGCGCAGTTCCACAACCACCGCCTTCTTGCAACCTCGAGCCTTGCATTTAAAAATGCATCTTCACGTTAGTTTCTAACATAGAAATTATTCGCCTATAATAATCATTTCACGCTGATTAAACGTTGCTAAATAAATCAACGACATATTTGGAAAAAATACATTTTTAGTCAGAATATGAATAAAATATATTACATTTTTATCGTTTATGTTCTTTCAGAATACAATGATAAATTGTAGAATTGTATTAAAATTTTTTATAGAATTACAAAATAAATAAATAAAACAAATAAAAAAATAAATTATAGAATTTTTTTTAATTATTTTGTTGTTTTAACGATCGTACATATTTTTCTTGGCAGTAAAATTAAATTTGCTTGATAATTCTCCTATTAATCCACGGTTTTTGTCCAGGCGTTGAGTGTATTATAAAAAGTATTAATACGAAAGTTTAATATTGTCGCAGCCGGTCTCTCAGAACGCATTATGAATACTTTGTTATAGAAACCTCATTAAACGTGAGAACTTACACAATATACAACCAATAAGCGATAAAAAAAAGAACTTCCCCCGATAAAGTATTTTCAAGATACCAAATACCGCTGAGAGCATACTAAAGAATTAACAGAAGCAAGAACTTTCACTGGAGATCCTCTTTATTCAATATTTACGCGGCTATCGATTTCCTGAGTAGCGAGTTTCGTAGTTACCAGTGAAAAAATAATTCAAACACACAAACATTTCCAGACTGAAAATATTCAAACATCGAAATTATTGTTTCCACGTGTTTCTATAAAACTTTAACCAATACAAAGCGCTTTGTATTAATTGACAGTAATTATGACTGAATTTTCAACTATAGAGTGAATTTAATTTGTACTTGATGTGTTCAGAAAAATACTAATACTAATTCTAATACTAAAGAATTTTAGCGATCTAAATCGGCAAACACTGTTTTATCGCCCGCAGGTGATCCTGCGATCATTTGGGAAATGTCTTCGCACGTGGAATGCTAATATACTGGCTGATTACCGCTGGACACTCAAACAGGATGTCCCTCGTGCTAAATATTCCAAGAGACCTGTACCACATTTCAGAGTACTCAAGTACTAGATTGTGCAATTGAGATTAAAATTATGTGTCACAATTATGTAAGAAATTAAGGTTGAATAAATAAATTAATAATATTAATAATGTTAATATTATTAAAGAAATTGGCAAACATTAGAACAATAATAGAATAAATTGAATAAATATTAAATTACTTGTTGTACGAAAAAGTGAAAGCTACAAAATCACGTATTACGTGACAATAAAAAATATTTTGCGCATTACCAGTATAATTCATTCACGACGCACTTTACTTTTTTAAGTGTTTGTCGATGTTTCAAGCTTCTTATTTATCGAGTCAAGTTTCGCTTTAAATGTGCTATTTAAAGTTTAAATTGCTTTTAAAATGTATTTCCCACGACGATCAAAACAAAATTGAGACTAATTACGATATTTAAAAAAAGAAAAGAAAAGACTCGTGTAAATATCGTGGGTTAATTTTATCGAAGCCACATCATCGTAGCTCTTTTTCAATTTCCTTCTTGCACGTTCTCTTTTTACAATAAAATACATCGCTTCGATAAAATTGATTGACTTCGTTTGGAACTGCAATATTGCTGTTTCGTTCACAGTTTATTCTGTAAACTGCACACTTGCACGCGAAAACGCTTTCGCGTCTTTCGTCGTTCCTCCGAATTCCAATTTAAATATTCAATTGAATCAGCATCCCTGCAAAACGAGATGTTTTGAATAAGTAAACGATAAGTTTGAAATTGCTAACGAAAAGAAAATAAAGACAGAAAAAAGGAGATAGAGAAAATAAAAAGTAAAGAACGAACGAGAAGCAATTTTCCATTGAGGATTTAAAAAAAATTAGTTGAAATTATAATACAATAAATTATAATACCTAGTTATACCTAGTTACTTCGTACATTTTAATTCTCGTAAAACTGAGACTCTTACTGAACATCTCGTAGCTGTTACTTTTCGTTCTTTAACTCCGTGAAAGTTGTACAGGATCATTGGTCTTTAACCTTTGCCCTCTTGCGATCAAGCGCTGTACATATAATTATACTCTCTCGAGTATACTACGTAACTGTATAATGTCTCCTTGAAAGTAGAAATAGACTAGAAATCTATTTCTAAAATTAGTCTACGGAGTTTCATTCGAATTTAAAAAAATAGAACCTTGATGAAAAATTGTTACCGCAGACATTATATTTTTAAGATATCTCACAAATGCATAGAAATCCGCGCAGTCTATAGATGAAAATTAATAACTTTTATACTAGATATTTCTTTATCAGCATTAATAACGATCATCTGTTTATTGTGTTCTCAACATCATGAGTGTAATTCAACATCTTATAAAATAATGAAAATTGAACTTTTAAACTTTCTTCTATCCGTTTGTATGTTTAGAAAAACTGAACATCAACTAGATAAATAAAATTGAAACGATATATAAATGACAAATAAAATTAAAATTATTATATTTGTTTTTTAAAACATGGCTGCTTTAATTGCGTATTACACCGCATCGTATTGATTTTCAATGTATTTTTCCTCAATTTTCATCCAACTTTACAACCTCCAAGTCAACAGATTGTTAGTTTATGATATTATGTGCATCATATTTCCGTGCTATCAATTGAAAATCGTGCAGACGTATTTGCGGTTCACAGAGGAATGAACAACAGCGCAACAGTCATAAATATGATGCGTTGTAATGTAGGTGTGACGATGGATATTCCGAGAACAAACGCGACGTTGTGGGAAACTGCAAACGACAAATTGCGGGTTGTGATTTAAACAATCATGCCCGACTGTTGGCATTCAACTAACGAAATACTCGTACCATGAACAAGTCACTTCACGTCATATAGCTTGTCTTACTTTAAAATCAGCTTGTCACTCTGTTTTGAGAAAAAGAACGTTATTTGTAAACAAAACAAAAAAAAAAAGTGGAAGACACTTAAAAATTACAAATATTACACGTTGCATAAAAAATAAATATCTTTTAGTATCGGTATTTCGTAGTTGCAGTATGCATATTTATATTTATATTATATATTAAGATAACATATCGTAAAAATAATATAAGAACTGATTGCAAAATCTTTTTAGAACCAATATAAAACAAAAGTATTTTAAGCCACTATATATAAGAAACGATAGAAATTTCAATTTTTTATAACGATTTTTCAAAACATAGATTCGTACCATTCACTCTTAAAAGTTACATTTTACAAAAAAAAAAAACAAAATAAAGTATCGTATTTTTCCAAATTTACATTGGATTTTACAAGCGGGACTGATCTGTGCTAATACTTTTGTTCATCGTTTTCACACGCGCACACGAATTCAAAATATACAATTGCATGTATGATCTATTTAACAAAAACAAGAAAAGGATTGAAAACAAAATGTCCTTCTGTTTCCTTCTGCTTAAATAATTGCATCACGATAAAAACGATTAAACAAAGTGACTGAAACGTGCAACTGCAATGTGTATAAATTTTCGTGAAATTCATCGCGAGAGAATTCCGCGCGTAGCTAACTTTTGTTGCCAGCTCGATGTTAAGTTATGCGCGAAAAATAAGACATAGCCGTGTTTATCAAGCGTAAATTGTTGTAAATTGCCGGCGATTACGATGAAGGGGACATCGCGCAGGAAAATTTCAAATCATGCTTAGCTTGGTGAAACAAAAACGAAAGACAACATGGTCCAGGGAAACGGAAATACAACAAATGAAAACATGCCAGTATTTTTGCTAAAAAACGCAAATGATTAATTTTCCGCCCTGGTATCGATCCCATTTAAAATTGTTTTCTTAGAAAAGATACTTATAACTAAATGTTATAAATATTTTTTTATTTACTATTGAAATTACACTTACCAATCACGATAATTAATGATTAAATTCTTTAAAATATTCTTATCGTTCAGAAATTTGTCATTATGATGTATAATAAGTCAAATAACAAAACACCATAGCGAAAAGCCATTGGCGAGTAACGTTCATCAACATTCGTCAACGTTCAACAAAATCCATAAATCTTATTAGAGCGTCTGCTCCGCGGAAGCCAGTGTGCTTTACTACAGCACATAAAAGAACTTCCGGATTAATACGACGAACATAATAAAAACAAAGCTTTGAGAGATATTTCATCCTAAGAGACGTCTCATAAAGCAAAGAACGGACAAGGATAAAACGACTTAAACGAATAATCAACTAAATATGAAGTGCTTTCTTATTGCTTCTTTTTTCTTCTGTTCTTATCAGGTCATCGTACTTATTGACCAACAGAACGGGCTGAAGTAAATAAAAGAAAAAAGTTCCCGATGAAAATATCGCGGCAAGCTGAGAAAAAGCAGTGGAAGTTTTTCTTCGATGAAACATAAGCTTCGTGAAGTTTCTGAAAGAAAAATGCTCGTTAACAAGAAATCTGTGTAATACGATCGAAGTACATTCTCGAATTTTAAACAATATTTTCACAGAAAGCAATGTTACTATTATTTGAAAAAAAAAATAAAATATGACAAGAAGAAAGCAGACACAGTACGATTCTAAATTATCATCATACTGAAAATCTTTAATATTGGTTTCGAACAACTACTGAACTAATGTCCTGCAATATATTTGAAATTAAATATCAGGATAATTTTATAATTTCATAAATTACGCATATAATATTTGTAAATCAAAATGATTTTTATCGCATGTAAACAAGTATCCTCAAATAATTTGAAATATATATACATATACATTTATATTTATATATACAGTGGTAGTTAATCGTTCAAGCAAAGAAATTGTTGCAAATTGTTAAAAAAAATTTCTAAACCGTATTTGATACTTGAAGAACGAGCTTTGTATAAAATTTATTGGATACTTTATTAAAATTGAACAATTTTCAGTTTTAGAATAACAAAGATACTTACTAACAAAAACCTAATTCTTCAAGCTATTAATAATAAATTTATGCAATTCATATAATATAATTCATGTAACTCATATTTAATTTACAAATAATTAAAGTAACAATATTATATTATATTATTATATTAATACAATTAAATTTTATATTATATTATATTATATTAATACAATTAAATGATATCACTGTATAAAAAGAAATGCTCTATGAAATTCTTTGATATTACATAATATACAATCATGATTCTAAATAAAATTATAAGTGCAAAAATTTCATAAGAAATATGAAATTTAGTTTACACTGATGTAACAAGATATATATATATATATAAAATAAAAAAGGATACAAAAGTAATATTAAAAGAAATCATTTAGATCTACTGCGTAAGTGAAGTCAAGTGAATAAAGACATTACATGATCAAACCAATTACCAGTTAGTATATTCAGACTTGTCATTGCGTATAGAGTAAATATGTATTGTTACTTTGCGTTACTTTAGCAACCATCTTTACGCTTTGAATAATAACTTTTAGAATAAAAATAACTTTGAATGATGAATGAGTAAATTAATAATCAAAGTAAGTATACCATGTTTGTTTCATAATAGACATTGTACCTATCAAGACATATAATTGCAAAATAAATTTCAGACTTAAATCATTTAAGAAAAATATATAATAATGAGAAAACTAGTATTTTTGGGCTTAAACTGCAATTATTGAACATTTTAAAAAGTTAATTCCATTATATTCTTTTGATCTATGGCATAACTGATTAAAAGGAACGCTGACATTTAAGAATAGTGAATATAATTATGATCATACACATGTAAGTGTATACAATACAAGTGTAAAATAGAAATTGTTAATGAAAAATGTTAAGAAAGAACGTTACTATACAGAGTACTTATATTTTCATAATTACAGATATTACAGATCTATTCTATGAGTGAAGATATAAATATCAGCAAAATACGGTTATAGTTATTCAGAGAACATGAATTTTAAGTAGAAAACCGTATTTCCAGGAGATGAATGAATTCCATAGATTACATTTATGACATCTCTCAACGTCTTGGAGTTCCTATATTACTGCGGGTCTTCGCGTTCAGGTCCCCACTGTTTCACTTTAATTTCAATTTCAATATCTTCCTTCGGCCGGCAACCACGTTGGGAATAAGAGCCTCATCTAGTGTCGATGATCTCCGCAGTGTTCGTTCATCATATACAAATTCCAAACATATATCTTCACAAGCCGCAAGTGAAGACAGCCAACCAAGAGATCGATGACAATCACCAGGTTAAGCATGCAGCGTGTGAACCGGCACTAGAATGGATGGATGACCCTCTTCATGCCCAACCTATAGAGAGACCCCCACCCCAAGCGTTTGGGGCAGGAGCCGCCTCCACCACTAGCCGCACTGATGAATTCTAGCTCCGGCGGCTCCAAGACGAAATGCAAAATCCTCTCCTTTTACCATCATTATCCTGCCTTACCGACACGATTCCAAAACTCTCGCGTTCGTGGGACCGATACAACTTCCTGACATTTTTATAAAGAAAAGCTAACCTCCCTCCCTCCCCCCTCCCCCCTCCCCGGAACGTGTGACATTACAAAATATTACACCTCATTCTTTCACGCTAAAACGCTATTGCAAAAAACTATTCTTATCCGTATATCAACTTCGATTAAAATAGAGGTGCTCCGATATTTCGCGCAGTTTTCTTTCTCTTCTCTACAATGCATATAAACTTTCTTCCCCTATACTGCGAATAGGCAGAAAGCTATCTCTTGCCAGAATTTTATTTTTCAATTTACAATTATATTTTTATAAATTCTTTGAATTCACTCTCAATAAGTAAAAACACGATGTAAGATAACAAGAAAAGTGTGAATATAATCGCAATAAAAATTATAATAAGTTTATGTCATACTTCATGTGAATTAACATTCGAATTAAGTATTTCAAATTCAAACGCCAATCCTCGTTCGCACGTAATATTAAAACATATTAATTTAGGAAAAGTAAGATCATTTTAGCTGATTCAAAACAAAATCAACTTTCAGCAAATGCAACAAAGTAAAAAACATTCTCTGTAGAAATTTTTGATTTCTGTAACAGCCTCTTTTTATTTTTTTTCTTCCTTTTTTTTTTTTTTTTTTAACTGTTACTCATATAGCATTATTATAGTGTATGTCAAGTATTTATAACGTACGTATAGTGATACTTCGTTTACGCATTGCTTTTGTAACTTGTATTGTTCGTCAATTACAACTGTTGGTTGTATGAAATCGCTGTAAAAGAAGAAATAATTTTAATAATTTAATGACACAGTTTAATTCATGTGGATTCATAGTAGAAAATTACCTTGTTATTGAACACTTTAAGCTTCAGGTGTGGCTAAGGGGGCTTCTTTCTTTTCATCGATCGTAACAGCTTCTTTTTTATCACCAGCTGCTTTGTCATTTTCATCCACTTCTTTTTTTGGAGCAACCTTAAATGTACGTAATTGCATATGGACATTTAATAATATTATAAGAAAAAATTTCCAATTAATAAACAACTTTATAATCTTTTTTAGCTAAAATGATCTTACAAACAACATGGTACAAATGTATAAATAAAAAAAAGATCTATAACAATAGAGTTTCACATTCTTTATTTGTTACATATTCTTAAAAAAAAGAAAAAAAAAGAAAAAATGGTATATAATAAATTATATACATTATTATTATTATGCTACATATATATTATACTCATATATCTACACATAAGTCAAATTATACAACTGCAACATATTTTTATAAGTTGTTGAATAATAATTTTAGATTAATATTTGTACAACTAGTGTGCGACACTTTTAAAAAACTACAAAATATTAAGTATACTATGGAACATATTAATCCATATGAGCTAACTCTTATATTACAATTAAAATTTAAGATCAAATTATGATGTTATTAAAACATCATGACCTATTGTTTTAATACATTAAGTTTCATATTTTGCAATCCACTAAGAATAATTTTGGTTATAAATAATATATCATTATAACGTGCATGCACTAGAATAAATGTACTTCCATAGTTTTCTATACATTATATATAAAGTTTAAAGCTTTAAATGTTAATGGTTAATGTTATTCGGTGTCATAATATACCTCCTCTTTACTAGCTTCGTCAAAGTTCTCCACTAAATCTGGCACCTCGTCATCTTCTTCTAAAGTTGATTTACCAACTGTGCTTCCAGAAACTGTACTTGCTAGTCGTTTCAATTGTGTTACACCTTCAGGACCCAATTGACTTATTATTCCCGGTAACATGTCAGTTATTTGTTTGTTCTCGCCATGACCAGTAATGGCGAATGTGTTAGCAGACAAACTAGCCTGGGCTTTTGGATTGTTAAAGTGTATGACAGTACCATCATCCTTGATCATATTAACCTCTTCTATGCCAGGAATTGTATTCACAGACAACTTTTTTAAACAACTTTGTAACTTCTTATCATCTGTAGCAGCAGTGGCGTGCACAACCTAAAAATGTAGTTAAACAATGATTTACGCATATGTAAGTAAATGTATCGTTCAGACGGGATAATCTTTTTCGTGTAAATTCTTCTACACTTCAATATAGGATATTTCTCAAAAATATAAAAACTCAATTTTTATCGATGATTTTATGTCAAACGTAATATAAGGTACAAAATCGAAATCAAAGCTTAGGCCTGTAGCATGAGAAAACTACAAAAACGAAACAGATATGACAGCATTGTTAAATAAGGAACACAAAAATAATTTAGCCAAGCGATTAAAACGTGTCTTATACGAATTACAAAGCTTTGGTATCGTTTAAGAGTAGCGATTGATGGTCGTGAGTCGAACAACACTTTTCAAAAGTAGGCAGATCTTATTGTTTAAATGACACTTGAAATATACACTTCGGTAAACTTTTGAACTCACGACACGCCGATAATCTTAAGAATTCCGCAAACTTGTGTTAACTTTCAAAATAAATCTATATACCTTCTTCTTGCGTCGGGGTGTTCCCTTGCCGCCGATTCGTACTTGAGCTTGAAGTTTCTTCAACTTTTCGGGATTCATATTAACCTGTCTATACAACGATCAGATTCTTGATCACCAAACTTGAACAGGTTACAAATCTGACGCAAAGTTTTATACGACAAAATGAACTGAATACAACCGGCAAGCAAACACGTGCTCCCTGTTCGCTGAAAGGGACGAGAAAATGGAAGTGTACGCTTCTTTAGCTCTCTACGTCAGAGATAGCTTCCGGCAGGGTAATACTTCCGTTCGAATCTTAACTCAAAACACTACAACAATTAATTGTGAATCGCATTGTTCACACACGAAGTGGATGCAAGACGATTCTATAAATCAAAATTTCTTGCGAAACATTTTGCTAAGACGAGAGATTTCTTTTAATAAGAAACCACTGTTTCAACAATAGTTCTTCTGAACATGGAGGTTATGGAAATCATCGTGTTACAATATACGATTTTGAAGAAAAAAAAAACTTTATAAATGATCCTGTAATTTGAAAATGTTGCATTGTAATATTTGGAAAAAAATGCTACAATTCGGTAGAAGTGAACTATCGAATAAATGTAACAATGAGAAATTGTTCCGAGTTATTCGAAAATTGACCAAATTTGATACAACGAAAGGCGCGAATGTGAACTTCAAATTGAAAGCTGTAATTACATTTAATGTAATTACTGTTAACAAATTAATTGTTCACTTATACAAATATGAAAATGGATAGAACTGTGTGGTTCAACATAATATTTTCATAACAACTCGAAATTTTACCTGTTATTAAAATATTTTTAAATTTTGTTCTTTAGTAATAATTATTATATGTATGCTAAAATATCAATACATCATAAAAAATTTTTAAATTTCAAAATTGTATGAGAATGAAATTTTTGTTATATAATGATGTAAATTATATAATATATATCCAATAAAATTATTTAAATGGTATGCTGAAAAAAAAGGATCACAACTGCAAATATTTTAGATATATAATTTATTTTAAGATTTAAAACAAAAGAAGTTTTGTTAAATAATGTAAATATGTTTTAGCTCTTAAATAACAGTATTCAATCTAAAGTATGTATTTACAATATATCACATTCTTATACAATAATAATTTAGCACACTGTTGACAATAATATTAACACAATTTTTACTATGTTCAGCTCCAATAAATTAATTAACAGTTATATTGCATCTGAATTCTTTTAATGCATAGAAGATACTGATAATGTATTAGGTCACATCATATAAAACGTTGGATTTTTATAAACATTCATGTTGAATATTTTTGAAAATTATTTTCGATTTTAAACAAAATAAATCATTTGCATCAACATTTTTCGAGATTCTAGTGAAAAAATACCCAAAGACATCAAACAATTTTTGATCAAAGAATAGCAATTGGTAAATACAAATCCAATATTCCTCCATTCATAGGACACGGCCTAATAATAATATAATCATTCTTTATATCATGAAAATATGAATCAATTATTCTATGAAATATCTCGATTTCTCTAATTTTTATCTTTATAAAAGGACAGAATAAAATTAGATCAGTCTTTAATTCTTTAATTATTAATTTAGACACTATTTCCAAACAAAAATTATTTATAGTATTTTTAATCACCTTGCGTAAAAGTGAAAATATTCCATCCAATATCTTCCGTCAACTAAAATCTGATACATTAAATTATTTGCTTTTCGAAATATAGTAAAGTACTCATAAAATGATTCTTGTTTGTTTTTGTCCGTATCTTACTTTGTTTTGTCCATATCTTACTTCCTCATATCTTACTTTGTTTTGTCCAAAATCTTATATCGTCAATCATTAGGAAAGTGAAAATTTTATAATATATATACAAATATATAAAATTTAATAATTCTTTAATAGTGCTATTTTCCTCCATCTATGGTTTGTCTCATTTTTCACATGACCAAATTCAAATCGAATTCTGAGCTCACCAATTTTTGATATTGGTAAAATATCTGGTATCCATTCTATTAAGAATGGTGTTGGTTCAACTTGATTTGGAGAAGTATTTCCTATAAAATAAAATGAAATATTTATAACATTTATAAATAACTAATAATAATTTTTAAAACATATAATAATTTGTAAATTATATTTTTTATATGCTTAATACTTACCAACTTTCAAATATGTTTTTAATTCTAAGGGCTTAATCAACGCATTATTATTGGTTTTCTTATATCGATCTATTTCCGTTTCTTCTCTTTTATACAATTCATACGTACCATCTGCGTTTTGAACAAAACTTCTTGTGATTTCCAAAGGTATAAGCGGCGTTTCAAAAATACTTTTCACATGTAAAATATTAGTAATTTGCCACGTATATTTGGTAAAAGTACCTAACGGTACACCATCTTTTCTAACAAATGCTGTTGTCGAATTTGGCAAACGTTTCTTTTTACCACCACAAGATATCCTTTCTCGTAAACAATCAAAAAATATTTGTGGTACATGAAATACTAAAGGATCTGGTTTTCCATCGAATTGAAAATGCATAGTCTGATTTATTCTTTCTGTTATCGATGCAAGCCATTTAATGAAAGGTAAATTTATGTTAGCCTCGTCCAAGTCTTCACAAGGATTTTGATATTTTTTGACAATATGTAATTTTGTTTTAGCTTTCCTTGGTTCTATTGAGCTTAAATTATTCAGACTTGTGCTATTTGTGCTTGTTGGTTTATCATCCCTTTTTCGCTTCGTCGAAATCGGTTGTGCTATACTTTCTGTATTTGATACACTTCCAGCATCATATTGTACTAACATATTCTTATCTACTATTTTTACACCAGTAGTATTTGAAACGGTATTCGTATCAATTAATTTCATATTATTCACATCTAAAATAGCATTTGTATCAAGAACTTTTAAAGTTCCAGTATTTAATATCTTTATATTATTATCATTTAATATGTACTGACTATTATTAAGCACATTATATTTAGAATCTATACTTGTCTGATCATCCATTATTTTAACAGTGCTTCCACCAAGTTGTACACCATCTTCATTAATTACTTCTAAATTATTCACCTAAATTTCAAAGAAATGTTAATATATTAATTCGTCTTTCGATTTTACATGAGCAAATAAGTAACATAATAAATTCTTACTTGTGATATCATGTTATTATCTTCTAATAAGGTACGATCACATTCTACTTCAATATTTTCAACAATACTATGTGGTAAAATTGTAGATTCCAAATTCATAGAATCCAAATCTAATCTATTTCCATCTAAACTCTGAACTGTTAAAGTATCATCTCGAAATATTAAAAGATGCGTATCTGTATCATCTGTAGTTAAGCCATCAAGATCTAAAATTGTTTATGAAATAAATATCTTATTATATTATATTCAAAATATAATTAACATCTTCTTACCAATGCCTACTATTTTATCCTGTTCATCATTTTGCAATACTGTTGTTAATGGTTTTGATATACTTAAATCATTCTGATCTAAGTTAATGTAATAACTAAATTCTTCTGATAGTTTTGCATCACTAGCAAATGCACAAATACAAGCATAAAAATGTACACAACGCTTATTTTGAGAAGACTGTGCCATATCTGATTTATCTCCTACTGTTTTACCTATACCCTACGTTAATTATTGATACTGTGAATAACATTCTGAATTATAATTGATATAAATATAATTTATATTATCAATACTTACTTTAAATGTGGAACAAGAACAAAAATAACGATGCTCAATTCTATCTTTTAATTTTGTAACGAAGAAAGAAAAATGAAGATAACCTAATGGATGTTTTGGTGAAGCTTTACATTTTACTGCCATTATATTTTTGGACACACGTTGTACTAAAGGACCTGAAGTTTCTGTAGCAAGCAGCCAAATTTCTTGTTTCATTTCATTATTTACATTCAAAGATGATAGAATAGAATTCCTTAAAGTTAATGGTTGTGCTTCTGCATAGCATCTTAAAGCTGCCTGTATATGTTGACATGCAGACACAGGTACATCGGACGAATTCTTTTCCTGTAAAAATTGACTATTAAAGCTTCTTTAATTATCAATAGTTATCATTATTGGCATCTACATTATGTTAGCAACATGTATTCTATTATGTGTAAAATACTTACATGACATTTAAGAACACTAGTATCAAAACTTCTTTCACAACTATCAACAAAACATAATGCAGTGGATTGTGAAATAAGTGTTGTCATTTCATTAGAAATTGTGGCATTTATCAGTGGTAATTGAACAAATCCACGATAGTCTGGACCTTTGTCACGTACTCTAACAGAAAATACTTGGGCAGTTGTGCCCGTAATAAGTTTACATGCCTCTGTTGATAATTTTCTTTTTTCACCAGGCTCCTTAAATACTGCGTCACAATATTTGTTTTTACAACACAAGCCACGAGATCCATTATAAGTTCCACATTTTGGACATTTGCGAATTCCACGTAATGTAGCTTTACCTAAGTCAGATAGCAGCTTCCTCAAACGCTCCTCATTAGACATAGCTAAACAATATTATATTTAATTAATAACATGTAAAATTACCTTACCAAGAAATAAAATATATATATATTTGTAAAATAGATTTAATTCGTTTAAACATTATAAATTTTAATAATGTTAATAATGGAAATATTTTTAAAGTAACAAAACTATGAAAATAAAATACGAATAACATTTTTTGAACTATTTATTTAGCATATATATATATGTGTGTGTGTGTGTATATGTGTGTGTGTGTATATATATATCTCAAAATACTATAAACAACACTTAATTTTATAATTGTTAATGTAAAATTCTATAATATACAATACATAGAAATCATTGAATAAAAAATGAAGAGAATTTATAGTTTTAAATTAAAAGGAGAAAAGAAGTACCAGTTAACGAAATATTAAATTAGGGAAACAATTTTACTGAACACTCTGAAGCACTATTTTACATGACACATTTTATAAATTCTAATCGATATACGATATTAGAGGTATGAAACTTTTAGCTGCTCCTACCTTTCGCAACAGAATTCTTATAATAAGAGAAATAAGTTATATGTTTTTCACTAACAATTATATTACAGAAAAGTTTGCTTCTGATAGTAAATAAATAAAGCTCATCTCAATGCTAAACTGCTACCATTTACGATAGAGGGCATTCCTTTCTGGGCAACGTTAACCCAAATTCACAGAATCGAATAATTTTCCAATTATTCTTAACTCGTAACGTTATCATGAAATGAGAATCGTATTTATTAAAATGCTGTAACATTTTCCAAAAATATTTTTACAATATTTTCCAAAATTATTTTTACAACAATTGTGAAACTTTAATGTTTGTCCGATGATTAAAATATTTTACACCTCTTCTTTCTATTATTTAATTAAATGTACGAGTTTCAATAAAAAAAAGCATTCTTCCCCTCGAAAAACATTGTTATGTGAAAGCATTATTGCAGCAATATACCTTCAAACATTTAAAAGTAGCTTATTTTCTCTTTTTTATTTATTTATTATTAAATAAAAAATTATTGAACTAAATAAATTATCTTTCTCATATGTTTAAATAAATTATTACATTATAAAACTATTACAATTTGTATCCATCCATACATTCAGTGTAGGAAACAAAAAAAAAAAGTTGTTTGAATAGAAATTTTACAACTTTATTTATGTTTACAACATCATCTATGTTGGTATGAGAACAAATCACATAGTCATGTTTAGCAAAATTTTGTATCAAATGTGCAGTATGTGCAGGGACCAGATTAATTAAAGAATAAACAATTAATAATTTCTGTTATTCTGTAAAAAGTATTGGAAAAATATTCGTCAAGAAACTATACAATATATATATATATATATATAATAAAACATAAATACACAATTTATCTAACCTCTAAATATGAAGTAATTTTCAACAATATTAACGAATCTAATTTAATGAAATTTTGGAAGAAAAAGTGAAGTTGAATGTGAATAATATTTGTGTGTAAAAATTGGATGGTATTTATCAAAATATTTCTTTAATTTAAACGATTAATATGTTCTTTTTGTATTAAGCTTTTCATCTCATAATTATTAAGACTACTAACAAAGCTTTTAAATTGCGTATGATATCGTTCGTATCTTGAGTTTATTATAAAATAAATTACTGATATATTAATATGATTTATGAAAGGTGAATTTATAACAACTGTATTGTAAAATAAATACATAAACATGACGGCGGCGATTAAAACGTTATGGAAGCAAGCATTAAACACGTTTGAGGAACGTGGCAATGTTGGATTTAAACTTTGTCAAAAGAACTTTGACAAATTAAGATACTTGATGAACAAAATTACAGCGGAAGATGTAAATTTAAATAAACAGATACTTGATTTTATTCAAGTACAGCATGCACCAATGTGGGTTATTGACATATTTGAAAATAAAGATTTTGCTATTTCCATCTTTATATTAAAACATGGATTCACAATGCCAATACATGATCATCCTGGAATGTATGGATTTTTAAAGGTGTGACATATATATCATTTCTTAATGTTAATATTATAATGTATATTATTAATAATTCTACTAAGAATTTGTATTTTATATTAAGATTGTGTCTTTATTTTACTTTAAAATATAGGTAATCAGTGGTGTAGTTCAAGTAAATAATTATACTTTAAAAGCAAATGAAGATCATACAATCAGATTGAACAAAGAAGTAATGGCACTTAGACACAAACCAATATCTTTACATAGTAATTCACCTGCATGCACTCTTACACCAAGAGATAAGAACTTACATGAAATCACATGTATTGAAGGTCCTGCTGCATTTCTGGATATACTTAGTCCTCCTTATGATGTAGATGATTCTGGAAAGGGTCCGAGACCTTGTACATTTTTCAAAACTGTTAGTAGTTCAAAGTTGTGTACAGATTCACCAGATATAGTGGAGGAAGTTAAATTGGTGGTTATTGAAGGTCCACCAGATTTTTATTCTGGAAGTCTTAAATACACAGGACCACCCTTGATGTGACCTGAAGCATCAAAAAATATTTCTTGTTCCATTTGTTAAAAAGTTTTGCATTTTATTGCATTCATTTACTTTTATAACTGTATTATAAATTTTTAAGGATATTTAAATTCTAATTAAATGTATAATATTGGTGTTTATCTCTTGTACCTCTCTGCAAGAGTATGTAAGTGATGTATAAGTATATGAAATGGGTCATATAAAGTATGCAAATTTTATATTTTATATTAATTTATATTGGATATAGTCGAGTTTTATTTATTGTGAACTTTAGATTGAAATTGATTATAATTTCTAATCACTTGCATTTTTATTGATTTTTGTATATGAAAAAGTTACCTGTATAAAAATCCATAAATGTGGAATAATTAGATAATATTTCATTGATATGTAGAATAAGGATGTAAACAAAAAATGTATTATAATACACTTTATATGTACGTGATAAACAAAATCATATGATAATTATTAAATAAAAACAGAATTTTATTTGTATAAAAAATATAATACTTACTTATATCACAAAATATTTAAAAAATAGATTTATAGAATAGATTTGTTGTAAAAGGATATGCATTACATTTTGATGTATATATTATTTTTTCAACTTAATTGTGTGTACACAGTTCTTACAGACCAAGAAGTTCAATTTTCTCAAGATAATTAATATTTCTAAATTATATATATTGTACTTAAACAATTTACATTAAAAAGAAAATAGCTTAATAATAAATATATTTATATATTATACAATTCTTTTTTGAAACATTTCTGTCATTCCTGAGTTTTATTATATAATTATTAATTATTATATAATAATGATGATCATTTTAAAAAATACTTTCAATTAATATCTAAAAAATAATGGCAGGTAGTGAGATAAAAATAATGAATATCATTTAATTTAAAAAATTATGTGACAAGTTAGTTAATTTATTAATTATTATTTATATTATCTAGACAGTAAAACACAATTTATTGATTTAAATTGATATTTACTAATATCTTATACCTACAGCAAATAAAGCATTTACATAAAATTTTATTTCAAAATTCTTTTATTTAATATATATTAATATATAAGTCAATATCTAATCCAAGACTTATCTATAATAGAAATAATTTTTTTCTCTAAAGATTGTATCCCTTTTTACATTTGAAATCAAAATGTGAAGAACTAAAAATATGTTTTACCTATTTTTATTAATGCACAAAAAACTCATGTCACGTTAACTTTATAAAATATACAATTTTTATCAGTAGCAAACTACAAATTTAGTATACTAAATATTTTGTTCTCACATGATTCTTTTAAACGGAAGAAAATTGAATTGTATTAGAGGCATCAACATATGTTCAATTCTTATTTATTATGCAAAGAAGGATGAATGAACATTATTATTATTATTATTTCCCTGATAGTTGAATTTAAAAGACATAATATTTTCATTTTCTTTCAATTATTTTGTTCTTTCTCAGACAGAGAATTCGTTAATTATGTTTATGTATATAATTATTTTTGTATGTTTGTATGTATGTATGTATGTGTGCACGCACTGGGGATGTAGCTATATAACTTATGTATTTGTTAGACCTGATTAAAATACCCACAAACTTATGTTATTACATAAAAGTATACTATAAAGTTTAGTTTTTGTGAACTGAAATGTAATATCTTCAAGAATCTCTTGCATACGTTTATTTAGCTTGTCTGATTGGTTTCAGAATTTTGTTGTCTTCTATATAGTGCAACATTATTTTCTGTATAATCCATTATACGACGTTGACATTGTCTTACATATTGTTGTTGTTTATGATAAATCTTGAATGCACCTTTTATTGTTATGAATGCTATACCTCCCTGCAAAAATGCATAAAAGGTTCAGAACAGCTGTTTAATTAATAACAAATATATTTGAATACATACAAGCAACGTCCTATGAAAATTAGAATGTATACTTTCAAAAAATATTTTGCCACATATGCTGGCAATACTAGGTAATAAAAGTGCACCACAAAGGATACGAGTTGCTGATACTGGATCACTCATAGGTGGTACATCTTCAGAGTGGGATCTATCATCACTTGAATGACTAAAACAATAAACACTTATAAATATAAAATATACAATACGATTATTTCAAATTTTGTACATACCTACTAGGTAAGAAATGCCTCAAAATAGGAACTTTACATGCATGTCGCCTTAAAAGACTAAGTGCTTGATCTTCCCATCTCAGCATTTTTCCCAAAACTAACATTATTGGAATAGTTGGCAAACCAACTAACAATACCAAAGGATCAGCTTGTTCCATCATAGCTAGACCATCCTTGTGACCAACTACTTGCATTACAGTTACTGCTCCATATGTTACAGCTGTCCAGTATATAGATGCAGCAACTATACTAGCTGCAATAAATGGGCAAATTCGGAAAATTATACCATCGATAGTGTCCAATACGATTACTAATGGTCCTGTAATAAATATATCACATTTAACATATACGTAATATACATATATTTATAGCATATTTATATTGTAATAATTATAGTAATTATATTATAATGACAAATTTAGCAAATTTATAAAAATTAAAATAACTAACCCATATTTGGGTATACAATAATATATTCTGTATTACACTGTGGACATGCTACATGTGCACCTGCACGTCCTTTTTGTTTTTCATCAACCCATCTCTGTATACATCCTTGATGTACCCATTTAGTTGTGCCACGACAATGACATGGTTTTACCCATGAAGCAGTTGTATCATCTTCATCCGTTGCAAAGCATACCCAACAATATCTTTTACTAAATTGAGATTTTACTAAATATTTTGTCACGGAACATATATTTTTTTCTACATATATTAAATTATAATATACATACTCATCTTCTGTATTTACTACTGGTGCATTAATTTCTGATTGGTTTGGAGAAGATGGCCCATCAATCACATCATTTAGTTGTGCATTGTTTGCAGATTCTGACAATACGATAGGTAATGGTTCCTCATCTGATAAAATTGCTGAAGGTTGAGAATCAGGTATTTCTATAATTAAATATATTCATTAGTATCTTAATACATAATATAAGTGATATTACACAATTAAATTTCTGAAATATACATTACAAAAATTATACTGAATGATCGCAAAAGTTTGTGCCCAATTTGAAAATAAAACACACAGATACATTTTAAAGCAGTTTTATCAATCAGTTATATATATAGTTGTAATCCTTTTGTTATTCTTTACTAAATACACACAATATCTATACTAATAAACATCTATGCCAAACTACAATAATAATGGTCTTGCCACCTCTGAAAATCGGGCATGAACATTTGAAATCATTTAATATTTAATATTTTAATTTAAAATATTATTTTATTAATTTTTTTTTTTTATATATGTTGCAACATTTCCAAAAATTCAAAAATTGTAAATTATATATTATTAACAAAAAAAAACTATTATTAATACATGTATAATTATTTAATTACACTTGTATTAACAATACAATAATATTATTATAATATAATATTAATGTATTAATAATAGAATAATATTATCCAATTTTACCATTATTTGATTCATTAATTTGTCTTTCTGGCCTTAGATTTGTGCCAAGTCTTCTCAATGTTTCTTCTATACTTGGAAGATGACCGATTGTAGTAATACTAGATTCTATACGTACTATCCTACCAGGTGACTCAAGTCCATATGAAATGTGCGGCAAATTGTTCTCTGACATTTTTGTCCTAATAAAATATGATTTTTCAATATTGCATTACTGTGTTATACCTAAAAAGAATAAATGTTATCAGTTATAGAAACATGAAGTTTATCAATCTGCACAATAACTTAAACATATGTAATTATATGATGACATTAATGAAATAACAATATATGTATATACACAAATGTATATAATTATTATTAATTACATCATAGTACAACTTGCAACAAATTTCAAGGGCATTGCATAAGATCATACATGTGTACTTTTATTTGACATTAAATTTCATTTAAAAGACAATTACCTTTTCAGACACTTTTTTTATTTAGCATATTATGTATCTTTACTTCTATAGACTCGATGGAAATAAATCTCGAGATGAAAAAGTAATATATACAAGCCTTTTTTTTACTATGTCGGATAACATCGATATTCAATTTAAAAAGAACATTAATATTAAGACCATTTTGTTAACTACTGACACGTTGTGGTGAGGTTGATCGTCCACTGATTAACACGTTTCATTGCGGACTAAAGTAACAATATATCGCAACAAACTTTGTTCAATGAAATATCTTTAATCAAACACAGATTGTACAAGATGAATGACACATGGAATTGATATCATATGTTAGCAATGATGCAAATACATTATTGAAAACGAAAGTAACAGTGTCTACCTGAAGCAATATTCATAAATAACTCACTATTACACATTCACAACGAAACTATAGACATTTTTTAAAGTACAATATTAAATAAACACGAGAATAAATATACGAGAATAATTTAGTTACGTCGTAATCTTCTTTAATATTTTGCAATTCTAATGGAAAAAAAAAAACTGGGAAACGTATCCAAATTCACTTTACAAATTGATTTATTTCGTTTTTCAGTCTTATTGGTAATGATTAAAAGTTGCGTGAAATTGCTCCTTATATTGGCAATATATTACAGTACGAAAATTCGCCAATGAAATATATCGCCAAACTTCAGAGCAATATCGAACATCTTTTCCATGACTTCTTAACTATAGTTTCCAACTTTCCAAACATTTATTAAAATTTATATTCTCCAATCTATTAAAGTCTATTATTTTACGTATATATAAATATTCGCAATTGTTCCGTTCACTTCGATTCTCCAGATACACTTTGTTTAGTAATTTCGTCTTTTCTTTCAAAATTCGTGATTTATACTGTTTTATTTTTTTCAATTTCTAGCGCCATTTTTAAAGTGATTGTTGTAAAAAATTTATTAAATAATTTACGATAAGTTAGGTTTGTTCATACTTAATTGTAGTATTCTCATTATTTTCATATGCAGTAAAATTATAATTCATATGTACGCCAAAGTGTACATTTTACTTAAACATACAATAAATTAAAAAATTTTTGATCTATAAATAATAAATATTTCAACAAATGTGTATAGTCATGTTAGATGATGTATTAATTCTATTGTGCGTAACTATTGAACATTTTAATACAATAAGAAATGTTTATGTATGTATATTTGTAGATTCAAAATAATATACATGAAGTTAGTCGCTATTATCTTGAAATTTCACCGATCAACGCGTTATAGCGTGTATATCATGTATACATATTCAGTATTTAACAAGAAAATAAATTCTTAAATTTATTAGATTTATTATTCTTAAATTTAAGCGTACAATGTGTAAAATTTGTATGATATTGTTAAAAGAATAATCAAAACTATTTATGAATTATACAAAGCCATAGAAACTGTGATAAGTAACAAATGTCAAAATGCATCTTGATTAGTGTATGAAGTATAAACAATTCACCTTGATAATAATTAATTACAATTATAAATGTGTAATTAAGTGATTCGAGAAAAGCGGAATCAAAATCAGCAGACTGATGCCTATATTGCCAATAGTGAATATGTGGGTGTTTGATAAAAAAGTATCAGATTTTTTGTAATTATATAATACATTTACTATTGTTTTCACTTTTTTCATAATCTAAACATGTTTCCCATAATATTTAACCTACGGAAAATTTTAGAAGATACTATAGGTAAAAATATAATTTTATATGTATATGTATATATTATTGGTATAATGTAATTTTATGCACATAAATAGAAAACACCGACATCAGTAATATCCAAATAAAAGAGCATAGCATTGTAAGCATGTTTAGATAATAGATTAGTATTTTTTGTCGGTAATAATATATCTAGCTTTTCAATATCTTAAAAGAAATTTACAAATTCTTTGGAAAATTTATGTTATTTATCTATCAGATTATGTAACAATTTTTTATAACAATTATGTACAATATTATATTCTTTTTAGTTGAATATATCGACGTGGATTTTACACTCTGGTTATCATGGCTTCTAATGCCACTTTTAATAACATTTCTGCTTCCACTTGTGATCGTAGTATTACTGTATTTAACAGCATTAATATTGTATGTATATAAATTACACAGGTTGGTTTTTATAGTAATTACGACACGTATTAGTGGTAAGTTTTATATAATTATTTTGTTTTATATAATTTTGATTTATTTAATAGAGCTACATTAAGAAATGCATATGGAACAGATTGGAGAAATGCAGCTCGTAATGTAGTAGCTGCAGTTTGGGATGCTCATGGTTGGATTTGGTATGGTATGTTACGTATCAAATTAATTAAATATAACAGTCGTTTATTTTATAAAAATAAATTATATAATGTAGTTTTTGTGAAGAATATATTCATAGATGAGAAATGCAAAATTTATTATATCTTTATCTATCTTTTATAGGATATGAAGTAGTTGGGCTTGAAAACATACCACAAAATGAACCAATACTTTTTGTATATTATCATGGAGCTATTCCTATAGATCTTTATTACTTTATATCTAAAATATTTCTTTCAAATTCGAAATTAATTCACACAGTAGCAGATAGATTTCTGTTTAAATGTCCTGGATGGTCTATAATTTCTGATGTAATAAAAGTTATACCTGGTACAATTCAAACATGTTCTACTATATTGAAAGAAGGTAATATGCTTGCCATCTCACCTGGTGGTGTGTATGAAGCTCAATTTGGTGATTCTTATTACCAATTAATGTGGAAAAAACGAGTGGGTTTTGCAAAAGTTGCATTGGATGCAAAAGTGGTACGTTATTTTGTTATATTTCCTTTTTATATTTGTATTGTTTTTAAATATTAACATTTTTGTAACAGTGCATAGTACCTTTATTTACAAAAAATATTAGAGAGGCATTTAGAACAATAAGTTGGGGTAGAAGAATGTGGTTGAGAATATATGCTGCCACCAGATTTCCTTTTGTACCTATCTATGGTGGTTTTCCCGTAAAGTTGACAACATATGTTGGTAAACCAATTCCATGTGATGAAAATCTAACACCAGAAGAGTTACAAATAAAGGTAATAAATATCTAAGTTTTTTAGTTTTACTGGACTTTAAATAAAAGTATACATACAGTATACATACATGAAAAACACGTTTTCAGGTTGCTGATGCACTCAACAATTTAATAAATCAACATCAAAGAATACCTGGAAGTATATCATTAGCTTTATTAGAAAGAGTATATACTGCAGAGAAAAGAGAATCATAAGTTTTAGTATTTACTCAATTACTATCGTATCTCAAATCATGGGTATTTAAAATGTTATGCCTTTTTAGACTAAAGTTTATATCTTTAATTTATGGTGCTGATTATTTAATATTACTTAGTAGTGGGAGGTTTTATTAAATTTGAAGTTAATTTTTCGATTATGTAATGTATTTACTTTTTGTAGTGTAACAATTTATTTATCCTTTTAATTGTTAGATAAATATTTTTTATATTTTATTTTAATTCATGGGTGATATCGAAGTATAAATTAACAAATTTATTCGAATTCTGATACATTTTTTTATATTGATTTTTTATACATTTATATGAATATATTTATATATGTATATTAAGATGGTTAGTATTAATATTTATAATTCTTCATAAAGAAAAATAGGTTTCAATTTATTTTTGTTGCAAGTACAATTCTAACTTCGATTTATAAATATATTTTCTGTTATAAGAATTTATTGTACAATTGCGAGCTCTTAATAATTCCACGTAATATTGTACGAGTACTTAATTAATTATTTTATTTACTATCTTTATACATGAAAAATAAAAATCATAAAAGTCTTCATTTGTTTTCTTTAATATTAATTAATTATAATATTTCTTCTTACAATAGAAAGACAGTTTCTATATTTTCTTTTCCACTACCTGATTAATTGAAGAACTAAATTATATAATTTTTTTATACAACATATCATGTACAAAAGTCAACAAGAAATAATATTTGCTTTAAATTTAGCGGAATGGGAAATGTTCACATCGATCGTCGTATATTAACCGGAAGATCCGAATCGCAGCGAACCTAACGGCGGCTTTTCCAGTTAAAATTTCTTTCCCGAGGGTATCTTCAGTTACCTTGTTATATTCATTGAACGGCATTGGACCTAGTATCGTTTTTTGCAGGCACGAGACTCGCATTTATGTGAATTCTGCTTAGCAATACGAATCGCCCAGTTTTGTATAATAAAATTTACTTATTTCTTCGTTAGAAGTTCGATTTTTGTGACATAAAATATATAGTCATGGGCGTGGATGTGGAAGTTCTTTCTCCTGGAGATGGTAATTATTCTGTACACAATATTCTGTGATCTTTCACTTTTCTTTTTCGATTCGCTGCTTCTTTCTTTACGAATTATAATATCGGTGATCCTTTGTTTTATTTAACATCGACTGATTTTCGTTAATTGTATACGCCGGATAGTTTAGTCGACGTGATTCATTTACAACCTGAAAATCTATGAAAAGCATGCTTTCTCGATGGCCCATTCCAAATAAGGTGATTTCGATTTTTACTCAATGCGTTGAGCGATTGCATAAAATTTTAGTATTTTGTACTTTTCATTTATAATGTAGCGACTTTTGTAACGATGCTTTGTCTATGCAGGCCAGACATATCCGAAAACCGGACAAACCGTAGTTGTTCATTATACAGGTAAATACTTCTCGAGTTATTTCCATTAAAACATATACGTTCATAATGAATTTTAAAAATAAAAAATAACATTTAACATCACGATCGAATCGTATATTTATATACACATTAAATTATTAAATGAAATATTGCTTTTTATAATTTACAGTACTTTGAATTTTATGAAATTTTAATTATTAAATGTCTAACAGGTACTCTAGACAATGGAAAGAAATTTGACTCGAGCAGGGACCGTGGAGTACCATTTAAATTTAAAATAGGTAAAGGAGAAGTTATTAAAGGCTGGGACCAAGGTGTTGCTCAAATGTGCGTCGGGGAACGAGCAAAGCTAACTTGCACACCAGATTTTGCCTATGGTAGTCGTGGGCATCCTGGAGTATATCCTTTAATACAGTATAAACATTTATAATATTATCAATTTTAGAGATAAATGTAAGGCAAAGGCACATAATCAAATTTTATGATTTATTTAAATTATCCACAGTGCAAAAAGGAATTAATATAAATTAATTCTTATACTTGCATGTTATGAGTAATTGAAATTAATAACTATAGTTGTATAACAATTATTATTATTATTACTAATTAAATTTTGCATATTTTCAATAATAGAATGTGCCAAGAAAAGTTAATCTTGATGATTATATAAATAATGTTGCAATATTATCCTTGACATAGACACACTATTCCACCAAATGCCGTTCTTATCTTTGATGTGGAACTATTGAAAGTGGAACCTTGAAGAATTTTCCAAGGTGTATTAAATTGATTGCACACATCAGAACCACAGATAACTAAACGCTTCAAATTGCATTATGTTAAGTAGTTATTGCATGAATGGTATGTTTTACATACTGACCTTAATTTAGTTGCTCATAAAAACCAAAAGAGAAAAACGAGAATTTAATTCTGTTTTTTTCCACGATTGCACAATTATATAAACTCCAAATTACAATTGTACAGAAACCATCAATGACCAATGTGCGGTATTAGATTACATTTTTTACATTTTTACATTGTAAAATTTACATTGCTCGTTTTCGAGACTAATTGCATTCCTGTTATGAGTAATTGAATTAAATAAATCTTGAAGCATCCAACATGTAATCTGACATCTGTGTTCATTCCAATTACATAGTACTTGATAAACAATCACTTGGATATTTTGTACAAAATCTTTCAATGATCCAAAAGGAAATAATTCTACTGATAATGTAATAGTATGAACCTTTACACGGAAGAATTCAATAAAAAAGATTGTCTTGTCATCAAGTATATGAATATATTTATTAGCCCATGATTAATATTTGTCTATTGTAATTTAAATTTTTTGTGTTTATATATACATATATTATTTTGATTTCAGTATATTCAATAAATTTGATTTGTTTCGAATATTTTTTAACTTTGTATAATAACGGTTTCTTTCAACTATGTCGTTTTAAAATTTTGTCACATTTTTATACAATATTGCACCAGTGGTGTGTAGATTAAAATGAGTTTTGTTGATAAAATAACATTAACTACATACATACAGTACCAATAACACGGTATTAATGCGTAAATGTGTCAGTACGAGTTACGTAAAAGAAATGTGCTACACATATTACACACCACTAGTTTACACGTCATAATTATGAAATAATTTCAAATTAGTTTTAATATTTTTGACAGCATAACGAGCAATAAATTTACCAAAATTGAAATAATACTTATTGTAGTAGTAATTATAATAAATATTAATTATTTATAAAGAAAATACACATATACACAAATGTAATTAATATTAAACAAATATTATACGCATTAAACGGTATCAAAATGCACTATATGTACAAATGTTACACAGTTTTTTTAACATAAAATGTACAAATTAAATTGATCATAATTGACATATAGTCATTGTAATGTTCAACTTAATAAAAATGTCACAGCAAACAAAAAACTCGTTATTTTAATAAACAAATAATTCTGGGAAATGTATTTCATAAGCTGGTGCTTGACTTGGTTTAGTATCTGCTGATGGTCCACCTGGTTGGCTTGTATTTCGTGGATCAACGGATAATGTATTAAATATTTCTGATAGTTTACTTTGTAAAACATCATGCTGCAAAATTATTTATGCTTGTTTTTATACTTTTTACAAATAAGAAAGTTATTCACTATCTTCATACCTTCGGTTGTGTTTTTGAGACCAAATCTTGAAATGGTGCGTTTCTAAACAAGTGCGATAATTGTAATCGTTTCTCTTCTTCCATGACGTGATTATTGTTATTTTCTGTTAAAATTCGTTTCATACTTTCAAAAGTCAACTCTTCTCCTGGTAATTTCTTAGAATAGAAAATATAAAAAACATAGATTATTAAAAAGTTACAAATAAATTAGAATTACATATAAGGAATGTACTTTTTGAACACCAGGAGATGAACCGCCACTATCTAATTCTGTAGCACCAGAATTAATATCGGCTAACGAATTTCGTCCGGCACTGTCGACCCATGAGTGTCTAAAACATTAAATGTTGATAACATCTAAAAAATATTACAACTAACAACATAAGGAAATGAAAACTTAAATTGCTGCAATATTACCGATGTTGTAGCGAGATACTACTGTAACCAGATCCCTGTTGTAATTTTCCACTATCAAGACCAGCTCCTTTCAAACACTCGCTTAAAACAGTTTGATCAACTAATAGAGCGGGTGCTAATCTAGAAGATAAACCAGTATCATACTGGGATTGCAAATCAGGCAAAAGATGAGGTGCTTCCTTTCGTCGTACTTCTACAACCTAAAAATATAAGAATTAATTATTTTGGTTCTTATCAATCAGAATATGTCATGTACGAACACAAATGAAATAATAATTTACCTTGCTCGCGTAATCCATTAGCGAAATAATATTACAAACGTAAGATATTAACACAAGCAAACTGATGACAATAGCGTGTAAATTAAATTTGAGTGAAACACTGATTTGGCTACTTGTTAAAGCTAAATCTTGAAGACTCAGTACTAATCTCAGTAACTCCAACACGGTTTCTTCAGAAGCCAATTCCACGGCAAGTAATGCCAATGTTGTATATATAGATTCTACGTTTTCCACCTTATTACTTGCCAATTCTAACGATTCGTATAACGCTAAATAGATTTCAGGGCCATGTTTACGAATAAAGATCACGTCTGGTCTGGATGCTTTTTCAATTGTAAGATCAAGTTGTGCAACATTTACTCTATTCAACAAAAATGATAAAATTATATTTTGAATGAGATTCAATTAACTAATAAACTAATAATATAAATTTAAAAAATTTGTTATTGTTAACTTACGTAGGTCTCGCAAGTTTGATAATATTCTGATGTCTGTCGATTAAAGTGTGAAAGATTTTTTGTACTAAAAGTCGCATTTCAGCATCTGCTGCGAGTGACATTCTTAATAATGGCTCCAAAAAACTTGGTGGAAAAGTTGTATTCAAATGTATAGTTTGATATTTTGTGCCAACCTGAAGTGTATTTACACGAACCATATTAAATTAAAGATATGCATCATGTGAGATTATGTTTTTGTATAATTACTATATGTATAATTACTTTTAAAAGAGATTTTAGAAGAATACTTTGGAGTAATACATCGCCTTTACCAACTAAAACTATATGATCGGGTTGACTGTATGGAACTTTGCTCATTATGAACATCATAATTTCTATTTTCTGATAATCTGGTAGATGATTTGCAAATTCTCCAAGAGCATTAATAAGAGCCTCTTGATACAATTGTTCGTCATTGCTCGAAGATTGATTTCTTGTTACACTAACTCGAAGATGAGATAGCAGAGAATTTATTATCTCCAAAACCGAGGGACCTTTAAAATTATGTCATTTTATACAATACATTTTTAATACAAATAAACAAATTATATATTAAAACTTACCAACACTTTCACCAGCTGCAATGGAAATAATTTTAGATAAAGTGTCTGCGATACTCGTTCGAATCTTGGGCGATGATTTCGAATGATCATCAAGATGAGTCATTAATGCTTCCACAACTGTGTAAGAGTATTGTGACTAAAAATATTCATATTTATTGATCATCCTTTTTTACACGTTCATTGATAAATACTAAGAATATTTAATAATTTCTAACCTGAATGGAAAACATAATTATTCTAAATGCATGGATAGCAAAATAATTAGGGACCCATAACTGATGATTATCTAAGTGCCTGTAAATAATTTTTATAGAAATTTTATTTGTAATTGTCTAGTTGCAATAAAATGTCTCAAATTTTAAATAGAAAATAAAAAAAAAAAATACTTTATGTGAGAAACACAAACCTTAAAACAGGTCGAATGACACATTTAATATGACCAAATGATGCTCGTCCAACGAGTTCTCGCATACAGGTTTCTGCAAATTGTGGCGGATCAGATCGTCCTTCGGTTGGGCTATCCGGCGTTGCATCTTCTTTACTAGAATATCTATTAAAATGAAATATATACATAGTTTACACAATGTACGCACTGGTTTTTTTCTATCATCACCTTGAGTTTTGCATATTGTACAGCAACGAAGGAACAATTTTATCCATGTGTACAGGTTCCCAAATGTTTTCTACCAAATCATCAGAAAGAGTTTTCCTTACAACACCCTAAATTATGAAATATAGTATAATAGATTTTTGGAAGCTACAAATACAAATATAATTAATTTCAATTCGTAATAAAAAAAATTTCTGTCTAACATTATATTCTGTCTAACTATACATTAAATGTATAAAAGCCATGCCTGTAATCCCTGAATTCCAGCAAGTCGTATCTGTTTGCGGATTGCAGAGTCATTGTGGTTCGAGTGGCACATCGCAGAGTATTTTGATACAAAGAAATCGTAACGTGTGTGATAAGACGGCGTATCCTGCTCGATGTTGGCAAAGCGGACAAACTAGAAGAAGCCAGCACTTTGTTCAACTGAATTGAAAGATGTCAAAAACACAATTATTTTTCATGTTAATGAACAATAAAATAACATTCAAGAAATAAGGCAGAATAAGAAAATAAAAGAAAATAAATAAATAATATGGTATTTCAAATTGTTTAATGAAACTTACAGACTGGGTTGCCAGTATTTGTAATTGCGGATCCGTAGATTCCAACAATTTCTGCACCATCTTTAAAAAACTCTCAACAAACAAGTTTAATGTCTGAGCATGGCATGCTACTAAAAGTTGATCCATTGCTTCCATGGCAATAACAACAAATCCATTTCTTCTCCTATATTGTAAACATATATATATATATATATATATATGTTTTAATATTTTTGTATCTAAATATAAAACTGCCTAATACATCTAGATAAAAGATTAAAATTTTGCATAATAATGATCAATGATATATAATTATTTATATGACTGGCATATAGTATAAGTAAACAAGAGTTAATCACATGAATATGCACTTTCCATAGCTATTAAATTAATTACATGTAATTCTCTGTCTTTACCTGTAAATGTCCCTGGAAGCCCTTTGAAACAAATATTCTCCAATTCTGTCTAGCTTTTCGGGACTGCTCAGTGAATAGAAGGTCAGTTTTTCCATGTTATTTTTCACTAAGCCATCCTAATAAAAAAGTATCAATTTATAAAAAAGAAATGCTGAATATTAACTTTATATTATATAGATAACATAGAAAAAAAGACTGATGTTTTAAACTTAAAATCAATAGGTGAAAAGTGAATTGGGTATTAATAATTTTATCGTCCAATGATGTATTAAAAATAATTATATCATGAGACGCTCTTTCCTTTCATTTATGCGTGTAAAATCCTTTAATAATAACACGATACTATATATAAATAAAATAATACCAGAATTAGCACGAAATTTAATTTTAAAGTCAGAAGAAAAACTAGAGAACAACAATCATAGAAGTCTACTGATGTTTTGACAAATATGTTCAATTACTCAAAAGAATTATTTTTTACATTAAATAAGGTAACTTCTGTTTAAGGATACGAGAAATATGAATTATTTAATGAAAATACAATGTCAGGTATTCATTATGGAAAATAAGAATTATAAAGGATTGTGAATAATTTTCAACATAGAAAACGTAAGGCTCACCTGAGGATTTACTGGAAAAATATTGTCAACAAGTCTTTTATATCGTGGGCGTAAGGCTGAGCAGCACCAACAACAACCTGACAGAAATAGAAAGAAAGGAAATGCATAGAAGAATGTGTACTCGTGAAATGTATCAAATAATCGGTGAAAACTAATTAAGTAAATATGAAAGTGATATCTCAAGAATAAAATTTGTGCTTCAAAAAAACGATATTTACCAAACATTTCGTTACAAGCGAATCTGCACTATACACTCGAGCAAACTTCGATCGACTGACAGAACCAATAGAATGTGTACTTTTAGTCACTACCGAAAATCACTATCGCGATTTGCTGTACGTGGATTCTTATTATTTTACGAAGCACTGCTATTGATCTTTGCAGTAATTAGAATAGAAGTTCTGCGAGTTCAGTTATAAATAAATAAATATTGCGGATTTTGTCATACACGAATTTTACATTTGTCTCCAATGGACAAAATTTTGTCGTATGAATTTAAGGTCGGTAATGTTAATCTCGTTCTTGTCGATCAGGGCTGCTTAATTTCAAAATGCAGGAAAAGGTTAAAAGATGGCAATATGATCTACTTTTACGTGGCGGCGTTTTTAAAAATGCGCGCGCCGCCACATTTATAATTAAATTTAAATTGAAATTAAAGTTAAAAATTTTTTTTTTCATAGATTTAAATTTTACACTGATCTCTTTGACATTTTCTTATTTAAAAATGGAATACATAATTAAGAAATTAAACAATTATTGAGAGAGTAAATATTTTCGTAAATTTTACGACATTATTATTCTCAGTGCATACGATATAGTATAAGTATAATATCAATATAAATGTGATATCAATTACTAGAAGATTTAATATTTTATTCATCAGAGAACCGGAGAAATGAAATGAATTAAAAGTTAACATGCGTATTAAAATATTTACATTAAAATGTAGGTTGTTCCACTCATTACACTTAACCGTCTCAACGCCATCTAATTTAAAAATGAAAATAGTTTTCTTCACCTCGTTGCTCATCTCTTGCAAAAATTGCTCATATTATTTTTAATTTTAATTTTAACCGATACTCTTATAAGTTTTACTTACCGAAGAAAATACTTATATTGTAAATTTTCTATCGAATTTCGAGCATGCATGTGTAATTATGTAATTGCAATATTTTATCAGAATCAAAGAACAATCGATTCTTCATTACTTGTTTCAAAATTGATCAATTTAATTGACTAAATTAAAATTTCGAATACGATTCATGGATGTATTTAACATCTACTGATTTCAAATATTATTGCTAAAATCAATCAAATGATTGATAAATTTAGAATAATCTTTCTTACCTGATTTACATATATTTTAGAAACTACTATATAAGTAGATAGTCTGAGGATGAATAATTTTTCTGTTACGAACTCGATACACTCTTGCAGATTACAATATTTCATTGCATATCTAGTAGTTGTTTCAAATCAATTTCATCAATAAACAATACAATATAACAATAAAGTGATAATAGGTAATATCAAATAATACGTACTAATTTTATTTTAAATAAAATAAATAGAATTTGAAATTAGACCAAATTAAGTATTTTGTACATCAATACTTGTGATATCGTAATTAAATTACACGTTGTTATTAAACGAGGCAACTAGATCGAAAGGGACTGTATTCTTCTCCGTTATAACGAGACACAATACGTGTATTCGAGGGAGAATAAGGGGAAGAACTATTTTAAGATAAAAGCGTGAACGCTTGTCAGCTAAACCGATTTAGGATGACAAGATGTTCCGGATGTTGACACGGGGCTTCGGTAATCAATATCACGTTCGTAAATGGCGGTGAGAGTGAGAATCGATTCTACTTGTAGTTAGCATGCGAAAGTCAATCATTATTATGAAGAATTTAATTTAATCAAGTTATATCGTACTTGTTACTAAAATTAATGTTACTAAATACGATAATCTGCGCTATTCCTTTATATATATATATATATATATCTTTTATTTTCCTTTTAGGAAATATTTTGTCGAAATTACAGGTAAAAAAAAAAGAAGATTTTATTTAAAAACTTGTTATATAACTTAATAGTTTACACTAGGGATATAAATAAAATTCTCGCGGTTTTTCTCGGAAATATTTGCTTTAACAAAGAACAAACGATACAAGATTTTCATAAATATAAACACATATCATAAACGTTAAATGTGATTCCATTGAATATTAATATTTTCATGATGTCTGATACATACTGTATTTATTTTAAATAAATTTAGCAACTAGTAATTAATAATTTAGTTTTAAATTAATTTAGTAATTTATTTTAAATTATTTCAATATATTTCGTTCTAGATTTTTGACTATCTATTTTTACGCGCAGTTATTTTTTTGTTATAGGTATATAACAATTTCAAATATACAATTTTCTCAAGAAAGAAAACTTCTTATTTTGTCCTATTTTAAATTTAGAATGGAACAGAATCATCTCGATTTTACTTGTAATTGTAATTCACGGTGCACATAGTACGTATAAAATTAAAAAAATTACATTATAGGTCAAGAAGGTGAGTGTTGAATAAAAATAATACAAAAGAATCAATTTTGTTTCAAGTATCATGTCCTTGTAGATAATCTATCTCTTAAGATACTTGAACCAGATCGTACGAGTGCAGTCGATTAAAACAGGGGTAAGTTAATATGCAGAATATCGACAAAGTCCTGAGTAATGCAAAGTAATGAGTATCACTTGTATACACCATCGATAAATCGATAGACTTATATTAATGCCATCATAAATACACAATTTTCGCTGTATGCAGCTGCGAAAGTTCGAAAGTAGAAAAATATTTACACATTTTGCATTCCTCTCTTAACTTTGCTAATTAGCACACTGGTTCATCTGTGTTTCATTAATGTATAAATATCAATTGCAGATGCAAAGTGTGTCGAGCATACGTAGCAATTGTTGCGACTTGCGATAAAAACTGTGCAAAAGCACGTGTGCCCATCAAGTTTAATCAGTTCGCTCGCGAACTCTTTGCAGACAAAAGTCCGAAAGTTAATTTTACTTGGAATTGACACGCGGGAATTTGACGAAACGAATGAAATTATCTCTAAGTTGCGTAAATTTATTGATTTAATTGCTTCAAGTACTAAATAAAACAAAAAAATTCGTCGATAAAATAGTTTCTCAATAAACGTAACGTATATAACGAAAATACTTGTACGTATTCTCATTTTCCAATGAATAATTTTCCTTGTGTCAGACTTTACATTTTATTCTCACAGTATCAAATTTTATAAGTTTTGAAGTTGTAATTTTTATAATTTTTCTAACAACCAGAGACACCAGAATACATTTATCGACAAATCTTGCTTCAGTGATTCTGATTTCACTCGGTGAAACGAATATTCTGTCTTTTGAAATCTTGTGAATTTGCACGAACGATCCATCCACAGTACACTCGTTACTTTATCAGAGTGATAATTTATACTCACAGCCTGGGTCAGTGCACTTCCTTACGAGAGTCTCGAAAACGTCAGGTACCTCCGTCTCGAGGCAACATCTGATCATAGCCATCTCTTCCACCGATCTCCCATCCCATGAGTATTTTTACCAAAAAAGTTCACTAGGATGTACAATTTTGTTGTCGAGTTAATTCGTAACTTGGAAAATGGTGCCGGACGAAGAGAGGCACGAGAGAACGAGCGGGTACTACTGACGCGACGTCGACGCTTGGCGTCGCGACGCCCGTGCCCCACTAACCCGCATTTCGCGCACGAGGGCTACCCTTGGCAATACTTTCCCTGACTACGTCACGCGGGTATCGCGCGCCTGTGCGAAGAAGAAGGGTTGTCGACGTGGGTGCAGGGTGCGGGAGGAGAACAACTCCGTGGCGCCTCTGCTAATAAAGCTTATCCTCGTCAGGGTCGCGGTCCGTGCAAATCAATGCCAAAATAGGCTGGAATATGGTCACGTTGAGCTAAATATACAGCGAGGGACAAAAATATACGAGTACAGAGTGCTTTCGAAAATTGTAAAATTAGATATTCCAAATTCTTATGATGTAGCGGCCTATGATTCCTTGACTACGAGTTCCGAACACTGACTACCACAAGCCGCAAGTGGCTGTGCGCCTAGCGTCCAAGTCCTACCGATCTTCGATGTTCGAAGCAAGCAGAGTGTGCGGAACCCCGCTAGGATGGGTGGATCGGGGGCCAGCCTAGCGGAATAGTTACAACAACAAGCGTCTGGGGTAAGGAGGTCGCTGCCATCAGCCCCAGCTGGAGATGAGTCTAGGCAGTGACTCCGAGACGTGATGAGATTCATCTACCTCAAATCTATCCATCCTTCTTCCATCATGCATCCATCACCTTTTAACCCTTCACGTGACTTTGTGGAAATATTTTGAGGACTTGGAAAAATCAGCTTCGCTGATAGATTTAATTACGGGAAAAAAAATTTTTCAGTGCTCGTAAACACGAATTTTCTTCGAATTTGTAAAGTTTTCGAAGGGAAAGTTCGTCCTCTTTCGAGCAGAAAAATTGTCCGAGTCGACAACTGAAGCCTCGCGAGAGAAGTCGGAAAATCAAAATTCCAATGAATCAAGTCGTAATCCAACATCCATCGTCGTTATTTCATACCGTTGTTGCCCGCTTCTCGAGTAGCGAGCATCGCAGCGAGCGTCGATGAATGGAAGCTAACGGAGCTGAAATAAATCGATCCTGGTACGCGATGTACGATTCAGCCGAACCTCTGCGTCGGAGTACGGCGTACATGATCCGCGATGCTTGTTTATTCGCTCGATTTCCAGCCGTATCATCCATCAGATTCGCAGAACTTGAGGATTCGAAGGCACCCCGCTACGAGGTCGACCTACGATCTGCAGATTCTGTCTGATATTATCCGGTGATGTGTGCGAAGGTGAAGCTTGCCACTCTCGTTACGATTGCGTCCCGAGCATCGATCTCTGCTCGCGTGCGCAGGCTACGTGAAATTGTTTTTCGCGTCGTATTGTCTTCGGGGAGCCCGCTTTCGTGGAGTTCTCCCCGATGTAGGTGAAGCTTCTCCCCGCTGGCGATATTTAATGTCACAGGCGAATGTACGATATATATATGTTTTCTGTTGCGATGCCACCAGCTGACGTGCTTTACGGCACGGTTAATGCAGAATTATGTATGTAGATGTTGCTGACGTTCTGTGGGAACATCGTAAGGAACGATGAAATTCTTGCGGATTTTCAGTGAAGGAAAAATTGGTAAATTTAATCGTGTTGCGTATAATTGTACATGTAGATTGCGTAATCTATATTTTATGTTATTATAGTTGTAGTATTTTTTTTATCATTATAATTATATATTATATTATATTGTTGTAAGAACAATGTTTGGAGAAACGAATATTTTGCTGTCGTTTTGCGCGATCGAGATACACGACGAATTGTCATTGAAGCGTCGCGTCGTGTTAAATCGATAAAATTGCAGAAGAAGACGGAGCCAACGAGTTCTCCAGGATCTGCCGAACCAGAATTCGAAAGTGAATGGTTGCACAATCGACGCGCGATCGTATACGTGCGCTTAATTCGCACATCGGCGATCACTTATGTAAGGAACTCAGACGTTCGAGAGTCGACATGTTTGACAAACGAGAATTAATAGAATTAAGAAGAAGAACGGAAAGCAGAAAAGTTTATTGTTAATTTGTTCTTTGTATCTATCGAATGGAATAGTTTCGGAGTGATTAGATACTTGTTCAACTTTGTAACAAAGATAAAATGTTAATAATAAATTAAAATTAAAACTAACAGTGCCACGCTAAAAAAGAGAAATATTAAAAGTACCAAGTAAATAATAATGTTAAAAGCACTAAAATTACTTCCAATATTTAGAATATTAACAAATGAATATTTGAAATTTTTATCTTCTTTTGTATTCTTTAAAAATATTTTTATTTCGTGTTGTTCGCATCTTAACGTTATTATTCCTAATAATATTATATTTTACTTAATATTTTTTTACAAAGTGTAATTTTCAATCAATCATTTCTCGTGACAAGCTAGTTGTTGAATTAACAATCTACTTTGTTGGCAGACGCGTTAAGGGTAAACCAGCGATATGATCGTACGTGGGAAAGCGAGCGAAAGAACATCGTATTCGCAGAACACGTTGTTAATTTACATGTCAATTGCGAAAGAATTTAACTATAAAACAGCGAAACATTCTGACGAATACGATAATGAGGATTCATTAAGAATCAAGCAACGAAATGTGTAAAAAGTGGATGTAAGACATTACGAATGTACAACAGGAAATTCGAATTTTTCTAAAAATCAGAAAATTACTCAAGAATCTAAAGGTCTGACAATTCGAAGAAAAGCTTCGATCGTTTGAAGATCCAACGATCAAGAAAATTTGGAAGTTTGATCAAAAGTCGGAAATTCTGAAAACTCGGGAACCTAAGGATCCGAAGAAAATTTGGAAATCTGAAGATCTGAAGATTGAAAAACTGGAGGATCTAAAAAAAATTTGACAACTCGAGAAGTTTGAATCTTTAAGTCAGACAACTTGAAAATCCACAGATCCGACGACGAAAAAGATCCGACAGTTTTGAGAAATATTTTGAGAAAAAATAAAACGCTGCGTTGGCGCAAATATCGATCCTTGGTGGATCAAGTAGAATTCGATAGTTTTACACAACAATTTCCTCACGTCTATCGAAGTCACTGGAAAGATTTCAGCTTTCTCTACTTTCTAAGTTAATAACGATAATAGGATAGGGAACGATTGAATCGTATCGGAAAGTAAATCAACGAACAGCGAGATCTATCATCGCGTTAAAATCTTGATCAAACACTTGGAATAATCCCCACTTGCGAAATGGCAGGAATTCAGACGCGAATTTCAGTGATCGTAGGCGTTTTAACCTTTGCCGATTGCGTTCAAACGTTCGACCGTGATGAAATTGACCATAAAACACGCATAGATTAACACCGTGGAAACACCTGATGTGCCTGATGCACGTTCAACATGGGAGGAAATCCATTACATAGGAACAATTAGCAACGGATCGGTATGCTACGTGTCAAGAAACGCTACGTGTTGCCGATTTCAATGTATCGCGCGCGTTTAGTTCATTAAATATCAATGAACAAAATGGTAATGGCTCTATGGTAATTAATCACGCATCGATTTTCACGGGGTAATCGATCGGCGATATCGTTAGAGAATGTAGAACGTAGGAGAAAGGTGTCGGCCGTGAGCGTGATCCGAAGATGCTCGCGTAAAATCGCCTTCGTGGCGAACGTGTCTCTGTTATGCACGTGTTTCGAATATAGGCTGATCACGTACGCGTTTCGTGCAGGCTGATGTAAAAACATGATTTGCACGTTTATTACAGAAGATTTTTATGTGTATATTTTATGTACACGTTATGCAGAATGGTTTGGATTAAGTTTAGGTTAGGTTTAGGTTAAGTTTAGGGTTAGGGTTAGGTTTAGGTTAGGTACAAAACGTCATTTGTACGAATTTTAGATAGCGTTCGATTAAATGAACTTGTATTGGTCGAATATATTTATCCAAACATGACAAATGGATTTTATGAAAATACGCGAAAAAGATCATTTTATGCTTCTTTTTTGCGTGATCTCCAACGATAGAGTTAGCTCCTGACTGAATTTCATTTCGAAATGGCAACTTACGATATGTATCTACGATAATCGTGATATGTAGTTGAATCTCGTTGCAGTGTTATTTGATTTTTATGTACTAACGCGATTTAACTATAAAATCGAGAAATCGAGAAACAGGCTTGTTTTCTCAATCACTCTTTCGCAAGCAAACCGCTCAAAATCCCGGTCAAGCTGGAACCTTCGAAGCCGCGGTCAACCGAGCGACCGACATTGAACGCGGGGGAATTGCCCCCCTCGTGGTCCCTCGGAACAAATTAACGCGAGCGCAAACACTGAGCGCAAGGGCGTTCCTCCGACCGTCATTCACGAGCTCCGTTGATGACAGAAGGACGGACAGAGCCCATTGAGCCTCTACCGGGAAACCATTCTCAAACATTTGGTTTGACACTCGTGCGACGTTTTTCGCGTCTCATCCGCGTGCATAATGGGCCGTTCGCTCATTAGGGGGACAGGTTAAAACCTCGATCGTTGCGAGCCATCTCGCTGAGGCTGATAAAACCACTGTGCCGCTTAACGCACTTGTGAAAAGCTTGCTTCTTTCGTCCTGTTGCTCAACGGTTTGCCCGTGCTTTGTGACTCGGTTGTTGGACAACTACCATGCGTACGCCAGTAGTCGATCAAAGACGCATTCTCTCGAACATGCGCCTCTTATCGAGCCTCGTTTGCCAGAAGCGTTTCAATATTACCCACTTTGCTTCCCGCGGGAAAAAGAATTCTGTTAGCGTAATTCGCGGTTGTTGCCGGGAATGTAAAGCGTGTTTGTTAGCTTCTTGTTAGGGGAATTTCTTTTTACGTAGTATGTTTCTTCTCCCCCTCCCCTCCCCGCCCCCCCTCGCTCTTTCTCTTTCTTTCTCTCTTCTTTTTTCTTTAAAGTTGCTTTTTTAGCTTGACCAGAGATAGCGTGTTGGAAAAATTGGTAGTGCCGGGCTGATTGCGTTCGATGGCACGTTGTAATTTTGCTTCATTACGCGTGTCTGGATTAAGGATGTTCTTTTAACGAAGGAGAGGAGTCGAATTGCCGCGTGTGTACGCAGATAGTATGCAGGCTTGAATGGGGATGGTGGAAGTTTTGATGCAAAGGACGAGAGGAGCTACCGGGGATAGACGCCGCGTGATACAGGTCGTTAATACAATGTTAAATGCAACGCAATATTCTCATACGAGTATCGCGATGTGGAATGAGATACGAAAAAGTAATTATATGAAAGACGATGCTCCGTTTTTTCTAATTGAAACGTGTTGCCCGAGATGCTGTTTGACAAGGTTGGAGAGTTTCATTTTTCAGAATAGCTAGAATTTCTGTTTAGATGCAAAAAAATAGAGAATTGAAATTGCAACATAATTATATTTATAATAATTCCTAAATCGTTATCGTTACTGTTACTGTCAGTTGTTTGGCGTGCGTTTAAACAACAAAACGTTAAATGAATTGCAAACCGTGAGCACGAGGTAACTGTAAAATTGCAAACACCGGTCGCAATTTGGGAAAATGTTCGGTACTGGACGTTCTTCTGCTTTGACACGGTTCTGTTCGCTTCTCTCTTACTTCCTTCCTGCAACGCGCTATCGTCGTAAACGGGAACGAATGTTTGCCTACCTGACGCGAGCAGCGTCAGCGAAAGCTGCGAATGCAGCTAGGTAAAAAAGTAACTCGAATAAACATCGTACGTAACATATAACAATTCTAATACATAATTAGTAATTAGTAATGATCATAGCAATTTCCAGTAATAATTTTGTAACACACAACGTTTGTACGATACAATATTGCCAAAATGCTCCGTTATCACCATCAGTAAAACCAAGTCTCCCCTCAGAGAAAAAGCGCAACATTAAAAGAACACCACGAAAATTACACGCCACTTATAATAATGAGACCAATAGCAATAAAAAAGGGAACAAGAAAAGCATTTATTAACACACATAATTCTGATTGCTGTCGATCAATCCTCGTAAAAGCTCGTAGCCCGTAAACGAGCACCATTCGAAACGCTCGAGATGTTCCAATTTCGATTCAAGTCGTTCGTCCAAGACAGGGGTGAAAACAATGGAAAAGAAAGCAAGAGGAAAAAATAACGAGCGCAAAAAGTTAGTTGGTTCAAGTCCGCGATCGGCTCGAGTACAACGCTACGCAGGGGTGAGAGACAGGGCAACGTTTTGCCACACGGAGAATAGCGTTACTCGCGGCGTTGGCCAGCTGCTGCTTATCTCTACCACCGGAATGGGGATTACTATGTTCCTATGGGGGTTATACAACTTGTTAGCCGATAACTCCGCGCCGATAACGAGGTTACGGATGGTTGGTCTCGAACCGATTCGCGATAATCATTCATTAGAAAATCTCGCTTAGAAACCTTTCGCACCTTGCTCGCTGCGTGCGAAACAACCACCACGCTCGTCTCGTCTCTCGGGGAGGAGAGGAGACGAGCGAACAGGCTGTTGCCGGTTTAAAATAGAATTGCGAAGCGTGTCGTTAATGATGCCCACCGAGTCATCGAGTTGACTCGCGCGGTAACGAGTTTCTCGCGTTGAATTTAACACGAGGCCCGAGCGAGGAGCTGGTTCGCTCGCGCGTATATATAGGGGCGCGATAAAATTTTACACCTGTTTGTCTGTAGCGCGGTAAATCTGCGATCGAGCCAACGATCCGCTCGTTTTACGATTCTGTAAAACTGTGACTGTGAAATTGACAACGAGTTGGAAGTATTTGAAATAGGAGATTTAGAAACGTTCACAACGTGACGCCTATTTATCTAATTGGTAGGCCGAGGATTTTTCCCACAAATTTGTGGAAAATTTCAAATTACGAAAACATGGACTACACGAAAATAGAACCCTCGGCATTAGGTTCGGTGAAGTGTGAACCGTGGGTGAGTGAACTTGCACCAGAACTTGCACTCGGGGCCGAGATAGTGCGCTACGTGTCGATCGTGGATCGCCTATAACGCCCGCAGCCTAAACGCCGAGGAAGTCGAGGTGAACTCATTCATAGAGTGAACTAACTCTGCTCGATCTCTGTTCGACGCCGATCCTGATCTTTCGGTTGGAATTCGCTGGAAAATCTTTCAGCTGGAAAAATCGGATTCCTTGATCGGATGAAGCAGCGAGATCAATCAACGATGACCTTTGACGCGTTGTGTTCCGCGAGATCAACAAAGATTAACGAGTACCGAGCTGCTTTTTGATAATCATTTTGATAAGGAAAAGTCTCGCAGCGATCAGAGTCTTATTTTAACCAAATGAATTCATTTTGTTTATTTGAATCAATTCTCTTTGAATCTACGCACTTGAACTACGCACATCATTTGGTCGATATATTTATTTGAATGTAAAGTGGTTTGTTATATGAATGAAAAATCAATAATGAAGAGGAGAGTCATTACTTCCATTATATGAATTGTTTGTCTCACAAACGAAATTTCATCTCCCTGACTCGTCAAGAGAAATTTGTGAAATGTTTCACTGTTGCAAAAAGATTATTTTTCATACACTATAAGAATAAATTATTCTCAATATATATTACGTAGAAGCAGTTGTTTGAATTAAATTATTTTAAATATATTGTATGGAAGTAGTCGCTGGACTAAATTGCTTTCAACGTGTAGGAATGTGTTGCGCGGTTTTTGGATATTTGAGTTACACGTTACACTATTAATTGGGATATCATCGTTAATAATTTACTAAATATTATATTTTCTTATTATACTAGTAACAGCAACCCATTTTGAAGTATCCTGAAGTAAAGTTTGCACATATATTTTATATACGTTTGCCTTGTAAACCCACAAGTAGTAAAACCCTATAATAACGTCTCCTTTTTAGAACCTTACAATCCACTGTTTGACAAGAGTTTACTTATTCTGACTACTTTGGTAATTCCAATCTTAATATACCGATTGAAAAGAATTCATTTAAAAAAAAATTACTCGTATAAAAATCATCTCTAAATTATTTCTGCAGTCTTTATTAAATATGTACTGCTATCTTCCAACTTCCACGTGTATTAATACGTGTAATTCCTACGTAACATATAAATACATGTAAGAAATATAAAATTTGCGAAAAATTTCTACAAACGTTCGAACAACTACACACGTACAACTAAAAAAGCAAACGCTCAAGACATGAAATTCAAATTCTCGCGAAAGGAGAATTGGAGAATTAATTCTAGCCAAATGCAGGGCAAAGATTTAATCGCTACCTTGGACTTTAAGAGGCAGCTCGATTTGTCACACGGCGAGGTGATCGATCATTCAACTTCGTTGTTTCGCAATCGGACCAGATGATCGCGGGTGTAATTACGCCGATCGGACAGCGTTCCTCGAGTTACTTTCACACCGCGAGGATATTCTATCGGCGGCCAATCGCCATGGCGTATCACGCGTCGAACGACGCGCCGAGGCTATTCCGCTCACGTTTCTCATTGCGTCACGTATGAATGATAAATTCTTTGATCCTATAAACTATTAATTACAACGGCTGCGGGCCGTGAAGTCGGAAGCCGTGATACGCGTTTCCTGTTCAGCCTGCGGACTGCGTCGCTACGTTTCTCATTGAGATGCGAAGGAGTACACGTACCGTTGAAAATCGTCTCGTCTTCGGCAACGAAATTCTTCAGTCAGCATCTTTTGTGCTGAACGATCATTGTTAATTATTAATATCAGTGTGTCGGTTTAGCGCGTGTCACAAGTACTAGGTAAGTGTACGTCATATTATTCAAATACAACAGGGATAACAGCGTTTGGTTTTCGAGTAAATAGCTTTTGGCTCAATTAAAAATAATATTAATATAGTACAAATAGTATAACAGCAAAGATTTCTGGTGTTACAATTTTAATTAATTCGAAATTAATTGCTCGACGATCTATTAATCCCGGTTGCATTTTAATTTACTTTCAACAATTATAATATCGTAGTATTTAACTTTCTCGAAAGCAATTTTCGTTCCAAATTTTTGGCTTACCTGCTTCCATTGCGTCGATGGAATGACTTCCTGTCGATTATTCATTCCTCCCTGGAGTTGGCCGAATTTAAATATACCTGAAAAATATTCAAACTTGAAAACAAAGTCGTAAATAAACAAATTTTATTCTTTCTTTTTGATTTACTTTTGCATGTAAAATCATGATTTCAGGAACAGCCTACGTAGTTATACGTAGGACATCATTTATCTGGCGTGTTATATATCACATTATTAAAGAATACTTTTATATTTTTATAGTCAAGTTGTTCGCCCGACTCGAAACAGGTACGATCAAATTATTACCCGATTTGAAGAGAAAAATTCGGAGTGCCTGACACAATAATAAGGGCATAAAGTATGTGACATGGGGATTGCGCATGCATTTATGCATATCTTACTTATGCATATATTATTACGACACGCTGCCATGCTGGAAATGATATAAGCTGTAATGAAGGCAAAACGAGCAAATACAAATTATTAACACGCACTTTAATAATTGATAACGCCTTGATAATGAATACTTTAGTAATTAATTTTCCTATCACGCGTAGAGTATGTTCGCGTCTTTTGATTTTATTTAAGAAAGAAACGGAGATCGAAAAGATTGAGAATCCATTAAGAAAATAATTTATTGTAATTAATACTTCGATACGACATTGTGCTTCCGTTTTGCAAAATTGTAGGATCTAAGTGGAAGAAAAAATATCAAGCAACTGGACGTTAGAAAATAGAATTTGATAATGTAAATTGACAGAAAAGAATTGCAAATGAGAAGTGACAACAACGTGATGTTTAGGATTAAAATATAAAAAAAATTTTTACAGGGAACAAAAGTGTAGGGGAATTTTTTTTTTAGAGACATGGAATATAATAAAATAAAAAAGCACAAACTTTTGTTTGTATATTTTCATGATAATCTCGAAAAATGCACGTAAGCCTATAGAATATTCATGTGATCTCATTTTGATCATTCTAATCTTCATTTAGTGATCGAAAATTGTGTTACAAAACGTCATACGTCAAAGATTTCACTCTCACGATTCAATAAAACAATAATGACATTTTGCGTTTGTGTGTTAATATTATTTACACCTTCTCACCATTAAGACAATAAAATTAATAAATCTAAAATTGGCCGTTCAATGATCACAAACATCATAAAAAAGACGTCCCACTCGTGTTGCATTATTTAATAACACGACGTCTCTTTATCGTAATCCCACGTTATTTATCTGACCAATTCACCAATTACGATTTCCCTTTTCCGACGTGGCTTAACGAGACAGCGAATGAGCCGCATCAAGATACAACTGACGACACTCGACTATTACGCAAGTGTGTGTCGATCGAACAGCGAAGGGACCAGCACACTTTTATGCAAAAACTGTCTACTCGTTTTTTTCTTTTTTCAGTCACGGTGCTTTATTATCGTTCAACCACGCGTCCACGGTATCCCTTGGCATTCCGACACGGACGTTTAAAGCACGTCGATGCGCTTCGAGCGGTGGATACTTAACCGTCCCGGGAGAAAAATGGACCCGGTGTTATTAGCGAGGTGTTGGATAGCTGGTACCGCTATTTGAATAATGCATACGCTACGCCCTTTCGTGCCGGAGCAGGTTTCATTCGATCCAATAAACGGCACGACGCGCACCTTTTCTTCCCTCGAGTTCCCTCGATACGCCACGCGTAACTGCCTGAAAATTTGTGGCAAAAGGATAATTTACCGAATCGCGTTGAACGAGCATGGCGGGCAACGATGTTTGCCGAGCGAGTCGGATAAGTTTCGAAAGATTGGAATTATCGAGAACTACCGAAATGGTCAAAATGACCAATTTATAATTTTTTTCTTTTTTTTTTTTTAGAACAGTTTTGCAGATTTACGATGTCACGTTCACAGAGATTCGAGTGATTTTTATAAAATATATACGAATATAAGTTTGCTTCTTTTTATTCTTTGCATTCTATACTTCTCCGATTCAATTTTTGTCACTTTAGTCGTCGATGGTCCCAGTGAATGAAAAGTTAACTTTTCTATTTTCTAAATGTTGACGTACGATCCTCCAATTATGAACAACAATTTTATCATCTACAAAGTATAAAAATGAAACGCGAAGTGTTCTAAAAGTGTGTTTCGAGCGACAGCGTACGTATTCAAACCGATTCAAAGTACTTCGTAGCCCGTTACTAGGTCTGACAGTCGACAGACTCGGCCTTGCACTCTATCGAATGATAATGGCGACATTGTCTGAGGTCGGTACGCTCGATCGAATATAAAATTCGTCGACGACATGATTTGGGCTGGCGCCTCGTACAACACCACCCCATTATGGCCAATGACAATGGAAACACGGGCACGAGGTATGAACTACAGTGTACGTAGTGTGTCGTGCGTTAGCCACATTGTTGCACTCGATAATGTATTCGTGACGTACCGCGTATAATTTTGTTACTTGCTCTTTAAATGTAGAATATTTATTCTGCGATGCATCGAGTTTTGTATGTCGAGTTGAACACGATGCCTTTACCATATCTCGACGTACGTATACTTCCGCTTGGAAGAATTCGAACACAGAACAGATCGATTTACTTTAAAAATCTTTCTAAAATGTACATATTAATTAAACTTTAGTAATTTAGAGGCAATATTTGTGAACTTTTGAAAATGAAATTCTTGCGTACAAATTAAAAATAAATTAACAATTAAAAGGCGGCGTTTATGTTACTTTCTTTTATGAAATTGTTAGAATATAAATACGAATTATTCATCGAAATACATGGTAATAATATATCATGTAATAATAATAAGATGGAACTTCTTACACACTCTAACATTTATACTACTCCTATATAAATTTAAATCACATTTTTAAATCACATTATATTTTATAAAAATATCGCAGTACATTTATACTATTTTAACATCCGAATTTTTCTTATCAATTTAGAAATTTTAGAACAAAATTATAACTCGATATATATATTTTTTATATTTATCGTCGTCCAGTTTACACGGAGCCGTTAATTCACTCGCGAGGGGTTAATCGCGCATCCCGCATCCTCCATCCCCCCAGCTATTCAGTTCACTCGTAAAAAATTGACTTACGCTGATTCGGTTGATATTTCTCGCGTTGTTGTTCCATACCTTTGGCGAAGTCGCGAACAAACCAACGATCGCAAAGAATGTCAGCTGTTGCCTCCGTTGCTTGCCTTCGTCGAAGCTACTGTCGGGTAATTAACGACGTATTAATACACCCGATGTAAACGAACGACGTGCACGCTTGTATTTCAAACCGGACCACCCAACATCCACGCAATCGTTAATTAAAGATTTTTCTACCAGGACGGAAGCGCGAGCGTGCGTGCTTCTATTATTCGGCCACAGACGCCGGGAAAAAAACTTTATTGATGGATGTGGTTGATGAATGTTGTGTCACCTCCGGAGAATGGACGAACACTTAGTAATTAATTGTTACATCGTTATTTATTATCGTTCTCAGACAAGGGTTGCTTTTGATACGATGTTATTACGATAGACATCCCTCAGACACCACTCAGGGAGAGTTAGATAACTACGTGTCACAGTAGAACTCTGCTAATATGAACTTTAATTATGACTCGAGTTATAATAATTATAATTTAACTTATGATTTACGTGTTCTTTTCTGTCACTATTTGCACGCATTGATACGCACACACGTTTTTTGATAACGACAACGATCAATATTTTTAGTATTAATCAATCTTTTATTCAAAAAGATATACAAGTGACGCTAATGCAATTTAAAAGTTCACACGAATGTGTCAAAAGAAACATTGATCTTTTTAATTTTCCTCAAACACTGTTCTTTACCACACGATTCTTTTTTGCACTCAATGTTTCAGCCGTAATCGAGTTGAGAAACTAATGAAAAGTGGAGTTGACCAAGTAGTATGATTTTTGTGTTGTGGCTCAAAATCGCATGATGCGAAGAAAATCAACACGGTGATAATCACGAATGGTGTTAATCTGCGATAATGCGAAAGACTCGAGGAGAGAGAGAAAGAGAGAGAGAGAGAGAAGCGTATCTATCTCGAAGAATGATCCATGATCGTGAAGCTGCCTTCGAATACTATAGCCAGCGTCGTTTGTTATATGGAGGATGGGTATCAATTACGCGAATACCGGCGATTGATTGTGCATTGGCACCGTTCGAACGTGACGGAGGTGCACAAAGCATCAGAGGGACGATTTTGTACCGGAGGGTACGTCGATCGACGATGTTTCAGAAACGTTCCCATGCTGTCTAAATAGAATCTCAGTGCATCGACAGTGAGGCGTCGAGTGCCAATTGAGTTCAGAGAGACGTTCCACAATGAAATTCAAACTTTGGTGTATTAATCTCTGTTTAGACTGATTATTGATCTGTTACGTTTGACGTCTTCAGTTATCTTCAGGTGACTAAGATCGCTTCTTTTCTGATGTTTTATTTCTATCTGTCTTTTTTCTTGATTTCTATTAAAACCATTTGACACTGTTACAAAATGTCTCACTAAAAAGGAGAATTAAAGTTCAAATACGTCGTTAAAGTTCAAATTTGTTCACAATATGACGGACATAAATTTGAATCAAATTGCAATAAATGATTGCAATAAATACCTAATAAAGTATGAATTGGAAAATTTTACTAGAGAACAATAATACTGATGAACTTACAAGAATAAATTCTAAGAGATGAATGACGAAAATGATCATTTCTCCACCAAACTGAAATAGTAAAAATAATTTTGATTTCGATGATTTGAAGTATACGTAAAGGATATACTATAAAATAACCAAATAGAAGAATACTACCAAATTACTCATTTTACCAAAAATGAAATATAGACAAAAAAATCTCTGTTGATTAGATAGATGTAAATTAATATAAAAAAAAATAATTCCTATCATCTGAATATCTTTATTTTCCCGTTCAATTAGTTCAAACATGAGAGACTCTTTAGTAATTTTCCAACTAATTGAATGCTCCCAATGAAAGGAACAAGAACATCCACTTAAATGACTCGTCGACTATACACGATTAGAACCAAGGTATAAACGCTGATTAAGATTTATTATAAAATTTGTTCGAGTTTGTTCTTGCCGTAAATCGATAGAACGATAACCATTGAGAAAGAATTTACGTAGCATTTGTAATCGACCATTGACGGAACTGCGAGCTCGCGAGGCAAGAACCAAGTGTTGTTGCGAGATTGTTTCACGAGAAGAGAAAAACGTGAGAGAGCAATTCCTCGAATGCTAGTTAATTTAACGGTGATTAGAGTTACAGTGCTGGCAAATAGAGCGGTCTGTCTTTACGGTTTTGGTTTATTGAAATAAAAATCGACGAGTAAATTTTCGACGAGAAGATTCGTCATCCACGAAGGAAAGAACTTGTTGAGAACGATTCCTTGCACCATTTTACGTCAAAGAATACTGTGAAAGCGAACCTTACTTCTTATCCATTTGCTATCTAAACGTACAAATATATTTTAATTTATACATTTGTGCTTCGTATTTATATGAATAAATATTGTAATAATTGTATCTTGAATATTTTGTGTATATCATGTGCTTTCTACTCAATTTTATAAAAAGTTATTTAGCATGTAGCATAAAAATCATTTACTATTATAAGTAAAATAAATAGAAAAAGTAAACAGAAAATATTATCTCTTTGGTACATACCTAAGCGAAAAATACCGAGGCAACTTGAGAAAAATTGTTAAAGAGGAATATTGAGAAATCAACGTAGCCAACAACGATGTACCATTGTTCAGCACTCGAAGATTCAAAATTATTTGAGTCTATACATCCATCACTCGCTAATAGAAAGATTCGTTTAATTAGTTCTATCTCAAACGACAACGTCACCTCGAATCGTCGCCTCGATCGATTGTCGCTTAACCGATGATAGCAATCAGTGACAGCATGATTGAAAGATTGGCATAAATTGGTCGCGTGACGACAATCGATTCGTAGGACGTGTCGCGACACGGACGTGGTTAAACGTTCGAACAATCGATTGCATAAAACGAACGGATAACTGAAAATCGACGACACATTCGCCAGTTTCATTTTCATCTCGTAACAGATGTGCATAACGCGTTGTTTCTAACTTGTTGGCTGTATTAATACGTTCAAGGGAGCATTAATCGGTTGCTAGAATTTTCAAATGCAAAAGTAAAATTTCAAACAGCCAGCAACTCTCGGGAATCTTAATTGTGCATGCAGCTCTCACACTGTTAACTTATTCTCCATTGGTCGTCATTCGTGCACCTGACGGCGGGGAGAGAGAGAGAGTGCAAACGTTTATCTGAATGGGCGCACAGAGAGGAAGGAAGAGACAACGCGGAAGAGTCTCGTTGTGTCAAAATAGGTGGTTTAACCAACACGCAGGCGCGGACGGCAGGCGCGGACGCAAGACAAAGGCATTACACTATACAACACGATGTAGATACTATGTAATACTATTACTATATAGATACTATACAATATACAATATAGATACTGTACTACATTATATAGATACTAGAGCACAGAATACTGCCCTATAATCTTTGTAAATGATCTGTGCTACTGTTCTACTTTTTTAATATAATATGTTGAGCATTATGGTGACCATCGGTACAATTTTTCCACTTCCATGAATATTTTAGAATATCTAAAATAAGATAATTATCATTGGCAAAGGGATTTATACTGGACGAAGTGAAAAAAATTTGATCACACTACTCTTGCAATGTAGTATCCAGTATCCTAAGATTATCATGAGAACGAATACTAGTTTTATACTCACCAGAGGTTAATACATCACAACGATATACTGAATGAGTAAAACACACGTGTTCAGAAATAAGCGCACGTTCAATTTATCTAGCGTCAAACCTTCAGTCTTCCAATGATCTCCCTCAGGCTCGATCAGAAAAATCAAACATACCTCTTCTCTTCAATCCCCGACGAAATTTACATCTACGTGTACACTAAGCAATCTAAGTGTCTATCGGCGCTAATTATTTCGTCACGCGCTTGCTTTCATCAGGCTTGCTCGACACAAGCGGAGAAAGCAGTAGCAAACTGTTCGAGATATTATGATTCGCTCGAAGATGATGTTCAATGAAAGATTAAGACGGTAGTAGTTCTCGTTACTCGGTTGTCTGGTTTAAATCGATATCGCGTAACGTGTTGCAAGGATGAATTGAACGACGTAGTTGCGCCTACTGGAATTTATCGGAAAACTTATCTGTACATATATGTATGTATATATATATGTAGATTACGAAAGTGATCGTAAGAGGATTGATACTGTTTCATTTTTATTTATTATTGTCCTTTGTTACTTAATATTAATAAATAAAAATGAAGCAGTATTTAATATGACATAAAGAATATAAAAAAATTAAAGACAAAAATTATACAAAAAAAGAACCATAAAATTTACTTTCAATCCTTAAAGAAAAAGTTGTAGCTAATTTTGAATTTATCTTTAAGTATTTGTAAGGTGCATTATAATCGTGGGAGATTGATTCTGTTTCATATTAATTTATTAATCTCCTTTTTTAAGATCCTGTTGGTGCTTTGAGATAAGTAAATTTAGAGGTACGTGGCAACTTGTTTCTGAAGATAAATGAAAAAAATTTACTTGTACATACTTTTTATCTTGACCTTTTTTTGATTCTTCCTTGTGGTTATTAACTTGCTATTCTAAGTATTAAAATATTAAGATATTATATATATATATATATATATTACTTTATTAAATAATTCTTGGTTAAATACCAATAATATCAATAATGACTGATTGCTGAAAATTTGAATAATTTTTAATGACATGATATAATTTATAACATATAATATATTACACCATATAACATATAATATATACAGTGTAATATAATTATATAATATAACATACTATAATATAATTTTACGAAAATCTTCATCAAAAAGTCAAAACATTTCTGAATATATCTGAAATTATAAGTTTCAGCATATGTCTGTCTGTGACTTGTAAATGACTTTCCCGAATTCTTTTTTTATTATGCAAATTTACGTCCTCTTGCGTCAACACACAATCCCGATCGATTAATCATTCCTTTGACAATCTAGATCAATTACTGCGTTTTGTATGAAACCAGCAGGTGTCCTATACCCGGGGTATATAATTTCCTCCCCGATTGGGTTTCCTTTCCGGCCACAGGCACGCGTTCACCGCGGAAGAAGTAGGCGATGATTTTTTGAAATTGGAAACGAACCACGTCCTCTGAAGGACGCACGAAAGACGATGGGAAACGATGTGATGACACGCGATACTTCTCCTCTATTCTCACATAACTCTTGACTCCGTTTTTCTTCCGTTTTCTTTGTAAATTCACAAACTATTTGATTGTAGTTTGTGAGTTCCTCGAGTTTGCAGCGTTTAAAATGGCTCCGAGAGATCGTGATTAATCACGGGTTACTACCTGTTGCAAACAGCAACTCTCGAATGTTTTACAATTTTTTTTCTTTTTTATCCGAAATTATAAATTGTAGAAAATTGTCAATTTTTCATTAAAAATTATAACTGTCCTGCTATACGTTCGTCCATGTTTTATTAAATTTCCTTTCCTCTCTCTTTTTTTATATTTTCGTGTACTTTTTTCTCTCGTATAAATAACAAATTATGCATCTCGAGAGTCGTTGCGCAATGGAGCAGTCGGTAATCGATAGAAAAGTGAGCTGAGAGTGCTATCATCGAGAAGGACGAATATCTCGTTCCTTTACCGGGATGATTCGATCGCCGACCGGTGTATATCGCAGGCCATAAGCCATTCAGGTTCGTTAGGCGTCATTCAAGGGAGAAGAGGGAGGCATTCGATGGAACGTGAGGTACGCGCAGTTTCCGCGGCGTCCAAGGACACTCGCAATCCGAACTTGCACCTTTACTAGGCTTGTCATCTTTACGAGATCTCGATTCCACGAGGAGTGAAAATTGCATTTGAATCTTCTATCTTCGTAGAAGGCTTCGCGTCCTTTCCACTGAAATCATCCATAAAGGAGTAGCATATACGCCGAGACTGGTATATACGAGTTTGTAATGAAAATCTATAGACTAGTCCGTACAGAAATAAACACAACAGCGAGATTTCTCGACTAATCGGACTTCTTCGTAATAATTTATCCTGGGATTCTTAATTGTTGCTGAATCGTTTTGCATATTTTCTCTGGCTGACGATTCTCGTTAATCTTTATTTCCTCTTCTTTTCGTCTGTCTTTTCCTTTCTCCTTGGTTTAATTCAATAAACTTTAGGGTTTCTTCAGCTAAAAATATGGAACGAAGTTTTTTTTTTTTTTTTAGAAAAAGTTTGTTTCGTTAAAATACAAAGGGTCATTTAAAATCCAAAATTCTCAATTATTGCCGAACTGCCATTGTCGTTTGATTTTTCGTCGTTCATTTCTCTTCAGCGACGTTACACGCACTAGATAAATATTTATTTGTTTGAGCGATTTAAACAATCAAAGTGCACAATTTAATACCAGCAGAGTACATTACGCGCACACTCGTAAAAGAACGACGATGTTAATACAATGTATAATCATAAATTCCAAAAAAGTGACAAGAACTAAAATATCTCTGGTAAATTTGTAAATCTGCAGAACCGGAATCTGTAAGAGCGTCAATTGCGACAGAAACATCTTCATTATATACGATAAATGATGAACATTAAGTAAACGAAGAGTGCTCGAAGACTTTTGAGCGGCAGTATGTACGTACGTATCTGGTAACAAGGGGAATTCTTGAGATAACGTCTCGATTATTAAGGTGAGGTTAATAGTTCAATTTCCTGGAAAGTTAGGCGAGCCCTTGATACAGCACTGTGCATACAGATAATGTCGTTGCACGCGTGTAAAGCGGACTATGCACGTGGGCGGGACAGGTTGTGCATGTGTTCATTACCGGCGATGCGTTGCCATCATTAATATCGGGAACGATGCCTTATACAGCGACGTCATATTCGCGATGGGTATCCTTTTCTTCCGTTGAGTACACATCTTAAGCGGAAATTTGATTCGCATTCGGTTCAATTAAGACTCCGTAAGCGAGTTCGCTCGCTATTCTCGTTTTCACTCGTTTCAGAAGTTCATTTCATCCCGATCTAACTTTCAACTTTCATCTTGTATTAATTTTTTACATTTTTTCTGATATTCTGCTCGTGGATATTAATTAACGTGTAATTTCACATTTTGAAGAATGACTATCAAGTAATACAAGATATTAATATATTTGTAAAATATTAAACTTGATATGTGTGTATATGTAATGATAACAACATTGACATATATATCTTGATATCAATTAATATAACGAAAATTTTAGTTTTGAACGATGTTCTTTTTTTAAATATTGATCTTTGTATGTATATTGTCGGATAAATTCTGAAGCAAATACATAACTCTTGTCGTAGAACAGTACACATCTGAGCGGAGGTGTATGTGATTAATAATGTACAAAGAAAAAAAGAAAAGTTCAAGCATTCAATTTAATTACAGTTATATTATAAATTAAATTAATATATTATGTATAATTTATTAATATTAAATATAATATAATATATATATATATATCTATATTATTTAATGTATGTATATATATATTTAGATAATTTTAATAATAAGTTCTATAAAATTAATGAAAATTATATAAGGGAATTAAAATTAATAGATATAAATTAAGTGCCAGCAATAGCGGTTAAACTTATTTTATAAGTTTATAATTTATAAATGTTATTTAAATAAAAATAAATTAAATAACATTATCGTGATGTGTTCACTCACGAGTGCGCATTATTCTGTAGATCAATCTCGTTACGACCTTACGATACGTGTGCATTTCATCTCGTAGCCTAGATTTCACGTTGGTCGATATTCAGAAGGTTCGTCGTCACAACAGCCACACAGTTTCGCAAATCTTTTTTAAGACTTCGCCTTGACTGGCCACTGTGACAAAGTTATGCAATTACAAAGCGTTATTACGTTTGCCACAGGGGAAAGTTTTCAACCCCGAAATAGAATTCCGAGCTCGAAGCCTAAAATAGATCCTAAATAGATTCTTCAAAACGGTCACGATGCAATTCTGACATGAAATGTTAAACGTACTTGGCTTTATCTTACTTTCAAAAATACTGCGATCACTTCTATATTTTTAACATTATATTTAACTTTACTCCTTGGAAATAGTTTCTTGCTCTCGAAGCGATTTTAACGTGTACATCTTGAAGTGTAGAGAATACTACAAATGCTCCATCTTTTTTTTTTCTTATTTCCAACTTATCAAAATATGTTATATGTTTACTTGTATGTTTACTATTTGATTAAATAAATTTTTATTAATATTCCAATATTCGCTGAGTAATGTGAAGATCAACGAACTCGAATCGAGTACACGAGTTATTTCTTCATCGGTGGATTCAAATAAATGGAATTTAATCGCAAAAATATACTTTTTTCTCTATCATTAGAGTCAGCAAATCTCTGCGAACCAGAGGTTTTTCCATCGAGTGATCTCGAGGACTGAATTATTATACACGACGCGAGTTTCTTGTATCAATAAACGATCAACTGTTAACTCAAAGTGTTAAGATGAATGCGTCCCGACGAACTCGGAACTTCCGAACGTTTCTCTTCTTTTTCCACGGACTTCTCGTGGGTCACCGGCGTTGGTGGACGTTCGCGTCCGTAATTCTGCCCTGCGCGAGGAAGAGAGCGGCAGGACAGGTCCGGCGAGATGCTCCAGGGGGAAAGTATCGTTGCATTTTGATCGCGGAAGATCGTTACTCCCGATCGAGGCTCGCCGCGCCGCGGCAGACTCGCGCGCATACCACGAAGCGCGTGTACCGCCAGCCTCCGTGTATACATGTGTACCAGAGGCGTTTGTACACGTGCGCCGCGCGTACCTACGTACAGTACCCACGTCGGCTCAAAGTTAATCTGGATTAACCGGTCTTGAATTTTCTGTGGGGAGAGAGGGCGGTACGACGCGATGTAGAACGGGCGACGAGGCCCGGCAACGGCAACAGCATCGTCGGCTCCGAATGGAGGGGAAAGCCTCTGCGCTCTGTGTAAGGATGAGGCGATCGGGCGAGGTAGGTTGGAGATGTGGGGAGAGGGTGAGTGGACAAAAATCGAGATCAAAGAATTATGCCCTCTGGAGAGGAGCACCGGTTGCGCCGCCTCCGTGCGCGCAACGCTCGTGCCTCGTAGACGCGGAGGCGCATTATGCTACGTCTACACTGGCTAGAGAGCCGTTTGCAATCAGTCCGAGCATTGTATCCACGAGCTGGAGCTGGAGCTGGAGCTGGAGCTCGTGAATGGTTGCAGGGAATCTTGCAGAAACTTGGAAACGTGTTGCAGGAAGATCTGAGAGACTCGATTCTACGTAGGTATGTCGTAAAGATTCGAGGCTTTTACGTAGAAACAGCGTGAATTTGAAATCTCGAGGAACACCTGGCAACTTCCATCAGCGTTATTATTTTGTAAAATTCACGCTTGGCATCTCGCCAACTTGATCGAGATATAATCAGTGTAATAATTTTCGAGTGGTGGTTGATGTTTTCGAGCTTTACACGTTTTGTCGTTGGCGACGAGTCGCTGTCTTGATTAGAATAAATTCTTCGTCGTATCCTCCACTTAGTTGCTAATGACTTGTCAGACTGTGAGGAATTTTGCTCTAGTCTACAAAAAAAACTACGACAACTGGATTCATTTTAAAGCTAAATGATTGTCAATTTCGTGGTCAATCACGTTCCTCCGAGCTCGTGAAGTTCAGATTCTTTGATGTCTCCATCAAACCGATCAGATCGCAAGCAGTTACGGGCAAACAGATCGTTCGATCTTGATCTGCTTTTCTGCACGCCGAAGTTTGCAGAAGTTGTCACAGTCGCCGTTGAATGTAGTTTGCGAATCGTTTCGCGAACAGCAGTGTGGACGCGGCATTATCGCGTTATCCCTCGTGAACGAATCGAGGATCGCGTACGGGGGATTCTCGTCTAGTTGGCGGAAGAAGGGATGATCCCGTGGATACGTAACGATTGTATTTGTTTCGTCTTATTCAGTGAAGCATGAATGGTCTCGGGGATTCAGCCTTGGACGTTAGACGTTTCCTTGCGTCATATAGGCGTTGTTAATGATCCTGTTCGTCCGTGTTCCGATTCTCCGCAGTATTTATACAGACGATGGTTCGTTAGTTTTCTCCAAGGGAGTCGTGGTATTGATAAGGTTGCGGAAGCGCGCCGCATTATACTATATTATGCACACTTTGCGTTTCATTCACCGTTGGGTCGTGTTGGTTTAATCAGGGTGAATATATTAGGGCGATGATTTTTTAACCCTGTTTTCTTCCTCGCGTTTTGTTCGTGATCACTTTAGACAGACGCTTTTATGCTTTACATTTGGTATTTTTACACATTTATCTATAATACTTGGACGAATATAATTTAAAGTTCCAGCAGATTTTTGCACTTAATGTACAAAATGTAGAAAATACTAGTGTTATGTAACACTCGTAGTATTTAATAGATGAAATAACTTTTTGCCTCCCGTTTTATTATCTTTTTATCATTTTCCAATTATATTCCAATAGAATACATAATATAAAGACAAAATTACACAAAATTAATATTCAAATATACTATTTTTGTATTAATTAAATTTCGATATTCCACTATACATTCCATAGAATGCATAGTGGAATAATTAGTGGATAAAAACCATAATAAAAAGTCAACGTTTCGTTCCCGATTCAGATATTCTTATGCTGAAATGCATCAATTGACATTCAATTCACTAAACGAACAGTCAGAAAGAGAAAAAATGGCAACTGTTCTCTGGAAGACATTGCGAACCGTTGCGAATTCTTTCGCGATAATTTTGTACGTTTTTCCAAACTGCAAATAGCAGAATAGAGAGTATAGGACGCGATAGTTTTCGATGGAAATACTTAGACTTCTACGAACGCTAAGAAATTAATAAATCAATAAATTAATAGAATCGAAAAAAGAGTCGTCTGAACCGGCTATTACAGTTGTCGGTGATAACGAACCCAGTCGCGCTGTCACGTTAATTTAATTGGCCCGATTAGAATGCACTCGCGTGCACGAACACTGCTTTACGCAGCTAAGGCTATGCCGCACTGCGGTTATGCATGTTAACAACACAATTAACTGCGCGTCGACCGATCGGTCTCCGAACGGTCAGATATCTGAACAGTGGACGCATGTGTTTCAATTAGACCGGGTAGAATCGAACATTACTGTTCGAGGCGTTTCAATCGTCTCGTAATCGCGGTAATTTGGCGAGTGGGTTATAAATTACAATCAACGCGCGCACCGCTTTCCATAGATCGCGAATTCCTATTCGCTTCGACGGTAGTTTCAGTTTATTCCTGTGCAATTGGCACAATTAAAAAAATAAAAGTCGGCCTCACGTCTCAATTATATCGAAAGGAGGATTTTCCAACTGAGTCTTGTAATTTTTGAAAATTTTTACATCACGATTTCGACGGCGGAATCGCATATTAATTAATTAGTACGAATAAAGAAACGGAAGAATTGTCGGTGAGCAGAGATTTCTTTCAACTTGTTGAAATTTTGTAACGTGTACTTTTGCATTTAGATATTTTGTACGTTTGTGTTATGCATTTTGAACATTCTTGAACCTTAGATGCGTGGAATATTATGCGTCGTCGAACGAGAGAGGTTCCGGGTATAATGCGCGTTAAGAGAAACGTATTCGCGATTCGTATTAATTATTCATGACGACGAGCGTTTAAAATGAAATTATGCAGCTATTCGTGCGTCACTTTGCCAAATCGATAGGTACGTTTAATCATTTAGACGGATTCAGCGTTTGCAAAAGGAAATGTTGTTTGTGGCTCTGAGACGCAGGAAATGAAGAAACTAATAATCGAACAGACTGTACGCGTACCATTTTTATATCAATAATAATATTTTTTAAATTCTATTTAGCACTAATTTGGCATAAATATTTTATTTGCACCTATACTTTGAGAAGAATATTGTAATTGCAATAAATTTGCACTTGCAATAAAGAGAAAAAATATATATATATATATATATTACAAATAGAATATAACATTATAATATATATATTCTTTTTCTTATTGCTAATAAATATAATTAAATATAAATAAATATTATCACTGCATCGAGGATAAGAAAACGATAAGAACTTCCATTTTTTCACTTTTGACGAAAATAACTTTTTAGTTACGTTAGAAGTATTTTTAAATATTACTTTTACTCCGTAGATATATTTCTTTGGTCAGTTACTCAAAGAAAAAGTCACTAAACCAATGCTTCTTGGTACGAAATTGGTTTAACTTCATCTTCCATTCTTGAAATAAAATTATATATACATGTTAATATATCGAATAGGAATGGAAGAGAAATACTTGTTAGCAGCGTAGGCACCCCGTACTCGTACGAAGACAATGTTGATAAATCGTTCAGAGATTTCCGTGGAAATAAATCTCTTATACCGCGCACTCAGCCATGCGTGTATCCTTGTGGTGGAACACAATAGGGTTAAAGAACCCCTGATACGGCGTCAATTGATTAGCAATGGAGAACTACGCAGCGGCGTGGGTCGTCAGATCGTCCTTTTTGAATTTGCAATCTTAAGATAGTACGCGTTCGTGCGGTTCTGTTCGTTTGTCTGCTACGCGCACGTCACGGGAATAAACGATAGTAAAGTCTCGTTCGTCATCTACAGGTATACAACGGATACGACGATGTTGGAAATTTAACGAATTTTTCAGTCGCGACACGCGACTTACCCGAGTAAGTTGTTGGAAAAGAGAAATTAATGGCGAGACGACAATTTTTCGAGGGCGATTTAGAACGATTTAAAATTAACGGCGACGTGAGTTTCGGAGACGATTAAAATCAAATGAACGCGAGAAATTGGAGGTAGGATTGGAAGTTGACGCCGAGTATAAAAAAAATAAAATGATCGGTCTGCAAAGTGAAGGATTTTTTCTATTGAAACTATTACCAAGTGTTTATATTATATCAACTAACGAGACACAGTGGAGGGAAATTTTCTATATCGTATTCGGTATTCCATTTTACCTACCAAGGAACGAGAGTGCATTCGAAACACCTTTGCCATATGGAGACTTGGCGTTGGTATTGAAACAATATGCTCCGTATCTGAAACAAAGTACACGATGTAGATGTAAGCTGTGGATCATGTCGCAGCGAGATAGGGAACTGCATTTACATGTTCATTGGAGTTGAATCTCCGAAATAGACTTCCTCGACGTCCGCGATCTTGTCGAAACACTTGTGCGCCGGAAATGCTTTCGGACTGTTTAAGGACTCTGCGTATATCGCGACAGATCTTTGATGACTGCACAGTTCTGTTCCACGAAGACACGTGGAAATTACAAATTACAAATTACAAGTAATTAATTAACGTGATTGCAGAAGTGTTGATATTTCAAATGGAGACGAATAATTTTGAAGATGTTAACGCGTATGAAGTGTATCTTTCAAATAAAATATTAGCCGTAAATAATTTCTTTGGAATATTGGATCTTTAACTAAAATAAATTTTCACGTGTATGACTCGTTGTATTTTAAATGTAAAATTCCGAGGAATGGAGTTACTCCCACTCTCCTTTCCAAGAAACTGTCCAATTTGTATGTAACAGATTTTTAAATTTTCTCAAAAATTATCGTTTCCAACTTTAACTTCAACAGACAAGTTTTCCAATAATTTCTAATTTCGACATTTTTGTTACAGATGTTTTTAACATTGTAGCAAATTTCTTGAATCCCTAAAGTTAATTTACATTCCTTTCTGTAACGTCATTTTATTATCTTTTCAATGATTCATACGCATCAACTTAAGAAACTAATTGATAAAATTACAACGATCCCTTAGTTAAATCAATAATCAACCCTTTTGAAATAAACGAGAAGAATATCGTAAAAGAAGCCAGAAATACGGCTCTGGACGTTGAAGAAATAGCTGATTTTATAGACTGAAATTTAACGTCCATCTTTTAGTCGAACAACCCTAATTTTCCTCGCGAGTTTACATTACGGCATAAACATATGGAGGGGAAGAAGAAAAAAAAGAAAAAAAAGAAAAAAAAAAGAAAAAAAGAAAGAAAAGAAGTCCAATCGTCCAACATCAAAAAGATATTTCACTACTGCTTCGAATTTTTTCACCCGGCTATTGACCATTTACGATCGATGACAATGATTACCAGTAACCAAACAACGTAAGTGGATCCTTTATAAATTACAATGATTAGGGGAAAAACAGGTTATCAGATTGTAAGTGCTGTATTCGAAGGCTATTAAAATTTTCTATACGTTCTATGACCAGCCACCGGAATAACTTAACGACGAACATTATGATTTACCTGCACCGAAGATTATAGGACAACCCGGTTGCACGCTGATCCCCTTGTTTGCGTAAAAGTCAACAGTGCCCGTGTTGATAGCCGCCCCATAAAATCCACCATCAGTGTGAAGGATAACAACGGCCTCGGCATCGGTCGATCTGATGTGACACGCGGACGGATAAAACAACGGAAATGCTGGATCTAAACCTGCGTTCGAGAGATCAGAATGTCTTTCTGGCTTGTCAATGCACAGACTGGCCCGCAAAAGTGTAAGTTCAAATATTTGTAAATATCTTTGGAAAAAAAATATATTACGCTCGTTGGACGGAATAATTAATTGAAAGTTTTGGCAAATTTGTCTCTTTTGTTCTTCTTGCATTTACTTCTTCTTTCAGTTTCATTTGAAACTGAAGAAAATTCGATTAACGCTCGTGACATTTTCTTCCTCACCGTGAATTCTTGTGAAAATTTAACAAATGCATACAACATTCTCTTACTCTAATTCTTGAAAGAACGTTTGACTCACTCACCGGTTATCCGACTGATATTCGCGAATCTGCCAATTTTGCCAGCAATGTGGGCACCCAAGGAATGCCCGATCACGTGCAAAGTGTTCAAATCGATCAGCTCGATCAGCTGATTTAACGATTCAGCAACTACTCTGCCTATCGCAGCTACTTGACTCGCCACGTAAACGTAATTAATGTGATACGCTATGTCCCCCCAATCGAGCAGAATGACGTTCACGTCTCCCTTGTCGAGATAAGCTGCAAACGTAGTATCGTAAACTCGATCTTAATTTTCCCGTCGTTGTTTTTTTCTTTTTTGCATCGCGTGATAGCAATATACCTCTAATTATTACCCGAACGTTCTCCGCTTCCGTGTTCTCCATGAACCCGTGTATGTAAAGGATGCTGTCCCGATCGGTCAAGATGGCGTCGGCGATGTTTCCTGGATTTGTCACCGTACTCTCGGTGGACGTGAAGTGAGAGCTATTTCTGTAACGTTTATTACTTTGTGGAATTTCATATTCGTCGGAATTTTGTAATTTTGCAACAGGTTGCTCGAAGGGCGAAGGTTTCTGACTAGATTAACTCTTTACTTTTATATTTCCGAGAATTTCACTGAAGGCAGTGAAAATATTTTCTTTTCTACTTTTCTACTTATTTATTTATTTTTAACTGTCAATATCATCTATCTTTAAATACGATGTAAAAAATCTGTCCAGAAACCTCTGCATACATACACCTGTACATATAAATATGTAAACGAAAGTAAAGAATTTCTGTATAAACTTGTGCAGAATAATTATTCCTTCCAAGCGTTGCAATGGAAATTATCACAACGTTTGTAGAACGCTAATTCATTTGCAAGAATACCACGATAATTCACAAACCCTTGATAAACTTTCAAACGAATTTTTGTGACGATGTCCCGAGTATCTTCTTCATCACCTAGATCACAGAAAACGTGGTTATTGAGTACGATAATATTTTTTACCAGAACGATGTAATAAAATAAAGATGATTCTTTCACCACGAGAAAGGGCAAGTTAATTCGCACGTACACGTTATCGCATTGACAACGTCTTTGCGCATCGAATAAAAAATCAGATACAGACAGGCGTATACTTTTAACATTGTCACTTTTTTACACAAAGATGAAAGAAAAAGAAAAAATGATACACTATCCGTTCCGTAAACCAGCGGGCAATGTGTCCATGTTTTATGACATTCTAGTTCGTTATGGAATGGATTGGAAAATCTTTGCTATATATATAAAGTATATCCCTCTCCGTGAGACTGTAACCTCCTGCTGACGTAACGAGGAAGGAATAAAGGCGGTATTACTTTAATGCGAGGTAAAGGGGTCATTCATAGGTTGCAAAACGCGTTTCGAGTGTAATTCTTTTTAACAGAACGCATGCTTCCCTTTTTTTGTTTAAAGATCTTGGGACAAAAATTGGAAAACAAAAAACAACAAAACTATCAAATCGGTCAAAACGATCAATTCGAGTTGCTTGCAGGATGTTGCTACGTTGTTGTTTTGTAGATTTGAATGATTTTTGTAAAATACTTGAATGAAAAGTTTGCACTTCCTCTTTTCTTGCACTTTAATTTCTCTGACACGGTCTTTGTAGTTTAGTCGTTTTAAACAAGACTTTGTAAACCGAGAATTCTGTACTAAGTATTAAGATGCTAACAATAACATTATACAATTTTTTAATTTAACTGCAAGAATTTAAACAAAAATTAACTACATTCTGCTATCAAATTTAATCGTAGGATTTTATATATCTTCGTTTGGCACGACAAAATGAATCGATTCGTGCAAAAATTCAAACTACGTACTACACGAAGAAGTAAAAAAACAGGATGCTACATTATTTTTTTTGTATTTCTACTTTCAACAAGGTTAAATCAAATTGTACGTTATGTGTACCTACTTGTCTGTACAATAAATCTCGTCGTGATCAGGAATTCGTGACATTTACGTAATTTCATTTCAAATTGTTACGTTACGTTATTTAAATTGTGCGATTGTGAACGCACGTGCATGCGATACATTCAGCAATAAGTAACCCAATTTTTTCCCTTTTCTTTGAAATTTTAGGCTCAAGATTACTTTTTATTTTTAGAATACAATAACGTGTAGTTGTTCAAAACACATAAAATTGCATAAAAATTCTACGTGTCTTGTGATAGATCAATTCTTGATCTAAAAAATTGGAAATATTGGAAGCGGGCAGTCGATGAAACCTTGAAAACCACGCCGCGATCGAGCATCTCGCACTCTCACAGCCTAACCCTGTTCAAAAAATGTTCTCGAGTCGCCATTCTCAATGGTCGCTTCCATAATCTCCGAGTATCAAATATAAAAAAAAAAAAAAAAAAAAAGAAAAGAACCCTTCACTTCCGGCAGGTCAGCGTGGCAGTCACCTACGCGCGACGCCGCGCGGAACCGCGATCTCGCGTTCTACCGGCCAGCCACGGCCGTTCGTTAATTGAATCTTCTGGGTCAAGCGATATCCCGCGGGACGAATCGGACGACTCCCTCCCGTGGGCGTTCGCAGGTCAGAGCGACGCGTGAATACCGCGGCTCTTCGGGCCAGCGCGAAACATCGGCCATTAATAACACCGTGTAACGAGTATAGTTTAAAGCGCGGGTACCAGCGCGGGTACCAGCGCGTGTCTTCCTCCTACCAACTTATGCTCTCGTGGGCTTAAACATCTGCATCCCGATGTCGTGATATCACGCCGGCTCTGCTTCGGCTCTGCTTCGGCTCTGTATAATGTGTATATACAGGGTGTTCGCTGGCTGTTCGTTCAGTTCGACTGTGATCGAAGCTCGTTTCAATAAATATTATGGAATATTCTATGACGCTTGCCACTTGTCACTTTTTTACTCACCGTAAACGTGAGTAATTTTAACTTTAGTTCTTGCCTATAAATGTATATATACAGAAGGTGGCGGAGATACTCATTCATTGGTAGCATTATTGACTGTCAGTCATCTAATTTTAAATCTTCTGTATTGCACAGGATTATCCGTTGACAGTGATTCGCATTTAAATTTCACGTTTTAACAAATGAAATATTCGATTCTTTTTATTTTCCCCAGTCTGACTCTAATTGCACATTAATTTGTCAGAAACGATTGAAATATTGTACAGAATGTCATCACATCTGTGTTACAGAGTATCTCGGATGCGTATTTTTTCAGTATATACAGATGAAAATTAGACTAAAGTCTAGTTGTAAGACGAGGAATATTCGAAATTTTTCGAAATAAGCGTTTGTCGACGTTTCAATTTCATTTATCCGCAGAACTACACTGGCAAAATTTCAATTAAATTCGAATGGATTTAAGCGACTCTCCGTGGACTTTTATTTATTCGCAAGTACGTTATAATTTCATCCGAACGTCATTGCGAATTGCACTTGGATCGAACACCCTGTACGTACGTGCGTCTGCCTACGTAATGTAGGTGGGTCGGCGGGTAGGTCGTTTTTGTGTTAAGTGTGTTCGCGATTTAGACTCGATGAATGCGCCGTTCTTGTGCACCAGCCACGAAGCGGACAGATTCCCTTTTCCTTTAAGAATTTCATCGCCCTCGAAAACACCTCCTCTCTTCCTTTCTCTTCGGGTATCTCGGGTGATCGCCCGAAGCCGAGAATGCGTTCAAACAATGTCGAAACACATTTGCTCACGAAGAGACTCGTAGGAATTTTTTTATATATAAACACATTGTGCGTGTAACGTAACACTTTGAAGTTTGAAAGAAAGAAATTTAAAAATGTAAATCGTCAGATATTTGATACAAGCGATATCTTGTGGAATGTATTTAAGGTGTGATAATTTATGAATATAGTAAAGTACAAATTTAAGTTACAACATTATTTCGTTATGTCGTTGTCAACACTTAACAATTGGTTATTAATATTTTTCCGTAGCATCTAATTAACTTTGTATCACATGCTACAACGATCAATATGTATCAACAACAAAATACTATTCGCTAATTTTTAATTAACGTCCGACGCATGATACTTCATACGTGACGTGTAATTTTGTCATCTACTAAAATTTCCATGAACTTTAATTACGTACAGTCGGGTATAATTTGCTCGTATCGTAGCTTAATATCGTAATTACACCTAGATATCTATCTCGCGTGATATTGTTCAACACTTAATTAAATTCTTTCGTATGCATCTACACGCATTCTCTCGCAGAACTCGTTCGTTTCGTCGTGTGAAAGAACGATATCAATCCAAGTACAGTGTAATTTATTTATACCGGTGAAAACTGTCCCTTCGGGCAATAAAAATTGCTACGAAGGAAGGAAAAAGTGAATTGACGTTTTAGACAAATCGTCGCTCGCACTGTTGAAAAAATTATATGTTTACGTACCGTTCAATTATGACTTATTACTGATACGTTACGGTTGCTCGAAATAAAGTAACAACGAACTCCTCTATAATTACCGAACATATCGATGTGTGTTCCACGAACGAATAATTACGCATAAAATAATAACCAATTCGTGAGCAAACGAATCATTAGACCGTCTACTGTATTGAGAAAAAACATGATGCAATTCCCGGTATAATACGCGGAAGAAAAGTCTGTCCGATCTTTTTCTTCCTCTCGATGTAAAAACGACAAAATCATTATTATGACTTTGCGATCGTTAAGTCATAATAATGTACAGATTAAATGAGAAAGAATATGCAAAATTATATTGAATAAAATGCTCCCTATCTTCAGAAGAGTTTAGAATTAGATATAAAAAATTATAAGTTAGATACCAGCTATTTAAAATTAATAAAATTACTTTGATACGTACTTGAAATTATATCTAAATCATCTCGGTACACAAATTTTTGTTGGTTGCTTAATACCTAAACGTCATCAAAATTTTAATTAAGATAAGGTATTCCAAATCAACACCCATAGACATCAAAATCTCATTTGACCGCTACGGATTCGTCAGATCTAAATCTCCTCCCCGATCTGTATCTGTCTCGTCCTAATCCCAATATTCGAAGAAACAAAATTACTCGATAAGTTGAAATACAATTGCAAAGGGACAGTAATCGTTTCTTATCGACAGAGCTTGAAACACGGCGTAAACAGGCTGGCAACCGGCTGGTATCGCGATCCCTTCTCTGGCTACTTCTGCGAATCGACGAACAGTTTCTAATCCCCGTGAATCTCGGTGGATAAAATTCGCGAGAGAGGGTCCCCGTGTAATTTCCATCATGGCGGTTCTTCGGTCAACGCCTTCGGCATCGTGGAGCTTAATCCTCGCGGCACGACAAATCTCGCGGCGGTGGTAGCTAGGCGGTGGACGCAGGCCGCAATAAAATTAGGCTACCGCGCGGCGGGTTATAATGCATCGCGATGCATGCTACGGAGATTTCTCACCCCCCTGCGAATTATCGCCGGTAATTCGCGGCTACGGGCAACGCATTACTCATTCTCGCGGGGGGTTGACTTATATTCATCCACGTAATCCCTGCCGGATGATCAAAGATCCCCGGCCAGCGCGCGCCACCATGGTGGCAGCCCAGCAGCGACGAAAGAATCGTCCACGACGAGATATGATAACATCGAAGTTAGTTATTTCTTTTTTCTCTGTCTGAGCGAAGAAAAGTGAAATCTAAAAGGAAAATCTATTTCGAATATTTTCCATTGAATAGGTATTTTGCATCGTGCATACATTTTTCCAGCGCTCGATCTATCCCATGTAAATGTACAAAATCTCAAAATTGATGATTTACAGTGTACATACATACACGTGTTCGTGTTCAAAACCGTGTTTCATAGAACTGTCAAAACATCTTTCTTTCTCAATAATAAAAAAAAAAAAAAAAAAAAGCTTGGTTCCTCTGTCCATTACCACTAATAAAGTATTATGAATCCTGCACGAAATACATCGATCTAACACGAGAGAGCTGAAACGTAGGAGAGCGTAGCTATGGACAGCAGCCGTAAGAGTAGAAGTGAGGAACCGGGTGGAAAGGTGAAGAAGAAGAAAAGTTGCCGATCGGCCGGCAGAGGGATCCGCGAGGCAGTAAGCAGTAATAAAGCAACAAGACAATGACGGTGATTTACGCGGTCCTACGGCAAATGGGCTTACCTAGATTTTTGCGCGGGTAGCACGCGTCGGCGAGGCCGAGGGAAAAGAGAAGGGAACGATTTATTAATCTCCTGTGCGACATGTACGCAGATGCGATGAGACCAGATGCTGCGGATTATTTATTTAGTTTATAACGCCCGAGACCTACCGCTACGAATGGCTTCGAGGCTATGAAAATTTCTCTTGCGTTGTTATATTATACAGGGTGTCACCGGCGCAGCTGACTCTGCCGTCGCGCGTTTGAATTGAGGATCGATTCTGAAATTCTTTTCTACCTCTTTTCTATCTCGTTTACAACCTCTTGTAAAAATGGCTTGCAACGAAATTTTAGTTGAACGACTGTTTGTTGCAAGTCCAATCGGAGAGTTGAAATGACGAAACGTTATGTATGTAAAAAGATTTCGAAACTCGAAAAATTATCGTGAATTTTTCAAGTACGAACCATCATAATTTCGTTTTCATCACATTCTAAGAAATCGTCGACTCTGCTGTGTATTTTTCAGTCATTTTCAACCTAATTGATCTGCTAAAATCAAAGACACGATCTTGATAACTTTTTTTTCGATAAATTTTTAATTTCGAATTTTAATATTGTAAAATTTGAAGAACACTCAGCATCTATTAATTTTAAGCAAGAAAAACAAGGAGAATCGGTCACACGATCGTAAAGTAAGTAGAATAAGACTAACTAAATCAAAATCTGACCACCTATTGTACTTTGCTACAACCGCAAGAGATTGATCCATCGTTGTGTTACCATTTCTTACCGAAAAGTGTTGGCGCTCTTCTTACTACAAACAATTTGGATGTTTCAAAATTCGCTGCATGATTTGTAGATCCTGACATTGTTAACATAACAAACGTGCAAGAAAGAGAAGAAGAGACTAAAATAATTATGATGTATTCGAACAAAACTTGCGAGAATCACGTTTTGATTACAGCGCGTTATATCAAAAATCATTAAAAAGACATTATCCGATAATCTGTTTTTTTTTGTTGTTCTCCTCAGTTTAATTACTTTAATTATATACTCATTACGTGTCATATGCGTCCGTACATAGCAATTACAATATTCAGAATCCTAGTCCGCGATACTATCAAACGTAATTAATAAAAGTAACATTACAACTCAATTGTTTCGCAGGAAGAAAGTATGCCACAAGATGCACAATACAGAAGCACAATTCAAATAAAATGTTAAATTTCAACTAGTATTTAGTTTCCATATCTTGAATTATATTGTGTGAAGTTGTATGAACATTCGTAATCTATCTATTATCAAGATCACCGTACCTTTTCAGCGTAAATAATACCTATTCTTTATAATGTTGCAATCGACAACGGCAATAGTCGACGACAAAATTCTCCGAGTACGTATTCTTTTCGTGTTCCTTTTCACTTCGTGTGGTTTTCACGAGTTTGCAGGCGTTTATATCACATGTAGTGAAGTTATGCACAGTACTATTTGCAATAGTTCTGAGAAATCGACAACAACTGAGCAATCTTTCTAAAATTTAGCTCGCGAAGAATCGTTTCTAAAGCGAGTATACCAAAAAAGAGAAGAAAGTATCCGTCCAACGTCCAACCTATTCCAGCCCGATCTTTGCATTTCTCGTCGTCCGATACGTATCTTTTCATCTTCGTTCGCGTTCGAGTTCACATTGGACCGTTGGTTCGTGTCGCGGAATAACGGATCGTTACGAATCCCCGATGCACCGAGAGTGCACCAGTGCTCGTCTCTGCATCCCGCATAGCAATGAATCTCACTCCTATTCGTATACACTTCCCTCCATTTTTTTCTCTCTCTCTCTCTGTCTGTCTCTCTTTTCTCCGTGCTCCGACGTTGTTGTTGTTGTTGTTGTTGTTGTTGCATCAACTTGTTGTCGTCTTTCGATCGTGGACGCGTTCTGACGGTTCACCCTTGTGCGCGCACCGTAAAATTCAGTGCATCCAGTGCCGGTGGACAAACGAAGGAAACACAGCATCGACACGGTCCCCGGTATACACCGTTAACCCAACCCAAGCCAACACTCTTCTCTCTCTCTCTCTCTCTCTCTCTCTTCAGCTTACAACGAGGAAGGTCGCGAACGATATCTACGACATGCCGATTCCGCATGAACGGGCAGAAAATACGATGCTGTATCGTTCCCCTCGGCCAACCCTTCCACACGAGCACCTCCCAACCCGTGGCCCCTTCTCAAGTTCGAGCATATTTATTATCCAGGAAACAAAATGGCAAGTGCACGGTAGAGGCTCATTTGCAACATCTACCTAAATCTACAGCGTGTGTCGTCTTCCCTGTGTGCTTGCAATGGAGCAAAACCTGCCAGTTCCACCTCCAATGGACACTCTCTTTGGCAAATAATATTTATCTTTGGCTCGAGCCAAGATTTCCTTCCGCGCACGATCGTCGATGGTCGATCTCGATTTTTGATTCTTCAAACGTCGACAAACGTTTTGGCACGCATCTTGGCTGTTCAAAATTGTTCAAAATTGTTCGGAGTCCAGACAGTTCGCAGTGTGGAACGCGCAGAGTGGAAATGTTTAAATGATAAATTTAAATACAACCAATTAAATGTGAATAAATTTGAAAAAAATGCGTTGGAATGAAAATGGCTCGGTGTCGATAAAATCTGACGTTAACACTCTTCATTTTTACGGATAAAAACGTAGGATTGCGAATAATTTTATCAAGTATCAATGGATTTATATTAATTTACAATTACAAAGATTAAAATACAATAATCTCAGAGTTTCTAACAAGTTTCCGTTTCTACGATAGAATTCTTTGAAACTGAACGAAGAATGTTGTGACAATCGAACAACTTATTATTATAATTTATTGTATTTGTGTAAAAAATATCACCAAATGCAATGAATTTGAATCTAATTAAGTAGATACATTTTGTAGCCACTCTGTATTGTGAAATACTTCTGCGCGCGACTCGCGTAATTAATCGCATGAAAATCTAACCAATTTACATGATAATTAAAGTTTGCTCAACTTAAATGCTCGACACGTATATAACTCAAATTACGCGACTGACCTTAAAAAAGAAAAAAATCTTGACTGTCTCGAAACGACAGTAATTACACCAAAATTTCTGTGTAATTTGCCGCTATGTAATTATGTACCGAGATGTTTTTCGAGACCATCTGAATAAGCGTAATCGCGAAAGTTTTGTGCAACGTGTGCAACATCAGAAGAATCATATTTCGTCAATTTTGGCGAAACGGTGAGGATGCAGCAACTCTGTTTTTTTCGTCCCGAGAAAGTTAAAATAAAATAATTAAACAAAGTCTACTTCTGGAAAACATTCGATCAAACTTTTCAGTCCAATACTTGCAAATAAAATAGAGACACTTGAGAAAATGAGAAAAATATTTTTAGACTTGTCGAAGAACAACTAGAACTGGCACTTGAGCAACATTTCTTCTACAAACGCGACAATTCTTCTTCAGGTGAATTTCTATCATTTGGATTAACGAAAACGATAGAAAATTTTGCGATGCATCTCGGTTGTTGCGCGCTCTTAGCGATAGAAACGAATCAAATTTTACAAATGGCCTAAAATTCGACAACTTTCGTTCCTTCCGAAAGACTTGACGTTTGACACACTCGCTGTACTTTTTGCGAGTACTCTTCGATTCGCCGCGAGGACAAAAATGCCGGTGCAATGCTCCGTTGAACGTCTCAACCGGTTGCCGGCACGGAAAAGCCAAGGAATAATAGGCGCTCGAGTATTATACTGCACGATTATTGCCTCACCTGTCACATTCTGATACTCTTTCCACTACTAGGCGTGTCATACCCGCCGTAATATCTTTCGTTCTATACTCTTTGCCACCGAGTTACGTTTTTTGTTAGCGGATGATGTACGACATATACTATGCAGATTACGCAGCATCATTTTCCCTGTTTAGATTTATTAAGTTCACTTGGGAAAAAAAAAAAAAAAAAGAAAAGAAAAGAAAAGAAAAAAAAATCGGTCTTTATAATTGGACGACGCATTCTGTGTGTATTTCTTGCTTTCCTTACTCTGCGCGAGGAAGAGATTATTGTCGAGTTCCCGTAATGGGATATTATTTTCCTTTTAGCAGCGTATTAGCTGAATCCTTCATTACCGATGGACACTCGCGACTCTCTTGTTTCATTGGCAATTTCCTTTTTTTTACGGACACGCGTTAGCATCCTGTCAAACGCGTCTCGATTTTTACGGCGCGCGAAGATTTCAATAAACGAAGAACTGGACGAAAACGTCTACTTGAAGAGTGCTCCCGCAGCAGCTCGTCGAGAGCAATAAGAATTCATTCGATGTGTAGATTTAGATATAATTTAAATATAATTTAAATATAACGAATCTATGTGTACTGGTTTTATTCTTAATAAAACCAAACAACATTCTGTTTGGTTTTGTTCGTAGTCCAAAATTAGCTGAATTCGAGTATATTTTATGGCAAATTTTCAAATTCAACTTCCTCCAGAAGCAGAGTCTTGAATGAAAGAACGTTATTTGTGTTTCCAAGTATAATTACCTAAATACTTATAAATCCTTTAAATCGCACGCACCGTTAAGTAGACTGTAGTTCTCATCTAATCCCAAATTAATTGTATTACACATTGACGTCGTTATTTAAAAATTTATATAATTCCCTTCCGTCTTATTATATCTCCAACGCTGTCAAGGAAAGATGACTTCTATTGCGTCGATTAAACGCAAACTGAAAATTCAGTTAAAGGGATTGAACGGGGGTTGAAAAAAATCGCCGAGCATCTCTAGTATCGAGATCCAGCTAGTTCCTAGTATTGACACGCACAGATCTCAAAATTGGCCCCCCAAAACTGCCGCGACAGACGTGGGAACAGATAGGGAACGAACGTCGTGTCGAACACGAGGAACAGAGACGCGTTCCACGACCCTCGTCCACGAGGTAATTCGAAGACGGCGCGTGTACGCGCGCACGAGTGCACCCGCGACGCTCGACGCAGCCAAGGGGAGCCCCGTAACAGAATCATAAACACGGGCGCAACGAGGCCAGGCACCGGAGAGTCCATGTGGGTGCGCCTCTCACATATGGTAAGGACGTTCGGCGAGTCTTCGTGGTGCTGCTCCGCGATGTACTGTACGTACGTGCAACGAGAGAACCGCCGCCACGTCGTGACGGAGGAAATGAAGCTGGATTGGCAGGGATTCGGGATGGCGTGCGAAGGAGGAACGAGAGACAGAGGATCGGACGAGGAGAAACAGAGCCGTCAGAGAGATCGGCGTCGTAGAACGACCGGACGAGTGGCGAACACCGAGAGAAAGAGAAAGAGAAAGAGAAAGAGACAGAGAGAGAGAGAGAGAGAGAGAAGAGAGAGGACGGAAGGGAGAGAGTGATCCGAGCCGATAGTGGTAGCATTAGTAGTAGTCGTTGTAGCTGTAGCATGATCCGGCTAGTAGTGGTAACAGCAGCAACTAGCTGTTGTAGTGGTGAGGTAGGTAGGGTGTACCTTACTCCGGTGAGCGGAGGCCACTGTCAGTTCTCCCGAGACCAAGAGGCTCGAGCCATCGCGAGATCTCCCTCCGACGACGATCACCAATCCACGACGATCCGCACGCGGCAACGACCCCCAAACGTCAGCCCGTCATCTGCCTCTTGGACGTCGTTCGCACGACGACGATCCTAGGTAGTATTTTGCCACGAGTTTCGAGCACGCTCTGGCTCTGGCAACCCCCAGCCTGAAATCTTCCCTCCGTCTGGTTGGCATCAGATTCCCTTTCTGGCCACAGACTTCTCTTCCTCTCTCTTCGCCTTCGTCCTCCTTCCTCCCCATCCTTCGTCCTTTTCACCATCCCTCCTTTCACGGCCTGGTCTGTGAACCCCGTTCGGTGGGGTCACCTCCTCTCGCGGGGAGGATATCTCCCGCGGTGTTTCGAAATCCTCGCGGACCGGACTGTTTATGAGATCGATGCTTCATGCGGAGGCGTGTTGCGTGACGAGTGCTCGGTGACCGGCGTGGTGTGCTGGCCTTGTCGATTCCGAGACCGCACCCGGAACCTTCTGTGCGTGCATTGACTGTTGCTCGTTGTCGTTGACGGACGATTTACGTCGGTCGATTTACTCCAGAGAATTTTCCTCGAAGGGAGAGCGCAAGTTCGTCGGGCAAAGTGTCTAATTGCTGTCTGGTCGTATCTAATTCGACACGAAAACGGAAACGGAAACGGAAACGGAAACGGAAACGGATACGGATACGGATACGGTGACTGTCAAAGTTGTTCCGTGGGCTAGTTGTGAAGCGGTGGGAAGATCGACGTTTGGCCTGGGGTCTGCTCGTCGACGCTGCATCCGGGCAACAAGGTATGGGTTAATGCCGCTGATTTTTTTGGTTGAACTTAAACGGTTAAACGCTAGCTGGTTTCTGTCGATGATTTACGACGAATTTCGCTTTCTCCTCGTTTTATCCTCGTGTGATAGATCGTTCGAAAGCGAAAGTTAACGACAGTCTAACAATCCGTCCGTGGGATGCTCTTTTTTTAGGAATTGAAATTTACTACGTTCCCGTCTGTTTTGTACTCCAGTTAGTCGATACCTGTTATCTTCTTTTGTCTACATGGATTTAATTAATAACGCGGGCGAGCAAATATTGTTGTATCACTGCTCTTATCATGAGCCACTGTTTTCTCGTTACGTAATGATAATGCAATTATGATCGAAAGCGAAAGTTGACACCAGCTACAAACCTTGGCGCAAGGTTCTTATTCCCAACGTGAAATTCTATCTCTGTTCTCTCTGTGCGCATGTAGCAAATGTTGTAACATTTTGGTACAGAAAGAATTTCATTGGATATATTCCTCCAATATAATCATTAGAAAATCATTGGCAGATATTTTTTTACACGATTTTCGATTTTCGATTTCACTTTCGTTCCGGTACAAAGAAGACTTTTAACGTTTGAAAAATTTTCAGCACGAAAACTACAATTGTCTGGAATTGAGAGATCTAACTAACGAAAGAACAATCCGAATATTTTTATCTAAATTATAAAAGCTTGATATTTTGTAAATTCTCGCCCACTGACACGAAATTTCTATCTCGTTTCTTCGACAACAATAAACCGAACAAATCGCATTTCGCAGATTCTCCTTCAGAGAAGAATTCAGAGAGACTCTGCATTCTCGAGTGTAGTCCGCGAGAAATTCCTTCGTCTCGCAGTCATGTTTATTCGAAACTGAAAGCGAAAGTTAACGTACAACCTCTTCCTTGTTCGAACGCAAGCGGCACGAGAGCGTTCATCGCGTCGATTAAAAGGATAAAACGCATTGCAAACGGGAGAAGGCATCGCAACTCGCGGATGCACCGACGTTCGAAAGTCTGAAACCACTCACTTGGCTGTATAAAAAAAATATTTTGTCGTAAAAATGAAACAAATTGTTAATTGTTGTTGTTTTGCAATAAATTTGTGTATCACTTTCTTTAGAAGTATTATTAATCCTTCTTATCTATTATCTTTTAATTCGAACGAAAGATATTGTTAATTATTTTGTCAATCAAAGACACGTTTGCAGAATAACATAATTCTTCTCTGTCGGTCAAATTACAGAAAGAAATGAAATAAAATTTTTCTGAAAAATTGTATTTTTTTTAGCTGTGTCATTCGTAAATGTACAATGTACGAGCCACTCAGAGATGATATTGATCAACACCGTGAATTAAAAAGCACGGAAAAATAATGATGTAAATATCGTTTCTTAAAATTATACTTGGTAATTTTCTTTCGCTGAACGAACGAACTTATAGAATTGTCATTCGTTTCTTAAAAATTGAATATTAATATTAGAGCATGATACGTATTAAACTACTAAAAAATTTAAAATGAAATTCAGTTTAATTTAATTTAAAATTGATAAAATCAGTTTTTTCTTATGTTTTCGATGTTTCATTAAAAGAGACAGATGGGAAGAAACTTTTGGCCCACCTGTGTATTATATGTACGTTATACACATACTTCCGAAAGTGACAGTGTACATCCACGCGCAATATCACGAGTCTCTCGCACGCGTCGCGATTCTGTTCTGTTAATTGCAAAAAGGATAGGTTAATAATACGGAGAGATACGAGCTCCGCGCAGTATCCGTGGAATGATGAAGCACCACCTGACATTAAAGGTTTTACTCTCTCTTTCCGGCGCTCGCGGATCGCTTGAGCAGCGATCGCGCGTGACGTGGCGGCTTGTGTGGGTGTGGGTGTAGGTCCCCCTCCCCCTCTCCCCCCGGTAGAGAACGGCGATTTGTCAGTCAATTTCTTATCGGATTAGTGGCATTTAACGTATGATTACGCGTACACCCTCTCTCTGGGCACAGGTGCAAGCGTTCCTAATCTTCCTCCTCGTTCAACGCGCTGCCCTTTGCCACATGCCATTTCTAATAGCAAACGCGATCCCTCCCTTCTGGTTGCCATCGTGGCCAACCGCGTATTAGCATAGCGATCCTGCTTCTCGCCGTGACAGCACTTCCTCTCTCTCTCTCTCTCTCTTTCTGATAACATATTTTTTCTCGAGATCGAACGCCAGATTGCGGATTATGAATTCGGTCCATCTCGATGCGAATTACGAAGCACGGGGGGAGGAGGGGATAGATGGAAATTATTTTTATTACTTTATATAGTATAATAAACAGCCGAATTTCGATGATTTAATATTCGAGCGGTGGGGAAAGATCTTTGAGCCGTCGGTGAAAAATTGAAGAATTGAAGAATTTGCAGAGTTGACGCGGAGAGATTGTTACTTGGAGTGTACACGAACTTTAATATCTTTGCATTGAAAATTATGTTCAACTGTAATTGTCAGACTTAATTGTCAAGTTAATTGAATAAAGTTATAAACAGTTAGAATATTCTAACAAATTATTAGAATATTATAAATAATTAGAATATTCAATCTTATTATTCTAATTCATTTAGGCGTATGATCGAGCGATAAATTTTTTTGCATATCTTTGCGTTGGGGAAAATTTCGTTCGGATGATAGACGAAGAATGAGAATAATAAAGTATCGTGTTGAACAAATATCCGATCGCACAAGTAAAAAACTATTCAAACAAACGTTGATTCGAACGAGGACAATGTATTCGTATTACGTATTTAGATAAAAATATCTTTATTATATTGCATCGTATTCAATTTCAATTTGGCCAATTTGAAGTATATAAAATTCAAAGTATATTTCGAACATACTACTGATATACTAAGTCTCAAATAAAAAAAAAGAAATCTTGCTCTTTCGCGTAAAACCGCAATTACAAACACAGCCCATACATCTGTAAATCCCAGACCACAATTTGTCACCCCATCCAGAATAAATCCTTTTTGAATCCGTCCCTCATCCCTTACATCCTCTTTGATCCCCAAATTATTGGCGTCACACTCGTCAATTAATCTCCCTGGCCTGTCAAGAGATGATAAAAAGGGAAAGCTCGCCTCTTAATTCGCCCCATCGTACACACAGACGTGAATTGTGAATTACGTTTTAGATGGCGGATCAACCGCTTACGTGTCGATCTTCCGGCTGAGATTCTCGCGACCACTGTTTGCAGTGGTGTAGTTAGTACCGAGATGAGTGACAAGAATTTACAGGGCTGACCTTCGGCGGCGATGCCGCATTGTAACACGTACGTCGTTTAGCTGAGTGAACCAGCTCTACTGGTTCCCCAGAGGAAACCGACGTCCGAGGAAAACCTCTCTTAGCCAACCGTTCTAATCGCGTTTCCTCGACCGCGACGGCTCCTTGTCTCGCGATCGGGACACATTCCATCGAGCGTCACGAGCTGCTGCGCTTCTTTCCGATCGATCGAGATCGAGAATGAAGTGCATTTATGAAGTTTATTTCAGGTGTACGCGAATATAATTAGGGTGAGTCCGGATCTTGAGCCAGGAGTGGAATTTTTGATGCAGGAGTATTCGTACACTTCTATTTTGTGTATTTGTTCTTAAACATGCGTGTCTACACATCAAACAATGAATTTACACACTGAAATAAACAAAAGAACATCGTACAAGCTTGTTCGATTCGTACGTACTTATAGTTCAGTCGAGTCATAGAAGATCGAGATATCAATTTTGTGCGTTAAGTCTGATAGTCCACCCAAGTACTTTTAAATCTTTCACATTCTGCAAATATACACGTCCGTAGTTTAATAATCACTTGAACGATATCGACTTGTTCGTACTGACAGGTATGTGTCTACGAACGAACATTTGTTTGCACGCAGCAAACGGATGCGAGCAACGTCTGCTAAAAACCTGAACCTTTATTTCGCCATAAAATTCACTCCTATATCCTATATCCTATATCCATTTGCGGAAAACGTTCCTCTTTCCTCACCACCTGGAAACGCGAGGAATTGACATTACACACGCGTTATCTAATCGAGCGAGCTTTAACGAAGAATATCAGCGTTGCGTCACTACGTATTAGCAGCTGTGGATTCTAAGCAGATCTGCTACAGGATGATGGCCGCGATAGGCCCGCTTCTAACTCGTTTTCCGCACAGATGGCTGATTATTAGAGGCCCAGGCGAGGGCTAATCTCCCATCTCGGCGCGAGTGTGGCTCCGCCGAATGGCGTGAGCATCGCGATCTCTGAAAATCGCGTCGTCAAGCGAAGCGGTTTCCAGGAAAAGGGCGAATTCCACCGTGCAACGCGAACCTGTTCCTCTCGAAAACGACCTTCCTACGCTGAACAATGGGTGTAGGCATCGGGCGTGGGTGATCGACGAAGGATACCAACGCCAGATCTGACCTTATACGATCCGCCATGCTGATGTGGCTCGATTGCTCTCCAGGAGGCGGAATCTCTCGGACGGTGTCTCGTTATTTTCGCTCTATTTTAGTACGTTGCAATATATATATATATATATTTTTTTTGTACCATCTGGAGTTACAAAGTCTTTTGTGAATTTTTGTGAACGTGATTTCTCGAAATGTACAATATTCTCTGATTGCACTTTTTAGAATTTACAAATCTGTATGTAGCTAGTTGTTCATGAAAGTATTTTAATAACGTATCCGATAACGTATTATTATATCAGTATATTACCTGTACATTATATGTACATATATACATTTGTATTATAAAGTATTTTTATATTTCATTAACATTGCAGTGAGGCGCGATTTGAAACAAATTTAAAATAAAAGAAATTTACAGTTTAGTTTCACGTGTGTGTAACAAAGTATTCGAACGTTTATAATATAAAATATCTTTATAATTTACTAGTAATACATTGATAAAACTAGATACGACAATCATGATTATATATATTGGTCAAACTCGAAACAAACCTAAGGTAATGTGTAGAAATGATTAAATACTTGAGGAAAAAAATTAAGTGGTAAAGAAAAAAGATCCTACAAACGATTATTGAGAAGAGAACTAGATTTAGTCAGAAAAAAAAATTTTTCAACATAAGTTTGAAGTTTTACAATTTTCGAGGAAAGAGTATATCCATCTTCCTCACTTTCCCGCTCTTCGAAAAAAGAATTAAATACACGATCTCACTACTTTCAAAGTGAAGACTTCACGCTTTAAAATGATCCACTTGGTAAAGTCGTATCGATAATTTTTCCATTGTCACTGGTACAGTTATGCTCTCCGTGAACGTCTTCGTTTGTTATGCTCGCACCAATATTCCCCGTTTAAGTAAATACTCGCGAGTTCCGTTGTAAGTAGAATTACCGAATCGTGGACAGACATGCAACAGCGCGCCTAGTTCCTAACCGAGCCAGGGGAACCTCTCGACGGGGAGGAGCCCCGGAGAATCAGGAAGCGAAGGATTAAAAGTGGCACACATCTGTAACGGGCGCGCGAACAAAGAGGTGTTCGGGGATAGATTCCCGGTAGGGAAGGTAATAATGGTCGGAAGGTGGGCTGTGCAGCAACGGTGTGGGCCGCGAGAATCGCCGCTAATAGCCGCTTAAACGCGAAAGTGGTAAAGGGCTGGCAAGTGGCCTCCGTGCTAGCACTCCTGACTGGAGGAGGAACTCGAAGCTGGCTATCCTAGCCCGAACGACCGCCATAAAAATTCCACGGTGAAACGCGGCGATACAGAGGGAAGACGGTGGATGTTCCAGTCGGTTCCTCTCTCCGGCACTCTTTTCTCTCCTTTTTTCTCTTTTCTTTTTTTTCTTCTTTTTCCTTTTCTTTCATCGTTCGACGGAATCGGTTGGCCGACTTAACGATATGTCGGCCAGAGTAAACGTACGTAACGCAACGTAACGAAGGCAATTACGCGCCGTCACGCCGGCCTCTCGTACGTATGTTAACTCGTTAATTCCTCCCTTTCTCTCTCTTTCTCCGTTCGAACGAACGACGAAACGAAAGGGATGCAGGTAAAACGGTGCACTTTTCAGAGCAGAACTTTTTCAACGCAACGTTTTTTGACCAAACTTGGCGATGCAGAGTTACACCTCTGTGAGTGATGGTCGTTGAATTGAACGTGTACTTGGAGCAATCTAGAGTGCTGGTTGTGGAGATTGACGGAAACTTTCGCTTTCTTACCGACGTTTAGGAGAAACGGGTGTTTGGTCGCCGATAGAGTTGCTCGAATTCGGAGAATGATATTTTGACTTAATGTGCTTGACTCCGTTTTATATATTGCATTCTGTGAATTTTTCCAGTCGATTGGTAATCTCTGTTCGTTTAAAGACGCAAGAATAAGATGAAAATACATGAGATATTGAAAGTAGGATAATTGTGATAATGTTTGGGAGGAGAAATACATTTTTTCATCTAGTATTCCACGAAAATATTAAATTGCACGAAATTCCGTAGTTTCATAATTGAGATCTGCGCAGTGGCTCGTGAAAATGTTTGATCTGTTTACGTATTATATATATAAATAAATTACTATTGTTACCTATTATAATTTCATTAGCATTGTAATCAGACGGAACTGTAAAAGTTACATTAAGGCCGACACAAACAGAATTCTACCGCGATTATTCAACTTCATTATACAAACAAAGATACATAGAAAGCATAGTTCAAATACTCTTGACAAAATCCAGCTGCGACCATATTCAATTAATACAATAATACAAAATTTCCTCACTTTGTGAGTAAACATATAACATAACAAAAGAATCGCTATGTACAATGTACAGCTAACGCTATAAAAATTACGTCTTAACAAAATTCCACTGCAATTGTTCAGTTACGTTCAAGAACTTAATACCAAAGTATTAAGCTCTTCTCCTCCCGATAAAAATTGATTTCGTTGTAGAAAGAAGACTGGTACGTTCTTGGTTAACTGAACAACTACGGTAGAATTTTGTTCGACGGAAATGTAAAAAAAATTAAAAGATCGACGGACTCTTGGACTCTGGATGCTGATTGGACGTTCCTCTCCCATGGCGCGAACCTCTTCCTCTTCAGCGAACATCTTCAACGTCTTCAACGTCTCCCCCCGCGGCCTCTCGGCGCTATCGTAATGCAATACGTCGGCAATAACATACGAACCGGGAGGAGCACCGGGCGGATGGAAATGCAGACGGTGCTAATTGCAAAACGCCTTTATTGAGCCGAGTGGAATCTACCATTTAGGTAGGATTGTAATTGAACCGGCAGGGGCAGAGACCCGGCGAGATTGGAATTTCACGACGCGTTATCGTCCGTCCCGTCGATTTGGAAAAAGAAAAGGAACACACGGGAAAAATGAAGAGAGAGAGAGAGAGAGAGAGAGAGAGAAAAAGAAACAAGAAAATACGCGAGCGAATAAAGTAGAATTCAGCTCTTTATCGTCGCCGAACAACGCAGCGGTCTGCGTTTTATAAGAGCGGCAAAGAGTGGCGAACGCGTGATCACGCGTATCGGCGAGAGCTATCGACACGCCGGTGCAGAGAAATTGCAAAAGAAGCGGTTAATAGCGTGATCGTGTTGCTGTCTAATAAATAATGCCTGGCAGCGCCTCGAAAAATTTCTGGCAAATGATATATATATATACCGAACGGGGGAAACATCATCGAGTTACACGCGTACGGATCGTTCGTAACGAGTTTCTTTATATGGACGCTCCCTGGATTTGTCTTCGATATTGATTCGAGATATGTTGGACGATACGTTTCACTATCGTTTAATATATCAATATAGCGAGCAACTTTGTGCTTGATATATCGTACTATCGAGAACACCAAATTACAGGCAGAAATAAGAAAAGACAATCGACTGTGCTGAATGACGAGTACTAGAAGGTTCGTTGTAGAAGGTTTTCGTATTCGTAAGAGAAAGAGAATAAAAATAAAAAGAATTTTAATTATATATTTAGTAGATAAATTAATATTACTGTATTGCGTAAATATATTTATCGAAAGTTGATAATTGATGTTATGAAAAATGATCTATATTCTTGGACTTGTTGTCTGCAATTTCGTAATTTAATGAAACTTCATTTTTCTGCGATACAATGACACACACACGCTCATAAAAATTATTACACGTAGTACGATGCGTCGTTTAAACGTCTTGTTTAAAAAAGCTGAAATACATTAAAGATGTTCCCATCTTTAAAAAAAAGCAGAAAGACAAACATTGACAAGGAACCTTTCTAAATACAATTTCGACCACTTTCCAGAAATTTCATTCCTGTGAAATGCGTCATGCGCGAAGAGTGGAACTTTTGATTGAGAGTAAATTCATATCCCACGTGGTAATTAAACGACGATAGACGAACGACGTATTTTTACCTGACATCGGCGTTCAAAGTGCAAATTTCACCAAACTCAAAAAAAAAAAAAAGGAAAAAAATATTGCCTAACTCACGATTCCGAATAGATCCACACGCACGCAACATTCCGACTCCGTATGCATCAACGTTCAACGTGAGATATCGCTGGACCAAACGCGGTCCCAACGCGAATTTTTCCTCGGCGCGAGCGCAAGCATAACGGGAAATTTACGCAAACGCGGCTGACGCCGGGACGCGACGATATTAATCTCCGCGGCCGCGTCGTTTCTCACTGCTCCGGCGACAATATCGTCGTAAATTCGTGGCAAATCGAATTCAGATTTATTCTCGCCGCGGAGGCATGTTTATGCGCGGGCCCCGGGGCCACGAGCATACAGGTGTCTGCTTTCAAATCGGCAGGGCCGCTACCTCGTTTGAATGTCAATTCGTTTCGCGCTGCACGCGGCACCCTTCAAGGAGAACGAGCGGATTTTTCTATCGTACGTTTTATTTTAATTCGCCGTCGACAGCCCTGTCTGTTTCTTCTCCTCCTGCTCCTTCTCTTTGTCCCCCGCTCGTCGTGAACTTCTCGCACACCCGAGAATGGCAACCCGATGAAAAGTGTTAATCGATGGTCGAACACGTCCAGCCACCTCGAGACACCGACATACGCTCCGTCTTTTTAACCCTTTCGCCCCGGAGCGCTTGCGAGTAAAATCTGATCGTTGTGGGTCGGAGCGAGTCGTCGATCGATCGATCGACACCTGACACGCGCGAATTGCGTTTTCTGTTTTCGAAATTTTGTAAATGATACATCCTTCATTTTGGCTATTTTGTTTTTCTATGAAATATTGTTCGTTGGCTATTTTATAATTAACCCTTATGATCGTTTATGTCGTGCCGTGCGCATTCTCACGAAGGCTTGTTGTTTTGTCATATATTACACGTGTATCGTGTAAAAATGTTTTAACATTTCACTGACACTGTAACGTGAAATTTAAATGAAGGTACAAGATATTCATCGCAGATACTTATTTGACAAAAATTACTATAAAGTATGAATAGATAAAAGATCAATATAACATAACGTAATTAAAAAGATAATAATATGTTACAACGAATAGGTAAAGACGAATACAACAAACGTTAAAGACGATCTGACTGAGTATTGAGAGATTCCTCGATACAATGTATCATGGCCGATTATATTTATTAATAAATATCTCGTACATTCTTAGATTTATTTCGAATTTGATCACTATCAAGTCGTGATAGTCGGGCCTTACAGCATTAATAAAATATAAAAATGTTTTATAAAATAAAAAAAGTTTTATTATTACTATTAAATTTCGCAAAAAGGTTTTATGAAGGATCTAAAATCACAATTTACTTTTTCTCGTTAAATTCACTCGTATTACACGCGTTTCCAAATAGCAAAAGAAACTTTAATCCAGCCGCACGATTCTTCTCTGTTTATAATACTCGACATATTCCTTCTAGGGAATTCTAGGGAAATCACTTTCTCGCGTCCGCAGAATTTCTCTCGTTAAATTTATCCCGGACGATTGCAATCTGTACGCGCGTTGTAAAACGCGGCAAAGTGGACGATAGAAAACCTTGGCTGTTCGTTTGCGAGAAAAGCGGACAGAGACAGAGTGGAGTAGCACGAGAATCGGTGATTTCCAATCGTGGACGATCGGAGGCAACGATACACATATTCCGCCGGTCGCGTGCACATGCAAGTTGCACGTGCTCCTTTCGGGTTCTTTCTCCTCTCCTCGGTGACCGGTTAACTCGCGGAAATCCACTTTCGATTTTTTTAACAGCTGCGTTCATCATCGGTGTAGAATGTTCCTTTCCATTTCGTTTCCACATTTTTTTTTCTTTTTTCTCGTATAGAAAACGAATGTGTAATTCGTGGATCTCCTTCACAAAAGATGGTAAATTAAAGATGCTGAAGAAATTATTAGTCTATGATAAAAATCTATCATCTGTGACAAAAGTTAATGTTTTTACGGAGCGATAATCTCTTCAACGCTATAGTGCTGACCTTCCAATAAAATAGATATTCAATTTTGAACAATTGCAAACGTATGATACTGACTGTGTAATACTAAAAATAATATCAATGTGCAATAGTGCCAGAAATATATGTAATAATTTTATTATTGTATAATTACTATAAGAATCGATATTTGTTTTTAAATATCATTAAAATCACATTTTGTGCAACCAGCAAATCTTTTTTCTCACGTATAAAAACGATTAATTTAGATGCAATGTTCGTCGAAACCAAATTAAAAACTAGAACGAAACTGAAATAAAACCGAAATATTCGAAATATTGCTTTGCCAGGTCCGAGCAGCTGATTCAAAGTCGAGGCAACCTCTGGTTGTCGATATTTCGATCGACGCTCTACGAATTCCCGCCTGAAAAATAATAAAACCCAAAACGAATGGAAAAGAGGACTGGAGTCGATTCGCAATCGATCGACACCTCGAGGAAGGAATGTAACCACTGGCGAAATGCACGTGCTCCGAATAAACTTGGGCGCTGGTTCGAACGTCGTACGTGAGCATTGAGCATCGGCCATTCCTGTCCCTTATAAATAGCGTTTCTCGCGGCGCGCCGCGAATCCCCGATTCTCAAAGCCGTCCTGCTTAAATCACGACCCGGCGGCACCGTGCGCCGTATTATGCGTTGTCCGACGAAATCTTCACGGATGAGAATTAAGAATATTCGCGGCGTACCTCGTGACATACCTTGTGCGCGCCGCTCCCATAAGAATACCGATTAAGACGCGAACGGAAGCGAATTTATGGGACGATTCGCGCGGAGAAAAAAAGTTCGAAATGCCCTTTTCGTTGGAACGAAACGAGAGGAGTGGAGAGTTGAACTATGGTGATCTCAACTCAATACGTTGGTACACGATCAAGTATCTGTGTATATACTATACTATAGAAGAATATTATACTATAGAATAATAACAATGATACTTTTGTAAATTATGGATTTATGTAGTAATACTCGGTTTTATTATTACAAATAGTAAAACTTCTGCGATTCAATTAAACTCTCTGAATTAAATATAGCAGAGAAGCAGTTGACGAAACTTTGATGTTTTTGAAATTTTTCGCACTACTTGAATATTCTACGACGATATATTGTAATTATGTTCGTCAAATTTTTGAAATCACAACGTATTATCATTGAAAGTGATTATAGCGGGGGTAACTCAGAAAATTGGGCCTCTTCAGGTGCAACGCTGATGCAACGAAAATTAGCGATTGGTTGATTTGGATCGCGTGATTCGTGAGGGGGCGTGAGCTAGATCTCGAGTGGGAGTGGCGTTGTCTGGTACCGAGCGATCGCGTCTTCATTTCCTAGTCAGAACAGTTGCTTCTGGGCCTTCAGTGAGACGAATCGTACTGGGTCGTCAAGTCGTGCAGTTCTTTTGTTACAAATACGTATCCAGTCAAAAGAAAAAGTCAAACACCCACAGAATATGAATGATTGACATCTTAAGCATAGTTACAGTAAGTAAGTTAAAAATGATCTTACTGAATACTTTCGTGATGTCTGCAAAATATATGAAATAATTTCTTGCAATTTTTATGTATATATCCAACGCAACAATCTCATAACAATGAAAATTCCCCTCCATAGGAAATCTGTTTGATTTGAACTAGATGTAGAATTCGACTTGTTGCACAATAGTACAAATTTACAATAACGCATGTTACACAAATGATTCAAACTAAGGAATTAAGGTAAAGAAATGTTTTTCACACTGTTTGAGAAAGCCTAGACATATGGACATGAACCACTCAGTTTTTCTACAAGGATAATAATATAATATCTTTCAAAATTACATACGCGTAATATTAAGGGGAAAAAAAAGAAGTTTCTACAAGCGTTCGAATGCTTACGCGAGGAACTGTATCGGCCAAGGAGCCGATTCTAATATCTAAAAGGAGGCAGAGGGTGCAACGGTCGACCAGCCGAGGGAGGTCGGGCGGGCGCCAGGCCTCTGATGTTTCGAAAGTCATCTCGCGGCGAGTTTTTGTTCCGTAAAAGTGTAGGCTACGTAAAGGTCGTTCTACGGCGGCGAATCGGTCGGCCATGGTGAAAAAGAAGCACGAACGGGCTGCTCGGGAACGAAGCATCGGCCCGGTACCACCGGTCGCTATTGCCAATTTGTGTGGTCCCCCATCGGGTTCCTCACCCGATGTAGGTGTGACCGCAACGAACGTCGTGAACAGGCAGTTCCGAGACTTCTGAGAAGGTGGATGCCTGCCGCGCCGCGTGGAAGAAAACGCGAAACGTGACGACGTTTGTTCGATATTTTCGCCGGCCTTTCTCTCCGGTTTCACCGGGTTCGTCGCGCGGATTCATTGAGATTTGAGAAATCGCACGATCCCACTTAGCAACGTAGTTGAACAGAGGGAACGAGCCAAGTTGTTGCTGTCACAGTCGATATCTTCGATTCTATAATATTACGACATTTACACTTGGGTTTCTCAATCTTGTGTTTGGATTGACGAGGATTATTGACACTATTACCGAGGGAATTAACGAAATTATTCAAATTAACTCAGACTGCAAATTAATATAGAAACGATGGAGAGGATATCAGTCCGATCGATTAATGTTGAAATTAAAAATTTCACGAGCATGTTTTGCAATCCCTGAATGTGTGTAAGAAACAGTATACAAAATTTATATCATTATATAAATCTCATACTAAAATAATATCATATTAATTAATACAATCTAACAGAATACAAGAATATAATATTATAACATGATATTATATTATTAAATGTAAAATTGTTCAAAATCGTTTGCCCGTTCGAGTTGAAACAGCTTCCAACTGTTCAATCAAAAATAATTCAAACGTCTATTATATAAAACTCGTACAAAGCCGACAGAGACTTGCCAAGAGATGGATTTGCAACGATCACCGTAACGAGCCCTCGTGAAAACGATGCTCGCTCGCACGCCGGTTCGGTTTTCTCGAACCAATTTATGCCTCGACACGTAATTGGGGCCGTACACGGAATTCCGGCCTTGAACGAACTCACCGACCGAGCCGGGAAAAAAAGGGAAGAAAAAATGAATACGGGATAAGGTGTGGAGAAGGGGAGGAGAACAGAGAGAGAGAGAGAGAGAGAGAGAGGCGATGGAAATCTCGATGAAATCGAGCGTGACGACGGGGGATGCGCCACCGATCGACGGATCGGCGTGGTAAAAAATTCGAGCGCGATGTAAAGTTGAACGGACGTCTGCTTTTTGTCCCACGGGGGATTCGCTCGCCACACGAAAATCGTCGGAAGCTGTCTGCCTCGAAGACGGTCACCTTCTCCCCTCCCTTCGTCCTTCCCACGATCCATTACGCGGGTCGTGACGATCCTCGAACCACGTTCCGACGATCGATCAACCTTGACATTGAACATTGTAAAAAGACGATTTGCTCGCGGTGTTTCCGGTGCGCGGGAATTTCATCGAAACGTTGGAAATACCGAGAGAAAACTCTCTTCTCCGGATTCTCTCCTCCATTTTTGTATGTTACAGCGTAGCGAGCGAGCAACGAGTAGAACTGAATGATATTTATTTACTCATTTTGCATTGAACGCAGGACACGTAGCACGATCGAAAAAAAAAGACGAAGAATTGAATTTCCCGTTGTAAGTGCGAGTGTATGAAACAGATGGGCGGGGAAAATTTCGTTTGAAGGAGCCGCGATATGTTGACGATGAGGGGCGTTCGACGTGCCTCTGTACAAACATATTACTACGTCGATACACGATAAATTGCTTCACTTCCAGAAGCGCTTATTGGCACGATTACCGCTAACGGTTCGCCTCCAGTAGAAATCATTACAATTTCCGGTGTTGTTTTTCAACGCTAGGCGCCGTGGTCGCGTTCAAGTTCCTCGATACGAATCGTTTTTCCAGCAAAACGCTTTAATGCTCCTCGTCGACGAACTCGCTGCTTCGTACTTTCCCTCTCGACGATCTATCATCTCTCGTGGCGAGCTTCGCGGAGGAAGAGATTTCAATGAGCGGCGCATCGAGAGGAAGAGATTTCAATGAGTGGCGTGGCGTAACGTTCGAGTCCATTCAATCCGATCAATAGCTTTTCTACGATCCTCGATCACTAAATTTATGTCAAAATTACCGATAAGTAATAAAGAAAGTGAAATTGTATGGAAAAAAAGAAAAAAGAAAAAATGAAAATTTAAAGAATTACGATTTTATGATTTAGTATAATGTGACGAAGAACACATACTTTTACTTGAGAAAAGGTTGTTCTAACATGAAAAAATACGCTATTACAAACATCTACGAAATTTTTCCACGATAAGTTGATTTAATTGATTTAATTTGTCAATTGATCGTTGTATTTACTTTGGTAGTTCGAGCAAAAGTAGGCTTCTGATAAATCAAAGTTTTCATATTATTTTTTACTTCTTTGGAAGTAATTAGATTGTATAAGAATTAGATTGTATATATTGGTAATTTTATTATTCTCCCTCTTCTTTTTTATTTCTTCCACGTTTTCATTATATGGAAAAAGATCGAAGATAAATACAACGTGCATCGAGCAAAATTACTATTGTAATAATAAATTAATTTCATTCTACATTCTAATTAGAAAATTGAATTAACTGTAATTAAATTCTAATTACGATACAAAAAGAATATCCTCGCGATTTAACATCGATCGATCGACCGCGATCCTTTTTTCAAACATTCCTCCAGCAATTGTCCGGCAAAACACACAGTCTCAATTTCTCGGCAAGCGTTTACAAAGCACGTACACGGCATTTAGAAGTCGCTCTGCAAGGCGGACACGCGAGACACGCCATCGAAAGAAGAAGAAGAAGAAGAAGAAGAAGAAATTAGTAAACGGAAATTGGTGTCCCCGGCGGGGATTCTCACGGGGCGTGACGACGATTTAAGTGATTAGCGACAGGTAATTATCGTAATGGATGACATTTCGCGCGACTATTGATCCGGCTTGAAAACGAACGGAGGCACGGTCTTTGCTTCCGTTTTCTCCCGGCATTTACGCGATTTTTCTCGCTGCTCAATGACACGCAGCCGGCGCCTCGCAGCCCGACGTGCATCGATCTCGAGAGTTCGCGTCTCTTCTTCGCGCTGCGTGCGGAAGAGAAGACAAGGAGGAGAAGGAGGCGAGAGACGCCTCCTCGAGAAGAGGTCGTTCATCTGTCAAAAAAAAAAAAAATTTTCACGCGTTGGAAATTGTATAATACGCATAGAAGATTTTTCTACACGTGATCTTCAATTGTTGCACATCGTTCCGAAATATTCGCGATACTGATTTTTTTTCTTTCTTTTTTTGTATTTTCGTTATTTGAAGTCGCAATCCACTTGCGTGGGTTTTATTAGCAACTTGGCTAATTGACTCTTGCAATTTATCATAAAGGTTAGATTGTCTTAGAAAGTGTATTGGTTTTACGATTCTTTATCTTTTATTTGTTGTTATTCAGGGAAGGACAATAATATTGTGTCACTGGACAATAATATGTTCCACTGTCAATGATTATGTAATGAAATACTGAAAGCTATTATTCTTCTGTTGTCGTTCGATTTTTTCCATCGTTTGATTATTATTTCTATTGCCGTTTGATTGTTGTTCCTTTAACGAAGCGTCTTCGAACGCGCACTGATTAATAAAGACTTGCCAATCCCAACGTTGACGACAAGACTATACAGAGGATAACCGACGAGACAAGTTATCTTCGGGATCTGCTCTTTGCTTCGTTATAACGAGAGCAAATGGTCAGACAACAAAAGCTGATAGATTCGTACGTATGTCTGACTGCGCGGATGAACGAGGTACGTGTATAATTTAGTTCAGACGGACGATTCCTAACACGCTGTGATATTCTCGTGATTTTTCTAATTGGACGCGCTTTGCCAATCCGTGCGAACGCTTCGGGCCCCGACGATGCGTGCGTCTGAGACGTTTGCAGAAAAATCCGCGATCTCGAGGAAGCGAAGAAACAAAGTCGTACACGGGCAAAAGAAAGCTCGCTCTCTCGCGCCGCGGCCGCTAAACACCGGGGCAAATGGACAGAATCGCCCGGAGTGAGAAGCAAGTTCTCCCCTCGTCGTTGAAGACGTTCGAGAGGAGCCTGGAGGTAACTGGGAGGTCTCTCTCTCTCTCCCTTCTTCCTACCATCTTCTTTCTTTCTACCCTACCACCGCCTCCTCTCTCTCTCTCATGCGCTCTGTCGCACTCTCTCGCGTCGCCTCTCTCGTCTCGCCTGCTCCTGAAATAATGATAACCGTAATGATTACGAGGAGGAAGAGAACGACGCAGCGGGACGATCACGAGAAGAGGGAGAACAACGAAGCCGGTCGGAATTATTAGTTAGGTTTCCCGGTATCGAGGAAGCATGCCGGTGCAACGAGTACACTGCCTCCTCCTCCTGCTTCTTTTTCCTTCTTCTTCCCTCTTCTGCCTTCCTTCCTCGCCGTTTCTGTCCTCTGGCGTGTACCGGCGCGCTGGAAACGAGTGTCATCGGGTGTACGGCGGCCGCGCGGATCGGCAATGACGCCCCGTAAAAACGGCCTCGAAAAAAGCGCTAATGCCGGCGAATTCCTCCGAAGGAGAGGGTTCGGCTTCTTGCCGGGGGAGCCGGAGCTACGCACCGACCGGGGACGGCCGACTGACTTTACGAAACTGGTATATCATCACGGCATTCTTTTCGCGACGATGAGAGCCGGGGGTGAGACGATGATGACGGCGACGGCGGTGGACGAGCACGATGACGGCAACGACGAGGAAAAGGAAAAGAAGAAGAAAAAAGAAGGAGGACGAGAAATAGAAGGAGGAGGACGACGAAGACGACGACGACGACGACGACGACGACGACGACGACGAACGTAAATTTCTGTACTTCTTTATGCCCGGCGGACGTTTAAAATCCACTTTAGCTTCTCCGCCGTCTCACAATGGGACCACCCAGCACTACGAGCCATTCACGACCTTTCCTCTGGCTTCGATATTAAAACCGAACGTTGTAACGACGACGACGCCCCGATGCCTCGGGATCGGTCGAAGGAGGAGGCGTCGAGCCGTGACGAGGAGTGGGGAGGGGGGGACGAGAGAGTATTCTCCGGGAGAAGAGACCCGATCGTCAAGGGGTGGAGACGATATTAATTGGCCGATCGCTTTGTAAATAATGCGCTATTGATGCTCCCGGCCGGGAAAACCGTTCTCGAAATAACACCGGTGATTTGTAAAATTGCCGGAAAGCGAACGTTACGTTAACAGGCGTCGAGTACAGATACGGGGTGTATCGTTGTCGTAAAACTTTCGTACTCGAGGAGTAAATACGGATTCCGAATCCGCTCGATTCGCAAGCGCCGGCAATTCGACGTTTCGTAACGATCCGTGTCCGCGTGTCCGTGTGGATTTTCCACACGGATGGTGCTGCGCGCGACGATGTAACTCGTACACGCTCTAAGAAGCTCTGAGAAGCTGGCGGTGCGAGATAACGCGCTTTTAATGCGCGTGGTCCGCTCCACGGTGGATAAAATCCGCGAAGCTTCTCTCTCTCTCTCTCTCTCTCTCTTTCTCTCCTCTCTTTTACACATTTTACGGATGTTCCTGGCTACGGACGCGCGTGTCCGGGGTTACTTGTACGCGCACGGACATCCGCCGCCGCGGTTTATTACTAGATCGTAATGCGAGCTTAATTATCCGCGCGCACCCGCTCTAATGAGGGGGAATCAATCTTGAGTGGCGCGGCATTCATCTTCCACGCGTCCCCGGAATCGTCCTCCTCGTTGCCTTCATTCAAGCAGGGTCATTCATGCCCGAGCTCGCGTCCTTGATACCGCCTGGCTTAACCCTTCACCGTGGCTGACGCTCGCGCGGTCAGTCGCGTTTAGGCGATCCTCGCCCACTCTTTCTCGACTCTTTTTTTTTTTTTTTTTTTTTGATCGTTTCGCGATATTCTTTGATCAATTCTTAAATTGATGGTTTAGGTTAATGAGCCGCTATGATCTGTTCTGACGACTATTTATTTATCGAAGATTGGTATTTATGCAAGATTGTGGAGTCGATTTGAGATTTGGATCGATTTGATAGCAGTCAAGATTAGAATAGATGTATTTAGGTAATTTTTGTGAAATGTGCGACGTCGTTTGATATCTTCAAACAACTTCAGAACTGTGATACAGAATGCACGTGCAAAAATATGTGAAATATCTATAGAATAAGAAACTAATCGCAATCTCTATTTACTACAGAACTGAAATGCTTTTATTGATCACTTGATGATCTTTAATTGCTGAACCGTGGATTTTTACGAACACAATCAGAGAAATTGAAATTAAACTTAAGTAGAAACTAAATGTTACTCAATGTACTTGTACTCGCATAGATATTTTATCGAATAAATTTTCGAATTCGGCACAAATGCAGATATTATCGTATTAATTCCTACCCTACACGTCGCACGATGAAACTTCACGCACCCAGACGAATTAAAAAGACCACGTCCTTCGATTCTGACTCATCTCGTGCCCATGAGACGGCACTGAACTACTCCGAGCAACGTCGGAAGAAGGTCGACAATCGAAGCAGCGTGGCCTCTCGCGCAACAAGCGCAAAAAAAGTTCGGATCACGATCGAGCGTTGTACGCTCGCGATCTTTGCTAGAAAAAAAAGAAAAAAAGAAAAGTGCCACGTCGTTTTACGAGCCGGAAATTGCACGCTCACCCATTAATAAATAATTTATAATACTCGTGAACGTTGTTCCATCACCAAGGTACCAGACTTCCGAGGCAACGTTACCGTGTGGCGTGTGTAGTCGCCATCCTCGAGACGATTGTCGCGAAAGGAGGTTATCCACGGTCGCGAGATCGATCCGGTTAACCTTCGTCGATGGATATTCTTGCAACGTGCAGGCGTGGGCCAGAATGCGTCAAATGGGTCAAATGCAAGAGAAAAAGAAAGCACGAGAAGATGGATGTGGAAGAGGAGAAGACGAAAATGTTGCCGTGGATATTTTTCATTGAAATGTCTGAACTGTGACAATTTTTTTCAAACGAAAGGAAATCGATTGCGAGAGTAATTATTTCAGGCACGATTGATTTGAAGTTGTAGTAAAAGATTCTGCAAACTGTTTTGAAAGAATTTTTCATCTCAATTATATTATTTGACTTATATTCGAGTCTTTTTTTTTTTACCTAATTCTTACTGCACGAATCTCGATTGAGTTAAACAGCAAACAAAAAATTGCAAGTGTGTAATATTCAGAAATACAAAATTGGTCGAAATAATGACTACATTTAACTGTTGATATCTTTGCAGTCCAAGGTTCCGCAAATAAAACAATTCCTGAATTGTTTTTAACGATTTATCAAATATATCTCGTTTTCCAATATGAACGGAGACAAGCATAGTGCCTAAATATATAAACAGTGGATCCGCTTTCGTATTGATCCAAACGGAGATCCAAATATATCTTCCTTCATCAAAGTATCATGTCCTTTAAACGAGTTCTGCCTCGCAGGACCCGAACCACCATTTCGCAACCATTACTTTCAAACGAGCAAAGTTGCTGTTGAAATCCTCACGTTCATCCTCGCTTTCACCATGACGAAGAGCATCCACAGCGAATATTCCACTCTCGACATTCCTCCACGGAACGAAATTCCCCGAACGAGAGTTTTCCAAAATCTCGTTGACGATCAATTTTAACGCAAGCTGTGTGTACCTTGGCCAACGTAACAAGTCTAGTCCCCAAGAAAGAGGAGAAAAAGAACGAATTACGACGTCTTTACGACGTGAAATTGCTCCAACGAGCAAAACGCCGACGCAGGATGTCTACGTTCAGGCTTCAGTCGTACCATAACGACGTCCTTGCACTTTCTCACACGGAGGACGTTTTGTAGAAGCGCGATATTCCATTCGCAATAGAGCGCCGTGTTATGCTTTCGCTCGACAGCGGCGTTATGGTTCACCAAGGAAGAGTTGATCGCTCGCGTGTCCCACGTGACCATCCTTACAAAATGTCTACGTTTTGTAACAGAGGTACCAGGCCGAGCGGCACGACTGTGATTTCTGAATATACGAGTAAACAGTTGCCAAGCTTGCTCGTTGACGTGAAACGAAAATGGCACGAGAAACCCGCGTCTAGCGGATTCCACCAGACGCTTCTTCTGACTTCAGATTAGGAATATGCTTGAAAGGAATTGTTTCTCCCCTAGCTGAATAACATCGTACCAGGTTGCTACGAGAGTTTTGTTAGTTTAAATTTTGTAAGTGTAATTTAAGGTGAAAGTTATTTATCGACATTAGGTCATTGAGAACTTTGTTTTGAAAAATTATGGCAAAAATACGATGAAATATAAATGGAGGGACTTGTGGTAAGATGTTGATAGTTTTATCTTTCTCGCGCACTGTAAGGAAGATTAATGAAACGTAAAACAAAAACTTCCAAGATACTGTAAAAATATTCGAAAGTATTGCAAGTGAAACTTCTGGAGGATGTAGTTGTGCAAGAACCAAATATCGTTCATCTGTAATTGTAACGAGGGCTAAAATTAATCAATCGGTTTCTTATTCCTCGCTCCCTAATTGACTTTCTAATGCGTGCGTTCGACGTGCATACTAATTACAGCGAACTTCCTACCCTGTTTATGGACACTGACGTAAGCGAGTATTTACTTGGAAATCCCCTTACACGCGTGAATAAAAGATCATTCGCTGTTTTACGGAATCACTTCCCCCTTGCGAGTTTTGCGTCAGTAGATGAAACAGAATAGATCCGTGGTATGCAGTTCAACGTAGCAACAATACGTAGCGACATTCAATGGGGCATTATAGTATCCTCTATAATTTTACGGCGAATGGCAAGAATTTCGCAGACGATAATTCCAAGTAAAAAAATAAAAAAAAAAAAAAAAAGAATAAGAAATAAGAAGATTTATCTCCCTCGGTGGAAGAGCAACTGAACGAAAACACGGAGGTGGGCAAGAACGAGTATTGCGCAAAGTCAGACGTTCGTAATTCGAGTGTCTTGCGTATTATCGAAGGAAACTTGGAATGAATTGACGTAAATTTTGCCGATAAAATCGAGATTTATTGTACTCTTGTCTGTTTGTTCGTTGCTCTCGCCGATATAATAAGAATTGTTTGTCGGTGACTCGTGCGCAACGCATCGGTTATTTGTCTCTCGTTGCTCGTGCAGGACAAGGCGAAGAAAACAAAAAAAAAAAAAAAAAAAGAAAAAATGTGCCGCAATAAATCCAGTGGCTGATAGCGACAATCCGGCGGACAATGCATCGGCACGCATTGATCGCGAAATTGTGTCACAAGCGCCATGTTCCATCGACGCGTAACTTGCCCATTGTATCCACGGGGACGAATAGGCGATAAAAATCTCAGCGACAGACGCGAGGATTTATATCTGTCTCTGTGTGCAGGTGCTGCACAAGTGTATTTTCGTGTTACGCGTGAAGCGGGTGAATGTAATCTACCCCATGTTGAAAACCTTGTTCAGATAGCGATCGTTTTCGATAGTGTAATTGATGAGAATGGATTCAAGTTAAGTGTTCGGATTGGAAAAATCTGATCTTAAGTGGTATTTACGGGCGGTTGGTATTATCGTGCAACATTGTAGGAAACCATAAAGTTGCACAAATCTCGGTCAGTTCGAATCTCCGGTATAGGTGCTGATATTTTCAAATTCTTACGTAAAATTCCTAAATCACGATTCCGTGTGCTTTTTTTTTTTTGACGAACAATGTACATTATTATTTATATTATTATTATATTATCGTTATATAACAATGTGTATATTTAAATGTGTGTGTGTGTGTGTGATACGAGATTGTCGATAATTTTAATTTAACAAACTTTTTATCAAACTCACGGGATCGAAGAATCCTACGCTGTGTCTTCCACTTAAATTCTATAATAATTCTATAATTTAAAGCAACCAAACTAAAATTTGTAATAAATAATAAAGTTGCTTCTCAAGGCAAACTGGACATTTTGAAATGTAAGTTAGATCTGTTCCAATGCCACGTGCAACTTTGTGACAATCGTTGTTTTTCTCAATTTTAACAAACACTTTTCAGCAAATTTAAACGAAAATCCTTCTGAAAATCCTTTTTTGAAGGAAGAACTGTCGATATCGATGAAACTATTTTCTAGACATTCCCGCGCAAATTGTCCCTTTCGCGAAACGTCGACGTCACGGTGTTGATCCAAGTGAGAAGCAGCGGACGCAAGGAACACATTTGCAGCGAACAATTTTCGAACAGAGAACTGTGCGGTTGCTACCGGTTATCGCGTACCGATATGGCATAAATCGTGCAATGAGTTATCGAGCGGTGTCGGGAAACGGCGTGAAATGTAGGTTGCAACATTGTACGAGCACACGGTACGAGCCGCGTGTCGACCGTATCGGGCACGGTGTCAAAACAAATCGAGTACTTTTACCAGGTAACGCAGTCATTAAAGACATAACTTATTCCACGATCGTGCGTCCCCTCGGCGCTGATTTGCACGATCGGATCGTCGTATACACGCTGGATAGATTTATTTCCACCGCGATCGGTCGACTGTCGGTTCCTTGAATTATGTCTGGATACGCTCGCCCGAGTTCGGTCTTTGCAGCACCGTCGCGTGTAACTTCGCGAAACTGAACTCAACTTCAGAGAAACTTGTCGAATTGACTAAAAATTCAAATTACACAAATCTACTGTTCGAAAGTTATCTCTGTGCGAAGTATATGTTCATTTTTCCTCGAAAGTTCGGAGCGCGTCTAATTAATGTCTTCTTTATGTAAACATGTAAATGTATTGTTAGTATTTATCAAGCATCAGAATTGTAGTCAATGATATTTAGAAATTGAATTTATGGTTTGATTCTAAATATAATTAAACATTTATTTCTTTTGAAACTGTGCTCCAAAGTTTCGAAGGGGATACATCTAAAAAAGACTTTGCGTCCAAATCCACTTAGGGTTAAAGTACAAATTATCTTAATTGAAATACTCGCTCTCTCACGAACCATTGCTATTATATATTTTTCGACAAAAGAAATGATCAAATCTAGTGGCGCGTAATCTCACAAATATTCACTTGATCGCAATTATTTTTGGTAATTAATTTAATTACTAAAAAAAATTCGAGGATCGTTAACCAGTCATGATATAAATATAATAAATGGATCGGGGTAAAACACGAAACCCTCGACGAGAACCAATTTTGAGAAAACAACGGGAGGGAGAGGAAAAAACGTAGTACATGCGTTTGGTGGTACTGTGAAAACGGGTAAAACGACTGAAGATTACCGAGCAACTGCACCGCCATCGGTGCTATTGAAGGCTCTAAAATGTTACTCTGATGACTTAACTGGAAACTCTAAAACCAGTTCCTAATAACTTTTTGCGGCGAGCCGAGCGACGCGACAAAGCGGGGAAAAACGCGCGGCCACGTCGGATAAAGCACAGAGAGGCCGCGTATTTATTGCCGCATGAAACGGGACGCATTGTTAAGAGTGAATGAAATTATTCAGTTTCGTCGATCCGATCTTCCTGGCTGCGCGATCTCCTCGATCGTGAAACACGTAAAAAATTATCTGCACGCTTTACTTTTATGAAAAGTAGGATTGAAACTGTTGCAGGTTCCTGATAATATTTCGATAGAATTTCAATTTCGATCTCACTGTTATTTTTGATAAAGAAAAGGAGACTTTTCGTAACGTAATATTGAGAAATTGTTTAGTATGAAACACTGAGACAAGGATGGTTGAAGAAAGTGACAGAAAGGAGAGTACGAAGAAGAGTAATAATATATAATAGCAATGAAATTTAACCTGAATCTAAAGAAAGATTACAGATGCAACCAATAGTTGCAGAGTAGGGCAATTATTAATTATATTTCTATTATTAATGCATTATTGTAGCATCCTGTGACTGATTGACTGTGTATTTATGGTAAATTGGAACGTGCAAAAATACACGCAACAAAAAAGAAAGCAATCATTATTTCAAATGTTGTTAATAAATTCGAGATATTCTTTTACGAAACTTCAGAAAGTTGCAATTATTTCTATCAATTCTCTGACTGAGAATGAATAAAATATTCGTGTTTGCAATGCGCTTAGAAAGTGACTTGTTTTTTTGTATTTTATATCTCTTCGCGTCCATTGATCCAAGACCAGGAAAAGAAACACGAAAGGAAGTAATTTGCGATCTCAAAGTGCTGAAGTGAAAGATTCCCAACGAAACGATATTTTAATAATTTCATGTGGAAATGACTTCGATCTTTCTCTTACGAAACTATCGAGTTACTAAAAGATTAAAAAATTCTCCTATTTTATATTAATATAAAAAAATTTTTTAAAAATATTCAAACTTTGTACAATTACGAAAATTGTATAAAATATCATACATAAAATATCATGTTACTGCAGGAATATAATATTATATGTAATACTATATTACTATGTATTGGATATATATTAAAAAAGAAATGGTGTTCCTTTATATATTTAAAAGGAATGTCAAGTGATTGAGATCGATGGAAGAATTGATATTTCAATGCACGCGAATCAGGAGGACTAATTTTAAATAATTTATAAAGTCGTTTGCGAGACGCGCGACTTCCAATTTGCTCTATTTAATGAACGCTGCGTTCAAGATATATTTTTACGGTAAATTTATGGCTCCAGCAGGATTCATCATTATACACCGGGTCTGACAGGATTGTTCAGGTGGAACAACATTGTAGCAATCTCTCGTAGCGTGCGAGTTACCCCGTACAGAGAAGGTTGAAGGTCAGCCTTTCAAAGAAAAGTAAACTGCACGACAGTGTCGTTTTCTAAAGCTACAGAAATGCCAGTGTGCTTTCAATAGTTTGCATAGGTCAAGGATCGTGTCCGTAACGTAAAACGTTTAGGCTCCGCTGTTTCAAGCCACGTTTTTAATTATTCCTCTTCTTTGTTTCTCTGGATTTTTTTGTTTTTTTGTTTTTTTTTTCAGTACTATTTTACGCGAGCCTCGAAGATGGCGCGTATGTGAGTAACGACTTTATCGATCTTCACTCCCGTGAATAAAGGGAACAAAAATAGCGATTTACTGTCTCTTTTGTGATGTCACAAATCCAACGTGATTTGTTCCGTGTGTAGAACACAGTTGAAAAAAAATACGCAAGGGAAAAGAGGAATTGCTATTAAGCAATGAATAATGTGACAGGTTATTGGAAACGAACGATTATGAGACGGCATTGAGTTTCGTTTTTACGGGCGCGTGAAATAGAATTCAAGGAACCGACAAAAAATACGAAATATTTTCAGCTACGTCTATAAGCGATAACTAAAAGCGTAAAACGCGGTATTTCCAGAATATGAATTTTGATCGAAGTGAACGTAGAAAATTTATCTTGTAGCAATGTCTAAGAATACTTTTTTTGGAGTTCAGGTCGTAAACGTAAAGGTAAAGTTGATTTATCGATTAAAATAATATACCTTTTGTCTACCGTCAAGTCGATATCAATTGCTAGAACACAAAGACACCGAAATTTAGGAATATCTGACTATGCCTCTGCAACATTTCTGAGACGATAAATTTGCAAAAGCGAAGTAGATGATATCGTCGCAACAATAGATTACCACACGCGATGTCTTTATCTCGAGATCAATCTTGCACAAGGATTAACGCGAGGGAATAAACAACCAGACATATTTCATGTCGCGAAGACACGAGGAACTGCACGATCCACCAATATTTTACCAAACTGTAAATTAAACTAAATTCGTTTCCAATGTTACGCTGAGAAAAGAAAAAATAAGAAAAGAATTGCAGGTATAATTACTACAATTAAAATCTTCGATCGATCATACAATATATCATACAAGTATTACAATTTCTACTTTTAGATTTTACAAAAAAAAAAAAAAATGCGTAGGAATTCAATTTTTTTTTATAGTAAATCGATTGACAAAACACCGACCATACGTCCAGCAAGCATCGAGTCTCAAGTCAACGTCTAATAATAATAATTGTTTAACAACGCTTTTATCAGTCACTAAAATAAATTCTGAGCGACGGCCGATCTCGTATCGATCTAACGTATCGTTCGAGCAGCTGGTTTTATGCAGCGTAACGGAGAATATCAAGAATGTGATTAATAAGCTGGCGTGCACGTTTCGGTGAAGAATCTGGCACCGGGTCAAGTATACACGCGAGGCCGCCGAGAGAAAGGGAGAAAGGGGGAAGAAGATCCCGCGATGCAAAGTCATAGGTTAAGCATCGCGGTGTGTACACACGGTAGAGACACAACTACCACGAGCGCAAGGGTGAAAGTTTACCCTCTCGCACGCGGTCGTGCGATTCACCATAAGCGTCCATGTAACTTTCCGAGGATGCACCTTCGGGCTAGTTTCTATGTGGGATGCCAGCTGTTCTTTCTGAGCCGTCCGGCTCATTGAATCCAGTGCTTTCTAAATGGGAAACGATCAAGGCAGGAATACTTTACCGAGCGTCTTTTCAACTTTTTTTCTTTTTCAACTGGATTGTGTTTACGGGAAATTTGCAGAGATACGTGATAAGGATAATAGTCGCAAACAATATTTGCAATATTTTTCAATTGGAATCTATACATTTCGACATCAAATTTTTATAGTTACATTCACGACAGCGTTATCAAATAACAACAAATTTGATATATTTAGATTCGATGCTCGTTTTTTAAATCTGGCATTTCTTTAGATATAACTAATTTTAAGATATATATTCAAACACTCAGTTTTGAGAGAAAGTGCAATGTATTTTACTTTCTTAATCCGACTAAATTGCTAGATGATGTTTTAAAAAATATTTCCAGATAAAGTTTAAAACTAACATTCTTCAAAATAATAAGATCGAACAGACGTAAACTAACTCGTTACATTTAAGCCGTGGTCAAAATCACTTGATAACAGATCAGAGTGAAAAGAATCCAACGAATAAAGCAGTACGAAAATTCACAAGCAAATGATCGCTCATGAATCTGCTCAATTAAAGAGGCCGCGGGGAGTCGTGACTCTCCGGGCAACCGGAGGATAAAATCATCATCTCGTTTTCCCAGAAACTCCGAACTTTCCCAGAGGAGGGCACACGTCGACGGCCTATATACCGATCGCTATCGATCGGCCGTCGTAGCGAAAAGATCTAATCACGGTGTAACAATCGCAAGTCCCGGGCTCTCGACGGACTGTGGTCGAAAGCGCACCTGCAACCTCGTCATTGTGTGGAAATGATTACGCGGAAGACACCTGGCATTCCTGCGTCACATAATGTGCCGGCGAGTAAACAGTGCGCCATAGATGTCGCGCGTACGTGGCCGTGGAATGTGGCTCTCGGCCGTCTCGACTCGCTGCCAAACAGTCTTATCGTTTAATTACTCGAGGTGCCTAATTAATTAACTGCCATCGTATCTCCTGGCACATTTGCTTAATTGCACCGCTCACTCTCGTGGTTAACGAACGCGTTTTCTACGGTGATTCCCTAATCACTCGCCGAGTCTTGCCAACTATGTTGCCAACATGTGTGCGCGTGCGTGAGTGTGCAGCACTTATTAAGCGTGTGTCTTCTCACGTTTGACTTTGATTAACAATTTCGTTTCACGCTTTAATACATCGTGTCGTTTCGTTGATAATCGTATCATTGATAAAATAGCGTTAGACTGTTTCATTAATTAGTCTACGACGATAAATTGCGAACGTATGAAGGACCTAGAACGTATGAAGATGCACTCTCCTCGGACCTTCTATATACGCGGTTCTCGTTGAATTTTATTACTTAAATCACAAGTTCCTCGTCTTAAATAGTAACTTGGTCTTTGACGACGACATAACTTTGCAGTTTCAGACTAAACAACCGCTAAAAACAGTTCCGTTCGAAACGAAAGTTCTTAGAACGAACTCGGCGTAGAACTCCTGGTAATTAACTCCTGGTAGGCCGAACCTCGCGAAGCTGGTCTTTAACTTTCCATTCTACCCTAACAAGAATCGTCCTCCTTCCTCATAGACCGTTCGCGATCGCCATCTGCTATTTGCCTTCTCAGCCACATTCCAGCCTGGATACATTCACAGTGGTCACGAGTGCGTCGGCCCTGCCTCCAACACGTAGGAAGAATCCTTTCCGGGGCCGTGGTCCCGGAAATCGAGGGGATTGCGCCTGTTACGAGGCGTGGCCATTAATTCCATCGAATCCCGGTATAAGTAAGATTAAAACCGCGGCCGTCGTGCCGGTACGTATCCCAAGAGCACGGACCGTTTCTTCTCTTTTTGCTTTCGCTTGAACCCCGCTCGCGCGCCGATACATCTGCGCGCCAGTATTCGAAACAGAGACACGGGACAGATCCCCCACCGAGGGACGATCGAGTATTAATCGCGACGAGCGCGTTTAAATTAAACGCGCCTCTATGAGACACACTGATGCATGGCCGACGGTGCGTGAATTAGAGGAAAGAGCCGTGAGTGGTTGCCGGGAAGTTAAGTTGTAAACGTTCGATCCGATCGGCGGAGGAGTGGTTAAGAGCAAAAGGACGTAGGGACTTTAAAGTTGCTTGGTTTTAATCACCTCGTTACGAGGGAGCGTGTACAGCGAGGGCCGCGGGAAAAGCGAGTAATCAATTGTTGAAAATGTGGCTACACCGTACCGTGTCTACGATTATTTATTTCGCGCGACTCTCGTCTCAATTATTTGCGGAAAATATTGAAGCTTGGAAAAGCTGAAGGTATTTTCGTATAAAAAATTGGAAAATGTTTCCGTATTGGAAAGTTTCTAGGATAGTTTTATGAATTAATTAATTCTTTCGAAATATATAGATTTGCGTTAACGATGTCGATCCATCTCGACTTTCAATTACGAATGATATTCTTGCAACGTGCAAAGAGATAATAAGCTGACTAACTGTGCATACTAACTGTGATAGTCGAACACGTATGAAAGTTCGAATCACGTAAGATCAACATAGGGTCAAAGGGATACCGATGCAATCGCGAGGATTCACAGGATCCAACCAATAATCAATAAATTCAGACGTTTTGTAACAGTTACGTGATGCCCGATAACTGCAAAATTATGCTTTCCAGTTTTTTCCCCTGAACGCGGCGGGAGAAAGTTACCATTTCGACAAAGCCGTAATCCCGTTCTTTCTGTTTTTTCCTCCTCCCTTCTTCGGTCAGACAAATCGAAGGCTTCGATTTCGTCGTCGGTGCGAAAGCGGTTCCACTGCAGGTGAACCGTTTACGTAACCACGAAATATGTAATTAAGTAATTTGACTTGCAATCTGTCTACCGATCGGGAACAAGCGAATCGAAAGATTTCTCGTCTGAATATTTTACACTCGAATTATGCAAACGAACGCACAAAGTTGATCGTACTCTTGATAGGAAAAAGTTTGTACCGAATCGCTTACAAAAGACTCTGTACATCGAAAAGACGTTTGTAATCTCGACTACAGAAATTTGATAACAATTTACAGCGTTGCGAGTGTAAAAATATATTTTCAAAATGGCTATTACAGATTCTCAAATTGGACCATTTATATTCTTCGTCGTTAATAAAATAAGAACTTTCGTTCAGAAACATATTCAAATGTTATAATTAAAAATAAAAAGATAGTGAGAAAATCTAAATGTACATTGAACGAAATAATCATGAACAAAGTTGAAGAGTGAAATTTTCTCTTGACAACCGACCCCTTGAAACTGTATAATTTTTTCCGCCAATTTAGCATCAATTTGGGAAACTTTCTCCTACATTCAGAGACACGATAAAGACAGTTGGTAAAAACACCTGTTCTTCAGTAACATTTACTCAAAGTTCAATTTGTGTAATCAGGTTTTTTATCGCAGAGATCATGCTTTACTCGTTTCGCTCTTTGTTGCCTGTCGTAACTATTGCAAATCACTTTTCACAGTGGTAATAAATAGGAAGCCGTATAGAAACTGGTTTGATTGGTGAAAACACGGTTAGTTTTCACCACGGTGGCTGTTCACCACCGACACTCTTTTGCATTTCGCAATTTGCAATGGCCAATTAGACACGTGATTCATACGCTGAATCGCGAAAGAAAATTCTCTTCTCGCAAGTACCCGACTGCATCGTAACATCGTATTTACTTTTTAAAAAACGTAACTTACAGTAGCAGTTCGTTAAGTTCAGAGTTAAAATAAATTGAGAAAATAAGAGATGACATATGCTTCCTTTAGAACGATATTTAGTAAAAATTCTGTTACACGCGATGATCGTTATTTTTTTTTTATTGCATCTAAAATTTCATCGATCGATATTTTAATAAATACGATTCAATTTAACAATACACCAAAAATATACTAAATAAAAGTTTGCAACTTGAATTTGGATGTTCTTCTTTCTGGATTAAATAAATTTTTTTTTTTTTTTTTTGGAGGAATAGGAATTATAATATTTATTAAATACAGTTTCAATATTATTTCGCAATATTCGACTGTATTATTAATATATTATTAATAAATTAATGAATTAACAAGTTACTATATTATTAATAAAATTGCGGTCTATCATTCACGATGCAAATAACGAGTGTCTCTCAGTTTTCGAGTGGCCTGCTCTCTCGATAAATACGATTTCAATTAAAGTAACTGTAGCCTGGAATTTTAGTGTCTCTTATGTACGATCGTGTCGGTATTGAACGAAACGTTACGTAACGACCTGCCTTGTACAAGATTCAAAGAGACCTGGTATTCGATGGAGGGTTCAGTCAGCTTTCTCTCCGTGCGAACTTATTGCTCGTAGCGTTTTAACGAGACCAGCGTGAAACGTCTTCGAGTGTCGAGTAATGTTATCTAACGAAGACTGTCGCGTCGATATTTTTAACAGAAAGATGAATTTAACAGAAGAAGAAGAAGAAGAGAACAAATAATGTGTCTATACAGAGAAAGTTGGATTTTTAGCCATGAATCAATAGCCTGTGAAAATAAAAATCTGAAAGAAAGCGACAAGACTGTTGTTACTGGAATGTTATAACACAAATTCAGATTATTCAATAATTTTAAAGTATAAAGTACCACGGATCAAATTTTTTAGTATATTAAAATATTTTAGAATCCTAACAGAAATATAATTAGACTTGGAACAATGTTACTTGAAATAAAGTAGTTTTATTTTATTTTAAGCAATTTTATCTTGTGTAAAAATCAAATAAATCGCGTTCGAATTTTTATTTTAATTAAAATAAAATAACATACAAGAGATGTTCGAACCATAAAATTGGGATACATTATTGAAATAATAATTTCTCTATTATCTTATTTACATAATATCCAACTCCAGAGTCGCTATATTTCCATTTTATTGCAGTAGCCGAGAGTATTTAATAAATAATTCGTAAAGTAATAATTTCCAAATAAACAAAGATTATCGAAGAAATGCGAGTATAAGTATCCAACTTGAAGATATCATTTTGCCCGTTTCATGAATATGTATGATTCGAGATCGCTAAGAAATCTGGAGCTTCTACTAGGCCTAAGTACGCGGTTAATCTTCACCGTCCACCCGGAAATTGTGACTATTTCTCAAGATCGGTTCTTTGAAAAGCTGTGCAACCTGCTGGGACTTGCGTATGTTGTACATAAATTTACGGTAGACGGTGGGCAGCCACCTGCGATACGCGTGACCGCGTGACGAAGCACGCGTGAAACCGCGTCGATCGCGAAATTATCGAAGGATGAAACGGTTCTCTTCCGGGTATCATGTGGCACCGATACACGCCTTTTGCCGGCCAAGTAGATTTATTCGACGCGTTCACGAGATGTTTTCGTAGGGCAATCCCTGTACTATGGTATACAAGTTCCTTCTTTTCGAACGTTTTATGCAACCACGTGCGTTGCGTGCCTACAAGACTTCGATTATACGTGAATCACTCTTCCATCCCATTATGATGTAATAGAAATTGTGTGTGGTTAGTACGTTCTTTGTTTTATTTTATCATGGATAAGAGAGTTAGTTATCAATTCTTTCAGCGAGTATACATTTTTTTCCAATCATCCAACAATCTCGTTGTAAATTAAGTTAAGTAATTTAACGTTACGTAATTTAGCTCATAAAAATTCTTCAGTGCGACACGTTCAGTGCAACCATGCTGGAGGCTGCTGATGAATGACTACTTCTCTGCATCAGGTGATCCAGGAGCAGGAACAGCCTTCCACGAATTGAGTGGAAGAATTTGGGCATTTCGTAAACGCAACGCAACGCTTCACACAAAACGCGATCATTAATCGCAACACTAACAAGAGAAACAGTAACTGAAAATCGCGATGGAAAAATATCGCAACACTATAATAAAAGTAATTAGAAATCGCGACAAAAATTATGCCGCAACACTAACTCTAAAACCAAATTCAATGAAAATTATTATGAACAATACAAAAGCTACTGTATCATCAAAAAGCTACTTCAACTATTTTAAAAACACTCTAAAATTAATTAAAAGCAGCGACTCCGTAGTTTAATTTAAAACAATAGGAAGCAAGATAAATCTTATTATGTACAACTCTGAGATAACTTCACAATCGAAATTGCTAAAGACAATCGCGGTAATTCCTAATTCGCAACTCTAATTTAAACCGTAATCGAGCACTCGCAACACTAATAAGAAAAACCGCGATCTGCCCAAAACGAAGATGAACGATGATGTAGAAGAAAGAAAAATACAACTACAAATACTAAAAGAGCATAGTGACAAAGTAGCAACGAGAATGACTTCCCATGCTCTGGAATCGTTTAAATGATCCAGAGGATGAGAAGCCATTTGTTGTGACCCTCTTCGTGGCAGTTTGCCGGGCCTCTTCTTTTCTTCGAGCACGATGCCCGCTGAAACTTAAATCTAGGCTCGAGTCTTTCTAATCGCAAAACCAAAAAATAATTTATAAAGATAAAATGAAAAGAAAAATCGCGGAAGCTGATTCAATTGCACATGGACGACCATCGATCACAGTGATCATTGTTCGTTCGCATGTGCGTGCTCGAGCAATACCTACATAAACGTTCGTTTCGGGACCTACTCGCGACCTATCCGCGATCGCGACCGCGATACTAAATTCGAAAAATCGAAAAGTAAAATCAGAGACAAGTGGCATGCTCCATTTGCGCCAATTTCATTGTCGATTTTTCAAATTAGATTTCCTGAAACAGGTTGGACACGCGAAAAGGGGACACGCGACCAGAGACTGTGCCAACCTGCCCGGCCCTACCTACTTATAATTAAACACATTCGCACCAGAAAGTATGCTACCTATCCTAACCAATCGACCTATATTTAAAAAATGGCAAAAGACAGGCGCACCAACACACTCATTCCACGATTCTCACACATACCACTCGGGCGCAGACCTAAACTAGAGAGGACGTCCCGGGACGCCTCCGACACCCGAGTTTAACACACAACTTTCACACTCTAATTTACGTACCATTTTCCTGAAATCGACTGACAATGGCTGGCGACCATTGTGTAAAACGTGATAAAACACGTTTACATTTACAGCTATACGCGAGATGTTAATAACTGAGAAAAGATGCATATAATTACCATAGAAATACATGTACGAGTTGACTTGGAATCACAATTATAATTGATAATACAGTTATAATAACACATAATTGCAGTTTATAGAGTAATATTTATCACGTATTATGATAATATATTCATAATTCTTTAAATTAGTGCATAAATATTTTAAATATTTCAAATTACAATGAATGGAACGATAGAAACGACGCAATTCCACATCCTAACCACACATACACATGCGGAAAATACGTCGTGCACGATACGCTAACACATTGTCAGTCGCTAAGAAATTTTTTATAAAATTGCAAACTATAGTCATCGTGCCCAATGTCTTTCATCCATCCAAGTAGCACCTGGGCACCTGAGTGAGATCTTGACAATGAACACGGAATGATTACCTGAAAATCCTGAACTAAAAAATGATTAGTTTATCTATTTGTATCTAACGGACTATTGCATTATTTTATTTCAAACTCTATTGAGCTATGATTCTATTCTGTCAGATCTGAATTATTGAAATTGCAAGACAATGAATAAGAATTGAATTTATTAAAAAAATACTATGAAATCCAATAATTGACCAAATTAAATATTGATAGAAAGAATCTCAGGCGACTTCTTCATCAAAGCACATTCTCGAAAATGCAAAAGCAATATCCACACTTGTTGCTTTGATTCAAAAATCTGCCTGTCGCGAAGTATCTTCTTGCACATAAAATTTCACATATTTTTTTACGGATAGAATTCTAATCTATTATACATAATCAAATTGCATTGAAGTACATATTATAAAATTCAATTAATTAAATCATTTAACACTATTATAAAAGGGGGAATAAAGTTGGAAATTATTATTAATTATTATAACCAGTATAAAATATATCACTAGTGTCAACAAGTAATAACTGCATCTTTCATAGCAACGAAGTCGGGAGATATCCGTCTTCTCTACTATAAAATGCTCAAACGAAATCAATTTTAATAGTAATTATTTATAAATATTTATAATTTATCAATTCATATGGATATTCATATGGATATTTTTATTTTGCGAATATTTATACTGAAGATATTTTAATTTTATAAGTAATTATGATAAATGTATATATTCTGATTGTTAAAATGGCGATGTGCAAGAAACCCTATCTTGATCTAATACATGAAAAATCCGAAAAAATGTTACTACTCACGGGTATAAAAAATACCCGCGGTCACTATGCTCATCAAAAATTCTACGTATACAACCAATCACCCGTGCCGATTCGGATCTTTCATCCTACGACATGATTGAGTGACCGGAGGAACATAAATGCATGCGACTCACCCGATAGATGTGAAGAACGTTATTATCTATGCTGCACTGCACAGGGAAAGTTATCGTGAAGATCCCCATGAAGCAGACGTGAAAAATTTCTTAAAAAGCATATAAAAGACACAATGTTATTTGTGAAAATTAAAATTTTAATAATCATAAAAATTGGGACTAATAATTTGAAATACTTTTATTTTATAATTATAATTTCACATTCGACTTCAATAGAGAAAGAATGATAAAGAATAGAATTTAAATACAACATGCTGAAATACTTACATTTGTAACTTTTCAGCGTCGTAAGATTCTTGGAAGATTAGGGAAAGTGAAGACTGTAGATCTGTAAAAAAGCATTAAACATTAGAATTATTTATAAAAAGAATTATTTAAATTATAAAAACAAAGCTTACGTTGCAGATAATGAAAGATTTTTACATTCGGCTGTAGAGCCGTTGAATTTTCCCCAAAAAAGGCAAAAAAGTTGATGCTGTGTAGCGTCTACAACAAACGTTAAATATTATATAATATTTTGTTGTTAAATTTGAAGTAATTGAATAAACTGCAATGCAATATAAAACTACTTACGATTTTGATCTCCTGAAGAGGCCTTATCCTCTTAAGCACTGACTCTAATACCGAAAACGTATGTTTAATAAGATAACGTGAAAAAAATATATAAAAGACTACCAACGCCCACGTTTAAGTAACAGCGGACTCACTGGCTCTACCTTCACGAATTATAATTTAAAGCAATTACTAATTAAATGGATTAAAGAAAGAAAAAATGGCACAAAATGTGTTTCAAAGCACTACACGATTTCGTTATCGTATGCTCAATGAATCGTTAAATATACGCATATTAATTAAATGATACTATAAATAGAAGTAAAAGAATGTCAAAGAAGCCACGAAGAGGTTGGAAAATGTTGCGAATCTAATACGACGTAATACGTTGTTATTGTCACGAAATTCCACAGAGGAATGACTCACCTCGACAGATTTCGACAAGTCGAAAGTGGTAGGGGGTACTGCCACCCTACATACGCACAGGTGTTTACGTCCGTGTTTGTTTTGAATTTCGAGCTCCAAGGCCTTCTACGCTTCACGTTCTCTGAGAAATGGAAAATTTCATTATATCAAGCAGTAAAATTATCGTTTTAACTGTTATTTTATTTATAACTATTATTATTAATATATAACTATTATTAATAAATTATATCACTATTAAATATATATTAATTCTTAATAAACTATTACTGAATTCAGTATTTTGGAATTGTTCGCATTGCGAAGTTAAACAACCAATAAACGAGTAGAAAATATTATAACAGAAGCACAAGCATGTAATAAAATACATATCATCGTATGTCTTTGCGTAATAAAACTCTTATACGTATGATATTAATGATCGGTACATGTACACGCGTGAATATAAATGGGTAATTTATACAGTACTATATAAATGAAACACCTTGACACGTGAATGCTTATTTGCTATACGTGGAAAGTGTTTCATAAAATTACTGTGTCGAATTCAACGAAAAATTTTCCAGAGTACATAGATCATTCAATAAATAGGCCCTCTAAGGTGAATGCAAGAAGTATTTTTTGAAACACTGAATAAGAAAAAGTACAAGAAAAATAAAAATAAAAGACTATCAATGCATGCGTTTAAATAATAAACTCACTGACTCAAAAAGATATTAAAATATTGAGCAACAAACACTGATTCTACTGACCGCATTGCGCGCAGTCACAATAATTGTTTGAAAATAAAACTGATTAGTGGGGGAAGGACATTTGAGAACTTCTGGATAATACTTTCTCCTTTACAGACGAGGTGTTCTTCCTTCCGCCATGTTTAAAAATCGATCCTGAGAAATATCGATATCGATTATTGTTCGAGAACACCGTTGGCAATGTAATCACCTGTAACCGCAAATAACAAGTTGGAATAAAAAATAAAAAATTCTGGTTTAAATAAAAGACACAAAACTCATAAGACATTTTTAAAAAAGAAAGATATAACTTTTGTTATCTTACACGTATATATATTTTTGTCTATTATATGAATTCCGTGCATTTGTGTATTTTTGCACAGTCTTTGCAAAGTGCCGTAAATGCATAGACATGCGCAGTCTGTACAAAACGATTATTGTGTAAGGAATATATCGAAGAGTGAATAAGTCGAACAAAAACGAGGAAATCGTAACTTGGTCATAACGCCAAGATTTTTTCGTGTCCCGTGAACGAGTGTTGTGTCGTGGAACAATGCCAGGCTCGCTTCGCAGTGCACCGTTAGTAATTTTCCTTGAGAGGCAATTCTTTGAACTGTCCTTTGTCACTGGCGGTGTACGATGAGATTTTTTATCGATTCCGCGAAGACATCTTGGAATGGCCTTAATAGGTATAAAAAGTGCAAAAATAATGCTGAGGTAATTACCGCGTCCGACTATACTAGAGAGAGAACGGATAGCAATTCCATGTTTTTTCGAGATTTTTCTGCGAGATTATATATATATATCATTCCTTTATCGATAATCTCTGTAATTAACAGAGATTATTAGACTGAAAGTGCTTTTGACGAATCGAAATTGAATCTTTTATGGTATTTTGTATAATACGTTAAAAATTCAAATACGGCGCGAAATGTGAAATTTCAATATGGCAATCAATGCGTTTAATTTGCATAAAAATAAGATATGTGCTTGCATAAAAATTATCTTACACAATTAGTGTGATCCTTTCTTACTGATTCAAATCACACGTATAATTACGTCAATTTTCTTCGATATCTTTCTAGAAATATCAATTTTAAACGCATAAGCAACATACTTACGAAAGCTCGATCGCGATAATAAATTTACACGAATGATGGATTTTATGGATGGAACAATCCGTTTTTATATGCACCGTGATCCTTTAAAGCTCATATCACTTAATTATTATCGCACAAAGTCGTCGAAGGAACATGTACATTACTTCACAAACAAGATTGCCGCGGACGTTCCGAATATACGTGTTTCAAATAACAAGCGACAACTCAGTTGTATTTATATAAAGGCATTAATTAGAAAATTATAGTTGCGTTGGTGCGTTGGTGAAGTATGTTAAAAAACCTCGATAGAGGGCTCTCGCGAGCTTAACCAGTTGCCCAAGTAGACACTCTACATGTTTTTAGTTTTATGTATGCGCCGGAAAATGGTGGATTTGTTTAAACGTCGATACGAGGGTAAATTACTTCGGATTACTTTTATAGTGCCTATAATTTAACGTTTACATGATAGTCTATCAGTGTTATTATACATATACATAGGAAACTCATAAAATGTCAGTGTTTCTGAAACAAAGTGATTCCTCAAACAATATGAATTCTACAAGCAAGAGGTGCGTAACAAAAATACTAAATAATAATAATTCACGGTATATTTACAAATTTTAAATAATTGATTTGATAATTCAATAAGTACATACCTATTTTATTTTCGAACAATGGCGGACATACGTGTTTCATTTCAACGAAAGGACATTTTTCAACCAATGAAACGATATCTTTTTCCATATACCTGCCTCTAGTTTTATTTAAGATAAATAAAAAAAAATACCCATTAACTATTTATTTTTAAAATAAAATACACATAAAAATCCTATATAGATGTTTCGTTAGCGAATCGAGAAACGTTTGGAAAGTTCATTGACTCGCGGAACGACGACGATCTCCATTTGATAGTTGCGTCGGCGAGAGGACAGCATCCTCGTGAGGTCATTGGACCAAGGTCGGTCCTACCTGCGTTAGTATCCCTACATAGCCAGGATAACACGTCTATCCCTACCGCGTTACAGAATGTCCACGAAGTATCACCGACGCCCACTCGACCTTTAAAGGATGGTCTTTTCGTGCGCTCGTGACCGTATACGACACACGACAACGAGGTCGTTGCTTCGTGCCATTGTGCTCTTTCGTGGGATCGAATAGGCTCGTATTTATAGGTTAGGCCACGGCACCGAACGCCTACAGGTGTCAAATATACATGACCGTGTTAAATTTCAATGGACACGTTCATGGTAGATGGAGACACATGGAACTTTGTCGATTTCCGCGATAATAGACACTTGTCCTCCAATTTCAACTTGGCTAGAAATTACTGTTATCAGATTAGATTTGATGTCACACATCATTTATGTATATGGTATTCATTCGTATAAGTAATTCATCACTAATTCATCTAGAGTTTTGTCTTAATTAATAATTAAAATTGAGTAATTAACCTTGTATGTTATTTTCTCATATAATATATATCAGGTATTGTGATTGTATGTTACAAATTTGCACAGACGTATGTTTAATACATATCTGTATCGTTTTTAATTTGTATCATTAGGTATATTTTTTTAAAAAACTTTTATCAAATCGATTATTTGGTATATTTAAATGAACGTGGGAAACAGGTTTCTAGCATTACGTTCACATACAAAAAGTCGTGATACACTGGTGCAATATCGTGAAGTAATTGTCTGAACCAGACACGCTGACATTTCCTACTTGCTTTTTAGTCGAGTACAGTATTCTTTGTAGAAAAATATTCTGATATTCGATTCTGTTACTGTAATTTTTATTATGTACTGTACTACGATATAATACACTACTACATTGTATCAATATACTATTATGTTATATCATATTGTAACTATCATTAATCATCAAATGAAACTTTGATTACAATATTAATCAATAGAAGATTCAGATTTCAAATTTCAAATTTCAAATTTTGATGTGTATCACTGGTATCTTGAATAGTTGCCAGTAATTAATATACATCATAAAAGAAGAAAGATCAGAATATACTGTATATTATTTTTAAAACAATATATAATCTATAATGTATTTAATCCTCATTCATTTGAGTCAACTCGACACACTCTTCCTGTGAAAAGTATATGTGTAAAGTACTGTCCTACTTTCTGTACATACTGAATACATTCACATGAGATTCTACAAGTGAGACATGAGAATCTAAGAATAGTGAATCACGTATACGTGATTAAATAGAAATTTAGTTTATTTATCATTAATAAAACAATTTGCAAATTTAACTATCTGTATGTTATGCAGGGTGGGTCAAAAGTTTCTTCCCATCTATTTTTTTTTTTAAATAAAATATCAAAATATAAAACAAAAGTAATTTTATTAATTATAAATTAAAATTCAAGTTCAAACATGATTTTTTCCTTATGATTTAAAAATTATTGCTTTTAAATGTTAACCGCCAAAGTATTTTATTTTATTTTTTACTATTTTAGTAGGATTTTTGGTCCACTGTATTAATTTTTTACCATTGTGTCAATTTGATATCGGTGAGGGACGAATGAGAATTAAAATGTAAATATAATTTTCACTTTATACAACGAAATTGTTATTGTGCCCGGTATTCTACGCGGTATTACGTTTCAGACGTATGCCCAGAGTTGAAACATTAATTTCTCCTCTCAGCGTAATAGCTGTGAGATACGTAAGGTTAACAAGTCTGCACGTTTATTATCGATGCACGCTCCAGATGATACGACTGTGAGCACGATTAAATTGATCGCAATCACTCACGCGAAATTTATACGACGTTCCGGCTACAATGAGTTATTGGTTTTTGCGAAATGATACTCGGGGTCTCCCGTTCGATGTTCCGCACGGGATTCTGCGTTTTACGACGTGTTGGGTTTCAAGCCCCTATTCCGGTATGCCGGTACCGTCGTTCCAGAGGTTACGGTTCGCCAGGATTTTTCCTCGAAATCCGTTTGAGCTTGCTAACAAAATGCACGCGAACGGAGAAGGGGCCGCTGCCGCAGCGCGTAATGCTTACATTATACCGGGTAATATGCGAATGAAGATTCGAGAATGGGGAAGCGTTGCCTCTGTACAGCCGTTATTACCGCTGTTATTGTTGGTCCATGGCGCGATGCCTTCGTCATTCTTCCCTATGCATTTCCTACTTCTGGACTTTGCCTCCGTACCGTTTCTCACCAGCACCTGTTCTGGATGCTTTTCTTCTTCCATTCGTATTTTTTTTTTCTTTTTATTTTTTTTGGAATGTACTTTGAACACGTAAGGGTTGAAACGATTAGAAAGTGTTCGTTTCAAAAGATTGGACAGAGAATGCCGATGTTTTCTTTGAATCTTCGTAGATCAGAGGTTCTTCTTTCGAAGCAATTGCCATCTATTTTATTATTTATCTTTTCATAATTGTATATTTACAAAATATCAAGTTTCTTGTTTTTCAAGTAAAAGAATATAGTAAAAATTTACGTCGGCTATTTCTCAAAATCTCACGCGGTGCGGCGTTTCAGCATTTCGGTAAAATTCGTTACGGTAGAAAGCTAGTATTCGATAGTAAATTCCCCGACAATAGGGATATCTAAACGACATTACCGTAAAAGACAAATGCAAATCGATGCCGTTACTTTCCATTCTGTTTTTCCCCCAGTGGTCGTTGTGTAAGTACCTGTAAGCAGATAACAACGTCGACTCATCCGAACAACGTGATATTTATTAGCAGTATGGTACGTGTAATTACACCAGCGTGGCGCGTATATATATATATATATATATATATATATATACGTTCCACAGTAGCGTACGCCTATTATTCCGTGAGTTCTAATTTACAACTCGCCGCCTAAGTAGAGCCGTATGTTAATTTAAATTCCATCCCGAAGAAAGGAGCTCCCATTAAGATTAACGATAAAAACGGGAAAGTAACTTGTTTTAATAGAATCGCGGGCTACCGTGCGCGGTGTATGGTTTTCAACCGGTCATCAGGACATAATCCTGGTAGTTTGGATTATTAAAAAAGCAAATAACTCCATTAGTTTCCTACGTGTTGTCTGTAATACGGGGCTCGTTATTAAGCGACCGGGCTAATTATCCTCGATTCCTTCCTTCGACTATATTTGCGGAATCGATCGAACGTTAACGATAAAAAAAGAGAGGAAAAAAAAAAGAAATAAATAACATGGGGATAATTTGCTCGAACTCTTTCACCGCTCTATAAGGAGACCTGTATTTTTCTGGATGGGACAGAATGTTCGTTCATCGGTGCTTGTGGAAGAGGTTAAGATTTTCAAAGTTCCTAATCGCGGATTTTTCATCTCCAGCGTGTCACATGTTTCTAGCGATATTCAAAGGTCTGAACTAAGCAATTTGATAACAAATTTTATTAACCGTCGAAACACACGCACGTACGTAGAAGCGTAGAGTGCAATAAAATGCGGTATTAACAGTTTATCTTCTCCCCCTTGCTTTCATTACAGCGTGCATTACGTCTTATCACGTTTGTTTTTTCTTCTCAATTTTTCTTTTCACGATATTACAAAATTCATTGCTCGTCCGTTCTTCGTTGCACTGATGCTCCAATACGTTATATAATTAATTATCCATTCGGTTTTCACCGCAATAAATACACGGTTATAAAATGTATTGTAATACTGTATTGTAATTGTAAATATAAAACTTGCGGTCGAAACCTTTCAACAATTGGAGATGACGAACGGTCCTAATTTAATTCTGGCTAGAGGCGAAATTTCGAAAGTTTCGAAACGTTTTGAACTTTTAAAATAATTTTCATTGTTGACGAGAAATAGTCTGGATCAAATTGCACAATTTCGATACGGGGAAATCGACACGATTATATTCGTTCTTCACCAGCATTCCTCCCTTTTCACTTCACGTCAGCACTCGTAAGAGCACCCGTAAGAGCTCTCCTCTTTTTTCCACGGTATCGCATCGCGTCGTGCAGTTGAAATCGCCGTTAAATAAAATTGCACGGTAGACAGACTCGCCAGGTGGAGATCCATCGCTCTTTAAGGGCCGATCTCCCGCAGGTTAAGCGGTCGCTTGGCTTTGTAGGTAGTCGGCGTGCTACGCAGGAGGCGTGAGCCACGGACTGATCTATCGGCTTGAAGAGAGCGAGGACTCGCGAGGGGAACGGCGCACGTTGCACGGACCGGCGATGCTAACACAATCGCCGCCGATGATCGCGGCGATGATGTTAATCGAGTTACCCGGCCAAGCCGGTAGCTCACTGTCCCGCGCGCGTATGCGCCGCACGTAGACGCGCGCTTCACGAGAAACTTATCCGTAATTGCTGATAACCGTCGCGTTTATATCTCGCGGGATGTCTTACACGGAGCGCCGCTTTTAATTGCTTGCCGATGAATGCCAGACGGCGCGTGCTTTTCCCCTTCGCTGATTTTTTTTTTTTGAACGAAAAATCTAATCGTTCGAAAAACGATGAGAGGAAAGTACGTGGCCATCTTACAAAAGTGAGAGTCATCACAGAAGAACTCTTACGTGTGCTAGATAAAACCAGAAATTTGAAATTTTATCGACGATCGTGTTGGTGAAAATTTGAAACCAGTCTGAGAATATACGGAGAAATGAATGTAAATGTACGCGTATGAACGAATGTTAAAGATAGCTTTCTATATAATAGAATGTTGATGCAGTGGATTGTGGTTGTTCAAGGCTTTTTAGATTTTTTTCAAGTTTGACAAATGTAATCAGCTGTGTTACGATGTTAATAAGATGTTTACTAGAACATTTTTGCATCTAATTTTACAATTCTTTCTTACAGTAGAATCCCATTGATATAAATTGTAGGACAAGCATAATAATTTATACAATTGGAGTAAAGAATCATTCTTCAGTACAACTTCCAATTAAAGTATCCACTATTTATGGACAGTAGTATAAATGAAGTTTAATCACGGTTATTTTTCTATTTAAAAAAGAAATCGCTGTTCTCTACGTCAATTGTTGAAGCAGTCATCATACGGGAGTAATTTCTATTTAAGTTCATCATACTTTATTTTTAAAAAAGACAATATTGCAAGAATCGATAGAATTTTTATACTCAGCTAATCAAGAAAGAGTTGAATGCAATGTTCACGCAAATCTCACCTACGGAACGATGGACACGCCGTGCAAATAATGTTGGATTTTCGCCATTCTCAAGTAGTATCGACGAGTGAATCAGTCTTTTCGAACAGAATTACATAAATTCCGAAGGAACCTCCGAGCTCTTTCGTTCGAGTCGTTTATTCAGTTAGTCACGTTTGCTCCTAAATGAATGGAGGTGATTACCATGAAACGACGTCGTTGTCATTGTAGTTAACTTCGTTTGCAAAGTCGGCGATAAAACGTTTCGGCCCGCGTTAAAACGTTTGCAATTTAACGCGTGGATTACGCCGCGGCGCGATAAAAGCGATGTAACGTTGAATAATGGGACAATAAGCGTTGAGCACCGTGAATCATTCGCGTTTGTGCCCGCGAAGTTAAATGCAGTTTTATGGCGGAAAATTTTGTATATTAATTTATATTACGAGCGTTGTCGCGTTCGTTTGATTCGCTCGGCGACGATAAAGTTACGCTTTATTACTTTCATTGATTTATGTAGTTTGAAATGTGTTGGATCGAAATTAAATTAAACGCGACAAAGGAGTATCGAGTATTTTTCCCAATCGTACGAAAAAAATCTGTGTTGGATGTCAGAGAGTATCAGTAAAATACAGTCTCATTGTCAGAGTGTTATTTTAATTTTATTCAAAGCGTCTAACGTTGACTGAAGAACAAGTTTGTAGGATTATAAATTATATAATACTGGGAGATTTAAGTCAGATTCTCTTCCCAAGTATGAGATATTGATTATAAAAGAAGGAATCATCTCTATGGGAGATACTAATAAACGTGTATTGTCACCGAGAGATTTGCATTATCAGCACACCAGGTGTGCCAGCGAGATTCTTTGTCTTATTTATTGGACGTTTGTTGCGCGGTGTGCACGGTGTCTACGTTGTGCTTCCAATGGTTTTCCAATCTGCTGATTTATACCAGGAAACTCTTGACGGTTCTGCGCTAGATGCGTGGTAAGTAAGATACACCGAGTGGACAGACACGTTTCCCTTCAATTTGACTTTAAATGCGATTAGAAAGCGATAGAGAGGCCGGCCAGCTTATCTCGAGGATCGCTCTAAAGTGTTACAAAAGTGGTTGCTCTATACAGATCCTATAATCTATCTCTTTCTATCTATCGATAGCTCTCGTGAAACTCTTTGTCCTGTAAATTGTGTTTGAAATCTCTTCGACACCGAATGGCGAAACTTTGACAAAGCGTTTCTCGTTCGACGATAAATTTCCTCCTGATTTTGGTTCAAAATCTTCGAATCTCAACAAATTAATTTACTTTGCTTTAATTTCATTTCGTTATAGTCTTGTTTTTAGACCTTTCAGTATTTCATAGAAAGTAGATATTGGAATTTGGGGTCGTGAGAAAGAAAGATGGATCCTTACCCCAGACGCTTTGTGTTGTTGCAACTACCTCCGTCGCTAGGCTGGCCCCCCGACCACCCATCCTCTAGCGGGATTCCGCACACTGCTTGCTTAACGTTGGAGATCGGTAGGACCTCGACGCTAGGCGCGCAGCTACTTGCGGCTTGTTCTAGTCAGTGTTCGAAACTCGTAGTTGAGGAATCCTAGGGCCGCTACAGATACAAGAAATAATTCAAAAGATTATTCAATAGAAATGTGTGGTTGATTGAAATCGACTGTAATGAATCATAGCAATGTAACAATTTTATATTATATCGAGAATCAGTTTAAAGGAACAGACCAGTTCACGTTATTATCCTCGTTATTATCGTTATTGTATTAGAATTTGCGTAATTGTGACACATTCTTACTGTGATGCTACAGCATTTAGATGTTACGGTATTCAGACCGCACGAAAAATTCGCTAAAAAGAAAAGAAACTAATGAACGACTTTCCTCTGCACGTGGTTTGCATCGACGGTGGCGTATGCGTTGTTGCGGGGTGTGTAAACTCGTGCGATCACGGTGTGATATCACGTGATAGGCGATATGTGGTACACTGCTCGTGCAATACCGAACAACGTGTTTCCAGTTTGGTAGAGCCTGTACGTACACTGTTCTAGGGCTCGCCTCATTGCGATACTCGTTTTCTGCTGGACGATGCCTCGGATCGTGTTCGTTAATGTTAAGGGAAGTTCACATCATTAAGCTGGTTTAATAGGCCTCGCGGTGAATTCACACGATAATGTGCCAAGTATTACATATTAAGTAATGCAGGGGTGTTTAGGATCGATCGGTGAATTATTAACTACGATTTCGATTTGCATAATTGGTAGGTTTGAAAAGTGCGGCCAAGTATTCAGAAGGTTAGAGTGGCATTTAACGTTCTTTCGATCGTCAATTGAATTATAAGCGCGCCTATCCTCTATCATTTCCACCTGAGCAGTATTTACATTTGAGGCTCAAGAAGCTTCGCGCTTGTACGCCGTATCTTTCAGCTGTCCTCGTAATTCAGTCGATGAGGCAACTTTTATGCGACAATTTTGCCAATTTTGTCTTTATTGAGTGGCGAGATAAATTTAGCAAAACTTGCAAATGTTTAAAAAAATTGAAAAATAGACTAAACTCACAGGTGAAATAGCGTAATGTAATAATTTTTAGAATGAATTAGAACTTGTAAGCTTAATTTGTACTTGTATCATTGAGTAAATGAAATGAAATGTTTATGGGAATTGAATGATTCAGATAGCTGTAATCGAATTTCATTTAATTATAGTTAATTTTCAAATAGATGCACGTTTCTTTCCTTTCCTTTCATTTTAAATTATTTCATCCGAGGAAAAATAAATATTTAAGTTTCCCGTTTTATTAAAACATTATACAAAAATAACACTGTTCTCTTAAAATAGTCTTTTACTTTGAAAAAAGTTCTTACTCTCGCCATCCTTGTGGACGTCAAAAAATCTATACATAATGTACAAAAATATACAAAATGTCCAAAATAGTATGATAGATGCTTAATCAACGAAAGAAACCTTCCTAAAAAGAAAAAGACCAGAAATGTAGAATCGTACAAGCGTCCATACTCTAACAGTCCGAAGATTTTGAAATACATTCTGAAAGACAATCCCCGGCAGGTTGACGTTGCGTTCACGCACAAACGCATTCCCCTCTCAGCGCATAGCGTCTCGACGTAAATTTACAGGCTGTAAACGTTAGAAGCGCGAACTGCTGCCTTGTCCCTGCGGGAATCGAGCCGAACAATTAACCGTTCGTAACGGCAGCGACGCGTTCCTTTACACGCCGCGTAGCCGCGGTATAAATGTTACTCGCTACCAATCGACGCGTTCCCTCGCAACGCGACGTGTATTTACGAGCAGTTCGTCAAATATGTTCGAGACTTCCTAGACCGATCCTCGTTCCGCGAAATCTTTCTGAATCCTGAATCTTCATTTATCGTTAAGGCGTTGTTGGATCGGGACAATGCGCGAATCGCGCGTCTTTCGCGGAATTCACCTGGAAAGTAAAGGTTACGCCGGCCAGCAAGCAAATTGTCGTTGATTAATCGCGCGTTTCGCGTGAAAGGCGTTTTGTCGTGACCGGACGCGAGCTTTCGCGGCGTCGGCCTCTGGGACGGAGAGAGGTCGAGCGTTCGAGATGACGACGAACGGGGAAAACGGCGTCGCGTGTAACGTGGACAGGCTGTGCAACGAACGATCAAAGGGTTGCGTTATGTAATTCGTAGTTTTCAACATTGGGAATCACCGACGAGAGAGTACAACATTCGTCTAGCAAAGAACTTGACCTGCTGTCAATAATCAGTCCCCCATTTCGCAATATCGATGTCTCTAAATTCTGGAAAATCCATCCCTTGCGCCATCAGCTGGCGATTCGCGCTGTCTTCACTCGCGTGTACACCCGTACAATCCTTTCTACCATCCATCCAGCGTCTAACCATCAGCTACGAGCGCACACCTTGGCGAAGTGCTTCACCTTTAAACTTTTCAGATTAGTGGATTCCAGGCGACGATGGTTGGAGAGAGCCTTGGCTCTTTTAATAGGTTGTACGTCTTCGTAAGCGTGGAATTACGCGGATTATTGCCGAGGCTAATGTCAGGTGTGAATGTCAGGTGAAATACACGAAAGCCAATGGCACAGCTCCTCTTCCGTTCGGCAAGAACGTACGCCACACGTGCAAACTCCACTGTGCGCGGGTGAAGAAGAGGGGAGAAGCCGAGAAGCGTTTCGGCACGCGCGTGCAGTAAAACCCGCTGCGATAAATCGACAGACTCCCGCGCGGACACCGGTCATATCTTCTGAAATAAGTAGAACACGTCGTTTGTGAGAAGCTATTTGCATCGATTGAGGACATTAGAGGACGTTCGAAGCTTGGCAAATTTTGCTTGAGAAATGAGAAAAAGTAAAAGAAATGTAATCGTTTCGAGTGACGAATTATTTATTTTCGATGAAGATTCAGTAGGAATTGAGAAGAGAGAGACTAGATAAACGTGCAAATGCGAGTGTATTCTCTAATCAAAAGAAGTGTAAATCACTATAAAAGAGTTTATTTATAGTAAATAATATACGGTTGAGTCATCAAAAATTTTATTGCGTCAAAGAAGTTAAGAACTAAGACGCAATATTATTATTTCGTCTATTTTTCACAAGGTTTCTTCGGTTATAAATCTTTTCTAGGTTTCCTCGCCAAGTATTTGAAGAGAATTCCTGTTTCGTTATTGTACACGTAGCCTATGATCACTCGAGATTTTCGTAACTTTCCACGCCGTTTACAGTTTACTTTCTATCCTTCCTTTTCTACATGGCGAAATTATTCTTTCCTACGATCAGGTACTTGTAATCTTCTTTAATTACTATTTTATGCTCTACGTCGCGGTAGCTTCCTGCGTGCGACAGAGGATGATGACATAACTGTACTCGTCGTGCGGACAGTCGCTTGTGTCCACGCAGTTGCCTGCTCCTTTTTCTCGCTGTTCGGAAAGGGTATACGCGTATAATCGTACGTGATCGTAATTTCGGTGTAAACCGAGCACAGGCGCAGGAAGCAAGTACAATCTGCCTCCGACTTCTGCTATTAAGGGTAATTCGTACGTCCGATCAGATCCGACCAGATTTCTCTCATTGCTCCGATATTACTCCGAGCCTTCGAGTTAATCGAAACCTTCGAACCGAAATTCTCTTCGAAATCCGTACACAAACAGAAACTGTAGATATTTTTACGTAGCTTTCACTTCGGAGAACGAATAATTTTACTCAGTTAACTTGATTAATGATTGAAAGTTTTTCCTTCAAAGTAACAATAATTTAGTATGTTTTAATTATCACGCTCAAGATTAAAAGTTAAATTGCTCAATTTTGCAATTTTTGAAAAATCTTAGCACTCGTTGGAGAATGAAAACCTATTGTTGTAATGTAACTTGTAGCTTACGTTTATTTTCTCATACGTCGTAAAATAAACGTAAAATTCAGAAAATTTTGCTCGACGATGAGGGATACACACGAGAAGGTGTGTATCGACCTCAAAGTTTGTCAAAATTGACGAATCCCCCCTTTCTCTCGTGGATCCTTCGTAAAAAAGTCTGTAATTCAGCGTATCACGCAACCGAGAGCATCGCAATTACACACCCCAAACTCCCGAGTAACGGGCCAGAGGTCATCCTCCGGTATACCAATCTTTGATCCGGTTCGATACGATCGATTAACGAGCATCCGCATTTTTGCCACACACGCTCCTGCTTATTTACCCGCACGTACGTGCGCTTTCTCGCGCGCGCGATCTCGTGGTTGCGTAACGCTCGATGAAACACGTAATAATCCTCGCTGTCGATCGCGTAACGGAAAACACGTACTTGGTTGTGCACGTGTTTTCGGTTCGGCTCGTCGTTAGCCATTTCCAACCATTGCTCGTCGAAGAATAGGGGAGAAAGAACGGAATTCTACTTGGAGGCTCGGAGTGCCTACGCCCTTCCGACAGAACGATTTCCTATCGGACATGCAAACTCTGACTCACGTGTCAGACGACGGACAGGTTTCCGCAATAAGGAAGCGAACATTATGATCGATCTTTCAGCTCTGACAATGCGCGCAGATTATCCCCCCCCCCCGGATGACCGTCGTCCACCCGTTCCTCTTCTTTCTCCCGGCTCTTCTTCTTTTCCCGGCGATCGGTCGGGTTCAACCAACTGTAACCGTGCGTGGAGAACGTCGTGAAGGGGAAAAAAAGAATAGGTATTCCGTTGAAACACGAAATACGTGTACCGTTGCTCGCAGAAAGTAATTATATTTGGACGTTTGTAGCGATCTTTTATGAATTTTATTCACGTTGCGTGTGACGAAGCAGAGTTTCCAGGTTTCTATTTTTTTCCGAATTGCAATTGAGATTGCCGCTATTTGAATAACGAGTAAATAATAAAATAAATATCATGACGTGTTAAATGCACCAACAAGGTATATATATTTCAAAAATCACAAAATCAAGTATTTGAGTGACTTGAGTTATTACTCCGCCGTGTACCAATTTTTTATTTCATACATATTTGAGCAGTATGATCAAACTTGTGTCTTTCATTCATCAACATGTTAAGGAAATGTTTTTCAACGATACGTGTCCGAATACCTACGCGAACCACTCTACACGAGCTCTATCGGATGGAAACGATTTCGATTTCACTCAGTACTCTGGTTTTATAGATTCCGATCATATTCGTACCAGCCGATAACTTATAAAATCGTTCGCGTACACGAGAACGATTTTCTTCCAACAAGGAAACGAACTTTGCTTCCTGCGTTTTTCTTCAATCTTCTCGTCTCTGGTATAGTCCCATAACCGCTGGTCCATAATTCGCGCAAAAACAATTACCGTCGTACGTACGTACGTACGTATAAGGGGCGGCGAGCACGGACGCGGAGGAACGACGCCAAATCCTGCGGAAATTCCGTTTCATTTTATGCAACACATTACGCGGGGCTGTCATAAATACCGGTGGTCCCCGAAAGTCCTGTTACATCGCGCGGGATCGTGTCTGGCCAAGGAAACCGCGACTAAAACGGGAGGTGAGATCGAAAAAAAGACAAAGTTCTCACGTTACGCGCACGTGTTGTGTCCAGAAGCGTTCGGTAGTACACGCCACGGTCTCGCAGCGCGGATACACGTGCACCGTGTCATCCCATGTACGGTGCACATCTCCATATACACGCGATCCCTGTCCTCTCCACGGATCAACTCTGCGGCCAGGCACACTCGGACTGCGTTTTATTCGGAATGAAACGAGAGAAGTAGCAGATAACTTTAAATAATTGATCGTTTCGGTCAATTTGTCATTGTCTTGGAAGATGTGCCTGATAAACACGGAGGGAGCAACTCTTCGAAATAATTTTTTTTTTACTTTAATTAATTCAAATAAATAACGAGGTGGTGTAACATGTATAATAACCCGAAATTCAAATAAATCAACGCACACAGTTACTTCAAACAATATTTAGCTAAACGAGACGATATAATATAATTCAATATCTTGTCGTTTAATAATTAAATTTCCTCGAAATGATTCTTTTTGTTTAAATCAACTCGATTACTCAAACAAATAACGAAATGACGAAGTAATCTAGAAGTAACTTAGAAATCACTTTATACATTCAAATAAATTATCAAACGATATCTACCTAAGTAACAATATTATTCAGTATCTTGTCGTTTGACAATTCTACTTACATTCGTGTTTATACGCATTATTTATATACAAATAATAATAATAATAATTTGTCAAACAATACATTTCGAAAATGAAGAATTGAACGATGTACTGTCGCATTTAGACCTAGACGACGATGTTATTTAACGAGCGCGAACGTATCGTTCTTTTTCCCCGTTGACTTTTGCCTCTCCCCGGCTCGTTTTCCTCTCTTTTCTCGTTGCGTAACCACCGTGGGCCGCGGTCTCTTCCTGAATATACTTGACGTAACTCTTGTCCACGCTGCGGTGCACGTACGTAATGCATGTCAAGGAAGTGCATCCTCCGAGCGAATCCCTGGCAAGGATGCGTCTGATAACTGTACACGCCCAACCAGAGAAGGACCAGAGGCCGCTGTCAAGCTCGCGGTTCCGCGAGATTATCGACAAGCAGGATCTCGATAACGCTCGCGGACGACCCCTGGCCCGCTCTTCTCGGCAACCGTGCCAAGTGTTTTCGGGACGCGCCGAAAATTCCGCGGATTCTTACGATCCACGGATCGCGCGGATGATTAACCCTGTGACGACGGCTGGGTCATCCACGTCCATCCACCTTCGATGCTGTTGCATTCTCGAATTACGTACTTCCGCTTTTCGAAAGTAACAGCACTCGATTTCCTCTTTTTCTCTCTGTACTTTCGTCGAACGCGTCGTACTTGATCAGTCGGTTGGAGAATGACAAACTTCGAGTATACATTTTGCAGAGGTAGACGGATGTATAATAATTTTGTTTTTTGGTCCCTTGCGAGATGCACGGAGGGACTTTTGCTCTTTTTGGCTGAATGAAATCTAAAATTAATCCTTAAAAAAAACCTGCTGAATCTGTGCATTCTAATGATAATAAAAATCATAGATGCTCGTACAGAAATTGTATTGTGGACTTGCTTTCATGATCCATCGTGCGAGTATTTTCAATTGTCTATGAGCGTGTATTATTATGGATTGTTTATAAACTATATTTTCCCTACACGAGTATTTTTCTACAAACATATTACTTGTATATTTCTGTAGTTTTGCGTACTTTGCGTGTTTTATTTGCTCTTTTAAAATTAATTTTTAATCGTTTTAAGCAGAATCATTTAAAAGATGGAATATGGAAATTGCTAGACAAACGTAGTTACGAAAATACATGGACGTTTTATGCAAAATTTAATTGCGAACGGCAAATCGTCGCGAAGGAGAAACGTCGAAGAATGATTTATATAACGACGTAATAAGAATGTTTCAGTTGAAAATGTTGCATTATTCATGACATCTCTTTTAATAGCTCGGGAAGATTTTTCCATTTCAATGTACAAGAGCCCGAGTACACAAGTTGATAATCTCCTGCAATTTTTTTCCAACAGTTAATGCTTATCCTGTTAATATTCTTTCCGTTTTATCGAATTAATTCGTTATTTACGCAGACGACGTAACTGTTCAAATTCGTAGACTTTGCACAACAATTGCCAACATTTCCTTCTTCTTTGTGCGTTTGTCTCGACACGCTGCCACTTCCGGTGACGTGAATCAAAACGGTACCGCCGGTCCAAAGCATGAAAGTCGGACATAACCGAATCTTATTGTTAGCTCGTGACTGTTGCGTGATACAATATCCTGTTCGTGTACTTGCCTCGCGTTTTATTCAGGAAGACAATCGGTCAAGGCGCCATTTAGGAAGAGTCTTCAAACAAAAGAATCATTTCGCAAGAAACGACGGAGATGCCTACTTAATCATTCTGCGTTTAAAATGGTACAAAGTTCTCAACGGCTCATATCTAAGCAAAATAGCAACGACTTGTCTTTATCGTCTCTTTCTTTTGAGATACTTGCTCATTTATCAGAATACTTGTTGCTTCCTTGAAACGTTAATCTACGCATGTTTTAAAAGCATTCTTTTAAAGTAATTATTTGTAATTATTAAGTATTCTTTTTGCACAATATCCTGTCTGGAGAGTTGCATTCAGTTGTTAATTAATTCTGTTCGTTTCTCATTTCCTCGTTCATTTAGAAAATGAACCCGCTTCTTCTTTCAAGTAAAATGCAGTTACTCGAATATTCAGAAATACTCATTCCGCGAGGTGATATTCGTGAATTGGGTCACGGCCAATTTACAAAAATTCGACAAGGACGCCAGGTTTCCATATATCGCTCAATGTCGTAAGTCCGTTTAAATTCTCTTTTGCAGCCCGCGAAAACACGGAGAGGTCCAGAGTCTAAAGAAAAATTTGCATAGCTAAAGTATCAATAAATGTGTAAAAGTATCGTTCATCAAACGATTCAACTCAAGCACGCTCTAAACGTTGTTACGCCGATGGCGTCAGTACAACAGTAACAGTCAAGGATTCGTCGTTGCTAATTGCCGCGAATTTCGAATTTCCACTTTGAAATTCGCAGGGATCCGAGAGAAAAATACAAATTGAACATCTCGTGTCTGAGAGTGTTTCACGCTCGGCTAGACAATCGCGTACAATCACTCGTAGCGTTCAGTTAGCAACGCGTCTCGAAACCCTGGTACGTAATCTCGTTCTCCTCCTGGCAGACCTGACACTCGGCTCGAACCGAGCTTCCCTCTAACAAATACTCCGATCATTTATTCCTGTTCCGCGTACCGTCGTCCGGTCCCATTACAATTTCATGGTTTTAAGACAAATGGAGATATTTAGGTCGTTCACCACGTAGATACAGGCTGCACCGGTTGAGTCTGTTCGTTCGGTGGACGGGAGAGGTAGCCGCCTAAAGGTTTGGTTAACGCGATCGTTCCGTCAAGGACAAGGTGGAAATGAGGTAGTTTGTATTCTTCGACAATCCCGTGCATGCGTCAGCCATCCTTTTTTTCGAAACAAAACGTCGAAAAAACAAAACATCAACCTCCGAGCCTCTTTTCTCTGTCTCCTTCTCTTTCTCTGGCTCTCTTTCTATCTTTGTCTTTGTCATTCTCTGTTCGTTCATCCTCCGCGCCGGCTCGGCGATTTTACTCGAATCACGGCGAAAGAGCTGAATTGTTTATAGGACAATAGGAATTCAAGTTTCGCTGTTCGAGTTTTGAAATTTAAAGCGAGCTGAATAATACACGCTCGCTCGAGTGCAGAGTTGGGCTCGAATCGAGAATTGGGTTTCGCAATGGACAATTTTCGAGAGACCGGTCGGATGTCGATTAGTTTCAGAGACTTTAAGCAACTGATAGGCTACCTATCAGTGTGTGTTTCGTGCGTGTAAATTAAAATATGCAACCAGTTCTCTTTGCACAACGTGCAGAACGTGTTCTTCTGACAATTATTGAGTTATTTACAACTATCCGGAGACTTACAATTTAGAGTTAATCTTTTATTTTATTTTATTCAGTTGCTAATATTTATTACGATCGAGTAATATAAAATTTTAATACTCTGGTACAAATATAAATATAAGTAACGACTGATATTCGTAAGAGTCGATTTTTAAATTTCGTCTTACAATTAGTACGAGACTTTAATGCCTTTTCAATTCGCAATAGTCGTTCGAAATTATTCAAACGGAACGATTTGATAATTTAATAACTCCTAGCTACGGATTAAAATCTGACTTTATCGTAAATGTCATTTAATATCGCACAATCAGCGACGATAATTAAAATCCACGTATGTATGTACGGTTCATTCTCCCAGAATCAAAGAAATTCAACGACACACGTCGTTGATGCAACATCTGGAATGTAACAGAGTAACTCTCTTTTGGGAGAGACTCTTTACAGCTCTCACTTCTGTTCAAGTTACTCCGCTTTTAAATCAGAGGGTATCACCGGTAATCGTGTAGTACATCAGCCGGCTTTTACGAGGGTTGTCGCTCGGAGTAATTTTTCTTGTTACCTCCGAAAAGATCGATCGCGATACAGTTGCCAAATGGCCCCCTCCTTTCCGTCGTCGCGCTTGTCGAGCAGCTTACGTAATTTTTCTTTTAAATCGTTTCTTAAACGTGACTCTCGTTTCTGTTAACCTCGATCAACTTAAATGAAAAAAAAAAAAAACACATCGTATCGCATATAATTTGCAGAAAAGCTTGATCGTGGGAAAAGGAAGAGAAAAGGGAAAAAGTCGCGTAGTTTTCTCGTTCTGCGTGCAAATGCTTCGGCTTAATATCGAGCAGCTTGCTCGTCCGTGCGCCGACGCACCGGAAATGTTGTAACGTGGGATGACGCCGATGGATAACCTTGTTGCCATCATTATGCGGTGACTCGAGATGGCCGCGCGGCTGTTTGCTTACCGTCCTCTCATTGTGCATCGTCGCTGGTACTGAATGGAAGGCAGTTTAAATAATGCTCGGCTTGTCGCTCGTCTAGTCATTAATCATCCGACCGGAAGAATTGCTCGGCGATTTGTTTATAATTATGTCGCTGAACATCGGCAACGCGACGTTGTTTGACTGCGAATTGTCGGATCGGTTCTTATTGAATATAAGAAGAAACACTGTTTCTTAGTTTTAGATCGAAGTGGAACTTTTTGTGACACTGGTGTTCAGTTTGTAGCAAAGCTGAGACTTTGATCATTTTTGGTCAGAAACAATAGAAAACTAGACTCTCGTACTTTTGTAGAAGTAGTTGGTATAGGTTTTTATTTAATGTTGATGCATAGTTACGAGTTACCAGGTATTAATATTGATACGACAGGTTCTCACAATACGAGCTATGATAATTCGCTCCAGCATACACGATATGAAATGACTTCTTAGAGATTGAAGATTTTTCAATTTTTCAGTGTCATAATCTAATCTAAATTTTACAAATGCCAGATATAGCAGGATCCTCGTATATATTCGAGTATCCACAGACAGGTATTAACGGACTCTGTTATATTTTGTCATAATACAATTTTATTAGTTTATTGTGCACGCACGAATTCGGACAAATGTGTTTTGAAGCTCTCACTATAATATTCTTCATAGAATCGAAAACGTTACGTTTTACACAGAGATCGCTAAGATAAAAATTATTTTTTTTAACACTAACGAACAATTGGTGAATCCGTCAATCCACGACGCTCAAGATGAAAAAAAAGAAAAGAAAGAAAATAGCCTGCAACTCGCGAGTTGTCGGTTCATCGATGTTCAACTAGCTAGTAAATTATCGCGCAGATAAAGTTAAACAAGCACCGCCAATTAGAAAACGTTTCGTCGAAAAGTTTCGTCTTGAAATCGATCAACCGGGCGGTGGAATGTCGCGTGGACGTCGCGCAGAATCCGAGGAGTACAGGATATTTAATTACCGCGGCGATACACATTCCGTCACGAACGATCGGGTTTCATTTAGTTAGTTCGGGGAGTTAAGTTAACTGTTGGAAACGTGCACCTATGTGCGTGCGTGTGTATGTGTAGGCGTTATCGATCGAGCCCTCCGGGTGTCGGTGTGTTTTTACGCTGGCCATTACTCCGACCGTATTTCATTCGGCGTATTTGCGGTTGTCGTTGATAAACGATACAGTTGTATTAACCCCCTCGAAGTAGCGAGGAGTCTCGGGGCTTCTCGTCGTTGCCCGACGCCAGCCGTATTAATAACTGGTTGCACCATCCGCGGCGTGGCCGCAGACGCGTAACTATTGCGTAACTATTGCAGAAAACGAAAGCCAGGCCTGACGCTGGTTAATGGTAGCAGCGACTCCGTAGCCTTTGTAATTTCAGGGGTACGTGAATTTTTTTCTTTTTTTTATTATACCTCTGCTGCGTTCGTAGAGTTTCGTACTACACGGTGCGTCGTAGAGGTTGATTATTATTTATGCAAGTTGGTTATTGGTTCGTTCGAATAAAATATACGTATGCACATGTGTATGTAAGTTGGGCGTTGCGTCAGGTAGAAGGGCGAAATCTCTTTGAAATATCGTGAGAGCGAACTTTCTCGTTGCTCGTTGCTCGTTTTTGGGTTTTCTTAAGTAACACGACAGTCTTATTGTTAGTTACGCAGGATCTAGCAGAAAATATTTATCGCGTTATTACATGTACGTGCAAGTGCTGATCAAAGATCAAGATCAATTATTTTTGTTTTATATGTTAATAAGAAGGAATTTTGAGCGCAATTGAACAAAGTTAAATGTAAATTTAACAATCAACCAAGTAAATTTCCAGAATATTTTCCAATGAATTCTAAACCTAACCTAAACCCAACCTAAAACACTCGAGAGTCACGTTTTTGAAATTCAAATTGATTTGACCGACGAGCATGCATGAATAGAGTCTGTAGGAAAGATCGATAGATCAAGCTCATAAATAGATATATTACATTTTATTTACATTACGTACATCACCTATTCTTACTCGCATTCACAGTGTACTCAACTTCGCATCTTAAATATCACGCTACACTGTAATTCAACTATCAGACCCATCTAATTTCTCCAATGTGTAAGAGTTTCTCGTGTCGTACAAGGTAGGCAACGTCTGTAAATAACCGTGACTTCAACCGGACAGTCTATTCAAGTTCTTCTCTGTTCAATGACTCGCCCAAGTCAGGCATCTGCGATCCTAATTTAGAACAGTACCTGTCGCAACGGGGAGCGATCGAATCTAATCAAGTGGGCAGAATCTATGGCGTCGTACGGTGACGCACAATAGATCAGTATACGTCGTGATCGGTATCCACTCGACTATGGTCCGTACAATAATAATTCTGCCGACACACCTGACCCTCGTTAATGCGTTGCACAATCTCTCTCTCTCTCTCTCTCTTTCTCCATCGCATGGTTGAAACCCTTCACCTACATCACCTTCCGACCTACACAACACTTTTCAGCCTTTCGTCTCTTTGCGCGTAGTGATTTTTCGTTGGAACAATGTTGAACTCGTATTGCCAACGGGGGAAAAGTTGAAAGAAAATGTATTCTCTCGAAAGCGATAAATAACTCTGGGTTTGAGCAACGATAGTCTGGTGGATGGAAGAAAGTTTAAGAGATAAGTATGTGTTTACATATACATATGATATTATATCGATGACATAAATGTATTCCAAAGTAGAATGTTCCTTGCAATTTTTAATAAGTAAAAAAATCTTCATTTAGACTTTATCCCTTTCATCATCCATAAATGTGTTTTATTGTTAGAATACATCATTCTTAGATTATGTAGAATAAAAAATATTAATATTCATAGTATTCCAATTTTCTCGAGTGCATAAAGATAATAAAGTGGAAAAAGACGTTCCTTTTTGGCACACTTTCTTATTAAAATGCAACGAATCTTTAAGGAACTAAATATCCGACAAGTATAAAATGGCAGACAAAAGAAGAAATTTTTAACAAAGAGACATCAACACGTATGTGTTTAATAATTTGTTAAACATCATAGTTATTCCTTATTCAGAATTTTGAAATGTATTTCACGTTCATTCATTACTCTTACTAAAAATACAATTCACACCGCACTTATCCCTTCGATATGAGACTTTCTTTCGTCCGTCATTATACGCGGACCGATGGCAACGTTTCGATCAATGGCAAATAAAACGAACCGTTCCGATCCGCGTGTGTGCTCGCGCGGCAAGAAGCTGGAACGCGAGGTGTCGAACGATACAGTCGCCGTGTTGTAAAAGCGAAAGGGTTGGCCAGAGGCAAGAAGAAGAGGAACGCAGGTGGAAACGGCGCGCCGACCGTAACGAGATACCCGTCTTCGACTTTCGCGTTTCAATGTAAACCGTCTCCGAGTGACAAGAGCAGTTCGTTCTGCGGCCTCTAATCCGCGCTGGTTACATGTTTCCGATGCGGACGATTTCGTTCCCCGCCTGAATGGATGCGTGTTTAATCCGCGATGCGTGAGCACACGGTAAGCACGTTGTACGTATACGTATCGTCCTCGCGTTAAAATGTAATTGCATCGCGTGCATTGCGCACCTCGTGTATGTACGTACAACGCGCGGGGAAACTCGTATTAGATACGGGGAGAGCGCGGCTTGGAAACGTTGTCGGGATATTTACAGACGCTCGATGCCGGAGAAAAACATCGCAGCGGATAGTTTCGTATGTGTTCGTGGCCGTAAAGGCTGATGGGTGTTTAAATATCCAGTTGATATTTCACGTATTTATCAGGGATCAGCGTACGGGGCGACATCTGTAGAAAGAGATGAATAACGGTACTCTTGTTTAGGTTTGCAAGGAAAATACACGTCAACTAAAAACTGCACGACTTGTACCCCACTCCCACTCGAGGTCTATCCCACGCCCTCTCACGAATCACGTGACCCAAATCAACCAATCGCTAATTTTCGTTGCACCTGAAGAGGCCCGATTTTCTGGGTTTTACCCCCGCTAAAATCACTTTCAGTGATAACACGTATAAAGATCTCCCCGTGCAATGCTTTATTCCTATCATTCGTTATACCAAAATGAAAAGCGTTTAACAAAAAGCGATCGATTTTGATTTCTCAAACTCGTAACTTCGACTCGTAAATTCTCAGATTTTACCAATAGAACTACGACGATTGTTCTCTCCCTAACGTTTATAAATTTAAAAATATTTAATCCGAACAACGTATTTGTAAAAATTCTTTCGCGCCGAGTATCCAAATAGTGTCACGAGCCACTATATTACGTACCTACGAACCCGTCACGTTTTACTGTTACTATATTCAAACACTGTTCGTTAGAACCGCCCCTCCTAAAAAAAAAAAAAAAAAAAAAATAATTCGCGCTCAATGATTCCTTCGTTATGCAAATTAGCGTTGGGTTACCGCGCGTTAGGCGATCGTATTATCAAAGAGTATCGAGTTTGCTTGAGAGCGCGCGCGCACCAGCCGTACCACCGTGATCTAACGGTCGCGAATAACAATGATAATAAGCCCGCGTTTTGTCGCGCGTGTCGGATGTACCAAGTACATCCTCGTGGCGGTGAATTTGGAACGCGGATGGTGTCATCCAACGCGAATCAGTTGTTGCGCGTAGGCCGCGCGAAAAATTGGAAAATTATACATTCCGCCGAGTTCGGCGTACGTCGTATAAGGACGAGGTGAGAGGATCTTGAGAATCAGGTCACGAGGGTCCGACGAGTTGATGGCTAAACTATTTATGAGCATTACACTTCGTCAATGGTGTCGTGGGGAGGATGACCTTTTGCTTAATGCCCACGCCTCGTATCGTAATACGAGGCTGGACAAGGCAGTATCATTTTGTATTTATCGTTGCTCGTATCGACGTAGAGAGAGATAGAGATAGAGATAGAGATACAGAGAAAGAGAGAGAAAAGAAATGATGATATTAGGATCTCTTTGGACAGTGATTTATTAACTAATAATTCCAATGGATTTACGAGCTGTAAGTTGATAAGTAATGGAATTGTTTCAGGCCACGGATTAAATCGTTAATTTTACTAGCATGTTTCACGAGCAATTTTCTACGAAGAAAAGTTTTGACAGCTTCAGAGAAAGTTTTTCTGTATAGAAAAACCTAGGAGAAATCTAATTTTACATAATGCAGTTTCGCAGCATTAAAAGCTGAAACTAACGAGAATGATCACGATAATTAAACTCGGAAAGGGAACCTCAAAGTAGTTGTCACTGTAGAAATATAAATAAAAAAGACAAATTTTCTAAAAGATGTGCATGTACATGTTCCAATTTTACATGATATGATTTTAAAAACTAACCAGAGTAATCGCATAAAAGCAGATGACTGTTACAGAAAATTCAATTTATATTTATCATCAATCGCAAAAAAAAAAAAAAAAAAAGAAAAAATGTGATTGGCAACGTTCTTGCACGAGTTCCGTTTAAAACGTGAAGGTACTTCGTTTTCAATTATGGCCCGTATCAGCCATTTTAGGATCCCATGTTCCCATTCTTCGAAGGAAATTGTGGCTTTTCTCCATATTTAGACGGAATGAATGACGCAGTCTCGAAGTTTTTGTCATGTTTGGAACAATAAAACCTCGTCTGATCCACATGGTGCAACCGTTTCCTTTTACTAATGAGAAAATATTTCGCGTAACACAGTCACATTGGTCAATATTCTTCGAATCTCAAACGCGCTTGTACGTCTTTTTTATTCTCAGAGTTATTCTTATTTCAACAAAAAAGAAACGACACTATACTGAAAAATGAAATTATGGAATCTAAAGAGAAATTTGTTTCACCTACTGTGTATCATAGTAAATATTCCATTTTAGATATTTTATTTATTTTTGTATAGATACAACTCTATTTCTCAACTTTTTATAAATGCAGTATAGTTATAATTTATCTTCCAAGCTTCCAGATGAAAACAACAAATTGCAGCAAAGAGTTGAAATAAATCACTCGCGAAACTGTGTCTCACATAAATTTTTGAACGGTAGATACATATCGCAGGTAGCTCGAAGGGACGAAGGAAAACGGAAGTGGCGGATAAGCACTCCATTTTCCTGTCGGCTCTGCGTTGCTACCGGGCTGCGTCACTCGACGATACATATCTCGCGGCGCGTTATATCACGCAGCTTTTCAGAACAGCGTGCGTCATTCCAGTTTCGTCGAAACAATCGTATTGTTTCCACCCGTCCATTGCGGCAATCTCTCTCAACCAGGAACGCGAGTGTTCCGCATAATCCGCGATACTTGGCCCCGTTCATTTCCTCACAATTAATCTCCATAAAAGTCGCCGATCGTTCCAACTTGCGAAATCAAATTACGCGTTACTTTTCGCGCTTGGAGAGCCCAGAGCCGTAATATATCCGTCGATCGGCCGTCGTGTTACGAACGAATGTTGAAAGTGTAACAGCGCGATATTCCCGTGCAATGGGGAAGAAGGTGTCCCGATTTCTCCGAGCCACTTGTGAAACAAACAAACTTCTCAGGAATGGTGTTGCTCGTCTGAAAAAACTTCTTCAGGAGATTCGTGGAGCGCAGACTATGGAATTAGAGGACGATAAAAGTTTTGGATCGAGAAACGAGAACGAGAACCACTGAAATTAATAAACTATTAAATAACTATAAACTATCACAGAGCTTTATTTTTTAATTGAAAGTTTACGTTAGATTTATATTTGCTGAATGTATTTTTTAGTCAAGTAGATGAATTATTGTCTTTTATTAATTTTTCGTAAACACAGAGAGAAGCATGTTCCTTGAAAAAACATTACGATTGTCGATTGAAACGTAGATAGTATTAAAAGACTGGAAATTTCAGTTTTTATTTACGAATTTGTGCTGAATGAACATGTCTCCCTGATATTTCACCGGTTCTCAGTAAACTTGTATGAATTTGAATGCGTTATAAATGATCAAAATGATCAACGTTCTTCAAAGAAATTGTTCACGCTTTCAAACAATGACATTGAGAAATAGAAAAATTTCACAATATACATAAAAGTGAAAATTTGCGTACTATTCAAGTTGCAATATTCTGACGTCTGACGAGATGACCATATTGCTCTTGAAGGTCAAGGTTTATGGAACGTTTCTTCTTTCTCTCCGTGGCGAGGAATTAATAAAAAATTGAACGAAAAAGTTTAATATATCAGGAGGCAGAATATTCTGAGAATAATACCCGCGTGGAATAATTCACCGACGGAGAATTGCGACTAAACTGACAATTTTATATTTGCCAGTCTTGTACCTTGACATCGCATACTCGCGAGAGAAACGACGATTCGAGCCATTGAAGTTTAACTTTCCACTGCTTGATATTTAGCTTTCATTCAACTTTTTATTTAAGGGAGAAAAAACATTACTGGTTAATTGCGTTTACTTTAATTTAAAATCTAAGGACTAACGTGTCAAACCAATTATTTGCCATTGATAGCAGCAAAATAGTGCAGCAAGTATACAAAATGTATTAATAATATATGTAAAATTTTAAAAATGTAAATTAGTATCTTAAATACGTAAATGGATGTTCAACTTTCAACTTGCACGATGCTACAATTGGGGACAGATTACTAAAGATTTGATAAATAATAAATGAAGTAGGATGTTAAACACTTGGATTCATCGATTTAAGTGATAAGAGCGTTCGTAAATCGAAAGCAAACAGGAAAGAGGAAATTCAGCGACTAATTTTGAACGAAGGCTGTACCACCAAACACGATGACACTCGAAAGTTACTCGCAAGCAACACGTGGGAGAAGAACATTAGCCAGCGGCTAAAAAAAAATTCGGTAGCGCGCGATTTCGGGACGAGCTACTGTTCAAAATTCCGCGTAGCAATGAACGTGCGACGTAAAACACGTGGAAAAGATGATAAAAGAAAGGATAGACACGGCCTCAAAACGAAGGTCAGGGCGTGTGTGTGTAAACACGTAACGCGAAACGTGCTGCACCCGTTTCCTCCGCGTCTGCTCCGAAGGCCGTGTGTCTCTGACGATACGCTCTGTCAATATTTAATTGAATGGGAAACAACCGAGAAAGTTGGAGAAGCGACGCCGAGAGAAATGAAACAGTTACTTTGATTCGGTGTTTATAATTGTTAGACTGGATCACGTACACGTACAAAGTATGCAGAAACTTTTATTCGTAAAGTATGTATAATACATCTGTGTTCGATGCGTGTAAATTTTTTTTTATTTAACTGTTGGAAAAATATTCAGCAATTTCGTTTATTTATGACGAAGCGTACGTTACAATGAATTGTAGATAATTTTTGAAGAGGAGTGGATTTACTTATCTCTTATGTATCTACTAATTTGAAGTCTTCTGCTTTTAATAAAAAATATTTGCAGTAACTATTGAAAAAAAAAACTGAAAGGAAGATTGGTTAAAAAAGGCGCAAAGGATGTATTTATCAGTGTGATTATTCGAAGGTTAGCAGGAGTGCGCCGAAGAAATTACTAATTAGCGGCTTGAGGTGTAAAAAAACAGACGGATATCCCGAAGGTTTCCTTTTTAAATTGTTAATCGAGATTCTGCGTGATGCTAAGTACATACGAGTAGAATGAAAATCGACGACGTTAATGAAGGAAGCATTAAACTCGAATGGCAAGCTTCTTCGATGAAATTAACCACGATTAAAAAGTTTAATTGTGATAAATATTGAATATTAAAGAAGGAATATATAATTTTATATTTTTTTTACAGACTTTGAAAATATAACAAAAGATAGACCTTCGGTAGAAAATTGTCTTACGTATTATAACAAACGAGTAGTATTTTTCCCAATTGCAACTTTGCGTTTCAAAATTTCCCATAAATGCATAAAAATCTTCGGTTTAATTATCTATAAATAATTTTATCAATCCGAGAAAGTTGAATTTGAAAATTTATATACAAGATATATTACTAGGATATATAAGATTTTACATATGCAAGTGTAGGTAATGAGTTAAAATAACATTACAATACACATACAAAATAGATAATAGACAAACACAGGCGTACGAGATAAACTTTATAACTACAAACCCATGTTTGTACAAACCTAATGTTTGTACAAGTGAAATAAATCGAAAAAAAAAAAAATGAACTCCCCAGTTTGTCGGTCAACGAACGAAATTCCAGTTACAGCGATTAAGAGTCCAACAGTCAGTCTCTTCATTCACACCGAGCTCCAAGTCGATTCCAAGCTTCCCTTCGATCCGGACATGTCAATTCGTTTCCGTCGATCCGTGGCCCGAGAGAACTGCGAGCAAAGAGGAAGAAAGAGGCACAGCCGGGCAGGAAGAGGTATACTTAACCTTCTGGGTTAGAGTCAGCCTCGGATCGAGCGCGTGTCCCTGATTACGGTGTGCAGCGACGTGGCTCATCCTGCGCGGCGGTCCGCCAGTTTCACGGAATGCGGCATGCCGCGGTCTAGGAAGTCTCCCTAGGAAGACTCTCTCGTTGTGCTTTCTAGATGAGAAAGCGGCCTCGTGTCGTCTCACGGTTCCACGGAATCTTCTCGGAAACCGTTTCGCAGATCAGGCAAACCAGCGGTCCCAGCAGTCGGTGTTGCTCAAACCGACGGACTCGTCCGGAAGTGGTCTTTAAACTGGGCTGCAGGAAGCGATCTCCTCCTCTTCTCTCACTTTACCTTTGCCTCGTCGTGTCATCTTCTCGCAGTACGATCTTTTGGCCGGTGGTAAGTGAAGACAGGAATTTTGAGTAGGGAGGAGCTGTATTTTCTTTTTTATATAAATTAGGCACCGAGATTTCTGAATTCTAAAAGTTGTAATTTTAACTCTGTTTGTATACGGTTCGTACTAATAATTGTGAATTGAGAAGCAATTTATCTAGACTAGTCAGAATTAGTAGTGAGTCGGTAGTGATTAGTAATGTAGATTGATTTTATGAACGTAATTAAAGTAATAGAATTTGAACAAAGATTTATTTCGACCAACATTTTATTTTTTGTTTCAAATGTACAAAAATCCACAGATTATTAATGATTAATTGATTAATTTTTTAATGTTAATTGGTTTTAAAGTTTATCTTCTTTTTTTTTTAATTAAAATTAATATCGGTCAGGTTGAAGCATTTGTGAGAGTACATTTTGTTTATTAACTAAAGTCTGATTGTGCAAAGTATTTTGAGTTGAAACGTTCTTTTAAGTTTCAGACATGAGGAGAATGATACGTCAGAGAGATTTGAAGTTCCCAGTTCTAAGATCGATCATCGTGGTTGTTAGAAAGAGAAAAATTCGTGGGAAATAAGTTCATCGTTTCACACTTATACGTGAAGAATCAGTTTGATCAATCATCTTATTTATAACGTGATATCCATTGCGATGAGATTGAAAAGATCAAAGAAGTCATATGACTAGAAGCGAACATCACACTTACTACTATAAAAGTATTTCTCAATCGAAACCGAGTAATTCATACTTCCAAACTACCCGACACCAGAGTCCAAGACTCCCACTACCATATCCAAGTTCCATTTCCACGAAACCGAGTCGACAGTTTCGAAGGTCTTTCTCAATCTCGAGATTTACGATCCATCGTCCGAAGCGTATCCCCGACGTTTTTCTTAACGTCTCAATCCTCCTGGAAGCCAACGTGTCTTTCGATACCGTGCAATCTTTGCCATTTTCTGTAGCCGAAAATAACAGGGATTATTCAAATGCGTTCGACCGAAGAAGTCTCTGGTTCTCTGGTTCACCGGCGGAACGCGCTAACAAGCGACGTAATTAGCGGTGGATCGCGTTAAGCCGGATCCCAGGGATTGAGATTGTGCCTTTCGTTGTTCCACGTGACGCGTCCGAGGAATTATTAAACGATAGCTATCGTCTATCGGTCAGATTTATAGGCCCGAGTCGTTAGTTCGGTAAATTGTGAAACCGCTTCTGGAAGAATGGGGACCAACGATTCAGGAGGGCCGATGATTCACGATCCTCGTTGAGGAAGGTGTTCCTCCGAGCCTTTTTGGACATGTTAATCCTGGACGGGTCTTGCAATTATCGGTATGATATCGAAATGATTGAATGTTTGATCGATGACTGGCTGCTACATGTGAAATTGCTAAAACTTGTGCAAGTTTCATCGAACGACTCGTCAATACTTTTTTTGGAATCTGTAGGTACTCATTTCGGGGTTTCGCAATTTGTATGAAATAAATACGTTGCAAGAATAGATGCATTGTTCGAAATTCAATCGAGATGTCGATTTTGACTCGAATACATGTACACTGGTTGCACGTGTCCGAAATACGCGGAGATTTACGAATCTGGTCTGGTGCGTTGGTGAATTTTAGGAAACGATTAAGATGATCGGATGACCGGAGTTTAATGGTGATTGATGATTGCGTTTAGGGCGCTAACTCGATGGTTCAACCTAACGAGCCGTCCTTCCCCTTCCTCTCGCTGAATGGCCGCCGGCGAACGAGCTGACTCACCAAATTGTCAGCTATCGTTCGCTAAACAACCAAAATGATCGGCCATTGATTGTTATTTAGACATCGTCGTCTCCTCATCATCGGCGACCCGTGAGGGGTGATGAACGACGAAGAATCGTAGAAACTTTGGAATTTGCGCGTGTTTGCATAACAGAATTGGACGAATTTCGTTTGAATCAGGAAATTATTTGATTTAATTAAATTTATTCAACGCACAAATTATTTTATTAAACTCTTGTACGAAATGACGAATTGTCTCAGAATTATTTTAACCCTTCTCCTCTATCTGGATATTACAAAATACATAAAAATTACCAATTACAGATGTTATGTATTATCCAAAAATAAATAACTTCATTTCAGTTTCACTGTTCCTTTTATACAATTTTTTGGCGAATGAAGAGGAGAAGAGATAAAAACGTAGAGAAGTACGATAAATCCAACTGTTCTCGCACGGTGTAATTCGTGTAATCCAAGTGTACGAAAATTTGAAAAAGTCCAAATACAATCGTACAGGGATGAGAACACACGATTGACACATGTGCTAATGAAATAGCAGAGGGTGGACGGTGACTACCAAAAAAAAAAAAAAAAAAAAAAAAAAAAAAATCATAAAAATCGAATTTATGGTACAGTAAGACGGACAATAAGTCTCTCTGTAAAGAAAGACGAAAACCAAAGTCGCGGGCGTTATTCGCCAAGATCGTTGGATCGTTGTTAAAGGTATCATTAAATTCGCGGGAACGATCGGCAGTCCCTCATCCCGGCCGAAAGCCAGTAATCTCCAATCGCCATTCAATTAAACGTTTCCCCAAATCCATTACCAATGATACGCTAATAACCATACGCAATTTATAACCGCAATTTCTCGATCCAGGACCAATCGGTTAACCACTCTCGCGGCGGCCCTGGCCCCCCTTTACACGGTCTCTTGACTCGTAACGACGTTCCGCACGACCTAACGAGGGGCCAAATATCCGAGGGGACGTTACGCCCCGGCCCTAGACAAAAAAGGGCCCGAGAGGAACCGCGGGGCCACGTATTGGTCGGCCGGCTTCAACGTTTGAATTCTCTAATCTAGACCCAAGGGGACCAAGGGGGATCTTAAATGGCGGCATAGGTGTATAATAGGGCCCGTGTCTGGCCCTCCGGGCTACTTTTAGCGCAGAATCCTCGAGCTCTGTCTGCTCCAAGGTTATCCCCTGGTACAACCCTCCGCTCGTTGTTTCACTCCTCGCCGTTCCTTCATCCGTTCCACTCAGATTCACTTGTTTCGAATTTATTTATTGGTTTTCATTTCGATCGTCGTTGCCTGTTATTTACTGGCTTATTTGTTGACTTTTATGCCTAGGTTTTTCATACACAACGATCCGGAAGAAACGTCTAACTCTTGTTTCACATAAAAACTGTAAAGAAACAGTTCGGTGTTGGTTTTTATTTGGTTTGACTTGTAAAGCGATTGTACGAAGAGTTTAATTTCTGTCCTCCGTCTGGCGCATTGTCTTTTTCAGTTAGGAACAACTGACGTAATAATATTATGCACAATATTAAATTCACGTAGAGTTCACGAATTACACAAGTATATATTGTAAAGCAATAAGACATTGGTCCAAACCTCATCATTAGATGCAAGGGTTTCGGCAATCGTTTCTGCCATTGGTTCTGTGCAAATGCGATTTCGAGTCCCGGCATCGTTCGCCAGGCCGTGTTAGAGGGCACACTTAGGCGAGAGCCGGCATTCATTTAAAAATTCGTTCTGAACTGAAACGCTGTAATGCATCATTCTTGGACGGCCGAGTTGAGTGTTAATTGAAACCCGGACGGATTTATGCGAGCCGTAAATATCGCTGGTTGATCTCACGGTGTTTAATGCATTATGCGTTTTGACATGTAAATCCCCCCTCCTCTCCTGGAGGGAACCAGTTCGACGTAATCATAGACGAGACGTAAAATATCGTTGTTGATCGTTGTTTATCGCTGGATAAACAAATACTTGACAATTAAATTAAATTCAAGTGGTCGGTTCGAGAGCGTTGAATTCGATAGCTTCAGACGAATTCAAGGCGCGACTTGTAACAACCAATATGGCCGATTAAGAGGGTATCCTTCTTTCTCCGATTTTTAGAATTATCTTTATGGATTAACATTGCAATTAGATTGTTGGAAGACTCATTTCGTTGTACAATATTATTTTGTAATATTACTTATTACCGATCACGTGAAAATAAGTTTTTGATATCAATTGATCTCGATATCTATTTTTTCAACTATAGTATAATATTTTATATAAATTTTATATAAAGCGAGTATCTTTTCTTTTTACGTTCTTTTACTCCTTTTAGCTATGGTAACTTTTGATGAATTTTCTCCAATTGAAATACTAGAGCTTTATGCAAAATGGATAATTGCTTCTACGTAATCAACAATTTATTTCGATTATGCGAAAAACACGGAGCAGTAATCGCTGTTCATAAAGTTAATAAACATCATCGTTCGTGTTATTGCTTCATGCTCTAATTCTGCTACTTCTGGTTTTAATCCCCTCATCTCCTGGTTATGATATAAACTCTATAAATTTATAATTGACGTTATAATATTAAAATAGATGTCCATTATACAACGGAAATATTATTTCAAATTATACTTAATGAAGCGTAAACTTCTTAAATTCATCAAACAATCAAGAGAACCTCCATATTCAGTAAATTTAACCGGTATTTATATCCAATAAATTTCTTGCCCCTGTAGATATTTTATATCTTACTTCGATATGAAAAGAAGTTGGAACGTCTGGAAGCAGCTTAGCCAGCGTAAGATCGACGAACGATCAATTTCCTCGTCGTCGTTCTTTTTGCTCCAGCATCCTCCTCGTTTTAATCTTCCGCCAAATCCTTCGGAACATGTGTATCCTCTCTAATACAATTCTCAATACAAAACACTAACAAGTTCGTGTAACAGATATCTATCCCATAAATTCCGAACCAGAAAAAACATGGACGTGTTTAGAAACCAGTTTATCCAATTCCCCATAAACTTCCGAGCTTCTATACCAAAGTTGCCATTAGGGTGTCTTGAAGGAATTACGGGGAACACTTGCGACTGAATTTAAGCAACTTAAAAATATATATTTAAATTCCATTTTTCTAAAATGGAAAAACAGCAGTATAGTAATGAAGATACCTTAGAACAGATGACTGTTATTAATATAGTAGAAAATATTTGTTGTAGATATAAAAGTTATATATATTCTAATATATGAGGATAAAGTATTCATATAATTTCTAGAAAAAAATAATATATAATATATAATATATTATATAAATTAATATGTATTAATCCTTTTGCTACTAGCCTCTTCAAATTTTCGATGTAATATTTTCACTCGTCAAATTTTCTTTTTTCTTTTTTTTGTGTCTAATGTCATAATTTCTCTTATATTTAATTTTGTAATTTCATTTTCTTCCTCTCACAGAATTTTATACATGTACACGGTCAGACACTTTTGAACGATTAATTCGATCGACGTCTAAAGATCACCCTGTATGCAGGAGTTCCGTAAAATGGAGTTCACCTAACGATGAACCTCTAAGGTCGGAAATAGGGCAAAGAATCGTTAAATTGGCTATCGTGGTGGCTGGACGTAAGATCATTAGAGATTCAGCGGACGAAGGGGTTAGAGATGAGTCTGGTAGATACGACGAATCCGGGCCAACCTATACATCACCGTTGTGACCAATTAGAAGCGGCGTTTCTTCGTTTCGTGGACGACAAAGGTTTTGGAAAAAGAAAAAGAAAAACTAGCGGAAACGAGGAAGTCTCGGGGATAGAAGAAACCGAGATGAATTCTATTGTTGCAATAGAATAAAGGAGGAGATCGAAGGATGCTGATCGAAGAGGCGATCTCGTCTCGATCAAAGTCTCGGTTAGGGAGCTGCGATACCAACACCGATGGAAAGATATTTAGCTTCGAAGAGGTTTCAAAAGTTTATGTTTTAATGTTTTAGACAAGTTGCTAGAAATTAGTTTCTGTTTATTTGAAAATTCTTTCTCGCGATTATAGTAATTTACTTTATAGTAATTTATACTTTACAACTAACTTAGATTCTATATTTAAGGAGTAATTAATTTTTCACCTTAACGATTTTATTTCTGATATCAATCTTATGATTAACGACGATACGTAAATTAATATTTTAATTCGTTCTAGTAACATCCCAATAAATGAGATTTCAACGGACGTCAATCATCATCAATTTACATCAGTTACAAACAGTCGTGTAATTAGAAAAATTCGTAAAATTCGAACGTAGACGAGTAAATTGGACTAGTAGATCGAAACCGCAAATTCAGGTTGTTGCAAATAAATCTTATCACCGTTAATGTCGATTATACAAATCAGGCTACTCGGCTCGGATCGGATTTTATAAAGAACAATTAGGATCCAATATTCCGGTGTACGATATCAAGGAAGGAACAATAATTGAATCCACCTACTCGATAACACCGAAGACAATAACACGTTATAACGACGGTAAATCGACACCTGACACTTGTTACGTTGGTGGTAAGGAACAATGGAGTTAGAAGGACAAGTATCAATGCCCACTCGCGTCTGTCAATCTGTCCGAGACCAAAGATGGCGACGAAATTAACGTGAAACTATCTATTGGATTGAAGGGGATTGTTTCTAATAGATTGGAAATTTTTTCTAACAGATGAAGACACACATGTACGTCTTAAAATGTGACTAACTTCATTTTAAACAAAGCAAATTCATTATGCTAAATTCTAATACCTGACTGTCCAAATACCTGATCATTCAAACCTGATCAATTGATTCTGACACTTGATTGTTCAAACTTGAGGAAAACGCACGATCTCGTTTGTTTCGCGTCGATTTCAAAATAGAAACCTGAGAATCAAACCATTTCAAAAATTTATCAATATTTTAATGTGAAATTTATTCATTTATTTTATATCGATCAACATTTTAAAATCAACATTTTAAATTTCGCGTGGCAGACGTTCTCCTCAATGGGACAACTCTTTGCAAAACAATCGTAAGTTGTCTCGAAACAAACCATCTTGTTTATTAACCGAAATCAGTTTCTCTATTCGCCCTCGCGCGGAAAGAAGTCCTCGCAGCGGACGGAGTGAAACGTGCATCCGTAAGAGCGAAGTCACCTGCGGCAGCGCGAGTTTTCCCCGACGTTGTGGCGACAACGCTTCGCGTCTAGCTAGCTCGTGCCCGTGACGAAGCGCGTGCACACACGGCGCGCGTAAAACGTCCGCGCCGCCCGTTCGCCAGTGTGCGGTCTACGTGTGGCCTTGGCTCAATGTCGCATACTTTACCGGTAGAGATGGGATCGAGCACCTCACAAGCACCTACGAACCTTCAGACGCTCGACTCGAATTTTCGTATTTTTGAGTATATATCATTGGAATACCGAGCTAGATAGCGATTCACGAGCATTCCCGAAAGTGAAAACACGATGCTTTCAATGTTGGTGGATTGGAGATGGGATTAAATACTTTCCGTAGTAAGACCCTTCGGACCTTTCAACACGTGGACTGCCGAAATTTCTGTGTTTTAACGTAGAGTAGATAACGTAAATAATTAGAATATCTAATTACTTTTTAGAAAATTATGTTTATTCTTGTTTAATTTAATTATTTTACTTTATTTTATTTTATTTTAATTATTTGGAAATATTGTGTTAAGACGGGATTTTCCAAAAGGATCAGCGTTGACGATGTGTACGACAAACGATGTGTGCGCGATTTTCAAATGATGTGTTCACATCATTTGGTGAACCGGATTCAAACGAATCATACACGTATTATATAGATTGCTATTATTATTATATAGATAGGTATTATTTTGCTGCTGCTTTGGATTCTGTAATGGATCGTTTTGTAGAAGTCTGATTTATAATATTTATATAATATTTAAGTATTATTATTTTCGAATCTTCTTACGGGTTTTCAAAAGCAATTTCTACAAAATAAGCGTGTTCATTTCATTGTATTCATATGCTCATTTCTTGCTTCGTATAAAGCGAACACAGTCATTCAGACATTGCGGAACTCTGATTTCCAAAGTTTGACGCGTTATTTGTAAAAGTTTCCAAAAAGAATCTGTAAGTACTCGTTCTAGGATCGCATTTCAACATTTCCACTTTCGAGTACTATTCGAAACTCAGACGTCGAACTTGGCTCAAACTCGCAAATACACGTTGAACTTGATCCCATCCCTATTTACGAGGCTAGATCGCGACGCAGCGTGCGTGCGTTGCCTTTTGTCACGTGCGTAACAGCCACGTGTTCAGATGCCATGCTGATACGCGAGAGTCACGAGATCAGCGAACATCGGGCAATAAAGTGGACTTCGGTGTAAGGTGGATTGTACATATTAATCATACTTGTTGAAAGAGCGCGTCAGGAGGATTCCATTTTAATGCGAATTAGGTAGAATAGATCAAGTTTGAAATTACATTTTTGGTCCATCTTTATATATATATATATATATAATTTTTCCATTTCTGTATTAACACACTTTTTTTATGTACATGCACATTTCTACATAGAACGTGTCAAGAAATGCAAGTTCGTGTGTTCAATTTTATTTTGACGTAGATCGATTGGCACGTGAAAAGATTGTAAAAGTTTGATTGTTTTTGGATCTGTGTTATTTATTTATTATTACATTATTATTTAATTATTATATATATTTAATGTATAGAAGATATTAAAAGGCACATATTTTCACAAAATCATCCGTTTTACACGTTTAAGTTGAGTTATAGAAGATTATCACAGAGAGCAAGAGTATTATAGAAACAGTTTAATTTTATTCGTACACAAGCGTACTTAAATAAAATTCAAGTTACGCGCGATTAATTTCCAACATTAATTCCTATTAAAATTAAAGAAGAAAAAATATCGACTGGGTTGTTTATAACTGATCGTCGACGACGTTCGATAATTTTGATTCATTACTTCACACTCTAGCATAAAGAATCGTCTATTGTTGTTTCTAGCTGTAAAGCCGTGATATATGCCCCGTAGCTTTTGTTCTGTCACGCCTTTTACGGCGCGGAAATATTCGGCATTTTTCCGTCGCGCCGATCGATCCAGATATAAATCACCTCGAGATGATTGCGATCTCGCCCCGCGTGTACACCAAATGATACACCTGGAAACGAGGCGTACGCGTGAAACGTTAACTTGCAATTGCAGGTGAATGGAAAAGAAGCCGGGGTAGGGATGATATTCTCGCACCTCGCGAATGCAGACCCGAGGATTTCTTTTCCCCTGGCGGTAGCAGACACGGTAGCCTGCAAGGTATTCCAGAAATAATTTCGTAGCTATTCAGTCGATGTGAGTGTGAGCTGATTTCGAATCGATATAACGTTCAAGACATTCGTTTGACAATTATTCACGCTCTCACTGACAAGTAGAATATTTTTACATTTGTTGGAAGTTTACTATTTTAGGTGTAGTATTTTTTAGACTTTTAGAAGGGATGTACTGTAAAGTTTATGAAAGAATACATACTGAAGAACAAATATCGACCGAATTGGCGATTGATTTATTTTGAAATAGAAATCTTCCTTTGTCAATCTTGTTCGAAAATCTTAGATCGCATTTGTTAAAAGTTTGGTACTTTTTTAACGTGGATTGAAAAAAGTATACTGTGATTGATTGAAACTAGGTCCTTATAGAAATAGAAATTCATCATTATTATCCATCTATTATCCATTTATCAACTATGTAAGAATTGGTATTGCGATGAGATTTTTAGATTTTTTAAATAAATACTAAGAGTTTTCTCTTCATTGAAAGATATATAGTGGCACACTGTTATTAACTCTATTGTATTCTTCGAATTTCCATGTCACCAAAACAAAAGCTATTAATATTTAAGTTTTGTTACTCCAATTTTCGTTCAAATTTAATACGAAATTTTGTAACCAAAAGACCCACACGTTTGTATCGAAAGAACTTATCAAGAGTTAATTTTCTCATCGTAAAATTCTTTTCTCTCAGACATCGGAGTGCATTTTTCACTTCACGAGTAAAATTTTAGTCACGTTGCTACGCACTGAAACGACGTGAATCGTGTTACTCGTTAAACAACGACACATCGCGCACCGCGATTTCCATATTTGCATCTTTCCTTCTCGTCGTCGACGATCCATTCGCAAAAGACAGAACAGAGAGCAGCTGACTACTTTCGATCGTGAAACACTCTCAGCATTATTCTCACTCGTGACAAGCTGCGAATGTGGCAATAATTCCGGTTAAACCTCAACTTCCCTCCTGACGAACGAACTGGTTCACTTGTCTTCGAGGCGCTGGGTGTCGCAACCGCTTCTCACGATCGTGGATCCGAAGCTTGAGGAATTTTAGTCGGTTATGTTGGAGCCAGAGAAGAGAAGGGACACGGATTTAGCAACGATTTTGATTATATTGATTTCGAGGTTGCCGCTAGGTTTTAATTCCCTGAAATTTATTTACTCATCTACAGTACGAGTTCCGTCGAGATTCGATTTTATTCGTTATTTGGAAAGACAAAGACTTGAAAAGAGAGTGTAAGTAAAGAAATTTGTATTGATTGATCTCGATTATTTCGATTCGTATTGATTTCAGGGTTGCTGCTCGGTTCTAGTTTGCTAAATCGAGTATTCGTTGGAGAACGAGAGATAATCGTGGAAAAACGATCAGAATCCGGCGGAAGTTACGCAACCGAGTGTTAATTATCGAGAAGTTGAACGATGACGAGCGTGTACGCTGCGTCGACCGGCGCCAGCCAAGTGAAAGTCGGTTGCCATCCTTCTCTCAATTCCCCGTTTCTTTTTCTGCGTGCGAAAGAACGGTGCCCGCGACAATAGCTTGCAGCGACAGAGAGAAAGAGAAAGAGAGACACGATCCTACCGGAAAACCTTCGAAAAGCGAAGCAGGTAGAAACGCTGTAAGGAAGTCCGGTGACGAGTATCGCGCTGTGCGAAAATTGGAGTGTGGTTTCGTTCGATGATGTCGGCAGATACGTACGTAGGTTATGTGACAGGTGGAAACACCATTGGGAATGTTGGGCGTATTATAGGAATCTTACAAAGTGGTTACAAGTTAGGCTCTGATAGCGAATAGCGTTAGTTCTGCATTAGTGGAAGAAACGATCATGGTCAGATTGATTTTTTAAATTAGTTTTTTACCGTATTTCTTGATGGCACGTGTTTTATAAATATTCATCGTGAAAGAGCACGTGGTAAATGGTTCTGGTCTTTCTAATCATTTATACATGCTAAATTCCGTGATAGTTTTACGAGCAAGAATTGGTACTGATTAGGTTGATTTTTTTTTCTTTTTTTTGTTTTAGCTATTTACATATTGTATTTTATACAAGTGTTTTACATCTGTGAGGAATTAGGTCACGTGATAAATGGCAATAATGGGCAGGTTGAATTTTTTCAACTATTTCTATATCCTACTCACACATGCTATATTTTATGTTATATTTAAGTTTCACATTTGTGAGGAATTGAGTTATATATAATAATTGAATTTTTCAATCGTTTTTTATGATTATCTGTGCCTGTGGTGGCAAATGACGATTGGAACTTTCTACTTGTCTTGTACGTGTATATGTATGTACACGTATTGCGTTCTATGGTAGTGAATTATTAATAAAAGAAATTCATTAACAGCGATGTGAAACGAGGTATGTACATACATTAAACTCCTGCATATTATGGATGATGTATGCTATACTTAAAATCGTATTAAGAAACAATTTACCTTTTCTCGATGATCCGAGTGATAGATTATATTCACCGAGGGAAAGGGAAAAAGATGGAAACTTTATTCTTACTCTTTATGACTACGGAATCGGCTGTTGCGAAAAAGTAAATTTCATTCAACGTGATATATCGTGATTATGTTTATATGGAAATTACAAGATATTTAATGCGAATGTAATCATACTGTACGATTTAATCGAATCATATTTAATACTTATCGTATGCTCCAGACGACTGTTCACGTTTACACTAATTTTTTCTCGCGTACGCATCCTCCAAATTGATTTCAAATTTTTACCGACTTTACATCATCTCTCATCACGCTTCGAAATGTTTTAAGTAACGGCACGTAGAACGAAAGTATTCAATCCGTACAAAACTAGGACGCGCCAACGTCCCAGAGTCTAAATTAAAAAAAAAGTGATAAAATGCCCGCTGTTCTAACTGCTATTAACGACTCTTCAACGTTATCTCCGCTAATTCCGTAATCAAAAGACACGTTTCCACTCACATTAGAGCGGCCGAGTACCAGCGACAGGTCCCCGAGCGAAAAACCGATAAAGAATTACCTTCCTACGTCCATTAGCCTTCGTAACAACACCGACGACGTATTACCTTGAACGTAACGTTATCTCGACAGATTTATTGCCGGCCACAGGCCATCCGAGTTCGCTGATTAATTCATAGAACACGCCAGTCCAGAGCTGCGAATCTCAATTTTCCCAGCGTCGCAATTGGAACGCTTCGATTTCGGCTAGACTAAAATGTCTATCCGTCATCTTGGTTCGGAGCTTTTCCTCGCCGCGAAGCAGCGGACGAAGGAGACACAAGCTGCACTGCCGTCTAACGAATAGCTGGGTCAGACTGCCGGCTCGGTAAATGCTGAGAATTAACCGCCTCCTTCTTGACATTTCGCTCGAGAAGGAGGAATCTCCTCTGAGAGAAGAGCTCGGCTTTGGCTACGGCCCACGTAAGGCCCACGGAGAAGGAGAGGGGACGCGGGGCTGTCTTCGTCTCTCGCTCCTCTGTCACGAGCCATTAGATGGTGGGCCGCGATACCGGAGACAAAGTGCGCAGTCCCGGCAAGAAAATGGACGAAGGATTAGTTCTGGGACACGGCTAATTGCCCGAAACTCTCTTTCCGCTATAATGGATGAAATTCGTGGCTATATGGACACGCGATACGCGGACTGGTTCTCGACTTAAGGCCCGTTGCACACTGTCGGCCAGTCGCTTCGTTACCGACCAGCCATCCAGAGAAACCCACAGTTCCTCGAAATTTTGCACAGTCGTAGACGATTTTTTGCTTTTCGATTTGGACTCGAATCTCAACCCGAATCTCGTAGAATTTCCTCCAAGCAAACAGCGTGAGGAGACTCAATGGCCCGACAAATTGGTAATTACTCTGAATCACGGCTACGATTTTTATCGGTTTTTTCACATTGTAACAGGCGCAATTTGCTTGGGGAAATTTTTCAGAAAAGCAAGCAACAGTTGTCGCTTGTAATTGTGCGAAATTTCGGCGAGCGAAACTTTTTTTTTTTTAAATCGATGAACAAAGTGACGGTCGAGTGGCTTGTGCCTTGCAATGTATCAATGAAAATCGAAGATATTCGAAGTTTCTGAATTTTCTTTTCGCTTTTCTGTTTTCTTGGTTTTCTAAAAGAATTGTTTCTTGTAAGCAAAGGTTGATGACAATTATTATCATACGAGGAGGCCGTCATATTAGGAATTATTAAAAAAAAAAGTCCGTTAGAAAGTTATGAGAAGAATTGGTGAGTGGATAGCATCGTGCTTTGGAGGTGCTTTGCACGTTTCGTGAATGTCAAAAGTCAGGTCTTTAAGATAGACTTGAAAGTTCCTGAAGAAGAGACCAAAGATTCAAACCCGACGATTCGAAAGTTGTCAGTAAGAAGATAAAATTGAAAGGTCCTAAATCTTGCAACAAAATTATGATGAAAATGTCCAATATATACATATATACTGTGGAACAACTTTGTTATACAACAAACTACACAACAAAGTCACTTGAACAGTGATTAATGAGTTGTCCGCGTTTTCGTGGCTATTATCAATACTAAAATTACCAATACGGTCAAAATGACCAATTTGTAATTCTTTGTAGAAATTTTGTAAATTCATGAGAATGTATTTTTGCAGATTTGAATCATTTTTCATAAAATATATGATGTATTGTATATTAATTTTATAATACTACAATGTTAATATCACATAATAATAATAATAATTTTTCATTAAACATAAAAGTTTGTGTCTTTTATCACATTGAAAAATTTTCCCTATTCTTTGCACTTGAATTTCACTGATGCAAGTCTTATAGTTTTGTCATTGGTAATTCTAGTGTAAAGAATTTCTAATATATATATATATCGATCGCAGAGATAATTAAAAACGAAATCAAGTGCGGTGGTCTCGCGACTGATCTCGACAGTGGGTATCGAGCCTAAAAAGGGATGTGTGCACTTTGGGCGATCGCGGCTGCGCCTCTAATTCGGGGAATTCTCGTTTGGAGAAAAGAGAGAACGTCGACCGCGGGTTAGCAGGCTGTTAGCTCCGCACGGCGAGAAACATTATCTTCCTCTCTTTCGTTCGCTCTTTCGGCGATTTTCGTGTGCTGGCCTGGATGATCGTCGCGAAACTTGGCCAACGCGGCGTGATTTAACGCCATATTGAGACTTTGAATTAGCATAGTCGACCAAAGCGCAAGCAGAAAAAAAAAGAAACGAGAGAGCAGAGGCCAAACGCGGTCGTGATCCAACGTGCCTGGCATTTCGCGATCGTTTTTCGAGACGAAGAAAAGCCGCAGAAGCGAGGTCGTTGATTTTAAGCAATCTTCTTCTTCTTTCTATCTTTTTCTCGTTTTTCTTCTTAAGCATTTGGCGGAAACGTAGGAAGACGAGCGTTGAATTTATAGCAGCGTTGAGAGTTCTTTCTTTCTCTTTTTTTTTTTTCTGATGGAGGCGCTTAATGGACGGAGTCGTAGAATACGTTTAACTAAACGTGGCAATATTGATCGTTTCAGAGTTTGAGTTTCTTGGAATCTAAGACTTTGGAAATTAATTGCTAATGGATTTTGTTGAAATTGATGTAATTGTGGATCTTCGAGTTTGTTGATACGTATTTGATGATCAAATAGTGTTGATCGAATGATTGTAGAATATGTAAGAGATCTTTGACTGTGAGTGAAAAATTTGGTTTCTTAAATATAAATGTATAGCCATATTTTAATTATCTTTAATAATCAGGTTTGGATGGCCTTACGTATGTCTGATGTTTCTTAATTTTATATTTCGTATATTGGAAATGCATCAATAACACATTTTTCTTACTTTTCTTTCAGGTATGTTGAACAAAGCGACGTGGAGTGGAAACAGGTACTCGATATATAGTTTAAAATAAATTATCAATATTCATTTGATGTTCACGAAAAAGTATAAAAATATAAGACACCTGATAACGTATAATTCCATATAAATCTATGGGTCGCTATAAGAGAAAAAGATTATTTTTCAATTCCAATTATTTATACCATTTTAAATTCTTCGGGCCTTTTCAGCAGTCTGCAACGCTAATGCAACGAAAATTAGCGATTGGTTGATTTAGGTCACGTGATTCGCGAGGGGGCGTCGGGTAAACCTCGAGTAGGAGTGGCGTTGACTGGTAAATGTTTGTATATCGATAAAATTTTATGGCAAAAATGTCGTCTTCGTTTCCTAGTCAGAACAGTTGCTTCACAAGTCGTGCAGTTTTTTTTCTAATGATGCATCGATGAAATACGCAATATCTCCGTGCACGAAATAAAATTTGTAAAATTTACGCAACGTCGTAGAGAGTTAATTTGTCAAGTTCTTCGAATTTTTCGAACGACAAGTTAACTAACGTTACAAGAATTCAAATTCAGATATTAAAATTATATTAAACTCCTTCGTGATGTTATGATCATCATGAGCATTCCACACAAAAATAGCATTTCATACGAATGTATGAATGAGAAAAGGAGCTGCACCCTTTCGACACAGTTTCTCGAGAAGCGAAACGATCGCGTTGGTACAAGAGCGAAAAAAGACATTCCCTAAAGTGTCATGCTCGCCGTTAAATACCTCTATATCGTATAAATATCCGCGGTAACCAATTGACATTCCGCGCACGTTAATTATCCGTGTCGTATGCAAAGTTGCCACACCGCGCGGAAGATAAGAGAATAGGCTGCGTGCGAGCCGCGTATCGGAAGCAATAACTCGGACAGCATAGCCAGTCATAATGTTTCGGCATGCAGCTGCGGCGAATTCTCCGGGGCCGAGGAGAGATAGTGTCGCGAAAGCACGCGGATAATTCGTGCGTTGGACGATCGATAAAAACGAGAAAATGTCGATCGTGGCACGGTATATACGGCGGGTATTTCAAAGCGGAGAAAAGGCAATCGTTACGATCGATCGGCCGAACGAACAACAAACAAGCTGAACGAAAAGGAACCACGTCCCACACATGCCGCGTACCATTAACCTTTCTTTCCTCTTTTTCCTCTTTTCTTTTCCTTTTTTTTTTTTTTCTTTCATTTAAAAAGAAACACTTTGTTACGAGTCGAGTCCTCGTTACACGTTTTGCAATCGCAGCCGATTCCTCGTGGCCCGGTCGATTCGGTGAAAGCGCTGGATAATTCGACCGGTGGATCGTTCATTACGGAGTTAACGATCGGACGAGTACATCGGAATTTTGTTTATACGGACCTCGTTTATTTGACTCCGATTTTATTTGCTCGATATATCCGAGGTCGAACTCGGGTTCGAAATTGAACTTTTATTACAATAAATTTATTGTCACGCAATAATTTTATGTACGTGTGTATATGGTGGAAAGAAAATACGTTTCCACTCGAGGTGAAAATTTTTATAACTTCTTTTTATCATCATGATTTAACTTTCTGCGACGTCTTTATTAGTCAGATATTACTGTTTGATGTAATAAAATACTACGATAGTTTGTGAGAAAAATAGTTTCGCTATTTTTCACGTGCTTGTAGAATTTTGAATAAATTTCTTCAATTTCCCGTAGTTTTAACATAATAACAAATATTCAGTTCATTTGACCGCTTTATATTTTTATGAAGATAATCAAAAGAGATAATCTAGGTAAAAATTTTTGAAAGCAAATTTTTTGAAATTTTAAATTTACCAAATCTACATATAGTATTATATAATGAGATATGTACATATTTATATATTAATATGTATCACATAATAATGGAGTTTAAGATCCAAACACGAGATATTAATATCAGTACGTGGGATTAGATTTAATTTAGTTTTTTTTGGCATCAACGAATCAAATTTCTGTGCTCTTACGAAGAACGTGACAAGCATTTGATCGTAAATTCTTTAATTTGATTATTATCGTGCTTCGTTTGTTTCGTCGTTGCTCGTTCAGAGATCTCGCATCGCAGAAATTGAGAAAAATTACACAACTTTGCAACTCTGTGAAAAATCTTTCCGCATACGTACAAGTTCTGCTTTTTTATTACGCAAGATCTGACACGTCGCTCTCTGCCCCTTCGCTTATTAAAAAATATTCATTACGCTTAAACCAATTATTAATTCATACGCGGCTCATCGCGATATTTGCTCTGCATTTCCTTATAGCGGAATCCTTCCTTTCTTTCTTTTTCATTCTGGCGAATACACGGCGCACGGCAACTCGCGTACCGAGCGAGAAGAACGAGAGTGGCAAACGAGCCGCGAGTCGGAGCAGGATAAAGGGATGAAAGATAGCGTTAAAGGAAGGCCCTCCGGTGGCGCGGCAACGCTAATTAAAACGTCTATGCAAATTTCTCTAATTGATGAGTCCGCCGCTATAAATCCCCGCCGTCGACTGCAATTAATGCCTTATAAAATTCCTGGCGATGCGACGCGGCGATCCGCCGTGGCTGGTCCAGCCGCGAAGTCGCGCGTGTGAACGTGCCATCTTCGCAACGAGATTAACTTTGCGTCAGTATCGCGATCTTAGGAATCGCGGGCTCTCCCTCGTCCCTTTCACTTTTGTCTCGCGCAGCCAATAATTTTTCGTTCTTGTACTCTTGCGATTTTAATTCCAGGTGCTAATTCATCATCGTTCTGTTATATTTAGTACCTCGTACTGTTATACTTAGTACGAAGTTACTAAACAAAAGTCTGTACACGTGTAACAAGCTCTGAAATATTTTAAACTATGAAATTTCAAAAATTTAAGAGCGATTGTTGGATTAGGAAGTTCAATTAGGAATTAAAATTTCTATTCGAAAGTATAAAAGAATCTGCGATAATGGTATCTCTAGCTGGCTCGTGAAAAGCATTCTTATCTCGATTCTTATTCTCTTGAAAACGAAGAGATGAATTATTTTTATTTTTTGAAATTCAGAATTTTACAAGTATTGTAACCTCTGTGTTTTGTGGTGGATGATCAACGCACAACGCGTCCGAGGATTGATCCACGTAATTTTTCGACGAACGCGTGTCTCGTCTTCTATCTCTGACGTTAATCTTTCGAATTCTGTTAATTCTGTTAATCGACCAAATCAACATCGTGTGACAATAAATCACCCTTCCACGTTATTCCAATTACTCGTGTTTCTCCGCGGAGAGAAACGATCGCGATGTGCGCTCTTAAATAAAATAAAAATTCGAAATAATTCGATCGACGTCTCAAAGAAACTGCGCTACGAGACGTCGTATATCGAGAGAAATTGTCCGAACGAACGGAGATTGAAATTAATCTCTCGTGATCTAAATGCAACAAAACAGAACAAAAGTGAAAAAGCACGACAACGTAAGAGTCACTGGGCTTGATCGCAGCAACATTCGAGAACAAACAGTTTTCTGTTACAGGAGTGACGAGGAGAGGAGCGATTGGAAGAGATTGGAAGAAAGTATTTCGCTATTAATGGCGCCAACGTATTCAGTGTGCCTCCGCGGATATAATACATTATCTTCGACGAGTCGCGCGGCAATTATTATTTAACGATAAGCCGTAAACACGGCGAATGGAAACGCCCTGCTCGTCTTCGATCCGCCGCGATAAAACATAGTTGCTCTCGTAATAAAAGGCGTGCGCAACACGCGGCCGAAGATCCGCGCGCCGCGTGTACCGCATAAAACCGCGCGCATGAAATATCTGTCGGCGTTCACGTACGTTCAGCGAATAATATACTGTACAAATAGGCCGCTATTAAATCTTTATTACTCGCATATCGAATCGAGGCTACGCGCCGTTGGATAATCCGGACCGTCCGGCAAACCGTGAACCGGCCGCGACGAAACGAGGCGAAACGAGGCGAAACGAGGCGAAACGAGGCAAAATGGCGGCCGGGCGAGGCGAAATGGACGGGCCTGCGCCTCGTTCAAATTACTCAAGACGCTCCGGATCCGTAAGCGGCTCGAATTCAATTTCACTTCACTTTGAAATATCATTGCCAGCCACCGCGCCACCGGATCTTTCTCATTTGTCAAGCCACTTTGCTCCGAGCCACTTTATTCCTTTACTCGAAGTCGCTCTACACGCCAGCTTGTTACTAATATCTCTTATCGGGCCTCGAATGAAGTTGCTGTTGTTTTCCTCACTTTCTGCTGGGCCGTGTTCCGAGAAGAAGAAGTTGCTGTCTGCTGTCTCCGATCGCTATCGTACTAGCTTTACACGATCAAAGGTATTGCATGGGGCAAAATGAAACGAAGTCGATGGATTTAAATTACCCAGTAGTCGGAGTCAATGATGCTGTTCTTGTTTCTTGTGTCTTTCGTCGTCAAAAGGTGATCTCGTCGTATTTATTTTTGAACTTGGAAGATTTCGTTGCTGTCAGTGTCATTTGATGAAAATTTATGACGTCGTAATAAATTTTCGTTTTCTGACAAGAGAAATTTTTACATAAATTTCAGAAAAAGCTCGAATTACGATCTTACGAGAATATCTGAAACGACGAGAATTGCAACAGAATTTCTGGTTTGAAGCAAGAGCGTGAGCCGTACCGTTTGCAGTTTGCAGAGAAACACGTTTGTATGAATAATAGACGGCGAAGAGTCATATTTACCGATGAAAAGAGGTTCAATTTAGACGGACTTGATGGCCTCCACTACTATTATCGTGATTTACGAAAGGAGCAACAACTTCCGAGTCGTCGACGCCACGAGAGGAGAGGCATTGATTACCAAGGTGAGATGGAAATGAAATTTATTACAGGAAAATTAAATAGCGAAAAGCACGTGTATCGAAACAAATTAACACGTGTGCGGAAATAAATATATTTTTCAACGATACAACGCTGCTGCCACGCACAGAAACGAGTAAAGTGGTAAAACGATACTTTGCAAGCAAAAAAGTTTATGTTTTAGAATGGCCAAGTCTTTGGACTTGATTATAACAGAAAATTATTGGAGGAATTTGTTGAGGGCCATATACCAGAATGGAAGATAATTCGCAGATAATTACATAACTTAAAAAATTATATAAATCTCTGCCTCAAAGAACGGCTGACAATTGTCAAACTCGTTTCTCTTATTTCTATCCAATATTTAGCAAACGTGATAACATTTTGCTAAATATTCCTGTTCAACCTTTCTAAACTAAATCAAACTAATTTCTACTAAACTGAACTCAAAACTAATTTTAAGAGAACGAGAGAGAGAGAGAGCGATCGAAAGTTGAATTAAATAAGCAAGTCGGATGGGAACGAGGGCCCAAGAACAGAGGAAAGCGACAACGAATGGTGATAAAGAACGGCGGAACGCAGGCGCTATCATCATCATCGGCCGGTGGTCGGGAATCGGTGGTTAGCGGTGCGTTGGTCGTTGGCTCGAGTTGATTTAAGAGGGTTGGTCGTGGTGTTCGGTTTATTGCGATCGTTAATCGATGTTTCGTAGGTTAGCGCAATTAAGTTAGACGCGCGCACCAATCAGACCGGCAGCGGATCGCATTAACGCACGCGATCCACCGGCCGCGCATAATCGTCATAATTATCAGTGATGACGGATCGTTCCGTCACACGCGCTAATTATTGCCGGCGAGGAGAAGACGGCCGTCGGCGTCCGCCATCGCCGTAGGCGTAAATCGCTTGCTCGCGCCAGCTCTTTGCGCTTGTAATGAATTTTTGTCGCGTCGGGCCCTCCATTTGTAACGCGGCGTTTATGTACATATATATATATATAATATATCCCCGCAGCCGATTTCGCGTCGCGTCGTGCGGTTGTTGCTCGTTCCGTTGCCTTCGTCGTACATTTTTCCCATTACCGATACGTTACCCGGGCACCGAACGGGTTAATTGGTCTGGGAAAGTTCGGCAACCGTCGAAGAATCGATCGGTACATCGAGATAATTGCTTTTACGTCGCGTACAAGTGTTTACAAGCACAAGTGAGCGACAAGTGTTATATAATTGCGAGAGAGTAGTTTCATTGTGAAGAAAAAAAAAAAAAAAAATGAACTAAATGGCTTCGAGAAACGGAAGCGAAACGTCCGAGGAAAATTCAAGTTCCATTATTTTTTGATTTTCATTATCGTGTAATTTTTCTTTTTCTTTTTTTTTCTGGTTTCATTGATTGATGATGGTTAATTCGATTCAATGAATTATCGATTGAAATCGAATTGATGTTTAAAAAGACCAGAACTGGAATTTCCGACGAGTTGCTCATTTTCTTCCACGAGTCCGTTCAACGAATATTATAAATATGAATATTAAATAAAATCATTTCGCGATACAACAAATTCTATGGACTTTTGAACAACTGATTTGAAAATTATTCAGGTCGAAGGGCGTCTAGGAGTAATAATACATCGGCCCGATACTCGAATTGCGTGTCATTATTTCGTTAGTTCAGTCGCGATTAGCGTGATTTATTTGGACATTTTCACTTTGTAATATTGCTCGCGCGGGATAGCTACATCGATGCTGAGAAATTAAAAGATGACGGGGTTGTTTATGCAAGGTGACACGCAATCATTGTAATCATCGTCCGATGATGGACCATCTCAAGCAACAAGGTGATCGTCGATTATTTCTGTAACATTGCTGCCAGATTGCCAGATTATAAGCGTGTACAAGCACGATTGCTCGAAATTACTGTCATATTTCATCATCCCTGCAATCTTGTCATTTCGAGTCTGACCATTTTTAGGAAACTCTACTTACCCAATTTTTATCCGACTTTTTAAAATATACGTTAATTCGTCACCGTCGGGTCGTAAATACGTAACAGGTGATCTCGAGTGTTTTTGAGACAAATGATGAAAAACTTGATCTTGGTATAGTATTTAGACACTCTAATAGAAATTTGCAATTTTCAAGTCGTTATTGGAAAATAATTCTCTAGTATTAACATCTTATTTCGCTTATCGAAATATGAAACATGGCAGTCTGATAAATTTAACCCTTGCTCCGTGAACTGGGTTCTTACCGAGGTGAAAGTTGTGAGTGGAATAAGGGACGAAGTAATATTAAAGATGCAAAATAGTAATGCTTTAGATTCCTTTAGACTCTCTCAATCACTCACTCTCTTCACTAGTCTGAACTCGCTATTCTCTTTTCTCAGATCCTCGCATCATGATTCCTTCTCCACGAACGAATCTTCCCCGGCACCGTCCAGAAACAAAACACAATACACCAGACACGACACTCATTCGTACACATTCATACACATTCGTACAAAGCCAACACACTCACAAAAGTTTTTTTGAAGAAATTCATACAGAGTTTAAATAATAAAAGACTTCAACAATAATTTATTTATTTGAGAGAAACAGTTTTTAATTTTAAATGTTACTTGAGATTTATAATAGCTGCATCTGTTTGTAACGAGTGAACGAAAATTTCGTTTAAAGGAAAATCAATTGTTCTTCAAGAAGAAGAAGAAGAAGACGAAGAAGAAGACTAAATCACACACAAATACTGATAAATATACATGCAGTATAAATATAATCACGCAGTAGTATTAAAAAATTCACGAAAACTGAAACTTCTGACGGTATTCATCGTTTGCGATGATATAGAAATACCTGTAACGTGTACGTACAGTGTATCTTTCAATTAAATTAATTCTGTTTTCCATCGAACGCGGGCGTGCGTGATTCCGTTTTCACGGAACGAGGGAGGGGGGACCGAGTCGTACATTTAGGTGCTTTGGAACCGATTTCGAGGTCTTTCACCTCCTGTGGAGATTGCCGCGTGACGTCATCCGGGGGATATAAGAAGATGACGCGATCGGTCGATCGTGTGGGTTAACCTGCTGCGTTAGCGCCGCTTTTCGATCGGTCATTCTGTTATACTTACGTACGTACGTACGTGTCTCTTCCTACCGGGCGTATCTAACACGCTACGCTCGTAACAGGGAAAGAGCGTGTCTTAGAGGCACGCAGGGAAAAAACAGAAAACAAAGTTGGCAGAGCTTTGCGATATATGTAAGAAATCATTACATCGGAGAGATTGATTATTATATCCGGAGCTACCAGGCTTGTAACAAATTGTAACAAATAAAGAAATTTATCCGAGAGAGGATATTGATTGATTATTGTATCCGAGTTGATGGATCAACGTGTTAAGTGCTGATTTTTATTATTTTCTGCTTACGCAACGTAACGTGATCAATAAAGCGGTGAGGTGGTTGTTTACAGGTACGCCGGATATAAATAGTTTGCCGTAAAATTAAAACAAACATACAGATTAGTATTGAATAAAGAATCAATCATCAATCGGTAACCAATTGCTAAAGAAACGTACGTTAATTTCTGATATTCTGATATTTCTGATTATTCATGACTGTAGAAAATAACGCCAAAGAATTGCTCGAGTCTAGGGACTATCTTTTTACAACTGCGACAGGTTGGAAAATTGAATATGCGGTATTCCACTGATTAACAAATGATTGTTGTCCATCGGGTCGACACAGCAGTCATCCCTCGAGAAATCGTCTTCCCTCGTTATAACGATCGACTAGATCAAACGTCACCACACTACGTCAAACACTAGATCGTTTATTATCGATTCGCTAAAATCAAACGTGCAATTAACGAAACGTAACATAATAACGTAACACGAACCTTTCACGACTCTAAACGACACTACACTAAATACCAGATCAAGCGTCTGTCATTGATTTTTGCCAAAATCAATGCTCTGCAACTTGACCCAACAATTAACGAAGAAGGCAATATTGAAACACCATATATATATATATATCGACCATATATATATCGTTCAATTCGGGGAATGTCGCGAAAAGATATGGACGATTTTTTTTTTAGCGCGACAGAGATTTTTGTCGACGCTCGTAGAAAATCCCACCTTAAGGCAACCTCCGATAGGACGTAAGTAGGTATCGGCGAATGAAGGATGCGTGGGAAGCCGGTCTGGTGGTGGGCGATCTGCCTACGTCCTGCGGGATAATAAATCTGGACTGGGGGCCTAGGTTAGACGATCTAAATACACACGCAGAGGAGACGTCAGTTTGCACACGTACGCTCGGAGCTCTCCCGCTCAAAGAGCGGATCTCCCTCTTCCTGGTGCCTTAATTGGACACTTCTTCGCCACGGTTCTCTGTCTCTGCCCCTTCCACTTCCATCCTGCCCCTGTTTCCTCCTCCAGCGAACCACCTTTATGAATATTGATCGCGGGTTACGGCCCCGTTTCTTCGTTTTCTTTTTTCTGCTCGCGTTCCGGAAGATCGTGCCGCCGGTGGATTGATTCTTCCTCTCGCGCGGTCTTCGTCCTACATTCGAGCATACGCAACAATGGATAATGCGCGATGGCAATCCGCGTCGAGTCTCTTGAACCGACGTCGATACTCGAAAACCTTCACGTTCCAAGAGGCTTGAATTTCGGACGAGTGGACAGTTGACGGACGGACGGGATATTTTTCATTGCCGAGCATAGACTTTGGTTTCTCGATTTCAGGAGTGAAAGTAGTTTAGATTTAGTTAACTCGTGTGCGTAAAATTATAAATTATTTCTTGCTACTTGACTTGGCTTGGCTTCGATACATCTCAAGCATTGTAATAATCAACGAAGGTGGTCTCACTTAATATTGTAATTTTTAAATGAAACATTTGTACGAAAATATAAGTTCGAACATTTTTGCGAGCAAGATACACAGTTCGTTCTAGAGAAGAAGAAACTAGCCTGTTCCCGTTGAGAGTCATCGAAATCCAAACGGAAATTCCAGATAAGATTGCGCTAAGATAGATAAGACAGAATTTACACTTGCTTTTACGCGTCCTCTTCTTTGGAAAGCGTTTAGGCCGTAAGAGTGACTGATTCCTCTGCAACTATTATTTTCCTCTTCGTATTTGTCTTTGAGCAATTTACCGACGTGGATTTCCTGCATGTGACGTTGATTCGCTACAAGCACACAGCCAATTACGCGCAATTCCATGGAACTCTGCGTGTCAAACAATTTTTATTTATAGCAGTTTCGTGAGAAGACACCACGTGGAAATTGTAAGAAGCGGCAAATTCGCATTTATAATTCGTTCACGTTTTCTATACTCTTTTATGGTTGTGGAAAAGTGATGACTCAATGGCGAATATGTTAACGATTTCGACGAAGTAAAATCGATTCAAGCTAGATCCCCATTAATAACTGTGCTGTTTGCCAGATATAATTTACAGCGCCTGCTAAATTGTGCGTTCTGAGAATCGAAAGAAACTGCGGTATCGGTAAATCAATGAGAATTCAACGCTCGTAGGTGACTTGGAATTTTTAACGATTATTATTATTGGACCGCCGAGCTTATGCAAATTCGGACTTTCGAGAATTTAACTGAATGATAAAATAGAGCCTCGGCCGGAAGAATGTTTCACGCGTCGAAAGTATTTTGGATATTTCAGGTATTTGAAGAGCAAGTCCATCTTTGCACTTTTACTGTATTATGTATCACGTAGATAATATAATTAATAATTACAATAATAATTATATATTTTTTCTTGCAAATCAATCATTAGAAATTAATTAGAAATACAAATACATTCAAGAAATTAACCGCAGCGCGTTCATTCTCATTTGAATTTGTTCAATGTAGTCTTAATTTCATCGAAGTGGGTAATCATTTGTCTTCATAGTTACGTCAACGACGATCGCACGCATACGTAAACGGACCGGCACGTGAGAACAAGAGTTACGTGATGGAACAGGATACGCTCATTAACGTCGAGCTAGAAACATTTCCACTTGGCTATAATATTCGCGTGTCCGTCACATCGCGTATCGGTGTTTGGTCTTAATCACAGAGTCTTGCCTGCCTCCTCTCATTTCCTCCTCAATTTTCACTGCACGCGGTCCTTTATTCATCCCCGAGCCTCCGCCGTAAGTCACAGCAATTAATTATACCAGATGAATTATACGTCTCGATACGTATGCGGTGCCCCTTTCCTTGCCAAAGCCGTTCCCCATTTCCTCGAGTGTCGTAACAGTTTCGAAATTGTCCAAGTCGGTCTAGCGGTGATTTGTCTAACGAACAGTCACTTTGCAGTCACTCAGGAGAAAACGCCGACGCGAAAGCTTCCGATTGACACCAAAGATCGAGAAATCTCACCTTTGGTAATTAAAGAATTGCACTTCTCGAATCGAAAGTAATTCGTTTCAATGAGCCAACAATGAGATGTTATTGAGGTTAAATTAGATGTAGGTGATTTCAAGCAAAGAAAATTCTATTTGTTTTATAACGTTTTATTTCACAAAGTGGCCACAATTGTGACCACAATTGTGCCCCCGAAAAATTTCCATTTCCTGTCATCCCCCTTTCTGCTGTCGTCACGAGGCACTCCTCCGTGCGATATTTACTGACGTATCGTTCGCCAGGGAATATCGCAATGGAACGCCCGTTAATTCTGGATAAGTGGGTTAATTGTGTATAAGTTTCGAGCCGCTCGTCATCAATCACGCGTAAATATCGCAATTTTTACGCTAACAGCGAATTTCACATAACGTGAAATTTTCGTGTATCGGAGTAAGATAGGCGTTATCGCTTGAGTGACACCTAATTAACAAATGACTGGATTTTCGATATTCCGCAAGAATATCATCGAATTTCGCGAGGTTGCCTCTCGGTTCACACGGTAACTCGCTCGCGGACAAACATCCGGGCCGAGGTTGATTGGCACGTGAGGCCTCTCCTCGCAGATGATTTATGAACGCCGGTTCTCTCTTTGCCTCGATTTTTTTCCACCTTGTGTTCTCGTTGTTTCGCGTGGAAGTTGTTAAGTACGAGCAATCTCGTTGCGAATTTGGAAGCGAGTTCAACGAGAGAGGAAGAGCGAACGAATAGACTATCTATTTATGCAAATAGTTCAGTTCTGCTTCACGCGAGATGCAAGGAATCTCTGCTTTTTAAATTTTTACGGTACAAAGTAGTTGGTACAGCTTGAGTATAGAAATAACGCAAACGGACAATGAAAAATCCACTTTTCACAAATTTTTTCGAGCAGACACGCGGAATATTCGGGAATAAAATTGAAAAATGGAAAACTTGTTATATGTAGCAGATGGTACGAACACGCTTTCGTGGCTCACGAACATTCGTTCATTTGGCAAATCTGTGGAAAAGTGCAAAAGATGCGAAATATCGGCGAAACGAGCTGAAGCGTCTCGTAATCCAGAAACGGAAGTGCGTTGCCGCGTGTCATACATCTTGCGACGTCGCGGGAACTTTCACGTGCCTCGCCTGAAGAGGCAACGTTGAGTTTCCTGAGCGCGAACTATGACATTAATTGTCGGCGACTGCATAAACATCGACGAATGCCTCGACGTCAGGCTGTGGCCAACCTGTGGAAGTGTGCTTTCCAAGAGATCCGTTCGACGGCTTGGAGGACTTTCACGGCGGCCAGCGGGCTCCTCCGTAGTGAAAACTGAAAGTCACATCGTGTCAACATTGTAAAGTAATGATTATTCGTGTTACGTCTCGCCACCACGTGTCTTTGACCATCGAGGTACGTACGAACGTGAACGTTCTCGTGAACAAACATTTGCACAACGAGTTTCCTCCGCGTGGAATTAATCTCCGATTCAAAGGAAAAAAAAAAACAAGACGATCAGTTCAAAACCCACTCGTTCTTTTCGAAATATTGCACGTCGCGTGAACAAAGAAGAAAATGTTCGCCTCGGAGGACGATTTGACCCCCCGTTTATTGGGCAAGTTAAGGAATAAAGTGGGAAGAAGAGTGAAAGAAAGAGAAGTGGGACGAAGAATGAAAAAAGGAGAATGGGATGGTTTAAGGTGATGAAAATGAAAATGATGAGAGAGAGAGAGAGAGAAGTATTTACAGTGGCTTATGAAAATGTTGAGTACTCGCCGAAGGAAATTTTTATCAATAAAATGCTTTGCTTTTTTTTGTTTATTTTTAGTTTACTTTAGTACACTTTTGGGACCGATGTTTTTTGGTTGATTGAAATTCATGAATTATTAATGAAAATTTGCAGAAGAAATTACAAAAATTAATTATATTATATTAATTATATCATGGCAATAATTTAAGTCCTGTTTCGTGCTTTCGTAGAAAAAACAGGTATATTTGCTATTTGATCGGATGGTAATCTATTTATTATCCAATATAGATAAATTTATGTTTAGCATAAATACAATTGCTAAATAAAATTTTCTAAATAAAAAAACTCCACTCGTTCTTTCAAAAAATATTGTCGCACAGGAAAGAAATGATCGAAAGAACATCGACGTACCTTCTGAACGATACGTTCACCTCGAAATGAATTTTCGCACGCAGACAGAGTCCCCCCAAAGTAATACGTAGTCCAGTTTAATTGCAAACAATGGCTCGTTCGTCTCGTTTCGTATCAAGGGAAAGCCACGCTCGATCGAATCGTTCGGCGTAATCGGATTTTTCCCCGGGGAACAATGATTTAGCACGAGCAACGATAACGCAGGCAACGGGTAGGTAACAGAGGCTTGTAGCAGGAAGAAAAGTCAGCGCGGTGCCCGTTATGTTCCGAGATCGCGGCCAGGAAGAATGTAAATCACTGTCGTTGATTAAACGATCTATTCCGTCCACCTCTTAATTGGACCGGCGCGTTTATAACACGGTCCAATTAAAAGGGAAACGTTGCGCTAAAACGCGATCATACGTAACAAACGCCCGATAGCCGCGTCTCCTCGACCTGTCACGGAGACGTTCAAAGAACGCTCGGTCGAGGGGATGCCTCGCTCGTATCCGCTCTTCAGCTTCGTCTCGTCGTTTTGTTTCGCTGCCACGTGTTCCCGAGCTGGACCGGTTTCCACCAGCTGTATCGACGATTGTCGAATCGATTCCCGGTATTAGGAAACGGGAGGGAAGAAAAACAGAAAGAAGCGAAAGAAGAAGCGAAACTTCCTCTCGCCGAGGAAAGAAAGGGTTTCGAATTAGAAAATACCTGATCGTAAAATTGAAGAGTCTGTGTTTGCTTATTCGTTTATCGATATTTGATAAAGTAAACGTGTCGCAGTACACGTGCCTTTTCTTTTTCTTTTTCTTTAGAACAAACCACAACTCAGCGAGAACTTAGTTTGAAGAGCGACCAAAAATAATAGATCTCTTTTGGTAACTGCAGTGGCTGAGGGATTTTGAAAAGAGGAGGTTAAACACTTAGTAAATGTGTAGGTAACGTAGATCGAAGAACGAAAGGAACAAATTTGTCCAAAGAAATTAGCAACACGTATTCTACCCAACCCATGATTAAAAATCGCAGGCTGAGGTCGGAATAGCTATCGAAGATAACGGAGAAGACCAACCATCCGCCAGGACTGTAGAAAAGACCAGAATCTCGAGAAGAAGCGACACGCGGTGTGGCAGGCTTGCTTATCTCGCCGAGGCTGAGCTCGTCGCGTTCGCCCGAGACACACTCGAGGAGTCTGGGCCCTAGCGAGATATAACGTACGGCTTATGGCGTCTGGATGTAAGTTGGCGCTTGCCAAGCGGACACCACGGATAAGTGCATAGATCAAGAGAAAGAGAAGCAAGCAGAGAGCCCAACACAACAAAGTGGGCAAGAAGAAGACCATTTCTTCCACTTCTTTCTCGCCTCCTTTTCCTTTCTTCCTCCCTCTCTTCCACTCCCATTCCCATTCCCATTCGTTCCTCCTATCTGTTCCTTGACTTCCTTGTTCCTCTAGCGTTCAGCTCTATCGAGGAAGCGGTCAAGAGGCACCGGCGCGGGAAATTAATGGGCATCTCGGTTGCGCGCGTGAATTGAGTGGAGACTCGTGTTAATTGGGATAAAGCCTCGTGTTTTTCATGAATGAATCAAAGCCCGTGTCGCGTCTAGGCAACGCTCGGTACCGGTGGAGCCGCACAGCGCCAGTGGTGGTTCCGCTCCGATCGTTCGCGTCCTCCAGCTACGTTTCTCCCTCTTGACGAGACTAGGTTTGTTTCAACTTCTTATCTGATTGAAATGGGCCCAACAGTCAATTTCTAAGTACTATTTGGTGACATTAATAAAGTCACAGAAGCAAAAAAAAAAAAAAAAAAAAAAAATTCATTCTATTATCAATTTTCAATACCAACTGGTTCCAATAATATAATAATTTCATCAATACGTGTCTTCTGAATTTCAATAAAATAAATGATTAAATTTATCCCTCTTGGAGCACACGTTACAGCAGAAATCCATTTCTATCATTTTCAATACATTTATTATTGTTTTGATATTTAATAATATATACGTATCATTTATATTATTTTGCCAGACAAGGTTAATAAGAGTTCACTGACAGTGAAAGTCTCCTCTGCTAGTGAGGTTCCATCACTGTCGACTGCAAGAAAAAGAGACATCTTCTCAGTGACAGAAGACGCAAAATTTCTTGCAAAACCTCGATATCTCGTTAGAGAACAGAAAGTTCATGTTCTCTGCTGTCGGCAAACTGCAATTGCGCTCCGTTTTCGTACAATTAATTTAATCGCCGCCAGTTTTACACTGAGCTACGTGTAAGATACCGAGTGTTCAATTTGGCTTGGAAAAGAAAAAAAGAGTCCGCGCGAGTTTCGCTGTACTTGCTTTCTTCCGATTCGGACGAAGACCCGCCAGGGTTGAGAGCTGCTGCTCGCCCACGCTCCGCTACATTCATTCACTTCTGCGTCGATCTCCCCTGGCCCCACGTCGCGTCCACGAGGAGGAATCGCGCGATCCCTTCGAGGTTCGAGCGTGTTCACCGTTCCTCGCGTGCGCGGTTCACCACGTAGCTCCATCGGCCACGTACCCGCCCGTGTACGTACTTACGTGTCCACACTCGCCTCGACCTCGCGCCAGCTGACGTCATCTGATTCGTACACGTTTATCGGCGCGCGCGCGCCCCCCCTCGCCACCCTCTGCCACCCCCCTGTCACGCGAGCCGGCCATTAATAAACTTTATTACGCGGCCGAATCCGCGTGGCCAAAGGTCTTTCGACGCGGGAGACACGAGAGACGCGCGTGGCTACTCGGCATATACAAGGTGTCTTGGGCTGGCTACCTAGCTGGATAATTGGTTACTTTACAAAAACCCGAGCTGAGAAGGAAGAGCAAAATTTTTATCGTGCAATTTTCCTTTTTTTTTTTTTTTTTTCGAGAAAATTCAAATTCTAGGTTGTGGTTTAGTGCCATTCGGGGAATATAGTATTAGACATATTAAGGATTGTCTGCCAGATTGTGAATTTTTATCTGTAGAAAATTCGAAATTGCACAAGACGCACGTAAAGTGGGGAAATGTGCAAAATATCTGGAGCATAGCATATTCTCGCAATATCGGACTTTTATAACATAGTGTGCCACACGAAATGAAACGAAATTTCACGTACTTGGACTCAGTCAAATACTATAACGCTACAATATATATATACACAATTTTAATTTTTTTCATAATATAATAGCGCACAAATAACTTTGAACGTCTTTTGAGAATCCAGCTACGTACAACCTGTCTCGGGACACCCTGTAGATTATCGATCCCATCGTTCCATCGTTCGAACCTTTTATTTTTCCGCCTCTTTCGCCGTTTCTGTTCTGGGTGTTTTTTGGTCGGCCACGGTATCCTTTTTCGGTTTCGGTGTTTCTGCACGTGTAAGGGAACTTTATTTGATCCCCGAGGTTGTGAGTTATCGGGGTGGGCGTGGGTTCGGCGAGTAAAATAATTAGAATTTAATGAAATCGAGTTGCATGCGTTTAGCGGGTAAAATATAGTACTGGACTATCTCTGTTATGGGTCTTATGGCGCCAGCCAAACATATTTTCATGGGAACGTTTCCAGTTGCTGTTACACGCAGATGGCTCTTTGAATATTCGTGAGTTTTTTTCTTTTCGTTGGTTCGTGACTCCTTTTGATTCGCAAATTTTTGGGAAATATTACCGTAAATAGAATCGTAAGTTAAATGTCGTGGAAGATTGTAGACTCGGGAAAGAATTAAAAAAAAGGAACGAAAGAATGTTTCAAAACTGTTTAGAAGGAGGTACCTTCGTAAAAAGAAAAATAGCACTTTTTAGAAAACAACAGTGGAATTGAAATTACCTTGTATTTGGAGTGATAAGAAATACAAGAAATTGTTTGAAAAAATTACTAATCTCCAAGACAACTACTTTTCCAAGAAGTAACAATCAAAGAGCAACAAAGGTAGAACCAAGTATTTACGTATTTATTTATTTATAAGAAATAAGCTACTATAAGGTATTTACATACTACCAGAGCTATAATTATAATTCGATAATGTTGCCACTATACGACGAGATATCCTGGCCATCATTTTAAAGTATCGAACTTTTCAAAATGTTTCATCTTAACCGTGCACTTTAACCGCTGCAAATTAATTGTTCCACTTTTTAACCACTTCTCCCGCGTTCACATATTTAATAAGTTCTTTCGTGACGTCGGTTGTTATGAATTATGAATCATCGGCAAAGTTTACCTACTTTGACCAACGCGTCGCAGCGACCGAATACCTGTCGGGTGTTCAATTTGAATTGCAAAGTGAGATGACTGCGTTCGAGGAACAGCTAGTTTATGGGCTACTTTTTGCTTGTTGTTTATTGAGTCACGTAGACGTAACAATTCGTACTGACTGGTTATGTAAAAAGAGTATCACCGTCTCTACATCTCGATTGGAATCTCGCGTACGAATCATTTCATACGTTTCTTTATCTTTGATAGCTTTATTTCTGCCTCTCGTCAAAGACAAGAAATTAGAAACAACAATTGGAGAACGAAGAATGATTAATTCTCCATGATCAAAATTTTGTGTGCTTGCGTGGTTAAAAGATTGTAATTTATCACAGTTGTTTATATTTGTAACTTCGAATCTGAATCGAACAAACAGAATAAAAAACAGACACGATTCAATTATTTTTATTAGTTAATTTAGTTAAATTTCATTGTTTTTGACAGTTTGAAAATCTGAATAAATTATTTTTAATAATTTAGAATATAAAGACACGTTTCTTGTATCATGAATTTACATACAATTGGTTTAAATTCATTTAAATGTGCAATCACGTTAACGAAATTTCGAAACGCTTTACGTAACGCGTAAACAGCTAATTTCCACGCGCAAAGAGCGAGAATCAGGTGAACGAGAAAGCACGATTCGTGTGAAATCGATGACAAATCTGCCTGCGTGCACACATCCGTTGGATTTATCGCGAGATCGTGCTATCGCGATTAGGAAACTGACGCCCTCGACACTTTCCACGATTCAGCGGGAGAGTTCAATGAACGCACAGGCCAGACGATTTTCCGTAAGCAGCGGATCGTTATAGAAAGTTTCGCGCATTAAGACGTCTCGTGGACTGTGCGCGATGTTAATTGTACAAAGATCCTGTTCCCACGCGTTTTCAGAGCAACGTTCAAACGAATGTGTCTTAATTTAACGAGCCGCCGTAGATACAAAACGAAAGATATAAATTACACAACCCGCGACTGATATCGTTGAACTTTGGTACTCGTAATAATCTTGGGATTTTGCGTTCAATTTCAGCATTTTCTCAGTTTATTTTTATTATTGACTTTGTTGTTTAAAAAGAAATTCAGCGTTTTTTTGTTTATTCAATTTCGTTACTGAAGAAAATTTTTATCAGGCATCATGCGAAGTGTAAAATACAGCCAAGTACACAAGTTACTACGACGATACAATACAAATTTAATTAATTTAATAAAATTATAGAGATAATAGTTACGGTGGCAATATAGTTAATATACATGTACGTCATTTGTAATTGTCGATTAAAAATTATGATTTTAAATGGTTTAGGTTAGGTTAGGTCGAGATGGCCAACGACACGTGCGATATCGTTTAGAATTTGTTCACTGAACACATTAGCTAAATTGGAAGACATTTGTTCGTTCAAAACTTGAACGTACGATATTTGCAACAAACACATTATTTTATGTTACTTTACTTTAAGAGCTCTTTAAAACCACGCCAAGAAGAAGAGCGTAATGAAAATACGGAAGAAACAAGGTGGATTAATCTACAGAGAGACAAGTGAAGAGAACAAACGGAGAGAGAGGGAGAGGAGAGACGATGCTGGCCAATAACCTTCTTCTTCTTCAGGGCTTGGCAACGTTGCACGCACGTAGGTAGCCGGTTGGTTAATGATGCCCGCGCGAATCGATGATTCGTCAATGTCCGGTGCGGAATTGGAATTATCCGACGGAAAGAAAAAGAAAGAAGAAAGAAGAAAGAAGGGAAAAGGAGCAGGGCGTACGCGGGTCCTTGGTCGTGCATCGCGTCCCTCTTCGGTTCGAGAGAAATCGCGAGAGTGCAATATTAAGCAATCGAGCAATCGTTGCCTTCGGGAGAGAGGACCCAACGACGTTCTCCGGAAGTGCGCGCGACAAAAGGATTAATAGCATTCCGATGCTCGCCGCGTCGAGTTTCCTGGTCATTTAACCAGATTTGAAGAAAGCGGAGAATCGAACACGCGTAACAAGCACGAATGGAATTGCGAGACAGGACGTTTATCTAACTTTCGTTTAGCGCGGACATCGAGTCAGAACGCTAAGTAATTACTCGGGAACTATCTGGATTTTTAATGGACGTTCGAGTACGCGTATCTAAAGAAATTAGGTAATTGAGCAAAGAAGTTGGGTAACTCTGCTCTCTTTGTGTCGGAGTGGAGAGTATAAAAGTAATTCGAGTCCTTCTAATCCGCAGAATTTAAATGAATTCACTAGTCAGTGATTATCATTTGAAACAAAATTTTACGTCGAACGTTTCATCTTTGACTACGTCTTCTAATTGCGACACCTATTTAATTCTTATAGGCACCTATGTAGTGGTAAAAGCTGACAACGAAGCTTCCACAAAATTTTGGATGAGAATTCAAAGAATGCCAAGATGATATACAACGTAATATACAAAGAGAATAAAACAATACCAAAAGAATCCGTCATTTAATAAAAAGTCCATCTGAATCACATAATTTAGCCATTATGTGTGGATCGTACGTGACGACGTACGACGTACCAAGAAGTTTTTACAACACGATCAATCAAAGTGTAAATAGTCTATATATGTACACAATTTTTCAAAAATGGTTCATAAATGGAACAAACAGATAATAGAAAACACGCAGAAAGCAAGATGAAAAGACGTTCCTTGGACTTCAATATTCAAATCAGTTAAGCTAAAGTTAACCAATAAGTAGACTGACAATAACTAACAGTTCTCTTTCTGATAAAAAGCTAAGTTAGAATCCAACGTTCGAGAGTAGAATCGAATCGCGAGCGTAGTGGATCGGCGAACCAAGAAGGAAAGAGGCAGGGTCCCCCACGATCTTGATCACGATATGCGAATATTATCCCCGGAGGAGGAAGCGCGAGCGACGCGGAAACCGCGGAGGCCGTTCCGTTGCACACACGTGGCCAAATGCCGCGCAAGCCCGGAATCGTGACTTTTTCGCGAACACCACCTGTCTATCTTCCGCCGAATCGTGCACGTATCGGTCGCACGACCTGTCCCGGCACGTAGGAGGAGATCATCTCCATGATCAATGGTCCGCCACGGCGGGCTGCAGCCGACTGCATGTGTCCCCGGGGCCATAACTGTATTCGCGGATAGCACGTAAGATTATGGATGAACCGTTGCACAGTTGCGGAACAATGGCAACTTAATGGCAATGCGCGCGGCATCCCTGGGCTGCTGCCACGGTTCCACGCCGAGCGTTCGCGGTTCTCTGCCCTGAGCATAGAGCGCCAAGCCACGTTCACGTTGCTGCGACGATTTTCCATTCGTAGACATTTCTTTTTTAAATTTATTGCGTTTCGTCGCAGCAGATCGATCTCTTTTCGTCGGTAAATGGACACGAATTAGTCCTACCAACGTAAATCTTCTCCGTAAATCTTGCTCGCCATCGTGTTTTCATCATTTTTCTCCTAAACGATCTGTTGTCTTTCTACCGTCTTCGAGTGCAGTTTGCAGTAAACAGATAAGTGAAAAAATGTTGTTGATTTAAAAGAAATGGACACGTGATACTAAACTGTTCTTCTGTTTTCGAAAGTACGTACATTCGACACAAAGAATTTTTAACAAATGAATAGCTAATTCTTCGATCTTCACCAGAAAGAAGATTAAAGGATTTAAAGAAATAGAAGAAATTAAAAAATTTCTTCGAATCACGTAGCTTCGAAACGTAGCAGTCTGCTATGAACATTTCGTTTTATATAAAACATGTTGTTCCGCAAATATTTCAGTGAATTTTTATTATACCGTTTCAAAGTTGAGATAAGTGCAAGAAAATTCTTTCCAATTGCGCGACTTTTGGTCAGCCGGATCGGTCGAACGTCCCATTATGCTTTGCGTAGACGTGCGTGCACGCATCCTATTGTCGCAATAATGCACGTTCCTACTCTTCACGCCCGGTTGCCGGAGGCGTGTCGCGTTCCTAGGAATGTTGCCCATCTATTTCGCTACGATCGGCAATTTTCTAGCGGTTTGCGTCGCCTGCTCGTGAGAGGAGGTTTCGTTACGCCGAACCGATTGTTCGTCGATACAGTTAACAGAGACGCAGTCGCCTCTATATCGATTAATTCTATTCGGGACGATCGGACAATCGAACTTTTTTTTATCATTGACAGTGATTTTAGCGGGCCTCTTCAAGCGCAACGCCAATGCAACGAAAATTAGCGATTGGTTGATTTGGGTCACGTGATTCGCGAGGGGGCGTGGTGTAGACCTCGAATAGGAGTGGCGTCGTCTGGTACTGAGCGATCGCGCCTGTAATTTGTTTTGTATCGATTCAAATGTTTGCACATCGATAAAATTTTATGGCAAAAAGTCGTCTTCGTTTCCTATTCAAAACAGTTGCTTCTAGGCCTTTCAGTGAGACGAATCGTACTCACTAATATGCCTTCTCATGCCGGTCTAATCTGTTGGACATATAAAATACTTTTCGCTTTTCTTTTGATTTTTCATTTCTGATGGACGCATTGTATCATACTTTCAAAGGAATATATATTTCTTCTGAGGTGTTAATTTTTCATAATCTTTTATCATAATGCTTATATCAATTTCGTTGAGTTATTTTAATGTTCAGTCAGTGTATTCGTATACTTTGTTCAAGATTAACTTCCACGCGTTATTTTCAATTTTACGTTTAAAAATTTCTTTTGTATTTTAATTCAATTAATCAGTACTAATTTCATCTACTTCTTGTCCGTTCAATTAAGTTTCTTATAAAAATTCAATTCTTTTTATTTAAAATTCATCCATTTCGCGAAACAAATACGCACCAGTTTTCACGAAACAATCATTATCACTACAATCCTTCTCGTTCTTATATTTGATCTCATCCGATTTAGAGAAAATTTTATTTCCCTTCGAATCGGCGAACTTTCCAAATCACATTCCATTTATTATTTTCTATTACAATCATTGATTATTCACGCGAAACATTTAGTTTCCTAAATTTTCAAAACGCAGTTCGTTTTTTAATACAATCTGTTATTTTTTTTCGTAATTTTTCCATCGATTCGTCTCAATATTCTTCAAAGAATCGCGCTCTCGGTCTGAATTTTTATTCGACCCACTCGATTCGACAACAAGGTAGGATAGCTGACGCACAGCGACTAGTCACCCGATCGAACCGAATTTATTCCAGCCCCGATGTTAGCAGTCGCGTCACGTACGATCAGAGCAGGCAGAAAATAAAATGCTGCGATTGAATTGTAATGGAGTCCGGTGTTCGTGCCCGCTGCCAGATATTATCGTGATTCGATCGGGGATAAAATTAATAAAGCAATTTGTCCGGTGAGTTAATACCGCAATCGGTCTAATTCGCTGTGACTTCTGTCCTATGACACAGCACTATTCTACAAAGGTACTGTTCATGCTTTTCAACTTGGCTCAACTCGTTCTCGATGGCCTGGTTATATCGACGCGATGAATTCAAATAGAATTAGAATTAGAATAGAACCGTCATCGAGAAAGATGTTGCAAAACGTACATACGTATCTAATTAGTGTTCTCCCGAAGTATTTTCAACAATATACGTATTTCTTTTTTTCGACAGAAGAATGTTTTGAACGAAAATAACACATTTAAGTTTTATTTATGTAAATAGAATTTGACACTCGTATTTTATTTATTTACGTGTACAAATTTCTAGGGAGAAATGTGATGTCGAAACAATAGAAAAGTATTCAACACCTGGGAAAATAGTTTATAGATTCGGAATCACACACGTGAAGGTTGCACTGATTTCAGAAAGCATATCCAAGTTTCGCGATTTTGGCGTACGGGCGGTATGCGAATCACGTAATTTCGGAAACAGTGTTTGGTATCGATCAGCGAAGGGGAGGATTCCTGGAAAATATCCTGGCTGGCCAGTGGCGCGAGCGAGGCGCACGAAAGTCAGAAAACGGATTCTTAGTATCCAGGATAGGCTTGGCTAATCGCTCGTAAATACGCAGCCGATGCTTCGCGTCTGCCTCGAGTATTCGTAACCCATAAAATTCGCTTGACTAGAATTTCAACCAGCCAAGTCGTCCTAACATCGTGATCTTATCAAACCACGGACACGGCTGTATCGAGGGCTCTACACCTCTCTGCGTGCTCGCACTTCTCGATTTTTGCGCGAGGAGATGGGCTCAAGATTTTTAAGCGAGCTTGTTGGATTAATTGCAATTAATTACTCTGACACGGGAAACACCTGTCTGATATTTATTTTCTTGATTTTGTAATTACAAAAAAATGTAGATCGAGAGAATAGAATCTTTTCTATTGAAAGATTGTGTAAATGAGTCGACGAAAGAGATTAGTTTTTCATTACTAAATTTCATTGCTAGTGATTCCTTTTTTTTTTTTTTTTTTGATACTTAGAGTAATATTGAAAAATAATATTAATATAAATTTCTATATAATTGCCAGTTGAAATGTTCTTGAAACTGATGTCCCTCTTGCATCCAACGGCAAATTAATTCTTCGTATTATATATTCTATTCTTATTTATCAGAATTACAACAAAATTTTTCATTTGCGTTTCTTTCGGGACCTTCGGGACATACATTCCCTTCAAAGTAATAACCTGCTTCTTACTTTCTCTCTTACGTCATTCAACTCCTCAATTTTTGGTTTTCGGAGTATCGTTTCCAGCCACCTAAAAATTGAATCAAACAACTTCAGCACCTCTCGCCGAACGAATCGTCCCGTTACAATTCACCGCGTCTCATCTCAATTCCATAGTTCGCGTACCACTCGCGAAGCTAACTCAGAGGCAACCGATCACGAGCTTGGGCCCCTTTGGAAAGTGTTCTCTTCCTAGTGCGTTCAGTATAATCGGAAGGATGAGATGTAGGTGTTGGACAGACGACAGAGAAAGAGACAGAGAGAGAAAGAGAAAGCTTGGGTACGTGGGCCGTGATCCAGGGCCTCCGCCAGTACCGGTCTTACTGGGAAACGCTGTTATCCTGCCCTCGAGGCCCAAGGTGTACCGCAAGGACACGAAAGTGGCAGTTTTTGTCGCCGTCCGTTCTATCGTTCGGACCTGGCGCACAAGCTAAAAAAGCTTCCTTCGAGTTTAACGGACGCCCCGAACTCGCTCACTTTCGTACATGTATATATATATATATATTTATTTATTATTGCATCGACAAACACGCCCACGTCTTTGTCTCGATCGCAGGGGATCGCGAGCGCAGCCGCCGTTTCGCAGCCTTCGTCGTCGCCCGATCGAAATTAAGGTGGAAACGAAGGGAAGAAGGAAGGCGAACGAGGGGGGCCGCTCCTTACGAAGGCCTTTCCTCTCGTTGCTTCGACGTTCCACGAACAACGTCGCGGAATGAGTTTCAGTGGAAGGATGTTTCTTACTTTTCTTTCCTTTTTTTAATAAGAAGCCCCCTCGTCGCCCTTGGAGCCATCGGAACCCGGCTGCGCGCCTTCACTTTCGGTTATTCGTTCTTAACAGTTCGGTTATTACTCGAACGCGAAAGGTCGATTAACAAACGTCAACTGTTTGAGGGAAATTACAAGACTAATATCGTGCGTGAAAGGTATTTTTTAAAGTCTCTCGAATGCAACTTTGTACTTTGTAAGGTAGGAAGACAGTTTCACTTCGCTTCAAGTTTTGGAAGAGAACGTTCGAGTCTATCACTCAGGGTTTACCTTTCGTTGAATCGATTCGTGCATTAAACATTTTAGACGGTTGGAGTTGGACTAGTTGGACTATTGAATTGTATTTTGTCAAGTTACCAAGTTTACAGTTTTGTGTAATTAAATTATAATTCTCAGGTATCGAGCCATCCTCGTATCAACGTTCCAAAAATTAGAGGCACGCAATTTTAAAGAAAAGAAACCTCTACCTGCAGGGAATTTTTTTTTTTAATATAAAAAAAGGGAAAATACGTATTACAATTAAACATAAAATATTTCTTAAAATGAAAAAAAATTTAAATAAATATTTAAATAAATTCTTTATTACAGAGTGGGGCATAAACAATCCCACCATGCAACTAACGTTTCAAATGAAAGTCTTTTTAGGTGAGTTAAAACATATTCCACCATGCGTTAGCTGTCAAAAAAAAAAAAAAACATGTGAGACAATTTTTAAACCCACCTAACCCCAAAGAGTTCGCGCGTCTGATTCTCTGCCGACGAATAGAGTCGGCGAGGAATCTAGACAAATCCGAACGCGTGCAGTCTCGTTTGTTTCCGAGCGACTTGCACGTATATTCGCCTTATATCCAGCGGTGCCCGGGCCGCGATCTGATCGCTGGTACATCACACGCGCGGGCACGCACGCGACGCCGTGGAAGTGGTGCAGCAGCGCGAGTGATGCATGGACGCGCGAGCCAGTGTCTCCAGTATTCTTAAACAGCGCTATTTATACCCCTGACTGGGCACAGGCTAAAAGAACGGGCAGGCGAGCGGGTTCCTCAATAAGGCAGCAGGTAGGCCGTACAGTGATTCAGAGGCAATTTTTCCAGCTGCCCCAGACGGTGGCTCGACTCTCCGTCTGACCGTGTGCGCACTTCCATCTCTCTCTCTTTTTCTCGTTCTTCCAATCCTCCCTTCCAGTCCAATCGGCCTCGGTCCCTTTACCTTTCGTTTCTTTTTCGCGCATCCTTCACGCCGCTAATCCTGAATCGTGGATCTTGTTGTCGCCTTGATCGTCCGGCTCTAACCGGTCAACTTACGGGCCTCGAAGCTTGACACGAGAGAGCAATTGCTGGGGAAGTTTGGATGGAATCGAGCGCACGGCTGACTAAAGCGCGGAGGATCTACTTGGATTGGAGGTTCGATGATTGAATCGCGTCGGGGACTCGGGGTTTTTCGTTCGATTGGTGAAAGAAAAGAATCGGTTAATTTGTAATCATTCGTTTCAAAGTTTTACGAGGAATTAATTGTTCATTCGCCGAGCTAAAATTTGAAATTTCAAGAGTGATACATTATTTTCGATATTTTACCATTGGCCGATATTTCGTCATTGACGAAGTTAACCACTGTTAGAAAACCACTGTGAAAATTAAAATTATCCTTACATCTCTCCCTTTTCACTCGTGCAACAGCTCCGACACAAGGAATGTTTGCGCACGCAAATTCGAACCGTCAAACCGTCGCAAACATCTACCAGCCAGGGATCAAGGCTTCTAACGAAAAGAGGAAAAAAGGAAGAAAACGAAGGCAGGGAAAACAAAACGGACTTCCCGATTTAGTTCACACGTGCACTCACGGAGTAGCCGTTGGCCGATGTGCGCGTCTATTACCGCACGTCTGCCGTGTTCTGGGCCGGATAACGAGCGGGAGAAACGTTCTCGCGTAAAATGCGATCGAGGCGCATAGTTTCGAGCCGGCAGCGTTCTTAGAGGTTTCGCATTCCCGAGAGTGAAAGAGTGAAAGACGCAACGCGAGAGAGAGAGAGAGAGAGAGAGAGAGAGAAGCAAGCAAGCAAGCGTTATCAAGCGCGAGGATTTTCGCTGACGCGTTGGTTACCGTTATCTCATTAGGCGAATTACTCGAAGAGGCTCGAATGTTTATCGGCGGCCCGATCGAGGTAATGACGGCCCGATACCGAAGACCGAACGCTCCGTGTAAACCCGGCGAACCCGCGCCGGAGCCACAGGCGTAGGTGTTCGGCCACCTCAATTAACATTGGAATGGCATTGCCGTCGATTTCACGTGGGCGTTCGGTATCCGAGACACGTATCCTTTCCGTACGTTTCACTGTCGTCGCCGGCGCTGCAAGTGGCTGTCTGATTTGTCCTCGCCGGTTGCTTTCGTTCCGAGTGCTGCTCTATTCGATTTCTGGCGCGGCGTGGGTTTACTCGCTTCGCCTGTGCCCGTTTCGCACTTTCCTGCGTGGCGCCGTTCCTCCGTCTCTTCCTCTCTCTCCTTTCCCCTTCGGGCTTTCCTTCGGTCTGTTTTCGCCGTTTAGACCCCGCTCTCCCAGGCGGTTGTTTTCCTTCTCTTGTCACGAGATCGCTTGATTTTCCTGCCGGTTTACGCCGGAGGTGAATACCCCGTGTTTGATTCTTCTGGCTGTTCTCGCGATTCTCCTTGTTCACGTTTCTCACATTCCATTTTGTAGAGTTAAATTTTATTACATTGTTTAACAGTCGCGTCAATTACTTGCGCGTGGATTATCGGCGATTTATTTGTGAAGGTTGGACTGGTCAGTCCTGGAGATTGTACTAATTTTGGGACTGATTTTTTTTATCCTGTAGGTAATCATTCGCAAGGATTTTTACGTTCGATTGATGTCTGTTCACGGTGTATTTTCTGTCTGTTAATTGAACTTGTACAAATCGTAAATTGGTGGATCTTTGTTGAGGAGATACTGGTCTTTTTTCTTGTTTCATTCGTTTTGCTCCTGAGAATATTTATTTTTGTCCGAAGTTCTAAATGATTGGAATATTCGATATTGGAACGATCGAGAAATTGCGCTTGCAAATATGCACTAGTGTCACATAATTACAACGTTTGTGCAAAATTCGCGTTCTTCCTTCTGTTATTCTGAATTCGTTTTGTCCAATTTTTAATGTCTCGAAATACAATATAAATTATCAATATATAATATAATATAATTATTCATATAAATTACACAACTTTAATGTTGTAAACACGAATTACATATGTACATACAACTGCTCGAGCAACTGCTCGTGCATATTTCCATCTCGTCAGCCGAACAGAAAAATAACAGTTCGCTGTTGTTTACTGTGTAAACGCAATATTCAATCTCTGCTTGCGTTTCGTTTTATCCGTCCGCTCGTATCCCGGGCTACGTAACGAATAAAGTAAAAGTATTTAATAAGTAGGTAGATCGCTCTCTGTTGTCAACTTCGAGCAAGTGTTGATACCGGTTACGGGGCGAATAATTGTGGGTTTTCACGGCCGGCTGATGGAAGAAAGGAGCCGTTGCCTTTCGCTTACTTCACCGTGTAGGTACTTCTTCATTAACAGCGCTGGAAAATTAACGTTCAGCCGCATTCCGCGCGATCTGACCGCAAGCTTTCTTTTATTATTTACCGCGGATCGTGATTCGGAGTATATCGGAGACACGAAACTGCTTCGAGTCCTCGTAAATGGTATCGTTTTTCTTTTGCAGACTGTAATAATTACAGATTGCAATAATTCACCTTCGTAGAATGGTAGAGATCGTGCAATGATCTCGGTCAAACAATTATATATTATATCGTGTTTGTGACACTTTGCGTTAAAAATTATCTCTGTTAAGCTTACACGAATAAATATTATTTTTTAGTCATGTCAAATTTCATTTCGTTCGTATGTTCGTACGTGTTAACATCGCGTCAGAATTTAACGTACCGTTGGTACGTTAACATTTAATTAACAAAAAGGATAGTTAGCGATAGTAACCATATACAAGAGTTTACGATCGAATCGAGTGCAAGTTACTTTCCATCAAAATCGACTTGCGCCTTTTTCACTGACAGTCTCGCTGACCAAATCGTTACCAACGACTAACATATGTTCATCCAACGACTGACACCCAGTAAAATTTTGCATTTGTCCTCAACATCAAGGATCGAAACAAGCGCACCGAGGTTACGATTGCTCATCTCGCCCAGAGAAGGCGAGAAGGTTAATGAACAGTGGCCTAGCTTCCGCTGACCGAAGAAGCAACGAAGAAGCGGAAAAGCAAAGACGCTGCAACGAAACTTCGCTCTCGATTACTCGATTCGATCATTCGAACGGCGGACTTCGGCTTGAGGACTGGCGTCTATTGATTGGAGACAGAGGGAGTCTCAGGAGCGGAGGCATGGCCGCGGCGATTAGCCAGGCTCGGCTCGGCTCGGTTCGGCTCGGTTCGGCTCGGCTCGCGGGGAAGGAAAACGAGGGAACGCTGCACACGTTCCGACGCGGCGCGTTCGGAAAAATCGATCGACTGTGGAGGCACTCGGGGGGAGCAGAGAGGATATCCGATGGTTCGCGGGATCGTTTGCAGACCGCTTACACCGACAGATGGGATTATCTGATCTCGAATCTAGCCGGGACGGCTCGGCCGCGTATAATTGCCATCGCCGAGCGAACGGAGCGCGTAGCTCGCTCGAACGCGCCAGCTAGAGAAGAGGAGATGCCCTTCTTTTTCTACCTCTAGCTGCTGCTTCTTTTCCTTCTTCCTCTCGTCCCTTTCTTCCACCAGCGACGCGAACGTGGCCCTGTTGCGTTCCGTTGGGTTGCTCGGTTTCTCGTGCTCGCGTCACGAGAAAGAAGGTAGGAGAGGAGTCCACGTCGTTGGACTGGCCCAAGTTGTTCTTTCGTTTCTCAGCGTGGTCCGGGAAAGAAGGTTGCCCCCTGGTCCGCTGCCGCCTTCTGGCTCCGTCGTTCCGTCGCTCCGTTGCTTCTGCCCCGGCCGGCTCTGCCCGTTCCACGCCGCAAGAGTCAAGGCTGCGAACTGGGAATGTGCGTGCAACTATGCTACCTAGATCTTTTATTCCTCCTGGTATCCGCCGCCTTCCCTTACCGTAGCTGAGAGCTTATACGCGTCGGCAACGGCCATCTAGTAGTGCGTCCGCATGAATCTACGCCTGTTTCCCTCCCTACCACCAACTCCTCCTCCTTTTTCTTCTTCTTCTTCTTCTTCTTCTTCTTCTTCTTCTTCTTCTTCTTCGTGCCAAGAAGACCGGGGCCAGGTCTTGGTCGTCTTCCTCCTCGTGCCTCGTCCGTTCCTCCCCCTCCACCGCTCTCATCCCCCTTGATAACGATCTTCCACTGACCATGCCGCGCGCGCACTTTTACAAACCCCCTGGCACCTGTCCACCCAAGTAGATAATAACGCTGCCGCGAATCCCGCACCGCAGCCTGATTGCCTGACTGTTACCTTACCCACCCTGGCCGTTCGTCCCCTCTCCTCTTTTACCCTCTATCGCGGCGATTTCACCTCTATCGCGCGCCGCACAGACGGTCGCGCGGCTGTCTCTCCTCCTGTCGCGCCGTCGTCGTCGTCGTTCCCCTCTCCCCTCCGTTCCGCGGACAATCTCCGCTATCAGTCCTTGCTTCTTCGAAAGAAAGAAAGAAAGTGAAAGAGGAGGTTAGGCAACCCGCTTCGAGGAATCATTGTCTCGCTCTCTCGCGCGATCGAGCTTCCACGACGGGCCGTTCCTCGAGGAGGCTTGCGTGTAATATACAGGTACAACGAACGCGTGAATTAATCGCGATAGGCAGCTCACCCTTTTCGTTGTCTAGCTCGGCTTCGGGGTGTTGTTTCCAGATTATTTGGATGGAATGTAAACCGCGTAGACAATAATCATCCGATTAAATAAACGCTCTTTAATATCAAATTACAAATATAACAACGAAATGTCTGGAGATTGGTCTCTCTTTGAAGTTTCGTTACGCTGCGACGGTTTAGACTTTTCGGGTTCCTGTCATACTGTCGATGATGGACAATATTCCTTGGAGCTGAAGTTTTTAAAAATTCGAGACCACGTAGCTTTCAAACTTCAGAGTAGTAATCGGAGTAATGAAAGTAGAATTTTAAAGTCTGCAGCAAAGTTTAAAAATTTGGTTTTTTATATGCGATAATTGTGGAATACAGTGGAGTAATTGATAGTAATCAGTTTAACATAAATGGTATAATGAAATTTCGCAAAGCTTATTAAGATATTCTGTAGTAAAATTTAGAATCATAGAGTAATAGAATCTCAAAACTCACTTGGTGTTCTTCACTTTGTAAAATTAGAAAAATAAAAAAAAAACGCACCATATAACAGATATACATCAAATATATCATTTAAATAGACAGCATTTAATAAACGATAGAAAAGAATTTTACAAATCTCCCGATATAAAGAGACGACAGTACGCGTCGTATAGTGAAACGGTATTCTGATGTAAGTTTAATGCGAACCAACGGAATCGTGTCTTTCAGTCAAAGCAGACAGAATAGTGTCTAAAGACACTGTTAACGTTTAAAGTCACACAGTTTTCTAACGCGAAAAGAAAAGAAAGAAAAAAAAAAATGGAAGAGGAACTGAACAAACGATATAATAGAACAGAATGGCGTCTTCGCGTCTTCGTTCGCGGCTCGTCTCTTCTTTCGCTTCCGTTCCAGATAAGCATGTCGGAGCAGAGAGTGCGTGTCACCTGCGCGTTTTACGATCGCTTGTCATCGACGCGTGTGGCGCGACTGGTCGAATCCGTCAAGACCACCTGGCAATCCCTGCCGTTTGAGCGAAAAACCGCTTCGCGGCTGGTGACGAGCAGGATGTCAAGGGGGATTCGTTGAGGTTGGTTACGCAACGTTTGCTCGCGCGATTCACATGGAAATTCACGGACGAGAGACTTCCAAGACTTCCTTTTCGGCTCTTTTCTCCGTTCTTTTTTCTTTTTTTTGTTATAATGTTCGTGACTCGCGTAAAGCACCGTGTTTACACTAGACATTTTTGTTTAATTCGCGCGAGTCAAAATCTTTGGATACGTTCATCTTCTTTTTCGTTTGCTGCTTGTTTGTCATGTTAACTGTTTCAGCTGGGGAAGATTGATCGCTTCCTCGAAGCGGACCGGTAGCGGTTTGTTGGGACAATATTTTGAAGAATATACAGGATTTCTAAAAGAAAGTGACGTTGAGTGTCTATGTTCAGGTTCTCTTTAACAGTTTTAACACCTTTCGAAATCGTAACAAGACACGTTTGGAAAATTTAATGTTAAACGCTTTCACGTTTGTACTATTATACTTCAAATTTCGAATAGCGTAGATTCAATCGTGGGAGTCTACACATGCACATCTGCAAATTTCAAACATTTCAAAAAAATTAACATCTGTTACATTTATTTGCCAATAAACACAAATAAATCGGAATAAAATCGATGCATTAAAAATAGAAGATTATTGCCGTGATCGTCGTATTAATTAGTAGCAGATTTTTTTCTTATCAATGCCGGAAAATTGTCAACATTTTAGAAATATTAGTTCGCAAAATATCTGCTCAAGATTGTACTTTTTTCATTTCGTACAAAATTTCATAAAAATATTTCGACTTCTATCGTTAATAGCTTTTTTCGTTTTCCTCTTCCTTCAATTCTTTCGACATCACCTTTTAACAGTGAATGGCATCGTTAAATGAAAATCGCCACTCGTCACGAATCACTCGCATACTTGGAACACTATCAATTTTCCCACCCTGTCACTGATTATTGCTCGAGTCCGTGCATCAGTTCCATTAATATTAATACTAAATGGAATTCCTCTGAGAAACATGCCAATGACACAATGTTGCATCGATTAATTAATTAGGAAAAGGAGAACGGAAAACGCCTTTGAGCGTTGAGAATATTTCTGTAACGAGGCCGCGTTACGTTCCATTGCTACCGTTTTAGAACGTTCGACGATCGATTCTTCGCCCTTCTGTAATATTAAATTTCAATCGTGCTTGGTTTTGAACCGGTGCAATCCGAAAATTGAGCATGCATACGCGCGTGTATGCGCGCCGGCATGATCGATTATTCGATTAGGAAACACTGAAATCGGATGGCACGAATCCTGTTGCATTGTATCCGCAACGAGGCCGCGATTTCTTACGTAATCGTAACATCGCTGTCGCGATACGACCGAACGTGCCGTATCGATTCATTAAAATCGTGTTTCATCCCATCCGCCGGATGTTTGAGGGATATTAACGTGATTATTTTGACTAGTCTGCTTGAATTTAAATTTGAATTTGAATTTGAATTTGAATTTGACTAGCTTTTTACGACTTTATTCGCCGAGGAAAGAATTTTTTTTAAAACTGTACAAGTTCTATCAGAGATCGGTGAGACTTTATCACTCGTCGAATTGATTGCAAGATGCAATTTCTTCGAGATATCTTTCATCTTTTTCAGCAATGAATTTTTTGAATTTTTTGATTCTACAATTTTTATGTCCATTTATTTAATTCTTTTTTTTTTTTGTTATTAATTTTATTTCTTGTTTATGTCTTTCGAATAAGTATTGAGGCTGATGAGTAAATGGATATATAATACATGCATATGTAAGGTTCAACGTTATGTTACTGGTAAATTACATAAATTACACGTGTAGTGTATAAATTATCTTACCGAAGAAAAAAATTTATTTCATCGACAAACAGAAAATAATATTTCACAATACCACCTTGAATAATTTTGTAACAATGATGGGAAAATATCTGCAACAGGCTGAGAACGTTTGCCTGGCAAATATGTGTAATAAAAGAGAGATAGTACCATCGAATCGAAAACCAACTCAAACCACCACCGCGCGCGTCAAAATATAAAACAATCCTCTGTGAATCCAAGGGTGAATGGAATCAATCATCCGTTTTTGACGCGCGACGTTTGAATTTTTTAAAGAAATAAAGAAAAAGATAAAGAGAGAATACGTGACTAGACGATCAACCGTTGTCAACGAGAGAAGAAAAACCGCGATTTGTGACGGTGGCTTTGTGAATGAGCACGATTAAAGAACGTTAATGACCCAGGCAGAAAAATGAGGAACGCAAAACGTGGGACCGGACTGTCTCTCCCTCTTTCTCCTCTCGGAAACTATATAATCCACGTGCGTTCGGGCACCCTTAATGGTATATCGCGATGATCGCGCGCCGCGATCTTTTACGTTCCGCGGAACGGTGGAGAGTTGGCCGCCTCTTTGTAAGAGGGAGGACTAAGTGAGCAAAGATAAAAAGCGTCAAGGTCTCCGTGGAATTCTACGAACGTCAAGAACCATTGGCCATGGGTGTATGACCGTTAACGAGCTCCGTTTTGCCGGCTAAAAGTCTCCCTTTCTCTACTCGTTTCTTTCCCCCTTTCCTCGTACAACCTCCCTCCCTCCCTCCCTCTCTCTCGCGTCTTCTCGTTCCTCTTTCACGATTATGATTTCATTCTCCTCGCCGCGACACCGTGGCGCGCGTTCACCTTCGCGCTTGCACTTCGTGATTCGTCTGTTCCCTTTTGCCGAAGATCCGGCGACGTCGTGACGAGCGTGATGCATGGCTGTCCGGGCGCGTCTAGTCTAGTCAGAGCTAGAGTTTAGAGAGTTACTCGCTTTGTGCAAAATTCGTGCTCGTTTAGCGAGCGATCGAGTTACACTCGTGGCGAAATGCAGCGAATTTTCGTGTAGTTTCATCAACTGATGATGAAGTACATGGTTGTCATTGGATTTTTGGATCATTGGATAGAGTTTCTTAGTTTTTGTGGGGAAATTTGAGAAACAGAGTCTAAGGTGACATTTTTGGCTACTTTTGAAAATTGTTTCGCACGTACTCCAGGCATTCGATCATCGGGAATATCAATATATTGTCACTGAAAGTGATTTTTAGCGGGGCTAACCCAGAAAATCGGGTCTCTTCAGGTGCAACGCTGATGCAACGAAAATTAGCGATTGGTCGATTTGGGTCACGTGATTCGCGAGGGGGCGTGGCGTTTTTTGGTGCTGAGCGATCGCGCCTGTAATTTGTCTTCTATCGATTCAAATGTTTGCATATCAATAAAATTTTATGGCAAAAATTTCAGTGAGACGAATCGTACTGGGATACAAATCGTTCAGTTTTTCTACGTAGTATATCGATTTCTATATCGTCTAAAATGAAACGAAGCGAATACTAGATTTCTATATCTAGGAATCTACATCTATACTAGCATGATATTAGCACAGGATATTAACGTGTATGAGCAGAAGAGGACAGCTGCGCCGAACTCTTTCAATGAACTTTTCCAATCGAGTCTGATCCAATTAGCGCCGACAACGTCGAAATATCCGTTCGCTAATTGCGAGTGCTTATAAATCTATTCGTCCTGTTACTTTCCTCGGCCGCGGCTCCAGGCGTTCCAAGAATTTAGTCGTCGTCGTTGTCGGGATGGTTAATTACGTTGCTCGAATTACTAGGTACTCCAGGTGACTTTGATCTGAGAAAGTTCGCCCCCCCCTCTCTCTCTCTCCCCCTCCCTCCGCGACTCTAGAAGAGAAACACGCAAGCCTCGAATCTAGTTAGAAACGACTTCCTACTCGATCGTTGGTCCACAACGGATCTGTCTTTCACGGACAGATCGACGGACGTTACGAATCGGCCGGTCAAACGGCCTGCTGTTCGTCTTTACGTGGAGGACGTTGTGTAATCGGGGAATAGGCACCCGGAAGGTGGCGTAAGAGAGTAGGGGACACGTCGACGGGTGCAACGCGTGCACTTTCACTGTCGTCGCTCCCCTTCGCGACAGCCTGTCATCTGCCCTTCTTCCTTTGTCTCTTTCGCTTTTGCTCCATTTTCGTTTGTTTGATCGTTGAACCGTAATTAGACGCATTTATGTATGTACCGTGATATGAAATTTGTGCTCGTAAAACACATGTGAAATGGATTGCACGTAGTTGGTAAATAGTTTTTCATGCAAGAATAACATTCGAAACATTTATAAGTGTGTCGTATAAAACATATTGAAAACACTTGTAAGTGCGTCATATAAAATTATATTGAAATTTTATCAACGTTACAGTATGAAACTCTGATTATCGTAATTGCTCGAGTTTGCAGTGAAAATGACACGTAGAAATCACAAAATTGTAAAAATATTCATCCATTGCATCAACAAGCCTTAATGTTCAGTGAGAACGTGTTTAATTTAATTTTTACACAGGTATGTTTGATATTTTAGTTCGATAATAAGGACTATGAGCATAGTCGTTGATATTAAATTCAACTTTTATGTCAAAATATTTAAACCATTTATTTAGATTTTTATTCGGACGTTGAACACACTCGACATAGGTTCACACATTCGACAAAAATAGGATCGTGCAAGTTTTACAAGCGTTGTTAGGCGGTCTCTCGAGAGTGCCACCGAGTATCGAAATCTTGAGCTATTCTTGAAACAATGAGAATCGCGTGACGTAGAGATCGAGCGATACGAATTTTCTCACGTAAACCTTCAACAAGTTCCGCATTTTACGAGGCTACGAGTTTCAAGTTTATCGGAGAAGTAGCTCTCATTACTTAACTTTACATTTTATTCTTTCATATTGTACCAAACATCATTCTTCACATACTTATTCGTAAAAGTCTTACAAAACATATATACCTATATGATTTGAAAACTTTCTTCAAACCATGTCTTGTGTAGACACAATCAAGAATCAGATGAAAAAATTTGTAAAATTTCTCTCCCCCTCTCTTTTTTCTTTTCTACGAGCATACATCGAAAATTTCACATAAAAATGAATAACCGATGAATGCGACAGAAACGATTATAGATAACAAGATAAAAATCCAAATTACACGCAGCATCTTACAATGAATCATAGTACACGTTCATAAAATCATAGCGTGAGCTGGAATAAAAAATGTGAACAAGGTGCGTCCACTTGCCAGAGTAAATTAAAAATATCGACTCTCTATTCGACGGAGACACCGCTAAAAAATTATACTTTGCGTCAACATAATCATGATGAAATTTCTCCCTCTCTCTGTTTCTCTATGAGATAAAAAGATACATAAAATTTCGCCAAAATTTTAGAACCCAAAAATAAGCCTAAATGGAAACACCGTGTCAAAGGTCACTTTGGAAAATCGCGGAATGGAACACGATCGTTCGCACCTTGCGATCGACAGTGAAAAAGAATATCACAGCGTGACGTGTTACGCCTCCACACACACACACACACACAGATGTATCCGACACCGGGAGACATCGTTGAAAAAGGGGGATGCAGCCAAGGAGGACGGGAATAATCGAGCGGCGCGCGGCGAGGAATCGTGACGGGCAAGCCGAGAGAAAGGAGGATCCGACAACCGCTTGGAAAGACCTTTGGGATCCCCGAGAGCGAAGGCACATCCCCCCGCGTCCGCACGGCTACATTCTACATACATAATTCCGTGTACCGTGGCCGACGTCGCGAGGGATCGAAGAGACGTCGCGATCCAACGGCTCTTCGAAGCTTCCACCGGGGCTACACGTGTACCGATCGAACCGATCGAACCGATCGATCGTGCATGTGTACACACGGAGCAGATGCGGCCCCGATTTTCCGGTCCCGGAGGGACCGACCACGCAGATGTTTGGCGACGGGGACAACGTCCCCGTCCCGTCCCGTACCGGAGACACGACACGATACAAATTTAGAGTTGCCCAAGCCTCCTCCGAGGCTTGCAGAGTTATGTACCGGAGTGATGTAGATGCGCCGGCGTGATTGTGTTTGCGATTATGGAATGCGATACCGCGGAGTCCGCCGTCCCGGATAATGGACGAGCCGCAATTGAGATGGCTCGCCGAGGGATGGCTTTGTCGCGTTCGGGTTATTGATTTTCCGGTTTTGTTTTGCTTTATTTCGGGGGAGGGGGGGCTGCTCTACAAGAGGAGCTTGTAAGATTCTAGGATTCTAACTTATTTTTGAAACTGGAAGCCTTTATTTTGTATTTCTTCTGAACTGTCACTGGTAACAAGTTTCAAATCGAATTTCTAGTGGCTAGTTTTGAAGATTTATTTCAATGGGGAAGTTAGTTTTAGAAGGTATGCTCAGAATAGGTACTTGTATAGAATATTTTATAGAATTTTATTTTTCAGTAATTACTTGCATTTAAAACTGGAAACCTAGACACCTTTTATTTCGTGTAGCAAGGGGAATCTTGCTAATATTTTTTAAATATTATATTATATTTTTCATACTATGTTAGCAATATGTTACAATATGGAGATAGGTTCCAAGAAGTTTGTTATTAGAAAATATTCTATTAGAAAAAGGGATTCGTTAGAAGAAAGAGACGTAGAGAGTTTCTTAAAAGAAGTTTCTTTTTTTTTGGGGTGATAAGATTCAAAAGATTCGATCAAAGTTTCTCGAGTTGATCGACACACAACTGATACTTTAATTCATCTGTCGCGAAATCTCAAAACGATCGTAAATAAACGTGTATATTCTGTTAATTCAGCCGGATACGTTCAACAAATTTCCATCAGCGCGATCGAGCCTCAAAGAAGCAAAAAGTACGTGAAACGCATCGAGAAGGAATCCCGTGAGAACGGGTAAATTATCACGTCCTGAGTGTCCGCGGCCTCGATGATAAGTTAATTCTTCTCCCGTTTAACAAGCTCTTAGCCAGACGAAGGGGAAACAAAGACGAGAGAGAGAGAGAGAGAGAGAGAGCGCGCGAGAGAGATGAAATTTTTCCCGTCGAGATCGTAAATTCCATCGCGTTTTACTTTAAAGAGGAGGAATCATTTGACGCGTATCTGGGCAATTTTCTCGACACCAATATGCACGTTCTAGCCAGCGTGCTTGCACGAACTGGGTCAATTTGATTGACGGCAGAAATCTCGTTGGTCTCTCGAGTTAGGGATGGGATCAAGTCTGGCACGTACACGCGAATCCGAGCCAAGCTCCATATCTCAGTTTCGTTTCGTTGGCTTTCGAATACTGTTTGCGGGAGTAAAAATGTTCATTTTATACAAAATAGCTAATTTCGAGAAAATGTAAAACTTGCGAGCAGTTTGCAAGATTCGACAGTTGTACGAGCAGTACTCGAATCTTGGAAGAGAGAATTCTACAGATTGTTTGCCAGTGTTCCAATGGTTGTACAAGCGACGAGCACACGAATGTATTCACGAATACATATTATATAATTTCAGCGTTTTCTTCTTCACTGATTGCTTCTCTGTTTGGTCTAAACGGTTTTTAGTTAAAATGGAATATAGAAATGTGCCATTTCACTGCAATCAAGTGAAATTCCAAAGAGAAGTTACCAAGAACGGTAACTAACAATCCGATTACGGTTAAATATAAAACTGTACAATTCGTATTCGTAAATATTTGTGAGTCCAAAAGAATTTGAAAAGCAAGAACGTGGAAATTCTGTCACTTCTAAACGAAACGTCCCATCTTAAGAGGTTTGAATCTGTTTGTCGGTCACATCGGTATTTAAGTCTACGTGGAGATATTGTTTTCATCTACGAACTTCGATTCGGAAATAATCCACGTTATAAATTGGACTGAATCATTGAAAATATTATATATTTATTTATTTATTATAATTATATCGTTGTAAAGAGTAATATAAAGAGCAATATAATAATTTTATTATATATTATATAATATACAAACAATATAATTATATCTATAAAGTTAAAAGTCCAACAACTGAAGGTTCGAACTTGCTTGTTAGATGTTCGATCCCATCTCTAGTCGAGTGTTGGAATTCTGTGGGCAAGCGTCGAGTTGCGATACAACGAACAAACGGACGAACGAACGAACGAGGAATCCTTTGGTTTCGCGGGACGAATCTTACCACCCAAGGTAATTCACGATTCTCCACGGTGTGCCGGCAGATTCACCAGGAGAAAAAGAAAGCGCCCACTGCGAGGAACAGTTAGATCGATAGCGCTGCCGCCGGCTGCTACGTCATTGACGATCGTCCGCCACCATTGGAACGTCTGCGAGGCAAGCATAGCGGAGAAGAAGCGAGAAACGAACGAGAAAGGGAAGGGAATCCAGATTTCTGATAGCCGAACCTCGAAAGAACGAAACTGTCGGGACTGGTATGAGATTCGAATCGAGCTGTTCCATCATCGTGGCCAGCTTGCAGATTCGCTCGCAGTCTCTATAAATCGTGGGCGGAAACTGTTTCACAACGTTCCTCGTATCGCGAAATTTACGATGGCCAAATAACCTGCGGCGCGATCGGTCCCCGCGTTTCTTGAAAAATAAAAGAGAAGTTTGGTAGATGGAGGTTCGCGCGTACGCATGTTGGACCGTTTCGAGATGTTTCCAGTGAAATTTGAAATGGGTTAAAATACACAAGTTGGTTAAATAACAATAAAATAATCACACGTTTTAGGCTTCAGAATTTTTGTTATTTGTTGAATAGTTTCACAAACTGAAAGTGATTTTAGCGGGGGTTACCCAGAAAATCGGGCTTCTTCAGATGCAACGCTGATGCAACGAAAATTAGCGATTGATTGATCTGGGTCACGTGATTCGCAAGGGGGCGTGGGGTAGACCTCGAGTGGGAGTGGCGTTGTCTGGTACTGAGCGATTGCACCTGTAATTTGTTTTGCATCGATTCGAATATTTTTTCAGTAATCACCATCAGCTGATTGAATTAATAAACGGAGAATCGCGTTGCATCCGTGATTCCTGATAGCCAATCTAATCGCGCATCTTGCCACGCGGCTTTAAATTATTCCGATACGGAAGCACCGTGCACCACCGATATAAAACGATCGAAATAAGATCGTTTGCATGTTAAAACCATCGCGAGTCGCGAGTCGCTTCGAACCTGTGCACGCATCCCTCTCTCTCTCTCTCTTTCTCTTTCTCTTTCTCTTTCTTTCGGAGCGAGCTACCACGCGAGCCTGATCGAAGCGTGGCGTTCTGTTTCGAACGGACTGGTTATTCCCCGGCGCGGAAGAAACCCACGGTGCATTATTCAAATCCGATGTAGATCGGTATCGGCGGGATGTAATTCTAGTGTGGACGCGTGTTTCAGGCCCGTTGTCGGGGCAACACTTAATTTGTCCGGCCACTTGTGCCCTCGCCGCAGGACGTTCATTGGCCGCCGTGTAGCCAAGGATGAAGATTCGAGGGAGAACCGCGCGGGACACCGCGAAGGACGTCGGGTGAAAGTGCTCCATGAATCTATTTACTCAACGGGAAATAAGCCTTTGTGTGCAGATTTCTCTGGCGATCGTCTACCGATCGATTCTCGTACACTGATTCCCATTAATATTCGAACTGTTATAATTTTGTGAAAAAAAATGGCCAAACTTTACGTTCGCTTGAAACCTCTGTTTTCAAAAGTTCATTCTAAACTGCTCTTACATCACGCAGAGTAAGGATACTTTTTTTTTTCTCTGAAAAATTGTATAAATTGCCGTACGTAGGAACACTGAACAATTTCTACGATTGATCTTCCCCTTTCAAAGATGAACTCTTCGTTTGGTATAATTGAACGTTAAACGTTTAACGATTTCGATGATACTCGAGGATTAATGAATTTCGTACTATACCGTGCAAATCTTTCACGAATAAATCTTTCGGGGATAAAAATTTGCTTTCAAAGAATTCCGTTCGAATTACCCGCGGAGGGCTAATTTCGATCAACGCCGAGATTTAAATAGCGTTGCATACTTGTCATTGGTTTAATAAGTTCACTTTATGCTCGCCTATTTCATTTCTATAAAATAATAGTATAAATGAAATGATACTTTTATAAAATAATATCATCGGCATTCGTCAGATTTGGCCCCTCGTGGTTGTTTCTCACTTCAAAGTGTCCAGCCAAATACCAAAAAATGGTATCAAAAGCTATTTTTAAAAAGTTCCATTATATTTGAGACCAACTTTGTGTATCTTCTTCAAAAATAATTGAAAGCCTACACGAGACGCACGAAAAACTAGACGAAATATCACGAAAAACGGTCGGTCAAAATGACTCTACGTCGCTAATGAATCTACGCCGGTACAGGAAACACAATACAACCGTGAGTTTCGCGAAGTTCATTGCCATCGTTCTGGCCATCGTTAGTCTCTGGCTAACCTTCACGGATTTAAGACGGTACATCACGCAGCCACTGGTCCTTTCTCTCTTTCTCCCGTATTCGCTATGTTTGTCATATCTTCATTATTTGCCACATTAATGTGCTTCCTATGATTCTGGTCCCTTTTCCGCTACGTTTTCGTTGAACGTTTTTAACATAATAAACATATAATGTGCAAAATTAGCATAATACGAAAGTACACAACAGTGTATAAAATTTTATACAAATCAGAGTATTTTATATATCAAAGTACGCAAAACTACATTGCGAACACGGGACACTGTGGTGTATCAGTTTCAGGCCTTCAAGAGATTTGTTTCACTGTCAGTAAATGACAGTCGTTGGTACGATTCGCGTGTGATCGTCCAGACGTATGTATCTCCATGGGAATGAAACGTTCGCGGTAAAGACGGCTGGCGTATTACCGATATGATATAGTTTTTTTTTTAACTGGACTGCGTTTCTTATCGACGAGGAATAAGGGTAATGAGATGGAAAGGGTCTGATGAGGGTACGTCGGGATTGCACAGGTGAATGTTTTTGCAACGGCACTGTACGTGAAAGAACAAGGGAACATTATCACGCTTGTTAGAGTTTTGTGAATAACTTTTGATGTTGCATCGTTTCGTGATGCGAAATTATCTGGCTATTTTTGCGGTAATCGAGTCGGTGATTCCTGGTCTGATCAAAATTTTCTGACTCCACTGAGAAGCGCTGCGAAAATAATTTTTTATATCTTGAAAATTTACAATCTGTTCTATAGTTTGGATAGTAGCGAGTGAACGTGTTGAAAGAAACGTTGAATTGAGCCAATTCTTTTAAATTAATTCTCTAGTTAAAAATAGTTGATTTTCTGGAAAAGTAGTTAACGTCACTATACAGAAGACAATGAACAGTGTAAAAGAAGCAATTAAAAAGCATACACACCTAGCCAATAATTTTAGGACAAGTACTGTGTTTTTCTGAAGTTAAAATTTGCATAACAAAGAATGTGCAAAATATTAACAATTGTCATACAAAATATACGTGAATTATCTGAGATAAAAAATCAAAAGGTGTCCCGGTGTATATATAAAAATACAAGTAGTGCCAACTGAAATTAAACCTCCATAGATAAAAGATCGAAAACCTCGAAACTCTAACTGCGCTTAAACATTCTCAAACACTGTTAAAAACAGACGACTGCCAGCCGTATAAAAATGCGAAAGCGCAATGTTCAAACCTCATCGTACGAATCGGCAAACGAGATCAAACGCATGCCACTCCGCGTGTTCCCCGAGACTCGCAAAGACTTGGAGAAGCTGGTCGGTACCAAACGGGCAAAAGAGAAAGAACGGAAGCGAACGATAGAAGAAAACCAAAAAAAAAAAAAAAAATAAGACCGAAGAGATAAAAAAAATCAGAGAAGTCGGAAAGGAGAGAGGAAGCAAGAGGAGAGAGGTAGAAAAGGAGATCGACGGAAGGCTGAAGGGGTACAAAGGGGTTTAGCGATGGGGGAAACGTGAAAGAGGGCCTGGCCATAACATTACAGAGGAGCCTGCTGAGTGAGATATTACCGCCGTCATAACCTCTAATAACTACACAGAGCCCTTTATAACGCCTCCCCAGTGCCTCATTGTGCCGCGGTGGTAGGCTCCTCTTGTCTCGTCGTACGTAATGTAGGTAAGGCCTAGCGGTTGAGACCTGTACTTTCAGATAGTGCCATTACATGCCGGTGCCGAGTATTCGCCACTATCGAAAGCCACCGCGCCGAGGACGATCGGCTACGGGAAAAAGAAGCGTGGCGCACGTGGGGCGCACCGACCTCCAGTCCAGGCCTCTCTCTACATCCGTATATCCTTGCTCGAAATCTTATCCCATGGGACAAGTACCGCGCTAGTTTCCAGATTAGAACAAATTGAACAATGTTACGCTTCGCGTAACGAAGAAAGTGTAAAGTGTAAAGCAGTCGTTAGATATTTACTAGATTGATAACGTTCTTTTCGTGTGTGTGCAAATGAAAGGCGAATTAGAAAATTCTTATTTTTCTCGACAAGAACGATTTTCCATCTGGAAATCGACGCCGAGCAAACAATTGCCAACGAGATTGTGCAAATTTCTTTTTCTGAAACAAGCTCGAACGATCAAATATTAGAAAGGAAAAACACGCAATCGGTCAATCCAGTATTACATCCATGTCGTACAAATGAACGCCGAATTATCAAACGAATAAACGTCGACAATTAAAGACGAAAGATTTTTGGGCTGGAGTATACGCGCAAGATCGAGGAGCCAGAGGGGTCTCAGGTGGACTTGATCGTTCCACTTTGGTCGAAACTAAAGAAATTCTGTAAATGAGCGTCACGCGTGTTGGAGTCACCGTGGCGGAACACGTTCTTGGAAAGGAAGAAACCTTTCGGACGATTTTGATCCGAGGTTGTCCAGGGTGGTCTCTCTCCTCTCTGCCAGCTCGCACGGAACTGTGGGAATCGGGCAAGATTTAATTGCTCGGTTGAAAAACAGGACACCGTGCGTGAAGAATTTTCTCAAGAAAATATCAGAACGTTCGTCTTACATTTATATTACACCTGTAAACTAAATAAATTCAACCTGCAGTAACAAAAATCGCTTTAACATTGAAGACAGTGTAGTGGAAAATTGAACGTTAAATTTAACAACTTTCCATTAAGTTATTAAAAAAATTAACGAAAATTTCATGAATATCTCATTCTACATTTACATTTTTGAAATTACAATTTTAAAATCTCCGCGAATCTCAATAGCCCGATCAAAGATCGATCGCCAATCGATCTCTGAGGATCGAGATCGGCGACGATCGATCGAATTACGACTCGAGCAGAAACTCGAGACGCGGAAAGGGCTCGGTTCGAATCGTTTCACAGGCGGTTAGTTTCCAACTAATCGCGCTCTTGGACTTTAATTAGCCTCTGTTGCCAGCTGCTTGCATCGCGTGATTTTGCTAATCCGTTGGTAGCACAGGTGCGCATCCTGCCTGCCGCGGTTTGATAAAACGCCAGGATACGTTGGTCGGTGGGGCAGCCGTATTTTCTACGTGTCTGCGTTTCTCGTATTACCTCCTTCTTCTTTTATTTTCACCCTTGCTCCTCGGTTACCGACCGAGTGCCTTCTTCTTTCGCGGCGCGCGCGCGCGCGCGCATCTTGCACCGTCACGAGACGTTTATCCATTTTACGTCATTTGCCATGCTCGCACCGTGAAACTGATACCGCGGAACGTTCATTTTCGCAAGGTTTTGTTGTTGCCTCGGTTAAAAGGCGGGCAGAGAGAGAGAGAGAGAGAGAGAGAGAGAGAGGTGCATCGGATAGCAAGAACAGCAAATTCGTTCGCGCGCTCTTTAAGGTGAATTAGAATTGAGATTAATCAGCTCCACGCACCCGGATTTCTCTCCTATCTTCCCTCTTTCTCTCGCAACGTGTCTCGTTCGGACAGTTCTTATTTTCCTGGCTCACGAGCGATTTACGAGTCACGACTTACATATGAAATTTAATGATTCAATAATTTAAGAAGTCACGCGATATTTTAGACTTAGATGGAATAGAATTTCTTTATATTTATAAACAGAATTTTAGAATTTCAAATTTATAAATTACGAAATCACAAAATGCGAAAGATTTCAGAACGCACGAGATTCGAGAAATGTGTAAGAAATTTAAACTGACACGCTGATTATTAATTTTCAATAGATCTGATCTTGAATCTACTAGTTGCGAGTAAATCTTTATTCGAGTTCTACATTTTTGTTGCGTTCGTAGAAAACGTTGTAAAACTACGTGGCATCTATTTCCTCGCCGCTTCTTCCACAGTGCGTGAAAATCCGCAGTCTGATGATCAGATGAACGAGAACTTGTTTTGTACTTGTTTAGTCCTCTGTTGAAATTCAAATACTTCACAAAAGTATTTGAACAATTTTTATGATCATATGAGTACGTATTTTACGAGTAGTATTATTCACTAAAGTATTTGAACAATTTTTTACGATTTTACGAGTAAGTTATATCCACGAAAGTCATTCACACTTTACTGTGTGTGAACATGCAAGTAGAACGAGACATTCGGACATACGTCCCAAATCGCAGGTCTAAAATCTAAATAACGTTTTCGCTCGATTTTGCTCATCTTTCGAAATTGAATTAACAAAATTTCCAATCAAGTGTACCGATAACGCAATCATCAGCTGACTGCGGATTTTCATGCGTTCACAGGGAATTATTCTACAAAATTGTGCATCAGACAGCGCAGTGTCAATTATCGATATATTCGCTCCTGAAAACCCTTAACGTAAGCGTTGCAAACTGCATATACACACGCACGTACATACGTTTATATTAATTTATTGTACGGGTAAGAGAATCCCTCTTGAACCTCGTGCACCTGGACGAGGTGGAGATAGAAGGAAAAATCTACAGGTCAAAGTTGGATTTCCATTTTTCGAGTAATTCCTGAACCGTGACCTTTTCAATATTGCACGCACGTTCAACGATCATCGAAGCAACGTTCTTTTTTTTTTTCTTTTTTTCTCGTTCTCCGGCCTATTACCGAGACGCCCCGAGAGTGCGTTACTTTGTTGCGTTGCCATACTGTCGGCGTTGCTCCGATGAAATTGATATTCCGAGATATCATCAGCGTTTAAACGGTGATGGCCGCGTATAAATACGCGAGGCATTGCGCATTATCGCGGCGTGATATCGGCCTGTTTTGTTGCCTGTGTTTCAATCCGACTGTGCGTTATCGCTGCCGATGCCCAGTGAAAGTGATTCCTCGCGACGGTAGTACATGCGCCGAGAAATTTTTTAATAGACCGCACGCGTGAAACGTACAAAGTTCCTCTCGAGTAGATCAAGAAGATAACGGCACAGGCAGAAAGAATTCTTTCACACGAGATTATAATTAAGTTCTTACGAAAAATTTTACGGAAAAGTTTGGTAAATTGGGTACAGATAATATTTTATGCTGCACTTTGTAACGACATTGTAATGTCGGATTTTCACGTTGTGTATTGGTAAATTAAATATAGAGTGTTCAGGTTAAAAATGGATTCTAAACAATACGTTTCTCATTGACGTATCGTATTAATTAATTAATTAAGCGCACATCTTTTCAATCGTAATCGTAATGTTTATGATGATCTGTTTCAATGAGAAATAATTAAAAAACGAATATTAATAATTTTATATTTTTTCTTAAATACTTTTTAAAAGTTTCTCTCTTGTCAGTGACTTATTTATCTCTTATCATAAATACAAATGTGGTGTTCAATCATTGAAAATTTGAAAATCTTTTCATATCTTTCTGAAAAGCAATGGTCCAACGTTAAATATTTTTTTTATAAAGCCCTTTCCAAGAATAAACCAATTTCCAGCAAAAATTTCTCACAAAAAATGTCCTCTATCCAAAATTTATTTTTTCGCGTGTTATTTATATAAAAAGAAAAAAATTCCAAAAACTGCCCTCCTTCGCAACCCTAGTATACAGAGTGATTCGCGCAAGACTTGCCAATCTGAGATAACGTTTCATTTATGCGTCCAATGAAAAATTGTTTAACGCAAGAGTTGTATGGTTTCATGTGTGCGAGCTAAAAACATCGTAAATCCCAAAAAAATAAAAATGTTACGTAATATCGTCTTCGTCCCTGTTGCACAGGGACGAAAGTCCTGGCGCGCGTGCTTCCGCGAAAACGTCGAGCGCGTGTCTCTAGGCGTATCGGTGAACGCGGGGCGGATTCAAGCGGCTGGTGCACCGGGCCCTATCGGTGTAATGATGTTATTTTCTTGCAGAAGTAACTTGCGCGACTGCGCAAAAACCAAGCCTCCACGGGCAGTTACACGTCTGCGGCAGTCCGCATACCTGACTTCTCTCGTCTTCGACTTTAACCCCCTGTGCGCGTACCCCGGCGTACGCATTCCGTATTCTCCTTACTGGCCGGCGTGCCGTTACCGTAGTTACACACCTGGTCGCCATCTCTGCCAAGGGGGAAGCAGGGGAAGCTTTCCCTTTTTACTTTTGCGTGGGTAGTCTAGATCGAAGCCACCACCACGCCGTGGTGGAATCTTCTTCTTCTTCCTCCTCCTCTTTTTCTTCTTCTTCTTCTTCTTCTTCTTCTTCTTCTTCTTCAAGGTAAAGCCGACGACGAGTTGCTGGCCTAACTTTCCGCCGCTGCTCGTTATTACGTCGCTGTAACGCGCCGCTCTTGGCGTGCTCCGATCTTTTTCTTTTTTTTCCTTTCCTCGCTTGAACGAGAGGTAATTAATTCCTCGGTTACCACGGACCAGATTCTTGTCATAAGTGTACTCGACTCTCTCGTTTCACAGTGTTACTTATCTGACTTCACCGACCAGATATTTCGCTCCAATGAGAGAATTTGCTTTGTGTATGGATTTGCGGTGTTTCATTCGTCAAAATTCTGTTTTACCTGTCACCCGTTCAGAGGTATTATTTAATTCGCAAGTTCTGCTATGTGTTAAAATAGTTTATCCTCGAGCAGTATCATTCGTTTCTGAATCGTTACAGAATTATTATTCGAATCGTACGTGGTAGAAATTACAACGTTGATTTATTTACTAGAAAATTAGTTCACGTAATCAGAAGACACGGACAGACTGACGCAAAGAGCGAGTGTCTTTATTGGACGTGAATCTTCAGGGATTCTATGCACGGTGTCGTTAATCGGTATCTGTAGATGTTAGTAGGTTTGCCGGCTGTTAACTCCGGAATTCCTTCGTTTCGGTTATACCTGGGAATATTAGCACGCTTAATTAACTTCCCGAGGATGTTTTTTGCACCGGGTTCTTCCGATTCTTCGTTTAGGTATACGGGACGTTCCAGGCGGCTGCGTTTTAGAAGTAGCTTCGTAGGTCCTTTTGTTTATTTTACGTTTCATTTTTTTCTTTCTTTTGCCGGAGAGACAAAAGGATGAGATGTGCAACTTTGCTGAAATTAGGCTCGTGTAATGTTTGGAGGATATATTTTACCGAGATCGAAGTAGCAATTTCATTTCTTTCAGCTAGTCGAAAGTGAACGCGCGCCTTTCAGAAGTTTGATCTGTATCCAATTTTTAGACTGTGTTGTCGAAACCAGTATAATAAATGTACACGTGATATGGCAGGATAAAATATTTGATTCTGACGTGGTACATAATGTTTTTTGGTATTTCAAACACAAAAGACACGTAAACGCAAGATATACAGCATACAGAAAACCGAAACAGAAACGAAAAATCTGGCAAGTGCTATTAAACATGACAGAACATAGTTCGTTGCTACATTCGAGCAACTGACTTTTATTTTCGGGCCTCTTCATGTGCAACGCTGATGCAACGAAAATTAGCGATTGGTTGATTTGGATTCGACGTGATTCGCGAAGAGGCGTGGGTAAACCTCGAGTAGGAGTGGCGTTGTGAGCGATCGCGTCTGTAATTTGTTTTATATCGATTCAAATGTTTGCATGTCAGTAAAATTTTATGACAAAAAAGTCGTCATTTCCTAGTCAGAACAGTTGCTTCTAGGCTTTTCAGTGAGACGAATCGTACTATATAGCGTGACAAGTTTTTAGCTTGACTTTTATTAACAGTATTACGAATAGATACCCCATGAAATTAACGAAATTGAATATTCACGTCCTCCGTTGGGAATAAAAGATGATCAATTTGTGTGGGTAAAAGTTCGAATTTTTCCCAGATGAGTCTACAAAATGACGATAAGTGAATCAGGCCTGTTAAAACACCGTGAAATTAATGAAACTGAACGTCCACGTTCTCTCATTGTTAGCAACCGAAACTGGTCAATTCGTATTCGAGTTATAGAGGATCGAGTTTTTCCCAGCTGGATTTGTGAATCAAGCAAAACCCCCCCTCCCGTAACGCGTGTTCGATCTCAGGGCATTGATCTTGTTTCAAGCGGCGACTAACGTCGTCTAATTTTGGTAGCCAGCCCAAAGTTTAATTTTCATGGGAACAATTTCGTGGCGCATAATGAGCGCGTTCTGCTCGACGGGGTCCGGTTGACCGTTATTAAATTCTCGGTAGAAAGTGAATCGATACCGGGATACCGGTTCACCGGCCCCCGGTATGCCGCGCTCCTTGGCTCGTTCGCGGTTTAACGATCCTCCGACAGGGATTAGGGCTGCTGAACATTATCGTGAAATACGCATTATTAATGGAAATTCAACGGGCAGTTTACTCTCTCTCTCTCTCTCTTTCATCGGTCGATGCTTTCTTCTTTCGCCGCTGGCTAAACTCGTCCACGGTTCCAGTTTCCATTGGAAACCCGATTGGTTACGACAGACGAGAAAAATGAAAATTGTGTAAAGCATTCCAACTTTTGGAATTACGCGGTTTAGAATGGACGTTGGTTACGACAAACGAGAAAAATGATATTTATGTAAAGTTACTTTCACTTTCTACTACTGCGCTAATTGAAGTGGAACAACACGAGTGTGTGTGTGTAATCAGATCCAGTAGGATCATAGAACAGCAATAGATAATAATTAATTAATTAATTACAGTCTTTTCTCCATTGTCGTTGGAAAGAGTAACCTAAGCAAAAACTGAAGCTTCCTATCTCTTATTTTTGGTATCAAATTTTTCTACAGATCTCACCGATTGCCAACTATGAATTCGAACGTAGATTTTCAAAGTTCACAATGGTAACACCATCGTGGCATCGCATGATATCGTGTCATTTTGCAGCTGTTAGTAACCACAGAAAAGAACAAATTGATAAATTTGTTAAGGGTAAGAGAGAAAGACAGGTGATTTTCTGATTCTCTTTCCTATTGAAGCAATATTAGGCGACGTGATCTAATCAAACTTTCTTCAGCAATGTACGCGAATTTCACTTTCATCACATCTTTCACATTTGTAACAATTTAAAAAAAAATTAAATAATAATATTTAAACAATCAGAATATCCAGAAATATTATTATTATTTTTAAATATTATTCAGAAATAATATTATTCTTAAACATTATAATTTTTAAATATTATTTAAAAATTCACCTTAAAATTTGGTCGATGCGCACATGACAAAGTTCGATTCGTACTGACCTCTTCGAGATTAACCCGACCGTTCAATCGTTAATCGATCGACGCGAAATAGTTAATTAATTAAAAATTGTAAATATTATCATCACAATATTTCCATCAATTAATCTTTTATTATTAATTCAATTCTATTAACCCTCTAACATTAATTTCAATTGAAATTATTTACATATTCGTACACTGTTATCTCTTCCTCTCTCGATCATCTCGAGATCGCCTCATCAAGCCCACATCGAGAGGAACCTTCATCCGCTAACGTTTTTCCCTCTCGCGATTGCCATTCGCACGTGACTCGATCAGAGAAAGTGCACGAGCAACTTTATATATTCGCGATCGTTCGACTCATGCCATTCGACAGATTTATCTTCGTGTTCCCCAGTTTCGTCGCTCGTTCCTTCTCGAACCAGCGCAGGTATATCCTACGTATGCACGTATGCCTAGCGACGTGCATCCAGTTTGCCGGAGGATTACGCGAATACCATGCTGTTAGAATGTTTACGAGAGTGAAAGAACAAATCGAGAGTGCCTCGGCGGCAAGGGTGTTAAGTCAGCGTGGCTTGCCTCGAGGCCAACGGTCGTGAATTGTTCGGACATTTTGTCGGATTAGTTAATGGATCCGACGCGACGTGTGTCACTTCTACGTGCAATTGCACACGTAACACGATGACTTTGCTGCCTTTTCTGGGGGGGAGGGGGGAGAGAGGATAGAAGATTTATCAAGATTTATCGCGATGAAAATCCGACCGAGTCACAATCGCTCGTGTTACACATTGTCGCGAAACTGCGAAAATGTCAATGGCGCTTTCTCTTCGTTATCGTTGATACTAAATGAGAAACGAGAAACAGGTTCAGATTTGGAACAGCTTCAAATTTCAGAATGCTTCCGTTCCTTTCTTTTTTTACTTTTAATCTTCGTCTGCCTGTCACGTATCAATTTGGCATGCTTTTTACATAAATTATAAAGTTAAAAGGTAAAATATTTCATATAAAATTAATTGATATTTTCATACAAAGTGTGTGTAAAATTGAACGTTTGTATATGCATTATAGCAGGTTATGTGCAATTTAATATAAATTTAGTCTATTTATTGTTTGTAAGACAATTTGCAAATTTAATTATTTATCTTCCTGTCGTAGATGTTAAGTGTTTGAAGTAGTTTGACATCAAGGGACAAATTAAGTTGGGAAAGTGAGAAATGAATGAGGATTAAGGGGATGAACAAGTGAAACAAAATTCTTTCATAGAATAATTAAAGTTTTCTTCTTTTATGGATAAAAATTTTTTCACACATCTATACAAATGTGATTTCAAGACCTAATTTCTTAGACTAACTGTATTATCAATATCTTTAAACAGATAACAAGAGCATATATTTAATCCTTCAAATCAATGAAGAAAAAACAGTCGTTGAACAAATTTTAATTTCAATTTTAAGATTTTCTTTACAAAAGAAAAAAGATACGTGTGAGTCATTGTGTTCTTCTCTTTCGAAACAAACTAAAACTATATTTACACAATTAATATAAATTCCACGTTCTTCACATACACAACGCAAATATTTATACATTCAAATTACATAAAGTACAAAGTTTGGAAAAATATGTAAAATATAAACCAAAGGGAACTAAACTGCAGAAAAATTCGTTTCTAGAAAATTAAAAAATATCGTCGCTTCCAATCGTTCTTGCAGTGTTTACTCCAATCACTCATTTTTATGTAAAATTTTCTAAATAAAAAAACGAAAGGGAATAATAATCTTAAAAAGGAAGGACGAAAGAAGCACACTCCGAAAGGGAAAAGTAAGGAGAAAGAAACACTGAAAGGGAAGTACGTAGACGGCGGCGAACAAACGCGGGAATCATGTTCTCGGTAATGCCCGTTGTAAATCACAAATCGCGTGTCCTCCTTTCGATTCGTATTCCCGTGCGAAGCGAGCGACAAGATTCGCCAGGATCTTATTAACAACGACGATTTAACCGCGGCGCTATCCGTTTGTACAGTTGCGAATGTTTGCCGTGTCTTTTGAAACTTGTGAAGCTGTAGGCAAATATGCACGCGCTTCGAGATCCAGCGCACCCTGCTTGCACGGATGAAATTTGTTTGCACACTCGCGTCCTGCGAATCACTCGACAAACCTCGAATCTCCCTATTACAGATTATGCTATAATCCGTCTCTAAGGTCGCGTTCAAACACTTTCAAACTATCGGCAAACGACGTGCGATTTATTGACGATTTTTCAACGATAGATTGTCACTCTAGGAAATTTTTATCGATATTTCGAAGAAGAAAATTTTATTCAATTTCGTTCCATGTTTATTTACACGGGGTTCTCGATTACACCGCGTTCGATGGACACGGTTTGCGGGAAATCCTAATGACAATGCCCAATACTCTCGAAGAGTATGCAAGTGGTTTTATTTACAGGACGCGCAACTCATTATCGCCCTTTGCGCGGAGAGCCTTTTAACTCGCTGAAATTGTTTCGACACACCGACTGTCGGCTGTCAGAATCGTGACTAAACGCATTTCGATACAGACGCGATCCGAAAGTGAGATACAGCCACGGGGTTGTTCGATCAGCTTCAACGTCGTGCGTTGTAGCGGCAGGTCGGGAGTTTTGACTGTTCAAGGTCGTTCCTCCCAACTGCAACCTATTGTTAGACCTAACGAGGGGATCGTCTTCTCTAGTTTTTAATCCCGCTTCTTAACAGGGAATTACAAAAGGAACGGATCGTAGATATTTAGAATCACAGATCAACGTAACGTGACGATAACTGGAACGATGCTAGGTTAATAGAAATTGGAAAAGAAGCATTTGACAATGATTTGGTCTTGTACGTTGCAACGATAGTGCAACGGTGAAGTCTTGCGTGATATAACGATAAGTAAATATTAATTTTAATACGAATAATAAAAGTAGGAGACTTCACGACAGAAAGAAAGAGACTTTGGACCCTGATTAAATTAGCCATTTCGTCAAACTATAATTATTAATTACCTACATTGTATTAACGTTAAAACATTATCACATACAATATCAATTACATTACATGAGATTGTATCTTTCTTTATCTGATTAATTTCTTTTCTTCTTATTTCTTAACTTCAACCATAGATCAAATTTTTGTCAAAAAATATGATCACACGTGTTTGGCGTGTACGATTGATCAATCACGAATGTCAAATATTTAAAGAAAAATATGTGTACGTGTACGTGCGTGTAAACATAAATCTTCCACCCTCCCCCCTCCCTCTCTCCCCCAGAATTATCGTAGATTTCAATTCCTGTACGAAATATCAAATTCAAGAGCCGATAGAGCCTCGAAAGATCGAAACTTGTGGTCTCGTCAACTGAGAACGGTGGAAGGAAGGACACGTGTCAAATGTCAGGGTCAAACGTCACTCGGCATACGAAAGGCAGTGGTGGCTCACAGGGTGAAATAAATATCGCCTTTTTGTAACTCTCTTCTTTCCTCCAGCGAGGGAGAAGAAGACTTAATGGATTTTTCGAGCCACGGGCTCTTGAAACGGGCTCTAATTTATCGTGTCTCGCTCTGCTCGTGATCGCCGGTGGAAATGTTTCGTTTCGGTTTGTTCGTCGAGTTTGCGAGGGATTCCCGCGATAAAAGTGATGTATAACGAAAGATAATTCTGTTATCTAACGAATTTCTGCGTTTGCTTTCGCGTCACTGTTCGTTTTCCCTTTTTTCCTTCTTTTTTAAGTGTTTAGGATTCGTCCGAAATTCCCGGTAATGCAGTAAATATACAAAGCGTAGTTGTGCGTGTGCTTGATCCTTCTCTGGAAGAGAAGACGGAATAAAGTATCAACCTTGAGATTCTCGGTTTGATTTCGTAAGAAGTTTTTATACGATAAATATTCATTTTCCATCGTTTCTTGCACGATAATTAATTTATCGATTAATTAAATAAAATAAAATTGAAAGTCTGCAATTTGTAAAATCTCTTTTACAAATTTTACAATTTGTTTCGCCGTTGCGATTTCTAATATCTCATTGGTGATGATTACAATTGGTTCTTCGAAATCAAGATTGCAGTTTCGCGACAGTTTAGAAAAGAAAGAATCGAAGGACGTGAAATATGAAACCAACGACGGCAACAACAAGAACAAATATTTAATGATCTTCAAACAATCGGATCAAGGTCACGTCACCGTGGAACAACCTGGCCAGCTTCTTTGACTGCTCCCTTCTATTCAGCGCTCGGAACGACCTTCCATAATTCTTTTTATCTGTAGCAGACACTCCCGCTGTTCCCGAGTTGCAACGCGGGTCTCTTTTAGACCGATTAGCACGCAATAGAGAGATTTCGTTCATGATCGATGAGTCTGAACCTGTATTTCAGGGCTGCCATAAATTCTGCCGCCGATTCTCGCGTGTAATAAATCCTCTGCAAACATTCACGCGTTCGCACGTTCCAAACGGGAAAGAAGAAAAAAAGGAAATACGAAGAATATATAAAGGAACACGTCGCTTACTGTGCCGACTTTTGTCAAAAAAGAAAAAGAAACGATTGTTTTCACGTCTTTAGCGTGCGAGGGTCTTTAATAATCATTGAACTGCACAAAAAGGATACGTATCGAGATTTAAGGAAAAATTCCGAGATCTCTTCCTCGTTTCTCTTATTTTGCAAATTGGTGATTTTTCGAGTCCGTGTAGATTTGAGAAACATTGGTTTTTCCCAAATAAGTAACACATTTCAACAGATTGTCGCTGAAATCTTCTATTCCGGATAGACTCCGGAAATTTAAGTGAAATTTCATATTTTCTTCTCACACGTTTCTTCTTTTAAACAAATATATACGCAAAAATTGTTTGTTTATATACAAAAACCACTTTGAGGAATATCCGCGTGCACTCTGGATCGTCCTCCGTTGGACTGTTAACGAGCCATTGCTTTGAATAATGCTCCCATTTCAGAGCCTCTTAAGTGGAATATGGCCGTTTAGAGCGTTGATAACTTGTTAGTTTGAGCGATGCGCGACGGAGTAACTTTTATAAGCTAATAAGTTACAAGCTTATAAGCTAATACTTTCGTAAGTGCTTCTATTAGGCGTTTAGCTCGTAATAATGACAAAAACTGGTTGCTTATGGGGAACGTCCTGCGATTAATAATTGGAGATGGTATTTTATTTCACAAGTAAAAGTAAATTTTCTATAAAAATAATTTATCATATGTCATATGTTACATACGAACGATATATTCCATTAATATTAAAAGTAAAAGGTCTAAAGGAAATCTTGTATGAACTGAATTTGTCATTTTATAAAATTCGATACATCGTTTTATTATTTAATTTAATATAATTCAAAAATTTATTACACGGGCAATAGCGTATTTATATTTAAGTATTATCAATTTTCTACATTCATTTTAACAACTCCATCGAAAATCCTCTTGAAAATGTACGAAAAACCTTCTATATTTACTTTACAGGCGTTATGTATCTACGTTTGAATATTATTTCATCGAATATTAGTTCTGCATGGACTCTGTCATTTTTGAAAAAAAAATCCTCCCTCGAAGCCCACTTCGAAAAATCCCACTTTCCAAATATCACGTTCCGCGTCCACTCGCCGACTTCTCGCAGCATCGAGAGCCGAGTCGCCTACCGCGACGTCTCAATCGCGATGCCTTAACGCGCTCTGCGATCGGCCGCTCTCGCATCGGAGCCACCGTGGATCGAGTCATCCTCCGCGCAGCTTCGATTCACCTTCACCCGCCAACTCGCCAGCTCATCCGACTGCGACTCTCAACTGGGAATCGAGTCCGGGAGGCGAGCCTATCGCTGCCACCCTCGCGACGCGCGATTCGCGCCAAGTATAGCGTTGTCCATGGACCGAATCGAAGCACGGACAACACACGGTCTCACACACGGAGAGTCACCGCTGGTTCTGTCGCGGGTAGGGGGAGGGACCGTGCGAGCGATCGTGAAGATCACCGCGTCGCGTCGCGTCGCGGTGTTGTGCAGGTTTTTGGTGGGGGACCTTGACCGAGTGACGTTCACCAGGCAGCAGCAGCGGCAGGCAGCCGAGCAACAAACGTGCAGAGCCAGGAGCCAGCGAGCAGTAATAGCAGCATCAGCGCCGGCTGGGTAACCCTACCAGGTTGCTCCGCGACGTGTGTATACCTGTTAAAGTCCGCGTATGTCTGTTGCTATTTACAGTCAGGTACGTCCGTACACGTCCGTACGTCCGTCCGTACGTCCGTGGCGCGTTCGTCTGTCCATACGTCCGTCGGTCGGTTGGTGCCTTCCCTGCTGCCTGTCTCTGTCTCGCGGGGCCCGGTCCGGTGGGATAGGACGACGGCCGCGGTGGAAGGAGTAGTAAGCGGCCTACGCAGTTTCAACCCGGGTCCCAGCTTTTATTAGTTCTTCGACGCTCGGCGGAGAACGGTGCGTGGCCGGAGTGGTAGCCAAACGAAACCAGCGCGTTCAGCTCTCCGGGATTACCTAACCAACCGGTAGTAAGTCCGTGCGAGAACGAATCGTCGTCGAAACTGCGGTGACAGCCTGAAACGACGACGCACGAACACGGTCCCAACGAACGAACGAACGAACGAACGAACTCTGGTCAGATCGATACCGATACGTGATTTTTTATTAAGAAAAAGAAAAAGATTCTTTCAGTCGTGAATGACTCTCCGAAAGTTGAGATTGCTACGTTGCTGTGGTGTGATCGGAGTGACTACGAAGTACTCGAAGATAAGTGACGAACAGAGGAGAAGCTGTGAATCGCGATCGAGTGTCGGTGAACGATAGTATTTAAACGATAAGACGAGAAAGAGAAAGAGAGAGGAAGAGAGAGAGAGAGAGAGAGAGTATCAAGCGGAGAAAAGAACCGATCGATGATCGATGATAATTGTCATCGCGACGTCGCATCGGATCAGGATTGGGCGCAAGGTGTTCGTCTCGCCGGTCCCACGGGACGAGACACCCGGCTGCCCCGGTGGCAGTGACAGTTGCTGTACGTGAGAGTGTTTTGTTCCAGCTGAACCGCTCGAGAACTCCGGTTTTCTCTCCTCCTCCTCCTCCTCCTTCTCCTCCTCCTTCTCCTCCTCCTCCTCCTCCTCCTCCTCCTCCTCTCCTCTCCTCTTCTTCCTCCTCTTTTGCTCGTCTTCCTCGTCTTCCTCGTCGGCAGTGTCCGTTTGGCTCGCGGGTACGAATCGTTTCGCTGCGCGAAAAGGGGGATACCCTTAAACAGTATACCAGAGGCATTACCCGATCGGAATGCTACCGTGCCAGTGAAGGTAAATTGAATTCTGAAGTTCGACAGACTCTTGTGCCCTGGGCGGCCATCAGTCTCTCGGGGACGAGACGTCCGTGTCGTTGACGAATCTCTTCTGACGCGAGCCTCGAGAGATCGACTCGAGAAGGAAAATTGAATCGTTTCGAGAGCCGCGAGATATCGACTCGTCGCTTCCTATCTCGCGTGAAACTCACTGAACGCGGAGGAGACTCGTCTTTGACCAATGATATTTTCTTCTTCTTTTTTTTTGTTTTTTTTCTTTTCTTTTCTTTTCGTCGCTTCGAGGGAAGGAAACGTCGCAATTACAAAGTGTCGATTCGAAGCTACCTAGAGTGTGTTTGCTGCGTCGTTCTACGTCGATAGCTCGATGTTACGTAAAGAGGCTGACGTATCTACGTCGAGACGTCGCGTTGTCGTTCGCTGTTGTCGAACAGCCTTGGGGATTTGGACGATGAATCCTCGCGCGAGGAATTGACACGCTTGTGCAAATTTATCGTGGATCGTGTGAAACACGTTGTTGAAGCTGTCGAGGAAATATTTGCTCTTGGTATCTATTGGTTCCTGACGGATTGCAGATGATTTGGGCTAATTTTTAACTACGTGGTATATTTTCTATTTGATGGAAAGTTTTAGAAATTGAGAGTACAGAAATATACGAATGAATGAAAATCGAATTTGAATACGTTAGGGAAAGAATGAAATTGTAATTAATAAATGGACAAATGATCGAATTTTCAAATAACAGAAGAACAGTTTCTCCTGAACTGAAATTTCAGGTAGTTAGCTGCGACAGTTTCGACGGAGGAAAAATCTACTGTAAAAATAATACAACGTTCAGATAATAATCAAGTTCCTACTTCAAAATGAAATAGCACAATTGAAATTTTATCGAAACCGTTCGAAAATAATTTCAGAGATAACTATCGAATTAAAGTACAAGATTTCTGCCAAATACATTAAAATAGAAAAATAGAAAAACTTCGTGATACAATAAAGTACACAAGTTTTTACACATTTTGTGAAAAGTTAATGAAATCTTTCAAAAGTTATAAATTTGATTACCACGTTTCGGTCAATTTTCTACTTAGACGATACTTGGTTGAAATTTAGCTAAAATTGTAGCAAAGTTCTATCGTACCTCGAAAGTTTAGCGAAAACTGTGCCAAAAGTTCCGATACAGTTAAAAATTAGCCAAAACTGCGTCGATCGAAATTAACCGAACAAAGTTACACGTAACCTAACGTCAACGAACCATTAACGAACGTTTCCGTCCCTCGAAGAGCGAAAAAAATTGAAAGAAGCTTCACGCAAATCGCAGTCTTTCGTGTCATTCGTTTCGAAACGAACTCGACTCGACTCGACTCGACTCGACTCGACTCAACTCGACTCAACTCGACTCAACTCGACTGGATTCGATCGGACTCGACTCGACTCAACTCACCTTCGCAACGAGATCACCGTAATTATCCCGATCGTGAAGAACGTCGAGGCTCGGATGGACGGCTCGTTTGATCCGTGTTCATCAAACGAGCGGGAAGGCGAGACGCTAATCGAAAGGGAAACGACTTTCAGCGGACGCGCGAGCAGATTGCGGGACGGGGACGCGTGCGATTTACTCTCGCCCGTGGGGGGAGGGGGGGGGGAATCTCGTCGATAGGGAAACCAGAAATGCAATGGGGAGGAGGGCACTATCGCATTAACTGAAAGATCAATTAACTCGCGTTAACGGACACTTTAATCACAGAGACGCGCCTAGCCTAGCCCCGATGAAGATGACTGGATGGATCTCCCGTTCATCGGGTTTTGCTCCGCACCATTTTCACCGCGTCGTTTTCGTTTTCTCGCGTCGACGTGCTCGCCGAAGGAGGTTGCAAACTTAAGCGAGTTAGAAATTATGCACCATGTATAAATAACAGTCGGTGGCTTGAAATTTTACAAGTTTCAGAGTTTGCGGGTGATTGATGGAAAGTGGTAGTTTGAGGCGTGATGAGAGTTTCCTTTTGGAAAGAATTATTTCTGATCAATTTCTGTTGCGCTGTCGCGACATGGTTTCAGTGATTTTGGTGATTTTAGATCAGCTCATCGGATAAAGAGCGACGAGATTCTGTGTTGGATTTGAAATCTGATAGAACTCTTTCTTAGCGGCTCTCGGTCTGACATTAAATTATAAGGTAATTAATTTCTAAAAATCTATAGCCTGAGATTGAGGAGTTGGTGTATAGTTTGTAGAAATCGAAAATAGCGTTATGATATTGGAACGGAACGGAACGATCGTTCAAAAATTAAAAACTGGTTCAATCCAGAAGAAGTTTCCTTGGAGATTATTCTTGAAACATAATCAATGCGAAAATAATATCATCGTTTTGATCAAATTCCGACATTAACGTAAAACGAATCAAACGATTACTGTTTAACGAGTCATTCAATATTAAATGTATCGAGTCATTACATTAAGTATCTAGCTAAATGCCCAGAGTATAGTATTCCAATCTCCAAAAAAGGAACGTATCACACGCTGATGATCAATTCGGAATCTCTCTCGAGGTTCCAAATCTAAATTCCAGGCACAAACCGTCTGCATAGAAACGTCCGCCTGTCCAAACCTGACGTTTCGAAGGAAAGATAAAGTATCCAAAAAAAAATATATCGCGCGCAAAGTGTCTGAAATTTACTGCATCCGAAACGGAACGATCCGACGTAACCGTAACTCCCTGCGAAACAAAACGAGAGGATGAAAGAAATATCGGGAATAACGTGCCAGACGAACGATAGAGTTCCGAGAAGCACGGCCAATAAACAGCGCGCGGGAGAGAGATTGCGACCGGGTAGAGCGTGCCCGAGCGGAGGGTGCGCGCGCGCGGCGCTTAAAAAATTTGCGCGGGAAAGAAGAAGAAGAAGCGGATGTCACAATAAAAGGCCACGCGGGGTTTGACACAATTACGAGGGCCTCGAGGTGTCTCGTCCTGTCTCGACGCGTCCCCTCATTAAAATCCAGAAATAGACGCCGCAACTGCAAGCCTCCCAGCAACCCTTACGAACGATTCAATCTACGGATCGCGGTTTTCGACTGACAGTGAAAAATACGCTACAACTACCGAAATGGTCAATATGACCATTTGAATTTTTGGAATTTAATTAGTATGAATATATGTTTATTTGTCATATTTTTATTAACCTCTTGCGCTGGAATGACGTGCCACGTATGTCGAGAATTTCTTGTCCCAAAACTGCAATATTTCCTCAGTTTTAAGTATATTCAAGTATAACCCAAGCGAAACGAATAATAAATTTATTACTTCTCAATAATTTCTATCCAGTGATATCGTACCGACGAGATCAAAAGGAAAGCAACGAGTCATTGCATACGGTTTGGTCACTCGTTATGGTCCGCAATCAGTTGCCAGCGCAAGTGGTTAATAGCGTCAACATTGGCGCGAATATTTTTGTTAGATATGAAACAGTGTATTTTTAGAGACTCGAGTGATTCTTCGTAAAATATAGCGTATTGTGTCGTGAAAATTTTCTGTTTCTTCTACTTTAACGTCTCTGAACTGGAAATTTTGTGTTTTAGTTTTTGGTAGTTCTAACGTTAAGTAGTACGCATGTGCACTTTAGCATTGTTTTTAGCTATTTTTCAGTATTACATACGTCGTTTAGCACAATTTCTGGCGTTTTGTCTTCTAGTTCAGGAATTATCATTAGGAATTGCAGACAGACGATTTTTGTTTGTACGTAACAAAGCAAGTTCTTGAGATGAGCATGTACCTGATATTTGAAAATTACGTATGCATCGTATAAGCAAATAGTTACAATTTATCGACAACCTTTTCCTCTTAAATATGGAGTAAACGAAATTCTGGTTATAAAGGGTTAATTCTATAATAGCTCTTTACTCCGATTAAAAATCTGACAGTCAATGATTACGAGTCATAAATCATTCATTCAATGTTGTTGTAGTAATGCATCGATTCAGTTTTGTAACACACACGATGTTGAAACATTGTACGTATTTATCGATCACGCTTATCGTCTTTTCGTCCAAGGAATCCTCGAATGTCAGATCGACGATTCCTCTGTCTCAATCGCCATGGTTGAACAGACTACGGTCGAATGTATATTTAAATACACGTGAACACGAGTATTAAAAATTACACGGACGGATTAACACGCGTACACGGCTACATTTGCACACATACGTGTGAGATAGCTCGAGCCTTCTTCCTCTCTTCTTCCCTGCTCGCTCTTTTGTTTCGCCTGTCCGCTCGCGGCCAATCTCGCAGAATGAAGATCGCGCCTCGTCTTGACGCGCGAATCGACCGCCGACCGGCGCGTTTTCTCTTGTTTGTCTCTTTCTTTCTTTCTTTCCCTCCGAGGCCGAATAATCTCTTCGTCCACTCTGGCTCGCCTCTTCCTCTTTTCGTTCGGGTTGCACGCGACGCGACGCGCAGCAGAAAAAGCGGAGGCACGGCCGTGGATCGTGATATTCGGGGCACGAACCCCCTACGACCTTGGCACGCTGGCAAGTGTGCCAGTGGAACATGCGCCGGGATACGAGCCAGCTTTCATTGAGCGCGGAATCTCTTGTGCTAGATGGATTTAGGATCGATTCACCGACTTTTTCATTCTTTTCTCTTTTCTCTTTCGTTTTTATTTTCTTTCCTTTTTTCTCTTTTTCGTGGGCGAAAAATTTTCTCTTTTATTTTTCTAAGCTTCTTTGACATACAAAGACTGTTGGAATGGATATCAAGTGTATTTTTACTTTTCCTTCTTTAACGTATAGAGAATTGCATTAGGCATCGAAATTAGATTTTGATCGGTCAACTGGACAATATCCAAATCTCTTTGATATTTTTCATTGAGAAAAAGTGAGATTGAGCAAAGATATAATTCGCAGTGACATTTACTCATGTTACGACAAGATGATATATAAACTTTCTAGTAACACTTATTTACATTAAAATGAGATAATGTACAAAGTTTTCAAGTTCAAAATTCGAAATTTATTATCTCACTCGAACTTTTTAATTTCTTTCTTCTCACAAACATATATTCAATGTTCAACGACCAAAACTTTTTCACCACGATTGGTCCAAGATCAAAGTTTCATAAACTCTCGAATCCGACAAATGATTTATGTATGTATGTATGTATGTATGTATGCACGTGTGTATATATATATATATGTTATATGCTTGGTTACGACCCGTTTGGTCGCAAAATTCCAAATGATTTTTACACGGTTGCCACTTGGCGTGTGATAACTGTTCGTTGAATTCTCCGCAGCCTTCATCATCCACGCGACATCGAGGAATTCACTTCGAGGTGAAACGTTGCTCGTCATTTCTCGCCCGACGATATTAAAGAACCGGTCAACGCGCGGCTGCAACGCGCGAACCTCGCTTCGGGCGCGAACCTTTGATTTTATCATTGAATCATTGAATGGACGGGCCGCCACGCGGCGGGAGGAACAATAAAACAGCCGGGGGAAGGTACTAAATATTTACGAGAGACACGTGACTGTTTATTGCGGCGAGGTGGCGGGCCGCAGAACGCTAGAAGAGAATCATATCGTACATTCTGGTAGCGTGTCTTTTATTGTCGGCTTTCTTGATTACCAGACACTTCGCCAGTTCCGAAGGTTCTCGCCTTTGATTCGTTGTCGCTGATCGCGTGAATTCTCCTTTTTTCTTTTCGCTTCTTGTTTTCTTTTTTCTCTTTAGAAAATTCACGAACTAGAATGCTAGTAAAATTAAATATCCACAACTTCTTTATCGCGAAAGAAAATTAAAAATACGAAGAAAGGGGTAAATTAGAAATTTAATCTATTATCACTAATTACACAAATCTTAGCAAATTTATGTAATTTAGAAAACAATCATATAAGTTGTGTTTCCTTTACATAATTAATATTATATTAATAGAATAAATTCATCGTAAACAGTATAATTTACTATACGATGCAAAGAGTAAGCTTCATTACGTGTGTAACAAGAAGAATTAGATTTCAACAGTATTCGCGAAATCACAATATTTCGAGGCGCAGTCGAAATAAAAGTTCGTCAAATTCGCAACGTCAAGCTAGCCAGCTGCTAAATTCCAAAGTCGAAACAGTCGTCATTCTCACCTCGGGAAAAACACGCGTCAAATATTCTCACTCTATACGGAATCGCACTCTATACGGATGACATCATCCGCCTAGTCACCTCTCAGAAAAAGTTAAATCTCGAAAAGCAAACTTCGTTCCGAGTCGCTCTCGAGGTGTTTTAGGAAAAAAAAAAAAAAGAGCGATTGCTCCTCTGTGATGCTCTCCAAATTTGTTCAGCTTCTTTGCAACTCTTCGCGTTCTCTCGCAAACAAGAGTGAAAATCCTGGATTTGGACGATTAGGGGAACAAAGAGGACAGAGGACGGAGAGGTTGACGTTTTGCCATCCGAGCACGATCGCGTTCGACTTTGAGAAAAGAAAGAAAGAAAGAAAAATAAAAAAACTAGTCGAGTTAACGTCTGAATTTTACGGGACAGCGTCGCTTCGCTCGAGGACCGCCCTCGCGAGCATCTGTTCGCCAAATATGGCGGCGACGAGTCAACTCAGTTTGTATCTTAATCCAGTGATCACGGTCACGCGAATTGTCTCGTTCGAGAGTCGGCGTCTCTTGCGCGAAGAGGCCTAATAAAGTCGTCGGGGGCCCAACTCCTTTGGAGCTACGGACCACGAACGCGTCGCGATTAGATGGCCTTGGGAGATGAAGCGCCGACGAGGTCACCGTTGCAAGCTCGAAAGGCGACCGAGATCCCGCGCGGATACGCGCGAACGCAGGCTGAATCTGAAATCGCCATGCCACCGCGCGTTGTCGTTGCCTCCTCTTTGGAGGTGGGAAAGTGAAGGTGGCGTCCCGCCACGAGGAATCGATCGACTAACCGATGCGATAGCGTGCTTTACTGCCTCGAATTGCCGATCGATCGTTGTTCGCGCAGCGAACAGTCGATTCTGTACTTGAAATTTTTGGACAACCGATAACGGAGCAACCACCGTTTTGACAAAGTTGAAAAATTTTCAATTTATCTGGATATTTGAATATATACGTGGTTTTTTAATTACAAAAGGAAGTTTCTGTGGAAATATTTGTCGATCGCTCTTGTCAACAATTTGTTCGTATTCTTTTTTTATCACTGAAAGTAATTTTAGCGGGGCTAATCCAGAAAATCGGGCCTCTTCAGGTGCAACGAAAATTAGCGATTGGTTGATTTGGGTCACGTGATTCGTGAGGGGGCGTGGGATAGACGTCGAGTAGGAGTGGCGTTGTCTGGTACTGAGCGATCACGCTTCTAATTCGTTTTCTATCGATTCAAATGTTTGCATATCAATATTTTCTTTCTTCTTTGTTTGATTTTTGTAACACGGACGATCCTTTTATACTTCAAGTCGTTATAAAATGTATAAATGAGAGTTTGTAACCTAACTTCTCTGATGCAAGTTTTATAATTCCTGATAATTCTAATATTAGGAATAATTCGTTTGTGTTGCGACTTTGTTTATTTTTAGAACCTGTTAAGATCCAATATATTTTTTCTACTCAACTTTCTCTTCTATTCGTTGTACTCTGACTTCTTTGACACGAGTTTTCTATATGAATAGTCGATAGTTCTAATGTTGTAACCTACTTAACGAGTTACTCGCACTTAGGGACAAAAGTGAATGTTTGTTTTCAGAACCGATTGAACTGCGGTATGTTTTCTCCTCTCTCTTTTTCATTCTTTAGTTTCGAAGTATGTCGTGACGATTTTCTTTACGTTATATTGCTCGATGAAATCATCGTAGCGGTTCGAGGGAATTAAGTAGTATTGGGCAGTTACGGTCAGACACGGTCAGCCGGTATTGACGAAAGCGTTTTCATGCGTTCATCGCCATATTTTCACGCCACGTTGGTCGATTGCTCGTCAATTAGCACACGACTGTGGATTTTATGCAACGAACGGTGACTCTCGATCCTTGAAAAATCCCTGAGAATGTTAGATTTAATTTGAAAAAGGAAGATTCGTAGAATTTTTAGGAACGAGTCATTTTGCTCGATACCAAATGTTTTAATATGATACTGCTGAAATTGCGTACAGTAAGTCGAAAAATTGTTCTTACCGCGGGGAATATAACGCAAATGTGTGAAATAACAAATATTTCTTAATTAGAGATTCATAGTTTAGACTTTAAGATACAAAATTGGAAGAGAAACTCGGAGAATCATTAACTTGCAGAAGAACGAGCATATTTTCACGAAATGGTGATGAAATTGATGAAACAATTAACAAAATTTATCATGAAAATATAATTGATGTTTGGTAAACATACTCTGCGTCAAATTTACTGTTGTTTTTCTAATCTACAGAGGCTTAAATTTAATAATTCAGATGGAATATATTATCAACTCGAGATGCCCGTGAAACCCTCATTTTTGCACTAATTGCGCGAACAATTTTGCGACTTGCTGCAAATTACACCTTACAATTTACGTAGCCGTATGTTTAAAAATTAGCACACAGCGTCATTAGAAAATTCCACTTCAACGCAAAACACTCTTACAACCACAACCAGTCTCTCAGTTTCCATCAGACGAACTGTACGAACTACGAACGGGGCAGTAATAACCATGAAAATAGTTTCGTCAGGAAGTCGTAAATTTAAAATAATATTCCACGCGCGAAGAAAATGCAAAATTCTTTCTTTCTCGTCGAGCACGCTCGCGACGATTCGTCCCCTCGAATTCTTTCTCTCGCGTATTTGAAAAATACTCAGGGACGCGGTGAAAACTGGACCGATTCGACGAAGCACGAAGCTCGAGGGATGCGTTTCCAACTATGCGATATCACTGGATGAGAAAACGTAATGAACGCCGTGCCCCGGAACCCCGGCGATTACAGCGTTGCATGACGGCTTCGTAGCGAAAGAAAGACGGGGCAACACGAGAGAATACGTTGGTAGCTCATCGCACGATCATCAACTCATTGTCGTTATTGCGCACCGTCATCGTCATCCTCGCAACTGTCAATAGACCGTTTGCACGTGTATCTCGAGTGTCTCATCGAATCGCGCGACGACAATGGAGACCATTATCAGACTGCGTCCTGTTCATCGCGATCGCGTCCTCGTCGTCGACTCGCGTGTATACCAAACGCCAGCGAATTTATTCGAAAAATAGTCTCTTTCGCCGTGTCGGTCGTGCTTGTTGCCGTTCCGAGAAAAATCGAATGAACCGGCGGTGAAACAATAGACTTCGATAGATTGACTCTCGTCAATTTTATTTTACTTTTCATTCCATATTTTTCATTCACGTGTCTTACGGATGATTCGGAACAGGATTTTATTAATATATAATTTATATGTATAGTTAATATGTATATTAATGATTTCATTAATGTGTAATATATACTGATAAAAATATTAGATTTTCAATCTTTCAAAATTTTTAATTTATGACTTTATTTATGAGTTGTGGATGCGGGAGTTGTCGAGGTACAAGAAAGATTATACGTCGAGCATGATTCGGAACAGGAAGAGAAAATATCATTGACACAATTCAATATTCGGATTACCAATATTTCCGGATGTACAAATATTTTTCGTATTTATTATCGCGGACACGACTTTTCGATCAATTGAGGAAATCTTATTTATTCGTATCTATAATTTCAAACGCGTAAGTATGTTTTATTACGAATGAAATATAATGATTGAAATACAGTAGAACTTCGTTGAATCAGAACAGAATGTCTACCAGTAGCAGACAGAAATTCTTACAAAATTCCGTTCAATAATTATTTTTCATTTTTCCTGAAAAACACACATTCTCAGGTTATATCATTCTGCAATTACGTAGAATAACAACTTGTTTTCGAAAAATTGAACTGACGTTTTGTTTTTAAAAAAATGAATCATACCGACGAAAGCATTCTTCTCAATTTTTAAGAGAAGTTTTCCAAAAAAAACAATGAATTCATCGTGACGATTCAGAATCTTTCGAAAGCTCGTTGACGAGGCATCGCATCGACGAGAAAAAACTCGATAAAATTTCCGAACAAAAGCTCTCTTGTGCCTCGCTGGAACTCGCCGAATCCAGGTAGAAAACACACGCCAGATAATCGTTTTCTCTCGAGGCAACAGTGCACCCCTTTGTCGCCGGTGAGCAAGCAAGAACTTTACTATCGGTACTCGACATCGATCGCTTCCACGGCACGCCGATTCGACAGTTCGTACGTCGTTCGTTCAAACACGTGTGTCGGCGTGTCTCCGAGAGCAAAGCACCGGTGAAAAGGCCGGCTACTTTTACTTACGAGCACTAGCCCGTCAGTTTGGCTGTAAATCGCCGATAGAGGCGATTTCTCTAACCGCAATAAGGACGACCGCAAATAGACCGACGCACGCGCTGCTGGCGCACGTGAACTAGACGTTCTACGTCTAGTTCTATGAAACTCGGTAAAACCGTATACCGGTGTATACCTACTGGCTTTACAAGCTTCCCGCAAACGCAAAAAAAAAAAAAAAAAAAAAAAAAAAAAAGAAAAAAGACAGAGAAATGTCTCCGAGACTTTGACAGAAAAAACGAGAGTGTGTCTTTCTCATGCGAGTGTATATATTATATATAGAACGTAGCGTGATACAGTGTAGAAATAAGTTGAAAAATCGGATCGATTCTTTTTTCTTCGATTTTTATTCGTGACTTGGTTTTCGAGAGCGTCAGAATTCAGAGAAAGTTGAAAGATTCGTAATGGAAAGAAGGTAGCTTTAACCCCTTGCGCTGGCAACTGGTTCGCGGACCATAACGAGTGACCGAACCGTATACAATAATTCGTCGCTTTCTTTTTCTTTTCTTTTTTGAACTCGTCGGTATGATATCACCGGATAGAAATTATTAAGAAGTAATAAACTTCGTAAGTTTGTTTTGCCTGGGTTACATTTAAATATACTTGAAACTCAGAAAATGTTGCAATTTGGGACAAAAAAATTCTCGACGTGCGTGGCACGTTATTTCATCGCAAGAGGTTAATTAAAATTTATTCGTTGCATTTCAATTTGATCGAAGTAATATTTGCGAGGGAAAGCGTAAAATTGAATATGTGTATTTTTATAATCATTTATAATCCAACGATATTACTATGTTATTTAGATCGTTTTTGTGAAAAGGAAGGATCTCATATTTAGAATGAAATATAGAAGCTCATTTTCAGAAATACTAATCAAGTATGTTTCAAAGACTTGCGAGGTTTGTAAATTACGGATCTTTACGAGAAATTTGAAAATGCGCGCAACAAAGTGTAAGCCGAAGTCTTTCGTTTCTTCTGCCGGCAACTTCTCAAATTCGATTCTTTCGAAAACCACGTGAAACCATGAAAAAAAAAATTATTCCCATTTATATTTCCTAGAAAGACACACTCTGATCCTCACTAGATTATGCGCGACCTATCCTACACATATAAAAAAAAACAGAACACAAATCTCACTCGACGAGGTTATCCATCCCGCAGATGTATATTAAGAGCACAGCTTTGCTTGGCTTACAGGTCGGTGATCGGGTCTGAGAGGGAAGGAGAGGGGAGATAAAGAATATAGAAAGAGAGAAAGAAAGAAAGAAAGAAAGAAAGAAAGCATTTAGAGGCCGGGGTGCTAGGGCACACACTTGGGTGCTCGGTGAGAGGGGTTGCGAGGTAAGAGGAAAAGAAAAAGTAAAAAAAAAAATAAATAAATAAATATAAAGAAATAAATATATAAAATAAAAAAAGATAAAAAAGAAAGGGAGCCCGATTGGTGGTGTCCGGCGTCGTCTAGGTGTTACGATTTGGAACGAAAAGCCGGGAGGATGCTCGAGGTTCAGCGCTCGGATTTTTTAAGAGAGGGAGGAGCCTGCAACCCTCCTACCACCGATTTACTACACCCCGATACGACCGGGGCTTCCGTCTCCGGATGGAAGCCCGCTGAGAAAAGCGTCTCCTTCAATCGAGACGTCCACGTCAAGAGGATCGGTGAGTCCAGGCAATCACACCATAATGGAAAAGAATTGAGATGGTAGCGCAGGAATGGGACGAGTCGGTTTAACGCTGCTTGACTTTCGTCGTGTGATTCAGATTTTATTTAGTTCGAGAGTTTGAAAATCTTTCCTTTTTCTATTTCTTCTTCCGTGTCTTTTTTTCGTTAATGTAAACGCAGAGAAAACTGTATGTGGCAAAAGGAATTTGTAATTATTGTAAAAATAATAAGAGAAGCATTATCAAGTTCAAAAAGGAGAATATTTTGTTTTAATTGTAAATTACTCGAATTAAAAGTATTAAAACGAATAGGGAAATTATATTAAAATCAAAAGTATACATGGCAAAGAATAGTACTGCTAATATCGGAATATAGATATTAATAATATATGAAGCATAGTTGAAAAAGAGTTTCATCGTGATTTGGTATATTTCTGTCCTTTTTTTATTACAACTTATTACAACTTAAAGGGTATTGAAAAATATACACGGGAAAAAGTACAGTTTGAAAAGAACATCAAATGGTCCACCACGTGTCTGCAAAGTTAGAAATTTTACACGCAGTACGTTCTTACGAATTTCCCTAGTGTAATTTGTCATTCTCCGAGAGTACTCTTGGACAAGGCCTTCTTGAAAATTTGAATATTGTGATGTTTCAATTGACGACCACGGGAACAAGAAAACGCCAGATTACGGGAACGATTACGTCGACGGGATATGCGCTCTTACGTTTCAGAGAAAATACGACCAGGTCCTAGCGCGATCTCAGATTATGAAAATTATTTGCGTCGAGTCGCTAGTTTCCACGGACGATCTTCAGATGTTTCTTAGAAACACGCGGCTCCACTAAAATCGCCACTGCCCCGGGGGAGGACGTTTTAGAAATGTAAAAACTCCGTCTAATCCGTCAGATCAAAAATTTTGTTTCGTCACAAAAATACGAGTTTCTTTCGTTTTATCAGATGAAACGTACGACACGATAGAATTCAGACATTTTTCAAATGTTTATTGAAACGTTCAAGAATGTAAATTATTAACTTCTTCCCTCGAGAACTTGCTTTGCTCGAAAAAAATGCAAGAGTGCAAAAAATAAAATTGTATCAATTACGGAAAGTAATACCGGAACAGTTTAAGCGCGCAAATTTATTAAAATTTTATTAAAATTTATTATTATTATTTAATTTGTAATTACAAAAAATTACAAATTAGTCGGTTCGTCATTTAAACGGTCATTTAAAAAAAAAACTTGGTCATAGTCGTACTATATTTAGAAAGTATTAATTTGTCGAAGCAAGATTGCAGGCCAATTACATCGAACGACGTTACTATTTTGCCATGTATAGTCGGACGAATTTACCTTAGATTGGCTAGAACGATGAAACGGCGATAGCAGCAGGGTAATATCAGTCATCACCGCTTTGCCACGTTTAATTACAAAAATGATCGTCGAAGAGAAAAGGCATGGCGGCGGTAGCAAAGTACACGAAATTACGAAACAAGAGATTAGATACATCGCGGTAATTAATATCATTAGCTCGGTCGGACGGAGGGTGCAATTTGTCGATCGGCAGGAGGACGAAACCACCTGTCACGACGCGAAAAGCGAAAAGTCAAGCAGCGGGCACCGGCTCGGAACGTGTTCCGCCTAACTTATATACCTAACTGTTCCAAGCTCGAGCTCTCTCTCTCTCGATATATATCGATGTATAACACATTTAATCAAGTGCCTGGCCGCTGACTAACGGCACGAATAATCGTTACGCTCCGCGATCGATCATCGATCGATCCTCCTTGTGTGTGTAATAATCATTAATAATCATGTTATCAGTAATGCCATTAATCTCGCGATCTCGCGTAACAATACCTATATTTTTCGTATTTATTTATTTATTTATTTTTCTCTTTTTTTTTCTTTTTTGCTCTTTCTCTCTCATTCATCACTGAAGAACACATCTCGAGACGATTGAAATTTTTCTCCGAGGTCTTGAAAATTTTTGCAATTTTCTATGTAAAAAACGTACGCGCGTGTATAATTCTGCGAACGATAATTAACAAAATTGTTCGAATTATTGATTTGTCTCGTGCTCTCTGTTTTTCTTCTTAATGTAATGTCTGGGCTCGTAATACGGTATTGGTGTGTGCGCGCTGGACTCAGTCATTCCTCTGTCACCATCAGCTTAATTATTAATTACATTAATAATCTCTTTGTATCCCCCTCCACCCGTTTCTCTCATTCCCTGCTCGAACGTGTCGCGTGGATCGGCGATTCACGCGCGTTCGGCCAGCAATCTGCGCGTTGCAATGCAGTGGCTCTCTGTGTGTGTGTGTGTGTGTGTGTGTGTACATGTGTGTTTGTGCATTTCGTGTGCGCGTACACGCCGCCGTAATTGCGGCGGTCTGCTTGCCGTATCATCCTCTAACGCACGTGTTAAGCATGTCGGACTAACGAGGGAACACAGGTAACTCGGATAATTCAGCCGCCATCTGAAACTTCGCCGTCTGATTCGCAGGCCGGAGTAATTCGTGTGAAACGTGTAATAACGTTGTAATTAATTTCTTTTCTTTTCTTTTCTTTTTTTTTTTTTTTTTCTATGCACTGACTGGAAGTTTCGCGAGACTTTCGCGACATTCCGTAACTATTCTTTTCAAAATTTATAGCGATCCGATATTTCGTTCGTACAGTATAATTTTTTTTTTTTTTATTTCGATATAGTTCGATAGAAAAATAGGAAAATGGACAGTTAAAATTTTTTATTTCGCGCTAAATTCGTGTAAAATTGACTGTAAAAATGATTATAAAAATTTGTCGATCGTGACTCGAAGCGCCAATTGTCGATCTAAGGGAAACATGTGAAAACGATCGGCGGTATATTTTAGAAACTGTGTTCCTTTGTACGCTGCTACTTACTTGAGAACAGCTTTGCGAAGATTAACGCGATATTAAAATTCATTTCTATAATTCTAGCAGAGGCTGGCCGCTGCAGCACGAGGCTCGTAAATTACGAACGAGAGTCGCGTGGGAAAGTGAAAACTTTTGAGAAATTTACAGACAATTTACTGCTGTAATTTACGTTGCGTCTTTATTAAATCCGTTCTATAATTTCATACTTTCCTTCGTAATGATACCGCGTCCATATTACGGAAAAATATTCTCAGCTTGAAAAAATGGTGGTTGTAATCTTTCTCTGTTTTATACTTTTCATAATTTTCATAGTTTTGAAATTTTGAATAAACAGTGATTTCACATATCGTTTCGTATCGATCTATCAAAAGAGAAACTATATAGTACATTATATCGTGCATAAATTATTTTTGAGAGATGATAAATTTTAATTTTGGAATTTTGAGAATTCCTAGTTCTACTAGCTTCGGTTTGTTTCTTCTTGTGTACAAAGCACCGTACAACGTATCCAGAGTCTTGAAAAATTTTACATCACGTTTAAAAAGTATCAAAAATTTTGACTTCTCCTCCATACGGGTGTATCTAGGAAGAAAGCACGAAATCTCTGAAGAACACTGACTGAACTCTCTGTTTCTTTCTTATTAAATGCAATCGAATCGCGCCCAAATCAGAACGCAACGCGGCTCGTAGCTAAGACCTGAGACAACCTTCGATCGATCGGTAACCAAGACTCGGTACAGTCGTCATTTTAACAACAAGTACAGAAGTACAGAAGCATCGTGGAATGAAGGAAGTCGGCGACTCTGGCAATCAGTGATACAGTGATACAGTGATATCCTACGAATACCGGCGGCGGGAAATTAATGGCTACTAAACAGAGCTAACTACCTTAGGGCCCGGTCGGCGTTATTTTATAGTTGGTATCCGCTGGGTTTTACGATCGTCAGCGCGCCGGCCTGTCGGTCGTCGATTGTAGTTTCTCCGTGGCAAGGTAGCTGTAGAACAGCCAGAGACAAGGGAATAAGCCGTTGATCGTGGTGCAAATAACCAACGTGTCCTCGCAGTTAGCGATGGGCTCGAGTACGTCGCAAGTAAATTTGAACATGAACAAATTCAGTTCACGAGTATTTTCGAGTACATTCGGATTCGGACCATCTAAGAGTGTTCCGTGTGAAAAAAAGTACTTAAATTTTATATATTTTACATAGAATCGAACAGATTCTGTCATAGATCGAATCGGTTCGAGATTGTTCCATTCTGAGAATGGTACTTTCTTCAAGTCACTTACGATAATATTTGTAATCACGAATAAATAAAATAAATGTAATCACGGTATTAGTTATACTCGTTGCAATACATCACACCAGGGGAAGGAATATTTCCTAAAGCCGGGAACACTACCGAGTTGAAAAGAGGAGTAGATTACAAAGCAGTTGTACAATTTGGACATCTGCGAGGGTTTTCGTTGTTTATTAACTCGGAACAGGCGATCCTCTTCGTTGTTACTAGGATCGTCAAGGTTGAGTATCAACATCGCAAACAAGTGGTCAACGAACCTGTCACCCATTCGCTTTTTGCTCGTGATTCTCCTCGTGATACGCAACGAAAAAAACGTCTGGCAGCAGAGAAAAAGGGACAAAAATATGTAAAGAAAAAAAAAAGAAAAAAACAGAATAAAAGAACGAAAAGAGAAATAGACGGAATAGGCCTGTTTCGTTCGTAGAGAATTACGTCGAAGCCGAGGCGATCGTATCGAGAGACAATCGGACGGGTTTTGATACAATTACATTTGATAATACGTCGTGACGTGGCTGATTCTCAACGATAGCTCTTAACGGCGTTGGCAAGAGTTTAAATTGCACGGCCGTTACGAGCCGAGACTAACCTAGGCAAATTGGTTATCGCGGCTGTTAGCACCGACAGCGATCTTCTCGGGGGCTTAACGACTCTCCGTCTCTCCGTCGTTTGTCCTTTAGCGTTATGGATTTCAATGTTCCTTCGTGCGCTTATTGTACCAGAACGCGCGAGAGATTTAATCTTCCCAGGCCTTCTTGAGAAGGCGCGTTCTTTCTCTCTCGAGTCGTATTTACCGCGGGATAAATTGAAAATGGGAAAAGAGTCGGAAACAACGTAGTTGTGTAGAACCGCGGGGAAGAAAAAAGGGAGAAATTTAAAATTATTAGCTTTCAAATGTACTTTGGTCGAATACAATTTCCATCCTCGCAACTCCAATCTTAGTTGATTAAACGATTTTGGTCCTTTCGGACAGAAGGTATAATAATGCACTCTATTTTGATAAAATTGCTTGTATATTGGGTTTCTGTTATTCTTTAAATTATCCAACAAAATTAATCTCTGATATTAGTTCGCAAAAAGGAACTAGAAATTGAACTACTCTCGACAAATAATTCACCACGAATTATTTAATTCCATATTATTTCCCAATATTTCCCAATATTTGACAAATGAACCACTCAGAATTGTCTGATGAATAATTCACGCGTTCAACTAATTTAAAAAAAAAAAAAAAAAGAAAATAAAACAAAAACAATTTTGTCAAAGTTACGTTGCAATTGCATCGATTTGCAATTTAAAATTCAAAGTTATTTATCGGATAAAAACCGAAAATTCTTTGGACGATGGAGGGGAAGGATTTGTCGCGAGCGGCGCGCGAGGGAATTATTATGCACGGACACGCACATCGGTTCGTTTGTGCTCCTCCGTGTCCGAGTTCTTCCTCCTTCTGAATGAACAATGCCAAGAATTCCAATTCTCGAGGCTCGGCAGCGAAAGTTACGAGAGGGAGGGGTGGACGACGTTGGATTTTATCAAGCTGGCATCTAAATGCCACGAATCTAATTGTGAGTCGTGCAGTGGAGGACGATTTTGAAGTTCGTTTGCGTCAACCTGACGTGAGCCTGAATTCTCGCTACTCTACGTAATTCTTACGATTCCCGTGACTCTTTCGTCCCTTTACGATGCTATGCAAATCGAGGAATTACGTATTCATGCGTCTATTTGTATTCGTAACACCTCCTCTTATTTACCGCGCTATTATGTTTTCTGTTTTATTAGGGGAGGGTCTTTCTTGCAGAGACTGTTTACTAACGAAGAATTAACATTCATAAACTGACAAATTTCAAAGCGCAGACCGTCGAATTTCTGTGGAAATTTGAATGTTTTCAGAATTTCCAAATTTTCATCAATTTAACGAGTTAATTTCTCACAACAAAGTTCTTCGAGACTTTTGTCCGCTATGGAAAGTAACATAACCTCTTTACGATGCTCTCCTTAAAAAAGGAGATTTCAATTACTCTTGAATTTCAGATGTCGAGTAATATCGATTGGATTGGAAATCCGTTTAAGAGCACGAATCTGGTTGTCAATTAGCGTAATTGAAGAAAAGAGTTCGTTAGCCGTCCACGGTCGGCAGTCCTTCTCAATTATAATCTCCTAACATAGTAAACTGTGTCAATCAACAACTAATATCCAATTGCCCAGATGTAGAAACGAATCGAGCAATTCCCTAAAAAGCGAACGCTCGAATGAAAAATCTTCTTTCTTTCCTGTTCTTAGTTCTTCGCATAGAGTTAGTCGTAGAATTACAATTTTGTCGTGGGAACTGTACGTGATCTTGCCACTGTAGAATTATTCGAAAAACGAAAAAAATAGTCGAAAGTCCTTTTCCGAGGAAAAATTAGAATTATTTAAATTATAAAAATGAAACGAGTAAAGCCTAAAATTTACTCAATCGTCGAAATAATCGAAAGTCTTACTTGTCGTGTTGCTTACTCGTCTCCTCTTGCAACTTACTTCCGGAATAAGATTGCTCAGGATATATGGTGGGGAAGGGGAGGATTGACGCGTCTTTACGCCGCAGGTTCGTAAAAAGTTTTGAGCACCGTCCGATGCATTAGCGGCTGCACCGTATTTCTTATTATCCGCAGCAAGTTGTACACACACACTCTCTCTCTCTCTCTCTCTCTCTCTCTCTTTCTCTCCCTTTCCTCGTGTTTTGCGGTCTCCCCCGGTGTCGTCAATGCGGGCGGTCCTAAGGAGTCAGCCTAGTTGGCCGGTTCGCAGCATTGCGTTCGTGCATGCACCTTGTCGAAGCTTGTTAAGAGGGCCCTTGTGTCGTTCGCGTTAGCTCCAGCCTGGCGGCGTTTCCTGGATCGTCGCGTGCTCGAATCCGCCTTAAACCCGGCACCGCGAGCTGTGCGTGCGTAACGGGGTGCATTACGCCCCGAAGGACTTTGCCAGTCTCTTCCGTGCTCCGCTAATGAACGTTGAAACAGCGTTGCTTCGATTTGATACGAGATTTTTCCTTTTCTTTTTTTTTTTTTTTTTTTTTTTTTTTTCTTAGCGGTTGGATGACATTTTAATCGTGACATTGGTGGTGTATGCTTCATTTTTTAATTTTAAAAAATATCATATGAAATAGTTTTGGAATAACTTAGTTGTTCTTCGTAATTGAGGTAGTTGCTTTTAAAAATATGTAGATACTTGATACATTTTCTTTGGATTAAAGTAAGGAAGCTTGTTTCCGGAAGAAAGTAAAAGTAATCTCTCTCTCAGATGTTGGAGTGTTCGGATTCAGAATATTTGGATGATTCAATATTAGCTACAGATACCTTCTAGATCGGTAGATCTAGTTATTTTACGCGTTTGAAAAAAATTTATACTTAATTTGTACTAAATATTACACTTATTGTTAGATTGTGGATTTTTGTGCAAATTCGTGTTTTTGAGAACATAATTGAAAACATAGAATCTTGGTACAAAATTGTTTCATGTACTGAATGGTGGACAAAGCATCTTGTGCTTATTATTCAAATAATTAAAAAGCAGGGATTTAATTACATAAGTATTTATTACATGTACTAAAGGTACTAAATTTCTCGTAAAATCCTATTTTATTCTAAATAAAATTCAAATTTTCAAAGAAACGTATCATATTCTATGAAAATTATATAGAAATATTCGTTAGTTTTCAACGAAAATTTCTTTCAACTGGAAAAATTAAATTTGATAAAAATAATTTTTTTTTAAATTGTCGAGAAACTAAAGATTAAAGGATTTAAGGGAAAAAAAATAAAGTTTACGAAATAAAAATATTACTTAGCACAGTTAAGAACGTACGATCGTGTGTTACGGTATGAGCGACAGGGATTAAATAATGAAAGGCGATCGCGGAATCGCGTGACGCGGAAGAAACTGAGCGAGGAGATACAGACGTTGATGCACAGACAGTGAAGGACTAGATGACGCTTCGAGTAACTCGACTCAATCAGTTTCGTGACGATAGCGATACGTTTAATTCTATTATTTTTAAAAATTGCGTAATTCTCGTCGAGCAAACGCCTCTCTAATTTCACACCGTCTCGAAATAACGGTGACGTATCGAATGAAACAATACCAATGGAAGAATCAAAGATATGCGATTTAGTTTCAAAGACGATTCGCGTTAAAAATTTTACAGGCGCCAAAAATTAAATCTTGCGACTTAAATTTCATTTCTGTCATTGGTCTTTTCGAATGTTTAAAATAATCCATTTTAATAATCATATTGTCGTGATGTTTTTGGAAAAAAATCGAAATGATTTTCCATCGAAGATCGAATAAAAATGGTTACATAAATAAAACAGTTGCAAATGTTTATTCATTCACGGGGAAAAACGTAATTGACCTTGTTAAAACATTTCTTTAATAATATCATTCCTTTATGGGATATTCCAATGAAACACGCTGTGTTTATTATGTACTAACGTTATTACTACAATTAACTTTACGTAATAATTTGATATAAAAAAGAAAAGTCAAAATTTACTAGTAACTGAAACTTTTTCCATTAAACAGTGTTCCCCCCCGTTTCATCATTACTTGAAAGTGTCTGTACGTCGTATTAATGATTTATTAAACCACGAGTTTTTTGCAGCGTTCGATTTAATAGCGTGATTATCTCGGTGATAAAAATATCTTTGCGTTATTGATCGCCGTGCCATTAATCACCGGTCTTAATGTCTTACGTAACAAATGTTTCAATTTATACTTAGCCCGACTACTGAAATTAAGATCGGAGTTTCTGCAAGTAATAATCTTGTAGCGAGGTAACAAGAAAGTGAGGAGTACAAATGGCCACCGTTTATTCGATGCCCCGGCCTTCCGCGTTGTCGATCAACCTTATCGTCTCATTCAGTGCAACAACCACTTCCTTATGCCTTCTTCACACTTATCATTTTGCCGCATCGCTTCATAAAATCGAGCGTCGCACAATTTCGCCGCGTTCTTCCATAATTCGAAATATTACCACACGTACGCGACCGCGTCCATTTTCTTTCTTTTTTTTTTTTTTCTTTTTTCAATGCTCGAGCCTTTATTTATCATGACTATATTCTTTGCATGCGCGTGCGTGCGTGCGCGTGTGTGTGTGTATGTGTATATGTAAAATATACGCGACACAGGCAATAAAGCTGCTAGGTAATACCTAAGTGCGGATTATTGCTCATAAATATTCTGACGCTTTAGGCGATTTCTGACTACAATGTACGATATTGTCCCAGTGTTTATGTTATAAGTTGACGACAAATCTGACTCCTTGTTGAAACGTCGACACGAAGTGAGAAACTTTGATCGTCTAGCCGATTTTACGAATGTAGGTTTGCTGAATATTTTCGACTAGATATTTCGAAGATAATAAGCTTAGGATAAAGGAAGCTTCACTCCGTTCATAAAATTTTCAGCCATTTTCCCCATATTCCAACTACATAAGTTACAAATGGAGCTTACACGATTATGTTTTCATTATTTGGAAAAGTGTCCATTTTCTTTTTTTCTTCCGGTAAATTTTTCCCCCGTTGTCCTGGCCACCCTGTTCCTCCGGCTGATCCGCTTAGATCGGCGCTTCCTCGGTTGCGTGCCAAGGGGTCTTAAGGTAGGCCACGATCAGCTGAAACGAGGAAGTGGCGAGTATCCAGTGGACCGGTATCGTTCGAGCCGAGAACGTGGAGGTCGCGCGCGCGAGCATCGCTTTACCGCGTTCGTTCGAAGAACCGCCGGTGAAGGGAAAAGGATAAAATCGCGCCCCGGTGGATACTCTCCGGCGAGCTGGACGAGCTGGACCGAGCGCGGCTGAAGAAATAGGATAAGGAGACCGTGTAAATGAGACGAATTATGAGAACAGGATTAGCGATATCATCGACGGTGCCTCGGTCGAAAGGCGAGTCCACGATAAATCAGAGACGCACTTGTCCGTCGATTTGCACTTTACTGCTTCTTCCACGCAGTAAATAATCTTTCCGTTTGCTCGTGTGGTGGTTCCAGAAAATATATTTCGGTGAGATGGGAAATCTTATTTCATCACGGTAGATTTGCATTTGAACGAGTATCCTAGGTTTTGAACCTAGAAAGGGATTCCTAGGTTCTTTTTCTTCGTAGTACACGTGAAATAAAATCATTTCTCAATTTTGTTTTATTAGAGAGACACATCTGTGCTTATTAAATATCCTAACGTAGATTTTTATCCTTAAATTTACTTTAAAAGTGCACAAACGTCCACAATTTTCTCTCGAATATTTTTCTTTTTCCTCTCAATTTCACCTAAAAAATGTATAAAAATATATCTTCGACTATTTTTCTGTCTTCAAGCATGTAAATACATTCCCTCTTCGATGATTCCAACAGCGGGAATTCCGAAAGGGTTTCGTACCGTCGAACCGCTTCGCGATCGCCAGGCCGAACGCGGCCGAACGAAGAGCAAAAAGCGCGATGCAATTTACAGAATTTTATCGGGAGAACCCGTTTCGCGAAACAGACAGCTGGATCACTCTCGTTAAAGTATCGAGCCTGAACCGCGGCCGTTCGTACCTAACGCGCCCAGTGATCCGATCCCGAAGCGCCCCAGTGGCTTTTCATTCGGATCGCATTTCGAAGTTGCGTTACCAGTCAATTTATCACCGCTCAGCCGCTGTCTATGCCCTCGTTACGATTTATCGCGCGACCATTGTATTTATCGTAACGAAAGCGCGCGAATCGAGCCACGATTTATGGTTACATAATCGCTATTTCGGTGATGATTTATCTCGGCCAAATTGGGTTATCGATCGAACGATATACGTCTCGATATATATATATTTTTTTTCTTTTTCGGAATGTCGTTTGAGATTTTTTTTTTTTTTTATACGTATGAAAATACCGTTTTTTGTAGATGTCAAATCGGTTGGGTTATACGAAGGAATCTAAGAAGAAAAGATTTTGTCGACACGTTAATTCTGATTTATGCAATTACATATACCTATACATAATATATTAATATGTTAATATGTATTAACATATGCCTATTTCTTAATAACTCATTTCGAATGATTTTTTATTCATCGGCCAAGTCATGAAATACTTAAAAAAAAAAAAATCAAATAAAACGACTTTATTCAAGCCTGCTTTGAGCGACATCGTGCAACGAGACGTTTCATCCATAAACGCAAAAGGGGTTGAAACTAAATCCTTCAGAAAGCATACTAAATGTATTAATTAAAATCCTCGTTTCAAGTTTCCATTCGATTAACTAATCGAATGCCTTCGCCATAACGTGATCCAATCTTGGGAAAAATGGCGGCAGCAATGGCCGGTAAAGGAACGGTTTCGACGACGTTCGCATCGTAAGAGTATCGTTTACGATTATGCTCGACATCATTCGCTGTTGTAACTGGAGATAGCGAGTGTGTGTCCAAGGAAGTACGTTTAGGTTTGTCCGAGCATGCGTGCAGATCCCGTGGCGAAAAAGCCGCAAAAACGTGTAAAACGGCTGGAATGCACTCGAAATGGTGATTCCGATTTTTCTCTTTTTTTTTTTTTTCTTTTTATTTTGAGATTCTCGCGGTATGTCTCTTGGACTGAGTCCGGGGGAAATTATCGTCGTCGTTGCGACGCAACGTCGCACCGCGCGATCTCTTGCATTCCAATCTGTTACTTCAGCGGGACAGGTTTGTCAGGCTGTAAATCGCGTTTTGCATTCATAATTTTTACGGCACTTTGCTTTTTATCTCGCGACAAGAGAAAGATGGATTCCGGTTATGATTTTGTTTTAACAAGAGTGGAGATAAACGTGGTTTTAACCTTAGAAATTTAAAAAGACTAAAGTTAGATGGAGACGATGCGTCAACAAACTGACGAACGAATTGAACCGGAGTCGAAGCTGTTTTTCTTTAAAATCGTAGCAAATTATTCTCGATGTGAAAGATACGTTCGTCACAAGTTGGAAATTGTCTCGTAATTAACTGTCCTGTTAACCTCTTGCGCTGGCAATTCGCGGACCATAACGAGTGACCGAGCCGTGTACAATATTTCGTCGCTTTCTTTTTCATTCAAACTCGTCGGTGTGATATCACTGAAATTCGAAATTATTACGAATAAACTTATCGTTTGTTTTGCCTGAGTTTAACATTTAAATATACTTGAAACTCAGAAAATGTTGCAATTTGGGACAAAAAATTCTCACGTTATTTCAGCGCAAGAGGTTAATTAAATGTCCCATAAACAAAAGCTGCCAGTTTTCAATTCGCCGATATTAGCGATGTAATAAATTATTGTATCAGAAGTAAAGAAATATATCAATCGATAAATTAACAGAGAGAATGTCTCATCAGCCATGGTAAAATTTCTTTGCAACAATCTAAAGAATAGCTTTTTCAATCCAAAGGAGATGTTCGAAAACGAGAGAAAAAAATGCCTCCTTAAAGAGACAAACTCTCACCGTCTCTCTTCTCTGAAAAACCGCTCTGTTTCGTGGGGACGTTGCGCGTAACACCGCCAAGGTACGATGCGACCATCTCTAGCCGTTTTCGTGGTTTCTGCATCGCCATTATAATATAAACGGACAGACAGGGGGTTCGTTCGTTCGGCTCCGCAATTTATATTCATACCTATCGTAACAGTTATCGATCGAATCTGATCGGACGGGAGGGAGAGTTAAATTCATACGTGACCGGGCTCGCGGTAACGATCAGATAACCGGCCAGATATTAATTTATGCCCGTGATCGTCCGTGAAATTACCGTTGCTTTGGTTCGCGCGATGATCCGTACCATCCGGCCAGAGCGTTTTACAGCGTTTACAGCCCTCGAAGCACTGGGTCAGCACCGCTTCGCGATCTTTGACCCTCCCCGGTAAGACGCCACTTGCACTTCCGGCAAATCTTTCCCTTACCCCCCTTTCCCTCCCTTCCACTTGTTCACTACTCGATATCTCCCCCCACTACTTAGATCCTTCGAACGTTCCGTGAATCCTCCAAGCACCTGCTGTCCGTCTCGCGTAGAGATGGGTTCGAGATGCCTCGCGAGTAGGTTAAACTCGAACGATTCGTAAGTACTCCACCGATGATACTCGAATTTAAACGGAGGATGTTAAATTTCGTGAATATTTCCACGAAAGTGGAATAACATTTCCAGATAGATGGACCGAGTATTTCGCAAATGGGTCGGAAACTTTTAAGACGGGATGATTTCCTATGAGCGTCAACGACTCAACGCCGATTTTCTACACTTGCGTTATTCAAACGTTGCGTCTTTTCAAACTCGAAGATGCTCGTTCTAGACTAGACGAAAGTTTGTACAAAACAAAACGCAAGCGTACTCGTTTGAGCATTCGTATTTTCGCGTGCGTGTGGTATTCGAAACTCGAGTTTGCACACAGCGGTGTCTCGATCCCATTCATACTGCTCGTTTCGAACTCACCCTCCGCTTCGCGTGCCGCGGCTGCCACGGTGAAACGTCAAAGTCAAATTGCAAGCAGGTTTAATTGAACGCAAGAGGTTCGTACGATTCTCTCGTCTCGCGACGAGGTGTATCATCGATATTGAGGCGAGAAATCAGCTCGTTAGATGTGGTACGTTATCGGCACGTAGCGTATCGAAACAGTGATTGATGTATTTTCTTTTGACTTCTTCTTCAGCCAGATCCTCGCGGCGTGATAATTTCCAATCTAACGATGCTCGCGAATTAACCAGCGACGTGTCTCGAATTGCTTTCGTCGCGTGCGAAGAATGTTTAAAATTTTAGAGAAACTCTTTTTTCTTTCGTTGTTAAATAGGACGACTTGACTTGACAGATTATAATGTATTAATAACTGTTTTAAGACTCTTAAGTAAATTTTTTGAAAATGCATAACAACATCTGCAGATTACTTATCATTATTATGCACAGTTAGTGCAGTAGCAAATTGTAACCTGTTGTACAAGTTGTTAGTGCTTGTAATATGTAACTCGTGATTTGGTTAATTTCAGCGATAACATAGACTCATTTCTGTTAAATACTATGTTCCGATAATGAGACTCGAATACAACTGCTAGAAAATAAGTGTCAATATTCAATTCAATAACTCACAAATATTTGTTAAATATCTGTTTCATACATCAACACACCTTATGGGATAATTATTTTTATCGAAGCAGTGCTTGTTATCCAAAAATTCTAGCAATCCAAAATTTTTGTCGTATTTAAAGAATTCCTCAACACAAAAAACGCCTCGAAAACCGTGTATCTCCCTTCTTCTAAAGTTCACTTCTCCCACTTCTCGAGACTGTAAAAACGTGCAACTTCAAAAAAAGGTGACCGAATTACCAACTCACAATTAGAGATTCATACGGATTCTGTCGTCGACGTAGCCCGTTAGCGATACGAGATCGAGGCAACAATACGTCGAGCAACGCCGACTAATTGGACGTGTATTGCAATCGTTGGCTCGATTTCGAACGGATTTTGTCGCGGCGCCGATTTCGCACGATCGCCGCTGGACGAACAAAGCCCGTTCCGCGGGATCGAAGTGGTAATTGGTGATTTATTTCCGTTATAAATTTCCCCCTTTCCCTCCGTCCGGGCGTCGGAATGCGGTGAAAAGGGAACGCAAGCGAAATTTATCTAATTACGCTTAACGTGAGCGCGCGCGAGGGACACGATCCCCCGGCGTGATAGGATTATAATCGTTCGAAGAAGCAACGAAACGTACGTTTAATACGCGCGTAATTATGAGTCACGAATGCCAGACGGCGAGCGGAGTCGCCGCGTGCACGTACTATTTTCGTGTAATAAAGCGGCAGATCGGTAATAGTACAGCGATGGTTCGTTGCCGATTACGAACCACCGCTCCAGAGCTCGATTTTAAGAGCCCGACATTCTCACGAATCGTTATCTTTCGACGGTTTCAACGACTCGCCGTGCCGCTGTCGCTTTTTCTCACGAACGCGACGACGACGACCGTTCGAGAACAATGACTGGAGCGCAGTTCGAGTGACACGATTATTGTTCGAAGGAATTCGACGTTCTTATTCGAGATCGTTACACACACGTGTGTCGTGCCCCGTGTTTCTTTCGTGTTTGAAACGATCTATCGATATTATTTACACTACCGTCCATAGAAATATCTAGACAGGTCTGAACGTACGAAATACATTCTTCAATTTAACTTTGATCTCCGATCTTATTTCTGAACAGTCGTACTGTCATACATATGTACACGTAGGAGGATCCTAAAGAAGAATGGAGACGTGGATTTTTCATTTAAACGAGAAGGATATCTACCGAGATATTGATAAAAAATGATAAGTAATATCGATCAGTGTAAATAAATAATTAAACGTAGATGAAAATTTATCCTACATCTTATTTAGTTTGTAGAAATTTAATATGGTTTGAAGAAATTTGACGTTCTTATTGGAATTGTTATTTGACGTTTAGATAAGTCCAAATGTAACTCTAGTTTCTGGTCTTGTCTCGAACAATCATACGCAGTACTGACTACATACATTAAACGAGAGTCGAGTATTTAAGTATTCAATTAAGATCCTATAAGAGACACGAAACATAATTTTCTGACAATTACCTAGTGAGGGAGAACGCGCTCAAACCTCTCGAGTTCTGCCAGAAAGCTTCTAATGAAATTTAAATATTTGATTTGTTTAAATATACTATTTTACTTCTTAATAATCATGAGATTTTATTTGACAACGTTCACGCTGTTATCTCCGTATATGTAAATTTCACTAAAATTTGCGCACCTCTCGAGCTGCGAAAAGTCGAATATCCAAAGATATTCTTTAAGGAGGGAATTAAACACGAACGCGAGGCATAATTTTCCGGCAATTATCCACCGGGAGCGAGAGCGCACTCTGACGCGCAATTCGACCGGAAATAATTGTATATCCGAAACCCGGCGCGATGCCTGTCATTACCTCGGCTCGACTTTCCGTGAGCGCGTGTGCACACGCGCAACGACGCATGCGTAAACGCGCGCGCAACATCGCGTGACAGGCCGAAAGTCCCTAGACGACTAACCCTGCAATCTCCGCATCGAAGTCACGTTCGTTAAGTGACCTCGATCATTGTGCCATCAGGCTAATTAGTATGCTGCCGTAACGTCCAGCGAACGCAGATCTGATTGCCGTATCATTAGCGATTATTGCCGAGACAAGAGGCCGATCGTGCGTTCTCTGTATTCCGAAAATTCAACGCAGATGCAGATGCAGCTTGGTATTAATACCGTGAAATTTTCAAGTTTCGCGCCTGCGTTGCATCCTGTGCCTTTGTGCAAATTTATTTTTCGTTGCAAGCTTGGATACACAAATGATACAACGAGGATTTATTTGCACGAATCTACGAGGAACCTGTGAAGACAAAATATCTCGATTTCTTTCAAACAATAATGCCAGATGATAATTTACTTTATGCAAAAAGTAGCTTCGAGTTTCACAAGAAATTTTAGTTACGTTTAATTAAATTTCTAATACTGTTTTTCTAACGATCACGTCATCAGGGCTTTGATATTTGTCTGTCGTTAACTGACACTGTTCGTAAATTAACAAGTCACAAATTGCAGGCTCTATCATTTCTTTTACCGAATAGACTAAGAGACTTTAGACAGAATTATATATTGATACTAATAGCAACAACTCACCAATGATATTAATTTAATTATACACGAAAATTTACATAATTAAAATATAAGCAACCCCATCGATCTTTTAATAATTTTCGACTATTTCCTCGTGAAGGATCAGCTAGAAGCAGAAATACAAATTGAATGGCCAATTTCCCGATGTCACTTGAATTTTATGACGTTACGATTCTTTTCGCAATTTTAAGCGTAGACATACGGGAGCAGAACACTCTCGAGCGAAGATACTGCGAAACTGTAGTCGATGAATCCTTACCGCGAAGGCCACCGTGTATGTAGCAATTATCGAGGCGTGTGATCAACTTCGTTGGCGCTTAGTGCACGTGCTTTGCATGCCAATACGCAGACACGTTGGTCTCCCATTTCATCTAGCGCATAATGAAGTCATAAAAACTGCAGAAAGAAACGATACTCACCTTTAGTCCCGGGCACTAAAAACTCATGAATATGCGCAGGCACGAGCCGTGAAGAAATTTTCAAAAGTATCGGCGATATACCAAATAGAACGTTTAGACCTAGATGTTAGATTCTGAGGAGCCTTTAAAGGGCTCTGTTCATCGATTACCAATTTTGTCAATTTTGTCAATTTTGTTATTTCCAACTTTCGAAAAATAAATTATTTCCGGAGATTTATTCGTTTATTATTTCTTTTTTTTTTTTTTTAATTGTAGAAAATTTAAAAGTACGAGAACGTTACGATATTTCTTTTGACGTGTTAAATACGATATTGCGTGTTTAGATGGTGGAAAATATCACGTATCTCGTGACGCAAATTTTAGAGATTTGATTCCAAGTTCTTAGTGTACCTACCGTACTCGAATCTAACAATAATCTAACAATAAAAAAAATTGTACTCAACATTCACCTGCTACATATGTGAAACGTATGATAATTCCAAATTTCTCGTCTAAATTAAATTGAAAAAAATTAAATCCACAATAATGTCTCGTGAAAAAAGGGACTGACTATCTATTCGACAGTCAAAACTAAAAACAAAATTACGCTCAACCTCACGTGCACGTTAAAAATTACATACTTGGTGCGTACGAAATATCGTTGTTGAAGTTAACCGGGTCGCAGCGATAACCAACGAGACTTCGTGAAAGTGAAATCAGTCGAATATAGCGGTTGAGATTAATTTAACATCATATGGTAAATATCATAATTCCTTTATGGTCTACATTTTATTAAACGAGACCGATATCTTAAAAAAAAAAAAAAAAATCTTGAAAACAATCAACATTCCTGGTGACTTTGCCGCACAGTCAGCCCTGCCCCCCGGTTCGGCCGGTTTGCGTAAAAAGCGGTTCAGCCAGATCGAGGTTAAATAATCACGCTATGTAAGAACCGTGGAACGTGGTGAACAAGTAACACTAGTTACGCTAGAAACGAGGGAAATCAATAGATCACCTATATCTCCGTGATCCAAAAAAAAAAAAGACTGTTTTATAACAAGGAGTGAAGAGAAATTCTTAATCTGAATCCGTAAAGTTTCCAGTATCTTTCTAATTCGTCAAAAGTGTTAATTGTTTCAAAACTCGACAGGTCGATTGTGTAATTAGACTGTGGACTTTTATACATTAGAATACGAATGTGAACACGTATATAAAATATTCGAAACAAGTCTGTCTAATAATTTTGAACGATCGTCGCGAAAATGCGAATTCGTGCAAAATTCCATGGTCTAAATATGACAAACAATAATTTTTGTGTAACTTCGACAAGAGATTAATGAATATTATAGAAACATTATAGTTTCAAATATGTCAAATTCGAAATATTGTTTCTTGATAGTTGTAATTATACAATTATTTCATATATGCTTATATGGTGTGAATGATCTCTTCGTGTCCACTAATTTAAACAATAGTAATTAAGTCTTGATCCGTTAAACATTTTTCCAATTCCAATTTAATTTAATCCTTCGACTTGGAATTGATGTTCAATTAATAAAATTAAAATTAACGTAATGAAAAATTTTGAAAAATAACCTAAACCACTTTAGTTAAGTGTAAACTGATCTTACTCTCACGCAAGTCGGATAAATTTATTTATCTGTATGTCAAATTGCCACGAGGAACACACATAATTTAGCAGTCAAATGTTAAATAATTTGTCAGCCAAAAATTCTTCAATGAAACTTTAAAAATTACAAAAAATATGTCACTTGTTTCGTCTCTCCTCTTCGTCTGTTAATCGCGAATAGGGATAGTCGACGTGAATAAAGGCTCACAAAAGACGGCCAGAACCGCGTTGAAATTGATTCGGTGGCCATTTAACAATGATTTCCCACGAGAGACTCGCGGGTCCGTGGAAATGGTGCGCACAGAGCGTTCCAACAGCAAAGTGGCACGGCACCGATTCAGTAGGCGAACAGAAACGCTAATTCCAACGCGGCCTCGTTCCCGGGATCCTCTCGAGTGATGACCTCGACGAGATGTTTCCCGGATCCATGGGCGTCGCGTGGTGGTATCTCTTCAACTCGCGAAATATCAACCATCAGATTGTTAATCCGTCAACGACTTCCGCCGTGAAATCGACAAAATTCGCGATTATCGGACGGAAATCTTTCAACTGACGAGTTAATTTGACGAGTTCTTTCTCGCTGTCTAGAAACGTTGAAAGTTGGAAATATTTCAGTGCTCCGGTAACTATAACGATGAATATTAGATTTGCCATAATTGGAGGATTCCAGAGTTAATTAGCGCGAGTCGTTTTCAATTGAAAATGACTGCAGTCGTACAAACACATTTTTCTTGGAATTTTTTAAAATCCCAACTTTAAAAGCGACGCAAAATTTAATCGACCAATCACGAACACCAGAGTATCAGAATTTTTTCACATTTCGTTTGAACTTGAGATATCTTTTCAATTTTTGAGAAAGTAACCAACTGAACGCAGCCTTGGGATTAGTACAACCCTGTGATTTTAAATTTCTCCCTAAGATCCTTCGCGCATTAACAGTTAAATGTTAATTTATTGTGTCGTGATGTTAATTAAAATCCCTTTATATCAGTAAAATATCTCGCTAGTTTCAAAAATTTCTTTTCAAAAGCTTTCGCGCATTAACACGGTTGTACACCCCTCCCGCTAGTTTCGAATTTCTTCTGAAAATCCGATTCAGTGTAATCATTTAATAAATTAAATAGTCCTTGAATTTTTCAACGATCAGATCGTAAATCCGCCAGAAAAATCGCCAGAGTTTATCCGTCGCGATGCCGGCGCGTATCTTCTAATTACGAGTTAATTTGCGGTTCTGTTCGGGCGCGCGATCTCACCGATACAGGTTGAATCGGTAGGGTACAGTTAGGTGACGCGTTGCTTCCGTTTAAACGGGACGTTAACGGGTGAGAAGAGGAAGAGATTCATTAGGTCAAAGTGGGCGACGAGTTGGTTCAAACCGGCAAATCTTCTGTAACACGCGCGTTGTGAACGCGATTTTTCCAGGGGGCAATTAAGAGTGAGAATTGTGAGAACGTTCGAGGATTTCGAGATACCGTTTCGATACGACACGATCCTGAAACCTGGAGCAAATTGCATATAAGAGACGTTAGATGAAGTTAATTGAGATACAATTCGAAGAAATTTAGCTGTTGTATCACAGCATTATTCTCACTCGGCATTGGGTTTTCCAGTATTTGTTTTGGGAATTTTGAGATTCGTAGAATTTATAGAACGCAATTAGATCAATGTATAAAACATTTGCGATCTCTTCAACGGTTACGTTCGTGTCAAAATGTAAAATTGCACAAACAGTTGTTCGTTAAAAATTGAAAACCGCGTTGACCGATTAAATGAAATTTCATTGGACAGATCAATTGATTAAATTGACTCGAGCCAGATCTCTACGTTGCTCCTAGCTACGCAGTAGCTTTAATTTCAAGCGTTCCCCGAAAGTTCGAAATCACTGCAGAGTGAAATGTCAAAGTTTGTACGGAGAGTTCTCCGATTGTCCGACATCATAAAAAATGGCGGCCGTTGTTGGTACGTCAATTAACTCGGAGCGTGGAAAGCGCATCGAGTTATGGTTCTGGTGGAAGGTACGCGCGATCGTGAAAAGGTCACTGGTGCATGATATTTGTTGGGAGCATCGAATGATTGCTCCCAGCTATGCGTTTTGTGTGAACACGCGACGCAGAGGGAAATATTAAACGAGACGCGGACTACCTTTTGTTCAAACAGCTTCGCGAGGTATTTGAAAATTTTTCTTCGTCTCGTTACACCGCTGAGAAGATCGAGAAATATCAAAGGTACGGAAATCAACAGGCTTGGAATTAATCTCTGAGTCTTTAAGAAAGTTCTGAATTTCTCATTTCTTCTCTTTTTCTTCTTCTTTTTGTATCTTAATTTCTTTTTAATTCTCTAATTTTCCAACTGCTGGTCGTCTAACTTTCTCGTCTCGAAACGAACCGATCGATTAAGTTGGAATATTCCGTATCGACGAATGACACGAAGCCTGAAACGTTGAACTCGTGTAGAACTGATTTCCTACGTCCTATCCAATCCGTTGTTGGTTGAAACCGCAGGTTTACAGTAACTCACGTCGAAAAGGTCAAGTTGCGTATATACGTTCGTGTACGAGTTCCAGTTGAATTTTAAATTGAGCCACGATTTCCATTATCCGTCGTGAAAAGTCGACGGAATCGAACGAAAGTCTCAGTTGATTCAAGAAACTCAAGTCGATTCGAGTTGAATATCGTGCAGTTGTAAATTTTCAAGCATTGCGTCAAGTGCATGCACTTTTTAACACTCTGATTGCAAGGTTTAATTTCACTTTCGTACTTCGACACGGTTGAGTCTGCATTTGAAAGTGAAGTCGAACCGTGTTTGAAAGTGAAATCAAAGTCGAGAGAGACGCTGTTCTTTGTTTCTTCTCTTTCGTTTTCTTTTTTCTTTGTACTATTATCTGCTGCTATCGTTTAATTTTCTTCTGAAACTGGGGACAGAAAACTGCAAATGTATTGAACATGATTCGAAGAATGATAAATGTAGAATGATAAATGTAAAGAACAGTAATGCTCGATCTTTTAGACAACATTCAGTCAACGTTGTCGTATTTTATACATCTTAAGCAGCAACATTATAACATTACCAAAGATATTACCAGTATCAGTATTATAAAAATAAATAAATAAAACAAAATATAAAATGCAGACAAGACTAAATTACGTGCGATGTATATTTAGAATGTTAGCTAAATCACCGTGTAGAGGTTTAAAAGCGAGCAGTTGTTCATAGAAAGACCAGTCGGATAAATCACTTTCCAGTTTCACTTTCCATGAACGAGCACCGATCGATCAATGGAATTTACAACTGTGACGCTGTTGATCAAGCTTGATGTAAGATGATAATTAAACAGCGTTCGATCGACATGTTACTTGTTCTTTGCAAATGAATTAAATAACTTTGATGTTTTCCATCGAAAAATTATATATATATATATATATAATATAATTATCTCTACGTTCTTCAAAATATGAATATTCCATTGTTGTATAGTATATTGTTAGTAAACTCAACAATCGTAAGTCCGATTCAAAATCCATATTATATTGTCAATTAGATTTTCAATTTCACGTCGTGCTTTGAATGTTGTAACGCTCGTTTTCTTTCTATTTCTTTCGTCATAATGTAATATATAATTATGCGTCCCTCTATTCATCCTGAATGAATTATATATCTGATAGTAACGACAATTTCTATGATCACACTTTTAAAATAACAAGTGTCAAGTGACGAACGAATTCGTTGCACAACCGAGTACGATATTTGGTTCGTTTCTAGTATCAATTGCACGAAACAACGGAGGAAAAATATTCGACAAATTTCTCGTCACTTCGATGACTCGTTCTACTAGCAATTAGCCACCTGATTAACCGCTTCGGTCGATCAATCCAGCATAAATCGCTAACTCATAAATCGAATAACGCGTCTGTAGAATCCAACCGCTGCTAATGGGCGTCGTTTTCGGACGTTGTCCAATTAAAATTCTGCGACGTGGAGTTGCGGTCGTTAAAGCGTGGATCACGTGGAATTCGCGTATTGCTTGTTGCTAGGGAAAGAAGCGAAGAGAAGACAGACCCTTCGTTTACGATTGCTTTAGGAATTGTGGCTCGCGGACGGTTTTATTCTCCGCGCACGATTGCCGGAGTTCAAACTGACTTCGTCCACCAAATATACTTTACGCATTTACGTCTGCCACAAACGCGTGCAAAAATCCACGATCGAACGTTAAAATCTTTTACTTTCTTACTCGAGCAAAACGTTGCTTTAAATTTCATTTTATTTTACTTTTCTAGCTTTCTATTTTTTGGTAATAACTTCCCACATTTTTCTAAGGTTGGTTGATGTACGATGTGCGTGCAATAGTTAGGAACAAACGTTCTTGCTAATAATATAAAATAAACATATCTTTTGGATTTTTGGTTCGTTCGAAATTTACAGTTCAATGAAATTTGCAGATTTACCGTGGAAAATATCGCAATCTGTCAGATTTGTCGTCCAATTTATTAGTTATACGATTGATCGTTTCATATTTCCAATTTATTCAGCTTGAAAACGCTTGAGTTGTAGAAATTTCGGTTTTTTTTTTTTTTAACAGAACGACGGTCAGATTAAACGAACGATAATTAATCCGATTTGATGGTTACGCGCGACGATAATCGCGCGGCAATTAGGACGATGCGGAGAGTCGGAAATTACTAGCACGTTCTTTCATAAAAATGGCAGCTAATGCCTGAACGATTTACCGCGAAGGTTAATACGAGAGGGAATTAACAGAGGAGAACTGTGAAGCAACGCATTAGTTTCTCTAGCGTTGCTTAAGCCTTAATTTGTTATTCCCCGCTTTTAATAATCCACGACAGACTTTCCTCTGTCTAGCGTAAGTCTTAATGCCGAGAGGATTGAGCTTCGCCGGCTTGGTCGCGAAAGCTTGCAGCTTCGTGTTAACGACTTAACAAGACTGTCCCGTAATTATTAATAAAATGTAACAGAAACGCTGTCTAAGTCCGATGCAAGTATATCGAAAGGAATTTTTAAGTAACAGGAAAATAATAATAAATATAAATAATATTCACAAGGGGGTAGTACGTAACAAAAGTACGTGAAAAGTATTTGCATACGTTATACTTTCTCAACAAAGTACCAATTTTTGTAGCACGAAGGTTAAATCGAATTAAACGACACGAAATTTATCATACTCGGATCCAGTTAAGGATTTCGATTGAAAAATTTGATTCAAAAGTAATCTGTTAACTTGATTTTGCGATGTATAAAATGTATAAAATTTCCCACGAACGATTACAAATTGCTCGCTTTGATCGTTGATCGTGCTGTAACAAATACAACGGACGTGCGAGTACTTTTCTCATTACCAACTGCTCCAATCCAGCAGTTTCGTTCCGACGAATGCAATCGTAAATCTCCGATTTCGAAAACGAAAACAGAAGAAAGAAAGAAAAAGGAAAAGACGTCCGTCGTTAAACACCTCGTTGCGAACGTGACTGTTGCAGGACGTGGAGCACCCCGCGTGACCGCGGCACTCGTAGGAGATGGCGAAGGCCGGCTGATCGCCACCCCGGTGCACAAGGAGAGCATAGCGTCGAGGAGCAAGGAGGACCTGGCACAGGAGGCGGCGCTGGTGCTACAGCAGGCGGAGAGCCTTCACTGCGTGGCGCACGACAACCGACGATTGCCCGGCCGATTCAGCACACTTCCGGCGCGGCGTAACAAGAAGAGGCCGGAACTGCCGCTCGATGTGAGACGCAGGAGCGAGGAACTCGGGGCGACCACGAGCAGCGCGGACCTCGCCGTCGAGGCAACACCGAGGCCGAAGAAGAAGGCACTGGAGCGGAGCGCCAGCGATGCCAGCGCGAGGAAGCAGCTGAGGGGCTCGCTGGCGAGGTTCTTCTCACCCAAGTTAGAGCGTAAACGGAAGCCGGTGGGACGTAGCGCGAGCGACGCGACCAGCTCGTCGAGGTCTCAACGGAAGAGGAGCGGCAGCGAGAGCGAGGGATCGCATCTCGGCAGTAGCCGCGCGAAGAAGCAGCTGTCGCCGATAATCGAGGCGTCGCCGTCCCACGTCGATCACCAGCCGTTCCATTTCGGTGGCGCGGAGAGAACGGAGACCTCTCGACCGGAGGCGAAGAAGTCGAAGCAAGAGGAGACCGCCGCCGCGAATGTCGAGGGGAGGGTGAGCGAAGAAACAGAGCAAACGACAGAGCAAACGACAGAGACGACAGAGACGAGAGAGAAGGTCGAGAGAAGGACGGAGGAAACGAGTCGAATCGGGAAGCCACCGATATCGCCTAGGAGAGAGGGCAAAGGAGTGGTGAGACGCATACCGATCGAGATCGAGGCGGAAGAGGACGGGAGAAGAAGCAAGGAGGAAGTTGCAACAGGGCGGAGGAAGGAGGAGAAGGCGACAGGCCTTCCGACTGCCTCGCCGGTGGCAAAGGACACTGGGGTCGACGAGGTAGACAAGGTCGCCGCGAGTAGCATGCTGCACAGCAGTCGATACGATCTGCAGCAACGAACTGCGAGCGAGGAATCGACGATACACAAGATGATTCATCGATTGTCCAGCGATCGGTCGCCGCCGCCGCAGCTGACGAGAACCATGGTCTCGCCCGGGCCGGGATTCGGTCACAACAACAATCGGCCGTTCTCCTACACCAGACCGAACGAGTCCTGCAGCCCGCTGCTGCTGCCGCCGCCGCCGCCGCCGCCGCAGACCAACGTGATCTACGCTCAGGTGCAGACCGACAAGAAGAAGGCGCAGAGAAGTCACTCGGACAGCGACGAGGGCCTCGGCCTCGAGCGGAAGGACTCGTCGCGCGAGAACAGCCCCGCGGAGAAGGAGTACCGCTGCAGGACGGATTACTCGTACAGCAGCGAGCTGCGCCGCAACAACGAGATCAACGCGTTCAAGTCGAGGTACGAGGAGGACAGGAAGAACAGCAGCGCGCACTTCTCCACCCATTACGCTCCAGCCGGCGCGCTGGACTACGCGCCGGACTACGCGCCGAGCAGAAACGCGGACGCGAAACGACGTCATCACGAGGTCATCGACGACGTCGACAGACGCCTGTACGACAAGCCGGAGAAGTACACGTCCACGGTGTTCGTCGACACGTCCGGCAGAGGCAGGGCCGACGGCACGGACGCCCGACAACGGGACGGCAACGAATTCTCCGGCAGGCAGCAGATATCATCCCAGAGCGGAATATCGAACAAAACGTCCGAGCTGAGCGCCAGGCGCGACCTCCTCGAGTCGAGGATCAAGTCGAGGCTGTTGGCCGACGAGATGTTCGCCGCGAAGAACAGCGCGAACGTGCCGATCAAAAAGTCCGAGCACGAGATCATCGACAAACCGATCGTCCCCTCGCCGGTCACCCCGAACCGCGTCGCCTCGCCGAAACGCTACATGGACACGTACATCACGGAGACGCGCACCAACAGCAACGGCGAGAAGTACATTTTCGAGAAGGAGATACACGAGGACAACGGCAAGGTGTACGGCTACGAGAAGAAGATCACCAACAAGATCCCGTCGGACGGTTACGTGGTCGACGCGAAGCCGAGGGACGGATACACGGTGGAAACGAGGACGGACAAGTACGGGGACAAGTACATCGTCGAGACGCGCACGCACGAGGGTTACGCGGACGATCTGAAGCCGTTCCTCGGCGATAATCGGAGTAGAGCGAGCCCGGAGGATCGGTACCACGCGGTCAGAAACGCGACCGGCCCTTACGGCAAGTCGTCCTCCGGCTTTCGTCCTCCGGCGGAGGAGAGCACGACCGTTACGCGTCACTTTCGGGCCGAACAGTCGGCCAGGCAGAACAACGTTCCCTCGCCGATAATCGCCAGCAAGTTCGCCGCCACCGAGAGAAAGTTCTCCAAGAGCGACGACTTTCTGGACAGGGAGGTCAGACGACCTCCGATGAGAGAGAACGGCTACCTGCCGAAGAAGAAGAGCAACATCGAGTCGATTCGCGGCATGAGCAAGTCGACGCAACGTTTGGACGAGGTGGGTGAGACGTCAGGGCGCGTCAGGGCGCTGAGGAGCGAGTACACGAGCAGATCGCACGAGAATCTGACCAGTAGTCACGCCGATTACGTGAACGCGAGGGAGGTGCGCCGGCCGCCGCCGCTACTGGACAGCCCGGCGATGAACGGACGAAAGGAGAGGTCGCCGTTCGCGAAACGACACCTGGACAGCCTGCGCGAGGGCCCGAACGACGACTACGACACGGACATATCGCAGATGACCAGCAGTCAATTGGAGTCCAAGTACTACAAGGAGACTCGCACCACTCAACGGTACACCAGTAGCAAGCATCCGATTCACGACGATTACGACAGCTCCCCGCCGAGGATACGCACCACCGATCGCGGTGGCTACAACTCGAGCAGATACGACTCGGACACCACGGCCAGGGACTCGATCCGCTGCGAGACGACCCGCTACGACGAGACGTCGTCCCGCACGTTGAGGAAGGAACACCGAAAGTTGGACGAGGATCCGAAGAAACCTCTGAGACGGTCGTGCAACCGACTGGACTACTTCGACGATTCCGACGCGAGGGAGAGCCCGCGGGCGAAGGCAGGTGTCGTCGGTCGGCTGGAGCCGTTCGACGAGAGTCCCGCCAGGCCGCCGAGAGCGTACCACGATGGCGGCAAGTCCCGGCACACCAGGCAAGAGACCAGAACGCACACGGAGCGGCGACACCGCGAGACACGACTCAGTGACTCGGATCGGAAGGATCGTCTGGCCGATTCCGGGATCGAGAACGATTACAGGCGGGACTCGCAGGAGGTCGATCGCCGGGAACAGATCGAGTCCGAGGACGAGGGTTTCGTTACGAGGCAATTTATCAAACACGAGAGACGGCACACCGACAGGAGCATGAATCTGACGCCGAACGAGCAACGAAAGTACGATAAATATTCCAACGACGCGGGCAAGTCGCCGCCGCCGGTGACCGCGAAGCCGCCCTCCGGCGCGGACAAGAAGTACGAGAAGAAGGCGGCGAAGAAGAGCGGCACGATGAGCAAGGTGAAGCAGCTGTTCAGCAAGAAGGAGAAAAAGGCCAAGGAGGAGAAGAACAAGAAGAACGCGAGGGGCAGCGGCAGCGGCGCGCTCACCGACGACGAGGTGACGATCAGGTACAGGGAGTACCGGGGCGATCAGCTGAGGAGCGCCAAGAGCGCGCGAGACCTGGGCAGCGACATCAATCAGGTAGGATTTCCTCTCTCGCATCCTTCCAATTTACTTTCAAACGTGTTTTCTTCGCGTTTTTCTAAAAATTTCTCGAAATTCCAAAACAGGGATTTTTAGTAGTTTTGTCGCGTGATCTTGGACGATTGTTGAATTTATTTTTGGGATCTTCGTTGGACGAGAAGTGAGAAGATCATCTTTTTTTTTTTCATTCGATTTTAAAAGTTGAACTCTTTAAAACGCGTAGGACGTGCAGAACGTATGATCCCTGAATCATTTGTACGTCATATTTAACTGCGATATTTTTATACGTACGATTACATATTAAATTCAACATCTCATTTTATAATTACACAGTATAAGTGTATATGTTCGCAGTTCGATATTTAATAAAAGTAAATTACAAAAATCGATGGTTGTGATATTTCAAATCGTGACATTATTCTTTTTCAAAATTCGATTGATTAATCGATGAAATTCGAATGAAATTCACGCACACACGCGCGTACATATTTTGACACATGGTCAATTTAGAATGGTCAATTTTAATATCATAAAGTCACAGAAATTCTTCCGATGATCCTCGACACTTCCTTATTGTACTCGAGATGCAAACCGTGAAATCTTAATTGCCTCGCGTGAAACGGCACGGAGGAAAAATACGCAGGTTGGATACATAGTAGCCGACGTGGCTATCTTTACATTACGTTCTAAAAGACAGAAATCACCGTACACGAGCCAAGATGAATAGCCAGGGACAGTCGTATAAAGTGTGGCTTTATAAGCTTCTTTTACAACCGTGATCTTCGCGCTTATCCGATCGTCGTGGATCACTGCGAACGGTTCCTTTACGATCGTTCGAACGTAACTTCCGCAATAACGCGTCGAGTGACTGCACTGCCTCGCAGTCGTATCTCTGACGCGCCTCTAATTTTAACGCCAAATGTTTCAAACGTCGCGTCCTATCGATGATCCACGGTGGACTCTGGACAACTAAGGAAGTTTCTAAAACGTTATCAACGCGTGTAAATTGTTTCCTACAGTTTTACTGTCTCTAGGAAACGTATTTTGTACCCAATGGAGCTAATAAAATCACAGAAATGGCAAACTGTTAGATACGCCGTAAATATCTGAGATGTGAAAGATTCTCGTCATTTCTGTCGTTTGATAAAATGAAATTCTCCATATTGTATTGTATGTACGTAGTATCTGAAATAGAAATGTAGAAGAATTTCATTTGTAGTAAAACTTGATGCCAAAAATTCAGATTGATAAAAGAACGCAAATATTTCAGAGAAGTTTGTAATAAACCATGTACCGTGCTCACGAAAGTACTCTTATAGAAACTATAAGACACGCATTGCACAAATATTGCAATTAAATCCGACTATATCGATCGAGTCTTCGAACCAATCCGAAAATGTACATATACAAGATTTGTGACAAAAGATTTATTTAACAAAGAAATATTTAACAAAAAAAATCAGCATAAGAAGCGATAAGAAGAACAGTCGTCTTAAGCGTACAATAAGAATTAAAGATGATTCCAATTACGACTACAGTATATATATATATATATATTTGTAATAGATATTACAAGTATAGTTTCAGATTTGTTTCGAATACATCGCGTGCAGATGCTCCTAAAAGTCTCGAAATTCCATCTAAGAGAGACTGTCAAACTTCCGGTGTTCGTGGCCCTCCCTCATTGACGCCGAACATCGAAAGGCACTCCTTAATCATCGCCATAAATTACGAAGCAATTCCATTCAGCGCGTTAACCACGCGATTCAATTCACACACCGGTGGCTTCTATGCTTTTCCCGCTGCGGTGGCAGCGCGTTTCATCGCGTCGCTTGGCGAACGCCTGGCAGAGGCGTTGTTCGTTGCGAGCGGCCGAGACCCTTAGAAACCGGAAGCACCCGATAATTGGGATCTCATACCGTTCTCGAGCACACCAGGCTTGCGTCACGCCTAACTGTACACCATACGGTGGAGAGTAACCACACCGGCGGTGTGATGCTATTCAACACAGGTTCGCGTTCCCGCCCACGCTGTAGAAACGTGGTTTTTTCTTCATTTTTTCAAAATTTCTCACTCGTTCTTGCAACGCGTTCTCCGAGTAGAAACGACGTTGCTGGATACGTGGAAGCAACGCGGGATAAAACTCCATCTCTGCGTCGTTTTCAACTTTCTCTGTTAAATTTACGTCTTTTGGATCTCGTATTTGTTCTGTCGTTAACAAATTTCCTGAGCTTGAATAAATTGATACTGTGATAGAGTGAGTTACACCGTGTGTCGTATTAAATTTAGTATTATACTTGTGTTCCTTGGATTATTCCTTGGGTCTATTTTCCTGTGGTCAGGTTCGAATGAAATTTCTTCAGTCGTGTGCTAGTGGTATAAGCTGTCTGTGTTCAGAGCTCGTCAGACTCGTCGTGTCTCGCTCGTCGTTAATAAATTTGTTGAATCTCAAATGCAAAATTAAAATTTATGACACCAGGTGTAACGAATGTTGTCTATATGCTACTTCTGATTTACTTTTCAACCATTTAAGTTCTGCTCTTTGAATTACTTTCAACTCTGTCGTATTGTTTTAGTCGTATTCCACAAGTCAGAAGATATTTTATTTATTTTTGAAACAAAATTTTCTTCATTTGCAATTTAAATTTGATACATTGCAAGTAATATATCTCATTGAAATATTTTCATCTTCCTCCCTCCCACGAAGATTCCTCGTCTTTGAAAACAATTACATTTCGACTGTGTGAAACAACAAATGAAAATGATCTTTCATTAGTACGTAAACACGTAGATTATAACGTTTCGATAAGTAGAATATGCGCGATATAGTCAGACTTTGCGTCTTAAATGACGTGCTCGACGTGAAAGAAACGGCGCGAATCAGATAATTCCCACGTTGAAATAATTACATACATTTATCAATCCTCTCTTCGTTGATAACTTCTGACTTCTGATAATAACGCTGCTCGCTTTATTACTCATTTTCATCGATTCAATCGATGATTCATCCGCTACGTTCTTATCTCTACTACTTGTTGAATGAACGACGGTTGCTAAATCGAACCGTACACGGAGAAATATCGTCGTGGAACATAGATAGAGGGCGATGTTTAGGTCACTTCATCGATATCGAACGCACCTATACGGTCTAAAAGACGCTAATTACTCGTGGTACCAACCTGTTCCCCGACTAAGCGTTGCGTCACGAGATCGCTCAGGCTCGACTTGCGCTGCATTGAAAACGTACACATACACACACATACATGAGCACATACACGGCTGAAGTCGCGTATAAACTGCACATTATTCGATCGATTCCGTAATGTTGAAACATGTGAATGATATTTCTTACATACGTTACCCGGTGTATAATTACCGGAGTGTGCTGTCGAGCTATTTATGACTTTGCAGCGAGGCGCCCGATGAAATTCTTATTTACAGGTGAACACGTGACCAGATATCGTGTAATATTCACGCTGCTCTATCGTGAAATTGATTGTAAATCGATCGGCAAATATTCGTTAACGCCGTGATATTTAATTCGAACGAGATTGATTGATTTTCTTGGATATTTGCGACATCGTTTTTTGCGCAACACTGTGCAAGTGTGCAATTTTGTTTCGAACGCGAACCGCGATACAACACCAACGTAACGCTTCTTAATGTTCGGTAAACGAGTTAATACCGAAAGGTAGCAGTTTATGGTACAACCGTGAGAGAGTGAATAAGTCGAAATATGTCGAATGAAATCATTTTCGTATGACGCTTCACTTTCGAGGAAATCGAATTTTTCAAGTATAGTTAAATTGATTGAATTGAATCAAGCAGGGAGAATACCAAAATGACATTCAGAAATTTATCAAAGCCAATTCGTAATCAAAACCTAACCTAAACCTACGTATTCACAAACATTCAAATTTTCTTTTCGAGAATGGGAAAATTTCATTCCACACTTTTCACTTGTTCACTGCACTCAAAACTACTTTCTGTCTGAAATTAACCAAATTAAAAAATTCTATTCCTTTCAGAACAAAGAATCCTGAATTAGAGAATGACGATATTCTTACGTTAGATGGATTTATCAAACTTTCTATCACCCAGATGTTACTCTGTCGCCAACTTTGTTTCGATAAAACAAAATTTTCGCACTACCTAATTTCCATTCTACTTTAATATCTCCTCCTTACTTCAATTACAACCGCTCCATCTTTTTGTTACTGCGTGAAATCAAACAATCATCCACTCTCAATTTCTCACAGAATTATTTAATTCGCAGGCCGAGCATACATTATCGTTTTATTCTCGTTTGAATATCCAGAAATTAGCCAATTAGCTTGATCCAATGTACAATGGAAATTATTGTACAAGACGGCGCGTAAACACGATGAAGTCGTACAACGAGACTTACGAAGCAAACGCTGGTTACTGGTAACGGAGCTTTCTCTCATCTCAGCTTCGTGTTCAGCTACTTGCACGAAGAATAATGATATAACGCTGAAACGATCATCGACGTAAAAGTCCGGTTGCATTCTCTCGGAAAGTGTGCCCCGCGCCCGAAGATTTATCGAACGTAACATTCAACCCATATGATAAATAATTCGCCGTTTATGATCGCGCCGGGTACATCCGTCTTCCAGATGGAAGTTTGTCCTTCTTGTTGCACCACCGTCCTCTCCCGTTAGCCGAGGACGAAGGTTCATCAAGGTCGTATACCTTGACACGGGGATAGCTTGCCATAAGGTGACAGCTGGCATAACTCCTCGCAACGCGCGAATTATTCGTATTTATTATTATTAACTGGGTAAATTATAGTTGTACATTGTCCCGTTTCCTCGTTCATTTATTGTTGATATTTAATTTAATTGAATTTATTCTCTAGATGTAGACGGTAATGGATATATTCATCCAACAATGAGTTGCCATAAGTTGATGTTTCATATAATTATAGTATTTATTATTACGTATTAAAGAAATTATTTTTGTATTTCTTCGTTTTTCTATTGTTGATTTCATTTAATTTATTGCTAACGAATGTATGTGGCATGAGTTGTCGTAAGTGGCATAACTTCAAACAAATGGATGTTAATAAACTGCTGTATTTGAAAGAAAGTATATACATAAAAGTAAAATAATTCGATATTCTGCGATTTTAGCATCAATTATCAATTTTATACATGTTCATTTATCTTTTCTTTACTCAAAAATTGCCTCCTGGAATTTCATTGTCATTACAAAACAAATATTACAATATTACAATATTACAAAATAAATTCCGAATCATAATGCGAAATCATTAGTATTAGTAACTCAAGTATCTAATTTCGTCTCCTGATTCTCAACAAAGCGAATTCACAGACAGAATTTTTTCCTAGCACAGCTCTCTTAATAAATACCTCCCTTCGCGCTAACTCGTCTCTGGCGAACGCGAAGAGCCTCGATCAATTCTATCATACATCAACTGCAATCGCCAATAACATCTTCTATGAAACCGCGAGCCATTGATGCAATCGGCCATAAACTCGTCGATCGAATTATCCGATCGATCGGGCCGGTGTCGGTACACCTCGCCGAGGTAATTATTTCCACGCAACGAACGGGGGCCGGTGTTACTCGATTCCTCCCTCGACGAATCTCCATCGAGCTGCAGGCGTTGTATTTCGCAAACCAGGATACTCTATCGACGTGTGTTTCTCCGTTGAGAAGATTAATGGATTGAATATGGCGATGGCCATACTCCTGTGTGCTCGAGTCGAGGCCGAGAAAAAGAAGAAGAAGAAGAAAAGGAAAGAAAGAGACGGTGAGAAGCGAACAATACGCGGTGAAAAGAGTGTGGTAAAATCCATTTGCATGGTCCCACGGTGGAAACGAGACGAAGGTTGCGAAACAACGGTTGTTGTTGTAAAAGGTTTCCGCGATTGGAACAGGTGGTTCCACGCGGCGGGAATCACAGCTGCAAACTGAAATTCCCTTTGGTCCGCTGGTAACTGACAATTAATGATCTTGTTTCGCCGTCCAGTGTACCAGGTCTGCCTTGAGATTTTTATCTCCGCCATCTCGCGCGGCCGCGTAATGCGTTTTTCGTGTACGCTTGCTATAATTCAGCCTTGCCTCTCGTCACTCTGCTTTTATTATCCGTTGCACGATATCTGAGCTGGTGGTTGTAATTGGATTGCGTAACGGTTAATTACACGCGACTGGCATACAAACGAGACTTTATCTTACGAGGGTGATTTGATAATTATCTTTTCTGCAGTGTAGTGATTCTTTTTTTTTCTTTTTTTTATCGCTGAAAGTGATTTTAACGGGGGTAACCTAGAAAATCGGGCCTGTTCAGGTGCAACGCTGATGCAACGAAAATTAGCGATTGGTTGATTTGGGTCACGTGACGTTTGCGAGGGCGAAATTGAGCGCCTGTAATTTGTTTTCTATCGATTCGAATGTTTGCATATAGATAAAATTTTATGGCAAAAAAGTTGTCTTCATTTCCTAGTCAGGACAGTTGCTTGGGTCATATTGCAGTGTCAATCATTTGCGTCAATTGCGTGATGGGATGTTGGTTTTTATCTCGACAGCGTGCTCAGATCAGACTGCAACGAATTGTTCAACTTTTGTTTGTCAAGGTTTGGTTGAAATTTTAGGAAAAATGAGACCTTTTTATTCTTCCTTTAATCTCAATTATAGTCACACCCCACGCAGTAACAAAGAAACACGCTGAAACTTGTTGCAAAAGCGTGTACATTTTCCTTCATACAATTAAAAGATTTATTTCTCGAAAGAAAAAAATAAAAGAATTTCTACGGTACAACTTATACTCATAAGGAAAGGGTTAATATTCTCCCACGAAGATAAAGCAAGTGAGCAACAAGCAAGAATTAAATTATGTGTCGTGGCAGAAAGGAATTTTATAAATTTTACAATTGCACGTAATTGTTGAATCATCCCTCGTAATTTCCACGTTCGTGGAAAATCTCTTTAATCAAGGTGGTAACGACTCGTGCTGCGAGCCACGACAACACCTCGGGAACTGTTTGCCCCCTGGTGAACCGAGTTTATATTGCGATAGATTTTAGTCGTAAGCCGAGTTTGGTTTTGTGGGAAAATTAACGAGCAATTAACGCACGGGATCTTATTAATCGGTACGAGAGAGTTGTTTTCGTATCGGTTTTATTCGTCGCGTGTAAGCCACGGGTTTAAACTGGCTGTCTCGGATTAGGAATGCCACTCTTGTTGTTTCGTGCATGGCGAGATTAGTTGAAATTGATAAGCCAAAAGGTTTATCCGATCGTGTTGGCCAGTTGAATAGGTGTAAGTAAGGTATAAATGGACCAGTTTCTTATCTTTTGTCCTTCGATTCTTGGCAAATATGGTGTAAAACTCGCTTTTTTTTTTCTTTTTAATTAATGTCTTGAAACTGGCGAACACTGGATCGTCGAGTGCCTTGTTAGAGATCAATTCTTTATCTCTATCTCTCCTTTTCTTTTAGATTATACGTCTGGTCGGAATTTAGCCATTTTTATTCCTTATTTTCAAAGTTTCCAAATTTCCAATATTTTAATCCCTCTTCTAATTCTTTTTCCCCCGTACTCTTCGAATTTTAATTTTTCTGCTTCCGTTACTTACTTCGTCCGAAATAAATAATTCAAGTTTCTACTTTAATTTTCCATTTTAAAAGTTCTTGAGTTTCCCAACTTCTCATCGGGAAGTTTGTCTTGCTAAACCCAAAGGCTATCCCCGGAATTTTCATACTTACTGGATAATACGAACTGGATCGTCAAGCTCTCGAGTATTTCCAAATTTCCAATTCCTCGTTTCTCAAACTCTCAGACCGCCGACAGAGCCCCTCACAGTTGGACTCGGAGCTCCGAAATCTGCAAACGCGTCAACTGCCACGTGACGCGTGCGTGGAAAGTGGCCTGGGGCAGCGGCAATCAGACGGAATAATCGACGAGGCCGGTGGTCCCCGTGTTTCTCTCCTCGAAAGGAGATTTCTGCCCCAACGGCGTGCACCCCAGCAGGTGAGTGCGTATCTCGCGCGCGACGAATTGATCAAGTAGTTCTTAAGTTTAATGCGGCCGTCTGCGGAGCTGCACGCGCTGCGATCGCGTTCAACCTTCCCGTTCAACACCTACGCGCGTGCACGCGTGCGCCACGCCAATAACATCGCGGCCGATCCACGCCCAGACGCAAAATGTTCGCGCACCGGCCTGTTTTCGCAATACTCGAAAGCGTGGAAGATGAAGAGAAAAGATGGAACTTTACAGTTTACGGACACACGTTTTTTCAATTTTCTGTTATTTTATTTGGAAATATAATTAATGGATTTTTTTCAGTATTACGTGTGAAAGACAACATCCCTCAAATGACCAAGCTATGACTTTTTCAAACCCTTCAGTTTTTCAGTGATCATCATTATATTAGTTAAGATTCAGACAAAGATAAAGACAAAATATCAACTTTGAAATTTCGATGAAATATAGTTTTATGTTAACTGTTTTATGCTACTTTTGATAATATTATTGTGAAATTTTTCTTTGAGACATGTGGTACAACTAATTCGTTGGAAGTGAAAGAATTTTACAAGGATTTTTACAAGGATTCAGATAACTTTGACCGAAGTTAAGATGCTTCGGGATTTTATTTGCGCGTGATTCGCAAAAACTGATTCCATCGTCAAAAATCAGCACACCGTGAATTTACATAGCTTTTAGTTTTTAAAGTCCTGAGCTAAACATATTGGCATCTGTGAACGTTTTAAAATACGAACCACCGGAATTTGCATAAGAGAAAGGGGGATAAACCTGCAACACTCCTCTTGGCCAGATTAATAAATCGATACGATCTCCAGAACGATATTTCCTCACGTCTTCAAAAATTTACAGTCGTTACGTAAAAATCTGTAATTATCTCGTCGATACGAGACATTTATTAAAAATCACGTCGAGCAAGTAGGTATACGTTCGTGGAAATAATTCGGGAAGAATTTGACATTTACGCGACATTTGCATTTTTGAAAGTTCGTTCTGTCCCGTGTCCGGCTTGACGAACCAATAAAATTCGCTCGGTATCGCGATACATTTCGAACAGCCAGTCGACCGAGGAAGAAAGATCTCTTCGCACGATAGCTGAAAATACATCCGAACACGAACTGGCCGCTCCGTGTCGACGAATCTCGAAAAGAGGTCTGACAATGAGATACCGCTGAGCCTGCTGGTAGCCAATGACCTGTTGACAGGTCAACCATTGACATTCGATGCCCTAACGTGGTTCATCATATTTTTAACATAGAAAGAATCTAAACCGATTAGATAATTATCCCAATTTTGATTAAATTTGTCTGATCGGTGAACTACGTTCGATGTGTTTTATAAATTAAGCAACAGACGCAGGAAAATGGATTTGTGCGTGTCTGTCATAACAACTCATTACCAATCGCGTAGGTAGATAATGAAATTTTAGAGAAAGCGCAGTTTAATTCAATCATATCTAAATTATTAGATTTATTAGAGAAAGATGCTAAATGATAATTCAAAAATCCTCTTCAGTTAAATATTCTAAAGGTAATATTCCATCTTTAATCGTCTAAACTCGTTATTTTCGTTCTTATTGTTTTATTTTTACACGACGCCGAATGTTACGTACTTTTGTGTAAACTTTTTTTTGGCGGAATTCTTACAAAATTACTCAAAATGGTGACTGTAACAGGAGGCGATTGTACTTTTTACAAATATTTTATTTCATCGTGCCATGAAAAAAGAAAAAAAAAATGATACTTTTGCAAACTAATAAACACAAGTATATTTAAATAAAAAATAAAATCGACGTTCAAATCGTGGCAAGGGGCTGACAATTAATTCTCAAAGTTCGCTTCTCAACGTGAGTACCGCGAGTTGAGTTCATTCGGTTCAACGTCGAGCACTCCCGAAAGGTAGCAAAGTCGAAGTTAATCCCGTGCACGAGGCGGAACGCGTTAATTGTTCGTTCCTCGGGGAAAAACGGCACGAACGCGGTAAGGGTACCGGGAATCCGAGCGTGCGGCAGGCAAAATCACTGAACGGTGGTGACCTGCGGCCACGGACATTCCGCGGCGAGCAGATTCCATGGAAACTCAGCCAGCATCCGCGCGCGCGCGCGCGTGCATGCATATGCAGGGCGTGTCTATCGCGCCGCGACTATTCCACGTAGCGAGATGCATGGTGGAAAAAAATTATCGCCACCGAGTGATCGCGATAATTCCTCACTATGGGCGCGCGCGCGCGCGCGTGTGTGTTTAACCTTGCAGGACGCGTAACAGCTGGATCAGAAGGCGACACTGATCGACTTGCGCAACGCGACTCGATGTTACATCAACGTGCGAGTTATTTCTGTGGGTCGGCAAATCTCGAATTTGTTCACTCTTTGGAAAAGAGTGAATTTTATAGTGAATTACGAAGACTTTTCGTCGTCTAAAATCCGTGTTTCGCGTCTCCAACATTCTCCCACTTTGACAAACCTTCGAGTTTCAAACTCCCCACCACTTTCATAGTTCTCGAGCTTATAATTCTCTGATCTTTGCAAAAATTCCTTCTTTATTCTCGTAAAGATCCACCGATGTTCAACCATGTCCCACGCTCTGTAGCAAACCTAGAGCATTATAAATTGGCAATTCAACGTGCACAAATAGTAAACAGTTTTTTACGCGTACAATGTAAACAAGGACGCCTGATCTCAATTCTGGGTTATGCTCTGCGTGCAATTAACTACGTATCAGACGTAGCAGAGACGATCCAGACCTTTAATTACCAGCTTCATAAATCAGCTTCAGAACGTAAAACCAGTATTATCGCGGTGAATAATGATTTGGAAATGTAACCGCATGCCAGATAGAAATTATTAAAGGAAATTATACGTATATGTCTGTATGTTGCTCGCTTACAGGAGTAATAGAAACTCCACTGTTCGTTTATTGCCTCACGTTTTAGAAATAATGGTGACCGAAGATAGCGCGAGTCGTTAGTCTCTTGGACGAGCTATTTTCCCAATCACACTGTTTCAGTCGCTGACAGAACTTTCCACGACATGCCGCAATGGCTCAAACGAACGGCGGTAGGTAAGTTTCATAACTATCGCCAGGAGACGCTCGGCATGTGGTCCGCGCTGCTTTGATAACGTTTGCGCAACATCTCTTAATTACTTTGGCTTTGCTTGATTGATCGTCCAAAGAGATTTTTCCCTTCATCCACGGTATAAGTTATTTCGCCTCTGAGAAGAATTCGATCAATTTTTCACCTCACGTGTTTCAGCGTTACTGCGTAGTGATTTTGCAGATCTTCGATTTATCTCGAACTCGCAAGTTTTCCGTGTGACAAGTACACTTCTAAATCGTTAGATTCTATTTTTCTAATTTTCTAGAACTCGTAATATTTCGATAAGCATTAAGCTACATATTATTAAGCTCTAGGTATATTCGTCCAACCGAGGAATCTCTTGAGACGCTGGAAATCATAGCCACTCCTATGTCAACGTTAATTTCTTTCCTTTAAAATACACTGTCCGTCGGTGTATTTTAAAAAATTCAACCTGTATAAAATTGAACGCAACGGGTGAAAGTCGAAAGAACGGAAAGAACGTTTCGATTTTCGTCTAGTCGAAAAAGTCCGCAACTACGCACGCTGACGCGTATTGGAAATCCCATACGTTTCTAGACGTATTCCACGCGACGCGTGCGATCGTGCGCGCTAAAGTCGCGCGGTGAACCCGCACGCTGAAAGGATCAGTCTGTTCCGAGGGAGATCTCCGGTATGCAGGGCCCACACCTCCTCAGCATTGCACCCACAGGCTGACCTACACGCGAACGCGCAGCCAGGCGTGTTGCGCACCACGAGCCACGAGCTCTCGTATCCCGTTTCCATCGAAAGTTCACACTAATGGCATTTGCTGTACCGCCGTACCGACGTACGGGATTATTACGATTTATTAGCTCACCTATCACGGTCCTGTTTCGCGGTTCTGCACCGCGATGCGATTAGGGATTATTATTGCAATTTATTCGTTAAATGAATTCATTGTTGAACGGACGATCGATTGCCTTCGACGTTCCGATCGTGTCGTTTCGAATCAGGTTTTGAAACGAGTTTGATGGAACAATGTACGACGTGAGAGGAATTACGACGAAAGAAGGGAGAATTTAGATACGCGTTTGTATTTCTAAAGGAGGCTAATTTCTAAACTAAATTTTTACGAAATATATAACTTGTCGATGTACGTTACAGAAATTTACAAATGTATCCGAAAAAGAGTTAGTGTCCTCTGCAATTGAATTATTTCTCACTGCAGAGAATTTAATGAAAATTTCAAGTTCATATTTCCGAGAATGTGATTGATTATTCAACGAAATAGAACTTGGATCGATGGAAAATAGCTTTGTTTATTAAATACTATAGAAAGCGTTGTGCCTTGCAGATTTTAGATAGTTTTTCGCATTACCTGCGCTTCAAAGTTTCTTTAACAATAACTGGATTGTTACTACGGAGTAGCAAAGGAGTAAAGAGATATTGAAAATAACCCACTCGTTCCGATGCTTCGTTGAGTCGAACAAATTTCAATCTCTCGATCCTTCATCCTATCAACGGAAACCTCTCTGTCTCTGTCTCTGGCAACAACCTAACGTAGCAATAATCGTAATCAACGATCAACGTAACACGATTGCGGTCGGAACTCCACGCATCAGAGTTTATCTGCGCGATTGCAATCGTCCTGTAATTTATCGTGCGATCTAAACGCGTGTCAAAACTTCGAGAAAATGAAGGAGTCGAGTTTCCCAGGCTGGAGAGTAGGGGGGGGGGGGGAGTTTCCGCGACGCGAGAAAAGGCTGACGAAGCCGGAGCGAGACGAATCTGGCTCGCGTCTCTCTTCGGGGCTATCAACGGTACACCGTAGCAGGATGTTACACGAGCGGACTGCTTTCGCCCAGAAACACAAAAGGGAGGAAGAAAGATGCAAAAGCTGCAACGGGCATTATGCCGATCTCTCGCGTCGGAGAAGGTTTCCGCGATGGCATGCCGTGGCGCAGAGAGCGCAAACACCAGTGTATCTCGTGCCTGGCCTCCGAGAGGAAGGAGGGCCCTCGAGTAGAGCTCTCGAGATATCAATAAATAACTTATCTGGCAATATTATCTCAACGGTTTTATGCCTCGTGAAACGGGGAATGCGATCCAATTCTTACGTGAGCCTCGAGAACCTCTCTTTCCCTTAGCGTCGAGCGTCGCCGACCAATCATCGCTGGCCTCGTGTCAATGGCGCTGCGAGTGATACGTCTGCCATAAAGCACCGACGTGCTCGGCACTTTAGTGCATTTCCGTGTCTATTGATTTAACTACGTGGACAGGTATGACTTTGTTTTCCTCCTGTTTGCAGATCTATCGTTTACGTTGAGATTTTCTCGAGCTGCATTTCGCTCGAAAATTCTGCTCTCCTTCGTTCGTTGTGCCGTCATTTCTATCTTCTTCTTCGTTGAATTTGTTTCAACTTCCGTTTGTTCTCGTGCAATTCTGATTGTGAGTGATATTTTTTGATAAGAAACAAAATCAACGACTAGTAAGAATTTTTTTTAACAGTTGTTAAAAAACATTAATTAGTCAGTGAAATATCACAGTATATAATTCTATCAATATTCTTGCAAATGTTTGATAAATGGTAAATTGTTATTGTCATTTCATGATAATTTTATACAACCGTGACGCGCTATAATTATCACCACGATCGTACATGTCTCAACGTTTCATTCGTATCGAATTTGCGAAAAATTCACGAAACTTTTGCACCTGTTTCGTAGATATTCGACAACGTGGATCGTTCATCCTCAAATTTCTCCAGCTGTTTCGTTTCTCGGGTGTAATGTACATAAATAACGAGATTCGCGTTCGGCGCAACAGATCTCTAGGATATTCTTCAACAACTCGAGTTTGAAAGTTTAAACGTAAAACGTGGTTTACGAAGCGGCTCGTGCTTCCTCGCGTGTTTCCACCAGATGTCTTCCTTATTGACTGCAAAATCGTGGGATGCTAATTAACTGCGAGCAAACATGAGAACGTGATAAAATAGATATTCGTCTGGTTTTATAGCTCGGAGTTGTTCGCGTGTAATTCGTCGTTAGAGACGTGTTAATCGCGCGTATTGCCACTCATAAACTTCCCGGTTACTTTTTACATTGCGCTCACAGTCATTGAGCGGATGGTATCTCGAACGGAGTGAGCTCGGTCGCATGCATAAGCGACAGGTTTACAAGCTTTCTTGCTCGCGGCTCTCATTCCGAACGAATAATACGTGCGTGCGTGTTTCGTCTAGCGATATTTCAATTTAGGCGGTTCATTTCGGGGAAGTTAACTCGCGTTTGGTGGAAAATTTCCGTGGGGGTTCTTCGAAAAAAATATAACAGACTCATTCGAGAATTCGGATCATTGCAATAATTGTAACGTAAATAAATTTGCGAATATTTTGAACTTTTATAGTGTTGCTTCGAGCTTTTTCGGAATTTGCGTGAATTAAAAGATTTTGACCACAAGTCGATAAAACGGTATATAACGGTACTCTGTTTTTAGAGTGATAATCATCGAAATTAATTGTCTGATGTTTTTTTATTAACAATTTGTTGATAACAACAAAATAACTGGAGAATAAAAAAAGTGCACGAAAGCAAGGAAAGGAATGCAAATTAAATACTTTGATAATTAATGTACTTTGTTGTCAGAACTCGTTTGCGCTTCTTTAAGATCTTTAATTTAAAGAAAAATTCAACACTCTGAAAGAAACGAAGGAGGAGTAATTCTAATTCAACGGCCGGAGATCACAAGTTGGCACTTGGATCGAAAAATGAAAGTCACGGCATGGCAGTGTGAATATATAATTAAAATGTTTAATGTAAAATTGTCGAAACAAAAATTTTCTCCAACAATAAACTACTCTTTGATTTAAAGAAAAATTCAATTTCCCAAGAAAGTATAATAACTCCGAATAATTCTGATGTTTGCTGATTCTTTCCTCTCTGCCAAAAATTTTTCATTTCTGCGTTATAGCAGTTCATACTCAGATAAATGGATTCAACCAGCCAGAGCTCGTTTAATCGGATACCGTCTTGCGCAATTATAATCAACCAAATGGAATTCCACTGTACGCGCGCGCGTAAATAAATCTAAAATGACAAAAACCGACGAAACGGGATCGTAAAACGCCTCCTACGTGGCCCGTTTATGCAAATTCGACGTTTCGAATCGGCAGGACTCAGCGCCGATCTTATTTGGCGAGGCGGATCGCTACTTGTCGCGTCATTACGCCCCGTAACGGTATACACGGCGCGCATCGGTAAGTCGTCCGAGTTTACGCGCTGCCGTCCCCGTAAAAAGCCGCTCGCGCGCAAGCCCGCGAAGGCGTGGAAAAGCGTTGGATCGCGGACGCGCGTTGAATATGTAAATGGCGAGAGCTGAAAACGGAGCGAGAGGGCGGAGAACGTCCGCAGAAATTGGAAAGCGCGACAGTGGATCGCCGCGGACTCGCGCTTCTACGCGCCTCTACACGCGCCGGAACAAATCCGCCGGTGATACGACACCGCGTGAGAGCAGATTGATCGCGCCCACGCGATACACCTACACCCGAAACCTACGTGGATGAAAGCGGAGAGTTTTCAGTTGCCTCGCGTTGCTCCGGAATATGGGCTATCGGTGAAAGAAAGAAAAAAAAAAAAAAAAAAGACAGTTTCCAAGTTCGATATCTTGCACTTTTGTTCTGATTACAGAAGTACGCGTTGGTATTTTTCCACTATTTTCGACTATCTATGATTTTAATCTCGTCAAATGGAGTCAAATGTCTATGACTTCTCGAAAAATTTTCAAGACTGACATTTTTCTTTTACGACGATCCCTTGAAACTTGCTGTATGATTTTCTTTTTTTCACTATTTTATTGAACTTTAAAAATTGCAGTTGAACGACGAAATAATTCTTAAAATTGTAAAAGTTTTAAGACGTAGAGGAAATTTCAGTCTTCGAATTAATAATGGATCTAGTCGTGAAAATAATGTTTAAATATTGTCAGTATAATTCCTAGCTGAAAACCGGTGTTTTCAAGCGAAGGCCATTTATTTCCAACATGGAACAGGTCTCTCGATCTAAAGAACCATTTAAATCTTCATTACGATTTGAGTCCATTACAAAAGTCGAAATCTACGAGTTTTGCTTAGAACCGGGATTAATAAAGCCTTCAAAATGAACTATAATACCGAGGAAGTCTCGTCTCTCGCGAGACTGCAGGTCAGTAAATTACATTAATAAATGCAGCGAGAATTCCCGGTAGAAGACGTAGAACGTAGATTTCCCTCCGCGTACGTAGCGTACGTAGGCAACACGATCCCGTGCTGATCACCGTGCTAGTTAGAAGCAATTAATTACGAGAACGAGCGATTAATGATCCTCGTTTAAACGAACCGCGAGTGAAAAATTGCCCTTTCGAGCGAACCGATCGAACGCCGCTTTCGCAGATGAATTTTCGCGCGATCGCGCTTCGACGCGCGTGAAGGTTTTTATCCTCCATCGTAAGTAGCGTAATCTGTTTTGTGAATTCAGAGGAATGATACTTGCACCGTTGCAAAGGAAATGCAAATGATCGTTCGACCTTTCCAAACCGCGTTTATTAAATTTCTCGCCTTAGTTTAAATTACTACAAGGCGCCTATATTGATTCTTTCAAGACCGAATACCCAAAGGAAATTGTTTAAATATGAATGGTAAAAAGTTATTTAAAAAATAAAATCAGATAGAAATTTAGTTCGTTAATTTTTAGTTTCGAGTCGTATAGTTAAGAATAAATTAAGAACAAATTTTTCTTGTTATTTTGTTGCATGGTGCATTCTCAGTTGCAAGTATTAAAAAAAAAAAAACTAGGATTAATAAAAGAACTAAAACCTCAATGGAGTTAAATCTTAGGCTGTGTATAGTCAATCACACAAATTTATACACATTTGGCAAATTTCAAATATTTAAAACAGATCACAAAGAGTTTTGTGTTTCTCATATTTTAATTAATTTGTTAATTTAAAATGGACCGATTCTGCAGTGCTTGTTTGTTGCAATGTTTAAAATCCTTCTTTTCCCTTAAATACTTGAAATTTCATGAGTGACGAGTATAGTTGTACCTTGCAAACTTTTCGATACGCGAAATTGACAAGATAGATAGTTAAGTTACAATCGATAAAAGAAACGAGCAACCGCGGAATAAGTCAGCGCCGTTTATTACTAAATTATTTATTACTATAACAGTGAATAATAAATCAGTGGCAGCAAAATACTTAAAATCCTTTCTTTTCCCAAGATCAATAATAATTTGACTTTTCACGTAAAGAAATATTGTTTATTTTCAACGAAAATAAACTTTCTCTCACCCTTTGACGATTATAAAACGATCATTCCAACATTTCGATCAAGAGCATAAAATACACAGATTTCTACGAAGCTGACGAGAGACACAAATCGATCGTATCACGAGCGCTTATCCCATTCATTAATGTCTCTGAAATTGGTACGAGCGTGTCGCCACGGTCCTCGATAGAAAGGAGGATTGTGGGGCAAACACGTAGAGAAGAGCGAGGAGCATTCGTAAAAGGATACGAAGACTCGCAGATGCACGATCGATATTGGCCCCGGTGTGTAATTGACCCTAGCCAGAGATGGATCGCAAGCGCCGGCTACGATGAAAGAAGCAATTAAACTCGCCGCGTAACACACTTTCCGAATACGGTGCCGAAGGCCTCGTGCTCGGAATTGTTTACGCGGCTCCAGCCAGCCGCAAGGTTCCTGGCCATCTTGAGCCAGGTTGCATCAATGAACAGGCATTTTGTTCGAGCCTAGGCAAACGGAGGCGGCGCGACGAGGTCGGGACGGGTCCAGTTGAGAAACTGATTGCTCCGCGTCGTTGATCATTGATCGTCGATCTTTGTCTCCGAGCCTTTGTGCTCTCGCTGCAGAGAGATCGACCGACATTTTCAAGAAAGAATTTGACACAAGCGGTAATTAACCTGCCGTCTCGTGACGTCGCGGTTTCGATTTCGAAACTGAAAACAAGCTATCGATCCTTGTGTTAAAAATTTGAATTCCTTAAATCGAGGATCAAATATACGTGTGTTGTGTCTCAATGTTTTATCACCTGATGTGAAAACTTGGAGTAAGTAGTTTTTACCTAAAAAAAAAGGGTCATTATTTCGAAACAGAATACCGATAACATAATTCCTTGATAATTCAACCATCAGAGTGGTTAATTTGTAGAATTTTTCGTAGAAATTTAGTTCACTGACAGTGATCAATGAACTAACAAGTTACAGACTGTCAATTCTGTACTTCTCTTTCGTAACAACCTTTCAATATCAAGTCAGACTAAATTTAACGAATTTAAAACAATTTCTACGAAAACTCGCAAATTAACTGTCTAGAGTGAACCACTCCAATGATTCTATAATACTTCAGACTTTTAAAAAAATCAATATCCGTTTCGAAGAACCGCTCCTTGTTTTACCTGCTCTACCTAGTCTACACGTAACGTACTATAACCGAAAATTTATTACCGCTGGTTCTCTCTACGTTCGAAGCAAAGGTAGAAAAAACAGAAAAAAGAAAAGAAGAACGGAAAAAGCAAAAGATTCAACGGGACAGCATTGAAAGTCTTTCGACCGGCGCCGTTCAATGAAAATAACACGAGGCAATTGAGGATGCAGAGTCCATTGAATAATCCTGGGTGCAATTACGATAATCGATGTCGCTGTTGCATGCATCTTTAGCCGATTATCGTCGTTGGTATCGATAGGAGGGAGCGAGGGAGACGAACCGATCGAAAGGATGAAACTGTCGTGGCGAGTGGACTATCCGTCTCGTCTTCCTCCACCAACCAATCCATACCAAGTTTGTATCGGTACCACCTGAACGGTCGAGAAGGGAGAAGGTCGAGACGACTGGTTATGTAATTAGCCGAGGGAACGTTACGTCGGTTAGAACGAACCGTGTGCTATCGTGTGGGTGGTCCACAGGCAGCGCTGGCAAACGGTGGCACAATACCAGTCGTATACATTACACGTCGATACTCGGGATCGACGGATAATCTATTACTCGCCATGCTCCCTGTATTTTCCGTCTGTGGCATTCGGTACACCGCACGCAAGAAAGAAAACAGTTTTCCCGTTCCCTCTCCCTCTCCCTCTCCCTGCCCTCCTCGGATAGAGTGTCAGAGTCTGAAACCGAAGAAACTGAAACAAAGGAAACACGTTTCAACGATATTATCCACGCTCCGTTCAGGAACGTTTGAAATAGTCGGGCCAAGTGTCAAGGCGAGATAATTGCGGCCGATACGTGTGAAACGTTAATCGCGGAGGCTGAGCTATTCTTGGAGCAGGTTGGGAAAGCTTCCAGGGGATTAGGAAATTTCGTCTCTTCAGACTGCGGACTTTTGACAAGTATATTAGGCCGAGTATATCGAGTCAAAGTAATTAGAATTTTGTAAAAGTGTATATATGCCTGTTGATATCTTACAATTTTATAGACTTACAATCCTTTTAATATTAGATAGAACAAGAGGTTTCGTCTTATTTCTTATTACTTTCTCCCGGAAATGCATTAAGGTAAAGATCATCTTTTCTTTCTTACGCTAAAATAAATTGCCCCGCAAAAATAATACGGATAAATTAACAAACAAATTAAATGAACTTTGCTCTTTATCACGTTCCAAAGGAACAAAAGTTCCCCCCTCGCAGAAGAAGCTTGTTAGCGAATTGTAAGGACGAAAACGAACAAAACCATCGATAGTTCCGCGACGATCCGTGTGAAACGTCGTCATACCGAGAAGAACACAGAGCGATCTATTTGCAGCGAGATTACGTCGTCAGCAAGAGGGGCACGTATCAAAGTGCGCGCGGCGAGACATCGGCGCGAGTTAATAAAATCACAGCGAGTCGCCGCGGCGACCTTGCCGCTGCTGGACAAGCTTCGAGCAGCTGATCGTTATAATCGATAGCGTAGCCCCCAAGTATGCAAAATACGCGGGCAATCTCTTCTGCGAAACTGGCAGTGGAGAACGCGGCGAGGTCGCGGGCAAAAAAAAACGCGAGCCAACAACGAGCCACCAGTTGCCATGGACGTGCGAGAATTCAATGCTCGTTTCGTACGGGGAGCAGATAATGCGGCAAGGCCGCAAGGACGACTTGACGAGCTTAACCGGGATAAATTTAACGAACGTGCTTGTCTCGATACCGATGTCTTGCCGATCGGCTATAATTATACACAACTGTAAATTGTGCGGTGTGTAATTATGGGAGTGTAATATTGGACCGTTGCAATTTAAAATCCATGGATGCATATGAGTATCTTCGTGCAAATGGTAAACAATGATCTTTAGTCGGAAAGGAAAATTTAAAGTTTTAAGACACTTATTGTTGGAATATATTAAAAAAAAATACAATACAATTCTGAATATTAATCCTCAAATGGTGTCGTTGGATTTTTACGCAATCCATAGTAATTGGCAAGTATGTTGACTAAATTACTAAAATCTTTGATATTTAATTGAATTAAAAATTCCAAAATTAATTGAATAATTTGCCCAATGTTAACCAGTTAAGGATTAAAAATAAAAAGTGTCCCTGTAAGAAGATTTAAACTAAAAACAATATTAAATAAAATACGACGAAATATTAAACAAGTACAATTAGATTGATTATAATTACGCACAGATATTAAGCCAAAGGGTTATCAATATATCGGTAAGTTAATATAACTGTACAACTACAACTGTATAACTGACTCTTTAGAAATTCCCAAACAACTAATTAGCATTTTCTGGGGCTCGCGTTGAAAACGTGATTCACGGATTTGCGAACGCCGTCTCCAAGGTTCCATAAGATCGCAAAGATACAGTCCAGGTCGTTTTGTTCCGTACACGTTAAGTATGTTACACGTAGATTACACTCGGCGCATGTTTGACTGAACATAATCGTCTCCTTGCCCGTTGCGCGACCCACTTCGCAAGGTCGTGGGATCAAGTATCCAGGGGACTAGTAACCCGGCGTTGTGTTCGTTCCTGGACAGATCTACGCGACCCCTTTATCCCGAGGAACTTTATGAACTTCGACGTTACCTCTGACACCGAGGCGAGAAAGGAATTCAAACGGAACCTTTCGATGCCTTCGAGCCCGGCAGAAGTTGATTTGTTCGATTGGATACGGATCTTTATAATGGGGGTCTTGTAAAGTATGGAATTGTCGTGATCGAAGCGATCTCTCGGCTGTTTATAGAGAGTAACCGCTGATGATATTTCAGATGGGATTAAAAAAAAGAAAAAGAAGGAAAGGAAAACAACGATGTTTGACGATGTTTGACGAAGTTTGATCGTATCGTACGAAGGAGATTATTCTAACTTGATGAATATTCAAATTCGATTCGTTTGGAAATAAAGAATTTTTGCATTTAAAGTAAAATGTCGTTTGATTTTATATTTCGCCAGTACAGTAGAACTTCGTTAATCGTGGAACAAGTGTAATTTACAATAAAAGATCATTGATCCTCTCCTCTGTTCTTTTCAAAACTTCCCAGCGCTTAGCGAAAACAAGAAATGTAATTTATCTTCGTCCATCGTCGACACACAACCACACAGCCAAAAAGAAAAAAAAAAAAAAAAAAAAAGAAAATCTACATGCTCCGAACTTTCTGCCTTTCGTTCCGTAACGATCTCGAGGCAGCAATCTGCAGAGACTCGGCTGCAGCCGGATACACAAGGACGCCGACGAGGACCACTCGAACGGGACAAGTACGGTTATTGCGCCACTTGTCGTTCTCCATATTGGAGAGTGGACTGAATAACTTTCAGGAGCCGGCCGGGATTGCAAAAGGCAAACAATCGGGGCTGCGAAACGAGAGACGAAGCCGCCACGATCTACCGCGCAAGGTGTCTGTGTACAGGGAAAATATGACAGAGAGAAGCCGATGTTTGCACGAGGAAAATAAAGGTTTCCGAGCAAGAAACGGTTGCTCGATCGTTCGCTAGATCCTTGATTTCGTGCCACAGAGTGCCGGAACAATGGGGGGAGGAGGGCCCGGTTCAATTGATCGGTGGTTTGCGCGCACGGATCGATCGTTATCGAAATTCGAGGCCGATCGTGTTGGTCGGGAGAGAAAGAGAAAGAAAGGGAGGGAAAAAAACAGACGGGAGCAAAAAACGATTGGTCAAGCTCGAATTCGCGGTGCAACCTGTTTGTAGCTTGTGGAATATAGAGAATAGAGAGAAAGGCGTGCGCGGCGTGTTCGATCAAGGCAATCACGTGGAAAGTTCGCCGATTGTGAAGGGGGGAAAACTTCCTTCTGGTTTGCCCTGGCGAAAAATTACGGCCGTGTTAAAAACGACGCGGGGATAAGGCCGCGATTATGAATGCAGGCAGCTCGACGGTGGAATGCACGGGATTGTGGAACATGACGGTCGAAACAACGGCGGCACCGCTGTAAGTTCGCTTTCTCAGGCCTTTGTTTCGCGATACGCTCACGCGTACTGGAATAACGTGGGCGTTCGTTGCGATGTGTGTGACCGGGATAATTATGAATCGGTGCTTGCGTGCCGAAGGTGCGATGACTTTGGTCTTTAGTTTGACGCCAGACGTGGCAAACTTGTGAAAATTATGAATTGCGGTTGTTTCCCTTTTGTAGTCAGTGATGCAGAGTTCAGAGCAAACGAACGAACGCTCGACCGATTTGAGTTAGTCGTTCTACCTACGGGTATGTAGAACTTTACACGGACAAATCGAATGTTTAATTTGGATTTAACTTTTTTGTACAACTGCAACTGCATTTTTGTTTGAAAACCATTTACGCATTCTTATGATTTAGACTGATGAGTTTTTGAGTGTAATAAACTAGTAGTACAAATTTAATCGAAGGAAGAGACGAACGAACATTCGTTCTAAAGAATACAGAAATGATTTTGAAGGAATAGTATTGTATATCGAAGTGTGTGTCTAATAATAGTCAAAAAATTTTAAAATAAAACACGATAAACTCTTACACATTAACGATCAAGCACAAGATACGTGCTATGATATTTTAATCTAGCACTGCAATTCGATGAATACTTTAACCACTTGCGCTGCAACTGATTGCGGACCATAACGAGTGACCACCAAACCGTGTACAATAACTCGTCGCTTTCTTTTTAAACTCGTCGGTATGATATCACTGGATAGAAATTATTGAAAAGTAATATTATTCGTTTTGCTTATGGGTTATACTTAATTATACTTAAAACTGAGAAAATATTGCAATTTTGGGACAAAAAATTCTCGTCATTCCAGCGCAAGAGGTTAAAATCGTTGAGCTGTTTGTCGGCTATTCTCAAGCGATTACAATCGTACAAACGAGAAAAACAATTAACCAAACAGATTGAAAACGGAACCTCGACGAGGAACGATCGAACTCTTCTGTTTTTCGTCGTTCGCCCATTACGCAGAAAGCCACACGTTCAAATATTACCACGATACCAAGAACATTGAAACGGTTCGTTGATTTTTCCTCGACTTACGATCAGCAATCGCATTAGCGTATGTTGATCAACGTGAGATCTCGCAAGTCTCCTTTTATCCACGCTCGATATTTGCAAATTGCAACACTGCTCGCGTATAATAGTCGCTCCTTCCCCATCCGTGCGTGTCTCTCTCTTTGTGGCAGACACAAGTGCAATTATACTCGCATGGTAGCGACGATTCGAAGGAAGCACGCGGCTCGAAGAATTCTGGGCGTACGCGGGCTGCGTTAACTCGTATAATATATTACACGGTATTATCGTTAATAGTGGCCGATACGTTGAAAACTGTTCTTGGTATCGATCGTGGCGATCTGCCGCGGCCGCGCCGATTCCTGCATCCGACACGAGAGGACGTGTTATTACGTCCGGCGTACAATGTTACGTTCCTAGCCGGGGATTTTCGTTCGAATTCCGTTGCGTGCCTCTCGAAAGTAATCGTAAATGCACGTCCGTGATTGAGTAACGCGGCCCCTCTCTCGTAGCCACCCCTTGTTGATACGTCCGGCGAAATTGCACGCTCGCTCCGATGCCGCTCCTTTCATCCTTTCCACCGCTAACCGGGCAAATAAAGAGGATACATTGAAAACGGAATGGAACTAACGCGCGAGTTAAGCTTACTGAGTCTGAATGTTCAGCTAGATTTTCATCGTTTAACTTTTTTCTTTCTCTTTCTCTTATTCGTTCTTTCCTTTTCTTTGTGACTTCTTTCAGAAACGTACGTCGGAATTATGATTCGAAAGACACTTAACGATGCTTATTCAACGATTAGCTCTCACGACATTTTAGAAATAAGATGAAGAGGTAGAATTACATCCTGGGTAATTTTATCCAGCGATGCTCCTTTTACTTTCTTCGTTTTTGAGATATATTTTCCAGTTTCCTCAGGGATGTAGCAATTTGAAAGAAACGAGAATGAGGTAGTGAGTATTTAAATTAAAAATTAGTTACAACCCCGACATTAGTCGAAATGAGAAAAATATATTATTTAAAACGAGGGATTAAAAGTTAATACACAAGTTATGTCAAAGCTTATCTTTTGAGCAATTCAAAAGAAATAAGAACGAGTATTTAATGCGATGTTAGTTGAAATGAGCAAAATATATTTAAAACAGGGATTAAAGTTAATATACGAGTCAGGCTTATGCTGGATATTTTTATCGACGCGGTGTTTTTCATTTCTTTCTTCTCATTCGTTCCCTTTTCTTTCTCCTTCTTAGCAACTATGGGAATAACGATTTAAGAGAAACTTATTTAATGATACCTATTTAATAAAATGTATCAGAGAAGAATGCCGTAAATTTTTATATTCCAGATAATTTCTTGTTTCGTCGTAGTGCTCTTTTTCTTTTTTCAGTGGTATACGTGAAAATTTAAAAAAAAATTTAAAAGAAACGAAAGAATCTCAAAATACGTTAAATGTTATTGTAATGCTCGAAAACGTTGCCAAATTCAAATGAAAAATATAGTTTTGAAATAAAATATGTCTCGCTTGTAGTTCGGTTCGGCTGAAGAATGCGGTTTCAACTTTTTCACGCAGTTTTTGCTTATTCACTCGACGCGATAGTTTTCCTTGCGGTTTGGGTGATTTTTTTATCGTGAAACAAGTAGTTCCATTTGACACGACACTCGGCAAATATTTGCATAGAACAACAGTCATAGTCAATCCTCAGATCAAATATTCTATGTTGAATATTTTACGTTCTCTTGCGCATTGTACATTTCTGCATCTTTAAAAAAAAGAAAAAAATGCGCAAAATTTCACAGTCCATCGATCAACAATGAAATATTAAAATGACAAGATAGAATAAATTCGAGCAATATCAAGAAATTGCCAAAAGAAGAAAGAAAAAATGGAGGTGAATTTAATTTCTAAAAGAGTCGCAACTGTGCAAATCAATTCTAACTGAAATCGATCTAACGATACCTCAGTTCAGTTTCGCAATTTTTCCGCGAAACGCGTTCCACCTCGATCGAAAGACAGGGACAACTTTCGGAAAAGTGAATTTCGTTCGTTGCGCAAGTGTCTGCCCGTCGTCCGAGCTGCGGTTAATTCTACTGATTTTACTTTTCCTGTTGTTGGCGGCCGATCAAAGTGCGCGTACAGTTACATAACCGTATTGTGCAAATACGGTGCGCTTTATTAAATTCATCGGCGAACATGTCGAAATGGCCAGAGTGGATCCAGTGGAACGAAGCTTGTGTTTTCCAACCTGCGCGCAATAATCGATAAATTACCGTGTTGCAGTCTGTACGTGGCCATTACATGCACACACGATATTCCACGATTTTCAACAACGTAGAAATTGCTTCATCTTTTGTTATTGATAATTGGATTTTCAATCCCGGCCCGTCGCCAGCTCTTGTAATTTATGTTTCAAACAATTCATGTTTTACCGAGCAATTTCCTTATTTCTTATTACTTTTGATAACAGGCGAAGAACAGGTTATTCGAGAGTGAGTTACAATACAGAGTCGGCCATTTTATCTTCTTCTTTCAGATGAGAGTCGAGATTATCGCGAGATCGTTTAAACGTGGGAATTTACCGAAAGACGTTAATACTGGAATTATTAAACTTTAATAAGCCCTTCGTAAACATTGTACTTGCGAATTAATTGAAACGAATTTGAACGATTCCTATCAAAAAAAAGACGCTTACTTTTTACGAACGAGAGATCGAGAAATAATTACTAAATAAATTCCATTCGTGCACGATAATGTCACTAAACATCCATTTCGACCAGAATCAACGCATCCGCTTTTCTGCGAAACGTGTTCTCGTTCCACTTCCATTTTCATCACTCTTGAAAATTCCGCCTAGACTTGTACGCGCGTTTCTTGCGTCGCCAATCTCGTTGCAATAACGTGCAAACACGTCGGACGGTGGCTCGTTAGATCGGTACGCAACTGGATACCGATCTCCTCGACGACGCTTCCCACATTTTCCTCGGTCATCTGAGGAGATAATATGACTTCAGTCCCATCTGCCGATTCGCTGCTATCACCGCGGTCTAATCAAGCTAAGTAGAAAGGTCCATTCAAGTGGCCCATTCATGAGCTCCGATAGACCGGACTGCGGACGTTCGTCCCTGATAACATCAGCTGCTCGTTCAGTTTCTGCGTTTCGAACGATCTATCAGGTTGTCCCTCCCCTCCGGTAGTATCGTCCATGCTTGTCATTATCATAACCGGAAGCCGCGTCACGCGTTAAGTTATGCAAACATCAGCTTCGTTAACGCTCGAATCGGTTACTGTTTAACGTCGTATGATTCTCAGCGGTTAGTGATAATGGCTGACGTAATTTTCAAGTTACTCATCCATGATTGAAATGTGAGTTTCATTTCAGTGGATGGTAACTGGTGACGTGACTGCTTGCTTTTAGCGACGCAGGACTATGACCATGTGATTTCATGTGATTTTGAATATTCATACCAAGCTACTGTAGCATTACATAGAACATCTATCTGATATCGAAATTTATCCTACCCCTTTAATTGTAACTTATCATCTCCGACTATGTCGATTAGAGGCACGAATCTCAGATCGATTTAGACTTGATGAAGCACACGTAATATACAATCTATGATAAATTTAGTTTCACTCAATTTCCAACGACGCTACTCTTATGTGATTTCCTAGCGAAAAGTAAAGCTCCAAAAATAAGTCCTGTCGAACCTCGACACATTGAAACGAATCTCACGTATAATCTGACAATCTCTTCCTTCCTTCGTTAACTAATCGTCGCTCCTTTTCTTCCTCGTCCCGTCCTCGCTTCTTCCCTCATCCTCCAGCTCGGACTTGCCCGTCCGCTCGTTCCCACAAGGGAAGAGATGTTAAAGTTCCGAGTACGCGTCGCAGATGCATAAGCGCGCGAGATGTAATTTACAAATTACAATGTCGCCGGACGTTGGCGACGTCGCCGTGCAACGGGCATAATGCGGACGGACACCTGTGCCGTGTGCAATCGCCGGAGGCGCCAGAGTCTCTGCCGGGCAAGTCCGAGAGAAAGGGACGCAGCGCGAAAAGAGAAAGAGAAGAGAGAGAGAGAAAGAAGCCAAGGAGTGCACAGGATACACAGGGTACATAACGTGACCGGGTATCTCGGTGCCAAGCGAGTAGGTACGTACACCCACAACCAGGCAACACAGACTTCGTTGGCAGTTCACTTTCCGTTTCGTTCTCCCTCTGTGACCGACCTTTTTCTCCTCCGTCCGACTACCTTCGTCGTCGTCGTACCGTCCCCTTTCTTGGATAGACCGCGATGTCGCGCTCGTTCTGAATACCGTGATGGATCGGACGATCCGCTAGAACGTGCGCTTCGTACGTTTCACTCGCAAATGTTAAGCCAGTGGTGATATTTCAGGTTGTTTGATTCGAACTCCAGACGTTGATTCATCGGTCGAGTTAAGTAAGTCGCGAGTTAAATAATTAATGTACGTGCGATCGAGGGAAATGATTCTTTTCTCTTTACTCATATTGACTCCCGTTAGTATTCGAGCATCACGGTGTTGGAGAGACTGACTATCGATTAGTTACGGTGTTGTTGAATTAATCGATTTTTAACACGTTAAAATAATTATTACTTTAGTGGTGACACTGATTTTACGATTATTTAAGTTTCTTCTCTTGTGTGGGAACTGTGCTTGCGATAAATAAATAAATTTGTTAAAAAACCGTGACAGAATCCAGAATTTCATTTACGAAAGATTAATTATTTGCTGTTTGATTCGAAGCTATAATAATTTTATATTTTTTCGTATTAATTGATTTCATATTAATTGATTTCTGTTACGATATACAATATCGTAATAAACTAACGACGTGCAACAGCGAGGCAATATTTTTTATACAATATATTTTTATTATTTTGTATTATTTTATATTTTGTATTTTATACAAAATTTTTACACAATATATATATATATATATATATATAATAAAATATGAACAGATAAATGTATAACTTTCACGGTTACACAATTTCACGGGAGATTAACATATCTCTGTTTGATAAGTTTAACTCGGCACTACTTCGTATCCACGTCGGTAACAGTCGCCGTTTGCTCTACATCTGTGTAACATTCACTTCGTTTAACGCGACTTCTCCTCTTATGTAACGAAACGTTGCACGCCAGCATTTCAAGAAAACGGCAACGCCTCGTAGAAAAAAAGAAAAAGAAACGTCGATAAGAAACGGTTCGAACCATTTCCTGATTGCAACACCTGATTACGTTTCACCGACGCCGGTCCGAGGTTCGACGAAATTAGTCGTTTTACGGGCCAGACGCGTGGAAATAGGCGCTCTGGGATCAGACACAGACTCCACGCGTGCTCCACGCGTGCTCCACGCGTTCTCTCTCCGTTGCCACGAAGAAAATGAGTTATGCTCGGTGCCAGGTTATTGGCATTCGTGTCGCGCCGTAAATCGGCTCTGACGCCCCGTGCAATGAAATCAGTGGTTGTCAGAACGTAGCGTTTTGCGAGCGTATAGTTCTCTAGAGGAAGGATTTTCGCAAACACGGCGCACCGTTCGCCGTTCGTACGGGTGGTATGACAGGTGTCTCTTACTTAATAATCATCCGCGTGCCCTCCGTGTATCCGCAATTATGCCTACGCGCATCCGATCATTTCGAATTTACCGCCACAACATGATACTCGCCTGCGAAACGAAGAGGAGAGAAACGCGCCGATAAATCTTTGAGGGAATCGCGCGATCGCTCTCGGTTGTACATTAAAGACGATTAAAATGTATTTTTAGAGCGGGTAGAGTTGTGATTTTCGAATATGTATCAAATCTCTAAGTGGTATCCTGTTTTATCGATCCGAAGTGCGTTTGAGGAAACAAGAGATAGATTTCAGCCTGGTAAGTGTAATATAATCAGGATAATCTGGATGCTTTTCTTATAAGCGAAATATACTTTGGAAATAGAAACATTACAAGTATCTATTTTTATTTTAGTTGTAACAGAATGATTTAAATTAAAGTATTCTTTATTCGGAAAATTCAATTTATGCTAGTTTCATTTTGAAAATATTGAAATACGAAAATTGAATTAAATAACTCTCAAAAGATTTGCAATCTTCTTCACATTTTTGCATTCTGCATTACCTGTTGATTTTTGATTATTTTCAATTTTACAGGAGGAATATTATGTCATCATTGTGATTTTAGATCTTATATTTTCTATCACGTGTTGATTTTCGTTTAATAAAATACTTGCAAGAATCTAATAATTTAACAGAGTTAAATAATTTCAGACTACCTAAACATGTGGTAAACATTACCAGTGAACATCATGGATCGTCACATATATTAATCTTGAAAACGATATGAACAATTTATTAAAATTATTTATCGTTTCGAGAATTGTTTGAGAACAATATTACTGCAAATTTATAAATTTAATTAGCGAAACAAAAAGCAAGTAAAAAATTGTTTCACTCGCTAACTACCTTAATGAGTAGTATAAAAATATTTTATATTTGGAGTTTTGCGTATTGCGCACATTTTGTGCATTGTGCCCGTGAAAAAAAGAGAGTGCATTACTCACCGTGGCGCACCGACCTATAATTTTCGCTCGTTCTCGTCGACATTGTTTTAAGTTTAAGGTTATCAGTCTCGTGTGAATCATCCCGGTGAATGTACTATTGTGTAATGGTGTTACAATGTCAGCTTCCTACTCCGACACTCTGGCTAAAGCCTTTTATTAGCGAATAAACAGCATTCTTTGTCTCAGCCTAGATATTCTATTTTCCACACTAAAATTACAACATCCTTTCAGTCCTCTCTTTTTTTTTTTTTTTTTTTTTTTTTTTTTTTTTACTTATTAGTTTGCTCGTTTAATGAATTTTCAAATTCTGATTCGCGAAACAGATAACTTCAAACTCTCCTTTCACTTTCGAACGATATCGATCTCGTGCTATTTATTAGCTTAATGCACGTAGATACGGCGTATCTTTTTTCTAACGCATTTAATTAATTTAAATTGTTAGAACCATCACTATCTGCATCAATAATCAAGTAGGTAATTCTTTGTCTCTCAGAATTATCTGCGTACGTATAGATCGACGATTATCCTTTGTTGAAAAGTGCTGATTCTCAACGTTGTTAAATTGCAGAAAAATTTTCTCACGAACTCTGTAAATGTGATATAACAATTTTCGAACCGATTCGCGTTGAGGAACAGATTCAATGGTTCATTTTCTCAGCCGCTACTTCTCGCGTTATTGATTCGTTTGTGTCTAAAAGTAGGTAGGTACGAGTTCGAGCAAGCACGTATATTTACTTAGTGCATGTGTGTTAGACTGAAATGTAGATCGAACAAAGTGGAGCGATGTAGGTAATCGTTATTCGATGCATTTACATATGTTCTCCATGGGATTGATAATGCCGTGCACTCGTGGTTAAAATGAAATATATACTCAACAAAATGGAGTAATCTACTTGCGCATGTAGGTCTACGAAATCGACGTAATGTGATAATATTGTATGTACTTATTCAGTATGTCAATATAATACACACAATAGTATAATAGTCATGGAGATTATTCCATTTTGACTAACATTACTACTGTGTGAAGTTTACAGAAACAAAAATATATCGTATTTAGTAAGTAAAATAATTTTCTAGTTGGTTTCCATTCATAAAAATATGATATTCAGTTATAGTTATTATATTTATATAATAATATATATAAATTAATTATTAATATGTAGTATAAAATTTTTTTTATTAAAAGCCGGATTTTGCGTTATTTGGAATAATGAATATTTAGTAACGAATATTCTACTTCGTGACTAATGCGTCAATGAAATTATAATGGATAAGGAAATACGTTGAACATGAAATATGAAACACGAATATTTCTCTACTTTCTAGTGTGATTTCTATGTTACTTCAAATTCAGTTGTACTTCATTTATAATTATACACCATTACCAAAAAGTACCAAACGTAATCATTAAACAATTATCAGTATCTAAACTTTAAACTCTAAACCTAACCTAAACCTAACCTAAACCTAACCTAAATTCTAGTTACACGAGATCTGCCACCCCATCGTCCCACCTAGGCGTCCACCTCGTTACCCACTTTGCTGAACTCAATCTTCCACGCGTGTGAATCCACGTTACACGCGAATGTCAATCACGATGCATCAATATATCCTGTTCGACATTACATATCCCGGCACGCACCGCAACGCGTGCACACGCATTCCGCGCGATCTAGCGTGATTTAACGCCGTACGAGCGGAAAGTGGCACAATCACCGAACGAACGGTGGGTCGTAATTGAAACGTTATTAAATGTTAACTGTCCCTTCGGCTCGCGGCACGGCGCGATCTCACCAAACGCAGCTATGCACGCGCCAGTTGTAAATAATCATTACCGGCGACAATTTACGAGCATCTCGACGCTCGCGCCGCATTTTTCATCCCGCGGCGCGCCTTTCAGTATCGCAACCTTCGTTATGTTTGCACATAAACGCGGAGAACAATGCGATCCGCTCTCTGTCTATCGACGTTGTTCTTCTCTCTGTCAAGGGGATACAGCCGGCTGTAGAAAGGTGGGCTGCCCCACGGTCTTACCACGCCTAGGCGGGAGTTGACCTTATCCCAAGTGAGAAAAAACGCGATTTTTAAATCCTCGGCCCGAGCGCGGGTGTTGCACCTCGCGGTCACGCTCGTTTCACCGTTTCATCCGACTTCCGTTCGCGACGATCAGCTTCCCCTGACCTAAACCTAACCTAAACCTAACCTAAGTGCAATGGAACATTTCGAACAATAATTTGGCATCGATGGGACATTTTCGATTAGCAGGTTGAATTTGATATTTCCGTGAAATCTGTAGTACTCCGTGAATATCGAACGCGTGAAACGTTTCACGCGTTTTAAACGTGTTCGCGTAAAAGTTCATTTTATACATTGAAACTTTAAAACTAGCGCGTAGTCTCTTCAAATTATCGTAGGATCGAAGTAATTTTCATTGTGGTTCAATATTCCCTTTGAATTTGTTTCGTCGCAGATTTGTAAGTAATCGTTAATTTCGAAATCCAAATGGTCTTAGAATAGCTGAACTTGGAATATTTTACATGCTAGGGACAATCTATTGTGACAAATACCTACAACTTTCGAACACTTTTTAGCAAATCGAAAAAAGAGTCGATCTAGAGTCAGAGCTGTTTCAAACGAGCTACAAATTTATAATCGACTGATATCCGCGTTAATAAACTTTTACTCAAATTTTTACATCAAACGAAAAATCTTCTCTTGTTTTTTAATGAAACAAATGTGTAAGAAGTGGAACTGTCTCCTTTTTCTTACAAATCCTTCAATTATCTAACAATCTTTTTTCTCTAAAGGGAGCAAAGTCAATAAAGCATTGAATTTATACAATTTTGGAGTATTGAAACTCGTTGGTAAACAAATGAAACAATATCCTGGCACTGCTAACTAGACACACGCATCAGATTCATAAAATTTTTAAATATTCAAACTCGTACGCTCGTACCAGTTAAGTAACACCTGATCTGTTCACGTGGCAGCGAAAACTCTTCGTACGATCGAGCCGCGATACATCACACGATTGTCCGAGATCGATGGCTCGGTGTCGGTGTATTATGAAGCGTCCAACGCCGCGACAGGGTAATAACAAGTTGCTTATCGATTCCAGGGAATCGCGCGATTATTTCACAGTCGGCGATATAACGCGCTGCGCGTAACATTGCGCGCAATGGGCGAATAGAACCCAGTCCTGCCTGCGTCGATGAGGCGTGCGTCACCTTTCGTGGCTTATAAATCTGCTGGAAGCGGCGCGATCCGCTCGACTTGTGGAGCTAACGCGGAGTGAACGAACGAACGAACGAACGAACAAACGGCTTAAAACATCGTTCCACTCCGGTCGGATAAGGGGCTAGGTTATGCGCGGGCTAGGCGTGGTGGATTCGAGCGATGTAACTCACCAACGCCGCGTCGTGACAACAAATCCCCTGAATACTCGTATTGTTCGTCGTGGAATTGCGATGGAAGTACAGGGTGTGATGGAACTCGCTGCTTAGAACTGGCTGTGGGAGGAAATCTTTCAATGGAACTGGAATTAATTTGTTTGGATTAAGAGAGAAGCAAAATTAAATTCCCTTTCGTTGGGTCTGAAATCGGTGGTGTGCCTCGCTTTTATTTTATATTCTTCGATGCATTTGCTATTGTTCAATTGGATCTGATCTTTGTGTTTATGTAACTCAATATATATTAGCTTTATAGTTGGTGTGATGTAAATATCAGTTTCTGTGGCAGTAGTGTAAATTTAGATTTTCTTTGAAATGAATTAATTTGTTTTAAATTGACAAATATTCTACGAAAACCACAGTACAATGGAACATTCATAGAATTTAATAAGAACAACTGTAATCAGCAAAATGACGATTCGTGTACTGAAAAATGATTTATATTACGAATATTGTTTTTTATTCCTCGTGCTCTAATTCCTTTGATGCAAGTTTTATTTATTTTGTACTTTTCGGTCCGCTGAACGCTATCTCTCCGCATCTAAAGATTTTCAATAACTCGTTCATCCTTGAAACATCCTAGTACATCTGACTAAACGATAGCCAACAAACTATTCCAATATTTTCTAAAAATACGTTAAACTTTCGGAAAGGTCGTCGTCCCGATTTTTCAGTCACCCATTCGACCACCATTGCCAGCATTTTCACTCGCAAAAAAAAAAAAAAAAAAGAAAAGAAAATAGATACCAAGCACCCAGTTCTAAAACCACCTACACGTCTTGTGCAAAAGCAACGCAGTGCCAAGAGAAACATGTCTCGAAAAAACAGAAACGAAGCTCCACTGACTCACTAACACGCAACCGCATCGCATTTATCTAGCAGAGCACATCCAGCTCGGAAGATAGATCTGTCGCCTGCAATCCTTTCTTCCATCCAGTCTCGAGCCTCGTGTAGTTATTACAAACGAAACGTGTACGATACAGCGACAAGTACGAATTCGAGATACGCGTACAAAATCGGAGGAAAATGATTCCTCTAAGCTCCTACGCACTTTGCGAAGCTTGTTTTATATTTATTTCTTCGTCAAAGGCATATTAATAGTTGAATAAGCGCGATGACATTCAAGATAAAATTTCAATTTTAATGTTATATTATCATTGAAAGTGATTTTAGCGGGAGTAACCCAGAAAATCGGGCATCTTCAGGTGCAACGCTAATGCAACGAAAATTAGCGATTGGTTGATTTGAATCACGTGATTCGTGAGGGGGCGTGGAGTAGACCTCGAGTAGGAGTGGCATTGTCTGATACTGAACGATCGCGCCTGCAATTTGTTTTGTATCGATTCGAATGTTTGCGTATCAATAAAATTTTATGGCAAACTCTTCTTCATTTCCTAGTCAGAACAGTTCCTTCTGGGCCTTTCAGTTTTTTGATTACTTGCTCTTTTGAATATTCTAACACTGACAGACTATATTTGATATTTGATATCTCTTGAATCTTCTCGCGATGAACTTCATTTTTAACGAATCGTACGTTTATCTAAAATAAAACGAATCGCTCGCTTAATTCGATCGTTAAAAGTAAAACGTCGAAAGAGATTACAATTCTTTCGTTGATCGTCGGAACGAACATCCGCGAGGTTTGGTTCCACGTAAAATTTCTATCTCACAAATAAGTAAAGCAAAGTAGACCAAGCCGCAAAAAAAAAAAAAAAAATCGGAGTACACCGCACACGAGAAGACTTTCTGTAAATACACGTAGGCAATACATCCGTGACACGGCAGTGCCTCGCTCGAGCGGAATGTGTCGCGCTCCCGGTGCATAAATCTAAATGAGCCTGTGTATTAGCGATACCGCGGCCCGTTGCCAGATGAACGTCGCTGATAGCCGACCGCGCCGAGAGATTCTGAAGGCATCTAGTGGTATATCTGTGTTCCCAGTGCGGTGGATATCACGATCCACCGCGAAGAAAGTCCTCGATCGCAGATAACGCGGATACGATTTCGAAACAACCTCCCGAAGGACGGCGCGGTGCCGGGACCGAAAGCGATAATTTGTTGAATAATAATATCGTGAACGACGTGAAAGCGGGTCGTCTCCAGAACGAATTTCCCCGGACGAATCGAAAGTTACTCTCGGTTACTTTCAAGGCAATCGGGCAGGTTCATTGTTGAGAGAGCGCGAGGTAAAATTCGGGGTAAGTACGAGACGCGCTACGCCCTTTTAACGACGTTTCTGATGGCAAGAAGCGTGGGTGTTTTACTGTTGCCTTCCGAGACAGTTTGTAACTAACTTCGCGAATGTGCCTTTTGAAATTTTGTTGGCGTTGTATGCAGGCTGTCAACATGCATCAACGTATCGAGTCAGTACAAAAGTCATAGACGTCTTAAAAACATATGGTTAAAAATAAGTAAAAAGTTAGTGTTTTAATTACAAAGTTGATAAGAGAATTTAACAAACATTTCGGATAACGATGGATGAACTTTTACGAATAAACTTTACATTTTCTTCCTTTGCAAATATTTCTACAACAACTATAAATAAACTAGAAATTTATCGTTACTCGATGAAACGAATTTCAGCCCACTTTCAACGTAACGGACTGGAATTTAAGACTACAGACTCGTACGCTATTATTAAACAGTGTATCATTCCGTTTCCCTACACAAATTCGATCCGAAAACCACTTCATTAAAAAAACTATCTTCTAAATAACACATCGCGAAAGATAATTACCACGTTAGATAGAAGCTAAACGCAAGATCGCAAGAGTACCGTCGATAAACTCTAACAGATAGGGATTTAATTTGATGAGACGATGATAAGAATTCAATTCAGCCTGGAATAACCATAGAGATTAATCCGCGATACCATGGGAAATAGCACAAAACAAACGAAACGTCCGTTTAAGAAAAATCTAAATTGAACTCCCTTAAAAATCCCCACATGTTGCTCTTCTTGATTCTCCTTTCGGGCAGTGTTTAAAAACCAACATGTTGGACGTTTTTAATTTTAAGCTCGATAAAATTTCAATATCATGTTCTCCGGTCCATCCATATATATATATATATATATATACACATCATGAGCTACGTTAAACGAACAGACTAAACACCAGTAGCCTTTCGGCCTCATGGCTCGTAAAGTAACTTCCTCGACAACGAGTATGAAATTCGTCATTAATCTATATAGAGTCTTCTGCCTAGTATCACGAGGAGGAGGCAGCCGTTGTCATTCTCTTTGCTTCCCGGAATGAACGACAGACTCGAAAAAAAGATAGCGACCGATCGGATAGAGTGGATGCGGTGTCGGTGAGAAACGTCGAAGAGGACGGGATCGGGGAGAAAAGGAAAGGAAAACGAATATCGAGAGACTCGCGGACGGATCGGCGCACGTTCCTCGCAACGAATCCCTCGGAGCTTAATAGTCGACGTGTAAATGCTTCTTCATGGATCGGCGTCGAATTACAGGGTGTGCTTTAATTGAACGATCGTAATCAGATAATGGCGGAGAATTAATAATTCTGCGGGAAAAATGACCGGACCACGGACGAAGGGAAAGACCAATCGGCCGCGAGCCAATTTCCGAGGAATGCCACGCGGAGAGAAAAGTTGTTCCGATGAATCATACCCGCTGGTCGATCGTTAGCGAGCCCGTTTGGGCTTTGTTATAGTTTCATCGTCCGCATGGAAATTTTGATCGATGATGTAGATGTATTCGATCGTCGACAGGAATATTTAAGTGAAAACCGTGCATAATTGGGTAACGTTGGATGATTGGAAAATGTGCTGACTTGTTTGACGCTGCATGTTTGGCAAAAATGTCTTTTCTATTTATAATTACAAACTGAAACTGTGATATTTTGTCGTGATGATAAAGGTATTTCGTATTGTGCGAGTATATAGCTGTGATTAAATAAATTTGGAAAAATTTATCTTCATAAATTGCGTGTTCTTCTGAAGAATCGCGTAACCTGAGTACAGATCAGGCGCTTTGATCCTGACTCGAAGTGATTATTTTTTGTGAAAGCAAGATAGATGGTACTTCTGTGACGAAACTTTTAATTTTCACTTTAACTCTTGCAAACAGTGATTTTTTTTAAAACACGATATTATAAAAATGAAAACGATATTATTTTTCTTTCTCTTTGCATTGAAAAACATAAGTACGCGTCACGTGCTTCCTCCTGTGAAAACCGTAAGACGAAATAAGATATATCGACATTAGTCACGCTTGCGACTCCCGGTGTTATTGAATGTCGTAAGATAATAAATCGTCGAAATTCTTTCTAGCCAGCGGCAATGCTTTTCGATTGTGTTTAAGAGGAACGAAGATTAATTGTGCTAGTAAATTCAACAACGCTGTTATATCAGTTTAATGCCGATCGAGAAATGATCGATGGCACGTAGAAATTCTCCCGTCATAATTACCGTACAATGATTTGACGTGAAATTACCCTACTGCGTGATAACGTCTACAAACGAAACACTGAATGTACGTTAGTAAAAATGCAATAACGATATTCGTAAATATATTTTTCTTTCTACTATATCGCACACAGATACGTTAATAAATAACTTTAAAAGTTGAATTGCTCGATAGAACAGAAAGAAATACACCATCGAGTATCAACGATCATCGCTCATACGAGTGTAAAACCAACCGCAGTCGGAGGGTTAGTAAAATAAACCACACGCGCAAAGGAGTCGAGAATTTGTTAGATTCGCCAGATTTCCAAGTGTTCGCGTGCTTGAAAAGGAGTCGCCATCGAGCGCGATAACGGGGAGCATTTAACACGTCGCGCAACGCGCCATTTATAACCGTAATCGTGACATTATGCGCTAATCTGAGGTAAATGTACGACGCAGCGGACCGATCGGTACGTCGTAGGAAATGATCAACGACGTCCCCCGGTCGTTTACGTTCTTTTGTCAGGATCGTTTAAGGATGATCCCTGCACGCGTGCGTGCGCGCACGCCAGCTTTCCTCTTTTCCTCAGCGTGCGTCTCACGACAGATCGTTAAGATCGATCGATGAACATCTCTGCGTACATTTCATGTCCTCCACGGGCGGAGGAACGATGACACTGGTGACAGTCGCGTCGAACGTGATGCACGCAACGCGTGCATCGTCGTACCGCGACACGTATATACCGTCCGTACGTCAACTTGCCACGATGGATCGGCAGATACATGGAAGCCGCGTGGCACGAAGCAAAAACAGAGGAAAACCGACTGTTGCGCGCGAGAATGTACCATAGCCAATGAGACGATACTGACCAAGAAAAAAATCGTAATTTTTTTCATCTGAGTTTCTTTTTAACACGTTATTACGCTACGCTGCGTGGTTATTATATCAAAAGCTAGCGTAATATATAACATGTCGGAGAGTATCTTTCAATTTGAAACTTGTAATTGCAATTGAATATCTTTCTTCCTACGAAGAGACGAATTCGAGACTTTCAAAACTATACGAATCAACAATACGTATCGTACGCAAATCTTCACGTACCTCTCATTTTAAGCTTAACAACAAGTTCTAATATCAATCGTGATAAATCGAAATGAAACTTTCGATCGCAAACTCGAATTGATCGAACTCGCAAACGATTGAATATCGCTCGTTGTTAAATGCCAAATCCTCGATGCTTATCTCAGTTAAGTCCCGAAACGTATATCATGGTAACTTTCCCGTAGCCCGTAACGATTCAACGAGCGTACCTCGTGCATTTTGATCCGAATAATATCCATTAAATCGGACAATGAGACCTCGATACGGACTTTCTTTCTCCGACCACCAACGGGCAAGGAGCACACGTAGTTCCAGTTACGAATCAATCTCGGATCGCTGGTGCTCCGCGACCCAGATGCGAAAGCCGCGAAAAAAAAAGAAGGAAGAGGGGAGCAAAGGGAGGGGAAAGGGGGGGGGAGAGAGAGAGAGAGAGAGAGAGAGAGCTCACGCAAACGAAGGGGAATTGGCTGGATAATGCGTACGTGCAGGTAGTCGAAGCATCAGGGAGAAACGGCTCTCACTTTCACAGAGTCGCCGTGACCGAGATAAAGATGGTGGCACCGCTTCACCATCGCCATACACACACGCTGGACTGACCACTAACGTCTCTGCACCATATATGGCTACCGTGTACTGTACACAGTCTCACGTTCGTATTCTTCTCGCTGCGTATGATATACTGATACTTATATTGTACCCGTACAACACACGCGTGTACGCGTATCCTATTTACGTACTACGTTGTAATTCAAAAATCAGAAACCACACGCCATGAAGCGTGTTGGTAATAGAAATCAATGCATTTTGTGTGCGTGCATCGTACATTTGCGAAAATTTGTACAGTTGGAAACGGTACCTATGTTTTTCAGAAACGAGATTATTAATAAACATTATCAATATTTCGAAATTCTCGTAACATTGTCGTATGTAAAAATGATCGATATATGTATTATCAACGTTGGTAGTCGAAACATTGATCGTCTGAATGCTTCGTAAGAAAAACGCATTTATAAAATACTAGAAAATAAATGAACGAGACCAACGTAATTGGTAGTCGAGTCAAAATCAAACGGACCGAAAAATAAAATAAATTTACAAAGAAGTAACTGTCGCATCCCCTTTGTTATATCAAAATTGACGCACAATTGACGATTTTCGAATTCATCGATTCGAAAGGGCAAACGTTTCTCTACTCTTTACATATAAATACCTATAATGCGCTCTTGTGCCTCTAAGATTTAATATCACGCGCGCGTATTTTAAACAATTTTAAACAACCGCGTGACACGGGGGCGCGGTAACGATTTTCTGATCGCGTTATACGAGTTTCTACCGTGCATATATTCCACGACCGGCACAGGTAGCAGTCCCGCATGTCCGCAGATACGAAACGATCGATAGATCAGTCCTTTAATTACGACCCGTAGCTGCTTTGGTTGCCCCGACTTCGTTAGATCCGATCTGTGCCGGCGGTGTTCTATTGGTACGCGTGTCGCGTTAACCGTGCCGACTGTTTCCGATGTTAATCAAGCCCGTGTCACTTGTCAAGACCGATACCCTGATTACATATTATTTCGCGTGTTTTTAACCGGCATTCGCCGGCCTAATTGAAAATCCCCCTTTGCGAATGACTGATCGATGGTACATTGGATGTTATTTAAAATTGTTATATTTTAATGTGAACGTCAATTAGAAGAAGTACTGAAGATTGATCATTCGTTTGTAGTAATAACGAAAATAATTTAAAACAATCTTGTTCTAATTTCAAAAATTTTTATAAACTGACAAATATCGCCGTCTAGATACTAACAATTAATCAAGTTAATTGTAAAAGTAAATTGACACAAAAATTTATTTTAATCCTCCAAGTAGAACGCACATAAACGCAGATTTAGCATAAAAATAGCTCCTTGTGATATCTTTTATGCAAATGTGACCAATACTTTATTGCTTAAAATTTTATCCGACAATAAATACTGGAAGGAATTATCCCTATAATCGAAGGAAACGCAAGAGGAAATAGCCGCAGTGTGCAATTGCAACACAATGCACGAGTCGGATTTTTACAGTCGCGTGTTTTGCATTCAACCATCGGTCACATTCCAGCAAGACGGCGAACAGAAACCGCGAAAGCCTTAAAACTTCCTTCCTACGACGAAAATGAAAAATCATACATTGAAATGCACGTGTGGATACTCGGAGCAATTCAACACGGGAGCCCACGCAACGGAAAGACCACGCGTTCAGGGTTCCCTTTTTGGAATACGCGCCGGAGACACGGGCGCGCGTATTAAAAGAGAGAAGGTGAAACAAAACCGAACGAAAGAGGAATTATGATTCCTACGGTTCGTAATAAAGAACGGTGGAGTTTCGTATGCATAAAATGCAAGTTTAGAAAGAGGCTGCGAGTGTTTCCAGACGCGAGGGAGTATATGTGAAACTTGAGAAACATAAATTCTTAATAAATTGCACACGCTGGCATAGTAATTAAGATGCTCTTTATCTGCATTTGTTAAAGTTTACGAAAGTAGTTAACAACTTTATATTTGTAATATTCTTTGAAATTATCAAATTATCAAATTATCAATTTCTTGGCGACTAATTAAATCCCTGACCGTTTAAAAATATAAAGATGGAAGAAAATGGCCTATTTTTATTTCTGATGACATAAAATACAATCGCGTTTCGATTAAAAGCTTCTAAGAACTCGCATTGGATAAATGTTAAATCGTCGAATCGAAAGTCGTAACTCCCGCTCCAAGATTGTCCAACATATTTCGCAATGTTTTAAATTTCCAATTCCATAATTATAACTTACAGAATTCGTTAATAATGAAAAATATTTCTAGATCGCGTAGCTAAAATTAACTAAAGTTCCATAAACGTGAGATCATGGAGAACACCCTGTATATAGTCTGGAGAAGAATCCAGTAGTCGAAGAATTCATGAACTTTATGTTACGTCGTAAAATCTAAATCCAGACTCCCCGCTGTCGAAGGACTTTAATACGAATAGAAATTCTTAGAAATGTTCAAATCTATTCTGCACTTGATCATAATTCATCTTTCGTCGTGAGAAACTATGTCTGTGAAAGACGTCGAAAGAATCGATTTTGCAAGAACAAAGTTGCAAAAGACACATCGATAGATAAAGTACATGTGTTTAAGTAGTTGTAAAATATATTAATGAAGTTTGAAATACTTGAAATATAATATATGATATTTCGCGATTTTTAAATTGGGTTGGAGATATGAAACGATTATAAAAATCAAAGAAATGCTTGTAGAGTAGTATTTTTAAACGCTAAAAGACAAAAAGTCTCAACTGAAGCAATTTATTACGTAAAATACTAGTTTTTATATATCAGAGATTCAAAGAATTCACCTATCAAAAGTAGTAAATAAAATGTTTATTTTCAAATCATTGTACCATTTGTTACATCCTTTAAAATAACTTTAAAAATAAAATGACTACGTGTACTTTATCTTCCTTTTACTATCCCCTCTCCTGTCATATACATTATCCCTGAATGTGAAACGTTATGTTAATTAAAATTAATACCTACGCTCGCTATATCCTTTAAAATTTTAATCGCGCACAATGGAATATCGTGACAATTGATTCACTTATTCGTTCAAATTCCATATGCGTGTTCCGCCGATCACTGTATAAAATATAGATAAAACGAATCGGGGAAAGAATTTACTCGACTGTTCCATGACCTACTTCAAAACCGATACGATTCTCGGCGAAACGAAGGCGGAAGTTACGATCGTGTGATTTACGAGTCGGCCTGTCAATTTGCGGCTCACCATGCGTCTCGCGATATTTCGCCGTTTACCTGCCTCTGTCGCTGACACATGAGACTCTGCAGCAACGGATGTAATATGGTACCGCCGCCGGTTGTAATTCACCGATCGTTAATATCGATGTGACGACAAGTGTCAACGCGGCGACACGTGGCTTTACAACGTTTCAACGTTAAGACCGGCCGGGATCCACTTGTAAGCTCTTCTTAATACAGTATTAAACACGCTGCAATGTTTGAACTCTCGGCGTTCAGACGAGTAGCACGGGATTGATGCAGGCAACGGGTCGTTATTTTCTACGCGTACTACTCGTCTTCGTTTCTTTCGACGTTTCTATCTCGATCGAGAGACGTTACCGTAATATCGGATCCCTTATCGCGAGAGACACGAGAGTTCGCGCACGTTGTAAATCACGTTTCGTAATAGCAACGCGTGTCGGCGGTAAAAAAAAAGAAAAAAGAAAAACGAACGCGCGTGATTTCAATTCACCGACAGTTCGTGAAAAATCCGCGACACATCGCGCGGCGATTATTCATGTTCCGGTATGGTAGTCGCTTCGAACTTACACCATATTTAGATGTAAATTAATGAAGGTGAATCACGAATGGTGGAGAGGGGGCAGTCGGTACCCCTCGTTTCACGCGATACCGCGTCGCATGAATTTGTTTAAGTAATTAATTAGCTCGAATAAGACTTCTTATGTAATTTATAGCCGCGCATAACCCATGCATCATCCGTTGCGAAAAATCTCGATGAATTAATTCCAGTTAATTAACCGGTGTCGGCTAAGAGGCAACGCAGCCGCGTCTGTTTTTCACCATCCGCTCTGCCGTTCACCTACATTCCGTGTTTTCCCTCGTGCTGCACCGTACAGAAGCGTTCGTTCCATTTTTACTACGTAACAGCAAACATCCAGCCAGGGGGATTACGAGCCGAGAACGTTCGTTGGCTGCATTATGCATGAATAGACGGTATCTCTCGGTTTGCCAGCGAATAAACGAATCGAAACCTTGAGCTTGACGCGGATTTATACGGTGCAAAAACCGTACGAATTATTAAGCATTATTTGCCGCGTAATTTATTGCTCTCGTAGGCTGGCCGCAGCCCAGCGTCGATAAAACGGCAGGAGAGGCCCATTGTGAGCCTCCAATCAGCCGAGCGACGTTAGATTATTATTGAGCAACCGTACGCCTCACGCCTTATCTTTCCGTCTCTAATTTTACCTTCACCCACACCGTACATATACGCGTCGGCGGTGTACGTATCTATTCATCTGGTTGCACCTGCACGCGGACCTCTCGCGAGTTCGAGATTTTCGTAACCGATCCGGCCGAGGCACGTAACGTTCGCACCCCATGTGAATAGTCGTTAGCGCCCGATGCCGCGTAATCGAACCGCGGCGGAGATCACGAAACGGAACACTTGACTCGGACGCCCGTTCACACGGTACAAATTCGCCACAAACAAAACGGGACCATACTTTCAATATTGTACCTTCACCTGCGGTGTAACCGCCAACGGCCGTTCACTGACACCACAGACAGAGACATACACGGACACTAATTCGATACTAACTCGTATATTAAAATGAGCTAATATTCTACAAAGTACTATCGGTTTAATTAGTTTGTAAAAAAGATTTAAAATTTTCATTGCAATATTTATATTTTATAATGCGTATTGTACACGCAATATTTTCTTCACTTTATTTTATACATACATATGACACGTAAAATTAGTTACACTTTCATACGTGTAAATGTATATTTAGTTTGTTAAATTAGGCTACATCAAAAAATTAAAATACCAGACCATAACCGCGACACTAAGAATAAAAGTAATTGGAAATCACGATGAAATAATGTCGCAACACTAACTCGAAAACCAAATTCAATGAAAATTATTATTAAAGCTACTGCATAATCAAAAAGCTACTTCAACTAACAATTTATTAAATAAATTATGTAACCAATGTAACCAAGAACAGCAGCGCCACGTTGTGGCAAATCAGGGAACTAAACGTTGAAATAATATTAAAAAAAATAATTAATTTTTAATTTCGATTTTTGCCAATAACGTTGTCAATATATCAATTTTATCCTTTAATTCAATTGCAATAAATCCAAGATATTTTCATACCATCTATGACTTGGAACATAGAAATATATATCATTGACATAGACGTGACATCATAAGTAAAACTATCATTTTATAAAATTATCATCTATCCCGCACTGCAGCAGGGAGAGTTATCGTGAAGATCCTCATGAAGCAGACGTGAAAAATTTCTTAAAAAGCGTATAAAAGACACAATGTTATTTGTGAAAATTAAAATTTTAATAATCATAAAAATTGGGACTAATAATTTGAAATACTTTTATTTTATAATTATAATTTCACATTCGACTTCAATAGAGAGAATTATAAAGAATAGAATTTAAATACAACATGCTGAAATACTTACATTTGTAATTTTTCAGCGTCGTAAGATTCTTCGAAGATTAGGGGAAGTGAAGATCTGTAGAAGATCTGTAACAAAGCATTAAACATTAGAATTATTTATAAAAAGAATTATTTATAAAAACAAAGCCAAATCTTACTTTGGAGATAATGAAAGATTTTTACATTCGGTTGTAGAGCCGTTGAATTTTCCCCAAAAAAGGCAAAAAAGTTGATGCTGTGTAGCGTCTATAACAAACGTTAAATATTATATAATATTTTGTTGTTAAATTTGAAGTAATTGAATAAACTGCAATACAATGTAAAACTACTTACGATTTTGATCTTCTGAAGAGGCCTTATCCTCTTGAGCACTGACTCTAATACCGAAAACGTATGTTTAACAAGATAACGTGAAAAAAATATATAAAAGACTACCAACGCCCACTGTTTAAGTAACAGCGGACTCACTGGCTCTACCTTCAGGAATTATAATTTAAAGCAATTACTAATTAAATGGATTAAAGAAAGAAAAAATGGCACAAAATGTTTCAAAGCACTGCACGATTTCGTTATCGTAATGCTCAATGAATCGTTAAATATACGCATATTAATTAAATGATACTATAAATGGAAGTAAAAGAATGTCAAAGAAACCAAGCGGTCGAAGAGACGCCACCAGTAGGTTAGAAAATGTTGCGAATCTAATACGACGTAATACGTTGTTATTGTCACGAAATTCCACAGAGGAATGACTCACCTCGACAGATTTCGACAAGTCGAAAGTGGTAGGGGGTACTGCCACCCTACATACGCACAGGTGTTTACGTCCGTGTTTGTTTTGAATTTCGAGCTCCAAGGCCTTCTACGCTTCACGTTCTCTGAGAAATGGAAAATTTCATTATATCAAGCAGTAAAATTATCGTTTTAACTGTTATTTTATTTATAACTACTATTATTAATATATAACTATTATTAATAAATTATATAACTATTAAATATATATTAATTCTTAATAAACTATTTTGGAATTGTTCGCATTGCGAAGTTAAACAACCAATAAACGAGTAGAAAATATTATAACAGAAGCACAAGCATGTAATAAAATACATATCACCGTATGTATTTGTGCGTAATAAAACTCTTATACGTATATATGATCTTAACGATTGGTGCATATACACGCGTGAATATAAATGGGTAATTTATACAGTACTATATAAATGAAACACTTTGACATATGTATGGTTATTTGCTATACGTGGAAAGTGTTTCATAAAAGTACTGTGTCGAGTTCAATGAAAAATTCTTCAGAATACATACATAGATCATTCAATAAATAAGCTACTAAATGGCCCTCTAAGGTGAATGCAAGAAGTGTTTTTTTATTGCTACTGCAAGTACTATTATTCTCGATATGTTGACTGTCGTAAATTCGTTTCTCTTACAATGTCAAAAATCGTTATATAGTTCAAATAAACTCATGATGTTTCGCATTAATCAAAAATAACAAAATTTGTTATATTGAAGGGTTAATGTAGACCGGAAATATGAAATTGATTGATTGACTTTAGATGTTCAACAACCTATTACACTTATATAATCATCAATATAATATAAACTAATTTTTAGAAAAATTAATTTTTTTAATTGGACAAAAGATAACTTATTGATTGACCAACTCATGATTTGTTACTCATGTTTGGAATGAACGGGGGATTAAATTAAATTGTTACATATCAAACAAACAGACTGAGTGTAACGTTTGAAAAAAAAAAATGAAAACAGTTGCGAGACCGAAGCACCATTTCAATGCTGCGACTCTGAAAACACGAAATAAACACGTTGGAGATTAACGCGAGTACGACTCGTAAATCCGCACCTTCGAGTTATACGTAATATAATCATACTTCTACCACGTGTTCTACCGTATCATCATCTCTCGCAGTACGCTAGCAGGAGCGAGCAGAGAAGGAGCGAGCAGTGAAACGCGTAACGAACCCACGGACGCGAATTAATCGTCGTGCTGTACATACTTACAAAAGGCAAAAGGCGTGTGCCGTGGTGTGTGCACGCCGTGTACCTCTGCGTCACGGTGAAAACGAAACCGATATCTCTGCAAGATCTGCGCCGAGGCCAGAGGTCACCTACGGAGGGAATTGCTTTATTTAATAAGCCGCGGAGGAAGGACGTTAATAAAGCGGCCAGAGATAAATAATATGGAAAGGCGAGCCGTTCACGTGTCGTTCGTACCCCGAAGCCCCCTTTCTTTGCACCGTGTATACTCGTACGCCGCGTCTACGAGGTATTGGTTAAGCAATCGTCGAGTTTCCGACGTTCGAACGCGAACATAAAAGAGAACGAAGAAAATGACACTTTTTTTAAGATCTGCCTGTTTTCTGCGAACGCGTTATCAACGCGTTTGATGACAATTCTCGACGGTATATATACGAGGTTATGTTTGAACTCGACAAGTAAAGGGCTCCACGTTCGACGCGGTGCAAGCAAAATATCTACGCTACTACAGTCAAGATCGTAATTCCAGTGACAAGTTTATACAAAGGTCATACACGTCCAGTGACACACGTAAATATAAAGGTTAGAAAGACCTCACGAGTCGTAAACGTTAGATTGAAACGATACGAGTATAGATAGTTGTAAGTACGAATTTATCGAGATAGAGCGGCTGGTCGATTTTGATGAATTTAGAGAAATATAAGCATGTGCTTTGTTTCACAAGCGTTTTACAATATCTCAGAATTGTACAGTATCCTCTGTCGCCTTAGACTCCGATTATATAGTTTTAGTTACCTCTTTTGATCTGACGAGTTGCAGAAGAACATAAAGAGCACAGAAAGCACATACACGTTTGAAAACTTCGTCCGCCATTACGCCAACGTTCAAAAGTTCCGTTGTTCCGCCTTCCTATTTTTTGCGCGTTCTCGCGTTTCGCTGAGTCATAAAGAACGCGCGGAACGGGTGGGAAGGGGATGGAATCAGTAGAACGTCACCGTTAAACCGTTAAACGCATCCTTCGCGTGCGTGCGTTTGTTTATCGAGAAATTTTGATTCGCGAGTGTTTGAGGAGGTACAGAAATAACCTAGTGAACTTGTTGGTGACGTGTGTAAACTTGAAGGATGTGTCACATACGTAGAAATTGCAAACGAGAAACAATAGGAAGATTGTTGGCGTCGAGTTTGGATCGATGGTCGATGTCCGATGGAATTCGTGATTTACACGGAGGTGTACATATTGAGTGCAAAAGAGAGGTATAAAAAGAATGCATGACAGAGAGAGAGAGAGAGAGAGAGAGAGTGTGTGGTGCGTGCACAGGATGCACATCTGCATAAATGTGATGCACTGAAACCATCGATGAAACGATCGATCCGCCTACTACCCGAGAATTTGTCGTTCATAACCCGCTAGTCTGCGCATGCGTGATAGCTGTACGTGATTGTCCTTGTGTATGAAGTTTGTTGCATGATCTCCGATGGAATTTTCTGCCGGCATACTGGGTGAGTCCTCTACGAAAGATTAGTATCTCAGTGATTGCTTGTATTATTCGTGCATTTATATAAAGAAATATTTATAATCATGTAAACTATTTCATATAAAAGTATTTTGTTTCGTCGATAACGTAGGAAATACGAATTTCGCAGGTTATACGAATTCCTTATTACACGCGCGAAAATTCAAATAAATTCTCTTTTCTGAAATAACACAACTAATTCCACATAATAAGAATAATAATTATAATTGAGTAATAATTGTTGTAGAATATCTAAAGTTCACCGTTCCGTCTTACGAGTCGTTTTTCGTTACATACAACGTAAATTCATCACATTAAAGAACTTTCTTTTCCAATTAATTTGATTTTCAACGAACGATTTCAGCATGGAAATGTAATACAATAAAAAGTAAAATCAAGCTGAAAATACAGAAAAAAGAATTTATCGAGCAGTAATATTTAATCGAATTACTGCATATGCAAATATGTATCGTACATGGCAGACTGCATCGCATTGCAATTAGAAGACAGACTCTGCATGACTGTATTGCCTTTACCAAAGATATTCGTGCCTTTCGGTTTCGTACGAGATCACCTTTCGCAGATCTCGCATCGAGCGTTGTATGGACCGAACGACCTACCACGACCTCGCCCAACTCGGAATATTGCGTCCTGAGAGTTGAACGCTCGTCTCGGTTGTACACCCACGTGATATGTTTCCCGCAAGGTTGTCCTGTTTGGAATGAAAAGAACGTTACACCTTCGTTCCTACATCCTGCGTGATTTACGAATTTTCTTCTAAACTGGTTCACCTTTTAAAATCGTGGTCACCTTTTAAAAGTACAATACCAAGATCGTATTCGTTCCAATAATTCCAAAAATTAAGGATCAAGCAATAATATATCACAGTATTATCAAATACCTTGAATTTCACAAATGATAAGATATAACGATAGAAAATATCAAATGAATCTTTGAAATTTTCTTTCGTAGCTTCAATATTAAAAAATAGCATTTAATAACGTGAATTGAAAGAATTGTAAATGAGATGTCGCGTAACACAAGGTCCTTGATAGGTTAATTTATAGAATAATAATAGGTAATTGGATTATAAGTTAATAATAGGACAAACGTTCAATTTTCTCGGTAATTACACCTAATTCAGTTAAGATGTCGGTAAATTAAATTCTTTACCGTTGGCGCAAGCAATTGAAGCTGCAAATTTTTATTCCCAAGTAACGTACAACGTGCAACCATTGCGTATTCCATCGATTTTTCAGCACAATTTCAGGCGAACGATAAAGCTGCGTTTTCTTTCATCATAGTCGCGATATCAAAGTCAGCTTCGTGTCGCTTCCAGGCGAATGTTCACCGCGACACGACACCGACTTTCTATTGTTATCTACGGTTGTCCCTCGTGTCGCGACTTAAAACGGAATAATAACTGGCGCGCTGTTGTTTATCACGTACAGCGAGGTGATACAGTTCCAATTATGCTGATCTTGAGCCGTAAAACTAAAATAGCAAGTAGAAACACCGTGTATTACTGGGTATCGAAAAAGCGATACAGTGATTATACGCCCTTGTTGAAAAATCATGACGATGAAATGAAACGCACTGGCTATACATGATATTTTTAAATTTCATTAATTCTCGACGTGACTCTCGTTTCTATATTGCTAAAACTTTGCAACCAATTTGAAAATACATTAGGATCTATATTTAGTTCCGATAATATCAAATTTAATAAAAAACAATTGATACGATTGAAAATTACAAATAGCCAGATACTACTTTGAACAAAGTTGCATCTCAGCGTTTCATGGGCATCCTTCGTTCGTTATATTCCCCCCGAAGGTACAGTCAGTTTCACCAAACGCACATTTCCGGCAATAATTCGAAACTCCGGCATGTGTTGGAAAGCTATTATGACAAATTGTATACAGAGGTCGTGTCGCGGGACAGAAAATGGAAAAGTAAAAGCGAGAGTATGAAGGAGAAAAGCGAAAGCTTCCCGGAGACGGATTAAAACCTGTTGCACCGTACTGGTGAAAAGGTCAGGAAAGAAATCGATGAAGAAGCCGTGGCGAGAAAGAGATAGACGTTGCACGTACATAGTGACTCATCAGAATCACCGACTCGAATAAGAACTTGTCAGGGAAGTGTGAAATAGAGATTCAGGGAAAGTTCCGTGTTAAGCCTTAATTAATTTAATAAGTCAACCAGATGCGATGTTTTAGCTAATTTATAAACGACCCACGCTCTTATAAACGGATACTTTTAGAATAAAAATTAAAATCGTTCAAACGTAATTTTAAAGAATATATATATATATATATATAATACATATATATTCGCTTTAATATTTATAATAATATCTACACGAATTAATTGCGTGAGAATATCTCGAGAGAATGTCTTCAAATACGAGATACTTGCTCAATAATTTTCTACAGTGGATACCTTTATGCGACTTACATGACACGAACGCTGTACGTATGTGCCAGTATAACTGGCATTCCGGAGTGCAAAAGGTTCAAACAACGTAGCATCACGATTCACATTCGCATTAAAAAGAAATCCCCATGCGCGAAAGCGCAATAGTTTCTCTCCGTTCCACCAAATTCAAAGATATCCTTATACAGTCTCACAAAGGCAATAAGTACCACTTGTTAAAGTTCCACCGGCAGATTTACCCCGGTTGGAAGCACTGTTATATACGTATTATACCAGCGTACGTTGCATTAAGAGACATTCGGTATCAGAGATACAGGAATACGGAAGTTGCAACAAGTTCACGTTCAACACCGACCGTTCGTTCCTGGTTTCTGCTCGATAGTAGTACAAAGGGAAAGAAAGAAAGAAAGAGAGAGAGAGAGAGAGAGAGAGAGAGAGAGAGAAAGGGAGAGGTGAGGTCGTCCCCTCTTTGGAAACCGAGCGTTCTCCTTATCTACGCTCTGACGCTGGCAAAGGATTTTCTATCGGTTTATCAAGCGTCTCTAATCGTTACGGGATAATAAAGTTGGCTGCTCATTAGGGGAACGATAATCCACCTGGCCGAGGGCACTTTCCGCCGCTCGTGATTCAAACGTCAAAGTATTTTCAATCAGCCGGCCATCGGAGATTAATGGCGATCCGCTTGGAGGAGTGGTTTTCTTTTTCAACTCTAAATACCACCGCGAATATAGATTTATGGATAGCGATCGTTCAATCGCTGGATTCAGCACCAGGGTGGAAGATAAATCGCCAGAGTGGAAAAAAGGTCATCCGCGTGTTCGATCTAGTTTCCAACGATTGCTTCGAAACCGTTTCGATTTCGTATCGACATCGCCGTGCCATCGAGATAACGCGATTCGCGGATGCCCGTTAGCCAGTCACCAGAGCTAGAAAACGTCGAGGCTGAAAACGCTCGTTTACCGCGTATCACGCTTACAGCTATATGATTGGTACGAATTCTGTAAATTTCAATGAATTCGTTTCATTTCGATGCTCGCGTTCAAATTCGTTTTTGTTATTGTTGATAGATGGTAGCTAACTTAAAAAAAAAAGAAAGAAAGTATCCGAAAGAATACGAATTCAATAAATTTTTGAACAAATTCTAATTCTATTTAGTACCATTTTCTCACTATCAAAAACTATCAGGACGACGCTGTAAAATGCCACGGAACATGGATCGTACAGTTTACACGTTTACAAACTCTATAACGGAGATGTAGCATAAATACGCGCATAAATAAGCCTCGGTTGAATCGAACGTAAAACAAACAAGGAAATCGCCTGTCATTAAATTAAAATTACTCTTTCACTACTGCTGTGTAATAATGTAAGATGAAAGGAAAAGGGTGAAAGAGCGTAGGCCTTTTGCCGTTCGTTTTAAATCCCGAGGAGGAAGGATATACGCACTAATTATGGCGCAAACGCGCATTTAACTTATCGGCATTTCGTCATTCGGACAGCACTTTACGTTGAACTGGCGAATAATGGTTTAATTAAACACCACGTGTACAACCGCAGCCGCCTTGTAAAGGGCCGGTCGATTGATTTACAGTGGCAATACACTCTCCGAGCCAAGCTTCCAACGTTGTACGCTGTGAAATAGCCCTCCGGAGAGGAGTCCATTCTAGTAAGAACGCATATATTAGTCCGCGTACTCGCAATTAACCGTTGACATTTACTCCACTTCGCTGCGCTCTCCTTTTTCCACGCCACGAGTCCATCGATTCTTCTTTCCCTCGCCATGCAACCCCCTTCTCATCTTTGTACGTTCTACGCGACTACTCCATTTTCTCCTCCTTTTGGTTCCCTCCTTTTTACTATTATTGTTTCTATCCTGTTATTTTTACATAGTGGTTTACAATATATTTATACGGTTAGAATTTTTCTAGTTTCTCGGGTCATTGTTTTTTTTTAGTTCTTCGTAACATTTTAATATATCCTTCGATTATTTTTACGTAATGCTGCGTGATTCCATTTATCACTGTAGGTTGATTTATTCGTCGTTTCTAGTTATCTTCTAGTTTTTCTTTCGATATAAGTTCCCGTTTTCTCGTAGAAATTTCCACTTAGAGATTCGTTCTCAGGCGTTTGAAATTAGCCCTGCATTTGCAACAGCAGGATCTAAAATTGGAATTTGCGAAATTGCCTTGAAAACGCTCGATATAATTATATATTTTAATCGATCTAAATACTACACTGGATCCGTAAGAAACATATATCTGTTATAAATACACACAGCAAGATTCTACACCTTTGGACCAAAAACAGAAAGTGACGTTGACGATTTTGCCCTTTACCTTCTCTTACAAACTGCCACCATCACTCACAAAATGTTGCGAAAAGAAAAGTCTTCGAATTTTTGAAAGATATAGGGTTATACCTGTCTCAGCGTAAATCCCACTAATCGGTCGCTAATAACGCGCATTTATAATGATTAGAAATCCTCCCATCAGTCCGGTGGTGTAGAAATCCAGCTCCGATATTTCCGACATGTATCGTTTTTCCCTTGATATCTTTGTACCTTCGCTCGCGCGACCAACGTCACCACCGCTCGCATTATTCCGCGCGTTCGTCCTTCCATTTCCGCCCCTATTTTACTCGCGTCGACCGCAGAAGGTCGCGCCGCCAGTCACCGAAGACAGGTCAGAAGGAACGAGTCCGCCTGGTCAGACACGAATTACCTGTTTCCACGCAGTCACTGGAACTCCTTGAGAAGTTCGCTCGGCTTTTCGCTCGGCGTAACGCTTCGCACGTCAGCCGGAACGGGCGATTTGCCTGGTACCGGGGACAACTTTTCCTTTCGCGTCGAGAAGTATATTATCGCCAAGGAAAATCTGCTCGCGTTCTCGCGCCACCTTGCTTGCTTGCTTGCTTGCGTGTCGTTGCGCAGAGGGGGCGATTTATTTACGCGCGTTTTTATTTCCACGGTCCACTCGGGGCGAGCGTTTCGACGGAAGGACGCGTGACGAGAGAAGCGAGAATCGCTCGTTGGTCGATAATGGAATAAGGACAACTGGCGGGCCGGTGACGCTGAGTTACGGCTGCACGAGCTGCGACATAGTAACTCATACCTCCGGACGCGGCGTGCGAGATCAATCTTCGCGATTAATGGTAATTAATTGCATTGCGTTGCAATTGCATCGATCCACCGAGCGTATGCTGCTCCCGTTGATTGTCCTGCTTCCGTAGAATTCGCACAACGTGTAGTAATGGGTCGAAGAAGTGAGGTTAAAACTTGTTAGACTAGCGAATAGGTCGCGGATCTTTGCTCATTTGACACGATTGTCGATTATTCATTCAGCATGTTCACACTTTTCTGTTAATTTTTGATCAACCGGGTGACCACTTGAAGCTACTGATATTAAATTAAATTTGTCAAGTCAACATACAGTTATCTGTATTGTTGATATATTGAAATTCTACGTGGATTTTCTATTTTTTTTATTCCGATATTTGATACGATGACCAATTAGTTCGGAAAATGTATAAATGGAAGAGGAAGAAGTTACAAGTTTGTACAATTAACAGCGCGTTACACCCGAAATCGAAAGAAAAGGTCAAACTAATAAAACGATAACTCACGTCGGAGATGGAATCATGACGAGTTAAACGTTTCTGACTTCATTATGTCATCAAGTTCGTTAAGTCGCGAATCGCCAAGTACGTATTATTCTTAATTAAATTACGCGATACAGTTTCCACTGATCATTCATTACAGCCAGTTCCGATAATGCTTTACTGTAAATTACGCTAGCCATCGCGTGAATAAATTATACATTCACCGTGTTGGATTTGCATTTCTGTACAAGAATCTCGCGTGCGCTGATTAAACCGTCAATATCGATCTGTGTTAAAAATCGGGAGATTTATCGAGAACCTCGATGCTTAAATAAAGCGATATAGAACAGAAGAGAAAAGACCGAAGGGCGAAGATTGAACGCGTAATGAATATTTAAAGCACACGGAGCACAAATTTCATCATTAATCGGGTGCCGTTCACGTCGTACGTCAATTTTAAGTTTCAACTTTTTTGACACGTTGCCTTGTCGAACTAGATAACAAGTCAATTTATCTTGCCGCAGCAAAGATTCTTTTTCTTCCTACGTCGAGAAGAAAATTCTTCTTCAGCGTGTATCATACATGTATACTGTATGCATATTTTATATCATTTGATAGTGTTTTTACACAGCTACAAAAACATTAACAAAGACATTATGATTAAAGTAGCTTCGTTGGAAAAGTGTTGTAAATAATTCTAGTATCTTAAATTATTCTGTTCGAAGGAACTCGTAACTCGATGGAACGAGCTGAACTGTACTGTGGCAAGATCGACTTTCACATTTTCACAAAAATAAAAAAGATAAAAACATGAAGAGGACCTCTGAACCTGCAAAAATATCGATCAACATCTTGCACGAATGTATCGTTGCAGATTTATATAAATATATATATATAATATATAATCAGCGATTATAACGCACGCGTTATGATAATTTATGACAACTCGTTTCGTGCACGACGCGGGCTGACATTTAAAACGAAGGCGAGCGCGAAAGCGACAAACGGCACGATTACTTTAATCATTCCACGATCGTTTAACGCAATACTGGATACTTATAATCGTAGCTATTCTCGGATCACTGCGCCTGATCTGACGTAACGAACTTGTCTGATTTCCATAGTCGTCGCCAGGCGCGATCCGCGGTTATGTTTCCGCGAGCACTCGCGAACGGGAGACCGCGGTGTTTCTACATTTTTAATGCATGGCTTGGCTTAATCGCGGAAACGACCTCGGGATTTATGTTAACGACGCTAACAGGGATAATTGTTTCGTCGTTCAACAGACGATTTCTTTACTGGAGGATATCAAGTGAGACGATCTTGATATAAAATCTCCGTGCATCGAAATACGTCATTATAAATGTAGAAAATTGGAAAATCAGTGATCGTTTTGACTATTTTAACAATTGTAATTAATTTGATTAATTTCTCACCTGTGTATTTCAATACTGCGCTTAATTAAATCAGACTTTTGAAAAACGCGAGTTTTTAGAATTTTAAGTGAACTACAATAGAGTAAAGCATAGAGTAAAGGAAAAAAGAAAAGAGAAATTGAAGTATTGTGGAAAGTGTTGCTCAAAGAGTAGGAGTACAGGAAACTATTAAAGAACGATCCCACCTGCAGAAATCGGAGAGAGAGAGAGAGAGAGTAGGCTGTGAATCGCTAACGCAATTAACAATAACACTTTACTCGAACGACAGAAAAAAACCCAAACTAATATCAATATACTTTAGCCGTAGACGTATCTTAAATTGCAGAAACTGATAGAAATTCAATTCGAATCGACCGTTTAACGGTGAAACCAGTATGAAATATCGAAAAATTCGCGAAAGGAAACGGCGCGCCGTTTGAGAAAATTGTACGTCCGCACGAGTGTCAAAGCAAGTCGGATGAAACGTCGCATAAACACCTTTCAAACATGTTCGCAAAACCGAGCAAAAGCTCTCCTGCAATCGTATGCAAATCTCGTTTTCAACAAGATTTCCGTATCAGACGAACGAACGAGCATCCCTTTTAATTAACTCACCATGCGAAGAAAGTCCAATCGAAGTTAGTGGCGAAACGACTTGAGATTCTCCAATCGGTCGGTGCGTAACGATTTCACGCTGTCTACTAATGGCATTATTTAATGTCTAATGAAAGAGCATCGAATGATGACGGATAATAATCGGTAAATGATGTTCGTTTTAAATAAACAATATTAATTGTCAACGATCGCTGCAACTGACTGCAAATTTTATATAATATAAAATAATTCTAATAAAATAAGAGTCTATCACGTATCATTTTATTGCAAGGGCTGTGATAAAATCCTCTGTGATTCAGTCTCTCTTGTAATAAATGTCAATTTTTATTTTTCAATAAACGTCAATAAATATCAATCTCATTTTGCGATCGTAATTGTTCTCCGGTTTAGAGAAAACGAGGAAGTTTGTTCAAATTATTGAAAAAGAGTATTTGTGGACAAAGAAACGTTCGACAGTGACGCTGTCTCAATTGATTGCGATACGACGCCGTATAAAATCCTTAGGCTCGTGGTATGAATCATAAATGCTAAGTTACTTAATAATCTCAAGTAGAATCTTGCGGTCGGAGAGGATTAAACTCGTTGGGAAACTAATTAGCGGCACGATAATCTCGCAATTTTCAAACGTTGATCGCGTGCAACAATTATGCAGAGAAACGTTAGGTATCAAATTATACCTCTTTGATATTTCATATTTTTCGTTTTAATTAGGCGACAAATTTTCATGCAAATTCGTATTTTTACAAACGTAATTGGACAAATGAAATTGTAGTAGATATTTACTTCGCTCAATTGAATATTAATGTTTTTATTGTTACTTTTATAACTTTTATTTTATAACCATTATCTTGTAACATTACTGTTGTTTTTTTTACAATAATAAAATTTATATTTGCGAAAATATTACGCGGAAACTTAAGAAAATTTTAGTTTTATATTGTAGCATTACGCTTCGGATATTTTTATATTTATATATAATATTTTACATACCTTTACACACCTTTTTATTCTATGAATGTAATCTGCAGTCCGGTAATAATACGTACAATGTATCTAAGTGATTAAGACGCGCATGTATGTCACGACACTAACTCTCATCTATTGTCAGACGATAATCTTTTTTTGCCGACTCAATTATAATTACGAATAAACGTTCGCAGCTGAACCAATTTGTGTACGTCTATAGATTCTTAGAATCTGAAGACGTACACGTGACGATAAATTGTCGATTCGTGGAATTCGTCCGAGAGAGAATTCATTTCGAGAAAAACGAGAAGGAAGCGATTGTCTAAAGTGGCAGTAATTGGTCAAAAATCCCAAGAGTTCTATTGCAGAAGATCTATCTTTCCATTTTTATCCGATCGTTATCATCGTAGCGTCGTTGTGTAAATTCGACGCGCGATCCATTCGTGGCGCAGAACAACCGCATCCGCAACTGTGTACTTTCTCCTTCTTCCTCTTACGCAGCGTTAATTGCAGCGTGCAAGCCGCAATTATGTCACATCTGAGTCGTCGTCGATATAAAATCGTGCCATTAGCCGTGAAAGTATGAATTATCCGACAAACGCCACCGGATTAACCGGATAAATGACGGACGCGAACAGACTTTTCCGGCAAGTCTTCTCGCGCAAGAAGTGTAAATATTAATTCATTAATCGCTTCATTGCCTCCGGTGTAACGCGGCGTGAAAAACGTTCCTCTCTCTCTTGACTAATTCGCGTGTTACGACGATTAGTTTCTATCGATTAGTACATGCAGAGTACATTCTAGACTTTTTTCTGGACGTTTTTCTGTAAACGAACTTTCTTGAAACTAAATGAGAAAAAGAGAGAAAACGTTGCGCGTACGAATGGAGAAGAAGCTTCTCATCGGAAGTCGAGGATTTTTATCTAAATTTAAATTAAAGTCGCAAAGAACGCGTGAGATTCTCTTAATACACGGAAATACAGAAATTTGCATAAAAATCCATAATCTAACTATCACGGTACAGTAACTTTTCTTAAGAGTAGTATATAGCAACAACTATATTGTACTGTGATTTCCAAACATTCCAAATATATTTCTCCAAAACTACCCTCAAACAAACTCCCTCAATTGGGCTCCATGGCGAAAGAAGATGTACAAGTCAAAGATGTAGAACTAAATGGGGAGACGTCGATAACCAAATCCTTCGCGCGATGGAACAATTCGTCGACACGAGTAGCCACGAAGGAAATCAATCGCATCTCTTTGGAGAGAGCAAAATTAAATCGTAATTTACAAAATCTACAAGCGGTAGCCGGTTCTCGGAATCGTCTAACTCCCGGTGCCCGGTTCGTGCATTGAAAACGGCCGGTCGATACCACCGGGTTGTAAGCGTCGGTAGTAAAACACAGCGTTGCACCGTCTCTTCAATCTCTTAACGAGGAATAATCGAAAATCGGTGTGTATTCCCTGTAATTTCCCACGTCCTAACGCCTCGTTTCATGAGTCATCCCTCCCCCGGCCTGTCCGGGCCCTTATCGGCGTAAAACCCTTGTAATTACAGCCTGCAGAAATTCGCCAAGTAATTCATGTGTGGGATAGGCGATCCCGGCGTCGATGTAAATAACCAATAACGATTACTCGACGCCGGTGTGCGTGCGTGCACGGTTTCGTCCCGGTCGGTATATATGTGTCACGGTACGCTTTCTGCCGGCGCGCACATAATTTCTCATTATGCAAATCGCGGCGAGGACTTTCCGCGCGAGCACGCAGTCCACCTATACGCAGAGGCGTATCTGTCGATACCCGGGGGATGGGAGCCCGAGACCGATATTACTTACGAGCACGGCTACGAGTCGAGGTTCGACGTCTAAGTTACGCGTTTTACGGATTTTGAAACGACGGAAGTGAAAACGATGGAACGTACACCTGCGAGTTTCGAGGGGAGTGCTCTCGATGCGTGAGATTCGAAGGATTTCTCGGGTGACGATGCTCGCTCGAATCTTGGATCGAATGAAAATCGATCGGAGCGATGGAGAGCTAGAGAACAAAAATTCGAAGGAGGAGCCGCCGATTCGCCGCGAGAGATCACTGAATAATCGCAAACGCAACCAAACTTTGTATGAAAATCGTGTCAATTAATTTCTTTTTCTTCTTGTGATTTATAAATATCCGCGAATGCGCGCAGATAGCGAGAGATAGTTGAGCGGTATCTAGCGAACAGTCCGATATATCAAAACCCGTTCTATATTTAACCGAACGTACAAGTTCTAGTACTCGAAAGCTCATCCAGCCTCATCCATTAATCATCCGCGCGAAAAATCCGCGATTTCAACGGATTGCTTGTGCTTCGCGTGCAGACTTCTCATCGTACAGGCGTCCGCAATAATTTTGGCGAGTCCTACGTGCGCGAAACGCACAATGCGATTAATTGGCATGTCCGTTGTTCGATAACTCACCGAACGAGCCCACACGACGCACAGATCGGATAACGCGAGGCACTGGCACTGCATAATGCGATGGATTATATTATGCTAAGTATAAAAGACGAACAACCTGACTCTTTAAAATTAACCTCTTCTCCATCTCCGTTCCTCTGATTTCCTTCGCGATCAAGTATGGATTTTTAACACGTCGTGCCAACTGATAGGTGTTTAGAGTTTTTACAATTTCGAAGAGCTGAAGCTCTTTTTAAATTTTACATGGATTTCTACAAATTTTACATTCTTATAAAATGTTTAAGAGTAACAGATAGATGTCAAAATTTTATTGCTACTGATACTGATTCGTTGATGTGAAACTTTCATTTCACTTTGATTACGGACAAGAGAAACTCATTCTACTGATACTTTTTCTCCAAGAAAGTTTTGAAATGAATATTCACTCGGCATAATTTATTTCATACTGTAATTCGGAGATTAACACGACACTTATTATCGTTTTAAAAGTTCATAAATCGACGTGTGAAAGAGATTTCTCCGAGTCTTCCCTCCTTGATGTGGCAAGGAAATAAATAATGTTTCACCTTTCCCGACGAAGTTAAATGATGGTGAATTAAATGATGATTTAACTTTGACAAATCGCTGTTGAATTCGTTGGAAATTTCTGTAATTCGGAAACGAAAGTTGTAATTGGTAGGTTAAAAATGAAAATTGTAGATTGCGATTGAAAAATTAGAAATTTATAACGGAGCAAAAATTTACTTTCCACTGTGATAAAGAAAAAGATATTCAAATATTTTTTCAAATGAAAATTCAAGAAATTCAAGTATCGAGATAAATTTTCCTCGAACAGTAAAATATTGTTCGTTCTTGGAACAGAGTTCTTACGTCGATATTATGCGTTGTTTAATTTAATGGAAATCCGAGAAACTGTTCGTACGACACAGAATGAGAAATCCGCTCGAGGAGGTCCGTCACGTAATAAGCGATTACGCGACAGCCGGAAATCGGGGAGACACGTAACAACCGATGTGACGTGAAATCCAATAGACTGTGTAGTACATAATAGTTTGCTCATTATCGTGATGAACAGTTGCAAAACAGCCAATATTTCGTTCCGAACGTTCGTTGAAAATGCTTCTCTTTTTTTGTTTCAGGTGAGTGAGAAAACATTCTGGATTTATTCTTGCACAACGATACCGTCGAGTTGGTGAGTGAAAAAGTCAAGCCTATTTTCGTCGTTGATCGTAAAACTTGTTTGAATAACGTGGAGTGAGATTGAAGAGTAGGATTAAACGATCTTCAACGATGATTTAATCGATTCTGAATAATATAGGTTTTTTTAATACAGTAAAAGTTTTCTGTTAAAGCAAAAGCAAATTTGAAACATAAGTTTATTCCAGTAATTAACTCTTGCACTTATTTAGACGGTTCACGATAGAACAGTGATGATTTTTATTCGATTTAATATTTATTTTTAAAATTACGTACAATTTGATCGACTTCGTTATTACGTTCAAACATCTTCAAACACGTTTAGAGTTTAACATCCCATCTGGAATGTTCTCAACATACGAGCAATTTTATTATAAATAAGTGCATCGAATCTCTTCATTTATAAATAAATAAAATAAAAAATGCCTCCCGTCTTTAGACAAATGCTAAAATTTAAATCTTCGAAACACTTTTTCCAAATTTAAGTTTAAGAAATATTCACGCGAACATTTTCATCGCAGTAATAAGGTTTCATACTTTTATTACGGATTTCCTTAACATTGAATATACGTACATATCAAATTTCTCTTTCTTCAATATGGTTGCAATTATCGACATAAATCAAACTTTCACACACGTCAACCTAATACGTAATCATACCCATAGGTACCTATAAGTAATATCGTTTTCTTTCAAATTTAACAAACTTATTGTAACATAATCTATACTCTAGTTAAATATATCGACATCTAGTGTGATTATTGTTAAATTATATTACAGATTAAAACAACTATTAACTCTTAATAAATAAAATAAAATTTTGTAAGTAATAATAGTAAAGTTTCTCGTATGCTGAGAACAGACGTCGATCACGTGCCCATTCGACTGACGAAAAAGTAACAAACCAACAAAATAAATTCCAGTGATTAGCAAACAGAGCTAAAGAAAATACGGAAGAGATAAGAAAACTACGGAAAGTAGGTCGCGCGTTTCCGCGACATCGGAGTCGATGTTTCCCAGCGCGCGTTTCGGTTTCCAACGTTTGACAGCTGTTCCTATTCACAGCCGCGTACGTGGGCATCGCAACTTGTCCGTTGGCTGACCGGCCCCCGATGTTGAAAGGAGGAATGTCGTCCGCGAGCGAGCGCGTGGGCCCACAAAATATATCGGTATACTTTTGCGTGCCCACGCTCCCCTCGTGGCTCGCTGTGTGTCGCGGCCACAGGAGCCTTTAATGTTAAACACGTTGCGACATCCGGTTGATTGCTTGCGCAATCACGCGTGCTCCTCGTTTTCCGAAACGAGCGCCCGGACGAGGCTGATTGCCAAACTGCCTCAAATATCAACCTGTTTCGCTCGCATCCTTGATCCTCTTTTTCGGTTTCGTGAATCTTGGTTTCGCGTCGATATTGCATTCGACTGAATACACTTGACGAAAGAAATATGGTGACGTTGTAAATTTTTCCAATGAAGTTTCTAGTCTGTGAAAAAATGAGAATTGGAAACATGTTTCGTCGGACGAGTTTGTAAAAATAACGTGATGTACTAAACTTTGAGATACTCTGTTCATCGAGTATTCCAAGTTTTAAAACAAGTAGCACCCTAAAACTAAGAGTAGTTCTAAAAATTAATATATTTGTTGTTTATTCAAAGAATATTCTGTAAAAGTGCAATTCTACGGATAGAACGAACGAAAGAACGTTCGTTCATTCTCCCACTTTCTCCAAATTAGTGTTTTACTTATTTCACTAACACTTGATCCAATACATGATATAAATACAGGAATTTGATCGGAATGGGCGGCGAAATGAACGAGTGAACAAATATGTTCTAAATTACAATACTACGCTCCATTACAACAAGTGTAGAAAGGTTAAATACCACTATAACATGAAACGAATCATTATCATCATTATCGACATACATACGTATTACTTGTAACAAAATATCAAATGTCTTTCAAAATTTTTACCGTCACAAAAATGCTAATCTTCAAACCGTCCCTTTCATTAAAAAAAAAAAAAAAAAAAAGAAAGACAAGCCCAAAACAAATGTTAAAAAAATCATATCTTCTTTTACACCTATCTTTCGCGAATTCAATCAGCAAAGCCCCATTTAATCAGACATTAACGCTAGAACTACCAAAATAATTAAAATGACCAATTTGTGGTTTTTGTTAAAAATTTTACAGATGTAAACCACCATATTTTTAGCGATTTAATTTTCTGGAGTACTCTTGTGTATTATAAAATTATTTTATCTCGTTTACTTTAACATATCCAATGGAAATTTTATGTTTTGATCGTCGGTCGTTCTAGCGTTAACTAAAGTTCAGATAAACAGAGTTGTACGTGTAACGTGCAAGTATACCTGGTACCCAGTCCAGACGTTTTCCTGTTCTATTCTCGCAGGTATTTCATTCTTCTTTTTATAGACGTCCGATACAGACGGCCACGTGAACGCGTAGGAACAGCGCGAGCGAAACATTTAACGAGGCTTGGCCGACATAAATTCACATCTGGGTTAGGATCCAGAACCAAGACGCGGCGCCTCGGCCGCGAGACCCATCGGGATAATTAGGGATCGTTAGAGACGTTGCCCGGTATGCTCGTCGCTCATAGTTGGCCGCGATTACCGGGGCAAATTGCGTAACCTATTGATTATGCAACGATCGATCATTATTATTGCCACGGAGCCGATGATTACGGTTGGCGATGGTGTATCCTACTCGCGCGTCCCGGCCGGTTTACCATACGCGTCCTGCTTAGTAGCTCTCGGATTTCGCGATTTTCTTTATTGCTTTAAATTACACCGTTCCTTATTTTACGCGCCGTTTATAATATTATTCAGCCGGGAACAAACACGTCGCTGGATAAATCAATCAGCACAACCAACAGAATACATTTATGTGTGCTCGGTCGTTCAGTCGCGTCGGAGACGAAATGTTTGAAGATGTTTGAACATTCTATCGTCGTATGCGTTGCAGTTCGATTGTTTGGATTCAGATTAGGTTGGATAAAGTGTTTGAAGATGTTTGAACAATAAGGTTGGATTTGCGATCGCAATAATATTGCGGTAACTTTTCTTCTATCCTTTTGATATTTATGCGTTGCAGTTCGATTGTTTAGCCGTGTCGAGGAATCTTAAACGTGTCGTTGTTGGATAAAGTGTTTGAAGATGTTTGAACATACTCGTCGTAGGTTGGATTCAGATTAAGTTGGAAAGGATTGCAGTAATTATGCGGTAATTTTGCTACTTTTTTTGTTCTGATGTTTGTGCATCGCGTCGAAGAATTTTAAAGAGGTCGATATTAAGTGAAATGAAAAATGATCAGAAAGATCTTGGGAAGATGGGGTTTTAGTAATATCGCAGCAGTCGTCACAGATTATATTGTAGCAGTTTCTTTCTTCTTCTTTCCTGGTATTAATGCACTTTGATTACAATTGTATCGAAAAATTCTAAAAAAAGTCGAATTGTTGATTGTTTATATTTAATAGGACAAAGTTTGTAATTAACAGTTTATAGTTTCTTTATTTTTCTGTGATATTAATAAATCTCAACCGGATCGGTCACGTTGGAGAATCTTCAAAGGATCGATGTTAAATAAACTAAAAAATATCTTGAGATATCATATGAATATTTAATCGACAAGCGAAATTAAATTAGCATTTCATCAGTAAAATGTAGCAGAAAAATTGTCCTTACAATACCGCGTGTGTTTCGACTTTCTTATTAACTAACAAACTCAGGAGTATTATCTTCGTGGATCAATTGAAAAACGACCTCGACCCGTATCGAAACAACGTCGAAGAAGCACCGCCCATGTCCAAAACGAGGAACAAAAAGCTGAACGTGTCCTTTTTAAGAGGTCTGAAAATGAGAGCCGTTGCTGACAGATGAACAAACCTGTTTCAATGCAATCACGAGTGAGAGTGAATTTAAAAGCAATATACCGCTAAATTCCGCTGAATTTTATTGTCAAGTCTGAATGACAGTGTCAAAAAGTTCAAAGATCACGAACTTCATTTGGAAATTCAAGATGCAATAAACCAAAGGCAGCGAAGAATGTGTTAAATCGTAAATCGCGAGATTTCATTGGATAGATACCAAGTTGCACGTGATGGTTATTTCGTTTCTTTACTCGCCGTTTTTTACCTTCCTTTTTCTTCCAACGTATAATCTTTTCACAGAAGATAACATAAAAATTATCGAAATTATCTTATGTTAAGAATTATATTATATTATTTTATATTATTTTAATGTGAAAAGATTATACATATGTGTATTGATTATACATACTCGAGATGAAGAAAAAATAAAATAAGTAACAAAGAAACCACTAATTATCGAATACAATTTATAGTTAGTACATTAGTCTTGCGTATGTAGGTATTGAAATATAATTTTAGATGTTTTAATCCTTGTATAACAATAATATAATTTTGAATTTTTGATCATGGAACGCGAGATGTGTAACTTTAGTATACTATTATTATTCTGAAAAAGAATTTTATTTGGCTATAATCATTCAAAAAAGAAAGATTAAATATTTTGGAAAAGATCAAAATTTTCATTTTCATGTTTGCGAATTTGCTTCTGAGACAGTGAGACAGTCGTTTTCGTGATCTAGATGATCTAGGTCATATGTAAATCCTTTGTCCGATATAATCCATGTATAAAATAGCCGTCAGCTTAACGAAACATCATCTGTAAGGATTAATAAGTCCAAATTCGAATCTTTTTTAAGCTGAAGTGAGAATCGTGACAACTTAATCCTTATTTCATAGCATTTCTAGAAGACTCAGACGGGATTTCACTTCGGAATTTTAATTTGTTTCGAACTTGCATACGTAGTACGAGTAGAAACTGTATCGTTTCTACTCGTACTACCTTAAACCTCCTATGTTATCTCTTAAACCATGAAAATATTTTTGAAAATATAAAAAATCACGTACGTATGAGAAACTAACTTTATGTATTTCGTGTTGGTATCAAATACACGTGGCGTCGATCGAGCCTTGGCTGTACCCGATTCCTAACCTACGACTACCTGATACACGATCTTTTTTCCCTCGTATGCTCGGGGCTCAAGACCCCTTGAGGTAGGTCAAGACTGGTACCAACAGGCAAGATATACGAACTCTCGCGCGTACCAGTTTGAAAACTCAGCTTTTGTTACCGCGATGCAGTATTATTGAACATTCTCATTTCAATTTTAACATTACCGTTACTAGTAATTGCAAAGAAAATATACGAGCAGAGAGGTAATTGTTACACCAGGTAGCGCGATACTTCAATTACTTTCTAGTGTGATCGCAAAAAAGATCTCACGGAAAATTTAATTATTCGCGTCTTTTTAAATACCAATCTTCTTACCTCACGAGAAACTGGTTTAAAATGTACATTTTATATATTACGAGAAACAGGAAAAACTTTGCAACTGAAAGCAACAGGAACCAACCACTCGATTCAACCTCAATGGACAGAACTCACGTTCTCCCGATGGTGTAATTAAAATTACACCAAAAGAAAGAAAAAGAAAAGAAACGGAGAAATCAATTGCGCGTTTTATCTCATTAGTATATCCGATCGTATGACAGGTCGGCAGAGCCGAAGAGTTCGCATGTATGATATTATTATCAGCGAGTTTAGCTGTCTCAACTTCCTGCAACCCCCTGACGTCCAGGCATACCAACGATACTATACAGCCCGTGGATCGTGCGAGACTGTGCGTGTAGATCGTGTGTTACCTGCACACGCGCGGCTAACCATCGGCGGCCGACGATTGCTAGCTTGTTATTAATCTTAATTGCCATCTAGAGGCTGCCAATTAACAACGCCTGTCACTTGTTTTTCCCTCGGTAGGCACTATCTTACTGGGAGGAGAGTCTTTGCCGGTACACTCACCACTTTGCCGGTTACACTCCCCTTTACGCACCCTCCCCCATAATACTAATCCCACGTCCCCTCGTCCCCTCGTCCCCTCGATCGTCCGGTCGTCGCGTCCTTTTTTCTTCTATCTTCGTTCGGCTTAGTTCTATCAACGAAGGCTCCGGCATTCTCTGTAATTATCACCGCCTATAGAAAATATAATTATTCGAGATTCCCCGCAGGGTGGTTCGGCTAGAGGACACATTATCGTCGCTCCGTAGTACGCGGACGAATACGCTTAATGGTTTCGATTACCTACGACCAACGCGTCAGTCGAAAAAAACAAAAAGGAAAAAGAAAAAAAACAGAAGAAGAAGAAGAGTCCTTGTTTGTCCACGAACGAAGCTCGGTTTTACACGCTGATAAACTGAAAACTTGAAGCATTTCCCCCTTGTGACTCTTCGCTCGTGATTCTTCCAAGTATCGACGCACACGTACTAAACGGATGCAGTCGCGATCTCCGGTTATTACTCGTGTTGACGTTTATTTACTCGCCGGTGCGCATGCGCGCGCATGCTTCCAATGGAACTCGCGCACACCGAGCAGGTATAAGAACAAATCGACGGATCGGAGATAGATTTCCCGTGTCAGGCGTTACACCCGTGGAACGTCGGTCCGCTGGTTTCTTTCTCTGTCGTTTCAAAGTGCTCGAATACCGGAACTGGAAAGATATTAATAACGGTTATCGATCGAGGGAATTAATTAACGAGATGGGAAAACATCCGCGATGCGCCATTCGGTGCCTCGATGTACGTCGAAATTTCACGAGGAGCTCAAACGATGATGGCCTCGTGGAATCATATCTACCGAGGATATTAATGGCAATGTTATCGACCCATTACACCGTGGCTGGAAAATGATCGTAATCTGCGAAATTAATAACAAAGGATTGCAATAATGAAGCGCGGCCGAGTCGAACCGATTCGGATTGGTAAAACGACAAGATCTTAAACAAAAATAGCGCTCGATAGCCTTGTGATTCGGCGTTGAAAGTCTAATTTCTTGCAAAGTATCTCGCTCTACAAATACGGGCTCGTGACTAATGTGACTTGACATCATAATTTAGCTAGTTTCTTTTTTTTCTGTTTTTTTTTTTTTCGTAGTTACGCGAGTAAAGATACAGAACGACCGTTCCTGAATCGACTTGATTTTGCTGGACCAACCGTAACGTGATTGATAACGTATCGTGGAATGCCTACGTTCAGCAGCGAAACAGAGGTGGTCCGGATCTGATACGCGCAACCTCGTTTCGCCGAATGTTTTCCGAAAGAACTCGTTTGGTTTACGGTCGGTCGTGACGTAACAGGCGGGCAGTGTTTCATGCACGGTCCCGCAAGAATGCAGCTGTTACTGCAGTTTGCTGTCACGTCAAACAAAAGCCGATATAGAATTTATCTACGCGTAGTTTCCACCACGCGTGCGCAAAATATCAAAGCGAGAGACACCTTTATGATTTTTCTGATTTTCTTCGTCTTGCTGACCACTGTCTTGCGTCACGATTTATGTTACGGACGGCAGTTTGTAAGAACAAGAGGCAAAGTTACACACGGGCAGGTTGTTTCTTATTTCTCTGGACAAACTGAGGAAGCGTCGGTTGAAAAAGAGGAAAAAAATGTCGTGCAAAGTTTTGCTGCAAACGATTTCAGTCTCATAGTTAGACACCTGATCTGAGAAATATTTATATTATTCGTCGTTGACAGACGATTTCTTCTTCGAACTGTAGCAAAATAAACGCTTAAGCACCAAATAACAGCGAAATAATAGAGAAAGTCGACGAAATTATCAGGTTTCCGTCTGTGATATTTACATACCTATTACATACACGATTTAATGTAACATTATACCGAGTGCATTACATTTCCGCAATTTGTCCGGAAAAATTAACATCGTGGCGAAACAATCCAATTTCGAAGTTTGCCAAGCGAGTCCGCCCTTCTCGACGAGAAATATTTCAATTCGTGAAAATAGCCGGGGAATATGAAATAACCACCGAGATTAAGAACGTCACGCTCGACCAAATCGCTGTGGCCCGTCGATAAACGATCGAACAAAGCCGTTAGTCGTTAATATTGGCGAAATGAGAGATTTGCAGAGCAGTAAAATTTAAGGCCTCGATTTTGCGAGAAAAGTATCCGGATCGAGCGTACGATCGTGTACGTGGTAACTAGCCAGCGATTCGAGCAAGGCCGTTTTGCGATCGCTCGTGCGCGTCGACCGCGTTCAAGCACACGCTCACGCTCCACCACCACCGCCGGTGGAAATTTAGCACAACGTGACTCGCCAAGAGAGTGAATTCCCGCGGCAAAATCAAGAGTGACACCGCTCGGTGGCCGTAGTCGTCATAACTGTACTCGACTGTGCAAAATTTTAGGTCAGGTGTCGCAAGATCATTAATCTCGCGTGTTCAACACGACCACATTCCACAATTATTAGGTTACTGCATAGATGCACGTATTCATAGAAACGATAGAGTGCTCTTTGGAGTGATTTGAATGCCTGAGTGTTTAAAGAAACGACAACTTGTCGTCATTGTCGTCTCTGATGATCAAGCAAACGACAGCACGCGAGAAAGTGACGATCACACTCAAGGTGTGTCCGTAAAAGGGTGATTTGTAATTATTAATACAACAACGATTGCCTAACGAATTCCATTAAAAATTAGCAAATGATTTTTGCCATGTATGAAAAAACAATTATAATCGATCATTGAAATAAGAATAATAAAGTTACTAAATATACGTAAATACGTAAATACGAGCAACGTACACTTTCCAACAGTGATTAATTAGTCGGAAATCACATGACGTCAGAATAACAACGTCACTAGTTGTTAAAGTGTCAAATTTACAAACAATAAAATCTCTCACGCCATTTCAGGCTCGTGATTGAAAATTACAGTATAATGCAATCACTGTAACTTTGAAACTGCTAACACTTGAAGAAAGATACATCTTCGCTTCTGTATTCTGTATTTCCGTTTCGATGTATCGACGATCGTCAAACGCAGAGGACGATTTTTATGCCCGAACCGCACCGATTGCAACTTCATTTTCTTCCAACGAAAGCCACTCTCGAAGCTTTCCACCGACTTTCTGAAATAACTAGCTGAAAAGAGGGAAGGAGAGAGGCTAGGGGGAATGGGATAAGTTAGAACTCTCCGTGGAGAGAGAGGAAGGGAGAGGCAAGGAGAGAGGCCGGGTAAAAGGAAGGCGTGGATCGTTAGGGAGCGCGCAGCCGGTGCCGCGGGCCTCGTAATTATAAATGCGGGGGGGAAAAAAAGGGTAGCTGTAAAGGCCCGATTACCGCGGTGCGCGAGAGAACGCGGATTCTAATTGACCACCTGCGATTGTACGGTGCCAAGCCAGCCAGCCAGCCAGCCAAGCCAGCCAAGCCAGCCGCACTCTCTAGCCGCGCACGTCTTCATTCTGCGAACCATCACGCTTATACGCACCTTCGATCAAAACGCGCTTTCGAGCCGCCTGTATACATATATACGCGCGAAGAGAATGAGGGGGAAGGCGGAGGAAGGAACGAAGGAACGAAGGAACGAACGGACGAAGAAACGGCGGACGAGGAGGAGAATGGCAGAGGAAAGCCGCGGGGAGAGATGATCGCGGATCGGAGCTTCAGATTCTGCGGATACCACACGTCATTTAACACTCTAAGGACTCTAAAGGCTGATCTATCCGCCGATAAATTCAGCTCACGGCACTCTGTTATGTATCTTGGGAAGATGTCAGCGGACGATCGGATCGTCGCGCCTAATCGCTCGATCGAGACGCGCTGCCGCGGAGTAAATGGATGACCTTGAAATTGGAGGAGTACCGCGGCAGCGAAGGCTGCTGCTGCTGCCGCTGCCGCGGCTGCGTGCATCGGAGCTAAACTCGGAGGGTTGAGAAGCTGTCCCAGCGGGAAATTGCATTTAGTTTCTCGTTTTCGAGCACTACGACGATCGTTTAAAAAACGAAGGATATTTGTACAGTATTTCAAAGCTCATCTCGAGTCGTTCGAAATTGAAAACGTGGATTATTATTATTTTGATAAAGATGAAGGACTGAGTTTTCGAGGATTAAAGATAAAATTAGATGTAGATAGTTTTCTTTTAAATTTGACTTTTCGACTTTGAAGTTCTAACTACTAACTACTCGCAACGAGTCTTACATAATTACATGGATTTTCTTCTAGAATTCTGTAACAAACCAACTTCATTTTTCTCTACGGTAACTTTAAAACCAGAACACAAAATATCTCGTCTAATACTATAATAGAACCAAATGAACAGTATTAAAAGGATCATAAATGTTTCTCTTCGTTCACAGCCTAATGGTACAACCCTACAAACACGATGAAAATCACCTGTTAGAGCAAATTGCATGACGGCACGATCATTTTACCACTCGACAATCTGCCTAATTCCATCATTATCCTGCCAACAAAGTTCCTCGAACAAAACAAGGATAATCCCTACATTGTTAGCCAGTGTTTAACGCCAAACTACCGTGCTAGTGAGCTATGCGAAGCAATTAAAATCGAGTATCACGTCGATCACTCGCCATCGAGACGAAGGTAATAAAACGGTAAGAACTACTACCGCGATGGTAGATACGTGTAAATTTCCAGGTAACGAGATGCCTGGCATCGAAATTAACCGACAAGGGACATTCAAACTGTTTTCACGACCGTCCGATAGAAGACGTACCTAACCGGGGTGAAACTACGCACGCAACTTTCCTACCATGCTGGCGTAATAAAATTCTGGAATTCCACATGACGGAGGGATTACGCGTTCGCGAATAATTGCACCGATTAAACGGGAACCGATGGGAGAAGCGAAAGCTCTCTGCTTACGTACAGCGGTGGACAAAAATAACGGCATCGATCAGGTTTTCCTAGGAAACTTGTGGAATGCGAATTTGGAGTTCAAACCTCGAACATATGAGTAGTCAGTATACGATAACAATAAGTTTTAACTGCATACTGCACGATAGATACAAAATGATCAATTTCTAAATCTATAGAGAAGCAAAACAATAATCTAATTTGAGCGTCGGAGGAACTGAGATGTAGAAATCGTGACTGAAACAAATTTCTGTTCGTCGTGTGACGGTCATTCAGATTATTTATTTCAAATTTTACAAAGATAGATTGACACTGCACAGCAAGTTGCAGAGTAATTTTTTGAGAAACTGAACGAATCGTCATAGTACCTACAAATACATTAATATATTAATTTTAAATATATATTTTTTTTTTAAATTGAAAATTCAACATTTCGCTTATTCCAAAAAAGGAAATTATATCGAATAAATAAGGAATTTCCAAAAAACATTGGATGAAGAACTGTGTGTCTATTAAAGAGAGCCAAATTGTGCCAGTATCTTTGTTCACCACTGTGCATGTACAGATATGTGTGTATACATAGCCACACTCGATGCATACTTAGAAAACTTCCGGAATCAAGAATCGCTCTTACTTCTGACTATTTTTATCTCTTTTCTTTCCCCTTTTACCCTTTTCTTTTTGTTTGTTTGTTTTCACTCATAAAGTACCTACTGGTTCGCCCAAGTATCTCTGGCGATGGTAGGAAATGCTGAGTTACATTGGAATTTATGCGTTGTATTAAATCGATCCTAACAAGTCTAATTGTGAAGTCGAATTATCCGCCGGAATGAGATTATCTCGGTCTTGTTTTCCGAAGGATGCGAGCTTATTAGATGTTTTGCCAGAGGAACGTCGAATGTACCGCCGATTATTAGAAATCATGGCTATCCCGGCTCAATAACAGCCCCAGTCGTGTTCGGTATTTTTCATTAGGGAACAGCTCGAAGTACGTGAATGTTAAATAACACTATACCGTAACATTTTGTTATATCTTAACGAATTTTTACATTTTTATTACATTACATTATCACGCGCGATGCAACTATAAAAGTTAAATTATTATTCAATTTCTGCGAATAAAATTTTCACGAAACGACAGGTATATTGCTTGTCACTGATACTCATGTATAATCTCATTTCAAGTAGAGAAATCCTAGACTCGTCCACGAAGGGTTGATTTTCATCTACTCCACTGGAAATATTTTCATAGCTCTACATGTTTTAGACTAATTTTACACTGATATCTCGATTCTCTGCAGTAGCACAAACATATTATTTATCATACATGCTACGAACAGAGTACTAATCCCCCTTGATAAATATATAAAACAACCTACTTTTACCAGCGCAAAACATCCAACAATCCTACCGGAAACATTAACCAATCCGGCATAAACAAAATCGAAAGTTGCACACCGAAGAACGATTTGACTCGACGAAAAACTACAGCGAACAGTTGCCTCACCGACAAAGAGTCAGCACGAGAAAGAACAAAATCGAACGGCGTAAAGTCAACACGACCAACCGGAGACAACCAACATCGAGCCTCGAGAAAGCGTTCGTTTCCTCCGGACCGTTTCCACAGCTGATTCACCAGAGCAAAGAGAAAGAACATTGGAAAATCCGTGTAACGCCACGGGCGACAAAATTTCACGGACTAACGGTCGGCCAATGAAATCATTGAAATTTCCTGCTACGTGCAGGCTGGTGCGCTTCTCGAAGCGACACGGACATCCTTCAGCAGGAAATTAGCTCGATTCCCAGAGAGAGAATACAAGGTCGGTTCTAGCGCGATGCACGCAAACAATTAAATTTCTAAGTTAATCGTGCATTTTAAAAAACGAAGAGAAGGCACATTTTGCACAATGAAAATTCCGATTTTATTGGTATCTTTTATTTGGCAACTTTCATTCGTTCTCGCGAGTTTAATCGATTATTGGCGGCTGAATCACGAAATTGTGAAATTAACAAACTATGAAAAATCTTGAACAATTTTAAATAACATGCGCAGCATGCAGTACAATTTTTACAACTCTGACGTCACAGAGTTTCCATTCGAGCGTAAATAAGATAAAATAAAATTGTGAAACATTTTTCGCTCCGTGTATAATTACACAGGACCGCTGGAAAAAGGTGGTAGCCACTTGTGGCTTACGAATGCTCACTCGCGATACGCATTGATAAGGATGGTCAAACAAATGTCCAACGTGCAGAACCGGCCCTGAACGAGATGGATTCGAGGCACACGCGAACCTCGGGATTCCCGGGAAACTGATCGTTTCCGGTTGGATCGCCGGCTTCCATTTCCTTCGATTCCCTTGGCCGTCCCGGCTAATAACACGCCAATCGAAAAGGAATTGCTCCGGCCAGAAACGCGGGTCAGACGGCTCTCCCCGCGCCCTCTGGTGCTTTCTGTGCCAAGCTACACGCGATTCAGATTAATAACGGTCGTTTGACTCGGAGAAGGCCCCCATCCCTCCGCCCAGTTAGGGCAACAGGAAGCGGTACGCGGTGAAACGAGCCGCGTTTTCATAGGCAATTTGCCGCGCAGTTGGCGAATCAGATACGAAGGGCCACGAAGGATCACACGGTGAAACGCACCGTTGATGAGCGATCGAGGGGGTGAGAACGAGCACGCGTGTGTACGTGTATACGTGCCGAGCACGTCTGGTGTTCGGTGAAAAAAGAACGCGTGGAACCGGGAGAGCGGGAGTTCGATCCGAGTGCGGTTAATTTAGATTCGTTTAAGGGATAACTGTTTCATGTAAGTGGAGGTCCGAGCGGGAAAGTGATGGTGTCAGGTGAAAAAGCGTCCGCGGCTCGTGAAGTATAGGCTTGATCAGCTACGAACTGGCTGGAGGTGCGATATCTTTAGATGTAATAAAATGGGAGGGACAATATGTGCGTATCTTCCTTGGGTTAATACAGTCCAATTTTTTTTTTATTGTTTATACGTACGTGCAAGAAAAATCTGTTGCGAGAATCTGGTGGCGAGAGTGCATATCGCCTAATTGTTAGCAACACGATGAACGTCTATTTTGACTGCATCAAAAATACTTATTCCATTTAAAATCCGCATTTTATTTAACATGTTAATAATAATAATAAAGCAGATGAAACGAAATAACAGCGAATCATCGGTTATATAAAAGTCACTACGTAACGCTGAAGACTCTGACACGATCCTGATTGGAGCAAGCCATCCCACACGCGGTTGTAACTCCTTCTGTCAAATTTATATCAAAATTCAACGCCCACCAGCCCCCATTATGCCCCACTTTCTTCCACGAACTCTTTTCCTCGGCTCCGTCCATCCGTGTCCATCCGTTCCCTTTGTCCCAGTCTGGCCTCACCTCCGCCCACCGATCGCGTAATTCACCGACGAAGAAAAGAAAGCGGAGCGTAATATCGGCTTAAGCCGACCACCGAGCTGCAGATAGTTTATTATAGGTAAGACGCGCCGGAACCGATGTACAACATGTAAGATATATATATATATATATATATATATATATATATATGTATATGTATATGTATATGTATATGTATATGTATATGTATATGTATATGTATATGTATATGCACGCGAACCAGGGCATCGAGAAGAGGGTTTCTCCGACAATCGTGGAACATACAGAGAGAGAGAGAGAGAGAGAGAGAGAAAAGAAAAGAAACGGAGAAAGAAATCAGAAGATTAGCAGCTGATGAAAAGGTGGAGCTTCGCGAGATGACGTTTTAAGTGCCGATGAAATTGTACGGCGATAAGTGCAGCCTCTGATACACCAGCACCAGCAACCAGAGGGGGTTACGTAGCGGTCTCCCATTATCCATGCAAGAAGTGCACGCACACGCACGTCTCTTATCCACGTCCTCTTGCCGATGAATCTCTCTCTCTCTCTCTACCTTCTACGCGTGCATACGGTTACTCCGCTCTAGAATATAATGCCACTCGGTGTCCATTCGCTTCGGGCATGAGAACCGATTCGCCATGGGAAGTTGGTATCGCGTATCGATTGGTCGGATGCGAACGCGCGCACCTCCAGCCCAGAGAGAAGGTACGCGCGGCTATGGGGGTTCCCCCGCGAGCGAGCGAGCGAACGAGCGAGAAGAGAAGAGGAGAGGGCGCTGCTCGCGGCTAGAGGAAATCCCCGAAGGAATGGATCTCCCTGCAGGTTTTATATGGGCCCTTTACGTGGATTTATCGCCGCTCAGTGGACGCCGTTGGCTCCGAGGAAGAAAGACAGCGGGACAAGAAAGAGAGGCAGCGCTGGCTCCAGGGGGGGAAAAATAGAGGAAGACACGCGCGTTGTACTCTCTACGGTGGGATAAGATACTTCACGGGACGTTAACGTAGCGCTGCCGCGGAGTGATCAAGGTGAAAAGGGTTCGGGGCAATTGTCGACTGTTACTCCGTCGTAATAGACGTTCACCGAAAGCTTTTATTCCGTCGAATAGGCTCGCGCGCTCTTTTGTCACCTGTATCGGACCACGCGTAAATCAGCCGAGGCTCTTTCTCCCTTCGGCCTCCTCTCTCTTTTAATGGTCTGGTCCAGCCGCAACCGTTCACCGGTGATTGATGCTTCTTTCCCGGTGAAAGCTCTCCCGTCGCTTTGTCAACCCGTTCGCGGCCGACGCTCGTCGGATTTATTTAATCCGATGATTTAAGGGCCTTGCGAACGCGCTGCCTCGGCCAACTGGTCCAATACTCCACCGATCTTCGACGTTTCGGCGCGACGATTTCGAACCTTTCTGTTTCTGCGATATAATCAAACCGAATTTATCGCGTTTCATCGATATCGTTCGGTTTCTGAGAAAATTGCTTCGTACAAAAAATATCTTCACCACTGTTGTGCTGATTTGTAGGTGCTTCATTATTTTTTAAATTGTCATCCCCATAATTACCAAAATTTTATAGCAAAAATTTGAACTGAAACGAGGGAAAAGGCAACAATTTTGTCGTCGTATCGCAGTTTTCAAGTCGAGGAAACTGCAGAGTTAAGAATTTGTAAAAGTGTATAGAAATGGATCCCTGTTCGTGAAACCTCGAAGTTGCATTCGCCACTTCTCGGTGTACTTCCACACCACTCCCCACAACGTAGCGTCCCACGAAGTTAAGCCTGAGAGCAGGCTTAACTCACGTCCCTGTGTAGAGGTTGTGCCTTATCCGTGGAGCAGCTCTGAAGGCGGTAAGCTGAAAAGTCGCCTGATAAAGAATCGTGGCGACCAACCCCTGAAGAAGTGTCAGCGTGAGATAAGTAATCCTCGTATCTTAAACGCGTTTCGCCATGCGTTATGCCGTGCGAAACTTTGTCAACCTACCATAGCGGACACGGAATCATTCGCAAGTTGCAATACGTTTGAGAGCCCTTTGGTTGATTGAACAGTGGAGATACAAACGGTGGATACGGGGTATCGTTTAAATTACTCTAGGAAGAGCACCGAGAGAGGGCGGAGGGGGGAGAATTGTGCCAGATAACTATAAATACTAGAGATAAACGCGTTATTGCGATAATATGTCTGCGTAGCCGCGAATGGAACGGAACGCATATTTTCCGCACGAACGCGTGCGTTATTCGAACGAGACAAATATCGTGGATTCACTTGGCCGTGTGCTTGTATCAAATGGTCTTTTTCGTAGTTCTAGATAAGCTCGTATCGCTATTTTTTTTTTTTTTTTTTTTTTTTTGGAGTTTGATATTTCAACTCTGTTCCAGTCAAGAGGAATTTTTATATCTTTCTGTATAAATCTTTCAACTTTATATCTCGCGCGGGACGGATTGAAAAACCTTTCTGATTAAAGTAATATCATGAAATTGGTAAAACAAGTTACGTAATTGGAGCAAGAGTCTCAAAGATGGTTTCTTAAAAAACTGATATGTGTATTGGATATTTAATAAAATAAAAATAACTTTATTTCATAATATCGGGAACGAATACGTCAAATTTGTATAAATTTGGATAACGGCTATTACAATTTTATTTATACTACCAGAAAACCGATCATTTTCACTGGTACATTGTACATACTTGCAATTAAACATCGCTAAAAAGAAGATAGGAAAGAAACTATTAGATTGGCCAGAAAGTAATTGCCTTTTTTTTAATAGATAGACAAACCGTAAATTTATTGTTAAGCTGATAGCTAACTGTTGGAGCTTGTTTGCTTAGCGTTAATTTTACAATAGGAAATCAACAAGGAACATTTTCGTCATATTTTGGTATACTATTTCTAAACTCTCGCGCAAAATTATCTGACGTGTACGGTAAAGAAGCCTTGAAACTACAGTAGTGTTAGAATTCGTTGTTGATGACGATATCAAATAGTTTCTCGAGTTATCTTTTGTCGAAAAATATAAGAGCTTTGAGGTCAACTGACGAAAGTTGGCAAAAAGTAATAAAATTTTCGTTTCTCGTAAAAAATTCGCCTTTCATCTGTTCACACGAAAAAAAAAAAAAGAAAGAAGGAAAGAAAGAAAAGAAAAGAAAAGGCAGTTGCTTCTTGGCCAACCTAATATATTTCCACGGGCGACCCATCAGTAATACACACAAGCCCAGATCTGTAAAGTCCGCCAGCCGTAAATCCTGGTGGCGGTGTGGCATCTTGAATTTCAGTGTTGCACGAAAATTTTCAGGGCACGTCCGCCGTAAATCATAGCCGGTATCTCCGCGGACTCTAGCTCTTAGCACGACGGATTCCCAAGATTTTCGAAACGATCCGCCTTTAAACCGCGGAGGAATCGTCGTACCCTTCTCGAGTTCTCGGTCCGGGAGGAAAGCAAGCCAGGAGAGACAAGTGGTCGTCCAGCTCTCGTAAAGTGATCCAAGCACCTGTGTCCGAGACGTTGGCAAGAGTGGTGGAACATAGTAGATAAATACGCGCGCTAAAGAGAGGGAGAGAGAGAGAGGTGCAACAGGGCGTAGACTCGCGCCAATAACGATGGCAGATATAAAGGTGCCGCCACCATATGGCCGCTAGAAGCCGAGCGTTGCATAATCTCTCCTCCTCGCGGTTGGCGCGCTGCAGCGAATGCGCAGCCGCGAGACGATAGCCAGACAGCCGTGTCACGCATCTGTCTGTCCTCGCGTTCGCCGCGAACCGCGCCGCACAACGCGATGCGCGGCCAGCACGCTTTATGGAAAATGCGCGTGCATACCGCGCGCATCCGACGTGCCTGAATGCGCCGAATGCCGATCGCACGCTGGTTAACCCCTCGCTGAAAGAGTTTCGCTTGCGAGCGCCGAAGGTAAAAGTTTGACCAAGTCGAGTACAACGTCGGTACGATGTGTGTTAGTAAGTGAACCTGAGGTTCACTACGGAGAAATATTCATTTACACTGCACGAACTTGTTGCAAAACAAATTGGGCTCCCCCTTTTCGTTCATTCAACAGATTAGCTCAAGATTAGTTTAAAGGAAATTCTTCGAAATTTCATACGTTGTAGTTAAAAAATTGAACTCTGGCTGATACTGATTTGACCCGAAGGCAATCTCTGCGAGTAGGGTCACTGACTAAAATAAATGGAGTCCATAAGAATGGAATTCTACTGTACAAATTTCTGTCTGTTTCTAGATAAAGATACAATGGTGAAGCAATACTCAAAACGACCTTTCATTGTGTCGATATTAAAAAGTTTGACGATACGAGTTGATTGCAAACAATTGCAGATGAAATGTTGCGTTCCTTAATCGCATCTAACTAGAGATAATCTGACGAGCACGCGCTCGAGAATTCATGACTCGACGTGTCGTCGTGAAATTAGGGTAAGGTCATTATCGCTGACCTCTACGTGCCCTCGATCGTCGAGTCGTCCAAGAACGTCCTCCGCGGTTCCCGATATGGAATCGAGTTGCCCTAGTTGCATTCAACGTTATCCTTCGCGTCAACCTTACAAGGAGTGGCTGCCGCGTTCGCGTCCCCGCGCTATTTATACGCCGCGATGAATAAGATCGCGAGAATATGTGCCGAAGCACCTTGAGAAATCCGCGAACGTTCCTCGAAAAGTTCTGCCCGCTTCTTGAGAACCAGTTGTCATCTCCGTTACACTGTACAAACATGATGCATCGTGTTTCCGAGGTAACGAAAAAAAGAAGTAGCGCAACGTTCGAACGTGCCTCGACTTCAAAATGCGAGGTTTTCTCGCTTTGGTTGATCACACTGAGTTGAACGTTTCATTAGTAGCTTTTTGATTTTTATGGAGATTTGGAGATATGTCACAAAAAGATTAGTTTACGGACAAATTATACTTTATAATTTTTCCATAATTAAAACGATCGATGGTTTATTTTATCACCAAACTTGTTGCTCTAATTTCTGACTTGCAAAATTCCAAAGCTATTCGAAAGTACAGACGACTCAAGATCAGATATTTCGATTCAGTTAAATCTAAATTATTGACTCAACAAATCTATTCGTTTCGTGTACATGTCAGTTCTGTTCTTCGAAACCAATTACATCCTCAGCTTCAACCTACTTACGTACATAGAACCGTCGACCGAAGCTGCATGAATAAACAACTTCTGATTTCTCATGCGTCGAAAAAAGGAGAAACAGCTTTGGAGAAGGTGCCGGGAGATAGCTCTTGCGCTCCTCATTAATCAGTATCAAGTTGTCCGTGTCAGGTTTGAAGGCGGGACTCGCCAGATGGCGGTATACGTTTCTCGGGCGGGAAAAGTCCCTAGGGTCGGTACCAAAGGGAAGGTGAGGGCGCGCGATTAGGCTCGTTTCTAAATGCAGAAAGTGCAAACGCTTCGCCGTGGGACCAGAAACGCGGCATTCCGCCGCTATGCATAAACGGTCGGCACGATCCGCAGTTGCCCTCTGAGGAGGAGTAGTAAATTATCACCATAATAACCCCCATGGAAGCGGATTGGATTTCTCACACAGTCTCTCCTCGCTACTCTGTCGCTCGTGCCGTCTCTCTCTTTCTCCTTCGTTCCTCTCCCTCGCTTCTTTCTACGCCTCCGCCAGCAACGGTGGACCGTCTTTCAGTCTGCCACCGTTTACGCTACTCGCGGTGTTTACACGAGACGGTGGTTTTATGGGAATGTTAATGGATAACATTCCACCCTCTGGACGAAGAAGGAGAAGTAGAAGGTGAAGTTGTCCGATCTGTCATCTCTCGAGCCTCGTCATTCCTCGTTTATTTTATATCAGTCAAAGACTACTCTGAACTGACAAACACTATATAAGTCTATAGATTGACTGCATGGATTGTTCATGGATTATGTCACGTGATAATGTACAGAGACCGTATAGGAACAATGTTGTGCGTCCAATCATGTTTCTAAGTACTGCTGTAATTGTAATTTCTGTCCGTTGTTAAATTGAAACATACGAAGAGAAACCCAAGTCATTCTTCGTTAAAAATGACTTGTACTCTACAGACATAATTATTACAGTGACCAAACCAAACAACAAAAAGTGAAAAACTTTTAATGAAGACCGACTTGCCTGTCAGTCTAAACTAGAGTTACTATACTTCCCTAGAGTTTCAATTTCACTTCCAACGTCGCGGACTCAACCTGCGAATTAACACGCCAGGTGATAAACTTCAATTAGAGGGTACAGCCACCATTTCCCGCTCCTGTTGCTTTCTCATATTTCCATCTGGAGTCGTGCACGATGCATATCGACTTACAGCGCGACGACTCGCGCGCGCAAAAACGCGTGCTCGCGGATGCAGAACGGATTTAAGGGACAGATTCGCAGATCGGGCTGCGACTATGAAGCAATTATACATTTCTACGAATCGTGCGCGCGATTGTCAACGGCCTCGTAACTTCTCGTCCGGGTCAGGCCTCCCCCTTCGCGCGATACGCTTCCTCCCTTTTTCTTCGCGGCATTCCTCCTATCAGAGTATTGCCCGACTATCTCTCGCGTGCAAGAGTAAATCCAATTTACTTGGCGAAACATCGCCGGGGAATTTAACGTTGCTCGCACTTAGATCCTAAATGGCACTCGTTAAGTAACAAGAAGTTTACGAAGGTAGAGAAGATGAAAACAAAGTTGTAAAAGACTATATTTCCTAAAGTTTCGGTCCTTTCTAATGGAAAGTTAGCTGGAAAATATGTCAGATATTCTAGCCTGATGATATAATGATCTAACCGTAATGGTAGAAATAGAAACTTTTGCTCTACTTTAATGTTATTATTAATTAATTAATTAAAATTAGAGTCTTTTAATAAATGCAAATGTTCCACTAACTTAGTACATTCGAACGAGATATCTTGCGACATCTTGGTTCATGTAAACGATATTTTGTGGTGAAGGAGTTAACTTTAACGCAGCTTCATTTCTATCCAACGAATATTACAAAATTTCTAAGCAATGCAAAAGTTGAACAATCATGGCGTCAACTGTCGCGTAAAACATCACGGGCACAGGCGCAACGTCTGTTGGCGGGGACGCCTTATCTCGTCCCATCTCGTTTCTTCCGTCGTTGTAATTGCGAAGTCTCGCGGCTCTCTCGGGACCCGCGCCGCAGATGAGTTATATCGTCGGCGCACAGACTCGCACGGTGGGCCCCGCTGATGGGCCCAGTACCGAGGTGAGACTCTGTTCACTGACACCTGACGGCCAGCGGCCAGAAAAGGGATCCAGCACTCATAGGCACCGCATGTGGAAATAACCATCCCTACCATCGCTATATCTACACATATACGGTTTATTTTTTTGGCGATTGCGATGATTTACTCGATCTAGTCGACCACTGTTCGACTATTCGTGTTTTAGGAATGTTGATTTTCGAAGAAACAGAAGCTACAAGACGTTTAGCAAAGGTGTGGTCCAGAAAGTTTGTTAGAGATTAGTTAGAGTTAGAGTTAGAGTTTAATTAGAGACTAGTTCTTCATTTGATGCAAAGATTTAAGATGTTTGACGAAGAATAAAACTTACCTCAAATTTATTATACAGAGAAAAGATGTAAATCTTTTTGACCCAAGATATAAACGAAAAATGATAGCAAAAGAAAACTCTACAAATTGCATGAAATGGTTGTTTGTTCTCCTCATATAGTGTAATTAAAGGAAATGCTAAAGATTTTTATTATGTATCGTAACATACTTATACGTGTAATTCCTTAATTAAATACTAAATAACTGTGTAGTAACACAGTTTCTACGCCCTGCAATAGTAACTTCCTGAACACACATCGGCGTTCCAATCGAATGATCTCATTTTTCTCATTTCCCACGACATCTGCATAGAAAAATCTCTCTCTGTGTCCTTCGCGTCGCAATCGCGCACCAGTACTCCCGATATTCATTTTTCCGCGCGCCGTTTGATTGCGCCATTGATTTCTCATCGAAAGAGGAAGCCAGAATCGACACGTGGAAGGAAGATTTTCCTTTCAACAACGAGGCGGACGTGGCTCGTTCTATAACGATCGCGGCGGACAGTCCTCGCTTGAAGAGCCTCGAGACGTCTTTCTCGTCTTTATTACGAACAATGCCTCCGCGAGAGGTTTATTATACCCCTCGTTCGCGTTTGACGAGAGGCTGCGCGCGCGCACCACTCGCGAGCACAACGGACGTGCCTCGCAATGATTACTTTCGTAGAAAATCGAGATAAGCGAATCGAGAACAACAAAAGAAGAAACCCCGAGCCGGATCGATAATCGTTCGATTTCAATGATCGACCAGATACGCTGCTTTTATGCATAGAGCGCTATCATTTCTTCGTGCGTGTGTACACCGCTCGTCCAAGCACAACGAGGAACAAAGAGCGCTGTCTTCTACGTGTGTATACGTTCAGGGACGTGTATGACGCTCGAGTTGACACGCTCGGTATATTGGTCAAGTACAGAAGTCTCGGAGCTTCGAGTCCAGCAATAATCTAGGTAGATTAGCTTCGTTAGTCGACCACTCGAGTCCTTTCTCACACCCCTTGAACATTATTTAAACACTCATGTTCTTGCACCTCGAGGACTATCGTTCGCCGTTCTACCGGATAACAAGGACGAGCGGAGAACGGAGAACGTTGGAATCGTGACGGGTCCAAGTGATTTATTCGAAAACGAAAACGAGTATTTGTCAAATTTGTTGGCCTGTCTTGATTGAAGTAATTGTTGCAACTTGAAGAGGAATTATATGTCGTATAAACTAAATCATAGAATTACAAGATTCTGCTATGAAACAAACTTTAGGTTCCACAACTTCAGTTCTCTCTCTCTCTCTCTCTCTCTGAGCCAGAAGTTCATACGCGAATAAAGTACAGAAAGTTAAATTGAACCGGTGAATCCGATATTCGCAGGTATCGATCAGGGGAAAGAGATGACAACACGCGCTCGTAAAACGTTGAACGTACGACGAATGGTAATTACGACTTTCACCAAAAGCCGAGGGTACCAATTAATCCTACCTAGGAGGAATGTAGATGCGCAAGAACAGGCCACATATCATCTGATTTATAATGCCGCGTAGTAAAAGGTATTCGCCCTAGGAAGCGCGTTCTAATTGGAGGTATGTTTTTCCCGATCGGGGTCGCCGATGTATCGTACCCGCGCGTGCGTACATGTGCACCAGAATTTATGCCCGGTTATGTCGTGTGTTTTAAGGGATCGTCGCTCGACCGTAATAATTTACGAGCGTTAAACCGGAAAAGATGGAATAACACGCGTGTAACGCCAATGTCAGCGTCAGTCGATGCTTTCCTGATTAACTGGGTCGCTGAACCCCCCTTCGGCATCCTACAGCAAACGCGCGTAGCACGTTCTGGTAACTGTTGGACAATTATTCAATCGCCAACTCATTTTACTACTTTGTTTTTTTTTTTTTTCTATGATAAGATAAATGTCTTACCAAGCAGATTTAGTAATCTTCCTAGATATGTTCCCCAGAATAGAATATCGCAGTAACAGAGCGTAAGAGTGACAATAAAAGAATTCCTAGCTTTTATTGTCATCAGGTGACTTATGAGTCAACTCGAAAGGAATTTTCGGTAGCCTACGCGATCAGTAGCTCGAATCAATGCCGATTTTTCTCTCCGTTCTCTTTATCGACCCCCCGAGCGATCTAGCCAAGTCGATCCAGTTACCATTTCCAATCGAGATGGAATTCGATCCTCGGTTATAAATAGGACCAAGAGTGAAGGTAGTACATAGCCGACCGGTATCAACAAGCCGCGGCTGGATAGCAGCAGTACGCACTTCGCCGACCTGCAGGATAGCCGATACAACTCGCACGCAATGGTTTAACAACCGGGTCAGTGTTTTTCGCTCTAGTTGTGTTGATATGTATAATCTTAGTAATTATATACCACCACCGTGAAGATTTACCCGACGTCGGGCCAAGAGAGCCACTCTTTCTGTCGGTTCTCGCCAAGTATGATAGGAGAGGGACGAGGGACGAGGGCGCAGCCACATTTTATTCCCGCGCACCAATCACAGCTGATTGGTACCGACTTGGTTATGTATCGGGGTACGAAAACAAAAAGAAAAAAAAGAAAAAAGAATCCATTCGATAGTTTACTCCTACGTTGTTCGCGTGGACCGGCCAAACGGATATATTGTTAAGAGTGAAAATTACAGACGGGCGGCCGCCGGTACTCTACTGAAATAATTACTCGACCAATCGGGATCGATTATTGTACTCGTTAACCGACCAGCCAGCATCATTACCGGAATTATCCTTCGTCCCGACTATCCATTACTAAATCGTGATCGTTAATGATTTCGTTGTAACTAATTTCCAACGATTCTACCGCCACCCTTGAGACGATATTCATGAACATATTCGTTTCTTTTTTCAAACGGTGACGACTATAATCGTTCGAAATATTGTGAAATGGAACGCGATGCGAAAATACTCGAATTTCTTACTTATCAAAAAGCTGAACTTCAAATTACAATGTGAATATCGACTAAAGATTTTCATCGTGTAATTTTGGTTTAACGGTGAAAATAGCGAAATTAAATTTGGTGAATTATAACGTAACTATGAATATTGAAAGCTTTTTATTAAAAATTCACAAAGATTTATATAACATGTAGACCATATATTATCAGAAATTCACTGTTATGTTATTGTACTGTGTAGTTAGCCTATCCGTTATTTCTATCCACTTTTTTAACCATTTTAAAATATTTACCGGTGTTTTTCCTCTTTGTCAATTCTCATTTATTCATTCGAATATCGCAAATGTTCTAACAACACTTCAACGTGAGAAACATTCGCAATAGTTAATTTTCGCCCTTGCTTAGTGAAACATGCGGGCATTTCCTGCGCAGAACCGGGTTGTCCGGATCGAGCTTTTAGGTTACGAGGAATGACCGATTGATATACATTTTCACTTGGAGAAGAAAAAATGTACACGCGAACGCCTCTGGAACCCAAGCGAGTGCAGCAAGTTACGTAACTTGCGTACAATCATAAAGTCTGATTTTGTATGACTGGGCGCTGCGAGTGAAAGTCGGGTAAGTTTCAGAACTGATGTAAAAAAAAAAGGGGGAACGATTTATCGTCACGCGAAAGCGGTACCCGCAAATTATCGAAAAGAAAAAGAATTAATTCCCGCAGAACTTTTAATTTACTACATATTTTACGAATATATTGCACGTGTCGTATTCACTTTGAATAAATTTCATTAAAATCGCAGCGCGACGAAACGTGACTGGTAGAAACTCGTAGATACAAATTAAGATACTCTCCCCTTAAGACTCGAGCTGCCAAAGTTCAGATTTAATTTTCCCCAAGCATCACGGAGGACATCCCCGACCATATTTAGCTTGGAGGCGCGTCCAAGGTACTGCATACCTCGAGCCTGGTGTAATAAAGAAAATCCACGATGGAACAGCCGGGGCACAAAAGGACGAGAGGATAAATCAAAACGGCGTCGGTAATGCGCGCGGCTCGTCGACGCAAGAAAGGCTTTAAGGTATCAGAGTTTTATGCGGCATGAGAAATCGCTGATTTTCCCACGCGCGCACAGCGCTACCGGGACCGCAACAGAGGCGCAATCGCGTTGCAAATGCGCCTTGAGGCCGCGGTGCTCTCGCTCGTGCAGTCGGGTGAGCCGTGCGCGCGCGCACGCCGGCGCATTCGCGCTCGTTCCTTCTATCGGAAATATAATTGGCGCTTTGCAAATCCATTAACCGGCCTCCATGTGGCAGGTGGCGTTGCCGTATTACCGCCGCTGGGCCTACTCGCTAGTAATTCATAGTTTCATGCTTTCCACTGCTTAAAGACTTAATGGAAGTTGCGCACGCATGCGTTGCGGAGTCGTGGCCGCGCATCGCCATCGTTATCCGTTACGCGCCCGTAGAAAAACAGGCGCGCTTCCGTTCCGTGAAAGACATAGAAAGTGTTATAACGTTTGCATGAGCCAGAGCCAGAGCCAGAGCCAGGCGTTGCAACTCGTCGAGATAATCTATTCCCGAGCGTGCGCCGGAGCTTGTTTTCAGAGACACGTGCCTGCTAAACGCCAGTATAACCTCTCTAGGGAGTTTCAGTCGAATGGAAGAAGAGGCGAGCGATGATTTATGAAGTTTGCTCAACGCTTTGGTAACAAGGTGAAAAAAGGTGTTATATAAACAGACGACCTCGGGGAGATTAAAATGCCGAATGTCTGTTGCAACAACGTCGCAAATGGAAGATAATTACGGGCACACGGCGACACGCCTAATTTGAATAACACACAGAGACAGTTGTATCAAGTTGTACATACTGCGAAGAGTACGTACGTTAATGGATTATACGATTGTCCGAGAATCGGGTATGATCAAACTTGTGTAGAGATGGTAATATCTTTATTGTGCTGAATTTAAATATGACCTAAACCGTCCAAGATATAAATTCTCTTTAATACAATGAGAAAGTGTGGTTAAAAGTTGAGTAAGAAATATCTGAAACGATGCAGTGTACAGATACATCTCTACATGAAATAAAAAGTGAAATAACTTCTAGAATAATATACATGCTACTGAATTATAATAATCACAACTGGGACTATTAGAAGTCAGTTACATCCCTATGGAAGACTATAACCATGAAGCTATCATTGTCTATGATGTGTTTCAAGTTGTTTCATCTTTGAAAAGTGGGAATGCAAACATCCATTACTCTCTCAGGAAGAGAGAATACTGATTCTAGTCACTTTTACAAAAGTCATCTCATCGTAAATTAGTCGCAATAATTGTCAAACATCTTTCGTCAAAATGAAATGATTACACGTGACGTATTAATGAGAATAATTGTCTAATGGCTATATCAGACGGTACTCGGTTCGAGCATTATCGGGTAGTCGTTTGAATTATGAATAGCTGCATACCCTGTACATGTACCGTAACGTCGCCGCTAGTGTCGAGATACGAAGAAGATAACGTTAAAACTATAATAATGTTTATGCGAATCCGCGAACCTGGCGTAGAGCCCGCGTAAGACGGCAAATGGCAAGGCACAAAGATCCGTTCGTTCGCAATGCGATATAAAACCATGGGTTGGGTTAGATAGAGGATGCATTTGAAGCTACCATTAAGCCCTTGATTGATAATGCCCGCAGACCCGTTCTGCGCCATCGCGTCTGTTCGATCAAGGCCTCGCTGGGTATACCGATCGCGCAAAAAACGAAAAGCGCGTGGCGGCTGTGGCGCGCAACAACGCAAAATCACCGCAAAAAGCGAAAGAAGTGACATCGAGTGCACTGTCACCGACATTCCTCTTACAACTCTATATCTGCCCTCTTCCATGGGCAAAAAACCCATGATTAACGACAAGATTTCGTCGTGACACGTGACGCTTTTAGGTTTTAGGCTTTTAGGGGTTAGAAAGAAGCGTTGCCAACCGAACGCGGTTGTGTGTAATTGGACGTTCATTGGCTGCTGCTGGGGGGGGGGAGGGAAAAAAATGGCGTTTCTTTGTGGCCATTGTGAAAATATGTAACGAGATAACACGCGCGAGACTTGCGTTGTTTGTGCAATTAAGTATGAAAGAAGCGTAAAATAATTTAACTTGCTAAGTACTTTGTGATAAAACGCGGAATGTATGGCGTGTCAACGTGTAAAGGAGATAAAAATAGTATCGTTCGAATGGCGTTCTTTTCATCGATGACGACGATGACGATGCAGCTATTAACTAGCAAAATGCCATTATTTATCCAACCTTGACGATGAAAAGGGAAAAGGTAAACTATAAGCTCGCGGACTGAAATCTAGAAAACACGAGCGACAGGAAAAAAAAAGAGACTCGCGGAGAAGAAACGACAGTGACGGAGCATGTGCTCTATGAGAATCATTTTTCGTCGGCGAAGATCAGAGCGTCCAGCCATGCCTGGGAAAAACGCTAAACGAGGTATTTGCATGATGAGTCGACGGATCTTATACACGATCCACCCTTTGTTTTGCCTCGAAAAATCTATGAACGTGACGAGCCATGTCAATTATTTACTTTACTTTGTGAAATGAAACGTACATTTCATTAATTTTTTTTACATACTTTTCTTGTTTAATTTCTACTTCTGAAAGTATGTAGATAATTTGATTTTTCATTCGGCTGCACGGTATCGCTATTATATGTACACATTTTTTTACAGTTAAAATATGCATACTGTGCAAAACACGTAAGCAACATACATGCACGCGATGGTGTATGTATGTTGACTCTAGTAACAATTTCAATGTTGTTATAAATATTTCCTATTTTGCGACAGAAAGAGGTGATCCTTTTAAATTCAATTATCCGCATCCGAAAGATTATAAAGCTGAAAATAAAAAAGGATAGAGACTGGCTGAAGAAGTTCTATGAGTTTCTTCGTAACGGGGAAACGAGAATAAGCCATCAGAAATTGCGCGAGAAGCATTATGACCGGTGCCAAGTTTCGTGTGGCACGCGAGAGATTACTTTCTAGAGCTCCACGGCATACCTTCTAGTTGGAAGGTTTTCTTTGGCTCTAGGAAACGTCCGGATATGATAATAAGCGATGCTCGCGCCAACGCTGTACGTTGAGCACGATTCGAACCCTTGGGGCTACGTACCGGGTTCGCATCAACAGCTCTCGGAGAACCAATCCTCTTCCCTGAAGTCGCTGTCACGACCACCGGGAACGTCTCTGTTCCGCGGATGGTCTTTTAAATCCCTAGCATCTTTCCTCCAGTCACGCCTCCTCAGTTTGTTTCGTGTGCCCCGTGTGCACCAACATTCACCACGTTGCCATGTTTTTCACAAAGCTGGGCTAGAAACTTCCTGGCAGACAGAAACTTTGATTCTACTAAAACATGACAATCAATGACAATATTCACGCGGCAATTATAGAAAGAATTTTCAGTGGTAACCAGACTGGTACTTTTGGAGATTAAAAATCCAACGAACCTCTAGAACTGGGATTCCACAATTTCTCCCGAGGACAAGTTCGTTCTTTCTCTCGGAGTAATATTTCAAGGTGTAAATGATATCGTGGCAGCAACTTGCAGCGACACACGAGTCGATAGTTTTCGCAGAGAGCCGCGCCTTCGCATAATTAAGAAAAAAAAAAAGTGCGACGCGAGGGAGATGCAGATAAGTCGCGAACGCTTCTTCACGTAGCGAACTCTTCAATTGCGCAAATATCTCGGAGCCTCGATGGAAGAAATTAGCATAATGCCGGGAAGCATTAGGCTCGTGAGCGCAAATTGTGCGGCGGGCATCGGCTCAAAGAAACACACAAGGGAATAAGGAAGGGAGAGACAGGTCTGCGTAGAGGGTGAAACGAGGAGCAAGGAAGAAGAGAGACGAAAGAGAGACAAGAGGAGAAAAGATAGCAGGAAAGAAAAATTACGAGTGCTTTTTTTTTACACGCGTGAAAAGTCACCACGAAGTAGTTGGTCACACACGAATAGGATTTGTCAACCGGGGAGAATGACTTGAGCAAACTGCCGCTAATCGTTCCTGCGATCGTGTGTGAAACGCGTCGCTTTTTGCTTCTGATTCTCTCGTCTTGTTACCACGTTCGGGTAATTTACCACAGAAGCTCATATCAAGCGCCGTTTTTGATGGAAGAAATCCAAGGAGTTGTACACCATCCCTGTAATCGCATTTACGCGATTTAACCCGGGGCGAGAGATAAAGGACGAGGCCTCCTTCATTTTTTCACTAGTGGAGTAATGGCACGCGCTATCTTATTATCTTTGTTATTATAACGAAAGCAACGAAAACAAAAAACATGGATGAAAATGACGCTGTTTCCTCTTCAACTTTCATCATTTTTACGTTACGTTTGATTTCATTCGCTCCTTTTCTTTTCCTCGCCCTGTTACCACATCTTCGGTGCTGCCGAATCGAAGAATATGCATAACAGTACGCGGGAATGATTCCGCTCATCTCAATAATGATACTTGATCGACGATACGACGTTAGAAACAGAGTTAGCTGGCCGGCTCGCCGCCGTGAAAACCGAGAGCTCGTTACGCGATGACGACACGTCGGAGATCCATCGAAAGTCCTATCCCGTCTGAACGTGAAAGTGTTGCAAGAAAAGCAGGTTATTACAGGTAGTTACAGGTGGTTGCAGGTAGTTGAAGTACCGCCAGCTCTCCTTCACACTTCCTAAAGGCCGTTCCCCGGCCTACAACCACGATCTCCAAGCGTACTCTCCACCATGTGTGCTCCTTCCTTTCCCGTGACGCAATATATCGTGTCTTTCAAAGCAATTCCTGTGGTTCCGAGGCACCAGTGTGCAACGCGCGCGCGCACGCATACAGAGTGCGCACATGTACGAAGAAAGAAAGGGAAAGAAAGAGAGAAGAAGGAGGTGGAGGTGGAGGAGGAGGAGGAGAGGAGAGGAGAGAGTATACGCATTTCGTGCGGTGTAACTGACCTGTCCCGAAGAAACATAAGTTGCGCGCGTCGCGGCGACCGCAGACCTGTCCATTTCGTTCTTTTTCCCTTTCTTTTCTCGTTTCGTTGCCCTTTGCAATCGGAATGCCAGCCGGCCAGCTGCAACGAAAGTAAATGCGCCGAGGAAGACATTGAATTAGCGCGATATATCGTGCACAGTTTATCTCTCCTCCCGTAGCTCTGCTGACCGCCGGACAAATTCTTTGATAGACTGTGCGCCAGCCGTCTCTGCGCGACTAAAATTACCACGTTCGCCGGCTTTACGACCGCCTATGGTAATTAAAAACTTTTCGCGTTTTCACGGATTCTTACCAACGCCCTTTCTACCAACCACGTTTTTCTACGTGGATCGGTTTAATTGACGGGTGGATGATGCGTTTCCGGATGGAATGATGCGTTTTGCCTTACGCGACTTTTATAGCTTAGTAAAACTATGTACGGTGATATTAATTGCTTTGTAAGTCACTTGGCATTTTTATAGTACGTGAACGTACGTTTCAATTAGAGAGATATCACACGCTAGGAAATACGCCATTTCTTAAAAAAGTTATTTAAACCCACCGTTGATCCTCCATTTTCTAATCGTTTCCTTCAACGAGCCGCTCGCAATACTCAGTTTTCGTTTCAAAATTTATGTTACAAAAGAGAGAACCTACTTATCAGTGCGAGAGGATTTTTCGCAGTAAATCCACAAACTAATTAACCTTCGGACCATTACCAAACAACATTGCGCGACTAGGATGCAACTTCGATCCTGCCTCCCTTAATTCAGCCACCCATATACAGCGCGCGGTCATCAATTATCTTCGCCGAAAAGCCGGCAACTTCCGGAAGTTCATGGCAAACCGCAACCTTTCTAGCGGTTCATTACCGCCTCGATATTCCTGGAATTAATCACGCGGCGGCCTCGTTAATCATACGTCGGCGATAACGCCGGGAAGAAGAGCGTGTTCCGATGGAAACGAGCCGCGCGACGCGGCCCCCGTCGTCCCTTCTCGTCCAGAAACATCACTTTCTCCCACGGCGAAAAGAAGCGAGACGTAAATCCTGCCGCTATCCTCTAGCGCCGATCTCTCGCGGGCGCGTGTAAAACGAGCGAGTGTAACGCGATCCCTCCGCGCGCGGAATAATCGCGCCAGTTACCAGAACAGAGTACTACCACTTTGGTTTTCACGGCTCCTCCCTCGTCCCCAATTTGTCACGATTGCAAGGCAAGTTTAGGACTTTGTCGCGGACTTTTTCAAATTAATAAAAGTCACATCGTCGTGGATTTAGGTTTAGATCAAACGACCGATGGTATATTGTCCAGTGAACTACGATTCTCTCATTTTTTTTCTTTTTGATTTCTTGGTTTTCATCAGTGGAACGTCAGTTTAATAGAAATTCAGACGTGGATTTAGCATTCTCTTTCCCGGTACGTATCACAACAACCGAAGAAGTTACCTGCCGATGCCTTTGCAAAGACAATGGCTCAGAGCGTGGCAACGGCGGCGGCACCGCCGCGAAACGACGGCAGGAGAAAAATCAGTCCGGTTTCCCTAGAGCCGGTAAATCTGAATCTCATTGAACGATCGTTACTCAACGATCGCGCGGGGACGGAGAGGGGCAATTATGGAAGCATGAATATTTATGGAAACTCGTGCACCGTGTAATCTTTATGAGACACAACGGCCGCAGGACGTCGCCCGTGATGGCTCGACACGGTTTACTTTGTCGGCATGCACTCGCCGAACTCAATTACCCTGGACTTGAAGGGTAGGAACGTCGGTGGAGAAGCGGGAGAGTCAAAGGAGGGGGGAGGGGGAGGGGGAGGAGAAGAAGGAGGAGGAGGAGGAGGAGGAGGAGCTGAATGTCCGGGTGAAACTACGCGGTCGAAGAAGCGATCGATCGTACGGTTAAGTGGCTACCACCGGACCCTCCGATATCTACTCGCTGACAAAAGGACGCGCGATCTACACACAGTTGGGGAAATACGATCTACGCGGAGGCGCGTGGCTTTTTACGATAATTAACGTGGACCGTAGGTTGCCGAGGATGGTGCAGTAGATGCCGCCGTTCCCTGTTGCCCGGCCGCTGGAACGTGGCCGTTTCAATGAAAATTGAGATATCAGTGTGCACCAGTGTTAATGCGCACGCGGCTTTTTCCTTTCGACAAGGTGAGGCGGAATGCCGCGAGTTTCTTTTTTCCTTTTTTTCAAGTAGATAAATGGGCATTTGCGATCGGATTGATGGTTTTGCTAGGACTCGCGGTACGGGGGTTGAGCACGTACGGGGACTGATTAATTGAGAATTATTTCGGTTTGGCAATTGATTCTGTACAGTCAGTCACGAAAGTTTAGATATTACATCTGTCGATTTTCGACATTTAGAAGGAAACAAGAATTTGAAATATTTTGCAGATGATCGATCTAACTGCTTAAAGACAGTAGATTTTAAATAGAACCAGGAATTGATTTTGAGTGGAACTGAAGCTCCTTCGCTGTCGCAAAATTTATATTTATGATGAAAATGAAACTACACGTTGAAAAGGAAACAGAAGATTTCCAATTTCGGATGAAATTATTATCTCACCTCTTGGAAATGTTATCTCATTTGTCATCCTCGGGTAATAAAGAGATCACTGAATTGGCATTCTGCAATATACGAATAAAATGATGGAATATCGGAGACCAATGACCGCGTAGTTTTCTCGCTACGTTTCAAACGGTCACGGTAACGTAACGTAATATCACTTTTCCTTGAAAATAAAACGTTACAGGTTATTGTAAACTGTACCTCTCAATTACTTGGCCAGCCACGATTGCGACGCTATTGTTACGCTTGATTATGCGCTAATTGGCACAGACGTTACGCGATTCGTTTTACTAATTAGCAGCCTACTTGGCAGGCCAATCGTCCACTCGCTATCTCATTCAATTTACGTCATTCAAGCCCAAAGAAATATCACATTCCGATAGGAAACATGAAAATTGGCTCTAAATATATCAACTTTTTCGTTAATTTCATTCGTACGTTGGAATATGCTTCGGTTACGTTCTATTTGTAGTTGATAGATTAAGTAAGATGATTGGTTCAGTTAGATCCTATGTACAGTAAACGAATATCATGAAAATATTTTAATTGCGTTTAATCGTTGAATTTTAACTTTTTATCGTGTTTGTTCGATATGTTTCCATCTCAACTAGACTTCCATTAGAGCTCGCCGAATTTAAAGTGGCAATTTTCCATTGGAACTACGTTTAATTTAAGGTTTCCACTTTCACTAGATTTCTGTTAAAATTCCCTAGAATTTAAGGTCTCTGTTTTCACTACATAATGCATTTCCCAATCGTCTACGGAATCGTTGAATTCGGATATGCCAATTTCCACTAGACTTTTACTTTCGCGCCAGTGGTTCCCTCGCAAAAGTTACTAGGCCGACGCTCGCGGCGAGAGTCGTAAAAATCACCGAATCCTTGTCCCTCGTAAATCACCGTTTTTCGCAGAGTCACTAAATCTCGGCGGTTGCCTGTTATCGATTCCCGTTCCGAACGCAATCGTAAAAAATGAACTTGTTTCTTGCGTCGAGTGGAAGAATCGTGGCCGGCATAGCAATTACACTCCGGGGCTCTGGTACGAGGTTGTCTCTGACCACGCATCCGATAATTTTTCAAAGGTTCCCAGCTCTTCATAAATACGCGATACCGAAGCATGCATTACGAAATCGTTTCCTGGAAATCTTCATACGACACGCGCGCGCGCGCGCGCACACACACACACACACACACACACACACATGCACACACGCGAGAGGCAAGAGCACGTTCGTCTTTAATACGCGCTATCGTATATACGCGAACGCTCCTCCTCGTAAAATAAACTAGGACAACAGCTTACCTGCGGTTACTGCGTGCACGTGTTTGCTGGATGCTAAAGACGTATGAAAGGCATTATGTATTGCGAACGCGCGTCCCGCCGTCCGGCCGAGCCCGGAGACCGTTCTTTCTCATTTTCTCGCTCCAAGAACAGATTTATACCGCGCTCCGGAGATTAACTATCTGGAAAATTATACGGAATAAATAAACGTGAAGATATTTTCACCGTTTCTCGAACGATCGACTGTCCTGTTTCCTTTCGTCTCCATCGGGGGCGGAAAAATTTCCAAATGATTAAAAGTAAATAATACTGATTTAACGCGTCCGATCATTCCTAGGTTGTTGGAGATGTTGTCCAACTGGTTTAGTTTAGTTAGCAATTAACAATGCTCGTTTTAATCTCATTGTTTATGCGTGTTTCTACTTTTTTTTTATGTTCAATAGACAGTTTTAAATATGATCAGAAACGTTATTTCTTGCAAAATCGGCAGACTTATCGAATTTATAGCTCGAAAGTACTATTACTAAAATTATAACTGTGGTGGTCCTTCTGTCAATTTAAAAGAACCAATCGAACTCAGGGTGAGTTCTATAATGTTTCACACTTGAAGATGCAACATTTAGTAACATTTAGAAATTAATTTTGTCGTTCCATTTTTGTACGATTCTGTGACGAAAATCGTACAACTAAATTTTGCATTCCGTCGAAACGAAACAAGTGTCCATCTATGTTACTCTCGAACAATAGAGAACTTTCGCGTCTAACGTAACTTTAATATGACGATGTAATGCAACACAATGTCAACAAGAGCTGCTCAGAGCCAGCAGAGGCTATTATCGATTAGACACGAATGATAATTCCGCATTACCGCCCTATCGTTTGAGAAACGCGTACCTCGCGCACCTATCATCTCCGCACTATGGTTCTTCTCTCGATCATGCGCCACAAGTTAGACAGTGCTTTGTTCCCATGCTGGTGCATCGCACGTTAGCCGAGTATTGATATGGGATACGCTTCACAGCCAATTATTATTGCCATTTAGATAAGGAACGCGCTCAGTTAAGTCTGGAGACCCTCTAACGATCATCGTACGGTGCCTGCAATTTTTTCACGGATTCAAGCCACGTTCAATAATTTTCTTTTCTTTTTCAAGAGCGTAGACGAGCGTGCACGCGAGTGCAAATGTTAATGCCAAAGGTAAAACAAAGTGGGAAGAATGGGAAACGAAGCATCAAAATGCGCGTCAAAGTGGAATATTTATAATAGGAAGCATTGATTTGGAGTATTTCAATTTGGATGACGATGTATTTGTTTCTTTGACATTAGAACTGCCGATCTTCGATCCTGCGTAATCCTTCAGACGTGAGATCCTTATCGCAAGAAGACTCGATGTAACGCAAAAAAACGTCAAACGCAAGTGGAGAGAAAGAAAAATTGCTATATTAAAAAGCAACAAATTCAACAAGAATTGTCGCAAACAAATAAATATTATATAGATACTATATACAATGTTTTTAATCGTTGCAATAACGAAGATGTGAAACTTCATTTTGACTAGTTCGCAACGCAACTAAAAAAGAATATACCTATACAATCTTCCGTTAGATAAAATGGAAGACAAAGATCTCTCAAAGGAACTTGTATCACATATTTTGTAAATATAAAGACGCTTAAATAAAAAGGAACAAGAGGTACTGAATTCCACGAATCGACGATCCCACATTTTCAATCTCTTGGCACTGATCGAGTGCTGCCCTCTGGTCCCTTTGTTTTCCACGTCCTCGAAAACCGCCAGTTCTCCCTTCGGTGGCCAGTGACCGTAGCGAAGAGAGAAGATAGAAGAGAGAAGAGAGCCGGTGTATCGTTGGCGAGGATCTACGATAGCGGATGCAAATGGGCCGTGCGCGAGAGCACGGCGAGCCGGGAGTCCGCCGCTTTGAATCTTAATAAGAATTCACTTTCTGGTCTCGTTGATTACGGGATTAACCAAGAATCGTCCGTGGGCCGGCGGCGGAGGAAAGTTTAGCGGTTTCTCACAGTTCACTGAGTGGAAACCGTGATCCGAAAGCGCACGAGGCAATTCAAACCGCGCAACCTAATTCAATCTAATCGCCGACACCTCGCGGCCGATTGCGCCATCGTGAACGCGGCTTCCAATGATGAGTGCTCGTCGCCGACAGAGAGGATCCCCCCTTGACGAACACGTGTAATCAGAGGGATCGTTACGCGATTTCCACGGAGTTACGTAAAGTCACGAAGTACCCTTTCTCGAGACGTGTGCGTCTCTTTAATGGTTCGAGCTCGCTTCTCGATCTCGCCAGCCGAGCTTCTTTGAGAAATAGAACGAAGCGCGTCGTCGACAAAATTGTGGTCAGATTGTCTCATTAACCAGGAAAACGATTTGCCGTAACTTTTTATAACTGGTGAATGCATTTGACTGCTTGAGCTGTTTGCAATTTAAAATCTTATTGATGCTACTTATACTTATCAGGAGTATTCCCCAATATTATTTATACAGTCTGACACTTTGATTAAACATTGTAGAATGGCAAGTACTTCTGTCGCTCATAAAGTAACTGAACTATCCTATCATGCAACAATTGATAACACTTATCAGAGTAGCCTCGTACGCGCGACGAGTCGAACAGAAATTCTCCATCAAAACGGTCAATGAAATCGTTCGTTCGAACGAGGTACAACGATTCAACCGGCATGCAAAAATCCGCCCCGATGTAATCTCTGCGACGCAACGAGGCAGAGCGAACTTGGGCGGAAAAATGTCACATCCGTTGCGTGGCGCTTTAATATTTTTCCAGTTGTCACGAGCACGTGACGCTATCTCGCGGATCGCGAAATGGCCGTGGTGACTATGATGTATCGGCAATTCGAGGAGAGCCAAATGAACATACTTTGAACGACACTCCAGATCACCCAGGCAGCATGAATGAAGCTCTGACGCAGCGGCGATATCATCTTAACGATTCGTACCCATCAGGGTCCGATGCCAATTTTAGAATCCTGCTACCGACGTTGATTTCTCTCAGCGACGCTGAGAAAAACTCTCTGTTTAAAATAAGCCTGCGCGAACGATACCACCGGCTATGGCCGTTGGCTGGTAGCTGTGGCGAAACCACTTTCTCGATCGAACGACAGCTATAGAGCGTAGCCAGTCCGGCTCGGAGAGTCGCCTGGTGCTCGATTTGCTCGAGTTCATCGGTCCATGAGCATTTCAATCGACCGACAACATCTCGTCCACGGAAGCTAGCCACGCATACGCGGAAAGTCAATTAAAGGAACACGCGTGGAAGTCCAGCAGGGAACGAGATCGGAAAGGACCACCTCCTTGGCCTCGAAGAAAAAGATCTCGCACACGTGCGGCAAGATATTTATATCGCGGCAAGTTTGGAATTATTCGCGTGATTGTCGAGACGACCGAATGTGCTTTTCATTTCGCTACCAAGCAAATGTTGCAGCGTCATTATCTCACGTTATTGTCCAAAAATTGATACTTGATCGTTTCACAAGCTTTCACAAAATTTGCCGCAATTCACCGCTACGTTTTGGAAGAACGTATGTAGATTTAGATGCAGCAGTTCACGCGAGACGTGATCTTTAGCCGCAAGTAGTGCAACGACGTGAATGATGTGCTTTTTAGACACTACAAACGAATGCAAACCATTTATGCAAGTTACAGAAATAATCGGCCACGTAAATTCGGTAACAAATCACCCAACCAAGTCAAAAAAGTTTATCGCTCTTCCTTTCTTTTCTCTTAAACTACACATGGAAAACGATGCCCCGAAACATTTTCGCAACCACGTATGTACTTAAGTGTGCATACCTTGACACGTAAATCCCACATAGACGATCACAAGGTGTACAGTGCACACACAGCCGTGGAGAGCAGAATCGCTGTCTCTCGCGAGCCAACTCGCGTACACTGCTATCTCGATAATAGAATGATCTATCTGCAACGAGCGGCAACAATAAGCGAGCAAGATATTATTCCGATACACCGGGACGGACTGTATCTCAGGTACGCTGGTACTTGATCTGGGAGCAAGCAGTACCTAACCCAACAAATAACAATACGGTATTGCCCTCACGTAGCATACGGGGCCTAGGATCACAGCGCCATTATGCGCCAGCAGCAACAGAGGTTCCTCATCAGGTTCCTCTTCCTCTTGCACCGTAACCGTACACACAACACCCTTGGACAACAACGGACAGACGCGAGTCCCCCCTCTGTCCTTTTTCCACCGACGGACAGAGCTTGACCATTCTATGGTGGCCTCCTGCTCTCTTCTCCGCTGTCTCGCCGGATCCAGCACGTTTTCAATACTTAATGCACCATGGATGAAGCCCCGTTCAATTACTCGCAACACGATACCACGGCTATTTATTGTGGTCTGCCGAACGGTTGGCTATCTCTCTTCCTCTTTTTTCCGTGGCTGCACTTCTTTCTTATCCTAAGATCATTTTCTTGTCCTTCTTTATATTCTACTTATTCTTCTGGCCTCTTCCTGTGTCTACGCTTCTTCGATTTCTACTGTGCCATCCTTTTTTTTCTTTTTCTTTTTTTTTTTTTTTTTTCGCCACTCGATCTATGCAACGAAGCGATTCTGGCTTCGAGGGTAAACCAAGTTGAGCTAGAATCCTTTTACGTTATTGAACCTATACTGAAGCTTGGAGAAACTCGTTAAGTATCAAGGAATAGTTTGTTACAATAATGACTCGATTTCTTCGAATTTTACATATCGATATCATATTAAAAAAACTAATGGTGAAGTAATTCGATAATAAAAATGCAAAATCTTTAGTACAGAAGTTTGATAGTGCAGACAGACCTGACAAGTTCTCTTAATACTTACTGAAATTGCCAAAAATTATTAAAAGTTTAGTACCGAATGAGAAATATATTTAGAATTAAGAATGCATTCATTCTTAATCACATGCACAGCTTTCGATACAGTTATTCAATATGTCATTCTCTAACAAGTGAATTAATTATTTTAAACATCTCCAATTTTCAGTAGTACAGGCTCAAAGGATTAATAACTTAATAGTAATACGAACAGTAGTAATTAGAAGAAACAATTTGTTGTTGCTTTGTATACGTATTTTCTTATTTTCGTAAAAAGAATGCCCTGCCTCGAAAAGAATCGAATAAATCTAAACGGAAGAAGACTCGCCACGATGCCCGAGAGTCCTCTTTTTGTTGGTTTCTTTTAACACAGTTGCGCCCCCTACAATTTTCAAACGTCCCCGGAAGAGGTCGCGGCGCTCGTCGCTATTACTATTTTCTCGCAATGTATCGCGTTTACGAGCGATATTCTGTGAATTTCCGGATCAGAAGGGAGGAGAACGAGAGAGAAAGAGAGAAACTTCATTGCGAAGAGATTACCGAGGGCAGATACCGAGAAAGGTTATTCGAGAGACCATCCCTCCGCAGGAGCGGAACGGCGTGCAACATGGCGAACGTAATGGACGATCGTTCAAGAACGGCTTTCACACGATAAACAATCGATACCCGACGTCCTGTTGTTAATCCAAAATTATCGTCCTGGGGCAGGGTGGAGGCTGTTATCGAGCGACCAGGAAGCAATTGGAAGCCCTTTTCACGCTGAGAACTATTCTTGACGCGGATCGCTATCGTTTCGTAAGCTATCTTTCATTTGCCGACGAGATCGCTCTGGGAAGACACGTGACAATCATCATCCTTGTATGAAATTCCATAAATTTCATACTTGGGTCGTAGTTACGACAGTCAGGTATCGCGATGACGAATACTTCGGTCAGCGTTGTGAAAAGAAAATTGTTGGAAATTGCTGAAATGTGAAATCTCAATTTTGCACGGTGATTCGTGCGTTCAAAAAGTAGTTAAGTCTCCGCGTATATAATGTATTTATGTCGGTTACTATTTCGATTCGAAATTTTATTCCTGACGTTTGAATTATTTAAAAAATCACCGCGATGAATAAGCGAGCCTGCCATTCGGTAAATAAACGATTTCGTTCCGCGTGATCGCTGAGGTGTCTCATGGTGGCTGACGGTAACATCTATTCCGACGAGCGACCGCGACTCACGCCACTCTGTCTCAGCCGGCATTGTAACGATCGCATCTAGATCCTCGACTAAGGTTACTGCTGCTTCGTGTCAGGGAGGTGGACGTTTCTACTCGATTGGTACGGCCACTCGAATACACGGTAACCGCCGACGTGGTTGCGTTTCGAATTAAAACTTTCGTAGATATTTTTCCTCCTAGATGAGTTTTCTGGTAACGTTACAATGATTAGAAATCTGCTGCTAAACAAAGATTTTACGTCAAAATTGACTTTAAAGTCTGTACTGATTAAACATTTTTCACTCCTCTTTACACGATACTATAGTTTCTTAGAGTTGCTGCTTTGAAATATACAAGCAATTCTTGTTAACAAATCTCTATTGATCCAAAAATATAGCTGTGATAGCCTATTTGCTTTCCATTTTATTTATTCCAATAATTACAATTTATTTTATAAAACTACACAGATTATCTCATGTCCTCTTCTTCTGTTTACTATTAAATCTGCGTGTACTGTATCTTTTATATAGTCTAATCGACCACAAGCATTCAAACTCCTTTCCTCTATAATTTTCAAATCACGTTCAGCACATCAAAATGATAAAAATTACGCACGAAAGAAAGAAAAAAAGGGAGCTAATAGATCGTTCGAGCGATGAAGGCACAATAAGGAAGAGATTGAAACGAGACTACCTTCCGGTAGGTAAGCTCGAAATGAATGCAGATTAAAAGCGAAAGGAAGAGAACACGGCGGAGGTAGTGCGTGCCTCCCGGGGTTAGACGTCTTCTGACGTCTTTTTCAAAGTTCCGACGAGACACGACGTGCCGCGGAGTACGGCTGTTTGCTCGCTGTTGTTGTCTTCTTCTTTCTCTCGTCCATTCCCCTCCTCCGCGGTTACGACTTCTCGCAGTCTGTTGTACGAACGGCCGCTGGTGTATCGGTTCATACACCCGAGAACCGATGTATACACCGCAATAACAATAACAACGAATCACGGAGCAAGGAACCTGCAGACACTGGGGAACATCAACTTCTGAACCGGCAGAGAGTGAACAGCTCTTGAGATAAATAAGGGGTTAAAAGGTCCGACCGTGAGATCGCGAGATTCTCGAAATAGTTATATACTATTAACGAATCTTCGCACGCCTCGTAGCTTACCTCGTGCGGGAGTATCAACCTGCTTATTGTAATGGACAGTCTAACTGCTTCGTCTAGCTGGCTCGTGATGATCATTCGTGGCATTCGTTGATACCGTTCGTTAGGATTAATTAACAAGTAAGGAACGAAGTTCCTTGTTTGCAAAATAACAAGGGAAAGGATCTAGGAGAGAAACATTTTTGACAAAGAGACAAGTCGGAAAGTCGGAAGAGTGTACTCTAATTGTCGACGATTAGACTTACCGTTAAGAATCTTTATCTACGATTATAGATGTAACCAAGAGAATGTAATCTCTCAAGTTCTTGAATACGAAGTTGACGAGCGTTTCAAGTTCTTGAACGATAACGCGCTTGAATACCCTTGATCTACATTCGACACAGTTACAAAATGACAGAGATACAGAAAAGAACATGACGCAGAAAAATCGATAAATATCTCGCACGTGTGACATAATTTCTGCAGAGAGCCCTCAAGAACTAGCACACGGAATATTACATGGTGCAGAAAATCGTTCCCGCATCGTCTTGATATCGTCGGATAACTACATATTCCGCGTAAAAAAACGAAAGAAAATATTGAAATCACCGTTGTCTTCGCATCCTGAAAATAATGGACCGTCGTTTTGGTGAAAACTCGTTACGATTTATAGTTGGGATGATATGGTCGCGTCTCCGGTAACGTGTACAAACTGACCCAACTTCGTCCAGCAGGCTCGAGCAGATCAACTCAACCCACGCGTATGAAAAGCAGAAGAAGAAGAAGAAGAAGAAGAGGAAGAAAATATCAATGAGAATACCAAGCTGTGATTCCCGGAACGATCAACGGCCGATAACTCCTTAGCCCCGAAGACCTAAACAATGCCGGATATTCGTATCACTTGTAGGATAGTAGATAACCTCTCCGTCCTCGTTCCGCTCCCTTTTTAGCCTGGCTTTCCCTCTTCCTCGGCAGCGCTTTCCTGCTGCCACGGGCAGTTGCCGACAAGCCGGTCATCGATTGCAATTTGCCGATACGATTCTACCTGCCGCGTTGCGCGCGCTGTTTCCTCCCGTTCTCTCTTTCTTCGCCTGTTCTTCTCCTTGTCCACTTCACGATGATCTCCCGTTTTCTCCCGCCTTTATTCCTCTCTCTCTCTCTCTCTCTCTCTCTCTCTCTCCTTCTCTGTATCTATTCATCTATATTTTCTTCTTCTTTCCGTTCGAGGTCGATCCGCTTAAAATCCGTTCGTCGAGACGAACACGGTCGGTTTGTCCGTACTAGACGATACTAAGTGGTACCAGGAGATGCATCTTTCTAGTTACTAAACCACAGAGAACGTCTGATCGGTGGACTCGACTAGTCAGTACGTATCGAAGGTCTGACTCGTGTGTGGATAGCACGTTAGCATGGTCGAGACTCGATACCAGCCAGATACGGTCTTCAGAGTTCGACAAACTACAGCTTTATTATAGCCATCTGGCAAGGTCTCGTTCGGATTAGTCAACTCGTGGAAATCACTTAATAAACAATTCTCATCGAAATATCAACGTGTACGTGTGAAGGCGCACAGTACGTGGACGAAGTTCGCGGTACACAGTGCAGAACTACGGTGTAACAATCATAGATTGGGATATGTCATTGCGGGAATCATGCGGCATGACGATTCACAATGGATCGTTTTCTTCAAGCCGGCAGAGGACTCGATCAAGCGTCGCTTTAACGACGTAGAGTGACGAAGGAACTTGGCTCGATGTCTTAACAATTGCACCGTTTGTGCACGCCGTTTGCTCATGCATTCCGCATCGCGTACACACGCAGCATTAAACTCGCGGCGCGATACGCTAAGAATAAAATTACATTTTAATCTCATTTACAATGGTTGTTACAAGAATATTTTAGATTCGACCGACACAATCGTCCAAATAATTTACAAAGAGGAATTCATTTAATTCTTCTTTTCAGCCGTAGGATGTCGAAATTGATCGAATCGATATTTAACGAAATAACTAACGACATTTTTGCAGCGAGAATGCCGGCAATCCTTCTAGTCAACGTTTATTTACTATGACAGGGTAGAAATCGTACTCGATAGTATCTCCTCACTGTGTGGAAAAAAAGGGCTAGAACTTCGACAGGTCATCCTCCTACAATGAGAGGTAATATTCGTGTTCGTAATGGGTGTGAAGACACGGCATGAACAAAAGAGAGCCGGGCTATACATTTGCAACGAGTATCTAAATGAGTCGACGGTTTGCATTGACATTGTCAATATCACTTTACCTGATGACGCATTACACGCTGTTTTCGCAGAAGGCACGAGATAAAAGAAGAATAAAAGTTGTAGACTTGCAAACACGGTTGTGATTAGCAGCTGGTTATTCCGAAACGGAGGATATATATTTTGCCGTTCTTTCTCGTTTATTTTCCAACATTATTTCCCGGCGAGAAAAGATTGTACATTCTCAGTGAACCTTATACTCTGGCGCAACATATCAAAAACTATTAGAAAAGCTATATCGCGTTTGACAACGCGTGGAGAAGCAACAAACTTCTCTGTTCTTTGACTCGTCACGTGGCTTTATTAATATCTTAACCTTTTTCTCAAATCGAACCCATCCCGTTCACCTTCGGTTCCCATGAAATTTCCAACTTCTTCTTTTCTTCTTCTTCTTCTGCTTCTGCTTCTTCTTCTTCGCTTTGCAACGAAACAACAGGAGGACGCAAGCAGCGTTGGTTCTCTAGGCGGACCAAGATGGCCAAGGTCCGATAACATTCAACGTCCGTTTCCTAGGCCAGTGTCATTTCATCAATTATAAGCGTCAATGCGCGTACAAGAGCGCAAGGGGAGGTACGATCGTGCGCGCGCGTACGTGTACGCGAAACGTGTAGACGGGAACATGTACGGACAGGGCAGGGTGCCAACCCATCCGTGGGCGGTTCCGGTCGATTCGCTCGAACAGTTTTGAAATGATCTCGGGGAACTCGAGACTTTCCCATGGTATGTAGCGCCGGCATTGACAGGCGGGCAAGTGTATCAACCGGGAGGATCCGCTCTCTAAGTATTGTTATTCCAAAGAAAGTAAACCGCACCGCACCGCACCATCATCCAGGCCGTCTAGCGACGTGGACCTTCGGTTATTAATGGCAGCGGTGGTGGTCGCTCGTCCGTGCAACACGGGCGCAAAAGTGTGCATCCGGTTTTCTACCGGCGCGCAAACGGCTCGTTCTTCTCTCCAGCCTCTTAGAAACTTCGTGCTGGCGTTGCCACCATGACGATGCTCCGCAACGCCGCGCCGCGCCGGAGCGGACGACCTTGCGCCGTTCGTAAGAACAAGAACCTTACAAGCGCGCATCATGCTTCGAGGGATCGATCCCTTCGCTCTTCCTTTTTTCGCTCTTCTGTTTCCCTTTTTATCCCCGAGCCGCGCTTCGAACAGCCGGCCTGTGAAATTGGGACACGGATGCGTGTCACGCTCGCGCGTCGGTCGCGCGAGGATTATATTCGTGTAGACCGTGTTGTTGATTTTATGAGGGGAGCACCTAGATTTCTAAGGAGAGCGCGTGAAACGCTCTAACGTTTGAAACGTTTAGAAATTAATTTGGAACGAAAGTTTAATTTGGGATGACATTAAGATAGACAGACCGACGAATAATAAATATTTTTATTTGTGAAATAGTGTTAAATCACATTGCAATTTTTATCATTTCACAATTTCTATTTGCAATTAGAATTAATTACAATTTATTTACTATTTACAATTCATTACTATGCAAACGAGTTACTACTATCTATATATTTTCAAACTTCATTTAGTTCGTTCTACAGTGCCAAACTCTTCTTTCGTACTTGGAAACCTACTTGCTCGACTAAAGTGACGATACATGCATGCAAATAATAACAGCGCAAAGGAGGAGCGTTGATGGTTGAAAGTGTGCGAGCTTAGAAGATGCGAATAAATACACAACGATCAGATCCCGTCCTCTGTCGGCGAGATATCCAAGATTTTCTTGCACCGTGTCTCGCGACTTTTTCCCGCTCGTTCTTTCGCTTTTCTCGCTGCGCAGTGTCTTTTATTGGTCTGTTTGCGCAGGCCTAGCTGAGCCTACGCGCAGATAGTGTAACACGCGTGCGCGGCAGCTGAGGCCCACGCCACAGGGGAGACGACAGAGCCGATACCCCATTACGCGTGCTTCGTTTATTTTGCGGCTTTGCACGTTACAGATCTTACTGTAATATTCCTTTGTACTTACCAGCGGCGGGATTCCCTCTCATTATACTTTTTCTCGCGCCGGCATTATACAGTGCGCGCCCTACTTCTCTCCACCCTTTTGCCTCGCATTCCCCTTCGTTGTACCTGGTTTCCTCTTTTCTTATTTCTCGCTCCAATCTCTCTCTCCCTCTTGCTCACGTTCAATTCCTCTTAAACTCTCCTCTTCACCGGCGTGCTCTTGGTTTTACGATACGACACGCACACTGTAATCCCGCCGATTCGAAAAGAAAAACATCGAGACTATGAGATCCGACGCGCGGTCAGCTCGGTTTCAATCTGCGTACATTCCATTTAAGATGAACAGTTTTTGCTGCTCTCGAACCCTGTCGATTTACGCCCAGGGACCGCGTATCTCGACAGAGGGTGAGAGAACCTCGAAGAAAGAGGAGACCTCGTACTCGTTACGTAGGTGTTTGTTCTCGCGCGTTTCCCGTTACTTAGCCACACACACACACACACACACACACACACTCGAGAAAACTTAATTGGGAGAATTTATGCAGCGATTTCAAGCCTCGCTTGCATCGCGTGTTACCGTTAATTAGACTCTTTTGGATTTGTTTGTGTCAATTTTACCACGTTAATTGTAAAAATATGTGAAACGTGATTGAGAATATAAACGATCGATAATCTACGATATCTATGCAAGAAATGTCCAGTTGTAGTTTTGTCCACTGCACCGTAAACTATTAGATCTTTGCAATGTAAAGAACAATTCCAATTTCTTTGGAATACATTTTGCGATAGTACAGTGCCTGTGTTGATGATGACAAAAATTCAAGTCATTGGTAACTAAATGCAAGACAAGTATCACTTTATTGAATCTCGCTACTCTCTTTCTTTGGTAAGACAAAGCTGTTCTAGCTGTTCTGCCAAAAACAAAGTGGCCGGGACAAAAAAAAACAAAACATCCGTGGGGCTAAGAGGTGGTTATGGTGTCGATTGACATCATAAATCGCTCTTCCCCTGGATTTATGCGTAATCTACGCTGACCCTACGGTTTAATGTTGCAGAGTTATGCGTCGGGGATGGAACAGGCCTCGCACGCTTGCCTTTGCACACTATCACAACAGGCCCTTATAAATACGCACGTACACGCGTAAACGACACGGCACACGCCCGTATAACTGAAAAACAGAAAAGACTGAGCCTCGAGTCGATGCACATGCACGCACACGTGGGATTCTGTCACCACGTACACTCGTGCACTCACCCGCGTGTACGCGCGCAACGTAGCCCAACACACGAGCGAAAGAGGCACGTGAGCGCGTGCACACCGGAGGGATATAGGTGCAGGACAGGTTGGCAAGCGTTGGTGCGTGCAAGCGAGCAGCACGCGTGTGCTCGCAAGGGCCGCGAGCTGGATGACGCGTTGCGCACAGAGACGCGGAGCCCAGACCTAGCCCAATCTTAACGGCCCACGCCAGTCCCTGCGAGGGAGTAGCCGGGCATAACGCGTTCCGCAATGAGGCTGGAGAGAGAAAGGTCGATGAGCGGACCGGGGAAAGGAAGAATGAACGGAGCGGAAAGGAAACCGGGAAAGGAGGAAGAGCAACGCCGCGCCGGTGCAGTGCTGTGAGAGTTAGCAGGGCGGTGCGTGGGTCACAATGCCCTTAGGGTATACAGAATCCTTGCTCCTCTCTTCTCTCCCTTGTTCTTTCCTTCTCTGTCGTCGTCGTCATTGTCGTCGTCGTTGTTGTTGTTGTTGTCGTCGTCGTCGTCGTAGCCATCCTCTGGCACGTCGCCGTCATCTTTGTCGAACCCGTTGCTCGGTTCGTACCACAACTCGTTATGGAAAGCATACGGGGATATTGTTGCTCGTATATATGGAGAGTACGAGGGAAGTGCGCCGTGCTTGTACTATGCAGATGATTCCGCGATATGGGCTATTCATTGTGAGTCATTTAAGAGTTTATGCGGTGGGTACGAGCCGCGGCCGCGTACGCGCGATATGTTATTATATTGCGTATCGAAAGGTTTGCTGCGGAGTAACGCATGCACTGCTGGGATGATCGTAGCTCGCGGTCCTTCGCGCCAGTACGCGCCGCGAACACAACGCCCGGCGCCCATTTCTGCCTCAGATGCACGAACGTCTGTGACACGCCAACAGTACAAGTGTAATTACTAGATGACTTCGCGAAATAATTAGTAGGAAAGTACATCTGATGGATTTTTTGTGTTTACAACGATTACAATTTTCATTTCTTAATACAGGCGTCTTTCATTTCTTAACAAGGCACGAAAGTTGTCGGAGATTCCCGGAGATTTTCGAAGTATGGTGAAGTCCGTCTCCTTTCCAAAAAAAAAAAAGAAAAGAAGAATTTCGTTACTGGATATAGAAATTCATCCACAAAATGAATTTTGGTTTATGAAAAAAAGTAACTCTAGTTTAATTATTTGTAGGTTATTAAAAAAAGTAACTATTTAACTAAGATTAAAGTTCCTGTCATGTAACAAATAAGAAATTCAACGCGGAAATATTACAAAAATAATTGGCAACATTTAACGAATTAATAAATAATACAAGTTCTTACACGATATTAAATTCACGGTAAAGTAGAGGATCAGGCTCGAGCTACAATCGAACCAGATTGCAAAATTTTAAAGACAATCGAATACGATTGGTCCAGGCCGAAGAATCGCAATGTATTTTTTCCCTCGGTGAAAATTACGCTCGTTCGCGGGAAGCGAACATTTCCTCGGAACAGCAACGGCAGATAGAGCACGGATAGACCGCTCTTACACCATAGTGGCTGTTTTGCAGCGTATCGATGAACAAACAGGCAGAGAGTTGCGATAAAACGCCCGAAGCTGTCCGTGGCCGGTGTGTTATGCATGCGAGAGAGCAAGGGTAAATGACGGAGGTGGCAGCGTTGATGATGGTGGTGATGCAAAACATGATAATAATAATGACGACGTAGACGTCGCCGGGAATGAAACGGACACGCGTCTACCCGGGTTTCTTCGAGTTTCGTGCAAACCAGATCTCGGCTAACGAAATGAAACGTCGCTGAAGCTCGATAATCGGTCTTTCTTCTCCCCCCATTCCCCGTTTCTTTCGAACCGCCACTTCCTTTTGTTTGCTATTGAGATTAAAGCGAATGGCGCAACGTCTCATTTGTAATTGCCTTTATAATCGATTTGCGTTATTGAATTCTATTTTCACATTGACAACCGCAGGTCAACGAAACGATGAAATGCGTTTGTGCAATTCTTGCACGTTATTTCGCTGCTTGCTCCTTAACTGGTTTGATTCAAGAGTTTCGATCCAAGAATTAATCAACGGAATAATTAATATCGCAATTAATTGAACTCTTAACTGATGTTATCGAGGCATTATTGAAAATCATAATGATTTACGATTAAATTACTTGGTTTTAGAATTTTCAATTCGATCTTGTTAATTTCTATCGAATGTCTGAGATGCAAAAATAAACCTCAAATTTTTAGTTGCATGATAATTAAATGTCACAAGATACAACATTTATTACTTGCAAATTTTTTATTATTTTATTATTTACTCTTTTTATTATTTTTATTTTCTAATTATTTTATTACAAGTTTGTCATTTCCTTTGTAGCATATGATGATAAGTAGAATATAATTTCTTAGTTTTCCAATAAGAATAGATGTTTTAATACCTGCGACCAACCAGTGCAAGATGTTCTAACATTTTGACAAACATATGAATTCCTAGTCGGTACGTGAAAGTACATATTTTTGTATTTTTTTGCAGGAAGAGTACAGCCAACGACGACGCCTGTCCACTCCCAGCGGCAGTCCCAGTCCGCCCAGACCGACAAGGCTGTCGAGATCTACGGGTACACTCACCAGAGAAGAGGAATCCTTCTGCGAGTCGAGTAACACCCTCACCAGAGAGAATCAGGGCCAAGAAGCTGAGAGGAAGGGCTGGTTCAAGTCTCTGTCCAGGAAGAATAAATCGAACATCAAGGTAAATTTCAACCTCTACACTCACTTTCTGCGTACGTTTCAAAACATTTATACTTATCTGACTGTATACATTTCATCCGATTTCATAAAGACCAACTATTTGAGTCAGTGTGTCTCATCGTTACCTTTTTTTTTCATAAAAAGATTAGATAGAATCTTTTAGAAACTTTTTGATTTGAGACTTCGCCTTCGAAAAAAAATCGAGCTGTACTCCTCCTGTCGATGCTGGGACATCCTGTATTTCTCATCTTGAGGCAGAGTTTAAAAGGTTAATTATAAAATTGTGAATAAATTGAATTATAATGATTTTATATTATAATCAACATTGCAAGTTCTAAATTATTAACAAAATTGGCCTATAAAAACTAATTGGTTCCTCTCGTTTATCGGCAAATTCTGTATTGTAATTAATTTTAGAAATAAATTTTCAATTATATCAATTAAATTTAAAATTGGACATTTTGCGAGTATAATCCGTTGGTAAGTTGGTAAAGTCACAAACATTCAAGAGACACGGCACAAAGTATTTGAGTTTATGACATCATCTATCTGAAACGGTTCTTCAAAGTAATCAAATTCCACGGGACTCCTTTCAAAATTGGCAATAAGTGGGCGACGTTTTAGTAGAGAATGGACCTCGAGCTTGGTAGAGAATCGACTCCGACTATGTTGTACGTATAATATCGCGATAAACGCCTCCACAGTGTCGCGATACGTCTGTAATAAAAATTAAAGAACTTCCAACCAACGGATGATATTCTCATTAAACAAAAATAAATTCATATCTTGTCACAATATCTCGGAATAACAATTAAGGTACAATCGAAGAAGAAGAATAATCTCTTAAGTAACAGCGAATTACATCAAACTGATGCCTCTTTGTCCGTGTAAATATGTAAACCAAGAGAAAAAAGAGAAAACCATGTAAAAAAGAGAAAAATTAGTAAAGCAAGAGATATCAGTTATAATATTACTTTAGTAAAAACTATCATTTCGGTATAAATAATACGAAATTTACAGTTTCGAGAAGTTCCAAGGTTTCAACATTTCAATTTTCCCCAATTCCCCAATTTTTATCTCGATGACAGGAATCACCGAATCCGATATATATCCGATAAGAAATCGGACTCTTGTCCCTTTCCCGTTTCTTTTTCTTTTTCTTTCTTTTTTTTCGAAGACTCTCAGAAGCAAAATGCACGTGATTTTTGCGAGTTGCATCCGATAACGAGCGGGGACGGATCGTGTGTCCGGTTATCGGGTTCGCGGCGAGCCGACTGAGCAAGCTGGTACATTCATCAGTCAGCAAAGGTCGCTACGGAGCGGTTCCATTAGGCCGGTACAACCTCCAATTACCAGTTTGATTAAATGCTTAACTAACTCTGCGCTCTGTGGTTTAATTTAATCGCGAGATTAAGTGCCGATCAGGGGGCTGCCTAGCTTTAACCATCGTCCGCGGAATAATCTCTGTCAGGCACCGATTCCCGATCCTCTCCGAGCCGCTTCGATAGGCCGCGGGTTGCTGCGGCCGGTCGAGATGATTGCGTGCGCGTGAATCTCACCGTGGACGATGATCTATAGGGGATGAATCGATGGGACGAGGAACGAGAGATCATGACTCACGGAGACGCCGCGAATGGAAACGAGTGGTCGAGCCGGTGTTTTTCTCGTTTGCACAAAGAACACATCTTTGCGCTCGACTTTATTGCATTAATCCTAAGCCGTCTCTCATTCTTTCAACTTGATTTGTTCCCTGGTGTGAAATTGACACAGTGACAAAAGAAAAAACTGCACGACTTGTACCCCGGTACGATTCGTCTCACTAGGAGGCCCAGAAGCAACTGTTTTGACTAGGAAATGAGAATGACTTTTTTGCCATAAAATTTTATCGATACGCAAACATTCGAATCGATAAAAAACAAATTACAGGCGCGATCGCTCAGCACCAGACAACGCCACTCCTACTCGAGGTCTCCATTACGCACTCTCACGAATCACGTGACCCAAATCAACCAATCGCTAATTTTCGTTGCATCAGCGTTGCATCTGAAAAGGTCCGATTTTCTGGGTTATCCCCTTCGCTAAAATCACTTTCAGTGATAAAAAAAAATTAGGAGAAAGTTCCTTATATTGAACAATTACTGACATCTGCGTCAATTTTATTGCTTCAGACGGTGGACAAGAAACCGAGGATACCAGAAAGCGAAATCTTAACCACCGGAACCGAGGACGAGGAAGTCTCATCCGCACCCGAACGAGTCTCCGTACAAAAGAACTTGCGTTTCTTTGGTGACACTGATCAAGAGTCTGTTTCGTCCAATAGAGATCGCAGGTGAGATTCGTCTTTCCTTTCCTTCCTTATATTTACGTAAACTTTCCTCGAATTTCACGAAAAGATACACTAGATAATAACAAGCATAAAGAAATAATGAATTTTTTCTCATCGAACGTACGATTGCTTGCGTTTTGTAGAAACAAACGAGACGACCATGCCTGTTCAGGGCGTGATGTTACGAATTCCAGCCGTCACAATTTGGGTATTTTGTCGCCACCGAGGAAACCACCGAGGCTCGCCGAAAGCGCGTTGTCTTCCGGTGAAAGTACAACGGGAGATAGCAGTCAACAGAGTCAAAACTCTCAAAGATCACAGAGATCTGTCGTATATCTTCATGCTGCTACAGGTAATTATTAACAATTTTCAAGCGTATCCGAACAATTAAATGTTAAAAAGTGTTCAAGCCTTAAGAAAGAAATTTATTTTGTATCTTATTAGTAAGTTTTTAAATTGTTTCTTTTTTCTTTAATAAAAACAATGACATACTTGAAAAGTCTTTTTTTGTAATAACTTCATGTTTTATAACTTTTTATCTTTATAGAACAATATTCTCACAGGTATGTGTGTGTGTGTGTGTGTGTGTGTATAAAATGAGTATTCTGGCCCTTTCGTAGGGATTTAAAATTTATTTTTTATTTTTATTCATACACTATGATTATAAAAATTATATTCTATTTACCTAAGTATAAAATTGATTATGTATTTATATTGTAACTATATTTTTGTTCAGTGGGCGAAATACCTGGTCCCAATGAAAGACGTAGAGCAGCGAGCAGAGAGGAATTAAATCGACCACTTCAATCGCACACGAGAACAGTATCGAGGAGTGTCAGTGTTCTCGCACCCTGGAAACCCAGACATTATAGGGAACCTTTCGAAATAAATTACGATCAACAATTACATCCAAAGCCTCTAGCAACTATAAGGCGCAGACAAAGAAGTCGCGAGACATTAAGTCGTCGGGGAAAAGATATGCGACGAAGCAAAGATAATCTCTCAAAAACTGGTAAAAATAAAATAAACAAAATGCTTCTATAAAATGTGGATAGAAAGAACGTCGAAAATATTCTGAATTTTTGAACGCATGCACAACTTTGGAAAATGTGTAAAATAATAACAAACTTTTATTCTTTACAAATCTTGTAAATTTCTATGGATCTTACATGTGTGTAAAAAAAATGGAAAAAAAGAAATATTTCATTTATGAAAGGTTATTTTCTGTCCACACTTCATATGTGAAAAATCACGTTATACGATGTATAATATTTATCATTGCAGGTACGATTAATCGTAGCACGCTGAAATCGAAAGACAAGCAAAAGGTGGATAGAACCGTTTCCACGGAATCGTTGGCCACCAAATCACGGAATGTAAACTCAAAACCAGAACTAAACAGATCCACATCCGTTCCACGCGATCCGAATAAAAGTGCGGGTTGGTTCAAGCTGAAAAGCAAAAAATCCCGAACTTGAAGGGGAGGCCATTGATTAATGCTAGTCTTGAGTCTCATAAGTAATTCGTAATTGTAAGGGATTAACGATAACACACGCATCGATCCACCGCCGTGCTCACGGACAATATATATAATTGTACAACAAGTTATTATTTTATCATTGTATTTTGTTTCTTCTAATGTATAATGAAAAATCCGCCTCAGATCGATTTAATGACTAAATAAGTAATTCGTATTAACCGAATAAAAGAAATTGACAAGTTCTTCGTTGTTTTAATATATAATCATTGTAACTACAATTAATAATGTAAATTTAATTATGATGTTGATTGTGAACTACATTGCGCTTAAACTACTTTTGTAAACAAGTTATGTAGCCACATGCGGATCCATGGCAAAATGTAAAATTATCTGAATATGTACACACGTTGCTAAAACACTATCTTCTAGTTGTTTCATTGACTGACACACTATCCTTTTTTGGAATGTGGTAATAAATGAATTTAAACTGATGAACAAAAGAAAATCAACGAATATAAATACAATTGGAAGATACGCACTTATCGAAAAGATCAACTTCTACATATTTCAATAGTATCTTCAAACATTGGTATCCCTTCCGTAATAGAGCTTTCTCTCTACCAAATTTAAAGAAATTAAATTTGTTGCATAAGATGAGAATGCATTAATAACCATATTACGCTACCATATTGCCCTTCTTTTCATGTGCTTTATAAAAACGGAAAAAATTAATTTCATTTCACCGTGAATCAGAGTGCCATTTCCGTTTCTCTTACTATGCATACATATTATTTCAACTAAAATCAAAATTTCCGAACAAGATATTTTCTTAATATATTAATTATAACGTATAATATATTTTAAGGTAATAGTGACAGCATAAAAAAAAATATTTGTTTAATTTCGTCATAACAATCACCATGTTTAAATTGTACAAGGAGATACTTAGCAATTATATATGTTTATTGTGCATAGATCAACTCTATCTTATTTACATATATTAATTGTAAATATTTGTAATAATAATCTTTATTTCTAACTGTAGTCTTTATGTTTGCTTCATTATATTTCCAGTTAATTTTTTTCTTGGATTATTAATTAACACATCCCATCATTTTTCGAGCTAATTATGAACATCTGAAATAGTAAAAACAGATATTTATATATAGAATTTAATCTGTTTTATGCTATTATTTCGTGCAACGACATAATTCGAATTCAGTATGTCCATAATTTTCCTTTCTATTTGGTGCTGTTTATTTGTCGTGTATATATTGACAATTATAACTCATATGTAAATATCATGAATATATAGACAATGTATCGTTCTATCTATAAATTTATATTATCTTTTAATATAGTTATTTACATCTCATTTAAGCCCCAGAATATTTTGTAACACAGTTATTAATTTGAAATAAATAAATAAGCATAATACCAAATATTTCAAGTACTAAAAAAAAATCAGTGTCATAAATTCCATATATTTCACAATAGCATGTAGCCTGCTAAATAATTAATAGCACTTAAAAACTGTATTTCTTATCTATATAATTATATAATATATGACTACAACTTCATTCATATAATTATATCTAATCATTGTAATATAAATATTATTTTTATTATCAAATGACCTGGGTCATTCAGCTAAATTCCACTTGTGAATTTTTCAAAACCTTTTAATCTTTCAAGAGCTTTATTAAATTCAAAATTTTTTTACATTTTTTAAGTGTATGGATATGAACGACTTAGATTTTTTTTCTATAAGCAATGAAATAATATGCTTGCCTATAAGAAGTTAATAAAATTGACATATTCTAAACTAAAGTGCTATAATTAAAGTTGTATAGTATTTTCTATTTTATCCAAGCAACAAAGAACTGTTCCAATCAAAATCAATATCATTCCCATATAAGTATCTGAAAATCAAAACAATTCATACAAATTCCATTATAAATTGTGAATATTGAAAAATAGCAAATTATACGCCAACATTTGTGTATCTTTTCTTCGCCCAAAATCCAACCAGTCATTGCAGTTATCACAAAAGTAAGAGAATTAGTAACTGGGATAGCCAATGATATATCTGCTTTACTTAAAGTTAAAAAATATAACACAGACCCACTTTGGTTAATGATAAATGGTATAATGTACTAAAAAAAAAAAAGAGTAATTAGTAAATAATAAAATATGTTTATTTAAGATAATAAAGATTTTAAAGGAAACCTTTAAATTTGTAACAAGAAAGGCAAGTTCTTTAAAAAATTGACCGAATTTAGAAGATGATTTCACATTTTCTAAACCTTTGGCTCCTTTCTTAATAAATGGATTGGTTACACCCCATAAAAATGCCACAACAGTAAGAAATACAATGGAATCTACAAAATCAATAAAAATTAAATAAAAAGAATTTTAAATTTACTAGATATGCAATAGTTTGTTTATAACAAAAACTTATTATTAATTCATAAATATGTATATATTATATACAAATTAACTAACCTAATGATAGTAACATTTTCTTACCTAAAGATGCTGACATTTTTATTATGATTCAGCATTTAAGAAATATTAATTTATATATATAAACTGATATCCATCTAAACTGTTATCAACCGTTTAATATTTTTATTCAAATTAAAAAAGAAGGACACAATAACAACAACTTAACCTTACAAATTATGGATATGATAAAATAAGATTATAATCATTTATGTTAATTAATTTTCAAACAGTGCATTTTTTAACTTTGCATTTTTGAACTTGGAATAATTTAAAATACGATTTTTATTAAAATTATTTTAAAAATGTATATTATAATTGTAGATTAAATATTCATTTCTATCAGTCTTTTCATCATATTTGATACAATATTTGATTATGTAAATATATATATTTAATCAGTAATTTAAATAAATTTATTAATAAGTTATAGCATAAACAATGTCTAAATAGTAAGCAAATATCTTCTTGATTTGAACAATTATATGTGTGTGTGTGTGTGTGTTAGTAAATTGTTATATATGAAACGTAATAAATAGAATTTTAATTTTCTAACTATTTCGTGGATATAAAAAAAAAATTTTTTTTTCAAATAAAAAATTTACAGATATTTACAAATTTTAATAACGTTTGTAATAGAAATACTAGAAAGACATGTCATTGGTCATCATGAACAAAACTGTGTTTAAGTAGAAATTGTTATAGACGTAAATTATTTATGGATGTATTTGAAGCAGTTGTATTTTATATATACAAAGTAACTTATTATTTACATTATAAATGTTGTGTAGTTTATGCTATAAACTATAAATGATGGCAAACAAAACGATGTACAGTAACAGTTTTGTCGAGGGAGAGATCCTATTTTATCTTCAACAATAAAAAGTTATTATTTATCTGACAAAAATTGACATTTTCATTATACTTTAATCATATGTGACGACATTACGGTGAGAACATAAATATTATTATATGCTATGTATTATGAAAAAATATAACCTAATTTAGTAAAAATATTCTTTTAGCTAAAGAAATGACTACGAAAATTGATGATATAGATAATAATTTACCACTTCCTTCTGAAAAGATGCCTAAATGTTGGAATGAAGAAGAAAGGATCAGTGCTTTATTTTCTCCTTTTCGCAGTAAATCAGCTAATCCACAAGATTGGATATCAAAATATAAATTTTGGCAGAATTTAATATATGAATGGTTGAATCATACTAAGAGAATCAGTTTTTCTATTACAGACTTAAATAGTGCTTTTAAAAGAAGAGGTTGCACACCACTTTGTTTAGCAACTGTTGTTGAAGAAATGCTACGGTAATGTTACCATTGTGGATTATAAGAATAATTAAAGAGGAACCAATATTCCAATTATATGTATTTGCACAATGACTAATCTATGTAATATTACAGGACTAATGAAATAATACCAGAAATTGAATTTTTGAAAGAACCTTGTGAATCGTGGACTGCATGGTCAATTGATATATTTGTAAAAAAGCCACTTGTATGGTCATTTTCAAAAGTTAAAAGTTACGTTGGTAATAATGAAATTAACAGAGAAACTAAGTATATACATCTACAAATTGTCAAAGAATTTGGAGATATTTTACTTTCTATTTTAGAAAGAAAAAGAGAACATACTCTTGTACCATTTTCTGAACTGGCAAGAAGTTGTAAATCTGAAATAGATAAAAATATATCAGATAATACTATGATGTTAATTTTAATATGGTTAAGACATCAGAAAAAAGTGGTTTTTAGAAGTAGTGAAAATGAAAGTGAATTATTGATTAAAATTGCTATGCATTCATCAGACAGTATAACAGAAATTGAAGAAGGCCTGTATAAGTTGATGAAACAAGAAAATGAACTTATAAAAGAAATAGAACTCATGGAGAAAGAAAAAATTAATGTTATTAATGAAACTAAATCATATTTAACTAAGGGATTGCGACAAGTAGCAAAAACATATCTGAAGAAAAAGAAAGAATTAGAAAATACTATTGAAAAACGAGCTCAAACGCTTGACAATATTCAAAGTCTTATAACAAGTATTCAAAATACTTATACAAATACTACTGTGCTATCGGCTTACAAAACAGGATCAAATGTATTAAAAAAACTTAACAAAAGTTATTTGTCAGAATCCAATGTTACAGATGTTGTAGATGATCTATTGGAAGTGAGTAAATTTAAAAACTAAACAATTAATTGTTAGTTTTCTTGTATTGAAATATTTGTATTTATGTAAATTACAGGCTTTAGAAGAACAAAAAGAAGTAGAATTTACATTGTCAGAATCTCTTAAAAATGATGATTCAAACGCTGATTTAGAGGCGGAATTGACAGAATTAATGAAATCTGACGAAAACATTTTGCCTTCAGTACCAAATTCCGAATTAAGCCCTACCATCGATGAACTTCAAAAAGAATTAGAAAACTTATGTGTTGAAGGTAAAATATTTATATTATATTTCTTTGTATTGTAATATTATATTTTTACGTTTGATATTATGATATTTTTTTAAACAGAATCTTTGTCTGATGTACCATCTGAATTACCAAAAAAGGTTTACAACAAAAAGATATCGAAACAATTTGAATGTCTGTAGCAATTATAACGTTTACATGTGTATATATATATTTTTTTTTTTTTGTAATTATAGTATCTTGTTTGATAATGTCACATTTGTAACAAAAATAATTTTAAATATAATATAATGTAATTTTATAGAAGTATATAATTTATTTTGTATTTAAGAAATAATGTTTAAAATTTGTATAAAAGATTTTATGTCAAAACATTTTATTTGTTCATACATTTTTAACATGTAAAGACAATATCTTCCACATTTTTTATTAAATATATTTGAAATATTGTATTTTGTATTTTTATTGTTTTATAGATAAAATAATGATACATTAATGTAAAAAATACATATTACATATAAAAAATAAACATAACAAAATTTCACCAATGCTGTGCTCAAAAAAATAAGCAGTTCTTTTAATATCAATTTTTTATGATAAAAATCACTGGTAGATAGATGATAATTTTTTAAATTAATCATTGAGCATTTCAATATAATTATGATGGACACCTATTTAATAACGATGGTTTGTCTATCTTGAAAATAATATTTCGAATCCATGAAATATGAGTGGAAACTTTAGTATATAAAGAATATGCATAGTTATTACAGACTAGATTTCCTCCTTCTTGTTTTGTACCAAGGCCAACACTAACAATGCCTTTTAAATACCATAATCCATTGTTATTAAAGACCAATCCGCCACCACTGTCGCCCTCACAAACTGCTGATCCTATCATATACATATTTTTGATTATAAAATGATTCATGTAAAGTAAACAGAGTATTTATTTACATATTTCACATTTAATTTTAAAAAGAAGAATTTTAATATTTTACTAACCATTCGTATAACCTGCACAAAACTTATCAGTTGTAATAAAATGTTGTGTATCATAATTATTACTTAAAATTTTGCATTGTTCAAAAGGAATAAATGGCACTTCAAGTTTTTGTATAATAAGACTGGACACTCCAAAAGCAGTCTTTCCAAACCCTGCAACTTTTCCATACAATCCAGCATGTAATGAAATCCATTCATTATCATCTAAACATACAGGTAGTAATATACTAGAAAAATTAAATGTATCTTTAATTTCCAACACAGCTATGTCATCAGCATAATTTCCTTTGTATCCATTATATTCACAAATATAGTATATACGTTTTACCTAAAATGCATTTACAATATAATTAAGGATATGTCAAAATAATAAACATTTAAAATATATATAAGTATCAAACTAATAAATACTTGTGCCTTTTGCACTACTGTGACTTCATGAAGAGGAGAATCATAATCTCTGAAAATATTGCCTGCAGCTATGTAAAATTTTGAAGCATCATGTACTTTTGGAGTTGTCCCAGATTCATCAAAAACACAATGCGCTGCTGTAACTACAAGTCTTTCATGAATAATAGCTGCACCACAGATAAATTGTTTTGGTGTAGTGGAGTTCATCGCTCGGTAAAGTGAGGCATGCCATGGGAATTCGAAAACATCAGGTCTTGTTCCATTTACAATAGCTGGTACCAAATTTAAAGGTTGAATACCACATGCTAGAATATGTATTTATATCATGTCATTAAAGACAAATAATTATTATTAAGGTAAGTTTGAATGTTAAAAAATATTTATATTTATATTAAATTAAAGTTTATATTAAATTTTTTTATATTAAAGTAAATTTATATTAAAGTATATTAAAGTATATTTATATTAAAGTTATTATAGTGTATATTATAATTATTACTTTATGTACTTTAATTATTAATCACATTTGTAATTTATATTAAATTCTTTTACTTTACATAAATGATAATTTATATACATTTAAATAGTTATTTTATAAAAATAGATAACAAATTATGTAAATTTTAATATCTACTATACAGAATAACAAATAGCAAACAAAAAACATTAGTTATATGAAATAAATAAATTTCATTAGATATATACAAATGTGACTAATGTCAATAGCTTATTCTTTATGAATTATAAATACAAACTCTCTTTTAAATTAAAATATCATAAATTATTTTATTATTATTTTCAATATCGAATTCAAATCTTTAAAAAATTTTTAAAAATTTTTATTTTCTGTATCAAACCTAACATCAATATCTGGATCATTATTTTCCTTTTTATTTATATAAATGATAATTTTATCATCACAAGTAAACGTAATGTTTTGTACATCAGTTTGTAATGAGACAGAAGAGTTATTGACATAAATGTTTATCATTAGCGGACCTGGAACACATTGTATTGGCTCTGGAAACCATCCACCAGTTTCATTACATCTAACATCAAATAATGTAGAACCTTTCTCTATGTGATAACCATCACGGCATCTTAATTTTGCTGTTGTCCCAGGAACAACATCAGAACATGACACATATTCACCATTATACATACATTCAACATTCCTGGAAGAGGACATTAATCCTTTACAACGTATTTCTGTAACACATAAACATATTCAATATCTTTTTACTGTTTAATAATAATTTTTTTTCGTACCTTTACATTTTGGAATGTTTATCCATTGACCTTGACTATTACAAAACACTGAAGCACTGCTAGTTAACTTATAACCAGAATTGCATCCATACATTAATTCTTGCCCAGGTGCTAATTTTGTACCTTGTGGAACATCACAGTTATCACATATTTTATCTTCTCCATTAGGCCAATATGACGGATCTAATTTCCAATAACCATTTTTTGGTTTTGGTGGTGCAGTACAAAATGTAAAACCCGGAGTAGTAGGACTAGGTGTAGAAGGCCTTATTGTTGGCCTTATTGTTGGCCTTATTGTTGGCCTTATTATTGGCCTAGTAGTAGTGGATTTTTCAGTTGTACTTCCGCATATTTTAGGATCTTCATCTGAACCATCTGCACAATTTATAACTCCATTGCATTTTAAGTTCCCATCAATACAGGCTCCATATGTACAACGAAACAAATATTGTGGACATCTATAAATATTTTAAATGGAATTGTACTATATAAATAAAATTATCTCTGCAGTAATAAAATAATTATAATGTATATAAAATTATAATACAATTCAAATATTTGCACAGTATTAAGATCTTTTTTTTTTAATTTTGCAACTTACATAATTGAATTACATTTAAAAATTGTTTCATCTGAATTATCTATACAGTCTATTTTACCATCACATAAACCATTTTCAGCAATACATTGTCCGTCATCACATTTAAACTGATTTTTCTCACACAATGAAGATATGTTAAAGGAAGCACTTCTACATGTGGATAATGTTTCATCACTATTGTCAATACAGTCTTGTTCACCATTGCATGTTTTATCTCCATCTATGCATGCACCATAAGAACAACGAAATGCAAGCCTCTGACATATAATTTCAGGTTTAGTACATTCTTCTACTGTTTCATCAGATTTATCTTTACAATCTGCTGATCCATCACACAATAATTCACTTTTTATACAATCTCCATTTTTACATTGAAATTTTTCTGTACTATAAGACATCAATGAATTTATAAATATTAGTAATGAAATAAATAGAATATTTTATTGATATAAGATAATGTAAAAAGATTTGTTAACTTACCCACATTGTGTACATCCATGTTCTATCAAGCCTATAAAACAAGTAAACTATATACTTTATTGCTTTAATTTCTTTATTTCATTTTATTTTAAACATAGATTGTAATGTAATGTAATCTAACATAAGAAATTGTTTATAACAAAACAATATAATTTCGTAATACTTCGTAATAACTTTGAGTTTATTATGTAAATTCATAATCTCTAATTGGCGTATGTAAAAATTCTTTAGAGTTCAAGATTCAGGGTTCAAGGTCACTAAATCTGGTTTAACGCAAAATAAAAATGAATTTACTTACTGAATATAATCGTTAAAATAATAATTGTCGTATTTTTCATAATAAAGAAAATTACGAAAAAGATTCTTTCAGCTCTTCAATTTAGTTGTCGATCCTCCGCTGATTCTGAATCAATCTGGAATAACCCGTTTGATGCAACAAGTATTCTTATCTGTTTGTGTGTTTGTTTGTGATTTGTTTGTGAGAGTTAGGAAAATACGCGGATGTATACGCATTATATTTTCATCAAATATCACATGTCAAAGGCGGAAATAACAATCAATATTTCATACATTTGTCATACATAGAAAATAGTTAAAGAAAAATGATTAAAAATAAACAAACCATATATGAATATATACTATATTTAAAGAAATTCTTTTAGATTTTTTTATACATAATAACAACATTACAATTTAAAAAATAATTATAGATAGTTACTGACAAATATATTTAATATAAGAGTTTGACAAATAAATACAATACTTATTCTATATCTTCACAGGCTACAAATTCTTTAGATGCAAACCTCTTTGGTGTTAAATAAATTGCCAACCAATTTAACATACTGTATTAAACTTGTTAAGGTAAATATTTTTAGTAAAACATTCTGTGATAAAAAAAAATCTAATAAATTATTTTGGAAATGGTGACAAGAAAAAAGGATACACGTTATTTAAAGTTTCTGTATCTATTATGTCTTGTAGAATGTATTCTTTATAAAATTTTTCGACTTCTTCATTACAGTCTTGCCATTCTAATGTTTTATGAATTCCATCTTTCCCATATCTTTTATTATAATATGAATAATGTACCTGAAGAAAGAAGATCTTGATTACATAATTCTATTTTAAATTTGAAATTAATTAAAACTAAGATATCTTACAAAATGTAAGCTCAGTCCTAAGCCTGGTGCAATGGGAATGTCATATTTTTCTAATGAAAATACATCTTTGACAAAATCGCTTGATACGATATTTCTACAAATCCCTATTACCAAAGATACCATTTTTCTAATTTGATGCAACATAAAACTTTGTCCTTTCACTTCCAATACAGCAAATTCCATATTATTTGCAACAAACGTTTCAATACAACGAAAATGTATTATATAACGCTTGGCGCTTGGATCTAATGGTCTTCTAAAAGAATAAAATAATATTGTGAATAAGTAATATATCAATATTTTATCATATGAAGTAACTTACATTTTTGATGTAAAATTATGAAAATTATGTGTGCCCTCAAATAATTTTAAAACATTATTTAATTTATCAAGAATTTCTGGAGTTAATCGAAATTCATCATATGGCTTTCCATTAATTACAGATAGATCTTTAAGTCGTTGTTCTTCATCTACTTCATCGTCTATGTCAAGTTTTAAGAAATTTTGATCCTCTGGAGCCAACGCAAATGTAGGGAAAACATATCTGTATGTTCTACTATCGCATCTACTTTTACTATTAAAAGTTTTTATTACTCTCTGTATATCAAATACTCTGATGTCATTTGGAAGATGCTTATTTACATCTTCTTTATTTACTTCTTGAGCTATAATTAATTATAATTACCTATTGTTTTGTTTGAAATCATTGTTGCTTCACTGATATAACTATTAAATACTTACGTAATAGTAAAGAAACAATTTGCCTAACTGCTGATACACCTTTATCTGTACGCGCAGCTCTTTGAAATCTAAGCAGTCTCACATCTTCAAATTGATCCTTTGTAATAAAATTTGCTTCCAATAAAGCGGATAATAAACTCTCCTCAATAGTTTTTGTACCACGATTAATCTGCATACCAAAATAATCTCTACCACGGTAACCGAGCATTATTACAAAGTTCTTTCTTTTAGAAAAGTTTTTCTTTTCTACTATGTCACCAGCTGCTTCCACCTCTAGTGCTCTTCTTACAATTTCGTAATTTTCATCAAGCTTCTGCCTTTTATTAGACGCCACAGCATCAGATGTTTCATAGTTATTTTGTACAACATTCTTAACCTCGACTGACATGTTTTTATAGTTACTATTAACTGAAATTAGATATAAAATTAACATAACAATAAATGTAACAAGGCAATTTAAAACATTATTATTAAATAGTTGTTAGACCTAATATCTACCATTTACAATTTGCATGAACTTACCGTATTGTAATCTTGAACAAAAAAAGGTTAAAGTATTTTTGATACGGTATTTGCTGGAAAACATTTAAATTGTGAAAAATTACTTCTTAAAATTGTTAAACAAAATATTCTAATCCTCCAGCGTTTCTAAGATATACATTTATATAGTCATAACCTATAAAGGTAGAATATTGTCGTAAATAATTTTAAAATTAGATATAATTTTCATCTTGATTATAAAATATATTATACAAAGGAAACATTCACGAACCGCATATAACTCATAAACATTCTAATTAAAAATTATGTATGAGATTTTCACAATACTTGTTACTACTATAACATCGTGTACCTCGCTATAGAGATTTTAACTTTTCGGTAGAAATTAAAAAGAAATATCTTTCAAATATTTTTTTCCTTTTACGTTTAATTTGATTTTATTTGTATCTAAATAATTTGCAAAATATATGTAACTTTAAACAATTTAAATTTTTGATAAATATATTATTTCTTAAATATACATTATTTGGGTACATTTTAAAATACATAATCCTTTAAATCTTATATATATATAAGTCATATTACGTATACGCTACAAAATTTAATTTATTTAATATCTGAAAATAACAATAAAACATGATTGATGGGAACAGTTAAAGATAAATAACAGAATAGTCGAATTTTCATTGAAGAAATTGATTTATTTAATTCATTTAAAAAAATTATTCACAATTAATTTTACGACATGGTCATTCGAATGACTGCTTTGACTTGTGAATCTTTGATAGACCAACTAAAATATTAAAAAAAATCCAAGGCAATCGTTCATAAACAAATCTCCTTAATTCACTTTTTTGAAAATTGAAAATTTTGATTTATGGATGCTGAAATGTTGGCGCAAGATACGGCATTACTTTTTTTATCTATGATGATACTATGTGCATCAAGCAGGAAGCACTAAAAAACGTTTAAAAAACACAAAAAACCTCGTTTGACTATACTACTATTGACTAAAATTGCTACTTATGGCCTACGACTAGAATTATTAGAGCCAGCAAGAATATATTCGTACTGTCATCTATTGAAGATGACTCAAATAAAAAATTCCATTTTATCTACAAATTGAAACATTCGAAATAGAACGCGAACGTAATTCAAAACATTGACTAAAGATAGGATAAAATAAGGAAATTAAATAAGGCCATTGATTAATTTATAATAGAAAAACTGTTTTTCAAAATATTAACAAAAATTATCAATTGTTCCGCATCACCACAGATGAGATATACTTTCGTTCTTTTTTAGAAATTTCTCACGAATTTTGTGTATTTGATTTAGATCAGAGTTTTTTAACTTTTTATGCCAAATTATTATTTTATTCCACGTTATCAACCGTGCAATTACAGCGCCTCAAACATACTTTCTACGATTTTCGAACATAATCGATATTTCTCACGATCGATTTTAAAACGGGAATAATGGCGGAAGAAAGCACACCTCGTTTGTAAAGAAGAAAGTGTTATTCAGTAAAATCATCCAAGAAGAAGTATCATCCAGAAATTCTCACGTATTCTCAAAATTTAAATCAATAGTTGTTAGATTTGTATTGTTTTTAAGATAAAACGTGCATTTTTGGCTTCAACTCAAGGTAAGATTTAACATATAAGATTTAATAATTATTGCATATAATTTTCAACAATTAAAGAAATAATAGCATATGAACATTTAAATAACATACTATGCTAAAAGTTTTTTATAATTTTATACCAAAATTTAATTTCAATCCTAACTAGTACAAATATTGTAATCTTGTAATTGACTAACTCATTGTTATGTATATACACGTATTATATGCTTTTACACATACACTTCTATTATAACATTTTCTACTCATTTGTTGATTCTTTAATTTCATACACTACGTAATTCCTAACAATTCCAATACTAAATTCAACAATAATTTATCAAGAATGTACGTATTTAATAGTTAAAATAATAATTTTACTACGTAATATAATAAAATGTTTCAGTTTAAAATATTGATAATTTTTCATTAAGTGTATGAATATTTTCGTTTTTTTTTTTTCAAGAATTTTTCATGAACTTTGTGTATTTAATTTAGATCAGAGTTTTTTACTTTTTATTCCAAGTTCCAAGTTATAAACGTACGATTACAGCGCTCTAACGGTAAAATATGCAATACATTTCCTACGATTCTCGAACATAATCGATATTTCTCATGATCGATTTTTAAGCGGGAGAGCAGTCCTTTAATGGCGGAAGGAAGTAGACCTCATCTGTAAAAAGGGAAGTGTCATCTAGAGAAATCATCCAGAAAGAAGTGTCATTCAAAAGTTCTTAGGTAAAAATTTAAATCAATAGCTATTAGATTTGTTTGTGTTGTAAATTTTTGAATTAAAACATATATTTTCAGTTGAAATTTGAATTAAAACTTCAATTCATGAAGATTTGATTAATTAAAAAATTATCGAAAAAGTGTATAATTTTTAATCCCTTAAAGTAAGGGATTAAAGTAACCAAATAATTATTACATATGATTTTTAACAATCAAAGAAATAAAGCATATTATGCTAGTTATTTATAATTTTATATCAAAATTTCAATTCTAACTAGTAGGAATATTGCAACCTTGTAATTGACTAACTCATTGTTATATATATATACATATATTGTTATATACACACATATTTTATTATATGTTTTTACACATACACTTCTATTATTTCTTGATATATATTACTTTAACTTCATACTGCGTAATTCTTAACAATTCTTATAATTGTACTAACAATTATTTATTGAGAATGTATGTATTTAATAGTTAAAATAATAATTTTACTACGTAATATAATGAAATTGTTCAGTTCTCAAGTAAAGCAAAACGTAGAAGTCCTTGAAGCTCGAAATTCGAAGTAAGAAAACAACAACACGAATACAATGTTTATGTTCGTCTTAATTATCGTGCCTGTTCGGGCAGGATCACCCCTACTACTTTCTCAACTGAAAGACGAAACGTGTTGTGGGGAGTCATTTGGCTGTGGAATTTCGTGATAACAACACCTATTACGTCGCATTAGGTTCGTAAGTTTCTCTAATCTACCGGTAACGTCCCTTCGATGGCGTCACTTCTTCGATACTCTTGTACTTCCATTTATACCTCATTAGTAATATCATTTAATTAATTCGCGGGCGTTTAACAATTAATTGAGCATTACGACAACGAAATCGTGTAATGCTTTAAAACTTTTTGCACCAACATTTCTTCATTCGTTGATTTCACTCTTACGATTATTGGTACCTTGTCTATGTTTTTTAAATAGAATTTAAAGTTGATTATTGTTTCACTTTTATAGATTTAATTTACCTCCATTTGACATATTTGTTCTAACTTTTGGTTTCTTTTTGTGCAGGTTATTTCTTGGTTACAAAGACACACATATAACGCATAGACGCCACAATGGACAATTTGATGAACTTCCACGAAAATTTGGTAACATTTTATACATTTTGGGTAACATTTGGTATACATTCATATATATTTTAGATAATTCACAATTTCATAATTATTTGGAATACAAAAATGAAAATAGAAGAGATTAAATCAATTAATATTTTATTTGAATATAGATCAGCTTAACGGCATACAGATATCGTCAAATGAACGTATATTATTGTATTACATTATCAAATTCAAAGTTTTTATACTGTACTATACTATATATACTTTATTATACTGTACTTGCTTTTTTAGAACACTGACGCGCAATTGAAACGATACAAAGCAAGATTTCACACATGTCTTTCGTGGTATTGTTTCTTACAACTAATATCTTTCATACATATTCAAGTTTCTTTATCATGTTCTTGAAAAATAGCAGTATTTTCTAAATGAACGTATCCTTCACCCTCCCCCTACTAATCAGCTTTATTTTCAGAAAATTTTTATGACCGCGCGCAATGCGGTCTGTGTACAGTCAGTGTTGCGAAATATTTTTATACTTTTCTGAGCAAAATTGCTCTTTTTAAATTTAATTATTAATTCCTTTAAATCATAATTCGCGAAGTTAGAGACTAAGAAGAAAAAATTATTACAACAAAATGTCATCAAATGTTTTACTTGATGTTCCCAACTCACCGTTGTGTTTAAGCAGAGAGTGCACTGAAAAATCAGTGATTTCTGTACTATGTCGGTATTTCAGAGCAAGGGACACGAAATCCATAAGATGCTTGGTCTATAATATATCTTATCAATGGTATAAGTGTTTTTTGAATTATCGCATCGCATCGTAAATACTTTCGTTTAGTTTATTGCACATTATTTATTTCAGTGCACAGACAGCGTATGATTTTGTGTTTAGTGATTTATTCATTTATTTATTCACGTCGTGCACTTATCATCTGTAGCTAATTCTTTTCATTCTAGAGTGCGCTGATGTCGTATTTTTACATCATACACTCGAAGGCGATCACAATTGGCAAACGGGTTAGGTTAGACCAACGGATACATTTACAGCTAATTTCGGTATGAGTTCACATATGCAATGGTAGTTTGCGATAAGAATTTTGTAATTATTGATTCATCGCAAGGAACTTTTTGTTATAACAACGAATTTAGTAATTGTAGCGTAGATCATGCATACCCTTATATTTCGTGTTACTAATGTAACATAATTTTAAGTGATAGTCGATCATAAAACGACCTTTGTGGAGACGCAGTGTGCATGCGCTACGTGCACTCAATCAAGAAACTGGTGTTGCTTTACCTGAGGCATATGACGGATGTTAGCAGTTTTCTTTTTAATTTAAGTACAAATCGGCAGCAAGAACTGGCCAGATGAAGGTAATTTGTCTGATAAAGTGCTAGACATTTTGATGCGTTAGTGACCTTAGCGAGGTGCTAGGTAATTGCGGAGGTTAAAATCCGTGTGTCTCAGGACAAACCTAATTGCTTCCATGGTGCTTTGTTTATTATTATTGTAGACACTGCATATTCTAATTTTCATCTTCTTTTTTACATTCTTCATGATTAATTTTATCATTATTTTTTGTTTTTTAATAAGAAGCATTTTACGTTCACTTTTGCGTTCTTCAGCGTTCTGAAAAAGTGTTTAAGTGGGCGGTGTTCCATTTCGTAAAGAGAGCAACAAAAGATACGGAAAAACACATGTTAGCTGTCAAAAGATTCTATTATTGTTATATAACCTATTTTCCTGTATTATAAATTAAACATAATTTTTTGTACTATACATATTTTTATTTAACAAAAATATCTAATACCTTTTATTTTAGTGTCATTTTTATAAAATTTTTCTTTTTTAATGTAAAAATACCTTTGTGTCAATATATCTATATAAGTAACTGTTACATATATTATATTTTTTTTCAATAATTCCATGCAATGATATATAGCATGTAATATATAATATAATTGACTGAAATTTAAAAATAAAATTCTTTTGAATTTTATGTGATATAATATAGATAATGTCAGATGATGATGTTGCACTTGACTCAATGGACACAGAAGAAGATATTTTTTCTCCAAGGAACCGTAATTTGGGCTCTACTGCCAGAAGGGTTAAAAATTTACGTACTTTACGATCACATTCAAATTCTGCTCCACATATATCTATGAATAACTTAAGTGTGCGTCGTAGCACACGTCATAGAATGCAAACATATGATAATCTTAATACTAGTTGGATTTTAGGTAAAGCATATAAAATTAATAAAATATGTAAGAATTATGTTTAAATTACTTCAAATTACTTTTAATTATGTCAATACAGTTGTTTAATATTATGTAACATATTAAGTTTTTCTTTGAAATAATATTATAACAGTAATGTTATAAGAAAATTTTTCAATCAATTTTTAAATATGTTTTAGGTACACAAACATTGAAAGGTTATCCTATGTTTCAACAACATGGTTCTTCATCTGATAAAGAAATGGTAGATGAAGTTTCTGAAAGAAAACGTGATCTTAGGGAGCGTATGCCTCTTAGATCACGTGAAAATCACCCTCCAAATAAAAATTCATCAAGGCATATTAGAGAAAGAACAGAACATGATAGACAGAGTAGTAGAGAACTTAGAGGAAGAGGTGATCGTGATCTTAGGGAAAAAACAGAGCAAGATAAGGATATTAGAGATCTCAAAGAAAGACAGGAAAGGGAAAGAACAGATAGGGAACACAAAGATAAAATGGAAACCAGAAGTAAATCTAATGAGGAAAAAGATTTAAGGTAAATGTCCATTAATATAATTTATAAAGTAAAAGTGAAGTGCAGTTAGATCTTTATTAAACTGATTTATTTATAGAACAAGAAAATCTGATAGTCCAAGTAGGCTTAGAGAAGGACCTGCTACAAGACTCGGTGGAAATTTAAGTGAAAAGGATGTGAAGCCTAAAGTAGAACGTGATGAAGCTGATGAAGATAGCTCACAAGAAAGTGAGAAAGCGGAAAATAATGACAATTCTGAAAATGAAGATGTAAATAATTTCTTTTTGGACAATTATATTTCTTAATTTCTATTTTTTAACATAAAGTAATAAAATACAGATATTTTTGTATCTTAACACAAAAGTTATTATTAAAACGAAAGGATAACATATATTCATATTATTAACAGGGTTATGAAGATATGTATACTCGCATCAAACGAACTAGAAGGACAGCACAACGGCAACTACCGAGGGGTAAGAAGCTTACAGGTTCGATGTTCATCTTTTACATATTATATATGCAACTATTTTATATGATCAAAGATATTTTGCTGTACTATTTATAACTTATTATTTTTATAGTGGTAGATAGTGATTTAAGTGAATCTTCCGATTCCCCTGGTCCTAGGAAGTATAGTTTACGTCAGAAAAAACCGGCTGTAGATAGGTTTCAGGCTAATGTAGAACCAGTTCGACGATCTATAAAAGCACTTAGAAGCGTTCTTAGTAATTCTATGAGAAGGCGTAAACATAGGAGCAAAAGTACAAGCTCTAGTGATTCCAGTGATTCAGAACCTCAACGTTATGACAAAAAAAAAAGTAAAAAAGCAAGGTAAAGAAAGATTTCAAAAAATATTGTACTAGATTAAAAATAATCATATAAATTGTTTTTCAAATAAGATCATTTTATTGTAGGCAATCAGCAATACCTCAAGGTGGACCACCTGATCGTAAAGCAGATATAAATCCAATTACTTTAGATACTAATATTAGATTCAGTGATGTTGGGGGTTTAGAGTCACATATTCACTGCCTTAAAGAAATGGTTGTTTTTCCTATGATGTATCCAGATGTTTTTGAACGTTTTCATATTACCCCACCAAAAGGAGTATTATTTCATGGTCCACCAGGTATATTTTGTATATTCTGTATTTATTATTATATATTTATAATTACATTAATTATATTTAAAGCAACACTGTGATTATTAATACATCCATTAGGAACTGGTAAGACATTGATAGCTAGAGCATTGGCAAATGAATGTAGTCAAGGCAGTAGAAAAATGTCATTCTTTATGAGAAAGGGTGCAGATTGTCTATCTAAATGGGTTGGAGAGTCTGAACGCCAGTTGCGATTATTGTTTGAGCAGGCTCAACAAATGAAACCGTCCATAATATTTTTTGATGAAATAGATGGCCTTGCACCTGTTCGAAGTACGAAGCAAGATCAAATCCATGCTAGTATTGTATCTACCCTTCTGGCGCTTATGGATGGCCTCAGTGATAGGGGAGAGGTTAATTATTTTATTTTTAAAAATATATTTAGGCGCTTAATTATTAAATACTTGATTAATTTTTTTTTTTTGTTTAATAATAGGTGATAGTTATCGGAGCAACTAATAGAATAGATGCTATTGATCCAGCATTACGTAGACCAGGTCGTTTTGATCGGGAATTATTTTTTCCCTTGCCTGCCATGAAAGAACGGCTGGAAATATTAAAAATTCATGTTAGCAAATGGAAAAATTCTCCATCTGATCAATTGTTAGAAATATTAGCTGAAAAAGCAACGGGTTATTGCGGTTCAGATTTAAGAGCTTTATGCACCGAAGCAGTTTTGCAAGGATTACGAAGAACTTATCCACAAATATATATGACAAATAATAGATTACTTTTAGATCCTGAACGAATTGAAGTATGTTATTATTATTTAAGAATATATATCTATTAAATAATTATAATAAGATTATACATATTTTTATAGGTGAAAAAACAAGATTTCTTACAAGCCAGTTCTATTCTCGTACCGTCGTCACAAAGAGTGTCACCTTGTGCTCGAAGAAAACTACAACTTTTCATGGAACCTTTATTAGGACCTCTGCTGGAGGAATTACTTAATTCAATAAAAGGAATATTTCCGCAGGGAGTTAATTCTGTTATGGCAAAGTAATGAAATTTTAAGAATAATTATTTTATAGTTATATTTACTTTTTTTATTTAATATTAGTTTCTTAAATATATTAGAGTAAAAATTACCAAAGGAATACATCGTCCAAGACTATTAATTTCTGGAGGAAATTTGTCTGAAGGTCAAGGACCACATCTAGCACAAGCATTATTATACCATATGGAACATTTACCGGTACAAACATTAGATGTTAGTACTCTTTTCGCAGAGAGTGGACGATCTCCAGAAGAAACATGTGTACAGGTTGGTTAATAATAATAAAAGAAAACGTATATTGTTAATAAATTATAATTTGAAATTTCTCATATGATTCTAAATATAATATAGGTATTTAACGAAGCTGCCAGAAATGTACCGTCCATAATTTATATTCGGTCGATTGATCAATGGTGGCCGCTTGTACCTGAAACTGTGAAAGCGGTTTTTTTGTGTCGTATCGCAGCACTTGATCCATCATTGCCCATTTTAATTTTAGCTACAAGTGATAGAACATATCAGGATCTTCCTACTCAACTTCGAAGTTTGTTTAGTGAACTTCGCAGTGAAGTTTATTCTATGAAAACACCAACAGCAGAACAAAGATCTAAATTCTTCCGACCTATTTTTATGGTTCAGAGTTTAAAACCACCAAAAATAAAAGATGATAAAGTAGAAATTTTAGAGGAGCTTCCTATAGCACCAGACCCTTTACCAAAGAAATTAACGGAAGAAGAAAAGAAAATAATGTATGAGAAGGAAGAAGTTTCGTTAAGAGAGTTAAGAATTTTCTTAAGAGAAATTTGTGCAAAACTGGCAAGAAATAGACAGTAAATATCTTCATATTATAATTTTTTGTTTGTGAAACAATTACTAACGTCAAATATTTGCATTGCAGATTTTTTATGTTTACAAAACCAGTAGATACGGAAGAAGTACCAGATTATAATATGATAATAAAACAACCTATGGATCTAGAAACCATGATGACAAAGATTGATATGCATTGTTATCTCTGTGCTCGAGATTTTCTTGATGATATTGATCTTATTTGTAAAAATGCTTTGGAGTACAATCCTGACAGGTCAGTGAGTATAGTGTACAATATTTGTTTTATCAAATTTTTAACCAAATCTTATACATAACTATTACTATTACTAAATATTATAATTTAAACACGGAAGCATTTAATATATTTTTTTATTCTACTTTTTTCATAAATTATTAAGGAAGAATTTTACACACATATGATTCTTTATACTTATCCTTTTATATTTTTTGTCATTGTACATACAAATATAAGTAATAAAATTAAAGTTGATAATGACATTCATGTTGTGTGTTTTCATGTCAGCTTACGTGATAGGCCTTCCCTTGGAATATTAAAGAGGTAGTTCAGATATTCCTGTTTATCCGTTACTGTTGTTGCTCCGTAGTAAGGTGGCTTTCAATTACGGACATATAATTTATTAATTAGTATATATATGTGTATGTATGTATATATGTATATGTATATGTACTATGAGATATATTGTATGAAAAAAATTGTATTATTGAAGGTCACTCATAGTTGATATTGCTTTTCGATAGTATTATATTTCTTTACGACATTAATATGTATAAATTATACTATATTATATATATATATATACACACATACATATTATAGTATATTAGTCATTTCTTTCACAGAGATCCAGCAGACAAATTGATAAGGCACCGTGCATGTTCTCTTCGAGATAATGCGTATGCACTAATAAAAGCAGAATTGGATTCCGATTTTGAAGACAAATGTCGTGAAATTTCGAAAAATCGTAAAATTATTGAAAGTACCCCTAACAACGAAGTGGAAAACAAAAATCAATCAAAAACGGAACAACCTACATCTACGATCGAACGAACAGATAAAAAAGACACTACGAGTCCTAGTCATTCCCTTATTGTAAATGGAAGAAGATATAATAGTTCCAGGAAACGTAAAATACCTGCTTGGGCAAGAGGATATGTAAAGAAAGTTCATAAAAGGAAAAAAATTGTATTTGATGAAAATGTAACTGTATCTGATAACAAAGTTTGCCTAACCAATGAAACAACAAGCATAGACTTAGAGAAGTTTCAGGAATTTGAAACTGAAGCAAATAGTGTTTTGAATGGCCATGTTCCTTTGTTTGATAATTCTGATTCTGAAAACGATTCGCAAAATGAAAATTCAAAAGAGATGCAAGGAATTCAAAGCAATAATGTCACCGATCAACACATGGATGAAATTGAAAATGTCGAGATATGTTTTACAGAAGAAGAAAAGAATGCAGAAAATAGCGCGTCTAATTCATCGTCTAGACGGGAAAGTGTAGATGAATTATCGTTTGCTATTGAGAATGATTCTAGTCCAACCAAATTTGAAGAAAATGAAAAGTTTGTGATTGATAAAAGTGAATTGGAGAACGCATGGCAAACTACCGTTGAAATTACAAAGGATTTTCCTGTTGAAGTACTACGCGACATTTATGTGCAACTGAGTCGATGTGTAGGAAGATATGCTCAGAGTTACGATAGAAAATCACTGCCAAAGGTAAATATATCTTATTTAACCAAATCTACTATTCACTTTTCAATATTCATGTATTATCGTTTCTTGAGTCAATTTTCTAATGTCATATTTGTCATTAAATAATATTTGTTTTTAATAATATATAATTTTTATTTTTGTTTTGAATAATACGATATAGAGAGAATAATCTCTTTATATAATTCATAATGTATTCTATTTCTTCTAATTCATAATGTATATAGGACTTGCTCAAGGAAGTGAAAAGATTTGAAGAGTTCGAGACAACATACGAGAAAGTTCATCATGTTGCTAATCAAACCGACATGTTATAAATCACATGCTTTAGTATCATTATAACAAAACTTTTGTACATTTACACTAAACAAAGATTATCAATTAGTATATCATATAATTATTTAAAATAGTATATTTTTTCTTTCAATCTTTACAGTTACTGATAATTAACAAAAGGAAGGAGGTAACTTTATTATTACACAGGTATATATAAAAAGAAAAATCGAAATGATACATTGAAATTTCGGTTTTTAATCGTTTTAATGCCATTTAGTGCGATCACATTGTTCATCAGATTTCGTGTCGAATAGTGCCACAGCATTTGATCGCGATGCTCAATTTATAATGCTTCAGTTTCGATTATAGCGCCATATCGTTATTAATCATATTAAAGTTTCCTTTCTTAATTATTTTCTTTTTAATTAAACCTAAATCACGTGTATAAATAGGAAATTTTTTATTTTATCTGCTTTTATTGTGTTGCTTGGCATTTTTCGCAGTTACATCAAGGAAGCGCTATTACGCTGCCTGGCATTATCCAACACGGTTTTTTCAATAGCCAGCTCCTGGCACTAAAACGATTAATGATATAGTGAAATGTAACTGTGCGTTAATCTTACAAGAGAAAAGATGATTGTTATACATGAAATTAAGAAGATACCATTTTAGCCATTTATCTCAGTATCTAAATATGACATGATAAATTATTATAATAATATTGGCTTTCATTATCTATAATTATTAGCGGCTGGCACAATATATCTCTTAGTAACAAATTTTGATATCAAATTTAAATCAGCAATTATATATAATTTTCAGTTAATTATCAAAATTTGCATTACAATTGGCATAAAAAATCACATGCAAGGATTTAAAAAGTTACGAACAGTTTATTTTTTGTATAAGTTGTTTTTAATGAGATACTTGTGAAATAATTTTATCGTTAATGTGTGTATAGTACTTCGTGCCTCAAAGAGGTATATTTCTTCATAATAATAAAATTTTGCAAATGCTGGTTATACAAAGATGATGGTAATTTAATACAATATGTACTTAATATAGTTTTTTACATGTGGTACTTGACAGTACATTATATCAAATTATTTTATCACATATACATATAGTAAAATCCTACTAAATCTTCGTAAAATACATTATAGATTTCATTATACGCGCCAGTTATTACTTTGAATTTTTACAATTCTTTACATAATTTTTATAAGTACTTTAAACATAGACATATCTTGACATGTTAGGTTTCAACATGCATACAAAATCATATGTGTTCTATTTAAAGAAAAATCATTTAGTGAAATAATACTCAATATAAAGATGTTCAAGATTTAAATTTAAAATCAGTAAAGTAATTTTATATGTTCTTTTTTATTGTTTCATTAGAGGTCATAATTATGTTTATTAATATCAATAATAATCGTGTAAATTAATTAGCTCCCTAATTAATTTTAAAACAATGAGAAGTTAAAAACGAATATTATAAAAATGTATAAATACATTCCAAATTTTATGTGCAATATTATATATTGCCTAACTAAAATATTTTGGCTTTGTACATAATTGATTTTTAGGAGTAATTTGTACTATAATAGATTGTATTCAATATAAAATAACTCGTGCTTTTTTCAGTTTATAGGTTTTACTTGAAATATATCTGCATAAATGAAATAAGTAATAAAAATATATGTAATTAAAAATCATGGATAACTCAGTAAACTAAATTTAGAGAGTTATGTGTATTATACAAAATAAATTTGTGTATTATTATATAAATTAAATTATTATATAAAATAATATTTGATATAACGATTTTTCATTAATGTATATAAAAATTACTTGTATCTAGCATAATCCGTTATTTTTATATCAATTGATGAAAAATTATTATACAAAAATTATTATACAAAATTGGAATTTCATATTTTAATTGAGTACAATTACAAATAGTTGAATTATATTTAGATAATTAAATTAGTTTTTTAATTATGATGAATAATGAAATACATGCGCGTCTGTTTATTTTGACCAAAGCTATAAGCCATAAGTAATTAAAAATTAGGTTTTGATTTTATTGTGAATGTGACAATGGATATAATTGAAAATTACTATAAATGTGTGAAATACCTCGGTAAAAATTGTAATAATATGCAAAAAAAAATTGTATTTGTATAAATATTAGAAAATATTTAATATAAAACTTACATTCTAGATTTGTATACTGGTTGTGATTTATACTGTAACTGTGAAAGAATAGTTACCAAACGCTATAGATGAGAAAAAAGATTTTGATGCATTCTAGAAGTAATAAGATTCTTCCTATTGACATTAATCATATAAATAGTATTCATTCATGCAAGAAAACAATATGGTAGCAAATGAATTTCTTTATTTAATTTCAATTATTTACATAAATGTATAAGTAGAAAATATATTAAGTTTAAAATGGATAGTAATAATTTAATAATAATTTTTATGATCAAGCATATAGTAAATAATACTAAATGTTTAAAAGAATGCTACGTAATTAATATTATTTAAAAAAATATGATATGTTATTAACAGGTCGTTATTGGTAACTAATTTTATAAATTGTATTAATTAAAAACTTGCGTATGTGAAAAGTTAAATTGTTATTTTTCAATTATAGCAGAAATTATAGCTAAATTTTGCGACATTATAATTGACTTACTTAAAATGTGTTAGAATATAAGAATGAAAAGACTGAACTTTAGAAATGCTCACATAGTATTTATTCCTTTTGTGCGTTACTCTTTGTATTCAAATTAAATTAGCAAAATAATTTTCAGTACTCTATTAGACGAATTTTTATAATGTAAATATCAAATTTTGAGATAAAATAATTTTATATATCTAATATTTTTTATGAACAATTATCCTTATATTTAGTGTTTTCATATATATGCTTGATATATTAGAATGACATATTAGAATTAAAATAATTAATTTAGAATAAAGATAATTTACCAAGAAAATTAATTTTATTTTCTTTGTAATTAATTATAGTATTTTTGAAAAATTCGTATGATTTTCACAATTTAATTTAAAATTATATGTAAAGTTATTTTCGCATTTGATTACAAGTATTAAAAATTAAAGAGTATCCATGCACATACATTGTTTTGTATAAAATTAAAGTGTGGTAAAATGGCAAAACTAATGTTTAAAAAATTTTTCGGAATTTTTAGGAGTATTTCTAATAATTTAAAACAATTTGTTGATATTTTTATTGAAATAATATTTGATGTAATGCAGAATACATAATACAAAAATGATGTAAAATATAAATTTTAGTTCATGCGTTTCTGCACAATTTAAAATCTAATTCCAACATTTAGAGTTGAGTTTATTTTTAGTAGTTAACACGAGGTTTAGTGAAATTGATAACTTGAATATTGTACTTTCTCTTGCTCAGGTGTATATCCCTTTATGATAAGAATAATCAACATTATACAAACTAGTGCCACATTATGAAAACTAAATAAGTATTGGTAGTTAAAAAAGGATTAAGTTAACAAAAATACCGTTACCAGAATATATAGAATGCAAGGAGTTTAAAATATTACAAACAAGCTAGTAGAAAATTCAGTGATATGAAATTTTATTTGAAATTTGTGTGTAAATAATATAATCTGTATTTAGATATTTTTTTTCATTTAATTCAATAATGTAATATTCATAAATTTTTGTTCAACTAAAGTATATTAAATATCGCTGATGTTTGCCAAAGAATTCTGTATAATATTTCAGAAACGAAGATTCAAATGTAAACCTCAATAAATAGTAAATGATACAGAAAAATCACATATACAATTAATACAGATTTTTAAAAAACGGACATTAATTGAATCATTGTGACTTTTCTGTTTCTATCGACATATTTTACATTCCATTTTATGGTAAAGAAATCCAAGACATGTAATTATTCCAAGAATAATTTCTGGTGCTATTTTCTGATATGCTATCATCTTTGTATTGCCAAAAATATCGCAAAAGACAAAAAAAAAACTGTGTAATTATATGTACATTGTATTAATCGAGAGGTTCATGTAACCACTGCCGTTTGAACTAACTACTATAATTGCTATAAAAGTATTCAGATGATAAAGATTGTAATGTTATCGCTGCTATTTGCAAAGAACATATTGACTTACGAATTTAATGAAATTTTTATTGAATATGTTCGTACAATATGACCTTTCGCAGACAGTAGTTTCAGACATATGGAACAGATGTGTAGAAGATATAGAAAACAAAACAAAAGAGCATACACTGCCTTATTTATTTTACCATACAAGTAATACGTTTTATTGTCATTCATTGTAGCATAATAAATTGAAATTTCGTAATGTAACGATTTATCTTTTTATTGCTTAACTTCCTATCATTCCCTTACGAAACTATTTTTTCATAAATTTTATTAACGAATTTCTTTAACGAAACATATTAAGAGTCTTAATTTATCTGTTAAAATAATAAATGTGCGGTAAACATAATTTCTCAATGTGCTTTAATTATTCACATTGTTCTTATACCTATATCTAATAATTGTATAACATGATATAATAACGTTTACTTTCTAACATTTACTAAATATGTAAAATGTTGATGTATTCAAATACATACTCCTGCAACACTAAAAAATACTTGACAGTAAATATTTAAATATTTTATACAATTATTTGTGCAATTGGAACGTTTTAACTTTAAATGAAACATCTATCAAGAGAGTTGTAACGATTGTATCTTATATATTATTTAGAATTGCACGAACATTGCTCCAAAGTCCAACACGATTCGCATGTTTCGTTGGAACTGTATCGACGAAACGTCCAAAAATAATGAAATTACATCGTGAATCAACTTAAATCAATTGTCAAACACGGCAGAAAAATTCTAGTAAAATATTAAAATACATCGGAAATACACGATGCACGTGTACGATCAACGATGCGAATAGCTGAAGCGTATTTTACTGGGCGAAGATTTAAGGAGTAATTGCATGCAAAAATCCTGGTAGCCGAATGAGAATAGGTTCGTCGGGTATGCGAAATAAAAGCTCGAAGGTCCATTTGATCGCGAAGAATGTCCTGCGCGAAGGATTTCTCTTACATCGGAGGACTGGAGAAACAGATCCGCGTTGTGAAGGAGACGGTTCTGTTTCCGCTCATGTACGGTGACATTTACGCGAAGTTCAACCTGAAACCACCAAGGGGTTTGCTTTTTTACGGTCCTCCTGGTAAAATAAAGCGTTCTACGGTTCGTAATGAAGCGGAATATTGTTGGAAACGAGATTTCCGATTAACATTCTTTGTTTCGCAGGAACAGGAAAAACATTGGTAGCCAGTGCTTTAGCTGTTGAATGTAGTAACTCCGAACGGAAGGTCTCCTTCATATCACGCAAAGGTTCTGACTGTCTTAGCAAATGGGTCGGCGAAAGCGAGAAGAAGCTTCAGAAGATTTTTTCATTGGTTAATATATTGCCTTTTTTTTTTTTTAATTAAAGTTCCCTATCTGGCATTTTATCGTCCTCCCATTAGACCGGATATTCTTGCAAATTCATATTTTTAAATAAATATAATTTACATAATTAAAGTTATTTTGCGTATTGAATATTGTGATCTACTTTAAAAACTTCATTTGTAACCACGTCCATATTACAGGCGCAACAATCGAAGCCTTGCATAATTTTCTTCGACGAAGTTGACGGTTTAGCACCAGTCAGATCTAGCCGCCAAGACTTTGTGCATGCCAGCATTGTCTCCACTCTCTTGGCCTTGATGGACGGCTTAGAGAACAATTCAGAGATCATAGTAATTGGAGCAACGAATAGAATCGATGCTATAGATCCAGCTCTAAGAAGACCAGGACGATTCGACAGAGAGTTGTACTTCCCGTTGCCATGTTATGCTGCGAGAAAAGAAATACTCTCAGTACGCGTAAATTATAATATCACAATTATTCTGCAATCCCCGTTAGAAGTTTTTTTTAAGTGTACCAAGTTTTGTAATCATATATAAATGGAGTCGACATGTAATTCTGCATTTAAAGCTATGAAAATATAATTAATTATTGAATTATTACATAACTTGAACCTCAACATCAGACATAATCCCTGAAGCGTTAATTGCCAAAGTAAATAAAATAAAAAATGAAGATATCATGTATGTGACGATAGGTTCATATAAAAACTTGGAAGCAGAAACCGCCGCAGAAATTTTTGGCGTATCTTGCATCGAAAACAGTCGGATTTTGCGGAAGTGATTTGCAAGCTCTTTGCGCCGAGGCGGTAATGTGCTGCGTTCGAAGAAACTATCCGGAAATATACATGTCCAAGGCGAAATATCAGATTAACGAACGCCATCTTAAAGTAATAAGAACAATAATAAATTTCTCAATAATAGAGATTTAAGAAAGAATGTTTAATTCAATGTCGACGAATTATTACAAACCTATTCATTCAGAGTTGGTAATATTTACAACTAAAAATTTACAACGATCAAAAGTAACCAAATAAAATTTCACTTATATTTTAAAATGATTTGTAATATTTTCTTTTTCTAATTTTCAATTTTTTTATTTCAGATCGAGAAACAAGATTTTCTAAGGGCACAACAGAATATTTTACCAGCATCGCATCGTGTTTCAATCGCGCCAGTGAAGTCTTTATCGTATAAAATTCAGCCATTGCTTCAAGATAATTTATCACGTATCCTGTCACAGCTCGAGATTCTTTGTCCACCAGGAATGTTAATTTGCGATATTATGTGAGCATCGAATCACTGTTTAATATCAGAGAACAAGAAATTTTTTGCTATGAACTACTCATTACTAGATTGTGAATTTTTAATAATTTGGATTATTATTAATAAACAAAAATATATAAAACATCCAAAGTAGAAAATAACAAAAATCTGAGCACAATTGTACAATGTACAATGTTTATTCAAAAAATGATCAAATTATCCTATAAGAAAACTATGTTTGAGAACTTATAATATTAATTTATAAATTTGATCTGATTCTCCCTAATATTATGTAAATTGGAAATTAGGAATTTGCCAAAATGATTCAAATGATTTGAATAATTTAAATTAGAAATTTATCGAAAAAGTATAATCATATTACTTTGAATGACTAAATTTCTGATTAGTGTAAAAGTTAATTATATCATAAATCGTAATAGTACTCACGGTACAAAAAGCTCTTTCTTACAGTGATGGTAGAGCCGTATCGAGATCAAACAACTGTCCCAGGATTTTATTGTACGGCGACGATAACTCCCACACTCGTCATCTGGGACCAGCATTACTCCACACCTTGGAACATTTGCCCTGCCATGTGTTGGACGTAACAACTTTGTTCGAGGAAACAGGAAGGACTGTAGAAGAAGCTCTCATTCAAGTAACTTATAAACGTGAAAAATTATTGTTTAATACTATAGTTAAAACTTAATTAGATTATAATACTATAGTTAGAATTTAATTAAATTTGATTTAAATAAGAAAATTGATAAAAATGATGCACAAAGATTTGATTGAACGTTGGTAAAAGATATTTCAAATCATTGATATTTTTTCTATTAATATTCCTATCTAAAATGTTCAGATATTTGAATTCATTATTTATAATTTAATTTGATTACTTGTACTTATATTATGGTATTGACTACTTATATTATAAGTATTACTTGTGCTATGAATTATTTATAGTTTAAGTACTGAATTTAATATCTTGATCCATTGAATCATTGATAGAAAATGAAAATGGCTCGACGAAGTTTACCATCGTTGCTCTACATTCCTGACATCTTAGCCTGGTGGGATCTAGTAGATGAAACGGCGCGCATCGTTTTTACTTCTTTGATGCATGGCTTAGATCGATCGGTGCATATGTTAATCTTGATTACGGCCAATTGCCCGCAAGAAGATTTACCAGCAGATGTAAGATGAAACTGTGATTAAAATTATGCTTACGTTTATCAAATATAAAATATTAATTTAACAATAATTGCTAATAAAAGATGCATGAGTACAATTGTAGTATTAGAATGTAATATAAATTTAGAAAGATATTTAAATTCTAAATTTTTTAACGATATTTAAATTGAGATGTTTAGATATCGTTGTCGAATTTTTCGACTTTCTAGATAATAACACGTTTTAATAACGGAAAGCGAAACATAGTAGAATCGATTACTGTACTTTAGATATTTTATATATATTTTCAATTTATATGCATTCTCCGGAATAAATGCATAAAAATTCGCAATCTAGTAACATAAGTACAAAAAATTGTATACTATATCAATATTTTGCTAAAAAAGATTGAAATACATGCTAAAGTATTGTTTTGCTTTGTTTGAAGAAGGCAAGAATCTGTTTTTTACATGTTTTTCAATTACGTTTTATGTAATTGTGAAAAGTACAACATGAAAATCATAAAGATTTTCTCGTTTTCATTTTCAGATTGCATCATTGTTCGACAAACACCGAGACGAAATGTTCGAAGTCACGCCCCCCGACGCACAGCAGCGGGAATCATTTTTTAAACAATTATTCGTTCACTCGACATGTGATCTCGAATCTAATTGTTCTTCACAAGGTACGATATCTTCATATTAAAAGATTATTCAAATATTTTAAAAATACCTTACTATTGTTGCTATTGGTAGAAAAAAGGCAGAAAAAATATGATGTCTATTTTTCCGGATTTTTTGATTTTTACGTCATTTAATAATTAAAAATAAGTATTTTAATGTGAAATAGTCGAAACAAGAAATAGCCTGATTTGAAGATATGAGACTTTTGAAAGTATCATAATTTTATATATCATTTAGTACTATAATTCCATAAAACACGAGTGATATTATTTTAACTTAATTGATATTATTAGTTTAACTTAATTAATATTAATCTATATAAATAATATTATTAGAAATCCATATATTATCTTTCGTATTTTATGTTATTTGTAATTATATAACAATTTAACTAGTAATTGCACATCAGTATGAATTTATTATTTAACTAGCGCAATTCGAACAAATTATGAATCTGAAGAAAACGAAAGAAGTAGGAAGGAAACGAAGACAAGCAGCACGTACCGATACCGCGGAAAATCCTCAAATTCGTAAGTGAAAGATTCCTTAATTTTTTTCAGTTAAATAGCCTCATAGAATATTAATTATACTGCAATAACGATAGAGGAGGCGTCGTTTTCTCGGAGAAGTAAATTTAAAGTTCGCAGTAGAATTTGCACGGTGCGATCAACTCACCAGATGACCAATTCCAAATCAAGTAACAAATCTTTTAATCTGATTTGAAGATCGTAGAAAATAAATGTAATAAGTCCATTTTTGTAGATTTCATAATATAAGTAGATTTCGCAGATGCACAATGACCAATAAGCATGAAAAATTGTCAATATTTGAAACTACTTATTTTAAATGTACAAATAAGTAAATTCCTTATATCATTTCAAAATTATTCTCTTAAAAGAAAGAAAAAAAAAAAAACAAGCAAACAAAAATGTGACTTACACACACACATATGATCCCTTAAAAGTAACCGTTACTTGCTAAGAGAACAAAAGTTCGATCTTTTTATTCAGAAATTAACGTTAAAAGAAAAAACAGCGCGTCAGGCGAAGGACCACCGTCGAAACGTACAAGAAATTCACCGCTTAATTTATCGACGTCGAGCAACGAGAAACTGAACGATTTTGAAATAGAGGAGTTACTTCGTAAGATCGTTAAGGTGACAGAAACATGGCCGTGTTATGACCTCGAAAGTCTGTTTGCCTCTCTCGAGATAACTTTGGAAAGGAACGAGGAAGATTTATGCTCGGCGGTGGAATGCCTCGAACAGTTTAATAAATTAAGAAGAATAAAAATACATGTGAAAAAGGAACAAGAAGACTGAATTATCGTATTTTTTATCTATCGAGATACATACAAAGCGTACATACGTGCAATACTTATCGCAGCTACAAGCAATGTATTTATCCTTTCATCGGCTAATCTGTAATTTTCAGTTATTCACCACTGTAAACCATAACGGTCTAACAACCGCCTGTTCAAATCCGGACCACTTCATCAAAGAAAATTGTTGCTAGTCTGTTGCGTGTTTTGTAAATAATCTAATGATACATTAGTCGATCATTGTCATTGTTCGTGATTGTATATGTATATGTTACATACTGTACTGCGTGTATCTGTATGTGTTAACGACTTTTCTATTCAAATATTTTGCGACACGACGTTTCTAACGTGTATAGTATGCGCAAACTAGTGGTGTATGCAAAGCCGTGGAAGTTACATTAAAAACTACTTAACCATTATGAACTATATTGGAAATTTTTGTTCTTTTCAGTCAAATTTAATTCTAAAAAAAACTATCATTGAATTATTTGAAAAAATCTTGTCTATTGTACTAATTTTTATATTAAAAATGGAGAACTTTGCATTAATAGAATCTTACGGAATAGAATGCCGTATATTATGTTATATGTATTTTAAAATTTGTTGGTAAATAACAGTCTAAACCTAACATATAACAGCCTTCGCATCGAAATTGTATAGCATTTGTATTTCTTCTTTTCTTCAGTAAATAATCGAACATCGAAGAGCGAAGGACTCAAGTATATACAAAAGAGCGTAGAAAAAACAATTGGAAACAATGAATAGAGAAACAGTGAATAATTTTGAAAATTCTTCAAATTCGACATTCATATGTAAGTAACGTTTTTTTTTTTTTTTTATATAAAAAAGAGGACGAGTTACCAAAAAATATTTTAAATATATTCTTTCAAAATTCATATCTTGTTTGTAATACAATATAATATAAATTCTATCTAACAAATTAAACATGACGATATCTTCGTGAAAATTATATTCTCATTTAGATGAAGATTCGAATTTGAGAATAAATCTCAATAATGCCATGCTGATTGACGAGATTTTATCAGACACTAGTGATGAAAGCTTTTACGACACAATGAATGAAAACACGTCAATTGCAATAAAACAAAGTGAAAACATTTTAAATACGTCTGAATATTATGACAGTACAAGTTTTTTATCCTTACCCGATACGAAATCTCATACGAATTGTAAAAATGAGAATCTTATTAATGTAAATAATTCACAACATCAACAAGACGTAAAAGCTGAAAAAAAAGATAATACACATACGTCTGTCTCGTTAAAAACACTATTAAGACAGATGTTTGATGAAATTTTAGGAAAATCTGATTCTGCAAAGCAGACAAACGAAATTGATTCTACCAGAAATTTAGAGAATGAGTTCTCATCAAGTAATAGCAACTTAACAGATAAATCGAACAATACATTTGAAACAAATAATAACTCGATGTGTGAAACAGAAATATTTCATGATATAATTAAAACTTCAACTGAGGATGCAAATGATCTGAGCAAAATTAACGCTTCACCTTCTTGTGATACATATACTTTAAACAGACTGAATTCTGAGAGATTAATTACAATACTGGAGAATTCCAATGAGAGTAGCGGTAATTCACATTCAAATTGAATCTAACACATGGTCTGGAAAATGTATAGGCAAATTAAAGAACTTCTTTTCTTGGAAACTGAACAAATGCACGAATAAACAGATATTTACTACTAGTGAGATAAGTGATAATATTTCTATATCCTCAGATACATCGACTGAGATCGACATAGTAAATAAGGAAATTTTTCAAAAAATAAATGAGTTACGAACAAATGATTCTCTGAATATCGATATAAATTTCCAATTTGGAAATAAAACTATTATCATAAAATCTAAAAATCCTGTTAATTCGTTTAAAAATGAAATTAATTCTTCAAGTTCAAAATATGAAGAATCTGTTTGTCCAGACACGTTTTTTCATAGCTCAGAAACTGAAATAAAGAAATTAAAAGATCATAATAGAATTGGTAAGAAAATTGCAAAACGACGAAGTTTATCTATGTCAGAAAACAACATTGAAAGTTAGTATTATTACAGAATTTATATTTTTAATATTATATCTATAGTTTATATATAATTATAATATTTTACAATATCTATCTCATAATTATATCTTTGTAGGAGAGAAAGATCAAGATAATAATAATAATAAGAATAATAGTAAGTCGAAAACCCCACAGAGAATGGACTTTTTTAATAGAACAAATATTCTTGAAAGAAAATTTGTATCACCTAGGATTATTGCATCTCCTATAAAGCCTGTTACTTATCTAAGAAAAGTTTTTATGGATATGGAAAAAGAAAATAAAGGTGAATGGTCCTAATACAAATCTTTAATAATAAAAATTTTAATATAAAATTTAATATAACTTTAACATAAAAATTTTGAATTATGCATAAAATTATAAACAAACTAGTTTTTATATAAATTATAAAATGTTATAATATATTAAAATTTAATTTTTTTTTTCAGTACGAAATGTGAAGCAGTCGCCAATGCACAAATCAAGACAAACCAAGGTACCATTTATATTTGTAACTCCGGCAACGCCGGAACAATTAAAATAATTGACTATTAAACACTTTAGTCTTATTTATTACTATTTGTTGTTATTATTTATTATTGTTATGTATGTTATTTATTACATCATAACGACAAAAATAAAGATATTGTTTTATGTACCCTTTCAGTACTATAGCAGTTTTCAGTGGCTATTATATATCTTGTTAAATAACCCGAATTATGAAAATAAGTTAATAAGTAGGCTGAAAGTTTTATCAGCATAACAACCGCCACTATATTATGGAAATTAGATACTTCGCTCTTTCCCCTATAGATGCAGAATTACAACAATCAGTTACTTCTAAATTGGACATGAACACGAACATGAAGTTTGAAACTGTATAGAAAAGAATTTCTAAGAAAAACTAGTTTTGTTCTAATTTTATTGCCCCATAACGTGGCTGCTTGCAAGTAAAAGATTTATAAAGTTTAGAAGAACAATTCAAAGTAGAATGCCTCCTGAGTAATTTGGCAAGAGAGTAATCTATCTATCAAAAATTTCTACCATGTTATCTTTCGTTAGAAGATTAATGGAATTGTAATTCAATATCGAAATTTCCTGATTAGAAGCGAGTTCAATTACTCAAGTTTTCACAATAACGGTGAAAGAACATTGACAAGATCGTTCGAATATATTACAACAGTTCCGTTGCACAACAAGAAAGTGTTAAGTTTGTGCGGTTTAGCAGTGAAATTACTTTCTCCGTTACGACAATGTTGCATACGAATAATAACAATAATAAACATTATAAAATTATAGAGTTAAACTAATCTTTAGACTATTGAATAGTCATTAAATTCACTTAATTATGTCATTGTTTCCTAACTAGATTTTATTATGAAACAGAAATTTCATATTAGGCCATCTGTTTTTCTTATCTGCGAATTTTTGTTTTTAATTTAGTGATGAAGATACTGATTTCTTTTTGCTCTGTGTTCAGACAGATTGTAAAAGAAGAGATGTCATAGTTTTTAAAAGTTTAAGGAAAATTTCTAATCAATAATTATGTTGTTTTTAAAAAATGGGTCCCGTACTAGGCGACTTTACTCTATCTATGTAATGAATGTTGCAATCAATTAGATACTGATTATTCTTTTCCACCTGGAAGGGATCTTATTAATCATATATAAGTTATGCCACGTAAGTACATTACTTATAAAACACAGTCATCAACTTTCTCGTAAGTTGAGCGTAATTGAGCTATGATAAAAATGTCCAATGAGAACGTAGGACATAGAGCTTTTTACTAAGACTAATGACGTTTTAAAAATAAAGTATCGTCCTTACGCTAATGGCAAAAATGTATAAAAGTTGAATTAAAAGACAATCAATTCGATAATTTATAATAAATAAATAATAAATACATTGGTTCATTTTTTGTTTTATGAATATAGAACCGGTATATTTGTATACAGAGTATTTTATAATTGGATTTAAGCATGGACTTAATCATGTAGTTTTATAATACTTCTAATTAGCTTTATTTCGTTATACTTTATATCCCATAGCTACATAATAATTCCAAAGTTTACAGCTGTATGTTCATGCAATTTCGTATTTTTATAAACATAACTAAAGAATTCAAATCCCCAATATCTAGCATCATTATTTACTAAATATTATAACAAGCACTTTAAATATTTTAGATCCATTTTAACGTTATGTGTATTCTGTATATTTCTGTAGCTTCAAATTTTCCATGAATAATACATGGACATCCGCAGTCTAGTTACAGATGTACTCACTTTCTCAAATCCAACTTTTTCTGACAAATGCCTTTTCACAAAGAATCATATATCCCTGCTAAATTCCTTTTCAAAGATTTTACTTATTCAAATTCTCAATTTTCAGGTTTTGGATGTACCAAGGCAAAAAGACATCAACACAGTAGTGTGTCAGGAGCGATTGAAATGAATATGATCGCAGCCGACGACAGAGCATGCAGACTCCTTTCTCTGCGTGCACGACATGCTAATTCACGATTAACGTAATTGTTTCTTCTCCTCGATGACGGAAGATGGAAAGCAAGATCGAATCTTCTTGAAGGGAGATGGAGAGAGGCAAGCCACGCGGTTCTCCAGAGCTTATCAGTTCGTGTCGGGCAGCCGTGCAATGCGTTGCTTCGTCTTACAGTTTATTTGTGCCATCAATATTACGTGTGATACACATTGAACGCTTCACAGGGTATACAGGGTGGCCTATTTTAATCTATAAATGCAATTATCTTCATAACTGTTCGTTCTTCGAACAATTTGTTCTCTTTCGAGAAGGCAGTAATTTAATTTGTTTCCAAGTGGACGAACAAAAGAAATATGAAGATCAGTACTATTTTTTTAAGTGGATGCAGCAGATCATTTCCTATAAAACAGTATTAGTCTATGTATGTCAAAAAACTATTAGTTTAGAAGATATTTTATCTTTAATTTTATAAAATCTGTCATATGAAAGTTGAGGAAGAACAAGGGTATTATACAAAGCCTTTCATACATAGATTTTATAAAATTCCACTTAAAAAAGTAGTATTGATCTTCGTATTTCGTTAACACATCCAGCTAGAAACAAACTAACTACTGCTTCCTCGAGAACAGAAGAAGTTGCATTTGAAACATTTTTCGAATAACGTACGGTTACAAAGATAATTGCATTTATAGATTAAAATGAGGCACCCTATATATGCCGGCTCATCGACTTCCGCTGACCAAGCAGCAACTATCGGAAACCGCCAGCGCTTTTGCATCCAGCCGAAAACTTCGGGTACGTCGCGTTTCAACGCGACCGGAAGAAGCTTCTTCAGAACAAGCCGGTAACACGTGGACTCTCTCGCATATGCCAAACTTTGCCAAACCACTCGCGTCGAGAGGTTGAGCGATCGCGTAGAAATCGAATTTGCAACGCAACAATTTTTAAGATATTGCCACATTTAAATTCTTTTTCGCAAGTACTCCCTTTTAATCGGTCAATATAGGATCAATCTCTGATCGGATAAATCAATAGCTAGTTAATTTTTCGCTCACGTAAGCTCATGTTTGGATAAGTAAATTTCAGTTAATTGGGCATTAACTAAAATTTTTGTTCTGAACAAATGAAGTTCAGAGTTCTACTATAAGTAGATAATACTTCTAACAACATCGCATTATAAAGGTGGTTTTTGATATACTTATCTATGATATGCAACGATTATCGACTGTTTTATGTCGAAGCCTATCGCTTTTGTAGGAAAATCACAATCCCTACAAACATTTAAGTCGACATATAATTTTTCTATTTCTAATTTTGTGTTTTTGTTTTTTATCAAGGATTTAGGAATCATAATTTTAAATTCTAAATTTCTTGACTATTGTTGTAATCTAATGCTTTTGCTAGCGCTCACTTGTGTCGATATTTGATTTACATCTCTCTTCTGTCGTAACACAAGTGATAAATGGAGCATTTCTAGCTTCTAAATCACTATCTCTATTGTGCTGTAGTGAATGGTGGCTTTTATTCTTGATCATGACAGTATCCTTGTTGATAAGTTTCGCTTGGGAATGTTTCTATTACGTGTTTACTTGAAAGGATAAAGAATTTCTGTGCTTTGTTTCAATAATGCTCAAAATCTTAAATAATATCGATAGATAGTAATTTTTACTATGTTCTTCTGCTGTATTTAAATTATACAGAGCATAGTTTTTGTAGTTTTCTAAAGTGCATCTATCATGGTATGATAAAAAAGTTTGAAATGTTTTTCTTTTTTGAGAAACATTTATTGTAGAAAGGTACAAAATTATTTTATATTTATGTATATGCATTGAAAAAAAATTGGTGTCCCAGAAGGAAACTAGATCACTCCAAAAAAAAGGTTATTATACGCTACAAGTTTTCATTCACTTCGATAAGTTTTTACTTATTTCAAAAAATAGTGAATCAAAACCCATATTGTATATGGACAATTCTTATTCAGAATGATCTATCAAACATGCTACTAAAGTTATTTGGTTTCCTACTGGAATATCCCACATACATGAGCATCTCTTTCTAATAGTAGTATTATTAGCGCAGTTGATCAATATGGTTTCCGAACGGTTCATATTGAGTTACTTATCTGCATATTACTTATCAATAATAATACAAAACATATATCTTGCCTGTTTAAATAAATATCTTGTTTCCACGTTGTTCAGCATTTAAACACAAAATAACACGTACATTTATATATTTTTACTTTGTACAACACAAACATACGTACCTTTTGCAACATCATAACATTTTGGCAGCAGTAATACTATAAAAAATTTATGTGCAATCACTGTTTATCTAGTTAGAATACAGTGAATTTTCAATCAGCTAATACTTGCTTAACTGTATTAAAAAAATATATTAAAAAATTAACAAAAATTGAACATTTTAAATGTTCCAACATTTTCGGTTCATCATGTGTTATTTTGAAAATAAATTCTAATTACGAACTATTCGTTCGTAACAACGAACAAAGTTTTGTAAAACTATGCTCATCATCCATTGCAACTATTGTCCCTATTGCTATTCATCGGCGCCGTTGACTAAATCTATTACAATCGGTCCATTACTACTGTTTTCCATTCCGCCGGAAGACGGGACAAGGAATCGGCTACTAACAGGTTCCTGAACACTCTGCGCGTTGTTATATATCTTGGACACTTCGTTGTAATAATTAGCGCCATATCGTCGTATCATTTCCGCTATATCTATATTCTCATTGTACATCATCAAATTTTCCTTCACGCTATCAGACACACCCATCGTCGCTACGCTATTGAAACTTTGTACTTTCACAACATGCTCCTTTATGCCCAAAGTATGTTTTTCTTTGGTCTGATTTCTACAATCGCCATTCGATTCAGTTATAATTCTCTTCTTCTTTTCTTTGGCACAATCGTCATTCGTGTCGCTAGACTTGCCATTAGGTTTCGAACGTTTCATTTTTTTCGTACAATCGATCACCTTCTCTAGTAAATGTAACCCTAGCTCTTCCATCCTCTTCATATCTCTAATGGCAACTTGTACTAACATCTCTCGCTCGAGCCGAGTTGGCGACTCCTGATTGATAATCTCGTCACTTCTTCGAACAATTCGTAACACTTCTTGTATGTCATCGTCCGAATTATCCTCGATGATAGAATCTTTCGTAATTTGTTTTTTTTGCTGTTCTAGCTGTGATTGTTCCTGATTTCCCGCTAACTGTTGCTCCTCTCTCAACTGTAGCTGTTCTCCTTGCTGCGGCTGTTTTCTTTGCTCTGTTGATGTTGCTCGTATTGTAACTTTGACTGGTGAACTTGAAATACTTGCATTTGGCACGACTATTGGCATAATTAACGGCAGTATCAAATGTATCGTTTTAGAGTCATCCTCTAACTTTTTCGATGTATATTTTTCCATCTTGTTTAAAGTGAAGTCTTTTTGATTTGTGTTATTTTCTTGTTTCTTGTGTTCAATAATGTTTTCTGGGTTGATATTCACCGGTTGAGTATATGTACCACTTGGTAGAGATGTAACACTATCACTTTTCTTATCACAGTTCAAAATTGTGTTTGATGCTGCAGTGAACTGCGGCTTATGACACGGTTCGTTAAGCATTAAAGTATCACTCGAAGATGTCGAAGTAGCGTCTTTCAAATTGCTTTTTTTAGAATCACTCACTTCGTGTATGTTACAGTTTTCAGTCACAAACAACACATTTAACTCAAAAGGTGTTTTCGGTGCGCCATGAACCGTAACGTCACCTGCTATTTTATTCTCTGGTATTGCGCATGATTCCTCCAACCTGTTCGAAGCGTCAATTTTCTCCCGCGCTATAATTTTCTCACGAACCATCTGCTCGCTTGCTACAATATTGCTAGCCAAATATCGATTTGAACATTGTACCGCGTCCACAGACGGGTTGCAACATTGGCAACGACTATTGAACACAATAGGATCGATACAAGAAACAGTGCTTCCATGCATATTTTTGTCTGCAATTAATTCCATTTTACGATCCGATTCAATTTGAATCTCCATGTCGTCAAATGCTTTCTTCAAATGCTTTCGCTTCATTAATTTTTTGACAATAACTTCCTCTCCTATTTTCAAAGTTAAACACAACATTTTGTGTTCATTCGTTGTAAAATTTTTAGTAGACTCAATTGTCGTATTGTTGAAAGATTTTGGGAATTTTTTACATACTTCGATTTCATTTTTCGCCCATTGGGTTCTTTTTATATTTATGCTATGAATTTTTTCGTATATCTGGTGTTTCAATGAAATGTGTACATTCAAATCAGTTTCACATTTAAAACACTTTCCACATAGTTCGCATGCCACCCCCAGGATAACAATGGAGCAATCGCGCAATATTACATCATTAGGAATATTAATCCTTTTCATTTTACGGCCACTGTTCATCATTTTATATTTGCACTGAGATTTTTTCCTTTGAAGACCGATACAGTGCAGAAAATCTTCCTTACTGTTTATTTTCGACACGTCAAGATTATATGTTTGGAAACAATTTTTTTCACCATGCCTGAGTATCCTCAGCGAGTATCTGCCTGGATCTCCGATAGTATGATAGTCCTGTTGCATACGTGGCGCCATCTTTTAAAAGTTACGGAGTTCTGCGAATGTACAATTCTACAATTTTGGGATGTTATAAATTAATAAGTACATAACATATTGATAAATTTGATACAAATTTGATGAAAATATGCTATTTATATATAATTATTAATATATAAATATTTGAACAGTAGTAATAAATGTTTACAATGCATGTTCAGCAAATGTAAAGTTACTCTGTGGTTTATAGATGAAAATATCATTTTAAAAGGTATTTTGTCACGTTATAATCAATATACGAATTGTAAAAATAGTAATATCTTTGTTTCATTTTAAAAATATTTTCAGCATTGTGATATTTTTAATTATTAAATTTTACTATTTATTACACTATTTTGAAATATATTTTTTTGAAATATAATTTACGATTGTTCATCATTATAGTTTGTTGTAATATTTATAGTATAGAATAGCAAAAAAATAGTAAAAGTGAATAAATTAAAAAAGAAATATTTTTCAAAAAATTGATTGCAACAATGATAGTCAAATAATAATTAAAACTGACTAAGAATTAATTTAGTATTCATATTTATTTAATACTATTATTTGTAACTATAAGTAGATTTGCACAGATAATTATCAATTTCTGTTCATAAATATTAAGTATAAAGAAATTAGAAATTATTAAACTTTACATACAATACGTTAAATATGTTATATAATACGTTATATAAATATATTAAATAAATATTATATACATATAATACATATAATACTAGAAGTATTAAATACAAAATAAAGAAAAATAAAAAACAAATAACTGAAAAGCCCATTATCATTTTTAAAATATTTTTGTTATAAGTATATTTTTACAAGTTCTTTTCATAATCGCATCAAACTGATATAAAAATATAAAATACAAATAAAGTACAAAAATAAGTTGTTTTATATCTTTCATCAACTACTTACTTTGTAAAACCAGATTACAATTAAAAGATTACATTTTCTAATTAATTAACTAATAAAATATAAAGTGAAGATTTAGTACTCACAAAAAAAAATTTCGAAGATTTTTCTTTCTCATTGCATCAAATTGTTGGAGAGATATTAAAATATTCCCCAAATAGTTTGGGAAACATTATGAACTTCGGGTACAAAAACATCAGCTGTATAATGGCGTAATTCCAATGTTGCCGAACATGAACTATTATTTCTATTATTATGATTATAAGATTGATATTTTGACTATAATTACAAAGATAATTGAGGTCGGCTAATTAATAAAATATAAAAATACATATGGAAATTTTCCCACTTCAATTCAATTCAACGCAACACAGAAAACTGAATCTGTGGTAGATCCAACATCACGGTATGGCAACATCACGTAAGTAGTCAGTCAAGTAATACGATAAGACCCACGGCATTCGACCAATAGGAAGGAAGATTGTATATAACACAACCAATCGGCGTCCTTATTTCATATGCTGTAGGACTCATACTATATAAGAGCTGGGTACAATTTATCTTACTCAGAAAGCAGCTGCCGATGCTATGCTTGTTGTTGCGTATTCAGAGACAAAATTCATAAAAACAAAAAAATACGATTATTTTATATATAAAATATAAAAATATATTTTTATATCTTATTACATTATCTGTTTACTTCTATACCACTATTTACTTATATATCATCCAGGATATGAACGGAATGTCCATCATAAACTAAAGTTTTATTTATTAAGAATAATAAAATAAAATAAAGAATAAAATATTTATTGAGATGTATTCGAAATATACATATATAGATACACATATGTATTATACATATATGTAATACACATGTATTTATTTAAATAATTTTCTGATTCATATCCAAAAATATTTAATAGTTTTAAATATCGAAGAGTGTATTTTAAAAATCGTAAGAAAATCTTACTATTATAAATTTATATTTAATATTCAAAAATGTAAAGATAATTATTTTATATATATATACATAAATTTAATGTACGACTTAAATTATTAAAAAACACTATTTTAAAATGGACAAAATAGATTTCATTGTGAAAAATTATCAAGACGGGTCAACTTACATGGTTGATAACCACTGGGAATGATTGTATTATACCAGACTAAATATGTCTCAGCATAAACATACATATTTCATGTATAGCATATGAAATGACTATTGTAATTATGTATAGTATGAAGTTCATTCAGATTGTTTCGTAAAATTATCAGTCACAAATGTTAATTAAAAATTAATATAATAAATGGATATTAGATTGTATAATAAAATAATTAATTATCATTAATACTGATAATTATTAAATTTATATATTATTGATAACTTTTTATTAAGAATTATTTAAATATCGATGTAAATTGTAGTACAAAATTTAATTCTAAGACAATATGACATATAATTTGATTCGATTAGCTACTATTGTTTTCTAAGTTTTTTTACAAGAAAGTATGTAATACATACTTTTGCAAATGTAATTCTAAAAAATTTGTATGATTATTGGCAATATACTATATAGATTAAAAATTTTAATAAATATGGTCCTGTGGCGCAACGGATAACGCGTCTGACTACGGATCAGAAGATTCCAGGTTCGAATCCTGGCAGGATCGAAGATTTTTTTTTTGTTTTTAATAAAACAATTTTTTTAATAATATGTATGTTTATGTACTATTTTTCATTTATGCTATATTATTATGTAAGATATTAGAAATAAGTTATTAATATAGAGCTATAACTTATGCTTTAGACCATTTGATATTATAAAAATAAATAAATTATCCATCATTGGATATTAGAATACCTAAATACAGGTATAAAATATATTATTATATGAATTAACATAGTTTCAATTTATGCAATCAATGGACTGCTTTATTAAAAGATGAAAAAATATATGATGAACGAATTCTATAAATCTTAATTAAATTTAGTTTAATTTCAGTTTCAATTTCAATTTCACAGATGTTATATATAAAACATATGTAACCGTCCATACAATGCAGCAATTCGTTATAATTATTATACTTTCTTAATATATTTTTCTAACTTTAACATGCCAGTGATTTTGAATACACCTTCAGTTAGTAATAACAAAATTGATAATTGTAATCATTTTGATGAAACAACTTCAAATATAGAAAAACAGATTAGATATTTATATTAATGACAACTAGCTACAAATATTATTCAATTGAAATATTTGTTGTTTCTATTATAGGATCGACTTGGCCTTGCGAATGTATTTCTCAATATGGATATTCGTGCTAGTGCAATTCATACGTAAGTTTTTTAATTTAATTACGATTGACATGTGATTAGTTTAATTTATAACTATCTTCGCTATAAATGGAATATCTATTTGATATTTGAGAATTTGCATATGATAAAATAAAATATTTATAAGAAGGAATTCTCAAAAAGATTACAATGATCCGAGAGGAATCTATTTTTATAGTCATTAAAAAAGAAGAAAGTGTAGAATTCTCAAAATAGTAAGAATAATTTATGAAATAAAATTAGATTACAAATTATAGTTTATATATTGAATGTTTCAATTACAATCAAATCAGTTACAACCAAATATTTTTCAATTATTATTATAATTTCGATCATGTCTCGTTGAAAATATTTACAAAATTTGACTATGTGATGAGTTGGTTAAAAATTTTTTATCGTAAAAACAAAATACTTATGTATACATATATTCCCAGTCAAGAAGATAGCACACACGAATAACATATAGATAAAGTGTTCTATCATTTCACTGTTGTTACAAAACAATTTTTTCTTATTATGAAAAATATCATGACCTCTTTCCAGTAATTTGCATATTCTGAGTTTGTAGTTTAACAGTGTTATTCGTATAAATATAAAATTGTATATACGTTATTAGAAATTAAAAATATAGCGAACGTGTGTTGTCTTTTTGATTGAAACTGTATGGAACTTGTTATATTTGTACAATGCTTATACTCATACTGTCGTGAGAATAGAACCATCAGTAGCGTTTGATTAGAATGATTCAAGCAGAAACTTATGAGTTGTGTAACAATAGAGCATTTCTTCCTAACGATGTCATCTCATTATGCAAGCATGTATGTACATATATACATATGTACTTTTTCTATGCATTTTATTATTTCTCATTTTAACAACATGTGTTCCTTTTTCCTAGAAAAAGAATACTTCTTAGGAAAAATATCCTTGATATTTTCGCAAAATTTCGTAAATTTTTCGTAAATTTATTTATCATTTCAAATTCAATATACTTCCAAATTTATTATCAAATAACATTACATGCTTGTCTGTAAAACTGTTCTCAATTTCTTCATTCTTATTTCCCATTCTTTGTATTATTATTTTATTACTATTTTACTATTTTATTATTTTTTAATTTACTGAGAAATTAGATCCGACGAAAAGTTTTCCAAAGATTCTTACTCAATTATAAATATCTTCAACATGGTAAATATTTAATTTTTTTTTTTTCAGTACTACATAGTGCAGACAGTCAATGAAGATTTACTGCTTATATGTTATGAAATAATGAAGGATTAATCTTTAAACTCCGATTAGTTATCGAATAGTTATCATGTAATTGTTTCCTAATATGTGAATTTACATAATTTCTGTTTTTAGTTTAGTATGAAGATTCTGTTTTCCGATAGAAGAGATATCATAGTTTCAAAATATATAAAAAAAATTTAAGAAAAGAGCTTTTAGTTAAGAATTAAAATGAGTTCCATATTAGACAACTTTACCCCATTATGCAAAGGAAAAAGGTCGATATCTACAACATATCCAAAAATCATCGAAATCGGGGAGGAAGTAACTTTCCTATAACTTCGTATATTCATATTTATATCATTCAAATATATATTTATATAAAAATTATAAAACGTTACTAAAAAAATATATTATAAAAATGATTAAAGTTATTAAATATTTCACATCCGTAGAATACACATCTGGCGAAGAAACAATCTTAGATTCATCTCGTGGACCATGCGAGGGTCCACTGGGTGAGGACGATCTTCAAACATTCGACTTCATCAGCAAGCTGAAATTAGATCTTTTAGAGACGCAGTACACTGGCGTAACGCGTGTCAGAGGTAGTAATCGTATGCAAACCGCCTACAGATTAGAAAAGGATGCAGACGTCACCCTGCCAACTAAGTATTTACGATCGACCTATTTTCCAACAAATCGCTTAAATTTTTTACAAAAACTGGCCGCACATATATACATTCTACATCTCTCTGTTTTTTGTACTGTTTGTCAGGATTATACTTCCAAACGGATTGCCAGAGGAATTCAGCGCAGTCTGCACGTTCAGAGCCAAAAAACTGCCAAAGTATACTTGGCACATTATCAGAATCGTCGACATGGAAAACGAGCCCCAGTTTTTAATCGCAATGAACCCAAAAACCCAAACTTTGGATTTGTCCATGAAGAACCAGACAAAGAGACTCCAGACGGTGTCGTTCACCGCCGATCGTGTAAGTAAAATGAAATCTTTTGCAATGATAATAATGTTAATTAGAAAGATAATGATATCAATCGATGTTAGATTGTAAATTGTAAAAGGATTAGTACAACTATAGGAATTGAAATATCTTTAATTAAATAAATTGATATGAATACGTAAATTGATTGTTCAATATTGAATGACTTCAATTGGAACATTTTTAATTGAGTAAAGGAAAACAAAGATGGCACAATGAAAATGATAAAATCTTAGTTTTCTTCAGTTTTAAAATGATCCCTGAATTCACATTTCACAGTTGAAATACAGTTGAATATAGCATCAAAAATAAAATTCAATAATCTACGTTAGTTGAAAAAAAGGATGTTGCAAATGACATGTTGGCCTTCAATGGGTCAATGAGTTAAAACAGAACGAAATATCGACAAGCCAAGCGCATTTCTACTAATCAGCTGAATAGCTGTCAGATCCGACCGTGTTTAACGCTGCTCCCTCTTAAAAATGTCAACGTGGATCACGTTGGATGATTAAAACAGGCCACGAGAACAAACGCGGATACTTCAAACAGCGATGTCACGGCATTCTCATGTAAAAACACGTCTCCTGTCAAATATCAATGGAGATGCCGCGTTGGCATATGAATTAGACTCTGACGTTGAAAATCGTGTCGCGGGTCATTGCGTAAGCCTCACGCGAAATAATTTTTAGGGCGACCAGAAGGACGTGTTCAGGATGCGTACAGCGTCGAGAAAATTAATGAGAATACCATTCACCGTGACATTTGTAACGCTTCAAAGAAATGTTAATCGTCCTGCTTTTAATGAATCGAAGAAATTCTGAACGCATCGACAGAAAATTGTTAATGACGGTTAATGATCCCTATTTTTACTTAGAAAACTTTTAACATGCTAACTAAATTATCAAATTCTAAAATAATTGTTTCTTAAATAGAAACTTCAAAGTTTGTACTGAAATAGAAACGTACTACGAAATGACATTGATTTCTTAAATTATTAATTACGTAAAATTATCTAAAATTTAGTGAACTAGAGTTATTAGTGACAAACTAATTAAACATAATATAAATTCAATTAGAGAATATCAATCTTATTTTTCGTAAGTTTAATACATATTTGTAACGAGCAAAAAATTGGATAAGACGTTTGTTTGGAACAGATGTTCGATAAAAATTGGCACAAAATTAATATCGGAATCTTCAAGAATAAGCTGGTAATATACATTGATTGCGACTACGTTGGCATGCAAGATCTGAATCCACGAGGACCTATCAAAGCGGATGGCGAAGTCTCAATATCGAAAATATCGCACAGCAAACATACTGTCCCGGTAAGTTCGATCATTCACCTTTGATATTGCGCATGGGAAAGATAAGATCAGTAGCGTTATGAGACAGGGAACCTAATGCTCATTAATTATTTTCGATCGATCATCGTAATTACCGGATATTTTATCTACTATATATTATCGATGCTTTTGTGCCGAGTTTTTTTTTTAATAAAATAATTGCAAATCGGTAATCTAGATTTGAATGATTACGATGAGATGAAAATTTAAATTATTAAATTATATTAAATGAAATATAATATATGTATTAATAATTTAGTATTTTAATAATCAAAAAAATTAAATAGTAAATATTTTCATGAATAATAAGTATTGAGTTTTGGATTCATCAGAAAAAGTTTTGTTAAAATCAGTAATTCAACAACCGTGTGATATCAGTTCAAGGTAAACGAAACATTTTGTGCTTGCTTAGATAAACTGCAGTATAAGGAAGTATTAAAAAAAAAAGTTCTTTCATTTGATAAATTTTTTAATCCCCTCAAGCAAATAAATAAAAAAAGAAGAGAAGAAATAAAATTAAAATTATAATCCCTACGATGTACTACATTATATCAAATTTTTTTATATAACCACATGACCGTGTTTCGTTAAACAATCTAATGGATATTCCCAGAAGAGTCGGAAGAGTCTTTCAGATCTTTTATTCGATCAATTTCGATGAACTCGGCGAAGAAGATCGGAAAGTGCACGACTGTAAGTAACATATAAAAGAAGTTTGCGCGCGCGAATTTCACAGAATGCTGCGTGATATATCTGCGGGGGATGCGCGCGTTGTTTCATACAAGACAAATGTATCTGTCGCATGTGACAATTAAGAAGCACTTAATTAATAAACACTTTATAATGAACGAGACTAAGACGTAACTGGGACAAGTTAGATTTAGCACGCTCAAAGTTCAGAAGCGTGCATAAAAACACAATGAATGCATCATTAGCCCAATTTTGCAAACGAATATCAAAAATTAAAAATACTTGCGAACTGCATTTTTTAATAATAACGTTTTAGAGTCCATTACAATGATTTATAGATATACATACTTGAACATTTGTAGAAACATTTTATGAATATATTTTAAGTGTGTCATATAAAATACAAGTATGTATTTTGAAATTTCATTGGTTCTGTAACGAGATACGAATATTATAGTTATGAATTTACTACAAATTTAAACAAATTTAAACATTTAAAACAAATTTATGAATTTAGTGTTTTGAAAAAAAAAAGTTATTGTGAAGTATATTCTACGAAGGTATTAATAAATAGCATAATGAGCAACTTAGAAGAATACTGATCTACAATATATAGTTCATTTTTAAATGTAGGTTCTTAGAAGAATAATATATCATTTCTAACAAATCATGAATGAAGTGATAAATCACATTGGAAAAAAAGAGCAAAGTGCTTTTTGACATTTTCTGATTTTTAATAATTTCAAAAATGAATAAAAATTAAAATTAACAAATATTTTTACGGAGAAGATTCTTATGTATATCTTTCTAGGATGCTATTTTAAAGCATTGAGTGTAAAGCGCGTTTCAATTATTCATCTATTCGTTTTTACTTCATACTCTTAACATAATTTTTCTTATATCTTTCAGATCGATATTCAGTGGATGGTCTTAAATTGCGATCCTACGAGGCCAGAGAGAGAGACCTGTGAGGAACTACCGGTAAATCTACACACACACATATATTTTACACAATTTCGTAGTCCATTAAGATTTTGTGATTGTAATTAACGTAATTGCAGAAGAGTCTTAGCAGTCCTTTATTATCTCAAAGAAGACCTAGCTGCGAAATTATCTGTCCACAGGGACCTCCGGGAGTTAATGGCACTAATGTGAGTTAGAGCTCTTCTTTATTAATAAACATTCCCATCTGATTGATCGATGCATCAAGTATAGTATCAAATAAACAAGTGCTTATATATTCAGTTCCCCTTCCATAAAGCTAACTCTTTAATATTAAATAGTAACCGAATATTACCCATAGAACTGAAAGTCAATAGTATTCAAAACCGTTTTGAATTGTTATGTCAACGTAAATGCAAAAGAAAATGAAAGTTTATACAATCACAAATGAGACTATAGAGGAGAAACGTAGTAAGTCAGATCTATTTTTCATAAGAAAGCAACTTTAAAATTCAATACACTGCTAGTTTGTAGAAGTATATAAATAATACTCTGTCATTACATCTCAAGTACAGTACAACCGCCCCTTGATAGATTTTCATTGTTCTCTCTTGCTGGAAGAACGTGATAGAAAGTGCTAACTTAGATTCGTGCTAAGAGCGTGGTAGAAAAAAGACTAGAAAAAAAAGGAGAACGGAAAAATAATTTTTTCTGTTCGGAAGGGATTTGAGTCGGTCTAAGATAACAATCCCTACAGGACCACTTATTGTTAATCTAATTGTTAAGAAAACAGAGCAGTCAATTTTAAACAAACGCGCAGCCTCACACAAACACACACATACTCATCAATAAATCAACCTACATATATAATTTCCAAGGGCTTAATTTTTCTAGGTCCAAGCCAGGCGACCTCTACATTTATTTATTTTTCTTTGTATAACTTCATTACTATTATCCATTATATAACTTAACATTTTAATATTTTTAAAATATTTTTGGCTAATTACATACTTCGTCCGAAAATGAAATAACTGTTAGGTTTTATCAAAGACACAAGGTTACTCCATCTATAGTTGTTGGATATAGAAGATTCGGCGACTGAATAGTAACGCTTTTACAGTTTTACAAGTATTTATAGTTTTTTGAGACAAAGAGTAAGAGTGATGTGTCTTTATAAATTCTGACTAATCAATTATTTGTTAGGATTTGATTTACACAGAATTAGGATTTAATTCTGTGATTACTTCAAACGAGCTAACTTCAGGCAATAAACAATTTTAAAATTATCTTCTTGTAAAAATTTGTTTATATATTTTGTTCTAACTGTCAAATGTTATAAAATCAAGAAATCAATAAAGACAGATTTATTATATTTTTCGCTTGGAAGAACTATAATTCTTTTCCTACAATTTTAGAATGGAAATATTTTAATACCAATAAAATATATATCCGTTCCATTAACATAATATTTATTTAGGGTTTACCTGGCTTAGCTGGTTTACCTGGACCACCTGGACCAATCGGAGAACCTGGTTTACTTGGGAGACCGGGTTTACGCGGACCACCTGGAGAACAAGGCAAATCAGTGCGTTTCTATAGAAATAACAAGATGATTTATTTTGTTTGTCCTATTATATGTTACTGCGATACTTACTAGGGACCACAAGGATTTACTGGTGCACGGGGATTTCCTGGAAATCCTGGTCCCAAAGGACCTACTGGACCAATTGGTCTATCTGGAGCAAAAGGAGAAAATGGTGAAAGAGTACGTTGCTTTCATTTATTTTATTACAAATCATTTTGAAAGATCACTGCAGTCACTGTGATGATTACACTCAGTTTGTATAACACTAATTTTCATTAATCATTGTATTAACATTTAGTTTGGTTTCTATAGGGAGACATGGGATTTCCGGGATTGAAAGGAGACCAAGGTTTACCAGGACCACGTGGTTATCCAGGTCCTTCAGGTCCTCCAGGAAATATCAGTGACTATCGTGACATCATACCACGATTTATAGGGCCACCAGGTCCTCCAGGATATCCGGGTCAAAAAGGAGAGCAAGGGGAACACAGCGACAAAGGAGAACAAGGTCAAAAAGGTAGTCGCTCGATATCTATTTTTACGTTACTTTTTTCAAGTGTTCAAGCGTGATCGTGTCAAATGTTAAACGTTAGCGATTTATTTCATACGATTACGTAGATTTGTCCGATAAATAATCCTTGAATAGATATACTAATTTAATCTTGTTAAAAAACCGTGTAAGATTGTAAGTGTCCACGTGTGCGCGATGATTCATCGTTAAACACATTATTCTTCTACCAGTGAGCGCAGAATGCTTAATTTTCGGTTTCTTCAAAATTTTGTTCAATAATAAAAGACATTCTGTGATGAGTTGAAAATTTTTTCTTAACGAAATTTTAAATAGATTAGTTGTAAGTTGTTTTTTGACTCCTTTTAATATTAAGTAGTATCTAAATGAATGTTGATTTGAATATGTTGAAATGATATTTCTTAATAAATATATTTTCTTTACACTAATTTGTGATATAAAAATAGACATTTCTTACTGAAAAGTTTAATTATCTATTATAAATTTTTCTTCTTAATAAGATTATAAGCAGTTAGATTTATAACATTATTAATAGTAGCTGTTCTTTGATTCTTTGTGATGCTAAGCGATAAATGAATCTCATATGCTTCGAATCAGTTAATACGTTAATTGCAACGTTACAAAAGGTCATCGACACTTTTGAAGGAATAATTCTTGCCAATGAAGTATGTCAACAGCCTCATATTTAAAGGTCGAGCGCAATCGTTCTAATGGTTTCAACTACTTAACCAACATATTCCTACTTATTCTATATTTCTCCTTTTTTCTTCTTTTTTTTCAACTATGAACCTACGAAACTTATCCAAATCCATATTTTTATAAGTAAAGTTAAAGAAATAAAAAGGAAAAAATTTTGCGAACAAATTAACGTTAAAAACCAAAATAAGTAGTAAATATTTTATCCTTTTCGAATTTCTTTCTTTTAGATTTCATAATTTACTGACACGAAATGTAATTGTTAACAAAAATTAAAATTGCAGCATCCTCTGATGCGTGACATGAAAACAATATATTGCCATGCACATCGTTGCTGACCTAAATACAGCTATTTGAAGTGATTGTAAATCAATTTGTTGCAATCTGCCGCAATATCCGTAAACCCATTCCTTTTATTAATCACTAAATATATATCGTTCTCTTGATAAAAGTGACTACGTAGCAACTCTTGATATATATTTAATTGTAGGCATTCTAATGCTTCGTTATTACATGATTTAGCTTAAACGTTTAATGATAAATTAACAATTAATATATATATCTTGCAGTATAAACTTAAATTTAAAATTAATCACTTGCGAAAGAAGTTAGTATAGACGCTAAAACTTAAATTAATTATCATTTAAATATGTATCTATATTTTTCCCATCAAGTACCCTTCAATTGAATACCTTTCTAATTACATAGCAATTATTTAAAGAATAATCTTAAATAAAATACGTACTTTTATCTACATAACCGGTGAAAAATATACAGGTGAACCAGGAGAAAAAGGTAATCCAGGACAAGATGGGTCTCCTGGATCAGAGGGAAAGCCAGGCCTTGATGGTTTTCCTGGACCCAAAGGAGAAATAGGATTTCCAGGGTCCTCAGGGATTACTAGGTCTTCGTGGTGAAACTGGAGCACCCGGAATTCAAGGTTCAAAAGGAGAAGCTGGAGAACCTGGCCGCGATGGCAAGTTAAATTTAAAAATAATATCTTGGTATATATCGAAGTTCTTAATATATTTAATTTATTTATTCAGGTTTACCAGGTTCAATAGTCGGATCCATTGTACCAGGACCATCCGGTCCTGAAGGCCCCCCTGGTTCACCAGGAGAAGATGGTTTACCAGGAATGAAAGGAGAACCTGGTCCTGTTGGTCCACCAGGTCTTCCAGGATTGCAAGGAAAGAATGGTCCTCCTGGTTCTCCGGGACCTCCAGGATTGCAAGTAAATTTATATATTCAAATCCAGATTTAAGAATTAGAAATAATGAATTCTAAATTAATCTGATTGTTATAATCAGGGTTTACCCGGTTTACCTGGGGAAGTAGGTACCCCAGGTCCTGGAGGAATCGAAGGTGCTGTTGGAAAGTCAGGACTACCAGGACTGGATGGACGACCTGGAGAAAAAGGCGATAGAGGTCAGCAAGGAGAACAAGGTCCTGTTGGACCACGAGGTTTACCTGGAAGTCCCGTGAGTTTAATTTATATTATTAATCTGTTATAAAATAAAATAAATACATTATGGGTTTAGAGTTATGGTATTCCTCCTAATGTCTCTACCTTGGATCTCTACCTACATTAGACGTAAATTAGACATAAAACATAAAGATAATATTAAATAAATTTCATTAGTACCACTGATTTAGGCGCACAATTATGTTTTTCTTTATCTAACGTACGTAATTAAAAAAATTCAAAGAAGTAGAAATAAACTTCTTTAGGGTACACCAGGTTTACCTGGAGCCGCTGGTATTCCAGGGTTAGATGGACGACCAGGTCCACCTGGCCCTCCAGGTTCTTCTGGGCCACCAGGTCCACCAGGAATGGTTTCAGACATGTTAAATACAAATAATGTGTTGGAAACTATCGGTAGTCCAGGCGTTAGTGGACCAAGAGGTGTGCCAGGTACTCCAGGATTAGTAAGTATTTCAAATATTGTTTAATAATTTTCTTGTTTGTTTAATTAACTGGTATAGCAAGCTTAGTACATGTCAATAGGTTCAATGTTGACATTGTATTGCAATTTTTAATTTTATTGTTACATTTACTATCATCAAAAATTAGCCAGGTGAGAGAGGACCTCCTGGAGAACGAGGCCCACAAGGTGAAATGGGACTACCAGGAATGCCAGGGAAAGATGGAGCGCTGGGGCTTCAAGGACTACCAGGTGTCAGAGGACAAACAGGAATGCCAGGAGTCCAAGGACCACCAGGCCGAAGTATCACCGAATCAGAAATTCGAGATATATGTGCCAGTGTGTTAAGAGGTGGATATCTATTACTCTGCACAGTAACGTTATTTTATCGAAAAATATAAAGCAGATGGATACTTATTAATTCGAAAATATAGTTGGTAACACGTTTAAGAAATATAGGAAAAGTTGGAATTGCTAGCGAGCAACAATATTCACGGAACACATGACGTGGCCCGTTCTTGGCACAATGATTACGTAGAAAAGTAAAAGATAACTATTTCTTTTATTGCTGCGTACATATACAGAGCAGATAACTGAGATGGCAACACAGATGCAAGGTCCACCTGGTCCACCTGGTCGAGGCCGTCCAGGTCGTCCTGGATCACCTGGTCCACAAGGTCGCCCAGGTACACCCCTGAGAAAAAGGATTACCAACCTCTTTTGCCTGCATTCGACCCCATAACCTTAGAACATGATGGTAGAAATGATCCTGCTATGGGTTTTTGGTTTCTTCTATTTTAAAAATACAGCACTCGATCATCAAATTAGAACCAATCAAAACTTGTTTAAATGTTGTAAAGCGAATCAATTTCGTAGGTAGTTCTAATATTATGATCAAGAACTGTAACTTTTCCTCAGAAATCCATAATTGACGGTAAATCGTCATTGCACAAAAATATCTTTAATCTAGCAAATCACAATGGTTATCATCGTGATCGTTCTGTCACGAGTTGCTTGAAATTCCACCTTCATCCTTAGTTAGATTCAACATTCATCAGCGGCGTGATTTACATACACGCACGTCCGCTCGATTAACAATCGATCGGAGATTAACAAATCATGTGGCTATGTACGTCAATAAAGACAATGGAATCCTGCATGTGTCACAGAGAGGCTGAAAGAATTAACAGAAGGTCTTCGAGGGCCACCCGGGTTGCCGGGACTGGCCCGGCAGGGTCGTCCCGGTCGAACCGGAACCCAAGGCATCCCAGGTACCTACTAAATCAGATCTGTCTTTCTTAGTTAAAATGTTCAATCTAGCATTTTTTCATTGATAAAACTTTAATATTCTTTAATTTTGAAATGCTAGATAGAATACTTTAGCTAAGGAGATTAGATATCCTGACATTTTTTCTTCTTGTATGATATCCTTGTAATTTAACAATCCTACATTAAATTTGGTTCACTATTCATTATTACATTAGTCCTGCTGCAATTTTTAAGTTCTTATATTTCAATCTTGTTCATACCAAACCTAGAAGTATCAAGTTAGAAGAAAACAGCAAGGTCAAAATTAAGGTAGTAAAGAATATTAGGAAAAAGAAATAATATAGTCAATTTGTACTGAAATTTGTAAACAGTTAGCACTGTATGTTCACAGTATTAAGCATTTTTTGATAATGTATCGACTTAAAAATTAAATTAAGTTAAATTGAAATTTTGATTAAAAAATTACTTTTTAGGTGATCCAGGTCCACCAGGTTTACCTGGGGAACGTGGATTTGTTGGATTACCAGGACCACAAGGCCCCATAGGTCCTCAAGGTCCATCTGGTGAACGAGGTGAGAAAGGTGATAAAGGCCAGGAAGGTGTTGGTATAGAAGGTCTAATGGGTCCACGGGGATTGCCTGGTAATATATATAAGAACTTTTCCAACATTATTATTTGATTCATTTTTCTTGACAGAGGTTATGTTAATAGGTCCACCTGGCAATGATGGCGTTGGATTACCTGGAAGACAAGGAGAACGGGGGGAACCAGGCAAACCAGGTAAAGAGAAAAAAGTTATAAACATGTTTTTAAATTCTTCTGCTGGTATATTTAGTTTCGTTTATCGACAGGAATCCCTGGGATAAGAGGGCCAGCTGGACCTCAGGGATTACCTGGATTTTGCGAGTTATGCAATTATCCGAGCGCCAACTACTTACAGTATTCTCGCGGTAATGAAAAAGGGCCCTAAAATCATAAGTACTTTTAAGAATTTAAAAAGTAAAAAATATAAGAAGACCAATTAATGTCACAAGTACGATTAACTTTTTGCTCATTGAACACTTAAAACACTTTTCATATCACTGCCATATGAAAGCAAATACTTTTCGTCGATAGTGCGTATTTAATAAAATGAGTATTAGCCAGCGAAGAATGTTTCATACAAGCTACTATTTAATACGTGTCTCAACGTATCAGATAAGCAGGAAATGTTTGTAAAATGTTGTTACGAATATTTTTTTTAATCAAAAGTAAAAGAAAAGGAAAGAGAAATCTCACTTGTAATTCCTCGTATATAAACATACTTCATGCCACATGCAACTATCGCACGCGCAATGGTCCGATTCCTTGTTCTCCCGTCTAAAGAGGCGATGGCGCCACCGACAGTTAGTGCCAGTTGAAATCAGTGATGGCCGTAAGGCTCGCGGTGCACATTGTGTTGAGATTTCGTTGAGTTTGTTTATCGTGATATTTTCGTGGCAAGAAAAATTCTGTGACTCTCATTCGAGCGGGCCGATCATCGCAACGTATCCCCGTGAAAATCACATTCGGATGAGTCGTATTTGTCGCAGCGGCCCATAGAAACTCCGTATTTGCTTTTCTTGACAGTTCTGTCCCGTGTTCGGAGTAGCAGTAACCACTCGAGTGCCACGACAAGTGTCGTTACGTCGCTACTCAGGTGACTTTTTCAGAACAGCAGCCGTCCTAATGACGTCGTGTATGTGATAAAACGATACGAAAGGAGTCTTTGTCGACACGGGGACGGCGACCGATCCCTCTCCCCTCCCCATACACCCGTCGGCAATTCTTTTTCTTTTCACCCTTACTGGAGACACGCGCATCGAAAGCGTCTAAGGTATGTATACCGGCAGGCCAGGTTAGGTACATCGCCGTGTCTCGTGACGGCGTTCAGAACAATTTTTGTTTTTTTTTTTAACACGCGTGCTTTTCATTTCACAGCATTATTAGATAAAAATTAATGGACAATACTTTGATATTTGTATATGCTCGCTCTTACAGTGAGGTGAAGATTCGGTATTTTTATATTCGCATTTAAATATCAAGAGCAAGATTAAGGCAACTCGTTTGTGCAACTTTTATTACCGGTAGAATTTTAGTAAACAGAAAATGTAAGTGCGATTGAAATAAGTAACAATGATTGTCTAAAGTATTGTCAAAAAGTATGAATGTATGTATTTGAATAATATATGAAAACATAGTAGTTGTATTTAAATTTTGTCATTAAAGTCGGTAGTATCGATGCGGTTTCTAGAACGAGTGACAAGAGCTTAGATTTTGCTGCATCTGCAAGAATGTCCCCTTATTTATTTACCGTTATGGCATATTATAACGGCAACGATAAGTCCCGACAAATAAGATTAACTTCATATATAACTTCGTCTAATGTAATATAACGGACACTGTCCCGGCGAGTATACATATATATAGACATATCCTATCTGGCAAAGGAAGTGTTTGGTTCCCCCTTAAACGGTGTTTCACTGACACACGTTGCTTCCTCTATTCGGCACCAGTCCAAAACATTATTTTGATTGATTAACCAATGTACCATCAACAAAAGTTCGTAGGTTAGTAAAATCTCAAAGCGAAGAATGACGTATCGTGATTGTTAAAATCAATCTATAATCTGATCGTGTATCGTTCGAAATCGTATGACGTTTCGTACGATTGACATTTATCCCTGATGCTGGTACACACTCGATGGCTCGTATCTGTAAAATACATTACAAATTTTAATATCTTACTGTCGATTATTCTCAATACGATAGATCACATTTGACAGAATATCGATCACATGTCATTTGGGATTAACGCAATTAAAGATGTCACGCAATTAAAGATTATTTGTTCGACTTGTTCGATCGTTTCGAACAATGGTCGAGATATCCACGTCATCTTGACGAGACTCTGAGTTATGGGGAATCCGAAATTGGCCGCGCCTTTTGACCGCTCCATTTCGCGCGTTCCTCTGTACGCACCGAAACTGTCCCACATTCCCGACCGTTCCTCTGTCTCCTCAGGCGATCTTACTCCCCACCTGGCCCACTTATTGTATTGATTCAAACTTAGGCATCCACACGTTCCTCATTCCTTTGCAACTTCCTGCTTGACGATCTTCCTGTAACTCTTCCTGCTTAATCCTTCCGGCAACTTCCGCGCGTCACAAAGACAGTAATATTATCAGAGGAAATGTACTGGAGAAAATGGTATGAACCGATGTATAGTTGGGGAGAAGGGGGGAGGAGACTTTCAGGTTGCCCGAGAAATTCCTTCCGCCGACGTGAGCATTGTTCCGGTCTCTCAGTTCCTCTGTTCTATTCAGCAATCCAGTTATTTCATTTATCGTTTAGAGATACATTTTAGGTACATTAACGTTAGGTTATATGGATTGTATTCGAGATTTGTAACTCGATATTATTGATCCTGCGTATTGCTATTTGTAGTGGTATATGTAGGTATATATATTCGGGGTCGAAGACTTTTGTCATCAACAGCTTTCGTCGGGATGCTTTCTCTTTATGCGACCAGCAATCAATACACTTTTTAGATCGCAGTAAACAGAAATGGATGAAAAATGCCTTTTATGGAATGTCAGTTTCGTTTGCCTTTCTTATTATTAATATACGTTATTGTTGAATTATTATTAATATCATGAACAAGTTTTCATTTTGATTAATTTCATCATTCATTTAAATTTATAATTCGTCATATAAATTTGTGTATTTATTCATTATCAGTTTTTATCATAATATTGCAATGACAACAATTAAGTTTATTCTCGAAAGTAAATTAAATGTTTCTTCTTTCTGAAATATTGATAATTTATATAATATGAACATGTTATAGAAGAACAATCATTTATTTTGCTTACTCTTCCACAAAATTCACGATATCCAGTATATCAATTTTATATTTCATAAATATTTACATGAATTTAATTGTAAAATACAATATTTCAGTATGAATGAAAAACAGAAGCGAGCAAATATTAAAAGTAATATAAAAGACTAAAAAAGCACAAAAATTTTAAATATTAGAGATTCTAAATAATTAATTTAATAGAGATAAAAATAATTATTACTAATTACTAGACTGTGGATTTTTATGCAAATCCATGATTTGGAAAATATGATTAAAAAAATAAGATAACTATAGGAAATTATTTTCTAAATATTATAGAATGCACTTTGGATATTTTTCTTGGATAAGTGAGTAGAATGTAAGTCTTTCATTATTAATCAGTAGATGAAGCACACAAAAATCATTACTTGCAGTAATCAAAAATAATAAAATTGCAAATTAAAAGTGTTGTTAAAAGATAGTAGCTAATATTAAGATTAATAGAATTCGTGTGGGATGAAAGTTTTTTCCAACAACAGCTTATAGTGATTAGATATTAAAAAATAGCACACGAAAGAAAGCACCAAATAGCAACAATATTGCGAAATGAAAAATAAATATTTGCTCTGAACGATTCACACGATCAAGAGTGAAACTGAAGCTAGGAATAAACCTTTCAAATCTGGAAATTGGCGGTAATCTCGGAAGTGTCGCGCATGTTGGTTACTTGATTACTTCGCAGAAGGTAGAAAGACAAAGAATACGATCTTTTTCTGTCTTTTTCTCTCTTGTAATTCGGTAAATAAAATTCACCAGCAGCACACGCGAATATGTACTTATGGTCGGGCAACGAGAGTCTATCGTCGTAAAAATATCGATTAGCCAGTATAGAAACCTACATAGTTTTTACTGTATTTATCGTGGCCGTCTCTATATTTACGAAGCATTTCACGTGGCATGATCTACTCCGCTTCTTTCCTGTTGGATGTACACGCGTCAGTGATATTAAAATCAGCGTAAAAGCTTTGTCCACGATGGGCAAACTAGCTTTACAAAACGAACCTCAACGAGATTACATAACTTCTCCCTATGGGGTTTTCTTCTCTCTCCGTTGGTTTCCTCGATTTAGCGTTGCGTTTCGTTCTATTTACCAAACGGTTCTCCACATTGATGCATTTAAGGCATTGTCAAGCATTAATCGTTATTGGGCGCGGCGACTGAATCAAATTGAATTACACAAAGCCAATTCGACAAATTGATTAAATGCTATTGACCACGGTCACGAAGGTTTTCATCCGTGGTACCTTTAATTGAGTGTTTTTATCGTTGGTACACAGTAAATAATTACAGGGAACATCATTCAGTGTATGATCATAATTATATAAATGTTTTAATGCGAATCGACAGAATTGATCAAGATATTTATTTAAAAAATGTTACTGGTAATTGGAGCCGTCTGTATTTTTTTTTCTTTTTCTTTTTTTTATTAAGAACAGAAGTAGATATACATATCTATTATTCAATACCTATGTCGTAACATGTTTTACATCTTTTTTGAACCTTTAATAAGGGAACTAATTATTTGAAGTATCTCAGATTATCCGTATGACACTCAAGTACGGATTAAACACTCAAAGGGTTAATAATAGACAATAAAACCAGCGACAGACAAACATTCTTTAGAGAGCAAGAAAAATATCTGTCCTCCTAACATCGTTGTCCCGACTCATATTTCTCGCTTTTTGAGAACCTGCACTCGATCTTCATTAGTCCTTAGCTTATATGATTTCTCCGGGGGACGGTTCATTCACAATCATTAAAGGCTGTTACGCAAACGATGCGAGGTGAAGAGGTTTTGATTCGAGGGGCGAATCGGTATCGACGGTTCTCGCATTGTTCGCCACTTCGCGTTTTAATTACACGGCGCAATGAACTTCGTAACTACTTACCGGACTTCGACCACCCCGTATACTCCAATAAGCGATGTACATGTGGCGAAACTTTTCTCTTTTCTCCCTTCCTCCCCCATTTTTTTCTTCCTTTTCCTCTTCTGTTTTTCTTAGGTGCGCGCACGTACATAATATCGATCCTACTTCGTTCTGCTCGATTGACTATGCCATCAGGTTACTGGCAACGTTGCGATAATAATACCTTCGCCAGTTCTAAAAACCAAAGGGTATCGATTTTTTCCATCGTCGGGTCGCACGTTCAACGTGATTGCGCGTGTGTATTATATTCTATGAACATAGAGAAGATTTCAGTGGCGGTGTATGATTCCGTGAAGGCCTTGATTTATCAAATGAAAATATTTTATGAAGATTGTAATGTGTAGTGAAAATATATTTTTCATTTTCTAATCACCAACAAAGATTATTCAGCTAGCAGTGAAAATGTATTTAGATTTTTCGGAGCTATCAAGGGCCAAGTGAAAGTTGCAATATTATTAAAAAAATGTAGACATGTAGTTATTATTTTATCAAGTTATATGTTGTTTTTTCAAGTTGCACAAAATATATTGAATATTGCAAACATCGCAAAACAATTACAAGAAAAATAACGGAGATACAAAAAGCATTTGTGCAATTCGGAAAAAATAATTTAGCGTAATGATAGAAAATAATAATATCTGTACATTTCAATTTCTTTGGATTTCATAAAGTTACAATATAAAGAAGTGTTCTCTGATAAAAAAATATATATTAAAAACAAATATATACATATATCTAAATAGATACACGTAGATACACGTTAAAAGAGTTCGTAATTTATAGTAAGATATAGAGAAAAAATTATAAGGAAAAACTAAATCAGAGTAGCAATTGACGTAGTGATCAATGAAATAAGTAAGACGAACGTGAAAATAAAGTGTATTTGAAGTACATATTGACAATCTGCGATGACTTGTTTGAAGAAAATACCAAATCTTTCGGGATATTGTGTTTACAGCCTGTTCATTTCGATTATTAGTGTTAAAAAGGCAATAAAATCGAGTGGTTGTACTCTCGAAGCGATATTCACGTTTTCGAGGAATCGTCGAGGAGAGCTATTTTCGTAGCTCGCTTGAGAAATGCCGTTTGTTTTGTTGCTCCTCTGAAGCACGGCCGTGCACTCGAGTGTATTCAAGTATATTCGCGATCCACGACGAATCGCTGAAGGAAAGACCGAATTCTCGTACCTTTCGAATTTAGTGCACCATCTCTTTGGATAGGATTTGAAACACCTGAATAAACTTGCTCTATTTTGGCTTTTTACGAGTGGTACGGAGTAGTATTTTCAACATACCTTCTACGATATCGTTTAACTGGAAAGTTACATATAGGTATTGACTCACGTTTAGAAAATTCTATTTTATAATTGTTATTGGATTGCCAGGTTTTAATTGGAGTAAATAATTACGATTATCTTCATAATCTTCCCCTCTTTTAAGGAAATGAAATTCTGGTTGACGAAATACAAAAACAAATTTAGTATATTTTTTATATTTTATTAATTCTTAATTTTTTCATTGTAAGTTAAAAGGAACACTTAGAATTTTATGTGTACAGTGAAGTACGATGCAATAACGTAATTATTTCTAGATCTTTACTCGTTGTAATATTAATTCTTTTAATTGTACATGTTTTTAACTGATAAATATATCTTATTTTATATAATACATATATTATATGTATTATATGATATTATTTGTATTATATGTATGATTTTATATGATACATTTAATTATAAATATACAGCAAAGGGCAAAAATATTCGTTTCAAAGTAAATCAATTATTTACTATGAAAAATCACCTAAATTAATTGGTTTTTTCATTACTTGGTATAAATAATTTTCTCATCGTATGTTCGCTTTACTGAAAAGAATTATTACTCATGCAACAAGCGATTGCGGCTGTGTGACATTTAGCGTATTTTTAGCTTTGTAAAGTAGTTGTTATTCGCAAGAACACATACCAGACTGAAGAATTTTAATGAGGGAAGATAAGAACTTATTCGCGACGAACTTGCCTGAATAGTGCACTTGTGAACATAAAGAAGTTATCTGAAGTAATATCGTATATTCTCAATGAAATAAAAATTCCGGTTTGTAAGGTTAACGATAAATGATCGTAACGAAATAATATGCTCTTGTTAATTGAGACGTACCAGTGCTGGTACATTTTCCTTGCACGACAATTGCATTATGCAATTAACGGGGTCTGCATATTTTGTACTTGATTATGAGCCTGTTGTTAAACATCGAGACATTTAGCGTCACGCGAATTAAAACATAATAACATTTTGTGCTTCATTTAATAAGTAATGTATTAAGCTTTAGCATAGTGCTTATTTGTTTCATTAAAGACATAAGTTACATAAAATATTTCTCAAAAACAAAATCCGAAATATTTAGAATATTTATTTATTTGTAAAAGTTTTATTCGGTTGGTTTTCTAATCAGAAATATACTTACCGCTAATATTTTTGCACTCTTAGTTAATTAAGCTATAAATTGGGAGAATTAACACTTTAGTAAATGTTGCAACGTAAAAATTATGATATAATATCTTCTCTAGAAAATTTCGTGCAAATAATGCAAATGAATAGTTTACACTGGGATATACCTAATCTTTAACTAAATTACAACTGAACGTAAGTACATCACGGTACGAGTTTACTTCGATCCAACCACCGCGGGCCTCCTTATGATAATCTGATAGAAATTTTCATGTGATCGCTATAGTTTGCTAAAGTAACTTGCAGTAACTAGACCATGAACATTCTATCATAACTAGGTTACAGTACACACGAAACAAGAATTTCGTATCAATACTCGATATCTCAACACCAATCAGATATACGTAATATCGGAAAATTTATTTATCCTATTTTTTTGTAAATATAGATATCTTTCATTTTAAAAAAATTCAGATATATATACACACACACACACACACACACATATATACTATTTTTCGTTAATTAACATTCTTCGGACTAAATATATTAGAGGAAAGTGAACAAATTCATTATTCAATTTAGAAAATTTTAGTAGAAAAATTCTATTTGATCGTGACACTTTCTGTGTATTATTTTTACAATGAAAATAATAAAATACTTCAAATAGTTCAAATTGTAAAATTTGCCTATGTCCAATTTATAATTAATTGTGTGTAATATAATGTAATTATGCTTTAGAGGGCCTGCATTTTTTCAGGAAAGTAGTGATTTTTATGGATCAAGTAACTAGGCAAGTATTATTCGTAATATTTCATCATTATGAATCGTGACAAATAAAATCGGGCACAATTGGTATCTAAACCTAATCCAAGCATCTACTATGGCCCAACATAAATTTTACTCATAATGTCCAGTCAATTTAACGAATTGATCAATTTATTAAGCTTAAATTTAATCCAAATTCTAATGTAATTCTATTCGTAATGTCTAATCAATTTAATAAATAAATTAGACTGTGTGGCCATTTTGTCACTATTCTTAATCATCAGTCATTGTAAATAATGTTAAAATAGTCTTAGTCTAAAATCTAGATTACTTGTTCCGTAATACACATACACATAAAACGTATAATATTATCCCCCAATTAAAATTTAGAGATTCGTAAATAGCCCCAAAAATGGCTGATTCCAACACTAAATGTTAATTTTATCAAAAGCACCAGCTGTCAGTAGACAATAGAAAAATCTCAGAGGCGTAATTCTCGTGTTAACCAACGTTCCAAGACTATCGGTTTCATCTGACCGTCATAATGACGTAGCAACAGATAAAATGATTAATGCGAAATCCTGATGTAAAAAGATTTCTCTGCGAAGCAGTAATTTACCACTTCGCCGATCAGTTACATAACCGGTTCACGCAACTACACGTGTGCACGACTTTCATGCGCCTCTGGAATGTCACGCTTATTAGCCGTTTCGAGGAACGAATGTTCGATTTTCTTTCACGGTTCGCTCTCCCGTTCGCTAGTTTTCCCGTGCGCGTTCGCATCGTCACGACTGATGAACTTTAGCGGTGATTCGCCTTCGGGCGAGCACGAGGAACAATGCACAGGAACGGAGTTTCGTAATGACAGAAAACGGACCATCGCGATGGCACGATTTTATGAATTACGCCGCGCGGCGAACAAACGACGATTGTTACGATTTATTTCGACCTCGTGGTCGCACGCTCGTGCAACAAGATCGAAGATAAATGGTGATTTTTATCAACCCTCGAATCAAATACTCGGCTGCGTCTCTTCTTCGATCGATAATCGATTGATTCACCGAGAAGAATCTCGCTGCAGTGGCGAGGAGCATGATTGAAAAATTAGTCGATATTTTGGATTATTACAACTTTGTGAAAGAAACAATCCACTTGTTTTCGTTCTAAGAGTGGAAAAGTATTCTTTTATTCTCGGGAATTGTGAACTCAAATGTTTTTAGAAACATTGAAAAATATTGATTGGAACTATCGTGAAGATTGAAAATTGAAGTCTTAAAACTTATTATTAGAATGTCCATTATTATTTAACGAAAAAGTTAAAAGTTTGCGATAATATCAAGATGCAAATTGCTTTTACATTTTCTCGTGTGTACACGAAGATATCATCTACACGTATGTAACTAAGTTCACAAGCTCGGATGCTTTAGTTAAATAGACTTGAATGTAAATCAGCGTTTCAGCGAAATATTCCAGACGGATTCAAAGATGCTTCCGGATCGTATTTCACCAGACTCGCGAATTTACCAACGGAGTAATCCGCGAAAATACTCGACAGTAGAAGCAACCAAGACGCATCAGTCTCTCTCGGAGCATAGTGATGCTCGAACCTCCCCCGTTCTTTCACTCGATTTCCCTTCCTGCCGGCACTTTTCATTCTAAATGCACCTGTCTCCGTTTCCATTTTGTCAGACAACAGCCGACGAGTCGCTTCTCACATCGATTTCCCGTTTTGTTGTGCGCTAAGGAACGAAGGAAGAAAGTTCTCGGTGAGATAATACGATGAAAATCATTCGCTATCCACGCAACTGCGAAAAATCGAAACTCGAGACTGAAGAAGTACAATTTCAAAGAATTAGCCTCCAAAAAATAGCTTAAATCGCAGTTACAGCTCAGGGATCTAAATCCAATTTACCAACTTACGAATTCTAGTCAAGTTCGATATCCGATTATTGTTTCATGGGTTCCGAACATTACTCGAAAGTAAGTAAATGTTTCGATAAGTATACTCCTGGCACATTCGTAATCAAGCTTGTCTCGAACTTTGAAACTTGCAGGTTGAATGAATACTTGCAGGTTTTTCAAATATTCATAAATGTGACGATATAAGTAGTTTGACATACATCGATAAAAAGCATACAGCGAAGAAAAACGTTCCTGTTTTTTTTTTGTATGTGAATGCAACACATTTCGTCCAATCGAAAAATTTTTGACGAAACGTTGACGTCGCATTTTTGTCTATCAATGTTCGAAACTATTGTTTTCATTTTCGAAAATACTCATAAAACATTCGAAACTGTCTCCTCTTTCAATTAGATTCAAATATATTTGAAGATACTAATAAAGAATCATTTGTTAGATACAATCTAGCGTGATCAAATTTTCATCGTACAGAATACCTGTCGAATCGAATTAACCTTTTGGGTACTTACAAAAATGATCAAAAGTCTAGAAGTTTAATATCGAACATGTACAATAAATAAAGGTAGTATTCATATCTGAAAATTATATATTCAAATATATTTATTTAATATATTGTAACATGTTTTCCAAACAGTGCACAACACTCAATGCACATTCAAAGACTTAAAGTGACGTTAAAGTCTATGCTTTTAACGCGCTTCGTCCCCACTTAAATCATATCGTTACATCCGATCGCGACTTTCCAGCTACCATAATTACTTACAATTGCTCGGTTGTAAATTCGATTCTATCTGAGACGGTCCCATGAATTATAAAATAGTCGTAGAGTGGTTTCCACGTTTCATTAAGTTAACGACTGGCGAGCAACTGTCGGTTATATCGTCGATAAAAGTAATTGTTCTCGTTGGAGCTCTCCCGTTTCCATGATTTCTTTGTTACCAATGCGAACTTGTTCCGTGGTCGATTGTAGACGAGACGAACGAAACGTTCGGAGGTTTTAAATTGAAGTATTGGCTCGGGAAGTTATTGAATCGACACCGAAATGCGGCAATTTGTGGTATAAAAACCAGGATCGATGATACATCGAGTAGCTTCGTTATTGAACATTGTTGTATTTTGTTGGTTCAAGCTTGGTCCACGTTTGTTATTTATATGAACAAATTAATGTAATTGGTTTCAAAGGAATCAATTTTGATGAAAATTTTACGTACGTGATAGGGCATTTGATAATTATGCAGATACAATTATTTATAATCAGCAACTCAATTATTTTAATGATTTTATTTACATGAAATCAATATGTAATGGAATTATTATTTTAAAAAGGAAACAATTTACATATATTATATGATAAAATAATATTTCACTGACTAATTAATATATTTTTTTGTTTGTGCTAAGTAATAAATTGAATTTATCAATTGAACGAATCAATTTTTAAAAATTTGTTTAAATCTCAAAGCTCAGTTTATTAAAGATAAATTACATTTATCCTTTGATTAGTTTATTTCAAACGCAACTTGCAAACAACAATAAGCGTGAAACACTTAAAAATATCACATTAACATTAATTTCGATCTTAAAGTTTATTTAACGTATTAAAATCTAATTAATAATTTTGTAGATTTTTATTTAATTTAATTCAGTATTAATTCAAATGATACGTAGAACAGTATACTCCCACAAAGAATTTCTTTGCAAACACCAAATACATAGTTTGAAACAAAACATGTATGATCATTTTGCCGTTGTTAACAAATTAAAATTAAAAATTATCCGTACGTATCATTGTCTTTCTCTTTTTTAAAATGATGAATGTTGTCACTGTCTGTGTAACTCGCTATGGCTATTAGCTTCGCCATAGTAGCACAGCTTCGACGCGATTCCTGATCTTAATAGCATCGAATTAATCGCGCGATGCTTGGTTCATCAGAATGGACTGAAACTAATCAACGGCACAATGAAGCGCGCCGTAGCAAATAGTGGTCGCGCATTCTGCGGATATCTTGAATGCCCTCGGAACCCTTGAGAATGTTCACCGTAGGCGCAATAAGGAACGAAGAAACGTGGCTTTTATTGATTACTCTCTGACATTTAGATAACTGACTAAAAGGCTGCACTCTCGGTACCACGTAGGTGGTTAATTACCCGTGAATAAACGTACGCTAGCCAGGATGCGTTCTTCGGATTTGCCAAATGCTCATAAGTGAATTTCAATATGATACACGATACACTGCATGCCACAATAATAAGATTACTTAAAAATTTCCAATTCTTATAGAAGCACTAGGCACGTCCGACAAAATCTGATTAAAGAAAATATAGATGAAATATAGAATAGTCAGATTTATTGATAACAACGATTGAATACCAAGTTTCTGTTACAATTTCATTTTATTATATCCTGTGCTCGTAGTTTCTGTATAATAAAGTATTTCGTCATGCTGGTTTCACATTTATGAAACAAGAGAATAAACTGGTCCTCTTCTTTCTAGTGAACGTAATTCTTTTTAAAGAAAAGAAAGGATAAATTTATTCTCAGTGCAATTTTATTTTATTATATCCTGTGTATGAAATATTCTATCAGTCTCGTGAAACACGATTACACTCGTTTCCAAATATTTTTCTTTTTCTCAGTTAAAATCGAATGTTTTTGGGTGAATGTTTTGTAGTATGATTAATTATCGTTAATTAAACCTGTAGTATCGTTAATTAATTATCAACAGCTTCCTAATTTCTTACGGTATACCTGAAGAATACCTGTTTCATCTTTACCTCGAATATTTCTACTTCGAAAACTTCTTATTAATAGCTAAAAATTCTGTAGGAAGTTTAACGAGCAAGTTTTTGTTAGTATCAATCGAGTTAACGAGCATCGATGACTAATCGACGAACGGCCTTCGTTTCGCGTGTAACTTGCATGCTCGAGCTATGCGCATAGACCAGGCTCACAGTAATTTCGATGATGAGAGAAGAACCTGATGTTATATGTGTGTAATTTCTAAAACAGTGAATCACATTACTAGAAAATGTGTGATAAATAGAAATGACGTAGTGAAACTGTAAAATTGGTTTAAGTAATTGCTCAAATTTTATAACCACGATAAAAATTGATTTCAAAAATTACTTATGCAACTATATCAGCTAGATCAATTGTTGACCTTTAATTAATTTAATGTTTATTTTACGATTTCAGTGCCTCACTTTCATCTACTGTACCTCAATGCGCGCAAGTTAATTATAACATTGTATTTAAATATAATTTCATTTGATTTTTATTATATATTTCAGATAAAATGGCGGAGGATGGCGCAGGAGGGTCGGGAAATAGCAGCACCGGGGAGGCGAGTCGATTGCAACTGCTACAAGAAATGCGGCAACAAAATTTTGATAGCATTCGATTTGCTTCATACCGCACTGCATGCAAGTTACGATTCATTCAGAAGAAAGTTCATTGTGAGTAGTATCTCAGATAAAAGAATAGAGAATAGATAAAGATATCAAATACAGTTCATCTGGAATACAAAAAAACAACAACATATAGATTACTTCACATAGAGAAAAATGCATAAGTGGATGTGATTTTACACAAATGAAATTAATTGTCATTTAGAAACATTATCATAATTGTGTCAAATATTAACAAAATTATTATAAATTATTGGTATGTAAAGTTAAGAATATTTAGAATTTAAATAATCGCGAAGAACCTCTTGTTAAATAGTTCATCTATTGTCATCTATTTACAATTAGTATATGTATAATCCACTTACTGTATTTACTAACTTTTAAGTTTTATCAGTAAAGAGCCAGGATTTTAGGGTCACAGAAGATATTTTATAGCTATTAAAGAGCCACATGCTACAAAGTCCTTGGTATGAATCACTTGACACCAGGAAACGTATATTACTTGCTTGTCAAAAAACGCTTAATATCACGGATACGTGAGGTTCTAATAATTCACTTACTATGTTACTAACTGGACTCTTGGTGTCAGAGAATGAGAGAGTTCTATAAATCCTTAGTGAACGAGGAACCATGAAACATCCGAAAGTGTATGCTACTTGGTGTCAAGAAACGCTTAGTATCATGGACTACATGAGGTTCACTACTAAGAGAGATATAAAATTCTTAGATTTCTGCTAGAAAATTCTTGTTAAGACCCCTTAGACTTCATTATAAATGATTTGGAATCATTCATGAATTTAGACAACATTTCACTATAAATCTAATAAATAGACATGTGTAAAATTAATTATTCGTAATTGAAATATTTCTATTTATTTATATATTTGGTATTTCCTGTAGTACATAACGTGGATATATGGAACGTGATCGAAGCATTTCGAGAGAATGGTTTAAACACGTTGGAACCATCGAGCACGTTGGGAGTATCGAGGTTGGAAACTTTATTGTCTTCCTTATTTCATGCTCTTAACAAACGAGTGCCTGTCTCGCAACAAGCCAAAGTCGATGCTACAACCGCTCTGTTGATGAACTGGTTACTTGCTGCCTATACTACAGGGTATGCAGATATTGAATTTTAAATAGATTTTAAATATTATATTTTAACCTTTTAACAGTGTAGCCCGAGAGAGGGTTGTTCTGATAGTAGAAATGCAGAAAATATCCAGAATGAAGAGACAATTATTATCTGAATAATTTGTCATTTTATTACATTGTCAAAGGGTTAAACAGGTAGATAATTAATTTCATTAAATTAAAAATGTAATGCATTGTAATTCATTGGACATGTTCTTAGTTAATTATTTATCATGTGGAAAATTGAACCGAACACTAAATTTTTAGGGAAAACAACAAGATATCCGTTTTTTCGGTGAAAGTAGCGTTGGCTACGTTATGTGCTGGAAAACTAATGGACAAATTTCGATGTAAGTTATTTTTAATGAATTTAAGATGAAGGAAGACATGATAAACACATTTTCCGATTTTAATGCTACTATATGATTAAATAGGAAGAATTCATTGATAAAAAGATTTAATATTAATAATAATGTTAAATCTAGAAAATTAATGGGAAAGGGATTCATCATGTTCTTCTCATGTAATATTCAAGTTAATTAATCAATCTAATCCATTTTCCAAATAGATATATATTCACAAATATCGGATAGTAATGGTCATATGATACACTGGAGATTCTCCGAGTATTTGAAAGAAGTTCTAGCGTTAACGGCTGCAGTTTATGAATCGCCATCATTTGGATACTCCGAGGGTCTCGCCAATTCAATATTTCCCCAAGTAAGTTTGTTGAAATCATCTTCGATTTGTATGCTAGACGTAATTGGAAAACTTCTTTCAACTTGATGTGACTTGTGAAATGAGTATCGTTGGGTATCACACCGTGTTTCAGAATTCGAAAGTCACGGTTAACGATTTTTTGGATACGCTTATGTCTGATCCAGGACCACACTGTTTAATTTGGCTTCCATTGTATCATAGGATGGCTGCCGTTGAAACAGGTGATTATCCAGTCTTAAAATTAGATCAAAATTAAAAAATCTAATTATATAGTTCGATTTTTGGACATTAGAGTATAAGATACGGAAAAATATCTAGGTTCAATATCTTTCGGAATATAGATTTATTTGATGATCATGTATGCTTTAAGTAATTCTAAACAAATTGTCATATTTCATCTTCATCTAGCAAATATTTCAACAGAAAATATAAAAGATATGAATAAATACACGAATATTCACGACTATCGTAATCTGTTGAAAAGAATCTATTGAAATTTTTTCTTGGAGTATAATATAGAATGGCTTTCACTGAATTTTCTGTTGTCTAATTTTCACATGAAGAAACATAATGCATACATATGCGTATAAATAAGTTTTTCGTGTGTGACTTTTCAGTGGCCCATCCCGTCATATGTGACGCATGTCATAAAGAGAACTTCACCGGTTTCCGATATAGATGTCAGAAATGTCACTCGTACCAGCTTTGCCAAGATTGTTTTTGGCGCGGCAAAGTTTCTGGGACACATAATAACGATCATGAAACGAGGGAATACAGTAGTTTTGTACGTGTTGGACAGAACTCTCAGAAGTTCCAAGCATTTTCATGAATAAATAATAACGCATATCTCTGACGTGACACCAATCTTCTCCTGTTTGTAGAAATCGCCGAGCAAACAAATCGGTCATTCTTTACGGAAGAGCTTCAGATGTGTACCTGAGAAAGGGAAAAATAGTTTACCGAGATTTCCGGAACAGCCCGAAAAGACGTTAGATTTATCACACATAGTGTGAGTGTCATGATTGTACTTGTATGATATGCATAGCCGTCAACACGAACGCGATTCTTCAATTGAAAATAAATTCCCTGCATTGCAGCCCGCCATCACCTTTACCATCTCACAACGGTTTTCCAGATCCAGGTTTTATGGCTCCCTTTGATTCCGGATCGATGGACAGTCGTTCTACTTTAAGGAGGTGAGCGTGAAAACAAATCCAAATTGCACAGCTTATACTAAACATGCACGTAACAAGTCACAATTTTATTTATTTTTTTTTTATTTTTTTTATTCATACATTGTACAGTATGGATAGTTCAAGACTGGATGATGAACATAAATTAATAGCACGATACGCACAAAGGTTGGCTCAGGAAGCTAGGACTATGGTAAGATATCTTATTTATTCTAAAATAACTAACGTTTAATGTTTGTTGTTTACTTTTCTACAACTATATGGGTACATGTTTAATATTTTGTCTTAACAATTATAACTTGGTATTGTTTATGTAAAAAAAACTACAATTTACAAAATTGTTGCTCTAACAAGTAGTTTAATTTCTTATGTAAAATTTGTGAGAATATTTAATAAATGTTGTTTGATGTAGTTTATGACGAAAGCATGAAATTTTACGCGGAGTCCCCGGTTGTTAGCAAATTAGAGCAACAAACGTAATTAAACGTTCAGCTGAATCGTGACTTTGTGTGACTAATTTTAATTTCATAACTACACAGCCTCGTGCCGCATCCAGATTGTCGCAAGCTGACCAAGCAGTAAGTATGCAAAATTTACATTAATTTATATAAATAATAATTATCCAAGTACTATTCATTCTCTCATTTTTATAAATTATTTGATAAACAATTTTTATGTTACAGGGTAGGGCACCGTCTGATGCTAACTTGGCATCGTTAGATGCCTCAAGAGCACAACGCGAACTTATATCGCAATTAGAGGCAAAGAACAAGGAAATAATGCGCGAGATTGCAAGGTTAAGGTATACCTGTGTCGTTTATTTCCTTTATATCAAGCCTAAACCTCGAGATCATCCTGTCGAACCATCCTAGGATCATGCATGTTAAAAAGAACATTCTGTTTCGCTTCGATCAATTTGGTTGCGTAGAATATAATATAATATACATGAATACATATATTAGAGCTGAAGACATCACAACAATAAATACTAACATAAATACATTTTTCTCTTTCTCTACGTAATTAAATTCATATTTCATTTATCTAATTGTATGAATAACTTTTTAATTTTTTAACTCTGAAAGGATTATCAAATCCAAAATCATTACTAACATTGGTAACATCCTGCTTGTAACTAACATTCTCTTCATTAGTTTTTTAAGAATCTCAAATTTAGAGTTTCTGTACCTTGCTTTAGTTAGTTTTCACTATGTTACATTGTGCTTATAAATTTGAAGTACTGAAGTATATCTATCACGTCCGAAGATATGACAAAATTATTATTAAATTATTTACATTTAACATTAACTATATTATAATAATTATAATTTTTGAAACTAATAGACTCACTAGATTCACACACAGACACCACATTAATAATATATTCTTACTTCAGCTTGTAGTTAATAAAATGAAATATCTGATTCAAAAGATATTTCAGCTTCATTTTTTCATTTATTTACAACATTGATTTTAACTGTAGGAGACAACAAGAAATAGAAGCAGCTGGTTTGGAAAATCCGGCACTTATGTCAGAACTAAGAGCCTTGAGACAAAGAAAAGACGAATTAGAAACTCATTTAGCAACATTACAAGATTCTAGAAGGCAATTAATGGTGCAGCTAGAAGGTTTAATGAAAATGTTAAAGGTATTGTTTCAAGAAAAATTTACAATTTTCACATTTCAATTTTATTATCATAATACCATAACAATAATACTCAAAATTTTGTATTATTATAGAATCACCAAGCATCTCCAAGGTCAACACCAAATAGTTCACCACGAAGTACAAAATCACCACCTTTACCTCCTGGTGCAGTACCAAGTAGTAGATCAGCTCCGCCGACTCCAGGTGGTCCACTTTCTACAACACCACAACAACAGCAACAACAACAGCAACAGCAGCAGCAATCCCAAAGTCAACAACAAATATCTCAAAGTTATCAGAGTCCTGTTCCAACAACATCAGTGGCGAGTGTAACCAATAATACCATGCTGGGAACAATACAAAATCCTATTCCAGATAACTTATCATGTGTTGGAGGTGACGTAAGGTAGGCGGGCATATGAAAAATCTGTTAGAAATCAATAAAAAAATAATCAAAGATAGAAAGACACAAGGCAGCAAAAGAAAAACAAAAAATTACAATCATTGTATAAAATACTGTTTTACTACACTATAGAATAATTTAAAAATTGTTCTTGAATTTAGCTGAGAATTATATTTGAAGAAACATTTAGAATGCATACCATATTTATAAAAAGAAGAAAAATTCGTTTCTTCTTTCTGTTAATATTTTTTTTAGTATTATCTCGTGTCAATAGATTTGTCGAGTTCTTATATAAGAATCATTTGTACAAAGATCTCTAACGTACTTAAATATTGAAGGATACTTTATATGAAAAGTAACAAAATTTTATATATTACCGACATTTATTGTACACTTTACGCCATACATAAAGCAGTCATTATTATATAATTTTAAGAAGTTATGTTTAAGTTGTATGAAGAAATTAGTCATATTTTACAGCATATTTATAATTTTAAAAAAATAACACTGCTTATTATGCCTCTTTCTATTTTATATACATTTATTTAAAATTGATTTCTTCTAAATACACAGTGCTAGTTATAATGATATCATAGCTGCACTTTACGCAAAGAATCAGCACAGTTCTCACACCTTTGATTGTTGCATGTGAATATTAATGAGAATGTTTTATTGATCAGCTAGTAACAGGAATAAGTTTGGTACTAGTTGAATAATCAATTTTTATATTTTAAAATATTCCTACATTGATTACATTATAAATTTTGATTGCAATTTTGTTAAAAGATTATTATACTTATAAGTCGTTGCTTTTTGCTATTTTGAGATGCTTTTAGGCTCTATTGAATTTTTATAGTTTTATGTTATTGATTATATCTTAATTTTTTTTCATTGCAGTTAATTTGTGAAATATTATAGGCATGTGTATTTATATAGAATGCAACAACTGATATTAATGTGTCTTAAAGAGCATGTTGAAATGTTTTACTGTATATTAGAAAAATGTTGTTATACTTTCCTTTATATAGAATTGTACAATTATTTCCAATATTATTTTTTTTTAATAAATTAAAATAGTTTTTTGTATTAACTATCTTTTAGTTTTAGTCGTACACATTCTCTCATCTATATTTTAAGGTATTCTTATGAAATCTACAAAATATATTTACTTAAGTTTAATTATATAGGTAATTTAATAATATCTAAAATTTCGTCGAAATTAGAATTATATTTTTCAAAAATTAGAATAAAGTGTTGCAATAAAGAATATTAGACATAAATATCTGAAACTTCAAAAAGTAACATGTAAAAAATAATGATTAAAACACAAAAGACATATATTATAAATTTAAAGAAATAAAATTTATTTTATAAACTTTCATAATGCATGTGTTTGCTAGTCTACTGTTAATTTAAGGTTTGCGAATATTCTGACATTTGATTTCATTGTAAAGACACATGAAAAATTCTCATCCCTAGATGCTTGCACGATAAGCGTGGCATGTCACGACCTTGACTTAGTTTTTATTTGGAAGTCGCTTTATGCAAAGAAAATAGAGATTTTCGATGTCAGGTCTGCGTTCAGGACAAACAGCTTGCCAGGAAGTGGTTCCAGCAGTGCGAATAATAGCTTGGGCCGATCCTTACGAAATGACTTATTGGTAGCTGCTGACAGTGTTACTAATGCCATGTCGACACTCGTGAGGGAATTGAATTCGGGTATGTTGTATTACAAATTTTAACATACTTTGCATCAGAAATGAATGCAAAATATTTTGGTAGTTCAAACTGGCACAAAAACTTGTATTTAGCTATCATTTTAGGCCTACGATAACTGTATATTTGGATTAGGTGTAAGATATAGAAATCATTAGCCCTTATAAAATTAAAAAATTTATAGCCAACTCGAGGAGGTAACAATTAATTCATATACTCTCATACGTTTAAAGCTAACGTACTGTTACGTAAACTCATTAATGGAAAAATATTTGTGAGTAATTAAAATATTGAGATATTCAAAGTTCCTATCAATATTGTATGTTCTTGTTCCGTTCATGTTATTTTTAATAATCACTTGATCATAAGAAAGATTCATGGTAATACAAAATAACTTGTTTCAAGTAAATGTTTTTCGTACATATATGTACATATATGTACATCTTTTTCTCATACTGTTGTTCATATTAGTGTAAACAGGCATGTTTGGCAGTATTTTTCTTCTATCACATCGTTAGATTTTATAGCATGTAATAATGCATTTCCCTATCCATTTTTAGTGAATAAAATTTTATATATTCATTATGGATCTAAACATGCAAATACAAGGTAAATACATCATGTATTTATTATATATTAAAACGAAATATAAATCAAAATATATTCAAGTTTTAATATTCTTTGGAAAATGATTTTTATAAGTATTTATATGCAAAATAAATAATTACGTATCGTATTTAAAATTTACAAAGACAATGATGTATCATTTTTTTATATACATATATTAAGTAAACACATTGATTTGTTACAGTATTTTTAAATAACTACTTCAATTGGCAAATTTATGAAAAAGAAATGGAAGATTTTACTTTGACAATTCACATCTGAATATCTTACTGATTTTTTAAGTTTGTTTTAGAAATTCAAAATATTTTTATACACTGTTTTATGCAAGTTTTTAAAATGTATATTATACATATATGTTACTCAATATTGACAACATACTTACAGATGTAAATATTTAGTTTCTGCCTTTCTTTACACAATTTGCCTGTTGTAACTCTTATTTTCTCTTACTTAGTATAGATTTAGCAAATTTTAGTGTAGAAATAGCACAGACTACACTACACGTAAAACAGAAAATAAATGATAATTCTCTTTTTAAAATAAATGATAATTCTATTTATGATTTAGAAATAATATAAAAATTAATTGCAATTGAATCAAATTCAATTTATCCAATGACTATTCTTGCATTTACTATAAAATAAAAACAATTTTTCATTTCATTTTTTATTGTTACATATGTCCAAACTCATTATTATATTTATCATAATTTTTTTGTCTTAAATATTGTAAAAGTTTCAGAGTAAAAAGATGTCATAAAAGATATGATATTATACATTATAATAATTACGCCATTTACATAAGAATATTTTATTGAGATTTAAATATATCAATTTCTATATAATATTCTATATAAAATATTCCATTAGTATTAAAATTTTGGGCGAAAAGATAGATATTTTCGTATACAAATGACACTTTAGACGTGTTGTGGAATGTGTGTGATGCACCCCCTGTGAATGTATCCTGGTGCCTTGCAGACTCAGACCAGGAGGATCATTCTCACAACTCTGGCCGAATTAACATCAGAAAGCCGTTAGGTAAGAGTTTGTTCAAATTTTCAACATTCTCGTCATTTTTTACATCCTCACAAGCATAATTATGTCACATGCTTTTTTTGCATAAATACATATATATTATATATATATATTAATTACTATATTAAATATTTTGGTAAACGTAGGTATCTGTTATTTGAGAAAGTAAAAGCATTAAGCGAATTACAAATATCAGGTACATTTTCGTTCTAGTTAAGAACCTACGTTCTGTCATTTTCTCTAGAAGTAGTTGGATCGATTATTATTCCATTTTTATACATATTTGTAACATATGTTCGTATGTAAGTTTGTAGAAATTCATTTCAATTTCAATTGTTGTAAATAACAGTATTGATATAAACAAATATCCAGCATTTAATATTTAATTAGAATTTAATTAGAATTAATTAGAATTAAACATCTTCATTAAGTAGATTTAGTATATACATACATACAACATTAATTTTATAGGTATTAGCATCCTTTTTTGCGTAAAAAAAACCAAAGGATCAGAATATTAAAATTAATTTACGCATCTAAAAAAAAATTAATTTCTATAATTTATGAAAGTATTGAATTTATGCAATTACTAACTTGTAAATCCAATTTCCTTATCTTCAGATTTCGAGGCTGGCGAGGATGGCGATGATAGTAGCGGCGGCGGAAATTCTTGGCGAGAAGAGCTTCAGCGACGTTATCAGCAAGAAAATGATTTTCTAGCTGAATTACGCGCACGCAATATTAATATCTCGCAAACGCCATCGGCCACCCCATCCAGCGAGCAAGAACAAGAAAGAGGCGAAAGGGAAGAAGCAGACGGAGAGAAGGAAGATGAAAATGAATCTAACTGGACAGAATCGGCGAAGAAATGGGTCAACCGATAAGTTTGTTATACATGACATTTCTATATATTCTAACGGCTTAGAAACTGCTACCAAATGAAACGCAAAAAATAAGTTACCGTAGCTCCACTGGTTATTTATGATAGACATATATCTGGGTGTTAGTGTGAAATGTAACCAATACGACATTAGATTTTGGACAGTATTTAAAACAAAAGTCTTACATTTTCGAAGCAGTACTTTTAATCAAAAAAAAAAACAAAAAAAAAACAAAAAAAAAATTGTCATTTCATCATGTCAGTAAAGTGAGAGATCGTAAAATATCTTGATACAAATTTTAACATATTAAATAATAGAAAAAAAAAGATGTGAGCTTCTCTTATTTAGTATTCATTATTTATGTTTAACGCATTTCGTAAAATGTGAAATTTCATCGTTTTCCTACTGTTATTAGAATATTGTTTCCTATTACGTTTACACTATGTTTTAGGTATTTATGTACTGATATTTATATTTTTCCTAAAAAACAGACATATATGAAATTTCTGAATGAGCAATTTCTTTTATACATATGTCGTTTTCTTTATTTCTGTAACTATAATTAAATACAGAGATTAAAAATAACAAACAACCGAACATAAACAAGTGAACAAGCAAAGAATCTGGCGGTATCTGTGGGCCTAAGAATATGAGATCTTTAAATCTGGTTACATACAATAAGAAAATTTCTCTCATTCACTCTCATACACTTACTAAACCCTCAAACATTACATTTATACAACTTTGTCATGAAGATACGAAAAGATATGAAATTAAATCTGGGCGCTCAATACGAAATGACATTTGGTCTATCGTGTGTAGATCAAAAAAAATGGAAGAAATTTTTGCACAGGTCTGTTCGACCAACTTTGTACAAGGAGGTAAGTAGATATAATTAAAGAACTTTTTTAAAAGTAATAATAAAGGAGATTGTTGATGAACGCTTAGTTGCAGAATCCCAAAGTTTTTTTGTACATTCATACGAATTAAATACTGTATTCAATATAAACTTCACAGTTGTTAAAAACTTTTGAATTATCATATTTTAAATATATTTCACCATAATAAATGCTTCAACTGTAGTCATATGAGATATATAAAAATATCATAGACACTTTTGCAATGCATTTTTAATTTTTATTGCCTCATTTTGATAATATACACCTCGGAGCTAATGACTCATAAATAAAGTTTTCTTTTTTATATTGTCATGTCAAATTTAATTATATTTACTCTCATTGTTAGTTTCACACATATTAGTTATATATATATATATAATAATTTGCATTGAGTCAAATCAGGTCAGATTATAATTTGACTCGATCCAATCGCGAAATATCAACGCTTTCAGTTCTATGTTTCATTCATTACAGGAGATTTGCATATACTTCGTAATAACTACAAATTGAACGACATTTGTAACATTAGAAAAATTTATTACAATTGAATTACAAGTTCCTATCACCAACATGTTTCAAGTAGTTCAAATAGAATAAAAAGAATAATATATTTATGACCCAATGGCTTTGAGGTATTATATTAGAGTACATATTACGAAGTGACAATGTATATAAATCTCATCGTTGATTATTATTTATATTTATCGAACATAAAACATTGATATTTGTAGGAAACGCTTGAATGTACTGCTTAGGCATTTCGATCGTATTTAATCGTTTTGTTTCATTAACTTTAACATCTCCAGAAAAGTATTATACATTTAAATGCCTAAGTTCTACAGGGTATCGTAATCATAATCACAATTACATATAACTGTACAATATATAAGAATAGGAAAATTGACTTTGTTTTATAATACTATATTTAGTTCCTAGATTAAATATAATATTTCAATTGTAATTAATATAGAATGATACACATTTTGTAATTTTTACGTATCGTGTGGTACTCCAAATGTTCTATGTATATATTTATATGATTTCATAATCTTTTTTGTCTACATTGACACAAGAATTGTGTAGCAACTACATAATGCAAGTATTAAATAAAAAAGGAAAAAAATGAAATCGTAATGTGCAACATAAATAATTGTATTAATTATTAACATTTATTTTTTCTGTTCAATTTTTATATGTATTTCCATTCATTTACTTAAAGAAAATTGTTGAATATATATATTTAAATAGAAAAAGATGAAATTCGAAACAATTGCTACTGGAAATAAAGATTAATCGTAAATGTGATAATGGACAATTTTGTGAATAACAAAGGTAATAAAAATACATTGAAAAGATTGGACTACTTTTAACAACTTTTAAATATATTCTTAGGCAAAAAGAAGAAAAATAATAATAAACGTGAATTGTGTTTGTTCTATTCTAATATTATATCGATCGAAAAGTTATTATCGCAAAATATTCGGACGCTTATAATAATTGGTCAACGAGATATTAGTTCTTTCAGTGCAATTTCACAATTAATGGAATTGCAGGAATTATGGATTGTCGAATGTGGTATCAAGGTAAAAATATTAAAAATTGAATTATAATCAATGAGATAATAGAAATTGAAGTTTGTCTTATTTAGGATGTACCATCCTTCAAAGAAAATTGTTTATTGAAGAAACTTTTTCTGTATTCCAACGAAATATCTCACATACCAAATTTAGAAGTTTGTTCACATTTAAATGTTTTATATCTATCAGGAAACAATATACACAAACTTGAGGTATGGTCATTTATATTATTTTTAAACAAAAATTTTTATTTCTTAAATATATGTATTTATAAAAAACTTATATTAAATAATATATATCTAATAAATAATATATATCTATTAAATAATATATATCTTTACATAGAATTTGGATACATTAACGTGGTTACAAGAGCTTAATTTGGCTAACAATAAATTAGAAAGAATAAATAAAATATCTTGGAGAAAGTCTGAACTACGCAGTCTAAATTTAGCAGGAAATCCCTTATACTTTATAAAAGTATGTAGAGTATTTGAATAAACTGTATTTGTATATTAATATACTTTCTTCAATTACAAGGATATAAGATATCTATCACAATTGCAAAAATTAAATTCATTAGTATTTACGGATCCGTTATATGGAGATTGTCCCTTGATAACGTTTTGCAATTATCGCATATATACTATTAATTATCTTCCACATCTTAAAAAATTAGATCATTACAAAATATGTGAAAAAGAAAGATGTTGGATCAATTATTTTTTCAAGTATTTACTTATTTTAGTTTGTTGGAAAATTTCTTCTAGCAGCATAATAAATTATTTGAAATTTAAGTAATTAAGTTTTATTTCTAGAAAAAAAATAATATATTACAATGTATTGTTTCATAAACAATTAAATATGTATTTGAATTTATTGAAAAGTAAATATAAGAAATATGAAAAAGAAATGCTTCGTTTTAAAAATCAGTTATACGCAATTGAAATTGAAAAGGTATTTAATGCTTCAATTTAATTAATTTTTATATATAGAATATTATTATTACTAAATTATTTTCTATTTATTATAGAATGATCAAAATTATTTAAAAATGCAAACATATAATGAATCGGAAAATATAATGTTGCAAATGGAATTAAATAAAAAGCAACTCAAAGAAATGAGAGAAAAACTAATCTTGCAATTTAAAGTATAATAAGTATTTCAATTTTTTCTTCTTTTAATTAAAGTGAATAATTTATAGAAATTAAATGACAATACCATTTATATATCAGATTTTGCATCAGCAATTGCTAATTAATATAAATTATTGTGGAAATATAAGTTTTATTGAATACAATGATACCTCGGAAAATACAGTTATTCAGTTATGTAAACAATTTTTGCAAGCATCATTATGTCCAGTTATGAAAGAGTAAGTCAAATATATTTCTAATTATTAGAGTATTTAATAGAAATATTTATGCAATAAAACTTTTATAATAACTTTTATTATAACAGCATTGGTATAATAGATTTAAGATTACATAAAGTAACAAAAGTAAGCAATAAAGAAATTGATATATTAAATATTTACAAAAACAAAAATTTATTATCAGATGAATGCGACTGCATGATTTTAAAAATTTTAGCGCATCCTGGGGTAACAGATATTCAGAAATGGCCCTTTAATTTTTTTCAAACTGACTTATTTATTGAAGTATTATATATTTTTTGTTATAAGAAATAAGATTTTATATTACCTAAAAATAAATTATAAAGTAACAAATATTTTAATTAATAGGAAGAAATGATGGTAACTAATTGTTTGGCAGCAGCAGACTGTGATTGGTTAAATAAGGTTTTCTCAATAAAGAAAGACAAAAATATGTTAAGTCTTCGTAATACTTGCGAAAAAATACGTGTTTGTGTACTTATACAAACACCAATTTTCAATTCAACTGAAAAGTAATAACAATAATCTTAATTTTTGTGTTTTTCATATAAAAAATATAATGTTTTTATATAGAATAGATAATGTTCATGACTGCTTACACATCAAATATACAGATTATGAAAATAATTCAAATGAGATATGCCAAATATTTAAGTTGGCAAAGGAAAACATAAAAAATCCCATGTTCGTAATAGAGTATGAATATATATTACAAGAATTAACGAAAGTAATAATTTTAATTATTTCTATTTAACTTCAATGATTTTTACAACATTTTAAAGTTCCATTAATAAGGAATAATTTACAAATTGTTCCGCAGAAAGGAGGATATAAAAATAGCATAATTACGTGCACTGTAAATGATATAATTAAATGTTTATCCAGTTCTAATATTGAACGATGTATTACTTATGATAGAAAAGTGGAAATATACAATCTTGTAAAAATATGTGTTTCTAAACAAAATATAAATTCAATTGATATTGATTTAGATTTGCCTAATTTGAGAGAATTTGACATTTCTTATAATCAATTGGATGAGTTTCCAAATTCAAGGTTTATGAAAAATATACAAATACTAAATATAAGTTTTAATAATATAAAAGTATTACATGTTGAAGAAGCTTTATCTATGTTAATAGAACTGGACATATCATGGAACTTATTAATGCATTGCTTTCAATGCATTAGTATTTTTAAAACTTATATGTCTAATATGTATAAACTAAAGATATATGACAATCATTTTAATGATGTTACTGATCCTCAATTAGTAGAATACTTATTACACATATATTTACCAAAATTACAGAGTATTAATAATTGTAAGTGTGAAAATCTTATTTTACCTCAAAGTTATTATCCATGTGCATTTAATATGTGCAAAATAAATAATAAAAGGCATAACAAATTGATTTATTTGAAACACAATACACTAAAAAGTATGGAGGAGTTAAAATTATTAGAAAAGAAAAATGTAGAAAAAGCAAGATACATCCATATATCACACAATGTTATTGCAGCATTAAACATTTTGAAGAGAGTAAAGAATGTGCAAGAACTTTGTGTTACTTGTTGTTTATTATCTGTATTTCCTTTTATAAAACCTTTGAAGTATCTGATTAAATTGAATCTTGGAAATAATTTAATTTCAAACTTAGATGATTTTACTCAGGAAAATTTTCCAACATTGAAATATCTAGATTTAACTGACAATCTTATAACAAATTTGAAATCAATGGGATCATTTCATACATTACAAGAATTTTACTGTGGAAATAATGAAATAAGAAATATATCACAGATAGATAATGTTAAAACTTGGCAAACATTGCATATTATTGATTTTTGCAATAATCCAATAAATACAAATACGTTATATAAAAAATTTATTATATTTCACTTGAGCAACATTGAAGTAAGTAAAATATTTAATTTTTTTGAATATATAAATATTTAGATATCATAGGAATACTTATGCTTACTATAATTTTGCTAGTAGTATATTTCTGGAGAATATGTAAGGAAGTCTGATATTTCTGAAGCAAGGTATATATTTGGGAATAAATTTGACAAGTATGTATTAAGTAAAATATATGAGACAGATTATCTTACAAATATTATACAACTGAGTTTAACTGACTGTTCCTTGTCAAAAGTATGTTATTATTTATAGTATAATAAAAATTTTGTATTTATAATTTATCAAATTTTCATTAGGTGGATCTTTCTGCAAAAATTTTACCACAGTTAGAAAGTTTAGATCTAAGTAAAAATCGAATAACTTCTTTATGTGGTCTCCATTCCTTTAAGTATTTACATACATTATGTCTAAGTTACAATTGTCTTGAAGCATTTAATGACAATGATTGCGAAAATATTTGTATATTCTCGAAACTATACACTTTATTTTTAGATCATAATTGCATCAAGTCAATAATAAATATTACTAAAGAAAAATTACCAGTGATTAAACATTTATTTTTAAACAATAATTATCTTCAAGACATCAATGGTAATATTTTATATCATTAAAATAATTAATATATGCATATTAATAATTCATTGTAATCTTATATTAATATTTAGAAATAACTCACTGTTCTACTTTGAAATCCTTAACTTTGGATAACAATGCTATTGAGATATTAAATGTAAAAGATTTTATTGAAAATGATAATCTAGAGTTTTTATCTGTTGAAAATAATAAACTAACATCTTTGGAGTTTACAAAATCATTTCAAAAATTAAGGAAACTTTATATTGCTCACAATTGTTTAGCAGTAAGTATAAATAAATTAGAATAGATATTGTACCTAATAATGAGAAATATTATATTTTAGAATGATAATGAAATACAACATTTATCATTACTGAAAGATTTAGAAGAAATAACATTTGAAGGAAATCCTTTATATAATGAAATAAATAAAAATAAAATAATTGCTCAAGATTTTGGGATTCAAGATGTAACAATCGAGGAAATTTAATTTAAAAACAATATTTATAAAAATATTATTTTATATTGAATTAATTAAGTATTAATGTTTTGAATATGAACTTCATTAATTAATTAATCCAGAATAACTTTTGATAACCTTAAATTAAACAAGTACATAGCTCAAATATATTTTTTTAATAAATTTAGTTTTATAATATATATGTATACATAAAGTAAAAGTAATTACATATTCAGATGACAGTGTTTATATCTACCAATATCATGAATGAGTTTTTATGAATGAATTTTTCATTGTATATACTCTTCACTCTCATGTTTACATTGCAATCAGGTGAAACGTAGTTGTGTATAGTAAAGACATGACTATATTTAACCTTAGTTACGACTTATTCGAAATAGAAACAAATGGAGCTAGAGACAATACTGCAAAAATGTGCAGTAACGAATAAATGTAAATATTGACCAAAATTGATATTTATATACTAATAAACACTACTGTTATGTGATATGCACGAGTTTTTACAGCAGAAGTAAATTCCGAAGAAAATGAAGAAAAGGAGGATGAATATTTTCAAAAGATATACGAACAATGGAAGGGCGCCAAAGCAAAAAATAAAGATTTAACTTATAAAGTGATTCCCAAATTTTATTTTAAGGTAATATGTACAAATATAAAACATGCGAGATCCGCAAATAATTTATTTCTAAACATTTTATTAATTATTTTTATATATGTTTCAGCTGCCGAAGGAAGATGAAATTTTGCCACAAAAATTACGAGAAGAAACACGAGCATTATTTTTGCAAAGACGTTCACGACAATTGCTAGATAATAATGAACTTAAAGCATTGTGGGTATTATTAGATAAACATCATAGTCCACCTCTATCAGGAGAAGAGCAATTAATTAATTATGAAGATTTTAAGAAAGTTGGTAAATTAGCTGGAACAAAATGCAGTCCTTATTTTACTGCAGTTGTATTTGCGAAACTACAACAAGGTGATCCTCATGGTAGGATTAGTATAATGGCACTATTTAATTATGTTATGAGAAAGGTTTGGTTACACCAAACAAGAATTGGACTTTCTTTATATGATGTTACTGGTCAGGGATACCTCAGAGAATCAGTAAATATCATCATTATATCTATTTTAATTAAATTAATATAAATTGCAATTGCAAGTAACATGGACTTGTATTGTTTGTTTTTTATAGGATTTAGAGAATTATATTTTAGAATTAATACCAACATTACCTCAGCTTGAAGGACTTGAAAAATCATTTCATTCATTTTATGTTTGTACAGCAGTAAGGAAATTTTTATTTTTTCTTGATCCCCTAAGAACTGGCAGAGTTAGAATACAGGATATTCTAGCATGTAGTTTTCTTGATGATCTCTTAGAATTAAGAGATGAAGATTTACCTAAAGACTTGCAAGAGGCAAATTGGTTTTCAGCACCATCAGCTCTTAAAGTTTATGGACAGTATTTAAATCTTGATAGAGATCATAATGGAATGCTCAATAAAGAAGAACTTGCAGGGTAATTTAAATTAAATAATAATATCTAAGAAATTGGATATAGTCATGATAATTTTACAAAATTTTTTTTCACAGGTATGGTACAGGAACGTTAACTGGAGTATTTTTAGAAAGAGTGTTTCAAGAATGTTTAACTTATGAAGGAGAAATGGATTATAAAACATATTTAGACTTTGTGTTAGCGTTGGAAAATCGACACGAACCGCAAAGTTTACATTATTTATTTAGAATTCTTGATATTAATAATCGTGGTTATTTAGATACTTTCTGTCTTAATTATTTTTTCCGTGTATGTACATTTATATTTTATGTAGAATTGCACGTGCTTTTGTTACTTCTAACAATCAAATATGTTTTCTAGGCCATACAAGAACAAATGACAATGCATGGTCAAGAACCAGTAAGTTTTGAAGATGTTAAAGATGAAATATTTGATATGGTAAAGCCAGCAGATCCATGTAAAATTACATTACAAGATTTATTATCCTGGTAAATAATTGATGAAATAGTATATAGAATTATAGCTTTTAGGAAAAAGCAAAAGTAATTGTAATTTATTTTAATTTTATACTGGTAATTTTTAGTGGACAGGGTGATACAATGGTCAGTATTTTGATAGAATTCCACGGGTTTTGGGCATATGAAAATCGTGAGGCTATGGCAGCTGATACCGGGGATGAATCATCTCACGTTTGAGAGATAAAGCTTCATAAAATGTGGCATATTCTTATCAGATTAAATTTACTCGTAAAATTCTGAATAATATAAAAATAAGCACAATTCTTTAAGTTCGTTCAACGAAGCATGACATGTAACAGTTTAATAAAAAAATATTTTTTTATCGATTGTTATCTGCTCTTATTTATACATATTAGTTTCTAATGTTCAATAAAATTGAATAAAATTGAATTTTATGAGATATGTCAAATTAAAAAAAAAAGTTTTTGCCGTGCAAACATCTTTTTATTTTATCGACCAATGGGAAGCCACCATTTCAAATCGTCCTATGCAAACGTACGTTACCCTTCTTCAGGCGCTGGTTTAATGATTATAGCTCTGCAGTTGCTCCAATCCCACGAAGATTTTCGGTTAGACTCTCGTACGACGCTTCCTATCATTTGAATTGTGCAAAACATTTTTCATATACTGTATTACTTTCACTACATAAAATCATTATCATTGAAACGACAAACATACATCGTGAATTTGTATCGTCATACAATTAATATTATTCAAAAAACGTTCGAAAGTGAGAGCTGTCATTTATAGAAATTTGCACACGTATGATTACTATGGCGGTTGTGTTTAAATTCAACGGTTGAAAGTGACTCTCATGTGATAAATGAAGTATAAATTTCTTTCAATAATTCATTATATTAATTTTGATAAATTTAGCATAATAAACTTAGGAAATATACTTGGTTGATGTTCTAAAAGTAATTATAGAACGTGAGTTGGAATTTGGATAGTTTTGTTTGTCATACAATGGATCCTTTCACTCAGGTAAGATTTTTTGTTCAATTATTATTATAATTGCGAAAATACAGTAGTAAGTGAGATGATTCAAATAGTATTTTTGTTAATTAAAATATTATTTATTTATGATTTTTTCTTAATATTTTTTATACTACATGTATTATTTGTTATTTTTTAACACATAATGTATGTTTTCTGTTAAATAATTTCATGATTAATTTTTTTATAATTTTAATGTGGTTCTAAGTGACGAAATAATATTAATATCAATAAGTAAATGACTTCTATCTATCAATATTTTGGAGTAATAGATTGATTTAATTATATTATTTGGAGTAATAAATTGATTTAATTATACAGAGAATGTTGGAGCGTGCTAGGGCAAGGAGAGAAAAATTAGATACTCAACTATCAAATGCAGGACATGATATAAAAAAAAGGCGTAGTCCTTTAAAAGATGCAAATACTATTTTAGCTCAGGTTGCAGGTGTCTAATATATTATCTTTTTACATTTATTTCTACTTAGAATAAAATAAAGATTTGATCATTTCTTTTATAACATTGTGAAATATAGCTTTAAACAAGAAAAATCTTTTTAATTTTAAGCTTCCAAAACTAAAACACCAACCAAATCTCCTCTTAAAATATCAACTGAGAACACATCTTTAGGAAAATCTCCACGAAAATCTATATCTAAAAATGTTACTAATGAAAATAATCAGAATACAAACAAAGAAAATGGAAACACTGGACTGTGTAACGTGAAGTCAAAGTTACAGAGGCTTGGCGAACTGTATTCTGGTAAGTCACATTGTATAATACACCCACACAGCTTGATTTAAACTGGTTTCTTCCACTACTTTACTTTGATATACATACATACTTATTCCATATAGTGTATATGTGATAAACCCAACTGTTTTGTTAGAGAGTTATATTATATTTTATATTGAATTAATTTGATAGCTTCAATATATTCTTACTTTAAATAATTATAAATAATAAATATATTTAATGAAGTGCAATTTATAACATATAACACATCACACAATATATTCTCTTTTTTTTCTAACAGATGACAGTAGTAAACAATTAAGTTCTCCTATTCATCGAACAGAAGAAAAATTTAATGCAGAAGAAGAAGTTATTGAACAAAAATCATCCAAACGAGGAGCTAGACTTGATAGATTAGCAGCTCTTGCTTCAACAATTAATAACTGGGAAGATGATCTTTCACACCCAACTTTGGTAAATAAATTATCCATAGTTTCCATACTGAAGGGCTTTCTGGGTTCAGGATGCATGATGGAAGGGTGAATGTAAAGGAAGGATGGGATTTGAGGTAGATGAGAAAGAGAAAGTTGCGTTTCGTTTCGTCTCGTCTCGGAGTCACTGCCTAGACTCATCAGTGGGGCTGATGGTAGCGACTCCTTACCCCAGACGCTTGTTGTTGTAACTACCCGCTAGGCTGACCCGGCACCCATCCCAGCGGGATTCCGCACATTCTGCTTGCTTAACATCGAAGATCGGTAGGACCTTGACGCTAGGCGCACAGCCACTTGCGGCTTGTGCGAGTCAGTGTTCGGAACTCGTAGTCGAGGAATCATAGACCGTTACACGTACATTATTTATTAATTTAACGTGTATCATTTATAGACCAAACCAGTAAATAGTAAAGCAGACAGAATACAAGCAAAGTTAAATGAACAAGTAAAATCTGTCCCAGAGCCACAACCAAGCACAAGTGGATATAACAAGGGAAATAGATATAGTAAAGGAACTAATTCTAAGAAAGAACAATCTTCTATAAAACAATTGAAATGGGATAAAACTATATTAGAAACACTAGTAAGTAATTTCTCTTAATAGTAAATATATACTATTTCTGTATATAATTTTTTTATTGTATATGCCTATAGTTTTATGTGATGTAATATATACATATTAGAAGAAAAGATAACTATATTTATAGCATTTACCTTTTTTATTTTTTTTCATATTAATAATTGTATTCAAGATAGGAAAAAATTTATTTCAAATAGTTTACTCTGTTAGATGAAAATACTATTTACAGGAGGCTCAAGGTTTTAGCCGTACACAAAGTGATAGTCGGCTTGTATATGACTATAAGACTTGTTCTCAGAGAAAAGATGAAAGTTTTTTGAATTCACCACCTAAACATCTTCGGCAAAATCAACAAATTGTTACAGTAATTTGTGAAGAGAAACAAGATAAAAAAGAAAATTTATCAAAACATATTGATAACAAAAATTTTAATACTCCAGAAAAAACATCAAGAAATATAACACCAAACACAAATAATAATCGATTGACACCTAGATTTGGTTATAATGGCTCTCCTAAAAGCCCTGTTCAGTCTAGCCCAGGCTCAGTATTAAGCAAAGCTTCTTTATTTGAATCTAAGAATATAGAAACTAAAGCAAAAGAGAAAGATCCTACTCAAATGACACTTTCTGAGCGAATGGCACTTTTTGAGAAAAATAAAGGAGAAGCACCATTATTACCCAAGGCACCTCTTGCTATGTCCATACCTCCAAAAAAATTACAAGAAAAAGATAGTAGTTCGTCGACAATACATCCAAATAGTAGAGGTATTTTTGCTATTAAAAATTAATTACATAAACATATGGATTATTATTATTTAACTATAACAATTCAATATTTCAATTCCGTTGCAGCAATAGAGCGACTTAAAACTGATATTCCTAATAATGCTGTTAATGCTCAGCGAGAAAAGTTTGAACAAGGTTTAAATGTGCAAGAGTTAGAAAATAATATTTTACATAACACTTATCTGGAACGACAACGTGAATTAGATGTGTTACGCTCTCGTTTTAATAGAAATAAAGAAATAGTACAAGCAGCTGTTGGTTCATGTATTAGAACAAGTGAAAGTAGTGAAGGAAAATCAAATTCACCTAAAAATTCTCCAGTTTGTCCAGTAAAACCAACGCCTGCGCCTGTAAACAAATATTTATTTTTACGTTGTTTTCAAATATATTTCTAATAGAAAATACTGAATATGTTAAATATTATTTTTATAGGATTACAGTGTACCACCTCCTCCGCCACCTCCTCCACAATCACAGATTTCTAGGGAAAAATCAATCTTAAATCAGAATAAAAATTCGCCAATTAAAAGACAGGGTACAAATTATATACATAAATATTATATATTTATAAATTTTTTTATTTGTACTTCATTTTAATGTCTTTTATTTCAAAGTTGTATGTAGTTCAACAAAAACAACACAACAGACTAAAGCAGCGTTTGATATTAAACGCATTCGTGTTGCTCCACCTAAATCTGGATGTATCTATCCTAATCTTTCCGAAATTGAAAATAGCACAGAAACAGAAACGGATACAGAGTATACGGTATACAGTACAGAAGCAGAGACTGCTACTTTAGATGAGAAAACTGCTACAGAGACAGAAACAGAGGCTGAATATTACGTGGAGGTAAGATATTTTTAAAAATATGAATATGGTATTATTACATATTGATTTTAATGTAGGATAATGAAAGTGAAGCTGACAGTGAAGAAGAAACTGGAAACATGAATACCAGTCTTGGAAGTATTTTACGTGTTGTTAATGAACAATCTTTCCTAAACAAAAAGGTATAATAAATATTTCGAATTAATACTTATTCAATATATGATAATAAAGTTATATTTATTTATTATCATAATCATGATACAATTACATCATCATTATTACATTACATTATTACATTATCATTTCAATGATACAATTACAGAGATCGATTGATCCAGATCCAGATAGTACAACTTCCGATATTTCGGTATTGGATGAAATGGATGAATATTTAGATGAATGTCTTGTATCACAAGATGGATATAATGAGAACTCTTATACAGAAGAGGGACCAACTCCTCCTAAGTTAAATAAAGCTGGTAAAAACCCATCAACGACTTCAATAAGTTTCAAACATAATGAAGGGTAAGGTAGAAAAAATTATAATTAAATATTGATGTACATACTTTCAATGATTGAAATTATTTACTAATCTTTTAAGATCATCTTATCGTTCACCTATAAAAAAAGTTTTCCCAACATCTTCTAAAAAAGAAGAGCCTTATATTGTAGATGGAAAAAATTGTGAACCATTATTACGTAGTGTCAGTTTTTACAGACGACAACAATCTCAGGTAAGCTATATAAATATAATAATCTTATAATTTGGAATAAAATTTTTTAAATCTTCAAATTATAATATTAGACACCAAAAACACCAGTACGTATAATATCAAGAATAAAAGAGCCAACTAGTCCTATTTCTGACACGACAAAACTTGATACTAAAAGTGAAGCAATTTTAGTAAAAGAAAAAGTGAAACGATTATTAGATGAAGTATGCAAACAGCAGACAATTATTGGTCAAGCAAGTCAGGCATTGAATTTGTGTACTTCTACTGTGGAATTCAATGGTTCCAGGGAACAGGTTGAAGGAGAGAGATTGTTGCTTGTTGCCAGTAATTATCTAGTTTTTTAACCATTTTAGTGCCAGGGGTTTTTAAAAATCCGTGTTCGATTGTGCTATGCAGCGCGATAGCGCTTCGTTGACGATCGTGACTAAACATCGCGGCACATTTCACCACAGCGATCGCGCTGCGTGGCGCTAAAACGGTTAATATAAATATTTTCGTCAATTATATATCAGTTAAATATCATAAAATATATATTTTCTATTAAAGCTCATAGAAGACAAGCTGCACTAAATGAAATTCAACGATTGAAAGTAGAAGGTTCTTTAAAACCTGTTACTCCTGGATCGCCAGAGGTACAAGAAAGTGGTTCTCTAACAGTGTCCGCTATTACTTTACCTCTTAAACGAGATCATTTCCGTAATATGGGAATTAGTAAGTAGAATATTACAAGATAAAGATAAATTCCATCCAAAATTTTATTTTTTTTAATTTTAAATCTTAGGTACGTGTCTTCATTTCGTTTGTTTGATGCGGCACTTAGAAGAAATAGTTGCTACTCCAGTAGTTATAGCAGAACCTGGTGACTCATGTCTTCGATTTCCATCAACGCTAAAATTAAATGATTTGTATAGTGACTTTAAAATTACTATTGAAATATATTCGTTACAGACACAACCGGAACTCTTACCACATGAAATTAAGTACCATATTAGTAGTGGCAATGCATCTGGTAATAATAGCAGTAATTCTAATAAAAAGGCAAGTATTATGTATAGAAGTTTATCAAGTTTTGTTTCATTATAAAATTATACATATTTTACGGTGTATTTAAATATATTGTAGTTGGCAAATAAAACTCCAAAAAAATTTTTAAAACAAGAAAGTCGATTAATAATGCCTACTGTGCAAAGTCCAGCTGGACCATCTGCTGTTAGGTCTCCAGCTTTCCAGTTATCTGGTTATGTTATTTTCAGTTTGAAAGAAATACATCGACAACAATTCACACTGAATAAGGTAAATATAATAAGCATTATTACAAAATGAAAATTTTTATGTTTTAATTGACAATTTATAGGTACCATCAGAATGTCCATTAGAAGGTCAACTGCAAATGCATGTTTCATGTGAACTTTCAGTAGCAGTTGAACATAAAGGATTTCTTACGATGTTCGAAGATATATCTGGATTCGGAGCTTGGCATCGTAGATGGTGTTTACTCAAAGGCCCTACTTTGTCGTATTGGAAATATCCTGACGATGAACGAAAAAAGACCCCAATTGGAAGTTTGGATTTACAGAGTAATTTTTTATTGTTTTAATTCATTATTAAAAACAACATATTAACATTATTATGTTTTAAACATAATGTATATATTCCATTGTTATATACAGATGTTACTACAACTAATGTAGGATTAATTTCTCGAGATATTTGTGCTCGCCCTAATACCATTTTGCTTGAAACAACTAAAGCTGCAGAACCTGAAGATGTTGATAGTTTAGTTATGATTAGAAATGGACCAACAACAACAATTAGGTACCTATTTTACAGATTATTTTCTTTGATTAGTAATAAAATTAATTAATTTTCATTTATTTCTAGATATCTTTTATCAGCTGATACAAAAGAAGACAGATTAGAATGGTGTTCGAAACTTAATAAAACATTAAATTTGATACATGCTTGGAGTGGACCATTGGCATTATCATAATAGTTTATATGCAAAAATATAAAAACATAGTAGCGTATTAAAGTGCGCTTATTTATTAATATAATGCGTACATGTAGTCGTACGCAATATATACTTGTGTATACTAAACAATGTAATTAAATTTTAATTGAAAATGATTTATATTTAAAATTTGTATATTATAAATCTGATGATCATGAAAAAAATTCTTTGCTAAAAATTAATAATACGAATATTAATAATAATAGAAAGCAAAAAAATTTTTTTAATATAGATTTAGTATAATTTCAATCAAATAATTACTAAGTAATCAAATAAGTAATCTCGTCGAAATAGATAAGAAAGTATCTTTTCCAATAGTAAAATAATTAATTTTAAATTAAGTTTTTACAGAAGGAAAACATTATCATACAAAATATATACATAAATAAAACAATACATATAAACAAAATAAATACATAAAAAAATTAAATATCAGTTATTCAAATTTAAAAATATAAATTATATAAAATTTACTCATGCATTTATTATAACACATTATAATGAATTGATATGATTATATAAAAAAGTTGTATGATTAAAATTTATACTGTAGGTTACATCTACAATACTTAAATAGCAGCTTTAAGTATTATTAGATTATAAATGGGAAAATAATAGTATATTATATCAGCTACTAAGTATATTATCAGAAAAATATATATGTATACACAAGTACTATAATAATATTGCTATACTACAATATTACTGCCAAAAAATCATAATAATTTTGTGTTTCAAAATTTTTACTTTTTTACACGAAAATTTTATTTTGTACTTTATCATTAAACATCAAAAATAAAAGGTCAGCCATCAATTTTTTTCATTTTCTTACTTTTTAATCCTTAAAATTGATCATATAATGAAAAGAAAATTGTCAGTAAAGATATGTCTGCACATATTTATATTCATAAAAGTAAAACATTTATAACGCATACATGTTAATTTGTATATATATTTATTTGCACAATTGATGTTTTGTTACATACATACAGTAAAAATATAAAAAATTACTCATTTTTATACAAATTCTAAAACGTATAAATGAGTGATCCGTCGTCGCCTCTTTCAAAATGGATCGTGAATGGAACTTTTAACGCCTCTTGTTCAAAATGTTTACCAATAATTTCTCTGAACTATTTAAAATAACTTGTTGGATGCATTGGCACGCGTATATTACTGTCGTAATTATTTTGTATTACATAAACGAATGTTTGTATGGACATTTCTTTATCTATTCCTTCTTTAGTTTAAAGATTAGATGGTGTATTTAATGAATATTCTAATCACATTTATTATAGTATTCCATTTTTTTACAGATTTTATATTATTTGCTATTAAAAATTAATAATAATAATAATTAATAACAATTTTTTTCTAATTTCATTGTTTTTTTCAAACTTATTAAATTTGATCATATGATTATTATAGAACAATCATTCTACTTTATGCAACTTTGATCATTGATATTACTATTATCGTGATTTTAATACTAATAAAAATAAAAAAAAAAGAATGTATTTTAGCAGTAAACAAAAAAATAATATATAATGCTGAACAAAATAAACTGATTACTTTGCACAGACGATCAATACTTCCGAGAATGATCAGTCTTACTGAACAGTGAATCACGTGCCACGCGATTTTAAAATACGTATATAATATTTTAATACACTTATACTAGCATTTGTCAATGGTCAGAAAGTCCTAGATAAGGATAGCGCGGAATTTCGGTTTTTAGATTTTTCTATTTCGAAACGAGATTGATAGTTGGGTGAAATCCATCCTTGTCAGCCTTGTAATCAACCCTTTAATCAAATAATTATACATTATACAATATACATCTAACAATTATTAGAGCAAAAGGATATATTTTCGATATTCAATTTAGTCTTGTAGAATTGAAATTAATAATATTAATGAAATTTTATTTTTATAAGTTATTCATTTTTATAAGTTGTTAATTTGGTAATATTATCGACTGTTATAATATTTTGCAAGAGGATCCAGGACAATATAAGCGTTATTGGATCATATTCATAATATTGTTAAATAATATAACGCATAAATAAAAAATGGAGAATTTTACAAATGAAATCGATAATTTTAATTATATTAAAAATTTTATTAGAATGGTGAAATATAAATGTGTTATTCTGATAATTTTAGTAATGAAAATAATTCTCAAATAATTTTGAGAATGATGTTCTCTTCTGAAAAAGTGTATTAGTGTATTATTGTATGAACAATGTATTACTGTGGCAACTGACAAGTAGCTTTATACAATTATATATAATTTAATTTAATATAACTTTATATAATTTTTTCATGTTATATGGAAATATATACTAATTTATAATGCTTGTTTTTACCTATAAGTGTGACCATCTGGCGCTGAAAAAGAGAAGCTACCGGTAACATCGAGGAACTCGTCGTCAGTTCCTTCATTTTTCAATTCCGCAGTTTCTTCCCTCTTTTGGCCATCGCTCTGTTCGTAACTGAAGTGATATCCACCTACACCTATATTGTTCTGTTCTTCCTGCTTTATTATTGTGATTTCATTTGGATTAGCTTGGGGTGCAGCGAGTGCTCCCACTATCGCTGTCACGAAGATGAGGATCTGCATAAACAAAGATTGCTCAATAATATTACTCTGTTTTAACTATTACCAATTTTCATTATATAGAAATTAGTAATTTTATATAACATTTGGAAGTATGATTGTTTAAAAATTAGTTTCTACTTCTTTCAATTTTAAAATTAATTTATAACTATACAATATAGTATGATCTGTTATAAAATTAATATATTACAATTCAATAATTGTTATTCCAATAAAATTGTGTTTTAACACTAGATGGATGACTAAAGTATAAAACTTATGTCTGACAAATAAAAGTGCAAGAAATAAGAAGATACTTATGATATGATAAAGAACGCAAAATTTTATTTAAAACATTAAGAGCATTAGAAACTGCTTATTTTGGTCATTTTGGTAATTTTAGCGTTAAAAATGTCGGAGCATAATATATTTGTGTCTAACTTCTTGTCACTACTCGAAGACGTCTCAACGATTTCATTATGTAACCAGCATGTAATCGTCCGATGTTCGGTCAAGACTCGAATCCGGACCTTTTTAACAAATTCTCTACTATCTCTTTCATTTTTCTATCACTTGAGTTATTCTAATGAATCTTGAGTTATTACAACGAATCTTGAAGAGAATTTAATGTTCCAAAGTATACCTTATTTATAACGTACAACGCATAAATTACATCAGTACACATGTAATAGAATGTTAAACTGAGGATGTTTTTGAAAAAACATGTTTCTGTAAACCCATGAGCCCTTTTTTGGTTTTAAATTATCTTTTTTAACTGTCATATGTCTAAAAATATTCTCCTAAAATTTCATCTCAATACTTCACGCAATTAACGATTCAAACATGGAAAAACTGAAACTAAATTTCTGATGCAATTTTTCAATCATTTATCATTTCCTTTTTACAGAAATGTCCTCAGTTGGAAAAAGTATGACTGCATATCACAATCGGAAATACGATCGATTTTAATGAACAGAACGTGAATTCCCAATTGAGGTCCGTTTCTCAAGATTTGCAACGGTCCGTTATCGTTTCACGGTGAAATTATGATTGATCATCGGTGCGTAAAAACATCGCCACACGCGCAAGTGTCACAGTTCTCTTCACTTTCACTGTTACGTAAAAAAAAGGAAAAAAAATAATTTCGGTGTTTGCGGTCGAAATCATTGACTGCTTCTCTGACTAAGGGAGAACGAGAGAGAACGCGAAACGGATTCACGCAACGCCTAACCGAACGAATTCTTGAGATACAAACGCGTAACCCACCGTCTTCATGGCGAGAGACTTCTACGTGCGAAGTGGACTTTACTGTCCCTTTGTCCTTAAATGACGACCGATACGTGATATACCAAAGATCCACGGTGCATCTGCCTTTATATAGTTGGAAAATCACGGGTATTGCATCCCCACCTGGGATTAGAGTTGCCGGAGATTCGCGGATCAGTCTCTCCCCTAACGATGCTAGGATGCATCCGCGATGCAACTACTTACACGGTGCAAGTGTCTCTCCTCCGGAGAAGCGTTTGCATTCTTTGACCGGCGTTGTTTGCTTGAGATGTTGTTAAATACACGTCGTACCGTAAGAAAGTTGGATGTTTTCATAGGAGTTTTAGCATATATGTAAATATTTTAGATCCTGTTCTTGGATCTATGTATATATAGAGAATTACATTTCAATGAATAATATTGAAATATTAAAATAATATATTAAATAAAAAAATAATATTAAAATATACATATCTTATATCTTACGAACTAAATTGCTATGGAACTTTTTTCGTTATAGTATTCGTTGCAAAGTCGTTCATTATAGCATACCCTGTTGTAAATAAAAAAAACATGAATAATTTAAATGTTTAATTTTGGTATTTAGTACTTATTATTTTTTAAAATTTTAAAATTAGCGAAATGTTACACGCTGGATTTTTTGTAAAATACACTGTATAACAGATTAGAATTTTTTATTTTAATTATTCTTCTACTTCTAGTATTAAAAATTATATCGATTTATATGAATAATGTCTTAATCTTTGTCTTTTTTTATTTAGATTGTTTAAACAATAGATGAAAGAAATATTTATTCATAGAATAGAAATACATAGATTGCTGATAATTATCATAGGTCACCATTGACCCACGTACATGTTAAAGTACATGTTAAACATGATTTAATATCTTTGTTAGATGTGAGTAACTGTTCGCTCTTTGTTTAATAAGGTATTATTTGCATATTTAATGTTTAACTGATGTCTTTGTATATTACAGGTGTGATCCTTGGGTTGGATATGGAAATAGAAGAAAATTGGCATTATTTGATGGAAATGTAAATGGAAATGTCTGGTTGGACGATGTAAAACTTGAAAAGCATGTTGAAAAGAGGTAAAGTATATATATAGTAAATATACTATATACTATAATATATTATAATTGTTGAACATATTATCTAATTAAACAGTTAAATTATTATGTAATTTATTACAAATGAATAATATAAATTATATAAAAATATAAATAATTAATATAAAAATAAAAAAATTCTTTAAAAGCCATTATTATTATCAATTCAAACGTAATATTAAACAGTGTTAATTAATTCCATCACGTTGTGAATTTAGCTACTGACTAGAATACACAACTTAGTAAAATACATTAAATCTGAATTTGATAAATGGTCTTTTTCCTTACGATTTTCTCAGTTATATAAATTCAATGCATTTTTAATTTTTTAGATTGATTTTATTATAATTTGTAATAAATATTCATACATTTCATTCATAAAAAACTTTATTTTATAATGTTAACTATACAATATTAATTTCCCTAACGTAAGTTTCTTTTTCAATCAAGTAAAAAAAATATTTTCTCTCTTCTAACGAAACATTCATGATACATTACTCGTTGCGTCGTTGTGCCAGAAATAATCTAACGTTATTAAAATGTCTTTCACTTTGCAGAAGCAATACTTGAATTTAATAATAATTTAATTGTGCAAGTATTAAACCTTCTTAATAAATGTTCGATTAGGAAATGACAAATTAACGAAAGAGTATGCTAACAGATCTTTTCGCTTTTCACTTGCAGTTCTGAATGATGCTTGCTCATTCGGCAAATCGATAGAAAATGGCATTTGTATATCTACTATCCGTGCCATTCAGATATTACAATGAACCGTATCTTTGAGCTGGACTTTACTGTAGGAACTTCGTCAGCAATGCCAAGGACCTTTTGCGTCTCTGTATAGTGAAACGATAGTTCTTATTCACACAGAGTATGTGAGTCGAGTCACGTCAAGTTCATCTATGTTTAGATCACAATAACTGTTAAATGTAACAAAAAATCAATATTAATATCTTTATTCATTAAGAATTTTATAATTTCAGAATCGATAATTTTTCAATAGAAAACAGAATTTATTGGTATAATTAGACTGAGTCAAATTTAATCCTTAATGGATTAGCTAAATGATGTATTTGTTTTTAGTACAGTAAATTTTGAAATTAATTACAAATACATTTCACCATTTAATCAAGTGATGATACAAATATATTTATCATTTAGTGATATATAATATACATCACATATAATATACAGATTCAATAAAAATATATCCCCATATTTGTAATGTATATACTGCAAAATAATATAATGTTTAATGAGAAAAATGTGACAAAGAACAGATGAAGATTAATCAACATTTTAAAAAAAATCGTAGTATTACGAGAAACTGAGTAGGGTCACTCGTAACAGCAATTCTTCTTCTTTTTTTCCTTTCGCTGAAGACGAGACGTGAAACAGCCACTTACAAGATATTAGCGATTTCGTAATCGGGATGATACTCGAGTGACTCGGGAGATCGAGTACAAAAGCGTAGAAATCGTGGTTACCTATGGCGAACAGCCGAATGTGAAAGCCGAATCTGCGAACTAAGTAATTTCTACCCCCGGTTGGGTTCGTTTGGTCGTCGAAATGGAAGCCTCGAGGCATCGGTACACGAGGCTGAGCGTCCTTGGTAATTGTGACATTTGCTTTTCTCGGCGTTATACGCGCATCGAGAAGAGCCGAGGAAAGTTGGTGACGTAATTACCGGTGACCTTGCCATTTCAGAAGATACGGAGGATGCCTCCCGGCTAGCGCGTCTTCAGGCGTCTTCTCTCCTTCCCTTCACTTCTTTTTCCCTTTCCTTTCCTTCCGTGAATGCTTCGGTATCGAAATTTATATTGCACGACTATTTTTCTTGTTTTCTCGCCTCGAAGAAAACAGGTGAAAATATACAGGGCGTTCCGTATTTTAGTATTTAAGCTTTGTCAGTATGTTCTATGGATAAAAATAAGATTAAAATATGATAAATACGTACGTTTAATACTCATTTTTTTATTTTAATATAGGATAAGTCAAGACAAGAATTCAGTTCGTGATAATTTCAACAATTCTTTGATATCAATTCTTTGCACTGATAAAGGGGAACGATACTTCGAAATGCATACATACATATATATAGCTTTATGTTTTATACTTTTATTATGTTTTATAATAATGTATAAAATGCGTTTATGGATCTTTTGTTACATGATACTTATAGAACACACTAGACAAAGTTTGAACATTAAAATGCCGGACACCTTGTATATGCCTTCATTCATAAACCACTTTGAAGCCCAGTTTTCAAAGCAGGTTTTTGACAAGATCATAAATCGGTGATATCAAGAATTTGTGTGATTAATCTTTCTTTTCGCTCTTCTTGTCTTCCCTTCCATTATGTAACTTGTTTCATACTGGCCTTTATAAGCATGCTGTTTTATCTTAATATTTTTTAGCAAATAATATATTACATATATTTATGAATGAAAGTATAAATTTTATTACACAAAATTTGTGGAGAAGAATATCGATAAAATGTGAATTCGTTTTGCTCTTTTAAGTCATTTAAATTTTTACGTTCTGCATTTTGCTCAACTAAAAGATTGAACGTAAAAAATTTCAGGTAAATGACCCTATAACCAAACATGGTCACAGAATATTTAAAGCCAGTCAGTTTATTTTGGATTCACTCTTTTAAAATTTGTTATTGATATTGAATTATTCTTATTAGAAGTAAAAATGAATAAATAAATTTTTGAGAGATAAATTAATCAAATTAACAGATGGCATTTAAAGTATACACATATTTCATTAAAGCTCAATTATGACGTCTCATTAAATTTATTGCCAGATGTTTTTCTTTCGTTTAACAAGATTGTTAATTACCTTATTGTCAGGATTGATAATTTATGTATGTTACGTCATCGATATCAGGAAATGAAGGAGAAGAAGAATATATAAAAAGAAGAAGATGTTTATTTCACTGTATTTGAAAAGTACGTATTTCAAGTGAGAAAAATATAAATATAAAAAGAATTGTAAAATTTACCAGTGAAGATAACTACCGGAAATCGCATTCTATCTTTCCTGATCTTGTTGCAGTTTAAACAATGAAACAACTTTGATTTTACGTAATGTTTAAATATACCATTGCGTGTTAGAAGAACCTGAGTGAATATCTATAATGTTGTATCTTTTTTCCATCTTTTAAGTTTAATTTTCCGTGCGGTAGTATGCAAATGCGCAGATGTCCAATTCATTATTGAATGTTACTTTAATATCTTCTGTCTAATGGAGAGTCATGCTTGTCCATATGTATAATTTGAATTGTCAAGATTCTAATACGTAGAAAATATTCAATGAATATATCTCCATCAGTTTCAATACTTTATGAAATATTAATCAGACTTTGAAATCCTATCATGTTCATTAATTTTTAAAAGTTGCACGTCTTTGAGAGGTTTATTATCGATTTTTAAAAAATATATTGAATAAATACAAAAAATTAGATAATTTAATTACAGAAAATATATGCTTTGAAATTAACCAGTTTAATAATTATTTACATATTACCATATATAATTAGTTTTTTTATTTAATTTTTGCGAAGAGATATTTATTTTAACCATTAACATTAAATATTATAGATTCTTAATTTGATGAATGAAAACATGATGCATGTCGTTGAATTTTAGTGAATATTGAACATTTTTGATAAAGATCTATGTTTTAAGAAATGTTTACCTATAATCAATTAGTCACTGTCGTTTTTTACATTAAGATCGATGAATGTTGTAATTTTCTTTACAATTGTCTAGTCAAGGTCGAATAAATGTATCCTCAATTGAAACATAACACACTACATTAATGCTACATTAATAGTTGCAATTACTTGTTTATTGTTAGACGCAGCTGAGAATAATACAATTTCTTTTTATTTCTTTTTATTTTTTGCCATAATAAAACCTATCGACCCCTATCGAGTCCTTAATTCAAGTCTATATAAGATAAAAACGTAAAATCCATTGCTGTTGTAATATGTTTCCATATATAAAATTGAACACGATGATTCAAGATGACGAAATCTAGAAAAGGTAGATTCGAATTTTTGCATCATTTAAGAGTGATACATTGAAAGTGATTTCTTCGAGTAGAGTTTTATCAACTATCACATTATGTTTCTCTGCATCATCTCTAAAATTATATTTTCTTGTTGATTAAATTTATGACGATAGTTATTTTTAAGATTCACCGCATGTCGCTGCATATCTTATATGTTTTTAATACATTACAATATTTTACATATTTAACGCATCAAGGACTAAGTAATAATTTACCATGAGATTGTAGATACTTCAATTTCTTTTAATTTCATCGAATTGCAGAATTTAAGCGAAAGGCATAACGAAGAAAAAAATGAATCTTTGGAGATTTTTCTCATAGTCTCAGTAAATGAAAAACAAAATTTGGCAGTGCAGAATGTCTGATTTCGATTTATATAATTGTAAATTATTGGTAAACTATCCATTATGTAAAAAATTGATCCAGATAAGAAGTGAATGGTTTACAGATTATAGACCAAATTTATAGATTAAACTCGAATATTCTGTATAAATTAATCGAGAAGAATTACGAATAAACGCAACGTTAACGCAATGATGATTTTTATTGAATTAATTCGCAAGTCGAGCAATATATCTCATTATATATGTTCCAATAATTACGGACAGGTATATTTCAACAAAACGTTGCACGACCGCGTTTATTCGCGCGAACGTACGTAACATCAACATTCTGTCGATTTGCAAGATACATAGAAGAGTAGAGGACTTAATTTCACTGGCACCGTAAGACTGCACAGTGATAATTGCACAGTTAATTTGCATAGCCGCGAATCGTGGTAAAAAAGTTGCGTGAAATTGCAGAAATGTCAACGAAACGGCGTTTGTTTATCTTCCAACACGTTTTCCAACATACGATATCAGCGCGTGTCGACAATATGCCCGTGCCAAATGCACAATTACATCATGATAATCTTTGTGTACCGACAATTACATGGAAAATGTGAACAGACGTTGAGTATTACCGCATCATCTGCTTTCATCGGTTTGTTCGTTGAATTTTATTATTTTGTCGGCTTCAGTCTGATGAACAAATCAAATGGAAAGATCTTGTAGCGAATATGATGGAACAGTAATTATTTGCTGTTGGGGACAAATTCGTCAACTTAAAAGACGGTCGATGGAATTATGTGTGTTTGTACTTATTCGTTATGTAAGTGAGAATGGGAAAATTGATTGACAAAATGATTTTGAACGTGTAGGTTGAATATGACATAGTTGTTATATTAGCAAGAAACAGGTAAAATTGTTGAGGATTTTGTAATTCGTCGTTCTCTGTATATTCTAATATAACGTAATATTTAATGTATAATTATTACTAGCAATACTACTACATGTAATATTGAAGACTTATAATTATCTTATTATAAATATTTTTCTTAAAAATAATTTTATACATTTCTATTTTCTAAAAAAAAAAATAATATATTCTATACATGAATCTTTTATTTCGAAATGTTACTCTATAATTTCATATATTACATATATGAAATTACACATGTCATTCATATCATGTGCTTTTTTTTCTACGATAAAACATTCTCGCTGCTAAAAAAGTCAAGTTTATCGATTTCTCTTCTCACATATTTTATTTTACACATTTTTTTGATACACGTTTAGTGTGGGATGAAGGATTCATTTAAGAATAACGATACATAATAAAATTCTAAAATCTGTTTATTTTTTATATCATTCTTAACATTTAAAAGTGTCAAAAGAAGTATCTTTTAATCAAGTATCTATGAATAAATCATAGTACATGATAGATATTTTCCGAATCGTGTAAAAGGAAATTCACCTGTCGGTTTCTACGTTACCATAATCCGCGTTTATCCTTTCTCTTGAAATGATGTAATAGCTGATCTTTCTTTTTCAATGACGCAACTCTTGTAAAATTCTTTAAACAATTTTTTACGAGAAACTGCGGAAAGGAAAATGGGTTTGTTGAACGCATAAAAAATATAAATTTATTGAACGCGAATTTCGTGCAGGTGTACGACGAAACACTCGAAAGCTCTCAATATACATGAGCATACCTACAGATGTAAGATGTTTAAGACAGGAAATTCAATTGAATGAATAATTTAAGACATTAGTAAATCTGTTGCAATAAACATTAGTAAATCTTTTATTTGTAATAATAATATCAATACAGACGTATCTGATATATTTTTGTAATATTTTTCAAATTAACACAAATTATATGTAATGATATATGTAAAATCTGCGAGAAGGTAAAAACCTTCCTCTACACGATAATTTCACTTGATGTAATCATTTTTTTATTTCACAAACGTCCAAGCATTATCCTAGATAAGAATCTCGCAGAGGATTGAGATACTCACCAAGGAAACTATATGTTCCGAATTTCGTCAGGTATTATATCTCTCTTTTATCACTCTGTTCTCCTTCGTCTTTCAATCGCGCAACATTACTGCAAAGGTCGTACAGTCGCATCTAAGTACATGAGAGGTAACGAGAAGCCGTTCTGTCGCAATAGCGAGACAACACGAGTCACGATCGGTCAAGAGGGGCTTCGAACTGAAATGCCGCTCTCGGGCGAAATTGCATTTCCGCAACCAGCATTTCTTCTGACCACGACGATGCACTTGCCCCCATCGACGAGGAAAGTCGACCGTGAGATATTTCTTCCTTTAAAAATATCCAACGGAACAGATGGACCTGAAGAACGCAACATGAGACAGAGGCCAGAAAACGACTAAAAGGATATGATGTTAATAATAATAATAATAATTTCGTATCGATCGTTGATTATCTCACCTTGACCGAGATACAGGTATGTTTCGCTATGTACATATTGTTACAGTGGATGGAATTGCACTTGAATCAGAGAAAGTGTTTACGATGGTATTTTCACATATGAATACTGTTCATAAGTATTTGAAGATTTTCAGATTATTGCAAATATAATCAGTCACGAAACTCTAGTTCATCTGGTTATTAATATCCGAGAGATTATTGTTCTATATACTGGCTCCAGAAAGTTTCCGCATATTCAATGAAAAGTTGACGACATTTTAAATTTTTATTAACTTCGTGAAAAAAAATTGTACAATAAATTTTAAGGAATCGTTGTAAAGGGAAGATATTCAATATTCCAGATCACGATGGATTTTGTTACGAAAACAATTTTTTGCTTATCCATAAAGACAAGCGTCTTTTCAAAACCTATCAATATATACTTAGATTTTTTAAAATTAAAATAAAGATAATTAAATAGAATTAAATGTTTTTTTATTATCCGGTATTGGCTGAAAAGTTGAGGAAAATCTTAATAAAATCACCATGCTCGCAACAGAAATAATTCATGAATACTTTGCAATATACTACAATATTTCCATTAATTTCCAATAATCCATGTCAATTCATTTGATTGGTTGATTACTTAGCCCGTGATGAGGTGATTGTATTAAGCAAGTTACAAGAAAGAGGTGGAGAAATAGGAGGAGCGACTAACACTTGTACTTGATTGAAACGCCTATCAACAGTATATTTGTTAATGTCTCTATGTAAACGAGAAGAGTTAGTGTTTTTTCTTCGGGGATGTCTGTCGTATCGATGCTTCATGCTCGAATATGATTTATCTAATGGTTTTTTTAATAAAGCGGTCCGCCAATAAAGAAAATCGTTTTAATGACGACTATTGTGTCCGGTTTATTACAAGGATGCCATGCATATATGAATTGAACGAGGTAATATATTAGAGATATCAAGAAGATATCTTGTTTGATTTTGATACGAAGAAATTTGTCAGAGGATGTGACATCTGTTTATTATTTGCCAATGTTTCTTTTCTAATTTAAAAAGAATATACCAATTCACGCAAATGTGATTTATAATATATACAATACAATTTACAAGGGACTAAATAAACATAAAGGATACTGGAATTCTTTTGAAATTGAATTTGAATTTTTTGTGAATAATAAACATTGAACTCATTTTCAATTTTTCGGCATTCCTTGAATCTCATCTAAACTTTCCGTTCGATATTCTGCAAGAAACCTGCACATCCTGTTAACTGGTAATTATCTTATCGCGAAACGTCGTTTCGAGCAGCACTCAGAAGATTCTCGATGAATTACGAGGACCATAATGCCAGTGGTGCGTGTGCATTTGCGGCACATAGGTGGTTTGACCTCGTCACCTTGCCATGGCTCGCGCAACTGTTTTATCGTTGACACCCGTAAAATAAATCAATCGTTGCTAGCACAAGCACGACCGAAGAAGGATGCTCGAAGGACTGGAGGAGCCGTAAGAACGTCGAAACAGAAAGTTCACGCCAACCTGTGAACCGCGATACTATACCAAGATATCGTTGAAACCATCCAGGCCAACTATTTCGATGCACCAATAATATTGGTTCTTCTCCGACCCCCGACAGAAGACATTCGATGTAATGTAAATATTCGAATAATTGTAAAAACGATTTATGAGTATATTACGTTTGTATTGGAATATTTTGAAACTTTACTATTTAATATTTTTCGTAAAAATAACCGAGCGATTTTTGATGCGAAAATTTTAGAGTCGGAGTTGAGTTACAATATTCAAATAAATTGATATACAAATAAAAAATGTAGGTATATAAAATATATATGTAACTAATAATCTTCGGAACATTATGTGGGCCAAATATTAATAAGGAACCATTGTGCATGCATAAATTAATAATATATTTCCTCGACTAATTGGAAGTGCTTAATTACAATAAAACCAGAGAAGAAAAAATCATTCAAAGGGGATTCCATTGAACCAGGTAAGGTAATGGCCGCTGGCATTTGAATCGCACTGCAAAATTACATAATACAATAACTGGAAGAAGGTCTAAAGAGAGAAAGCGTATTAAGCAGCCGGGTTACAAAGACGATGCGTCTCGGTGCTAATTGAGTATCGGTGAAATTTCACGTGCTGTCTTATCTTTCTCGCCGCTACAATGCCACTTGCGCATTCGAAGAATCGACGAGGAAGTTGAATCCGCGATTGTTCTCCACCGTGGATGCTATCGATAATTTATCCAGCACACGAGCGAAATGAATCGATCGAGCTAGTCTCGTATATAAAGGATGATTCACGACGGCAAGGCTAGACGACACTCGAGGTAAAAGGGTAGATTCGTATCGTCGTTGACCGTGTTGCTCCTTTTTTTCCTCTTTCTTCTTTTTCTGTTTCTTTATCTTTCTTAAATTTAATCCGCTATACCGTTTGGAATCTCATGAATGCATAATGTACTTCGTGATTGCTTACGATGATGTAAAGTGTCTTCGAACCGAAAGTTTTTGGTTCGGTAGGAAGAAGACAGATTTCGATTCCTGCTGCGCTCTTTCGGGCATTTCCGACTTATTTACAGTGAAGAGCATAACTGAACCAATAACGATGAAAATTTTTTGATATTTTGAACTGTTATCGTAAAAAAAGTCATAAAGCCCTAATTCTATTCTTCTTTAAAATTTCATAAATTCTTACATGTAAAGCATTAATCTGAATATTAATGAATACAATAATTTGTATTGATTTAATTAAAAACAAATTATAAGTTCATTTACAAAAACCAAGATCGATTATGAACAATTTGTTTCTATTAATTACAGCGAAGAATATAATTGAACCATTGACAAATTATAGATATTCCATAACTTTGTACAAAAGTTTACGGAACACATGTAATATCTAAAAATATATAAAGTATTCCAAGCTCCAATGTCTTTATTATAATATTAATGGTATGAATTGATAATATTGATGAAATAAATTCCTATACAGATTCCTATATAGGAGTTTCTACTTCATAATTACACGCACGGGAAAAAGAAAATTGCAATGCGGTTTAATTAATAACATAAAGAAATTTCTACTCCGTTTTCTCAACTGTATTCGTGAAAATATAAAACAGCATCACCAACATCTTATTACCGCTCCAACGTCCAACGAAATTACAATCTAAATTAACAAAATTCAATGACGCACAGCAAGAAATCAACTATTAATTTACTCAAACTACAGAAACCACTTCCAACGTCCATCATTCAAAGTAGGACCAATCCCTGACATTTTTGAAACACCCTTGCAATCTCGATCACCACCATTAACGAAGCATCGATTAACCTACTCGAGTGACTCGGTGACTTCCAAAGAGATACAAAAAAATACATGATGCGAACGCAATGCTGAGACGTACGTGTGTATATAGATACCTGTGTATCGGTGGAGACTCGTCTGCCTACAGTGTGGTGGCATTTAACCGATCCGTGCCATCGTGTTTGCCAGGTTTATTCAGTTACGCAACCAAACGCCTTTAAGTCGGCGGCGACGAAGAGGACGTCGTCGACGACCACGACGACAACGCCGACCTCGCGTGGTCCAGCTTGGATTCTTGCGAAATTCCTGACTCTTCTCGTGCGAGTCTCTCGTTGAAAAGCAGCTTCGTATCCCCTCCTTTCTATTTCCTCAAACAGTTTTGTTGCTATTCAATAACGAAGAACGAATCGGTTCGACGACCCAATTATTCAATATTCTCGTTTTATAGGGTTAATATTGTTACGTTCTTTCGATTGTGTTTTTCATATCCAGTAATATTATTCAACAATAATAAACATTCTCTGTTCCATATGAAATATTATTAATACGCACAGTTTATTGCTTCAGTCTAAACATAGATAGCAAAACTGAAGTATAAAAAATCAAAAATCGGGATAATTGCAAAAATGAAACTTTCGAACTAATTGCAATTTGACATTAGTTTCTAGAAATGAACCTCAGGTACAGCGTGATACTGCGTCATACAGTCTCTCTGTACATCGTTCCAGTATATGCAAGGTTGCAAATATTCCGTCAAAAGTCGACTTGAACTAGGACACATCTGTTTGCAAAGAAAGCAACATTTTCCAAATACCATTAGCAAATTTTCGAAAATATTTGAAAACGCAGTATGTATACAAAAAAGAATGTAAATAAACATTGGAAATCAAAGTAAACAGAAAAATGTTTGCAAACAAAGCGATATTTCACAGTTTCCGAAATTTCGACTGCAAACTCCGACAGCAAATTGCTTGAAAGTTTTTCGAAAACCCTCTGTATCAGGAGAACGGATTAACGGCAGGCCTTCTCGTGCCACTTCCTAGATGGCGATATGCTCCTGATACAAAAATAGAAATTTCAACGAGACACAGTTAATAGTTCTCAAGATAGACCCGGTTGAAGGATTTCCGAAAATCCTCTGTACCAAGAGAACGGATTACCGGCGGGCCTTGTCGTGCCACCTACTAGATGGTCATAAGCTCCTGATACAAAAATAGAAATTTCAGCGAAACACACCTCACGGTTCTCGAGATATTACCCGGCTGTAAGTTTTTTGTAAATTCTCCGTATCAGAAGAACGGATTAACGGCCGGCCTTGTCGTGCTACCTCCTAGATGGTCATATGCTCCAGGCCCGCCGTTAATCCGTTCTCCTGATACAGAGTGTTTTCGAAAAACTTTCAAACAATTTGCAGTCGGAATTTCGAAAACTGTGAAATATCGCTTTGTTTGCAAACATTGGTCTTTTTATTTTGATTTCCAGTGTTTACTTACATTGTTTTGGTGTAATCACTCTTTATTTTGAATAATTTTCGAAAATTTGTAATCAGAATTTCGGAAATTCTGGAATTTCCCTGTGTTTGCAATCATTTTTCTGTCTATTTTGCTTTCCAGTTTTTATTTATATTTTTTGATATGACTACACTTTTCTACTCAAAATTTTTCGAAGTTTTCAATTTTAGAAAATTATAGGAAACGAAACATGTTTGGCACTTACCGAATACAGTTGTAAATCGCGTTGCGTTGTTGCGAAATTTAATTCTATACCTATAATGTAACATAGACCTTTTTTCGAGATTTCCATTCAGTTATTTGCCTGGTTCGATTAACTAATATATATACGGTTGATTTTCGTAGACGAAAATACGAAGAAAATAGGTCAGTCAACGTCAATGGAATGATGTTACCTAGAGAACGATGAATCTTCCTGCGATGAACTCATGTTTTCAAGTGAAAGTAGAATTTTCTGGGAATCAAGATATTGATTGGAGTGGAATTTATAAAGTGACTGGTAGACATTTGCCTTTGGTAGGAGGATCTCGTGTGAAACTTTTGATTTTTGGTCGATTTTCCTTCGTTAGATTTATGTAGCAGACATTTAGTTAAATTTAATATTTGAGAAATTATTACTTTTTGAATTATATAAGAATTGTTGAGTCATGGATAATTATACATTTGTAAGAAATTTAGATCAAAGTAGAATGTTCATTTTAGTATATATAGATCTGTGTTAAAATTTTTTTTTTTAGTTTCACTTCTAATAATATGTATTTGGAAAACACTTGCTATATATTTGTTTATTTTATACTGTCAAATGTTTCGTTGTAAATAATTTCTCTCTAAATTGTACCATTAATTGTCCTTAAATTATATATAATTAATTTTGATCGATAGATTAATGGATAGAAACTTTCTAGAATAGACTTTCGAAAAGTATGTCTGATTCTAGATTCTCAGAAAACAAATTCTTGATTAGCAAGGCCACAGGAATTCTTCTCCTCTTTTCCAAACTTCCTTCGAATTTATTATACTTTGTAAGGGCATCAACAAAATAATAATATTTTTACGAGAATACTAAGCAAAGCTATAAAATAGAACGACTAGCAGTATTAATTAACAAACGTGCATAAAAATTTGCGAATGTTTAATTAAATAAAGAAATATAAATATGTCTAGAATTAGGAAAATATCGATCCAAGTGTAAAATATAAATTAATTGAGTTAATAGATTACGATTATTTTCATATATATAAACCGTTTGATATTTTAGCAATATTATATTTCAATATAAATATTTAACGGTATTTGATTATTATAATTAAATTATATTATTAAATCGAAATAATATTATTAAAATCGAAATAATATTTGAAATTCAATGAGTTATAATCATTGTCATTCAACTGGAATCGTAACATTGAAAATAGAATAAAACAACAAATAGAATAAATATCATTATTTTATTCTTGTATTTTTTTAGTTAAAAGTGATATTATCTTAGAACGTTAAAGCGTTCTTGTTCAGGAATAATTTATTCGTTCTACGAACAACGACACAAACGAAAGTTCGGTTCGGCGGCTTCTGGTAATTTATTTAAGGGGCTAAATAGACAGAAAACAGTGAAACAGGAAGACGACACGCTCGTCATAGCTCAACGCTGATATGCATCGCGACAATCAACTCGTTAGATATATTTTACATAAGCAAACGTAACGTTTGAACGCTTTACATCTGTTGCACGAACCACGAGATCGCCTGCGAAGATATCGGTGATGGATTCAAGTCAGCATCCGCGTGGGATTGTAACGAAATAATTGACTTCGCTTATGGTTTCAACGAGTTCCGGCAATGTTTCTCCTCGACGAAATATGTACAATCTGCGTCCCTCGGTCGTTAATACATCGATTAATTTCAGAACGAGAGAGAGATTTCAATTAGAGCCTAAAGCCTGAGCATGTGATGAATATTAACTTCTGTAGGCTTTCATTTCGCAAGTTTTAAAACGTCAAGTATTGAAACAGATACATCGACAGGTATCAATAAATGTCGAATTTTAATGTTAGAAAGTTTGAAACATGCAAAGTCTATGATCTAACAATACTGTTTAAAATAAAGTTCAAATAGGGATTATCTGTGACGGCTTGTAAGGCTCCAAAATATTTTTATTCTATCTTTAATATACTTATAATCTGTATCATCAAAATATAAACTTTCTGGCATTCTAAATTTCAAAAATACTAAACTAAATTTCTTCTCCTTGGGCAGGGAAAGGAAATTGATTAATTAGCGCTATCGCGCTGTGGCTCAGTTAAAACCATTACTGGTTTTTCTATCGAGGTTTATGTCTCCTAATCTGAAAGAGAGGATTCTCCTTCCCGTAGCGTGTACAATCGATTATACAATATCGTCGCGCCTCACGTCTTTGCTCCAAAGCAAAAAGGGAAAAGTCACGACCCATCTGCCGATGCACGAGTCTGTAAGAACTCAACCGATTATCTAATGTTGTGCCACCTAAGTAAGTACTTATATTCATCGTGAGCAGTGAGGATACCCGTGGGTGGAGAAACATCTTAACGAAACCTGATCAACGGAAATTTCACTGAAAGTATGCACGAACGAAAGTGACGAGAATAGAAGGCGACGTGATCGATTTCGGTGCCATTTTTCTCATCTTCGTGGAGGTTGCGATCGCGACGTCCATAACAGGACGTAATGGCACATAAATTACATGGTTTTACAATTGTCACCTGGTAGGCGATGAATACGCCATGTATTACATAAATAAGCTCGTCACGACGTGTCGTGAAATTCATGATTTCAAATTTCTGATAGTTTGTGTTTTAACCATGTGTTAACTAGGCCATTTTTTTTTAACGCATCAAAAATTCAAGGATTAATTTATTACGTCTATTGAATATACAATTGATACGCAACAGTTAATATTTCGAATTTTCGTAAAATTATAAAATTTAGGTGGGAAACGCAATGGTGAAATTATATTAAGCAAATCTTTTGAATTTCCCTTTGGTATGAGCGTTGATTCGTCCTTCCAGGTCAAAAGTCTAGCTATAAAGAATTTATTAAATTTTGGAGAAGAGTGAAAATGAAATTAGCAGTTACGAGTTGAAACTTTCGACCATTAAAGTACGAAAAGTACAAGCTACAGAGAAGAATATTAGATATAAATCAATCATGCAATTTTATCTAGAGACAGACGCAGTTGTTTCTGTCCATCGATAAGTAAATCCTCGTTTTTTCGTTCTTATGATAATGTAACGACGTTTGAACGCGAAAGTTGGTAAACGATTAATTTAGGTATTATTATTATAACTAATATTTCACTCTTTTGTATCATAATGACATTAGAAGGATTATTCATGACGCAAAGAAGTAGTATATCTTGAGTACAAGTTTGCATTTGCGTTAATAAATTAAATGTCAGTGTATCTATATTCTCTTGGTTATTATGATAATTTTATTTCTTCTCTGCAACAAGTTTAAACGTAATTTTAGGATTTGCGGAATAAAAATTGAATAAGCAAGTATGTTTCATATATTAAACATTTATATTAATTAAATAGAATATAAAAGATAATTAAAAATTATAAAATTTATATATGTATATGTCTAAAGAATGTTACTATGAATTTTTAAATAATTATGAACTTGTTATGTTTCAATTCGTATAATAATCTTGCAATGTAACAAATCTTCTGCTATTAGACTTATTCTAATTTTTATTTCACTATCTGATGAAACTTGTATTCAGAAATAAAGTAGCATGTTAGCACACTCTTGCATCAATTTTAGACTAATCAAATACAGCAGCAGTTTTGCTTCGAGAATGCCAGGTTTTTAAATATATAATACATGACTCAACAACATTTTCTGTGAGGGTCACCGTCAACAAAAGTATCGATCATCTTCAATCATGCACTGTCAAAGTGAAAACGAAACATCCCATTGTATTCCTTTTTATACCGTTTGGAGATTAAAATTCAATGTATGTGTCATCCGAAGATATGACTCAATAACCATTATAAATAAATAAAGTATTAGTTTATTATTAGTTGTTAAATAAATATAAATAGTAGTTTATTTAAAAAGAATCTTTTTTTCTAGCATTATTAACAATAATAATTTGTTGTTTATTCCATTCTCCTCACTCAAACCTGTAGTACATGATTTCTTTTGAAACATTTTTACAAATGTCCATAGTCAGAACTAATGTGTTAAAAACGTCGAGTACGCGAACGTAACCACATGGGAATCTAATGAACGTAACCACATGGGAATCTAAAAACGAGCCTCTGCCTTCGATTACACGTTCACCATTCTTCGTATCAATTACAAGGATATAAAATCCTAAGGAAGAAAGAAAAAAGAAGGTGAAGAGAAAGAAAAAAAACAAGAAGAAAAAAATCGTGACATAGAGGACATAAATCTTCTCGCGTTCAGAACTCATCTTCTCTTTCCATGTTGTTCCTTTTCTTCAACGATGCTCGCTCTTTCGAACATTAGCATAAAACCTTATGCCATAAACGGCCTCCGTCGCTTACGTAATATCCACTAACTTTCTTTTCGAACTTACACGCGTGTCTTCTTTCTTCTATTCTTTGTCGTTATATTTGGAGAAGTTGGAGAAAAAAATTTGGAGAAGTTAGGGAAATTAGAAAAATTTAAAAAATTAGAAAATGTTTTAAGTTAGAGAAAGATAAATTTAAAAATTAAATAAGAAGGAAGAAGATCTAAAAATTATAAAGATCAGAGGAAGATAAATTTGAATCGAAGAAATTAGAAAAAATGGAACTTCAGGAAATCAAAGAAAAATTTAAAAAATCAGACAAAGGAAAACTAGAAAATTAAGAGGAAATCAGAGGAATTAGAGGACGAAGGATGCTTTTGTTCTGTTTCTACATTCCACGCGCAACTTAGAACGCACAACAAGGTCGACTTGACGTAATCATCCTACACGCTTCCTCGCGATCTTTATATTTAATCCTTGTAGGTTTGAATATATTTGCAAGATTTATACACGAGTATCGTCCGTGAAAACGCGATGTCACCGGAAGATTTTATCAAACGATTTACGCCAATTTTTATGCCGCTGAATGAAAGACTGAGTCTAAAAGAATTTCGCAAAGAATTTCGACAGATAATTATCCAATTCAGATCTGTCGTCAAAGAACTGAATTTTCGAGAAAAATTTGGGTGTACTGTCAGACTGTGTGTAAAGCAATAGTTAAGTGCTTTGATACAATCGCAATATTAGACTGTTGCATGATAAATATCGCTTTAAGTTAAATTTTATCTAAGTTATTTTTATAAAATATCGTTTTATTTAGAAGATTTGAATTGTTTTATTATATGTTATATTATTTTATTTATAACCATCCTCATTTATTAACTATTATTATTGATAATAATATGAATTATTAATTATTAATGGATTTCAATGCGTATGAATTGCAATGGATTATAATTAAGATTAATATGCAATTGATTACATTCGTTAAAAATTAAATTTGGAAATTTTCGTCAATTGATGATCAACTTTGAAAAATAAAGGATTTGAGAAGGAGTACATTTAGAGATTCCTAATTTCTAATTCATTTGATTTCATTGGTGTATGTAATAAATATTAGAATAAACATTGCATATTGTAATTACAACGTTACACAATACTATTATTTGATATAAGCGACATTTAGAGCTACAAATCACTTTCCATTCTTCGTTAATACCATTGCGAAAGATATTATGTATCGCAAGGAAAGTATAAAATGGCTATTTTCGACGCAAGCATAATTCGTCCGTCACAATTAACCCTGCCGTGTCACTGGTTTGTAAAAAGTCAACGATAAAATCAGACATTATGCTTCTGATCGTCCATGTTTGTTAGAGAAGATCGAACGTGACTTTTGCTGTACCATCAGAGATTCACCTTTGAAGAGATGAATACTAGTTTGCCTGACCTCCAAATATTATGGCATCGATTTGCGATCAATTTGTAAAAAATGTAAACGACGGTGAATGGATGAGCATCCACGTGTCGTAACGACAGGTCAAATCCAATTTCGAATGAATTATGGCTGATACCAAGAACCTCTTCGACAGATTTCGCCAATACATGCTTTCATTGAAAAGAACGTCGATTGTATAATATCTAGATTGTACCTAGCCATTTCTTTTTTGTCTTTTAATTACACTGATTGTAATATAATTATTGTGAACATTCAAACGATACGTTTCGAGGCAGTCTATCTTAGGAATTGACAAAATGACAAATTCTTTTAGAAATATTTCTACACTATTATATCTTTGATTGTGTGATTTGTTCTTCAATCTTTTTTAAAAAAACAGAAAGAAATCGAAGAGTAATCTGGAAAATCGATCGCGACTAAACAAATTTCATTGTTGTAACAACCTACAATATTTTCCTTCTCTTTTGAAAAATTCTATTCTCACGTTTCCCCAAACCATAATTTATATATCCATAATTTCGTATTCCTCTGAAAATGATCATTTTCTGCGTATTCAACTACATCGAATACCAAACTCTATATATCTTCCGAAAGGATTTTTTGGACATCAGCCGCATTGTTCTACCCAAGTTTGGTCAGGTGAGGAATTTACGGTGAAACCCGCGCGCGATTTTCGCTGCCGGCTGCTCTTCCTCTTACCTGGCATTCACCGCCCCTTCCTTTGTCGGTCATCATTTTATCACCGCCAACTCGACCAATGCCATTCGATGATTTCGACATCTTGAACGAAGATTTTTGGGAGCTGGTTCCTCCTTGGAAGGGGCAAAATTCATTTGGAAATCCGGCTATATAACGGTCCTCTGGATCACGGATCGAAACAGTATCGTAATCTAACTCATCTCAGGTCAACACCTGTACACACGTCTTCCTCGACAATTGAAGAAGTTCAAACGAAAACAACCAAAACAACCAATCATGAAGCTGGTGCGTGTTTCCTTCGAGTACTAAACGAGATTCGGACGTCGAAAGTGTATTATCGTGGTTTTCGAATTTCACTTATTTTCCTTTCGATTGGAAAGGATTTCTTCATACATACATCTCTTGAAAGTCTTAGAACAAGTATTGTATCTGTGTCAAAATTGGGAAAACTAAATGATACGTTACGCAACGAATCTGCAAAGTGTTAATAATTGTATTATAAAATACTCTCTTGAAATGAAAGCATTTCGTGATTTAACGAATATTAAAAGTAAATACTAATCTTAATTCTGAATGTTAACTCTCAAGAGGATACATGACTGTAGCAATTTGTATTTTTGCATTTTATATTCTGTCTGACACAGATCAGTGATAAAGATCAGTGATAAAATTAAGTTAAATTAAAAATTTCAAAATTGAGCAATTCAATAGAATTTTTTTGTAGCTACCAACGTTCAATGATGTCAGTTAGGGGTTGAAAATTGAAACGTATCCTAAGACTTTTAAGCGAACGGTGTAAAATCGCGATTTAAAGTTGGAAACAGAAAAAAAAGATGGAAGCTTCTGTTTCCTTCGATCGATGGATTTTTATTCTTGAAATGGGAAACGATCGTAAGAGATCGTCGGTGATCCAACAGTTACGAGCGTGTAATTAACGCTCACGGGATCGTTATGTACCATTAACGATACAACGATACCGCGCAACGATCCAGCAATTACATTTAGTAATTCGTTCTCCTGTTGCCCATTGTTGGCATGCAAATATGTTTGTAGAATTATTTTAACTAAACTCGTTGGTAGCGGATATCTCTCTTTGCGTAACACACGTGCCTTCTTGCCACCGGAAGACAGTGACGAATTGCGCGGAACAATTAAAGAAACAATTATGAAATAAGACGAATTAACATAGTGTTTACTAAAGATAGGCATAATAATCGTGCACTTTGATTGTCGAATGATTAAAAAAGAAAAAAAAAAAAGAATTGAAAAGTATCTCCGAATAATTTTTATTTCGTTTGAAAATTTCATGAATTTACTTTAATCTCGTAATGACCATTTCAACGTTCGATTTTGAAAAGATTTTAAAACAACTTTCATCGCTTTCAATCTTTGCTACATCGATCGCTTCTGTGTACCTTTTTAATCAAGAAAATCCAACAGAAACGTTCGTCTTATCTGTTAATAACAAGTTAATTGACGAGACAAGCGTCAATTGATTTCTTTCTCTTCGTTACAGCTTGTCGCTTTCGCCCTCGTCGTCGTCGCTGCCTTTGCTGCTCCCCAAGGCCACCAGGAAGACGTACTGCTCGTCAAGGAAACACCCTCTGACAATATCGGTGTCGGTCATTATAACTACGGCTACGAACTTTCCAATGGACAAGCTCACCAAGAGTCCGCCGAATTACTTAACGCTGGAACCGAAAACGAATCTTTGGCTGTTCGTGGAAGCTTCACCTGGGTTGACCCTCAGACCAACGTGAGATACACCGTCAACTACGTGGCAGACGAGAATGGTTTCCAACCGCAGGGTGATCACATCCCCGCCTGAACCTGTACTCTAGTTTTAAATAAATTTCTGTTTTAAATATTTCCCTGATTTGTGTCTTTCTCCCTCTCGTTGTCACCTTTCCTTTCTTTTTCGTCGATTAATTCTCTGCGCCTTTCCACTGGACTGAAGTCGTCACATTCTATTTCTTTTTACTCGACATGAAATTCTGAATTTTGATTTTTAAATTTTCTTCTATCTGCCATTGGATATAAGGACATCGAACAACTGGCATTACAAAATAAATATACGTCAATGAAAATATGACAATATGATTATGTAAATGTATCTTTCTCTGTAATTATAAAATTACAAAATCAGTAGAATGTATTAGATAATTGTAATATATGAAATAAATAATAATATCGAAAGAATACTATACATTATTATCAAAATATGATGTAATATATCGAACTAGTAAAATAACTTTACAAATTATGAAGATAATTTAATTTTAAAGGGAAGGATATCAAATCGATTTACTATTTGCAAATTTTTCAATTTTATTACCTTGGTAATGTAATTAATATTCAGATTTCCATAAATTTAATATTTATGTTAATTAATATTCAGACGATTTATTACAAGAAAATAGCAATCAATTCCAAGAGAAAATTTTAAAAAATACTGTTTGCGATATTATTTTTCAATGTCAGCATTTGTGAAGACTAGATTCTGTTATTTTTCGAACAGTTATAAGCACACATAGCAATATACTTAATATACATCGATTAAATATTAAGTATTTAGAAACATACGGATTTCTCTCTATTGAAACATTAATTAATTAGATTAATATTTTAATCGTATCAATTTGATCCATATTGATGGATTTCAAAGAAAGAAAATGACCGACAAAGTTGAATTAAAAAGTTAATTGTAATTTAGAGAAAATAAAAATGCATATAATAAAATCAAGTAAAGAAAACAGAATGTAAATGTAAAATTGAATAAATTTATGAATCATTTACTGGAACAAAAAGAAAATATAAAATAGGAATCAGCAAAGGAAGGCATATTTTTCTTCAGAACGATAATTTTTGTCCTATTGACCATTACTGTGTGTTCGTAGCAATGATTAGACGTTACGAAGAGATTGCGTACATTTAACACGATGATGTTGTAATGATACGTGTTGCAAAAATTGGTTAAATTACACGATATTTAGAATCGTTTTAGGAATCGACGAACGTTTTTTAGAAAACGATTATTCTTGGATTGTACTATCACTCTAAAATTGTTCGTATAAAATTAACTGAAAGACGATTGTAGTACTGCTTTTCGTTTTTAATATAATCTACTCTCTATTTTTTAATAATCTGATACTATAAGGGAGGATCGACGTACTTATAAAAATACACATTGCATTCCATTCGTTGTTTCACGTTAAGGATTGTTTCATTCTTAAAGTCATTGCAGTATTTTGTTAATGTTCTTTATAGTATACTTATCTCAAGATTAGAATATCGATAGATATCGATAGATATTAAGATAGAATATTTTATGCAAAAGATCAAGTTTTTCAACAAAGTTTTCAAAATTAAATTTTTCATTGAGAGACTTCGTTGTTTGAGAAGTAGAATTTCTTTAAAAGAAGCTAAATTATATTTTGTCATCGTATTAAAATTAAATAAATCATTAAAGTAAAACATTTTAAGTAAATCATTTTTGTAACTATAAAATAGTGGTAAAACCTTGATGTGTCTATCCTTCAGTGTGAAATATCGGATTTACGACAACTTTAATTTATACGACAGAATCAACCAAATACGGAAGAAATCAAAGAAGTTGTGTGGTCCGATTTTTAAATAATATTTCTCTTAGCATGATTGAAAATGATATAGTTGCTAGAGTCGTCACATATAAATATATTTAATACCTATACTTCTATACTTAACAGATAATTTATTTCAAGTTAATTTTCCAAATCTTTCAATCAATTTCAGCAAACCGACACACTTTTACAACGAAGGCCAAAAAGAAGGAAAGGTGAAATCGTAACGAAGGAAAGGTGAAAGGTGAATATATCGTAAAATCATGCGAGTTTTAGCAGAAGGAGATCCACTATAAAATTCGAGATGATTCTCAGTATCGACATCAGTCTTCCAACCGAGACAAATCAGACACACCTCAACAAAATGAACATCGTAGGTATCACAATTGAGGTTTGCGAGTTGCAATTATCAAATAATTTTATACAACGTACAAGTCGAGAAGAGATTGAACAGGATGAAAATTTTCTAATTTTCAAATTTTATTTCTTAATTTTGAAACTATAAATTTAATATTATCCATATCGTGTGTATCAATCACAGTGATACCCTAAAACAAATAATTAAATATAAATATGTAATTGAAAAGTAATCCAAAAACTTACCAATTGCAAGACTTAACTGTTTCGTTTAATTTTTGCACATTCTACGTGCAAAATAATTGATCACTCTTATTCAGTACAATGTTAAACTTTCAAATCCGAAAATAAAATAATGTTATTCTTTCTTTTGCATGTAGAATCGCAAGTGTACAATAGAAATTATAAAATTCCGTATCTTTCTTTTTTCAGATCATTGTTCTTGCCGCCCTTGTAGCTGTTGCTGTTGCAGCTCCACCGGCAGTAGTGCCTCAGCAAGTAGTCCTCGTTAAAGAAACTCCCTCTGACAACGTTGGTCTTGGCGGTTACAACTATGGTTTCCAACTTTCTGACGGACAAGCCAAAGAGGAAACTGCAGAATTAGTCGGGGGTGGAACTGATGAACAATTCTTAAGAGTTCGCGGTAGTTTCAGCTTCGTCGACCCACATACCAATATTGCATACACTGTGAATTACGTCGCCGATGAGAATGGTTTTCACCCAGAGGGAGAACATCTTCCACGTGTTTAAATTTTACGAATACTCACCATAGCAACACCTTGCTTATGCAGAAACCCCGAGCACTTTCGATTGATTTGACCATTATACTCGATAGTATTGTACATATTATATGTGTACCTCGTTTACATCTGCAATAATGTACATTTCTGTATCATAGTCATGTTAATGTTTAATAAATACAGTTAATTAAAAGAACTGTTTTTATTCAAAAATTATTACATCTTTATTGCACGTTCCAGGCCTTGTACCCAATATTCTATTGAATATTCTATTCTGAATTTCGTAGCCCAGATGAATTTCCCACACAGGGGGAAATTTATCGACATCTCTGAATTTTTCTATCCTTGAGAAATGTATTAGTGACTCGATTACTACAAATCATTAATCAAAAATTTTAAATAGTACTTAGACATGTCATAGAAGAGAATTTATTGTTTAATTGTTACAAATAAATTATTAGAAATATTAGATAATGTTTAAACAATTATAATATTCAGAGATATTATTCACTTCGACTAAAAATTCACTTTGAAAGTTTAATCGATGTGCACACGATGAAGGTTCAACTTATAATTCGACCTTTTGATCAGATGATTGTCTTTGTCAATACTTTCTATTAATCAATAATTTTACAGTTTTTAAGTTTTATTTAACTAAAATTTTAAAATTTTACAATTTTATTGTTAAGGCAACAATACTGTAATTTCTATACTTTTTACAAACTGAAATTACATTTGCATGTCACATCTACATTTTTAATCGTTAACTTATAACTTTGTTCATACGTACCAAATGCTAATTTACATCAAAAATAATTATATGTTAGTCAAAAATTAAGTTGATCGTCTCTTAAAAATAGTCATGCAAATGAGAAAATGTTCACGTTCAACATTATTCATATTATTTAGATTTTAATTCCTATTACTAGTAGCGCTGCGGTGTAAAACCTGTCTAAATCGATATGGTAGGATGTGACACGCAAATGGTAAGGAGTTCAGGTAAAACATGGGACACAAAAAAGTATTGAATGTCCGGTCTGTCCTAGTTGGTCAGTGATATTAGATTTATTCTGCTCCAAGACAGAACTATGAGAATAATGTAAATCTCTTAAGAGTCATTAAGTTCGTTTCTACATTATCTACAATTGCGCTTTTCTTTTTTTCACTGAATAAGATTTGAGCACCATCTTACAGATACGACTTGCAACTACAACCAACATTGTGCACGTTACACACTTGCAATATTTGACACGTCAAGTTTTGTAGTTTCGAGCATTGCAATGCGAGTATTTTTTACGTTTCTGTTTCGTTAGATTTATTAACTGTACCAAACTTCTTAGCCGAGTACAAATTTTCGACGTGATAACGATGCCTACTGCCAGCAGTAATGCAACATCGAGTGATAGAATATTCCAATAAATTTTTTAGTCAACGTGTCGATCGAGGTTAGAAACTTTCCGGGCTGGTTATGCGATGTAATTGACTTGAAAAATCAAACAGATATGCCGAAATTTCGTATGCTTCCGCGTACTTCGCGAATCGTGGCATTATGTTCCGCCGCGAACTTCATAAATGCGGCGGATCGAGTTATAATGCCCATAGCGATCGTTCCTATGACCGACGAGTTTAAATGGGATCTGTATTGGCAGGGCTGGATACTTTCTGCTTTTGCCTTTGGTTATTTTACTAGTCAGGTATATATGTATATATTTATATATATGTATATATATGTGTATGTATATATATATATATATATATATATGTTTGTATATGTATCAAAGTAATCTATATCAAAATCTTTTTTCGTTCATTTTAATGTAAGGAATTTTTCACACTCTTGTTGTATTTATTTAATTAATTTTTACATTAGATTATTGGTGCAAATACAGCGAGTCGTTTCGGGTGTAAAATGGTATTAATGTTGGCTGTTTTACTGTGGTCTATTAGCACGGTTATAACTCCAATTTTGGCTCAATCAGTTCTGTTACTCATTATTTGTAGGGTGATATTGGGACTTGGAGAAGGCTTGGGTAAGATTTTGTTAAACAAATAAATAATTCCGTAAAGTACAATGTAATATTTAACACTGTCTCTCGTTGTTAGGTCTACCAGTTATTTTTCACCTGTTTGCACACAGTGTTCCCGTAGAGGAACGATCTAGAGCTTTTGGATATCTTGTAGCCGCTGGCTCTGTTGGACAAGTTGTTGCATCTGTTGTAAGTATAAATCTTGTATAATGGAAAACCGGTCGTTTGGAAATATTTGTTTTATTATTTATAATTATTGTTATATTGTTTTATTTAAAATACAAAATTATTCAAAATACTTACAGTTGTGTCCTCATTTGTCATGGCAAACAGGATTTTATTTATTTGGAACAATTGGTATTGTATGGACACTTTTGTGGCTAATACTGTACCATGAAACTAATTCCCAAGATGAAATCCCATTATTTGTACCTAAGGTAGTCAATTTGTTTAACTTTTTACCCTGAAATAAATGCATTTAGGTATTAATTGATATTTCCCGATTTTAAGGTGACGCAGAATAGGAATTTGCGTTGGACTGAATTCATTTCACATTGGCCTTTGTGGGCATTATATATAGCTCATTTTGCAATGAATTGGAGTAACTATATAATAATGCAATGGTTGCCAACTTACCTTGCCAGAAATCTTTCTGCTAATAAAGAAAGCATTAGTTTAACAGCATTTCCATACATCGTGAATTCTCTTGTTGGCATTGGTGTGTATCACATAATATCTAATAATAAAAGATCGTGAAAAATTAATAATTGAATATCTACAGTGGCTGGTCACAGTGCTGACAATCTTATACAAAAGAGATGGCCGATTCTATCTGTAAGAAGATTAATGACAAATATAGGTTTAATTGGTCCTGGTGCATTTCTCTTGGCATTCTGTGCTGTGGACAATTTACTTGCTGCAGTAATGTTCGTATTAAAGTAAAATTAATTAATTACAACAATTTTTATCCTAATTTTATGTAATTTGTGATTTCCTTTTATTGCAGTTTTGTGTCAATATCTATGGGATTCTGTGCATGTAATTCTGCGGGCCACCTCAGTAACCATGCAGATGTAGCACCAAATCACGCGGGGATCACGTTTGCGGTTTCTAATACTATAGTACGTTCGTATCTTTATTATTAGCATGATAAATATTTTACAACAAACAATTTGTAATTCAAACGTATATTTTAGGCAACGATACCGGGTATTCTGTGTGGTCCATTGACAGCTGAATTAGTGACCGCGTCACACGGTCGTTGGTTGCCAGTTTTTGTGCTAGCTGCAGCAATTAATTTTACAGGGGCCATTATATACCAAAGTCACAGTTCAGCGCTTCCAGTATTGTGATATGTGCTGAGTAAAATCAAGCTTATAGATATTTACTATCGGAATCAACGAAGAAACGTGATCGACAAAAACTTGTGCGAACGTACCTCTTTCAGTCGCCGAATACGACTTTTAATGAAAATTTTATCCATTTATAAGGCACCAGTACGGCATGTTTATACATCACACACCGGTTAGTTGAAAACATATCAAAGTACTGGACATGTATGCTATGTAAGAATTTTACATATTTTTTGCGTTCAGTTTGCAGTTTACGTTAACGTGACGCAGATCATATGTTACAATAGTGCCATAATTTTGTGCACACGGTGGAATTGGTTGAAAAACATTCTTACCGATATACTTGTAAAATATATATTAGCCTAATTAATTAATTATTCTTTTTCATTTGTACATGTATTATTCAATAATAGTTAAAAATATCTTGTGATATATTTTAACATATAAATAAATGAGAATTCTCATTTTTTAATATAGATGATAAATGTATATTATAACACAAGACTGTACAAAAAAGAAAAACAAAGAAATTTAATTTTCACATATTTCAATTTATATATATTTAAAGCACCTTTAATGTAGATAAATATTGTAATTAAACAAGCAATGTATTGCATTAAAAAATATGTTTTTTATATCGTTGAAAATATCTTTTAGATATTATTCCTACATCTTTTTGTTTTGTACTATTTAATTTTTATTATGTGATTGTCGTATTATTTATTATACATAATATTTAAACACAAATGTAAACTCAATTTCAGAACACGTTTTTACTAATATTTTTAATACCTAAAGTTTTACATAGGTTTTAAGGTTGTATCCTTTTTTAAGTATTCTGATTGAAGAACACGCATCAATGCATTTTGTGGATAATTATTACTCAACGCATGAAAACCCATTTCTATAAAAGCATCATTGTGAGATATATTTTTAGTATTCGTTTGAATCGATGTATCGTAATTTAACATATTATTATATTTCGTTGAATGATCATCTTCCTTTAATGATATAATTTTTGCAATTTCTTTTTTTATTTCTGCACTTTCAATTTTAGAGTCCATGCTTGTTTCCACAGAACTTTGCATCCGTGATAAAATTTTTGCAACATCTTCTTCTTCTGTTATTTTTGGCTCTATAGTTATTTGTGCAGAACTTTTCGTTCTTTCTACACTCCGTAACAGAGGATTTTCTTCGGAATCACGAGCAATATCATATATATCAAAAGAATTTAAATTCAGCTTTTTCAGCATGTCCGACACATCCTCCGAATGAATTTCCAATTCTTTAATTTTTGGTTCCTCTTTGTTAACAAAATTCTTCTCTGCTTCGTTAATATAATTATGCAAGTACCGTTCAATATCAGAACTGATCTTCTTCAAATTTTTCCCATTATTCGCACTTGTATTTCGCTTATAAACATTTGATGGCGAATTAGTCTTGCCATTTTGAGACTGCGTATTGGGAAGAAGCTTCTTTTCAATTTTTTTATTGGGTATATGTTCCGACGAAGTTACGTCTGATAAATTAGTTTTCAACACGTTTGATAGTTCGTTCAATGTTTCGTCAACAACTTTTTTATTATCCTTAGGAAACAGCATATTTTTAACCTTCGACGCCTTTTCTTCGAATGACGAGCGATCTGCAGGATCCAATGCTTTCATCGCACCTCGGTGTAAATATCGATTTGACTTCGGATCCATGTAGGATTTTTGCATTTTATCCATCTCTTGCGTCATTTTCTCTAACGAGTCGTACAATTTCCTCGTTCGGGCATTCGTGAAATTTTTACTTTGCGTCCATCCGGCACTTGAACGTAATGTGCACCAATCCGATTTCACTCTCTCCACTTCTCGATCGATTTCGCTGATGAGTTTTTCTGGAAAATTAGCGTTTCGACAATTATCACGATTTGAAGAGAATAAGAGAAATTTCATTCAATTCGACTTTATTTATTTTTATTACTCATTGAGAACAACATCGTTGCATAAAAATCTTACGTCTTTCAGCACGAGGTTTAATCAGTCGCTGTTCAACACCCGTTTCTTGCTTTTTTATCGTAGCCAAGCTGGCATTTTTTTTAAAATTGGTCACATTTTCGTGTCTTTCTGAATTTCCTATTAAAGAATCGCTATGTGGATTGAATTTTGGCAATGCCGATGTGACATGTGGCCGAGTATTACTGGAATTTTGCTTGCTGTTCGTAGATTTGTAAAATGGTTCTGGAAACACGACAAGAAAAGTTAGTAAGATCTTCAATTCAGGAAGAGAGGAAAACAAAATTGTACAGCTCTCTAGAATTAAGTAAATTTTGTTCAAAATTTGGAAAATATTTGCTCTCTAGGAAATTAGTAAGAAATTAGTAGTTCTGAGGCAATATTAACATTATGACGATCGGTGATGTTATTACAGCGTCGTGAGATTCTTAATTGTTAGTGACCGTTGAAAAATGTATAATGTTATTTTGTATTAATAAGTTTCAATCTATGTGCTCGTTTATATTTATTTATATATATTTAGCACTGTCGCTTTCTTATTTTTTACAAATTCATAGCTATTTGTTTCTTTATAAAATAGTAAAAATTAGATTTTATAAGTTTTTTAATAGAATTTATCTTTCGATCATTTACATGAAAAAATAATAGTTTATTAATACAAACTATTATAAATTGAATTATTTAAATAATTATTTTTTGAATGTTTTACGTAAATAATGCTCTTGACTGCTGTTTTCTTGCAAAGTTATATACCTTCTAATCCAATATTTGATAGATTTTGAATTTCTTTCGTTTTCGTTGCATTACCAGGAGTCGTTGTTGGATTTCCGAATGGATTAAACTCGTATACAAAATTATGCGTCGCTGTAATCCTTTTTGGAACTCTTCTCGTTTTCTTCGCCACATTTTCTACGGGCTATAGATATTAACAATTTTAAACGAACAAATCAGATAGCTATTCAGTATACAGATAAAATTGATGCATAATAAATTTATTCGAGGACAATTGTACACAGCGATGAATGAAAATATTGATACAAACTAGATTTACTTGTAAAACTTGAAATATAAATTTACTATCATTACATAACTATACAATAAAAATAAATAATAGGAAGAATGTAACAAATTATTTCACTGAAATGTAAAATTTTTACTACTGAAAGGCTAACACAAGTAATCAACTCCAAAATCCTTCTAGAATCTATATGAAATCAAGAAACAGTATAATCGAAATCTTTCAATAGTTATCTAAAGCAAAATCGATAACAGAATTATCTGCTTTCAATTCTTATTTTTACACTTTGTATAAAACTTGGGAAAATTCTATTTTTCACAAAGGTAAGGTAAGGTAAAGTTAAAGTTTCAAACCATTGGTCGGACTGTATTAATAGAGTGTTTCATCACTGTGTATCGAACATCGATCTCAATGTGACATGATCTAACTTTCTTTAACCTCCATCCAGCTATCTTCCCTTCGATCGCGGCATCGGCATTCGCTTGTGTTTTTTCACATTTCGATTTGCACCGACGAACATTCACCTCCGAAGAAGCTTGCCTTTCGTGAGCGCACGACGCAGTCTTCGGCGATTCTTTCTTGTTAATTTTAATTAGACGAGGCCTGCGAAAAATTCCGGAGATCAGTCTTTTCGAAAAATCCATCGCCGGTTTCGTGCGACACCTCATCTTTTCAAAACTTCGACTTCCATTTGTCCTCGTACTAACGAAACATCATAGATCGTTTCTTTCGCTCAATGCGTTCGCTCGATCAGCATTGATCGCAAAGAAGAGCTTAAATTTAATCACTCATCCTGAAGGAGTTTGTTCTCTGACTTTTGTTACACTCATCTGGAAATACTGGAATATTACTTGTTGTAGATGTTGACGCGAGCGTATTCCTCGATGATTCTCTCTGGTTTCACAAAGTGTTGAAAATTAAACACGATCCTCTCCCCTTTCTTGCGGAAGATCGGTCCTGTGTGAACGCGTTTCCTCTTAGTCGAGCTCCAAATCGACTTGCACCAACTTTTACAGTCACTGAAACATGTTGGGTTGTTCATTGAGAATTATTTTCGTCATTCTCCAAATATTCACAACATAATTTATTCTTTTACATTATATTCCTTTGTGTTTCTAACATTTGCAATTTGTGATGTACAAATATAGTTCAAAAATTTCATTGTATTAATTATTTTCATCTTACTTATCCATTTACTTATTTTTTTAGTATATTTTAAAATGATTTTCGTCTTTTGAGCAGTTTAATTATCTTCAGCTTGTTTCGTTATCAAGCTACAGATAAAAGTCCTTTTAAATTGATAAATGGGTTATCGTAATTAATTCTAGCAACGATATCGGTTAATTTCGATCCTAAGTGAACAATTTAAATCCTGTATGCTATATAGTGTACAACGGCTATACTATATATATATTGTATTACGTCCAAACCTAATTGTATTAAATTTCATATTAGGACATAGAAGTGTAATATATACAATAATAAGTTTGTTTTAGAGATAGCAGTTTATACTTTGTATACCTGGCTTTATCGATTTTCTGCGGAATCTCTTTGTACTCTATCCTCTGCTCTGTGTCTTTAACGAACACTGACAGTCCATTGATCCGCTTAGTTTCGCGATTATAATCCCCCTCGGTTTCAGGGTGGAATTGCAGAAACGTCGGACTGCAATGCAATTTGGAGCAACTTGGAAATCCTTCGAAAATCCTCGCCAGTTCCAGAAATACTCTTTCTGCTATATTTCAAAATATAGTCTCTTATTTGATTGCCCTTGCGCTCTTAACCTGGTAAAAAGTACTCAACCAAAAGTGACACGTACGAAAAACAAAATAAAATTATCTTTGTATCGATATGTTGGATCCAGGGATGCAACTGTAGCTGATTCTTGAATTACCACAAAGGTCACATAATTTTATACATGCTAATAAAATTATAATACTATTACAATATATTTATTATACATTATAATATATATATATTTATAATTATGTTCGTAAAAATATATATAATATTATTTTTATGGACATAGAATTTACACTAAAGTCATTTTATACATATCTACAAAGATACATTTTGTAAGTGAAAATGTCGAAATAAATAATTCTAATTTATTGCTTCTAATCCTGGTGTTTTTTTTATCTTCTGCTCGCTTAATTAATGATAATGCGATATTTTTTCACGTAACATCCGGCATTTGCGATAATGCGTATACTTCTCGAGATTAACATTAAAACTACGTGATTTTGACTTTTCCTTTACTGCGCCATACTGATAATTAATTATCAGAATATGTTTTATCACGATGTTGTGGTTCATTACGTTAAATATAAGCAAATTTTTGCTTAAAGAACGTAACACTATCACGTCGAAATACATACATTTAATTACATTTTGTTACGATTTAAAAAGTACTTTGTTACAATATATATTTCGCTTTCTGATTTAGTTTTGTTTCTTTTTATTTATTAAAATATACAATGTAATTTTATTCCATTTTATTCTATACTATTTTTCTTAATATAAATATAAATACACATACGTATGTATCCAATATTAAACGAAAACGAATATATTCTTATGAGAGTGTACATATAATAATTCTCAATTTATAAATTAACGCCACAATCTAAATTCAGATATTACATAATTTAACTCGTAAAACGAACGTCGTCTCTTAGCGACGAGGCCTACTTAAACTTCGTGATAAAAACGATGAGGTGACTAGAATGAAACGCTAAATTCACGTCCGCTTTGCGAATGTTATCCATTTGAAATTCAACTGGTACACACATGGCGTTTACGCGTTGCAAAATTTAACATTAATCCTAACCTCTTACCGAAATTATGATCGCCCCGAGACAAAGTATCTAATTTTTCTTCATCCTGCATGGACTCTCCACGATGCGAAACGACAGTTTCACGCAAAACGAAACGCCGTCCTACGAAGCGAACGTGCTGCAAGAAATTCTAAAGATAAACGAGTTAATGAGACAGGTCCACCTGAACGAAGAGTTCCAAGGTGACGATAAACTTTCACCCAGGAGTTGCAAAACCTCAAAGGACGAAAGTAACTCCCCCCCTGACAGATTTGACAACGAAGCACGCGAGGTACATTTTCAAGTGACGTCGAAGAATATTTCGTCTCCGAAGGGGAGAAACGTTTCCTCCAGTACCACCACAGTGTTCGAGGTACGCTCGAGGACAGCTTTGAAAAACGCGAAATCTGGTAAAGAGAGAACGCCTTCTCCTAACAGGACGTTTACTTTGACTGAAAACGATCAATCTCTCAAAGTGGATGAATTCGATGTTCTTCATTCAACGATGAAAGAGAATCGTGCCAACTCCAATGTAAAGGAGGAAAATCGAATTTCTCCGAGGAGGGTGAGAAAAGCGGAGGACAGATCGATTGGCGATGCTCTGTTTAGTTGTCCCTTCGAATTGGTGGAGATTTATTCGAATAAGACAGGGAGGAACAGCGAAAATGACTTAGATTTGGCATTTGACGTAAATCGACAAACGTGCTCGATGAGAGCTTTCCCAAAGGAGGGTGACAAACAGTTCAAAATCGAGAAGAATCAGCTTTTAGCGTCGAAGGTAAAGTCGAACAAGTTGAAAGAAGAAACATGTATGGACAAAGTCGGCGAGATTTGTCGAAAAATATATACGAAGGACGATGATTTGCAGAAAGGATATGGAGAAAAAAATTGTCAAAATCGTAATGAAAAATGCGCTCCAAATAATGGTACGAAGAGACACGCGCAGAACAATGAAGATTTTCAAAAACCACGAGAACTTCTCAAGAATAATGCATCGGAAGTTACCGTTGTCGAATTAATTCAAGATCGAGAAATATCTATCGTTGATTCGAGACTCGCAAATGATGGAACGGTGCAAATAAACGAGCAAAATCCATTGGATGAAAATTTCACATCCACGTCGGGAGGGGCTGGAGCCAATCAGAATGTAAATTTGATTGCAATTTTTGAGGCAACGGGGAGACCTTGCGCGGAAAAGGCAGACGAAGAAAATGATTTTAATAAATCCGAAGTGACCGGCGAGACAACAAAGAAATGTGCGAATATAAAACAGTCAAGTCATTCGTCCACCTTCGAGAATAATGTCAAATTACAAGAATCGTGCGTCAAAAGCGATGTTGTTGAAGACACACGTTCTTCAGAACGTAACAAAGATACGAATAACGTTGTTTCACGGAATGAAGAGACGAAAGATGTTCCAACAATTAAAGGACAAACTAGCGAACTGAGATCTGCAAATATTTCGTCGATTCCCCGCTCTTTGAAAAGGGTGGCAAAAAATCATGATCTATTCGTTAATGAGAAGTCTACGAAATCCTTAAAATCTAGCGAACCAGTAAATAATGCAACAATCAAAATTGAAGAAGGAGCTTCCGAAGAGAATCTTCGACGAGACGTTGAATCAATACCTTTGTCGCAGATTTTGAGTGCGAATAATGCCGGAAAATCGTGCGTGAATATTGACAACTTGAATACAGATTGTTCAAAATTTCACAAGCTCGCGAGTAAAGTGGAAGAGAATGTTTCATCCACGTTTAAAGAAGAAGAAGAAGACGGTCAAAGTGTCAAAATGAAATGTCAGAGAGGTGATTTGAACGCTGGTTCGCGCGAATCGAATGCGTTTGGCAGCAATTCGTTGAAACCGAAGGCAGAAGAGAACACTTCGTTTACGTTTAAAGCAGAAACGAAATGTCAGAAAATGAGCTCAAACGTTAATTCGCGTAAATCTCGTGTAATTGATGGCAATTTGTTTGAACAATGTACGATTAATTCGAACGAAAGGAAAATAACGAAGCGGCATAGCGAATTGGACGATCTTAAAAATTCGAGCAGTAATCTGTCGTCGTCGTTGAAAGACGTTAATCGCCAAGAGGAGGAATCAAGTGCCGAGAGGAGAGACGCAAGCGAAGATTTATCGAATGAAAACAAAATCAAGATAATTATCGAGAAACGACGGAGTAAGGAAAATAGGATTATTAATAAGGATGTAATTGGCGGCAATAAAAATTTGTTGCGCAACAGAGATATTCAATCGTCGATGATTAAGAATGAGAGAACAGAGGAACGGGATTCTGATGATTTTTGCAAAGAAGTGACGAGAATTGTCGCCAAGCATGAAACAGTCACGCGAGAATCGAGAAGAATTGGTATTAATTACGAAGACTTAAACGTGTGCAAAGTGTTGACGAAGATTCACGAGCGATTGACGAGCGATTGGCAACGAATGGAACAACTTCGGATGAAATTGCAAATCTCAGTTTCTGCAGAGCTTGCGAATCCGATGATGATGTTGCAGTTACTGGACAAAACTATAGCTAGGTATCGAGTAGGAATTAATTAACAAATAAAAGATCATGAAATCAAGAATAATGATGGAAAACGATTGATTTTTGAATATTAAGGTTGTTTTCTATCGATTGGCCAATTTTTGTTAAATTACACATACACTTAGATGCTCGTAAGTGCAATTGATTCGTATTAAAAGTACATCAATTAATAGCAAATTATGTTTCTTTTTAACAGATTACTAACAATATTTAGTTACAAAATTACGAATAGAAATTTTTATATCTAAAATTAATATATTCCACGTCAACAATTATTTTCAAAAATTCGAGATCATCTTTTTGATTGAAAAATTACGGCGAATAGGTGCAAGAGTTACATCCACGGTTCAAACAACAGCTACGAAACTGAACTGGAGATGGCCAAACTTTTGTCAAAGTATGTTATTGAATTGGTGAAAGTCGTGAAAGTTAACAGAAAATGTTTGGAGGACCAAGGTTTGAAAATTCGTCACTAAAGAATATACTTAACGCAATTGAAAAAATGGATTAATTAACAATTCATATTTGAACGCAGTGAAATTTTTATTGTAGAACGACGTGTCAATCAAATGCAATCAGAGTTGGTCCAAGGGCATTATAAAAAAGTACTATTTCATACTACTTGGGTATTATAGACTGCTATATTGCTATACGACAATATAACGTGTGATTCTTAATAGTTAGCGATTATCGAAAAATGTAAATGTAAATGGATATGCTATTTCAGTGAAAGTCTATAGTACTTAAGGATGGAAATATGAGGATATCATTTTAAGTACCATTTTCACTTGTATTAATCGTATTAATTTTTAACGAATTTATAGAGAACCGTCTTGAATGAAATAATTATCACTTCAAACTACTGGGCGAACGAGATATTCCGCTTGATCAAAAATATCTCCTGCCTGGTGGAACGCATAATGGCCGAGAATGAAGAGAAAGAAAATGTTAGAAATTTAGGAAGATGTAAAACTCAGCGACGTGTACTAAACACGTTTTTCTACCAGCGATGCCAAGTAATTCTATAGAGAAATAATTGGACGATCGTATCGCAAAAATGTTGTACATAAATGAATACAAGTTTTCTTTATCAATCCGATAAGAATTCTTTCGCCAGATACAGAATTGTAGATAAGAAAAAAAATTTGAACAGGGATACTACACTGTATCCTTTATCACGTTAGTGATAGTGATCTATTCTACTTCGCGTATACTTCACGTTTAATTAGATAGAAATGTCATTTATGATTTCGCACAGAATAATACTGGGTTATGTTAATAAATACTCGCGCAGAAAAAGCAATTGGATTATTAAATTATTAAATTATGATTAACGTACGTTTCAGACAGAAAGCTGGAATCGTTCGGTCAAAAAATACAAAGTCAGAGCTCGTGAAGAAGGAAAGTACCGTCGAGACTCAAATGTCGGCTGATTCGAATGCCACAAATTCCCTGAAACCGTCCAAGGTCTTAAACTCTGCGAGGTACGCGGAAAAGGAAAAGCGTCTGGACGACGTTACAGATAAAAAAACAGCTGACAATAGTCATCATCCAGAAAGAGTGAAACCGGCGAAGAGAATAACGTTGTATACGAGTTCCAATCAATCGAAGCAAGCGACATCTCGCCAGAAACACCGGGCCCTTAGCGATCAACCGGTTTGGAGGCCAGGAGGCGCAGCGAAAATCCCTACTTTTAACAGCGTGACGACCTTGGTCCAAAAAACTCGTCCAGCGGCGCATAACAGAGAAAGGACGAATTTGGAAAACGCAAGGTACGGAAAATATTTGTTGCGATGCAACAGAAAATCAGAGAGAGGATCTTGGTTAGATTATTTTTTTCTAGACACGAGCTTCGAACGATTCAAGTAGTAGAAAATGTTGACCCTTCAGGGATGATACCTAATGTCTTCGTGATGTGTTTAAATTCCATGAGTAACAACAATTAGGTAGATTTGACAACGATTTTTATAGCTTTAAACGTCAGTGTATAAAATTTAGTGTCGTTGGAATAAATTCTGGTTGCACGGAAATCAATACTGTATGCACAGTTCTCCGAAGGATTACAGATATAGTTTGTAATTTAATCTCGGAATTCTTCTTCTATAACTTTTCGATCTTATTTTCATCGAATTCAGAAAAAAACAGCTTTTAGCAATTTAAATTTCTGATTTGATGTACCTTCTTGTTGAAGTACTCAATCGATAGAACAGTTTAGTTATAGTACCATAAATAATAAATGTACGTAAGACATTTTCAATGAGAAATAACTTAATTTCTCATTTTTGTTAAGATTAGTTTTTCATTCTTGTACAATGTATTGTACCGATACACGAGCGTCAACAAAAATTATTTATTTAGAGAGGAGAAACATGAACGAATGGCGAGCGAATTGAAAAAGAAACCCACCACCGAGATACATTCGTGCAAAGATGCCCCCAAACTGAACGTCGACAGTTCCGAGATCGCAGGCGAACGAAATAACGTAAGCTCGAGCACCAGTCCCAGAGCGAAACCGAGATCGAGAATGTCACGGCCCCTGTCAAAGAATTTTAACGAATCGGAGAAACCTTTCACGTGCGTGAAAAACTACGCTCGCAGGTCCATGTGCGACATGATTCGCGAGAAAGTCACGATAGAATCTAAAGCTCTCCGAACGCTCGAGGAGATCATAAAAACCGCCTCAGAGAACAACGAGAAGAAAAACGTTGGGAACGTAACGCGCTGTTCGTTTCAGAATCAACTTCCAAACGAAACACGTTCTGTTGATTCGAGAAAAACAAGCGAATCAATTGCAGTTAAAGAAGAGATGAAAGTGAACGAGGAGGAGCCAACGAGGGACATCGATTCCGAGCAATACAAAAAGAGTCAGCTGAACGAAAGATTTCAGGGAAATCTTCCAGAGAAAGAAGACCATTCTTTGATACCAATCGCGGCAAAATGTTTGACTCCAGTTCTAAGCACTGGCGTTGAGAAAGATACCAAAAACGTTGGAATAAATGAAAATTTCGGACGTATCCCGTCAGAGGTTAAACCAAATATCTCTTTGGAAACTGCTACGAGTTGCAAAACTTTGGATTTTAATACAATTTCAGTTCAGAGATCATCTGACGCTGTCTCAGGCAAGAAATGCAAAGATAATGATCAAAAATCCAATGAAAATGACGTTATTGCAGTAGAGAAGGCAAGAATGAATTCTCACGCAGTATCGTTGAGTATGTTGAAGGAATTTCTTTACGATCAGGGCATCGACGTTGATCTGGTGAATAAAGCCGAAAGATATCTAAAAGACAAGCAAAAAGCACGTAAAGGCTTGAGAAAGAAGTCGATCAGCTTTGCCGACGTGTCTTCTTACGTGGAATACGATCGACATTTCGAAACAAGAACGGTTCTGAGAAAGGAGCATTCTTGGGAGGAGAAATTGGAAAAGGACACAAAGGAAGATATTGAAGAAAGTATCGAAAGAGATGACAGAAAATGTATTAAAAAAGATGTCGAGAAAAATGTTGAGAAGGATGTTGGAAACGATACGAAAACAGATATCGAAAGGCCTAAAGGTGAGACTTCTTTGCCAAAAACGAGAGATGTGACAACTTGCACGATTAAAAACAGTAACGACACTTGCACTCAGACCGTTCTCTATCGTAGGACATCCAAGTGTTCACAGACTATTTTTAAGAACGATAGTTTAACTACAGAGGAGACGCAAACGGAAGTGGAACGAAGGAACGCGTGCATGATGACCGAGTCGCTTCCTGTCAGCGACAATTCCGCAGAAACGCCAAAGATCTGTTACAGCTGCAAGTCTGTGATCACTGAACGACTCGGCGAGTTTCAAAGCGAAGATTCAAGATTCAGAGCTCGGGAAGACCCGACAAATTCGAAATCGCTAGACGATTCTCGCGAAGATTTCAGAAATATTTCTACGGGCATCAAAAGAAGGAAGATAATCGGCGAGAACGAGAAATCTGAAAACGAAGATTCAAAAGGTTCAGAATCGCGAGGAGATTCTCACGAAGATTCCAAGAACATCTCTGCGAACAAAATTGACAAAACTTCATCGAAAGAGTGTTCTCTAGTGTTTCAAAAATTATTGCGTCAAATGCAGGAAAAATACGAGGAGTCAAACGCATCTCTGACATCCGTCGATTCGTCCACGACGCGAAGTTCATCTTCCAAATCATCGAAGAATCGCGACCTCGATGAGAATGCAACCAAAGAGGAGCCCAAAGACGAGGATCGTTCTCCAGTTAGAATAGTTTCCAGCGGGATCGTAGCTGCTCTTCGAGTAGCTGCCATCAGAGCTCGAAACGTGTACAGAGCCTTTGACATCCACAAACGAATATTAAGAAACAACCTGAAGAAACTGAGGAAAGAGTCGAGACAGAGAAAGAAGCTCGACAAAGTTCTCGGAACTCGCGAAGAAGAACACGCGAAGAGAACCGTGTCGAGAGGCGACAGCGTTGTTCGAAGAGGGAACGACAGTAAAAAGGCGGTCGTCGAAGTGTTTAAGAACCTCGAACGAGCGGAAATCACGTCGAAAGAATTTCTAGACGAAATGCTCTCGGATTCTCGCAACGAATCTGACAATTTCGAAGACGATCTTGATCTCGTGGATACTACGTCAACGAACGCTTCCTCCAGTCAGATTAGTTTTAAGTCGATCGACCTGGAAATTCCGAGAAGATCATCCAGCAGCGTGGTTTTGAGAAACGTCAGGTCCTTGATGGAATTTTTGGTGAGTGAGACCGACGACGTAACGTTGGGACGGATCGAGCGTCGCGTTGAGAAACGATCGAGTACGCGCGAGATGAAATTTTCTGGGAATGTGAGAATGGAAGTCGTGAAGGTGAACGGATTACTATTTTTCTCCAGGGAGAATTTATTGCTCCTAGTGTATGGTATGCTGTGCTCTGTCGTCTTCTGGTGTTTGAACTTTACGATTACTTGCGACGTTGTCTTATGATTTATGACATCCTTGTGCGTTTTGTGTGTTTTCTTCCCTTTTCCTGTTTCTATGTGTTGTATTGTTGGCTTCTTTTTTCTTTGTATTCTGAGTTTATTTTTAAACGTGTACAACGCGTATTCTTGATATTCGCGAGAGATTTGTATTTTGTATATTTAGTGTATTGTGTAAATTTGAGTAAACTGATTTTATTAACCAATTTAACGTATTTAATTATTGTTAAGTGGGCAGTTAACTTTATAAATTAATTAAACCCACTGGGATTAAACATACGTTCTGCATAATAGAAGAGATATTTTTAAACATATAATATTAAAATAATTTACTTCAATTACCAAGTAATATATGAAATAGAAAATCGATAATAATAATTTATTCATTTTTCACGCGATCTTCGAATTATAATAAAAACATTTTCTATGATAAAATGCGCGAAAAATTAATTAAAGAAAATGTTATGTCAAAAATTAAATTAATATAACATTATAATATATAATGTTATATTAAAAATAGAAATTGAAGAAATAAACATTTATTGCATTAGCAAATATACAAAACGATAAAATTAAACACTGTTTCTTGCAAGCGACAGTTCGCATATTACACACGTCGAATAATAATTCATTTCGAAAGGCAATATTAAAGAACGAATGACATCATCAAGAAATCAATAATGAAGTATCCAATAATATTCTTCTTTTCTTGTGTCAAATATTTGAAATTTGACAGATAGATAAGTATATCTAACCTTCTGTGACTGACTATACAATCAGTATGGACGTCTTAATATAGATTCACGTTATTTCCTTCGCATTACATAATCTCTTTCATGCGGTCTTAAGAGTCGTCTGAAAACCGGTCACGCAACTTACATACAACAACGTATCTCCGAGTCATGTATTTTTATAGTCATCACCATACAATAGTAATCCAAAGAAGGATTACTGCATGTATCTTAAATCACGATAACAAACCTTGGACTACACGTGTTCGTGCGAATCCGAATTTTTATAGACGTGAAAAAATATAAATCTCGTCGTAAAAAATTAACATTGTGTAACAAGCTTTTCATTTTAGGTATTTGAGGTAATAACATATGTTATTAAAAATATACGTTGAGTAACATATATTTTTACACCTACGATTGATCATGAAATTGCTCAACAGATATATCAGAACGTATAATATATTCAGAAAGAAATTTTAAGAATGTACGAAACAGTACAGTTCATGAATAAATTATTTGCAGAATTTTAATATAGCGCTGAAATGATTTTTTTTCCATAAAATAGTATTTATGAAATATAAAATATTTGTACCTTCTAGTATTTACTATTTCTCGAGTAATATTTTGTGCTTATCGCATTTTATATCTTTCATCCAATTATAAAACTTGATATCAAAAATATTATTATACATAGATAACTTTTTCATTATAATATTTGGAATTTAAGACAATTTTTATGTGAGTTGATAATTTTTAAGAGACTCAAAACTTTCTAAAGCTCTAAAGACTTGCAGGTGTAAATCGTGTCTAAAAGTAATCATATACTCCTCGGTAATAATAATACATTTTCTAAAATATATATATATATATATATAAGGATATCCTTAATAAGGATGAAAAAGATTGATTTAGTTTGGGATTTTATTCCTCGTCGTCAAGAACTTCAATGGCAGCGCTTCCTGTGACGTCGACTAACTCTTTAGAGGTAAAAGTAGCAATAATCTTCTGCGAGCCAGCCTTTTGAGGGATCAATTGATGTTCTACGTAGATATCTTCCTCAGGATCGATGTCTCGGAACGCTAAAGTTTTGTTTCTTGTTAGTCCTGGACCAGCGTAATTGAACCTACACTCTGTTAATACCCTCTTCAAGGGATTCTTGAATCTGAGGCTGATTGTCGATGGTCTTCCTACTATAGGCTCGCCGTCGATCTGACATTAATTGATTTATTTATTCGGCTTATGTATTTACGTGAAATTTGAAAATCGAATAATGTATAAACAAATGAAATATTTAACTTTTTTGGAGCTACGTAAACTTAATTTCTTTAATTATTTCTTCAATTCACAAAAATATGTTTCGCATAAAAACTCACAAAATTATTACACGTATTATTGTACGTAATATTTTGTTAATTTAATTTTACTGCTACTTTAATTGAATGTAATTTTATTGCTTAGGATTAAATGAATCCATTTCAATTTTTTAACTAATTTCTCAAGAGGAATATGCAATATAAAATAAAATTAAATACACTAAATAATAGTGAATCTAACGTAAATTACTGTTATCATATGTAATCGAATCATATTATTTAAGGATTAAATATTCAGTTTTAATTGCACGAGAATTTTAGACGAATTTATTTTAATAAGTTTTAATCGAATAGTATTACCGTGACTTTGATGTTCGGTTTCAAGACTTGAAAATCATCCTCTTCAGCCCATGTTTGTTTGGTTTCCACGACCGTGGCAATGGAATGCAATTTCATGTTACAATACTCCACGAGCTTGTCCAAATAATCATCCACCGTAATCCTGAGCCTTAACTGCTCGGCTGAGAAGAGAAATTAGACATGACCGAAATCGTATTATCATCGAAAATATAAAAAGCGCGATCTAAATTCTAACGATCCGGTGAAGACTAGAGATCAAACAGAGGTTCAAAAAATCCAAAGGCATAAAAGATCCAATTTTAAAAGAAGCAAACAGTAAACTTACTAGCTTGCGGTTTAAGAACAAAGTCACCAGACGCTCTCTTCACCAGATGTGCCTTGATTCCTGTATAGTACACGCTGCCAGCAGATAGAACAGCTTGAATAGTCCGTATCTCGTTCGACTTGTTCTTCATGTTCACTATAACAGCAAACGGTTCTCCGATGTTCACTTGATCGATATCCACGAGATCAAACTCGACATCTTCCTTCGCGGATGAAGGCAACGAGTAGAATCTCTTGGCCAGTTCGGTATTACGCACGGCTCTGTAGAGTGTCAATCGTTCAACCTCCGTTCCTAAATGAAGAATGAAATATGTTAATATTGAAATTACACATATTGAAAGTCAAACAAGAACAATAAAAGTGATCTTTTAGAGAAAAATTTTGTAGATGTGTATGGAATTATTAAAAAAATTGTAATAAAATTTTGTTCTACGCATGTCGAAAGTAATATATTTCTTAAATATACTGTTATACTGTGACACGAAGTCTTGTGTATGAAAAATTTATATTACAGCTGCAAGGTATTTAAATATCGATGCGCGTTTAATAGATTCATATTTACCCTCCTTAGCTTTGTAACTAGATGTTATATCCTCTCCGTCTCTGTCGCCGTTTGGATCGAAAATCCAAGGTGCTTTCGTCAAAATCATTCGACCGATGCTGCGAAAAATAGGAAAAGTAATCGCTAAGATTTTCGTTAAAATAAAAAAAAGGAACGTGTTCCTTGCAAAGAATTGTCGTAGAATGAGTTTTTATATCTTCAGAATTATAAATGATCCATGATAATCAACAGAAACGAAACTTTCATTTAGTTTTTAGAATTTACCAGTGCTAGAGTAAATATATGATTAATTAAATCCAAAGTTATAGATATTCAGCACAAAATTCTTTCTTCTTAAGTCTTTAACGTCCGCAACATTACAAAAATAAAAGTTCCTCTTCGAAAAATAGTATTTCATATGAATTTATAAACAGAAATGTTACAAATATTTTTTTATCAAATTATAATTTTATTAATATTATTATTAAAACGTAAATATTGTTAAATTACAGAATAATAAAATGAAAAACCTTTTTGACACAGTCTCTTAAAACTTAGTTAAAGTAAACCCTTAAGGGCTTAATTATTTCCCGTCAAAATACTACTAAAGAAAAATCTACTAAAGTAAAAGATTAAAAAGTAGTTAAGAATAGTTAGAAAGAAAATATATAATTCGTAGACTAAAATATGCCACGAATGCGAACGTGTGATTTCAATTATTTTGTAGTTATATTTACTACAATGTCTTATGTAAACTGATAATATACGATAATTAAGTTCTTTTCGATGACATCAAGGTCAAAATTACCAATTACAATTACGGATTTTAACACGTAGATGATTCAAAACAAAAATGATTGTTAAGCACAGTAGGATGTTTATACTGCAATTAACGATTCCTACGACAGTAATAATACGTCTGTCGATATGCTAATTTTCTTTTTATCGGCAATCTTTTTATCTCTGAATATAGAAGGAACGTAGAAGATTTACATATTACGTTGCTCGTGAGTTATGTCAAAGTTATCGTTGTACATTTATTTTAAAATTAAACGAATGTTGTTTCATATTCTTCGGAATTTTTAAAATATTGCTCGTCTTAACATCACAATATTAAAAGTATTCAAATGTTGTTTGCTTTATGAAATATTTATAAAATTTCCTTGAAACCAACAGATTATTTAAATTTCAAAGAATATCCCTCTCAAACTTTTCTGTTTAATTCAATTGATGGATCTGACAATAAGTTTTGTCTTCTTGTAATTAATAATTTTTAAAGCAATGCTAACATTCGGCGTTCCTGCTTTGCATCATCTTTGTATCGAAATTCTATTCTTTCGAACAACAAATCGATACTACATCAGCGCATTTTATCCTGATACGAGACTGTATGTATACATATCATATTTTTCTCCAGTGAAATTTTAAAAATCTCGAACGAAATCTCTTCTTTGCAAATAACAGTACAGGAAGATACAGGCATACTCACTGATACTTGTGGCAATCAATCTTCCTGTAGCCGAACTCGGTGTCAGGATCCTCCATCCACCTCATCAGATCAGCATTTACCGATGCCAGCATGAACGTCACGTCGTAGTTGTATCCAACGACGCCTTGCTTAATCGCCTCGACCGAAGCTGGCCCACACTGATACACGCCGTCTGAAGTTTCCTGCGGTGTGGCGTCGATCGCTTGCCAACCACCGTAACCCTTTGGCAAATCCGGCCTGGCCATCCACACGTCGTTCCAAACGTGATAGTTCCAGATCGAGTCCTCGCCGTCGAGATTGTTCGGGTCGTAATCGAGTTCCTCGTTGTTTCTGCTGTAGTAACGATCGATGGAGAGCGAGGCATTCGCGTCGTGGGCCGACACCAAATTCGAGACAACCCGGCACGGTATGCCGAGCGCGCGACACACGGTGGCCACGACACCGGCGAACACCCAACATTGCCCGTACTTCACGGACTCGCCAGTTTCTAAGAACTCCTCGAGGATCGGGACACTTCCGGTCCACGCGGCTGGGGCTGTGCCGTCGGCGTAGTCGCCGTCCCAGCGACCGACGATCACTCCCCTGTCGTCGTTCGAGTTCACCTGCGGCGAAACATCTTCTTTAGAATTAAAAAAAAAAAAGAAAAAAAAAAAAAGAAATTAAAAGATTTTTTTTTATTTTTAAAAATTAAAGTTTTACTTTTACTAGGCATGGATAGATCTTAGATTCTTCGAAATTTGTAAAGTTGGTTTAGACTTTCAGAGATTAGTGATTTAGAGTCTAGATTGTTAGAAATTGACAGTTTGGATTTTCCAAAAGTTAGTAGTTTCGGTTTCAGATTTCTTGCAAAATCTATTGACTGTCTCTCGATTATCTATTATCGCGTAACTAAAAGAAGTAAATAATGAAAATCCTCTCAAATGATCGATCACTTTCCATTCTTGCAAAAATTCTTTCCTCAATATTTCGCTGTCGGTAATCCTTATTAATGAATATTTAAGACGTAGAGACTAATTTTAAGAGGAAGACTAATGGAAAAGAATCTGAGAATGAAATCTTGTTTTGCGTATAAAGAATGATTATTTCTCTCGGATCATGTCTGTCAGTTAGTCAATCGAGTTCTTTCTGCATTCTGTTTTCAACAAAAATACTTTACGTGTAAATTTACATTTAAAGTTTACTTCTACGAACGAAGAGAGTTGAAGAGAAATTGAACTTACGATTCTCGAAATAGCTCTGCACATCTGGACTGGGTCTCCTCTGGAATTAGCTTTGATGCCGGATCTTTCTAGTAACAACTGACAAGATTTCAACACGTTAGCATCGAACTGACCAAACACCCATTCTCTGCCGCGTGCACTTCGCCATGGTCCGACCCATATTTTCCCAACATCGTTCAAGACGTACTCGTCCAAGAGCTGTTCATCTTCCATGTACACCAAATCATCTGAAAATAAAAAAAGAGTGTAATCTGTAACGTGTTTTCAACATTTGGTTGAAATAAATGTAAAAATTAATAATTTAAAATAACAAATTATATCTTACATGTTAATTTATTATTTCCATTTTAGAAACTTTATCTTGTGTCCAACTCACTAACAGATCGTTTCTAAATATTCTTATATTCGTTGAAATAAAAAGGTACACTCCACCGCAAGGTGAAGTGTATAGAATAAAATTGAAAATTATTTGAAGAAGTAGAAAAATACGAGATATAAAATAAAATAGGAAGTCAAAGAATGAAATAACTGTATTAAAAAGAGAATAATAATAATAGCAGAAAGAGAAAAATCATTTGCTCATTCAAGATAACATTGACATTAGAACTATCAGTAGTAGAAACGAGCAATTTATAATTTTTGCAGATCTATAATGTTGCTTTTTTGAGGAGTTTGAATGATTTTTGTAAAGTGTACGAATAAAAATTTATCTTCTAGATTCCATTCCTTGTATTCCAATTTGCTCGATACGATTTCTATATCTTCATTCGCCGGTATTTCCAGCGTTAAACAATTGTTGTACAAATATTTCATTCAAAATTATCAATATAAATATAAATTATTCACCTTTTAGCCAAGGATTAAACAACAAATAAATATCCTTGTCGTAATTATAATTGTTCGGATGTTTTCTGCTTCCTACGACTGTAGTTTCCACGTTCAACTGCCAGACGCCAACAGGACTGTCTATGGGGCTTCTCACTTCTGCGGTCAAATCAACCCCATTGACACCCACCAAGCGAACACCCCATGCCTCCAAATCGGTCAAATAGCTGTCTCTGTAGGTAATGGTGTTCACCCCTCTGGTTCCTCTAAGAACGTTCGGATTTGGCCCGAAATTGAACAGCAATCTGACGATGTCGGTCTCATCTACGTACTCCCGATTGAATCTCAAGGCTACGTGAAAAGACTGGCCTCTTCTGAGGACGGGTGTTGCCGGTTCAAGGTGCACCAGTTCATAATTGATGGTGTGATGCAGCTTCGCGTTGTCTTTCTCGTAGAGATGCACCATCTCGACGACTAATGGCTCCCCCGACATTTTGACGGCTCTGTTCTTAACTGGTAACAAACAAATGGCTGGGAATATTTATGATCGTCTGCAGTACAATTTCGATTTCGTTTGTACGAGTTAAATTTTAATTTCAAATCTTTTTGTTATTATATAAATTGTCGTTTGTTGAGTTCATTTATTTGAACGCGAACTACTATTAGGTATATACACGGGTTCGTGAAAGAAATTGGACGCCTTTGAACATTTTATAAGATTTATGTTAATAGTTGATAAATTTCAACATTCTTTTCTATCTTATTGGATCTAAATCTGTTTAATAAATAAACTAATTGAATTGAAGTAATAAAGTGCGTAAAATGAAACCAACGATTGTTCGACTTAAATTAGCCAAACATAGTCAACAATATATCATGATAAATCGACTGATTCATTTAATTTATGATACAAAATGAATCGATAAATATAATAATACACGTACGGTTATTCATCGTTGCGAAGAACCGTGCGTTACCACATTCACTAGAAATAGTTATGCTCTCATTCATACTATATAGTATATGTATAGTACGAATGACAGTATCGAAAATTTATAACACTACTTTCATTCATGTCACGTTCGAGTTCATTAAGAGCACTCTGGTGACAAAACAGGAAGCATCATTCACTGATAGACAAATTCTTCGAAACCTTACGCATTAATAACTGGAATGTGAAGAAACAAGAAAACGATACTGGCTTTAACCTGACAATGAAGAAGAATATCTTCGCTATATTTAGGTTGTTATTAGAAATGTTTGAACACGAATGTTTAACGATAGCCTCGCAAGAATTCTCACCTTGTTTAGAAATGTTCATTTGAACAAGGTGTTTGCTACTGCAAAAATGTTCTCAGCTAATTTATTCTATGTATATTGATAGATAATTTTTATCCATCATATTTTATTTACTTTTCTTCCTCTCTTTATTTACTTTATTTATTTTATTTTATAAAATATATTATATAATATATTGATACTTTCGTTTTAAAATAGTAAAATTTGTTTAAACATCTAAATTGAACGCAGTATACATTAAACGTAGATATAGAATTAAACATTCGATAAAACGAGGAGTGATTTAATGTTATCGAAATGCGTAACGATCGTATTTATTTTAGTTCGTATCAGAGTGTTCAAATTAAATTTCCAACGTCATTAATAAAAATATTTATCGAATTTATTGAATGTAATTTGTCATTAAATTTTGTCCACTTTAAAGTCATTCCAAATGATTCAAATTTACATTTATATCAACGATCGAAAGATTTGAGATTATGTTTATAATTCATATTTAATTTTTCTTTCGGCAGATAGTAATTTAATTTTGGAAATACATTATTCGTAACTAAAGAAATAACTAGTTACTTGAAAAATAGAAATATTCATCCCGTTTTTATAAGTTCTTCTGTAAAAATAAAAAATAAATATAAAAGTTTAATATATAAAATTTAATAAACTTGCAAATATTGAATCATATTTTTAAATTTCATCGAAATTCGATCGACTATAGTGTCATTATCGAAAAAATTAATATACAACAGAATATTAATTGAGTTAAATAAAATATTCAACAAAATTAAAATTAACTCAACTATTAAGTTCAAAAATATTAATTAATTCTCTTTTGACCGAAGTTTATTTAATTTTAATTCTAATTTAATTATTAAATTTAGTAACCGATCAACTATTAATTGACTGATGTATCAATTATTGAAAATTCAATTTTTTCTGATTTACCACGTATGTAAGCACACGTCGAAACTTAAACTGCAGTTAATGTTCTCCAAGAAGAAAGGATGTTAATGGTAATCACGAAGCATCGAACATGGTGAACGAGTCTTGTCTCCCAAATACCAGACGTGTTTTCAATAGCAAGACAACTTAGGATTTACCTTTGATTCATTCAATTGTTGCGCAAATATCCGGAATCCAAGAACGTGAGCTGCATTACAAAACGGGTGTGTTTCACCCCTGAATGGAATCAATGACTCTCGAAAATGATTCACGCATTTCTTCGATGAATTTTCAGGTTTCCAATTTCGTTGAAAAGACGAATGAATAAAATATGACATTGGTATGAAGTAATCTTCGTGTATACAACGTTTTTGAATTTAATTCCGATATCATTTATATTTAAAGATTAAATATAAATCTGCATTATATATGATGTATTATATGTATTAAATTAATCATTTATGCAAGGCAATATATTAAAATCGCGACTGTTACTTTGTAACAAAATTTTATATAAATTTATCAGAAAAAAATTTGTAAAACTTAAATGACACAAAATAATGAATTTCTCAGTCTTTAATATACATATTTTGTTATTTTGGTACTTATAAGAATTCAAAAGTTTTAGGAGATATATATTACTGCTTATTTTAACATATATTTTATTGTTCAATTTGTAATAAACTTGTTTTAATTTTTTATTTCTCAATATATCATTCAACTCAATCGTTCAAATAAAATCATGCAATGACAAATATTTTCAATGTGAATTTAATTCTCTTTCGTTCCTATTTTGCGAAATTAAAATCGACGGACATATTATAAAAATTAATATTGTAAAAATGAAGAGAAAAAAAAAAACAATTTGTAAACTTACAAATTACAATCGGAAAATTGGAGACGGTTTTTTGATTCTGGAGACGAGAGACGAATCACGATTAACAACTAACTTACACTCACTGCACTGACATTCATGGATGTTCTGTCTTTTTATACGAACAAGCTGCTTCGAGCTAACTACAATCCCCACTACGATAGGTGCACCCGCTTCCGATTTTACAGCTGCTCGTTTCATCCGATATCGTGAAATGATTCTTTTCATTTCATCTCAACAGGTAGAATATTTATTTCTTTTAAATACTTTCTTCTGTAAAATAATCATTATATTTTATATTAATATAAAACGTAATATAATACTTAAATATAACGCTAATAAAACGTTGAAAAATATATCACAAAACACTAAATATAAAAAAAATCAAATAAATATATTTCAGTATGAAATTAATTAAAGCCACAAAAAAAAAAAAAAAAATAGATGATCATTTACGAAAGAGAGTGATATTTCTTTCGTACAAGGAAAAGTGTGTTCGAAATGTTAATTTTGACATTATATTTCAAGGTTTAACACATTGCCTTTTATCGTAATTTCCTCGCAGTAAGTACTTCAATCTTGACTTTACATGCAAAGGAAACATTAACAAAATATTATCTTATCGGTTTGATATATATTGCTAATTAGCTCGTATTGTAAACGTAAATGGATGTTGCGGTTTTCCACGCGATTGATATCGTTGCACGCACAGATGAGGAAGGACTGAAAAAACGAAGAAAATTGGTGCCTCAATTTTTCCATAAATTTATTTGCGCTCCGTTCCATCGGACTACACAAATTACGTTGTAAATTATTGGTCTGTCTGTGATTTTCAAATTGTACGGTCTTCCATTTGCCCTCTTTCCTTTCGTTCATCCCTTCTTTTTTTTAACATCCGCGTCGCGCGCTAAGTATGTATCTCTCACCAGGAACTGACACACGTTTTCAAATGCATTCTAGAGAAGTCTACGCTGAGAAGTCTAGAACAAATTTCCTCTCTTCTCATTTACGCAAAGAATACAATTCGACGACAAGAGCTGTACGTTTTCAAAATCTGATTCGCGTGACTGAGCAGAAAAACATTGTGATTATTTAGATTGGTACATTCGACATATACTGAAATGTATTATACTGATTCTTTTATATGAAGATTCCACAATGAGGAAATATGATAAATCCACTTTTTGGCATATGGTCGAAAAGAAGAAAGTGATTAGTTAAATAAAGATACGAGTGTCTTAAAAATAAGAATAAAAATGATACGACTTCAACTTCAATTAAAGTGTAATTTTATCGTGTCTCTGTTTTGTGATCTTCATATATTTTTGAAAATTATAGAACAACAAATAGATCAAATGTAATTAAAATTTGAAACTTTTTTTGTCAAACAGTGCTGTCCAAGCTTTAACAATGTTCCCCTACCATTAACTACAATAATTTGCAAATAAAATTAAACTGACAATTTTTTGCTCGAAAAGAAAAGAATTGTAAGAAACATGAAATTGTTCGGAAAATATTCAACAACATAAAATATCTAATATTAAGATATTAATATTTAATATTTGCTATGGATAAAATATTTAGAAACAGAAAAAGAATAATTTAAATAACTGAATAAACTTTTACATTATTGTAGTTATACATATATCATTATACAAATTATTTCCTCTACGGACAATACTGTTATAAAAGCACACTATACCACAAAATAAAACATTAACATGAGAGTAAAGTAATGTAATATTTATAGTATAAGTTACTTGATATTATTATAATATTATTATAATAACTTGATATTATTATAACATTTAATAAATTCTTAATTTATGATGAATTAAAAGATTAATATTTTGTAATAACAAGCGAATCTCATCAAACTTAACATTACGAGAACAAGAAACAAATTGTAATTTATCAACTGAAATTATAATCGATCAAATTCAACAATAATTCTATTCTTTTCGAACAACGGAAGAGACAAAATTTTTATGACATTTGATAATATTATTGTTCTTCGATAAATAATCACTATTTTATTCTGAAAATCAGGAATTTACAAAAAGGAGAAATTATTAGCTTCGACCTATTGTGTCTGGAACAATGATCGCCACTGATCCTTACCGGTACCATCACGGTTAACGATATCAGATTCGAAAAAGTAGAGTCAAGTGTACAAATCAAGAGCTGTTATATAAGGATACATATTCTAGGAATAACGAGGTTGCACGCTGAGCATCGCTCTGAAAGTGTCTAGAAACGTCGCAATTAAGGTGAACGATATTCGTACGAGAACGGAAAGAGAGAAACGCCTTTTAATAGACTTGTTTCCGTTAAAAATTTTACTCTGACCACAGATAGATCCAATGGACAACTCTCACCAACTAAGTCATCCTTAGAAATAGTTTCTCCATTTAATTGTTCAATAAACATTGAATTATTTGATTATATAATTCTTCGGTGACTTTAGTAGAATGATACAGACAAGTTCTTACAAAAAAAAAAACAAAAAAAAAAAGACAATGTTTTACACTTTATGCGAGAAGTACAATAGTTTCGAAATTTGTTGTTAAGTTTTGTCAGGCAGTTTCAAATGTTTCCTCTAGTTCCTCTTAACTCGCGAATGTCGTTCAGTTTTCACTATTTTCTTTTGTACCGTATTAGATCGGTGTATACGAACTATCGTTTTTCAAATATAAGGTGATTTTCCTCAAGTGCAATTTTCAGAGAAACTTCAAACATAAGAAAATCACAGAACTATTCTGACTATTCCCGACGATTAATTTATGATAAAGTTTATATATATTTGTTACAAGTGTTTTTAACAACTAAATATGCGTGCATAGTAAATTTTTCCTTCTTTAGTACGGTTGATAATTAATAACTGAACAGCAAGAATAAGGCAGTCCTATTTTTTATACATATCCTATTTCGTTTGATGTAAAAAGAAGTTAGCTCCAAGTAACAAGTATGGTGATTTCGCAACATTTCTAATATAAATTTGAAACAATATTTGATTCTGATCAGTAACAAATATTTACAAGTATTCTAATTCTGTAATAACGGATAAATTGGTATTTCTAAGAAACGACATTTCATACGCATCGATCTAATATTAACAACATCGTTCAATTTCAAACGCGTTCGATCTAACATAAAGAAAGAAAATAAGATTCGATGTAAATCGTAATATGAACGAATCCCCGTATGTTTCCTTTTCTCTATTTTAGAATGCAGCCGATTTTCTTCCATTACGGCACACGCCAGGCACAAGTATCTCCTCCACTCCCTCGCGAGTAATCCACGCGTTAAAAAGGCATATATAATTCGTAACCCATGAATTCCAGTGGATTTAATCGACGTAAACGTAAAATATACAAAAAGAAAAAAAAAGATTCAAAATATAAGTCTGTGGTTAGAAACAGATAAAAATAAATTAAATAGTCCGCTAAATTGCCACCAGATAAATATATCCCCAATATTTCTATATCTTCTCGCTTTCTTCTTTTTCTTCTATCCCCTTCTCTTTTTTCCCCTTATAATTTAAAATACACGTTTCGCGAACGTAACGAGAATAAAAAACTTACAATAGCAAAGGCATAGTGTGTGTGTGTGTGTGTGTGTGTGTGTGTGTGTGTGTGTGTGTGTGTTAAAATCGTAAAAAAAAAATTAACATCATTTATATCGATAAATCAAAAATCACAATCGTTTAATCAACGATATCGAAAGAAACAATGGTTCAAAGAAATTTTACTTCAACGTACGCATAGTTCTTTTTTTCTTTCTTTTTTTATAAATATTAGCTAAATAATGTAACAGCACTTCTCTTTAGATCCCACGCGATCTCGCGCAATAACGACCGCGTTTACGCCAGTTTTTTTTGGTCCGATCGTAACAACCAGTCTCTCGTTTTACTTTAGGTTTCTTTTTTTTTTTTCATTTATTTAGTTACTTCATTTTTGTTTCAATGGGACAAACACGACGAATCTGCTAAACGCGGTCGTGTTTTAACAAAATGCGATCCCCGATCCTACTATCACAGTCAAGTCTCCCGTTTCTCATATCCCATATTTTATAATCGCAATTATAATAACGCTTTGTCCGAACGTTTCTTCGTATTGTTCCGCACATACATAGAAGAACATATGTGCAACTGTATTGAAATACGTTCATAAGTGAATGAAATATTTCGCGAGCACTTTCGCATATCAAGAATGAGTCTCGAAAGAGTCAAGTAGAAAGAAAGAAGAAAAAACGGAACAAAAATAAGAAAAGAAAGAGAAACAAAGAAAACTACCCTTTCGTTACCATTCCGAACAAACGATCAGAAAAGTTTCTTTTTTCGTAGGAACACCAGTGTGCGCGGGAAATGCAATGTTTCTTTATTCATTTTTTTTTTTATTTTAACTCTTTTTGTCTAAAAGGCGCAGTATTCGATGTTCGACGACAAAATAGCGTGTATTCCGAACGATCGGAATACTGCACAAGCTCGTCTGAATAAGAAATTTTTTTTTTCATTCTCGGTACTCTTTTTCTTGTCGCGATACAATACAGAACTTCTCGTTTTCTGCACGACACAAATGTGTATAACCACCTTATTAATTCTATAATGCAATTCTTTTGCCAGTTGTATCGATGAAAAAGGTAGTGCCTGAACTAGCTCAGATATATCAGATATATAATAATCAACAAGTAATCGCGAAATATGCATTAATCTATGTGTGTCATATATATGTATATGTGTGTGTGTGTGTGTGTGTGTGTATATACACATACATACACATACACACATATATATATGTATAGCTTCTTTATAATATATAATATATATTATATATATAATATACATATAATATTACACGATACATTATACATTATATATATATATAATATATAATATAATTACATTATACATTATATATATAATATATAATATAATGTATATATATATATATATATATTCCATATTCTTTATTCATTATACTCTTGTCGTATGTGGGGTAATATATAAATACGTGACTAGTTCAAAAAAACGAAAATCCCTTCGCTCGCGTTGCGCGCTCGAATATTTCTTTCTTTTTTTCTCTTTTTTTTTTTTTTTTACTTCGTGTTCGACAATTCATCGTCATATCCATACATCGTACAATTTATCTTGCTATTCGTACACATGTATCGTATATATGGCATTTCTTTTTTAAATATATACATATATACATATATATATATAAATATATATATATATATACATACACACATATATATAAACGTTTTTTTAAATTTATTTCGTCTGTTACTGCATTTAAGCGTCTTATTTAAATTCTGCAAGCGTGACTGAAAATTAAGACTCGAGTTACGCATGCTTCTCAAATCTAGGTGTGAAAGAATCGTATTAACGATTCCTTTGTTCGAAAATTTCTCAGTGTACGTTTTTCACTTTCATCTTTTTTTCTATTTTTCTTGTTTTTTTTTTCTTTTTTTAAGCTTTGTCTTGTTTTATCGTTTTACTTTGAACAATCTATTATCCTCGGAACCTGTCCAGATAAGTCTAGGTACTCTAATGATAATAATTGCCTATTGAGGATCGTCGAAGCGACACCGTCAATCAGTCGCCCGAATCGAGATCGTTTTCGCACGCCGATTATAATCGACACCGACCACGAAGACAACGACGTATTAATACGAGACGCTTCATACGCTAGCGAGGCGACGGGGACTCGTATTATTTGGTTGCATTAAATTATTTAGCCTCGTCGGGGGCTAACTCGGAGCGTCTTCCGGCTCCAATACGCCACCGGATACGCTCGGCTCTGTTTCACCGCTTTGACCCATCGACACAAACTGTTGCGACAGTGTCTGTAGACTCTGTCGTACCTGAAACAATGAATATTTATTGTTGGTTTATTCCCTTAATCGATGATAATACTTAATGTGAGGGCTAAGGTGAGGAGTACACGGGGAAGAATATGATTAAACAAATCTCCTATCTTTTACAGAGAAGCAGTTTTAAAATTCAGTAGATATCTTGTTGATATCAAAATTGTCTTTTCATTTGATTTTAGATAAATTTTAAATATATTGCTTGCTACAATATTAATTTAACTTGTTACAATTACACCGCTAGTTTCTTGCTAGCTATCTTTTAGAAGATATTTTTGGAACGTGAACCAGCTGTTCTCCTCATTTCTTCATCATGTTCCAACTTTTTCTTTCTTTCAATATTTTATTTTGCAAAAAAATGGGAATGTACAACATTGTATGCTAAAACAAACATTGAAATAAAAAAAAAATCAACAAAAGTATATTTGTCATATTCTTCTTGCGAGGAACCTGTACAGTTTTTCAATGTTTAACCACCAATGGTATTATCATCACGTTACAAACGTTTAGTGAAAGAATAAAATCTGAATATTTTTGTAATTTGTAATTTGAATTAAAGACGAGTGTTCTCAACTACTTATACTATTTACAGGATAAGCTAATACCATCCACATTTCCAAGATAAAAGAAGAAATCGTACCTTTACTATTTGATCTAGATTTGTATTAAGATAGTCTAAAAGTCGATCCTGAGTGAAACGTTCCGGCGAAACGAGCGGATGATTTAGATACGCTGTGTGTAACCTGTCAATGCGAATCATCATCAGAGCCGCCGATACGTATAGAGCTGCTAGAAGAGCTATTAGGATAGTGATCACTGTGCTAGTTTTCAAACAATCCGTGAACAAGGATAGGACGACTTTGGATCTGTTGGACGTTGTTGGAAGCATCGACACCGATGATGGTTCCACCCTGAAAAATTAACAAACAGTTAGTAACAGGTAATTATTAAAAGTCTTTCGACAATAGTTGATTATAAGGTAAAATATTTTTAACGTGATTCAAGTGCGAAAATCTCTTTCAATTGCTTTATAATTTCATTTAAATGAACAGTTGACTCGTTGTAAATACTTTTGTAATATCTAGTATCTTATATACTTGTACTATAAATATCTTATAGCTTATACAGCGGACGTAGAAAATATTTGTATACTTGATGAAAGATTGTCAATATTTTAAATTTTAATTTCAATAATTTTAATTTTAATTAAATTCATCACTGCCCAGTGTATAGTATTTTTGATACATAACTTAAAAAATGCACCAAATATCGCTTTTTGCAAATTTCGTTTATGAAAAGAATTTTTTATGTCCATAAAGATGTTTGAATTTTTCAAAATTTCCGAGAGAAAAAGTATCTTTACCTCTCAAACATGATATGAAAATATCTTTGGAAAAAAATTTTTCTCACAAAATTACAGCACAAATACATTTAAAATATCGGTGTATGAATACTGTTTATATCCAGGAGTCATGTTTCGTTGACGAATTTCATAAAAAAATTTCTATATAAAGAAACTCGATAACGCGTCTAATCAACCACCGAGGAAGATACGGAAAGAATATTCATTTACTTTGCAGGTGGTGGCAAACTAGGCCTGGCAATTGGCAATGGAACGCCATCGGTGTCGGTGCAGACGGTCGGTGGCCTGGTATTCAGATCCGTCCCGCTTTCAGACATGCTGGAATCATCCTCCTCGGGGTTCACCTCGGAGTCATCGACGACCAGCGTGTCTGGAGCGAGGAGCTTCTGCTCGTTGGTCAACGGTAAAATCGCTGGCGATGGCTGTGGCTCCATCGCCGCGTCCCAAACCTGTTTCATCAACTTGAAGGTCGAGTCTCTGGACAGAAGAGAACAGAAGACATGCCTCTCCTCCTCTGTGGAGATCGCCACGGCATTTGGAATGATCCGTGCTGTTTTCTCCTTGCTGATCTTCAACACGGAAACCGTAGGTATCAGTAGCTTCGTTACATAGCCAAACACGTTGCTGTAGAACGCGAAGTAGTTCGGCGTGATGTACAGATGCCCTTGCAACAGGATGTCACCTACCAGCGCGCAACTGTAGTAGTTCAACACCCGTTCATCCGCAGCGACCTGCGCCAAATACATATTTCATAGATTGAAATTACAGATGTATGTGAGTATCGAAATATTATATTCGTTCACAGATTGTATCGACCATAGTGTCACGATGCTTTTCTCTGCCACGTCGATAAATTATAAAACTCGGCCCTTCGCGAGACAATGTGAACGTGTTAACATATTCACGTTTTATTTCATGCTCTAATACATCGAACTAACGGTGATGGACCTTGAATCTATAATATATTTACGAGAAGCTAAGAGCGATAAGGAATCAATTACGATCGAGAGAAGATTGCACTTATCGATTCGCAGGGACAAAAAAGAAATCAAACTAAACAACTAAACGTTCGAGTGGAGTTTTCAATTGATAGCTACGAAAAAATTTTCAGAAACAAACGATGCGATATTAAATCTCTGTTCGTGGAACGACTATACAGAAAAGCATTACTTAAATTTAAATTTAAAATCAGGTGTTAGATTTTGGTTCTCGAAAGTTTCGCAACGTACATTTCCTTTTACCTCGACATGTATAATACTTACGTAAATGTCAAACACAAAGTATTCCTAGAAATGACCACCTGCCTGTGTTATTTGATTTAAAAATTTTTTTTCTACTCGCCAAGGAAAAATATGGTGAATTTTCGTCGTGAAAATGAGACACTCGAACGAATAGGTGAAACTCTTGCGAATTACCTGAGAGAAATGCCTGTGGAATTTCTTCTGCCTCGCGCTGCTGGTAGTCGTTGGTGATGATGTCGACGAAGATCTACTAACCTTTGGTGGAGCCTGCGTTACACCACCAGCTGCCATTGATGGTGTACTTCTGCTCAGCGGTTTAGAAAGATGACTGAAAGAATGAAAAAGGAAATTTTAATTGTTGCACAATACAAAAAAGTTACGCGAATAAGAAGATCGTAGATTAACATTTATCTCGAGAAGAAAAAAACTGATTTTCCTGTGTTCTGCTGATACCTCAATAAGATATTCAACTAAAAAGATATTGTTGATAACACATACGTATAGCGTAAAATGATCTTACAGATAGCAAGAGGCTGTATTTTGGCGAAGATCGGTAATTTGTGGTTAGGTATGCAATTGAAATTCTGAAAGCTGTATATCCATAGACGTGAAATTGAAAATATAAATATATTGAAGATATTAAAATATTCGAGATAATAATTTGGAACGTTTGAAAATTGGAACAACCGGGAAGAGGATGATTCTATGTTGAAAAAACCAGAAAGAAGAAATAAAATTTTTTTCGGTTGGGACCTGGTTTTCGAGAATATCGGCTTTAAAAATTTGTCACGCACACTTGAATTTGGCTGATTACATTAAACAAGAGCGAATAATCAATAATTTCACGCGTAGATACGTCTCCAAAAATGTAAACTAAAATTTTCTCCCATAAAACACTTCGTTTTCTAAAAGGTCAAAAAATCTGTATTTGAAATCTGTCAATTCTACTTTTCTTAAAATGCCACCTTAAGTGGCAAAATTTTATTCTACATTTTTTACTTACTTTTGCACACAGAATAACACTTGTCAACAATTCTCTTCTATCCAGAATTAACTAAATTCAAATATACTTGACAAATTTTCAAGCTCCACTTTCTCGAAAGAGAAGTCTCATGTGAAAAAAATTTTTATTTATCTTCTTCTAAAACTAACTCTTCGCGCTTCTAGTATGAATGAAAATGAAAAATAAATTGTTCACCACTGGAATATTCACACAAGTTTCGAATGCACAAACTAACAGACACTAGTAATGACTGAGACAGACTCTCTTCTTCTTAATAATTAATGTAAACTCTCTCGATGGCGTTGATTTTCATGCAATGCAGTCACCGATAGCGTCACTATGACTGATCGCTCTTATTTTAAATCATTACTATATGGATGATCAAGTAGATTCATATTTCTATGTACGCAATTAGAGAAATGGAGTTTAAATAGTCATTCGTTTGCTCTCTACAATTATAATGAAATTTTTTTTGATATATTAATTACAGATATAATTGTATTTTATATATTCATATAGATACAAATCATATCTGCATTCATATCTATATTCACAGATATTCATATTCATCATATATTTATATATATTTAACGAATATGTATCTTTGAAGATTTAGAATATTTTGCTTTGAATGTTTTGCACATTTTCGTCCACTGTGTGCCTTCTCTATATTTCTACGCGTGAAAAAATATATTCAAACCGTAGATAATAATAATGCTTTGTCACATGTTTTATATATTTTTATATTTTCATAAACATCGCAAGATAGAAACTTGTTTCATCCACTAAATATTCAACGTATGTTCTTCTAAATTTTTCCAAAAATGCATGAAAATTCACTGCTACAATCTACTGATTGTATACCAAACTGATTACTGTAATTACGCCTGCAAATTTCCCATAAACACACCTAAACGTCCACGCACTAAATTATACACAAAGTACTGTTCGCACCTTCTTTTCCGAATCTTCGGACTCCAGATATCGTTGCTCCACACGTCGTACTCCGCGTAGATCTTGGAACGCGATTGAAAAACCATGGCGACAGATCTGACGGATGAACTAAAAATCTTAGTGACCAAGACTCCACAGATCCGTTAGAAACCAAAACGAGATCTTCCTCTCGGAAGATGTTCCGGTTTATTTGCGACACGTTATATGTACGATTGACAATTCGACGAAACGAATTGTTAGCCACCTTCGACGAAACTGGCGTACAATTCGTCGACGAGAACGTTCCAAGGAATTATTTCGATCGTTAATTGCGACCCTGCTACCAGTCAGCTTAATACAAATTAAGGTCGAGCAACGATCGAAGACGAGACATCGGGGATGCGATTGTATTGGTAATTGAATTCGCTGGGAAATATTTCACGTCGTCTTAGACTCAGCTACTCGACGGTCTTCCTTATCCGAAGATTAGTGTAACGCGTACTCCGTGTGAATGAGATTCCTGTCTTTATTCCAATACTCACGAAGAGGAGAGTATCTTTAAGAGAAACACATCTTATAATCGACTGACTGTGGATTCTTCGAATTTCCACGCCGATTTATCTTCACTTCTTTTTACCGTTTAAGTTTCAAATTTCTCTCTTGTTTAATTTTGATCCTTCTTGTATTTTGTACATTTCTCTTACTTGATTTTAAATTCAATTTCTCTTCAAGATCGATTTGATTTCTTTTAAATTTTAAATTCAATTTTAAGTTACTTCCTGCTGTTCGTTTTACTCTTCTTTTCTGTGATAGTTGATTCTTGTGCAATTTCGATCCCTTTGGAGTTCAGTCCCTGCTCGTTTGGTTTCTCGTTAATTTCTTTTCCCCTCAATAGTTTCTTCTCCAAATATACACCATTGGAATCAATTGCGAATTGGATTTTTAACGTTCACACTTTCTTCCTTTCGACTATTTTCCGTTTCCTTCTTACTCAATCGCGATTTTCGTTTAATTTCTGCTCGTTTTCCTTTTCGTAGGAAAATATTTGATTATCAAAAATATTGCTGAAACCACTGGAAACTGGCAATGTTCAACGTTCGACGACACTCGTTTCCTCCCCGTTTATTTTCAACTTCCTCTCTTAATTTCCGTCTTCTCTGTTTAATCTTAGCCCTTAGTTGCATCTTGGTTCCCAAACACCACCAACAGGACCAAGCACGAGCGTTTTTAACATTCGTTTCTGCCTTTCAATATATATTCTCTCCTGTTTAATTTCCGTTTTCTCTGTTTAATCTCAACCCGTTGCCTCTTCGCTCCCGCAAATACGTATCAGCAGAGCCAAGTGCGAACTTTTCGCGCGTTCAATTATTAATTCGCTTTATTTTCAACCTTCCCATTTAATTTTCGTCTTCTCGGCTCAATCTCTCTCGTTCGTTGCTTCTCCTAGTGTCTTCCTCGTCCGATTTGAAATAATAAGTTGTAGAAACGACGATCGATACGTTGCGTGTACAGCGGACACAGGAGACGCCGCAAGACTTTGACCAACGATCACGGTCGCGGTGTATCGATTGGCAAACGTGTCGCGTATCGTATTGTGTTAGACTGACGAACGTAGGGATATATCGTGGTGTTATCGAGCCGGGCACTTGATATCGATAATATCTGACTGAATATTAAGAAAACTTCGGGGAAAAAAAAGAAAGAAATGTCGCGATAAGTCTTATTTGACGAGCACTGTGCATTTCTGTTGGAATTTCCTCGCGATATCGTTGATGGCAAATCGTGAAATAGAGGAGCCTGTCTTAAAATATTCTTAAACGCGAGAGTAATTTTTTAGTGTTGATTAACGATAATTATTCAATGATACATGTGCGATGTGTGTATTTTTTACTGTTTGATCGTTATCTTTGTTGCTAATTTGCGCGGTATTAATAATGATCATACTTCAACTCTTTTCTTATGAAAAATTCATTAACAATACAAAAAATACAACTCGGTCTGTTTTGTACATCTTTGGATAATATTTTACTTGGAATATATTGCTACAGCAGTGTTTGCGCTCTTCAAATTTACACTTTAAGTATGAACAGATAAATATATGTAGTCTAATGAATATCAGACTTTGTGTCGATCATTGTGTAATTATTTACGTGCATGTAACCATTGTTCGATCTCTTCGTCATTTCATCGTCATGAAATTTGTTGTGCCAATAAATTTGCGTGATTAAAGAAAATTTTTGAATTACACATAACTTTCCACCAACGTTTTAACTGTACTCTCATACGAATTAACATAAAAATCTGCAGTCTGTAAGATATAAAATAATAATACACGAGTAATACGATGATAATTAATACGTTGTATATAATAATTTATGTTTATGTATGATGCAACGAAGTCTCGTATGTAAATAAATGACGAGATGAAGTATCGCCAAATGCAACAAACCTGAACGTACAGGGAATATAAAAGAGCAGATAAAGAAATGAATTATGTATAATGTTCGATCGTATCGTATACGTCGACTCTTTCTTTTTCTGTCTTTCTCTTTTCCGAATATTAATTTTACTTGAACCTTCCATTTGTCGACTTATCGTAAGCATCGTACGTTTTCACAAGCGTGACAAAATTAGCGAGACATTGTTGTCAACGACACGAACAACATTATGTTTAAATGCGCAGAAATTTCCTTCATTTATTTTCGAAAGGAAATGATATACATCTGTCTTTTCGTCATATCAACTTTTTATCGCCATAAATTTGAAGAACGAGAAACGAGAGTTGGCATTTTTTTCAGTTTACTTTGTGACTTAAAATTACACATATGGATTCATGCTGTAGAAAGAAGTACGATGCAGCGTAACTCATCAATTGCATTAAAAATGTTATATCTTCTAATCTGTGTAAGAAACTGTATAGCTTATCTCAAATGTATGACTCATTTTGTACGTGCGTGATATCATTACCAAACTTTAGGTGTTACAATTTATAGAAATTAACGTTGCCGATTACATCTCGTAGAAGTCAAAGGAAACATTCTATTGATAATAAAGAGTAACAGTGAACAGCTCTCAAGAAGATAGGCAAACAGAGATTTTTCAAATAAAAGAAATTACATGTTTTACTTTAATCGTGTTCATTTGCAAGCACTCATATTACACCAAGAATTTACAAGATAAATGATAAAATGTTGTACACCTGTGCAAATACAATGGATATTTTCTGCGAGATTAAAAATAGAAATTGCTTTCGAAATTTTCACGAGAACGATCGTTGAGGGAAGTCTCACTTTTATTCGGATAGAAGACGATGAAAAAATATCCAGTAAAATTATTAAATTTTGGTTGATTGATTGTCATTCAAAAAGTGATAGCATTTTAATAATTTTAAACTCGTTATCTCCGTCATTTAAAAATGAGATTACAATTTAGATTACAATTAGGCTGCAGTATAACTCCTAAAGATCTGGTCATAAATCATAAATCAGTCATTGTTGATGACATTCTAATTCCAAATGTACAGAAAAAGATCTAAATTTGCGTCAACTGTGTGAAAAGATGCATTGAGGAATTTAAAATCTATCGTCTTGAATTGCGCAACGAGTTTTATTAAATTAAATGACAACATTTTTCTTACAAATCTAAATGTATGTAGATTATATATATCGTGCACAATTTCAAAAAGATGGCTATAAAATCTCTTTAATATGAGAAATTCAGTCAGAATCGATCGATCGATCAGAGCAATGGCCGTCGATGAAGTCAAGAATATGTTGAAAAAGAACACGACAGTCATAAAACCACCTCTTCACTCAGAATCTTTATCAGATAGGTGTCGCATGAACAACGCAATATTTTGCTTTCTGCTTTCAGGTGTTTCGATATCGAGCGTTATCGATACGTTATCAAGCGCAACTAACAAGTTTTCAGAACCTGGACAATTATAATAAGTTTTGCTACATCCATCGTGGTGCGAAATCTAATTGAACATCGAAATCTAATTGAACATATTCAATGTGTGAGTGACAGAGATATTAAAACTACCATTATTACCCAGATTCGTATTAATCCTGCAACTATGAAATAACCAAAATGATCAAAATAACCAATTATTTATCATTTTTCTTAGGAATTTTTTGGAGATATTATGTTAAATAAAAGCATCTGTACGCTACTGTATTCTATTTCTTTTACTTTAATATTTCCAGTGCAAACTTTACGCTTTAGTCGTCGATAATCATCGGCTGTATTAGCGTTAATCCTCGTTTAATCCTGTTGAGTCACGCTGATATGAAATAACATAATAAAATATAATTATAAAATATTTGTAACTTTGTCACTAAACTCTAATGTTAGATGAAACTAATTTCAAAATATAATATAAGGAACACTGTAACGACTGGTAATAATTTCTGAATAATCAGAAATCAAAATTTACTGAATGTAATTTTCAATACATGCTGTAAAGAATTTGAATGTATACAGTTCTGATAAAAATTCACGACTTAATTATATAACATTAAAGATCAAATAATATAAATAATAAATAAACAAGGATGATATTATTAGAAATTTTCAATCATAAATTTCTAACTCCCACGTCTCAATTTTCCAATGGCTGCTAAGATACTTTCAATAAATATAGCAATTTTACGATTATATATATACGATAAAGAACTTTATGAGGGATAATAAATTTCATTTCATAGCGCAGCCAAGCCGCATTGAATAAACACAAAGTGTTTATTTATCGTCGATCAATTTTGATAGAGAATTGCGGAAGGATTAACAGCGCTCGAAGCCTTCCACGACGGTCTCTAATTATGTTTGGCCGGGTTATGCAATGAACATATTATAAAGCACAGTTCATAAATGGCCAATCGGTGTAATTGTCTTAACCCCATTCGTCAAGGAAGACTAGGTTAGAGAAATTAGTGCAGCACATAAGGGAGAAAAGCACATAATCTAACTCGAAATTAGAGATTCATAGATTAGGAATTTCAATTTTTTATTTACTTGATAATAGTAAATTACTTGGATCAAATGAACAAAAAGAAAAAAAAAGAAAAAAGAAAAGACTTGTCAGTTGTTTGAGTCATTTTCTTGCTAGATCTAGATCTAAATACAATAAATTCTCGTTCATTGATCGTCATGTTGTGTCCATGATGTACTCTGAAGTACTTTGAATACTCTATGCAAAGTTCAAGGTTGAAGTTTATCGCTAGAACTATTCAAGTACGAAACTTCAATCGAGAAAATTGAAATGCAAAGAGCAGGAAAATGTATTGTATAACACGTATAGTAGAATATATTTTCTGAAAAATCCGCAATCCAAATCTGCAAAGACCCACCGATATATAAGTTTATAAAATTTCTAAAAGAAACGGTGCAAACCAGAAACAGACGACCCTCTCCGGAGGTGTTCATTTTTTTTATATTTAAATTAATAATTATCTAGTTGTTGTATTATATCTAATATATATTTCGTATTAATTTTAGTATAATTACATTTCGTTTTTCCGCGAAGATTATCACTCCGGCATTGATTTCAAGTAAACGAGATAAGTAGAACGTGATTTCCACGCGACTGGAGAGTTAAAGAAAGCTGCGAACTGATTGAAGATCGAGGACTCACCTGTCGTTACATCTCAAGGCCACGTGGCTGGGGCTCCTTGGAGGCTGCGAATTATTGGCAGCGGCTACCGCAAGCTGAGAGCCGCTAATCGATTGCTGGCCCGCTTGTTGCGCACCAGGAGCTACTTGAAGAGGCGTGCTGGGCGCGGATCGTGCTCCTATGGACCCCGCAGACCTGCAAAAATACAGATCCAAACCAATCAGTGACTCGCTCAATGAAAAATTTTGCGCCTATGTTGAAACTATATTCCCGTTGAATTCTCGCGAGGAAGAACGAATTAACTGTAACTAATAACAGTAATTTATTTCTTTTCATTTTCTTACACGTTATTAGTTAATTTGATTTACAGCAATTACGTTTAGGAAAAACACATAGAGAGTAAAAATGATGACATTTGACAAGAAATGGCTTACGTCGTGGTGTTTCTTAACACTGATTTTATGTTAGGACATGATATATTTTTTTAACATAGCATTCAATTAATTTTTAAAAATTTTTTTAAATTTGCTAAAAAACATGTCTAATGTTCGGTGCGAGAAATAAGAAGTGATTCATATCGTGCTTTTAATTAATTATATTTAAGATGTAATATTCAATCGTTTTCATTTAAGACCGTGTATTAAAGATGTTGAAGTAATAAATCGAATAATAATCGAAGATAGCTAGAGTAGATAGATTGACGTCCATCGTCTCTGCTCGTGACTATATATACTTTGTTGCATTTAGCCTGTCATTGAACCTTCGAGTACAAACGAGTCGAGAGTTCATTGATTCAATCTTTTGCGCTGATTTCATAATAAATGAATTTGACGTTAACGCAAGCAGAGATAACGTTTCGCAAGAACGTCATTTTATCCTCTAAGCAACAATCGCGTAGCAAATGTTTCTCTCTGCAAGTCAGTCGATTTTATATTTACTCGGCAGGTCGAAGGTTAAAAAGATTCGATAAAACGGCTCTCGATGATATTCGGAATTGGATAATGAAATATCGACTGATGCAAATATAAATTAAATTTAAGAAAGAATTTTGGAAAGAATCAATAAGATTAATAAAAGTGAAAAGTCTCTTCATAAAAATATGCATGTGCATAAATATTCGCAATCTACCGGCAGTAAAAATAAGTTCTGCAGAACAAAAGAATGAAAATTAATAATAATTACGTTAAAGAATTTCTATGAACGTACCTAGCCCTGGTGACTGGACCAGATGATAAGCAAAAATCGATCAAAGCGCGCGTTTCGAACTCCATTGTGAAATCCTTTTTTTTTTTATTCCCTTTTTTCTTTTCGTTCAGTTAGTGCAGTTATATCGGTAAGCAATCCCAGTATCGATATCGATTTTCTACTCTCCAAAAAATCGTAATGAACTGAGATTCACTCGGATATATATATATATATATATATATAATAGTTTTTGACAAAGTGGCCAGTGCTGCTTTTTGCTCTTTTCTCTCTGGCAATTGACACGAACCAGAGCAAAGAGAAAATCGAATTAAATATTGGTCAAGTGCGACAACACAGTTGAAATTCTTCTTTCTTTGTCAAACGATTGCAACAACGAAGTGCATGAAGATTAAGATTCAGAAGCGACAACGATGAGATAACTGAGTAATTGTATTGCTTAAAGGTTACTCCTCTCTACTTATTTATCAGGAGGATTTTTCGCAAAGTAAATGAAATACCAATCGATGATTAGTCACTGACTCACGGTGACAAAGTGGAGGCTAAATATAACACGACTTCGAAATAGACGACTGACTAATCACTCTTTACTTTTACAGCCACGTTCCGAATTAAAGAAACCTCAAGTTTTCAAGATCTTTCGAATCTTTAGGAAATTTCGACGATTGTGTTTCGAAAGAGCCAAGAGATCTTAAAACTGATAGAAATTAACCTCTTACGCTGGAATAACGTGCCACGAACGTCGAGAATTTTTTATCTCAAAATTGCAATATTTTCTTAATTTCAAGTATATTTAAGTATAATCAAGGCAAAACAAATAATACATTTATTACTTCTCAATAATTTCTATCCGGTGATATCATACCGACGAGTTCAAAAAGAAAGCGACGAATTATTGTATACGGTTTGGTCACTCGTTATGGTCCGCAATCAGTTGCCAGCACAAGTGGTTAATGAATCGTTAATCAAAAGAAATCCTCGAGGTAAAAGAGAGAGAGAAGAAAGGAAATTTTTCAAATCCTTCGAAATCAGTTAATAGGAAACGTTGGACAAAATATCGTCGACCAGCGACGATAGTAAAAATTCTACAGCTAAAACGAGAACGTTTTCCTTCTGCTGCTGGTGAAGTAGTGTGTAATTTCACGCGGATTTCGGCCGGAATCAGTAGAAGCCACGCGAGTATCGATGTTTTTTAAATATCACTCGCGTCGAGGATCGTAATCTCGCTCCCAAAGATTTGAAAGCCAGCCGAGCGATGAAGAGGATACTCATATCTTTCGAAGAAACGGACTTTTGTTCCCTAGCTTGACGAGCCACGCCGACGAATCGCGAAATGAAACAGCGATTCGATCACGGTACTTGATCCTAGAGCACTTTGTTATCGAAATTGATGATTTGATCGTGAATTTAGAGGCAGTTGAGGTCGAAGAAGAAGATTCCGAAGAGCTACGTGTGCGCGAGTCCACCGCCACGGACCAGCCGGGAAATCAGACTGACGACAAAGTTGGGAAACGACCAACGTGTAACCATCGCCGATACGACCTTTCGACCTGTTTAATATTTGATAAATTCGTTGTAACCTAGAGCCTACCCTCGTGGTGTGAGAGTAATGTATATTGATTCCGCGGCATGGTAAGGATTAACGAAAGCGAACAATAAAGCCGGAAGTATAGGTTATAGACGGAAATTTCTAGGACTGAACAGCTGTTTAAACACATGAGTTATTATGGTGGAAAGTTTGAAACGTGGGTCGTATTACGTGAATATTAGCTATTCTTTTTTTTTTCTTTTGTTCCGCACACGTTGCTCTTCATAGAATGTGTCTGACAAATATATATATATATATGACTTCCAGATTTTATACGTTATATATTTTTATATATTACGTTATATATTATATGTTGTGTCGTGTATTTTATCTATGTTATATATTTTTGTACAATCAATGTGATTATATCTGACCCAATATGAAAATATTTCATTTTTATTCCAGATATTTAGAAATATTTCAGACTTGAAAATATGTTTAAAAACCCAGTGACACTTATTAAACTCGATTTTCTAAACGTATCGTATATCGTAAAAATTTTATTTATCACTTGTGTATCTATGAGAGCTTCGATATTTTTCAACGCGAATTAAAAGTTATAAAACGCTTCAAACAGAAAAAACTGATCAACATCATGTACTTAAATACTTGCAAACTCACAACTTTTAATTGCGCAATTGAAAGTTGTTCTAAAGAGGTCGTTCTAAAGATCACACAGTGCAGTAGAAAGTTGCATAAATTTTAGATAATTACAAATAAAATGAATTGCTTGCGGTGTATGAAATATAATATTTCAGTTTCGTCAAACTCGATAACTCGATAAGTTCTTCAAACTTTAGATTTGATGGTAGAATTTTGCTGAAGGAACAAATAATAGCGAGGAAAAAAATAGCTAAGCAAATTCTTGGAATTTCATACAATCACAATACGAATTCGACAAAGTTCCCTAATGCAGAAAAGGAATGACACACACGGTATACGTACAATTTCGACACGATCCTGTTAGAATCATTTGCAGGTCAGGAATATTAAAATTAACAAGTGCTACGAAATATTTGACAACTCGATCATGCCAATACGCTACACGCTAATTTCAGTCAGCTTCTCTCTTCATAATGGAATTCTGATTGTAAGAGTGAAAGCATAGTGAGCAGATTTAGATCGCGGCTGTTCAACTGACTGAAACAGATTGAATCAGAGTGAAGTATGCAAAACGAGTTGATCAGTCAGCTGTCTTTCCGTCTTACTACAACGTACTTATTTTAATCGTTTCATTCCCTCAGTCAGCTGAATAGTCAATTATACCACGATCTAAATCTGTCCGCTATATATCCATCCTGATTCGATCGATAGATCCACGTGTTTCGCTCGACTTATTGTCTCACCGCGGAAATGGAAAAGTATTTTTCTATTCTATGATCAGTTTCGGAAGAAAATACGTACAATTTGGAGCTTCAAAACGAAATGCCTGGCACGGTTTCAAAAGGTCGCGCGTCAATAAGAGAAAACCATGTTTGAAAGATACCACCGAATTGCGCGCCATTACCGTGTCTTCCAAGTTCCAATAAATCTCACGAGACTGCCTGAAAGCGTGAGATAATAGAGAAGTCGATTCGAGCATAGTACCGCGATTGTCCGCATTCTGTCCAATTTGGCATAAATGCAAACATCCGCTCTGCGAAAATAGAAGTAACGTCTCAACGTCTGAACAACGAAACGGCGAAATATTCGACTTGAGGAGACGTTTGAAGTAATTCGAAATTTCGGGAGATGAATGGCGCGTGACGAAGAAAGAAGACATTTAAGTCAAGATTTAACTGACTATGCTCGATGAGTCAAACGAAAAAAGACGCGTACTTATTTAAAACAGAACCACGCGAGTGAAATTAAGAATTTTTTATTTTAGATTTATATACATGTATTATCCACGTAGATATTTAATTGTAGAAAATATTCTCACGAAGAAAAGAAATTTCATCTGTCGATGGAATTTGGAAATTGAACATACGTACTATCAGAATCTGACTTTAATTCTTTACTTAAAAAAATTAAATACATACCTACACGCAGTTAATTATTATTAAAAAGCTATACATGTACCTTTTATCGTATCACTTATTTTTCCACGTTATATTTATCGCACATGATATATAGTTACGATATAGTCACGATTTCTTGACTGAGAAAATCATACGCTGTATCTGCTGAGTTGGATTGACCAAATATCTACATTCATTGTTATTTAATCGGATTTAATAGCTCAGTTTCAATGTTTTCCGCGAATGATAATACGAAGCTATTCGTCAGATTATAATTCATTGCTCCGTTAGTAACTATTACATGACCAGCTTTATCTATCCTAAATCGACTCGTTGAACAAAGTATACCTAGTTCCTAGTTCCTACAAATTTTATTACGAAACGATATCGTGATTGTACGAACTCTTCTGTCTGCACACTATCCCCTTTCGATCGAGTACAAACATTCCTTTCATGTTCGCGAATTTAATTGAAATTGCTGATTTCATTCTCCTGTGTATTTTAAACTGTATTTTATACGTCAAATATTTCAATGATTTTCGAGTACTTTTGATTACTTGCGCTTGATCGAAAACTTTTTACGATCTACCTATTTTTTTCAAAAAAATGTTCAATTTTTCTTGAAAGAATTGATACAAAGTTCAATTTAAAGTGGAAAATCTAGCGATTGTTTGTTCGATCGTATTCTCTGCTCTAACTTGCAATCACTCATAATCGAAATATCGTGTAATGAATGGATCTGTGATACGAAGTTCACCGATACACATATTGCTAATTGATGGCCATTCGGTGATTATCTTATATCACGTATATCAGACGCTTCTAGAAACCTCTATGTTCTTGCTTTACAATGTCAATAAAGTAATCTACCTTTGCCGCGTCGTGTATTTCGTGCATTATTGAAACGCGACAGGTGCATGTTTTTCCAAGGACACGGCAAAGTAGTAGTAAAATAACGATCAATTATGCAGTAGGTTTTAAGCTGCCGGAAGCTGACGAGAAGAGCAGTTTATCACAAGACGTACAACGCAACGATAAGATGAATCGATCAATCATTCAATTAATTCACTGCGTATATAAAACGTCTTCATATACGAGATCGAGGAAGATAACTTTTGTAAAATATCGATGATCAATTCCCGATGAAACGATATTAAAATCGAGCCCTCTTACATCTCTGTATTTCTTATTGACTCTTGCAAAAGATTTGCACTCTCTTAATCTTACGATATCAAAAGAGTGACGGTCTTTACCAACGCTGTTACATGATACAAGCTATTTCGTCGGGATGTATATTTAATAACTCATTAAACTCATAGTATAAATAAAATGTTGTTATCATCATCTGCTCCAGTTGAATAATTGCTCGAATGTAACAAAACAGGAACTTTTATTTAATCCTATTGTTTCTAACGTTTCGAGAGATATTATCAAAGTATGCTGGTGCTTTTTATTATTATTTTACTACTATTCGATATAGAAATATTATCTTTAAACTTATCCACGAATGAAACATCCGAAAATTTGGCATTGAGAAGAAATGTTCATTTGAAAAAACAGATTTCTAAGAAAGAAAATATCGACGCTTGTGTGTATAATACAGCAAGAGTGACACGAATGATCAACATATTCTGGCGCGATCCACAGTAAAAGAGCGCCACAAGTACATATATACGTGTAAACAGATGCGCTTAATTGCAACCCGGAAGGGCAAACGTGTAATAAACAGAGGTGGAAACAAAGGGAACACGGATGCGGATCTCGGTTTTCGAAATATGACTTTCGAAGGCAATCAGATGCAACACGACGGCGTACGTGGTGCAATTATGCAAATGTAAATTCTATGCGTTTCCTCCGCGTTGCCCGTTTTTTGCATGTTTTCGCCGGTTTACTGGTCACATCCGATTACTCGGCCGCACGATAGCTATTTTCGCGTTCGTCTGTACGTCCGCCATGACGGGGAAAACATATCGTAGAGCGAAAACAACCAGAATATCGCGTGCTCATCAACTTGTCCAGTGCTATCTCAGACAGTTCACCCGGAGATTAAGCGTTTTCAGTTTCCAAGGATTTCCACGGTTTCGCGATAGTAAGTAAGACGTTGGAGTTACCACGAAGGTGATAAATAGCAGGTATACAGTTCCGGACAGAACGATAGCGCACATGTGCTATGTTTAATTTTTCAGAGATGGCTTAAGTTTTATTATTTCTGGAAAGTAGTAGTTTTAGTTAAGACGTTCGAGAACTAGCGAAGATTCTTTTAAAAATTATTAAAAAATTATTAAACTATTAAGACGCAATTGACTCATTACTGAAATTATCGAATGATGTATTAAATAATATTTCGACACATTATTTATTTATTAGTGTTATATTATAATTAATATTATATTATATTCTTTTAATTATCTATAGTTATTATTCTTCATCATGTACAATCTAGGGGAAACTATAATATTAGAAAATTATTATTTTATTACAAATTCTATTTCTATTTGATCTATTTTCGCGAACGCAATTAAAGAAACTGATTCCAAGTAGAAATTCCAATTAAATTTTTGTATATTACGTACATTCTGTACACGTACATAAAAATCCATCGTCCAATTGCAACAATAGCAAAGTAAAGATATCAACATGCATTATATACATTCTGAGACAACAAATAAAAAAAAAAGAAATCATTCAAGTCTGTGAAAGAATCAATATTGAACAAAAATTTATTCAATAAGAACGTTGACTGTACGAGAACGAAATATAATTCTTCGAATGTTTACTTTAAAATCGCCTTTGGTATCTTGAATTTTCCAAACAGGCCAATGTATCACTTTGACGTATATGAAATACGATCGTCTATTTCCATAGGCACGTTCGTATTTAGCATATGCGTACATCCGACGCGAGCCTCGCCGAAATAATGAGCGCATCGTCTGGTAGAAAATTTCTCGTGTTTTATTCAGGCGACGTGTTGTTGCCTTTTGACGACATTCGTATGAAAAGAATCGCTTTGGCTCGTTGTTATTCCAGAACCGTTCGAGATCGTGCACGATGCCCGCGACGAGATGCCCGCGTGTGATAGGCAGATCGATCCGGAGACGAGTCCGACTCTCCTACGCATTAAAAACGGTTAAACTCGACCACGTTTCGCAAAACATTTTCCATCTTTTGTTCCGAGAGTTATCTTTTTTTGTTCGAGAAGTCAGCTTTGCATTGTTTCGAATATATTGTTCAATTTTTTCTTTTAAATGCAACATTAAAATAATTTTCAACACACGGTAATGAAAACATTTTAAGTGCAAGTAGTTTTAGTCCAAGTAAAGTTTCATCAAACTCTCTCGTTTTCAATTTCAAGTGTGAAAATAGAATAACTTCAGGTAGCAAAGGTAAGAAATGAAGAAATTGTGAGTAAAATTTTACTTTTAACTGCAAGTACAAAAATATTGAAGTCATTCTCTTCGGGGAAGAGAAATTCAAAAAGTAAATAAAGATTATTCTGATTCTGATTATTTCTGATCTTCAATGTGCAAAAAGAAAAAAAAAATTGCTATTCAAAACGAGACTCGTCATGTTCTTTTCGCCTGATTTTCAGATGCAATAAAATCTATTTATTCGCTACGCAAATCCACTGGATACAAGTTATTAATTTTGACTGATCTGTTCCTCTTTAAATGTTTCGTTTTAATTACTGCATGTAACATTTAATTTATAAACTAACTGCAGTTTATAAGAAATAATTCTCTTCTGATCCTGTTTTGAAAGGGATTTATTAAAATTAGAGAAAGACTTCTTCTTATAATATCTTCTTATATAATTAATTATATAACTTTTCGCTTCAATTTTTTTTAAACGTTAAAAATTTTATTTGTTGAAATGAAAGCCACGTAGCAAAGTTAAAAAAGAGTACAGTTCAAGCATCGTAGAAGCATCAATAAAAATTAATATCATTAAAAAATTTATTCAAATCTCCACGAATTACGGTCGTGCTTCGAAGCTCAAGATAAATAAAATCGAAAGTTAAGAGAAATAAAAAAATCTTCAAATGTAGAATTTTAAATTAAAACGAATATCCTACTTTCTACGAAGTAATATCTAACATTTATGAAGTTTAGTATCCCTGCGTATAATAAATCTTGGGAGGTCAGCATCGATTACTGAGGAACAACCAGCCAGATATAAACGCGTCTCGAATCGACCGATCTCGTCAGGGACGTGAATCCCCTGGTAATTAATTATTCTCGGTCACGTGCGGGGAAACAAGTTCTAGGTGTACACTGAGACACAGTGACAGGAGACGTGCGCCATTTGCATTCATCCCCGCTCACGGCTCGGCCATGATACTTTGCGCGTCTCCGAACTATGGTTAAACGAGCGTGTATGTACGAAGGGTGCTGATTTGGGGGGAGTCTTTCGTCGGCCGTAATTAACTGATTTTTCAGACACGTGTGGAATCGTGGGACCTTGCATATACCGGGTGTGACCGGGTATTTACACAAACGTAGAGTGAGACGAGCTTTTCGGTGCAAAAAATAAATCGAAACTGCATGTGAAATCGAGGCTTCCCTCTCGAGACGATCGAAATTTTCGAAGGACGTTTCATTTGCAATTTTTAACTCGTGATTTCATTCGTGCGATCTTCTCTCTTCTTCGTGAACGTCGATCTTTTTTAACACGCGATGAATTGTAATATTACTAGGTCACTAGAATTCTAATGTATTAATTTCGTTCTTTCGAACATATTGATATTATTTATTATTTACTCTGAGACAAGCAGTAGAGATGAGTTTTGATTTCTTTTCGCACTTTTTTTTTTCCAAAGAATCGATCATCTCACGCTGTTTGTGGAATCTAGATGGAAAAAATAATCAAACAAATTCTTGAAACACCCTTTCGTTGAAGTATTAAAATAACATTCAAATTCTGATGTTTGAAACACAGAAACAGAATAATTTTCAACTTACTAGCAACAAATTTTCAAAATGAATCGTCTCAAAGGAGAAGCTTGGTCGTGAGAAAAAAAAAAAATACATTCTACGATTCTGACGTATCTTTAGACAGACAATTACCATACTTCGTTGCCTCATCGCCATAACCGCGTATTGTACACGCGGAAGGAGGGATGAAAAATAACGTAACGACGAAACGGAGGGAACGAGTTGTTATCGTTGAAAACTTACGGGTCGTATTTATTCGTCGGCTGGTGGTCGTTTTCCCCGTTGAAAGGGCTAAAAAGCCCCCGGTGACAACGTGGAAGAGTGGCACGCGTGTGTTGCTTCTGGCTTCGTTTCTCTGATTTGCATTCAGAGGTCAGAGGTCAGAGGTATCAAATCGCGAACGCTGTCGAAGCAGGGGCGAAAATTTATTCGACACCGATATTCGTCGATCGTCTCGAGGAGAGCTGTCGAACGAGTCGATTATGCGCGCGTTGCCGTTGCCGATCTTATCTCGAACTGCTTATCTGCGAGTCCCTGGAACCGACATTCTTTTTTTTTTTTCTATTTTTCTCCTACTATTTCAATCGATGAGGGTTACAAGTTCTGTAAAATTCCTTACGCAGCCTTATGTTAATTCACCGTTCTCATGTTAATTTCAGTTCGCCATTAATTCAGCATTTCTTCAGCGTTGAAATAATAATAAATACTAATCTTAAATTCACCATATGATTCGTGATTTCTTGGTAAAAAATTTAATTCGCCATTTCCTTTCTTAATTTTTCATTTGCAATTTTCGATGTTCTTTGTACATTATAAATACTAAACTAATTTCGAATTGATTGCAAATTATTTGGAGTACCGGTACTCTGTTTAAAAAGTATCTTTTAAAAATGTTAACTTAATTTTTATTCTCCTAGTTTATCGTCAAGTACTAATCTGACTATTGCAGCTATTTATTCCCCACTTATTTATATTCACAGATAATATTTATTAATAAATCTGCCAATTTAAAACCATGATTCACCAATTGTAATCAAAAGAATTACGTCAAACCACGCTCAAATTAGCATTGTCTAACAAGTATGATAAGCACGTGGAAATTCTAGTTGAATTATCCTATGACTGATTGATCATTTGAAAATTCGTATTTTCTCGAATGAATCATCGAAAGTCATACGAATTCGTGGTAGATAAAATAAATGTTTTTTCCCATGCTTTGAGCGATTATTGAACAAACTCAGGTGAAATGGCGTTACGCACCTTCGAAAGATAAAAATGAGTAAAAAGAAGAAAAATACTACGCAAAATAATACTTGTTTATTACATTTATGTATAATTGTTGTCGTAACTAATATCGAAGAAATATTAAAGAGAACGTCTTTAAAAATTCTTTAAAATCTTCGATAATTCACACAGTTACTGTAATATTATTTTCTTAAAAAGAAAACAAGTTTCTCAATTATTACTCTCCGTGTATAATATTTGGTAGCATTTCATCATCCCGTATCTGACTTTGCATTAAATAAAAATGAAAAATAGCCCGTCAGCAATCAATGATTAATTTCCTCGCGTTCTTATACTTTGTTGCCTTTCTCCAATATTTCAAAACTCTAATACTAGAACAATTGTTTCAAATATAGATTCATGAAAGCTGCATTGCTTATGGAATGACCCAGATTTTTAAATTTATGCACTACTACACGATGTTACACACGAATCACGAATTTTCAATATACTGAAAGGATGTCAAAGTTCATCAATAAATCTGCTAGTGTTGAAATACTTTTGTTTATTCAAAATACATATATATGTTATACTGAATTTTCGTTCAAATTAATTAATAAATCACAATGTAGAATATAGACTTTATTTTTATGCATTTATTTTTGTTTGACGTTACAGTAAATACTACATGGCATTTTTACTAGTAAAAGTAGTAACACTCCGTTTACTATTTTTATTTTATTATTTATTATCTTATAGTAAATTGTTATTTATAGTGTGGCAGTAAATTATTATTTATTTACTAGATACAATGAGATGTGATTTTTACTATACGAATATTTTTGTCTACCACGACCGAATCACAAGTTTGAAGGGCAAGAGCAAATACTTTCTGCAACTACTGTACGTGCATCTAACACACGCTGACACTCGACCTCTATGCATCGTTCGATATTTCAAGTTGAAATATTCAGTGCTATTCACCCAAAAAGTTAGTCTTTTTTCCACGAGTCTCTTTCTTCGTTCTTTCTGTCGGACAATACGTATGCAGGTGTTAACGCGTTATCCTACATGGCACGATTTCGTCAACGCGATCAATTAATTAATAAAGCCAGTGATGCAGATACGTCGTCATGTATATTCAAGTGAAACTTGTCACACGTGCAAAGCACGTGATGCATATGTATATGTAAGACGGCTGTAGAAACACAATTTTCTCGATTATGTTTGCTCGTGCCGCAAGTCTGCCACGGGAATGTTAAATTAGCAATTAGAATCGCCGTTAGAAACTACCAAATTAAAAGCTTCTCGCTTCTATAGAAATTGGAATTTAATTATCGAATTAAAATGAATGAAAAAAATTATTAAATTAGTCGCTAAAAATTAGTTTCTTAGCTTTTACTTAGACTTTTAAAATAATCGACTTTTGGAGAAGTTCCGGTCATACCGTACCAAACTCTCCAATTTATCGAAGATAAGATTTTCGACTGCGATCAAGGTGGCCACTGAAACGATAGTATCGCGATAATAGCGATTTTTAATTGAATCGATATCGATGATGTTAATGCCTTTCCAGATACTGTGACACTTCAAATATCAGCAATATAATTCGAAAATACAAAGAGATAATTCTTACTTCGATGTTTTCAATTACGAGCTTCTAATTGATATTAATTATATTGTTAATTATATTATGTGTTACTACGATTAAATAAAAATATTCGTTTGAAAGTTCGAGTTGTTGACTGCGGTAATTTAAAACTGTTCAAACACTAGTGCACGATTAATCTACAAAATTCTTCTATCCTTCAATCGTTGCTTCTTTCATTCATTTATTTTGACATAATCGATACTGACCATTGTTGCAGTTAAATCGAAATTCGAACTGTGTTTTATATATCTGCAGCAATTCAGAACTGTTCAAACACTAATGCACGATTAATCTGCAAAATTCGTCTTCTTCCATCCTTCGATCGTTGCTTCTTTCATTTATTTTATATCAATTAAATTAAATCAAAAGGATTTCCAATTAAATTCGAATTGTGTCCAAACACAACAGCGCACAACAGTGCACGTGGCGAGATCACTCGCAGAACGTCGCAGTAACAAATTATCGATATTCGTTGTGCATATATACGTTATGCACCGTACAACGTTGTTCGGCTTGGTCAATGATCCAACGCAACACGTCACGGACACGTCTGCCTGGTGTGTGTACGAGTCGGTTAACACGCATCCGTCGGATTAAAAGATTTAACGCGTTGCATGGCTCCCGGCTCTCGATCCCGACGATCGTATAAACAAACCATTTTATCCCGCCGCCTATGCAGAGACCTATCCGTACGCTGCACTTATAGCTTTTAACGCTATTTAAATCCGGCCGATCCGCGGCGAGAGAGTTTATTGATACGATCATAACGCTCGTCGAAAAGTTGCCCGATCGTTGCTGCTACGGCAACGTTAAAAAAAATCAAATCAAATTTAGAAAGTGCATATTTGTTCACGGAGACTTTTAGCCGAGAGAAATGGAGACGCGATTGTTTTACCGGTGGTTTCTCGTAAAATTAAATTTCACGTGATATCGGTGAAAGTACGATAACGTAACACTAAAACGCGATATTAACAAACGATGCAATAAAATATTACAATGTTATCGGATAATATACTGTTAAGAATGTACTATAAAATTTTGCTACGTATGGTTGATTTTATATCCGTCATATAGTCGAGAAGTAGACATAAAACGATAAAAATAAAAAGAGTAAGCAAGTACGTGGGCTTTCGATGAAATTGCAGCTACTGAAATCAGTGAGAGATAAATTTAATAAAACGACGATGGTCTCGACAGCCCGTAGATTATCCAGGAAGCACGAAAATTTAAATCAGCGTCTTTCAATCCCTTTTACCATCTGTAACATCCCCAAAACGTGAAAGTACCAAAAAGTATCTGTAACCCCGTTGTAATTAGTTGGTAATTCTTCGAAAATATTCCACGATTCGAGCTCTAAAATTGGAAACCAATCGTACGGGTAATCCTAGACTTAGGCCATCTCCAAATTCACGGATGACACAGATGAGATGTTGCCAAATGACTAATAATACACAATCGTGAGACCAATATGCGATCAACCTGAAGATCTCGACAAACACGACTCCAGTCCGTAAGACCGAAATCCAAGTGAAATCATTTTGCGTTCTTCGCGTTCGCCTTTTAACCTTCTGTGTCAGAAAATTGCTGACCTATCGCATCGTTCTGCAATGACGGACATACATATTTCGTGCGAACCGCTATTAAGTTCGTACTACGGAACTTTTTACGGACACTGCACGGTATTACAGTAGAATTTTATTCATACGAACTTCGTCTGAATATTTGAACTAAATTTTAATCAAAGCGAATAGTTGTTGCTCGTTGGATTCGTTTATTTGAGCGTGAAGTCACACTGCACGAGCGAAAAACTAGTAACAAACACCAATTATACAAACTATTCGCCCTACAGCAAGTTCATATAAATTAAGTTCTACTTTGCGTCACACCAGCGAAAACAAGGATAAAAATCTGTAAATTTTATTGATCCATAGATCACAAAAATGATGAAAGATGCAAGTGATTTTCTACTTCTGATATTCGTCGCACAAGTTTGCACAAATAAATATATAATTCACCGCTGTCTTCTTTGATCAGTGCAAACGAAGACCAACAAACTACCAACAACAAAAGATAGATAATAATAAAAATAATGTAAACAATAAAATCCATAGATAACGCAAGTTACATCTTTGTATAAAGATGATGAAGCTAGCTGCAACTTCAAAATTGTACCAGAAAAGTATCAGCATCAACTTTGCCGTAACCAAGTTGACCAACGCGAACGAGCGTTTGATGGAAAGTAAGCCGTTTTTTCCTTTTCTTTGCGAGAACCGATCAAACAGTACGTGCAACGGAAGTTTGACACGCGTGTGGTCGTCACGATCATATAAGATTTCACGTTAATATCAACGTGACGCAACAGGAAAGGACGAACGTTAGAGGAGCACTTGTTACGAGGAGAAGCTGTGGAAACGTGGTTTCGTACGGCAGCGGCTCGTCACACGGAGTGTGAATTTCACGCATACGCACGGGGCTATCGGATATCGCGAAAGAGGCTATCATCGACGGCTTCCTGTTTGACGATGCGAAACAACGAAACAACGACCGTGAGCTACAAGATAACGCGGTGTTTCAAATCTATCATCGATGAAAATAATACGTACATCCTCTCGCATGCCGATACCTACACGCCGTCGTTTCGTAATGACTCTTGTACTCTGCTACATTTGTTAATTTATCGTTACATTTATAAATATGTATTATGTATTATGTACGTAACGTAATTATTTTTACATTTATAAATATGTATAAATGTGAGTGTATGTTTGTAAATTACAATTGTGTCGTCGATATTTTTCAGCGTTCTTTAATATTGTATTTTCAACATAATGAATATGTATAACTGTTCGTTATAAAACAGTATGTTTGTACAAATACGTAGAAAGTGATTTTCAACGACTGACGTAGGCAGCGTACAAAACCAAAATTTGCGGCTCGGCTCAACTTTAATCGTTCCTCCGTTCTTTTCCACGGCCGTCATCTTCGAGATGAATTGCTATGTAAATTTCTTGTAAGTTTGTATGTTAATAAATAGCACGTTCATTTACGATCTTCTCAAGAGATTTCCTACCTTGTGAGTTGAACAAATAATTACTCTAATTTTATATTTTGTCAAATGTTTCAATTAATTTGAACAATCAATGCTAGTTTCTTTTAGTTTGTCAAACTTTCTAGGCGAGAACTTTTTGGAGTAATTGTAAGCTAAAAACTTTATTTTCAAGGAATAACTGCTACCCTTTTCGGAGTGATAGATGTTAATTTACAAGTCGACGTCTTTCTCAACTCCCACTTCGTTATTCAATGCTATTGTGTTTCAACAGTGATGAGATATTTATTTATGATAACAATTATTTTCCACATTTTTAATTGAATTAAATAGCTGCGATTAATGAAATAATTACAACTGAACGATCAATTTAACACGAATCATTAACTTGTATGATAATAATTCTCTCACAAGCAAACGAAATCTCAATTACAATTTAGTTATGGTTTAAATTCTCGATTCCGACGATACGGTTCACCGACGCGAAAATTTTCATCGGTGCTGTGCTCGAGGCGTTGCACCGGGCGCGCTGTTTATCGACCGATCGTGTTTTAAATCCGCTGGTCCGTTCAACGTGAAAAATTCAGCGGTTGTGAAATCGTAAAGTCGCCGGATCTAGCAGGCCGATAGAAGGGATCGCGACGAGCGAGCAAGATGCACCTACTGATTGCGAAAACCTTGCGGCTGATTAAGTAAGGAGGTCGCCAAGCTGGCAAGCAAGGTTGTCACGACTGATCACTCACACTGTCGAGGTGCGAAGCAACAAAAGGTGTAAAACCAATTGGAAATAACTTTAATGGACGTCGTTAAAGCTTACATATAATGACAAGCATACGTAGATTCGTAGATGTTTTCCTCCCAAGGGATTTCTGTGCACGTAGAGTCAATAATATCGCTTCTTAATTTTTGTTCGAAGGTCTGTTTCTTTAAGGAGAAAGTTATTAGAAAATTATTGTTTCCCCTAGTCCTATTTCTCACGTCTATCTCGCTCTCTAATGAGTAATGATACTTCCTGTTCTTACTCTTAGTTCTCTCTTGCTCTTTGACTTTATTACATTTTGGAGTTATTATACTTTCGAGCATTGTTGCTCGTGGTTAACTTTCTCTTTCTTTGAATTTAATAATTGCTACGAAGAAATTTAATTTATAATCATTATTATCATTTTTGTTCTTATTAATAATTCTCTTCTCAATACCTAAGTGTTTTCTATTCTACTCTCTTTGTTCTTAGTTCCCTTTTTTAGGTCTATTCAATTTCTAGGCATTTATTCGTTTATATTTGGCGTAGAAATATTTTATCTACAAATTTACAAAAAAGATGAAAAGTTTTCGTTGCTTAATCCTGTTTCATCGTACGGTATTTTAATTCGAAACTTGAGAACCAACGTTTTGTGGATAAAAATTTTTTAAACCGACTATATAATTTTTTTTAAACTGGCTATCGACGATAAAAATTAATTTTTGTTTTTGTCATTGGTTTGCCAAAAAATACATTCTTTGCGTTTCTGCTTCGTTCGGAATTAATTTTGAAATTAATTTTTCCATCGCGGATTACGTTAGAAATAACACACTGCAAAGAGAGAATAAATCAAGTAATAATAATGACAACTATACATAAAATAAGTCACTCTGTAATTTGTCAATGCAGAGCCAAATACGTATATAATTCCAAGTCCCTTGATCGATAATCCTCTCAACAAAACAGGAAAAATTTGCTTAAGAATTATACTTTTAAATAGAAATATCTCTGAAATACGTTTCACTTGCTTGTTTTCATTGCATTTATAATGCGAATTTACGATCTCGTTACCGATAAAATATGCAAAACCCAATAGCAAATACATAAAATAAATGAGACACGAGAGAAGTTTACTAGAAGAGAACAGAAAATACTGAAATATCATATCTCGTTATATATAGTACAAAATACAAACGTTTATTCGCAGCATCGAGCAGCATTTCGCAAAATATACAAAGCCGAGAGTTTCATTAATGAAAACAATCTGATTTCAAGAACGCTGGGGAACAATAAACTGGAGAGAATACGCCAGTGAATCATTCACTTTGCATTTAACAATCGTGCGTAAAACATTGGTCGATATTGCCCAGATATTCTAAAAAACGTGATGATAATATAGATTATGAAAATCAAATAGAATATAAATAGCTATAATTCAGAGCAGAATTTAGCTAGAATATACCACGCACATAGTGATTCGTATTAATGTTATAAATACTAAATATTGGAATTGTTACAATTTTGTAAGAAGAAATCGTACAGTAACAACTTTCAAAATGCCACTTTCGTTCTAAGATGTTTTTTTTTTTTCGCGACTTAATCCATCATCTACCAAGTGTCGCGTGATCGTGGAAATTCAAAGTGTCTACAATTAATTGCTTAATTTTTAAATAATTTTGTATTACTTTAATTAATTGCTTAATTTCAATTTATTGTTCTTAATTAATTGCTTAATTTTCGAATAACTTCGTTCAAATTTAAAATAATTTTAATTTTTGTAAATTAATGTTTGCAAATGGAACGACAGACACGACTTTGGTATTACTTTAAATGACTGAACTTAACGCGAATAGTATAATAAATGAATCGTATAAATCAACAAATTAGCACATTCTAGAGCCACCTATGAGCGATTCGCAGAACTTAACAAACCATCCAGCAACATATTAATTTTTGATCGAATCTACGTCCGTAGCAAGTGACTTTTAAACTCCACACACAGTTTCAAATTTTACAAAATACACGATACTCGTATCTCATTGCCTCGATGGGATTTTAAAAATTATTTCATTTTTATAAATCGATAAAATATCTACGTATATAATGTGAAACTACCAGAAATTAATAGCACAACACAGTTATAATACACATAGTATATTCTACGCGAGACGCTGAGAATATTTAAATGTTTTCTAACATACAACGTAAAGATAGAAATAAAAAGCATAAAATAGAAATTTTACGTAACAAGTCGTAAAAATTCTACGCTAATTTAATTTCACCCGCAGTCGAGGGAGATATCCGAAGTAAATAAACTGGAGCAAATTTCAAACCAAAATCGGAGTAATGGCAGCCATGAACATAACGGAAGCTCGTCAATGGTGAAAGCATATTCCGTTCCTCGTCTCACGCGCCGTTTCACCGCGGCGATTTAAACATTGCTAATCCGACTTGTAACGCGTTTCACGAAAAAGCAGATTGATCGTTACAGATCCAGCAAGGCTGGCCAGGAGATCAGATGTTGTCACCAGTTGAGACAGTCAACTATTGCGTTTCACCAGAACCATGAGGTATCGTCTTGCAACGAGGGAAAATGCTCGGAAATAATACGCGCAATGCTCGACGATGATTCAGTCTTTGGTTCGAATAAATGTTACGCGAACGAATGTTATGCATGTTAAACGTTCGTCGCGGTAAAATTTATTTGCAAAATTGTACATACAGCGAGAGGTGAAAGTATCTTCAGTTGGGGGAATATTTTTTGTAACATTGAACTCAACGTATTGTTATACTTGCAATCAGACTTTTTGACTTTTTTGTCTATTTTGCTTTTAATTCTGCGCGTCGGTACTTACTTTTATCACTCGAAAATTATAATAGTGAGACAAAATCCTGAGAATTCGAATTTTGTCCTATATTTCAATTCTTACAAATATCGTCAATTACGAGTTAATTTTTACTCTGATACGTTTTCGTGACTTTCAAAGAATATTGTGAATTTCTTGCGCAAATAATAACAATGCAGAACACTATCTTAGATAGTCGCGATCTTCAGTTAGCCATTTATTGTTTAGGCATCGTTTTGAGATGGATAAATGTGGATACTTGGTATTCGTGTAATCTTGGATACGCAGGCGGAGAAGATCGAGAAGGGACGAAGAAGATGATGGGTAGAAAGCGTCAAAGGCGAATTCAGGGTCATCTTGTTTTCCGACGTTGAACGTTATATTTAATGTTAACATGTAGGACGGCATCCATTTTTAAAACCGGATTAACGATTTATCTCGGAAGGCCGTTTATAGTTTCACTTTTTAACTTATCGGCACGAGAAGCCTTGAGATCCCATCGTTTCAAGAGTCTAGGCTCAAGATTCTAGGTAGATTATTGTAGGTCAGTGAAACTCGTGATCCTAGAATATGAATTTACATGCAGATTGTAATTACATGAACCGCTCTCTCTCTCTCTCTCTCTCTAATGTAACAAATACTTTGGAGAAAGAATGCAGGAGGAACTATTAGGATTCAGAAAATTTCTGTCACGATCTTTTCAACTAGCGAAGCTGTCCATCACGTTTACATACATCGAACGTTGACTTGTTCTCTCTTTGTTCATAATCCTCTTGCGTACACTTAAACAGCATTGGAATTCATATTTATTTTCTTGTCATCGGCTCTGTATCACACAAGGCAGCAGTGTTATTGTCGATTATTATTTTTATCGTCGCTGCGCTATGTCACGGTCGTGGATACAACGGTGAGAATTATTTGGAATTCTTTTGAATCGCGTGGTATCGTAGTACGTTGATGAAGAAAAACAAACCACGGCATTCTTTGCGAGGGTTTGTTAAAAACGAACGCTGCTGAGGTGAATACGCTCCTGAATCTCTCTCTGAATCCATACGAATCTACGAAATCATCATTGTGTGCAGTTCCTTCTCTGAACCAGTTTGCTCCATCGAACATAATGTGCGCTCCACTTTTTGCTCATTACGAGAATCTCATACGTGCTCCATCATAATCTACTCTACAACGTACGTAGTATCGTTGGGTCACAGACGATTGTACCATAATGTACATATTACGACGGAAATTACATAAATTTTCCACTTTGCTTTACGTCCCCGGTGATGAAATGTAATATTTCTGATCACAAAAAAAGCTTGCAAATATTGTAACAAAAGATATACACAGTGCGTCTTCTGTCTGAAAATACTCTAACGCAAATAAAAAATAAAACAACGAGAAATAAGATAACTGTCGCGTAATTAACGTTCAAAGGCCGCGGAGAGCAGCGTTTTCTCCTTTCCCAGCGTTTAAATATTCGTCGGGCCACCGATTGAAAAGATTCCCCGAAGCAGAATCGCGCGAGGGAAATTGCCACGAGCCATTTCCCTCGAGATCGTTTCAAGCTGACTGTGGTGGTTTCGCCCGAAAGCGGCAAATTAGGACACACGGCCTAGTGCCTAGAGCGACACACAAGCTGTGCATGCACGTGTGCATGCATGTACGTACGTACGTACGTACGGTACTTACGTAACCGCGTCTGAACGAGATCGATTCGTGTCATCGTGTTTGATTCCGCGTGCCGAGACAATTTTCGCTGTCCGGACGCGAAACGCAGATTGCGCCGCGTATCGCCGCGTGTTGCCGCCTTTTCGTCGCGAGTTTCACTTTCGACGAAAAGTTACGCAGAACGGGCAATGACGAAGAGCGCGTGCAGTTAACGGGCCTGCGATTACGACGTAACGAGCCCGCCACGGGCAATTTAACCCTTTCGCTGCGGTAATCGATTTTTGTCGAGTTGCACGCCGCGCCACGAAAATTTGGCAATCGCGCGTGCTACGTACGACTCGCTTTGCGTTTTGGTAAGCTGGCTACTAGCGGGTTAACGTATTTATTATCGCCGAAAGTGATTTTAGCGGGGGTAACCCAGAAAATCGGGCCTCTTCGGGTGCAACGCTGATGCAACGAAAATTAGCGATTGGTTGATTTGGGTCACGTGATTCGTGAGGGAGCGTGCGGTAGACCTTGAGTAGAACTGGCGTTGTCTGGTCGCGCTTGTAATTTGTTTTCTATTCATTCAATTGTTTGCGTATCGATGAAATTTTATGGCAAAAAAGTCGTCTTCTTGCTTCTGGGCCTTTCGGTGAGACGAATCGTACTGGGGCACAAGTCGTGCAGTTTTTTATTTATACGTATTTAATTTAAGTATCGTATCTCTTGGAATTGAAAAGAAATGTTTAAAAATTTACATTATTTGTTTCATTGATATTTTGAATAATTATATCGTATATTATACATGTATCTTTTTTTTATTAAACAGTGTATTGACCAATATTCAAAAGCTGTACGGTACAAAGAAAGCATCTTCAACACAGGCAACCTCGTCGTATCGTAAAAATTATACATCGCGTTGCTATTCCGATCGGTATCTTGAAAAAAATAACATGCCAAACGGAATTTTAAAATAACCATTTAAAATCACGGAAACTTGGAAGGAAGCTAACGGTATTTTTCTACATATACCACGCATGTAGTAAAGGATATTGTGTCTATAGTAAAGGAAAGGTACGGCACAGCTAATAGTTTATTTAAATTAAATCAGACGTCCAACTATAATTTACGAACTAACGGGATCATCGATACACGAGAAAAAAAGAAAAAAAAAAATGTATTCGTTTCCTTCGACGAATAATTCCGTGAGAAACGAACGTTTAGGTTAGACGTTGAGATGCTTTCATTTATGATTGCGTGGAGCGCAACATGGTTGTCAGGTCTTGTTTCTCTCTGATATTTAATCGAGCGTGGCATTTCAGAAAAACCGTACCGGCGGAACAATAAAGAGCAATTACTGTCGGGGAATTTTTTGATCGATGCGAAACGGTTAGGTCAATTGGAAACGGCACATTTGATGAAAAAGCGCAAAAGATGCGGGTATCGATCGTGGATGAAACTCCAAGACGTTTTGTATTAATTATATTGGGCGGAAACCTTGAGAAAATATTTGCCAAGATTTTTAGTTACAAGTTTAACATTTTCAGATTTATACGTGCAACAGATAGCGTTCTGCATTCTTTTAAGCCGATTTTAATCTCTGAATCGGTAAAAGCACTTGGACGACATTCTTGTACGAAAGAACGTACTTTCGAAAAATATTTGGTACATCTATACATGCTTCGATATCTCTGAAATTTAATGAAAGTTACACGCGAGAAATTTCTGTAAAAATATTCGACGATATTCGTGAATTTTAATTGTAAAAAATAAGATTCTACTTTGCTAATTTTAAATTACGATTGCGAGGTGTAGCCTCTTGGAAATTTTGATTTTGATCTAACGCTTTTTTTCACGGAACAGAAACAACAAACGAAAAATAAAAATTTCGATAGACGACGTTCTTTCTATGTATTCCGTATTGCTTGATGCAAGCAAATTTGCTAACAGTATTAAAACGATGTTTGAAAGTCTGAACATTGCGAGAAAAAGAAGTGAAAGAATCAAGAAAGTAAATAAATATTAATATCGAGGAATGTTGAAGTTAAAAAATAAAGAAATAATACAAGTTTTTAGCAAACTTGAACATTTCGACCATTATCGGTTATATGTATCAATGTGGAAAACTTCTCGCGTTCAACTTCTAGAGTTCAAGTAGAGTGGCAATCTCCATTAAAAAAAAACGTGAAAATGCACTCCGATATTGAAATGTGTTTCTTGTTTCGCGTGTACTTAACTGGTTACTCGTGTTACGAAGCCAGTTCTTAAATCGTCAGCTGATCCATTAAAATCTGGAAACTGTCCAGATGCTTCTTACACTGCAGTATCGACTACCTCTCCCGAAGATGTTTACCCCGTCAATGAGACAAAAGTGGAGATATCAACGATCCACGATAATTCGATTTCAATGTAACATAAACGAGAAAACGTAGACGTAATTAAATTGTCGCTGAATTATTATTGAGTCGACCACATATTCATTTTAAATTTTAACATTCTTCTATCAATTTAAGATTTTATAAAATGGTACGTGAATTAAACTAAACTAAACGATTTACATCGACAAGAATGTCAATAATTGCTAGATTTATACGTTTTTCATATTTCTATGAACGTGATCGAAGAAACAGAAATAAAAATTTCTTTCATCTGCTATATGTCATGATAAGTAATAAATAATAAACAAAAATTGGATATTTCATACATTTTGATGCATTTTCTACGCATTTTACGAATTCGCGGCATCGCGAAATTTCAAGTCACGCGTAAAATCCAACAACGTTACGTTTGAAGTACGTTTCAAAGTACGTACTCTGAATTTATCGTTACGCGTGTACACTCGCGTTTGTTTCATTGTTTGGAAATCGAGTTACAAAACGCAAATTGAAAAATTTTACTACCTTGCGAATATCGAACATTGATAGTAAAACGTGTTCCGAGATTTTTATGCGTTAATGTTCGATCATTACAGAGGAACTGAAATAAATCAGGGGCTGTGACTAATTCCGCAAATTTGTTCCAAAGAAAGTTTAGCTTTGCTCGTAACGTTCAATCAGTTTGATAAATTAACATTTATCAGAGTGCGCGACTCCGTGTTTTACTCATTAATCGCGATGATCGAGCGTTACAAGTGATAACCCATTGGTCACTTTGACCGTAACGTACGTGTAATACAGATTCGAAACGATTCGACATGTTTAAATGCCTATAACTAGTTGTGACACTCTTAATTCTCGGATGGCAACGAGATCGAATCTCAAATTCGTTTTGTATCGAGTCAAGACAATTGAGTTTCGACAGTTTCCTCTTCTCTTAATTCGGGAGAGTAATTGTACAATTATAAAATGAATTTCATAAATATTCTGGTAGATTAGCTAATAATAATAATAATTGGAACGTGTAAAAAAGAATATAAAGAATACACGTGATGCAGAAATATATTCGGAATACTCATAACTAATATTGTTTTCTTTTTCAAATTTAATAAACCTTGCCGTCTTATCAACGATAATTTCACTTGTTATAACATAATCTATATTCTAGTTAAATATATTGACATTTAGCGTACTTATTATTATTTAAATCTTATTTAATTCTCGAATAAAATAAAATTTGGAAAAGTATCGAAAAACGACATTGCATTATGGGCACGCCAAACGTATAAAACATCCGCGATGAAGCACTGCTAACGACATTCAATCGACATAAAACTAATCTCCGCTTGGAGCTTCTTTAAAAATCCGGCGAAACTGCGTAAACTTCCATCCAGTGATAATAATTATTAATTATTAATTATACTTGTGGATATCTCCTGCAACTACCACGTCTGAGAACGAGCGAGAAACGAACGAAAGAAAAATCCGTTATATAAATTTGCTTCCAAACGGACAAAGAAGAAACGTCGAGTCGAATCTCTGTGAACCGTCATCCGTGCGCGGGTCTGAAGCATCCGCGGGACCAAAGGTTAAAAATGAAAATACACACGCGCGATCTGTGCGAAGGAAGCACGACCGCTTGTTGCGGAAGAAAGGGAGAGAGAGAGAGAGACGAGGAGGAGAATTACACGACGGAGGAGGAGGAGGAGGAGGAGGAGGATGGTATACACGGTGCTAAATAACCAAGAGGCGTGCTATGAAAACGAGTTGAGCGGTAGCTGAGCAGCTGGCCACCGGTCACGATACCACGACGGCTGCCACGACTCTCGTTCGCGAGGTCGTCGTTCTAACAGCCAGCTATACCCATTGAGTTTAGCGGTACTTCTGCCGCTCGAAGCAGCACGCTCATTAAAGCACGTGTCACGGCGAGCCTTAACCAGCGGTTTGGTTTTCCATCGGCGTGCTCCACCGGCACGGAACATCGGCATTCTCGTGAATGTGAAGGTCGGCGTGGCAAATTCAAGAGCTATCGATAGGCGGCATTACACGCGTAATGTGTCGATAGGATTTCAAGCCGATCGATCGCCAAGCTTCGCTGTTCTCTCTGTTTCGAACGATAGCCTGCACTTTTGTCAAACGTAAATCGACCTTTGACTCGTGTGATTTAATTTAATTTAAAAACTATGAAATATAATTAATTTTAAAGATATAAAATTTGCCGAATTTAATTCAGTTCCTTTTTTTCAATTTTTTTTCGTTCAACGTTTTTTTCGATTTGATATATTTCGAACGATGATTCTCTCCCTTTTCGTAATAGTGATTTTTTTTTTATAAAGACATAAAACGTACAATTACTTGTCAAAAATGCACTTGTCAAAAGTGACGATTTTTTTTTTTTCAGAGAAATAGTCTTTTTTTTTATATAAAACTGTAAAATATATGTGCGATAAAGGAATTTTTATGTATTCATATACATGATGTATTCATAAAAATTTCATTACAAGCCTTTCGTTCGTATATTTTCAAAGTTTGAAAGCGAAGATTGTTGAAGAGTTTTGAAAGCTTTGTGAATTCTCTTAATCTGAGAATTAACTCTGTTCTTCTTATTTTATTATATTACGTCTACATTACTCCAAATGAAAATCTTAATAACTGTTCGATAAATATTACTGAAATGTACAGACAGCGTTTAAATATTTGACTTTCACGTTCAGTATCTAAACTTTATTATTTTTCGTGCAAATAAAATATTTCAAAAAATCTCTGAACCGACGGAAGTTATAATGACTGTAGAGTCAATATTATTCTGAATTTGCATCCACGCTGTAATGAAAACGGCAATACTTGTTCAATAAATATCATTAGAATACAGATAGTGTTTTCGCATTCAGTGTATTTCTAAATCTTATTATTTTTCATCTTACAACATAAACAGAGCTATTTGAATAGGATAGACGTTACGATTATAAGTAAGAAGAAATTATAATAAATGAGAAGATAGGAAATTCTCACAATAAAATTAACGTCATAATCATCCGTAATTATAATTTCTTTAAGACGCAAGAGTGAATGTAAAAATTATGAAAAGGAAATAAAACGGTATTTGTGAATTAATTGAATGGACGTTCCGATGAACGACAATACCTCATTGTAAGACGTTCTCTGACAATTCTAAGAAGCGTTAGTCACATTGATTCTGGTTACCAATGAAATTCGATTAAAATTCTATTCGATCAATTTCGCTCGTAAATTTAGTTGTACTGAAAATTAAGTCCAAATCAATGAATCTATCCTTCGTGTAAAATGGATAACATCCGCGAAGAACGACGTGATCAAATCAAGAAACAGCATCTCCTCCGAGCTTTGAGACGTAATCTTTAATTCAATTTTTTTCATCCGCAATGCGAACAAAGATTCGAAGATGCGAAAGTATAATTATTAATACAATTTTCTCGTGTTTAATAAGAACTGTCAGTTCCAAAGTCTTCGGAAATTCTTAAAGCGGAGTTAGCTTCTCTCGCTAAGAAATTGTATGAATAAAATGACCACGATTTTTATTAAATTTATTAAATTCATATTTCTACGTAGCAACTTTTGCACTTTGTACGTAAAACGTTTACTGCGCAATTATCTTCTTCTTTAATATCACGATGATATAACAGTCCAACGAATAATATTGGCTTATTAAATTCGAACGTGGAAGAAACGACGTATCGCATGCACCAGGCTAGTACGATATAGCACCTATATATAGAGGAGGAAAATTAACGTGGCTTGCCTCGAATGTATCTCATTTGAAACATTAATCATTTGCTCAACGACATTATTGACGTTATAATTATCGAAAAAAACTAAAGATAATACCGAAGCTAAAATCGTTCTGGAAAATTTCCAGTTTCTCGCGAGTTGGTTGCTTGTCCGTCGTTAGTTTTCTGATAACAGTGTCACGTTAATATAAAAATAATAAAGTGCGTAATTACACGCGAAAGCGTGTCGGTGAATAATTTCATTGGCTAACGAGAAACACGTGTGTATCATCGAAAGAGGTTTTGACAAACAGATTAATAAATATTCGTGCACGTTAAGTGTGAATATGTAAAAAATACGCAACTAAATAAAGTAAAAGAGAATTCGAAACTTTGAAATATCCTTTCATTCGAACATCTCTTCTTTCTCAGTGAACCACGACCTTTTGCGTTTCTATGGAAAATTATCTTATCGTTCTGGATCTTGCATAATTACAGATCCAGAGTCAGCTGCTTAAATACCTACTTGAATAATTAAATGTCTGAATATAGCTAATTACGAAAGCCAATTATCGTATTAAAAATGTACCTCACGACTATCAAAATTAGACCAATTAACTTTTATGCAGATTTTTGTAGAAATTCATCGATTCAAGGCGAGATTGTTTTACTTGTTAAACGTTACAAAGAGCAGCGTTGTACTTTAAACATTTTGTAAATTTTCACAAGTTGCGTATGCAAATGTATCCTCGTATTTCTTTTGCATGTTTGATGATCCTTTGCGACATCGCGTCACTGCGAAATTACATATTTATTTATTCACGTTTTATCCACGGAAAATTTTATTCGTCAATCGGTAAAGAGATAAAATTTACGACAACTATTGCCGATCGCATTTGAAATTCAAGCGAATTGACATATTCTTTTTCCCCTGCAGGCAAGCAAATTTGTTCTCCCGTGTTCGTACAAAAACATCTATTCCCATTTTCGGTCCACGATCGATCAAACAATCTGCATTCACGATTACACGGATTTTTTTAACAGCGTCAGAAGAGAATCCGCGAACAAAGAGACAAAGGAGAGACACTTTGTACAGCACGCAGCGTCGAATCAATTAGCCGATTGGGAATAACGTTACGCAACGAGGTGAGAAAGGAAAACGGAAGTGCTTGTTATACCGCAGCAACAACCTTTCGATTACCTTGATTGAATTGTCCAGCAAAATTTCGCAGAAGCATCGCTCGCTGAATGACCGACACGGAACGACGAAAAAAGAGCAATTGAATTATTGCCGTTTGCCGGCGTCTCGAACACTGACGCGGCTTCAACGCAGTTAATTACGCCCCGAGCGATGCACAAATACGGACACGGCAAGCCTGTTTTTATTTTATTTCGCGTCACCCGTCATTAGTACTTTTTATTGAGCCTCTTCGCGTTTATCGAGAAATAATAAGTCGACGATAACGAGACGTTATATACATTTTCCGACATAAACAGGCGTCATTTCCTTCTCATTTTGACATATCAATCAAACGAATTAATAATACGTTCAATATCGTGTTCCTCGATTGGTTCTACGTGATTACTTTTCAAGTTTATGACATTTCCCTCTTGCGTTGGGTATCGATACTATTTGCTTGTAATATTGTTTATATATTTTGTGAATTATTTTGTACTGTACAAGTACATGTTAATTTCATTTTATCAACCATTCGAGTTGCGATCAGTTTTATCATTGAAAATCTTGAAATAACTTCGAGAATCACATTGCGAACATTAATCACGATCTGCGAAAGGACAGTATTATCATCTTTAACCGTAGGTAACGAAGAAAATAGATCCAATTAAATTTGTAAGCTTCTCTCGTAATGAGAGGAGTCATAGAGATTTAAAAAGTCATGGTAGATTTTTTACGTCGCGTGGAGCAAAAACAATAGCGCGAAGATCAATTTTCATTGATGAAAGAATTCAGTACATTTCGTTGGGAATTTTAATTAAACAAAGTAAGCCCGGTGCTTAACAGTCTCGAGATCAAAATTAATTTTATTCGCGAAAGAATTTCAACGTGTGAAGCGAATGTATTTTATTGGAATTTTAACTTAACACGCGCGATATTTAATAATTTCGGGATAATGTAATTTAGCTCTGGCAAATAACGTTGATCGATGTTCATTTTTTAAATGACTGCAATTAACTTTCAATTTCGTGTATATTGCCTTGCTAAATAAACAGGAAAGATATTAAAGAAATATAGAACAATCTGCACGCTCTGGTACTTGAAAACTTGTAAGTGACTGACAGCGAAGAAACCAATTAATGGCTCGTGTAACTAAAAATTTAACCTTTCTGATCAAAATAATTTCTACTGCTTCATTCTCTCTTTTATCTTTGAGTTGCAACTTGATTCTCTCAAATAACTAGCAGATTAACATAAAATCAAGTCGACGTACATCAAAATTTAATCGATATTTAACCGATACTATTTTTAAAGTAGATATGTACTTTGTCACGACTTTATTTTATTCGCCAAAGAACAGCAGAGAACTGTCGAATCGCATTAAGGATACCGTATACAATTCAATTGCTGACAATTAAAGAATACCAGCTGCCAATCGTTAATGAAAACGCGTCATTACTAAATTCCAAGGAAACTTTTGTTGTTGATGAAAGTTCCTACGCGGCAATTTTACAATTGGACAATAAATAATACAAAGGAACGTTAACTTTCGCTTTACTGGAATTGTAGAAAATTATTTAATTTCTCACGAATTTAATCAACCAGTCTACGGCACTTGAATCAGAAAATTGAATCGAAGAGTGAAAAAGGTTGTATGTGTTTCGTCAGAATCGATGAATCAGAATGGACTTTAACCAAGAGAGGACAGTAGCGAAAAGCTGAGACAAAGAAAGTCGAACTTACTCCCAAGAGCAATTGCAGGAAGGAAGTGTTAGAAACCGATAGAAGATGGGCAAGATGCTCGGTAGCGACCTCCGGCAGCTACTCGTCTCTCCACATGTCTCAACACACGTCGCGCGTGAACGTTATGCACGTACATATGTACGTGTGTGTGTGTGTGTGTGTGTGCTTTATACGTGTGTTTTATACCCTGTACGTAACGACGTGGCTTGGGTGACCTAAATAAGAGAGAAACGTCGGGTGCCTAGATGGAACGGTGGTCCGTGGAAGGGAAAAAAGAACTCTACACAAGCACGTGATAAGCCACGCTTTTCGACCTTCTCCACTCTTCTCCAGCCCTTTATCGACGCGCCACGTTCGAAACGACGAACAAAAAGAAGGTGGGAAACTGGTCGCGCTTCTATTTACCTTTTTCTATCGAATGTCGATCCCGACGAGAGGATTCGATCGGGTTGGATATACCGGACGTTGTAAGGCACACGTGGCCATTAATCCTCAAGTGAAATTGATAGACCAGTCGCGTGGAAAATGATGGAAACAATAACATAAATAATTCGCGTAAACGTGTATCTTATTATATTGCGACCTCGTTCCTCGTGCTATATTTACTTTCCTAGGTATATCTTGGACAGTTTCGAAACCTTTGCTTCTCGGAGCAAAGTATCTCAAAAATGGCGAACTGCGATGTGTCACTGACTCGAAACGATTATTGTTTTTCTCTTTGAAATTTTTTTCAGAATCCGTAAGACTGTTCCGTTTCAATGGGAATAGTTTATATGAAACGCGATTCGCTTTTCTGGTTTATAATTTAATAATAGAATTAATGTAATAAAATTATAAAAATGCGGACGTTTATGTATTTGTGAGTTTGAAAGTACAAATATGTATAAAAATTCACAGATACTTTCAAAAATTATTCGTAAACTGAAATAAATTTATTAAAATTTACTACATCCACTAACGTCTATTTTCATTGTTTATAGAAAATTTATAATTGCAGAGGTATACAGAATATACAAAATATGTATCTTTAACAAAATACTGGTAACAATAACTATAATGAATCTCTATTTACGTTTCCCTCGTAAATAAACACATTTTTATCTCGTTTTAAATCACGCGCATGAACAAAGGTCTATAACATGTTAAGACCAAGATAAATATTTACATACGTGAATCGTTTGCATCATTTTTATCTGTCCACCCCTGAAATTGGACCTACATATTTCCGTGATATAAATACCGCGAAAGTGATAAAAGTATCTAATTGGGAAAGTAAACGGATACATCAAAATCTGTAGATTACGAAATCAGAGTTTTGATAACTTTTTCAGTCGGACGGCTATAATACATATTAACGTAAGGTTAAAATGTTTTATCTGGTGACTGGGAGGCGTATCTGGCTTCCGGTTTTTCTTATTATAGCAATTGTATGATTTATAAAATTTGAAAAAACTTGAATTTCTTCGTACAATTAACATTGAATGCTGACTATTTCTGAGATAGAAATTTGTATTTTACATCGTAGGGATTACATCGCGTTACTTCCGGTATTTTTACTTTTATCGCATTTCGTCGCATATCTAGTTTTCACCTGAATTCGTATCTTTACACCTGACAAATTGTTCATCTTTTATTGTTGGACGACGGATGTGGAAAATGATACAATTTACAAAAATGAATTTACCGAGTCAAAGAAGACAAAACTCAAATACGACCTATGCAGAAAATTCGAAAACAAACTAAAATTAAATATCTTAAATTAATAGATCGTTGAATTTACCTTGAAGAACGCTAAAAGAAAAGAAAAAAATACGCGTTCCCATTTAAAAGCGTAACATTTCGAAAACTTAAAAATCAAACATTTTTTTTTTATCACGAAAACCGACTGAGACGTTAAATGGAACGTTAAACGCACACATAAATTTTCTATTATATCGGTTCATAGAGATTTCGAGGTTAAGAAATCAGATAAAGTGGAAATTAAAATAACATTTAGAAATAACAAGAATTTCAAGAATCTCGAAAATAAACTCTCTCTATTATTGTTTCTTGAACTAACAATAATATAGTTCAATTTAGTTTAACTGAATTAAATTAACAAGATTAAATAAGAATTTCATTGATCGAACGAACACACAGGATAATAAATTTTATGAAAGAATTTGTTTCGAATTCTAAATAACCAGGAATATATTTAGCGCAATTACTTAATTGCGTTATAAGGAATCGATTGCTATTATAAGAATTTATATATATTATAAATTATCATTTTATATTATACTTTTATATTATTGTATATCACAAATTTTTTAAAATGAATCAACGTTGTTTTCAAAATCTCGAAAATTTGCCTGAGATACAAATAATCGAACGTTTAATTTGACGCTGTCGAACGTCCAACTAAACGTGCGACAAATTTAAAAATAAAAGGAAAGATACATTAGAAAAAATGAAAAGACAAAAAAATATTGTTTCAAGTTCGTTTACCTCTTAAAGCGGCGCAACTTGGAATCCTCCCGCGAATAAAATCCTTGTACGAAGCAGAACATAATAGGTTTTTTGAGGTGCGCTGCGACCTCCCCCATGCACATTCGACGTATCTCGACAATATTATCCACCGACGAAACTTACTTCCGCGGGCTCGCGTCGGCACCACGGATAAGGCCACGAACGGGACGCGTACGATTTTCTCCGTTTATCATTTAATTCTTAGTATCCATGGCACGTCACTCTAAAGGCACTAATTAAATATTCGTCGCGCGTGGGCTCGTACAATCGCGAATGTCACATGTCAGTCCAATTTCATACGTCGCGCGCCGAGATAAATTTTCAAATTCGCCGACCCACCCCTATTATATGCGCGAGTTAACCAGCGTCGATCGACCATGATCGAAAAACGATCGTTCTTCACGTGTTCGAACGACTGCATCGGCAGCCGCGTGAAGAGCGCAAAAATCGGCTGATATCGTCGAGGGTCGTCAAGGCACAACCCTTAAGGGTATCGCCCATACGGTTGCCAAGCCAACAAACGCGATGTAAAAGAGAAAACAAGAGTCCCCGTACGCGTTTCCTCGACCACGGGAAAGAGACTACGAGACCAATTGTTGTTTATCGATTTTTCAAGTTTCTTCCTCCTTTCCTTCATCCGCAATACCAGTTGCGCGTTTGCGTTATGTCTTCGCGGAACGATGCTTCGCGCGAGTTTGAAGGATTCTCTCGTTGCGGGCGATGTCTTCGGTTCGATACGTACTGACAATACCGCGATGTCCAAGAGGTACAGCGATCGTAGACAGGGTTCGAAGTTTGAAGACAAATTTGTAATTTCTCGGCTCGAAGTTCTCGCAACGCCAGACGTGGACTCATCTGCTCGACAGAAGCATCGTCGATGCTCGTGTCTTTCCAGCGGAGTGGAATCCTCGCCTATGAGAGAAGCACGAGTGCGGCGCGACAGCTTCCCTCCTCACTTTAAACCCGCTTTATAAACGAAAGAACAAAGTTCGCACGAGCGGTGTGTTTGAACGTATGTGTATGTGTGTGTATGTGCGTGTGTGTGTTTATGTGAGTCAGCCAGAGTTCGTAGATCGTAGTTCACCACGAGCAATGGACCGCGGTTGAATATCGCACACGCGCATCTCGTCCAACAACTTTCACGGTACTGGCTCGATTTCTCGTCGCGAAAGCTCTCCGCCCGTCGCGCTGCGCTCCGCGTGGAACGAACGCGGCACGATCCAAGGGGAATAATATTCCGCGCCCGCGCGCCAGAAGAAAGAAGGAATGAAAAGAAGGAAAAGAAAAGAAAAACGCGACGGGATCGTTCACCGGGTGAACACACCGCGATATATCGCGTTTCGATCAATCGAAAACGCGATCGTCCGTCTGCGTGCTCGACTCTCGCGGTGCACTGACTCTCACGATCAAGATGGCGCATGCGAGGTGGTGACCGCGGCCGACGCACACGCCGGCATACGTTGGCATCGCGCGCGATTCTAACCTGTCTATCTCTTCCCAACTATGTACATGTACGTATGTATCTCGTTGGTTTTCAAACGTCGCACGGAACGAAGGAGAGGAGAAGAAGAACGCGCGCGCCGGACGAGAGAGAAGAGACCGACGACGCGGCCGAATCGTGTCTCTGTTCGACACTGGCACTGTCGATTCACCGCCGTTCCTCTTTCTATGCCCAGTGGCATTCGTTCGCTCGTTCGTTCGCTCGTTCGTTCGCTCACTCGCTCGCTCGCTCGCGTTACTCTCTCGTTCGATGTGTGTCCTGCCTTCTCACCTATACTATCTTCGTCCTAACTCTCCCTCCTCCTGGCCTTCTCCCCCCCTCCCACCAACCAACCGTCGCCAGTTCTCCTCGCTACGCGTTCGTTGGCTCGCGAAGGGGTTGGGGCCGAGATTTTACAGCTGGCTTTTAACCTCCTCGTGGAGCTTAAATCTTTGCGAGAACGCGAATATTTTTGTATGCACGATGTACCGGGGGTAAATTGAACGCTGTACGTTTGCGAATAGCGAAATGTTAGTTTCGTGAACCATCCCTGAGAAATGAAACTAGCGAATGATTAGAGACGAGATCAAAGTGATTGTGAGCGGCTGTCGTCTATGTTGGATTTGTTAAATTGACGTTTAATGGAATGTAGATTTTACTACATCCTAGAATTAAATTAAATATCTCTGTCCTGCACGCTTCCTATTTGGATTTGTTAAATCGACGTTTAAAATAAAAATATAAGTTTCTAGAATATAGCACGCACGTGCGTTTCGAAAACTCGAATTCGGTCCTTGTAGTAAAAGACCATCGAAATCATCGAAATCATCGAAATCACTCTTCTCGTTGGTTTCTACTTGTTTAATAAATAATCCCTTTAATAAAAAGCTTTTGCTGAAAAACTCGTTCGAGTTGTATATCACTTCCGAACTGAAACTGACCCATGCACGTGACTCTAACAAGACACTTTGGCGAGAATAATAATTCCCATTGACTATGAAAGGGTTGGTGCGTGACCGGTTCGAATACGAGAGGCGGAAGGGCGTTTAGAAACCGACGATTGCAAAGCAACGACGAGAAACAGAGAGTGGCGAGCTGAAGAAAGGATGGAAAGACGGATATAAAACAGAGCGGGGAAGAGATAAGAGAGGGAGTGGGGTTTGTAGAAAGAGAGAATACAGAGGTAGAGAAAGAGGGAAAGGTGGAACAAAGCTGGCTATGACAGTAGAAGGGGGAAGATTGCTAAGACTATTTTAGATACCTATCCCTATCGATCAGCAAACGTAACATTTTCATCTTTATCGCTGTTATCGCTACTTCTTTTCTTCTTTTTTTTTTTTTTTGTTTAACGGTTCGTAAATATTTGTCAGTTTATCGCAGATGTATAAGTTAATGTTCGTTCGTATCATTCTCACTATAATTTGTTTTTATGGGCAAAGGTTATTTTGTCAAGATACAAAGATGTATAGCGAAGAAGATTAAATCGAAGGATGATACTTTCGAGAATTGAAATATCTGATAACGTAGATCAAAATTTACGTCGTGATGATCTTCGATCTGTCTAACACGAGCCGAATTCGTCGATTAATTCCACTTCTCGAATTTCATATTTAACACAAATTTCGTTAATAACGTCACGAAAATGATAAAAATTCGTTTCGCTTTGGAATAACATACTTTTACATTTTATGCATTTTGCATAATGCATTGTTAAATAAAAACTATGTTGAATTAGTTAAGTAGAAACTAATAGTATACTCTGCGATATAATCGTTTCATTTGAGAAAGGAATTTTAAATGAGAATTTTATCTATTCCCTACTTTTCGTTTCGTGGAATTAATCGACTTGGCAAATGGATGGTTCGTATAATGTAACTACTAACTACTAACTATGGGTCAATTATGTATTTAAAGGTTTTTATGCGACAAAATACGTATTTATTTCTAACATTTTAACGATATTATTCTTGCTGATATGGCGAGTTGTGCCGATAATTGCGCATTATGTAATAAAATTGTGTCCCAATTTCTAATAAATCTCTGTTGCACAGATAAGGAAGTTTTATCGACGCGAAACGAATTGAAAAACCGTATATGATAAAAGAATTCTTTGACATTTGATCTCTCTCCCCATCAATTGTTGCTTTGCGATAACGTCGGAGAAAATGTTGACATAGAATAAAGGAATTTCGTATAGTTTCGTATAGATAAAAAGCAATTGCATTTGTGCAATTTTTCATTGTATACTATTACTGTACGCTATCAGAGACAAAATAACAAATAACGTTAAAAGATATAAGAGAAATGTCGAAAGCGAACCTGTATTGAGATCGCTTTAATAATTGATGCCATAATAATTAATTTAATGTTTACCCGATAATAAATGAAACAATTCAATTCTTTTGACAGATATTAAAACAAAAGTTGTTCATCGCGACAGCCTTTGACCTTTTGTAAAGGCACGTAAAGTTACATTTTATAAAAAAAGAAAAAAGCAGAAGCGTATAAGTCAAGATTGTGAAAGTTTAAATTCATTGTTCTAATTTTTAAAAATAACATCCCTTTAGCTTCATCCTCAATTAAATTTCACAATCTCTGTCTGTAGGCTATATTGCAATGAATTTTTTATAACAAACGTGAAACACGTCTCCCACATGTTACAAACTCTCTGTAAACCCGTATTTTATAAATTTTATTTTGTCCCTTTATTACTCTACTGTCGTATTTTATATTTTGAATGCACGTGTCGTTACAAACGATTTATTTATAAAAATTACTAATCTTTATATTTCAGATTAAAAAAAAAAAAAAAAAAAAACGTAACGTTGAACTATTGACCTTCTCCTTTCACGAGTAACAAAAATTTCAGTTTTACTAGAGTAAGTTCAGTTTATGCTGTTCGTTGCAGCTTATCGTTTCTAACAGAAAAAAATCAATAAAATGCACAGCGGGATTTCGTACGATTTGCATTAACTCCAGTCACTTTGTCATATTTTCTTGAATGAACAGCGATAAATAACTGGTATTATCGGTTTACGAATTTTACCTCATTTTTCACGATATCTCGTTTCCGTTGATACATTATCAATAACTCGTTCACTGTGACACTTTGGTAATTGTACGTTATTTACAATAAGAAACGCGCATTTGTCATGTAATCTAACGTTATTGCACTTTGTATAATGCACTCACGCGTTATCAATTGAATAGATACGATATGTTACATTGTTCTATTATGTTATGCATACTCTCTGTACAAAGCTGAGTAATCCTTCATAGAGATATTAAATATTTTGCAAGTACTTATTGCGTGAAGATAACAAACATATGTAACAATCGAAAATGAAAAGTGTATTTTGAAATTTGAAAATATTAAACAATATTTAAAAAGCATTGAATAATAAAATAGACGTACAATTGAGAAATTTTGAAATTTATCCATGATAAATATCTATTGGATATTGAAAATAGAAAGTATCCCAAGACTTTTGAATGATTACTGCAGATGGATGAATAGAAGCAAAAAATTTTAAATTTTAATGCAGGTTTATTCGCGAAGTATCGACTTTTGTCGAATTTATAAAATATTTTATTAATTTCTCTAACGATCTTGTGGAAAAAGCTACTCTTTAAAGTTTCACTTAAATTGAAGATGCAAATCGTTTCCCATGGAATGTACTATTCCTTAAAATTTAATTCCAATTTTTGTTGTACCAACTTTCGATACAAATATTTTCTATTGTCAATTACCAGATTTAAATTTGAAAAAGTAACACTTACATTCTGGTACTCAAAATCATTCAGAGTTTTCGTTATCTTGTAAAGTTGAATTCGAATTTTTCCTCACTATCCTACAAACCTAAAGCAAACTAATCAAAATAACCTATTAAAATGGTTTTATCTAGGAATGGAACGTCCCCGTATCTCGAGAGGTTCGTAGTATTCGACATTCCACTCTCGATTATCTGAAATCTATCTTTCGAGTAGCGCAATTCGTGTCACACACTCGATACACCTTCGCAAGTGATAACATCAAAAAGAAATAAATACGAATACGATATAAATTCTACCGTTCAAGACGCTACGTTAGGATATCTATAGAATATTATCATAAAATCGATTCGACTGTTTACTAAAAAGAAAAAAAAATTATTAAGCTGCAAAGTTTCAAATTGTCTTAACTCTTATTTGGAACTTTGAAGATGAAAATTTTAAGTTCAAGATGAGATTCTCGCCAACTATAAACTCGCGTAACCAAATCCATCCTATTCTTTCGAACACTGTTGTTTCAATCAATCTTAATATTCGTAGAACTGATAGATTTACAAATTATACTTACATTAGACATTCATAGAATTTCATTATATACGCGTTAATTGATTAAATATTATTAATAATTCTTAAATGTTATTAATTACATATTTTGTAATTAATAACATTTAAGAATTATTAACAAAATTAATTAATGCAAACATACGGTCACCACTATTAAAGTATTATATATTTATTTTCTTTTATCAATGTACTTCACGTTATTTAACGCACTGTTGAAGAACTATACGCATATACTAAAAATTGAAGACATTTTTAAAAGGATGCCTGCATACGATAAATATAACCGCGTACATACAGTTACCCCGGGTATCTCAAAATGATAGATAGGTTTACCTGTTCTTACAAACCAACGCAGGTCCATTGGACGATTTTTCCATCCGATGTGAGCCTCGAGCTTCCTCTCTCAGGGCGCGGAGAGACGCGAAAAGAGAGACGCGTGCACTTGCGTGTAACCGTAAAAGAGAAAAGATCTCCGCGTTACTGTTCGTGAAAGCCATTTCCTTTCCAACCTCGCAGCGCGACATTATCTTCTTTCGAGTCGAGTGATACGTCTCTACGCAAAAATTCTGTTAACGTTCACGCTCCGCGCTCGCCATCGTATCAGCAACGAGGGAGGAAACGATGCTCACGTTCGCGTACGCGAACATCATAAATCAACCATTTCATAGAGGCAGAGATAATTTTCTGGTTGCCGGTTCTCCTCTGACACGGGTGAAACGAACGCCCGAGTCCTTGCGACTAACAGGAAAGCAAACATTGTAGGACAATATTGAGGCTTGTTTCGATATTGTAGCGTTCGGGACAATTTGCCCCAAAGTTTACACACACACATACACACGCTACCGCATGAAAGTCACAGGACACTTTTATCTTTCGTATTTGGTGCTTGTCGCGAGTTATGTGCACGTATTTTATAATACAATATGTAAGAATATAATAGTACAATATATTAATATATTAAGAGAGTCTTTGTTGTATAAAGTATATTTTATATTTATTGTATTTAATTATATTGTATGTATTGTATCTAATTTGATTTTGTTGCATGTATATATGACACTGTATGTATGTAATACATTAACAGTATTAATATACACATACAATTGCACAAGTATATTGTATGAAGTATGTTTTATATTTCTTGTACTTAATTATATATGTACGTATTCCATTTGTTGTAAATACCACAATTTTATATTATATATTGCATATTGTATATATAATGCATTTACATTGTGTAATTTATTTATTCTAATATAAATATTGTATTTACTGACTTGTAATTTATATTTACTGTACTAGTAATAATTTCTATTATTTTAAACATAATTGAAAAATGTTTGAAAAACTGCCCGATAAGAAAATGAATAAAACTCTGAGAAAATAGATAGGTGATAACTGTATCCATTTATAATGACAACCATCTCCATTATCTGAAATATATCTCTCAAAAAAAAAGCCGTATTACCTACAGAATGATCCAAATAGAAAAATGGACGTCCTTTATAGGATGATCCAATAGGAAAGTGGATGAAACTGTCGCGGTGAAACTCCCATTATTTTAAACATAATTCTCAAAGGATTCTAAATCTACCCAAAAGAAAGATGAACGCGCTTTTATCTAGTACTTTTCACGTCCACCGCAGGGAAAAAAAATGAATTGAAGGAAAAGAATAGAATCTTTTTATGAGAGTTTTACAGTTTTCGAGAAAATCGAAAATTTCCGATTGCCTCGGAAACGAACGTACTCAAAATCTATTTTCTTAAAATTAGACTTTTTAAATGGAATTGTTTTTGCCCGTGGAGTATTTTCTTTGCTCTTTATTTCATCATTCACGTTCGTCCAGTACGAAATCAGCCAAATTCAAGTACATTTTCAAACTCGAGTCCCTCGAAAGCGAACAAATTTCATTCTTTCTCTTCACCTCCTACGCACCTAGAACACTCTGTATATGTAATATCAGGATGATAGCTGCGAAGTATCTCGTTATCCGCGTCGATAATCCGCGGATAATGACGCTCTTTGAGGAAATCCTCGCGTCTCAATTGGGTTTCCGGAACTGCGTGGCGGAAAGGTCTCATTGCGCGTGCACGGAAACGCGCGCGCACACACCAAACGCTGCCATATACGACGCACACACACACACATTGAAACACAAGGCGATGCACGCATCGACATCTAAGTTTCATAAAAACCTGCATCGGAGTCAGTTTGCCTGTCAATTTACATACACTGCAACATTCATCATGAAATCTAAAAATCGGAGCATGTTTCAACATGTGTGGGGGCCCTTACGGGGGACGAAGAGCGTCGCCAAAAGGATCCCTAGTCCTAGAGAGGGACTAGTAGTTGCACACACCGTCGCCGACCGAGAAATCCACCGGCTAGAAGGAATTAGAAGAGACAAGGAAGACGAGGCTAACCATCGGGCAGGCTTGCAATTAATCCGACAGACAAGGCGTGCCCACGAACGGTGAAGCCTCGTACGGAGAACCGACGTGGATTTACGTCACGCGGAATTGGCTTCCTATCATATTTCCATCGATCGAATCTAAGAAAAGACGCGCGTTTGATAGAGAAGACCGACAGATGGAAACATTTTCGACCGATCGAACTTGACGGAGATACGTTTCGAACGCGAAGATATATTTTTTTTTAATATATTCAATCATTTCATATATGAAATGCAATCTTTAATTGTGCACGTGTATTTTGTAATATAATTGTTGGTATATTAACGTTTCATTGTAAATAGATGCTATTTAATTTCTTCAGTTTTGAAACAAATATAGCGCTTGTTTTAAAACTTTCGGACGGTGGCTTTTCGAATAATTTTTAATGTTCGCGTGTATTTTTATAACGTAATTGTTAATGTAACGTTTCGTTGTATACAGTAGATGCTGTTTCAATTTTTTCAATTTTGAAACAAATATAGTTCTAACATTTTCGAGCGGTGTACTTAGATTCGAAGTTTGGAGAATATTAGAATTTTAAAGGGAGTAACAATATTCTTGATTAGAGCAATCTTGTATACACCTACTTAAACCGCGATTCGTTGTACTTGAAAATAAAAGTTATAATTGTAATATTTAATTTATTTATCTATTTTCCAAAATAGCAAAGAATACTCCAAAATTTTAAGCAGCAACGTACACCGTTGATAATGAAATCCTTACAACAAATATGACGCGTAACATATAAATCATTCAATTGCATGTGTATATTATGCTGCAACTGCTAAAATATCAATGCTTTGCAAATTCTTTGCTAGATAAATTTCTAATTTTTAAAACGTGTGTAATGTCTTTCACAAGTGGCGCCATGATAAAATGTCACGACACTCTTTCCTTCTTTTCCCTTTGCAATTATGTAACACTTGCAGTCATAATAAAATTATTATTATTAGATTGTTATTAAATCACCGATTAGATTGTTTGCTCGTCTGCTAGAGATGTCTGGAGGTTTAAATTTTCTGATAAAGTATCAATGCGATGCGATACGCAAGCATTATGCGCAATTAGTATCTTTATTTTACAGAAAGACACATAAAGATATCTGCGTTTAAATCGAGATTTTATTAACCTATTCGATATTGTCCGAAAGCATTAAGAATTAATTTTTTTCACGTTTTCAAAAATATTTCAATTGAAAAAATCCCGCGCGAGTGGAATTTTTATTATATTATACTACAACTGTTGCTGTATCGTATAGCACTTCAAAACTCGAGTTTTTATATGTTCCAGATTGAATGTTCAATAAAAACAGAAATACCTATGCCTAGAAAAGCATAGTCTCGGATGCTATAATCGGCTCTTTGATGAATTATTTATAAACCAATAATTTATCACATCCCACATACGGCATAACGGAATATCGATTTTAATCAGGCAAAAAATTGTGTTTGAAAAAACAATTAAAAAATCTATTCGATCGATATTGTTAGAGAAAACAATATTGGCACAGAACGGTAGAAAAGAGGAAGAAGAAGAGAAAAGTGAATTGTTTGCGATATATCAAATGATCTTATCAATTTACGTGTACACACTGAGTCGAGAGAGAAAGCTATTTTTCTTGGAAACTGCAGAAACAGTACAGTGGTAAAGTTGTGCAAACACGACGTTTATCAAAATTTCATGTCCGCAAAATTACACGCAAGAGATAAATTATTTCCACATCAATTGTTCGTGTTCTTTATATAAGTATTCGAGATTTTTATAATCCTTAATAAACTGCGAAATAGTCAAATTTTCTAGCACGTTGCGAAACTCTTCTTGAAAACGACTGAAAGATATACGTAGCTCGACGGTTTTGAAATTGATGTGGGAATCTAGATTATACTGCAAATATTTTGGTGGAAATATTGTGTCGAAATTAAAAGTAACAAGCAAAGCAATTTTCCAATCTACTTTTAGCAGTGGGGTTTTCTACTCGGACGAGTAGATTATTCAGTTTCCTTCGTTTTAATTTTCAATTTTAATAATTCTAATTTTTCGTGTCTATTTTGAGTGTCCGATAATTCTTCGATCCTTGTTAATGTCTAATACAATAGGAAATGAAGAAACTACGAGTATACTCCCAAACGATGGGAAGAGCAAACGTAGCTAAGTGTGGTCTAAAATCGCTGGTTAAAACTGGATCACGGAGATTAACCTTAATATCAAAAAGCTTACACCGAGAAACCTTAGGACATCGTTCTGCTCGAGGAAGGCAAACGGATCACTGTCACGAGAACCAAGACATTTGTCCCATTTCCATTTTACGGACGCACTCGTCTTGTCTCGTCTTATTCTTCACCTGGCGAAATTTAAGAAACAAACGGAACGAACGAAGAAACAAATTTCTAGAGGATCAAGTTGCTGAGGATAAAAGATAGATTAAAGACTTTTAACGCAGCATGTATTTTGTTCCTCTTTCTTTTGCAAATGGATCAAGCAATTCAAGTGAAAACTACAATATTTTTGTCTTTTTACCAAAAAATTCCAATGGGTATATCCTTTTATGTTTTTTTTAAATTATTTTACGAACGAAAGTTTTTCAATATTTTCTGGTAATATTCCAGTGATAATTTTTGTTGCAATTTGATGTGTACATTAATAAATAATTACTGTTGTCATTAAATGATACATTTATTCATATATTTGTCAGCTAACGTCTTTATAACATAATATGTACACAACGTAACATTGAAAAGTTACCTAACATACTTATTGCATAATCTAACAGAAGATAAAGACCCGACTAACACTAGAACTACCAAAATGGTCAAAATGACCATTTTATAATATTTATTAATAAAACACTTTACAGTGTATTTCAGAGATTTAAATGATTTTTCGTAAAATCGTCTTTTTACTTTTTCACTTTAATGTCTCTAATGGAATTTTTATACCTCGGTCGTCGGTAGTTCTAGTGTTGATGCATATTTAGGGGGAATTTAGAGCTGCAAAATGATCCACAGAATGTGTACGATATAAAAAATTACAAACTATCCAACAGTGATCGTAATATTTACTGAGCGAAACTAGGATTGGTTAACTCTATTTCTTTAGTTATAATCCACGAAAATTTTAATTCGTCACAAAACATGACATTCGTACGTCTAGTGGCGTACTACGTATGCATGTCGCGATTTCAGACCGATCGTAAGCACAAAGTCCATAAAAAACTGTACGACTTGTACCCCGGTACGATTCGTCTCACTGAAAGGCCCAGTAGCAAGAAGACGACTTTTTGCCATAAAATTTTCATCGATACGCAAACAATTGAATGAATAGAAAACAAATTACAAGCGCGACCAGACAACGCCAGTTCTACTCAAGGTCTACCCCACGCCCCCTCACGAATCACGTGACCCAAATCAACCAATCGCTAGTTTTCGTTGCATTAGAAGAGGCTCGATTTTCTGGGTCACCCCCGCTAAAATCACTTTCAGTGATAAAATGATTTGACGCGGGTCAACAAGCCACGTTTTCCATTCCCACCTGTGTCGTACACGTGTGGCAAAGTGCACGCGTGCCGCCGTTCGATGAATAGCTTTAATAAAGAGAGCAATTTCAGTCGGAGTGCCGGTGCATACTTGACGAGGACTGAATATGTTGTACTGTACAGTCGTATATTCTCTCGCGAGGGGAGCATCGCCGAGTGTTATTCGCGCGAAAACTTTGCGAAAACTTTGCAATTCGTGGCAATTGCCGAAACGACGATTTATCAACTGACGATGCGTGTAATAATAGCTACGGGTATCGATCAAAATTTTCACGTAAGACACACCGGAAGAGGTCTTGGCTGCGTTCGACTTTAATGTAGCTGATTCAAGAGGAGGTTTGTGGAATGTATCAAATATCAAAGTATAATTTACATGATATCGATGTATAAGAAAAGGCATACAAGTACAAATGTATGCAAAAATTACAAATAAAATATGAAGTATGAGTAATATTGAATATGGATAGAATATGAATAAATGATTGATGTGTGTACGTATGTTGAGATTCGCATGGATAAATAGATGTACAGTCAAAATTGGATTGGTTCATAGGATGTGCTCGAAAGGTTGTTGACGGAAGATGGCTGTCAGAAACGATTGTTTGAAGAAGATTGGTATCGGAAGACTCGCGACGATTGCCGGAAGATCGCTGTCGGAAGACGGTTATCGGAAAACTCGGATTTCGAAAAAAAAATTCTCAGTCGTCTCGCAACACGTCCCAAACGTGTTGAAATTAATATTAGAAACGTTCAATGAAGTCAGTCTATCAACGTCTGACACTTACAATTAGTAAACACAATTTCTAATGAGTTTTAGTTCAGTGACTTTCGATGAGTTATATTTTATCGTACCTCTTTTAAAATTTTGTTAAAAAACGGGGTTGCAAGTAGGAAAAGTTTGAAAAATCCATAGAACATGCTGTGTCAACTCGGGGGCCTTCGTCTTTCTTCCGCGCGCGCTCTGTCGCGCCGTGTAAAAAAAAATCTCGAGCAGCTTCTCGTCTCTCGTGCTTTTCTAATTTTTTCTTCTTCTTCTTTTTTTTTTTTACCCTTCGTGAAACCCTCGTTAAAACGCGGCGAAAGACAATTCCACCTCTTGCACCCGCTTTCAAGCTGAATGAAACATTCGACTTCCACGACGAAACGATTTTCTCTTCAGTTACAAACGTCACGCTGTAATTACACGTACAGCAAACCTCACACACACACACACACACACACACAGAGGCTTCGTGAAAGTAATTTGAACATCATTAAAACTTTTTACATATATTTTACGTTATAATTTATAACACTGTCTAAACTTGTAATAAACGTACGAATCATTCATACATGTTTTATACGTACGTACTTGACTCATGAAAAAGATTTGTTGAAAATCTTTCTGGATACGGACGCGTATCGTGCGAAACTTGAATTTTGTACGAAATTTCATCAAACGAAAAACGATTGTACTAATAAAATAAAATGAGATCAATTCGAAAATGCACGTGAAAATTAAAACTATTTGTAAGGGACCATAAGTATTGTAATCAAAATCTGAAACGATGATACAAGCATTCAGATCTTAATTTAAGTCATTGTACCTTGCAAAAATATTCGAACATGTAACGTGAAATATAAAACATTCTGATCGATATTGCTCGAGTATTGAAATAAATTTAGAAATATGTAAACAAATATTACAAGATATATTTATCACTTATTATATACCAGATGTTAGACTGCGTAAGATGTTCGTCCATGCCGTGTACTAATGTTTTACTAAATATATTATAACTCTTGCACTTTCAGATTCGTTTCAATAATGCCAATCGTGTCTCATTGTTAACTCTATACACGTATGATATAAACTCTCCCATGTATGATGAGTGTTCAAATCACTTTCGTGAACCACTATAAACAACTAATTACAAATTAGTCAAAAACTTCGTGACATCTTCGACAATTAATACGTTCTATCTCTATTTTGACAACATGAATAAACGTTAACTTTATCATTAATCTTATCAATTTTCAATGTTCAAACAAATTTAAATAATACATATTTCACTTGATAAAAAAGACGTTTACCTCAAATTTTTCCCTTCGCCGTGAATTTTCCGAACAACCTTGACGATACGATGGAAAACGAGAACGAGGCCTCGTAGTATCGGGCAAATGTGATTGGAAAATGTACAAAGTAATAGCGTGCACACGCGAAAAGATGCTGGCACGTGAGAAAAACCTCCGTTGTTTGACTTGCGTTATCGAAGAACGCATTGCGAAATCGCGATAATCGATAGTAATTAAAATCATTCGTTGCACGCGATCTGCTGGAAAATTCTGCGTGCCAGAAAAATTTACAACTCCATTGTGTTCACAGCGGCCAGGCCTGTACGCCAGATAAGAATTTTCGCGATCGCGAGCTCTTTTAAATCTATTCGACTGGAAAAACCACTGACCAAATCGTTTTGCCATTTCGTCATGACCACGGTTGCCCACTGAACGGTGAGATTTCTGTTATTACTGAGCTCTCTTGCGTCTTAATTGATAATTAATTTTGAATTTAATACACTAGCAATGTATTAGCAATCGAGAATTTACAGATGAAGTTAACATAGGCTTCCGTGTCTTTTTTTCTTTGCAAACTTTTCATTTAAAGCTCTTGGAACTTTTTACGATTTTGGTAATTTTATGCACAATTGGCTTGTAATTTGTTGTTATGAATTTAAAATACGGAATAATTTTATAATTTTTGCAATTTTCTTTGTTACGGATTAAGTTAACTCGTTTGCAAAATTCATCCGTAAAATTTTATCTAAATCGTGTAGCTTGTATAATTTGTATTAATTCGATTGTACGGAGGGACTCGAACAATTATCGTTAGCTACTTTATTGTGATGTTGCTGCAATTACGTCCACGTATCTTCATTGAATTTTTTCAAGGAAACCAAGTGTATATGTACGTTATTACATTCTGTTGTATAATTGTGACTCAAGATATTTGAAAACTACAGAAACTACAAGCCAAAAGAACTTAATGATATCTCTGATACTAGTTAGAAAATTTAAACTCCTAGAATAAACAGAGAGGCTGCTAAATACATATATATATATATATACGCGAATTAACCAGGTCAACACGGAACTTACTACAAAGTCGTAAAAAATCGCGTTACAAATCGGATTGGAAAGCTTCAACTTTGCGATTAAAATTGAACCTTCACGTTACATAATCCCTGTCAAAAATAATCTAGATACTTGGATTTCCTATGCATGGAGATCGTAGATAGTTGCTGATAATCTGCAACAACGTTGCGATCGCGTGTCGCTTGTGTTGGTTCGATAATTCGTGCTTATGAGCTGAGTAACCCAAATACTGTGTATCTATGCGGGAAACGGAACAGCAGCTCTGCAATATACTTAACCCGTAGAATCTTTATTAGCTTATTTTCAAGCTTCAAAGAGACAATTTTTTTTTTCAGAGACAATTTAATTCTGTTTGCAACGATCTCGAGCCACGTATCTTTTCTTATTTGATATAATTTTAATTTTAATTAAATCGGTTCGATCCCAATGGAGATACGACGATACGACGATTAAAAACAATACGTTTGAAACTAGCTTTCACGAGCTGATAATTAGCTAAATAAAAGTAGTTAAAAATTTGAAGAGAATTTTACCTTCTTACGGTTTTAATCAACTCGTCTCTGAAGACGTTCAGGATAATTATCTTATTCATAGATTTCCGAGCAAAAGTCATCGAATACGAAGAAATTTGGCAAAAGAACAGACACACGCGCGACGCACGAGCGACACTGCCACAGACGCGAAAGAAGTGAGAGATAAAGCAAAGAAAAACGTCCTGTCCTTCCTGCAATCATATTTACCTCTGACGACTTGTTTGTCTAAGCGATAAAGAGGGATCGGGAGGATATTCTTGCATCGCACGTTAAAAGACGAGTAGACGTATTTGCACGAGAGATTCTTGCATGAAAGATCTGTGAAAACAACTCACAGGGAACCGATATATAAAATCTCGAGCGTGTCTGCGACAATTTCTTCAAATCGCGATCGTGAAGGTATTCGTTTGTGTTTTCCGCCATTAGGGGAGCCGGAGGACGTTGAAGGATTCACAGGGAAACCGATAATTCCGATCGAACCGCTTTAGCTTTAGGGAATCGATACGTCGATACGTCGTGTAATAAAAAGGAATTTTCCCGAAGGATATATTTTTAGACGCCGCAACCTTGGCTGTGAAAGAGTTGATTTAAAAATAAGTGACCAATCCCGGTGGCTTATTTATTAACGAGAAATCGGTTCATCGACGTGTAACGGTGCACCAGCGCCGGCAGGTACCCGTTTTAAAAAAACACCCGCCACGATGTTATTTCTTCTTTTCACCGCGCAGCTCTGATAATAAGCTTTTGCTTCTTTTCTCAAGTCCCCTTTAACTCGATTTTCAAGAGGAATTGCAGCACGTACTCGCGAGGATCGAACATTTCCACGTGCTCGTTCGTAAGTTGTACGTTAGGGGCATTTGTGAAAACATTGTTCTTCGACTCGTGAATTTCTTACATAATAAATTTCAAAGATTTGGCGCAAGAGCCTGCAATGAGTCTACGATTAGAACAGAAGTGAAGGCTTGACTTTTTGACTTGATCGTGGAAATATACAGTAAATGTGCGATATAACGTACAAGTATATGTTTTAATTTTAATGTCACGCGATCGAAGAATGACATTTTTTAAGATAAAACTGGAAAGAACGTCAAAGATATAGTTGATGAAATTTTTAACATCTTGATATTACGATAGAAAGAATATTTTAAAAATTCTGAGAAGGAACGGGACAAATTTCTAATCGTGAAATGAAATAAAAGAACAATTTTAATAATTGCTTAATTTTCAAACTACTGCTCTACAAAAAAATGTCGAAATGTGAATTTACAAATATTTAAATCTCGCAATTTAATTTTCCAAATATTAATACCAAGAACAAAAACTTTCGAATAGGAAAGTGTAATAATTTCCTTTACATCTGTTTCGCAAAGAATTTAAATTCTTCGTTGAAACCATGTCCGTATAATCGATAGTTTTATCAAGATTCTAAAATACCAAAATTATTCACGTCGAGGCACATCCTGTTCTCGCGCACGATATCCTTCCGAAGGGATCAAATTTTCAAAGAAATCAGCTTGCTCGAAAATTTTCGAGAAATTGCCACGCTTCGTCCAATGAATATTTCATCGCGAGTACTTGCTCATTTCTCTCTCGCCGGCTGGGAAATAAATCACTGGGCAAACACAAACACGTTCGGGCGCGAACGAGTTACGTAACCCGAAAGAAACCAGAGAGGAACCGTCTCGCGTTTTCCTTATCGAGGATATTATTTACGTCACGATATCAAGCAGAGACTTGCCTAAAAATATTATCGCTCTTCAAACGTGGAACGAACGAATCGAATCGAAACGAGCCACGCGATAAAGATCCACTAAAGAGAGACACGTTGCAGCTTTTCGCGTTCGACGTCGGATCGAATCAACATACGTATGTAATTCAATCAACACCTGTGCGACAGTCAGTAGATATATATATATATATATAATATAATATAATAATATAATAATATATATAATATATATAATCGAAGAGAACGCGGGATAAAGGTGCCATTTGTGTGCTCTTTGTCGCCGATTGTGTCGCACTTTTGAATTTGAATTGTCGCAACTTTCGAGAAGTCGAAGTATCGACAATTTTTCACGGTGAGAAAATACGAAATCAGGATTCTATCGAGATCCCCAATATCGACCACTGTTGTTTTACGCTGTAAAAAGGATTTTTACACCTGCTAAATATAAATTAAATATTTTGCACGTGTAAAATGGAAAATAGAAAAGAATTTATGTACATTAAAGAATGGATCTTTGATTTTTAAGAAACGCTTAAAAATCTTGACATTCCTCGTCTCTTTTTTTTTTTTATACTCTAAATGCATTCGCGATTCACGGTCAACAAGGGTTTCAAGAAAACGAGTAAAACATCGCGAACAAGCTGTGCAGCTTGAAACCAGTCAGTGTTAATTTACACCCCGGTCTACTAAATAAGATGTACCTGACGATCGATATATTAAGAGATTATACGTATATTCTGGAAACAGTCTTATGTAAATACGAAGCGTGAATACGAAGGCCGGGATACGAAGTTGGATTCATTTACGAGGGAAGTCAAACGAGTGATGAACCGTGGCAGTAGAAAGTTCGACACAACTTACTAGGCTAGATTTGCAATGCAAATTCCGTATGTTTCTAGAGTAACCAAACTAAAAGGACGTGTTCCTTTTGTCAACTAAGGGAGAGACTTGAATTTATCTAGGTTGAATATTTTATCCAAGTTGTCTCAATTCTTTTGGTTTATGTTGCAAATTACAAATATTTGGACTGTTACTCGTAACATTCCTCCGTGATGATAATTTATTCGTTTATTTATCGACAAGCATAAAATGTTTTTTTATAGAAAGGCAAGCAGATAATTTGTAATTTGTAAAATTTACTTGCAAAGTTTTATCACTAAATTTATTTTCGATTTGTAAGAGAATATATATCAATAGTCTGTGATAGTTTGTAGTATGAAATTGAATTCAGAGTTTGCAAATCTAATTCTGTGATGATCAAGAGAAAACTCTAATACCAAATTTAGTTCTAAACTTTTAAAAATTCTTCCTTGAATAGTCATCTAGAATAATGTTTACCTATTACAACATTATTGCAAATGTAATTTTCTTTTTCTTTCTTACATTCCATATATATAAACTTGTCTACTTCCAGAAATGTGAACATTAGACTGTGGATATTTATGCAAATTCCAAAACAATAAAATTTAGATAGAACTTTATTCCTGATTATCGTAACATGCTACACGCTTTACTCTGAATATTTTCTACATTTTTCTACATATGATGTATCTACTATCTTTACGTATTTGTTACAATACAATTCTTTGTATAAACTCCATTTAGTCAATGCCTAACTACGTAAATGAATTCCTGCTAATTAAATCTACTTACTTGAACTTCAACTCTTACATTATATGAACGAAAAATCACTAATGAAGAGTAGGTATATATCATATAAATATCTATTATATAAATTATCAATTATATATATATAAACTATTTGTTCCTTGAAAAGTTCACATAAACGGAGTTTATACAAACTACTTTACATCCAAGTATTTCGCAAATACATAAACAGTCACAGTCTTCTAAGAAGATTATTATAATGTGCCAGACTTCCCTGGTAGTGATTCGCAAGCATCAAGCGATCATCGTCAGAAATAGGAATAGGATAAGATCAGACTTACCCATTGACGACGGAAGAGGATTCATCATTGTTCGATGGTCCCGACACCTGGACTTTGGGCACGTTGTAGATATCCGCCTGTCCTTGACCATGCCCATGACCATGCTGCTGCTGCTGCTGCTGCTGCTGCTGCTGCTGCTGCTGCTGTTGCTGCTGCTGCTGTTGCTGTTGTTGCTGTTGCTGCTGCTGCTGTTGTTGTTGCTGCTGCTGCTGCTGCTGTTGCTGCTGCTGCTGTTGGGTATGAGTCGTCGAGTATTCATCGCTGTCGCTACTCTGCGGAGGCTCAGACCCAACTCCTCCACGAGGTCTGGAAAAAAATCAGCAACTCCGAAATATTAAACTGATCAATTACCATTGACTTGAACATCGTGGGATCAATAATACATTGTTGATCTCCCTCCGAATTCCTTGTCGAGAATAACGATTTTCATCCAACGATACCGCATGATATTATCGAAATTTATACGTCACTGATTTGTCACTACTTAACTCTAAGCGGATTTGATTGCACAGCCACGCAAATCCGACTCATCAATAACCTCAATCCGTCTCGATGACAGCGATTATTTTTTTCTTTTTTTCTTTTTCATCGGGTTTGTCAGGCGTTTGCAAGAAAATTGCGACGAGATTGAAAATTATACGGCTTTTCGGAAAGTTTTATCTTCCGGGGGAAGTTTGCGCTCGAGAAATTTGGAAAAGTCGATCAACTTGGAAAAGTTACGTTCTAATACAGTTTCGTTTCTTCCTGCAGTGAGAAAGTAGAGCAGATATTTGAGCTGCGGATAATAGACGGGAAATAAAATATCAACAGCTTATATTAGATGCAACGACGGGAAGGAAATGATCCACATGCGTCAATGATGGCATGTTTAACCTTATACTTCACACGCGGTTAAGTGCCTTTTGAGTGACGTAAATTTCGAGACGAGTTAAAGAAAGAAAAAAGAAAGAAAGAAAGTCTCTCTCTAAAATCTCTCTTATTTGTGACACACACAAAAAAAAAAAGAAAAAAATCGATTTCGAAAATAACGAACGCAAAGATGAGTCTGGGATGATATCTCGTAACTTTCGCGGATCGAAAAGTCTAAAAATACGATGGTCAGCCGAATACACCGTTTGCTGAACGCAAGACTCCGACGGTTGACGCGAGAAAACGAGTTTGAAAAAGTCACACCTGCGATGAGTATTGTCGTAGCTAGCAGTCCAATAGAGGGGCGCCACTGTCCCACTGTTACAACTACACAGTGTCACATGCAAAAACTGACTCGAAAATTAGGTCCCTCCGCCGCTTCTCGATTACTCTAGAGAAGACTTCCTTATCCGCTCGTTTCGGTCTTCATGGTTAACGCGGTAACGACACACACAACGACCTCGACAACTTTCCGTGGACGTGAGACGTGAATCCGAAAGTTTCCGTTCGGTTCAATACGGTCGCAGCATCGTTTCTTTCGTCCGCCAAGAGGCTGCTTGCAAGATCAATGAAACTTTCTTTTTATATCGCATACGAACGTTTGTTCTCTTTGTTCCTTTTCTAACAAGTCCCTCCCCCCCTCTCGCCCCCGCCGCCCTCCTCGTTGTACTCCTCCTCTCGTTTCTCAGAGGGACAACGAACGACAGAGACTACCCCCCCGAAACCACTTTCCCCCGAAGACTCTCTCTCTCTCTCTCTCTCTCCTTCTTAACACGGTGCACCGATTTCCCTCATCTCGACGTGCAGTCTCGAGTGCGAAAGTGAATTTCTTTATCTCGTGCAAACGAAACAAAAGCGAAACTCCCGTTTCGGTGACGGACTTTTCGCGGTGAAAAACACGCGAGGGTGGACAGCGGCAGCGTGGACACAGCTCCGGCTCGGAAAGAGCACGCAGTGAAAATACGGCAATGCGGTGTGCCGGACGTGCTGCGGTCCGGCGCTCGTGCGATTCTCCTCGCTGCTCGACGACACTTTCGCGGATGTACACCAATGGTACAGCAGCACCGTTGGATGTACGTGAACGCACACTCAGCTGTTTCGGCGCGTCTGCGCCAGTCCTGCCAGCTATTGACCGTACACCACGCCGCCAGTTGCAACATCTATATGTATAGCAGGAACGGAGAGCTGGCTGGTTGAACGTGTGCGCGGCGAACGGATGCAGCCGCGCGGGGACTCGCACACGAGAACCGATGAGGGATTATTACATCGTTTGCTGCACCCATCTCAGCGGAGATATCTCAGGGAAAAACGACCGACAGAGGGACCGCGCGCGCGATTCTCGCGTCAGCTGATCGCGAATGTTGTGTTCCTCAATCTCTCTCTGCCGCGCGAAACGGGACGATGTAACACGTGCGCAGCAGGCCTCGCGCTGATACGTGTTTACACACGGTGGACGTTTAATTGCTTCGCAGGCCTGGCGAAATAAAAATAACTTCCTCATTAAGGGACTACCGGTGCACACCGCGCCCGGTGGCTGACACAGGAGCGTAGCGAGAGAATCGGGGGATCGTCGACAAATTGTCTATTTTTCTTTTTTTTTATCTCTGACCAAAAAATAGTAATTAAATTTCTTTCACAGAAGAAAGTAATTGAAAGAGGAACGCGCACGACGAAGAATGGACGTAAAAGTTAAAGTCGGTCTATTTTTGGGTGACGAGGCAGACGCGGTGGGAGACGCAAGGACCTTGAGCCTCCTGCCTCAGGACCGGACCACGTCACCATGGAATCGTCTGTTTCACTCTCAACAATCGCGTGCATCCCGATCCTTAACGGTGACGAATTAATTCTATCGAGTGCCAAACAAGACGAGACAAAATTACCGTGAATACGTAACGTCAACGTAACACCACGAACTTTCGTAACCAAAAATTCAAAGAATCTCTGCACGACGCAGATAGTCGCGAATACAAATCACGTCACTGCTCAATTCCTCCGACTTTTACGCTCTCACTGCCATCCTATCTATCTGTCGTTGCGTTCGCGATACTCGAGATTTTGTTCGAATACATTTTTCCTTTTCCTCGCGAAATTCACTCTCGGGCCAGGAGACAGTCGTTCTATATCTGCGAGCAACACACCCCGTGCACCACCCGCGGCACAGCCAGCCTCTCCTCCCGCAACAAAATGCGCAGTAATCCTATTCTCCCGGGGCGAGAGCGAGAGACGATTGCGGTTCGCGGAAATCGCTGTCTCTGACACGAACGACGATCCGAAGGGACCTATCGGACCGTAAACGAGTGCACACGCGACAGATGAGAGAGACTTACGTGGGCATTGACACGGCGGGACAGCCAAGCTGGAGAAGATTCCTGGCGAGGTATTCCGGCGCAGGTGCGTCGATCGCAGGTGCGGAGTGCCTGGCGGGCCGGACTGGTGTGGCGTCCGCCTTATCCGGGGTTACGGATGCTGATGGTGGTTTCCCGTCGCACGGCGACACGTGCAATCGATTGCGATCGACGGCGCTCGAGTTCGATGATTTTGGCAGCCGGAGCGACGCGGCTCGTCGAAACGGCGATCCTAGCTCGCTGTCTGGAAAACAAGCGCGATCCTCGTGAGCTCGAGTGTTGCAATCCGCTCGAATTCGCGTTCGTGAAGTGGGGAATAGGTTGCTCGCGATCTCAAGCACTTTAGAAAGATACTCGAGTCGAATTTTCGCAATCGTGAAATGAGAAAAATACATGATCCTTGCGATCTTGAGATCTCTTGAGTGCTTTACTTAGAAAGATACTACAGTCGAATTTCAGCAGCCGTGAAACGAGAAAAATGTAACGCTTGTGATCTTATGATCTTGAGACTTTCTTAAGTACTTAACTGCTCGAATTCGCATGGTACAGTGAAATTTTAAAATTGCTCTTTTATCGAGTCGGAACGAATTACGTAGTCTCACCGCGCTTTTGAACGTTTAAAAATATCGATTAAGCCACGTGTTGGTCGTTCCTTGCAACACTTCGTAAATTTAAAGTGTTTGTGTTTAAAGTACTTGTAAAATATTTAAATATTTTCGCGAATCGCTGTAGACAGTTTTTAACAAATTCTCTGGATTTCGGTTGAACCCATTTGTTGGAACGAAATTTCAGTCGAATTCTTTTACTTGAATAGCTCAGGTACGTAATGTACGTGACAAGTACGTAAATTACGTAGATTATTTGTCGACTAGTTTAGATAAATGAAGTATCGCGATTGGTGCTTCGGGTCTACTTTAGCAAATTATAAATAGATAAAAAGCGACTAACAGTGAAAAAACATGACCAACTTATCAAAAGAATCACCGCCTCTTACGTATATACGCGTGCACATACGTGCACGCGTATGTAAGTTACAAATAAACAGATAAAAATGCGAATAAATGAATAAAAAACAGGAATAAGAATTTTAAAAAATCAGAAATATAAATAAACATAAATAAAATTACGACTGCGTGCACAAGTAAATTAAAAAATAGACAAATCGTACGCTAGTCGTGCTTATCGACGTGACACGAAGCAAGCAACAAACTACATGCATACGTAAGTATATATAAGTTAGTTTCATCGACGAAGCACGCCTTTAAGTTCTAAAATCGATTACATGCTGTGCAGAATTATTGAAAGCCAGTTATATAAATCGAACGAATCGTTTCGCAAGAAGAAGCAATCACCACGTGAGTAATTCACGTTTCCTGCGAATTCATACGTTTCCCATGCATCTCTACAATCCCATTTAGAAACGAAAGATGTGTTTACGACCTTAAAATATCATAAGATACAATTGTATCGTTGGGTTATCGTTACCAAAAACACTCTTCGTCGAGACACTCTTCGAAAGTAATTATTTACTCGAGATTGCCCAACATCGTCACGTCGTTGAAAATAAATCCCGCCAGACGCAGAAATTACAAAAATGCAAAAAAAAGAAAAAGAGAAAGAAAAAAAACGGTTCATAGTCCGAGAGATGGTCACACAACAAACGATTACAAATACAATATATCCGACACGTCACAACGTTTACTCTCGTTCCTTTCGTTCCTTTCACGAAGCGGGTAAGGTTCAAACGAGCGTGACGATCGTCACCTGAGAAGCCTCGCGTCGACATCGTCATACAGGTTCCTCTTCGCGTGGAACGTCGACAAACGTTTCGATCAGGCAAGAGATCAGGCAAGCGGCAAAAAGTCGCGAACGAGTTATGCGAAATGGAAGGTCTGAGAGGCGACTGATGTTTTAAGAAATATCGTGGCGCGGTGTTGTTAGCAAAAGACGCGGGATTTCTGCTTGGTTCTTGGCTTTAATTCGTTTAAAACTGCTATTGCATCACGCCAACCTTAACACTTGGTGTACTATGTCTTCGGTTTCTTTGCAAACGTTACGTGAGCGTATTACAGGCATGCCTCTGTAATCAAGTCAGCTTTCAGCCATTCGTCCATTCGTGCTTACCTCGTATCTGATCAATTCGCAGCGCCATAGGGAAACGATCTTGATACTCCGCGGCCGATGCAGCGAGACACGCGGATCAAACTGGAAAGACACTTTGCACGAGTTTCGCGAATCGGCCCAGAAGTGGAACACGACGGAGCGAAAGGTTTAACGAGACACTCGGGCGTGTTAACGTTTTTTCGTGGCCGGAGTATTTTGGAATCTGAGGGGGGGAAAAGGGTTGCGTCAAACACGAGTAACAAATTTTACTAGGTTGATCGTAAAAAGTACGAAACACGGAATGAATGAATCTTTTAAACTGGCTGTTTTCAAAAATGAGTACTTTAATATTTTAATCTTTACAAAGGGATGAGAAATCTGTCGATTTCTCAAATTCAATCTTATTGAAAGAAAGAAGTCGATGATCTCCAAAGAATTCCAAGAGAAAAAAAAAAGTAATTTCAGGGGGAAGTTTTTTTTTAAGATCGAGACATTAACAAATTTGTAAAACGCGTCTAAAAAATATACAAAACACTCTTGTTTTAAAAAATAGATCCCTAGATAAACATAAGATTCTTAAATCGAACGAAAATTCTCCGACCGCTTAATTTTGTAAAAGTGTTACGTGTCGTTCGTTCCGTGAACGATCGATATGGCACTAACCTTATTAAAAACAAACCACCGATCTCTCGCCCGTCCAGACGAAAGTATATAGCGACGTTTGAAAAACGACTTTGCAAGCCTCTGACTAACGACTAAAAACTCGAATGTCTCACTTAGGCACAAGGACAGTCACGCTTTTTGGCAGTGGGCCGCGCACACTTCCCGGGAGTCTGCCGCATTTCTCTGAACGACACGTACGAATCCGCGGATTCTCCTTGATAGACTTTCCGGAATCGCTCGCAAAATGACGTAACCGCGTCAAATTCTCGCCATTCCGAATACGAAGAATCGTTCGAACGGAAATTCCTCTTCGTTCGTTGAATCGTTCGTATGAAATTTTGGGAATCTTTACGACGATAATCATCGAGAAGTAGACTTGAGAAGATTGTTTTTTTTTTTTTTTCATAAGTACAATTTTATAACGAGTAATTTTTAACATCTAGCTCTGTCCTGGTCGTCCATCTCCGATAATTCTTTGATTAATTTTATAACCCAGAGTTGAAATTAGTTTAGAAAAAATTCCACGAATTTTGCTCTGAACCAGACAGTCATTTGTATGATATTTGACAAATGTTGAGTATTTGCCTAAAGATGACGAGTATGATACATACATTATATGTGATTCTGCGTAGAGTTCGATGTTGAGTGAACACACATTGTTCGGCTGGTTGTGAATACGATACTGCCTGAGGGCCTGAGATTCCTGTATTTTATACGATTTCCGCCAACACTTACTAGCCAATCAATTTCAAATCTTAACGAATAATATATAGGAGGCAATGGACGCCAAGCATTACCCTAAAACAATAGAAAAACGGACGTCGATCGAGTTGTCGACGCCGAGAATTGTCCTAGAACATCGGAGAAAACAAACTCGCAGGTTAGCAACGAATGAAGACAAAACACGTAACGTCCTAAATTTGACGATTTGAAATTTAGTACGTGTTCCGGACGGAACAACAGTACCGTGCAAAAATTTCAAACCAGTTATCGAGTGAATATTTTATCTTTAAAAATGAATATAGCGTGCAATTTTTCATCGGGATATTGATAAAATTATTTTCCACTGTGTAGTGTTCCACTCTCCCTCGTACTCAATTATTTTACACACTTGGAAGCGTTTTATAACTCTATATTCAGAACTCCAGAAAATTTCTAAAAAGTTTAAAATTCACGGAGGACGGTGAAATCCAAAAATCCATTAAAATTAGAAAAATACAATTGAATAAGAACCCAACGTTTAGCCAGCACCTCAATTCTGCCCTCCAATTATATTGTCTGTGCCGAAGAAATCTTTTAAAATCAAAGGCAAGTACAATTGAATCGATATTGACTGAGAGAACGCAGCAGTTGTTAAAAACACCTCACATCTCACGAACTGATAAAATCTGATAATGAAAAAAAAAAAAAACAATAGTCGGCGAGTTCAGGAGAGTCGCGATAAACCGTAATATCGTCGGTACTTGGCCGATAGCACGTTCAAGTTCCATTTTATCCGTGTGCTCGTTAATTCGGTCTCAATTAGTATTAAGTGAGCGCATATGTGCACGTCCGTTCCTCGCGGAGAAGGTCGCGAGTTCAGAGCTGTATGTGTATTTCGTGACAAGAAGGACGGGTTCCATGCGGAAAACGGATAAAAACTATTTAATCGAATTATTGTTACCGTTACTGCTATGAGCATTAATGTATCTGCTCTGTCCTCGTACTTAAAATCCCTTATCCACCAATTTAAAGTATTCCGGAAAAATGAGATTATCTTATTTTTCTTACGCCATCTTGTACATACGTGTATATATCACTGTTGTTTAGTAAAGTAGAAAGCATAGAGAATCTCAAATATTTAATTTTATGTCGCGTTTTGTTTTCCTTCTTTTACAATTTAACACTCATAATAAAGTTCATATCGATGTAATTTAAATCGAGAAATTGGAAAACACGGAGAACCACAAATATATTTCATAATGAAAAGTAACAAGACATTTTAGCTATGTGACAGAGTGTACAAAGTACACTTTTACCTCGCTGCTTTTATTTTCTAGTTTACTCGATTATAAGTTTATTATTGTAGATACCATTATTTTTGACACGTAATATTTCATTTCATTTTTCATCTTCTTCGGTTAAAATGTTTCACTTAATATTCATTCGTTACTAAGTTACTCGCGTTTTTTCAAATAAAGATGTATTATACAATCTGTTACAGCATCCAAGGATTCTTGGAAACTTGAAGTTGCAGAAATACACACAATGATCATAATGTGCAATAATATATGACAATATTTATTAAATTAACCAAACGATAGGTTAAACATTTAAAAATGCGTAAACATTCGCGATCTACTAATAATTAAATTAAATTAAACGAAGGAAAACAAAAACACCACCAAAAAAGTAATATAAATATGCAGTGTTTGTGACGTGTTTCACGATGTTCGAGATAATCTGTATCAAAGCACAGCGGACAAGCTATTTGTTTATGTAAGCGATAAAGCGTAATCTGTACGTAATATGCTACATACACGCGTGTACGTGCAGTCGCGACACTCGTAATGAAACGCATTGCGCGAAGGACTCTGCACTCTGTTTACGATGAACATGCCAACGACAGATTAAACTGATCTTAAAATAGAAAGTCGGTAGTCTGTCTGCGTCACATTGAAAATTTTCACATTTATATGGAATCAGACGCTCTCTCTTGAGAGAAGAAATGTTAAAATAGATTTATACGGCACGTGAGTATTGCCGCAATCAGAGTACAGATTATATGTACGTGCGCGCGTATCCTGTAAATATTTAGATGCAATGCTACAGGGAAATGTATTTTTTATGGATTTTTTATCCAACATTCTGTGAAACATATTGCTGAAACAATCACATATGAAGGCCACAATTTCCTGATCTTTAAAGTGAAAATAGTTGGAATAGTTGAAAAAACGGTAAAATAAATCTGATAAATAACAAATCGTCACATAAAAAGCGAGTAACATTTAATTTTTATGTTAATTGATATTAATTTATGCAACTATATTTTACAAATATTTCCTAAATGTCGAAGAAAATGAAAAATATATACGTATACTCACTGTCGAAATGCAATTAAAAGGAAAGATGTAAAATTGACCAATAACACATTGAACTTTAAAACTACTATCCCTCTATAAAAGGTGACTCGTATTTTTTATCTGTGATCTTCGACTCAAGCTAATATTAATCACTGTAGCAGTAGCAGTCGATTTTTTACAAATCAACGATAAAGTACTTACTTGTGTTTATTAATTTTGAATCTTTACATCTTTATGCTTAATATTAATTCTCCCCTCTTCCAAATATAACGTGTTAAAATATTCACACTTTCTCAACAAGTATATATATATATATATATATATATATATATGTATCTTTTCCTTCTTATGTGGTCTTTATTATTATTTATTATCTTTTTTATTCCAATATTCATATTATTCCAAGAAAAAACTACTTCAGTTTCAACGTCTTAAATTAGATTAAAAGAGCATACATACACCGATGAAGATTTTAAGTAACGTATTAAATTTGCTTGGAAGCTTAACGTCCTAACTCCTACGTTAGACACTCCTAGATTTATAATCCGAGAAAACATCAGAGAAACCCGTTGAAAGGCTGCTTTATTGCTTCACGTTTAAACAGGACGTTCTCACGAACACTATGCGGGTCTCTCATCAGGTGATGCATCCAATCCTCTTAAAGGGACTTTTGTCGATTAGCGAAGACACGACGAGCTTCCTCCCCACGTGAATTGTTATTTAAACAAAATTTATACCTAAACTATTACCGACCTCGGAAATGCTAAGTGGAGCGCGATGTCGCTTTGAACTCCTCATACACGTATATACCGAATCTATGAATAAAGGATGAAGAGGAAGAAAGCGAGTCTATACGTGGTTAATTCGGCAATAGGTCAAGGTTTAATAACTCTATCTTTATTGCTGATTTTCGTAACGAGCACATCGAATTCCGATATTGTTTTACTTTAACTTACAATTTTATTTATTGCGTATATTATATTGTTTCTGCGTTGCCTAATAATTTTTTAGTTTTTTTGCAACAAGTACGTCAAATTCCAATTTTGAGATTATTTTATTAATTAATTTCCATTTTATGCGACAATTCTGTTAACCTCTCTCTTTCTGTAATTATTTTTTTACTAATCTTCCTATCTTTATCATTGACTTTTTTCATTGCAACATTATTTTATCAGCAAATTTATATATTTTATGCGTGTTTTTCGTTAGTCTTCCAATTTCGTTACTATTAACTTTTATTATGAATTTGTTTATAATATTATTTTAGTAACAAATTTTTATTTTATATAACTATCCCGTTAATTTTAATCTATATATATACGATCGTGTCTTTTTCCTACTAAACGCGATGTTTTATTCAAAAGAGGCTGTTTTATGCGATTACGTCACCAAGGATGACATACAAAATATATATAAAGTACATTAGAACCAAAATAATCTAATAGATAAAGCTTGTATGCAATCGACAGAAAGATAAAATTCGCCAACTTTCGTTGCAGCAAAGAAAATTTACCGACACACTTTCACATCATTACTAGCCTTTTGCTTGTGAAATACCGTTGCGACAATACCTTTAGGTATTTATCCAAGATTTCAAAATGCGAAAAATGAATTTTCCAACAAAATCAAACTCGGTATAAACGTGTACTTAAGAATTAAAAGAAAGAAATAATTAAATTCATCTAAAAATGAAAAATCTCTATCAATGTGAATTTCTATCGAAGCTTCTAGGGTGCTCTCGTAACTGGGTTATAAATACCCGAGCAACACGTATACAACATCGAACATAAAATAGTGATTATTTATCTACGAGTATCAACAAGAAATCGTTACTCGCTTGTATTCTTCTGTACCACGTTATAAAATATAAAAATAAACACACGTTTGACGAAAAATTTCGACAAGCGATTCGACAAGTTGTAACAACGCAGTAAACAAACAACGCGATAAACAGAGCAAAAAAATTCAGCTTACCTTTGGGTTGAGCGACTTTCATCCGGTTCTGTTTGGTAAAATCATTGAGGTTAGCTCGAATCGTAGATCCAGCCTGAGACGCCATCGATTCGACTTCCGATATATATTCCGATGCGTTCGATTTTTGGCGAACGAGCAAAGGACAAACGACTCGTCCGACCCGCCACTGCACACTTTGTCACGTTGCCTTCCCGAAGTACCACACTGGTGGAATCTCCTGAGGATACCTATCGACTCGTCGTACCTCGTGGCACAATCGAACTGATCGACCAATAGACGTAATAGACAATAGTCACGTGCGAGTTTCGACGATATATTAAGAGTAATCCGTTGACAATGTTATGTCTAGAATGAGATATGAATTTTTCTGTCGAGTCCTCCTCCGAACTCGTGACGATATATCGTTTACTCATTGTTAGATGGAACTTATCGATCTATCGCTTGGTCGATGAATGTTTCATTTATGACTAATTGGAATTATTGCGATATTAATTGCATTCTATTCAGCAGAAAAACGCGGTATTCTTACCGTTTCTATTCGTGTTCAATAATGATATTTTTAATCGTTAACGATAACATGTTTTTTTCTTCACAAATGTAGCGCAATTCCAAAAAAAAAAAAAAAATAAATGCACATTTTTCTGGAGCATCGAAGAAATGTTTACGCTTGCAGCTGTTATATTAAAAATGTGTGATTTTCCGCGGATTTTATGTCCTCTTGCACGTGCGAAACGTTAATTCTAAGAGTTGAAGGGCATTGGAAGATTAAGGCCAAGACAAGTGGAACGTCGCATTAGGGCCAAGTCCGTTTTATGAGAAACCGTGTATTCAAGACGAGTATGCACGTGTACCAAGGGCAGAGTTGCATCGGTGAACGAAAAGACAAGAATTGTTGTCGACAGGGTTCACTGAACTTTATTAACATGTAACAATGAAACGGAAGTTATAGGACTTGGTGGACGAAAAATCTGACGATCACACGCGTTTAACGACCGTTCCCGGTAGACTGACGAGAAATTCAGTCAAAAGTCCAAAAGTTTATTTTTGGTCAGATTGTCGTGCCAAAGGAGGACAACGTGGCCAATGTCGCATACGTACTAGTGGCGTTAAAACAATTGGCCTGACGATGTAAATGGCCTGCATTCGCGGACCTCCGCTATTCTATATAAGGTGACTAAAAACACATGGTTAGCAAAACTAACATTTTTTTTTTCTTCTTCTTTTATCTCATACTTTATCAACGTTCGACTATACACATATATTTATCGCGTGATAATATTTCCCTATAGCCTCAAAGACACTTTCTTTCTCTCTCTCTCTCTCTCTTTCTCTCTCTCTCTCTCTCTCTCTCTCTCTCTCACTCACTCACTCTCTTCACCATGCAACCGTAGAACAACGCTTAGAAAATCAAACGTTGTGCAGCATCCGGTATCTCATTTTTCTTCGTCAATTATCACGATACGACATATCGTGCACGGTTATTGAAAATTCCCTTAAACAATATACGGTAAATGTCTCAAAAATAAGTATCGATACTCATTCCATTTTTCATCTACATTGTACATTAGATCTTGCGTTATCGTAAATGATTCTATATCATTTATACAACAGTGCTGTCCAACTTCAACTCCAGGGCGTAAAGAATATCTCTGACTCTGTCTCTCGTGTGCTACATATTAACACGAGAGTGTCTCGTCTATATCCGTTTGTTTTAAAAGCGAGTTGGGAAGAGAAAGAAATCATACTTCATCTCTTTCCGAGCTCTCGTTCCTCTCGTAACGATGACACATAAAGGGGGACAAAGTCGTGCAAGGGACCCCTCTCGTGGACAGCACTGATTTACGCGTGGACAGTACAGAGTTTGCCGCGCAAACAAATCAGACGAGAGAGCACTATTGAAATACAATTTGTGGATAGAGTAATACGCCTAGGAATAACGTCTGGAATACAGAAATAAGAGAGTTATTGCGTAATTTTTACAGTGGCATATCGATGCATGTCGATTATTGCACATATGTTATATCCGCCGTGCAAAAATAGAACCTTGACTCAACAAGATCACGATCTAATCTCGAAGCCAATACTTTGAAGAAATTTAAAGAACCTCTCGACCAGCATCTTCTCGTGTTGATCCCGTTTGGTAGCGAGATCAGCGATCTTGTTGGTGCGCGCGTGAAACGCTTGCACGAGAAAATCATGGCACACGGTCACATCGTTCGTCAACGACTTTTGAACATTCTTTCTCTCGGCCGATTCGTCGATAGATCGGCCGTCAGCACGCTCATCCTCGTGATAAGAATGATTCGACGCCATGAAACGTAAGAGAAGATACGCTAGGAATCTACGGTGACACCATAGTGCCTCGTGATCGTTGTACGTGCAAATGGCACTGTCATTCGCACGGCATTCCTCCAGCCAATATGACAAAGCACGGAAATACGTTGTCTGACGTTGTCTCCTTCTCGACGAAGTTATCGCCCTGAATTCCGCATTCATCCAGTCGTATAACCTCTGCAATTGATGCATGTCCCCTGTATCACTGATGTTCGACTTAATGTAAGCAAACAGTTCCTCTTTCCATTGCTCCCCGACGTCCGGGCACTTTATAAACGATTCCCTCGGTAGTTCCTTCAACTCAAACATGTACTTATTCAGCAGGAACTGTCGATAGGAAAGCCCACTGTAATCCGACACATGTCGTTGACACCAGGCCAGTGAGTTTTTCCATTCTGTTTCCAACGTTGGATAAGCAAATCCACGGGATTCACGTAGAGTAATTACATGACGCCTGTGACTCCAGGCGTGATAGTTGCTCGCGTATCTGTCCGCACACGTAGTCGCTATATCTAATTCCCTACAGAGTGGCGATTCCACAGATTCCGGATCGTAATGTCCGTCCTTACTGTTTAATATGTACGACAGCAACCACCGTCGATAAGCAAACGCCTCAAAACATTTCGGCTTATGGTAGAGCACCAATCGTGAGAAAAAGAATTCCTCGGATGCTTCTAATTTGTGACTCCTTACCAGCTCTCGTCGCATGTTCCAAAATGTTGTAACATCCGGATTCAATAATAACGCGCCCAACAACCATCTTCCTATTGTGCTTGGCTCCTCACGCCTGTGTTTATTTTGTCGAAGTTCGAAAAGACGACGATAAGCGTAGCAGTACAACGGTTGCACGCACCACGACGCCAACCCAAGGCAGTCCTCCTGATGGAATACAGGTGATTTGTTCTCATTGTCTTCCGCGGGGATTATTTCGAAACTTTTCCTGAAATTGCAAACGGGTCAACGCTTTAGCTTGCGCGAATTCTTGTATTCAGCAAACATCAACTGCTGTGAGAAAGATTACACAGCAATTCTTCAACGTAAACGTATATTTGATTTACATAACTAAATTAAAATATACTTCTTCATTCCTTGAGCTATTTTTCGATTCAGTCGCATTTTTCTATCACTGGAGAACTTTTCAAGCTGAGCAGATTAGCAAAAAACGCCACAGTAGTTCTTGAAGCATTAAAACTCTCTGTACTTATTAAAACAAAATACACATGTTAAAACACAAAAATTCAAAGACTTTAAAAAATATTAAATATAAATATAATTATTAGTAATTTAATATAATTACTAATATTAAATATAATTAAACGTGACAACATATTAAAAAAAAAATTTAATGTTACAAAGAATGATATGAATTACATAAAGATATAAAAAATATATAAACATGTATATATACTGCTATAAATATATATTTTTTTAATATGTCTGAATTTAGTTTGATATGTATTATCATTATTGGTTATTGGTATAACATCAGTGATGCATGCAATTATAATCTAACACTTGCAATATACAGAGGCATATATATAATATGTGTATACACATACACGTATCATATATATACACACACACACACACACATATATACACACACACACACACACACACACACATATATATATATATAAAAAGAAAAAAAGAAACAGAAAAAGAGAAGCATGTTCAATAGTAAGTATTAAGATTTAATAATCGCGATGGCGCCAGTTTCTTATCGTAAATACCAGATACCAACATTGCTGATACTGTATTTACTATGCAAACCTTTTGCAAAGCGTCGTACGTGCTCGTGTCCGATTAAAACGTACAACGATGATATTACGACGTAATTCTATCAAAATTAAAATACGCTACGTGAAACGTTGCGTCGTCTATACGATAAACACGGTGGCGGGCTGAATTCACGAATTTAGAAGTACATTTCACAGATATTTTTAAAGACTCCGCCCTCGTAATGTATCTAAGAAAACACTCACAGTGACGGATTCTTCTTCACCACATTTTCGATGTCGGATAGGATTTTCTCTGCAGCCGGGAAAATATCGTCTTGCATTGTAACCTCGTCACTATTATTCGTTACATGTCTCGGAAAATTAGGTACAAACTGACACACAATTAACCCTTCTGTTTCTCTCACTGCACCTTTCAATGCAGGCACGATGTAGCGTTTTTCTGCGGAAGTGGGGGGATATACTGCGATACTGTTTGAAGTTCGCTGCAAGTCTCGAACGTTTGAATTCAGATGGCGCGAAATCAAAGGCTCCGAACTGTGGTTGAGAAGACATCAAATCTGTATATATTTCTTTCTCTAAAAAAACATCAATATCATTACATCTTCCAAACATCGTGTTTATCAGTATCTTCTTATATATATTTATTGAACGATGATTTACACTATTGTCGATACGTACCGAGATATTAAGGGAAGAATGTTTCATCATGTAGTATACCAATGACTGTTAAGATAACAATTCAAAATTATTCGAAATAAAAAGTTTCCTTTTTGACGCAATGCTTAACGATAGATCTGTTGATGACTTACTATCGATAAATATGGTTAATAACATTCGTTAAAAAAAAAATGAAAATCACGTATGCATACGTTATTTAATATAAATTTTATACTAGTTGCTTCTATAACGTAAAAATTTTTATTTTCTAAAGTCAAGAGATGTTAAATGTAAATTAGATAATCGATTGAAATGATCGACATTCTCGATAAGTTCATGTCATAAGAATATAACTTAATGGTATACCAGTCCCCGGCTATCAATCGGTATAACCTATACACGAGAGTTCCTCTTCATTTCATTTGTAGCTATTCATCTTACCTTATAAGGAAAAACTCGTTTAATCAGTAAACGCTTCGTTTTCTCCATACGAGGTAAAATATATTTGTTTTAAACAATGTCCGATCCTCGTATAAGAACTCTAAAAATTAAAACTGGAGTAGTGAAACGTCTCGCGAAAGAAAAAGTTACGTATGAGAAAGAAGCAGCACAGCAACGTGAAAGGATACAGAAATTAAAGGAACAGGGTGAGAACACTTGAAAAAAGCGATCGAAAAAAGCTTGTTGTATTAGCCTATTATTTCAATCCTTTCAATAGCTGTGTTATTTATTCAGACAATTTTGTATTCTCCTTATTTTTCATTTAATATTCCAAAATATCTGCTTAATTAAACAACTGCTTGTGAAGCTTATAAATGATAATTAAACAGCTTATAAAACTTGTAGAAATATTCAATGTATTCAGTGCAATAAATAACGCAATAACAAGTCTACTTTCAAAGATAATAATTATTATATCATTTTAATTTCATTGCAGATAAGGATGGTTATGATATAAAAAAACAAGAAGAAGTACTTCAAGAGTCTCTCATGATGGTACCAGATTGTCAACGACGTCTTGTAAAAGCTTTTGAAGAACTAAAAAAAATTTTGGACACGGAACAAGACTTAAAAGAAGCTGAAGTTTATATTGAAGCAGAGAAAGTATTACAAGAAGCAGAAGCTCAACTTCCTAAAGAGGGAGAAATTATGGAGATGTGTTAAAAAAGCAAAGCCTACTGTGTTTATTAAAATATTACTAAAAGTTTAAAGAACTATATTTTCATCTAAGATAATATAAGATTTGTAAACAAGTTGAAGTAATCATTTAGTGCGTAAAGAAAGTGATAGTATTAAGATATTTTATATTTTTCCAAATTAAGTAGTATCGAGCAATTATGTTTAATAATCAAAGTTGTTTAGAGGATTCTACACAGAGTTACAGGGATCCTTGTTATAATATGTATTACCCAATGAATCAATCCATTTATAATGCCAATTATAATATAAATGTATACCAAAATTATATTTATTCAGTTGATACATCTAATAGTGAGAATTCAACATCAATAATTAACTTGAGAAGACGACAAGCTGATGAAAATGATATTGAAAATTTCCTTCTGGAAGTTAATCAGCCTAATAATAGTATAAATGATCAGAGAAATACATGCAGAAAATCTAAAATTGCTGTAACTAAAAATGCCATAACATCAGCATATAAACTAAATGAAAAATTGAAAATAATTTGTGCTGAGCTTAAAGATAGTCAACATTTGACAGAAGAAGAATGGCAACAGAAGATAAGTATCTGTAACACTGCAAAAGAAGAAATTGTTAAGCTATTAGAGCCTATTAGAGATCAATGTTTTTTAAATCAATTAAAAAAAGATTTAGAAAAACGTAAGAAAAAAAGATTGAGAGAAAGAATTAAAAAAGAAAAGTGGCAAAACGAAAAATTAATGAAAATGGAAAGACGAAAAAGTATACATGCACAAATTGATTCGTGGATTAGGAAAGAACAAGCTGTAATAGAGAAAGAAAAACAAGAGGAAAATTTACGTAAAGATGCAGATATGATTCTATTCGATGTTAGAGGGAAAAGAACTGATGCTAGGAAATATCTTGGACTGTTACAAGAATTACGAAATTTACGAAATGTTAAAGCCAATATTGCCAGAGCTAGAGGGGAACATTTATCTTCAGCATCTGACAATGCATTTAATAATATTATTGGTATTTATTCATAATAATTATTTCAATAACATTACATATGTATAATTACATCGCAATATACCTTTTATAGCTAAATTAATAAAACAATGGTCGATGCTTGATCGTGAGTATTCTATAGAGGAACAGAATTTAAGATTAATGTTAAAGAATGACAATGAAGAAAGAATTGAAAAACAGAAAAAGAGTCTTTTCGATGAATGGGAAAAAGTACTGTTCGGAACGAAAGTAATATCCGATCAGTATGATACAGATTTTACCAAACATATTACTATGAGGTAAAAAATTATTATATACTTTTCATTGTAAGCATTTAATTTTATTTTAAGAAGTAAATATTGTGATATTTTATTTTTAGAACTGCTTGGGATAAGTATATAAGCACAAACAGTGATGCGTCAGCCATACCAATTGGATGGATAATACCTCATAAACCATCCTCTGCTGCCTGGCAAAAATGCCTCAAAAAAGAAATTTCGTAAATAAACTAATAGCATTCAATTTTAGATTCTTGACTTTAAAAATAAAATTTGATATACGCCTTAATAATTTATACTATACGAACATACAAACAATATGTATTATTCATTTAAAAAATAAAACGCTTCTCTGGTCTATTTATTTGAAACATATATTCACAATTAAATATGTCATATAATTTGAATATTTTCAAAACTAAAATTATGTGACTTCAATTTTATTAAAATATGTATGACAAATATGTATGACAACTTTTATAACTTTTATAATTTTTATAATTTTATAACTTTTATTTATAACTCATAGCATATTAAATTATATTTATGCAATACTTAAAATTAAATTCTTTTGAGCTGCACTTGATGGTTTTAAAGTTCGGACATCTTTTGCTGGTGTAGGAGGTACATTTTCTGCAGCAGATAATATCATATGCAATTTCCCTTGCAATTCTGATAATGCCAGTATTAAATTTTCTTCTTCTTCTAATTTCGCCGCTAAAATACTAAACATTTTTCGCGGTTCTGCTGCAAGTTCGTTCAAATTATCTTCGTAAATATCTGTTGAGAAATCAAATGATTTAGACATACGTTTTTAAATGCAATTTTTTTACAATAAAACAATTGATTAATGAAAAGAACATTAATATATTACCCATTAATACATTAGTTACATATAGCAGTACTCTTCCAAATCGAATACTTCCTACATGTCTATTCAGAAACCTAAGAATAGTTACGAGAGATTTGCCATCTCTACCACTCAAAGCTTGTTTTAAACCCTGTCTTCTGACAAGCTCTTGCATAAGCGCAACTGTAACGTGCGGTGCTTTAGTTACTACATAAGTAGTCATGACACAATCTAAAGCTTTCGAATATTCGAATTTTCTTAAACAAGCATCGTGTCTGGACATAATTTCTTTAATTTCTTCGTGTACAACAACATCTACTTGAGGAATATTTCTCCCAGAACGTCTGTATGATATTTTTTTACATCGTGGCTTTTCATTTTTTACTTCTTCTTCTCTTCTTCTTACAGAAATTAAACCGTCAACCATGCCAGCAACTATAGTCTCATCATTTGACTGTAATTATAAAAATATTGCGTTTAGTATTTTTGTTTTACAATTAAAAATATAAACTACAATTAAATATAAAATTTTCTTACACTAATTCCTATGCTAAGAACTGAATTTGGATAATCCAAAGAATGAACAGTTTTATACGTTCCAGTATCATAAATTTTTACATGCCTATCCAACGAGCCAGATAAAATTCTGTGACCATTCGAAGCTATCTTTAAACACGTTACAGTTTTATGATGCTGAGTGATTTTTGCAAGTAATTTTCCACCAGCAAGTGCATCCCAAACTCTAATTTCTGTTCCGCCTGTTTACAATCATATTAAATATAAATGAAATATTTTCTTTATAGAAATATATTACATTTCTTTAAATGATATGACATACCCGCAGATAAAAATATTCCTCCAGAGGGTAAAAATAATAAACTTTCAACAGGAGCTTCATGGCTCACATTAAGAATTTGTTTGCTTGCTCTTGTATCATACATATATATATGTTTATCATAGCCACCAGATAATAATATGTCCTTGGAAATAGGACTAACTGCACCAGCTCTGATATAATCCGAATGTTCATTAAAAGATATTATTTGTTTTTCACTTGGTATATCCCAAACTATTGCAGTCTTATCATCGGAGAATGAGGCAATATGAAGATTATCCGTAGTGAAGAAAGTCCTGTGTATAGCAGCTTTGTGTCCAGAAAACAGTCGTAAAAGACTTTTCGTTTGGACATCAAAGAGTCTAATTACTGCTTCTTCACCACCAGCGCAAAGTAGCTTGCCATCGCTGCGAAACGATCCACCATAAGCTGCTTCTTTAAATCTACTAAGATTTTTTGTAACTAATTTTGTGATTGGATTGTACACTTGCACCCTCACTGAACAAGTGACAGCAAAGTAGTGTGGCTCTACCGGTGAAAAATCGATATAATCGATCGGTCCAAATTCTTTCACTAAAACAGGAGCCTGTTGAATAAACGACACAAAGACGCTTTTACAAATTTAAATTTTACAATACCTTCAAATGTGTAATCTTAAACGCTATTTATTTGTAGGTTATGTCTGATACACGTGGGATAATCGTAGATTAATGACACAATATAATCATAGAAAAATTTAAATTGCTTTTGACGTCGTAATATACTCACGCTATATTTCTTCCAATATATATTGTCCGGGGTTAACTCGGAGTTCGGTCTTGCGAATACTTTGGTATTTATTTTCTTGAAGGACGCCATTTCTTTTAAAATGTCAGCTGTAATAAAATTCAGTAGAAGGGGCCAACTGCTCCTGTTGACAATTGATGGAAGTTGCTCCCTTCGATTTTCTCGATTGTCCAAGAATCTATTTGCCCATCGTAATTATTCCAAATACAGATGCTTTTGAAAATCATTTTGAAAGGATTTCGAACAACATGTTGAAGAGATTTCAGTATGCTTTGTTAGATTTTCTACGGCTATGCTGTTCGTTTCAATATGGCGATGGTTAGTTGCTTAGTGCTACAAAGGTCTCGTTGCTTATCATGAATTTGATGGATTTTCATTCTATTTCCTTGTATCATTTGAATACGAAGCCTTGATGTTCATATTATCATACGTAAATGCACGCAACTTATATAATTATGAAGCCGTGCATCTGATAAGAGGATATTATTCGAAAAGTGTTGCTCAGACAGCACGATAGATTCGGCAATTTGTCGTCCTGGTAAGATTTGTTATATTTCATGAATAATCACAAAAATGTAAATATTTATGAACGTAACCGAAGATCTTCGGAATCAAGAAACTTTCATTACCACACGGAAGCAAGAAAAAAAAATTTTGGAACCTGATTTTGTTCTAGTCGGAAAAGAATTGCTGCCAAGATATATAATTTCTTACTGTTTCACTGCACACTAGCCACGTAAATATATTTCATATGCAAGAGCATTTAAGTATCCTAATACATAATTAATTAGTAAATTATAAAATCGAGACACAATGGCTGAAACGCAGCGAATGACTGTTTATGGTAGACATCCTCCTTGTGCTAGTGGAAATCGTTTGGAAGAACGTCGTGCTCGAAGGTAAATCATGAAAAATATCGATGTGGAAATTAATTGGATCATTTGTGTTTTAATTTATATCGTAAATTATTATTTATATATAATTTTGTCCAATTTAGATTAGCCTTGAGGTTGGAAAGAAACCGAAAATCAGACAAGCCAGATGATTTTATATGTTACGAGTCGAGTGATGATGAGGCAGAAACTGTAAGTGAAGGGAAACAGTTTCTAAGAACTTCTTTCAATTTTGTGGACTATGTACGTGCAAGAGAAACAAACACAAGAGAAGTGAGAAAAATTAATCAAGAATATGGATTTAGACACATATTGACTCATGATTTATTTAAAGAATATTCGGTTAGCTTAAATAATATGAATAAAGTCTTTTGTTCTCAATGGTTAAGTGATAGGCAAGTAGTATTTGGTACAAAATGCAACAAATTAATGGTTTATGACGTAGCAACTCAGAAATTAGACCAAATACCATCTCTACATGGAAGGCAAATTAATTCAGGGGGTAATGCTGTTCCTGAACAGCAATGTGGTATACATTCTGTTCAAATTAATCCTTCCAGGTATATGCAGATAAAATATTTTTTATTTAAATTTAAAATTCACAATAGCGGTATCGTAACTTATAATTTTGCATATATTGTAGGACTCTCCTATCAACTGGAGCAAGAAATAGTAATGAAATAGCAATATATAGGCTACCAACATTAGATCCAGTTTGTGTAGGAGAAGGTGGTCATAGAGATTGGATTTTTGATATGTGTTGGTTAGACGACGAATTTTTAGTTTCTGGTTCTAGAGATACCAAAATGGCTTTATGGCGTATAGATAATGATCTTGCTGAAGCTCCTGACAAAGCGGATGTGCCAACACACAGGTTGCATTATACAAAATACAAATAATAAGTATATTTTGTAAGCATGCTACATTATGTTTTTTATTAGGTTGATTCAACCCGTATGTGTCAAGGAATGTAGATCTGCGCAAAAAGTACGAGCTCTCGTCTTCAATAGAACCTATAAAGAAATTGCTGCTATCACTTTGAATAATTTTATACACATCTGGTCTGCTGAGACTTTTAGACAAAAAATATCCAGAAAACTACCAGTTTGTCAGGAAAATGTTTGCCTTGCTGTACAAGATGATGGTGTTTATGCCGTAGGATGTCGTTCTTATACTTTACTTTTAGATGCAAGGACTGTACAACCTATAAAAAGAATACCTTCGCGGTAAATGAACTAATTCCAATTACTTTAGATTTGTTGAAACTTGTGAGATCTTTACTAAATTGTACTAAATCATATCTTCTTTATAGATATAGCGGTTGTGGAATTCGATCAGTTAGTTTCCAAGGTTCCGTTTTAACAATTGGTACAGGCTTAGGAATGATGTTCTTTTATGACGTTAGAGCTCAAAAATATCTTGAGTCATCAATTAATTCTAACAGAATTGTTGTACTAAAAGCATCAAAAGGATACGTGGTAAGAATATGAGCAGATTTACGAAATTTCGAGTAATTCGGGAGCACATTTTAAAACGAATATTGTTTAAAATGATCACAAACTAGAACTTTGAAGTATTTTCGAATTTTACATGTTATTGAATTTTAATTAAAATAATCTACAATATGTAATCTCTAAACAATCTGTGGTTATATCAAGTAAAATTTACCTTGTATTGTATTTATTAAATATACTAAATATTTGAATATAGTTAGTATTACTTGACTGAAATATCCGGTGTTAAAGACTTTAGATTCTCGCAAAGACAACTATTTGAAATTGAACTGGTGAGTTTTATGAATATGTAACATTTGTTTTTGTGATAATTTTAGTTTCCTGACGAAGAGTATATAGATGGATTTCAAAATGTGAAGTATACACCTGCTATATATACCCATTGCTATGATGGATCAGGAACTCGATTATTTACTGCTGGTGGTCCTCTTCCCGTAAATCTGTATGGCAACTATGCAGGATTATGGCAATAAAATTAATTTTAATTAATTAAACTACCGTATCGATTTTGCGTAAGTAATTATAAGTTGTACATTTAACTAAATATTATTGAAATTTTATCTCAGGAGGTATATACACCTATTCTAGAATTAAGAACATTATCTGATCATTATCATCTTGTATTTTCACTTCTTTTCGATTTTATTATATAAGAAACTAAGTAAAAAATTATATTCGGATATTAAAATTTTAGGATATATATACTTATCAAAGATTTTTATACTTTATGAATAAATAAGAAAGTAGCAAATATTGACAAAACATCTTACAATTAGAGGTGTATATATCTCAACTGCCTGAAGAAACAAGTGATAAAAATAAAGATATTCGATTTTTTAATCATTTCAATCATATATTTAACTCTGAAAGTGATTTTCATTAAACTATTTTATATTTACTAATCAAGTATATCAACATGTTTGTATGCAGTGTGGGAAAGCTAAATTTAATATATTAAAAATCATTGTTTGATTCAAAATCAAGATGGTAAATTTTATAATCAATATGGTCTATTTTATGAATTCACTATCAGCTTGTTAAATTAATTTCATTCATCGTTTAATATGAAATTTTGCTCTTGTATTATTGTATATGAAATTTAATTAATTATTGTATGAAAATCATACAAAGAAAAATGTACCACGAATATTGAAGAAAAATACTTTGAAAGTTTTAAATCTTTATATGATCTGCATACAGTATGAGTTTTAAAATCATTTTAATCTGTGTTGTACATTTCTACATCAGTACAATAGAAATGAAAATTTAAAAAGTAATCAACGAATGACACTGCAATGAACATTAAGTTTCTCAGATGCAATCTATCAAGTTGAAATTTTACTACTGGCCTTAGTAGAACAATATATAATGAATATTTGTTACAAAAAACTTATTTTAGAAAAATAATATCTATTAAAGCCTTTATAATGTATTTCTGTATCACATAGTAGAACGTCAAACATATATAATTTTGATCAATGCATAATTTTTAAAACAGTATCTTTTAAGTGTGCATGGCAATTATTATCGTCTTGTTAAATTTTAAAAATATATTCAGTTTGTGATCTTCTAAATATTAATTCTTTTAGTTATGTTTTTTTTTTAAATATTATACATAATGTTAAATTTATTAATTGTATTTATATCTGACATTGACAAAAATACAGTCAAAATATTTTGAATCGTAATTGCTTAAATTTGATCAAATCGATTATTCATATATTACACAACTTTATGATATGAAGGTATTCAAAAATATCAGCTGTGCACATTTGCAATTACAAATAATGGTACACAATCTGTAATTAATGTGTTTCTTATGTACAATTCGAAAAATTTATTTCAACAAAGTACAGTCTGTCCCATAAAAGTATGTCGGGAATATCTCAACAAGATACTTGAGATTTAAGTTATATATTTAAAAAGTGTAAAAGCTGGTAATATTCCTAAAAGTAACTAATACGCGTTTGCGTAATTTTCTTCTCTGACAAATATTGTTTGACGTTGCCTCAATGTATGAGAAAGCATCGAATTCTTAGAGAAAAACCTGATGAATCACTTTTGTTTCCCCTCTCTTTAAAACGTTGTATCCATTTCTTAACCAGCTGTGAGGTATATAAGTATTCACTCTTTTGAAAGTGTGAATACAAGATGACAGATCTGAATGACTTTAAACCACTGTGTATTACAGAGAAGAACATATTTAGATTATTGTAACACATTCTTCATCTTTAACTTTTGTAAATATCGTCTATATGCTCTTTTGAGACAGATTGTATCTTTGGAGAACAAACTGTATATTATTATGATGTTAATTGTGCATAACTATTTTACACGTTTAATTGTAAACAGAGTTATATTTAATTATTTAGAAATGAACCATTCGAATTTTGGTGTACTTAAGTGATCAAGTTCACCATTATGTTTGTCACTGTCTTATATATTAAATTTGTTGATACAGCAAAATAATGCAAGTGCATTTCCAATACTTAAGATAGAACATTTTAATGAATCAAGAAATTGTTGACATGTAAACAATAAGTAATTGAATTATTAGTATATCGCAATGAATATGTGGTAACAAACTATATTCTGTGTACTTTTACATTAACAGACTATAAATTGTTAACATATATTCATAAAGTCATTGCATTATATGATAAATAAAAATGTGTGTTGTATTTATAAATTCATGATTAGATTGTACGAATATGTATATGGTCATGCATAATGAACGAATACATTGAATATCATACACGATTATCACATGTACTTTTACTACAAATACTACAAACAAAATATTATAAAATAATGCTACAAACTATCCATAATTTTGTTCTTCAGTTATTTCGTGCATTTCGGGTTATATATTTCAACAATGATTATAATTATTATACGTAATTCACGAAGTTTATTGTTTTTCATATAAAATTTTCAAGTAACAGTGAGCAGCTATTGTCCACGTTAAAACATCCTAATTTTCGTACTAATTAACACTTAAGCGAAACAAATCTAAGTATCGTGTATTTCAACTCAAATAATGCAATAGGAACAATAAATAAATAATTTTTATACTTAAACTATATGTATAAGTTATAAAAGTGTTTTGTACAGGTACAATCACTGCATTATTGTGTCAGAAAATATTTTTTCGCATATTATGCTTATCAAATGAATATTATGAAAAGATTTTGTGAAAAAATTATAATATACTAGAGCGACTTTATCAATTGTTCTTGTGATTTCTTTACAATTGACTTTGATTATTTTCAATTATTTTTGTTTTTTGTAAAATGTATAACGCGTGTAATGTATTCTTTTCTTTTCTTGTATTATAAGAATATATCTAAGTTATCATATATTATGTTCTGTATGGTTGTGTTCTTGTTAGATCTGTAGCAAAACGACCTTTCAAAAATTATTGATCAGTTACGTTAAGAATATACCGACGATATATAAATTGCTTATAAGCTCTCTTAAAATTTGTTTTAAAAATTACGTTCTTTATTGTTAAAAAAAATACCTAGTACAATTAGTATATATATATATATAAATTTCTCATAAATTACAACTAGATTATTGTTGTTTTTCTCTCTCTTTTTTTTAATCAAACTATTGTAACGATTATAAGCAAATATATATATACATTTTGCTAGAATAAATTATAGCACGAAGCTACGTTATTTTTCTCTCTCTATACTTTCATTCAAGATATTAAATGCTAAATATTTCATACAGGCAGTGCTACTTGGTTGCTGAACAAATTACACTAATTTTATATGTATGCGTGCGCGTGTGTGCATTAAATAATCTGTGTAAATAAATATATCTAATCACTAATCACATTTGCGTTCATCTCGATTTTTCTTCTTTGGTCGAACTAAAAATGAATATTGAGAGAAAAAGAGAGATTTTCGTCTCATTACAAATAATTTATTAATAGTATGTGTGTGTATATGTATATATATATATATATATATATATCTCAATACAAGATTCTTATTTCATTTAGAGTCATCACAATAACGTGTAAAGAGTGTATAATGTATACAAAACACGCGATACTACGATATAGTACATATGATGTAAATGTTCAAATTAATTATTGAGGCTTCGCCATAACTGTGTGATATGTTGTATGTATTATGTATGTCGAAAACGTACAGAGGCGCACAATACGAGTAAAAACACAGGGCAATCTGTCTTTATAGACCCGTCGATATGTGAGAATATAGCTCTTTGACGAGTGAAAGATTATACCTTTAAAAGGAGTATCTTAGGAGAACGTGTCTCTGGTAATTCGTTCTCTAACGATGACAAATTGCTTTTTTTTACGCGCTCTTCTGTCGGGATTAACGAAGTCGCTTCTACCGTAATTATCTATAAACCCATTTTCGGGCATAAATAAGCTCATTTTTCCTTCTTTTTCTTTTTTTGGTATAGATTGACAATTGGTATCCTAACGCGCAGGTGTTGTAAATAAATATACATTGATCGTAACAATATACATTCTGAAAATAAATAGAGTATTTCACAATTATTGCGTAAATTAGTGAGCACTACTGTGTTGAAATCGATCAATATTCTCACGAGAAACGTCGCATTTCAAGAGCGTTGAGCCTCGAGTTGAAAATATATATATTTTTTCTTTATTTTTTTACACAGACGACTATAAGTAACTTGGTATCACACATACACGTCGATTTCATTTTTTTCGTGTTTTTTCTTATTTTTTTTTTTTTTTTAAATAATCTCCAGGGAGGAGAGTTATCGTCATCTCCCTTAATTATCTCTGTAATTATTCCCGTTTCCGCCGCGAAAATTCGATCGCGCTTAAAAAAGAATCAAAGATGTCCAACGTCCAAGGCCTTGTTTATGTCACTGACTAGCATCCCGAGGATGGGTCTGTGTTCCGAATCTTGTCTGAAAACGGAGTCCAAAAAGTCGGAGTGCGTTAAGAAATCGAACACTTGGTCACACCGATCTTGAGACTTGTCCGTAAGATGCGACTTGATCAGCGCTTGTATCGTGGTTCTGCATCGTTCTAACGATTTTACCAGATACGCCCGATCGAAGCTGAATTCCAATTCGTAGAACGAGACCACGGACATCGCTACGGCTCGAAGGGCAGTTCTTATTTCGGCGAGTTTCGCGTCGTCGGCGACGTTTAATTGCTGATTACGTTGCAAGAGGCCCACCTAGAAACGCAAGTGTTTAACGAACATGAGAAATAAAGCGCCGCTTGACCTTGTTGACGAAAACAAGGACAACCGCGGCTTTGCGTATCTGTGTCAACAATCATCGAGGGAGAAACAAGTACCTTGATGGACAATTTAACGATATTTTTTAAAACCTTTTCAGGCTGTTTCTTGTCTAAGCTGGGGTTGGCTTTTGCCGCTCTCTCCATAAGCTTATACAAATTGTCCAAAAGCGACGTGGTAGCGTCATCTATCAGCAACGATCTTCCGGCCCCTGTAGATACGACTCTGCCGAGGAGCTTTTTTTGCGCTCGAAGACCTAAATCACGAGCGCGGCTTCCGGTGCCTCCGGCAGGATAAGACCCGCCGTTCAGTGTAGTCGCCGACTGCATCACTGGGAAAAAAATTGTAAGCGCTGTACCATCTGCTCGGGGAGATATGGGGTCGAATAATACCCCTCTTGTCAGATGAAAAGATGGAGTTGTTAAAGTGCAGTACAGGGTGCGTTGGGAAGATTAAGTCTGTAAGTTAACTGTTCCACTGTGTTCAAGTGGCGATGGAGGTACGAATTTATATCGCATACTTTGAAACATCTTACAAAAACTCGTGACAGATCATTTGAAAAATTTGTTTGAGACTCGTCGTGATGCTATACATTTTTCATACGTAATAAATATCATTAATAGTCAAATGATGCAATTGATGATATACTATTGAGCTTTGATTTTTTATTTGAAGTAGATACCCGCAAAAAATTTAACTCGGCTGTGTCTTGAACAGGTGAAATCTATGTCATTATTTTCAGATACTTTCTTTTAATTCATAAAATTCATGTTACAAATTTCTTAGCCATTTCAGTATATCCCATGGCAATATATTTATCTTTAGTTGAAGCAACATGACACGTGATGTATTATGGATTTATCAGGATCAAAAACAAGTGAAAATGATAGTGCGTGAATGATCAGAACTTACCATCAAACATTGGTAGACCGCTGTTTCCTCTAGGCGATAACGGGATTGTGAATGAAATAAAGAAGTGTTCTGTGAGCAACTCAGGTCGAAACTCAGGCAAAAGTAACTAAAATGAGCAACGATGTGAAATGAATTAATATTTATAGCGCAAGATATGTATAAAAAGGCGATATTATATACGCCAAATAAATTAAAAATACGGCAACGCGTAGAATGATGTTGCGTTGCGCGCATCGTGCAAATGCGTTTGTGCTTATGTTCTTATTCGTGGGAACGAATCAGAGCATCATACAGTTAACATTTGTGTACCTTGATTGCAGTCGGTTACGGCTACAAGATGATAGAGCAGCCAGCTCTGCAATTCCATTACTGCCGTACCCCACGCCACCTGAGAAAACACTCGTAAATGTGAGTTTTACATTTTTATAAATTCTGTGGTATTTTTTGTTTTTGCAGTAAAAATATGTTTTAATATTTATATGTTATATATATGTTTACATGTTTGTATATTTTAATATTTGTAGTTTTTTATATGTGAATATGGGAGTTGATTTACTATCTTCTTTACGTATAAGTTCAGGTTCATTCATTTTCCTACGTGATGTTTCAATAATCACTTATTCTCCAAGATAAATATTTCACGCTAACAAACATACATTTCTTATATAAAAGACAGCTTTGTAATCATCAAACATTTGACAAAGCAAATTATTTGAAAATAAGGTTTTGGAATTAATTTCATTGCAACAACTTTATTTCAAAATAAATTTGTTTCTTATTTTGTTTGATTATTACAATTACTTACTTTGCCTTTCTACGCATTATTTTCATACGATAAATAAAAAGTGTCCAACTAACTCGTAACAGATGGAAAAGTAGGAACGTTATATTAATTATTATTCAATATACGCGTCCTGCCTTCAAAGTCAAACATCAACGGGGATTCCATGCCGCGCGTCATCGACCACCCACCATGTAGCACTCGATAGAAATGAATTGCCTAACTAAACGAAGATGTTATAATCAATAATATTATAGATTTATAATTCGCGATACTATTTTAAATCTATTTTAATTTTATCAGAATTCTTGAAATACCGCGTACTTGCCAATCTATTAAAATCTATTAAAATCGAAACACATTTTCAATATTACAGATGAACATGTACAGCTGAATAATTATAATTCGTTTATAATTTCGCGAAACGATAAACGAGAATTTCCGTAAAATTTCACCAGTTAGGCTCTACTTCTTTACTCTAGAATTGAGCCACTATTGCTTGAGTTAAATTACCATCGCGTAGTTTCAAAAGGCGGAGAGAAAAATATGAATCGTTGCAAGTTGGTGGCAGGCAAAGTATTAAATAGGTTGGAGCACACATGCTCCCTCATTCGTGTAATTTATGTCAGTAACTGAGGTCAAACCCGATACACTGGAAATGGAACGTAATGTGCGTTCGTGGTTTGTTGTCGCGAGGTATAATCGTACGTATACGTGTGCATGCACACATATTCACGTACATGTACGTACATCGAAAGGGGTACAGTCGTATGGAAGTTGAATCGATTTGTAAGGAGCGTCAAGGCAAGCCAGAGACTCTCATTCTCATTTATCGACGTAATAGGGGCAAACGGATGCGCACGAAGTGATATTGGCTAGATCGGTACGTATTTCAAGAACGTGACAAATATCGATATCGGTCAAGTGTCAGACCGTCTCGAAATTCCCTGTCGTTTGACTCTCTGAATGCGTACCACCCGGGGATCTTCGAGCATTCGATCCGGTCTTGTGTCATTCGAGAACATCTCAGGCGCTTTTAAATGCGTTCGAGTTGTTCTCGAAACAGTGGAAATAACTTACACGCGTGACTCGATCGGATCGCTGAATGATCGACAATCAAAAGCGTTGCACTAGATCCTTCACGTACTAATTGCAAGTTCGTGTACGATTAATAATAATGAATCACGCTATGTTAGGATGCTCCTGCGAAACGTGAAATATAAAATTTACGTGTAAAAGGCAAATTGCAATTGTGGAAAGAAATACTGTGGGTCGGCAAATGTCGTTAGATAACTAACTTGCAGAGTTAGATATCTTGGATAACTTACAGATAAAGTTATTTATAGCTGTTTTTTTTAAATAATTTTTCAGATAACTTTTAATTGACTTTGCAGGTTTACATCTTCTAAACCAACCTCATCTACCTTAGTACATTCACGTAGAACAATTCTGCAGCGGACAATTAAATTCCGGTTGAATGGTTTTAATTGACGTATTGTCGTGTCGGAAAATACGATAAAGTCGTATAAAGACGAATAAGGAGGAACTTTCGCTCTCTTTGCTTGGTCGTTTCCTAAGTACAATGGATCGAGTTATTACGCGCGCCAATTAGAAGGTTATAGAGAGTATCTATTGTATATTAAACGTATTATTCGCCATTAGCGTCGATGAATTTTACAATTCGTTTTCCTTTCTCTTCTCCACAAATTCTTTTATCGGTAATAAATGTATTTAGATATTTCGTTTAATTAACGCAGGAGATTCCTATATAATATTGCAAATTATTGAACTACATCTTATCTTTGGATACTTTGGAACAATAGCGTATATTTGTACAACGTTGTGCCATAAGTTATTCTTGGTTAGCGTATCGTTTACTGTCTAAACCGTATTCAAGTAGATCTCATAAAAATTCGATTGCATAAAACGAGGCAAGAGACGCGATTCAAAGTTTATAGCATCCGGTGGTACTTAAAAAAAACAGGTCAAAAAATTCTATTCTGATCTTTATCCGCGACAGACTTGACTGGTTCCGTGGAAACGTTCTCTGTAATTTTCGTCTCCCTGTTTCGTTCGAGCATTGACTATACAATAAATTTCCGTGATGAGTCAATGAGTGACTAACGATCTCTGAATTGTGTTAATTTAACGGGACAACTAATAATCGAGATTATTACTCACATAATAAACGAAATTATACAAATATACGAAAATTATTACTGAAATGAAGTATTCCGAAAAAATATTCCTTCTTTTAGAAATTACACGATTATTTCTTAAAAGGACAAAACTGAGTTTTTTTTACGTTTTCGTGTTTTAAACTGACTTTTAGAGACGATTATTTCGCGTGGAAACGTTGAAAAAATGCAGATGAACAGGTTGACTTGCAGGTATATATTCCCGAGTAGCCCGAAGCTTCGTCACTTCTATAATTAGTTATCTGTTTCGTACTATCGCGATGTGTCCAAGGATATATGTACGTACATATCTGACAATCCGCATTTTTCTAACGTACGAGCGAAACTAATTTTTTTTTTTTTAATATCGAGAATATGCGCAAGTTACTTAAGTCTGCACGCGATATTCTTGATCCTCGCTTACTTGAAAATTGAACTTTTTCCAGGCAATCTTTTTCGCACTGCGTCGTATCGAATAAACGTGTCTGAATTTAGAAAGGTAATTTCGCACGCGATCAAATCTGCGAAACCAAAGAATTACGACCACGGGAAAAGAGCACGTGAAACACTCAGTTGAAAATTTACTGTTTCATTCAAACGAACGATTCGTTTTTATATCGTACAGAACGACTGTGTTTTGAAGCATTACTTCTTTTTAACGAACAATATTTTTTAATTTAGTAATTTTTAATGATACCGTTGTTTTCGTTGAATAATATTCAATGATTCATAATTCCTTCTCAATTTCTTCAACAATTTTTCGTTTAAATCGATATTTATTATTTGCGATGTTTTCAAATGTTTGAACCAACAAATTGTCGAAATTCATATTGCTCACTATTTCCAAAACTGTTTGAGTTGAGAAACTTAAACTGGATTTAAAAATAGTCGCAAATTCGTTTCGTTTGTTTGTTGAAAAGAAGCTCGAAAGAAAAAATTGTCAGCACCCTCGTCAAAAACGATTTTGGAGCGGAAGTGATCTGTCATTCTTTCTTTGCCTTCAACAGCCTTCGGTAACAGCGTCACACGCAATTAGGTTGATAAAACGAAGGGATTTTCCCCGATGAAAATAATAATCTGCGAGTCTTCTGTGTTGACTATATCTCCAATAATTCGAGATATCAAACTGAGCTTGAACGTCGTTGAACGATTTTGCAAAGTGAAACTTTCGAAATAATTTACATATGATATACGTGTATATAGCTAATTTAACGAAATTGAAAAATACGTTTTATCATACTATATACTCATTCACGCAAATACAATGTATGTTTCATCGTTAAACTTGTTCTTTAACCTTCAAACAGAGATTTGTTTTATTTACTAAACGTTACGTGTCATGTACTAAATAAATATTTACGTTTACATTTAAACATCATGTCGCACATTATGTCGCCGTTTTTACATTCATCGCGTCCATACCCTGTATACAGTTTTGCAATTTTTAAAAATTCATAATTTATTCGTCGCAAAGCGTCGATGTGCGACGACCAAGTCTTCAAACTGTGTTTTCCGTACGTGAAAAGTACGCTGAAAGTAACGAATTGTCAAACGATTTCGAATCGAATGGCAACCCTCGTCCCCTTCCCGCCTCTCGATTTCTTCAACGTTTTTCTTCTTATTTCGAAAGATGCAGCTGTCACACCGACAGCTGTGCAACTGGCACGAACCTTCTTGTTAAACTGAGCATCTTGTCTGAGAATATACCCACCACCTGCCCTCCGATCGATGTGTTCGGCTACACGCGTGTGCACGAACGCACATGTCGTGCGCACACATAAGCAGCGCGCACGTGCTCACACAGACGAAGTTACGAGAACGATTGTGCTCTATCCATGGTCACGCGTTCGTCTGTTAAATACGACTTTCGAGAGGCCCACGTACAACCGCTTGGTCGTTTTTGGATATCGATCCTTGCCGATTGCACACGCGAGATTCCCGCACGCGGGATCGTATCCAATTTCAACTTCTTTTTTTCCTTTTGTCCTATCTCGCGAGTAAATCTCCCTCCAATTGTAATCCTCCGTCGATTTTAACGAGCGCCGGATTATATCCTCGCTCGATCGATGTTTCTCAATATTCTCAATATTTGACGTGCAGAGCGTGTACTTGAATAGAACCGAGAAGTAATTCTTACGGAGTGATTACTTTCGAACAGATAAGCTTCTTTTTTTTTAGACTACATGTAAATGTATTTTTTTTTTTTTTTTTTTTTTTAATAATCTCGGACGATATTAAAAATAACGCACATGACGGTTGTATATAATGAAATCTTGTATATAATTTCACTCTATATTATACATCTATGTATCCGTAATATAAGGACCATTAGGAAGTCTATGAAAAAATATTCGACATTCGAAGGAACGTTTTACCAGGCAATAAAACAAATAGTGAAATACTAAATTTTATGATACTCTCGGAGGAATGTGCGTTCAAGATGCAAAATGAAAAAGAAAGAGCGAAATTTATGTTATGTCCTTCGGAGCTCTAGGAGGTACATGCATACATATTTTCGTCGTTGCCTGTATTTTAAACAGATAGCTTGTTCAAGGCTGAGGATACATTCGACCCTAGACTAGTGGCATAGCGTCTAGAAATTTCAAATTCCAATCTGTTGAGTGTTTTTTTTTATTAAAAAACAACTCCACTATTTCAACATTTACAATTCTATTAATTATTATAAAACAAATACTGGTGCGTAATCGTCTCGATGGAAAATAAGTAGGCAAAGGTCTTAGATCATTGCACGTACATCAGACTTCGGATTTGAATACTATTTTCAATTTTCAACTATCTGTGATTCTTTACTGCACAAAGTTATAAATCATTTTAATTTTAGTAATGTTCCACTGTTATATAAATTTCATTTCCAAATATTTTAATTTTCTAAAAGCTAAAATTTCGTATATTTCGTATATTTCTACTATACTGTAGATCGTCTAAACTTTTGCACGTTATATGCATGTAGCACGTAAGTCGAGCAAATTGATTGATGGAATGCGAATCAGCTTATTAAGTACCGTACAAATGAAGTTGCCGTGGTCGTTGGCGAGCGCACATATAAGACCAATTCGCGGATATGAGAACAGAGAAAAAACATACGGCTGTGCTAGCATTAATTAAAAACGACGGCGAACGCCCGTTGTACAATAGTCTCATTCATCGCGTGGTTACTCGTTAAGATTGCCTATTTACGAGGCAATACATTTTGTTTATCGATATTTGCGTTGAAGCGCAATTTACGCCAAAAAAACTGTTCACTTCTCCCGATGTTCCGACCCCCTCCTTTCTGTTTACCTGAAGATACGCGCGGCTGCATGGATGAAAATCATATACTGTGGAAAATTTCACGCTATACTGATGATCGATTAATTCGCGATACCTTGGATAAGCTTTGGCCGTTATTTTCTAAATATATACACGGTGTTTTCGTGTTACTCGTATCGCTCCTCTCTTGACACGCGTGTCACTTTCACGGTGACAAATGCACATGTAAGGAATTAAGGTACACGCATCCGTTCAGCCATGACTAACTGACGCAATTAAGCGGACTCGTCGGTTTTGCGAAATTCAGTTTCCGTCGTCTGTTGTCCGCAACTTTCCTTTTCACGTGACTCGATGTCACGTTAAGGACAATGGTGACGAGAACTGTTCTCTTTTCCGTTTCCGCGAGTTTTATCCTCAATTACGATCTCTTGAATTCCCAAGTTTTTACTCATCTTTAAATACAAATGTGCGTGTACTTTTCCCATTCAGTTTTTGCTTCGATAGAAGTTACGCGACGTCGTTACAAACATGACGATTCGAAGTAACAAGTTTTTGGACGACTCAACGTTTTCTTAATTGAATATTTCTGTGAAATTGTGCGCTCCGATAAATGTGGAACTTAGCTTCGGATCACGCGTAATCTATCCGACGGTAAGTATGTACATCTGTCCCAAATCGCGTTCGATCAACGATTTCGTTCTCGATCGAGGATAAACAGTGTTGTCCGTATTAAATTAATTTAAATTTTAGGCGCGCACTAACCTCTGCTGATGTCTAGGCCGCGAATGCGACCCCCAACACTTGACAATGAAGTTTCTCTTTTCCAATGATCGTTGAATAGATATTGTTCTATTGTTTCGTTTGCGTTTCCACGTTGTTCTCGTGCGCGTGAAAGATCCCACTGATGTAACGTGAATTTTGAAAAAATCTTCTCTTTTCGAATTAAAACGTTACTGAACACAATGCACAAATGCGTGATGAGAATTACAACCGGCGACGATGGAACACGCACCTCTCGAACCTCGCAGTCTCTTCGACTGAGCGAACGAACGTCGTCTGTTGTGATCTGCGAACCCACCCCGGTTACCATGGAATCATCGCTCCGCGAGGTGGGGCGCATGTGGCAGCTACGCTCGGGCAACTTCGCAGTGTCAAGTTTTCTCCTTCGTAGTGTACATTCACTCGTCGACAACGGTTGTTGCAGATACGAAGAAACAGCATTTAACTGAACGAAACTTTTTTGTTTAACGATATACACTGCGATGCTCTTTCGAACAAAGTACTGCGTTAATCGTATCAATTTCACAAAAAATGAAAGACAACGGTTAAATAGTAATTTTATTAATTTTGTAGTATGATGAAGGATATCAAATACTCTTTGAATATATTTTTTGTTTTGTTTTTATTAGAATTTTTAAAATTTATATATACGCAATGACATTTTAAGATGCATTTAAATTATGCTAGTGGGTCTCCTCTTATATCCAGTATGCGCTTTGGATACATGTTCAACAAGTGTCTTCATTGAAACAGAACAGTCGATAACATACCTCAAAATCATAACATTCTCGTTAATTGACGCTTTTAGAATAACGGTTCTAGGCACAGAGAATCTGTGAGAACTGTACAAATAGAATCCATAATAAGATGCAAAAAACATTAGTTTTCCTTTGTATTTTAACTCTGTGCGTTTGATATGATATTCAGTTGTTGCAAATACTTTATAAGGTTGTTAACTGCATTACCATACTTCATGTATTTTTAATAAATGTTTGTACGCTCGGTCAGAAATGTTAAGGGCAGCATTCATTATACATAAACCAGTCTCTCCTAAGAGGCTTAAACCGCATAGACCTAAAAAAAAAAAAAAAAAAAAAAAAAAAAATTATTCGTACTGTATATTTTATAGAAAATAAAATAAATTTTAAAGATATTTGCTGCAATTACCTAGGTAAGTATGAAGGGGATCTGGCAGACAATCAGCAAACTTTCCAAATCCTCCTACAACGTTATCTTGAGTTTCAAGCAGGAAAGCTCTATTTTCTTCTGGATCCGATAATTTGTTAACGTCAAGCATTTGCAGAGTCGCGCCCACCCAGAAACTATAACAAGTATCAGAAGATTTTCCAGGTCGTCCGTGAAAGCCGCTGTCCTGCCTCATGAGACACCATCTCTTTAGTCTATTTAACTGATCACTTGTCAGTACATTGTGAAGCTCATTCATGAGAAATAGACTAGCTACTGCACAAAATGTGGATCCTCCGTGTGACTCAAGACCAGGTCCTTGGCCCATTGCTCCATCATACGACTATAATCATTGTTGAGATATTGTGCTATGATAAAATTAAGCGAACAAAGCCAATTTTTGTTAATACTCTTGATACGTGAAACAAAGAGAAAAGTGGATGGAAACTTACAATGCTCCTCAGAATGTAATCAATTGCTTTTGTCTTGTCGATGCCTGACCAATCATTTAAAATTATGGATATGCAACAGGCACAATAAAGAAATCTCATGTCACTTTCACATCCTGTTATGACAGCTGTAAATGACCCATCAGGATTCTGACAAGCTCGCAGTCCCTCAATGATGGATTTCTTGTCAACTCGACTCAAATCATCACCGAGAATTAGAAGAGTAACTAATCCGATGTATGTCATTGCCAAATGACCACATTGATATTTTGGAGTATCCTTTGGTATCGTTGTCGAAGGTTGAAAACCAGAACGTGGCCCAGCACCAGTCACTTGAAGCCTATAGATCCAGTTTATCGCATCGAGTTTCATCTCCTCGCCGAGATCATTCAGGCAGTTCAATATATCTAATCCTGATATAGCAAAAAAGGCTACGGCAAGTCTAGAGCAGTCGAATTCTGCTGAGCATGAATTGGGCATGATTTGCAATAACCTCTGGAAATATCTCGCATGCTTTTGCTTCGCTAACTGTGGCGGCATGCTGTCACCGTTGTACTCGTATTTATTGAAAAAAAAAAAAAGAAACAATACTGCAATATATACGTATATTACGTATTGAACGATGGTATTCCTTTCAAATTGATTGTGCGGTTGGGAAAAGGTTCCATCGGAATTGTGACAAAACCTACTAGAGAGCGCTTCAATTTTGAACGATAGATGCAGCTACTGCCAGATGGCGTGAAAAATGTCTCGTTGAACGCACGCGTCACCGGCAAACTAGCCCTTTCTTGCGCACGCCGGACGTTCGCCGCAACACGCACCAGCCGCGAAAATTACGCAAACTACATACTACACCGGATAACGGAGATAACAAGAAAAACACGCAGTAAGTTAAGTTCCAATTAACCGTATACAATCTGTCCGTCTCGTGAATACTTTCTCGCGGTAGTTTTTCTGGCTAGTACGGTAGCGCGTTGATTTGCGCGGAGGTAGTTTTGTCGGAGGACGACGCAGAGTTCTCGTGGAAGCGGCCACTGAGGGCGCAGCATTCTTGCATTCGTTGCGCCCGGCTCCAACAGAATAACCAATAGGAGCCGCGGCAGCGCCGCCATTCTATCGAGTTCGTGGCACGCCCTACAACTTCCTCCATTGTCCTTCTTTCCGGGATTCTCTGCGAGGAAGGATGGCGCAGAACAATTATTTTGGGTTTACTCACGGCGGAACGCAATATGGGTACGAAATCGATTGCATACCATAATTATTAAGTAGCTAGTGTTAAGTTTTTCGAAAATTCGTGACGGTAACTACGTTGGCGGGAGTAATAACTGTTCGTTAAAATCGGTGCACGCGAGAGCCCAGCCGGCTTGGCCGCCATTTCTTGCTGAGAGTAGAGCGTCCATCGAGCGTCTCTCCCGGGCACGGATCCGATAGAGGTCTTTTTCGTTTTGCCCGTTTCCATTTCTCATTCTATTCCTTGCGTGTAAGCAAAACCTATTGTTCTTTGAAACAGAGCGACCAGCGCAGCCGCTTATCAGACTGGTCAAGCGGGATACGCAGTAACTCCGGCGGCGACTGCCGCTACGTACACGCAACGACCCGCTGCTGCCGCGGCCACAGGTTACGAAACGTACCAAGCGGCCGCCGCTGCAGCTGCCACTGGGACTACGTACGCTGGTGAGTTGATTTCAAATGACGTTTTGTATCTTCCTTCTTTCCCCTGTCTCGCAAGGAAATCCACTATCTAGTGTCCTCGTGCATGTAATTTTCAGTTTCACGAACACCTTTCTATTTACAGCTGCTAATCCTGGTACCGTGGCTCAGACATACGATTACGGTTACGGACGTGCTGCACCGGCAGCTACATACGACGCTGCTAAGACGTACTATCAGCAGCCTGCTGCGGCTGCAGCAACCTACACTACTACAGAGACACATTATCAAGCTGCGAAGCCTGCGTATAGTACAACCAGTGCGTACACGGGCACTGCGAGGCAAGCTACTACTACTGGTCAAGCAAAAACTTACCAGGCCTCGAGCACAGCTTACCAGCAATCTAACCCTACTCAAAGTGCTACTTACTCTTCGGGATATACAGCTCCTGCGACACCCGCGGCTACACCATCGACGGCTACAAATAGTAAGTTTTCATTAAATCATATATGTTATTTATATATATATATATATGTATATATATATGTGTGTGTGTGTATATGTATATGTATATATATATATATATATGTGTGTGTGTCAATGTTTTTCGCCAAGATTGAAAATCCTGTGTAAATGTCCTACTAACCGTGACGTAGGCACTAATAACATGAAATTGATCCTCTGGCTGTTCAGTTGATATGTACGAATGATGTAATAGAATTCTGCCAACATTTTAAACCACAACGTGGTTTAGAAGTTAGCAGAATTGGTGTTTTCTGAACTTACAAAATTGTCTTTATGTAAAGATTTTTTAATTATTCTACAATATATACTTGATAAATGTTTCATCAAAGGAATAAAGTATTCGTTTTGATGGGTACAAGTAGAATGGTTCCATGAATACAAAGGATTGACTCCTCCAGTCAAAGTTTGAGGTTTCAATTTCATTTCCCTTAGAAACGGCGAGTACAACGTATTCCGGCTACGACGCAGCGCTATATAGCGCTGCGACTATGTATGTAGCCCAACAGAGTGCAAACAGCAATTCAACTAACCAGAAGACTGGAGGTTGGCAGGGCTACGGACGGAAGGGATTTGGCACTGGAGGGGGAGGAATGAAGGCAATGCGGCCCAAGCAGCCCCCTAAGCCTCAACAACTGCACTATTGCGATGTCTGTAAGATCAGCTGTGCCGGGCCACAAACATACCGTGAGCATCTGGAGGGCCAAAAACATAAGAAGAAGGAAGCCTCTCTGAAAGTACCGCAGCAACCACCAGCACGTGGAGCAGGCAACAGTCTACGTTGCGAGCTTTGTGATGTCACTTGCACTGGAAATGATGCTTATGCTGCTCATATTAGGGGAGCTAAACATCAAAAGGTTGTTAAATTACACACTAAACTTGGAAAACCAATACCGAGCGCAGATCCAACTGTTTTGAATCCAAAACCAGCAGCTGCAGTTAAAACTACAGGAACTAAGAAGCCAACAGTAACGGCTACTCCTAAGATTAACTTCGTTGCTTGTAAGTAATTTGTTCTTTTCTTCATAGATACACGGTGGTTAAGTTAGGATATATGGTCAAATATTAGGTTACGTATAAACATTACGACAGTAAATAGACAATAATTATGTATAATATTTGCAGCTGGAAATTTGGGAACTGTAAATCAGAATCAAACTGCGGAAAATAAAACGGAAGAGACTGCGGCGGAAGAAACTGTCGAAGAAGCAGCTGTTGATGAAAAAGATATTCAGCCAGTTGGTCAAGAATATATAGAGGAGAATAAGTCTGAGGATGGAAAAATCATAAGCTTTAATTGTAAGCTTTGTGAATGCAGATTTAATGACCCCAATGCCAAAGATATGCACATGAAAGGAAGACGGCATAGGTTCGCTTATAAGAAGAAGGTTAATCCTGATTTAGTTGTTGATATGAAACCAAGTCTGAAACAAAGAAAAATGTTAGAAGAAAAATTACGTAGACAACAAATGCGAGATGAATACCTACGCCGTAGAGAAGAAATAAATCAGTTGGGACCTATGGGTCCAATAATGGACGAAGAAATGATGTATTGGGAAGAAAGACGACGCTATGAAGAAGAATGCGAATATTACGAGTGGTATAGACGCTATGGACGTGGACCTGGAGCTCCACCGATGCCACGTCCTTTTCCTGGACCACCACCAATGATGATGTTTCCGGGCCCTCAAAGGAGGCCAGATTCGTCAGATGACAAACATGTATTAGCTCATCATACTACCATTTATCCTAAAGAACAAGAACTGCTGGCAGTTCAAAAAATCGTTTCTCATACTGAAAAAGCTTTGAAGTTTGTATCTGATACGTTGGCAGAAGCTGGTAATTGTTACTTTTTTTTATTTCTTTTAAATTTTGTCATGTGTTGTAGCTAATATCTTTATAATGGCAGGTAAGAAAACAACACCACCTATTACCAATGCCACACCGGCAACTCCAACCACGACTGCTCAACAACCTCAACAACAGCAACCACAACAAAATGCAGATATGGTAAAGATTAAAGAAGATCCAGATAAAAAGAAAACGACAACACCGCAAAAAGAAGATGGCAGCGATGGTAATCTGTTTTCATTCCAAAAGGAGAAAGAAGATTCAAGGATATTGAGAGGGGTAATGCGTGTTGGCAATTTAGCAAAGGGACTTCTATTGTCTGGTGATAATCACGTTTGTCTTGTGGTTCTGTGTGCAGAAAAACCAACACGGTTAGTTGCATAAGACCATGTTTTTGTATTTACATGTCTTATGCACAATTCATGTGCATAATACATATTTCTCTTGTTTACAGATCACTCTTAAACAAAGTTGCTGAGATACTTCCAGCACAGTTAAAGATTGTAGCTCCAGAAGATACTTACAATGTTGGAAAGCATCCAGAGTCAGCTGCGTTAACTGTTTCAGGAGGCAGCGTGACCGTTAGCGTAACACTCACCAGTCCTTTAATGCGCGAAACGCCTAAACCAGCTGCTGCTGCAGGTGATTTGATCGTTTTATATTTTCATAGTGGCCAAGAAAAGGATAACTAATAATTTTAGAGACTTTATAAAAAGCATCTTTTATTTTCATGCTATTTTCTTGAATAATGTGATTTATGAATTTTGTTTGTTCTTTTCATGGCCCAAAAGCGCTTCTTTGTAAATTCTTTTAAACAGGATGATGCAGGGGCAGCCAAGGACTTCAACGGTTGCCAGTGTATATACGCTCTAACATGTAAAATTCCTTTTCTTTTCAATACAGCCGCAATCTAGTGTGTCCACGACTGAGTATAATTTATATTTTTAAAAAGCATTAATATTAAAAACTGTAAGAGCGTAGATAGAGACACATTAACAACCATTTTTTAACGGAAAAGAGAGAGCGTAAACTTGATACGATTAGACGTCGCTTTTCTTCGTTTTAATTTAATTTGTAGTAGTACATTTTATAAGTTCTGTCGATAATAGTTAAGCTGGAGTCTCCATTAAGGCAGAGAATATGCTAGTACAAACGTGGACACGCTTTTGGTATGAGGAAACAACGCTGAGGCAATCTTAAAACTATGGACTTTTTGATCATGCATTAATAATTTTAAAGAGAACCCTCTATTATCGAATGCTGTACGCATAACATACAATGTGCAGTCAACTCCTTTTTCTTAACCGACGATTCTTTTGATAGTGTTACTTTAACGTTTCATTTTGAGTAACGCTGTCAATTTCAGTAAGAAACATCGGTCGTTCTTTTGTAATGCGGAAAAAAAGGACGTTCAGGAATAGGGGTAATGCACCATTGTCGTGTACTACATTCGATTAGGTTTATTTTTGTTTCAAGTAAAATAAAAATGTTTTAGGCTATGCCCTCAAGTTTAATGTACTTGAGTTAAAATATAATTTATATATAGAGGGAAAACCCAAGTTGGGCATGATCAAACACTCTAAGTGTTGTCTAAGCGTGTTGTGCTTTCTTTGTTGGAATCTCAGATAATGCTGGACAGCAGCAACAGGGAGCTGCTCAACCGCAAGCAACGCCCGCGGCGCCCGCTGTGACGAAACCAGATCCACCTGATGTACTTCCCAAGGCTAAGTGTTTGGAGGCTTTAGCTGCACTCAGGCATGCCAAGTGGTTTCAGGTTTGAATCAATCAACTCTCAGTTCAGATCTCGAATTGTCAGTGCCATTTTGTTGGCAGTAATGACTGTTTTCTGTTATGTTTTCCTAATGCGCGGAACGCGTGCAAGTTGTCCTCTCTCTCTGTCCGCAAAAAAGAGCAGTCTTAGAACTTCCAGCCTTGTGACAATTTTATTTTTATTACTATCTATCTTCTTGTTGATATGATTTTGTCTGAAACGTTTATTTGATCACGTTTGCTGTTTCAGTTTGGTAGGTTTGCCAATCCACTTTATATCCATAAATATTACATTTCGCAAGAATTGTCGAAGATCTTTGCCAAAGCGTTGTTTGCAATTTATAATTTATGCATTAGTTACTATAAGTGGATGGTAATGGCAACATTTTACTATTGGCAGATTTTGATTAAAAGAAAAAGGAAATCAGAAAGGAAGAAATATATGTATAGCATTTCAAAAATGAAATGCATACAGAATGCATCGAACGTGCGATCAGATAGTTTCGGACAAGAAGTTTAAGCATTATGTAAATGTGAATTGTAGCATTTAATATATTAATGCACGTCAAAAGCATTTACATTTGCTTTACTTCAAATCATCAACATCCAGAATAATAGGAAACTGTTTGTAGAAAATCGTGTTAAAACTACGTAATTTTTCTTCAAAGGATGTAGTTTTATTTGTTTTGTTTATAATGCACTAAACTGTTTTACGATGCTTATGATCAAGCTTATTCATTATTCTGGATTAATGTTAACGTATTGTAGCCTAGACTGAGTCTGTTCTAGGTCTGTCTTAGAAGTCTTTGAAGTTAGTGTATTTCTCTTTATAAATATGTACTTTATTTCATACTTTCTACGTGATGTGCTTTGTAAGCACTGTTAAATATTGAAAGACAGACAAGCACAAACACACAGTGGTGTCATAAGTATATCGGGTGTTTTTCAGTTATAAGTTTATATAGTTATATTTGGCAGTTCGACAAGTGTACAGTTTTTCTGATACGTTGCACTTTTTTTTAAATATTATGTTAGGCATTAATTGTTCAGGAAATACTTAATAAACACCCGATAATTTTGATATGGGCTAATATCTAGGAGCTATAGGCACGAGGCTGGAAGGATAGCTAAAGCCCACACAAAGCAAATTAAAAGTAGTTTAGGACGTCGCATCTCTAGGGAACTCAGAGACTTTGACGTGTATATAAAGTTGTATGTACTAAAGTATTAATCATATTTAACAGGCTAGAGCAACTTCACTGCAGAGCTGTGTTATGGTCATTCGCATAATGCGTGATCTTTGTAACCGTGTACCCACTTGGGGACCATTAAACCCATGGGTTAGTATGGAATAACTTTTTTTTTATAATGCAAATATGATAACTTAATTAAACAAGTACAAATAAAACGAAATGTTGTAATAGTGATACTTCAAAAACTAAATGGTAGTAGTAGTCTTAAATAATAACACAAAGCAGAATTTTTAGTATAAATTTTTTCTTACATTCTGGCAAGATTCAGCCCCAATTTGTAGCCAGAATATAAGAAATAAATAGAAACAAACAGATGTTTAATCTTTTTTAGGCACTAGAATTGTTAACTGAAAAAGTGATAAGCACCGCTGGAGGACCTCTCAGTCCAGGAGAAGCTTTAAGAAGACTTCTAGAATGTGTCGCTGGAGGAATATTACTTCCAGGAAGTCCAGGTATGCATCAGTAGTATGTTATTACTGATTTACTGTATATAACTAATGGTTAACTATTGATTATATTCTAAATTATAAAACAAAATGATGATCCAGATGACGAGACTGAGCGTATTGTGAAATCCATGATAGATTTTAAGATCGAGTATTTCGATCTTTTTATCTTGATGGAAATTTCGCAGTATTGCGTAGATGACTGGCAATCTGATTTTTATTATATACTTTTTAAAATTTGGTATTGTTTGTATGAAATTATATGATGGTTATAAATAATATATTCTTTAGGATTATCTGATCCGTGCGAGAAAGAACCAGTTGATGCAATAGGCAATATGACAGCCCAACAAAGAGAAGATATAACTGCTTCAGCGCAACATGCTTTACGATTGGTTGCATTTCGTCAAATTCATAAAGTTTTGGGCATGGAACAACTTCCGCCACCTAAATATAAGGGCCGATATGCTAGGAAACGAAGACGCGACAACAGTAACGGAGAAGGAACAGATAGTGAGGCTTCAAAAAAGGATAAAAAAACAGAGGAGATCAAAATGGAGACTGACTCCAAGTAGATCTACCAAAATATTCGCTTTATCGGTTTACTCGTAACTTATATAGTATAAGAAACAAATTTTTCTCGTGTCAATTGCTTGTTCAATGAGATATGAATTTCTATTCTGGAAAGATATCAAAATTTAAAGCAAAATAATGATCTATTAATATGGTATTATAATTATTTGGAATGTGAGTCTCCTTTTGGACAACCAATGGCGCATCGTTTTAATTCGCAATCGTGATTTTAATGGCGATAGAAACTATTAGGTCAGATTACACCATTGTACCTTGACTTTGTTTTTGGATGTATAATAATATCGTCGAGTTATCATGTTTCTATTAGCACTAAGTTTAATCTTTTAATGACAAAAAATTGTGCACTGCTCCATTGTAAACGAGCAGTTCAATTTTTTTTGCAAATTCTAAATTCCTTTAAAATAACAAATGCAATATTTCAGATTCCATTTATTAAATTCATTTTATATAAACATTAGTTTTTTTTGTGTTATAAAAATAAGAATGTTACTTAGGAATGTTACAGAACCGTTTGCAAATATTTCATTGGGCATTTCTAAATTTAAATTAGATCTTTCCTAAACAGGCAATTGGTACGATTAGTTCCAGCACTAGGATTTTGTCAAAGAAGATGATGAACGCGTTAATTAGTTTTGAATTACTTATTTAGCTGTATTTCACAGTCATGACGTATGGCAAAGATGTTTAAAGGGTTATGAACACAAAGGGTCGTCATGAACACATTTATAAGTTTTGAAAAGTTAAGAGTAGGTTAGTTTGTATTGAGAATTCGTGTGTAAGTTGTGTGTGTAGTCGTAAAGAAGTGCAGAATGCTTCTCTGCATAAAACAACTCCTAACACCCTATGTTCACATCGCGTGTACTAAATTCACGCAGAAGATTCCAAGAAAGCAGAGTTGAAAATCAATTACTAAGATAGATGCTTTGTTATTTAATGAGGGTTATGTACGCGTATCAAGAATTCCTAATATTTTGCTGTAGTTTGTTTAAAAATTTCACCGGAATTTCAGATACTATCTCAAAATGTTCATATTTAATAAATTTTTTTCTGATATAGTGTATGAATCTTCTGTTGTACACATGCAAATTCTTTTTGAATAAATTGAACATGCATGAGATAAGAATAAGGTTTTCTTCACTTCCATATTCCTTTGCATATTATAGTATTGTGTAAGAACTTTTAATAAGATGAGCTGAAAATAAGCATCCTCTAACAAGAAGGCCACACACACAATAGCACTTCGATTGTATGATTATAATTATTAGCTAATTTTTTACAGAAAGAAAAACACTTCACAAAGAAAGTTAATTTATTTTTGGATGGCACTGACTAGAACTGAGACTGATATTGTATTAAATGTGTTTTTAAATAAAACTGGTAAAATATAGAAAATAAAATTAAAGGAAACTAATACATTTAATTTAAGAAAGTAATTTGTATAAGTTATGAACATAATTTCATATAACATTCATTCTGTTTGGTGCAACTAGTCTCTACAAATAAGTGTCTTTAACAGTATTCAAATTCCATTTTTCCCCTTTTATCATCGTAATTATTCTTGATCGGACTGAGCTGATGTTTTGAATCAACGTCAAATCCAGCATTAAGCCATTTACATTTTTCCTGTTTTACAGTATTAATTAAAGTATACTTGTATATATTTAAATTATATGAGAGACGTGTATTTTTAATTTATTATTATTTTCTGAACCAAATATTAATGTGTAACGTAATGCGCAATACTACAGATTTATTAAAAAGAAAATTCACAAACATTTTTTACATTCAGTATTTTAAATCTATAAAAATACGTGTGTGCAGAGCCTTTATTAAGTTTCAAACATAAATAATGCATATTATTATTTTTAGTATTGAGAATTTAATTACATACTGAAATTAAGGTGAGAGTTATGTTATATATATTTTTTCTTTATATATATATATATATATATATATATATATAAAGATCATATTAAACGTTCGCTGTGCCATTCTAATTATACTTTATTTTTAAGAATAATATGCGATTTATTTCATATGAGGAAAGCAGTTTCAATTTTACTATAAACGCGTTTCGATAATAAGAAGGTAAATATTTACATTTTTCTTAGAGTTTTACTCTAAATGTCTGCGTGAGCTTTTCGTTTCTTTCTTTACACTAATGATTTGTTATAATCATTGATAAATTATGTAGTTAATTAAAATTGATGTTAATGATGAACTATTAAACTAACATTGTAAATAGTTATCGCAAGTAAACGCTTGTTTTTGAAATTGTCATGTATTTCATGTAAAACAATCATATAAACAAAATTTTAATCTATTATACTCATGATTCATCTAATTGCTTTTTTTACTCAAATGTTGGTGTCAACAATTGAAAGAGATTAAAATACCGTTTTTATCCAGCCTCGCTAAAAAATATTTGGTAAGTAATATCAATGGAATTATCTTGAAAGTAATTATATAATTTTGACTGCACTAAATTATATAACTTATTTTAGTGCCTAATTTTAAATACAATTTAAATACATCTCAACTGTATAGTACGCCAATCTTTTTTTGCAAAATCATTAATTTTGCAAGATTATTACATCAGTTTTGCACTGCGACGTTAGATGATTCTAGAATTGATATCGTCAGCATGAGTAATCGATTATTTTGTGTGATAATTTTTAAATCAGTGAATATTTCTAAATCACTTTATTGCGAAAAATAAAAATCGCTTAATGTGTTTAGAATCCTGAGAATAACTTTATATTCGACATGTACGTACAATTTCTGAAATATTCGTTCGTTGTAAAATTAGATCATGTATAAATGTAGATCGTACAACGAATTTACTGGAAAATACGTTTCGTAAAACAATGAATCATCATTTTTCTTTGTTTAATAATTTGTGCGCCCTCTAGCTGTATATGTAATTATCAAAATGTGACAGCTCAAAAAAAAGATACATATAATTAAAAAATTCTGGTTTGAGGAACATAATATTTCAAAAGTAATAATATGTGGTAAATGGTTTTGCAGGTATCGATAAAATTTGACACAAGAATAGCCTTTGTCTCTGAAACCAATCGGAAAAAGCAACGTCATAGATTTGGTGATGTTAATGGAATATAATCCAATAAGCATCTTTTTACAAATCGTCTGACATATTTGCGCATGATCAGTAAGACTCGTCCCTACCATAAAAGGAACGCTTACCCTGTACTCGAGTCACATACTGCAAGATATTCAGAGCGTCAAAGTGGGGAAACTTCTTGAGTACTAATTGAAATATTTGCTGTGCTATAAATCATATCCAAGGAAGGTAAGAATTTTCATATGATGGATTAATTATCTCTATTTTGAACTTTTCCAATATAAATTGGTAATCCCAGACTCTTGAATTGATTTTCATTATTGAATTGATGGATTAATTCGTATCTATTTCTCTTTTGTTCCAAATTTATACGTAATTATAAGTACTTGAGTCGTTAAATACGTTCTTTTGGCGAAAATAATACGATAATAACGTGATCTAATGTCGTATAATAATGTCGTGAAGGTGTGAAATATTAATTGCATTTCTAAAAGAATTTCGAAAAATCATATTTTCTATATATATATATATTTAAAGTATATATTGCATTTGACGTGTGCAATAGTAAAATTTTTATTTAACTAATCGACTGTTGAGTAAAATCCGACATTTTCAAAAACGTTAGTCAATGCTTTTGCTGCGTAGTAACAGAAGACAAAATGGCGACTATTGATTCTCCAAAATGATAACGTCTGGTGACGTTATGTACTTCAACTGTTATATTTATGAATAATATACAAAAAAATAAGTAAATAATATACAAGAATAATTCTCAATTTCAACACGTAGCACATTATTTTGTTAATAAATATCCATATTGCATCGGCCAATTAATTACATAAATTATTTTATTTTTTCAAGACAATCATGCAGATCTTCGTCAAGACATTGACAGGTAAAACGATAACCCTAGAGGTTGAAGCATCAGATACAATTGAAAACGTGAAAGCAAAGATTCAAGACAAGGAAGGAATTCCTCCAGATCAACAGAGATTGATATTTGCTGGAAAGCAACTAGAAGACGGACGCACACTTTCTGATTATAACATTCAAAAGGAATCGACTTTACATCTTGTACTACGTCTAAGAGGAGGCATGCAAATTTTTGTGAAAACTCTAACTGGAAAGACCATTACTTTGGAGGTTGAAGCTTCAGATACCATTGAGAATGTCAAAGCCAAGATTCAGGATAAAGAAGGCATTCCGCCAGATCAGCAGAGATTAATTTTTGCTGGAAAACAACTTGAAGATGGACGCACACTTTCCGATTATAACATTCAAAAAGAGTCAACACTCCATCTTGTACTTAGGCTTCGTGGCGGTATGCAAATTTTCGTCAAGACTCTCACTGGTAAAACAATTACACTCGAAGTTGAGGCCTCAGATACGATTGAAAACGTTAAAGCAAAAATCCAAGATAAAGAAGGCATTCCACCAGATCAGCAAAGATTGATCTTCGCTGGCAAGCAATTGGAAGACGGACGCACACTTTCCGATTATAATATCCAAAAGGAATCAACTCTGCATCTTGTTCTTCGTTTGAGAGGAGGTATGCAAATTTTTGTTAAGACTCTCACAGGTAAAACCATTACCCTTGAAGTCGAGGCCTCTGACACAATTGAGAATGTCAAAGCTAAGATTCAGGATAAAGAAGGCATTCCGCCAGATCAGCAGAGGTTGATTTTTGCTGGTAAACAACTTGAAGATGGACGCACACTTTCCGATTATAACATCCAAAAGGAATCAACCCTTCATCTCGTCCTCCGTTTGAGAGGAGGAATGCAAATTTTCGTCAAGACCCTCACAGGTAAAACCATTACTCTTGAAGTTGAGGCCTCTGACACAATTGAGAATGTTAAGGCCAAGATTCAAGATAAAGAAGGCATTCCACCAGATCAGCAGAGGTTGATTTTCGCCGGCAAGCAGTTGGAAGATGGACGTACACTTTCTGATTATAACATTCAAAAAGAATCGACTTTACATCTTGTACTACGTTTAAGAGGAGGCATGCAAATTTTTGTGAAAACTCTAACTGGAAAGACCATTACTTTGGAGGTTGAGGCTTCAGATACCATTGAGAATGTCAAAGCTAAGATTCAGGATAAAGAAGGCATTCCACCAGATCAGCAGAGATTGATTTTTGCTGGAAAACAACTTGAAGATGGACGCACACTTTCCGATTATAACATCCAAAAGGAATCAACTCTTCATCTTGTCCTTCGTTTGAGAGGAGGTATGCAAATTTTCGTCAAGACCCTCACAGGTAAAACCATTACTCTTGAAGTCGAGGCCTCTGACACAATTGAGAATGTTAAGGCCAAGATTCAGGATAAAGAAGGCATTCCACCAGATCAGCAGAGATTGATATTTGCTGGAAAACAATTGGAAGATGATCGTACATTGTCTGATTATAATATCCAAAAGGAGTCAACCCTTCATCTTGTTCTTCGTTTGAGAGGAGGAATGCAAATCTTTGTTAAGACCCTCACAGGTAAAACTATTACCCTTGAAGTCGAAGCTTCAGATACTATTGAAAATGTCAAAGCCAAAATTCAGGACAAGGAAGGGATTCCGCCAGACCAGCAGAGATTGATTTTCGCTGGCAAACAATTGGAAGACGGACGCACACTTTCTGATTATAACATTCAAAAGGAATCGACTCTTCACCTTGTACTTCGTCTCCGAGGTGGTGATCAATGATTCCATATATTTATTGATCTCGGTTTAATAAGGTAAATTATATCTACTAAATAGAAATAAATTTTTTTACTTTTATTCGTGATAGCTGCTGAAATGATACATATAATTCTGTTAATGATGTACTCTGATAAATAAATAAAGTATAAATAAATAAATGGTATAAAGTATGTAATTTCTGTTTCCTTTTTGTAATTTTCTTTATAATATAATAATGCACATATAAATAATAAATAAATATTGCATAGGCGAGTGAAATTTTTTGTATGTAACTAAATTTTTGTTGTTCAAAGTTTAGTTTGTATTGTTGAATTCAAAAAGTTGGGAAGAAGTATTGTATTTTTTAACATTGAAAATAGCCTTGCGATAGTTTCAGTACATATAAGAAATTTTTAACTTTTGAATATAATTGACTTTTGTTCCGATTAAAAGTTGCAGTCAGACGAGGTATATGACAAGATGTTTATTTGCGTACTTCGTCTGTGCTTCAGCGTAGAGTGCGCTAAAGAATCAGAGATCTTTTTTCTTGGTCGGTATTTCAGATTCTGAGACTCGAAGTCCTATTTCATGTCCGGTCTATTCTATCTTTAATCAATGACTAAAGTTATTTCTCATGTCTTCGTACAGATGTCGCAGCTTTAGTGTTTCGTAGTGTTTCAGCGATTACAACCTTTGCAAGCGAAAATTTTGAAATTAATGAAATTCTACGAACATATGTAAGTAATTTACCACAAATTTACTTTCTAAGTAGTAAAATTCTCATATTTTTCGATTTCATGTTGTAACTCGCAAAGTGTAAGGGACAAAAAGAGTTTTGAGACGAGACAGTTACTTCTTTTAATTGGAACTATTACATGGTAACAGATATCAATTATTTACAATTTTTGTGTAATTTTATGTTTAGCGCGTGCAAAAGTAAAGACATACACTTTTATTCATGGAAATTCAAACGTGTGCTAAAAACATTTGAAAATTTTCATTTTCATGACTAAATCTACCGTGATTTCGAATTTTCTGAAATTTGATGTACCATCTTATCCTACCATTTTGAATATAATATTTGAATTTGAATAATATTTGAATTATTCAGGAAATCCTAAAAAATTTAACCCTGACATTCAAAAGTCAATGAAAAACGACGAAAAAATATCGTCGAGGGATAAAATATAATTATATATTATATTTTATTAAATTATATACCACCTACCAAATATCGGCACGAACTTTCCGGACAACTCAATATTTTCAAACGTATGAAAAAAAAAAGGAAAAAAAAGCAAACTCGAAATCGTTAAAGTTCGTGCTTTAAAATGAAACTAAGCGGATTATCGCACGATGTTTTCCTTTTTTCATAGCGGTTTAATGTATCGACAATTTTTTTCAACGAACAATTTCGCGACCGACTTGTAAGCCGTTCATAATCCGAGTGAAAATAAACACATTATTCATACGCGTCGTTGTATTTCGTATAAATTTAAGGGAATTGAACGGGGCGATGCGTAATGGTCAGTGGCACTGGCGACGTACAGTCAGTCTACAATTATTTATACTTCAGCTGGTTGGATGCACGCGCCAAGCAATTCGATTAAAATTTTCACGCGCTGACGAGAGACGCGAACGAATTTCCGTGCGTTCCAGAGCCACCGTCCGGCAGTTTAATATCATCGCCGGAATTACGAAAATTACCGTTCAATTCTGTTGTACTTAAAAACTTTATACGCGAGAATACCACTGATCTACAATGTTGCGCGCGATGTATAAGCGTCTGTTATCAACGTGCTGTTTTAAGGTGGCACGTTCTCCCACGAACGCTGCAAAATCGAACAATTTTTTCACGAATGTTTCTTTTCTCTACAGTGACATAAAGTTACTTTTTAATTGATCGATTCTTCAAATAAGCGCGTGTTTCAAAAAAAAAAAATTAGGAAGTATTCCCATCGTTATTGTCCATACCAAAATTGTAGTTTTATATTTACGTTACCGTGTGTTTTTGACTAGAGAATTAACGAAATTTCTTTACATTATCTCGCATATAATGTTTTTTTATATCTAGAAACAATTCTCTTGTATCTTATGATAGTCCAGATATTTATGCTACGTTACATATTTATTATACGACTCTCATCTTCGAGCTTAATTGTGAAAATGTCGTTTAATATACCTAGAGCGCAGGTAACACGTAAATATGATATAACGTTCAATTAAAAGTTTAACGTAACTCGATTTTGGATAAGCGGCAGAGCGAAATGAATTTTTCGTACTCTCCCGGCACTAATTATCATTCGAAACACCGCCTTTCACCGCTTAATCGTGTTAAGTCGTTTCTCAGCTCCCCGTTCTAATTAATTTTGCTCGTTTCGAGTCCAGTCCCGGGAATAACACTTTCGGTGGGTCTAATTGTTGTAGTAACTATAATTTTCGTTACAAAGAGTGCGGTTTCTCTTTCTGGCCACGACATGTGTGGCACAAATGTATGAAATGATACATATATTTCAACCGAGACTCTTTCATCCGTTATAATTTCCACGCATAATCACAACACAATATGTAATATATTTATTTAAATAACTTCAGTCGTAGTTCCATGAAAAATATCAAAACATAGTGTGATATCAGTAGATATTATAATATGATAGATATAATATAATACATTATAATACATTATAATACATTATAATACTTTATAATACATTATAATACATTATAATACAGTACATAATATCATATAATGTTGCATATAATACACAATTATATTGTACGCTACTGCAAGTGTCAAGGAAAAAGTATCTCGTGATTTTAGCGTAATTTACATCGCGATAAAACGCGTAATTAACTTTCGCGCCGGCCGGATTAAAATTTTGATTAAATCGTATCGTCCGTGTAATTAACGGGAACGTTACTCGCATTTCGCTAGCGAAACGTTGTTAGATAAGGTCATTTGTAAATACAAATCACTTTGTTTGATAAATTACGAATTGGAGTGAAGATTAGTTCTAACTGGAGATATTAACTGGCGATTGAACTGAATATTTAACTTTAACGAATAAAAAGTTTTCGATAAAAACGAAGTCTTCTTTTTATTGAAATGGCAACGCAAGAAAGTTTTCTTTTTTTATATATTTAAATATATTTATATTTTACATTTACATATTCCAGCGAGTTTATTTAAATTGCCAATCAAACGCAAGTATTCCAAGATATTCGAAAAGATGATGGCAAATCGTTTCAAGAAACGAAACGTTATTAATCTAGCTAATTAATCAATACACTTTATACAATTTACTTTGTATCAATGTATACATGTATACATTTTCTATCTTTTTTTTTTCTATCTTGAATTCATCCACAATTTTGAATTCTTCGATGTAACACTTCGAAATTAATACACGAAGGGATCCATTTTGAAACTCTCGAATTACCAGACATTAAAAGTGTTTCTTTATTCTTTCAATCGATCTGAAATCTCACATTCGAATCTCCAAATTTAGTAACAAAAATAATCTCCTCTGTGACAATTCATTTTCACATTTCCCCTGACAGTGACTTAACAACGTCTCTTAAAACGATCCATTCTCAGGGGCCTCGTCCCCGAATCGTTCCAACTCGCACGGAACTTATGACTTATCGTTGCCAACAGGTCTCTTATCTGCGAGAGGAAAGATCGCGAGAAGAGGAAGAGAAAGGAGGAGGAGGAGGAGGAGGAGGAGGAGAGAGGCTCCACCGAAAGATCCTCGATAATCCTGCAACGGTTCGGCGGCCGTGAGGACACGAGGAGCACGTCGTGTTTCACGGCGGAGCGTGTATCGCGTGTGTTGCCTAATGGTGGAAGGAAACGTTATCCAGAGGCGGGCAATGGACGGGCATTACTGTACCGGCGTAGCCCTGGTAGGGCCGAGAGAAGTCAGCCTCCGGGATATGGACTCGTACTCAGTCTTCCAACTGGTCTCGTACCGCGCTGCTCTATGCAGCGTGTCACACAGCCCCGCGAACAGCGGCAGCTTAGTTAACAACGCCGCTCTGCCGCTCCGTCGTCGTCGATCGTCGTCGTCCGATCGCCTGGATCGGACCACCTTCCTCGTTCACCGGTTCGCTTCGCCCAGTGTGTCGTGCACGATTCTCCTCCGCGAGAGTTTGTCCTGGCATCGGCCTGGATTCGTCTTGGAATCGTCCTCTGGAATCGATTCGAGTGGAATTATTCTGGCGGATCTCCTTCGATCTTGGTACCGAAATTCGATCTTACCGAGTTTCTTGCTTTTCTCGGGATTCTCGCGCAACCGTTTCGCGAGATTTTTTTTTTTACGAGTCTCTCGTTTGACTACGAGACAGTTACGAGAAGAGCATTCTCGGGCGAAATTCCAATCGAATCCTCGAGCAACGGCGGCACTTTCGTTCGATTATCCGTCGAACTCGCGAAATTTTCCATTATATTCGGTTTTCGCTCGACTACGGAATTCTCATCGAGTTCTCTCGAACGGCTCTCGTTCTTTAACATTTCCCCTCTTTCGACATTTTTATCTTGCAAATACTCTCGCGAAATTTCAGTCGAATTCACGCGTAGAACTTTCGCGAACGTTCCGTCGAAAATTCTCGTCGTGGAATTTCCCTTCGTTTATAGTTACATTCGCGAGTTCCGCTGAATTCTCGAAACTTACCTTCCGATATTCTCGAGTTCTTCTCTGTGCGCAGAGCCAAAATTCTCGCCGAACTCGTCGGAAGAACTCGCTGCCGAGGAAACTTTCTTCGAGACTCTTCGCGAAATCCGCCGATGGATCCGTGAGATTCGATTCGAGTCAAGTTCGGCACGAGAGAATAGGAGTTCATCACACGGGATCGAAGTGCACGCGCGCTTTCGGATTTGCCCATGACTCGGTGAAGAACGTCGGCTGTGCGACATCGACATCGGCATCGACATCGAGTGGATTTACCGGGGAGCCGAGCCTTCGACACGGAGGATGACGCAGAAGTAACGACGACCCAGTGGATGCAGACACAGAGCAGCCAGACTTCCCGTGGCAACGCGATGGACCTCCTTCTGTTGATCGGATTGCTTCCCCTGATATCAGGTACGAGCCTTTTGTATTTTTTTGCAACGGAAACTCGCGTTCGCCAGAAACTGGCTCGCGAACTTGTATCGTATCGTATCGTATCGTACGTACGTACCAAGCGTGCATTTTCGCATATTCTCGGGTTATAAATATCGATCTAATACTTGGCTGGAGCAACGATGCGATGAGATGTCGGAATCTGTGGAAAGAAGCAAATATTTAAAGAGCAAGGGGAAAGAAAAGGTTGTCCGAGGGAGTGTATACCGATAAACTTCCTCGGCTTTCGTAGAATATTCGACGTCTTACGGCGAACGTGTGACTGCCGGTTGTTTAAGAGTGTTTTTCGTTGTAAACGCCACGCGCTTCTTTGTTGCACCGTTTTTGACGTTGTAACGTCTAATTTGTCATGTTTCAAATGTATAATATGTATTTAATATGTATTAAATATTTATATATTATATATTTTTTCTATCATATATATGTTTAAATATATATTAAATTAATATATAATATATTTAAATATATATTAAACACATAGGTGCTGTCATGTAGGTAATTACGATCGATTAACTTTCAATGTTTAAATATAAATTTCTTGCGAGATATCTAAATATCTCGTGTTTAACATATTTCACGTCTTGTATCGTTTTATGTCTCATATCGTAGGACTCCGTTTATAGAAACTTGTTGATAATCAACGAGTTTATATGCCTAATTGGAGTTGGTGTATGATGGGAGTTTGCTCATTCTCCTCCATCGTTCGTGATTTTCCGTTCATTTAGCTAATAACAGCCAACGTTCGAATAAATGCATTCGATTTATAAGAATTCGTTTAATCGAGCCCGCAACTCGAACATTTGAAATTTCGTTCGAAAAACGAACCAAGTTCGTTGATAAATGTTTGTCATAAAATACGAATACGAATTGGCTATTGCGTGTAAAAGTAAGCTTCATCTTCAATAATTTTTATTCTCGATGAAAATTCTAGTTTTTCGAAAGTTATGAAAATGAAGACGCGGTTTAAACGCGGATTTTTCTGAATTTTCCGCGTGTTCATCAAACCGTTAAAGTTTCGAGTATAGTACATCGTCACTGATTATCTCTAAATTTTCGTGCCAAATTCTCGCACCGAAATTAATCAAAAATCTTATTTTCTCATCCTCGTCAAAAACGGGAGACAAAGAGACGAAAAAGCGAACGAACTTCAAAGTACCGCCATTTTTTTTAAATTATTGACTTTTTCTTCACTCCGTCAGCTGGCGTAATTAAACGCGTTTTAATTAAGGGTCCCTCCGATCCTTTTTTACGAACGAGAGCCAAAAAAAAAAAAAAAAAATATCGCAACAATTCTCGAAACGTTAAAATTAAATAAATTTTACGACATTCAAAGAAAAATTTAAACGATACTAAAAGGTACACATACAAACTGAAAGTTGAGAAATTTCCCACTTCTAATTTCTATAAAAAAAAATAATTGGAAAAAGACTTCAGAAAACTGCTCCCCAAAGTAAAAATAAATTCTCTTCCTGTTTTCTTCCATCGTTCCCTCGATTTTTCATTTTCGACGGTACAAAGTTCTCGAATGACGAAAACTTTCGTTCCACCGCGCAATGAGAGACGATCATTCGGACGCAACGATCATTCTCCGACGACTCCATCGACGCCGAATTTAATTGCTATCAATTCTTGGTGATTAACTTCTTCGCGCTCGTCGAGAGGCATCCGATAATGGCTCGATACATTATCCCGAGCTGACTGGCATCGAAACGAGCCAGGCGGAATCCGTTGTTCCGTAAAACCCTGGTGCCAGCTATTTTTGACGGAACATCGGCGGCGTGGATCATCGAAACGCGATGTTTTCATCGACGTTCTCCTCATAATCAAAATATATTCTTCGGTCGTGTGATAATTCGCGCGTACCTATTGTTTAAATAAGAAATTCTCGTTCGTTTGAAAAGAAATGCAAGCACGGAGAATGATTAAATGAAATGGACCGAGATGAGCGATTGTAACGAATAACGAGGAATTCTTGCTCGCGTTTGAAAGAAACGAAGAAACGTGAAAATGAATATAACAAGATCGAAATGTAAGCATATTCTTGTGCGGATAACAAGTGTTGATATAAGTAAGATTGAAATATGATTATTATGTTCTTTTTACGCTCATCTTCTTCCAATCGACGTGACAGCGCACAAGATTGATTTTAAATAAATTTTTATTACCTTCTCAGCGACTACCTCTGTAAGATATGGATCGTATGGATCTATTATACCACTGTTTCTTCACACATCGTTGTTCTCTTCATTGTTCTTGTTTCACTAGCAGACACAGATTTCTTCTTGTTTCATCTTTTTGTCGAACTGAAAATATAAACGCAGCGATTGTGATGAAGAAATTCTTGTTCGCTTGAAATATGAAGAGAATACGCAGAGAATATAAGTATGGAGATTAAAGTACGTGCTATTTGTGTCCATTTTGTTCCAGAATTGATCGAAAGTCAATGTTAAATCAATTTTTGTTAATTCTCTGTGCATCATCCTTTCGTTTCTTTACACTTCCAAAGCCAACTATTTAAAACTTGGATTGGCCATTGTGACCTCGATCTATAGCAACGTTATCAGTTCCCGTTTTCTTATCGTAAATGAACCGCGAACTTTCATGCATTCTATAATGTTTCTACTTTTTTTTTGATTAAATAATTCTCCATTTATATTCCATTTCTTCCATTATCTGTGCAACGTGTAAAATGTCGAATCGCGTTGTTGTCTATCTATCGAAGATACATAGGAATTCTCCGGCAGGGGGGGGGGATATTTCACAAAGAGGAGCAAACGTATCGCAATTTCGTCTAGCAATTTCGAGAATTTTCGTTGCGCACGTCTGAAATATCTGCCGGCCGTATTTTCGTGTAAACGCATAATCGGCAAAGGACACGCGATGTTTCGCCGGGCACAGCTGCCACGGGGCAACGGGGCCAATTTTTATTTTTCTGTCAACAACGCTTTATTACGCGACACAGGGTGAACAACTACGCCTCTACCTCTCTCTCTCTCTCTCTCTCTCTCTCTGTATATCAAGGCTTCCCTCTTCCATTTTTGGCCTCCTCGTCCTCTATTTAACAACATCCTTCCCTCGTTCAATGGGATTCGTGCTTTCTGAAATTGTCAGACACGCGACTTTTTTTGCTTTTAATAGTTCAATAATTACTCTATAGTAATTGAAGTTAAATCATTTTTTTAATATAACGAGGATTAATTTCATCGGTAGACTGCGGATTTTTGTGCAGGTGCTTGTACTTGGGAAACTTCAAAGTGCGAAAACGCACGGAAATGTACGAAACAAGGCATAAACTTTAGTACCCGTGTTTGGTGCCGTTATAATTTCGAGGAAAGTCGCTTTTTACTGATTCTGAACTGAATAAAACAAAAATAAGGGCTATGTATGAATTTTGGAACCACCGCGTGTCGAGGAGAACGAAAGAGAATGGCAAGCGATTTTCCGCGACGATTCGCCCTCGACATGCAAATGATCTATCAGGGAAAATCGTCGGAAATTCAGTCGGTCGCGCGTCTCGTGCCTTTTAAAACGCGTCTTATGGCTGGTTTACACCGGACGGATGAACGTAAATGAACGCGGGCGTGAACTGTCCGGTTTATAAGCGTTGGCACTCGAAACGTTTGAGATGACGGGAGAAACGTATATTCGTGACGAAAAATCAACGAAAAGACAATTTTTGGCAATGTGAATTTGGCCTTTTACGGAACACGATGTTTCCTCTTGTATGGAATGGACTTAATAATTGAAAGGATCATCAACACACGAGATTCAAATTATTCTTTTAATTTAAATGCGATCGCGATGGTCAAATTTTAATGCGAAGTTTTGAATAAAATTAATTTTGATTTTCGATACAAATATTTTTGGAGAACCTCGTAACCAAATTTAGTAAAAAATTTTACAAATGTACCCTCGGTTAACCAGATATTGAATTTTAGCATTTTCCATTTATAGAAAATTAAAGAAACATGCCACACAGAAAAATTATAAAATATTCAGAGTGTAACAATCGTTGTACCATTGTGTAGTTAAATATTCCACATTGTCGTTAGAGATTTCCATTCTTTTAAGTTTTGTTCATAAAAGTATAAAATTGCGCAAAGTAATATAAAATTATGCGTGTGCACGTGGTTGAAAATATTCACACTCATACAGTTGGAAACATTCGTTATCATATTGTACCATTTTATAACATAGTCACGCCAGTTGTAATTATCAACAACAAAATTACGAAATTTGACGCAACACACGTGACATGAATATAAAAGTTTCCTGCAGGCCTACAAATATTATGCGCGCTTACTCTTTTCTCAAGTGTGGAAGCGGCTTAAAGCTCAACGTTTGCAGGAAGCGTTTTGGTCGTCTTTGGGTGACGATCGTTGAAAAATTCATCGAACACTACGATCACGTTGTTGTTCCGCGCGAAATTTCCGTCGTGCAACAACCTTCCAATGGATTTTTCCGTCGGAGAACGCAGGAAAGGCGGAGTTTTCGCGGTTGATCTCGCGTTTCCTCGCCGCGCGTTACTGTGAATTTCGCCGTACTTGGTATCCGTACTTACCAACTTCGTTACCAGCTTTCGCCGGTTCGGGCTTTGTGCTTTCTCACGCGAATTCCGCTTGATAACCAAATTGCGTTTAACAACGGCTGGCCAACTTTCTTTCTGTTTCACGTTCGTCCGTGCGACGCAATTTTGGCGAATCACATTCCCGAGTCTCTAATACCTGCAACGCCGAAAGTAATATAAATTTTTAAGAATTTCTGCGAATTCCTTATACACGAATTTTTAAGAAAATATTTTCGAACTTTCGCAATATTTGCATTTATGTTGCAATTAATATCTCTAAATGGATATCGGTGAAAATACCGCGCACAATTATCAGAAATTTATCGAATCGAACATGTCAATAAGAGAATACTGCGGTATTTTTCTGAAAAAGTATGGATCATATGTTCCATATTTTCTGAAATTTCACGTTTCACATTTCTAGTACGTGGAACTTTTCATGAAAATTCGCAAGTATTCTCTCAAATAACACGTGTTAATGGATTTGATAGATTGAAAAGGCTTCAAAAACCTTCTTCAATTCTTCGAAGAAACTTTCGTTTCTTAAATTTTCATTATACTTATATTACTTATATATTATAAGTATATTATTATACTTATATTACTTGTATACGACATCATTTTCTAAACCGTTTCTTTCGAATTCTTCGTTATTTTATTACACTAACAAACGTATGCAGAACAATCTACATAATTCGTAGTCACACAAAAGTGTCATTGGTATTCGTATACTTTTTTTCAGTATATTGTTGCCTAGTGTACTACTTTCTTGTACCTCTTCGAAAGTAAATCGTTCGAAAGCAACGTTCTTGAGTAAACTACGATCTGTCATTGTCTCATTTCCGGTCTCACTGACGTTACGAGCTTTAGAGCAGCACAATGCGAGACCTGTCTCTCGATACACGCGCAAGAAGCATCCTCCCCCTTCGCCATTTCGTGAAATTTTTTCTTTCTTGTCCGCGTTTCCGCGAAGTCCTAGTTTCGACACACGGTGTGGTATTTCACCGAATCGTGTACCATTATGACGAAAGCATTTGGTTCTTAATTTCCTTCCTTGAACGATCAATGACAGTGCGATTTGTCTTCCACGCAAAAAACACCGTATTCTTTGCATTAACATTGTGTAATAAGCGTCTGATAAGATTAATCGTAGATCAACTTTTGAAAAAACAAGTCACTTCCGCAATTTTGTTCATCGCGAAGTATCTAATAGTAGCAAATTCTGCATCGTAATGTGATCGATTTTACTTTTTTCTCTACATTTCAATTTAATTTTAATTATGAAATGAATCGTGCTACGCGTTGAATTATTTTAATGAACAATACGAATGTACGTCAAAACACATCTTTCGTCTTTAATCGTCTCGAATATACTTGAAACGCAATATTTCAAGTGATTTTTTTTTTAAATCAAAAATGTTTTATAATAAATCAGTTTTAACCAAAAACTATATATATATACATATTCGTATATAGTAGAAGAGAAAGTATTTTCTTGGTTACACACCAGATTCCTATTTTTACGTTTCCTTTTAGTTTCACATTGCGTGAAACGCGAAACAAATTCCTCCGACTCTAAAAATAGAGATGAAATTCAATTTCCCCTTTCTTTTTATTCCAAATCGATATTATTCGGAAGAAATTCTGGACTAGACGCAGAAGAATTATTGCTCGTTAGTACGTGTTTCTGTCACGTGATCTGTCGCATCAGTGATCGCTGCTATATTACGGTAATTGTATACACTCAGCTCCGGGGCTTGGTTTGGATAGCGGTGCTCTAAATCGACATCAAATTGCCAGCTATATACTGCAACGTGAACGAAACGAGAGCCACTCTTGCAGCTATTCTTGCAATAATCGATAGAATGTTATTAAAGCGTTCGTTTGGCACCTATCAAAATTTTCCCAAATTTACCAAAATTGTAAGATGCTTTGTTCTAAAATCTAAATAGACAGACCAATCTAAATGTAAATGGATCGTTTAAAGTGATCCGGTTAACAAGTTAACGTACTAAAATTTTACTTGTCAAGTATTTTAATACTTGAACAACCTTCTAATTACGAACATATATGATCATAAATGTATGGAACATCATATTTAAGAAAGCACAAAGTAATTCACTTAACAAGTTAACTGTGAAGAATATTTTTACCATTTCATTATTCTACTTTCTTATTATTTTACAATTTGCCACATTTTATTATTCTATAAATCTTTAGAGAATAGCATTTTTCAAAGAGGAACTGTTTTACACAAGAAACTGTGCAAGTAAAATTTGCTACCTCGACAAACGTAACGTTACAGATCCGAAGAGATTAACGATAATGTTTAAGACATAAGTTATTCGACTCGAAGGAACAAATCATTTCTTTCCTGGAGACACAGATATTTCAGAACTCAAAGAAGCAAGCTGTAATATAGCTTACACTGTAATATACGTATAATGTATAATGTAATACAATATAATATAATATAGTATCTTTGATGCTATACTTTCGTAATATAATATTATAATATAATATAATATAATATTTCGTAATGTAATATAATATAGTAGCTTTGATGCTATACTTTCGTAATGCTCTTGTATCATTAATAGTAACAACGATACCACCGTATAATAAAATTACTCAGATACCCTGTGTACAATGTAATATAACATGATATAATAATTATATAATATAATGTAATATCTTTGATACTATACTCGTGTCATTACTGTGTGACGACGACATCACTTTGCAACAGAATTACTCAGACACCCAGTGTACAAACCTCACACGTATTTCAAATTTAAACATACGTACGTGAGATAGGGATCTTCGCATCAAACACTTCCGTCAACCTATGCATTTGTACACACAGGCACACCATCAAAATTAGAATATCAACTTATCAACACGCAAGCGCAGCATGAAATTCGAGGGGATTTATCCAAATCTGGCGGACACGCTCAGAGACTGACCGTGTCAGCAGGGCGAGGCTCGCCCTTTTCAAGCTTGCCTCGTTTATGCACGCACGTACACACGTGCATCCGCGTATCGTTTTTATTGGAACACACGGTGTGCCGGAGCTGCAGCTGCGAGCCAGAAGCTGCAGAATCTTCGCGGCTCGAGATATCGCGATGTCCCCTTTGCACTCGTTTCGCCGGCGCTCGCCTGCCTCGCCAGCTTTCTTTTGTGTTTTCTCGCCGGTTCTGTACCAGTGGTTCGACCCGTCGACTAAATATAGAGGCGTCGCAAGGGTCTGTCCCGCTGACGGGTCAGAAGTAACTTGTTGCTATTAGCGGACGAGGGTCGAAAGCGCAGGAGGAGCTCCGCGAGAGGCAACCTTAAGTTATCCAAATGTCACGAAATAAGAGGCACCGTTGTTAAGTGTACAGGGTGGTTCGTAACTGGTGGCACGGCGATTGGATATTGGCTGACTCAACGGGAGAAACTATGTCCGGGGGGGAGAAGAGAGAATGAAATTTTCTTCGTTCGGCTCGAGGAAATCAACTCTAGAATTTTATCTTGTTTTAGCGCTATATATTTAATATATATTTGTAATTATAATTATAATTCATAAGACTCTTGTTTCAGTAAACTAACATTGCTGATACTTGGGTTTATAAACACTTCTAAACGTCACGGAAATTTTGTTTTGTACAAAAATTGTTGGAAATCTTTGTAACATAGATTCCGCTATTTTATTGTACTAATTGCATAAACAATCTTTTCCTTTAATTCATCTTGATATATAATTGATTTGATATGACTCTACCAATAAAAGTCTAAAATTTAGACGAGGAGGTGGCCAAGCTATTTAGTAAAAAATTTCTGACATGACGATTTGCTTAAATGTATAGCGCTGGATAGAACTTTGGAGTTGATCTTCTCGAAAACGAAGCGTCGAGTGAAAAAATTTCATTCTTTTTTCTTTCATTATTTTTTCTCGTCGCATCATCTTACATCCGATTGTATCACCAGTTATGAACTATCCTGTATACGAAGAAAAAAGACTATACACGCAACTGTCGACACTTTGTTAAATCATCCTTTGGATTGACAGAGACATTTTTAACGACGTTACAGAAAGAAATAACTAACGCGACGTTGTTGATGTTTCTCCCTTTTTATCTTCTTTAGTGTTGATTGCGGCCTTTTTTTTAAAAGGAATTTTAGTTAAATTTGGAGGAAATAGAGAATAATGTATTCTAATTTTCGATTATCAAGTGTCAATAATTTTTCTAAAATTCAGGAAATTTATTTAGAAAATTAGAATAGATTTTGATATTTTTTAAACTTTGTTTAGTTTGATATTCCTTGCAGATTTTTTACTGCGACCTTCATTTTCTGCGCGTAATGTAACACGTTATGTGTTAAAATACTCTAGGTAAAGAAATTACTATTAGACGTGTATTGATATTAAAAGACTGGAACGTGTGGTCAATATTTCTCACAAGAAATAAATTAATTAATAATAACGTTATAATGATATTTAAAACGTGAAATTTCTATTACTTGTTCTTTCGCAGTTAACAAAAAGACATGTAATTGCATAAAAATGCACAAAAATACACGACTTTAAAAATCACTGTTAATTAACTAAAAGACACAATTAACTAGAACCAATATTAATTAACTATCAAGACACATCGAGACGTCCTACATCTGGAAAAAAATCATGTTTTGATAATTGTACCATATTAGTTGATTACCAAATGACAATTAATTTGTCATTTAATCTTTAATCATGTACCATATGATACATTTTATACACCTTTTTCCTCACTCTGCGTTACTTTCTCCATTTTCTTAAAATTGCTAAAACTCCGCCGTCTTTTAATTAAATCAACACTTTTAGCGTTTTTCCTTCTTTCTCTCGTTCAGATCCCCGCGACCATGAATCGTTGAATAAAAGAGGGACACATTGTGCGGCTTCCAGCCCGTCAAGCTTCAACGATGATTCGAAATATCGCTTCTCGCTCCCTCCCTTTCCTTTCCTTTCCGTTCCTTTCTTCTTTTTACGAGCACACATAACGTCTTCGTGGTACATTTCTTCGTTCGTCGACGCTTCGCCCGTCAATCGGACTCCGTTTTATGGATTCCCTTTTACTATTCGATTCTGGAGCGACGTTTTGCCCACCCCGTCTGTTTCACCGCTTTGAACGCGTTCGAAGATTTTCCAAACGATCGTGCCCTTCTTACTCCCTGCTCCCTCACCCTGTTCTTTTTCATCCTGCACTTTGCTTGAGAAAGAAAAAGGGAGAAAGAGAGAAGAAAAGGGCCGAAAAACGTTAAATAAATACGTACTTTGCGTAATTTTGCAGAGTTCTACTGCGGTAAGAATCTGTCAATTCTCTTCTACTAGTGTGACTTTCGTTTAGGTATGCGACAATAGGGGACAGAATCGGCAAGAGTTCATTTAATTGGACACCGATTGAAATTTCAAATCGGTTAAAACGGATGGAAGTGTTCTACGATATGTGTTCTGTAATATAATATTTTCCTCCTCTCCTTTTCTTTCTTGCCACCTTTTCGTTCTTGGCCACCTTTTTCCCGACAAGCGCCTTTATTTACGGCACTGGAGGCGAAGAGAAATGGTAACAGGGACGCGAAACAGCTTAATGACACCAGTAACACGACTAATTTATGCTCGCGGCAAAAGTGTTCAGCTCGTCGCCACCGATGATTATATTTTCATCATTATTTTACGACAGTATTAAAGGATCCGATATATCGGTCGGTTGTACGAACTTGCTTAATTTGATTCTTACGTCTATAATTAGAGGTCCATAATTTAGCCGGGCGCGTAGACGCTCAATGGAGCCGGGACGAAAGTAATGTGCACGCGTTATTAAACAGTTTGCTCAGTTCTGCTGATCTTTCCTGCCGAGCAGCATATTTTTGACTGCATGCATTATTTTTGACTGTATTAATAACGAGCGAATAATTTTTGGAATGAAACTGAAACTCGTGCGTTTAAAGATGCAAAAATTCGCGGAGAATTCGTACAGCGTATGAATGCAATACTTGTTGCGATAACTATCGAGTGAAACGAATTTTTCTATCTTTTGATCGTCTTTTAATAAAAAAAGATCCAATAACCAAAGGTTAAAAATTAGCAACAACGGATTAATTTATTTCATTGAAAATTATTATTAAATTCATAGTATATTTACAGTTGTTATAATGTACGTAATAATATACAACCTACGATATGTATTATTATGTATATTATAATAACAGTTCATAATATAAATACACTATGAATATATTACCACATATATTATTAATATATAATGTAAAGTTATGTTAATAGCATAATTATTCGTTGCATAAATATTAAATTTGTGTACATATTTTGAATAATAAAATGTCGCAGCATATACTGAAACTCTAAACATCGAGTTGACCGGTCGTCCTCGTTTAACGGGTTAAAAACAGCGACAAATAAACGCAAATTACAGGCAAATAAATTACTACAAAATGTTCGAGAGCAATTAGCCCCTTTACAAAAATCCCAACGTTGCTCCACTCCACCCCCCCTCATTAAAAAACATTCAAGCAAAATAATTATCACTTTTGCGTAATATTTCAAGAATCAGTTATGTAGTACGTGCCTTTTGAATATACAAATTAAATATATATATAATATATGCGTGTAAATAATAAATTCGATTTAAATTAAACGCACAGTGCATCAATAGTAATGTCTGAAATTAATAATTTTATTCTAGCGTTCGACTCATCTAATGCTACCTAACATTATTGCATCAACTGTAATAGCTTGTACAAACATAATCAATTACCGTGAACGGAAAAAAAAGAATTTCAACAGGGACATTATAACAGCAACACAGTTCAAACGCTTTATCGCTGGTTCCATGCCGGTCCCAGCTACGACAATACCTTACACGCGTACCATATTTATACGATATATCATTGCAAACTGTGACATTATCCTACCTCCATAAAACACTGTATCCCGCGGATCCATGCCTTTTTTCGTAACATTCGTTGGCGGAGAGTTTGAGGATTCTTTGAGGGTTCGTTGCTTCCATTTTATCACTGAAAGTGATTTTAGCGGGGGTAACCCAGAAAATCGGGCCTCTTCAGGTGCAACGCTAGTGCAACGAAAATTAGCGATTGGTTGATTTTGGTCACGTGATTCGTGGGGGAGTGGCGTTGTCTGGTACTGAGCGATCGTGCCTGTAATTTGTATCGATTCAAATGTTTGCATATCGATAAAATTTTAGGACAAAAAAGTCGTCTTCATTTTCTAGTCGGAACAGTTGCTTCTGGGCCTTTCAGTGGGCCTTTTTGATTCCTGCTTGTTCTTTTCCGATTAAGTATTAACATTTAGTCAACTCCATAAATATTAATAATTTAAAATACGAATATCTCACGATCAACATTCGACGTTGATATACATATATATCATACGAGAATCAAGAATTTTGAATTTTGTTTTTGATTTTGAGATTTTTATGTCTTGAAAACTCGAGTGAATACTCAATGTATAATTTCTTGCATCTCATACCTATTATAAAATACTTAAAGTCTTTGATTCTATTGCTTCTACATACAATATGTCGCGTGACGTTATGAATATTTATCAAGACGTTGGTTACTTTCGAGATATTGAATATTTATCGAGATCCCCCCCTCCGCCGAGATTACCAAGATTTCAAGATTTCTAAACTTGCAGCGCTCTTCAAGAGTTCCGTACTTCCAAGACTTTCACCCTCTGATACCTCTCAACACTCCTAATACTTTTTTAACATCGAGCCACACTGTGTGACTCGAACTTTTCTCAATACTGAAAATCATCAGAACTTCTAAGACTTGGCAACTCGAATAAATTCTCGATGATACTTTGTAAAATCGTTAGAATTCAAGGCTCTCGGTACTTTAGGTAGAAACATAAGGAAATATTTGAGATTTAACAAGAGAAGCGTTTCAATTGAAAATGGAGATCGAAACTCTAGACGACCGCTGAATCTGCGAACGAGAAGTTCGCCAAAAGTGACCCAAATCGTGGGTTTTCGCGACTTTTCTCGTCTTTTTTTTCCTCCCTTCCCGCCGAAACGAGTCGACGATACGCCAGACGGAAATACCAGGTGCACGCGTCGATAATCAGAGCAGTCTGCGAAAACCCACGGAACACGGCCCACGGAAACGACATTCCATCGCGGCTTGTGTGACGCTTTACAGCTTTATTGCCACGCGATTATCGAGTATGCGTGGTCGCACGATCCGCCGGATTCACGCTGATTTTCACTTTTATTTTCGTGTCGAAGAACGAAAACGGTTGTAGTAGCCGGCGCGGCGCGGTAGGATGAAGTGTTTCTCTTTCTCTCTCTCTCTCTCTCTCTCTCTCTCTCTCTCGGTGGAGATGCACGTGATCTATAAAGGGGAGACGAGTATTTTAGATGGCTGGCTGTGCCTCGTGTATATACATATGTAAGCGAGAACGCGCGCCCAACGAGGGAAATTCTTTGTGGAAGTTTGTTTGTACCTTGGATTGAGTTACTCAGGGGAAGATGGTTGTTTGTGTTCCGTGAGACGACGCGCACATGCATATTAGGCTTCGTGGTAGTTTTCTGAAAGTAATTGTGCATTTTTATTTATCTTTATTATATTAAAAATATATACCGTGTTACATATTTTTGTTATTTTACCGCATAATTTATACCATGTTACGTTATTCGTATTACATCATTTTTTCAAACAAATGAAAATCGATTATCGCTTTGTTGTCACCACGAGATCAACGATATAATTTTTACGAATGTCACATTTATAGGGTGAATCAACAAGTTTAATGACATTCTAATTGTTAAAGAACCATTGGAATATTTTATTTTCATTACCCGATTCGGTATTAATTTTATTTGACATGTAAGGACAGCGATATTCCCCGGTATGTGAAGTTTCAATTACCGGGTCATGCATGAAGTCTCATGAATATCTAATGGAAATTTCGATCTATTGGAAAGTTACTTTTAGCGTAATGATGTTCTCGTGTACGCGGCGCTTTAAATATAACGCGCCGCGCGAATTAAAATTTCAATGAAATCGACGTTCTACCGTGGATCGAGTTAAATTCGCAGTGAAAATTTTACATTTTTTAAAAATTTTCTCTGCTTCACGTGTTCGTAACCAACCGTAACTTTTCAAAAGCCTTGGCATACATTTTTATACATTTCAGCAAATATTGTTAAAGAATTGCATCACTGCAGAGAAGAAGTGACAATAATAATAAATTTCTCTCGTTATTTGTAGAAAAATAATTTCGAAATTTGACAATTCTATCCATCTATTATTGAATATTTCAACAATATTGTCACGAAGATTCTACAATTTACTGTTTATTTTTGAATTAATTATTAATACAGATACGTAACATGTATTTCTATACGTACATAGTCGTAATATATTTTTACAATTTGACAATTAGTAACAAAATTCTATGTTCTACGAACAATATCACCCCAATTACCCAAGAGGACCCAGCTGATCAGATTTCTATCACTGAAAGTGATTTTAGCGGGGGTAACCCAGAAAATCAGGCCTGTTCAGGTGCAACGCTGATGCAACGAAAATTAGCGATTGGTTGATTTGGGTCACGTGATTCGCGAGGGGGCGTAGAGGTAGGAGTGGCGTTGTCTGGTACCGAGCGATCGTGCCTGTGATTTGTTTTGTATCGATCCAAATGTTTGCATATAGATAAAATTTTATGGCAAAAAAGTCAGAACAGTTGCTTCTGGGCTTTTCAGTGAGACGAATCGTATGGGGTAAAAGTCGTGCAGTTTTTTTCTTCCCTTAATTCTGCATTCACCCTGAAACGTGCAGTTACTTCATTCTTTCCACCGTGTAACATTGAAAGAAAACTCACGCTTGGTGGACTTTCGAACTTGAACACGGAACTCGCGTGCACAGAGACCCCTGTAATGTTCGATTTTTCGCGACGAATCGGCGGCACGCGGCCAACAAATTACAGTGAAATCACGTCTGTATAACGGCTAACAGATTCGCTAACGGTAGGAAAAACCGAGGACAGCAATTTTCCCTCTCGCGACACGTGGCCGCCGTAACAAGTCGCTCGTTTAAGTTTACGAGACGTCGATAGCCCGCCAAAGAACGACGCCCCGTCACGACAGGAAGATGTCACTTTTGTCGGTCGCGTTCGCGACTTTCCGCTCCGTATCTAACAGACCGGTTCGCCCGTGTGTATTCAACTTTCTTGCCGAACGATCGTCGGTGTATCGCGTGAAAGTCGCTACCAACCGGGGCTGTGCAGTGTGTCGTAGTCTAGCGTTTGATTAATGAACAACGCGGTGAATTGATATCTCTCGACACGTACCAGCGGCGATTTTCACGACTTAACCGTTTGACATTGTTATTGATCACCGATGTAATTCCCGAGCGAGATTACCATCGGTTTCTTAATCATTTAATAACGTCCTCGGCTGTTCCTCCGACTGAGAGTTTGGTTAATATATATCGGACGATGCATGGCCGTTTCGATCGTATTTTATCTCCGTTTTATTACCGTACCGTGAAATATATTACTACCGTGGATGTAGAAAGTACGAGTACACCCGGTGAAAAATTGTTGGTAGTTCGAGCTCTTGTAACTTTGCGAAAAATAAGAAATCAACGAACAATTTTAAGGGTGAGAGGAGATTCAGTTCAGTCATCGAGGCTACGGTGGATCTAGCCAATCATCTGAAAAATTTAATTTCTGTAGAAATTGCGATAATTATTATTGCTGACGTAAGGTATGCATGTGTACCAATAGTAAGTATATTATGAGGTCGTGCAATAAATCCTAAAATTCCTAATATCATAGATTGTTCTTAAATCATTTACCACTTTCATTTATAATAATTTGTGAAATTAGACCAAATTTTAGAAATTTATATCGTTCAATTATGTTCCAATAATTTATATCGTTCTTACCTTTCATGCAACTAATATCGTGCCATCACGATTAATCCAACTACGATGGTGCGCATTTGAAAAATTTTGGAAAGCTTTAGAGTTGGTTATATATAGATAAAATATAGAGACGAAAACGTCGGACGAGAGAATTTTATTTTTATTTTCTCGACTTTTTCTACTCAAATGTACAGTGCTAGATTTTCAGTTCCCGACTTATTTTTTCTCGCAAAATCACCCTACATTCAATTATGCAAACCACTCTGCACATGCCACATCCTCTTTGTTAACGAGGTTTATTAAAAGAAGCGTTAACCCCTTAACCTATGGATACGTGTGAGACTCGTACTCTTGTATTCGGGCCAAAACGTATTACTACGTAGTACAATGATCGGGCCAAATGTAAATATCACGGGTCGTGCGACGGTCGCGGCTCGTGATAGATTCTTATTATCTCTTTGTATCGTAATCAGTTACATGTTATTCTCGGTCACGTTCGCACGTTGAAATATATTTTCTTAAATATTAGAGAAGAATTCCCCACAAGATGTTTTCAAAAAGAAGATTTTGTGATGAGAACAGCGAGAGTTATGTTGATACTTTTGCTACCGAAAGTGACAATAGTGACATTACACGTTCTGTGCGAAAAAAATGCAAGCGATTAGTTAAATAAACCTTTAGTGGTATATCTACAACAATTATTACATCAGGTTGTAATTACTTATCAAATATTCCACAAAATTAAACCAGTTGTATCCTACACATGTAAGTATTTACATTCTGTAAGTCGTGCGCGTTTAGTGCAACTTAGGACCGACTTGCCGAGCCGTCGAGTGGCCCGAAGGCTGCGCGATCCTGTTTACGTTTTGGGCCCAGACTGTTGGAACGTAGCTTGTAGGTTAAGGGGTTAAAGAAATCACAAGCGTGCACACGCGTGTATTTTGACTACAGACAAACATCCGCGTGAATTAACCCGATCTGAAAAATACCGCTCGTCTCGCATTAATCGACCGAAGTGCATGCATTATGCAAATTGATATCCGCACGAAACGTCCCGTCTCGGGTTAGCTGGTAGGAAACGTCACTGTTTCATAAATTCATCAAGCCGGGAAATACAAGCGGTCTAATCTCTTCGGTAAACTGTGTGACCTGCTGGAGGCCGTGTTTCGTTTCATCGATTCTCCTCCGGTGTTCGACTCGATAGCGTTGCCATATACAAATAATACACGATAGCTCTGCACATTTATAAACACACACACACACGTTTGTTGCTTTTATGGGCGCTGGGATTACATAACTCTTTGGAGTTAGATGAGTTTAAAATTGTCTCACATTTTTTTTTATCACTGAAAGTGATTTTAGCGGGGGTAACCCAGAAAATCGGGCCTAGATGCAACGCTAGTGCAACGAAAATTAGCGATTGGTTGATTTGGGTCACGTGATTCGTGGGGGAGTGTCGTTTTCTGGTGCTGAGCGATCGCGCCTGTAATTTGTTTTGTATCGATTCAAATGTTTGCATATCGATAAAATTTTATAGTAAAAAAGTCGTCTTCATTTCCTAGTCAGAACAGTTGCTTCTGTACTGGGGTACAAGTCGTGCAGTTTTTTTTTTTTTTTTTTTGACAGTGTTGCATGGTGGAATATTTTTTAACCCACTTTGTTTTGGAAAAAAGATGTGTTTCGATGAATTTCATTTAAAACGTTAGTTACATAGCGGGATTATTTGTGCCTCACCCTGTAGAAAAGAATTTATTTAAATATTATTTTTCTTTCATTTTAAGAAATATTTTATGTTTAATAATTGAAATAAACGTTTCTTTCCTTTTTTTATATAAAAAAAAATTCCGTACAGGTAGAGTTTTTTCTTTTCTTTAAAATTGCGTGGCCCTAAGAATTAATTCGTTGGCATGACTGACTGAATTGATCGTTGATGATGATGAAAACGTCGTTATATGTTTGTTTTTCAAATGTGACTTCGATCGTGCGTAACTCGTTGAAAATATTAAATAATTGTTATATTCTAATGTTATATTATATGTTAATAATGTATTTGATTAGTTATTTTTGTAAGCGTTGATTAGAGCTGAAGTTGAAGCTGTTGATTCTGCAAAAGCGTATTTTTAATATTTAAATTCAAATACAGAGGCTGGATTTTGGATTGCACAGATATACTTTCACTTACTTCAAAATATGCGTCACGTTTTTGAAAATGACGACCTCTATCGCTTCGGATTGAAATTGAAATTTATTATACCTCTTTTGTACCCACTCATCAAAGATGTAATCTTCTTTTACAATAATCACGCAACTCTTTTCTCCGAACTCGCATTTTTAAATTATTCCAAATTGCCATTGAGTCTTAATTGCGTTTTAATCTTCGAACTTCGTTTCCAACGTAATTACCTTCGTCCCACGATAGGTTCCAATCGCTTTCTTAACGGTAAATACACTCGATGCTCGAGGGGCTTAGAAAAAGGACGACGAGGGAAGAAAAAGAAAATGAATTGACGAACCGATACTCGATGATCGTTGGTTGGTTGATCCTTCCAACCGGCGATTCGATTAGAACGAAATTGCGGTTACGGGTCGGGAACGGCCCACACGGCGCGACGCAACCGATCGTTCACCCACGCGATCGTAGCTCAGCTAGTTCTCTTTTCTTGTCGCGTTGCTCTTTCACAAGGTGTATCGGTAATAGACCGAACGATTGAAAGATGCTTATCATGCTCTCGCGAAAACAGGCCGATCGAATCGCCACCGAGGAGAGAACATGCCTCCGTGTTTCTCGCGAGGAAGCCGAATTCGAACACCGAGTGTCCTGTCGCACACGTGGGTCGAATATCGAATTTCCAATCACGCGAAACGAACCGTGCTCGCGATTTTACTGTCAAATGCCAATTGATAATTAGACCACGGATTTTTATGCAACCTCGTATTTTTAAGATAGAATCACGGTGTATAACTGTTTATAATATACAGAATATTATGAAAAGCGTTGTACTTTCAATATTTTATATGTATATGTCATATTATGATTACTAGATGCAGTTTTGTGCTTTAAAGAATTATTTAAAGAACAATATTAACATACAATTTGATAACATTTTCATATGAAGGTTGACGATGAAACAACAAAAGTGACATTTATTTATTAAAAAGAGTAATCATATTCTCTAGAGTTCACAGTGAAAATTCTAACTTTACGGGTTATTATCTTGGACATTTTATTCCGGTAGTAAAGTAAAATAACGTCAAATAAAATTATTAAATATTTTATGAATTTTTCTCCGCCCTCTCAACTCTACAGGACTGCTAGAAAAATGTATTAATAGCTGCACATGATTTACGAATATATTAGCGACGCGCAATTATAGTATTATCAATATTTATATCTTAAAGGATGATTAAAATTCTGGAACCTGGCCCTGCCCCTGGTGAAACTCGTAGAATTTTAACCACTTGCCCTGGCAACTGATTGCGGACCTTAACGAGTGACCAAACCACATACAACAATTCGTCGCTTTCTTTTTAAATTCGTCGGTATGATATCACTGGATAGAAATTATTGAGAAATAATAAATTTATTATTTGTTTTGCTTATATATACTTAAATTATACTTAAATATACTTAAAACTGAAAAAATGTTGCAATTTTGGGACAAAAAATTCTCGACGTTATTCGGCACGTTATTCGAGCACAAGAAGTTAAACAAAAGAAGAAAAAGAGGAGAAGGAAAGGGGGAGAAAGGAGAAAAGAAAAAAAGAAGAAGACTAATATTAACAATAGAAGGGCCAGGGAAGTTGTCGTGCTCGTCGAGGTAAAAAGCCGAAAACTTTCTTAACGAGTATCCTCTGGTCGTTAAAAACAGAAAGGAAGAACAACGCGGCGTCTAGGTGAAATTAAATCTCACGGCAAAGGGTTTGGGATAGAGGTCAGAAAATAAAAAGAACGATTATAAGAAGACGAAGCAGGCAGCCAGCTTTTCCGAATCGTAGGACCTTCCCTTCCCACTTTTCCCTTTGACTCGAGCCTCCACACGTTTGCGGACGTTGAATTGTCGAATACGTTGCGATTTAACTGATTTCGCACGGTCATTTTTGATATTTAATTTTTGTATTATTTAATTTAATGTTAATTGCAGCAAAGTAAAAATAACATCAAAATAAAATGATTAAATATTTTATGAATTTTTCTTCGCTCTATAGGACTGCTAGAATACTGTAAGAAATTCTTTCGACAAGAAAGAAAATGACTTGATATCCTCATCAGCAAATAAAATTTCGCAAATCAAATTTGACATAGTTTCAAGACTTCTTCATCGTACACGTCGGATAAATTTTTACGAATTTGCACAGTGTTTTATTCTTTCTGTTTCGGAGATACTGCAAAATATTTATGATTTTCCATTTTGAAACACACACCGAACGAACAACTGTTAACGAGATCGTGCATTTTTCTTTTTTAAAACAAGCTTGAACAATCAGGTATCAGATTACATGACGAACTTGCGGTTTAAAACGAAGTTAATTAAAAAAAAAACGCAATCACTTTTTGGCCAAACTAACGTAATAATAAATCAGTTCGATGCACACACGGTTTTCTGATTTATCGAAAAAGCATTGCACGATGAATATAATAACCGCACCGAATACATTTAATCCATCTCTACTCCACCATCAGCCGCTTGTAAACTTTCACGGAATATCCTTTCCATAAATTACTCGATCGCGTTTATAACCCGCCCTTTTGTTACCCATAGCGTAAAGACTCGCTCGCCAGAATTTTCAATTTCTCAATATTTCCGGCAAACAGAGAGAAACACCTCTCTGCTCGTTCGTTCGATTCATCGATAATGCAATTAGTTCGCGTGTGTGTACGAGCGAAACAGAAAAAAGAACGAAAAAAAAGAGAGAGAAGAAAGGAGGAAGTATAGAGAGAGAGAGAGAGAGAGAGAGGGAGAGGAGAGGAAAATTTGGCAAGAGAATTCGTTTCAGATGCGAGCGTGTTACGAGGCGAACGATCACGGCTGTATAAACGTGATTACGGTTTTAGCTGGGAAAAGAGGTTGGCTCGTCTGTTTGCCGAAAGGAATTTAGTTCACGTTACCGGTTTTAATGTTCACTTTGCATGGAATTAAACGGTTAATAGAATTTTCGGAAATTCCTCCTTCGTCCCGGCGAAAGATAAATTGCACGAGTACGCGCGACCACGCTACTCGTTTCCCCAGCTATTCATCGAATCAGCCGGGCATTATGTCGTTTAAACAATTTCCACCGTGTTTCGAATATTTCGTCTCTCGCTGGTGAATAACGTCAGAACGTTGCCATTTTTCTAAAACGTACATTTGTTAAATCGTTCTCTCTCCTTTCTTTTTTTGTTTCTTCTTATATGGAAGATACGGTTTTGAAAGTAATATTTTACTGTGAATTTGATTTGTCCGTAAAGACTTTCGTTAAGGTCCGCGCATGTGACTTATAGTCTCTCCTATTAGCGATGAACAAAAGAGATTTGAGAGGATACGTGTATTGAAATAAAAATGAGACATTGATATCGACAGAAAGAGAGTCTGAAACTCGTAAGTTAGTAAGTAAATTCTCCACTTGTTTGGTGCAGGGAAATTTCAACGTGGTGGGGAGATCGATACAGTGGAGGGGGTGGCGCTAGCGATCAGGAAAGTAAAGGCAAAGGCCGCCAGTTAGCCACCTCTGACGTAAACCTTCGCAGATCGAAGGTACAAAGATTACTTCGATAGTTTGAGTAAAATTTATTAGACAATTAGCGAGCGCGTGCTTTTGCAACATTTTATTTCTCGCGATCCGATACGTAGGTTTCAAGCGTGTTCCGCTCAATCGAAGGTATGCGAAACTGGACGGTTGAAGGGAAACGAAACGCTGGTTTCGGGAAATATTTCAAGAATTGGAAAGGAAAACTAATTCTAGAAACGAATGGCATTTGCCCCCGTGGGGGCGATTTAAAAGAAATTTAATGAAATCGGATCGGAGATGTAAGAATGGCCTTCCGGCATTCCGATGGCTCCTCCATCTTATAAAACCTCGTCGATAACGTACGATCGTGCGCTCGTGAGAAATTAGAAAAGGCAGTCGGTTGTTTGTTACGGAAAAACGTAAAATCTTATTGAATTCGTTGCGTACTTACGAAGGGCGTATTTATAGAGAGAAATTCGAAAGAACGTAGGTACAATTGATAAACACTACAGGAATAATTGTTAACCTTGAGCAATTATAATTTCATTTGTTTGTAAGTTGATACTTGATATTTAGAAACTACTAACTATTATGAATGAGTTATTTCACCTGACTAAAGAGTTACATAAAATAGAAAAGTAGGGAAATAATTTATTTGGAAATGCTGTAATAAATTTCTCAAATGTTAACTTTCGGATGTATACCAATTATAGTAACTATTAGTATTATTTATTTGTTAGCCTGATAAATAAATAAACGAGTAATTAACTAAGCAAATAACTAAATAAGTAAACAAATAATTAAATAATTATAAATAACTATGAATAACTAAGTAAACGATTGAAATGACCAAATAGAAAAATGAATGAGTAAAATGCTTCCCCTAAATTTCCTCTCGTGTTCTTTATATACCAATTACACATCGAAGGCGATTACGTTCCCGAAATCCTAATCCAGAAGAAGCCATTTAATAAATGACAGGTCAAAGCATGCGATACTCTCCGAGAGAATGCCTCGAGATCGATTTGAATGCACAGAAAATTTTAATCGGCCAGACGATCCGACTTTTCTGGCCTATGCTATACAGTTGAAAAAGTATTAAAAATACTCTAGTTAGCCGAGTGTGACGATAAATCGAAACAGCAGGAGAAAGGCAGACAGAAATGAAGGAAAGAATGGAGCCGATAGTGGGAGCGAGTCATTCGATCAATTAAATTCGGCTGACTAATTCAATGCGATCGAGCTTTTAACTCGTCGATTAAACCAACCTCTGCCAGGAGGGGATTCTCTCTCTCTCTCTCTCTCTCTCCCCCCCTTTCTCGCGCCATGGGGCTTGCTCGTTGACGTACGAGAGCACAATGGAATCCACTCTGGTCCGGAGATTAGATTTCTGCGTTTGACAATGGCGTGATCCTCGTAATTTCGGAAAAAATTCAACGTAGTGGGGATGGAAAAGTATAAAGATGTGAATAATGTCACTGAACTTAGAAATTCACGGATTCGGGGACCATTAGAAATGGTCAAAGTGTATCGTAGTGTATCAAGAAAATGTTAAGAACCAGTAGTTTTTATATATTATCACTGAAAGTGATTTTAGCGGCAGTAACTCAGAAAATCGGGCCTCTTCAGGTGCAACGCTAATGCAACGAAAATTAGCGATTGGTTGATTTGGGTCACGTGATTCGTGAGGGGATGTGGGATAGATTTCGAGTAGGAGTGGCGTTGTCTGGTACTGAGCGATCGCGCCTGTAATTTGTTTTGCATCGATTCAAATGTTTGCATATCGATAAAATTTTATGGCAAAAAAGTCGTCTTCATTTTCTAGTCGGAACAGTTGCTTCTGGGCCTTTCAGTGAGACGAATCGTACTGGGGTACAAGTCGTGCAGTCTTTTAGTTTGGTGTATTAGGCGTGATATTTGCTATAGTGTAATGTTAATATGTAATATGAATGATAATTTAATTTTAATGTTGTAAAACATATTTTGTGAGAAAGAAGGGAAAAGATAGCGTTTTTTAATTTATTTCTCTTGTCTTTCGTGTAGTAAATTGTGCGAAATTCAAGTTTAAATATTTTTTTAAATTCATCAATTTTTGCCCATGTTATTCGAATAACTAGAGGATTAGAAGGTAAAAGAAGGATCTTCATTTAAAAAAGAGACTACAACTGTATTTCTATAAAAAGATTTTGAATGCTTTTTTCTGAAGTATGATCTTTTACAGTTGTCTAAATCATTCTATGTATATTCTAGCAATTTTCAGTACACAGATACATCATATTTTTAAATTTGCTTCAAACTTGTCACGATCGTTGAGTTTCATTACAATGTTAGCAAAACGTCAGAATGTTTTACGCAACACATGTAATATTAAGCATATTTTGTGTTGCTCACATTTATTGTAAACGTGTACCTACAACAACGTTTAAATTATCGATTGAAAAGTACGATGCATTGTGGCGAAATTAACATATACGAACAGAGAAAATATGATAAACAAGGATTACGAGATACATATAGTTTGATGGAATGGGAGTGTTTCGATTTATATATTATTCAATAACCTGCGAATGAATTAATGCTTACCAAGGGTCTATGGGAGTATAATCACGTTTCGGCTCATTGAATAACCTTTGAACACAAGCTCGATGATATTATAATCGAATAGCTGGCATAAATCGAGGTTAGATGCGAAAAAAAATAATTTTCATCGAGAGAATTTACAATACAAATACTCCGTTGGAATTAAATTCTTCGGAAAAAATATTGTTTCATCGACGAGCAAGCGAATTTAATCAAATTCTTTCATTTTTACGTATTATTAATTGGTATTTTAAAAATTCAATGATGTTAATCATAAGAATTTTTGACAGACGAGGAAAATACTAAAGTTTCTTATTTCTTCATTTGCATGAAACGTTTGTTCTTTCGTCGCATATATAGAATATTTTATTATTAAATTATCTTTACTAAATAATTTATATTTATAGCCTATTATATCATTCCATAAGAAAGAATAAACGCTGTTTTTAATTATTAATTCACCATTGATTTTGACCAAATCTTTCGTTAAGCATTCGCGTACTGTGTCAGTAAAAAATACAAAATTACAAAAAAGTGGTGGGAGTAATTCTTACAAAAAAGAAATAAAACTTTTATTTTAAAAAATCAAAATTACTTTGAGAAAGCATTTTCTCCAAGACCTAAACCTAGACCCTAGATCCCTAAACCAAGACCCTAAGGTTAGGTTCGTACAAGGTTTCAAATTTCTTTTAAATCTCCAAATCTTCTTGACGTATACTAAGAAGATACAAATTTACGGAAAAGTCCACAAATTCACTGATAAACAAACCAAGAAAGAAACAAACCAAGTTTCCGCAAGAGAAACTAACTCGCCAAAAAGAAAAAAACTCGCTAACATCGACCGAAGAGAGAGAAGATAACACCAGTCAGGTGTACCGTTCCGCTATTATTTCATTACGTGGTTACGAGCATCGACGAAGGCAACGGATCAGTCAGCCGGTTTATCGGAAGATCGATGAAGACGGGGTCAAACGGTGTCGGGATGGCTCGTAACTCTTCCGTTGGCGTTCGTCGAAGTGGCCGAAATTAAACGGGAGCCGATTCTGTTGCAAAGGAAGAAAAAAAAAAGATCAGAGTGAAAGGAGGAGAGCAGACTGAGAGAGGCGTGGAAAGGGTTGGTCCCTCGACACGGGATCGTACATTAATTGAATCGGTAATTTGTACGGCGTGCGATCCTGCTTCTTAATTATCCTCGTCTGGCCGGATGATGAAGGGTCCGTGGTGTTATGACGGTTCGTGGATCGTCGATCGGTCGCCGAGCGTCCGAATTCGGATAATTGCTCTGCCTCTGACACGGTTATCTCGCTTCTTGTTGCTCGCGCCAGTGTCGTCGCCGATGGATATTAATTGCTTTATCGGCGATATCGACTTTACGATGCCCGCGAGTTACGTTCTTGATTAAACTGACGGCGTGGATTTCGGGGGCTAGGTGTGTTTTTAAGGGCGTCCGATAGACACGCGTGGACGATAAATTCAATCTCGCGAGAGGATTAAGTGGTATTGACCTCTGAACTGGGTGAGAAGACAGTGGTTCATCACGTGGAAATAGTTTGCCACCTGGATTTTTGTGTGCAGTTATTGCGAAATTTAAAAGCACAAAATTGTACAGAATGTTACGCGTGTAACGTGAAAAAAATATATAAAATATTCGAAATATAGTGCTTTTTACATACTTGGACCGAAAAGTAATTTTTCTACTTTCTTGTTGTATTTGCACGTACATTACTCTTCGAGCTGTGTTAATTTCGAGCAAATGTTTGTTACATTTATTTATCTTGGACTGTAAATAAATAAACTATAATGTTTATTTATAAATTATTGCCACATTAAATAGTTGATGTAGCGTATTGTATGTACGATTAATTATGTGTTGTTGCGTATCTGTTTAGTTTCGAATGTAAAAACTGAAAATTGAAAATGAAATAAGTACATGAAAATGTAATAAGTATATATAAAGTAAAAGTTACGTGTAATGCAAACAGCACAATGTATAGAATACAACACGTAATACAATAAATAACACACAATACAAATAAAATAATGTATTCACATAGAATTAGTTATAAATAACATTCCAAGTACAAAGTGGAAGATTTATCTTGAAACGAGATTTAAATGCCTCTTCTCATTGCTACGTAATTAGAAAGAAATATTCACATCGTCGTTGTGGCTTGCGATAAACCGTCTTTCTTGTTCTTTTTGGTCAATTATGGTCGGTTGAACACAGCCTTCTTAACAGTTCACGTCTTAATTTGATGCCATTAAAATTACATTAACAATGATTAATGATGATTAACGCGTCACGATGATTAATACGCGCTTTAACTCGCGCAAATGAACCGCGCCGACGCTCCCAATCATCCTTTCAGGGCTTTTAATCGTATCAACGCGAACGTACATACATTCGCGATGGTTTTTCAATACTCCGAAACGATATTTCGTATTTTTGATTTTACTTGCTGTATTATTTCACACTATCTCATCGCACGTAGGTACGCGTTTGTGTCATTACGTTTGTTAATTCGAGATACGATTTCAATAATTTTACGTGATAAATCGAAAATTTACAACAGATTCAACATTTATACGAGAAATTTCTCCACCCCGTGTTCCCCGACGCTGAAGATAAAACATTGATTTTAATATCAAGCAAATAATAAATGGATTTTAATCCATTATGAATTGATTTTAAGATGTTGACGCATGTAGGACGTTATTCTGAATAAATTTATCGTTTACGTTCGAGGAAGAATTAATTCCTTCGCGCGTAGATCGCATTGAAATTCTTTATTACGCGTGCAATATAAAAACTATCTTGTAGTGTTTTATAGTGCCGTTAGATCATATTTTAGTATTAATTTCTTTTCCATGAAATTTAATCGATCTTTGTGAAAATAAACGAAAAAAATTTGATCGAACATTACAGTTGTTAAAATTTCCAAAATGCATCGATCTTTGATCGAAATACACCAAAAATGATGAAATTTATTTTACGACTTCAATTGAATCATTAGCTATTTATTACCCGAGTGGAAATGCAGATTTTTATATAAATATTGACCTATATTACAAACTAGTTATACATTTTGTTCGAACTTTTTTATTCAGTTACAAATCGAAACATTTTTGCAATCAATTTTTATCAAATTTATCATTTAATTGTTATATCCTCAATTTCATCGTCAGTTATAAACATTCGAGCTTGAATTTCATTTCGTCCTACCTCGCACATATCGTTATTGGCACAATGTATTATAATCAATTCTTTAACGTTTAATTCGAGCGCGGCAAATATTCATGCATTTTAATATTTGCGTTCCCCTTTTATCGTGTCTGAAAATAACTGAATTATATAATATAACTGGAGTACGCTTTGAAATTAACGTTTCGCAGTAAATGCACTGTCAGCTGTCATGAAAGTAAAAACTAAAAACTGGAGTAAGCGTGTGCGCAGCTGCAGAGATTGTTTAAATGCGTACTTCGAAATAAAACAACGAAACTTTAGACTCTAGAAGAAAAAAGAAACACTTATGTAGAAGATAAAATATTCAAGATCAATATTCATTTGTAATTATAATTTAAATAATTTTTAAATAATTTTAAATGAACTTTCAATCACTTTAATTGACGAATAGAGATAAACCTTCCTCCCCAGCGTCAGAAACACAGTGATACACAAAATGACACGAATCTTCAATCAACGCGTAATAATCAATTGTTAATTTGAAGTTCTCCCAAGAGTTAAAGCCGCTCGAATTCGATCTCTTTTTTTTTCTCTTTCTTTGTAAACGGACAACTCGGCACAAGTAACTCCGAAATAAATTTGCAATTTCTCCAGGCAGCTCGCCACCAGCTTCCTTGAGCTCAACGGCTCGTACATATTCCGAACACGTTTCGCGAGACACGCGTGAGAAGTCCTTTCTCAACAGTTTGTAAAAACAGCCGGCGTAAATATACAAAGACCGTGGACGGTTACTAATTCGGCGAAGTTTTCTCATTTGGTGGAAATTAATGTCGGTCTATTTGTCCGGGTGGATGCATGGGACGGGTGAAAAGAGACCCCCCGAACGATGTATATGTACCGGCAAAAATAAAGCCGCGGTGCTCTCCACGAATGTACTCGTTCTTCTCTCTCTCTCTCTCTCTCTCTCTCTCTCTTCTCTTTCTTTTTTTCTTTTTTTCGGAGGAGGGGGGGCACCGCTGTCCGACGACCTCTCCGGCGCTCGTTTGTTACGCCGACTCCTCGAGTACCGATGTAAAAGGCTTAAAGGCCTTTGCCGCCGGGAATAATAAACTTTACCAGGGCTTCAGGGAGTTCGTGCCGGGCCACCGGGCGAAATTAAGTCGAAAAGTTCCACTCCGATTCTTTGTTCCTCGTTTTCTCTACGCTTCTGTTCCGCGTTTCGCGCGATTAATGAAAGATGACTCGCGTTTGACAGCCGAGCGTCGTTTCGCTCGATGATCAACGCTAATCAAAAGATGACGGATTTCCGCCCCGGGGGTTAACTTTGCTCGCTCCTTCGTTTCCTCTTTCTTCTTTTTTTCGAGCAAGTTTTTCAATTATTGGGCACGTTTGTGTAAATTTATATTTTTACGAATTTGTTCGTTCCTTCTGTCAATTTGCTACATTATTGTTGGTTATAATTGAATAGAAATTTAGTCGATTTACGAAGGTAGATATTAATTTTAACCCCTTGCCAGTATTCTTAGACAAGCACTGCTTGTTGTAGCTGTAATAGTATTTTACATGTAAAACGTTGAAACGTTAATTTATACTTATCAATATTCAAGTTGAAGAAATTAAATTTTGAATTGAAATTTCACAGGAAAATTGCAATTTGCTTTTCCTTCGAAATTGAAATAATATAGTTATATGACACAAGGGGTTAATTTAAATAAATTAAGTCATTTAATAAAATCTAAATTATTAGTTTACGTGTTATAAATGAATCGCGTGAATTTATGTAAATTCATATTTTTATGAGTATAAATCAACAAAAATAGAGCAAAGGTAAAAAAGATCACTCTATTTTAAATATTGCAACGAGTATTGGATGCATTTTATGTATTTTTAAATTCAAAGTGCCAAATAAGCGACAAATTTCACTCTTCTTTATATTTGAACTGAAATTTAATTGACAATTTCCATAATGCAATTCAATCAGTAATGTGTGTTTTCGTTAAAATGGTAATACCCACCCACTGATTCATGATTGTTAATATTTCTGGGAAATATTAAAGTGTAAATCAAATGTTACACGACACTTTGATACGTAATTACAAATTACAGTCATTAATACACGATTCGCACGAATGTGAAATATTTAAAATAACATCTTGCTAATTAGTAATCAATCATTTCTACTGCATTGCAAGAAAATATACCAGATCAATTTTATATCATACGAGTTTGTTAATACTCCTCTAATGAAATATCCAATTCACTCGTTATTGTCCCTTACATTTTATATGTATTATAATAGGTGAGAAGAAACTTTTGACCCACCTTGTAGAACATTTGACACTTCTTTCAATTAATAATCCAATTGTTTTATCTACACTACCAAATTAATATTATTGTCTACACTATCAGTGTTATTATCTACACGATCGTACCAAATTGGTACGAATTCGATGAAACTTCCGACTTATCTATTCAATTTAGTTCTTGCGTTTTCGTACAAATTTTTCTCCCTGAAAACAAAACTTCCCCTTTTGTTCAAAGACAGGAAGAGCTCACGCGTTTTTGAGCACGTTATCTCGTTAGTATTCGAGTTATCCCCACGGGGAGAGGAGGGGGATGAATTCTTCTTCGCGGAACAGCTTCCGCTACCGAGTTCGTCGAAAAGTAGAGTACAGTCGAAACACTCATCGGACTCGATACTGCGCTCTCCGTGGTCGAAAGATGCTTGTTTCATCGCCGCTAACAAGCGTTGCGAGGTTCGTAACAAGTGGCAGCGCCTCAATTTCACCGTGGCTTCATTTTTGACGAGTGTTCGTCTGCGGTTGAGATTCGCGACACGCAAAACTCCCGCGAAACTGTACCACGACAACTACGACGAGGAGAAACTTGTCTTCGTCTCTGCTCTTTACTTCTACTCGGGAGGATGTTCGATTATACTAGTAGCTCTTTCTCTCGGTGAGATTCTATTTCGAATCGTTTAATTTATCCAGATTTCTTTCTTCTTTTTCCTTGGTCAATCTACAGTATTGGATCTTGCTTTTTTTCAATAAATTAATCGTGATTACGAAAGAGAATTTGAAGGATCTGGATTAATAATCTTCCTCCAGTTTGAAATGATTCGAGAATTCTTTTGAAATTTACATAGATTGAACCATCGATTGATTCTGCCTCGTTACGCGGAGTATATTTTAATAATGCAAAATTTTATCTTTTGAAATTGAAACTCTTGAAGTCGAAATTGAAAGAAATTAAAATTGAAAATAGTCGCTGCCTGAATACTTAATTTAAATAATATTTAATAAATACTAGATATTGCAAAATATACATTTGGAAATTGTGAAAGTATTTAAACGCATACTACAGAAAATTTTTATGCATAAAATGTCGTCTGTGTGAATATGAATTTTTGTTTGAAATCTTATTAAAGTTCTTATTAACCCCTTGCGCTGGCAACTGGTTCGCGGACCATAACGAGTGACCGAACCATGTTTTTTTTTCTTTTGAACTCGTCGGTATGATATTATTGGAATTGGAAATTATTAAGAAATAATAAACTTATCATTTGTTTTGCCTGGATTACATTGAAATATACTTAAAACTAAGAAAATGTTGCAATTTGGAACAAAAAATTCTCGACGTGAGTGGCACGTCATTCCAGCGCAAGAGGTTAAGAGTCATTAAGTCTATTTAAGGGTTAACAATTTTCAGTTGCTTTTTCACAAAATTTATTTTTGCCAATTACACCTTCTAAATATTTATAATGTATTACTCTTCACGTAGTTAACTTATTAAATCTAAATATATATCGAGCTGGTTGATTGTTCCGACGGTGAAAGAACAAAGCTACTAGCGGAATCTTAAAAATACCTCGAACACTACGTACAAAAGAAATCTCGATTCTTTGTCGAATTCTTTACGCTTTTATAGCCGAAGAATGTCTCTGTTTATCGTGACACGAAACTTTTGCCGTAACAATAATCCCTTTGAAAATTGCCCAACTTCGAACTTTTCACTCACTTTTGTCTCAGCGTTAACCACGTTAACATGCATAGCAACGGCATAGTAACGGCCCCGGACAACAGATAAAGCCTCTTCAAAACGAAGGTGAACAAATGCGATTTCACACGGTGGCGAAACGAAAACAATTCATCATTCTCATTCTCTATCAATGCTACAAAAAGCATTTTGATCCGTGGCTCGCTCGTACCAACCAACTGAAAACCAAAACCCCGATCGATCTTTCATTTAACGTGTACAACCTCAATTACTCAGGGCAGTTTAATCAAACGTCAATTACCAACCTCTGCGATAACGTTCGACAATTTAACCGAGGGTTCTAACTAGAAACAATGGGAAGAAGAAGTTGTAACACATGCTCGAAACGTGGCAATTTCGACCACGTTTAGGGGGAACTTTTGTAAATCGCGTTAGACTTTCTCTCCCTCTCTCTTTAGTTATCTATCTATTTATCTGTTATATCTGTCTTTCTTTCTGTTTGTGGAACGTTTTTGTTGAAGAAGAAGTTTCGCGAGAAGTTACAATTTCATCTCCGGTTTTATTGCCGGATGTATCAAATGGTTTCCACGTCACGTGGAAACAAATTTCAGGTTGCTGTAAAATTTTACGCGAGAATATTTTACGGAGATTTTACGGATCGTCGTTACCCACACTTGAAAGAGAAGTAAAAGAAACAATGGCAATTTCTGGATCGTCAGTTGATGAAAATTTTGCAAACTTTCCCCGTATGACAAGTGGAATTTTGAATATATTTAGGAAAAAAACAAAAAATTTGATATTTATTGTATCGTATACTAGAATTGCAATTAAACGATTGAAGCATAATATTTCCATCAGAGACATCAGAAGACAAACAAGAAAAGTAGAGAAACTTTGTAATGCAAGCTTCTATTCGTATATTTTACGAAAAATTATTTAAATCTTTAAAAACACACTGTTTTACGTTTATAAAATGTTCAGTTTTGACCACTTTATACATAATGTTAATAAAATGAAAAAAATTCGCTTTTCATTTGCACTAAAAAAAAAAAAAAAAAAAAAAAAGAAATCGCAGTTACTTTTGGCCAACCTAAACGTATGTATGTATATTAGTTCTACGGTCACTGAAAGACTGAATGATACGAAACAAAAATAACTTTTACAAACGCGTGTCTTCTAAATTTTTCATTATTTTATTTGGAAATATAATCAATGCATTTTTCCAGTAAACAATAAACATACATATAAATATAAACAACAAATCAACAAGTTAAGACTTTCTCAAACTCTTCAGTTTTTCAGCGGCCACCCTGTATCATACGAGAATGTTCTCGATCCGAGGAGTTCGAGCGTTGGCAATCGCGCTGTTATCGTTGGCGCGCGAGGTGAGAAACGTTTCGCGAGTTTCACGGCGGGGTTGCAACTTCGTCTCGGTTTCGTTGCGGGTGTCAAACGGTTTCCATGTCGCGCGGAGCCGAAGTTTTATACGGCACGACCGCGAAACAGAGGGCAACTTCTCCGTTCGCGGCTTCGAGCTCGGAGTCGAGCCTTTTCTGGACTCCGGGAACTACGAGGGGGAGCGGCGTGCGCGCGTAGGCGCGTCGTATGAAATTCGGAGTTAAGTATAAACGAAAATGTCGACGGTTGGGTGGGATGCGGCGCGGCGCGGAACGAAAAGAGGAATCGCCGACCGCGGCAGGCCAACAGATCTCTTCTCTTGCCTCGTTCTTTCAAGTCGTTTTTCTTCTGCTTCTGGCCGTCCCCTCGTAAATGGAATTCCCTTCTCGTCGTTCCTCCTCGTTTAATTATGTAGATCCTTTGCGAGAGCAACGTTTTTGCGAATTGATATTACACACCGCCGTGCGTAATGTTCCAAATTGTTACTAGTGAAAAATGAATTGCGATTCAAGTGAGCGTAATTTAATTCGTTTAATTCATTCTTAATATACGTAGTTAATAGATTGAATAACAGAATTATATTGTGTCAATTTTTGCTAACATCTTGCGTTAAAATATCGAGTCATGCGCGTGGTATGAATTTCGATTTGAAAGAAAGAAACAATAAAATGGAATTCACTTCTCGTCGTTCCTCTCCGTTTAATTACGTAGATCCTTCCTGAGATAAAGATGTATGAAGATGTTTGAGATAGATGGTGACAGTTACCCAAACTTACAGCGTGTTTCACATAGGATTTTTCGTATAAGTTTCACACAAAAATTTTTGCATTTATATAATTCCGAGTGTATTAATTATTAATTGTTATTACTTATCTACTATTGAGTATATTAATTATTAGAATTTTATTTATAAGTGTACTAAATGTATAACAAACTGACGTCTTCTACGTTTCTTCATCACATTCGTGGAATCATTTTTTCATGCTTCTCCCCGTTACAAAGGAATGGAATTGCTACGCAACATTGTCAACAGCGTGCATTGTGCCCGTTTTGCTCTGAAATAAACGTATTTTTCTCGCTGTACTCTTAACCAACTGTTGTCTGTTCTTTCTGTCGTTTAAAGCAATAGAATCGCTTCGTTAACAACGGCAAATGAGATTATTTCATCCATTCACAACGCAGTGAAAAAAAAGAAAAAAGGAAAACAACCAACGTATCGCTTGGTTTCAGTAACTTTACTGTTCGATTTAAACCCTTGCGATTGTTTCCTTTTTTTTTTTTAAAGAAAAAGTTACCAGCACGTTGGCACGTTACGAGAGCGAGGAAAACCATAGGGCCTTTAATATCGAAAACGTTTTCTTCTTTATCGTCATGATACTCAATTTTCATTTTTCCCCTAGCCTATTTCCTATTTTTCACATCCATCGACCACTCGCTTTTCAATTTTCTCCAACCTTTCGTTTCTCCCCATTTCCACCTGCCTCCCTACTTATTATTTCCCAATCTTCGCCCCCCTCCCCGTTTCCCCAATAACTTCATTTCCCACATCTTCGTTCCTCTGCTTCTGTTTTCTATCTTTTCATTCGTTGTTTCTCAACATGTTCTCCGTAGAGGAGAAAATAGAAACCTTCACTTTCCAATACGGTGGATATTCCCCGGATTGTAGATAAATATCATACCTATGCGGTTCAGATATAACATCTTTTATTATTTCTTTCAATCTTTTAATTATGAAAATCGGTACACTATGTTTTACGTAAAATTCATAAAAGTTTCTGCAAATAAAAGTATTTTGTGAAAAAAGTACTTATTTTTTTGGTATGATATTCCAAATTTATACTATTAAATTTGTACTACTTTAATATTTCAAATTTATACTTTCCAAATTTATTTTTTCCATGTTCAATAAACGAATCGTCAATTTTAAACGAGCTTCAAATTATGACGATATATTTCTGCGACGTACACATTGATGAAAAGTTATTGCACGAATAATTGAACATTTGTCGCAGTTTCATCAATAGCCTGACATTTTTTGTTATACTTTGACTCACTTCCAAAGTTACGATCGACGAACTGAAATTTTTGAATTTTTTAAGTTTCCTACATTTTTAAGCTTCGCACTCGTTTCTAATAAATATCTGGCGCTTCATAAAGTCTGTATGAATCTTCTCGACGTGCTTCAATCAACGAACGTACTTAAAGTCACTCTGTAGATTTTTCAACCAATAACGTTATCTATTCTTTTCGTCAATATCTGTCAATTGTACACGTCAAAGAGACTACGTAAATGCACATATGTGTAATTAACGAGATTCATTCGAACTGTATTCGTCGGCCGATGACGTGTCCCACGCTCTCCGCATTTTTCACGATACGTGCCCCCTGCAAATTCACAAAAATCCGCGATCAACCGACAACCAATTTAACGAACTCGCGCGCCTCGTTTCCCCGTAGTTGAGCGTTCCAAAATATTTATGAGCGAGAGAGCTGTACGTGACGTGGCGTAACGTGGAGAGTACATAATGTGGCACGGTTGTCGATAAACCTTTCGCTTTAAACACTTAGTTCTTCCCCCCTTTTGCCCGCCGAAGCCCGTGTTGTTTAATAATTCACCGTGGCGAAACGTTTAGCAAAGCTGCAGTTTGTTCGCGTTATCGACGTCGTTATCGTCGTCGTCGTCGTCGTCGTTCGAAAGAAGAGGTGGCGCGTTTCGCGTCGATTCGTATCGGCCAACAAAGAGCCAAAGACGCTGAGGACGATGCACGCGCGGTTCTCCGGGTTATCTACCGCAGATACCCGTTATAATAAGCGGTGCAACGTAATACGTACGCGTAGTCGGTTTTCTAAGCTGGCCGATCCTGTTGGTCGCTCGTTCGAACGAGCTGCGTGGCCTCAGTGCTCTTTCGCGGTCGCGGTAATACGATAGAACTGTGCCAATGGCCTGCAAGAACCAAAAAGTCTGGCAAAAGTTCTCGTGCGGCTTGGAAAACCTTGCCGCGTCACGTCGTCGTGCCGGAACGAGCGTTCGTGCCGTTAACGCTGTCCGCGGATTCGTATTACCGAATCGAAACCAGAGGAAATCGGTCAGGCTTAACCGCGTTCTCGACCGGTCAGTTCGAATCTCGCGCGCTTTTCCACGTACGACACGCGCGTACACGTCCGGAGCTAGCCAATTAATTTTATTCAAGATGTTTGTATTCTCTTTACGTTTCGAGGAGCGTCAGTTTGTGATCTATAAAAATTCCCGAACAAGTATATTCACATCTTCGTAAAGTGAATTATTACTTGATAGATTTTTCGTACCTTAAAATTGTCAGAGCGGTCGAAATTACTCGTCTGGTCCGTCTGGATCATTTACATTTGTTCGACGCATCGTTCTCGGTAATTAACTCGCTAAATTTTATCGGTCATTACACAAATGATGATATCATTGAAATTATTTGTACGAACGTTATATAAATGTTTGCAGGTTTGTAGGAAAATTTATATTATTCTTCGAGAAAGATTATATTATTCTCACAACTAAAGGGGTTCATTTTCTCACATCTGAATGCTCAGAGAATTATCAGAGTGATCGAAATGATCAATTTGCAATTTTTCACAGAAATTTTCCGAATGATCCAATATATATATATATATATATATATATTTTTTTTAAATGTTGCATGCTAGGATCAAGTTCAAATTCTGGAAAAAAATTTCAACGATGGAACGGATCAAAATGGTATTCTCGCGTGCATAGACCGCGAGATAGGACAGAAAAGAGTGTACCAATCGGCTTGTCTCGTATTACCAGCCGTCCATTTCGTTCTATCTATAAAAAGACAATGGGAAAGTAACAGCTCGAGTTGCTTATCCTCTTACAGGTTTTCACCATCGTTGGCCGGTATTCGCGATTTAAGAACGTCTCAATTTGGCTGACGTTGGAAATTGCAGAAGCTCGGCTCGAGGAGAGCACGTTGCTCTCGGAATTTCAAGACAATTTCCTTTGCCTTCGATACGATATACGTATTATTACAGCCGTGATGTCTTACAAGTTCATACACGTGTAAAATATCTCGACTGATAATTATTTTTGTACATCCTCGCTCAAAAGTCTGAAGGCAGATATTATTGAAATGAATTAAAAATGAATACTTTGTGAATACTAAAAAAATTACTCTAATCTACTTTATATAAAATGTACTTTGTACGATAAAAAGAATCTAGAAAATAACATACGTGCGATTGAAGAATTTTATCATCTATGATAACTATTGAGTATTAGGAACAATGGGAGTGTAATGAAAATAATTACTTTCCAAATTTCAGTGACAATTAATGTATGTATAACTCTTATGCAAATCCACTTTCCACGCCAAGATTCAACTTGTTCCATTAATCTAGTCGTTGTATGAGAACGTCTCTATAAAAACATTTGGAGCATGTGTGTATAGTATAATAAGAAAATAAGAAGTCAAATTTAAATTCAGCTTTGCAAAGTTTCCCAGACGGATTGAATCAGAAATCTACACGAATATTTACGTTTTCCCCATAAAACTGGAAATGAATTCCATTTTCTTTCTTTTGGCCAACAATAAGGTGGATCGAAAGAGTAATATGGATCTTGTTTTCTAATAACGCATACATTTTTAATTCGCTAGACGAATTTACGAGGAGTTGTTGCAACTCTGTTTAAAAGAGAAAGAAGAAGGAAAATTATTTCTGTAGAACGAGGAGTAAAATTCGAATCGAACGGAGCACGAGTGCTTTTAATTTCCTTACTCGCTGGATGAATTTGGCTTATCGCGTTGTGTGGCCAGTTCATTTGGAAAATTTCATTTGCGAGTTTGCTCTCGCAGGAAATTGAAATTTGCGGTGGCGTGGCGTCGCCGTTTAAACAGATTCAATTCTCAGTGACAGACTTGATTCAACCACACTCGCCTTAAGGATCTCTCACAGCTGATACATACGTACATATTTGTACAGTACACATCGTTCGGCAAACTGGTGCGCGAAAGAAAATTAGAAACGCGCGAACGTAGATTTCCATCGTTCCACGGTACTTTCCGCCATTTGGCTTGGTCGAACGTCTATTTCGTCCCACAAATTTCATCCGCTTTACATATATCATGAACTCTCTTGGTAAATTTAAATCTAGAATTCCAAATTGGCATGGCAGACTGTACGTGAATTTTTATGAGACGGATTGTTTAAAATTGTATCAGCTGTTTTCGGCGAGGATCGATTCATTTTAAAAATTTAACGGTCAAATCCTCAAATAACATTGTTGGATTGTTATAGACGAAATTTAAAATTATATTTAGTATATATTAAATGATATATTATAGGCGAAATTTATCAAATTTAACTCAATTTAAGATTCCTAAGTTGAATTACTATACTTGACACACTATTCAATACATTGCTATAGTAAGATTAATTAAATTACTACCGAGTTAAATTTAAGAAATTTAATTTAGAATATTTGATTTCATTCTACATTTTATATTCTCTGTGATAGAGACTGGCAACAAAATTCAGTGAAATAAAATACTCTGAAACCAAGTAATTTAATTGAAAATTCTTATGGTTTCCAAATTGTTACAGTCTCCAACGATGAAATATTAAATGTTAAATTTTACCTACTAAAATTTGATACGTTTTTAAGATTTACGTCATTGAGATCTAAAGAGAATAAAATCGATCGTTGAAACAACGGAAATTCCTATGGTCATAATAAAGTACAATATATAAGCTTGAAAGCTTAAAATAAAGAGCAACTACAGATTGAAGCATTGTCATCGCTGTATCGTTTATAAAATTAATAACACATTCGTTTCTATCCATCAATAAAAGCTTTCTTCTGACGACAATAAGTTGTTCGATGAATGTTAGTTGTTAGATCACTCATCGTCACTATTGAAACGTCCAACATATGCAACCAATTATTAGAATGTCCTCAATCAATTTACGACACAATTTATGTATCTGACTTATTCTACCACCGTGACAATCAGATTTGATTTTCTTTCCTTCAGCCTTTATCACTGACGTTTATTTTCCGGTCAAACATTATTAAATTGATTTCTTTCAATTGTCGATTGAACTTAATAATTTCTAATTTTTCGTTTAGGAATTTAACAATATATAATACGGAACTCTACTCTCCGAAACATCAAAACGTCTCATCCAAAGATCGTACGCAAAACTTCTCTGCAACCGTCGCAATACTTTCGTCGAAGTATAGTCAAAGTACAGCCCTGCGTACGTTCGATTCTCTCTCAGCAAAAGACGTTCGAACAAAATTCATGCTGCTCCTCGATCGATCGGACGAGCTGTCTGGCTCTTTGAGCGTTAATGTGATTAAACTTTTAATTTGCTAAAAAGCGACGCTAGAGAAGAACAGCACCTCTCTCTCTCTCTCTCTTTCTCTTTTACTCTCTTGGCTTCGTCTTTTTGCCTCGAAACGTCATTACTTATTCGTCCCGTTCTTCCAACGGGAAACGTCGCGGCACCGTCGGATTTATCGGGTGAAAAATTCAGCAGAGAGAATCAGCCAGCCACGCTGGATCAGTCTCGCTGGTTGCCAAATGGGAAACCGTTGTCCGTGTAGCGGAGGATTCACCCGGCCATCAACTACGCGCGAGCACCAGCCTCCGGTATGCGAATAAATAGCGGCAGAAAACGGAGTGCACTAGTTGCACGAGCACGCTCGATCTCGCTGGTGACTGATAGAGAATGGGAGGTCTCGTGAGTACCTCGAGAGCAGGATCGAACCTTTTTCTATGAGCGCCGCGGCGTCAGAAATTTTTCGGACGAAGGATATTTCCGTGCGTAAAATTTTCAGCTGTTGCATTTGTCATCGGGCAGGCGCCGCCGAGCTTCTGAGAAGGAGATTGGCCGATTTGCCGCTGGCAACTGACTCGCGGACCATAACGAGTGACCAAACCGTACACTGCGAATAATTCGTCGCTTTCTTTTTGACCTCGTCGGTATGATATTGCTGGAATTAGAAATTACTAAGAAGCAATAAATTTATTTGTTTTGCCTGGGTTATATTTCAATATATTTAAAACTGAGAAAAGATTCTCGACGTGCGTGGCACGTTATTCCAACGCAAGAGGTTAAAGCCGATCGGATCTTAAACTTGAGCGATATTCGAGGCTCGAAGTTCTCGAAGGCAAGATCTCGAGACAAATTTCATGCCTCGAAGGTATCAATAGTCATTAGATTGTTTTGGTAGTCTTCAAAGCTTCGATCGTCCTTAAAATCCTGATCGTTTCGATTGTCTCGAAGTTCTTGGAGATTTGACGTGGCAAGTACTCAATGGCGACGTGTTAGATATCGAACTTGACACGGATAAGCACAGTCAACTTTCCTACGAGCAAGATTGTCGATAATCGTCACGAGATTTGAATACTCTAATTTTCACACCTGTTTATCAAGGCGTACTGTGTGGAAATTCTGTGTTTGCAGGATTGTCGCAATTTTTCCGTGTTAAATGGAAACCGGGTGTTTTCAGAATGTCGTGTTACAAGAGGGTTGACTGTACGCGTTCGACTTGATCCCATTGCCTGTGACTAATTTCGCGGAGGTGTCGTTTTACGGTCTCATTAAGCACACGAGCGCGTACACGCTGTGAGGGATAATGAAACGTTTCGGAGTTACCTATCAGCGCGGTGGATCCTTTGCAGTATGAAAGTTTTGCACAGCGAGAGAGTCAAAGGAGGAGAAGATTTCCTGTTTTGAAAGATTCTCCCTCGAACTTTAACCGATGCGCGCCAGTGAACACGATTCCTTGAAGAAGAGATAGAGAGAGAGCTCTTGTTAGATGACTATTTACTATCGAGAATCTTGGAGATGGTAATTGGAGAATTTTGACTTTTGGTAATTGAATCGATATCGAAGCTTTGAAATTACGTTTTTTTTCCGGATATTTTTTTGATCTGAAAATATACCAAAATGGTTATTTGATATACCATTTGTGCCAAATACTTGTTACGAAAATAGCAAATTTTATTCCTAATCAGAGTCAAATAAATAGTTTGTATATCTTCGTACCATGATTCATTGGTTCGTATAAACAAGTAAGTATTTCTTACATAATAAATAATCTAGTATAAAAGATTTATATACAAAGAATAATGTAATACAATACGAAAAGTTTTTTCGTATGTGCTTATATATTTATTATATACAATATGTAAGAAGGAAGAAGGAATTTTTATACAACTACAGCTTGTTTGCAGAAATATGGGCCAGCCAAAAACAAAAAAATTTAACGTACCGAAATGGAATTCCTTTTTCCCAATATGCATTTACACAAATAAGAAACAATGGGAATTATAATCGTTTCGATTGAAACGAAAAATTTCTAGTTCTATAAAAGCGGAATTACATTCAACGAGAGCAATCAAATTCATCCTAGTATAATAGTATAATAGTGTAATATAATATTCGTGATATCTCTTTTCTACCATGTGAGATTTAAAAAAAAGTATAAAACAATTCATTGAAACTAACATTCCCCCAACATCTTCGCAGAACACAAATTTCCATAAATATTAACAGTCTGCTAATTAACACGTCCGAAAGGTGTTATCAAATATATATACCACTATAATCCCTGCTTATTAGCGAAGTAAAAAGAACGGTATATACGATCTCCCTCGCAATACGCAAATAAGCTTTAAATATGCATCCCTTGTATGGTTAACGCCCGCAACGAAATCGTTTCAACCCGTTTCCCAATTGCTACTGCCTGCCCTCCCCCCGCCACCCTCCCGCCGAAATATTTCAAATTGCTTAAGTCGCTGATCCAGCCCCGTATTTATCGCTCTGCGGTTAATTAAAAACAGGCGGTTTATTTGTCGCGATTAATTCGAAGAATCGATTCGCGTGTTAACGAGTGCCCTTTCCTCCTCCCCCCCCCTGTATTCGTGCACGGTCAGTCTTCGCCACGTTAATTGCCTATCGACTGGAATTTTCACGTAATTCATCGAGTTTTAAGTAATTAGGATTGTTCGTTTGCGCGTCTGCTTCTTCTCCATCACGTTGTTGGGAATTAGGTAGGAGTCGTCATGAAGTACTATGGCCAAGGTACAAATCGGAAAGGATTGTAACATTTAGACGTTACATCGATAAGTTACCAAGTGGAAGGTCTTGTCTTGTTCGAACAAAAGTTTTGTAAAATTGTGCAGTGTAATTTTTAATTTTACCCTTGCAGCGTGACAACGTCGATGACGTTTACCGATGTTCTGTTATCGACTCCTCGTTGTCGTTCGATTGACATCTCGTGTTTTGTCAATTAAAATTAAAAGAAAAAAAAATATATCAAAGTGTATTAAATATTTTGTTAAATATTTTGAAATATTTAAAAATTTTGTTGAAAGTGTTAAATATTTTTTTTTCTTTTTTGGACGTTCAAAAAAGATGTATTAACGGGAAAATTTAGGTGTGTAAAGATGGAAAATGTTGAAATATTTTCCTTTATCTGTACGCTGCAGTAACATTTACGATAAGTTATTAGTTGGTTGAAGGGTTGTAGAAATTGAAATATGTGGAAATGCTGAATGTGAAATATAACACTTGGAGAGTAAGAAAGATTTCGTTTCGAGTTGTTTTTTACATTTCTGAAGAATCTCCTTTCTAAGTTTTTTCAGGTGTTCCCTGCGTTTATTAGAAATTTTAAATTTAAATTCAAAATTTAAAATTTAAAATTTAAAAAGCTACGTGACACACACACATATATAAAATATGCAGTGATTTGAATCACGTACTTTTTGTGCTCTTGTCACTTCGAAAAATCGCGAATTAAACGAACCTCAATTAACGAGCAAATTTCATTAAATTGAATAAACAACCTTCCGGCAGAGCGCCGCAACGTGACAAATATCGAACGAATCTCGACATCGAAGTCGACATAAATCGAGCAAATCAAATTAACCGAACAGTTTTCCGATAGAGGACAATGTCGCGAATATTAAACACTCGAGACCTCAATCGGACGAAAGTCGCCGGAGATTCTAGCGAAAAGGGATTCTCTCGCTCCGTGCATATTTCATCTCTGCTTTTTCCTTCTTTTTTCCTTCTTTTCCCTTCATCTACGGATTCTTATTTCAAAAGACCGCTTTCGCGGTATGAATTGCTCGTTAGTAGAAGCTGACTTGACTCCTCCTTGCTTTGCCCCTGCCCCCCCCCACCGTTCCTCCCTTTTTCTCGATTTTTTTGAATCGCGTAATAAACTTCACGGTAGACGTTCGCGCCGCTTGTTTCGTTTTGCTCCCGTACGATCGCTCGATCGGCGCCTTGATTGTCTACAGTCACGAATCAATCGAGCTTGACATTCATGCGTGCAAATGATGCGTGTAGATTCCCCCGAGTTTCTTTCGTACGATGCTCGAGACGATTCCCTCGCAGCGAATCTATACTGCGAACCGTGTCGGGAAGAAATTATCCCCGCGCGTGAGCTGCGCGTCGACAGCCAATGACTCGTCGCCGATCGAAATAAAATCGATGAAACGACCATCGTTTCCTCCCGTGATTGATACACTGCGAATTTTTACGTGCATTTGTATCCTGTAGATTTTAAAATATGCACAGAATGCATAGAAAACGTAGAAATGTATAAAATATTTACGTTCGTGTCGATGACGTCTGTCTTTACGTAATTTTTTACGTTTTCAAGATGAAAGACGATCTGAGAAATGGAAGTTACTTCATTACGAGAAGTATTGTACGATATTTCAAACATTTTACGTTTATTTAATATTGCATTAATTATTATTATTATCATCATCGTCATCATTATTATTATATTATTATGTCTGCATTATTCGTATTTTGTGGATTTTTGCGTCTCAAAAATTTTCAAAGCAAATTTCTATTTCTTCAGATAGTTCGTGCGAAATTTAATAATTCTAGTAATTAGTCTATTTCTCGTACTACGCGTGTATTATCGAGTTTTGATTATTTTCTCTATCGTTCGTTGGAAGTGAACAAGATTTGGCTATAAATTAACGTTAATCCGATATTAATGTCGATCTCGATGGATTGATCGGGATTAATTTTGATGCTTTTGAAACACTATATTCATAATCAGATTACGTAATTGCGCGTAATTGCGCTGCTAACTAGCAAATCTGTTATGTGTTTCCAATATCCAAGGTTAATGGAGTTAATCTTTGGTAACTATTCAACTTCATTAGGTGTTCTTGTACACGAGCTTAGATAATAAAAAAAATTAAAAAAAAAACGTTTAACTTTTGTTTGAGAAAAAACTGAGAATTGAAAATTAAAAATATATTGGAATTTATATGGACTTTTAATGATAATATTAAAAAAAAAAAAACATCTCTTAAGAAACATTATGGGCAGTTCAAAAACCGTGATTCTCGAGTTGTTACCATTGTATATAAAAATAAAAAATATTGTATATCTTCATAATTTTTGCTCTCTTCGATCAACAGTGTACTTTATACATTTTGTAAATGCATCGATTGACAGTTCTCCGTTTAAAAACTATTCTCGCTGTTTCTGGAAGATGCACTTCCTCCAGTTTCGTCACTATAAGCAACTGTTTTCAATTTTCAAGCTTTATTCTCTCAAGAACGAAGCGTCAAATGAAAAACAATTTTCGTTCGTACGCAAAATCAACCCTCGATTAATTGTCCGCGATTCACGAGACGTCCAAAAAAAAAAAACAACATTATCCACCACCAAAAGTGTCGAACACAAATCACGGTGAAAATCCACAGTGAAAACACGACGCAAACCACGATGCAGCGTGGCCAGTGGAAGATCCATCATGCGTGGCTCGCGATTAGTTAACGTCTGTGAAATTCCACACTCCCAATTAAGCGGCGTGCCAGCGAGCTTACGTGCATTTTTACAGAGAGAGAGAGAGGGAGAGAGGTGGCTCTGATAGGTGCCGATGGCAGCGGCGCGTTTTACCCGCTCGTTATCATTTGATTGGCGCCTTGGCTATCGATCCGCTCTCTCCGTGTCGCACACGCGTGCAAATCGCTAAAAGCGAGGCCCGACTGCTGCTCGTTGTTGTTCGTTTCGCGGGAACTCGCGAGCGGAACCGGTCGACGATCACCGCCGATTGTAATGAACTCATTAGCGACGCGAGAGACGGTGGTGTGTGCGATCTTTCTTTCTTTCTTTTTCTTTTTTTTTTTTTTTCTTTCTCTTCTGTGCTTCGAACACACAGTGGCTTTTTCTTTCTTTCTTTCTTTCTTTTTTTTATTCATCCGGGATTCGATCCACCTCTACACGAGCGAGATAACACACGCGAGGGGAAACTAGGTTGCCGAGAGCGTCTGGAGGAAGAGCTTCCAGTTCGTCTAGCAATCGGTTCATTACGGTTCACGTGCGCGGGGGAAATTTTCACCAGTTTAACCGGGCGACACACATTTTACTTGGTAGACACGTTCCGAGGACTTTGGTCCGGTTTTAATCCGCGGCCGGTGACCGTTGGCTCATGGACGACTGCGGTAATTTACTGGTCGGATTGAGTGAAATTTTCGGTATTGCCAGTTCCTATTTTATGTTCTTCGCAGAGACGGCTAAATTAAATTAAAAATTCTGCAATCAATTCGTTATAGTCCAGAAAGGTCATTGGTATTCACTATTGACAATGAATATTTAATTAACTGTTAGCACTATAATTTTCGATATTTTATTTTACTTTGTATTTTACGTTCTTCGTGATATAGGGAGATGGGCAGTAAAATTAAATTAAATTAGAAATTCTGGAATCAAGCGGTTTAATCTCAATCCGTTATGGCCTCGAATGGTCATTGGAATTCAGTGTTGACAATGAGTATTTAATTTAGTGCATTATAATTTCCGATATTTCATTTTACTTTGTATCTCATGTTCTTCGTGACGTAGAGATGGCCGAGTTAAATTAAAAATTTTGGAAAGTGGTTTAATCTCAATTCGTTATGGCCCCGAATGGTCATTGAAATTCAGTGTATTAATTAGATAATGAGTATTTAATTAAGTGTCAGTGCATTATAATTTCCGATATTATCACTGAAAGTGATTTTTAATCAATATTGATTATAAAACTAAGCGAAAGTTGTTCAAATATTAAAGCTCAAATACGTGAAAATTTGATGGTAAATGAATTAAAATTTAGAAAAATTGAACAGCAACTTTTTCAATCCACTGAATCTACGAATTTACTTCAGACAAGTTTCGACTGATTATTTCGTAATCTTCATCTTCAACAATCCCGTTAATATCACGTCTATCAATCACTATTGTAATAATAATAATAATAATATATGACTACAGGTATTTTATTATTTATTCTATCCGAAATTATTTTCACTCTGTAAACGACGAAGATAATTTGAAATAGGAACTAACGCAAAATAATCATTTCAAGATTTAAAAAATAAAATAACCCTTTTCTCTTATATAATATACATAAAGTATGATACACGTAGAGATACACGAATCGTAAATATACGTAAATCGATCAATTGAACGACTCTGTAAACAGGCGAGACCGAGCCGCGAGTCGTGAATGCAGGATCCTTGATCTCAAAACACCGACTCACAGGCGGAGTCCACTAGACTATCCATCCGCGCGATACATCTTATTAACGTTCTATTCATACCGCGTGGCTGGCCGATAGCCGTCTGTGCATCAGTCCTTTCGCGTACCGGAACACCGATAAAGGATTTTTTTCCCCGGCCGCCGACATCCTCGACGCGACGATTGTGTTCAAGGGGCATGACGAGCACGGGGCCGGACGCTGGGTGGGATCCACGCACACATCGCGCGTACGTACGTCATTAAAGAGGGGGAGGAGGATGCAACAACAACGTCGAAATTCACGATTTCGATCCGTGAGGCCGGAGCCAAACGGACGCGCGTGACTAACCGTATTTCCTAACGTGGCACGATGTGTCAAAGCGGTTGACGCGCACCAGGAATCAAGTTAAACCAGGTGGATCCCCAAGACGCGTACGCAATGGATTACCCGCGGCGAAGAGCGGTCAGATACGCCCCCGCGTTGATATCGCTCCTTTTGTCACCGGCTAATCTTTCATCTCCTTTCGCCGACAATTCAGCAGATGGATCCGGACTCGGATAAATCGTCGGAATTTTGAAGAAAGTTCTTGAAAAATAATTGTACGACCCTGCTGCCCTCCTCCACCTCGTTTAATTTTTTAGAAAACAACGTCTCTTTTTTTTTTTTTGTAAAAGGCAATACTTTGTTTGTGAAAAGCGTGGAAATGTATATCGAATGTTAAAATTGAATTCAATATTATTATTCGATATTTATTTCAGCGCAAGAGTTAGTATTTTATTTGGAAAATGAAATAGAAAAAATTTTACAGGTAAAAACTTGATGTTTTTAGCGTTGTGATAAACATCATATCCACGTGGTGTGACGATGATTCTATTTGTGTAATATTTTCACATCGTTGCTTCAGCTGGTTAATCATTGTCACTTTTATCCCACGCGATATTATTTGTTTCGTATTTCAGAAACAAACGGACAAAATAATGAAATAATTTACATTCAATCAATGCTTATTAGTATTATAAAGCTTCGTGCGATCCGGCGGCGATTCCGCGAATCCAAAGTAGCCTCTATCAAGTTCTACAACCCTCGGGTGATTTACATCGTGTATCTCGGTTGGTCCGTATCGATCCTTGTGAATTCAAATTGGCCTGCACCAGGTTACACGTGTCTCATTTCGTGATAATTATATGTTTATATACGTATAAACGTTATATACGTGTAAATTGGGCGTTCAGATTTCTTGCAATTTTTTCTTACCTTAATTAAACGTTATTTGTGCTTGTGTCTGATACACAGTGTATATGTTACATGTATTTGAATACATCATTAAATATATATATATAAACGTACATGTATCATTAAATATTATTTTTACTTTTTCAAATATTAAATATGTTTAAATAATTTAATACATTTGATTGTATTATTAAATGTATCCAAATATATATGTTTGCGTAAATATATATTTAATAATACAGAAACTGGTTTTACGTTACATATTTAACTGTCCGATATTCAACAAATTTAACAAATACGTTTAATGATATAATTTTGTACATATACAGAACCTTTTCATCGAAAGCGTTCTTTCATCTTTTCGTACATTGTTGCACGTACGTAGTATCTCGAGTATTTTTTCCCCGATAACAGTTTTGTCGTTAATGTCTCTTAACATTTTGTCTGTATCGTTGATGATGTCACCCTGGCGAGGACGAGGTATTGCAAAAGCACTATCCATCGTACACGATACGCGATACGTACGCTTTATTTCGCGACAGGACGGAAGAAATAAATTGTCCGTATTTGAGGGCCGCGTAACATATTTCAGCTGTTTCATGAGCCAGAGTACACGAGCCGAAGAAAATTTTACCTCCGCGCTCTCGACGCCGCGAGAATATATCTCCGCGTTCTCTGCCTGCGAATAAATGATAAATCCTCGACCGATAAAAATGCTTTCCCCTCTTCGGTTCTTGTCTTCTCGCGAAAATTCTTATCTGCGCCCCGTAATCACGCAAAAAAAAAAAAGAAATTGCACGACTTGTACCCCAGTACGAAATGCCCAGAAGCAACTGTTCTGACTAGGAAATGTAGACGACTTTTTTGCCATAAAATTTTATCGATATGCAAACATTTGAATCGATACAGAACAAATTACAGGCGCGATCGCTCAGTACCAGACAACGCCACTCCTACTCGGGGTCTATCCCACGTCACTTCGCGAATCACGTGACCTAAATCAACCAATCGCTAATTTTCGTTGCATTAGCGTTGCACCTGAAGAGGCCCGATTTTCTGAGTTACCTCCGCTAAAATCACTTTCAGTGATAAAACGTTTCTCGTCTATTATTCTTTAATTTAACGAACTGTCGTATTCGTTCGTGAGATAGTTTGGCGCGAATTTACTCACGAAGCTATGACAAATTATAATCTTGGACAATCGACTCGATCACGAAACGCGTCACAAATTGATCATTGCGAATCGAAATATCTGACTTCGAATGACTGTCAAAGTCAGAATGCCGAGAGAATGACTAGGGCTTGTGAAATTCACGCCCTACTGTCGGACACGTCGCCGAATAACCGAGCCGTTTATTCTGAAAGTGGCGTAAGTCATGGTAATGAAAAATGGCGATTCGTTAATGTCTGTGCGAAATTATTTGTGCTGAGAAAAAGTACAAGCAAGTAAAAAATAACAAATGCAAGTAAATCTTTTCGAAAGTTAACATCAGTTTTTCTAGGCAAACATATTATGATCAGAAGATTAACATGACACTAATTTATCGAGTAACGTGGGTTTTCTCAATGAAAATACAAAAATCGTCAATTTTCTTCAATCAAATGATATTAAAAATATTAAAAGAGCGTTTGAAGAATAATGAAACTCTGCAGTCCTTTTTAAAAAATAAAATCGTATCGTAACACCGTTGCATCGATACAAAGAGTTTAATTATTGAAACTAAGAGCACCCTAAAAGTTTAGAACTGAATCACTCAGTTTTGAAATTTTTGAATTGAATTGAACGACTAGTCTCTGTCGCAGAGAACTCAAAATTGAACACCCTACGTTTCATCAGTAATTTAATTAACAGTGCTGCAAAACAATAATTCGTCGTAACTTAATGATTCGAGAAAGTAAAATTTAAAAGATAATTTTTAGCAATCGAACTTGAGCAATAAACAAATTTCTAGTCGTTTGTAAGTGGACCATATTTCCCATCCAAGGCTACCTCGGCTCTGTCACATTTAAATCATCAGATTTCTCCACCCTGCGAACTCATTCTCCCGAGCCACGCTTCAACGCCTTTTATCTCTTCCATATTTCATGGCTTGCGTATTTTTCAATAAACGCGAAACGAGGTTTCTCGCAGATGACGATCTTCCAATTCACGTGGCGGCAGTCGCGAAGGTGGTCTCGAACGAACGAAACCAAAAAAAGGAAACAAAAGAAAAAGAAGAAAGAGAGTAAAAGGGCCGGAAGGCTGGAAATCTTTTAACGCCCATCCAGGGCGTCCGTAATTAAATCACGATCGCCCGGCTACCATGAGAATCCGGGATCGAGGGATCGTAATTTCAGCCAGGTTGCGCGAGAAGGTTAACCGGGGTGAGCGGGTCCGGTTCGCAGCCCTGTGTGCGCTTGCCGGAAGCCAAGTGCACGATGTTGCATGCCTCTGATATCTACCGGTTGGCTTGCACCGCCGAAAATCGAGTTATCCGAAGTTTGTTTCGACGTCTCTTGGCCCTCTCGGCCAAATGGCTCACCCGGTTTAACCCGCTGTTTTCCGTTTAGCGCGCTCCGAGCCGTTTTTCTTCGAGACAAATTAGCGTGGCCTGCGGTTGACTATAGGGGAGTTGCTTTGTTGCTTGTTATTTCTACGGGTGGGGGAAGATTCATTATGCAAGTTGTTCACGGCTCAGCTATTTATCCTGCAAGTACTTACTACCTGGCGTAGACTTGCCTAGAGGCTCGTTTCAATGATATACTTCGAAAAATAATTTGGAATTATTTCGAAACGCGATCGCGCAAATTCTCGATATTCTCTGACTGCGCGTTTGTCTGTTTGGATAATTAAACGGATTAATTTACTCGAGGATGCGCGTACCTGCTTCATTCGAATTTGTTATAGGTTTCATTTGATTTGGTTAATAATTAGAAAAACGTATCTTGTTTGGCCATTGGTTGTCATTTTCAGATAATTACGCTTCGATTTATTCGAATGAGCGTTTCCGTTTCATTCAAACACCCCGTGAAATAATTTCTCGGATGTATCACTTCAATTATTTCAGTTAATTTCAACGTGCAGTATTATTTATTACAACGTTTCACGCGCGCAAATTTACATCAGTGATGTGTATTGTTCGGGAGTAGTAGGAACGAAAAGAATTTATGAGGAAACGTAACTACACTGAGATCGTAATAATGATGATCCTAATCACAAATTAATATTAAAATCCAATTTATTTATCATTTTATTCGAAGTTGCGATGAAATTTCATTAAAAATCATCGATTAATTGCGTTCGATGTTTCGTTTTGCTGAGAACGAAGTACTCCTTTGAAGAACTATGTATCTTCTCGTTCTAACGAAACGTTTTAAGCTATAAAATCGAGTGCCTCTGACGTGTCAATGTTTCAGAATAACGATCCTGTAAAACTCAAGCACAAGTGTTAATAACACGATTATTTTTACGATTCATTATCCAATGAATAAATTAAAGACGCGAGCAAGTCGAAATTTCTTTGACACGTTTGCAATTATTGCAAACATCAAGCGATATTTCATCAAACGTAAAGCGATATTTGGATATTTCATTTCCCTTTCTGTTTCGTTCAATTAAAATTTCAAATTTCAGCCGCAGGACATGCATAAAACAATACTTTTCGCAAGATCGTTATCGGATCTCGAGTGTTTGCAAGCTCGAATTACTATTATTAAAATTCATGGAGGTGAATTTGAATGTTACGAACACTTTTTACCACGTAGACCAGTATTCGCCGTTTCAGCGGGATTTGTATAAATTTTCGTTAAATGGAAACGTCGATCTCACGAGAGACTCCCGTGTTTCCAGCTTTCTGGAACTTTCAATGTTGCGTTCTATTGTTCTACATATACGCCTTCTTACCGACCGAAAATAATATTTTTCTACATATATGCCACAGCAAATTAGTATTTTTACAACCACCGTTTACTTCCCTGAACATTAAATTTCGACTTTATTATTGGATTTCGGATTAAATGACTTACTATTCCCATATTTTTCATAGAAACCATAAAATATTTCTCACCAATTATTGAAAATTTTTGAAAATAAAATGTGTTTAGGCTAAAAAAGTGTAAATAAACATTGGAAACCAAAATAAACAGACCAATGTTTGCAAACAAAACGATATTACACAGTTTTCGAAATTCCGACGGTAAATTGCTTCAAAGTTTCTCGAAAAACGTCTGTATCAGGAGAACAGATTAACCGGGGGCCTTGTCGTGCCACCTCCTAAATAGTCATACGCTCCTGATACAAAACCAGAAATTTCAGCGATATAAACCTCATGGTTCTCGAGATATTACCGGTTGAACGTTCTTCGAAAAACAACTGTATCAGGACAACGGATTAACGGCGAGTATTGTCGTGCCACCTCTTCGATGGTCATGTGCTCCTGATACAAAAGTTGAAATTTCCACGAGATACACCACATGGTTCTCGAGATATTGCCGGTTGAATGTTTTTCGAGAACCGTCTATATCATGAGAAATCGGAATTTTTGAAACTGTGAACGTTCGCTTTGTTTGCAAACATTGGTCTGTTTGTTTTGATTTCGAATGTTTATTTACATTGTTTGATGTAAATACACTTTGTTTTCAAAAATTTTCAAATTTCTGAAAATGTTTGGTGCGTTTACACCAAAATAGGTATAGAACGTTGGGAATCAAAACGATCAATATTGTGTTTGAAACAACTTAGAGTTTCAATATTTTTCGATCAATATTTTGGAAAATTGAAGTCACGCAAACTTCAAATTGAATATTTCATTTTCTGTTGAATGTTTCCATCAGGTTGTTTGCCACGGGAATGGCATTATATCGTTTCCTCCCACAGTCGTGGGAACTCTGTACGCTTTGCCAGATCACTTTGCTTAGAACGGAGATGGAAATATTTTTATTAGTGGCAGTGAAAACAATGAAATTGGCGAATTGAACAAGAGAGAGAGAGAGAGCATGGAATGTAATAAACCATAGCGGATAGTAAATAATATAAAAGCAACGAAATTGACAAACTAAATTGACAAAGAAATTACCTGACACGAATCAGAGAGAGATGAGCACAAATTCAAAGGAAAAACGGATTATTGGTTTCTTCATCAATCATTCTCCTCGGTTTCGCCTTTTAACTTTTTAAGTGATTCACTCTCGAAATATTCCTTAATATATATAGAAATAAAATAAAAAGTAAGCAAGAAATGTTGGCTGCAGATATTTCCAGAAGAATGCTGGATTCGTTGAAAATTGCAGAGGTATCGCTGTACCATCGTGATTTCAACAGAGCACGATCCTGCTCTGTATTACTTCAAAGTTTAAAGAACGTTACTTCGGAAGTTTGTCTGAGACGTATGTGACTTATCAGGGTTGAAGTTAATTGAGTTAATTATAGACGAACCAGATTACTGTCTGTATACTTTTCGAGGAAACTTTGATGGGTGTGATAATCCACCGGCTAAACAGAATTAAATATTTATTTCCAGCGACATGCTTTACATCTTTCCTCAGATATATAGGACTCGTCGAAAACTGAAAGGCATTACCCAGTTAAAATTAAAAGTTGTTCTGTTCTTTACACGCAAAAATACTCGTAAAGAAATATCTCTCCACAAAAAGGAAGGAGTGCCTAATTTTCTTTCTACGAATAATAAAAGCGTCGCCTTTGTTTCTCTCTTTTCTCGCAATTAAAATATCAATTCAACGAAAAGGATAATTTCCTCTGAACCTTGCGTGTAACCATGGCGGAAATTTTTCCACGATCAGCCGATTGAATCTGGATCTAGATCTAGAGCGGTTCCTATTTTTGGATAAAAATCTCGGATACCGCCGAGGGGAGAATTTTCACGGCGTTTGCCAGATCAGCATCGCGTCGTAGAAAAAAAAAAGCGATCCGGTCAGCGGCAATCGGAATCCGTACGTTCGTTTCCACGCCTCTCTTCAATCTCGGCCGCGAATTATCTGCGGCTCGGGCTGAACGCCGGGTCACGGGTTAATGCAAACCATTAGTCTCGGAAACGAAAGGGTCGTCACGACGAAAAAGTGCACTCACCGCGAACGGGAAGACTCGGAAGCTTGCAAGCAACGAGGCTGTTGCTTCTATATATACACGCATATATGTACATGTACGCTATATCTGTGCCACTGCTATTTCCTCCCGTTCTGATGCGCGCTCATCGCTTGAACCAACGACGCTTGAATTTTGATTTCGTGCACGGTGACTCTTATCAATTCTTAACTGTAACGAAAACCCCCAAGATTGACCACTATTATTTTATGCTCTAAAAGGTGTGAATGATTATAGATTGACCACTATTATTCTATACTCTAAAAAGTGTGAATATAATATAAGAAATTCTTAGCTTGTATTACAATAATCTAGGATTTCAGGATTTGTCTAGATCTGGCATTTTAATTTCACTTCACTGTTTAACGAAGATAATCCTCTCGTTGATCTGTGATACATTGTTTAGATATTTTTGCAAATATCGCACGTTACAGACATATTTCCATCTTCAAATTCATAAATTTCATCAATCTCTAATCACTGATCTCAGTCACGGAGACAATAAAGTACGAAATAAAAAATTGAACATTGTAAATTTTTCGTAACATGTTGCGCAAGAAGCGGTAAATTAAACGATAGCGAAATTTAAGAACGTGTAAAATTAATGCAACAATTCTGTTTCTCCGTTTCTTCTTGTAAAAGGAAGAAATCAAAGGGGAATTTGCGAGAAAGTTTTACGCGAATATTAAAGGAGAATATCACTTAATAAATATCCGTTTTGACGTGTCTTTGATATCGCAATGAAACCGTTATCAGAGTTAGGGAGAAACGCGATGAGAACACTTTGGGGAAACGCTCTGACAGAATCCGTCAAAGAGAACGTATTTCATTTCGTTGTATGCATATTTTGTCTTGTAACAAACATAAAATCAATACCGTTTCAACCTTTCTCTCTGGAAGAAGTGCGCCGAGACTGCAGCGAAAGAGTGGGCGCACAGCTCGTGACAGATTCAGATTGAAATTAAAAATCAGAATATTTTCCCGGAGTGACGTGTTCAGCGACGGTATCGCGATTCTGGAACGAAAGGGACGAACGAGAGTGAAATATCTTCCCTTGGATGTGTATTCGCTTCGATTATTCAAAAGTACCGTATCTCTCTATTTTGTAACAGTTGAAAGATAAGAAAGTGATCGTTGTTGTTTAAAGATACCACAATTTTCAAACGATACGAAGATTTAGAGGTTGTCACTGATTGTGACAGAGTGAAGATTCCCTGTCAATGTTTGATACTTGATCACGATATATAGTATACTAGAGAAATATCCTTTTGTACGATTTTCCAAAAATTGTGTTTGTATCAGAAATATATGAGTGTCTGACTTGCAGGAAATTTTATTTTTAAAGAGATATATCCGTTTGTTACATATTCTTGTATTCTTGTATCATCACGAATGAAAGATACAGTACAGAAAAGACATTTTTCTACAAATATATATATATAGAATAACATACTCGTCGCTTGTTGCACTAAAGGTAGATTTGCACTTTGTACTTTTAACTTGTTCGAGTCATCGCCTCATTTGGATTCTTAGCTTTACAGAACTGATAATTTATTTGGATCTCCCACATTTTAACGTGCCGATGAATTCTGCTCAAAATGAGTTCTGTAATATTTACAGCGACGGATAAAAGAAAGTTTAAGAGACAAGTGCTAAGAAAATACACCCGTGCCATGTTTAGAAAATAATAAACTGTAATTTTAGAAAATAATGTCAAGAGCGATGAATAAATATGTTTTAGGGTATCTGTAAAGAATTTAAAGACTCAGAATGCTGCTGGAAGGACTGAAGGAGTGAGAGAGAGAAAGTGAGAAGAAAGGCGATTGCGTTTCGTCTCGGAGTCACTGCCTAGACTCATGATGCTGGCACCCACCCTCCTAGCGGGGTTCCGCATGCTGCTTGCTTAAACATCGGAGATCGGTAGGACCTCGACTACGCTAGGCGCGCAGCTACTTGCGGCTTGTGCTAGTCGAGTGTTCGAAACTCGTAGTCGAGGAATCGTAGGGCCGCTACAATGTATTTGCCAAATTATTACAAATTTTCTTTTGTCCCCTCGTCCATGTCTGAAGTTGATTTTCCCACATTAACTTTCAATTTCGTATTTCGATTGTATTTCAATAAACCCAGTCCAGTGGTTAGTTTTAGATTAACCCCAAACTTTACAACTCGATTTTATGTTTCACGTCTGAAACGTACGATAATATGTCATCGTGCTAACATCAAAAATTAAAGATAACACGTCTGAAACACAACGAGATAACGTAAAGAGGCTCGCGTGAATTTTCAAACAACGCAAACACACAGTCGCGAACATGTAATAATTGTCACGTAACGATAAAATAGACGTGACACAATTGTCGGTTTAAGGTTAAAGAATCATTCATTCAGAGGTTAAAAGAAGGAACGAATTCGGATCACCGGTCTCCCTGACGCAGTTTGCAATTCCGCGAAGGATCGAGTTGTTCTCTCCTAATCAAGATCGTTGTCGCTGCGGGAGGAGCTCGCCTGGCCGGAGGATGAAGAAATTCGCCGGCGTGCTTCTTTACGGGCAATTCGTAAAACACGATTAACGGGTAAAGTTCGTCTGGTTCGGGCTGGCTGGCGGCGGCGTAGCGTTAATGAACCATAGTTCGCTGATTCGACGATGAGCATTCGGGGGTTAATCGTCCGCGCCACGAAAGCAATTTTGCCAACTCGACTTGTTTCGCTCGATAAGGTCTCTCCAGGCGATTGTACCTTTTACACGTATGTACACGTATACATGCACGCGTACATCCGAGTACAGGCTGTTCCATCAGTCCCTTTCGAAGACTCTCTATCAAGTCGAGGAGATACGACATCCTCGTTTGAACGTATTCACCGTAATTTTTCACCTATCTTGGTAAAGAATTTTTTTTTTTTTTTTTTTTTTTTTTTTTTATTAAACGCGAGTTATAAAATACTGTTGCGTTTGTCGTTTGAAATACTATCGTCAACGGAAGTAAAGTTGATGATTTCGACGTTTTTAAATGTACTTTGGTTTTTTTAAAAGACGACCTTTTATTTTCTTGTCTCTTCTCGATAGTTTGAACTCGAATATCGAAAGTTCATTGTTACTTGATTTTATAACGGAACTATATCTTGTTACGTGCTACGAAATGTGAGCACGAGTCGTGTTTTACTTCCCTCATGGGCGAATAAAAGCTCTTAAATGCGTAGAGAAGAATGTAGAACGCAATTAAGAATTTTAATCAAAAAGAGTCCGAACACCCTCGTTCAACAGTGTAACGTTGTTATTACTTTAATAGAGAAAGAAAATGGACATTTCCTTAAAAATTCGACAAGAAGTTAAGGGAAGAGATCGCGAATCACAATATTTTCCATTCCGAATTAAATAACTTTGCCCTGACATGAGCAAAAATAACCAAGACGTTAAAGAGAAATGAATATTCGTATATTGATGTTTATTAATAAATATAAAATGTAAAATATACATTAACGAATGTAAAACAATATAGAAGAGATATTCGCGCGTCAATTTTGCTGCACGTGAAATAAAAATTAATTCTCGCCAATGCGTGTTGATGATTCAAAGGTTTCGTCGTTTGTTACTCAATTTACTCCCAAAGTTACTTACTTCCGTCATTAAGAAACCGGAAGCGTCTGAGACGTGCAAGCTAGGTGAAACACCCTATACGTGGTACGTGCACACATGGCTGCTCCGTGACCCTTTCCCGGAACTCGGGCTCGCGTTCTTTTCCTTTCCCTCAACAATGCCAACTTTTACAGTCAATCTCGTTTCGTTGGAATGGAGAGTTCGAGTTCCGTTCCATCCACGGCAACGTGTGTATGCTCGTTCATGGACGGGACGAGATGGATTTGCCTTTTCGTTTCTCGACGAAAGTCGAGGAAATCTTGTTTGCCGCGTTTACCCCCCCTCCCTCCTGCTCTATTTATTTAATCGAAGTTAACGTAGTACGTTGCACCAGCGAAAGGATTATCAGCTTATTCCGCTCTTCTGCTATTTTCTTCGAGGCAATCTTTCTTTTGAATCAAGTGTGTTCTTTTGATACTGTTCTATAGATCTTGGCTTTTAAGAGTTTTAGAGGTTAGGTACAATCTTTAATATTATAATTTCTATTCTTATGTTTTTTATATTAATATTATAAAAATTATAATTTCTATATTAATCTTTGTTTAGTTTCAAATATCTTTCTGATATTGTGCCATATATCTTGAGTTTTAGAGGTTAGGTTAGTGTAATCACTAGTATTATAATTTCTATTTTTATCTTTGTTTTCTATATTAATCTTATAGAAATTATAACTTCCATAGTAATCTTTGTTTCGTTTCAAGTATCTTTTGATACTGTTCTATACATCCTAATTTTTAAGAGTTCGAGCGGTTAGGCTGTAATCTCTAGTATTAGAGTTTCTATCCGTATGATCGCGATCCTTAGTCAGAAGTATTGCAATATACTTATCAAGAGTTTGACAGTGATCGAAAAGAATTTAATTCTTTATTCCGTCATTTTTAGAGAGTATTATATGAAGTTATTCTTAAAAACTTTCCAGCACCGATGCGAACAGTTTTTAATAAATATGGAACTCTTAGTTATTCGATTCAATATTTTTGCAAGTATACGTCTTTATTTAACTCTGACAGTGATTGAAAAGTAAGCATTTATCAGCTTGATCTTCCATTTTGTTTTCAAGGAATATTGCATAAAATATTCTCGGGAAATATTTCCTGATACCACTTCCAACAACTTTTAATATTATTCTTAATTTACTACAACATCGTTTGCGAAACTTTATTAATAATTTATCACTGGCAGAAAATAACTATCGTCATAATCTTCTTTCTTATTTTTACCTTATTTAAATATTACATAAAGTATTTTTACTTGAAAAAAAAAAAATACTAACGTCGTTACAAAGCGTGTTTTAATACTGGATTCAACTCGGGGATTTAATATCGTAGGGAATGTAACAAAGTTAACCGATTCAACGGTGTATACACGGTAGAACATTTACCCCGAAAAAATCTGGTCGAAATTAAAATTTGTCTTCTCTCATTCGACAGAAAGAAAAGTAATATCACTTTCAAATTAAACGATGTCAAAGAAAGATGTTCTCTGCTTTTCTCGCAATGTTATTCGAACGAACCGATATAACGATCCCGTCCTTCGCGCAAAACGTCGTGCAATCGGATTTCCTTAAATAAAAAGGTCTCGAGCGCGCGTAGGGCAAATTGCAAATTGAATTATCGTGTAGGAACACGCGACAGCGTATCGGGAACACTAATTCAAGCTTAGCAGTGATCAAGGGAAAGGCATTGGTTGCTCTTCCACGTCGAATGGAACGCGACAGAACGGCAAGCGCACCCTGTGTTCGCCCTTTCGAAAACCGGCTGCCGACTACGTAGTCCCTGCACTCGGGTCCTGTAAATCCACGGGGCGCGTCTCGAACGATAATAAGTAGCAGCTCGCTACGAGATTTATTTCGCTTGGTAATTTGTCACGACCCTCTGAAAGCCAATAAATAGCCGTATCCGTTTTAGTTCCAGCAATACGGTTCAGCACCCTGTTCGTAAAACAGATTTATCAGGTGCGCTGGCAACAGTTTAGAGACGGTGCCCCTTTAATTTCTTCACGGGGGCAAAAACGAACGAGGCTCGGATTCGGGACTTGATGATTTTCTCGTTGTTCCTTTTTCTAGTTTCTACTTTCTTTCTCGATTCAACTCGAGTTTGCCTCTTTGCGTTAGTTGGATTTGTATGTTGAGACTTTGTGCCGATACTGTTAGTTCTTCGATCTCTGAATCCTTCTTAAATTTCTAATTAATGAAAGTTCTATTAATTGCGGAATTTTAATTTATTGAGAACGAATCGAGGAAAAAATGTACGATGGTACTTACTAAATTTCGCAAAATTACAGAATCTGAATGAACAACGACGAAAAAAAGTGTTGAACGAATTCTTAGAATTTTCTTTCACGGTGCAGCGTTAAACAATATATAATCGACAATAAAAATTCATCGTTGTACGATTCTCAATGAATTATTAAACCATCGTATTTTGTCTTGTAATTAATTACCATTTTCCAAATTACACGCTGCGTACCATACTTTTAACACACACGTTCGACGAAACAATCGTCGTCGTTCCGTACAGATCGATACTCATACCATTGCCAGAATCGCGGCGCTATTTTGCATCTCTTCATTTGCATCGTTCAATTGACGGGGCCATTTATTTCATTTTTCCCCCCGCTGCGGAATTATCTGGGGATCGGAAGCGGGTCAGCGGAATTTCGAAGGAACCCGAAGGAAATTTGCGTAAGCAGAGGAGCACAGTCTCACGTGTTAAGGGAATATTGCCAACTGATCTCGGAAAATATCGAAATTCGATGAGGAAGGCGGGAGGGCAGGAAGGGAAGGGGGAAAGACGCGGAGGAAGGGACGTCCGCAACAACGTTGAACGTCGCGGCATGGTTGAATCGATTTTATCGGGGCGGAAGTGTTTGACTAGCAGGTTTTCTGATTGGAACTTGAGAGACCTTTAAGACAAGACGTCGCGCATTTGCTTCTGCGTTCCGATGTGGGTTCCTCTGTCTGCGAGAGTTCTCCGTTCGAACGTGCCTTCGAAACTTCGAATTCACTTTCTTGCCTCTCGGCCACGATTTCCGATCGCGACGAGCTTTGCGTTTTTTTCATTTACATAAATTTGAATGTAATCAAGCGCGGAGAGAAGGTTCGGAGGATTTTGTTACTTCGCCGATCTTTTACGTGTCGTCGTCGCAAAAGTGCATGTGTATGCAGCGAGAGTTAAATATTGTTGTTTGTTTAATGTCAGTAGTCACTGACAATCACGTATAAATTTACATTAATACTATATGCAATTGTACAAAAGTACAATTATACATAAATCAGATCAAATTGTAAATTATAAATCAATTTTTGAGAATCTAAACAACAGCTATGATCGACGATGTTAGATCAAATTCGAAAACTTTACAAAAATCTATCAAATCTATTTCTGTTATTAGATACGTACCTATTCTAGAAATCTGTGAAAAAAGTGCATAGATTCCAGGCTAAAACAACCGCAACGTAAGGAACGTAAAATCGCAAGAAATTCCCCGATTTCATTCGAATTTAAATGAATTACCGAAATCGCAAATGCCTCAATTCGACGCGACCGGAAAATAAAGCAATCAGGAATGATACAAGCTGTTTAAAACCGCGCTCGTTCTCTCTTTTTCCTTTTTTTTTTCTTCTTCCAACTTTGAATTAAATTCACTCGACTCCCTCGTAACCCGCGCGATACACGGAACACGAATTCGATCCATGTACCGGACGATACCGCGCGTCGTGTAAATTAGAGCGCTAATTAATCGGAACGACCATTGGCCGTGCATGTATGCAGAATCCATAGCTACGCACGCATGTTACAAAGGAGCATCAGGTTGGCCAGAACAAGTAGTGTTGTACGTTGCCAGAGTGCGTTGGTTCGCACTACTTGCCGTGGGACTTCCAAACAATTTACAGGGCTTTGATTATCCTTCCCGTTTTTACCATGAAACGACGTTGAACAATAACTCACATTTTTTTTACGCTGGAAATTAATTTAGTGCCTTTTTGGATAAATTTGTTATTTATTCATCAGCGTTGCTCAAGGATCGTTTTAATGAGAGATCGAAAATTGCTGTTGCAACAAGAAGGCTCTTGCAAGCCCCACTTTTGGGTAATTTCAGTAAATTAATCAACTAATAGTTACTAAAAATCAGATCAGTCAATTAATATTCTTGCTGATATACTTTCACTTGGAGCCAATCTTTCTTCTTGCAACCAAAATTTGGAGCTGTTTCCTTCAATTGTTCAAATTTTTTATGCCGAGATGTTCTTTAGGAATATCAGATGCACCCGTTATATCATTAATAAGACGTTTTTATTGAAAAACAAAAAGAATATATCTGTAACGTGTTTTGTAAATACGACGATTCGTATAATACTTGAAAATTTAATGCAAAGGCACCGAATTAATTTCTACATCTAATATCACACGTATTAAATGTATTATTATGCCACTGTCGTACCTGATTCATATTCGTATTCGATCGAATGAAAGTGTACAAAAGTATCGGGAAACATTGAAATTCTTCGTGCTCGCGAATTGAATCCAAATCGCTGGTTTTATTTTTTTCCGCGCAACGTCGTAACGTGTCGATCTGTCGTAAAATTCGATGGATATCATCGGCTATTTCCAGAAAAAAAATTTCATCAACTATCTGCGGTGATTTGATTCGGCCGAGTATTCGAGATTAAAATGCGAGAACAGGGAGGGTATACTTATTCAAGGTTTAGGTTGAACGTGACGAAAATTCTAAGTGTGTTTGAACTGAATGAAAGAGATTGTAAGATAGAGGAGGAGAGAATATGCCAGTACATGTATGTATATTGGGTGGAAGATGCATGCACGGGGTTGGAATTCAGAGTAAAACTCGTTTCGATGCACTCGGTTGTCGTCAAAGGATTACTATGATCTCCATAAGATCCGTTTTTTATGTAACTGTACTACAACGCGCAACAATATTTAAAATATTTCATATATTGTCAAAGCAATTTTTAGAAGTCATAAAATTACCTGTACGTATATATATATATATAAAATTTACTAAATAATAATATTAGCGCATGAATTTTAAATAATACACGATGTAACGCACCAATTGCTGACAATGATCGACTCTTTTATAATAAGAAACACAGTAACAAAAATGGCACCGATTTTTCATCATAAACATCAAAAGTATATGTGTCTTGGATCAATTTATACATTTTCCCACATTATTATTATTATTTATTTATTTAATTATTTATCTATTTATTTAATCATTCAGGACCAATCAATCAAGAAAGTTAACGAACAGATAATGGCAATAAACCAACAGAGAAACGAGAAGAAAGTCTCTGATCGCTTCGTTGTACAAGTTTTGCAACAACAGTAAAATTCTGTATACTTGTGTACAGAATTTTATATATGTATCTTTGTAAGTGTATGATATATGTGGAGACTGGCGCGTTGGCATCCGCGCGCAAAGAGGAAGGCTAACGAGCCGTACCGGCAGTGGCGCACGTTTTAGCCATTGTTGTCGGTTAAATCGACGTCCGAATCAATTCTAATATTTCTCGCGAATCGATTGTTATCGGCACGGGTGCAATGGGTTTTGCCGGCGGCGTCGTTGCGCCGCGCCGCTTCATAATAATAGATCTGCATGATAATGAGCCGGAAAAGCGTTTCGCGATGCGGCTGCCACGGTAATTCGCCGATCCTCCGCGAAACGGACGACGACGCTTCTAACATCGATGCGATCGGAGTAGACGACTGTTCGAGGAACGTTTCCATCCTGTCGTTCCGCCAATTAAGACCACGCGGTACGGTATTGTCGCTACTTTCTCTTCGAGATATCCTTTGAAACTATCGACGTTTCATCTCTTATCTCGTCATTCATCTCTTGTCAATTTGACGCCAGTTTCCTTGTGAAATACGCTATTACGTTGCAGCATGAGATTCTGTGACATTCATTATTTTCGACGCTTTTGATAATAAAATATGCTGTCACAGTTGCAAACGATGTTCGTTTTCAGGCGGCACGTTGCTAATTTATTAATTTATTTATTGTTTTCCAACAAGAGCATGTGTAACAAGTGAAAATTCGAAACGAATGATCGTCACGTTGGATAAAATCAGAGAAGACACGATCGTGTGAAATCAAATATCTATGTGCGAGGATTATTCACAGTGGAGTCTGTTCATTGATGACGAAAGAATTTTGCGAACGTGATCATTTATCTTTTTCTCGATAACGATTCTTCGTCAGTTTAGCTGAGGAACAGGTTGAAAAAATGAGAGATGGATGGGGATTGATCCTTTCGATAATTGTTTCCATTGTGCGAACGAACGGTAGGATGGTAGAATTTTGGGCGAATATCGAAATTTTGGCACGAGTGTCAAATATCGAAGTATATTTACAAAATACACATTTTTACTTAAAATTGTCACCTTGATTTTCGTCGCTATTGTTGCTCGCAGTGAGAAATGTTTGGTTGAATAATTTCGATTCTTCCTCGACATTCTGTCGTTTCAATTTTAATTCTGGCTGCGAATAACGACGACGACGAAAAATTCAAGATGGTAATTTCGACGACGAGACATCCTGCACGTGCAATTAATAATTAAAATTTCGCAAAATATTTGAATACTTTATTTCCAGGATCTGTCTTTTTCGTCAAACACAAACTGTTTCACATATTTCCTCGCGTTCTGCACCCCAAATGCACGGAAACAGGCAGTCAATTAAATCCTTGCGCTGGCAACTGGTTCGCGGACCATAACGAGTGACCGAACCGGTTCAACGACAACAATTCGTCGCTTTCTTTTTCTTTTAAACTCGTCGATATGATATCACCGGATTCAGAAGTTATTAAGAAGTAATAAACTTATTTGTTTGGCCTGGGTTACATTATATGAAATATACTTAAAGCTGAGAAAATGTTGCAACAAATTCTCGACGTGCGTGGTACGTCATTCCGGCGCAAGAAGTTGAACAGAAGCACATGTACCTGAAGCACAATTTGTCCGCCCGCCGAAGAAATCCAATCGACCGAGCGATCGCAATAAAGACGAAATAAAGAGAAATCGGATAGGTTATGGCGGAGGCGATTCGAGAATCGAATCGGAAGGACACGAAGGCCGGCAAAAAGTGCCGCGCAAGCTCCGAGGCAACGAATCGCGTCGAATGGGAAGTCGGGCTGGGAAGTGACGAATGAAAGCGGCAGTCTCCTTAACTGACCTACATATACGCGCGCGGCGGTCCGCCACCAGGGGAGCCGACGACGGGGTGTGCGTTTCCAATTTCCAATTTCGAAACTTTAAACCGTTCCACGGCGACGTCTGGAATTCCCCGAGCCTCTTTCGAATTTTCCACCGTATGCAAATACTTCCGGGCGTTTTCGATTTGCTGCTACTTTCGTCGGGAGATTCCGCGCGAATTCCAATAGCTAGCTAGCCGGTACGTCGGGACACGTGTGCATATGTGTACATACATATATATGTATATAATACATATCTACGTACACGTGCGAATTTATGCACGCTGTGCCTCAGATAACGAGACGCTAAATGGTACGTGATACGGATCGTTGTTTCTTAAAAGTTTCTTTAGTCTGTTCTGCGACTGTTTCGTGTTTGGCTGTGCACGATTAATCGCGTTAAGCGTTATTGATATGTAAGTTTAAGCAAATGTAAATATTTAAAAAACTCTCTTCCGTTCTTTTCTAAACAAAGTTTGAATATTTTAAATATTCAAACATTAAATATTGTATTTCAAACATTGCTCGGCACTTTGTCAAAATTCTTTTCTTGTGCAGAAAACGGCGAAAGTTACAGAACTGCTCAAAGTTCGAACACTTAGAAGGGATAAGATGATATGTCATATTTCTCAAAAGCAATATGTTCGAGAATAATGAATAAATTTAAAATGTACTTTACAATAGATGCGACTCTTATGAAAAGAACATAATATTTAATATTTATTAACGTTCGTAGTAAATTTTCTTTTTTCGTCTTTTCCTTTTGCCTTGTGTGTTACAATTATATCAACCAAGTTCTAGTCGTAATTATTTTAAATTGATTCTACCATTTAGCAATTAATTGCAGAAATGATAAAAATAATCCAAACACTGTTAAAATGTTATTAAAATCTTAGACACTGTTAAAATATTAAAATACTAAAATAATCAAAATAAAATTATATATATATATTAATATAATGCATAATGTATATTATATATTATATAATTATATGTTAATACATTTGAAATTAAATATCGATGTGAAAAATAAAATAATCGAAATAAAATACGTCACTGAAATATCACTCCTACGTCGAGAGTGATTTTGAAGTCACAGAAAGAAAAAAGAAAAAACGAAAACGCAGGAAATCTCCGCTACGTCAGAGCGAAGAGTCGTCGTTAAAATTTTTGCTGCTCATCGATCTGGCCACAGCTTCATCTCGAACGCTACGAGAGCTGAATCGAACGACCAGAGGCATTACCGGAGGAAATGTCCGATTATCAACGGATAATTTTCGCAATGTTGCTTCGCAACGCAGCTCGAGGACCGTCGTTTGTTAAATATTTGAAATCGCGAGGTGAACACGCAACGGGAGGGAACAGAGACGGGAGGGCGGGGCGAAAGAAATCAAAGCTGAAAGTAATAACGCAAGCGAGGAACGGCGAGGAGTGAAAAGTGATTTGTGGGGAAGAAAGCGGCGGGAAAATTAAACGGGAGGGATGAATGGAAACCGGCGGTGAACAACGGAGAAAAGATTGTCGAAGTTGTCTGAAAGAAACTGGGAACCGAACCATTTCGAACGAGAGCGTGGAGAAGTTGAGCAAATACCGAGAGCAGAGTAAAGTTATAGTATTATGGTCTTTGAAAGGAAGAGTTATATAAAGAGGGAGAGAAAGGAGTTATATAAAGCGGGATGGAAAGCTTTCAGACGAAGTTAGCGCGAACGATTTATTTTTATCGTGATAATTACAAACGATTTTATTATCCGCCGCGTTTCAACGTTGTTATTTGGAAAAAATACTGAATCGAAATGTAATTTATATCCGCGTGCACGTAGGAGCCAAAATAATATGTTTGCGTCGTGATGTTGTAAATGTATCAAGCGACAAGTTAGTTCAAAGTTATTTAAGTATTTCAACTTTTAGCTGAAAGTTGTTTTGCTAAAAATTAGGGTGAAACTTCAATATGAAATTTAGTATAGGAATTTTCAACGACTTTGGCCTTTTCGTGTCAAGAGTTTGCAATTTTCGAAATTCCTTAATACACGTTGCGCCTGTCTCGGAATTTTCTCAGATTTTCCTCGCGCGTCAATATTTTAAAGAAAATAGAGCAAAAATCGATAATTCAAATTTGTAGGATAACCATCCTTTTTGTAGAGATAGAGGATTGAAAATTGAGGGCTGGGATATAATGTTTTTTTTTCTTTTTTGGTATGTTATCGCACAATACATCGTCAGCTAAAATTGGTTCAAAGACATTTTTGACTTTATTCTGCTATACCCTATATGAAGAATACACCTCTCTTTTAACTCTCTTCTTTCAAAATCCATTTTTGCTTTTAACAACAGAATGGGCCAAAAATCACGGGGTGGGCAAAAAATCACTTCCTACTAAAATAAATTCGTAATATTTCCATTATATATTTCCAAAAAATTTCTTTTTACAGATTAAAGTACACTAATTTAAATTCACGTTTTAAATTGAATATGAAAGTAATAAAATTTTAGCTTTTTCTTATATTTTGATGCTTTGTTAAAAAAAAAAAAAAATAGACGGAAGGAAACTTTTGGCCCACCCTATATCCTTCCTCTTTCCTCTTCAAAAATTACTGTTCCGGCCCACTGTTTCCGATCTTAAAAGCCTCGTTAACAACATTCCCGTCAATTTAAAATAATTTCCCGCATGGATTACACCTCGCGCGCGACGATAACGGGCGAGAGAGAGCCCGTGAAAACGCGAGAATCCCCGAAAAAGACATGAGCCACGAGGAGACAGAAAGGTCTATTAAGTGCACGTAGCTGAAACAAGAAACGACGGAGCGAGCGAAATGTAAAATGAACGAGGCGGAGGATGCACGAGGGGCATATTATGACAAAGGAACGGTGAAACAAAACTATTTGGAAGAAAGAACGGCGGGAAGAAAGAGAAAAGAAAAAAAAAAGAAGGACGTGGCGTCAAGGAAGATAGCTACAGAAGTATAAAGCCGGTTGAAGAATATAAAAGGTAATAAAAAAATGGCTCGGGTGAGAGACAGCGGGAGAGGGAACCGGAAGAGGGAGAAGAAAGAGGAAGTCCTTGCGTTGGCCATTCGTGTGTACACACACTTCCGCGTGTTTCTCTTCTTGCGCAAACGTATGCACAAGCACTCAAGCTCGCGTCTCGGACGGAGGGAACTACACGCAGGTTTACCAACGACACGTCGTGCACCTGGGAGACGAAACGAACGAAGGAGCTTTTAAACTTCGACGTACAACCGTGTTTGCGTCCTGATATGGCGGCTTGGTTAGGCTGGATCAATCTACGTTCAGGAGTAATGAATGTTGGATGAGTGACTCGATTGCTCCGTGCTGCGTATACACGGTGTTTCAAGAGCATGGATCAAATTGCACTTTGGCGTGCACGATGAAAATTATGTTACAGGTTATTTAAGAATTATATTAACGTTACGATTGTGCAAAGTGATTGTAACGAGTCTTTCTTTCTATCACTGAAAGTGATTTTAGCGGGGGTAACCCAGAAAATCGGGCCTAGATGCAACGAAAATTAGCGATTGGTTGATTTGGGTCACGTGATTCGTGGGGGAGTGTCGTTGTCTGGTGCTGAGCGATCGCGCCTGTAATTTGTTTTGTATCGATTCAAATGTTTGCATATCGATAAAATTTTATGGCAAAAGAGTCGTCTTCATTTCTTAATCGGAACAATTGCTTCTGGGCCTTTCAGTGAGACGAATCGTACTGGGTACAAGTCGTGCAGTTTTTTTATTGAAGTTATGTTGTAAATTATTTAATTGTACATTATAAATATGCAGAGTTCACGCAGTTCTTTATCTTTCTCTTGGTTGAAATTATATTATAAATTATTTAATAATTATGTTAATATTACAAATGTATAAAGTGAATCACGTAACATTGTGACAAGTCATATCGTTTCTTTGGTTGAAGTTAATAATTGCATGTTATAAATATATGTATACGTAGTGATTCACGTAATTGTAACAAGTCGTACTTTACTTTTTGATTGAGGTTACGTCGCTGTGACAAGTCATATCTTTTTTTTTTCTTTTTTGATCGATTCAAAGTATTTTGCAAGTGCGAAAATTACAGTTTTCTGAATGACAATTTGTAGCATTAATTTATCTCATTATCTATATTAATAAAAGTGGAGGAATTTATTTTTTCAAATCTAGATAACAAAATCAGTGAGTTTGGATGAATTTACCTTCAACGAAATGTCGAAAATAATTGTACATAAATATAAGTGTCGTCATTTTGTAGGTATACAAGCACTTTTATTAGTACTTTTCGAAACTATCATTCGATGATACGCTGTATTTACGGAGCTGAAATCAAACGAACAGGGATTGTCATTCTGATTTGTCGTAGTTCAGAAACTATGATCTGTAAAATCTATTCTAAGAAGAGATGGAACTAGAGATAAACGGGATTGGTAAGCCGGAATTGATACTCGGGATCTCTCGGATTGCTCTAGTGATTTAACTATCCGGGTTATCGGTATGATCTTTCTGGCTAGATTCACAACTGAATGGAAAAACATTTTCCGCGTACGTTCTGTCGTCGATTATCACGTTTCTGCGTATAAATTGTTGAACGCTTGTAACGTTTTTGAAACGAGCCTAAGTATTTACGTCACAGTCTATTATTCACGTCAAGTGAATCTATTAGGATCAATATTGAGTTTTTGTGTATCTGATTGTACATTCGTAAATATTGTACAGTCACGTACATCTTTCAGATTAGTACAGATAGAATGGAAGTATAAATCGTAATGACGTTTATTCTACAGGCTATCATTTTAATTAAACGAAGTCTGCAGAAGAGACAAAGTTTGCGTATAAATCGAGTGAAAAGAATGTCTTTTTGTCTTCACATTTTATATATTGTGTATAGTGTATAGTGAGTGAGAAGAAAAACATAAAAACATTTGGAGTATACTGTGATATATAATCTTTTTTTAGATTATTTTAGATTTATTTTGAATTATATTTTAGATTTAGGTTTATTATTTTTCATACATATTTATGAAGTCATCATCAGATGTACTTAAAAATGATTTTGTACTTCTACATTCTATTTTATTTTCTAATAAAACTTGTGTTTCATTTTGTCTGTCGCCAATTCCAAACTGATCTAAAAGAAGAAAAAAAAAATAATAATAAACTAATCTGAAATATAATTTAAAATAGATTTATTATAGAATTATTAGACTTGACCTTACTCCGAGGTAATCTTTGACAAAGCGACACACCCTGTATGCGCGTTAAACGTCACCTTGTCGATTTTATGCCGACGAGTATCTGTATAATCGCGCAGTTCCGTAAAAATGCGAAAGCAACGACGAAAGGGGAGATCCAGTTTCGGAATACGGCGGAGGACAAATTGCACGGGCCAATCAGCTGCTGATTGGCCAGTACAGAATCTCGTAAATAATATATGGAAATTGTCGGCCATCGTAGATACACGTCGCAGGTTGAATATTATAATTTCATTTAACGAAACGATTTCAATCGTTCGAATTGGCGCGATCTAACAGCGCGATCGTGAATCGTAGAAAAGGTGGAAATCGGACGCGCGATTATGAAAAAAAACGCGACATTTATTACGAATATTTGTATTACACTTTGTCAGCATTTCGATAAACTTTGTTAGCGCCATTAGTAACAAAGTATCGTGATTATATATATTTTTACACGTCTACGGGAAACTTAAAGTCCGCAGAGAGTCGTTGCGAGATCTAACTAGGGTAAATTTGCTGAAATTCTATGTTGCATTGGGAAAAGTACGAACTCGCGGAAATTAGTTGAATGCACTCGGTGTTTAGGAAATTCTAAAGTACAGAGTAACTCTTCTCAGAAATCAAACCGATCAAACTTCGCAAATTTTATGAATTTCTTAATTTCGTTGCGCGAACTGGAGGATTGATATTCGACTCTCAAGAAACAAACTTCAAGAGCAATGACAAGTTCATGTACTTCAGGGTTTCGATACAGTTATCGACAACCCTGAAGTACACGAATTAACTGAAAGTTCAACGATCCCATAGATCGTACTTCAAGTTTGCAAGTGCAGTAGACACTTCGTTGCGTACAATCAAAAACAATCTACACAGAAAGACGGTTCAGCAAGACAGTTCAGACCATATTTGACTTTATTAATGTCAATTCGGTGGCTCGTAAAATTTTTATAAAACCCCCACAAAGAGATAATGCTTCAGCGAGAGCAACGTTTTGATTGGTAACCGCTTCCCAGTGCCGGATAACGCTTGTTTTCACGAAACTTTGACTGTCCAAACTTCGATCGTCTCGTTCGACGTCGACTAAAATCGTGTTTCTCGTACCGTCGAGGTACGAAAATCATTCTGCAACATCCCTGCAACCCCTTCGACCACTTCACTGTCTACGCAGTTCATTTTCTTGAGACCACGCCGGTACTTCCGCCTTGAAAAATCGTTCGAACGATCTTTGACGATTTAGTCGCACTCAAGGAAATGGAGTACACAGAGTCGAGAAGAGGAAGTGGGTGGCTAAAACGCCACTCCGGTTTCATTCTAATAAATCTCGCGGAAGAATGGATCGCACAATATGCGAATCGTGTACAGGGTGTTCCGCGACTCGTGGTCAACCGAGAGGTGACTCTGCGTCGAACGGAGAGGATTTTCGCTTCGATTTTTCGAGAAAATCGAACTTGAGAATTTATCGATTATACTTGAATCGTGCTCGAAAATAAATAAAGGGCTTCGTTTTCAAAAAAGTAAATTTCGAATACGTTTCATTTGCGTTTAAAAATGACCTTGAGTGCTTGACAAGTTTTCAAATTCGAGTTCAATTCGAAAACGTTGCGTTTTGTAAAAAATGTTTATTCTACGTTTCTTACCTGTTTCCGCTCCTCCTTTTAGAATTCTAGAATTAGTTAAACTCAAATATACTCGATATCCTCGAGAATGAAGGACTCGATGAAAAAAGTGCCATTCTCTCTTTTCGACACATTTTTACACGTGGTGTTGGTTGACCGCGAATTGCAGAACACCCTGTATATCGTTCACGAAAGTCGAACAGCTGTCGTAGAAAACTTTTACGCGCAATGTCTCATGAAAGTACTTGAACACTTATCACAGGTATTTATATTACGTGTGTTATACAGGCTGGCGAAAGAAAGTACAGGCAACATTCGCCAAATGGTGAAAATAAGTGAGAAAAATTAGAAAAATGAAAATTATAAATGATTGATTATTAATTCTGCATGAAAAACGTTGGCGATAGTCGATTATGTTTTCAGTTAGTTGAATGAATTTATAGTTTTGCCACTTTTTCGTTGTAACTTTTTAACAAAGCATTTACTTCCACGTTTCTACGTTTACGCAACATCTTTTTCTTGTCTTTATTAAATAAAAATCCATTTGAGATAAAAATGAGACATCCTGTACAACAATATCGCAAACATACATCCAGTGAGAAATTTCAAGTTCGAGTTATCGAAAAATTTGATTGTATCGTGCATATACGTTAAAAATTGGTAATATTCCAGTGTAATATTGTAATTACCTAATATCACGTTCTGAGTTTATCGATCCAAATGCGAATGCCTTTGTTTTATTCGTCGATTTGTAGCTTTTGGAACGTTTCGTGACGTACACGTGTATGTATCAGGAACGAAGTAGCGTAAAGTAAATATGTCTCAGCTGTTGTATTAGCTGTAGCACCAGAATCAACGCTCTATACCGCTATAAACCGTTCTAAATTCGAGAAACTTGTGCTAAAGCACGTCACAGATCGAGAACCTGACATACAACAACCTAGCATCTTCAGAATGGGATGTCAACTATGGAATATCGGTTTCGTGTAATGTAGTATATATTAACATCAATTATAAACAGATTGCAGATTGCAGATTTTTACTCAATTTTACAATATATATATATATATATATATATATATTTTTTTTTTTCTTTTTGAAGATAAACGAAGACATAGATCAGAATTTTTACTTTGGACGTCTATTTTGTACAGCTTTGTATTTTTAAATTTTCCACGAGTTCGCGGTTTAATTCTAAAATATCATCTCAGATTCAAATTCAGAAGATCTCGGCTATAAAAATAATGTATTAAATTATGGCTCGCAACTGGAACGAAACTGTCTTACTTTCTTGAAACGCATCAATTATTCAGTGGATAACTGGATCCTCCAAATTCTCCGCTGGAGGCAAATTTTATAAATGTGGAATTATATATAGAAGTAAAATAGAAAATATAACGAGCAAACTACGACAAGTCGACTTACTTTGACACAGTTGGAAAAAGTTTAAAAGATCGCGCAAAGCTGTAGCGACGAGGCGAGAAATACTTCTTATCGCCTCTTTATCATCCGATTTCTCGTCACTGCGAAGACGCTCGCGAGAAATATTTTTCCATCACTGTGAATTTTTATCGACTTTTTCATCGATCTACCATCTGATTTTTTATCACTGTTTTAACACGCCAAACCGCAACCTGGTTGCTAGAACGTACGATAGGGTGAAACTAGTCTGCCAGTAACCTGCTTACAACAGATGCTCGAAACGACAGCCATCAGCGAACTCACGAACGACCACGAAGAGAGAACAATGTCTTCCGCATAGACTTTCAAGATGCTCGCGCAAGTGTTATTACACGGTTAAATTACTTATTACTCGACACGCGTCTGCGCGATAACGAGCAAGTTTTCCACGCTGTAAACAATGTGAATACTAATTGACATGATTTTGCAACGGCGGCTGGTAATCGGAGGTGAAGACCGAAATTGAATCAGGAGGAGTTTGCGTTCAGTTCAGTCAGGATGTTAATGAGTTTAGATTTGCGAAATATATTTTGTTCTGCGAAGAGAGAGAGAGAGGGATGATGAATATTAATTAAGCACATTGTTAAACGAAGAAGTTACCTAAACCTAATCACGGTTAAATGCGGAATAATCCTTTGATAAATGAAGCGTGAAAATTTCTTATCCCGTTAAAAGATGGAAATATGATTTATCATGTTGAATCAATAACGTGCGAGATATCGTGAGACAGGACGAATTAATTTGAACTTAAAGGTAAAAATGTATTTTAAAGTCTCGAAAATTTATTGTTCGCGCGAGCGTTGAATATAAATAAATATTCGAAGCGAAAACAAACACGCAAATAATTTCAGACACTGTTTAATCTATTAAACGTTCGTTCGTTGAATCGAAATGCTTCGATTAATTTCATCTAGTATCACGCATAAAGCATTGCAAATTTTTACCGTCACGCAAACGACGCGTCGTATTTATCAATAAATACATCGAATATTTTATACTTATCAATGAAATGTAAAATTCCAATTCCGCACGAAACGTATGAAATATCCGTCGCGCTAAAAAGCTCGCGAAATTAATCGTTCCGCCGACTGATCGGAAGTGTTGCGCCATTTATAAATACTAATCCTCAATTTTGATCGGATACGGATTTCGAGAGAATCGAAACTTCCGTCCGTGAAGAATTATCGATTTTCAGTCTCTCGGCGAAAAAACCGGGAAAGATGAAACGGCGATATCGCGGCGCGAGATGAAACGATTTTTCCTTTCAATAAAACCCCCGCGTCTATTGGAAAACCACGAATCTCGGCTGCTGATCGGCCGAGAATTTCCAGTTGCATCACGGAACAACAATTAATCGACATCGTACGCCTGTATGCTCATAAAATTGTGCATCCGTGTGTCACGTCCAAACGTTTCACGTTCATCTAATCAAACAGGTTTCGCTCGCGTAGAAGAACGTGAATAGATTTAAAAAAATTCTCTTCCAACGTGTTGTCACATCTCGCAAAAACGATCGGTATTTAAATTTTTTTCTGAATAAACTTTTCAAAGTTTTCTGGTGTAAAGAGAAGTGAGAAATAAAATAAATTTGCCTCTGTCGATCCGTCGCTTTTAGACAGAAGTTATTATAGAATGATTAATTAAATGCACCGAGTCTTGGGAGAATGTGCTGATTTGCGGAAGCTAACTTGTGAAGAATTTATTTATTTATTTCTTTCGGAGACAGTTGCAGAAGGCAACTTATCGAGTGACTTGGAATATTTTGAAGAAGTTGATTAACACACTAATTAATACATTAATAATTAGCACACTAATTAACTATTAATTAGTGTTCCAAATTGATTAACGTACTAATTAATGCATTAATAATTGAAGGGGTTAAAGTAATTTTAGTAAATCGAGAAAAAGACAATTAAAAATCAGGTTTTTACTTTACAAGTTTCAAACATGCTCTAAATTTATAGTCGACTAATATTCGTGTTAATCCTTGAGTATTTAGTCTATATCTCAAGAGGTATATATTTAAAGATGAATCCATTCAATGCCAAACTTTTAGATTTCTGGTTTAATTTTAAACACGCAAATGATTAATAAACTCTTACTTGAAACCAACTTTTTCTTACACTTCTTTCTGAAATGAAATAAGAGCTGCCACTAGTGCGATTGCAAAGTTTCACTTATTTCATTATCTACTATTTAATTTGTTTAATTTGTTATCCGCTGTAAATACGAAAAACTGCATTAAGAATCGAGATTATGCAAAAAACTCTCAAACGACGGTGCAGGCCTGCCGATCGTTTCTCGCGCGAGTAATCTGGACTCTGTCGATCTATGTAAATTGCGGTGGTGTCGATAGATTCGAGGCTTTCCATGTAATCTTTACGTAACACACCTTCCCCGAATGCCTTCATCGCCAATCGGTTTTCCACGCGTACTTCTCGATCGAGTTCGTCTCGACGTTAATCTCGCGAAAAGCTGCGTCGTATCGTCTTCGTGGGGATCCACCGTGTCAGAAGTGGAAAATGTGACAGCAATTGTGAGGAAGTATGTTTGCTATTGCACAGGCTTCCTCGACGCACGTTCGATCAAAGTGAGTGCCGATGTTTATACGCGACTATTTCTTTAATTGTTGAAAATTTATTCTCACTATCTAGCAGATTCCACGTAGCTCGATCAATGACGAAGCTGTAATTTATTTTTTTTTATTTTAAATAACTTTTAATTTTGGAATTAACCGCGTTTTGCGGTTACTCTATATTTAATATAGTTCAGTTTTCTTCTGGTTTTTATCGACAGTTTCGGTCGGCTACACCTGCACGAAAGAATTCTGTATACTTTGCTACATAGTTTATTTTTACGACATCTAAAATTGCAGGAGGTGGAAATTGTGTAGCGAGTGGCTTCGTGTCGAGACGATACGATCTAGGATTTCTCATATGGATAACAAAAAGCGATACCATCGATATTTGGAAAAATTACAAGAGAAAACAAATTGTTGACACGTTATTGGAATTAATGTTAAATTTAATAATTTGTATATCGCGTCTTCTAATTTCTTTTTATATTATCAAAAAGATAATACACTCTGAGACGCTTTTTTACCCTGAGTGTTGGAAAAGATAATTGCCAATATCATCGCGATATCTCTGTTTGTTTGTCCAATCTCCGTTTCAAACCAGAACAAACTGCGAGTGAACGAATCTTGCTCGCTTTTCCTTCGGAAACGGCGACGACGGAAAGTCGTCTCTCTTGAGTCGTGCCTCTTTTGAAAAATTATCGAACGCGGTACTGATTGAAGAACGCAACTCGTTGCAACGAACGAAAGCCACAGAAGGGAGTGTCAGAAGGGATTTCGCCTTTGAGAGAGGCGAGGCAAAATATTATAACGGAGCGTGGCATTATTTCCCGAATCTGCAGGGACCGCTGACGTTTATCCGATTTGCGTTAATATAAACAGCGGATTGTCTGGTACGCTGCTCTTGGAAAAATTTTGTTCTGGCAAATTGCAAACCCCGGCTTTACTTAGATTCACTGGCCCGCTGCCGCCCGCGCTCTCGTAATTTCGCGAAAGGGAATTTCATTAAACGAGCGGAATATTTATCGATACGACTTTCCAGATGATTACGTCGAAGCACGTCCGTTTTGTAAAACGTAAATCGAGGATTTTTACCATTTTCCGTTTCGAGGGAATTGGCGGGCGAATTTTTATTCGTAACGCGCGCACGCTTGTGTGTGTGTGTGTGTGTGTGATTACGGAACTGGAGCGGAAAATAGCGTCGAGCGAATGATGTTTGCGAAAGCGTCGCGCGGGCAGATAGATATTTTTGCGGACGTTGTCGCGGCGTTTTAAATAGTTGAGGATCTGTCGAACGTGTCGCGAGCCGCGAGGCAAAAATATCAAATGAGAAACGAAGAAACGAAAATCGAGTTTTTTCTCTTTTTTTTTTCCTGGATAGCGTTGGATCCGATCGCAAGTTTTTATTGTCTAACTTCGAGGGAAGTGTGTAGAAGAATTTTTTACTAGCACGCATCGCATATTCGGAAACTGCCATAACCGTTTCACGTAAAACGAAATAAATTCCCAATACGGTTCTGATTAAATTCTAACTCGAACCGAGTTTTTAATTAATCGAATCGTAACTTTTTAAAGAGTTACACGCTTGAAAAGAAGGCGAACGTTTGCACCATATCGCCAATATTCACGTTAATCGCATTTCTATAATTATACGTGACGGTGCAATTTTTAATAATTGCAATTGCGCATAATTCTACGTATTTCTGAACTATAATTTACGTTAATTATATTTTTTATCGACAATTGCCATCAAATCCCGAATTACTCACAATCGGTTCCAAGGTAAGAGCTTGGCGATTGATTTTCGCGTCACGACGACAGTAGAACGTGGCGCATTTTCAAAATTAATTTAGTGTAGACGCACACCGTAGACGCTAAAATTTTGAGCGATAGAAACACACCGACGAGCACACAACTTCGTCAATTTTCGAGAACGGTTCGCCGAGGGGCTCGATGGTTTTCGCTTGCGAGTTTCGATCCGACTTATGGACAGCGGTGAAACACAGCGCGGCTCGGCTGCGTGTAACAGCGCGTAAATCTCGCGAGTGTGACAACGCTTGGCGCGCTGGTTCCTCCCTTCGATCGTAAAATATTCCAGCGGGAGAAATACACGCGAGGGGAGAGCGGATTGGGGGCTGTCGTTAAAAAGAGGCTCGAAGCGACACCGTATCTATCAGGAGACGAAAAATAGACGATTAATACGATGTGTAATACGGGTGGAAAGAGTCATCGTGGCAAATTACGAAGCCAGGCAACAATATCGCTTTTTATATTTATCGCGATTTATCGAATGATCATCTAGTCATCACATTAAGCGATAGTTGAACGATCAGTCGTCGATCGTCAGTCATCTCCAATGAGGAAAACAACTATTCCGCCATAGGTGCCACGTTTGCGCAAAATTTCAAATTTTTTACAAACTCGCAGCCTCGTTGCCAGCGTCTCTGCTAAAAGCGAGCACGAACAAGAAGCAAGAGCGGGAAATAAAACAGCGAACGTATCGCCATAAAGGTGACAGAGTGCCCTGGCTAAAAACTACCCCTGACAGGCACAATGAATTCCCACGACAAACTAATGCTTATCGTTTGCATTCCATGGACGCAACTGCAGAAGACGTTTTCGCTGCGTTTTCGCGAGGTCTGATATAAAGCCCGGGCAACACGCCTTTCGGGGAGGGAGAGATCGCGGGTGACATTAATTAGAGAGTCACTACGGGCAGGCTGCATTAAGTAAATGGGGGGGCCCCGGGTTCGCGCAGATTGCTTCCATAAAAGACTCGTGATCGTTTGTTTTTCCCGGCTGCTTGGTAGCTCGGTGCACGATGTTTGGCCGCGAGAATTTGCGGGGTGAACAAATTACGCTAAACGCCCAATGGGTACACCAGGCAGGTTCTCCTTTTGTACCCGTGCGCGCCGCTCTGTTAAACTGTTCCTTTCGAAAGCTTGTTTGATTTTTTCTTTTTCCTTTTTTTGCGGAAGTGTGCGTGCGCGCGCGCGCGCGCGTGTGTGTGTGTGTGCGCGCGCGTGTAACGGGAAACAAGCGATTTTTCCGCAAACCCGGCGACAACACCGAGCCACCATTCACGCGGAAATGATCAAAGAATCGAATCAGTTTGCTCGCGGTCGCGTCTCGTTTGAATTACCAGCCCTTTGTAAGAGCGCTTTTGTAGAACTGTCGGCATGATTTTCGTGTTTTTCGGCGGATTTTTGTAATTTCTGATATTGTACATATCCGGTGCGGTCTTTCTCTTAATTGTACTCCTACAGAGCGAGGAAAGATATGTTTTCTAGAAATAAAGATCTGTTTTTTTTTTTTTTTTTTCTTTTTGAGAAGAAACGCGTCATTTTCAAAAGTTCAAAATACAAAGTTCAGATTTTGACTTTTTCGAGTAAATCAATATTCTGTTTGCGATACTGTTTTCCGACAGGAGTGAGATTGTGATCAATCAGTACTCTTCTTTAATGAAATGATCGTTTGCTCTATCACTGAGTGTTTAAATAATCACAGGATGTAATCTTATATTTTGATATACGTGTACAACACGGACGTCTTAATCACATATATATTTATAACGCGTCATTGAAACCATCAGTAAATATATCGTAACTTAGGTTCTTAACGGAGGAAGTTGGAAGGAAATTAGGCTCTTAAATGTTCGAATACTTTTGCGAGCTGGAGAGGGTAGAAATTGGCGAAGAATTTTCGTAACTTGTAAAACAAAATGTCGGCGTGATTTAAAATAATTACTGTAGCAGAAATTCGCGCGATATCATTACACTTTTACGTTATCTTGCTAGAAAGAACTGTTTCTCTTGAAACAGAAGAAAGAAAGGCACTCCACGCTTATAACAGTCGTAAGTTCACAATTTATAAGCAGTTTGAACGTTCTAACGAGACACCGGAGCGGAAAATTTTCTTCCCGCGTGTTTTCTTCCCGTGGAGGCTTTAAAAACTAACGAAATTATTCCCGGCTTTTCCCTCTCCAATGTTTGAACGTATCTCGTTAGTACGTTTTGTTAATTAGCATTGACGTGCCTGGTTTTTAATTGTTTTCTTCGCCGCTCGCGGAGAATTGGATGGTACTTTGTCTGTTTTTCAAAAGTGCGAAGCCAAAAGTTTTGCGTGCAATTTTCAACTTTTGCGATGACAATGTCAATTGTTAGATTTCAAGATATATCTCTCACTGTCAGATCATTGAAAAAAATCATTTCGTTAAAACGAGAAATTGAAACATTAAAATTCGCGTGTCACAGGATTAAAATATATTTAATCATTTTCCATCTTCCGATGTGATTCCGATTTTGTTCGGTGTATTTAATTTAAAGCGACTTTGTTCAATCCCAATTTAAATATGTATTACCTCTTACGCTGTATTTAAAATTAAATTTATCGTGGCGTGCCTATTTATTTCAATACCACACTGACGCTCAACAGCAATAAAAGCAAGCAATAAAATTTAAACTGCGCGGAATCTTCGCGTTGCGCGAGAGCAATTTTGCATCTCAAAAATTTTCACAAAACTCGACAGAACTCGACACCGGCGGACGATCGTTGAACTTGAAAGATACTCGCAAATCTCGCCCGGCTGAAATACCAACCAGTCGCTATCGACAGACATAAATTTCGCAGTTAACGCCAACCTGGCTGGCTTTTGGGCCCGCCCAACCACTTATTTGATACAATGCCCGCCGCACACTCACTTAATTATTTCGATTCGACTCTACGTGTCCACGGGCGGCCTCTCGAAAATTGCCTGGACCCTTGCCCGTCCGCGTATTAATTCATTCGGGCGTTTCAGAAGAGTGTTCGTGGCGTCGATTAACGCGCGAATCGACCAAATTGTTCCTTTCTGCGATTGAAAGATCGATCTCGAGATCGACCATCAAATTCACGATTTTCATTTTCATCCGAGGAAAATTCACCGCAGCTTTTTGAATATTGACTTTGATACGAGATACTTTCGATTTCTGAGTATTTCGAAGAAGCTGTTCAAACATATTTTTCTATATTTCTAGTCGTTCTTACGTAGCGATTTGCAAGGCGATAAATACTTTATTTCTTTTCTAAATTGACGTTTCAATTTCGTCAACATTTCCAATAATCTAGTCATTGCTCCACTCGAAATTTTCGATATCACACAAGTTTTAATAAGATTGAACGAAATTTAATGATGAATTTTATTAATCACGCAAGTGCACGCACATTGTACGAACGTAAAGTATACATTAGTATTATAATTATACACGCTAATAGATTAGATTACATTCGAAATACTCTGTATATATTTTTCAATTTTTCTTTCCACGATGCACATAACTATACTCAGTCTTCAACTACTCACGATAATTTTATCACTCTCAACAAGCAACAAATAACAGATATAACATGCAGTAATTATTCAAACCCTTAGATTTTACTAAAAGCATGTAAAATATTGAAAATTCCCATTGGTTTCAGACGATCGTTGTATAAAATTAATTTTGCCAATGCATCTTCAGTAATTAAAAAAAAAAAAAAAAAAAAAAAAGAAAGGGAGAGAAAATCACTGGTAGAAACAATAAATCAAATCTGTGTACCCTGCGGCAGTGATATCAAAACGCAACGTTCCCCGCTGAAGGTTTAACGAACAACAACGTTACGAACACGTGTTAACGTTACGCCGATGAATTCCGTGGGGCGAGCAATCCCGATAGCCCCGTTACATACGAAATGATAACGTTTGCGCCTGAGAGCGAGATGAAGTTTCCGTTTGAAGCTCCCGAAGCATCATCCGCAGAAGGTCTGTCGTTTAATTAATACCTGAACGTTTACGTTCCTTAATTAATATGAAGACGCTACGTAGAAACGCGAGGCTACGCGGTCAATTCTCTATTCACGTGGCTCGATATTTGCCTCAAAGGGCAAAGGAAGAAACGTAACCGGAAGAGCTTTAATTAAATAAATAGAATGGTACAACGTGTATGTGTGTGTGTGTGTGTGTTATACATGAAAGAGATTAAAACTGATCATCCAATCGCGTGGCTTTGATCACGCCCTTTCTGTCGTTTTTGATTACAAATGAATCCACTGGATCACTGTGTGTCGTCAAATCGTGTCCAACGTCGTGCAACTAGAAAGATAAGAAAAGCTAGAATCTTGCTAGAGTCTTTTGAAAATAAAGGTGAGAAATTAGTGAGAATGATTAGTTATTTCGAATTGTTATTTTTTATTTTTGTTTTGCCTCTGACGCCCGTCACGTGTGAATACGTAGGAAAAATAATTTCATTTAATAAAATGGATCATTTGAGTTAATTAATTGAAGTAAAATTACAAATAATCTCAGCGCAAGACGAACACGAATGATTATTTTATGTATACATAGGTATTTGATCGTTTGATCACTTGTTTCACTTATTTCGCTGTTTGATTATTTGAGTATTTATTTGATTGTTCGATCATTTGTTCATTCGAGATTATTCTAAGGTAACATCAAGTCTATCAAAACGACATATTGTTTAAATAATTATTTTTTAATATTCATCCAATGCTCAAACCTCGGATTTAAATACGTAAAATCTAGTATACCGAAATTTGATCACACACTAGTTTTTTTTTTTGGAAATCTTTTGACCATTGAAACAGCTTTCAACGATAAATTCCTTCCCCGAATTCTCTCACCCGAAAAATCGTTCGAAATATTTCTACGTCGTACTTTTTCTTTTACGATTTTTACCGAAAGAATGGACGATAAATGCTATCTAAATGCTGTCGTGCCAATAAAATTTATTAACGAGAGTAAACTGATTGACCGAGATCAAACAGTAAAATTTCCATCAGAATACAGTCGGAAAAGCGCGAAAACAAAATCGGCTTGTCCGCTTATCACATGGAAATCACCGTAGGTATCTACAACGAAAGTTCTCGTCGCGGCTCGACTTACCACTTGGAGGCTCTGGCCTTCGTTGCCGGTCATGGCGCACCATGACCTCCGGTCTTGTGGCTCGTAACTCGCCGCGATGTTTTTCGCGCCGAGCCGATTAGGACTTTTGTCCTTCAACCACGGAAAATATCGGGTATTTTACAACCGGCGGTGTTACTCTCGTGAATATTCTCGTTTGTTTTGTTTCCTGTATGAAACTATGACTCGCGCAGCTCTAATTTCTTCGATGTATGATGCAGTTTTATTGTGAAACTAGAGATGTGCAACATTTATCAACACGTTTTCTTCTTTTTGACTGTCACGCGAGTTTTAACACGTTTTGCTTCAAAGTTTAGATTTTACCATATCTGTAAAATTCACCGAAGCTGTAAAATCTCCAGAGTTGTTCAATTTATTATTAAATTCAACTGAATTAGATCGGAGTGAAGATTTTACATTAAATAAGTTGCAGAATAAGCGAAGTGAAAGAGAGTACAATGCGAAAAAAAAATTGATGGAATCGACGTTTGACGCACTGAAGTGAAATCGTGATAAAATTCAATGTACGATAAATTCAATATTATGTCAGACACGTACTGATAAAAGTGAATGACGCTTCGAAATGCAAATACAGATAAGACGTTTAACTCGCGTTTTATATTTTAGTCGTAGCTAAGTAATAAAACATTTATGAATTTTCCTCTTTCTGTTATACGTAAGATTGACCTACAAAGTGTTATTTCGCATTCAAATTATAATGGATGGTGACTTGCATTATATTCGAATCATTTTCAAAATATTTAATAGCAATTAATACTCTATATTTTATTTGACCATTGTTCTTCGTCGTAAGGGTATAAAATATAATTATAAAGTGCTATAAATAATTAAATTGCTAAATGTATTAAGAACAACGCAACATTCTACTTGCAATATTTTTTGAGCTCTATTATTTTTGCATTTTTGGAAAATTCATGCTTCGCGGTATGTATGTGTATGTAACACATATAAAGTACTTGAATAAATAAAAAAAAGCTATCATAATATTTCTAACGTATGAAACAAAATGCTCCATTCCTTTAATCGTATTTTGAAAAATACAAAATTGTATGATCATCTGCAATTCTAATCGTTGCATATGTGTGTAAGTAGTATTACCTGCTACGAAAGATATATTTTTGTATTAATTATTTTGTACTATGTTTAATTATATTATGTTTAATAAATTTTTATATCATTATCGTCACTAATTTCTCCTGAATTTCCAAAACGTTACATTTGGTACTTGTACAAAGTCCTCAAAGATCTATATATACGTGAGCATAAAACCTTTTTATTTTCTCACGCTTCCGTGCGATTAAAGCTGTACACGTTCGACATTTCAGGAGTTCTCGGGAATTGTCCTCTGGTGCAAGCGCCGCAGTGGGGAAAAGTAAGAGAACGGGTCCTTAAAGATGGCACTTTACAGACCGTGTACTCGTGTGAACCAGGCCGTAGATTGAAGGGCCATAAAATACTGACTTGCACCGCAGACGGTTGGAGTCATCCTATCCCGAAATGTGTGCCTCACGGTAAGTTACCTCCACCTCGTTTTATATGTATATAGTTCAACTCGTTTACAGCTCGAACAAACTGAAATGTGTCGCGGGCATGACACATTTCGTGACTCGTTCCCTCAGAAATGACATTTTCAAGACCTTTCTCTTACCTATCTTGGTATTTAATTAATCTTTGAGAAATATCGCACGTATGCGTGAAATGTCTCTTCTTTGAAATTTTCGTTCACTGTTTCTGCTTCTGGATGTTTACGATTTTCAATATTTCAAATTCTTTAAAGTTCACGCGTAACTTGTTAAACTTCCTGACAATTAGTAATTACACACTACACATTTCCTAGAATAAAAAAAAAGAAGAACGATTCTTTCTCTTTCCGTTGTATTTAGAATTGTTAAGATTGGTTAATTCTACCAATAAAAATGTATTCACAATTTAATATTTAATATAATATGGATAATTGTCGAAAAGATGTAAAATAACAGATGCCAAAATTTAGACAGTCAACGCACGGAAGCAGACAATTTTACACAGAGAAGAATCTCTGCGAAAATATTCCGCGATAGACGGAATGAAAAGGACGATTCTCTTTGAAAGACGGTGAAACGTGAAGAATCGAGTAGGAGACGAGTAATATCGAGCGGGAGAGTCGGACGAATCTCCGGGTGTTTGTGGACATCGCGTGTTTACGTAGGCGGAGAGCAAACGTATGAAATCCGGGATAAGCATGTTACTCGCGATTTATCCAGATAGACGTGCCACTCAACGAGCCTATTCACCGTTTCGCGCAGTGTATCGGGGCGTTCTCGTTTCGCGACAGAGAAGCTGACGGATCGATCGGCAGAAATTATCTCACTCGCTGGGAATGAAGATCTTCGTTGGACAAGAGAACGCGAATCTCGCTGTCGAACGTATTTCCCGAGTGATTATATTGCGTGAAGTTGTCTCGTTACGCGATGGAAAACATTATTCACGTTTTCAAACACATAAATTCCAATTTGTTATTGTAAAAGAAAAGAATCTAAAAATTATTCTGAAATTTGAAAGGCATCCGAGTACTATACTCGTCGAATATTTTCACATGAAATTTATCGAGATATCTCTCACTTTTTCCTCGACATTCTGCCATAAATGTAATAAACGCGAGCGAGCTAAAGAGGATTTTGACATCACAGCACTTGGATGTAACGTCACGGGATGTATCTCGATCCAAGTATCTCGCAAGTATCTTGCCAGATGTTGACGTAATAATACGGCAAACAGGCCACTTGACTCGCTTGATGATCTCGTTTCAAGAGAGAAGAGTTAAACTTTTTAAATTCATTTTACGCCACGTGTTTTATTTTTACTTTATATCTCTTTTTCTCTTTTTTACTTACGTTCTAAATTATCGGCAAATTTAACGGAACGAAATACTTAGCTCGTCCGCAAAATTGGGTTGGAATTTTCGTTCACATTATTTAAAGGAACTGTATTCCTTTTTTCGTCTAGGTCATATTGATTCGATGTAAAAAATATAAAGCGAAGTTTAAATGTAGGTTACGGAACGTTTCATACTCTCCCCTGCATATTCTGACATTTCGCTCTCTCGCGAAAATACATTCTTCCTTGCAATTTTATCACTGAAAGTGATTTTAGAAAATCGGGCCTCTTCAGGTGCAACGAAAATTAGCGATTGGTTGATTTGGGTCACGTGATTCGTGAAGGGACGTGGGGTAGACCTCGAGTAGGAGTGGCGTTGTCTGGTACTGAACGATCGCGCCTGTAATTTGTTTTGTATCGATTCAAATAATAAATAAAATTTTATGGCAAAAAAGTCGTCTTCATTTCCTAGTCAGAACAGTTGCTTCTGGGGACGTCCTTTCAGTGAGACGAATCGTACTGGGGTACAAGTCGTGCAGTTTTTTTTCAATTGTACATTCATACAATATATACAATTATATAATATTATGATATATAATTTTGTGTTAATCACATTTTACTTGCATCATCGCGGCGACAGGGAAAAACGTATTTCTTCAATTTTATACGAGATTAAAGTGCATTAAAATCTCTATTCATTTCTAGGATATGAAAAACCAAGATTTCCTTTTGAAGAGCATTTTCATTTCCAAGGAACCCGGTTTTCAGCCGGGGAAGGAAACTATTTCGTTATTAATTGAACCACATTTTCGCAGAGTTTCGAACGTTCGAGTTTCTCTTAAATTTTTCACTGCCAGCGATTCGATAAGTATCGTAATAAATATCATTTCGAACCAAAGTTCTGTAGTTTCGTTCGACATTGTACTAGTGACGCTCGCGAGGAAGCAAGGAGGAGAAAGAGAGAAAGGAAAAAAAGAACGGAAGCGGAGCATGGAAAGCGATGGGTGGTTCTGAAGACGCGAAAGCATCGACGAAGAAAAGAAAGCTGGCGATGGGGGGGGGGCGGACAACGATGACGAATGGCTTTTTCGTAGCGCGACACCTCCCAGGGGCTGTGGTCCTGAAAAGCACCCCTTTTCCTTCGAAAGCCGGTCGGGATCGAAAGCAACGGGATTTCGCCTTGATTTATTGCCGCGGTCTCGCGCGTTGCGTTCGAGAGGCAACGCGACATCTTTCTTTCCAACCGGGCGGATACACCATCTCTGCGCCAGGACACGCGTATATTTTTTATCCCTCGAGAAACTACCGGACCTGAGGCTTAACGATACATTTGTAGCAGCTACGCTACGAATGCGAGATGTAGATCTATCTGTCGTTATCCTTTCCCCTGTCTTTGTTATCCCTCGCGCGTGTTCCGTTGACTTTGGAGGACATTTTTAGATAGAAATTTCTAGTTAGACTCTGCTGTTACGAAATTCAAGTGTGAATGTTGCTTTAATCTCTGTTCGATTGATACTCGATATAATTTCGAAAAAATGATTTCTTTCGACTTGTTTTAATTTCAATTTTAACTTTTCGTTCGATAGTTTTTCGATGGAAAACAGAGTAGCTTCTATCGTTTGTCTAACTCTAGATTACGTTTTTTGTGGAGTACCATCAGAACAAATTTTTGGAAAGTTTACAATGGTTTGGTTTCTAAATTAAATAACTGAAGGATGAAAAAAAATCAATTTTCTGTATCACTGATTCACTGACGCGATATTCACCCACTTTATCTGTTACTGAAGTAACTTCTTTCATTCTTCTTAATTCTTAGTAATTGTTCCACGATTGTTCCACGTCCTTAATTAAGCCTTTGACCGGCCAATTCTTGGTAGAATGCAGGGTTTGTCGGAGCGTAGATTTAATTTTGCTCGACACACGGCTGAAAATAGCCACCCAAAGAATACACGAGAATAGTGTTATGGGAAATTAATTGAAACGTCGCTCATCAGTTAAATTCAATCGTTAGCAAGACACGTAGGGACAAAGTGGCGGATAGTAAATATTCAGTCTTGTTAGAAACTGTCGCGAACACGATGGCGTCCATTCGGCGCATTACGAAGATTAAAGAAGCAACTTTCTTCCGAAGCTGAAAGAATTTCGCCTTGGTTTATCCCCGAAAAAAGGTTAATGCCGACTTGATTTCTCCTTTCTTGATGAAACTTCTTCGCTCTTTTCTTTCGAACGAGCAAGAACCAAAATGGAGGAGTCAGGTGAATCAATTAATCACTACGTCGACATCTTTGAACCAATTCTTTGAATATCAGGATATTAGTGCTTCAGGATGTTATTGTACAACTTATTGTGCGTCTTTTTGTTGTTCACTTCGCGTGTCTTTAAATGTTAAATTACGACGAAAATAAAATAACGTGAGATTTTTGTAACTTTGCAAAATGATAGGGAACAGAGGGTATATCTACGTGGATCTAATTAATAAATATGTGTGTACATGCTACGAGTAGTAGGTTGTAAATTTCAATATATAATTCGAATATTTAAAATTCTGTATTTTGTAACTACTGATAACATATTTATTTATGCACGACATAAAAGTAAAGTTTGAAGGCGTAGAAACACACAAAGTGAATATAATAATCAGAAATATATAAATAATCGGAAAATGTAGTACTCAACTTTATGAAAACATGATAATTTGAAAAGAAAACTTCGGTACAAACCGGTTGAATTTTGATCAAAGAAGGAGAGTATAGAATTCGAAGAAATTTAAAAATATCACAAATTGATTACGTTCTGCTTATAGGCGTTGTAGAAACGTATTCCAACACTCGAGAGCAAAGGAGCCGCGGACTGTTTTAGGTCAATATTGCGTTTCCACATGTGCGCCATGTAGCTTGTATCCCTTTCGATGCTTTCGACAACATGCACCGGCGTTCGCGTGCCTTCTCACATCCTTTTAAGTGCTTCAGCGTGTTACACGCGTGAGAACACGATTTTGGTTTTCAAATGACTCGTCTGACTTCGTCGAACGTTTTATCGTCGTAGTTCACACATAGAAACGTAGCTTAATACAGATTTAAGATACGTGAATTGTAAACGAAAAAAAAGAGGTTAGGTTTTTAAGCCATAGGTAAAATCTGTAGTTTCGTAATTTTATATACTTTTTTTCCATTCACGATGCGAAAAGATATGTTTTCGTGCGAAAATGAAAAATTTGATAAATCAGGAGTAAATGTTTCAATGCTAGATATTATTGGCGCGCGTCGATTCAAACAGACGGCGACTCAATAGAGAACGTTAAACGTGATAAAAGTTTCGTTCGACGAGGGTGGCCAGCCCATTCAAACTCGCGCGTTTGTATAAAAGTCAAAGTGTACTGAAAACAGAAATGCCATAGAATTCGGCCCACTTGTACCAGCTATCCCCCGACGTTTCCAAACAGTTTCTGCCTTTTATGGTAATTAATCAATTCTATGGCCCTGTCTCTATAAAATGCATTAACTAACCGTCTCTGGATCGTAAAATTCGTCTGCTCGTGAATTGAAAAGAAAAAGAAGAACTGAGAGATAAAATTCGATCGACTGACGAAAGTTTGCCTAAACTAATATTTTTAAAAGTAAACATATCTCATGACCCATACCTATTTCATTCGATCCAATGAACAAAATAAAATAAAATAAAAGTGTAAAATAAAATTCAAGAGTACACCATATAATTGTAATAATATAAGAACATATTTTATACCCATGGTAATTGTATAGTGAATTTCAGATTATTTTGCGTTTCTCAGCAAGCAAATAACGTTCGCTCATAAAGCACAGAAAGACACGTAGATTTTTGCGTGTAACTGATTGTCTGTAAATATGAATATTCCTCTCGCGTTTCAGTGTGTTGCTAAATAAATACCGCATCTACTAATTACTAGAGTAACTTCCATCCATTCGGGACACCTATACTCCGCAACGTAATTTCCGACATTTCCGTGCCAGCGTAACTTCGTCGAAACACCAACGATACGTCCTACACTCTTTCGTATCGTCCCATACGGTCGTAATCGCGAACTCGATTTCCACGGAAAGTTGGCTACACGCGTAGATCGGCGGATTTACGCATCGCGAAATAAAAGCTAATTAAGAGAAGGTGCGTTAAGCGAGCTTTCCACGCGGGTAAATCGAATGAAATCGTAGATTAAACGCGCGCAAGATCTATACATGCTCGCGTTATCGTTGGAAGCGCGTTGGAAACGTCGCGTCGCAGCGGGAGTTCCTCGTCGGCGTCCCGTCGAGCCGGAATTCAACGTAGGGGAGTTCGGAGGAACTGAACCGCGTGTCTTCGTGCACCGCGCAAACAACTTAGTCATTAAATTGCCCTTGATAGTTGCACCTTCGCGCAACTGGATGGAGTAACGCACCTCTAAGCACACCGCGTACTTCTAATACGGATAAAAACTGATTGATTCTTCAAGGGCGACGTCTTTGACGATGCCGATGGTTTCGATTTTTCGATCATTTTCATATTCATATTTAAATTATATCAGTTTCCACCAATTTTGCCTATTTCGCTATATATTTGCCTCTTTCTCTCTCTTTCTTCTCCGTTTTATCTCCGTGTGTTCTTCCATAGCCAGGAATACGAGACCTTTCTATCTTTATGTTTCACGAAAAAAAGGTCCAGAATGTTAAACGCCAAAATTGGGAAAAGTCGGTAAATTAGAAATTTAATTACAATAATCAGACGAAAGTGAGTTTCAACATCTTTTACGAGTATGTTACATGTCGTACGAAACATTTATTTAGGAACGGTATTCCTGAGCAGGAAAAGTTTCCCGCGAACATTTATCGCGAGCAGAAATCACCAAGGGTTGTTTAGTACGAGCGCATGTGTACTTTAAAGCCTTTGAAGAAACGTTCGCGCCGGATGACTGGTAAAGGACTCACGACTCGATATACTTCCGGATCGACTCTCTGCCACGGAGTGGCCACTCATCGAAGTACTCCTTAAAGAAGGTCGAGAGGTCACGGTACTCCACTCGAGCCGAGTCGAGGAGCACAGACGTGCACACGTATACGTCACACGAAGTCCACGTACGGCGGTTGGCCATCAAAGAAACCGAGATATCACGAACGACGTGGTGGCGTGGCTATTTCGTTTGTCAACACCGACCGGCGAGAAAGAAATCTCCGCTGGAACCGCGAAACTCGCACGAAAACCCTGGATCTAGCCACCTTATCTTTGTGCTCAGCAAAGGGCCAACTCTCGTTTGCTCTTCCCGCTTGTAAAACCGTCACGGAGTCGGGGAATTGTGCGAAGAATTTGTTTGCACGAATGGACGACTGCAAACAGCCGTGGAAGATAACTCAACTTTGGAAGATAAAACTTGTTAATTAGCTGGAGCAATTCGTCGTGATTGAAATTTCGGGAGATACGTGTTTCGCTGGTAATTTTCGACGACTGTTGGAAATGCATGTTCAGAAATTGTAAATTTTTGGCTGTACATTTCTGTTAGGAAAATTCGTTCGATTAACGAAAGACGTCGATTATTTTATTTTGGAGCACGAAACTTTAAACGTCAAAGGAAGATCGTTAACGTAGAAGCGAAGGTTGAAGTAGATAAAATTAGAAATTGACAGAGACACGATTTAGATAGTTTGTATTTTAGCTTGAATTTGCATTAGCATGACTTGCGCGCGCAGTAACGTCAATTCTATTGGAAGAAAAATTCTGTCATAGATAGTTATTGGAATCTAGAATCTAGACAGATTGGAATTGGTACTTGTACATGGTTTATGTAGGAAGTTGTCGCATCATGCTGGTAATGCCTAACGTAATGTATCTTTATATCTATGTGTAAGATATCTTAGAGCTGATTTATCGTGCAACGAGAAATTTCTGATTGACAGACAGTTGAATCGTTTACCACAATGTCGATGATCAATTTTTAGCATAGATCTGAAATAGCAGCATGAATTTGGAATTAATAAATTATTTGAAATTGATAATTTAGCAATCAAAATTGATAATTTAGCAATCAAAATGATGTAATAATTAAATTGAGGTAATATTGATCATCTCTGATTTACTAGCTTCAGTTATACGTAGATTGTACATTTTTATTCCTAAAGTAGAATAAAATTAAAATCGTGGTAAATAAAAAATAACGAGAGAATTTCGCTTTGGAAATGATTTTATATAATTTTAGATATTTTATCGTTTTATCTCTCGAATGAAAATTTTGTTTCAACAATTTATTTTTACATCTGCGTGACCCCCTGATCCGATCATATATCTATTTTCGTTTTATTCGCTCATTATAAATTCACTTTATATCCACGAATGGAATTTTCATATGAAAAAATTTTCATTTTATTTCAGATGAAGCGCATGTTTTGATATATGTTTCAACATACCGCTTGTTTTAAAACATTTCTTCCTGGAATTACCGTTTTCAAAAATATTCTCGAAATTGCGTAAATTTAAAAATAAAAGGGTTTACGCGAGAAAAGGGAGAAAAAAGATGAGAATATTTATTCTAGACCGAAAGATATGGAAATTTTTTATTTTAACATAAACGTTCCACTCGTTTGAATTTAAAATTGATGACTGTCAAGCATGAATGATTCAAAGAAACGACGTTGATATAAGAATTCGAATAAATTTATTAAACGCAGCGTGTATATAATATATTCTGGATTATTAAATTTGCCCCAACAAAAAGAAATTTAGTTTTGAATAATTTTATGCAACAACGTTGTGCTTTGTCATTTTTAAAGGAAGATTCTGTTTTCACTGAAAATTGCCAAACGCTTTTTCCCTCTACGTTTTCAAATGGCTTGCCAATAAATTCAACAAGGTAATTTCGTTGCTTTCATTCACGTTTCCCCTCGACTCGGCAAAAAGCGAAATTTTCAAATCAATTCTGACGTTAACGTCCCGACAACCTATTACAAATCTTGCTCATTCTACTTTATTGCCAACCACTATCCAATTTTCTCAATTTTTGTACATGCGACAGTTGGAAAGAGTTTGCAGAACATGCATGGAAAAATACCAATTTACGTTGCAGACAAGAGACAAAACTCGATCGAAACTGCAATAGGTCAATTTATTAACGTGTAAACTGCACCAGTTCTTTTTTTTTTCCTTCCCAAATTTGTTATATTTTTATTAGTTGCCTACGAAAGTTTATACTTTTATAAGCACGATCAAAGAAGTTTCAGCAAGTATTACAGTTTGTTACTATATAAGCACAGTTTACACATTGAACGCAACTTTTTAGTTTCGCTAGATTTTTGTATTTTTCGTAAACTTTTTATGAATACGCGATATATTGGATATTTCTTGGAAATTTCAATTTTTAGTAGATCTTTGCATCGTTAAATTTTCTATAAATGCACGAACATTCGCAATCTACTTACTAGTTGTTCATTGCAAAAATAAATCTGCAATCATTAATTTCTTATTTTTTTTTAATAAAAATTTCACAAAACGTCCAAACAATTCTCTTGCAAATAGAACCATTTCGGATTCATTCAACTTTTCTCAGAGAGGCTACTAATTCGTAGTTATCGATATATCCCAGTTTAACAAAAGTCGATAGATTGCAATGAACGTAAAATGGTCGTGAATTACAGCGAACGTAAATGTTATGGCGTTATCGGGCATTTATGCTCGATCAATTTAATGCACGTTCACCGCAGATGTGCATGCTACGCGTAGGATCAACTCGTATCGGTGCGGCTGACCAACGATTAAAACGCAGGGAACCGTAGCTAGAAAGGATTCGCGGTCATTCGCGATGAGCCAAAGCTAAAAATTCTGTTTGGTCAGCGCGATCGCATCTGACACGCCGACGATGACAAGAAGAAAAGCCAGACGGCAGGATTTCGAGTGACGAAAAGATAGAGAAGAATCCGAGGGATGAGACGAGGATTTATGGCGAGACGGAGCTTGCTTCTAGAGAACACAGAGCGCTTTGTGCGACAGAATTTCGGAGGACATTGACGCTGTTCTCGAATATTACCGCGCGACGATGTTCAACGTTCAACGAGGAGAATTCAAAGTACCAAACGATATTTATTATCTAATCCGATTTATTTCTCTCGCTTCTTTTTTGTTCATCTCGGTTTTTATTTATTTATTTTTTTCTGTAAAACGAATCCTGACGAATCGAACCGGGTATCTTAGTGGAATTTTATTTCGACATCATAGAGAGACCGTGCATGTTTTGTTTCTGTTCTTTTACATTTTGTTGGCTTGTGTGACATTGATCTCGTGCCTCGATCAAACAACAATATTGCAGAAATTCCAACGATATTTAAAGGTACGATTTATAAAAGCTGGTCAAAGCACAGGGAGCAGGTTTTTTTCGTTCGCTCTTGATGCTCGATATTGGGGTTTGTATATATGTACGTATGTGTGTATGTGGAAGAATATTGTACGTACCGATTCTCTTTTCGTTTGTTTTATTTACGTGTATGGAGATTTGATTACGAAATAGAAGATTCGATAGTTCAATAATATATTAAAAATACGATGTAATATCTTTAATAAGAATACTCGTCAATTTGTTTTTAAATTGTGTTACTTTATACGAATATTTAAAAACAAGTCATGTTCCTTTCGTTTATTATGAAACGATGCTCCATCAAAAAATACCTATCGGTACCCAATTGATAATTAATCAAATTCATATGTACCAAAGAATCCTTCAGTCTCGCGTTTTTTGAAAACAAGATACTACGAACAAATTTTGTTCTATATTTTTATTTGTAAAGTTTTACGTATTTTATTGTATAAGATATATGGAATCGCGTTTCTTTCAATTTCGGTATCAACTTGTATTTATGAGACGTTTTAATATCTTCAAATATATTTTTAAAATTTCAATATTGAAATGAAATTTCATATATTACATTCTTCTGCCTGAAAAGATGCCAATACTCCGGACCAACCACCATTTAACTTCCGTCTACAAAATTTATGATTCCTGTCTCTTTTTATCCTTCATTCCATAACTCTAATCTCTTTTTTGAAGACCATGATAAAATGAAAAAAAAAAAAAAATACAACCTTCTCGTCTCGAAATCCATGAAATTAATTGTTCTATGTCAAGTACTCTCCCTTCCAAGAGTAACGTGTAGTTGGTAGATCTGGAAATATAATTTTGTTTGAAATTTCTCTTGCACGCAAGTGAATATGATGAAAATAAATATTACGTTCTTCCAAAAGAATGTACAGTAGTTAAATTTATCTTCTTGCAAAATATTGAAAGGCAGTAGTAGTTAAAAGTATTTCATAGGAGAGAGAGAGATATTATATGGGTATAATTCATACATCTTTTAAAGAAACTAATTGATTTTTAAAATTAATAAAAAATATTGTTAATCGACTACTAGTTCTATAAAATATTAATTTCTTATAAAATCGTTGTTCTTGTAAAATCATTACTCTTAAAAATCAGTTATATGACTGAAACCAATTGGTCTTTGTCATTTCTTCAATTTTATAATTACAAAAGTTTCTAGATTAAATAGATCAAAGGTGCTAACGGAAACGGAAAAATTGAGAAAAATAAAACTCCGTACTAACTTTGTCTCACGGACGTAATTCGCCCTCTAAATGAAATCAATTTTTCCCGCCTTTGTCTTCTCGCACAATTAACGCCATCGCGTGGCATTGTCCCTTCTCAACTTTTCGTTATTTAATTCCTTGATATTCGTCCTTGCCTTCAACTAGAATTCCGTATCCCGTGGGACGATTCTTTCTTCCTCGTGGACCGTTTTCACAGCTCCGGGGTCACATTTTTCAGCGAGCATTTAGCACGAACGGATTTTCAGCGGTCCGAATGCCGCGAACAAGAGGCAACGTTGGAATAGTCGCGAGAAAGAATCTCGACCGAAAGTATCTCAACGGAAGTTCCTCCTTTTCTTTTTATTTCTTTCTTCCTCGCTGTCCTTTTGCTTCGTTCTTCGGAGTCAGAGGCACAATGAGACACGAGGTCAGCAATTTGTCCCTCGCGGGAACACGACCAGATGCATACGATTGGCGAATGTTAGGTTATTACAAGTCCGTGACAGTACCGCCAGATGGAATTGCATTCATTTCGCTGGACCGATATTGCTCAGAAGCGTGTTACAATTCGCGAAATTCTGCGAAATCAAATTTTACTTGTACATCGAGAAATTTGTTTGTCTTTATTAGATTCGCATTATTATATTTTGTTGACTGATTACGTTAGTTCAATTTCTGATTGAGGTATGTTTACTGTACTTACCCGAGTAAACAGGGACGCATAGTTGCTTGACGAGAATGTGTAAATTTTGTAAAATGTAATTATCCCGTAAAGTGCCAATTACGCTGGATAGCAGCTATTTTACAACAGCTATTCGTACAATCACACGGAAATCACAACATATTTATACTTTATAACCGTGAAGATTCGAAAAAAGACAGACCGCGTGTTTAATATTCCAAATAGCAGCGCCACGTAGCGTATATTTTTCGAGTCACTGCAAAACTAACTACTACGCAAGTCATTAGTAGTTACGGTTTGAAACGCGAAGTCAACGAAACGGAATTCGAATTGAAGGCGATTTTAATCGAGCTGTTTCAAAAAGAAAGTGAATAACTGAAGATGCCGTCAACGTGTAAGATGTCTATATGGTTTCTGCAGAAATTTTTCGTTACGTTATACGTAGTCGTTTTTGACAAGTTAATCAAGGAACGTTTTACTCTACGGCGTTTTTATTTCGTTACAAATGTTTTGTTGCTCCTTTTGTCAGTCATAATTCGCGAAGATTGACTGCTGGTCAATCGAATCACGGATCGATCGATCAAGTCTTTATTAATAGATAGTGAATGATGGGTCGTCTGATGGGAAAAATATTGCTGATAAATAGCTGTAACATATTCGATGAATTTCTAGCGTTGCTTATTACTCACGCGTGTGACATATTTTCCATTATTTCGTGGGAATCTTTTAATTCCGATAATGGACATATACAGAATATTTAAAACAAGTATAATAACTCGTATTATTCCCATATGTTTTATTCTGTGACGTCCCGTATCGTGAAAAAGTTCATAACCTATCATTACACGTAAAAAAAGAACAGTTTTAAATCGCTGTCTGCCAATCGGCCATTTCGATTATTCGAGATTAACTCGATTCCTGTATCAACTTTATCGCTTTTGAAACACTTAAGCCCCCTGTTGAACGTAATTAAATTACAAAATTGAGAATAAAACGATATGCATGATTTCGCGTTACGTTAATTTCAAATACGAGGCACGACAGATGATCAATCAAACCTGTTTAAGCTTCATTCAACGTTTAAATATAAAAAACAATTATCTCTTTTTGATAAAAACTGAAGAAAACGAAATATAACAATAGTCAGTCGTAAACAGTAAGAAAAATGTGATATGGTGGTTTCTAGCATTTCTTTCACCTGAAATAAATGTGACCGCAATTATACGGTCCACTGCTCTGGCCGGAATTAAGTTTTCATAAAGTAACAAAGCTACATAGTGTCGTTCGTCACGTGCATAATTCACTACGGTAAAAATGCTTCAATTTTTCTTTCTCGAACTCGAACTTATTGTTCGAACTTGTTCAGTGAAGATTGCCATCGATTTTTACCGAGGCTCCCCAGGAAACATTCCGTATCTTATAAAAGAATTTGACCTTTTAAATAGAATCTAGTTTTCGTCGCAGTTGACTGAAAGAAAATGAATTTCTCGCAAAATGATTTCATTCGTAATTTAAAAACTATATAGAATTTTTATAAAATATTTCTGTAAGAAATTTCAATCATACAATTTCTGAAATATTAGTTATTATCCCAAGGTCACAGATGCTACGTACAATAACATTTGTTTTCCACATGAAAATTTTATATTTCATTAAATCAGTTATTATTAACGTTATTTAGTTATTTATTTTATGACGAATAAATTATCATTCTATTAATGGATAAAAGATACAAATAAAAGAGGAGCTCGTATAAATATGTGATATCTCTGACTGCAATCCTGAATTATAGAATTAATATAAATACAGAATTACAGAGTCAACTTTTGATGAAGGGAATTGATATAAAGTATTAATTCAAATTTATATCAACTTTTTCCTTTATGTATTTTATCCATTGATAAAATAGTAATTCAATCTTAAAGTACTAAATACGCTGTATTTCATTTTTAATCGATAGCTTAAAAATCGTTGGGAGTAGCAACATTTTCAGAAACATCCTAATATCGTGTCAAATTCAAACGATATTTTATATGACATATCGAACATTCAAGATCAAAATTTACATCACATGTCGTTCTAAGGTTCGATCTGTTACTTATTGAAGGACTCCGTCTGGAGCGTATCTCTCGATGGACAAAGATCTCGACGTGTTCGTTAATCTTTAACTTGACAGACGATATACTTTTTACAAAGCGCACCAATTGACACCGCGCTGTCGAAGTATAATAAATAGACAGAAGAGTTCAATTTCGAAGCTGACGCGTTGTAACGCGTCGAAATCGGTTAAGCAATGGTACGGCTTATATCCGTAGATCGAATTGGTGGATAAGGGTTTCAAATGCTGGTACCGTGATGTAATCCAACGTGTATGGAATTGTTCATACGATATTATTCCTTTGTTAATGGGTAAGTCGAGATCGTAGGTAGCATAGCTGAAACGTTTCTATCAAACAGGATACGATTTGAAATACGGGAGGGAAACTGATTCTTGGTTTATTTGATAAAGGGGAAAGTATAAAAAAATAGCAGAAACTATTTGACGTAGAAGTTTAACAGGAATGCAAGAAAGTGGAAAATTCAATGAGTGAAATATTGATAGAGTAATTTGTATTTTGAAACGTTTTAATTATTTTTCGATTAATATTTGGCTGTATGTGCATATTGATATTTGATAGATGTAAACTAATTTTTGGTCCTTGGAGTATCGTGATAATTAATATAATTGGAAATATATAAAATATATCTGACATGGAACTCTATCTAATTTTCAAGCAATTACATACATATTAATTGGTATATCTTGAAATTATTTCACGAGTAATTTAATATTATGCTAGATGTACAATTTGAAAGAAATGAAAAGCTATCATGGTGTGAATGTAAAAGAACAATAATTGAAGATGACAATTGGTTTCATATAAATACTTGAGCATAATAACTTTAAATGTTCTAAAGTTGCGTTCTTTTTATTTTTTTTATTGTTAACTTCTTCATCTGAAAATAGCTCTAAATATTGCTGTTATCCATCATATGAATTAGATCGTTATATGAATAGATGCGTGCAATGGATATGCACTTTATTATTACTTTATCGACACGCGTTAGATTTATTTCTATCCCATTTATTATTCCGTTCTGTTGTTCGAATACATAATGTATAGTCGCGCAGTACAATAGCTGCACGGTCAACGTTCTTGCGGCAAAAGAATTAAAGCTTCGAATATAAGATTTATCGTAGACGTACGAAATATGCCAGTGTTAATTTTGTTGCTACGTAAGTATAATATCGCGCATTTCGAAATTTACAGTGAAAAAAATTGAGAAGTAAAAATAAAAATTTAGAACTCGATCGATGGCGAGCTCTTTTTCCAAAATTCCGGTGTACCAAAATTTTCCCCAAAATTGCTCTCATACTTTTTATCTGGCTCGGTTCAGTCTGCAAAATTTTTTCTACCGGTTGCTGTTTATCTTTCTTTCCAGAAATGGGGAAAAAAATATCCAAATTTATCTTTGTACGATCGAAAACACGAGAATTCGAGTTGCTCTGTATTTCTATCTATTTTATTTGGACTTAATTTCGTTCATCCGAAGAGATCAATTTTATTAACTATTGATATCGTGTTTGGTCCGCGATTCGACATTATTCGAACTGGTCGTTATTTCGCAACGCTTCTGTATTTGTTCGCTGTTTCATTGATCACCAAAAAAAAAAAAAAGAAAAAGTGAAATAGTTTTACGCGGTACTTCAAAAGCACTCGTGCTGGAACGCTCGTTATTTTTTTTTTTCTTCTGTTTGAAAGTCATCGTTCTTCTTGCAAATTTGTTCGTGATTCGATTTTTGATTTGTTCAACGAAATTGCTATTTTTACATCTCGCAATTGTGAACTGCGATGATTGGATACGATTTATTAGTAAAAAAAAGAAAAAAAATTGAAACGGTACAGTTGTACTAAATATTAAATTGAAAATATAGACTTTGTCAGGTTGTTAGCTTCTGTCGTTATTTTAGGACAGCGTTTTCAATAATTGCTGTAAAGTATCGAGAATTAATTTAAGCCATTTAACGTTGATTTAATTCGTTTGGATCGTCAGACTATTTTAGTATTTTTAATTATTCGAAGGTTTGAACAATTGCAGCAAAAATAACAAAACGGTAACAGCAGCGCGGCAGTATAATAATAATAATCAGTACTTCAACCAGTCAAAGATTGACAAAGTCTATTTTATTCAATAACCAGGAGCTCATCTCATTCTCCCAACGTCGTTAGCGCGTCCGCGTAGTTAACGTCAGTAGCAGTTAGTTCGTTCTTGAAAATCGATTCAACCGCCCATCGATCGCTCCTTCGCTTCCAACTATCCCAAGGAACTCTCGCGAATATATATTTCACAATACGACACAGTTGTTCCTACAGTTTCGCAGTTAAAGTTACGCGTTACAGTTTGACTTTTGAAACATCAACGAAATATTAATTCGAAGTATATAACATATAAAAATGTAAAAAAAAAAAACACCCAGAGTGAACTGACAACAACGACGAAAATATTTAAATTCTTTGGTTATACTTAAAAAATATATATATAAAGTTGCGTAAACTTCTGCAGTTTAATAACAACCCACGAATTACTTCACACAGATTTTGCACACTCCGATTCGAACATAATTTCGAATATTTGATTTTTCTTTTCTCTCTTCACCAATTTCGTCGTCCCTTTTCTCAGCAAGAACTTCGTCTAAAAATCGCCCTCAACTGCGACCGCTTGCTGCAACTTTCGCGTCGCATAAAGAAAGTAATGTCTTTTCGGCTCCGGCCTGCATTTCCGATGAATTATTTGTCGCATTATTTCCGGGGAACAAGAGCCGAAAATTCGTAGGAAAACACCGTTTTCAAAAAGGTAGCGCGCGCGCTCGGGCATAAAGAAGGCTCCTTTGTTAAAAGTACAAAGAGCATTAACCAGCGAGGGGACTTCCTGCGTTTCTTTGCCCGCCGGTGCATTTCTCATGCACGATGACTGTTCCGACGATCGACCGGCGTAAGACACCGGCGTGCATTAAAATCGAGGATTGCACGCTGGTATCGTTAGATAAATCGATACGCGACAGGAATGAAGCCTATGGAAATGGTATCGTTTATTCGTCGCCGTTGTAACGACGAACTTCTCACGTTTCGTTGCAAAACTACGTTGAATTTCGATGGAAGTTCACGTACGTATCGTTTAAGCGAGATAATTGAATTATCGCGGCGAAAGATAATTATTATTCCAAGAAAGTTGATATATTTATCTAAACATAAACACAGACATTTACGTCACTGGATCATCAGGTATCCACTGTTTGACGACCGTTTTTTTCTCATTTCCCTCTTTTAATATCACACGTTCACCATGATCCGCGGTTCATCCACGAAATCCTATTCGGCGCGCGTTATTTATTATTTAAATAAGCCCGCGTTCACCTCGCGCGAGATTTCGCTGTTCTATTCAGCAACAATGGGCGAACGGTTAGCCAAGTTTTTAAGCGGAGAACCATTAAAAGTGCGTCCTGCACGTGACTGTGCTAAAAGTTCGAATTAAAATAAAATCGGGCCGGGGCGACTCAGCGTGAATACGTTGGCCGCGAATCTCCACTTTAATTTCCGCCTACATTCTCGGATCGCTCGATTTAGATTTTCCGGTTTTTTCCCCTCTCTCTGGATGAGTCTCGTTGGTGATTTAACGCGAGCACCGTGTACTCTGAATCGTGTTACCTTCCAGCCATAATTTCCAGCACAGAATTTCTTTGAAACAAAAAAAGAAAAAAATATGTGTACTGAGTTCAATTGGAAAATGTATGTAGCAAACATATATTTAATAGAATATTAATATTTTGAGCATACAACGGGCAAAATGATTGGATAAAAAATTCTAAATATTTCGTCGATACAATGAATAATTTCGTGGTCCCTGCGAGATGTATATCTGTCTTACAATTTCTGCACGCATTTTTAGATTTTCTTCAAACTTGACCCAATGCAATCGTGGTAATTAGGTCTCGTTACGCGATACACACACGACGTGTTCGTACTTTCTGAACAATAGATCGTGTCTGTCGAGTTCGTCCTTCTCTAAAATCACAAACGAGAGTTGAAACATCTCGCAGTTGACAGGACACGAATAAAAATCCTTGTAATCGGGCTGCTCTTGCACGCTTCCCACGGAAATTAATATCCCCGTTCTGAATACTGATCGATCGTTCTTCGTCCATCGTCCATCGTCCAACGTCGAAGGATTTTCAATTCAGCCAAAGGATATTGCCTCCGCTTTTATTCCTGGCGGCTCGCGGATGTTGCATCACTTTGACTAAGAACTTTGCCTCGTTTAACATAACTAGTCTCACAGGATACTAATGGAAAAGAGAGCTGCTCAAGTGGCAGCGCATCAGTACGCTGTTTGATCGTTCGAAAGCTTTGCGATAGTAAATAGAGCAAATTTAAGTACTCGCTGTTCGATGTAAATAAACTGCACAGTACTTGAAAATCTTTATGGTTGTATTATGGTTTCGTGGAACTTGAATGGAATTTTCACGACCATCTTTATTTTGTGATTATCGTACTGTGATCACACTTACTGCGAATGCTAATATTAGAATACTATGTGTAAAATATTCCAATGTAAATATAACAAGCATTATATAACTGCATTTATGTGTTTGTTGGTCCTGACAATATAGGGCCAGGTCCAAGGGACGCATTCCTAGCCTCTATCCCTGGCCTTAACAATAACTTAAAAAAGATAATAACTTGAAAACTATTATTGGTTAGAATGAAATTTCTTAGGTATGCAAGTCATTTTACAATATACAAATAAAATAATACAGAATATAAAATAAAAATACATAAATAAATAGTTTGCGTTCCTCATTGTGTTTTAAACTTTTTCTTACAATTAATCAAGTTCAACACTTTGGTCGTCATTACAAATTCGTCTCCAATAGCTGCTATGTACATTTTCAAACTTGTTCAAACTTTTGCCAACGCGTCTATTCATCATTGCAGTATCAATGAAATTGTTTGATCTTTTGTACGTTGTATTCGCGAAATTGTTTCTATGAGCGATCATATACTTTCACACGCAGATATATATGTGTATATCAGACTAACAATCCTATAGTAATTACAACTGTTCCTCGGAGTGAGCAAACCAGATGGTACGAGGTTAAATTCTTCGACCATTCGCGCGGAATGTCTTAAGAATTAAGCGATCTCGCCTCTAAACATGAAAGGAATGTGAAACCGAATTCCGTCCTCGATTAATCCAACATCGGTAGGAAGGAATTTTCGAAAATTCGTCTATTTTTATTACCTCCTTTATCGGGATCAGTTCAGAATTTAATGTAACAAATTGCAAGTTTTTATGCATTCGTGGGAAATTTTATGCATCGAAATACCAAAGAATAATTACTTAAAAGATAAAAGAATTTTTTACTCAAGTCTTGTGTTTGAAGTATATTTAGAAATTAACGTTCTTGTAACGAAAATCACTGCAGCCCCTTGACCCCTTTCCGTAGATTCGCTGCTCAGTCGATTTGATATGGTCCAACTTCCAAAATCGGTATCGTGGCATTACATTTAATTAAATCTGAAGTTTTGGAACATTCGATATTCACCAGTTGTGAATAGTATACAGATTCGAGATCCGGAACCTTTAATTCCCGATACATGAAATCACCCTAAATACGCCAAACCAGTGGAAACCTGTTTCTACCTTGTGGAATACGTAGCTGACCTTATCACCCTTATCGTCGCGCGTAGAGAAAGATCTCAGTCTCTGAAGTCACGAGTAGAAGGATTCGTAAGGATCGTAAAACCACAAACTCAGAACTCTTGAAGATCGTGAGATTCATCCTCGACTATCTAGTTATATCTCACTATAGATTGTCTCAAAATCGTGAGACCACCGCTTCAGACTTTTCAAGCAGGATCCACTCTAGACAAATTACAACTTCGTAAAGTTCGAGGTCACGGAATTTCAATTCCAGACTTTACGAAAGTTATGATGATTCAGGAGCAGAGTCTGTAGTTTGAAGAAGTTTGAGTCTGATTATCGGACTGCAGATGTTTACGTTAAACTCGTGTTTCTGCGAATGGAATCAAAGGAATGTAAGCTGAAAAGGATATTACTCTTGCAGTGTAGTTTGTTTTATTCCGTTATCTTCTTTTATTACGTTCTTGTAACTTGTCAGTTGAATAATATTATTATTTGTCAGACTATCGCGACGAGAAAATCTTGATATCACAATGACAATTTTAATTGTAAATTTCATATCTTTGATTCTAATAAATTTTAGAGTAACGTTGGGATAATAAATCAGATTTGTTTAAAGATAAATTTTAGAATAAAGTAAAAAGCTATTCTCCTTATACTTATAAATCACAATTTCCTTCAAAAAGGAAGCCACCGTCGTAATTTCGTTGTTCTTCATTTTCCCCTCACCCTTGTTTTGAGCCATGAATCTATATAAAATAACAATATATATATATATTAGTATATATATATTAACAAAAAATATATATATATATCCGTGGTCTTACGATCTCGGTGTGGTTGATAGCGAATTCTACGTCATCTCGATATGATTTACAACAAATTCTATCATCTTCAAGATGCGATGGGAGAACCGCGGCTGGGGGTGATTCGAAACGAGTGCGATCAGGGTGAACCGAGACGTTACATTCCCGAGATGATTCGAAGCGGATCCCACCACCTCGAAATGGATCGAGATGATGCCCATTTGCTTGAAATACGAAAGATCGAAACCTGCTAAAAAATTCTCGACACGGATTTTTAAAATCGTTACGTACGCCAGGTCGATGGTCTCCATCGACTTGAGATTCGAGTTTGCCAAGGTTCTCGTAATGTTTAATAAACAATTGCTAACAATTGACGCGATATTTTCGCTCTTAATTAAACGCCAAGTGTCCTCGTTGTCTTGAGAGATTGTTCTTTAAAAAATCGTGGCGAAGATATTCCGTTACGTAACCGCGTAAGGTTAATGGTGTTAGCGCGGATGATAATGGCTAAAGTGATAAATCATGATGGAGCGTTGCTTCAATGAACTGTATCGAATTGACTGAGGAACGAATGTACAGAATGATTGGTTAAAGGGCTGAACTAATGTTCGTTAAGAGTGCGAATGCCATGCGTAGAAATTGGAACTAGGAGAAACGGTAATTATCGTATCAAGCTCTTTCACTCTTAAACGTCTGCATTTTGAAACGCGTTAAATTGCGTTGCAGTAATAATAATAATACGATTAACGAAAATATTATAAAGCTAGTTTGCTTTTATATTATTATTAATTGTCATCGTGTTAAACGTATATTACACATATTTATTATACGTTATACATGTATCAATAAATTTTGCGAAAAGAAATAAAATTTAATACTGTAACAGCATATAGAACTTTCGAACGATATATAAAATATACCCAAAGTACGGTATTGATTTTCCTTTTTAAATGTACAGTCACAAGACCGTGAATCCCGTAATCTGCTTATTAATAATCTGCCGTCTTTGGAAGAGTGTGTGCGCAAAATCGTTTTAACGTTTGAACGTTTGTTGTTTCAAACCAGATGTTTTACCGCTGCAAACGAATCCTACCGACGAGCAAATAAAACATCCCCGAATTCCGCGTCTATTCATAACATTTTCAGAGGGGAAATCGACACACAATACCGGACGCGTGATATCTGCTCGGACAATCAAATATTTGACCAAACTAAAATCACGGGTCAGTCAACTCGAGCTAATCTAAATCACGTATACTCCGCTACGAATCCGCGAGTCCTCCTCACAAAACGCGATCTTCGCATCTGTACAGAATGGTTTGTCAAAGTTTGGAAAAGTTTGTCAGCGGCTATCATAGAAGCTCTACACCTTCGATTTGATGGAAATACGTGTGAAGAGTCTGCTACAAAATTGACCTTGATCTTGAATTTCAAAGTCAAAATTTTTTGTCTTCTTGCACGGAGGTGAAACTTTTCCAAGGAACTTGGAAACCTTGAAAAATGATAAGAAAAAATTCTTAAAATCATTAGAACACTGATGGTTCTGGACGCGTGGATGTTCAGATTTTAAGGAATAATAATCATCATCGAAATTTAGAATGTCTTTTATTTGGAGCGTGGTATTTTTGTATTTTTTATTTTCTATATTTAATTTAAACGAAATTTAAAGTGAAAAACACGTAACGCGACTGAATTAGAGAGAAAGATTCGCGATAATATACACATTTCCAGAATAAAATTCAATTATAATTCAATAATAATGAAAAATCATACTCTTATACACGAATTTTCTTCATTGTTTTGATGTTTAGAATCATTATTATTCATTTTTTCGTCATAATAATTTAGTACAATTCAGTAATTTTTGAATTATGACAAAATAGATTAAATAGCAGTTTATTATATATAATACTATTCTCAGCACTCTCCGGATAAGTTCTCCAATATAATCGGAGGATAATGTACTCAAAGCTTTCCGTAGACAATTCCATAATTGCGTTTTATCGTGCAAGTACCACTCCTTCATTCCTTTGTCTAGATATCCACTTCACCTTTCATTAGTGATAAATCTAAAGGCACCTCCTCTGCGTCAATCTTATTTCTCAAATTTATTACCAACGATATCTAATTTTTACTGTACCTCGAATGAAACTTTTACTATTAAAATTTTATTACACCTTTTGTATACTTTGGTAAATTATTTTACAGCTTCAAGTAGCGTAGTACAGTTTTAAAATGAAGTTCGACACAAAGTGTTGCGTATCATACATTGTCAATTGATCGCTTGTTAAACTTATCAAAAAATAAATTTCGATCGTTTAAATTAATAATATAGTTTTTCTTTCTACTAAACGGAAGAAAAAAGCAGAAAGCGATAACTAGGTTTTCTTCGTAGATTAATCGTGTCTTGCTTACTTTCGTCATACGGCGAATCTAAATCACGCGACAAAATAGAATTTTGCAAAGTTTGTTCTACTTTATCATCCTCGGCCTTGCTGCGAAAATTGTTAAAAGTCTGAGCAACTCTTGGAGATTAAAATTCATCCACTGGCTCAACGAGAGCTCTCCTTGAGGAGAAATGTTTAAAATACAAAAATGGATCTTGCAAAAATCTGAAAATCCTGCCGCGCTAGATAGAATGATAACTTTGTCTTCAACTTCACCGTGACTATAATAACTTTACTTCAACTTGGTTTCATAATACATTATCTTTTTCATTCTATTGCATTTGACAATTTTATTAGATCATTGCATATTACATTTCATCTATTATTTATTAGTTTACTATTATTATTTTGCTACTAGTATTGAGTTTTGTCTATTATTAATATTTTCATTTTATTTTCGTTAACTGACGAGTTAACTCGTCACAGGTGTCAGTCTTTTGAACGAAGAATAAATTATCATTACAAGTGCATTTACAAGGGAAAACTCGACCAAACCAAAATCAGTTTGTTCTAGTCACTGATTAACAAAATGATCCGGTTAACGAAACGAATCTATTATGTTGATTCCATTTCCTTCATTACGTTCGCAATAATTATTATGAATTTGCACAAACGTTAATACTCTCTTCGTGCAAAATATCGCCTAGATAAATCCTGCCGCCATACAATAACTCGTACAACGCGATAATTCTCTAATATGAAATCTCCCCTGTTCGTAATTCATAAATATGATTTACTATTTCACTCGGCGAAATTTGGTGTTATTCGCTGCACAATTTCAACATTGACACAAAATCAGCGGAAAGTTCCCTCCTCTTTAGATTCATCGGATTTACATCTGAATCGACTTGTTGATTACGCAAACCGAAAATAAATTCCAATGGAGTAAGAACGGCGTTTAGGCGGCTCGACCTTTCGGGCAATCGGCTGAAAGGTCGAGCCAGCCGGAAATTGTCGAAGACGCTGCCGATTGACGATCGATTCGCGCGCTTGGTCTGCCTTACGGGATAGCTTACGGAGTCCGGGGGAGAACCCCGGAACGTTCCTGGAGTGGTTCGGGAATTTGTCGAGTAGCGGTTAAGGAACGTGCCGTCCTACATGCGTCACTCCTTGTTCCATTCGACGTGTTTCAGGGGCACGAAATTCACGGACAGGGCATACCACGGATTCGCCGCGATATCGAGATATACCCGCAGACGTATCGTGTAACAATAAAATGTAAAATTTAATCCTCCTTAACGATGATGCTCGTTGTTCGCGATCTTCACCTCGTTGCAACTTCTCTCCGTTTTATCACTGAAAGTGATTTTAACGGGGGTAACCCAGAAAATCGGGCCTCTTCGGGTGCAACGAAAATTAGTGATTGGTTGATTTGGGTCACGTGATTCGCGAGAGGGCGTGGGGTAGACCTCAAGTGGGAGTGGCGTTGTCTAGTACTGACAGGCGATCGCGCCTGTAATTTGTTTTTGTATCGATTCAAATGTTTGCATATCAATAAAATTTTATGGCAAAAAAGTCGTCTTCATTTCCTAGTCGGAACAGTTGCTTCTGGGCCTTTCAGTGATTTAGAAGAGATTTAGAATTCTAAAGTTCTCGAGTGCTAGATTTTATCTTTCACATTCGAGAGATTTGATATCGTTGAATCTTTGACTCTGTGAATCCTAGAAACTTAAGAAATTGAATTTAAGTCTAGAATTCCTCAAGTCTTTCAATAAATTTTTCCATAAACAAGTTTGAAAATAATTGATTATATAAATAAGTAAATGAAATAAACTGAACCAAATCGAATGATCAATCGATTAAATTAAAAATAATTAACGTCTCAGTATGGTGTTTTTACAAACACGAATTAGTAGTCATGATTGTTAAAATTAGAACGATAGTATTAGTATATAGGGACTTCTGGCAGCGGATTATAATCAGGATCCTCAGATGGCGTTAATACCGACTACAACTTGGAAATCCTCAATTCCAGAACTTAATCTATTCTCTTCGATGTCTCTTCAAGGAATTTGCGCACCAGTCCATGCTTTTCAAATCTGACTGAGATTTCGCTTTAATCTTGTAATTTACATTGCTCTGCGTTTCCTGCAGTGGCCTCATTTGCATTCTACCATTTTTATCTTCCTCATGGTTATTTGTTACACGCACGAAGATGGTAGAAAAATGCAAATTCAACGAAAAGAAAGGAAAAAATTGTATTACATGTATCTACCACTGTTATCTCGATTATTTCACTAATCTCGCAAATAAATTTCCAAATCACTCGTGTGATTTAAAATAATTTCTGAATCAATAAATAATGGCGTTTGATCGACTAACCTTTCGTTCGAAGTCTTTCCTTCTATCGCAATCAGTCAGCTGCCAGGTCTGTTCTGGAGTTCCGGAGTATCGCTAGGTAATTCGAAACAAAAACTCAGGATCGAAATCCTGATTGCTTCGGTGATCTTTCCTGCTGATCTTTGCCGCTTTAATTCTCGATCTATTTACTCGGAGAGATCGAAAAACTGCGACCTAATCCATTCTTTTACTGCGTCCTCCTCGCTGCACTTCCTTCCGAAGGAAAGAAATAACAAAACCATCTTTGTTCTCCGGGATACAATTAGCGCTGGAACAGGATTTTATGAGATTCCGTTTCACAAAAGGGGCTGCGGCAATTCCTAAAATCATTCTGCCGCAAAATTATATTGATTGCGAGATTTTCTAGGACAAATTTTTACTCGATTGTTTCAAATTTTCCTCGGACGTTGTATTTTAATATCTGTCATACTGGATATTAGTTAGCCAAAGTGAATAAATATTAGCTGGAGTACAAAAATTATAAAAGCACAGACCAACCGAGTGAAAATTTGTTCTAGAAAATATACGTGTATATTTTTCTTTTGTTCCATTTATAATATTAAATTTTATTCATATAACGAAGCGTAGTATAAATCAGAGCAGTGAGCAGAGTTTTAATTAACATCTAAGCTTTGTTGATATGATTAACGTCAAAGCTTTTCTGTCTTTTTTCGTAAATTTTACGCAAGACGAGTTACGTAACTATGTTAACAGGCTCGTGTCAATATTAATCGGCAGTAGACAGGCGGCACTACCATGCGGCTAATTCTACCGAAGTGGGACAAGGGAAGACCGCGGAAAAATTTATATGACCGGCTAATCGTGTGAAAGCACGTGCCAGCGTGCAAATCAAGTGCGTTGGTCAATGCAGGCCCAACCCTCGATAGGAACCACGATTGCATTATGTGCGTGGTCACAGGATCCAGTTTCGCAAACTATAGTCCATACAGATTGCCCCACATATATTTAAGAAAATTAATACAAGTCTCAGTTGCAGTTCTTTTTTCATCAGTTTACAGTATCGAATTCCATTGAATTGCAATATGATACATCGTAATTACTGTGAGAAATTTGTGAATTAAAATTTATAATTCTAAAATGAATTTATAATATTATTTTATGACGAGCGTTTTGATATATCATTGTACGTCATCATCTGTCAAATTTTAACAAACGTTGTAATTATTACAAGAAATGGAAATTAGATGTATTCGATATATTCAAATTTGTTTGAATCTTTTAATTCGCTGCTGAATCTTTCAAAACTTATTCTTTTATTTGACCATTTAATTGGAATTTTTCAAGATTTCGAGAGTCGATCTTTTTTTAGTTCATTCTCATCCAGTAAAATTTTTTCGATTCATTCTTTCGTTTGATCAGTCGACCGGAATTTTTTGCACTGTTTAACTAAACGTATTACCAGATTGCGGATTTTTATGCGAATTCATATTTTAGGAATGCGATGAAAAATGTAGGACCTTGGCAGATTTTTCAGCGTGGCGAATATTGCAGAAAGCAGTACTTTGGACATTTTACAGATTTTTTCCCATTTTTTCCCATTGCGTGCATCGTGTTTTAAAATTTCTTCCAAATGCGCGAAAATCCAATTATTCGTGATTCGCAGTCAATTGTTTGATTAATGATCTTCGTAATTCATAGTCGATGTTCTGTCACCCACGTGACAGAGAAATATAAAATTCATATTAAACACGTCACTTCCAAATCGTAAAAAATCCTTCAAACGTGATAAATTCGAGAATCGAAAATTAAACGGGGAAAACGAATTACGTGTTGCGAGGGGCAACGATTTTTACGAAGACTCGATCGCCGAAGCAGAAGTTAATGATTTCGCGAGGGAATGAATTCAAAATGGACGAGCGAAATGGTGTTGCCTATAGTTCGTTGTTTATCGACGTGCACAGTAATTACTTCGCGTTCGAAGTTAATTCGTCGCGCAAAATAACTGTTCTCCTGTCTGAAAATAACTCGGCAAATGGTTCCTGGTTTACGAACTTGATAAACGTTGCGATTGTCGTCTTGTACGATTTTGACAAAGATGTCTGTTCGCAAGCAACTTAGCTGTATTTTGGGCTAGATTCAATCATATTTTTTAAACTAATTCTTTCAACTTTTCCAAGTCTTTCAATCTATCTTTCTAAATTCGTTCTTTTCACTCGATTATTCGAATAAATTACTCGGAAATTTTTACATTAATTCAATCGTTAAAACTATATTTATATTTGTTGGAAGAATACAGAGTATTAATTTTATTTCTAGAAATATCGATCGCGATCAAATAATAAACTGTGACGAAATAATTCGATCAATACATCGAATTTAGTTGCTTGACGTAAAGCAAAATTTTAAATATATTTGTACGTACAAATATATAAGAAATAATTGTGAAATAAATTCTGTAAACTTGTGTGTGGAAAGTTCTGTTCAATTTTTTTATCGAATAATATTTTGAAAAAATGGATGTATCATTACCAATTGCACCATCGTTCCATGATTGATAAATCATTGTCAGGTACAGTTACTTATCCAACACTCTTGCGAAAATTTATGAAACGAAGCAACGATCTGCTCGTTCGGAAGAGACACTGGGCGAGCCGTAAATTCGACCGTGTACACGTGTTTCGGGCATCGGTGTAAATGACTTTTAAGAAATATTAGGAAACAAAGGACCGAAACTCGAGATTGAAACTTTCATCTGGTTCCATTGCTATTCTCCTTTCCAATATAGAATTTTAAATGTATCATATTTAAAATTATAATATTATTATAATGTATAATATTTATATTAATATATATTTAATATAAATTTAATATAAAATTTTTAATAGAATTTATCATATGAGTTATGAATATAACATTATATCTTTGGGTATGAATTAGGCAATCTTTAGGTATGAATTCGGATGATGAAGATTATACGTTATTTGCAGATTTTTTTGGTTTATATTTACAATGCTCAACTATTATTAGTAAAGAAAATGGTAAACTAATATTTAATCACTCTGCATGATACAAAGATTCGTTTCGACATTGTTTCAATGATAAATTCGCACTAATTTCGATTCATGTGAAAACTTTATCTTCTAAATTCTCTCTTCGTGTTATATGCAGTTTAAAATTTTTATTTCTTTCATGTTTCTTTGAAAGCACTAGACGATGCTATTGTGCTGAGGATTTTTATTTCTACAATAAACTGTGATATATATGAATTATCTCTCACCGTGCACGCTCGGTTGTTCTATGTACATAGTCGCTTCGCATTCTTCTTTCTACTCTTCATTAAACGGAAGCGGATAATTTTTCGACAGATCACGGCACGATACTCCGACAAACCTGAGATGAGAAACGTCGACGTCAATTTTCCACGCCACTCCGCAAGATGTTTCGGTTTCCATTAATCGATAACGACAAAGGTCCCTCGAACTAGGGTAACAAGGGGGTTACGTACGCTACGAACTTTCGAAACCACGCGGTCACGAATCGGCGAACGATTTTCATTGCATAAGAGCGGTATCGATTACCATGATTGAACTAATTCGACGTGTGGCACTGAGCTCTCGATAATGATTGGGCGAACTTGATCGGCAAATGAAATTTAAGAGCTGGAATGGACACGTTTTTAACAAGCTTTAATCGCTGATGGATGCTCTTCGGAGAATGGAGGATGTTTAAAAAATGACGTATAAGTGTATTTTGAGTTTATTCTTAGACTGACGTGCAATTCGATTGTCAAACTCGATGTACTCGAATACAAACTCGACAATGTACTGTTGGTTTTCCAATCTAGAGGTATTTCTGTTTTAAACTTGATTCCAAACGGACCTATTATTGTATCCACTAGTGGAACTTTTGAAGAACTATTTTGCAGATGGATGATAATTTAATTTAATTAATTCGCTAGCAACGCTAGCCAGAAAACGCTATTGCAACGAAAATTAGCGATTGGTTGATTTGGGTCACGTGATTCGCGAGGGGGCGTGGGGTAGACCTCGAGTGGGAGTGGCATTGTCTAGTAGTGACCGATCGCGCCTGTAATTTGTTTTTGTATCGATTCAAATGTTTGCATATCAATAAATATTTTTTATGGCAAAAAAGTCGTCTTCATTTCCTAGTCAGAACAGTTGCTTCTGGGCCTTTCAGTAAGACGAATCGTACTGAGGTACAAGACGTGCAGTTTTTTCCGTATAGAGTGATTATTGTAAAATAATGGAATAGAAACTCTAGAATTTAATGTGTAGAATTATTATTATCTTTTATTTAATGTCATTTAATGTTATATTAATATCAAGTATTGCTATTTTATTCTTTATTAAAAATTTTATCAAAAATTTGGTCTTTCCACGTGTAACAATTTGATACTTGCGTCGTTGCGCAAGAGCTAAGAATTCTACAGTAATTTCATACTAACGAAACGTAATCGCGATACGTTGTTCAATCGTTATCGCGTATCGAATCGTCTTGAAAGGAATTTTTCCATCGACTTGCCAAAGAAAGCGAATGAACTCTGTCTTTCCTATTTTAGTAAAGTGGCAGTTGATTCGTTTATTAGATCGTTAAACCGTTCCGAGAATAGAGGGCAGACTTGTTCGTTGATTAAACAGTCGGAATATGGTATCGTCCATTTCACACGCGATATCGTTCTCATAAAATTGAGTTTAAAATCAAGCGAGATCTATCGCGGTAATAAATTCGATTCCGCGCCTACTTAGTTTTAAAAGTAAACTTGGAAACAATTGCATTAGACTATCAGCAACGATACAATTTCCTTAATACTGATTTATTCGAACTTACGATCTTAATTTATATCCAGAACAGTGAAATATATTCAAAATGTACCAAATGAATTACAAGTCGTAGGAAAAATTTCATTATTATTGAAAATATCTGTTCTATCATTTGAATTGAAACAATCATTTTTCGTTGTGTTTTCTTTCGCTTTAATTTCTTATTGTTTCTTGTCTCGTGAAAACTTCTTCTCTTTCCTTTCGTTTTTGTTTCTTCGCTGTATTAATTAATTATTGGAAATGAGATTAATACAAGTTGAAAGAGGATACGCGATGAAGTTACTCGGCTGCGTTATCGATCGCAGTGATCGCGGTCAGAATGTCGTCCACCTCAAATGAGTTAAGGCATCCGCATACACGAAGTCATTGTCCCGCCTTTGTTCCTGAAATAAAATAGGTTATGCAATCCATATATCACAAATCGAATCCTCTTTCACGATTGGCTGCAAATTCAGAAATTATAGAACTTTTGATGTTTCAGGAGAACAACACGGACACATGGCAGACAGAAAAAGAATCGAGCGATCGAATTTCTTTTTTCTCGAATCGTCGCTTATTCTGTCACGCCTTTGTTCGAATGATTTACATTTATTCAATTTTAAACAAAATACTGTTTGCTGATTGCTACATTTGTGAATTACAATTTTTTCCTTTTTTGCATTTATTAATCAAGCGAACAATTGAGCATTTATCGATCCAGTTTGGAATGTTTCTCAATCAAGTTTCGTTAATCAATTAATACTTATTAATCGACTGAATGTTTATTAATATCGAATTACGAATTGTTAAAGTTGACAAAGCTGTCGTTAAAGTGTTGAAAAACTTGACCTTACTTAAAATAAATTGCTTTCCTAAAATAATCTAACCAAATCGTCAAACTCCAAATTTCCATCATAGGTCAAAGATCCTCCTCAAATTAAAAGTCCGTCGTCACTTTGACAATTAATTTTTTCTAATCTTCCCAAATTGTAAGATTCTGCAGGCGTGCCGTCGAGAAAACGATTGTTTCGAGGTAATCGTATATTTACGAACAAACTTGCCGCGGTGACCGAATGTTACCGGGCGTTAAAGGTCTCCGGCGCGGCCGGAAACCACACGTCGCGATCATCGTTCGTCGACGCATTGTCACTATTTGCCCCTCGTCTCTGCGCCACGATAAACAATATTAACGCGGGTAATGCGTGCACACGCGTACGTTCTCCGCGCGTTCGAATTTAAGCGATGATGCTCGTTACCATGATGCTAACGATCGTAATACCATGCGTGACAAGCACGGCACACGGTGTCGCGATGCCGCGAATCAATTACGGTTCAATCTGAATTCAATTTGCGCGCGCTCCTCACGGATAGATTTCACCCGCGCCGTGTTCTTCTTCTTTGGCTGGCGAAACGAGACGATCCGACGACGACACTCTTCGTAATCCTCTGTAAATGAGAGTTTATGTTTATTTAGAGTAAATGATTATACTGAAAGACTGAATGATATAAAACAAAAATAACTTCTACAAACACGTTTTCGAAATTTTTTATTATTTTATTTGGAAATAAATAATATTTATTTGTTTATTTTCATATTTATTTTAATCTCCAAGGGATGCTCTGTAACCTACAAAAAGAAAAAATAAGAAAGATTGAGAACGAACGAGGTACGACTTTTTTAAACCTTTCAGTTTTTCAGTGACCCTGTATTAGCAATATCTTCACTATTTTTAAGATTGTTCGCCCATAAATCTGCTGCTGCTGTTAATGGATCGCAAATTTGAGAATTATTAAAAAATCAGCTTATTTCGGTGCTGGAAAGAGAATAATCGATGAAAGATCAAAGAGAATAGTTGAAGTGGCAACACTTTGATGCTGTGCTATCGATTTCTTTTAAACTTTTTCAACCTTTGCAATAATGCAGCAAGTGGAATAATCTCTTAATAGAAAACTCTCTTTGTTGTTCTAATGTTACATCAAAATATGAAACGATGCCACGGAACATCAGATTTAATGGAAGGACATTCGTATAAAATTTTTAAATGCACTTGTCACTTAAAATCTTGGACATTCATTTGACTACATTTTTCGCTGAGATCTTCAGTTGTGGGTTGCTCCCACTCTCTGCTACATGTTTATATAACTATAACGTTAAACGTGTGACTTTAAGCTACACATACCATCCTCTGCTCGTTACAACTAAAATTTGAATTTATGGAAATTCTGAAACTCTCTTACGTTGTCCATTTTTAACTTAATAACAGTGAATTTATGGATGGGTCACAGGTTGAACCAGAGCTTGTTCAACGAGATATAAATAAAGTCTCAAAATCTGACAGGAGTACAGAATCTCTAACATAATATACGTATATCTCTAATATAATTCCAATAATGTTCGATATTACCTTTCCTTGGGAGGAAAAGGAAATTTATTTTATATACAATTCTTCTTTGGAGCTTTGAAAATTGTTGATTAGTTAATTTAAATTTAAATTTAGCCATGGAAAGAATTAAAATTTAACGTTGACAAACAGAGAATTTTGAGAATAAGAATTACGAACTAAAAAATATTCAATATGATTTTATGTACAAAAAGTATAGTTTATAATATATGTTATGATGTTGATAATAACTTTATGCAATTGACGCAGTATTAAAATTGTAATTAAAAAGAAAAATAAAACTAGAACTGAGGAGGAGAAGAAACGTGTAAAAATGATGAACCAGAATGCTAAAGGTGAAGTGCAACTATCTTGCCATTATCCAAATCGATTATTTTATTAATATCTTCAAGGTAACTAATAAAGATTAATTTTAAACGTTATAGTACCCAGTAATTCTCGTTCTCTTCGTACAGAATGTTAAAGAATACAGGTTTATTATGTAGATGATTTTCCATAAAGGAGGTAACTGGTTTTGCGATGGCTGAGTAATAGTAGAATAGATAAAATAATGATCAGACCAAGCTAGGTTCCGGTGCCTTTCCAACGATGTAGACTTTCTCTGTTTATCATGTCTGTGATAAAGATTATATTTTTTAAATATTGGTTGAACGAGAAGCGAAATATGTTAAGAACAGCTGACACAGTAGAATAGATACGACGATGGTCAGACATTACCTATTAGTGAACATATTTCCTCCGTCTATTTGTTGCTTGAAAAAGATTATATTTTGTAGTTAAGAAAAAATTATTGATGGACAAATTATATTGATATTTAAGCAATTTTATCATTCTTATGTTGATTAAATAATATATGAAAAATTAAATAATATATTAAGAATAATTAAGAGATACTTGAGTAAATTTCTATTTTGTTGTTAAATAAATTATTTTTTTGCAATTATTCTATATTCTACTATGAAATTTTAATTTATTAAAAATACTTTGTTATTTGGCTATTGCCTTTCACATGTAATAATAATTTATGACGTGGAAATATAAATGACGAAATTTGATTACAGAATATAATCATATTTGCTTTGCGCGGAGTTTTTATGGAATATCTGAAATTGTATTAACAGGAAGTTAAATTTAATCAAATATTAAAAACGAGAAAGGAATTAAAAACAGTAAATTCTCAATTGCAAAAGTATCTTTCGTACGATTAAATTTAATTACATCAATGTCTGTCTTATTCGTAAATGTCCGTTCCCAAAATTCGTCTCGATTTCCAGTATCCGTTTTAATATAATTTAGCATATAATTAACATAATTTATACCAATTATATACCAATATAATTATATGCTACTGTGATATATATACTATTTATATACTAATATAATTTACAAATTTTAATATAATTAGGAACTAATCGAATGAAATACAAGTTGAAACTTTCCAAAGTATCGATCACAAAACACCACTCACTTTTAAAACAAATCTTCTTCCCTCGAAGTTTCTACATAATAAGCGCCACGTTTTAAATTCTCTTTCATTTTGCAAACAGGAGAGATAAATAATCCCTCCTGCGAGATCATCGTTGATCTCACACTTAGGATTTCCCATCATTCGTCGCCGTTGAAATCGCTCGAGGATAATTGTCTTTTCTTTTTTTTTTTTTTTTTTTTTTCTTTGGCACGGTCTCAACCGCAATTTCTGATCTCTGTTTCAGACAACAGGTTCCGACACTTTCGCAACGATCTGTATCTCGGCGACGATCCAATCTTTTTGTCAACGACACCGGCGGCGGAAAGGGGCGAGAAGGCAAAGGAGAGGCTGAGGGCGCGCAAGAGGATCAACGAATTGAAGAAGCGGAGGAAGATGAAAGAAAGGAAACAGAGGTTGAAGCAAACCGGTGAAAAGTCGCCGGCCGAATCGCCGCTAGCTACCGCGCGGGCCGCAGCCCTCAATGAAACAATAATGTCGAGGTTGGATCTCAGCTGCTTCATGAAAGCTCGCAGAAAAGGATTTGCCAAGGCTCCGCCGCTTGAGAACGCGTATCCTGCCAAGTACGCCAGGTTCGTGCCTTTCCTTTACCTTTGCTTTCGCCTCTCTTTCTTCTCCCTTTCTCTCTGTTGGAATACAGAAGAAAGCGAGAGAAGGCGGATGTTTATTACGTTTCAACCCGTTTCTCAATCATTTCGCAAGTTTATTTGTGCTTTCGTGCTACGCGTTTTACCTTTGTTGACTTTCCTCGATCCGATTGATCGGACGTGATCACAGAGTTGATTTTTAAGAAAATCGAGGGAATTGTTCTTGATGTCTTGTTTTACTTGGCATTGAACTTTATATTACAACTAATCTTTCGACTTGGACTCCTTTTTACTTCAGAGAATAAATGCACGTATTTGCGTGTGTTCTCTCCTCAACAACAGAATCGAAATCCAGATAAAAATCCAGAGTGAAGAATTGAAAATGAAAATTTTAATTCAATAGGTTTTTCAAATAATTTTTTAAAATAATCTTCGCAGACTGAATCCGCTGAGAAATTCACGATTACTCGCGACTCGATAACTTATGAATTTGTAACTCGTGATTTATGAACATTCTAATTATCTACGTTCTCACGATCGATGATTCTCTCTGAATAGATCTCGCTGATCGATATTGCTATTATCATATTCCTGCGATATGAGATGGAATTACTTATCGGGGATCTCTATACATATTCTGGGAGCTGCTCGATGGAGAGCTTCCCTATCTGATCAAATCGTACGCAGAGAGTTCTAATCTAACTTTCTGGCCCTATAGAATTTTGCTTCGAAGATGTAAGACCAAATCTTGGTAATTTGATTAATCACGTACGATAAACTTTTTAATAAACTCTTTACTAAAGAGATTCATTTTTCTTTTTTTTTTTTTGTAAAATTCTTTGCGTCTCTTGACGTTTAATCAATGCATTTTCAATCCTTATGCTCTATTTTTAATTTTAACAATATGCCCTTTAGCTTCCAACTTTGATCATTTTGAATTCTTTATCACTTCGTTACATTCCAATATTGGCTGAATTGTTATTTCTTCCAAGTACAATGATAATACATGACAAATTATTCGTCGCGTTATATAATTCTAAATATGTGTATGATCATCCTCTGACATTACATAATAAATGATCCGTTGTATAATTTTACAATTAGCATCATTGTACATAATATATACCATTTGTATTGTCTGCTAAATCAGTTCCAAATATACATGTTGCATAACACAATGATTATTGCATTGTCTTATATTTCTTAATAAATAATAATAATAAAATAATAAATAGTAAATGTATAGTATTATTGCCGAAGTAATTTTAAAGGTACCATATAATGTCCTTTTTCGATATGGTATATTACAATGAAATAGAACAGTTTGAACAAGAATATACTTTGATATTTCAACTCTTTTATCTCCATTGTTTGAGAAATAAAATATTCCTAAACACGATACGTAACGTTACGTTGCTTCACGGAGATCGGTTGATATTTTATTAAGGCTGCCTATCGTTCGATAAGGATTTACGATACGCGGCCGGTATCGAACCACCAAACGCATTTCCCTGGGTACCTTTTTTCTCTTTTTCTTTCTTTCTTTCTTTCTTTTTTTTTTTTTTTTTGTAGAAGGAAGAACGTACTTCCACCGTACAATCGATACCTCGTGGCGGTTTACAAGTGTACCGAGGGATACGTTTTCGAGGACTCGACGGCTGATCGACTTTTCTGCAGCGATGGCACTTGGTTAGGCGCACTTCCGCGTTGTGTAAAAGTGGAAGGTAAGATACCGTGGAGAAAGAACGTATTTTTTTATTTGTAAAAAATACGCGTTCGATATGGTCGAGACAACAGACCGTTTCTAGACGGGGGAATATAGAAAATAGAGCATTTTGAAATCTGCATGGTTGCGAAAGTTCGAGCGTTGTATAAAAATTCTCCCGATTTTCCCTTTTCGTGTTCGACACGGGACGAAATTAATACGTTCGAAGTAACAGCGTCTTTTAAGAGACAGTCCAATTCCAAAAAAGTTCTAAACTAATTTTAGAATCAGACAGAATCGTGTCAAAAGCGGAAAAGGGGAAATATCGAAAATGGCACCTTTCGCAGTACTTTGAAGTTTCAGCATCTTTGTGAAATAGAATGAAACGCTTTCAAGAGAATTCTAAACTCCTGGAATTGTTGGAAGCGTTTCAAAGTTTTTCTATTTCTTTCTTTTTTCGTGTTCCACGGAATAAAAAGGGGAAAAAAAGAAGCATTGTGTCAGGCGTTTTAAAAAGTGCGGTTTCGAAAAAGAATCCGTTTAAAGTTTTCATGTCACGCGCCGCGGATTGTGTGTCGTTATTTTGTACCGTTTTGTAGTTCTGTTAATTTCATGAATTTGGAAAAATGCTTTTAGAGGATACAATATCTATCGAAAACCAATATTTTCGGAATATAAAAAAGATCGGTTTTTGGTGGAAAATATCCTAGTATTGAATATTGAATTTAATTTTGTTATGATATATTTTGCATGATCAAAATGATCAATTCAAATATAGATTTACAATGTTCTTTTCTCGTAAGATATATAAACATAAAATTGTACTATTTTAGTATTACAACTAAAAATACAAAAATTTACAGAGTGCAAGTTAAAAGAAAGATATTTCAAATTGTCACATTCATCGCATCTTGAGTATATATGCACGTTTATATTTTTTCATTAAACGTTAAACATTTAACATTCGTCAGGTGAATTCGTGAAATTTCTTTTCAAAGTTCGATTATTGAAAAATACGATTTCGTAGTGTTGCAATTAATTGAAGTGTTTCGTCAGTCTTCAACTTTAATCCAAAGAGAAAAATGTTCGTGCACGCTGCACGTTATGTAAATTCGAAACTTTTTCTCACCGCGGATAACAGCCGTGCCACGAGGTGCAAAGAATCCCCAAAAATATCGTGCTCGATCAGTTTAAGGTCGGAGTGAAGGACGACGGTCCACGTGGTGAAAAATTCATTGGCTTTTTGTTTCAGAAGCGACACCGAATAACGTGAAACGTTGCAATCAGGATCGCGGTGGTTGCGAGCATGTGTGTGAAGACACTCAAACCGGCGTGAGATGCTCGTGTTTCGACGGATTCCGCGTCAAAGGATCCTCCTGCATAGGTGATTTGCTTTTTTTTTCATTTCGAACGTTATAATTGCAAGTATTGTTTCACCGTGACACGTGCTGGTGAAAGAAAGCCTATAGTGTTACGCGATTCCAACGTTGATATCAAACGTTATAACGAGACGTATTCAAAGGTTAACCCAATTTCGTTCGAATTCACTATGGATGCGATATAATTAAATGTATGTACGTACGTTACGATGAAACGATTGACTTGTTTTTAGAAATTAATGTAACTTGCGGCGAGTGATCTTTATTTAGCTAAGAAAATTCTTGTTATCTCAAATAGGTCTACCCCTCGCGAATCACGTGACCCAAATCAACCAATCGCTAATTTTCGTTGCATTAGCGTTGCACCTGAGGAGGCCCGATTTTCTGGGTTAATTAGCCCCCACTGAAATCACTTTCAGTGATAATAATAAGACAGAAATTTTTCCGAAGGACTGTTTTCTTTTCTTTTTTTCTTTCAAACAGAATCTTATATCTCCTCTGGAAATTTCATAAAAAGATATAGATATAATAGAAGAAATTTTATTATTTCAATCGTCTGAATTAAAAATATTCATTCAATACCGATAATTTGTGTAATTAATTAATAATTTGCATAGACAAATTTGATAAAAATGAATAAAGAACAATTACATCAAGGACTGAAAATAATTTCAGTGGATAGTTCGAGAGACACACACGTAAGAATCCCGTATTTCAGTTGCCCATAGCGTTTAATGTCTCCGGCAAATCCTTGGGATTTATAAAATCGGTTCGATCTGAGATTGAGATACAGCACGGGGTTGTCGCGTGGGCGGATAAGGGCGAGCATCCGGAGACTTACAATTTTCCATCCACGCTCCGCAGGGTCGGGATGTTCCCGTGTTTCTTCCGCGCTACTTGCCCGAAATCCGTAAGGGACCGAAATCTAAAGTTAGAGGACCGTGTAACTCGGCGCGTGAAAAAAGCAGATACGACCTTTGAATGAGAAACTCATAAATCGCGGGAGATCTCGCTTTCCTTGAGTAAATTCCGCTAAATTCCAATAAATTCCACGGGTCGTGCGCGATGGAAGGAGGATATTGTCAGACGCTGCTTGAATATTTTTCTTTCTTTGTTATTTTGTCCGAAGAGGAATAGTATCGGGGATTTTTTTATTTCTCTTTTTTTCAAATTGTGGAGCTACCAACGACTGAAGCACGAAGCTCGTATTTGGGCAAGTAAAGGATAAAGCAAGAATCGGGAGAAAATTTGTAATATAACAGAGAGCACGAACTTTTATTTATATGTTAAATTTTGAAAATCGTTTATAATTCTGAAAGTGCACCAAGTTAAACAGAAAGTTTTGAACTGCTTATTTTGACAATTTCTGTGCATAGAAAACAAATTACAGACGCGGTCGCTCAGTACCAGACAACGCCACTTCTACTCGAGGTCTACCCCACGCCTCCTCACGAATCACGTGACCCAAATCAACCAATCGCTAATTTTCGTTGCATTAGCGTTGCACCTGAAGAGGCCCGATTTTGTAGGTTACCCCCACTAAAATCGCTTTCAGTGATAAAATCAAAAACCGAAAAGACAACGCTCCTTTGGAAGATGAACCTGTAACCGAATACCTATACATATTCCTCGAGAGTAAAAATTCCGAACGGATCGCAGCCACGGCGACCAACAGGGAACAATCGGCATCCGTCAATCGGCGCGGAATAATCGCGAATCATTTCGTCCCGTTTGGCGAACAGTCGACGCATAAATCACCGGGGCACTTTCGCGTCGATTAGTCAACTTTAACAGGCGAGGGTGGTAGCGCGCGGCGCGTGAATCGCGGAGGCAGACGAGGGCAGACAGCGCGTGGTCCGAACACGGCCTGAAGGTGCCTGTATAATCCCATTGTATGCTAATCGACGTCGGCATCTCCGTGAAAACGAGCTTGCGAACACGAGCTCGAATCGAACCGTGTTTTCAAGTGGAAACCGCGGCCTCTCTGCCCCCGGTCTCTACGTGTTGGAATCCGTGTCCTCGCGATAATCTCCGCCTATAAATTCACATTCGCGTGGTCACGCGCGATATCCTCCCGGCGAAAAATTGACGAACGACGCGTTACGAACCAACGCGTACGTTCGGAAACTGGCTTTTTATTTATCGTTGTATTTACAGCACTCTTGTATTTTATTATTTACGTCATGGTGTAGTACTGTTTAGTGGCGTTTATATAATTTCGTACTACTTATTTCGATGTATATAATTTTATTGTATTATTTTTATACTGTTTTATATTGTTATTTGCTCTAATATTTTTCAGAAAGGGGTTTCGAAACCTTTGTAACGAAAAAACACAAAAAATTGTCAAAAACGTGATTATACTGCGACGATTCGACGCAAGCAATTATTGCAATTGTTTTAATAATAGTCTTCTCTTTGATCTCTTCGCAGATATAGACGAATGTGCCGAAGGTACAGCTGACTGCGCTCAAATTTGTCAAAACAGTGCCGGCTCCTTCCATTGCGAGTGTCGTTCTGGCTTTCAATTGGGCACTGATAACAAATCCTGTTTGGGTAAGTTATAAGATCGATTTACTCCTTGTACACTCTCTAGTCATACTTTCCAAGCACCGAAACTTACCATTATGTTATTTTTGAGCCACTCCATTGACTTCTCGACCTAGATCAAGAAAACAGACAAGTTATGCTGTTTCTATTGTATCAATGTGTTATAATATTTCAATAATATCATAATTTTTTCGTGATTAGGATCGGATCAGTTACTAAAGAATTATTTACAGACAAAACTAGAATTTATTTACGAAAATTTAGTACTCGTTAATTTAATATCCAAGCTTTTATGCCAAAATAAAATGTCATATATTCATTTTCATATTTTATATTGTAGAGAAATGAAACAAATTTCATTTTAATATAAATTGAAATCGAAAAGTTTTGTGTCTTTTGGATAAGATTGTTTTCTTTAAAAATTCCAGAATTAATCGCGTTTAATTACATTTGAATTACATTTCATCAACGAGTAATTAACATTAAAGTATGTAAAGTTGCTATAACAATACATTATTATTATTAAATAACAAATTTGTAGAATAATAAAAGGATAATGAATAATAATTACAGTTCGAGAGTTGTTTTGATAATTGGTGCAACAATTTGCGAGATTTGAAATGCAGATAAATAACTTAAATGGCGCGATTTAATGGAATATGGCTGTTTAATTAAATTGAATACATTAGGGAAATTATAGTTACGACGCCTATAATAAAGTTTCTGTGGAATACGTATGAGCTGAAACGAGACTTTTGATTAAATACACGATATTTATTGCGGTACTTATATAACATAATACTTTACTCGGCACGTAGAATTATATTTTCTCCGGGATACTTAATTATCATACACGTGACACTTTTAACACAGTTAAACGTTATTAAATTTCTGTCATCTGTCATATTTACAATTTGTCCAATTGTATTAAATTTCTCTAAGCGCCTAAATTTCATTTAGTACACATTGAGATAATTATTCGTACAACGTTCTGATATTTAATTCTTAATCCACGTCTTGTAAAAAATATTTAAGTAAAAAATAACAATGATATAACACATGAATTAAACGAGTAATACAGAAGCCAAATATTGACTCATATTCACACACGACTTTTTAATAACTGGTTTTAATTATAATGAGAATTATAATTAGGATTTACAATATTTCAAGCAATAACAAAACATAATTACTACTAAAAATAAAATATAATACACGCGTTCAAAAATATGCTTTCAGCATCTCCCGGTATCTCGTACATTTCCAAATTTAGACTTGCATTCCAAAATTGATTTGCAACGCGCGTTTTAATTTCCCGCGAATAACGAAAGTCTCGATGCGCCAGCGTAGGCGAAGATTTCGACGTTACAATTTTTTCAGAAGAAAATTCAATTACCGGCGCAAAAGTAAGACGCTCGATAGACCCGTAGGGCCCAAATAACCGTGAAACGTAGCAACAGAGAGAAGGGAGAGAAGGGAGGAAGAAAACAACGAAACGCGAACGCGGTGGAACATCCGCTATAAATTTATTCGTCTGTTCGACGTAGCGGTTCAGCAAGACGAAAGCTCACCCCATGAAAAAATTTACACGGCGGACGTGTTCAACGCTCATGACGGATTAATCCAATCTCCAAACCCCCCCCCCCCCTCTGTCTCGCTCCGAGATACCGCGGGAATTTGTCTTTTCGTAGACCAGACTACCAGCTGACTGAGGCGAAGGCAGCAAAGCTCACCCCTGCTGGCTTTCCGCTGTTCAGCAACGAGCCGAGGCACGAATTACAAACAACCCCCGTCGTCGGTTATCGAATTACGCGTTGCGGTTCGTATATATTTTCGGCCGCGTTTTATCGTCTGTCCCCGGCTAATTCAAACTGATTAACCCTGCGAGAAAGGGAAGAGGGAGAAGAATAATTTTTTTCTGCCTCTTTCTCTCGGTGCTCTCTCGAGTGTACACGGGGAAATTTAAATTTGATACGAGCCATTTCGAAACGGAAAGGGCTTTGGAAACGAAATTTAGAGACGGCTGGGGAGGGGTGGCCACGCGATTTCGCCAACAACTTTGCCGACGGTGGATTAAATCAACGGAATTGGATGAATTTTTGGTGGTAGTTTTGCCCTCGGTCCTTGATTAAACTGGTTATCCGGTGTTTTTAGTCGGGTAACCGGGAGTTAGGCTTCGGAATATCTCTACCTTTTCTGTTTTTATTTCTTTTAACGTGTTGCAATTAACAACGTTTCGTATTCGTACTTTTTTGGCAAGTAAATTCTAATAAACTAACTACGTTTTCAACCCTTCATGATTGAAACTTTGAATTTTTCACACTTTTGGGTTTTCTTTTTAGAAAAATTAAAGAGTCTGAATGAGGTATAGTTGCAATAATGTTTCATTATTTTCGAAAGAAAATTGTTGTAACAAAAAATTAGATGAACAATCGGGGGATAATCTTAATAATTTTTGACACCAAAACGTGACGATTAAAGTATGAAAATTCAAATTGAAAAGGAGCTTTATTTGTTTTTTACGTTTTATGAAGAATTATCTAAATTTCTGGAAACGAATCGTAGTAAATTTATTAAACTTTTATAAAAAATTACGAATTGGTTGTTTCGATAATTCCAGTTTATATAAATGTTTCTTAAATTTGGAAATGAAAGATGGAAACGACGCCACTGTGAAATCAATTGTTACGAAATTAATGAAATTCTGAGAAACCGCGTTTGTAAAGTTTATAATTTACAAAAGACTAAAAAAACTCAATCAAATGTTCGAAAATTACGAATTCTACGAAAGATTAAGAATTTTAGTTGCGTTTACAAAAATGTAATTTTGCGCAAACGTCAGTTCTAGTGTCAATTAAATTTCTATGAAAGTAAATTATGTTACAAGTTAACGTGAAAAATATCTTTAACGTGAAATATCTTTTGGTGTATTAATAGAAGATTACCGGGTAATATGAATTGGCGTTGTTGAAACATCGAATTACTCGAGATGCAGCATATTGTGCGAAATCAGATGGGCGTTTATTGACTTTACGAGATAGTTCGATTGGAATTGAATTGAATCGGTGCTTGGATAATTAAAAGCACTATTAACAGGTGCTCAAACAATCAAGAATCTATTATAGCCGCGCATAATTGTTGCGTTCTATGATTTCTACTCCTTTAACAATTTAGCAATTTGTTTACACCGCAAACTGATCTCAAATATAAACATTATTTATTTATTAATTCGATTAACGAGTTTAATAAACAGATTCGGATGAATTCAAATTCATCTGCTCATGGTTTTGCGCTACTTTCTCATTGATGCAAGTAGATTTGTTTATTTCAAAAATTTGGAACAGTCGCTTATTAAATTTGAAAGAATTTCGATAAATAATATTATTAAACTTGCACTATAGTACGACATTAGTTTAAATGAAATGTTTGAAAAATATCACTTTGATAAAAATAGTCTTTCGTTTGATATTTTTGCTACAAAAATTACATCAAATTAATTTAATTTAATAAGTTAGATGTATCAAACCAAAAATATTTTCACTCGAGTGACACTTTTTATTAAAGTTAAACTTAAATTAAATTTCATTAAACCATTTTGTTTCCATAAACGATATAATCTTCGACCACTGAGTATTATGGTATCTTTAACTTTTAATTTACATATTTTGTAATTTCTTTTTTATATTTCTATGACAAAGTACTGATTAAAAAAAAGAAAACAATTTGAGTCATTCAACGCGCGTGCATTCAAACCTTTCGATTCTTCCATTTCGTCAATTCGTCGAAACTTCAGGTCCCCTTTGCCGAAAACGTGAAACCGACGATTGTTATCTCAAATATTTGACTCGACTTTGATTTATTTACCGCGAGAGTCGTCTGTTCGTTAAATTTCGAAAACAATTCACAAGATCGGCTTGGTTGTTCTCGTTCAGACGTTAACGAGTGCCTGGTGAATAACGGGCACGGTCCATGCCAAGGCACTTGCAGCAATCGCGAAGGGAGCTACGAGTGTAGCTGCGCCGATATTCCCGGTCACAAATTGGCCCCGGATAATCACACCTGCGAGGATATCGACGAGTGTTTCACGAACAACGGTGGATGCTCTCACGTTTGTTTGAACACACCCGGTAGTGCGTTCTGCCTCTGCCCAGATGGCTTTTACCTGACCAACGACTGGAAAACTTGCCAAGGTAAAGTGCAACGTGTCTTCGTTGGGTCTCGACAACGTTCTCAACTACTTGATACAAAATTCCATTAGATCTTCGCGTTACACGCGTTCTCGTGAATTTATTGGTAGAAACGATCGCGTGCTGGTGGAATTTTAATTTATCGGTGTCCATTGGTTGGAAGGTACAGGACATTGGAAGGTTTGGACAGTTTTGAATAGTTTGTGAAGTCCATAATCCTCCTGTTGAGTCTAGAAATTAATAATTTTGCTTGTTTTCAATGGTAATGTGAGAGTTTACAGATGCAGCAGAGTTTTATTCGTAGGCAAAATATTTTTTGAAAGTGCAACTTTAATCATTTGGATAACTAAATAGTTCATGTAGTTTAGAGAATTTACTGATCGTAGAATAGAATTTTATTCATGCGTATCATGGAGGACGATAAAATTTGAATAATTATAGCTCATATAATTTTATTTGAATTACTTCAAGTATAGACATGTATAACTTTTCATTTAAATACATGTTTAAGTAAATAGATTTAAATTGCATGTTCTTTTTCATTTTTACTACCATTAATTGGACTTTTTTTATAAAATGAATGTATTTAAAATTTATTTTCTTTTTAAATAACAACATACAGATTCAAACTATATAGACATTGACCGTAATTAAGTAGATGAGAAATATTAATTTGTAAAATTATGTTGTCGAAAGCTAAAGCTAAAGCAAAATGAATAATCAAAGTGAAAATGTAAGTGTTAGAAACCAGTTATCTTAATCTTTAAAAGATTGATCTTTTAAGCATAACTCAATGTTGAATTTCATTGTTTTAACGTACGTAACCAGATGGTGCAATTTATCTTATTATTAGACGTGAATGAATGCGAAAACGCGTCCAAGGTTTGTGCGAATAATACTGACTGTGAGAACACTATCGGCTCGTTTAAATGCGTGAGCAAGCCTCAAAAGATGACGAAGGTCCTTCAGGATGAGGATTACGACGCGGAGGACGACGATGACGATTACGACGAGGAAGAGGGTGTCACGGAAGTACCGGAATTTGGAAAATGCGAGGATGGCTTCCGAAAAAATACAAACGGCGAATGCATTGGTTCGTACATATTCTGTTATATCATTCCTCTGATACTAGTTAGTGATATTTCGAAATGTTTTTTTAACATTTCATGCTTTAATGGAACTGTTTAAAATCCAGGGATGTTGTAATTATTTAAAGTTTCAGATAATAATGAGGCGAAAAAATTTGTGGAATCATTTTACTAAAGTAACGCGTATATTTCTTTCTTTTTAGAAATGCTATCTAGTTCTTCGTTGAAAAAAATTCAAAGATAATGAGAAGTAAATAAAAATTTTTGAAAGCATAAAAACAGTATATAATTAAGTAAGAAAGCATTCTACTAATTTAATTAATGATATCGATATTGATAGACGAGTCTTTGCGGAATTTTTGCGAATACAATTAAACAAATTGAGAGTCTAAACAGAAATTTGTTTCCAGTGCCAAACGTTAAAAAGAATTTATATTTATTAATAATAGAATTTCTAGGAAGCAGATACCATAGAAGTTGTAGAAATTACGTGCATAAAAATCTACAGTTTAATCCACAGTTAGCAAAAACCCTAAGCAACAGACCAAATAACCAAGATGAATTTTCCAAATCAATGATCGTTCTAGACATCGACGAGTGCGCGGAGGGTGACGAAGGGGAGCCTCACGGTTGTCAGCACGAGTGCGTGAACGAACTGGGTGGTTACTACTGCACTTGTCGCTTGGGTTTCGAGCTCCACGAAGACGGTGTGTCCTGCAACGACATCGACGAGTGCAATGGACCGTTCACCCCGTGCTCCCACACCTGTAACAACACCGTTGGCTCCTTCGACTGCACTTGTCCATCTGGGTTCACCCTGAAGGAAGATAATCTCACCTGCGTTCGAGCGCAAGCTTGCGAGAGTCTGACAAGACCTTGCTCTCACGAGTGCCAGGAGTCAGAAGAGGGACCCGTATGCGTCTGCCCCAATGGATATCAGCTTCACCAGGACGGAGTGAGCTGCGTCGACATCGACGAGTGCACTCTGGACCTGTGCTCGCACTCGTGCGTGAATCTAGAGGGCAGTTTCGCGTGTGTCTGCCCGGAAGGTCTGGAAACACCGGGACACGATAGGTTCAATTGCACCGACGTGGACGAGTGCGCCAGAGGCGTGCACAATTGCGAACACGAGTGCGTGAACGTCCATGGCAGCTACGCTTGCGGCTGTCGAGCCGGATTCGCGTTGAACGACGATAAGAAGACTTGCTCAGACGTGGACGAGTGTTTAAATGTTGGACACGCGTGCGGTCAGGTTTGCGTAAACTCTGTTGGTAGCTACAGTTGTTCGTGTCGCGAGGGATACAAATTGTCCGAGGACAATTTCCGTTGCCAAGACATAGACGAGTGCGTCGGCGATAAACACGGATGTTCTCACGAGTGTGCGAACGAAGAAGGGGGATTCAGATGCGGTTGCCCTCTCGGTTTTCTGTTGGGCAACGACACGAAGACTTGTCAGGATGTGAACGAGTGCCTCGAAGGCACTCATCAATGCTCTCACGAGTGTGTCAATGTTCAAGGTTCGTACGAATGCAGATGTCCTCCTGGAACGATGACAGTAGCGGATGATGAGAGATCGTGCGTCGAAATTGACGCGTGCAGATTGGCTAATTGCTCGCACATCTGCGAGGAACATCAGGGCACGTTCAAATGTAGTTGCCCCGAGGGATTCGTTATAGAAGGTGACGGGAGGACTTGTAAGGATTTTGACGAGTGCCTCGAGGACGAGCACGACTGTTCTCACGATTGTAGGAATACAGTAGGAAGCTACAGATGCGTCTGTCCGGAAGGTCTGACGCTTTTGGAAGACGGTTTGACGTGCGAGGATCCAGCGTGTCCTCCAGGATTGCGTCAGAACTCAGAGAGAGGACAGTGCGAGGATATCGACGAGTGTGCGGAGCAGAATTACGAGTGCTCGCACAACTGTATCAACGAGTACGGCTTCTATCGTTGCTCCTGTCCCTCGGGATTGACGTTGTCCGACGACAGTGTCACGTGCGTCGACGGTGATCTTTGCTCCAATTCTTCCTGTTCTCATTTCTGCGTGTCGGACGGTTCTGGTCACAGATGCGAGTGCCCTTTAGGATACAAAATAGGCGAGGATGGCGCGACCTGCGAAGACATCGACGAATGTCGAGAAAAGTCTCACAACTGCAGTTTCTCCTGCAAGAACAACGAAGGATCTTACGTCTGCGAATGTCCAGGAGGACTGAAACTCGCGGAAGACGGTGAAAGTTGCGTCGACATTGACGAATGCGCCGATGGAAGTCACAATTGTCTCCAAGGTTGCGTCAATCTCGAAGGAACGTACGAATGCGTGTGTCCCGAGGGACACGCGTTCTCCGAGGAGGAACACGCGTGCAAGGACATCGACGAGTGTCAAACTTTGCAACACGACTGCTCGCACGGGTGCGTGAACACCATCGGTGGGTTCAACTGTACTTGCCCAACCGGATGGAGGCTGGAGAAAGATCTGAGAAGCTGTCGAGCATCCAGCAATCGCAGTTGCTCGCATACGTACAAAGGAGACAGCGAAGAGACTCGTTGCGGTTGCCCGGAAGGATTCAAGCTACAGGAGGACGAGAGCACTTGCGGCGACGTGGACGAGTGCGACGAGGGTCTTCACTCTTGTACTCACGGCTGCGTGAATACCAAAGGATCTTACCACTGCGAGTGTCCGCCCGGGCTTCGGCTGCAATCGGACCGAGCAACCTGCCAGGACATCGACGAGTGTCTCGAGAACAACGGGACGTGTTCTCACGACTGCGTGAACACCGAGGGTAGCTTCGACTGCACGTGTCCAGAGGGTTACGAATTAACGGAGGACCGCAAGATCTGCCTGGACGTGGACGAATGCGCGAAAAGTCTCCACGGATGTTCCCACCGGTGTGAGAACTCGGAAGGTGGTTACGTCTGTTCCTGCCCGGAAGATCTGCTCCTTGGACAGGACAATAAGACCTGCTGGAACCCTGCTGCGGATTCGTGCGAGCGCAACGCGCACAACTGCAGCCACACGTGCGTGAACGTCCGCGCGGGTGGTTACAAATGCGAGTGTCCCGCCGGCTGGAAATTAAGCTCGGACGGTTGGACGTGCGAGGAAATTGATTTTTGCGCCGGTCGACACGGCTGCTCCCACGAGTGCGTCGCCGGCCCGGACGGTTTTCAGTGCCGTTGCCCGACCGGCTATGTTTTGTCCAAAGACGACAAAAGCTGCCTGGACAGAAACGAGTGCGAAGAGGCGAACAACCAGGCGAACAACAACGAGGTAAACAACGGCTGCTCTCATTCCTGCGTCAACACGGACGGTAGCTTCGAGTGTCGCTGTCCGAGCGGCTATCGACTGGGCGGCGACCGAAGGACCTGCGAGGACGTGAACGAGTGTATCGAGGACAACGGCGGCTGCTCTCATCTCTGCGCAAACATCGAGGGTGGCGTCGAGTGTGCTTGCCCCGATAATTACAAGTTGCTCGAAGACGATGGGAAAACGTGCGTGGAGATCGACGAATGCCTGATCGATAACGCCGGCTGTTCTCATCTGTGCCATTACGAGAACGGCACAGCGTCCTGTTTCTGCCCGCCCGGAATGGTTTTGGAGGACGACAACGCCACATGCACGGAGGAGAACAAATGCTACGTGGAGAATGGCGGTTGCTCGCACTTTTGTAGCTACGAGAATGGAAAGGTATCGTGTTCCTGTCCACCGGAAATGACGCTGTCGGAAAACGGAACTAGCTGCGTGGAACGAGACGGATGTTTGACAGAGAACGGCGGCTGCTCCCACGACTGCCGTTACGAGAACGGGGAAACGTCTTGCCACTGTCCAGCCGACATGATCCTCTCGGACGATCAACTTCTTTGCGTCAACGCGAACAAATGTTTCGTCGACAACGGCGGCTGCTCCGACATCTGCGCCCTCTCCAACGGGTCCATCAGCTGCGAGTGTCCGTCCGGGTTCGCGCTATCGGCAGAGGACAACTCCACCTGCGTTGACATCGACGAGTGTTTGGAGCTGTTCGACAACTGCACGCACAAATGTACGAACACGGACGGAGGATTCGAGTGCACTTGCAACGAAGGGTTCAAAGTGAATCCCGTCGAGCCTGCTTTCTGCGACGACGTGGACGAGTGCGAAGTTCTCTCGAACGCGGGATGCTCTCACACCTGTCTGAATCTGGTAGGGTCGTTTCGTTGCGCTTGTCCTTCGGGATACATTCTGGACAACGACGGTAAAACCTGCAGATTGGTCGACGGTTGCAAGCAGAATAACGGCAACTGCTCTCATCACTGCCACCGCGAAGAAGAAGACAGCGAGAAGGTTCGCTGTTCCTGTCCTCTCGGCTTCAGACTGAAACAAGATCAGAGAACCTGCGAAGACATCGACGAGTGCGAAGAGTTTGAGAACGACGTGGACCTGGGTTGCTCGCACATTTGCGTGAACACCGAGGGAGGATACTACTGCGAGTGTCCTTCCGGATACATTCTGCTGCCGGAGGACAAGAAGAATTGCATCGACACGAACGAGTGCCTGAACAGCCAGCACAATTGCAGTCACGATTGTTTGAACCTGCTAGGAAGCTACGTGTGCACCTGTTACGAGGGACACTATCTTCACTCCGACAAATCCACCTGCCTGGACATCGACGAGTGTTTGGAGAAGAACGGTGGCTGCTCTCATCAGTGTACCAACACCATAGGTGGCCACTTCTGCTCCTGTCCAGCGGGTTACGAGCTCTCTCAAGACGAGAAGACCTGCGTGGATATAGACGAGTGTGAAATCGAGATAGCCGACTGTTTGTACGAGTGCGTCAACACTGTAGGCTCGTGGAAGTGTGCCTGCCCGGATGGCCACGTTCTGGCAAACGACTCGAGGAGCTGCGTGGACATCGACGAGTGCAGGGTGAACAACGGTGGCTGTTCTCACGCATGTTTCAATGTAATCGGAGGTGTCAGATGTAGCTGTCCTGTTGGGCTGCGTTTGGACGAGGCTGGGAAGACGTGCAGCGACGTGAACGAGTGTCTGGCAGAGAACGGCGGCTGCTCGGACATCTGCGAGAATTCGGAGGGCAGCTTCTCCTGTCGATGTCTCGATGGTTTTCGTCTGCACGCGGATTCCAAGACTTGTCTCGACGTCGACGAGTGCGAGATGGAAAACGGAGGATGTTCCGACGATTGCGTAAACACGGAAGGTAGCTATCGTTGTGGGTGTCCGGCAGGTTTTCTTCTGAAGGACGAAGATCAGAGATCTTGCGTTGACGCGAACGAGTGTGAGGATAATAACGGTGGCTGCTCTCACGAATGTATCAACGAGCTTGGCTCTTATCGATGCAACTGTCCAGCTGGCTACGAGCTAAGGAACAAGTCGTGCTACCACGTGGATCCTTGTGGCAATAATAACGGAGGCTGCGAGCAGATTTGCAACGAGAAGAACGGATCGGCTGTGTGCACGTGCGGTGAAGGCTTCCAGCGCGACGAGAACAATCGCTCGAGGTGCAAGGATATCGACGAATGCGCTGGTCAGCATCGGTGCGATCAGCTGTGCGTGAATGTCGTTGGATCGTTCGAGTGTAGATGCAGAGAAGGATTCGAGATGCAGAATTCTACGTGTGTTGGTGAGTATTGTTTCCATTTAGAAGCGTATCTCTTCTGTTTCGTCTTTGTAGATAGAACATTTTGAAATTTCAATATTCGTTGTAATATTGTTGCCAATTTGAAAATGTACAAGAAATAATATGCATTATTATTATTATATATATAATACATAAGTATAAATAGGCAACGTATTAAATAACGTTCTAAAATTTTAATCAAATTTAATTAACATTATTTTACATGTCAAAAAAGAAATCTTATTTTCATGAATTTACTTGTCGCTTTTTCTCTAAAAAGAAATATTTATAATTGTTATTCTTCTATCTATCATTGTAAAATATTATTTGGTCATTATAAAATTCCTTGTCAGTTTATGAACATCATTATATCAATTTTATGAAACTTTCCTGAAATCAATGCACGTAGTGCATTCTAAGAAGTAAAAAATATTTCAGTTTTAATTCTGAATGTATACAACACACACATGTGTTGTGTGTAAGAAGGTAGCATTTAGTAAGTTTGACTCCACTCTGTACATAACTTGTATTTCTTAAAGCCAGAGTTTGCTTTGATTATTCTCAATTGAGAATATAACCAAGCATGACGTAGAAAATTAAAAATTCAGGTCAAGCAAGATTAAACGCGAAGATCAAACAATATGTATTTACAGTCAGTTCCCTTGTACCAGGCAGCATTATTGCTGAAAGACCGGAAACATAATATTCCAACTCCGTAGCTCAGCTTTCTTGCGATTCGTTTTCATTAAAGTTTCGTTCCTCGTTTCCTCCCGTGTTATTCACTCGCGAATTTATTCGTAATAAAATTTCATACGTTTCAAGAAAAAGAGGAAAACGCTAAACGTAATTTATTTGTGCGTAAATACAGTTCGAGATCAATTTTGAAATTTCATCGTAGCTGGAACTGTTACGAAATAATCTGCAACCAAGAGAGAAAGAGTCGCATGAAACTCTTTTTACATCGTTATATCCGACACCACATTCACGGAACATTTACTTCATTGTGGCTCCTCTATCACCTCCCTTAAGGATACCATCTCTCCAGAAAAACGTTTTAAACGTCGTAAAATTATCATCGTATAAAAATATTACCGATTTTAAAATGCATTTGTACGAAATACCTGTTTCTATTTATTAGTTTACTCACGTAGAGTAAACCTCCTTCACATTATTTACTGCTATCCAGTTCAGAAATATCCTAAATTCAAGTACACTTCATGCACGTTCGAACTTAATTTTCTCAAATCAATAAAATCTCGAACGAAGAATACGTTGATTACAGGATACTTTTTACAGGATAAAATACTCAAAGTATTTCCTGTAGCGAGTAACAAAACAATTACTATTTAAATTTCATGAAAATTCTAAATCACTCGTCGGAAACTGTAATTGTAAAATGTCCAATATTTCGTAGATCAAACAAACTTCCATAAAAGTACATAACTAACATTGGATAATTAACAAATCCATCGATATAACGGATCTCAAATATTCTTTCTTTACGACGATCGTTTGCGCGGATATTTTTGTCAAAATTAATATCGATTTCTGCTCGTTGTCATTTAAATTATCACTCGAGGCATTGTTAACAGTTTATACGCAACTCTAACGGCAACAATATTTCTCTGACAATAATAATCGTCCTTAGACGTTGACGAATGCGGGAGAGAGCCGTGCAAAGGTAGCAGATGTATCAACACGTACGGCAGCTATCGTTGCGAGTGCGAGACAGGGTATCGATTGGACGGCGACGATTGTGTAGGTACGTGAAAAATATTTGCTCGAGCGAAAAATTCGCTACGGTTTCCATTAACCGTAAGTTTCGCCCTGCTGCAGATGTCGACGAGTGCGTTGAGAACACGCCTTGCAAAGAGAGAGACTGCATCAACACGGTTGGCTCATATCGATGCGGTTGCTCGCCGGGATTTAGGCCACGCGGGGATGATTGCATAGGCAAGTATATATGGCCGAGACTTGGACGTTGTTTCAAAAGTAGGTTTCAACGTCGTCGTCGTCGTCGTCGGGCATTGTGCACGCTCGACTGACTCGTAATTCTGGTCAGATGGAAAGGATCCGCGACGATTAATCGCGCGTTAAATTCTTGTGCTGGAATGACACACGGCGAGAATTTTTTTGTTCCAAAATTGTAATATTTTCTCAGTTTTAAGTAAACCAAAATAGGCAAAACAAATAACAAGTTTATTACTTTTCAATAATTTCTATCCAGCGATATCATACCGACGAGTTCAAAAAGAAAGCGACGAATTATTGTATACGGTTCGGTCACTCGTTATGGTCCGCAATCAGTTGCCAGCGCAAGTGGTTAAATATAATACGGCCAAACAGGGAATACTTGGGCTCCCACAATAAAGGGTCGTTCCGTGTTCCAGAAATTCGGGGAACGTCGGAGGGAATTTCGAACGACGTTGGAGTTTGATTAGGAAGACAAAGAGTAACTCGGCTAGTTTTCGGAATAATTGAACGACCGTGCGTTTGCGGGGAACTCTCGATGGAACGATGGTGCAATATTTTTTGACTCGAGATAAATTTTTCTTTTCCTTTCTTTTGCTTTTTCTCTCGTTTGTAAATTGCGTTTCGGCAATTTTGCAGTGGAACGTTGGGGCTTGATTTAGTTTCCTCCTTTTCCTTTTTTCCTTTTATTATTATTTTTATCGACTTTCAACGATCCTTTTATTGCCGAGTATTTTTGATTCTTTCATTTTTGTGAATTTTTGAATCGGACGTGTTGCGTTGCTTGAATTCAATATATTTTCTCTTTTTTTTCATAAAGTGAAAGTAAAGAGGATGGACCAAGCAAAGCTTATTATTTTTGAATAAATAATATCACCGAAAATCGTAAAGTCGTTCATGTTATTAAACGATGTATTGAAATGGTGAAAATAGAAGAACATTTTTATGATTTATAAATAGATTGTTATCTTTTCAAAACTTTGAAATTGCTTTCTTCAATTGTAACGTTTAAAAAAAAAGCAGAGTTTGTGAATTACGTAAAATGTTTGACATTATTTAAACAGAAATGTTTAGATTTAATCGTGAAAAATCAGAGATTCGCGTATACCGACTGTGTTAACCTTCTCGTTTCTCTAATTAGATATAAATGAATGCGAGTGGAACAACGGCAGATGTGAACAAGATTGCATTAATACCGTCGGTTCCTACGTATGTGCTTGTCATCCTGGCTACATATCGGATCTCAGGTGAGAAAACTAATTAAATTTATCCGTCTACAACCGACTGTTACACAGAAATATTCCTAGTCCGCGCAATTTCTAAAATAATTGGAATCGGTTTTTATTTTTAATCGCCAGCGTTAAAGTTCATCGCAATAAAAATATTTCACACAGAATGCAAGTTTTCTTCAAATTTCTCTCGGAAAATCATCCTTGTATGAAACAGAGATTTGAACATATTTTATATTATTACACTTTACACGAAGAATATATCTAAAATATTGAAATTCAGTTTCTAAGTATGAAAAATTGTCGTTTCTACGATGATCATTTATACAAAATTCAATTCCTTTCGAAATTTTTCTCTTAAAAAATCGTCTTTGAACGTGAAACAGAGATTATTTTAGATTCCACGTGCGCCTAATAAAAATTCAATCGCGCTTTATCGAGACGTTCGGCGTCGCGTTCGCCGAGATTTCTCCAGACGAATTTCTGGCTTTTGTTTCCAGGAATAGAAGCCAGTGCCAAGATATAAACGAGTGCTTGAACCGTAACGGGGGCTGCAGCGGCGAATGCGTTAACACAGCCGGAAGTTACTACTGTACGTGCAGCGGTGACCTGGTGTTGGCTCCCGACGAGAGAACTTGCGTTTCAGCGGAATTGAGATGTCGTGCCATGGAACCGCCTCTGCACGCCGAAGTGCGTAATTTCTTCTATGAAATTTATCTAACCGTTCAATGCGTTAGAAACGTGTCAATTTTCGCGAAAAAGAAAGGACGATATATTAAATTAAACGGATCTACTTTTAAAAACAAATCTTTCTAATTTACCTTACTTTTTTTTTGGCGTCAAATTGAGAAAATGGCGGAAATTAATATTGTAGAAACGAAAGGATGAATAAAAGTTAAATTTGCAATTTCACTTTTATCACTAATAAGTGATCACTGAATCGCGTATAAAAATCATTTGCGGTTGAATTACAATAAATAAATTCAAAGAAAATTATGCGAAGGGATGAACGAGGGTTAATTAGAATATTTTGAATAGTTTTCTTCCTAAAGTACTAAATTTTTTATTTTGAAAGTTTAACACGACAAAAGAACGTGGACTTTTTTTTTTTTTTTTTTTTGAAAAGTGATGCGAAAGATAATTCTTTTTTATTAAAGGAGTTTGAACACGAGCTAAAAAAAAAAGAACAAGAGGAAAAGTTATTCGAGGTATTCCGCTTCTAAAGGGATTTTTTTGAAAATTTGCCGAGAAAAATGCAAAACATCGCTGGAACAAAGGAATATTCTCAACAAAATACGTTCTTGTACATCAGAACACTTACCGTCAAACTTTAGTCACAATATTTGCTATTTAATTTAATGTTTATAACTTTTATTGACGAATATTTTTTTAAATATTGTCTTCATCTAAACAATACTAAATATTACAAAAAATCTTGAATGTGATACGTAATTTGTTGAATTTTGATTATCATAACAAATTGACTCTAACAATTAAATTATCCTTTCAATTGATGAATTTGTACGCAAGAGCGACACAATTCAATGAGATATATCTTTCGTGTAAGATTTCATATAACAATTTCACACGTTACAATATAACATAAATAATTTCCAACGCAACGAACAGTCTAAATTGAACTACACGCTTCAGAATTTTACGAAAAACCAACAGAATAAAAGCAGAGAAAAGATTAAAATCCAATATATTTTCATGTCCATCGTCTTATTGATCCCAGTCAAAAGAAATTCGCCGAACGTATTAAGGAACATAATAACGAAATAATCAAATCTCTGATACCGTCAATACCGTCGTTTCAATGTCGTATTAGACCGCTTGAAATCGTCCGGTACGGTTCGGCACAATATTCTTAAAAGTTTCTGCTCCTGCGGACGTACTGTAATATGTAATATTTCCGGCGTTTCCTTCTTATTGTAGATCAGATGTCCAGGTCATTCTTCCGGGGCGGTGGATTATCCTGTTGGAGCTAGATGTCATATACGATGTCGAAGAGGTTACAGGCTAGAGGGACCGCACACGAGGTATTGCATGACCGGAGATCGATGGAACGGCAAGGAGCCGGTCTGTGTTCAAGAATCGATCGTGACCGATTCCCGTTACCATTCAGGTGAGCTCTTTCGTTAACCTTCGAACGATGGATGGTCTCAGCGACTCGTTGGTTCCAACATTTTTTCCGAATATAAAATACATGTACATTGGAATCTTATTCGATGGCAGACTGCGGATTTTGTAGTTTTCGAAGAATGGAACTTTGATGAGAAAATTATTTCCAAATATCATCGAAAGTGGCATATATTTTGGATATTTTTTATACTTCGTGCACGAGCTCTCTGCGATTTTATGCGTTCTATAATTTTCCATAATAATGCATTAAAATTGTGGTTTCCTCTTCCAATATATATATATATATATATATATATATATATATATATATATATATTTTTTTTTTGTGAAAGTTAACAATTATATTGATTATTATTATTATTACGAATTGATTGTTAAATACGATAAATCTGCGCAATATTTCAACATAGTGTCTGCATTCACAATATAAAATAGGTACATAATGTTATCAATTGAAACAAAATGTAAAATTATCAAAGAGCGTGCAACGAACATAACATTATCCAAACACATTAATTGCTCAATTAATTCTCAGTTAGTTCAAGATTTAACTACTTACTCTCAATTTAATTTTTATAAATTCTTGCGTTACAGTGAAAGTATGTTTCTTTACTTCATAATATCGTCTATTTATTTGACGTTGATTTTCTTCTGTCGTTCTAAAATATTTCTAGAAGCAGAAACATTAATCACCAGCGACGCTAAACGTGTCAATTTTTTAGCAGACGTTGCTCTGATAGTTGAAATTGCATCAAGTCAATCTTCGAAACCGCGGCAAATTTCTCGCGATAATAGACCGATTTAATGGAAAATTACGGCAATTTTGCTTTCGACGACGAAGGAAACGCGATTAAGAAATTTAGCGGGCAACGGACGACGCGGTTATTTGATCTCGGCGCCTCAAAATTCAAGCTTGCTTCTTGAGCGTCGAATTAGGCAACGTTAAATTTAGCTTTGCCTATGAAACTTTCAGCATTTCAGAGGATTTGCATCAAGGATTCGCGAGATATGGGATCAAAAATGACAGATCTCAGACTTAAATAAATTATTAAATTGAGAGTAATGCAGCGATGTCAGTCACTTAAGAGGGGAAGTCTATATGCAGCTATTTGTCTATATGTCGTTCAACTATTTTGAGAAAAAGGAGGATAAAATGCGATAGAAATGAAATTTAAAAATTCACGTTAAATTTACATTTGGATGAATTTTTCAGACCCATTTGCCAAAGTTAGTACTTAACGTGTAACTCGAAAAGTTACAGAGGATTAAACTTTCACAGATTTGGTAGAAAGTGACAATGTTTATATGTATTTGTTTACTGAAATTTACTATAGTTCTCAAAGTCTTTGAACTTCGTGTTCCCGATTTACACTTTTAAAGCGCAACGTTTTATTTCCAACGTCTCGAGAATCGATTTAACTTTGACCAACAAGTCAATTCAGACTCCAACTCCTCTTTCTCGCTTCATTTTCTCAGTCACTCAAAATTTGCCACGTGCGTCTACACGGACTTCCTGTACTGACGCTTTTCAATAAACCCAACTTGCTTCTCGATTTTTTCTCTGATACCGATATTCTGCGTTTCGACGAGCGGCAATAAATTCGTCGGACAATGGAAAGAAAGAAGGAACGGGAAGAGGAAGAGGAAGAAGAAGAAAAAGAAAATAGTTGTCAGCACGCTTCAATAAAGCAGGGGCTACGAACACGCGGGATTCTCTCGTCGCGAAACAAAGCGGCAATGGAAATCAGCGAACAGACAGCTCCCAGTTCGAGTCGAAAGGGAAAGCGAAACGACCAGGAAACAACGGAAGGGTGTATAGGAAATGAAACGAAAAAAAAAAAAAAGAACTGAAACGCGTCTCTCTGCGAGCTCGTTAAGCCCGTGGCGTTAACGTATAGCGTCGTTAGCGACCGGCCTTTACGCCGGGACTTCCTATTATTAAAAGCTGTTTAGACCGGCCGCGTGACTAATTAAACGGGGGCCCGGGGGCCGCTGGATTTTCGTTGGTAAATAATTGCCGCTGACGGTGATCTTTCTTCTCACCGATCGTTTGCGAGTGCCAGCTGCGAGCCGGATTTCCCTCCCCACCCCCGCGACTACCGGTTTCCGGCGCCACCGTTTCGCCATTCGTTTTAGGAAAATGAGACGTAAGCCGACCCCGGCTCTCGTAATTTCGCAGCTCTCAACTGGCGAGCTGGCAAAATACTCGAAACGTCACGTTTCTCGCGGTTCCTTGCGAGAATTGTTCCAACTTGTGACAGACTTCGGGTCAACCTCCGATTCCCCGCGGGAATATATTAATAATTTCTTGCTTTCCCTTTGTGCGTCGTCTTATATCGTTGTACATTCCCTTGAGAAAATTCGATCGGTTAAATTTTGTTTTCATTTTAATCTTTGTATGTGTATTCCTTTGCTCGCGGTATATATATGTTTCAATTAATCGAATGAAACGGGTTATTGATTGTTAATTGACTCGAAAAATCTACAAGTGTCTGTTTGTTTGAATTTATGACCACGTGTTTCTGCTTAAGGCGTCCAATGACTCTCTTCATTTTCTTTATTTCTCCACTGTTCTTTTCACTTAGATTCTAAAATTTCACGAAATTTCAAAGAAATATACCGTGATAAATTATTGTCTTTAACGAGTTAGTTATAGGTCCAATTACCAGCTACTGGCAGATTCCGCGATAATCAATCCCAAATCTGTTGGATTCTCAACAGAAAACCCATGAGGCGGGAGGCCAACAACTTTAATCCGTAATCCAGAATCCATGGCAAATATCTCAGACACGGGAATCGTAGAATTTCGAAATCTACGTACGCCGAGGGGCGTATGTGCAATTCGCCGGGGATTACACAAAAACCATGGGACTCGCTTCGGATTAGTTGAAAGTTCGGGGACCATGACACTTCCGCCGACGACATGATAAGATCCATCCTGATACCGATCGAACCCTCCAGGTTCTTGACATTAGGGTCAGAGAATCTCGCCAATTAAAAGTTCAGAGATCACGATCTGGAACAGTGGAATCCATTACGAACCAGTTCAGAGTTCGAGGAGGTTCGACCTCTCGACGCGAAGTCGTAGAATCCACCTTGAATCTGTTCAGAAGCTCTGGAGATCTCTACATCTGCCTGTTATAGATCGATAGCACTTTTTATTACGACGTAACGTTTCTCTGGTACATTGGATGGATTTATTATTCGTTACTTATATTTCATGGTTTTGGAAATCTTTCCTGTCGCTATTAACAATTTTCTTTCTAAAAAAAGTACCCTCGAATTTTTGGAAATTTCACCAGCTTCAAATAACGCATTTAAGCGAAATAACGAAACAGAAGCTCCTCGAGAGGACATATTTCGCAAAATATTGACGTACCTTCACGCGAGGAACCTTCAGGACGCATGTGATATTTTCATTATTAAAGGAGCCATCTTCCTCTTCCCCAAGGACGAATAACTTTGAAGATAGTGCTACAGCATCTGTTATACGTACTTGATCCGTACTGATTATAAATTCGACGCTATTTTATTTAACGTTTCAGCATCGAGAGCCACTTCTAAGTCGCGATAGCCATTAGAGACACTGCTCCAAACTGCTCGCCCCTGAGAGAGACACACGTCGAGAATGTTCAGCGTCGCAGATGCTAATACGAAAGTAAGCCCGACGGAGGTGGATCTCTGCTTGCAGAATTTAATATTGAGAGGTTGTCAGGTCACAGACACTCTGATTACGATGGTCCTCCAGCGAGAAGTGCGTTGATAATAATTCCCTGCAGGGGTCAATAGCGACACACTCCGCGCTTCATATAATACGTTCGTAATTGGTCTGGCCTTTCTGAGAAACTTCCAGTCGTTACAAATCAGACTTATGGCTTATCAGGCTTACACGTTAATCCGAATTTATCGTCATCAGGTTTCGGTGCTGGGATTAGTAAGTAGGAGGTTGCACAGGTTGTTGTTGCGATTCTGAAGTTTTGTTCCAGAACAAGTAATAGTGAAACTAGTGGTGTGTCCCGAGAACGAGATAGACGGCTATGTTGAATATTTCAAGCAGGATTTGAAATTTCTTTGGTAGGAAATACAGTTTGCTGGTTAATCCTTTATATATTTATTATCTCACTATTGTATTTCATATATATATATTTTGCATGACGCAATTTTCGTCTCTCAATTGTCATCTAAATCACTAAATCGTATCGTTAAAAAATTTCTTAGTTCAACGCGTTAATTTCCACTCTGAATAATCAATTAAGAGTAACACTCGATGGTAATTCTTAACTTTAAAAAAGAAAATTCCGAACACGAACGTTATCATTAAAAGGCATTTTATTCGCGATGAAACTACTCGTGATCGATCGACAAATAATTTTCTCAACGGAAACCTCCCCTACCAACGATCAAAGGCGATCAACTGCAACCGATACGAAGTCCCAATCTCATTAACAGAAAACCAAACGTATGAATTGACTGCCAATCAATAGCAACATCACCGTTCGAACCGTACGTGTTTCAGTCGTTTGACGACGTGAGAAAGAGAGAGAGAGAGAGAGAGAGAGAATCAGCTCGCGGAAACGTTTGCCTTCCACGCCATTTACCAGCGACCAGGCACTCTCTCAGTTTGACGAGCGTATGCATTCTGTATGCATAGAAACGGGGAGAGGGAGGCTGCTGGGCCTTTTGCATCGGCAAATAATTATGCGGAATACAGGGTGGAATACACCGCCAAACAATTGAACGCGTAAAGTAGCCGGCCGATCTTGAGGAGAAGGAGGGGGCGGGGGGACAGTTTACCGCGAAGACGCGGTAATTGAGCCCCTCGGGCAATTTAGCGAGAGACCGAGCCGATAATTCGATTTACTCTCGGAGCCACGAGTCGTGAGACAATTTCGCGGTCGAACGTGATCATTTTCGTGGACGACGTGTATAGCTGGCAGTTGAAATGACGGCAATGCGAGACGATACTGATGTACTCCATCGCCTACGCAACTTTCAAGAATAGTTGCAACGCTTCGAACGTGCTCACGAAAATGTTGGAACGTTTTTACGTGCGTATCACTCTCACGTGTCCTATATGTAGATTGAAACGTTCAAAAACTGATCTTACAAGATCCCTTCAGGATCTCAACGTCCAATTTTGTCGATGACGAGTATGTCCTCAATCCCAGTTTCCGCGAATAAGTTCGAACATGACATCTAATAACTCTTGCAAATCTTGTAACATTTCGCAATCCGTCACAATCCGTCATGTAACCAAGTGAACTGGAACCGCTAGAATCGCTAGCCGACTGTCTTCTCGGCTCTCGACTGAAACTCCGGCATCATAAATTCGAGCGAAAATAGTTGCGCAACGTTTAGTTTCTGGTTCAGCTATCGGCCTGTAATTGCAGGCGAACGTTTCGCGGAAAACCGCGCGTTTAATAACGGGTTTAATAACTTTGTTGCTTCAGACACGCCACGACCGTTCGTCAGGTGTCCCCGAGACATGGACGTCGAGCTACCCGCAAGACAGAACACGATACGCGTCTCGTTTCCTCAACCAAAGTCCAACATGAACTGGTGGAGGTATTTATCAAGACATTTTGCCCGTGTTATTATGACTAACGCCGTTTCCGCAGGTAACCGTAGGTTGGATCTCGTGATTCATCGGTGGTGAGTTCCACGAGTATAAGGTGAGTAGCGAGAGTAGAAACTATTTCAAGTGGCAAAGTGTGTGGATGTCGAGGCTAATGGTAATTGGTTGTGAAAAGTATAATTGGATAATAGTTGTTAGAGGCTAACTATAGGCCTGTATAGTTAATTACACGTTGCGTCTTTCACGTATAAAAGCATTTAAAGGTTAAAAGTACGCAAAATATGTTTATTTAAGGAAGAACGTTCTTACTTTTTGAATGAATTAATTTATACGATACTGTGCATTATCAATACATGATAATATTCCATTCTGTACAATTTAGTCATATTATAGTTCTGTGCAATTTGGTAATTCCATTGAAAACTGGATGTTAAATAAAGATAGGATAGATGAAGGTACAAGCTGCACGTACTTAATCGTTTTATAGTTGTGCAATTTACATCAATTTAATATTCCTTCCAATCGAGGAGTATTAAATTTACACGTAAAGTTGCTAGTGGATGTACTCGAACATTTTATGAATTACATTACATCTTTCATTAACACTCTAATGAGACCCCACTATCGTGACTGTTTTATTAATCAAGTTTGAAATCTAGAAATATGTGTATATAGAAATTACAAGTATGCATTCGCAAGTGTACATTTGTATGTCTTAATATCAACTACCTAATATTTAACATTAACTACATGCTGCATATTAATTTTTTAAATATTAATTCAATATATGTCTGTAACATATATTTTGTATAATCTCTATATACATTTTCAGATCAATTTGAAATTTTATCAATATAACCATGATAGCTGTATCTCATTACAGAGTCTACAATAAATATCTTCTAGTAATTTTTAAGTAATTTTTTTACACGACACAGGTGATGTATAACAATTTTTGTCTCTGTGATGAGTATCTTGCAACTATATACGTACATTCTCAGATTGATTCCAAATTTTACCAAAATAATCGTGACAGTGTATCTCTTTGCAATATTAATGAAATTTCAAAATGTTTTACACGACAGACACGTAATATATACACATGCACAAATATAGTAATTTCACAGTAATCGTTTTGTATACGTTTGTAGCCAAATCAATTTCTAATCCAAACCAACGTCGCTTCCTCCAAACCACAATCCCTCCTCGTCGCAGATTAATTAACGCATTAAACACGCCGGTGAAAGTAGTATCTCCGTCGTGCCTGGCGCTGCGAGGCGAAATTAATTTCTTTTCGCGAATCTCTCCACTGCAATGTGTCACCACAATAGAATGGTTTATCTTGCGTCGCAACCGGGACTGCTCGCAAACCTTCCGCAGCGTACAATGGGAATTCCAAACGAGCTTAGGGGCTTCCTTCCAAGGCCGTATGCCCGTCTTTCCCCCGGTATTTGTGCTCGTGTTTCTATTTATTCAGCCGAGCGTCGTTCGTGCACGTGCCTTTACGCGGCTCGATAGAGAAATCATACGCCGCGCGACTACTCCCCGTCAATCGCCACGGGGATCGTAAAGACGACGCGGATTTGTCGCCCGTGTGTTAATCGGTCGATGTTCCTGACAAGCTCGTCCGAGAGGCAAGTCGATCGTAATCTCAACGTACGCGATCAATCCGGATTTGACGTCAGTCGGATCGAGCGGATGACTTGTACTTTTCATTGTACTTCAAATTGTCTGATCAACGACTATGAAGCGACGATCTCCAATTAACTTGTTGTTCATCAGGTTTGTGGATCGTAAATTGAAATTGCGCTAAAGGGGTGACAATAATATTACAATTGAATTACATTACACGTTAGATTGCAGAAATAGATTACGACTTGGAGTTACGAGTTACACGGTTCGACAAATGCACTACTCGATTTTCTACTGATTTCAGATAATTTCAACAACTTTCCAAATTGATGATTTAAAGATGACGCATTACGGAATTGTAAATTATTTTTAGAAAAATAACAATTTAATTACATTGCAACTAGATGTTCATTTAGAACTGGTTTGCAATTAAATTACGTTCAGACGAAGAACGTATACATCACAATTGAATCTTTGCTAGAGTTAATTTACAATTAACTTGTGTTTGCAGCCTTTGTGTCAACAAGAGAATATTACAATTAAATTTTAATTTAGAATTCAGTCGTAATTAAATTACGTGTACATTTCACCTGCATATCGCTAGAAGAAGTATACACCTAATTAAATTTTAATTTAGCATTCATTCCTGATTAATTTATATTACATCGCGTAGTACATGGAATGCGATATAATAATCTTTTTGTCGATACAAGTTGTTATTACGTAGTGCGATCTTTATGCCAATATAAGGAAAATCTTCTTCGTTTGATTTATTTGATTAAAAACAAAAAAAAAGAGGAAGAAAAAAGCAAATGTTCGAAAAGATAAGGAGCTGTTCTAACAAGAAAATAATTTGAGAAATATCAATGATTATTTCAACTATACCTATATTACAATTGCAATATCAATTCTGTTCACTATTTTACTATTAATTGTATATTTTTACGCGTCCTATCGCGTAAACGAAAAATCTAGCAGCGATCCAATATACTTCCATTATTGCAAACTATTTTCCTCTTATCAACATTGTACAAAACGTGAATTTCACTGACTTGCGTGGTAGATGGAACCTCTGCGAATCAGTGATCGCACGACGAGTTTGTACTCCATGTTGATTCATAGCGGTTGACTCGGTTATTTTGCAGATACGTGGACGCCTCGCCATCGTGGGCCAAGCAATTGCAAGCGGATTTACCAGCAGGCACGACGGTCGTCACTTTCACAGCATGGTCACCAGTGTCGAATTATACCAGCACGTGCAGGATAGTGATACGTGTTCGAGGTGAGTGTTTCCTGGACACTCGTGCGATTTTTGATCCCTAATGTATCGATTTATGTGGATATTGGTCATTGTGTGTAGATGTAGGCTTCGCGCGTATTACGTAAAAAAGCGAATGAAAAATGCACGGTGATGTTTTCCTATACCACGTGGTACAGAAAGTTTCGTTTTCAAATAAATCGACAGAGATATACCGGGTGTCTATAGACAGATGTACTAATCTCTGCTTTTAGTCTGTAATAAATTATTTATAAATTATTCGATATATGGGGGGGAAAAAAGGAATGGTTCAAAGAAGAATTTAATAATTTTGAAAAGGCAATCCCAACCTCTACTTGAAAAACCAAAACGCACGAATCAAGGAAAATCCGATAGGAGAATTTGCTTGCTGGTGCACGGAGGAAATCCGACGTTTGACGATTCTCTCAAACCTCTCGACAATTCCTCCTCCTCGGTGTAACCAAGTCCGCGAAAACCAAAGCCGGAAAAAAGAAAAACGACGCCGTTGAAGAATCTCTTCGCATATAGTTTGGAAGTTTAATTACAAAAAACTTCGAGGCAAGTTTAAATTACGTTCGAAAACTACCAACGTCCCGCCTCGTGATATTTTCACCTCCCGTAAAAAGTAATTTCGCCCACGGACGCTACGTTTGCCGCAAGAGAACGTCACGTTTCCGCCGGACCTGAACTTCACGTACGTCACGTACGATTCCTTCGGTTTGTGCACATTCCTTGAATGCATTCTTGCACAAGCGCGACTGCGAAATGTCGACACGGAGATCCATCGATCCGAAAACACGGAAAATTTCGAAAATTATCGCTCGCCGAGATAATTTAACGGCTGGCTGGCGGGGATTTTCGTGATTTAAATCCCACTTCGCGTACGAGCGGTCGTGAGAATTAACACTGTCGTTTCGATTCGAATTTATGCGACTTTCGTGTCACGCGAGCCTCGTGTTAGGAGTTGCAATCTTAATTCCATGGAATTAAGGGACCTACTTGGTGGCACACGCTCGCACTCTGTGCATTCCTATGGGTTATTACAGTTTGTTTCCTAAGCTGTGTTAGGCGTGGCATGCAGTCTTTTCTTTTCTCTCGCGAAGAATCGAACCGTACTCGATATTCAGAAATATCGTTTCGAAGGTATGTTAGAAGTCGTTGCAAGAGGAAAATGTTGAGAAATAATTTTTGGTAATTAATAACCAAAGTGTAGTTGAATCGAACGATTCGAAATAAACAATAAAATGGTGGATTTAATATACTTGCCGAGCAATCGTTCGCGATAATTTGGTCTCAACACAAATTAACGCAATAAATACACAATTTTCTACAAGCAAATAGAACACGGCTCAAATAAACGTTGTTAATTATACAATACAAACGCTGCTAACTAAATAAATACAACGCGTTCCACCAAGCATTTCCATCGCAATTACAATCGGGTTGTTCGTTAAATTAATTATTAATTAAATTATTAATTTGACTTTTGAAATGGCAGACATACTGTTTGAACAAAAGTCAATGAAGCGGAATTAAATGTTTCAGTGTTTTTTCGTAACATTAAAATAATTCCGCAGAATAGCAGTATCAAGTCGAAATGCACATGGAATATTTTTCAAGGGGTTAAAGGTATCGAACAAAATAATTTTTCTCTGGAAATAATAATGAGAGAAAATAATTCCCCTCTCTGTTGACTTTTTCTGGATTTGTGGGAAATTGGAAGATGTTAAAATAAATACAATGCATATGTATGCAAAAATACATAAATATGCAAACTCCATTTTTTTAAACTGCACTGTTCACAATAACGAGTTGAACGTAAAATATTCTAAAACAAATAAAGTTCCGTTCTACATTTTCATTGCCATACGAGATTTTATTTCAATTAGTACGAGTCGATCAAAAAGTATACAAATACGAAACTATTAATCGTAAAATAGCGCAGCTTGCTACTGTTCCTTGCCTACTGCCGATACCGATTCTTGAAAATTTTCACGTTTCTGCAACACGCAAGAATATATAAAATGTCAAAGAACAATGTGTTTAATATTATACTCGACGGTCAAAGCAAATTTGCAATTGGAGAAATTTCCAGACGCAGAAATCTAGTTACACTTTCCCAATATTTGTGCCATTTTCGAAAATTTTCCCGTGACAAGTTTGATTGGTCGACAGTTTTTTTTTGCTTCAGACCTAGCGGACCATTTCGTTTCATGGGACCGCTCACATTAAATTCATCGAAACGTCATTGTTTCGCTGGTTTCCGCCAGTACGAAATAACACTCGAAAAGCGTTCTCCAGAGGACCGCGACCGAGAGGTTTCCGCTACCGATGTCACATAAATACACGCGTGGCCCGCGCGTTGCCTACAGTTCTATTTCTCCTGTTGCCTTTCCCATCGAGATATTGATGGGGAGAGGGGAAAAAAAAAAAAAGTTTTTCACGCCCATGGAAACATTATTTCACTGCTATCCACTGCTCTCTCTATTTTTTTTTTATCGATACATAGTTTTTACTCCTTTTTTTCGTTTTTCGTACTTTTCATCGCGCGTACTGATAGCATTTCGAAGTTGGAAGTGATATCGTTTCTAGTGACTAGTACCAGTTTATGTCGAGTAATTAAATTTAGAGTATTTCGTATTCAGTCCTGGATAGACAAGATTGATTTCAATTGACAGACACAAACGTAAAATTAGATTAAAATTACGAGGTAAATTGCCGACCAAAGCGACTGAAATTAAAAATTTTCAAACTTTTGTAATTTAATTCGAACTGTTCCAAAAAGTGCATCTAAACTGAGCAAAGGTTATTGAAACTGATGAGATGTACCTTTTCGCGAATCAATTGTTCTTTCACGTTCTTTTTGTTTTCGCACGACTGAAAGTTACCTCTCGCTCGTTGCAAAAAAAATCCTGCTTTTCATTTGGCGCCGTAGAATATTCACACGTGCACGAGATTGCACGGAAGTCGTGGTGAAAAATAAAATTCTCGGTGTGATTGGCTTCGGGGAAGGGAGACGAGGGGGGGGGGGGATAGTTAATAGTTGCAAAAGTTAAAATTGTTTCTCTCGATAGTGCCGGGAAATGAATATAAATAGGATTTGTCTGCAGTCATATTTTTCGGTCAGGCAATTTTTCATGTCGTGCTTACGACATTCCGAAACGTGTAAACTCTCCGTTCCTCCTCGAAATATCGATAACACACGATCAGTGGATCTCGCAAAGACGGAAATATCAAGGAACGCCGGCGAAGATAGATCGATTCCGCGAACACAATTTTTATACCGTTTGATACTGAGGAAGAGAAAATTAATAACGCTTCTCGACGCCAATCTGAGGATGGAAGTCTTTCTTCTGGCTGATTGTTGATGAGGCGAGATGGCGCGGAGGAGCTTCGAAGGGAAAAGAACACAGAGGTAAAAAGGAACGATAATAATATATCGAGAGTAAAGAAACACAGCGGTGGAAGAGAAATTGATGAAACGTGCAGCTTTGAGACTCCTTTTGAGCTCGAAAGCAAAGTTTGAATACCGTCGAACTGTTACGTGCTACGGGGTGTTTTTCGCCTCCCCTTGGAAAAGCGCGCTCCCATTTTACGATGCTTCATACTCATACCGCGCTGTAATCTTTTTCATTTCCCTTATCTTCCTCCTCTTTAATTATTGCACCGCCACCGTCTACGCAAAAATGATAATTTTCGTTTATCTCCCATTCGCGTTATCTCACAAACGAATAAACTCGTTCGAAACTGTGTATCTTGTATGATTTCTGATTTCTCGCGTAAGATTCTCACCGATCCGTTTCATCTCCAAACTATCTCGTACTCTTTCGTTTCTCGCGAGATATCCAGCCGTCTGAATAATTTTTCAACGCTCGAACACTCGAGCGTTCGTTTCATAAACGAACAACTCCGTTGCAGAGTACCACTTGATCAACGTTTTCGATTCGATTGGGAATAGTTGTTGTTGCTCGGCCAATTAAAAAAACGGAAATCTGCCTTCGAAAAAAAAAAAAGGAAAAAAAGATTGTTACGTCAAAGCGCGAATCGTTCGAGTTTCCGATGAACGTAATCGCATTCCATAGGCAGATCCGTGCGATACAGTGTAACGCAGCGAGTGAGAGAGAAGAGGAAATAAATGGCCACGGGCTGCCGACAGTTCGAATAGAAACGTTATTTTGCGGTATTTATTTGATCGCGGTGATGCATGATTTACGAGCGGGCTGCTTAACCAGCAGATAATGGCGCCGTTGCCCAAAGCAGTCCCGCAAAACGAAAGAAATCGAAACGGCCGATCGCATATCATCTGCGGCGAACAGGGCTTTCTCACGTGATCCCTTTGTTTCTCGGATTTTTCCCGGCCCGCGCGCCTCGCTCGCCAAGGTGCAAGCAACGTGTCCCATAATTCTTCATCCTGATCGTTCAATATAACGTCTCTGTTATTAATGTCAGGTTCCTGGCGATGTCTGAGCTCGACGCGAGGCTTAAGCTCCGCGCCTCGTGCTATTTCATCGGGTTCTCGTTCGCGTGACAGCGCGTTTCTCTCGCGGGAAATGTCTTCGACGCGAAAGTGAGTGTTGGTTTTATTTCTCTTCTTCTTTGTTCTTTCGACGAACAAATTCATTCGTCGTCCTTTCTGACGAATTTTATTTACGTAATTACGTGTAATTAAGACATTTGAGATTTTTGAATTTCTGGCAAATAGAGAGAGAGAGTTTTACTAGGTTTTTGTATTTGTTTTTTATAGTTTTTTGCATTGATTGATATTTATGCTGGCTCCGCTTCGATCTTTGAATCGTTCGTGTTTTCTCAGTAATGAAAAGGGATGCTTTAAAAGAGATTTTAATATAAAATTGAAACAAGAAATGGGGAATACAGAGAGTATACACTCTCAGTGTGTACTTTGTTCAAAGGGAAGATATTTATTATCGTTAGAGAAGTATTACTGGAGCGAAATATAATGCAACTAAATATTAATTCATTATTAACAAATAACTAATGAATGATCGATAAATGAATAATCAATCGTTACTGGATAAACAATCGTTAATAAATAAATGAATAATTGATAAATTATTATCAACAAAATATATGTCATGTATATTACACATTCATGCACAAAATGCATATACAGAGAAAAATGCAACAAAATTGTCACTTTTCATATAGTCAAGTAATTATAAAATAAAGCGATTTCCATGTCTCAAATCGTGCGTACAATGCAATAAAACGTCAATTTTCAAAAAACTAATAAACAAACAATCGACCATCGAAACATCAATTAACGAAGAATTTGGAAATGGCTCTTGGCTAAGAAAAATCAAAAGGTACAGAACCAGAATTCTTAAATACAGAAGAAGAAAAAAGAAAAAAGGAAGAGAAATAACAATTCACTACTGGTTGAACGAATTACATTTTCATAATTCTTTGGCAATCTATTCTGAAAATTTAACGCGTGTGTTTTCGCGCGCGCAGCAGGACGTTTAATTCTCGCGGCGCAGCGCAGCGTCGCTCGTAAATTACACAAGCTTGGCGAAACCACAAAGGTCGATATTGCCATTGTACAGGCCAGGATTTCTGCCGGCTTGCTTCATTTCTTCGGCGATATTCGAATCGCCCGATGACGGCGGAATCTTTGCCCGTTTCGCCCCCGTTCCTGATTGCTGACCCCGAAAGGAAATGCCCCGCGACAAATTACGCGACAAACAGAATTTGACAAGTACCAGCGCTTAGGGTCGTTGGTCGATACGAAATAAGAAAAGAGAAGGGGGGTGCAATTACGCATATCTTGCTTTTGGAAGGATTTGAATTTTTCAAACGGGTGCGAAAGAATTTACGCACGATATTGTATTAGATATAACGTTGCACGTGACATAAAATAATCCGACGAACAATAACACCTTCACGATCTTCGTAAAAGTTTAACAAGTTTTTTGTCTGTATTATCCAAATTATCGCGTAACATGTACACTCTATGAAATTCATCCTCGCATAATAAAATAAATTATGATGTAACACGTATACTCTGTATGATTTGGCAATAGACCAAAGAATAGTTTCTGCAACAGTATATAACTCTCAAATGATCGAGACACTTCTCATGTCGTGATCTATTCGATCAAAAATATATTTTACCGCCCCTAATATTTTCTCACTTTCAAAGTAAGTTTCTCTCGCATTGTACAATACGTAAATATTCCACGCTATTCTACTAGCTTGGCTCTATCAATGAACAAGTTTCTACAAAGACCAACATTGTTATTAATTACCTTGCAGGATAAACAAATCATCGATAAACAAATTTTTTAAACAACTGTTAAACTGTGCAGACAGCCTGCAGAACACTCTGCAGTCCTTTCCATTCCACGCCCTGTACCATGAAGAGACAGGTCTCCAATCTTCCTCCCGAAGGCCACCAATGCACGCGTCCTCGCCATTTCCACCATTGTCCGATCGACGCCTCTTTAATCATCCATTAATTAGTCCACCAGGCTGGCTTCACGGTAGAATGAAATCGTAGGTCGAGCAATTAAGAATCACAGTGCCGCGTTTGCTCGCACCGTTGGATCAACACAGCAGTTCTGTTTCGCGTAATTGCATATCGGCCCCAACCAGAATCCATCTAACCGTGTCGTTCATCTCTCCCTCTCTCTCTCTCTCCCACTTTCTCGTCTTTCTCTTGCTTTCTCGCAGTTCGTCCAAACGAGCGACGTCGCTGTCCACCGGAAGGAACTCGCTTAAAGGGAGTTTCGCGAACTTTGGGAATGAGTAATTAAGCGGCACTCGGTTAAGTGCACTCGCTACCGACGAAACGAAACTTTGGCTCTCTCCTTTTCCCTCCCCCCCACTGCCCCTCACCCGGTATCGGCGATTCGATTTGAAACGCCGGGACCGAGGCCTCGATTTCGCCCGAGCTTTTGAAAAAGTTCTCCTTTTTATTAGAGACTCGACCCGAGCTGCTGGTCTCGCGTCTCCCTTTCTTTCCTACCGTCGGTTTCGGTTCTCCTCCCGATTTTCCCCGGTTGTCCGTCTTCCTTCTAACTCCAGATTGAACCACGGCTTTCTAACCAGTCCAGCTTGTTCGTTAATACCCCTTCGATCGTCCGAGTTGGCGTACGTTCCTCCTTTTTTTTTTCTCCTTCTTCTTCTTTTCCTTTTTTCGTTCGTCTTCGAACAAAAAATTGCCCCTCCGCCAGGCTGAAACGCTCGTTCCGAACGAACGCGCCTGGGGTTGTAGCTTCGCGTTCGGGTAGTTTGTTGCCTGTGAACTTCTTCCCGGCAAACTGGCCGAACGATCCTCCTCGCTCAAAGCTGGAAACGGTGTACAGGGCGTACCAAGTTCTCGCGGCGCAGCCATGGAAATTGAAAATGTTCGCTTGAACCGAAAATGACGAATTGACGAATACGAACATCTGCAGAGTATAATGTGGAGTATAATAGCTGCAACGTCGATCTCCGAGCGTGTTTGAATATTTGAAAGGGTTAAGGCTATGCTTCGGTTAATACAACAGATCAGCGTGTGTTTCTTCGCCCACGCGAGTACATTACAAGATACTTTTGGAAACGAAAAAGTTAACAAACTGTATATTTATGTATTATTTATATAAGTAATAAAAAATTATTATGGTTATTATGTGTGTCACGTAATGTCGTCGACAATTTTCTCCGAGCGTAAATTATCGCCGTTAGATTCTTTAAAAAGTGTTCAAAGTCGATTTTCTTGGAAACGAGGTCGCAAAGTTTTGTTGTACATATTACATAAGCTTTATTTCTCCACGTATCACGAAACTGGAACACTCTGTATACGCTCTGTATACGCTCTGTATACGCAGGAAGGTGCAAGGGGATAGGCAAGGTAGAATTAATTGTACGAATTTAGAAGTTTCGTGCCGAGCAAAGGGGGTGAGTTTTTCGGCAGTAAGGTTCCGGAGAATATCTCGGAGAAGCGAGAGTTGCTTGTTTCGTGGAGTTTGGATTTTTATACTGGCGATCGCTTAATTTGCCCTCTTCTCGTTCTTCTCGGATATTCAACTGTAGCATTTGCTGGGCTGAAGAGATATAAATTTTTGATGAGGAATTGAAACTTATTTTCCCTCGTTACTTCAACTTTGAAGGTTCAATTTAGATATCTTTGATACGAAGATAATGAAAGTAATACAAAATTATTTTAAACTGGGTTAACTATTGTAAATACTATTGTTTGAAGTACTGTTAAATATTGTGTAAGAAATGTTACTATGAATATTATACAAATATTACAGTTTGAAGAAAGAATATTCAAGAGAAGATTTTCAATTCTGTCCTTCAAGAATGTTTAAGTTTAGGTTAAATTAAAAATGGTACTTACTACTGATGAAGATTTTGTGTGCAATTTTGTGTCTTCATGAAGATAATTAAAGAGGTAGAACTTCTTTTTGCCACTTGGGTGAAAAGTTATTTCATCTGTTAAATACTACAAACGTTACAAATATTGTAATTTGAAGAAGGAACGTTAAACTGTTCTTTTGATAATGTCTTTTAAAAATGGTTCATTGATCATTGACTATATAACATATTCTTGTCTGTTGATTTAGCTTATTTGCTTGAACAATTACATTGCTCTGATTACATATCTATATTGTAACAGATTGTTATTATAACATAGATATAATTACATATATACACATGTAATGTATTATATACCTACTCAGTGAAAGTTAATCACTAGATGACGAATCAACCTCTGCGCAAAAAACGCAGTGTGATATTTGAATATCATGCTTAATTTTAGTCCTCCTAAACTAAACTCCCAACCTGGCAGACTGTTGAACGATAAATTCACCATTTAGCGAAATAGCCATGAAGCACCAAGTCGTATATTAAGTACACTCGGCCAGGTAAACAGGCTGAAGTGGTTAAAATCCTTAATGGCGGCGCGAAGGAGGTTCTCGAACGAGAAATTCCCGGTTAACCGAGCGTGAAACTTTTAATCGAAAACAAAATCGCGACGAGAAGAACTATTTCGAGGCGACCTGTCGCGGGCAAAATGCCCGTGCGTCTGTGTCTGATCAGGATCGGGAACGTCAAGGATCCTGTCGAACTATTAAATCGGATCTGCGAAACTTTTAATTGTGTCGGACGGTCTTAGCCGAGTGTCGCCTAACACGATTCATCCCTGTCCCCCGTCAGATCTTGTTTCCCGTTTAATTAAACGTCGCAAAATTATAAGCCGGACAGTTTATTGACACGGGAGGACGTAACCGATCGGTAATTACAGACGAATTGATCAGGCTCTCGAACGGGAGAGGCGTGAGAACGAGGCTCTGAATGGCTCTTACGTTCCCGATTAATTACTTTTACACGTTAGAGGCATTTCTTTGAAGCGATTTCATTGGCAGCTAGACCCCAGTCGATTTTGTTTCTAACGTTTGATTACAAAGTGACAAATAGTAAGAAATAAACTGCGGATTTCTGTAGGAAATTTAAATACGTCAAGATGTACAAAATATCTAAATAAATATTTGCTTGAATTCTGTCTCTTTAATTTACATTCGTAAGAAAACTCCGCGGTATAGTAATTTCAGAATTAAGCCATACGCGGTAAAAAATGTTTAATACGGAAATTATTAACAGTGACAATTTTAATTCTTCGCTGGATGATATATTTTCAGCCATTGAGAATCGATAGAATTTAGATATAAGTCAACTTGATTCTTCAATTTCCAATTTTATTTTCTTAATATTGGACCAATCTTCCTATTTTAAGCAAGTTACACCAATCTGGTTTAGGTTAGATTGGATTTCCTCGTTGAAATCTATCCTCTTTTACAAAATTCTCGCAAATGTCAGAGGAGATTTATTCGATTACACGCCAAGTTCAGTCATTTTTACATCCTTGCAAAGATTACCAAGATAACTGCAGATACCCCTGAAACTAATTACAGCTCCAAACGCGACGCGAGTCCTAGTTTCTTTAAAAAAAATATAATTGCAAGATTCAAAGTAAACGAAATTAGAACTTTAAACCAAGTAAAACGTTCGCATTAACCTACATACATACAGTCTCATCTCGAATTTCCCCACGTACTTACTAATTACCGCGACGTTCCCAAAAGCTAATCTGATTAAACATAAAAAAAAAAGAGAAAAAGAAGAAATAAAGGAGGATGGGAAATTTCACGCAACTTCTACGAAACGTTCTAAAATGTAACCGTATAATAGCTGCGAAACAAACCCCGTTGTGTGTTGAAGATCCTTTTCCTCAAGATTTAAATTTCTGTACCTAGAAAACATCACCGTGTATTTCACAATATTTTAAAATATACAACAGCATCAGAACTATACTAAATATTCTTCCTGCAAAATGAGCTACGTATTTGTGAAATATATTTATACAGGGAGTTTCAAATTTTCTTTGAAACTAGCCATAATCCACGAACAAAAACAAAGAAGAAAGTTTCATTATGAAATAATGATTTCTTCCGAAGAATATCTTTTCTGAAAAAGAAAATTTCTCCGAGAAATAAGAATGTTATTCATTTTTGGATACAATCGATCAAAGTTGCATTACCGTAGTAAAAAATTGACGTTGCAAAATGAAATACTGACTCGCTCGAAGCAGTCGTTACCTCTAGGGAGTTTCGAGTAAATTTGCGAACCACGTGTACCGTACATACATGGAGGAAAATCCGAGAAAGAACATCGTCAATCCCCTACAAATTAATAGATTATATCCAACCGCGGCTTGCAGTTTCCAGAGAGAATGGATGTGGCGACAAATCACGATATAATCGAGGCCATAAAAGGTTAAAACCCGGTTGGAAACGGACCGGTGCCTCGCCGCATGCTCCCCAGCCCGTAAAACGGGGCAATTTGTTTACCATACTGACGACTGATTATATTACCATTCGCAGACACGGAGAATCCGAAAGTTTCGACGTGCCCGACGTCCTTTGAAGTGCGGCTAAGCCCCGGCGAGCGAAATCGCTTAATATTCTGGCAGGAGCCAACGTTCACCGACAACGTCGGCGTCGAGCGGGTCTACAAAACGAGGGTGAGCAAACGACATCGAATTCTGGCCCGGGGTAATCCCCGCGCTGTCATCCCCTCGCGTTCACCCATTCAGCCTCTTCCCCACCGTTTCTCCCTCTGGCCGGCCGAAAATTTCTGCTCGCGTTTGATCTCGGGCAAGATGACGCCTCGCGACCATCCCCTCCCTTCCACGCCCGTACTTTATTTCTCCCTTTATTTCCGCGTGGAAATACGCCCCCTTTCACCCCCTTTCTTCCACGTTCCACGCCGCGAGGGGAATAAGAACGCCGTCGCGCTCTTCCTCTCCTCTCCCCCCCCCTCCTTTCTTCTCTTGTTCGTTCGCCGAACGGTTTATTAAAACTTCTACTTCTACCCTAACGATCGAACTTGACAATCTCGCGGTTAATGGCCGCGTTAATTAACTTGCCGTGTCTCGTGGATTAGGCAGAGAAAGAAAGAAATTACTGAACGATTGAAACGAGGTTTTTCTAATCTTCCTTTCCTTTTTCTTAATTTTTTTCTTTTTCTTTCTCTTCTTTTTATTTGTGTTTTTTATGGTTCGAATTGTATCGAATGGGCTGTGTCACTGAAGTTTACACGACTGTACAAAATTTATCGATTTATTGTTTCTACTAGTTTAGTCCTGGTTGAAATAGTTGGTGACATTTGTGTCAATATGTTGATTTATTGCGAGGAAATATCAGAGCGCAAAGTTTAATAATATTTCAATAATATTTCAATGATATTAAAAACTAGAAATACATTGGAAATTTACTGGCAATATGTTGACAAGTGTATCGAGAAAATTCAACGTTCAAAAATTTTTAGTCGATCGCAGATTGCTTCGGAATATTCGGCTTCGCGACGCAAATCCATCTTCTTTCTTATTCTTCCAAATTGAATTAAAATCGAAAGATCGACTCTCCCGCGTAGAATTGGAATTATCATTAAGATCTCGAAACGTGAAATAAAAGCGGAGAAAGTTTCGAGCAAATTATTGTCGATTATCTTCTCAAAACGATCGATCGAAACGAAGAAACGAAGAAATTTCAAGAATCACAGCGGTTCTTTCATCAACCTTACCCTTGCTTTTTTTCAATTTCTATCTGTCCGCGCTTGTTTGTAAGTACAGACCTCGCCTCTTTCTTCCCTCCGGCAGCCGCGCCGCCCGGTTGGACTTTTACTTTGAAAGGATCGGGGCGGAGTGGATACGGTTCGGGTGGAAAAGTTTGCGGTCGATGGTAATTAGCCAGCGGTTAAGTTTCAAGCACGCGAACGCCAGGCAGGCGAGCGATACGCCGCGATCGTCGCGTGTCGTTATAACGCGATAACGTGCTCGCGAATTGACCGGACGGGCGATAATTGGCCCGGCTCGTAATTGGCGGGCTTCCTCTCCTACACGCGACGCTAATAAACGCGACGTTTCGACGTGCAACGGCAAATTGCTAAGTTGCGTCAATTAAAGTGGCTTCCGAGTGAAAGGTGTATGTGTGTGTGAGAGAGTGAGAGAGAAAGAGAGAAAGACAGAGTACTCGGAGGCGGGGATTTAAAAAAGAAAGGGAACGAAGGAAAACGAGGCAATATCACCGAAGGGAGAAAAGTACGGGTAATGAGAACGAGGCGAGCAAGAGGTGCGAGAAAGTGGAGGATAATGGTAAGTGAAAATAACCACTGGCGGTTATTTTAAAGTGTCGAGTTTACAGTCGGGTTTATTAATACTAGACTTCCAAAGATTTGTAAAATGTGTAAAATATTTGGAGCGGATTATCTATCAGATTGTATTCAAAAATTTCTCTTTGGATTGTGCTTCTTTAGTTGTGATACAGCAAAAATATAAAATTTTCGTCGGTCCAATAATAAAAAGTTGTGCCAAACTATTCAACGAGTGCATGTGTAATGCGTTAAAAGTAAAAAAACAGTTTGGAATTTAATGATTCGTTTTAGTTACTGATCGGATAAAAAAGTTTCGGTTCGAAAGGCCAGTATTTTTTCACAATCATCTAGGATTTCACCAACAACAATCTCGATTAACAGTCCCTGTTCATTCGTTCGTTCGTTCGTTCATTCTGAAACGAATGCCGAGAAAAGAAGTATAGGGGATGAATGAATGAGAAAGTCAATCGAGGGAGAGGGAATAGTCTAGAGAAAACTTATTGGGAATTCTGTATAACAGAAGGAACTCTGTTAGGGGTGTCTGGGAATGCGGAATAAATTATCAAACGATAAACAAAACTCATTGTCGCTAGCCAATATTAAATGACATTTCCTATATCGAGCGAATTTATTAGATTTAGGCAAAACAACAATTTCTGTCACACTGAAAATCGTCCGTAGATCCCTGATTCATTGAACTGAAAGATATGTTATCAATATTCTCCTCCTTTGTAATTATATTACTTTTTTTTAATTTAAATTTTTTATTAATAATAAAATTATTCTATTTTCCAAAATATTTAATTCTCTTAATAATTATTTTATTTATGATCTCAATACTTTTAATTTCATCAAAAACTCGTTGTATTAAGAATTTATCTTTACGAGATAAATTATTACAATGAAAAAATTCAAAATAACAATTTACAAAAGTATTATATTTAAAATTCCATTATTATTTATCAACCTTCCAACACCGATTAAATATTAAATATTACGTGTGAAATTTTCGATCAATGTTAGGAATTTTTTTAATTAAAAAATCGTTAAATTAAGTTGCACCGTTTGCAACAGTTCAAAATACTCGCTCCAGTCAACAATGTCTCTGTCATCGTTGAAAAATCGTCCCTAAATCCCTGACTCTCTCAACCAAAGGCTACATCGTCAATCGTCGCGCCGCGTGCGTGAAAAGATACAGAGAAAACGTTTGGTTCGATAGGGGAAAGGGAAAAATCTGCGAGACACGCGTTAAAATCGCAATTCGAACGATTTGAACATTTCAAACAACGTTGCGAACAACGACGACGATAATACTCGCGTGTTTCGATGTCTCGCGAAGCGAGACGACGCCGACTATCCGAAAGTTAACACCGCCGTGTTATATTTCCCGTACAGGAACCCGGACAACTGATGTACCCCGGCATTCACAACGTGCGCTACATCGCTTCCGATGCAGCCGGAAATCGAGTCGAATGCCATTTCTCGATACACGTGCGAGGTAAATTTATGTAATACCGGCGAGCAGAGGTGAGCGCTGGCAGCTCGCCGTGGGTGAGCTGAGCACAGGGAGGAGCGATCGATGATATCGAGCGGCGGCGACGACCTTCGCCGAATATTTTCGGCTGGTAAATTGGGAGGGTGGACAGAACGTCCTGTTAGCTGGACGCGATGATTGCCTGTTATGTACGATCACTGTGGAGAGTGAAGGATCCTGGTTTATGGTTTGTTAGGAGATTGGACGATGAAGAGTCGCTCGCGTGTGCGCGTTTGCAAGCGATGTTGTTCCTATTAGCGCGATAATAGGGGGGCGTTTATGCGTTCGAGCGTGTACAGCGCGTTGGAGATGTAAAAATGCACCGAGTCGTGCGTACGTAATATTGGAAAATATTAGATGATTAGAAAAATGGAAGATTTAAAAAACTATACGAAACGTTTGAGTAGTTGTGTGGTATAATTGGGATCGTTCGCAATTTTCAACGTTTTACGAGCTTTTGGTGAAATTGCAGCTGTTTAACGACAATATTTGCATAATTATTATTGAAGCAAGTGCATACAGCGAATAAGCGCAACGATGGAAAATTGTCGACAATTCAAACTTTGTAAAAGAAAATCATACAACGATCCATTTCATCTCGTTTCGAAGCACGGAATCTCTACTCCGAGTTCGTTGAGAAAGATGACTTCACATCAAGATTTCTGTTTGGAACATTGTAAAAATTTAAACAAATCTCTGGAAATATTGAGAAAACTTTTTCGAAGCGCTACTATGCGATTTCTTTTCCAGCGTTTGAATGTTGGGATCAAACGATAAAAATGCAGGAAATCGTTGATTTAATTCTTTTTACAATTTTCGAGAAGAAAGTACCTTTTTCATTCATTACGAAAAATAAATTCAAGAGATCTCAAGCTTTAAATAGAACCAAGTAGAGCGTTCTATGATTACAATTTTTCATCGCTGGTTCAATCATGCTCTTCACTGTGCGTATACAGGACGTCCTGCAACTCATGATCGACCGACTGGAAGGTAAAAATGAACAAAGTTAAAAAGAAAGAAAGAATAACATTTTTTCACCAAAAGCTTCGTTTCCGAGAAAATCGAGTTTTGAAAATTTATGAATTATTTGGGAGATGATTTGTTATTTTTGAAAACAGTGATCGTTCTAAACGATATTTAGGTATCATCGATCCCCTAACAGTGTCTATCAAAAATTAGTTGTTTCATTTACTGTTAAACAATTATGGAGAGATCTCCTAAAAAAAATTTTACGCGAATAATCGAAAGAAAGATCCTTCAGTCTTCTTCGAGTACAATATTAAAACTTTCAACGTAAAATTCTTCTTCCTCGCAAAGTACGATAAGTGCCAGAATGTTCTGCAGAATATTCTTTCCATTACTTCAGAAAGATCAATTAGCATCGTTCGGAAATAATCACCACTACTTTATAACTTTGGCGATAAAATAATAATCGTTGGAAATGGGAAACTAAATTTAATTACTGAAGCGTGATAACTTCATCCTTCATAGAATGCCAAATTATTAAGAACGTAACATTGTCCCGACACGTAAAAATTATCCATTCCGTGTTCCGTCATTCTGTCTGATCGGTCAGATGATATCTCTCTGGGTAGTTCGATCTTCCAATTGACTTTGGCTAATTACATCGGCTTAATGGGTTCGACGAAGGCAATTCTCCCATAAAATCTCCAAGGATCGCCTCGATAAGAAAGAGAATTTTGCTTTCGTCGAGGGTGGTGGAATTTCGGTCGACGATAACATCGATCGGTCACGATAAAACCAACGATTAAACCAACTTATCTGATGTCCCGTACATTTTCAGAATCCGAGCATCGTCGAGATTCCGAGGTGAGTTGAAAAGAAATTCGTATTTTCTTATAGTTTTCTCGCGCGATAAAATCCTGGCTGGTCATCTCTTTTATGCAGGGGAACGTAACTCACTCTACTCTCCTTGTTTCGCGCCATTTTCCGCCATCTTTCTTTAACCTCCAATCACGGTGCATGCCACCACGCTTATAATTGCTACAGAATTCGTTTTCACTTATTTTTACTTTAGTTCAACTTTTCATTTTGAAACATTATTATTCGAAGCTTTTGATTATTTTTAATGACACGTTTGTATTTTGCCCTTTCAATTAGCTAATTAGGCATGCTACTGTTTGCTGTTTTAATTACAAATCACGTTCGTAGTTGTAATTATTAAACATTTTCACACTTGCAATCGTGTTCGTAATTGTAAATTAAGCAACAGATTCCTTTGTCGATTCGTTGTCGTTCTAGATCGTCTGTTGGAAAAAAATCGTCACTTTGCAGCGACGTTGACCGTTTCGATCTTGCGATAAAATAATAATTAATCAAGAACGATGCGTTGCCTTCGAGCAACAACGACGTTGCACCAGGGGAAGTAATTTCACCCGGGGAAACTCCGAGTTCCCGCTTTAGATTTAAAACACGTGCAGAACGTGCGCGTAACTACGTGTTCCATTTTCTCCGAAAAATCGTAAACTTATTCGCAGCAAAGAGCCCGGAGGTGGATGCACGAACGTACGAATCTTTCCTCGGGGCGAGACATAAATTCGTTGTCGTTGCATAATTCGACGATGACGAATACGAGCGGGTCTCGACGGAAATCCGGTATCCATCGCGTGATCCCTTGTCTTTTCTCTCTATCTCTATCTCTGTCTCTATCTCCTCTTATGGAAGAAAAATCCCTGAAGCCGCCGCGGGGGAGGGGGGGGGGAGATGTTGCGTGTTCGAAAGCGTTCCGGCTGAGAAAATTTTAAAACGTTCGGTAGGTTTACTTAGTTTATCGCGCGGTTTACGAGGGTGGATTTTCCGGCCCGAGCTCTGACAGACAACTTTATAGTGGTTGCGCGAGTTTTTCATCCCGTGGTAGCGATAGCTTCTTGTAATGGAAATGGCTGTGTACGCAGCTATAAACGCGACGCCGGAGGTTTCGGTATAACCTCCTTGGAAATTCCGTTTCCGTGGTTCCGTGGCCTTTTAACGCGCGGATACTGGCTTCTAATCAAGCTTATACAATAATTAATCGTTCGTTACTATGATATTACTGTATTATATATAATATATTATATATATATTAAAATTAATATAACATATACAATACTATAATTAATTATTATACGAGTATATATAATAATTAATAAGTATTATATTATAGTAATAATGTTAGATATTATAGCATTACGTTGAAAATTATTTGTATTGTATTACATGTTTTGCTGTAACAGCGAAATACTATAATATAATATTGAATATCAATAATACAGGTGGTAGACATTGTAATGATTAAACAAAGAAAAAAATGATCGATTAATCATTACTGAATAACTTTATACGTTGATATTCAACGATATATTTAATTATTGGACAATGTCGTTTGAATACAGAAGCAATTATACTAATATTATACGGAAATAATTTCAAAAGCTAAAAATTTGTGTATGTCTTCTTACTACAGCGTCTCTCAAATTTTACCTAGCTGCATGCAAATATAAACCAAGACTCGAATTTAATTTACATTTAACGCTCACTACGTATTTTCTACTGTGCACCACCTCGAGAATTCGCTTTAAAAAATAAAGCAAAACACTTGCACGTACACGTTGTGCCAGAGAGGAAACAGACAAACTGATCTGCGATTTAATCAGTCGACATCTCGGCGAGATCGTTTTATTAATGCAGCAGCATCGCCGTTAATGAGAAATCAATTAACCCACCTGCCGATTATTCGAGTACCCATTAATTAAACTCTCGATCATCTACATGCATAATAACCGTGCCGTTATTGGTATAATTGGCGTATCATCGAATTGACAAACCATGTTAATCCTTTCGACGCTTCGCGACGTTAATTAACGTTGGGACTGACTGGCTTTTTCACTTTCTTACCGCGTATTTCAGCATTTTCCCCTCTTTCTTCTTTCTGTATCTTCTGTCTGATCTAACGAGTCTAGATAAGCAATTGACGCGTTACGTTATTCAATTTAAGTAATCGCACGCGCGCGTTGGACTCTCCGGGCTGTAATTACAGTTGCGCGCGACCAACGGAGTAAGCTAACATTAACGATCGTTTAATAATTGAGATCACGTTTCAACAGCAGTGACGGCTAGGTATTATTCACGGTGATTTAGATCAAACGTTACGTAGGAATTTGTACAGGTCGGACAATCTGTATTTAATTAAATAACCTGACGGACTGTCGTGGACTTTGATTAATGCATAAATAATATAGTTGCACGTGAATTGAGAATGTAACGTATATCGACGGCGGTTTCGTGAATTATCGAAACGACTGTAATCTGTCAATCGATTATTTCTATAACTCTGATTCTAACTATTTCCAACAGTAAAAATGTTAGACCAACGAATCTTTTTTTTTTTTTTATAACAGCATTAAATTATTCAGCTTCGAACCTAAATTTGTCATCTGTCGTTCTCGATCTAAATCAGTTAAATTCGTTAAATTCAAACGATCGAAAGAAATTATCGTTTTGCTCTCGCTTTTCGAGTTTTACGTATATGAAAGGAATTTTTGAAAATGATTTTCAGACGAAATTCAATTTAGAGATTTAAACATGTACGTTTATCTTCAAGCAGAGATTAATTCTGATCTAGCGCTGAATAGCTCTACGAAACTATTTATCCTCATCGCTTTATTGTTTTCTTTGTTCCTATAAATTTAAATATTTGGAAATTAACGAAGAAGGAAGACTTTACTTTATTTTCTGTAGATGACAAATAATACGTAAGAATTTGAAGTGAAACAAATGAATAGTGCCAGAAATCTGAAGTCAGGAAAGTCAGTGGTGACTCGTGTAAAATAAAACAAAAGCCATTTTCACTGCCGCAGATTCATCAATTATTCGAACGTCGAAAAATCCTTGCGAAGCTCAAAAAAAAAAAAAAGAACAAATAGATTTTTTTTTCCATCTTCAGAAACCAACACGATGGTGTAACTCCCAGTTTCTATTCTAAATTTTGCCACTTTGCAACGAAATTTGAAAGAGCCAAATAAAAATGTAGTAACATTTACGCTCTAATGCCATGCTAGAAATAAACTAAGAAGTAGCTTAACTTTTATATATTTTGATTTCCAGTGCTTGAATCTTTTGCTTCGTGCAATTCCTAAATTGTGCCAAATACGAAAATAATGTGAAATTTAACATCACTTTCAAGCGTGATTAACTGGAGGACAGGGTTAACAACAAATATTATCCGCTTCAAAAAATTTTTAATCGAGCAATACTAACGTTCTGCTTTCTCAGTCTTTCATCCTTATATTGAATTTGTTTGAAAGACAATAAATCAGTAATTGTATCAGCATACGTTAATATTTCTCCTGTACAAATTTTACTCAATTTCTTTTTCGAGCACACATACGTTCCTCGAGATAAAAAGGTGAGATCAAAGATTGAACGGTGAACGAAATCCAATTTAAAACCGATGCTTACATTTGTTCCGCCGTTTAGCCGCACTATTTCAGAAGAAGAATGCTGATGTGTCCCGGAAGACCACCCCAGCCGATACCATCCTCCGCTTACGGGGTGAGTGTACACGAGTTTTCCTCTTTTAGAACAATTTTCGTTCTAAATCGAAAAAAACAGAGAAAAAGTGAGAGCGGTTCTAATTCGATTTTCAGTGGCGGATACCCAGCGGATGTTACCTGAGGTACACAAGAATCTTCTCCGGAGCGTACACAGTTCAGAACTATCGGGGACAGAGGCAGAACGCTTATCAGGAAGCGAGAGCGGCTTATCACGAAGTTCATCCCATTCACGGGGGCCAAGGTCAAACCCAGCTACCTGCTTCGTATCCCATCGGCGATTGTAAGTCCCTGCACGTTTCTACACGCTTCTGTCCTTTCTAATGCACAATTCCGTCGAAGAAGTCCACGCGCATCTGTCAAAATTTCAAACACTTGAGACGCGAGTGTTTCACAGATTTTCATTAATTAAAATTAGTTAGTTTATCCTGATTATAATTGCAACATTCACTTTTTTCTAAGAACGTGTATGAATTTACCTAACAAATAAATTCAACGAGTATCACTCGAATATTTAATGTTTATATTGTTCTTTGGATGTTTGAAATTTGGCAGTGTGGGGTGTACTTTTATTCACTGATTGTATATAATTTTCATCGTGTTGATTCAAAGTTTTGAATCTCGATTCCATGTATTTTTATGTGATCTGTAATTCTATAAAGGACTGGCAGCAGTTTTTTTTAGATGAAAATATTTTTAATACTTTTTCTCTTTGTGAAAATTTATGAGGATTTGCATAGACCTCAAAAGGAATTTTGTCGCTCTTCGATATAAAGCTTCAATATTTAACACATAAATACGTAAACATATAAATTATTTTATGTTACTGTTAAATACTGGTGTACAAATATATGAAACACTACAGAAATAGAAATAGTCACAAGATTTTCCAACGAAATTCCTGCAAGTTTTGAGCTATTTAAATGGAATTCTGACAAACAGAAATACATAGAATTACAAAAGTTAATTGTAGCGCAATATAATTGAACTCACATCAAACAAATAACACGCGTAATTATAATTTTAAATTCTTACCGCAATTAATCATCATGCACAGAAATTAAACAACGACCGTTGAAATTAGAATCAAATATACAAACTGAAATTACATACAATTTAATTCTCGACATTGATTATACATTCTATCCCATTGCCAAGGAACGTCAAGTTAAACACACACTTGCGTTGAAATCCCCTTTTTAATGAAAAATTTACACTCATTATCGCGGACAATATAGCGCCGTATAACAGAGTATAACCGTGCGCAGTAATAGCTTTAGCAGCAAGAATAATTAACTTACAAGTATACAATAGCATGTGAAATTCCTCCTGATGCTCTACCATTGTGCCTTCTACGTCTGCTCATCAACTTGCAGCGGGGAAGTTTAAAACAGAGCAATGTTTATAATAAATCTGGCGAGCAATTTTCGTAATAGTGGCCAAAATTTCCATTTTATTCAAGTACTAAAATATTCGTTGAAACATGGGAGAACATTAACTCCCGTTCTACGTACGAATATTTCGGGGAAAACGAAATTAACTCGTTGCTACCTAAATGGATCAATGGCGCGTGTAATGTTTTTTTTTTTCCTCCAAAAATCTCGCTCCATTGGGAAAAACCTCGAGGGGAAAAAAAAGAAGACAAAAATTCGTTCGATCGACTGACAAATCAATGGACTGACTTTTCTCTCCTTTCTCTCTCTCTCTCTCTCTCTCTCCCTTCTTTCTGATCGCATTTTTGAAAAAACGAAAATTAGCTCGCAAGGATAAAACTGGGGGATTAACTTTTAAACGGGGATTTTTTTGCCCATTGTTGTCGTGGAAATATTTCAACGCGGTGGCCGAAACAAAGTGGAGGACGCAACGACGCCATTTGTGGCGGCGGCATGCACGATCGCGGAAAAATTAGTATCGTTTGCGACTTGCACGACAAGGTGGTAACTCCTGCTAGTCCTGCGAGACCAATTATGGCTCGCGCCAGGAAAAATGTCCACGGCTTTTTTCACATCTGCTGCAAAGGAGACCGAGAACAGGGTGTTAAGATAAATGTTTAAATGAGAGAATAACATTGCACGCGAATCTATTGCAATTTGTCAGAGATTGATATCGCTGTGATGGAATGATGAATATTGAAAAATTATTAAACGAACAATGAAATGAAAAGTAGCCTTTGAGTGTTCTTCTAAATGTAGTGTTTCAAGTGTGTCACAGAGTGCTCTTTTCAAAGATTACTAGCTAATTACGCGATATTTTTTTCAACTTTAAAATATAACAGAAAAATATGTTTTGGAAACAGTCAGTCAAGTTACAATCGATCAGAACTAGATTGTAAATGTTTATGCAGATTTATATTGAACACGATTGAATGTTCAATCTTGATTCAGCAATCGCTAATTCTGTGATATTTTTATCATGCAGTTAATACTTTGTTGTACACATCTTGTTGCCCAAGATACTTCATTTCGTTGCTCCAATTTTCAAACAACTCCTAGGACATTACAGGGATGTACGTTCATCTTTAAGTTTCCCATAAATGCATAAACACTCGTCTAACCATAATCTTCCTCGCCTTGTACTTCTAAGTACAATTACCAATTCCTACGACTCGGGAAACTTTCGTAATATCGACCTGTTGCTATCTTCAGTTCCTCCCTTCCCGTTATAAAAGCTAAACGTTCATAAACGTCGCCGATTAAAAAACAACTTTTCACATGAATTCTTACACGGACAGAATTTCTCTTCTCTTTTTTTTTTCTTTTTCCTTTACTTGCAAACGCGTCCCACGGGCGAGTACCAGGGCACAGACTAACAATCTCATTGGACTTTTAAATGCAGCGCCTCTCGCGTTGCATCAGAGAAATTCGATGCATCAACCATTCTGACATTTTTTCCTTTAACCTAAATATCTCTTGCCGCTTAACGACCAGATGTATCCAGATCTTCCTTCTTTCCTCCTTTCTTTTCCCTTTTCTCTCTTTCTTCCTTGTCACGCTCCACTCGAAACAGATGCAGTCCTGATTTCGTTGGAAATAAAACGACCGAGGAGTAATTGTTTCTCCTGTTTTTCTTTTTTTTTTTCCTATAGCTTTCCTGTGTTTTTTCCCGTGTATACATGTACGTATATCTAAACCATGATTTGATAAATCTACATATACGCGTGACATTCCAATTTTACGTTAATTTGAACAGATTAATTATTCCAATCTTTCAAATCTATATTAGCTGCGAATGTTGCAAAATTAAACGAAAATTGTCCACCGTTCGACATGGAGGTCGATTTATAGAAATTTATAGGAAAGATAAATAATAAAAAATATGTAGAGATTTATAGGAAATAAATCCTATAAGAAAACATACGATGGACGTTCGAACGAGGAGGAGACGTAAGATTAAATTTAAATTATTATACAAACTAGATCACGCAGAATTTCCGTGTGTTTTTGTTTCACGTGACAAATCCCGTGCGTAGTTTTATTATTGTGATCTTAGTACATCCTAGGTACACGTTCAAAACCCACGATCTTCAGTTTTATCCAGCTTCTCGTTCCCTTTTCTTTCCTCTCTTCTCTTTTTCTCGCTCGTCTACCATCTTGGCCCAGTTCGCGGCTGAAAAATGCAGACAGTTGAAGCGTGCTCTTGGGACGATGCAAAGATGCGTTGCTTTCCCAGCCGAGCTTCCGTTCGATCGACGATCGTCGAAAAATCATCCATCTCCCGGCAACCCGTTCCCATCGATCCCCCACCCCCCACCACCACTTTCTCGTTGCATTCGATTCCGCGATATTTCTCCCTCAAGTTTCCGGCATTATTCTTCGACAGACATTTTTGAAGCATTGCTATTCATTCTTGAATAAAATTCGCGGTGATCTCTCTCGCTACATATTTATCACCACGGTCTGGTTCGTTCTTCCCTCCCGTTTGATTATTTTCGGTACTACTTCGATTGCACGCGACGACGTGGTTAAAGGATTAATTGTAATTTAAGCAAGTTCGCCGTGAGTTGGTTTTAAGAAGAAAGAAAATTGAAGTTTTTAACATTTGTTACTAGCAAAATTGAGGGTTTGTTGGAAACGTGTGGTCGAAATGGGTGCTGAATCTTATTTCGATTCCCGTACGTTCAACGTTCTTTCTTCAAGTATGAAACTTACGATCGATGTCGTAAAGAATGTAGTAGTTGTGTAAATTCATTCGATGTATTTAGAATTTTGAAAGTTTGAAACTCGTAACGTAAATTTAATCGGCAGAGTGATTTTTGTTCTATTCGTGATGACGTTTTGTCAAAATTATGTAAATATTATAAACATTGTAAATGTCAAAATTACACTTTGGATGTCTGAATCGAAACTTTGAATTTCAAAATTTATGGACGTAATGGTAGATTGATGAGTAAAATAATACACGTAATTTGTAATATATTACGAATGTGTTGTTGCTAACAGTACAGTAATGCGTAATAATTTCTATTGCAATAATGTCGAGTATCGAAAATATATATTCCATATAATCTAAGATAGTCATTTATTGAAAACTATTTGGCAAGTCCACGGTACTTAAATCGTTCATTGTACTTAAATCGTCCTTAAATTGATCGTACCGTGTCCAACGTATCCGGGCGAACGAGGAAGCCGCGGAACAATTTCAGTAAAAATTGATTTACTGCAGATTTCCATTTCGAGATTACTTTGACTCGCTGTTATTTCGTGGTCTTGATTTTTACTTGCGGCACAATTCCCGGAAAACGTTTCCTGCTCAGACCGCGGACAAGCTGCTCTTTTATTTAGTATCGCGATACTCTCAGGCGGAATTAAAAAATGATTTTCCCCCGTGAGATACTCTCTGTTCGAGCTACAGCGATTCTTTTTTCCCTCCTTTTGCCACCCCTTGACTCTCCTTCCGTGTTTTACACCGTGTCTTCGGCTCACCTTCTCCTCGTAATTTTTCTTACCTCGCTTTGAACAATCACCCGCCCCAAAAAAATAAATAACGAGAGCTTTCGCGATTCTAATTACGATAGAATTTCAGCTGCTGCTTTCAAAGAATTGGAGAAGTAATACTGCGCCGAAAAAGATCATAGGAAATTAACCAGTAATGATTTTCTTCTGAAGTTTGGACGCATAATGCCGGAGATGTATAATTTACAGCGAATATTTTCTCGATTACAATAACAACGTTTATGTTATATATTTGTGTAACATTATACATACTGTGCTGTATAATATTATTTGCACATATATTATACGTAACACGTTAAAATACTCCAAATAAGAAAATCATTGTTGATGTGAAAATTATTCTAAAAATAAAATATGACAGTCTGAATCATTTCAACCATTTTCGAAATAATAACCTTGTTTTCTATTCGACAAATCGTTTCCATATATTTAAATAAAATACTTGAGCAAACGATCGGTTGAATTCAACAACTTGTAGCATGCCTCTCAATTTGATCTTTTTGCCAACTTTACACCTTAACCATCCGAGTGAATAGTTCCAACTTACAACTCGACAACGTCGAAACTTTGAAAATTGTTCGGAACGCGCCTAAAACTTTCACGCGCGAGTGCAAGTGAATCACCTCGCCTCAACGCGAGAACGCGAAAGAACAGAAGGGTTGATATCTCTCCAGAGGCAATAGAGAAAAAAAGCGCGAGAACGACGTCTGTTCAGCGGTAGGAACCGAGTGCTTTTCGCCCAACGATCCGCCATCCTTCGCATTTCCCTCCGCCCATTTTGCCGTAACATTCCTTTTCATTTCTTTCTCTTTTTTTTTTTTCGCCTCGCGAAAATCTGACGGAAAGCATCTCTCGAATAATTCGCCTGACGCGTACGCGAACGAACGCGAGCAACCGGCTGCGAAGTGAAAGAGCGCGAGGGCATTGTGCATCGAGTGGTTGGTTGGGCTGGTGGCTGCACTTGGCCGTCACGATAGCGTTCATCGACGCTGGTTCGCGCGTATCGCCGCCACTTTCCTAGCCCCGTTTTTCCACTTTGTCGCCCGTTTCACGACGCCGATTTTTCACCGGTTCTCGCCTCAAACTGGAAACTCTCCCGGAGCGACGATTTTTGGACTGTTGGATCGTTGTTTGAGAGAGGTGGAAAGAAGTATCGGGAATGCAAATAACGGCGATTTTGTTCCTTCTTTCTTTTATCACTGAAAGTGATTTTAGTAAGGGGCTAATTAACCCAGAAAATCGGGCCTCTTCAGGTGCAACGCTGATGCAACGAAAATTAGCGATTGGTTGATTTGGGTCACGTGGTTCGTGGGCTAGTACCGAGCATCTAAAGAACTAGAATTATCGCTTAAATATTGTTCCCGCTATCGATTACGATGCAAATAATGAAATTTAGATGGAAAGTTTCAGTTCAAGTACATTTTGTGCATTACTGAACAAATACTTGGAATTAGTATAATACATAAAACAGTATTATAGAAAATAAGCAACGTTATAAATAAAACAAATTTCTACTTGCTCTTCAATTTGTTTCAGCGCTATTAAATTTTATAATTATTTTTAACATTAACATCGGGCACCAACTCTGAAGAATTTATATTCAATTAATCGCCAACGTTCGACCAACAATTTTGCAACAACTCGAACGCAGCCAATGTGAAATGCGGCATAAAATTTGCGGCGGAACGGCGGCGGGAAAAAGTCGCGTACCGCGAACTACGTTTCACGTGGAGCCACGTGTTTTTCTAAAGATCAACGTGGCAAATTCCCCACAAATCATTCGTTGTACAAAGCCAGAATTTCCAGAATTTGCTCTTCGCGTGCCCCGCTCGCGATCCGAGCAAACTCGACGGTTTTCTAGTCACGTCAACTGACTGCATCTCCCGGTTCCCGTAATTTTTCACGGCGTAGCCGCCTCGAAGCGACAGATTACGCCGCGTTTCTCACCCCCCGCGAGGCCATGTTTTTCATCCTCGTGTGAATACATGTACAATCAAACACGATCGCTCTCTCGTCGTCGGTCAGATTAAATTTCGATAGAAAGAAAAGAAAAAATGTTCGCGCGCGGTTTAGACGGAACGAAGTCTACGAAAAGTGATTGAAATCATTCTCGCTACAAAGTAAGCTGTACACTGGAGTTATTCTCTGTTCTGGTTTTACAACAAACAAAAAAAAAAAAAAGAAGGAGAAGGGGAAGAGAGAGGGACGCTACTTCGAGATAATCGACGTTACCTCCGCGTTTTATCTCGTTTTCTTATCTGTACGTCCCTGGTGCAGCTTCCGTTTTGGCGGCCGCGATGGCGATCCCAAGTGGCTGTAATTCGTACGGTAATTACGAATTAACGCGCGCTCTCGGGCACGCTCGTGGTGGCGGAGGGGACGAGGGTGGCGTTAAATTGGTCTCGCGGAGGTTTTGCCGAAATTGCCGGCGGGGAACGCGACACTTGAACGACAACTTCGCAAGCGGCCCACGGGCCAGCGAATTCCACGGGAAATCGGATAGCGTAATTCCCCGTTTGATGAATTAGCAGCCGGCTGTTTGACGGATTCTTCGTTTCGAGGGAGGAAGTGGGAGGGGGATGGAAGGAAAAGGAGATGTTTCTGATGTTTCGAAACGCTCGATACGAGCGTTCGCTATTCGGGCGGATAAGTTGAGCAATTAGTAGATAGCGGTTTCAGATGAAGGCGCGAGAGAACAGCGAGGGATATTATTAAGTAGATCAAGTGCTAGTGCGAATTTAGTTTCGCAGTTTGATTTCTCCTTTTCAAGTTATATCCAGTGTATAGTGTCTTATTTTTAAATGCTGAAGCTATTTTCAAAGTAAAAAAATTAAAGCAAAATTATATAGTTACTCTGATTCGTTTTTGTGTAATTTGTGAAATTTCGTTTTTTAATTAATATTATATGTATACATATACATATATAATATCAGTATCATTGCAATAATTTAATTGAAATCAGTGGTAAAGTTTACAACCATAAATATGTATAAATTTATAAATAACAGTACAGATTGGAATTGTATCAGAGAAATTAAAGCACAATGTACACAAAGAATATAGAAATGTTTGTAATACTGAAAAGAAAACCAATTGTTATTTGTATATTTTCAAATTTAAAATTTACTCAAGTACAAGTCGCGAGCTTCTCTATCTGCCTCGTTTATATCTTCTATTTTTATATTTCATCAGTTGAACAACTATTTTATGTTTTGTTTAATTTAATCATTCACACGTCCACTGTATATCAATACTTCATTTCACAGTAGGTGCGATAAAGGGCAAAGAAAATTGTGAAATAAAATACGTTTGAAAATAGTTTGAACGTTACAATAGTTCGTGGATTTCGAAAATCCGTAAAAAGGACGGACTGTTGAAATTTCATTGAAACACGGAGGGGACACAGTGCGCGGAATTGAGAGGACTAGCGGGATGAAATTTTGAAGGTAGCTGAAATGGAATTTCGAAGGACCGCGCCATGGAATTCTGACAGGTTGTACGTTAGAATTTCGGAGGTACGAAGAACGAAATTTTGGGAAAAGCGAAAGGAAAAAGCTGTCAGGATTTGAAATCCGTTCGCGCGTGATGAACGTTCCTTTCTTAACTTTAATTCATTTCAAAAACTAAATAAATAAAGCGAACAAATATTTTGTTCAAAAATAAAAGACGATAAATTTCAATAAAACGTGGAACAAATCTGAATAAATTCCAAATAAAGTCGTATAAAAATATATATGTATGATAAATTTCAACGAAAGCGCAAAACAAATATTCAGAATATTCGTTCTGTATCCAGATATTCGGATATCAGAATTTTTCCGACTTGCGTGAAATATGCAGTAAACATAACGCGCACGTATAAAATAAATTCCAATGCAGATATAAAACAAAATTCGAAACATAAAAATAACGAATATCAGAGTTTTTCTGACGTGCATGCAACGAACGCGATACGAATTCCAATGAAAATATCAAACAAATTCGAAACGTAGAAACGAACAGAAATCAGACAAATGTATTCCGACTTCGTTCGAAATCTCAAAAGATTACGAATTACATTTAAATTCAAAACGAAGGGTAGATTTATCTTCCTTCCGTCGTGTGACGCGTACGTAAGCCGAGTTTCCTTTTTAATCCCAGTGGAAATTTTTGATCCAAAAAAAAAAAAGAAAAAAGAAGAAAAAAAGAAAAAAAAATGACGAACTCGAGGGTAGACGAGGTTCTAACGGAGGGACCTTGGAATCGGGTCGTTCGCTTAGAGCCGGGGAATTTCCCTGGTGGTGCGCGACGGTAAAACTTAATTCTGTCCATTATTTAATTTCAGTTATTTGAATAATGCCGGCAACTTGAATTACTTTAAATTGCTTAAATTACTTGGTGAATGGGCCGTGAACAACGACAGAGAAGACGAATCGAGAGAACGCGATTTCATTTAAAGCCTCGCTAAACGCGATTGTTCATAGTCCTCGTCGAATCCCGACCTCCCGAAACGATTTATCGAGTTGACGGAGCTCGAGTATCAGGTGTGCGTTAACAGCTTCGAATACCGTTGATCCATTGACGTTTACATCCGTCTACGATAATAACTTCAACGTTGGACCGTGGATTTTTACGCAATTTAAGAAGGACACAAGAATGTGAAGAATGACACGTAGCAAAATATTCGAAACGCAGTACTCTTTACTAATCTCTTGTGCATTTTATTATAAAATGCATTGCAACATTATCTGTATATTTTGTAATAATTTTGTAATATTTTTGTAACGTGTATAATATATAAATAAAGCTAAAAATTTCTATCTGGATGCGGCTCTTTTAATTTTTCCCGTGAAAACATGGATTTGCATAAAAATCCGCAATCTAATTATTATCCTCTTGGCTTATTTAAATATTCCTCGGGAATATTTTAACTTTTAACGAAATGCGTGCAGCCTTCGGTCGTTGAATTATTTACTTTATTTTTATTACCATTGCATTGTGGAAATCTTTTTTAAAAAATTTGCAACAAAGTAAAAATTAAATTGCGAAAATTAGAAAACCAACAGAAAAAAGTAATTTGAAATTTTTGAAAATTTGAGATAAAAGGATATTTTTAAACTCTACGCCAAGAAATTTCAAACATTTTCACAAGATATCCATAATGCTCACTCACTGTACATCGTGCGTCACGTAATACACGAATGAGCATTTCTATACTTGTACGCCAGTCGCTAATTGTCATTTTACGTAGTGGTAGATGTCTGACACGCTACGGACACGACGCTTATTCTACTTGAGACAAACTGTGACGTTTCTTTTTAAAGAGTAAAAATTAATTTCTATATTACGCACTAGTTTCTACGCGCTAGCTAATATTTACGAGATATTTTAAATATTTTAAATAATTTAAATCGTGAAAGTGTTTCTCCTCAAATATTAGAAACATGTATTTCCAATATGAAATAAAAGCTTGCTTCGTTTGTAATAAATTTCATAATTCTGGCATGCAACGCATAAATCAAACTTTGAATCAAAGTATTATAAACTCACTATTGAAATCAAATATCTATCGATAATATCAATTTAATTTTCTCAATGATAAAACATTATGTATATAGAGAATGAAATATTAATTAATGACAGATTTTCTAAACTGTTTAAAAAAAAAAATTTACCAACATTTCAATTCTCCTAAAAATCACAAATCTTTACATTTATCATTTATCCTAATATTGTTTCTAAATTTGTAAAGGCAACGTAAAGGCATTGACTAAAAACAGAACAGACCTGACATGAAATAGGACTTTGCCTCAGAAACTGAAACATTTAGTTAAATAGTTAATTAAAATTGTCAAGTAATACACAAATATATATCACGTGATATGAAATGCATTATTTTACAATTTGAATAATTCGTTTAAAATAATTAAATTATTCTACTTCCGTGACATTTCCAAGCATTATTTAATATAATTTTCACAATCTTTCTACTACGACCAAATAATCAGATCAATTATTTTCCACAGTTATCGAAAACTTCTTTGCCCGCAACCGCATTCGACCGCTTCTCTTCTCGACTTTCACTTTGACTCGTCTTTCGACGATTCTGCAAGAACGTCGGTGAAAATTTCGAGTGATTCGAGTCATAGACGGGACTGTCGCGTGAATGTCAAAGACGCCGTGCATCGAGCAGTTAATCTAGCAGTTTCATTAAAAGAGACGGTGCCGACCAAACGACCGTCGACTCTGCATAAACTGGGGCGAAACGGTCCCGTAACGAGGTTAAGGATTATCCAAGCGACGTCGCCTGTTTCTCGTTTATTCGTCGTTCGCTTCGCTCGAAGGCCAGCCTCGGCGATTTCGCGGAATACACGTCCTCCGCGAGGGCGGAAATAAAATTTCGGGGAGGGAGCTTTAATTACAAGTCTCCTTCACGGAGATTCCCGTTCACTTTCTTTTCTTATATATTCCTTGTAAACTTCTGTAACACTAAATTTCTATAATACATTTTTTGAGACATTTTTAACGACTGTCGCGATTGTGTTCCTCGAGTTGTTGAAACAAACCCGAAAATGTGTATAGAAGTTGCGTGAAACATATTTTTGTTACAAATTGACGATACAACGTGAATAGCTGCCCCGAGTATTATTAATCTCACTTACACGTTAATTGAATAAATTCTGCCTTTATTTATTGATGACTGAGAATTTAGAACTCGAAGTATTTAGTTTATCGCACGATATCACGACACGCATTTGTCGATCAACAATGCTTAAGAGTGAATATATTTTTCCTGGAAAGTGATCGGTCGAAAGAGAGAGAAAATTACAATTATATTTTATATAACGACGATTTCAAAAGTTATTCTTTGTAATACTTTGCTCGTAGGAAAGGAGAATTGAATTTTACATTGATTGACTAGGAACATTGGGGAAGGTACGTTGAAATAATGTCCGTAACAGAGACAAAGATTGAACTAAGGGATGTATAAAGCTGGAATACGATAATAGAATAGTTCGCATAGCGATGAATAACGGGACGTGCATAGTAGACTACCAAAAAGGCCAGATAAAACACGAGGGGGATAAAACTGAGTACATACTTCCTGGAGGGACGTTGAAATTAATGTAGGCACACACGGTAGTAGTTGAAATTGAATTATAGTGGTTATGGATCCAAAGTATGCATAAACTATAGAATTTGTCTTCTCTGTCGCTATGCTGATGCCAATTCAAACTAAGTTAAACGATACTTCCGTGGGAAATTTCTTTTGGTCAAAGATTGAAAAAATATAACAATAAATATTACGACATATAAATAATATATAAATCCTATGAAGAGTATGTACAAATATTATTGTTAAACGAAAGTGTCTTACACGCTTCTCAAATATTTTCGCACATTTTCCCTCGCAAGTGTCCAATTAAACGCTATAGTTTACACCGTGTGACTGTATCTCGAAGTTTGTACAAAAGCCGACGGGAGGGAATCTGGAACAAATTTTGAAATGCGAGCTCGCTGCGAAGAATTAATATTCATACGAATAAATCGAATCTAATCTGCAAACGTTCCGTTTTATTGCATATTCAAGCTTCACGCGAATTCGAGCTTCATCGGCGAGCAAACACCGATCATGACAATCTAAACATTTTGCCGCGATTCGCCGCAAGTATTTTCCAAAAAAAAAACGAAGTGTTTCTATAACCTGCTTTTCCTGCTTTTATTGTCTCGACAAATCCAATACAAACACACGTATAAAGCGATCCGCGAATACCTATAACCAGAATAATCGACAACCAGTAGTTGACAGTAACCGAGTCAGAACAACGTAAATAAATAACTACGAAATGAAAACTGCGCTATCGTTGCGCTTTCATCATCGTATAACGTAACACTTTACGAAAATCAAACGCTTAGTCCGTACGTACTTGCAAACACATCTCACGTGCAAATTAACGCGTTGAAATAATAATAATAATAATAACAATAGTGTTATTTTGAAATAGTATTAATAACAGAAGGTATGGTATTAGTAATAGAAGTGCAAACGCGAAGAAAATAGAATGAAATGGAAGGGCGCGTTGCGAGCGGAATGAAAGGCCCGTATCAATCCCCGGTGAGTTTGAACGTTATCAGGGATTTAAACTTCATTACTTCAATGGGTTGGCAACATTGGTGTAATCAGCCGTGAAAAGTTTACAGATTCTGCGCTCAACTACCCGAGCCCCGGTCGTTTCGTGAACTTCTTCAGAAAGCAATTTCACCGTAGACCGATGCCGCCTATCGTAACGACGCGTTTCTATGTATATATTATACATCGTTCCACTTTTTTCATATTTCTTTTTTCTCTTTTTTCTTTTTTTTTTAATCTGATTCGCCGGTTTATCTTATTACGACCGAGTCGTCGTTTCGTTCTGTACGGAGGGTACGGAGCCGGTCGGATCGATCGAGCTGATACAACGAACTTCTAATTTAATCGAGTTAGTCCGCTGTTGCAGATCCGTAATTGAAAATATTCGCGTCGCGTTTGGACCGACGTGAAGTAAATTCGAAGACGTGGGCATAAGGGAATTTCGAATGCAATTAATCGAAATACGATATCGGTGCAATTCGATATCGGTGTTGTTGGAACAGTGCTTTTACTTCTCTGGTGAAATTTCACGAGCTTGAAATAATATATAAAATAATGTAATAATATAATATATTACGCGATAAAATTTTTTATACATAATCATAATAACACAATCGTACAACATAATATAGTAATTCTCGTATTCGAGATGTACTATATTTTATATTTTATATTTTATATTCTCACGTACGCAACAATATAATAATATACGATCATATTACAACATTCCAATTATTCGGACTAAAAAATTGTACAATCTTATTCTTCAAATCAACTGCATCAATTTCGAATCGCGTTGAAAGCAAAAGATTTTCAATCCCTACAGATTATAAATTTTCTAACACTTTTTGAAAGTAAACAAGCTCCATTATTAATTTCACTGTACGCACAATCTTAATAAAAATATAATCGTTAAAAAGCTCAATGATATCATATTGTTATGATGGTTGACACACGTGTAGCAACGTTAAGTAAATATATTGTATTTCAGATATTCACCGTCAGTAGTCGCTCGCCCGTGAAATGCTTCTTGCATTGTTATTCGCTCGCTGTTCGTTGTTCTTTCGAATCGCAGCCTGAAACATGTTGTATGTTCCGCTTAAAAAATTCAGTGTAGCCCCCATATGTGCAAAGTGGTAAAAAACTAGTTACCGTACGTACCGCTCTCCTTCGTGTCGTACAGTTTTTCCTCGAAACATTCTCCCGTGTTTATTTCACGCGGTTTACGAGTAATTTGAGTGGTTGAGTCGGGTAAATCACCCTGTTGGGTGGTTGTTGGACGCGAGTTGTACGTTATGCTTCTACGTAAAGCAGAACCTCGTTGGAATCGATTGATTCCGCACATTGTACGCGCAAAGTAAAACAAGGTTACTGTTAGCACGCGATTTCAAGTTTAAAAAGACGATCGACAATTTTTTTACTTTAAACGTAATATTCGTTCGAGTCTCTCGATTTTTGCAGCTCAATTTGAACAAAAAGAAGAAAAACAGAATAAATGAACGACAGCTCGTAATGAGACGTCAGTCACAGGGAACTTTCAAGTCGAGTCGATGATAAATCTCTGAGATCCTGAGAGATCAAAGAAGCCCGCGTTCGTCAAAAAACTGTGCTTCGACACGTTTATGTTGGTCAAATAATTTGAAAAATTATGTTTCAATAAATTCTCCACACAGTTCTGATTCTTCTTGAAAATTCCCTCGTCGAAAATGTCACTCGACACTTCGAATCTAGCACCAAAATCGAGCAATTAAAAAAAACCGTCGACTCGTCCTGAAAACGTGCTGCAATCAAAATGCCTCGCGATAAGCTGCCAGATTTAAAAAAATCGACGAACCAAAAATCGACGTGCGGAAAGGTCGTTCCTTCTTTCTTCTCGCTCTCAATAAAAGCGTCGATCCGAATCGCATTCACGCTTGTCCAAACCTGGACCAATCACATCGTAAATAGAGTAATTCAAGCTGGTTACGACATTAACTCGGTTACGGCCGACTATTCACGCAAAACATCACGCCGGTTTTGCACGAATCGCGTTTTCGCGAAAACGCGAGTTTCGATAATTAATCTCTCGCGGACAACGCGCAGTGGTAATAATTGATATTGTTTCGACCGGTGAGCGACTATTATTATTTTCGATTGAACGTTGCTTCGGTGATCCACGGAGGTGAATGGTAAACTAACCAAGGAGCATCCCGGTTAATTTACCATTATTCGTCGTCACAGTTAAGCGTTTAATTGTCGAAAAATAACAGGAAACACCCCCGCGCGAAAGGGCGCGCAGGTGTTGCCGCACCTGGTATTAGTTTCGCGTTACTGAGTTATTTCGTTACCCTCTCCCTCCCTGTTTTATCGCAGTTTAATAACACCGGATGGTTAATTATCATTGTCCGATGCTCGTCGAATTATTTGCACTCTCGGGTATTCGTTTTGGATCCTTCCCAATTTTATATTATTCTTCTCTGCCGCTGCAGGGAATGATTTTCATACATGATGATTTCATTCGCGCGCTTCTTACATACTGTAATACACAGTGTGAAAATAAGGTATTAAAAATTGCAGATTACTCGGGACTCGATATCGTACAATAAATGAAAACTGTTGATGGAGTATAAAGTGAATTAAAGAGTATTGCAATAATCGGGGCGCAGATGTTTTTGTATATTGCGCGATAGTTTTACAAACGCTTGTTTGGGAAGTTTGGGTGAAACTTTCCAACCAGCGCCATTTTTCACACCACGTGCCTCGTGTTACGAATTTGTAAATTTCAATTTTTGCATTCTCACGCAACAATTCATAAACTATGAATTTCGTTTTCGAAGTCGTCCGTGTGTGTCTCATGAATGATTAATCGGAGCAACGTTGCACGAAGAAGGAATTAAATTGTCTCGTTTCAACTTGAAAGTCCTCTTGTCCTTTGCCCTCAAAGAGATTAAAGAGCGACAGCACGTGCCGAGAGAGCTTATATCGCCGAAACAAAGGACCTCGTACGTAGTATTTTCCAATCTATCGTCTGAAAATATCCTTCCTGGGCGAAAGTATTATTTCAAGGACCTCCGGCATTCCCCGGGGCCCCGCAGCGAGGGGGTGAATATCGTCGCGAATTCCGGGGTAAACACGGAAGGACGTGAAACGACAAACGCGGACCGATATTAAAATCCGAAGAAGAAAAAGAAACAGCAGCAGCCGAGCCGAATCGATATCGAATCAAACCGTCGCGTTAAAATCTGCTTCCCTTTCTATCACTCTCTTTTTCGAGCAACACGTTCTCATCGATCGAGTTCCACACCTCTTGGAAATATTTTCACATCGCGAAATGACCGCGGTGATCATTTTTTCGCTGGACGTTTAATATCCGGATAATTGGCGTCGCAAGTTTTAAAATGCGTGTAAACTTTAGATCGCGCTTTATCGTACTTGGATTTCACATGCTTTGTTGCATGTTCTTTCAAACAAATATACTTGTTTTCAATATTCTTGAGAATATAATATATACAGTTTCGATATTCTAGGAATGGTGTAATTTCAGCTGGTAAATTAATTCTTCGTTTTAAGTGTTTGAAATTTGACAAAATTTAATTAGTAAAGTAAAATTTTTCTACGAATATTAAACGTGTTTCACTCACTGAGATGTGAGAAATTTCAAACTGCGTAGTCGTAAATTGAAAAGTTGATGAATCAAATGGAAACATATTCTAGATTTGAGATAAGAGTTTACGTTTAGATGAGACAATGCAATAATGCTATTAACCGGAAAATCGCTCCAACAAAATGGGATAGTTTTGTTGCATTGTCCTTCTTCCATCAGGCAAAATTTTATCTAACGTACACTCTGACAAACACTCGAAAAAGCAAAGAAATCGATTCACGATTTCATCGAGCTAAAGAATGACTTTTGGAAATCGCAAGCTTACAACAAATGACGAAGCAATGCGTGAACAGTCGATGGAGAATATTTCAATCATAATTAAAGTAAATTTTGTTTTCTCACCAAAGAAAAAAGTCTTCTTAAAACATAATGATACACCCAACATCGTTCGAACTTTCAAAAAAAGAAAAAAAAAAAATTTTCCTTCGCAAAGAATCGAGATCATTGGAAAACCGCGTGGAGCAAACTTCTCGCCAGAAAGCGAAAGACAAACGAAGGGAGGGAAAAAAGCGACGAGCGGAGTGCGGGGCGTCGGGTTCGATCGTTCAATTATGGACGACGTTTCGGAGGGCAGCGCGAGGGCTGCTGCGAACGACATCGATCGCTCGAGCGTTCCGGCGATAGAGGAGGTTCTAACATGAGGCACGAGACTCGCGGAAACGCCGCTGCCGGAAGTCGAGCAGGCAACGAAGAAACCAGGCTCCGTTATGTTGAACGTCGTGGCGCCCGGCAAGCTTGTTCTAACCTTACAATCGATACCGCCGTTCGTCGTCGAGAGTATTTTCGCTTTGACGCTGGCCGTGCTGTTGGCCGTGCCGCTGATCCTTCGCGTTCAGCACGCTCTAGTACGTGCGCGCTTGTTAGGCTTGCCGAGAATTCGGTCGAGAGGTTCGTTCGCCGATTCGATCGACGGTGATGGTGTTTCCTTGGGAAAATTGATACCGTTACCGAGAGATATTTATCGGATCGTGACGCGACTTTGCGCGAGTGAGGAGGGGAGGTCGTGGGCTGTTTCTAACCGATCAACGACTCGAGAGTGACTCGTAAATATGATAATGCGAAATACTTAAATACAATTCCACGTACTTTGTTCGAAATGTCGAGTCTCGATTTGTCAGAATTATCAGTTTCAGAACAGAGCTGTTATCGTTCGTTGGCAAATTTTCTTAAAATAATTCACGAATGAAATGAAGCGTCTTCAAGATCAAAAATTTAAGTTCATAATTAGCATATTAATTTGAGAAAACGATTTCTAATTTGTTGAATGTAATTTCTATATTTGTATCGACTTTCTATCTTTTAATACATTCCGTCATTTGACTTAAAAGTTGTTCGTGTCATAGCTTGAAATTATAAGGACTGGATCTGATTTGGCTAAAAACAAGTTTAATATTTTTCCTTATTTCGACAATTATAGAACATTTTGATCGACGAAACGATTCAATTAAACAAAGTTTTCTCTTCCTCCGAGTCCTTTCGATAACACACACAGTTGCCAATTCGAGCGCGATATTAAAAATTGATACTCGACGCGCGAAATGAAACAAAGTTAAACAACGCATAAACCTCGACAACACACGCACCCTCCAATCACGTCGGAGTCGAAAAAATTCCAAGGAAACTACCAAAGTAACGAAGTCTCTCTCCAAACAACTCCTAAACGAATCATCCCCTAGAACCTAACCCAAACCGCGTCCACAGAACGATATATGTATACACACCACTCTGCCGTACCAATCTCCCCTACCGAAACACACCGCCTACACCACGTAACTCAATCAAAAATTCTCTGCTTTCGTTTATTGCACGCGGCAACTTGATCGAACTTGGTCTGTTTGCGCACACCGTCGGAATATCCAATGTCTACACCAGGATAGCTCGACGAAACTCAGCGGTGCGAGGGCCAGGCAGAACCGAGGACAGCCGGAGGACCTCTGCGAGCCAAGAGAGAGCGAAGATCCCATGGTGACGACGCATTATCCGGCCTCGACGTTCGACTCGACCTCGAGCTCCAGCGTGGATCTTCACCTGGGCTCGGCGCGAAGGACGATATCTACGCCGACGATTTTACAGGCCAGCGGCGGCGACGACGACGCGTCGCCGAGAACGACGGGACACTGGGACACCGCGAAGACTCGAACGAACGTCCAGGAAGTCCAGACGACCAAGAGGAACGATCTGATCTTGAAGCAATCCTCCTCGTTCGTCGCCACGAACTCCGAGTTGCCGATCGTCGATATATCGGCGTTCGACTACGACGCGTACCGGTTCAAGCTGGTGGAAGCCGCTCTGAGGAGGCAGTACGACGATTATCAACCACCGGGGGACGTGGTGTTCAATTCCATTCATTTGAACGACAACGACTCGACCGTCGCGGTGAGACTGAACGACAGATACGACCACAGCCTGTTCGACTTCGTGGAGGAGTACTACGACGCGACCAAGGCCATGAGCAAGAAGGAGACCGAGTATTTGCACCCGTTGGACCACTTTTTGATAAAGAGCGCCCAGAAGCCGGAAACCGCGGAGAGGGAGACGGAAATTGAGAGGCACGTGGACGTGGACGTGGCCGATGCCGCTGGCCAGGACGATAGATCGCCGAGGATCTCGTTTCACGATGACACCGCTGTGGCCTCGGCGCAGAGGAGACACGGAGGTACGTTACACAAGGTAGAGTTGTTGTTGGGGAGGATATCGTCGTTGGGAACGATACGTAAACTGGATGGGACGACGACGAAGAAGAACGAGGGTGAAACGAATGGAGGAAAGTTCTCGTTGATCGTGTTTGTTGCGTTAAATCTAGAAAGCGAGCTGTTTTTTTGTCTCTTCTTGCCCCGGAAGGTTTGCAGAAACTTGTTTAATTCTGTAAATTGATTGGATTTGAAAGTTTGTTGGTGTCGTGGCAGAGAGAAACTTTTTTTTTTTTCTTGTAATTAACCCCTCGCGCTGGCAACTGGTTCGCGGACCATAACGAGTGACCGAACCGTATATACAATATTTCGTCGCTTTCTGTTTCTTTTGAACTTGTCGGTACGACATCACTGAATAGAAATTATTAAGAAGTAATAAACTTATCGTTTGTTTTGCCTGGGTTGCATTTTCTCAGTTAATTGAATCCCCGTTGATTTTTATAAATCCCGCGTGCAGTAAAATTCAAAGTACGATAAGATTGACATTCTTATTTACTTTTGAACAAGTCGGTAAATAAGAAGGAATCAATCAGTAAACGCCAGACACGGTAATTTGCAAGAGAAAAGTTAATTTCAAACACATATTTAAAGAATAAAAATTACATTAGTCGTTAGTTCGATTCGATATGATAATCCCAGGTAATAAAGGAAACTCACCAATTTTTTAAAATCGTACACACAGCGTGAAAGTCGTCAAAAAAAAAAACTTTCTCCGAAAGATCAAAGTCTCGAAAGATATTCGAAACAGCCAGGTTTCACTCGCTACTATCCGCGAGACGCGAGTAAAATTTCTGAAAGAAGATTGAAATCGATTATTCGCGCGAATTGTAGATCCGATCGCGGGAAGGAGTTTAAGGTCCCCGAGGCCGAGACGACCATCGAGCGCGGGCACCGATTTCAAAGCGTCAAAAAGATTCACGCTGCGACGATCCTCGGCGAAGGGGAGGAACGCGGCGATATTCTCCAGAACGAACTCGAGCACGGATTCAGTCAGCTCAAAGCGAGACACGCCCTCGCAGAGGCGCGAGGACAGACGAGGAGAGACTTTGTCGTCGATCGACGGGGCCGAGAGAGAATCGACGATCAGCTCCGTCGACACGGAGAGCGCTCGCAGCGAGTCCAGTAAGATCCGCGACGACAATTCCGCGAGGTCTCGCGACTCTTCCGTTGCCTCGAGGCGGCGTGCCAGAGAGAAGCCTCGAGTTTTGCCTTGGTTGACAGGGAATCCGCAGACGTCGTTCAACAAGAAGTACGGAAACCTTGGCAAGGACTCGTCGAACATGTTCGAAGCGTCGAGGCGAAGCTCGACGACGAGGAAACCTAGCATCCTGGACAAACAACGGGCCAGTAAACAGTCGTCGATCCGTCGACGGAATTTGAACAGCGTCGATCGGACGAGCGTGGATTTGAGTGTATTTAGCAGGAGCAGCGACAAAGTTGAAGACGGTTTGAGATTCAACGATGGCAGATTGGATGATCGAACGGAGAAGCTGGAATCGATCAAGAGCGAGACTGATCCTTCGAGACGCGTATCGAAGGATGCTCTTGGTATGTTAAATATAAATAGAATAGGAAAATTGGAAGCAATCAAGAGCGAGACTTTGAATTTAAATCCCGCAGTTAATTCGTCTGTTGGGGGACACGTGTCCAATCGGAATATCCCTGATAAACCGGACGATCGCGTTGGCAAGTTGCAAGCGATCGAGAGTGAAACTGAAGGGTCACCAGAGAGCCTCGGTTTGAATTCCACAGTTAACCCGTCCGATAAAAGAAACGACTCTTCGAGGCGTGTTTCGAACGCTTTGACGAACAACGTCCCCGGCAAGCAGCGTTCGTCGGCGAAAAATTCGCACGAGGCGAATCCCCCGGGAGTTCGACGGACCGCTGGTGCACCAAGGTTAGCGCGGACTGAGTCGAACGAGGAGAACGCGAGGGAGCAACGTTCGGGGAAGTTGTCGGCGAAACTCGACAAAGTTGCAGGCGACGGGAAACAAGGCTCGCCCCCTGTCAAGCCCGTGTCGTCGAAACAGCCAGCGAGACTCGAACTTTCCGCCGACGCGTCGCTTTCCGGCCAACAGCCTCGCAAAGATCTCGCGAATTTCGACAGGTGTAACAAAAGGTACAAAAACACTGAGACACCTCTGGGAGGAGGGGAGAAGAAGAAGTTGAACAAAGAGAACAGAGTGGAAACGTTCGACTCTGAGAATCGGCGAGCGAAGACAAAAAAGGGGAACCCTCGCGCGAGGGAGCGAAACACGACCGAATCTGCGTTGCTCGGAGGCAAGCGAGACGAGAAGACGGCAAGAGTCGACGTTAATCGGAGAGGAGGCTGGGATTTCGGATCAACGAGCACCGCTAGGAGCAACCTTTCGAACACCGCCGCCGCCGCCGCGTCGAAGCGCTCGCAACAAAGAACGACGACCGACTCGGCGAGGGTGAACGCCAGTTTGCGCGATAATGTGATTGGCGCTCGATCGATGGGAATCAGGTCGAGCAAGCCGGCGACGACGAGCGAGAGGAAGCTTTCGAGGGGTGGAAGACCGGAAAAAAGCGAGACGAGTCGGTCGGAGTCGAGGGAGAACGGCTTGAAGCTGCCTCGCCGTGACTCGAAGGCCGGCATAGCGATGCAGGTCGGATTAAAGAAGTATATCAAGAGGTTGAAACGGGTGCTGTCGGACCGCGACAACGCGGATATAGGGCAGTTGGCCTCGTTGAGCCTCACCGACGCCATTTTGCCGGACCTGGAGTCCACTTTGTCGTCCGTCGAGGTGCAGCAAGTGCAGAATCTGTTGAACATGGCGGAGAAGAAGTCGAAGCTGACGACGAAGAATCCGCCCACGTTCGAGAAAAAGGCTTTCTGATTCCGCGTACTGTACCGTGTCTATTGTGTTTTCCGAACGATTGATTTTGGTTTAGGAGAGAACGCTTTTTGCGAGAGGTGAAAACTGATTTTTAACATTTAGACGCTATGACGTAATTTGGTATAATAATATAGTTTGATACGATCTAATACTGTTGGCTTTAGTCCTTTCGATTTTAAATTATTAGCATTAATTTGTAACGGAACGTAAAAAAAAAAATATTTTAAATGAAAGTATCGTCAATAACTAATAAAATAAATATAATAATTCTTTAGGAATCTGTAAAGATATTTAAAGACCCAGGATGCTGCTGGAAGGACTGAAGGAGTGAGAGAGAGAAGTGAGAAGAAAGGCGATTTGCGTTTCGTCTCGGAGTCACTGCCTAGACTCATCAGTGGGGCTGATGGCAGCGACTCCTTACCCCAGACGCTTGTTGTTATAACTACCCGCTAGGCTGGGCCCGGACACCCTCCTAGCGGGGTTCCACATGCTGCTTGCTTAACATCGGAGATCGGTAGGACCTCGACGCTAGGCGCGCAGCCACTTGCGGCTTGTGCAAGTCGAGTGTTCGAAACTCGTAGTCGAGGAATCGTAGGGCCGCTACAATTCAATTATTCCTGCACTGGTAACATTAACATGAGTTTTTTAAATATTTGTAAAGAATAATAGTTTCGATGTTTCAATTTAGAAATTTCACAATAATTCGTAATTTCGTAAACTTTATATTTAAATATAACATTCGAACGTCAAAGCGAAATCAGAAATAATTAACAAAATATTTCAAGAGTTCCATTTAACAATTAAAAAAAAACTTGTTCGGACAAACAAATTCTAGTGCACGTAGCTTCATCTATTTCATCACGGGCAACCAATCATTTTTCAATTGCGCTACAATCCACGTACGTAACAGTCGATGTATAGCCCACTGCCTATTCATGAACTCACCAGTTTTTTGAAAATCTATTCAACAGAATGTGCGCATGCCACTGGCGTCAGTGGCTTCGTTTTAAAAAATCAAGAAAAAATTCAGAATCGCGAATCTGTGCGATGTTGCGTGAAAGTTATGCTGTCAGTAAACGACTTTAAAACCGTTCGATTCAATAAATAACACTGTCGGATCGATTTTAAGCAAAAAAAAAAAAAAAAAAATTCTTCCTAGCTACTATACAATATTTCAAACAAAACGTCAAACATTCATCCAACTTTTACATCTCAAATAATGGTATTTTGTTGAAAACTTGTTGCTCTTACTCTTGCAAAAATTCCGTCATTGGCCAAGATTTGCTCGCACGGTAATTTGCCAATTGTAAGTGACAACATTGATAGATATTGACAAGTCACAAACGGTAGTTTGTAAATGTTCCTCTTACATTTTTACAAGTGCTGTGTTAACTAACTTTCATTTGTTTTGCAACCAAAATTTCTTTAAAAAATTTTACGTATTTAAAGCCGTATATATCATACATGGCGGTATAATAAGAGTTATACCACTGATATTATATTATAATATATTATAAATCGTGTAATTTTCAACATTTAAAAATTAATAACGTTATTAATTAGCGTGCAATTTTCAACTCTTAATGATCTGCGCTGAAATTGCGCGGTATCATCAACTTCTAACGCTTAGTAATTGCTAGAATTATTCTAGCATCATACATTTTAGAGCATTTAAAGATCGATTTAAAGATCTTTTTCGTCGTGTGATCTTCCAGCGGTTATAAATTCTTAACGGAATTCGCTCACTCCTGGCGGAAGTAACTCCCAAAAGTAGAAATATCCAACATATACTCGATCTTAATTCCATCAAACATAAATGCAATATAGGTCGACATCATATAGGTCGATAATTGAAAATCTTTCTTCCTCCTCCGAGTTGCTCTTACTTTTTCGAATTTGTCATTTTTCACTTTCAAACATATGAAACGAACGATTCTCTGTCAATTAAATAAATAGAATTACAAAGTTCAATTATTTCAATGGTTTATGCCATCAATGTGACTCTTACACAATTACAAAAAAGAGAAGAAAAAGTTTGCTTAAATCTGATATTCTTGAGCAAAACTTTCTTCAGCGAGCATCTTCTCCTTTCTTATATAATGTGATTGGATCTCCCCCTCCTATAGGATCAAAAAACGATGTAATAATAATATAGCAATTGCTCCTGCTAATACTGGTAAAGATAAAATTAACAAAAATTACAATGATCGAAATATTCCTTCAAACGTACGCCAAACTTTTTTCCTTTCCAAAAAAAAGTTTCTCATTAATTTTAAAAATTAAATTTAAATTACTAATTCGTTTCAGTAGGAAGTGGTTTTTCGCCCACTCTGTACATACGGTACGAACTCGATTCTCCGTCAATTGAGCATACGAGATTCGTTCAACGAGGCCCAACTGTTTCAGTGATTTATGCGTGGTCGTCGTCGTTGGCGATCGTGTCAACGACGAGCCTGTTAATAATGCATCGTAAGGAACGAGAACGACGAGGAGAGACGAGCAAAGGATGACGGTCGAGACGTAAACCGTCGGAGAAGAGACGACAAGTGAGCGCGTGCACGTGCACGTGTTCCAACTTTCCACGACGGGAGACGACCCACTTGCGGAAGACTGGGCAAGCTCGCGACACTTGGACCATCTCGATTCTCGCAATCTCGTTTGAGCTTTACGACGCAGCGCTTAACGTTCAAGCTGCCCCTACGATTCTCTTTCCCTCGGTTTCTACGAGTGGCTCGCGAGAGTTTCGCGCAGCAGCGAGTAAAATATTCGACGTTCGTCGTAAACAAAGAGAATGAATACGGCCGGCTTTCCTCAGGGTGAAATTTCGATTCTCTTCTTTTCGGTTCTGCGTTTGGTCGCATCTTTTATTCGTCGATTATACTCGGATTTATATTATATTTGAGAAGCATCAAGTTGTATTTGTAACGTGTAATATATATATATGATATATTTATAATTATAATTATAAATATATTTATTACGTGAATTTCAAAATTATTTCAATATATTTGTATTATATTCCATTACATATTATATAATGGTAGTTGTTGAAGTAATTCAATATACTTTGAATTAGAGTCAAAACTGAGTAATAGTAATTTACATAACTCTATATATATATATATACATACACAATTTAACTTATAACAATGAAACGATTCAAAACTCGAGAAAAGAGACGAAGAAATAAAAAAATATATACCATTTATAGTTAAAACAAAAATATCAAGCGTGAAAATTCTCGTCTAATTATTCGACATTTCAGAGAACTTCCCTTCTCTTTTTATTTTTTTTATTTTTCCTTTGGGGGCAGGGGGGTAGTCCTTTCTTTACCATGATATTTTAATTATTCCATCAAAATAACGAAATTCGTTCTTTGTTCCGTAATTTTTATAATATTATATTTCTCCTATTCTCTTTGGAGTTACCTCCAACCGCTGTTTCTTTCGGGTTGTTGTAAATTTTGTTGTTCGAATGATACTTGGGAATTTTTTTAACTGTATTTCCTTTCCTTTTCAAGTCTTATCTTTAATTCTCCCGCCTTCTTTCCCGCAATTCTCTTTGACTTTCACAATTTCTCGCTGTACGTGCGCGTTTCATGCACTAGAAAACAGGCATGTTCACAGACGGGAACTTTAATTTAAGATTTTCTTCAGTTTAAGCATTCGCGCTACTTTCAGTTCTTAAATTAATCATTGGAAAATTTCATTTGCTCGCTTTTATGTATGCAATTATATAACTATGTTATTGTGAAAATTGATTACAATTTCACCATTAATTTTCATTCATATAATCGAAATTTTGCATATGCATATATATATATAAAAGTTCTCAAATATTTCAATTATTAGAATTTCATTGTAATTACAAAAATTCTCCGATTCAATCGTTCCAATTTCATACTAAAGTATCGTTCTTGCTGAAAGGGTCAAACCTCTTCTACCCGTCGAAAGACGCGATGGAAAAAAAATTCTGAAAACCGGTGCAGTCGTTCAATATCGAAAGTGGCACGAGATTAGAAGTAGAGGCACGGTTCTACCTCGGTTCAAAGAGTTAAGGTCGCGCGAAACAATAATTCAAAAGACGGAGACGCCGAGCGCTTTAACCAGGCCGATGACGATTAAGAAAGCGCGCCAGCGTTTCGAGATTCAGACGACGTTGATTAATATTCGCGCGCGTGCGGCCGCGTTTACGGAAGTCGCGGAACAGCTGATTTATATTCCCGTGTCCGGATGCAGCACGCAATTCCGCCTCGGGAGAGCTTACCAGAGCGCCATTAACAATATTCGGGTCACGCGACTTCTTGCCTTTGGCGTTGTCATTGCAGCTATCGCGAGATACTATGCTGATAGTGGCGATTTCCGACAATGTTGCAAATATCGACTATCGGAGAACTGCTTTTGGTTTGTTTGTTTTTTTTATCGACTACGTTAAACATGAAGATAAAATAAAGATAAGAGGATAAGGAAACGTTGATTTAAAAATTGCAACCGAGGGAGAGATTTATCCCGGGGCGTGCTTCAAAATATAGTTTCGCGCGATACATACGTAATTTTCGTAAACAGATTAACTTGCGTCGTGTTGAATGACGTAAAATTCATAGTCAGGTCGTTTACGAGAGGTTCGAAGATAGAAAAATCGTACAACGTATAATACATTTACAAAGTACATGCATGTAGTATGTAAATATTATACACTCGTATATATATATATATATATATAAATTTGCTATTTTAATTTGTTTATTAGTTTCTGCCTCTTTCTTTACTATTCAATAGATAAAACGATTGTCGAAATGAAATCGTAATTTTATTTGCAAGGTTATCGAAATTTCTCTGCAATTATCACATACTAGAGTGATACTCGAGAATAATTTTTCGTACTGATTCTATTTATATTTTTATCAGGATTTTTCAAGCCAATATAGACGAAAATTTTAGAAATCTGTAAATTATAAAAGTCGAATGTGATTCATTTTTATCAAAAGGTACATTGTCAAATTGAGAAATATTCGGAGCATCGAATGATTTTTTCTATCAAGCAACATTTGCTTTCGTTGAATTTGATTTGAAGTTTCACGTCTTTCTTAGAAAAAGATAATTATTACACATGTACTCGCGTTGTTACTATTAAAATTTACACTTCACTCGCAGAATCATCGAAATAAAAAGTACAGGCCATTGTAAAGTTCTTGAGCAACGAAACGTTCCAGAGTAATTAATGAAAGAACGAAAGGTCGCATTAATTGTGCGCTCGTGAAGTATTTAACCGCTCGTCCGAACAGTTTAATTTTCACCGTCGAAAAATAGGCAGACTATCGATTATTTTCATTGTACGTTGCATAATGCCGTTAATTGCAAATGCGCCGTCGGAATCGCTAACACGTGTTACGCGAGCGAGCGTAAACCGCGTTTTATCGGCCATCTAAAATTCCGCACGGTAAATAATTCTAACGCCAATGAAACCGGTGAAATAAAATCCGTAGCTGCGCGGCTCGCAGTGTGCGCAGCGAGCAATTTCAATTAATTTGTCAAACTCTTGAAAAGGAATTGTCACGCAGGCAGCCAAAAATTTCTTGCTTCCCGTTTCAAAATTATACTTTTACCTACACTGAAATTACTCTACTTCTTCGTTACCTACTGTCGACTTTTCTCAAAAGAAAAGTAATTGTCCTTTTCTGAATTTTTCGAACTTTTTTTGGACAATTGAAGGTTCCAAACATCCACAGATTATGATAAATAATAAATATATGAAAATATATTGAAATGGGAGCACTTGTGTTATATTTATCAAAAATGAGACAAAATTTTTATCCAAATCCCAGTTTCTTTGCTTGTACTCGCAAAAAATGAAAAATTGCACAAATAGTCTGGTTTTGATATTTAAAAAGTAGACGGACTGTAGTATCACGTTTATGTAATATAATGTCAATAGGTACCAATTACAATATACGATAATATGATATATAATATAATTGGTATAACAAGTACCAATTATTGGCACACTTCTACTACTTCGTCTATTCCTTTTTTAGTATTTTGTCCCATTCTTTTTCTTCCCCTCCCCATTGTGTGATTTGATTTTCGAAACCTGTCTGCAATCCTACACTCCCTACACTCGTTGAAGCGCGCTATTCTCGCGGGTTTTCAAGAATTCAGTCGCTATTCAATGGGAGCATTTGAAGCCCTTCGAGTCTTAACGCACGTACGAGAAGTTCTCTCGTACGGACGTACGAAAAAATTGTGGCGACGTCAGAACAGGAAAATAATATAAATTTTCGAGGTTCGAGATCGAGAAAGGATGTTACGTTTATGCATCCGTTGGTGCAGTTTTTTCTAACTTTTAAAAAAGTTGCTCACTCGCAACTTCCAGCAATTGAAAACAATTAGTACGCGTGAAAGTTTAAAGTAATTAAAATATTAATGCACAGGTGTGCAGTTTTAGCAAGCAAATATTTGTAAGAAAGGAGAGTATTAATAATACTCTTAAATAATATTAAATTATAGCAATAAGTAGATTGTGGGCTTTTTGTCCATTTATAGAATATTCGAAAATAACTATTAATTGTAACACTGTGATACTGATATATAGTGCAACATTACATTGTTACAATAATATAATAAATTAATTAACAATTCAATTCAATTCAATTCGCTTGTTTCTCTTTTATACTCACGGTATCGGTATCTTCTTAATAAGTGCGATAATAGTAGTCAGAAGTTCATACTTACACGTTCACAAGTTGTTTCTGATCTCACCTTCAATGGCAAAACTGGCATCAGCCTCCAACATCTGTAACAGACAATACGGAATTAATAAGAATTTAGAGAATTTACAGAAGATCTCCAATCCTGAAATTTAGAGAATTACGAGAATTACGAAATTACAAATTTATGAATTTGTCCAGATTTTCGAGATACAGAACAGCACGATCGACGATACGAAAAAATGTAATTTCATTTTTTCTCGAATCAATTACAACGTATAAATTTTAATTACAAATTTCTCCTTGATAAACGTTCATATCCATCACACGGCCAACGTTCGATGCTCTTTCGGTATAGACACATACCCGTGAAATTATAAAATACCGATACTGGAATAATGAAATTAACTAATTAATAGAACCCACCAGCTATCTCTGAAATATCTAAAATCAATTTCAATATCAGTTTAGATTCAATTCAATTTAACATCGAGATCGAATGTAATAGGACGGATTAAATTAACAATATATGGAAACATCGAGATTAAAAAAAGTGTCTAATACGCGAAGAGAGAATAAAATCCGCGCTCGAAATTGCTGATCAAGTCCTCTCGATGGCCGGACACTTACGGACAGCAAACCTATTAGCGAACCTATTGATCGACAAACGAGCAACGTGATAAACAACTCATTGATAGTCATCGTGACAAAGAGCGATCTTAACGGTCAATTGATACAGTAGGAAGTGGATATTGCCTCGTCAAGCTCTATCGACAGTTTCTAGTGTTCGCTTAACTAGCGAAGTCTCTTGTGTGCGTGTGTGTGTGTGTGTACATACATATAGGTGCATACCAGCGAGCGTTTGTTCGTCGCATGATTGCGAATAAGTAGAACGGAATGTCTACGTCTGTCGTTTGCGAGGCTAACTAAGCTGCTGGTACACTTTCCCAGATGACCTAATGCTATTCGTATAATGCATGCACATTATCGAATCGTCGTGCCGTCGCAACGAGACGCAACAAAATCGATCGAGTGTCAACGTTGACGATCTTTGAGCTCCGAGTTGCGTACTTCTGGTCGTTTAACAACGATAACAACGCCGATTTTTGGAATTCTTTAGTGGCTATAGAGTTCTTTCTTTCTTCTTTTTAATTTGAAGAAACTTCAAAAATTTCCAATTCCAATTCGATTAAATTGTTTGAAAACGTAGCTTAATTGTGGCACTTAATTACACCTGTTGTTTGTTAAATTGGAAATTTTGTAAAGTTATCGTCGAATGAAACATTTTACAATATCTCACAATAGTTAAATTTGTTAAACATGGAAAATACAGACGAGAGAAATTGAAATTATGTTATTTAATGTTTCTCGCAGTTTATTCAATGTCGATAGACTTTGAAGTATCGATCGTGAGACTGCCGATGAATAGATCTCGTTCCAAGAAAAACAACGCAAATGAGATTCTGACAGATTATCGAGAGAAATAATATTACTTCAAAGCTCGATAATCACTCTTTTGTATTTCGGCCGGCTAATTATCTCCGATGCAGTTGAAGCTAATTTATTTCCTTCTTGAAGAGTGTTATTTCGAAAGTTATCGCGATATTTATTCCACCAATTAACCCCGATGTAATGAATAATTCCAAACTTCATCTTCAACTGAAACGCATTAATTTCACAAAATTTCATCAAGCTTGTAAATTCACTCGAATGCTTTATGAAAAAGGATGACCATTGATAAAAATTGATGCAATTTATCAACTAACCGTATTCCACACCCCGTGTCCTTAAACGAAAAAAAATACGTCAGTCGTGTAATTCGAACAAATGAAATGAAACGAAACGACAGTGTCGACAGAATTCTACAAAAAGGTGAATGAATAAAAATTAGTGGAAACGAATAATTTTCAGTTTTAAATCACGAGAGTGTGAATTGAAATAAAATCCAGAATGGAGAAAGGAATATCCCATCGAGTCGAAAAAAGGAAAAAAGCATCCGCGAATTCCACAGCCGAATGAAGTTTCGCTGGCTGGTGTATCTCGATAGTTGATATAAATCGTTGTCGTTAAATAATTACTACTCTCGCAGCGATCGAGCGGCAATTTATTAAGATTTATGTCATAAATGGAAAATGGCTTGTCATTCGTCGGGACGTCGATTCGTCGTATCGGAATAACGACTCGTCGAAAACAAACGTACACGAGAGAAAAAAAGAGGGAAAAAGGAAAAAAGGAAAAAAGAAGAGAAAGAGAGAGAGTACAAACGACTAACAGGAGGAGGAGATGAATCGTCGTTCGATGACTCACTTTTTTTTGCTTGATCGTAAATCATCGAACCTCGATCGATATCCGATTAACTATTGGCGTCCGTAATTCAGACAGATACCTAAATCCTTCCTCCCGCTGATTTATCCTCGATAGATACGGCCGCGTATCTGAGTGTCTCGTTCTTCAACCCCCTTCTCATATCTCTCTTTCTGTTCTTTCTCGTCGTTCCTGTCGCGAGTACACGCAAAGTATTTACAAAGTTCGACGAATAAAGTGAAACTTTCAGACAAAATTTTCGAAATTTTAAATTAAAGTGTAAGATTCTGCATTCGTCGAAGGAGATCTCTGTTTCAGCGCTGTTTCTTTAGAACTAGCCGACTAAGAGAATCTTTACAATACGATAGGTATCATTCGTGCTTACTGCACGAGTTTTTATTTATGTATTTTACGAAAACTCATTTACAAAGTCTCTAAAAATACACTGTTTTATATATGTAACAAAAATCACCAATTGGTCATTCTGATCATTTTGGTAGTTCCAGTGTTGATTCTGTTCGTTTTTTATGAATTTGCATGAAAATCCGCAATCCATTTGTTGTTTTGAATTATTTTAAATTATATTACTTTAAATTATAGATCACTGACGATAAGAGAGTTGGATATGACGTATCTGACTAAAAATTGAGAATTTCGCAATTGAATTGGAATTTTGGCGCGTATTTCAACGTGACGTCAGCTGTGAATGATTTATGGATCTCTTACGTTCGCAGCTTGCGCGCATAATTTCCTACGATATACTACTATGTTAATGTAAATTCTTCATAATGCTCCATTACGTTAATCCTTTACGATCTCGCGTCGCAAAAATGCTCGAGATCCAAACACTTTTATTTCAATTTTCAAACCAGGACGAGAACGCGAAGTTTTCGAAATTAAAATCATAAAAAATTTAAATCATAATGTTATTCAATGGCCAGACATTGCATAGTCAAGAAGCGAAAACAATTTTTCGCTGTTACAGTGCCTCGTTATTATTAAATTTTCTTTTCATTATTCGCGATACGCAAATGGCAAGTAAATTCGAAAATATTCGACAATGTGATTATAAATTCAACAATTTGTGATTATACTTTCTTGCTGTTTGAAAAATATGTTTCAGAAATAATAATTAAAATTTCATTGAAATTAATGATTTTTCGCTCCTGCGTCTATACCTGTATGACATTGAAACTAATTTACGTATTAATTTTTACGAAATACTTACCACCAGGTTATTTCCAATTCCTTCGAATCCGTTCTTTCTTCTTGTGTCACTTTTCCCATTTTTCTTTATAAAATTAAGCAAACAACAGCTTCGGTGTAAATGCTTGAATATTTAATTCAAATTCTATTGTCAAATTCAAATTGATTTGTCATCGTTATTTCAGACGTCCTGTGATTGATATTTCGCGATTTGCTGCAAAAACAGTGATACATTCTGTGATTGATCATTACATTTTACAATTTATTAAAAATCAAGGGTGCGTGCAGAAAAATATTTTAAAACCTTTCCGTTGTACGATACTACATATAAAAAAATTACTTTTCAACTGCAACCATGGTTATTTATTTTATTTATTTGGAATTATTTTATAATATTCGTTCGCGTGAAAATGGCGGCGAAATATTAAATGAATATTTTTGAAATTTATCTGCTATTAGAAAATATCGAAAATTGCTTTTCAATCTTATTTTCTTTTCGTTTTATTTACAGAATTATCAGATGCAGGTATATAGGTATTCCTCGGATATTCTTATACGTCTATAAATAAAAACTTGAAGCCACTCCAGGGTTGACGAGGAGACGACGGCAGAGTATCAAATAAAACAAGTTATAATATAAAGATCGTTTTCAAATTTTATTTTCCTTTTATTTTATTTATCGTTTCAATGTACCTCACATGCATCTATCTACGTCTAATATAGAAATATCGGTCTTAATAAACACACACACACACACTTGTCAAACATTAAAGACTCATCGTTACTACCAATTACAAAAAACTTTCATTTTTTTCTTTTTTTTTTTTTCGTTTCACTCGTTCAAAAAATCGTCGTAATTACCAAATCATTCCTACTAATTGTAACCACGTGATTATTTTATTTATTCGAGACGATTTTTAACGTATCTATTCTACATGTTCATACACACCTGTAAACACCTGTTGCCCAATAAAATATATTCAAACGCATTGACGAAACAACGTCGTCCTACAGTGAGAGTGGGGGGAGGCTCCACGACGCGCGACCTTGACTCGCAGTCAGCATCGAGCCGTACTGTATCAATCTAACACGGACGATTCTCTCTCTGTTCGCAGATCGGCAATATCAACTACGACAGCTGCACGATCAGCAACAACGACGCTCCTCGAGGACCGAACACTTGTCCTCGCCGGCGACTCGTTACGGTAGGGGCCGCGTCGAGACGAGAGTACTGCCGCGGCGAAAATGCTGCGCGTAAAAGGATCAGCGCCCGATTGTTGCGCGAACAACGAGAACCGCGATAAACCGCGCAAAAGTACTTTAACTGTCGAGGAAAGGCCCGGTTGTCCGCGGCTCGCGCCGAGCGAGTGAAGAGACGGTGGAAAAGGCGCGGTTTGTTCCTCGCTTCAATCAAGTCTAATTCAAAGCCGATCGGTTTCGCGCGACGTGTGACAGGCCCGCCACTTCGATTCGATGGATCGATTGCGACCCAATGAGTACTTTCTTTTTCTTTTCTTTTCTTTTTTTTTTTTAATTGAACGATTCGTGATCTTTGGATTTTAATTCTAAACCAATTTGTTTCATTTTCCTTTCCTTTTGTGTTTCTTTCTCAATCTTTTTTCTTTTTTTTTTTTTTTTTTTTTTTGGTATAGTAAAATTACACTTGTATTGCATATAATGAATCTCTCAAAGATCGTTAGTTTCGTTGATTTTATAAAAGTCGACAATCTTCACTTCAACTCGAGAGCTTTGAACGGAGTATCCTTCGCTCTCTAAAATAGTAAACTTTTTCCAAGGAGTATGGACAATTGTAACTGAATAATTGTTACTGTAAGAAAAGATATTGATGAACGGAACGTTGCATACGTGAACTGAATTCTTTTGTTCAAGCGAATCGTTTAAAGCTCGCGTTCTCGGTATCATTTTATCAGAAAATCCCAAAATTGCTACTTCGAAATGATTAAGCTGACTGTTACAGTCAAATGTCTAAATAATCTCTCCGGTGACTGGGCCGTTCCAGAATATTCCGAGTTTAAAGAGAAAAGGGACAATCTTGTTTCAAATTCAATTAAATTTTTTAGACCGAGCTACTTCTGACGAGCTACTTGCAATTAGTCCTGTACAAACTTGTACCGTTAACCTACTTCTCGGACAACCGAACTCGAAAATTAATTAAATTTCTAATATCTTTATTTTTGTATATTTCGAGTTTCAAACGACGAGGAGGATTATGTTACTCTTTGCGGTGAATTTCCAACAAAATTCCCATTAGTTCTAAATTTGGATACATTTGCAAATCCTTTTGTCATTTCTAAATTCACTTACTGTCGTTTAAACTGTTTTATTTGCAAATTTGAACATAACCTCATTCTGCGACGAATTATAAGAAAACAAATTCGCAATTTCGAAAGAACATCTAGTTTCATTTGTTTTATTCCGTTTGACTCCTTTTTAATCGCATTGATCTTGCCACGGGGACATAAACCTTGAATGGATAATCCGCAAGGATCACGAATCTCAAAACACGTCGTACGAACAGTACGTTGATTTAACCTACGTGCTCGTAGATCTGCGCGTGGCAGATTTATTCCGAACCACGCAACTATCTCGGAACGAGCATTGCCATCCAGCACTGCCTTTCGCAAATTACATCTAATAATGATCAGACTACGGATTTTCACACGTTGGGAAAAATTCGCAAAATGCAGTGACACAATATCGAAAGATAGTGTATACGCGAGATAGTGCTTTTTGTAACACTTATTAGCACATAAAGCCTAGATTTTACTATTTTAGTATTTTATACCGTGAAAAATACGAATTAGCATAAAAATCCGCCGTCTGCTGATAAAAGTTCTTGAGAACTATGTAAGAAAAGAGAGAGAGAGAGAAAGAGAGAGGAATTTCAAAAAAGTACTTCTTTTCGTTTCTTTTGCCATTTCTTTTTTTGCCTTTTTTTTTTTAAATCTTTCTTTCTTGTTCTTTGTAATATACATATATATGTATGTATGTATATATATATATACACATACATGTATCCGATACATCAGTTTTATGCATTTATTTTATTGTAATTTCCTTTACGATTACGTTATTCTTTAACAATGATATGCGAGTGGCGTGGAAGGGTATCAATAAATAATAAACGAAATTTCGCCTACATTTCTTCCTTTCCGTTTCTCGTCTTTTCGTTCTCATTCTTAAACTCGCCATTCCCAATTTAATTTTCAACTAAAATTCAACCCTCGTGACACTGACAATCGACATGGTTTACCTTTGTCCGATCCTTTTTTTTCTTTTGTTAATAACAAAGAATAAATATACTACGATCAAATCCTCGTGAGCAAGATGTGTTCAATTTCACTTGAGAGAGAGAGAGATCAAAGTTTAGAAGAACGAAGAAATTGCCAAACGAAATTGCCAGCGAGAGCAATTCGTTCAGAGCGGCAGCAACGACGTCCTATTTTAATCAATCGACGACCGAACGTAACCGAACGTAACCAAACGAAATTACACGTCGCTCGGTGTGTCCTTATTTCTGGTAAATTTAGCGATTTAACGCGGCTAATGGGCGTGTAACTCGACAATAGACGCTCGATCTAATGCAGCCAATACCCCCTGCGCTAATGACAGCCAATTATACCATCATCTGCGCGGGCCATGTTGTCCTCCACCGTTTATGGAAAGTACGTGCACGTACTTGGGATTAGAAAGGGATTGCAACACGAAAGTAACGTCATCCAGAAACCACCGTGATCACGTCACTGATGAAGCAATGAAGCGACTATTTGTGCAAGGTGTGAACAACTGAACAACATTGAAACGCTTGTAGAAGAAGATTAATGGGGGTACGCGTTTCTTTATTACCCATTGTGAAACTGGAAATTGGAACGTTACCGTTGCACTTGATTGCTATTAAAATGCACAGATTGTATGTAAAAAAATGAAACGATTTTATATTCAATCGTACTGTGCAAATTTTTGGTATACTTTTGGTATAGAAGATGTTGTGAAGAAATTATAATTACAAACGTATGATTGCAATTATAAATAAATAAATAAATATATTGTATGCAATCCGCGCATTTTTGCAGTATCAAAATATAGATGCACAAAAATTTAGAACGTGTTAAAATTTGAAAAGGAATAATCATTCCCTCTCATAGACGATTATATACATTTATCACGTTGGACAATTAAAATTCACAGAGTGGATAAATTTTCTTTTCCAAAAATTAAAACATTTATGTTCACATGCCTCGCGAGATAGAAATGAATAATAAGATTCGATTGAATTAAAAATCACGAAACCGAATAATTTAATCCTCTGATCGAACGACTAAAATTGCTCGAAGTATATTTCCGTTCAAAAATCTTGCAACATTTTTACTTTTAATATTCAGTGCTTATCGCGAAATGTGTATATTTTATAATGCAATATACACATCGTAATAATACAACGTAATACGATATATTAACAGAGTCTTTATCACATAAAGTATGTTTTATGTTTACTCCATTTAATTGAATCGTACGTATTTATATTTATCGTAAATACGACAATTTATATCGCACACTGCGTACACGATTTGTACTTTTATATCAGTGAATATTTCATTGCGACAAATACAGCGTGCACTCGTCCTAAAATTTCCGAGCGGGAGTGTCCATCGCGAACCATCGGACGATTGTATCGCGAACAGTCCCGCCCAAAGCGAGCAATACGTACCTCGTGACGAGATACGAAGGGTTCCGAGAGAAACCAGCCAGAGGGACCGGGCCAAGAAAAGACTACGGAAACGCGGCGGTTTCAGGACGAAAGGATCACTCGAACAGAGTGAATCCAAAATTAATCGGCAACGGTGAGCAGAGCTGTGCAATATCTCGCGGAACGTCGTTAATATTTTACGAGGAAATTTTCGTGTATCTGCGAAAGGAAGCGTCAGAGGCAAGCAAACCTCCTCGTTTCCTCGCTCTTGGGCTGGAACGCTTTCGCGTTCCACGTGAACCAAATTCGCGTGTATTAATGCACAACCACCGGCGTATATACCAGCCGTAGTTCCAGACGATGCTTCTGTCATCGCCAGATTCCTACTTCGCCGAATAACATTGTCGCGAAGGTAGTGAATACTTAACAAGCGCGCCGCTAGACAATAGGCTATTAAGGACGAAGACCGGCATGGCGAGCGACAAGAGTTGAGTTCTATGTACCTGTGTAGTGAGACGGTTAATATCGGCGCGCCAATGGCTCTGGCTTCGCGTTTCCAATTTCCAAATGTTTTCTTCGTTCTTCATTTCGCTCTTCTCCTTGACTCTGGTTCTTTTGCTTGACTTTTCTTTTTTCCCCTTCCATTCGACGCTTATTTCTCGGCACGCTGAGCAGCGATACAGTAAAATTCTTGTTGCTTAAGAGTTTCACTGAGATTCTGCTCTCTACTGGCGATTTTTCGTCCATACGCATTTGTATAATTCAGGTTCAAACACGCGGATTCGACCGAGATTTGTTCGATCGTTCGTTTAATCAGACACTGATTGAAATTTGGCTCGGACAAATAGAGTTCTATCGGATTACTTTTTATTTCGGTTGTTGGCCAATATAATGGAAATTGATTTGTCGAGTTGCGATCGATTTTTTTAGGAATTTCGTTTACTTACCAAAAAAATATTGGTCAGTTAGTAACTATAAAAATTAATTAATTGAATATCCTATAAAAGTAAAAAATAATAAAATACTGTTCAATTCTCTGTAATCAATAGGAGGAAGTTATTAGTTAATTTCGTAGCTCCGATTTATATAAAAATACTGTTTACTTTTTAAAAGCCCAACTTCCTCGTATATTTTTCACAAATGAGACTCTGACTTTTACATACAATTAAATTAACGTTTCAGCACCGTGAGGAGATGATTAATTAATTCGATGCGTATTATTCTTTTAATTGTATTACGTACCTTACAATAATTCTAAATGATACCTGTGTTATCATAGGTGAAGGAATGAATATAAAATTAGTATGAAATTTACATTTAGAAAGAAATATCGAACACCACCTACGCTTCGTTGAACTTGGTGAACGAAATCCTTTCTCGAATTACGAAGCAGTTAAACGAACGTAAAATTCAATTATTGAAAAGTAACATTGACCGTACTGCGCAATCACTATTCGTGACGGAAGTAAAAGGAAGAAAGATACACGTCTCGTCGAATCTCTCTTGACTCTCGCCTCCTTTATTTTTCGTTCTAAAAATTACGACCTCGAACGCAGACAACGCAGCTTATCGACATGTTATAACTGAAGGTATCACAAACTTTTTGATGACCTCTAATTACATTTACCGTATATTGTCCCTATGTTCAGCTAATCGGTAATCTCGATTATTATCCCTCGCCTCGTGGGCTTTGATCGAGGGTTCAACAAAGGTTAATTAACCCTCGTGACGTGACACGCGTACATCAAAGGGTTCGAATATAGCTCGTACTCTGTAAAAAGATTTCGAATTTTCATTCGAAAGTTCCCAGCAATTTCGCACGGTATTATTTTCGCAAACAGCGGTTACACTTTGTGGAAGTTTACTCTCTCGTTGCTCGTGATTTACACAGAGTGTACTTTAATTTTTCAAAAGTTCCGAAATATATAGTATCCTCTCGGACACTTCTCTCGGAAAAATGTAAATTCATTTAAGTTCCATTCAACTTATAAATTTCGAATATCTTCCGGGGGAAGGGGGGGGGAGGGGGGAGGGGGGAGGAGGGGAGGAAAAACTTTTCAAATCATTCGAAGAGAATTTCCAGGTCGCGGTTGGTTCGAGAACGTTATGAATTTACATATTTTTTCGATTAACCTAATTTCATTTTAATCGAGTCGGTGAGATACAATATGCATATACATATACTATATCGCGTCCTGAAAACGGGAAGTATTATGCGAATATTACGCTCTCGTCGAAAGTTCGTTCACATTGCGTTACTCGGCACGATCTAAACGTTTGAAACGTTTGAAAATTTTGGAAACACTCAAGCGCGGGTATTTAGACATTTTAAATGTACACAAGTACAATTGTATTCGATAATTATTGGAAACGAAATCGTATAAACGTAATAACGAATGTAAAAATGTCTAAACGTCGAAGTATTGTAAACTTAAGAGTACGTGTATCTAAATATTGTTATATATATATTATTTATAAATATTATTACATATAATAAACGTTTAACGTAGAAATGTCTAGAGGCATTTAAACATTCGTCCCTCCATGTTTCAGTAAAAAAAAAAAATTCTTGCGAGAAAATTACAGAATCAATTGATCATCCTCTACTTCCCATTCTCGATCGTCGTTCTTCGCACTAGTACTAAATCGCGAGACTTCTCTAGCCGACTACCAGGTATTCTCGTTTCTTCTTTCTTCCCGTGTTCTTAAAATCGACGTGGCGAAACGATTTAGGCCCGATCGCCCAAACATCGCCCAACCTCCGCTCCAATCGAAGATACACAGTTTTCGCCGAGCGACAAATGACACGGTGTACGCGGGAAAAAAAGAGAGAGAGGAAACGAGGAAAAAGGAAAAAAAGAAATTCGGCCCTTCAATTTTTCGCCAGTTTTCAACCGGTTCGACAGTTTAGCCGTGCCTTTCACCTGTCAGCGGAAGAGTACAAAGGGTACGGAGAATTGATACCGATAGTCGATTTTCAAACGACCATTTCACACAATACGTTTCCTGAAAGCTCTGGGAAATCGTTTCGACGCACGGATCGCGGAGAGGTGATTGCGTGAAACGTTTCCCCGTAAAAGGGCCACTCCCGTGTAAATGACTATCTTCGAGTAAACGCTGACAACTGAAATGAAAGTTACTAAATGGACGGAGAATTTCATTTTCTTGCTTTCGTCGGGCTGAATTCTGCCGGAATTGAAGTTAAAATGAGATGTTGCAAATTCGAGCGGAGCAGAGTCCCTCTATTATTCGAGCATCTTGTCCTCAAATGGCGTGTATATTTTGGAGAACAATTTCCTGATAAATATTCCAATATTACTAATGTGAATATCGAATCGAATAGTACTCCCTTTAACCATCAAATCGAGTGAGTCATTAGGTTGTAGATTACTATTGTATCGGGTTGTCCAGAAAGTTCGTGCCGATTTTGAAGGAAAATTTAAATGTTAGTATACATTTGTTAAATATTAAATTTAATTTAAATTAAATCGGCGAGAACTTTCCGGACAACCCAATACATATAATAACTTACGTTAAATTACTGAAACTTGCTAATACATTACTGAATACTATTTGATTCAATACTACTTGAAAATATTTATTAGGAGATTATTTTACAGACGGCTCTTGTATAATACAATTTATATCGATCGATAAATTGCTAGAATTTATCTTCTTTTCGCATTGCCTGTGACAACGACTTATATTCAAAAATGCAAAGATCTACTGCCAAGTATGTTGATCAATTGATGATCGACTGTGAATTTGCAAGCACGATTCAAAAGATGATTTGATTTTAACTCATTTCACGTTGGTCTGTGCGCATTTGAACGGAACTGTCTCCTTGCTCTAACACTCAAAACTGCCGAATTTTCTCAAAATTTTCCCTGCCATCGAATTCTTAAATTTTCTCTCAAGTGTAACTCCAACCTCTAAAATTTGAAAAACGCCTCCAATTTGTTTCTTAGACATCCACGATCTTAAATTACGCGCACTGTGCAGGGAAGTCGGAATTTTTCAATTTTCCAAGTTTCTAAATCTTCCTCTAATGAAACAGCTGCATGCTCGACTGCGCGCGAAACTTTCATAATTACTTCCCCAGATTTTTCCTCAGTACCGTTCGAATTGCACGTATCAAACGGAAGTGATGAAATTTTCAAAAATTTCCGGATTGGAGTGTCCCCTTAAACGTGAGAACTTGCACGCTCGCATTCGTATTGTTTCATCAGGGCTCTCTACGACTTCTTTGTCGATTACACGGCTCGAGTGCTCGCTTTTATGAAGACACGTTGAAGATGAAAGGCGAAGGGAGTTTTATGATGACAAATTGTCCCAGATTATTTGATAAAAAGGGAAAAAAAAGAGAGAAAGGACATATATATATATATATACGCGATGAAAATGGTATTTCATGTTCTACAGTGCGGTGAAAAAATCCGGCAATTTTGGATTTCATGCTTCACCGAAACGCGTAACGAAATTTCTTTTCCCGAGAGGAACGTTCGCAGAAATAAATTGAAACATTGCAGGAAGTGAACTATCGTGTGATATACAAATGTTTAATTAGTTCTTACGACTCAAAGAAATATTCGTGAATTAAACAAAATTAATTACTGATAATATTAGATTGGTGCATGACGAAATGCTTTCGCAAGTAAAATATCTTTAATCAGATATAGAACAGAATCTCCTTTAGAACATTATATTTGATCGATTTACTACATGATTCTACATGATGCATACATTTCTAATGACTAGTCAATTTGATAATTAAACCTGTCGCAGTATTCTTCTAAACTTCAATTTCGGTTTTAAAAATAATTTATTGATTGAACGAGGTTGCTCGAATTATTCATCAAAGTTTTAACATTTTTATCATAAATCTCATTCGTATATTAAATCATAATATTTATAATTTATTATAAATCGTCGTATGAAATTTTCTTCGTAAACGCGTTATTTCTTCTTTCGTACGATTGGCGATTGACAGCGGAAAATCTAGCTCGTCAAATTCAAATTTTAGGGAAACATTTCACACGCACCAATTCAACAGTGTGGTTATTAAGTTGCCTCCAAGTTACGTTCTGCGATTCGTAATTTTTCGTAAAACATCGTGAGAAAAAAATATTTGTATCAGTTCATCCGGTTACATACGACAAAAATATGGCGTGAAACGTGAGGGCTTGGTTTCGATCGATCTTTCTGGTTTAATAGTCTAGGTATGCTTTATACAATAATCGCTCCTCCCTCCCCCAGTTATGCATCGATAACAATTAATTGGCGACGAAATAAATGATTCGAACTATCAGATTGAACGGTGGTAAATTTGAAAACAAACGACACACGGTATAACATTATTAGGGTGACATTGTTGCGCTTATCGCTGACTGATAAAAATCCCGGTGTTCCGTACGAACTCGTGACTAATAAAAAATCAACAACGTAACGCTACGTGTTTCCGTTCCGATGAATTTATATTCTGATGGACAATGTCTCACAAAACATGTCTTCGCCAATGATCATTTTACAACGCAAGAGTATTTGATTCGCTACTCACACATAGAGATTTATTCGTAATTTTTAACTTTTTTAATTCTTTCATTTCAAAGTTTACGTCAGTCGTTGGTGACTTTTCATTTTCATTTTAATCACACGCAACACGTAGGTATACGTACTTGTCGATCGTTATTTTGTTAATTTACAACGTAGCAGTATGGGATTAAATTGTCTCTTTTTTTTCCAACAGTTGTTAACTACTGAGAAATACAGAGAGTTAATTTATAAAAAATACATATAACAGATATGTGGCAGAGTGTTATGCACGTGCTACAGATGGTGCAAATAAATGGGAATGCGAGTACGAATCCGCCCGATAATTTTCCAACAAAAAATACGCGAGAAAAAGCTAATGAAAAATCGCGTCGCAAATATATTTACCTTACGGTTGAATTCGCTGCCTCCGCGCTCCAGGCTTCGTCGTAAAATAAAATTGGATTGTTATTGCACATGGGTAAGGAAGCTGTTAAGTAAAAGTTAATTAGGAAAGAAATTTAAAAAATTAAAAGGCAAACATATTTCCTGGAAAGCCGAGTGTTTCTAAAAAATAAAAATCATTGAAAGATATAATAAACAGTGTGAAAATTGAGGAAGAAATCAAATTAAAACGTGAAACAAAGGTGCTTTATAAATCAATAAGAAAGGAAATTAATGATTCGCTCAAATCAAAAATGAACGTAGTTAGGTATTATAAAAAAAATCGCAACTAGAAGTAAGAATACACAATTAGCAAAAGATTATTAATCAAACGCAATAATATGAACAACGTGTATATTGAAGTGTAAAATATCATTCTTAAAAGAGGAGAAGAAGTACGAATGATTTAATACGAATTATAAATTGTTTATAGTTAAAAGGAAAAACAATTATAATCGAGAAACATGTCTGGTTGATTAAAAGTCAGAAAGAAATACCAGATTATTAAAATAAATATTCCATCAAGATAAACGGCACTGAAAGCTGAAAATTTTAATTCTGATCGACCTGTTGCACTTGTACTACTGCGTTTGATTAAAAATTATCTTCCATCGAGTATTGTCCTCCGTTAAGAGGAAAACTGCAAAATACTGCAGCTGAAAACGTAAAAAGCGCGATTTTTGGAACTGACTTCATCCCTTGACCCTAGAACGACTAAGATCTGTATTTTCTCAAACCCATCAAACACAGAAAATATAGGAAATTACTTGTCTCGTGTCAGACGATTCTACAAAATTGTCAACATACCTGTACGAGTTGAATATTTCGCGATATAAATATAAACGCCACCTTAAAAATATCCGTGTCTAAAAAGATAGAAGAAAGAATTCATACGAATCCAATGCTTACTGTTTCCCTTGATCTTCCGTCCGAAGACTTCGACCTTAGTCTTTCCAGGGCTGATCAATTAGTAGAACACGCTTGTTAGTAGTACACTCGACTCGAGAGAGGCTTCTCCGACGCAACCTGGACTGCCCGATCTCCATAAATCCGCTTCGTTCATAATCGGCGCAGCGACTATCCAAAGACCAGCCTTTTACATACTCACTCACTCGCTTATTCACTCACTCACTCACTCACTCACTCAGGATTAAAACTATCGTTATTCCGGCCTGTCAACTGTAAGCCGCGTGAAAACGCGCTCAACGAAGCGTCGAATTTTCGAAATTAATCGGCAAAACCGGTTCTCGTTTAACCGGCGACGAAACATTGTTCGTCCCTGGCGAAATTTTAATCGACGATCGACGATTAATACGAGAGAGAGAGAGAGAGAGAGAGAGAGAGAGAGAGAGGATGAATGACGGGGCAGGGGTTGGTTCAACCCGAGGTACGTTCCGACGCGAATTCCAATCCCGTTTCGTTCGACAAATTCCCGATCGTTGTCCCGTGAAAAGAAACGAACGTAAAATCGGCCGCGTACCGACACACAATGCCATGTTTCCAGCCGGGTTTTTGGTAATCGACGAAACTCGTCCGACCAACGGCAACGCGCACTCGATTCCAGATTTGCATAGAATTCCCGATAGATCCTCCCTCTGCCACTCTTGTCTACCGTCTACGGAACTGTACGGATCGTCGATAAATCGCCCTTCGTTCCGCGTTTTTCCTTCTCTCTCTCTTTCTCTCTCTCTCCGCGCCCTTCTCTGTGTCCCTTTTGTCGCTGGCATATCGCGTACGCTGGTCACGCAACGAGTCGCGCTCGTAATTTCGCCTCGAAACGACGAGGTAGCGAGCGAGATCGGAACGGTCCTCGAGGAATTTTCCTCGACAAATTTTTCCAGGTCCGAGGAGGTGCGAGGGTGGTGGTGGTGGCGATCGTGATCGTGCGGACTCGACGCCTCCTGACTAGAAGGCCTGCGATTGATCTGTGGCCTGGATTTTATTCTAGACGATTTGTCGCGGTGTGCCACGACGATGGAGCGGATCGTGAAAGAAACGCGAGAAGAAGGCGAGAGAGCGCGATGGACGAACCTGTGGATGGGCGTTCCATGGTCGTGGAAAGTCAACCGACGACGATGATCGACGAGACATCGTGCTCGAATGGTGTTTACTTAGGCTGCTACGTGTTACGCAATGGAGCAGATATGTGTGTGTGTGTGTATGTGTGTGTGTGTGTGTGTGTGTGTGAGATGATAATTGGAAAAACTAGATAGGTACACTCGCTGTTACCGTTGGGGATTGTTTTTTCTGCTCAAATGCAGACTTTGGTGTATAATGTTAAAGCATCAATTACGGAGCTGTTGATGTTAAACGGGATTGAATTGTTCCCGTTTTGTTAAAATGTAATGAATTTTAATTAAAAATACAACGTTTTAATCGAGACACGACGTGTCATCAAAGTAAAATGATACTTAAACGGAAATACTCGCCAAGTTACTGATTAATTAAATGACAGCTGTACTCGTTTTTTATAAATATAATTTCAAATTTTAACGCAATTCGTGACTTTTCCGCAAGAACGTAACAAGACGAATTTTTGCTATTAACAACTATTAAAGAAATCCTTTCGGACAGTTTGCAAGTGACACAGCTCTGCAAGTTTTAATCGCGTGCTTGTACCGTGATTGAAATTATTCAGAAGTCGGGAGAATTAATGAACGACGTCGTTTTAAATAATGGGACAGGTGTTAGAATCTCTCGACTTAAATTTTACTGCCAAGATGTGAAAAGAAATTAGTACGATACGAAATCAAATAGATAATCGACTATTGAATACCGTTACGTATTTGAAATTTTGAGATTGTAGGGAGTTTAAGAAGCATTGTGCGTGTAATGTTCTTGAGTCAATCCTTGGGCAATCCTTAATTTGAACAGTATACGTGTATGTTTCAGCTTTTGTCGACACAAAAAAATATAAAAAACTTTCCCATATAAAAGAAATAATCTCGATAATAACAACGTACCGTTTCTGACCTTTTAATTTCCCAATAATTCTATGAACAACAAATTCCCCAAAATTTGTATATTGAAACACCGATCGAATTAATCCACCGTGTATTTTCCAAGTTATTTTTTAAATTTTCACGTGCGTACGTAAAAGAAGAAAAACCTGACAAAATTAAATTATTTTCGGATCTCGCTCGAGAGGACGATTTCAGAGCGACCCTTTTCAACGTTCAAACCAAGAGTGTTCCACATCCAGACGTGTGTACACGCACTCGCGTGTCAGCGAGTACCACCAACGAGAAGATGTCTCATCCGTGTCTCATCCGCGTTTAACCTTCCGGATAAAACTGAATCCATTACGCGCGCGGACGGAACGCGCGCCCAGTCCACGGCATTTCCATTTATATTACCTTATCGTTATTCTTCCGGTCCGCTACCTTTCGCCCTCCCTCTCCTCCACCCCGCCTTCCCTCTTTTACCAGGATTCCTTTTTCTCCGTCGTTGCTGTTCCCCGTTCCCTATTCTCGCGCTCACCTGATCGCCGAAGGATCCGCCGCTCACTCCTGTCGCAGGACCACGGTGAACACGCACTTGCTCGACCAGCCTGCTTCGTCGCTCGCCTCGTACTCCACTCTGTGGCCACCAACGTCGAAACGCCGGCCCGGACTCTGGAAAAATAAAAAGACAGGTCGAATGACGAGTGTAGCGTGGTCGACTTTTCACTGGACTACCACTACTTTGTTCTCTTTTCCTCCTATTTTTTTTAATTAACTGTATCAAGTAACTGTATGTATTGAATAAAATATCGAGTATATTATTTAGTGTATACACATATATATTAGTATATATCACATACACTATTTATAACATATAGTGTATATCATATATGTAAGTTGTATTAAATTTACAACAGCAAAAGAAACAGACATATCGTTTTCTTCAATTTTATAATAATAAACTTTTTACTCTGCGGTAAAGTTTCAAATTGCCGGCGCTCAATTTTTATTATTAGCGAATAGTGCGAATAATGAGTCGTGGACAAGTAATGGGACAATTTAGATACACAGATCAAGTCTTTTAGTAGACTTATCTTTTTAATTCGTATATTTTTATGTTACATAATAAACTTTGCTTTTGGTATTAAAAATTGAAGAAAATTTTACAATTTCCATTTCTTTAATTTACTTCTAAACCTAAGTGTCACTCGAACGTGTATTTCACCTTTGAAACATCGTGAAATATTTTTAACAAATTAACTCAAGGGGGATTTAACATTTTGAATAATCTACTACATGGTTAGATATGTATTCGTCAATTTTAATTCAAGAGAAAAATTGAAGGAAAACGAAGGACCGAAAAAAGGGAAACGAGCTTTTTCACTGCGTGCATAGTCTTTTAAAATTACACGAAAAGTGTTGAATTACTTTTGAAAGCGAGATTGAAAAATGAAAAACTGCAGATATCTAAAGAAGTGTAGAAAGAGAATGCGTGGAAGAGAAGAGACAGAAAAGATCTCTTTCAAAGGAGCACAGCGTTAGTAGAGTGGTGTAATTATCACACAGCAACCAGTTTGGGTATTTTCGAGATTCTAACTTTCCAAATTGAAAGTTTCGCAGAATTCAATGGAAACTTGTTGAGTGGAAATCGTATTACACAAAAGTGGTTTGAATATTATTGGCGGGTTTGGCAAAGTTTGGAGAAACAGCAAATTGAAATTTGACGTACAAATATACCACATTTGCACATTTGTACGAAAAGCAGTTATATTTCAATGTCTCGCTATTTTGGACAAAGCAATCTTCATATATAACGCAATAATTAATAAATACTGATAAATAAATTACTGAAATTTAGTGATTGTTTGTTAATTAGAATAACTATGGAAATAATTGATAATAGAACATAATTTAAAAATGGAAAATATACAAGAATCTCTATAACACTGACATAAATCAATTTTGTGTACCAATTTTGTGCAAATTATAGAGAATGTCGATAAATATTTTGGACTTTCTCAAGACCAAATTTACATTGAAATAGGAGAATAAATACATCGTCGTTTTCTACCTGTCCTCTCGAAGATTAACGTTCATAGAATCCTGGTCTACTCTGACAAAATATTTATTATTTCCTTTTACGAGAACCCTATATCCTGAGCAATAAATTAACCGGCGTCTTTTTGGGTCGCGAGAGCATTCCAATATTTATAGAAACCTTTAACAAAGTTAATGAAATTTCAACACACGTAACATTGTGTTGTACGACACGTGTTATATCGTAGAAAACGTTATTAGATATAAAAGTATATACCCACGTCCATAAATGCACGTGCATTTCTTTTTTATTGAGATACTTTTATTAAGATACTTTCACGAACCACGATCGATTAGATATGTATTTACCGTATTTAACAATATTCTCGATAGTGAGATATTTCACTCGTTATTGAATCATAATTACGCTCATAACGCACGTTTTTGTTTCAATTTGATCTGCTGGACTGCAAGAGGAGCACGGCAAGAGGTTTAGAAATGCATTTAAAAAAGATAAATAGTGGCCGGTATTTATGAGGGAGCATATTTTCCGCACAGTTACGCAGCTTACCGTGAAACACGGCTTACCATCGCGAACTAGTTTGTAAACCAAAATTGTTACACGATATTTGCATGGAAACATAGGTCGTCCTCCGTGCAAACTTTGCACAGTTTAAATTCTCGGCGAACTTTCTCCAGTTTGCACGAACAATTCAGCGAGCAACCAAAACGATACACCGATTTCACGCGCATCGTGCTAATATCATTGTGAACGTTTCGATTGGATGGATAGAAAAACAAAATTTATACCAATTTATTTATTTCATATTCAAATTTCTCTATAATTGCATCCCTGTTGTAAAAATGCAACAACTTGGAAAATTGTATTTTACTGTGAGAAAGTTCCTTGGGATACTTTTAAATCTTTGATTCAAGACTCTTTTGTGAGCAAGTAAGAATATTTTTCTTATTTGTAAGCAAGAGTAGGATACACTTACCAATTACATAAATAATTGACGTGCAAATAATTAATTTAATTTTTACTTAGCTTTCATTCTAACGTAGTGATATTCATTCCTCGTTTCTTCTAAAATTTGAGAAAATGCGAAATTTCATTCAACGAAGCTCACCTACTTTTAAGTCAATAGGAATACCACGAAAAAACCATTCGCTAAAATTACAACGTAAATAGCAACACGAGTAATCTCCAATCTTCCAAAAATTGCTATAACATCCATTCTCAACACGATTTCGTTTCTCAACGCGACCTAATTTTATCCAAATTGAGATCTTCAGAGTGAAAAATTTGAGTGCTGTGTACTCAACCGAACCGGCGCGAACAAACAATTCGTTAAACAGTGAAATTAATTAATTAATCCGGCATCGGGATTAAATTTCACGGAATATCGCATAGTCGAGCTATATCGATACAAATTATTCAAAGCGGAATAATTTAAGGGAGGAACGGACGTACGATGTTCCCCGCTTTTAATGAAATTTTCTTAGAAATTCCTGTATGTCGACGGAAGTACAGAGTCACGGCGTTTCTGCAGCAAGAAACCCTTCAACAGTAATTCCGCCCCGAGAGGAGTATTTCAGAACCGAGATTCCTGTTTGCACGTCCGGCTCGGCTGGCCTTTACCTCGTTCCCACTTTTTCTGATGTTCCTTCTTTCCTCGCGAATTCCCTTTCTTATGTAAATTTCCTCCCTCCCGCCCCGAATAACGTCGCGAAATTAAAACGACAAAACTAGCCGCATTTCGTTGACGATTCGGGTTAAATTTAAATTTTACCGATGTGACCTCGATGTTTCGCCCAAAGAGAGAACGGAAAGAGAGAACCTCCGAGGAAGACGAATTGAATTGGAGTTGATCGCGAGACGAGACGTCTGAATAATTCGCAATAACTGCACTACGGACTTTTACGCATTTATAGAAGATTTTCAATGCTCGGAGATGCGGAAAATGCACGTTAAAACTTTGAGAGCTTTTCTTGTAACACTCGGTTTCTCTCTTCTTTCCTTTTTCAATTTTAATTCCGTAATTAGGTCGGCGTTTGCAGATTTTTGTGCATTTTAAACACAGGAAAATGTATCTGTTTCAATAGAGATTAAAATATAATGGAAAGTACGAATAATTACAAAATAAAAGCGAAATAATGTATAATTAATAGACGAAGCCTGACCTAAATCTCTGCCTAGCTCCTGTTTCTTGGAAAATACCCACGAAAACGTGAATCCGATCGAAAATCCGCAGTGCGCGCTCGATAACGAAGAAATAAAAATACAAGCAAATAGAATATGAAAAAAGCTGAGACGATGAAATTAATTGACGGGTGAAACAAACTCACACTTTTTCACAGAAACGTGAGTCTGCACGAAAGTTCGCAGTTTAATCACAACGAGTCCAAAATTACGTATAATCGAGAATAGAGCGTTCCGAATGAATGCGTCCACTGATAATTGATAGGATCGTTGAATGATACCGAGAACATGTTCAGCGAAATATTCGCGAATTCTTTTATGTGATATTTACGACACGTACGTGCGAAATTAATAAATACTGCGTGGAATTGAATACTCCCATTCGATCGAGATTCATGCGATTGCTGAACGCGAGAAACCTTTCACACCCGTTACTAAGTAAACCGGAAACGAAACAGACGAAATCGGGAATACGACGAACAATCCTCCGTAATTAACGCACGATCTGTTATTCTCTCATTTGCAATTGCATTTCAAAAAACATCGAAGGTTTCGCAACTGATCTTCGCTCGTTAGTCTGTGACAGAGCTAATTGAGCACAATCAACGAATGGATTCTCACGTCGAATCGACTCTCCTTCGTTGATTAAAATAATCACTGAATACAGTTTCACGTAACTGACATGACTAATTCAAAGACGCGAAATTTAAATAAAGATTCTCTCGATCGGATAGAGAAATTACGAGAGTATTTTATCTTATAATAGACGTTTCACGTACTCCCACATAATCGGCGAATCCTCTGTGTATTTCCGCAGTTTCAAAGAAATTTTTAACAACACGAGTGTGTGTCGTAAGCACACGTATAAATATCTGCGATCACGTACAATTATCAAAAAAAAAGAAAAGAAGAGAAAAAATTACTGCACAGTTGTTACTGTGCCATGCTGCAGGCGTTACGCTCCTACGTCGCAGAGACTCGCGTAAATCGGGTGGTCCAAAGTCTGTAGTTTCCTCTCGAACGTCAGCGTTCGTCGTACAACGAACGTGACACACATTCGACAATCGCAATATAATCGAACGCCGTTAAGAAATTAAGTGCTTTATAATTATAACACTGACCTCGTTGCTCCTAATCCGGGTCACCTTCACGTTGTCCGTGAAAATTGGTTCGGTCCACGTGATTGCCGTCCCATTTCTCCCGGTGACCTCGATGTCGTTCGGACAGTCTTTAACTTTTGGCGCTTCGCCTCCTGTATAATACGATAAAATCCAATCAGAAGACCTTTCTTCGCTCAGAGACAGAGGACCGAGGTCTGAACTGGGTTACAAAACGGGACGGAGTGACGCGATACGAGCGACGTTATTCCTCGGACTGTTAAAGTTCGACTCGTTGCCCTTCGTCCCGTGGTTACACAAGACACGTGTATACGCATGCAACGAAAATAATAAACACGAGAGTACGTTCTTGCCCGAAAATTTTACTTCGTCAAATTTACAAATGAGATTTCGACTTTATAAAATATACAGTAATGCAATAATAATGTATTATATAAATGTTGAATTCAGTGTTGCATTATTAAACACGATATTTGTAATATATTAAATGTTACATTGCGAATATTGAATGCAATAAATTTACGTACACTTTTGCTCGAAATTTTGGAGCAGCTTTTGCTTTTCGAACGAAATGAAATCTTTTGTATAATATATATTTCTCTGATAAATTAAACGTAATCAATTAAAAGATTACGGCATTATAAATGAAATATTATAAATTTGGTTGGAAACGTTGTTTCTTTTGAAATCTCAACGTGCTTTAAATTTTTGAGAGAGGGTGTACATATTAATTACGTTAAATAAAAATAAAGAGAGAATTTAAATTCGATTCTATAATATAATACAATTTTCAACCATGATCATCACAGTTTGAAACGTTAAGCCTCGTTCGAGAATTCGCACAAATTCGATTTAACTTATTTACTTTCGAAGCACTTCGTTTTAATTATTTTACGTGACTAAACTGTGACAAAACTGTACATTGAATAAATGACGCTTCGTTCAAATTTAAATTCTTCGTTTAATTTGATTAAATTGCGAGAAATACGCTTCGTTCCAAATAAAATTTTACATTACTCGCCCGAACAAAATCGTGCAAAATCGTACATTGGATGGAAAATTGTTCAAGAAATTGAGAAGAGAACAAAGAGATCTTGTTATTAGTTAAGGTCTCGCGCAATTTGTTACGCGTCACTTTGTTACGTGTCTGGAATAACAATGTCTTCAAGCGACGCAAAGTTCAATTACCAGGCTTCGTATTATTTCAATTAAGCGAAGGCATTTGCTGAACATTCAACAGACTAAGACAGTCTTTAACGATTATTATAGCGAACATTAGCATTACGTGAGCAGTTTTCCAATGCCGACGAGTTGATATTCCAAGCATTCCTTCCCTTCTTTCCCTCCCTCTCTTTTCCCTTTCGTTACGTTTGACAAACGTTGCAATTTCTTACCGAAGAAATATACCATTAAATAATTATTTAATTCAGCGGCAATGGCAGACGTATATTATAACAATGCAACTGCATTTATTTTCTTCGCCCCTTATTCCCTGTTTCACTTGACAAAAGTTCTCACCAATGTCCCTATTTTAAGAGAAATATGTTCAACGATAATGTTCTAATATTCTGGTATTAGCTACTCTAATTGCAAGAACGTTACGCGGAGAATTATATAGAGATGACTTTCGAACTCGCAGAGGTAAATATCGCAAACTTCACCGTCGCTGGATGTTCCTCCAATTACAGAGTCAAACCACTAGAAGTGGTGATTCCAAACATCAGCCGCTGAGATCCCTGGATTGAAGAATAAAGTCAGAAATGAAATAAACTTCCCAATTACGGAGGCAGACGTGGGTCGAAAGTTTCGTCATTGAATCAGAAATTCTACGGTGGAAATTGAAATAAGAAATACGCGTGACGAAGTGAGAAATTGCAGAAATAAAAGTACGATTATCAAATATTTCCGTTATCGATCAGCTAACATTAATTTGACTATTTGTATTTTGAATTAGTAATTTCCTACGTCAAACTGAATTCTATTTCCTTTCAAAAGATGAAAACGTAAAATATATTGTAATTCCATTAGTCTGAAAGAATTCTAAATTTTTATTACGAAAATGGAAAAATGGAGAAATGGAATTTTAAAAAGTATCAACAATTACAATACACGCGTATTTTTAAATAAAATAATTGCATGAATATTTAAATATATGAAATTAAATTACTGTATTAGTGTTACGAACAACTTTTCAACTTCGTCAAATAAGAATTCCAAGTTTTATGAAAGAAAGTTTGACGATCATTTATCTACCTCCTTGCGATACAAAAATTAATGGAACATCGATCATGTTGAATTAGGCAAACTACAAGTTGTAAATAAAAAAAATAAAAATTTTCATCGATTATAAAGAAAAGTTCTCGATAGTTGAAAAAGTTTATCAATATTAAAAAAGTTCTCAATCGTCGTAATAAATAGCGACGCACCATTCAACGGATTTCAATTAATATTAAATTGCTATTGGCAGTTAGATCGAATACCATCCGACGAATCCAAATGTTTAATGTTAAATTGTCGAATGCATTATTTTATATTTCGATAATGTTCGAACGTGAAAATCGCGATGCTTGAAACTTTCATTTCTTCTTGACCAACAACAAGCAGTCTGACCGATAAACTATAACCTACGATTAAAAACTTTTTGCGTCGTCGAGAGAGAAGCTGATCGCCAACGAGTGGAAACTTCATTCGGTCGCGTTTAATTAGTTTCGAGAATTCACGCGACGTTTCACAAAAAAATCAACTTTCCTATTTCGATACTTTTTTTCATTCATATTGATTGCTAAATGTCCTCGAAAATGGAAAAATTAATGAAATATAATAATAATTTTAAAAGGTTGAAATTCTTCTATTTCGCGGAAAGTTCATGTGTTTCATTGACGAAACGATTACTGTCTCGACATTTAGAACTCCGATGATTGCACGTGGTTGATAACGAAAAAATTTTGCAGACCTGGTAAAGAGTACTTGGAAGAGAAAGATGGTTGCGTGAATGGTAAGTGGTTGGTAAAAATGGAAGAAAGTTGGAAATTTGAAAGCAGAATTTTTTGGGGAGACTCTGGAGAAGCAGATACATAGAATGGAGTATATGTTTAAAGTATTTCATTTCCAGCAGGTATGCATGAATCTTTTGGAGATGTTTTATGCTGATAGTTTCTTTTTGAAGAAAATTATAATTACGTGGTGTAGAAAATTAGAAATTTGAAAGAAAAATGCTTTGAGATACTTGCAGATGGCATGAGAGACACGATTACCTACTTTTATTTTTGACGAATGTGCATGAATATCTTTTAGAGAAAAGAAGATACGTGGTTAATGTGCCGTGGAAAATTAAAAATTTGAAATTTTGAAAGAACGTTTGGGGATACGTGTGGAGAAAATGAAAGACACATGACTGATCTACTTTTTTAGAATGTATGCATATAAATTTTTTAGAGACAGTTAAATCAAGAAAGAAAAAAGATAGAGAAATAAAAAATTGAAAATTATCGAGTGAACGAAGAATACATAAAAATAAAAAATATATACACGTTCGTACGTAGAAATAAACGATTCTAACAAAATTATGGGCTTTAATTTAAAATTAAAAACAAACACCGAACTGAGGATTGAAAAAAACTGCACGACTCGTACGAATCGTCTCACTGAAAGGCCCAGAAGCAACTTTCTAGCTAGAAAATGAAGACCACTTTTTTGCCATAAAATTGATATGCAAACATTCGATTGCAGGCGCGATCGCTCAGTATCAGACAACGCCACTCCTACTCGAAGTATCTACCTCACGCCCCCTCACGAATCACGTGACTCAAATCAACCAATCGCTAATTTTCGTTGCACCTGAAGAGGCCCGTTAATTATCCCCCGCTAAAATCACTTTTAGTGATAATAGGAAATTGAAAGAGAGTAAGAGACTTGTAACTATTATTACAAATTAACATTCTGATACGACGATACATTTTGCATATGAAAAATTCAAATCAATATCGAGCCTATCAAAACGACAAATTTCAAATTTTCAAATTTCCCACTCTTTTAATTATTAAAAGCATTCGGAAAGCTTTCCCTAAAATTATAACTGCCTAATGGATTTTTCACTGCATTAAGATCGATCCACTGAAAAAAACTGCAGAAACAGTTTGGAAAAATCAATGACCAACTAATTCGTCAAGCGTCGATAGGTTGTTTAGGAAAATCCGGGGAAATCCGCCGATGAAGCAAACTCTCAGCAACTGCGCAGCTAATTCTCATTCAACGCTATCCATCGTATAACACAAGATTAATTCGGCGTACCGGCGCAACGCAGATAGGTATAATCCGCGTAACATTGGCGATTCCCTTTCTGAGGCAATTAAACGCGCGTTTACGCGTTAATATTACAAGTGATATTTCCGCAAATGTGATCATTCCTTTCCAGCGCGCAACAGTCCGCCACGGTTTGACGTAAATTGGAAGTAAAATATAATTTGCCGAATGTTTCGCGTTCCGTTCGCTCAAACTGTTTCTCCGTTTCTCCCCGTGGCCATCAGATGTTAACGGTACAATTTCATTTTCGCGCTTTATACATCGAACAGCAAATTACACGCGCGTAGTTAGTTGGCCGTTAGAGTTGCTTCGTTCTATTGGAACGTCGATAGTTGAAATCTACATAGTTGAACGTTTGCAACTGATGTTTCCTTTATGGAATTTTGACGATCAATTTTGGTGATCAAATGGAAAAATATGACAAATTTTGCAATGATTCCAATAATCGTGTTATAAAAGAAATTTTATTGTTTCACTTATATAAATGAAATTATTCATGAAACATGATACACTATTTTCCGAGAAAGAACTTCCAACGTATCTGAATGCATAAGAAATTTAATGAACTATCCAGCTTACGTTCTCACAAATACGAATTCGTATGAAAAACCGCGGTTTCGTAATTGGCAATTAATAAGCAGAAAATGAAGAGGTAGAAAACGTTTGAAGATTAATTAATTAAAAAAGTTGTTATCCTACGATTCCTACTAGTATCTATAGCATATTTTCACAATTTCTGGTACTAATAAATAACACATGACGTAAGAAAAATGAAAATATTTTACTTCTGTAGCAATTCCGTATCTAAATTCCATCTTTTAATCATATTCGTAAAAACATGAATTTACCCAAATTCATCCAATTACGGTGCGTCAACTCAAAGAAGCGATGAGTATCACTCTGCGGCAAGATTAACCAAATTTCTCCATTAAATACGCATCGTATATATTACAGAATGCGGCCGCGATGTTGCGGCAATAATTTCAATCTCGCAAAGTCGAATTAATTTAACTCGAATAAAAACGATCAATTACGGACGAGTACGCACATACCATACGTACGTACGTACGTACGCAAATACCAGGTTGAATTGAGAAAGCAATTAAACGATAACACGCCGCCATCTTGTTTGCTCCGAAATGATATTAATTTCGAACTAATAAGGCAAGATCTTGTTACGTCCGCTCGCGTGCGCTGAATTAATTTCGAAACCCGCTAACGCGAGGGCACAAAGAGGCAGAAGACCATCTTCTTTCCAGTAGCACGGCTTTAAACGGTATTTCTCAGATAATCGTGAGTGAATATAGGTCGAGATATAAGATCAAGCGGTAATTAATTCCCCCCACCCCACTCCACTTCCTTTTCAGAAACGCGGTCCAATTCCATTTTGTAATTACCGACGTTTCCAGGCACGTTTCTTTAAACGCAAAAAACTACATTTTTATTTTTCCGACGAAAAGGCAGAGGCGAAAGTTTAATAAACTGCGGGACGGTATTTTCGCGCTCGTACAGGCGATAAAAATTCAATTTTGTTTCAAATGTTTGAGAACTGTTATTTCTGTAGTTCAACCGTGTGCTTCGGTTTTTATTAATTATCGTGTTCCGTGAATTAAAAAACAGGGCAACAGCGAAGCGCGATTCTAATTTTGCCCCGACTTGTCCGTTCGTTTAATAACGTATCAAGTTGGCGCGTGTGAAACGGCGAAATTTCTTTCAGGCGACATGTTTTATTAAAATATAGTTGTTCTGACAATTCAACGTTTCAAATTTTTTTTTTTTTTTTTTAGCTCACCAATTATACTATTACACGATATTGATTATACCAATTATTTAAAAGAGAAACGTGCAATTTGAATGCGAACATCTATTGTATGTACATTTCCGGATTGGTTTCAATTTGGTTTGGAAACGTCATAATAGCCGTCTTCCGTTGCAGCGTTAATTGTTTAATTTTATGAAACATAACAGTCCTCTCTCGCATATATCGCAGTGTTGATGAAATATCGAAGTGACTCGTGTAATACACGTGTAATTAATATAAATACGATAAACATTCTCGATCCACTCTACACAGGAACGACTCGAACAAAAGAACAAATAGAGAAAATCAACAACAATTCTGCGCATTCTCCAACCGCTTGCTTCGCCCACGCAAATCGCGCGACCCAAACGTTCCCAGCCACGAAACCTCAACCCGCTCGAATCGCCCTCCTAATTATTTCAATCGATAAAATTCAGTTGGCAGCGTTGCTCAATTTGTTGCTCCATTTCTCCGATCGTTCCGCGACGGGGGACGTTAACGCTGACAAATGCATACTGGCGCGCGATATTTCGTCGAGCGCGCGTTAATGTCAAAGTGCAACGTCGAATGGAAAAAGAAGAACGAGGACAACAGAGGACAGGGGAGGAGCGAGTAATTTCCTCGTCGTCTGGGGATTCAGCGGTTTCCGGCAAGAATCAGTCGGGCGTTCATTCGGGGATTCATCGAATAATCTAATTCGCAGGGGCACCGGGCAACGATCCGTAGTTTATACAGTATTGTGGCGAACCCTATCCCGGAAACGCATTTAATTAAACCGTCGGGGCTTGGATTCCACTCGGCGATGGAGAAACACTTCTTTGAGTCGCAAGTGCGAAATTTCCATCGGACGACGCAGACACTTGGTCGCTACCTTCTCTGTCGTTTTCTCTTAGATGGAGAATTTAAGTGTGTTAATATAGTTTGGTGTGTTGATACAATTGATACAATCGATCAATCAATTATATAATTATGTTTCGATCATAATATAAAAATGATTGTAATCAATTACGATCGTGTGTCGATCACAACATGAAGCAATTATAATCGATCGGTCAATTTTACGAACAATTGCAATCACCTTTTAATCGTAACATAAAAATGATAGTAATTATTCGAGTGCATTTTAGGTGATTGTAGTGTATAGTAATTGAGGTATTCGGAATGGGATCGGATAGTTACAAACCAAATGTACAACACTTGCGAATATGTTTCTTCTTTTCCCATTTACTATGCTAAGGATTGAAAAAAAAACCGAAATCACCATCTCCGAGATTATTAAATTTTTCAGAAACGCGTAAATGCATGTGCACGATATATTACATATCCAAATCGCTACGACAGTATAGTTTCATCCCTAGCTAAATTGCTAGACGCCTAACGAATACCAACGACAATGCCCCGAGGTACTTTCTAATGAAAAAACACAGCGTTTCACGCCAAGCCTCGAGACAAGCCTGTTTAAGCCAGGCTACTGTCTTGCCGCGGAAGAAGCTTTTAAAACGAGCGACGACACGTCCGACACGAAAACGCGTAATGACGCACCAAGTTGCGAGAAAACGCGACTAAATGAACCCATTCGGCTATTTCGACGTAAAATAGGTTTTCAGTCAGAAACACGAGATACCTTCATTTAAGTGTTCTCGCTTTCGCCGCGAATGGAGACAGAAGATCTGACGTTGACCCATATCTGAGAAGCATAGCACGGCTCCCCCGCGGGACCGAGTTTCGTTTAATTTAGCGAGCTTCTTTTCAGTCGATACACGGTGAAAGTGAATAAAGGGTTAATTAAACCAAAAATTGGAAGGAGAGTTATTCGAAAGTTTGAAGGTAATCTAGTTTTTCAGAGAATTTAATCGTGGCGCGTGATTGATGATAATGTGAGAAGTTCTTTGAGAGTTCCTGTTAATGGAGCTTGGATATTCTCGAGGATGAGAAGTTTCGATTAAAATTAATTGTGATAATGGCAAATAAAAAGTCAATGTTTTGCAACTTATACCCATAACCAGTTCCCGAAATCAAATTTACGCAATGTAATTTATAAAATACTTCTACATCTGTGTCACCAAACACAAGGATTCTTAAGAATTTTGAAATACACACGAAAGTGTACTCATCCCTCGAGTACTTTTACGATTCGTTACACCTCACGATCAGCGAACGTGTTTAACACTCGAGGGAACTCGGAGATATGGAAGATCAATGCTCGAAACGGAGTGTCAACTAACGCCACGCAACGAGAACGATACGTCGTCGAAGACAATCTGCGTGTTGTCTGAAACAGTACCTTAAACCCGGAGAATTAATCGTTCCTGATTCCATCTACCGACAACGCGCATTTCGAGCTTGATCTACCCTTCGCTGATTAATAGATCAGCCCGATGATCAATACCGATTATCATCACCGGAGTTTACATGTTACACATTGATTTCATGCACGTGCATTAATTAATCACCTTTGACGATGATGCGTAACACGCAGCTGGCCTGTTTCTTCGATACCGGGTGTCTCGCGAAGAACGTGATCTCGTGCACCCCCGGGGTTAGATTCGCCTCGAGCCTGGTCCCCCAGGAGGGTTTCGACCTGACGTATCGGAACCAATCGAGATCCGTCGACGGTTGATCGAACGTAACGAACGCCTCGTCTCGTCCTGGTGGTAATTCCGCGATCACGTCCTTTGGACATTCTAAACGAGGCTTGCTGTATCCTGTAACGAAATTAAAAACCACACGTGTCACAATCATTTCGTTGTTGACGAAAGAGTAATGGATTGCTGGAGAGAGGGAAAACTGACTTCTTTTCTTCGGAGAAAATAAAAATATTTAATCGCTTCTTGAAATTTACCAATGAGAGAAGTGAGAATTTTTTTTTTTTTTTTATTGAAAATAGTGTCTTAGAAAGATATTGTTTCTTGTTAGATCTGACATATACAGTTATTTATCCTATTTTAACAAATATCCGTGATTTTTGTTAATACCTTGAGCGATTTCAATATTTCAATTTTCTTGCGAAATGTAAAATGACATTTGTATTGGAAAGAATCTTTCTGTTCTGTTCCTACGACAAAGCTTTGTAGGAAAAATTGTACAGTACTAAGAGGGTTCAAAAAGACTGATAGATTGCAGAATTCGATTAATTTTTTCAAATTAATAATTAAGCTATATGTAATAATATTATCACGACGTAATTAAAAAAAAAATTTGTTCGGTTAAAATTTACTCTACATTCGTTATTACCATTTGTGACATCTGCTTCAACTATATTTAATTAATTCTTTTATTCGTGCTTCGAGTGAAAGCATTTTCTTGTACTTTGAATGGAACATCAACGTTTTCCGCGCCTGTAACTAGTTTAATTAGAGTGTGGCATAGCTGAAAGACATGGACCGTAGTAAAATGTACATGGAGATTCATGGTTTGATATTGTATCGTTAGTTAAACTGATATATGTTATTTCATAATTATTAATGAAACAAATTCCAGATATTTTATAAAAAAACTAATTTCTGACTAACATTTATCGTCGAAATAATATAAATTCCAAGTTTAATTAATATTTAATCATTAATTAACGAATTACTTTCTACGTGCTACCGTTTATTAATTTACTACAAAAGAATTGTAATTTTCATAGAAGAATTTAAATTTAAAATTTTTCTCGTTTTACAGTACGAATCATGTGTCGATTAACAGTATTATCAACAAAGATGCTAACATTTTTTACTAAAGAAATTCGACGATGTAACACCTAAAAGAAAGAAAAAGAAAGAAAAGTAAAAATTGAAGAAACTTTGTTACTCACTGACACACTCGCCGTGTTTCGGACCATCCCACGAACCATCCGATCGACAAGTCAATTCATATTCCCCGTGAAGCTGGTACCCGTGGGGACACTTCAAGAAACACTTGGTACCTGGTCGATTGGTCACTCTTCGTCTACCTCTCCATGGCTTCGGCGTTGCCAAACGTGAACACATTAAATATCCTCGACCCTCCGGATTCAACGGTGAACAGGATACGTTGTTTATATCTGGAAAAGAAATTGAAATCCATCCTATGTTACTGAAAAATGAAGAAATTTCCATCGCGTACATTTCGATAAAAGGTACTTAATTTCTGACCTGAAATCAATTTATGGTGAAAACGGTGTAAATATATTGTCTGACTTGTATGATGTAATTTAATATTATATAATACGATAAAATGTAATAACAACTAATATAATTTACATATATGTGTGTGTGTGTGTGTGTGTGTGTGTGTGTGTGAAGAAGAATATTTTTTGCAATCTTTGAATTTATACATTATTTCATTTTTCCATTTTTTTAAATACTGGAGCTATCGTTTTTTCCCATCACTGTACCACGAAATACTTAAAAGATCGAAGTATCTACAACATCGTGTTCTTGCTCGAAGATAGAAATTTAAATCAGACTGATCAGACCTGATTATTGAAATACGACGATCAAAGAATGATTTCGTCCTGAACTGAATCAATCGATAGAAAAGAAAATCCCAAATCTCAAGTCCACCGATAAACAGAACACTCGAAAATCTCCAATACGCTTTGCCCATTCTCTCCAAAGCCAAAGCGCATCGATCCTCGATACGATTTCCGCGAATCCCTTAATCCTCTTACAATTAGCTAAATTTTCGCTGACACGGCGTTGTCGGAAGGCAGGGGAGTTTCTGTCAGCGATAATCGCTCTACCTTGGAGGCAACGACGGAACGTCCTCGTCGATACGTCCTCGTCGAGCGTAATCTCGATCCCAGCCAACGTCGAGCCAAGCATTATCGCATCCGCGGCGGATGCACCCTCCCCATTATCATCCACGTCTGCATAATATATGAATCGTGGATGTTAATGACGATACGGTTGGACACGTATCGATGCGACATTTGCGCGGTGAATCAGTTCCGTGACGGTTCCGCACGGCGCCACCAAGTATCGACGATGTCCCCCAAACGCTTGCTGAACGCGTTTCGATGGAAACGCTTCGCGATTTCGACGTCTGTATGCGCGCCAACACCGTGCAAATCGGGTCACTTGACGGGGAATCTTGCAGATTCGCAGCGCTGCACATCCTCGATCGTATAATCGGCTCAGGTATCGATTAACCCATTAACGGATTGATGCCAGGTTGATGGAACGTTCCATTTCCAACATCTCGTCTCGGTTGATAATTTTGTACCGTGGTCAATTACCATGAATAACTTGTACCTGTGTCCCTTGCTCGTGGAACATTTTTACGAGTTTTAACACGTAACGAAACATTTTGAAATTTTATTAACACTGTGTGGCGAGGTGTCGCGATGTGGTTATCGCGATGACGTATCAGTCACCTTTGAAACGAATCCAAAAATAACGACTTGAACACCCAGAATTTATTGTTTTATTAATAACATTCGTCGAGACCGTTTTTATTTATCACGTGTTTGTACGTTAATCTTTTATTAAAAAATCTTTTGTGTTTCCAATAAATTATATAAAATGTAACTTTTACACATTTGGCAAATTTTCAACATTTTCATACTTTGTCTAACTTGGAATATTTTTTAACTTTAGGGAAAGATAACCGAAAGAATTGAATATCGAGGTTTGTTGATACAACGCACAATTGATTACTCGAATACTTTGGAATACTTTCTACGTTTACAGTAAATATCTTCAAATACAATCACGATGTTTCGTTAAAGTAACGATACCGATAAAATTATCGATATAACGACACTAGCAACTAATGTAACGTGCAAATTGACAACAATAACTGATATAATGATAGAAACGAGTGTTCAAATACTTTCGTGACCTGCTCAGCACTTCGAAAGTTATTTAATCGAGACGTGCCGTTTGAAAAATCCACGAGACGTCGTACAATCGTTTTCAGTATCGACGAACGTTCTTCCAACAGAAAACGATCCGCCAGATCGAAGGCAGATTCTCTCGCGACGAAACTTCCTAATTTCATAAGGCAGACTAGAACAAACTGGTTAAATTTCCAAGTGTCGTGCCTGAAATTCGCGGTTCGGATATCCGAAAGGTTATGCTTATCGATAATTCGACGAGATTCGAATAGTTATCGGTTCGTCGCGAAACGTACACCCGCCGCGACCGACGGAACGGGCATAACTGTGCAAACAATCGCAATCTGGGTCACTTGATTTCATATTCGTCGAGGAACTTGTAAAACGTTAGCGTGCACCTGGGAGGGGGCAGGGGTGCGATGCAAATTTCACTGGTGAAACTTCTTGTCTCTTTCTTATTGCCCGATAAATTTATGCAAACGAGAGGGTAAACTCGGGCGGCGAAACGAAAATTTTTAGCAGGCCAAGCGAACAAAATCGGAATAACACGCGGAGAAGTTCGAGGACCAATTCCATAGGGGACGGGGGAGGGGGTGCGGTTGCAACGGATACGAATTTGTTCCGAAATAACAGCTGCCGCCTTCCGCTTTCGACTTTGTATCTACGTTCTAAGTAGATGAGACGATCGAAATTTTTAATGCGAAAGATTCAATGTTTGCAGCTCTCTCGTAATACAATATTAGTGCAATTTTATAATTATTGCGATTAAAATCATCAATTTTTTTCCACGTTTAATTGTAACGTACAGGGTGATTCGCGTAACACGACGCACGCCTTTTAAATTATGCTTCTAGTGATAAATTGTTTATTACAAAAGTTCGGTATGGTTTCGAGGGAGGCAAAATATGATGTATCAGTTGTTTATGGGTTTCGAAATTTCCAAGGTCACTTTTATTTTTTTTCTTAATCGGACCATATATGCTTTTCATCGCAAATCCAAAAAGAATATTAAATTCCAAGTAGCGTGGCTTTCTGGGAGTAAAGTAAAAATATATTAAATACTGATTGGATGGATCGTTTTGACGAGTAATTTTTGTAACGGAACAATTATAACAAAACATAATCGTTCAAGAATAATAATAATATTGAAAATTAAACGGACAGATATTGAATTTTCAGTAATTATATTCGTTGATACGCGTTACGTATTAGATTTCCCTTCGTTTTATAATAATCGTAGTTCCATGTTCTTTTCGAGCATGCGATGCACAGTCGGGCATCACAATAACTGTTCGGTTCGCATTGTCTCCGTGAGAAAGGGTTAACGAATAGAATCATTGTTCCTAAAGGATTTGGCCAGAGAGTAGAGGACGTAGAGGAGCTTTCTGATAAGAGGATGGTGAAAAACAACACGCTACTTACTCCGAAACCTTAGGTATTTAACGTCGGAATCCCGCAATTGAATGCGAATGATTTAATCATTCGCTGCGAGAAGGACTTTTTATCTTCCTTAATATATCCTGCTTAGTATATTCAAGCTTAGCATTAAAGATCAAATAAAGAAATAATACGTAAGAATTACGTGAAACTGATATCGTTATTTTGTTAAAATTATGAAAAATTAAAATAACAGATACTTCGTAAAATCCAAACACAAAGACGCGAGAAAAAATTCAGGTATTAATTGAAGATCGTAAATTTTTGAAATTTCGTAAAATAAAATTTTCAAGGCGAAGATTTCAACGGGAAAGGAAAAAGATTCTCCTTAACGTTCGGAGAACGGAGCTTAACGACACTCTAATAACAATCGAGCGAAATTTGCAAGTGAAACGAGTTAATCAGAAAAATAGCCCCTAATGGCGTTAAATGGAAAAACACGATCCCTTAATAGGTTGAACAGAAAAACTAAAATGGGAACTTAAACTGATCGGGGAAAGGGGGGGGGGATTCCGTCGAGTGAACGAGGTACCTGACAAAACATCAAAAACTAATCGCTTGAAAAATTTCGCCGGAGGTGCAGAGAGCGTTCAAGATCGTCCAGGTTTCCGGAGAAACCACCGGCGGCGATACACGGAAAAGTGGTTCAACCAGGAGAGACAGGAAAAAAACGTTGAGCTCGTCCTGCGTAACACCAAACTAGAGAGAAAGAGAGAGCTCGGGACATGGTGAATTAATCCGACTGGAAGAAACGCGGACAAATTTGTCGTCGTTCCCGTGAACACGCTTGCAATAAAGGGAACGTATTACTCACAGACAGTGTTAGGCATTAGTCGGAAAAACGTAGCTGAAAACGTTGGCGCGTGTGTCCACGATGACATTATTACGACGAAGCCAAGAAAATTTCCCCCGCGTCAGTGGAACATATTGCGTTTCTCAGACGCGCGAATGATGTATGATCCTGGTGGATGGGGGCGACAAGTCGAATGAAAAGGAGATCCGAAACTTCTCGCCGAAGAGAAAAGGGGAACGTTTCGAAGGACGTACAGGGTGTACAGGTTGCATCAGACGTGTAGGTCGATCGAGGAGGACATTGTAAAGGATGATGAAAGAGACGTCTCTTGATTAATAGACGCTCTATTCTTGTCTGGTAACTGGGAGATTTGGCGAAGAAAATTTTCGGCTCCAATCCCCGCTGAGTATCGTACGTTAAAGTTTAATGCACTTCTGAATTGAAAACTATTTCACGCAGAAAATACGTTGTTTTGTATCGTACTTGCGAACAGACTACGCGGATTTTCGTATATTTAACGAACGAGAAGTAATACGCAATAACGTATAGCGCACAATTATTATTTGGTAAGCAGAACATTTCTCTAAATGTACCATTCATATTATTTTAAATTTGCACAAATATCTGCAATCTAGTCGTGAATGATATATTTATATTATAACGATAAACGAGAATATGGGTATTTGAATTAATTGGTATTTGTTATACTTTTTTTCAATCTGACGAAAGCTTTATTTGTACGAAACTTTCACGCACGATGTATCGACAATATTTTTATTCTTCTGGAATTTTATACGTATCCGAAATTCTTCACGATGTTATAGTAAAACGATGTATTAATAAATTAAAAGGCAACTTCAAAATTACATATAATCGATTAAAAACCGGAGATTGGGACTAGAAAAGTTAAAAGAATATTGCTGTAGGTATACGAAATATGTTTAACCGAGCCACTAAATATATACTATATATATATTATATTATGAAACGCTGAATACAAGACGAGAAACTTACCGATGCAGGACTTGCCATCCGACGACAGAGCTTTCTCATCACCGTCGCAAGCGCAGAAAAAGCTTCCGTCCGTGTTCTCGCAAACTTCTGTGCAGCCCCCGTTGTCAACCGTACACTCGTTGATATCTACACAGACGTATGCAAAATTATTTCAGCTTTTACGCGCGAGAAACGACACAGAGATGGAACTAAATACACGAACGAGGAATATCGTCTCTGCTTTACGTTTACCTTCCGCCATCTCGCGATTTATAAATAAAATTTTCAAAACCGACTGGCGATGCGTTCAGTTTACCAATCCAGTTTGCAATAAATGGGCTTACAAGTAGAATAACATTTATTATATTTATACGACGAATCGAATTATACGCGAGAAGAGTGTATTTATGGAAAGTAAATTCGAAACAATTGTTTCTTTCAACTAGGATGCAGTTAATCCTTGGAACGGCGACTACCAAAACTGTTTCGTAGAAAATCAAATTAAATTTTATCCATGCAAAAGATACCCTTTGTTGAAAATTCTAGTTCGCGCAAGGGTCGGAGCAAACAACCAGCGGGTGATTTGTAAAATTGGAAAAGGTATCTGTCTCTAACGACGTCGACTGCCACCATTGGCCACCATTATTCTGACGGTAACGAGCATTTCCTCCCCGTCGCAATGCCGACCAGCATTCCGGTATCGATCAGCATTCCGCAAAGTTCAAGTTCCACCACGCGGACGTGTACACGCGTCTGATAACGTGTCTGACCTTTTATCGTGTCTGGGAGGGTATCGAGGGAGAACGGCGGAAGACCCCCTTTCATTCGCATACAACTACTCCTCGCGGACGTGTCTGCGTTCCTTCGTTGACCAGCCATCGACCGGCTGGTCAATTGTCCGCACGATGGCGTTAAATTGACCGAAATAGACGTACAAGGGTCGGCCAGATTGCGATTGCCTCGAGCGCTTTCAATGACCGCCAAGAGTGCTCGACTTCCGTCGCTTTCACGACCTATGGTCGCGATATGCCGCGCAGCCAAGGACTATCCGCGCGATAATGACGCACCGACAAAATGAACGATCCAACGAAGCCCCCCTTCTTCCCTCTCCCTAGAAGCCGCTCCATTACTGGGTCCTCGGGGGCTAACTCCGTGGCAAATCGATACAACGGCGCTTGATTCTTTTTTTTTTTTCTTGTCCCCGCGGGATTTCTGCTGTTGGCCAGACGCATTCTTACTGGCAGTTGATACCTTTCGAACGTGAGGGGAATACGTAAGAGGATTTATTTCGGTGTTAGGGGTGTGAATTGTGGTGTTGGCTGCTCGAGAAGGATCTCTCGAGCGATGGAAGTCAGCGTCGAAGGAAACGATTTCTAAATATTTCTTACAGGTCTATGATGAAGTTGTTTGCAAGAGTGTGTCTACAATGTTAACAAAATTTGACATGTCTAGTTTTAACGTTATAGTTTCTTTAACACGATCTGAGTGGTGAAATGAAATGAATTTTAATTGTAACTTTCTAAAGCCCATATCGTATTTTGTATTTTTAATATCCCGTATATCGTTTATATTATTAATTATTGTTATTTATCACTGTTCTGTACATTTTAATATTAGGTACATCATTATTTGAAGAAAATATATAGAACAAATTGAAAATAGTGTCGCGAACTGTATGAATAAATAAGGTTCAAAAAAATTAAAGTTTGTTGATACAACCTAACATGATTGGACATTTGTATTTTAGAAGAGCTTTGGAAGATAAACTGAAGGTCGACAGGAGAATGTAGTGTTATAGATGGAGCGAATCAAATAAAGGAGTCCGTGATTTCGTGGGGCTCAAGATAAATGAAGTAAAATATTTCTAGCTACCAATATTTCAAAGCTACGCTGAGATATATAGATGTATCATTGAAATGAGACTGCTAATCAATAACTATGTTTCATAAAATTATATTCTATCAACCGAGTACAATATAGCTTCTTATATCATATCAAAAATTGCCACGTTCCGACAAGACGAAATAAATAAATTATTTGAAAAATCATAATTTCAATTTAGCTGATACATTTCTTTATGTTGCTTATAGAATAAAATATATCCAAAAATTTCCGTTGCAATAATTAAAACACTTATTCAAAATAAAATAGACATATTATTTTGAAAAATCATAATTCTAATCTAATTACTATGCCACCTCACACTTGAGACAAAAATTTTTGTAAATAGATCAATATAAAAAATTCCTCATATTATTTATAAAAAAATTTCCTCGCATTGTTTCAACAACAAAATATATAAATCTCCCGAAAAATTCTGATTCCTGATATGAATGATGCGTGATATCAGAGAAAATTTCAGTGATGACCGATAATTAGAATTTGATGGACGTATTTGCTCGAAGAAGGCGCGCGATTTATTAACTTTTCAGTCTCTCTCTTTCGGTTCATCTCTCCTTTTTTTGACTTTTAACTGACTCTCGTTTCTTTCGCGCAGATAAGTATGTATGTATGTATGTACACGCGCGTGTATAGATCGAGGTGCGAATTTCAAGCAGCCAGCCATAATTAATCTTCCGTCGGAGGGATATCCAATGCAGCTCTCCCTCCAGTCCAGATCGAAAACGATTTTTATCACTTCGCGTTATGCGTTATTCATTGTGAAACTTGCGAGGAAATCTGAGAACTCTCACAGGCTGAGCTAGACAGCTTTTTATGCTACTTCATGAGCTTCGTGTGCACATATGGCAGACATCGATCCAACCAGCCATACAGCAGGTGACTGAGGGAAACATATTAGAGAGCGGAAATCGCTGTTACATAACTCTGACGCTCGACATTTGTCTAACGATAGAGAACATTTCGTATAATTTCTACGTGTTTCATTTCGTGCTTCATCCCTGCACTTTCCAGTTCCGAAACTACCAGCGAAAACCAGCGAAAAGAAATTTTCGATTCTTTTGCATGTCGCGGTTTTATGCACTTGACGGGGAACAAAATATAAAACCGATTTCTGAGAAATATAAAATTCGTTCTTTTCCAAAGAGGGTAAATTACAGCTGTTCTTTCTGTGAATTACGACGTATGTTACATACATAAAACGTCATAACATTTCATTAATGCTGTTATAAGATATGTAATAATGCTTCTATCGTTCGAATTTAAAACAATATTTAAAGAAAGAAACGAGAATTTTTAACATTCTGTGGGCACTAATTTACTTATTTATTAATCAGAGTTATGCACAGTCTGAAAAGATGACCATGTGTCTTATTTTAAGATTAAGTATAACTTCATCTGATTCTAATGAAAATCCATTAAAAAAACCGAGCAAAATCCTTTCTATTTTTATTATAAACGCGTGAAATATGCACATATTTACCAGGGAGGAAGAATAATGGCAGAGAATTAGTCTGCTTTTTCTCTATAACTAGACTTCCAATTTCTATGCAAATTTATATTTTTATGAACACAATTAACCCTCGAACTGCCAAGCCGGCAAGCAGAATACTGTTTTTCCGTATTAATTGTAAATAAACAAAAAATCATATATATATATATATAAATTTATAGAATATTTTCATCCCTTTCCTTTTCGTACATGATTTAAACGTCGCTAAATATTAAGTATCAGCGATTCTCCGATGTGGGTCAAAAGCTTTTCGGATCGGCAAATTCTCGAGGTTCGAGAGATTAAACAGAGATTCGTATTACCTACTCAAATTTATAATGAATCCCCTACTTTGGATATTTTATACATTCGGCCGGTAACTCCCCTGATTTGGCGCACGTGCTTTCGACATGGATGTTGAACGACCATTTATCAGTAGACGCTATCATCCAGCAGCCAGATAATCTAAAAGTCAAAATGGAGAGTGTCGCGTGCACCGTAATAACACCGATGTACGTATAAAATACGCAAATTTAGTCGAACCGTGGGCGGATCATTTTATCCTTGTAACGTTATATCCGTCGCCTTCCGACGAGAATCCTCGTTACTTTGTTAAATCTGTTGATATGTTTTCTCTGTTATCGTTATTCGCCTTTTTCGGCTGCTCATTGTTTTCGTTGTTACACTAATTAGCAGCGTACCGTAAAAGCCACCAATAATAGGAGAACGTGTTGTATTACCGCACAATAGTACGTTGTTACAAGCTTATTGAAATGATCGGTGACGATATTGAAACGTGTGCCACGCGTAACAATGGCGTTTGCATAAATTATATTTAAATTATATTTAAATTATTTCGGACGAAATTTATGCTCGGTGAGATTTTTTAATTAAAGAGAAACATACAGCTTGATAGAACGAATATATGTTTTAATGAAAAATGTGGAAAACTTTTTGAAATATTTGTATTATAATTATGGAGAATTGTTATTTGTAACATATCCGTATCCACGTGGTTTTCTAGAAATAACCCACGGTAGGTATGAATTGCAGTAGCTTAAAATAATTCCATGTGCTGAAACAATTAATATTCTCATATTAATTCTACAAATAAATTATTTTAATAATTTTAAATATCATAAATCTACAACACATTTGTGGACTGTGTTATGAAAGAAATCTGTTATCCAATGTATACAATGAAAAATTCTTTTTCTAATTTTAATTTTCTAATTTTCTAATACTTTTGCTCTTGGAATATTCGCCTGGTTTTTACTATTTTTATAAAACAGCGATTAAGAAATTATAAGCCACATTTATCCATGTTATAAACTGTCTCTTTATCTATCCACTTCAACTTGACAAAAATAAACTTACATTAATTATAATAAACGATGACAAAATTACTTTATAACGTAACACCGAAAACAAACAAGCTTTCTACATAATCTAACACAATGAATAATAATAATAATAATAATACACAACAACGCAACAAACATTCGTTATTTATACATAGTAGAATTTTTGATGATAAATTAAAAATATCCAAATATGTTTATTTCAATTTTGCGACTGGAAGAGCAATTTTTCTCCGTTAGAGAACTAGGTTACTGATAGCAAAAAACACGCGCCACTCCTGTTTGCTTTTCCTTCGCGGCCATTTTTTCCCTCTTTCTTTCTCCTCTTTTTTCTTTTTTACCGTGATTTATGTCGCCAGTTTATCAAATATTCCGCGACACATTTGCATAGGTATAACGCCTCATTTAATTGCACAGTACTAATTACGTTACCCTACTATCCGTGACCCGGTGCTCGAGAATAAATATAAAAATTCGTCCGTTGTTGCATACTCGTCGTATTTACGAGTGACAAATATATTCGGCTAGTTGCCCGAATTAATCGCCAGCATATTCTGATACGTTCGATCAATTGAACAGTACGATCCATTTATGATAATTCATCGACTGGAAAATTTAAGGACGGAGTACATTTCGACGAACCGTGCATCACGTGTAACAATGGTTTTTGTTGTGGAACATGTAAATGAATCAAAATAAGAAAAGGAAAGAGACACGTTAAACTTACGGGTATAATTTTCTTGACACTAATGAAAAAAATTTCTTAGAGATTATTATTAATATTATTGGAGCTCAATTAATCGAGAAAATTATTGGTAAATTATTGCTTATACATTTTTGGAAAATTTTACAGTAAAAAAAATCAACAAAGTGAATAAAAAATGCGAAAATATGCAAAACATTCAAAGGCAGAGTATTTACTTTAATATTTCGTAGATGAAACAAATTTCTATCCAAGTTTCGTTTCTTTAGCTAGATTCGTAAAATTAAAAAAAAAAAATTTGAAATTGGAAACAACTTAATAAGATCTTTTGGAACATTGGTTTCGAAATTGAAAATCGTTTTCATCGATTTTGATTACGAACGAATCTCCGCAAATTAAAAACAAAATCATCAGTGCGATTGTAAAGCGCAAAAGAAAAGAGTCAAAATGAGTGAAAATGAGGCGCGTAAACAATTCAAAATGTTTGTACACGCGTTTCTGCGTTTGCTACGATTCAATACGAAAGAAGAGGCGGAGAGGAACAAGATACACACGTACGTGCGTTGCACGAAAGAAAGACAGCCACTCGCGAAAAGTGCGCGAAGTTAACCGGTAATGAGACACTTACAAAAACGAACGCCGCGTTTCCACAAAAGTGAAAAGGGTACTTTCGCCACGTAGAGAAATTTTTACGGAACGTTACTGTTCCAACAATTTTCTGAACTTATAACGACGTCGGCGAAACTTGGCTAGCGAAACGTCACGTCTAGATGAGCTATAACGAAAACTGGGGATTAAAAAATTAAAAAAACAGAGAAAAAAGAACGGGGGGGGGGGGGGCCGGAGGAAGAATGAAAATACGATAACGACGGAAATCCTAAGAGGATAGTTAACGAATTTGCCGATGTTCAGGGTACTTAGACGAAGCGTAATGAAAATACTAAGACGATGAAGAGAAATTACAGTAAAAACTTAGCAAGATCGTGGCAAGTTGGTGGAAGAGCTAAAAGTTCATTGAAGAAAATATGAATAATATCTGGACAAACTTTCTACGTGTGATTTAGTTTAATTTCTTAGTAGGATCGTTTAGGAAGAACAGACCTGATAAAGAAGGAAAAAGTACTCTTGACGGGAGATCCAGTCCTCTCGTTGAAAACTAGCAAACTCAGACAAAACTGGATGAAATTGCAGAAATGAAACTAAGAAGAAGAATAGTTGCAGTTGACAAAGAAACTTCTAAAAAAAGGATGAATTGTAAAGTAACCATAGATTCAAACCAATAGGAAATTGCAGCGCAACGTCTAGCCAAAATTAACAAAATTATGAAATTATTAAAGAAAAGATAACATTACAAGATAAAATTATTGAACCAAAGAACATCGACGAGGAGTTCAGCGAATTCGCGAAATTATCGCGAGAGGGAGCGAAAGAAAGACCCAGAGTGGTGGAATCACGGTCATGCTCAAACGTCGCGAGTGAAAAAAGCGAGGTGAATGTGAAACGGATCCAGTAACGACGGTGAGGAAGAAACGCGCGAAAATGGAAAGGAAAGAAACGAGAAGCGTTAACTTTCCAAGGTACATCGTCTCTCTTTATCGTCGTATCATCGAAAAACGAACGGACGCTCGACACGAGCGTACCAAAAAATGAGCTATTCTCTCGCTCGCGAGGAAGCTCGCGATAAAAGACTTGGACGAAACTAATTCAGAATTTCTTGCCATCGGACTCGAAGACTTTTACGGATGTCCTCCGCGTGTTCCGCCCGGAAACTGTATAGAGACGAGAGAAAAAGAGACCCTCTCTCTATATAGAAACGCGCGCCTTTCTTCCCTATCTTTGTTCATTCGCGAAACAAGTTCACCAAGTTGATCTTCGTTGATGAAAGTTTTTAAGTGTGCTGGTCCGCATAACCCGAAATTGCAGCCAAAAGTCGAACGATTCTCGAGTCGTCCGAGTCTGTTTGGCGCCAATTCTTCTTGAAAGCTGTCATTTCACGCAACTGTTGCAAACGTTGATGAATTTGGAGAAATTGTCGCTTGTTTGGCTGTGTCAGTCGCAAATTTCAACGTTATTTTAAGTTAAAATAAAATTTAACGTCGAATAAGAGTGTCACGTAACTAGTTTTAGACTCGAGAATAGGATGATTCTACTTCAAGAAATAAGTCGAAAAGAAAGAATAAATTAATTTCACTTAAAGTACTGTTAAGAGGCTCGAGAGAAGTTGAAAATATTTTTCTTATAACTAAAAAATAGAGAAAACATTTCCCTTAAAATGGATATTGCATGTTTCTTCAAAATTCATTATTCCTTCGTTTTATCCAAATGAATTCCAATTCAAAAAAATAGGAATATTTTTTATTACACATCCGAGGAAATATAACAAGTAACAAATCGTTTATATCAAAAAAATATTAACACTGAAGGGAAATAAAAAAAACGTGTGCAACGTACAACTAAATCCATATGACTAAAGCCAGAAAACAATTTAATTCGTTTTAGTGTGTAAATAAATATGAAAAACTCTTTAAAAATTTGTCAAAGCCAATAAATGAAACAAAACGAGGATAGTAAATATTCTGAAAGAGATGGAGAAATATGCGTCCATCGCATATTTCAAATAATATTTTCAATGTACACATAAATCTATCATAATCCCAAATCTGCTGCTCTGTAATAAAAAGAGATATTTGTTTAAATGTAAAAAATTGTTGGAAAGCAAATTTAAATTGTTAAAAGATAAAATGAAAAATAAAAAGTAAAATGAAGGACCTAATGAAACTGAAAACATTAAAAGGGTTCAGAAGGTTCAGGGTGATCGCTAAAAGGTATGTTCGTCGAATGTGTTAAACAATATTCTACTTGATATTAAATAAATGATATCAATAACGTCACAGTATTATATTATTAATTATATTTTACTAAAGAAACTTTAACTAAAAAGACAGAAAACCTAGAGAGATGTTTACTTCATTTAGTTTGCTCGTTTTTTAATTTTCAATTTCTCACAAATGTATAAAACTCTTCGTTTCAATCAATATCTTCAACAAACACACAAATCTAGTTATACGTTTCAAGAACATCTGTAACTTACGCAAAAGAAAGAAACGACAAAACAAGATTATTACATAAATTTCCAAAAACTTGGACGAGAAATGAGTCATCGTTACACTAGCGCGCAGCGATTTATGATACAACGTGTCGCGTCTAACCGAAAAAAAACTTCATTTGGAGCGTGTTAAACTCAACGAGACTTCCCAATCAGGGAAATTACCCACCGCCGAATTTTTCAACTCCCGTGACCTAACTCGACCAGAGAAACAATCAGCTTCGTGCATTATGAGCTGGGCGGTAATTTCATTAATGAATTCATCCCAATTTTCGCGGCGAGCTCGCGCGTTTGTCCCTGTCCTTCGAATTAACCGGCCCTTTCTATCCCCCGGGGAGAAATTCCGGCGAACTGTCACTTTGTAATCAGAATCCCGAACGCGCAGGTTCCTTTAGACGAGAACTCCCTTAAATCAGACCATTTCTCTCGGCGACTGTTTCCTACAACCCCGTACCGGGTTCGCTTCGAATGGTGGCTATAAAACGGTGGCGAATTACAAGAGGGAGAGCCGAATTTCGCAACGTTCGAGTCGTCGTGAGGATTTAGTGGAGTGTCGAGAGAATTTGTTTCGAGTGGAAGCGACAAAATACCGTACAGGAAAATTAATTATTTTCTTTTATTTATTATCACTGAAAGTGATTCTAGCGGGGGTAACCCAGAAAATTGGGTCTCCTCAGGTGCAACGCTGATGCAACGAAAATTAGCGATTGGTTGATTTGAGTCACGTGATTCGTGAGGGGCGTGGAGTAGAGTGGCGTTGTCTGGTCACGCCTGTAATTTGTTTCGTATCGATCCAAATGTTTGCGTATCAATAAAATTTCATGGCAAAAAAGTTGCTTCTGGACCTTTCAGTGAGATGAATCAGTGGAGCTAAATCTTACAATTTATTACAAAGGTTAGAAAGTGTATTAGTTTTAGGATTGATTCTTTGTTCTTTGGGTTGTCATTCAAGAAAAAATTTATGTTTAATTGATGTCTAATTGTTGAGCGGTGTATTTCCTCCACTGGACAATAATACGTTCCACTATCAATTGGACTTTGCACAAATCACAAATTGAAGGATCTTCTTTGTTGAGGAGATACTCGTGAGAATTGATTATTATTTATGAATTATTGTGAATTATTGGAAAAGAGATTTGAAGAGGAAATTGAATTTTTACGTGTTTCGCGTTTCCGTCTTTCGCAACTTTCTTTTTTGTGGAATATTAAAAACATATCTTTTGAATAAATGCGGATGTCAAAGCGGAGCAGAGGTTCGAATAGGGCGAACTTCGAATTTCGCGACGTTTCGCTCTTTGTCCTGGTGGAAGTTTCGTGAAATATTGACAGATTTTGTTTCGAGTTGAAAACAGCGGCGGGAGAATTGTCACAGACGAAAGATTTGAAAAGGAAAACACGAAAAGAGGGAACTAGATTTTGCCTTGGCTTTCTGCGATTCTTCTGCGCTATTGAAAACACTTGTTTTGCACGGAGAGCGTTTAAATCGATTCTTTATCTAACTCAAGTCACTTTCAAATTACGTCATCAATAAAGAATTTTCATTATATTTATCAAAAAATAAATTTGAAGATTTGGCTGCTAGCCAGAAAGTAAAGTAGATTTTACTATTTTAAAAGAATTTTTTTTTACAGACAGAATTGTTTCACCGCTATAAGACAAAATTGATATTTCGAGTAACGATAAAACAATATCGAATTATATTTTATAGCGGATTATCCTTGTTTTATCGACAGAGTTCGCTGGCCTTATTAGTTAACGTTTTATGATAGTTTGTCGGAGACTGAGCAGGACAGTTGGGACAACTTTTGCATGATAAATAGTCGCGTTTAAGATCAAAGTTACTTGCTAACGTCTCGAGACACGAATGGATTATACGTTTTGTCTAATAAGAAAATGATGCATGACGGCAATTCCACTGGCTAATTCCACTTAGATAGTTGCGGTAACATGTAACTCGTAATTTGTACATGACCTAAGTAGACAGTAGCAACCAAGCTAAACTTCTGTTTAATTCTGTATCCGTAATACAGTGAATGCTACCAAAATTTGTTCGTTTAGATAATTTACAGTGAAGTGAGAAGAAAGAGTCCGTTTAAAGAAAGTGTCGCCGAATCTAGAGAAATGATTTATCTCTTAAGACAAATTGTCACGATAGTTTAATGAAATTCTATTTAATATTTAGTGAGAATTATTTGAAAATTGAAAAGCTGCTCAACTATTATTAACATACAGTTTTCTCGTCTCTATATCAATTTCCTCCCGTAACTCGATCGCACGGTCTAATAGGTTTAGAGGCTACTAGAAAGCCTAAAGTCGGAAACAGAATCTTGTTAGAACGTTTATCTTGCTAAAGATTCTCAGATCGCGAGGTAAGAGTACAAATATGAAAAAGAGTGCAAATGCAAATGCAAATTTCTCAACGTTTGTTTGGAAAAGGTGCAGGATTTCGTTGAAAGTTGATCGCTCGAACAATTTCGTGGAATATTAATAAAAGAACTGTACTGCTATTTTCAAACGTAATTTTGTAAGATTAAATGTCGCGAGCGAAATTTCATCCGAGTTTACATTTTTATGAATGCAGTGAAAGAAATGGAACTCGAGCAGAAATTTTATTTTCCACCAGATATTAAGAATTATAAATACTCCGCTTCTGATATTTTCTTTACTTTTGCACGTTATATGCATTTTTAAATTTTCTTCATAAAAGATTTGATATTCGTTATTAAAATTAATTTGTACCTGTTTTCGAATGATTACCTGTGTTGAATGATTAATTAACAACACAATCTATTATAATTACAATGTTAATTTACAATATTAAACGAATACCTTATGTTTTTAAACATTTCGTAGTAACAATTCTCATTTGACAAATTGACGATAAATTGTTAGAATAGTAGTAGTTAAAATCGAACATCTAGACAGACACTCTCGATTAAATCGTTATTAAATTTAACAAATTAATTAAACAAAAATAAATTCATGGAAGATAATGAGCAACAACGAATAACGAATAAACTGAATGGAATATAATAGAAGAGCCATCTCCAAATAAGAGTTTGCTAAAATCGTACCAACTCCAAAATCCAAAATTTAAGCACAAGCTCAATTTAAATACCATTGTCAATTGAATTAAAACGCCAAAGAAATTCGCCAAAAAATCGTAGCGATTAAAATCTATATCTATATATCTAGAGTCTAGGGACACGCTGAATTAGATCGTCAGCAGTTAAACAAATTAGGTGAATAAATTCGTAAATTATACGAGCAAAAATGGCGGATGATCCTGGAAATTAGCGGGAAACATTTGGAAACAGCGAGCATTGCCATTAATTCGGACAGTTTTCCGGCGGTTGATGATCCAGATTCTCGACCCAATATTGCAGCGGAGAAGCCGCCAGCCTACCGGGCGGATCCATGTGCGGGCTAATTCGATTACGTATATACTCGGATCGTCTAGAACGGTATTATGGGGTACGACCAGCACCAGGCAGCAAAATCTCGTTAGGACGCTCATCTCCCTATGGGGAATTGTTATCGTACTACCTATCGGCTGCCTGTGCTAAAATTCTGCGTCGCGAAATAAACGACAAACGCAATTATGTCGGCCAACGAAGAATATCATCCGCACGAACGCTGGAGCGTCTCGTTGCTGAGATGCACAAATAACGGTCTTAATTGTGTGTACAGACACAGAAATAGGATGCAGGCTACATCGACGTGCGCGTTGCGAAAACTAGCACGTTCCATTTGCTTGCTTACGAGAGGCTGGAGCGTTTCGCAATATTTGTCGCGAGAAGAATCACGTTTCAATTCGTCGCGATGAGTGGCACGTTTCTTCGTTTACGGGGAATTACAGAAGGTGACAATTGTCCTGGAAAATAAAAGTTCAAGAAATTTCGTCGCGAATGACGAAAAAGGAAAGATCAGTGCAGTGACAGAGTAAACTTCAAACGGCAGTTGTCCCTCGAGGACCATCTCCATAGATAGATGATCTTTGGTCGATGAGAAAATTTTTCAATGTTTGAACTTTCAAAGAATATCTTTACCTTTCCACGCAATAATATATTTAAAAAAAATTGAGATAGTAATTTAATTAGATAAAATTAAGATAATATAAGATAAGATTTAAAGATTCTCAAAGTAAACTAAGCTCTAAAATTGCCATATGATTTTTTCTACTAATACAAGTTGTAACAACTTTTCGTTAATAGTACAGTTACTCTGTTTACGTTGTATTTATTATTTCAAAAAAAGACCGGTAAGAGAGAACGTGCTACCTTTTGGCTGGTTCGTTTCGCGAATCACGAAAATCCCGCTCGGATCGCAAGAATCGTGAGGCAACCGAAGTACAATGTATTACAGGGCAGGAGTGGATGTTCGCAGTGAAAAGTGTCTGCCGCGGGGCTTAACCGGCAAATCCAACTTCCTGTTAAATCACCCGTACGGATTAAACCACTTACCGATACAAGTTCCATCGGGGGTTGCCTCGTAGCCTGGCAGGCACGTGATCGACAAGCTGTCCAGTATCGGTTGATCCTTCAACTCCATTGGCTCGGCGCATCGATAAGATCCCGGCGTATTGATGCAACCATATCGGCACATTTCCGTTTGCAAATCTGGTTGGGCACATTCGTCCACGTCTGGAAAAGAAATGTTTGAAATTTTTTTTTCTTTTTTTTTTTTGCCCTCTGTCTTTCATGGAAAAATATCTGATTCTTGATGGAATTATATAAAATTGAAATCAGTTAAATCTCGATGAATGTTGGGGAAATTAGAAGTTTGAAGATGAAACAATTTGAAGTAAAAATTTAAAATATTGAAATAAAATTTTGAAGATTTCTCTTTATCGATAGGTAATATTTAATTTTTTTGTACAAATAGTCAAAATTCACATTCGAATAATCGAAATTACGGTTTTTTCTTCTATTTAATTAAGTCTCCATGCGGTTGGTATTAATATTTTTACTTCCGTTGTAAATTTTTGAGATAGCAACGATGGGCTTCGATATACTCTTCTGATATGAAACTTTTATGTATTTCGGTAAAGCCTCTTACAGATGAAAAAGAGGATATTTCATGCGATTGCACTGCGCCGTACAATAGGAAATAAAAAAGAGATTATTATCCTTTTACATGCGACAATGCAATAAATTTTTGTGTTTTCTATTCGAATATTTCTTTTGCATTTCATGTTTCAGGAAAGTCACAATGTATAACAAAGCTTGTATAATAACCAAAAAACAAAGAATTCTGCTTCACTAAACAATAAATTAAAAAGCTATAGATATTTTACAAATTCTTACGTTCGAATTTTTGCATCCAATAGAATTGTAGAATTGAACTAAATATATTCGGACGATTAATGATACGTTCGTTGAAGACAAGAAACACTTTGGAAACGTGTTTTTAATTAACAAAAAACTTCCATCGGTGCCTTGTACACTTTTAACAACAGTCGCAACAGTGTGTTTGATGAGAAGAGGAAAAAAGAGCGATTAAAACACAAATGAAAGGAATATCACGATTCACACGCACATTTTCGATTCCTCGAGGAGGAAATTCTATTACCTTGACAAGTCTTCCAGTCGTCCTCTAGGATGAAGCCATCAGGACAGAGACAAAACACTCGTCCCATTGTGGAGAGACAGGTGTGAGAGCATCCGGCGTTGTTAACGCTGCAGGGACCTGCGTCCTGACACGTGTGGTTGTCGGGTGACAGGACAGTGTCCTGTAGACCGTCGCAGGAACATTCATACCCGCCTATGGTGTTCCGACACGTATCCTGACAAGGTCCGTGCCCATTGTTTAATAGGCATTCGTTGATGTCTACATGACCAAAGCGATCGAGTAATTTCAATTCCACACGTCGAGTTTTATTTCACATATCGAGTTTGAATTGAATTGAATGACGTGGATGTTAAAGTAGTTTATGGTTTGGTTAATGTACGAGGGAATGAAAAGTGGTGTATTAATTTAATTTTGACAACTAGTCAGAATTATTCGCGCAGAGAATTCTCAAACGTAGAATTCTCTTTTCTGTAAAAATTAGAACTACCAAGCCAATTAAAATGGCTAATGTCAGATCTTTTACACAGATTCATTGCTACAAAATGATGATTTTTCACTGATAATAATGGAAATTTTTCTGATACTTTACGACATTTCTTTCAGCAGAGTCTGTTAAATTAATTGTTAATAAATGTCATTTACACCACTTTTTCGTTAACATAAATGAAGATACAAAATAAATAAAGATATAAAATAAAGAAAAAGAAAATATAAAATACTAAATTATCAAATTATATATAGTCGAACAAAACATTTCAAAGAAATAAGAATCGCTAATATTTCTAAGCAAATGAGAAACAGACGATCGAAATTTCAACAATGGTCAATCGATCGAACAGCATAGGCTTTTTGCCATCGTGGTTACACTTGTTGCTTTTTCAAAGAGAGAGAGATATTGAGAGAGCGGGAGGAGACAGGGAGAGAGCGATATGTTCGTTTCACGGAGGATGTGTATTCCGATGCAAATAACTCACCCCTGCACGTGAATCTGTCCTCGTCTAGTTTCATCCCTTTTGGACACTCACAACGAAAGGATCCCGGAGTGTTCATACATTTATGTTCACAACCTCCCTTGTTATCCTTGCATTCGTTCACATCTGAATTTCAACGAGTACGTGTAATTTCTGGAATTTGGCTAACTTCCGCGACATGCTACGAGTTTCTCGTTTCATTTCATCGCATCGATAATCCATCATGAGTGTAATAATGCTTTAACACACGGATAGGTAGACACACATCGTCTTTGCATTACCTTTATATTCTATATTATGCTCTTTCGTAAGAGAACTGAGAGTCACTTTTAATTGAACAATTTTAATCTCGGTGTCTATTTAATACGCGATATGAAGAACAGTTCAATAAAATGTTTTTTAAGATTTTTCTGATAAAAAAATTCAATGCTGATAAAATATCGATATCAATATCAAACTTTCAATTTTATTATTTTGAAAAAATAATCGTTTCCGGAAAATAATTTTCAGCGATAAGAGAACAGATTCCGATGACACTTTTGTTTTAAAATTATCTCCTCGTTTTTATTTAAATTTAAATTTTTTCAAAAACTCACGACGTCGTCTGCGTGAGAAAGTCAAAAGTGAGATTTTAAAAGATAATGCGAAAACCCTGCAGTGGAAAAACATTAGCGAATAATACGTAAATACACTGATTCTCGTTGATGGGAACAAAGTTTTAAAAGTTTTTCATTCTGCTCCTCGTATTTCTTGTTCCTCCAATGTATTCCATTCGTGCAATCTATTCTTCTATTTTTTACACGTACATATATATATATATATATATATATATACACACCTCGTGGAATAGAGTGGAACTTTGTTTTACCAGGCTCGGTTAAGCCGGACTTTTAACTAATTCGGATTACCTGTCTTTACGATTCGTTTAGATTAATGACATTTCCCCCGTTCGATAGAAGCTAATTTTTCCAAGAGCCCGTTAATTCGAATTTTCGCTTGATTGAAACTAGTTCCTCGTTCAACTTAAATCAACGAAGTTTTATTAAATTTGCGTTTTCCTACGCTCCTAACGTTACGATATATCCAACGAAGCGAATTTTTATTTAAAAAATTTATTCACGTTGCTGCTTCGTCTTTCCACTTTTTCCCACGTTTTTCATATAACCCTCAATCCAGAATTTCTTAATCCTATTTATGCTCAAAGAAATCTCATTTCAAAAGAGACGTTTCAAAGAAATTTCACGAAGAGAAATATTCTAGTTTAAGGAAAAAAATTTGTTCCCCGATTTCCATATCTTTAATATCACCTTCGACCCACAATTTTTCCGTTCCCGCATTTAATTACACATTTCAATCACCAATTTCAAAAGAAGACCGTTTCAATTTACAAAAATCTGTTCACCTTGTTCCTCGACTTCCTTTTCTTCCCTTTCGATGCAATTTTCAACCCAGAATTCTTTGATCTCGTTTTCGTTTAATTATCCCGATGATTACTTCAAATTATTTCCTAGAGAGAATAATATTCCGTGATTTAAGCAATTTCATTCGCGATCCTTCTTCTCGTGCGTGATTAATACCGAGAGGCAGCTTGTAAATCCATTTTTAAAATGAGAATCTGTCTTGGTAATAAACCGGAGGGGAGCACGGAGAGAGAGAGAGAGAGAGATGAGAGCCCGAGCAACGTTTCCGATATCCGGGATCCGTCCCTTTCGTTTCAAAATGCACAAACGAACTTCGGAATAAAATTTTATAGCGGTGCTCTTCAGTTTTATGAGGAACGAGCGCCGATATACCTCGCGGACGAGCGAGCAACAACCAAGTAAGTACTTCTGGAACGAAATCGTTGATGTTTTAATACGGACAGGAAGGACTTGTCTCCTGCAGAACGCGGAAGCTGTCAATATTTCAACGAGTATCCTGTCGATATTTCATCTCGGGAAATTCCTTTTTCACCGGCCCGACAGCTTGTCTTCGAAGGGAAAACGGTATCGTTTCTCTTTGGTTTACTATTCGTGTTCCTTTAAAACAGAGAGAGAGAGAGAGAGAGAGAGAGAGAAAAGGAGAGGACAGAAGAGTAAAAACACGAGAAAAATCTTCGACTCGACAAACTATCAAAATATTATTAGACGGCGAAACGTTATGGTAATTTTACGACACGTCGACGTTGAAAGTATTTTATGTACCTCGCGCGAGTAACGATCCTACAAAATCTGCTTCTGAAAATATTACGAGAATTAGACCAGATCGATGGAATAAAATTATAATAAAATACGAAAATTAAAATAAATGAACGAAAGGTGGAAAAACGTCCTAGTTTCTGTTTTACAGGATTGAAAAAATATTTCAACACTTAATTGTTCACGTCGTTAGGCATGCGATACATACGTGTACTTTGACGAGACACAAGTCAAAGACAAAATCAATGGCAAATAGTGAACAATTATTTGTATACGCAACGCTGAATACGAAGATGAATGTCAATGATAGTGTCTGGTTCATGTAATGTGCAACAGAAGTAAATACAGATTTCTGTTTAAAATGATAATATTTCAATTGTATTTGTTATTGAAATTGAAATTCTAAATATTTCCAGATATTGGATACTGAGTAGTTTAGATGTAATCGAATGTCTATGTTATCAAAGAATACATTATACGGTAATATCAATTTTGATAGAGTAAACGTAACAGTATAAACGTGATCAATTAAGTATTGTACGTAGACCGCGGATATTTATAAATTTACAAGTCCAGTCTGCAGATGTTTACGCATTCATGTGAAATTTGAACGTGCGCAAAATGCGCGCAACATTCAAAAATGCATAAAATATCCAAAATAAAATACTCGTCGTGACATTGAGAAGATGGAAAAAATCCCCATCCATGGTATAAATTTACGTTGTTTAAAAATATGTTTCCTTCTTTCTCCACGAATCCTTCGTCCAATAATCGATAAATTTGTTTTCGTTCAAATTCAGCTTTACATCGTAACGTAAATAATATTTTGCTCGCGCAAGATATTTTGTAAATTAAAATGCGAAACAGCAATATAACGGATAGATATTAAATAAATCTGAAAATATAAAATATATGAAACAGCGGAGACAAAATAATACTTCGTTTGAAAAACAAAGCATTTCTTTCGTTCGAATTCTCTTCGTACGTCTCTGGCAAAAAAAAAGTATGAATTTGCATAAATATCTGCAAACTAACTGTGCGGTATTCAAATGACGAGCAAACGGTTGATAGCGTGACTTACCGATACATTTATCGCCGTCCAGTTGGAAACCTTTGTAACAAGAACAGACTGGTCTGCCGTCGACTTCTTTGCAAATGTGGTCGCACGAAGCCTCGATGCACGCACCTTCAAAATTCGCTTTGATCTTGCACTTTGGTAGTTGTCCTATCCATTGACGATTTCTGCAAAGCAGTCTGGTCGTTGCGCTCACCATGTAATATCCAGGAGCACATTCGTAATCGGCTTCCAAATATTCGTGACCTGGTATCGACGATCTTGAGGGAAACAGCAAACGCGAATACATTTAGAAACTTGCAAAGATAATATTGTTTCATAATGTCAATTTGTTGTTTATTTTAATGATCAGTGATAACGTATAAATATCATGATATTTTAATACATTATATTATATTAATTAATATTTTTATATCATAAATATTATATAGAAGATTAAACAGTATTATTCAAAATGGAAAATTAAGAATTTTCGTTGAATCTCTACTATATTTTGAAAAATATTAACACAGTAATTGTTAATATAATATAATATAATATATATATATATATATATATAATTATTAATAATCAATTGTTGATAAAATATAAACCCAGAAAGTACAGCGCTCCTTTGCGACGAAAATGTGATTTATCGCTAGAAAAATATTGCAGAGGCGGTCCTTTATTAATTATGAAAAAGGAATAATGTTGCTCTCGCTTTAACGCTCAAACCTAAAACGCTACAAGAACGGTGTTTCAAATCTGCATTTTAAAACTTCGTTGTAGAAAATGAAAGAGTCAGGTCAAACTGCCTCGTCTTTGACGAACCTGGATAAACTGGTTTTTGTTTTTCGGATTTTCCCGAAAAGAGCGGGGGGGACACTTGAAAAGTTCGTAGCCGAGAGAGTAATGTGCAAGAGAGGTTTCGTAGCAAACTTTTGTTTGCGTATGGTTGCCCGTGAAAATTAATTCTCTGATTGGTTACTACGTTAACTTCAAAAGTTTACGCTGCTGGTAGACATACAACAACTAATCGATACTTTCCAACATGGTGATGCAGAGTTTTCACGAAAGAGTTTATGATCCGTTATAAACTCGTAAGTCTGTCAAATTCAGTATAATTGAAATTCAGCTTCCTCGTGTAACACGTAATACAGAGGTATACAGAGTCTTCGAAAAATACTATTACGAGATGAAATGAGAGAAATATGTTTATCGTAAAAATAAACGAGAAAATTGAATATATTTAAATAAAATATAAACGCGGAAAAAAATTTGGAACAAATAATAAAAAAGTGAAACCGACGAAATAAAGTATTTAAAAATGCACGAAATAAAATAATAACGAAAGCTTTCTATGTAACATTTATTTAAAAAAAAAAAAAAAACTATATTCCGCGTTGGAAAACAGGTAGATTTAAATCCACGTGATATTCGTTCCTTCTTTCGAACCCCGCCATTATTCTTCCAACGCCATTCCTAATATCTTCCCAAACTTTTGACGTTCCCCTGCTCCCTTTGATTCAACATTCACTCGAATCAAGATTTACTTACTAGCCATTACAGTCACTTCCCTTGCTTTCACCGTCTTTTTATATTTTACTGCTCCGTCAGGTAATTCCAGCACGTCGAACCATTGAAAAGTTCACAGCCCCCCCTGATTCGAAACTTTTCTGGTTCTTCTATAATCCCTGGACTACGAACTTGTCCCAGTAATTCAGTTTTCTGATGAAAAGGGGGGAAATTTCACAAGCGGCAATAGAGGGACACGTTCCCACGGCGTGGAGCAGGGGCGTGTGCTCGATTAAAGCGGCGAGAGAGCCTGCCTTTGAAAGGAACCGTTCGTTCTGGCCGAAAGAAGAAGATTCGTTTCCAAACGGAACAAACAGCAAGAACAGCAATTATCGACCTTTCGACTAAATCTTCCGAAAGGGGGAAAAGGAAGACGCACATATACATACGTACGTAGCGTACTTACTTCCTTGAAGATTTCGTTCGTACAGAATGCTCGGGAAACGGAGCGTTCGTTTCACGTGGCTGATAGGAGCCGCGAAAGGTTTGCGAGTCACGTTTTCCTTTCAACCGTCCGAGAAAGTTTCGGCACTTTGAAAAATTGAAAATGTTTGGAAGTTCGTTACTTGCACCAACGCTCAAGAGCATCCAGACACTTGCCCCAGACCTTTGACGATCAAGTTATAAAGATTTCTTTCAATGTGAGAAGTCGATGCAGAAGCAAAGAAATAATTGATAAAAGTTATTTTTTTAATGGTGAAAAAAAATTTATATAAAACGCACGAAACAAAGTATTTTATTTATTATAGTGTCATACCGTTACTGCTACGTATGGTATTTATATTGGATTTGGGATGTTTGATTTTACTTTGTAGTTTACGTTCTTCGTGATGTTTAGAGGATTAGCAATAAAATTCAATTTTAAAATTGAGTAATTTAACTGTAAATTGTTACGATCCCCGATAGCTCTACGATACCTATGTTGAGAGTTAAATTGAATTTTCGGTGCCAAATTGATTTAATCTGCAATTTAAAACGAACGTTAATTTTGAATCCTTGAAGTAGTATTATACCGTATTCGTGAATAATAATCAAACTGGGTCAACATTTCAATTTAATTACATCGCCATTGTTGTACTAATATAACAATTATTATTAATTAATGTGTGTAACATCAAATCGTTTACAAACGATCCGTTGCAAAGACATTTAGCTGATCAGACCGCGTAGAATCTGTTGTAAATCAATTTAATTACTATTAACTCTCGCTTTCAAACCAATATATGTTCAATATGTTATTGATTTTATGTAGATAATATGATATACGTACACACGTTCCTTAATCAAACAACGTTACCAATTTGCCCATACTTTCATTTAAATTTTTGTTCAAATACATATTAACAAAGATAGCTAAACTATAACAATTTCAAAAAGAAAAACTATAAAACTATACCAAAGAAAGGGAAAAGAAAAAGAAAAATACAACTTTAAATCCAACTCGATTGATCATTCAAATTATTTGCCGACATACGAAACAAAGATACTAGATTCGTAAAGTCTATGTTCTAATTATTTGCCAACCAACAATAACACTAACCAGCAATCTGACTCGATCGATCGAACCATATTCATTCAAGTTATTTACCAACGGGCGAATAAAAACGTCGGATGCAAAAAACATTAATTACTCCCATTCTGGTTCCTGTTCGGAGCACCGATGAGCATAATGCGGTGCGCAAGTTTCACAAACGCGTGGAACATTCATCGTCATAAAGGGAAGGAAATCGCATCGGCTGAAACCGGCTACCTGGCCGACGTTCGAGATGAGTTGAATTATTCATGCTAAAAGCCACTTACTTTACATATTTGATCAGTGCATGCCGGGCGAGGGGTGCCGGCACGAACGTCCCGTTTATGCATGATAAATCCCCTTTCGTATCGTCCTCGTACGCAGCGGTGCTGCTCGCCGTTTCTGCGTCCTTCTTTCCACCAAGCCGGTCCAACTCTGCCCTGTCGATTATAGGCTTCCCATGAAAATGCGATCCGCCGGCCTTCCTACGCTCGGCGTCCTCTCGTCTCGGCAGCATCGACAGCTTCAAACTCGACGTCATGTACGCGTTGTAATCCTTCAGGGTCCGCGCCAGCACCTCGTTCTCCAAGTCCAAAATAGGCAGGTCCTCCTCGGTCCGCGAGTAGCCCAACATTTTGTCAGCGTCGTACCTAGAGTTGCCGGGTTTCGTCTCCTTGCGTTCCACGTTCCTGCGAGTGGATTTCGGCACGGAACTACCCAGGATACGATTCTCCAAGCTGGCCGGGTCTTCCATCTGCGTCCGCGAGATCTCTTTCTCCAACTGCTTGGAGAACTCTCTCTCGACCGTGTCCTCGTACATCTTGTAGCGCGAGGTGGTCTGCGAGGTGGTCTGCGAGGTGGACTGTTTCCCGGCCTCGGTGGTTAATTGATCCTGAAGATCGAACGGCGAGGTAACGTCAGAGCTGTTCGAGGGAGCGCGGTTGCCTCTCCGGGTAACGTCCGGCGAATCGTAGCTGGAGACGTTGTCCTCCGTCGCGTGGCCATCGATCTTGCCGAGCAATAGCGCGGCTGGCGCATCGTTCATTCTTCTCTTGAACTTGGTCGTTCTACGCGACTCGTAGTTCTTCTCGCCGTTCTGGCCGGGCCTCTTCCTTCCGCGCTTTCGCTCGCGGTTCTTTCTCCTCCTGCGACGCTCCGCGCGATACCGTCTCGCCGCGCTGTCCTTCGATTTTTTCGCTTGACCGCCCCCTCGTTTCCCCCTGATCTCGTTCTCGCAAACCTCTGGCGTGTTCTCACGCTGTCGATCCACGTCGGAGCTCCTCGAATCTTTGTTCCTGCGACGTTTCTTGCGCGATCTGTCGCTGACGTTCCCCTTTCGACGGCCGATCGACGTTGACGCCGCTGGAACGAGAGTTCGCGCGTGAGGAAAGTGAAGAGTTTGATTCTAGCGATGACGTATTTAATTAATTAAATGTGGGTGATATCTGATGAAAATTAGAAATTATGTTATGAAATTAGAATATATACTAATTCTACGTATGAAAATTTTTTATGTTTACAAAGTAAACATAACGCAAAGCTAAGGTTTACCTCTTTATGATTAAATTTCTTTAAAATTGTTTTAAATTTCAAAAAAATTCGGAATCATTTATTTTTCATTATGCCAAAAACTATACGAATCATGTTAATAATCGTATATAAAGCTTCCGTATAAACTTTCCTCTTTCTACAGGTAAAGAGAATTCTTCAAGAGATGTCACCTACAGTCTGTTTATTTTTTTCACCCTTCATTTATGGCACGCAAGTTACACGATTATACCTGCGTCTGATTCAAAAAGCAAACGTATTTACTCACTGACATTCAAACCAGGCCGAAGCGATGAGTTAGAGGCACCTTCTGGTGAAACGAGGACCTTGTCCCTATTTCCGTCGGCCCGAGGCGCTGTTTCCGCTTCCGTCTCCAGCACCTCCGCCGCGTTTCGAGACGAGAGGGAGCTCCCATCCTCATCGAGCGCCTTTTTACCCTCGAGAGACGCATCCCAGCTAACAGACAACACAGACAACCGTTCTGTTTTTTATCTCTCTCCCTCTATCTTTGTGTCTTTCTTTCGCGATAAAATGAAGAAAGACTGTGTACTTGGCAATGCTGGTCCTTCTCCCTTTGGCATGCATAATCTCCTGAATGAACCTCTTTGATATTTCTATTGTAAATGGATGGGATTTTGTGGAATCAGCGGAAAGTGTTTCGATTATGAGGTAATCACCCTGAATCGTTCAGAAATATATTGTGAATTTTTCTTATAGATAATTATTAAATGAAGAACTATATTTCTTTTTTTTTTTTTTTTTTTGAGATGTGCAAATGTGACTTTAATCTTCGTTTCTTTCAAATCAAATTGTTAAAAAGAATAAGCAGAATAATTCACCGGTTTGATTGGTCACCACAAAAATAAAACATTCTTATTAATAAAAATGTATTATTTAATTATATAAAATTGGTAGAATATTTTATTAAAATAATAAATATTTTTGTGAATCCGCATGCTACATTTTAAATAATACATTTTCACTTGTAAATCACAGTAGGTATTCTCCACATCAGATGTTCTAGTTTCTTGCAGTGATTTTTCCAACAATTCAATTTAAAGAAGAATTTCAATGTAAAATTAAAAATCGCTTTTATACGTCTTAGAAATTCCATTTCCATTTAATAATTGTCTATGAGAAGAATTCGTAGTATATTTTTGGCCTCCTTCGGTCCAACGTGTAAAACAAATTGAATAAAAGTTTCTATGACGGTGTATAAACGATCAATCCCTCAAGCGTTTGTATCATAGATATATACATCATAATCAAAAACAATTCGCAAACAGGAATACCCGGATATAAACGGCAAAAAAATTCGATTTTTCACTGTGGATTGCACTTTCATTGATGAACTATAACGCTCGAGGGGTTGAAATTTGAATTTAATCAATCAAATTTTTTACACGCCGCAAACCACTCGAAGATTACTTTTATCGCTTTCACGAATTTTTTATTTTTCTTACTATGAATTTGAAAGTAAATTAATAAAAACTGTTATTTAAAATTTTTTTTTAAGTAAGGAATCGTCCCTCTTCCACGCAATTTCTTTTTTTTCATCATAATTAACCGGAATTAAGAGCATCTTATATCACGTATAATATTACACACGCGACAAGCATACTCCAAAAAAAAAAACACGGTTATCCACGTTAATCACAAAAGATTGAAACAAAACAGATTAAACTTGTTAGAATATTTAATAATATACACACTATTTATTATAATCACATTTTTATCATAAACTATTCTGAAATTCGTCTTCTTCCAGGAAGCGAACCCAGATTAATCTCTCAAGTAATGCACAGCCAGTGTCGAACGAATCTGGCTCGCTAGGATGTACAAAAATCTCAATTATCATTTCAACAGAGAAGGGTGCTCAAACGATCCGATTGCGTGCATAATTTCATACAAAGCCATCGCGCGTGCTCAAAGAGTCAGAGCCGTTCCAACTATCGTAATAACGACAAACGAGGCGAACTGTAACCACAGTCGTGAAACATTCCACCGATTGTAAATGAAAATACCGCGAAAAGTTGGGATTCCTTTGGCAACAGTGAGACAGGAGCGCGCAATGGTTCCATCGTCCTGGGACCTTTTAGCCTCGGTAATTATAAGTGGTGCCAGCGTGTAATTGAGACGGACGTTCAACGACGTGCGCCCGCGTGCTTCCACCGCCGAGGGTTTCCACCACTGCGGTTCGACTGTGTTACGTATCAATTAGAAAGTTCGAGTGTGTAATACCGCCGGTAATACGACCGCCCTTATTTCGTCAGCCATCGTAATTATCGGTTCTCCAGAGTCTGCTTGATCCTCGATGCCCACTCGGTAGACTAGGAACTTGCGGTTCTCCGCCCCGACGACGATTTCCGGCGACACGTTCGATCGGCAAGTTTATTGAATTCGCCGAGAGGGACTTGTTGCCAGGGTAACAAGAAACGTGGGACACCGTTTTCTACTTTTTCGCTGTTTCTCTCGTTTCTTTCTCTCCGTCCTTTTCTCTTTTCACTTTTCTTTTCTTTTTCTTTTTTGGTGGAGTAGCTTGTCGGTATCGATATTAATTTTGAAATTTGCGGGGAAGAGAAGTTGAGTAGGAGTAGTACGTGAAGAGGAGCCACATTTTTCTATCCTTCCCTACCTACTTGGTACACTTTCTAATTTGAAAGCGCGTGATTGAATGTCGTCTGTTAATTAATATTAAAACATTGATTCTTGATAACGTTTGATTTCACAAAACTTTGTCAATTTGTGAATAGTTTTTAAAAAGCATCATCTTTGATCCTGACAGACATGTTGGAATACTTTGTCCCTTTTACACAATGAATTATATTTTTTAAAGTAGAGGAAAGAGAATGAATCAAATGGGATATAAATGTATCAGAATTTATTCGAGAGGCTTTATGTTTTAATCCTGTGTAGCGTGAAAGAAACCCGAGCAAACCGCCAAATATACCATTATTAAATTTCATATATCTCGAATGTTATCATTATACTGCAGACTTTTATGCAAATTTACATATATATTTGTGTGATTAAGCAAAAAATGAATTAAATAGTGATTTGTTTCATCTGTTAAATAATCAGTAATTCTGTAAATGAAGGAGATGAAAAGTTTAGATAACCTACAGAGATAGATTCTCTGCAACCACCCTACTTTTAATGTCAAAGAGCTGTAACACACGCAACCTTGGGAATATATTTGAAATATCAGAAACTGTCTGGACTCGTAGCTAGGCGACCGCAAAAGATTGCGAAGCCGATTCTTTGAAATGATAATCGATCCGTCACGGTATTGTTAAAGATTGATCTCATCTCGTAACGTTGAAAGGACGACAATCTATTCTCTTAGATGTAAGAAACTTCTAGCAAACAAAAATTAAAAAATATTTCCAATCAAGTCTAAATAAATAATTAAAATATTTCTGACGGTGGGTATCGAAATGAGATTGTTTGAAAGGAACTTTAATATTAGTAATCAGCTGGAAAGTGTGTTCACTTGAATTGTTCAATTGTCGCTGCTCTGCAAACATAACAGTCGACCTTGGTGATTAACGGTCCAATTCGCTCATTAACTCTGGTGTCACAGGCACGCGTTACACATTCCAGAGGGAGATAGGACAATTGCTCTCGAGCCAATAATGGACCATCAAATTTCCATAAATCACCGCGAATTCTTACATAAAAGAATACCGCTTTCGAGGAAACGTTTCCTAGTTTATAAGTTTCCAGGTTTTACAACACAGAGTGTTACTTTGCAAAAATCATAATTTAAAAAAGAAAGAAGAACAGTTCCGAACAACTCTCATTGAAAAGATTCTTTCAGAAAAATATTTTCCGTTGCGTATTAACGTGAAATGATAATTTAAAAAAAAAGAGAGAGAGAAAACGACGCTCGATGTTAAAAATTCTTATGAAAAGAGCCTTTTCAGAAAAAAAAACATCTCTGTATTCTCGCAGCACAAAGTGCCACTCTACGAGACGACAATTCAAACAAAAAAGAAAAAAAGAGAGAGAGAAGCGTATCTCTAACAGTGTCCAAACGATTGCTCGTCAATTTACAAGCCCGATCGATGTCCTGCTTCGATTTCCTCGAGCACAAAGCTGCTCGATAACCGGCACGTTCGATCGAACGGCATCAAATATGCATAAAGCACTTACACGTACGACTGGTCCGCATCGTCAGCCTGCAGTTCATCGCGCAGATCACCTATTTTTCTCGCGTCATCCCTGCTGCCCGACTGTTCCCGCGGATCCGCGTTCTGGCAGCGTCCTGGAAACACAAAAATCGCGTCGCGTTAATTTTACATCGAATGCGACGTTGCGAAACGTGGCAACGAATCTGAAACAAACAAACGAACAAACAAACAGGAAAGAGCTACGAAAAGAAACGGAGGCGGAGATTGCTCAGAAATAAAGATTATTGCGCTGTTTTCTCAACTTAGAACCCTTTCAAATGAAATTAAAAAAATAGAATTGAGTTTAGATTACGCAAAGGTTACTCAGAATATAATGATCGGGATAAGACTCGTGAACTTCCCTTGATTCAAATATTCAAAATATTGATTCAAATATTCCGTCGTACCAAGAAAACTGTCTCGTTGCGTATGACATAATTTGTCGCAACAAATGATAAACTATGACTGGGTATGACGATATTTTATTTCGTCATCGCAAAGTGCACCGTGTCGTCATGTTATGGAAATAATTATCCGATGCAAATGTAACCTTTCTATAACGCACTTTGTAGAAAATGGATGAGATGTTCCTATAGAAATGGTTCCTATAGCGGAATAGCGCGTTGCGTGAAATTGTTTTCCCAACACCGGAAAAATTATGCAACTAAGGGGCGAGGTATTTCCCGGAAAATCCGAAAGCAACCAATATTCTTGTATACTCGGTCTAGAGTTACACGCGCCATTGGCAACAAACGTTCTCTGCCAAACGAATGATTGTGTCTTTCGGCGGAGAACCGGCCGAAGAGGAAGAGGAAGAGGAAGAAAGACGAAGAAAGACGGGAGGACACACGCGATACGACGTGCTCGTGACTGAACAGAGGCGAAACAGAGGCGTGAGAGTTTCCATTTCCTGGCTGGCGGGAAGTTTCGCCTGGACGAGGAGCAAAGTTTTCTCAGTTCCAGCCCTTGGAACCTCTCTTTGGTTCTGCTCGAACTCCGGCAAGCCGGAAGTCAATAGGACCCCTCGCCACTTTGAAATACCGTGGAAAAGTACTTGCATACGCCCCTTCCTCCCTCCCCCCGCCCCCCTCCCCTCCCTTAGCTGCGGCATCGCTCGCAAAAGCCAGCTTTTCAGAGCGATATTGAACTTTTTATCGCGTCGAACGAGGGCCATGAAAGGTTAAAGGGAGAGCCAGACAGGAAACAAAGCGGGGGGCACCCGCGACAGTTCCCCTTGCTGTACTCCGCGGAGATCGCTGATCGGAAATCTGCGTTTCACGAACCAAGCCGTGGAATTTGCCTCTTATTTCGAAGGTTACGATCGCAGCCTCCTGATGGCGCGTGTAATTTTAAACAATACCTGGCAAGAATAATGGGAATATCGGAAAAACGATTATGGGTAGGTGGATAGCAAGATCCATAAAAACGACAAAGTCGTATCGTCAACGACGTTAACGACACGACTATTAAATCCGTCAGTGTAACGTGTTCGAACAAATAAAGCCAACGAATCGGATAGCGAAAGTAATAATTGCTTTCGATAAAATTACTAATCGAGTTTTGTTGAGATAAAGAATACAATTAGGTTGATTTTATCACAATAGATTCGTCGTTTCGCTAATTATGATCAATTGAATGGGTTGATATAATGATAGCCATTATATGTCACCCAAGTATGAATATTCTATTCGTGTCACGTACATCTATTGCTTTTGAGTATAATCTCGTTTTATAAAATTGTGTTAGGAAAGTGAAATTTCTGCGTGTGACCCTAATTTTCGCGCCTACGTAAACTACGTGTACATACGTATGACATACGTAAATATACGTTCTAGATCTAGCAAACTATAATTTATGTTTATCTACGCGTGATAAAATTAATTTTCACAATTCTTCTTCTTACACTGACTCGCGAAATATTTTGCAGTACAATCGTAGTAATATAAAATATTCTTTTTACAACGCAGATAACACGTTCATAAAAAGCTTCTATAAATTTCCGGATCATTTCACGAACAAGTTTTAATAAATGTGAAATAATTTTCGGTATGTTCGAGAGATACCTAATTAGTAAAAGTATTAATCTGTCAAACAACAGTTGTCGTAACTGGAATCGCGATAATACTACGATTAAAATCACTGGCCTAACAAATTCCGCAACTGTACAACACGATGGGGAATAATGGTGAACGTAACAGATTATATTCGCCAAGAACCATCAGTTAAGGAAATAGGCGAGGGACAACTCGTGAGATCACTCCCAGCAAGACTACGGTCGCATGGGATTACACTTGACACGACCCTGGACTCATTGAACCACGACCAACATGATTCCGTGTCCCAAATCCTCGGCGGGACTTTATAAAGTGAGAGAAGATTCTAGTGGTTTGGAATCATGTCGTGCTTGATCCCGTAGGTCCATGGTCGTGTCCAGTCTAAATTCGAGATCTCCAAAATTCATACGTGAGTTATCTCCTTCCTGAATGATGCATTGCGGTGGAAATGGAAACTGTTAATGTCTTCCTCTTTAATTCCAATTTTGAGAACTTTTTATTTTTAAAATATCAGAGTAGCTTCTAATGATTAATAGCAATTTTATTCTTTAAATTAAATAGTATAGCTTCTGGTTTGTCACTGCGGATGTTTGCGCAATTCTTTTGAGAAATTTAAGGATATGCAAAGATGTGTAAAATATTAAAAAAAAAAAAAGATATTATAAAACATATTATAATATTTAAAAGACGAAGCAAATTTCTGTTTAAATTCCATTTAGGTACATTTGTGTTCGTAAAACTGCATGGTAGTCTGATTATTATTTAGTTTTGTACAAATTAATAATGAATTATGAGACCATCTAAAATAATAATTCCATCAACATCATATCTGTTAATTTAAAAAACTATTTTTAATCTAACTTGTAATTAAAAAATTTAAATATCTGAACATAAAGAGTTCGTCAACTATGTATATTTTATTGTTACAAATATCAATTCAATTAATTTAATCCAATTATAATACACTCTGATGATTATATAAATGATGGAATCATTGCAATTGTATAGTTAAAAAATACAGTTTTCTTTCTTAATAAGCATCCAGTAGCAAGTATCCAGATATTTTTAAACGACAGTATACTACAAACTATTGTACTCCTCTTGCTATCTCTTACCAACTACTAGCCATTGAGGTCACAACGTGGCTTTATTCAGCCAAAGGTACAGACTTGCATTTTTATCTTTTGTAATGATAGCATTACACGTTGGGAGTTACACGGTTTTAGAATCATAAATCAGCATGACCTGGCGGCTATTGCCCTTTCGTGTCCCTCTTTCAGTTTCAGGATTTGTTCTATCATACCGTTTACATATTTGTTTTGCGTGTCTGTTTTTCAAAAAATTTATTTTCCTTTTGAATTTGTTTAATTCCGTGATTAATTCGATGGAAAAAAAAAAAAACACGAACGCACGCGAAAACCTCGGTGATATATTGCTGAAATTATTATCGTCGTGCAATTGAAATAAATCGCAGAGCATTAAATTTATCATACACGATAGAGAAAAATACTTTTTTCATTTTTATACGTGCACTACGTACACCTAATGACACTTTTTCCTCTTTTTTAATTAAACCATGTACTTTGACGGCAATACTATTTGTTTACTACATATAACTTCATTAAATAGCCCGTTGTTCATTTTTCAAAAAATATCTGCGTACTCCAACTATTTTATTACATTATTTAATCTTTCTGCCTTCTGCATTTCTTTCAATGACGATTTATCTTGAGTATATATTTTTAACCATCCCATCTCTAACTAATGAAAAAATTAACAATTCATTATATCGCTACTCCAATTTTTCTTTCAACTCTCTTTAACAATAGATTCCTTTAAAACGTTTAACGAAATGAGACGCAAATGAAAATTTTAATCGTTTCTTTTACTACTATTAAAAACTGTCACTATTCCAAAAGCAATCGCGCTGATAGGGAATTTTAAATAGTTTAAATAACATCAAATTCAGTGGCTAGAATTCGATTATCCAAACGTCAAATCTGACCCCTCGAAAAGTAAGCGTCCGATAGCGACCATAATGATCGTGCGATTCGATGGTCGGTTACGTCTTTGCCCTGGCAAGAGACGTAACCGAGAACGTCTGATAAAGTTATGAATTACGATGCATTGGCGTTCGAAGCTCGTCGAGGTCGTTCGTAAGGACAGGTCAATTGCTGGCACTAACTCATCCTAACGGAGACCGCGTACCACTCCCGCTGCCAATTCTACGTGAAGCGGAAATATAATGGCATCGATCTGATTCGGATCCTCGATGAGCGCGGCCTCGTGCGTGGCAAACGAAGCAGTTGCGAAACTGTTCGAAACTGTTCAAAAAGTGGATGAATCCGAAAGGGGGGCGCGCCAGCGTAAAATTTATCACGGATACATTTGCAAGGATAGAGATGCCGCAAGGGAGAGATTGAAGAGAGAGTGAAATGCAAATGGATATATTCAGAGTGTATAAACGGGCCTTTGGCTTTGCCCGGAGGTTTTGAATACGGTTATAAATAGAGATCAGTTGGTTTAATGACGTGTATTTTGATTCGCGGTGATTTTTAACACGTTCACTGCCGCGCGAAATTCATACGCGGAACGGACTGTTTAATCTTTATAAAATTTATTATCTCGCTATTATCTACGGACAATGTCTGTCTTTGTTACTACATTTCATTTCGGCAAGCTTAAGCGATGTGACTTGGAAATTGACATCGAAACTTTGGCGATGAATATTCTTCATAGAAAAAAGGACACGCGTCAATTTGGAAAATTCAAAGATTTCTTAGAAAGGAATTTAATATTTCATTTACAGTACCACGAAAAGAATGTTAATTGTTGCAATAATGCATGTTAGAGGTAATAATCAAATTATTTTCAGTAAAATTTACTCTGACAATCTGTAATAATTATACACACGCTAGATTTCACGACCTTCACGTTTATATTATCCAGTAAACATAATCATCTTCTTGGAATCTGTCTAAAATTAATGTTTGAAAAGCGTTAAAAATCCCCGTTTTTCCTTACGCGTTTGATATTTGACACACGCACAGACGATACGTGTCGAGCAAAATTGTTTCTTCGAGCAGAAGATACACGTGCATACGGCATTCCTAACCAAAGGGGCGTCAAAAGAGATGACACTGCCACGGCTAAGGCGTTGTGAAAGAGATAAAACGTGTCACGCCTCACGGCACAACGAGAAATTCGTCTGAGATCATCGGTTTATATAAAACTCCATTGACAAAGCAGCGTTTATACACAAGTATCAGGTCAACGCGCGACGACCGCAATTTTCAGTTTCACACCCTCGGAGCCTCAGAGACACTGTATATTAAGCAAATCCATCTCGGGCAAGTGATGAAATGCTCGCTTCTTCGCGGTTTTTGCACGTGGGAGTTAATCCCCCTCCCGTACGCGGCGAAAGGAATCTCGACAAACACATTTCACGCCGCCGCGAAATAAAAAAAGAAAAAACACACGCGAGATGTAAAAATAAATTTACGGTTTCCGACCATTTGCTCGGTATAATTCAACTCTTATTTGAGTTACGTTCTAGAGCTATTTTACGAACTTCTAACATTCTGCAACTTCAACTGTTTCCTCCGACTGTCGACTTTGAGCGACTTTGATACGGAATTTTCAAATTCTCTTCAACAAGATGATGTGTCGGAATAATTCAGTTTACTTAATTATAATTCTCATTGATGTGAACTTATATCGGAATTTATATCGTAAAAAGATATAAATCGTTGAAAGTAACTAGTTGCAGGAGAATGGTATAAATGTAATATTTGTATGATTGACTATAAGTTTTGATTGTCTTTAGAAAAGTATTTTGAAATAAAGATAAAAAATAATAAATTTGGAATAATTATTTTGTCATCTTTTCAAAATAATGTGGACGAAAGTTAATTTTATTTTGTGCTAAGATCAAATAAATTGTTCTCGAATAATTTTCTCTTAACTTCTAAATGGAATTTTGAATTTAATTGTATATTACGTACATTTTGTCGTAATAGTTCTCTTCGGAAATATTTTAATTTTTACACGTAAATAAATAACACAGCAGAAACTAGCATTGATAAATCAATAAGATCAAAGATTATTTGAAATATTATGTAAACCCTTATTCAAATGCAAAGCAAGTAATTTTCGAAATCATTTTTTATTCAAATAAAGCGGCGCGTTAAAATAACATCTAGTTAAATAAAATAATGTACCATTTTGTTTGTACAATGTCCAAGCTTGATTAAACGTCATTTCACGTATAAAAGCAACAAACATGTCCCGAGTTCTCTTCATTTTATAACACAAAATAAATTAACAATTTCACTTTGCGTTATTTTCCTTCCACAGACTATCGATCGCGATGGAGTAAATATTTTTGAAATAATTCGATTAAGCTATTAATTTAATTTATATTATGGATCAGCATAATGTACAGTTTGCTACATTTAACGTGATATATAATAAATACAATTATACTGACACTGGACCATATTGATATCGCATCCGAGAGATAGAATAATTTAATCTATCCTGTAATTATTATTATATAAACATCCCGCTATGATTATTTTTCGCTCGTTTCTCAAAGGCTTCTGATAATAATTAATATACCTATCTCTTATATGCAATGAATTTAAGTAATTGAAATAATTATCAAAAATTTAAGACCACATTATTTCTCTCAATATCATTTCAATTTCTAGCTTTTAACGCTAGAATTATTGTCGATTTAAGTATAAAGCTCGTGCATCAAAGAAACAAAATTGCAGTAAATTTATGATACAACAAGGAATTCTTGCATTTTCTAAAAAAGAAGAAAAAAAAACGCTCTTACAAAATTTTTCGAAATGTGTCAAGGAAAACTCAATGCATGGGAAACTGTTCAAACGTTAATGTATAATGCATTCGAAATACACACAAATCAAACTCTGAGCCAAAGCTACGGGAGTGAACGAGAGTGGAATTCCATTCAAAGGAATGTTTCGCAATTTTGAGAGACAGAGTGATCGCGAGATGCATCGCAACTGGAATGATGAACCAAACGTTTATTTACACGTAAAAAGTTACTCTATTGCATCGAGAAAGTTTCTAATTGATTTTGCGGAGCGTTGGTGACTCCAATACGTTTCAATCTCGAATTACTCAACTCGAAAATAACATTGCGAATGGATTTCAACTATTTCACTCGAAGCACCTTTTTCCCCGTCAATTATTATTGCAGCATATATATTAAAATCCTTTCATATTTATAGTTAGTGTTCGTTGAAATTTTATATAAGAAGGTTTTGGAAATATTTTCATCGCGGGAATTTGTGTGTATAAATACATGTCAATATGTGTTAAACATGGATTAAATATAGACACAGACTGACAAGAAATTTGAAAAACCAATTTTCTCGGAAAAGATCAATTTTCAAAAAATAATCGTCCCAGTTTCGTTCTGATGTTTCTACAAATACGTTATATTTATCTATTTATCTTCAAATTACTCGTTATTCAAAGGATATTACCAAAATCACTCGATACTTTCCGAGCCACGTTTAACCAAGACTGTATATAACTCTCGTACGTAAAGGATAGCTTTCAAAGGATGCTCTCCATTTCCCAATTAATCGGATGTCATTAGCAAGAAACGTTTGGCAATTCGATAATTCAAAGGAAACTTGAAACTTCCTAGAAATTTAATTTTAAATAACCCTGATACATATTAGTAAATTTTTGGCCTGGTGGATTGCAAAATTCTGGTTTTGACGCATTATCGTGACTACTTAAATACAAAATATTGGGGAAAAAATTTATACTATTCCACGCGAATAAATTTTTGATTTTCAAGAAAGTAATGTTGCACTTATTTGATGCATTGCATGTTTAAAAAATAATAAGTTTCTAAATTGAATTTTCCTAAGAGTGTGATATTCTTTTATTTTGAGCCACAGAATTTTCGATCGCAAATTTACATTCAAAGTTGCACGTCTCCTATTCTTGGCTTTTCATTTTATTTTAAACTACAGACTTTTCTTGCTTTAATTACACCAGAAAATGTATTTCTAAACATCCACAATTTAAATTCAAAATTCTATGTTTCTTAAATCATTTTACTATTTCTCGATGTTGTAATATCGCTATATTCTGATCTATGAAAGCTCCGACTTGAATTACATCGCAATGTACTTCCACTCTACTTGTAATATAAAATATCGATAAAAAGTTGTACACGTTACAAGAACCGAAATTCTCCAACAGCCACGTTTAATCTTTCGGTAATTCCATCCACGCGGGAGGAAAAACAGCGGGGAAAACAAAGGAATTTCGTCAGCTCGTACGTTTCCCTTAATTCTCATTTACTCTCAAAGTCGTAGATTAGCCGGCAGGGTCGCAAACTAAGCAAAGAAACACACGCCATTCCATACTTTACTCAGACTCGCGAGAGCGAGTTCCGGAGTGCTTAAAGCTTCTGAAAACGCCGAGGTAAGATTTTCCGTTCTGCCTTTCGCGTGCACCCTTCCCGTGTGCTCCCTGTCTGCCCTTCCTCACCCTCCTCTCCTTTTTACCGGCTTACCTGCGCTTAAGACGTTCCGCGCCGTGCCACGCCGCGGTGTGGATTCAAGGAAACCGTGAATACCGAAATTATTCTTCGTTGCAGCGTGCCGCGTCGTCGCGAAACACACCGATACCTCCGCAATGAAAAACTCAAACGACCGGCCAAGCCCGGTAAATGCCCTCGAAGAAGAGACTTAACCTCGGCCTCGGTTGCGCTTATAACCTTTTTGTTTTTTTTAAACCAAGAGGGATGAGCAGGTTGCTACGCAACTTCGAGCGACAGCTTATTTCCCGGAAGTTTGAAAGATTTATTAAAACCATTTTACGTTGGGAGATTCTCTTTTTTTTTCCCACGCGTTCGTTGCGTAACACCAGACACGTAACACGCAATAACTGACCTAATCAATCTGTGTCAGGCAACGCCTGACATCTAACGTTGCAACATTTTTATCACTGAAAGTGATTTTAGCGGGGGTGGACCTAGAAAACTGAGCCTCTTCAGGTGCAACGCTGATGCAACGAAAATTAGCGATTGGTTGATTTGGGTCACGTGATTCGTTAGGGGGCGTTGTCTGGTACTGAGCGATTGCGCCTGTAATTTGTTTTGTATCAGAACAATTGCTTCTGGGCCTTTCAGTGCGACGAATCGTACTGGGGTACAAGTCGTGCAGTTTTTTTTTCTTGGTTATTTGTTTAATAATTGTTTAATATTCACTTATCCCATATTCATTTATTTAATTATCCCCTCAAGTTTCATTTTACTCTTTACCTTTACTCTGCATCTGTTTGTCTTTCTGAAATGAAATGAAATTTACCACTGAATAGCGAAACAAACAAAAAAATCACGGCACGAAAAAACGCTCGGGACGATAACAAAAAAATACGTACGTAAATCTAATTCAGAAGCCAAATAGAACTCTGATACTGTTAATTTATTGAACTAGCGTCAAATCAACGACAATCAACGCCAATACTGCCATTACTACGCTTTTATCGTGGCGAAGTAATTAGATAAAAAAATCAAGCCGCGCCGATTTCACTGCCCACGTTAGTTAACGCGATAACGAGTTCTCCAAACAGCTAATAAATTGCAAAATAAAACCAAACCGAAAAAATATTTATAAAACTCTCGACTTTTCACCCCCATTTCCACCTTTTTATTTACCCTTCAACGAGAAACCGCAAATACTCTCGTCCTCCTCCCAAAATCTTTCCAACTATTTGCGCAAGAAAAAGGAGGGGAAAGAGCGGAGGATTGCTCCCCCCGCCCCTCCCCCTCCCAGTTAGTCTGCAAAGAGAAACTTATCAACGGGTCCGAGTATAATAAAAATCTGTGGGAGTTCGAACTCTAGAGGATCGAGATTCGTAGGAGAAGTGTGCCGGTAAGGAAAACGGTAACGCATCCACCGAGTTAATTTCACTGGGTCGGAGGAAGGGCGAGGCGTCTTTCTCGGCAAAGTTGCAAGTATCTGTCGACCGAAAGTACAGACTTTCCCGCATCCGCAACACTTGCCACGGTTTACTTGATTTAAGAGACCCAGGTTCGTTAACCAAACACGTAATTAAGGCCGAAACGGAGATACTTTCGACGCGGCGCTGAGACTGGAGGAGAAATCGATTCCCCCGGCAAACGCATTCGTACGCAGCTGCGATCCAGTTCCAGATTTTATGGAATGTTTGCGCCACCGATGGACGGGGATTTCAGTCTATCGGAAGCGCCAACTTTCCGGGAAGTTTGCTGGATTCGCCTGGATTTCGAGAACAATTACGGGCCGCGCCAGTCGTTCGGCCGATCGTTCTCTCGCGTCGACCTTTAACCCTTTAATCCCCTGGCGTGGAAGTCGAGAAACACAAGTGGAACTTTCCCTTGACTTTAGTTTGTAGCAAATGTCGATAATCATCTAACGTGGTCTCGTTCTGTCTTGTTATGGATTAATAATATTTTGTAAGGTCTTCAATTTTATGTGCCTATCAAGCTGACATTGAGACGAGTTTCAGAGAGTATCAGAAATGTTGAAAAATATTATTTGGAAAAGAAATTGCCTTCAATCGGTTCATCAATAGTAAATTAATAGTAATTTAACATGATCATATACACCCGTATCAACTTCAAAGTAACGAAAGAAGGTTCTAAAATGTATAACAGAATGTGCTCCTACAATTTTATTATAAAAGTGTCCTAATGCCGAATATTAACGCTGTAATGATCTCCATTAGTTGAACTCTAGAACTAGCAAACTGAACTGTCGAAATGACCAATTTATAATTTTTTAGAGTAGTTTCACAAATTTGAATGATTTTCGTATCTTATTCCTATTATTCCCGCGTTCTAATTTCTCCGATACAATTTTTATACTTTACAGTTCTAGAGAGAAAAGCTCGCGAAAACATTGTGGCTTTCGAAATGAAAGGAGAGAAGGGATTAATCATTTTCTGATTATACGATAATACGTGGACGGTGAAGGTTCAGCGGGGAGGAAAGATGAAAAGATTGGTAAATGAAAGGACAGCGGAGAATTTATTGACCGTACATACCCTTTATTCTCGGTTTAATAAAGAGAATGTCTTTGTACTGGCTGAGATTTAGGGAAATGAAAAAACGCGAGATTTTCAACAGATGGAACGAGATTCGAAGCTCTGATTATTGTAAAAACGATTCTCCAAAGGTTTCTTGCGTTTTAACAGCGAGATGAAATTTTCTATCTATTTCTATCTATTCCCAGGGGGCTGCTTTTTAAAAATTCAGCGCACCGCGCTCGCCCGATATCTTTTTATTTTATAACATCGAGTCACATTCGTGGCACGTTTCATAGCCGAGATTCAATAAAGATACGTCCGATTTGTAATAAACCTTAAATTTTAACTTTATCTTTGTAAAACCGTGGATTCCAAACGATCAAATATATCAACGTTTTATGTCACGTGCGTCCTATTTATATCATCCATTATTGCCAACATATTGAGAAAATACGTCGAGCGTGAAAAAACGTAGTTTTAAGACAGTGAGAAAAGATCGGGCGAGATAATAAGATACGAGATATATATTGCTAGATGAAAATTCTTAATATCAGGCGAAGAACTGTCACGCCTTCTTGAGTAAAATCTTCTATTTTCCAATGAAATTATATATATATATATATTTTTTTTTTTAAGAGAAAAAAATCTATCTTTCCAAAAAGATAATCGTGCGATAAGAAATTCACACAAAAATCTCTGAAAATTGCCCCGAGTTCTTGTTCTGAGTTACAGTGTCAAAGACTGACCATACACATATGGAAGCTTAACATTAATAATGTTTCGCCGAGTATCTCAAAAAATAAATTATGTAGTGTTTCGTAGGATGTTTCTACCGTGTTACCATCACTATTCTGGCAGATACAAACTATTTTCGTGGTCGCGTGTCGTTTACAAAGTTATGACAGTTTAAAGTATCGACAATTTTTCATCATTGTCTGTTCAATTACGCTCCTTTCACTAGACCTATTTTATATTGTTCAATGTGTTTCATCTCTTCTTTCATCCACAATCAAAATTCGCAACTAATATACATTTCGCCAAACATTTGATTCGCGAATCGCGAGCATCAACTTTTCACTTTCGAGATCACTTTCCAGAAAAGGAGGAAAATAACGTCGACGTTAAGTTAAAAAAAAAAGAAAAGGAAGAAAAAAGAGATCACGCGGAATTGGCGGGACCGCGTTGACCCTGTTTGCAACGACGGCCACAATGAAATATCGATCTCATCGTCGACAGACACGTCTCGCGACACACCGGCGAGACGAAGAGAGAAATAGACAGAGAAAGAGAGAAAAGTGTCGATAATTTTCACCGTTCGATTACGCCAATTATCGAGAAGAAACCCGTCGATCCGGAACGATTCCATTTTCCTGATTCCTCAATTCCCTTGAAAGCGGATCTTCCGCGGAGCAACTTTCCCCTTACGAAACAGCAAGGGGACGAACGAAAGAAAGAGTCGTTTCCAGGTGGAAACAATTAAACCGGACAACAAAGCCAACGCTGAGACGGCGATTGAGAGTAATTCGTTCGTTTCTCCATTGTAAGCAGTCACGCCACGCCGCGACGAATCCTTCGCAAAAGTTTAATTAAATTCCCGGTAAGGGGGGTGGTAAACCGGGGGAGGGGGAGAGGGGTTTGTCCTTCGACAGATTTCACCCGCGATTCTTCGTACGTGCGCGCGAGGACTTCACCCGTGGTTTTTACGAGCCGAGATGATCGACAGACCGGACGTTGTTGAAGAGCCCCGAATATGAGGGAAACGAGTCCCTTGAGTAATGACTGAAAGCTTGGCCTCGCTGGTAAAGCTGCCACGTAATGTTTTTCCTTCTCTCTTTTCTCTTTTCTTATCGGAAAAAAGTTATCGATCTCCGCCCGGAGATTGAAGAGCTGTTTTAAGAGAGGAGAACTTTAATCGCGATGCTCGTTCCGATGAATGTCTCTGTTCGCAATGAAATTTAAGAATTTCCGTCAGGAAAGCTGAAAGAAAGAAGTTATTACGATTGTTATCTCGGGCTTTCTTTTCTTGAGATAATTGAAGCAAGTTACGTCTGTTATTGGAATGTAATTTAAGTCAATTTAAGTTAAAGTAATATATACCGATGATATTGTAACATCATGCAGTGACACTTGCGAGACAAATATTCAATTTATGTAATTGAAGTTTAGGTAATAGATTTATATGATACACTTTACTAATAATTTCTCGTATAATTCATATAATAGGGGTTCAGATTTGAATAAATCGATTCGAACAGAGAGAGAGAGAGAGAGTAAATTTGATCGGGTGTTGGCTGGGAAATGAAATGCATATAAACGGAGTTTTCTACTGTAGTAGAAAGAAATTATTACGTTTGTTACTGAAAGCATCATTTTCCGATTGAAAAATCAAAATGTACGTGTATTGACTAGTAGTAAAACAACGTTACGAAATGACGCAAAAATTTAAAAATATAACGCGTTCTTTCTTTACGTCCTTAATACGTACTTCAAACAAATTTAGAGAATCTGCGACTCGTTAGAGAAAAATTCCGAAAAATACACTCCTTCGTTAATCGCGCTATTTAACCGATACCACATAGACAACTACTTTCAACGATAAAATCTAACGACGATCAACGATTAATCACACTGCCTGAACCTATTAATCAAGCCTTGGAAAAATAAACAGACACCTCTCAGACACTCGTCTGAATATTCGATTAATAATAATAATAATAATCCAACAACGTATCGTTAATCAAATCGGCATAAACAGGCAGCATTAATTAAACTAATTACGCGAGAAGGAAGACGACAAAAGGAAAAAATCTTTTCCGCCTTCGCAATTAAAACGGACCATCCATCGAGCCTGAAATATTATTACATAATTGCACGAATGAAAAACGAACAACGCGAAGAACCGACGATTTGTCGTGCAATTAGCAGCCCCTTCGGTGCTCTCGCTCTCTCACGGCTCCGCGATTTTTCGTTTCCGGTCGTCGATCGTGATCCGCTCGAGGCTACTTTTAAGAGCACCTGAGACACGGACAGCGGAATTCACCGACGAGAAGTTTCAATTAACTGTGAACGAACGTGCAAAGCAGCCGGGATATGTAATTAACCTTCACCCCCTCGCACTCGGCGTTAGTCGTTCGACCAAAGAAATTGCAAAATTAATTCAACTTCTTCCTCTCGGTGACCGACGAGCTCGCGCAGTAGTCCACGTGGGATAATTTAACGTACTTCTTCGAATCGTTAATGCCTTTTACCGTGAACAATTATTTCCGTCTTGCGAGGAACGAGGGTGGGTTTCGTTCGATGAGGAAGGGAGTTCTTTTAGATAAGGAAGCTAGCGTTATTTCTTTGTGTTGCAAATGCTATTTCTTGACTGGCGGCTCGAAGGTTTTTCTAACTCATTGGGAAATCGATTATTGGAGTTGGAATTAGCGCCGTTTTTGCGATTCCGTTGAGTTATTCCGTTGAGTTATTCGTTGAATAATACATTTGGATAAGGATATTCGTTTAAACGTGTGAAATAATTTATACAACGTTGCAACATGTGTAAAATGTTTAAATATTTACAGCATTGTTACATAAGAAATGTCGATTTTACGTGCCAGAAACAACTGATGTTCTTTTCTTTTGTGTCCGATTGATTATGACAATAAGAAGGGAAAAGAGAGAATTGTTTCTCGATTAACTGATCATTTCCAATTTAATTTAAATTCAGTTTAATTTAAAATCTCTCCAATCGCTATGATATTTTTTCATAAGTCTTGACTATTGTCATTTGACTATTGTCATACAAAAATTACAATATTATCTGCGTTTGAAACGTCTTTTTTTTCTGATTCTGTTCGTAAAAATATAAATATAAATATTCCAATTTTAATAATTACAATTAACGAGTAGATACGAGAAAGAGTGTTCTTTTTAACAGCGGTGTTAAATTTCAACAAATTAATCTAGTCTACCGATGGCATATCGCTCGCTACGTGTAATTTTTTTCGCGAGAAACAACGTTTCTGTGGAATGTGGAATACCAAAAAGAAACAAGAAAAAAAGTGAAATTTAAAACAAATAAAAGTTTCATATGAATTTCGAAAACACAAACTGTTGATGTTGAAGTGCAGGAATTAATTTCATTCGAGAATTGTATTTCATCATCTGACATAACTTCTTGCGTGAGAGACGATGTTTCTGCGAAACGTCGAAGAAAGAACAAAAGTCTCACAGACTTACTGTCTTCCGAACCTTCTGCCTCTTCCTCCAACATTAACTTTTATTCCTTCGTTCGTCGGAAGTTACTCACCGATACACCATCTCCCCCCGAAGCTGTTTTTACTTTCCTTTAATTAAAGGAAATTACCAAGATTTATTGCCAGTCTTCATTATGAAACTTTCAATTAAAACGTTACTCGTTCGCTGTTTCATACTCGAGTCTCCGCATTCTGCGATATTGAGCTAACTGCACGCGTAGGAAAATTTATAACGAGAAACAAAAGTAATACTTTTTAACTGTTAACAAGTTAACAAGTTACTTAGCGTTGGTTAGTGTAATTATTGCGATTTTCGTTTCTAACGAATAAAGTAAATTTTTTCAAACTTTGTTTAAAAATATTCTTTCGGTGCTATATTATGGTATTTGCAAGCTGTAAATTCATTATTGCGTCTGTTACGTAGTGACAACTAAATTCTTACCATACCTGAACACTCGTCACCCCACGAGCAGCGTGTGTTCGATTTTATCGTCTAGTTCTCGGTATCCTTCTCTATATATAAGCGCCGCGTGTCATGCCAAAAATCTACGGATCGACAAATAAAACTTTTGACTCTTTCCTACGAAGCGCTACCATATAAGCAACTCCACTCACAGAGAAAGCTTACATTTTCGATTTAATTCCTCCGTTTCTGTCATTTAGCCATTTGCATCGTGGTTTACCAATTATACTATAAAATTATTAATTATACGCGTGTTATTTGATTTAACGAAACAATACTAAATACATTCCCAATAATTATAATTAAGTAACAGTTGCACGTTTGCGTGTATTAATATTGCATCGCGTCGTATATTACATTTATCGATTGACATTGCACGATCAATTAAATATAAAATTATCGGTTGAAACATTTTCTACAAATATTTCACGCAATCGCGTGAAATATTTAAGACAATTAGAGAAATAACACGAATCATCAATCAGAACTCACTGTAAGCCTCACTCGGAGCCTCGCGGAATCGCTGAATCGTTAGGCTGCTTCGAGATCTAAATCAGAATATCGGTATTCGTTCGAAAGAAGGAGAAATCGCTCCCGGTTGCGTCGTTCGCGCAAATTATTATTTCTGCCAGGCACGATACGCAGCCGCGCGGTCTAACGCAGAAATTTATCTTTCCCTTGTAACAACGCGCCTAGGCCAGACAGCGTAATGGAATTTTTTCATCAACGAGCTTTCCCACTGACACGCTGCTTCTAAAGCCCCCCCCCTTCATACCCCTTATCAGGACTTAGCTCGACGTCGTGACGGCCGAGAGCTACGATTTTCACCGGGGGTATTGCATCGTCGAGCAAGGGAATCAGTGGAAGAGAGAGAGAAAGGGGAAAATTTCATTTCAGGCCACGACCAGAGCCAGGGAGGAGGAGAAGGAAGAAGAAGAAGAAGAAGAAGAAGAAGAAGAAGAAGAAGAAGGAGGAGGAGGAGGAGGAGGAGGAGGAGGAGGAGGAGGAGGAGGAGGAGGAGGAGGAGGAGGAGGAGGAGGAGGAGGAGGAGGAGGAGGAGGAGAAGGAAAAGAAGAACAACAACAAGAGGAAGAGGAAGAAAAAGAAAGAATTCTTCGCTCGCTAAGGAACCGTGGTAATCGAATAATAGACGGCGGAGCTTTTGTCGATGTATCTGGAATACGTATACGTCGCGAGAGTCAAGCCCTAAACGATCGATAGGGAGGTGGAGGGAGGGGGGGGGAGGGGGGGGATGGCACGCGGAGACCAAACGATCCACGTGGCGTCGATATCGGATTGACATCTTCGTGAGTAGCTGCCTAATGAGACGAGGAAACGATAGGACAATCAATTAATCAAGTTGTCTGCCCCCTTCCCCTTCACCGACGAAGATTAATGCGAATATATACGAGGGAAATTAATCCGCCGGAAGAATAGAAACGCGGTAAACTGTAGCGAGCATCGATGGTAGCAACGATTGGATCGTCCGACTGGATAACATTCCGAAAACCAATCGATTATAGACTAGCCTGTTCTCAGATGGATAGGAGGCGAGGGATATTGGATGCTTGTTTCGTTCGTGAAAGTCCGGATAAAAAAAAAAAAATTGCTGGAGAGACGACGTTGATTTATGATGTGTCACTTCATGATTTTTTTCTGCAGAGATTTTAAAAAGAGAAGTAAAAATATACGTATGTGCCATTTAGATTTTAGCGTAATTTAGTGTAAATTTGCCAACAAATATACTACACTCGATTTTGCATATACGTAATATTCTGAAATTTTTATGTACGACGTCAATGTGTTTCTTTTTCGATTAACGTTTTAAAAATGTTTGAATTTCTTTTCGCAAATTTTTGTCGGTTTTCAAAGATTTTATGGCACTATAGATAGATGTTCTAACATTTCCACAACGATACAAAGCATGCCGTACCTAAATGATTCATTTTAACTGAACTACAGAGTTGAAGAGAAGACCATCGCTAACGTCTGACATCGTACGACGATCATTTCTGACGTGACAGATATGATGTAAAGTTGCGTCAACCCAATTTTACAAACAAACAGACATTGTTGCACGAAACAAAAGAGAAAGCACAAAGAACGACGGTTTTGTTTAGCAAGAGGAAATCTGCTCAGTTTGGACGCAGCGGTGGTTCACGTTCAGGTTAAACGTAAGCATGGCAACGCCACAGAAATTTCGGTTAATGTTGATCCATAAATCAACCCGCAGGACAACAGGAAAATTAATTACGCGCACCGTAGAAAGATGTCGGGACAAACAGGCGAGTTAGTATTTCATTGTGGCCATTCAGTTTACACTGCACCGTGAAAATTAACAGAGTTCGCGTCAAGTCACTTCGCGGTTTAAGGTGGCAAACCGAAACTCGGCGTGTATGGAACTGGAAGCAAGGTTTTCCATCGGGTGTACAAAGTGGAACGTAACTTCGCCCAACTACTTTTTACCGGCGATTGACAATGGCGAGCAAACTTGATCAAAACGCTCGTTCGTCCGCACGTCCAACTCGCGAACTAAAGTGAATTATTTAGTGGAGTAAGTCTGTTTAAAAAAAAATAATAAAATTGTATTTTCTAAAATTGGGAAATACCGTGCTCGACATTTTCGTTGTTCGTCGCGGGACACATTGACAACAGGTGTATAGCACGGCAACATCATCGTTCAATCGCTATTTAATTTATCGCGGTAAAATGCAGCAGAAAACACAGCCGTTGTTTAGCGTCGAGCTGGAGTTTGCGCGTTTATTGATTGCGCGACCGGTGCAAAAACTCATCAGCACGCATCATTAACGCACGGCCTGACTGTAATACAATCAATATTCATTGACGCATTAATCACGAGTGAATTAAGAGGCTTGCTAGAGTTTTTGTTGCACGCGTCAACAAAATTAACCGACGATTCGAAGCGGAATATTAAAACACCGTCGTTATCATCCTCGTGCCAACGTTTTCAAATTTTATTTCTTCCTCTAATTACTGCAATTAGAAGAGGTTTCCTCTTTTTTGTTTGATCGAATTACACAAATTCTACTATAATATTAGTAATTAAATGCCAAAATTTACTATCGTCGCAGCAGGATCGAAGAAAATTATCAGTCGATCAAAAATGACTGGCTGTCATCTTGGATCTAAAGAGGATAAAAGCGACACGAAGTTTATACTTTATTCGCTACTTTTACTTGTATCCAGCAGTTTTCTAACAAATGCACAACCACGATACACTCGTAATGAAATTTTATTTCGATAAGGAAGAAGCTACAGAGAAGTTTGAGCATCGAATCGGACGCTCGTTTCCTTATTATTAATTTTCTGTTTGAAACGTAGTAAGTTTGATTCTACGTAGAAACAGGTAGCCTTCGAAGGTTCTTTGTATAGAGAGAGTGAACGCGCGAACAATACGCCGTTTAAAGATAAATTCGTCCCGTAGGTCGGGAACGTGGATCGAATTTACATTGCTAATTTCGCGAGGTTTCGGCTCTCTCACGGTGAAAAGACAACGGGCAGACCAGGATGAGGGATCGTCGAGAAAAGGTACCTTCATCGTCAATTCAGGTCTATTCGCGTTCCGTGAAATGTTATTTACCTTGAAATACCGAGCGGAGAGCGCGCTGGTACCTTTGATTTGTTACAACCAACCGCTGACTTTTTCCAAAATCGCATTGGAATAAAAAAAGAAGTTGTAATTGCTTTTTTCACGAAGAGAGAATTATTTTACATTGTACGTGCAATATACAATAAATGTACATATAATAAATTGTATATACAATTTTTTACTGACAGACCATATCTACTTTGATATCAATCCAGTCTTGCGTAAAGGGTAATTTAAAAAATTGGAAGTTAAACGTAAAACGTAAATTCAACTGATGATTTAAGAAGAATATAAATATTTCACCTTTTTTTTCTACTTAAGATATTGTTATAATTAAATTTCCTTTTAATCCAAGCGTATTAAAAAAAAGTGTAGAATTTTATTTCTTTAAAAAAGAAAAAAGAAGAAAAAATGTAGCTACGCTTTTCGAATATGTAAAAATAATACGGAAAAATAACCTAGCGTTCGAAAGCATTTAATTTCACCTTCTCTTGCACGTGCAACCATTCCAAGAACCCCAACCTATGCGTTGTAATAACGACCGACTACTCCTTCTCGTGTGAATTACCTATTATTAATCTCGAACGATTTTTCAATTGCACAATCCCTTTGATCTTAATGATCCCTTCAATTCCGTCAATTCGAACGGACGGTTTACGTCACTGATGTCGGAAGTTTCGCAATTCTGGGAATACCTTTCGCGCGTTACACGTTCCTCCGACGAGTAACAGCCCATCGACAACATCGCCATTCACTCCAGCTTATCGACTTCAATCTTCCTGACTTGTAAATAGATAACAACTCTTTAAAGCGTCTACCGCGTTAATCTTGAGGGAATTCCCGAGAATTTTTACGAGAACGTAGCAGTCATCCGATAAAGAGACTTTAAAAGTTGAGACGTCACGACTCGATGAATATTATTTCGGGAAATTTCCTTCGTACGCTCAGGGTGGGCCAAAAATAAATTCGCAATTTTAATAAAATTAATTTTGTCTGATGTCTTGATGCTTTATTAAAACATAAAAATAGGTGAGAAGAAATTGTTGTCCATCCTGTACTAATAGAACGATGAGAAATAGAACGAATTTAACAACAAATGTAATATTACTTTGTACGTCGAACGATGATGTTATTACACGCTGTGTTTTTTAAAGAGAATTTATTTTTGTGAAATGATGAGATAATAAATGTAAAATAAATATGAAATAAATATGAAACATTTCCTGAATATCAGTTTGTACCATTAATTGATTGCAACAAAAACTATTTTAATCGTGCATTTGGAATGATTATCATTAAATTTAATTGTGTATAATATAATAATATTATATACAATAAATTATATTGCTATTAATTATAATTAATTATTGCAATTATAACATGTTATAATATTAATAATAATCATTAATTGAGTCCAATAAGCTAATTCTAATCGTATAAATGGAACGATCAATAGTGATATAAATAAGTATTAATCACACAAAAGTAGAGCAATCTATTTTTTCTCAATCAAAGTTGGATAACATAACGAAAGCAGCTGTTTCTGTTCGCATTTATTTTAAACTGTGAATTACTCAATGTTACATATTTTTCAAAATATTAATGTTCGAAATGCTAATGTTGCTGAAACAAGTGCTTCTTCAAAGCAAAAGTAATCACTTTTGAAAAAACAGAAATCAAAATCCAGTACAAGTTCATTACGCTCTGACGACGAAAAAAACTAAATTAAACACGGCAGCAATTTAGAGGAATATTTCAACGACATCCCTAACCACATTTGCTTGCAGGTTTACTGAGATAGTAGAGGAAGTAGAAACTTCTCTTCGAATTACCTTCATCCTTAATTAATTAGTTACGCGTAAACTTCCCGCGTTTTGTCGCTCAGATCTAATGCAATTTATTTGCGGCGAACACACCGCAATGATTTACCAACTACCAAAACCTGCCTAAACGTCTGTCTCGCGTCTCGAACAAGTGGTTCTCGAACGCCTCTGTTCAAAGGGTCGGAAATTCGTAAAAGTTTCAAACACGCCGAAACCTAAGAAAATATTTTCAGGAAGAAAGAAGAAGCGAGGGAAAAATAGATACGGCGGATGAAACATAGCGTTAAAAGCGAGAAATCTTTCACCGGTGGGAGCATATTTCACGGCCGAGTGGATCGAAAGGAGCGTAATGCAGCTCATCCATTTTTCTTGCAACGCACGAACCCGTCGAAAACGTTTGTTTGCCCCAACAGTTCCGTCGCTTTGCATCTCGCCGTATCCTCAGGAACAAATCCTGACACGATTCTAAACACCAGTTCAGCCGTAAGACAAATCCAGGCATTTGCATCATCGAGTTTATCGCGAGAACTATGTCGAGTTGTAGTTGAACGACTGCAACGGCGCAAAGTTTCTACGACAAATTTCTTATTACACTGGCTCGTACCTGCCGCTATTTGCTGTCAATTACGACGATTAATTACATTCGATGTGCTCGAGCAGCGACGTAGCATTCCCGCCAAAAAATTGTAAAATATTTTTCATTTGTCGTGGATAACGAAACTTTTAGATTGCGCGTGTATATTTTACAGTGAAGTGTTATTTTATTTTCCTAATTTTGAGACAGATACAATACTTGTTTTAAGGCTCACAGGATCAACAGATTGCTTCTTTGAAATTTTACATAATTTCAACTATAATATATTCCGATTTTTTCCCTAAACTTCAGTCACAATTATTTATTTCTCAAGCATTCCATAATTCCACTGACTATTTCAAACGCTCTGATCAACCTATTACGTGAAACACGTAAATTTCCTATAAGTCTTTATGTACGTACTTTTTTTTTTTAATTATCTGTTACCTTTTGTACTTGACGATTCGATCGAAAGTTTCGCACCTTTGGACAGTCACGGACAGTCATAGTATCATTGTTACATTCTACAAAATATACTACGCAAAGACGTAAATCTTTTTCTAGTAACTTTTGAACGAAACAAACGAGAAGAAAATATTTTTCAAATGAAACTAGACTGAAAGAGGAATGAAAAAAGGAAAATGACAAAGAGAAGAATCGTATCTGGAATGACGAGGCAGAGGACGAAAATATAAATTTCCCGTACGATCGAATCAACTTGCGCCTTCTATCGAGCATTTTCATCCTCGTTGTTTTGCACATAGCGTCTCGTGTGTTTCTGGTTTTAACATTGATTCCTGTGTAACAAGAATCCATGCGATCCGGGATCCAATCTCCGATGTTTATTCTAACGAAACACTGAATCGGCAAGCAAAGCCAGCGATGGGAGTATTACCGTTTTCAATTGTTCAAATGACTCTCTGTATTTCAACCTCTCTCCCCGCTCTCCTCCGGGTCGTCTTATTCGTTGCCCACGCTGGCAACGCCATTAATAAAAGGGGGAGCGATACAGCCAAGAGGATTGATACACTCGCGAGACAGGAACGAATAGATAGTTCTTTCTTGTCATTGTCGATAGATTCGACGCGTTAAATCGGCCCGGCGTGTATAACAGGATGTTGCGTTTATCTTGGCCACTTTAACCCTTTTAGTGCCGCGTGTACGCTGGTTCAAAACGTGTGAGAAATAACAAGCACCTCTCTAGGCGAGCAGAAGCTCGATGAAAGTAAAAGATCAGATAGACTTTGGAGATTGGAAAACTGTCGAAAACTCACGTTTAACTTGAATAAATTTCAAACGTAGAATTTAAATAATTATTAGAAATGATTATTAGAATTTAAATCAAATAGAAGGGAATTGAGATGTACCAGATACACGTATGTATATATATATAAATGATCGAGGGAGAAATATAATACAAAACGTTGAAGAAATGAACGAGGGAATTACGATTGAGTTTTACAGTGCCATATCTCCGCTTCCCTTTTGGTTAATTTAAATTTAAATTCTCTGTCTAATCTCAATCTGTATTTGTCCAATCTTTTAATTAATTTCTTTAAATTTAAATTTAAATTTCTTTAAATTTAAATCACAAGAAGTATGAAGAAACGGACGATTTATTATTACGTGTGTGTGTGTGTGTATATATATATTTCTCCCTCGATCATTTTCATATTTTTTTAGCAGAAGCTAAATGAGTTGATTCAACTGTGTACCGCACGAGCTACATTTTCATCTGGAATCTGTATTTTCTCAGTATTAAAATTGCTAAATGTAATTGGTCCATGACCTCGAAAAGTAATTAGATATGTTTTTAATTTGACACGTACAAAACACGGAACAAAATGGAAATTCTTTAAATACGAAAGAAATACGAATCAACGTGAATCGAGAACAATTTTTTATCGTACGTGTTGTGTAAAATGAATTAAAAAATTACCGAACAACGGTAAACGATTCCGTAAATCCTTCGTGACCAATAAAAAAAAAAAACACGGATAATGAAATCTTGACAAAATCGAATTACGTTGTCTAAAAGCTGGAAATTTTTTGAATTCCCTTTTATTGAAATATTCGATAACATCGTCGGACAAAAATATAATAAAACCATCAGTAGATAGATGTCAGTCAAAAATTCGATAATCCGGTCGCAGTTTGTCCATTACTGCCCAGATTGATCATTATAAAATTCCACGAAAATCAAATGTGAAACTCAAATTCTCGTAAAAAAGGAAAGGAAAAAGAAATTTACACGTCAGAGATAATTTACACGTCAATTTTTGTTTTAAAAATATCGGAAAATCAATTCGTCGCGGTGGAAAATCGTAGAGAAATTTTCGACGCCGATATTTTTATCGAGAAGGGAAGATGAAGTATGTAACGCTCGCTAAATCACTTTTTTCAGGAAAGGAAGGAAAACACGCGGGATCTTTCGTTTTCGAATCCGAATTTCAATTTCCATTATTGAAGAAAACACTAAGATCCAGCGAAGATCCACTCCGCTCCTCCACTCGACCCGTATTATCGTTTTATTTGCGATCAGCTATACCCACTTCGACTCGACAGTCCCAGATGGGTTGCTTAAGTGTTCGGTCGGATCCACTTGTTACTCTACTTAAGAATAACTTTTTCTTGCGACTCGCGAAGCATTAATGAAACGACGGATAACGAACGTGCAGATTCGAAAAGACCGACTCCGCTGATTATCGACGACCGTAATGAGACGCACTACGTTCTCGTCTCGTTGGAACTCGGTAATTGCAAGTAAATAGAATCGAGGGCAACGTGTAGAAATCAAATAACGTGTAATGTGGATTTGCCAAATATCATTTGCTGCTGTGAGAATTTCCGTAGCTTGCAGCTTTGTAACAAATTTCTCAGAGTAATTTTTTTCTACGAATATTTGTGTGGTTATGGTAGTTGACTCGCGGATTTGGGACTTTAGAGTTTAGTGTAACAGTAATGAATTTCCGCGATTATAAACGGATATTTTTATTATTAATATTCCGCGATGCATATAAATTGTAACGTCTATTACTCGTTTGCGACAACTTTTACGATTAAGTAATCTTTTTACGAATACTTGATATTTCAGTTAACAATGTTCTGTGGAACTTGCAAAATTTCTTAATTTTAAAGTTCAGTACAATATATTGTTTGTGACAACCTTTACGATTAAGTAATCTTTTTACGAATAGTTAATGTTTCAGTTAACAATATTCTGTGGAACTTGCAGAATTTCTTGATTTTAAAGTTCAGTACAATATATTGTTTGTGACAACTTTTACGATTAAGTAATCTTTTTACGAATACTTAATATTTCAGTTAACAATGTTAACAATGTTCTGTGGAACTTGCAGAATTTGTTAATTTTAAAGTTCAGTACAATATATTGATAAAATTTCACGAATACGAAAAAAATTATAAGAATTATTATTAATGTTCTTCGTTACGTGTAACTTGCATGTATTCATATATATCTTTTATGTATCTATGAAATATTACTTTTACAGTTCAACTCATCCAGAGTGAATTTTTCATCGCAACACTTTAATCGACAATATTTTGAAAATACGTAAAATATATTTTGGACTGAGTTTCAAAGTTCTTGATTTCAAGTTACGACAGGAAACATATGAATCTGAAGTTTTCATATATAAAGTTAACAGAAACGAGCATTTTTTTTGTTACTAGTATCTGACAAATGCATGGGTACAATGTACGTACACACAACGCGATGTGTTATAACATAATACAACGTAGACGAGGAAATATATCTTAAGGGATTACAAAGACACACGAGGAAATGCAGACAGGTTCTTGAGTTTCGCATTCGTATCACGTAAGACTGGCACAGAGGAGCGTGTAATTATGCACAGCACGCGCCATTGATTTGAAAAGCTATCCCTCGCCCGATTCTGATCTGATATTTAGCGTTGCCTCCCCAGCTACGACACAAGTCAGACGTAATTTTGAAACGAAATTCAGAAATCGTCCATTCTCTTGGATTACATTAAAATCTACCTCGTTGGAATATCGAAATATCGAAGATCGATATGATATAAAGTCACGTCAGGTTTGACAAGAATTAAATTCTTATTTAAGTAGATATTAAGAGCGAATTCTCACGAATCTGTGAGAAAATACTTGGAAATGCAAAACTGCGCGAAACAGACGTAATACGAAAAAATATCTGTATATAAAAATCGAAATACAGTGGTTTCTACAATATCTGAATTTTTTGCGAAAGTTCTACCGTTTCTCAATAAATTTTCAAAGATACGAATTTTGCACTTGTCTCTCGACTATCATTCTTTTCGACTCCAAAACTGGTATCAATTTTACCTAAACGCTCAACCAAGTGAATTTTCACAACAAAAATTGTCGAAATTTTTTCGAACACTGCTCGAGTTATAGTTATAGCAATTTAAATAAGGGAGAGACGACAGAAAATTTAATTCAAACACGAACCAACGACTGAGCTATCGTTCCAAACGAGAGGGCATGCGTGATTCGTTAAATCATTAAAATTCGTAAAGTTATGCGCAAACGATACGTACGTACGTATTTGCAGACGCGCTGCCCGAGTTAAATGAATCCAATTAAACGGCTAACCGTGTCGAAGCCTTTTATTCGGCGTAATCGAAATAATTAGGGGAACTTTGGGAAAGAGCGCGCGCTGCGCGCGAAACAAAACACACGGCGGCTCGTCCGCTCGCCAAGTATCGAATATCCTCGAACGTTGATTCGTAATGTTAATAGAAACATTTCGAATGATTATTATCTCGTCAGAGAGACCTATCGCAAAAATTCGTATTGTCGGATACGCGTCGATAATGACAGCCGATAACGATGACGACATTATTGCAAACAACACCCGCCCCCCGGAATCGACGAAAAAGAGAAAATTAAAAGAGTTAATTATCCACGGACTAATTACGAGGACGAGAGCGAGTCAACAATCACCACCGTCGGATCGCGAAATGTTTGACGAGCTGCTGAAAATTGTGCCGATTGTCGCACTTGCTCGAATACGGGTAAGGGAATATTTGGAACGCTTTAAAAGAGCGTTTTAATCTACAAGTTCTGCGACAAACGTGCAAACGAGATTCGGATAGATAAATAACGATACGGGGACAACAAAACTGATACGTATGGATAGAAGGGATAGTGCGATGATACGTGATTTGATGAATCGACGTTCGATGGAACGATATAAAAATACGGAAGCAAATGCAGTTTGAAACTGACTGAAAATATAAAAATATCTGACAAAACGATTTTAAGAAATATGAAATTTCCATGATAAAATGTATCAACGAACAAAGCAAAGGAAACAATACATCGAGGAAACAAAATACTCGACAAATAATTAAAAAGGAGTACTTTTTTTGAAACTTTTCTAAATTTTCGATGAAGTAACAGAAATTCTTTAAAACAAACAATTTTAAAAAGAGAGTACAAGAATTTTGTAACGCGTCGTCACGTTTTCAAACGTGTGATAAAATATTTATTTACACTGAATAATTCTTTTCCCAGCGATAATATAATATCGCGTGTTTAATAGAACAAGAAAAAGAAAAAAAGGAAGAAAAATCACTCGATTTTCCCTGAGAGAAAACACTCTCGATCGAAATTATTCAACGCGGAGGCTCCCGCTTCCGTCATTTTCCCATACAATTTCCATGGAGATCGACCTAATATCCGAAGACGACGATAACAAGAAGCCGAGGTAACCGCGTGAAACTCATAGCTTCCGATTTTCGCGGAGAGAATCGGGCGTAACGAGCCTTAAAACACGATTATCCAATCGCTCCGCGAGTGAACGAAGCTGGCTGCAAGGATTTTTCCTAGCTGGAGGAGATATCGAGCCGATTTTCGGTTAGATCCCGGGTGAAATTCTCGTAGCCAGGTAACTACCGTCGTCGCGTACTATCGGCGATATTCTCGAAGCTAGAGCTAGTCGCGAGTCAGCGATGCGTGCCAAAACTGCCGTAAAATAGCTGCTCCTTCGTGTTTCGCGGTGTTTCACGCGACGATAAAATATTCTCCGGGGCTCGCTTTCCCGCGGAATTTCATTCGTCGTTTGGGAACTGCCGCCCGTATTACGGCCACGTAATATACCAAAGGGAGTCGTTGTTGAAGGCGTCTAACAGGCCGGGTGGGACCCGAGTTTCGAGAAAGTCATTCGAGCCTCCGAGGAATTCATATATTAGAACGGCCACGCGCGTACGGACGCGCGATTCAACAGCTTGACAAGATGATTGCCGTGCAATTTGCGACATTTCAACTTGGAGGGCTATGATCGTGATTGAGCACCGCCCGGATTCGATCGTTCCGCGAACGCGAACGCGAACGCGCACGCGATCCGAGACTTTTTCAGCCGAGATTCTGCGAAAATCTTCCTTTTCCGCCAGGAGAGGAAGGTGATCTAAGCGCAATTCGTGACAATCGTGCAATTTTCGTGCACGATGATTGTTTAATCTTCTAATGGAAAGCGATGAGCTGAGCCTATCATTGATTGAGACTGCTCTTTTTTTCTGATTGTGAGTAGGTTGTAGATTTACCATACATGTGGATTTTACTGTACGTGTACATTCCTCATCGTAGATTTTCTATACGTTGTAGAATTTCTTTTACGCGTATGAAATCTCAGAATGTAGATTTCGTAAATGTGCGAGGAAAAAGATACAAGTATTGCATCAAATTTGTCTAGGGGAAGTAAAAGAATTTCTCGGAAAGAATGAACTGTCACTTTTGTTCAGATTTTCGACTGAGAAACTGGTCACGGATTATTCGTACGAAAACTAGTCATTAAACTAGCAAGTACTCGTTTAGAGAGTAGTAATTAACGTTAAAAAAAATGAGCAGTCTTTGTTTTTCAAGGTGTTAAATAACTTTAAGAAACTTTAAAGAGATCTCTACTGAATTCACAATTCATCTATCTACACTGAAAACGAAGGATCAAAATAATCGACTCGTTGTCGTACGTCTCAAAATCTTTCGATACACCGTGAACGTTGTGCCTCTAAGAGGAATTAATTCTTCGGGGATGAGTTTGCGAATTTCGCAGAATGTTTCAATGGCAGTCGAAACTGGCAAGAAACTGTATCTGCGTAAATGTAAAAATGACACACGCCGAAAGAATGTTTTAACAACAACAAACGTCACAAGTCGTCGGCGCAAACCAGTTTCGAGGCGAATGACGAAATTCGTTTGCTCAAATTCGATTTTTAGTAGCAAACGTAAACACCGTTGACAAACAAAGGAGCGAAAAATGAAAAAAAAAACAATTACACGGTTAGAAACGGTATAAACGCTCCGACCTCGCTGAATATTCTTTTTGAAACGCACTCTCTTTGCCCGGAATGTGTCGCTTCGTTACTCGTCAGAAAAACCGTTCCGCCGTTCCCAAGGATTTATTTTTGTTGCAACAATGCCGGGGAAACGACTGACTTTGCACGGTGCACAAATGTATGAAACTACCAGAAATAGAAAACCAGGGAAAATATTTGAATAAAAGGAAAAGAAATTCGCAAACGGAGAATAATTTTATCGCCAATTGCGCATATTTTTATGAAAGAAAGATTCAAGATTCAATAGCGAGGGCAAATAAAATAAACTTAAATAAGATTTGGTACTAAGAAGAAAAATTGAAGCTTCGATACTCGTAGCGACTGATATTCGTTGTGAATGTTTTCCCTCTATTTTGTATTTTATACTATATTGGTAGAATCCAAATTGAAATAAATAATGCGTGCTTTAAATTTAATACTTCTAAAAAAGAATATCGGTTAATAAATTTTCTTCTTCTAAAGAACCAGAAGCTGATATCTGACTCAATGCTCCAATTTACTTACTTTAGCCACTGAACTTTACGAATTCAAACTAGAAAATGTCCTATATTAAACTATATATTTCAAAGAAGGCGTATCGTATCCATGTTTATTGTTTGTCGCTTCTACTACGCGAGAATTTTTCTCTTTTATTTTTCGCTATAGTCGGTATAGTAAAATTGAGGAATTTTTTTATTTCAAGAAATGAAATAAATTCTTCTTGCGTAAAATTAGAATGTGAGTCTGCACTACATATCTACTTGATGATACGAAATGCTTAAAATAATCAATTTAATTATCATGAAAATTCAAAGAGGATATCATGTATCTTTACAAAAGAATGCATTTTTAATTTATAACATGCTCGTCACACGAATTAATCAAATTCGATTAATATATCTCTCGAAATTCTTACAACGATACTAAACACTGAACATACATCGCTTAATTTTGAAATTTTTAATTTGATTAATTTCTACCAAAGCAGATGTAACGTAAAATACGAAATAAAATAAAATGTAATTACTACATATAATTGTATTGTAACCCCACGACGTCATGATCATTTTCACGAACAATAATGTGAATAATGGAAAATCTGCTCGAAAATTCATTATCCTATGGTACTCCATTACTTGCGTTACTTTCAACAGACGATAGAAATTCAAGCTAGACGATTTCAAAGACAGAATCGCACAGCCCTTGAAAAGAGAACATTGTTTGACACCATAAACGCGTCGTTTCAACCTCGGGGAACGAATGAACGAAACACGCGATATCGTTTCATAATTAAACGTCAGCCTTGTTCATCACGTTAATTGATAAACTCGTAGTCATCTCGTGATTTCTATTCTGTGCGTGTGCATTTTTTTGTAAAATGTTACCTCGCGTGGAAAGTAAGTTTGTTACTTCAGAACTGGAAATTTATTAATTATTAAACTAGACAATTAAACATTCGATCGATTTGTCTAATACACAGTTTGTGTCGTTGCGTGTCAATTCGAAACGAAAATAAAATGAAATTTGAAAAATTTCTTGTGGCTGTTTATCTACTTTTATATCGCAAATATTTAAATATAAATAAGAGAACATTTATTAAAATATATGACACGAAGCAGATTTCTTTAACACCCAAAAATATCTGTTTTTCATTTCTGCAAGAAGCACCGTCTTAAATGTACATTTATCTCGAACGAAACGTTTCAAAGCGACAGTCTCAAACATCACTGTCAACTTAACGTTTGAACAAAATCCTCGATTCAAAAAACCCACCAACATTCTAACACTCGTGCAAAACCATCTTATCGGACAAATATGATCAAACAAAACTTCAATACTTATATTTTTCTGTATATTTTCCTTGTAGTCAAAATGCTTTTAATCTCACGAATCTCACATCGTTTTCATAAATCATAAACGAGCGCGATCATAAGCCACCGTAAAGAGAAAGAAAATGAAACATTTGACGACACCGAACAATCACTGCCTGTGTTGCTGAGAAGGGTGGCATAATCTTTTAATGACAACCGGGAAAAAATGGAATTTTTGTCGAATTTAATCCGAATTTACTCACCGTATGGAAGAACAAATCCATATATGAGCGTTATGGAACAAAGAAGCCACAGAAAATTCGCACTTTTCTCGGCACACATGGCGCGATGTACACTGTTATCGGCTGTTTTTAAACACCCGTGCCGTATCGCGCGGCCACTCGCGTGGCTCTGAGAGTTCCTCGTTAGATTTCGAGTTTGAATCTCGGTCTTTCTCTGTCTTTCGCTCTTCATCCCGCACGCAGCCTCAGAAAACGGTCCAGCGCCTGCCCGCTGACAATATTCCGGATAAACTGATCCGAACAGAGGACACCACTTTCCAAACGTGTTCTTTCGTACCCACAGAGAAAATAGAAGCTAGTAGCTGTTTCTTTAGGAAATTATTTGACAGCATCAAGTCTTAATAGATAAGTGTCTAATAACATGTTGCGATAAACAAAAGGATGTTTACGAATTTAAAATGATTTGAAAATTTCTTCTATACCGACGATTTGACTGGTAACGTAGAAGCACAGACAAGGTACACGAATAGACCTATCTTATGGGACTTTGTATCCCGTGCTCTAAAATACCAACATACTAAAAAAATCAGTGCGAAATTTCGATATTTCAAGATTCCGAAATCTGTAACGTAACGATTCTAAGATTGAAATCACGGAGTCTCAGGTCTAAAATATAAGATTTAGACGTTCTGAAGAAATTTGCGATTAGGATTTGAAAATATAGGGTTTTACAACCTGATGTCTGGGGAGTTGTGGTTGGTACCTATGAATTTAGAATTTAGACATTTTAAGTTTGAATATTTCGAAATTTTCTGACTCTGAGTCTGAAATTTCGAATATACATAAATAAAGTTTGTGAATTGAATAATATTTTTGAAATGGAATATTATCACGTATTTCGAACGAAATATCATTCAAGGCTCGTCTCGTGAGATCTCAAAAGAGTTATTAAAAAACTTATTCCACGAATAATGTGCTCGTCATATAGCTTTTCATTTTTTCAATCGTTAGTTAATTTCGATCGTTATTAGAATTCCAGTATCACACTACACTGAATCCACAATAGCAACAATGCAAACGAATGATAATAAGCTATTTTTTGAAAATATGCAGAGTCTAAAGTTAATAGAAGCTACTATTACATTGCGGATATGTTTGTTTCGTAACTTGTTCATACATAGCAATACGTCGTCGTACTATGTAAAGACAAAAAAAAAAAAAAAATCAATGCCATCGAACCTGTTTCGTACATTTACAACTTTACATTTTTCCTATATAGATTAATTAATGTGCATATGTGTGACTACAAAATTCCTCTTCCTAAAACACATACCCGACATTATTACAATTGCACGTTACCGTATCATAACCGGTATAATATTCCGCATATTAGCTAAAATGCATAAAGTTATTTGCATATGTACATAGGGTGACGCATCGCAGCGTCGTGAACCTTGGTATCAGTACCGATAGTCTATTATCGTCTGTCGCATAATACGAACTACATCGACCCAAGTCGATATTCGCTATCGATCAGCAAAGATTCGGTTAACCAAAGCCGCCCCGTGGACGGTGACATTCCCGAAAGAAAAAGAAAACACTCCCTCTGCGTAAAGAGACGTCCACGGCCAGCGTTGAAACGCCACGGCGTCCTCGTTCGTGGCGTGCAACTATACAAGCGTCTGAGTATCGATCCTCCGGCAGCTCGGTACTCTCGACGGCGGCCACGACCACGCAAGCTCGACTCGGAGCGGAGGATCCGTCGCGAGAGATAGAGGGGCGATTTGTCCTCCCTTTCGTTGCCGTTGCGAACCTTCTCTTCCCTCTCGCCCTCTCGAACCAGCTTTCTTCGTCCTTCGCCCCTTCGCTCTCGCAGTTCCCCTCGCCCTCTGTGTATTTCTTTCTCTCCCTCTTTCTCTCGCATCCTCGCGGAAAGGAGGACGGAAAGATGAGCGATCAAGAGGACCTCGACTACTACATCATGTTCCCGTCGTTTCCGCCGTCCCCGAAGGATCCAACATTAACCACCGGCAGCCAGGATCAACGCGAGGAGTTCGTGTTCGTTTACAAAGAGGACAAACGACCGGTGATAGTGTTGCTAGGATGGGCCGGCTGTCAAGACAAATATCTGGCCAAGTACAGCGCGATTTACGAAGAGAAGAGGTAACGATATCTCGCCAAAAAAAGAAACTTTCCGCTTAAACTTTCGTTCGTTCTTTCGCTTCGTCAATAAGTTCATTCCCTGCTTTTTCTTTCCAATTATTTGACACGAGCGAAAGTTGAGCATGTACTCGTAAATAACAGTTTTTACGCGATGACACACTCTCCAACGACGAGTGCGTGACAATAACGATTTGATTGAGCAAGGGTTGAAGGAGGATGGACATGCACGTGTGTGCGTACGTATATGTTTTGCGAGAAAATTTGAGGGAAAAATGTAAAATTGAGTGACACGTAGCTGATGGAGTTGTTGTAAACCTGGATGTGGTGGAAAATGCCGGCAAATCGTGTGACCATAGTGTTTATCCGATCGATAACAATTGGAGTTGTTCGAATTTTTATTACCAACGATAGAAAATTTAGCGTTCCAATCGTTCTTCGTATTGTCTTTCTTTCTACAAGATATTTCTATACAATGGAAATTTCAAATTGTTCGACACGCACCGATAAACAATGTTCATTTCTTTTTTTTTTTTTTTCTCAAGCTGCATCACGTTGCGATACACGGCACCGGTAGAATGTCTGTTTTGGCGAAGAGACAAGATGCCTTACATTGGCAAACGATTGATCCAGGTGATCACAGACAAGAGCTTAGATCAACACCCGATATTCTTCCACGTCTTTAGTAACGGTGGCGCGTTTCTCTATCAACATGTAAGCCTTGCCATGCAACAAGCTAACTCGCCGCTTAAGGTAAAAAAATACTGTTCACCTTTCACCTTTCAAACGTCCCCCTCCCCCTCGCCGTTGTTGTTTCACGTGATGTGCATTAACATATCTTGAAATCGTAGGTCAAAGGGGTGATATTTGACAGCGCACCAGGAGAAAGAAGGCTAACTACTCTTTTCAAGGCAATCAGTGCAATCATCGGAGGACATTCGCTCACGAACATACCGATGTCCTTCTTCATTACGATCTTCCTCTCGATACTCTGGTTTTTAGAGGTACTAACAAAGATATGTCATTACACCATAATCCATAGTTATGTCAAATCTATTGCTACCTTCCAATTTAAATTCGAAGTGATTCCTTCGTTTGTGAAATTTCAAGTTGAAAACTTTTCATTAATTTGCTGGTAAATAATCTCAAGAGTAATATCGAGTTTCCTGTTCGTCGGAACTATAAATAGATGTTTGAAATACCAGTCGATGACGGTGAAATAGTTATAACACAAATTGAACGAAAGCTAAAACTGATCGATTGTTTAGGTGATCGCTCACGCTCTTGGACGTGGTTATCCAGTGCAAACGAATCCGATCGGTCTTGCAGAGGAATCTTACTCTTGGCCCCAATTGTTTCTTTACTCGAACGCTGATACTTTGATTCCGGCATCGGTGCGTATATATATATATATATATATATACATATCTTTGAGAGTAAAATTAACTCCGAAAATCTACATAAATAAATTTACATAACAATCGTCGTTTCAAGGACGTCGAAAAATTCGCCAGTCGACGTGCAGAACGTGGCGTACGAGTGCAGCTGGTGCTTTTCACGAATTCCCCTCACGTCAAGCACTACGCCACTTATCGCGACGCCTACGTAAATACAGTTTGCAGTTTCATCCACGAATGCCTGACGTCGCCGACCACGGAATGCCCGGAATTGTCTCAGAGTCACGACGTGGATAACAATTCCCAGAGTTACGTCACGATGCCGAGTCTTACCAAAAGAGTTGTGCTACCACACGAAGCTACCAAGCTAAATTAGACCGAGAGAAAGGAAAGAGGAATGTCAATACAACAGAACTAGCAATGTGGTCAACGAGGGAGTCGTGTTTCGTGCAATTTTTCACGTACGATCATGCGCAAAGGAAAGCGGACAGACTGGAAGGCTAAGAGGATCGGCGTGTCGCGTATTTTTTATCTTGCGATCCACGATACGGGATCCTCTAGACAGCGTTGAGTCTCTCAATCGTTTCTCACGGAGGAAACGTGTTGTCATCCGTGTTGACGTTACTACGTAGCGAAAGTAATGTTAGTAATTACTCGACGAGTACGTTTCGCATACAACATACAATTTTTATCCTAATAATTTGATCGTTTAGCTCGTAGTTTGTAATACGTTTTGTCGACTATTGTCATTTTCATCCGTTGTTGAACAATTATTGCGAATTTAAGAATCCATTTACCAGGTGATGATTTGAAATTTCGTTTCAAGCGGTTTAACGTATGCTCGCGTAAAAACTCAACGCTGATGTAAAGATGAGCTAAGATGTTTCCGTGGAAATTATCTTTCCTTCGTTTCTCCTCTTACTACTTTATTCCATTTCCTTCGTATCTTCCAGTTTCTACCCTCGCTGTGTGTTCTTGAAACGTTAATGTGCCTGAATTTCGCAAAATCGACACAGTCGCGTTCCCTTCGAGAACAAATGAACGAAAGTACGAACGTTCGAGTAATTGTTCGAGTAATTGATCGAGCAAATAAGTATACGCGAGTACGATTCTGAATTTTCAAAGAGAGAAAGAATAAACGGAGCGACGTTGCCACACGCGCCGAGGTTGCACGTTTCGAATATTCCGTGGCCTCGTGTAGTGAGTTGAAATAAAAACTCTAGATGCACTTGACAGCGAACTTAAAGTGAAAAAAGGAAAAAATATTCGAAATTAGAAATCTAGATGCTTGTTGACGCGATCGAGGTGCGCACAAGGAATGTACGTTGTTAATTGAAATCTCGGAAATGATCGTCCTTTTCACTTTCGACGTTTCAATTTCGATGTAAGCAAGCTCGCACAAAAGGATCAAGCTGGTCTTGATTTTGAGTTTTCAATTTAATTGCGATTGTAATTACGTATCAATGAAACAGAGGAACTTTCTTGTCTCCCTCCCTGTCGAATAATGTTATGTCTCTAAACAGAATAGACACACACACACGCATACACACACACACGCACACACACACACACATACATAATATAAATATATTTTGATCTGTCGATTAGTTACAAATAAAGACTGATAAATATATATGATTTGTTGCTTTCTTGCAGACATATATAGTCCTAGTTATGTAAACTACGAGATAATGAATAATAATACTTTAAATACCAGTATGAAATTTTGTTCCTCAGAATGGATACATTTAACATCAATGTGTTAAAATACGTGCAAAATAGCATTATTTTTCATTGTTATAATTCTTTAAAACCGAGTTGTTGATGATAGTAATATACACGAGACATCGAATAAATTTATTACTCAATGTATTTTTGTCATTCGCTTCGGAGACTCTAAAGCTGTCTTAGCGTTTTAACGTAGCGATTAAAATTGAAATTTCAGCAAACTGAAGTACAGAGTTCTGCATATATCTTCGACAATATGTACATGTGTATTCTTAAATATATTACTATGAAACAGTTATTCAAACTATTGTTTAAATTATAGAAAATGATAAAGTATAAATAAGACAAAAGGAACGTTACTTTTTATTGCTACTTTGCCGATTGGTATAATTACCTCAGACAAAAGAAGAGGCAAATGCAACATATGCACGAAACTTGTGTCTTTTCCTTTTAACACATACATGTTATAATTGCATAGAATGTAAGCTTCGATGTTTGTAAAAAGTTATTTCAATAAAGAGTTATTTTAAAATACACGTGTTTCTGCGTTTTTCTCATTATCAAGTCCCAAAACGCAACAAAATAATAGCTATTGATTTAAATTTTTATCGGAGAACTTTTGAATGAGGTGTGTTTCTTTCCGCCATTAAAGATCTGCCCTCCTGTTTAAAAATCGATTTTGAGAAATTTCGATCAGGTGTTCGAGAATCGTAGGAAGTGTATTGCCTATTTCACCGTTGGAGCGCTATAGTCGCGCGTTTCACTCGCGAAATGATAATTTGGAATAAAAAATGAAAAAACTCTGGTCTAAATCAAACACACGAAATTCATGAGACGTTCTTAAAAAAGAACAAAAATATTCATATTCTAGATAAAAAAATTGTCAATACTTTAAACTATTGTAATTTCGTGAAAAAAGTTTGTAGAACAAACAATTAACTTGATTTTATTTTAAAGAGTGGTGTTTCACGTGGACTGAATACTGTCATATTCAAAATGGCGTATCTGATCAAAAGGTAGTTTGACAAACAATTTTATAAAAAAGATTTTAGTATTTAACAATCAGGCATCGATTTCATATACATCCGAAATATAAACTATTATATTGTTAGTTTCAATGCAATTAAGATTTTCTTATAATATACGTATAGATAAACTATTTTTGTGCTACTTGGTTTTAATTGACTTGAATTGAGCGAAAATTGCAGATACGCCCTTTTGATTCAACACGCCAGTATAAACGTTCATTTCACTTTTGGAACTTTTACTATTATTCGACATAATTTCAGCGATCATAATTTAATGACCAGAAAAACAAAAATACATTTAACTTACAATTAGATGCGTGGAGCGATGTATTCTCAGAGGAAATATCAGTAAATAGAAATCGTTGAATCCGGTGAGAAATATCTGTAACAAATAACAATCATGATTGAATACAAGTATGTAACAACTCTTTTAAATAATGCTCACTATTTTAAATTGTATTCGATAATAATAAAACAAGTCTTACCGGTAGCTTCTACTTGACAATTTCTGGATGAGCAGCTTCTCTGTCACGTTCCCACCTAAAACTAACGGTTTTACGTTACACATCAATATTAGATTGATTATATCGATTAGATCGATAACGAGAAACATCGATTATATTTGAAAACCGCAATACGTAATTACGAAATTCCAACGCTCCGTTGGCGCTGCGGTCTTGGCTAAAATTAAAATCATTGCGTGCGCATTTTTGAAAATATAAAATGTATAAGTTGGAAGAATCAAAGATCAAATTTTCTTTTGCCAAAACAGCTATTTAAGAAGATCAATTTATGATCTTGTAATTGCATTTTTACAATTCGAAGTTTCCTTTATTCCATATGACATGTAAAATACACGTAGAAAGATTTATAAATTCTACTCAATAGATATTGAATGATTTCATGCCGAAACTAAGAATTATAATAAATTTTACGTTTTTATACAATTTGCATTCTATGTGAATAGAATTTCGAAGCTGACACTTTTAAATGTATTCACGTTGAATTTTAACAAATGCTTCTATCTATTCAGTACATAAGCAATGAAACTTTGCAAACTTCGTACTTTTAATAAAATTATACTCGAACAAATTTTTATTAATTGTAACAAACTGCGTAATATCGCAACAATCCATCTTTAGTTACTGACAGTAGTTTATTAATTTAATTGTGTATTTACACATGATAAAAATATAACGATGACCTTTTACAACTTATATATTATTTACAACTTATATATTATATATTACAACTTTATATATAAAAGATTAGTAATTAAATAATCGTAAAAATAGTAGTAATTAAATAATCGTACATTACTGACACATACTGTTATCATATTACATTGCTAAAACTGTAGAACAATTAAAAAAGTTCAAATATGTTAATAATACGTACAATCTTCATCGCTGGAAGAAACGTCTTGTAAATTTTCATAACAACCAATCTTTTTCCTAATTAAGTCACCCCATAAAACATTGGTATTACAAACAGGACAAGTACCTTCAATTGGTAAAATCATATTATCTTTACAAAATAATTGTGCTAAACAAATTAAATGAGCTACTAATGAACAGCTAGGTTTTATGCAGCTAACTGCTTCTTTCTCTTCTAAAAATGCATTACAAAGAGAACAGATTATAGACAATTTATCTAGTGTTTCTACTATATCATTTGTTTTTTTAATCTTTTTGGAAATTACTCTTCCATGACATATAGGCATGTGCATTGGAGCTGAAACATAACTAGAATACTTGTCGAAAAATTCATAATCTAACCAACGGATTGTTAAAGGTAAACGACACCAAGGTCCAACTTTTAACATTTCCGACAGAACTAATAAGCAAAATTCAAACACTCTCTGCTGTGATTTCTTCTTAGGTACATGTTTCAAACGCCGACTAACATGAGGATGTTGCCAAGCCCATTCAAACTAGAAATAAAGATAAGTTAAATACCAGATACAAAAATAATTGATTAAAGTAGTATATTGTTTTTTTCTATGGAATTGAATAAACGTACTCTAAGTGCAGCTGTACTATTTGGAAAGCCATGTATAATTAACACCATATTCCTAAAAAAAAAAACAAATTACTTTTTTTAGAAAGTTATACACAACTGACACAACAAAAAGTAATGTACGGTTTTTAATAATTATTTAATTACCAGGGTCCTCTGTTACTTGTTTTCCATGCACCTCCATGTTCTTTCCCAGCATTATGTTTTTTAAGTCTACGACAAGGATCAACTGTATATCCTATGTATGTTCTTCCCTTGTATTTTGAATTCATAGAATATAACAAATATACGCCATAAAAGTGCTCTATAACTTCTGCATCTCCCATTTTTTAATTCATTGATACAATGCATTAAATTACACAACACTATATTAAATTTGAATAATAACTTTAATATATCATAATAATAATAAAAAAATAACTACATACGTAAGAATACAACAAATGTTTGACATCACATCAAAAGGTGAAAAAAAATTTAATCATTTCATTAGCTATTAACTTATTATTGTTCATTAACATAATTATAAGTCAATATAACTTGTAATTATAAATCAATATAACTGACAATATTATTTAAATTATATTAGTTTAACCTAATACATATCCCATGTAAAGAATTCGAATTAATCTAACCTAATCCAAACTTTTCAAGGTTAGGATTGTACATAACGTTATGGGTTGTACATAAACGTCAAAAATAATGTTACCAAAAGAAAATAAATATAATGATTAGTAATAAAGACCTGTGACATATCATGATATATTACTATACAGATTTAAAAAAGATATATATAATATGTTAAAAAAATTATTTAAGTAACACAAATAAAAATCTGTAACTCTACAATTAACATTCTAACATTGCAATTAATAAATAATACCTATCCACATATGTATTATTTATTTCTCTTGAAAATAAATACATGTATTTGCAATGTAATATTGTGAACAAAAATTTACAATATTTTTGCAATATTACAATATGTTTAGTACATTTCCTCAAATTAATACGGAGTATGTAATATTGCATGAATATTAAATTTTTAAAAAATTTGTTTACGTAATATTTATTGCATGAATATTAAATTTTGTAATTGACACTTACTATCTACAAATTCTTTCATTTTTAAACATTGACTTATATTTTCATTCTTTTATTTTTTCCATCTTTCAAAAAATCTAAATTACATTTATCTCGTACAGAAGTTGCAATTGCAATATTTCTGTTGCAATATGCTAATTTTCTTTTCGTGTCAAATATCATTATTGCAAGTTATTACATTCAGCTTAATCAGGAAAGATAAATTCGAATGAAACTAGTATTTTGACGTCATTACTATACAAGAATAAAATATTTTTTTTAAAAGACGCAAGCGCTGTGACACTAAATTCCACAGTTTATCAACACAAGTGTATTTTTCACTGTTGTAAGTGTTATTTCACGTGAGGAGAAGAAATCGCGGATGGAGATAAATAAGAGTAGACCAACAGTACCGATCGGTTTCTCCGAGAATGTAATTGAAAGCGCCGCATATTTAGTTGCAGCACTATCGAAATTGGACTTTAATCTTGATTGGATACAAACCAGAAGAGATCTGTACGTGAGGATCCAGTAAGAATGGCTGCCGTTCTGAGAAGATTCAAAGCCGCACAGATCACGGTGATCGGCAATACTAAACTACCGTCATTTGTTACCAGCCGGTAGGCGATCACGACTGCAAATCTTGAGGAGGCCTTTTTTCATATGTTTCGTGTATAGTCTACGCGAGTTAGTATGTAAACGGCGCCTTTTTAGGGCAATAGCCACATCGTGTGTGTTGTAGATTTTTTGCAAGGTCATCGATCCGACAGGATATCAACGAAGGATGGATAAACAAGCTTTTCGTAAGAAAAATCGAGCCAACCAAAGAATCTCATTCAAGGATGCTGTCAGATAAAGGAGTTATTTACGCCTTGCACACGCACAATATTCGACCTGATTCCACTGATAAATATTTGGCTAATTAGTAAGTGAACTTTATTTATATTTTTTGTCCTTAGTGTCAAGTAATTTGTTGGTTTAAATCGCAATCACATTTAGAAACATGCACAAAAATTCTTTCCAAATATATTTCTGAAGTTTCAAAAAAATATTAGATTTTGTTTATGTCGCAGAATTGGCATGCACAGAGAATTATTTATATTAGGAAAATTATATTGGGACATGTTTGTATTTTGGGATATTACAGTGAAGAAATTGTTAACATTATAAATACCAAGAAGTCTGAATTGAAATTGGAACTTGTTGGTTCATGGACTGTCTTGGCTGGTGATATTGATCAAGCTTTACATCTGTGGCGGTATTCTGGTGGTTATGACAGCGTTGATCGTACACAAGCTGAGTTGTGTAAAGACAAAGTATGGAAATTAAAAATATATATTTATATACAATAATATAAAATAATTATTTTATATGATATTATATAATGCTACTTCCTTTTAGGCATATCAACAGTTATTCAAAGAGAATGGCAATTATCTGCGATCACGTTACTTACAATATTTATTGGCATTTAGTTATTGGCCTCCTCTTACAAAACGAAATGGTTCAAATATATATGAAATACGTAGTTATAGACTACAGCCTGGTACTATGATAGAATGGGGCAATAATTGGGCAAAAGCTATCAATTATAGACGTAATAACAATGAACCATTTGCTGGCTTCTTTTCACAAATTGGTAGATTATATAATGTTCATCATATTTGGTGTAGGTATCAATGTTAATATTATCTATTTATTTCTTATGTATTAAATTAACAATATGAATTACATGATACATATGTATATATATTTTTTATGTTTATGTTTAAATATACAAAGCTATATTGATTTTTAGGTTACAAAAATCTCCAAGCACGAATGGAAACTCGTGAGAGTGCATGGAGATCTCCAGGATGGGATGAATGTGTTGCATATACTGTACCATTAATCAGAGAAACATATTCTCGTATATTAAGTCCAACTAGCTTTTCGCCAACAAAATAAAATTTTATATTCACAGATCTATGCATTTGTATGATACAATTTATTCTTTATGTTTACATAATATTGTAAAAAATATTTGTTATATTACACATTACGTTTATAACTGTATAAAGTAAGCGCTCAATATGAAATTAATTGTGGCATTTTGTTGCATTGCAATTACTAAAATGTATTTTAATAAAATTTAAACTTCTTTGTTATTCTAACGCTTTATGATATATTTTTATTGTCAATGTAAATATATTTACACGTTGATGAATATATTGATCGTTGTACTTTTGAAAATTTATATCTACTTTTACTACATTTATTCATTTAAATAGTTCATAATAAAAAAGATGGGAAGGTTACAAAATACGAATAATTATTAAACATCGTTTACTTTTATTATTCAATCAATATATCAAGTTTGATCAATTTGAACTGTTTAAACATATCTTTCTCTCTACTTGTATGATTTAAAGAATATATTAATTTACATACATTACAAAATGAAAATGGAAATTATTATGACAAATAAAGACTAATTACAGATCTTGCATTTTATGTTTAATTTTACTATATTTTCCTGGTAAAGATATTAGTAGTCTTTAAACTTTATTAATTAAACTTTATAAATATATATATATATATATGATACAAAATAATAATTGTCATTGTAATATCGAATATTGTTGATAATTAGACTATTTTACATTAGAAAAAAATGTTTTACATGAGCACATTTTGTATTCTCTTATCATTCATTAATGCAATTAGTGGTTAATAAAATACTTCATCGTTGCTTAAACTTTTATTATATTATTTTTAAAAACATTTTTTACTTCTTTTTAATGCATTAAGTGTGGAAGATAAAAGATATCATTATGTACGTTATTTTTAAACATATTTTTTTAAAAATATAAAGCCAATGAAATGCGATTATTTTATAATCTACAACGTATATTTTATTAAGTCATTGCATTAATGTGCATTGTATGAAATATTATATAATGCAAAAATTTAATTTGTTTAAATTGTTTTTAAAAATTTTTATGATTCATGTAGCATTATTTTTATAATGCTAATGCGTTTCAAAAATAGAAAAAATAAAAAATGAAGTGGTATTCAAATTACATACAGCATACTTTTTTACAATAAAAAATAACGCAACATTGCAGGACTTGACTGTTCAATAGTATTGAAAATAGAAAGTATCTTCAGAACACAGAAATAAATATCAATGAAATCTTTATAAGAATATTTACAATATACAAATATATAGTACAAGATATTGACAAAGATATTGCTTTATAAAAGAGAATAAAATAAATCAAAGTAAAATTCTGTATCAGTATAAAAATTTTAACATTTAATTATTTTTTAAATATCTTTCTCTTATCTTTTAAATAATTAAAAACATATCATATAATATATAATCATTTGATATAGAATGATTTTATTAAAATTATTAAAATTTAATTTTTGATATTGTGCAAAATCTATTAAAATCAATAATAACGTTTTGCAATTTGTTAGTCTCATATTATATCTATTATAACATTTCATATTAAGAAAAATACAAACAATGTAATATCAATGTAAAAAGCTTAACTACATTATTGATAACATCAAATTATTAGAAATTATACTTGACAGTGTAATTTGATTCTCATGAATTGAAATTCTAATAAAAATAACATAAAATAATATTACAAATATTATGCATATATCTTCAGTAAATAGAAGATAAAATAACGTTAAATAATATAATACTAGAAGTTTAATTCATTATTTAGTGGAAGACAGATTGGTAATTTACCATTCCTCCACTAATATTTGTAATTTTTATTGATTATTTATACTATTAACTCTGCATACAATTTTATTTTTTTAATCACAAATATTGCCACAATATCTCTCCTAAATCTCCGCCTATGTGTGTTCTGAAGTGTTTTTCTACCTTCTTAAATCTTCTTAAACAATGAATATATTCCTCATATTACATTATACATTTTTTCATGTTAAAAAATACCACTATTAAAAAATAAAATTATTATCTAGTTAAAGCCAAAAGTTATACATGGTAGATGTTAGAATATTCACATTTATTACTTAACAAAAGCAATATTTTTTTGTTTTATTATAATATAAAAATAATGCTTAAATCTCTTTTTTCTTTTTTAAATTGATTTGAAAAAATATTATACATTTTAGTTCAATATTAGTAATACACTATAATAAAAACTATAGACAAAACTAGAAATCACACATGGATGGAAATAGGTGAGAAAGAAACTGATCAAATATTTATATTGATTACAAGTATTAATTAGTAATTGATAACTGATATGCCACGCCTATATTTGATTGGCTATCTTGTATATCACCTTTTAAATTCAAATTATCAAGGTAATAGCTTTGGAGAATTCAATAAATTCTATTATACTAAATCCTATTTTTTATAATTAAAGTTCAATTTCAAATGTTACACATAGTGAATGAATATTTACAAAATGCTAGTAACAACAAAAAGTAATATTCTAAATTTTGCAATTTTTTTATAATAATAATTGGTCACATGACCAAAAAATCATGTTTCTCCTCTTCTTTCTTTAATATATACATACAATCAGGCTTGTAGAGAATCCGTGTGACAAAAGAAAATAATTAGGAAATAATAACGTTAATATTAATAATTAAAATTTTTATAATAATTAAAGTATATGTGTCATATTATTTGCTTATTTTATATAAAATTTTAATTAGAATAGTATGATCTATATTCAAAATTTTATATAATATTAGTTTTAAATAAAATACAAAAGATTCTTTATTTACAATTTTATAATCTTAAATTTTAAATATATATATATAGTATATATTTATTATATAAATATATAATATATATATATAGTTATATAAATAATATATATATATATATATTAGTCCTTTTATGCAATCCATAATTATATACACTTTCGACTTTTCGACAAACTATAAAATTTGAAATCATTAAAGAATAAACTTTTATTGGTACTTTAGCTTCTAATATATAATACAATTTTTAAATTATCATTACCTACATGTAATTTTATTATTAAAGTTTTTGTTCCTATGTATATTATTACAAATCATGGATAATTTAAAATATATAAATTTTAACTTCAAGTTCAATGATGCATAAAACCATTTCCTTCTTGTTCACTCCCTTAATTTGGTACAATTGTTCGAAATCCATATATAAATATGAAATTTTTTGTAGTTTAAATTCTCTATATTCTTCATGAATTATTTTTAATAAATTGTATTTCTATAAAAAACCAAACAACAACATTTTACATACAATATAACTTTCATGTTAAAATTACAATTTAAATTTCCTTTAACTATACAAAATATAAAAGTTATTCTAAGAATAAATCTGGTAATCAAATTTATTAGCATAATATTATATCAAAGTAATTTATCTTAAACAAAATGTATTTATAACATAAACTACAATGTAAAGATATTTCTTTATAAATCTATAATAATAATTTTATGAAAAGATATATGGATTGCCTATGGACTAGGATTGAAATGTTATGACTTAATTTATTTACTCATCACAACATAAAATATAACACGGATGTCTCTATTGGTCTGAACTATTTATTACCAATTATAGCAATTCATTAAAAGACTCTACTGTATTCATGTATTCTCCTAAGAGTAGTCAAAAGAAAAATTTATACGAGATACTAATATGTAATACTACATGCTATGTAATGCTCTTGCAATTAATGCTACTTTTTTCTAATGTATAACGTGTATATATATTTACATATTGTGTTATTATAAAAAAATGATCCAGTTGATTGTGACTATTTTCATTTTAAATATTTTGAACACATAAATATATAAATGTTTTTCTTATATTTATTTTGATCATTTTTATTATTATAATTGAACACATTCTTAATTTTTGTAATATATTCTATTTATGTATCGTGGAAGTTTTACTTTTTAAATAGTTGTTATTAATAAATAACATTTTTAGTACTGATAAAATATATTAGACAAATATTGTTTATTTACTTACATTAAACTTTTAATTTTGTAAAACATTCTTTAGAAATATAATTGAAAGTATTCACTATTAATTCAGAATTATCTTTACTCAGAAGAAATATTTTATTATGAAAATAGCTCAACTTGTGTAATATATAAATTGATATATTTATGTAAGTTTTTGTTATATTGAAATATTGAATAGGTAACTCAACATATTATATGTTATACAAATTTTTTCAAAACATAATTATTAAATGAAAACATTTAATTAAAATATTATTATTTTCGTTATTTACATTATAGGGAAGATATCATTAATAGTATTATAATCAATTAAATATTATTAAATAGAATAGTCACAATCATCCGAATTTGGAGTCAATATTTTGCGAAAATGAAGATACATATATGCATATATATAAAACAGAAAAAGTACATGGAAATGTATTAAACGAAAAAAAGAAACAAATTAGATGCTACAATATAAAGTACAATATTGGGATGTGTACTGGATGAAAATTTTGGATAATTACAACAAAATATAATATAATATAACTGAACTAAATGTTGACAATAGAAGCAACAATAATACTATTATAATCACCAATGAAAGATTGGAAAATTAATATAAAAAATTTGTGATGCCAAAAGCAACATACAAGCTAAAATAATATTTGAAAATTCATTTTGGCGAAAAAAAATATACATAATTTAGTAAATTTCTGATCAAAAAAAATCAAATGAGTCGTTAAGTGTAACAACAAATATCATTTTTATATTACTGTTAATATCATTTATAATAATAATATATATCATTTATAATAATAATATATTAGTAATAATTTCATTGGTAAGTATTATTTTGTACAAATGCATAAATTAAATTGAATTATATGCTAAAAAATATTTATAAAATATTGTTTACATCACATATATTTTATTTGATCTATTGAAACATCAGAAACTTATATGTATAATCAAAGAAACCTGGCACGTTCTATTTTTTCTGAATATAATAAGAAATTTCTTACTATGAGAAAAATATTTATTTTTAACATGTTATTTGTATACATATGTAGCACTACATGTATTCATGGGTACTTAAAAAACACCATTTAAATTATTTTCCATCTTTTTTTTTGGTAATAAAAACAAATTTTAAAAACAAAAAATAAATATTTAATTATTTTTGTTTTTTTATAATTCAAAATTTGTAAACTAATCTCACTACATTATAAGATTCCAATTCCAACACAATATTAATTCTATGTTAATCATTGAATTTTTATAAATAATTTGAAAATATAATTAGAAGATTAAAATAATACAATAGTATTATGTTTCCAAGACATATAGTTGAAAATACTTATAAAACTTTTAAATATGACATTTATTTAACACATTGTTTTTTCTCTAAAAAATGCAAACATTATTAAATAAATTTAGATATTCTTCAATATAAAATTCCTTATTTTTTGTATCAAATATATAATAATATGATGTTTTAACAAATATACATTATGTATTTAATAAAAGAAACCAATGTAATTATGTAAACTCTTTTCAAAATTCCATATGCAATAATATCAAATTAAAGTCAAAAAAATATATTTCAATGTTGAAAGGAATTTGAAGTGGACACCATCATATTTTGGTAATTCAACAATAATTTTATTATCAATTTAATTTTTGATATTGACATTCCTTAGTAATGTAAAACAAATTGTATAAAACAGTAAAAAATGTCTTTCAATTTTAGAAATTAATTTTTCATTGAAATAACAAATATTATCTATTATGAATGCATTATTATAACTACAACATAAGATACTGTAACTAAATTTTTTCATTAGTTTGTCACTTTGTAAATATCTTAATTACATTAAAAATGCAATTAAATAAATAAATCGACTCACTCAGTTTTTATTAAATCAGACTAAGTGTCATTGAAAGCTTGAAATAAGGTTTTCAAAGGTCAACACATGCAATTATCAGTAAGATTATTTAATACTAGACTCCGATAAGTTAAAATCTTACCGAAAATATTATTTCTGTGTTGTTCTTATTTCAAATCTTCAATCAGTCAAAATCAAATACATAATAATTCGAGCATTATGATTATACTGTTTTTTCTGTTTTTATTATAATTGCAAGATATTGATAAATAAATGTCTCTAAACATTTTCTGTAGTCGCATATAAAATTTTCTGTATGCTATAATAGCTGGCTTATTTTAAGCCCAAGAACATTAAGATTTATTTTTCAGTATAGTAGATGAGACTGATACTTAAAAGATTTTTCCTTTTTTAATCCTATTTAGTTCACAAGATATTTGGATATGGTTAATAAATATTACAACGTTGCAAAAAGCATCTAAGTTCTTCTTCAATATGAAGCTCTCTTTCCAGATAGATCACATTGACATATTTTGATAATTAAAAAATATGCTGTTACATTAATTTCAGTCCAATACACATTCCCAACCCTAACAAACCTCTTAGGTTTGGGTCGATGCATATAACGAGCCAACTTTTGCTATGTATGTAAATCATTGAATTAAACATCGGTAGGCTCGTTATGCATTCACTACAGGCAAACGTACATACATACATATTCTATTAATTGATTATGATTAAAATTAAAGACTATTAGGGGGGAAGGATGTAGAACTATTACTGTGAGCCAGACTTAACATTGAGCCACTAAGGCTTTCATCGTCTGGATAAGATTCTTTTGATGCCTCAGCTATCGCCAGAGCACTGCAATAATTTGAAAAAAATGTATATAGGCACATCTACAACATTTCTTCTTAAATCTATTTTTCTTAAATCTATTTTATAAAATGACAGTGAGTGATTAGCTTAATATAAATTTAATTACTTAAAAAAAGAAATATAGAAAAGAACAATTAAAACATTCTTCTATCCTGTTAACATTTATGACATTTAATCGAATAAAAGCTAAATTATAAATTACATACCTGAATCCTATTCTTGCACTTTCCTCGTCAAATTGTTGTAATTCACGTTCCTGTCTTTCATGTAATAAACGTATTCGCTCACTACGTTCACGAAGGAATTCCTGAGTTTCAAGTTCCATTTTTTGTTCAAGCAAAGCTCGTCTAACTGATACTCGATCTTCTAATTCACGACGTTCTCTATTTCTTTGCGCTTCAGCTTGCATTTTATTCTTAGATTGATACGCCATTAAAATTTCCAATTCATAATTTAATCTTTCCTATAAAACACATAAAAAATAATTATTAGATTTCTAATGGTTTGATTCTAATACTTATAGTATATTTATTTTAAGTATCATTTAAATTAAGTTTTAAAATTGTTAACATAAATTCCTTTTTATACTCAAACAAGAACTTTTGAAGAGAAAATTTTTAAAATTTAGTAATTTTTTTAATAAATGCAATATTTTACCTTGAGATTATGGCATTCAACTTCTTGTGATTCATCTAAACGTATACTTTGTTTCTGGAGCATTTCAGCAATACTTTGTTCATATTGATCACCTAATAATGCTAACTTCCTTCTTTGTTCTTCTTTTAACTTTTTGATAACAGCTTTTTGTTCTTCTTTAGCTGTTGTTTGTAATATTTGAGCTTTTAATGCCTTGTATTGTCGTGTTTGTATTTTACATGTTTCTCTAAATTGTTTTCGAATTTGCATTTCTTTTTGCTAAAATAATAAAAAAGGGTGAAAAACTTCATTTATAAAAGATTTAAAATTTACTAATTTTTCAATATTGTATATATTACCATTTTTAAATTTTAAAAGATTAAAGTCTATTACTTACTTTAAGACTCTTAGGCTGTTGTTTGAGTTCCAATGCGTGTTTTTTACGTAAATCACGTTCGGCTCTTTGCATATAATCTTGCTGATTAGAAAGTTCTGTAGCATGTTGTCGATGAACTTGATCTTCTCTAAGAGTATGAACAGCTCTTTGTTGCCTATATTCAAGTTCTTGTGTTTTTTCATGATGTCGTAATAACATATTATGTGCTTGTTCTAACTGTTGTTGTCTCTTATTTAATTCCTGTATAATAGAAATATATTTAGAATACACATTTTTAAAAATGTGTTTAAAAATGAATAACGTCGTCGATAAAAAAAAATTAAAAAGAAAAAGTTATTCATACCAAATAAACAAAAAATACTATACTAACTTCTCGAAGTAGTTCTTGTTCCAAACTATGGAAAACAAGTAACTTTTTTCTACGGAATTTACGAATTTCGAGATCAAGATACTCTCTTTGCCCTCTTGCAAGCCGTTGCTCTTCTTGCGCTTCCATTTGTCGTAAATTGTCTTTGTGACTCTGAAGTGTAGCATCTCGTTGTCGCTTCGGCGTAACTTCATCTTGAGATAACTCCTTTTTCCATCTTTCTTTGTAAACCTTGAAAAAGAAAATATCCCTAATCATAAAATATTATCAAGAAAGCATGAAGCTAACTTTTGAATTTGTTTAAATAAAACATAATAATTGTATGTAATATGTAATATTCATTTTCTTACTTTGTAATCTTTCTTTTGTTGTGCTTCCAGTGCTTTGCGATCTGCTTCCTGTCTGCTTGTAATTTCTTTGTGAAGTTTTTTCTCAGCATTTTGATTTTGCTTAAGTTTACGTTCTAATTCTTGCAAATGCCTCAATTGAAGTTTTTCCAATTCTTTACTAAACTGTTGTAAAAGAGTTTCATATTCTTTATCTAGTAATTGTTTGTGGGATTCCATTTCCATTTTACAACGTTCTTCTAACTTTACCTATTTAAATAATTATGAACATGTTATTATTGAATAAAAATTATATAATACTTGAACACTCAAATTATCACTTACCAAAGCACCCTGATGCTCTCGTCTCATTCGTTTATATCCACTCATTTGTTCATGCATTTCTTCTTGCATATGTTCTTTTTGTTGTTTAGTTACAATTGATGTTGTCCTAATTGTTGCAAAATTATTGGCACCATGTTCAAGAAGATTGGCAGTGACACCGCCTGCTGACATTTTATGTCTATTTCGTACAGATCCCGTGGAATAATCGTTTGCATCAGCATTTGGCAGTGGCAGGCTATTGGTGGAGGAACTTTGAGAGCTTGCAGAAACACCCATTGAATGAATTGAATGCTCTGAGGTAATTGAATTACTCTTGCTACTATCACCACCTGTTTGTTCATCAGGGGTATCTATAAAACACAAATAAAAATATAAATATAAAAGAACTGAATACGATTTCAAATGAAATTTTAATTGAAAATTTAATATACCATCAGCATCACCAACTGTACTTTCAGTCTCACAAGCATCGATCATTAAGATCTTCTTCATTTTCCGATAATTTAAATTATCCAATTCCCTAACAGCAGCTTTTGTTCTCTGAATTAGGTCTATTAAAACTTGCGGAGAACGTGTTCTGGTAACAAATTGATGCTGTAAAATTGAAAGCCTATAAGAAAACAACTAACTAAACTACAGTATATCTATTTATATCAAACTTGTAAAGCAGTACAAAATTTATATACTGCGGACAAAATAAAAATTTCTGTAAAAGACTCACTGATAACAGTTTACCAGAGGCTGGCCTTTCAGTTGGACTTTTAGTTAGACACACTTCAACGAAGTGACGAAAAACATCTGACCAGTCTGGAGAATTTAAAGTTGGTGTGTCATTCTGAGCAATATGATACAGAGCACTCATAGCATTCATATTAAAGTAAGGTGGTTTCCGCTCCGCTGAAATTGCAATGAATATTTCCATGATGCAATAAGTATTTTAATATAATTTTAGATGATTTGAAATGAAAATAAATAATTAAATAAACATTTTGGTACCTAATTCAATACATGTTATCCCCAAAGACCATACATCCACTTTTCCATCATATTGTCCTTCATCCATAGCTAATATCACTTCTGGTGCCATCCAGTAAGGAGTTCCTACAAAGCTATTTGCTGGACACTTTATGCTTGCTGATCCAAAATCTGCCAATTTTACTGTACCATTTTCAGTAAGTAAAATATTTCCAGCCTTGACATCGCGATGGATTCTTCCAAGAGAATGAAGATAATGCAAACCACGTAGCACACCTTCACAAATTGCAGCTATTTCATCTTCTTTTAATGGTCTCTTATGAACTTCAATAATGTCTGATGCTGAACCAAGGCAATATTCCATTACCAACTACAATTAATTTGCAAAATTTATCATCAACAATTAAGAAAATGAATTTAATGCAACATGATTTAGTAATTGAAATTAATTACGAATATATATTTATGAATATATTTATTTAAAATATTAATTAAAATAATTCTAAAAAAAATATATACCCAGGCAGTGTGGTCCCTGAGATAACAGCCCTTATATTCTATTGTATTAGGGTGGTTAAGTTGCCTAAGAAATCGAATTTCTTTCAAGATATCCTGCCACTTTTCGACAGTCTGCTTTCCCACGTATGACATTTTTTTGATAGCAACAATTTCTTTGGTAACCAAACATCGTGCATAATAAACAGCCCCAAAACTGCCATGCCCGATTTCACGTAAGTCTTCAAATATTTTCTCCGGATCATTTTTTTCAAATAATTCAGCAATCTCTGGGTCCTTAAGGCTACCAGGCCTTGGAACAGCTGGCATAGTAAAATATTAATAATTAAATAGCCAAGGCCTATTCCAGACACTATTAGACGTCTCCTTGTCTTTCAATCTTTTATCCTAAATTTTATAATGTTACTTAATCCTCTGTCAGTCCATTCCAAAATTTAACATTCTATCTGTGAAAAAAGACAAATTATATTAGTACTAACTTTGATAATTAATAATTAAGAACTAATTTATTTTATAGTATAAATTTACTTAGAAAGAATGAGAGAGAGAGAGAGAGAGAGAGAGAGAGAGAGAGAGAGAGAGACAGAGAAATGATCTTTAATCTCATTTAGAATTAAATTATAACTCATATAAAATATAACAAATAAAATGAACAAAATAAAATTAATATTTTTCATTAAAAATAGAAACAATTTCAAAAGAGTTTTTGATATTTCTATAAACTTATATAATATAAATTGAGTTGTTTTTCGCTAAATAAATACGCGTTTAACGTATAATAACTATGTGCCTTATGATGCACAGTGATTTGCATACCTTCATTTTACATTTCGCCTAATTTAATTTTTTATAATACATTAACAGCAGCAAGTCTCTTAATAAGCTCGATGGCAAACAAATGTTCAACAAATACAAATACGTAAGTTTATAGGATAAAATTAAAGATATTTTTTTCACTATGAAATGTATTCCTGTGTAATTAAAATGTGCTTGACACTTATCACGAGGTCCTCGATATGAAATACACCATTCTATCCGTGGTAACTCATTTGAGTTGAATAAATATCATATGTTTTTGAAGGGAAGATCCGCAAAGAAGATCGAATTGAATATTACCAATAGTACGTGAAACTCTTAGGACGCAAGCATTTTGGCGAAAGGAATCAAAATAATAGTAAAACTGGGGTTGGCAAGTAAAGAAGGCGGTCGAGTGAAATTCGCAGGAGGTAGAAATGCGGGCGTAAGGAGGGTTGGGTCTCTGACTCGAAGCAATCGCGTCAGATTGGTCCCGCAAATACAGTAGAGGGATATTGTCGGTCTAGCCAAAAAGGCTTGCCGTGTTTGGATCGGATGTACGACATCGTAGCCAGATCTCGGTGTATCAACTGAAATTTATCAAAAACTTCGGCAACAGAGAAAAAAATGATATTCACCTCCAAAATGGCGAAGGAGCAGGCACAGAAGCATGCGCGCAGCTCCAAGCACTCTCTTCAGGCGGAGCACCTCTTTTTCCTGAACTTGGCCGATCCTTCGAGCATATTAAGATCCGAGGATCACAATTTTTTGTTGTGCAAACGCACCGCACCCCGGAAAAGTACACGCCTCGTACGTGTCACGCACGTACGCACACACGCGCGAGACGCGACAATCCGCGGTAACGCAACAATACGGCACCCACTATCAGCCGGACACACGAGAATTCGCAAACTTTTTGACGCCTTTTCGTCTAGTCTGGGTATACTCTACACAGCAGGCGAATTCTCCGTCGACGGTGAGTGGCGCTCTACGTTGGTCAAGTACTAAACTAGAAAATATTACCGGTAACAAAGAGCTACTTCTTTACCAATTTTGCTTAATAAAGCGATAAAAAAAAATCGAAATATGTAATGTTTGACGTTATTTGAATTTTATAAATTCAATATATGTAAGAAATAAAATGTAGAGTTTGATTATAATAGAATTTTATCTTTGACACTTTCTCATTTTAGGTATGTAAGAAAACATATTTTATAATTTACTTATTTTGTAGTTTGTTTTTCTTTTATAAATAACATATATGTTTTATATAATTTATACACATATGTAAATAAAATTACTTATCAAAATAAAACTTAATACTTTACATACATTTAAAAATTTGAGAATAACTTTTAAAAAATTTTACTATGCTGTAAAGATTTGATTTAGTCCAATCTGCAATACAAGAAAAGTTACTAATATTTATTTGTATTATATACAATTATATCTAATTTACATATTGTACAAAAAGTAATTTTTTTAGCTGTAAATATATAATTCGATATATGCGAATAATGCAAAGAAATGCTTATAAAAAACTTCTATAGGCATAAATTAATAATTTTATCACATTGTACATGTATTACTGTACTTTCTTAGATGTGCCTATTAGAGGAATTTACACATATTTTTCAAAAAATATGCATAAATATCACGTAATCAACAATTTACATCACACATACAATATTCAATTTTGTTTGATTATACATTTTCCAGATTCTCCATTAACGACATTAAGAACGTGTTTCCATTTATTAGTTTGGTAGTGCAGACAATAAATTCTACGTTTACTGAAAATAGAAATTTTTCTCAAAATATATTGTATATTAATTGTAAAGTTTCAATAATACAATAGATGATATTACTTACAATCTTCTTGTTGAGATAGAAATCTCAGCGCCGAAATTTCTGCAAATGTACATCCTCCAATAAAGAAAACCATTATTAATTTTGGTGGTTCTGAATTAGAGTCTTCGCTAGTAATAGAATTTCCTAAAAAGATTATTTTATATATCACCTACAATAACTGAAAACGTTTTTTTACATATATTTCTTACTTCTTCCAGACGATGATATATTAATAGGAGGACCCGGTAATAATCCCATAACATCATTTAAACCTTGCCAACCATTTGGTTGTACAAGCTGCTCTGCTAGTCGAACACTTAGTGGTGCATATATAGAATGAACATAACTAATGTCTTTCGGTGTAATTTCACTTTCATCTTCAACAGTAAGTCTTAGTGCTTTTCGTAAAACTGCATACTGACGCGCAGATTGTTGTTGTTTTAATAATCCGGCTTTTTCTAAATTTAATATAGTTGGTAAATTATGATATCCATACGTGTGTATTATTTCTCTTTTATAATAATCCAATAATTTTGGCTTAAGTCCAGAATTTGTTAAAGATTGTATACAAAGAAGCCGTAAAACTTTTAAAAGTGGTTGTTGTTGTACTATCATATCTTCTATAAAGGTGTTTGGTTTATCTGTATCGATACAATTCAACAACTCTTGCTCTATTTGCAATGATTCCAAAAAACTACTAGAATCTGTTACTTCTTTTATCATCTCTGCTATTGTTGTATCTAAGAATGAAATAAAAATGAGTATACAAAATTGACCACATTTTTCAAATAGAGTTAAAATAAACTCACGTTTTGCTAATGATTGCTTAGTGGCCAACATATGTGGTAATCGAGCTATAAATTGTTTAATTTCTTGAACACTTTTATCTCCGTGTCTTTCATCGAATTGTGATGAAATAACTTTAGCTTTTTTACTAAGGACAGGTCCTACTCCATTAAAATTTTTATCTCTATAATTAAAAAAGTTTTGTAAAACATATCATATTAAAATATAAAAATACTCACCTAATTTCAGCATATAATTCCTCTCCAGAATTTAATATAATTTGTTCTTTTTCATTAAGTGACATTGTTGTTGGGGAGTCTTGAGAATCGTGAAATTTTCTTGCTGGTAGTTGTACAGCATCTAAAATCATAACATTTTAATCAATTATGTACAATAAGCATTTAATAACAAATTATAATCAAACTACATATAAAATATATTGTTATAAGATATACTAAAATTTAGGAAAAAGTAAAGAATACTCAACTATATTTTATTCCAAAAATTTCATCTATTAGTCCTTCATATGTTAATTGTGTAACTAAAGGTGAAAGTAAATCTACAGAGCGGTCTAATAATAACAAATGTTCAATAGTAGATGATTGAATCAATGTTGTTTTATTCTCATCTTCTTCTCTATTCAATCTTTCCAATAATTTCCAAACTTTACTAGCAGCAGGTCCTCTTCCAGTAACTTTTGGAATTTTTCCATATAATTTTTGCAATCCATGAATAGCTTGTGCAACTTGATACAAGCAAGTGGGATCATTTTCCAAATGAAATTCCTTAAAGGATCCACTAAGTTCCATGGAAAGGAGATCATTATCAAAAGGGAATAAGTCACATTTAAATTCTTCTATTAACGTGAAACTACCAAAAACACCACGATTTTGTAATTTTTTTTGACAAAGAAGACTTTTCCTTGGTACAAAAAACAAGTGAAATTCTTTGCGTGGTCTTTTTCCTTCTTCTCTACAAATTAATTGTTACGTAAATTTCATATTATTATCTTATTAAAATTTAAAATGCATTTTTGTTATTTTGCACGCACCCGTGAATATTTTCAGCAATTAAATCCATAAGTCCTAACTGAGGTCTAGTTATAAATATTATATTAACAATATTTGCCGGTATTGTTAAACTTCCACCACATAAAGGATACATTTTGACAACATCATGTTCTTCAAGCAAACTGTATTTTGCAACAAGACCAATTGGTCCTTCAAGAGATTGATCCCATATAATTGCCTGATGAAATATTGTTAGAAATATTAATTAAATTATAAATAAGACATTTCTAATTAATTTTATTTATTAAAATAGCAAGACATAACAATAACAATAGTATTTGTCAATATACAATACTGAAAAATTTAAAAGGTTATTTGTCAATACCTTTGTACCATCACATTTTTCAAGCAAACAGAGTAACTGTTTCCTTGCTTGTTTCTGTATAATTCCCACATTCAAACGTCCTGTTGATAAATGTGCCGATGACATGTCTTTAATTTAAAAATTTACCCACGGTTATTTAGCATACACCAATTTCTATCACTTTTGTACATTACTATAAATAGCAGCTATCAGTGTTACCAATGTTATCGTGAAATTTTTTTTCAAAAATATATAAAGATTTTCTATACAAATGTATAAAATCTTTTGATTTTTGCATATTTTTACATTCTAGATCCTGACATTTTAACTATTATAGTTAACTATTATAGTACAGTTTATTAATTATTAAATTTTCATAAGAAAGATCCGAAATAGTTCTTTTCAGTTTCATGATGTTTGTACTATGTATGTAGAAACATTTAAATACTACTTCTTCAGACTCTCGCGCGAAAGATATTATATATGATCGTAAAAATACTTGATCATGGATAAAAGAAAATTAAAATTCAGAGGCGGCTTTCATAAAAATTTAATAGGAAGCCAAACATCATCAAGTAGTAGCTTGTCGCAAACTAAATCTTTGACTGAACAGTTACCAAGAAATGATAGTGTGTTATTAGCCGGAAAAATTTTGTCAACTCAAAGTAAGTTCATCGATGAAATATTTTATAAGTCAATGAAAATTATTAAGTATAATATTTATAGGTCAGAACAGATCATCGGACGAAGATATTTTTTTAAATAAACCACGTAAAAGAGAAGGAAAAAATGAAGAGTCACGTAAACGCAAATTGTCATGTCTTACTTCGTCAAAATGTGACAGTGACGTTGATTTAGGCTCTCCTTTGGCAGAATCTACAGTTCTAAAGAGAAAACGAGATAATTCTGACATTATATCAAGTAAATGTGAAAATAATAATAAAAGTTCATCAAATTTTTCAATAACTACAGAGAAAGATACCAATGAAATTTCTGTTGCAAAGTGTAAATTTCTTGAATTTTTACATGAATCAGGCATCAAGATAAATCCAGTTGTTCCACACGTACTTTGTAAGTATTAATTAATTATTTAAAACATAAATGATACAATCAACATTAGATATATATAAATTTTAAAATATATTCGATTAATATTATAAGTATATATTATGAGCATTTTTAAATTATTGTAGATAAAGATGTTATAATCGTTCAAAAGAAAATGAAAGAATTATTAAATTCAAAAAAGTATAAAAAAGATGAGATGATTACCTTAATGGAAAAATATTTTGAAAATGAGGAGAATTTTAAAAATGCTTTAAGTGATATGGAATTACTTACCGATGGTGAAGTGTCAAATATTTTACATAGTTCATCTCTTATAAAGATTTTGTTACAAGTTTCAGAACTACATCCAGAAATATATAGCAATCTTTTGTCTAAACTCAATGAAGCTGTACTTATAGCGTATGTTTTTTATTATTATAATATTCTTATAATTTTCCATTTTTTATGTTTTTATAATTTTTTTACACATCTCTTTTTAGTGATTCCATTGAATCAGTACCTTGGGCTCTCCCATTATTACAACAGTTTCGCTTTTTAGATGTTGTAATTAATTCTGATGCTTTGGTGAATAGCTTAGAACAACTTCTGGAATCATGTCCCTCGTGGTTTCAAAATGAATTAATTATTTTTTTACCTGATATTATATCTGATAAACAACATCAAGCCATTGCTGAAATTTTGAATAAAATATTAGAAGATGATGCTGAATTAATAAATTTAGTATTGGATTGTATGACTAATCTAAATCTTGGAAAAGAATTTTTGAATGAATATAAAGAAAAGACATTAAATTTATTAAAAACAAATGTTAAAGTAAATGCAATATCAGCTATTGTAAAGTATGTTTTATTAATTAAAGGTGCAATATAAATATATAATTTTATGTACAGTTTTTATCTATCTTTTATTTTTTTACAGGTTTGTTTTAGAAGATTGTACAAACACAGAAATTTTTGAAAAAACATTAAAAGTATTGCGCAATATTGATATACAACCTCTTGTTGGAGACAAAATTGAAGAATGTTATCAAAACCAATTAAATATTGTAAATACATTAAAAATGAATATGCTTTTGTCAAAAAATATAGTAAATGCAACTATGATAGTTATAAAAGATATTACTAAAGATCCAAAACCATTAGATATAATTCTTTTACTTCTTATATTTTTAACAACAGAAATGAAGAGAAAAGCTGTTGAAACTATATTTAAACAACATATACGATCTGGGTTTTATAGAACAAGTTTATTAAATTTATTGTATAATGATTACAAACAAGTTCGTACAGTACAATATTAAAATATTGTCTTTGTTAAAACTTTAAATAATTTATTTAAGATGTTTTTCTATAGGTCATGCAAGAATTGCAACCAACTGCATTACAAATATCGAGTAATTTGTTGAAAGCAGATGAACGTGTATTTATTGACTTTTCTACCGATTGGTTGCGTTTGCAATTTAAATGTCATAAAGAGAACATATTCAAACAACGAGAAATCTTGGAAAGAATTATATTTCTTATGGGTGATTGTGATCAAACAGTTAAAAACACATTGGCATTTCTTTATAAAATGGTCTTAAAACAGGAAGACAGACAATGTTTAACACCACACTGTAATCATCTTCGTATTTTACTTGAGAAGATGGATAATTTGAATTTAAAAGAAGTTGGTACATTGAATGACTTATTGCAACATTTATGTACAAACTCTAATTCTATAGCTGATTCTCTACGTGATGACTTATTCATATTACTACAGAAACAACTATCTAATTTTAAACCGTTGTATGTATTATCATTTAAAGAAACAATGAAAAAATAATTATCAATTTTGAAATCTGCTGTCAAAATATTACAATTTTCTAATTTTGAAATAGATGTTAGCTGATCTTATATAATTCTGAAATAAATAAAATATATATTATGATTCAGAATTCTGATCTCAAAAAAAGATCAAAGCTGGTACCATAACTTCATGATCATAAGTTTTTAAATTTTTTCAATTTTCTGATTATTTATAGGCGATTTTAACTGAACTGTTATCTTGATATTTTTAGAGTAGTTGCCCTTTCAATCTAATGTCTGTTATTAGGATATAGTAAGTTTCGTTTACTTCTTTTCAATTTCTAGTATTATTAATATTAAAGTATATAAAATTTACTAAAATTTTGCTTTGACAGTAAATTCCAAGTTGGTTTTTTGTTTTCTTGAGATATTCCAATTATTGCACAAAAAGTAAAGAAAAACATGATTTTCTAATATGTGAGATTCTAATTTTAAACAATTGTATTTCAGCACAAAATGTAAAGGTGTTTTAGGAGCAGTAATGGCAATAAAACATTTAATGCAAAAGACAGAAGAATCTGATGCAGAAAATTTATTTAGTAAGTACCATGAAGTGCTTATGTAATGTTTATTATCATTTCTGATTTTATATTCATTTATAGTAATAATTATACTAGGTTTTTTTAATTTTATAGAGACAGTATTAAGTAATGTGAGGAATTGTCCAAGATCACAAGCTCTATTTTATGATCAATTGACTTGTATCATTTTACAAACTCAAAACATCAATGCAAAGTTTATAAAAAATCTCACAAATTATATTGAAGAAGAATTCATTAAGACAAATATGATCAATAAGTCAAGTTACAGGTACATTATATTTCATAATTTTTAATACAATATTCATAGTACCTTTATTTTATAAACTGATGTTTTATATTTAGAGGAACTTTAATTCCCAAATTTGGATTGAATGAGTCACAAGACTGTTTAACTTTTGAAGATAAAAAATATGGTGCGATTGTACCAATTTCTTTCAAACTTCTAAGAACTTGTCATATTAAATTTAATGAAAATGAAAATTTAGACGCCATAGATTCTCTTTTAGGATGTGCAATATTAATGCCGGAAGATTTTGATGTAGCAGAAAATTCAGTAATGGATTTAGTAATATGTTGCATTAATTGGTAAGTTAAAGATTAAATAAGTAAATAGAAACACAATATCAATTTTAGAATAAATAAACTATAAAAATTTATTTTAGGTTTCGTGAAGTAATCAGTGGTTTTGTTACACAAAAAGATTCTTTATTACAAAAACAAGTATTACAACGATTAGATAATTTGATAAATTTACAAAGTGAATTGAGTGTGTTATTTTCTTTGTGTGACACAAAATATCAACCACCTCCATGTTATTTTCATCAGTTTCCACTATCACCATTTGTAAGAATAGATAAAAAAGTTGGGAAAAAAGGAAAAAAAGAGAAAAAGAAACTCAAAGAAAAATCTGTTAATTTTAATGAAATTAAAGATTGGGAAATGGGTTCTTTCATATGTTCTAAAAATCCAACTTATTTTAGAAAATTTGATGCAACGGTATCTATTTATTTTATAATATAACTTTTATTTATTTTAAAATAATAAAAAATTAATATTTTTTCAAAATATTAAGAAATTATTTACCATTATGTATATCAAATGTTACGCATGTTTATATTTTATATTTATTTTTATAATTAACATAATATTTTGTAGATAGTACATTTATTAGACATAAAAATGGAAATGGATACAACACAATCTGTACAACATAGTATTTCCATAAAACGAGTATGTTTTATTGTAAAAGAACTTCTAGGTATCTTTGAGCATGATGGTAATGAAAAATTTATAAAGGATTTAATTGAGTTATTACCAAAAATTTGCACAAAATTACAAGATATTATAAATATTTTAAGAGAAAGAAATGAAAGTCAAAGTAGAGAAGCTGTTCGATTATTGTTGTGTCTTCTAACAAAAATTTTTAATTGGAAAGGATTTGAAAGTGTCACTTATAACATATTATTACGAGGTATGATATTATACATAATATATTTATATATAACATGTTATAATTTATAATACATTTTAATAATTTGTACATTCTTATTTAGAGGGTCTACGAATTTTAGCAAGTCAAATTGATGAAAGAAATATTACATTAAGATCATGTAAAGAACTTGTTACAGAATCTTGCAAATATTTCGAGTCTTTATCTGATATTGCTACACAAATAACATTATCGATTTCATTAATTAGTGTGTGTCAATCATTAATGAAACATTCTGAATCTTATATTGAAGAAAATAAAGAAAAATATGGTAAGCAGTATTATATACACACGCACATATACATGTATATAATTTTTGCTATTATTTTTAGCAAAAATAGCATTTGGATTCTTGTGCCTTCAGTGGCCAGAAGACAATCATTCTAGCACTCAATATAAATCTGCTGTAATTGAATTATTAAATAATTGGATTAATAACGAACCACTACCATTAAAAACAGTTACTTCAATTTTGGATTGGTTACCAAATGAAACTTCAAAATTGGAGAAACCTCAGAGTAGCTTAAGTAGAATACCTTCAATATCAAGAAATAACTTTCATTTTTTATTTAAAAAGATGTTTGATGGTTTAATTAATGGTATAAAAACAGCTTTGCAAATAGCTGATAGGTATACATCTTACGCTTAATAGATATTTTTCCACATGAAATAAATATTTTATAAATTTTGTTTTTTTTACCAGAGATGCCAAAAGAATAGATTTGTGGTACGAAGTAGCAACAAACGTACAAAAGTTAGTTCAGATATGTAAAACATTAACAACAAAAAATAATATACTGATATTTTTAAAACATATGCCTATATTATTGAAATCTTTTTTGAATATTGGAATGCCAATTTTGGAGCATAATTTAAAATATCAAACAGAAGAAGTAACTAAAATATTAAAGATGATGCAAGGTATAGAGTTTAAATTATCTAATAAAGTAAATATAAAATATTGATGAAATAAATAATTAAATATTAATAAAAAGAACATAGATTATAAAAATGAAATTTTTTCAGGAGGTACACGATATTTACACACAATATGTTGCGATAGTGCTGAAAAAAAAGATTTCACATTAATGAAATATATTCCTGCAGCAAAATCTATATTAGAAAGATTAGTTTACAGTGTAAAAGGAATGTTAGTTCTTAACAACAGCCCTGCTGCTTTTTGGATGGGTAATCTTGTTAACAAAAACTTAGAAGGTCAAGAAATTCTTTCTCAGGTTTGTATTTTTTGAAATATACAATCTTTTAATATCGCATCTTAATTTTATTGATATTTTTAGAATTTATCATCAGAAGAAAGTTCTGTACCAAATTCTAATCTAACTGATGATGCAGATGTATCATCAGACATATTAGAAAGTGATTCGAGTGATGATCTTCTTGGTGAAGATAGTATACCATAATATTTTTTGTATGAAAAACTCAAAAAAAGAATTTTACCAAACATAAATACTATAAAACAATATATTTTTGTAATAACAGATTTATATCTTTTATAGATATTTATAGATAGTTTTTAACATAAAATTAACTCTATAATTAACATAGAATACTATTTAGAATTATTACTATTAATCTTTACACATTAATTTATTATGAAATATTTGGCGTTTCCACGTTAAATCTGGCATAAGTGTTTCTTCAACAAATGTTAGTTCATTATTTCCATTAACCAACAATATAGAATGAGTTCGTGTACAATATCCATCAACTGATACAAAAATTGAACTGAGTTCTTTATATTTTGTTGGACAACGTCTTTGCAATTCAGGATCTGGTAAATATCTATGAAAATAATATATATATATGTATTAATAACAACATATAATATATAATTCTTTAAAAAATTATACATACCTTTCCTTTGATTTCAAAAATTTTAAAAGCTCTTCAATCAGTCTTGTTTGTTTTGAGACCTTAACATTTTTAACAATATTCTCAAACATTTTTTTCCCTATGTCAATTTTTCTATATGGAATATCAAGACCACTATTACCAAAACCTAGGATATTATCTTGACTTGAATTAGGTCCTGTTGAATTATGGGAACTACTAAGATAGTTAATATCTGCATTCCTAAATACATGAAAATATATGTTAATTTATTCAATTTGTACATTAATTTATATAAATATATGATACTTAAAAATATATGCATTATACTTTGATTATAAAGATATAGATTTATTTACATACTGTAAATTTATTAAAACCAAAACAAAAGGATTATATATTTGAGTTTTATTTTTTTTATGTAATTCATTTAAATATAAAACTGCAGAATCTTTTGATGTAACAAAATTGGGCACTAAATATCCTCGTCCTTGTTTTGGTATATTAGTTGAACTTGCGTCAGCAGATAAATTTAAAACAACACCAGCTTTTCCTGTTAATGACAATGCTAACCAAGTCCCACCTTCTTTTCCAGGCTCCATATCAGTACCTAATAGAAAATAATAGAATATATATAATAATTTGAAATTTGGAATTTATCGCAAGCTTATATTATTATATATGAATTAGATATATAATAAATTTTAAATATACACAACTTCAACTTACCTCCTAAACATAAAGGATGATTTTCCCAAAAATGAGCTGGTAATGCTGGTCGTTTAAGATCTTCATCACGGTTTGAGACCAAAATCAATCGATATGATTCAGAATCAGCATCAGGATTACGATAAATAAATAAAATACACATAATTGGAGCCAATTATTTAAAAGCTGCAGAACAATATCTGCTTATATCACAGCCTTTTGTTTTATACCACTTTTATTGTATGTCACTGATAAGATTGTGTACTTTTTTATCATAAATTAAGATAATGTCTGGTTCATTAATAATTGAAGACAAATTAATGAGATAGTAACATTCATTTGTATGAAGTATAATAAACCAAAACTAAGTCTTTCAATGTATAGATATAATTTTATAAAATGAAACGTAAAATTGTAGAATAATATAGATCATTTTAATTATATATAAATAATATATAATATTATATGTTTTATTTTAATATCTTACATATTTTTGATATTTTCAATGATTAAATATTATTGTTCATAAAAATATACATTATGCTATACATTTAAATACATAATATAAATAACAATTTATTTACAATATAAAATTACATAACAAAAATTGTAATTATGTATGTACGTATGTAGATACGAGGAATATTACATTTATCTCTTTTGTCATGTCAATATGTACATATGATTTTACACGAGTATTAGTTACTGACAACTCCTTATTTGTTACATTCCTATTTTTTGGGTATTTTATAATACCCAATTATTATATCTATACATTTTATATTTTCAATGTTTAAATATATTTAACATTTTATAGTAAATACGACGATATGGAACAGTACTTAATATGTAAGTACATAGATATGGTTAGCTTGTATACACTTTGAAATTATTGAATATATATATATGTACATATCAACATCTATGAAATTTATGTATTAATTTAAAAAATATCATATTAATTTAGCCTAATAATATAGTCTGTGATATAACAATGAAAATTGTTATATTACAATTTGTAATGTATCTCATATGTAATGTATCTTCTTTAAGAAGAAATTATTCCATTTTATGATTTATGTAGTTATTTATAAAACTTAAAACTTTAGTTTAAGAATTATTTTAGTTTAAGAATTAATTAATAAGTTTTCGAAAATATATTGGTAATGAAATAAATTAGTATAAACATTTCAATACAAACTTTATTGTATTGCTATTTGTATCATACACAACAATATTTTAGAAGTACAAGTTTACATAACTTTCTATTTATTTATTATAAATTAAAACTTATTTAAATATTCCAGTATTTATTTGTTGTCAAATAAACGATTCTTACAAAATTTTTTAAAATACTATGAAGTTAGTATTAAACACTATAATTTATTCCAAGATCAGAAACAATAATAAAAAACAAAAATGAAATATTTATTTTTGGACATTTCTATTTAAAATACATGTGTATTTAAACTCTTCTACATTTTACATGTATATAGAATAATGCAATGTAACAATATAAATTACATCGTAAAATTAATAATAAATAAACAGTGTAACTTTTTTAGAGATTGATTTTAGAGATTTTTGTATTACACATCATGTGCAATTTTATTAGCATAGAAATGTCAAATGACAAATTTTGTTTCAATAAATTTATATTTTGTTAACATTTGTGCACTCTCTAATATTTTATTTTAATTCAATTACAATATTTATATTTACATTTTAAAATATATAGTAAAGTATAAGAAAGTGCTTTGATATCTTGCATATAATGCAGAATACAGATATTATATATCACATAAAATGAAAACTTACATGTAGCAAGATATTAAAATATATCTGAAGAGTTTCTTTATAATACTGAGTTTTAGACTAGATTTATATAGTGACAATCAATAATTTATTAGGAAAATATAACAATTTGTAATAAACAGTATTAGCAATACAGCAATATTTTCATGAAACAGCAGGATATTAGCAGGATTATAGCAAAATCTTATGAATGAAAACTTATTAGGAGAATTAAAACTTAAAATAATTATTAATATTATTTTTTATGCAATAATCATTCTTATGAAATTTAATGACATTTTAATGAATTTTTTTATATTTTATGATAAAAATTAATACTTCGTAATTTGGGCATCAATTGTAAGTAATCAGTATTGCAAGAATTTAATAATCTTGCATTCATTATTAATTTCATATATTAAGTAAATTTGTAATATATAATATAACAAATGTCATAGATCAATGGAATACCTTCTTAGATCGAAGATCTAATTTGATTTTATAATATACTTTATATGAGTTAAAAAATTTATGAGTTAAAATTATATTTATAATTCGATCTTTTTCTTTTATTAAAATTGCAAAACGGAAATTTTAATGAAATAATATAATTTCAACATTATGTTTTTCATTTATAATTTATAATTTACATCACCAAAATACCTAAAGACTTTTTAACATTGGATGTCTCCGGTAATGAAAGAGCCCATTTTCTTAGCCCTGTTAATAGAACTGAACTTGTAACTACAATTGCTCCTCCTACTGAATAAGGATTTGGTATTTCATTGAAAAATAAAACCTGCCAAAAAAAAGCAAAAACTATGTCTGCTGATCTTGCTATCGCAACTGGTCCTGCTTGTTCCATCTGTAAAGCTAATGTTAATAGTATTTGACCCCCAAAACTGAAAAGAGCAAGTGCAACAACTAAAAGTCTGTCAGTTCCACACCGAGGTAAGCACAATGCACCTATAGCCCAAGATATAACTATTGTTTGAATCAAGGCAAATGATCCAAAATTTGTCATAATTACTGAGAAATGAAGACCTTTTAAAGCTCGTAATAAAACATATGCATTTGCACCAAAGAGAGTTGCAGAAAAAGCTGCTATAGCACCCCATAAGTCTGCATGTTGTGTTTTTATATGTCCATCTGAAAGTGATTCAATAGTATGTCCAAAGATGAGTGGTGGACGTGTTATTAAAATTACACCAATTAATGTCAAGCAGACTGTTATAACATTAAATATCCCACAAGGTTCTTTTAAGAATATTCTTGCAAATATGGCTACAAATACAGGAACAGAAAATACTACAACAGATGCATCAGCTAATGGCATATGCCGAAATGCATAAAAACTTAACATGAGGCCAGTGGTCCCAACAAAACTTCTTAATACTAGCATTAATCTACGGCCCTTTGGAAATGGATGTTCAGCCCTTATATATTACAATTGGTATTGCTGGTAGTAACACACCCACAAATCGAAATGCTGCCAATTCCATTGGATTTACTTCTACTAAACCCTTTACAATAACACTACATAATGAAAAAAATAATGATGATAATGTTGCCAAGATTAGACCAAGATAAGGGCATGATTTGCACGTTAAAATTGAAAATCGTTTTTGTTGTATTGTTGTGCTTTTTTCAATGTCAACATCAAGTAAATGATGCAGTTCAACATGTTCTGACATGTCTGAAAGAGAAAATAAAATTTAAATGCTTTCCATGTTTATATAGATAGAAAAATGATAAAAATATTATATCTCTAAGTGCAATTTGTTGTCGAAAAATTTGAAACATATAATACATAATAAATTGTTTAATTAATAATTAAATAAAAATAAAAACAAAGAATGGTTCATTGATAATAAATTTAAGATTTAAGCTTGATTGTTGTATACAAATAATTTATTTTTCAAATATATATATTTGTAACGTTATTTCAATAACATATTATAGTTGATTTTATGTTATCAAATGTTAACTCACCTGCAATAGACACAATAAATGATTAATCACAGCATATAATTATTAGTAAAATTATGTAATAAACAATTACTGTAATACATTTATAAATTATTTGGAAGACTAAATTATTTTAAAAATTTGAATAATACATCTTTCTTCATTGTTATTGGCAATGTCCATCACATTTTCTATCAATTTCTATTTTAATTAAAAGATCACGTTGTTACTTGCATGAAGTAAGCAACTCATGTCTAGATCACAACGTAACAGAAATGTTTAATTTAAACTATATATTGCATTTAAAATATCAATTTCTAAGTTAAATTTTTAAGAATTTTAAGAACCATATTTTACATAAATACTATTAATAATAATATTGATACCAAGTAACAAGCGATCAATAATTAATAAATATTAACATTTTTATTAATTTTCTACTTTCAACTCTATCATAGTCAAATATTAGTATATGTATATTGATATATTCGAGCAGTATAAATTTAAATATTTTAATATCAATAGATTTAAATTAAAATATAAATTATTTTCATTCAACTTTCGCGGTAAACTAAAGATGGGTGGGTCGATCTTTTATATGGAGTGTAGCAATTCCTTTAAGTTATTCATAAATGATATTTATTATCACTTACGATAACTTAAAAAAATTAATAAATATCCTTTTCATTTCTTATTCCGTTTTATTTTCATTTCTTTGTATTAAAATTATCATTTTTGTTCCAAATTACTTTTTTTTTATAAGTATGCCCACAAAAATAATATATTATACAATATGTAATATAATGATCGAATTACTTCGTTTTTGATGCTTTAATAACATATAATGCTTTTATTAAATGTAATTTTGTCGAAACTTATAACATTTGTATAGAATTCATTCATTTAATTAAATTATTGTACGATATTATTGTATACATACACATACATACTCATTCATGTTCAAAATTATTGTTTGCATTACAACCATCATATTCTGTACTAGCTTTAGTATGCTTTTCTCCATAGAATATACATATATAAAATTTATATACAAACTGTATGAATTGAATATTTGATATTATTTATTATATATAAAGTTGATTAATATTATATTGTCTGTTTAATTAAATTAGTTTATTAAAAAATTTCGAATTCAGTGGTCAGTATGTATATTTCTATTTACACATAATGCTTTTTCTTAATTTTGAATGTTCAGATAATCCCATATTTTCGAATACACGCTAGAAATATATTTTAGAATCTAATAATTTCCACCTACAAATACATTTTCAAAATTTAGAATGAATAAACGATAAAAAACTGGTTTAATATTAATTGTTAATTTTATGGGCTTTTAAGTATTTGCAATGAATTAATATCACATGCAAGTAATTTGATATACAAATGATTTACATAAAATCGTTACGTTATTTGTTCTTTCTTTCATACATCAATATTTAAAATTACTTTAACAACATATACAATATAATAAATAATTTTTAACCATGTTTCTAGAAAATACATGTATTTTCAGATGTGTAGGTGATCATGCCATCTACAGGAACGAACTACTGAGTGTGTATTATTCTATGCTCACACAATGGTGTACGAAGTTCCTTCTAAAATACTGCTGTTCATTGGTCGTATGTATGAATTTCATAGTGTTCGCAGGTTACAATAAATCAGACAATTTTTCAATTAAAGTTGAATTAAGTTTGGAATTGTAGTGTAGTGTGCAAGGACCATTAATCGTAAGATACAGAATCGAGAACTATTTAATGGATCCGACTATCGGTTGGTATCAACCGGAGCAGTTCGGCCCTGCTAAGGATTTGTGGTTACACATTTGGGAAGCTGAGAAAGGCCTGGATATTTTAACGTTGAAAAACGATTCGTCTTCGAATGTAATGGGCATGAAGCTTCAGCAAGACTTCATATCTTTGGATTCGCTTAATTCTCGTATAGGGGACCGTATGCAACATAACACTTGTAATAGCTATTATAATCCATCACGTAGGAAAGGTGATAATCGTGCTAGTACCTACGGCATGAACTACAATTACGATGCCTTAGTTGGCGAATACGGCGGTTGCCCATGGCGGGTACCTAATAAACATTATTCGAAAGGTGTTATTGGGTAAGTTTGTTATTAAATTTTAATGTACATATATGTTGTTTGTCTTGTGAAAGTTAAACTATTTGTCTTCGTGTAATTTGTCCATATGGGTATGATTAAGGTTATGTGTGTGCACTCTCGTTTACAAATAGGATATAACAAGGTCCCTTTATAATTAGATATGCTACAAATACGAATCTATTTTCTTATTGATAATGGGTAAAATTCATTTAATTGAATAACCTTTTAAATGTTTGAAAATTTTATCAATGTATCTTTAGTTTTTACTAATATGTATGTTGATTTTGTAAACACATATGGATGTTTATGATTATTTAAGTTTGTATCCACAACAATCTAGTATTCTCTTCAAATTAGAATATACAAGAGATAAATTTAACAATAATATTAGAAATTTTGTTTATTAAATTTTTTTATTTCTCTGATTGCATGTTTTATTTTTGTATGTTACTTTAAGTTATTTTGTATGTTACTTTAAGTAAATTTAATTTTTCTAACATCTAATTTTTCAGTTTTTATATTATTTTATTTTACGTTATTCTTTATTCTAATACCTATATATGTATAAAATTTAACAGTTTATTTAAAATACTTTTATATTTAGAACATATTAACAAATCTATTCATTGTGATAGTTTATGCTTTTAAAATATTATGAAGTTTTTATTTAAAGTATATTTTATTTAATACAAATTTAATATTTCGTTTTAAAATACGAAAGAACTAGTTTGAATGTCTATAACATCAAACATATTTTAACATATTAAATATTTTAATAACAAATTTATAAATATAAAAAAATCGTATTATTATACAGTAACTTCGACAGAAATACTTATACTTTCTTATGTCTTTTTAATCTTTGTTATTATTTATTAAAATTTGATATTTTTAATAGTTTTAAAAACCTAATCTGATATTTAGTTTTATAATATTTAATTAATATAACATATTACAACCTCTTTGAAATAAATAAAAAATGATCACTAACAGATTATATTTTTTTAATATGCTGTTTAGATTACAACTAAATTTGTTATTTAGATTACATGAAGAAATTGAGGATTTTTTTGCTTATATGTGTCCCTCCAATGAAGAACATAATTTACGAATGCGTGTTGTCAAAAGGATAGAACAAGTAATATATGAGCTCTGGCCAGATTCTAAGGTTGAAGTATTTGGCAGCTTTCGCACTGGTTTATATTTACCTACAAGGTACGTATCATTGTACATATTTAAAATGGAATCTATTTAGTAATATGTTTACATGTAAAATATATATATACATATTAATAATTAATTATTATTTAAAATTCTTTAAATGTATAAAGTTTGTGCTTTTCAGTGATATAGATTTAGTAGTAATAGGAATGTGGACAAATCTTCCATTACGCACTTTAGAACGTGCTTTATTGGATGAAAATATAGCTGAACCATCTTCTATTAAAGTTTTGGATAAAGCTAGTGTTCCAATTGTGAAGTTGACTGATAAAAAAACTGAAATTAAAGTAGATATCAGTTTTAATATGAATAATGGAGTTAAATCTGCAGATTTGATAAATTCTTTTAAAAGGAGGTTCCCAGTATTGGAAAAACTAGTTATGGTATTAAAGCAATTCTTATTACAAAGAGACCTGAATGAAGTATTTACTGGTGGAATTTCGTCATATAGTTTAATACTTATGACTATCAGTTTTTTACAGGTAAAATATTAGTATTCTTGTTTCAAGTTATTTAGATATGAATTGAAGACAAATTTTGAGTCAGAAATAAATAATTTAATAATTACGTTTTACAAGATTGATATATTAGCATTTTGACTTTTAAAAAATGACATGTTTTCTAAAGTAGACAATTTTTTCCTACTATGTGAATGAAATTTTATTTCAGTTGCATCCCAGACAAAATGCTTATTGCTCGAATGCTAATCTTGGAGTACTATTAATAGAATTTTTGGAATTATATGGTAGGAAATTTAATTATGTTAAAACAGGAATTCGTGTAAAAGATGGTGGTACTTACATATCGAAAGAAGAGGTAAATTATATCTATGTGGCAGTTTTTCGTACAAAAATAGTACATCTGATAAAATATGTATTATATTTATTTTGGAATATTTTATATGAAATATTTCAAATGTAAAATTTTTAAATACTGACTTTAGGTTCAAAGAGATATGATAGACGGCCACCGACCTTCTTTATTATGCATAGAAGATCCACTTACACCCGGAAATGACATTGGTCGTAGTAGTTATGGTGCTTTATATGTAAAAGATGCATTTGATTGGGCTTATTATGTCCTTTCACAAGCAGTTAGTCCTTTAAATATTTTAGTTAATGATGCAAATAAAGTAAGGTAAGATTATGTGTAATATTTATATTACTTTATTATTTTTATATTTTATGATTCTATTAATTATTTTAAAAAAATATATTTTGTACAGTATATTAGGAAGAATAATCCGTGTGACAGATGAAGTAATAGAATATCGTAAATGGATTAAAAAAACATTCCCACTACCTTTGAGTGAGATAGATTCATTGTCAAGTTCTACTGGATCTGATGCTTCAACACTATCTGCTCCAGCTAGCGATACGGTAAAAATTTATAATTTTTCAAAATATAAAAAAAAATTATTATAAATTAATCACATTTTCCATTTTTTTTTCTTTTTTTATCAATCTTATTAGGATTCTGAATGTAGTCGTGGAAATTCTCCCAATGCTAGTGGAAAAGGAGAAGACAGAAATAAAGAAGGACATGTATATAATAATCAAAATACTCACCATCATTCACAGTGGAAAAAACCATTTAAAGGGACTGCTCATGGTATATAATTATGTTAAATTATATTAAATTAAGTATTGGTGTATTTTATAATCTACAATTATTTTAAAATTTTTGGTAATAATTAACATAATAATTAAAAACTAATTAATGTAATGATTAAATATTTAAAGCGACTAAAAAATGATTATCCATTAAATTTAAAAACATTTTATACGTTTTAAATATATTTAAAAAATATGCATTTACTACAGGTAATCACCATCATAGTTCCAGAGGAAATTATCATCATCGTGGAATAAATAATAATATAAGTGGACAAAGTAAAGCAAAACACTCTCTTCACAGTAATGGAAATAATAATAATAGCCACAGTCCAAGTTCAAGATCACAAACCGTTAAACGAAAAAAACAGTGCATTACACCTCGTGGTACTGGAGATTGTGTACGGTGATGAAATGTGCAAAATAATGTTGGACTTTGTTTCATACTTAAGTAGAGAGCTCAATATCATAATCGTGTGGTGAAGAGACATTGATTAACTTTCATCACACAACTAAATTATTCCTTTCCATTTTAGAGGGGCTCTATCTCTACAACTATGTAGAATTAACAAACTCTATATTATTTTTTTCTTATACGGACAAAGAAGTGGCCCCTATATATGTAATTAAGTTCATTTCACCAGAAAAATTGTTTATTCTGTACGAAAATTTATATACCAAGGACGTACAGAATTGTAATATAGATTGGTTTAATTTTATTTTTATTTTGCATTACTGCACATATTACAAATAACATTTAAAAAATATATAATATTTTATTAATTATTATTTACAAAGTTATTGCATTCTTTAAATAGCAATTGTGTTCATAATCACGGTAAACTCATTGTAACACATTTATATAATATGAACGGTATATACAGATTATTTACAGTGCAGTTTTCTTAAAGATTTCATGAAGTTATAAAACAAGCTCTAATAATGATGACAAAGACTTAGTTTTCTACATGGAACTATATTCTTATAATAAAGTGGTAACAGAAAAATTGGTGATATTGGGACTTACCTATTGTAAATATTGTAATATATATTATCAAGCATAGAAAAATAAGTCTAAGAGTTACCTACTACATTTTTTTTATTTTGTACGTATCTAAAATAGTGTTTGTTAATTTTATCATTTAAAATCATGGATTAGTCCATGTATACATGAGAATTACGTATTTTTTTCCATAATATGTAAATCCAGTAGTTGTGAAAATGTTTTGGTATATCTTTTGGATTTTAATAAAGTTATAAGTTCCGTGTGCCGGAGATTAACAAATTTTGAATAAAAAATATTTTTTAAAATATTAACTTATTGAAGAAAAAAAATGATACACTTTAGATTTTTACACTGTTCTTTAAACTCGTAATTGTGCATAATGCTTTACTTTTTATACAGAATTACTGATTTCATAACACTAGTTTGTAATTTTTAGTCTCCCCTGAACAATAATACATTATTTTTATATTATGAAAATAATAGTAAACATATACATCATGGTCGAAAGTTACACAAATTCTGTGCACGAATCAGACATTGCATTTAAACATGTTTTATGTTATTCTTTAAAATCTGAGCAACATTTCAAAAATTTTGTATGTGACAATATATACAGGCTTTTGTATTATTGAAAACTTTAAATGTATTTGTGAAAATTATCTTATATCTAATTTATTATTTAAAATTACATTCCGTTCTTTAATACAAATCTTCGTTCCTTAAACTGAAAAAAGATAACTGCGTAAAAATAGTAATTTACAAATTAAGAATCTGTGTCCAAATTGCATTTTGTGTTAATGCAAATTGTAATATGATTTAACCAATGTCTCCTATTAAAGTCGAGTGCAGAGATAAATAACTTTAGTATTCACTTTCCTTCAAACTTTTTAATTCTTGCGCAGTATTCAGTGATATTATTTAACAAAGAATTGTTCATAAATAACATTGTAAGCTGTGATTCAATTTTATAATTAGGATGTCAATTACTCGCTACAGCATGCATATATGTATGCATACATGTATGTATGATGTATGAATGTGAATAGTAAAATGTGAATTCTACATTCTTGAAGCTATATAATTACTATTATTATTATTATTGTTATTGTTACTACCGCTAATTAATCTGCAAAATGATTACAAATTTTTAAATTATGATCAAATTTTCGTAAGAATTTATTATTAACAATTTGTGATTTATGTTTTATTTTCAAAAATGATTTAAAAATGTAAAACCAGAAATTAATAAACAGTAATAACAGTTTTTTGTATCATTGTTATCATCTCTCTAATTTTAAATAATATAGAGTTTATTAAACATTATATTTTTTTTTAAAGTTAGATTTAGAATTCAAATATTTCCTACGTTTTACAAGTTTTAACGAAAATAAGATATCAAACATTTTTCGTTACATTATTTATATTTTTAAATTAAATATCGTGATGTTACGTTAATTTTTTTTTGTATAATCCAATGTTAAGTATCTTGAGTAATAAAGTTTACATAATTGAGAAAGAATTTTAACTATAAAAGATAATAGGAAATAAAAATAGAAAACTTCTACTTAATTACATTATTAAGTAAATAATATCATTAAATCGTAATATTTTTATGTATCATAAAATATATATCTTGTTATTTAATTAAGCATTCATAACCCGGGATATCAGGACTAAGATTTGAAGAAAAACAAAACAGGAAGAATATTTACGAATGAATTATCGATATCAAATATGAATACATGAATCGCATACTCGATGACAATAGAAAAAGCAATGGACGTTAAAATAGATAGAAAACCTGTTACTAATACAAACAGTATCTATGACTGAACATATACAAATATTGTATAATAAAATTTTATTTCAAGAGAAATATTTAATTTATTAAAATGTTTTCCTATTAATCTTATACAGAATATTTATATTAAACAATTTCGTGTATACAATACACTGTATTTTTTTACTACATTTCTAAACATAAGTTAAATTAAATTTATTTTTTTGCACTAATTCCACTGATAGGGTTGACTTCAAGTAGTTGCATACGTTCCAGTTGTGCAAGTCTATTTTCCAAATTAAATGATTCTGGCAGTGGTGGATATGCTGCAAGATTCCACATTATGTAACATTAAACAAGTGAAAAATGTAAATGTTTGTATACTTAAAATAAAATACTTTCTATGATTAATTTATACCTAAAATAATAAATACTTTAATGTTAATGTAAAATAAAAAATACTTTCCATGATTATTAATACCTAAAATATTAAATGTTAATTCTAATAATGTAAATTTTTCAATTTTATATTTTAATCCTATTTACGTTGATATTTTGTTATAATAAAATATTATTTTGTAAAAAATTTATAAAATTTTAATTATTTAATTTGTAAATAAAAATATATTTTTTGAATGTACTTTTTAAATGTATTATACATTTTTAAACTCACCAAAAGATTTGAGAAATATTATTACCCAAATACTAAAAGCTACACCAATAAAAGCCATTCCAATGGCTCCTTTCCATTCTCCTGTTGAAGCTTGGAATTCACTAAATGTTTGACGAAAACTGGCTCGATACAATGCTTTTTTTTCTTCTATTGATAATTTTTTCCAATCACCTTTCTCTTTCTCTCGCAGTGCCTGCATAAAGATAAATGTTAAATAATATGTAAATGTAAATTGGTTATATAAAAATAATATTTAAAGACTAAATTTTATAAATTATGTTTGAAATGCTGTAAGTATAATAATTACCACTATATCAGGAGTATTTGCTTTGAAACGAATTGCAGGTAATGGAAAATCACATCGATCTAAATAAGCTGCTTCTCCATTCCATCCATGACCTACTATATCTCTATTGCCAATTTTATCAGGTATATCAGGTATTCCTGATAAACAACGAATGGAATTTGCATACTTTGGAACTGTTTGTCGTAAGCAAGATAGCAATACTTTGTTTATCATTGTGTTCTAAAATTTAATATGATGATAAATAGACAAGTAACATGTTATACACATACAATGATTAAATAAAATTTAATAGCTGTTATAAAATATAAATGAAACAATTTTTCTCACTATATAGTTGTAAGTATAAGTTGTAATGTCAATTTAATTAATGAATATGTTAAAATACATTGCAATTGAATGTAAATCTTATTTTATATATATATTATATATTCAATTTTCCATCGAAATGATTTTATACATTATATGTAAGAAATGTTTCAGTAAATTTCAAATGCAAATATAAATTTGATGATTATATAAAATTATAAGAACAAATATCAATAATTGTAGATGACATAGTTCCCAACATCGAATTTATATTTTGAGATAGTGTCACACATTGATCGCCATTTCTTTTGGTTATCTAATAACCAAATAACATTTTTTATTAAAAAATTTATTTAACGAAGTACATTTACATTTATTGCAGTATAGTAATTTATTACATTAAAATTGCATGTTTGCTTATCATTATAATATTTATCAATCGTACAAAATTTATTACGTAAAAACTTACATTCTTTGGCAGGCCCAATTCCAGAAGAATCGAAATGGCGACTAGGGTGGTTAAATCACAGTTACAGATATAGTCGTGCAATGTTATGCACTATTGTGTTAAGTATCGAACTTTAAAGTATCGATATATAACAATCGATTTTTAAATAGCAGCAATTATTACACATTAAAAGGAGTTGGGTTTTTAATTTTTTTTAGCAGTGTAGTCTTAAAAAAATTAAGCAAAAGTTTGATTTTAATACACATTTTACTGTTATATAATTCATATGTGTATACGTAATTAATATTATATAAATAATTATAAAAATCCATAAAAAAGATGCTCTTTTTGTGGATTGAATTTTTTTCCTTCATTTATATACTATTTGTGATGTATGAAAATTGTGCTAAATTGTCTTTGTTGTGTAAAATTAAAATCATAGTTATTATATTATTATTATATAGCGAATCATTATGTTGGAATGTAATTAAAAATGGATAGTTTTTTCAACAGTGGAGAAAACAATGCAGAGTTGGTAAAATATAATATAAATACATTATTATAAGTTCTGAACAACTATAATACCAAAGTATTATTACTTTTTATTTCAAAAGTATTTTCTTCCGTATGAAAAATGTTTTATTAGGTCATTCAATGTAATACTCTTTGCAATACTTTCGTTAAACATATGTTTCTATGCATTATATAGGGATTACAAGGATATTTTATAAAATATGTACATATGTGGAAATGTTTAAAATGCATCTACCTTATCGACTTAGTAAATTTATATAGGAAAGGACATATGAAGTAGTCTCTATTTCTGGCTATAGGATCGTACAATTCGTGTGATTATAAACCCGCGGTTGCTTACGGCATGGCGTTAGCCAAGTCGTGTGTCATCGTGCGTTGCAGATGAAAAGTGTAATACATTTGTAACGCTTTTGTTTTACATGTTGTATACTAATGAAAAACTTTTTATACAAATTTTAACGACAGGTGAGAATTTCAGAGAATGATAACACCAGTGCCTCGGAAGATAAAATGATGATATTTGTGGATGAACAAAGTTAAAGATACAGTGAGGTTTTGATATGGCGGCAAATTTTACTTTGATGATACATTACAAACTTCTGTGGTACTTCTTAGTTGTTTCATCGGTTATTCAAGTGCGAACGCTTTGTAGTTTTTATGCTAAATTTCAATCAAGATGAATTTATTTACAGCACTACGTTAAAAAAATGAAATGCTGTATATTTGTGCATTTTGAAGCACAGTGGCGACATATCATGGCGGCGAAATTTTCTTAGCTGCAGTTGTGTATCTCGATTATTTTCATACTTAATACGTACGCTAAGGAATTTCTTTGTAAAGTAATACTTGTAGTAAATTGATATATTGTATATGAAATTCTTTTTTTATAAAATCTCTATTCATATTTTGGTTTTGTGCATTCAAGTGATGTAATTACATTGTATTAGCCAGGCATAACATGTAGTTAATCTTTTCTGTGTGTATCCTTTACATTGACATCATGACTTAGATGTGAAATTGTAATACAATAGTTCCATATTGACATAAAGTATTGATGTATGTTCATTTGTGCATACATTTATTTTGCATGATTTTTAAGATTGTTCAAGATGAACAAGCGCCGTAGAACATCTTCAGTTGCAAGTCGAGGCACAGAAGATGATGGTGATGATATACCACCTGAACCAACAAAGAGACGGAAAAAAATAGATCCTGTAAGTTGAAATTACTTTCAATAAAATTTCAATGATTGGCCAAACATTAATATTTATTTTATTAAATATTTAGAGTGACCTGTGCCAACAGTTATATGATGTTCTACGTAATCAAAAGAAAGAAGATGGAACATTATTATGTGATGCATTTATACGTGTGCCTAAACGTAGACAAGAACCAGGTTATTATGAAGTTGTAACAAATCCTATAGACCTACTAAAGGTTCAGCAGAAACTAAAAACCGATGAATACAGGGACATGGATGATTTAGCAGCTGATATTCAACTCATGGTTAATAATGCAAAAGCCTTTTATATGGTAATACAATTGATTTCTTGATACATATTGAAAAGCATATAAAACAAAATATTATCTTAGGTTAATATTTAAGTTAACTATTAATACTATTTCAAAATAGCGTACATCTCCTGAATACAAAGATGCCACTGAACTTTGGGAATTATGTATAAATACAAAAAATCGTATTATGGAAGAATATGAAGATCCAGAACCTAAAGGAAAACTTATTTTAAAAGTAGGACGACTGGTCAGTAAAAATGTAATTATATACAATAGTTAATCTATAAACGTAATAATGTAATGTTAATTATACAGGCTAGGAAAGTTACAACGAAACAAGAAGATGCAGAAGATACATCTGAAAGTTCTACAAATCCCGATGAAGAGACAATGCAACAATTCGAAGATTTATTTGCAGCAGTTATGACAGCAACAGATCCAACTGACAATAATAGACCATTGCATACAATGTTTCAACTTAAACCATCTAAAAAAGTTTGATAAATTCTTATTGATGAAATATTAATATATTGCTGATTTAAACAAATTTATTATATGACGAATTTTATGTTTTCAGTTATATCCAGAATATTATGATGTAATTGAAACACCAGTAGATTTAAAAACAGTTGCACGAAAAATTCAAGAAGGAGCCTATAGTAGCATTACAGAAATGGAAAAAGATTTAATGCTAATGTGTCGTAATGCTTGTCAATTTAACGAACCTGGTTCTCAAATTTACAAAGATGCAAAGCTTTTAAAGAAGATCATTACTGCAGCAGCAAGAAAGCAAGATATTGGATTAAGCAGTACTGTTCCGAAAATTGCAACAACCGCACCGTCAACAAGAAGTAAAAGAGGAAGTCGTACTATGGCACAATCTTTAATAGCTCAAACTGCAGCATTACCTGATGAAGACGAAGAAAGTGATGATGAAGAAGAAGAACCTGCGGAAACTGAAGAAGCTGATAATCCACAATGGCAATTATTTCAAACTATCAGAACAGCACCTAATAATCAAGGTATTTTATAAAATCTTTCTAAAATATGATATTGGCAATGAAAGACATTTTACAACAATAATATTGAATAACTTTTTTTTTATAAGGAGTTAGAATGAGTGAATATTTTTGGAAACTGCCATCAAAGAGGTTATATCCTGATTATTACAAAACGATAAAAAATCCTATTTCTTTACTACAAATTCGTACTAAGATAAAGGTAATTAGTAAAAATGTAAACCTTGATATCTTGTAAGTTATTCTTGTTTAATCCATAATTTTTGTAGAAAGGTGAATATGGTACTGTGAGTGAAGTAGCTGGTGACATGAATATTATGTTTGAAAATGCAAAAAAGTATAATATCCATACATCTAGACTATATAAGGTATTAAATATTAATTTAAGAATTTTATGTTTTTAATATATATTATTTATTTACATCAATGTTTCACACACAGAGCGCTGTAAAATTACAAAAAATTATGCAAGAAAAAGTACAAGAACTATTAGAATTTGATCAGGTAAATAAAATTTTATTCTAGTCTATTCTCTTTAAAAAATTTTATATTTTAGATATTAATGGAGTTATTTATTTTTTATTCGATACAATAACATTAACAATATAGTAAACAAACAATTTTTAATAAAATATATTTTTATTTGTATGAATTACTAATGCAAATTTTAAATTAGAAGATTTGTTATATTAAGTATCTTATCTGAATTTTGTATGTGTTTTTTTACATTGTATTTATAGGATTCAGATTCAGATAGTGAATTCGAGAATAGTTCTCATCAACCTAAGCTTATTAAACGTGCTTCAAATCTGTTGACACGTGGAAAATATAAAGACAATATACCATTGAAGAAAAGATTGTATGCACTAGTTAAATGTGTTATAGAATACGTTGTAAGTAATTCCAATTTCAATTGTTGAAACTGAAGCTTAACAATACAGAATTTATTATATTATAGTGTGAAGATGGTCGACAACCAATGTTAATGTTTATGGAAAAGCCCTCTAAAAAATTGTATCCAGATTATTATCAAGTAATAGCAGAACCAATTGATATGTTAGCGATCGAAGCTAATATCAAGGCAGAAAAATATCAAAGTGAAAACGAATTAATACAAGATTTTAAGGTATATTTTTTATATTACTATATTTGACTAACATATTTCACATTGATTTCTATTATTTCATTTTAGTTAATGTTTAATAATTGTCGTCAATACAATGAAGAAGGTTCTTTAATATATGAAGATGCAAATACTCTTGAGAGAGTTCTAATGGATAAAGTAAAAGAATTAGGTCCTTTACCTGAAATACCTAAACCTACAAAATCAAGTGCATCTACTCCTACTAGAAACGTTGGGTATGTAATATTTTAATCTTCAAATACCAGTTGCTTGAGCAATGATACCGGAATGTCAGGTCATTGACTCATGTTGACGAAGATCAGTAATAAACTTTATTATTATTTTTTAGCACTATTTTATTATTTTTTAAATATTTTATTGAACGATAAAAAGATACAATAAAATAATAAACTGTAACAACAAGCGATTTACAAACTGAGTTAAAATAACCCGATATAATATAATTATAAAAATATTGAACTAATTTCGTAAAAAATATTGTAATCAATAATAATTTGTAAATGTATTATATATATTTTATTTAATATATTACATGTATCTTTTTATAATACATAGGAGACCTAAGAAAGTTGTGCCACTACATTTACAAAAATTGAAAACTATGTATGATACTATAAAAGATTATCACGACATAAAAGGGAGGCAATTATCTTTGATTTTTATGAAATTGCCGAATAAAAATGAATATCCTGATTATTATGAAGTTATTAAACAACCAATGAATATGGAAAAAATAGCATCCACTTTAAAGAATAATGGATATGAGAATTTGGATGAACTTGTATCAGATTTCATACTAATGTTTGATAATGCTTGCAAGTATAATGAACCTGATTCGCAAATATATAAGGTTTGTATATTGATATGCATGTATATCTATACATTTTTAAAATATTTATTTAAAATAAAATTTTTATCAAGTTATTAATTTAATTTTTAAAAGAAAAAATATATATAATCATTGTTAAGATGTTTTAATCTTTCAATTTTTATTTTTAAAAAAATTATTTAAGAAGATAATGACCATTCAATAATTGTTCAGATAATTTTTATGATTTCTTTTTTTTTTGCAAATATTGAAAAATATTCTATTTTTAACTTATGTTTCAATTTAATTTAAAGTAATTCCTATAGTTATAATATATAGAAATAATATGGAAATCAAAAATTCAATTGAAATTTCGCGCTAAAACATGGAAAGCTCGATCTGTTTACGGTTATAGTTTTTGAGGTTACGTGAAGTTAGCTTCTCTTGTAGCTTTGTCGTTTCATACGTTCTTTATAAGGATTTTATAGAATAATAAGTGACTTTTATCTGTGAATAAATATAATAATAAAACTGATACAAGTATGCAATTTTATCAAAATAATAATCATAAATTAAACACATGGAAAAGTGTTCAGTGAATATCTGTGAAACTTATAAGTTTGCAAGTTTTTTATATATATATATTATATATATATATATATTGTTGTTCAGAATGTTTGAACAAGGAAATATTAATGACGAAAATAATGTTTCTATACAAAAGGCATTAAAAGTTCGACCCTGTTTTATTCGTTTAATGAGAGACAAGGAAGTAGATCAACGTTTATCAAAAAAATGCAAGAAGAATGAAACAGAAGTAAACAACATTCTGTTTAGATTATTATTCATTTAATTTTCTTTTTACAAATTTTGTTTGTTGATATATTAATTTAAATAATATTTATTGGTGTTAATGTATTTTAAATATAAATTTACAATCTATTAAAATCATGTTATAGGATGCTTTAATTTTACAAAGATTAGTTCTTCAAACAAAATTACAATTAAGTGAAGATGAAGAAAGTGTACCAGATGTATCAGCTGCAATTCAAGAAATATTAGCAACTATCTTTACTGCTCTTTATAATCATCAAGATGAAGAAGGAAGATGTTATTCAGATTCAATGGCAGAACTTCCAGAACATGATATAGTTGATGGAAAAAAGTATGTAATACTTCTAATTTAAATAAATGTTACTTAATAATTTTATTTTATACTATTAATACAATACGAATAATTTCTTTTTTTAATATTAGAATACGAGGCTTATCATTGGATTTAATTAAAAGGAGATTAGATCGTGGAGTATATAAGCGGTTAGATCGTTTCCAAGAAGATGTATTTACATGTTTAGAAAGAGCTAGAAGATTATCACGTACAGATTCGCAACCTTTTGAAGATAGTGTGGAACTTCAAGCATTTTTTTTACGTACCCGTGATGAAGTAACACGTGGAGGAGATTTATTACACTCACCAGCACTTAACTATACACTTCTTGATCTTTCTGCACAAGTTGCAGAATTAAAACGTGTTAAACAACAACAAGAATTGTCATTACCTAATGAGGATGAAAGCTGTGACGGCAATGAAACAAAAGTATATGTTATATAAAATTTAATTCTATAATAGTAAATTCATAATAATAAAAGAAAATATTTAATTTTAAAATATTAAACTATTTATTTTGTTTATTTAGGATTCTGAAACAAACACTAATACTGAGGGAAGTAATAGTGATAATGGTGGGTCAATGAGTTTTAATCAAGAAGTATATAGAGCTGGAGACTTTGCATATGTAGAACCTACAGAACGAGGCATGGAATATAGTGTGGTTCTTATAGAACGTTTGTGGACGAATGCAGAAGGTCAACAAATGTTATATGGCAATTTATTTTATAGACCAAGTGAAACTTATCATGTAGCATCTAGGAAATTCCTTGACAAGGAATTATTTAAAAGTGATGCACATGTAGCTGTGCCATTGGCCAAAGTAGCTGGAAGGTGTTGTGTATTAAGTGTTAAGGATTACTTTAGAATGCAACCTGACGGTTTCTTAGAAAAAGATGTTTATGTATGTGAATCACGGTATTCTACAAAAGCAAGGGCTTTTAAAAAAATTAAAGTCTGGAATTTTGATCCAGATCATTTAAAGTTAATTCCAAGAGAGAAACCACTAGAACCAAAGCGAGTAATATCAGTATATAAGGAAAGACTAGAAAAACATAAAGAAGAAATTGCTGAATTAGAGGAAGGAGAAAAATTGACAGAAAAAGAAAGACCTGTAAGTGAAATCGATATATTACAACTAGAAAAGATATTATATATTATATATCATATATCTGTATTTTTAGAACGTGATATTATATAATCCAGATGATACGGAAAATACATATTATGAACAATATAATACATGCGCGGGCTCTGTAAAAACTGGAGACTTTGTTTATGTAGCAACAGATGGAGGTAGACAACAAATAGCACAAATTGATGCTATATGGTCGACGAAAGAGTATGTAATATACCCTATCATAAACTGCATATTAACATTTTTAACATTTCATTTTATTTTTAACATTTATTGTAAATAATTAATTTTTTTTCAGTGGAAAGTGTTATTTTAAAGGCCCATGGTTGTTAATGCCTGCAGAAGTGCCACATACGCCTACTAAGTTATTTTATAAACAAGAATTATTTCTATCTACAGTTGATGGTACTCATCCCATTGTGGCTATTGTTGGAAAATGTGTCGTCCTCGACTACGGAGAATACATTTGTAGTGAGTATATAAGAAAATAATTATAAAATAACCAAACAATTAATTATAAAACAAAAATATAAAATTGTATTTTAAAAAATTGTTATAGTTTTATAAAAATTTATATATTTATATAGGTCGACCGACGGAAATTCCAGAAGATGATGTATATATTTGTGAATCGTTATATGATGAAAGCAAAAGTCTTATGAAAAAACTTGGACAAGAAGGTTTAAAAAAATTTAATCATAGTTCAGCAGTAACTGAAGATGAAATTTACTTTTTCCGAAGACCTATTAATCCAGCTAAGGTTCGTATGAAATTTAAGCATTTAAATAATATTCTATGCAAAAATTTGATAACGATATATTATTTGATATGCCTGTTATTTGATATGCAACTAACTGAATATCATTGCTTTGCATGTGATGTGTGTGTTATAGGTTCCGGGCGATGTGGCTCAGACGCAAAATCAAATCAAATCTGTTACTCCTAGTTCAACTCAATTTGAAATGGTAATTTCTATTTATCAATTTTTATCTTTCGGTTAACAATGCAACAAAGATGCATGTTTTCTAACAATCACACGCAAGCTCATATACAAATTGTTCGTATTAAAAGTTATTATACAACTTTATCATTGTTATATATTTTGTTACATATGACTTGCATGTGATACAAAATTTTGTATCAATTTGTATCTAAGCATGTTTCTCATTTTATGCCGGCATATTCATTTTTTCTTTCTCTCATTTTTGTTATGTATATATATGTTTTGGTTTTACATAAAATATTTTTTGAGATTCTATTCTTCTGTATAATGGTTATGTAGGACTAGATATTATTTTTAATGGATTTAAATTCAGAGCACCTGTTGGGTTTATCTCTAATACATGTATGTATATACATATATGATATATGTAGAATACCACCAAAAAGTCTCGCTTCCATGTCACTCTAACCCAAATAATATAAAAATGAAGCATTATGCTTTAAGTGGAATGCATATAGTACTAATATCTAAATACCTACAAGATTTAGAGCATTTATGAGGAATTCAATTGAAATATTGAGAAGTTATGTTATATAGTACTACAGCAGACCTCCTCCTACAAATAATGCCCAGTATATCACAATATTTAATCAGATGAAATAATGATTAAATAAAAACTTGCAGTGAGAGATTGTAAGAATTAGTAATATTTATATAAATATCGCGATATTTATAGTCAAGGAAAATTTGTTTAGTTAATAATATTATACAAAATTGTTACATCATTCTAGAATATTAAAAAAGAAACATTCCTATTACATTCGGTAATGGATAATGAACGTAACATAACATAAATGGTATAGGAAGCATCACCATTGTTACCGAAGCTGGAACCCGATGTACTAGGCATGGGAGTAGGATTAGGAGTGGGAGTAGGAGTAGGAGTTGGGGAGGACAGCATGGACGCTGGTGGTCCACCGTCCGTTGGATCTGCAGAAGCTCAACCGGTGCTCTCCAATACTCAGACACCTGTGTCGACTAAAAAGGTAGGCCTTATCGTGACATTATTTGCTTATAACTTGTTCATATATCGCATTTTATTTATTTCATTTTACTTTTGTTTAGAAAAATATGCCAGCATATATACATTTTTTGTTTTTGCACCGTTTAAACTTTGTTATCTAACATTAGAACAACAATTACACATTTTAAAGGTATAATATCAATATTCGTTTTTATAAGACGGTGATATTATAATTTGTGTTTTCTTCTGTTTAGAAAACGGCGGGAAAGAAATTAGTTACGGGCTATATTTTATATTCGAGTAAAATGCGAACGCAGATTACACAAAACAATCCTGATTCATCCTTTGGGGAGATTAGCAGAATTGTTGGCAACGAGGTATTTATTTATTTTTTACTGTTGATTTTTATTTTACTATAAGAATTTATTGAAGAAGAGAAAAGTATGCAGATACAATCTAAATATAACATTATAGAGAAATTTACTGAACTGCTTTTATAAGATATTCCGAGAAAGTGTTCTGCATGCTTCATTTTTCTTTTACATGTGACACAAATATATATGACAAAAATTATTATTATTAATATCTTAAAAATATACTTTTTAAATATAAATTATATATACAATATAAATTAATCGGAATATCAAAATACATATTTCATAATTTTTACTTATAATTTATTTATCATAAATTTATTTACGATAGATTTTTAGCATAGTATATGTTATTAGACTGATATATTGTATAGATTATTTATATAACTTAATAGGAAAGTATCTATGATTGAAATTAATTTCTTATTTCATATTCAATCATGAAGGAGGTTTGAGAAATTTTTAAGCAATATCCAAATGTTACTTTAGAAAAAGTATAATTAAATAAATATTTTTTATATTTCAGTGGAGAAAATTGCCAGCAGGAGAAAAACAAGCTTGGGAAGAAAGAGCAATTAAAATGAACGAAGACGGTGGGCAACTTAAAGGAAATAATGTTTCAGTAGGCACTAACGCTTTGCAAGATGTAGTTTATGAATGTTGCTGGGATAATTGTGATTGGCAATTTGAAGATATGACCGATTGTATCGATCATTGTATCGCAGAACAAAATGGGCATGTTCAGTCGTCTTTTATTAATGCTACAAGCGGTAAGTGTAGCCTCTCTGTATTATTTTATATATCAGTATAAACAAATAAAATCTTCAATTTTTGAAATATGTTTTAATAGATGTAGAATTCCAATGTCAATGGCGTGGCTGTGGCCGTACGAAAAAATCTGTACCTCCATTTCCAAGTGTACAAAGACTTGCAAGGCATGTCAAAGAAGTACATATCCTTAAATCAAATGGACGTATAATACCTCCTTCGGAAAGAAGCAAGTATGATGTCAAAATGCTGTATAAGAAATCGACATTTTTAAATTTATAATACAGCCTAAGTTTCTATTTACATTTTTTGTTACAGAAACTATATGGCATCAAAAGGTCCAACGATATTGCCACCAATGGAAACAGGTATGTTATTTATTTTTCACGAATTCAAGATTGTATTTATTACAAGTAGTTTTTAATTTTTCTAAATAATTTTTTAATTTTTTTTTCAGAAACATCAGCAGCCGCAACACAAACAAGTAACATGCCTGGTGCTAAACAACCAGAACCTATGTTCGTTGCTGTTCCTCCAAGACCAAGTCGCGTATTACATTCAGATGCCTATTTACGGTAAGTAAATTGAGCAGTTTTATTGTGATTTAATTTATACTTATTAATTTATGTTTTATTATTTTATTGCAAATACAATTGCAGATATATTGAAGCATTGAACGTAGAAAATCGGTACATATCAAATTGGGACAAACAAATGAATGCTAATCCTGATAATACACAAATTCCTGACGTAACGAAATTGCCTGCTGAGTGGTTAGGCAATGGTGTAGGCAACCATGGAAATGTGGTAAATGCCTTATGGACACTCAGGAATATGATGATGCGAGATGTGTTAGCCATCAATAAAACTTTATAGTTTATAACATGTTAAGATTTATAATCTTTAATATTCGATGCTACCTTAAAACTACAATTTTCAGGTCCGTCGATGCTAGATAAAAGACTGAAGATTTATTATTTTGAACGAGTTTATTTATATTTTTAGATTCTTTTTTTCATTTTACAACTCAAATTTAACTTAATTGTAATACACGTTTTTTTAGTGATTTTCAATTTATAATTAGGGTTCACTAAAAAATTAATTTTCTTACAAGATGTATTTTCAATAACAAATGATAGATCTGCAATATATTTATCGCAATTCAACTTAGCAAAAAATTAATTTTTTCGTTGGACGTAAACTATACTGGGTATATTATTTTCGATACATCGTCTATGGATCTGTTAGGAGTAGAAGGAAAATACTACGCTATAAGAATCACCACTTTGTAAATATCTCGCTATTTTTAATTTTAACTTTTCATAAAAAAATTTTGTATTTTGTGTATCGCGCATCATGAAAGTGACTTGATGATAATTACTGTATTCATACTGTAAAATGGAACTGTACTGTAAATATAAAATAATGCACTTTAGAAAACGCTCTGATATAGAAAATGCTATCATTGCATCTATGAATATTGATTTTATGTCATATAATCATACGTTTTTAACGTATATATAATTTTACGTATAACGTAATATTTTCACTTACTTTTTAAAATAACTTTGATATAAAAAGTATTTAATAATCGTTATTTGTGAATTTTTTTATGATATTGATTTAATAGCTTTAATAAGTAATATTATTAAAGTGTATATAATAATTAAAGATAAAAATAATTTTTTATAGCATAGAATTGGATAAAATCTTTCTTATTAAATCTTATACTATAAAAATATATTATGTATATGGATCAAGGTAACGTAAATTGTTTATTTTGAGACTTGATTTATCATGTTGAAGCTAAAAGCATACAATTACGGTCTACAATTGCATTTAATTATCAATTTATATAAAAAAAAAGTGTCATTACATTTTGTTAACTTATTGAACCTAAAAACACAATTTTTGTTACTGTATCATTTATAAATAAAATTGATTGTTCTTATTAAAAAGTGAAATAGTTACTTTTAAATGTACATTACCTATTAAATGAAAGTAATATTTTATTCGTTATTTTTATTCATTGTAATATAAAAAATTGATAATATATTGATAGTGTTACTTTATTTATATCATATTTCTATTATACTTAATTATTTGTTTTCCAATTATTTTCTTCTGTCATTAAGCTTAATATATATAATTTAAATAATATAGTCATATTATTTAAAGTATATATAAAGTATAAAAAAATACATTTAAATTGCAGTTTTAATAATTGTATTTTATAGTAATATTTAATTATATTTTCAATTTTATTTTAATTTTTGCAATCAAAAAAAATGTTATAATTATTATTTTATTGTGGAATAAAATATTTAATTTTGCATAACACTACTCTTAGTATGTAAAACATTAGACGAAATTTCCAATATTATTAATTAACAAATAACATTTACAACTAATACAATAAATTTCATAGATTTAAATTAATTGAAATTGTTACTTCTTTATATTTTACTTATATATTAAAATGAATAGCTACACAAAAATTTGAATTAAAAGTCGCTCACTCGCCCACCATTTTGCCAATCCCCCCACTTTGTGGGATCTTTTTCACTATCTGTTATTAGTTCTCCATTATTTGGATCAGTTTCCACTAGTACCAAGTCCACGAAACGTTCTCTTGGTGGTATTCCTATTATTATATATTATTTTATGATAATTGTATGTTATAAATTTACAACACTGAACCTTGATATTAATTAACTATTATCAGGGTTGCATATTATAAGTTTCACTTACTAGGTATGGGTTGCAATTTTAATTTTCTATGAAATTGTTTCATTCTTAATGATTCTTTTTTCTCAGTTTTTGTCTCTTTAACTTGCAATAAATTACCTGTAGTAAAAGTATCCAATGTAAAATTATTAAAATTATTATACAAATGGAAATTTATACCTGTTGAAAATTCTTTGAATTTATGTTTATTATATGATTTTACAGAAATTTGATTTATGGAATCGAGTATACGGATGTTAATACGTCTTAAAACGAACTTTAGTTTCAATATATCCATACTTGTAATATCTTATTGAAGTAATTAAAAAGAATTTTCTAATTTTAGAAAGTATTCTTTTGTTATAATTTTGACAGCAATTTCTTGTAAATCATACAATCTACATATTATGTGTGATTTTTTAATAAGTTGTCAAATGTTTTATACGTAATTCAATTCTGTGTGTAATTTAATATTTAACAGAATGAAGTTACATGTTTTTGTTTAAACAGAATATTTATTATATATTTTATACAATGATTTTTTTTATTTCAACTTAAATTATTATATTATATATGTTTTTTTTAAATTTTATTTTTATACTTGCATAATTATGTTTTTATTTGTATATTCTATATACTTTTTATGTACACTAAATATATTTAAAAATCTGTTACACGACCTTTTCTTTCCCAATCACCATATCGTGTTGGTTCTGGTCCACGTGGACCTCCTACTTCGCCTGTTTCTGGATTAGTATTATTTGGAAATGGTTTCAATGGCTCTTTTTCTTGATAAGGATGTTTACCTTCTTCCAGTTCTTCCAGCTTCTCTGTTGCATATTAAACATTTTATTTTACAAGTACTATTTTTATGAATTTCCGTAAATAGAATTTTAGAATTTTAAATAGAAATAAAATACCTATAGGGGTACGTTCTCTTAATTTCTTTCTAAATTCGCGCATTCTTGGACTTTCGTTTGTTTCATTTTTTTTTGAAAAAAGAACTTGAAATTCTAAAAATCAATTTGTTAAATTAATGTTAAATTCAATGTTATATTTGATTTTAAAAGTACTTACGTGTATGTAGAAATTTAATTGAAATTTTTGTATTTTTATAACTTGTTTTTAGCAATTTGTTAAAAGCTATTACATTTGTAAACATAACCTTATCCATTGTAACTTTTATATTTTTCTAGTAAAAGCGAGATTATGTCAGACTATACTGAAAATACGTAAGAGTACATAATTAATGATTAGTGATTTTATTATTGTACAATTGTTATTATACATATATAAAGTTTTACATCATATTTACAGTTGAACATAAGAGCATATGAAAAATATTCAATGCAGTAGATATTAAAATAACAAACTGATATATTTAGTTTTATATAAATATATGAATGCAATAAAAATGATAAATTAGTATATTAATAAAATATCGAATCCTATATATGTAAGCCGAATTTATTTATGAAACAATAAACTTTCATTTGAATCAAGTTTATTTGATTACAGTTGCTAAATCTCATTACTTCAATTTTATTATACTGTTAAATAATATGTCAATAAAGATAAAAATAAAAATAAAAATTAAATATTATATTATTTATAAATTGTAATTTAGAGTTAAATATTATATTATTTATAAATTGTAATTTAGAGTTAAATATTATATTATTTATAAATTGTATTTTTGTAAGACTAATTAATTTTTTCATTTGATTTACAGATGGAAGTAATGAATGGATAAACACGTACCTATTTCTGGAATTATGATTTCATGGACAACGAAATGTAAGATTCTTATTCACTATTAATTTGATATAAAGTAGTTTTTATTAAGTCTAGTTAGTATTTTATGTTGGTATTTTTAGGGTATTAATGTAGTCAATTATAATAAGTCTGATAAAAATTTAAACTTTATATATATTAGAATTAAAATAAAATACTCTCAGAAATGTACTTTTGAAAAGGCCAGATTTGAAAACTTTGTGTATGTATACACACACATATCACTTTTTTATATTCATATTAGTATGGAATACATACATAATTACTCATTTATTTTTATCATATTAACAAAATACTTGCATTAATTTTAGTGACTTCAAAAATATTGTCTTAGATTATTGACGTTGCTATCAAAAACTTATAAGTGTATCAGGTATGACATTTGAACAAGAATACTTAAATATCTTCATTGTTTTTGGAAATATAAAAAACTTTATTTAATTAATTTAAAGTTGTTTACAGAGAAATCTCTTTGTAGATGGAACAGTTTCAAGGTTATGGATACATCTTTTATATATAGATATTAATCCTTTATAATGTAATAAAAAAGCATTAAAATTACCTATATAAAAATATTAGAAGTATGAATACAAGAACTTTTGTTTTTTTTATATTGATCAATAGATAAAAAAATATATCATTTTATTTGAAAAAGTGAAAGAGAACTCTGAAACCTCAAGTGAGCAAATGAGCAAATTATTCTGGTAATTTGTTTTAAACACCGTGTATACGTATTTATATTTCCAAAAACAATTGTTTTAAGTAGGCCATGGAAAAGTGATTTTATATTTTTGTATTTTGTATGAAGTTTAAAATATATTGAAATTAATAAGTTTTATATAGTCTTTCTTTATAAATTTTTATGCAAAAGATTTTTCCTTTGAATAATAAAATAGTCATTAATAACTAATAATGTATATTGGTCAAAAGGTTAATATTTTAATATAAGTAATTTGTTATACAAGTATATCATCTAACCTGAAATATATGAAAGAGGAAAACAGAAAATTATTGTTCTATCTTAAATTTTACAATTTTAAAATATATAACATATATTACACTACAATTATATTGTTATGATTTAAAATGCATTTCATATGCTTCTTAAGAAATGGTATATTATCAAAGAGATGTATTTTACAAAGGCAAAGTTCTAAATCTGCTACAAATATGACTGTAAGAAATGCATTAAATGCAGCTCTTGACGAAGAATTAGCAAGAGATGAAAAAGTATTTATTTTGGGAGAGGAAGTTGCACAATATGATGGTGCATATAAAATAACAAAAGGTCTTTGGAAAAAATATGGTGACAAAAGATTAATAGATACACCAATAACAGAAGCTGGATTTTGTGGTATAGCTATTGGAGCAGCGCTTGCTGGTTTAAGACCAATATGTGAACTTATGACATTTAATTTTGCAATGCAGTCTATTGATCGAATAGTAAATGGTGCTGCTAAAAATTTGTATATGACTGGTGGAAAATATTCTGTACCTGTAGTGTTTCGTGGGCCAAATGGCAATGCTAAAGGTCTAGCAGCACAACATTCTCAGTGTTTTGCTGGATGGTACATGAGTGTACCTGGTTTAAAAGTTCTTTCACCAACAACTTGTGAAGATTATAGGGGTAGTTTAAAAGCTGCTGTTCGAGATCCTGATCCAGTTGTAATGTTAGAAAGTGAAGTTCTATATAATACGGAATTTCCTGTATCAGATGAAGCTATGGATAAAGATTTTGTCATACCTATTGGTAAAGCAAAAATTGAAAAACTTGGTAAAGATATTACTTTAACTGCACATGGTCAAGCAACTTTGTACACGATGCAAGCAGCTGAAATTCTGGCAGGAGAAGGGATAGAAGCAGAAGTGATTAATTTACGTTCTCTTAGACCAGTAGATTGGGATGCAATTTTTAAATCTGTAACAAAAACTCACAGACTTATGAGTGTTGAATTAGGATGGCCTGTGTGTGGAGTAGGTTCTGAAATTGTAGCAACAGTAATGGAAAATCCAGTATTTTTTCAACTTGATGCACCAGCTGTCCGTTGCACTGGTGTTGATGTACCTATGCCATATGCAGAAAATATTGAATATGAATGTACACCAAAAGATCATCATATTGTAGATTTTGCTAAAAAAGTTTGTGGTGTAAAAAAAAAATAATTCTGCTACATGTTTGAGAATAAAGATTTATAAAAAATTTTGTTTAATATAAGAATTGTTTAATTTTTTTGTATAGTACAACAAAATATATTTACAATAAATTAAAGCTAATAAAATACATATATCTGCAATAATATTGCATTTATACAGAATAGAAATACAGAATAAATTTATGATTTTGTAATTGTAAAAATGAATTTAGAATGTATATATGTATATTATGGCTTTAAAAAATAAAATTCTTATTTTGTTATATTAGGATAATATATAACATTGAACGAATAATTGCATTATTAAATTAAGTTTTAAAAATTCTTTTGTTATGTAGTATATTAAAAGGTTGATTCATTTGGAGATAACAGTGTAATACTGGTTTCAGAATATTTAAATCCAACGCTGCATTGATGACCTGGATGTGAACATATAAATCATTGTACGAATGAAATTCATTTATAATTTAATTTCATAGGTATGTCATATTTATAATATAAAAAGAAATTAATTTTAATTAAAAATTTAATTTTTATGTTTGTTAATTGATAAACTAATATATTGAAAAATAATGTAATAATAATAAAGCAAATATAATATAAAAAAATAATGCAATTTAATTATTTATTTTTAGCTATACACGCTTGTCATGTAACAATTTTGTGTTGAAGAAGGAATATCTTACATAAATAATGTATTTCAAATCTTGTCTATATGTTGCAATAAGAAAATGTTTGCTAGAAATTTATATCAACAATTGAAAAGAAATTTGGAATGAACTTTAATAAAATAAATATAATTAATACAAGTAATATTAAATTAAAATATTACTATATGATATAAAAGAATGTATGAAGCACGAAGGAAAATTTTTTGGTTTGCAATAATTAGTAGACTAATAGTCTTAAGTTTACAATTTATCTTTAACTTGTTATGTCCTGATCATGATGCAGATGCATTTAAAAGTCCAACTGATAAGTCTGAACAAGTTTCATTATACGACAGTTTAATAACAATTTTATTTGGCGGTCTTGCACGATGGGATGGTGAATATTTTTTACATATTGCAAAATATGGTTATACATATGAAAATACTTTAGCTTTTTATCCACTGTATCCTTTGTTAATTCGAATTATTTCTGTTCCTGTAAAGAAAATATTTTTTGTATTAAATATTCATAGTTCTGTACTTATTGCAGCTATGTTAGTTAATGTTATATGTTTTGTAAAATCTGCCGTTATATTTTATGATCTCAGTAAGGCAGTGTTAAAAACAACGAATGTAGCTTATAAAGCTGCAATATTGTATTGCATAAATCCAGCTACCATATTTTTTTCAGCTGCTTATTCAGAATCTTTATTTGCATATTTAACGTATTATAGTATGTTAAGGTCCATTAAATTAGATCCATATGTATCTTTTCCAATAGGTTTATCCATTCTTACAAGGTCTAATGGTGTGATTAATATTGGTTTTCCTATATATTATCAGTTGCAAAAATTATCCTATGATTATTCAAAAAAACATGCAAACTTTTCATTAAGAACATTCTGTCAATTTATGTTTAAAGCAGGCACTTTAAAAAGTTTTTGTATAATGTTTAATATAATAATTATATCAATAATTCCATTTATTTTACTACAAATACATAATTATCTTATGTTTTGCATTCCTAACTTAAATTTAATATTTATTCCTGAACATATTGTTAATTTCAGTATAATGAATAATTTAGTATTACCTGGTAATAGTTATGTAGAATGGTGCCATTTAAAAATTCCAATGGCATATTCTCACATACAAAAGAAGTATTGGAATTTTGGATTTTTGAATTATTATGAAATAAAACAAATACCAAATTTTATCTTAGCATTTCCAATATTGTATATTATGATGAAATGTATAAAAGAATTCTTTTTTGAACATAAAAAGTATTTCTATACATTAGGATTTATTAAAGATACTGAAGATAATGTACAAACTGAAAGAAAAAAATATCCAACTGAAATGTTAGTATTTGTTATTCATGGTTTATTTTTAACTATTTTTTGTATTTTATTTGTACACATTCAAGTAAGCACTCGTTTAATAAGTTCAGCAAGTCCTTTAATATATTGGTATTGTGCTTTATTAATATGCCATACATCTTATAATGATCATTTATATGACGATAAGGAAAATGTATTTTCTAAATGGAAAATATTTTTCTTAACAAAGAAGGAATACAGTTTGAAGGATAAACTTATATTTTCCTATTTTTTAGGATATGGAGTTGTAGGTTGTTTTATGTTTCCAAACTTTTTACCATGGACATAGATTTTATATAGATGCGCTTATTGTAATGAATATACATATGAATGTATATACAAAAAATGTAAAATGTTACTGTATAAAAAACATATAATTAAATGTAATGTACATTACTATATTATTAAGTAAATAATTATATTTCTAGATACAAATTACTCAATAATTATTAAATGACAATACTTTATTTAACGTGAGATTTTTTATGTTTAAGAATTTCAATTGGTGTCAAGTATAATGCTTGTGCACAATCTGGACATTCATATGTTTGTGTATTAGATTTGCGTTTAATACTGTCACGCTTTTCAGTATCTTTCACAGTTGTTTTAATACAGGATTGTTGGTGTTGTAATTTTTCTATGCTTGTTAAAATTACTTGCATGTCACAATTGGGACAATGCCATTCTGTTTTTAAAATTTCTGTAGAAAGTTGATCACTCCATTCAGTTTCTCTTAAACTAAAAAAAAAGATGTAATTTTTTTTATTTCATCAGATATAATTTTATTATAGAAAAATATTAACTTACCAATTGTAAGTAATAGTATTTGTTACACGAACTCCTCCTTTAATTGAGTTGGGTACTGCTACAAAATCTGATTGAAAAGGATTTGGATCTATCGATATATTGTTTTCACCACTTTCCACATATATTGTTTTAAGATCAGCAGGCAAAAGTCGTTTTAATGTATATGGAACAGTAGTATGCATATATTCAATTAATTCCTGAGTAAGTGTGTATTCAAATTCACTGAAATCCTGATTTCCGTCATTATTAGTATTTGAATCTGCAAAATATTTATTACATTTAATATCTAATGTAAATTGCAATACATATAGAATAAAAATTAACTTCATATCTTCTACATATTTCAATTATTAATACCTTGTAATCGTTGATTTAGTAAATACTCCCATTTATTTCTTAATTTTGTAGCTTTTATCAATAAAGTTTGGCCACTATCAGGTACAGGAAATTTTAATTCCAACCAGGAATCACATACTATTCTACAAAAAGTAAATAGATAAATCATACAACATATAAAGTATTCTGTTTAAATTTTCATTATATATATGATATAAATACGTATATACATTGAAAATGTACTGTTTGTATCGATTTCACGTGTAAACAAAAGTAACGTTTGTGCTGCAGGCATTCTAAGTGTATTTACTAGGTAAGGTTTTGTTGTCTCCAAAAGAGCCCTATTAAATGAATACATTGATTAATCAATGTAGAAATTGTCTTATGCTATTTTAAAATATTATTAGAAGCTTACAAATATGTTAATATTGTATGTTTTGGACTAACGGGAGTTTTACTTTTAAAACCTAATATCGATACAATATCAGCTTCTTCTAATTGCAATACTTGAGGATGATTTCCAAAGAAACTCATTGGATGCAAGGCAGTATATGGTTTTGCTTTTGTATGAAATAGTTGTTCACTTGTTGTCTGCAAAAGTTCGTATTATTTATTAATGAATAATTAACTTATTTTGGGATAATATACCTTACAATAATTGAATTCATCGGCACACGCAAATTGTGGATATAAACCACTGCAGAGTATTAATTTCAACATTGTCAAATCTTTATAACTACAAGCAGTAGCGGCTGTCAATAGATTTTGCACTTGATTTGAATCATTTTTCATTCGAAATTCAATATCTTTTATATCAAGTTCACCATCATCGTGATCATTATCTTCTAACTGAATATCAAAGGATTCTAGCTTTAATTGTTTTCTTTTTCTGGGTTCATTCTGTTTGTAAGTTCTTTTTAAGGATTTTAAAAGTTTAAGCTCCCCATGTCTTATAGCACGTTCTGCACTAGACATAGAAGAATTTGCTTCTGGGAGACCTCTCAGTAATTTGCAGTCCTAGTATAATAATAATAATAATCTGATGAAGCAATCAACTATTGAGGAAAGGTTAATAAGATAATATTAAGGAGCTAATAATAGTTTACCTGAAGTAATTCCTTAAATTGTGCTCTCAATTTTGTCATTTCATAAAATCTTTGTTCTTCTAAACCTCTTCTTTTACACCATTTTCTACTACTACTACCACTACCCCTGGATTCTTGAGAACTCTGTTGTTTCACTTCTAACCATTCTCTAAATGCATTTAGTAATGTTATTGGATCGCCGTGATCAGATTCCAATTTTTTTCTAGATATCTACAAAATTATTTTTAAGCATATTTTAATTTTTTTATATGAAAAAAATTTATAAATTATATTTGATTACCTCACATTCTGAATCCCTATATGCTCTATTTGTAAAAGGTGTTTGTATGCTTAAAGCAGCAGCTAATGACAAAACTGGTTCTACTTGGTGAAAAATAGAACCCATTATTAACATTTTGCCTATTGTTATATCAACTGGTAAGCGGGCAAGTGTCTTTCCAATGCATGTTATTTTTTCATTATCCGTTAATGCACCCTATAAATTGAAAACTTTGTTCTACCTATATTAATCACGTTCGTATTGATTTATGAAAGTATACTAACATGTTCTTTCAAAGATAATATAGAATTTTCAATGCTTTCTGCTAATGGTGGTTCTATAAATGGAAATTTTCGTGCATCTGGAAGTCCCATTGCAATCATTTGTAAAAGTAAAGAATCTAAAGGTACACGTTGTAATTCAGGAGTTGAATATTTTTCTAAAGACTTATATTCCTCTTCAGAGTACAATCTACAATGATTTATTTATAATTTAAATTCTTGGTATATTCACGAAAATGATATGAACTGCACATATACCTGTAACATACTCCAGGTCCAGTTCTACCAGCTCTTCCTTTTCTTTGCTCTGCACTAGCTTTGCTAATCCAGAATTCTTTGAGTCGTTGCATCTTACATGATGGATCATAACTCATTTCTTTTACTTTTCCACTGTCAGCAACAAATCTTATTCCGTCTATAGTAATAGAAGTTTCAGCAATATTAGTAGATACAATACATTTTCTCACTCCTTCAGGAGCATAGTCAAATACCTTTGAAAATAAAAATGCGACATCAGTTATGTTAAAGTTACAAATTTTTTTTAAAATAAATATATAAAAAATTTTACTTTATCTTGCTCACTAATGGCAAGAGTGCTATGAAGTGGTAAGACAATCCAATTGTTTTTTTTCTGACTATATTCTTTTGCTGCATCTACAACTGCAGTAATTTCACTCATTCCACTTAAGAATATCAATAAATCACCCTTTTCTTCAGCTAAAAACATCAACTGCTATTATAATACAAGTAAAATAGATTTTTTTTTTTTTTGCAACAGGTAAAATTGTTTACCTGGATATTTTTGATCAATCATTTGCATTATTTGTACGTATGGACTTGGATTAAACCTATCATTTTTATATCGAATATCTTCTATAGTAACAGGTCTGTATAACAGCTGAATAGGATATAATCTTCCAGGAACCTATAAATTAATTAATTGTTATTAATATAATATCTTTCTTAATACATTTATTAGTTAAATAATTATAAATGTACCTGTATTATTTTAACATTTTCTCTGGCAAAATAATTGTTAAAAAGTTCAATATTAATCGTAGCAGACATAAGTACTAATTTTAAGTCTTGCCTTTGATTAATAATACACTTCATAATACCAAGAAGAAAATCTCCATGTAAATGACGTTCATGCACTTCATCCAAAACAATTACATCATAAGGCAATAATTCAAATTCTCCAGATAACTATAGAAGATATACGATATGATAATATTAAAATTATAATGTTTAATATACAAACTAGACACTTATTATATTTTTATTTTTACCTGTCTTAACAAAAGACCTTCCGTTATAAATGTAATTTTGGTATTTTGATTTTTTTGCTTTTCAAAACGAATCTGATATCCAACATCATTGTAGTTTTCTGTCAATGTTTCAAAGGCAACGCGTTTTGCTAAAGATATACACGCTATTCTTCTTGGTTGTGTACAAGCTATAAAAAATATTTTTTATAATATTACGTGTTAGAATTATAGTTTGTTTACTATAATATTTGTAATAAAATACTATATTATATTTGTATTGAATAATTGTACGTACCAATCTTTTGAAAGCCTGCTGCATATAAATATTGAGGCACTTGTGTGGATTTTCCACAACCAGTATCACCAGCTATTATAACTACCTGTTCTTGTTTTATTGTTTCAATGATTTCATGTTTATATTGACAAACCGGTAGATTTTCTTGTGATTTCCTAAGTTTCTTTAATTTAGCGAACTTTTCTTTTTGTTTGAAATCCAAGTATAAAATAATTATGTTTTGAAACTTTAGTAAGCGTTCTTTCGTCAGTGCTTTAACTGGTACAACACGTGCGAATAATTCATTAAAATTATAGCTCAATTTGAAATTTATGCAATGTAACTTGTGATATGTTTTTGGTACACCAATAGTATTTAATGAGGAATTAGGTAGACTGTCGGAAGTTTTTAGTTTTTTCTGTACGGTTTCATACTTATTTACAAATTTCCAAAAATCATCAATATCCTGAATTATATTTAAGTTTCCTGAGAACACTTTATTTAATTCATGCTTATATTTACTAAAATAAAAGTCTTCACAATCCTTATCAATAACCTTTTTATCACAATTTGCACTATTTAAATCATGTTTATTTTTCCTTTGTTCGTCGTCGTATTGATCATATCGATCATGTTGATATTTAGATTTAAATTTATTAGTTGATTCGTGTCGTGGATTCATATTTTAGTTATTTCAAGTATTTCAAATTAACACCCCACGTATCATAACCTTAACGGTACATTCGTGATATTTCATTATACCAATTGATATTAATTATTTATAATTTTTTATTTATACAGTTTTACTGATAGTAAATTTTGAATGCAAATGTAGATTATCACGAGTTTGTACACTACAAAAAAATATATACATAACCTCTAACAGAACATAACCCATTGTTTTATAATTACACAATTTATATATTTTTTTTAAATCATTTTCTGCTTTCAATTCAAATTATTTGCACTATTATATGACTATTTAAATTAATATATTCGTATCTTTCTATGAACTGACAGTTTTCATTTAATTCTCTTCAAAGCTATTGATTTATTGCACTGATCACAGAATATCTCGTCTGTAATATTATCAAATATTATTTTAAAAAGTTGTCATTTAATACGAAATTAATATCAATAAATTTAATTTTTTGAATTATTTTGAATAATTCTTAAATTATATAAATATAAAAAGTTAAAGATATGTAGGTAAGTACTCGCATACCTATGTACAATTTAAATGGCATTTTTAACATTTCTATGCATTGATAAATGTAAAATTAACTTTTGTTTGATGCAACTTTTAAAAATAATTTTGTCGTAAAAAATCATTATTGCGCAACGTCACTAATCACATTTTTAATCACATTTACACTTGCGTGTAAAATTCAAATAATGCGCATTATTATTTTTGACGTCGCGTCGTGTTGTAGAGAATCAATTAAATTCAAATATATGTATCAAGCTTGTTGATAAAATCATAAATTATACTGCCATTTAAAAATATGAATATTTAAAAGAAACCGTATATATAAATATACGTATATAGTATTATAAAAGTGTAGAAAAATGTATGGCAGTTTAAAAGTCCAAAGTTTTTTAGAAATTTGGTAATCTAAAAAAATGTAAGTAAAAAAATATACATATACCACGAACAAATTGATTGGAAGGTGATTTTAAACGTAAAAATGAATCGAAGAAAAGAAATAAAATTTTTTCATTCGAGTTTCTTTCGAAAAACTCGAATTTGAAAATTTGCCAAGCAAATATAACACGCAAGTTATTATATTATAATTTTATAATAATTATGATATTATAATTCACGTTGTTTGTTATTTATGTCGTACAGTTACAAAACGATGAAATTGTACTACTTTCGTGTACCCGTATAGTACGTGTACAAAGTTACTACATAACTATATTAAAAAATATTCCAAATTTCATAAAAATACTTTGCGCAGAATAGCTTCGTAGTTTCTTATTAAAGAGCGCGAGACTCGTTGTAGAATGTTATCAAATATCGAATGAAACTTTGATCGATGCCGTCTCCATTTCTGTTGTACGCGTTCCCTATAGTTTGTCATTTATCATTGACGGCTGTTACCGAATTCCGATCGGTGTTGTAGTTAGTGACAGATAATAATGCAATCACCGGTCTCGCTGTGGTGCCTATTTTCGAACGCGTGAGCCATCGAATTTTCCCGATAATCAATTTTCGAGAGAGAGAGAGAGAGAGAGAGAGAGAGAGAAACTCGTGATCGCGTTCGTATCTCTCGAGTCGATTGACCTTATCACGCTTGCCAGATTAGCGTCAATCGTTCGGACGAGTGTGTTGCTGCCAGCGTCAGCCGATGGTGGATATATTCTGTTGTATGTTGTCTGGAAAATGATGGTCACCGTGATCCAGGCGAAGCTCGCGTCGATGATCGTCATCGGCGTTGGTAGCTTCGTCGTTGGCGTTGCACCGGCGTGTTTCGTCTCGCGTGTGAGATACCTTCAACAGAATCTGTTTCTCTCCTGCACTTTGTGCTTCGGCGGTGGTGTACTGCTCGCAACTTCCGTTCTGCATATGTTACCGGAAACTCGAGAGTCTGTATCCAAATATGCGGAGTTACTCTTTTCCAGTGGTTTTCTCCTTCTGTACCTCATAGACGAATGTGTCCATTATTTCTGGGGTAGCGACGATCGGCATGTCTCGCAGGCACGTCGTTACGAGAATTCGGACTGGAACAATGGAAATCAGACGTACGTATGGGTCTACAATTTGTTTCAAATGCGTTATGAAAATTGAAAATCATTAAACATTAAATGTTTTTTTACGCGAGTACTGTTTAAAGCATTTGATATGTTACTCAGAATGTAAGAAATTTGGGTAAGAAAGAGGCAATCAATTAAAGTAGAAATAAATAGTAATTTTGATCTTATGATGTATTTAATTTCGAGCTAATCGTATTTAATTCATAATGCGAACAATTTCTTGATCAAGCGTTACTTACGGAAGTTACTTATCTATTAATAGATAAGATCTGTTATCTGTTATCTGAAGAATTATTTTTTTGTTTCAAGTATTCAATTTTCTTTTATAATGAAGATTTTTCGTAATACATACTTTTTATTAATGACCTGATAGCAACAATAATTTTACTAACCGATATATTACATCTTTATTTGGAAAGTGAACATTTCTTTAACTAGTCGACTCTTTTGATAGTTTTGAATAACACAGTAATATAGGTAATCGTACCTTTTAATGGTACACTCTGCCTTTGTAAACGTTTAATGATGAACAGAGAGCGAGAAACTCGATAAAAGTCTTACACTTGCCTTCTGATAACTGTGTTACTCTTTTGTTATTCTTATCACCTTGTTGGGAAAACAACCACAATATGCAAGAAATCGAATAAAACTTAAGTATTGAATCATTACAACAAAGATTGATTTGTTATTTATTAATTATTACGACAGATTCTACAAGTTGCACTCAATTTGTGAAAGAATCGTTCAAACTTTGAAATTTAATTACTGATATCATCTTCTTTTTTTTTTTGTTTCGAAGCGATTGATAATTCGATGATAATTGATTTTCTTCGAAAGATCAAATCTAATCTTATTTCAAGTCTACACTTCATTTTGAAATATCTATAAAATATTCTTATTTGAATTCATATACCAATTCAATACAATTAATTAATATTGCCCAAAATTAGTAGATTGTTCAAGACGATGCATATAACGAGAGACACAGAAAAAGCACATAAATAATGAGACAAGAAGATAAATGATTAATTAAATTGTTTTTAAAGAATATTCTTAAGTTTCACTAGTGAATGAAGTTTTACTAATGTTTTATCTTTATTTTTTGACCCACTTACGTCACGATGAGAAATATTCAGCGAATAACGTCTGTTCCTTTTATGTGGAATAATCCGCGACAGCAACTCACTGAAAATTTTACATTTATCAATTTGTTGCATTCTGATATTTCACTTTCAACGGGAAATATTATTAATATTAATTTATTACTAATAAACTGTTGATATTTATGCATCTGTTCTACGTAACACGAAAAAATGTGTAAAACGTCCAAAATACAGTGCTTTCAATAATATTTACTTTACACGAAACAATTTCAAACATTTTCCATTCTTTAGTATTAGTGTTAATAAAGAATAACGAATGTCTCAATTGAGACAAATTGCAAATGATTTAATGTACTACTTACATGCATATAGTATTTGTCATACAGACTTTGACGACATCTACGCGCAGTATTGTCAATTTTTCTCTTTTCGATTCAAGTCGCGATACAAACGAGTTTGGCCATTGTTTAGCTACATATCTAAAACAAAAAGAATTTTGTTACTAGACTGGCTGAAACAGAATAAAACTTAAAAAAAAAAAACTGCACGACTTGTACCCCAGTACGATTCGTCTCACTGAAAGGCCCAGAAGCAAACATTTGATCACTCAGTACCAGACAACGCCACTCCTACTCGTGGTCTATCCCACGCCCTCGCGAATCACGTGACCCAAATCAACCAATCGCTAATTTTCGTTGCATCAGCGTTGCACCTGAAGAGGCCCGATTTTCTGGGTTAGCCCCGCTAAAATCACCTTCAGTGATAAAAAAAAAAAAAAAATCTCAAGCAGTCGTGCGTAACGTGAGTTTGTGAAAGTCAATCGTGATTTCTGCGTTGCAGCGAGCGATGCCGGAGTCATTCGCATCAGGTGTGCCATGCCGCAGCCACGCGAACTGCCAGAGGCATCCCCGCGTTCGACTTTAATCCGAAATCGTCTTATCAGACGAGTCTGGACGGAAACGGAGCGGCCAGCAACTGGATAAGCACCAGCTACGGGGCGACGCAATATGCCTCGAGCGCGCCGGCTCGTTACGACGAAGAGACGTTTTTATGCCATGGCAATCATTCAGAGCCGTGCGCAGATTCCAACACCAACCTCGTGGGGCTTTTATTGGCGCTTACGGTCCACGCTGTCCTCGAGGGGTTGGCGATTGGCCTGCAAAAGGTTACATCCGAGGTGTGTACACCGGTGACACGGTGACGAGCAAATTGCTGATACTCGTTATGCGTTTGTGGGAGAGTTTAATTTCACTGTCGTCACTTTAATGTGTTAAGAATCGAGGTTACAACATCACGTCATCACATTTGCAATTACTTTTCGATTTACAGCAACGAATTACGTTGAATTTACATTGTGACTGCGAATAACAATTTCAAGAATATTTGTTCAATGTGTTTTTTCTGCTACAAACGGTTCCCCCTCTTATAAGAGGGAATTTAATTCCACCACCGTGCAAATATGTATATAAATCATTATTGTTTTAATGGAACGCGTCTTTTACGTTTTCACTCACTGTATTCTCGATTGCGACAGGTGTTTCTGTTGGTTGGAGCAGTGGCTTCCCACAAGTTCGTCGTTGGATTTTGTTTAGGAGTAGAATTAGCTGGGGCCAACAGTACCATTCCTAGGCTGGTACTAGCGATCTTTGTGTTCTCCGCTGGATCTGCGATTGGTATAGGAATTGGAATGTTAACGTTCAATGTAAGTAAGAAATTTGCCTCGATTCGACTTAGTTTCAATTTATAATAGAAATTCTCTTCTTTTCTTGATCGTTTTTATCTTTGAAGAAGGCTAGTAATTTTAAGTAATAGTGAGCTGTTTCAATTTAAAAAAAAAAAGAAAAGAAATCCTAATCTCTGTCGTAGCTACTGCTCGAACTGAAAAAACAATATTCTACTTGCGTCTGATTCAACTGAGACGTGAATCGAGACGTCATTTTTCAAAAAAGTCTTCATTTCAATTGAGAGAAGGATTTTTAACATTTTCAAAATATCTTTAACGTACGAGAATTTGCGTAACAAGGGAGTAGGTCTGATATTTAAACACATCTCTGTAACTGCGTGTTTTACTTCAAATTGCATTCAATTGCATTTAAGATGAAAAGAAAAAGGTGTAGAGAAAAAAGAAACGTGTAGATTTCATCAGTTCAAAACTGTAAAAGTTTCTTACTACTAAGTGAGGTGAATTATTGAAGCAACCCTTTCTTTCTTATTTTTCCCAAGCTTAGAACGTTACGATTCTAAGCTCTTACAATCGCAGCAATGGAAAATAATAATTTGCATGATTTGTCTAGATGAAGAACAAATGGACAGAGGTAGCTGTACCAATTCTGCAAGGTATAGCCGGTGGAACGTTACTGTACGTGACGGTTAGCGAAATCTTGCCAAGGGAGAGAGCGAGATGGCACAGAAATCCGCGACGATCTGCCGGTATTCTGCAGTTCTTCTCCGTGATCCTTGGCTTCGTTGTCATTTTCCTTTTGAATAACTACGTGGGCACGTGAACTTACGGCTCTACTTGTGCCCGCTTTTTCATAAAATATAAACTGTCGTCGAAAAACGAATTTCAATGGTATCAGGAACTATAAAAAGGGGGGGGGGAGGGGGAGGGGGCAAGAAATACGTTGCGCCAGCTTCTGGAGCTAAATTTATTCGAGAGGCTGCTATCTTCGTTCGCGTCTAAATGCGATTTTCAGATGCGTGGAATATCGTGTCGGGGAAAGAGCGAGAGAGCGAGAGAGAACAGAAAGAGGGAGAGATAAACGGGGGGAGAGAGAAGTGGAGTAATTGAGTGAAAAGGAGAGAAAGGGGAAAGATAATGTCCTTTAAAATATTGTATAAAAATAGAATGTTGCAGCGAAATCGATAAAATCGTTTTAATTCTCGTTCGTTCCTTCTTTTTTGTACGTTCGCAATCCGTGTTTTAAAGAGCGTGGAGATGCGAGCTACGGTATCTGTAGCTTTGTTGAATAATGTCTAGAATGGAACAACATTGCGAAATTTATAAAATTTTAAAATTCTGTAAATTAAAACTTTTAAAAATGTATGAAATAAATTAATTTTACTAATTTTAGATTATAGGTGACATTGAGAAACGTTAAGTTTCGTTCTGTCAAATAAAGAGTACAACTACCGAGACAGATGAGAATTCATTCATTGATAATCGTTTCTCTCAAACGATACGATCCGCCGACAGTGTTCAGTAGTTCTTGAAGTGTTGATCATAATTCAGAATTATTTAGCGAGAACAAAATTTGCCTTTTGCAAAGTAAAATCACTTCCGCCGTGTACACGCGAGAATCGCCAAGCACAAACATTCGTCGAATAAGATTTCTTTCTCGAGCAGATTAATCTTCCAATAAATTCAGTTCTCGAGCAAGTTACGTTTTCAAATGCGAGCTTTGTTATTTCAGCTTTTAAGGAGACGAGGTCTCGCGAGCTGGCTTGCCTTCGCGATTTATCCGGCGAGCGCTCGCTTCGACACCAGATTACGGTTGCCTCGAAGCAATTTCTAAGAAATGGGATCGGAAGATTTTCAAACGTCCGACAGGTTCTCGAGTTTCGAGCATCTCTCATTTCTTTTAAGTAAATTATTCACCGGCAACGGGCATTCAACGTTGTTATCGTTGTCCTGTTATCAAAATTAATTTCGCTCGATGTGTCGTCCGAGTCGAGATTAATCCGATTTTCTCTCGGGGAATTTGTTGTTACAGGAATTATGACTCGCGATCGTTATTGTGGGAAATTGCCTGCAATTTGTTTCGCTGGTTCCGCTTTAACGCAGCCGGATTCGAAAGCGAGTTATTTATTTAGCATGCACCTTGTAAAATTGTATTTTTCTCATAGAACGATCCCCGCGAGTGGAAATAATTGATTGATGCAATAATACAGGGGATATTCGACAATATATAGGATAATGAAATAAACATCGCAAAATAATACACGTCGAAATATGACGAAGAAAAAATAATTTATTCTTGCATTCCCCAGGTAATCTGTATTATTACTTCTTTTTTTAATTATACTTACAGAAGCTTTTAAAGTGACGAAAATATCAAAAAAAAAAAAAAAAAAAAGGAAAAGAACGAAATCACTATGAATGTTTAGCGCAACATAGTTAATTAAAAGTGTCGATTTATTCTGAAAATTTGAAATTCAATTTAACCTTCCAAATATCCTTCGCGATGAACAAGTGTCTTTTAAAGGGATCGATATGTGCCGCCATTAGGACTCAAAGTACTTTTTTAATCTTTATCAAGTATTTTGAACCAATTGTTACGTTAATGACAGAGGCGACAACAGTCAGGGGCATAAAGTCTTTGTAAGATTCTTCAGAAACAACGATTAATATTCCAGGGCCAATGATGAATTATTTGAGCGGACTTTGATGAAAAATGAATCCCGATAGCCAAAGATCTATCATTGCTCTGACAGCTGTTATTACGAGTTGACGAAGCGCGAGAGAAATCCTTCAATTTCTTTTCGATACTTTTGTTCGCGTTATTATTGTCTTCTGGAAACGTCAAGATTTTGACTTTATTACGGAGTTGGATATGACACTATGGACGCTACGTGAAAATTATCGAGAGCCGTGAGAAAGCTACGAAAATCTGTTTCATCATGGTCGCAGTAATATTCAAAATGTAAGTCGTTTATTTTTTGCAGATTTTCTATATTTTTATAAACACGACCAAAAGAGCTCAAACATATGTACGTCAAATAGAGATATTACATACGTATGTATTATTGCAATTTGCATATTTTTTAAATTTCACATAAATACTCATTAACAATTTTTTAATTACAATCGTTCAACGATTTATTCTACGGATTTCATTTGGCGTATATTATTACAATAATATAATTATCACGTATAAAATATCAACTTGAACGTGAACTAAAAGTTGATGAAGAAGAATCTTCGTAGTAATTCACAGCAAACATAATGTACAGTTTCATAGTACAGAGACAAGTATAAAACTTAGCTTCGTGTACAAAACTTAATGTTTAGCACGTGGCATAAGTTTCAGCACAACTTACATTCGTCAAGCTGATAAAACTTGGATGAATGAATTTTACCAACCAAAAAGGAACAATCTCTTCCGTTAGTTTTTACGAGCTAGCGTGTATTTGATCGCCTGCTAGTTTCATCCAATTTCGAAGGACGATATTTCATTTACGGCTACTTCTTTGCGGACGATAAATTTTCTTATCGTATCTTTGGCCGTAGGATATTTATAGTTGATCGAATGCACTTTTCATTGTGCATTCTATTTCGTTTTTCACGCGTGATAAAATAGAAAACGAACATCGAATCGATAAAGATCCAACGTTGGGCAGAGTTGGGAAAAGATTAATCTGACTGATGAGTAACAATTATCTAACTAACGTGAAGTACGTGTCCACGATTAATGAATCGAAATCGAGTCGAAATGATCAAAACAAATTTAATCAGCCGTGCGTGATCAGCTCGGTGATCACGGAACGATCGTGGTTAACAGAAATTTAATATTACGATAATTATAATGATATTAAATAGTAAAAGATAGATTCATTAAAGATAATGAATTGATTATGTGAATTATCGAGTGGTGATTATAAATCAGGTAATAATTATTAAATGCCACGATAATTGATTTACGTTGGGAATGATTAATTGATTAATGATAATATTAATATTATCTTTATTTTCCATTTATTTAATGTTATTAATTTCTCAATTTAAAGATACGCGCTACAGTGAACTTTTATACATGTAACAGTTTTTAAGGGTTGATAATATTATATATATGCAACTTTACGAATCATTTTGTTATTTGAGGCTCGATAAAGTTTGGAATTGAAAAAATATGGAGCTGAAAAATAGAAATATAATTTCAAATCAATATGAACGTAAATTAATAATTCGCAAAATACAATAATGTTCTTCATTTGCTTCCACTTCCATCGTACGGATTATCGAAATTATTTGCTTTGGGAAATAAATTGTCAGTTATTACGTTCGACGTTCAATTAATTCATTTATTTACATTCGACGTGCAATCGATTCGTTCGAATAAAAATAATAAAAAGTCGCGTAATATTTTTAAACGTTTAACAGTTATTTGAACATTTTTTTTTACGAATTTGAATACTCTCCGAGATTAAATTGGCCGTGATGGAAAGTCACCGGGCTTTCTGCCTTGTTTGAATTGTAAAGCATCAAAAAGGTCTAAATTCCGATTTGTTTCTCCCAGGCAATGCTCCATTTATTTTACTACTGCTTTTCAACGCCGCTAATGGAAGGGATAAGTTCGAAAGCCATATATATTAACTTTGCCTCCTCTTATTAAAAGTTTGAAGAATTATAGCTTTTCATTTCCTCTTCATTTTTTCTCTTTTTTTTTTCTTTTTTGATTATAGATATATATTTTATCGCGTATCGTTGTTTTATCGGACAATAAGACGTGTAACGATAATGGACACAGAATGGCTATAAGATTTATCGAGCAATGATATTTAATTTTTCAAACACCAGTACATTTAGTTAATATTTGTTTAATATTTTACAAAAATACTAATTCTTTTTATTCATTAGTTAGTATAATTTCTTTTTATGTAAAAAGGGATATTTTTCTGGGGATATTATATATTATTTTTAATGTAATTCTCTTATAAAGTCATTTTCATAGCATAAAGGATTGACAGAGAGAAATTTTTAGTTAACTCTACATTTACTTGACACTTTAACGAAGCAACTAATACTATAATTATATATTTTACCAAAAGTCAGTAAGTTCTATGGAGGATACACACAATCACTTTCAATCATATTATAATCATCCTCAAAAATATCTATACAGTTCGTCGATTCATTGAAACATACTTTATTATATTTTTATTTCACAGTAGGTAGAAAAACGATGGACAGTTATTCTTATAAACCTTCGTTAAGAATTTAATTACACAGGTTATATACGTATGTATCGTCTTTCTGGAACTTGGCCAAGCATAAACATTCCTCATCTCCTTCTGACGACGACAAATTTCGCAAAGAGCACTCTTTACATTTCGTTAGGGACTTCGAATTTCCGACGGAGATTTTTATCCGTCTTTCTTACGTCCGCGTTAATTCTCGCGAGGGAAGAACAATGGCCGCGCGCGCCAAAACAAGCGCGTGTATCATTTCCCGCGACAACTCTTCCCCTATTTTTCAAATTTCTTCTCTTCTTCTCAAAACTTCTTTTTTTTTTTTCTAGACTGTTAACAGTCGCAAACAAGGCTTAATTACTCGTCGACGTTTCAAGCACAAAGTTTTCCATTCGTCGTGCAATTTACCAAATGGGGCTGTCCTTTCATGGACGTCCTCTCTCTTTCTCTTTCTCTCGCGAAAAATTCACCGATCCGACGGCACGACGGTAATTGCAGCGCGATTATAAAGTCGGTTTGAACGTTTTCTTTTCCTACCATCGCCGCTCCTGTTTTCTCCACTCGTGAAAATTTTTTACCATCGACGCGTTAATTGTTTGAAACGTAAAACGTCTTTTTTGGAATACATTAGGCACAGGATTAAATCTAATATGCCAACTCTTAGTTAAGTTCGATGCTCAAACTTTGTTTTACGGGTTTCGAATGCTAATCGAAAGTATGCGACGTTTCACGGGTTTGCGGGTCTGTCTGAAAAACCTTTGACTGACATTAAAAATCGTTCGTCTGTAACATTTGAAGATTCCCTAAACTAAAAGATAATGTCGTCAATTGTTTTCCAGTATCTTTCAGAGATTTTTGGATTTTAAAGTGGGAGAGAGGCGTCATTCGAAAGCGACGTAAGTTACTTTGCAATAATGAAAAATAGCGGTTCTGCGCGAAATTATTCATACGTGCAAGTGAATCTTCTCGATTCTTCCAGGTACGTTGAGACCTAAAATACCTCGATTTAAAAACAAAATTGACTTATGCCACTTTCAAAGTAAACGGCCTAGTATAGTACGCTATAGTCAAACGATTATACTTTACACAACCTACTCAACTTTTTCGCCTTAGCCGTACGAACTGCTCACTCACAATCAGTCTGTCATGGTTCCTCCACCGTGGAAGTTATTTTCCCGGTGTAATCTTCCTTTAACTCAACTGACAGTAAGCCAAAGCTAAAGTAGAGAAATCGATGCGGTGGAGGGGATACCGACCAAAAGAGTGGGGGCACTAGGGGCCGCCAGTTCGCCACCTCCAGACATAAGCTCTTCTAGCTCTAACGAATTGGCAAAGCCTTATTTTTCTTCAAAGAGCAAACAGCAATATTCATTTCGCTTAGGTTCGAGTTATATTCGGAGGTGCTGTTGAAAATTCTTACGAAGAAATTCGAGTTCAATCCCGTCTCTGGAATACACTTGTGCCAAGAGAGCGGGTCCGTTTTATCTTCCCTCTGGTAATCGCGTTCGTTAGTTCCGCGCAGGGAAGGGATTTATCTTGTTCCAGTTAAAAGCGACCGGCTAATTTAAATCGCGCCGATCGTTCTTCCTTGGCGGAATGAAGTTTTCTATTAGTCGGTTATTACCGAAAGGGAGTCGCTGGATTTCCTCAACGCGTTTCGCGGCCAAGAAATTGGTTCAGTCGTTGCAAAAAAAAAAAAAAAAAAAAAAAGAAGGGGGAAATAAAAGAGAGGAGATAGTGGAACGAGCGCAACTTCTTGTTCTCTATTTGCTTTAAAATACGATTTTAATTAAAGGGCTTACGGAAAGGACGGATGCTCCTCCGCCAGGGAAAGCCAAAAGACACTCCGACACCTTTCATCTCTGCTCGATACTTGTTCCAACTCTTTTTACAGACTGGAAACTAACTGAAGAAGTAAAACTCGTATTGTGAGAAATGAAACTGCAAAGGATAGAGTAGCAAGTTCATAGCCCGGCAAAGGACACAAGTTTATCGTGTTCTTTAGTTTACTTTGGCTTCGGTTACTCTACTCATTAGTTTGTTCCTTTTTTGGTCCTTCCGTTTCTCCGTGTTTGAAAAACCACTCGGACTTTTTGCAACTGTACTGCGATGCATTGCAGGGGATCTGTCAAGTTTTTATGGAAAGTTGGGATTTTGCAAATTCTCGCGTTAACTGAAATATTTGAATATAATTCAAAATGTAAAACCTTAGCAAGTTGTTTGACATACTGAATGTTCCAAGAAGCGCAGTACTTTGAACGTTTTGTATACCCGTGGTGTATGCGTTATATTTATATTTGGATTTTTGTGTATTCGTAGGAAATTTCGAAATACAAAGTTGCACAGGAAGCGTCCAAAGCGTAGTGGTTTCTGAATATGTAATTTTCGATTTTCAAGAATATGAAAAATATCTCCCGTCTAATTGCAATATATCGTATTATTGCGGAAAACGTATGATCGTTTTTTGATTTATGATCGTTTAGTTATTGAAAAGTGTGCACAGTGGGAGGTAATTTTTTCGTAGACACAGAGGGGAAATATTTCTCGCGAAATTTGCTTATCGATATTTATTAACGATTCGTTCGCAATTGTACGTTGCAGTTGGAATTGGACAAGCAGATTTGGAATTTGCGCGTCGAACGAGTTGCACGTATTTCCTACAGTCAATATTTACCCGGTACACATTAATCTCATTCACGTTACTATCAATAAATGTCGATGTTTTTTTTTGCGATGTACACGGGCGTAATGTAAGGATATTACAAATGCATCTTGCAATCAGAGCATCTGCGATGACAGGTGAAATTTTTTTCTTCTCTTTTAACCTTTTAAATCCCATTACACTTTCTGTCGCGAGTAGTTTAATTTTAATTCTGACAGTTCGTCGGAGAATAATTTACATCGTCAGGAAAAAGAAGAAGAAGAAGAAAAAAAAGAAATTCATCAATTTGTTAAATCTGAACGAAAAGTTTTGCTAAATTTCTGTGAAAAGTCTACGTTTAATTAGTTCGAGACTGTTGGCAAAGATTAATTCAACAATATGATTAATGGAATACCTTTCACAGAACTGTTTCATTCAATTGTTTCTGCTAGTACAACGTTAATACTGTGAAACGTTATAACTGCGGAAATGAAAGCTAACTCAGTAGTAACTCTGTAACTTTCTTTTAAATTCGAGAACGCATAAGAGAGGAAGATTAATTAAATAATAAATATTAGCAAGTGATATTGAACTCTGCAATTGGATAACTATTTGACTAAAGCCAAATAATAGTAACTAAAATAATAATAATAATAATAATAATAATTGAACTAAAACTAACATAATTTGTAATTTCTTAATTGTGTTAGTTTTACTCAACTTCAATCTCCAACAAATGCATCTTTACAAATTTGTCGAACAACAATCAAACGTCTCGTTAAAATTCGAAAGCAACGTAATAATAATAATAATAATAATAATCAGCGAGCGGCAACGCGATTGCAAACGAGAAATCGTCGAAAGCTTCGAAACAGCCGGACGAAATTTCAGCAAATTCAGCGGCAACGACAGCATCGAAGTTTCATTTGCATTTCATTAATTGGCTGTTGTTAATCGACGTTTCGAATCCGACCGGGGCACTCTTAAGGTTACCAGAAGCTCGATAGAGCAGCTTCGCGTTTTATTTCTTCGGGAGGCGAGATGCATCGATTTTCAGCAGGTGGGGAGCGCCGAAGGGTCGTTCGAACGAAAAGAAGGAAAAAAAAAAAAAGAAAGAAAGAAAGAAAAAAGTCGGGTCACTGTCGCGAAAGATAAGCACGGTTTTCTCGATAGCCGACGATATCAGATCGGATCAAGTTCACTGTCGTCGTCCGTGCCTGCCACGCTATCGCGGAAACTCGCGCCCCGTTCCTTTATTAGGGAGTTTAAAGTCGATAGAGCCATCGTGTTCCATCCGCGTGAGGCGCATAAAAGATCTCCCAGATGGGTTTCTGGAAATTTCTTCCTCTCTCTCTCGCTCTTTTTCTGGCGAATTTTGAGCAAACGTTTCGTTCGTTCGTTGCGAAGGTATCTCGTATATTTTAAAATAAGATCAATCGAATAAAAGTATACTTATCGCACGGTGTGTTTTACAGGACGAGAATAAGATTAAAGCATGTAAAATGTTTTTACATCTGAATTTCAAAGTATCGTGCAAGCATGGAAGTGTAATGTCGGCGTCGATGTGCTGTTAAATTTATCGTCGCCATTTTGTCCAATTACAAACGAGAACACGTCTGTTTAAATACAATTCTCGCATGATTTTATATTACGAGAGATTGCATCTATTAATTTTATCATCATATTGTTCGTGCATTTTGCCATGATATATATTTAGCTGAGATTACTCTATTTTAATTACAGATATAACGTAAGAGTTTAGGTTAGGTTTGTTCGTGTCACTTGTAAAAGTGATGAGGATGAAAAACCACGGCTTGAGATTCTTGCGAATCAAGTGTTGTCCGCGGTCTGAACGCCAGAATAAACAAATAAATATAATTCTCACGTAATATTCTTATTTCTTAGAAAATTCCACGAAAAAAAAAAAAAAAAAAAAAAAAGCAAAAGGGGCAAGCTTTCAGTTAGAACAAAGGAGAGAGATAGAGATTAGTCGAACGATTAGTCGAGTCCTATCGATGAAAAACAGAATCCTGGAAGAGCGGAGTAAAGGACAATACGATGCGAATACAGATACATCATTTTTCCAATCTGCGTGCTGACACAGACACCGTATCTGTAATTCACAGTTCGCATTCGGCGTGCAGTTTACGACGGCGCAGAGATACCGTCTTTCGATTCGTTCAGAGCTTTCACGACGGGACGATTCGTAAGTCACGCTCGTTATCGCGTGAAAATTTTGCTCCTTGTTTCGCTCGTGTCGTTCGGCGTTAATCGAATCCGACGGCTAATCTCGCCAAGGAGTCGGCAACAACTTGACGCTAATGAACGCGATGGCAAATGGTTACTGTAACGTAGATTAGGGCGCGTGTTGCTCCGTTAGGGATGGTTAGCCGAGTTAATCGGTAACCAGCGGTAAGTTAACACCGTACGCCACTGGGCTAAATATTGAATTAGGCAAAGTACCACCGCCGGTCAAACGAAGATGAGCAACACGCAGACTGTGGGATTTGTGAATATAACTGGGAAGACTTTTGACTTTTGTGAAAGTTCATAACATTGCGAATCCAACTGCAGTGACTCAGTAATTTATAGATTGAATTTTTACGTGCAACTATAGTGGTGAATAAATGAATAACGTACAAACAAAATTTATAAAACTGAACGTTATTTTGAAGTTCGTAACACTTATACTTGTACTGAAATTTATGTATATGAATTTGTAAAATAAATTAACAGATAACAGTTCCAGGGATGCAACTAACAATGCAATTTGTTAAATTCTACTAGTTGTTTTATTGACTTTTCTCATTAGTGTTTCTTCTTGTTCAAATTTTATAAATCGCGAATTTTAAAATGGAATTTAGAAATTTTGTAAATTTGTACTGAAAGATTTTTCCACGTATATTTAATCTTTTGCACGTTCTTGCACGATAATGTTGAACAATAATTTGCAACACTTAAAAGTCTAATTATAACGTTCAAATAATCGTAGAGAACGACGTCACTTATCTTGAATTGCTTGAATCGCTCTCCTGGAGGAATTCAACATGATTCTGCGGCACAGTTTACAAGGTCAGATAGATGAGAAGCACGCGTATCTATCTTGATCGCGAGATACACGTATAACCACGAACAGGAAGCAGTTTGTAGTTCATTAGCCATGATTTACGATCTGTTCTACTCTATCAATTTCGTAAATGGTACCTAGGCAATTCCACCTCGTTTATAAATTGCTAAACGCAACATTTCGATGTCGAAAATTCGTCGACTTATTTTTTTATCTATCATGAATTTTTTTGTTAATATCAAAAATAACTGTTTGATCGTTACAACGTCAATTTTCTATCTGCAGGTATCATCTTTCCAATTATACTCGTATAAAAACGTAATTCTACGGTCTAATAATTATAAATAATTATAGTCGAAATATAAAATTCTCATCATTTTGCTTCGTTCTGTTTCTCAGTTCGCGCGAGACTTTCGATTTTCCAACGTTGTCTCTCGTGTTTTTTTTTTTTTTGTTCGAATCATTAACTCGTTCTCGTGTACGTAATACGACGTCCCAGTAAATATAGCAGATGTTGAAGCGTGCACTTCACGAGCCCTTAACTCTTACTTTCTTTCAGCGGAGCTATTGATCAACCTGGCATCGATTCATTAACGTTAAAAATAACCTTGTGAAAATAAGTATTAAGAATAACGAAGAGGATCGGAGAGCCACGCACTATTTTCCCGCTGGACGATCCGTTATATTCCGTTTCTGAAATAATTAATCTCGCGAATGAGACCGTTGGACGTTACTTTCCTTACGATTTACAATTTGCACAATTAATTTCCGATCTCTCTCCAATCATTAAAAATTATTGTGTTGTATTATCATTGAAAGTGATTTTAGCGGGGGTAACCCAGAAAATCGGGCCCCATCAGGTGCAACGCTGATGCAACGAAAATTAGCGATTGGTTGATTTGGGTCACGTGATTCGCGAGGGGGCGTGGAATAGACCTCGAGTAGGAGTGAGGGCCTTTCAGTGAGACGAATCGAACAAGTTGTGCAGTTTTTCGTTGTCAAATGTTTCGTAAAAAGTATTTCACTTGATATTAGAGAGTCTGACAGAAATGGATCATTCTAGTTTAATCAACGAATATATTTACAGTGACAAGTACAAGTAATAATTACAAAAATATAATTACTCGAAAGGGAGGAGGTTGGTACTCTTATTTAGACCGACAAGTACGAATAATATAAAAGATTGCGAAAATATAGATATGCAAAAAGTATAAAAATTACGTATCGAACTATTTATTTAATACGCGTTAGAAACGTATTAAGCTATTCTTTAAAGTAGAACGAAAAAATAATCGAGCGATAGTGTGTTTGATAAGCACATAATTTAACGAATTATCGTTATAATTCTACTCGTTGCTACAAACCCAGAAGAATTACAGAAGGAACACGCCTTCGTCGCACGTTTTCGTTTAATTCTTGCTTCAGGGACACTATATAGAACGAATTATTCGAAACGCGTGCCTCGTTCAGTGACTGAAGAGAAGAATTGAATTTATTTTTAGCTGTTCAAGGGTCGATGAGTAAAATATTCGCAGTTGCATAACCATCCCGGCACGGCCTTTCATTATTCGCAATATCGAGAAATATTTATGGGCATTCATCGGCGTACGAAAGTGATAACCGCCGTCCCCTGAATTTTCTCACGTCTCTCACTCTCGAGAGATATATGCCTTACCTCCGTCTTGTCCGACCTCCACTTCCATCTATCTCACTTTTTTCCCCTTTCACACTTCCTCTGATTACCAGCTGAATTTCATTCTCTATTCCTGTCTTTTTCTCCTGTCCACGCGTGTCTTCTGATCCATTTTATTTTATTTATCCATAAGTGAGAATAATTTCATCGATACACGACCAGCGCGAATGTATCGAAGTTTGCAAAAGCGCGTCTACTATATTCACGTATGAATAATCGTGAAGTATATTTCGTGTATATAATGTATTATATATTCCACGTTAATATCGTTAAATTATATTTATTACATTTTACGTTTTATATTTCAAGAGGAAAAGCAGCGCGCAGTTGCTCAATTTTTTGACAGACGGTAGAATTTCCTCCGTAAAATATATACCAGACCAAGTACATCGGTTCCTAAGCTTCTAACTATTTCCATCAATTTGCATTTCAATCCTTTTCAGTAGGAAAGCCACGGCTCCTTTAAGCTTCGTTCAGATTAAATCACTCGGTCTCTTCACAAACGAGAGCAAAGAAATATAAGCAAAGAAATTCGAAAGGAGACTACGAATTAGCTAGATTGAAAGTTCACGCTCGCGAAAGTGGCAGCCAAAATTCGGGCATATTTTGAAATTCAACTTGAAACTATCAACGTAGAATTGCGAGTGTGACTTTTAATGTCAATTTCATGAAACGTTCCGATTACATTTTTTTTTTTTTACAAAAAAGAAAGAAAGAAAGCAAAATAGTTTTCATCCCATGTAATCATACGTTTCGCCCTGATCCTCGATAATTTGAAATCTTTATCAGCAAACGTAATCAAGAAACTCCTCTTTCTTAATCGTATAACCCTGAGCTTCGGAGGTTAAATCCTCCGGATCCCTATCTTACTGGGATTAGAGCTTCATAGGCCTTGAGCTTTCGAGAGTCCAAGCTTTTTCTTTTCTTTTTTTTAACTGTAACCTTTAAAGGTCAATCTTCGAATTTTCGATTTAAATTTATTCCGACTTATAATTTTCGTCCGTTCAAAGTTCCTAGAGACAATAAACCGAAGAACCCACTCAGCTTCACCTTAGATCAATAGGTCTTGTTAGAAAATCTTGTATGTGTATATACGTACGTATTTCCCACTTGATCGATACGATATAACATTGCTGTATTACTTGCAAGTACTATGTCACTGATAAAGAAAAAAAGATTTCACGATGAATATTAGTTTTAAGGATCAAACATCAATTGCAAAAGACTCATCTCTTATCTGTCAAATATCAGTAGAAAACACGACTACAAGATATACGCCCAAGCGATTCGAATATAATATAAATTTTACTGCGGTCTCGTCTTTTATGGCGCGAACGGTTAAAGTTCAAACAGTGCAAGTCGAGAACGTAGCCGATCGTAAAACACAAACACGATTGCGAATTCCTTTATTTCTTTTATCCCCGTGCGAACGTGTAACTTTGGCAATATCGCGCGAAAAAGCCGGGGAAAGACTGGTCGATCGGCGGATTCGTTCCCAAATATTCGAGGCCCAGCGGGGAGAACACTCGCGCGCAGATGTGTGTGCAGCAAGCAACTAATACTCTCGTAATTCGTGGCCGTTCTATCACGATTGATAGAATCTTTCAGTACACGCGGCTTCCGCTCGCCGAACGAAGAGAACGTTATTTCGGTCCGAGCTGGCCAATTTCTCGTTCGTCGAGCGTGTCACGTCCCCGGACTAAATAGCTCGGGAAACTGGGTCCTATTAAATAACCCTGGGTCGATAATATAGGCGAAGGGAGAAAGAAATGCTCGGGAATGAAACGAACGAACTGCGAGGAAGAAGAGATTGCGCGGGAGAGAGGAAATCGTCAAACTGAAGATTGGGTGCGAGCCACTGACAAATAAGAAGCAGTGAATTATGATCGTTGAAGGAATGTTCTCTCCTGCGTGAAATGTATTTAAGAAAAAACTGCACGACTTGTAACCCAGTACGATTCGTCTCACTGAAAGACTCAGAAGCAACTGTTCCGACTAGGAAATGAAGACGACTTTTTTGCCATAAAATTTTATTGATGCGCAAACATTTGATCACTCAGTACCAGACAACGCCACTCCTACTCGAAGTCCATCCCACGCCCCCTCACGAATCACGTGACTCAAATCAACCAATCGCTAATTTTCGTTGCATTAGCGTTGCATCTGAAGAGGTTCGATTTTCTGGGTTACTCCCGTTAAAATCACTTTCGGTGATAAAATGTACGCAACGTTTCTGTTTTTGAAAATTAGATTTTAACGTAGATTTGACCGTAGACTTTGAGTTTTCAGTTACGCGCGGTATTTTAGCAAGGTACATCAAGATAATTACTTTCTTTGTCGCATGGAAAAAATATATTCTCGCGCGGGAGTCTTGGTAAAATATTAGACGTAAGTGAATTTTAAATCGCACGTTTTTTTTTTTTTTTTTTTTAAAATAATGATTTTAAGCAGTTAAGTTACCAAGCTAGTTCGACTATTTTTAAACATCATAACGTTTCGGAAATGGAAGTTGTCAGCAGCGTGACAAATGGCAAAATATACCTACTAGAGATAGTAGTAATTTTCCTATCGTTTGAAAATTTCTCAAATGTCAAGTTGCAATTCTGCGTTGTGTAAAGATGTTCTCAAAATGAACGATATATGTTAAAAGTCTTTCTTTCGAGGCATAAAAAATTTGAAGCCTGCAGCGGAAGAACAGTGATCGTTTATCTTTTGAAAAACGAATGAAATACACTCAAGTTCTATTCGTTGTTTTTCACGAAATCTGCTATCATTTTGACTCGTCAAATATTATCAATATTATTCCTACTTTATTTCTGATAACGCAAAATGTATTGTAAAAAGTTCAGTTTGTACTTATGTGCTGATAAAAACACTGGACGTACAAGAACACAAGAATTTTGTATCATTTGTTTAATAGAAGGAAATTTAATAATTTTGAGAGTGTACCATAATATTTTTTGTACGTAGGGAGATTTGTTGATTTTTCGCGTTGTGCAGTCGATATTGTGCGTTAAATCGGATTAAATCCAGGCTTAGATTCTGGTTATTTACTTTCGTATTCAACGGTACAGAATTGAAGTTGGTTATTTACTTTTTGTCGCCGCAATGTGTAACTTGACAAATATCGAACAATTCGTGTTTGACTTTTACGACAATCTTTATCTCTCGTCATACTACGGTAATTTATTTTCCAGATTACGTTTATCACTATGTGATAATTAGTTACACTTCTACAAATGTAATTTCAATGCTACTATGTAGATTGAAAAATGTCGTTTAAAGAATGCAGATTAAAAATGCTGTTTTCACTTGTTAACATTTTTCATATAGTTTCTTATACAATCAAGTCTCTTAAATTACTGTCCTTTAATTAAAGTATATACATTTTTTTCGTTAAATTTAATCGACCTATTTGAATAAAACAATAAAAATCGCTATGTAATTTGTCAAATAATCTCATTGTGTCTCAATTTATGTTTCATTACAGAGAGCATTCTATTCTAAATTTCGACAACTCAACTTGAGCTCAGCTTGAAATTAATTTGAAGTCACTTCACTCAAAATGAGCTTCTAATTTAAACGACTCGAAGCGTCTTTCAGTATCCTTCGATACATCCTTCCAAGTCTCCTCGAGATGTTGGTAAACGAGAACAACACTCGTGAAACGATCATTCGGAACTTAAATTTTAGAAGAACGATCATATTAAACTCGAACTCGCTAAAAGTGTCTAAATTGAATTCAAATCGATCGAAAAAAAACTATCAATGATTTTTACGAGCGTAAAAGTGAATTTCACTTCTTCCAGCCATATTGTTTCCACACGCTCCTCCCAAATTTCCATACTCGTTCAAGTATGATATATCGCCCGTCCACCGATATCCCTCCAAGTTTCTCCACTCGAGATGTCGAGCCTTCGAGCGACTGAACCTAAACAAAGCGCGACGCTTCAAACGAACGCTAAGGTCCGTCACTCAGGGTATTGAATTTTCCTCGCGATCGACGTCATCGAGTTTCGTGCAGGGCACGGAGGAACGTTCTCATTCTCTGGATGGAGGATCTTGATGTTCCTGTGCGAGACTCGGCTCGAGCATCATCCAGGACATTTTGCTCCGGATAACCGGACGGTTAGTTAGCGTGACGGGCCTTTAGCTTCGACCACGCTTGTGCACGGTCACGAAAATGAAGAGCCCCGATGAGATTTACCGGGAACGACTGGTATTTTAATGGAGCGGGCCTATGCCTTTAAACGACATTATCTCGGGTGTCCTTCCCTCTACCCTTAGGAATACCAACGGTGCCGCTGTTCGATCGCTGCTTCTCCTGGCGCTCCAATAATATCGCGACACGAGAAGAGGGAGGGAGGGGGGGGGGGGTGGTGGAGAACGAAAGAGGACGAAAACCAGGCGATGGAAAGAAGGACGAGGGGGGGGGAGAGGGGGCACGAAAGTGTGGAAGTTGATAAGTCGAGAGAGAAGAAACGAGGGAGAACGTTGGGAGAATGGAAAGGCATTTAGTAATCGGAATCTTGGAATCTTCAATATGATGGTCGAGTGGGAGAGTATAATGACATAATAATCGATCGCGAAGATTGTCATCTGTTTTCATTTGTTGCTTCAGCTTCGGACAAAGTCGTTTGAGCGAACTTTTTAATCTTGACGTAGAATCAAGCTATTTTTTAACGATAAGATTATCACTCTTTTTATTCTTGTTTCTTGCCTTTGGATGGAGTTATGATTAATGAAATTACTGATTAATCGCGATCAATCATGATTACTGATTATTAAATAATTAATAAGCATTGATTAACGAACGCAGAAAGCAATGTCATTAATCACGAAACGATTTGATTACAGAGTCACTATATCTTCTTGTGTTCTGAAATACTTTTGTCCACAATAAAAACGTTTTTGTAATTTAATAACAACACAGAAAGTATCTTGAAACACAACGAATGTACACTATTTTTATTACAATATTTGTTACAAATTTGTTTTTATTTTATTAGACGACCACAAGGAATTAAAGCAGTACGAAGAATTTTTTCGAATATCTGCAGTTTTTTTTTTAAATTATATCCCCGATACAGAAGATTACAGAAACGAATGAATGGATTTAATGAAACAGCTGCGATCCATTCTTAAGGACATTCTTAAAGTTCTCCTTACAATCCATTCCTGGACTTCCAGAAATCTAGTATGGATTTTAGATAATAACGATGTAAGCTGCGTAATTCAGTCTGGATTTTGCTAAGACCCAACCGGCTTTTGGAAATGGAGATTGAATTGCAGATGGTATTTTTAAGCAACGAGGCATCCATCAATTTCTTATATAAAGAATTGGCACTAAACTAACAATAAGGCTAAGTAAGAAGAAGACTTGGGTAGAAAGAAACAGTCACGGTTGATAAGAGTTAGTGTTTAAGTCATTGACTAAAGATAGAATAGACTGGACATGAAATGGGACTTTGTGTCTCGGAGTCTGAAATACCAGATCAGAAACTCACGAATCACGTGACTCAAATCCACCAATTGCTAATTTTCGTTGCATTGGCGTTGCACCTGAAGAGGCCCGATTAAAATATTAAATTCATTATTTAATAATAATACTAATATTTTCAACATAATGTTATTTAAATCAAATAATGCTACTTGACACAATGTTATTTGAAGCAAAAGAATTTTATTTTAAATAAAAGTTTATTTCTCACGCTTGAATTATGCGCAAACTTTGACACTTTTCTTTATTTCGCGAACAAAGATATAACGCGTTAAACCAAAGCTTGTTAATCAATGTTGGTAAAGTTATTGATACTCCATTATTTAGTCAGTCAGCTTTCCATTACGATGTATGATTTTTATTGAAAAAAAAAAAAAAAAAGGAAGCCATGAAAATATTCCAGTAGATAAATACGTTGTTACAAATTTCAATTTCATACGTTCGTATTATATTTCAACGAATAATTGAACTCTTTGTTGAAAATCAATTAGCAACAAGGGGAAAAAGAAAAATTCAAAGCACGCATTTTGTTCACCACTGCGTGATATTTCGTATTGCTTTCCGCGTTTTCCCTTTTGTACCGTGGCTTCAATGAATTTCTGACCCATTTCTCGTTTTGTAAATATCGCTCGTTGTATTTTATGGACGAGTATCAACGGTGGATAAATGCTTTTCAATTCTGTAAAAGCGAAGAAGCGGGCGAACAACCGGGCGAACGTGTTTTTCCACTGTTGTGTTGGGAGTACATTGTTTAATAAACTGAACATTCCGATATAACAAATGGAATACATTGTTGCGCTGCAAACAATTTGCAGTACGTCTCTTGGGATTGACATTTTGATTGACAATACGCGGTTAGGCATGAAATTGATACCTTTAACGCGTACGTGTACACTTTTACATTTTATTTTACATTTTATTTTAGGCAGAGTATTTTTATAAAAATGATTCGACGTTTTGTAATAAAAAATATATTAGTAGTGATAATACATTTTTATGCACATTATTTTTAAATATATAGTTTTTATTATTTAATAATTTTTTAAATTATTTAGTAATTACTATTTTTTTGCTATTCAATTATTAATTGTTACTTTAATCTTTGAATAAAATAAAAAGTTATTGTTTTAATATATTAACTCCTACTATATTTTTTAATATCTCTTACAAACGGTTAACGTTCATAGTTGAATTTCTCGTTCAAACACGAGCAATACTCCATATCAAATATTATACTTTTCTAAACCTTTCTTTTTCAAGCCTGAATTTCGATGGTTTTCGCCCTCTTCAATATGAATTGGGTTTATACAAATTTTAGAATAGTGTCTGGCAGCATTTATCAGAATTTTGGATTTCTGGCACTCTATTGGCTCGAGTGCAATGCCACTCGACGATTGGTGCAACTGTCAGAAAGATATTTCGATTTGTTCCCGTCTTTAAATGTTTTTCGAAATTCTCGTCAAAGATTCTCTGTTACTGATTTTTAACCGTATTACAAAATAATCGAAATGTTCGGTAAATTTCTGAATGAATTGTATCCTGTTGGAAGGAGAGGCAAATGGTTTCGATATCTTTAAACTTTTTAAACTACGCAACACAGTCGTAAGATGAAAATGAACAGATCTCTCTCGTAGGTTGAATCAATCAATAGCTACCAGTTACCGAGGGACTGCTGGCTATTCTTTCTTTTCAAACATAGTTCTGAGCGAGATCTATCGCAACAACATGCATATGTATATGCAGAAGCAAGGAACGTTCCGCGGAGAGATTTAGTTCCTCACTGTCTTTCGAGGGATTCTTATTAACCTCCTTGCGATCCAATTGCTTTTAATTACTTTTGCCCGGCTAATATTCAGTTGGCAGCTCACTCAATTTACGGATGCAAATTATTAAGCGTTATACGTTTACGAAGTTAAGCATTAAAATAACGACGGTCGGCGTAGCTGGCAATTAATTAAACTCGAGCGCATCTCATGGTTCACCTAAATTCGTACCTCGTACAAATTTCTCGTTTCTATTGTTAACTGAGGTATTTAAGAAACTTTCAAATGCAATATTTACAATATTGTATAAATTCAATTCCACTTTCGTAATTTCTGTCACGTTGTGCATAATTTATGTTAATTTACGAACAATTGTTTCTCGTATTATTTAAAATTTACTGTTGAACTGAGAGAATATATTGTTTCAAGGCGAACTGATAGTTATAACCAAGTAATTCTATTTTCTCTAAATACAATTTTTCACCAATTACGAGACAACATATAAATGCGTTACATTGTTTGATAAAAGTAAAAACTATTACACAGTGCGTACAAAAAGATCGCCATATGTAATTTCCTACTCGAGGTCTACCCCTCACGCCCCCTCACGAATCACGTGACCCAAATCAACCAATCGCTAATTTTCGTTGCATCAGCGTTGCACCTGAAGAGGCCCGATTTTCTGGATTACCCTCGCTAAAATCGCTTTCAGTGATAATATTGAACAAATTCTATGAATTCCATAATTCACTTCCACAAACATTTTAATTGACTTCGACATTAATGTAAATTGAGTGAACGTTACAATATTCCACATATCATTGTATTTACATTAGTAACTGTATTATACGTAATCTGTAAATGTTATGTTAAATTTAATTCTTTCAATAGCTCGTAATTTTCAGCACGAAACCGCGTGTCGTTATCCGTGGTAAAGGGACCGCTTGAAATCGTGCGAGATAGTTCAGACTGTAATTCGCGTTCACACTCGACGAAAGGACGTGCACAAGTGAGCCATTTTCACTTTCGACGCGTCTTTCCTCCTCTGCGATTCTCTCTCGCGCCGAGTCCTTTGGCGTGGCGCAATTAATAATACGGGGTCAAGCGGCGCGCTTTAATGAGATCTACTGTGCACGCGCTTTCGTGAATCTTCGCCAAGCGGTTGTAACTCCTTTTAGTGGCTGCACAATATTACCATTTTCAGTATCGGATAATTTCTCCTTTTCTTTTTTCTCTCTCAAGCGAAGTTGCGAATTGATTTCTCACTCCGAATTGCGAAACTTTTGGCGTCAATTAGCGCGATTAAATCATCCTCGCCGAATAAGGAACAAGTAATTTTCAGCAATAAAACAAAATATAGAAAAGAACTGTTTCAATTTCTTTGTATTTAAGTATTTTAATATTTCAAAATGAGACTCTGAACCTACAAAATTTCCACGACACCAAGCTGGAGTTTTGATTGTTCTAAACTGTAGCGGCCATTAAAAAAATTTATCTAGTTCATCTAATTTCTCAATCTTCTAAATACAAGTATATATACTTTAACTTCGTGTCTCGGTTTCATCATATTTTTCTTTTTTCAACTTTTTTCAACGCTTCCTATTTTTTCTTTTTTCCATACGCTGTAAATGAATGTACGTTCGCGTGTGCACGTGACGTTATGAGCGGCATGAAGCATGTTTCAATAAACACGAGGATTTGAAGCTGTTTGTAAAATACAGATTTATCTGAGACGAGCAAGAGGGAATGGCGGCAATAAATAGAACGATTTTTTGATCGAACAAACGAGAATTGAATTGGATAGGGTGGTTCATGACGGAATCTGGAACGCTGTAATTAATTCGAGAAGCATTGATCCTCGCTTGATGAGATGTTTTAATTAATTCACGTATTAGAAGCAGTTATCAAAGAGACAAGATATCGCGACTACGGTGCATGAATATTATTTTTCCTTTTGCTTTTATTCATTTACATCGCCATTAAGCGAGTATTGTATTTATTATTCAACTGCAATTTATGCAATTTTATTTCGTATTTTTATATCGAATAAGTTTTTTTTTCACTAAATATTTCAAATATTTTGTATATATTTATTTCCGCCTCGATGTATAAAAATCTGCAATCTGTTAATTAAAACGAACACAAATGCAACGACTAAATGATTGGAAAATTATTTTAACACTTGTATTTTAATACGAAAATATCTAAATATATAAAATATAATTACAGTAGTGTATGATAAAGGAAATAATTTGTAAGAGGGAACTTGTGCGACATTATGTAATTTTAATTGTGAAAGATCAAAATAAAATATCACGAATTCGATTTTGCTATAGAAACTGCGAAGAATCCAGATTTCTAATTGGGAAGCTACTCGATTTTAAAATTCTACGGTGAAAACTAGTCAACTATCGAAACGTCTAACAATCTCAAAGAGTGGGCTGTAGACTTTAATTTCGTACATTTTTTTTCAATTTACGTAATTTTTGTACATTACACACTCTCTCTGTACATTTTTACGTCTCTGAGTTATCACCCCGTGCGTAAAACCCCAACAAATCACAAATGAAAATCTTCAAAACGAGAAATCATAAATAAAAGTGGTAAATCTTCGAAACGAGAAAGTTTCGTAGAAATACAAGAATTTACAGTATCTGTAAATTATCTAGACTCACTGCAAAAAAAGAAGAGCAAACAATTTTATTGCTTCTGAAAGTTGGTTCCAATAGTTAATACGCTGAATAAATTATTTTCTGTCATTCGTGTGGAGAGATCAGCAGCTACTGCGTCATTTGGTCGTTGCGTATTTCAAAGCGAGAAAGAGTATTTCTTCATTTATTTATTTCACGTTATTTAGCACGGACGGATAAATTTAAAGGATTACAAATGTTGATAAATGACGAATCGAAACGAGACTGTCGCACGGTCACTGATTTATTTTGCAACGGCGCGATAAATATAAAGCATCATCGAGGACGAGGTAATACGGTGCGCGATTCATACGCTCACCTTTTACCATAATTTCACACGAGGGTTATGTGTTATATAGAGGATGAAGAATGGTCGCGATATATCGTGCTAGTTGAATTATTGAACGTTGAATACGCGATGCTGTTGCATTGGCGCGCTCCTCGAAAGATTGATCGTCGACCACGTACATGTCCGGTGGTCTTCTGTAGTTGGAAGAATTTTTGGAAATCTATGATCTACGATTCGTAATGCGTGGTTCGGAACGAACGAATGAAAATTAAACTTGGGTTGTTATTAGAAAATACAAACGTACATGTTAAATTTTATTATTTATTATTTATTGCACTGTGTTTGACGTTAGTTTTATTAATTTAATTTTGATTCCATTAATTTTTAATCGGTTATTTGATTTTTCACTTTGACATTCAGATCGAAGATGCTGCTTACTGCTACGTTGGCGTTATTTTTATTAAAGGTAACAAGACATGGTATTTTCTTTATCTCAGTTGGCAGCAATTTGTAAAATACCATTTCTTGTTAGTTTTGATAAAAACTAGTCTTTGATCATTAAAATGTAATTCGAAAGTCAATAATCTCAGTTCCGCGAGATATTTTGCAATAATGTGTAACACTCGAATCTCGTCAAACTTTTCACATAATGTTCAATGGAGGAAATATCGGATGATGAACGAAGTAGGAAATGTATGAAAAGAAAATTGACGCTACTATAAATTTTATATCCATTACACCTAATGGATAATAAAACGCAACTGTTTGATAGAATTTAATTTTATTTAATTTAGATATCGTATTTTTTATTCTTTCAGCTCGACCGTCCAAATTTTCCGCCCCGCGGAACAAAACCTTGCGCCAGGTCTATTACGCACCCTTCATATTTCATCCTATCAAGGGAAAGCGAGGTGGAAGCACGTACGGTGGCCCGATTAAATAGCAAAAACAGCCGGTCTGCGCGGGCTATCCAGTGAGATAAGCGTCGCACGAAAACGAGATATACGGTAAGTAATTCAATTCGCAAAAAAGCTTCATTTATCAACAACGGCCGGAGGACCGACGAAGGGAGGAGGACAGTCTCTCACGGAGAGAGGGAATGAATTAAGGATCGTTCGAGTAATCTTCTTTATTTTCTTCTTTTTTTCAACTTTGGTCTCAGCCACTGACTCGTCTCATCGATTTTGTTTTACGAGCCGTTTAGAGAAGCCAGAGTGACGTTGTTTCGTTTCATCTCGAAAGACGAATCGTGACAATCTAGTTTCTTTCCTTTTTTTTGTTTTTTTTTTTTTATTAACGACCAAGCGCAATCGATCAATTGGGAAGGCCCTTATCATATTTCTTATGCTGTCGCGCGGTCGTTATACGAGCTGCTTCGGAGGCCATATTGATCGGCTCTATAAATTAAGAGATAGAAGAAGCGAACTTCTTGAAAGTTCGCGTTGGACTATTTAAGTGTATGGTGTTCTCTCTGATAAATTCGCGAAAGCAATTTGCATCTTTTATTGAGAAGTTGAACGGCAATTAACAGGAATTAAAGAATTAAATAAAAGCGGAATTGATCAGTCTGAGCTTCCACTGAGAGGCTCGTGTATTGTACCGAATTGCAGACTGGAGTCGGTAGATGCGAATACAAATGGAAACGTAACGGAACGTTTTGGAGTAACGAATATTCAGTCTTTTTCGAAATGGTGTCGAACCTTTATTCGACTCGATATTAAAAATCTGTAGAAATCTAGAAAATTAGCTAGCGTAGGCACGGACATATTTGGTATAAATAAAATTTCGAAATTTTGATTTTATTTATAGTGGTTAGGTTGATACTGAATGAGGTAGATGAAGATGAAGCATGAAGCATGAAACATGAATGTACGAATACAAGATGGGATTCTTAAAAGTCAATTTTTTTCAACGAAAATGATACACGAAAATTGGATGATCCAAAAACTCATTAATATTTAATTAACAATTACTGAAATAACGTCACGTTGTAGTGTTTTCATTCGAATTTTTCTTCGAATTTAAAAAGTTCCACGCACTAGAGGAGTATAATTTTTACACATTACGCGTCACAGGGAAAAAATATCACGATCCTTTGAATTCCTTGCAAATGACTCGCAAGAAACGGGATAAAAAAAATGTTGCAAGTGCAGAAACGGTATGCAGCTTCGAAAGCTCGGTCGTAAAAACCGATTGAGGCGCCAAAACGTGTACGAAGGGGGAGTTGCTTTTAATTGAGCGTCGACCGCGCATCGAACGCTTTTTTGTCCCGCGCTTTCGCGAATATTCGTGTTCGCCGGTTGGCGACTCCAATTCAGGACCGAAGAGGAATAACAACGAAGAGGTAGGCTCGTAACGACGTCGTCGTTCTTCTCGTTGCGTCACATCTATCCCTCCGTGTGCTTCAACACGTCGGTAAATATTTACAAGGGTTGTGTGCGCGCGTAGATGTGTGGATCGATTAAAATACGGCGATGTGCATACACCTCTGCTCAAAAGTTTCGTATCGGCTTTTGAGATTCGCGGCTCACGGATGGAGACGAACGCGTTTCAAAATTTGCGATTCGATTTATTTGAATCTTAACTGTTAATATTTTTGAATTTCGACGAACGTTATTTGAAAGAAATTCAGTTCACGGAAATATCCGGAGCCTTTTATTCGCTCGTTCATTTTCCAACGCGTATTTTACAGGAATTTGTTTATACGGATGGACGAGGGAATAGTTTTCATTTGGCCGTTCCATTTTCGTTGTTCGGGGCGAGATGTGCGAGATACACCCTCGAAAAGTCGTTTAATACAAAGAAGAGTGTTACACGATGTGAGAGCACGCGGGGAAAGAAATTCCAAGGTCGCAATCATATTTTTTTTAAACAAGCCGCTGTATTTTTATCGATGAACAAGCGATACCTGCTGGCCACGTATTTTAAGCCCCAGCGAATAAACTACAGGTAACAAATTGGGTCTACCCGACGATAATCCCTTTTGAAAAGATAGAAAATTGTTTTGTTTATTATACAATAGGTATTACAATTTTTATGCATTTTGTATACCCTAGTAACTCCCTATGAACTCATAAAGATCCACAGTCGGCTCAACATTGCTATGAAATACGTAACATTAAAATTTCAATGACTGCATGTAACATGCAATTCTTTTCTTTCTTTCAACAAAATTAATAAATTCTCCTTTTCTTCTCGTCGATAAAATTAATAAAATGCATCGACAAAGAGAAAAAATCTAAAAATACACGGTATTTGTAGTCAGTTTATTTTGCAATCGGTATATCAATTTGTGGAAAACTAAAACGAAAGCTGTGCTTTCCTCTTTCGAACGGAACTAAACTGTTAGGTTAGTGAGCTAAAATAAACAGGAACGAACGACCAAAGGACCATTCTACTTGCAATCGGCTACCACTTTAGAATCCAAACACTATACAGAAGACTGTATAGACTAAACAGAAATCAAACTGTACCAAACGAAATCAGATCACTATTAGTTGGTTATTCAATTAAAAAAAAAAAAAAAATTGCACGACTTGTACCCCAGTACGATTCGTCTCACTGAAAGGCCCAGAAGCAACTGTTCCGACTAGGAAATGAAGACGACGTTTTTGCCGTCTAAAATTTTATTGATATGCAAACATTTGATCACTTAGTACCAGACAACGCCACTCCTACTCCTACTCTACCCCACGTGACCCAAATCAACCAATCGCTAATTTTCGTTGCATCAGCGTTGCACCTGAAGAGGGATTACCTGCGCTAAAATCACTTTCAGTGATAAAATAAAAAAATTAACGGGGACTTACAGAGAAAACCATCGTATCTGTAATTAGCCACAATCGGTACTCCTTTTTATCGAACGAAACGGGAAATCAGGTAAGTTAATTTCCCGGCGAATTTGCCGAAACACAATCGAAATGCGCGGTACAAAGCAAACGGTGTCGGGCAAACGCGTATCCTCGGATCAAAGTAATTCGTACGCTTTGAAAATCCCCGCTTGGATTTCCCAGCAGTTTCCTTTCACTCCGCCTCGCCTCGGCGAGACGGGGAAATACGATATGACTTTAAAAACCGTCATATTCGCAGTCCATTTTTAGCGTTAATAGCACTACTGGAGGTCAGCCAGAATACATGAAAGAGAGCACTTTCATACGCCGAGTCCTGAATGCGGGTTCGAACGTTTTTTTCGAGCCCATCTTCCATTTCGCGCCTCGTTTCTGCCCTCCCCATTTCTCTCTTTTTTCCCTTCTTTATTGTCTTTTCGCTTCTCTCTCTTTCTCTTTTTTTTTTTTTTTAAAACTCTCCACGTCCTGATGAAATTGCGCGCGAATCCGCTTGAAATGCCATTTGCAAGAACTCTTCGCGTTCGATCCTCTTCCACTGAGGAACAAACGATACCTGCCTGTCGCTGTTGCGGCGTAGAAACGGTCTCGAGTAATCCAAAAATAAGTTTGAATCTTTAGGACACAGGAAGTCCTTTGCAAGTACACGTTCGAGTGTAGCGAGATTCCGTATCCGTAAACAAGAGCGATTTTTGTTTTGTTAAACGTGATATCGTTATTTTTGCACGAAAACGTTTGAAAGCTGTAACATTTTTAGACAAGTCAAAGACATTACGTCGTTTTATATCGTAAGAGGCGTAGAAAAATGTTACAATTACAAATGGCTGGTTTTGGAAATTCGCGATTATTCGCCTAGAAACGTGTCCTTTGTGGATTGCAGTCAGCCGCAGATATTGAATTTGAGTGGATATGGAGGTTTTACGTAAGGACCCTGTACCTATATTCGAACTTAAACGCGATAGTTCCGAATGTTTCGCGAATACTTCCGGAAACGGGAACAATACTTCCAAGTATGGACTTGAACAGACTTTGAACGCTGGTACATAGAAATGTGATCGAGCACCTCGTAAATAGATAGATTCAAATTCGATTCTCTCGAAAACCAACTTTTTTCACCTCCCACTCGGTTGTATCGTTAGTGTTCCATCACGGGACACTATAGGTGTTTTGACCTATAGTCCCTTCGCCAGAGATTTCTCTTATTTATTTATTAGACGAAGCATGTTCAAATGTCGATCGATCTCGCGTTCAACTGACAACGAGACTATCGCATCTTATACCACACTTTTGAATTTGCGTTCGAAAATCGCGCGGAACACCGGCCGGTTTTACGTTTGCAAATCCGTCTCTTGCTTAGACGAGGCGAACACGATGCTGATCTTGAACGAGTTGCCGGCCATGGGCTTTCCTATTGTGCGCGGAGAGGGTGTTTCGCTGGCTAAGAATATAAAAGCCACTTGAAGGGGATGGCTTCGGATGACTTGGAATCGTCGCCGCGCACGCTTTTAGGGAACGTTTTAAGTCAACTGGTGTCCAAGTGGATCACGTTCGCGTCTTTCAGCTGCACTTCAGTCAGTTTCTTGTCGAAGGAAATAATATATTTGACCGTCCGATAAAATCGTCGGCATTTGTTAGCTCGGTATTTAAAACCAATTTTATCAAACCATTGTGGATATTTATGTAAATTTGTATTTCTGATTTGATCGAACTTGGGTCTAGTATCGAAATTAATTCTCTGGTCTTTGTACAGGGTGGTGACTGAAAGATACCGAATGATACAAAACAAAACTAACGTTTCCCTCAAATGACCGCCATTTTGAAAATGGACAAGTTGTGACTTTTTCAAATCCTTCAGTCTTTCAGTGGCTCAAGAATATTTCTTGAGTTTTCTTGCCTGTTTAATTTTTCCTTACGCTTTCATATTTCGCGAATGCTAATTATTCTTCCATATCGATGGTGTTTGTACCGATTTGATCGATCCACTTGTTCATGCTTTTGAATTCGTATTTTCACAAACTTGAGAGAAAAAGACCTATTTATTTATGAAATATCGCAATGAATATTATACTTTGATATTCCATGTATCTTAAGAATTCAGGTTATTCTCTATTAAAGCAAAGGTATTTCGTCATCCAACGAGATCGTGGGCATTTATTGGTTTGATATTTAAAGCGAGTTTTATTAATAGATTGCGGATGTTTATGCAAATTCACGTTCATGCAGGTACTAAATGTTGCGGTGAATGTTGTACTCGGAATATTTTACACGTTTCTGTGTATTACGCACGACGTGTGCAGTTTTGCACGTTTAAATTTCTTGCAAATGCGAAAACATCCGCGCGCGGAATAATAATTATAGAGCGAGTTCTCAAGAAAATGAATATGGCGTTAAAATTATCAGACGCTTCTTTTTATATAACAAGTACGTCATACAAGTAATTATACAATAGTGTATAATCACGTGATTTTAATTATAGATCCACTTATCTTTAAGGGCACTTCTTTGTCAAATGATTGAACATTTCGTCATCGCTGGACTTTATTTGTTCTTTCAACAGTGTCTTAGATATTTATATTTATATTTACATTATTTTATCTCTCACGTTCCTCTACAGTCTACAGTCTATGGGTTTCATTGTTCAAATTAATCGTGAAAGTACGAAGCAACTTTGCACTTGGAAGCATTTTTCACACGTGTAACATTTCTCACGTACGATTCTTTTTTACTCTTTTTCCACACAGATTGCGGCACGGAATTTAATTACATTCGTAAAAACACGGATTTGCATAAATAACCGCGGTGATCGCTAAATACGTTATAAGTTATCCCAAACAATTTTAAAAATATTTTTCGCGCTTTTCTTACAACTTCATTTCATACAATTTCTTTTTCCCACTCGTGAAACTCTCCTCCTACACGGTGGTAGCATCAAAGAGATATGTACCTACATACGTCTTTGCTTGAACACGTTGTAATACAATCTCCAACATAAATATTCGAATCCGCAAACATTTACAACGTCGTTTCTTCAAATTAATTTCAACATACGACGCCTCTTTTATCTACCCCTCGAGGTAGATACCCAAACTCTCCCTCTCGAGAGAACTATAAAAGAAAATCCCAAAGTCCAGTGGATCACGATGAAATCACGTCGAGAAAAACGACGTGATTCGCTGCGACGGTTAAAATGACGTCGGCTTTTTCGATAGATCGCGCGAAGAGCGCGGACTCTTTCACGTGCCGCCCCTTTTCGAAGCTCATTGAGTCGGATTTTACGCATCCGTCCGTCGTTTCACGGCGAGCTGCGTGAAATAAAATCCGCGAACGAACGGAACGAAAAGCAGAAAACGTAGAAAAACGAAGGAGAAATGAAAGAGGGCTTAGCGTTCGATGTGATTAAAGCGGAGAACGCGGTTTCGAGCGTGCGTTGAAATACACGTGAAACGCGCATCGAGGAATTATTAATAAATCGTGTATGCGCCTTCACATATCGATCTCGATCGAGGTGAGATTTCCCGACGAAGAAGCACGTAAAAATGTTTCTCTTCTTCCTACGCATTTTTGATTTTCGTTGCAACGTTTGAAAGAGGAACGTGCTTTCAATAAATAAAATCGTCCGTAACATTCGCAGATTCTTTAAAAAACGTGCATTAGAGACTAAATCGAGATCTGTAATACATGGAAGTAAAAAAAAAAAAAAAAATTTAAAAAAAAAAACCCCAGTACGATTCGTCTCGCTGAAAGGCCCAGAAGCAACTGTTCCGACTTTTTCGATAGAATCGATAGAAAACAAATTACAGGCGCGATGGCTCAGTAGTACCAGACAACGCCACTCCTACTCGAGGTCTACCCCACGCCCCCTCGCGAATCACGTGACCCAAATCAACCAATCGCTAATTTTCGTTGCATCAGCGTTGCAACTGAAGAGGCTTGATTTTCTGGGTTACCCCCGCTGTAATGTTAAAGACGATGCGTTCACAAGCGTAACACGGACCCTTGATTTCATACACATTAATTGCTCCGTACAACATATACGTAGATTCGTCAATTGAAACACACTTTAGACAAGAAAAAAAGAAACGAAAAAGAAAAGAGAAGAAGATGGGGTTATTGGGCAATTCGATCAGGTGTTTGCCTCTTATTTATTCTTCTTTTCTCTCTCTCTCACCACGAAGACACAGAAGATGCGCTTTCACCGGATCTAGGAATAGCCAGCGGCAACGCGTCATATTATTATCGTTGCCATTAAAACATCCCCTTTAGTTAGCATTTCACCTTGCAACGGACAAAGTGTCGTCGGTGTGTGTTGGAGGGTGTACCCGCGACAGAGAGCCGATCTTACACGCCACTGCTCGACAAAGTGAACCGGCGTCGTGCACGTATTAATATCTAGGGCCCACGGCTGGCACCCTCTCTCTCTCTCTCTCTCTCTCTCTCTCTTTCTCCTCCTTTGCCACGGGGTCGCTTCTGACGTTTCAGCAATCTTCGTCGTTCGGGATATACGTTTCTCGGGGTGGATTGATAGACGTTCGGGGCGAAAAGGGGCGGCCAACGTGGCCTCGGAATATTATTTCGATTAGAAAATTCGCGTTACACCCGCTCGATCTCTCTTCGTCGTCCTGTCGTCGAGCGTATTTGCAGCGGAGCACGACGCTTCGTGTTCTTTTTCTCGGGTACGCGAGCCCTCTTGCAGGAAATTGAAAATAGGAGAGACTTCTTGGGTGATTTGGGATATTTTTTTCTCTTCTTTTTTCATGCGCTGTTCGCGAATGTATTTGGATACTCATCGTAGATACGACGTTTTTTTTTTTTTCGAATTACTATAACATTATATAGTAATAAAATTTGGAGTCAATTTTGGAGTGTGTATGAGATTAGTATTGTAAATGTATAATAACTGTAAAATGATAAGAGACTGACAGTATCATTTTAGAAATGATTTTGCATGTCTCGTAACTTCTGTATACACTTTTCTTCGATTTCATTTGGTTAGATCGTATAAAAATTTATACGTGTACTACGTAATTGTCGTTGGAAATATGCAAAGTCATCGATAAATATTTCATGGATATCGATTTCTAATCCATCTCCCTCGGTGCTTGCGTTTGTCTATTTTCCTTGCTTCATTATACATTCTTTTACTCCACATCTTTGCATCGCGTTATACGGATTATTTCACGTAGTTGGCATACGTTAAACATTCCATTACAATGATTGAAATTTGACTTTATTTCGTACATGTATTCGTATAAAAATAAAAGTGTGATAAAAATATTAGGAGACGCAATTTCTTTAGAGTAGAAATTGTCTTTTAGATTCACATCGAAACGTAAATATCGAGAAACTTTGCACGTCGGAGTGCAAATTAATACACAAATAAAATAAAATAGTACAATAAATCGCAATTTCTATGTTTATAACGAAACAGTAACGGTTGTAGCATGCTTAATTTTTGCATTTTCACTTTCGGTGAAAATAAAAGTCTCCCCGTCGAAAATAAAAATTCAATTTTTCGTCGTCACACTAGCTAACAGTGAAAAATTATATCAACGGTTGAATCTATCTTAGTTGCGTAGGATATCCTATATCCTGTATATCCGTAGGATATCCTGTGTCCTGCAACTTTTCCCAGCGTCCTTCACAATTTACGACGGAAAGTCTTTGGTACATTTTTTTAAAAGAAATACGGGTATTGGAGAGGTTCGAAACGGGTTCAAGTCTGTTCTTTGAAAGTTTCGTGTCGGTGCTATGAAAGTTGATGCGATGGCGCGGTGGATCTTGAAACACTACGCGAGATCGAGTGAGATCGAGTAATTGCGATTCGCGAAAAATGTTTGTATAAATGGTATTTGTATTTTCCGAATTTTCTATAGTTCTTACTTTATATTTTTTTACTTTACATTGGACGTGTTTCACGCTGTAATTATTTTCATAAAATACAAATGTCGTTTAAATTTTTAATTAAATTCCCTCGATCCTATCATCAATAAATTTGAAACATATTTTACATCTTACTGTCATAAATAAATCATTTAAAGTCAACCCCAATAATGTACTACACACGCGTGTTCAATCGTATGACATCATTTTCCAGATACGCGTTGCTATGGTATTTCAGTCCACGTTACTTCCATCATATTCTACGCATTATTGTACGTTATCACATTCCCCAGTTGCATAGCTAATGACGTATTAAAATCTTCCACCGTGTAATTCATTGATCGAGAAAAATTAATTTCGCGACATTTCGTGACAAACGTTATCATCCACATTCGTCAGTTATGCAAATACACGTAATGTCTTTAAACGTTCGTATAAATCTCGGCAACTCAATATCATATCGCGAGCGATATATTCGTCGTATCGTATTGTGTGATAAAATATTATTATTATTAATGTGTTAAAACAAGCACGCGTCAACAGCAATTTACTTTAACCGTGAGAAGATCGTTAATAGTGATCGGTGACACAGAAATGATGGAAAACTGATATTTTATGTCTTTCACGAACGTCGTTTGAATAATTTGAAGAAAAAATTCGTTCCCTCTGAATTTCATCATTTTCCCGCGACAGAGGGAAACCTTTTTTTTTTACGGATTTGTATATCGATTACAGAAGATTCTCTTTCACTGCGCGGCGTTCAAGAGGATGATGGAAACGGAACGATCCGGAGAACGTGAATTAATATCTGACTTTCCATGTGAAGGGGAGTAATGTTTAAAGGTTACGTTTCGAGATTTTCATGCCGTCTTTTTTTCAAGCGGGAAATTTAAAAATGTGTAAAAAATTAGCTTCGCTCGTACGATCTTAATGAACTGAAGTTTAATTGAGTAATATAAATATAAAATGTGATATAAATATAAAAAGAATTTAAGATGAGATTTAAAAGAGAAGTTTGACGAAATTTGAAAGAACGTTATTAATTTCGAAGTACACTCGCGTTAGTTGCGAGAAATTCTAAGAAAGTGCAAGAAATGCAAATAGTTTCTACATTATTTGGCGAGAAAAGTATAACAACTGTCCATCTGGGTAACGTTACGACTATGAATCTGCAGAAAAAACACTACTGAAAAAATATTTTCACTAAAAATTTCAAATGTTGAATTTCAGTCGACAAATTTTCCCTCGCCGCGAATTCTGTCTGAAAGTTCTGACATGTGTTACGAAATTAATTTAAATTTAATTTCAAAGGTTTCCGCATTTTGTCATTTTCGTATAACGTTACTAAATATCACTAAATTTATTATCAAAATATTCATTATTATATTTACTACTATTGCAACGATAAAAACTTTCTGAATCGATCGATCGTGATACAATGATTTCAACAGCCATTCGTGCGAGATGCTCATTCAGACGAGCGCGATATTTATCTCGTGCAACTTTTGGCCAAAGCCTTTTGTACGGGGCACAATAGCAAATCATGGAACTTGGTTCGTGAACGAAGGATTCACCGAACTTTTGTATCCCGCTGCGTGATAATTTCTACGTGGAAGCAGATTAGAGGCATTGTTTCGAGTTTTCTCGGTCGTGGTTCGTGGTTTGAAACGCCACCGCAGGTGGTCGGTTTTCCATCTGAAACGGAAAACGGCTTTACAGCGTGTCACGCGTGCGACAGCGTTTCCGTTGGTTGACTCCCAGTCGATTCGATTCGGTTCGGTTCGGGACTCGTGGCGGATCCCGAGTGACGAATTTTCCGCCACTTGCTCGTTGTTCAGGTCGATCAGTGAGATCAACAATACTCGAGGACTCAACGGGTGTGAATTGAATGTCAAGGACAGGAAACCTATCGACGAATCGAGAGCGATATTTTTAGCGAATATTTTTACTGACCTATATGGAACGATCTATTTTTATCTTGGAAATGTTTGCGATGTTGACGAGCGGAGAAGATGGATTATGTTGTACGTTGGGATTCTGCGTGAGGATTTCGACGAGCTATTATTGGCTTGCTTCTATCTGCGACGAATACATTTTACTTTTTAGAGTCGTTCGACGATGAAACGAAACAACACGCGTTTGCGTCTCTGCTGTGATGGAACAGAAGCTTGGACGACGAAAGAGGGAAAGCCAAAATATTAAATGTTATATTTCGAAGAATCTCGAGTTTAAAATAAATAAAGAATTGCCTCTGTCTCCTTCTGTCTAAGCGAATCAAAAATTTAATCCAATTGGGACACTGAAAGTGAAAGTGGACCAATTCCAATACTCAACGAACTGAGTGATTTGCTGTCTAGGTTACACTCTCGTTTGAAGTTTTACGACAGTTTTCCTAATTCTTCGTAAACATTCGATATTTCAATACTTTTATTATTGCACGAAATATTGAAATGTTAAAATCTTTTTACCATTGTTCGATCATTCCTTTTCTGAAATAAATACACCGACTATTACATAGTACAATCAAACTTGTAAATACAAATGCTAGCATAAAATATCGAATGTGTAACGATTGACTGTTTTCGTTTTGAAAAATGTTGCATCACGTTTGAAAAAGGAAATAACAAAAATGTAACACGTACTGTAAATTGGAAATGCGGACGTACGTTCAGTCCACAATTTACTGTGACGTGAGAATGATCTAGCAGCTTTAAGGATATCCCAGTGCCAAACAGGCTTGGAAATGCTTATGCAGTTGTTTCACCGATCGAATGTTCCAGTGTCTTGGGCAAGTAGTTTGACAAAAGCTTATATTCGAGATATTATGGAAATTCGAGGGGGCCACGTGCATTGAACGACTCGGGGACTTTGTTTGTTTAATCAAACGGATTTTACTGATTGTTCTAGTAAAAATGTATAAAATTGTTGAGTGAAATAGTATTGAGAGAATATATGTTGTTTGGTATAAGTGACTGTTTAATATGTGCTTGCAGCGTATATCTGTATATTTCGTTTATAAATCGCGATAGTGTACGTAGCATAATTGATATAAACATCAGAATATCGATCAGACCTTATTAATATTCTAGAATAATATTAGGACGTTGATATTCCAAAGTTGAATGTCATTAATTTTGCCAATGAAATTTAATAAAAATTTTGAATGTTTAAATGAAGAAAATGCGAAACCCTCGAGATTGTAACTTTTTGATACGTGATAATTTTTATATTACTATTTTATATTAACTTTCGAGATTCGACGCGAATGAATACTTTCATAAATTCTGGTGATTAAAATTCAACGTCCAAAATCCTGCATTTATATCAACACGTACAGAATTAACGTAAAATTGTGCATAAGCTCATCGTAGATTGAATTAGACTCACTGCAACCTAATTGTAATTGGCGGAACACCTGCAACCTAATTATAATCAAAGATTCAATTCGTTGTAAATGAATTGAAAGCCCGATGTATTATGGATTTTGCGCAATTGCGACCATGTGTAAGTTTCCCCGTTATCTCGGCCAAGTTTACGATAATTCACGATTGAATTTGCTACAAATACCACATAATGAGCACCGTACAAATTGTCATATTCGAGTGTAGTATATTTCATGTAAATTAATTTCAAATTCCTACTAAGCACGTCTACCACTATGTATGAGTAATGAGACGCGTGTTTCTCTTAATTAAGGGAAAAATAAAATGTTGTCCATTGAACGTTGAGACTTATCGATTACACCGAGTCGTGGCTTTTAAAATAATTATTTTTACGCTTTCTGCGAAATATATATTTATTTTAATGCACGTGATCTTTATACGTTTATATATTTTTAATGCACTGCAATTTTTATGGATGTTTTTAGATTTTTTTCTCAAATTCGACCGATATATATATTTAGATGTTATTACATCACATAAAAAGATCCAATAAATTGTACGAGAACAATTGTTCGAAACGTTTCGTCCAGGAGTCACGTTGATTAACTTCACGGACAAGACAGTTTCAAAATTTTAATTTAAATTTAAATTTCTGAATTTAAAAATTTCAGACCTTTTCCCTTCCTACTATTTACATCGTCTTGTTGCAACGAGTGAAATTTACTTTTCAAGAATCGACGATTGACTTTGAAAGAGAATCCTTTAACGCGTTTGAACTTTACAGTTTTCGAGAAAGAAGTCTCGCTCTGCCACCCGCCGCACGGGATGTGAAAGCTTCACGCTCTGAAACGAGGTCAACTGGGTCGTCTTGGTACGGATTTTCTACCATTTTAATCTTTCACCGTCGATCCTCTATCGTCGATTGATCGCGAATTAGCGAGGAGTCGCGCGGAACGATGTGAACGAGGCTTTAAAAGGGGGGCTGCGCGATCGGGACGCGCTCAGGTGGCGCGCGCCGCGCATGCACGTACGATTTTCGCGGGGTTCCCCGTGTTCCGCGCGCCGTGTCGGCCCTTCAGTAGGCCACTGTCATTCCGTCGAGCTGCATCTTGCCCGCGGAGTACAATTTCTCCCGCCCACGCGTGATACGAAGCCGCGCGAATCCAAAATCCGCCGCCGGAAGCCGAATTTTCCCGCGCGATCGCCAGAACCAACCCTTCGGGTTTAATTCTTCGACTCTCTCTTGCCAGCCACAAACTGCTCTCTACTGTCCAACCATTTTCACTGCTACTGTCTACCGCTACGTTGCGTTGCTTGCTACATTTTCTTCGGTCGATCGTCGGATCGATTGTACGCGTACATGTGGATCCGACAACGGTACCCTTGAATCACCTCCGCCGTTGCACGCCCGAGATGTTGCGGTTCGCCACGACCGCCCCCCTCGCCAGCTGCTGCTCTTTGATCGTGAAACTCTCACGCCGAGAATCGCGCCTCGTACTTTCTCTTCTTTTCTTTCTTTCTTTCTTTCTTTCTTTCTTTCTTTCTTTCTTTCTTCTTTCGCTCCGCGAAAAAGTGCGCGTGTCACTGGAAATTGAAAATTGCTAGAAGGTGAAAGGGGGACAAACTTTTTGCTGTTATCGTTGCGATTTAAAGTTCCCGCGTGCCTTTCCGAGAGTGTCAAGTAGATTTCTTCTGATTCTAGAAAGTAATGTTGATTTCAACTTTACGGGAACGTGACGACGATGACTGTTTGATTTGTAATCTTTGTAGGATGATTCTTCTATATAAATGGCTTCAGACCAAAAAAAGTAAAAGAAAAGTGAGGATAAATCATAAATATTTTTCAACGTTTGTCACGTTATCCCGTGATAAATCATCTCTTGATCCCACAAGCAAAAAAGATACGAGTGTCAAAATTTTCAGATAGACAACGCTATGAAAGTAAAAATACGTATTTATCAAGTAAAAAATATCTTTGTGCAAACTTGTTTTTGAAAATTTCTTGAAAATCAAGCGATTAATTTCATTTCTTCTTCTCAACTTTGCGACTTGAAAAGTACAAAATGACGCACAAAACGTTATTTTCTGAAACCTCTCTTGCACTCGAAGGATTGTTTATCCCACTTTGCGACGTGGGATAACTTCGAAAAGGAAGGCAAATATTATTTTTCAAAATTCCTCGTCACGTTGCTTCCTTCTCAAGCAAGTTTCTTCTCAACTCGAATCACGAATCGTAAAAATTCATCAAGTGCAAATTCTTCCGTTCCTTTTATTTATTTGAACAGATTCTCTCGTTTCGCTTTGTCCGAGCAACGAAAAACAAAGGTACTTGCGACGGTCTCGCGGGGACAATGAATTCCTGTAATAATAACGTTCACCTCATTTAAGCATTCGCGTAATTAAAGATTCAGAAATTACACCGTTGCGACCTATTTCCTAAATATCCAGCCGGATCGCGAGTTTCTCAGTGAAACGCAAAACTTGGCAGTTACCTTGCCCCTTAAAAGTGACAGTTCGCGTTTGCTGGCACTCGTGACTGTGCACGTGTCTCTGAAAGAGAAAGAAGAGAGAGAGAGAGAGAGAGAGAGGAGTGGAATTTAAAACGACTCGAAACCGTCTCCTTAATTAGACAGTGATTCTCTCTTTTGTCCCTTTCAATCCGGAGGCTTTTAATCTGTTTGTATTTGCCTTGGACCGGATCGTGTTCCCCCTTTGTACACTGTGTTAGGCGCAGGAGACTCGCCTAAAAGGGGAGCACAGCCAAGCACAAAGAACACCGAGAAAAATCGAGAGAAACGTTTTTTGTCCATTAACGCGACACACGCGTTATCCGCGTTCTCTCGAGTTACCGCGCCAACCTGGCTGAAAAGGCTCGGCGGTCGCTTCAAACGCAACTCGCTTTCGCGGCAAGTTGCTCGAGGGTAGCTTTCCCCGGGAAAAATTCTCTCCCTCTTCCGTCTGGTGGTTTCTTATTGTTCGATGGTGCAACGTGCAGCTTCGACTGCGTTTCTTCTTCGTTCGAGGTCTCGACGCATCCGTGCATAAGCGAAAGCTTCCAAGGGGATTAATTTTTTGTTACGTCTGAATTTTGATTGTTGCCATTCTTTGAGTCATTCAAAGATTCGACGATCAATCTCCGTATCGTTTTTAGCGGCACTTTGACGCAGTTGTCTTTCACGGATTTTAATTTCAAGTAGTTGTCGTTTCACTCTACGAGAATCCCGGTGATTCTGTTTCCAGAAGAATGTTCCACCTCGTAGAAACTAGTTGTACGATCCTTTGAAACAAAGTTTAGGTTTGACAAAGTCTAACAGCGTTTCCACCTTTTTCCAGCGGTGCGAAGATCTCGGAGATTCTGCAAGAACGTTCCACTTTGTAGAAATCAGTCGTAATCTCTTCGAGTGAAGTTTAAACTCGAGATTATCTCATTTTCAATCTTCTCCGATGGTATTTTGTTCGATGGAAATCGATCGCACGACCTCGAATTAAGATTTAGGTTCCAACTCGTTAAATTGTCCAATGATATTTCCACGTAATTAGAAAAGTTTCGAGAACTCTGCAAAGATATTCCATTTCACGGGAAAAGTAGATCGTAAGTCGTGTTTTTCCAATCGCCAAACGGTAAAAATTCTTCGAGAATCTCTTCCGTTTTGTCAAACATAATCACGCTTCCTGAGTGAATATTCATTTACAAATACCAGTGACGAAAGTTTTTTAATTAAAGTTCGATTCGTTACAAAATTTTTAACGTTTTCCATTTTTGATCGTCGCGCGCGCAAAATTTCCAAAACGTTGTTTGTTTGATAACTCGTCCGAAAATTCATCAAAGTTTCCGTCGAACGTCGAAAGACGGAACAATTGGAACTAATTTACGTATCAAATCCAGATTAAAGATCGGGCGTTTCGTTAACGTCAGCGAGGATCGCGACGGAGAAGCGAAACTGCGGCAAGTGGCGGAGGGGGTGGGAGCCGATTCAAGGGTGTCCATTGTTAACGATGTCAACAGCTGCACGAGCAACGAGAAAACTCGCGTTGCGACGCGCCTCTTCACGGCTTTCCTATCGTGCACCGGGGATCTACGGAACGGGTCACACCGCGTAACGATTCCTCGATCGTAACGATTCTGTTGTCGATTCAATCCCCGCGAGCGTGATTCCTCGATGCACGAGGGCTAGCGGAAAGAGGCGTGAAATTCACTAATCTCCGATTCTCCGTAAAGGCAGATGCTCGTCATCGCGGCCCTGACGAAGCGGATGGCCCTGGCAGTGAACGTCACACCCGTTCTTTAAAATTATCCTTTTTTCTTTTCTTTCTTTAAATAAACCATGCAAATCTCCTTTTGCAGATACGCACAAATCTAGCCGCAAGTGTCGCTGCACGCACTTCGCGAAGAGGGAAAGTTCCAACGAAATGGATTGGCGGCGTTCGTCGTTGAACGATTAACAGATAGATAAATTTTTATCGATCAGACTCCCCACCCTCCGGAGCCCCCCCCCCTCGATGGATGCTGGTCGCGGCTCGAGCAGTGGATTTCGATAAAGCTCGAGAGAGGGAGAAAGAGAGAAAAAGAGAGAGAGAGAGAGAGAGAGAAAAGCGAAAAAGTCACGCCTGTTGGGCTGTGCCGGCAACGCTGGTCTCGCTCGATTAATTTGATTAGATATAAATATCGCAGGATGTGCGCCGGCTGATCTGCATGATTTTCTGCGCTGCTTGTCAAAGAGGCGTCGTCGGCTGTTGCCTCTCCTTCCACGGCCGTCTCTCTTTTTCTCTGTCTCCGTCTCGCGCTCATATCTCTTGTCTTTAGCATTAGCTGTCCCGCTGTCTCTCTCTCCCTCCCGCCCGCCCGCCCGCCCTTTTCTCTGTAAACACGTGAAATTCGCACCGCCACCGTCGTCCGTACGCCCCCGTCCAACCGATCCCGACACGAGTACGACAGATGCGCACAACGTTCGGAAATAATTCGTGCGAGGCCGTACGCGCGAGATCCGGGGACGGGATCGATCGAAGTTGGAAAGTTTCGTGATGCAGTGATCCGAGGGGATCGTGACGCCCACCGCTCTCAGCCGAATCCGAGAGAAATGGACAAGGACAGGCATGGACAAGGTAAGCGACGCCTCTCTCTGTCCATATATCGTACGCGCGCACATGCGGTGACTTCCATTAATGACACACGATACGTATCGAGCGTTGTAAACTGTTTTCAACCTCGACTTTTGTAACGCTTTGCGTACTTTGTAAGTGTGTGTATCGTTTGTTTCACTCTGTGGTGCTTTTACAGCGTAGGGGGTAGGAAAGTAAAGGCACGTTTCTTCTTGCAGAAGATAGAACAATCGGCGTGTGTGTTCGAAGATCGTGGTCTCCCCTATTAAACGACGAAAATTCAAGAAATTCTTACGCTCGATCTTTTTTGCCCGATATTTCAAATTTCAATTTTCGCACGAGCAATCTTTGACTCCACTGTAGATTCAGTAGTGTAAAAAATTTGTGGCATCTTTGATAAAACATCTTAGAATAAAATGAATTGCGTATTTTTCTAATAAAGACCGAAGCTTTAAATAAGCGAATAATAATAATAATAATAATAATAAAATGTAAACTTGGGCTCATTTTAAAGTTCCGAGTTTTTACAGAATTGCAAAATTAATGGGAGTCATTGTGCATATTGGTTTTTGCCGGGAATTTTAATTTTTTTTATTTAACCTGCGACTAGGAACTACACAGCGTCGGCTTGCAGTTTCGTTTCTTTGGAAAGATCAAAATCTGCGTACAGTGATAACTCGCAAAGATATTTGCGTTTCAAGTGTGCGTTTCAAGACGAAGTTTGAATGTCGAGTTAATTTCAGTTGATGAGGCATTAAATTAATTATTAGCTGAATGATTAATTCTTGGCTCTAAGAGTTTCATTAGCAACGATGACGTACTTCTCGTCGGGAAATATAAATTACACGCTACCTCGGAGTATATTTTCTTTCGTTTTATTTACTTTTCCAAGCGAGGTAAAATATAAAATGGAAGTAAAGAGCAAAACTGGAAACTGATATCGTACACGAATGGAATTCCAGTTTTAGGAATTTCCAATCGAATTGAATTCCGATTTAAAATGAATTGAACTTTAAATTTTTGCATTGGACGTTTGTTGCAGAACAAACGTGAAATCAATTGTGAAATGTCGTAGAGCGGATGATCTTCAAGAACGTTGTCCTCGCCGTTTAAAATTTTAAATCCCGCGAAAGTATATTTAATTCTCAATTATGCACGCGCTTGCGATTTTATCGGTATTTCACGTTGCTCGAAGTGGCCGTCGCTCAACAACACTTAAATTAGTGTTGCTTGCGAGAGGAACTTGAATGTTTTAATCGTTCCGCTTAATATTACATAAATACATCATCACCTTCTGGGTGATTAAATTGTAATATTGAAAATATAAGCTGTTTCGTACTGGTTGATTAATGTATAAATGCGGTTGGGATAATGTCGGAAGAATTATTATGGACATGCACGCGCTATAAAGTGTATCTCAGACTTGGGAAGAAGAAGGTCGCCCCGATATTATGCCCCGACTGTTATTCAATTTAGGGCAAGGTAATTACTTCAACTTTTTGGATGACGTTTATTGGAATTTGCAGTTTATTGTTTTAATACAACGCACGTAACTCCCGTATAATAATTCTCAATTTCACGAAAGGAGGATTAATATCGAAACGTGTCGTGATAAATGTAATTTATCTGTCGCAAGTTTAATTTTGATAAATATTGCTGGGACAGTAGGTTGCAAACTAGGTTTTCAATTTTAAACAGTGCCGGAATGTTAGGCTTCGATCTATAACGTAATTGTTATATTGACGGTCTGCGGATTTCTGCGCATTTGCAGGAAATTCAAAATTGTCGATTGTTATTTAAATAAAAGACTATCGATATCGATAAAATATTAAAAACACATTAAATTCGTGCAACTTCGGAAAAAGTAATTTCCGAATGACCAATAACGAACGCTGATAAATTTCAGATAAAGAAAAGAATCGATTCAAACTGAAAAACTGTGCGCGAATCGAAAGCGTTTGGGGATTACGCAATTAAATTGAATCGCACGTTTTCGTTACGTTACGTGACAAGAACCGCGAAACGTGAAATCTAATACGAAATAAAATACGATCCAGGAATGTACGTACGATCAGCAAAGTCCATTGTGGTACGTCTTCCCGCCAAACGACACCGTAATACATATTGATGATGCGAAAGGCGCTTACGCTTGTTACTTACATCCAGCCTCGTGGAAGGGTGTCACAGGGACGATGAAAATTTTGGAGAAGCGCAAAGCCGCGAGGGGGGATGTGCTGTGTGCATCGTGGAGATCGTCGCTGCAAGAATGGCAACAGCTTTCCTTGCATTTTAATGAAAGAAAGTACGCGTTAAACGAGGGAGAGAAATTTCTGCCCGTCTAGGAAATCGGTTCAGTGTTCGAGGATTGAAATTACTACCGTTTTTTGGATCGCGTGATGCTTTTGTTCGGAAAAGCCGGTTAATACGTATCGTGTTTCGTAAAATATACACCGTTGTTATATTTCGAATAAAAGCGGGAGAGAACGGGAGGAAAAAATTCGCGAGGGAAACTCGGGGAGTTCACGCGGGTTTATTGAAAATTATTCGTTCGTGATATTTATAATATCGAGAACTTTGCGCTTTCAATTATTTTCGCAGCGTTGTTTCATCGATGAAAATTATTGGAAATGTGTTTTTGAAGGGGAAACGTTGAAGAATAGTAATTGTTATTGTTATATATTATTATAAAAATTGTGAGAATTATTGTTGTTATCGCTTAATACGAGAATTACTACGTTTTCATTATTCACAAAGATCTTTAATCGCGGCAGTTGTTGATACAACTGTTTGAATTTTATTCTGTTCGTAGCGCAATTGGTAAGAAGATTATTGAACGTAATTAAAGAAATTATGTATCTGTCATTTTTGTCACGCATAGAAAATACCAATCCATTGACAGAAACTATTGTTAACGAGAAAATTACGATTTCGTATAAATCGCGCTTTGACGAAGTTTCAAAGGCAATTCTCGAAGAAGAAGAAGTATTGTGCCGTTTCTTATACAGTCTGGCATTTTACAAGCTTCCGTGCGTTCGACAGTTTTATAAATATCTACTTGATAGGGGCTTCGAATAAAAACAAAATCGACCTCGATCACACTCCGAAACTGCAACGTGACAGCTTCAGCGTTGTATTTATCGAATTTCGCGGGATCTCCGGTTTTGTTGCAAACAATTCAATCGCGCACGCCGCACGTGGGAAAACGAATCTTGACCCGGGGTAATTGAATCTTTGTTTGTTCGGGGAATATTGGTAGTTGGCATTTTTTTTTTTTTCAAACGCGCATGCAAGGATCGGCGAGCAACAAATGAACTGTTTATTTGCCGGCAGTAATAGCGTTAGCGGGGGAATCAAAGGGAGGATTTAGAACGAAGGAGATAATGACTTTAGTTTATCCCGCTTGAAATTTGAAAAGGAATAATTAATTACTTTCTTAAGCTCCCACAAATAAACAGTCTCGGGGACACGCGCGAATCTTTCGAAGCAATTTTTCAATTTCTCTGAAAAACTTGTCAAAGATTCGAGCGAAAGATGGATTAAAACGATAAATACCTCGGTAAGTGATGGAAAACTTTTTTATATTTTTTTTGAAAGTTGAAATAGTAAAAAGAAATTAGATGTAGACATAAATGACTCGGTTCTTATTTTTTATTTTATTTTTCGATATTAATATTTTGAGATTATATTTCGATATTAATATTTTGAGATTTATTTCATCTAAAAAAAAAAAAAAAAAGAATTTTTTAAACTTCTGTGGTGTAACAATTTGTGAAAATATTTGAAATATTCTGAAGAAAATTTGAACGAGAGATCTCGTCAGAAGTATTTCAGAAACTGCTGATAAACGATTCTACAAATGAGTCATTTATTGCAATGAAAGTATCAATCATTTAGTAAGAAATATTTTCATCTTCTCTTTCTGTTTAAAGATACTCTACAGTCGCGTCTCTTCACGAAGTAACTGATGGTGTTTTCTCATATTGTCATATTCGTAAAATTGCAAATTGTTTGACTACTCTGCCAAATACAAATTTGTTAAATTACGAAGAGGGAATCAATAAACTTGTTGGAAGGTTGTGGATTTAATGTTGTTATTAATTACTCGATTGTTGTGCGAGAGTGACGAGATCGTAACGTTAATTTTCTCAATTTTCGTGACACAGTTTTCTTAATTGTTTGATTTATCCATTCACCCTGTAATATTAACCTATACTACTCTTAAAAACATGTATTTTAAATATTCATTTAAATTAAAGTTTTATAGTGTTACTCTAGCGTGATAACGATAAAATATTTTTATAACGCCTGCTACGGAAAGATAAATTCATTTGCTGCAGAGGATTAATAATCGCAGAAGCACGGAATGAATAATGTCGTTTACTTTTTATACTACGAAAGGACTTATTTATTTTACATCCAATGCAACTGAATAAAGGATACGGAATACAGTAATACTTTAAAACCTTGATATCTTACTTGAAAGATTACCTCGAACGTCAATTGAATTTTTATTCATACGTACGTGCGATACTTGCATTGCCAGATATCTGATCGTTCCTTTACAAAAAAGGGCAAAAGAGCAGATCTTTCTAAATAAAGCGTCGCTTTAACGAATTAACAATGTAACGTTAGCTCATTTCTTCATGTTTCTTTTTTTAAGATTTTCGATTTATTTCTTCAACTACGAGTTTCGAACACTAACTAGCAAGTGGCTACGCGTACTTGTTCAATGTACTTATTCCCAATTCGTGTCGCACACGTGTTAATTTGTTCGTCAATCCTTTCAATGTACTTTTTGCTATTTAATTTTCCCGTAATGAATTTTGTTTCCATCTTACCTTTGTAAACCTTCCCAAATGGTTAGACCGCTGCCTCCCATGGATCGACGACTCGAAAGTTGTTACTCCTTTTGTAAATCATGACGATAGTAGTGGAGGCCATCAGGTCCGTCCAAATTAAACCTCTTTTCATCGGTATGACATCGTTTTAGACGTTTACGATTCTTTAACCTCTCGCGCTGGAATGACGCGTTTTTTGTTCCAAATTGCAACATTTTCTCAGTTTTAAGTATATTCAAATGTAAGCCAGGTAAAACAAACGATAAGTTTCTTACTTCTTAATCATTTCTATCCAGTGATGTACCGACGAGTTCAAAAGAAAAAGAAAGCGACGAATTATTGTATACGGTTCGGTCACTCGTTATGGTCCGCGAACCAGTTGCCAGCGCAAGGGGTTAATAGACGTCCAATATCCTTAACATTTGTCGTAACTGCAGCTTGTTCTTTGCAGTAGAGCTTAAATTTGACGCTGTAGATATTGTAACACGTTCTTCCCGAACCGTTGGACGCTGCAATCGTCCACAACTTTTCCCTTTTCCATAATTATCGGGATCTTTTGGTAAATTCATCATCACGAACGTTCTTCGTTCAATTTCAACGTTGTAATTTATTCGGTTATTACGCACTTAACCGTATGTTACGCTTCCGATAGCTCCCGTACGACTGACGAGCGTAAATATAAATATTCGGACTTGTTCGGACATGCCTGCCTCCAGACTGTGGGCAATATTTATGTTTTCGTTTTTGTACTTTTGAGAAATTGCGTTTCACGTGCCCGGATAATCCATACCCAAGGATTGTTATGACGCGTTCTCTTTACTTTACTTGTCCTGCTCGCGACTGCGGACGATACTTACATTTTTCGTTCTTGTATTTCCGAAAAATCAGTAATGACACAATGACACAGTACTACGAGAATATTGATGCGGGGTCAGAAAATCTTGGAAATTGTTCGAAATTTTTTCCTGCGTGTACGATCTAAGAGCGAGGAAATTATCGCCTGTTACATCGTCCGATGCGAAGAAAACCAGACTCGGGACCGTTTGTCTAGTCTTAAGACGGTAAAATACGAGCGGTTTTGTGCGATATGTGAGTACACACGAAAACAGAGATTTTAGAGTATATCGAGTCGCTCCCATGGAGCGAGTTGAGAGCTTAATATTTTTTGTCATCGCCGTATTCTGACTTTTTCAGTACTCCTCAATTCCTAAATCAATAAACATTATTTAAGAGTATTTATATTTATTTTAAACTAAAAATTTTTCTGTATTATTTACCTATTTGATGTGACAATCCACGCGCAAGCCTCCCTGTTTTACAATACGTAATATGATAAAATATAGAGTGTGAAAACATAAAATAGACGAGACTTTTTGAGATTTGTATCAGCGTAACGAGTAGCGCGTATAATATATTCTCGTCTTTTATTTCTATTTATTGTTCAGTTGGAAAATAAATCCTTGTAATTAATCGAATGAAATGACATATCGAACCAATTGTCTCGCCGAATAACGAATAATCAAGGCTGTCAATTATCGCGTCTGAGTAAATGGAGTAATTGAAACGCGGGACAATAGTAACGTTCGTAGCACGCGACAGCGCTGTAACAATACGGGGGTCCACTCCGTCAACGGACAGGCGAACTAAAAACTCTTGACAAATTGAGTTTTCTCAAGACGAAACTTATTAAACAAATTGACATCATCCGAGGAAGGATATTCGTTCGAGCAACGATCGGAGTTGAATTATACATCATCCAACTTTCGAAAGAGAGAACTTTTCGTCTCATCTCCGTGACAAATACAAGACCTGCTACAAAAACCGCTTGATACTTATGATAGTTAATTCGACAATTCTTCGCAAAAATATCACGAACAAATTTTTAGAACGTGGAATAGTAGATGTTCTTCGTACAGTGTTTTTTCATACAGTGATCGCTGCTCTGTAGCTTTTACCATACACGGACTAATTTTAAAGAGTAATCATTCGGGATTCACTCGTCAGAGAGTTAAACATTTTTTCATTGGAGATCGATTTAAAATTGAGTTAGTAATACGAAAGTAGGATTTTTATATTCTATGTAATACAACTATAAAGTTTCTAATAAATTCCTAGAATTGTGGAGGAACAATAACAATTATTTCACAACTCCTTAAATATCGAACTTTTCACTTCATGACTTTTTCGTGCATATTAATTTTTAATAATTAAAGTTTATCTAATATTCCACGACACAATAATAACATTCTCTAATGAGAAATAAAATCGCTCCGAATTTTCCGTTTATAATTTATAATTTTATAAAGATTGCGTGTTGTCGCGAATTTTAAGATTTTATATTTATACAAACTGCACGCTATTGGTTAAAAAATTTTACGAAACATCCTATATAGCGTAAGTAATTTAAACTTTAGAATTATCTTACCCAAGAGAGCTGTCAATATTGTGTCAAACAGAAATCTTCATCCTACCCTCGTCACGACGGGAAAATTTGTCTCCAAACCTATTATATCACTCGACAATCACGCTATACTTCCATTAGAAGAAAATTCTTCAACTCTGTCCCGTACGACGTTGAAAATAAGAAAATAATACCAACTATTTGGAAAGAAAAGAGAAAAGCAAACATGCCCGCTCGGGCAACAACTTGAACGCTACTGACAAAGTTTTGACGAAACTTCCAACTTTCGAATTATCGTATCTCGACATGAAAACCATTTTTAGGAAGTTCATCCCAATTTTCGTTTCGCGACGTTAACGTGAACGCCTTCGCGTAAACAAACATATTTTCCCCTGAGCTTGTAACTTATTGTTACTCCAATTACTTTCGTAATGTTTGATGAAGTTTCGAGATATTTATTCAGACGTGTGTACGATGCGTGTATGATGATTTGAAAATTTTCTTAGCTGTAAAATCATATAATTTATCAACGTTTCAATTTGTCTGTGGAAAAGGTAACATTCCATTTTCATTATTCCTTTAATTATAATAATTTTCCAAATATTAGACTAAATTTCCAACGTAATATGTATATAAATATATTGATAATATTATTCACGCACTGTTAACAGACACATTCACTGTCCGCCAACTTTCACACAAGAACTACACCACAAATTTCGTCAAAATCCTCGATTATAAATTCGGAATATTAGGTTATTCTATGTTCCCTCGACATTTCATTTTGACCAATGCCGCACACTCGCCAACTGGTAGAAGAAAGTCTGTCATAAATTCCAGAAATTAAGATAAAAATCTCTACCGCGAGTCTACGCAGCCTTGTAGCTTTCTCGTCGGTGAATTATCTCCTCCTAGCGGAAGGGGGAAGAGAAACCCATCGGGTGGAGAGAAGTTTCCGGATGACCAGACGAAAGTACCGCGAGTTTATGAATGTTGATCGATCGGATCTGTCTTTGTTTGCGAACGCACACACACATGAGCCATCGCGAGAGACGCGGTTCGCCGTCGGATAAAATCGCTTTAACCTCCGTCTCGGACTGGAAATAGAACTGCAGCGAATTTACAAAGCGGCTGTCACTGGCGATTTTCGCCATTTTCCCCGCGCGCGGTCGCTGACCGGAAATAAATCGCGCAACACATGACCAATGACAGTTCCCCCTCGAAATTTCTCCATCAGCCGGATGATATTTTTTTTAGATCGCCGTGCTTTTATGAGTTGGTGAGTGATCGTAGCGAGTTGTTGCAAGAGAGATCGAGATTTCGATGCACTTGATTTTGAAATTTGAAGGTAGAATAACTCGTAGAATGCACGTAATAGAAAAGAGGCCCAGAAGCAACCGTTCTGACTAGGAAATGAAGACTACTTTTTTGCCATAAAATTTTATTGATATGCAAACATTTGATACGCAAACAACGCCACTCCTACTCGAGATCTACCCCACGTCCCCTCACGAATCACGTGACCCAAATCAACCAATCGCTAATTTTCGTTGCATCAGCGTTGCACCTGAAGAGGCTTGATTGTGCCGAAATCACTTTCAGTGATAAAAAAAATATGCGAAGTTGTAACATAATCGTATAAATATTAAATTGTACGAAAGTCTTCAATTTAGCGACGGTCAACCATTCGCACTCGGGAGCTATTTTCACGATCCAATTCAAGATTGTCGTCTTTCTTGAATAAATTTCGCGTTTATGCATTTATTTGTTGGATTTTGTTTGTTTATACATGTTCGTGCATGTTCATTTTTGCATTTTTATTTATTAGATGCCGTGAATCTTTTTTGAACGAATATTACGTACAGGATATTTTCCAAAAAAATTCCAGAAATCTAGCAGTGTATTGATCGAGTAAAAAAATGTTACTTCATCGGATATTTAAGAAGAAAAAACATATATATATATATCAATCAACGAAATTACGACGGAATAGAAATATTATTTTGATCGCAATGTTGCAAGTCTAAAACGCACAGCATTTAGAAGAGAGAATACCAGTAGAATTAACTTGGAAAGTTCTACCAATGTGAAACTACGGTCCGCAAACATTCGTCCACTGTTAATTCGCTTTCTGTTGGAAATCTCACGTCTAAAGCCGGCTCTGCGCGATTACGCTCGAGGCTTCGCGTTAATCACTCGTACAGCGTGCCTCACGTATCGCGGACTTCAATTGTCGGGGGGCTCAGCTCAGGGCTCTTTCAAAACTCTTCCAAAAACAACAATAAACGATACGAAAGGCCGCGAACATCTGTCGTGCTCGACCCCGTTTCCCGAGTTCACGACTTTTTTTCTCTCTCTCAGGCTGACGTTGTTTCGACGACTTGCGAAAAAACACCGTTCGAAATTTTCGACACGTAGCACTCCCTCGTCGAAACAACGCGAGGATGAAACGTCTCTTACGAGGTTTATGAGAACGCTCGCGAAACTGATCTCGCCAGCTCGAAATGAAATTTATCGCCACGATACAGTTAGTAACTTGGAAACAAGGTCAGACAACGGGAGCGTTTGCGCGATAAACTTTTTCGGAGCTTCCTATTTTTTCCGATTCCTTTCTTTTCTTTCTTTTTTTTTTATTTTCCAATTCAGCTTTATTGCCGTATCGAACCGATATTTCACGATTTTGTACAAATTGCACGCGCGTCCAGCAGCACAGCCCGAAAAATTTGATCCCATTTATCTATTGTTCGAAGAGTTTTGCGTAGGATAAATACGAAAGTTGTTCACGAAAACATCTGAATTTATTTCATAGGAAATTTTTTTACGTGTTTCGTTGCGTGTGCTATTGACGTTGACGCTATAGCGAAACTCGGCCATCGCGATTGCGTTGGGAACGTTTGAAAGAAATTTAGAAATATATGTACACAGGGATTACGAGTATTGTATTTCGCCGAGATCGTCAAAATATTTATCCATCCGCGTTGTTTGAACTATTCGTTTGGCCCGTTGATTTAGTCAGTGTTGGTAATATCGATGAAATTTCAACAAGCGCAACGTTCTTCTGTGATAAACGTTCAACCATCTTCGCGAACCATCTAGATAAGTAAATTAGATTTTTGGGATACTGTACTTTCAAATTTACGGAAATAGAACGCGAATGGAAAAGAGGATTTAAAGTTCATCTGGACGACGATGACGACGATGATTTACTGAAATGTACAACGATGTATGTTCGCACGAGTCTTCGGTAATTTTATAACGAGGCAATGTCGGATCGTGATTACGCGCGAAACGCTCGAATCAACTGCAATCGAATCATCTCGCTAATTAGCGCGCGAAATATAAATGGCAGATGAACGCAGTTTTTTATTAATACCGATACTATGATTTACTCATTACCGAACAACTAACGTTCCAAATATTCCGTTGTATGAAAATTTGTTCTCTTCAAACGAACTGTTTTATTTCCTTTTCCTTTCAAAGCTTTACTTTAAATTGAAAAATGTACGTTTTTAACTCGCAATAGCACAATTTCAAAAAATTGTTACACAATGTTCGAAATACAACGCGAACGTTAGAATAGTAAAATGAAAAGGAAGCTGTAGTAATAACAAAGTAAAACAGCAAAACGACAAGAGCTGTTTCTTTCGAACGCGTGTTTCTTAAAACTCTTCATTTTCTTAAATATAAGTATAACGGAAATGCTAATTAAATTATAATATCTGTTAATTGAAAATAGCCGAATGATAACCGAAATATATATATATACATATATATATATTTGACCCGACGAACGCTTCAAGTACCGTTGGAAAAAATTTTCGACAGCGGCAGCGATTCCGCGGACGAGAGGAAAAAGAAGAGAGAATGCAGAAGAAATGCATTTCATCGGGGTGAAGTGCCGGTTATTTATAGGAAATCTCGTGTCGAGGGGTTCGGGTTAACCTGGAGCTGTCATTTAACCGAATTAGAGCTTCCAAGTAAATAACAGAGGTTTCCACGGCGTCTAGAAAAAGAAAGCGAAGAAAGTTCACTTGCCCGTTCGCGAGAAGGATTTTTCCTCTCGCGGAAAAGTGGCCGTAGAATGGAACTTTAACTCGAGCCAAGACTCCGAGCTGTCGAGCTGTTACGTAGCTGGAAATTACGTGGCCGGTACAGTTGGTTTTAGAAAATTATACTTGACCGCGAGAAAGTAAATTTGTCATGGAGATCCTTGTTTCCTTCCGTTGCTGGAAGGAAACAACCGAGAAAATGAAAGACCAAGAAATAAAGGAAACACGCTAATCTCCGAAAGTGCAATGTTACAAATCTACGTGCAATGAGTTTTAACGTTAAATCGGTCTAAAGCAGCGATCGTCGTAAATCCGTAAAATTTCGATGGAAATTTAATTCGATTTAATTTTAATCGCTCTGACAATTCTAGTGTCGAATGAATCTAGAGAATAGCATAGTCACGGTATTCGTATTTCTATGTATCGTCGATAGTGTTTTTAATGCTATAATTTAAAATTTTTTCCTACAAAAAATTACACGAAACGATCAATCTGTTATTCTACTGTCGGTAGTTCTATTCTATACTACTGGCGTTAAATAAATTTGTTAAAACGTTTGTGAAAAATTTCGACTTAGAGATTAAGACCAAACAGAAAGGACTTTTCTGTAAAGCGAATCTAAGAATGTTAGAAGTGTAGGAAACGGATTGAGAAATTGAAATTAATTTACCGGTATCCTATATGTTTTAACACTGGTATCCATTGGAGTTGACGAGGTTAGAGCTTACGAGCTTAAAAGGATTGTGTTACATAGTCAGTTTAACCCTTTAGTAATACCACGTGACTCGGAAGTTTCCGCCATGTTTGAACACGGACTGCACCAATGTTTATTTGCATGCAAATTGAATACTAGTGATGAATAAAGCTTAGCGATACTAATAATTTATCGCTAGTGACTTGTAGAATTTCATTAATAATATTAATTTAATAATGAAAGGATCCTTGTCAACAAGACGAAAAAAAGAAAGAGAATTTTCGCGAGTTAAAATACTCAGTTAATTTAAACGTAAATAAAGTAAAAGTAAAAACTTGGATGCTTCGAACGTTTCTCTATTTTTCGATCTTCTTGCATGAAGTAAAGAGAACAGAGAGAGAGAGAGAGAGAGAGAGCGCCATAAGAATCGCCGAGTTACATGTACTTCGTAGAGAAAGAAGAAATAATCCTTTATTACTTCGAGCATGAACTTTCTTCTCGCAAATAAAGAACTAACAATTCTTTCGTACATTTTCTCTTCGCGTTTTCAATTCCTGTTTCGTTGGCTTTCAGCGTCGGAAGTACAATTTCATTAAAATGTAACTTTCGCGTAACAATGCGTTCTTTATTACACAGATTTCCACGCCACGGACGTTTGTACATTTATGCGAAATTTAAATACGTAAATACGAAAAGGTAGAATATATTCGTTGCAATATTCAAAGAGCGGAACAAGCCTTTATCCAAATTCAATTTCTCGATTAATTTCATGTGAATGCGAATTTTTATAAATTCGATTACTTTGTAAATCGTTGACAAATGTTAACAATTAGGTAATTCGATGATTAGGTAATTCGAATGTAAGAAACAACTGAATAATTGTCATACAGAAATTTTGTTTGACGAAAGATGGAAAGATTTAGAAAATTTGCAAGTCAAATATTTATCAAACAACTAAATTCAATATTTCTTTGAAACATCATCTTTGTTCTCCGTCGTTTTTGAAATTCCTTTGGTGTTTTCTCTCTGCAAAAGCACTTTTGCACCTTCGAGTTTCCGATAAAAATATAATCAGAAATGCAATGCCAACGATCCATTTAAATTTAAATTTAAATTTATCTGGAGAAAATTAAACGAACTTCATTTTCGATCAAATTATTTGCATCGTACGCGTCTTACGATGTAAAATAAAATTATACAATAACGATCTTTCCTCCTCTTACAATTGCTTGGAAGATATTTTTGTCGAAATTAACATTTAAAGATATAATCTTGCAAATCCATTCACTTTAATCGTTATAATTTAATTTAGTTATTAACATATTAACGCTAATTTAAGTCGTAGAATAGATATTAAATATCAGTTGTTCTAATGTTCTAAAGTTTTCTAACAAGTGGACGTCGCAATACTTGGTACATTTTTTTTTCTTTTTTCTAGACATTTTAGACTCTTTATTTCGGAAAATTACTGGCATCGTCGCGCACGATGAAATTGTTCCCTCGGACGCTTGACGAAGCCATTGTCCAAGGGCTTCCTTGCCGCGGTAAGGCATAAAGTCAGGCATTTTCATTTGACCGGTGCCCTCGAAACGATAAACTCGACGCGCAGAATTCTCTTTTCACTGAATCGATCTTTTAATGACCCCTTTCGATCGATTCGTTCGATTCGTTCGATTCGTTCGATTCGTTCTTTCCTCCTCTTCGTTCGGTTTCATTTCCAACCGAAAATAGTAGTTATTAGCCCCTAGGCATCCGGATACGCGAGGATTTATGAAGCGGACGTTACACGTCTATGATTTTGATTAATCGCGGCGAACCGACGGCGACGTTTAATTTACGAACAGAACGTTTATACGCGATGAGACGTGTAATTGGAACGAGTGATAAACCGCGTTTAATCGAAAACCGGGGAGGAAGAAGAATCGAATTTGGTGTCGCGCACGGTTCCGTTGCTATGCCTGTAATGCACGCGTGTGCAACGTGTAAATACGTACTGAACGTGCATAATGTGACAAAACACAGAATACGCGAAGTGACGAAATTTATTTATTAACGGGCGAAATAAATTTCTGTTTGGATTTCATTTCTTCGACGTCAAATCGACATACTGACGTTAATTAATTTTAACGTTAATAAGCGGAACGAGGGTTTTGAATTCAGATTTCTTCATAATTTTAATTGTATTTAACTGGTGCTGTTTAATTGTTAATTTATTGTTCGCACGTTTGTAAATAACATTACGTTTAAAATTCAATTTAGATTCAGTTTAAATATTTTATTTACATGTTCGTAATGATATTTATCAATCGATTTTATTTCATTTATTTAATTCGAACGTAAAAAACAATTGTTTGATTGTTTCAAGTTTCTTTTCCTCAGTTGTCATTTTTCAAAATACGAGATCCAATTACTCACGATTTATTTTTACGACTGAGAGTATGACAAAAATAAAAATGCAATAGTTATGAATAACAGAAATACACTCTACCTCGGAAACGTGTAGAGTAATGGATATCATAAAATGTAGTTCTTGATAGAATTCGTTGAGATATCCGAGGGAATGCTTTAAAGATCGCAAACTTGATCTGCAAGAAACAAACAATCGAAAAAAGACCAATTGTCGTTGCTCGCGGTTACATTTCTATGCAACAAAGTCGCGGGAAAATCGAGTTCACGTTGCACGATTTACAATCGGCTCTTCCTTATTACCATTTCCTCTCATCCGTGAAAAGGACACGCAAATCGTTTCAACTGGTAAATTCATTTTACGGGTGCCTTTTATCACAACGGGAATAATATACATTTCACGCGTATAATATAATATTTCGTTGCGCGCTGCTGCATTTCGAATAATTGAATACATTGGTGGTGGCAAGGCAAATCCTACGTTATTACGCGTGCCATTTAATTGAAATTTCGACGATCATTGAACGCCATCGTCCTATCAATCTTTAAACAACGTTCGTACGTCACGAAGGTTATTTTTCCGTCCATCGGTGTTATATATAGACGGTCGTGCATTAAACACACGTCGCGATCTACGGGCATTATCGGGCTGAGTATGAATTATATAGAAGGGCAATCGAATCGCGTACACTGATAATTAATGAATAATCGTAATAGATTGCGCGCCATTGAGGGAATTTCTGTGGAGCATGGTGTCGAGGATTGTTGGTAAATTACGTGGGGCTAAGGAGCAATTCTGGGTACTGTGTTAAATCGCAGACATAAACAATAGGACCAGAGTGGAACAGAACTAATATTATCGCTAACGATATAATTGTAATATTACTAATTATTAGGAAGAATTTAACGCGAATTATTCACATGTGCCAATAAATTGTTTTACACCGCGGATTTTTACGCATTTCGTGCGTGAAACGAAAAAAAGTGCGAAAATTATAAATTATAATAAATTGCAATTACGATTTACGACGTATGTAGAAGAAATATGTAATGTGTTAATAATTTAATTAATGTAATACGCGAAATTAATATCGATACAATAATGTAATATTTGGCACGTGAAATACAAAAATATTGCACAAAAATCCGCAATCCGCTGGCAGAGCACCAAACTGCATTAAAAACCATGCTCTTTACTCAGTGAAGTCATTTTCGTTCCACGAAAATAACGCATTAAAACATATTATTATGCATTTATAAGATATAAGAAAATGTGAAAATATACTGAATTTTTCATTCTTCGCAATTTTCTAGTGAAATATTAATAAAAAATTCCTGATCGTAAGACTTAATTTTTGATTGAAAATGAAATTTTACAATCGTCTCAGGTTTTATGATTCTTGATATTGCGGAAGCATGATTCTCATTATCGATTAATTCCAAGGCCAAACTACATTACCCGTCTTGGAATAATAGAATCAATAATGCAGCACTAATTAATTGTCGGCTTTAAAATTGCGTGCATCCAAGTCTCAAGAGCCACGCTGCGCCAGTCTTCGAATCCCAAACGATCGAACCCTTGGAAACCAAATCTTGGATCTTCAAGTCCCAAATCTTGAATTATTAAACGTCGAAGCTTCGGATCTCAAACTCTAGAATTCTCGAATTGCGCATAACGCAGCAGACGAAACTATATAGATATCTGTTGCGAAAGAAAGTGTCAAATCGCGGGCTACAAAATTTCTAAACTTTCACCTTCAATCGTAGATTCTTCGTAGAATCCTTTTTAGAATCCAATCTGGAATCCTTCAACTTTGAATTTTCAATCATCGAAACCTCATATCTCTTGTCGAACTTGGCCCGAGAGCTTTCGAACTTCAGATCTCAGATAATAGATTCTCCAAACCACGAATTTCACACGTTTTAAATCGTGAACAGCTTTCAAACGCGACAACACATGATGTCACGACATCGTGACGACAATCTCAATTGTTTGATCTCCTGCGAAGTTGGCACAAGTTTTTAATTTGCACTCGTAAAAATCTTGCGTTAGAGATCAAAGAGCCTCGCGCCAAATAAAATTCCACCTGACCTAATCTAAAATTAAAAATTATTCCCAACAAACCGCGTGTATCTGCATGACACAGAAGCGCCTCAAGCCACGATTCCAGCCACGATTCTCGTTATGGAAAAAAAAAAAGAAAAAAAAAAGAAATGGAAAGAGAGAAGAAAAAACTGCACGACTCGTACCCCAGTACGATTCGTTTCACTGAAAAGCCCAGAAGCAACTGTTCCGACTAGGAAATGAAGACGACTTTTTTGCCATAGAATTTCATTGAAATGCAAACATTCGAATCGATACGAAACAAATTATAGGTGCGATCTCTCAGTACCAGACAACGCCATTCCCATCTCACGCCCTCTCGCGAATCACGTGACTCAAATCAACCAATCGCTAATTTTCGTTGCATCAGCGTTGCACCTGAAGTTTCGTTGCCCGATTTTCCGGGTTACCCGTGATTTGCTAAAATCACTTTCAGTGATAAGAAGCAAATGAAATCCGCCGTGGGTTGCATTTGGCTTGGAGATCACTTGGAACGGTGGAAACGAAAGGAGATCGGCAATGTGTTATTCCGATCAGGGACTAGAAGCGTCTAGTCATTCCTTTTCCCTCGTTTGTGTCTCGGCAACCGCCGCGGGTCTTCCGAGCAATGATCGATATTCTGTATTTGAATACAATTTGAATCAAGCCGGATTGCGTCTATTAGATTTATAAAGGTTTCAGACTTGCAAATGAAAGGAGAGAGAGAGAGAGAGAGAAAGAGAGAGGGCGCAGTGGCCGGCGCAGCCGACCTGGTCGCGTGGGATTTATTGGATAGTCAGCGCTTTTAGCGCGGCTCGATAAGCCGGAATCAATGGCCGAGCGAACATCGCGGCCGACCATTTCCACAATTAGGAATGGGATCAAGCCCAATACGTACTCGCGAGTTTCGTTTCGACCGATTCTCGAAACACGCTCTGCACTTGTAAATTCTTTGGGACGACTTTGGGATCAACGAAGATTTTTAATCTTCAGAGCTTCGCTACGAAACGCTTTTCTGAGATTGTTTCTACGGTCATTTATAGGAATATGTTTGCAAGAAAACATGTGCGAATTACGAGTTTTATACAAATTGTGTTAACGTTACAAGCAATTGTTTCGTAAATGTTGCACGTGACTGTTTCGAAACGAACGAGTTTCAGAAAATAACTGAAACGCGGGTTGTCTTACACGCGAGACAGACTGGTTGATCGATGTGAATTTTTCGATACTCGCAAGGGACAATGGTCGAATTAATTTGATCAGTTTGAAATTCAATGAAGTGACTGTCTCCAAACGAGATGATCTGAGTATATCTTCAAATAACGTGCGCGATGAATGATGATCTACGACAGATTCTTCTCACAAAGAAACAACGATTTATGTTACAAAAAACCTAAGGAAGATGATGTTTCCGTCGAGTCAAAAAATTTCCAAGATGACGTACACGCCGAGAGGAAGTTTCATCTACTCGCGAGATGCTCGATTCCATCTCTAGCACGATGGACCGCTCAACGAAATTCGTTTCCGGAAACGGGATCGATTCGGCTGAGAGAACTGCCTCTTCCCTCGCTGTTTTCGTTCCTATTGTCGCCTAAACAGGCCACATTCAGCCAACTACGCCACACACACACACACACACACACACACACACACATACCAGTTTGGTGTACGATACAAACATTATAGCACAGTCGAATGCCAATTTCTTTCGATCGAAAGAAGGGGGCTGGGTTCGGGTTGACAGGTCGTTGGAAAGCGGGTGGTTGGTATTCATGAAGAAGGATCGCAAGAAAAAGAAGAACGAAGCATGATTCGCTTTCGAAGGAAAAATGGAGCGACAGACGTTGATACTATTGTGTGTGTATGTGAACTGAGGAAGTTCAGTTTTCTCCGGGAAAGAAAAGAGGAATTTAGTTGGTGTCACAGAATACCAGCTTTAGAATTCTGGCGAGACTATTTTTGATTCCAAGAGAGTAGTACACGGAAGATCGTATCGAGCTTTGTGGTTCATGTTTTGAGCGTTTTCGAGTTTGAATTCAGAAACGTCTATGTTGGAGTAGAATGAGAGTATTTATCTAAACTTGTTGAAGTTCGTTACGCAAGATCATCAATTTCTTCCACTGCAATGTTATTTTTCATATCCACGTGACAAGCGAATCCAATTAGAAGAGGTTTCGATAAATGGAGCTTTTTCTGTACGTAGCATGATTTTTCTGTGTCTCTTGAATTTAACATTTTGCAACGAAATTTTGATCGTCGCTTGAAACCACATCTTTTACAAGGTTACAAAGGTTCGAAGAGTATTGAGATGACAAACTAATTTGTCTAAATAATTATATTTTTGGTTTTCCACAAAATTTCGTCACTTTATCTCAGCTGTTTTTGAAAGATTTACCTCTTTCAACGTGACAAGTTATTTTTCATTTTCAATGATATTCAATGTATTCAAATTCTTCAAAGACGTGAATTTCACGTTTAAAAAATTTACCAAGTGTTGCAACGAATGAACTGAAATATCTCAACACTTACGAGCAGTATGCACACGTAAAACATTGACAATTTTCTAATATTGAGACGAGAAATGAATTCTCGAATATTTGACAGATCTCCGATGACCTTTCGGTAACAGATTTACGCGAAACTCGAAGAGCTTTCTGCTCTACGAAAAATCACGAATCTCTTGCTACTGAGATGAAAAAACTCGATCCCTTCGTGGGAGAAAATCCAATGATACGTCTATTCGTTTTTATCTAACTGTTGACGGCTGGAGAATCTCAGGAGGATAGGCTTTTTTGGTACAAAAATCACGAGGACAGACATACGTCGGTGGATACAACGATGCTTTAAAGCACGTAGAAAACTTTCATGCGTGTATTATGAATATTGTGCAATTTCATTTCAAATTGGCATAAATTGCAAGTTTGAAAATGGATGTAGAAACTCCTCTTGTAATTCTCAGCAAAAAGTGTCGAGTCTGATGAGCGTCAAGATTGGCGAAGTTTGATAAGGTTTGAGGAATTTTCAAGCATAACGACTCACACGCACGATATTTTTTACAACACGACGATACAAATATCGTCGTTTGACAATGAAAAGTTTAATACAATTATATATATTTCGCAAAGATTACGAAAGTATTTAAACAGACAATTACTCTTTATTTGAATACACGATGGCACCGTCCTCAGCATTTATCGCGCACTCGAGACTACTATTTACGCTGCATGCTAATTTTCCATATACTAAACGTATGCAACTTCCGTACGTATAAAGAATATTTCTCGGTTTCTTATTTTCTCGACGTAATCGCGAGCGCTTGCGCCTCGTTACAACAGACACGTGAAATCTTCAAGCGCGAAAACACAGAAAATTGTTCCGCGCGAGGTGCTCGAATCCTCTGAGCTGAACGAATCTTTCCAGCGAGAATAATTTTACGAGCATCCTATGCCAGGAGCAGGCAGCAATTTTCTGATCTTACACAAGGACTCTACTGCCAGCTACTTTGGCCAGTTAGCGGTAGATGCGATTCCTTGGTAGCAATTGGAAGGCTGGTGGTTTTAGTTGAACGTGAAATTGCATTCGATATCCGAGTTGCGTGGGGTTTGGCGGGAGAAGGCGAGGACGAATAGAATGAAACGACCCGAATACCGCCGGGAGGGCCGAGCACAGAGAGAAGAGGAAAGATTGCGAGGAGGGCGCTAGAGAATAAAAATAGAGCGCCGTGCCGGCGAATCGGGGCTAGTGGATTGCGATACGAGGAGCGAGGTCGACAGCCGAGGTGACATTGAATCCGAGTGATAAGTCACGATAGACCGAAATGACCGATCCGAGAAGTGGAGAACCGGCTGATCGTTCGGATCGTTCGGATCGTCCGCCATCGATCCGCCGGATCTGATTCTACTTTAAGAAAAGTGTCCCGCACGATGCAAAGTGATCTTCGAAGAAAACGAACTCTCAAAGTGTGGACTGTCAAAGTGGAGACTTTGCGCTTTAAAGTGAAACTGTTACACGATCTTTCTTTGCAAAGTTTAATTATCAGTTTGAATTATCGACGATATTTATATCTCGATGAAGTTTCATGGTTGGTCAAGTTTCATGCTTTTCACTGTCTGAATTTAATAACAGGAGCCAACTTGTGGGATCAAGACCGATTCGGTATTACTTTAGATCATAGACCGACGCCGCAATAAATTTCAACAATTTGCACTATTCTGTTCAGCGACACGTATAATTTCACGGCAATTGAACTCCGCGTTAGATGAAACGTTACGCGTAATTACTAAAGCGTATCCCGAATTATCGACGATAAGAAGTTATCGTGCGATCGATTACGTGTCTAACGCGGTATTACAAACGCAGCTGTTATTGTCCCGCATCTGCTCGCGCGGAAAATCTCGTTATTGCCGACGAAACTTTTCAAATATCAAATTCTATTCTCTCGTCGATGAAATAAAATTTCATTAATAGCTTTCGGTTCGTACATGCTGACTAAAATAAAATAGAATTTTAATTAGAACAGAAAATAGAATTGGTTTGATTTCCATGTTCGGATCGAACAAAACAAAGTATTCTTCATCGTCAATTTGCGTCGACTCCATAAAGTACCGACGAGTAACAAATTACTTATAGATGCTAAATAATTGGTGGCTTTAATTATTCAACTAAAAATACATTATTTAATAAAACTTTAATTATTCGATAAAATGTATCACGTGTTGTGTTATACGCACATTTTCAGTTCAAATCTCGTCGAACCAAAAATGATGCTGCGTACTTTTTGCTCGGAGGAAATCAGCTCGTAAATTCTCAATTTTATGTGCATTGAAACGAATAAATTGTTGCCGATGTAATTTTCCAGGGAACGAGGTGATATTCTCAACTCTCGAGTTCAAAAGTGTTCGATTAAGAAAAATTTTTACGCTCCTCGACGACGTACGATAAAAAAATGGTGCTTTTTACTCGTATAAAAATTCGCAATCCTTCGAATTCGGCAGAAACGATAGAACGAACAGAATGGAAACAACGAATTTCCAGCGAAAAAAGAAAAAGAAAGATATCGTAATTCGCGTAATCGCATCAACGCGGATCGTCTAATGCGTGGAAATGTGTTGGACAAAGGGGCGAAGTGAAATTCTATTTAATGCTTTGAAAGTCGAAGTGCTCGGTGTCTGTTCGTGTCGTATTAAATCGATAACTTGTTGAGTTCCGAAGTTGATGTGATTACATACCCATGGAGATGATGTATTTTACGTTTTGCGCGGCGGATTGTGTTATTCGTTTAGAAGTTGATTTCGAATACGTTTGTTTGTCTACGTGTACACCTCGAAAAGGAAAAGGAAAACAGAGGAAAAAGAAAATCTTACGAGAACGTAGAATGGAATGAAAACACGCGTGATTTAATTCTTTTCCATTCGAAAACCAATCTTGCGAGGTATACTTGGATGTGTAAGTAAAGAAACAAGCATACCTCGCGAGTTGTTTTTCAAATGGAAAAAGAATTAAATCACGCGCGTTTCTTTACTCTCTCCGAAAAAACTGCACGACTCGTACCCCAGTACGATTCGTCTCACTGAAAGGCTCAAAAGCTCAGTACCAGACGACGCCACTCCTACTCGAAGTCTACCCCACGCCCCCTCGCGAATCACGTGACCCAAATCAACCAACCGCTAATTTTCGTTGCATCAGCGTTGCATCTGAAGAGGCCCGATTTCTGGCTTACCCCCGCTAAAATCACTTTCAGCGATAAAAAGAAGAAAGAGAGCAAACAAATCTGAAACAAGAATAAAGATCAACGTATCAATGATAACTGTCGACGACTTTGTTCGTTCCACTTGAAAACTACTTACGTAATATCTGTAAGAGGCTTTGCTCCGTCCTCTTTTTTTTTTCCTGCGAGAAGCTCACTTTCAATTTTCGAGATTCAAGAAGCATTTTCTTTATCGCGAGTGGAAATTACGGTAGACACTCGAAGAACAGGAGCCGCGTACGAGCGTAAAATTTGATTTTAGTATCGCGCGGTGGTGAAAGAAGGGATGCTCGTGTTTTCACGGAAGATTGGAAAGTGGCGGCGAAATACGAGTAATTTCAACTTTGGAAATCATTTCCAGGACTTCTCGTCTTGGCGAAGAAATCGTGGACGATCGTCGAAAGTTTGATAGCGTTTGCTCCGATCTCTTACGTAACGCGTCACCCACTTCTTTGTTATATAGTTTAGTACTGTAGTCACTTGTCATTCGTGTTTAATTTATTTAATTTGCAGTCAAGAAATGAAGAAATTATCTTTATAAGATAAGAATAGGATAATTAGATTTCTGAATTATTATCTTTCGTTTTCATGAGATGCCAATCAATTTTTCGAATAATCCATCTAGTCTGAATTATCGAAATTAGTAAATTGGTAAACTCTCTTAAATTTATTTCATTTGTTACTTTGAAGAATAAACAACACGCGCAATATTACAATTTCGAGCAACACGTCGAGCACGTATAGCTTGACAAATTTGTCTTTCAAATTGCCTATCTGTGTATTTACCAAAACTTTCGTTTTATCGCAATACAACCGTTTTAATCCAACGCAAACGACTGCAGCATGAGTTGCAACTTTGTCGCAATAGCTAAACCTGTTTTGTTTCCGATTACTGGCGTATTCTACGAAGTTTCTAATTCCATGCATACGTATTAGCAAACACATGTACGAATTAGAAACCCACCGTGGTCTTTAAATTTGCTGCACGATTTTTTCTTTCACGTTAGGATTTCTCAATATTCAACGTTCAACGAAGAAAATCGTACAGCGAGTTTTCAATCTTCAAAATGGCCATGTTTCGAGGTGTGATTTGCGTATAACTATTTTTATCATCATTCAAATTATTATATGTTTCCCGCAACGTTGATATTTTAAATTTCGTAAGAGACGTACGAATTGACTTGGTCTCATTTTAAAAAGAAAAGTCTACTTTAACACTCGAGCGAGTTTCTTTTCTTCCGAAGATGATTTATATCATATATCGCACAGCGGGGATATTTATTTCTCAAAAATTGTAAGACTTCAAAAACGCGCGTGAAAACATTAGAAAATTTTTTAATTAGATCTGTAACAAACTTATCTGACGAACTTTCTGTTCGACGAATCGTCGAGAAATTGGCAAACAGGAACCCGCTTCGTTTGCAATAATAAAATAATAAAATATCTTCGACAAAATGGTACTTTGACCGAGCGTGAAATATTAACTCGCGGCAAAGGGCGCAGGTCCGTGTAATTTTCGTGATACGAAATAGGGCGGGTAAAATGACGATCGTCAATCTCCATTAGGAGATGAGATTACGACTCGAAGAGAACGATCTTTCTGCTTGAACTTGGCGCGTGGAGTTCAAGGTCGGCTCGTTACCGCGCCAAAATGGATCGAACTCGACGCTCGAGCGGAGCCGAGTCGAGAAGAATCATCGGCGAGAAGGTTTCGGGATTCAACGGAAACTCGAGCAATTATTTTCTAATCGAGCACGTCGGAGTGAGATTGAACATTTACAGCGGAACACTCGAATCGTCGCGGGGTCGAATCAAATCGCAGATTAACCGACGAGAGAACCAACGAGGCGCTGAAAATGAATATTCCCTTCGTCCCCCGCTTCGTCCTCCGCTTCGGTCTCTGAAATCTGCTTTTGCAGCGATGCAAATTTTAGAACGAACAACACTCAAACCGGGACGTTTTATTTTTAGAACCACGCGGAACATCGTCGCCCCGCATTTCTCCCGGTTAATTAACAAAAAACGAGGTTCTTCGTGGCTGCGCACGCGTGATTTTCATATTTCCAAGATTTTCCATCTTTTTTCTTTCATGTCTGTTTCTATTCCCTGGTAGTGTCTCAATATTGCTATTATTACAGATGATGGATATTTGTGCAAAGTCACATTTTTCATGAAGATAGTTTGAAAAATAAAATCTAAAAGGTAAATGATCGTTTTGTTGTATTTCAATATTGCGGATGTTCTATATTAATTGAATATTGCAGTACCTTTCACATTTCCACACAGCAGTGTATAAAAATTCGGGAAAATTCAGTGTTGTTACATTGTCGTTCAATATCCGTGTTTCGTGTTGTTTCGATCAAAAACAAGCATGGATAATTTTGGATAATTTGTGCCAGAGTGTACTTTAAGAGCAAAGATTATCGATTAAATCGAACGATGCGGTTGAATTAAAATCCGTATTCTGATAACGCGCATTTGTTATTGTACATGCAGCGGTCACCTGTGATAACCACTGACACGGTTAAGTGATTTAATTAATGAGTTGGCCGGCACACAAAGAGCCGCAGCTTGGTCAGCAGAATTTCGTGTCGGTTGTTTTTTGCATCTGAGAGAGTATTTACCGTACAAGGAAACGAAAGTAAAAGATGATATTATGCACGGTCACGTTGAATACCTCTTATTACGGTGATAGAATGAAAGAATATCGAAAATACCGAGAATGCTTAATAAAAAGAGCGATATAAATTGTCCTTTTATGTAATTGGTAGATTACTTTTTTTTAAATAAAATTATCTACTGTTTTCTTGCAATAGAGTTTGTTGCAAATTTTCGCAAAAAAGCAGAAATATTGGAGGCTGACACGTTGGGACAATGGAAGTCAGCGAGCAGCAATGAAAGTAGCAAAGTAGCAACTTCAATATTTTACTGCAAATTTCCCTGTTTACAATCGGGAGAGTTCTTCTGCCAAAGTACCCTACTCACGATAGAATTTCCAAACGTTAACTAAAACTTCAATTCACCTACTTTTCCTTGTTCGCCAAAGAGAGCTCCGAAAAGGAAAGGAGATCGTTCTAGAGAAAATAAAAATTCGACTCGGTCGCCGAGTAAACTGACTCGCGGACTGATCTCTTCTCAGCGCTCTAATGAAAAAGTCTCCAACAATGGTTGTTCGTCTGAGGATAATTAGAGTTTAAAATGCCCGGGGGATAACTGGACTCTATGACAGATCGCGCGATTAAGAATTAAAACGAACGAGGAATTGGAATAATCAGAATTTCGTTCGGGGATAATCGAAACTTAAAAAACGATAAAAGATCTAGAGCAGGAAACGAGGGAGAGGAAAGCACTAAACAAGATTACTTTTGTTATTGCGTTCGTAGTTAATGGTGAAATCGGCGAACGAAACTGTTCCGGCTATTCGAGAAAATTATCTTCAACTTGGGAAACCGCCCCCCCCCCTCTCCTATAATCGTTAAAAGCTTTGGAACATTTTCAGTTTGCGCACGTCGTAACGTTCGAACGTCCAATGCAGAATCCGCATTCCGAAGAGGCTCGTTGCGATTCGTTCTAGTATCTTATTAAAGGAACCGTGTGATTACACCCCCCCCCACTCCTATCCCTCTCTCCCTTTTCCTCTTCTTTTTGCGAGAAATAACGTTGCAGGCAACGTGCGTCGGAAACAAACGCATTTTCGCTCGTCTGAGAAGGTATGAGCTTGTGAAACGTGTAAAAAGTCGACGTTGGAATGGCAAAGCTGTCCTTGTTTTTATTTTCGTCGCGTGACGACAGTTTTTAATTGCGGGGAATTTATGGCGACGTTTCTTTCGCGTGAATCGATTTTACTCCCTGAATTGATTCGACCAGCCAGTGTCTTTGGCGGTGTTCGAACGTTTTGTTTAGAGATGTATCGCGTTACGAAATATTTTGAAATTTCTATTAATAATCAGAGAGACGACTGTGGAGACACGTCGTTACAAATATTATTTATTATATTTCTTACAATATACTTGTTACATCTCTTGCAATGTATAAACGAAAATCGGGCCTCTTCAGGTGCAACGCTGATGCAACGAAAATTAGCGATTGGTCGATTTGGATCACGTGATTCGCGAGGCGGCGTGGGATAGACCTCGAGTAGGAATGGCGTTGTCTGGTACTGAGCGATCGCGTCTGTAATTTGTTTTCTATCGATTCAAATGTCTGTTTTTATCAATAAAATTTTGAGATGAATCGTACTGGGGTACAAGCGTAGCCTTTTTTGCCAATTTCACAAAGTTCTAAATTGAAATATTCTTTATACTTACTTGATACAATTATCGTGATATTTGTTGCAACGTCTACTCATTTACTCGTCATGCACGATGATACGTTTGTTTTCGAACTTTAATTTACTTGGAGGAAACGAACCGATTCACGGCGAATCTCGCGCGGACAAAGTTTCATTCGTTAATTCCTAGTCTCTCAAATGCGCGCGAGCAGGAAAAAGAATTTTTCCCCCGTCTTTGTATACAGCGATGTACAAAGTTCTTGCGTTTCATTTTGAAAAGAGCAAACAGCCTTAAACGACGGCGCAGAATTTGTTTTCGCGGAACCATTGAAACGATTGCGCCATTAAGCGTTCGCTCGTGTGTGCGCGTATGATATATAAAACTACAAAGAAACTGGACGAGTCGTGTTGGCACTGGGAGCACAATTGACGCACCGGTGGCCTGTTTCCTTTCGTTAAAGGACCCGTTGACGTAATATTAAACAGACAGCACAACCGGCAGCTTGTTTTCGAAGGCCATTTCCAGAGGGAGAAAAACCCGGCGTTCATCGTCGCCGTTGTGCGCGACACACAGGGGCGTTCGCGCGCAATTAATTTCCAGCGTGAAATCGAATTCAACTTCAATCGCGTCGAGTGTGAAACACAAGCCGAATAATTGGCAATCTTCGAATTTTCCGCGGCGGATATCATACCCGTTGGAATTTAATCGACAATTATTCGACTCGTGTTTCACGTGTCAAAGAATAGGTTTCATTGGCTCGTTAACGAGTTTACACTCGGTGGATGATAGCGCGACAGAGATCCATGCGAAACGACGCGGAAGATGTTATATGTCAGTGTACGGAAAGTAACAAAGTGGAACGTGTTGAGATGAAATGACAGAACATGTCGTTTGAGGCCTATTTTTCAAGTTTACGCCGTTAGTTGCTACTAATATCGATAATATTCGTCGAACTTTCTAAAAATAATAAGAAATCGATCGTATTTTAAGAAGCACTCGTTCGAATCAGTGATATCGCCATGTATTAAAAAACAGCGAATAATCTAGATTAATTTAAACGAAAAAAGAAAAATTAAACGAATGCGAATCGTAAAACCTGAAATCGTTATTAAATCTACCTTTGAACGTACTGGCGCAGGTGTTAAATAATTCAACGTACTTTCTTTCGATTAAGGCCGAAGACAAAGAGCCTTTATTAAACTAGTAATTTCTCTCTCTCTCTCTCTCTCTCTCTCTCTCATTTCGTTAATTACAGGGGACAAGTCTCTTCATAAAAGACCATAAACTGTAAACTCTGTGACGACTACGAGACTGTAAAAGATTACGAACTCGTGACTGCTAAAAATCGAATAGTTATTCGAAATAGATTGAAAAATAAATAAAATTGAAAATCTCTTACGGTGCGTTCGATCGATCTCGAGATAAAAATTGCCAAGCAGCAATTCTCTCCGTAACGCAGGAAAATTGCAAATTTCTTAGCGCACGAGACGTTTGTGTAAAAAACGAGTCTGCGTAATAAAGACAAGCTATTACTTGCAACGTCGATCTTTGATAATCGTACACGCAAAAAAACCAATTAAGCGCACGCTGGTTATCGCAGACGGAAGCACCCTCGTGTAAAAACTAAGCTTCTTAGAAGGCTTCGGTCTACGATTATTGGATTACTCGTCTCGCGCGTCCGTCGCTCGCGGCTACGCGTGTTCGTACACGGCTGATTATGCGTCGAGTTATTCTCCTCGTTGTCACTTTCCATTCGTTCTCGCAGCCACGCGAACGAGGATTACAGAGACGAGACTCCCCCCGCTCGTGTTTTAATCGACTGACTTTCCATTTCGCGTAATTTTCTTTATTTCTTTGTTCGTTTGAAGTTTGGAATTACGTAACGTACACTCGCGACGAAAGTTGCTCGGAAAATTACGTCTCCTCCAGGAGAAGAAAATTTGCATCTTCATCCAACTGATGGAAAGAGTGAAAGTTGCTTGGCTAATTTCTCTGTGAGAGGAAAATTTGCGAATTTCTGGATGTTTTCTAAATATTAATCTACCATTATTCGGAGCTACACATGTTCACGCAGCTACGAAAATTCGACCATGTGAAAATAAATTCTAGAAAATGAAACAGGATGCCATTCGTAGAAAAACAAACACTTGGGAAATAAATAAATTACGTGCAAATTCTCTTTCCAGTCTGTATGTTTTTCATCGACCGCGCAGTATGGGTTTGAAGACTGTCGTTCGAATTTCTTAGTAAACAGGACTCTTTCCATCGTACAGATTATCAAATAAAGTCACCGGTTTAATCAGCAGTGTTTCATCGTCGAGCTCGCGGATTTTGCGCGTGGTAAAATATTTAACGATATCGAGGCACGTGCTTCGCTCGGTATCTGTTCGGTCGCCAGCGGTACCAGTTCTTCAATTATTCCGCCATTCCGTCGCGAATGTTAATTGTTGATCGTTAAAACAGTCGGACCGAAAGTGTATTTATCGAGTGAATCGGTGAAACACTGGTGCTTTTATTTATATCTCTCGAACGAAGATGTTCCTTTCTTTGTGAGGAATGTTATTTTTTTTCTTTTTTGCTTTATCTATCCTTACTTTACTATACATTACGTGGAATTTATCGGAGGAGGAGTTTACCGTCTTTTTCTTTTTTAATTTCCTCTCGAGCGACATTGTGAAATTTATCGAGGGATTTGTCGTGCATATTTCTCGTTCTTTGCCCCCCATCTCTGTTTGAAGTGGAATTCGATTTTTAGTTCCGCGACAAATTCCGGATTTAATACCGCTGTGATTTAAATTTTATACAGGATTCGTACGACTTTGTGAAAATCACTGGCTCTATGGAACAACGTTATTTAAAAAAGAGGATTAAATCTAGCTAGTGTAAATTTAAAAAGTACGTTTATTCCGTGGTGGTTAACAGACGACAGAAAAACGGAAAAATCATTGTTGCGCGTTTGCGACTAATACGGATCAGCTTGTTCTTAAAAGTATTCACAGAAGTTTAAATCCATTCAAAGGTAGCGATTCTTTTTTCTCAAAATGCTACAAGATCCGAAATTTTCTATTTTAAGAAACAAACTGTCGACAAAATGCGTACGGTGACGAACAGAAGAATATTCACTATATTTACTTTATTTGCTATTATACATCACACCTGTTATATAGAATATTTTATCGAATATTTACGCACTAACAGTTATCTAGTCTGAAGAATATTTTTGATATTTGTGCCATTTTACAATTTATTTCTTAATCTTTTTCCGTAAAACTGTAAAAAGACGCACGTATTTTCTCTGACACACCAATAACTTGACAACACAACCAATTGCCGAAACACGCGCGCTGGAACTGTTTGGTTAATAATATAAATTATACGACGCGGAGGTGTCCTTGGTCCACGAGTCAATAAGTCGCGAATTCTAATCGGAAGCTGAAGCACGCGCCAACTTCCGTGCACTGTGGTTTCCACGTGTTACAAGCTCTATCTCCTCGTCGATGGTTCGGTTACGGAACAGTGGTCCGTTATTAAGTTCGCCAAATTATATTGCGAGATTGCTGCATCGTCTATTATGGACTAGTTAACGAAGCAATTATATCGCGTAGAAGAAAGCGGACCTGTTACAAACGAAACGACGTAACAATTAGTCATTGGGTCCGGACGAGTGCGAAGTTCGATCGGAAGTTGTTTTCTCTCGAATTGTCGCGGGCAAAAATGTCGAATCGAATCGACGATTTCTCGTGCTTCGACAAACAGGTGAAAATTGCCAGGTATTTGGAGAAAGAAATTTTGCAAGCGAAAATGAAAATCGTTAATTTTGAAGTTATCGTTGAACGGTAATTTTGTCATTATAAATTCAGAACGACCGCATTGTTAGAAAAGAAAAAAATTGTAAAAAAGTAAAGAGACACCCGTGAGACGACGCGGAGTCTGACAATTTTAGACGATAATTTCGCACCTGAGATTCTTCTTAAACCTGCTCTTCCGTGAATTGTACATCTTTCACGCACAAAGTGATGGAAAAAGCGTCAATTCTCGCGTAACTAAGGATATCCTTATATGCTCGGATAAGACACGCGAAGAACAAAGTGCGGTGCCTCGTCAAAGGGATTCAAACGTGCAAAAAGATGCGCCGTTTTATGCTGTAACAGTGGCTTTCATCTTCGATAAATTAAAAAGGAAAAGAAAAATGATAGTCGTCGAGCAGGGACGACTCGATTATTATACATCAAAAGGAGAATTATTATACGTTAAAGGAGAAAAGGAGCAAAACCCAAAAGAAAGGCGAAATAATATCGGTTGATTGACTCGCGTTTCGACAATTCGTCAATTCAACAATTAACTAGTAAAAATTAAATTTAAAAAGTTTCAAGTGTAAATTTTTACGAGATAAGTACGCGAGACAGCTCAGGCATAAACTAGGTAACGATTCGTGTATGCGACAGTGTGACGTTTCGACGACCACGCGAAAAACGCGGCTTCTCATCGAGTTCGCGACGTTGTTCCGATGGAACTATAGCACGTTCGACGAGTGACATTTCGAAATAAGACCGCGTTTGCGCACAGTAGGTCTTGAAGCGCGGACGTTCTTTTAACAAAGAACACCGACACACGGAAGTACGAAACGCGGAAAGCATTCGCATCCGCATCAAAGTTTCCGTTTGCTTCAAAACAGGCTTGCCCAAGACACGTCGGATTTTCAATACGTCGACGCGTGCACGCGTATCCAAAGTATTCTCCGTCTTTGCCTCGAGGAAACGTTATATATAATGTCGTAGAAGGCGAATTCTCTCAAAAATGTTTGGAAAGTAATTTACGAAAGTAACGTGATTTTTTATAAACTTATTAATCGAAGGGTTTTTCTCGAGAGAAGATCTTACGCATCTGGGACAACGTAAACGTGCTTTTTAGTCAAATTGGATGATTTATCGCGAAATGTTTATTTATTTATTTCGTAGACAGAAGATGAGCAAATTTTTTTTTAAAGACTGTTGGTTCTTTTGGGATTAACGACGAATGTTGAAATGTTTGTTAAAATATTACAGAATTAAACGTTCGATAAATTTAAGATTCGAGAGTTGATTGAACGTATCTATGTATAAAGATTTTAATCAAACGTCATCGTAGAGATCGAACATATTTCAAATTCTCTGAATTTTTTCTGACAGCGATGAGAGAATTAATTTCGAATTTCGGGAGTTTATTAAAAAAGTTGGACAGAATTGGAAACTACCGATTGTTGATGGCCACGTGTAGTCGTGCATATATGTATAAAAATTTCGTCACCATGTATTAAACATTCCCCGATAAAAATTAAAATGATATTTTAAAAATTAATTTATGCGCTCGTCGGACGCGTGAGATTCTCGAACGAATAATTATCGAATTAAATTATGTAGAAATTCATTCATAGAAATTCGCGTGCAATTTCAATAATTGGTTTTTTCGACATTTCGATGTTTTTAATAAATAAGTACGAATTTCGTCAATGACTGTTTCGTTAAACATTTTATTCGAAACTTATTCTTTCACTTGAAAATTTCTGATGAAATTTTACTCGAAATTGTCATCTCGAAAATTAAAGTTTGCAGATTCAATCGTCCGTTCGCTGAATACTTAATTACAAACTTTGAACTCTTATGGAAATTTTGTTGTACCGTATTTCTTTTGGAAAGGGGAGTCAATCAGTGGATAATCTGCCATTGAAATCGAATTGTCAATGAGAATCGAATTTTCAACAAAAACCAATGTCTATCAAAGGAGTTGCAGCAATTTTCTGTCACGTAACGAAGCGTCGATTATTGTTAATATATCTCTATATCAACGTTGAAGATTCGGTCAAAACGTTTCGCTTTTATGTTTCGAAATTTTCGTGTAAACTCTGCGTGACGCAGATGTTGCATCAAACAGATGCTAACGGAATGGCGATTAAAATGAATTTATAAATAAATTCCGTAATGAATCTCGGATAAATAATTGTAAAGTGATCGAGCTAACTCGAGGCTTTGTAAATTAATTAAACAATCGTTAATCCTCTGCAATGTCATGCAACTTTATTCGTACGTGTATTGCTTCGTTGCAACGATATTCATCGCAAAAACATCGAACGAATTATTTACGTAACAATTATTAGCTTCCAGATTTGAAATTAGTTTCTTTGTAAGATTCTAAATGAAATTGCACAGATTGAACATAAATCACTTTCTCGTACCTCCTTTTTGAAAAATTTCATTTCCAGTGTATTTCAATTTTATTTAATTTCAGGGTTAAGCTTTTTTTGTTTAATTTATTAAATATATTTAATAAAACGTTTAATTTCAGGACTGCGTTGGCCTTGGACGAATTATTAGTAGAACGCGAATTTTTATCGGTGATATAATTTGAAGATGTGAAAATACAAAATATTCGTGTGTGTGTGTCTGTGTGTGAGAGATTAACGTAAATTAATGCAAATCAATGAATTTCTGAAGTTGATGTTAATTCACGAATTTGCATAAATATCGATCCGGTATCAAAGAGCGCCGACAATGAGCGCCGCCGTTTCTCTTTCGACGTTCGTTCGTTCAACAATTCGCGACTTCTCGCAATGCAAATGCCCCCGCGGATCGTCGAGACTTATCGTTTGATATTAACTTGCTTCACACGCAAACGCCACCGCCAGCTAATAGAACGTTCCGAGGAAACGAATTCCACCTCGGGGTTCTCAGGAGGACTCAAAATGGAAAATTTCCAATTGTTGAACCAATTCTCTTCGTTGAATTACATCGAACTGCAATCGTCCGTTCCCCTCCTCAATTTTATACGCGGGAACGAAAGGAATTTCGAAACGAAAGACGTCTCTCGGTCTTATTCCTCTCTCTTCCCCTAGGAAAATGGATTTTTAATGCAATTTCAAGGAAACGAGAAGACAGGAAACAACTCCGGACGGTTTTAACTTTATCAACGAGTGAAATATTCATTGCTCGAATCAACCCTGATTCGGTGTCCCGGGGAAATTGGAATTTACGTTTCTTCGGTAATAAGACGGCGAAACGTTCGTCCCGAAATTGCCAAAATTGAAATAACGAAAGAGGAGGGGGTCCCCGAGGGAGATAAAGTGGAGAACGGTTCCCTCGACTGGGGATGACAGAACGGCGGTGTCTGCATATTGAATTGCGGGGGCTTGATCCGTTGGCCAAGGATTTCCACGAGGATCGGCAGGTCTCTGTTGTATCAAGCAATTTCAAGTTATTTTTGCATCTGCAGGGGAACGCGTCTGACGTTTAATCCCGGACGGGTATTCTTACGCCGCTAAAACAGAATCCCGGATCCATAAATGGACGTTGAATAATGCACGACCTACACACGTTTCAGCGATCGTTCAAGCACTAACGACAATGGCAGTCAGTTATGTGCAACGGATTTTAATTCCAACTGTCGTGCTGCCAGTTGCGACTTTGTTTTTTCGATTTGTTTTCAAACTCGAAGTTTGAAACCTCGAGGATGGTTGCAGACCGCGAATTTTTACGCATTTCAACGCGCGTGTCTTCACGAGCATGATCGATCAAGTGGAAGATAGATAGAAATTTGTACGCTGTACTTTGCCGTCATATTTTATGCGTTACGTTAATATTCATAAAAAACAGTTTTCTGCGAGCGTTTAAATACTTTCGCGAGTTGTCCGTGTTGTAAATATTTAATAATAATTTTAATATTTAAACAAATAATGAATATTTAATAGGTGGAGTAAATAATTATTTTATAATTCGCAGTAACGGTAATAACGAACGGAAAATTATAATAACACGGATGAGATGACAAAACAAATAATTATATGATAAAATAAACGAAAATTGAGTTTGTACGTAGTATTGTCAAAGATATTGCCGTTACTATGTAAAATTTTTTATAGAAGATTCCGAATGTCTTCCAGATATACAAGTTTCGCATATTTTTTTCTGTTTCAACGTCAAATGCATAAAAATTCGTACTTTCACTTTTATTTTTACAAGGAGCGTTACGTAAATGTAGGACTTTGCAGAATATAACGTTGGAATATTTCAGCGTTGAGTCACAAGGCCGAAGACAGTGGATTTTTCATTACAGAGAATGATTCGAAAGAAAGATAGGAGAGTGTCGTCGGCAATAGCGTTCCAAGAAATATTATGGGAAAAAATCCGAGAAAAACAGGAAGAGAAATGGCGTTTCAAATGGGGGTAATCCATTCTACTATTATTCATCACATGGGTCAAATAGGAAAAATGAAAGGAAATGAACAAATGGGTTGCGCATGAGCTCCGTGATATATTGATGCTCAGAAGTATGGAAATAATGTTTGTTTGAAGAAATCTCTGAAAGATATCACGGATTCCGTATAATAATCGGGAATATCGAAGGTAATAATGATGAAAAATGCAGTGTCCGTCGAAAGCACAGCTTCATTCGATTGTCATATAAAAGATTACAAAGATTATTTGTTACAATTATTTCTACATTTTTCTACGGATAGAACAAAAACTTTAAATAAACAGATAAAATGCATTTGAAATTATTATAACTGGCGATTTTTGACGATTTTTAAAATTAATTTCAAAATTCAGTCTGCCGTCGATCTAAACACGTGTCTCGATGACTTTTTTGAATATTTAGAAAATGAAATTAATTACGTGCTAGTGGGTAGAATTGAGCCAAAATTTTACTTGTACACTGCAACTCAAAAACTCTTCTAACGCTCTCCACTCCATCGATCTCTTGCTACGAATTATTATTTTTTTTTTAAATATACAGACCATTTTTTAAGCATTATTCAAAGAATTTTTAAATTCCAGAATCGACGATTTTTTCACATGGTCGTCATCTAAAATTCATGCAATCGTCACATGTCTAGGTTCTCTCCCACTTTTCCCGTAAAAACACAGTGAAAAAACGAACGTACGATAGCGAACCAACGTGCGTCTGTAATATTTTTTCAGAACATAATTAACCACGATAATTTCATTATTTAAAAGTCCCCTGTTTCTGCGTCGTATTCTTTCATTTTTATCACCGTAATAGAGCGTACTGTTTGAAAAAGGAATTTTTTTATTTTCTAAAAACGCATTTTATTCCGAAAACGACTTTCCGCGCGATCAAACTCTGGATCGTATAGAATTACAGATTGTACACGAACAATCTGTCGGTTTATGGAAATTTCGCTCGAGCCGAGAAATTCCACCCCGGGGCAGAGACGCGTTATCGCGAGATCTGACGATGATTAGTGGGCAGGAATAAAGCTCCTTACTGTAACTTACCGTATGCCGCGCGTTAACGACTATTAAGCATCTAACAGTGTTCGTACAAAGTATCTCACTTTACATAACGATCTCGCAACTGTGTGTTTCCGCTTTTATCTTCGAGCCGAGTCGTTCGTTTCGAACTTTCCCCCTTAGTCGGCACGCTTTATGTCCCGAAAATTCTCTCACCTGGATTTATGGTGGACCATGGCTAACTTCGGCTTGAAAGCATGCCTGCAACTGCGAGAAGAGCTCAATGATACAGCGATGAACGTCTTTTCCACTGTTACTTGCGAGCAAAGTGCAAATTAATTACGATTATTTTATTATTCTACGTAATTAATACGGTGGTGTGTGTCCTTTGTAGATAGATTTGAATGGCGATTGTTAATATTCGTGCACGTTTGTATTACAGAGCGTTTTACTTATTAAATGTTGCAATGAGTACCACATTTTATGTATTTTATATACCATATATGCATAACAAAAATTTAGCCTAGTTATTTTTTAAGATACATAAATATCTATATATTTTTATGATTGTTTCAAGATTAATAAATTATACTTTTCTATTGTTTGCAAGTTTTGTAAGATGCGAGTAATATTAAAAGTTTTTAAAGATGCATTCTAACATTCCAGTTCTTCTTTCTTTGAATTACGAATTATTCGCAATAATTGAATCTTTGTATTTATAAAATATTTATACAAAGCATATACATTTTCATCATTCGTCCAATCGTCGTATCCACAGTCATCTTCATCTTCGTCTTTGTCTTTCCCCTTTTGTTCTTTATTGTTCTTTATTGTTTGATAACAATAATCACAGTTAACGTTCTTTTTTTGCAATTTTTTGATGACACGCGTGTCTTTGCAAAATAGAGATCACACGCAACGTCGTTATCGTGCCACGATAAAATCTAAAAGCTCGGCGTTTACCCTTGGTCAGAAAATAATTTCTTCGTAAGAAAAAATCAATAATTTTCTGTAGGCTTCCTTCCATGGCTACCTAGCTGGCGCCAGTATTCCTTTCAAAGTTTCTGTGCTTGAAGAGTCAGTAGTTCGTGTCGGTAAATTATCAGCTGCTGGACGTCTGCCCATGTCTTACCACTTCTACTGATTTTGTTAGTCGTCTCTTCAGCGTAGTGATTGACACGGAAAATCAAGTGGACCATCGTTAATACTGTTAACTTATGTTAACCACTGTTCGGATTAATTAGTTGACAGTTTTGAATATAAAGTATATACTTTTTGTACTGTAAATTGAATAATATAAAAATATTGTAAATATTGTAAAATTAAAGTTGCTTTTTGAGCAAGATATTTTGCACGTAATTTTGTATTATTCTGCTTTTTTATGTTGAATTGAATGTAATAAAAGCAATAGCTATATATATAATTGTGAATGAATATTTTTTCTATATCTTATTGTCTTAATTTACATTAAAAAAAAAAAAAATTAAAAGTTACACACGCGTCAAATTCAAGTTTCACTCCTAAAGCAAAGGGGTATTATTCTTACTAATGATGAATAAATAGATAATTATGGTATATCATATCTCGAGATACAACGTATTTTAAAACTATCGTTAATTTTCATTTGCAAAAATTAAAGATTACACGCGTATTCGACGAAAAATCTTAATGTTAAGCACGAGCAAGGAGTATTATTCTCAGGGGAAGATCAAACAGGGATAAACAGAGGCGGAATCAAACGTGAAAATCGTGAAAAGAGGGGAATTGCGAGCGGTGACAGTAGTCGCGGAGAAATTTTAATAAAAGTCACACCGGCGATCAACGACGGAAGTGACTCTCATTTACGAGCTCCGAAGTTTTCTCAACGAAACCTTGGCGAACGCCAAAGCGGCAATAATCAGATTCTTGAGAGGGTTCCTGTCACCGCTCGAGGAATACATCCACCTACGTACACAAAGACGAAACAACTTCAGCCTACATCTCGTCCAATAACATTGCTTCGAAGCCTTTATCAACGCCATTGTGAATTTCAAGCTCCGACAAACTCCAAGGTGCAGTTTTCCCCGTGAAATGATTATTGTGTATGTATGTACTATCAACTCGTTTTCTGTGTTACACAGTACAGTTGCATTTGTGTGATGCTATGAATAAAATGAGTTCCATTGCTTAGTTAATTCCATACTGGCGAGGGACGAATGACAAACGATAAAACTCCGCGATGATAAAACAGGAGCGTTCGTTTTCAAAAAGATTCAAGTCTCACGAAAATTCCAGTCTCTACTATAAAATTATAATACAAGGAATGTTATATTTATATGACAAATTCCACGAAATTCTATAATATGATACAAAGGAATATAATATCCTGCACATTTCGTCCCACTTCAAATTCCTCATAAACGCACGAGAGTCAACAGTCTATTATTATTAGCGAATTCGACAGACAATGTTTCACTTAGCAATACCATTTGATGCATCATCGGCTCACACAGCTTGCCAATCGAATTGATAATGCACACCGTCCGCGCGTTTCACCGGCGTTAATTGCATACACACGGACGAACCTCTCTCAAATATCAAACTCTGCCCATCTGCGTCGAATATAATCGTGTGTATTATAGCGTGCATGTGCACTGTGCGTATTTGCTAAGAGGCGCGGCAAGATAGTCGTACCGGGTTTGTACGCGAGTTGTAGATCAAACGTGCCAGCAGCCTCGGAACGCATCACGTTGCGATATCGCGCAATCACGAATGCACCACGTTTACCGAGAATTTGCACGAGCCTTCTTGGCACTGGCAACTGGTATTCGAAGATTTATCAACGCATCCATCTTGCAAAGACCGGTGCTCTCTTCCACGCGAAACCTGGTGGATTAAAATGTTTGAGACGGTCGAGGCTCGTTTGAAGAGTTTAAGCGATCGTTGTTCAACTTTCAATAACACGAACACTATTGTTAATTGTGATTATTGCGAGGAGGAAATTTTCGAAAATTTCAAAAACCATATTAGTTAGTAACAGGATACTTTATTATTCTTCGATAAAAAAAAAAAAAAAAAAAAAAAAATCGTGAAAGATGATATTACAAATTATTTAAAATGCTCTGAGTAATTTGCAATCTTGAAAAATGCGCCACGAGAATTGTTAAAATTACAAATTTATTATTTAGGTAAGATCAAAGAACGAGTCGTAACTGTAAATAAAATCATTGCGATAGTTTCGTTTTAAATTACAGAACTGTATAATTTTGATCTTAATTTAATCTATCATCTCCATTTTATTCTTAAAGAAATGAAACAACAACGCCGCATAATGCGAATAAACAAGGTGAAAGAAACAGTTATTTACAGAAGCTTACTAATTTTCTTATTTCTTCTTGGAGGTTTCTTCGAGAGGTAATTATGTGGTAACTGGGTTGTCACAATGATAATTGATACTTGTTCCGATAAATCAGAAATTTTCTTGTGTGTAAACAGAGGAAACCTCAGAAGAGGAGGAGCGAGAGGAACAATTTGTTGGCAATAAGACGTTTCGTAGCTGTTCAAGGAATTACGTGACGTTTATTGCCATTCATTTCCATGCCCCTTCCTCGTTCGCGTTCTGGTCTTATTAGTGTCGTCATTCTTTTAACGAAAGCAGCGCGGAAGGAAGGAAAAATTGCTGTGTAAACAACAAGGGCTTAATGGATTTCATCCTTGGCGATGAGGGAACTTCAAGTGCAATTAGCGTGCTAGCTGAAGAAGTCCTTCGAGGACTCTCGAAGCACCGTTGCACTACCAACGGTTTTTCTCGTTATAAGTTATTTCACCGATTTCTCCCGCGTTTATATTATATCCTACAATCGTTTTCCATTACTGCCGTGTTTGGAAAGGACAGCCTTTTATTTTTTAAGCCTTAAGCAGTATCGTGCAGTGATTGTACAATACAGTAATCCGTATTATATCAGAAGAGTCTGAGGTTTTTAATTTTATTTCGTTATTTACGTTCTCCCCGATGCAGACTAAGTAATAAAGTTAAATGAGATTAAAAATTCCAAAATTCTTGTGAGATAAATGCAAACATTTGTATTAATTACGAAGCAATTATAGTGTGACGTATTCGTTCGTAAAAATATTTGGAGAAAGAACGATATTTGTTTTTTTCTTATCAACAGATAATTTCTTATTTTCTTCCAACGTATATCGTTAAAGTATTAACAAGTATTAAAACAACCTCTTGAAATTTATAAAATTATCGTTAAAAACTCCATACGCAATTTTGTATTTCTGAGAATAGAATTGTTCCACGTGTATTGTAATAAGCCGTACACTTTGAACATTTCACACGCTTTTTCATTTCGCGCTTTAAAATTTCCTTTAAATTCGCAAAAATCTGCCGACTGGTCAGTAATTCAACACGACCGACGTTGGACAACGTTTGAAATAGATTGATCTTGGAATAATTGTTTGCAGCACCGTAATTCGTTTGTTTTGGAAAAGCAAACAGGATCAGGGCTCGGGTGTAGAAATTTCGCCGTATCTCGGCGTTGAAATGTTGTCGCGAGGAGATTGAGTATTTATAGAGTAGAACTGTGACGGAATAGACTTCACAATTGTTAGTTATTGCGATTGTTATCGCAAGCGGAACGACCATTTCAATAGGCAAAGGTTTGTTCATTTGCCAAGATTCTATTTTGTTCCCTGTATTGTACAATACGCGCATAACCTGTTGTTTTTTGAAATAACAAAAACACAGACACTTGTATTTTTCGGTTGAAAATTCAAAATTTTTGTCGACAGTTTTCCTTTAACCAAAAAGTAGATATTGGTCGCTATTTACATTATTTACAGTAACGGTAACGGTAACGGAAGAAAAGCAAATAATTATGAATAGATCGGATATTCGTGCACATTTTTATTACAACACGCGCTTCTCTCATTTCCATTTGAATTCGCGAAAATATAAAAAACTGCACGACTCGTACTCCAGTACGATTCGTCTCACTGAAAGGCCCAGAAGCCCAGAAGAAATTACGAATCACGTGACCCAAATCAACCAATCGCTAATTTTCGTTGCATCAGCGTTGCATCTGAAAAGGCCCGATTTTCTGGGTTACCCCGCTAAAATCACTTTCAGTGGTAAAATATTCAACATCCGCGGTCGTCGATTAAATGGCCCAGAAGTAGAACGCCGAGATGCAATTCGTTTTTATGCGGCCGAGTGTTCCTCAGGTCTTGCTATTTGAAAAAGATCATGAAAAATAGCGTGAGAAACGATGCGAAGGTTGCTGGGGAAATGCAGATAAACTCAATGTTCGTCGATAAGTAACGCAGCAGACAGCTGATAGTCGCTCGGGCGTGGTAACACAACGACGCGTTCCTTCGTCGTGTTTGGCTCTTGGCCGAATCGGGTAAGAAATTGCACTTAACACGCGTACTACGGGGCCATAGCTTTCTTGGATGACCTACCTAGAGTATTTTTCTCTCTTTAACACACGTTAAAAGAGCATTCAGTTTACTTTTGAGAGTCGTGAGTTTTTAAAAGTCTTTAACGACTTATCGGAGAAGAAAATTTCCATTGCAGAATATAAGTTCATATTTGATGCTAATTTTTCGTAGATATTTTAGAGATTCACAAGTGTGTGTATTTAAATGTGTTCTTTTTTTCTTCTGTTCCTTATAAAAAATTGTTGCAGATGAAGTGATCGAGTAAATCTTGACAGAACTTTTAACTTTGTATCTTTCTTGGAAATAAAATTAGTTAAATCATGATCCGTTATATTTGATGTATTTTGACTATTGTAGAATACAATTATAATCATTGCAATTAAAGTCATCGTAGTCCTTCTCCCCTAATCTACTAAACTTTTTAAAGTGTTAAAGTTATAACTATTTTTTGTTGCGTCAGATCAAAAAATATACTTGTTTTTGAATATTGTGTTTGAAATATCGATAATTAATTAAGATATATAATAAAATACTCGTGCTTGAAATGTTTAATAAGTGAAAGGATGCCAAGAAAATTTGGTTCTATTCCTTGTTACGTTCTACTTCGAACCACATCGTTTTTCCACGTATTAAAACGCGTGTCCACATTTCATCGTTTCGGGGAAAAATTTCGAGTTTTATAGTCGCTCATAAAAAATGGTCGCGTTCTGAAAAATCCAGTTCAAATTAAAAAAACGCGTTTCTCTCATTTTAACGATTTAGAATGAAGAGTAAGGAGAATTTAATCGTGCAGCGAAATATAAAAATATATTCAATTTCTGAAGAAAAAAAAGTAACGAAGAGATGACAGTAATAAAAATTGTAAAGTTGATTAATGCGATTTCTGAACAGCATAATATTCCGCCCACTAATAAACGCAGTGAATGAAAAATTGAATTTTAAAACAGGGATGGCATTGCACGACTCCTGTTTCATTTACATACGAATCTGGCGACTGCGTTATGCAAATTAATTTTTACAAATTTATTCGCTGATCCTTTCACGGGAATGAAGTTTCCTTGAGCCAGCAGATGGTCTGGATCAAACGGTTCGTACAAAACGTAACCGCTTAAAATTTCCTTCTCTTAACCTAAGCGTTCAACTGTCGAGCGAGAAATTTCACCGCAGTGCAACATAGTGCAATATACTCCCGCAAGGGTTAGGAGTACAATGCACTTCATTCTGTTTGACCCAAATTCGCGACTTCAAACCAAAGCGCAAACATACTGCTCAAAAATAATTAGACGACCATTCGCTGAGCATTGCATTTCGATTAATTGTCCGAGAGAAAGATACATAACACTTGAAACATTTTGCAAACATTGAGCAAGAAACTGAGAATAGAGCTATTGCTGTTATTGCGCGTTTTTTGGACGTTTTTTGGACGTAATAAAAATAATATAATTTAATTTAATTATAAGTTAATTCAATATTACAACAAATACTTTTGAATTATTCTATATATATTTTACACGTTATACATCAATATTTATGGTAGTTTTAAAATCGTGGATTCTACAAAGAAGCAAATTATATTTTACTTGTCACGTAACACTTTGTCCGATGTAAGAAGAAATTGTACTAATTTATAACATATACTCACACGACGCGATCAAACGTACCTTCACGTACCAACGTGAAACTATCAAACATAATTTCATCGATACAATACCAATTTCAATTCCAATCAATATCCAAAGTCTCCAAATATCTCATTTCCTCGCCTAAATCCTACCAATATGTACGAAAGCTGGTCGTACGATCTCTGTAAAGGTATACCGGCCAACGACCGTCAACGATAGCTGTGAAATTGTTGCGTTCGCGCATCACGAAAAAGAAAGAAGCAGAAAAACGAGCGAAGGAAGGGGAGGGAGGTGGAAATAAAGGGGAAGGATGAAGGAAAACGAACGACGTGACGCGACAGTGACAGTGAACGAAACAGAACGAAACGAAACGAAACGAATCGAGGCAAGGCGACGTCCCCGTTGTGGTCGACCCTTAGCCTCGTTGCGGCTTCGAGTCGACCCAACCTCCGGGGTGTAATTTAATTCAAGGGTCGGATGAGTAAAGATAGATATAGGCGCACGAAAATGAGTATACCGAGTGGACTGAGAAAGATTGAGACGAGATCTCTCCTAGAAGGGGAAGAAGGAGGAGGAGGACCCAAGCCGCGGAATAAATTTTTTTACGTACACGTAGCTACGTGTACCTTTCTCGGTCCTCTTGAATTATTTTTAAATAAGAGCAGTCTTTCTTGCTTTTACTCTCTTGCTCTTCCGTTTTATTTTTATATGTCTGCGTAATCGGGGTATAATTGAATTTTAATTTTACATTCATAGGGTGTAATTTCATATTTAACCTCTTGCGCTGGAATGACGTCCAAAATATTTTAATATCTTTTTAGTTTTAAATATATCGAAATATAATCCAGGTAAAACAAATAATAAATTTATTACTTCTTAGTAATTTCTGTCCAGTGATATACCGATGAATTCAAAAAGAAGACGAGTTATTGTATGACGGTTTGGTCACTCGTTATGGTCCGTGAACCAGTTACTAGCGCAAGAGGTTAAAGAAACACAGGGGTACGAAAATTAGGAAATTGAAAATAATAAAGTGTGAAGTGTGCATTAAACTAGTACGATAATCGTCTAAATCCAATTAAAGTATATTCGAATTTGATCAATGTATGTAATTTTCAAGAATGTACATTTTGGACACACGTTTCAATTAGCACACGTGTATTCGATAAATTTCTAAATTTATTTTTTTTCATATTTTCATATTTATAAGAATTGGGAAGAACCTGACGAATCATCAAAAAATGATCGAGTGTTCTTTGAGAATCTTGGATTATACAGCACCTACTCGAAAAGTAATTATCGTAGAAAATCGGAAATAAATCGGATACACAGATAGAAGAATTTCATTCATCAGAACGTAATCAAGGATATGCAGATCGATTTCAAAGGTACACGGGAGATTTTACATTTTCGGAGTATACATTTGAAACGAACAAAAGCTCAATCATACGAAATACAATTATATGAAAAATTTATTTTACAAACGCACGAGACGATTGCGACGATTGCTTTTGATTTACTGTACAAAATTTTATTTTGTTTAAATTATCGTCACTAGATGGCAATGTTTATTAAATTTGAAAGAAACGACATTACTCGTGGTTACCTGAGTAACTAACAGAATTAAAAGAAATAAAAAATTCGTCATTCAAGCTAACTCGATCACCGGTGAGAGAATTTCAACGTAGAGGATCGGTTGGATCGACAGTTTTTAGAAACATTCGACAGTTTATCTCGGAAGGATATCTCGTGCGAGGTGTTGATCGAACTATCGGCGAAACGTGCAGGCAACAACGCGTTTCGTGAACGTGAAAGTTTCGAGGTTCAGCCATTCGGTTTAAAGCGTGCCACTTTAAGTTTGGCCAAACTAGCAAGTTTCGTTCGAGCAGCTTCCGGCAAATTTGTCTTTCTTCCTTGTATCGACCGATGTTTTATTCATGGCTCAAACCCTCAATCAGAGTAGCGTTCTCGCAAATATTGAAAGATTTCGCGATGGAGGATGAAATCGTTGGTTACGAGATGAAGAAGACGGATTAAGAGTTAAATACACACGGTGTTTTACATTTGCCGGCCGCGCATTGGAAACGAACGGGGAATTCAATTATCGTAGTTTCATTTTTGTACAAATCTCAAGCGGTTGAGGTCTAATGGAACCGCTTGAGATCGGACGTAATTTGTAATTGTTCGTTTGCTTCAGAACACGATTGATCAATATAAATTTATTATAAAACGAATTTATGTTAAAGTGACTCAGAGAATTTTGTTGGTAGCAAAATATGTAAATTAATTACGAGAAGCGGCATTCGTTATTTTCCTTCGCTATTTCAAATTTGGTAGAACTGTTGAAGTCGTGAATTTCTTTTTCTCGACTCGTCCAGTTAATTTATCGCTTAATCCATTTGGTTAGGTCTTCCAAATTTATTTTTTTTAGAATTGGAAAAAAAGATAAATGAATTTTTGCGTCCACGAGAAGAATGTTGATAAATATCATTTATCTCGGCAGAAAGGAGATGTTTGCCGAGATATACCGAGCTGAAAAATTAAAACAGTACGTTCGTCCGGAAACGGTGAAGTTAATTAAAAGCTGCCGAGTTGTTGCCTGAATTCCAACGCTTTCGAACGGCACGAATAATTGGAATGGCATGAAACAATCAAGTTTATTTTGCGGAGGCGAGAATTCAGGCTTTCAGAAATTTAAACGTAGCACGCGAAACAGTACGATCTTTGTAATTATTAATAAAAATAAAGTTGATCGCTAAGAGGCAATATAATAAATGTCAATTTTTCTTTTGTTCGCGCGAGGCTAAATACAATAAAACGTCTGTGTTTCGCAATTTATGTCTCTCTGTGGCAATCATGCGTACTGTTATTTAATCGAAACGCACGAAAGTGCACATTCGTATACAAAATAATAATAAATATTTCAATATGGTTCAATGCAATTGTCGATTGAAATTTTTGCTGTCAAATTAACGTCGCGTGTTTCGCGCCAAACAGAGAACAAATTGCATTGATCGATCCCGGTCGAGAGTTTTCCTTCGCGATCTCGCTCGGTTCCTGGTTGCACGTCGTCGTATTCGCCTCTTAATATCAGAAACATGACTGAATTCTCGAGTGGCTTCTGCCTCGTCTTTTTTCCCTCTCCCGCCTCGTACTTCATCTGCTAAATTGCTAACGAGCCAATTCCAGATGATGGCTCGTTTCTTTGTTTGCCATTAGCAAAGTGAACGTAACACGTTGAATATTTTAATATCGGTCGCGAAAATATGTATACACTCGAGATAAATTCAAATTAACGTGATAGTGATGATCTCTGCAGTAACTTTTTTTTGATTAAAAAACGGCACGACTTGTACCCCAGTACGATTCGTCTCACTGAAAGGTCCAAAAGCTCAGTACCAGACGACGCTACTCCTACTCGCGCCTCCTCGCGAATCACGTGACCCAAATCAACCAATCGCTAATTTTCGTTGCATCAGCGTTGCACCTGAAGAGGCCCGATTTTCTGGGTTACCCCCGCTAAAATCACTTTCAGCGATAATACACGAAGAGATACGTGTAAGAGTGATCGTTCAACGATCATACGAGTGTAATTAATTCCTCCTTTCTGGAATTTAAAGAACGTTTTAACATTTGATCTGTCTCAGAAATTTCATTTTTTTCCAGGTCGCGTCGCTTTTATTCAAACAATTTCCTCTCATTTTCATTACTGTAATTGGAAATTTAACAAGGGAACAGCAGACGTCGAGTTCAGAAAGAAATAGAAATACGAAACTGTGTAAATGTACGTAGTTTGACATCTATATAATAACACTGCAAGATGTGCTTTACAATTTCTGCTTCTTAACTCTCTTAACTTAAATGTTGACATATTTAATTTTATTAGTAGTCTTCGCCACAGGAAATATTACGATAAAATTAAATACTCCAAATTTCGTTAACTGAAAGTTATTAATTAAAATAATAGAGCAAAGTATAAAATTACTATACCATCGTATCTATAATTCAACGACACCGTTTGAGAGTTGAAGAAGCTGATACTGTATGACTGAGCTAGTTTATATTTCGATGGGTTGATCAAAGGAGGATAACGTAGTTTGGATTTGTCGGAGATGCATTGCATTTGGAAAATTAAGTCTATAGGAGGAGAGAGAGTTTCGCTTTCCAGAACGCTCGGGGAACTGAAGCGTATCAAACTTTCCAACAAGTGCTGCCGAGGATAAGAAAAGCAATCACTGCGAAATCTCCCTTCTTTTTTATCCTGCTTACCACCAGCTGCTGGCATTTGTTTCAATCGTGGGATTATTATAATACAATTAGCAAGAACGCTTTTTCTCTTTAATAAAGAAAATGAAAATCTCGCGTTTCAGATATCTAAGATTGTTCTAAGTTTTAATCGAATTCTAAATGTGAAGATTCCGAGACTGGCACATTTAAGACCGAGTGGTTTCAAACTTTCTAAAATTCTTGATCTCAAGATCCCAAACCTCAGACCTCTGTGATCGTAAATTCTGATTTGTTCAAGTCTGTAAAAATTCCAAGGTTAGAAAACGAAGATGTCAAATCTCAGAATTTTAACATGGTAAATTTTACACTCTTCGAATCTTTTTTTATTACATTTTTGACTATCTCATTACAAATCCCAATTCTAAAAACTCCAAAATATCGTTCTAGTTAGAACGCCATTGACACGAGGCTATCGAGACTATCGATAGTCCAAGTCCCAAAATTAAAAAAATAAAACGTATCCTTGAACCGTATCCTGTGATTTGCGATTCCTGACACGTGGAACGTAGTATTTAATGCCGTGGAATTTCAAAGCTCAGGGTCAATTTGAAGCGTGAATACGCGGTGTGCTCTCGCGAGCTTCTCCCCCCCCCCAAGGGCTTGTATAATAGAATTTCACGACTAATTGTAAGTGCTGATTTAATTTGAACGTAATAACTTCGCAATTGCAGAATTCGACGACGCGCAATTATTCTGGCCGGGACATATTGCACATTTCAGGGAGTTCAGAGCCAGGATCGTAGAACCGAGTGAAGTGGGACGTTGATCAATCCTGCGGCAAGAGAACCTTGAACGTCGTACATCATAGTTGCAGAAGTAGATTCTTGTATATTGCAGGATTTGTGGCTGACATTAACCTCGTCTCATGACTTTTGGATAAGGATGTTCGAAGTTTAGGAAACTCTTAGTCGTACGACTCTGAAGATGTGTATTTCGTACTACCGCAAAGTCAAAGATAGATATCTCCGGCTTTTGCAATGTTGTTTCTCATTTATTTAGAAATTTCTTTAAAGTATTTAAAGTATTTTTAGAGTGTACGTCTTACCGTTTATTTATTTATTTATTTATTTATTTATTTTCCTGTAATTTCCGCTTTTCCGTAATGAAAAATTCTCAAGTAATTATGATATTTAGTAGAAATATGGTGAGAAAATGTTTTTATTTAGATTTGGTTATGTTCGTAAAAATTTTAAAAGAGAATCTACTCGTCGGTAAATAGCAACTCGTGTAAATTTTTCCACGTGCGAGTTTCAATGAAAAATACGAGTGATACAGGTAAATGAATAGGTCGTCAAGCCCGAACGTGGAAGAAATGAAAGATTCTCGAGGCAGTCAAACGACACGCTAGATTCGTCAAACATGTGCAAACGATCGCCGTGTCACGAGGACAAATTTATGCGAAAATTGTCGAAATTTTATACGAAATATATCTTTAAAGGTGGCGCTTCTAAATCCAATTATAATTTTCAAGTAATTGTTGCTTGAACTTGATTGACATATAAAAATTAATACTATTTTCCAAAGTTAGTCCGAGAAGTTAGTTGCTTTCGTCTATCATTGACTCGAATCACTACTACAAGAAAAATTGAAGGTTTCTACTTGCTTTCTATAATCAATGCAATATCATTTGTAATGAAAGTTTGTTAAAAATTCATTTTAAAATGTTGTAAATAAGAATTTCGATCGTTCTAGGATATATTTGTGAAATCTCAAAGTTGTTAATGTGCAGTCCGTACAATTCAGAAGCTATCAGTACCGGTCTCTACGGTTTTAGCGTTGTCGATACCAGCTCCGCGAGTTTAAGGGTTGTCAATCCGAATATCAACTATTTCTTTTTATCTACTTTCGATATCCGGGGATCGTCGATGTAGCTGCACAATTTGAGGCTTTCTGATACCAAATCTTCCAAGTTTCTTCACATCGCTTTCACGTTTCGCCAGTTTCGGTTTTCTTATGGAAGTTTATATTGAAAATTTTACAAAATCCAGATTCGTTCAACGACAAAAGGAAAGGGAATATCATTTTTGACGCGTAAACATTTTAACAAATTTCACTTCTAGCGAAGAAAGAGTTAGGGCATTACGCGTGAACAATTTTTTACATAATTTTATTCCTTTATATAACGAATAGTGTTTTTTATACGATAGAAAATTATGTTGCAAGAATACATTTTTAGAATTTTCGCGAAAGAAAACTCGCAGTGTTTATGTTCGATGTTTATGCACACGCAGTGAAACTAAAAATTATAAAGTATGAAGATGGTTCTTCTTGTACTTGCACTTGAGCTGGTGAAACTCGTACGGTCGACATAATGCAATTTTCTACAACGTGGAACATATCTTTCACATTGCGAGCGGTACATTCTACTTGCTTATCTTAGTCCCGCAGGAGTATTTACTTCTCATCGTAGAACTTGTCGAGAGATTCCTTAATTTATCCAACCACTTTGGAATAAGATTCCATTTTAATCAAACTTTAATATCGAAGAATGTAATTAATACGATCAATTCGCATATATATATATATATATATATATTTTTTTACAAAAAGCAGATTTAAATAACATTTCCTAAATTTCTATATATCTCTGTACAAGAGAGGTTCTATTATTGTTATATATTTCTTCATTTACACCATTTTGACAGAAGTCTCATTTTCTAACTACAAGTAGTTCTAGTTCTTATTGATTCATTAAAGATCAAGCAACGATTGGAAATTTTTCAGTTTCAGTGTTAAATTGTATCGTATTATCTTTCGAGCAATTAGTTTAAACAAAAATTCTAAAAATTAAAAACGAGAGAATAAGACGAGATTAAAAATATCAACTTTGTCTTTCATGTCACACAGTTTACGTTTACGTTTCAGTGATGAACAAGTTTGACTACTCGTGGTCGAATACTGTTAATTAACCAGCGGTGTGATTCGAACACGAAGCTTGCGCTGTTGGACGATTTTCAAGAAAACCGATGTTCCCTCGGCTGTGAGGAGGCACGCTCCGCCGATCTTAGAAGCGTTTCCACCTTATCGGTTCGCCTCTTTTTTCACTGTCGCTCTCAGCGTGTCGACAAAGTAACGCGTGTCGCCTTGTTCGCCGATATAAAAGGCAAAAGCTCCGTCATCTTCACGATCAATTCATGATCGATCGTTTTGCAACGCCGATTTAAACGCGTCGTGTAAAAACAGCGCGAATTCTCTCTCAGAGCAAATTTAAAAATTCAAAAATCCACAAAATGAAACTACAAATTACAAACAGACGGCGGATTTACGAAATTTTGTAGTTTTGTTTCCAGAGTATTTTGTGGATTTTTGAATCTCTAAATTTTCCGCACGTGCTTTTAGGAAATTTTCGGAATTTTCGGATTCAGCGCGATGTTCGTCTAATCCCAATTAGTGGCTACTTGCTATTAATTTCTAGTGTAATTTGATACACTTGTGGTTGAGTAATTTCGTGGGCAGGCTCAAAGGAACGTAACATTTAGGCATGTCGGTTTCAATCTATTTTAATGATTCGGAAATTTTGATAAATTTTGACAATTATTAACAGACACTGAAAACAATTTTCGACATGTCCGTTCAAAAATCATACTGATCGAGGCTGTTAATTCAAAAATAAAAAAAAATAAAAAAATACGACTGCTTGTTTGAGAAATAAATTAATCACGATTAGAAATCAATTGAGATGTCAAACATTCATTAGCGTAATTAATCGGATTGGCTTAATCGAGAATGACTCGAATCTCGCAGCAAATATTTCTTTGTATTTCTAAAAATGGGAAATGACAAATGACTATAGGGGGAATAGTTGGTTATTCCGGATTCGTTATTTGTCATTCCATTCGGAGGCTGAAAGTGCAGCGAAAAGCCGGTTTCCGGTTGGAACGCTTCGGGGCGCAGTGAATTAGTTGTCGGCTCTTCATCCGTTCCGAAACCGCACGCGGTTCACCGTGTTAGCGATACTGAAATTTAGTACAGCTGGCTCGCTTAAGTGGCGCGTTTCGTGCGCTGACGGATCGATAGCCCCGAAGATGCAAGATATGGCAGTGCGTCGTTCACAATGAAATTACGCCGGAAGAGCGCATATTTCGACCGCGGAAATCGCGTATTACGCCGCGCTGTTCGTTCAAGGAGAGATAACTACCGATCGGAGATAGACCGGATTTATGAACTGACGAATCGATTGTACGAGTTGACGAATCGATTGTATACACGTGTTTGCATAATGTTGCGCTGGTATTTATAGGAAATATTTATAGATGCACGAGCATTTATACATGAAATAATAAAAACGATAGAAATATAAAAGTATTTATCAGGTTTGGTCAAGAAATAACTGAGTTTTCACTTGTGCGAGTAAAAGACGAATTTTTCAAGTGAAACAGAGACTTTATTAATGTACATTTTGTTCGATTACTTTTTGCCATCTTTCAGGCAACTTTGCAATTCTTTTTAAAGTAAAGAAAAAGCTCCAAAAACAATAATTATATTAACAATAACATTAAGTTAATATCAAATAAATATAATTTAATTATATTCTCAAATCAAATATTAGCTGTAAATTTGAAATTTAGTTTCGTTTTAGATTTGAAAAAAGAACGACGAATTAAAAATTGGATTTCAAGAAATTCAATAAAAATTCAATTTTTTCAACGGTATTGAATTGAAATTTACGAATTGATTGGAAACTAAAAAAGTTTTAATTAAGAATTTGGCAATGTCTCGATGAAGATACTTGCGTAGAATGTCGATGAACATTTATATAAAAGTTTTTTCACGCATGAAAGCAGTAGCTATCAGATTCTTCTCCTACGTTTCTTAAAGAATTTTCGAATCACAGAGTCTGTCTACTTGTGCCAAAAATTCGTCTCCACTCTGTATGTGCGCATCTACGTTAGCATATAAAATCGGTTTCTTTACAAATTTCAAATTACGTTCCAACTTTTACTACGCTGGTTCTTCCGGTTGCAATTTACTCCCACGATCGTCACGATACCATACTATTCTACCCTATTTCCTCCCCGATTTCGTATTCTTGTATTGGACCTTGAATTTTTATGTTTCTCTTCGTTCGTTCCTTGTGTGTATTGCATTTCCAAGCTATATCGAATGAAATTGGGCTAGAAACACGGTGTATTTCGTGCAATAAAGTCTGTCTAAACTGTCAGAAAACTACTTTAATTACATTATAGCTGTATGTATATATATATATATTTCCTGGCATTGCAATTTATTTTGATAGTTACTAAGAAGTACCTAACCTAAGCTTTTTTTATGACAGCTTTCGTAATTTTGTAACTATAATTTCGTTAGTGAAGAACAATGAAAAAAAGCGATAATAATTAGAATTTTTCGCTTTTAATTACTCTCAAGTTAGTTCAAGAGTGGATTTTTAAACGTTGGAGTTCAAATAACTCACCCAACGCTATAAAAAAAAAAAAGAAAAAAAAGAAAATACGTAAAAATTTATTCTTCGTTACTACAAGAATAATTTACAACGTGCGCGATCAATCACTCGAATCTCTGCGTCCGTCTGCGAAATAAAAAAAAATTCACTTCTCCTCGATAGCGTGACGTTTATCATATTTCGTCCATTCGTCACGCGAAAGGTCCTCGAACGAGTGCCGAAACTAGATGCAGATGAATCGGCGTTTTTCTTGGCTTCGAAATAATGGACAGGCGTCGAGGTAAATTAATTCTTGGCGCTTGTTTCACACGCTATTTCACTCGATGCCTCGTCGGAGCGCGCTAGCACAGGGCCGTTGTGAAAAGAGTTTGAGAGGCAACTAGGCGAGAAACAACACCAAGAATCGTTTCTGTCAATCGCAACAATTTCGATTGTGGCTAGAGATAAATAAACGCGAGGCGAGCGATGAAAGTTTGCTTGAAATAATGTAACAAGATGCATCGGTACGATGTTTTAAAGACACACGTGTAATCAACGCGATGAAAGATTGTCGATATTTCTGAGTGAAAAGAAATTGCGTAACAATTTATTTGGCCTCATTTTAACGCGTTTAAGACCTCCACTTTGACATTTCCGATTCTGTTTTCGAAAAGCGTTCCCTAACATTTCATCGAACTTTGGATATTAGGATTGAGCGATAAAAATTCAAAAGATGTTGGTATCTTGTGTTAGTAGTTAAACTCAATAAAAGGGTCATTGTGAAGAGATAACGTCAACTTTCCTTTTTATTTCGTAGTTTCATTATTTTTCGTTATTTTCGAGCTCGTTGAATTTCCTAATTCGTAAAAGTGAAAATTCAAATTTATATTTGTACGTGTAAATTGTAGAATACCGACGTGTCGATGGAGTATGTGTAAATGTCGAAAGAGTGTGTATAAGCGAAATTTCAATTGCAGAGGCGAGCAGGGTACTTCGATTCTAATTAACTCCATTGTAAGATAGGGATTTGAAGTTCTGTGTAAACCCTAAATCTTAAAGTGGAATGCCGTTCACATCCTTCTATTTCGAGAGGTGCGCAGAACACTCGAAATCTGCTTTGGTGTCTACCGAGTTTCGCGGTTTCTGGCTGTATTTCCTAAACGTTAAATGCTGTATCTCTTCACGAGTGTGAAAGATACCTGACGTCGAACTCGAGTCTTTTTGTAATATGTAATAAAATTATCTATTACATTACATACAATAAAAAGTTTAACTTTATCTTACTACGAACGTAATTAGATTAACGCCCAGTATTTGATACCACGGAAAATACTTCTGCTTGCGAGAATAAATTGAATCGCTTCGGGAATTAATTTAACAACAATATGACCGATAAAAAAGCGAAGAAAGTTCGGAAGCGGTAATTATTATACCAGCTGGAATTGCCAATTATAATGAAGTTCGATTTCCACAGCCCGGTAATCAATTTCGAATTATCTCGGTCATCTCGAACGAGCAATTATTCGACGAAGAAAAGTGCTAAGGGCGCAAAACTTCCCGGTCACAGTCCAGATATTCGATTGAATTTGAATTTCCAACCGATCCTCGAATCCTTAATTAATTCCAATTTTTATTTCATCTTAATTTGCTTTACATTTTTACACACGTTCGAGAGAAGTTTCCAAGTTCTCTACTACGTAGAGAATTGTTTGATAAAATTGCTACGATATGCAAATTAAGAACATTAAAAATAAAGCCACGATAGAAAAAAAAACTGTACTTTGAGTATTTTTTCCTACAATTACACGCATGCCGTGGAAACTTGAACGAAAAATTCACTTTAATTTGGTATAAAAATTGCGACAAGTGATAAAAGTTCGTCGATCGAGTTGAAGCGAGACGAGAAGAGGACGCGACGAACGCGAAGGAAAAGAAATTCGCGAATGGTTGCTTGAACTTTGAGTTCAAAGGGGAGCAGTCGTTTTGCCAATCGGTTGGCGACTGCGTCCGTTCCAAATATCGGGCACTGAAATAATGGCGTCTACACATTATTTCCGCCAATTGCATCTCTCGCGCGGGCATCTAAATTTATATGATATTTATAGTACGATATTGGAAAGCGGCCTGCCATCGGAGCCGCAGACTATAACCCGCGTAGAATTTATCGCCAACGTTTATCGAAACGTTGCAACGCGGCAGGCTGAATAATTCGCAACGCTCGTACTTGGCGATTAAGTTTTCGCGAAGCACGAGCGAACAGATGAACACAATTTCAAGTGCGTCGAAGAGAGAAGTTACTCGTCGATTTTTTTTCCTCTCTCTGTTCGAGTAGCTTCGAGAGACAGAAAAAAGAAAGCGAAGAAAGTCTCTCGCGGCGGGAAGACACGATTTAATCGGTTATCAGTTTCGACGGTGCGCATCGAACTGTAAAAGTTGTGAAATGTAAAATTCTTCCGAGATTTCCACGTTTTTTCGTACTTGCGAACTTTCGTATTAAATTCTCAGCTTTTCTCTTCGCTCTCTCTCTCTCTCTCTCTCTCTCTCTCTCTCTGTCTCCCTCGTTCTGTCCTTCACGTTTTGTATAAATTTCTGGGACATTCGAGAAATTTAAACGCAAATTATATTGCAAATTACATTCAGCTTCGTGATAAAATCGCCAGGACAAGTAATTTCATTTACTCCGTGTGGGATTGTTTCGAAAATTTGTAGGGAACGTTATTAAAGATTATTTAGAAGAAGTGTATTTCGGATTATACGATTATATGATTTTATTTTACCAAGTGTGCTCTTTATTTTTATTTTGTTTCATCTGCGAATTTATATTTATAATTCGACGTTGTTTCAACAAACAAAATGGATTCTTCATGAAAATGATCGAGTCGTAATTTTTACATTCGTGCAAGGTATTATTAATTTGACAAGTATAAATGCATTAAGAGAATACTATTTTATAGAGGGTACTATTTTAAATAACTCGAATACAACAGTTCACGAATAAATATTTCCTTGAAAAAACATATTTATTTGTCCTGTCGACAAAATATCGTCCCACCCAAAATTGACAGGACGCTTCGAAAACTTTTAAAAGTTGAGCGCTTTCTCTTAAAAGAGATCTAAAAAAATTTCCAATCGTCATCAGAGAAGACAAAAAAAAAAAAATACGTTTCAATTCCTAAAACTGATAAAACGCTGTATTAATAACTCAGACGAACTAAACTACTCCACTTTCAGCTTCTCAGAAGCTGTTGGAAAGAACTAACGTCGTGCCATCGATCACGAAGAACCTACCGTACGTGCACGCGTTCGTTCCACTTTCGTCGCAAAAACTCAATCATCCTCATCGACGCGTACCAATCGTCACCGACGAGCAATTTCCCGCCATCGAAAAAAAAAAAAAAAAAAACGGTTCATCAAACGGAATTTCACGGGGAAACGTCCCTGGTGGCACGGCCGAAAGGTACGCAAGCAAGGTCGGTTTCCCGACGTGGAAAAATAATTATTCGACGGCCGCGCGATCCGCTCGGAGCGAGAAGCGTTCGCCTCTCGATCCCGGAACGTGCGGCAGCTTTCGCGGATTGGCTTTCGCCGTGTGACTCGTTCCGCCGCACGCTTGCGCGGCTTTCAAGGCGAGCTTTTGAGCTTTCGAGTCGCACCGCGAGCCGAGACACGTGGAGTCGTCTATCCCTCCGCCGAGCTGATTTCGCGTTTGCCGCGCGTCGCCTCGAAATCGCCTCGCGGACGCACGCTTCTCGCGATCGAGTAAAAGAAACGGACAGAGAGTCGGTTGTTTCAAAGAAACAAACCAATCCGAGTGATTCGAGTACCAGTTTGTCGTTTCTCGCGAGTCCAGTGGCGACGTGGTTGATTCGCGTGATTCGCGCGCGATCGACGCAGAGAGAAAAAGAGAGAGAGAGAGAGAGAGAGAGAGAGCCGAAGCAACGAGAAAATTACTGCAGTGAGTGTTGTAATTGGTGGATATGGCGACGTGCGGAATTCTACGTTCTCCGGTTGTTCGCGCGTGTGTCGCGCTCTCGATCTCTCGCCGTGTCTCTTCGCTCGGTTCGTTAGGCCGTGATTTTAGTTTTCTATGAATACGGGGTTAAACGGATGTCGGAGGTCCCACGGTGGAGCCAAACCATCGCGACGCGTAAATGTCACACGCGCGCGACCCTGAATGTCGAGAGAGAGAGAGAGAGAGAGAGAGAGAGAGAGTCGCTCAATTTGTCATCGTCGTCTTATTCCTGGTCCCATTTGTCCGCGGAGACTTTGCTTTCGAACTAGATCGAGTCGCCTAGATTTCCGCGCTTCCCCCGATTCGAGGAAATGTAGGTCGATAAAGGGGTATCCTTTCCTTCTTCGGTGTTTACTGGCTTCGTACAAGGTGTTCGAAAATTCAAGACCGTCTTGGCATCATAGTTTGAGTTGTTTCACGAATAATTGCGGGGATGTAGAAATTTTGTACTCTATTTTCGTCTCTAAAAATTCGAGTCAGACACAGTTGAAAATTTGCAAAGTTTCCAACGAAAAAATTGTTTCGTCCGGTTCCACCGATTCGAGTTTGATAAAATAAATAAAAAGCGTTTGCCAGCCGTTTCGTTTTTTTTCCTTCTTTGTTAAGAATTTGTTTATGCACGTTTATTCGTGGCGCCGTTTCAAAAACACGATACACGAGTTGTATCAGCGTAAGGTGCTTTATGTGCGTGTTTTGAATCCAAGTTGGCAGATATTTCCGAAATATATGTTACGTGTGACATCGTCTTACAACGTTGAATCGAAATCAGGAGGTTTTTGGAAAGAAACTTTCACGTAATACTTCACGCTGCACGAAGTCTTGCCATGTAACAAAGCTAGATTTTATTTGCTTATTATTTCATTTTTTATTACTTTGTATATTTTACTTACTATTTAATAAAAATTTAAACTACACATAAAATTACTAACAAAGTAACTTGTCGGAAACAATGTAGAAATTATAGTTTTCGTAATTAAAATTCAGAAATTACACGGAGATATATTGTACAATCGCAATACATGGTGTTTCCAAAAATATTCCCCACTTTCGATGAACGCTACGCATCCCTGAAACTGAACGGCAGATTTTTCAGAACACGCGGTATAGAAATTAGAACGAAAGTCATTTAAAATGTAAATACGGGTTAATCAGATTTTTACGGAGATGGGGTTTATCTTGGACGTGTACACCTGTTTGGAAATGGATCTGAGGTAGAACTTTGACGATTTATCCGGAACAGTGAAAGTTGGTGATGCGTCCGCGTTGTTGATTCGTTTGGGGGAGGGTGGAACGGGGCAGACCATGAATATTAACGAGTTGACTTTGGGGGAAGAAGATTCTTTTCCAACCGGTGACATAAACGTATTCCAGAGGAATTGTAACTTTCGATCTTCTTGTCCCGAGTTCCCAAATCTTTCTCTCTTCTTTTTTTTCTTCTCCCAGCCATAAATTAGAAGCGTTTAAGGAGTCAGAACTCGAAGGAGTTTAACGACGACGGAGCGACAACGAAAAGTGGTAGGAACAAGGATGAAAATTAAAAAGAAAGCGCGAGCGGTAGAACGAGGAATGCAAAGTGGCGAAATGAAACTAAGCCGTTTGACCTTTTCTTTTCCATTATGAAAATGCAAATTCCTTGTATAATTCCTTGCACCCCGCGAGATTGTTCAGTTTGCAAAAGATCTCCGCAAGAAATTTTTAGTTTCATTCGGAGATCTTTTATCGCTTATTTTATACCCCGTGTCTTCATTTGCAACGCACACCTTACCTATCTCTTTTTTAGAGTTTTTCTCTTTTACGCATAATACCACGTAGTAACACCAGTATATTCTATAAAATCCCTAATTTCATAGAACGCAGTCGTATAAGCTATTTTCAACTATTAAATTCTTTGCAACTCGAAACTTGCTTTCGAAATCTTAATCGTGCTCGAAATTTTAGAGTTGGAGAACATTTTTCGGAATATCGGGTTTTACAAGTTTCTTTCCATCTCCTTTGGCTTTCTTTCTTTCTATTTTACTCTTTCAAGTCTTTCTCTTTCTCTGACACGTTTCCTAATTCTGTTACGTACGTAATGGTGTAAAGACAGTTTGTGCTGTAGAAGCGAGTAGATTAAATCGCGTTACCTTTCTTTCTATGTTTGTTCGTTGGCTCGAAATTCAAATACCTCTCTACCATCGATCTACCAAAAATCAGGCCAAATTCATGTCCATCTGTACTATAGATACTCTTTCTATCTCTCTCTCTCTCTCTTTTTCGTTCAAAAATTCGGAGCCCAATTTTCTTCCTGGAAGAAAATAAATTTATATGGAAAACACGAATTACAAATTCCATTTCCAAGTAGATGAACTTTTGAAAGTGAAAGTATACTCGAAAATATGAAATAAAATATTTATATTCACTCGAGAGAGTCGTCTCTTTTGTACATTGTGGAAGTGCAAATTAGTCGTTAGAATATGCGTAAAATGTAATCTTGTCGAGTCACCGAGGATAAGTAATACCGAGTAATTTCTTTGCACCGAAGATTCGGCGACGCCGGTTCGACTAATCGATCGAACTTATACGTACTTCTCGTTCCGACTTTGATCACATTCGTTCCTTCAGGATGGACCGAGCGTGGCTTCTAATATCTTCCGAGTCACGTACGTGCCAAGAATTTCGCTTCGAAGTTCGTTTTGTTGTTGCTAATTGAACAGCCTTCGTTCGAACGATAACTAGAAATTCGTGAGAATTTTTCCATCAACTTCTGATAAACTCGAAAGAATTAGATTACCGCAATGCAGGATTCCTATCGAGAACGGGTTGAATTTTCGTGTAGGACTAGGATTAAACTTCAATGTCTATCAATTATTTCCAAAGGTTGTAAATAAAAATCCGATCGAACGTGACGTTTAATCGCTGTAAATTTTCTCGTTTATATAAAAATTTGATTTAAAGCAACTTTGCTTTATTCTGAAATATCTCAGAATTTAGTATATCATCTTAGTATATTTCGGTTAATAAATATCCCAAAGTTTGGTACAGCAAGTCGGTAAATTTCTCAGAGAGATAATGAACGAAATCTGACTATGATATATTTAACACGTTCTCTGCCGGAGTGTTTTATATAAATGTTTCGCACCCAAACATTTTTCCGTTTTGTTTCCTCGTTAAATCACAATCACATTTTTCTTTTTGTATTTCGTTGATGTTGATCGAAAAGTTTCTCGTTTCAATTCGAAAATATCACAGATCGCGTTATTAGCAAACGCAATTATAAAATACGCGATTTGATCGCGCGCGAGACATTAAACTGCAGTGTGTATCGTTTACAAGCGCACGTGTACCTATCGCTTCTTTAATTACGCTGCTTAACAAATCGTCAATTGTACGGTCGATTACGTTATCGAATGAATTCCCTTAAACGAAAATACCCAAGAAACATCAGGACAATAATAGCGGACGCTGCTATTATTTGTTATTAATAATAACAATTGCTGAATAATTCCGTGATTATGTTTGAAAATTATAACCGCTGAACGTTGTGTCTGCCTGACGTTCCTTTGACAAGAATAATATCGGCGATAACGACCGATCGGACGCTGGAATATTTGTCGAGTTGGAAACGAACGCGAAAGCAAAATTAATCTGATTTCGGCTTGGTAGATCCGCGACGATCTAAACGATACAGGACAAATATTTATTCGAACACGCCGCGTGTTCCAACTAATGAGTTTAAAAATTTGAAGAAGGTAGAAAAGTGTATTTGAGAGATACTTGATAAGAAAATTACTAATTTCACGGAGCTTGTTAAAAGATTATTAAAAAATTGAGAGATTTGAAGGATATTACGTCGATGATTAGGGATTGTAAAATTTCGGACAATGGAGTAAAAGTTACAAAATTGTCACGATGAACGTAAAATATATTTAGAATTGGAATCGCGAAATTCTGAACTGAATTGACTAAATTCCTGTGTATTACAAATGACGAATGAAAAGTAATTTGAAGGACGGAAAAAAGATATATCAACGATTAACCTTTGCAAATTATTCTGTTTCATCTTTACTCGAGAGAAGATCAAAACGTCTTCGAATCCGATAAAATACTCTCTCGAACGAATGTGAACTTCATTTTGCAACGTTTGGCTAGGAAAGTACGCCATGTTTCTTAGGAGACGGAGTTTCGTGCTTTTTTTTCAAGCATGTGACGACACTATTACCACAGAGCTAGCTGTTTCGTCAAAATGCGAGCATGTTTGCTAGAGAAACATTTTCCTTCTCTCTGACATACATACACACGCACGTACACTGAAGAGAAGAGGAACGATATTTCCGGTCTCGCCCGACTGTCGAACGACTCCCCAATGAAAAGATGTTTGAGTTGCTCGCCGGGCTTATTAGATCTCGTTTGTCGAGGAGACTTTCACGATTCTAACGCCAACCGACGCGAGTTGATACCGAGTTTAATTTAATTAACTTTCGTTGTATTTCGACCGGCCACGACTCGCTTAGTTTTATTTTTATTTTTCAATTACCTTTCCCACTTTGCGTCGCCATTTTACGAACAGACGCGTCGAATTTGCTTTGTCTCGCGAATTTTTGGATTCTTGAAAGTTTGAAAATTCTTGGGACGCAAATGTGCCCCAGCTTCTCCCTGGATGAGTATTAAATACTCGGTTTGTCCAAATTTCTCTACGAGTTTTTACAGAAAAGAACTCTTTCCGCAAAAGATTTCCATAAATATCAACGAGAGACTGCGAGACGAGTTAATCGAATTTCTTCTGACTCTATTGCTGACGCTAATGAAAATGGCAATGAATTCTGGCCGCAAATGGAATTTCGGAAAAACGGTGCTCGGCGCATGCTCGTAAAAATATTCTCTCGTGAATTTCAAGCAGAAAAAAACGTCGAAATTTCCATAAAATGAGGAAAAGAAGAGAAAAACGTACTGTCTCGTAATTTAAAACGACACCGTGGAGTAGCTCGTTTTTCAAGTGCGTTCATTCTCCGAAAGTGGCTAAAAAGTAGCAGGGTGTGCAACTTACAGTGGCCTCCAGAAGTTTCGGAGGCCAGGAAATAATTTAATTCCACGTCGCCGAAGTAAAGAGTTTTCCCGAAAATAAACATTTGTGTCGCGAGTGCAACATGCACTGCGTCTCGTAGAATTTTTTTTTTTTTTTTTTTGAGTTTTAGTAATTTTGTCGAATCTTACATTTCGCAAACAGAAATTTATCAACTCTTGGAACGTTTGAAATTATTGGAAACTTAATTTTAGCACGAAACCGAAAGCTTAAAGCATGTAACGAATTAAGAACGCGTTCATTCTAAATACACGTCGAGATATATTTATTTGATATTAATTAGTATTTATTAATTATACTCTGAGTGTTGCAGATTATTCGATTAAACGCTCGAAAAAATGTGATAATTTGTTACAGAGAACTTTTGACAGCCACTATACGTCCTCGGAAGAGAGAGAGAGAGAGAGAGAAAACTTGTCTAGGTTGAAAACTAGTTTGATGTTAAACGCAGAACGTTCCCTTGGAGTGAGTGGACAGCAATTAATAATGTCGCGTCTGCGTGAAACGCAATTGAAGCCGTCAAAATAAGCACAATAGTGGATTTACATGATTTAGCGCGACCGGTTCAATAAAGCCGTAAGGTCGTATAAACCACTCGTATCGGTGCCCTGTATAGTAGTTACGCCCTGTATCGATGGAACATCGAATATTCCCGTTTATTAACGTGTACAGGTTCGACGTCTGACCGATTTCAACGGAAATGCAACTACATTCCTCTATCCAACTATCCATGAAACGTAGTTATCCTTCGTAATATCCTTCGATTCGAGGTATGAACACAATGGTTCCATCGATTAACGCGTCCGAACGTCGAATTTATTGAAGTTATTTACCAGGGAACATTGCTGATAAATACATCTTGTCACGAACGAGTATCCTCTTTTTTTTTAACATAATGCAGAGGAAGTTTTTACTCTTAATTGTTATTTTTTTAGAAAGTTATACAAACGTTTGTTTTCAAATTAATTTGGTCGTCACTGTAAATGCCGTTTAATCATGTAGAGAATATTTCTCGTTTGTTACAGATCTAATTCTTTCATTCCTTCATTAATTACACACATCGAAGTATCTGGCATTGTTCGATCTATCGCATTTTTAATCCTGTTGCGTTTTTCACATTCGTATATTTTAATCTTGCTCTGACAAAAGAATTCGGGAAACGATTCACGGGAATATATGAGCATAAAACACACGCAGAAAAAAATACTGCACCCCAAGGAGGACTTGTAGCAACTGTTCCGACTAGGAAACGAAGACGACTACTTTTTTGCCGTAAAATTTTATCGAAATGCAAACGTTTGAATCGATACGAAACAAATTACAGGCGCGATCGCTGAGCCTACCCCACGCCCCCTCACGAGTCACGTGATTCAAATCAACCAATCGCTAATTTTCGTTGCATCAGCGTTGCACCTGAGGAGACCCGATTTTCTGGGTTACCCCCGTTAAAATCACTTTCAGTGATAAAAAAAAAACAACGCACGTTTCAACGATTTCAGAAAAATACAAATGGCTCAGAAATGATCGAAAGGACACAGAGTCAAAAGTCCTTAAAAGTTACCCCCTGTCCTCCCACTCGCGCTTTGAAAAACCATCCACGCGAATTCAACCGAAAAAACTCCTTGTAATTGAAAAAACTAAAATTCAGAGGCGCAATCTATGAAATATACAAACACAGCAACGCAACGAGAGTCCAACGGAGAAGTTAGAAAGAGAGAAGTTTCAACATCCACGAAAAACATTCCTCGCGGTGAAAAGTATTTCGAAAGTGGGTTGGTTTGCCAAGCAAACGTTCCACGAAATCCATTCTCCGCGTTGTTCGATACACGACGACGACGACGACGCCGGGGTTCTCGCAGAGAGAGAGAGAGAGAGTTTCTCGATTCCACTCGAGGTGACGGCCGACATTAATCAAAGAGGCAGGAAGAAAAGGAAAGAAAGGGGAAGGTTCGACCAGCGACAGGGGAGGCGGAATTTTCGGTCGATCGCGGTCGATCGCGAGGGACCTTCCGCGAGAGGTGAGAAAACCGGCGCGACGCCAACCTCGTTCGATGGCACCGTTGCCCTTCCCACGATGGGAAGTACGTCACGATCGCGGAAGTACACTCGACGCGGCCACTCGGTCCCGGAGTCACGTATACCACGCGAAGAACTATTAATTCAGCGAGGCCCTCTTAAACGGCCGGCGAACGGGGAACGCAGCGGGGGGAAAAGAACGGGGACAGGAAGGAGCGACGCGGGGATGGAGATAAAAGCCGAGGAACTGCAGCCCGTGTAATTGGATAAGGATAAAGGGGAGGGATCGCGGAGGATTTTTAACCCCTTTGCAGAGTGCCGAACAACGACGTATCGTCAATTTACTCTCCCTTTTTTCCTCCCTGAACTTTTATTCTTATCGTTCTTCTTTTAAATTAAAATTTTTGTATTTTCTTTCCCTCTTCTTAAACTATTTTCTAGACAGAACTTGACTCTAAATACTTTTCGCCCTTGTTGTTAGTTCGACTGATAGATTGGCAAATTTTTATTTAAACGTTAATTCGTATTTTCGAGACAGAATATATTTCTTTGTAGGATATATTTCTGCGCATTTTTTTTTCTTCTTCCTTTCGTTACGTGCGTTTCCCGCAATTTAGCATTTTAAAATTTTCTGCGAAAGGCATACCTCGTAATTAGAAGTGTCAGGGGGAACGACGTAAAAGGAAATTGTTAGAATTATTTTTTTCTCGAAGCGTTTTCTCGAGCGTTTACGTAATTAACACTTGAGGATTGTAAAAAGTGAAATAAGATAGATCGCGTTCGTTACACTTTGAACGTACGTTGAACGAACGTTAGCTCGACTGCAATTTTCTCAGAATCGTGTCACTAACTTGTTTACGTAGGTGCAGTGTCAATTTTTAATCATGGTTGACATTTAAACATCACGACATTCCTCTAATGTGTTTTTATTTTCGTATCGAAACAAAGATCGATCCACGTTTCTCTCCAAATGTTACTTTTATGAGAATGGTTTGTATCTTTGAAAACGTAAACCAGCTTGTAAACCCTCTTCAAATAACGACATCATTGTCGAATCCGTCATTTCTATCGCGATAAACGTCACTCTGGACGTCTCTCCGGTATCACTGTTCGAGGATAAAAATTTTCCGCTGTTTTAACTTCTGGGCAAGTCGCTAAATTGCGTAACTTGGTGGTTTTAATTTTTACACGCAACAAGATACACAGAAACAGACTGAAATTCAGTTCACCTACTAAATAATACATATTGTTATAGTTATTTTAATTTTCTTTGAGTATCTTGTACATTTCTTCATATTTTGTACGTATTCTGTTCGGATTTTTGCGCCTTCAGATTTCTCACAGATGCACAAAAGTTCCGAGATTCTTGCAAATATAATTCATTAGAACAAATAAATAATAAAACCAATCCTAAATAACTTGAATTTCAAAAGAACCACGCAAAGAACCACGACTAATTTTCCCTGCGTTCGAACCAGTGCCAAAATAATATAATAATACCAGAAAGATAACAAAGAAAAAAGAAAGAAAGAAAGAAAGAAAAAAACAATCTAGGATGCAAGCTGATCGTTTAAACAAAAAAAGAACAAGTGCAAATTGGCCGAAAGCTGGCATCCGATGACATTTCGAGATAGGAAAGACGGCAAAGTTTATCTCCGTGGAAGAGGAACGAGAACAGATAGGCAACGAGATAGAAATTACACGTAGCGGAGATCCGGTTAAATTCGACCTTGCTAGATAGAAAGAGAGAGAGAGAGAGAGAGAGAGAGAGAGCGGTGGGAAAAGTCAGGAATCAAACGGGAGAGAAAAGGTAAAAACGCGAAGGGAAAAGGACCGTGCTTCAGGAGCGGACATGCACGCGGATTCGAGCAGGATGCAACGCGAGGAACGAGCGACTGGGGAAAAAACGAAAGGAAGACGAACGTTTCGAAATGTGCCGAGGAAAAAGTGAACCGCTTGGAAATGGAGGAGGAGAGGAAAGAGAGAAAAGGGCATCGCGATACGTCGTTCGAGTGGAAGAAGGAAAGAGGAAGATGAGAGGAGGATCTCTGAGATTGCTGGGCAATTTGTTGGACGTCACCGATGGACGAGATATAGCGGGTGCATGATCAATCGAACGAATCTGTAAAACCGATCAATCCGTAATTAGGGATGGGGTCGAGTATCTCACGAGTAGGCTCAAACTTTCGAATCGTTTGACTCATTTGCTATCGTTTCCCTCTTTTGATTCTTCATTTTGTCAAAATTGCCTCGACTTTATCCAACAACTGTAAAAAGCAATTGACAATATATATATATATATATATATTTTTATTTAACAACCACTTGTGTGGACGTTAGCGACTTGGAACTAAATCTTGTGATTTGTTACAAAGGTTAGACTGTCTTAGAATGTGTATCAGTTTTTCAGATTGTCAGTCAGGGAAGAACGTTTGTTTAGTCGATGTCTGTTTTCTGCACTGGACAATAATATGTTCCACTGTCGATTGAACTTTGCACAAATCACATGGCATCTTCTTTGTTGAGGATGAGATACTGGTGGATGAGTTTTGTGCGGCTTTGAGATTACAACTTGGTAGAGAGAGAGAGAGAGAGAGAGAGAGAATATACTTCTTAATTTAGGTAATCTCCGAATGTTACAGTTGGACGATGTTTAGTCTGACAGAGGTTTTGTTGGCTCGTGACGAGGCCATGTTCCTCCTGTTTTTCAAACGTTGGATTCGCGCGAGAAAACAGGAATGTGTTTCTACGTTGTACGCACGTGTCAGTCCAAGTGCAAAAAGGTCCTTTACGTATACAATTAGGCGCTGTATTCTCTTCTGTACACGACCTCCAAATTTCATCTCAGTTGTATCTTCAAATTTGACAGAGTTCCAACAAATCTAATTCAGTGTTGATTGATTATCATCTTTCTAAAAATATATTCAAGTCCGGTGTGATTACGTGTTATGTTTTCCAAGCTAAGCAAAGGTTAATCGTTTTCTCAGTTTTGTGACTACGAGTACGAGTGGCTAAACCATAAATTTTCCTCAAATATACTAATAATGATACAATAGAACACATTAAAAAATATTAAAAAAGTCATGGAAAAGGAAAAGATCTTAAATCACTCTTCCGAAGGAGTGTCTGAAAAATAGTCGCATCTGTTTCGTTATTTAATATGAATTCGCTGCACTGCGTACGCGTGCGAGCATTCGCAGTGGTAGTCAATGGCTAGAATGTCAAAGAACGGAGCGCGATCGCTTTCCTGTGTCGCGTTCTGTTTGACGGACTTTCATTGGCGCAACGCGGTTTACCGGCACTGGGATTGAACTTTACCCTTTGCCTCTTTTGGCAGCTATTTGCCACCGCTCCCTCGGCGATACAAGTTCATCCCCGTCTCCCGTCTCCCGTCTCCCGGTAGGTCGACCGTGACAAACGCGTGCATCGTTATACGGCGGCGATCTCTACCCGGCCAAGGATTTTTACTGCAGTCAGGATCCGTGCAGCCCGGATCCTCGAGAGAGGAAGTGTCCCGGGGAATTTAACCGCCGCCAAAGTTCCACGGAACACAGGGAATTTTTCATTTGCTCTCCCCCGTGCACACTTCGGTTAACCGCGCGTCACACGGCTGAATAAACGGCCCTGGGTGGTATCCGTAATTCGCACACACCGCGCCACGTTACGACGTTGTTCGCGAAAATCTGCCGCCAGTCTCTCTCGTCCTTCGACTTTGCACAAGTAGTCTACATTGGACTCGTGGCGAAAATTGACGCAATTACAAAGTTATAGTTTCGAGGACAATCGAGAGAGTCTCGAGACTCTTGGAAGCATTGGCTTCTTCGGATTCAGGCTGTCTGAATTAATTCAGCGCTCGTAGGTCGAAACATTCAATTGAAATATTTTCCTTCGTGGTTTATTCAAAGTCTTTTCGGCGCGATCGTTACGCTATTGAAATCTTTGCTATCCCTTCGCGTCTTTTTAACTAGATTTATAATAAACTAATAGTTGCGATGGTTGATTGAAAAGCTGATTGATGGATTCAAAGTTCCTTTGTCGCTTTGACGTTTTAGAATATTTATCGACGGTCTAAACTAATTTATCTTGCACTGCACGAGAATGAACGGTCGTAATATCTGGAATTCGCGTCGTGAAATTTATATAAAAATTAATGGTTACAATCGTGATGAAGATCGACAGAATATTTGCAAAATTTGCAATTGGGTAGCCGACTCTTCGATGACAAATGACTCAATTACGACTCTCTCGGAAAAATTATAGAAGACAGAAACCGAAGCTTCGCTCAATTAGCTTGTATTTCGCAAATGATTCAAATAACGAATTCCAAACGTTATCTTCTCTGCATTTCTCGCACAGTTTACAAATTAATAATTCACACAGGATGTCGAAAAAGTGTCGCATCGAACGCAGAGTTTATTCTCGCGGAATTTCTTCTTTCGCGAATTCCTTATTTACCTTAAAAGGAAAAAAGAAAAACGAAAGGTTTCGCGAGTCTTTATTAAAGCGCAGGAGGCAATTTTCTCAGCCGTGCTCGAAAGATTTCCTCGACGCGTCATTTCTCAGAAACAAAACGAGCAAGCGTACAAAGGAACGCGGTACTCTCCTTTTTTCTTTTTTTTTTTTTTTTTTTCGGAAATGAAATTTCAGACTTACCGATTCCTCGAACGCGTGGTTTGTGAAATTTTCATCTCCGCCAGGCCTCTGGCTTCGTTTGATGTTCCTCGAGCCCGCCTCGACTTCGCCGACTGTAAGGGAAATTTCGGTTGCAGCGACGGAGTTTTTAACACGTCTTTTCTTCTTTTTCATATTGCGTCGTTCGTTTCGAAGTCGCTGTGCGTTTAACGATCGTAACTGTTCGAGCGTGATGATCGAGCTGTTCGAATCTGATCGCGTGTGATGTAGATTGAGAGACAGCGTGTACGAGCAATTCATGATCAAAAGCTGAGGTAAAGTGCAAGGGAACATCATGAGTAAACAGGAGTCAAAGGGGCCGCCACCTCCGCCACTTCCGCCCCCGTACTCGCATCAAAAGCTCTTCAAGAAGTGCAAGAGTGCGACTTTTCAACTGGACGGCGCAACGTATACCATAGGTATTGTTAAAAATATTCTTCGCAATATATAAATTATATTTGTTAGTCAATGATTTTTCAAGTCGTAAAGATTTGAACGGGTTACTTCTGAAGTGAATTTTCAGATTCGAAGCGAAAGCCGGCAGATCCTTCGAATTAAATTTAGCTATGTACGATTATGAATGATCCATTAATGAGAATGTAAAAGAATCTGTAAAAAGTAAAAAGTGAAAAGATGGACGTGCTAAATACGTGAATCGACGAATATGTGTCGTTTAAGCTGATGATTTATTTTTCACTGACTGTTGAAAATTACATGCCACGGTAACGTCATCGATCATTAAGCCTGAAAATCGCACGTCACCATTCGCTGCAACGAATTAATATTACGTGATGTTACAAAGGACGTACGACCTTTTTCAATAAATATTTCGGAGAAATTGCGAATTCGTCGAACACACGTCGCATTCGACGAGCGTTTAAACTCGATTTTCTCGAAAATGAAAGCAGAGAATCTGCCTTCGCTTCCCGTTCGCTTGCCACCACGAATAAAACCTGATGAAACGGAACAAGTTTAATTGAAAAAGTAACGGCACGCGTGGAATGTGAGCAAAATCGAATTGAAATTCAAATCGAGATTCCCGCGAAACTACGAAGTTATCTCGGCTACGTAAATAAGACGCGTGTCGGAAATCGGAAGTGAGGCAAGTGCGGCGCACGTGTGTTCAAAGAAGTTTCAACTGCGACGCGAGGATTCTTCGAATCAGCGCACTTCAAACGGAACGCTCGTTCGTGACGCGTCGGGCCGCGAGGAAATTTCGATAAAGAATAACAAAAGGGATTAGCGGCCACGTTGGGAGCGTCAAAAACTGTTTCGACGTTCCGAGTAAAGCGAAGTCTAATCGGATACAACGGCATTGGCGAGGCAAGTTGTCGTTCCGAGGAACTCCTCGCGAAATACACCAGTAATCCGATACCACGCAATCAAGCGATGACGATCCATTACTTGCTCTATATTTGCATCGTCGCCGTCTCATTTCGGCAAATATATACCTGTCAGAAGCGGGATTCGTGCGCACAAACTTCGCGAAAGCTTATTCTCTTCGGAGATTCGTTTCCCCTCTCGCGATGATTTCTATTTGTTTTGAGGGATTGGGTCGCTTCGAGTAAAATTAAGGAAAAAATTAATAATCGAAATGAAATGATTTTTGTTTTGAAAACCAAGTAAGATTTCTGCGATATATATTTTTACGAAACTTTTGAACTTTTAATTCGAAAGCACAGAATTTCCGCGAAAGTCGCGCTCTTTTTAAAATCTCACGCACTCTCTCAGGAAATATCATGCAGAAATTAAAAATTTGCGTTAGCGAAATTCTTTTCAAATTTAATTTTTTTAAAAGAAAAAGAAATGGCAGAGGATCGTCAGTAATTTTCACACATTTTCACACACTAACTTCTTAATAAGTACAATCTAATCTCTTAATAAATTTTACTCTGCTTAGATAGTAAAATAAAATATACAGTATCCATTTTATTTGAGATTAATTTGCGCAATGAAGAGAATTTAATCAATCGGGTAGAAAATGCAATTGAACAGATTAATTTATACAATCGACGGTATATAATAAGAGGTATATACTATAAAACTGAATCACGGTGAAAGAATGAATCACTAATGGGTTATATAAATATGAAAAATATCGAGGTCCTTGCGAGTGTTAAATATCGAATCGGTGAAATGACGCGGAAGACGTGAAAGTTGGGACGCAAGCGATTTGAATTGTTGAAATTTAAAGAGCTATTTGAGGTAGAAAAAAGAAAAAAAGACGTGATCGACCGTTCGTGTATCCTCCTCTGCGCTAATTGGAAATTAATTACGACTCGTAGGAATAATTGATGAACATACTTTCCATTCCTTGAGAATGAAAAATTATCAAACGAGCTTTTCTACTTAGAGCCTAACTCGTTCAAGTTTTAAAAATTCGACAAGTGGATTGCGGATATTCATGGAAATTCGTAATTTAATTGAAATTAAAAAAAAATTGAAATTTAGGTAAAAGAATATTTCACGTGTAATAAATGTCATAAATATCACAATAATGACATATCGTAACGTATTCGAGGCGTTTTCAAATTTCCCATAAACGAAAATCCACTAACTAAGAACAAGAATCAATGCTGCATTCCTACGAAATAAAACGTCACAGTAGTCTCTTTTAATCTGAGGGAATGCACGACGCTCCCGCATTGCGTATTTACTCCACGCGATCGTGGCGCAGGGGGCATAAAAAATTCAGGGAGCTTCTCGAAAAAATCCTCATTGACGTATTCGCGCTCTACTTACGATCGCACGATGTTATTTCGGAAAATTTCAGAGAGCAAACTTTCGTTAATTGTGGGTTACTAATACAGAATCTTGGAAATTCGGCACTTGACTTACCTCTGAATATTTCCACTATCGAATTGAATATGAAATTTCATCTGTACTGTATATAAAATATAACAGATTGTCAGTATTGTCAGTATTGTCATAATAATCATATCAAATAAATATTACAGTGATAATCTAAGCATTGAATACTGATTCTAGCATAACGCTAGATTTTCCTACCTGGTAATTTCGAAAATATTACCGGTACATCTCGTCAGAGTATACTTTATGACGTGAAAATCAAAACGAGTTAAAGTTGAAATATCAAACGTTGGATTCGAGACTATAGATTCGGGACAAAAACGAAAGTCGAATCAATCAATTTCGTAAATCGTCAAACGTTTCTTTCGCATCGGTCAGATTTGAAGGCACAAAGCGATAATAACGCGGGGAGACACAATGCTAATGTACGCAACGTGGAAAGAAGCCGGCGACCACGCGTTTACCCACCTTCAATGGAAGCCGTGTTTCAGCTATCGAATACCTACAAGACCTCTCTCTTTCCCTCGAGGAAATCGTTCCGATCCGATGCACGTGCATCTGCACGTCAGCGAGCAGTGCGCGCGGAGATTCACTGCGTTCATTGATCCGTGAATAAAGCTCGCCAAGTCGTTCTACTTGTTCTTATCGAATGTTTCCTCTCTTGGCGGGATACAAGCAGAAGGGGGAAAAAAAAAGAGAAGAAGAGAGCTAGAAAGAAACACATCGAGCACGTCCGCGGAGATTGATGGGAGTTAAGTCGCGAGGAATGCATATCGCGTTCGAACAACAGGAATGCACGACATAACGCAAATAAATAAATAACGAACGACATGATATAAAGATACGAGCTAAATGCTACTAAAAGTGAGATGAATCTCTCTTCTTGGTTCTCGAGGATTCGTTAATGAAGAAAACTGAACGAGATATTGAAATTGTTGTACGAAATTGTGAAAATTATACGTTAAAATTACAGTAGAAATTGTGCATTTTGTATGATACAAATAATGTCTACTGCAAGCGTTAATTATATTTAGTTAAAAAATTTAACACACTGTATGGACAATTAAATATACAATGCGGCAAAGTGTAATTTCAATTGCAAAGAAAATAGGAGATTGAGATAACCAGATGACAAATATAACGCTCGATTACATTTCTACAACGCGTTAATAACACGTACGTGAATGTTTAGCAGAGAGTGTATTCTCGTGTCTATAATTGTGTTTAATATTATTGTTCGGCAAACAAGGAAGTCCGACATCACGTAGGACATCAGATGCTGAGTGCTCTCTTTAAGTAAGAAGGATGAACGTGGAGGGTGCTAAGGCAAATAACACGGCGAGGGGTTGTTTATTTTTCTTGGAGCGAAGCGGAGAGCGCAAATAGCATAAATGATTTAACGTTGCATCGAAGTTCGCAAACAAAACGGAAAATAAGACGCAGTAAATTGCTCGTGTAGAAATAACTCTCGAATGATAATCTATTTTTGATGTTACTTGAATCGTGAAATTCTTATAAAATACATCGCAAACGATGTTTCTGTCAAGTGTTGAACTCGAGAAAAATCAGAATTAATTATTATTGTAGCAACAGCACGATATTTACTTTCATATAAAACTTTCATTTTGTTACCCTCCATTTATCATTTGAAATACAGAATTCTACTATTACATTTATCCTTAATCTTGATGACAAAATCAGTCCTGATTCATATCCCTGAAAATCGTATTTTTAATTTTTGCAATTATTGAACTATCGTAACAATTCAACTTTTAATGATATTAAAATCATTCTTAATCTTCGAGTCGAATTTATTATTCCCATATTTTTATAATAACTGGATTGTTGGTCGCAATCAAGTTTCAACGATAACAAAATCGATATCAAAATGTCTTTTTGAAATTTTAAATACATTTAATAAATTTTAAAATCCCATTCCCATCCTTAATTAAAATTAAAAATTTTTTCAAAAATCCTGCCCCACTTTCACTCGCTCAATCTTCCTACATTTTTACAACGATTCAATCATTTCATTCGACCAATCTTACTCTCATTCCTCCCTCTAAACTAAATTTCTACAGTCTCGAGTTCTAATATCCCTTCATCGTCACCATCATCCGACTATTCATCACAATTCATTTCTAATCGCAGGAAAAGCATTCGCCACGCATAAAGCAATCTTCCGAAAGAAGCCGGATAACCGCGTTAATTGCAAGCGTCGAAAGCCGCTCTCTGCGACCGCCAATGCAAATTACGCGCGCGTCTAACTCGGTGATGAAATCTCAGCCCCGCCACTTGACGAGAACTCGGAAACGTTTAACGTAATTTCTTTCGGCTGTAAAGCGATCGTTATCCCAAATCCTTGAGCAAACAAGGTCCAAGCAAACGACTCTCTGTTCGGCTGACGGCCGAACATGCAACGGAGGCGGAACAGACGGAACAGAGCGCAATTACGCGGTGCAATAAGCGCGAGACAAAAGATAAAACGGTCCTTTGCAGCCGGTCGGGTTCCACTCGGACGAGATTTCGAGGAGAAACGTTGATAACGGGAGGAAGGAGAGACGAGTCTCTTTTTCATTCTGCTCCGCGGTGGAAAAAATGATTTCGGCCCAGCTGCAAACAAAGTTACCCGCGTGAACCTATGCTCCTTGGGGACTCGTTAGAGACGCCACGCTTTCCGCTGCTAATGAGTCCGTATTCAGCGTGGAACAAGCAGCGAGTGCGACGCCAAATTGGTGATTATTGACGTAACCACAAGCGGATTGTCCCGAAAACGGAAAATCCGAGAGTAGCGCGACTTTTAACGGTTAAGTGGATTTTTCAGTTCTCTGATTTTCGTAGCTCTGTCTCTGAGATCTGTTTCACCCATGGATACACGTTTTGTTCGATGACTTTTTCTTTTTACTTTTTGTTTCCCATTTTGAATAAGTGCGTTGTGTACAGTTGTTACTATAAACGAATGACGAATAACGAATAAGTCAGAATATATAATACGCAATGATTGCTATATTCTAGTTTTTAATGTTTCTCCTACACGTTATTAATTTTCATTAATTCAATTTATTTAAGAAATTTTATGACGTTCGTCTTTTTGTTGGACATCGCGAAAGTAGTTGAGCGGCTATTAATAAAAGACTGCACGACTTGTACTCCAGTACTCCAGTACGATTCGTCTCACCGAAAGGCCCAGAAGCAAATGAAGACGACTTTTTTGCCATAAAATTTTATCGATGCGCAAACGTTTGAATCGATAGAAAACAAATTACAGGCGCGATCGCCACTCCTACTCGAGGTCTACCCCACGCCCCCTCGCGAATCACGTGACCCAAATCAACCAATCGCTAATTTTCGTTGCATTAGCGTTAAATAAATACGTTATATGTGTTAAATGAAACTCTGCTAATTTTCTTTGGTACCGATTACTGTTACAATTAAGTTGGTAATGTTTGGAACTAATTTGAAAATACTTGCACGGTCAATCATTCATTACGTGAAAACGTCAAAAGATTAATGGGACCATTTGCTGTGGTATATTGTATCGTGTCATTCGTGTTGCGCATTAATGTTAAAAAAGAAAAGAAAAAGATTTGCGCAGACACATAAAAATTTTCAAATGTTTTCGCCGCTGTATGTTGAACTACGGCGAATCAATTTCGTCTGACCGTAAAGCGTATGCCCCGCTTTAATTACGATATTTCTTTCTTTTTCTTTTTCCAAAAAGAAACGTACCGCTGACTGAGAAGTGGCCGCAACCTCTCGGGGTTAAGCTGGTTTTCATCTTTCTCGCGGTTTCCACGATTCGAGCACGCGATGCATGAAACGAGACCGAGCTTTCGTTGTAATTAACACTCGTGTTACCGCGGCGTGTGTTTCCAGATATACAGTCAAATTCGAATATTGTTTTGTCAAACGATCGTGCAACTTTCAACTTCTGGAATCACCTGTTTCGTTGCGCCAGATTCATAATTTACCAGGCGGTGGTGAAAAGTCGTCACGAGAGAAAGCTCGTTGTGGAACTCGATCGATGAATTAATTGTAAATTTGAATTTAAGTCACTCGGTTCGATACTCAAGTGAAGTTTTTAACGAATAAAGAAGAGACAGAAAATGTATCGTTCATTAAAATTCTAAAATGTAGCAATTGTTTATTAATGTTTCTTCTTGCATTTTCCACTATACTTTCCTGTTAGGATAGTGAGATGAAATTTCAGCGCAAAACACAATGCATTTAGCCAAGTTGAAATTTAGTTTACGACTTAATGATTTAATAGAACGTGTTTTGCTATTGATCTCACAGTAACTTGAACTTTGTTGCTGGAGTTGCAGTGGGTAAAATTATGTTAGAAAGCATTCTAAATATTGATCGAAGCTTCATGTTATTAAATTCTGTGAATTTAAGGAATAACTGATTATTAATAAAATTGATGACATTCATGAAAGACGGATAAAGCATAATAAATAAAAAACTATATCGTCAAAAATTTATTCTCCATCTTGCTTTGTGCGAAACTATTATCAACGAGGGATTGTACTCATTTAAGACGTAAATAAATAAACGTAAGTTTTTAAATAAAATCTTTTGACGACTCATGAACGAAACAGTTCCAAATTTCTGTTTTGTTCGAGACCACAGAATTTCACGACCATTGTGTGTCGCAAGCAGTGTCAAGAACAGAGAGACGAAAGTAGTAAGAACAAACGTCCCGTGCAGTAGTCATTCACTGAGTTGGTCAGACAAGCAATACAGATTTGTCCGGTTGCGTGACTCGTGTGACAACTTGCCGCGAAATTCGTCAAAACTTTTTCAAGATGAGAATGATGAAAATTAGTAATTTTAAAATTACATCTCGTATCAGCCGCGCCAATCATTGCAACAGCTTATCTCTTAACAATTAAAAAGAACGACTGAAAGATATTGTTGTTCTTCGTTATTTGACAGTCATTATTATTTTATTATATACTATTATTATTTAATTTCATCGAACGTACTTTTACTGAACTTACTTCATCTCGTTTTCGTTGAACGTTCGTATCTTCTAAAACTATACTTTCTGATTCCGTAATTAACCATATTTTTAGGTTTATTTCTTTTTTTCGTGTATTGTTGAAGACGCAGCAAGGACTGCAGACAAGGACTGTAGAATCTATATTAGAAATGCTGCTCTCAAATGAAGTTCGTACAACGAGTATTCCTAAATATGTCCGACATACACAAAGCATTATTCTAGAATACAGCTCTCGTTATCTATTGCTTTCTGCACGCAAATCCAGCCTAGTCACGTCACCTTCAGAATGGACTTAAATATTGATTTCCAATTCCTCTTACGAGTACTGCGCTATTCTTAACGTTTATAAATATATCGCGCTACTCTCCCGCCGCACTATGACATCAATTTTTAGCAATGAATACGAAAACATTTCTTTCCCACGGACTGATTTCACGGACGAATTACGAATCTGGGTTTCTTTCGTGTTCACTTTCGAGATACCTTCTTCCTCTTGAATCTGAGGCACAGTTTTGCGCTTTCAACCGAGTAAAACTGCTTCAAACATTTATTAGTAAAGAATGAAAGATTACTAGACAGAAATATGACGAGCCACTTTAATTTCACTTTATAATTGGAGAAATTTTAATAAAACTTGGATAAAATTGAAAATGACAGTAGACGTAATTTAAAGAATGAAAGGTAATAACAATAATTTTGCTAAATTTACCAAGTTATTTTGGATATCGGATGTATTCGGATATTTTATAAATATAATAATGGACAAGAATTCACAATATCGTGAAATTTTGAAGCTTGCTGGTACAGTAAATGATATATCTCGAATTTACTCTGAACTTTTCTACCCCATGTGTCTCTTAGATATTTTACGTCTCTGTTTTAAAATCAATTTCCCTTATTGGGAATTGGAAATAATTCCATCTATCCAGGTTGTCATTCGGCTCATGCAACGTTAACCACAAAGTACTTGAAATTTTCAAGTTAATGGCATCAGACACCGCGTGTGATCATTTTCGTCCGAAGCACTTTGCACGCGGATTATAAAACACTTTGAACTTACTTACTTATGAAATTCACGCTTCCATAACGTAGTAGAAAATCTACTTTCGCGAGGGTTAATGAAGAATCGGGAGAGATTTAAATATTAGACGGGCAATCTATCTGACACGGAGTACGCGCTGAAAAGTCTTGAATAACAGGATAGCTTAGCAGACATTACACGCGATGGAAAATAACTTTGATAATTAATCGCCGGCTGTGTGAAATGAAATAATAGCTCGAACTCTCCTCGACGAGAGAAGGATTTTATTTTAAGAGAACGACGTTGCAAACTAGAAACTTTCGGCTAGAAACTTCTAAGAAACGAAATATAATGATTTTAGGAGTCGGCAGTGACTCTTGGGAATAAATTTTTTTCCCTTTTTAACGCACTGCTTCCACCTTTAGTTGGTAAGACTCGTGTAAAAGTTTAAACACGTTAGACACGTTGCGTAATTTTCAAATACCACCAGCAATTATTGTCGAGACGTTTATTACAACGAGAAACTTTATTCGCCGAAATATGTAAAACAGGTGTATGCAAAGTACGTCTAAAATGGCCATAAACGTTTCATTCGAAATTGAAAATATGCAGAGCTGGAAGAGATAGCGCGTGTTTACTATTTAATTTGCATAACAATCACGTACGAGCGCGATAAAAACAGAATGCTGTACGACAATAATTAGTTCAGTATTGAAATGGAAATCTATAAACACTTACAAAATATAGTTGCAAAACAATTTCATGATATTTAGTAGCTTCGTAATTGCATTCTCTAAAGTATGTATTGGTACACTTTTATTCAACCTTCTGAGAGTAAGGACCACGAGACAAAATGAACGTCGATTTTTACCTCAGTATGTAAATATCGATATTACTTCACGAACTTGATACTTTGAAACATAAGATTGACCGATGCCGTAGTGCAGCGAGTGTTAAAGTCTGAATTAAAATAAAAATCCGACAAAGACAAGCAAATAAATGTACATCAAAACCGAACAGAGAGAAATTTTCTCCGTGTAAAATAAAATAAAATCGCGATATACGACACTTTGTATCTTTGTGAATATAATTGCGACGTAATCAATTCAAGCGATCGGCAAGAGAACCGACTATTGACACAGTTTATGTCGCAACTAAACATTGTTAAAAGCGTAGACGTTCTGTCGTTCGCGCAAAGACGCGCAAATTTTCTCAACCAATATGAAGAAAAATTCACAGAGATTATCCAACGCGAAGGAAAACGTACGCGTCAAACATGGAAATGATATGCAATCGCTAATGTAGGTGCAGTGTCGAGCAATTGCTCGGAAGGGAACTTGGGCGAAGGGAACGGAACGCTTCGTGGCGGCATTAAACATGAAAATCGCAGCTCTCGCATTGTCAAGATAAATGAATGCCGCCTAAGATATCACGGTATAAATTATCCGTTGGATGCAACACGGCTACAAACCGAGAGTGCAGTTCACGGCAGATACACCAAATCACTGTCAACGGAACACGAGTCTACCAGGTTCTATATTCAGATTAGGATCGTGTTGCTTTATCACCCCACGTGTAAGGTATTTCCGTTCTTAAAACGAGAGTACAGAGTTTTTACAGTTGCTTCCATCCATTTCGTTTGATCAGTAAAAAGATTAACATTTCTGCTTTTACACGGATGATTTTACATAGATGTAATTCCCAATAGTTGTTGATATCTGGTGTGCGCGTAATCAATGAAATAACGTTGGTGTTTAAAACTAACGAGATAAAAATCGATATTGAACAGTTGTTTCGCGATGATGAAGAAACTGATTAAAGTTGAAGCCATCGTATTTGACAACGAATAGAAATGAACGTGGTACTAAAAGAAGAACGTGGCAGAAACAAGAAGGATGGACAGTGAAGGAATAAATGATTGAATCGTTGAAAAAACGAATAAAAATATTAAAACGCACGATAACATCCAGCGAAGAGCACGCAGGGGAAATACGATCAGCTGATTTGAAATTTGAAGACGTACGTTAATTGCCTGAACACATATAGCGTATGACTCGTCGTATCGCGTGCGGAACGAATCAATATTGAAAAATAGAAACGGCATGCCAAGTATACGGCTTCCGTATACGACGTTCCGTATCTCAGAGTGCAGGAGGTTTCGTCGAAAGAACAAGCAGGGGAGTAACGATCATTATCGTAAATGCGGCGATGCAAGTAGTCGCAAGTAGTGTCCAAGTGGTTTGTGCGTGTCTTTCGTGCCAAAATCTACTTGGACTGTCGCAACTTTCTTCACTGCCGAGTAAGTGGAAGCGAACAAACTATTCTTTATTATTTTCGATTCTTGCTGTTGTCATTACATTACACAGCTATAGTTTAGGTTTGTAATATTTCATTTTGAAACTCTTTGATTTCATTGAATTTACAATTAACAATCTCCAATAATATATATATATATATATATATTAATGGATATTAATGGAAATTAATTCAAGAATTTTATACTATCTAGTGGAAATTAAAAGCGAACGATGCCGATTGAGAGAGTTGACACAAAGCACATAATACGTAAATCTTCGAAGAACATTTCGAGATATTAGAGATATTAAGAAGCTCGTAAGCTCGTGAATCGTGTCTCAAAGAGCTGCAGAACCTTCGGAAAGGACAAGGTTTTCTGAAATACCACAACTATTAAATGCAACGAGATCGTCCGTCTTCCTTAATTAAAAATTCCTACGTGCAGTTCGCTCGATTTAAAGTGAAGACCTTCGGACCGTTCGTATTGTCTTAAAATTCAATCGTTTTAATCATTTTTGTAATCAAGTTCGATCAAAAAATTAGCAATTTATTGGCTATCGATCGTTAGTGGATAATTTAACGAGGGAACGAAAGATTAAATTATCCACTCAATTGTGACGAACGTATACCCCTATTTGTCAGAAGTACGTACGCACGTGGCCGACGACTATATAATCGACGATCGTGACCGAGAAGGTTAAACACGGTTGAGCGAATTATTCTGCCGCGGAAATTAATTGGAAAAATTCAAAGGATTTTTGCGCAGCTCGAGTGAAATCAGTCCTGTAACGTGTTCTTTATGCGAGATCGTTAACGGGGAGCTACGTGGCGAGATAAATGTCGGATACGAAAAAACGTGGGCGGAGTGGCTATTGAAACAGATGGCACTGTCGCGGCACCGGTGCTCGTTCAGCGGGAAAGAATGGGATAAAGATGACAAGCGGAGGAAAAGTGCAGACTTGCACTATTTTTGAGGCGGCCTACATCACCGGATTTTCTCGGTCGCGCGCGATTTATTGTCATCTTCAGGATAATTTTTCTTCCCACGGGGGGACACGTGTCTGCGTGAAATCGACAACGATAATGAGAACGTACGATCTCCGAACCTCTTAGCGCACTTTGGCGCACTTTTCACTATACACGATGACCGCGTATTTTCCGCTACGTAAATCGTCCAGAATTTTGACAAATTGTTATCGCCTCCGACGTTTGTAGCTGTCGCGGATGATATTTCCCAACGTGAAAATATGCGACAAATTTCGTCACAGTGGAAATTTCTTTTTGACACTTGCTCCCACAACAGATCATTATGAAAAATTGTTTATTTTTAACCGATGGTACAATCTTCAATTTCTAAGGGAAAAAAAAAAAAAAAAAAACGTGAAAGATCGATTGCTTTTCAAAACAATTCAAACAAATGCATTTCGTTGAATTTCACGTGTAATTTCACTCAGAAAGCGATATCGATTTCGACGTCTTTATTAATAAACGCGCGTCTTTCGACTTTACTTTTTTTTTAAAAACTCTACGCAGGTGATGATATTGATTTTCACGCGTAGCAACGAGTGCGTATCCTCTACCATCGTTCAAATTTGCGCTTTTGCGAACTAATTCGGAGATTCACGATCAATTGGCAAACAGAGTGCCTGGTTACTTCCAACTTGTAACTAGTTCGTGAACTGTGTTCTCTCGTGGAACAGAGCCGGGACGAGATACCGTTCAAGTTGCTAACGTTGTTAAATGGCCATGATTTTGTTACAGATATCTGAAATCGCGCGGATTCTCTTCTGTTGCCGGCCACGTTGTCTGGCGAAGATTAGCTTTTGATTAACAAAGTTCCAAACCAGATTTTTAACCATTTTCTCGAATATACAGGGTGCGCAGGTAATCGATGAAAGCGAACGACACAAAGCGAAGTTGTGTTTCCGACAACTTGTATTTGCGAAGAGAGCGAAGTGGTTTTCTTTCAAATTTCTTTACGAGTCAAATAATTTACGAAATTAAGTTTTGGCGATACAGATAAACTTATCGCGTGTATCCTGAGCGTGTCTTTCGCGCGGTTCAGTTGTGAAACTAAATTTATAATAATTTATCACGCGCGTCCAGGACGAAAATCCGGCGAGAGGTTAATTAATTCTTTCACCAAATAGATCAATTTTAAATTAAATTAAAATTCACCAATAATCGAGCCACGTGTTATCTGACAGCTACGAGATTTTATTATTATTAAATCTGTTTACCTTATTACGAAATCAATTTCGGTTTCGAGGCGAATTATAGAGATCGTGGTTGCTTTTATTATTATGACAGGCTGTGTGCTCTCGGTAGATACGACGTAATTAAATATCTTTAAAAAATACATCATTCAGTTGTTTCAATACGGATTACTATCATGTTCTCTGAATTTTAATCACCGCTTTTAGTTGCATTTTAACAAGTAAATTAATTGCTGTCTAAAGCATCAATTTTTTAGTAATTTAATGGTATTCATCAAAATAATACTTCGATATCGTACGAATCGCGATACAATATCAGATTCATGTAATAAGATTTTTTTAAATACTTGTAGGCCTTCTGATGTTCGTCATTTATGAATTTATATCAAATCTAAGGATGCAAAAATGCATACAATCTGTATAATATCCAACAAAATGAACAGAAAAATATAAAGTATCCAAATATCAGTATTGCAAAAATCCAAACTCTGTCGAGTATCAAATTCAAAGATCTGATTAGCATTTCGTAATTCCATTTTCATCGAAGAAAGAGGAAAGAGTAAGCAACGAACCGATTCAAAAAGTCGATTTCAATCGGTCCGTGGCAATTGAGCTTTATTTTCAGAACGAACGATTTATCGACGGAATTTCTATCGATACTCGTCCGACACGTTAGTCAAGAGTTAGTCACTTCGATCCCGTGACAGCGAAAAACCTGGCATAAATCGCGAATATCGCGAAAGTAGTTTGGCTGAGAGTCAAGAGGAAGCAGAGGTCTACTGACAAGACGGATGGTACTACGTACGACAACTGACGTCATCCTGTCTGGACGTTTATGCCCACGATGGGTTTTATACAAACGAATTTCAATCAGTTCTACGTACGTTCGCTCTCTCGCACCGCGCGCAGAATCAATGAACGACAATGGATCCACAGGGTGATTCTAAGAACTGGGTCGTGTTAGAGATCTGCTCTAATGAATTGTAAGTTGTCGAATTTTGCTTCTGCTCACGCTTACTCCTCGATTGCACATCCGAATAAATCTTTTCATACCGCGACGAGCGACGATTCGATTGAAGAAATTAGATAAAAATAACAAACCTTTCCTTTTTTCTTTTTTAAACGGGTGTACTCTGATTACATAATACGAATTTGTCGGGAGGCAAATTATAGTTTATATAATCGGAGTCTGTCGACTCAAGAATAAATTCACATGCAACCGGGAAGAGTAAATATAAATCGGATATTGCTTCTAATAATTCCTAGTATCCCCTTGTAACAAATCTAAATCTTTCTGTATTCTGGAAAATCACTCTTTCTCCAAACGATATTTCAGACCCTTAATATCGAGATTTATTATTTATCATCACTCGTGCAACGAAAATTAGCGATTGGTTGATTTGGGTCACGTGACTCGCGAGAGGGCGTGGGGTAGACCTCGAGTAGGAGTGGCGATCGCGCCTGTAATTCGTTTTCTATCGATTCAAATTGTTTGCGTATCGATAAAATTTTATAGCAAAAAAGTCGTCTTCATTTGCTCCTGGGCTTTTCGGTGAGACGAATCGCGCAGTTTCTTTTTTATTCGTTCGTTGTTCGTACCTGCTCGCGAGAAGAGTGGTTTTAATTATTTTATATTACGGCAAGGCGGACGCACGGGAATAAACAAAGTCGCGTCGTTTGCGAGGCATTGTTGTGTGTACCGTCGAATGCAAATGCACAGGAGAAGCACGGATTTATAGGCACGAGCGTGGCATCGCGTCTTGAATAACAATTTCAACGATAAATGCTTCGTTCGATATTATTACGTCGATGGCAGGCATCTGTTCTTATTAAAGAAAATGATTCACGTGAAACGTAAAACTAGAATCGCGGTTCTACGATCTCTGAAGTGGATCTTGTTAGAGAGAAAAAATTATACAACGAAAGATCGTAAATAACAATGTGATTTCACATTGATTTCCTTCGGAGAGGTATTTATGTAAATTCGATTCAATTTTCTCAAACATAGTCCTATTATCGTATTTTCCTTCCTTTTTTTTTTTTTTTTTTTAATATTGTCGATTTGGTAGAGAAACGATCCATCTTAGGAATTGCCAATTGGAGATGAATTGCAAATTTATCTATTTATTACGTACAGTTATATTTGAAATTATATATAAAGTATAAATTGTTGCACTCCAAAAACGCTTGATAAGTTTAATACTTTAGTTTAGAGAGATATAAAGACCTCGTGTGATACTCCTAAAGGTTAAACTGTCAACTAAATTACAAACAGGGAGAATCCTTTTCTTCGCTAAGTGATTCACTTGGTAATAACTTTCCTCACCTCAGACCTTTTCATTTTCCTTAATCGTGTTATCCTTTTAGCTACGAAACAAATTATTAGCAAGCTGTTAACTGGTTATTTCATTTGAAATGCTTAAATCTCTGCGAATCGGAAATATTACTCGAACAAAGATCCACCTGTGTTTCTTCGCAAATGTACTTTTCAGTACTCTCCTACATACGTTAAAAAGTTTAAAAACGATCGTTTCGCTTTCATTTTTCAAGAACGAATTTTTACTATACTCCCGCAAAAAAATTTAAATCTATCTCAGTATCGTTATTTACGAGCAATTTATTCAGTTCTAAAAATTGACGAACGTCTGTCAAATCGCCGTGTGAATTTTGCCAAAAGATACGTACACGCGTGTGCACACGTAGCGCGACAGACAGTTTGTCCAGAGAAAGCGTAGTACGAACTTTTGACTGTCTCCTTAATTGACTTACGGGTGTTTGCTAGGCAGAAAGCCGAAACAATTTTAACGACCATAACTCCCTTGTTACGACAATTTGAGCATCGCAAGAAACTCGAGACGGGGGATAGTTCGCCACACACGTAGGAAAAGATACACAATACAGGAGCCGTTGTCGCAGCTGTAACAACGTTAGAGTTTGATGGGCTAATTTAGTTGGAACAAAGGCGTCGCGTCGGTTAAGCTCTGCAATGTTCTACGAAATTCCAAATGCATGTCGCCCGTACAATTCATTCTGCAATGGGAATTGTACGTAACGCAAACACGTACGCTTTTCATGCCGTCTTTACGAAATTCGAGATCCGCGTGCAAATCCGCCCGGAACACGTGCAACGTAAGTGTCGAAACATATAAGATCAAATTGAGTAAATCAATACGTAGAATCAATATATCAAAATATGTAAAATGTCGAGAATAAAAGGTATAAGGTTTTGACTTGTAACAGATGAAACGAGTCTAAATTTAAATTCCATTTTATTAGTTCGTGAATTAGATGAATTACGACGACTCGTGAAACGGTAAAACATGTCTGAGAGATACGGAGAAGAGAAATCTGGTTTTTGCAAATTTGAATATTGAAAAGGAATATTGAATAGAATGTCGTTACAAAATAAGCGTTCCGCGAAATTTTGTAAAAACGCGTGAATATTCTTACTTTGCGTGTATTTTTAAACCGTCAGATGTTTTCTATCAATGAGTTTATTATAAATGCATCGTAATTGCATCAATTTGTATTCGCTCGGTGCCTACGTAAACTGAGTTTAATTGCTTTGAATAATCAGTAATTGAATATTCGAGAAAAATCAATAACGCGAACAGTATATAACTCTTTTTATGTTTGTTATGTTTTACATAAATATATTACGTATATATTTGCTCTAATTTGTGTTTCAACTATTTTTTTATTCTATAAAGTTACGCGATTTTTACAACATTTTGATATTTTATAACATCACGTGGCTACGTGTTGAATTTTATCGAAGAATTTCCTCTTGGAGTTTTAATTTAGGATCTCGAATTCGATCGGTGATTTGCTTTGTATTGCGACGAAGCAAAATAAAATAACAATGGTACCCAAGTTGAAGTTTCGTTCAAGTCCTGTGCTCAGAGACCATCGGGCAAAGTTCAATCGTCCTCGAGTATCAAAGTTAAATGTAGATTTTATGCACGCTGGTCACGAAATCTCCGCGAAATCTCTTTCCTTATAGATAGAATTGCTGGAATCATGCGGAATATTTCTATATATCCTTTTGCATCTGCTTATAATTAATTAATTATTGGCAATAGAACCGCAATATCCAAGTAAATCAGGACACGGGAAATTTTGTGAATTATAAGTTATTTATAAATTTGTATAAAATTGCTTACGTACGTGACTTTATACGCGAAAAGTATTAAATTGAAATTATGAAAAATTCAATTCCTATATAACAATAATAATTATTGCAATTGAATTCAAACGTAATTTTGAAGATTAACACTTGTGGTTTGATATTTGAACCGAGTTTGACGAACGAAATGAACATCTGATGAAAGTGTCGTACGACCCATCGGGAGTCTCTTCTATAAAGAAAGTTGTTCGTGCTTTTTTGTGTACGTACATCTTTGTAGGCCATCGCTACTGGCTACAGTTACTACTTACATCTCGGTCCAATGTGAACAATCTTATCGTCTTTCTACAAAACATCCCTACTTTGATTTCCTACGTCGATTCTCCTCTTGATACAGTCGGAAATATCTGCCTACCTTGCACTACCGTAACCTATCTGTATCGAAATGAAATTATATTTCAGAGAAACGTGCGGAATACGAGCACAGCACGTTGGCACATTTGCTGCTAAATAGTATCCGATATCAAACAAGACTACAAAATGAAAAATTGTCGAAAAGTTAAGATCGGGTTTACACGTTTAAGAAATATAGCAATAAATTCACCCTATGAGTGAATGTAAACATCACGCGATGTGAAACTTTAAGCTAACGCGTACACTCGTGATATTTTCTTCCAAGTATTTTTTGACAGTAGTTTGGATTTACAATTGATTACGTAAAACCGTACGTTCTAACTTCTTGCGCACACTTCGTTTTACTTAAGATACTCATTTCACCAGCCGACGCAAATTGAGTATCTCAAATCTCGATAGAATCAGAATTTGACGCGAAGCGGTTCGAAATGTACGTAAAATGGGAAAATATTGGAATTTTATTTTAATTTAATTCTTTATCAAATTTAAAATGTTGAAAAGGTACGACTTTATCGATCGTTTCGAAAATTCTTTAAAAAACGTTTAAATTCTTAAGAGATATTTTAATGTTTCAGAAATCGATTTCCAACATTTTAAAATTCTTTGGAAATATTTACGACTAATTCAAAAAAAAAAAAAAAAAAAAAAAAAGAATCATCAGATGATCTGATAACCCTTATTTAGAAAGAACAGAAATATAGAATGCTTCCCTCTTTCCTACAAAATTTTCCGTTCTCGAACAACCGTCTCTCGTTCCGACGAGGGACAAGATCTCACCTATTAAACCGGATCCTCCCGGACAGCGAGCATCGTTCCAGCATCCAGAAACATGGCACGACAAATCTCGATATCGGTCCATTACGGTGATCTGATGCAACGTGCCGGTCTCGGAAGGTCTTGACATCTACTTAGTAAGCATTTCACCGTGGCTTTGTCCGATAAACTCTGACGAAGGCCCGAGAGCCGCAAATTGACGTTGTTACGTGCGGGTAACAACTATTGACCGAAACGGCACGATCGCGTCTAATTATCAGAGTGTTCGGGAACTGGCTGTATTCGCGGCGCTCTTACACTAATTAGCGTGATGCGCATAGCGAACTTAAAGCCATATCGGGGGCTGCATTTCCGCTTGTCCCGCTGTGTTTCGTCTAACGTGCGCGGATGCACGCGATACGCTTTCGTTGCGACCGTGTCAAACGTGCTCGTTTCTTCGAGCGGAGTGAGACAGTGGGAAGAGGTGTAAATGAAATACGGCGAAACGCGGCGATCTTCGATCGGACGGAGATTTTCGGGTTTTTCGTTGTTTTCCTTTATTTCGTATTTTAAAGATATTCAATGGATCATTTGACTGAATCGTTCGATGTTTGAAAATGTTTGAAGACGCAGAGACCAAACTGATCAACTGCGCTTTTCTGTAAATTCTTTTAACACGACGACGGTGTTCAACTTCTTGGAAAGAACAATTGAGTTATTTTTATAAATTTCTTCGTTACAAACGAATGATCAAAATTCTAAAATGTCAAGAAATACTTCAAATGCCATCACGTTCCCCTACGTCAATGGAATTTTGATCAATATGGATTCTGATGCAGACCCAGTTGTTAGAAGTACAAAAGTTTGACAAAAATACGATTCATCGTGATTTGGAAATAATTATACATTCCAAATGTAGACGCGTCGCCATATTTAAGAAAATATTCCCTTTAACTGGAAGTTGAGAAGTTTTCAAATTTATAGTCGAGTGTTTCGCATCTACGAAATATTTAAATATTTCCGACACGATCGTGGCAACTAATAATTTATTCAAATTCATACTCGTTTCCCGCAGAGTTTCGAACTCCGCAATAACAGCAAACTCGCGCTATTCGTAATCAAAAATGTAGCTTTCCAGTTGGCGTCCCGATAAACCAAGGAATCTACTTATGCGTGTAACCACGGTCGAATAACCTCGAATAACATTCCCCGTTTTCCTTTGCTGGCTTCCAAAGAATAACACGGTGAAAAGTGTGTCAGTACACGCCAACACCCCTTGTATATTCGCCATTTTTATCTTTCCAAGGGAGCGTGTAAGGCGTAACAGAAGTCGCGGAGAGACAGAAATCTCGTTGACACATCCGAAAATCCGTGATGCAGAGTTGAAAGCAAGAAGCGAGGTGGAATTTTCGCGTTACGCTCGAAAAGACGCGTGTCACCGGGGGGGGAGGGGGAGGGTGACAATAGTTGCCTTAGGCTTGCGCTGTCAAAGTTCAAACATCGAGGGACAAGGGGTTAGCCTTTCTCGCTAACCGAAAGCTTCCTTTCTCCTTTCTACCAACGCAATTCAATCGATAACATCCTACGTACATACAATTCCTCCTTCTATCGCGGGATAATGGTTACACAGTGTTGCATGCAGACATCGGGGCTCAACTGTTAATAACAGACTTCTCTCTGTTCCCTCTCGAGAGAACTGGAGGACTTGTCCGAATAAGTATGTCAACGTGTGTGTGTGCACTTTGCAGTGTACACGAAGATTGTTCGTCAATTTTCCTCTCCTTTCTTGGGTATTATTCAAATATAAATTGACTTGCACGATTGTTCACGAAAGTATTCGAATGATTGTAACAACTTTTCGCAAAGTATGAAACATTTTGAAACTTTTATTAATAGCATGGTATCGTGTTTGAAACAAATTTAAAAAGAGAAGCAATTGGACATTGTACATTTTGCGATTTTCAATTTAGGAGATACGGTACTTAGAATTTCTGGAAAGTCGAATTACGTACTTTCTCTTTTAAACTGTACGACATGAGAGCTATTACGTGGAAAATAACAAAAGGAATATGTATGTCGTAATTAACAGAGATTTTGTGAATTAAATTAAAAAATTTCTTCTTACATGTCGTCGAATCAATCTTTCTATAACAGAACATGTTCAAACTGACATGAATTTAGAATTTATCCCAATCTATTCACGGATCAATGAACCAGTTATAATTCGATTATAAAATCAATTGAGATAAAAGCTGATAATGTTTAATGTATACAAATATTACTACACGTAATGGAAATGAAAAATGTGCTGATGGAAACTATCATTTCCAGCAATTTTATTAAAAATTTTCACAAACAACACGAAATTATTCCACGAGAGAGACAAAAAAAAGTTATGCATATTTAATCCTGTGCTTAGTCACAGGTATGATGACTATCCGAAACGAGAAAAGCTAAAGTTTGTTTTAACGAATTCGAATCGTGGATGTAGTCATTAAATTATAACGGAGCAAAAATCTCGAGTTAAAATAATTAAAATTACACCATAATTCACTAGAGTTTAAATGTAAAAGTGTTTCCTCTCGTTCTAAATATTATTATTTCTAAATTTTAGTTGATTGTAAAGTTCGAATTTTCGGTTAAATTAAACGACACAAACGCGAAAATAATCTCTCATTCAGAAAGTAATAGTTAATTTTTATCAATTATCTCTTACAACGTAATATTGATTAGATTAAGGGAGAAATGTTCTATCGACGTAGATTTACGAATTAAATTTAAAGGAGATGGAGGATATTCCAGATCGGATTTTTCTTCCCTCTTTCGCATGGAAAAGAGAACGGAATTGTTAAACATTCTGAAAACGTGATATTTCTCGATTTGTATTCAATTTTTTTACAGCTGTTTTATCGTCTTTTGTAATGCAAATCTATCGACACTGACGAATAAAATAAAACCTAAATATGCACCTCGCCTTTGAATACGTTAATTACGTAATCTACACTCTCGTTTATAAATCACTGGAAATTTAAATGAACAGTTTATTTACCAGTTATTTATACGCTCAAAAATCTGTTGTACTAGTCCAAAATTAGTTATGTATGTCTCATCAATCCGGTGACTGCGTAGCAGTCGATTAGTTGGAACTCTCGACCATGTTAAATTAAAATTAAATTTTAATCCAACTACTATGCACTTAGCATCATATTCAAAGGAATTAATTTATAAATTTTAGTCCCTGCCATTATTAGCCATCGGTCTTACTAATTGCAAATAAATATTTCTCTTTTGCTTGAACTAATTGAAATTTTGTAAATATCGCACAGCGTGCTGATCAATCTGTGACAGAAAATTGTATGGTATGATTCTATTACTATTTGCAAATTCGATTAATCGCCCGTGTCGGTGTTGTTACTGCGTTGCAACGACTTGTTCATTAATGTAAATGAAATAGCGTTGCAGTCAAAAGTCACAGTTGCAACGACTAGATTTACGAGCTATTATGTACCAAGACTTAACGAGTTCGTTATGGTTGGTACTCACATCAAGCGAATTGATTTACGGTGAACGCGAGCTAATTGGAGCCAAAATTAGTTACCTGTTTGAGATCCAATCCAGAGAGATTACCTTCTCTGGAGAGATTTGATATTTAGAACGAAGGATTTTTAATGGAAACATCTTTAACATCCGATGGTCTCGTTACTCTACGAATATGCCAATTCTCTGCAATTTTTAGAAATTTCCCGACAACAAATAATACGCGCCATGAAAATTTAGAAAGACTTTTAACTAAAATTTTAACTAAACTATCAAAACTATTTCACTGTTTCACCTGTTTCAAAGGTGTTGTTAACTGAAGAAAATATCAACTCGTTAAAATTGTCAATTTATTGGAAACGTAGTCGTCAATTATTATTGCTAATAACAGAAACTTCCAAAAAGTGTAGTATCTCTTTAAATGTCTTTTATAGAATACGCTGCATTTTAATATCAAATTTTTAATATAAAATTTAAAAAACAACTGAAAATTTTGAAAAAGAAAAAAAAAAGTACTGCTATTGGAGCGAGAATGACTCAAAGAAAGCAACAGAGTCAATGAATCGTCAATGAATCGTGTATGAATTTCTCAAAACGATTCTCAAAAATGCAATTATTTTCATTAAAATAAAAAGCCAGGAGCTACACATGTCCTCGTAACAAGCGTAGGTTTTATCTTTGTATTTATTACATAAAATAATAAATGTGGGGTGCAAATATTTTATTCTTAGGGTAAACGCTGATTTATTAACACTCTGCTAGACGTTCGGTGTGCCACGTTGTTTTTGTTTACTCGACTCACGTTTAGAGCTTCATTAATCGCGACCCTCTCTTGAAAAAAAGTTCACGCGAACGATTAATCGCGAAATAAAAGCTATTCTCGCTATGAAATCAACTTTGCTGCGTGCAAACGTGTCGCACTACTCTCAATGTGAAATTTTATTTGCAATTAGTCAGCAAGGTTTTGTGTTTTCTGTGTTTAAATACGTCGAGTGACGTTTAACTACAGTTTATTACTAAACAGTTATTAATTAAACGAATCTGTGTTTAAAATATGTTAAATTGAATTATATTATATAATTGGTTTTTCTTCTGTTTCAGGTAATTATTTATTTCTCGTATATATATATATACGCCAGAGATGTTCTCGTTCAAGTTAATTGAAGTACGTAAGTTGAAATTTTTCTATTCATTTCGCTCCATTGAAGAAAATCTATTGTCAACGATACCTTTGGTATTCAATGGCACATTTATTACTCTCTGTTCACGTTTAAAGAGATACGAACGAAGAAGTAAGGAAAATAGCACCCGACGAAGGTAAAATGAATCCGTATGAAGAGCTACTTATAGTATATAAAGAAACATTCCTTGAAAGAGATAAATGAATCCGAGTGCGTTTATTGTTTCATTTTCAACTAAAACTGCCAGCGAAGGGTAACGTGTTTCACGTGCAATGAAGAAAGTCGTTAGAAAGGTCCAAACGACTGTGATACACAACAGGAAATTCTGAAATGGCAGGTCTTTTTATATTTTACTCTCAGAAATACACGTTCTACCCAACAAATAGCAATTCCTGTTTCTCATCAACCTTCGCGTTGTTTTCAAAGAAAAATGTTACTGCTGGAGAAGAAAAAAAAAAATTAAGTCGTTCAATTGAGAAAAAGGAAAAAATTTAAAAATTTACGTAAAGCGTCGAAATACGTAATGTTAAAACTTGAGAGGAATCGAAATTTGCATTCTACAAAAAGGCTAAAGTGTAAATCAATTAAATATAATTTGTACTTCAATTGTTACAACTTTAAAAATATTGAAATTTCGCGTGTTACGTTATATATTATATATTAAAATTTAAACGAAAATAATATTAAAAATTACGTTTAATTGCGTGATTTCATATACTGAGAGACGCGAATGATAATAAACGCAACAGAGATGAAAAGCGTTAACTCGGGGAAACATCTTTTAATTTTGTCGAACTTTCATATGCCGTTGTGCTAATGGGGTACGATTAACCGGAAATGTCGGAGACTGCGGTAATTTCCGGTGGAGGTCGGTAAAGCAGAAAATATGTCGAGATTGATCGCTGCCTTCTGTTTCAATCGTGGTTCTAGTCGGAACTCCGTAGAAATATACGCAAGGATATTACAGGGAACTACATGGAAATTGTTGATAATTCCGCGCGAAATTTTCCATCGCGTTTAATCAACCGCGCTATTCGTTTGTGCAACGTAAAGGCGAGAATTTTCAAATTGTTATCAATTGTATCAATCGTGGTTTTAACGAAGTGACTGGAATTTCGGTCGAAATGAATTTTAAAATGTACGTGCGTGTGTGTGTGTGTGTGTGCGTACGGGCGTGAATTAACAATATTAACAATGACAATTTGTTGACCAACATGCTTTTTTACTTCGCTTTAATTTACAAACCAACATTTTTATGAGACTATCTGTACACACGCAACTGGGTGTTGCGTGTACCACTCAAGACTTATCTATTGATTAATGAACCCGTGTAAACGATAACGTTGGAAAGAAAAGCAGAAATGTTTGAGCACGCTACGAAACGGATCCCGGTAGCAATACCTTCGTTTCTCACTGAAATACACACAGAGATATTTTTAACAGTCGTTTCATCGATCTCAGTTTGACAGAGAAACGACTTTAATTTAGTTGAAATTAGTTGTTCGAAGAATTAGAATTACGTAATTGGAACATGTTTGACAATGAAACAAACGAGAAAATTTTATAAATAGTCCGATTACTCTGCTTAATAAATTTGTAAAATTATGAAAGAGAAGTCGATAATTCACTTGTTTACTATATTTTCCAGTAAAATCTAGGACTGTGTTATTCGAAAGGTTTCAAATGTTCTATCGAAGATTTCAGGCTAAACGACGACGGAAGATCAAATTAGACACGCCTGGTATCGACATAATACGATCAAGGTGCACGCTCTGCTCACGGTTTCAAATTATTCGTGCGTTGGATCGTAATTCTCTGCACAGAAAGGATAATAACATGGTGCGATCAGTTTAGTCCATAACTCTTCGTACACAAGTGCTCCGTCAAGGAAATTGGTATTCTATTACGAATAAAAATTTATGTTGTTTAATATCACTGACGCAACACACTTACTTTCGTGAAGTGGAATATAAAATGACGGAGATTTATTCAAACAGTCTATTTTAATTTGTCATCGAAGGAATTTTTCTACATTATCGAATTCTTTTTCTAACATCGTAGCTATGAAAATGAAATTCCAAAATTCATTTTAACACCTTTTCTGATGGTAGATGTTTCCTCCCATTTAGATTCTACAATTTTATAAAGTTTGAAGAAGTTGATATAATAATAAACCACCTTCTGGTTCTCAAAATTGTATTTTAACGCGATTGTAGGATTAAATATAGATATTTGCACCTTCAAAAAAAAAATCGTCAAAAATCGTTCACTTAGTTTATCAGATATTTTTAAGAATCATACATTTCCAATTACAGATATTAACCTATACATTAACATCAGTGATGTTAAAATTAAAAAATCAACGAAAATGAACTTTTCACGCTCCTTTTCGTACATTCTCTTGACAAACGAACTATTCAATACCTGGTTGTTAATTCTTTCTAAATTTGTTTGAGTTGCTCATCGGTTATGTTTACTCGCACGTTTAATCACGACGGCGTCTCATTGGAGCGTTAATAAAATTCATACGCTACGTAATATGTTTATGATAAATTTCTATAATCGGAATGCTTCTGTGAGCAACATTATACAGTTACTTCGTCTCTCTACGCTGTTAAACGTTTCATCCTACAAAACCGTCGTAAATACGTTCCTGCGATAATTCCATTTCACCTCGAATAAAATTATTCGCAGCATAGAAACGAGCACTGCACAAAACGTGCTTATACCACGTAGATCTGTACTAATCTGAACCGCAAGTTTAGGTGCTGCAACGGGGTGGTCTAGCACGGAAAATAGGAGATATTATCTGCTAACAATAGAGCGCCGTTAATAACGGCGTCTTCGATTAATTCGATGTCAACGATACTATCCCTCGCTAGATTCTGTAAAATCACCACAAATCCGCCGAAAATCCCTGTAATCCTATTTTCGAACGACTTTGTATTTCAATTATTCAGGCTCGACGTCCCGGTAAAACTGCGCTGTAAATTTAATCACGCAGACGTTGGAACGCTTCCTTCGGCACTGTAAATGAAAAATGCAAGAAATTTCGCGTCGACCGAAGCGTGCAGACACGTCGTGGCTTATACGCAGTATGGTTTGCTGTACAATAACTATAACAATGTACGGTGATGTGTTTCAAATACGGATATCATCGTTGGACCGCGGATGTTTGTACGTTTGCACGTATAAAATATAGGAAATTTGGAAAGATGGAAAAATACGCAGAATATGCGAAAATGTACGAACCATCCAAAGTATAATATTTGTTATAATATATTTGGGCGGCACGAACTTTCCGGATAAATTCAATAAATTTCCGCGTAAATTCAATTTTTTCAATAGCAGAAATTTAATGTTAGTTTTCTAACTACATTAGAGTTGTTGCCGAAACAGCTGCATTATAGAATCTTGGTCAAAGTTTCCGTTCAAATTTTTATTAAGCCGGAAACGTTTCCCGACGGGAGAATGATTTAATTTAAAGAATCGACGTTCGAATCAAAAAAAAACTGCCAGCAATTCTATCGAATGAAAAAAAAAACGAGACTGAAATTTTCCATTCATCAAATCATCGGATTGTTACACGAAAAATTACGAAACCACAAAGAGAAAGATCTGCGACTCGTAAATAGCCAATTTAGCAACCAGTGCTATCAGTTGATCGGATATATGTCATCTGTACGACGACTCGTCAGTAACGCGTTATCGTTATACGTGGCCGCGTCATGCTAGTTCTCGCTGTTCTCGTTATTGAAGTAATCGTGACTGGAGATACGAATGAAACGCGGACGTTGTTTGACGTTTAATACCTAGTCGGGCTCTCGTAAAGGGATTGTCCGGCGTTACGATCTTTTTTTGTTCGCGGCGACTGAGATCGTTGCGTTATGATCCGGCGATATACGACATCGTTCAGGATGTCGTATAACTTGGACGAATCGATGCACCGTCACACGGTGGTGTCCGCCTTCCATTCGACAATCTCTCTCGCGCGTCATTGCGTCCTCTCCTCTCTCGTCCAACCCGCACGCAATAAAATTTTCTATCGACGGCACCATGTCGCTCGTGAATAACATTGATTGGCTGTATCAGTTTTGTTTAACCGAATGTCGACCGCGATGACGCGCAACGACGTCTTTTTTCCCTGTCTTTCCTTTTTTTTTTCCATCACGTTTTCGAACGTGCACGGGAAATCTTCGTCCACGAGTTAATCGAATCAATTTTAATACGGTGTGGCTTGCGAAAATACGATTTCTACGTTTCATTAACATTGTAGTCGTGACGATATTGGTGAATCGGTGATATTGAAGTTACGATATATACTATATAAAAGATTGACACGTGATTCAATCTATATTTTTTTTTGAAGGAAGAACTTTCATTCTATTTTTTGTACGTGGAATGTAACATTTCTTCCTTTTTGATTCCGTCACCAGTGCACGGGAACGCCCGTGTGTTTCTTCGATCGTGCTTACAAATGTTTTCACAAACGTTCGCGGTCCAGTAATTATTTATAATTGAAATAATCGTGCAAGCTCAGCTTTGGGATTTCGAAAGCTCCAACGCGTCTCCGTTACCTTCGCTAAATCACAAGAGCGTTAACTGATTACGCTGAACGTTAAAGCGCAGCTTGTTCCGGTTTTACGCGTTCCGAGCGTTCTCGTACTAGCCGTAGCCATAAAACAGAGCCAAAAAGCTCTGACTGTGCAGATTTGCTGCAGTGGAAACGCATCCACGGCTTAATATCCGAAACGGTCGCCAGCTACTCTCTCACACTGCCACAGCTAAATTAATAGATTTGACTCGTAACATCTCCTTTAACATTTCCTTGCAAATCGACTTATACACAGATGTAACGTAAGCTTTACGAAGTTGTACAAATCGATCATCAATTCGTATTCTCGAGAGTGTAGTTGAACAAACGAGACCCGTTAGAAAGTCGTTTCGCGTCGTATTAAATAGCAGAATATTTTTCAAGCGCGTTTCAATATTTTCCGTGGAATAATTCGAACGTCAGAGTCGGGGCTCTGAGTTGAGGGAAGAATATTTTGCAAAACATTTCAATATTTTCCGTAAAATGATTGAAACGTCGTAGCCTCGAGTTAATTTCACCTACCTTCCCCTTTCGATATTTCGATCTTATGAACGTCGCGCGTTAATCGGGCATCGATATAAAAGGGAAATTCATTGAAATTTCCTGTAATTACGTTTAATATCGATGCCGACGGTACGAGATTAGGCACACTGGCACGAACTCGCTTTGATAGACGTGCGTACATACGTATAAACACACGCAGTATGACTAGTGTACGCGTAATCGCATCATTTATCGCGTAATTCGCATAAATCTACGTATTTACGGCGTTTGGTAGAATTAATAAAATACAGCGTAACTCCAGTGTAACTCCACTTGCGCACACTTATGAAGCTCGAATATTTCGAGGGCGAGAAATAAATTTATATCTATGATCGGAACGGATATTGTTCGAATGAAAATTGATCGAGAAAAAAAAAAAAAAAATGGGAGAAAAAAAGGGAAAGGAAGCTGCAAGTATCTCGTTGATATAATTGTTTCGCGTTGTTTGGATCGCAAACGTCCGCCACTCGTATTTTAATTGCAGCACTCGTGAATCATCTACAAGATTTATCCCGTTCTCCATTTTATATGTACTATTTGCGCATTTTTGTTCTTTCGTGTTGCAACGATTGTGTAACGATTATAATTAAATCGATAATTAAATTATTAATGTATCGTAAAGTTTCTACTTGGGCTTCGTTTTTTCATTTATATTCATAATGAATGACGAATGATGAACATCAAATGTAAAAAGCACATCTATATATCGTTCTATTGTCATTTGCCATAAATATAATTCCTAGAAACATTTATAAAACAATTAATTAATTTTTTTTTAAAGAAACGATAAAACAGATACTTTTATTCATATCAATTAATCGTACCTCATATTAATTTTTGCGATACAATTTAGTATTATATTCAACGATGCCTGATGCATATTTGTCGATTAACGTAAATATTAATTCTCCGATATTCCCTGGAATATTCGTATTATTATTATCGTTCGATACTCTTATACACATCTGCGTATAGCTCCATTTCGATAAAATATTTATTTCCCTTCCTCCCTGATGTTCAATATATTTCTGCGTTTGCCACGACTGCACGGTGTCTATAGCTCTCTCGAAAATGTTCAAGCCATCAAGGGAATATCTGCACTTAACGTGCAAACAACGAGCCGACATAAACACGCGTGCTTTGCTCGTTCTACTCTGGACGTTGGCACTCGCTAACTCCGCAGATTTGCACGTTGACTCGCGTGAAGTCTTGACAGTGTACGGTAGATCAGCCAGCTGCTGTCAACTTTATAACAATCGCCGGCGTACGAAGAAACACGCGGCGAACAGTACTTGGAAAAATGTCGCGCGTTCCTTTCTCGCTAATGTGTGGATCGATACACGTGATATTAAACGTATCTCCGTTAATCTACCCCACGTTCATTTCACTTTGCATATTTTAAATTCGATATCGGGAACACGGCGCGTAGAATCGTGCGAGTTCGACGCATGCGCGGTCGAGCGCGATCCCGCTTTTATCGAGCAGAGTATGTTGCGTCGACGATTTCGACTGAAAAAGTTGGACGCGTAACGTGGCGTCTTCTCTTTTTTTTCTTTATAACTTGTTTGATTCGTTAAAGAGGCTGACGCTCTTTCTGTCGAAAGGGGACTGGAATTGAAATATTTCGAGGAAATTTTTGAGAATATAACAATATAATTTTGGAAAAATTAAAACGCTACGTTGTTTTTTGGATGTTTTACACGTTCTTTCGAATATTTATAAATACTTTGAATATTTCCAGCGACGCAACGAGGGAATGGCACTTGAAACGCGATACTTTCTGTGGTAGAATTCACTAAGTCGATGGATCAGGCATCGAACCACTATTGCGACATGACAGATCCAATTAAATAGAAATAACGACGAGAGAAGACTGGTCCTCGTCGTTTGAATTGCGCAAGTGACTCGAAATTAGGCCAGAAACCAACACATCAACGAAACTGTTTCGAATCAAGTCGAGCACCGTATCGAAACACGAATATTTCCGCCGATACACTCGGTCTTACCACGACTTTGCGTTGCCTTCTGTTCACGGATTAAGAGGTTTCATGAAAGTTTTCGCAATTTTTCGAAGAATATTCGCTGACGCGGCGTACTTTTTTTTCTCGTACTTTAGCAACAAATAGAATTTTAATATTAATATTTATCCCCGAAATTATGCTCGAGATATTAATTTCACTTGAAATATCTTCCTTTGTCTGATATATCCGCGATTTTTTAAAAATATACTTAGCTCTGCGTATAACCGCAAACCTCTACAGATTTAACACGTTAATTAAAAAAGACGAGCTGATTCTTTAACGTTTCTTCTTATTATATTCGCACGTATCAAACATTTCACACTGAATCTAAAAAAGGAGTTTTGGAATCAATCGAGAAATTACACAATTGGGTAACTATTAAACGAATCAAGAAAATGTCAATTTAGAAAAAAAAAAAAAAACTCTCTAAGCAGCGATCTATTCCATTGAAATTCTTTCCAACGCGATGTTTTCACGGAAATGTTTCGCGTGACAAATTATCCGTCCACTTTTTCTCTTTTTATTATTAACAGTTCTCTCGTTTCTCAAAGCGGAGTCTTGGAGTTTACATAAATTTCTTATTTGCATTTCACGTTTTCTCTCTTTCTCTCTTCCGACCAGTCATTATTCGATATTACTCGGCATTTTCCACTCGTATCACTGCTCGCTGGCAAGTTTGCTTTCGTCGGGGTCGATAGGCTGAAAGCACAACCGCCATTTCGTTTATGGCCTATGCATCAAACCAAAAAGTGCTTTTTGAACAAACGGTAGTGCAATCCGGCTTTTAAAGAATATGAATGTCTCTCGTCTTGCTGGATAAGTTGCGTATATTTCGAGCGTGGTAAGAATAATACCGAAGCAACAGACTCGAGATATCGAAGCTTAATATAACCTAGATATTTTTCTTTCCTTCTTTCTTTTCTTTTTTTGCTCAATTTATACAATTGAACTCTACTTTTTAAAATTGCGTCGATTAAAAGGATCCCGACTATCTGCTCTGAGATTTTTTGTGCCGCCTAAATCTTTGTGGAACATTCGAGAAACAAGGAAGCTAAATAAGACATTTCTTTTGTGTCTCTGGCTTGTGCAATGAATTTCTGTACAGTTGGATTATTCCGGTGTATTTTCTTGTATCGAGAACGTAATTGACAATAACTTATTTTAGCAAAGAAGAAAAGAATTCGTTACCTATTAAGAAAATACGTAACGTAAAATTGAAACGAGAAATTCTGCACGTCAATTGAAATTTTTTCATGTTACATTCATCCAAAAAACTATTTTTTAACGTTAAAAGAATACAAGAACAAAACACGAAACAATCCAACCATGATGGAAAGTTGTGTACTTTGATGCATTTTATTTAAGCTCGTTTATAATTTAATTATTGTAAATTCCCAATACTATCAGTCTTTATTTTATAAACGAATGTTTCTGCAATTAATTATCTTCTTCCCCGCTTTGTACTTTTTGCCAGTTAAATATTAATAATACGTCAACGTTTCATTTATCGTGTTTTATTGAAAATTTTAAAAATAAATAAACGTATACATGGACGAGAATTTCATATAACGGCGCGTTTAATCCGCGTTATTACGTTTCACTTCCGTCTGTTTAATGAGTATACAGGTATTAATTGATGGGTACATAGTGGCCGCGATATTTTCCATTAAGCGCGACTCATGATAAATGGAGGAACGATGCATTATCCAGTGTCGTATCTTTTACTCACAGCGTAAAAATATTGACGTCGTCATTACGTGAACATCGCGCGGTGCCACGGGTTACGATCGGCCCTTGCAACTTCGAGGATCCTACAAAGTATTTTATTTTCTACCAGCGGGTTACGATTCGCGCGATTACACGTGACGACGATTGATGGAAAAATCAATGATAGTGTTGCGTTACGTTTGTCAGGTTTGTAGAAGTGTCTAGAAACAAGGAAAACTTGATAATTGAATTTGAACTGAAAATAGAGAAGGACGTCGGATCATTGCAAAAACGCGTAAAATATCGCTACACGGTTGTAAATTTTATTTTGGTTATTAATAAGATGCTTGAAAGATTTAGTAAATGTTTTGCGATACTTTATGTAGGCATTGCATGCGCGTTTTAATGCTCTATCGTGATATATCGTGTGATTTATATTTCCGAGGAGTATATAACGTATATGAAAAACTCAGTATTTTATTCTTATATTTTATGAAATAAAATTCTGCTGTTTATTGAAGAATTTATAACATAAAATTGTTTCAATTTATATTTTTACAATTGAGACATTTAAATTCGTGTTTCTACAGGAGATTAAATTAAGATATTTAGAAAATTTATTTTTGTATAATGTCAATTTAAAAATTTATAATTCCCCAAGAAAGTAATATATTACATCCGATATGTTATTTCAAAACGAGCCGCTAAAATTTATTATTTCCTGTCCCGTAATCGAAAATTTCTCATTTTCCATTATAATTTAACTATAAATATGATAGGATTAATTAATCAAACTTTCAAACTGAAATTTGACCTGTAATACATAGTACCTCGATATTTATTATATCGCGTACTAAGTCGAGTAAATGAGATCGTTTTCTAGACCCCCGGGGCAACTTCTAGAAAGCTGAATGGCTCACGCGCAGTTTATTTTACGATCTATTCGTCAGGATGAAATTCACGTGCGGATATTTGCCCGTGAATTTCTTTTAAATTATTCTGCCCTACAGGAAGCCGGGTTTTCGCACCCGTTAAACCGAACCCCGGAGATAATTCCGGCCGATATTTCCAGCCCGAAGTTTCAGTGCCTTTTCACGAGTTCCCAGCTTCGTTAGCAAGGATCTGGGAACTTCATCGCCGGAACCCTCGACTCGACCATCGAGCAATTAAGGAAACGAGGACTCGTTTCTTATCCTCGTGGGGCAATAACACCCCAATGGCGCTTCATTTATCCACGATACAAAGAACGTTTCTTTGTGATTCAGACATCATTCGTTTCTGTCAGAGTTACTTCGATTTTATTTCTTTCGTAGCGAATAGTTTTTTTTCACGAGTTAGCTAAATGATCGACTAGATTCTAATTGAACATTCATAGGAATTGTCCGTTTGAAATTTTATGAGTACTCTAACGAGGCCAGAGTATCGTGATTATATTGGAAAAATTTGAAATTACGAGACATTTAATACAAGTATATTTTATGTATAAGCTATTCGTGCTTTATTTCTTCATACATTTACAGATTGCTTTCAACTTTTATCGATGAATTATCAGAATGATGGATATTTTACATTTGATATTTCTACGGAAAAAATTAATGTGATTAAGTAATATTATCAAAGTGTTACTTTATAATAAATTATATAGTAGTTATTGAATATCTTATCAAGATATTTGAACTTTTATTTAATAAAAAAAAAGGTCCCGACGGATCGTTAATAATTTCGCTTTATATAATAAATCACGCATTAATTATATAAATTATATAATTTGTAAGATAAATGTTTCATTACTTTGAATTTACCACCATGATCACGATTAAATTAGATTAAATTACTGTTGATTTCATTTATTGATATTTACGAGCAAATTTGTAATATCAATTAATATCTTCGATTTATAATATAATATATTCGATATATTATGATATATTCGATTCACATTCTATTCGTGTAATATTCACTACAGCAATTTCTCTAACGGAAGTGACGTAATGTACACGTGACATAAACGCTCCAATAAAAAACGAGCTCCTAAATCTAGAAATTTCTATACCTAATTGTCTGAATGCGTCAGTGTGATAAGTTATACGTTCACTTTGACGTGCGCGTGTAAATGCTTACAGTTTATATCGTCTGTTATTCTAATCGACCGATTTAAATACTTTAAGTGTCGTGGTTCCTTAAAGATAGTAACAAGGACGAATGTGACGGAACAGTGAGAAAGGAAGTGCATCTAAAGGATTTCAATTCTTTTTCAACAATGTATAACTTTACTTGATCATATCAAGTTTTATATGATATACGTTCAACCTCATTAACGGCGTCATCGTTCGTTGGGTAAGTAAAACAAATAAAACGACATATTGAGAAATAAGATAAAATATTGCTAAATACCGGATAAAATGGCGGAGTGATGGTCGTGAACATGGAGGGGATATGGAACGTAGGATGTTGGAACGATGCAGCTTGGAACGATGTGGTTCGTATTATACGCGCACTACTCAGTAACTTATTCACAACGTAAAAGACGTATCTACACATTTCACATGCAAAAACTTTCATAATTATGATCCAGTAAATGTCAAGTTTAATATAGTTAAACGACACGACGTAAATGACTCGCCGGAGAACTCGTGCGACTAACCGTTATTACCGCGGTTTTTTAACTTCGGGGCTCTTCGGTAATTTTCGGTCGTGACGTCATCGAGCTTCGGATTGGACGAATTTTTAGTCGTACAAAGTAACAGGGCGGTAAATTTTGAAAGTACTTGAACGTATTGAAATATTTACCTTATAAATTTTTTAAATATTTAAACATTTATTGTTTAAAAATTGAACATGTATTTATTACATGTGTCATGTGAAACATTTTGAAACCTCATTAACGTTACAACGAAATTATCGTGATTATATTGGTAGAATGTATAAGATATTTATGGCAAATATGTATTTAGCATAAAATTATTTATTACAGTAACTGATGTTCAATACGAATATATTTAATATTTATTTATAAAGACTTTAAATATATAATAAATATTAAATACATTCGTATTGAATATCAGTTACCGTAATAAATTTCTAACAATATTATAATTTTCCAACAATAGTGTTATTCATAATATAAAGTTAATATGTTATTCTATTATTCGCAACCCAAAAGGCTTACACAAATTTGATCGTTTGAATCAAGTTATTAAACATATTGAAACTTTTTACTACGATTTACAGTAACTATTTATTTTTGAAATTAGACATGTAACTTTCATTAAACATTTTCCGTGCACACCAAAACGTAATACGTAATACGGTTTAATTGATGTATTATTCCGGTTAATTAGTATTAACGTATCTAAATTTTCAATTATTCAACTGCAAACAACACCACGTTAGATTATAATGCGTCAGCTGTTTGAACATTTTGCGTAAAAAATATCATTTTGAGAAATGCAACCTGAATTAATTGCAAGACCAGACTGAAATTGTTTTATTTTTAATTTTATTTTTATTATTGATATTTAATCTTGGTACTAATTCTATTTTATCTTCTACCTGCATCAACGACTATTATTCTGAAACAATGTATGATCTTTATTTTAGATCATCGGCAAATTGCAATATTACAAATACTAGATACACGTATTTTGAATTATGAAACTTGTATGATTATTAAACGCAATTAAAACGTCACGGTGACGTGTTCAATTGATGTCGAAGACAATACTTAGAGCTTTAATAGAAATAATATTCAACCGAAAAATTTACCTTGAAGAAAAAAAGCGAGACGTTGATGCTATTCTCGTCAGGAGAAAACCTCCCACAGCTTAAAGCTCTTCTACAAAGCTTCGGGAAACTCATTTTTCCCAGCTTGTGCGCGGTTATTTCAAGCTCGATAACTTCTTATTCGCATCATTCAGTCTTTGAAATTCGTTATCGACATTGCCATAAATCCTTGACTTTGGAACCGTTTTTTTTTTCGACTTGTTGGTTAATCTAAACGTCTATGTGTAAAATTTAAAACTCTCCAAGAGCGAAAGTGGTTTATGTTTTTCACTCAATAATAACTAGACTGCGAATTTTCGCGCCTTTAAAATATAAAATATAAAAAATGTAAAAATATACATATAAAATGTATGTTAGATACAAGAATATGCAAATATATACATGCAAAATAGTTATTACATTCCAATCTGGCAATAACAAGTAATGGAATTATTCAATGAGAGATATCGGTAATAACCAATCAATCAATCTTACTTCTGTTGAAAGTATAAGATTAATATTATTCTAATGTTTCCTCTCTCTTGCTTTTTTTCTTTCTCACACACACACACACACACTCGTCCCACAGTGTGTCTTGAAAATCGTGTAAAAATGAAGACAAAGATGGCCCACTAACATTTGGTGCGGAGGAACAAACCGTCCTTCTAATAACAAAATTTTACTAGACGGAATATTAACATAATGTATGTAATTTCCTTATGAAAGTTTATACGATCGTGTAACAAGAAAGTGTAACAAGAGCTTTATTTCAAAAGAAATTGAAACGAAGTGAATATACATAGCGTTCAAAGAATAATTTGGAACGCCACTTTCAAGATTAAAGAAAAGAGAAGTTTAAAATAAGAAAAGGTTAAGTATGAAATGAAAATCCGCTTTAAAATCAAATATATGCGTAGGAATATTTAAGACTGGTATTCTGGTATTTGAACCATTATGTAAAAGTTGATATTAAACGTTACCATGGTGCATATAATGAAAGTGAGCATACACTTGATGCATTTTTAATACAAACGGAAAGTAGCTTTTGCAAGATTTTTATTCGCAAGAGGAAATGATACACTAAAACTGCAGAGAACTGGAAATTATGTTTCTTAAATCTCATGTGAATTCACAAGCATCCATTTAACAGGTTAATTCTTCATTGTCCTTGATGTTCTTCGATGGTTAACGAAGGAAATTATTCATGAAGCGAGATAAGAAGTAAGTAGCTATGAATTAAAACCATGCATGTGCGATTTTATTCCTCTGGACAAAGTATAATACTACACGTAGAGACGAATAGAATGCCAGAGACGCATGCGATGAATTTAAAATAATCCCCGCATGTATTTGAATAAGAAATTTCCTGCAGAACTTGGCTGGGTTACGACGGACAAAGTTCTTTTTAATTCTTTTAAATATCAAGAAGTAATCTAATCTCATCTCGTATAAATTATTTATACGACTTTGTACACGTAATTATAAAACGAGAGAGTACAAAATAATATTTGTCAATATTATTGGAGACAAATATAAACGCAAATTAGAGATGACAATACACCGGACACGTACTGTACATTTTTTAAGCAGATGAAAGCTTGCGATAATAAGCTCGATAAAATGTTATTTAAGCCAACGTTAATTACACCGTGCTATTTCCCCGAATTGTGCAGTTCCACAAAGCATCGAGCGTTTCGTGTAATGGAAACAATTGGAATTGAACTACGCTTTGCATATCATGCATATTCACGATGTAACGCGATAAAAAATGACAAAGAGATCCCCGAGATCCCAAGTTCGATGCTACTTAAATTTCCAGTGCGTCCTGCGACGATACATCAATGTCACTGTGACGTTCGACGAATTTTTCACGTGGAAAATTGCTTCTCTGCGCATCTTTCGCTTTGTCTTCTCGGTCATAAACACGCGAACATATGTGTATTATAAAAAAAAACATTTTGAAATTTTAGCAACAATGTGACGATTACATCGGTATGAAACGAATCTAAGAATCTAAGAATCTAAGAACATACATAAAAATCTATCTGCTAAATACATTCGCAATCAAATCGGCTGTTACTCGAGCGAAACTACTTGAAGCGCGCGTCTGTCTCTATGGTCGGTAGCAGACGGTTTGCTGGTCTAATTTACTACTTCTTTGAAGGAAGCTTTATGGCGAATATTTGGCGAAGTCACCTCTGTCTCTCGTACCAAAGATATATCTTCAAGATTTCGCAAAGGACAAAGACAAAGACTGTGGACCCCACACACAGTACGGTGTGTACCACATATAGTGTAAAATGTGGCGTGCAGGAGGGAGAGGTGAGGGATATCCACGATAACGTCGTTGGTAAGGCGTGACGAAGCAAGGGTTTGCGGCTTAGAGGGTTGAAGCCGGCGTCGAACGGGAAGGAGGGGGGAGTTGAAACGGTTCGTTGAATGTGGCGAGACTCCATATAACCTCCCTCCTGAGGGCTGAGGTTTCCGCACGCGTAACGCTGTCGTGTAAAACAGATGTAGCCGCGCACTGCGTTTGAATTTGAAATGTTCCTCTAGTTCGGCTCGTAATACGAACGGGATTTACGAAAGGTGTCTTTAACCGAGACACTTGAACCGGCGGATTTTAGGCGGGCTGACGGTGAATCTCTCCGGAGCCACTGTATTGGTAATTACGCGACCCAGGTCGATTTATGTCTGACCTAAATTAAATCCTTCGAAGCGTGAATTTATCTATCGGTATATAAGCGGAGGAGCGCGACACGTGGAGTGTAAAATACATTTTGCCTTTAAAAGCCGCTGCTCTGTGGGTAGGGCGATAGAGCAAGAGCGTTGTCACCTGACGAGAGATAGAGGATTAAGTTCTTCTGCCGCGTGTATTAGATTAACATTCGCCCTCGACGCGACACAGGAATCGAATTAAGGGCATTATCCGCAGGAAAAAATTATCGCTGTTGAATTCGAACCTTTTATCGGTCACCATCCACTGTAACTCGTAGCAAAGTTATCAGCGTGAAAAATGTTAGCCGCCAGGCTCACGTATGAAACACCGTTATTTCGTCGAGGTGGAATCGACTGCGATCGCGGAGTCAGGGAAATTGCATCGTTTAATAGAACACGCTTTATTTTTAATATTTATTCGTAATTTTAGAACACGGTTGTTAATTGTGGTAGTGACAGTGATTTTTTTATTCCAATTATTCCATTAGTATATACACGTGAATGCATGCAGAATAATATGTTGATCAAGAAATAAGAAATTTTCTAAATTTAATTTTCTCGAAAATCAAACGTTAGACGAGACGATCTAAACTGAACTGTAGGTTGCGTAGTTCTATAATGTTTGTAAAACGATATCAATTACCAAGACCCACCACGTGGAGGTGACTACGCACGGGTCTCATCATATCGTATTGTAAATCGGTACTGTTTCATACATTCATCACACGAGTCACGACTTGTATTGAATTTGAGTAATTTGTTTCAAAGAGAAAAAATATTCGTAGAACAAGGCATAATTGTTTGATCAATCTAGTGGCTAATTTAAGATATTGAATAAATATTCTTGTTTAACAAATCAACAAGTAAAAGACTAAATGATTAATTAAAAATTTTAAATAGTACTTAGAAATGTTACAGAAGAGAATTTATTGTTTAATTATCATAAATAAATTATTGGAAATATTAGATAATTTTGAAACAATGGAATATTCAGAAATATTATTTAAAAATTCGCTTCTAAATTTTGGTCGATGTGCACACGGCGGAAGGTTATGAATCGGTAATGAATTTCCGTAGCGCTCAAGGTTGATATATATTTCGGTTATCAGTGATTCAGAACATTTGATAATTTTTTTCAAATTGTTTCAAAACACTTTGAAAAAGGTCGGCGATGATCACGAACAGCAAGTTGGCGACGTGATTTTAAGGAGAATCAAATGATTGATAGCTTCAATTAAGGTTTATTTCTGTGTGTGTTAATTCGATATATTTTTTCTGACAAAAAGTTGCATTACTTTCTATTTTTCAAGGAATTGATTTTTCTTTGAAGTTTTACATTTTATACTCGTAATAAAAAAATAAAAAAATTTTAGAAGGCACAATTAATAAATTTTGTTCGTGCGCGTTTGTAGCGTGGCGAGATCTTGGTTAATGTGTGTGTGTGTGTTCGCGCGCTGGAGTATCAGGGGGATTTCCGCTCGGTGATTAGTTTGATATCGCGAGAGGTGACCCGTATTGTTTGGAAGTCGTACCGAGTCTAATCTCGTAAGCCGAAAGAAAGTACGGACGCTCTCTCGGTTCCCCTTCCCTCGGTTTCCCTTTCCTTCGCGCGCTACGGGGATCGCGGGCGCAAGGTGGGGCACAAAAGGCGAATCGAATAGAAATTTATTACAAGAAAAATTGAGAAGGAAAAGTTAATCAGATAGAAAGAGAATTTAAAAATTTACAAATTTAACTACTTATCTTTTCGTTATGTTAATGTTTTACCCTCGCACCAAGTACCAAGGAATAAGTCAAGTTAAAAAAATGAGCAGCGTACGAGCCACGAATGAATATTGCGATAGACCTCGATAAATAGAACGATTTTAACAACATTTAACAACTATTAACTATTAATGTTAAATAGAGAGACAAAATAAGAAAAGAAAATAAACTGGTATGCCTAATAGCAAAAAGAAGAATATATAACTTAATTATATATTTTAGATTAAAAAACCCTTGTGCGCCATTATAAAATCATATAAATTTGTCAAAAAGGTTAATATGTTAATTATGTATTGACCATAATTGTGAAGTAAAAAAATGGCAGTAATTCAGGATTGAGAAGGAGGAGGTGTTACGGTGCTTGATAAATGTCGCAAGCGTCGAGGAGCATAGAGGAATCACGACGGCGGAGGTGGCACGTCGAAGGGAAAGCTACGATAATGAGAGGAAAAAAGAAAACGAGCAGAAACGAGGGGGAGAAAAAAAGAAAAAGGAATCTCGCGGAGGATCGCGCGCTGCAAACAAATAATTGAACTGGCTGAAAAGGGGATGAACTTTTCTAATTATTCATATAGTTGCTTGTTCGTCGTTTGCAAATTAACTGTTTTTTATCCCGACTTCTATTATCCTCCCACGCGATTAACTCTATTCGTTTCGCGCTTTCGTTCCTTGCTCCATTTAAAAATTCCCAGTTCCAGGTTTTTTTACAGCGTTTCGAGTGAGAGAGATTTTTTGAGAGGTTAAATCGGCGATAACGTTCGACGGAGGGCAATGAAAGGTGAAAGGGTCAAAGAAGGGATACAGACGTGGAGACGATTCCGAGAGGGAACAAACGCGACGAGACGATCGAACGTCGTATAAACGAAAACGTATAAAGACAAGGTGTCTGGATCGTCTTATTTCTTTTTACGTTTTGCGGCTTCGCCATAAATATCTCACGTTGCGGATTCGGAGCTCCAGTGGCTCGTGAAGGTATCTGAACACCCACAGAGAGTTTTTACGAATATATTATAATGCGTGTGTCGTATGAAACGTTTTGCCATTTCGTTAGCATGATAATGGCATTCGATTTTACAAATACGCGACTTTATATGAAAAATCGGGAAATGAAGTCACTCTCTTTTTCTCGTTCTTGAATTATGTAATTCGTACAACTTTAATTTGAAACTTAGCGTGGAATGAAGGAATTTGATTGAAGAGTGCTGTAAGATAAAGGAATTTAAAATTTTCCTTTTCCTTCTGAACTTTACGTACTAGATACTAGTTTTGATGTACTAGTCTTTCTTCGGTCAAACTTTGTTGTTAGAATTTTCTCGTTGGACATAAATTGAAAAAAAAAAAAAACAAGTTGTACGAACATCGTCGGCTTTGTATCAAAAAGTTATTTGAAAAATATGAAACAAAAATACATATATATTCTCTGCGAACGTATCGATACCGAAGTTCATTTTGATTTTGCTTTATCTCAATGAATCAATCAACTCGCCGTATCAGTTCGCCAAATGTATTAATATTTGTTTAGCATATCGCTTTTTGAAAATTATCTCGACGTAAAAGAGATGTAACACGAGGATCAATATGGGAGATTTAAAAATTGTTCTCTTCGTATTTCCAAATTTTATCACGTTCTCATATTCCGTTTACGTTTATACTTTTTTGTTATATTACATACAAATGTTACACGAAAATAATTCCAGTTACTATTCGAAATTCATCGAAATGTCAATCGCCTACTTTTCAACGTCTACGTTGAACACTCGCTCTCACGATCGATCATCGCGATATCTGCGCTGTTTACCCCGAAAACGAAATAATCGTTCCATTACACGGGACTTCTTCCGTTTGCCAAAACGATGATGATCGCCCGCGTTGACATCTTGGCAAATTCACTTACGATTCTTATCTTAATCCCTATCTCATCCCCAAAACGATTTTGCTTGGTTTCGACCAAACATCCCCTTTCGAGATCGTGTTCGCCGCAGGCTAGACGGATTCCGGTGACTTGCTTCCTGAGGGAACTGTCCCCGATGCTTACCCGAGGGCGAAGTTTATTTGCGAGGGTGCAAAAATAACGTAGTTCTCAGGAAACGACAGAACGAGAGAAACCAATAAACCAGCGAACAGAAAAATGACAATCTCGAGAGACACGTCGAATTTCCACCGTACATTTAACGACGAGTTCGAGTCTCACCCCGAGCGTGACTCGAAGTTTAAAACCCTTCGAAAATCACGGGGAGCCTCGAGTTTCAAGGGTCTCGAGAGTCTCCGATCGTCTCGGAAGTTTCGAAAATTGCGATATAGAGTTTCGTTAGAGAGCGCGACGAGTAGCTGGTACTTTCTCTAAACTGCTTACCACGCCATCAAATCATCCTCGACTCTCAGAGACGATCAAGACTTTGCAGGCCCTCGAGATAAACGCGATTCCTCGGGTCTCGACTTTTTCGCTGTACACGCAGATTCGAGGTAATCCCAGGTGTCTGAAGTCCCATCGCTAATCGAGAGTAACGACGAGAGAAAACAGAGAGAGAAGCGGAGAAACCAGTGAAAGGGGGGAGAAGGAGAGAAAGAATCGAGAGAGAGAGAGAGTGAGAGAGTAGTGAGAGAGTAGTGAGAGAGTAGTGAGAGGGCGATGTAGAGGCAGGCAGGAGGGTTCGGAGCGGCGTGGAGAGCGAGAGGAGGAGGGAGCTCGGCGAGAGGAGGTGGAGGTTTCGAATGGTTCAGTTGTAGCGGTACCGCGGCTCGGGTCGTACGTGTCTCTCTTCGTTTTCGCGTGGTTCGCGTGCTGTCGGCGTCGCTCGCGCGCGCGTGTTACCATTCACTCCGTCCCGGTCGCGTTCCCTTGCTCGCTTCGCCGCGATTTTCCACCATCCTACGCGTCGTCCGTAGGTTCGCCGACACTATCCGCCGCGTGACGTCTGACCAAGCACGCGGTTCTTCTACTCGCGCGCCTCTTCCGCTCGATGTTTATTCGTCAATAAGTCACCGACGAGCAACAGTTCGATCGTGATGACGCAGAGTTTCTCGAATGTAGTCCGATCATCCGGCGAACTGTTTGCCACGTCGTCGTCCGTCTGAGGAAGAAGGACTGGGAATTCAAGTTCGTTCATCGACGTAACACGATGTAGAACCAGTTGCGTGCTCGCTCTGAACTACAAGCGGATTTCTGGGCGGAAAGAACGATCGCGAATCGGTTATTAATAAAGAGTGACGTAGCCGCGAGAAGAGGAAGTTGCTCGATCGAAGCATCAACGACGTGGATAATCTGGGACAAAGTATAAATAAATATTGTTGCTTGCCGGTCAAACGACGAAACTTGCTTGACCTTCGCGGAAAGATAAAGAGAGAAAGAGAGAGAGAGAGAGAGAGAGACTGTCGGTTCGAGCAGGTGCATTCGACGGACACGTCCGGTTGGATGACACCTGTGCGAGCGTAGCGGTGGCCCCGGTGCGTGAAACGGATCGACGAATGAGAGCGTCTGGATCCCGATGATCGGCGAACGCGGGCAGATCGATCGTCGTATGAGAAGGTGCGCGCGGTGCGCGTGCCGGCGCGCCGGTGCACGAGCGGGCAAACTGAATTTAATGTTATGGTAACGTGAATCGATCGTTGGATACCACCACCCCTTTGCCATCGCGATTTTCCGTGCCCGTGCATGCACGTAATAACCCACCGTAAAAGCTCCGCGAAGAAGGCGAAAAGGTAATTGAACTATCGGCCCCTGTTCCCCCCCCCCCCCCCTCCTCCCTGTACTCCTCCACTGCTATCCCGCTGCAATTTCCAGTCTAAATTACCCCGGGACGAAAGTTTGTCGACTTTTCCGTTCGCGGTGTAATAACTGCAACTCGCGCGAACGAGTTCGCTGTTCCGCACGGAATTCTCCCGTGTGCGCATTTTCTCGGCAGAGAGAGATCCATCGGATCGATCCATCGGTGCCGGTCGGACTTCAAAGAGAGGAGGACACGGCAGGGAAAAAGGGGTGAGAAGCCGCACACACGACCACACAGTTGCGCTCACCCGGAAGAATCCTCGCGACTGGCACGTGTTAAAACGCTGTTGGTTATTCGGTGGTGATCAATCAGCTCGAACGGTCTCTGTACTAAGGAATCGTGCACCGTCTATCGTCGAAGAGGATCGTTGAAGATTAATGTCCTTCGTACTTGGGACGTCTAACGAGTCGATCTTGACGTACGGATATAACACATCGACGATTAATAAGGCTGGTTCGACTACGACTCTGTCCTCGACGAAACGTTAAATTTGGAATTACCGAATTACTAAAATACTGACCTTGGACTGGTGAAGGAAATGAACATCGACGACGGAGTAAGACGAAACTTGGAAATCTCAACCGGCCGATCGATCGAATTCCTCCGAGGTACTACTCGAAGTAGCAGCTCCGACAGAAGGATGCATAGACGTTCGATGCATAACTGATTTCGGGAGACTGCCACGGTAGGTATTTGCCAGAAATTTCGGACGCGTACGTGACGGGAAAAATTACGAGCGACCTAACGAACGGGGGAAGGAGGAGGAGGAGGAGGAGGAGGATCCTCTTAGGTCGTTTGCTCGAGGAGATCGTTAGCTGGTAATCGACACCGTTCGAGGTCAGTGTTCGCCGGGCATAAATTTTTACGCTGGCGGAAACCCTATCGAGCCACGTTTGCGGCTTGCAAACGTGGTTGGCGAAGGTGCGAGGAAAAAGTAGGAGAGAATCGAGTAACAAGGCGAACTGGTCTGTTTGTCTGGTCGATATACAGAGCCAGTGGATATATTTATGTTCCACGAGGGCCTGGAGATTTACACAAAAAGGTGATGAAAACGTCGATGATCCTTGTAACGAGAACGTAGCACGCTATCGCCGCGTTCGAAAGAATCTTCTCTGGAATCCACAGGTCGATAAATTGAAGATCAACGACTCCGTCGGAAAGTAGCCGAAATCATTGCCGACGATAGAAAATTGGACGAAATTGGCGGAAAAGGGGGAGACGGAGGTGAACGAATTCTATCGAAGAGCGATAAAACCAAGAAACTCGTGCGTTTTTACTGACTTTACTCGGGCAGCAAGGCGGAAGATACTTTCGCATTCGCGGACGTTCCACCGACGCGAAGTTAATTGGATTACGAATCAACGTAGCTGGCCGACGAGAAAAATTGAATTGTTCGATGTAATTCGAAGAACGCGGATGGGAACGTTTCGAGAAAGTTTCGGTAATCCTTCGTTGGAGATCCGGAAGCGCCGGATGTATTGAATCGTCATTGATCGTTGATCGAACCTCGGGATAGTTCAATGGTCACGATATCAGCTTAACCTCGGTGAAACTCTTTGCGGAAACACTCTCGTCGTGAATTCACTTCGCTCTGTAGATTTCCCACCACACAGACGTAAAACGAAAATCTTTTAAACGACAAGAATTGAAAAAGATCTTTCGTGTAACGGAAAAAAGATAAAAAAGATACGGGTAATTAATTGAGACCAGTGAATAAAGATAGTGAGAAGGAAAGAGGAATGTGCAACTAACGATCGAAATCGGTGAAAGATTTTAAAGACACGGGGTAAAAACCCTTTGGTAAAAAAGAGGGAAAGAGGAGTGCAGTGACAATTAATAGTCGAGACGAGCGAAGGTTTCTGAGGATACAGAAAATTAAAAGAAAAACGTATAATTAGGAATCGAGAGGAGCAAAAGATCTCAAAAGAGTATGGTAAATCAAAGGCTCGAGAGACGAGAGAAGTAGCAGGGAAAGTGACACCCGGAACGCGGTAATCCGAGCTGGAATAGAGGCGGGCACGCAACAGCGTGCCCGAAGCAGTCTTTCCGAGTCCTTTCCTTCAGAGAACGTCGAACAAATTACTCGGTGTACGCCGGGAACGCTCGAAAACAAGAGGAAAGCCATTATCAAACAATTGCTCTGCAAAGTGGTGGAGCCTTCTCCATTTCCTTACACGTAACTTGGCAACGTAAACGCGACGCTCGTAATTACGGTTGAAATCCGTTTTATATCTCCTCCATGATCGACGCTAATCCATCGACGCTGAAACTTTTCAACTCCGAGACGAACACTGAGAAGAAAACGGATTACGCGAGTTTTGATTAACCGCGATTACAGCCACGTGTATCTCGACGTGTACACTCTGCGCGTCGTCGAGTGGAGGATTTCTCGAGCAATCGAGCAGTCCCACCGTTCCGAGACTTGCTTCACGACCGCGAGCGAACGCTTTGCGAACGGCGTCGGTTCGTCGGAGAATCGGAAGAAGCCACGGGCGAGGACAAACAGAAAAAGAAAGAGGGAGGGAGGGAGGAATTTCGTTGAAACACTAGCGAGCGCAAGGGGAAAGTCGCGCGCGTCGCGGACAAACGCGCGCGGAGTGAAGTGGAACCGGATGTGAACGGAGGGGGGGGGGTGTGAATCAACGGCGATGACGAGTATGTGTCTGGATAAAAAGTTGGCCGCGATAGCTGTGGAAGCTGTATATCGGGGATCGCCGCGTGACTAAGCTAACGCGAGCATGGCGCGGAAGTAGGTTTTCCTTTCTTCCGGCTTCTTGCTGGAGAAGCGGCGGTACGAGTGGCCTCCGAGAAGAGGACGATGATGTCTAGACAAAGCAAAGACCCGGTGCAGAAGTGCCACTCGGACCCAGGCGCTGCGAGTACCGCCAGTACTCCTTGCAGCCCTGGTAAGCGAATTTCTCGACGGCTAGTGCCAGGGATTCCCAGCTCCTCCAACACACGCAAATGTGTTCTCACCTTGGACGGGTATAGCTACGTGATCGGTGAGTACCGAGTCACGATAAGACTCGAACTCTGTTTATCGTCCAGTGAGAGATAGGTGGACGCGGATGGTCGATGGAGAAGGAAAGAGAGAGGGGGATGATTTCTTTGCTTATCTTTCGTACTCGGAACGGCGTGGCAGCGCGTACAAAGTATCGTCGATCCCGGTGGAGTTAACCCTCTGGGACTTCTTGCCAGAGTCCGCTTCTCTTTCTTCTTTCTCGACGATATGATTGCTACATGGCTCTCTTGTGTCTTCGGTGGTTCGATCGGCCGAGCTACAAATCATTCGGATATTTTGTTTCCTTTTCTCTTTCTTTTTCTTTTTCTTTTTCGTTCGATAGCGCGTGGACGTTACGGGCGAGTTCCCTCGAGGCGAAAGTCTCTCGTAAACTTGGGGACGACAGTTGTGGGTCAACGAGTGCCGCTTGTTGTTTTTCTTTATTACGGTATTTCGTGCCATCGCCGCGCGTTCTTCCCGTAGTCGCCGCGGCTCGTTTGCAAAAATAATCAAAAGTTTATCGCTGGAAACGTACACGCGACGACTCGTCTCCGCGTACGGAGTAATTATCCTTCTCTAGAGTCTAGAGCGCACGCTCGGTGACTGGCGCAACGTCAACCTCGTGATTTCGACGACCTCGTAAATCCTCCGTTCTCTGCTTCTACGTTCTGCGCGCTGCGTCTCTCTCGTCTTTTACCCTAATTAAGCGGAATACGCGCGTTCAACGCGCTGGCTCGTGATTCGAAAGAGGTAACCGTCGTCGAAAGAGGTAACCGACGAAGGGAGAGAAAAAGGAGAGAGGAGAACACCGGGCGAGGTTAATTAATCGGGAGAATGCACCGGTGGCTAAGCAGAGAGGCGCCAACACCTTTGAATCCCGCCGACCGTGTTTGTTGTGTGGATTTTCCATTGAATCGAGCAACGAATATATACCGCCGGCCGGTTTATTATCTGTCGGACGAAGAATCCGTTTGTTAATCGAATGTCCACGTTATTACGTGCGCATTTCGATATTGCGCACTAACAGGATCCCTGGCTGTACGAAAATTTCGTTTTTATCCAGCCGGTCGATTGATTATTTGCTCGAATTTACATTTAATATTTCGTTTCTGTATTACCGTCGATTTCGATGTTTGCCGGTTTTTCAATTAATTTCCACGTTATTGCGAGTATCGACCGACTTGGTGAATATTCGAAACATAGATATCGCAGTTTATGACGATTGAATATTCTTGAATAGATTGAAATATGCAGGTAAAAGATGTTCGTACAATGGATATTAACGACTATAGTAATTGAATGCTATAGCAATGAAGCAGTATTTTAAGAATCTCCTTTCAAACACGAGCGAGTTTGAAAGTTCAACGAATCATTAAGTGTTTGTGATTTTTTAATAAAACGTTTAAAATGTTCGTAATTATTCAGTCGGAAACTTAATTCTTCCAATTATTATTATTTTATAACATCTGACAATCGCGATTTATTATTTTAATCTGCTTACTTGCGATGCAGGTTTATGTAATATTTGTGTTAAATGGGATAATTCGACGCGTACGGGCGTGGAAATTTTGTGAATAATTTGTAACCGAGTTGAAAGTTCCCAAGTTCGTGAACACTTCCAAACATGTTGATCCGCTGTTTGCAACGGAATACATACGCTATAGATAAACGAAAATACTCGTGGCACACGGTAATCAGCACGTTCCGGCTTTCTCATGTTTGTCGTTCATTACGCGACGTACGACTTAAAAGATACGACTACGTATTATGTCATGTCAGAGGTAAAAATATTAACTCGACCAGGGAAAAATTCTCGTCGCTACGATTCCATATTTACAACTTTGGTTTAACTGTCAAAACAGAAACCACGTAAAGACGATGTATTGCTTGACATAATCTGCATGGTACAAGTGGCAAAAGTTAATTATAAATAAATAGTATTATAATTAGTATTATAGGTGGAAAGTATTATTTTAATTTTCCTTTTTTATAACATAGATTTGGAAAATACGTTCCTTGCATTTCAAAGAGTTACGTTATTACAAATGCTAAAATTTTTGAAACAGATCTTTCTCCAAATTTATGGAATAACTTGCGACTTTGATCGAAATGTATAATAATTTATTACAGCAGTTGATGTGATTGTAAACAATCAATTAAAAAAAATTGGAATAAGAATTGGAAGCTAAATTTTTAAAAATTTTATTCTGATTACATTTTACACAAGTTGCAAATTATATTCATTTTCTCGATATCCAGTTTTTCATTTATTCCATCACTGTCGAATGTTTCGCTTTTTTAATCAAATATCTTTTCAATACATTCACTGCTTGATTGAGAATGTCGAATATTTTATTCTGCCGAAAAATTATATAAAGCTCTGTTTACGAATATCGCGAAAGTTACAAGTTGCAAATTTTGTTATTATTCGTAATTCTACGGTTCATAAAGTTATAAAAGTCATTAATTAAATTTAAAAAAATCTTCTAAACTCCGCCACAAACTACGTACAATGCATTCATTTCTCGAAGAATCTCGGCATTAGTGTCACCGAGGTGTCGTCACAGTTGAAACCACCCCTGAAACTCGGCCTAAAAAAGCCGGGCCTTCGTCACAACCGAATGACCTATTCTTTCAATAGTTTCTTTGTCAGAAACTATTGAAGGCAAGTAGAATGCAAGCTCGTTCGTCGTGCTCTTAATTCGCTTGGAGTTCATTTACATTGAACTTTGTGTTCGAAGCAAATCTATTTACGACGCACAGCGACGTCGCTGCTACAATGGTAACGACGTTCTCTCAAACTGCGACGGCTGCGGCCGCGTCCACGACGATGAGCTGCACGTGATTCTCGTTGAAAGAAGAAAAAAAAAAAAGGAATAAAAGCTGCACGACTTGTACCCCGGTACAATACGATTCGTCTCACCGAAAGGCCCAGAAGCAACTGTTCCGACTACGAAACGAAGACGATCTTTTTGCCATGAAATTTTATCAATGTGCAAACGTTCGAATCGATACGAAACAAATTACAGGCGCGATCGCTCACACACCAGACAACGCCACTCCTACTCGAGGTCTATCCCACGCCCCCTCGCGAATCACGTGACCCAAATCAACCAATCGCTAATTTTCGTTGCATCGGCGTTGCACCTGAAGAGGCCTGATTTTCTGGGTTACCCCCGCTAAAATCACTCTCAGTGATAGAAACTAGAGGAACAGGGATAAGAAACGCGAGATAAAAATTTGAAAAGAGAAAAAGAAGGAGAGAGTGGGACGTTTGCACTCTCGCGTGCCACGGCAGCGCGCGAGAAATTACGAAAGAAATATTCTTAACGTGGGAACACTCGCAACGCGACACACGAAATTGCAAAACACACGAGCAAACACGAAAGCGATCTTATCGTCATCTGCAATGGCTTCTGGTTCGCCTTCCGTGACTGCGTGCCTTTTTCAAATCTCCGTTGGCACTTTCTTCTTTGTACGCGAACCGTTTGAAATTAACCCGGCGTTCGCACGTTCGCCGCGTTCATTTCCCTCGGAGGAGGAATCAAAGTTTTGCAAGAGCCGGCTCGTTTCTCTAATTGTTCGATCCTTTATCCAGCGCACTGAGAATGAAACTGCGGAACTTCTTTTACTTCTTTACGTTTCTTTCGCGATTCGCTGTTGACATTCTGCTCTTCTCCTCGATCGTGCCGAATAACGAATTCGTTTCTCTTTCTCGAATATTGTCTCGTACTGCGATGCGAGACAGTAATTTGAACTTTGAAGTTTGAGCTGATGTTTCATCGTTCGTTTTTGTCTGCACTTTTGCCGACACAGCGACGAGAATAATAATAAATGAAGCGGAATAAACAACGTAACAAGCGTATTTTTTATTCTATCTTGCAGTACGTCTTATGTACATTGCAAATGCTGGTTCCAACTTGTTGCAATTCAGCGTTGCTCCATTCATGAAAATTCACGTGCATATTTTAGCATACGTGTTCCTGCACAGGTTATACGAAGTACAACCTCCATTGTGCTTTGCTTAATACTGCGCAACAACAATATAATATTTCATACGTTATTTTGTACGATAAAAGCAACGCGTCTTGAGAAAAATTCTCCTTAAAGGGTAATAAAATTACAAACACGCCCTGAATTATTTAGACAAGTTGTTCTTTTTATCTAATCTTATTTTCTTAAATATTCAAGAATCAATAACTCTAACTGGCTGTCAGTCATTTTTTTCACACTCGTGGAAATATACATGCAAATAAATCCCACATTTCACATTGTATGAATTTTACGTTGGATCGGCCCCAGTATTTTCCGAAATATCCTGGCAAATATTTATTCACGTATGTCACAAATTGTCATGCCGACTGTCTGCGTGAAACTAGTAAACAAGACGATATTTCGATCGCGAGATAACCGCCGTTCCAATAATTTCAATTACTTTTTAATCTTAAGCTCCCACGCGCGTGATAATTTCATCGTGTCGGAGCATTTTCCCTCGTGGGAGCTATTTCTCTTCTCCGTTTTCCCTCGTGGGAAAATCTCTGCTGGAAATCCCGCGGATTTGAAAAATGCCGCTGCGCGTTTAAAAGCTAATCTACCGCGAAGTCGAGTGCCGTTCATCATTTATACTCTCCCGCTCTGCTCGTGTTTCTCGATTTCCGCGATGACCTTTTGCGCCTCTCCTTCGTCTCTTTCCTTCCTTCGCTTCCGAAGAGAAGAGAGACTTCTCTCTCCAGCGGGGGTCCAAACAGAGCGTATTTTTCGTCGCCGGTGTGTCTGACGCTCTACTCTGGACGAATCTACTGTCACTCCGTGGAAAGCAATCGCGACGGCGCAAATGCCGTCGATATTTTCATCGGGACGGAAGTTGCCGTTGAACGATCAATTCAATTTCGAAAACGAATTGAACTATTTTGCGAGGGAAAAACTACCTTGCTAAACGAAGGCGCGCTTGCATGCTAGATACCGGTAAAAGTTTAGAATGAAATTTTTACTCTGTCGAACAACGTGATATTTGTCCATTCGACATTTCGGAGAAACTAAATTTTTACGCAGCGTTCAAAGCGAAGTTAAAAATATTTAAAGAGTAACAGGTGAAATATGAAAGTAAAGTGAATTTCTACTTAGCTTCTATTTTTTTCTTCAGCGCAAGCATAATCATTGGTGTGATGCAGTGCTGACAAAAGTACGATACGAATTATTATCATACTGTGTAATCGCTAGATATTATACATATTTACTTTGCGCATAATCATATATATATTTATAGTAAACACTGTACTTTCGATATTTTATATGCGAGTTCAAATTTCCCCAAATTAACTAAATGCATAAAAATCTGCAAATAACCAATCGAATAATTTAATTTTGAAACTTTTCTGGAGAAAGATTTAAATCTCGAAGCTTTGTAAATCGGTATTATTTCAACATTCTTGTTAATTTTGAAAGTATTTCTCAAATTCTGCCAACGAGTATTTATTCAGTTCATTTTCTACTTTTATCGCGGAGAATAGAGAAAAGTCACTGTAGAAAGTAAGTAGTAAAGTCAGCGAGATGACAAGATTTTTGAAATGCCATAGAAACTCTTTCTTAAAAGCCTTTTCACGTTCGAAAACGAAAGAGGAAAAGGAGATGGTCGGTATTGGACAAACTGGAGAATAACTCTCGAGTCGTATGAACCCATAAATTTTAATGTTATCGCATACGATAAGATTCATAAATCTTCGATGTCGTTGTAAATAATGATCGATCTGCCTATTTGTCATTATCGATTAAGCAAGACAACGTCGAAACGTATAAAACATGCTTTGAGAAAACTACTCTACGCATTCTAAAAAATTAATTATTAAATCATTTTACTATTTAACAGTTAATTATTAAAGCTGCGTTTCCATTTTGTCAGAAAATTTCATAAACTCGGAATTGGTTGAATTTTAATATTTATTCATTTTGCAGGAAGAAAATTACCTTATATTTAATAAAAATTATAAAATTCTTCTTTCGATACTCACGCTATTGCATGAATCTGACAATTAAGTTTGCAACGATACGATAAAGTTGTCCTAGATTTTCGTTTCTTCCGCGAAAAATTAGAGATTCTCTTCAGCAACGAAACAAAGGCGCGATCGTATTTTTAAAAAAATCCGGGAGGGCTTTTACCCTCCAATAAATAACAACGTCCGTCGTTAGTGGAATTATCAGGGTTTGACGAATCGTTTTCTCGATGCTCGTCTGCAATTGCTTCTCTACAAATCGGTGTCGTCATCGGTGCTTTTTCTTCTTTAAAAAGCGAACCTTTCAGCTTCTGCCGGTATTATCTGTTTCCTTTGCACTTCGATGGCGCGTCGGTGATATTGCACGTGAAAAATTCGGTTGGTGTATTCTCTGGAATAAAGGATCTGGAATCGTGCAATGGCACTGATGTATGAACGCGATACAAACGCGATGCAGAAGAAGGGTGCATATTCTTGTATTTTTGACGAATAACGAAAATTTGTGCTGCCACAGAATTTATGCAGTTTCTTCCAGACGACATACACTGCTTGGAAACTTTCGTCGTGCAAACATTTACATACGCCTGCCGTGATTTGTCACGTCTTGCGTCGACGCGTCGAACTATCAATCAAAATTTACGAATGTATCAAACGTTGAGATCGGTCGTGGAGACTTTCTCTCGCTCTTTTATTGCAGCGCGATGGTTTTCTCAATTAATTTTAGGCGAAATCGCGTTGAAAGTATTAAGTTGGTCAATTCAAACAGTCTCATTAAAATTTAATCGTTGCCAGGCTTTTGCAGATTAATAACAAATTTGAACTTGGAACAGATGTGTTCTGTAAAATGATGCGTTAAAATATATAAGCAAAGTGCAGAAATACAGAAAATATTCAAGGTAGTTGCAACTTAATATTGCAAACGTCTATACACTCGCGACAAGTATGAAAATACAAAAATACAGAAAATGTGAAAAGTAAAGTTTAGAAAATAGATACGTACTCTTTCGTCCAAGTTTGAATGTCTTATGTCTCTAGTCGTGCTCGTGGATTTGCACAAACGATCGGCAACCTACCAACTGATCTCTAATTTTTTGACAAGTTTGGATAACGTTAGCTTGCTAATTTTTGTTGAGAGAGATAAATACTTGTACTCGGTACAGCAGAATTAATGGAATCTTGAACTTTCAAGCGCGTACATCGCCGAGGTTCTGGATGACTTTAACTCGGCGTAGCAAATTGAGCAAAGTCTTTGCGAGTTATTACAGAACGACAAATTGTCGTACGTGGAGAAGCAATTAATTAAGAACAGTGAGAAGTCTTAATGGAGCTAAGCGTGATTTGCTAGTCTGAACTTTATTGCGAGGCCAGATTACTCTCATTTAGATATAATCTTGCGCCGTTTCACTACATAATTCTACATTGTTATCTAATTTTCATAATGTATACATCCTCTCGCTCACGTCTAACATTCAGTTGCTTTTTATCGAGAGAAGTACCATGGATGAAAATAGTGAGTCTAATATGTCTGTAAATTGCTCAAAATAGAAGAATGAAAATTCAACTTTTCATACGAGTCTGAAAGTTCCATGCGAGTATCCATTGCACTGTATCTGTTCTCTATGAACACGGTTTTACAATTTAACAATTTCGAAATGACAGTGAAAAATTGACAGGAACATGCATCACGATATTAATGACGCGTAACATTAATAAAATAATGAATCGATTAATAAGAATTATTAACAACAAGAAGTGAAAAAGATGACCATCAACAAGGAATATTTTATACATTGCAGAATATCTGAAAGATATAAATGTTTCTAATAATAAAACAAATAGGATTCAATAGAAAACATGTACATAGTATATAGTATATGTCTCGTTTAATAACACGAGTCGTAGTATTGATGCATGGATAATGCGACCAGTCTGCGAATAACGGCACAACGGTTTATGTGGTTTAATATTGAACGAATCGTATGTGATATAATTACATAATACGGTGAAATTCTGTTTACGTAATTGTATCTCTCCATACAGCATTTTATCCAAAATTTTCCATCGCCGCGCTTTTGCGTCTCTCTCGGTTTTCGTTTCGCTCGAAACTTAATATACTAAACGTGACATAATACAGTATACGTGATGTATCATATTACGTAAATATAATTATAGTATCTGTTAAAATATGCTAGAACGTTTCTCCGCTCTATCGTAATATACTGTTTAGATAACGTGATATATTTTTATCCGGCGAAGAGCAAAAACGATCGAGTCCTTTGTGCCCGTGACAAGGGGCAAGGCTGTAATTTTTCTCACGTCGTGCTGGTCATTCACTTTACACAAGTGTCGGTGCAGGAATTGGTCATCTCGCAGCTGAGTCGTCGCCATTAGCTCCTCGAACCCCCTAGTCGTCCGCTTCCTCCGCTCCCGGCCATCGTGGCTGTCGACTGGCTCCCAAAAACTTATACCGGCTCCCCTTTTCTTCTTCCTCTTCTTCCTCGAGTTCTACAAAAACGCAGCGGTCGCAAGATGACGCGGCAGCTTTGCTTCTTCTCGGAGAAACGTAGTCAGAACGTAACAGATTATATGCCTTCCAGAGAAATGATCTCGAGGAGAGAAAGAGAAAGCTGAGATCCGTGAGAGAGAGAGAGAGATTTGGACTCTATTTCTAGAAGAGTTCTCAGATGAACGCGTGAATCTGTCGAAGTTCGACACGGACGAACGTGTGCAAATCTTTCGATTACGTGTTTTGAGTTTCGGTGAAATAATTGTTAGTAATTCGTTAGCGAATTTGGAAAAATTTTTTCAACTCATCTATCGAGTCGGATTGCACGAAGGTTACGTGTAATAATAATAACGACTATCTCGAACATTTTCAACGTGCATGTGTTTTTAGGGATATTTTCCTTGGATATTTTTTGAGAAAATTTTTCCAACGTCTCTTCCAATCTTTGATGTTGTAGAAATTTCTTTTTTAGACCATTTATGTTCTTTGGAATATTGTTTCGACAATTTTGAAAAAGATATTAGAATCGTTCGAGTGGTTTGGATTTGCAACAATTTTGCAACGATAATATTATATTTCCAGGTTTTCCATTGACACAGCAAATTCTCGAAGCTTTCTCTCTGGATAAATTTTCATAACGATGATTCGACGATTTTGCAAATCCTTCTCTTCTTCCTGGATTATCTCATAAATATTGCATCGGTGATAAATCTACAATCTGCTTAACTACATCGTTTTTCTTTCAGAGATTTTACTCCAAGGACACTTAAACCGAGAGGAGAAAATTTAATTCGCTGTATCGTAGGTTTCAAAGGAGAAGTTAATTGAATAAACGGAACATACTTAAAAGGTTGAAGAAAATTAAAAATTTCTGCGTCTTCAAAGAGAAAGTTGCGAGTAAAATTGAATTCCAAAATTTATACGTTTGCAAGAATTAAAACTTGTTAATCACTATGTTTAACTGAAGTAATTGAAAATTATTCAACGACGATTACAGTCGAAATAATTCTACAAAAATTCTTATTAAAACCTTTTTATTTGTTACTTCGTTAACACTGCAGCCAAACAATTATACCGAACGATTAAACGAATTTAAACTTTATTCAAATTAAACCTTCCTTTTCCCTCGAAACTTTTCAACGCGTTCCTCGTTAAAATATTTTTAATTGAAGCTTAATTCAAGATCAATCGCGAACCTCCGAACCAGACTGTAACTAACTATTAGCAAACAAGAATTAGTTAAAAAAAGAAGTAACAAATGTATTTGTTGTTACGTAAAATCTCATCACGGATCATGTCGTCACAAATAAATTCCCGCTTGTCGTGGAATATAGCATGAATGTAGCGATAATTTAAAATATAGCGAAACGTCTTGACGGGTGATGCTTCAAGGGCGACGCGATCAATTCACCAACTGACGAGTGTGTTGGTTCGATTAAATAAAAGGTCGGTCCGTTATTCGTCTTGACCCCGGACATTATCGTCGGATTCAATTTAGAGAGTTGTTGCAGTCAAGTGAAACTATTCGGACACAGAGGTTAAGGCTATTAGTCTACGATGTGCGCATCGTTAAGTTCTAGCTTTACAGCCGTGGGACGGGATGTTGTCGCAATGTTAATCGACTTTTGTTCTCCCATTACGGTTGCATCGATCAAGCAAGTGTAAGCGCAACGCCGTTTCGGTTGCACGAGCGAATTATTTGCATCCGCCGATTGAAAGAACAACTCGACGACAACGTTTCGATCTGTTAATTTCGACTCGTTGCTGGCCACGTCGAACGAACGGAAGCCATTCGCACGGAGAGGTTGAGAAAGCTTCTAATCAGCTTTTCAGACAGATACACTGGGAAGTTCCTGCGGAGCTGATTAATCGAGTGACTTTACTTGGAGCGACGCAACGAAACAATTGTTAGGTCGCAGCGTATTGAGAATTGTGAATTCGTCTGTAGTCGTCTTTTTGTCTTTGTGCAGTGAATGTCACGTAGAGGGTAGAGATAAAATTTGAAAATGGTCGGTAATTCAAGCTGATGTAGTTTCTTATTCCAAATTAAGAAGAATAATGTTTTATGTTTGAAGTATCCTTGCTTTCTTCGAGAACTCACGACTGTCAAAGTAGAGGCTTGTAAAATGATCGTTATATACGGTCTTTCTTTACAAAGTTATGTCAATTTAAATTGTCGACAGTTTTGCATTGTCGTTGGTATAGTTCTTTACTGTACATAGGAGTTAAGCACCTCTTAAGAATGTTGTAATACAAAGACTTTGAAAAACATGTATATTAGTACCTTCTATCTATCTGTTATTTTCCAACATTTATTCGTCAAATTTTTGTGCGTTATAAATAAATAAAGTGCATAAAGTGGTTGAATAACAAAAAGTTTCGATCGGTATTCAAATATTTTCGTGAACAACCTCGCAGCTCCTCCAACGAGTGAACAAGTGAAAAATCGAAAATGTCCAAGTCTGAAGTAGGAAATAAAGGAGAAACGTTGTGACAGTGCGTGATTCGATTTTCGTCTTTTTCGACGCTCCGACAATTCGCAATTTGTCGTTCCAAGGGCACCAATCAATTAAGCGCGCGCGTAGAAATTAGGTAGCAGAGACCGAATTCGAAATTCCATCTATTCACGGTGAAACGAGCCTCTCCGGCACACCGGTGTTTGAGTGACCCGTAGTTTCATTTCCTGGCTGCGCGACGAACGCAATATCGCCGAGCGTCTGCTTTAAAAAGAGTTATCTGCCGTGGCGATTCTAATGATCGAGCATCGATTTGCAATTGTCCGTCATAATGTCGCCCGATTGCCCTCAGATTGCCGTCAGCTCGACGACAAGTTTCGGATCTTTTGTCTCTCGCGTTCAAATTTCAACGACGCTAGAACTGCCAAAGTGATCGAAATGACCGATTCGTAATTTCTGTAAGAAATTTTTAAAGTGTATCTTTTAGAGATTTTAGAGATTTTTTTTTGCAAAATGTATAAGTGAAACTTTGTGTAATTTATTGTACGTATTAATTTATTCGAGACTTTTATTATTTTCTTATTTATATATTATGCTATATCGTATTTTCCCTTGGCAGAAATCTCTCCTCGTGAATGGAATATCTTCGATACTTTGACCAACGTTGTTTCCTTTCTATCGAAAATAGATTACGTCAAACAATACTTGTCACTTTTAGTACTTAGTAAATTTAGTTTATAAAAATTCCGAAGAACATTCTGGGAAAAAGGAAACTGCGAATTCTAAAAGTCGCGTATAAATAATAGTTGCGCTTCTCTTTGCCGCGATGCAGAATAAACCAACTTTACTGTTGGCAGAACGGAATGTTTGCAACGAAATTTCGTTTCCGCGAGGAAACGTTTTCCTAGATGTTACTTCGTTAAGACGAGAGGCAAAAAGAAAAAGAGAAAAAAGAAACAAAGAGTTACGCCGACGCGACGGTGCAATTCCTGAAGTCACGATCGCATCGTAACTTACGTTCGCGTTAGATGTAGTGCTCGATAGTAACTCGTGCGGATTAAATCGTAAAAATTCGTATCACGGGTTAACGAGATATTCGATGGAAAGGACACGGAATTTGAAGCACGTCCTCTGAACGTTGTACATATTTGACAAAGCTGTCCTTTTGTTATTTTTTCATTTCTCCTTTGTTTTTTCTTCCTTTTTTCAATCCTTTTTCTCCAACGTATCGGTCAGTGGCGCGAAGTTACAGCGCCACGTTTTACAATAGCTTTTGCAACAAAAGTTACTTCGTTCAATGACAGAGCGTTCGGTTTAGAAATTGTTCGGAAATTTCGGAAAACAAATGTGACTCGATCTGGACGCGAAACAGACTGGGAATTTTTATGGGGAAAGTTTCAAAAGATCTATACAATAACTAATCTATATATATAAAAAGTACACGTGCGTAATAAAATTCGTATAAATGTTAAAATGCGTATAGTGTTAATGATTAAATCAAGTGTGTTGTACGTGTTGATCGACGAGTCTGTCTTTTTGTAGACGAATTTTGTATGATTTTTCTGTCCTTTCGTCGAAAAATATTCATTTCGTATTTTCAATTTGGAATTCTTTGTTATCAGTACGCGAAAGAAGAAATAATTTCGTTCTAGAAATTTATAGTCTTTCAACATCACGTTTTGGTTATTGCATTTATAGATATAAAATCATGTTCAGTGATATTAATGTTTCTATAAAATCTTCACTGGTGGCTGTAAATTTCAATCTTTTGAAAGTCTGATGTTATTCAGTGTAATATTTTCATTATCTTTGAACGTAACGATTAAAGATATCGAGGAACTAAAAATATCAAAACTCATATTTGCAGCTTGCGTGAACATATCTTCCGAACCAATATCATCGGTCGCGGTTTCGTGAAATTTTTGAGATACTAGCCGATTTTATTATTCCCTTTATATTCGCTGATATTAACGATCGATCAAGATACGAAAATGTCACGTCGAGGGAAAATTTAATTTCACGGAATATTGGACGATGCAGTCGCGGCAATGAAATTATATTTTACTGCGTAAAACACGACAACATTTACAAAGTTAAGAAATTGAACCACGTTATTTTACAATTCCGCCAATTCGACCGCTTTGTACTACTTACACTTATTGGACGTACATGCTCGTTAAAAGCGGCTGAAACGTTCGGTTCGTTAAATATTGAAACGATGGCGCGAACGTAGAAAGAACCCTGGACCGCAAGTGCGACGATAATTCTGCGAGCGTAAAGATGTCCATTAATTGTAAAGTGTAATTTTATTGAAATATAACCGTCGTTAAAAAGAAAAAGGAAAAAAAAAAACGACGCATTATGGCAATTTCGCTCGTTAGTTCGTTAAATCATTCTATTATACCGTAATTGTACTGATAACTTCATCCTGCAATTTTCGTTCATCGAATCGTTTACACTCTTTAGCTTCGAGTCCTACGCAGGCTAATTTCCCGCGACCGATTTTCGATACAAATTGCTGGAATAATTTTGCGTAACAGATAAGAAGTTTATAGGTTTATAGGTTTCTGAGAATATTTTAATTTACTGACAGATGAGTTAAAGGAAGAAAAGACTATTTATAGTCTTGAGTTAATATTTATGAGATCAATTATTGATTCTAAATAAGTCAAATTTCTAAAAAAAAAAAAAAACAGACAAACTAGATTTATTCAGTAATTATTTACAAACTCGTTAGTTGTAAACTAATTTTATTAACATTCACTCAAATTGATTCTAAATCATTCTCAGAATCATATAATTTTGATCTAGGTTCTTAAACAACATCTCTCTCGGTGCGGAAACGAGTTTGTTTAATTTATCTCGAACGAATTGTCCGCCAAAAGCTTTGATGGATTTTCAACAAATATCTCGTTTCGCTTCATCTCTCGCTCATGATTCCTGTCCGTGTTCTCGTTTTCCACTTTACAGGGCACAAACCAAATATTTTACCGGTGCGCGCGGCTCTCGGTAATTTTTCAACAAAGCGAAATATAAACGGCCAGCTAGAAAATACAAGTTGGTCGTGCGTGTAAATGGTGGCGTGAACGGTGAAAACGAAAAGCGGTGTGGCGAATTAATTAAAGGCTGGAGAGGACGATAGAGTTTCCGAATTCCATTCGGCGAGTTCGCGACAGTGGAGAGTGTTTCAAAGCGTTGCGGTCAGAAGCGCGCGGTAGTCAGAAAAGTGAGGAGATTATAATTCCTCTAACAATAACTATTGTATTTGTAAAAGATCTGAAATCTATCTATCCTTTTGTAAATAAATTTCACGTGTTATATCACTAGAATGTTATAGTCTTTTTCAAAAAGGAAGACTGAATATTTTGAACATTTTGCGGATCCTAATTAATTTTCCAAGTAATTATAATTACTAACGAATAAATTATTTATACATTAATAAAAATAGTAATTACTATGACGAATAATATAACGTATAATAGCAATGTGTCGTAATATAAATAAAATTTATATAATATCACTGAATACGCTAAAATCAGCATATCATAAATTGTTCACTGTCATTTAACTAACAAATAAACTAGTGCCTACAAAATATTCCAAATTCTCAGTTCTTCTTTATATATATATATATAGAATTCCTTCATTCAACAAACAAACGAATTTACATCATTTCTCAAACATAGTTTGTCCAATGACAATGGCCAAATCTATTTTAGATCCATATTTAACGAGCTAAAGAAAAGGAAAGAAAATTCTCTCGACGCAACTTTTTGAAACACCCTGTCAGCTACCTACGTTGTTCCATTTCTCTCGAATCGAGGCGTGGATCGAGGCGTCGACAGAAGCCGGTGAAGAAAAGTTGCGGGAACAAGAGAGAGAAGAAGGAAACCTATGGAACGGAGGAAGTTGCAGAAAAAGGCAGTCGTGTAATCTTTTACTCGCGGCTGCAACGTTGCCTCTGCGAGTGTGCCGAAAGAACGTCCGTCCGACGTTCTCCATTTCAGAAGAGACGATACACGCGCCGCAATATACTTAAACGCGCACGTTTAAGGCGAGAGCCTCTTCGTCGCGAGAGTTTACCGAAATTTTCCTTCTTCCACAGTGTCGCACGTTTCCCTTCCTTCCTCGGTATTTTACGTAACGAACGTGTTTTAACAGCTTCCATCGAACCGCGAGTAGAGGGAGGAACACCAGTTCGTTTTTCATTTTCTACGTGTCGTTCGGCGAATATCGAATTTTTGACTATTTTCCGTTTACCGTGGAATTTGATGAGTACAGATTGAAATATCTGTGGCTCTATTGTAGATTCTTTTCTCCTCCGTTTAATAGACGCAGCGATTGAATTGAATTGAACAGTAAAATATGAAATTTCGAAATTTGTACAATACCTTCGTAACTGAATGGAATTATATTACGAAATCTCCATCTTTGTTGGAAATTGAAATTGTACTGCGCAATGAAATTTAGATTTGACGAAGGAAAATACTGAATTTCATCTTTGTTTTGATTTTTATGGTATTTTTTTTAAAAATTCGAGTGAATTAGAACTTGTTAATAATAATACTTTTGAACGAGGCTGGAAACTTTTGCCAGACTTATAAAATTCGATAGAAATTAATGCGTACAGTCGAATCTGTTTCGTGTATTATACTCTACAGAAAAGTATTAAACTTGCTACCTTTGAAGCAAATTGCAATTACATTATGAAAATTGGAAAAAGAATGTATGAAAGTACGAAAGAAAGTAGAATGGGGAAATGAAAAATTTAATGAATTGAATAATAACGACTCTCATAAAGTTAAATGAAATTAGAATTCATCGCGAAGCTTGTAAATTCGATTTGCTCGTAGAAAGTTATTTTTTTTTTATATTGATGTAATATAATATTGATAATGAAACATAATACAACGAAAAATGAAACATTATATCCACCTTTATATCCACGCTTGTTTTGACGCAAATAAAGAAACGCATTAGGAATGTTCGCAAGACTAATAGTTACTTAAAAATAGTTTTCACAAAGTTAATCAATTTTAGTTCAGTTGCGATAACAATGAATAATTAGCAAATAGACATTCTTCGTGTGACATTTCGATGCACACGTGTATCGTTGTCAAAGCGTAATCTGCCTTGTGATTGTGTATAATTCTCTTAATTATTACAGAGGCGTGCAGCTTTGTTGCATTTCAAATCAAATTACAAAGTCACGCGATTATCATTAATTACGGAATCGCGCACTGGAAAACTATAATACAATTCTACGAACAGAGCTGCGGTTTGTCGTTTATTTGCGTCAATTTTTAAAATGTCGTTTCACGGAAAATTTCAAGTTTCTACAGATAATCAGTAATCAAATGATTTATTACTTCATACGAAATGTTCCACGTATAATATAGTGTATTGGACAATTAGGTAGCAGCATTGATCTGCATTAAACTATGGTTCGCCAGAATTTCTCTTCTGTTGTTATAATACCGTGTTCTAATTGTTACAGAAGTAGAAGTTAATTAACGTTATTAAAATATCTTTTTCAACTTAAAATCAACATTTTCGAAAATTTTTACGTTTTAACTCATTAACAAATTGGTAAAAGTTATTACTTTTAATTATTATTCAATGAAATTTTTGAATTTAAGGAATAAAGAAATCCGTTTCCTTTCAGTTTGTTCGAAATATTAGACTTTTAGCAATTTATTTATTTTTAAGGAAAGTTTCATTTAAAAACTTTTGACATTTTTGGTATTGAATTTTAGCAGCAATTGTTCGATATATCACTTTATACTTTGGAATGGAAATCCTTATGAAACTAATAGAGTGATAGAGTAATTCGACAACCTAATAATGGAAATCAAATAATCTATTAAAATGTAACAAGTCCAAAGTAATAACTGTTGAAATAAATGTTACGAATATACACATTGAGTATCCTTGTGCGTTCGACGATAAATTTATGGTATTGGAGTAGGTGAAAAGTGTTGGAAAGTAGGTTAGAACACAATTATTCGAATTTCACTGTGGATTGATGTATTTATATAACTTGTTTGGTGATTGACTGACATAACGGACGTTGATTGATAGGGAGGAAAGAGAGTTGATCGAAAAGGCAGAGATTGAAAGAACGAAGATTGACCGATTGGCAAGATAGAGTGCTGATTAAATACAGACAATTGCGTCTATCTTTTTACTATGTTAATGGAGCGATTTTACCTTATTTTTAGGTATTGCTTTGCTATTACTGTTCCAACTGATAACAGATTACGGAGGTGATAATGTTAATTGAAACTGTTAACTAGATCACAGAATCACCTGCTTTAATTCCATATAATTAAATTTTCGTTTATGCGTAAGGAAAGTAATCGCATAGAGTTAGTCACAGTTCTTTTCTCCGAAACTGAGAAAATTCACAAGCTTTACAAATAGATTATTTGTAATAAAATGAAATAGTTGTGAGATGTGCCTGTTAACATTATACCGGACAATGTTCAAGTTATAACAATATCAGTGACGATTAATAATATTAACTTATTGAATAGAAATTGTAGATTATAAATCGTTAACTTGCAGTTTTACAATTTTACATTAACTTGACTTATAATTTGTAAAATTGGTTATATTTGTTATATTTATCAATACTAACAATCAGATTGTAGATTTTTCTAGTTTATGAAAACTTTAAAGATGCAGAAATATCAACTAGAATAATTTTTAAATTATCTTTGTAAAACTATAAAATTCCGCAAGCACAGTTAACAATTTGTAAACTTTTAAAGTTTCGAACGATCAAACGATCGTACGTTTCGTGTATCAAAGTTTAGATCAGAAAATACATATGCATGTACAAATAACAGAAAGCAACTCTCTGTTAGAAATATATATCTAAAACGTGAACGAACACAGAACCATCCCGGCAGTGCTTCAAATTTGTCTAATAACGTTAAAAAAGCAACAAAATACTTGTCACTGTCATCCATTTAGTTGCGGGAAGATCCAGCAAATCCAGCAGATCAATGACAGACAAGATATCGCGTTCAGATTTGTTTCGTCTAGACTGAAAACGGTCCGATGGTAACCGATCGTTTGACCCCGACAAGAATCAAGTTCGGTTTCGTTCTTTGAGGAGAAGGTTCACGTGCAAATTGCACCTGCAAATTGAAAATTGCACGTGTAAAATCAACGTACAAATTGAACAGGAAAATTACACGTGTAAAATGAACATGCAAATTGAACAAAAAAATTGCACGTGCAAAATGAACGTGCGAATTGAACGTGCAAATTTATCTTTGGTTCGATGCCTCCTTGTTATTACGGAAATACCACGATTGTCAATTTATGTCCATTGCGGTCAGATACTGTTTGCTTGACCATGCTCGTATTTTCCCTGTTAATTAGATAACATCGAACGACATGGCACCGGGAACTCGCGCCATTTTGACCAACGTTGTCGAATAGCGTGGATAATTTTGATTTGTTTTTTGCCTCGTCACACGTTCAGAAAAGTCACGTGAACTTTTAACATCAGCAATTTTCTTTTTTGTTAAAACAATTTCAGTTTAGTAAGATCGAATGAATCTATGTTACATTTTGTAGATTGGACGATTGCGGATTATAGATTGTTAGATTCCGTAGATTTGCAAACGTTCCGTGACAAGTCGATCGGTTGTTTATTTGACTTGTTCGAAGTTTCTGTTCAATTTATGGAGAAATTATTATTGAATTATGTCGTCACTGTAGCATATTAAATATCAGTGACTGTTGTCAACAAGTTGACAGTCACAATTTTATATTTTGCTCATCGAACGATATCGTACAAGTATCGTACAAGAAAGTGTTTGCACATTTAGAAAAAAAGAGAAACAAATTATCTTTTTTCCCAAAAACTTCGATGCAATTCTCTGTATTCGCAATGATCTTGCAAGTCGATACGCTAATACTAATAATCGTTCTTTTCGAGTGTTCTTCCCTTGCTGCACGATCGCAAGCTTTACGCCGTTCGCTGTTTCGTAGTTGCCTCCTCGAATTGCAAACAGTCGAGGACCGAAGTTTTCCGATTTTATCGCGCGTCAGAAGAAGTACCCACGCGAGAAGCGTGCTCCTTCGTTCGTAATAATATTTTGCTTACGACTTCTCTCGCGGAATTACAATGCTTCGACGATCGCCGATGTTATTTCACGTTCCCCTTAGCCGTGGAAAATCGCTCGTTTTTATGAAATTTGTTTCGTTCCGTTGCAGCTTTTCTCGAAACAAATGACGTTAACGCCACGTTAACGTCAAAGCATCGGGATCTCAGTTGCGCGACACGCGTGTAGGCGAGTTGTTCAAAAGTTACGTCGATCGGCTCGATCAATTCGAAAGTTTAAAGAAACGTGCAAAATTGGAATGCATCTCTCTTTCAATGTTCAATCATCTGTCCAGCTAATCCGATATTGATAATTGTACTAAAGTCGAAAAAGAAAATACTGTTGTGCAAAATTTTCAAGTCTTCAGCCCTAAATACGTATATGCGCAAGATGAATCGAACGACAAATCAGACGTCGTTCAAGCTGTTCTATTTGGGTGACGAGATACTCTGATCGCGTTAAACGTGAAATCGTAACGTACGTGATAGATTTACACGCCCAACGTCGTGCACGCAACATCTTCGCAGGTTGGCTCGCTTTTGTCGCGGCTTTACTCGCCGCACGGCGAATTTCATCGTTCCAAGTTTCCGCGAACGTTTCAACAGAGTTTCGATCGATCGCGTTGAAAGCGGCGCTTTCACGCGTCGTTACATCCGCTTCCTTCCTTCCACACGCTAGGCGCCGAAGACAAACGAGCCGCGAGAGTTTCGTGGTCTTTTGAACGTGAGAGAAGAATCCGCGCTGCTTGCCGCGAAACCGCTGTGAAAGAGCTTCCGTTAGCTAGTTCCACCAACCGGCCGCGGATGTTTCGAACTCCGATTGCCCGGCGAATCGTACACGTCGCCGACTGCCGACGACTAAATTTGGAAGGGAATTCTTCTACGTGCCTGGCATTGTTCGTCCGCGTAATTACGATTTTATCTCGTCACCAAATTCTCCTGCGCCAACTATCATCGTTCTTTGTTTCTTTTTTTTTTTTTTAAATTCTCTTGCGGCAATTATTATCATTCTTCGTTTTTTTCCAGGAATGCTTTCTCTTTTTTTTTTTTTCAGATAGCGAAGATATTCTTTCACGAGGTAACTGGTAATTTGAAGTTATCTTGCATCCTTTTTATTTAGGAGATTTATTATTATACGCAATTTTATCTGTTTCTTGGGTTTGTTAAGATTTCACAGTGAGTTTTGTCGCAGATGTCGTTTCCTTTGTTTAGACAGCGAAGAGATTTTTCTGGGGCATTTTAGACAAAGGGAAGAAATTACCTCAAGATATATTTAGATTCTTTCACTTTATTTGACATTTTATCTGTCATCTGTTCCTTGGGTTTATTGCACTTACAAAAAAGAAAAGATATATATGTATTTCGCAAAATTGTATTTTATTCTTCTAAAAAGAATATATATTTGTAATTAACAAAATTTCAATTTATATTTCTCTTTTCTTGATATAAAGTAAATATTTGCGCAAATCAGCGCAAAAAATTTAAAAAAATTGTTAAAAATTTACGGTATCACAACGGCTTGTAACAACAGCTTTTATCCATTTCACCAACCTGTGACTTGCGTTAACAACTCTGCGTTAACAGCACGTACGTTTTCCTACAGACTCTGACTTCACTTCAAAACATACTCTCCGTTAATCTACCGTTTCTCTATCAATCTTTCTGCGACTCCTCCGAAACCATGTGCATACCAAATGGAAGTGAGTACCGTAATGGAAATTACCTCGCATCTCTGTAAACACGAGCTCAAATTTCAACGAATATTCGTTCCATCTTCGTCGTAAAATTCCGCGATTCCCCGGAAGTAGTTTCGTACTCGATAACGATGATTCTTTGTCAGAAAGAAAAGAAAAGAAAAGAAAAGAAGAAGAAGAAGGAGAAGGAGAGGAAAAGCAAAAGGAACTCGGACACGCCGATCCAAAATTGGTTTCCGGCGAAAGGTTTCTCCTTTTTCGGATATAAAGCCAAGAAATACGGAGGTCCGCGGAAATACATTCGGTTAACATGTAGAAATTGGATGGAACCGTGGAAACGTTGGCGTAACTAACTTCCTTTTATCGGTCCCCGAGAGAATTACCTTCCCACTTGCCTTTTACCCGCCACTCGCCCCCTCGCGGAAATGCTGTCAGAGAGAGTTCACCAACGTGAAACACCCCTTTCTGGCTACCGCCGTTACTTCTGATTACCTTTCGCGGTTATTTTCAACTTTTCTCGCAACTTGACTCTGCCCGCGGTTCCGCCGTTTGACCATTCGGAATTTTAACGATTTGTGCAAATTTTGTGGCCAAGAAAGACGAAAGAGGCGAAAACGCGGAGAATGCGCAGGACGAATAACGTTGCTTTGTAACTTGTTTTAATAAAAGACGTTAACCGTGTTCGTGAAAGTATAAATCTGCGCGATAATTTCGCAAACGATAATTTAAAAGATGCTAATGCCTATATGTACGAAGATTTATGCGAGGATTTAAAAATGTGAAAACACGCAAGGTATCCAAGGTACTCGAAGAGGATGTTATAATAATTCTTGGTCGGTAAAACCAAGTCTTTAAGTTCTTTTTTAGCTGTATCCGTAAAAAGTACATAAATCTGCATGAAATTTCCTTGGCTAGGTTGATGATGATGCCAAGATCGCAGCAATTTATATTTATACGATGAGAAAGAAAAAAAAGAGAGAGAGAGAGAGAGAGAGCAAGTTGATCAAGATGAAAAATTCGGATAAAATCCGCACGCAGTGTGGAAAAAATATGTGAAATATTCAAGACACGTTTTAAATTAACTTGGCGAAAATTTAAATTCACGCAGATATTTGCATAATTTAATTATCGTTAAAATCTGGATGTTTCGATAAATATGATAAATCTTCGTAGGTAAAACAATTTTCCGCTTTTTTAAATTTATATTTATATTCGCGAGAATATGAATTCGCGTAATGATCAGATCGATGGATGTGTAATAAAACATTCAAAATATAAATATAAATGGAACTAACGACAAATTCTTGCCGGTACAACAATTTTCTATCCACGTTGTTTAAAACATTTAAGTTCACGCGAATATTTGCATAATTTAATTATCACAAAATTTCGATGTTTCACGTCCAAAATATATAGCACTAACGATAAATCTTCGTAGGTAAAACAATTTTCTGCTTTTTTAAATTTATATTTACATCGAATATAAATTCACGTATGTAAACATACGTCGATCGGATCGATGGATGTGTAACAAAACATTCGAAATATAAATGGATAACTGACGATAAATCCTTGCTGGGATTTTCTAACGTTACACTTAAAAAACATTTTCTCGCAAACGAACATTTGCTAAAAATGTTCGCGAAATTCCCGCAGTTCTCTTTCACGCAAATAATAATACGGTTCGTGATACGCGGTACGAGCGTGTGTTTATCGGCGGCGCGGCGAAATTGAATTTAGGCTCGCCAAGAATGCTCGTATTTCGCAATTCATCGGCACTGATGAATCGATACGAATAAAAGCCAGCGCCGGGGGAATTATCCTTCCGGGATCGTCCAATCCTTCGGTGCTAAATCATTGATCTAGCACTGCAGTGTGCTCCATACGGCGACGCGGCTCTATTTAGAGACCGCCGTGGAGAGTCGATACCAACTCGAGCTCGATGCATAATTCATGCTACGAAAACAACGCGTTAAACCCCACGGATCGACAAAAATCGACGGTTCTACCGTTTTCTTCGTCACTTTCGCTTTCATCGTTATTGAAAGTAGCTCCACTTTCCAAACGTCTGTGAATTCTATTTCAGCACGGGATATTTCTTTCTCGTCTCTTATCGTTTCGTAGAAGCAATCCAATCGAAAATATCGAATTACGAAATATCTTCGAAAATTGTAGAATCTTCTGACGATTTTTATTTGGCATCGACACTTTGTGACTTGCGACACTCGATGTGAAACTGATTGGTTATAAATACGTACATTGTGTGTGAATCTTCAAGCAACTTCGCACTGCGTTTCTTTCTGTTTATTGACTATCACGATGGATATATTTTTATACGTTGATGTGAAAATGTCGAGGATCGATCGTAGAGTACCTGCTATTAAAGAAATGGAAAGCAAGTGGAAATATCATCAGAAATGCTACGTTCGAAATCTTTCCCCGTATAATTTTTATACATTGAACATTTAAATATTTATATTTCTATCGTGTGCGTATTTCCTTGTAGTACTTTTGCATCTTTGTATACAAATTTACAAAAACCATTTGTAAAGTTCACTTTGTTAATTTACGCAGCCGCGTTGGTAAACTTTCCCCCTGATTTGGAATTTCATTATTTTTATCGGTTGGCTGTTAAGAAATGGCAGAGTTGCAATTCCTTCGATAATTCTCGAAAATCGTGCTCGAAAGTTTCAGTTGTCAAGAAATTTATTCGCCTGTTTTACGCGTGTGAGGCATGCGACGCTCTGAATAAACTTTACTCGCGATGGCGAATTTTTCACCGTCTTTTTCCTTCTTTCTTTTTTTTTTTTTCATTATTAACAGAAAGTACACGAAACGAGTCTCTCATGCAAAGTGACTCAACGGTACTTTTTCAACGCATAACCGCAAGAAATTTTATATTATCGCAACACTCGGCGAGACACTCACCGGCGATGGTGTCGTTTCCCTTTCTTTTTCCTTCCTTCGTTTTTTTACATAACGATTTCACAAGCACCCGTTTGTATAAAATTTTCGCAGGCCCTCTGGCGCTGCCAATAATTGCAATAATTACGAGTTACGTAAATATCTCAGAAAAAGATGCGTTTTCAGAGATTTTTATATGTTTTTATAGGTTTGGAAAGGAATTCTTCTTTCCAACAAAGAAGCATCCAACGATGCGATCCAGAAAATTGTGACATTGAAGTTTGTTTGTTTACAGGAAAAATTAACGAAGAATTGAGAATAAAATTCTTTTAAGTTTGGGGGATGATTTTTACAATTTCATTCTCGGGAATGAAAGTATTTTTTAACTGTATTTAGAAATGGTCGGAGAAGACTAAAAGACTTCGATTTATTTCTTTTTAAAGAAAAATCATTTAGTATTATATATATGTATATGAATTTCAAATCTGAATTTAAAATCAAACCAAAGCTGAACCGCAAATAATAATTAATCCGCGTCAATGATTTTGCATTGTCGCCTTCGGCTAACGTCGTTAACATAAAATCTTAACAATTCATCGTGTAACAACGTGTTATTATCCGAAAAACATTTCTGCGTCACACATGACGTGTCCCCGATTCTCAAAAGCTTGCTGAACAACAGCAGAAGAACTCTTGAATTCTGATTGTTCATTCGTCATCGTAGATATCATCATCTTGTTAATTTTGACGAGTCAGTGTTCGTCTTGTTAGTAATGAACTTCAGCATTTGATAACCAGTCTTTTTATTTCAAATATTCCAGTTCCAACCAGCAATCGAAGTAAGATCTCGATACCTATTTGACTAATTCTATCGAGATATAAATTTGAAAGTAAAATATCAGAAATTCTCATCATAGTAATTATAAATGAATAAAATTCGCGAGTTTTTTCTGAAACTTTTTGAACATCTTGGGATTTTACTCACTGTGATATGAAAAATCATAAATTGAAATTAAGTTACGGAAATTTGGAGCAAGATCGAACCTGGGAAAAATTCCAAATTGGAACATGTAATTCAAATGCTTAACAGAAGTCAAAGATTATTTAACGGAACAATTGTTAAACCTAACGTTTAAATGACAATTGCATCATTATGGCGTTGGAATTGTCATACAGCGCAACACTTTTGTTTGGACGATTGTAAGGTGCATAATCCACCGAAGTTGTACAGAATTTGAGATTGAAAATTGAACGCAAGAGCGTTTTCTTCTTAAATTTTACCCGCGGCACAGACATCCAATTAGACCGAACGAATTAAGCACGTTTCAAACAGAGATAGAGCGGAAATTCTATCTGGAAACTTTCGCGCAATTCTATCCAAGCGAAAGAGGAAGGAAAGGGTGAAATCATTCGAGGCCTCGAACTTTGCACAAAGTACGTAAAACTTCTCAAACGCAAGAAATTTGCTACTTTTTCTTCGATCGTTTATTTGTTAACGTTCCTGTTCTCCGTGTATGCCATCAGCGACCCGTTATATCGTTTCACTGCGCGGATACACAGAGGTATTGTGGTATTTTCCAGCCGCGAACACGACCCAGAGTTTTACGGGGTATTAATTACCCGTCAATGTAATTAAGTTATTGATTAATTTCGCCGGGCGCTCTCTAATCAACAGAGAGGAGAGGATGGAAATAGAGTTACGAATAAAAGCACTTTGAGGATTGAGGATTGTAACGAAATTTTGGCGCACGAACGAGAGCAATTTTTCTTGATATTTATATATTTGTTTTTAATCGCGGATGCGTAAGTGTATTTCAATCTGAAGTATGAACAGAGTTGGGGTAAAACGTTGAGAGTTTTAAGCGTATCGAATATATCGTACGAACGAATTAGCAGACAATTTGTTTAACAACGAAAGACGTGCTTTGAACGCGTGTGGTACTTAAAAAAAAAAAAAAGATACGAGGAAATTAAAAAAGGGGCAAAATCGATCGTTCGAGATTCTCCTATTTTTAAAAATGCTTCGACAGATAAATCTTTCTATTTATTATCGACGTTTGGAAATCATCCGGCTGTTTGGTTTGGTTTTTATTTTTTAATATTTTCCAATTTCTCGGCTTTTAAATTTTTCTATTGATTGTCTCCGCGCGAACGCTTGTCGGAACTTTTTCGTACGCAAAAGCGTATAGAAAAAATTGGTTGAATGAAAATAACATTGCAAAAGATGCAGCGAATTAATCTAATTTCGAAAAATATTTATCCTGCCTTCTGCTAACTATACCGATAACATAGATGAGTGTACGCGTTAATGAATTTCAAGTTCGATACCAAGTTTCAGCACCATTGTGTCTCGTTGTCTATTGTCTCCGTTGACCTCCTAGAGTTAAACTGTAGAAAAACCGATAATCTCCGATATACGCGAGCAACGATTGCTCAGAGCGAAGAGGTGGTGATATCGTTTGCAACTCCACTTGGCAACTCGATTCTCGACACTCGACGGTGAACACCTGTCATCGACGGTATTCGTACGGTATTTCTTACGTATGTCGCTCTGCTGTTTCCATTTCCCCCGTGCAGGTACAAATTGCTTTGGAAATCTTCTGTTGAAAACGAGACTATTCAGGATACTTTTCTCACTGTCTGATAAATCAAAAGGAATGTTTGATTATATTTCTTTTCATCGTAGAAGATTATTATAATTAGTATAAAAATATTATTTTTATTACTTTATATATAATAATAATGTGTAATATTATAATGTTATTTTTATTATAATCAATATAAAAAAATCGTTAAAGTCAGATACTTTAACGATTTCTGCAGTCGAAATCTCCGTCCCGAATTACCTTACTCCGAAAGGATACGATCGTGGAAACATTTGAAAAATCGAAGCGAAATAGATGAGATTCAAGTCAGTACTTCGGCTGGTCGAATTCCAGCGATGGTACGGCAACGATCGTAATTCCTTCTGTCGCGTATCCACGTTCGTTCATCGAGCATTCTGTCTGAGCTGGTGCGAATCCCGGGGACGTAAATTTCTGCGTGAGATACGACCGAGGTACGAGGGCGTGGATAGATCGCCGTGAAAATCGAATGCGGCAAGAAGACCAGAGCGAGAGATCGATGTAACGAATCGGTTCGCAGCGATCCGTTCCTTTTTCCTCCCCCTTTCGTTAACACCGTGAAACTCGATTTTCTTTTCATGCTCCTACGGAAACGTTGTGATAAAATGATAACACGCAACAGGTGTTTAATAAAGTTACACGATATTATGTATTATTCGTACGCCATCGACGAGATAACGCGAAGATCGTGCTCGCGTCGCAAATCCTGTTTCAATGGAGTGTTCTTTCGAGGATCAGTGACAGGATAAGTCGAGGAATTGAAATGACAAATGGCAGGTTGAAAATGGTGCAATTTTCTTTTCTTTTTTTTTTTGTTCTTTTCCTTCAGACACTTTCTGCAGAATGTAGTTGTATCAGTTGTATCAGTCTTTTGCACTCGTTCCAACTGACTTTCCGACTTCTTTACCGACCTGCAAATAATTGAAATCAGTATTTTGTACAGGTGGCATATTTCGTAAGGAAAGAAGTTACAACGACCGGACAAACTACGTAATGGACAAATTTGTTAAATTTGCACACACGTACGACGTATAGAATTCAGATGTTACATCAATTAAGTCACGAATTAAGAATTAAATACAATGGAAATTGAAATGTAACGACAAGTTAAATTCATAATACGTACGTGTGAAAAGTTCAAACCACTTTGAACATGTTTTTATATCCTTCTATCGAAAGTCTTGATCGATCTTCGATCTTCTTCAACCTTCGAAACTATCCTCCTTCTTACGTTTGTCAGTTTCTTTATTACACCCAGAATCGGTGTATTAATTTTGGGAGAATCGGCATTATTTTAGTATCGACAAATATTATATGTACATGTATAATTTTATAGAGTAAAAGCACAAATTAAATTAGAGTCGGACTTACGTGTATATACTAACAAAAACAGAATGTTTTGAATGACAAAATTGTAAGATTATCGTCAGATTACTTATCCAACAACTTGGTTCTTATCGCGCATTCCTGGAATACCTGTTACGAATAAAAATCATATGGACTGTCGATAATAAACGATAACCTAACCAACAAGTTGCGTAGTTTTTGCATAATTTGCTCTGTATCCTGCGTTCCTGGACTGCCTGCTGCGAATAAAAACTATATACAACAAACTACAAAGTTCGTAGTTCGCAGCATATCGATCTCGTTGGAAAATTCAGTATTCTGCGACGTTCAGTTGAATCATAAATTTTGTTCGAGTTATTCTGCAAAATTATAAGTTTTGTTCTTTAGTTACAATTTCGTTCCTGTCGTTCTACGTAGTTGTTATATTTTACGTGCGTTCAAATTACGCACTTTAGAGTTTTGCGTTACGTACATATTTACCACATTGGTTTTATTCAATGCTACGTTCTTCCTTCTACAGAATAGAATTTCGATATAAATTTCAGTATTTGACGAAAAAAAGCGGTTATGTTACTAACTCAAATACCGGCGAAATGTCGGAAAATATATCGGTACTCGATCTCCGATTACACCATTCAGACATAATATAATAATACGTCGCAGATAACTGTTGTTCAAGTATTTATTTGTATTTCGCATGACGTGATATAAATAACATGTATTGTGTAATATTACAATAATTATTACTATCTGAAGTGCACACGCGTATTGCAACAAGTATCACATTTATGTCCGCGTTCTACATATATTTTCACTGACGCACATATTTTCACTTACATCACCAATATGTAGGAAGAAGAACCGAAACGATCGGTTCTTATTATTTTACTTGTTTATTTATTTGTTTAATTATTTATTCTCTTTTATCATCAGGCGAGAAAAATAAACACCACGAGTAAAAAACTTAGGATCGAGTAGGTTACTGCGCCAGCACCGGATTTTTCCTGCACCAAGATAAGCGAACCATAACTCGGAATGTTGACTTCCGAACTGACGAAGGTGCTGAAAAATTAATTATTATCGCGTTACTATTGTTGCTTACGAAACTCGAATTTTTGCAAACGAAAGAAGCTGTTGCAATTACTATATTTTTAACGATTCGAGTAAATCAATTCGTGACTTCGAGTAATATTTTTAATATTTTTAACAAGCAGGAATAAAATATTTCTAATAAATAAAAGTAAAAGTAAAAGTAAAAAATGTTCTCAAATTCGAATCGCTTATTTCAACTAATCGATTAACTTCTAAATTCATTCAGAATGATTCTAACGTTTGATCGGGCAATCTCTTTCGTTTACTCGACGTTCAAAATGATTCTGAACTCTTGATTTTTGAGTTACTGAATTTTTCATTGAGAATGTACGAATAAAATTCAAGAATATGCGAGTAATATGTGAATAATTTCCCTCGCTTACTTTCTCAATGTGGAGTTCACGTTGGCGAGCAGCACCTTAAATTGTCCCTTGGGCAATAATTTCGTCAGGTCCACTTTAGTTTCGTTCGCCGAAAAGTTGAGCAAGAGCGATACAGTTTCGTTGGTCCTTTCGTCTTTTCGCAAGACGAACAACACGTTTTTCGTAGAAGTGTCCAGTTGGAACGTACCCTTGGTTAACGCGTCTTTTTTTCGCAATTGGATCAAGCTTTTGTAGAGATTGTAGTGAGAGTCGGAAACGTTTTTCTGTATTTTTAGATTATTTGTTTTATAGCCACTGTGGACGGGCAACCATGTTCCAGTAGTATTGCTGCTGAAACCTACAAACAGACGCGTCGAGTTTACCATTTGTCGAGGACCTGAATTTTACTAATTTCGACCAAAGTGTTCTCTACGCTATGGATTGTCACATCGATGACATTCTTTTCACTCCATTTTCCATTCTACGGAGGATGGTCCGACTAACTAAAAATTATCAGTCGAAATGTAAAAATACAGCGGCAAAAGAGTCAACACAATTTAAGACAAGTGAATCCTTAATCGGTTAGTCGATGAATCTTTTCTCGTTCTCGAAATCGTAGATTGAAATGTTCGTTCACCTGCATTGATAGTGTCGTCCCATTGGAATGGTGTTCGACAGCCATCACGAACGTCGTATATATAAAGGGTAGTGTTATCCACCATGCCGATTTCTTCTCCGTAGTAGGTGACCGCGATTCCCGGCAGAATCATTTCCAGCATTACCAATTGGTCGGCTCTGCCAGGATAACGCGTGCCAACGCGAACTCGATCGTGGTTCCCCATCTACGATGTTTATTGTCATTTCTCGTACATGTTAAATTTTAACGGAACGTTTTACACGTTCTCTAACGACAACGCTTCCAACGAAACATACTGGCTTTATTTTTCTCGATTTTCTAACCTATTAAATTAAGAAACCAACGAGTAATTTATTTAGCATTTTTCTGATACCAGCTTCGAATTCGAGGTTTGATTCTCGAAAACAATTTGAAACCAAATTTTATTTCGTTGTTCGATTCTCCAACCAGAGATCAGCTAGAATCGGTGCTTCTTCGTAATTTAAATATACTTGTTTTCAAGTTCGTTGACTTGAAAAAACGTTTGGGTTCGAATGAATTTCCGTTTTACAATGCTTTTACGTGCCAGAGATTACACATATTATGCTCTATGAACTTTGTTTGTTTGTGACAGCGTTCTTGAATTACTTGCCTTTCAGCGCTTCGGAACAATTGTGAATTTTATTTCATCAGCGCGAAATTTCAAACAAAGATCCTTACGCGAGCTAATTAGAAACTCACCACCCAGTTCGGGATGCCATCGTCCGGCATGTATTTCATCCAATTGTTGGCAATGTTGGCAAAGTCGGTCGTGTTGGATTTCGCGTTCACGTCCGTGATAAACTTGAAATTGAATGGAACGTGTGAACCGTAGTCGTAAAACTTGATCGTGTTGTTCAAAGAAGTGTATGCCTCCGTCAATATTACCTGTAACGTGAAATCGTTTCGTCGTAACGTTGACAGATTGCGAACCCTGGGCAGCTGTCATAGATCCAAGATTTTTCAAACTGTTTTTCTGAAGAAGTAGAACCCGGAAGACGGAATTGTTTGTTTCATTTATCACACAGATACACAAATACAAATTTTCTATAGATGTTTTCCACCGAAAAATGCCGGAACAACTCGGCTCGGTTCGGTTTAGAGATATTCTTCAAATCCTCTCGTAAATTTGTGAAAAATAGATAAATCTCGTAAAAATAGAATTACCGTCGAGACACTTACTATTTCGTCGCGATTATTTTTATTCGCGTAGTGGTCCACGTACTCCCGCCACGATTGTACCAACTCGTAGGTCTCGGGCTGGTCCTTTATATATATGTGATTGTAATACGCGAAATGAGTTTCGTTGAGGCTGCTGTCGGCGTTTGGGAGCTTCGGTTCGTCGAGCGTTATGTTCTCCGTCTCGAACAAATGCGGTACTGCGTCTATGCGGAATCCGTCGATTCCTTTGTCCAACCAGAATTCCATTATGTCCTGCAAGATTCGCGATTATAAGCTATTGATCAAAAGTAGGTTAAAATAACAAGTCGACTAAAGTGAAAGGAGCACACGTTTTAAATAATGAACTTTGTTCGTTTCTTTTAAATCATAATTCGTACGAGCGTGGAAATTCTCGATTGTAGCTACTGTCGTTGGACGCAAAAGTTCATCAAGATGAATGCTTGGTTTTCAACATTGGGAGTTGAAAATTGCAATTTCTCTTTCGTCAATCTATATCGTCAAATTCTATCTTTTAATTCATCTTCCGTCTTTCTAATAATTCTATATTTTTAATTCTCGTTCTATCTTTACAACATGCAAAGGGAAATTGCAAGTATTCGCTTGATATTTTTCTCATTACTCTGTGCGTAATCTAATTCTCACATCGTCCCAAGAAGTTCAAGTTCTCATCAATTATCGCTGATACTTGATGTAATGTGATAATAACACGATATTTACAGTGTACTGTAGCTAATGAATAATATAGAGTAACGTTAGAAAGCTGTACTGTTTTTATTTTACGTCATTATTTTATGCAATAAGAGCCCATGATTCACATGTACACACATGTAAGAAATTTAGTTTAGTTAGAACTACTCAGCTGGTCAATTTTTAAGATGATTCTTTATTATTATTATATTATATTATTATTATCATCCTCTTCCCTCCACCCCTTCATCGTGCAAGTTTCACATTTCAGTCGTCGGTATTTCTCGCGTGAAATATCTTTCATTCTCGAAACTGCATCGTTCATGTCGTTCATGCAAGTGAAAACGTATGCAGCTCTCGTATCGTTTGTAATTATATCGATCGCAATCGATCAAACAATATACCTTCATCTCTTGTTGCACCGTTGGATTTCTATAGTTCAAGTCTGGCTGTTCCGCGTAGAACTGATGGAAATAGTATTGGTTCCTCTCCTCGTGATACGTCCATGCCGAATTATTGAACACGCTGACCCAATTGTTTGGTGGTTCTTTTGATTCTTTGGCATCTTTCCATATATAATAATCTGCATATTTCGACGTGCTATTGATGCTTTCTTTGAACCACGCGTGCTGGTTAGAAGTGTGGTTAGGAACGAGATCTAAAATTACCTGGAAAATAAAACGAAAGCTGTCCGTACCATTCCCGAAACGAAGTCGATAGTCTAAGAACATCGGAGTAATTGAAGCAGCGCGTTGTTTGTCATTTCTAAAATTAATATTGAACACGAATTAATTGGAAGGATTGAAAATTCCAATGTACTGCAGCGACGAAGCTTTGTTGGAGAATTTTTCTCAAGAAAACGAAGGGGGATCGACAGTGAAAGCTCGCTCATCGTCATTTTGGCAAGTTTGCTTTACCTTTAGTCCGAGTTTGTGAGCTTTGGACAAAAGATCGTCGAAATCACTTAGGGTGCCGAATGTTGGATCGATATCTCTGAAGTCCGATATGTCATATCCGAAATCTTTCATGGGGCTTTTATTTATCGGTGACAGCCAGATCGCTGTTATTCCAATATCTTTGAAGTGCTCGAGCTTGCTCTCAATACCTGTCAGAAAAGCAAGAATAATCTAATATTTAATTTAATATTTAATTTTTTAATAATATAGGTTTTTACGTATTTGTAGAAAATTTTAGTTAAATCACCAACTCAAAAGTATCTTCTTAATTTGTGTAATTTGTATTGCTGGAAGAACGATGTAAAAAATCTTTTAAATCTGATGAAATCTAGTTCTGCACCATACTGAATAATAATTAAAAACAAACAATTGTATCTTTTCCTGATTCATGTATGTCTAATAGTAGATAGCACACTTGATGCAAGGGATCATTTTAAGACCATGAACAGAAATGCTTTTGGAATACAACATTTCGTAGTTGAAGTGTATGAAGTACAAATGGTGTAACATCATGCAAGAGCAAGCACTGCATAATTGAGACGTTATTAATTCGTAACAGCATGCCTCAAAGAACTAACTTTTCGTTCGTTTTTCGACCAGATAAAACATTCATTTATTTAAGAGATTTATTCTGGGTGTTAGTTACGATAAAAGAATAATAATAATAATAACAACAACACATACTTTCCATTGTACATAATTAAATGTAAGCAACATAATGGGAAACATGATGTTGTAAAACTCCACTATTCGATAAGTTTCTGTATCAAAAAATCTTCTACTTTTTTGAAATTGAATCTGATCTAATCTAATCTAATTTAATCTTAATTGAATTTTTGAAATTGTGTTTAATCGTGAAATACATCTCAAAAGATAATGTGTGATATCATTGTTACGTATATACAATTCTCCGAAAAAAATACCATTATATCTATATAAAACTAAATAGATAATATATACTTACGTAATAATAACAAACTTTTTACGTATAATATCACCTCGTATCTATAGAAAATTGCGTCTACTAACAAATAATATCCGATATATATCGTGAAATATCTTTGTGCGTGATTTTAAAATCAAGCGTCGACAACAATTAACCTTGGATGTATTTTAAATTTCAACTTGTTGCTTTAGAATAGTTTACTTCATCATTTGTTATTCGTTTTTGTATCTGTATGTATATGTTTAATAATTGAATATGTTTATATTGATTCATTCTAACGTTTATCTAATATTTATAAGCGTAAATTTACTAATGTTTTTGTTACAGGTAAGTGACAAATACCAATAATCAGCGTCAACATCCATCAGAGTGAGTAGTAATTTAATTTGTTAAATTAGATTCTGAACTCTATCAATCATCTGTTGTACTTTGGAAATTGAAATTTGCATAATAAAATTCTACCGCTTGCTACACACGCAATGTATGCACATCTGAACGATTCTAAATGAAATTTTTGGCTACGCTTCAATTCACGTTACTTCGTTGGTATAACTCAAAATTATGATACTTTGTACGAATATTTAAAACTATATAACGATATTGAACAGTGAATATAAAAGCGTGAAAAACAACAACTGTCATGCAACGTGAGGTACGAGTACTCAAATTAAAAGCCCATTTTTCAATAAATAATCGTCGACCTTGCGCCGCCAGTCCATCAATCTACCAGTTCCTAGGTGACTTCTCGTAGAATTCAACACATCCTCCTAATTACTATCGAGCGTTCGAAGACCGCGCATTGCGTCACGTACGTCAAGCAAGAGGAAGTAGGATGCTAGAAGAGCGCAATTAAATATTGCCGACCATTTTTATTTTTCTTGTTATCGTAGGTCGTGTTATTATTCTCACGAATCGCGCACAGAATAAAAGAATTGAGGACGAAAGATGTTATTTCAAAAAATACACAACAATCTTCCGCACGATGCTCCCACGTAGAACCAATACGGAAAAATCTTCCCGAGTATTTCATTGTTTTTTCCTAGTTTATTATAATTTTCTTTAGTACAGCAAATTCACGCATTTGTTTCGCGCATTTTTTAGAATATTGTCGTTGGACAGTATGGTTAATTTCTACACTAATTGCACACGTAGTTAAGTGAAGTGATGCGAATCCATCGACAAACTCGTCGTCGCTATTTGTATTGAGAATTTACAAATAGATTTAAACGATCTTTTAATTTCTCTCGTTTTCTCTTCTCAAGGAACATGATTTACGTTTGTCAGCTCGAAACACTGCACTCAGAATTATCTCATCCTTAATCATCGCATTAATCGTTCCATCGTTACGCTTTGTTCAATTATAGTCATGTCGCGTTACGAAACAAGTTTCGTTGTAATTTTCGTATTTTTCAATAATTAATTGACTTTTCAAGCAGTTAACAGCGTTATTCGCTGCTAAAGAAAAAGATACTGTTCGTTTGTTGTTACGATAAAATTCGTGAGCGTCTCTCAACTGTTATTTACTGGAGGTGTTGCGCAACTGCGATGCGAATGTATCTAGAAATCGATGCTCTGATTTATCAACGAATCAAACAATATAAAAAACAGGAAACCGGGGCGGAGCGACCAATATTCAGATTAATATGAAGATTAATTGATTAATGAAATCGTACAAAAGTTTAAGAATATCTTGAGTACTGTAGAACTTTTCAGTCAGCAATCACTAGAATGTATTAACTGGAGTTTAGAATTGAGTCACGGTCGCGACGATTATTTTAATATCTATAATTATTATGTTACAATCGTGTAGAATACGAGAAGTCTCGAAGCGTGATCTTTGATTTGGAACAAACACAGACACGTCACACAAAAGTCATATTTAAACAAGAATTTCGATAACTAAGTCGGCGATAGACGAAAAGCGTGTAATATTTTTAGGCGTGGCGCTCACACAATGACGGTCGAAAGAAAGTTTAAAATGGAGATTTGGCACGGGAATCGGTAATTTTTATTTTAGATGTTCTTTTCTCAATTAGCGACAGTCGCTTATTCTGGAATCGCGATTCCATTTCACAAAATTACCCACCATTATTTGGCTTTGAAATTTTCCTTCGTTCACCAGTGTGAAGAAAAGACGCGTCTTCGGGTGATCCGCGCACGCAGCGTGTCAATTGTACGTATTTCACGCGTGTTTGAATTTTCTCGTTGGGAAAGGAAACTAGTTTTCTTGCTCTTTACCTCTTTGACAGCACAAAGACAAAGTATAGCAAAAAGAAGGTAGGAAACAAAGTTCGATCAATAGAAAAAAAAAAACTCACTTGCGTTCGCGTGCCACGAAGCGTATTACCGGGAGCGTTTTCTAGCGTTTCCTACCTTTCAGGTCGCCAACGCCATTGCCGTCCGAATCCATGAAACTCCGCGGATACACTTGATAGAAGACCGCGTTCTTCCACCAACCCTTGTTCATGATCCTGGCGGTGGCCAGGTTGACCGCGAGCACCAGCACGACCGCGACAAGGTATACGCCCTTCATGATTTTGAATGATGCGGCGCGCGCTCATCCGGCCTTCTTATATGCCAGCTTCGACGGTAAAAAAGAGCGGCGGATCGCGCCAGCGTTATCAACGGAGTATAGGAAACTCGTACTTATAGATAATGTCGCGCCGTATCGTAGGAAAATTGCACTGCGGCGATCTTGCGCAATTTAAATGACGCGCTTCGTCCTTCGCCGTACCTTTCCCATTAGTCTCTCGCTGTCAAGCGACGGTGTTTATGGAAAATCGATTTTTTCCCGTTTTCTGTTTCCCTGAATCCCTCGATTTTGAAATTGAACTTGGTACTGAGTAGCTCGTGGCGAGACGTCGATCACGATACGAGGCATTTTGAGACAAACTGTGTGGGGGACCGTTTTTTAGTCTCTCGATGTTGGAGCTAAATTTGAACGAAAACCGAGCGATGAAACGTCAATCAGAGGAAAAGGTACTGCATCTTGCCTGTGAAACGGCAATCGGTGTCATTTAGCGATTTTTATCGATCGTATCCATGCTTTCGTCATTCTGGAATATTTATAAAAATACTTATATCGAACCGGTCAACGATGACTATGCGTTGATAACGTTAGTTTACGAAGTATTTTCTTTCAAAACTTAATTCCGGTGACTGTGATTTCATTTTTTTCTTTTCTTTTCTTTTTCTGCGAAATTCGTTGCTCAAAGCAAGAGACTCAACGCAGAGGATCGTGAAATTATAAAGCGATTTTGGGACGAGAAAAAAAAAAGGAGACAGATTCTTTGTCAATTGCAAAATCAAAATCACGTGCTTTGTACAATTTCGAGAATCTCGTTGCTTCGTCTTGCGTTAAAATTTCGCAACGCAGGGAACGGAAAATTCGAAGCGAGATTCCGCGAAATCCGGGAGAAAAATTGCGTCGCGCGGAAATTTGATAAAAGTTGTCGACCTTATTGGCCAGTGCTGAGAAATTTATTGCCGCGGATGGGAAAGAACGAGAAAGCGAGTAGCCATCGTTCTTTGCTTCGCGGATAATTCAAAGTTTTATCAAAGTTTTTCCCGCGGTACGTTCTTCAACGAAAGACGATATTTTCTGTTGAATTCGACCAACTTCGCGTCGCGTATTGAAGAAAATGTTTGAAATTCTCAAACTTTGCGAGCAATTACGCGGTAGGGAGGACTCGTGCAAATTTTCCAGCGAGATTTTAATTTTCGTTACTTGTACAATCGAAAAATCGCGATCCTCGTGAAAATATTTGACAATTTATAATTTTATAAATTATACTGTTTGGGTTATGTGAAACATGTCGAAATTTCAGTAATAGTCTCGTAAGTCATTGTATGGTATAATATTCAGGCGCAAGTCCCCATTTGGATTTACGTTTAACCAAAAAGGGGATGATGTTATTCGAATGTAACACGAAATAATATACACGTATAAAATATGTTAAATATACATTCCAATTTCTCTGTTCCATTATGTGAATTCCTGTTTCGTTTCATTCAGTTATGTTCACAAAGTCTAGATATTCATAATCTGACGATAAAAATCACATCAGTATGTTTTTATACACTATCTGAAAATTTCACATCAAAGAAAGAAGAGAGACAAAGATTTAAAAAAAAAGACAATAATTCATTTCATCGTCTTGACTCATCTATTCCTCGTAATATACATGTATATATATATACATATAGAGATTATATATATGTAAGTTTTCAAAGGAAAACTGTAATGACGTCGTTTGTGAAAAAATTCCGATATGATAAAATTCCGACTTGTAACAATAGTGTTTGTACAAGATATTGTGAGTTTACCAATGATTAGATATTTACAAAGATTCTTACCACAAGTTTCGAGTTTTCCAGTTTTTATAAAATAGCTACTACCGTTTCACACTTGATATCATAGATTTTAGACAGGCCAAAAATTGAATCGCTAAATTTTTCAACGTTTTTGTAACGAATAGAACAGTCCAATATTTCCAAATTGCAACTGAAGTATAGTTTATTAGAACGAGTCAAGATAAAATAAGTTTGATTTAGTCTGTTTAATAAAACAAAACTAAATTATATGGAAAAAATCAAATTTCTTTGTTGCAATGTTAACAGAAAATAATTTGGTAGTTTCAATGAATCGAGTGGTTGTGTAACAACATTACAGCAATGGTGTCTTGCCACAGTTAACTGTGCCCACTCGTGATATTTGTCAATGGTAATATAAAATGGTATTCGTGTATAAACAAGATACGAATCATTTAGAATGTTATCGTTTCCTTTATGGTAATCTTAAACTTTATTTGATAGTATCTTGCAGATTATCAGAAACAGATTTTGTAGGAAATATAAAAGTATGAAACAAGTTTCCGATATTCTTTAAATCGAATAACTACGAAAATTAATTGTTAAAGCATATGATTTATTCAGTGTTGGAACGATCAAACGTCAATTATTCGCGACGAATAATTTTATGTTTCAGTTTTATATTCTTCGTGAATTTTTGTTTCTAGTAAGTTTCATTGTTGCAAATGAAATGACCAAACTCTTAATACAAGTCTCAAGGTTTGTAACTTCGTTGGAAATAACATTGACCAAAATTCGACTCGTCCGATTAGATATACATTGTAAGACAATGTTTATTACAATTACAAATTTATTATCTTAATCTTACGTCTTAAAGTAGAATTAAATCGTGAAAATTAAAATCGTTCGTTGCAGATAATTTTTGCTCTCGTGAATGTGTCAGGCTCTTCTTTTGGTACAACTATTCAGAAACTTGTATTAACGTTACCAGCAGCAACTTTTACTCTTTTTCTTTTAGCATAAATTGTATTCACTTTTTAATAATGAAACAATTGATGAAATACATTTTGAGTTAGCCGAGTTACAAGTTTTTAATTAACGAGTTTTTGATCTGATGAGTATTATTACTTAACAATGCTTTTGGTCATTAAATTTAACCTAACCTGAGCCTTTCAAATACGAAATATAAATATTTAACCCTTTAAGTGCTTAGAACTATCAAAAATCTATATTCAATAACTAAATCAATTGTTTTATTGCAATGCTCCATTACGGATTAAATATTAAGAGGGTTAAATAATTATTAATTAAAATATAAAATATTAAATAATACATAATTATTAAGTAGTTTAAAATCTCCGTATTTATAACAATAAATACCGAGTGCTCGAGTATTTGTAGCATGGCATTTGTATAATATCAGATCTCTGTGATCTTTGATACCGTGATTTTTAAACGACAAATTTTAAATATACAGTTACGATATAATATATCCTATCGTATCTTTCGTTTAAAGTTCAGTGAAATAATGACGTAGAAATTAAAAATCAATTGTCGTTGGAAAGCATGGAAAAATATTATCTGAATTTTTAATGGCGCGTTTTTATTATTCGTAAAACCTGCTGTGAGAAAGCGGAAACGCCGAATTACACCCTATAGAAATTATCGTTGGTAGCGTAACGGAGATATTTTTTACGATTTGGCTGGGGAGCGGGAGGATGAACTGGTGATCTTATTACACGAAATCAAATCTCAACGAAAATATTGAAACATCGCGCATGATTTTATTTCTGGGAAGCGAATTTTAGTCTCTGAATAGGGAAATTCTCGTAAAAATCCACGTATGGAGAAAGAAGCGAATATTTATTTTACCGCGAACAATTCACTCCGCTATTAATAAATTGAGCGCAAATTTCTGGAAAAATATTTATAATAAAGTGAAAACAGTTTAAATCTGCATCCGCGTGGCTACTCCAATTATGACAATTTATATGCCCTGTACGATGTCTATAAAAATTAACATCAATAATAATAAACAAAAATGAAAATTAACGTACAAATCTAAATGAAAAAAAAAAATTAATGCGAAAACAGAAATTAAACGTATAATTTTCTTTGAAACCCACGTAACTTTAAATGAATCAATTATTGGCTGTCATCAAAATCTTTTTCCTCAAATACTTTAAATTTATCAGAGTACATAGATTTCCCGTGACTCACTCAAGAATAAAAATGCCGATTGGTTGGAATATAATTTCGTTCGAACGTGCCCACTTTGAAGTGGGCACTCTTCGCGATTCTTTCCACTCTCACGCGCAACTTCGAGTATCCAATTTGGTCGCTCGTCGCCCGGTCTGCATCTGAAATGAAGCTCAGAAACGAAGCGAGCCAAAGAAAATGTCCGAATGCAGCGAGCGCAGCCGGTTTTCGAGCGCTCGAAGAATTCTCTGCGAAAGTTGACGAGTGAAATTCTTCAACACCGGCCGAACACGAAATCCCGTGATGGATATTGAAACAACGATTATAATTGGCATGGTGATTGGCGTGGCCATGATCGATGCGACGACCGACATGCTTCCGTTCACGCTCTTTCGCCAGTTTTACCTTCGCGTAAAAAGAAGTGAAAGGCGCCAGTTAATCGAATAATCTGCTCCTCGATTCGTATCGCGAGTTTCGGCCGTTTTGACCCGCTGGCTGTCTCCGCGACCACCGTTTCGAGGTGAACGTCGAGGTTTCCTTTCGAGACGCTCGAAATCCGAACGCACGGTTTTTAATTCGAAAGAATTTGCAGACGATTACGGAAAGGAAATTCGAAATTTGATCGTTTTAGTGTCACGGGATATTTAAAAAAAATATCTTCCTTGTAAGCTGTATCCGCGAAAGACGATGCAATGAAAGTAGATAAAGTAAAAACTGCACGATTTGTACCCCACAGTACGTCTCACTGAAACGCCCAGAAGCAACTGTTCCGACTAGGAAATGAAGACGACTTTTTTGCCATAAAATTCTATTGATATGCAAACATTTGCATCGAATAGAAAACAAATTATAGGCGCGATCCTACTCGAGGTCTACTCCACGCCCCCTCGCGAATCACGTGATCCAAATCAACCAATCGCTAATTTTCGTTGCATTAGCGTTGCACCTGAAGAGACCCGATTTTCTCAGTTACCCTCGTTAAAATCACTTTCAGTGCCATAGTTGCCTATTTATGCGAGTGATTGGATGTTTAATTGAAAGGAAAGTAATTAGGAGAAGTTTCAACATGGCGACAAAATGCTGTGGCATTGCTCGACACGAAATTTGATCGCGCTGCGTGGCACTAAAACGATTAAAGCAAAATGTGATCTGATTAACGATGATAGAACGATTATAATTAACGTGAAATCGAGATATTGATCATCGTCAAATAATCAACGATCACCGATTAATGAAGAGAAGCAAGAAGTTTAGTCCTCTGGACTATTTAACAATACTAAACAATATCTCTCCTTTTATTTCTACGCTTTTATTAAGAGCGTAGAGTTTAATTTCAAATTACCAACGAAGCAACTTTATTGACAAATCAGGTTGTATATAACTAAAGATTGAAATACCAAACATTTAAAGGAGAACAGAGAAGAATACTGCATTGTAGGATTAGTCGGTAACAAAATCCGCATTTGGAGTGGTGAGGATGACTACCGATGCGGCGGGTATGGTCACGCGACGAATCTGGACGACACTTTCCCTGTATTTACAAAAAATAAATTAGCAACAAGGTGAAAGTTAGGAAACGATGCATAGATTTATCGTCACGATGATACAAGGTAGGTAAATAAAATAAAACGTGAAAAGAAAAAAACGGTCGCACTCACCAAGAAAGAATGTCGGAGATAGTACTGGCGTAATATACATTCAATTTACTCGATATGTTATCGAACACCGATAAGTCCACTGTTGAGTCCGTCTCTCCAAAGTTTGATATAGCGTAAACGCTTCCGTGATCCTCGGTTTCTCTGAAGAAATAACAACGTTCCATTGAGAAAACGAAATTCGAAGCCATCATCGTTCGTAATGCAAATTTCGCGTCGATTTACACAGGATTTACACATTATCCTTACCTGGCAACGGCGAAAACATGTTTGTCTAACACTTTCGTAACTAACTTGGCCCCCTTGAAGTACTGCGATTTCTTCAGCTTGGAGAGTTTCTCATAGAGAGCATAGTACGAGTTCTTCCCCTTTTTCTCTTTAACCAGGTTCAATGTCTTGTAATTCTCGTTGACTGGAAGCCAGGTATCGGGATTCGAGGAAAATCCTGCGAATTGAGGATTTAATAAACATATTCTTAATACATGGGTGATGTCATGTCGAAAGAACGTGCGAGACATCGGAAAGTTATCGTGGTAGCAACGATATCTCGCGTATCTACCACTAATTTTTCTTTAGAGAATACCTTCCTTCGTCACAGACGAAAACACGATTAGCTGAGCATTTATTTTAGTTTATAATAAACGCGGATTACATTTTAACTGACTAACATTATAAGCTATTTTGTTATGGTGCGATATTACATATTACATTATATATGATATATATTAATATAAAGTTGCAATATAACATGTAACAAGTGATTCAATCAATTATATTGCGATCTAAATTGCAAATTAAATTAATTGTTGCTTGTGGTGGCAAAAATAAAACCGATCGATGAATCCGTATCGGAGAAGTCTAGTACCATCAATCATTTGTAATTTATCGAATCACAGTTTTCTGTCAATAATAGTTCAGTATGACAAAATACCAGAGCACCGATATTAATATATATATATATATATCAATAAATACAAAATTACTTTTTGCGAATTCGTACAACAGTAACTTGCGGTTTAGCAAATCATTTATAATTTTCGTCTGTTCAAATATTTAGGTAATATTTTAATATCGTAAGAGGTATTAATAAACATAAAATTATTGTTCGGTTAATATTTATGTAATCACATCATTTGTAATTCATAAATTTCAAATATTCTCTGCTAATAGCAAATGACCATCATCAAGTGTGAAAGTGTTAATCCTACACCATTTTCAGTTTGATTTGTTGTTTCCGCTAACAAGAAACAACAGTTTTCTGCGAAAATTTGTTTCTAAAAAAATCGCCGTTTTCATCCGTGTGAAAGTTGCATCTTGTCGGAAACTCACCGGCGGAAACGGAGTCATTCCATTGGAACGGTGTCCTCTCGGGATCTCTACTGCTAGTTAGGTAATGTGCTTTACCAGCTCGACAGCCTTCTGGATCCACTGTTTCTTCCCACGAAATGTATTCGTCCGTCATGCCAATTTCTTCGCCATAATAAGTCACGATTACGCCCGGCAATAGCAACACAGACGTGGTGATGGCACGAGCTCGTGATTCTCCCAATCTCGCTATTAATCTAGGTTGGTCGTGGTTTCCGGTCTGTGCGCAAAATTTTCAAATATTCAGAAATTTGAAATGGAAAGTATTTTTTTCTAAAAATTGCTCTTTATCGTGCTAACTCGGTACAAATTTCTAACCTAACCTGTGTCGCTTCAAAGAGAACGATGAGGTATCCAATCAAAAATTGATTGTGAATAATTTAGTTATTATTCAAATAAATTAATTTATTAATACATTGATTGAACTCTGCACATTAATATCTTTATTTGAATTTTAATACTACCTCGTTATTTATTTGGAAGTCAATTATCATTAATTTAAATTTAAGCGTTGCGTTGAAATTTGTTTGTTCGCATTGATGTCAATAATTACTATTAATTATTATAATGTAAAATATGATTTTAATATTGTTGATGTCAATACATCTTTTTAAATCATTTGTTTATTGTCATTCAAGGAATTGCAATCTGTAATTTATTTGTTGCTCTGCGAAATATCGCAAGAGAATTTTTCTACTTTTATAATGACTACTTTTCTAAAATGTTCTAAATATGAGAATATTACATAAAAAGCTGGAAACTAATAGTAAAATATTTAATTTACTAATAGTTAGCTAGTAATTTCATTAGCTTGCGCTTTCCTTTTTCTCAACAAACATTTCTTCTAACGTTGTTTACTTCCTTCGACGCGGAAATATCGGTTTTCAGGTTTGAACTTTCACGATCGATCGCCTCGGTGTACGCACCGGCTCGATGAATCCCGATGCACTCGTGAAATTCGAAGAACGCGAGCGTAAAGAGATGCGTTTTGTTCCCCCTCCCTCCCCCCGCGAATTTCCTGGTCATTTTTCAAGCTCGTCCGCGCGTACCTCTCGACAAAGCTTCGAATTCGAACCTCGAGCGAGACCTACTCGTTTTTCCAATCGAACGACGTTCACGTTAGTTTTGCTTCTCGAATAACTTATTTCCCCTCTAACCTATCGCTACGCGTGGGCCACTTCTTCAACTTTATCACCGAGACAATTATAATTTCTTGTAACTTTGAAATAAGTGGATCGGGCATTGATTGGGCGAGTTCGTACGTGTCGAAAATAACGTCGTTCAAGATGTTAGCAACGATATATCAATTCGATCGAACAATCTTCATACAGCGTATCAGTTTTTAACTTACCACCCAGTTGGGAGTGCAACCCTCCGGCATGTTATCGTACCACGAGTCGACTACGTACTCTATATCTTCCGCATTCGAATTCCTAGTGAGATTCGTAATCGTATAGAAGTTGAAAGGGAAATCTGCTCCATACTGATAATACTTCATCGTGTCCGACACGTTGCTATAGACTTCGAGCATTAAGTATTTTGGCTGTTCGTATTTGTCCAGGACCTGTCTCCACGAAGGAATAATGTCGTAGGTTGGTTGTTGATTAGTGGTGTATATCTTCAAAGTATAATCGTAGTCGTTAGGATCGTCAGTTAGACCTGACAGAGGTTCGTCCAAAAATCGTTGGTCTTCATAAAGGAATATCATGGCGTCTACTCTGAAGCCATCGATGCCTTTGTCTAACCAAAATGCCAGAACATCCTGTAACGTATCAATAAGTACGGAATTAGTATACACGTCACTTGAGAAATATTTTTATAGTTGCCTGAACATTCGACAACGTGTAGTGACAGTCAGCTCGAGCAGGGTGCTGAAATTTTGAAAAATATAACAGATATTGGTTAGATAAGAAAACGCGAGTTGAGAGATGAATCTTACTCTGATAAAGTTAGGGTAAGAAAATGTGAGTTACGCATTGGCGCCAGAACAATGCTAAAGCTCTGGTTAGAGGACTGCTATTGTCCTTTGGAAGAGCTAACAAGTAGTAGATACGTAGAGAAAGCAGTTAATTAATTAAGAAATGCAGATATAATTTTTCTTTTAAATACTTTCATCGAAACTGTATGCAAATTAGAAAGGAAACGAGAGTCTACCGATGCAGTGAATTCAAGTTCCATTTTTAAAAATCCGAAACCACAAATGAACGACGGTGCTGCATGTAGATCCGTATCGTGATTTCTAGAGATCAAGTTTTCTGATACGAACAAGTATCGATAAAGTATCGTATAGATTTAAAATGCCATTATCGCCAAGAATTCTCGATGCGTGATAGATAACACTTGGAATTTACTCAGATTTAAACATAATGAAGTTTCCCGAAGGGATGTTTGAGGAAGCGTTCGAATGAAATTAGAATTCTATTTCACTATAAATTAGATATAATTTAATTTAATTAGACTGGTAAGGTATTCCTCATATTAATTTCTCACTTTTTAACGAGAGTATTGGATAAACTTTTGTTATACTTGAATTGAAATTTTTCATTATATTATATAGTTTTTTTTACTTTAAATAGTAAAATGTATACAAATTATAACAGAACCAGATATGTAATGTTATTTCATAGACTTATCAGTGTATCGATAAGACATCGAGATACATACAGACATCGTTACGTTGATAAATTTTTATATTTAAATAAAAATACCAATCGTTAATCTTTTCGAAGTCAATGGAAGTTGCAAAAAAATCTATGACTTTGATAACTCGAGCTCTGCTGACAAATCAAGATAGCTGATAAAGATTTCGGTGACGACGAAAGTACAGTGAAATACGGTCGTTCCATGTGCACTTTCAAACGAATTGAAAAAGATGAAAAGAAAAATTTGGATATTTTACATATTTTTCCATACGGTATGAGTAATATTTTTGTAACTTTGAATTCATTGCAAACGCGGTCCATATATATATATATATATATATATATATATATATATATCAGTAGTGTGGTCAATTCTAAGTCTTGTTGAAACAATTTCCTGATCTCTTCTATGTATTTCAATTAAAAAATTGTAAGCAATAAACAAAATAAAATAAAATTAAAATGAATGTTATTACTTAAACTAAAGATATATCCAATGAAATATATGTGTGAGACGCAGTGCTAAATAGAACTACGTGTTTCTTAGCAAGTGATACTCACTTCTATCTCGCGTCTCACGTTCGGATTGTAGTAGTTCAGATCCGGTTGTTGTATGCTGAATTGATGCAGATAATACGCCTGACGTTCCTCTTTCCACTCCCAAGCCGATCCACGCATTTGACTCACCTTCACAAATATGCGTTTGCAAATTTACCAAGTGCATAGATAACGAACGAGGTTGCAGAGCCTTGAAAAATTGCTCAATTAGATAGAATTAAGGTATCAAGGAAATATTCGAATTTAAGAGTTTTTACAACTCGGTGCATCAACCTTTGAGGTTGAATCGCAAAAGCCAGAATCGTGGTTAAAAGCTAGAAATTTTTCAGTTTTGCAGATTCAGAGTTTATTTTGGTAATAGACTTGAGATTGTCAATGACAGACAGTTGGACAGCAACGTGCATGGTCGTTCTTGCCTTCGAACAAGAGAGAAATGCAAATTTCGAAGGTAAAAGGCATTGTCTGCGTGGTGAACGTTTTTTTTCTACAAAATGTGCATCCAGAAAGGATGAAATAAATGTGTGCAGTGTAAGTCTTTTTGAAAAGAAACAACGAACAGCACGATTGTGTTTCTTTTCAGAGAAACTTCTGCGAAATGTCTCGATATAATGGAACGATATAATAGAGTCCATAAGGAATAAAAAAAAGAAAAAAAAGAAAGAAATTTGCTGCACCTGCGATATCATTCACTTATTTAGAATTAAAGCATCACTGCTTCTTCAACTGAAAGGATATTCGCACTTAATAAAAATCAAAAGTATACAATAATATATATAACGATATTAAAACAATATTAAAATATGAAACTGCGCCAGTTACACATTCTACAAGCCGTTAATCTCGCGTGTCGTGGCGCCGTAGTTCTCTTTCTTTTTTCTTCTCTTTTCCCAAAATTCCACGCTGCGTGAACTGTATAAACGTTTCTATGAATATTTTTTACGTGAAACTGATAGGCTTATCGGCGATCAATTCGATTGCCGCGGTGAACGACGAGCACGACGTAAAAAAATTGGAAAACTCGGCTCGCGATCGTTCTGTTAAATTAATATTAGACGAGGCTATCTACGAGCGTGCAAGCACGTCGTTATGCAAATGAGAGATCCGCCGGTACGTGGAATAAATACTGACGGATTCATTTTTTTTTTCGAGTAATTAAGGAGATTCGAATGCCGGATTTTTTTTTCGCTCGCAAAGTCTTCCAATGTAAATGAAAAGCGAGTCGTCGCTTGTTATGACAATGGAGGGAAGAAAGACTCTGCATTGCGATGATAAATGCTGTGTTCAATTTGTTCAACCGGACCGTTGTAGATTTCGGAAACTCTCGGGGTATTGATGTCAGTTTGGCCGATCTTGACACAATTTATTACGATTACGAGGACCTGAGCAAGAATTTAATTTGTAAATTATTTATTGTTAAACAAATTTGACAAAAGTAATCAAATTCTTGGATTTTTAAATAAGCGAATGGAAACTTTAAAATACATTTTACGATCGAGAAATGACTTTTTCTAGTATGATTGAAACGAGCATTTTAATTTATATGTCGGTATTATATTTCACTTTCTCTGTGATTTTCAATAAATCACCAGACAAATCATTCAAAGTGCATTTACGATGAAATTCAACGTTTACTCTCTGCTAAAAAATCCACGAATCTTAGAAATTTTTATGTTATTTCCGCCATCGTAATTTCATCGATTTTCGTCCGAGTACAATTTTTATTTATTTCTTTTGATAAATTTACTTATTTTCAACACTAATCGACAGACGCGTCCGTAAATGTTTCGTTGTTGTACTCAACATTGAAAGAATACGAGAGAAGATATCATTTAGAAATATTTACGAACAACATTAGAATGGTATCAGCACGGAATGAAATTTGGGATGGAATTTGGTTCACGGTAGCATTTGAAGATTCAAGGATATTTTAAGCAATTTAAATCACGCTTACCCAGTTGTTTGGCGGTTTACGGACGCCATTTTCCATTCGTCCGGCATGCCAAACATAATAACTGTCGTAAGGTGGAATTCCCTGCAAGCTCTTCTGGAACCATTCGTGTTGGTCCGATGTATGATTGGGGACGAAATCCATGAGCACCAACAAATTTCTTTCGTGCGCGGCTTTCAGAAGCTCATCGAAGTCCTCCATGGTGCCAAATATCGAGTCAATTTCCTTGTAGTTTGAAATGTCGTAGCCGAAATCTACCATCGGACTGCGATAAATGGGCGACAACCAAACCGCGTCAACGTTTGATTCCGTAAAATGGTCCAGTCGCTCTATGATACCTGTACGTTCAAAAGTACGTTCAAGTGTGACAATGTTTGAAAAAAGAAAGAGAAAAAACAATTCCGTCGAATTTCCACCGGCGGGGACTGGAAAATTATTTTCCTGCAACGTCACGTGCCGCAGAGGTGCAAACCTTTGGTAATGATCAGAAAATTGGCGAGAAAGTTGAAAATCTCTTGCAGAACGCGTCGCTCTCGAGTTGTGCGGCGTCAAAGCGGCGAATGTGCAGCGGGAATTAAAATTTATTTTCGCGTTCAAACATCAACTTGTTCCTTCGAGTTTTTCGCGCTCCGCTTTCCTCCTCTTTTTCCTCGATTAATGTTTGCACGCTTAGCTCTGTTAATTACATCCGTTGCCGCTCCTCTGTTCACCGTCGCTGCATAATTGCGCAAACAAGTCGAAAGACGACGCGACGATGCAAAGAGGGGAAGCAATTATGCGTCTATTTACGAGCCGTTATAAATCGGTAACGTTTTGCGGTTAATTGTAACAGTTGTAGATATGATTGAATTATTGCTCGATGGAATTTATCCAATATCTCATTTTTCTTTTTCTTGTCGAAATGGTACTCGAGCCTCCTTGACCCTTATTTTTTGAAGAAATTTTTAGCATGTCCACTCCACTTTTCATGCTTCGTACATTTTTGCATAGAGATAAAGATTCTGTCGTCAATACTTTTTCTAAATGAAAAATTTAAATATCTCCAAACTATATAATAATTCACGTAACATTCCGTTCTATTTCGAGACTATTTCCGAATTTCATTCACCCTTATTTTCCTTTCTGAATATTTTTTTTTATGTTATTTAAAGCATTTGCTCGTAGATAACATCAGCAATGTTTATAAAACCATCTGTGCTCAATTATGTGCTCAAGTCTCCGTTGTAATAACAAACTTGAGAGTCAATAAATCAGTAAAACAATGGAAAGAAATTTCTGGTTATAAAGTACATTGTGAAAACTTTGGTTGCCAAGAAAATGAAAATGTACCTCTGAGATCACCGATGCCGTCTCCGTCGCTGTCCTTGTAACTCCTAGGATAGATCTGATAGAGTGAGAAGTCTGTAATTTTATCCGGTGGATTCCACGTTACTCCGATGACCAGAGGCAGTACTGCCACGCAAAATGCTATTGCCACCCTCATGCCGCTTGAACACACAAAACGCACCGCTGAATATCAAATTAGTTGTTTAATTAATCGCGTGACTTCGGGTTTAGCGCACTCTCTGCACAACGTCCTAACTACGTACACCAGTCCGATACGCGGTTCCGCGATAAACACGATAAATTTCTAAACAGTTTAGAAACCTAAACACGATTTTCCCGTAGATAGAACTTGTTATCCTTTTGGAGTGTAAACATTTATCGTTTTTAATAATTTGTCGTTTAATTTTCTGAGACTTAATTTCCTGTCTGTGCAACGAAATGTTACATCTAAATTTTAACAAACTCGTCTCCAGATGATAAATATCTTAAGAACTGAAACTCAACAAAATGTATTGTGAAATATTATACGGTAGTATTCAGTATTCATATTTGTCTCATATATACATTCAAGACAGATAGTCTGTCTCGTTTGAGTTCTTACTTTACTGTGACATTCTTAATTTTCCAAGTTCTTAAAATACTTTTAAAAATGAAATTGCTAGTTTCCGGTGACTACCGCGACAGTCGTTAGTATATCTGTACCTTGCTTCGAGATGTCCAGTACTATCCAGTTGATTCGCTTGGGATATTTGTTGTTAACGTTGTGGCATCGACTAAGATAATGTATGATGGCAGCTATCTTTTTATAGTATTTTAACGCTTACATAATGCATTTAGAGTTCCAGTAGTGGTGTAAGATCGATTCTTCCTGTTAATTTTTATTGAAATGAGTGGTGGATGTGTGGTATATTTGGACTGTAGTCTAAATGAAAACGTTTGAAATTTCCATGATAAGGGCACTGTTGCGAGGAAAATGTGGCTGCATAGTAATTAAGGTTATCCATTGAATAAAATTGAAAAGGAGAATTTTAATAAGGCAACATTTCGACCGATTGAAAGTTTATAAAAAGTCGTAAATAGATAGATATATTTATAACGTAACATTTTGTAAAATTAGAATATTCTTGAGATAAACCAAGAATTATCGGAGACAGTAAGAAACTTTACTTGATTCGATATTTTGTATCGTAGAGCACAGATATTTACACATTCACGATACAATATATATATATATAATGAAATTATGAAATATGTGTAATAATATATACATATAATAAAATATATAATAATAATAATATAAATGTACATATAATAAGGAAATAATATATGAAATATTATAATATTATATACATATATATATATATATATATATATATATATATATATAATTCGTACTTTGTGGCCTGTTTGATTCAATTAGTTCAATTACGTCGTATTGTTTGATGATGTGGTATATTTTCATTGTTTTTAAACAGAAAAAAATGTTCCATAATAATACGAATCGCATTGAAATATAAAATTTCATTTGTCACCAGATTCATTACTACTTAATGTTAAACTTTGCATCATCCATAAAACAGAAGTTTATTACTAACGATGGCCAATAATTGGAATTGAACGTGATTCGTGATAATTAATGAATAAATGTGGTCTGTGGCGAATTTCTTCGGTCATATTGCAATTGGAAAATCAATAAATTAGCATTTAGGTATCGTCGTTGTGCGTGTTGGGTCCCGTGATAAATTGAAGCAGCGTTAAGATCAAGATTATCTATAATCTATAGCATCGCTATATGCGTACGTACACGATTTATGCGATGCGTGAACAGGCCACGCACGTTCTCCATTCCTCTGAATTCAGGATTCCGAAAGATCGCGGTTATTTTACTGGATTACTTATCCGACACTCGCTGCCACTTTAATATTTCATTAATTAATCGACGTGTTAATTTCTCGTGATTTCATTGTCCGTAGGTAATGTATTGAAATATTCTAAAGAAAAAAAAGATCATCGCTGACATCAGAAGATTTAGTGTATTTCACAAATTCCGAGTCGGAAAAAATTAGAAAATCTTTCGATGCAATTTGAGCCTTGAATCTCGTCGAACAATCAATCTTTCAATCAAAGCCTGTTTAATATTAATTTTTTATAAATTTTTCTGGTTTCTTTCGATTTTGTTCAGTTTTCTGAATTGCATTCTTTGAAATTTCGTTCCATCGAAGAATGAGAAACAGAAGGAAGATTAGTGGCGGAAGGAGGAATTAACCTTTCAACTAGAACAGCATGGAATGATATTATTGTTCGTTTATCGTGGCGATACCGTTTGTTTTAATACCGAATGAATCGTTATATTTGATAATCACATAGTTGCAATTGTTTTCGTTTATAATTTAAAATAACATTGCGGAGATGGTCCAGGAAGGGGAGAACGTATCGAGAACAGTTGGAATTTTGTTGCATTGTTAACAAACCTATTTCTTAAATGTGCACGATTATATTTGAGAAAAGGTAAAAATAGAAACAGAAGTCGCTGGCTGATTGAGCAACTTGAGAGAACACGTCTCGCATGAAAACAATATCTCGCGACAACAATGAAGTTTATTTCCATCTTCCACGTGAGTCGATACAATTATCGAACAAAGGATTAAACATGGTCTGATCTTCCAGTTTTTTACTTAATTGCCTAATTAAATAATTATCTAACACTCCAATGTCTTTTACGCCAACTTTATCAAATTCAGCGTTTCAATTGGAATGTTTTATAAATATGTACCACAATGTACTACGATCAATATCAATGCAATGATTAATTATTCTGTATTGTAATTCTTTCAGTTATCTCTGTTTTGATAGTGCGTTAACATAGTTCTCCGGACAAAAGGATAACTTACGAAACTTCGTACTTGACATTAGCATTTTCCTTTATAATTTCACTTTACGTGCAATCTAGCATTATACGTGTCGTAATTTCGTTTATTGATACTTATCAAAACACATAATACATAACATAATTCCGCGAGATACGACTGAAAGTTAATTTTACTTCGAGCGATTTGCCATAATTCTAATTTATAGAATTATGTGTACGAAAGGCTATCTAAAAAACTGTATTGGACAGTGCCATGTCAGCTTCCTTCCTATGACGTATCTGCGGAAAATGGCAAGCAACGCAATAAAAGTAGATAAAGTAAAAATTGCCTATCTACGCACGTGATTGAAGGCTTAGCTGAAAAGAAAGCAATTCAGAGAGAAAACTTCGATACAGCGATCAAACACTGTCGCACTGTTGGACACGAAATCTGAACAGCGCAATCGCGCTGCATCGCACAACGATTCGGATAAAATATGATCTGGTTATTATGGTCAACAACTACAATCAACGTGAAATATTGGAGTACTGATCGTCGTCAAATAATCGACCATCACCGATTAATGAATAAAAGAAGCAAGAACTACTCTAGACCACATCCTCCTGATATTACACTTAATAAAATTAAAACATATTTTTCGTTTAATTTCTACGTTAATGTTCCAATTGTGATACTGTGATTACTATTGTGTCGAAGCGTTCATCTTCAGACAGAATGATTACTGACCATGCAACTTTATTCCAAAACCAGGTTATATATAACTAAAGATTAGAATATTAAAAATATTTCATCAGGAAACATTTCGTTGTTGTCAAAATTTCGCACCTGGAGTGGTGAGGATGACTATCGATGCGGTAGGCATGGTCACGTTTCGGTCGACTGTTTTCCTGTATTTGCAACAAACGTACAAACATAGCATAATTTAGTGACACAGTGAAAACTAGGAAACATATCAGGCAAATCAAATAAAACTTGAAAAAATGGTCGCACTTACCAAGGAAGTACCTTGCAGACAGTGCTGGCGTAATATACGTCCAATTTCTCCGGTACGTTATCGAACACTGATAAGTCCACTGTTGAGTCCGTCTCTCCAAAGTTTGATATAGCGTAAACGCTTCCGTGATCCTCGGTTTCTCTGAAGAAATTACAACGTTCCATTGAGAAAACGAAATTCGAAGCCATCATCGTTCGCAATGCAAATTTCGCGTCGATTTACACCGGGAATTATCCTTACCTGGCAATGGCGAAGACATATTCATCTAATACTTTTGTAACTAACTTGCTACCTTGATGCGATTTCTTCATTTTAGAGAGAGTCTCATACAGAGCATAGTACGAGTTCTTCTCTTTCTTCTCGTGAGCCAGATTCAAGCTCTTGTAATTCTTGTTAACTGGAAGCCAGGTATGGGAACTCGAGGAAAATCCTGCGAATTGAAACTCTTGGTTATTAAGATCGTTGTCGCTTTGAATCGAGGATTTTCTTTAAAGGATACCTTCTTGTCACTGTCCTTCGTCACAGACGAAAACACGATTAGTTGAGCATTTATTTTAGTTTATAATAAACGTGAATTACATTTTAACTGACTAACATTATAAGCTATTTTGTTATAGTGTAATGTCATATATTAATATATAAGTTGCAATATAATACGTAACGAGTGATTTAATCAATTGTACTACAATCTAAATTGCAAATTAAATTAATTGTTGCTTGTAGTGGCAAAAGTAAAACTATCGATGAATCCGTATCGGAGAAGTCTAGTACCATCAATCATTTCTAATTTATCGAATCACAGTTTTCCATCAATAATAGTTCAGTATGACAAAATATCAGAGCACGGATATTAATATTCATTAATAAATACAAAATTACTCTATTCAAGTATTTAGGCAATTTTTTAATATTATAATAGGTACCAATAAACATGAAAACTGCTGAGTACCAGACAACGCCACTCCTACTCGGGGTCTACCCCACTCCCCTCTCACGAATCACGTGATCCAAATCAACCAATCGCTAATTTTCGTTGCACCCGAAGAGGCCCGATTTTCTGGGTTTCTGCGCCCCGCTAAAATCACTTTCAGTGATAAAATTATTACTCGGTTAATACTTAAGTATATAGTTCATCACATCATTAATGTTAATCCTACACCATTCTCAATTTGATTTGTTGTTTTCCGCTTTCGAGAAATTAGCTTTCTGCGAAAAATCGCGCTATTGGTCCAAAAACGGTTTGAAATCCGTGTGAAAGTTGTATCTTGTCGGAACCTCACCGGCGGAAACGGAGTAATTCCATTGGAACGGTGTCCTCTCGGGATCTCTGCTCCTACTTTGATAATTTGCTTTACCAGCCAGACAGCCTTGTGGATCCTGCGTATCTTCCCACGAAATGTATTCGTCCGTCATGCCAATTTCTTCGCCGTAATAAGTCACGGCTACGCCCGGCAATAGAAACGCAGACATGGTGAGGGCACGAGCTCGTGGTTCTCCCATTCTCGATATTAATCTAGGTCTGTCATGGTTCCCGGTCTGTATACAAAATTTTCAAGTCAGCTCAAAAAAAAATCATTTGCCATAGAAATCATTTTTTTTTTAATTATTCTCGATCGCGTTAGCACGGTATAAGAACATTTGCTTGAAAGCCGGAAACTAATCACAAAGTACTTATTTTACTATCATCCATCGCGCGCTTTCTTTTTTTTTTTCAACATCGTAAACATTTCTTCCAGTATTGTTTACTTTCTTCGACGCGGAAATATCAGTTTTTCGGCTTGAAATTTCACAATCGATCGCCCCGGTGTACACACGGGCCCGATGAATCTCGATACCGTGAGATTCGAAGAACGCGAGCGTAAAGAGGTGCGTTTTGTTCCCTCCCGGAAATTCCCTAGTCATTTTTCAAGCTCGTTCGCGCGTACCCCTCGCCGTTCAACGACAAAGCTTCGAATTCGAACCTCGAACGAGTTCTATCAACTCGTTTTTCCAATCGGGCGACGTTCAATTAGTTTCGCGTCGAACGTTTTGCTTCTCGAATAATTTCGATTGCCGTCTAATCTGTCGTAACGCGTGGACCAATTTTTCAACCTTGTCACCGAAATAATTATAATTTCTTCCATTTAAGTTACAATGCCTTATAACTTTAAAGTAATATTAGACTGGGCATTGATAGTGTGCGTCGAAACACGCATGTGCCACCTCAACTTATACCTAACTAAAACTAAACATTTATGTAGAAATGAAAGTTCGTACGTGTCGAAAATAATGTCGATCAAGATGTTAGCAACGATATATCAATTCGATCGGACAATCTTTATATAGTGTATCAGTTTTTAACTTACCACCCAGTTAGGAGTGCCTCCTTCCGGCATATTTTCGAACCACGAGTCAACTATGTGCTGAATATCTGCTGCAGTCGAACTCCTAGTGAGATTTGTAATCAGATCGAAATTGAAAGGAAAATCTACTCCATAGTGATAATATTTCATCGTCGACGACGTGTTGGTGTATGCTTCGATGAAAATGTATCGCGGCTGTTTGTATTTGTCCAGGATCCGTCTGCACGCAGGGAGAACGTCGTAGCTTGATTGTTGATCAGTGGTGTATATCTTCAGAGTGTAATCGTAGTTGTCAGGATCGTCAGTTAGACCCGATAGTGGTTCGTCCAATAATCGTTGGTCTTCATAAAGATAGTTCATGGTATCTAATCTGAAGCCATCGATGCCTTTGTCCAACCAAAATCTCAGAACATTCTGTGACACATTAATAAATACAGAATCACTTGAGAAATATTTTTATAGTTGCCATTCTACATAGCTGAGATGTCGGGTTCATCACCTAATCATAGATGAAATATAATACGAAGCAACGCATACGATTGTCGGTTCGTGTTAACGGTTGTGAAACGTACGTCGATAAAAACCACAACGAAATGAGCATAAATAGCTACTTGTGTATGAAAAATATAATGAATTACAGTCATTCCGTGTACACTTTCAAACGAATTAAAAAAGAAAGAAATAGAAACTTTGACGTTTTATACATTCTTCCATTCGATATGAATGATGCATATTTTTGAAATCTCGAATTCGTTACAAACGCTGAAAAACCCAGAGTTCATATATCAGTAATAATTTTCGAACGACAATGATGAAGTTATTCAAAAAAAAAAAAGTCTCTATTCTAAGTCTTGTTGAAACAATTTCTGTTAAAAAATTTTAAAGAATAAACAAAACGGTAAAATTAAAATGAAATATATATATATATATATATATATGTTATATATATTATTGGGAAACAATATTTTGCAGAATATTTCAACAATAGCTAATTAATGCGTGATATGTAATGATACATAATATATAATTATATGATACCGAGCTAAATAGAACTATGTATTTAATTAAGTAATGCTTACTCCCATCTCGTGTCTCACTTTCGGATCGTAGTAGTTCAGATCAGGTTCCTGTTTCATGAATTGATGCAGATAATACGCCTGGCGTTCGTCTCGCCACTCCCAAGCCGATCCACCCATTACACTCACCTGTACATAAATTTTAATTCAAATACGTGGATAAGCAACAAAGTTGCCCAAGCTTCCGTGTAATGCAGAGCCTGCATTAAAAAATTGTGTAATTAGACGAACGGTTCGCGACAATTTCCGAATCGAAGAGTTTGAACTTTTATAATTTACAACGCTCGAACCTTTGACTCGTAAAAGCTAGAAACTTTTCAGTTTTGCAGATTCAAAGTTCATTTTCACAGCATTTGAGATTGTTGATGGTAGATGACAACGTGTGTTCGTTCGATTCGATTAAAGAGAAATGCAAATTTCGAAGGAAAGGGCAATGGAACGGATGAAATAAACATGCGGAGTCCAAACCAATCTTTCTGAAAAGAAACAACGAACAGCACGATCGTAGTGTAACGGGACGGTATGTCCATAAGGAACGAAAAAGAAAAAAAAAGAAAGAAATCTAACGCGCACGCGATATTATTGTTTCTGACTTTGAACCATTTCCCTTCCGAACCCATCTCGATATGGAATGTTTCGTATTATTCAGCTACTATACAGTCGACCATTAATCGTGGAAAGTTTGTGCAAAAGTTTCGCTTTCGAAGTAAGCAAACTGTCGACCGACTTTTACACTGCGACTTTTATTCGCATTATTCGTTTTCTTTGTGTCCTGAAGATCACTCACACACGAAGGAACACGAGAGAAAATACCATATAAAATACAACATTAGAGTGATATTGGCACGGAACAAGATTTGCGTGCGATGGAATTCTTTTCGACGGTAGTTTTTAAAGATTGACGTACATTTGAAGAAATCTAAATCACGCTTACCCAGTTGTTTGGCGGTTTACGCGTGCAATTTTCTGTTCGTCCTGGATGCCAAACGTAATAATCCTTGTAAGGTGGAATTCCTTGCAAGCTCTTCTGGAACCATTCGTGTTGGTCCGACGTGTGATTTGGGACGAAATCCAAGATCAACGATATATTTCTGTCGTGCGCGGCTTTCACTAGATCCTCAAAGTCCTTCAGGGTGCCAAATATCGGGTCAATTTCCGTGAAATTCGAAATGTCGTAGCCGAAATCTGCCATCGGACTGCGATAAATCGGCGACAACCAAACCGCGTCAACGTTTGACTCCGTCAAATGGTCCAGTCGCTCTATGATACCTGGCGATAGTTTGCAATCTTTTAGGCACTGTACGTTCGAGTATGACATTGTTTGAAAAAAGAAAGAGAAAAATCAATTTCCACCGGCGGAGACTTGAAAATTATTTTCCAACGAAGAGGTTCAAACCTTCGGCAATGACCAGAAAATTTACGAGAAAGTTGAAAATCCCTTGCAGAACAAGCAAAATTTATTTTTGCGTTCAAACGTTCAAACTTCTTCCTTCGAGTTGTCCACGTTCCGCTTTCCTCCTTTTTCTCTCGATGACGTTTGCACGCTTATCTCTGTTAATTACATCCGTTGTCGCTCCTCCGTTCACCGTTGTTGCGTAATTGCGCATAATTGCGCATAATTGCGCAAACAAATCGAAAGACGACGCGACGATGCGAAAAGGAAAAGCAATGGTGCATCTGTTTGCGAGCCGTGACATCGGTAAATCGGTAACGTTTCGCGGTTAATTATCTGTCATGATAGATTATTTATCCTCGACTGAATTTATGCAACTTCTCATTCTACTTTTTCTCGACGAAATGGAACTTGAGCCCCCGGTTTTTAAAGAAATTTTTAACGAGTATTCTACTTTTCGTGTCTCGTGCGTTCTCTGTATTTTTGCTTTTTCAAACTTCCCGTAAATTTATAGAAATCAATGCAGCTCGTTTATTCGTACATCATGGTGCTTCAGAGATTGTTACTCTATATATTTCTCTGTATTGAATTGACACGTTCTTCGACACGTTAAAACAATCGTTCTAGGTAGTCGAAATATAAACTTTTCTATTATGCACGTTGTTTGCTATTATACGGAAATGTTTATTAGCATTGGTATGTACTGTAAAAATCTGTAAAATTGCGTTTCAATTGTGACAAACTATTTTCAGAAAATTCTTTTTAGTTTTCTAGTGCAAATACTCAAATACTTCCTCAGTGTAAAGACGTAAATCAATAATTTCTCTAAATGAAAAGTTTAAATATCTTCAAACTATAATTCACATAATTTTCTGTTCTGCGAGACTATTTCTGATATTCACTCACCCTTATTTTCCTTTCTCAATTTTTTTTTAATTTTTTTATATTATTTAAAGCATTTTTAATCAAATTTTTGATGTATATAAATGATGTTTATAAAACCATCTGTGCCAATTATGTGCAAACTTGAGAGTCAATAAACTAACATAAACGATCGATGTAGCTACAATCAGTAAAACAGTGGAAAGAAATTTCTGGTTATAAAGTACATTGTGAAAACTTTGGTTGCCAAGAAAATGAAAATGTACCTTTAAGATCACCGATGCCGTCTCCATCGCTGTCCTTGTAACTCCTAGGATAGATCTGGTAGAGTGAGAAGTCTGTAATATTTTTCGGTGGATTCCAGGTTATTCCGATGACCAGAGGCAGTATTGCCACGGAAAATGCTACTACCGCCCTCATGCCCCTTGAACATATGCACCGCTGAATGTCGAATTAGTTGCCTAATTAATCGCGTGACTTCGGGTTTAGCGCACTCTCTGCACAACGTTCCGCACCACGTACGCACGTCCGATACTCAGCGGTTCCGCCTTGTTTACTCGACAAACACAATAAATTTCGAAGTTTAGAAATCTACTGAATCACGATTTTTCCGCGGATAGAATTTGGGGAAAGAAGTTACCCGTTCGGTGCGTAAAAATTTGCCATTTAATGTTCTGAGAAGATGACCATCATCGTTTAAATTACGTGGAATACTGTAAGAATACTTCAGTTTACCTTGTCGCATTTAACGACATCTAAATTTTAACAAACTCGTCTCCAGACGCTAAATATTTGAATTTATCTTAAGAACACTGAAACTCAATAAAATTCTTAATTTTCCAAGTTCTTAAAATACTTTTAAAAATGAAATTGCTAGTTTCCGGTGACTACCGCGACAGTCGTTAGTGTATCTGTACCTTGCTTCGAGATGTTCAGTACAATCGAGTTGATTCGCTTTGGATATTTGTTGTCAACTTTTTGTCATCGACTGCGATAATGTATGATGGTAGCTACGTTTTTATAGCTAGTCTTTTAACTCATTATCTGTTTGGAGTTTCAGTGGTGTGCTATCAATTTTTACTGTTAATTTTTATTGAAATGTGTTGTCTTATCGATGCAAAATTTTTACGATAATGACGTTATTGCGAAGAAAATGTGGCAGCATAGTAATTTGGGATATCTATTGGATAAAGTTGAAGGAAGCATTTTACTACTAAAATATGAGAGTTTCATTGAGGAAACATTTGAAACGATATAAAGTTTATAATTATATTGTTATAGTATAACGTGTAGTAAATATTATTATAATATAATATTTTATAAAATTGAAATGCTGTTGTCATGTTCGTTGTTATTAAACTTTGTATCATCCATAAAACAGAAGTTTATTACTAACGATGGCCAATAATTGGTATTGAACGTAATAACAATTGGGAAAATCATGAAATTAGCATTTACGTACCGTCGTAATGCATGCTGGATCCCGTAATAGATTGAAGCTGCTTTAAGATCAAGATTATCTGCAATCTATGGCATCGCTCTATGCGTACGTACAATAGAATGCATCGATTTATGCGATGCACGAATTGCACACGCACGTTCTCTGTCGAGTCAATTTTGCATTCAGGATTCTGAAGGATCGCCGCTATTTACGTTGCCACCACCGCACGGCGAATCCTGACTTTACCAAATTTTCGATACTCACTTTTACTAGATTTGTATCTGACACTCATTGCCACGTTAATATTTCGTTATTAATTAATCGACGTGTTAATTTCGCGTGATTTCATTGTCCGTAGATAATGTATTGAAATATTCTAAAGAAAAAAAAGATCATCACTGATATCACTAAGATTTAGTGTATTTCACAAATTCTGGGAAAAGTTATTAATTATCTAGTTAATGAATTGCCGAATTAAATAATCATCTAGGACTCGAACGTCTCTATGCCATCCGTATGCCAAGTTCAGCGTTTCAATTACAATATTTAATTGATATCATAATGTACTACGATCTACGCCAATGCAATAATTATTTTGTATTATTATTCTTTTGGTTGTCCTTTGTTTGGTAGGCACTTTCGTACGTGCCATTAGTTGGCAGTCTATTATCTGCTATTGTTTTTCTTAATCTCGCATTACGCGTTTTGTAACTTCGTTTATTGATATTTAGCGTATCTAAAATACGTAATAAATTTTGCATGATAAAAGTAAAAGCACTTTTAACGGAAAGTTAATTATTATGTTGAGAAACTCTTGAAAACTTGTTGTCAAACATGTTATCTGTATACATTATCTTGCAATACATTGTTGTTTGTATAACACGTTTCTCTGATGAAAATTTTCTGAAAGAAAATCTGAAATTGATACTTGCGATCCAGTTTCTGAAATATGTGAATCTGATATATTTGAAAGTTCGAAATTGCAAAATGTCAATTTAGCAATTTTCATGTTAAATCCATTTTGTTCCTTTTGTTACGTCTTGCAAAGGTTATGCCTTACTTACACTTTGCGAAATTTAATTCTTAAGTATCGTGAAATCAAATTTATGACTTTAACAATCTTATTTTGCATTTCTGACAGACATTGATAATAAATTTAATAAAATTATATCAGATTAAAAATTCCACTCGAGCAATGCAGGATCTAAATTTTTATAACCTCGAATGACCGATGATACGAATCGCTTACTATTACATAAAACAATGTTAAATTAAAATAATCGTATCGATCTTTTAAACTATTTTCTGTCTACTTACTTACATATATATATATATATACCTACATACTTTTCTATCTGCTTACGTAATATGAATGTTGCTTGCGACTATTGGAAAATTTTTGTTGCGGTCATTTAGGGGACTCTGTTTACTTTAAAGTCAAATTGCGTAACACTAAATATTAGTTTCAAAACGTTGAAAATCTTATATATTTTATTTTTATTTTTTTTTTTACATATATAGTTTATATTTTTGAACAATATATCGCGATACATTTAGAAGTTTCATACCGCGATTAAACCGCGTGAAGTCGTCAAAGTTTTCAAGAAAATACCGATCTAAATTTATACATGAAATAAATGTACATGTGCAATCTCGTAGAATGGACATACATCTAAAGAAACGATATGCAGCTTGGCGCATATATTTTCACGTAGGAGTTCAATTGTGCATACAGTTAGATTGCACCGAGTACAACAATTTTGTACAATTGCTTAGGAGTCCAGCTAAACGAGCCACCAGAGACACCTAAAAGTCCTCGTTTAACTATCTTGTCTGTACAGATACATCCTCAGCCATAACCTTTGTTATTTAAGCATTCTGACGCTGCGTTTCTCGGATATTTTGCTGATAAATGTTAGACGAAACGCTAATAATCTTCTTTTCATTTCTCTTATCTCGAGAGAAATTTTTTAAATATTTACGTGCATATTCCATGAAAAATTAGTCGAGTTTCTGAAAATTCACTGTTGCATATAAGAAATTCGAAACAAGACGTTCTAGCTTTAAAAATTAGAAAAGTTCCACGGATTTGCACAAACTTTGGAATTTTTTGGCAAAACGACAACGAGAGAAGTGCCAATTTTCGACCTGGTTGTTCGAACTTTGGACACACTCGGGCACCGTGAGATTACGGGATAACGCACGATCTGTTTCGTGGCGAAGGAAAGATATTCGTGTACCATCCGAAGCAGCAAGACTACGCCACAGACTGCCACAATGACCCAGCAATGCCTTGGACAAGCCGAGATCGTGGAATCGCAAGTTCAATGTCTACAGAGGCGTGGAAACCGCTTCGTACGATTCCAAAGTCGTTAAACTGACCGTACCTATCTCACAAGTGTTGTGACATACTTGCGTTGTAGTAAGATCATGTTGCAACCTGCGGCGAATAAAGTAGCCCAGTAACATCGTCTTAGACGACGATGACTTTCAGACTGTAGAACCTCCATAGAGTCGTGTAACTCACCATAATTAATCCAAGCTGTGAGAAATTTCATGATGCATTTATTCAGAAGACGTGGGAATTTTTATATAAATCTGCATCCACGTGATTGCTCCAATTATGACAATTTACATGCCCTGTACGATTCTATAAAAATTAACATCAAATATTAAACGAAAACGAAAACGAAAATTGAACGTATAATTTTCTTTGAAACTCGCGTAACTTTAAATAAATCAATTATCGTCTACCATCGAAATCTTTTTCCCGTGACTCACTCAAGAATAAAAATGGCCGATTCGTCGGAATATAATTTCGTTCGAACGTGCCAACTTTGAAGTAGCTCTCCGCGATTCTTTCGACTCTCACGCGCAAGTACTCGAGTGTCCAATTTCGTCGCTCGTCACTCGGTCTGCGTCTGGAATGAAACTCGGAAACGAAGCGAGCCAAAGAAAATGCCCGAATGCAGCGAGCGCTCGAGGAAGTCCCTGCGAAAGTTGACGAGTGAAATTCTTCAACGCCGGCCGAGCACGAAATCCGGCGATGGACATCGAAGCGAACGATTATAATTGGCACGGTGATTGGCGTGGCCACGATCGATGCGACGTCCGACACGCTTCCGTTCACGTTCTTTGGCCGGTTTTACCTTCGCGTAAAAAAAAGTGAAGGGCCCCGATTCATCGAATTTGCTCCTCGATTCGTAGTATCGCGAGTTTCGGCCGTTTTGACCCGCTGGCTGTCTCCGCGACCATCGTTTCGAGGTGAACGTCGAGGTTTCCTTTCGAGACGCTCGAAACTGGGACGCTCGATTTTTGATTTAAAAGAATTTGATCGGTAGGACATTACGGGAAGGAGAGGAATCGAAAGGCACATCTTAGTGCCAGATGGTATTTAAAAAAAGCTTGTAAGGTGTATCTGCGAGAAATGCCAAAATTTGCCTATCTGTGCACGTGACTGAAGGTTTAGTTGAAGGAAAAATAGGAGAGGAAGCTTCGATATGGCGATCAAATGCTGTGGAATCCTCTCTGTGGAATATGAACTTAAATGAAATGGAATTTTCCTCTCTCATCGTGACACTGTGATTATTACTGCATCGAAGCGTTTGCGTTAAGAAGGTACAGTTCAATTTCAAACACAATCATTACTAACGATGCAACCTTGTTACCAAATCGGATTATACATAATTGAAGATTGGATTAAATTGATTTAAATTTAGGAGAATAGATAAATATTTCATTAGCCAGTTTCAAAATTTCGCATTTGGAGTGGTGAGGATGACCACAGACCTGGCGGGCAAGCTCACGCGTCGAATTTGGATGATTGTTTTCCTGTATTTGCAACAAACAGACAAGCGTGAATTAGTAACAAAGTGAAAGTTGGGAAAAGATACGTAAAAGATTTGTCATCGCGATGACGCAAATTAGGCAAATAAAACGTGGAAACATGATCACACTTACCAAGGAAGTAGCTTGGAGTCGGCACTGGCGTGATATACGTTCAATATCCTCGGTATGTTATCAAACACTGACAAGTCCACTGTCGAGGCTTTATCTCCGAAGTTCGTTATAACGTAAACGTTTCCGTGCCCCTTAGTTTCTCTGAAGAAATTACGACATTTCACTGAGAGGGCGAAGGTGTCACCATCGATCGTAAAGAAAATTTTTACGACCCCGCGAAACTGATGAGAATGTAACGTATAAATCTACCTTCAATGATCAACGTAGCTACGTATAATATACCGCGATTAAGTGGCGTTTTAATTCAAATCAACGTGCAATCATAAAATTGTTGTTTGCAATTGTAGAATCTTGCAGAACTATTTCGTCATCTGCCACAATCATGTAAAAATATTAGAATTGTAATACGATTCGAATGACGAATAATATTTCTTAAAAATTTCTGAATCGAGTGATTTGCTTTTACTTCTGAATTGCATTCGACACAAGTGTTTCTATTCTGATTTAAGTAACAAACCTGTTTAATGGTATACATAGTAAATAGAATAATGAAATACATTATCGTGGACTTCTTCAATTGCTGATTCAAATATAATTGTAATTTGTTAGTTCCGTGAAAAGAAATGGTAAATGCTGCGTTTAATTGTCAGTTTCAATCAAATTCAAATACTGCTGCTACAAATCGACTAAAAACCAAAAAAGGCTGCTTATAAATGATAATGCAAACATTATATGTAGCTACGCGTTTAATCGTTATTTTCTCGCGATTTTGACAAGTCGACTTACACGGAGTATCGTCCTTACCTAGCGAATGCGAAAACGTATTTATCCAGCACTTTTGTAACTAAATTGGCCTGCTTCAAGTACGGCGATTTCTTCAGCTTGGAGAGTTTCTCATAGAAAGTATAGTACGAATTTTTGTCTTTCTTTTCGGCAGCCAGATTGTAGGTCTTGTAATTCTCGTTGATCGGAAGCCAGGTATGGGAATTCGAGGAAAATCCTGCGAATTGAAACTCTTGGTTATTAAGATCGTTGTTGCTTTGAATTGACGAGTTAATAAACATATTCTCAATAAAGGTACGATGTCATGTTGAAAGAACATGCGTGACATCGGAAAGTTATCGCGATAGCAATGATATCTCGCGTATCTACTAATTTTTCTTTAGAGAATGCCTTGTCGTCTCAGACGAAAACACGATTGGTTGAACATTTATTTTAGTTTATAATAAACGCGAATTACATTTTAACTGACTAACATTACAAGCTATTTTGTTATAATGCAGTATTATATATTACATTATATATAATATATATTAATATATACGTTGCAATATAATAAACCTATCGATGAATCCGTATCAGACAAGTCCAGTACCATCAATCATTTGTAATTTATCGAATCACAGTTTTTTTCTGTCAATAATAGTTCAGTACGACGAAATATCAGAGCACGGATATTAATATTCATTAATAAATACAATTATAATTACTCTATTCAAGTATTTAGGCAATTTTTTAATATTATAATAAACATAAAATTATTGTTCGGTTAATACTTTTGTACATAGTCCACCAAATCATTCGTAATTCGTAAAGTTTAAATATTCTCTGTTAATATCGAGTGTTTATCATCAAGTGTGAAAGTGTTGATCCTTTTCCGAAAATTTGTTTCTGAAAATATTCTCAAAAATCCCGCTCTTGGTCCAAAAATCTTGTCGAGAACTCACCGGCGGAAACGGAGTCGTCCCATTGGAACGGTGTTCTGGCGGGATCTCTACTGATAGTTTGATAAGTCGCTTTACTAGATGTACAGCCTAATGGATCCACTGTATCTTCCCACGAAATGTATTGCTCCGTCATGCCAATTTCTTCGCCGTTAAAAGTCACGCCTACGCCCGGCAACAGGAGCGCAAACATGGTGGCGGCACGAGCTCGTGGATCTCCCAGTCTCGCTACTAATCTAGGTTGATCATGGTTCCCGGCCTGTATGCAAAATTTTCAAGTCAACTCAAAAAAAATTGCAATAGAAATCATTCTTTTTTAGAAATTATTCTCGATCGTGTTAGCTTACGTACGTGCTTTTAACTCCTGTCACCAGGAAAAGAACGACGAGGTGTCGAACCGAATATTTATGATATATAAATTTAATTTTAATCATAGGTTCAACTTTAACAATTTTAGTCTTAATTATTATTCACACGAATTAATTTTATTAGTATCTCGATTTAACTATTCGCGTTAAAGTATCTTCATTTTGATTATTAATTTGAATGTTGCATCAAATTTTTATATTAATCATTATTCATTTGAAAGTTTATTTTTGTTTTTAGAATTTTTCTACCTTTCGAAAATTTCTAGAAATTTAATAACGTTTCCTTGCATTTCCGAATGTAGAAACATTTGCGTAAAAAGCCAGAAACTATTAATAAATTACTTAATTTACTGTATGAGCTAGTTAGTGACTTCATTGTCAGAAATTCACGAACCGAAAGTTGTCTGTTTTCCTTTCCGATATTTCGCTTTCTTTTTTTTTTTTTGCGAGAAACTTTTCTTCTAGCGTCCTTCGACGCGGAAACATCGGTTTCCCGGGTTGAACTTTCGCGATCGATCGCCTCAGTTTACGCACGGGTTCGATGGATCTCGATACCGTGAGATTCGAAGAACGCGAGCGTAAAGAGATGCATTTTGTTCTCTTCCGCGAATTTCCTATTTATTTTTCAAGCTCGTCCGCGCTCGACCTCTCGCCGTTCAACGAAAGCTTCGAATTCGAACCTGGAACGAATTCTATCAACTCGTTTTTCCAATTGAGCGACGTTCAATTAGTTTCGCGTCGAACGTTTTGCTTCCCGAATAATTTCGTTTCTCTATAACCTATCGCTACGTGCGGGCCAACTGTTCAAGCCACTTTATCACCGAAATAATTGTAATTTCTTCTGTTTACAATTCCTTGTAACTCTGAAGCAATTAGATTGGGCACACAAGCACGTAGATGCCATCTCAATTTGTATACCGAAATATTCGTGTAAAAGAGGAAAAATGAAGTTGTTGCGCGCGGAAAATAATATCGTCAACGATATAAATTCGATCGAACCATCTTTGTACAGTGTATTAGTTTTCTACTTACCACCCAGTTAGGAGTGCTACCTGCCGGCATATTTTCGTACCACGAGTCAACTATGTGCTGGATATCCGCTGCAGTCGAGTTTCTAGTCAGATTCATAACCAGATCGAAATTGAAAGGAAAATCTGCTCCATAGTGATAATATTTCATCGTCGACGACGTGTTGGCATATACTTCGATGAAAATGTATTGTGGCTGTTCGTATTCGTCCAGGACCTTTCTCCACGTAGGAATAATGTCGTAGGTTTGTTGTTGATCAGTGGTGTATATCCTCAGGGTGTAATCGATGTTGTTAGGATCGTCAGTTAGACCTGACAGAGGTTCGTCCAAAAATCGATCATCTTCGTAAATATACTTCATGGAATCTATTCTGAAGCCATCGACGCCTTTGTCTAACCAGAATCTCAGAACATCCTGTGATACATTAATAAATACGGAATTAATGAAATATTTTGTAGTTGCCAGAATATCAAGTTGTGTATACTATTCAGTCAAAGTCTGTTAGCAGGAGTAAATGCGAAAACATTGAAAAATATAATAGATGTTTGTTGATTGAGGGAGAAAGAGAACGTGAGTCGTGCAATGACGGCGGAGCAATGCTGATGTTGGGGTGAAGAGTATATTTGTGGGGCTAACGAGTGAATTTGAATTTTATCTTTCGATAAAAACATATATTGAGCCAAGAAATCGGCTCAATAGTCGAAACGCCGAATATTTCCAATTTTCGTTCCGTTCGATTCGTTCCAATGCGTTCGGTTAAATGATTTTAGAAAATAAAAAAAACGATAAAATTAAAATGAATGTTATAGACACGTTCAATGAAAATGATCCACTATCGCAGAGTATTTTAACAATAGCTAATTAATGCGTGATACGTAACGATACATAATATATAATTATAAGATACCGAGCTAAATAGAACTATGTATTTCTTAAGTAGTGCTTACTTCCATCTCGCGTCTCACGTTCGGATCGTAGTAGTTCAGATCAGGTTCCTCTTTGATGAATTGATGCAGATAATACGCCTGGCGTTCGTCTCGCCACTCCCAAGCCGGTCCACTCAATGCACTCACCTGTACACAGATGTGTAAATTTACCAAGTGCATAGATAATGAACAGAGTTGCCCAAGCTCAGCATTTCTACGCTACAACGATTAGACTTGAAAAATTAAATTAAATCAAATGAAAGTTTCTACGAATATTTTCTGCGTGGAAGCAATTTAACGAAGGCGATTAAATCGGCGGAAAAATTTAGATTGCTGCGATGAACGACGAGCACGACGTATCGTAACGGCTCGCGATCGTTCTATTATGTTTAATTGATATTGGGCGACGTTATATAATTCTACGAGGGTTCAAGCACGTCGTTATGCAAATGAGAGATCCGTCGGTATGTGGAATAAATAACGGATTAATTTCTTTTTCGGGTAATTAAAGAGATTCGAATGCTGGGGTTTTCTTCGCTCCCGAAGTCTTCCGATGTAAATGAAAAGAGAATCGTCCGTTATTATGATAATGGAGGGAAAAAAGGTTATGCATTGTGATAATAAATGCGTCTTTGTTCAACTTGTTCAACCAGACCGTTGTGTATTACAATGAAATTTGGTAATAATAATAACTTTCGATAGTAATAAATATTCACTGATATTAAATAGTATTGAAACAGTTACGTTAATTCCACTATCATCATTTCATCGAGTTTCGCCCGAGTACAATTTTTACATATTTGTTTCGTTATTTCTCAATATTGAAAGAATAACATTAGAATGATATTATCACAGAACAATACTTGCGTGAAATGGAGGACATTTGAAAAAATTTAAATCACGTTTACCCAGTTGTTTGGCGGTTTTCGCGTGCCATTTTCTATTCGTCCTGGATGCCAAACGTAATAATTGTCGTAAGGTGGAATTCCCTGCAAGCTCTTCTGGAACCATTCGTGTTGGTCCGACGTGTGATTTGGGACGAAATCCAAGATCAACGATAAATTTCTGTCGTGCGCGGCTTTCACTAGATCCTCAAAGTCCTTCAGGGTGCCAAATATCGGGTCAATTTCCGTGAAATTCGAAATATCGTAGCCGAAATCTGCCATCGGACTGCGATAAATGGGCGACAACCAAAGCGCGTTAACGTTTGATTCCGTCAAATGGTCCAGTCGCTCTGTGATACCTGGCGATAGTTTGCAATTTTTTAGGCACTGTACGTTCGAGTATGACATTGTTTGAAAAAAGAAAGAGAAAAAACAATTTCGTCAAAGCGGCGAGTGTGCAGCGGGAATTAAAATTTATTTTCGCGTTCAAACATCAACTTGTTCCTTCGAGTTTTTCCTGCTCCGCTTTCCTCCTTCTTTTTTCCCCGATTAATGTTTGCACGCTTATCTCTGTTAATTGCATCCGTTGCCGCTCCTCTGTTCACCGTTGTTACGTAATTGCGCAAACAAATCGAAAGGCGATGCAAAAAGTTGTAAATCAGTAACGTTTTGCGGTTAATTGTCTGTTACAGTTGTAGATACATCCTCGATTGAATTTACGCAATTTTTCTTTTTCTCGACGAAATGGAACTTGAGCTTTCATTTTTTAAAGAAATTTCTAACGAGTATTCTATTTTTCATGTTTCATGCATTTTTGTACAGTGCGTACGTTCTCTGTATTTTTGAATTTTTTAACTACCCATAAATGTATAAAAATCAATGCAGCTCGTGCTTTATTCGTACATCATGGTGCTTGAAAGATCGTTATTCTATGTATTTCTCTATATTGAATTAATTGTTTTTTGATACGTTAAAACAATCATTCTAGATAGTAAGAATATAAACTTTTCTTATATTATGCACACGTTTTTTGCTATATGCAGAAAAGTTTATTAGTATTGTAAAATTTTGTACTGTAAAATTTTAGAAAATTGCGCCTCAATTGTGGCAAATATTTTCAGAAAGATAATATTTACCTACACAAACAAATATTAGTTTTCTGTTGCAAGTACTCGATGCTTCCTCAGTATAAAGATCTAACTCAATAATCTTTTCTCTAAACGAAAAATTTCTAGATATAATAGTTCACATAAAAACTTTCCGTTCTGTGAGACTACTTCCGAATTTCTGAATTTTTGAAATTCTTTACTATTACCATTCAAAGTCAAAATCAATAAATGATGTTTATAAAACCATCCGTGCCAATTATGTGCTCAAATGTCCGTAACTGTAATAACGAACTTGAGAGTCAATAAACTGACACAAACGATTGATGTAGCTGTAATCAATAAAACAAAAGGAAAGAAATTTTTGGTTGTAAAGTACATTGTGAAAACTTCTTTTGTCAAGAAAAGGAAAATGCACCTTTAAGATCACCGACGCCGTCTCCATTGCTGTCCTTGTAACTCCTAGGATAGATCTGGTAGAGTGAAAAGTCTGTAGCTTTTTCCGGCGGTTTCCACGTTATTCCGATGACCAGAGGCAGTATTGCCACGCTAAATGCTATTACCGCCCTCATGCCCCTTGAACATACAAAATGCATCGCTGAATGTCGAATCAGTTGCCTAATTAATCGCGTGACTTCGGGTTTAGCGCACTCTCTGCACAACGTTCCAACCACGTTCACCAATCCGATACTCGGTTCTACGTTGTTTGCAGGATAAACACGATAAATTTTGAAGTTTAAAACTTAATCACGATTTTCCAGGGAATTGATCTTGGAGGAAAAGATTATTTTTTCGGAATGTAAAAATTTATCATTTTTAATAGTGTGCAGTTCTTGGAGAAATTTGCAGCTTTTGTCCGTGCAACGAAACGTTTCAGGAATATTTCCATTTTGAAACGTTTTCCCTCTATTCTTTCGAGAATACAGATTTTCAATTTTAACAAACTCGCCTCAAGAATAAATCTTAAGAGTACTTGGACTCATTTAAATATATTGTAAAGTATTATTCGAGTATACGTTTGGTCGATCTAACTTCTTTTTCAGTTAAATTTCTTACTTTACTTCCAACATTTAATTTTCCAAGTTCTCAAAATACTTTTAAAAGTAAAATTGCTGGCTACCGGTCGCCACCGCGACAATAATTGCGTTAGAATATCGAGTTGTGTACCTTGCTTCGAGATATTAAACGATTAAAATACTATCGATGTATCCGCTTGGGATATTTGTTGTCGATGTCGTGACATTGACTGCGACGATGTACGATGTCAGCTACTCTTTTATAGCTGCTCATTATGGATTCAAAGTTTCAGTGGTGATGTACGATCGATTGTTCCTGTTAATTTTTATTCAAAAGGTAGACGTATTGTTTCATTGAAGCGGAGTCATGTATTTTGTCGATAATCCAAGTGAAAGCGTTTGAAGTTTGCAGAACAAAGGAAAATGTGGCAGCATAGTAATTAGGAATATCTATTGGATAAAATTTAAATGAAATTTTACAAAATATAGCAATTTTCATCAGAATTTCATTTGGAACAATTATAATGATATTCCTATCATTTACGTTGCTATTACGATATTTTTCACTTTTGTTGGATTTGTATTTCATACTCACTGCCAATTCAATACATCGTTAATTAATCGACGTGTTAATTTTTCTCGATTTTTCATTATCCGTAGACAGCATGTTAAAATATTCTGAAAAAGGAAATCATAACTAATATCAGAAGATTTGTGTATTTCATAAATTTTGACTCGGGGAAAAAAATGCAATTTGAGCCTTGAATCTCGCCAGCCAATCAATAATATGTCGAGTCTGTTATTTAATATTAATTTCTTGTAAATTTTTGATCTCATTCAATTGTCTGAATTGTATTTTCTAAAATTTGGTTCCATCGAAGAACGAGAAACAGAAGGAAGATCGTTATTGTTCGTTTGTCGTTTGTCTCAATAGTGAATGGATTATTATATTTAATCATCAATAGTTGCAAGTTGTTTTCGTTTATAATTTAAAGTATAAATATTGCAAAATTCATATATCGAGAGGAGCAGCACATTTCTTCGAGAGCATAGTTGGAATTTGACAAACTTATTTTTTAATTGTGCACGATTACATTTGACAAACGATAAAAACACCTATCATGCATTCATTAGCGTTATTAAAATTACGTTTCGCAATAAAATAATATCTTCCGACGATAATAAACTTCACATCCATTTTTCACGTGAATCGACAGTTATTAAACAAAGTATTCTAATTGGCAAGTTAATTACCCAATTATCTAATTAATTAATTGTCTAGTTGCCTAATTAGATAATTATCTCACACTCGAGCATTCTTTTATACCAACTTTATCAAGTTCAGCGTGTACGATGTTTTATTGATACGTACCGCAATGTATTGCCTCAATGCAACAATTATTCTGCATTATAATTCTTTCAGTTGTCCCTCTTTTGATAGCCGCGTGTCTTCGTGCGTTAACACAATTGTTCAAGGATAAATTTCTTTTTCATCGTACATTTCTTACTATACTTTTCACGGTATAGTTTCACCTTGCTTTAAAAGTCCGAGAAGTTCCACGCATTTGCACGAACATTCTGGAATGTCGAATGTCGAGAGGAAGTTGCCAATTTTCGGCCTGGTTGTTCAAACTTTCGATCCCTCGGAGACCGCGCGACTGCGGCATAACGCTCTGGTCTGTTTCGCGGTAAAGCGAAGCATTCGCCTACCGTCCGAAGAGGTAAGATACGCCGCAGACCCAGCAATGTCTTGGACAAGCCGAGATCCTGGGACCGCAAGTCCACAGATGTCTGCAGAGACGTGGAAACCGCTTCGTACGATTCCAAAGTCGTCGAACTGTCGGTACCTATCTCGCGTGTCTTCTTGGGACTTAACATACCTGCGTTATGGCATGGTCCATGTTGGAACCTGCGGTGAATAACGTAGCCCAGTAAAACCGTGAAACTTTCTTCAGACGACGATGACTTTGAGGACGCAAGATCTTGGAACTTCACAGAATCGTGTAACTCGCCGTAATTAATCCAAGCTATGAGAAATTTCGTAATGCATTTACTTAGACGACGTGAGGCAAGAACAGTGGTCTGGTAGTTTGAGTTTTATTATTATTATTTTCATTATTTTTACTATTATTGTTATTATTGTATAACTGTTAGGATTAAATGATCCAGAAATTAAATGACAATTTTATTGCAATACTTGCAACTAGGAATGTATAATACTTGAAGTATTAGACCGCACTGAAATATTCAATTTACGACAATTACTGAGTGAAGAGTTCCAATTTTTTTCTGTAATACTTTCGAAGTTATTAATATTTCACAGAATATTTCGAAATTATCGCTGCGACCGAAAGATTCTCGTTGATTTGCAAATAACGATGTCACTATTAATCTTTTAATCTAAGCACAAGAACCTACATAAGACACGTATATTCTAATTGTTTAACGTCATATTCATCTTCCGCATTGTGTCGAAGTAACTGTAGTAATAATTTTCTACGAGCCTGAGATTCGTACAAAACATCTCAATAAATAGAAATATATTATAACTAAGACGTCACAAATGTGTTTTTGATCGATGGCAAGTATTGCGACAAAGTAACCAGGATTGAGTAGTAAGTAATTCCCAAGCTTCAGATTTGCGTGAAATGCCGATAGAGCCGCATCTCGCTTACGATGGCCACTTCCTCTCGAATTTCCACCTCGCGATACGATCTTTCGGAATGAAGGATCGTTGCAAATCCTCGGACAAAGATCGTACTTATCGGTACAAACTCGTGCAACGTCGGATCGTGCCATGGTATTCAACCATGGTATTCAAGTTAGGAATCGTCTCTTTCTCTAGTAATCGCCGACGAAGCATTCCGAAAGTTTAAGGAACGTCGTCCGCGTCTTGCGAATACCGATCCGTATTTTAAATTTTCAATCGAGAGAATATTAAAATCTTGTATTACGTATTGAACGTCATTGTCCGTAATGGTTACTTGTTGGTAAGTAGATTGTACTTTTACGTTTAATAAAAAAAATGCCGAATCAAACAATTACAAATAATGTAATTAATAAAGTGATAAGTGATAATTAAACAAAATATACTAGATCTCTCATTACACGAGTATGTCTAATAAATCTAATAGATCCGAAATATACAAAAATGTGCGCGTAGCGAAGTGCTTCCATAATCCTAGTATTACTTCTAGAATATTAATTATGCCTCGCGTTGATCGTATGCCGTTATTGCCACGTTGATCTTGTTACTCGTCGGTGCATTTAGATGCGTAATTAATGGAAACGTTATTCAATGTTATTTGGCAAAGTGATTGCTATTTAACTTCAGGATGCGACGCGATCATGGTTATTATTACAGAAGATTAATATGTAGTAATTCGCCACAATACTGATTCAGTTTCTGTCTGTGCCCAATTTCCCTACACACACATACACATATACATATACAGTTGCCCATTGACGAATAATCAAATTTACATTTCGATCTCTGCCCCGCGGTTTCAACTATTGAATGCGATTTCCATTGTAAATTAAATTCCCGACAAGCTATTCTCTCTTGATAAAAGAAAGTTACCTTCCGTTTAACGTACAAACGGAGATTTTTTATCCAGACGTCAGTTAGTCCTTTTCGTTTGGAAACGTTAATTTCGAACTCGGGACGATTCGAGTGAAACTTTCCAAGTTTTGGCATCTTTTTCGGCGTTTTAAATAAAAAGAGTTACATCTCCACGTTAATCTATGTCCTCAAAGTGGTATCGTGTAATTTTTCTTAATATCATTTTTAGAACGACGGGGTGTAAAGTAGTTTGACTAAAAAGTTAAAAAATATAACGAAACGAATTTACAATTTTTGTCCTTCATTTTTTCCATCCTGTCGACGAAAAAAAGATTATGGATCCTGTTAATTTTCAAAATTTTTGAAAGTAATTTGGAAACTTTGGAATCTCTCTTGTGTATCATTTTTTCGGTACAGTGACTAGCAATATAAAAATTGTGACACTTGCAGCGAATGTTTGATCAAAATACGAATTTCGTCGTATCCCTAATATTCCTGTAATAATTCTAAAAGAGTACAAAGGTAGGTCAATTTTGATTAACTAAAAATCATAACTTTGCGTTCTTTTGCTGTAAACGTAATTTGAATTTGTATTTTTTAACCTCGAGGAACCGCGCAGGGAACAGACTAAGTGAAAAGGAACGTCTGCAAAAGAAAATTCTTAACGGCGATCTGTTCTGTTAATTGCGTTCGTATTGGTAGAGTTTGCCAACTGCGAGATTTTAAACAGTTTTATGTTAAAACTGACCGAAATTGGTTTGCGCGTGATTGAAACGGGAATGCCGCGTCATTGGGGTCAGTAGTTAAAAGTTAGCTAGAGAAGAGGCGTAATTAGTTAAGCTCATTCGGTGTACCTATAGTTGCACGAAGGCCAGGTAATAAAGCCTAACGTGTCACCTGTAAATTATCTTTTACTGCGTAACTTCGTATATTCACGCTAAAATACGACGTGCGGCACTTTTATTAACCCTCTAAGGTTAAGGGGCTGAGACTCGAGAGTCACGCACGTATGCATTCGCAAATTTCGCTTCACAAACGAAGCAGCTGATTGTCTTTTACGATTGTTGTCTTTCTCGCGCTATATTCGTCCTGAGTTGATTGTTTCTTTTCCTTCTTCGATACCTCCGTTTTCCTTTCACGATTCATCAACGTTCGTCGATATTGCAATTTCTCGAAAAACTTCCAATTCTTCTTTTTATTATTCTTTTTTAACAATCAGCAAAAGTAGACATGAAAATTCAGGAAAAAATATCATGTTGGAGAATCATCTTTAAGGCTAAAATATCACGTAACGAAAGTCTTGTGAATTCTTTATTCACGTTTAGACGTGAATACTGGGGATTAAATTACGTTTCCATTTAAAAGTAACATCTGCTACTATCGACGCAGATCTCACCATCAATGTAACGTGGGATTAATTTTCAACTGTTGATTTTCATTATTAATTCGTAATTAATTAAGCTTAGAAATAATTTAATTTTTCTCTCTCTCTCTTTTTTTACTCATAAAATATAGAGAAAATTTCCAAGAAAAATGGTCCCTCGTGTATGTAATAATAATTTATAAAACATTTTTTAATTAGTTTTCTACTAACAATAATAATATTAATAGACTATAGATTAACACGTATTAATATTATAGACACTACACGCAACATCATGTTGCAAACGTATTTCAATTTTCCATTGTCAGTTCGCTTAGTTTAACGTGAATAAATACCATTTACCGAATATAACAGTTTATCTTCGTAACACGGCGGGGAATTGCCCCTGAGACACAAGAAACGTGGACTAAATTCGATGGAATGATGCACGGGAATATTGTTCTGTTGTTCAGCTGGTTCATACTCGTCGTGCTTGAATAAGCGTTGATGGGTAACGGGTAAGAACAAACCTTGCGATAGATATGCTTCCGTGGACAACCAGTCGATGAAAAGTCAATCATCTTGGCGATATGTCCAAACTCGTTTGAATTTTCAGCATTTCGTTTATTCGTTTATTCGTTTATTCGTTTATTTCGTATAAAAAAAAAAGAAGTGTAATATTTGGACAAGATCGACTCTGAAAGGAGAATAGGATATTATAGTCAGACACGTGAGAAAACCGCGCTTTGACTCGACAATACTGTGAATTATTGAATTATCAAAATATACAAGTTGATGAAAAATTCATGGAAAATTAAAAGTAATATTTGGAGGATTATATTTCAAATATTCGGACATATAATGATAATTTATTACTAGCAGATATTCTACTGTGTAGATATTCGAGCAAGGGAGGCTTTGCCACAAGTTGTACGTACTAGTTATAATTTTCAAAATTCTTCTTTGGTCACGTATTTTGACTTAACGGCATTATTTCTTTAGTGAAGTTATAAATTTTCGCAGCTGCGAAGAAGGCACGTAAAATACTATTCGCTGAATATTATTCTCCACTATTTCGTTTAAAATAATAATCGACGATTTATATTGCTTACCGATCGTTGAAATCAATCCTTTAGACTTTAGAGGAAAGAATTTCTTCAAAACAAAGAAAGAAAAGGTTTCCACATATTTTTCAAATGCAGTGTAAAAAGTATATACTTTAATATTTTTGATAACATTGTATAATATTATATATAATATTTATTGTTTAACATTGTTTGTTTATTGTTTATTATTGTAAATTAGCCAAAGGGAACAAAAATATTCCAAATATGCATGATGCAACTTCAAAGCTAGTTTGAACTTTTCCATCGTCACGTACTAAACTAAAAGTTTCTCATTAGAATTTTTATTCTAATTTCGAGTTTCATTCGAGAACTACGCCACGATGGAAGATCATCGTTATGGAACTATCTCGTTGAAGCAGCAAGGCTGCGAATACCAGGTGACCACTGCGATACAATTAGTACTTGTAACTTCACGTTTGACTGATAGAATTGTGAACTACATTATAATTTCGCTAACAAACCAACAGAAATTTCCACGAAATCGCGTTAAATAAAAATATGCAAGAGTATGAAATTAACGTGCAATTGGTTTGACAAGTTTAAAATTAATTACATTTTCGTGATCAACGTCAAAATTGTTATGTCACTTTCAAATTTATATATATATATATACTTTTCTAATTTTATTCAGATTTTAATCAATGTTAATGTTAATGTTAACTATTTCTTCTTTCAACTACAAAGACCTTGTCAAGATTATTTATTTTTTAATTGGTATTTTTTATTGTTCAATAAAAATGCTACAAGTAGACTGTAGATTTTTTTATGCAAATTCATATTTTTGAGAATGCAGTTAACAAAATTGATTCTCTATTTGTTATTGATATTTCATATAAAACATATCGAATCCAATCTTAATTTATTACCATTCTGAAGAAAAATTGGAACGTACAAGTATAAAATTGAATGTATTTCATCACTGCAGTTGTAAAGGCAATATTGGAAGATCGGGAATTATTCGTTTGTATCTTGCTTTTATCGTTGAACATTTCTTTTATTATTATCTGTCTGACTCATCTGCGTGAAAATTAAACGAGTTTTCGTATTATTATATCCCTTTGCCTTTGATAAATTTCTATTTATTTCTCGTGAATTGCAATACCTACGTAAAAGAAATATATTTCTTTAAATTCGTAGAAAATGGTGCTCGTAACTATCGCTGTATAAATGAAACGCGAGAACCTTCTCATTCTAAACGTCTCGCGGTATTTATCATCGAATAAATGCGACTGTACTCGTGCAAAAATTAAACACAGAAACCAGAGTGACATTCGTCCAATTTCTACGTAATATACACGCAGTGACAAGAAGCGCATTTAGATTTTTCCGTTAAAGCAGTAATACCGTTTTAATTAACGCGAAACGCCGGAAACGACGTTGCACTGTTTAGCATAATACAAGGAGCGAAGTGTTTTCGACGCGCGCGTCATCGACTTGTTCTACGTGCCGCGTACGAGCTTCAAACGAGATTTACTACGTGCCGAGGTAAACTTTTCAAAATCGCGTCTTTTAACAAGATCCCTTCTCAGACCACACTTTCGAAAATTCAATTTTCTCCATTGTGAAAAAAATTTAATATCGTAGACGCGTGTTTTCGTTCAACGTTTGACAACGTTCTTTCTCTCGGGCTACACTTTCGAAAATTCAGTCTTCTCGACTGTAAGAAAATTGAATACCGTGCGATACGTATTATCACTGAAAGTGATTCTAGTGGGAGTAACCCAGGAAATCAGGCTTCTTCAGGTGCAACGCTAATGCAACGAAAATTAGCGATTGGTTGATTTGGATCACGTGATTCGTGAGGGGCGTGGGTTGGTACTGAACGATCGCGCTTGTAATTTGTTTTATATCGATACTCAAATGTTTGCATATCGATAAAATTTCATGGCAAAAAAGTCGTCGTCATTTTCTAGTCGGAACAGTTGCTTTTGGGCCTTTCAGTGAGACGAATAGTACTGAGGTACAAGTCGTGCAAGTTTTTTTATTAACGTTTTTCGTGACAGGAATGATTGTCAGTTGGAAACCTGTGACAAATGATTAATGAGAGACTACGTAATACGAGTGAGAAATTGCGAAGAACTTTTACTCGAGTGAAATGTCACTTGTTCATCTTTCACAGATAAACAGGAAAAAATGTTTCAAATATCTGACTTACAAATGCTCGTAAGTCACTCTGTATCGAGAAAATGCATGTACACGTGTATAGTAGAATTAACTGTACACAATATTATTGATACATGGCGATCCAATTCTTCATTGTAATCATTTGTATTTTAATTTTTGCACTCAGATTTTACATTAAAATTTTTTTGATGTGCCCAGAATTTGAAAAAAAAAAAAAAAAACAAAAGAGTATATTGATATTACAGAAAATTATGACTCTAATCCGATTATTATTTGAAACTTTGTAACTCCGTGTCGAAAATTTTTAATGTCATGTAAAAATCAATTGATCGTTGAAGGAAGTAAACGCTCGTGGAAAATTGCAATTTCATAAGGTTTGAGCAGAAAATGCGGCGGAAGTAGTTCATGCGTTTATATACAAAAAGAAAAAAAGTTTTGAAGTGGAAGTGAAGTGGCAGTCTGAAGAGCCAACATCCAGCAAAGAAACTGTCTGGAAACTGTTTCGCTCGTGTACAAAAGTCCTTATATTAAACTTCGAACAGTATTATTGTTTCTTTTCTTTCTTTGAACCTAGAAGCGATAGAAACAAGTGACGTTAAGATAATATTATTTTACAAGAATACATTTCTTCGTTTAAAGAAAAAAATTGAACAAATTCGTTTGAAGCAAATTTCCAATTAAATTTATCATGTCAACCATGTTGCAGTGATTATTCCTTCAAAATTTTTTCCACGTTTAACTCGCTGCCATCGGTTATATATTATTAGAGAAAATTGAACAAAGCGAACCGTATTATTTTTACTGAATTATAATAAACAGTTCGAATCGTTCCGTTTGTTCCATTTTAATTACGGCACCACGTCAGAGCCAAGAGCGTGCACTGATTCGCGTTGGCCGAGGATACGTGACAATAAATAGCAATAATTATATTTCCGTGACACGTGTCGTTTCGGTGAGAAAAAATTTGCGTGGGTTCGCGACGATTCACCGAGCCGCTATTGACAGCTATGAATCACAGGATTCGAACGTGGCACGCTTGAAAACTCAACCTTGTTGATTTCCAGTTGGCACCACAATTTATTGGTCGCTTAACTCGAGAGCGATCTATCGTGTCCTTTCAGCCATATGTTCGAATTTAAAAGCAGTACATCTCGATCGCCACTGTGGGAACGATTCAGATGTATTTAGTATGATGATTTGACCACCGATGGCTGAAGCAAGGGATGAACAGAAGTGCGGTCAAAGATATATATTCAGAGGAACCAGATTTTATTTCCTTTTGCAGAAATTGTAATTATAATTAAACGTTTAACGTTTCTATTTAATATAATCGATAACTGGGCAAGCGAGAAAATTCTGTCGTCTCTTTCGTGGCCAGCAAAGAACGACGCAGAAAAGTATAATTGCTTCCTTTCCAGCGAATAATTTTTTTGAAACAACAAAAGCTACGTAATATTTATTACAACTTACTATGCTTGTTACTGTCCCCTTTTAATAAAAGATAATTAGGTGTCTTGCGGCTTTTTTATGAAAGAAAAAAATGTGAAAACTAAAGCTTTTAACGAAAAGAGTGATATTTCCTTTTTATAACTCTGCATCATTCTTTATTGCTATAAAAAGAACGGCAGAATATTCTTGGTTGACTAATATTAATAAATAATAACCTTATGAGCATGCAACGAAAGGGTGTGAAGCTTTTCATTATTCGTCAGCTGGAAATTTTCAAGGATTCACTTTGAAAAAAGATTGTAAGGAACGACTATATAATATTAAATTCAGACAGAATAACTAATGAATTAAATATCAGAACCTACTAAATGAAGGGTTGTTCTAAAAATCACAAAAGTTCTCAGCTTGTCTCTGAGTTTATCAATGCTCTGAAATAAGAATGGATCCGATAAATCTAGACTCGTGTAATAGACACGGTGGCTGTTTTAAAAATTTCGCTAGCCACGAAGTTATTTCAGCCTGTCCGTTCGATCTCGAAAGGAAGCTGATTTAATGAACGGATACAGGTTCGTACAGGGAATTCCAATCTGAGACGGTTGAAAGCCGCGCGAAAGCTGCTATACCGAGGTATGTATTCCCGTTGAAAAGAGTTTCGATCCGACTCAATTTATATATAGACTTGCATGAGATGCAAATTGAAATGGGCGTTTCGCATCGACCGCCGCGGAAAAATTAAATCGATGAAGATCATACCGAGCAACGAATAGGTATCGAAGTTCGTGCATCCGACAAATCTATGTTGGCCAGGTTCAATCAAGCGTTTCGATTATGGTTTATTTCACGTCAACGGCGAAACTTGCGATTAATTTGAAAATGAATACATACTTGGATAGACGGAATGAACAGTAGTTTTGAACTACTGTTACACATACACTGATATATAGTCGGTAGATTATTGATTTTTGTGTATTTATAGAGAATTTTAAAACGAGAAAAGGCAGGTGATGCATGCAATGATAATTCATTCGTTTTATTCATAGAAATGTGAACTTGCATAAGCAGTTCAATTATTACGATTTTATTTATTATAATGAATTTTTTGTTCCTTACGTGTACACGTATGTATTAGTAACAAGTTGATTATCCTTTTGAATGAGGAAAAAGACGTAATTATTGAAATGATTTGACCTTTTTAATCTTAATCGATAACAGGAAGATGTGAGAATATAATCCTACGAGATAATTTATGTTACGCTTTGCTAGGCAAGATATCAACAATATCATTTGTCTGTATTTGAACAAACGAAATTTTATATTAGAAAAATAATCTGAAAGGAGACTCTGTTGACGACATTTTGTTGAAAGTTTCCCAATCTAAAATTTGTTATATGCTTACTTTAGACAGGCAGATATTATCACCGCGAACTTCCAAACTTTCCTAATTTTCCGATCTTTTTTTTCTGTTTCTCCTCTGTTGAAAGCAAAACTTGGGACAATATCTAATATAGCAGAGCATCTCTTTCAAAAATTTCTTATTAAAGTTATAAGTAAAACTAGTTTACAATATGAACTGTGGAAAATAAGTGCAAGTGTTCAAATTTCTTAGTAACAAAGTAACCCGAAACAATCTAACATGGCAGATCTTCGATTTTTTTTTTGTTTTAATTTTTAATCGGAGAAAAAACGGAGAAAAAAGGCGTAATTTGGAAATAAAATGAGCTCACGGAAAGTTCGAAACGAAGTGGATGTTGTTACAGCGATAATGCGAGTTATTCTTACCGAAATAGTAACACTTAGGTTGATTAGGTATCGACCACGACGAATCACACGGGAACCTGGAAAGGTAACACTGTTAATTCGCTATGCGTTAATACGTCGCTATAGCCGGCGTTAGAACCTCATTTCATTGCGATACCACTGCGCGACACGATAACATTTTCTCCGGCGCTAAAAATAATCGGGTTAAAAATAATCGATGCGATCAATTTTTCTTATAGCGCAAATAAATTTCCTTTGTTATTAACCAGCGTGCGGTCGAAGAGAATACGTGCTATTCGCGACACACAGGCATAGATTTATCATTAACGCGAAGGAAAAATTCTGTGCTGTACATAAAATGTGCTCGGTATACTCGATAATTTCTCTGTCAACTGTAACAAACAAAACACGATGTTCGCAAATATCGTAAAACACTACGATAGAAAGACCAACAGAATGCTCTCTGGATTTGAAAAATTTAGTAAAATACAACGAGAGGTATAATGAAATAAAATTTGATGCAGTGGGAGAGGTATTCTTTGAAATGTCACGCGTTGATTTGAATGAAAGGTTACAATGTCCTAAAATGTATCGTGTTTCACTCGTTTTTCAAGGCACGTTGAAACATTTAAAATTTTACACCTTTTACCTTTGAAGAACAGTTGCATTATACAGATGTTTATGAAACAATGATGAAATATTTTAAATCGAAAAGGAACAAAAATGATAAAATGTCAAGTTTCTTTATTCTCTTCTGATTTGCAATCCAGTGATATTTTCCCAACGACGATAAATATCTTCTGCTTAAATGAAATACATGTAAAAGAAGCTTTACTATCTACGATTTTTACGTCTCCATTTTATGGTTCAAGATTTTCTCGAAACTGTCTTCATGTTTGCCGAAATCATTTCTTTCTTTTTTTCTGAAGCTCAAACATTGAGCTCGTGAAATGTTCAAAAAATCGTATCGGAAATCAATTTTTCAACGCGCATATTTCAATCAACGTTAGAAATTTGTCACTCTATAGCTCTGACATCAGATGCAACGCGATAACATTGTAATTCAAGCACAATTGATTGAACTGCAGGCCTAATTTGCAATCCACAGACATCTAGCACAAATCAATAGCTCTTTCATCGACCATCCACCATGCGGACCTGTTGTTTTCACGTCTGTCGTTTGATCAATTAATTAGAGTAATTATCCTGGCACTTTGTCTCGCCCGAAGGGATCCGCAGAATTATTCTCACATTTCGTCAATCATCATTTGTTCGCTGCGAAAATAATCTCACTACCAATTAATTATAATTTTTATTGTCACGGATATTCAGTATGATTCACTTTCATTTTCTTTTCTTGAGAGAGAGAAAGAGATTATTTATTTCATCTTCTTTCCCTTTGCACGGGCAAATTGTGCTTTCGTATTAGAAATTGGGCGAGATAAATTAAAAAAATTTATTTTCGTAAATTTTCTAAATATCCCCCCGAATCTCCTATTTACTCCCTTAACAACTTTGATAAATTAAACTTTAATAATTACCATTAATTTCTCACCAGTAGTACTAAAATGCTAAAACTACGAATGCTTTTAAAATTTCACGCATGACATTCAAATTTTCACGAAACGATCTTTTACTCTGTTAAATAATCTAGAACGTCTGCGATCGTCAGAAATTTCGAGGAATACCAATTTTAAAAGTATGATAAATGTAGATTAACCTGTAAATGTACCTGTTTCATTCTCAATTTAATATAAAATTCTGTGTGAGAAAGATTAAAGTAAAATAAGTAAAATAATAATACATGTCGTGTACATTAGCGTATGTTGCATCAGTGGTAATTTATCTTGTTCGTTGAATTGCAGTTGCGTCTCCGCCGGATCGAAGAGCCACCAGAGACGACATTACAGTGTCCTCATCCGGTGCATCCCCGAACGTTAATGCAACTACGAGCTGCACTGGTACATCGTCTCGATTGCACAATCCTTCCTCGCCTGGTCGAAATGGCCAGCTATCGAGTAAGTGACTTTCTAACACGATTGTTGTGCAATATACTACGAGCCTGGAATTGCGCATTTACTTTACGACCTTATAAACCTTACCGACAAATAATTGCGTCACACAATGAATTTTGAATAAAGCTTGCGACGAGTATGGAGAGTTCTCTCATTTTTTTATAAAAACGCTTTTTATCGCAAGTACAAGCGTCGATAATTTTATCGAATTAACTGAATTAATTTGATCAGGATTTCGCATTATCTTCGTGAGATTAATTTGATCGAATTGTGACGACTGAATGATGTAGACGATTTTAACGTGATTGTGATGTAAAATAAATTTGATTTCCTGTAATTGTTTTTAACATCGTCTTATGATCATTTAGTACAGTTCATTGGAATATAATTGGAAATTAATAGTACAGTTAATTGAAAGAAATTTTATGAAGCGTAGGACAAAATGAACAAATGACTCTTATCTTTTCGAACGAGAAATTACTATTTCTATGTACAGTTGGTCATCACAAAAGCAAATTTGAAATATTTAAAGAAGAGCAGGAATTTTTAGTCTTTTGAAGACACTTGTGCGACGATATTTTCTCATTTTATTTATTAGTGTAATGTCGAAAATAAATTAATCAATAGCTAAAACTGTCAAATGTCAAAAACAAAATTTCTCCTGTCTCAAACATTAGAAATTTCACTTCGGCGACTGACTGTACGTGCGAAAATTCTCTCTGTATAAAATTAAAATTAAAAGTTCGTCGTTCGATCAAGATTAACGAAGCTTTTACGATCCTATTACCGGGGAGAGTTGGTGAAGAATCGCGAGAGCAAAGTAATTTTCTTTCAACGACGATATAGCCGTTCGTACGTAAAATCCTCCAGTTTCTGGGTTAAACGAAGCACCGTTTAATACGTTTCGTGTCTTTCGTGTTTTCAGAACAAGGCACATTAACGATAGTACGTCGAAGTTCTTGCAAGAATAAGAGCATCGGCGGAAGTTTCGAAAGTTCACCGCCGCCGCACAGTCCTGACACTCTTTCGTCAAGCCAGTCCGTGGATCTCGACGAGATCCTCGATAATGTCGATCTAACGACGGACTCGCTTCCTGCCGTTGACACCCCCGACGCTTGCGACAAGGCTGCTCTCAGGTATGGTTCTCGCTACGCTGTTCTTCTCCATCTTTTCAGCAGTGTCTCGCGTTAACTTGCATAATGCGACTAGATATAGCGTAACCGCTCTGTGCCGCTAACAATGAAAAACTGTCCATATTTTAAAGTGCGAAATTATGTAACAACTCATTCGGTCTCGCTTTAGAGCGTACAGCTTCTACTTTGGTGGTCTTGAATTCATCTTTCTTAAGGAGATTAGATTATGCAGTGGGGAGATCAAGGACAGTTTTATTTCAAAAACGTCTCCGAAACGAGAATAAAAAATTTTATATTCGGTACAATCTGCACGATTTTTAAATATTAGGGTTGAATAATAAAAAAAAAATTTGAAAAATCTTGTACAAACCTAATGAGATAAACCTAAGCTTATTAAAATCATTGAGACTTCTATTCGAGGTACAAATGAAAATTCCATTTTCATTCACGTAACGAGTCGTGTTCTCATTAGCGGATTTAACTGGCAAAGATTTAGTAAATCAAACGTTAATTAAAATTTCATTCCAATAATTTACTGCGCGGAGAATTTATATCCATAACACGTTCGTGCATTTGTGAGAAATTCATAAATGCAGGAATGTCCAAACAAAAGAAAATATTTAAATCGATGTAATGTTAAATATGTGAAACAAGTTTCTATTCAGTTTCCTTTTTTGTAGCTGCCTTCGTAAAAATTTGATTTCATATTTTTATCGAAAAGTTTTAAAACGGAATATTACATTTGTTTCAAAATTGGACGTTCCTAGAACTTTTGAACGGAACGTCAATATAACAGTCTGCATAGAGATTATAAACAATAAAATTTCCAATAATACAAGTCTCCAATTAATGTGCAGAATTAAATTAAACGTACATATTTTTCTGTACATTATCAACGAATATTGACAAAATACATCGCCAATTATTACGCAAGACGGTATTTAAATTAATTATAATTTAAGAGTTTGAAATTAAATTGTTTAAAATTCAAAATCATTTTCAAAATCATTAATTCAGGAGCATAATTTCAAATTATTCATACTAAAAATAAAATACAAATCTCTGTTGCAGATTGAGATGTTTACTGAGGCAGCTGCAACACGGCGAAATATCAGCAGAATTACTCCAACGAAATTTGCACTACGCGGCACGCGTTCTCGAAGCCGTCTTCCTCGATGAAACCAAGTAAGTTTCGCTTAAAATGTTAATTAATAATCTCTCCTGCAAACTTTATCTTTAATAACGTTGTGCCAGTTGTTTCTATTGTAGCAACACGTAGCAGACAACAATTTTCTTCAAGAAGATTTCAATGTGTCATATAACGCGTACTTATCTATATCTCGTGTGTATCATGAAAAATTTTAAATTTATTACCATGTTGCACACATCCGCCTCTAAGCATATTCGTTTAATCAAATTTAACGATTCAACTTCCAGGCAACACGGTCAATCGATCACTTACAAATATGTAATTTATTTGCTGTTGTTGCTGTAAATATTGTTGCTAACGTCTAACGACTTATATTTTTATATAAGTATTATTTTGTATGTGATATGTGATATTTCGCATGACTCACGACCCTTGAAAATACGAAGATATTTTGAAAGTAATGGATTATATTTTTTTTTGGACAAGTAGACGCAACGTACCATATTTGTATATTATATATATATCATTTGAAACAGTAAAAATAAACGTTTATTGCAACGAAGATATCGAAATTGACGGTGATTAGTGATTCAAGTAGTAAGGATATTAAGAGTGCCTCTTTAGCTCAGTGGTAGAGCACTGGTCTCGTAAACCAGGGGTCGTGAGTTCAATCCTCACAGGAGGCAAATCGGATTTTTTATTTTTCTTCCTTCAAAATATATTGCAAAATTTTTCGAACATATCGCAACGAAAGTTCCACAATTTTTCGCGACTATTTTAATATTCTTTTTATGAATTTTTCACATTGTTATTTGCGAGCTCGTTTCTTATGTTCGTGCTGTTCGCGAGATTTCGTGTGTCTTTAATATTTCTAATCGTCCGTTTTACGCTTGCATTGTCATTATATTTCTTCTATTGTCATTATATTTTATTTAAACATATTATTTAAACAGTTATTTATGGATTAATTGTTTCTTTATATTAGACGAATAAAAAGCCGATACGCTTCACATTTCTGACGTTTCTTTTTCGTTCTTTTCTTTTTCCTCTGTTTTTCTCGAATTTTCGCTGAAATGTCGAAATTGTAACACCATTTATCCATGGCTGACGAGACGATCGATACTTCAGGATTGCAAAGTTGCTCCCGGCGAGACATATCCAAATGTCCTTCAAATTTTTCAAGATATTCAATGATGCGAATGCCATTCAAGTTTTCAACGCAATTACTGAAATTTTCCCACTAAAATTACCCTTATTAATTATTGCCACGCAACGAAATATATATATAAAAATATGCAGTTTCGCACGTAGTCTACGTAGTCTGTGTCAATTTCGACCGATGTGTTCCTCATTTCTCCAAATATTTGTCCACACGATGATTAACATATTCCAGCAGCAACGATCGACGAGAATCCGGTCTACACCGAATCTGCTCGTAACTTCACGTGTGTGCATAACATAAATATATCTAACTCTGATCTTTCCAGAGTCTGCGTGTACATCGACGAGATTTTTATTAACCCTTTGCCGAGAGCAAACGATCATTTCTCAGAAACAGTCTCTCCCAGGTGGATAGCAGCGGTCGTCGTACCTGTTCGTCTGATGGCGCTATAATGCTAATGATTATAAATAAACGCAAAAAAAAAAAAAAAAAAAAGTGTAATGTTCTACTGTTCTGTTGCCTACTTGACACGTGCACTAACAAGCAGTACCGCAGGGTGAATTCAGGAGGTGTTGAGTGCTCTCGGTCATCACGTAGGGGTGCAAGCCTGTCGTCTGCATCCCTGGGGAGCGCCTTGGACCCGGACGGACAACAGGGCCACGCGGTGGTAACCCAGAAACGGAAGCTTCGCACCCCCGTATGGGCAAGGTTGCGAAATAAATTCACAATTTCCGACCTCACGCGACTTGTTTCACCCGCCCCCTCTCCCCGTTCTCTCGATCCAACGAAATCAGACGAAATCCGTCGAGAAATCTTGTCAACCTAAAGACATCCGCCATGCTACTGCTGTCCTTCTTCCTCCTCTTCCCTCCACCCTCTTCCACCTCCTCCATTCACGTGTCGACATTTTCTCTTTTGATCTCATCGTGCTCGTTGTTAAGGATCATGCGTCGTTCGCTCTGATCATTTAGGGGAATCGAACCTTGTCGGGTGAAACGATAGCGAGTTCCCGGACCGATTCGATCGACCGGTCGCTGATAATTGAGAAATGAATGCGACGCAGCCGGGGGTGAGAGTTAATGTCCGAACGTTAGCTTCCGGACGAACGATCTTGAAAAACGATTTCATCGCATCTCGTTTGTGAAATTGACCATTGTTTTCTTCGTTTTCTCTTTCTTTTTTTTTTTCTAATTTCAGCCTGTGTGCAGTTTTCCGAATAGTTCTGCGTAATTTGGATTCAGATTTAAACTTGAAATTCTGACGTGAATTAAATGCTGTTTCACTTTACTCAAATTTATAATTAAACTTCTGTAATTGTTTTTCACCGTATTCGTAAATTTCGTTTAATTAAAATTTCAATTTAAATTGAATTTTCCTTCGTTTCACCTAAATATTAACGAAATTTGCTTCAACTACTAATGGAACTTTGATAGTTATTCTTCGTCGTATTTTTATAGCTAATGTTTCCTAATTATTATTTTGTTCTTTTATTTTTTTGTAATTTAATGCGAATAAATCATTTATTAAAATGATAAAGACCTTGAACCGTCCTGTGCAACTATAGTTATCTACAAAAAAGGAAAGTAGTTATTCAACAAAAATTGATTCGAATTGCAAGTTTGATTTTTGAAATACTTTTAAAACACGATTTGATAATTAAATTTAATTTTTCAAAAGCGATTTCGCCCCCCTCAACGTCGTAGAACATATCACGGATCTACATGTTACTACGTTTTTTCGTAGTTGATATATATATATATATGTACATGTAGTTTTGGCTTTATACCAAATAGATAGTGTAGATCTTGTGCACAGGAGTTAATAATGTCTGTTAGTACACTATGTGTATCGATTCGTTAGTCGATTCTATAGTGCCCTCGGAACTGTCAATCTGCACATATTTATAATGCACGAATGTTAATAATAAATCTAGGTTAAATAGGTTTAGCGAGGTATTTACCACCGACGAAATTTGAAACCGACGAAAATTATTTGATACGAAATGATTAGCGTAGTTTTAGACTTTTAGAATGAACACACGTTGAAGAAATTACGCTACCTGTTACAGCCAAATTTCGACGTACTTGCAACATTTTCGTACGTGACAAAGGACAAAGTTAAATTATCAAAATTATTGCAAATTATCAAACAGACGAAAGCATCAATTGACGCGACATTTCTTTAAAATTCGTTTCTCTGACCTCGCGTCGAAATTAAATCGCTCGGATAATCGGCGTTAAACTCGTTCAAACACCATTCCATCGCAATTTTAATACCTTCATTATTTTATTATCGAACGAATGAAATGCCCATTAAAGTATTCGGAACGAGAACACGAAAGGAACTTTGAGCTTGAAAAATTTTAATTAATAATTATTTACACGCCAGTACAGTCGGATTGCGAATGATCGAAGTTGGTGCATCGCGCGCGTCAAACACATCGAAACACAGCATGACAATTGTCTCTACCTGCCTGGCCTGTCTCTCCCTCTTCTCTAGCCTCTTTCTAGATATTTCTAGGTGTAACCTGCTTCACTTCTTGGATAAACTGCCTGTTTACCAGCTGTATGCATCACTCTCTCTCAAACAAAGAAAAGAAAAAGAAAAAAAAAAGAAAAAAAAAGAAAGAAAGAAAAGAAAGAAAGAAAAAGAAAAAATACGTACAGTCGATTTCCTCCTTCTGTCTGTACATGTACATGTGTGTTTGCTGCGCCCTTATATGAGAACGTGCATGTGTGTATCCACGTATATATTATATATATCTGTACATACATATATAGGATGACAAGTGGCTGAAAAGTCACTTGTTACATTTCAAACGAGCTATTTTCAATGGAATGCTCGAACGTCCCCTGTACATACCGGATGACGACGTAGTCATCGACACGCGACAAAAGTTGAGCGCTTTTTAAACGACAGAAACAAAAAAAGAAATGAGAGAAAAGAATGAGATACATTGCTGGTAGAACGAAACTATGCAAAACTTTTATTATTATTATTTGTTTCTCGCTCTACTTCTTTCTCTCTCTGTCTCTCTGTCTCTCTGTTACTCTCTTGCGAGTTCTCCTTTTTTTTACTTACTGTTCCTTTTCACTTGATTTCCGTCCATATCTTGACATTGTACACGCACGCAGGCGGACGTTCAGTGCTTTAGATACGGCCTGATGAATGTGATCTATCGTTTAATGTGACACACGATTTTTTCTTGATGTTTTCGAATTATAGAGACGCCGAGCGTGTGGAGTCGACCGCCACTTGCCGTCAGGGTATACGACGTAGGTTCGTTCAAATGTTTGAAATACCGTGAAATCGCCTAAGATCACGTCCACGATTGCGCATCGCTCTAACAATAAGACACATTCATCGTTCTCTTGCGATTCTCTTTTTTTCTTGTTTCGTTTTTCTCTTCTTCTTCTTTTTTTTTTTTTCTTTGTAGCTATGAGACGCGGATGATCTTTGAACTCGAGGCAAGAACGCGCTTGAAAGGGTGGCAAGACTCCCTGGACAAATCGAACAGTTTGTTCGAGATCACAAAGCGTCGTTCAATTGATTTTGTAACATTTTACGAGATTCAGGTTCTTTGGAATTTTAAATTAATCGAAATTGGAATCCTAATTGCTAAATATTTCGTGTTTTTGATGCACGAGTCGAAGAATACTTGGAGATTAACCTCTCAGGCCGGTAATTAGGCAAAGACAAACTGACTTTTATAATTACAATTACAATTTACAAAGGTAATTATATAATGGAATTCAAGTGAAAAATTATTTAATAATGAGAAATGTTACGCTTCCAATATTTTATATATTCGTGCTCCACATTTTCTATAAACGTATCAACATCAGCAGTCTACTAATCACTCGGACAGTTAATTAATTTAAATCTAACATTAAATACTTTTAACATTAACTATTAAATTTGTAAAGTTTTTTGTACGTTTCCTGACGTACAGTGAATATTGTCTAATTATTTTCATTGTATGATATTTCGTACTTTATATTTCATTGTACGATCTATGTATCGATCATGTACGTAACTATGTCGAACCAGCTTGAAAGGTTAATGTCGAATTCGTTTGAAAGTCATAGGAATAAATTACAAGTATCGAAATAATCGGAATTACGCGATTAAAAAATTTAGTTACGAGTGTGTAGGAAGATTAAATGTTACAAAAAAATATTACACCCTTACAATCACCGTTATGTGCATGAATCCTCATCCGTCACTATTTGTCTTGTTTGTCAACCGACAACCATTCGCGACAATTACGCTATTTAATGCAACTATAAACACACTCACTTAAGAAAGCTTCAACAACACAAGAAATTTTTCGCCAATTTTATCAAATAATAATTATTCATTCGTGTGACATTACAACACGCATGTCTGTCCCAATTAATCGTATCCGATTGAGAAAAAAGTTTCTCCAAATTTGTCTCCACCCATTATAATATTATAATACTATTAAATCATACGAACATGTGTGAACTGTTTGATGCAACAAGTGGTACAACTGAGTTCCTTTTGCTCAATTTAATTTAACGCTACGTTTCAAAAGCTACGTTCTGTTTTGTGCAAAGGTATTATAAGATCTAACAAAGTCTAGGACTGTAGGCTCTTATGCAAATTCATACGTTTGAAAATATAATTCAAGAACTCTGGTTTCATATTTAAATTTCATATTTTCTGTATAATTTTGCACGCTCGCATAAAATATTTAACTTGACAATTCTAGTATTTCTTGATATTGTTTCGCGTCACAGAATTTTCGCTTTGTCGTTCGTTATCCAGAAATTAATATTTTCGATGTACAATGCTTCTGCGTCAAACGGCTCATATGTCGGTATTGTAATATCGTAATATGTCCACATTTCGTCACGAATCCTCTGTGCAATAAATATTGCCAGTACCGATAACTCGATATTTGATTGTTTCAACCCATCCAAGTGTCGATGATACCGCGAAAAATTACGTTTGAAATGTATTCCAGCATTTGAACTGAACGTGTCATTCGTCTAATTTTTCCAATGGATACAGCAAGCAGACTGTTAATCCCAGACTGTTTTGTTTAACTTTGGCACCAACACTGATACATGTCTAGAATTTCTGTCGATCGGATGCAACAGTGATGGAAATCGATACTCTAAAAGTTGAAACGCTGAATTCAAAGGCTTTCCTTGCTTTCGCGTTTGATAAATCTAATGTCAAAAATATCGCCGGAGCTGACGTCTTTGTTGTAATATTTCAAATTCAACAGGCTCTCGCCAAGTGAATACTTTATTGCTATTAGCAGCAAACACGTTGCATCCCCACATTTCAGGAAATATTTCGCAAAAATGAATAATATCGAGAATGTAGAAATTTAATTTGCAAAATATCGTGCTGCAATTTCGTTCTGTTCTAGAAAAAACAAAAAAAGAGAGCGAAAAACACACAACAAAGTAATAGCCAGCGTTGAATAGAATATTATGGAATATAATATCTGTTAAAATACCATTTTTCAATTGACATTTTGGAACGCTGCGCCAATTTAACACAGAGATTGAGTCCCGATTCAATTTCCAAAGAACGTTCTCGATATTAAACTCTTATATATCTTTATCAAACACGGTCCCTCTTTTCGTTCGGCGTTATATTCTTTAGAGGAGATTCCATCACAGTTCCCATTAACTTTACCGAGCTCCCTCTTAAAAGTATTAAGGACCATTAACGACCACTGTATATAGCATCCGTAGCTTATAAAAACTTTTAAGGACTTGTTAATTTCTACGGAACATTTGCTGTAGTTCTCGACGTCGAGGAAAACTTTTTTCACGCTTTGGAAAACGAAAAGAAAACAGCTCGGAGATTAGATTTTTGAATCTACTACTACGGTTAAGGTCAAAAGAAAAAAAATTTTGCGAAACTGAATTATAATTGACAGAACAGAAAATAATAATAATAATAATATTCAATCTGCATTCACAAAAATCCATTCTCGCTACGAACATTTCAAACATGATTAGTGAATATTTGTATTTCTCAATTTCGCAGATTCTCACCGTCATTTCATTGAAATGTACATATTATTATTCCATCGTTTTAAGACACTCGTGTGTTTGCTTGAAACGCTTTCGCATACTGTCGTCTTTTCCTTGCTACACATGTTCTCCGCTCCACTTAACTGTTCAAACACAGTTTAGATCGTATTATTAAGGCTGAAGTATGTCGTTATGTGCAAAAATAATTTGGATCACTTTTGGAGAATAAATAACGTGAATCACGAGATTCTAATCTCGTAATTTAGCATATTTTGAAAAATAATATTATCAGAACTCCGGAGGGAGATAATAATCCAGATTCGTTTCTAGAGAATAGGCGAATCGTGCGAAATTTTATTACATCGACTCTGAATTTCAAAATTGGAGTTTCAAACTGAATCGTGTGTTTCAAAGACACTCGTACATTTCTGCAGAATGTCAAATCAATTAGATACGAAACGCTGTAAATATATACAAATTTAAAAATGCTTTACACTGAATGTTCGCGAAAAGTTCAGTGGTTTGTTGTTGCATTTATCTTCTGCAGTCATACCAAACGCGAGCGTGAGTATGGCAGGAAACTAATACTTTTTGACCGCGTTCGTGTCGCGAAACGAAAAACGAAAAACGAAAAAAAAAAAAATAGCAACAGAAAAATCACCCAAAAAAGGGCGTGAACAGCAGTTTCCAAAAGTGTGACAAAGCCAATTTAGCGTCGCGGACAGAAACTTCTCACATTACGAATCTCGCATTGTTACATTCAACGCCAAGTTCCAAGCTAAAGAGCAAAGAACAGTTTCACGCGCACACCATCGAGCAAACCTCCCCTCACGATCGCCGAGGCAGAGATAAGCGTAAGCTTCGATTACTACTAGCTTCTATTACTATTTTGCTCCCTAATGAAATTCGCGAATCACTCGTGTATCCTTTCTGACAATCACAAGTCACGCAGTACAGTGTTACTTACTTCTTACGAAACTCACTCAAACGGAACGTTTTTCAAAAAGAAAACATACGTGATGGTAGATGGTAAAAATTCACCAGAGAAAGAAAACATTCAATTCGATAACGAATCAAAAAAAAGGGGGGAAGAAAGGAAAGGGAAAAGCTAAAAACGATAAAAGCAAATTTTGAACATTGGAATAGAACAAAATACGCGCACGCGTAGAAAGAAAGGCAAATGGGACGAATTGTCGTGATAACAGAAGCTTCCACGTTGAACGGAACTCGAGCATAAGCCTACTCTCTGTTCTCTTGTAAAAAAAAAAAAAAAAAAAAAAAAAGAAAAAAAGAATCATAGCGAAGGTAGGAGTTGCCCGCACCGTGTGATTGATTCCAAGTTGTTTCCGCGATCGTCGCCTGGCCTCGCCGCGTGTCGCTTAACCAGAAACAATTATTTCCTTAGGCGGTTGGCGGACGAGGATGACGAACTGTCGGAGGTACAGCCGGACGCGGTGCCGCCGGAAGTGCGCGAATGGTTGGCTTCGACGTTCACCAGACAGCTCGCGACCACCAGGCGAAAGGCTGACGAAAAGCCAAAGTTCCGCTCGGTGGCGCACGCAATCAGGGCGGGGATCTTCGTCGATCGGATTTACAGGCGGGTCACCAACACCGCGCTCATGCAATTCCCGCAAGAAGTGGTGAAAGTGCTCAAGGTATATTCGCGTTGCGTTCGATGCGAGCTTTGTCCGACGCTTGTTATCGTGCCAGATTCGCGCCGCGGCGTCTAGCATGATCGATGAGGGATAATATTTGCGCAACGCGATATCTTTCCGACCGACGATGTCGCAGTTGTGTACGCGCGATCTTTCGTGTTCGTAGCTTTTCTTGGCTCTGTAGAGTGGATTTAAATAAAATTACTCTGTCTCGCAGTTGACAATTATGCAATGACGATTTTTAGCGACTAGTGACGGGGCAAAAAATATATATATATATTGTAACAAGTATCGTATTGAATATACGTGTTTGGTTGTATTTAATTGTTTAATCGGTACTTCCAATTCTTGTTCTTCCTTTCATTCATTCGTAGCAACTGACTGTATTTTTGTTGAAGACTTTGGACGAATGGTCCTTCGACTTGTTTTCACTCAGCGAAGCCGCAATGGGAGCTCCGGTGAAGTATCTCGGCTACGATTTATTGAATCGATACGGCATGATTCACAAGTTCAAAGTGCCAGCAACGGTGCTGGAGTGCTTCTTAGGGAGAGTGGAGGAGGGTTACTGCAGGCATCGGAATCCATACCATAACAATCTTCACGCAGCTGACGTCGCACAGACTATGCACTATATTTTGTGTCAAACAGGGCTTATGGTAAGTCGGTCGATCAAACGTAGCAACAGTAATTTAACGTCGTTCCTCTGTTTATTTTTACCGTTCTATTATCCCTACGAATCTACATTTGCAAATATTTCAGTGTGCGTTAGCTTCAAATTTTTCGTAAATCATTGCATCTTCCCATATCTTTAAACGCGAATCAATGAAATTTGAAACAATTGTGGAACAAGAGATCACAATTGTAAAAAAGAATCTCGATTTTCCAAACTTTTATTATAATAATAATAATAATAATAATAATAATATGATGATGATGAATTAATCAACAAGAAAATACAATTGCCTCCATTCCCCGATCTTCCGTCGTTCAAATTATTATTTATCACAAGTAACAAACTAAAGTGGCATGCAACAAACGGAAGACTGAAAATTCAAAGCAATTCTGCCTTCCCACCGCCATCAAATCCCCGAATCAGACTACCACCACCGTCCAACAATAGTTTCCAGTTTAAAAGTTACCCGGGGCACTTGTGTCGTTTTACGCGCTTGCTCGCTCGGGGATCCACCCGCCCGCTAGGGATTAACTGCCGAGTTAAGAAGTGAATTTCGGCTTGCTCGGTTTCCTTCGGTGACGATTTTCATTCGAGGCATCTGCCAGAGAAATTGTCCATTACAGCGCGGAATTACACGCGCGAGTGGCGTAAACGACGTTACGGCTGTTTGCAGAATTGGCTGACCGATCTGGAGATATTCGCCACGCTGGTCGCGGCGATTATTCACGACTACGAGCACACTGGGACCACAAACAATTTCCACGTAATGTCCGGCAGCGATACAGCTCTGCTGTACAACGATCGGGCCGTCCTGGAAAATCACCACATCTCCGCGAGTTTCCGGTACGTACGTAGGCGGAAAACGCGCGCACTTTCGACCCCTTCCTCCTCCTCCTCCTCGCCTCGCCACGCGATCGTCAGGCGTTATTTTCTGTTTCAATTTGCGGTTAATTATATCCGGACGAACAATGTTCCGATTTTGTGGTTCGCAGATCTTGTTGTTTGGCGAAATCGAACGGGGTGACACGAAGTGGGGAAACGTTAACCCTTTTGCGGTTTAAATTCCATCGGATAATTCGTTCGGATTGATTCGCGTGAAATATGATGTCGTCTCGTATGGTGTTGCGCAAAATTTCGTCGATATTAGTGAGCTAGTGTTTATTAAGAACGGGATCATTTGAGAGCATAAAGGCATAATAATTGTTTGTTATATTAGTACAATACAGTGACGATAAAGTATAACATTTGGATATTTATGTTTACATCGTGTGTATTGTACGAAATATTTTGAAATTTCATTAACATCGCATTGAGACTCGATTATCATGATTATTTGGTCACGTTTGAGATAGACAGAAACCATATGTTTCAGAGATCAAAACAATTATCCATATATTTGTAAAGTAACCAAATTTTTATAAATATTTTCTAGCTTTGGCCAACATTTTTAGCGTTTTGCTCTCTCTTCTTGTCAAAATGGAATTCCATTTATCGAAGCTTGTCGCTGGACAAACAGTTTATATAATTGCAATTCATACAACGAGAGTTTCTCTACAAAATCGATTCTCCACGTTATAATTGGATTTGATTGGACATTAATTAAAATTTCGTTCTAATAAATAGCTTTGTAAGTAGAGAGGATCAAGAGTATTGAAACATTTGATTACTTGTTTTGCTGTAATATTGAAAATTTTGTAACAACAATGAATTAAAATTAAACCGTAATTTAATAATAGAGAGACTACTAAGAATGAACTAAAAGACCGAGATCTTTTCCAGGATATTGAGAGAAGACGAGTGCAACATATTACAAAATCTATCGAGGGAGGAATTCCGAGAATTCCGTTCGTTGGTGATCGACATGGTGCTTGCGACCGACATGAGCTTTCATTTCCAGCAACTGAAGAACATGAAAAATATTCTGAGCCTGGCAGAGCCTAGCGTCGACAAAAGCAAGGCTGTCAGTCTGGTTCTTCATTGTTGCGACATTTCACATCCGGCCAAAAGATGGGACCTTCATCACAGGTAGAAATTCTCTCCCTTCCCTTCACTCCTGTTCTGTAAGAAACTGAACCAAGTTTCAATTTCAATGTTATATTGAAACTGAACGAAGTTTTTAATTTGGGGAGTTACAAAGCAAGTAATGATTACATGTGAAATACTGATAATGTTAAACATGTCCAATTTAAAAACATGGATTTTAAAAAATATGTATTTAAACAAAATGAAGATTTCTATACGATCCAGTACTTTTCCTACTAACAAATTCCAAATTTATGAGAATCATCAGTTTGAACGTTCCAAAATCCTTGGAATGAAACAGCGTTTGCAAACACTGTTAATTCAATTTATTCATTAAAAATTGTTTAGGTAGAATAGAAGATTTAATCTTTCCAAGATGTTAAATACGTATGTGTTTCCAGCAATCTTCAATTCAGAATGCTTTTAACTATTACATAAACTTGCATAAAAGTATCATTACAGAAAATATCAAGAAAAACAATTGGTAATGAAGTTTCGATATTTTTGATACAAATCCTCTGAATATTAAACATGTTAATTTATAGAAAATTAAATAGTATTAATTAATTAATTTACAGTAGATTTCTTCTTCTTTAACGAATGATAATTATATTCACCAACTTGATAGAATTTCTCACCTTACCAAATAGAATCTGCTACTGTGATTTCAGAAAATATCTAACATTATTCTCGTACATATGTCTCACTTGAATTAGCGTTAATAACTATTCCTTTAACCAAACATTCCTTTAACTCGGTCATCGCTGCCCGTGCAGCAGTTTTCATCTCCGAAAATATCCTCGCGCAATTCGGTACTCGCGTTTTACGGGAACCGGGGAGCAGCACCGAGGAGTCGAATAAAAGTTTAATGCCGCGGCGAATAAAAAGCGTGGTGACGTTGTTCCTTTCCACTTAGATGGACAATGCAACTGCTGGAGGAGTTCTTCCGGCAGGGGGATAAGGAAAAGGCTCTCGGATTGCCGTTTTCTCCGCTCTGCGACCGTAACAATACCCTGGTGGCTGAATCGCAAATAGGATTCATCGAGTTTATCGTCGAGCCGAGTATGCAGGTGTGCAGCGACATGCTGGAGACAGTTCTCGCTCCGTTGAATGTGAAGGAGAACGTGGATGAGTCGAACAACGGTGAGCGAAAGCATATCTGTGTCACGCTTTAATGCGTCTCGTTTGCCTGCCGCTCTGCGTGCCAGTCGTATTCAAACGACGAATAATCCGTAGGATCCGGCGGTGAGAGCAGAAGATTCAAAATCGGCAAGCCTTGGATCCCCTGTCTCGCGGAGAACAAGAGAATTTGGAAGGAGCAAGCCGTTCGAGGTATTTCGAATTAGATTGTTTCTCTTTGTCATTTCATTAAGACAAAAAAAGACTGATTTCTTACGTCGCCGATTTTGATTTTCAATATGGAAATAAAATTACAACGATCCTTCGTTTGACCACTTGCGCTGGCAACTGATTGCGGACCATAACGAGTGACCAAACCGTATACAATAATTCGTCGCTTTCTTTTTTGAACTCGTCGGTGTAATATCGCTAAATAGAAATTTTTGAGAAGTAATAAATTTATTATTATTATTATTATTTTTCTTCCTGGGTTATACTTAAAACTGAGAAAATATTGCAATTTTGAAACAAAAAATTCTCGACGTGCGAATATTATAAATTATAGATTGCGCGTGGTGCGTAATTGATTTTATTTCACTCTTCGTCATCGGTCAACTTCGTTTAATTCGAATAAACCAATTTCATTCAATTTCATTGCTACGTTATTTTATTTCGTGACTTTTGTTGACGAACAGACGCCGAGGCAAGGGCGCAGAAGGAGCAGGAACAAAAGGCGAGCAGCGAGAGCCGCGAGGACGGCGACACGACGCAGCCGGCATCCGAGGAATGAAAAATCCGGCGGGCTGTTCTATTTCTCAAGAGTATATGTAATTTTAGGCTACGAAGGAGCTCGTGATTCCACGTAACAGGAGAAATGTGTCTATCGCGTGTTACGCGTCCGTCACCACAGTGGCGCGTCTAAACGAATCGCGCGTCACGAAGAAAGTGATCTCCCCCGACGACCGAGCGAACAAAACGAAAGGTCAAGCGTACGAGTTAATTAAGAATACTCCCACGACTATTTATACCGTTTGTTTACCACCGCTATATTCTTCACCGGTCTCGTTATATCACGACGATCGCACGCCACCTTCTTACCGCTCGACCAAAAGAATTATTATCGATGTCCTTTCGCGTCTCTGATCTACGGATTTTTCTCGCGATCGAAGCGTAGCCTTTGCACGATTCTCACGGTATCGCGGAATACTTCTTCTATTCTCGATCTTTCGTTGCCGCGAGATCACCGCGAAATCTGTACATAGAATAATAGAGAAGCTTCGCGGGATTTCTTTCTTACAGTGGTTACGCTGCTGTCCAGCACTTTGCCAACATCTTTCTTTCTTTGCAATTATCAAGCATTGAAACTGACGCCTTAACCTTGACGGTGTTTCATTGTCGATTGATTCTCTTTGAACTGATTGAAAAACAATTATCAAGGGCCGATATTTCAAGCAATTTGCACCGTCAAGTTTTGCTTCTTAACATTGCGGTTGCAAAAGCAGGTTTTCTGTTACTGTTTCTTCCATGTAGATTCTTGAATTTTATGATATTTATGCAGAAGAAATTTTCGTATTCTCGATGGATTAACCATGGATGATTGGACGAGTTTAAATTTCAAGAAGCAGACTTTCTTAATCTTTTAATAATTAAGAATTAAATAATCTTGTTTTTATTTATACATTTTTCTTTAATTGATTTATATTATGTTACCATATCGCGATATTTGAAGAAGTTGAAACAATAAAAATTTGTCTATTTTGACGAAACAGTATAAAAATTATCACATTTACATCTTTCAATAATTCAACTTCTGTATATTATTTTCTTTTTCTTGAATGAATTGGTTTCATATTTTATCTAGTATTAAATATTTAAAATATAGTTGTATTAATTGAAATTCCTAAGAAGTGTCAACAATTTTAGTTTTGCTCAATGAACGTGAAAATTAATTTCCGACTTTCAATTGATGAAGGATTCATTAAATGTAGGTGGTAATTAAATTGAGATACAAACTATATGACTGTACATGTCCCATCGAGTTAACATACTATTCGAGGATCGTTTTCGCTGAGTCACATCAACTTCTAACAATCGATATTCCGATGCTGTTGATTGCGTCACCAAACAAGTAATTTACACATGTTTCGATCGAAGATAAAATGTGACGCATATTAGGAACATTGTATCACTGTAACAAGTTATCTCAACTCACATTTTCTTGTTATGCAAATTCATGTCTTCTTTCATTTTTGATTTCATCCGTGACAGTATAAAGGCAATCGTTCCATTAATATCTTACAAAATGATTTCATAATAGAACCGTTTATGAAATTCACATTAACATAAATGTTGCAATGAAAGTACAGAATTCATTAACTGAAGTAAAAACGAATATCTTCAAAACACTAATACAATTCTACATCATTTTATTTATAATTTTTTATCATTTATTACTTTTAAAAACCTATTAAATTACTTCAAATATCGAAAATAAAATCCACTAATTTTTTTATATTATTTTCCACACTCTAAACAAGACGATTTACAATCGTATTCTAGAGTTTAATTTTCATATTTATTTTCCATAACTTTGCAATTATGAGTTATCAAAAATATGAGAAACTCCACGATACGATTCTCTGGTAAAAACAGAAAACTAATACCTGCTAAAAAATTGGCAAGCAATCGTTGAGGCGTTACTTTCTCACGCGCAAATATTACTAACGAAACGTAGAAATAGTTGATCGAGTTTCCATCTTAAGCGTAGCCTAAAGTTACCAGCTGCGATAGGCAGCGAAAATCAAGAAACAAATCTCACACACACCGTAAACATACATAATAAACATACGCAACATACAGAAAAAAAGAAAAGAAGAAAGAAATCGTAAATGTACTTAGAGAGCACAATTTTGTCCGTTCGCGATGAAGTGCTAGCGAGTGTAAAAGGACGCTAAACATTAGCATGTCGACGGGTTTTTCATAGCGTTCCGCTATTGGAACGTTGTCTTTGTCCGTACCTGTTTTTTCTTACAACTAGTGTGTAACTAAGAGCATACGTTTCCTCAGTGGAACGAACGAAGACTTTCATCTTTGAAGAGAGAAAAGGGAGAAAGGGAGAGGGAAAAAATAAAGAAGTAACATTGAAATTCGATCGTTCGACGAGCTATACTAGACATAACAATTGAATTAATCGTTCCCCTTTTCTTGTATATTTCTCGAAATTTATAGTTTCTTCTATTTTTTTAAGAGTCGATCGTTTCACGGCTGCACTCCGATCTAATCCGTTGCACGATACTCTACGTTTGTACGCTGCGCGAAATACAGATTGTTTGTCACTTTCGAGTTTTTTTTTTTACGGAGTCTACGAAATTTCTAATTTACCAAACGTTTTTTCAGAATACAGTTATGAACTCGGACTTCAACTGTTGAACCCATGAACATCCGTAGGTTGATAAGCGCGAATGCTTTTTACGCGTAATATTAGGGATGTCTGAGAAATATCACGTAACGTACCTTTTGACGAATTTAGTTTCATTATTTTCGAATAAATATCAAAATAAAAACTAAAATATATTTCCTCAAAAGTTCTTTTCACCATAATTGCAAATTTAAGAACATCGTTAAATTCCTAATCAGATATTTACTATGAAATCTAATTCTTCGCGAGTAGTAGCTTGAAAGAGAAACAATTTTTATTAAAAATCCTCTCAAAATGTGAGAAAAAAGAATTTCTTCAACAGTAATGAAACGTAATATTTCTAACCAACCAGTTAGAACCATCAATCGCTGAAGCGAAGAATAATGTAAAAACTGAGAACACGCAAGGAGATACATAAGGAGAAAAACCGCGAAAAGTTATATGACAGATTGATAGTTCTAATTTTAAAGACACCCTGGTATTTGAGCAGAGGATCAAGCTTCATGAAGCTTCACCGCGAAAATTGATCGAATCGTTAGTCGTTAGCGAAGCTTGTAAGATCGGTAGACGCGGCTGGCTATCGCACAAGTGTCGAATTCGAAGGCGAAGTTTCCCACGAGGAAAAATCCGACATTCGTCGCGAAGTTGAAAGTCTTCTTCGCGCGGCGCCAAGCCCAATCTTCGACGCGCTCGCGCGACACGCGGCGAGTATTCCGAGCGACCGAAGGAAGCTCACACCTCCTCGAAACTTCGACACGGAGAAAGGCCAAAAAGTTGCTTCTTTCCCGGGACGGTCCGACTTCTCCGGTTCGATTCACTCGCGGGCTTCGTCTTTATCAAGTTTCCGAGAAACTTGAGATTCTTTGCGAAATTCTTTCGGAATTCTGCTCGAAATTCGAGACACGTCGCTGTTCTTGTTCGATTTTTAAAGCGCTCCTCTGTCTGTGCAATTCTCGTGATGCTTGACTTTTTGAACAAAGATTCATTCATTTGCACTCGGGACATTTGGAACTGTGAACATTGAGAACATTTGGAGGTATTTCGAAACTCGAGATATTGTACAGTTGCTACCTTGTTCGATTTTTAAAGCGAACTTTCTCTCTCTAAAGTAATTTTTGCAAAATTCTAGCAAATTTCACCACCTCAAGAAATTGCTTGGAATTTCACCTGAAATTTGAGACGATACATTGTTCCTGTTCTCATTCGACTTTTGAAGTGCTTCTCTTTCAAAATAACATTCTCGATATTTGATTAATTAATAATACACGAATTTTACACGAATTTCCTCGACTGCTATCGAATTGATACAATTTAATGCAAATTAAAAATAATTGATCAAGTTTCGAATTTTGTAATCTGTTTAATTTTTGTCAAAAGAGTTTCTTTCATTTTATGATTTTATCCAGTTGTTTATGTTACTTAAAATTTCTTGTCGAATGATATTCATCTTATTCGAATCATAATACATAATATACGTATTAGAAGATATTTTAGTATCAAAGTCTCTTCGAGATTAGGAAGGAAAAGTAAAAGGAACATTAAGAATAAATTACGAGTTTAAAAAATTTTACTGAAAGGAAAGAGCATACAAACTTTAAAAAATCGAACAAGATGATTCCCAACGATGCGACTTGAAAAAAAAAAAAGAAAGAAAAAGAAAACAGCAAGTAGCAAACAATCGAAAACAGCATCAATTTAAATAAAATCGAATGAAATTTCAAAGTATCGATGCTCGAGAGCAAGGAAGGAAAACGTACGAAGAAATGGAACAAGAAATCCCCGAATCAGCGACTGGCTCGACGAATAAAACGAGAGTGGGACGAGCGTGGAAGAATCGGGAAGAATCGGACTTGAAGTTCGCTAGTTGCGCGAGTTAGGTCCATAGGGGTGTAACGTCGTTGTACATAACTTACGTTAGATGTGTATTCGTATACACGTAATGGTGCAGCTTTAATGTATGTAAATGTAAAAGAGATATCACTAGCGTTTACTTAACGTGTGCACACGTTTCGTGTGCATGTACATACACGTGCATAAAACGGGGAAAGGGACGGAATGAGTGTGTGTGTCCCGCGCGTTTCACGCGGGAAAAGTGGAAACGCGCGAAAGTGGAAATTACGAACGCGTCCAGCTTGAACGTTCGACCGAACATATCGGGGAATCGCGTCGTTTTATCCTATTAACCTCCTCGATTGATTGAACGACAAATGAGAGGTGATCCTTCGGAATCGGAGGCTCAGGAGCAACGTTCGTGTCGAGGACGATGCGACGTAAAGTGGATTGCGTTACGAAAGGATTTCGAACGTACGGAGGAAGAACCTTTGGCGCGCGTATGTTTGCAAGGAATATATAAGGGGATGATGTAGGATAAAGTCTCTAGCTCGAGGGTTAAACATATCCGTCCTGTATTTATTTTATTTCTCTCCTTCGCGTACGTGTCGTGTTTCATTGGCGTGGGATTCGGATGGATACGGATTGGAAATCTCGAAACTTTACTCGTGTGCGTGTAATTAACGTACTCGTGTTTTGATTCGCGTAGCTTTTCACACAAAGGTACATGGATATTGATAAATACACGAGTATACATGTATTGAAATATTAGGAACAAATGTATCATATATTGATATATTTATGTTTTATTTTATATCGTATAATTTTCAGTGTTTGTTAATTCGGAACAGGACTTGCGAATATAATTAATCATTATACAGTGCAGAACAAACATATCTGAAACATAATTTCACAAAATTTCTGAAGCAAATGTATGATGCTTTAGATTGCAGGGAATAGTAAGATACAATACAGTTTCGATCAACAAATTTTAATCAACTAATTGTCTGCTTTAATAGAAAAAGAATAGATGCACCAACATTTTCTGGCCTATACATACAAGAGGATGTCCACTTGTCCAAATTACACAAATTATCTCTCTAACATTGAATATTTCATACGTGTGTTTCATGCAATGGTAAATTCATTTAAATATTAAATAAATATTTGTTATATCAAATGTAATGCACTATTAATACACGTTTGTTTTGCACTTCAGTACTCACGCACTTGTGTACTAACATCCACGTGAATTAAAACAGGGTACTAAGTAATTACACGTGTCGATTATACGTCCGATATGGATGAGGAAATTGAATTGAATTTTTTCGATGCTACAACCTGGATTGTTTAAAACAACTTGTACATGCAACACCTACAGAATTTACCATACGTAATTTCTGTATACGTGCATATTTTATAATTTTACGAAACTGATCGATCATCGATCATTTTCTAAATCTTCTAAAATTTCATGCGAAATTTAAAAATGTCTCAAGACTACTGTTAAACTTCAAATTTGGAAAGCCTTCATTTCAAACCTTTTCTTCTTTTCAAGTTTCGATTCCATTTATTCGTAAAATTCCTTTCGCTCTGCCTTTCCACGAAAGAACGATTGAAATCTCATCCATACATTCGAAGCAGGCAAACGCGAATGCGTCACGATACTCGTGACAGCCGTTCTACGTTCCCTGAACACGACCCGTATCCTCGTTTAAGCGCGAGTTAACGTTAATTGTACATAAAAGTGGAAGAAATCGTGAGCGAGACCAGCAGTTGCCTGTTCGCAACGCCGACAGAGGAACGTTCGCGTGATTTTCCCCGTCAGGGCGACTTCTTAAGTAAGACTGTGCACGAGGTTTCGAATTCGTTGCAGCGGACTTTGGTTTCGAAAGCCAAAGCACGCTCGTACATCGTCGCGGCGCGAACGCGACCACGCACTTGCCAATTTTTGCGTTGCGTGCTCAGGCACGACTGTTCATTTTCTTTCCTGCAGCGGACGAGGGGCCAAAACGCGTGATAGAATTTAAAGAAAAACTTAAATGAAAAAGAAAAAAAAAAGAAGAAGAAGGTGACAGCACATTTGGAACCATGATCGTACCAAGAGAGAATGTCACTAACGCGCGAGCGAAGACGCCAATATTGAGTGTACACTCCTGCACTCGTCGTACTCGCTTTCGATTTTTCAATTTGTCGATCGACAAATTAGTTATCTGTAATTAAGAAGAATAATGGTGAAACACGTAGCTCGAGGTGAGGAGAGGGCTAGATGCAGAAATTGGAAATTGCAAATATAGAATTAATTGGAATTTTAAATGATAGTAATATTTAGAAGCTCGAGTATGTGATTTGTAGACTGTGGACTTTTATGCAAATTCATATTTAAATTATACAATTTCACGTATGCAGAGTTATACGTATACAATTTAATGTATAATTTAATTGTGCTTATGTAAGATTTTGTCTCATATCCCATTAAATATTATAATGTGTAACATAGTATTTTGGATATTTTATATACTGCTGAATGTTATGTGCATTCTGTACATTTTTGTATCTTGAAAATCGCCATAAATGCATAAACGTCCTCAGTCCAATAGTACATTTCAACGAAAAGAACGAGATTAGTATACATTTCATTAATTGTTCAATTTTAAGTTAGATTGCGTATGTGTGTTTTAAATATTTGAATCTTTTTAATTGAAAGTACAGTATCATATTTTTGATTTATATTTTCATTTCCAGTTTTCCAACAATTCTCAAATTCTTTGTCTATTACTTTATTCGCTTACAGTATTATTTAAAATATTTGTTACCTCATTTACCGAAAGTAAATTTCATTCACCCGTTTTGCTTGAAATCTTCAAAATAAATTTCCATTCTCACAGCTGATTACAGCCTCTTTCTAACTAAATATTCTTTTCAATCCAGGCCGATTTATTATCAATTTCATTTTCAAATTAAAAGTTTCTGTTTCATTGCCGGGCTATGTAACAGCGTGCGCGTTTCCGCATCCAGTTCACCTGGCTCTCGTCAATCGAACGATTTCTCCTCGGCGTCATTGTCGCGCGTCATCGCTCGCGTCGCTCATTCTCACCTTGATCGTTTAGAACTCTTTCTTTCGAACAAATACTGGCCTTTCCTAGTAGAAGAACAGAGACAGACAGAGAGTACGTATCGAGACCGCTTTGCGACTCAACACCTCGAACAAAGAGCCACGATAATGCGTCCTTGATACGTACGTACAAACCTATTGTAACGCTTCGCTCTAGGTGTATCTAGTAAATAAATTATAAAAAGAAGTATAAAGAAACACAGGAGAAAAAAAAAAAAATATATATATATATATACACACACACACATACATATATTATATTATCAGAACGCGGCATGTGGCTCGTGTACAGAAGCTCGCGAGAAAAGAATCGATATTACAGGACAGAGAGAGAAAGAGAGAGAAAGAGAGAGAGAGAGAGGCTTCGAACAACAATATTCGACCAATAATCGTAATTCATAAGATAAGTTAACTCAAGGGTACACGTACATACACGCATAATACACGTATACACCGGGTGTGCGCATAAAACAGCACCACTCAGCCCCGAAGCGTACGAAAGTTCGATTTCCATTGGTTCTCGACGAAAGAGGCACGATACAATCGTCGATTAAATTCCTGAAACGCTCTCGTCGATCGAACAAATTATCGCGGGGCAGAATACGTGGCAGTCGAACGTCGTACGCTGTACGTTTTCCGCTTCGACTTTTTTTCGTTCGTCGTTCCACCGTTCAACGTTCGTTTAACCGGCACAATTAACCGCAACAGATGTGTACATAATCGATAAAATGAGAAAACCATTCAGCACCGTGTCCGTTTGATGTGATGTAATTAAGTAACGACGTCTAAGAGAAACAAAGTGACGAGACGATACGGGAGAATATATATTAATATAAATATAAGATACAAAGTATAAATACACCTCGTGTATAATTAGTACTGTATTCTGCATAAATTTATCGAGAAATAAAAAGAAAAAAGAGAAATGCTCGATTACTTGTTGTTGCGTGTTATTCAGACTGTGAGAACCCTTCGTTTTGACCCTCTGTACTCCATCGTTGTTAATACTGGTAACGTGTATTTTGGGATATTTTGCTTTTCGATGAATTGTGGAAAACTGAATATTCGCAATTCATCGTGGGTATGCACGTTCATTTCATTTCCAAGAATGAAATTTAGCTAGAGAATTGTTTCAATTCTTAAATTTTTCAAATATTTCAACGAGTACTTTGTTACGGATACTTTATATTTCCTTTTTGTTCCATTTTATGCACCCTTTACATAAAAATCCGCAGTTTAATTAGCGAGATAATCTAAAATTTCCTTTCCCAAACGAAATTTTAGTTTGAAAACGTTCCACCGCAATGTTCCGCGCCTGGGGTTGTAGAACAAGTTTAATTTAAAAATTATCTGCAGTCTATCGAGTTCTATACAAACTCACATCTTGGCGAATAGAATTAAAAAAGTGGAACCTAAGGCAGGATTCTGTTTTATCTATCATAATATATAATATTGCAAAGTGAATATGTGCTTTTGATACTTTAAATTAATCGTAATACTTTCAAACACGAATAAAGGACAGTGATTGCAGAATTTCTGAGATAACCTTCCAGATGGAAACGAATAAATTTCACTTACGATTTCCAAATATTAGATTCAACTGTGTCAACTGAAATGTATGCGGATATAACATAGAAATTATATTTGCAAGTTGATAAAACGACGATTTGAAAGATACAGTAGTTTGTGTACGACAAAATCTCTTTTCGATTATACGTAAAATGATGATATAACATTACGTCAATTTGCAATCGAATGTCGCACACTGAAATTCGTCATATCATCTGAAAACGACAAGAAAAACGTACGAAGAGCAGAATGATTATTAGTTCAGTAAACTGCACCTATTATCTCAAACATAAAGCCCCTCGCCCCCCCCCCCACCCCGCCTAAACTACCAAGAGATAATGCGTAAGATAAATTACATCATTATCTTTTAATCATCCGTCTTAACCTCCTCGAAGGGTTCCTTTTGAAGACTTCCTTTAGAAAAAGACGAGATGAGAAAAAGAGGAGTAGGATCCTGTAGACAGCATCTTCCCTCTTTCGACCTTCTTGGACCTTATTATCGGTGTCGTTATAAGTGAATGAAATCCGTCGGATGGAATCAGGGTTCTTTTATGTGGCACCAGTCGCTCTTTCGTATCCCGAGTGTAATCCCATGGATCCCAGCTGGCACTGCGTGGAAGTAAGATGAGTGGATTTAGCTGGTACAGGATCTTCATTTCGTCAAAGTTCCACGTGGTAGTTAATACTAGGCGGGGAAGAACACCCGCTACATATTGGTTTTTGATCTACTTCTAACGTTAATCACAAGAGTCGTAGTTTTATGTACACACAAGCTATACTCTTTAAATTGGGAGCAAATTTTTATATTCGATTCCTCTTTTATTGAATATTTTAGTTTCTTAAGGACCGACCAAGAAATCGACAAGGAAGAACACTTTTCTATTAACTTTGGGAGTTAATGATGTAACATAAATTTCACGCGAGTTTTAATTGATATTCCAAATGTTCAAAGCACATGTAAATTTTTTAAGTTAGAATTTTGTAAGGATTATCTGTACCTATTTAGTCGCTATTTTCAAAAAGGAAAATTCAAAATCATAAATCTCTGCGATTATTGAACGAACACAAAGTTGGCAAATAACGCCTATCTTGGGAAGAAATACCATTCGCCGGTTTCGAAACTATCACATTTTCTGATTATCAACGGCGCTGCGGTGCAGAATCTGTCTAAATCGATATGTTAGAACATGACACGAGAGTCAGGTGCCCCTAAAACATTTGAAGACTAGCTCCGACAGTTTCAAAACCAGCTACCATTGGTCGGTGCGTTGCTGTCTGCGACTAACGGAACCAGCACCTTCCTTCTGCCATACCAACCACCTCGATACGAAGCAACAGAGGTAGATAAAGCTGTATTGATCGCGCGGTACGCATGCGTACGCGCTAATCGGATCACATGTTGGAAGAGCGACGCAAGTCGAATCGGCCAGCCAGTGCAAGCAACTGCGCTACGTTCGGTGTGCACGGCTGGAAGGCTCAAGTGGTCACGGCGTAGAGAACCGTTCGCGGCCTGACACGTGTTTCGAGGTGATCGCGGAGGAGAGTCGCGTCGCAACGGCAGGCCTAATCGCTCGTTCTACCGAATGGTACATCTTTTTATTTATTCAATCGTCGGATCATTCGTCGAACGCTTCATTAACGCGATGAAAACATCTCTCGTGTTTTGGGTGAACGGCTAGTAATCTACGTTCTCCCATTCAAATCCAATTCTGTTCAATTTCATCCTCATCTCGTGCACCAGGCACGTCTTTCTCGTCTTTCCCCTCTTTCCTTTGACTCATGGCTCGGACGATGCTTCATCGGAACTGAAAAGAAACAGTAAGTAACTTTGTTGTTTGACAAGCGAATAGTTGACCGACAGTTGACGATAGAGCGTGTGCAATGTTTGCCATTTCGGACGATTTCAGATGAGAATTTGAAGAAGGTGAATTATAGCGAATTATGAGAGTCGAGAGGTTTCACGAACGTATGCTTCGTGGCATTGGAAATTGAGCAACGGCCCGTATGGTGCGGAACAGCGCGATATAGATAAAGCTGCATTGCGACGATGTCCCGCCTGAAGTGTATTCCCCGAGTAGTGTTCTCGTGCATTTTGTGAAATCCTACGATCGTTCGTCCTCGATACAAATGCGTTCGACGTGACGTTCGGGGTAAATCAACGGGCGATTCGTTCATCTCCATCGATCAATGACGTCCGGCGTTGTTCGATCTACACGGCCATTCTATAAACGAAACGTTTTGTGCGTTTTAAAATATCGTTGTGCTATTGAATTTGAATTTGATTTATCAACTTAACGCTAGAACTGCCAAAATGTTTCCAATTTATAATTTCTCACAGAAATTTTATAAATTTACAATTCACTAAATTTCTATACTTGCAGAATTGGTTCTAGTTTCAAGACAAATGCTTTATCTGAAATCTACGCTCCTTCTCACTTCTCGACGTTCTGCTGAATCTCGATTTTTATTTTGTGCGCCGAGTGTATCTTCTTTCTCTCTATAGTTTGCGGCTTGGAAGCAAAGAGAAGTTGATTTAGTATCATTGTTTTACAATATCGCGGGGACTAGATGGTTGAAAAGGAAAGGATCGATCCGAGCATTGGTCAAATTGCATCGTTTATACACCGACAACCTTGGCATGCTTGTTGCTCGATATTACATCCTCCTCCACCCTCGCAATTCCTGCTGGCAGCTTAATCTGAAATTCTTGCGGCATCGAACTTTCGATGGAGATGTTGACACGATCGATGATCTACTTTCAGATTTTGAAAGGGCTCTTTCCTCTGTTCTTTCTCCCTCGTAGCGTCACGATTTTCAAACAAACTTCACTCGAGTGCTCCGTCAAAATGTACGCAGGACGATGATAAAACGAAGGACAATGTTTATGAATTTCGCCTTCCCGTGTAGTATGTATCCATTCTTGTGAATACAGATTAATTTATAAGGGATGATTTGAATCAATTTCGAATGACGGATATCTGAAAATATGTATTGTTATTGAAATCTATTGCAGGTCACAAATATTGAAAGCTAAATTTGTATCTGGTTCAAATAACTTTCCAAATAAATTTCGTTTAAAGCAGTTTAGGCACAATTCGCAGATGAGTAGTGAAGTGAAAATATTCTTGAATTTCATATTTCTTGAACTTATTTCCTAAATTTTGCACAATTTGCATTCTTCTTGCCTGTTAAATTTCACACTACATTATCTGTTATTGTTTATTTTTAGAACAATATAGAATTGCATTACAATGTTTTATGTAGATATTGAACATAATTAACTTTTTCCCTCTGTACAATAAATTGCTTTCAATTTGTATACAATGACAAAGTTTCTGCATTACTCTTACTACATTGTTGATGAGCGAAAAAACCATTAAACACTTAAATGAAGATAAATTTAGCGAAAAAGTACGGTAATAAAGATATACTGAATTACACAAGCGATAATTAATCAAGTTTCCTCATGCGGTTTCGGTCAGAATGAGCTATCTGAAAGGACATCCGCGATTGCTTCTTATCATGACCGGTAATGGTAAAAGTTTCGTTTGCTCTCTATGTATGTAACTTTTTTTACACACTGTTAAATTTCATCGTAAATGAAAATTATTTCCATACTTTCTCGCTAATTACACGTATTATGGATCGTTTATTAATAGACTGAGAGGTTAATAGACAGCGAACATAGTCTTAAATATCTACGGAACAATAATAAATAAATGCAAGTTGACCTGAAATTTCATTTAAAATAAGTTTTGTGCTAATTTTAAAATTTTTCTAGTCCAGAAACAGTTGACAATCTATTATATTGCATGGGCACGATAGGAAAAATTATAGGCATGTATATACAGAAAAAAATAACACGAGCGAGCTTGATAAAAATATTAAAAAAGTGACATCTTTAAATTATTTAAGAAGTATTAAAATTTTTGCAACATATTTCTCTCTACTGCTAATTTTATACAGCTACATATCTTCAAAAACGACGAAGAAAAATAGAGAAATATGTTAACCAGAATAAAAAAGTATATTGAATAATTCAGCGTATCTTAAAATTATATTGTCGTAGCCAGAGAAAATATTTAAGCAGCCTGTTTTATGCCAAACATCTTGTATATACACGTAATAAATGCGTAATAAAGAGACTGAGAAAGCAGTTATGAAGCTGCCAGGCAGCAACGTTATGTACACGTTAATGTTAAAGGTTAGGTTACATCACACATGAAACGTGAAAGATGAAAAATAAAAGTTCACTTTAAAACAGACTTCATAAAGTTGCGCGTAACTTTTAATCTTTTCTTTTACAATAATGCCTCGCAGAAATATTATTATTACGTAGTAGTAAGAGCTCACAAAGGATAAGAAATGTTTTCTTTTTCTACGGTTTATTTTTTTCCGCTGCTTTTATCGTAAAAAGTGTTCTAAATATTTAAAGAAACGAACGCGCCAAATTTACGTGTTACGATTTCAAAAATTACAAAGGAAAGTGAAGAGACACGTTAATTAAAATACATTTGTTTAAAGTATATCGATATAATTAATATAATTAAAATATAATTGATGTTGGTCAAACGAAATTGTAAATCTGACGTCTAAAAGATTAACTCAATAAATGATTGTCAATTTTTTATATTATAAAAATAATTTCCGTGTTTGGATTTCCATTAAACACTCGCCAATAATTTTGGCATCTTGTCTGCGTATCGATTACCGCAGTATAGTCTGCATGAATGATTCTATGCATATCCATGCATCGTTATTAACAATCCAGTAACTTGTTTTATCAACAATAATGGTGAAATAATTTAGACTAATAACATCAGCAATTAATTACACAATATTTGCTTATATTTTGCTAAAAATTAAAATGGGTTTTAATTCACATTTGTCAATTTAATTTTACTTTATAATATTTAACATAATTTATCGTCTGATATGACATTCATTTACCATTATATTATCTGCAGAATTTCGTCAATCTTAAAAATATTTTATTTACAATTCCATACGATCTCCACGATCGTATTTTTCCGTAGAAAAGTGTCTTTCATTCCCTTCATTTTTAACGGGTCTCCCCTTTCTGACACTTATCGCTTTGCGTACGACGCTCGGATATTAAAACGCTCCACGTACTTACAGTCATACGTGTCTTGTTGACCTACATACATTCTCAATGTGCCTTTTATTGCTCGTCTAACGATGCTCGTTAGACGACAAAAGGCAATAAGCTCGTACAAGTTTGTCTTTCAGCAATATCTTCGTTAATCGAGCAATTTTGTTATCGAAAGAAGGCGCTTTACCATTGGTATTACGTCAAAACTGCAAACACGTCTCGACGAAGGCAATAGATTCTTTTGACGACTAGCAATCAACCAGCTGGAAAACTGATATTGATTCAAGTTCGTTACGATGTTCAAATTTAGATGAAGGATTTTCGATTCGTAGGTTTCGTTATGTTGGATACAGATGTATCCAACAGTGACGTGGTTAATGATTACTTAATAGATCTGATAGCATTGTTCTATTACGTTATATTGTAATAATAATGTATTGATGCAATCGAAATTGTAATGAAATTAGTAATTACTAGAATTTTATACTGGGAAAAATATATAACTCTTTAAATAGATATTATAATATTTAAAACACATTCTTTTTTAAATCGCTAAAATTTCCTCTCGTATTGACTAAACATAATCGACGATGGCCATTGTCGTAACTTCCTATCTCATTATTTGTCACAAATATTGTTTTGCAAATTTTGGCTATATTCTTTCACGATTATCATATCATCGATGTCGATTTAAATTGCTGCAAAATTATACAGAGACATTAATATCTTTATTCGGATATTTCTAGTTCAACGAAGTTTAACAAAGAAACGCTTGCAGAAATTTAACACAAAGCAAGCAGAATGAAGAATCAATGATGTTGACGTCAGAAGCTTCCACTGTTAGACTTGTTGGCAGAGGCAGAGAGGCTGTAATTTTTATGAAGTCTAATGTTAAACATTCACAGCAGAATAGAGTGTAACTCTGACTTTGTCGTGTATTCCTTAACAACTTTATTTTCAAGTCGGTTCTAAAATTCTGGCAATTTTCCAAAAATTGTTCCAGTCTAACTTCGATGTTAATTTACTGCAAATACCTATTATGTTTTTTGTTCGATCAATTCGAATTCGTAAGATCAGAGTTTGTAAAAATTTAAAAATTTGAAAAATATGGAGGATTCACTTTAGAAAACAAGAGCAAGGATAGCAAACATCGAAACAAGTTTTCGTTGGTGGAAGCTGAAGAACTGCAATTTCCACAGAGTCTAACGTTAAACGCTGCAGATAGTGGATGTAACCATTTTTTTATTAGCAAATCAGTTCTAAAAATTTCGACAATTGTCCAAGAATTTTTGATGTTAATTTACTCGGCAGATGCCGACTGTTTGTTCGACTCAGATTGAACTTGTAAAAAATTCAGTAAAAAAAGGAAACAGAGTCGAAGACGACGAACATCGGAAACAAAAGTAGCGTCCATCGTTAGACTCGTTGGTAGATGCTGAAGAACTGCAGACTTCCACAAAGTCCGATGTCAAATACTTACGAGACTTGTTGTGTTACGTGTCTGCTGCAGAAGATGGTGGATGTAACCACGGCTATGCCATCCGCCGGTGGAGCGTCCCTAATTGGACGCACCAGAGGTGCACTCAGGTCTGTCAAGTCTGCGTTAGGGGGCAGCGGAGAGTATCTTCAGGGTTTGGGTAGCAGAATAGGATCCGTTCTAAGTAGCAGTTTAGAAGAAAGTGAATTGACCACGACGCCGTCGACGCCGCCCTCTTCGCCACAAGCACCACCTCAGACTGCCAAGCCGGAAGAACAGTTGGCTAGGAGGAAATTAAGGCTCCCAAGGTAAGCCTCCTGTCTCGCGAATCTCTTCCTAAGTAGCGAGAATAAAGCGTGTTAGAGGTGAGAACAGTAATTGGACACCATCTAAGCTTGTTTCTGCTCTATTAATGTTATTATAATGTGTGTGTGTGTATGTGTGTGTGTGTGTGTAAAATCAAGGTAGAACGAGTGTAGGATAAAATAATTTAGAGTGTATTGTCGGAAATTAAATTAGAAATGTACTACTGTATATCGTAGTTAACTCATGGCTGTAGTACTTACATACAATTAAGAAAATTAATCTAAAATAAATGTACGGATACGTAATGGTGAATTTAATGGTTTATACATTTCAAATAATATTTTCACTTTCGAAAAAGATCAATCTTTCTGTCTTAGGATTCCAAATAAAATCCTCTCACTTTGTACTCGAGTAACACAGATATCGGGGGAAACTTTCCTTGATATTCTCAGGAAATCTTTTAACGCCAGAACTATCAACCACTGAAGCATAAGTAAAAAAGTATAAGGAACACAAGCTTTTATTCACGTTTCATACGAAAAATCGTAAAATTGAAATTTTTAAAAATACATGCTTCAAAACCTATAAAATTTCCATGAAAAATGATTACAATTAAACTTACAACTAAAGTGTAAAATTTTCACCGAAAATTATTGAGATTTCCAAAAATGCATTGTTGAATGAATCTGTAAAATTTTTTATAAAAAGAGAAAAAAACACGAATCGTTCACTTTGATCGCCGATGATATTTCAAATATAAAAGGTATCTCTTGAAATTTCACAATTTTATGATTTTGTGCGTAGATTTGGAACGGGATTGACTTACGAAGATTACGAAGCGATCGCCAGGCACAAATTGGAGCGTCAGGGTAGCGTGAACATGTCGAGATGCATGAGGAAATATCCACCGGGTATGACCTACGAGGAGATAGCCTCGTCGAGGTCAGCCGGGACTAAGAGGCAGGAGGTAGAGCAAAAGGTAGAGGAAGATAACAGCCCCGACAGAGACAGTCAAGAAAGTATAGAGCCTCTTCAAGAAAGGGATCTCAAGGCCACTGGACCTGATCCTTTCGATAAATTGAACTACAAGGGAGGTGAGTTGAACAATATTTTTTTTTCACTGAACAAATTACAAAAAAAAAAAAGACACTGTACATACAAATGTTCGTTAATCATAACTACAGTCATTTTCACGAATATTGATGTAATTCTTAAAAACAATGCATTTCTGGTACCTTTCAAATCCTTGAAATAACATATCTGTTTCCATAAATTTCGTTATTTTCGAAACATTTATTTTAGGCATGAAAGTACTTGTATCGTAAGTTTATTTTTAGCGAGAAAATATTATTTCCTCATTACATATTATAAAAAAAAAAACTATGCAGATGAATGTTTATTAATACCTATGATCTTTTCACGAATATTAATGTAACATTATACGAAACTCTATGGATGCATCTTCAGTATTTTTTCAACCCTTAAAGTAATATATCTCTATTTGTGAAGTCCGTTATTTCCGACACGTTTACTTTCGGCATGAAAACACTTGTACTATAAGATTATTCTTTTTTTGGGAGAACGTTTTTATATAAATATATTTTTGTTTCTCTTTGTCACGAAGCAAGGGCCCCGACCCGCTATCAGACGGTCGTTTTTCGTTTAGGTAAATGAACGTTGATGTGAATGTACATATGTATGTGAACCATCGCAGGTCTCGTTCGTTTCTCACGAATCCTTCTACGTTTCATTTCGTTTTCTTTTTTTTTTTCATCGTATCGACAGTAAAGAGTTTCATTAAAGATGCAGAAGAATCTCGAACAGAGATTCTATTGGTTAATCGAGTAATTTCGTTTTCCCATTAAGAGATTACGTTTAATTACTGATTTCAATTAAACAGAAAAGATACCTTCAATGAGAATGTGCAACAATTTCTCTCAAAATTTCTTTCCCCCTTTTTACAATCCTTTTCTCTTACAAGAAGTTATCGTTAAATTTTCTAGTAATCGATATTCCAATAATCGACAATTCCGTTAATCGGAATTGAGGTTCTGCTGAACTAAAATATGTCACGTTGTTCTATAAATATTACAACTATCAGTTGAGTAATATTTAATGTTATCGTTGTACAACAATGCAGAATATCATTGATTTATGTAATTATAAAACAATGCATAATTTAAGACAAAGAACAACGATTAGAAAAATATAATGATATATGAAGAGTCAGTAATTACCATATTGCAACTTTTCTGTCGATACAAGAAACAACATAGAACCCTAGCTCATGGAGTTTTATGTCCCTTGGTGGAAAACTTTTTTTTTTACGCTTTCACGTAAATCTACACGCGCATAAATATTTGGTGTGATGTAACATAACAATTTAGACAGAACCTTTTACGTGCTTTTTAGTTTGACAAGTAAAGGCGTGAGATATGTTGTGGCAATTATTAAAATTTTAACATTAAATAAACATTGAATAAATGTAATTAGTATTTCAGTGGAAGCTAAATGAGTTAATAACGATTTTTGTAAGAATTTCGTTCGATAATCAATAGTTATGCACAGTAAACACAATTCAATGATAAATAACTAATAACTAAAATTACTTTTAGAAAATTATACTACTTAAAAAATTGTTAAAATTATGTTAAATATGTTCTGTTTCGAACAGTTAGTAAAGAGTATTTAATAACTCACGTTATATTTTTCATATAGAATATTTTGTATTCCTATATAGTATACACCTGTCCTTACAATTTTTGATATTTTGATAGTACGATAGCTTCACTGTACCGCTCCTGTGTTTGTGTGTTTCCTGTTTCAAACATTAGATTAAGACATATTCCCAAAAATGTTGAACCAATACAATAACGTGGCACACGCACCAGTCACGAGTATTTAATTAGGGGAGCCGTAGATACGCCTGATTTTCTGTCAAATTGGGCGAGTATTTCCTGCAGAATGTCGTTTCAGATATGCCGCCTTGTAGCAGCGATTCGATGAGCGATCAGGATGGCTACGGGCCCAGTACGAGCTTAGACTCGAACATGGACGGTCGTCGATTGTGGCAGAGATCAGGTAAAATTTAATTTAAATACTCTTCTGTCGACGCTAGGATAGGCGATGTCTCAGATTCAACCAGAAATTTCTGTAAAAATAAAATTTTAAGTTAATAGAGATAAATCATTGTTATTAATTCTTACAGACACAGATATAACTTATCTTTGTCTTTAACAGAAGTATAAAAAATTATTATGGTAACGGAATGTTATATTCGTGATATTAGAAACCTGAGATTTCCTCCGGTTAATAGCCACGATTGTACGAATGACTTGAGATTTAGCTGATTAATAACTCATGCTCTTTCAATTTAGGTTCGTCGGGGTCCGTTCAATCTTGGGCTTCCAGTTTATCGGCGGATAGTCAGTCCGAGGAAGCTGCCGCTGACTTTATGAAAACTTTCGTACCTCTTTTATTCGACGCTCCGAATAGTATCGATCAGGAGCAAAAAGCAAGTTTTGGTCAAATGGTCCTTGTACGTATTCAAAATTGTGTGTGTACACGTACATTTTCCCTCTTCCGCGGTATCCTCCAACAGTTAATTTTATCGTCATTTATATTTTGTAGTTCACATAATAACAAAGATCAATGCTGTTTATCACGGATCTAGGATACAGACTACAAGTTGAAGTCCAGAAAGAGCTAGAAAAATTGATTCATCCTCGAATTTTCAATTTCAATAGCTAAAAACGCTCAGACTTCTTCGATTAAAAACAATCGTCTAAATTTGCGAATTTCGCTGTTAAAATTAAAATTAAATTACGTCGTGATGTGATCACTTTATCAAACCGTATTGAATATATTTGCGTGCGGTCGTAATTTCAAAGAGAAAGATGATGCGTTGATTTGATTTTACGCAGACAGAATCCGGCAGGATATGGTTCTCCAGAGTGGTGAACGCAAGAAGAGCTCGTCCCTGTGTAACAGAAGCATCGTTTTATTCCCTGGCGCAACATTTTGCGGTAGCACTTTTCGAATGCCACGAGGCGGATGATTTCGCGCCTGCTAAAAGTCTCATGAACATGTGCTTTACTTTCTACCACGAAGGTATATAAATCTAATTTTCATAGAATTTTTTCTATTAGGTATAAATAGCACACGCGCTGCATATAAGGCTCGATATAGACGAGATATTTCTCGCGCATTTTTGCGCTGTACAGCGTTATCGACTAGAGAACATACGTGACGACAAAGTGGCGCTTGTTACCAGATAATCGTGTACGTTATCTTATCATACACAGACATATATAAAATGTATTGATACACAATGTGTATGTGTATGTGTTGAAATAATATATGCGCGCGTGTCAATGTTTCTTCGTGACGAGCAAGAGGTGAAATTTTTACAAACGAATTCGCTCGTGTACTTTATTGGGAAGACGAGAATTCATCGATTTATATCGAGCCTAAAAATGCTCGGTATTGCAAAGATATTGTAAGAAAATTTTCATTTTCTATATTTATCGTAGGATAATATTTAAATTTCTTATATCTATTTCATTAATTATTTTTACATCTTTTTCTTGCCTCGTGTTCGTATTTAGTTGAAGTACCAGGATTGGAACCATATCGTGAATATTTGTACACGCATTTACGAGTGCAACCGATATGGACGTCGATGAGATTTTGGACAGCGGCTTTCTTCGACGCCGTTCAGTGTGAAAGAGCGTCGAGGCCAGTTCCTCCGAGGCCTAAGTCTCTCGATCAAGAGGCCATCGCCGCTGAGGATCGAAAATTCCAAGCTAATATCGTCTTTGGACAATTAGGGTAAATATAATTAACAGAATAATTTTGTGCGTCGAATTGTTTTCGAGGTGATCTCGTTTTTTTTTCTAGAACATTCACGTGTAACATGCACGCCTTTGGTCTGTCACGTACTCTGTGCCTAGAATTCCTTAGAAAGCAATGTGTCATTGCAAATCTAACGAAGGGTGAGTTCATTTTTTAATATTTTTTAAAATTGAAAGATATTTTTTTGAATTACTTCTTAAATACGTGAAATTTGTACGTTGTCTGGTTATCGTTTTAAAATTATCATTCTTTTAAATATTACTGAACATTACTGTATATTATATTATCGCGAATATTTGACAATGTATACAATATATAAAAAAATTAGACGACCGCAATGTGAAATTCGGGATGATATTTAAATAGAAAAAAAACAGTCAATTTGAACTTACACTGATATATTTTATACTGTGTCGCGTATTCAATAGAACTGAGCAATAGTACCAATATATTTACTTGTAACTTCAAGCAAAATAATTAAATAATATTGCAGAACAAGAAAAGATGCTTCGTGACAACATAGAGAGGATGTTCGACGAGACGGAGCCTTGGCGGTAGTTTTGCTGAAATATAAATCCAAGAAACCATGGAAACAATTTGTCAACAAGGTATCTACTTACCGAATTACAATTCGCTAGGGAAAATCGTTGCGAAGTTGTCAATTAATTGAAAAAAAAAAAACGAAGTCCAGCGAATCCAGTGAAGCGTTCAAGAGCAAAGATGTCAATTTTATTGTATGACAAACACCGAAACAATTATGGTTGTGATTCCATCTGACGCAGCTGAACTAAACTGATCTATGTGCGTAAATTGAGAGTAACGAATTTAAGGTGCAAACTGTTCCTACCCTTAACTAAAACCGAATTCTATGAAAATGAAAATCACCATCAAACTCGCGACAAAGATCCCATAATTATAACAAATCTGTTACGATTGAATTAATTTGTCACATTTGACTTTCGAATTTTATCATCATTAATATTAATATTACTATTATTAGACTGCGTGATGTTTATGCATTTATGGAAAATCGGAAGGATCAAAATTGCACATAATATGCAAAACTTTATAAAATATTAAAAAGAGAGTATTAATTATAATTTTATATAGGAGAAACAATTTTATTTAGATACTAACATATAATATTTCGTCAATCGTGTTCAAAAAAGTAATGCAAAAAAATGCATAGAAATCCATAAAAATCTAATTATTACAATTGTGTGATACAATCATAATGTGTTTTCATTTGCAACAAAGTTCCCTTTTCCTTTTAATTCTGACATAAGCTGAAAAGATTTCTGTAAATATACATACATAGCATAAACGACGTATTGACGATTTCTCTAACAGAGTTGAAACAAAACCGAATTGTTAAACTTGCTTAGTTTATTTGCGAGACTATGTCTATGTCCAAATGATACTTAAATCGTAAGCGTAAACGGACAATAAATTAGGTGGAACGTAATTGTGTGATATTGCCAATGGGTCTGCAGCGATAATATAATCGTCGTGGACATATTTCTATACGAACGAGGGATAAATTTTCTGAGCTTTCTAATCGATTGCTTAAGCGTGCGACGTTCGAAAAACAAATTTTTAAACGCTATTTTTCCTGTTCGAGTGACACGATGACGATGGAAGCCTATTTAAAAGCAAGACTCTTTTCATACAAATATTTCGCTTGTTTTGTAAGTTGATAAGAATTTCTATATGTTACGAAATATCCGAGCATTCTTGCACAACTGAAGCAATACTATTCCTAACCGAAATTATCAGCTGATTATCCTACCTTGTGAAACATTATAAACTCGTAAAAATAAATTTACGATCTGATAATATTTAATTTATAGTGTTGTGCAACATTTGAGAAAGTTGACGACATTTCGTGATAACATGAACTTATGTAGCTTGTAATTTATCAATTTACTAGCACTTTGAATAGTTGAATTAATACGATTAGAGAAAACTGATAACAATTTCTAATCTTTAACTTGTAATTTGCCAACTTATCAATATTATTAGTTGTTTAATAAATAAATTGTATAATATTGTTGTTTAACGATTGCAAAAGATCTGCAATTCATAAGTTCGAACATCTGAACAACGATTAGCTAGAGTATCATATAATAAATTCTCTCGTACTGATCACTGATAAATGAAATTAAGCCATCTTTCTTTTTCAATGAAAAATTTGCCCACACAGAAGTTTATGATCTACAACTCGTCACTCGTGAATTCACCAATATTGTTAGTTAAATTATTGTGCAAGAAGATTCGGATCATAGTTCACGCATTACCTATAGACGACACTTCTAGGATGTTTGGTAAAAATTTACAGCAGATTTCTGAATTAAAGTTCACCGATTCCATTCTAGTGTAGTAAGGCTATCAATGAAGCAAGCTTCTCGCGTTGAAATTAATCGTAAATTGGTAATTACTTTATTGATGCTATCTTGTAATTTCTTTTGTAGAGACCTTTATAGATAGAACAAGCTGCTAAGATTCCGTTCAATGATATCTCATGTAAATGTGTTTGTATTTAAAAGACATATCATTAAATACAAGCATCGCTCGATGATTATTTTGTATATCTGTCCGCATTTTCCAGCGAAACTGTTAATGTGCGAAAAGATAATAATTAATAAATTTCTTCAACACTGAAACGCTTTTTTCAGCCCTTTCTTCCTTTACACCATCGAAATCTATACTTCAAAATTTAAATATTTCAGAAAGTTCGATATTAATTACCTTGAAATACAAAGAAATATTATTATATCACATAATTTTAAATTAACGTGAATGAAATTTTAAATACAATTTTAAATAAAATTTGTATCATTTGTATTATCGGAATTAATTAATTCACTTTAATTATACCAATAACCTTGAAAATAAAAAAGCCAAATATACTTACATTCATAGTAACAGATGTAGAGTTGAGCATCGCAGAAACCTTAAAAATTTTCTTCATTTTAAAATCATATCATACTCAACATTACCATATAGTGTGTATAATATTTCTTCCACAGGCACAGCGATCGCTAATATTTATTTTGTCAAACATATACAAGTGCAGTCTTTACAATTTAAAAAAAAAAAAAAAATACTCTCCACAGTGACATAAATGGAACGAGCACGCGTCAATACTTATACACGTTATTGACAGTTTTCTTCAATTCATACCGATTGATCTCGTCCATTGAATTAGATCCAACACTTTTACCAAGTAAACTCCTCGTTCCCAATGCGCGCAACATACTCATCTTATCAATCTCCTTTTGAGGAGTCGACTTCTTCAGTTCCTTGTCCAATATCCTCGGTGTTGGATATTTATTACAGACAACACCGTATCTTTCACCGTGATCTACTTTCTCCTCTGGTATCGCGACGTTACGATTCTTGTTCAACTCTGTCGATTTCTTCAACTCACTGTTCAACAACTTCAAATACTTGGGCGTGAGAGATCCGTGGGACAGTTCGCTCTTGTTGCCGGAATCCATCGATTTCGCGGTGAGAGGTTCCGATTTTTCGGACAATCGGTCGAGACAATCGGCCGCCTTCAAAGCTCTCGGATGGTCGGCCATTTTGCGATTGATCTCTTGCGACACGGTCGTGTCACCGGCGCAAGACTTCGTCTTCTCGATGCAACTGAAGCTATAGTCGAATATACTTCTCGGGCTACGAATGTTTTTCAAGCTGGCCTGGATTAAATCCGCCAGATCGAAGCTGTCGTCCTTGATTGGCGAATGATCGTTCAGAAGATCGGTACTCGTGCTCAAGATCGTCGACTTGCTGTGACCGATTTTCTTCGCCTTGCCTTTTGGTTTCGGTTTCGCCTGATCGCTCTGAATCGAACGCGTCGATTTCTCAGTTTTGTTCACCTTTGGAGTTACCGAGTTCTTGGACTTGACGTTACTCGATTTATCTTCTGCAGTTCTTAGGCTCGCGTTGCTGGCCTTAGTGTCAATCCTTTTGACTTTATTCTGAGGTTTGTTTGATTTTGTTTCGCTAACTTTGTTAGCAATCGGGTCTCTGGTATCGGTTTTAGCTGCGACCGTATGGTCGTTTATTGCTTTTATATTCTTCTGCCCGGCTATTTGCAACGATTTAATGGCGGAAGTTTTCTTCTCTGAAATGATCTTCTCCCTGTCGATCGTCGTTTCGTTCAGACGATTATCGGGCAATTTTCTCGAAACAGAATTCTGCGCGTTCTTTTTACGAGGGACTTCTGCCGGTTTTTTTGTAAACTGACCGTTTTCTGGCGGAACGATTTTTGATGCTATTTTGGTACTCGAGCCAGAGAGTTTCATGGAATTCTCGATCTTTGAGGTCGCTTTCGTCATGTTCTCTAGTTTTAGATTTCCTTTTGTTAAATTGTCGATTTTCGGATTCGTTGACCTCTGTTTTGCATTTCCACGAGCTCGAAACATCTAAAGAAAAAAAGTGCGATTGTATCAGTGATCAAATCAAAGATAAATCGTTTTAACTACAATTATCAAGGTGATCAAAATGACAAAGTGTTTATACATTATACATTTGAACGATCTGTTTGAAATGTACGAATAAAATTTTCTGCTCTTTTACAGTATTATAAACTTCTTCCTATTTTTTGCACTCTAATTTCTCCGACACAACTTTTATACTTTGAACGTCGATAGTTCTAATGTCAATATTAGCGACAGTAAAAAGGTTACTTTTTGATCGTAAGTTGATTCTTGAATTTTTGCCAATTGAAATAATTGTTTCCAATTACACGTGATACGCAACTCGTCGTATTTATTCCTCGTTATTGGACTGTATTTTTTGTACAGCGTTTCCCACACGTGATTGTCATCGAAAATCTAAAAATTTACAAAAAGGAAACGTTAGAAATGATAAGAGTGGATATTAGTTTATTTACAGATTAATTAGTTACTTCTTTAGAGACACGTGATAGAGATCTTAATATGACAACGTCCTGTACAGTGAGATATTTGATTAATTTGTTAATTAGACACCTTGGTAATGTCAGCAATGTATTTTTCCCGGAAGTGATGTTTCTTATGTGTTTCAGCAAATATTCACCTAAAAAAAAAAATTGTAACGATTTAGTGAAATTATTTTAGCAAGAGTTGTCAGAAAAATTTTAATTCAAAATAGTCAAAGTTTATTTTCCTATTTTTTACTGCAAAAACAATTTTAACGATTCTTAATGATTTATTTTAACAGAATTTCAAATTTAAATAATTTTCGAATAGAAATTCTTCTATATAAATCTTAACGATCGCGAAAGAAAATATTTTCCTTCGCGTCGAATAAGCCATGCAAATAATCAAATAATCAAACTTCATATTTGTAATTCAATAAATATATTCAACAAATTACGAAGTTATGAAATTAAAAAGACTAACATGGTATTTGCAAAAAGTGCAATATTCTCAAATAAATTATTTATTTGACAGCTACTGAGTATCTAAGAAATGTATTCCCATAGAATATGCACACATGTATATTAAATTAATATCGAGAGAAAAATGTTCCGAGGAAGGTTATTCAATGTCATCAATTAGGATTGCTCGAGTGTGTACCAAAAATACGTCGAATTTCGTCTTGCAGCGGATGATCTTGCTTGAAATCAACGAAACTGGAGGTTCGTACGATGGGTGTTTTGTGAGGACCGTGCGAGATTCGCCAATGATAGAGTGTCACCTGAAAAATGTGCGAAGTTACGAGGCAGAATCGCGGGAACGCGACTTATTCGTCAGCACCTGGTCGTCGACCACTCTCAATCCGTAATAATCTCTGCTTGGCGAAGGTGCTACCGAATACTTTTCCAGGTATTCGAGCTTACCGCTCATACTCGACGTGTCCAAATCCGACAAAACCTCCGCGTTCGACCTGAAGCTGCCTCGTAATTGACTTGCTTCATTATGTGTAAAGTTGCAGTTGGAAATAACAATAAAAGGAAGTTAACCGATTAAGTATTTCTGATCGCAGAAGGAAAATGGAATTTACTTATTTTTAAAAATTTCTTTGACGAAGCGATAAGCTGAAAATATTCAAGTAATTGTTATGTAACTTATTGTTATGCTTTATCTTATTTTATATTCGTCCAGTTTTGTATGATATTCCGTTTTACAGTTTCACGTGACATTTTCATATGGCATTTATATTATGTTTATATTATAAAGAAGATGAGTATTTTTTATGTTTCTTTTACGTTATTTCCAAAGATTATTAATTAATGGTAATTTATCATAAAGTTCAGGTTTAAAAATCTTGATATTTTTCTTCGTAATTTTCGTTCTTTCTGTCTGATAATAAGTGATTTGATGTTACATCGATTTCAGATTACTGATGATGGCTTGTAAAAACTATTGTATCTCGTAACTAAATTTGATTAATTAAATTATACTAAAGGTTAATTAATTCGTTTGATGAATTTTAAGAAGCCGTAGTTCTTTTTTCTTAAAAAAGGAGCTTTATACTCGTGGTGAAGTATATTATACTTTAAGCAGCTTAGGGTTGTACGATCCCTTAGGTTCGTTTCACTCGTCGAACAAGTGGGTTAGCTTCTTTTTTTATCACGATATAAGAACGTGTAATCTTTAAATGATCAATTTTAATGCTCAATCAATTTTGTTGTAGTGAACTCTGTTGCAAACAGGTCGGGGTGAAACGAGGCATCCTGCAAAAACACTTTGATTTCATCGATATTTTATTACAATAATTCCATATGAAGAGATGAAGATAAATATAGAAATGTCGAAGTAAAAATGGAAAGTTGCGTGACATTACATACTATTTTTTTGTAATATTATGTTATAACAATATACAATAGGTAGGCTATAAGGTAATATCACAATGCATGATTCACAACTTCGTAAAAGTCTAGAGAAGAGAATATAAATTTCAAGATACCAGGGACACACCATCTCTGCTCCCTGTTCGACTTCTTCCTTTCTTTTTTTTTTTTTTTTTTCTTGGAGACGAAATGTTTGCATTATTATTATTATTATATTGATTAGAAAACGTGCGATGAAAAAACTTGTCCTCCTTCTCTTCCTTCGTACTACACACGCGCATACACGCACGCAAACGCAAACACAAACGCACACGCACACACACAACACTCTCGAGTGAGAGAAATTGGAAATATAGTACGTTAGGTGTATGCGGTGTTCGAATAATGTCAATTATCGTTATTCAATTGTCGTTATTCGCATTCCGATAGTATAATAGAATATATCGAAGATACTAAGAGCTAATAGTGGTGTGTGTGTGTACTCACTTTATAGTAATAGTACTCTCCTTAATTTGTTATAATAATTAGAATAATCATAATAATAGTAATAATAATAATAATAATAATAATAATAATAATAATAATAATAATAATAATAATAATAATAATAATAATAATAGTGATTCACGATAACAATAATAATGATCAATCATCATGGACAACAGACGTATTACGCTCCTTTTCTTCCTCTCTTTCTTTCTTCCTTTCTTTCTTCCTTTCTTCTCGTTTTTCTCTGTACGCTTGATTGCATGACTGATATGACGTTCCCTAGCTCTTCTGACGATTGCTATGCATGTATGTATGTGTCACTCTCGAATGACGTTTAAAAAATCGCATGAAAATAAATTACTATAACGCTACCGCAGTCGAGAAGTCTTATGAGCGACGGAATAAACTTAAAGGCTCGTATTCATAACACTGTATTATCACTAAACGATACGCCTTTGTCTCGCGAGCGTTTGCCAACACCGATTTGGGAAAACCACGTTTGACAGAGCGTGGCACTCCTCGATTATCGCGCAAAACCACACGGATAGTTCGGATAGTTTGGACGCAAATTACAGCTTATTCGAATGAGAACGATTATGATTATCGACGGTTAGATTTCTAATTTTGATTAAGAATTAATTATCAATTCTCAACGATTGCTTATATATATTTTTTCTCCTCTTTTTCTCTTTTTCTTTTTCGTTAGAACTTCTAACGTTTTTCAAGAAGATTTTTATAAATGTAAATCGTTAGATTAAAAACATCGAGATATTCGAAGAAGAAATAGTTGAAAGAATTTTCGTATTAAGATTATAGTAGATTGTTTTCTTGTTTTTTTTTTTTGTTTTCTTTTTTCTTTTTTGTTTGTTTTTTATATGGAAAGAAAAGGAGTATAGTTTGTTCTACTAGAGCGTTCTGAATACAGGCCGGACAGTATAAAAAATTGAGTTTCGTGCCACATCAAGATCGCTTTGCCACGTAAAACTGGTCGTTGTTGTAAATTCCTTTTCAACAAGTATGGCTCGTTACGAGAAGCTGAGTGAAAATAGAACGTTCCACCTAAAGTTTCTCGTTTCTCCGAATTGAACGTCTCCTAGATCTAACTCAATCGCTATATTTATCAATCTATCTCGCCGTTTCTCGCTATGGGACGCGTAAAAACGTTCCAAGAAGATGCTAAGTATTATTGGACCCTTAAAACGTTAAGACAAGTGCAAACGGAATATTACAATTCATAATAAGAGAATCGAAGAATCATCCGTTCATATAATTTTACTCTTTAATACATTGACTGTTCCTACTCTTACTAAAATTATAATTTTAGAGCAACGAGATTAACGTTATCAACAAAATCAAAAAAATTTGGATTACATTAATAACGAAATGAAAAATTATTTGATATAATTGAGTATATTCGATAAAAAAAAAAAAATAAATAAATAAATAAATAAATAAACGTGTAAGTTTCGCGTGGCAGTCAACGTATTATAGAGACTATACATTTAAAATTATTTTAAATTTATTTAAGAATTTTACACTTGAAACAACACATTCCTGTTGTTCTCTTCGAAAGGACATATTTCAAAAATTGAAGTGTACAGTTCGCTTGCTTCCGATCTAGATGTTACGAAAGACCGTCTCATAGAAAATCGTAGAAAATATGATCACATTTCGTGAATATCGAACAATTTTCTCCGCGTCCCAAAAGTTCAAGAACGGCCAAGTTCGAATGAGCTCAAACTGGTATCACGCACAACAGAGCTAAAACACGTTTCTCTGATCGTGCGCGTATTCCGACGAACGTTTTGTACTCAGCGCATCCACGACGAAATACGTACGTCCTCGTTTCTTCTTTCTCATCATTGTACCATCGTTATGAATATATATATATATACACACACACATATATATATATATATTCGCATGATTTAATTCGTTTCGAAGGTAAAAAGTTCTCGTCGGGTACGAAAAACATAAGCGTAAACGACGACGACGTGCGTACCTCTGATTGCAAACGTATAATATGCATCATGTACGTGTATACATAAATGTGTGTGTATACATATAGATGTATGTATATATAATTATTATCTGGAAGAACAGATTTGCGTATTGCAACAGCGCGGAGAACACCGTCACGCCTTACCGAGGTAAACGATATCCTTCCTCTATCCTTCCGTTTCGGATATGTCACTCTATCGTCTATTTTGGTCGATTCATCGATGATTGCGACGAAATGTTCCAATATTATCGGCAATAACGCGAGTTATGCGTATAAAATGTCTATCTGAGAATCGATCGACTATCAGTGCTACAACTAACTTTGTAAGAATATCGAAGACGTATTATAGCTCGTTCGAAACTCATTTATTACTCAATACTGATTGAGTAATCAGTCAATGGTAATTTTTTACTGTATTATTTGACACGTTCCGTGCAATTTATAAGATCGGCGGTACCTTTTACGTAGTACCAAAATTGATATTAATTCTCATTCGTGTTTCTTTTACATTTTTAAAATATATCCGTCTATATATTGTTCAATCACACTTGGAATTTTTTCATTATTAATATATATATAAAGCAAGAACAATTGTACTTGATTTTTATTTAAAGAAATATCAGAGATTTATGAGACTTTCTTTCAGACGTCTAGTAGTACTTGTGTAAGTTTCAACAGTGTCTGTAGCAACACTTAAAAATGAAGATATCATTGACCAAAGAAGTAAATTCTTTAAAAGTTAAATAAGTTTAGAAAATAATCAGTTATTGTCGCCAGTTAGAATTCAATTATACTGTTTTATAATATTTGATTTTGTCTCAAGTTTTCGTACAGCACGAAAAGTATCAATTATCGTGCGTTACTTATGCTATTTCAAAGAGACTAGTGAAAAGTCAGTGCCGTCAAAGAAAATGAATTGCAAGCTTTTAGATAACAGCTTCCAGCATTGCCTCTCCGGTAGTAACGTGATATTTCCTACATGTAATATAGGAACGATAGCTGATTATTAAATGTAATTGATTTTTATACGCAGAGGAAAAATCGGAGAAGCTTCATTCGTTGGCAGCACTGGTCTAGCGACTTCGTCATCAATCTCTTGTCAGGAAATGCGAGATTGTAAAATAGCGGGTTGCTTCTAATATTGCTTACAGTAATCACACACGTGACTCTCACGACGATCAATACAATTTTCAACGAGCTATAACTCCCGAATCGACGAGATTCATTTCTTCATTTCTTCATTTTCTACGTTCTTTATATTTCTTTGCGATCCTATGTCTTGTACAAATCTTTCGCGATAAATTTTTATTTCAATTTCCTGTAACTGAAATATTAAGTATAATTGTGAAAAATTGTTTCTGTACAATCTCCGTAATGAAAAGGGTCATTCACAACAGATTGTTGTGAATTTCAAGTTTCGAGTTTGCGATTTCAAGTATCTCTGTTTACTAATTTCAAGAAATTTTACGTTCTTTCATTTTCATAAATACGTGCATTCGTTCTGACAAAAATCTGCTGGCTTATACTTTAGAAATTATTAAGGATCGCGAAGAATTAACCCTCATCCTAACAGAGTTGTCTCGGAATAACGAAAGAAAATAACTGTTCGTACGACAACCGAACGTATGTTACCTTTTTGTTCGATCTTAGTCTCGCTTCTCCATCATTGCACCATCTTCGTTCCGTCGATAAGGCGCTTGACTGTGTCAGTTTAACGAGTACCCGGGTACAGGGAGAAAGAGAGACAGTACTCGAGTTAAAACGCAACTAACGGGGTTAAGTATAAGAAGAAAATTGGGGGGGGGGAGGGTAAGGGTAGTCGATGCATATGGAAAACGCCTGGCTGTCGATCGACCGAACTCCACAGGTTCTCCTCGTCTCACTTCCGGATATAATGCGTGTATATTAAATACCGAGTAAAAAGTAGTAGTAATCTTCGAGCTAATAAGCTACTCTCCAAGTACTTTGTACATCGAGTGAATGTCGAATTCCATTGAACCGCCATCTCACGGCGAAATCGTATGAACGAATTGCCCCGAGTGAACATCTTTCTTTCCTTGTTCCTTTAAGATTGTTGTACCACCGACACTGTCGTGTCTGTGAGACCACCCTCGTCTCGACATATGCTGGAGGAAGTGGTTGTTTCTTCCGAGGGAGCGGGGGCGACGGTCAGTTGCCTTTGCTCCATGTGATCGAGAGTCTTCTCGATGGCTCTTAATCTCTTCTCCAGACTCGTCGTACCGAGAATGCCCACTTGCAGCTGGGGGCCAAGCGGTAAAATCGCCAACAACCACCAGGTCCACGAGGGACCGTCTGGCAAACGAGACCAGTCCTCCTCGGTGTCTGGCATTCGACCGAATACTCGTTGTATTTCTAATTGTTGGGACAGCGGCACGGTGTCCCACCATCTTCTCCCTTTCGTTCGCACCTGGAAATTTCAATTTGACGGTTTGTTTTCACCGGTTATTTGCGAAATCGTGATAAAAATCTGAAGATAAAATTTATACATTCGATGAAGAATGTAAATTGATAATTTTAGACACGACGAAATGACGTAAAAATTTTTAAGTAATTTTTAGTTTGTCCCGAAATGGAAAATTTAATTGGAAATTGTACAGAATTAGTATTTTAACGTGTAAATCTTTGATTAGTAAGTTATTAATTACGATTGATTATTGATGTTTCACCTTGTCGTGAAGCTCTAGAAGATTCAACAGTTGATCCTCCTGAACTATCGTGTCCCTCAGGAATTCCACTTGAGCCGTATCGTAACCATCCTTTTCTCCTCCAGAGAGAACCCTGAATCTTCTGCCACCGACTGTGCTCAGAATGCTGCAACCATCTTTCAGCAGGACTCTGTCCCGAATGTCGAGCATGGTGCCGTATTCCGCGTATCTGTTAAACAATTTGAATTTTTATCCTTTAATGATATAATTATCATTTCGAAGAATAAAATAGTTCTTTTACGAGTTGCAATTAAAAATTAACATTTTAATATTTTAAAGAAATTTAGAAATTTTAAACGAATTTTACAACAAGTATTTTCAACTATAAAGAGTATTTATTGATACTTGAAAAGTATTTTCAATAGTCCAAAGTTCGATCGATTACGTATTACGATTATTTCAACACTACAATCATCGAAAACGAAGTCTTTTTTTTTTTTGTTTCAATATGAGGAAATATCTTTTCGAAGTGTCATAGAACAATATTACGTCGCTTATTAAAAGTTTGATACTTTGTAACATAGTCATCACTCTCAAGTGATGATATATTATTAGAAAATTTTTTCTCAAAAAAATATACACAAAGTTTATTAGAATTTTAAATACTTTTTCAACTGCAATTTGTACTTTGAAAAATTGCAAACTGTATTTTATTTATATAAATAAATGATTAACAAGTGCAATCTAGCAAACGTTATAATATCCTTAATCTAACAAACAAAATATCCAAGTTAATAAATTAAAAAGTACTCAGGCTTCACGCAAGAAGCCAAGTTTTTTCATTAATAGTATGATGACATAGAGATTTCTAAGTATGATATGATACTTCTTAATATAATAAATTTAACTGTTTGTATAAAATTATTGAGTATCTACACGTTTTTGCATTTTTTATCAATCTGTCTCGAAAAGAATAATATCCCATTATAATATATCATTGCAGCACTCAAATTGAGCTTTCCCTACTAGCTTCATAATTAATTTTTTAACATTCATACATTCATACGAATTGACGTGTATTACTCTAAAAGAAAAACTTGTGTATTTTACCATGCAATAATGATAATAAATAATTCATCACGTTACGTAACATATCATAACACTAACGTAAATGTAATTATCACAAACAAGATGCTAATAACGCGGAATAGGATAATAATTTTGAAACCACGATTTTCTATATTTATGAGTATATTATAAGTAGAAAATTTTGAAACTTCCTGAGCTAAAAATATATATATATATATTCTATGCTACTAAATATATATCACTGTATAAGAAACTTTTTAAGATAAAAACCAAAATGCACATTCCATATTGCTATAAAAAATACATCTTCCAAAAATATTAGTTAAAAGAACGATATTTAATCGGAAGAATGATTACCTTTTAGTCCCCGTGGCTTCTCTGTTGAGACAGGCGGCAATCCCAAACTGACGTACGCCGCTTTCCACGCATCTCCTAACCATCAGCCTGTATCTTGGCTCGTAAACGAACAGGGGACAAGCAACGCATGGAAATGCCGTGGTGCAAACAAAAACCGCTATCTGCTCGCTGCCCAGGAGACCAAGTCCCTGGACCAGTTCTAATCGGTGGCTGGCTGCCCTGGAGGCATATTCCGCTGGTGCCACCGTTTTCAAAGCCCTCTCCACGAAGTCCGTCACTGTCTTCTGGCTGCTGGCCAAGTACTGAAAAAGCAAAGGACACTCTGCTAAGTCGACCAGAGGCCTCGCGGTCGTCCTTCTCGAGTGATGCCTTCAACATCTCGATGCCGAGATTCGTGACTTTTTCATGAGGATTTCTCAGCGCCTCCCCCCCTCCTCTCTCTCTCCTCTCTCACGACAACTTTCGAGATTATCTGGCCTCGAGCACTCACATTAATAACAAATAACGCTGTCTCAGAGGGTTGTGTTCGGTTTGCGTGGTTTGAAATGCAGTCGAATGTTGACGTTGTCAGGGTTAGAGATGTTCAATGTACGAAATTACACTTATTACGATTGTCGCGACATGAATTATGGCGTTAATACAGACGTTGTCGGGTGAAAAATTATATTGTCGAAACGAAGTTACAGATTGAATTTTTTATTGATAATTCATTCGTACATCAGAAGATTAGACTACGGATATATTCACTCATTTATAGAGAATTTGAAGATGCAAAAATGTATATAATAAAGATTAAATGAAATATCCTTTCCACAGTACTCCACAGTACTCATTGTAATAAATGAACAAAATAATAATTTTCTATCAAGCCCCATATTAAATTATATAAAAAGATATAATAATTTGCCACTGTAAATCACAAGTTTTAAGAACGAAAGTTTGTTTAATCCGATACAGGTATCTGCTTCTTTAAACAATTTCTTGAATTACGAATATAATTTTGATAACTTCCGCGGAAGATACTTCTCGTGGATCGTATCAATCAGCTGAACAAGGAAAGAAGCGAAATTGACGAATGTTTAGCGACGCGTGAAGAATGAAGGAAGAGTGTAAAGGAAAGAAGCAGGAACAACGCGGGAATAACGGTCTCGAAGCGTTGTGTAATAATGTAACGTAATACAAAGAGGCAGAGGGGGGCCGGGAAAGATACAGGATTGCGAGCCGCAAAATTTATTTAACGTCATTAACGACGATGCTCGCAGGGACAATTGGTAATGACGCCACGGACGCGGAAGCTTCTAACGGCGGCCATGGTGACCGCAAACAATAATCATTTCAATCTGCAGCATCGTTAACCGCTAGGAAGCATTATATCTCATTTATGGACAGGTGTTTCATGTTCTGAGGTTCTCTTGTCCCACGGAACGTAATCTCGAGTCAACTTGTCGCACGACTCTTTTGTACTTGTTACACAGCACCGCATCAGAATAAAACGAACATGTGCCAATATACTGGTACTGATTTACTAGTTCTAAAGAACTTAATATGTAAAGAAGATATACAAGGAATAAAATTTTAACGTTGCTTGATTTTACGAATTATTGATTAAAATGATCGAGTGTAATTCTTACATCGGCAAGAGACGTGACACACAAAGGGCAGGCAGAAGAGTAGTCCAAGCAGCGATCCAAACACATCCAGCAATACGTGTGCCCACATGGTGTTGTTACGGGTTTCCATAAGAGTCGACAGCACAGAATACAATCTAGCTCGCCCGCTGTGCCACCGGAAAGGGGTGGAAGGAGAATTTCAGCGGGTCTCGCTTCCAGTCCTGTGAAAAATAACTTTATTCAGTTACCGCGTATCTAAAACGTACCTAACTTCTAAGTTCCTAAAAGAATCATGTGATTGTAATTTGTCGAAGTTGGAATATCTCATGCAATTTTAAAAAAGACATTGATAAATCACTGCATGCGATGTGAGGTTTATATTTCTTGATTACTACTGATTAATGAAAGAAATTCAAATTTTAGTTGGAATGGATATTTCGCTGATTATTCTCATGATTTATTTCCTAAGATGTTTAAAAGTTTAAGAAATTTATCGCAATTACGTGTTCTCGTAATATTTAGCAAAGCTTCATTAAATAATTTTAAAGAAATTTAATATTCATAATATTCATAAAAGGAGTTCACCAAAGATTTAAAAATTAACGCAGATAAATGATAAAAAAAGTTTAATTCATCCTAAATGAGAACGTGAAAACGATGCAACGAGGGAATTAACAAAATCATAGAAAGAAATGAAAGAGGTTTCTTTTCCCGTTGCTCGGACGTACTGAATGAACTGTACTTTTAAATAACTCGAGGATCCGTTTATCAATGATAAGCATTCAGCCGCGAGCATCGTGGCAAATGTGCAACGCCGGTTATTAATATGAAATGTCAGATAAAACATAATCGGTTAACCTTCTCAGGCTGCAATTCGTCTTTTATAAGAAAGCATAGTCCGACGAAATCGCGTTCGACGATTAAAAACCTGCTCAACTTGAAGTTAAACAACGTTAAATCACGTTTGAACACTGTTGAAAATATTCATCGCGGGACATTAATTTATAATTAATAAATAATTTAAATACGGAAATATTTTCTTCCGCTGTTTCTTTTCATTTTCGTTAATATTAATACGAGTTGAATTGAATTACTGTAAATATTCTAATAACATAAATTACAAATATAAATTGCAAATGTAAGTATCGTTACAAAATATACTGAATAACTGAATAACACAGAATCGTTAAAATTTAAATAAACGCGAGATTTATGCGTTTACGGAACGGGAAATATTTGATTTTTGCGTACTCATAAAATATTATGTTGCAATAAAAGCGCACTTGCTGTTTCATCAATTATATCTTAATCGCTTTAAAATATCATTAATCATATTATCAATCTTATTTTAATCATTCTAAAACATTTGTAGAAGCCAATTCATTAAATATAAAATAAAAGCATAAATATAGTTGGCAGCTAATAATCGTTAATAACCAGATATTAAAACAAAACAAAGAAGAAAGAAAAGTTCCCTCAACATATTCTTCTCCAAAAGCTTACTTTTCAGCTTCTCGATATCTTGGTAGAGACGATCTAGGCCAGCCTGCAGCTTCATGTTGTTTTGTGGCGCTGTGGTTGACAGGAGTCTTCTGCTAACAGTCTGCAATGAACCAACAAGCATAATTGGATTAAGCGCGAACTTTAATCTCAAATTATTAGGATTGACACGATTAGAGCTCCTTTTCTTTGAAATACAATTCATCTTTATTCGCAACGAGACGTCGGGGTCTTGCGTAACGTTTAATGGATCGTTACGCAACCCGAGAATCTGTTCGAAACCTAATTTCTCGATATTTCGTTTCGCCTGTTTTTTCTTCTCACCGTTGCAATTACATTGCCGTTCGTGCTTAACTGGAAAAACAATGTTACTAATCGTTTTTTTTTTTTTTTAAATCGCAAATCTCAGTATTCGATCGTTGTGAAAGATAAGCAGAAAAAGATTGTGATTTTATGTATAATAGCATGGAATTAGCAATTTAATTCTTTTTCTTTTTTTCCCGAGTTATTTAATGAATTTTATCATCTTTACATTTGTCTCTGATTCTTGTAATTTACGTGGGCTGCTATTATTGTTAAACATATTTATAAATATACGTACAGAAATAAATAAAATTTAAATATTCTATTTTATTCTAATTGAACTTTTCTTCTTTTCCAAATCTAAATTAATCAACATTTCATTTTACACACACATAATAATTGATTAGAAGAATACATTAATCATTAATTAATAATAAGCAAAAATATAACAAATATACAACAAAATAAAGTAATACTAGAGGAATTACAAAGGACAAGAAAATGTAAGAACTTGTAACCGAATGATTATTGGATACCAACATAACTTATCCTAGCTACAAAATCAATAGTAATTGAAAAGATCGATTCTATATAAATTCCAACTGGTTAGCCATTTATTATCGTTTCGGTACCTCTATTTCTTGTCCATCTAATTGCAAATTGATCGTTAATTACATGCTTCTGAACACCAAGAATTGAGTACGTATGTATCTACACGTAGTGATCTGTTTCGAGTGAACAGAAGGATTAATCAAGGATAATCGAGGACTGAGATGTTGATTGTTGTTTTTGCAGTAAGTACGTATCATTTGGTGAAAAGAAAGCAACGTGACGAGGAAAAGAAACGTGAAATTAAACGAAGAAAATTGTAGTTGCTGAAATGGAACTGTGATCCAGTGCTCTATTTGTCCATTACTTGATGTTAAATTTAGTGAACTAATAAGCGATTAATCGCTCGTCGACAGTTTGAAATCACTTTCATATAGACCATATCAAATACGAAAATTTTACATTTTAAAAATTAAACGGGAGAAAAATTATTAAGAAATTGAAGGTATCTAAATGATTCACGTTTTAATTCTCACGTGATTACTTCTTTTTTCTTTAATATGTTGCACAGTTTCGCTGTTCATTAAAGTCTACCAGAAAACAATAATTGCAACAAAAATATCTCGTCGAGTGCAACAAAAAAATAATGAAGTCATCTGATAATTCAATAGCAGTATTCGAAGCCAACGTGAAACTGTACCTGAACGATGATGTCACTTTTGAAACGGCTGTTCATTTATCAAGCTATAAGTAGTTACTCTGTATTAAAAGAATGCAACGTCTAAACTCTGTTACGTAAATGAAAAATCCTTTTGAACGAAGAATAAACATTGTTTTAAACAGCTGCAGTCGATTCAATCCTACATCGTTTTACAAAAGATCTGAGATCATTGCTTTGTAATTTCTCAACTTGAAATTATGAAATTTTTAATTATTCAAATTTATGAAACTTGAATCTCACTATTTTCAGTATTCCTATTCTCTGTAAATTATATCATAAATATTTTCATTGTTAATATTGCATTTCAATTAAAATTTATGTTTCGTGAGGTAAAATATAAATGAATTATTAAAAAAAATTATTAATAACTTTATGATAAAAAATTTAATTAGAAAAATTATACTTGTTGCAAGCATCACTTTGTTAGACTTGTCGGCGATTTGCTAGGAATGCAGTCAGCTTCTTAGGTCTGATAATTTACGAGGATATATCGATAGTGATACTAACAGTGTACCACTACACTATTATTTCTACATGTATGCGTATCAGGCATCTGGGAATTTCTGCAAGGCACTAAAAAGTTTCAAAAATTCTTTTTAAGAAGGTTTACAGATCTTCATCAGTATTGGCACTGCCAGTAAAATCTATAAAATTCTCTGAGATATGATGAATGAATTTTACAAATTTAACTTTCAACTTTGTTTTACATTAAAATATCCTTAAAATATTAATAAGTATTCTTCTTATTCTTATAATATTCCAAATTTTTCATCATATCAAAAAATAAAAGTCCCTATTCCCAACTTATTAGATGTCTTTTCAATTTTTATATTAAAATTGAGAGTTAATTCTATGTTTTCCATTGTTAAAATTAGTCTAGCATTTTCTTAATTTTTACAAATTAAAAACAAAATAATATTGTAAAATAATCTTGGAATATTTTGTAATCCCTAAATATTTAATAACGCCTGATATATTAATATATTAAATACATAGGTATAGCAATTTATCACGCTAGATGATCTCACAATATGAAAAAAGCAAAAATGGAAACGGAAAGAAAGTTACGACAAAATCTTGCTTTCCCTCAATTTCGAAGTGGAAAATGAAACCAAAGAGGGGATAAAATTATCCGTCGTTGCCGTCAAAGTTATCAAAAAAATTCCTACCTGAGTGAAATCCTCTTCGCCGCCGCTGCTATTATCCTCGCAGTCAGAGGCGTTCAACGCTGCTCGACGATTCCTCTTCGGGTTCATCAGCTGGTGACGACTCCTCGTGCGCGACGCACCCTCGGTCAAGTTGTACGGGGTGCGAGATGGCAGACCGTAACGACGATATCCGGACGACAGCACATTGTACAGCACCTGGAGACAATACCAAGCGACACCTTTTGTAATTCTAATGCGGCAGAGCAGTGAAAGCGGTCTCCTCCGCGAACTGTCATCGAGGATTCACACGTTGCGCGTCGCGTCGTATCTCAGATAGAGACGTCTGTCACGAACCGATGTTCCATGCAAATGTGACCCATAAATCCTTTCAAGGGGAATATATACACTCGCCTCGGCGCGACGAAGGAAAAATTGTGCGATGTAATTGGAAACATCGTCTCCGATTGTGCGCGACTATTCAAATTGGTTTGAAAGAGAGAATGCCACTTTGTATCGCACGATTGTATCATATATAAGGTATTAATTAGATTCCATGTAGATTTAGTTTAATTAAATTTTAATCCAATATTTATTTATAGAGAGATCTACGTATCGATTTATATTATATTTCAAGGATTTCAATTTTTCATTTCACCATACTAAGTTGATGTGATTAGAAGAGTTGATTTCTCAATTATTAACGGGTAATAATTTTCTTACAATCTGTAAAACACTCAATCAATGAAAATGAATTTAACGATCACGACACCACGATGTATGTATGGGAAATCTGAAAAATGATTTTTCTTGCATAAATTTTTGTCAGCAAGTTCTTTTCAGAATATTATACGATACTATACGTAGGTAAACTCGTTCGATCATTGGAATAAATATATCTGGTATAACCTTCGAATGTTTATCATATGGTATAACAAAATGACGGAAACGTTTACAGGTATCGTATCATGACTTTCAATGAAGTTGGGAACTGCAACGAATTTTGATCTCTTGTTCACGGAGATTATTAACGAGCCCACGTGAAATTAACGAGCTTGCGACAGTCAACAACAGAGAGATATAATAAATTTTCCACTTTGTGTTTCGTCATACAAGTGGAACGTGAGATTTTCTCGAAGTAAGCGGCAGCAGACTTTGATTTCTATGACTATTATATAATATGACTTCTACAATTTTATCTTCTACAATCTGTAATAACTTCAAAGAAACAATATATCTACATCAACTGCGCAGCAGCGGTCTATATTTAATACGATACTCGATCAACTCGTAAATACCGTTAGACACAATTCCCCCGTTGTGCAAATTCAAATTCAACTACTCCGGCAAATTGGCGAATTATTTCCCTCTCGGTGTAATCTCCACTCGAAACTGGACTTTTATCGAAATACACTCAAGGAGAAAGGAACAAGAAAAAAAAAGAAAAAAATAGAACGCTTACGATAGAGTTTATCAACACTTTGAAACAAAGTGAGTTTATTTACTTTATAATCAGTACACGTACTTTATAATCAGAACTTCGTTTACGTATAAAAAAGAAAGATCACCCGTCGGTTAAATTACACCGTATTTACCTTAACTCCAAATGTGACAATTGATCATTACAACGATTATCGTTGAACAACTGAAATAACAACGCGATACTTTTTATCGTGCTTCACAACGAGTTAAACCGATACTCGATTTATCTCCGCGATATATCATTTCAAGAGCCGGCGAGGCTCTTACGTTTTCGCAGAAAAAAGGAAAAGAAAAACACGGTTGTATAATGGCGTGCAACGCTGTTTCAAAGCAACGTTTGCAAGCCTCGATCAACATCTCTTCTCTCGACGGGGAGGAAAATGGAGGACGAGCGAAAAGTACGCGGATTTAACTCTAAACGATCCGCCGGTTGCGAGTCAAGACTGAAAGAGGCGAAAGAGGCGAAAGAGGCGAAAGAGGCGAAAGAGGCGAAAGAGGCGTAGGAGGAGAGGAGCTCAACAAAATTTCACGTCACCTTGTGCAACTTCCTCCGCGATTAAGGCGTATCTGGCCACATAATAGACGAACATTATCAGCCAAAGGAAAGTGGCGGACGCGCGAATGCTTCGCGTTGTTCGCCCCGTTTGCTCGAACGCCTCGCGCGAAAAAGAATGATTCCTCCGGTCTTACATAAGTACCGGTGCAGCTTGCGTCAATGATTCTACCAGCCTCTAGATTACGTAACGACCGTTCGAAATTCAATTTGTCGTGGCTGTTCGACTCGTCTGGCGAATTCCAACCCCGGATCAACCTGGCGGCGATCGTTAAATCGAGCGTTCGCGCGATCGCAGACCAGGCCTGGTCAGACCGCGCGAGATTAATCTCCTGCGGTCTGACGTCGTAATTTAGAACGATCTATAGAACGATCTATTATACGCGAGATAGCTGGAGCAGAGGTCGTGATCGGAAGGTTCTTGTGAATTTGAAACTGGCTGTTGCGAAATTCGATTCGGTCCGATCGGTAGAATTAGATTCGACGGTTCGGTATATATTTTCAATGCTTTCAAGTTTTGCGTCAGGTATAATTTTTACGTCGATATTAACGACGATATTAGGAGCGTTGTTACGTCAAACGGTGTACGTAAAATGTTTCGTAACGTGCTTTTCTCATTCGTTATAATTGACAAGAGTCATTGAGCGAATAAAAACATTCAAGCGAGGTAGATGCTGTTTTCTGAATTGAAAATTCTCTTAAAGTTTCATTACTATTGAAGTTCTTAAAGAATATCTAATTCCTTAAATACGAAACTTTCCAATACGATGAAGTGGAATTTCAAAAATTAGAACAAAGTATCGAGGGGAAAGACACGAACTATTAGAAACAAAGAAAATTTTCCACTTCAATGCCAAACTCTAATTAGCATAACGGCAACTATAAATAATATTAAATGTCTTCAAAGTTACAATCACTCTCCGTCAACATTATAATAAACATTCAGAAGGTTGAGGAAATTTACTTCCTGTTATATTATGCAACATACCATACACATCTATACGCAGAATAGTTGATGTATTAATAAAAGGAACCATGTGTAGTTTCTTTAAAATATACATTTATCTTTATAAAATTTTCAAGAGTATCTTTTTAAAATAACTTTACTTTTAAAAAGGATGCATGCGTCATGTGCATGAAATCTTTATCTTTTCTTCATCGTTTTATCACTTAATGCTACATCGTTTCGATTGCAACAATTTATTCTATTGCGTTGGAATTGACTAGTATTTCATTTCTACCTTTTGCCGTTTTGATACTACAGCTATTCAATCGCATAGAATCATGTAACAAAAAATAATGTTTTCCAACTAAATCACTGTACCACGAATGTTCAAGTATTTTATAAAAATCAACTGAATAACTAAGTATCCTAAGTACCCAGTGGTTTCAATAAGAAATTATGCAAAGTTACATTTCTGTTTAAATTCAGTTCGTATAAATTTCTTTAGTCACGAAACCATGGAGGGAAAACGCTGGAAAATCTGTGAAAAATCCTGACTCTACAGCTGCAGTGACTTATTCGCGTCGAAAAAAAAAAAAAAACGATAGATACAACTGAAAGAGTCAAATGTATCGAGTTGCGCGCGCGATTATCGCTTGCCTTCAATGTGGACTAACCTTGGGTCAGTCACCTGGAGAGCCTTATTGGAATGCACGTTCGTTGTATCGTTGACTGACACAACGTCAACATAAATAAATAAAATTAATTCGTTCATTTTTTTTCGTTTAGTCGAAAGAACAAATTTTTTTTCACCTTCAACAGCGTAGGAACTATTCAACTAGATTATTATGTAACAAAGTATCGAATTGTATGCGTGGCTCAGCCTAATGGCCATGAAGATATTCATGAATATTATTAAGCGGAATATTTATGTCTAAGCTTTTACATCCACGAAACATGCGATCGTTTCGTTAGAAAAAAATAAGTCGAGAAAAATGATTTGTTATTGATAAACTACAGAAAATGATTTGTTATTGATAAACTGCGGATGTTCACGCGAATTGACATGATACAAAAAAATAGACCTTCGTGTGCTTTGCATGAGATATTTTCGATAGACATTTTTGTATTTTGTCGATCTTTCTTTGAACAACGAGAAGCAAAGAGCTAGCGTATAATAGTGTTTGGAGGCTGTCATACTTTTCCGAAAAAAAGGAAAAAAAGAAAAAAATAGTTTAGAGATCATTTCAAAATTGAAATGCTGTTGTTTAATCGGTAGCATTGCTTATTATACGATCGATACAAAACAGTATTTAAACAGTATCTACGTTTATGAATTAAACATTCCGTTGGTTGATTTGTAAGTCTTATTTCTTTGATATTTCAAAACATGGTATTAGTAGACAATTCAATATAAAAAAAAACTTACGTAACTAGTATGCTTATGTAAGTGATATGCTAATATTAAAACGTTTAAATAGCAAAAATGACAGGACGTGAATATTTTTAACTGCGCGTTAATCTACTTTAATCTTTAATTAATACCACTGAACATTGAGACATGGCAATTTATTCCACGTTACGTAAATTTTCAATTCGATCCGATTTTATTACTAATTTCTGTGAAGAAATTAATATATACTTTGAAGAATGATTAATTCGACTTCCAGCAGGGAAAATATGAAATGCAAGGTGAAATTAAATATCCAAAATTTTAGTAATTTTAACGAACGACTACAATCGATATTGTTTGAGCGTCAAATTTCGATCGGGCGGGTAAACTGTAAATGTTTGTGCATTTCGAAATTTCGATGAGCGCAGCTGAAGAAATTTCTAAACAAATAGAAATTCCTTTCCGCCAGTAAATATCACAAGTTTCCCATTTTCGATATTTTATGCAAATTTGAATCAAAGAAGAGTATTTCAAAGATGAAAAATTCAAACATTTTCAATTAAATGTAATCGCCGAGTTAAATCAAATACTTAAATTTCCCATAAACGCGTGCAAAATGTATAGTCTACCGATGAAGAGTTTAACTTCTTTCTAAGAAAAATGAACTTTTGTTCCTTGCTCCGAACTTTTTAATATTAATTGCATTACTAATCAGACGTACTCTCGGGAAATAAAGAAACGATTGTGCGAATACTGCCTACAACGGAAACTGGATGCGTGACATGGTCTCCGGTTAATGCCACACGATGTATGATCAGTCATCGTGATTCTTTCTCGCGCGGAATCAGATTTAATCGGATTTAATTAACCCTTTGAATCCCGCTTGGATGTGTAAATTTTTTTTTTTTTTTTTTGTCAGGCAAAGGTGACTTTTGCATCACGCTAATAAATTATAATAAACGAGTGGAGCACGACTGAAGTTTCTACCGAAGTTTTTAGTCGTACACTTTTCACCGAGAGAGAACCGTGTACTAATTTCATTCGATGAATTTACATAACTGTTATTTGCAACGGATGCGAAGGCTATTCACCTTGTTTAAAGCGGCCGCGTCGCAGAAAACAAAGTTGAGAAAGATCGTCATCGTGACTAATTAAAAGTTGGTTCGTTAACCGTGCTTTACACGCTCGTTCAATGCACAAATCTGAAAATATCGAGACGCGTAGTGTCTGTTCAACTGTCGAAGGAGATGGTGACGTTTGAAGAATGTAAAACGCGTTTCATTGTAACTCTGAGTCACGGTTTAATGCAACTCTCTTTTATCTAACGCAATGATATTCTTGCAAGAAAGTTAGTAACATAGCATCTGCTATTTACTTTTTGTCTTTTTTTTTTTATTTTCCTCGTGATTCTGAATCATAATTCAAAGCAACACTTGATGCAATATTGAATGGTGAATTTTTTACGAACGTATAAAAATCCACAATTTATTTATCATTTTAATCGAAGAGAAAGGTATTCTTCCTTAGCAAAAGTCTTTATAGATTTCATCATTCTGCTTCAAACCTATTTTACGATCATCAAAATTGTTCCTATTAGACACGCTTATCGTATTAGCTTATCCAATGCACTTATCCATTTCGTATTTAGATCGATTTGTCGTATTTAGATACGTAAAACATTCAAATTGAAATATCCAATAGGTGAAAAGAATATTTTCAAATATGTGTTTGTAAAAGGTATTCAAGAATGTATCGGCAACAGTTCGCGCGAAGAACCGCAGTCTAATGATATTCCTCGCGTTTTCACGGTGTTCTTCACGTGACGTACGATCGTTTGCGAAACGAGGAGCGCGGAGAGACGAGGAAGGAAAACAGCGGGAGAAGCGAGGAATTGGCACGAAAGTCAGAATCGAGAAGAACACGCGTCACGCAACTCGAAATGTGCACGGCTCTCCTCGAGCAGCGTGTCTACTCGCGAGTTAGTTATCATTGCCCCGGCACGGGTCACTCACCTGACGACTATCATACCGAGTCATTAACTACACCACTAGCAGCCGTAACCGGAAATGCCGTCGCGCGCAGACGTTCATTTCTTTTGTACGCGTTCGTGACTTTGCCGACGGTATCTCGGATCTCTCTTTCGCTCTTTTGTACTCGGTTCGTTCGTCTGTTCGCCAGTATCCATCGGTCGTGCATCGCTCGCGACCATATTAAAATGAGAATGAACGCTAACGGATCCCACTTCGATGGCCGAGGCCGAGGATGTTGCCCCGTGGCGAGAAATCCACGCGGATCGGAGTCGTTGACTCGTACAAGTCGAACAATTGCCGTAGAAGAGTTCTTACGTGCGTTGTAAGCGAAACATTTTCAAACTTCATTAAACTTACGCTGTAGTGAAATACGATTTTCATGATTATATTGGTAAGATTTGAGAATCAGTCTACGTTGTGTTATTAATATTGAGTAACTGAAATGTGAATATCTTACAATAACCTCATTAGTGTCGATGAAATTTCAAAATTATTTCTATGTATATAACGTTATCAGAAATGCATAAATGGTACGATGATAAAATAATTTCTTCCCCATCAGTGTCGAAATAAATCTCCATGATTACAGTTTACAACGTCACTCTAACACGTGGAATGAATTAGAAAACGTGTCGATCAAGAAAAACGTAGAAAGTTAATAACGACAGATAGGACAATCGAGATAATATTAAACGTGATAAAAAACTTTCTACTTGTGCATTTTTGAAACACTCCATCGAAGAAATCTTAATCGACTTTGTTACTTTTCCTTTCAAACTTATCGAAAAACTATAGATAAGTGAAGAGTGGAATGGCAACGGTTCTGCGTTTTTTTATTTTTCACAGGACGCGAAAGGTTAACGTTATTCGCAGGACAACGTAACATTTAGATTTCACAGAAAAATCGGCATACCTTGATCAATTCGTGACGCACAGCTTGCGGATTCTTGTCGATGGCTACGCTGATGCAAAGGGCAAACAGCGCCTCCTCGTGTCGGCCCAGAGCCGACAAAGCCACCCCTCGTCTGTAATGACCCTGTTGACAAATGACAACAAGGAAAATTAAAATCTAATCTTTCAACTAATGATCGATGTCTCGCCGGAACGAAAATATTACGAAATTTTTATTATTATGAAATATTCATAATGTTGCGAAATATCCATGCGAGATGGTAATAATGAAATTGGTTAAAATTTTTTAAATTGATGTTATTATGCTGTCAAATTGATATAAAATTTCCTTGAAATTTATACGAATTTGTAAATTTATATAATTTGTAATTTGAACGTATAAATTTATCAAATTTTTTTATCATACTTCCTGACCAATGTAATTCGAATGAACAGTTGCCTTTAATTTTTAGTTTTCACTTTACTGTACAACGGTACTGACATTTCTAGAGGCATAATTTGTGCAACGGTACCAAGATATAATAAAACCAACTATAAAAATCTTAAACGACGCACAGGCGTAGAAACAAGGAGAATTTGATCGATGAATTGAAACATTGGAAGATATGCAAATATTAATAATGGAATATCTTATACTGCGAAATAGAAAGCGTAGAATAGTTTGAAAGTTTACTCCCCTTTAACCCCTTAACCTACAACTGAGTCTGGGCTCAAAACGTAAACAGGATCGCGCAGCCTTCGGGCCACTCGACGGCTCGGCAAGTCGGTCCTAAGTTGCACCAAACGCGCACGACTTACAGAATGTAAATACATGTGTAGGATACAACTGGTTTAATTTTGTGGAATATTTGATAAGTAATTAGATAGATATGCCACTAAAGATATGCCTTATTACCAATCACTAAAATATAACATAAATCAATAACATTTATCTGCAATTCCTGAATAAATTAGCAGTTCACGTAATTAGCATAAAAAAATCAATAACAAAAAATTAATAATCTTCAATGGTACGATATCGTTCGAAATATACTAGTACATGTAATGGAACTTTGCACCTCTTGCATTCCCACGTTGTTTCACTACGTTTTTTATTTTTCGTGCAAACTTTACAAGGTCTTGATGGCCTTAATTTTGATGCTATTGGGTCGATATGTTGTAGGAAAATGAGCCCAATGTTTCGCGTGCAGTCTCTCTGGTATATCTCCGTACGAAAATTTTTATGTCAGGAGTCATCGTATAGTTCCAGATTTTACGACTATTTCTTATTTCTTTCCAAATCCAGGACTCTGGTAGTTGATCTTCGTCAGAGATATCATCGATAACTAATCGCTTGCATTTTTTTCGCACAAAACGTGTAATGTCACTATTGTTACTTTCGGTAGCAAAATCTTCTTTTTGAAAACATCTTTTGGGGATTCTTCTTCTCTAATATTTAAGAAAATATATCTCAACGTTCGAACGTGACCGAGAATAACATGTAACTGATTACGATACAGAGATAATAAGAATCTAACACGAGGCGCGACCGTCGCACGACAGGTCACGCCCGTAATATTTACATTTGGTCCGAATGATGTACCCGTAGTAATACGTTTTGGCCCGAATACAAGAGTACGAGTCTCATACGTATCCATAGGTTAAGGGGTTAACTAATTCATTGTATGAAAATTCCAAAACATTCGATATTCTTCTTTAAGTTTAAACCATGTATCTAGTTTGCGCAAAAAAAAAAGAATTTTTACGATTATTTTTATTTCTATTTTTCGCTGGATAATGTACGCCAGCTTTTTGTTTACGCTATATGACATTTCCATTGTTAACAATAATGTTATCTCGCTATGATTCAAGTTATCAATTTACGACAGTTCCATAAATAATGCAGCTATTACATTGTAAATTTCATTGAATCTATTGTAAAACATTCGTTCATTGTTTCATACTTCACATATTGTCTAATAGAACCTGATGGAATTAAGATTGAGCTATTTTTGTTTCGAGATTATGATAATAATGATAATAATAACAATAAAAAACAGAGATAAGTTTAACAAAAGGAATAAATTTAGGAATTACCATTTTGTGATCAAAAAAGATCAAAACATTGTTAATAGTAAGTTATAATAATTACAACAATATTTATTAGAAATATTAATTAAATTTAACTAGATTTCCATAAAATCGATTGAATCAACTGAAGAAAAATTCCTCCTATTTGTCACGCTCTTGAACAAAGTTTCTGCTTTGGATTAAAAATTTGATCCAAGTCTCGGATCTCAGTTAGAAATAATACGTCACACGTGGATTGGATGAGTTTGGATCAAAATTGGGTTAAGGGTGGAAACACGCTGCCTCATATGTTATGGTTGTCCCCATGTAAAAAAATTCGATTGACTATGCTTCTATATAGTTAATTATGGTAATCATTTATAATTTCTTTTTATGTATCACTTTTATATCGTACACTTATAATGTACAGTTATAATTATAGCCATCTAGTTCATAATTTAGTAATTGTGGGTCAAATATCTTCTCATTTGACTCAAATATTAATTGTAATAACTCAAGTGTCAATAAGAAAAAGTCCATATGCACATTACTACTCAAAAGTCCTTTATGAAATTTTAACATTGCACGTACGTATATTTTGTAATACAATTGTTGGTATGTTAAGACTTTAAAGACTTCATTAAGATATCACTCCATTTTTCAAAGGCGTTCGAGCGGGGATATATCATCATTTCTTTGTGCGATACGTTGGATTTGCTTTTAAATAATCTTCATCCACTTTAAATTTAATTACACAACGCAAAGTATTAGGATATTATTTATCAAAATAATATCCTACGTTCTACCTGATATCTCATTTCACAGAAACTAAAAGATAAATTAAAACGCCCAACAAGTTATACACATAACGCAAGTTATCTGCACGTTCATTGCACGCCGCATGCCATTTTAACTCGATAATGTACCATGACAGAAAAACGTTTCTCACCTTGCCCCAGTCCGGTCGCAGTCTTACTGCATGATCAGCATCCGTGAGGGAGGCTTGAGGCCTATTCAGCAGGAATAAAACGTGAGCCCTGTTGCTAAGATGGAGTGGGCTGTTTGGCGCTGAAACAGGAGAAAACACGAACGTAAAGTATGGCTGGGATGTTGACTCCAGCGAGCACAGACGGGAATTCTCTTGGCAACAAGATCGTCCCTTGTGTGTCGCCACACAAAACCTTTCCCTCTGATTAAATTGGGCGAAAGATTTCGCGGAATAATCGTGAAGAACTTTTAAATCAACATTTCTAAACTTTCTGACATTTTTAAAAATTTCACTCGACGATTATTCCTTCTTTTTTTGTATATTTTCTAGTTTGCTAATTTCTTTTTACCAAAAATTTCTATTAAGAGTTTGAAGATCGACTTTATTCTTTGCAAACAGGATTATATAATAATAATTTATTACGAAATATTTCTTTTATTCTTTCCAATTTCAAAAATATAATTTTAATATCTCCTATAATTTTCTTGATAATGGTAGCTAGCACATATAATTCTATTTCCAAATTTTATTCAATTTATTCCATAATTATTGCTCAAAATAAAAATTTAGACACTGTATTTGTAGCGCTTGAAGATAAAAAAAAGTATATATTTTTAAATTCCATATATATTATAGAATTTAAGTTTTCCATAAAAGTTGGCATTTCATATGAAACGAAATTTGATCTTTTTTTTTTTTTATTAAAAAAACAATGAACAAAACGTGAACGTCACAAAAAAAAAAAAAAAAAAAGGAAATACAATATAAATTACAGAGTCCGTGTGTTTCTACGGCGCCAAGACTCGCTTAAGTCCATGCACATAAGTGTCAAACGACCTCCCGATGAATACAAAAATCCGTCCGACTGACTGACACTCTCTAAATAACAACGTAAGTCTAATTTTTATATCGTCATTCGACAAACGTTCGCGTCATCGAGATTTCACGATGAAAATGTTGATCGTTCGAGCATCTGAATAATGTATAAAAGAGTTCGTAAATTAAGAAATTAGCCAGCAGTCGTAGAATCGTTAATTATTATCTTGTGAAAAAAAAATAACGGGAATCGGTAGCTTCTTCGTTCGATAATAATAATAATAATAATAATAATAATAATAATAATAATAATAATAACAACAATAATAATACACATCACGAAATTCAATGAAACAAAATAATGATAATAATTGTCTAATCGAGGCAATCTGTGTTATGCAATGCTAACGTAGACATTTCTTTCCCGATCCATTCCGAAGGCGTGTTATGTGTTAAATAACATTTTTTTCTTTCATTGATTCAACCTTCGACGAGATTTAATCCAAGGAATATGAAACATTACTCGTGAAAACATCAAGATTCATGAAGAATGCACAACGATCTTGGCGAGTTTTGCAATTAACATGATTGGATTACACCGTAGTAATTAATTAGCTTATTAAACTTATTATCAAAGTGTGACATAGTACTATAGTATACTATTACCTACCAGGACTTTTTACAATATAGTATTAATAATATACAGAATTTATTTTGGATTTTTCAATAATATTCAGTACTTTTTTACTATTGTAGATGATAAAAATTTTAAAATTCCATGTGCATATATTGTAATACAATATATTTACAGATCTTTTGTTGCATAAAGTGTTATTCAGTATTTCCAGTTTTGAAACAGAAATAGCACTTGTAGATCTGATAATGGTGCAATGTTTGAGTGGATGAATTTTGCTACGTTCTACGATCAAAACTGAGTGTCTGTCTACGTAAAGATTCGTGAGAATTACTGATGCACAGTGTGGTTCTGAGAAACATTCGTCACGACGCAAAATTTTAGTAACATGTACACTGAGAAGATGATGTAGATTCAGAAGATCATTTAAAACGTTAAAATTCAAACACAGAAGAAAGCATAAAATTGTTCTATAATTTCTAACTTCAACATTCTAATCTGGTTCATCGTTACGCGAATTCCATTTTAAATTGAACGGAATATGTCGATAAAAAGCAAAGTTTATGTTTTCTACATCTCATCTATCACAATAAGGAAGAAGCAGTTCTGTCCGAACGTGTTGAGCAAACGAAATCTTCCACAAAGAAGAAATACATTACCTAACGCAACGTTTATGTAAGTGCGTTGCTCGAAGACTTCCGTTGCACGTTGATTGATGTGTAAAAAAACAAAACAAAAAAAAAAAACCAAAAAAAATTCCTCGCGTAGATACGATTAATACGGGATTATGGTATTAAACGGAGCTATTAGACGTTAGTCGGAAATAAACGAAACGGTTTCACTCTCATGTTACTCCTCTCGTGAGCGTCGATCAAACGGATCGGTCAAATGCAGCGGTTTCATCCTATAATTTGCTCAAGGTAAAGTTTACTATGGAAGTAGACGCTCGTGTGCGAGCCGAATGCGCGTAGTCACGTTGCAAGAACGTCGTGTAACTTTCTCAAAATAGGTTTGCACGCGGTCAGAATTCCCATGGTATTTACTCTTCTTCAAAACCGCGTGCATACGATTGAAACGAACGAAATATTCACCGTTCCTTCGCGTTTGTGACAGTTCATTTCGATCGAAATATACGTTACTAATACAAACAAAAAAAAAAAAAAAGTTTCGTTAATAGTAAATTAATATAACATACACGAGATGGTATATTATTTTTTTTTTTTAATTATTAGCTATTTCTTTGTGCTTTATTGCAACTTTAAATTTTGATTAAACATCATCACGATATTAAGTTAAATCAATAATTGTTAACGGTTTAATTTTGATTCTTTTAGATGGTACAGATACGTGTAACATTGTAAGTGAAAAATTCGAATTTCTAACTCGAATCTATCACGTACAATAAACAGCAAAGTATAATACAAACCTACTCACGTGTGCCAAATTAACAAATACATAAGAAGCTTACAATTGCAGCTATAAAAGAAAAATGACAAAAAATTGTTGAAGTTTCACATATTGCCGAGGATGTGCTAACAAATCTAACTGCTAACGTCATTTCAAATAATCCAACCATTTTTAAAATCTCCACTTTACGAATAATAACATATACATCTATCTGAGATATAATGCTCGTAGCATAAAAAAGAAAATCTCAAAATTCGTATATCTAAAATATACAAATATTTACGACCAAAGACTTTGCTTCTGTTGGAAGCTGCTAGAAGAACTCACCATCTGCTCCACGATTCTGCTATCCTTCAATCGCTGATGGATGACAAAGCGACCCGGTTAATCGGGCATTCATACATTGTCGCAAGGCTGGATGTCGCGCACGCGACAATCCGCGAAACGCGTTTAAAGAAGATTTACGACGCGAACGCGAGCCGCGCGGCCAGCGTTGATAAATGAAGCTCGATGAATTGGTTCGACTTGGCATTGGTCGGTGATCGTGCGTGCCGGAAATTCGTCCTCGGCCAGGCAAGGGCCTCTACCCGCGAAGGCAATGACATTGTTCACAATGCCAGGATGCAGTCGCGCCTGCATCGGCCGATGCCACCGCTCGAATTGCACGCTCGTCACTCTTGCGAGGCTTTCCTCCGCTTGTCTCGTGTGGCTCGCACTCGTTTGGCTGACACGGATTATGACAGTGACGGTTCGGCGTGAAGAATGGCGATTTTACGGTCGAACGGCGAAGTGAATTGGCCACGTTACAGTTGTTTTTTTGCTCTACCGCGCAGACTTTATACGAATTTGCCAGTTGCGCAGGAGCATTCTGCCTTGGTAATAAAATTCAGAAAGACTTGAGGTTTGAAAATTCTGAAAAGACTTTGAGTCTGAATCTTTTGCCTTTCCTCAAATTATTATTTTCATTCTTTGTTGAAAAAAGAAGAATTTTTGCTAGAGTAACGTAACATTGGGACATTAAGATGCTTGGAAAGTAAAGTTTCGAATAAAGAATATTGTATTTAAATTGAAAAATACTTTTGAACAAATAGTTGGAGACCGGCTTTTGAATTAATGTTTACCTGTACAATTGATTAAAAACGAAATTAAAAAATTATATAAATTATCAATCTGTGCAGTTATAAACAAACAGAAATATAAACACACAGAAATTTAACTATGCAGATTTCTAAATTTGCTTTCGAATTAATGACGACGACGTCAGCGCGAAGAATTGCACTGTATATAAAAAATATACACGTGTAAAGAAGTTTAATATCCCCAACAATGCTTTCCGAATGCAATTTCGCGAGCGAGAGGAGCGTTTACATTCGACTTAACGAGTAAGCGTGGCTCGTAAATTCCCCGGTTAAAAATTCCATATCCTTCGAGAAAGAAAGAGCCAACATCGAAACGACGTTTACAACTTTAAACAGGAATAACGTTCAACTTTGACTGCAGTCTACGGAGAACGGTTGTAAAAGAAGTATAAAACTGTCTTCTTTCTTCGTGAGGTCATCGTCGAAAATTGTTTTACAAGATTCTGGAAAGGCGTTCGAAGAACGTCGAAACATCATTGCGGAAGTTTTCTCTTTATAATAGTTAAATTCAACTTAGATAAATTAAGTTTAAGTTAGACAGATTGAATTTAATTAAATGATATTTAAATCGGATAAATTTATAAAACCAACCACAGTCTCCTTGCTGTTACATATTTAAAAATTTCACTCCTTGTACTCGAACGCTTCGTAAGAGAACCAAAAGTGCAACGCGATACGAAAAGGAGTAAAAAAAGTCATTAAAAAACACGACCAATCAGTTTCGATTCGAGCCGCGCTCCACTTCGAAGGAAGACAAAAGACCTTGTGAGCGCGTCGCACGAGGACAGGATGTCGGGTTCAGTCGATAGGAGTTCGTTCCGAGAACGAGTTACAAGCCTGCAATCCCTCGGCAACACTTTCACACAGACGCTAGTAATAATCTGCCCACGCGAGTGTATGCCGAAGAGCAGCAAAGAAAGAAAGAAAATCGTTCAACCAAGCGCAGAACATTGCCACCTCTTTTTTTTTCGGACAAATAGACCCTTACAAATCTGTAAACGCGTGTCGTTCGAGCGTTTCTTCTCTGTAAAACAGATGTAGAAGGGATTAGAAGCTGATACAAGCAACGAACCTTTTTCTTGAACGTTCTTCAACGAATGGAATGCCAACGAACGAGATCCAGATGTTCGTTAAATTGGCCCGATGAATCAGCACGGGGGGGTCCGCAGGGGGTGAAAGTGTCACTGGAATTTTGAATCACTCCTCGAGGAATTTTTTTTGCTCCGATTCGAAAATAGAAATTCTGGAATGTTTTTTGAATCATGGATATGAGGAGAGTGATAAATTGAAGTATGGTATTTAATTTAGAGTAGAAACACGAGAAATTCTATTTATATTCATTTTTATTCTTACATCGTCTTAAAATTGTTTGTCAGTATTGCGACAATAATAATTGTCTCTTACTTTCTGTATCCTGTTGATACTGAAGTTATTCAAAATTAGAAATTCTAAAATACTTTTTGATGAATTCCGAATTGAAGTATTTAGAATAATCCAAGATCATGATCATACAGAGTGATTCACGTAACAATGTTAATGATAATTGTTTGCTATTAGTGATGATTAGAAGAATCTATTGGTTTTTCGTAAAAGCTTGTATAAATTTAAAAAGAACTCTAAAGGGGTTAATATTGCAGTCACAGTGAATAGCAAAGTCGTAGATGTATAATTACCCATCAAATTTATACAATAGCAAGGAAGTTGTGACCTAGTTAATTTCAATCATGAAAATTAATCACTCGTAGCTAATAAATCTAGAAATATTTGCAATGAATTAAATCGATCGTATTATATTATTTCTTGTCTATAGAGTCGAGTAGCAAGGTGCAGACCGAGTAATCGATTACACACTTACCCCGCTTGCTTAATCAACTTGATTACAGTTAAAGAGTTGCGTTAACGAGTTTAACAACCGTACGTCTGGTTGCCGATTTATTTCTTCTCGGAATAACATGTGTCTCGAGCTGCTCGTAAAGAGTAGAAAAATTTCTATTTTCGTTGAAATTTGTGCTTTTAGAATGCTTGAATTGTTACGATTTCATTAAAACGAAAAGATACTACTGTAGAACGTAGTGAACATTAAATAATTATCTTTTAATTTCTTATACTTGTTTTCAATATCGCAATAACAACAATTCTCGCATGTATTATATAATTAGTCATTACGATAATCGTATTTGTGTTTTAAATTCAACAAAATTTACAAATTTCAAATATTGAGAAATGCATTAAATCTTAAAATTTTTACTCAAATGAGAGAGAGGATATTTTCTTCAAATTTTTATACGACAAGATATCGGGATCATCGATATTTTTTAAATGGAACAACGCTTTTTGTATAGTGATAAAATGCATCTACCTGCTTTTTCTAATCACGATGTTTCGTGAAAGGAAAAAGTATTTATCCTGGAGTGCATAGAGTAAATCAATATTGGCGATATAGCATCACCGATTTAAGGCTTCACGGTCATTGAAACGTTCCCCTCGACGACACGCTACCGCGCAGTTTTGCAAGCCTTGCGAAAATCGTTTCGAAACTACAAACTTTGTTACTGACGACGTAATTAATTCATAAATGCAATAATTTTCTTGATTACACGTCAGAAATAATTGAAAAATGGTGTTGTCGAAAAAAGCTAATGAATAAAAACAGCATTCATTCGTCGTGAATTAATTATGCTAGAAAAAACGTCGTTCGTAAAATCTTGTGCGAAAGAAATTACTGTTGGCAAGAAACAAGAAACGAGAAAATGGATAGGAAGCAATATTGCCAAGCAATATATTAATTAGACACATGACCACGAAGGAAATCGAAGAATTGGAGCGCTAAAACGATTTAGTTCGTGTCTCGCGACTCGAGAGATATAAATGACTAGTAGAGTCTTTCGATAAACGTTGAATGGCGGGGAAAACGAAATTGTTTAAAGCAGCTGGCAACGGTATGAATGGCGATAAAACTTGTGAAAAACGAAGGAACAATAAGAAATGATAAATGGCCTGTGCAAGGAACAAGAAAATAAAGTCGGATATCATTAACTGATAGATTTATGCAGATGTAGGTATAATATTTATATTTTTACAAAGATGATTAATGAAATGAACTTAACATAGATATTTGTTTCATCTATAAAAAAAATTCTAACAGTCTGTGTATTAAAATCACAGTATTTTAGTCAAAAATTAAATTGAAATTTTTAAATACTAAAATACTAAAATTCAATAGGGGAATACAATTCTCACGACGTGGAGACAGGATGTAGTATAGTACCTCAGGACCATGAGGTAATTGTCAAAAATCTCTCACGGGTCTGACTGTACAGAGTGTAGGAAAAACATACACTTTCCGATCTCTTGACTGGAAAGGACAGAGTGAGAGTATAAAAGGGCCGATTCCAACGCGTCGAGGTGCCAGTAATCCTAAGTTTACCATTAGGAGGTCTACGTCTTGTAAGTCTTCCCGCGTGTACAGCCCGATCGTTTCCTACTTCGCTCTTGCGACAAGCGGATAGTAAAAATAATTATCGGTTGAACATTGCATCTCTGTATATATATTATTAGTGTAAATAAAAAGTTATTGAAAACACTAAACAATTAATAATTAAATACATTAAATCCAATCAAATTTTATAAATTTTTCAACTAGAGGGTTAATAAACTTGATCCAATTTGATGACGTTTCATCATAAATTTAATTAAATAATATTTAAATGTTAAGAAATATAAATGTTCATTTTGATGGACAAATTATTCAAGAAATAACTATAATTAACAACAGTGAAATTTAATATTTCATCGATTATAAATTGATAAGACATTGTCAAACCGAAAACTACAGAAACCAACAGTGACCGGTACAAACAGAAATCCAACTAGAAAAATCATAAAAATTTGAAATATTAAATTCCAAGATCTTGAAGCCAAGAAAACAATCTAGACTACAATATAGTACAGAACTGGCGCTTCAGGCCATTGTAGAACAACAGTGTCACGAGCTATGTATATTATGACTTGAGCTCGTAACATCCTTCAACCTATTTCAACCTATCAAAGTTTAAAGTCTATGATCTTGAAGTTACGTGATCTACCCTTTACAAGGGGAGCATGGAGTTTCCAGGTCCACGATCTAGGCACACGTCTCGATAAACCACTGGTCCGTGGGACCTAATAATCCACGATCCAAGTGTCACGATATACCCGTCCTGAACTGCCATTCGAGCGTATGACCTCGTAATCCACGATATCGGAATTTACAACCAACTTCTCACTGTAGAATCTTGCGATTCAGAGTTTCATATTTGTGGGATCTATTCCAATATCATCGCCGAGCCAAAGGATTTCGTCAACGCCGCGACTGTAATCTACGAGTTCAGAATCTTAGATATCGCATTCTGGATCTTGGACAGTGAACCAGAGATCTTGACTTCTCTCGCATGTCTAGAATCTTGGAAATGCGGGGTGCAGAATTTAGGACTCTAGAAATGAATTCAGGCCTTCACCTTGTTACATCTGATATTATTGGGTCATTGAAAATCATAAAAATTTTTGGTGAGTTAGAAGTTTAGTCAGTCAATTCATTTATTAGTTTTGTTATTAATCTCTATCGCGAAGAACGTCAAATAAACCCTTAATAAATTTTTAATTATTTAATTATTCAGACCTAAATTTTAGTTATTTGATAGTTATCTATGACTTGACGATATTATTTGAAGATTGAAAGTTCCAATTAAATGCCCATTGATTCAGGATCTATAGTCTGGAGTCTACCAACAAGTTCAAAATCGTAAATATTTCACGTATCAGTAATAGTTTGAAACTACGAACTATAATTGAAACTATAATTGAAAGTTTACGACTATGAGATCATGGATTACGTGGCTCGATGGTCCAAGTGGTTCATCAACAAGTAGTTTATCTATGTATATTTGTATTAACAGGTTTTGGATCTATAATAACAATGTTTTTCGAACTTTAGAGTTCCATAGCTATTTAAAGATATTTCGATGATAACTACATATAACTTTTTTTTTGGAAGTTCTTGTCACGATAACGTATCAAATCGACTCTCACCAGCCACGGTCTCAGGTAATAAATCTCATTGCGTTGCAATTACAGAAATTCGTCGTAACTTTAATTATGTTTCATTTCGTTAACTAGAAACTTCGTCATCGAGTTAAGGATCTCGCTGGAAACTTTAATAGTAGTTTCGGTGAATTTTGCTTCCAAGTTAATCAACCAGTCAACCAAGTACCGCGTAGTTTCTCCGATCGATGAAACACATTACATTAATCGAAAAACGACACGTAAAACGCTGCTCTACTGCTTGAAATGTTGTTCTAATTGCGACTACCGTCATGGTTGTTCCCATTTCCCACGCATACGTGTGTTTTCAAAAATAATGTCGCGTCGTAGAGTGGAACTTGGTATCGATCGACGAACATTATCATTATTTATACATACGATGAATACCTGTTACACTTATTAAGAAAGTTTCGTTCGAGTAAACTTATAAGTTACGCGCTATAAGCTTTTTTATAAACTATTCCAGAGAAGAAAATGAACGATGTCGAAATAAGATTGCACGTTTGTGTAATTGCAATGTTAATTGTAATTTATGATATTTATAACGTGCTCGGGTCAAACGTATGTAGAATATATCTTTATTTATCTTAAAGTGCGAAGTTCGTTGGATCGACTTGCAAAGAACGTTTATTTATTTCTTTCCGGTCCTGTTTTATGGATTCAATATTGAAATTTTCAAACAAAATATTGAAAGTAGAAAGAATCTGTTTTTAAATAAATTTCTAAATTTTAAATGAATCCTTTCAAAAAAGTACGGTTCCTCGAACGAAAAATTCAAGAAAAGAAATTTCAAATAGATCATTTCCCGGATAAAATTCCCCCAAAAATGTAATTCTTCTCCGCGTTATAACTTGAATTTAATAATTTTCAAGCTGCAAATTTTCACACGTTGCTAAAAAAAAAAAAAAAAAAAACAAAATTTTTAAGTACGAAAAATTCGAACGTTTACCAAACAGAACGAATTAACGCGCATTTCTTCAGCCGCGTTCGTGATTTGCATAAATATTCGCAGTTTAGTTGTTAGTATGCAGAAAAGTGTGCGGCTATGGAATACGAGCGAGTAAAAGAAACGACGACAGCGGTCGAATGAACGAAACGAGACGGACAACCGTAGGCAGGAAGACGGGAGAAAGAGATAAAGGTCGAGTTCGAGAAGCGAGTTAACAGGCCCCCGCCGTACCTCGTGCAGACGAGCAACGAGCAGCAGCAGCAGCAGCAGCAGCAGCAGCAACGACAAGCGCAAGCACGACGATGAAGTACGCGGCCGGGTGACCGACCTTTACGTAACGCTTGGTTGTTTGCGCCGGAACGGCTGACGTCCATTCGATCCAACGACGATGCGTCGCCCGATGCAGCTGCACCAGCATCGGTGTCGGAGAGAAGAGACCAAAAGACTCTCCCTTCCGCGGCTCACCCCCTGCCCACCACCACCCCGCGGCCCGACTGCCGTCTGATCAAACCAACGGACGACTACCTGCGATCGTGCTCTACTATCGCGGAGGTTGCCTTTAACTCTTGGGTATTACGGGCATTGAAACGTACGCAAACGTATTTGTTACGAAGACTAATATCGATCGAATTATTACGTACACATACAGGTGTTACGTAAAGTTCAAATCCAATCGTTCTCGTTTCATGTATCAAATAACAATGAATTTTAAAAGTAGTAGTAGATGCGTTAAAAAATATAAACGGAGATGATCGATATCTGCAATAATATCTTAATACACATTGTCTTCCTTATTAATTATCAATTTGTCAAAAGACATGCAGTTCTAATTTTTTATCTAGTATTTAATATAGACACTTCAAATCGAAGAGTAATAAATCTGCTCTATACTTGACACGGTATAACAAATCATCACGTAAAAAGATTGAAAAAGAAAAAAAGTCACAAGGTAAGTGGCACGGCGAATCAAACGTGAAACGCGAATAAAAGCAGTCAAAGACTTTCGCACGGTACCACGTGCGTACGATCCAATAAACGCACGATACATAACGCGAAAGCGATAGCAGCAAGTTGGCCAGACGTAAGACAGCGTATCAACAACGCGCGCTATACCTACTAGCTTATATTCCCTCCTTCTATTCTGGCAACGATCAATAATGCTCCACGTGGTGGAACGTGCGCCGAGACGAGCAGCGTCCCTTGACACGCCACTTGCCAAAGTGATCTTGCCGCGCGTTTCTTTCCGTACGCGTCGGTTTGCATCATCCACGGAAATCGTACAGACTCCGTACGGACGTGCCGTTTTCCGTACAGCATCTCCAACGATCGTGGCCAATTTGCTCCTGCTGCTACGTAGAAGACGGAATCGCAATGTTTCCCGGATGTTTTCGCGGGCCAAAATAATCGCAACGAATCGAAAGTCTTGCGCAACAGAACCGTAGCACACACACACACACACACACATACACATACTGACGGAAACGCGACAAGGTTTCACGATAAGGATGAACGATTGTTTTCCCCGTGCAATGATGTCACTCGTCATATCGAGAGAGACTGTCAGCGTGTTCAACGTGGACGTTCATTTTTGTGAAAATTTATATCTTTAGTGTAATTAATTCTTCAGAGACGACGACGACGACGACGATCGTATTGTTGAACAATCTGTTCTAGATTGTTTAATACCTTTTTATAGCTATAGAAAATAACGTGCCCATACCTTCGTGTGACAAATTTTGAAATTTATTTCTCCGAATATTACATGTTCCGACATTATGAGGACAAATATTTAAATATTGTTCATTTTATACATTATATTGCACACTGTTAGTTACAGATATTAGCACTGAATCGGCAATGACGAAGATGAATCACGTTTAGTCAAAGACCAGAACTAATTTGATTTTTATTAATCATTATGCGATGCGATGATGTATAATAATGATCATCGAGATTACTAATAATAATAAGTGAAATTACTGTCGTTCTTCTGGTATGAGGAAATGATGTATCTGTGAATATAAAATAAAGTCATCGAAACTAACTTAGATATTAGTTTGCAGAAATACAAGCTATTATAAAAAAATATTAATTGACGGATGTAATATTGTAATATTTTGAATTTTTCAATATTATAATAGCAGAGTTCATAATGTCTGACAATAATTTCGGTGAAAGTATAAACAGCCAGCAATTTGTAAATAGACATTTCTATATAGCAATTATTACGATTAAGATATCTAGAAATAATATCTTACATCAAATAATTACGTGTTGTTACAGTCAAATTCATAGTTTAAAATCACTAGGTTCGACGAAAACACAGGAGAAACGTGTAATCTTTTAACTTTAAAAATACGTAAATACTTCGGATAGAACGTCATTTCTCGATATTTGCCGTATAGAAATCACTGAAACAGTTTGCAGCGTTTAAATTATTTTCAACGAATGGCAACAGCAGACGGTTGGAAATTGGAGCGGACGTCTTTTGCATTTCAAACAACCAAACTTTCAAACCTAACGAAATGTATACATAATCGATGAAAATGGCAGAGAATGGCGACGTTGTTGCTGCAACGACGAGCGAGTGCGTGAAGCAAAGCGCGGAAATCATTGTTTACCGTCAGCTGATACGTTTCACCAACGTGTCGTACCAGTTGTAAACGGTGACATTATGTAACGATACTTTGCAGGTATAATAAACGATAGCCATTAGCCAGCCACGACTGGACGTTTTCTGATCGTTTTACAAATTGAATTCCACTTTACGGCATTACGTTTGACCGCTGAAATGCGACGACTACGTAACGTGGTAGCGTTTTCGAAAATTATGCGCCACGGAAGTATTCGAACCCTCATGATTTTCTGGCGGAGAAAGTCAAAGTATAATTGAGTATAATTAAAGGGTTTGGAGCAGCTGCTTTTAATACATTTTTTTCTTACATGCCGTTTCAATAAATTGCTATTTTTTTGCAAACAATATATCAAACTTAATTATTATGAAAACTCTGAAAAGTCTGAATTCAATGTCTGACGCAAAGGTACGAATGCTTCTGTGACTCGTGCACGCTACATCTGATATATTTCTCCTATCTATATTTTATTTCCCGTGTTTACTCTCTTTCTATTTCAACTGCTCTCTTTCAAAACACTTGCTTCATCAAATCAAATTATGTATAATAAAAGCAACAGAGAAGCACGCTTACTTCCACAGATAACTACCTTTCGAGCAATTTATTTCTATCTAAAGCGAAAGATTGCTGTCTCCTTGAAAGGGGACTACTTCCTTCGTGAGTCATAAGAATAGTACCAAAATATCCCCTGAAGAGCAATCTAATCTACTTTCGACTTCCCTCCGAGAATATTCTGAAAATTCTATCAAAATAGAAAATGTCCTCGAAAACGATCAGATAATTGCAATTGCCACGTGTTGGGAACCGAAGGAACAGAGCAGGTAGCTTTCTCCGAGGCAAGAAAGCGACGATATCCGCTGACCGGCCTCACGGTTTCGCTCCGCACAGACACACGGCCATTTTTCACGGTCAAGTACCGCTCCGCTGATGCTTTCGTTCGATCGAGTTTCCTGGCTGTCTCTGACCTACTCTCCCGGCCTCCTTGACGCCGCCACTTCAGCTGCAGTATTCTTCAGTTCTTCGAAACAGTCGACGCGTACAGATAACCGACCGACGGACAAATCGTAGATGCAATGACTAGCTATGGGCCATGAAACAGTTCGAATCGCTTCTGATACGATCGATGTACCTCGAAAGTCTCTCGAAAGTCTCGATTAGACTCGAGTCACAAAAATTTCTACTAATCTTGAAGTCCACCTTAACGTGGAAGTCTCGGAGATTCAGACGGATGATCGATGATTCAAAACTTTTGGCTATTCCATCTTGGAATAGTCTTCGAACTCTTGATTAGTCTTGAACCTTAAAAATTTTTATTAGTCTTGAGTGAAAATCTTTAGCAGTCTCGAGCCTTGAAAGTCTCAAACGTGTTGATAGTTGATAGATATTCGTTGTTCAGAGCTTTTGAAAATCTTGGTTTTGATTAGTCTTGAAGGCCTTAGTTTTTAACTTTTTAAGACAGATTTCAGAAATAACTGGCCGGGAGAAGATTTTCAGGTACAAGAAGAATCATCGAAACGAAAGTGGAAGCTCGCGAGAAGTAGTTAGACAACGAGTTGCGAAGTAATCGCAGATTCGTCTTCAAGTCACGCAATTCCTTGGAAACCCAGATTACTTCCTATCGATAACGACTTCCTAGAGGGGACATTTTCAGTCGTGGTTTGAGAACTTTTGATACAGAACCGTGATTTCTCCGAAGTTCCTTTGTTACTTCATATTCGATAGTATCAGATTAGAGTAGAGTTTGTAAGAATAAATACGAATAATAGCTGAGAAGAATAATTCTGAAGTTTACAGAACGACAGTGTTAAACTTGTGAATTAAATTTTGGTACTTCAATGTATAAATCGGATATTTAAAACAATCAAACGCAATACATTTTTACTGTTTTCACACTATCCGATTGATTACAATTTTGCAACAATATTTTAATTCACGAATCGATCATTCCCAAACACCCAGCGACAACTTGACTTCATCTCGCGCAACGAATTGAGTATTAAACGTCCTCAATGAAAGATCATTGCGCAATTACGTAACTTGCATAATCTACTCCAACTTCCAATTGGTAGGAACGTGTACTTAAAGAACGCTCTATATTTCGTCCAGACATACATAGTCACGTGAAACGGTAATTCCCTTTCACCGTAATGCGTCCACGTGCAAAGAAACCTCTCTCTTACTAACAGCCTCTGCATCAAATTTCCTACCAACCGGACCGAACCGTTTCCATCCTAAACGGACAACTCTGAACTTTTTGTTTACAAGCGGTTCTAATTTTACACTCTTCCAACTTGGAGAGCAAATTGGAAGCCAACGCTTAATAACTTTATAACCCGCCGCTATTAATCATTTCTCTGATCCACGATCTTCTCCGCTGAAGCTGCGCGATAAATTCTCAACTAGAGGCGCAACCTATCATTTCTGCCAATCGTCTGCCAATTTCCAATTTCTCGGCCACAATCCGCGGTGTATTTTGGCGAGAGTGGAAGCCGTTTATCGTTGGAAACTCGCAAGGAGCGCCGCAAGGTAGCAAGCCGAACGAGCCCGCATCAAGAACGCCTATGACTCTTCCGGCACGGTAACTAATCGCAAATGAACACGACCAATAACAAGCTAGTTACGGTAGACCTTCAGCGAAATCGCCTCCGACTCCTCGGTGACTACGAAACGGACCTGATACACGTTCGTGCCTCTCGATGCAGTAGTTGCAGATCGATATTAATAAATTAGGGAGAAACGTAAGTTCTTTGTTAGGTAAGTTAGTAATATTAGGTACAGTTTTATATATAGCAGTATGCATAAATAGAACGGAATGAAGGAATAGAAATATAAAGGTGGGCATCTTTCTCTCACTCAAATGAATATACTCTAATTTATGAATTAAAAATTGTGAAGTGATGTTGGAAGAACAGTTTGATACGTGACTTATGCTAATAAAGTGTAAAACAAAGTATCCTCTTGAATGTGAAGTTGCATTTTCTTTAACTTGTGTCAATTTGGTACGTTCTGATATGTAGACACGTAAAACCTCAATGTATTCTGTACGTCCATTTGTTACTTGTGAACAAATGGTACACAGCCACTAACGGTATTAATTTTTACTATCTTCAAAGAGAATGAAGAGATAAAAGACAAAGTTAAAGATTTTTTATCCAATTTGTTAAATTAATAATGACGATCAATGAAAATTAATAATAATTTTTGTATTGGGCACTCTACTCTAATTATAAGATTACATTTAATAAAATTATCACCATATCGTTTGTTTTTTAAAATATATCTGTAATCTTGACACAAGATTCGCAACAACCAAAATACATTCACAGTCATTCCTACAAATACTTTGTCTCTTTCACTGAGCTATAAACAGATTATCAAACCAATTACGTTCCAACAATTGCATCCACTTCAAACATTTGACTGAACCGTTATGCCCGTTTAATATTATGGCTAATATTAAACGGATTCAAAGCAGAGGCTAACGTGGATGGCTAACGTCGTGCTTCAGAGGAGTCACACGCGCCTGCTTCGCCATATATCCGCCACTTTAAGAACAAACCGTTTAATTTCGTTCGTTCGTTCGTTCGTTCCACCACGTTTTATGCGTAGCGCTCGTCCTTACATAACGCTTTTTATTATGTAATTGACAGAAACGTCGACCCTGCGCGCCTGCGTATATACCGCGGGCGAAAGTGTCGCCCGGTGTCGACGTTGATTCGAGGAAATCGCGCTTCTTTTCCAGCCGATCGATCCTCGTGCCAACCTCTTCCACGCTTTTACACGCTTTGTACACGCTCGGCGCTATTCACAGTCTGTTATCTAGACACGCGAATCGTTTTATTATTTATAATTGGCTCGATTTGTCTGACAGTCACCTAAAATTATTTTAGATTTTTCAGAGTCGAATATAAATAAAATGACACCTATTGAAACGTTACTTGCTCCGAAGCTTCCTGTCTTGAGATAAATTTTTGATTTTTGCATTGAGCACTGAGCGATTTGAGAATTGCTTAGTACGTAGATATACATGTTAAGTTATTCCATTCGATTAAAAAATATTAATTGCACCATAATCCTGTTGAATTAAATTTTTCAATTCGCGCAACATCAAACGAAAATTTACCTCTCAACTGGTATCACTGAATCCGTAACAGTTTCGAAATTTTCAATTTTCTATTATCTCCATAGCGTAGTAAAGTACAGAATAAAATCAATTGTCGATCCAACGATAGGTACTACTTGAGAGTTGAACAGAATAATTTTCAACTTCACTTTCTCGTTCTATGTAATTCCAGATCTATCGTACACGTTATGTCACGTTCATAATATTCACAAAAATCTCAGAAACTCTATTCCGCTAGTATCGATCATCCCTAAGATTAATGCCACTTGTCATTCCTCCACTCGCAAAATAAACTCTCATAGTTATAACAAAAAAAAAAAATTAGCGCTGGTATAGTAATAAGGTAGCAATGTGTGTAAATAATAAAATTCTAACTTAAGATTGTGCGTGCATCAGGCTTGGTGCTTATAATCCGAGATAGGCCTTACATACCGCTGTTATTTATTCGTTAAACTCATTGTAAATATCACCGGCACAAATAAACGTTAAAAAAAAAAAAACTTATCATTCCTCCAATCGTTAACCGTAAGATTCAGCAATCACTTGTACCCACTTGATTCTACCTGAGAGGCTCCAAATGCAAAACAGAGGAGGCGACGTTGCTTTCGAAGCGATCTGGTAACCGTTCGAATCGAAGATCCGTTCGCCAGCAGCGACGATTAAATTTCCGCGGGACGCAGAGGAACGGCGTGGTTCGGACGTACCTCGAAGCGACGTTCTACGTTAGATAATACATAGTATAACGATGGCCGAGGCAGCTACGGCTGGGGATCTAGTGTCAACGTAACCATTTATATAAATCTATCGTTACGTAATCGGCCGGTCGATCTACACAAGCAAATAGATTCGGCCCGTGCTGTCGTTACGCGACGCGTTCGCCACGTGGTCTGTGCTGCTTGAGTGCTGCTACCGCTAGGGATGGAATCAAGTCCAATATGTACTTCACGAGTTCCAGTCGAACAACTCGACGACACGTAAATTCCGTTTCACGCGTTTCGAACGCTATGCCTACCCAAAAGTAAAAATGTTTCAGTGAACGCACTCAATGCTTGCAACGTATTCATTCTATATATAAACCAGCTTCGAACCCTGGAACGAGTACCTGACAGGTTTGGAAAATTGCTTTGGATACTCACGGATGGTTCAATGTTCATAAGACTCGAAATTTTCGAAATCAGAACAGAGGACATCTCTCAAAGAATATGAAAGTGACGCTGATTTGCTTCTTTTCAACGTTTAGGCATGGGGTCTCTAAAGATGGAACATACGTCGGATGTAATTATACCGACAGCTTTCAAATTTGTTGCGTTTCACATCTTGAAATATATCGAAATTGCTTCAGACTTGAATTGTTCAGAAACGTTCGAAATATTTGCAAATGAATATTCGAATTCAAAAGTTAAAGGTTCTACTTGCAAAGTACTCGATCGTATCTTTTATTCTATACTCGTACTTCCGTATTTCCATTTTTTTTTTTTATGTTATTTTCTTTTTCCCCCCTCTTGTTCTTTTTTCCTTCTTCGTATCACAGATAAAAATCGTTTCGAAGGAACAAAAATTCCTTTTTACAATTCCCACGATTTACATCGTAGACCAGGAAGCTTCATTTGTTTTCAGATAAGCAAAAATAGCGTGAACTAGATGTATTTTTAGAATTCACATTATTGTATATGTGCAGGAAACGTGGAGTTTTATTTTCATAGACATTTACGGATCTTTTCATTGTGTTTGTAAGACAGCAGATAATCTCCGACCACGTGTATTTAGCGACTCCTATTTAGCAATGACTTGTGTTTTCAAACGCATTCTTCGTATTTTTTGATTTGAAATTTTTACATATGTGAATGCATACGCAAATGAATCTAAAATGAATCTTACGTAAAAATGCGATTATTTACAGCAATTATTGTGCGGAAAGTTCAGAAGCCAATTACTTGAAAATTACTTCTCATTAAAAACTGCTCATGTTACGTTATTATATCATAATAATTATATTCTTGTGATTATCGCAATAATTACATTACCAAACGATCAACAACAGGAAATTCGCATAATGCAACTCAATTTTAATAAAAAGTCACTTACTTTGATCAGCTCTTAAACTCTCAAACTGCTCGTGACTATTATAAATCGAGCTTCGTCACGCACAAACAAACTCACTGACGAAAAATAATAAAATAAAACGATCGAACTGGAAATTGACGAGTTATTATACCCGACCAACCAGAAGTTCAATTGACCCGAAAATTGAAAGCGGAAACAAGGAGCCTCGAACAGGAGGGGCAACAAACATCAAACAGTTCTGTCGAAACAATCATCATCGGCAGAACGAAAATCGACTATTCCGCTCTGCGTGACAGCCGAATGCTACGGACCTTTGTCCTTCGACTAAGCGATTAACGTACTTAAAAAAACTGATCAATCGAAAATGAATCTTCCGTTACGTGAGTCCGCCTGGCGAACGGGACGTTACGAAACGTGATAATGTCGAACGCACGTCGATAATTGTGATGTACCGTACGTACAGTTTCGTACAACGTCACACGATCTAGAAAAATTCACGTGTCGCAAACTTGGCAACAAGTAGAAACGTGGAAGCTCGCTGCGTACGCGGAGCGCGGTTTAATCTTGTCAACTCCGGATTTAAATCTAACTCGTGCGAACGAGTAGACCATAATCGCGTACAACGAATTCAGGCTGAACGAGAGTTTGGATTTAGGTACCAGACCAGATCGCACGTAGCGTTCAAAATATCGGAAATAATCGGATAGAGTAACTGGTATTCGCTCGCGAATGGATTATGAATTTTTATGCAAATTACAGAAATTTATTTCACGCGTGAAATGTTATTGAAATGAGAATTTCAGTTTAGATGTATTTGGTACGTTTCTGTATTAAATTACGTTTTGCGTGCAAATGATATTTTATTAATTAATATTTACTAGTCGCGTAAGTTACATTACGTTCTATTTCGCGTGCAAGTTACTTTCGCAATCTAAACATTTTCATACTCTAGGAGTTGTTGCTCAACATTTTTTTTCATTCAAGTCACTTTTCACGTATTAATTTCTACCCGAGTGGATGACATAACTCATACGTGTTGGTGGCATTGAAAGTTTTGAATTTTGATTACGCTGTCTGAATTACTCAAGAAATTGAAAAATATGCTTGTATAACTCCGTTGTTGCAATGTACATTGTTGGTCGTAATATAGAAACGTCACGTTTAACTCTGATAAATTTTACGTTGTTACATGTAACGCGAATACAATAGAAGAAACTGAACATTGGCAAAGAGTTCTTATATTACGAGATATTTATGATCGGCAGTCTACTACGCTTGAAAATCGGTAAGTTTCTGGAGAAACTGGAGATACAAAATTTCGTTTCACAAGAATAGCGAACAGTTTCAAAATTATATTAAACAAAGATTGATTGTACGCTGAATCCTAGATAATTTGATTCCTTTCGTAATTTACGAACTCAATGTATCGTCAAAAAACCTAACTCCTCGAGGACATTTAAAAATTTGGAAATGCATACGTAAAAAATATTGAAAAAAAATCGTGCTATAAAATATCGATGATAATTTAATAATTTTAAAATGACATTCAATTCGTAAAACGTATCGAGTTATAAACGTATTATAGATTTGCGCGTTTGAATTGGCCACGTTCCAAATCTCGTTCCGAGGGATTTATGCAAATTCATTCTTTTTCTTTTTCTAAACGCTGATGTAACGTTACTATCCAGTTTGTCGCTCGGTTCGTCTAATTTGCGTTACAGATGATCGTATTGCCGAAAAAACTGGTCGAATCGATACCTGGTGGAAATCGTGTTTCACTGGTTCAGGAATCGGTAGCAGGGAAATTCATCGGACGCATAAATAACAGGTAACGAACGAGATATATAACGTTCGCAAATATATCTGACGAATTGCAAATTAATTCCGCCGACCTCATAACGTGGAAATAGATTCTGCGTGCACGGAAATTTACGAGGGTACGCGTATTAACGAGCGGATTCCACTGGCACCGCTCGTGAATTCACGCTCGGTACGTCGGAATCGCGCATAAAATTTTAAAACAGGTCGATAGGATCCGATGGCATTCAATTAATATTAGAAATTCGCAGCGAGGGATCCTGCATTTCGCGTTTAATTGTCATTTCGATCGTTCGTTCCTTTCAATTTCAGAGTTTGATTTAAATTTCATCATCAGGTTGAATTCAAATTTGGGTACCACGAAGATATTTCAGTTATTGCCTCTAGCGTTGAAAGTTCGTGTTCCAATTTAATTCTTTTGACGTCGGAATATTTAAAAGCGATATCAAAGTTATAATATATAATTTTGAATGTAATTGCATAAAACTGAGTTTGGATAACAACGCACAACGCGTTATATTTAAAATCCGTCAAATTTACTTTCAGATACACGTATAACGTTTAAGTTTTCTAAATTTGTTGCATGGTCACGAATTTTTAGAAAAAAATATTTTGAAGAAAAATCTTGTGAAAAGCAGTCACCGTTACGGAGGTGTTACAGAGGAAAGAAAGAAAAAATAGCTTTCATCATAGTCGCCGAGCGAATAATAAAGCGGCAACGTGGTTCCGGTTTCGACATTCACAGTTATTGCAGATATTGCACGTAAACGCCGCGACCGCGATACATATTCTTTTCCGCTCGAAGTAACGATAAAGAGGGGAAACGTTATCCACGTCGGATGTGTGGTCGCTCCCGAAACACGCCCCCGAAAACAGAGTTTTTTTCCACTTTTTATCCTTCTTCCTCTTGCATCTGATATATAATTTTTTCTGATATCTGTTATCGCACTACTGTGAAACGAAACGAAACGAAACGAAACGACGAAAATTCTAAAAGCATCGCGTTTGCTTAAGTGGACTTTTGGTTTTAGTTTAATAAGTAGGTGTTAAATGAATTCGAGAAACAAATTTTCCTTTGCAGCGTTAGATACGTAATAGTGATAAATGTTCAAATAATATCATTGAGCGTAATAATGAGTCTCCAATAAATTTCCAAAACTAATGTCTCGTGATTGTTTCTTCACCTTGAATATGAGAACGGAGCAAGGAGAAACGACGAAGAGAAAATCAAACGTAACAACAAAGAATGTAGTGTAACACCTGAACCAAAAAACAGGGCAACGTTTCATATAAAATGACTGAACCGATCGAGAATTGAAGAACGAAGAAATGAAGAATAATAACTTACGAACGAACGCATATGGGATAAACCAATTTGGACTGAACCGAAAAAAGGAAACGTGGAGGACGACGGTGTCGCGTGGCCGGGGAAATGATCTCCATTTCCCTCCGCGGAGAAAGGGGAATACGATAAGGGGAAAGGAAGGAGTGGTATCCGGCACGCGTGCTCGCGCTGCTGAAAATAAATCGAAGTCGGCGATGCCGTGGAACCCACTGCCGCCGATAAATGGCAAATCGCCAGGAAAGCGCCAAGTTTACATAACAGAGAAGTTTGACAGCACGACGAGCACGTGACCGCGACCGGCCTCTATCTTATCTCGGCAAATATGCCTCCGCGGCGCAGCGCGGCGTCTCGTTACTTCCCTTTACGTAACTGGGCCCGCGTGTATCGACCGGAAGCGATTCTCCCGGATCCCGGATGCTTCCTTCATGGACGGTTTCGCGCGCCAACCACCGGTGATCCCTCAACCTTTGCGAAAGTTCTCACGGTGAACCGTCTCGAACCATCGAGCTCCGCTCGGCGAGCCCAGTGCCAGGAATGCAAGTTCAAGAGCGGTTTTGTGGAACGCTTGGCAAATATTTTATTCCGTTCGTTGGAGAAATATCGGAGCATCTCTTCTTCGTCTTCGGGGAATTTTGACACGTTCGTTACTGGATCGCCTTTAACCACTTTCGTATTTCAATCTTACTCTCAAAGTTTATTTTAAGATACGCGAGATATCTCTGATATGACATTCAACGATGATTCGATCGTGGAATTACAAAAACTTTTTCAAATCTTGCGCAGATCGGAAGTAATCGTGAATCGAAAATATTCTTCTTTTCATCGGATCACATTTTTCTCGTTTTATTTCTCTGGTGCTTCGGAAAGATTAATTTTTTTAAATACATTGTCACTATTATTTATCTATATATATTTGAATATTTGGTTGAATTGACAATTTCAAAGTGTCGAGTGAGCGGAAACTGTCAACAGAAACGTAGAATGCGATAATCGTTGTGTCAAACACTTGGAATCACTTGGTTCCATTGAATTTAAAAAAATGTACGAAAAATATCAGTAGAGTAGATACATGTAATTTCAAATTTCTACGAATCTTAAGTTAAAGAAATGAAACGATAACTAAGTAGAAATTTATTCGTCTACCGAGTGTTGGAGCTTTGTGTACTTTGAGCCGAATATTTCAGCACATTATGCACATTCTGTCCATTTTTAAATCTTCGAGTTTCCTATATTATATGTACAAACATCCGCAATCGATTGATAACGCAAGAGATATTCTTTGTTCATTAGATAACCCGTAATTTATTGCGCGGTTCGACTTAAAATTGTTTGCTTACGTTAAGTTTATAATGTATCTTCTAATCGAACGATACACGTAACGTTTAACATGGACGTATAAAATAATTGAGAGATTTTTTAAAAGTCTCTCTGAGAATTCGATGAATCACTAAAGGAAGCGATGAAAGCTCGATATAAATTTCATGTACGCAATTTCTAAAATTAATCGTGAAATGATACGACGGTTTGTTTCAACAAGATATCGCTTAGAGATCGAAAATCGAATTGCGTCTTTAATAGGGTCTTTCGTAATTATCCTCTTACATTCAAGTTACCATTATCTTTGCTTGAACGGTGGACAGTTCAAGAGCACAGTACGGATCTTAGAGGAGAGGAGTTTACGTAATACTCGTTTCGGTATTCTGGGCGTTTCCCGCCAAGTTTCGTAATGAACTATTCTCTCACGTTTCGTTACAAATCCGTTAAAATTTTCTCGAAAGTTCAAACAATCAATAAACTAACCGTCATCGAGATAATTTCTTCTATTTTTTTAAATATCCTCTCTTCTATACTTTTTCCCGTTTGCCCGAAATTTTCACTCTGGCAGGCTTTCATTCTACCATCTTGAAGCTAACAGTGCCGTTTGAAAATTAAAATGAAAAGACTATTTTCTTTATATATATATATTGTTATTTTAAACATTCGACGATAAATAGCCTCGAATCGACGATCTCAATAAATAGCACGATTCGATTCAGCATCTCAAGGGAAAAGAAGTCTTTTTCGTGTCACGATCTCCTAAAAATAGCGAAGCATCGTGTGATACCGTGTGTTCTCGGATAGAAATAACGAATATGTACTCCAGGGGTATTGATTTATTACTGCACGCTTCACGCGATAAGTATAATAAACTAAAAACCAGTCAATGTTCCCATTTCTCCTTTAAATCAATCTATCTAGGTTTTTAGTTCTTTGTATTGGTTCTTCGGTGAAATCGTGGGGACTTGTGGAAACGACGTTATTAACTCAACACGTGACATATAGTTATAAAAATAAAATCATAGTTTTAAATGAGATGAAACGACAATATTATAATTATATAAGTTTGAATTCGAAGCATAATTAACTACAATCTCAATACTTAAAAATAATATAAATAAAATATTCGTCCAAACTAATTCAATTGTTATTCCTCGTGAAATTTTAACATGCAAAATTTTGAACGAAAGTGTAGTTATATGTAATTAAAATTTATTTAACATTTGTTACTGTATTACTAATAAATGTTATTCATTCTACTGTCCTTTTTTATTAAAATCATGCAACGCTAAATCAATTTTTGGAGACATTTTCATGGAACTGGAACGTTCACGTTGAATCGAAAACTGGGAAAAATCATATCCCCGACTGCTGAAAATCTCTAATGGTTCTCGATTCGGCTTGGCGCGGCACTGATGGGTGTCAGTTCGAGATATCGATTGCGGTCGTATTTATTGCCGATTACGTAAAGCCGACGCGGCTCTCCTCCATGCTTCTACAGGTCGCGCGAACGACTATCGCGTACAACCATCAGCTGAAATCTCTTTCGGTGCCGGTTTTGTTGTCAATGTGACATCGAAATGATAAGAGCACTCTTGTATCGTTACATTTTCTGTGTACGTGGTATGTGTATAGAAAGAAACATATCGAGATACCATCGTTCCATTTTTAGACAATAGAGAAGCATGCCTCATCGTATATACGTGTTACGATTTTATCTTGTTTTGTAGAATTTCTAATTCTTTCGCAATATCTTTTATTTATTTATTATATTTGTTATATTTATTATATTTACTGTATTTGGTTACTAGCCACTACTAGCCACTACTTTTCGATATATACTTTTCTTTCTTTTCGGTTTACATTCTCAAACGTTGCAAAAACAATATTTCTAAACTGTCGTCTTGTCATATGAAATTCGCAGTTGGATAATAATTCCTTTATTTGTTTATCTTCGCGAAAGTATTATAATTTTCGACACCTTTTTGATTTAGTACGTGGTATCTACATTTCATTTCAACTTTCTCCCTCCATTGATACATATGTATCTTGTAACAAATTCGTTCTTTTATTTGTTTTGTTGGTTTATTATCTTCTTCCCGATATGCATATATATTTATCCTAATCTCTTAATAATGTACGTTATAGTTTCATTTGGTATTATTCTAAGAAGAAGTGGCGATTATTTTCAAACTAAACGTTAATCGCAAAGGTGAGGTTGTAAGTATACTTAAGAATCTACAATGGTAAAACATTATCAGAACTGTATCGTAACTTGATGCAACCAATTGTTAAGATTTTCTTTGTACGTTGAAGTAGAAAATTATACAGATGCGATTAATCACAGAGGCGATATCATCGGTATTGTAACACGATAACTTGAACTTTCATCTCGACTCGAAGGACTTAACTCAAATAATCTTTTCGTATTTTCTCGACTCGATGGAGATTCAAATATTCAAAAAGTTCAGTTCTAATATGTTTCGTAATATCGAACGTTTCTCTCTAACTATTGTACAAACGACTGAATATCGATAGTCGGAAAATTTCGATATCGTCGTGCAATTAATCATTCTAAGTGAATCAAACATAATACAACACGCTATAAACACCTATTATTAACTGCCTACTTGACTCGCAAATTATTCCCGGCTTAATTAATTTCCAGAGTTACGCATTCATTAGCGATCAAGCAGCAAAAAAAAGAGAAAGAGCGTCTAAATTATTCGAACCGCTGAACGTGCTCTCATTTGTTCCTGTTAACCAGTCGCTTAAAATTGCCATTACAATTGCCGTCCTGTTTTAAATTAACAGCTCGTTCCTTCTTCAGCTTGTCCTCCGCATTCCTGGTAGCCAAGGGAAGTAGCGTATAACAATTCATGTTTCCGTGTAACAAACAGTCCCGCTTTAAGGGAACCCATGTGTTTCCTTTACGTAACAAGGAACACGTGTTCGATTTACAAATTGGCCACACGTTGACGAAACGCCTGCGCCAACCGCCACTTGTACATAAAACGGCTTCGACAGTTTCGAAAGTGTCCGATTTTCCAAAGTGGTTCTACTGCAACATCTAAAGTGCAACGAAATTGGACGGATGGAAGCTTCGCTCCCTAGAATTTTTTACTTTCTAATTAGATAATTAGACTTTTTGGTCTCTATAGAATTCCCGAGCCATTAAGGATGCAGGGAATAATTGCACATATACGCAACGTGCAACCGCGTATATGTGTTTTGAACAAAATTTCACGTTCTTGTCTTCAAATCGACCTCGACGTATCGCGACAGTACAATTTCCACAGTACATTTCACAGTGGGTACTGCACAATTGTCATTTACGTCACTATCGTTTGACAAGACATCTTACACATTCCAGAATTCGCGGAATCGTTTCCGAATTTGAAGAACGACTCATATTTTCAGCTAAGATACACTTTGGAAAAGACGTGCAATACAAATATTTTACAATCTGGATACTATATACGTTCTCTCGATCCTAAACCTTTTCTCCATCACACGCGAGAACGCGATTGCTCCATACTTGCGACATACTCCGACACCGTCGCATGTCCAAAAAGCGCGGAAAATAGGTTAACACGTGCGTGTAGACGAGTCGGACCGGCGATATTTGCCACAAATGGCAGAATCTGAGAATCGAACGCGACGTTTTCTCGTCGTAATGGCAAACGAACGAGATAACGACCGAGAGAAAAAAGAAACGAACGACGATCGAACAGACAGAATCGCCAATCACGATTGTTGGCCCAGTTCAGGTCGGGAGTCGATTGGAATTTGCACGAATCACGTTCGATCGGAGGATAGTGGTCTTTTGCGAATGCTGATTGAAACTCGTCTAATTGATATCGATCGATCGACCAACTTTTCTCCACCGTGGACACTCTTTTCTCTTTTCTTCTTCTTCTTCTTTTTTTTAACGAACAACCTGACAACAATTCGTTTGGAATATTATTGACGATCGATTTGCACGAGAGACGAATACGGTGAATGGTCCGGTAGGTTTGATTGACTTTGCTGCTTCGGTTTGCCGCGGTTTGATGCGGTCGGTAATTAAACGCTGAACCTACCTGCTTAACATCGGTTTCTACATCGAACTTTTCACACAGTTGCTCCGTTCCTCCGTTTCTTCCGGTGGTGATAGGATTTTTCTTGACTTTTTTTTATTTCTTTTTCGAATTTATGCGAAAACTTGTTTACTTTTCAATTCCGTAATTATCAATCACTCGAAACTAAAATTTATTAAAGGCTACTTTCTTCAATTGAAGATCGGGACTGGGTCGGACGTGGAAATTGTATCCCGTCTTGAAACGTGTTGAACTATGCCAATGAAAATAAACGAATCAACACGCTCCGATGATATTGCTTTCGAGACTAATCGCAAAAGTTTGTGTAATACAGTTCGAGTATCCTCTTGCACAAGACGTACACGACCGTTTTCACGTGCGCAGCATCGCATTCACGACAAATAGCAGGCCGAATCGCATCTGCATGCACAGATACACCGCGGTGGGACACCGCAATCGCAGTGGAACTCGAGCAAACTAACAAACGATCCCTTCTCGAACAGAAAAGCACGAGCATAGCAATGAATCTTTCGCGTAACCAAGACCTTCAACCGCGAGGTTCAGCTAAGAATATCGATTCGCAGACAATAGTTTCGACTTCAAAACTCGCGTATCATACGTGTATCGTACTTCTACACGTATGTGTACGTGTCTCTTGGAAGCGCCAAAGAAACGCGGATAAATTGCAAATAAATTGATACGAAACGGCAAGTTCGTGATAAAAATTTCGGAATATTGGAGCCAGGAAATTAACGGAGTGAAAACGATTTGTTATTCCTTTCGCTCTGTGGGCGAATATTTTATGATACTGCGTCGTTTATGTGCTGGCTGTGCTAGCGCGGTGTTACTGAACAACCTAAATACTACTTAGTATTATACAATTGCTATTATATACATATTATCATCCGTAAATACTGGATATTGGACAATTTCTAGTAACGTTGTTTGAATTTGATTCAAGTACTGCTTGCATTAAAAGTTGAAAAACTCTTCGGTTTGCATTTACAATTTAGATTTTTTAAAGAACTAAAAAGATGGGAAACAAAATAGTTTTAATTACAAATGTTGGTAATGCCATCGCGTATCGGTTTCTAAAAATTGAACTAATTACAAGAAAATAAAATCGTTACAGCACGATTTATAGATAATTCAAAATTACCATAGCTTTGTGATTAAAACGAGTCTTAAACGAGTCGAAAACAAAATTAATATCTCACGTCTCCTCTCCATTATGCTAATTCAACTTTTTTATTTTCAGTGAATCAATCAGCTGATTTTTTCATCTTTCGGAATTTTTGTCCACGACTACTTCGTTAATGAACGATATCATTCTTTAATCGTATCCCAGTTTTTACGTTACACGCGACATTGTTGGCATTCAATAAAATTCAAGTTTCTCTCTGTTTAATATGTAATATTTATTCCGTACAATCGATAGTATCTAATGACGCGACCTACGTGTCACGGACTTCTACTGTGCGTCTAATGACGCATACGTATGCGTCATCGATTCTTATCGAAGAAACCTGAAATTGGAAGGCGAATCTTCGCGAAGAAACTTTCGCTTCTGCACGTACCTTCAAGAACATAAAAATAAACTACATGGCTTAGAAGAAATAGATTTTATAACTAAAAAGTTACATAGAATATCTAAAGTATCGAATGTATTTGGAATATAAAATAATTTCCCATCAAGAGTTTGACCCTTTCTTAATTATACTCTGTAATAAAAATATGAATATTTCAATAGTTAAATATTTTATGTACTATTGCCTGCATCTTTAAATTCCTCATAAATGCAGCCTGAACACAACAAAAAAACATGTAGCAGAGGGTTTCCAGTTTTCCACTTTCATTGCGTGAGAAATTATCATATATTCAAATAACTCTGAAATACTATAACAGTAGCAAACGATCCTCGTACTTTTTCTCTACTTTGACTCGGAATATTTCCCGAGCTTTATGTAGCTTTTTACCGCGATTCGTCGATGGTACACTCAGTTTCTCTCTCGTTGGGAAGACTGTTGTGCACAGCAGCTGAATATTCAACAACTTGAAAGTATTCCCCAGGGACGGGTAGCGTTCGACGTCGATTAAAAAATACGCGAATCCATTCCGTTCTACTCGATGGGAATCTGTTAGCAGTGTAATTTATGGACTCACGTACACCGACGGTACAAGATGTTGGTACACAATTCATAACGCCCCTCTCTCTTGGATAATAGAGTCGCTGCCCGATTGATACAGACAATTTTCCATCACCTCTTGCGACATCGATCATGAAATACTTGGGTGAATACGACACTTTGCCGTACAGCTAGCGTTACCACGTTTGATCGGGTTGACAGTATAACATTCGTAATGTCCATACTGTCTGGGAAGATTGATAGCACTCATTTAACTGCGCCAATGAAGAGTGTATTGTTTTTTTTATCGATAGAGATTATTAATTTTGAATTATTAATTATCACACTGAAAGTGGGTGAAAGACAGGATGAAATTACGACTTTTGATTCAAGTTTTAACACACTGGAATTGAAATTTAATATTCTTAAATGAAATGAAATTCTTTTTTATCAGGAAAGTTGAAATTTTTTGATCGTTTATGTAAATTATTAAATTATTATTGGATATTATTCGCACATTAACAATTTATTTTATGACGATTTCAATGTGAAGAATTGTCAAATAAAATCCTTTATTTTTGCGTGAATCTTGGAGTAGAGAAGAATTTCTAATTTTTATAGACGGTCAATATGACATACTAATCCCGGTAGGTGTCCCTTTGAAGTACGACGATATATTATATTAAGGAAATCAGTTTGTTTCTCTTACGGTAAATACATAGAAGGATTTCAGGATGTTCCGTAAGAATTTACATTACGATGTAGAGAATCGTTTCGAGAGGTGTTAAACACGAAACATTAACATTTCGAAAATTCAACGTTATTGATCATTCAGTGATCTGGTCTGCGCTGTAACGTTCTGACAATTTCGTCACAATTTCACAAGACTTAGCCTGGCAGAAACCGGCTTTCGTTTCCGACCTGAAATTTTTCATTCATGTCTACGTCGCAGTCTATTCCTATTCACATAATTTTGCTAATATCACACGTACACGTCTGTTAATACACTTAATATACTCGAAACATTTCTTTATCGTTTCGTATAACACTATCCAAGAACTATTTAAGAAGAAAGAAAAAAGAAATTGCCAAGTGTCTTTTAATATTAATTTATTGCCCCTCACATTCTTAAATCTAGTTTTTCACTTGGCTTTCTTCGAGCAAGATCTTTCAACGACTCGATCAAATGATATACTGTTCAAGATATTTCGAGATTCTATCCTTCATATAGGTTTGATTTTCTCTGCAATTCAACGTTCAGAACTATTACTTGATTAGGTATTTCATTACATAACTTGTTGTTTCTGAAGCAGAAAATTAAAACTTGATAAAGACAAAGTAATTTCAACTTCTTGTATTCCTGTCCAGCAAAACTGTAGTGTCATCGAGATATGGCATTATATCATTGTTTTCTGAAGCCACGATTGATAGATCAGTTTAATAATTGATATGTTCAATTTAATGAATTAAGAGCGTAGAAAATTAAATCTACATCAATCTACTTCGAGTACAATTTACTTTTTATTCGTAAGATCCATCCTCTGGTTTCTGGTTCCTTTAATTATTCTTCTATGACATAATTACAACGTAATATGACATGGAATATTTGTTAAAAAAGGATTTAAATCTATCTGACAAAAATTTAAAATATTGAAACACTTTCTTCTTAAAGAAACAATAATTGATCGTTTCCATTGCAAACTCTTGCAAATGAGCTGTGAATTTTTGAAGGTAACTAGAAAAACGAAAGTTGAATAAAAATTACTTTAGTGTACTATATTTTTGCACCTCGCAATTTCCCACGTAAATGTGTATAAAATCCCGTTGTTTAATAGTCACTCTCTGGATTCTTCGAAATGTACAGGAAGAAAACGCACGGTCGGCGATCGTCAGTTGAAAAAAAAAAAAAAAAAAAAAAAAACGATCTTCTCGGGATACTTTCGCGAATGAGCGCGACGTTGCTTCGAGAGAGCAGCGGGAAAGCATCGTGGCTACTCTCGCCTTGACACGAATCACGTGCGCCGGGACGGATTAATTTCGTTCGTACGCAATTATATAATCGAAACGCGTTCTCGCGGATTTACAATACCGCGATTCCAATCGAGCGTGTTCGCCGTGGCCACGAAGAAACTGCCTTTTAGCCACGTGGGCAAAATCCGTGGGAGAAACCTGCATACGTCAGTGCGCATCCAGTCTCGTGTCTTACGAATCTCACTCTACGAAAATAACGACAGTCGTTCGTTCGAATAACGACAGGCTGAACTCGGTAACAATCTACTCGATTGGACAGTATTCTCCGATTTATTGCTCTGATCGAAATTTTTCTTTACTTTAATTCCGTACTGATTCGAGAAATCTCAGCTCGCGACGAGGGAGTGGGAGAACGTTTAATTTTGACGTTGAGAGATGGTTTCTCGGTGATACTTTGCTCGATATGTAACATTATGAAAAATATCTGTCGTAATAGTACACGAATTATTATTAAAAAGTAACTATATAGTAATATGGAAATTTAAGAAATTTTGGTACTTGTTAAGAAGAATAAGAAATGTTTAATTTTAATTCCTTTGACGCTAAAAGGAATGAAAATTTGATTGACATTTGGAATCGTTGCATGCTCTGTTGAACTTGGGAATAAATTCTTCCAGTGAAAAGTTTAATTCTGCATTTTTTCTGCATGAATTTGAACGTGGAATGCATTGTACGTGTACCATTCGAAGCGTTCGATGTAAATACGCGCGTCACGATGAAAAATATCGTATCAGTATTTTTTTTACAACGTGCTGTAGCATTGGCAGATCGTGGATTTTCCCACTAAGCACTTTGCCGATCGTGAACTTGTTACATGGACTATGTAGCTTATGATGAAAAATAAATTCTGACACTTTTTTCTATATACTGGAAACAAAAATTACAAAAAAAAAAGTGCTTTCCCCGTTTTATAAATAACTCATCGAAAAGTTACCATACTATATTTTAGAAATATAATTCGATACTTCACTTCAGGGGTTGAACTATGCACAAGACTGAAATAGTTCTGACAGAAGTAACGTTGTTGTTCGAGAGAAATAAATTGACTCCATGCTGCTAGGTTGAAATACTTCTTACACAAACAAAGATTACAATTAAAGTGGTATACTTTAATCAGATATACGTATCTATCGTTAACACTGAATTAAGATGTTGCGAGACAACGCCGCTACAAATAAATTAAAAATGCAAAATTTCAGACTGCTGAGTCTTACAATCGATCAAATAAAAAACGTCATTTAAATCACTAATTGACTTCATCAATATCGAATGTAACATAAAATATTCCCGTTCTTTCAAAGTATCTTTTGTGATTTGAATTAACTCGTTGAGATAATGAGTCGTTATTAATTTACAGCCAATTAGTTGATATCAGATGCGATTAATTTATTTAGCAAATTGATATATACGAATAAAAATTCTTTTTAGTGAATTTTATTCAAAATTATTTCCAGTTAGCTACAGCTAGTTATATTTTTAATTCCCCAGATAATTATTGATAATTGTCAGAACTTGCATCACTAAAATTTAGGATAATTCAATTTCATTTTGCATTTTACATTTTCCGGAACAGAGAATGGAAAAAATTGGTTCAGCATAAGACTGACGTGAAAACGAACAGAGAAGAGCGTGACAATCGCTGTCAACGATACCGAGAACAAATATGTACCTAAATTAACAACTTCCTGGCACCAACGAACGAAAGTGTCGTGGAAATATCAATAACGGGAAACAACGAACGAAGAGGCGATTTATTTGCAATAGAACGAAAACGGTGGAACGATCGGAGTTTCGATTGACAGATAGGTACCATCGAAGCGAAATCGAGGTCGCGACCCACTTTCGACGACGGAATCTCGACGAGCGTCTCGGATCTTTTTCCTCTGACCGTCGCTTTGCCATCCTACAACTACGTTACGGCAAAAATAAACCCCACTTACAATAGTATCAACCCATGGACGTTGGTTAAAATCCGTAAAATCCATTTTATTGTCTCTTGTGCAAGACCTGTCTCGTGTCGCCCAAGTCTTGAAGTTTGAACCACAGGCATAAAATTAACTGTGAAACTACCAGAGAAATGCGAAAAAATTTTTAGTGGAACGGAGAGAATAAGAACTGTTGCTTTACGAAAATTCGTCTAAATTTATAAAAATATAGAAAATTTCTACGAAAAATTAGATATTTAGTAGTTCTAGTGTTAAAGAGAGATTTTATTGATTGTTTGATATTGGTCGGAAAATTTAACAACCTGCGACAACAGTTGGCAAATTGAGAATAAGGCATGAAACACAATATGCGTGTAGAAGTCTTGGTTTGTTGCGTGTTGAGCTGGCAGAATTTATGTTACGGTACTTAAACAGAATGCTAAAATACATACGATATCCACATATTTTAATCGGCTGTGCCAGGATTAGTACTATATCTCGTTATATATACAACCATTTATTTTATAAATAATAATATTACAATTGGAATAAAGATATTATTATTTTACTTTATTATATTTTTCTATTTTTCAAATAACATAAAAATGTATATTGACGATAGAATGTAAATGAATTTTTTTTCTATCAACAGGACTTCGTGTTCCAATTTGAACATCAATGTTATTAATTTTATTTATTCGAATATATAAATTACATTTTTCATCGATTCATCCTATTAATTTTGATACTTAACAAATTATATTATAATTTTTTATTTTGGATCTATATTACGAATTTCATGATTAAATTTCGTATTACTACGAATTAAACAGGACAGTAACATTTTATACGATAATACTTTCGAGATTGATGAATCACGTGCGAAAATATGATAATAGTGGTGAAAAGTTTGTCTGTGGTATTTGTACGTGAGTAATTCACTCAAGAATATATCGCACACGAGACTCGTTACAGGTTTACATAATGCTAATTTGGAACGTGACAAACCTATTAAAAAAGAAACAAAATGATTCAGAATGCACACTTCGATGCGTGCACGATTGCACGAGGTGGCGAAACGTCGTTAGCATAATCCTTTCTTTGCATCGATACGTACGCGATGGAAAGTGATCTTTTATTGTAAGGTGCAAATGATGGATTTATGTATCTCCGTTGACATTTCTTCTTTGCTGATCGTTTTATATACGTTATATTTCAATTTAAAAACTATCACCAGAGTGACCCTTTATCTATCATTCTGCTAGATATTTAAAATATTCTACAAATCGAATGTCAAAACCTACTGAAAATTCACGAAAACGAAATCACTTGAATTAATTTTTGCGTTTATATCGACACATTTTTGTCGAGAATTTGAATAAAATTATGGCTTAAATTGGTTGCAGTCTCGAGAGTCTCACTTCAAAAGAAACACTCTCGTTGGGTTTCGTTTCACAGGAAAACGAAAATACGTGTATCGGCGCTTTAAGGGCTTATCATCGCGTTTCCACGAAACGAAAGAAATTACGCGTCGATCGAAGCGACGCGGTGGGGGACTTATGTAAGTCGTCGTCGTATCGTGAAAATCTCATTAGGAAAACCAAATGAGTCAGATCGTATTTTCATGCCCGAGTGTACGTACGTGCTCGCGGACGCGTACCACGAAAATACGTTCCAAAGAAACAACCCACTCTTTTCGTATATCGCAACGATATTTTCGCCCGTAACGAAACCACAGATCAGACCTCTGCTGTTCGTGCGACCTCGCTGAGAATAAAAAAAAAAAAAAAAAAAAAAAAACATTCGCTTGACGATACGCCTCGCAGTTTGTGCAAAAATATTTATAATCGAAGCGTAACTTTCGATTCGTATATTCTTTGGATGAAAACCAACGGTCCAACGTAACACGTTCGACTCGTTCGCGATCGACGAACCTCGATAGAGAAAACCCGAAAAGAAAAACCAAATTTCTCCAATTAAAAAAAAAAAAAAGAGAAAGGGGGTTCTACGAAGGATTAATATTTACAGAAACGGGGAGACGATCGCGAAATTCGCGAGGGCCGTCCGGCCTCCGGTTTGATCGTGGCCCTGACATGGCTGCCTCCCGCGTTCCCGTTGCTCTCTTTGCGAATCACTTGAACACCACCGACAGCGCGTCCTTGGTCCCTGACGGTCTTTAGAATTCGCGGCCACGTCCTCCGGCCGCCGCCTTTCTAACCGAGATAAAGGTAAGAAGGAGCAAAGCGTGCCGAATTTGGCAGGGGTCCATACACGCGCGGCCGACTCTCTCTTTGACTCGCGACGCCACCAAATTCCGCGTGCCTCGATTCGTTCCTCGACCGATAGCACGGACGAAACGTACAGCGCATACATGCATAACGTACCGAGAACGCAGCGAAATTGCAGGATACATCGTCGTCCAACGACGTCAGGTTACTAATATAATAATATTTTGGCGTGGTGATTTATCGCACGCGGACATCCCCGATTGTTTAATGCGTCGTTGCTTTTGTTTCAAGAATACATCAATGTCACATCTCGTTTGCGACTTCTTCTCAACTCGCGTTACCGCGTTTCGTCAAATTCGTATTGCGATTGATTATTGGGAAGCAGTTAAATGATCCACGGATTACGCGATGAAACGTTTCTTTTCAATTCGGTCACGATTCTTCAATTTCTACGTTTTGAGACTACATTTTAACACTCGATCTGGCAAAGAAAAAGGATTCGTAATATTTTAGAACGATATTTAACGTGTAAAATCTAATCGATGAATCGCGCGTATCGTGTAAGATTTTTTTCAGATTTTTTACAGAATTCAAACTTGAGATATTTTCCAATTCTTTTGAAAAACGTAAGTGGGCCGAAAATGATGGAAAGTGACAATTTATTATTGCTCCTTATTGTCGTCGTTTCAATGCACACGACAGACGATTATATAACACGAATTGTGTTATTAATATGATATGTAATATTCATTATAAAACATCGTTATATAACGCGAATTATGTTATTAATACGATATATAACATCCATTATAAAACGTCAGATCTGTATTTTTTCGTTTCATTTCTTCCATCCATTATATTCATTTTCTCGAAGTAATCGTTCCGTCACAAAGTCATCGTCGAGTTTCTTAACTTATCCTGACCCAACTTCCTGCTTCAGCCTGATACGTGCACCCTGTTCGAGCCTGTGAAACGGAATACGCGGTTCCGCAAGCAGCGTTGAATTTAACCGGCGATCTTCTCGAGTTCCCCCCCATTGTGAGAAACGGGCGCAAAGAGCTGCTCGGGAACTGGAGCGAAGAAACGCGAAGAAAATGAGCCCTCGGACGCGCATCGTGCTTGCCACAGGAGGCGCGCATCGTGCGTGGAGCAAACGGAAACGCTTGGAAGTTTTTGTCGAATATGGATCAAATCAAACGCGAGGATTAGCGAAACAGACGCGACCGTGCGTAATGGAGAATTTATTATCGAGCGTTATAGAAGCGTTTACAAAGCATATACTATGATGATAAAAACGAGCAGAGATCTGTATCGCTCAATATTGCGATTAGAATATTTGTAACAATTTTAGAAACGCAACTAAAGTAACGAAATCTGAATGGAGAATTGTTCAAAAAAAGAGAATCGATAAAATGTTTCGCCGAGCAATGTTTTACATTTGACTTTCGTCAATAAATTTCATTGTTATATTTCATTGTGATTATTACACGTCAAAGTAAAGAGAATTTTAATTTTACATTCTAATTTCCTACGACTTTCGCATTTTTATAACTTTATCGTTCCATTTTTTAATAAATTTCCTACAAATTATTCAATCACAAAAATGTTTCGCATTCAAAGACAGTCGAACAATTTTCTAGGAAATACCCAATACCGAAACGACATCAATTAAAATTAATTGACTGAACAACGAAGAATTCAATTATCGATAGTCGCCGAAAGTTTACTTAGCATACGGAAATAGAGCGAAACCATAGCAATTGATTGATTAAGGCAAGAATGGCTTGGTATGAAAAAAAAAAACTATCGAACGTTAGCCTTCTATCTGAACTTAGATTAGAAATATAGAAGTAGGTTGATTGTTACAAGTGTTTTCACGATAGTGAAGAATCATTGTACATTTTCTAATATATTTAAGAGTGAAATAATCTCGTGCTGAAGGTAACTAGTAACAGCAGAATAGCTACAGACTTTCCCGATACGTGTACACGTAGATCATTCAATTTGTATAAAAATCACAGAGGTGAATTCTCACGTTTCCAGAAGACACTCGTATCGAACGTAAAACCAAACGACACAGATCGATGAAATCTAACTATAACTGTATATTCGAATATTCAGCATCGACTTAAATCTCTCTTTAAAAGTTATCACCCGACTCGAATGAATAAATCGTCGTAAAGAACGCGATGCGTTCCCAAGTCGATGAATCAACGCATCATCGTGTCAGAAAATTACTAAACCGCGAATAGCAAATTTGTTTACCTGATATTCAGATATTCTACGAGCATAAAATTACGTAGAAAGCAAATCATCTAATTGTTTGCCAGCTTTCTTTTCGAAAATCCCATCAACGAGCGCGCGAAAGATCTCAATAAAAATAGACAATCGCCGTACAGCGTACACGCGTCTAATACATTATTCCCCTCACGAATTGGAACAAAGAAGACGATTTACGCGGATCGACGCTCTCTCGGCCGCGAGGATACATACAGTCGGTTCTCACTCGATCCACGATTTCACGAACAATAGTCATCGGAACGTGCTCGTGTTTACTCTGCGCGCAACAAAGTCCGTGGGAGCGACGTAGTAATTCTGTGTTGCTTATCAACTAGCGAGAGAGGAGGAACAAACGGAGCGAAAAGGAGAGTGAACGAACGATAAACGTATGGGGATTGATATTGTCATTACGTAACAAGCCTACGCCTACACCTTTAGAGAATCGTGATGTACTTCTTCTGCCTTTTAACCAACAAAGCTTTACCGAAGTCAAATCAATTCATTTTCTCTGCTTTCGCAATTAATGAAATGTGAATTTTTCGGAAAAAAGTGCTAATATTATACTCAACTTGACTTTATTTATTTTTTTTTTAATTATTCATTTGTTGATCCTTGTTTATTTTCATTATATTATTTGGATAATTGCTATTTATATATATATATATATATATATATATATATATATATATAGTACGTACAAATATATAAATTTTGTCACGGTAATTAGCAAATTGCGTTTCAATTCTATTGCATGAGTTGTTTTGCAGATTATCTGCATTTATGAGAAGATTCTTTTTAAAAACTAGAAGTATCTATTTTTTAACTCTGTTTCTATATTTTTATTGTTGATCATTATTACAATGTAGAAAGGAATAAGATCGCAAGATTTATGATAAATGCGATAGGAAGATAATTTCTTCAGAGAGATCGTCAATTTCTTTTCAAGTGGTATTATGCGACTTTTTAAAATGGATTTAGAGGTTTCTTCAGATAAGCTGAACAACCAGCAATGCCATTTATTTTATCATTAAGTCAATTGACTGTAACAATAGCTTCAACTGTGAAGCAGCAAATATTCCGTACTCGATAATACAATGATGATGTACTCGAACAAATACAATAAGTCAACTAGAATTAATTCTCCAAGAAATTGCGAAAAATATGGCAATATTTCATATTTCTATTTATTTTATTTTATGTTTTATTTATTTATTCTCTCTCAACGATCCCAAGGACAACGATCCCTTGTACAGATCTTGTTCCATCAAAATATTTCATGTATAAATCATTATAATTCAAGCGATAATCGTGTCTCTGTCTATAATTAAAAGTCACTGTTAATTTTGACAAAAATTTGAGAAAAAGATTCTTGCTCTCGCCTATCATCAAACACGCCACAAACACGTGCTACACAGAGTGCAGCTTCCATTCGTACGATAATTATAGCTCGCTTTGTACAAGCGGGATACCACGATTCGAAAATAGTCGAAAGACAATGGTCGCGTATCTTCCACAGAATTCACGAGCAATTTCTTTCTTCCGATCCAATAACCATCGATCAAGCTTATCGCGACTAATGAAAGACAATGGTAACTTGAACCTCTCATGCAGCAACGTTCGCGGCGATTTGTATGCAAACGACTCGTTTCAATCAGAATGCGATTGCTGAGAAACGTTCTGTCTCCACACGGTGATATACAAGTAGTTAGTCTCATTAATTAAAATCACGCGCGGACGTAATTACCTTTGGTAATTTGAATCGTATAGATAAAGGCAATTGCTAGTTTCTGTATCAGCGAACATTAACTGTCGACGATATTTTAATTACAGGCTGAATCGATCGTTACGAAATTTAAATTTGTAATTAATTGAGTTTTTTTCTTCTAGATGAACGTCAGTTTTGCAACTATTCCTCTTTCACGAGTAAAAAGTATTGACCGTCGCAATGGAAAATCGCGCCGCCCCGAACAATTTACGTAACTTTACAGCGGTAATGCCGCGACACGTACTAGAAATTTTACTTCGTTTTAACAGATGAACGCCACCCAATTTAAACACAGCCACACAATTAACGATCGCTCTCGGCTCAAATAGATCTTCATTTGCCGATATCTGATTTATTGGTCTACTTCTAGGAATCCGAGATAACGTTACTCAGATAAAGAATGTTCCAGTGTGTTGCAATGACTAACCTAAACCCCCCTCCCCCTTCTTCGATCTCTAAAAGAAAAAAAATCGCATCTCATCGAGAAAACATCAAGAGAGGAAAAAAAGGAAACAATTAGGAAAATTACGCGATTTTACAGGGAGAAATGGAGCAAAGGAAAGATCGTCGTAACCGCACCTGAGTTTCACCTGAGATCGACTGAACCTGAAGAGTTCGACGTGCAACGTGTTTGGGTGTCGTTCCTCGTTCATTCGTTTGTGCAAAAAGGGAAACTATAGCGCGCGCGCAACTGACCGAAACACCAGGTGGAACGAACCAGGTGCAGGTGCGACCGAGCAAATAAGCTCTCGGAACGAGCACCCGCAGATGGCTCGTGTCGTCAGACCACGCTACGATTCGTTTTCGCTTCTTTAAATTTAGTTGCCGCGTCGCCGGCGCTTACGTAATTTTGATACTGTCCAGCGCGATGTATGACCATACGACGCCTCGTCGTGGCCATTAGCCGCGTCTCCGTGTCACCGGAATAAATTCAAATCGCGCTACACGCCGCCACGTCGCCACGTCGCCACGTCGCGTCGCGGTGCTCGGCATCACTGGTTCGGGGCATTCACGGAAAGCTCCTTTTATAGAACGCGGCATATTTCTAGCTTGACACCACCACTCGAAATAATACCCGCGTGCATATTGTTGCGCGAATTCGCGTTCCCCCGATTACGCGGGGTTCGATCGCTGTCTTTCCTCCGTTCCTCTGTTTGCAGAGTTTTTTGCTCGATCAGCGATGAAATTCGACGGATTTTACGAGAAGCTTCTCGTAAGAGGAATTAATTAAGAAGAATTTCGAAATGCGCAGAATCCACAGGCTTTACCGAGTAAAGATATGAATTTTAATTTTAACTTTGAAACAAATGTACAGTAATTTCGTCAATGTCATACCCTTAGATCAAACATATAAGCATGATTAAGTTTGCGAATTTTAGGTAAAAGAATGTGAAAAATTTTCACACGTCTAGTTGCATCTTCCAGGTCGACGAGAAAATTTAATTTGCATTATTTTCTAACCGTTGAATTTGAACTATTGAACCGAATCTTCTATTCAGAGTTTCCTCTGTCTTACACAGTTATCAATCTTGAAAACATTGTATCTTTCTTTTCCGCGCTGAATCGTTAACAAGATTCAACTGTTCTTCGCACTTCACACAGCTGGCGACGTACTTATCAGTTATTTCTTCAATGCGCTAGAACAATCTGCTTTATTTAGAAAACGTATCTGCAGCGTGATATCCGCATTATGCAACGCAAGCTCTCGAGTTCCAAGTAAGTGTCGGCTGACCAAATTTGGTCAACCGATATCTCTCAAACGTACGATTTGTTAAAAATCAATAGCCTGGAGAATGGAAACGACACGCATCAAATAAAACAATTAAACAGTATCACGTGTCTTTTTTTCACGTTGCAAATTTCAGTTCTTTCATGCGAAACGAACATTTCAATTGTTCAATCTTTCCATATTAAATGAAACGTGCGACGTCTCTTCCGACAATGAGACCGACTCGAGACTTGTTCCGTATAAATAGACGCAACTGCAATTACAAAATCATCGCGGAAAGTGCGTGTTAGTAAAGTTAGAAAATTGACACACCGAGTGAGAGAGGCTTCGCCTGTTGAAGAATCGACTGATAGAGCGGCGGCAGATGTTTGCCGTGCGTTTTCTCACGGTGGTACTTGACGAGCCGCGTGGAACTCCTCTTTCTGATACCGTTGGCAAACGATTACCAAGAACAATGACGCGTGGCCGCGATAACGCGTAATCCGTGCCTCATGACTAATCGTCCTTGCGGAGATCGTCCTCGTTATCTTCGTCATCGTAGATTACGTTCCGCGGCAGAAGGTCCCGCCGTACGGCCGTCGTGTGTAAAAATAAGAACGGCGAACGATTAAATCGTGCATTCCACGAGGCGTGCAAATGATAATTCGGAATTTTTTTTAAGGAAAGCAAATGGAAAGAAACTCTTCATTCTCTTTTTACGCGATATGAAGAAACAGCAAACTTGGCGAACGCGAATCTCGAAGGGACCTTAATAATTGTTACGTAAGCAGTAACGTTCTTCGAGATTTGGAGTTTCTCTCGTTAGAAGACGCCGGAATTATTTCGAGCAAATAAATGTGCTGTTCGCGACATTATTGTTTTATTGTACTTGACACTTCAACTACAGTTACATTTAAAAATCAAACGTTTATTTGTTTCGTATACAAACAAGTAAACGGTACTCCAAAATTTTTAACGCGATAAATATACGCGCTACGCGTAAAAGTCTCATACAATCTTTCCAAGTCCGTTTGATTACATTTAAATTGCGATCGTATTGCTCGGTATCAACAATTTTTCAACAACGCAATCAAGATAATGCGTCAGATCTCAAAAGAATAATCTTCTGAAATCTCAAGTGTTATCTTCGAACAACAACAGGCCGGTTCTGCGATTCTCGAAAACGTTTCGTAACGAGTATCTGTTCTCTTGAATTGATCTCAAACCTTCCTGTCCCATTTTTCCTGCCTGTCTTCTACGTAATCGTAACGGGTAAACAATTATTATTAGAGCGTGCAACCAATAATTACAACGCCTCGTTTCAGAAGGCGACGCATAATACACTTGTACGGGATGAATCACCATGGGTTTTTCTCCCCCTCTTAAAAACAAACGATTATCATAAATTACTACGGTACACTGTTTCATTTTTTCTCGACTGAGCAGCTACATTTAAATACAATCAGTGTTTTGCGTATCTGACACAGAGGTGCTTACGTTACGAGTGTCTCTTTCCCGATTTCACTCCATAGAAGTGTTGATCGAAGCTTGATCGCAAGAAAAATTTATCATTACCTTGGCCTGTTAATCGAACTCGGATATTACCCCAATTAGATTCGTTGGGGAGCAATGAACAATGAACTCATTCTCCGACGATTTGATTTTGGAAAGTAGTCGTGAAAGAATGAAGTTTGATAAATCTGCGTAAGATTGAGATTCGTCTTTCACTTGAAAGGAAAATAACAGAGCATGTACGTAAAATATATCACTATAAAAAACTGAAAATGTTTTGTAATCTTCTCTTTTCGAGAGAATACGTACAATTGTGATTTTTTGCAATTTCGCGCGTACTTTTTTTTATCGGAATGTAAATATTTACGTAAAGCATACAATATGTGTCACGATTAATGAAACAAGAGCTGTTATCATTGCTGTGTTAGTTTTATAATTTATTCACGTTATCATTCACGTAGAAAAATATACATATATACATTTTTTTTTTTACCTTGCACGTTATTCGCAGCGTGCAGATATAATTTCTGCTAATATTATCAATTTCGTCGTATTGTTTTCCAATTTTGTATCTCGCACCGATCTTATCCCATAAATTTCAAATTTCGTCATTTCTCTTTGCAATTCATGAAAAGGGTTGCAGTAACGATATAGATTCTCGAGTATTTCCATGTATAAAGATCTAACCCAATCTAAAAAGTTACACATTTAGTTTCTAAATTCTAAATTCAGAGAGGTGAAACGCACGAATACGTTCGACAATTGCTTTAATAAAAAAAAGGCAGAGCAGAATAGATAGCAATTCTTATCCCTAGTTGCGCGATAAAGTTATGTAAAAGTTTATGTATTAAAAATTTACCAAATAAATCTTATGTAATTACCGTTACATAACATTATCATGTATCATCTGTATTATTTCGTTTACGAGCACGTAATTGAAAACGATATCACGACAAAATAATTGATATCACCTTCTTAATCTCATCATCAACAGAAATTTTCTCGAAATTCTTTCGCAGTATGTTTTCTTCGTATAATTGGTACGAACATTAAAAAATCACTTTGTGCCTTTAAGTTTAAATTATCTCTTTAAAAAATATAAATAAATCTTAATTTTTACGAATTTCTTTCTGAATTCTAAATTCTTGTACACGTTGAAAAGTTTTGTGGGAAATATTAATCCGTTTCCACTAAATTTGGTATTTACAAATGAATCTTTTCCAATTCGTCGTCATTCTATTCCATACAGTGTATCATCATACTATTGAAATTATCCTATTTCAGCCTATATTTACATGTACCTATCTTTTACATTGCAATTAGAACATTAATTTGATTAAAAATTTTATGAATTACCACGAAAGGTTGTATTTATAAAAGATACATACGTACGGATACGATATGGATCATCTAATAACTAACTCATAATAAATCTCAATTCATTTTTTAACAAAATTGTTGTACACTTAAATCTGAATTAAACTAGTATCCAAATTATAACCTCCAATTTTAACTTTGCCGGTAAGGTTTGTCTGTGCTAATATAACAGCACCTGCGTATTTTTAGCAGCTGCAAGAACAAAGAGAGTCTGAGATCCATTATCTTACTGATTCAACGGCCGCGTCTAACACCGGAGAATTTCGAAAATGCGACGCTCCGAAATTTTTTTCCATTTGAGGGACCGTCTCAGAAGAATCTGTCACGTTTATCACGACTCAGCGCGTACGTACGACAGATTTTCTATACCGAGACGATGTTTGCTCGATGCAGAAAGTCTCGGTGTTCCTCGGTACATGCACCGTGTCCCACCGAACGGGCCGACGCGAATAATCTGGCCTCTCGGCACTCCCGACATTCTCTCTCTCTCTCTCTCTCTCTCTCTGTTTCTCTCTTGCCCTGTCTCCATCTTTCTCTCGAGCTCGCGTTATATAAGAACCGCCTCAGACTGGCCGTGAACTTACCGGCGTCGTCGTCTTCGCGTTCGAACGCAGCCGTCTCCCTTTCCACGCGCGAGCCCGTCCGGTGCACTCGGCATGCACAGAAGAGGGAGAAGGAATGCGATCGATTCAGTCATTCTTTTCAGGGAGATCGAGAGAATCAGCTCTTACCTGGTTGCTCCGCAAGCCGCCGCTTTATCTCGCGGAGAGACCTCTTCCGCAGGATTTTACTCCGCGATTTTGCGATTCGCGCTCGCGAAACAAGGGAAGAAAGCGAATCGCCGTTCGTTAACTACGAGGCAAACGATCGATTCTTCGTGATAATTTTGTAATTTTGTACTTTTTTTTCTTTGGAACGTAGCTTCTTCTTTTCTTGGTAATTGAACTATGGCAGAGAATCTTTAATTTTTTTAATGTTTAAGATTTCATAGATTTAATGACACAGATTTGGTTTTATTAAGGTATAAAATATAAAATTTAGTTTTAGTATAAAATATAAAGTGTGAGATATAAAATATCTTATTAAAGTGTAAAGTATAAAATAATATCGCGAATTAAAAAAGAATCTGCGTGTATTCCAGATAAGATTCGAAGGAATATAACGAGAAATTTAAATTTTAAAGAATTTTTAGTTACATTTTACGTATAAACGTATAAATAAGTAGAGTATTTCAATGGAAAATTATAGACTGTACTAACATAAAACCAACACAAAGATTCTGCTACATAATAAAAGTAATTATCATTTTCAGAAATATTTTCTCCTTGAAACAAAGAAAAATGAGGAAAAAAGAATCAAAACGATATACAACGTGATCGGGAATTTTAAAATCAGACTAATTTAAATTCTGCAAACATCGTTTTTGTCCCAGCGTATTTTTCGGAATAAACACGACGATTGAAAACATTCTGACGCGATGACTGTCGAGGCCTGCAACGATCGCGGTATAACGTCATGGATTAAAAAACAGAAGCGAGTCTATGAGACGTTTCGACGTCTGGGAATCTGGACAAAGGAGCCTGTGCTCGGTCTACATCGAGGTCATCAACCAGAACTTAAATCGGAGCGATTAAAATCCACCTATGCCAGACGGAGGAATTGCATTCACCGTTCACCGCGAATATTATCCTTCTACGTGGATCACTGCACATTAAATTCTCTACACTCGAGAGGTTCGTTTAATCGCATTTACGCTTCAAACGAAGAGACTAAAGATTTCGCAGAATTCTCCTAGATGGAACAATTTTTGTTTCAGCGAATTTTATGTACGAAACAGTTCAGGTTTTATCAAAGACAAAATTTTTTTAACGTCGAAAGTTTTTTTTTTGCTGGTTTAATTTTAACAGAAAAAGCGTGACAAAATTAAACGCTCGAACACGTGGAATTTTGCGATTACAAAGGTCAAGACAGTTCAAACCCCACGGTGCATTTAAATTAAACGAAACACTCGGCAATCGTCTTATTTTTAGACATCTGATTCATTCAACACGAGAGTCTCTATTTATCTTCAACATCGCAAGTCAAAAATATCTCAACAAATCGTTGATAAATACAACTTTCGACAAGTATGTGCGAATGTTTAAAGTCCCAAAGCTTCGTGATTTTTACCAGTTTTTTGCTGTGTTCGTCTGTACTCGAACTTTCGAAAACTTTCGAAAACTTTCGACGCAAAAGCATCCCTTTTCAAAAGTGCAAAAGGAATATGAAGAAAAGGTTGGGTCTGTTCTTCAGAATTTCGAGCGAATCGAATGAGTTTGAGCGACGAAGAGAGAGAAGACGCGAGTGTGCCAGCCATTCAAATATACGCGCGGGACAAAGAAGCTCGAGACCGAGCAGTTCGTATGATTTACGGCGTTGTTTGTAAAAACGTGGAACGTTGTTTCTGCCATAAAAACCGTTTCTGTGACCGACGTAGAGTAACAAGACCAACGTTATCCGCAGATTGAACACGTAGTAAATATTCGCATTTCCGAATGAAATACCATTCATGAAACACCAGCTGCGTTTTGTCAAGTTTAAGACTTGACTTGGTCAGATTACTATTTGATCGTATTCCTTTACAATTAAGTTATGAATTTTGATACACTTACCTTTGGAAAGATTGATCTTTTATGCGAGAAATTTTTAAGTGGAAGATTATGTATAAATGTACGCGACGTGAAAGAAATATGTATATGAAATGTCCAGAGTATAGCGGCTTTCCATAATATATACTTATACTTATATTATGTATAACACACGATATATATGTATGTATACATAATATACACTATATATTATATACTATATAATATACATAATATATACTTATAGTGTGTAAAATAATTGCTATTCGTCGTTTCGTGTGAAAGAAAGAACCTCCAAAGTTCAAAGTATCGTCTAAACGATATCACATTATGTGTCAAAAATACAAAGAAACCAAATTCAAAAAATACAAAGAAACCAAACAGCTTGTTTAAAGTACTTTCTACGACAGTCAGTGTGTCAAACAGGATTTAGCGTTCGCAAAGATACGAATTTATAAAAGTCCGCAGTCTAATCCGCAGGCGATCGTTCCTTTATTTGAGCGAATCGTGCTTAAAAACGATCGTGCTTTTGTCTTTGCGTATCTTTGAAATCGGAACATGCAAATTAATTCGATCTTCTGCGGTTCGTAACGCTATCCGGATTCGCTGTTTCGTAATGATCTTTATGTAACTGCTTTATAATCCCCGGTGAGAATTTAGTAGAACGAGTAAACTTTTCTCGTACGCAAATCGCGTGTTTTCTGCGATAGATTGCGTAAAAAAGGGAAACAAAGGACAACCAAGGATGCATCGTTGGGCTAAATCGAGACCCCATACGAGCTTTGATACGATACGTACGTGATACGCGCCATTTTCTGTCTATTAATGCAGAAAAATCGTCCTTCACACGGAGATAAAAATAGCCCATCAGATTATCGTAAACACGGTTACCTTCTCGGGGTGGTATGAGAAATTAGGGACTCGATAAATCCTAATTAGGACTCTTTCGGAAGTTTAGTTGATCGATCACGAAGCGTCTCAGACGTCAGTCAGTGTGAAGAATCGCGAGAAAGAAAGAAACGTCGAATATGTTTATTCTCGTTCGTTTTCTGATCCGCAGTATGTTTCAACATCTCAAAGAAGGTATTTCCCTTTAAAGATAAAAGAACCAAACCGATGAACTTTAGCAAAGACACAATGACCAAAACTTGTATCTTAAATAATTAAGAATTCTATGTATCTGTGTATATAGTCATGTATCACCTCTATCATCAGTACGATCGTCCATGCAGATTTGTGCGCGCAACTCACTAACGCCAATGTAGCGTATTCACGCGCTTTCTTAACCCAGAATTAATTGTTCAAGATGACTGCCAAAAGATTGGAAAAACGCGAGAATCAACACTCACCAAGATGAACTGCGAGGTTGTACCTCTCGAGGGCCTGACCCAGGTGTCCCTCCTTCATCAATGTGTCACCCTCGTGCCTGGCCCTGCTGGCTTCTGCCTCGCGCGGCCACCACTTTTCCACCAGTCTCTGCACCAGCACGTTCGTCTCACTCACAGCGGCGATCTTTTGCCAGCACACGCGACAGCTCTTGCCCAGTTGCACGCAATTCTTGCAGTACGTGTGGCCGCAGTTCGTGGTCACCGGCTGGCACAAGGTTCCCTCGCAAACCGGGCACGCGAACGACGTCTCTATTTTCCTTCGGAAGCTGGTGGCGGTGGTCGCCGCGCCGGACAACTCGTCCAGCAAAGCGTTGGCCAGGTGTTTCAGTCTCTCCGGTGGCACCGAGCCCACTGACAAACACCTCGCGTAAACGCCGATCGACTCCCTGATTCGACCACACTTGGCCAACGAGTCCCCGTAGCCCACCAGCACCTCGAAGCTCGGTGCCTTTTGCTTCAAGCTTCGCTCGTACATCTCCACGGCGAGACGATAGTTGCACGAGGCGAAGGCTTCCTTTGCCAATTCGGTCATGTTCGTGGACGTGGGACACGCGAAACGACGACGGATTTTCGGAAGAACTTTCTTCCTTCGGTCTCAAAGAGAGAGAGAGAGAGAAAGAGAGATCGGTTTCGTTGTTTTCGTAGAAACGACGTGCCTGCGACCGATAAGAATTACGTGCACGTTACGTCGATCGCGGGGTAAAAACTGCGCGGCACGATCCGCTGGTCGATAACTTCGCGAGGGTAGCTCTCAGACAGATGTGCATTTTACCTCATTCGTCCACTTTCAAAGATCGTGCGATCTTTCTCGATCACTTTCTTCTTTCGTCTCACCTCTCGCTTGCAAATGGAAATTAAGGAAATAGAAAAGAAAAAATAATAATAAAAAAAAAAAGGAAAGAAAAATGAAAAAGAACGACGATCGTATCGATTGGCTGGCTGGTCGGAGAAAACACTTGACACAGAGAAAGACGCGAGAGAATTATCGGACCATCCGGGTGTATATCAATAGTTGCGTCGAACAGCCCGGAACAGCCTGGGTCCAGTGTTGATAAGCGAATCGGTCGGTCGCACACGTTTGACAGCTGGCCGACCACGCGGTAAGAGAATTCACGTCGCACGGCACGCAGAAACGGTGCTACGCACGGCACGACGGCGCACTAACGACTGCTGGCTCGGCTGTCACCGCTCGCTCGGGCCACTGTCAGAAACGTAAACCAACCGGGCAGGCAGCGAGGGGTGGCCGGCAGGCAGTGGTGGTGGCGTCGGTGCAACCGTGATGGCAAGCCAAGCCAAGTCAAGTCAAGCCAAGCCAAGCCAAGCCAAGCCAAGCCAAGCAGCGGCGGCGGCGGCAGCGACGACGACGACGACGACGACAGCGCCACGCGGCGGTACATACACCTTCGACTCCTCACTGGCTCTACCTCACCAACTGTTTCGTGATAGCAGCCGAACCGTGGCTGTATCACCGCACCGGTCTACGTTCTCCTACGTAAGCGTCCGCGTCGGTGTCGAGCCACACCCCCCACTACGAATCTCAGGCATCATCTTGCCACCGCCGAGATCCCTCTTGATCTGCTCGGCTTAACCCCCCTACCCTCTTCTCAACCTTATCAGAATGCTTTTACTGCTGCTTCTTCTTCTTCTTCTTCTTCTTTTCTTCTTCTTCTTTTTTTTTCTTTCTTTCAAACTACTCTCCTCTGATCGGTCGCATCGTCGCATCCACGTTCGGACAATTGCAGCTTCCACGAATCCATCGTTCCTCCATGAACGTTCCTCGCCACTTTACCTCAGGACGAATCTTTTCACGGATGTGGAGGTAGGTGTTATCCTTCGAGCCATCATCACCGTGGCAACGACTCGAGAATCTCCCGTGCGTAGCCCTTGTTGCGACATAGAACGGCCAGAGTCTCGTTCATCTCGCGATCGACATAGTTTCGGCGTATCAACAGGCTCCTTCGAAGCGCGTCTTCGTGGTACTCGAGCGTATCGAACGGCGTCGCCTGTCCCTTGGCTGTCGCCGCTTGGTAACCTTCGTAACGCGGATCGTACGCTGAAACAGGTTGTGGCTGGCGGCGAGGGCGAAGAGACGCAGGGGTGGCGGACCGTTTAACCAGGACACTTGTTGTTGGCGGCCCCTTATCTTCGTCTGGATCGTCCAAGGCTCTCCTGTTTCCGCGAAACGGAAACGCGTCGAGGAGTCCGGGGTTCGATCCGGGGAAGGGCGGCACGGAACGGGGCGAGCACAAAACGACACGACAACTTTTCGGTGGCGGTGAGATGTGGTTCGCGTGGTAGAGGCGAAGCAGCGTCGGGAGAGATGCGCGACCGCGGCGAGCTTACATAAAGAGCGTCGCGTCAGTGCACAAAACGTGGCGGGAGCGAGGCGAGTTTCGATTGGATCAATTATTCCACGGGCGAGCCTCGGCTCTCCGGGCTCTAGGAATCTTACTGAGCATGAGCAGTAACGTTACGTGGTCTACGTCGTGGTATTCCGTTTTACCCAGCACCGAGAGCGGACCTGCGTGCGCTGCTTGCTGCTCCCCTTGATGTGTATCGTGCGTGAGTCGGTGGGCACCAGCCAGCCGACCGCTGACTACGCAGACGCGCTATAAACGCACCGCTCGCTTTCTTTCTCCTTCCCCTTTTTGCTTCCCTTTTCTCTCCTTCTCGCCTTCTCTCCTTTTTCCCTCGTTCCTCTTTCGCGCGCCACGCTCGCCACACGCTCGCCTGATGCATCCGACGCGTACGGTACACACGCGTGTCCTACGATCCGCGTGAATACGCGCGCCGATAGCCTCGTGTAAATGCAACTGTGTCGTGTGAAAAGTTGATTCTTTGGAAAAGATTTTAATACGTCGTTGAGATGCTTCACATTCAGCTGCATCGATGATCTTCAATTGAATTAACAAGCACTCGTTGATAATGTATTGTAACAGCACGTTTGAGCAAAATCGGCCACCATCGGTTCGTAATTGTAAGAACTATTATTTGTAATTTCTTTTCAGATATCGTAGATGTCATCGCGACATATCAAAGATGTTACTGGCGACGCGTAACAATTTTTTCGATATTTACGTCAGAAAATTTATTATTGAAGAAAGACTGAGAGAAAGATACGGGAAAATATTTCTGTAATTGGCGAAGATAACGAGAAATAAAGAAGAGAGGCGCAATTTCAAACTTATATCACACTTGTCATTGTGTCGAGATGTATACATGTACGTATGATCAACGTGTTAGCCACGTGCCATTTGTCATCGATCCGGCGATCAATGGAGTTAACGAATTTTTTTGAAATTTGCACGTAAAACTGCATAAAAAGAACAAAGATTACTTTTAACTCGTAGTAAGAAAGGAGATGCTGCACGTTGAAAAATGCGCGCCAGTCACACCTATTAAAATTCCACGATAGAAAAGCCACGAGGATATTTATGTATCCTAGTGCAATTGCGTGTAGTGCATAAATATCTCTCTTGTAGCTATAAAACGTGAACGATTGTCCATTTATTGAGTGATTAATCTCTTTATTAATTTCTACATCGCCGTTACACGATCCGCGCGTCGCGTGAAAATTCATTTCCCGGTCGTTATCGCCATTTGCGTGGGCAACCTGTCCGTTTCAGTTGCTTTGCATTTTCCCCTCGACCGGTTCATTGTCCGCGAAATATTTTTATCGTCCATCGCGAGCTGAATTTTTCTCACTTAATCTTTCAGCTACCTTCTGGAATCTCCCTTTACAATTGGACTAATAGCTATTAGTCTAATTTTCTAGTCACAAATTACTATTGAAGCAGTATTGAAGCAGATACATAAAATTTAACAGTAGTAAGACACTATAAATATATTTAGAAAACTGCAAGTCAATTTTGTTTAAATCGTTACAAGCTAAGCTTGTTGCTAAAAAGGAAAAGAAAACGCAAGATACCGTCAGACAGGAAATTGTAAAGTTACCAGAGAGAAGTACTATAATTGCAAGAAAGTCCTTGCCGAGTCGGAAGAAGGAGTATCATTCGGACAATTATTTGAAATTATATAACTTGTTGCTTGTTTGGAATTTCGTGGAGAGTGACGTGAATTGTTCAGACATGCCGGGTAAATAAACATCGACAATCGTCTAATTCGAACGACAAACTTTCGCTTCGCGTTAATGGAAATCGTGGGGATTCGATCGGCAGCGAGAAATCCGTCGGATTTCAAGCGATTTCAAGAGGATTTCCAACTGCATTTAATAGGGATTGCCGGGAAAATTATTCCGAAGGACGAAACTAAACTATCGGACAATGATTCTCATCTGCAAGATGAAGGTGCAATTCGATTCGTTTTAGAGACGCCAGTTCCACGATTTAACGCGGTTCTTCGTACATTTTCATTCGTCCACAAACGAATTCATTTTTCACTCTGCTAAAAATCATAATGAAATTCCCTCGACTAATTAGAATTTCTTTCTGTCACTTACACTCTGTCCTCGTATATTTTTATCCAGATACGTCGCTTTTCGCTTCACGTTTCATTTTCCGAGGTGAGATTAAAATTACCAAATATTAGGTTTTAATTTAACGTCGTCAGAATTCGTCGTGGGAATTAATTCCGGAGAGAATTACGCGAGTAACTTCTTCGTAGCTCGTAAAATGTAACTCAGTTCCAACGAGATGAAGCGCAGTCCCAACCTTCCGTCTCTGTTTGCAATTCAGTGGCGCAACTGCGCTTGATGAATCCCGGTCTCTACTTTTCCTACGTGTCGTAAACACTGCGACACGAACGAGGTCAGAGAAACCTTCAATTTTCTCTTGTAAAAAAAGACAAAAAGTTCACACAACCGTGTACCGTGCTTGTAGTAAAGCTAAAATTGATTCCATTTCCTCGCTCCATTGTCATTTTTCTGCGCACAAAATCGAACCGATCACGTTCCAATCACGCGTTAAGCTCAAAACTTACGAGCGTAGACGACAACGTTATTCTCGTTTGAAGAACGTTAATAAACACGTAATAAATATTAACGTTCATTCGTATTAAACAGAATCTCCATCATTTATCATTCATTTATATTAATTATATTAATAATTTATTAGCGGCAAACAGTAAAAAATATCGACGAACGTTGAAAAAAGACTTCCGTCTTCTTTGTCGCATTAATAATATTATTTCATTGCGCAATTATATATTCATTTCGATGATCTTTTAAAGACTGTAAAAAGTTTGAGCGACATCAATTATTTTTCTGTTTTTTGCATTCAGTGTGTCAGTCTTTAGAGCGAATGAGATTGCTTCAGGAAAAAGAAATTTATATCAATTTACATCAATTTACTTCTGCTTTTCGAACGAAATTAATTGTACGAATTAGAATATCGTGATATACAAGTTCCAATTTTAAATATAATCAATTAGTTTGAGTCGGTAGTATCACGAATAAAAAGTTTATTTGCTCAAAGATTAGATATTATTTTTTCCGAGAGACACTCAGCTAAACATTCAGCTAAAGAGTTAAAAAGAAATTAATACGAATCCACATGTGCCAACGTCATTTAACGATCAATAATCAAACATTTTAAAGTTCATCTTACTTCGAGTACGAGTAAAAACATATAAATATTTCGTACGACAAACGGCACGCGAATCGTTGCTACATTTGCACACGTTCACGTTCGATTGCACATCGACCGTGCGGCGACGTAGAAATTCGAAAAACGGAATACTTAATCTCCGCTTGCATATACGTATTTATCTGCCGGCTTACGTAAGATATTTGTGTCGTACAAAGAGTCACCTTTGTCGATCGCAAAACAAATTGTTAATCATCGAAATACGGCGTATCTTGGCGTTACGTAAATGGTTTACGCACGACAGCACCCGCTCACACAAAGTCGTCGCGCGGCTGCTTCTTTCTTTTGCTCTTTGTTTCAGAAAGAACGACGAATTTTATTACAGGCGGTGTGCGACCATCGATGGCCACTGCCAGAAATCTTCAACTCTCGTGTTTGAACCTGGCCACGCGATCCGACGATCTACAATTACGTCATGTTATCTCAGCTGCTTGATACGATTGCGCACTATATAATCCTTCCATGACGCCTTCGCGAAGATACAACGAGATCGTGTTCTTTGGGAGGAGAGACCCGACTCGAAGAAAAAACGAAATTTTTTGCAGAAGGTGAATTTTTTGGATTTTGCTGAATTTCCGAACTTTTATATTTCACTCTTGCCTCTTGAACAGGATTCCTTTTTTAGCAAGGGAGACCCAATTCCAAGAAATTGATGACGAGTTGGTTTTTGTCGAAGGTAGTCTTCTGGATTCTGCTGAATTTTTGAACTTGAATTTATATTTCACTTTCTGCCTCTCAAACAGGATGGTTCTCTCAATTTCAAAAAATCGATAATCAAATTTCTGTCGAGGATAATTTTTACCTTTGCTAGAGATGATTTACATGTATGTTTTTGATAGAGCTTTTTTTAATAGAGCAGTTTCGAAAATTTTGTTCGAGTTGTAAGGATGAGTGTGACTAGCTAGCTGCTATTTATTCTGGTAATCTATGCAGAAGAAGACATTCCATATACAGCTGTGTGCAGTGGTTCCAGAATTGATATCAAGACCTCGATGCAAGAATAGTAATTATTGGAATTGTATTCTTGTCTCAAGTCGGTCAGTCTCAAATTAAAAATCTTCGTTCTCATTTTGCCTGTGTCAGACATCAGAAATCAAAAGGCACATTGTTTCCTTTGTCTTTTCTGATTATATACATAATCCGAGAAGTGTTATCAGAAATGAAACTCGTTTTATCTAGAGGAAAGCTCATCGTCAAAAAACTTTCCATCGAAAGAAATAAAATTAAATCACATTATTTAAAAAAAAAAAAAAGAAAAAAAAATCAATACTACGAAGATTTGCAATTCGAAACACTTAACGTGTATTCGACACAAATTTCATTGTCATTTCTAATCTAATATTTTCACGTTGTTTTTTTATTCTCAAGTTTGCAAAAATTGAATCATTTCAATAAGAAATCGATAGAAAATTTCTTCGTCGAGACATTGAGCTTCCTAACATAGAGGTGATACCACGATAATGAGAAAATTTCGCAAAGAACGGATCACGGAAGGCTCGTTTCCTCTTCGAAACATCTAATTATTTCCTAGTAAAGAGCTTAACCGCTATGCTCATTAAATTCTCTCTCTCTCTCTCTCTCTTTCTGTACTTGGCGATGATGCACCGATCCGTTCGTCGCGTCCCCTTTTTCTCGAGCTTCAATCACGAACACAGACAAGCAACGAGCGTCGATCGCGGCATCAGTATTCGTTTAATTAGCGGCGGCTTCTTCGAACGAGCACTTCCAGTCGTTTTTACCCCTAGCTAGGCGACCGATCGATCCCTCTGACATAATCGCGCCGCGAATACTCACGGAGCCGTCGAGGCTTTCGCAATTGCGCCTTACTCGCGACGTACGCGCGTCGATTTATGGAATGGTCGACGTTGGTTAATCAGATTCGTGAACAGTTTCGCGACGGATGAGAGAGTGTCCCAGGTGTCCAGTGGAGGGACTTTGGGAGAGACGACGTTGCGACACTTGGCAAAAATGTGGCTAGAACCGCCTCTCCTGGACGGCTATGTTTGGAGCTGTTACATAAAGTCTCCTCCGCCGATCTGTCACCAGAGGGCCTTATTAGATCAACCACGAAAAGCAACCGTCTAATGTAAAATCCGGTTACTAACCGGATATGTATAAGTCGGGATCTCGATTATTTATTTATCGTTGTTATAAACTGTGGATTTTCACGCGTTCCTGGGAAATTTAGAAATTAGAAGAGCGCACAGATCTTTGCTTCTATTACTGTTACCGTCTGAGGTTGATTTTGAGCCATCGTGACGTTTAACGTGAAATCTATGGTTTCACTATTGCAAATTTGGAAAAATTGTTCAACTAGTTGTTAGTTTCTAATTTCTAATTTTTAAATATATTTTTAATGTAAAATACATATTTCTTAATAACTTTGATAAGTCGAATAACTTTGTACACCTTTCATTTTTTCGTAAAATAAAATACCTTCTCTCAGTCACTTTCCTATAGATGAAAATACGCTACGTATTTCTAAAAATCAAGTCGAGCTCTCCCTCCGTCAGAACGTACTTTCATATCCAGCTATTGCAACATAATTTTTAACCACATCCACTTCTTTAATTATATCCCAATTTTAGAATTACGTAACGATCCTATCATATTAATTTTTCCAATCCTAATAATCCTGGTATCAGTTCAATCATCGATCATTTTGCAGGAAACGCATAAATCAATCATCCAAAAAAAAAACTCGACTCGAAGAAAGCTCGGGAAAATCTGTTCGGAAGAGCAACATACTCGGAGCAATCGTCGTTGCAACGGCGGATTCTACGCCGGGAAATCCTAATGACGCGGCAAGTTCAACGACTACATAACGCTATTTATCATCGCGTGATGCAGCGATGTCTCCACGCGCGGTGCGCGAGGAAAAGCGCGAGCACGGCCGTTCTACGTCGCTCCACGCCAGAACGAGGGTATCGTCGATCGAGTCTCACGTCGGCGCTTAAAAATAAAGAACGGTAAACACCGACGGAGCCTTTATGTAATGAATGAGCGTGAATTGACAGAGTGGCACGGGATCGTCCGCGACGTCGTGGTCGTGGTCGTGATCGTGGTCGTGGTCGTACGAGCAACGTACGCTGCAGGTCTCTCAGGGACCGAGAGGTGATTCGAGCCGAGTGAAGAAGTTTTATTCTCGGCGTGGTAAACAATTTGTTTTGCTGGGTGCACTGGTCGCCCCGGTGCGCGCGCCACGTCTCGCACATAGAATCGGCCGCGTACGGCTTACGTAATATATTTCAGATAGAGAATTCGCACCTTACATAATTGCGTCGCCGTGGATCGGCCACGTCGATGCAAAAGTTTGCCACGCAGCCGACGCGCGACGCATCGTACGCTCTACGTCAGCGTTTCTTCGACCAGTGAGCAATTCTTCCGCAATTAATTTACATTTATTAATTGATATCGCACAGTTGCGGGATTCGGCGAATCATCGAAGGCTGGCAACTACGCGGCAGAAACGTGGAACGAGAGTGACAATGGAAGCACATTGGGGGGAGGGGGGGGGGGCAGAACGACGATCAGCAAATAATTGACGAAATTGGAAGATTTTAAGTAACGAATGAGATGAAAAGACAGAAATAAATACTGAAACGGAGAGACGGAATTCATACGGCGCCTTACATAACTAACTGCGTTACCATAGATCGCTCGTGTCAAGTTGAACGCTTCTCCCGGTCGTAGCGATGTCTCGGCCAATATGCGCGACTCGTTACGAGAGACTGAATGAATGCGTAATTTTTCCGTGAAGAATTAGTTGATGTAGATTACTGATTATTTTTTACGCGCAAGTTTCAGCAAACTGCTGCAACTTAACAAGGTAGAAGAAAATGTGGCACGAGAGCTGCAATAGGGGTGACAGAACGATGATTAATAGAGACAGAAGAATGAATATGTAGATCGATAAGAGGGGTACGAAGGCAGAAACGTGAATAGCTCGTGATTGATAGTAAAATCGTGTAGTAACAAATGGAAGATGTAGGAGAATAAATTAGAGAATAGAAGCTCGGACAAAAACAATGGCTAGTTTCTACGAACTTATCAGAGGACAAATAGTTTATATAATTCGAGGCTGACTACTTCATTACCAGTGATTTTTCATCCATGCATATTTTAAAAAAAGTTCAAATACAATTTGACGAGCAAGGGATTCATTCAATTAGATATTTTTCGACTATACGGGTTCTTAATTATCAAGTAATTTCACTTCTGTGGTGTAACGTAACACGATCATTTTTGTTCCTTCCATGAATGAAATATGAAACATAGTGATCGGAGCTATGGTGGCGTCCGAATACTTTTGTGATCGATTATAGTTCAGACTTTCAATTAAGTAATAAATGTCTCGCTTACAAACATTTGCGTGTTAAATATTATTTTTCGAAGGAATGGCGTCTAAGATCGATAAACAACGAACGTACGTGCCTCGAAACATGATTTAAGTCGCTTGATTCTAGGAAAAGCTTGTTTCCCGTGAAAATTAACGCAGTTCGATGCCGTGACGTAACAATAGTTACGTAGACGAAACGCTACCTTCGGCCGGGGACGCGATGTTTCGCGAAGGTTTGCTCTTTCGTTCGTGTTTCCAACGTGCTCCGAACGTTTCTTCGTCCTACGGTCAACAAAAGCAACTGTAAATGGAAAACAGCGATCTGAACGTGAACGAGCAGCAACGAGCGTTCAGTTCAGAATCAGACGATGGAATCCATGGACAGCCGAGCGAATAATAACAATTCTATCGTTGCACGGATCCAACCGAGCTGAATCACGATTGACTCGAGTTCAAAAAAAAAAGTAGAAGAACAGTGGGTTTCGAGGCCAAAAACATGCGTGACTTTCGCTCGCCAAGTAATTAATTATCAAGGATGCGAATCTGTTTACGAAACACAGTCGGCTTGTCTAATTATAATATAAGTTGTGCTTGAATAATACTCGCGTAGGATCGTATGAGCCTCTAGAATTTCGCTGTATCAATCTCTGAGAATGCTATACAATCCCGAAATCAACGATAAAAATAGAGCGATCGGACTAGTAAAAAAAGGATATTGGGAAAATCTTTTTCAATACGTAATAGCGCTTAATGCGACTGCAAGAGGAGCTCTCTGCCGAAATTTTATTTTTAAAAAATGATAAATATACAAAAAGAAAATGCTGATACCGCACTGCGTGATATATGTCACGTTGTTGCACAATCAAGACGTAAATAAATGAACGAAACGAAATTTTCGGAATTATTTGTAACTCTTTCGCGGATAGCAGCAAGCACGAGATAATTAAATGCAACGCAAGATTAAAATGTTAAATTGTTGCATGTGAAATGATGGATTTATGAAAAAATACGTGAAATTAGAATTTAGTGAAACAAAAATTTAATGACTAAAAATTGTCAGTAAATTATATTTATTAAACGTTCGTTTAAATCTTAAAGCTTGCCAAGCGTCTCACGATCGATGTTGTACGAATCGTTATTTTTTGAAGTTTCAATTCTTGACAAAGTAAAAATTGCTCCATCGATCAGAGATATTAATCGTAATAACACATAAGATATATCGAATCTGGCAAATTGAAATTCAATTAATGTCACGTTGAAGCTTTCATTAAAAATTTCGCCGATTCATCTGCGGCAACTTAATTGATATTCAAAATGCCGACTGTGTCGAAAATGTTTGTTGGATCATCTTTATGCTGGAAATTGTTCTACAGGACAAATTATCACGCCAACTAACCAAAAACTCACGTTGACGACGATTTCACGAGTAATCTCTTACATGAGAGTGTCAGTTTTTGTCGACTCGCGCTCTATCTTGCATCGCGTTATTCGCCTTGTCCGCCACGTGCCTGCACATAGAGAAAAATAGAAAATTAAATATTAATGAAGCAATTATGCACGTGATCGGAAGGTGTTATTTTCGCGCGTTTCGATTTCCCGAATTAAATCGTTCGTCACTGAGAAAAATAGAGAAGCCGAGAATTTTCGATATCGTTCTGAGAACGCAGCCGTGCAATCGATATCGTGTAATATAGACGAATAAGCTACCATTGTAAATATCGCGTCTCGGTGCTGTATCTCGGTGTGTAATTATCAGTATTAATTGATTCGTCATTATATAATAGGCGGGTTACTGTTTACACAGATTCGCTTATATTGGAACACGAATCAAGAGATATAAAATGTATTTTATCGTATCTCTCTTTGAAAATGTTTCCAATGTTAATAACGTCAATATTTCAAGTGTATCCAACATCTAATATTTGATATTAGGAAGACCAATTGGATTATTTGGACTTGCAAATAGGTAAATTTGCTTAGTTGCAAATTGACGGTATTGAGTGAAAAGTGATATTCTTCGTAAAAAGATGATAACTTCTTTATGTATAAATTTTACATTAATTTTAAAATAAATTCTTACTCGCAAAGATCGAAAAGATCTAAACGAAATATTTTATTATATTCTCTTCTTTCCCTTTTCAATGAATCTTATTGACGTAAATTATTATTTAATTAAACTGTATATTTCTACCATTAATCATAATCACCTTCTCTTCGAACAAATATCATCATACATCCCAAAACGTAATTCAAACGTTCCCCATTAACCATAACTTTCCTTCGAACGAACAAATTTCATCGTACTTTTACTTTCATCAACAACGATTGAATTCTGGTCGAATTCTAACTCAAACGTTACGTCACGTAATTGCAACGTTAATTCAGATCGCTCGAGAATCGACGTTCGATCGGTCGTAAAATCAATATTGGAGATTTAAACGACCGATCGGCGCGGATGGCAAAAGCAGTTTGGCAGCTGGATGCGAGTGGATGCCGACACTCGCAGAAACGTTAGAAAATTCACACTTGCTCCGGGTTGAACACGTGCTGGCGTCGCACGCCGATCGCGCGGCCTGCTGCCGCGACCACGTGCTTCGGCTAACGCTCTCTTTCTCTCTTTCTTTCTCTCAAGACTCTCCTGAACTTTACATAACACAACTTTAGCTGCACGCGTGCGCCTTACGCACGTGAGTGAGCCACGTATGTACTTCGCTTTCCACGTAACTAGGGACACGATAGGCCGGCAACGCGCGCCGCGCCGCTAGAGAAGTCGCCGCCCGCCCGTTCGAGCCTCTCGCCCGAGAATCCGATCGCCGTTTATGTAACCGAAGATTCTGTTCAACCGGCAGACCTCTCCCCTTCTTTTCTCGTTTTTCGCTCAATTCCCGTTCCTTCCCGTATCTGATCGGTACGGCGATAACAGATTGAATCACCATCGAACGTCTGTTTAGCAGATTTCGACGAAATGAAGTTCCATTCAAGTCATATCCTCGATATCTTAAGATTTTGTAAATGATAATAGCGGATAACTGACGATTTTCGAAACTTCGACTGTGTTGGAAATCATGGAAACGTGGCAGCATAACGATGTTGTTTGGACTGAAACACTCGAAATATTGACTCTGTAATCTTAAGAATCTTCAATGATTCTAAAAGTTCCAAAAGTTCTATCAAAGTGACTAAATACACGGACCTTATTCGTCTTCGACTTGGAGTAACAGAGAGGAGCGAGAAAGGAGAACGATCGAGTTTTGCATTTCGCGCGAAGGAGGCGAATTAAACGGTGGCAGGGGAGGATGAGAGAGACACGGATCAAACGGTTGGGGTTTTGCGTAACGGTGCCTCGTTGTGGGAGAGCGAACGAGAGAGAATGATGAAACCGAATGAGTAAACGTTCCTGGGATTAGTCAGACTCTGGTAGTTTAAATTGCTATTTGACTAGCAGTTATCGTTAGCTATTTGTCTTTCCGGAGAGACAGCGAGAAGGGAAAAGTTAATGACGGATGTTTCTAATTTCTTGGAATAAAAGGGTGTAAGTAACTTCATACGAAGAAATTTTGGTAAATTTTTATGTAATAAAAGTTTCAAAGTTTTGCCAGATTTCAAAGTTTTCTGCAACTTCTTTTACGAAGGAGTGATAATATAAAATAAGGATAGGATTTCGTCATCGTCTAGATCGTTTAAAGTTTGGAATTTTGGAAACTTATCGATTAAAATTTTGTCTGACTTAATGACAATAATTTCACCATAAATTTCTGATAATAATAATTTCTTATTTAACACAAGAGACGAATGATATTGAAAGAAACTGATTGCGTAACATGGTCAATCAGTGATGAAAAACCTATAAATTTTGAGTGATGGCGCGTGACAGACTGTGCTTCTAAGAATAGATAAAAAGAAGCCGCATCGCTGAATTAATTATAATTGCATCGTAAATATCGATTTCAATATTTAAACATTGATTATGCTTATCGAGGATTATTTTTCAAGACCTTTAATATCTATCGTTTCAGTGATTCCGTCTATTCAATATCGCATTTGTTTCGTATTTTTTTAACAAAACTTTTTACCGCACTTATCTTCTATTTTCGTTAATTTATTTTCTATTCTTTACGTACACGCGTACACTAGAACACGCTTTCTGATATTTAATAAACGTCAAATATTTTTTGCTACTTTCATTTTCGAAGTATTCTATTATTAATCTATTGTTTAATTCAAATCATACATATGTACTTATCGTTGAAAAACAAAACGCGCAAAATCTCTTACTTTTCCAACGGTGCAACTAATAGAACCAATATTTATAACCATGTATGAATCTTTTTCACATAGAAAAACTTTCGTCCCATCTTGGCAAAAAAGTAATAAAAACGACCCGACCAAAAGAAAAGAAAAAAAGAAAACGCTCCTATTTCCTCACAGTGGCGTATATATCTCTCCAATCTGTTATACCAAAACAAAGACACATTCTCCATAAAATAAGCCGTAAGGAACTTCGAAATCTGGTCAACCTAAATAATCCAAGCGATCTCATTCTGTGACCTATTATTTTTCTTATCAAGATCTCGATATTTTCCCTCTTTATTACCCTTTCTTCCCAAACTTCTACTTCTTTGTGGCAATCTGACCCGTCTATTGGTCGCTAATAAAACTTTCGATACTTGTTTGTCTCGCGTATAATCCGCTCTGTATCTTGATCTCGATGTCTGACTAGATTGTTAGAGTAGATTGTGTCTCTACAACAGGCCGCTCGCAACAATGCAGCGTATTCACGTTCGATGATGTTACGAACATTGTAGGGTGACATTAAGCATTCCGAATCGTTTCGAATGTGTATACGCGACGGATCACTTTTAATGGGAACAATTTCGATACCGAAGATCCTTGAAATTTTTGATTATTTTAGAAGCGTGTCGAAACTAACCAAGATAGTAGAAATCTGCTTATCGAGATGGTAGAATTCGACTTATTTGTACTAAATTTCAAACAACTTGACATTCTATTACATGAACGAAAAATCACTTTGGAGAAAAGAATGGAGAAGAGAATTAACGAGCTCCAGTTATGTTATTATAACTATTTGTCTCACAGCCAGTTCGTATAAACGAACGAAGTTTAAGGAGTTTCAAGACTTCCAGGTTCGTCAAGGTTTTCGAGAGTTTGAAGACCTTAGGATACTTCGAATTCTATTCGAAAGTCAGATTGTTTTGAAATTGAAAATATCTGTCGCTAGTTATTTCGTCGCGCTGGCGTCCGCCTTTTACGACTTTCACTGCCAGCTGCGTCATTTTTCCACGAAAATTCCCAAGAAAGGGGACCGCGTATTCTCGATTCCCTCCATTGAACGTCCGCCGTTGCCCCGCTGGTATACACGTTGCTTTCGTAGGTTAGACGCATTATTTATGTAATGCCATACATCGTATTGTGAACGTTACGTAACGAGAGGCCGTTACGTAACGTGTTTTCCAAAAGTGAAGAAACAAACTTAGATCACGATGATTTCAGCAAGAGGAACGCTCGAACGCTTTGATCTTCGCTTCTTTCCCTGCTTTCTTGCCCCGGACGTGGGGACGCTCGACTCGCAGAACGATCGCGATTTCCGGTCACGCGTGCCGTCTTTTTCCACACGTGCGAGCGACGTAACTTGTCCGAGTTTTCGTTTCGTTTCGTCTCGAAAAAGAAAAAAAGAAAAAAAGAAAAAAAAAAGGAACGTTGGCTCGTTTCGAAACTCGTTGGATCTCTCGCGAGGGAAAAAAAGTATGGAGGTATGTAATTGCGTGTTCGAAAACGTGGCTTCTGAGGTACGAGCAATCGCTCTTTAATGAGAGAGAAAACGTTTAGACGATTCGACGAATGAGTTTAGAAATGTTTGACAGAGATTTATGCGAATTGCCGACGAGACAAAATTGAGATTGTACTTTTTATCAGGCGTTGTTATTTAATTGATTGTCCTTTTGTGTGACACGACGGGACCCATGGAAATTAAACTGATTGATTCGATTGAAGTTAATCGCTTGACTTTTTTTCAGAAACTGAAGATCGGTCGCGTTCAAATTGACAAGTTTTTAAGAAAAAAAAACCTTTGCTGCTTTATTAACGTTGCCCTCGTTATGCTCTTAACGTTATTTATGTACTAGTCGTTCATAATTTTTGTCGTCAATCGTTACATCTACTTGCAATATTTTCACAAGTAATTTCGTCAAGTAATATCATTCCAATAATAAACAATCAAACAAAGAACATCGATGCAGAAATCTCGTATTTTCAACGACAAACTGTTTGTTTGAACGAAACAAAAGTTGATACGTATGTAATTTCTCGTTTAAGTTTTTCTAAAACGTCAGATCAAGATTATTGCAAAAATTCAAAGATCAACGTAGTTTCCTTCTCCAACGATTTATACTTCAACAGATAAAATATTCATCCCAACTGACCGAGGCAAGAAGCATTAGTAACAACGTTGTGAATTACTGTTGAGTTCGAGTAGCAACTGGGAACATCGAAGTTGATTACATAAACGATCGATTATATAAATTTTGTCAGTTTGAGAAATTTTTCTCGCCGTTATCACTCGTACGTGCACGTAGACACACGAGCGAAAAAAGGCAAGAGGAACGATTATTCGCCCGCGTTCGACGACGTAACAAATAACCTCGTGGCTGCTTGCACAACAAATAGGTGCCTCTATACCTATCTTCGTAATAATGCAGTTACGAAAATGGCGCGATTACGTCTCCTTAGGCAACACCGATTTCAGCGTTAACTCTCGATCCCATGATATTACCAACATTCTTTTTTACCCGCCTCTGTTTAGATTGCCTCGGTACCCGATTTCACGAAATTCGATTGCGTGCATCCCCGCTATCGTTCTTTTACCAGAGTTTCTTTTCTACATTCTTGCATTTAAATCACTGGAGTCGTTACTTACCGAGGAAAAGATATTTCACTTTTTATCAGAAAGGATCAACGAAACGGTGGATCAAGTACGAAGTAAAGATAAGATTACAATTAATTCCATTTCTAGAAAATCTGTGTAATCCATGTCTCTTGGTGTTTGTTCAATTCTATATTTCGTATTTTATTTGAAGAAAGAAAAACATTATAATTACCGATGATCTGATCTAAGAAAAAAAAAATAGAAATTTGAAAGTGATTAAAATTTATTTAAACTACCAAGAGTTATGAAGATGTTCAATTCGTCTTCACGCCTGATTCGATTTCAATTTCAATTTGCAAAGTAGCTAAGTTTCAAGAACTATAAATCCCTCCGTACGTTTGCATCTACGTACTTTCTAAACTTTTTGTCAAAACTGTTTGATCGCGTGAGTTCGAAGTTAAACGGTTTCGAGAAGAGACGCGACGTTAATTGAGGGCACGGTACCACGAAATCTCTCTGGCAGTAACTAGGAGGGACGTAATAGTCGAAATATCATGTCATACGTGGAACCGAAAGCTGAAGCAAAAATCCTAGATATGCGGAGTTCATGGTTGCACTGCAGATTGCGCTCAAGTTGCATTATTGCGACCGCTGAACTTTGCACAACCTGGGTGGACAGACGGCGCAACATTGACACGACAGAAACGCTTCCTGCTATCTGCGAATAAAATACAAAGAATTACTCGTTCATTCGCTGGAAGCCGACCGCATAGCATTCGCATTGCACGGGTATACTGAGTGTATCTCGATTCGATCGTTCCCGCACGTGGCTTTTTTTAAAGTACATGTTGCATGAATTTAACTTCCAGGTTTTAAATACACGCACTATAATTTGTCACCGTTAGACCGTGGATATTTCGTTCGTCGCTGCGAGTGACTCGCAAAATGCCGAGCGATATTGAAACTTTCCTCTAGTTTCCTCGATCGGAACTGAAAGATGTCTCGAACTTCCTGCAGTAGTCCAATGTCCTCCTCTCAGAATGAATATGTATATCGAAAGTAATTGCCGTGCAATTACACAAAACCCACAAAACATCGTTGAACCATCTAGCAATCCATCATCTAGAATCATAAGAACTACGATCTGTAATTACAAACTTGCAAACTGTCAATCTCGTTGAAGCAACACACAAGATACACGAATAACTTTCATCTCATTCTCAGTGAATGATCTAACGACCTTGCATTCTGTAAAATAAATCAACGAATTAGCAAATCTCCGTTTTTTTTCTGAATTTACAACTACTTTACGAACGAATTTTTGTTAAACGAGTAATCTTGTTATTCGTAAAATCGAGTCGTCAATATCTCGCAGAAGCAACGCAGAGTTTACGTATGTTTCCTTGTCTACCGGTTTCCTTGCAATCGGGCGACCTCACTGGCGAGCGTGATTAATTTCATTGTCCGTGGATTCAATCGCGAATTGAAACGAGCGTCGGTCGCGGATTGATTCGAATTAGTCAACGATTGCGCGAAAGTTTCCATCGTCATTATCGTCTACACAGCGTCTAGTCACGTCAATTTCGACAGAGTTTCCCGACGTCAGTCTCTCGTTCGTTGCTACAGCTGTCGTGTCACAATAACGTCGATGCTCCACGATTTCTGAGAACGATAACGGTATCGTTGCAGCATCGTCCCGTTATTAGAGACGGCATCGAATATCTCGCAAGTAGGTTCGAACCGTTGAATTCGAAGTACTTCGTATAACGTATCTTTCAGTGGTACTGAACGTTTGAAAATTGCGCAAGGGGAAACCAGAAACGTGCTTCTTCAAGCGTGTGAACCTTCAAGGGGAGATTTCACTTTTTTTAGAAGCCTCGAAACAAAAATCGTGCATACGAACATACGAGAACTGAAAGGAAACTGAAATCTGGTTTCGAACGAGTTATCATTTCTCATTTATTTTTTTTTTTTTCTTTTCGAGCACCGCCTGTTGAAAGTTTCAAATCATACATTGGACTACTCGCGAGTACGATACTCGTTTCAAGGTACGAAACGAAATTTTTTAGTATAATGTTCGGAACAACTTAAACAAAACTTAACGACGAAACAGAACTTAAACATCGAGCTTGACTCGGAGTCGCGAGTACTGTGCGCGCGTATCGAACTCAATCCCATCCCTACCCGCGTTATCTGCCGCGAGATCCGATAGTTCGATCCGCTCGATTCGAGTTCGCCGAGGGAACAGCGTAGGTTAGGCATCAGTCGCGCGAACGCCACGCGATGACGGCCGTGGCTGCAACGTTCAGTAACGATCGCTGCGTTACGTAAAGGCCCGGTGACTTGGGAGCACATTTCCCTCGCAGCGGCACTTCCACGAATTTCGCGGATCCATCCGCCTGTGCGAAAATCTTGGTCTGGCTCTGATCGTCGATCGACTGTCATCGATCGTTGACGTAACGCGGCTACATGGTTGAGCGACCAAGAAAATATACGCGATCTTGTGCAACGCGAACTCGGTGGCGGTTCTTCGAAAAACGGCTAGAACCGTTAATCGAGCTCCCTTTGCTTCGACGATCGCGCGCTCTTATACAACGCAACGCTCGCAGTGCTGATACCGGCGCAGTGCCGCGCGCTCTGCCACTCTTACGTAACCGGCTGTTTAACGTTTGAACAAATTGTACGATGTAGATTAAACGTGGTTCGTTAGGTCGTGCTTATCGACAAATGGCCCCCGGATTGAACATCAGCGAATTCGGATTGAAATCAGATTGATTTGTTGCGCCCTGATGGTCTGGCCTTGAGATTCATGTAACGTTACGATCACTCTTTGTCGATTTGTACCGATCGTTCGATGAAAATTGTGTTTCCACTCGTTTCTCCTACAGTGAACCGTGCGCCGATGCACAGAATTTTGCAGCGCCCTTATCTTTTTGGATAAACTAAGTTTTTCTGTATATTTTCCCGACACGTAAATATTGCAATTCTAAGTTTCATTTTCAAATGCTTGAAAAACGTCGGCATCACAAAAGATGTACATTTACTTGAATCGTTATTTCTTTTTTCATTTTTATTTCGAACAGTGTCAAAATGTGCATCCGATTCATCGAAAAACAAATTGCAAAAGAAACGACGTATTGTACAATTAAACGACCCAACTTTCTTCCTACGGTCAAACATTGTTCGCGGCGCTTAATTAAGAGAACTCGAGCAGGCGAAACAGGATGGAGATGTAATTCATTCAATAAATCGTCTGTTCGTGATTTTCAACGTGGCACAAGTAACACACCGGGTTTCACGTTCGAGTTACTCGGCAGGAAAGTATATAATACGATATAATGTAATCGTCATTTCATAATTGCTAGGAATACGTTTTACCGTTTATGTAACTGGGATGAGCGTCGAGCAATCAAAAATCTTGCGTAAGCCACCCGCGGTCTTGTACTCCGTTTGGACATTTGTTCGGGCCGATGAGTTATCTGGGACATACGATCGACCCGCCTAATTTTCTGCGTATCGTACGCACCTACACCTGAAACGGGTGGTCGCGTTTCCGATCGAACTTCTCCGTTCGTTTTAGACTTACACTGGCTCGTTCTCGGCCTTGAGACGAGTACACCAACGAAAGAATTTTCACGATAAAACGCGATCGAGACTAAGAGGTGAGGAAGTTTGAATAAAGTTTGAACGCGGATCACACGAGTCAGAGTTACGTAAATTTTAGAAATATTGACAGAACGAAATATTTGGAACGAAATTTCCAGTCGTTGGGTATCAAATTAATTACACGTTAGTGTGTTCATTATTTTTCGTTATTTACGTAAGATATATACTGTACATTTACGTCTCACGGACAGGAGAGAGAGAGAGAGAGAACAAAATTTTTAATTACAGATGTTTATATAATTTAATAGGGAAACGGAGCAATCTTGAATGTTTCGTTTCTTTCTCAATTTTTGAAGACTTACTGACGTCAAACACAGAATCCAAAAACCTCAAACCTCGCTTATTTCCAATATTAATGTTAATTCTCATTAAAAATATCCATGTAATTATGCATCCATTCACTTTTTCAGACTGAATCCACATTTTTATCAATATCACTGTCAAGTGCTTCAATTGTCGGTAATTTTGCTGTTGATGTACTTATTGAAAAAGATATGGTTTTTCCCCGCAACTGACAAGACCCAATCGTCCACGTTATAACAAGAGTGTCAAAACGTTACACGACACATCCTGCAATTAAAACCAACACTCGTTAGTCGAAACTTTTTCCAAACAGCGTGCCCCACTTTCCACATAAAAATTACACGCGCGGAAACTGGCGTAAATCTATCCAAACTCCGAACTCTGCACGTGTCACCAGCAGATGGTCACTCATGCACCGAGCGTAGGTGACAAATTCAGGGAACCAACAATCACGATGGGCGAAATCAGAGTGTCACAGTGTCTGAAAGTAGATTTACGCAGAAAGGAAACGGGGCGAACATGATGGCTGGTGCATGCAACGATCATTCGAAAGAAGAACAGTCTCCGCGCGAGCTGTCGTCTTTTACCGGAAACGAGACATCACGGTCTAATGAAATACAATGTCTGCGGTGCACGAGACGCGCGCAGCGGGCCAATGGAACCGTGCAAGGTGACATTTTAATTAAGGGAAAAGTACTCTTACTTCGAGTTTGCTACTTGTCACGTCACGATGCGTAAACGTTACTTTGACGAAACACAGATCCCACGTACGAAGATGTGGCTATCGAATTATTGTGAGTGCAGCTTTAACGCACGTACTCTTGCAAATACGTGATGATTGTGTAATAAATGTTCATTTTAGTTATTATTAGTTATTATCACGGGTGATTTTCTTGGAACACGGTAGTTTAAAATTTTTGCAGATGTATATATATATATATATTTTTGTATAAATCTCTGCAATTTATCTGTATTTGTCGCAAATGAAAAATATACATTTAAATGTAGATATAAATTTTGTTGACACAAGAGGCCTTTCGAAATAAAAGCTAATTATGCAAATGTGATAATTTGATATCGTGTGTTGAAATTATAATTCTACTGGAAATTTTCTGCAGTTATTGTATTTAAATCTATATTATTATCTTTTTGGAATAAAATTCCTTCTCTTTTGTGCAACATGATTTCAATATGACGCAACTTTGTGCGATTCAAGTAAATCATTGTGACAATAAAGATAATTATACATAAACATTTATTGATACATATATATATATAAATATATTTACATTTAGAACCAACGTCATACTAGAAATATTTTATGGAAAATGTTTCTCTGCTTCATTGTGTGCGTATCTGTATCCATATTACAGTTTTGTGTTGTAACCGTGGAACAGCGTACCGACATGCTAGAATCTATTGTGGGAAAGATTTCAATTTATATAACGACCAGATATTGCCGGCAGATAAGCGCTGCTCGTAACGTTTCGTCGCTCTGTTGGAAATCTAGTTGGCCGATGGGTGAACGTTCAAGAAGTTGGACGAGTTTCAAACGATCCAAGTCGTAATTTTTCTAAACATCGATATAAAGCATTTAGAGAAATCTTTGATATGTTTAGGGAAGATAACTTATCGCATCGCTGTATATCAGCTCCTTTACTATTCAAACTTGTACGTCGTACTTTACTTTTTTTTACTTTATATCGCTTATTCAATTATACTCTGCTTTTAGTCTTTATATTTTGTATTACATATAATTTGTAACATATAATTTGTTTAATTACACATAATAATGACTCCATAATTAACATGCGATACTAACAACGTGTAAGTAGACTAATTGACTGTGGATATTACTATATATAAAATGACGCGTAAGAACATATTTTCAATTCTCGACAAGTATTTTTGTCCGTTTTGCTCGATAAATATAAATATAGGTGTTCCAAATAATTCGTTTCTAACCAAAGCTTCTACAAAGTTGAGAATTTCCTCAGATTCTTATCTCACAATCTTGCCTCGCAAATTTCTAGCGAAACTGGAACATACCGTAGTACGTATTTCGTGTCACGATTCTCGGCGTAACGTCGCTCGAATTAAATTTACATTGACAGGCCACGTGGTAACGTTGGTTTTTACGTGTTTTGCGGATTTCTTGGCCGATTTCCTCGGTAATTGTGAGACCGGAGAATTGCTCCGTACGCTCAGCCCAGCGTGTATCACTGGAGAACGAACGAACCGAACGAATGAACGAACTCGTGCTAAATTGGATCGTGTTACGTAAGGCGACGGCGATTAAAGAACCTCAAGATAGATCCGTGCGTCGACTTCGCCAGTTCGTTCAATTACGAACTCCAGTATAAACGTCGTTCTCCTATGACAGAAACGAGAGAGAGAGAGAGAGAGAGAGAATAACAGCCCGAAACTGTCAGATCGCGTTTGCTAAATGTTGCAGACGTTTTAATCGTACATTTTAAATTTTGGTCCTATTAGCACTAGTGTCGACGTCGACGTTGATGTTTACTTCATTAGTCACTTCGTCTGAGCCTGCGGTCTGCTGCAGCAACGCAGCATACGATTGCCAAATTTCGTAATTGGAACTGTCCACCGGTAAGTAAATTATTGTTGCTAGCTACGGCTCGACTTTGTACGTCGAAAAGAAATTTTATAAAATTCTGCAACGAATATTAAACACTCTGGACTTTTTATGCTAGTTTCTTATTTTTACGGTAGTATTTAAACAGTATTAATTTAGAGTAAAATATATATATTTATTTCATATTTATGCATTTGCACATTTACTTAATCTCTGAACATAACTATTTAACTATGTAACAATGGTTAAATAATTGATATTTTTACAGATACGATTAATGAAACAATATTAAAATATCTATGAAATCATTTCACGTATTGTTTATTAAAAATTACATCGTGACAGTCCCGATTTTCCATCCGAAGAAGAATTTCACAGTCAGAAACTATACTCAATTACGACCTTTCGAAAGTAAAATATTTCGATCACGGAAGATCGAAACTCTCATAGAATTTCGACGTCCATCCATTTAGAAAAACCGTCGACCTATTCGATCACGGATTCGAATTCAATTCGCGCACAAGAAGTCGCACTTGATAAATTTCATCCACGTTCTGCAGTCTGATGTTAGCGTAAATGTTCTAAATGCGCTTTCTTTTTCTTCCACCGCGGATTACCTCATCATATTCTTGCGAATAACAGCAACGACAGCGACCCGCAATTTTCTTGCGCATTACGTGCTGGCTGCATACCGCGCCAGTCTCCCGAATGTAAAGTGTCGTAACTAAGTCTTTCACCGGCGAGGGAATTAATTTCTCAACGCTATCGGAATAGTCGAAGTGACCAATTCGTAATTTTTCGCAGATTTACGACGGTGTTTTTTTTTTCGTAGAATTTCATATAAAAATGTATTCAATTTCTTGAATAAAGCTTTCCCTTCTCGTACAATTGGCTTTAATTGCTCGAAGAATTTTGTATTTAATTAAATACGGTCTGTTTTATAATTTAATTGTTGGTTATCATAGAAATTTCATACAATAGACTTGCAACGTGTATTTTTGGAAATTTGAATGACTGTTTGTCGATAATATATAAATTTCTTTGACTATACTATTGACACAGTTATTGATAATTCCAGGGAGAAGAGAGGATTTTATTTTTGTGGTGTTAATACACGAGTTTATTGTCACCAGATGGCTGTGAAAAACCGAATTATATCATTCGGTTGGTGGATTCGCGTTACGTAAAGGAGAGATATTTTCAGATTATAATACTCGAATACCTGATATCAATCGGAATAATTCGAGCCAATCTATAAATATATGTAGTCTTCAGAACGATCGCGACCAGTATATTTTTACGCCGTCGTCGAAATTCCCTCGTTCGAACCTTATGATCTCATTCTTACGAATTTCTATCGTATTCCTATCAACGCGAGAGTTAATTCAGACCTGGTTCTCTTCAACGAAAAAGCGAAGCAGTTACAGCCGCGTCATAATATAATTAATTAGTACAGTTAATGCGACTGGTTTCGATTCTTTTCGTGGCATGTAATTATTCGATATTGATATTCGACGTTGATAGATACGCAATTTGAGATCGCATATTTTAGTATTCTAAAAGAAATTATTAACGAGTGAACAGGTTTTGATCGTGATGTCGAAATGTTAATGATTAATTGAAATTAATATATCGAAAGCAAATGTTCACAAATTAGAACGAGATTACATCGAAATTAACGGTGATACGATCAAGTGACTGAAAAGTACGACACACACTGCGATGCCACGTACGAAACGATACTACCAATTATTATAGAAAAGTAAATTTAAATGTCACCTTTTTTTGATTTCTTAAACAGATTCGACAAATTTGGATTGCAACGTTTGGAGGCCATAGATTTAATAAAAGTAAAAACATTGCGAAGAAAATAAGCGTCGTACAGATAACGTGATGCGTGCTCGACTCTGTTCGAAGAAACGAATTTCACTCGGTTTGAATCTCAAACGCTCTTCGAAAACCTATCGAGCACTCCAGCAACTCTGGTTTTAGTCAAACGAGGAGTCAGACGTCCGTTTGATCAAAGAAAGGCAGTATGCTGAATGCTGAATCGCGGAGACAGACGCGCGCGAGCAAAGAGGAAAGAAAGAATCGAGTCGTGATGCGTCTCGCGAACCGCATCGCGAGTGCATCTTGGTGGTTCGATCGTACGACTCTGACCTTGTCTGGATGTTCACCTCACACACGGTTAGTTCGCTCGCTCGCTCGCTCGCTCGCTCGCTCGTTCGTTCGTTCGCTCGATCCTGGTGGTCGACTTTGGGGCCGAGACAGAGCTGGCTCTCGCTTATGTAATTCGAAACGGGTCACGGCCAGGCACTCGAAAAACCCGCCTTTCTCCGACGACATTTGAATCGGCCGCATTGCAGAATGCTGAATGCTAGCGGCTCTACTGAAAACTTTCGCGATGATGTGCCTCGTCGCGATATATTAATCGTTTAGATGTCAGTTATGCACGTCGAACGGAATTCGATTTGTCACGTTTTAGACGACGTTTCGAAGATTGGTGAGAATTTTGAGAGTTGAATTTTTGACGAGGACGGAAAATTCTAATTCTGCGAAGATAGAAATGATATTTTGGGAAATGATGAAGATAGTTTTTAAGTCATCGGGCAAGTGATTCTTTCTTAGCAATAATTGACAAGTACAAACATAATCAGTGTCTAATGTGTAAATTTTCATAAATAACGTTTTTAACGTTATATTCGCATGTTCATTTATGTGATTAATCATCTACTTCTTTTCTGATAATCGTGCAATAATCGAAATAAATTGACACTACTACTAGATCTACTGAAATTTCAAAATGATCAATTCATAATTTTTTGCACAGCATTATACATTCACAATATTTTTATAAATTTCAATGATTTTCTACAAGATATATAGATAAAAGTTTCCGTTCTCCACTGTATTATAATCTATTCTTTCGTGTTTCTCATATCAGTTTGAAGAAAAACGTGTATAATAATCTGATTCAACCAAGACACGAGAAAGAAAACCAAAACCAAAACCAAGTTTCGCAACTTTTAACCACAATCATTAGTAAAAATCTAAGTATTTCTTTTACACACAATTTCTTTCGTCAAGCTATCGTGCACGCAACAAAGAAGCACTAAATTACCGTCAAACACGAAACGAGGAAATTAACATAGTAAGTTTGAAGTAATTTTCTTCGAAATCTATGACGAATGTCCTTTCTGTCAATGTCATACTTTTGCATTGATCTGACAAAGACTTGTGTTTCAAAATTCACTACAATCAGTTTTACACTTCGTTTGTCACGCGTACCACCTTCGTTCAAACATCTTTATATTTATTCTCAATTCAACAAATTATGTACTATCATTTCTAAACTGTTGACGTGAAAATTGTGTTATAAAATGCACGTACAATGGAAAGTGGCAAATGTATCCTAACCTAAACAAAAAGTATCTTTTAAAACACTTGGATGACAAAGTAGAGTGTTCGAAGTACAAGTACGGGGTTCACAGAGAGTCATTATCTATTCAGCAAACTCGCGTTCGAGCACGCGAATCCAAGTTACTCCACCGATATCGGTCGCGCGAGTGATGTTCAACTAGCTGCGAAAAATTGCGTTCGTTCATGGTCGTTGCATTAATTCGCCCGCATTGCAGACTCCTTCACGCAGCCGGTCGCTTGGCAAGAACGTGCTGGCTAAAAATTAAGTTGCGCTGCCCGCAACGAAGGATATCGATCGGCGAATACACTACGAAACGATCGCGATCGTCTTGACGTCGAGGCAACGAGCAATGAAACTGGTTTTACGTTTACGAGGATATTATCTGATAGATGAAAGGCGCAGTACCAGCATTAAACTGCTGAGCAACCCTAGATAAGTCTCTATTTTTAACCTCGCTAATTTCGATTGCGTTATGTGAAGTAAGTCTTTGACAAGAGATTACACATTGAAATCCTCAGTTGCTAGTTTTGGGATTCTATTTCCTGTATATTGTACTCGTTGTTTGGAAATTTGATTAAAAATCGTTTTACTTGACATCGTCGTTGTTACTGATACGTATTTAACGCAGTTGCGATTGAAATAGTTATTATACTGCATTATACATACTATTGTAGTATACACCGATTTTTTTTCTTTTTAACAATTAATCCCTCTTTTTTAATCTTTTAATCTTTTAATCTTTAGAAAAGATATTAAAAAAATTTTTGAATAAGAACAAGTACGATTACAGTACGGTCTAATACGTTCTCGAGTATGGAATAAATTAGCATTTGTCCTATCTTGATCCGAGCTTAGCCATGAAAATGGCGCCATCATCATCGTGTCGGTGAATTTCTCGTTGCAGCAGTGTTCCTCGAAGAGCGACAAAATTGATTATCCATGTGCATCGAAACAAGCCAACGCCGGCCAAAGCACACGACATTACGGCGAGGAAACAAATCTTTTTGAAAGAAGAAGAAAAAAGAAAAAGGAAGAAGATGAACAGCGAGATAAATATGACAGAACCACGCACGAAGCCGACAGGATGATTTTTCAGAGCGAGGGCATCGTAAAAAACCGGTTTTACGCGCGCGAAATAATTTATGTAATCCAGAGCCGGGGGTCGCGGTAAAATTAGACAACCCCGTGTGAATATGGCAGGCAGCTTGGCTACCGCCATTCTGTGTATTTACAAACGCCCTACGTCCAGAATAAGTAACGTTTTACGATCGAGTTTCGTCGAACAAACGTGGAACAGACGAGAAACAGAAGGTGGAACCGACGTTTGCTGCGAGAATCAAAGAAAGACTTTGCTGCACGATCCAAAAGGGAGAAATTACGAAATTATAGGGAAAGAAAATATTTTGAAATTAATGGAAAAATAATTGAAGACCGACTAATGTACGTGATAAAAAGAATGGAGAAGAATAAGTTTTTAGAGAACGATGCCAATTGATTTACTTTTACAGCGTAGGCTATATAACCTATAGTTCAAATATTACGTTATAACAGACGAATTAAAGTAAAATAGATCTAAAAAATCTGATCTAAAATATCAGAAGGTCAACGTAAATTGTTTTTTTTTCTTTTCCAATTAATACGTAGTTAATACATTTAGGTGAATGTGTATAACGATTCGCTTGAGAATACAATTCTTTTCCCTTTATATGTATTACACTCTTTCAATTCAATTCAATTAATTTTTATTGACTTTTAATTAATCTTTTTTAAATGTTAATCCGCTTTCGTGAAAAAATTTTACGTCGATCAATTTCAGAAAAAACAAGTTCGCGATCTGTAATAAACAATGCGACAAGTAATACATCATTTATCCAATTACTCAAACAGACACTGATGCATAAAACCAGAAACTATTACGAGATGGCAAACATAAAAATTTTATTGCTTCATTCCAAGCAGCGTTACCGAAGCTATTATATTACAGAATCGTGTTTTGCTCATTAGCAGACATTATCAATACCTAACAATATCTATCAAATCGAATTGTATGTGTGTCAATGTAACGAACCGACTGACGATTAATCCGTGCAATAAAGTTTCTTTTCTTTAATATAAATTTTTTGTAGCACAACCGCTTTGGGTATTAGCGACTACTCACTATCAATTACTTTTATACTCTATTCATATTCTATTCAGTAGATTTTTTTGAGAAACGAAATTAGGTCATTCATCTCTTTTAAATTGCTCTTTAGAGGAGCGTCGATTTTGAAATTCTTAGACACAAGATTTTCGTGATAGTTTGATAAAAACGACTGTCGATGATTCTAATCATCTATTCTAATAATCTATTTTGTAAAAAGTCCAAATCTTTACAAATATTCTCGAAGTTAACGCTGAAGGTTAATATTCGATCCAGAGGGAACAGTTCAACTCCATTTGAAATTTCATTCTGACAAATGAAGCTGTTCAATAATTCGAATAATAAAGAACGAAACGTCAACCACGAAGATCCTGGGTATCAGTAACGTAGTGGCTTTTACGTACCTCTGACCCTCAGACTCCAGAGGAACGTTACGACGCCTCCAATTTCATAACGATCCCCCCCTCCCCCCCCCAACGTGACCTTTCATGCGCGTTTCTATTGTCGACAGTTCGAGGCTCGAACGGTGACGAAATCCGCGTGTATTACGTCGACCCGCGAGCGGTTAACCGCGAGTAGGTGCCACGAACCAAGCCGACCTCGTCGACGAAACTCGCGATCGCCGTTGCGAAATGTTACACCAGGATACGCGCTCCCGTGAGAGTCGACAGGCTCCCTTTATTCCGTCGCCGTCGAATACCTACGTGCTCTGAGAAGGAGGATGATTTCGCAATCGCGGCGACACGATCGCGATCCGACGTTAGTCAGTTTCGCTCAAAAATATCGTGATTTGAGCGATTCGTGGGCGAGCCGCGACGCAAGAGAACGCGAAATGATGAATCGCGGGAAGAGAACGATGTCGAAACATCTGGTTGATTTGGAAACGGGTGAAAACGGAGAGATGCGAAGCTTGTTATTACACGTCACTGTAAATCGGATAATCGAGGGAGACCTATTGTTGGTAATTTTCGCGTGCATTCTGTTTTGCTGTTATTATTTATATTATTATTGTTATTATCTCCTTCGTTGTGTATATCGTATAGGTATATCATCAGTCGATACAAATTGATACAATTTGGCGCATTAATCCATTATGACTCGAGTAGTTGGATTCTTGATGTAAAGTCAATTTCTTTAAATTTCATAAAACTGGAGAACTTTGACAGTAGAAATGGTGAAAAGAGAAGCATCGAGTATTGTCAATCTGAAACTTGTATCATAAGCCAGACGCTGTCGAAAGAAAAATATAAACTGTATCTCCGTAATATGCGCAGCACTTAGCTTACTTTGATGAACAAAATTTGAGAATTTTCGTATGATAAAATTGTTATTTAGATTCTACTGCGCGGACGTGGGAATTTTTGACGTAATAACACGTAATAATCGCTAATTACCCCCGTAGGAGTCACAATTACGAAATTAGCAATTAATTTGCAGATGTTTACGCACTTCCATATCTTTGTAAATATACCAAAGAAATAAAATTTAAATGAAAATTCCAAGCAATTTTTTCATATCACACGTGTCTTGTGAACTTTTGCATCTTACGACGTCTCAAAACTACCTAATCCTCCAGCCTAACGACAATTAACAGCCAGTTAGTCTAAAAAAAAATTTGAAACAAACTTTAGAGTACAGCATCGAACAATGCATACTTCAAAATAGCTGCGATATCTCTTAAAGCGGGTGATTCACGTGTGTCGCAACACACGTATTAAAATTTTGCGGACTTTCACTATTTCGAACATCGGCCTGCAGTTTCGACTTGCGAAACCGAAGATAATCGTCCGCGATAAGAGCAATCCGCGGCAACTCGCGTGACATTTGTCGCTTTCGATTGCGTACTGCGGGTTTGCAAAAGGGGCAAATGCAGCTGGATCGCGGTCGGAGTCGCAACGATTATCAACTAATTATACCAGCGTTTATACAGTTCTTTTCTTTCAGAAAAGAAGCAACGTATCGTTGTCCCCGATGGACGCTAATTAAGGAATAGCTGATTAGATACGCGCTCTTACGTAAGCATGTTTAATAAATCGCGACACTTTAGCAAACTTACGAGCAAAGGGAAGAAGAAACGAAACTGTACCGCATTTGAACGTGCGATTTCTTTTTTTGATCGCAAATTTCGTCGATTCAGCGAGTAGTTTACGGATGATTTCGTAGCCACTTTGTATCATCGTCTCTAGCTATCTTGAGTTACATCATCCGCGACGTTAAGTGTCAGTGAATCACTTTCCGTCCACTGATCAACGGATGACCTCATTTGACTAACAAGTTTATGAGTCAAACCGTTGTATTAAGGCAATCGTGGGGCTGGCAGACGGTCCTTTTTAATCTTTGCCTGCCTCGGTCGTCCTAAGACGGTCACTCGTTTGATAAAAAAAAAAAAAAAAAAAAAAAGAAGAACCACAAAAAAGAGAGAAAAAAAAATGAACGAGCGCAGAGTATTCGCATTAAATTCGCCAAGTCGCGGGAGTATAACGTTTCTTTTTTTTTTGTTTTTCGCTTATTTTCAACTTATTTATAATTACTATCTTTATGTAACTTACTTACGTTCGAAAACTTGAAAAAAAAAAAAAAAAAAAAAAAGGAAAAAAGAAATATTAAGACACTGAAACCGTTAATTACGTGTTTTCTGTTTTTAATGCGTCGTTATCTTTTTCTTTTATATAAATATACAAATATCGCCCTGCGATAAAAAGGAACTCGAATAGGAATAATAAAATAAAAGTCGAATTGAAATTTTTGTTATTCAAACTGCGATTAAATTATTCCCTAATCTTTCGGTTTATCTGTTGCAAATATATCCAACTGTTATTGAAACGCAACGCTTTGCCGACGCTTTACCGATAATTGTCGATGAATTAATCACGTTTAAAAACGCTTTCTTAGCGATTAATGGTCATCGAGAGATATTCCGATTAATCGCGCGTCTGCTTCCATTAATTCGACATCGTTCATTTTTTGCTCTTTCTGTTTTTTTTTTCATCTTTTTCTTCGCTACGTTTTCTCCCCTTCGTTCTCGTCGACGAGAGGAAATGTAATTAAAACCGAAAGAAAGAAGTCGGCTGGAATCAGCGTGAACGACGATCGAGTTCAATAGATCATCTACGTCGTTCATCTACCTTCGTAACGATGTTCTCGATTCTTTGTTACTCGTGTGTCTGTTGCATAATACCATCGAGGTTTCTGATAGCCAGTTTGTGTATCGCGACGTCTAGCGTACTCCCGTGTACCATTATGTAACGTCTATGCCCCACTGAACGTGTGGCATTACCATATTACGAGACTCTCCTTACTTTTTCTCTCCCCCTCCCCCATCACTCCTCTCTTTCTTTGCTTTTTTCCTTTTCAATTTTCTTTCTGCATTCTGCTGTGTCCATCTTCGTCGGCGAGTCCGACCTTTTTTTCAAATTTTTAATTTTAAATTTCGAACCCTCTGTTTCCAGGTGTTTACGCGGGGAGGGGGAAAATGAGAAAAGCCACGTGCGAGAAAAACTGAAAATCGGCTGCTCGCGTTTAATTACTCGTGCAGTTCCCACTTTGAACGCCTCTTCGACACTTCGCATGCGCACATGCGTTCAATTTCACGAAGGCTCTGTTCTAAATTTATTGCTGAACTCGGAATTTTCTGCTTGCAGCTACGTACGAAAAAAAACTGATAACCGCCTGCCCGTGCTCAATTGTTTATGCAGTTCCCACTTCTTCGACACTTCGTAACGCGTACGTGCATTAGTTCGACAAACAACACTGGCAACATTGTTGAGGAATCGTAATTGAATTTTACGAGGCAATAAAAGTCGCTGCTGGCGGGCGCTCTTTATTAACGACAGCGTTCGATCGAAACAGACATTGTTAATTCGTTGATACGCTAACGTTATTTTTTAACGATATTTGCCGCGTACGTTCGCGATTAATATTTTATTGACGCACGCTCTCGTTTAAATATTTGCTCACTAAAATACAATTCGACTCGACTTTCTTAAACCTGTTAATGGCGCGTAAATTTGAAATTTCGAGACTCGTGCAACTATTCATCCCTCTGCAGCGAAATAAGCATTATAATTACGATTAGTAAGCATTACCTCCGTTTTACAACCTTAACACACATACGTGTCTATTTTTACTTTTACACAGCTCGCGTAACTCACTGACATGAATGTAAATTTAACAACTACGTACGTACGAACAAAACGCAGCGTTATCTGTGTAACTTGCTCATACTTTTTCGTATTGAAATTGCATTAAGCAGTTGAATCGGTGTAATCTGGCTTGCTACAACGAAATACATTTAAGTTAACGCAATTTCGTAGTAAGGCTTGTTTTGAAAACACGAGTACAACGTACGTGATACGAGATTAATTATGTAACAGGTGCTCGACGTTGCAGAAGGATTTAGGTGTATCGATTGAGGCGGTTCGTCTTTTTTGTTTGTTTGTTTACTATTGAAAATTATCATTCTGTTTACTCTGGTGAAATCCTTTTTTTCGATTAAACTCGATTAAACTCTTATCGTTTCTCATGCACGACTCTTCGATATCGGACTTCATAAACGATCGAGACGTTCATCAATCAATTTCTCACTGAGGCATTAAAGAAGCGAATTAAAATGCAACGTTCACACTTCTCCCTCGTGCCAATAGCTAATTTGTGAAATTGGAAAAATCGATTCGCCTAAATTCAATTTTTTATTGAAAATTGATCCACATGTACCATTTCATAATTCTTTATATATATATATATATATATGTATGTATGTATGTATAGTTATCGCTGCGTATCATTAAAAAATAAATAATTTTACGACAAATTACTTGAGAGGGAAACTTGAATTTTATCAACAATTCAGTATCTTTCGTTTTACAACTAGATACATATACGTAAAGAGTATAAGTAACTGTATAATTAAGCACACAGCATAATACATAATACATGTACCTGTATGAAAATAAAACATCTTCTACATCATCAACAAATTGTTGATGATCGTTCGTAGGTGAATTTTTTATATTCAAATAATCTATTTGACGACATTTTCAAACTTTCGTACCTAATGTCGCAGTCGTACCTAATGTGTAACGTTCTGCTTTAATGAATGATTAGTTAAACGTTACCAGATGTATCTTCTTTAAATTAAACATAAAAATCTAAAATTAAACATAAATTTACTAATATAATTTTCCAATACATATTTCTCATATCTCTGGTATAAAAATTCCCTTCCTCGCGAGAAGGGATATATCGTTCAACTAAATACGTAAAGCTATTCATTTTACATATGCATCAAATAGAAATAAAAACAAAAAGAAAAATCTGCTTCGGAAAGAATATATCCTGGTTGGAAAAGTTTTCGAGATATTCTTACCGGCGACGTAAGTTCGATGCTCCCCTCGAAGCATCGAAGGTTGAAAATTACGATATACATTCTGCAACGCAACCGCTGTTGTCACGCGCGTATGCCCATGAACCGCGAGCTTCTCGTATTATTATCGTAGCGTCTATATTTAGTGGCAATTAATCAGTTGTCGGGCGTATCCGCCTCAGCAGCGTTCATTTTTAACAAGCGCTCGCAAAGAATGTCGTACTCTGCTTTTCTTCATCAAGGTACTATGAAACCATGCGATTCAAAAGAATTCCAATTAATTCCGACCGTGATAATACAGCGCCGCGATAATAAAAATAATCGAAAATAACACTGCTGCCTTGTGTGATGTAGATACGACGACAAGAAAATAAATACGAATTCCAGTGCCGTCGTTTAAGTGTGTGCAAGAGGATTATGAATAAAGAGAGAACAAGTTAATTCGATGTAAATATCTTCGATAGCTGAAAATTTTCTGGATTTAGTACTACCTCCAACAAGTATTTGTTAAATTGCATTTCATGATACAATTTTTCAGGATCTAACAGTTCTTCCTCCAAAGTTTTTCTCTACAGTACTTTACATGGCACAAATTTTTAGGATCCAAGTTCCGAAGATTATTTTTAAATTACATTTTATGCAAGAAAAAAAAAATTGATAGAGAGACAATCTAGAAACCAGCGACTAGGAATCTAGAAACTAGATAGAGAGAGAGAGAGAGAGAATCGCATGCGGCTTTCGAAATGCCCTGGCGGCGCTCCTCAAATTTTACTCTACAGAATAATAAAGTCTATTTCTATTGTACCTCTGAATGTCTGTAATCTATTGTGAACACCTACGCGTTTAGGAACCAGTTATGAGTAATAAGTACAGCCAGAGTGTTACGTAAAATGACTTATTTCGTTTATGGATATCGTTACACCGAATTTCTCCAACGTTTGTCACTCCTTGTGGTGACACATTCATGCCGATCAAGTTGAAAATTAGTTAACAACGTATTTTTCTTATGATATTCTCTAAATTTAATTTTTGTAGATATGTTGAAATTTATGCACTTTAAAATATTACCCTTCTAGCAATCTAACGACATTCGTACCGATCAAAACTAATTCCAGAAGTGAGTATAGGAACTAAATAATAAATAACAAAACATCTATAAATCTGGAATAATTACGTCAGTCTAATAAATACGTCATTCTCAGACACTTGTATTTTCGACAATTTTTTACATATATATGTATATTATTCCTATATACTGTGGACAATTAGTATAATCATATTTTCTCTAAATTAATTAATTCCTTTATAAAAAAAAAAAAAAAGAAAATCGCCAAAAATCGACAAAATCCGAAAATTTAATTTCTATCAATAAAACGAGCATAAAAATCGTTCAAACAATCGGCACGCCACATTCAGGAGCAAATCTGAGCTATTGCGGGTCAAGTAGATTGTTCTTGCGCCTAGGTCCAACTTTGCGGAGAAGTTCTTGCCATGCTTGTAATAAACGACGCAAATTTCACGACAAAGTGGATGGGCGGCCGAAGATTAGCGAAGTCGACGATGACCGGATAGTCGACATAGAATCGATAAATTCACGGTCGTGGTGACGCCGGTACGCGCGTTACCTAAGCGATACAGGACGTTGCCTCGACTTATCCTTGGCGACTCGACAAATGCACATGTCGGAATCGTTCGATCGTACGTCGCTCGCGAGGGAAACCTTCGATCTTCAAATCGGCAGTGACGAGCTACGACGACGTTACTCATTTTTGAATTTCGCTCTCTTCTCTCTTTTCGCCATAAATTAATTTTCTTTCGGCGTTCTCGTTGAGAGCAAGTCACAACTTCGTGATTAACGGTACACGTTTACCGGGAAATTGTAGTTGGAGGAAATCTTACGTAAATTCGAACGGTAAGCCGTTGAACGTCGTATTAACGCGAATAGAATTTGTTATTTATCGAAAAATTCAATCAACAATCTCCTTTCGATCAACTGATATACCAGAAAAGGAATCTGGTTAACAAATCGTTTATTCCGTGTAATTATTTTATGAAAGTGTAAAACAGTGTTACGTGTGCTAATGCGAAATAATTATTGTTTATCTGAATATTTTATGAGATGTAATTTATATTGTGACATTTAGAAGAAGGAAAAATAATGTCGTGAAAATTGCAGATTTCTACGCGCATAGAAGAAATAGATACTTCAATTTTACTCTATATTCATACATATTCACACTTAGAGACGCGTAAGAAACTAATGTGCAATTGACTTAAGTGAAACTCTCAACACCTAATTGTGCTCAATTATCCGTACTTTACGAATTGTAATAAATCTTGACATATTATTAATCCTTCGGGTAGATTTACTGTCCCACTCGTAAACAATTTTTTATTCGCGTATTAAACACTTTAATGAATTTTTTCTATTATATTTTTCTCACGATACAGCAAACTTCTATCAATTTTATACCAATTTTTCCAGAAACCTTCTCACGACACACAAGTAATTAAAAATAAATAGTTATGTACAGAGTGTGCTCGTAAAAATGTCACAGAAGCTTTATTAAAAATTTTTTATTTGTAACAAAGATACAAGTGAATAACGAAATTCCTTTCATTTCTTACCTTTAATTTCAACGAACCGCATTACGAATTCTTTGCATTTTAATTTCCGACACGTGCTAATTTTTTATCGCGCAAATTTCTTTCTCAAACTTTGGAGTAACAGTGAAAACAATGCTTTAGGATTAAACCTGCGTCATTTCCTACTTCTGTTGCGACTCTTAACAAAGCATTCGCGAACCTCCATTTACGTAACATTTTCTCCTTACATTTACTCGCGGAACACGTCAGTTTCTATTCGCAATCGCAAAAGACCCGAGACACCGTCCACGTACAAAAAAGAAAAGAAGAAGAAAGCAGTAGACTAAAATCTGTCCGAGGTAATTGATATTTATTGTACACGGTTCTCGCGAAGTTTAACGCGACAACAGCGAAGAGATAATTGACAGAGGGGAACCAGATTTGGCGTGAAATACCGTTTACCGTTTGGATCGTGCCGCGAGTTATTCGCGCAACTGTGAATCTCGTCCAACTGTATGATCACGACTAGAAATTTGTTACAGTCTCGCAAGAATTCCCGTGGCCTCGCAAACTTTTCAGCCGAAGAATGGAAAAAGTTACGAACTCAGTTGCCGAGAAGTTACGTAAACTAATCCTTCAGGACATTGCTCCCACCTGCCATCTTTATCCCTGACGATGATGTTAAACAACGAGTAAGACCGATCGATTTTATCGATCTTCTTCGATCCAACGACGCCTCTCTTCGTCTCTTCATGTGCAAAGCACGTCTACGGTTATCCGTGATTTGATCCATTCGTCATTTATAGACGGGATCAATTAAATTCCGCGTATTCTTTTTCATCCCACGACACCGCGCGATTTTACATTGCAATTAATCAAGCTGTGCTTTTTTTAAATCCAAGTCGTGCCAATGATGCATAATACATGTCGTCTAAATATTAAAGATACGTCGCGTGCACGTGTCGTTTCTATTCACCTGTTTATATCCTCACCAAAAAAAAAAAAAAATCATTTAATCGTAGACTTATTCCGACGATTACACATTTCCATCGAACTATGGATAAGGTACATTGCGATGCATTATCATTCAGATCCTATCACCCCCTATCCCGAATAATTAGGTTAAAAATACCCGAGCGGAAATTATTCCTTGCAACATCGCAGCCTGACAACGAATTCTCTCTCTTCTCAGCCTTCATCTGTCGTCTAACGAACATTCATTTCGTAGCAATCGCGCCGTTGACGCAGAATGATCACTCTGCTTGACAATGATGAGATCAGAACGCAGGACGTGATCGATAACATTAACGTATTAACCCGCGATATAGGCAAATCAAATTGTAAAATAACGATCTTTAATCTCTGTAATTACATCATCGTGCCTTTTTATCGTCGCTGCATTTTTGATCTGCACGGTATTTACGTTACGAATTAGCCAGATACACGCTGGTACCTTTATCCCTGTGCAATTTCGATTCAGTCCGCGGCCGATAATGAGCAAAAATAATTTATTGGACATCAACGACGCAATCGATACCAATCTGTTGCTGCACAGAAGCCAGGCTTCCGGAACGAAACTTGGGCAAGAAATTGCAATCGCGTTGTAACGCTATACGCGAGTTACGACTGAGACCGTTATTACGTCGAGTCTAGTCACAGAATAACGGTTTCGAAGATGCGAGACCCCATCGAGCAACGAATAATTAATTTATTTAGAGAAGAAAGGACATTTCCAAGTGATAAATTCATCGATTAAACTAGCAAACATTAAACGAGAAAAATTTCCAAAGAAAGTCCAATGACTGCTGATGTTGTTGAAGAAACGTTATAAATGCAGCTCGACATTTCGATGAGAAAACGCTTTCCTCATTTATCAAGCTCGTAGGTCAACAAAGTTTCAAAACGACATTTTGTGTCTGTAGATGATGAATAGCCATTCGAACAACAGTGCATCACGCTGTTAATGTCGATAAATACTGGCATGTTGCATTAAAATACCGTTCATAATAAGCATTATCGATTATGACTTACAAAGATGGCGTGCAAGGAATTTCATTTCTGAACAAAACACGTTCACGTGTATTTATAAGGTTTTCTTTCATATTCGTTCATATTCAAATCAAAGTTCAAATTGTCGTAGAAAAATCAATTACTTCAACCAGCTATTAATACGTAAAATTCAAAATTAAACACCTAATTTTTATACGATATTACGTTACAACGAAATTGCAGCAAAAGCGCATCTTTCGCTTTATGGTATCGTCTAGTTAAGCTCAAAATGGAAAAGAAAAAGATAAAAGTTGTATTAGTAACTGCAATTTAAAGACAAAAGATTCCGATTATCTCGCAATATCACCACTCTGTTTCCTGTTTTCACGCATGTACGTGTACGTGTTATATAAAACCTTTCAACCTTATAATCTGATAGATAACATTTTAATTTCATTAATGAGTAAATCGAAGTGAAACAGATATCGGAATACGACATATGTTTCGTATCTGCGTAATTGTCGCTCCGCGTGATATTGATTTTTCTCTGTACGCCGTATCTTCGTTTGACATTTTAATATTTGCAAAAGAAAAAAATCTATTTCTATCGAACCAAGATTTTTACACTGAATAAAGGAAACGAAATATCGCTAATTCAACACGTTTCAATGACGTTTCTTATATCTCCCATTCTTTATATACGTTATCACATCTTGAAATCAGTGACCAGACATTTTTTTTGTCCATCGTTCTTTGAATCATACGAGTATGATCAAGTGATCTTTGTCTGTGAAGCGACTTTTCTCGAGTCATTTTTCCACAGATAAAAATAAGATTCTAAAAGCAACAATTTGCAATTTTTACAGACGATTCCAATTATTCGAATTGTAGTCACATTTTCATCTTAATACAACTGAATATCAACGTTGTTAAGGACATTGTGAGAACGAAAAATTGGAGTCTCATCGTTTTGACATTAATTTGATAATAATTCTGTAACTCTGTGAGTTTCCAATTCGCCATCTGTGAATGTAAAGGAAGCCTGAACATTCGATGCATTTACGTGTACGTGGTGGATGTGCATAAGGCTACGCACCCAGTCCTCCAAAGCTTCTGGCAAGGGCGTGGCGCGATTAATTATGGAACACGCACAATGCATGGAATGCAGGTTCAATCCTTACTGAATGCATGCTTCTTCGGTTATGAACTCGTTTGAATTTATCGTATTCCTACGAGTGCTACTTAAATATTTGAGACTTTTATTTCCAAGTCAGTGTGATATCAGACTACAGGATTACTAAATACTTATATATTTATATATATAAATGTAACGCGATACGAGGCAATGCGATCTAATGCTGAACCTCCATCAAATTACTTCATTCTCTAAGACATAAATACACGTACACGTATCTGTAATGAATTAAATGAAATAATCGACGAATCTGCAGTGGACGTCATAAAATGACGATATAGGCTCAAACACAGGCAGAAAGTACTGGAATTATGTATGAAAGTACACTACGCGACCAATTAAACATTTTATGTCAATATGATTGTGAAATTTTTGAATATTATCTGTGAACAATCAGCGTTAAAAAAGAAACAAAATTCGAAATCGTAAAATGAAAATAAGGATTATTATAAAGTCAGAGTCAAATAAACTTAGTTTATGGATTAAAAACGTTTGACTCGACAATCCAAGTTCTAAATTATGCCAGGATGCAGCAGACAAGATTTTTACACTCCTGATCACTAAAGGTCTAAAATTGAAATCTCATTATACGCGTCAATCTACAGTCATCGAATTTAAGATATTTTCATAGAATCATCGTTCTTTCATTTCAAAAGTCTTACTTTTTCGTATCGCGTTCACGTGCGTGAACCGATAGACAAGCTTCCGTGGCAAGAACCAGTGCGTGAAGCACACACGATAAAATTAGAAGATAAATGAAATAAGGCGAAGGATGATGTGTTAGGTACAATGTTGCGTATGAAAACTGTTGCGGGTTGTTTTGCGTCCCGAGTGAGATACGGCCAACATTTCCTGCACCGTGAAGACGATAATGGCTGAGAATTTTAATATTTACGACGTACGATAATTTCCTCGTTTCGTAAAGAGAAATTTGATGAATTTATCTCTACCCATATTCCTGTCTTTTCTACCCATATTGTCATATTAGACTGTGGATCTTCGTGCAATTTCATGATTTCCTGATTAAAGAAATGAATTCTAAAGAACAATTTTAGCTTCCGTTGCTAAATGCGATTTAAATAGGAAGTTCATAGATTCAAATAGAAAATACATAAACTGGATTCACAAGAAATTTCAAAATAGATACAAAATTGCGGAGAATGAGTATAATATATGACAAGAGCCAAGGGTGTTGGTTTTTAATATCTTGCACGTACAAAAATTTATATTTTTTCAAATAAAATTATATTCCAAAAAATATGAATCCGCGGTCTGTACACTTCAAGTCGAATGAAAATCCTTTGTTTCGTGGAAAGATGAAATTGTTGATTAGCAGAAAAATATTTTTAAAGAAGCCAACACCGAAAAAAGTGCTTGTACGAGCGATTCCACGGAGAGAATTACAATTCAGACGCAGGAAGAATTGGACCAGTCTTACGTAAATCCCCCGGGGGGGGGGGGCACGGACAGCAAAGGATTCTCTCTCTCGATCTTTTATCATCTCGTACCGCGGAGTTCTCGTGGAAATCGATCGATCTTTTACCGTTTAGGTTAAGAAGTCGAACAGAAAAATCGAGTGTCAGGGGTAACGTCGACATTCGAGTCACGTCGTTCTGTTTCATACTTGATCCGACGAATTCGTAACGAGGGAAGCTGTAACGCCGCCTTGTTACAAAACTACCGTTCACGTAACAATCAACGCGTTGAGTAACTCGTTCCTTCGAGTTAGATGTTACGAGGTGAGCTTTACATTGGTGCCCACCGGCGTAAGAGCGACACGTAACCTGCTTTACGACTATTATCGTCTTACAGTAAAAAGAAAAAAAAAAAAAAAAAAAAAAAAAGAAAGGGAGGAAAAAGAAAAGGGAGAAGAAAAGAGAATTTCGACGATGTCACCGCGGAAACGTTGGAGTCGTTTTTTTCTCGATGCGACGATTCTTGGAAGTTACGTAACAGTGATTGCAATTCACAGTGAAAATATCGTGCCGAATTTTGGTGATAATTCTTGCTACGACACGAAATTTTTTACTACTGTTGGATGCGATTACGAAGACGAGAAGAAAGACGATTGTGGTTGAGTGCCAGAGTGCCATCTGATATTGGAGATAATAATTCGAATTTTATTTTTGACAACGATATTGAAAATTTATTGCTACGTGTATAGTGGATAGATTCTTTGTCTGCGATTAATGATTCTAAGTGACTTAATGACAATGAAACTCATTATTGCTAAAAGAAAAATTACTACCATTATACGGTTAATACAGTCGTTAAGTAATTCAAAATTAAACGTTATTGCAATAAATTGTCATATTTAAATATTAAAGTTTTTCAAAAATAATTAAATTTTACACTCTAATTTCACTTTTTTTTAAATGAAACAAAATTGCGACACGATAGAAAGGGGAGATGGTAATTTTTATTTTATTTACTTTTGCACGATTACGAATAGTCGAATGTTGCTTTCAAAAAGTGGGACATCGTTATGACACAAAGCTGAAAAAACATCGAGTGACATAATATAATTCCTCAATTTCTTCGAATCGATAGACGTAGACCGCCATTTTCGAAACGCGTTGTCGAATTTGCATTTCGCGATAGCACGCCGCCGCGACATTATGTAAGATTATATAGATATCGTTTATTGCGTAACGGCCATTAATGCATTTAACGACTGTTACGTTGTCGTATATTAGATAGTTTTGAGCTTGTACGTAGCAAATCCAACTGCAAGGCTCGGTAGTAAATTCGACCTCGTCAATCTCTCTACCTTGCCAACGATGTATCTATCACGAGTAATTGAATCAAACTTACTTATTACGAACGTGCAAGTTTAACTATTATAACGTTTTATAACTATTGCAAGTAATGATATTTCAGGCGAACAGAGTTTGTGACTCATATGATTTATAAACGAATGAATATGCCGTTTTATCAGAATTACCCCGATTTCACAGAACACGGTGACGCGTCATTGGATTTTGCACGAGACGCGTCACGTAACATCTCTTGTGAAACTCAATTCGCTATCGATCGTTCCAAAATTATGGATGACACAGGTTCTGTTAAATGTACACTTGCTTATATTTGAAAAGCTGCGTTCTTCATTCACAGAAAATTACGAATAAATCGGACTGAAAGAAATAGTATTACGACGTGGTTGAACCACGTGCAATATATTCGAAAACCAACGTGCAATGACGAAACTGACGTTTGTAATTGCAAAAGCAATTACCGTCGAATCCTTCAGCTTCTCCGACGAAAAAGTTTTTCTAAATCCAAACTAACATTTAAACAGTGAATATATGTCCTCTGATAAATAATTTCGACTCTGGTTCCATACAAAGATATATACTGCTTCTACTTCCTCGTTCATCAATTTATATTCCGACCAATTCAAATTCGATACTATTCGACGCAGTGAATACAGCTTCCAACGAATCGTTCCACCGAGAATCACTATCAATCCAACATCGGTTATTATTCAAAATTTCGTATGCCTTCTGCACCGAGGCGTTGCAACAGCGTAAACGCGGTTTAGCAGCGATACCCTACGCGTGCATCCGGTGTCGTTTCGAAACCGGTCGCGAGCCGCTCGTTACCATCGTTAAAAGGCCTCGTTAATGAGAACCTCCATTGTGTCCCGGCGAGTACACACAATACCTTCTCTTTTTGTCACCGATTTGTCAATCGACGCGGCCGTTCGTTTCTGATCGATGTCTCGCGTGTCTAGCCGTCGACGATTACGCCAAAACGTAACGGACGCGCGGTTTGCGTTCACCGATGTCGAAATGCGGCGAACGCAAATGGGACCAATCGATGAATCGGTCGGGCGATCGCTGGCAAAAAGTTCTCGATCGAACGTAAGTGTCGAAATTTTTTATTTCTGCGAAAATTGAAGTGAAAAAAGTCCAGCAAAGGAAGAAGTTGCACTGTTTTGTAATAATTTATTCAAAGGTCTCAGTCGAATACTTGCAACAGTTTGATCGAAAACTTTTTACCAAACCAAAGAGACTTTTTACGCAATCGACCAGCCTCCGTTGCTACGATCCTCGTGGCTTTGTTCGGTTCCTTCCGAGATCGTTGCACAATCGTTTCGCGCAGTCCGGTGGATCGAGCGTTGAACTTTTCGGATCGAATCGAAGACAAACGCGTAGGCGAACGAACGATTATCTCGACCGAGCGTGACTCGATCGAGTTTCTATTTCCAGATGGATTTTAGATTTTTCTTTTCTCCGGATTCCGACGCGTGTTACGTAACGGCGCGTGTCAACGTGGCGCGTTAACGCCAACTTGATTGAGCAACGTTCGTCGCACAATGGAGCTCGGGGGAACGTTTCGCGGACGCTGCTTTTGTATTTTCGATCGTAAAAACTTTTGCGAAAATGCGCTATCGTTTACTGTCGCATTGTCGAGCGAGATCAGACACTTCTCTGGCAGCGGCGTGCATTTCGAACCGGTTAATACGTCGCGCTGTGGGAGTTCATTATATAAATTAAATGGTAATGTGTCTGCGAATCTTATAAATAGCACAACAGGTTTCCTTCGATCACAAGATGGGTATTCAACGTTGCACGAGGAAACGATCGGCGAGAGAAGAATTTGCCACGACTTTTAAACGTGCGTGGAACTGATTGAAGCGATGATCGTTGTTCATTTATTTCACGCGTGGAATATTTCACACCCGACTGAGGTCTATTTAGTTCTTTGATTTGAATAAGTCAGAAATATGACAAATTTTAAGAAATAGACAATTATTTACCTAACGAGTATCTAAAGAATTCGCTTTACGTTTGCACTCCTACTCCTAAAAGTTTGGAGCAAACTTCTTCTTCCAATATTTTGAGATACGAGAATATATCTTTGATGATATCTTTGATCATTAAATACGATTAATTAAAACGTTACAATGGAACTAACACGAAAGAATAATATTACGAACAAAAAATACGAACAATTTACTATAAGAAGTTATGATTGTTTCTTCCAAAATCACAACCTAAATTTCTGTTAAATTTCCGACTGAGAATGTACACGAAAAAATTACTAACCGACTGTGAATAACACCTCCTTTCTGCTTTATCTCTGTAAATACGAGCATATCGGACATAATAGGCGCGCCCATAGTACGTAGATCGCAGTCATAATAATCATAATCATAGGTTAACAAACACGTCGATTAAGCGAAATTTCTTCGCGTCGACGTGCACACGTTGCCCGTAAATGTGAAAAAAAATCACGTTTCACCTAATGCGAATTTTCTATTGTAAGTGTCAGAGTCTCGGTACATCGAGTGAACGATATTTTAACAAGTAAGCGGTTGCGTGAAGCATAAATCAAGAAAATCGTGCCGATCCCGTATTTTATCCGGGCTCACGATGCAATGAAACGAATTTCGAACGGATCGGATCGTGAGAAGGGCGACGAACGCCGGATTTGCCGCTTGTCAACTTAGAAAGGATTACGTTATCGTAATTGAACGCTGCCCCAGATATGCTAATCGACGACTGTTCGTAATTATTTAGCTGTGCTTGCAATAGACTACTTCGTGAATATTATTCGATCGAGGTGCGAGAGAAGGGATTGCCTTTTGTAACGTTATAGATACAAAAATCGAATGTATAAAAGTGTAAAATTGCACAGAATACACACGTAATGTAAATATGTTATATTATATGTTGCAATGTGAATAATAAAATATATGTAAAATAATTACAGTATATGTTTATATTTTAATATATTTTATAATAATTTTACAATCAAAAGATAGTGCTTTACATATATTCGGTATACAAAACTATTTCCTATCTGTTTAATCATTATCTTTTCGACATTGTCAAAAATATGAACTTTGAGTTCGTAAAAATGCAAATTCATCAATATTTTAGAAAAGTATGAAATACGAATTTTGAATGACTCGCGTTACATTTACACGCGTGCAATCAATAACAGAATTCACGTAATGATTCTGCAAAAATCAAAACGTTATCTTCCCAACGTTCTAATAGATCATGTTGCAACAGCTGTTACTTGCACAGAGAATTGTTCACAAAGGACAGATTCAAATCAGAAATTCCCCAGTGGACAACAAAGCAGAAAGATTAACGCGTTGCTCATTGCCACAGATATTAACTTGTTTGCTGACCGAAGTCTTTTATTCATGAAGTATATCGAGTCGACTATGAGCCGAGTATCATTGAAAACTATCCCTTGCCTATGCGTAGGTGTTTACACGTGTAAACATCTTGAACGATGGTGAAGATATCGTGATGTAATCGTCGTGTACGAATACTTTAAATTGGACGTTTAACTTTTCCAAAATAACTTTTTCCAAGATAAAAGGCGCATTTAGATATTGGTAGACTGTGGATTTTTATGCAAATTCATATTTCGGAGAATATACGTAAAAAAAAAAGAAAAAAAAAACTCTGGATATTTTATGTATATTTTTATACTACGTGCATTCAGAGTAATTTTGTGCTTTAAAATTTCCTATAAGCAATTTATACGATCAGACGCGATCTCTGACACAAAAATGACGACACAATTGTAAAAATTAACGTAAATGTAAAAAGTAGTAATCACTACAATTATGTCTATCCTCTATCTTTTCAATACCGTCGTATTGGAAAACTACAATTCAAACGATTATATTTATTATTCTCTTTTCCTCTCCGAGTCGGAAACTGCGGCGCTGAAATCGTAACAGTTTCGTTTTTGCGTAATAAACACGGTCGCTTGTGTGGCCGGGCATGATATCACAGGTAAGTATGCAACGAATGCGTTCTCACACAATTGGTCGTGGTTAAACAGTGCAACACACTGTCGCAGCTTACTACAATGGGGGGGCAAAAATCTGAACGTGAAAGTATCCCGGCGTTGACTTGTCCGCTTACGTAAGACGAGTGGGAGTAAAACGCTTTGAAAGCGCGTGCTATCACGAATCGTTCGGTAGATGCTTATGGTAAGCCGATAATAAAAATAAAAGAATTATCGTGGTCCAGCTGTCGCGCGATTGGTTTGCCAGCATTGTTCACAAAATCTCACGTTCGTTCGATTGAACGCGGAATAACCTCTCGCGAGCTGTGACAAAAATGTCAGTGACATCATTCGCTTGAACCGAATGACAAAAATCAAATTGTAAAACTTTAGAGAGAACGTGGAGACTTTCGTTCTGCACGAATTTTTTCTTCTAATGGCATCACCTCAGCTACACGCAATAATTATTCCCAGTTCACAGCCAGTACAGAGTGATACTTAGAATTTGATAATACCGTACCATTGGAAGAACAATATTTTAAAAAGCATTTAATTCGCGTACGTGTATCGAGCATCATATTTTATTTACAGTACTTTTGTAGAAATAGCTATGTAAGAATGATTCACTTGATCGATTTAACGAACGATGAACTAGTTTCTCTTTCCTCTGATTAATTGAAACATCTAAATTTATAACAGGAAAAGAGACGCTACGGAAACGGTTTAACGAAATCTTGGCTCAGAAAGCATTTCACATTTCGTTTCACTCGGACAAGGTTTCAGGGGATCTGTTTTGTACATCAATCAATTTAGACAGGCGTGATGTAACAGTTCAAGAGCTGTTCCAATTGTAGAGAATCTAGCCGACAGTGCGGAATGATGCTTCATCGCGAATTCAAATAATCACACACACTCAATGACACGAAGATGCAAGAAACATATTCGTTAGAAACGTACAATATCTCGAAAATCATTCGCTAATTTTTTTAAAACGATACTTTAAGCGTTTTACGATTTACTTTAACACTCATTCGTCGTCGATTGAAAGAATGAGGTATTATCGCAACGATATACGGACGAAACGATCGCTGGTAGGTTCGCGTAATCAGTTTAACTGCGTCGCAATGCAGATTATTGTGGTCGTAGAACCGCAGCTTTTGTCAAATCCGATTAGAAAACTCTTAACCCCGATGTTCTTCTCACGATACGCGACTGCATCTGGTGACGAGATTACGCACGTCAGAAGAAACAAAAAGTACCTATATTTACAAATTGATTTGACGAATAAATATAACAGAACCCTATGATGTTCAAACAGATGATTAAAGTCTTTGGCCACTAAAATTTTCAACGTTTCCGTCTTTTAACAAATAATTCAAAGATACTCAATTCCTGCGACATGATTCGCATTACATCTTGTTAAACGTTTTGAATTTAAGAGACTATACCCGACGAGAAGTTACACTTCGCGACCGTTCGATTGTTTGAAAGACTTTTCTACAAACATTTCCAACCTGTTATACAGCTAATGACAAAACATATGCCATTTCACGCGACAACACATTTATTCTCGATGCAATGCAAAGAGAAAATGGACAGATAATATGTTACGCACAATGTTTGCTGAATGAATATTTTATCTGTCGTTTAAACTCAGTGACACGACGTTTCTATCAACTTGTATCGACCACTAGCCAACGCTTCAGAACGAAAGAAACGCGTTTCGCGTTCACCCCGTGAACGTGAGTTTCTTTCTCGAGTACAGCTCTGTATCATTACATTTATGTGTTTAACAGACACGTGTCTTATGCGTGGAGATGTGTGCGAAGAGAAGACGGACAGCGTTCAAGAGAGATCGTAAAATAAGGTAAAGATCGTGTGTTCCTTTAAATGTCGGTATCGTGTTCTGCCATATCGTGGTCGCGTGCATCACCGAGATTAATCAACTCCTACGAGCTCCGCGAGCTTCCAACCGTGGTAAACGTAATCATCGTGTAAGTTAATGATGACACAACCGTGCTCGTAGTAAAGTGGTAGCCGCAACGATCACAATTATTCCTCTCGTTGCAATTTGTATCGATACGTCGGTACAAACCCGATCTTCAACAAACCCGAACGATTTGCGCTTCTTTCGTTTAAATAATTGAAACGAATCGGAAAGAAGCGTACGTTTCTATGATTTATCTTTAATTCCCGATACAATGAACTAGGGAAAATTTTAGAGAAACCCAACATTTTTCTCCCTCAACTTTGACATGGAACGAAATAATACAGTCGACAATAAGAAGATACTATTACGTGATACTATGCCACTAAGAATTATTCGCAAAATGTAATGAGATGTGATCCAATTTAAGTAAAAGAATTTCTTTTCTTTTTTTGTGAAAGGAAATAGAAAATCGTCTCTAATAGTGTCATTGCTACAAAAATTCTCAAAGAATACCCAACGTGTATTTATCGATCTCTCATAGTTTCTGCTAATCAAATTGCGTACTTTATATTTCAGTTTCAGAAATATAAGAACTGCGTACTTGTTCAACCATTGCTAAAAAGAAACAAAAAGTAACGTTATGTAAAATGTATCTTTCTGATTTTCCACTTGCATCCGAGTACTCTTTCCTTCAACCAACCGCAATCAACCAGTGCATGTTCAACGAATTACTCGTCTCATCTGGAAGTACTGTAACACACTCAATGGACTCAATAAGCAAACAAAATAATATTACACGCGTTCGAGTTTAGTGCCAAAGAAGCAAATGTTTCTCACTCGAGATATCGAGTGGCGTAGAATTGTTGTTATATAAAGTGACCATTAAGAAGTGTAGACGTCACTTAAACTCATCGCCAGGCAGTTTCGTAATGTTTTCCTTTCGTGTTCGGAGTTGATAATTTCGAATTTATCCCCTTAATAAATTTGTTATGCGAAAAAACAATCGGGATATTTAAAAATAGATTAATCGTAAAAATAGTGCGCTGTAAATTTACGAGCGTAATATGCTCGATGAAATTAACTCAATACCTATTGATTCGTTTAGGTTGTGTACGACGTATGCACATCAGTGTATGTGATGCATTAAAAATAAATTCAGCACTTGATTGTGAGAAAAACAAGAATATCTCAGTACGGATCTCTTATATCTCTTAAAGAAAAAGAAACATTTTTTTTCTCAACATCAAAACGCTAATTCTCAATTTTTCTCTAATTTTCAATCAAACGTGTTATTTATTTTCTTTAATTTATATTGTACGATCTATGTATTTTTACACTTCCTAGAGTACATTAACCAAATGTTTTATGAAATATTTACAGCTTCTAAGACACTAGTGATAAATTTATATGATACAATATAATAATAGTGAATCTAAAAAAAAAAAAAAAAAAAAACACGATTCATTTCTATTATCGCGAAAGATAAAAATCACTTCACAATCGCATCATGTAATCAAGCCGAAAAGATCCAATAATTGTCTGCCCATGCGTCGTTATTAAATATAAAACAAAGAAGTAATTACAAAACAGCGTAATCAACAACGAAGACCATAGTGTTACGCGATGCCTGCGGTAACATTCATTAAATTCTCGTAACGTATTTACGACTGATCGATCACGCGCGATCGCGTAAAAATCTGTTCCATAACTGGACTGCGTTCGTAACGTCATTCACTATCGGGACAAGCGCAGAATCATTCATCATTAGTCCAGCCTGGTGAAATAATAAGAAGTGGACAAGAGTCAAAAAAACAACGAGTAGATCCAACTTTCTTTGAATTCTTTTCTATAAAATTTTCTGTTTCGCAGTTGTAAAGAAGAAGAAAGAAACAAGACACGGAGCAAGAATTTTGAAATTCAAATTCAACGTTTTAAAATATTTTAAAAGACGAAAACGTGCTATGCGAGATTTTTTGACGAAGGTTTCACTGTCGAACAAGGTGCTGCAATATTTGAGTATAACTTCATCGCGCGGTTTTTTCAAATTACATAGACTTTGTTCGCAACTAAGACTATGTAGATACGACCTACCAGCATGCCAAATTTCATCGAAATCACATTTGAGGCACACTTTACATCTCTTTCGTTTCTCCTTCGCGCCTCTCGTTTTAAATTTTTCCTTTGGTCGCATAAACGTGAAACGCAGAACCGCGTTACATATCGATCGTCTCCATTAACTAGTCCGTTACACAACGAACTATAACTATTGCCAAACAATAGATTATGCCGCGACTGTGCGCCGTCAGTCGGCGCGTAGGCTGGGTAGGGGTTTACCTTATGCAAGCGTTACATACATTTGGTTATATTACCGACATTACGTAAACGCTGCGGATTACAAGGCGCGAGAAGGGAGAGAAAAAGTGTTACAAATTGTCGATATTCAGGATATTCGTTCATACACGCAGCGTGTGTATCTGGGTTACGCGAAGAAAATAAACGCGAAAACTGGTCATGGTGCGGACAACGCTGTTGCACAATTCGCGGGGTAAAAGTTGACCTCTTGTTTCGCGCGCTCCATTTTCCCCATTGCCAATTGCGATGATTAGGGATATCTACCATCCAACCACCAAATCACACACTTCGATGTACTAGAATTTCAAAGGAATAACTGCTGTAATTGGAGCATCATGTTCTTTGACGCTTACAATTCAAATTTCATTTCCTCAAAGATGCAATTGTCAATTTATTAATAAACTAAAATTCACTGCATACCGTCATATATGTGACTTGAAAAGAATCTCTCAATCTTCGACATACAAATTTATAATTTTCAGACACTTCCATGCTGTTCGAAAAACGAGCAGAACGTTATGTAAATTCAAATTAAGACGTGGCTATGAAAATCCCAATCTACTGTCGGAAGATTCCGCTTTATCGATGAATGGAAACATGGCACGCCTACGCTATCCTTACTCACGTTTGGCTTTTGCTAGTAATCAAACGTTTTACAAAGGAGACGAAATCGCTGACTTTGGAACATTCACGATACGTTACGAAACGGGTCTTCTTACCTTGTAGCGTCACATTATATAGGAGAGGGTCGGTACAGTCGTTCGCGCGCGTAAGAGGTTGGTTACATGAGCGTGTAAATATTTCGCTTACGACAAACGGTTTATATGTTGCGTTATGCGCACCTCTACCGATGCCTTAAACCTCCAATTATGTAAGCATCGCCGTTTGATGTTTATGTAACATCGTACCACGTTACCGACGAAATCGGACATCATCAGCATCGGAGGAACAACGAACAACCATCAGAAATAAAAGCTTTGCGCTCCGTTCAAATTCACTGATCATGTAACTGGCGCCATCTGATACTACCCAGTGCTGTTAAAACACTGAAATTATTGTTTTCACGGATCGTTTAAATATTTTTCTAATTTTTCTAGGCACGATAAAAAGATAATACAATATATAAGTACCCAATGTATTTCTTATTTTACATTTTTATGGATAAAATAATATGTCAATTTACCTCAACGTTACCGATTCAGTTTAGAATAAGATAGCAACGTCACTAGTGATTGGAATTAAAATGCCAGAATGGAATTATGGATGAAAAACAGACATTTTGTAACTGTAAAAAGTAGTGATCATATGATCAGTATAGTGTCAATGATAATGTCATTTCCATCGCTGAACACAGACGAGAGGTAGGAATAGTTACATACGGAACGTCGAGTACAGTGCTCTGAAATACCGACATACTAACAAATCCCACCACTGATTTGTTGGTTTTTTAGCGCACTTTATGCTTAAACAACGATGAATTCGAGAACTACATCAAATAAAATGATCGAAGTTACAGTGTTATCAAATTTTCAATACCGAAATGTGAAGTTAACCAAAATCATTCTATAACGTATCAGAGTTATATAGAAGTTGTCTATCCACGTTTTACGGTATTACTATGGATTTCTTCATGCAGTAAATTAGAAGTCTAAAGTTATTAATAAAATATTAAAATATCAAAGAATCTATCAGCTCAAACAAATTTTATCAAAAATTCGATATAATATCAGAGAAATTAAAGAGAAGAAGAAACAACAAATCCCCTTATTTACAGAAATAATAATTGTAAAAGAAACAATTAATCCCAAATTTTCTAAAATATTTTTGTACGAAAAATATACAAATTTGTATGAAATATTTTTCATACGCTTACAAATTAATTATCCAAATATCAAAACTACATATTATATACTTTTCACTAATCTAATGGATATACACACAATGGATTTACACCAACACATAGATCGCAGTCAAACAATTCGTCTTACTTCAGTCATTAACTTTTGTAACGAGCATTCTGCTCTTGACACTTTATAGAATTTTCTTCATTTAGTGTCGTTCTTTTATTGATGTCAAAAAGATTCATGAAATAAATTTTCAAGATATATTTAATTACCATTCGACAGGACCCAGATATCATTTCTTCTATATTCCATAGTCATCCATGCATTTGGAAGTTGATAGATCTGCAACAAACTCATTTGTTGGATTAGTAGTTTAAAAAAACTTAACACAAAAATTCCACACCCCTAAAACAGTCCCGACATTTGAAAAAAAAGTAAATAAATAGCCAGAAGGGCTACTGTACAATTATCTATATTACGAACCCGAGCAACAAACTCGAGTTTCAAAGTCCACGCGAAGAGTGATTCGTCATGTTTAAAGCTCCTAAAAATTAGTACGCGACGTTATTAATCTATGCACTCGTGTTTAGAAAGGCGCAACATTAATTGCGACGCGTTCAGTGCAACCATTCTGGAGGCTGCTGATGAATGACTACTTCTCTGCATCAGGTGATCCAGGAGCAGGAACAGCCTTCCACGAATTGAGTGGAAGAATTTGGGCATTTCGTAAACGCAACGCTACTTCACAAAACGCGATCATTAATCGCAACACTAACAAGAGAAACAGTAACTGAAAATCGCGATGGAAAAATATCGCAACACTATAATAAAAGTAATTAGAAATCGCGACAAAAATTATGTCGCAACACTAACTCTAAAACCAAATTCAATGAAAATTGTTATTAACAATACAAAAGCTACTTCAACTATTCTAAAAACACTCTAAAATTAATTAAAAGCAGCGACTTCGTAATTTAATTTAAAACAATAGGAAGCAGGATAAATCTTATTATGTATAACTTCGAGATAACTTCACAATCAAAATTGCTAAAGACAATCGCGGTAATTCGTAATTCGCAACTCTAATTCAAACCGTAATCGATCACTCGCAACACTAATAAGAAAAACCGCGCTCTGCCCAAAACGAAGATGAACGGTGATGCAGAAACAAGAAAAATACAACTACAAATACTAAAAGAGCATAGTGACAAAGTAGTAACGAGAATGACTTGCCATGCTCTGGAATCGTTTAAATGATCCAGAGGATGAGAAACCATTTGTTGTGACCCTCTTCGTGGCAGTTTGCCGGCCCTCTTCGGCTTCCAGCCTTTTCTTTTCTTCGAGCGCGATGCCCGTTGAAACTTAAATCTAGGCTCGAGTCTTTCTAATCGCAAAACCAAAAAATAATTTATAAAGATAAAATAAAAAGAAAAATCGCGGAAGCTGATTCAATTACACATGGACGACCATCGATCACAGTGATCATTGTTCGTTCGCACGTGCGTGCTCGAGCAATATCTACATAAACGTTCATTTCGGGACCTACTCGCGACCTATCCGCGACCGCGACCGTGATGCTAAATTCGAAAAATCGAAAAGTAAAATCAGAGACAAGTGGCATGCTCCATTTGCGCCAATTTCATTGTCGATGTTTCAAATTAGATTTCCTGAAACAGGTTGGACACGCGAAAAGGGACACGCGACCACAGACTGCGCCAACCTGCCCGGCCCTACCTACTTATAATTAAACACATTCACACCAGAAAGTATGTTACCTATCCTAAACCAATCGACCTATATTTAAAAATGGCAAAAGACAGGCGCACCAACACACTCATTCCACGATTCTCACACATACCACCGCGCAGACCTAAACTAGAGAGGACGTCCCGGGACGCCTCCGACACCCGAGTTTAACACACAACTTTCACACTCTAATTTACGTACCATTTTCCTGAAATCGACTGACAATGGCTGACGACCATTGCGTAAAACGTGATAAAACACGTTTCTATTTACAGCTATAGGCGAGATGTTAACTAAGGAAAGATGCATATAATTACTATAGAAATACATGTACCGGTTGACTTGGAATCACAATTATAATTGATAATACAGTTATAATAATAACACATAATTACAGTTTATAGAGTAATATTTATCACGTATCATGATAATATATTCATAATTCTTTAAATTGGTGCATAAATATTTTAAATATTTCAAATTACATTATTGAATGGAACAATAGAAACGACGCAATTCCACATCCTAACCCACACACACATGCGGAAAATACGTCGTGCACGATACGCTACCCATTGTCAGTCGCCAAGAAAGTTTTTTAAAATATAAATTGGTCAAACTATAGTCATCGTGCCCAATGTCTTTCACCCGCCCAAGTAGCACCTGGGCACGTGAGTGAGATCCTGACAATGAACACGGAATAGTTACCTGGAAATCCTGAACTAAAAAATGATTAGTTTATCTATTTGTATCTAACGGACTATTGCATTATTTTATTTCAGAGTCCATTGAGCTATGACTCTATTCTGTCAGATTTGAATTATTGAAATTGCAAGACAATGAATAAGAATTGAATTTAAAAGATACTATGAAATCTGATAATTGACCAAACTAAATATTGATAGAAATAATCTCAGGCGACTTCTTCATCAAAGAACATTCTCGAAAATGTGAAAGCAGTGTCCACACTTGTTGCTTTGATTCAAAAAATCTGCCTGTCGCGAAGTGATCTTCTTGCACATAAAATTTCACACATGTTTTTTCTGCGGAAAAAATTCTAATCTATTATATTTCAAATTCTACTGAAGTTCGTAATCATAAAGCTCCATTAATTAAATCATTTTATACTATTATAAAACGGAAGATGAACTTGAAAATGATTATATACAATTATCAATTATCAATTATTATAACAAAACATGTCACCAGTATTAATTTAGTAATTCGGAGGGTATCCGTCTTCTCTACTATGAAATGTTCAAACGAAACCGTTTTAATAACAATTATTTACAAGTATTTGTAATTTTTTATTCATATTTTACGTATATTAGCGTTTATATCGAGGATATTTTCATTTTATAAATAATTACAACAAACGTACATGATTTAGTGTTAGAATCGCGATGTGCAAGAAGCTCTATCCTGATCTAGTACACAAAAGAACTGAAAAAATGTCACCACTCACGGGTGTAAAAAAAACCCGCGGTCACTATGCTCGTCAAAAATTCTACGTATACAACCAGTCACCCGTGTCGATTCGGACCTTTCGTCCTACGACATGATTGAGTGAACCGGAGGAACGTAAATGCATGCGACTCACACGCACAGATGTGAAGAGCGTTATCATCTATGCTGCACTGGAGCAGGGAGAGTTGTCGTGAAGATCCTCACCAAGTAAATACTCGTGGTGGAAAAATTTCCTGAAAAACATAAAATATATATTGTTTCTAAAGACACAGTGTTATTTGTGAAAATTTAAATTGTAATAATGATAAAAATTCGGACTAGTAATTTGAAGTATTTTCATTTTATAATTATAATTTCACACTCGACTTTAATAGAAAGAGTACTATTATACAGAATAGAATTCACGTACAATATGCTGAAGCACTTACATTTTTAGCTTTTGAAGCTCATAAGATCCTTAAGAGATTACGGGAAGTGGAGATTGTAGAAAATCTGTAACAAAATACTAACCGTTAGAATTTATGTTTAGAAGCAAAGCAAAATCTTAAGCTGGAGGTAATGAGAGATTCTTACATTCTCGATTTCGGAGTTATCGTTGGATTTTCCCCAAAATATACCAAGAGTTGGAGCTGTGATACGTCTGTAGCAAAACATCGAACATTATAATTTGCAAATTTGGGTAAATTAAAGTACGATGTATAAAATTACTTACGATCTTGATCTCCTGGAGAGGCCTTATCCTCTTGAGCACTGACTCTAATATACCGAAAACGAATGTTGAATAAGAAAAGATATAGAAAAAGGAAAATAAAAGATTATCAACGCGCGTGTTTAAGTAACAATCGACGGACTCACTGACTCTAACTTCGCGAATTATAATTTAATTTAACGAGCCCCACTTTGCTAAAAAAAAAAAAAAAAAATATTACAATATTGCGCAACAAACACTGACACTACCGACCGCATTGCGCGCGATCACAAAAATTTTCTGAAAATAAAACTAAAATTAGGGGGAGAAGGGCAAAGAGTACATTCCTTTAGAAAATACTGCTATTTTTCTACGATTTTAAACTTGAGTATGCATTAAAGACATTACGTTGGAAAATATAAAGTATTTCTCAATATTTGCATATTAATAGAAATTATATTCTGAATGTTCATTGTTAAAGTGATGCATACTAGTAATATATCACGTCGTGTATTATAAATATAAATATTCGAAAATTTATCTTTAAATCATAAATCAAATCATTTAATTTTGCGTCAGCGTTCGGAAAAAAGTATATAGTGTAGCAAAGTATAGTAAAGTACGAAAATTTTAAATTTCATAATCTAATACAAGAATATACATCCATTTGTCAATATACGTACACTGTGAAGATGATCTATATTCAAATAAAATATTAATTAATTTAATGTTTTCTATTTTCATCTTTACATTCCAAATAATTATGAAATTACGTATTGTGAATTGTATCTCAAATATATATGAACTGTATATCAAATGTTACCCAAAATGAATAAAACATTGCCAAATTCCCATGAAAGTTCATCAAATTGTTTATTAATGACCATGGCATCTATGCGTTCTATGCTATCTCTGCAATCAAGGAATGCCTGCACAAAGAGAAATCAAAAGTCAGAACAAATGTGTTAATTAAATGAAGGCAAACCGTGTAAAAATAAAACGATAACAAATTTTAAATTCTATTAGAAAGATGTACGAGATGATTTGCCGGTAACTGTACGAGTAAAATCGACGATTAAAGAAAAATTGACATGAAAAATTTCAAAGCATTACATGATTTCTTTACCGCAATGCTCAATTAATCGTTAAATATCCGCATATCAATTAAATAATTAACTATTAATGAGATATAAATGGAAGAAAAAGAGTGTCGAAGAAGCGACGCCGCCGAAGGGACGTCATCGATAGGTTAGAATAAGTTACGAATCTAATCTGACGTAATACGTGTTATTGCCCCGAAATTCGGTAACTTGTGAATAACTTGTCACGACTTGTCTTGTCACGACTTGTCACTCGTTGTCACGACTTGTAAACTCGGACTTTTTCGAGATAAAATCGATCTTTTTCATCTTTTTTTTAATATATCTCACTTACACCATAAAATCCTGTATTATTCAGTTTTAAATCGATAACATATTGAATGCTTATTCTTGATAAATAATATTGAGAAATAATGGAAGAATATATACCGAACGTACGTTTACCTTCGTAACGAAATCTGCGCTTCAGTCGATCAATTAATGACCTGTTAACAGAAAAAATTTCAAGTAAATATATAAATTTAAATCCAAATGTATCAAAATCAAGCAATATTTAAACTCAATTGTTGTTTTAAAAGGTAACAATGTAATTTATCAGTGACGAACAATCGAATGGATGATGACCGAAAGATTGAAGAAATTTTTAGATACTATTTAATTTCTGTATAATAATTTCCATCTAACGAATAATTGAATGAATATATATACATTACCGAAACGAATCTGACAGTAATACACAAAAGGTGAAAAACTGTTCCGAAATTGAAACGACACTTCTGAAATAGACAATCACATCTCACGATGTATGTATACGGAACCAAGAACAGCAGCGCCACGTTGTGGCAAATCAAGGAACTAAACACTGAAATAATATTGAAAAATATAATTAATTTTTAATTTCCATTTTTGCCAATAACGTTGTAAGAATTATTTAAAGGATAAAATATCAATTTTGTCCTTGAATTTAATTGCAATAATTCCAAGATATTTTCATACCATCTATGACTTGGAACATAGAAATCTATATAATTGACATAGACGTGACATCATAAGTATAATATAATAGAAAACTATCATTTTATAAAATTGTCACCTGTTCTGAAATTGTCCGACAGCATAAAAACTGAACATTTATTTTCTATTCTAAGCTTATTTTCCTTATGTCTTTGTAAATTTATGTTATATATCTAATCTGAAACGTTCACGCAGAACGGAATTTCAATTTCGGAACAGTTCTTCACCTTTTGTGTATTACTGTCAGATTCGTTTCGGTAATGTATATATATTCATTCAATTATTCGTTAGATGGAAATTATTATACAGAAATTAAATAGTATCTAAAAATTTCTTCAATCTTTCGGTCATCATCCATTCGATTGTTCGTCACTGATAAATTACATTGTTACCTTTTAAAACAACAATTGAGTTTAAATATTGCTTGATTTTGATGCATCTGGATTTAGATTTATATATTTGCTTGAAATTTTTCTGTTAACAGGTCATTAATTGAGCGATTGAAGCGCAGATTTCGTTACGAAGGTAAACGTACGTTCAATATATATGCTTCCGTTATTTCTCAATATTATTTAACAAGACTAAGCATTAAATATGTTATCGATTTAAAACTGAATAATACAGGATTTTATGGTGTAAGTGGGATATATTAAAAGAAAGATGAGGATTTAATGAAAAAGATAGACTTTACGTGTCGAGACAAGTCGAGACAAGTCGTGACAAGTCGTGACAAGTCGTGACAAGTCGTGACAAGTTTTTCAGTTACCGACTTTCGGGGCAATAACACGTATTACGTCAGATTATATTCGTAACTTATTCTAACCTATCGATGGCGTCCCTTCGGCAGCGTCGCTTCTTCGACACTCTTTTCCTTCCATTTATATCTCATTAATAGTTAATTATTTAATTGATATGCGGATATCTAACGATTAATTGAGCATTGCGGTAAAGAAACTATGTAATGCTTTGAAATTTTTCATGTCAATTTTTCTTTAATCGTCGATTTTACTCGTACAGTTACCGGCAAATCATCTTGTACATCCTTTTAATAGAATTTAAAATTTGTTATCGTTTCATTTTTACACGGTTTGCCTTTATTTAATTAACACATTTGTTCTGACTTTTGATTTCTCTTTGTACAGGCATTCCTTGATTGCAGAGATAGCATAGAACGCATAGATGCCATGGTCATTAATAGACAATTTGATGAACTCATGGGAATTTGGCAATATTTTATTCATTTTGGGTAACATGTGACATACAGTTCATATGTATTTGAGATACAATTCACAATACGTAATTTCATAGTTATTTGGAATGTAAAGATGAAAATAGAAAATATTAAATTAATGAATATTAAATTAATGAATATTTTATTTGGGTATAGATCATCTTCACAGTGTACGTATATTGAGAAATGGATGTATATTCTTGTATTAGATTTTCAAATTCAAAGTTTTCGTACTTAACTATACTATACTTTGCTACATTATATACCTTAGCTGCAAAAGTTCGATTTGTGCAAACATTTTCGAATATTTATAATACACGACGTGATATATTACTAGTGTTCATGACTTTAACAACGAACATTCAGAATATAATTTCTATAAATATGCAAATATTGAGAAATACTTTATATTTTCCAACGTAATGTCTTTAATGCATACTCAAGTTTAAACTCGTAGAAAAATAGCAGTGTTTTCTAAATGAATGTACTCTTTGTCCTTCTCCCCCTAATTAGTTTTATTTTCAGAAAATTTTTGTGATCGCGCGCAATGCGGTCGGTAGAGACAGTATATGTTCTCTTTTATTGGCTTTAACTTTGTTACGGATATTAGACTGCAGAATTTTATTATAAATTTAACACATTTATATTTATGAAAATATAAGTGATTTCATGTACTTAAAGTGAACAAAATCGTTACATATTTAACTACATTCAAATATAAATTGAAATTGAAATTGAAAATTATATTTTATTTACAGTTTAAAATATTTTACATATTTTTTAATAAAAGTTGTTTTACACACACCATAACGATAAACTATCATTCTATGAATGTGCTTATATTGAATTTACAGAGATTAGCTATCTTATAATTAATTAAAAATAAACGCACGCAACTTAAAGCTAAGACGCACGCATCCCACAATGACCCTGCGAGATCCCTCGTCGTCCCACGGTGCCGCGGGGGGTCTAATATTTTACTTATCAACTAATTTGTCCCTACAGTCCAGTTTAGATCGTGAAAACTTCTTTTCCATTCTTTTGTTTCACGATCTAAACTGGACTGTAGGTTGCGTAATTTTGTTTTGATATCGTTTTACAAACTTTAATGTTTGTAAAACGATATCAATTACCAGGTCTCACCACGAGGAGGTGACTACGCACGAGACCCACCCGGGCCCTAATCCCATCCACCCACCATTACAAACAAGCAACTCGGCATTCAACTTAATGAATGCCGAGTTTTTATTCTACTTGGCCCGGGATTATAGGAGACAGATATTCCATAGTTCAGACTCGAACTTAAATCTAAGTCTTAACCATAAAACGCAAATACGAGCCTGAACTATGGAACTCTGTCTCTTATCAACGATCGCGTTAACAATAGTTCATCTCTCACGCAATCATACAATACATAATATACGCACAATCATACAATACATACTCTAATCATGCAATCATACAATACATGCAATCATACAATACATACAATTCATACAATTCATACAATTCATACAATTCGTACAATTCATACAGTCATACAATACATACAATACATACGAATGAGAGTCATACAATATTTCGCAATCACACGCAACTTTTCATACTAACGACACACTTGTTTAACATGAAAGTTACAAAATAATTGTACAATAATTCGCATCCCTACCAGCGCAATTTGTATCAAAGACACGTTTATTGAACTTTGAACGAAATCAGGCGAATGAAACTATTAACACGCTTAAACATCGTGCCATGCGAGGGATATGAACGCGAAATGAAGTCGCGATTTGTCAGTGTGTCAAATCGGGGTTCGAGCACTTAGAGGCAAGTAGTCCGGCGTTACCCCAACGACACAGTGGGGTTCCGAAGAACCACTGAGTCGGATTACAAAGGACGCCAGACTACCAGAACCTCACCTCGTCCTTTCGGACAAGGCTGCAGTCCCCCCGATTTGACACACTGACAATAAAAATTAGAATCTCTACTCTAGTGCAATGACTGTAACAACAGTAATAACGAACGAAAGAAGAGAGGAGACAAGGGATTCCCTAATTTCGTCTTAAGTTAAATAAACGTGTCTTTGTACAAATTGCGCTCACAGTGAATTTACAAATATCAACTATCTTATAATTAACTAAAAACTAAACGCACGCAACTTAAAAGCTAAGACGCACGCATCCCACGATGTCCCTCGCGAGATGCCCTCGTCGTCCCACGATGTCCCTGCGAGATCCGTCGTCGTCCCACGGTGCCTCGTCGGGGTCTAATATTTTACTTATCAACTAATTTGTCCTTTACAGTTCAGTTTAGATCGTGAAAACTTCTTTCCATTCTTTGTTTCACGATCTAAACTGGACTGTAGGTTGCGTAGTTCTTAGTTGATATCGCTTTACAAACTTTAATGTTTGTAAAACGATATCAATTACCAGGTCTCACCACGAGGAGGTGACTACGCACGAGACCCACCCCGGGCCCTAAACCCATCCACCCACCATTACAAACAAGCAACTCGGCATTCAACTTAATGAATGCCGTTTTTATTCTACTTGGCCCGGGATTATAGGAGACAGATATTCCATAGTTCAGACTCGAACTTAAATCTAAGTCTTAACCATAAAACGCAAATACGAGCCTGAACTATGGAACTCTGTCTCCTATCAACGATCGCGTTAACAATAGTTCATCTCTCACGCAATCATACAATACATAATATACGCACAATCATACAATACATACTCTACATGCAATCATACAATACATACAATTCATACAATACATACAATTCATACAATTCATACAATTCATACAATTCGTACAATTCATACAGTCATACAATACATACAATACATACGAATGAGAGTCATACAGTATTTCGCAATCACTCGCAACTTTTCATACTAACGACACACTTGTTTAACATGAAAGTTACAAAATAATTGTACAATAATTCGCATCCCTACCAGCGCAATTTGTATCAAAGACACGTTTATTGAACTTTGAACGAAATCAGGCGAATGAAACTATTAACACGCTTAAACATCGTGCCATGCGAGGGATATGAACGCGAAATGAAGTCGCGATTTGTCAGTGTGTCAAATCGGGGTTCGAGCACTTAGAGGCAAGTAGTCCGGCGCTACCCCCAACGACACAGTGGGGTTCCAAAAGAACCACTGAGTCGGATTACAAAGGACGCCAGACTACCAGAACCTCACCTCGTCCTTTCGGACAAGGCTGCAGTCCCCCGATTTGACACACTGACAATAAAAAATTAGAAACTCTACTCTAGTGCAATGACTGTAACAACAGTAATAACGAACGAAAGAAGAGAGGAGACAAAGGGATTCCCTAATTTCGTCTTAAGTTAAATAAACGTGTCTTTGTACAAATTGCGCTCACAGTGAATTTACAAATATCAACTATCTTATAATTAACTAAAACTAAACGCACGCAACTTAAAGCTAAGACGCACGCATCCCACGATGTCCCTGCGAGATGCCCTCGTCGTCCCACGATGTCCCTGCGAGATCCGTCGTCGTCCCACGGTGCCTCGGGGGGTCTAATATTTTACTTATCAACTAATTTGTCCTTTACAGTCCAGTTTAGATCGTGAAAACTTCTTTTCCATTCTTTTGTTTCACGATCTAAACTGGACTGTAGGTTGCGTAGTTCTTAGCTTGATATCGCTTTACAAACTTTAATGTTTGTAAAACGATATCAATTACCAGGTCTCACCACGAGGAGGTGACTACGCACGAGACCCACCCCGGGCCCTAAACCCATCCACCCACCATTACAAACAAGCAACTCGGCATTCAACTTAATGAATGCCGAGTTTTTATTCTACTTGGCCCGGGATTATAGGAGACAGATATTCCATAGTTCAGACTCGAACTTAAATCTAAGTCTTAACCATAAAACGCAAATACGAGCCTGAACTATGGAACTCTGTCTCCTATCAACGATCGCGTTAACAATAGTTCATCTCTCACGCAATCATACAATACATAATATACGCACAATCATACAATACATACTCTACATGCAATCATACAATACATACAATTCATACAATACATACAATTCATACAATTCATACAATTCATACAATTCGTACAATTCATACAGTCATACAATACATACAATACATACGAATGAGAGTCATACAGTATTTCGCAATCACTCGCAACTTTTCATACTAACGACACACTTGTTTAACATGAAAGTTACAAAATAATTGTACAATAATTCGCATCCCTACCAGCGCAATTTGTATCAAAGACACGTTTATTGAACTTTGAACGAAATCAGGCGAATGAAACTATTAACACGCTTAAACATCGTGCCATGCGAGGGATATGAACGCGAAATGAAGTCGCGATTTGTCAGTGTGTCAAATCGGGGTTCGAGCACTTAGAGGCAAGTAGTCCGGCGCTACCCCAACGACACAGTGGGGTTCCGAAGAACCACTGAGTCGGATTACAAAGGACGCCAGACTACCAGAACCTCACCTCGTCCTTTCGGACAAGGCTGCAGTCCCCCGATTTGACACACTGACAATAAAAATTAGAATCTCTACTCTAGTGCAATGACTGTAACAACAGTAATAACGAACGAAAGAAGAGAGGAGACAAGGGATTCCTAATTTCGTCTTAAGTTAAATAAACGTGTCTTTGTACAAATTGCGCTCACAGTGAATTTACAAATATCAACTATCTTATAATTAACTAAAACTAAACGCACGCAACTTAAAGCTAAGACGCACGCATCCCACGATGTCCCTGCGAGATGCCTCGTCGTCCCACGATGTCCCTGCGAGATCCGTCGTCGTCCCACGGTGCCTCGGGGGGTCTAATATTTTACTTATCAACTAATTTGTCCCTACAGTCCAGTTTAGATCGTGAAAACTTCTTTCCATTCTTTGTTTCACGATCTAAACTGGACTGTAGGTTGCGTAGTTCTTAGCTTGATATCGCTTTACAAACTTTAATGTTTGTAAAACGATATCAATTACCAGGTCTCACCACGAGGAGGTGACTACGCACGAGACCCACCCCGGGCCCTAATCCCATCCACCCACCATTACAAACAAGCAACTCGGCATTCAACTTAATGAATGCCGAGTTTTTATTCTACTTGGCCCGGGATTATAGGAGACAGATATTCCATAGTTCAGACTCGAACTTAAATCTAAGTCTTAACCATAAAACGCAAATACGAGCCTGAACTATGGAACTCTGTCTCCTATCAACGATCGCGTTAACAATAGTTCATCTCTCACGCAATCATACAATACATAATATACGCACAATCATACAATACATACTCTACATGCAATCATACAATACATACAATTCATACAATACATACAATTCATACAATTCATACAATTCATACAATTCGTACAATTCATACAGTCATACAATACATACAATACATACGAATGAGAGTCATACAGTATTTCGCAATCACTCGCAACTTTTCATACTAACGACACACTTGTTTAACATGAAAGTTACAAAATAATTGTACAATAATTCGCATCCCTACCAGCGCAATTTGTATCAAAGACACGTTTATTGAACTTTGAACGAAATCAGGCGAATGAAACTATTAACACGCTTAAACATCGTGCCATGCGAGGGATATGAACGCGAAATGAAGTCGCGATTTGTCAGTGTGTCAAATCGGGGTTCGAGCACTTAGAGGCAAGTAGTCCGGCGCTACCCCCAACGACACAGTGGGGTTCCGAAGAACCACTGAGTCGGATTACAAAGGACGCCAGACTACCAGAACCTCACCTCGTCCTTTCGGACAAGGCTGCAGTCCCCGATTTGACACACTGACAATAAAAAATTAGAAACTCTACTCTAGTGCAATGACTGTAACAACAGTAATAACGAACGAAAGAAAGAGAGGAGACAAGGGATTCCCTAATTTCGTCTTAAGTTAAATAAACGTGTCTTTGTACAAATTGCGCTCACAGTGAATTTACAAATATCAACTATCTTATAATTAACTAAAACTAAACGCACGCAACTTAAAGCTAAGACGCACGCATCCCACGATGTCCCTGCGAGATGCCTCGTCGTCGATGTCCCCGAGATCCGTCGTCGTCCCCGTGCCTCGGGGGTCTAATATTTTACTTATCAACTAATTTGTCCCTACAGTCCAGTTTAGATCGTGAAAACTTCTTTCCATTCTTTGTTTCACGATCTAAACTGGACTGTAGGTTGCGTAAGTTCTTAGCTTGATATCGCTTTACAAACTTTAATGTTTGTAAAAACGATATCAATTACCAGGTCTCACCACGAGGAGGTGACTACGCACGAGACCCACCCCGGGCCCTAAACCCATCCACCCACCATTACAAACAAGCAACTCGGCATTCAACTTAATGAATGCCGAGTTTTTTTATTCTACTTGGCCGGGATTATAGGAGACAGATATTCCATAGTTCAGACTCGAACTTAAATCTAAGTCTTAACCATAAAAACGCAAATACGAGCCTGAACTATGGAACTCTGTCTCCTATCAACGATCGCGTTAACAATAGTTCATCTCTCACGCAATCATACAATACATAATATACGCACAATCATACAATACATACTCTACATGCAATCATACAATACATACAATTCATACAATACATACAATTCATACAATTCATACAATTCATACAATTCGTACAATTCATACAGTCATACAATACATACAATACATACGAATGAGAGTCATACAGTATTTCGCAATCACTCGCAACTTTTCATACTAACGACACACTTGTTTAACATGAAAGTTACAAAATAATTGTACAATAATTCGCATCCCTACCAGCGCAATTTGTATCAAAGACACGTTTATTGAACTTTGAACGAAATCAGGCGAATGAAACTATTAACACGCTTAAACATCGTGCCATGCGAGGGATATGAACGCGAAATGAAGTCGCGATTTGTCAGTGTGTCAAATCGGGGTTCGAGCACTTAGAGGCAAGTAGTCCGGCGCTACCCCCAACGACACAGTGGGGTTCCGAAGAACCACTGAGTCGGATTAAAAGGACGCCAGACTACCAGAACCTCACCTCGTCCTTTCGGACAAGGCTGCAGTCCCCCCGATTTGACACACTGACAATAAAAATTAGAATCTCTACTCTAGTGCAATGACTGTAACAACAGTAATAACGAACGAAAGAAGAGAGGAGACAAGGGATTCCTAATTTCGTCTTAAGTTAAATAAACGTGTCTTTGTACAAATTGCGCTCACAGTGAATTTACAAATATCAACTATCTTATAATTAACTAAAACTAAACGCACGCAACTTAAAGCTAAGACGCACGCATCCCACGATGTCCCTGCGAGATGCCTCGTCGTCCCACGATGTCCCCTCGCGAGATCCGTCGTCGTCCCACGGTGCCTCGGGGGGTCTAATATTTTACTTATCAACTAATTTGTCCCTACAGTCCAGTTTAGATCGTGAAAACTTCTTTTCCATTCTTTGTTTCACGATCTAAACTGGACTGTAGGTTGCATCAATTCTTAGCTTGATATCGCTTTACAAACTTTAATGTTTGTAAAACGATATCAATTACCAGGTCTCACCACGAGGAGGTGACTACGCACGAGACCCACCCCGGGCCCTAAACCCATCCACCCACCATTACAAACAAGCAACTCGGCATTCAACTTAATGAATGCCGAGTTTTTATTCTACTTGGCCCGGGATTATAGGAGACAGATATTCCATAGTTCAGACTCGAACTTAAATCTAAGTCTTAACCATAAAACGCAAATACGAGCCTGAACTATGGAACTCTGTCTCCTATCAACGATCGCGTTAACAATAGTTCATCTCTCACGCAATCATACAATACATAATATACGCACAATCATACAATACATACTCTACATGCAATCATACAATACATACAATTCATACAATACACATACAATTCATACAATTCATACAATTCATACAATTCGTACAATTCATACAGTCATACAATACATACAATACATACGAATGAGAGTCATACAGTATTTCGCAATCACTCGCAACTTTTCATACTAACGACACACTTGTTTAACATGAAAGTTACAAAATAATTGTACAATAATTCGCATCCCTACCAGCGCAATTTGTATCAAAGACACGTTTATTGAACTTTGAACGAAATCAGGCGAATGAAACTATTAACACGCTTAAACATCGTGCCATGCGAGGGATATGAACGCGAAATGAAGTCGCGATTTGTCAGTGTGTCAAATCGGGGTTCGAGCACTTAGAGGCAAGTAGTCCGGCGCTACCCCCAACGACACAGTGGGGTTCCGAAGAACCACTGAGTCGGATTACAAAGGACGCCAGACTACCAGAACCTCACCTCGTCCTTTCGGACAAGGCTGCAGTCCCCGATTTGACACACTGACAATAAAAATTAGAAACTCTACTCTGGTGCAATGACTGTAACAACAGTAATAACGAACGAAAGAAGAGAGGAGACAAGGGATTCCTAATTTCGTCTTAAGTTAAATAAACGTGTCTTTGTACAAATTGCGCTCACGGTGAATTTACAAATATCAACTATCTTATAATTAACTAAAACTAAACGCACGCAACTTAAAGCTAAGACGCACGCATCCCACGATGTCCCTGCGAGATGCCTCGTCGTCCCACGATGTCCCTGCGAGATCCGTCGTCGTCCCACGGTGCCTCGGGGGGTCTAATATTTTACTTATCAACTAATTTGTCCCTACAGTCCAGTTTAGATCGTGAAAACTTCTTTCCATTCTTTGTTTCACGATCTAAACTGGACTGTAGGTTGCGTGTTCTTAGCTAGATATCGCTTTACAAACTTTAATGTTTGTAAAACGATATCAATTACCAGGTCTCACCACGAGGAGGTGACTACGCACGAGACCCACCCTGGCCCCTAATCCCATCCACCCACCATTACAAACAAGCAACTCGGCATTCAACTTAATGAATGCCGAGTTTTTATTCTACTTGGCCCGGGATTATAGGAGACAGATATTCCATAGTTCAGACTCGAACTTAAATCTAAGTCTTAACCATAAAACGCAAATACGAGCCTGAACTATGGAACTCTGTCTCCTATCAACGATCGCGTTAACAATAGTTCATCTCTCACGCAATCATACAATACATAATATACGCACAATCATACAATACATACTCTACATGCAATCATACAATACATACAATTCATACAATACATACAATTCATACAATTCATACAATTCATACAATTCGTACAATTCATACAGTCATACAATACATACAATACATACGAATGAGAGTCATACAGTATTTTTCGCAATCACTCGCAACTTTTCATACTAACGACACACTTGTTTAACATGAAAGTTACAAAATAATTGTACAATAATTCGCATCCCTACCAGCGCAATTTGTATCAAAGACACGTTTATTGAACTTTGAACGAAATCAGGCGAATGAAACTATTAACACGCTTAAACATCGTGCCATGCGAGGGATATGAACGCGAAATGAAGTCGCGATTTGTCAGTGTGTCAAATCGGGGTTCGAGCACTTAGAGGCAAGTAGTCCGGCGCTACCCCCAACGACACAGTGGGGTTCCGAAGAACCACTGAGTCGGATTACAAAGGACGCCAGACTACCAGAACCTCACCTCGTCCTTTCGGACAAGGCTGCAGTCCCCGATTTGACACACTGACAATAAAAATTAGAAACTCTACTCTAGTGCAATGACTGTAACAACAGTAATAACGAACGAAAGAAGAGAGGAGACAAGGGATTCCTAATTTCGTCTTAAGTTAAATAAACGTGTCTTTGTACAAATTGCGCTCACAGTGAATTTACAAATATCAACTATCTTATAATTAACTAAAACTAAACGCACGCAACTTAAAGCTAAGACGCACGCATCCCACGATGACCCTGCGAGATCCCTCGTCGTCGTCCCTGCGAGATCCGTCGTCGTCCCACGGTGCCCAGGGGGGTCTAATATTTTACTTATCAACTAATTTCATTTTACAGTCCAGTTTAGATCGTGAAAACTTCTTTCCATTCTTTGTTTCACGATCTAAACTGGACTGTAGGTTGCGTAATTCTTAGCTTGATATCGCTTTACAAACTTTAATGTTTGTAAAACGATATCAATTACCAGGTCTCACCACGAGGAGGTGACTACGCACGAGACCCACCCCGGCCCTAAACCCATCCACCCACCATTACAAACAAGCAACTCGGCATTCAACTTAATGAATGCCGAGTTTTTATTCTACTTGGCCCGGGATTATAGGAGACAGATATTCCATAGTTCAGACTCGAACTTAAATCTAAGTCTTAACCATAAAACGCAAATACGAGCCTGAACTATGGAACTCTGTCTCCTATCAACGATCGCGTTAACAATAGTTCATCTCTCACGCAATCATACAATACATAATATACGCACAATCATACAATACATACTCTACATGCAATCATACAATACATACAATTCATACAATACATACAATTCATACAATTCATACAATTCATACAATTCGTACAATTCATACAGTCATACAATACATACAATACATACGAATGAGAGTCATACAGTATTTCGCAATCACTCGCAACTTTTCATACTAACGACACACTTGTTTAACATGAAAGTTACAAAATAATTGTACAATAATTCGCATCCCTACCAGCGCAATTTGTATCAAAGACACGTTTATTGAACTTTGAACGAAATCAGGCGAATGAAACTATTAACACGCTTAAACATCGTGCCATGCGAGGGATATGAACGCGAAATGAAGTCGCGATTTGTCAGTGTGTCAAATCGGGGTTCGAGCACTTAGAGGCAAGTAGTCCGGCGCTACCCCCAACGACACAGTGGGGTTCCGAAGAACCACTGAGTCGGATTACAAAGGACGCCAGACTACCAGAACCTCACCTCGTCCTTTCGGACAAGGCTGCAGTCCCCCGATTTGACACACACTGACAATAAAAATTAGAAACTCTACTCTAGTGCAATGACTGTAACAACAGTAATAACGAACGAAAAGAAGAGAGGAGACAAGGGATTCCTAATTTCGTCTTAAGTTAAATAAACGTGTCTTTTGTACAAATTGCGCTCACAGTGAATTTACAAATATCAACTATCTTATAATTAACTAAAACTAAACGCACGCAACTTAAAGCTAAGACGCACGCATCCCACGATGTCCCTGCGAGATGCCTCGTCGTCCCACGATGTCCCCTGCGAGATCCGTCGTCGTCCCACGGTGCCTCGGGGGTCTAATACTTTACTTATCAACTAATTTCCTCTTTACAGTCCAGTTTAGATCGTGAAAACTTCTTTCCATTCTTTGTTTCACGATCTAAACTGGACTGTAGGTTGCGTAATTCTTAGTTTGATATCGCTTTACAAACTTTAATGTTTGTAAAACGATATCAATTACCAGGTCTCACCACGAGGAGGTGACTACGCACGAGACCCACCCCGGGCCCTAAACCCATCCACCCACCATTACAAACAAGCAACTCGGCATTCAACTTAATGAATGCCGAGTTTTTTTTCTACTTGGCCGGGATTATAGGAGACAGATATTCCATAGTTCAGACTCGAACTTAAATCTAAGTCTTAACCATAAAACGCAAATACGAGCCTGAACTATGGAACTCTGTCTCCTATCAACGATCGCGTTAACAATAGTTCATCTCTCACGCAATCATACAATACATAATATACGCACAATCATACAATACATACTCTACATGCAATCATACAATACATACAATTCATACAATACATACAATTCATACAATTCATACAATTCATACAATTCGTACAATTCATACAGTCATACAATACATACAATACATACGAATGAGAGTCATACAGTATTTCGCAATCACTCGCAACTTTTTATACTAACGACACACTTGTTTAACATGAAAGTTACAAAATAATTGTACAATAATTCGCATCCCTACCAGCGCAATTTGTATCAAAGACACGTTTATTGAACTTTGAACGAAATCAGGCGAATGAAACTATTAACACGCTTAAACATCGTGCCATGCGAGGGATATGAACGCGAAATGAAGTCGCGATTTGTCAGTGTGTCAAATCGGGGTTCGAGCACTTAGAGGCAAGTAGTCCGGCGCTACCCCCAACGACACAGTGGGGTTCCGAAGAACCACTGAGTCGGATTACAAAGGACGCCAGACTACCAGAACCTCACCTCGTCCTTTCGGACAAGGCTGCAGTCCCCCGATTTGACACACTGACAATAAAAATTAGAAACTCTACTCTAGTGCAATGACTGTAACAACAGTAATAACGAACGAAAGAAGAGAGGAGACAAGGGATTCCTAATTTCGTCTTAAGTTAAATAAACGTGTCTTTGTACAAATTGCGCTCACAGTAAATTTACAAATATCAACTATCTTATAATTAACTAAAACTAAACTCACGCAACTTAAAGCTAAGACGCACGCATCCCACGATGTCCCGGCGAGATCCCTCGTCGTCCCACGATGTCCCCGCGAAATCCCTCGTCGTCCCACGGTGCCCCGGGGTTCTAATATTTTACTTATCAACTAATTTGTCCCTACAGTCCAGTTTAGATCGTGAAAACTTCTTTCCATTCTTTGTTTCACGAATTAAAATTAAAAATTAAAAATTTTAAATAGTGCTTAGAAATGTTGTAGAAGAGAATTTATTGTTTGATTATTATAAATAAATTATTAGAAATATTAGATAGTTTTTAAACAATATAATATTTAGAAGTATTATTTAAAAATTCACTCCTAAATTTTGGTCGATGTGCACACGACGAAAGTTTAATTGATAATGAGTCTCCGTACCGCTGAAGGTTAATATATACATCGGTCGTCCGGAACAGTGATCCGGAACAGTTGACAATTTTTTTCAAACTTCTAAAATTTGGTCGATGTACACACAATGGAAGTTTAATTGGTAATGGGTCTCCGTACCTCTCGAGGTTAATCTAATGTTTTGGTCGACAGTGATCCGGAACAGTTGATAATTTTTTTTAGTATTTCGAAAAACACTTTTTCTATTATACCAATCAATAATTTAATAGTTTCTACATTTTTATCGCAAAATTACACTTTCTTGATTATGTTACAGTGTTAAATGTAATAATTTATTAATTTTTTATTGGCTAAAACTAAATTTACATTCTCATAATATTAATTTTTAAGTTATAACTGCTTTGATGTATATTAAATATAAATTTATATAGAGAAAAGTTACGTAGTCAAAAATCGAGTTAAGCAGTTCGTCGCTTCAGAATAATCGCGTAACATATAAAAATTTTTGCTCGTTTATTGTTTCAGAGAGCAAGAAGTATATACATGTATATGTATATATATGTATTTTATTGTAAATAAAATAATTTAATTATTATAAATGAATTATTCAAACTATGAAATAATGCTTGAGAATTCGATAATTACTGATTCAATTGTTACAAGTAAATAGTTAAAATTCTTAAATAATATACAAAAATATATTTGTATATTTGTTTATTTGTTTATTTTTCTTTTTTCGTATTTTATCTTGTTCAACATTCGTCTGTGCTCAAGAGGATAAGACCTCTCCAGGAAATCAAGATCGTAAGCAATTTTATATATCGTATTTCAATTTGCTCGATTTTTCAAATTTGACAACAAAATATAATGTTTGACATTTTGTTACAGACGCTTCAGTGCATTAACTTTCTGGTATATTTTGGGGAAAATCCAACGGTGGTTCCAAAGCCAAGAATGTAAGAATTTTTCAAGAATCTCGAACTTAAGATTCTGCTTTGCTTATAGATACAAATTCTAATGTTTTATGTTTTGTTACAGATTCTCTACAATCTCCAATTATCTCCCTTATCTTCTAAGAATCTTACGATGCTTCAAAAGCTAAAAATGTAAGTATTTTAGCACGTTGTATTTGAATTGATTCTATTCTCTACGGTTCTCTTTTCATTTAAGTCTAATGTAAAATTATAATTACAAAATAAAAACATTTCAAATTATTAAAATCTCAATTTATATCATTATTAAAATTTAAATTTTTACAAATAACACTGTGCGCTTTTTAAGATATTTTTCACGTCTATCATGGAATTCTCGGTGAAATTTCGATGATGAGGATCTTCATGATGACTTTCCCTGCTCCAGTGCAGCATCAATGATAACGTTCTTCACATTTATCCTGTGAGTCACATGCATTTATGTTCCTTCGGTCACTCTATCATGTCGTAGGACGAAAGGTTCGAATCGGCACGAATGACTGGTTGTGTACGTAGAATTTTTTATGAGCATAGTGACCGCGGGTATTTTTTATACCCGTGAGTAGCAATATTTTTTCAGGTTTTTTATGTATCCTAGATCAGGATAGGGCTTCTTGCACATCGCGATTTTAACAATTAGAATATATACATTTATAATAATTACTTATAAAATCAAAATATCTTCAGTATAAACGTTTGTAAAAGTAAAATATCCATATGAATGTCCATATGAACAGATAAATTATAAATATTTATAAATAATTATTATTAAAACGACTTCGTTTGAGCATTTCCTAATAGAGAAGACGGATACCCTCCGACTTCGTTTTTATGAAAGATGTAGTTACTGCTAATTAATACTGGTGACATGTTTTGTTACAATAATTGATAATTGATAATTGTATATAATCATTTTCAAGTTCATCTTCCGTTTTATAATAGTATAAAATGATTTAATTAATGGAGCTTTGTGATTACGAACTTCAGTAGAATTTGAAGTATAATAGATTAGAATTTTTTCCGCAGAAAAAACATGTGTGAAATTTTATGTGCAAGAAGATCACTTCGCGACAGGCAGATTTTTGAATCAAAGCAACAAGTGTGGACACTGCTTTCACATTTTCGAGAATGTTCTTTGATGAAGAAGTCGCCTGAGATTATTTCTATCAATATTTAGTTTGGTCAATTATCAGATTTCATAGTATCTTTCAAATAAATTCAGTTCTTATTCATTGTCTTGCAATTTCAATAATTCAAATCTGACAGAATAGAGTCATAGCTCAATGGACTCTGAAATAAAATAATCCAATAGTCCGTTAGATACAAATAGATAAACTAATCATTTTTTAGTTCAGGATTTCCAGGTAACCATTCCGTGTTCATTGTCAGGATCGCACTCACGTGCCCAGGTGCTACTTGGGCGGGTGAAAGACATTGGGCACGATGACTATAGTTTGCAATTTTATGAAAACTTTCTTGGCGACTGACAATGGGTTAGCGTATCGTGCACGACGTATTTTCCGCATGTGTGTGTGTGGTTAGGATGTGGAATTGCGTCGTTTCTATTGTGCCATTCAATAATGTAATTTGAAATATTTAAAATATTTATGCACCAACTTAAAGAATTATGAATATATTATCATGATACGTGATAAATATTACTCTATAAACTGTAATTATGTGTTATTATAACTGTATTATCAGTTATAATTGTGATTCCAAGTCAACCGGTACATGTATTTCTATAGTAATTATATGCATCTTTCCTTAGTTAACATCTCGCGTATAGCTGTAAATAGAAACGTGTTTTATCACGTTTTACGCAATGGTCGCCAGCCATTGTCAGTCGATTTCTGGAAAATGGTACGTAAATTAGAGTGTGAAAGTTGTGTGTTAAACTCGGGTGTCGGAGGCGTCCCGGGACGTCCTCTCTAGTTTAGGTCTGCGCGGTATGTGTGAGAATCGTGGAATGAGTGTGTTGGTGCGCCTGTCTTTTGCCATTTTTTAAATATAGGTCGATTGGTTAGGATAGGTAACATACTTTCTGGTGTGAGTGTGTTTAATTAGAAGTAGGTAGGGCCGGGCAGGTTGGCACAGTCTGTGGTCGCGTGTCCCTTTTCGCGTGTCCAACCTTTTTCAGGAAATCTAATTTGAAACATCGACAATGAAATTGGCGCAAATGGAGCATGCCACTTGTCTCTGATTTTACTTTTCGATTTTTCGAATTTAACATCGCGGTCGCGATCGCGGATAGGTCGCGAGTAGGTCTCGAAACGAACGTTTATGTAGGTATTGCTCGAGCACGCACGTGCGAACGAACAATGATCACTGTGATCGATGGTCGTCCATGTGTAATTGAATCAGCTTCCGCGATTTTTCTTTTTATTTTATCTTTATAAATTATTTTTTGGTTTTGCGATTAGAAAGACTCGAGCCTAGATTTAAGTTTCAGCGGGCATCGCGCTCGAAGAAAAGAAGAGGCTGGAAGCCGAAGAGGCCCGGCAAACTGCCACGAAGAGGGTCACAACAAATGGTTTCTCATCCTCTGGATCATTTAAACGATTCCAGAGCATGGGAAGTCATTCTCGTTACTACTTTGTCACTATGCTCTTTTAGTATTTGTAGTTGTATTTTTCTTTCTTCTACATCATCGTTCATCTTCGTTTTGGGCAGAGCGCGGTTTTTCTTATTAGTGTTGCGAGTGATCGATTACGGTTTGAATTAGGGTTGCGAATTACGAATTACCGCGATTGTCTTTAGCAATTTTGATTGTGAAGTTATCTCGAAGTTATACATAATAAGATTTATCCTGCTTCCTATTGTTTTAAATTAAATTACGGAGTCGCTGCTTTTAATTAATTTTAGAGTGTTTTTAGAATAGTTGAAGTAGCTTTTGTATTGTTAATAACAATTTTCATTGAATTTGGTTTTAGAGTTAGTGTTGCGACATAATTTTTCTCGCGATTTCTAATTACTTTTATTATAGTGTTGCGATATTTTTCCATCGCGATTTTCAGTTACTGTTTCTCTTGTTAGTGTTGCGATTAATGATCGCGTTTTGTGAAGTAGCGTTGCGTTTACGAATGCCCAAATTCTTCCACTCAATTCGTGGAAGGCTGTTCCTGCTCCTGGATCACCTGATGCAGAGAAGTAGTCATTCATCAGCAGCCTCCAGAATGGTTGCACTGAACGCGTCGCAATTAATGTTGCGCCTTTCTAAACACGAGTGCATAGATTAATAACGTCGCGTACTAATTTTTAGGAGCTTTAAACATGACGAATCACTCTTCGCGTGGACTTTGAAACTCGAGTTTGTTGCTCGGGTTCGTAATATAGATAATTGTACAGTAGCCCTTCTGGCTATTTATTTACTTTTTTTTCAAATGTCGGGACTGTTTTAGGGGTGTGGAACTTTTGTGTTAAGTTTTTTTAAACTACTAATCCAACAAATGAGTTTGTTGCAGATCTATCAACTTCCAAATGCATGGATGACTATGGAATATAGAAGAAATGATATGTGGGTCCTGTCGAATGGTAATTAAATATATCTTGAAAATTTATTTCATGAATCTTTTTGACATCAATAAAAAAACGACACTAAATAAAGAAAATTCTATAAAGTGTCAAGAGCAGAATGCTCGTTACAAAAGTTAATGACTGAAGTAAGACGAATTGTTTGACTGCGATCTATGTGTTGGTGTAAATCCATTGTGTGTATATATCCATTAGATTAGTAAAAAATATATAATATGTAGTTTTGATATTTGGATAATTAATTTGTAAGCGTATGGAAAATATTTCATACAAATTTGTATATTTTTCGTACAATTTTCATAGATTCTTTAATATTTTAATATTTTATTAATAACTTTAGACTTCTAATTTACTGCATGAAGAAAACCATACTAATACCGTAAAACGTGGATAGACAACTTCTATATAACTCTGATACGTAATAGAATGATTTTGGTTAGCTTCACATTTCGGTATTGAAAATTTGATAACACTGTAATGGATTTCAGAAATCATATTTCTAGCTCATTCGCTTCGATCGTTTTACTTGATGTTCTCCAATTCACCGTTGTTTAAGCATAGACTACTTAACATACCACTGATTTCAAACCACTAAAATAATTTTTTTTTTGGTTAATTTCTATGATTTTTTAAGAAAACGATATTAATATTCAGTTATTAACCTTTGAAATTCAGTTTTTCCTTTAATGCATGTTGAACTTGAAATTTAGTAATTTTAGTGTAATTTTATAGTGTTACGACTTGTGGTTTTGACGAGTAAATCGCTGATGAGTATTCATTCACAGGAAATTTGTAAAAATATAGAGAACCATCGAATGTAAGATGCTAGTTATGATATTACTTGCATTCCTAATAATATGAATATGCACAAATATCCGCAAATTATTAATAAGGTCAACAATAGGATATGTATGTTATAATTATCGTAAATGAAGTTGAGAAGTCCATATTCCTCACACTATATAACAATGAATAAAATTTGTTCTTTATAAACATAGTAATAGTTTATTAATTTCATTCATAGTTAAATTTTTACGGTCCGTTAGTTACAGTTTATTACGATAATTAATCAAATATAAATACGACATTAGAACGATATTTTATACAATATTTTCTGTTTCTGAAACATGAAGCTTCAGAAGTGTTAAATTTTCATCTATTAACATAAAACGAATAAAATAGACAGAGGGAAGATTAAAGGATTTTCGTAACGTTAAAGACTAGAAGAAAAATTACAAAAAAAAATTGATACATTTCGATACGGGTTGTGTTAGAGGAATATATCGATGTTAGTGTTTAATCCTCATCTTGCAAATTATAGAAGGAAATGTATTCCATCGTACATACGTGTTTCAGTTTATTTATTAAATTATTGTTTGACACAGGTTATCGTGTATGTCGTACAGTGAGAGTTGTGTGTATGGGCAATAGTACCTATCTATAATATAGTAGTAGAATTAAAGTTAATCCATTTAAATACAAGTGCGACACGCGCAATCAAAGAGGCGTAAGGAGAGAGAGAGAGATAGAGATAGAGAGAGAGAGAGAAAGTTAAATCTACGTCTCGCGTTTTTTATTTAATTTCTTTTACTTTTTTGCTCATTTATTTATTTATGTATATATTTATAATATATCCACTCCTTACGCTTCGTGATGCTGACATAACAAATACAAGGAAGATATAACGAATCGTTGTTGATTTTCTCTTGCGTGTATATATTATATAATATGTATGTACGTGTAATATATTTTCATTTATCGGGTTATTCAATCCGTTTGTTCGAATAGCGACGATGTCGTGCATTTTAAAATGATTGCTTCTCCATTAATGTTTTTGCCTTTCTGGATCTTTGCGTTTGTTTATTTCGTTGCGACGGGTACGGCGTTTCGTTGGCCAAGTATTTCGAATTTACGACGGGTCGTTAGGCATTGTCGTTAAGCAATTATAATATAATTACAAATATGGTGGCACGGTTTTCCGCTTTTGCTCATTTTCTCGCTGCTCTTCCCTTGCGATGTTTACGGCACGGCCCGTTGGAAACTCTTCTCGGCCCTTTCAACTTACGATGATGTATCGAGGCTCTTCCTTTTCTTCGTCGTTTGCTCGTTGTACCTGTATACAGTCACGAAACAATAATTGCTTTAAGTTTTATTTTATTTTCGTAATCACGTACCTAGGACGCCGTGTATTTGAAAAAATGAAAATTTAAAAATAATTCACTCCTCTCAACTATCAGCTGTTTCTAAAGTAAAAGAAACGAGATAGTCGAAGCAATCGTACTGTTATTTTTTATTCTCGCTTGAAATCAAATTGGTTCAAACTTACGTATAATTTCTTGGTTGCATACATACGTTTTTAATGACGACGAGGTGGCGTTCGAAGTGGTAAAGGATGGGGTGTCGATAGTAATGGCGCTTTTACAGGTCAGACCTCGTCTCCTGGACGAGGTATACCTGAGAACCGGGCACGGTGGAGGTGGTAACGAAGCTGCGATGTTTTGCGCGGATCAGAGACAAGTTGCTCTCGGCGGTGTCAGCTCGGTCTTCAGCAGCCTCCAGTTCCCGTTGGAACCGGCGAACCCTGGTCACGCTCTGCTGTGACATGCCCTCCTGTTCTTGCAGTTGCCTCTTGTAGATGCTCATTTTCTGGCTCGCTTTGTCCAACGATTCTTGCAACAACGTGATGTTCTTCGCGTCTTCCTCTACTTGGATCATCACTTCCTTGATATTGCGCTCCTTCTTGCGGAGGATCTTTACGGTCTCGGCGTGTCGGCGTTTCTCTTCGTCAAGTTCCAGCTCCAAGTCGCGGATCTATCGGGAGAATTTGTACAAAATTAGAATTGGATGTTTGTAGATGTTTGTGTTTCACATTGTAACGGTTGCTTTGAGAAGCACGATGCACGTGACTTGAAAATTTAATGTTATTTCAAAAATTCGATGTCTTTTGACGTTAGTTGTTGGATCAACGCTGTTAGAAGTTGTATAAGAGGTAAGAAAGATAATTTAGATAAATTTGCTTAGCTCACCCTAGCTTCGAGTTTACTGATGATGCGCTTGCCACCGACGATGGCGTTGGCCTCCACTTCCTCCAATCTCACAGACAAGTTCTTCACTTCAATTTCAAGAGACTTTTTGATGGACTCGATCTTGACAATACGCTCTTGTTCCTCGTGCAGGATTTCGACGGTGTGCTTCAATTCATTTTGTACCCGTTGGTATCTCTCATCGCTCACTCTCAGCTCCTTGGTCACTTCTTCGTAGTCTCCGGCCAGAGTAGTCAGTTCTTGCTCGAGTTTCACTTTCGATGAAGTAAGATTGACGTTGATGGTGGTCAACTCGTTGATGCGACTAACCGATTCCTCGTATTGCTGTTCGACGCTTCTCTTTGCACGGAGGGCCTTTGAAAATATTGTTATTCGTGTTATTTTATCATCGTATCGAGAGCAGTCATCGTTACTTACTATAGTAAGAATAGAACAAAGACAAGATAATTTAAAATTAAAGTATCAAACGGAGTATGCAATCAATTTTCTTTCGTTTCTAAAAAAAGCCACTTTGATTAAGTTTCTTTTCCACGTTGTAATTGTTGTTATAAGTATCGAATTGTTAATATTATTTCGATTAATTTACCCCCCTCCCCTTTTTTAAATAATGCGTTAAATTCAGAAATAGATATAATGGCAAAGAAAATTTTACGTCACTGCCTGGTATATTTCAAGTTAGCATTCGGCATTACCGTCTGGAGTATTTATAGCCTGTCTAAAATCAATTGGTTCAAGCTATCGAATGGAAAAGCCCGCCATTTCGTTCACCCGTTCTATCTACGTTTTGTTTATTCAGTTGTTATTTAGTTTAAGGACAAAAATATCAAAATGACGAAACGTGGAAAATTTCTTTAGAATAGAATGCATAAAGGATAGAATACCTAAAAATTTTGAAGCTAAATCTAATCAAAATTTAATTTCACTATGACTTGGAGCTTCTATTTTATCACGAAATCTTAAGACTTGATTTGATATTAATTTCTAAATAATAAATTGGACAATACTTACAGATTCGTAATTGCCGCGTACTTCCTCAAGCTCGGCTGTTAATGATTGTAGGCGTCGTTGACTGATACCCAGCTGGTCTAGGGTTACCTGTAGTTGACGTTGAACTTCGTCGTAGTGGGCTTGGAGTTCCTACATAACAATGACACAGCATTTAAAACATACAATTTCTTGCCAAATAGCTGTCAATCTCTCTCAATCAATACAACTACCACCTGTCACCCATATTTGGACGATGAATAGTTTCCGTAAGGCTGTCATCACCTACAGGTGGGTGACAGTCCTGTGTATCGAATCAGAAATAATTTCATTGGTATATTCAGTGCTAAGAATTAACACCTCTGGCAATAATTCAAAACTAAATTAAAAAGGGGCATGAAGATATTCAATTAAAAATATACACGTGACATTGAATCGCTCGAACAAAAGTCATTAGAATATTTTTAAGAAGCAGTGATTACGTCAATCGCGGCAAAAAGGAACGAAGAACTAAGTTAAATTGGGCGCTGTTGATGACTATATATATATATATTTTTTTTTCAATTTTTTGACTTGACTAAAAAAATCTCAAATATTCGACCAACGCGTCGACAAAAACACATATTCTAAATACTTACGGTCAAAGTGAGCGATTGCTTCTTGATGGTCTTCTGTAAGTCGATGTTGTTCTTGTTGGCAACGTCCAAGGACAATTCCAGCTCGGTGATCTGGACTTGCAGCTTCTTCTTCACGCGTTGCACCTCGGTCTTCAACTTGGTCTCCGCCTCGACCACGCGGGCGTTCAGCTGCTCGATCTCGATACTGGTCTGTTTGCTAATTTATTTCATTTCGTGTGAACATACGATCGCCCCTTACAATCGCTTTATAGGGTTTCAAACCAGATTATTGTTTCCAGGTGATAACAGCAAGAATTTTGAATCCATGCCTTTCTGTCATTGCTACTACGTTTGCGAGAGGATCGCACCATTCGGTGAATACCGAAGGTTAACGCGTTTAGAAATATTTGACATTTTACCAGTAGCATATTTAGTAACGCAATGAGTATTAGATTACCGGAGGTCGACGCGTTTTGAAACACGTTGGTTGGGGATTCTTTGTGCTTTTGTCTATTTCGATGCAGCGTTAGTTTGGATGTTTCGATGCAATAGTTAGCTTGGCAATGGATGCATTGATTTCAGAAGCATTACCATTTGTATTACCACAAGTGGAAAGTGTATTTATGTAACAAGGAAGATGCGCGTAATTTATTTCAATGTTCCAATGTTTCGCTTCGCGCTTTAAAGAAAGATGATGTTTAATTTCATTTGAATATCAGAGATATTCGCAGCTGCTCTAAAATTTAAATGAAAATTGACTGTCAGGTAGAAACAGAGAATCGAAGTGTAAAAAATAAAAATTAATATTTGATGATCGAGATATTTAGAGAAAGATGATCGTTATCTCATGTAAGAGTGAATCTCGTTGCGAGAATCCGAATTTCAATGAAGAAATTTTTCAAGGAACGAAAAAAAAAAATAAACCAAAAATTCATCTACAATCGATACATTTTCGTTTAATCTCCGTTTACAAGCTCAAACTCCGAGAATCAAAAGACAGTACAATTACTTATCATTTATCGTTTGTTCTCTTCATTGTTCCGTGTCACATTAGTCTTACCCACACGATTAGCTAATCTACTAGAATTTCCATCCTTTTAAGCGGGCCTGATTCCCAGGCATCCGTACAATCGTCTGGGTCTGGTCGGGTGTCGATACCTCTTGTTCAGGTAGTAATTGCTCGACTTCTCCTCGTATCCTTTCAGCTCCCTGCTCAGGCTGTTCAACGGCGCGGCCAGATCATCCTCGTCCAGTAAATACTTCGTCTTCTCTTCGATCAGTCTCAGCCGATCTCTGCCGTCCAGCAAATAACTTGCTGACGCAGTTTCCTTCTTCCGTATATCAGCCAATTCTTGACTTCTGTTCAGCTTCTTTATCGATTCCGCTGTTAGATGGAACCCGATAGCTCTGGCTGATTTACCACGCAGACTTTTCCCTTGATTGAGCTTCTCTTGTATCTCGGATATGGTCTGCACGTCTCTCAACGATTGAAAATCGATGTTGGCCATTTCGCGCTCTCTCAAGTCTTTCAGGCGTGCACTCTCCAGGAACAGGAGCAAGTTTGACGGAGATTTGATTTCCTCGGGTTTCCGCGGGAATATCTCTCTGGTCACGTGACTAGCCTCAGAGAGCTTCGACAAGCTGAAGTTGGACCGGTTCGCTATCTTCGGGAAGGCAAAAGCAGCAGGTCAATCCCTGTGTTCGCTGTGCCGGCTGTTTTTCCGATCGTAACGTACGATCGTAAGCGATTAACCGCGATGATCGCGAGAAATAGGAAATTAGAGTGAAACGGAGAGCGAAAGCGACTGTGAGTAGTGGTTTTCGCGAACGGCGACCCTTTCCTGCGATCGTTCCCTGCCCGTCTGAGGGCAATCTCGGCTCGGCCTAAACTTAGCAACAGCGGTCCAGAATTCGAAAGTGACCGATGCACACTCTCGATCGACTCTCTCTAGAGACTCGAGAACGACTGCCAATCGGAGCGGAGTACTGGCTTCCCGGCCCCGGGACGAAACGCGAGATGGATTTTTTAATGTACGCGCCGCGAGAGACTTGGCACCCTTGAGAGTTGCGTCCCGACTCGTTTCGTTGCTTCCACTCTAATCCGCCGAACGGTTCGAGTGGCTGCCAGACGTTACCACTTCCGCGATATATTTTCATTTTCTGTCAAAATGGTAGATGTCGACCCTCTAGGTGTAACAACGAAGGCAAAAGTTGGACGATATTAATAACAATGAGAAATTTGGAAATTAACTGCTTTCTATCGCGCAGCTAGATTTTATTTTACGTCGGAGATTTTCTGCCAGTGGCTCGCCGTGACCGTGTTAAATTAAGATTCGGTGATAGTGGGGCGGCAACAAGGCGTCACAGGCTCGAGTTATTGGACCGGATTGTAGAATAGATACTTTCGGAAATAGTATAATCGGCGCCGTTATATGTTCATTCGCGTTTCGAAATGTAGCAATGAATCTAGGGTTCTTTTAAATGTTTTCTGTTGCTTGAGAAAGTCTTTAATTGTTTGTACAAGTGATACCATACTTTCACTAAAGGACGTAAAATTGTAATGAGAAAGCAAATTTTTATATTTCGAATAATATTTTGAAAAAAGTACGTTGGAAAATAATTGATATAGAAATGAGCGTTACTAACGAAACTTATTTTATATCTATTTTATCTTATAGAAACAAGCAAATGATAGATTTTAATTTAACTTGTACATTTAGAATACTGTCTAAACAATAACACGGTTGTTCAAGAATATAGTGCCAATTGTTCGATTTGAATCTGTGTTGCATTGTTTAGAAATCTAAAATACGTAGAGTATTGCGATTTAATGTGTTCAAACTAATTTTAAAATATCTCAAAATATTTGCCATATTTTTACTAATTTTAAATTATCAATTCCTCCTAAATTCAACTCTCATTGCTTATGAGATGACCTTATATATATATGTAACTCCCTACAACGATTTTTTAATTTTTCAACTTTCAAATATCCTGAATGTCGAAATTTTCTAAAGAATCACACGATCCAAAATCTTAACTCTTGAAACAAGAGTTCAATCCTAAATCATCTTTCACCCCACCTTCAATTCCAATTCTCAAACTCGAGTCCCATTCACCGAAATCACAAGCCCCACCCAAGTCATCGAATCGATGCCCAACGACCGTGACTTTCCTCCCAAGAGGAATTCGTTCCTACGCACGTTTGATTGACAGAGGTCTGGTCAAAAGACGGCAGCAGCCTCGTTAGGCATTCGACGGCGTGCAAAGCACCGTCCACGACGAGGCAGCCCCTTCCGTGGCGCCAAATTTAGCGAACGAAAAGGTCAACCAGTCGCGAAGGCGCCTAACCGCGTGAATTGACCGCTTTTCCACGCTCGAACCGACACGAACTCGAACTTTCACTCTCCGATCTCGTCTCGTACCTTGAAGTGGGACAGATGATCCCTGGCCTCGTCCTCCGCGTCGAGTGCCCGTTTGATCAGTTCGTGTCTCCGGTATGTCTCTACAGGCCTGTTCTCCCATGAAGCTCTACCATCCGACCAGGGTAATTCCGGTAATTCCGATCTGTGGCTCCGGTAATCGCTGGGTAACGAGAAACTTCGACCTTCACGATCGATGTACTCCAGCATCGATTGATAGCAATTGATCCCGTAACTGTAGTTCTTGTCGTAAGTGTGGGTTGGCCAGTATTTCCATCTTGGCTCCGCGGGTATGTACATCGGCGGCGTGATACCTTGCATTTTCGTTTCTCTTTCGATTTCTCGGGTTGCTCTAAGCTTTTCGATTCACTCGGCAATTTCTCTTTGGAAAATTGAAGAATTTGTTGCAAGTTCTCGACTACTTTTAACGAATTTCTTGGAACTTCCAAGGTTCCAACGAGTTTCTTCTAAATTAGAATTACTGTTTGTTTGTCTTGATCTTCTCAACAAATTCTTTTCGTTTCGAAACGATTCGAAATTTTATCAAATCTACGTGAAAAATTTATCCTGAATTCCTCCTCCTCTCTTTATTACTATTGATGTTTAGTCTTTATTATAATTATTACACCGTATTACGACGCAAATGTCAATCTTCGCTGGGAGATAGCGACTACCGACAAGTTGCTTCCTCAAAACGTTTATTTTGAGTATTTTTGTGGGTATTGTTAATGTTTCATCCAACATCTACCTTGAATAGAAAGGATTGCATTCGTGGAGTTAAACGTGTTAGATACAGGGTTTCGTTTTTTTTTTTTTTTGCGGGAAACTTCCTGATTTCTTACTCACGGATATTTCATTGTCGAACAACCGGAGGTGACACTTGCTACGAAACGGTCGAGAAAAATTGGGCCGGTCAACTGCGCTGGTATCTTTTGTAGCTTTTTCTTGCGATTGCCACATTGGGAACGACCAATCAGCACCTCCCGAATAATAATTAGATCGTGACTGATCGGTGTTGAACGACGTTTATTAATAGTCGTATTGCGCACTGTTTATGCATCATCCTCAATTAATGACCCACAATGATATTGTTTATATTGTAGAACTGATAGAATTGATATCCTTTAAAGTTTCGTTAAAAATCGTCGATATTAATATCGTTTCTTCGAAGGCATAAATGTATATTTTTCCAGTTTATGTCATGTTCCACGTAAACAAATTTCGACTATGAAGTTATGATTCTTTTAAGCAGACTCTTCACTTTCTGAAAAGATGTTTTTCGAAATACCAGATATAGATATGTGCTTACACAACATAATATATAACTGTCTTTTCCAATAAATATTCCAACTCTTCTATGATTGAAACGACAAAGTATCTTATAACAAGATATTCATTGTCGTAAAGTTCTAGAAAATTTTCAATAATTCTCCTCTATTTTTCAATTCAGCATTTTCTAAATATTCGTTAATTGTTTTTTCGTCAAATATTTGATCGTTGAATATCGTCAAATTTGTTACATCGTTTTTTACTTTTCATTTTTAAATTTACACTTTGTAAGAAATATATTCCCTTCTTTGTAGTACGTGCTTTCATCGACATAATCAATATATATACCTTGAGGCAAGAAGAAAAATGATTTCCTCATTCGTAATACGTGCCCCTAAACTATATTCATACGTAGTGAGATAATCAATATTTCGAGCATCTGGCATGCAGTATCGATAGTACCGATGACACTCGAGCCAAGAAGAAGTCACGTTCGATGGTTATTCGCATTTGGCAATCCATGATTTTGTACCTTTTGTATTTACATTCTCGTTTGTATTTTTTTTTTAATAAGTAGATAATTAAATTACAACTATTTCTTCGAATGTCTGAGGAAGCCATCGTGGGTGTTTTTGATGAAAATTAGTTAAATCTTCAAATAGTTGATCCTTACCGAGAGGTTATACCGAAAATAAAGTCGATTACATCACAGTCAAGTAGATAAAAATTCAATTAGATAAACTTCCTGTTTTTCTTGATATTTTTTCTTCTTTTAAATATAAATATGTTTTAAAAGAACACTGAATTCCGAATTTTCTATAATTCACTTACTCGAATAAATATGTGTGAATGCGATACTAATCATACAATGTTATTGCGTTATTGCATTTTTTTAATTGCAACAAAGTTAATCTGTTTAATTGGTAAATAAAATTATTTAATTTGTAGAATTAGCCTTTTATTATTATACGTAGGGTATATTTTCTAATTTTATATTTAATGACCACAGATATACACCTGCAAGCACTTTTGAAATTCTTTGTCAGAGATATTGTAAAATATTGATTTATCGATTTATTCAGAGAATGTTCGATTTCATCGAATAGAAATAGCCGCCTTCTGACTGCCTATTCACCCAAGTCTTGGCTCAACCGTCTCTCCGTGTTTTAGGATTATAAATGTTTCACTTTGAATCGATCGCTCTTTTGACAGAAAAGACAGGATTGTACATGACTCTACGCTTCATGAAAGAGAAGCGAAAGTACATAAGACACATTGTACCACAGCTCCAATATTTTCAAATAAAGTTGTCAATTAAATTTCGAATAAATGTATATTGTTACCAGTTACGAATTCATACATCACCTGGAAACTGTTCACTACCAATCATGCGTTTGCAGTACTATCGTGGAACTAACAACGGTATTAGTACAAAGAAACTGTAAGTTATTGATGTTACAAGTAACTGTAACACGCAATTTGAATCGATAATTTAAAGAGAAGCACAGCAAGCACAATTTTACTTTTACTTACCGAATGATCTCGATTTCTTCATCCTTCTCAGTTAGGCGGCGTTCGTAGTCGTGACGAAGCTGGGTCAATTCAGAGGACAGTCTCTGAGCGCGCTGTTCTTCAATCTTGCGTCCCTGTCATTAATTTTCTTTTACAGTAGATTCTGTGTTTTGAACTTTGCAGTTTTTTCTTTATGATCGAGTAACATTGTAATAGTATCCAGTAGTTATTAATCTGTACTTTTCGGTAAAATTCAAGTTATAACTGATAAGAATCAGTCGGTTACAGTCAATGATGCATATTTTGAAAAATTTGACAACTTCGAAATACTGTAATAAATACGCTGCCACTTACTGCTTCAGCTTCTTTATAAGCGGCAGCAAGTTCCTCGCGTTCGTTCTCCAATCGGCGGAGTTCAAGTTCCAGTTCGTGAAGTCTGCGATTCATATCAGACAGCTGGTTCTTGGCATCGTTCAAATCATCTGAAACAATAATTGATATAAAATTATTCCTACGTTTCAAAGATAAAGAAACAACATAATTATGTACGTTCCTCCGGATAAAAGAAATTTCAATCTTCAAATCGTCGACTCACACAGATTGTAAATCATAATAACTTTATTTTATCCTGCGTCATAAAGGCTGGAACTTTAAGTTAAATTGAAATTTTCAAAATTAAAATCTAAATTCAGATTGTCATAAATTTTCATAGATAAATCAATGACACTAATGGTCAATAACTTTTGTACTTTGGTACATTTATTAAGAGATATCGTTATCTCTCTGAGATAATGTTCGCCGTTCGTTTTCATCAAATTATTGTATTCTTTCGTACATTTAATGAAAAAGTATCGATCAATTAAGTCGAAGTTTCGTGAAATTGCTCACCTCCCAGTTTCTTGTTTTCACGAGCCAATTGATCTTTCAGTTCGCGCGTCTTGTCGAGTTCGGCAATAGTACGCTGGAGTTCCTGCTGTTTGTTACGGAGATCGCGTTGACTTTGTTCGTACAAAGCCACGCTTTCATCCAAACGGGCCTTGAGTTCCAGATTGATCTTCTCCAAGTGATCCACGCGTTTTTGCAGTTCGCGAGCTGTTCCATTGGCCTTGAAAGTTCATAAACTCATCAATAAATTGCGTTGAAAAGTTTGAAGTTTCGCACAGGTTGAAAATTGTGAACTCTTACCGAATCAATTATATTATTCCATAGTTGGTAGACACAAACAAATTAAGAATTCGTCAAAAATTTTACGTAACTCGATACTTGTCTTTGGGTTATATTTTCGTGGAGTTGTATTTAGTGTCTAATTTAATTTAATTTATTCATACATACGGGAATTGATAAACGTATTCGATGACTTTTGAAGAAGCGATGAAAATCAAGTTTCCCAAAGAAATATCTTAAATAATAATAAAAGTTGTAAAACCGCACCTTCTCCAAGTCGATGATCAGCACCTCTACTTCAGATTGGAGGCGGGATTTCTGCTTCTCGAGGTTGTTGATCTTCACGAGCAGAGTTTCAATTTGCTCTTCTTGTTCCTGAATGCGAGCTCCGTACTTACGACGCAATTCTTCCACCTGTAAAATTCCAAGTGTCACTCAAAAAGATTGAAACTGACAGACATTCTATGCTTTATATGCAACAATAGAATTATACACTGTGGTTACTTATTAATTAAAAGTAATTTGTATATATTGAGAACTGATCGAGAAACTAAGTGTGCTATATATTATATTTTAGATGAAGCGTGCAAAAATAAAGTATGAAACGAATCGTATTCAAGATAATGCATTACTAAAAATAGAAACATTGGAATTAATTACCTCTTCGGCACGAGCGTTAGCTTCGGTTTCATACTTTGATCTCCAAACTTGCACCTCGCCATTCGCCTTGACCAATTGGCGTTCGATGTCCAAACGAGCCTCCGATTCTTCTTCCAATTGAATGCGAACGGATTCCAATTCCGATTCCACCTGTTGACAGGTGTTTTGTTACATAAATTTGCGTGCGTTAATATTATAGAAAAATGAAAGAAACGCGTACCTGATGTAAGGAAACTTCGACCAATGAACGACGACGATCCTCATCCTCGAGACGACGGCGAGCATCTTCTAGTTGACCTACCAATTGCGTTTTCAAGTAGACAACATTCTCGATGTTGACCTACGATAAAACAAATTGTTCTGAAAATCGATGCCGCAACAAAATGTTGGAGTTTGTTGCAGTTATTTTCCAAAAGTTCGGAAAAGTTCTCTTTTGTTCGTCGATATAAGAAAAAAAATACCGATGCTTGTATCAAGTGCGATAGATACGACAGACGCGAAACGTGAGATTATTTACCTTCAAGTCTTGCACTTCCTTCGTTAACTCGATATTTTCCTGTGAGATTCTAGTTTTGTGATTGGTGATGTCGATGATGGTACGATTCAGTTCTTCGATCTTCACGTTAAGCTCGGCTACGTGCACCTCGAGTTTCTCCACGGTTTTTATCGACAGTAACTTTTCTTTGGTGACACTATCGAGCTGAGCGAGGAGTTCGTATACCTCCTGTTGGAACTTTGATTTTTCCTTGTCAGCTCTGAAAATATTGTCGGTCATGTAGTAGAGCCTAGACGAATTTCCGATAGAATTTATTTTATTTTTTTTCCTAACTGTGGATTCGAATAATGTGGTATTTGTAAGTTGAAACATTTGATAAGAAACGTTCGAATCGAGTAAAGTGACATTTTAGTTTTTAGAACCTTGTTGTTTGAATTTTAAATTACAAATCATTTTAATGATATGATGTTGTAATATTATATTACTGTTACAATATTTGAGATGGATTATTTAATTAACGTAAAAATAATGTAGACAGAAGCTGTAAAACTGTAATTTATAGCCTTAAATTTACGTTTGTACTTTATTTTTTAAACGTATGAGTTAAAAATGAGTAACGTGATTTTATTTTCTTTTTTTACTTCTATTTATTTTTGTTTCTACATCTTTCAGCAATGACTTTCTGACTATTCTTACGAATCCTTAAAGAATGCGAACGAAATTTCATAGGGGTATTATCGTTAATCATTACACGTCGTATAACAGTGCCAACGAAAACAGCAGTTGGAATCTTTCCCTCCAAAAACAACATCTTGCAAAATTGTTTCAGCCAACAGAGTAAAACGAATGTTTCGTTCATTTATCTAAATCATCAAACATTGGTTATTTCTAGATCGTCGTTAATCCTAAAGAAAAATGATTAAGAGGGTTCGTTGAGCCTTTTTAAGTTTACTAATCCGAAAATCGGGAAATGTGCAATGTGTTTTGTGTCTGTCAATTTCTCCAAACAAAAAAACAAGAAGTTGATGTTACTTTTTATAAATAGAATTATGAGTTGTACATAAAGTATTCGAAGAAACTATCCAAAAGACTCTTTTGTAATTATGTGTTTATAACACGTGTAACGTCTGAAATAATCAAGTGAACTACCCTTAATTGGGAGTAATAATTTTCTTTGAAATTACCATCTATTTTTACCAGTAAATTAATATACTACGTTCAAAAAATTCATACTCTTCCAATACTAAAAGTTCTCAGTAACGTTCCATGCCTATCTTCCATTAGAACAATAAATTTTCAAGCCCAGCCAAAACTTCTTTAAACGTACAAAGTATAAAATCTGTTTTGGATATAAAGTCGAACCTTACCGTAAACAAACATATGCAATATGCAATATACCGTTCAACCGTGTATTTAAATACTAGATTTACGAATGAGAAACCTTCCCTCCTCTTTCAATCTTTCAAAGTCGAACTTTTGAACTATCTTGCTCTTCCTCTTTCCCCTTCGAATCTATCCTAAAAAAATCTCAAGATAGAAATAAGATACGCGAACGGATGAAGTGATAGGGAGGATGGAATTGCTGCGATATCGGTGGTCCACCTACACGTAACACAGAGAGGGTATAAGGTGTCGGCCGATTCTGTGGATAGTGGGGATTCAAGCCGGTCGCCTGTACTAATATGGCGCGGCAACGTAGGGTTGTGGATTGCCGCGCGACTCGCACGGTTAAAAATAGTCATAAGCCGAGTGGCTGCTGTGCGAGCAAAGCGTCTCGCGGGGGGAACCAGCAGAATAAAAACGTATAAGAGCAGGAGGAAGGGATGTGGCAGGAGAGAGAAGGAGAGGAGAGGAGAACGGAGAGATAGAAAGTCGTAAAGGGGAGAGTTGCGAAAGTTGGGTGGAGAGACGGCGAATAAATGCCGATGAACGCGGCGGAGGGAAATAAGAAAACTGGCGAATTTTTTTTTTTTTTTTCTTTTCTTTCTGTAGGAAACGTAAAAATGCGGAGAGCGCTGATAACGTGCAAAAATGTGTATATGGAAGCGAAATGTTCTCAATTTTTCACTTTTACACTCCAACCTTGAATTGTTCCAATGCGCGATGAAAGAAATATCTTGCTTTGATTTATCGTGTTTGAGTTTATATTTAAACGATGTGTTGTTTCAGTCTATTTTAATACGTTTGTCGTCGATTTGAAATGTATCTGTAATTTACGAAAAGTTTCGAAAGGGAGAGGAATTGCAAAAAAAAAAAAAAAGAAAATGATATAATAATAAGAAAACAAGAAGACAATGGCAGTAATGGGAAATAAGAGAAACGATGTAAAATGAAACAAAATGTAGGAAAGGAAAAATTTCAACATTGGAGATACTGGGATGAGTAAAAGACGAGGAATTCGTTCAGAAATGAGGTTATGTGAGGTTTTGATAGAACAGCTGAGACAGCGTATAAATACGACGAAAGGAAAAAGGAAGCGCGAGATCGCTGTGTAGGTGTAAGAAAACATTGCAATCGAAGTAACAAAACCAGAGGAGAACGAGAATTTATAGAATACGTACACGAGGCTCGAGAACGAAAGAGTTCTGCTAAATTGAAAACGGAGAAAAGAGGAAAGTAAGGTTTAAGAGAAGAACGTGGAAACGAGCGAATAACAAGAAGATAACGGAGACGCTATTTTAAAAGGCATTTCAAACGCCCTCCGTGTACCAACAGGTGGAAACTTTTTGTAACGCCATGCAAATACTCTAAATACCTCGAGTTTCTCTTCGCCGTCGTCTTTTTCTTTTTCTCTTGCCTTCGAAGATGACTGAAGGAAGATCGTACAAGAAAAAGGAATCGAGATGGAATTTGCATCTTTCTACGAAATCACGGTGGCCGATGAAACGGCCATTTTGCATTTATAACGTCGTAACTAGCCTTCATTTATTATTTTTCAGCGCGGTTAATGGCGATCAGATTGTTCCGTTTCGCCGGTCGAAATATTAAGGGGCGATTAACTGTTGCTTCGATGCGACGAGTAATCGTTGACACGTAATTGCCTCTGCTAGAAAATACATTTAGAACGGAATCTCGGTTGATTTCGATTTCTTCAGGCTCCGATGCTTGATTCTTATCTCAATTGTCCGCGTTTACACTGCAGACAAACGTTAGAAAATTTCTTCTGAAGACAAGAAGAACGTGATTCTCTTTTGTCTGCTTTTCGAGGAAAATCGTCCAACTTAAAGAAGATGCGATTTAAATTTGAGGAAAAGAACCGCTTAGATCGGCTGTAAATTGTCGAATCTTTATAACAGAATAATTGCCCAATCAGAGTGGAAGAGCCAAGTTTAAATAACTTGAATTAAGGACGAAAGTTTTCTTATTCGTATTTAATTTTATTCGAGATTAATTTTGCCACTCCGTATTTACAAAATTAAGTGTCTGTGTATAAATGTGTGAAATGATAATTGATTTATTTTTAGCGTACTCTGAAACGAGAATATGAGTTCGTCAAAACTAGAAGGAGATTATTCTTCGAAAAACGATGTACTATCGTAACTCAAGATAGACTATTCGTAGAAGGATTTTATCCACTCAAGAATCTTCATCGTATCTTCCTAAATCATGCTTGAACAAAATAAAAATTAAACGTACATCACTCGAAAGATGAACAATATTCATCTCATCTTACGACATGCAAATAATTTGAACGTATCAACTTAATTTCCACTCTACTGTGAACATCCTTGTTCACAACCTTGACTTCTAATCCCAAGTTTAAAAAATCATTGCGTAAAAATAACGTCGATACTCTTTCAAAAGCCTTCCTGATATCAATTCTTCATCGTATGAAAATATTCTCCACATATTGGCAACACATAGAGGAGTGCATTCAGAAACTTCGATCACCAAGCCCTCTAAAACTTATCAGAGACACAGGCAACAGTCACTCGAAATAATAGACGGCGTCTAGATGACAGTTCGATAAATTTTCGAAACGGAGGCGTCCTTGCAACGCGCAATATCGCGCGTTCGGGCGCCGGGACGTGGAAAAGGACGCCGGTTATGTTTAGAAGTGCCGGGGGAACGAGTCTATACGTATTTCAGGTGCGAGTAGATTCGTTGCTTGGCCCGAGGCCAGTATCGTTCGACCATAATTCCCGCAATTTTCGAATACGCTTTCGTTTCGCGCGATGCCCGCTATAATTAACGATCCAACAGTGATTCATCCATGTTTTTCAGTTTCGTTTCACTCCGTGTCTTTTTATCTGGTCGTCTCCAGTCTTTCTCCAGTCCTTCTCCTCCCTCTTTGTGTTTCTCTATCAGTTCGATAACACGCGCGAAACGAAATTGGGTTTCGACGAATCTCCCAACTTCCGGCGAGCTATTTATTGACGCGGTGTGCGCGGCGTTCGCGCGCTTTGACCTCAAAGAGGAAGAGAGATCGCGAGGCCGCGATTTTATTTTCACAGGTGTATATAATTAACCACGGTTTATTGGTTCTACTCCTATCTCGGCTTATTCTGCACCCTGTCGCGACTCGACGTGTGTTTCGACATGTTATTTCCGACGGAGTGTTATCGCGCGTTTCGCCTCGTTTCACTCGCGATTCAATGCTTCGCCTCGAGCGCGATCGATTAACGAAGCAGGTAACGATGCACCCTCGGAGCGTTTCTACGAAATATATCTAATTCTACCAACAACATCTAATTCCCTCTGACCGAGACTGAACTGAAGCTTAATTCGGGAAATCAAGTTTACGTCAGATACTTGAAACTACTGAATTTTCACATATCTAGCGTTACCTTAATGATGTGCTTTAATAAAAATCGTCGAAAACGAACAATCGAAAAGTAACGAAGTAATTTTTGAGCGACTGTAGATTATTTTACAAGTGGCAACATCTAATTTACGTAGTACTTGGTGATATTTGTTTGGTGGTATAACGAACACACTGAAAATAGGATAATTGAGTAAATGATTACGTAACTTTAGTAACGTTTTAAATGTGGTAAACTAATTGCCTTGATATATGTGATGACGTGAACAAAAGTATCTATATATGGAAGAATAAATGTAGAGAGGATATAGTGACACTCTCTACTAAATCTTGGAGCAGCCTGTTTCCTTTGATTATAAAAATATAAAAGAAGAACCATGACTTCGATTAAGTTACTAACTTGGCGCGTGCTTTCGAAAGTTGATCGATTTGATCCTGGAAGTCGACAACGACTTCCTGGTGCTTCTTGCGCAGAAGATGCGCTGTCTCCTCGCTCTCGAGATGAACATCTTCGAGTAGTTTGCGCAGCTTGGCCAGTTCCGTGTCCCTCTTTTTGTTAATCTCGAACTGCAGAATTAACGTTGCATTATTAAAGAAATTTAGTCGAACAAAAATCTGTAAATCTGCAGAAACTGCGCGAAAATCGGACGAGGAATTCCAAAATTTGTAACGTTTCGTCGGAATGATTCATTTTGATACTTACTTGAGATTCGGCGCCACCCTCCGCCTCTTCGAGACGTTCGGACAGCTGGATGACTTGCACGCTCAAGTCAGCGCGCTCACGTTCGATCTGTAAATTAAATGAAAAAAATTAAGATCTGTTTCTCTAGAGACGTATCATGTATAAATTGAAAGACAAAGTTAGTTTCTCAATTTTTCCTTTTAATCATTTTCATTCCTCAGAATCCCTCTGATATCACGAATTAGGTTCTATTTTGATTTAACTAAATATTTTGCGAAACTAAAATTTTTTGTTAACACTTTCTCAATTTCTTTAACATTTAGAAATAACTCTCCATACACTCAGACATCTCATTTACGAATTCTCCGACATCCAAACATCAAACATCTCCGTAACTTCAAAAGTATCGGGCATCAGTCATCCCATTTCCCTGGTAATAAACATGTGATACCTCGTAGAAGATTCCATAACGTGTTCAGAAACGTGCCACCACCGTGACGCAAGGAGCGCCAGTATTCTCAATTATATTTTACATATGTACATATTCCTGCGTACAATTAACAATCCATCGAGGTGGCGTTCTTGTTGATACATGTCGAGTGTAATCGAGACGCGCGGCATTGTTTTGGAAAGAGGCCTCGAGGAACGACGCGAACAGCTCGCTGCAAGCTTGACGTCAGGTTTCTTTGGACCGCGAATAGAACGATCTAATTCTGTACGGACTGGCTCTATATCGGGAGCTTTATTCATATTACAAACGAGGCGTTTATCGAGAAAAGAGAGTCGCGCGACATCGCCATTACTGTCCGTTCTCCGGAAACCATCGGCATTTTTCACGGTTCCCGTTGAATTATATATGTTGTTGATAAAAATGCGACTTGTTGCTGGAGAGCAAAGGATGTAGGAATAATTAATTTTCGGAATTGAACGACTTTTTTTCAACTGCAGAAAATTGTAATCGCTCATCCTTGCTTTCAATAAGAACGCCCAAGTTCGAGAATTTGAAGTTGAATAAAGTTTGAGTTGTTGAAAGAACAATAACGAGACTCCAATGTGAATTTTTAGGATAAAATATTTATCAAAGAATTTATTATTTAATAGTTTAAATGATTTAAGAGATTTCAAATTTGATCGGAGACCTTGTAAAGATTAACAAAGTATTTGATTTGAAGCTACAGAGCAACTTGCGTTGCTAACTTTTTAGTATCCGTAGTAACTCGTAGTTTCAAAAAAAAAAAAAAAAAAAAAAATCGGAAATTCAATCAATTAATGTGCATGAATTTATTTAAAAAATTTTGACATAATTAATTATACAGTCTACAAGTGAATGTTTGAATGAACATGATTGTAAAGATTTAATTATAATATTATGCACGAATGAATATTGGAATATTAAAAAGTCAATTTAAATAGTAATGGAAACAAAAGGTTGCAACATTTTATATTAAAAATCGCTAACAGAAGCAGCATGGGATATTTAATTTTAATAGAAATAATTATCCGAATATTTTATCGAATGATTCACGTTATTACTACGATGACGATTTCCAAGTTTTTGAGGTTTCGAAGCGTGGAAAATGTCGCTGGCATCGGTTCAAGTCACGTAAGCAGTATTACGTATGACTTTGATTTTCTTGGAATTTGATCAAATGAAAAATTGAAAAATTCTTTCAAAATCTAACAGAGGCTGTCACTGTCTTTAGAATATCGAACTTTAATCTTCAACGAATCAAAAATTTATATTTTAAAATCTTTCAAAGAAAATTTCACAAAGAAAAGAAAAAAGAAATTATTACGTACAATTAATTCGAAAATTACGTCTTTATATTTTATCAAATATGTAATTATTTAATGATTAATCGAAGAACGGGCGTTTACGATTCGAAGAAGTGATTTCAAATTTTTTTAATGTCGCCAGCTTTGAAGGAAGTAAATTTTCGATAAAACTACTTGTTTTCCTCGATGCTGTCTTTTTAAACAGGTAGACGTAGATACGTGTTGGCCGAACACGAGAGAGGAATGCGAGTTCGTACGCTGAAGAGGCGCGCATCCCCAAAAATAGCCGCGACTCGAGAGCTGGACATTTCGACCTACTGCTCCCCACTCTATGATGGAGAGCAGGCCAGCCCCGCTTTTTTTGTATCAGTTTCAAAATTCACAATACCCGGATTACATAAAGTCTGAGAATTGACATTATCTGTCCTGATATTTTTGTCTTTGCGATCTCGGCGTGTCTAGCGTCGAATTCCTTCGACGTTTCGATGTCAAAGAAAAATGATCTGATCGTCTTGTTGAAAAGATTCTTTCTTCTCGTAGTGACCAAGTAACTGACTATGCCACTAGCTACGAGGATACAACTTATTTTTTGCATGCTAGGAATTATCCTCTACTGGACGAAAAGAAAAAGAAATAATAATCACTCTTTAAATCGCTATTGGAAAAAAAAAAAAGGGAAAGGAATAGAAACATAACGAACAACATTCTAGAGTCTAGGGCGATCACACGGTAATCGATGAACCGATGTACGTTGGAAGAAGAGATCGTCATAAAGGAGGACTACCAGAAAAGGATCGAAAGAAAACTCACCCTCTGACGCAGTTCTCTCTCAGACTCCAGGTCATCCTGCAGCAGGCGGATTTTGTCCTGAAATGAGAGGCAAGAAAGGATTAGAGCGCGTCGCCGGCCACGTTACAGAGGGTCGGTGCCTTTACGTAATCGGCCGACGAAAATATCCAACGGGCCGACGCTCGAAAGGTATTTCAGAAAGACGGACAGCCTCTGAAACGGGCTGATCCGCGGAGGAAACAGGAGGATCGTCCATCGTGGTCGTTTCTCTCAACCAAGGAACCAACGAACGTGCACTCGTCTGTACGTGTTCCTTAACGAGATCAACAGCAAAAAACGGTTCTTCTCGAATTGAAAGAGAGAGAGAGAGAGAGAGAGAGAGAGAGAGAAATAATGAACAATCTTACTTGAGTCCATAGACGAGTACACGTTTCCTGGCTCTTCGAGTTTTCCTCTTTCGTTGTTTCTCAATTTTTCTCGATGAAATGAAACACGATCCGCGTGGAAGATCCAGATAGAAGACGTTGACCAAGACGTTTTCGACGAGAACGCTTTGTGGATCGGATTGGGAGATGTCACTCTTGCGTGGCACGATCGTCATTTAAGGCCGATATTTACGACTATTTTCGTACACGAGCAATCCGATAGCTAAAGAACCGTCTACGACACTTTCGTTCCTCCTCAGGGTTGGCACTGATATCCCTTATGGTCACTGAACTTTCTCGCGTCTCACTGTCCCCGAAATCGGTCACTGCTCGACGTTTCACCTTTTCACCAGCTCATCACTTCCTCCATTTAGTTCTTGTTCCTTCTTTGCATGCTTGTTCAACGTCGCTCTTCGTCGAACGACTTCTTCGAAGAAGATTCGTTGCTTCGACCCTCTTCTCGCTCCTTCGTTTCGCCGTGCTCCGCGTTGCATCATCAGGTGGACTTTGACGAACATGTTAGGTTTGCTAAAAGCTTGGACTCTTTGGATCTAGCACGAGGTACATAGGACGATATCTAATACCCTGCGTAGAAGATACTTGCAACTGTTCAAGCAGTGAAATGTTTTAGGAACCGTATAAATGGAACATCAATGGTTTTGTCGCGTGTTTTATTGATCCCTCCTGTTCCCTTCTTATTCTTAACAACTAGTTACGAGCAGTACTTGTACGAGATAGTAACTAACCAATTTTTCGGAAACTCAGACCTTGTTGCTACGGTGCTTCCTTTTTCTTAACTATCGCCGTAACAAGATGTATCGCGCACAGATAGAAAGATCAAATTAAAACGAGACGAGTCGAATTGAAAAATTGTACTCGATATCTAGAACAGAATGCGTGAAAGAGCAACAAAGAAAAATGAAGCAGTGTACGTGTGCTATCTCAGTCGTGACTATCTCCCAAGATACATTCCAAGAAGGAACGAATAAAATCATTGTTATCATTTTATCGTTTCTCCGTTAACCTACCTCCAGTCTGGAGAGAGCGCTCAGGTCGGCGCTGTATTCGATGCTGACATCGGCAGTACCACCGCCGGTGGAGCGGTACGTATATTTGGAAGTTTTAGCGACCGCTGAAGACATCCTTATCCACTTGGTTCACTCGCTATTTTCACGAAGATTAAATAATTTCTTCCTCGTGCAGAGCCGGAGAGATTCGTTTCTTCCTCGGACTTTCCTCGCAGCTAAACGCAGCTTCTCTCTCGCTTCGACGCGCCGGCTGGTGCAGTCGTTTCAATGTGTTTCAAACCAGAAAAAAAAGACAACCGTCGCAATATAATTTCGCTACCACTTTTCTTCCTCCTCGCCGCTTCGTCTTCGGTTTGTTCCTCGTCCACTTCCTTGTTCTGTTCTTCTTCTTCGGGGTCTCAGAGCCGACCAGCGCCCTACTCGTAGTGCGCGACCCGTCGTCGTTCGTATGGCGCGCCGGCAGCTCCATGGCTTCGTCAAAATGACGGTCGCACGCAAGCGCGCTAGATCCTCGACCCCCACCAGGAACACGCAACGACTCGTCGTCGTCGTCGTCGTCGTCGTCGTCGTGGTTGTTCCTCGTCTTCGTCGTCCGTCGAGGGGAACCACCAGCCGACGATCACCACCGTTAATTCTCTTACGCCCACGTTCTTCAACGTATCTGCCAAACGGTCATTTCATCTTTAATTGCTTTCAGTTTTTTCCTCCCCTATCTTTCTTTCTTCGTTTTTATTTCGTTCCATGTTTGTATCTTTATTCGGACTTGATCGTGGCGTCCGTTATGTACGAGAGAAACGAAAGAGACGATTTTTTGAGAGGATGAGTACGAGACGAAATGAACTGATCGTAGTCATTTGTGAAATTTGAGTAGAGAAAGATAGAATGACATATATAATGAAATTGTTGATCTGGTACAATAGAAATTTTGTGGTCGAAATTATTATTGAGCGGTTTACGAGTTTATTCTACGTTAATTGATTGATTATAACTGATTAAGAAGAAAATGTTGACAATCATTGATGATAGGAAAGCAAGCATAAACTTATGCTTATGGTCGAATATGAGATGTGTTAAAATTGCCGAATTAAATTATCACATTATATTATAAACGTTAATAAGAATAGAAAAATATGTAGGTACAACTGCTGTGTCATTGAACTCGAGCCAGTAACTTCGTTGATACAAAGTTAAAAGTTGCATGTTTTATTTTCAGCTGTAATCTATATGTCGTTTAACGTAACGGGTCGTATTTTGTAAAATTATAGCTTATTGCGATCTATATTTTAAGATATTCAAACATCAACATCTTACATTTTCTGGAATTTCCTTCGATAATTATTATTCTCCATTGCTAGAGAAATTTCCAATAAGCAATATTTTATAAAAGGCTGTGTGTATTACTTTTCAAAAACTTATTCCAACTGAAGCATACTTTTTCTTTCATTTGAGAATTTGATTTAACCTCGCTTAACTGAAGAAATGTAAATACCAAAATTTTCCAGATGTTAATTTAATGTAACTAAAACTCAGTTTATCTATGAAACACTCACTTCGGATAAGATAAATTTCGCGTGCAATAAAGCTTCGAGAGATTCAACAGGTGTACAGACTCCGATCGGAGATCGTTTCTGCGCACGAAATTATCCTGGCCGTTCCGACAAATAGAACCAGAATCATTTCTAGCGTCTCACGCGTCGCTGTTCGTGGAATTATTTCGCTTAACGTTCGACCTCTGCAACCGTGTCTCGCTTCGTATACCGATTTAGATATGCCGTACTTGAAAAGCTGCAGGGTCATCGGTTTCATTTGTGAATCAGTCATCGATGACCGAGTCGTTGACATGTTCGAATCTATAATAACGCGGCCGTAAGAGAAAGTGTAAGAAACGGTGCTACGTCACCGGCTAGAGCGTCACGTTGAAGCCAAAAATCATTTTAGAATCGACGAATCATCCGTGACTATTTTTACGCGTCCACTCACCGCGTTAGAGACGCGTTTTATAATTTTACACGCCCCCGAATCAAACGGAAAGCAAATTGTTTTATAAATAACAACGCGTAATAAGCTGACAGAAAGAGGTTGATCGATCGGTGAAAACAAGTGATCGAATCAATCGCGATGAAAAGTCGCCATCTGCAAAGTACATTCTCGAAATCTGCGGAGAAATTCGCTCTCATCTCGTACAGCGTTGCGACGCAACGCCGAGCTTTCCGCTATTTACACTCGCGCCGGTCGTTGTTAACGTTGCAACGATGCCTAGCAAGAATACCAAACGTGTTTCCACCGACGTTGGTATTGCGGTGGTATTCGGGGTGGTTTGCTCCTTGAAATTTATTTAACATTCTGCTCATAAAAGAGACTGACTAGCAGGAAAGTATCTTTCTGACGATATAAGAGATGTTGTCGATGAACAATATGTAGCAGTATGTTATTGGTCATGTCGATTTATTTATGAATAATTTCCTGATGAGTGGGTATGAGTAACGTACAAAATTAATGTATTGATGTTTATTCAGATATATAGTTTTCTATGAGTAGTTTATATATTTGTTTACATTAGAAGTGTGCAAGTGTATTAGTCGCATGTTATAATTAGATTACGAATATTTATGCAAATCCATGATCTTGAGGAAACGAAACTAGAAAATAGAAACTTGTTTTATTTTCTAAATATTACAATCAATACACTTTACTTCGAATATTTTCCATATTGCACAATTTTTACGTTAAACATCTGCTAATCTAGCAGGTAAAAGAAACAAAGAGAAAGAAAATAAATTTCTATTTTCTCGTTTTCTTCATCGACTCGCGTAAAACCATACGTACAAAGTTTTAAAGTACTGGCTACTAATTCTACATAAACACACATCAACCGTGATTCCGTTGTATCGATATCCTTGCGCTCAATCGTTTACCCATTCTACTAGCCAGCCGTCTGAAACAGGAGCTTCCCATTCTACTAGCGCTCTCCCCACCACCACCGCGAATTCCACGCGTATTTATATCTTATAATCCATTTTCCTTCACTCGAAACAGCAACAACGGACAACCGAATCTCCCGCTTTCCCTTCCGAATCTTCCACTTCGACCTGTCTCACTTTCATCCATAGATCGTCATCCACCTGCCGTCTTTCTTCAGTCGAGAAAACACGAATGAGACGTACAGAGTAAAGAAAAAAAAGTAGAACAAAAAAAAGAAAAAAAAAGGAAAACAACGTTGTTAAAACTCCAGGATCCTTTGCCAGTTTTCACCAAATTTCCTCGACCTCCCGGCCCCTCCCCCACTCCCGTCGAGTGTCTATAAAAGGTCGCCGGGCAATGGTGGGCAAAGATGTTCGTTCGGCCTAGCCGGGAGCTCACCAAGTAATTTGAGATTGGCCCCTTCTCTTCTGCGTCCTCTTCATCACCTTGCTCCCACTCTCTACACCCGGCGGCCACGTGGCTCCGTCTGGCGGAGAATTCCAATGGCCATCGAGAAAAGCTCATCGGAAGAGCTTGGACCAGAATAACTGGCTCTTTCTCTCCTTTTTTCCCACCGCCGCCACCCGACTTTTCGCCTCTTCGACTCTGCTTTTCCGTTCGAAACAGAGTTCCGAGAGCTCTCTCGACCGTCCGTGTACCACTACACATTCGCGTCGAGACTTCCTCGCATGCTCCTTTCGCGCGTTCACTCTGTTTACCTCCGAGGTAACGCTGCGCAGAGAAAACGATATTTGTCAAAGGGAACTCTTTGAAATTGTGGAAGCTCTTGTCTTTGTAGGCTGAGTCAGAGAATTATTTTGAATGTAATTCGTACACTACCTTTTAACATCAACGATAAGTACAAAATTTCGAAGTCGTAAAGAGTAAGCAAGACTTTGAAAAATGTTTGAAATATTGTGTTTTACATCGCTTGCTCTTTTCGTAAAACCATTGGTGATTGATCTTTCTGGTCATTTTTCGGTACGAAGAAACGTAGTATCATGTATGTCAATGATTGATTAGTATGCCTGTGGAAAAATATTACAGTACTTTGGGAGGTAGAAGACAATTTAATACTAACTAATTATATCTTCTTTCACGCGTATCAAGAAAAAAAATTTTTGTTTTCTTGGAATGTATCAATATAATATTATACATTAAACTAAAGTAGGAATTTATGATTGTATTTCCATCTGTTGGAGATGTTTCTCTATTTCAGAATTTATCAGTCAGCAGGAAATTTTATATTTCAAACCAATGATTAAATTCGCAATTTCCACTTCCATTTCCAAAAAAGTGGCATTCGTTATTACAGGTTTAGTATATCTTACTAATTTATAGAATTTGTAATTCTTCAGAGCATTTTATTCGCCTCAAAAACTTATCCGCTTAGCCTTGAAACAATTGTTAGCATTGTAATAAGAATCTTTTACCGAAATACAATTGTTGCTGTATAAATACTCCAAAATTGAAAACTGAAGTTAAGATCAAAACTGGGATACGTACTTTTCAAATATATATACATGTACTGTACAAAATGTAATCAAGAAGCCTTTGTTCTTTGCTGTTAATTTTACATAAATTATATAAAAGCAAAATCATATTCTACCGTGTCTAGATAAATTCTATTGTGTAATAAAATTGCTGTAAAAAGCGTGTAACATGATGAAGAACACGAGAAACAATAGTCAGACTGTTACCAACCGGATATTTTTACTCCCAGCGACAAAACTCAGCCTTCTAACCTGTTGTTTGAAGTTTCGCGAAAACAAACGAACGAATCTTTTATTTTCAATTCAACTAGGATATTCCGATTTAATCTTTAATTAATTAATATCGGAAGGAAGCATTCGGCATTGGAAGTTATAACTAATTAAGCTATACCTAATTAGGCATACAGCCATGACTCACATTACTTAATTCTGGAACATTTAATTTCAATTTTATTACTGGATTTCCATCAGGGAAGATATAAAACACAAAGTAAAATTCAACATAAATTATTAGAGTCATCTGTGATTCAACGATACTATTTGGGAGTTAAAATAAATTTTTACAATTTTATATCTTAATTCAATACAAATAAAACTAGGTATCTTAAATTTTGACAATCTTGACTTAATTTAATTAACATAAATTGCTATAGCCATCTTATCAACTTAACCATCTGAGGATTAAAATTATTTTTACAATTTGACGTGTTTAACGATTCATTGAAACATGTCGCAAATCGTTTATTCTATCTAGGTGAACAAGCATTACCTAACAGGATGTAAAGGAAACGCAGTGTGTAACGCAGTTGTGGAACTTCAAATTTCAAGTGAACGCACTTGCACAAATTCACTCTATGGCGTTTAGGGGTTTAATCGTTTCGAGTTTCAGAAAATTATTCGGAAAATCGTAGCGATTTTGGATGGTGTCAGGAGCGTGATGTATGTCACGCTGAATGGAGTCGTTGAAGGTTTTTCTTGGCCGTCGTTCGAAAGACTGGACTCGTGTTAATTCGGATTTGTTGGTGTCACGATTTGATTACGTAATAACGTCGACGAATGTCTTTCACGATTCATTTGCAAGTTAATATATCTCTCAATCTTCCTCTCTGGTATATGTTTGCGAATCAATTAGGTTGATATACGTGAAACGTCTTATTTCAAAATAAGTCATTTTATATCTGTTTTAAAACGTCACGTTGACATGAGTCAGTTTCCCTCATATTTTTAACGAACAGTCAATGTTCTTGTTCTAGTAAATTATTAATTCTGAAATGTAAAAATGTTCAGGATGACTCTGTCACAATTTCTTAGATTTAATTTCATGTGTTAGAATAATTTTTTAATAATATTTGAAACTTTTCCTAAATATACAGACAATAGACACTTTGTGTCAAGAATATTTTGATTATTCGTAATAACGTAATGAGATGTTTTTATTGTAAATCTTTTGAACTTCAAATAACAATCCATTCCTTTCTTAATGTAATTAAACAAGATTTAATGTACGGTATTTGTTTATCAAATTGGAATTTTGGAGAAACGAAATTTCACCTGCACCAATCTACTAATACAGATAGGAAAAGGCTTCATTCTTCGCGTAAAAAGGTCTGTAATGATCTTTGAATCATCGAATCGTCGGACGAGCATACTGCCCCAATTATCTAAATATACCCGCGGTTTTACTCTCTCGTTCGACTGAATTCCCTTAAGTATCTCCGGTTGAAAGTTCTTGCCTTCTCGATCGTGAGTTTGACGTTTGTAAACAGAATCGTTGTACAGCTTGGGAAACATTGACCACTTGAATCGATGATTCGCGGTCGATGTTCTTGATGATCGGTACGCTTGGTGCCCGTTTTGTTCGCTGCTATTGAAACGCTTGCTACTAACAATGTCGGACATACGTTCTGTATACTTGTTACGTTGAATGCTGTGCTGCTGGTGGTTGCCAACTGAATTGTGAAACAAATAGTTTCGGAGGAAAGACGTGTAAAAGCCAATGAGACGATTTTGGATTTGACGTTATATCGTATATGATATCGTTCCATAATGTTGTTCATGTTTGTTGTTAATGTCGGTAGTTTTAAAATAAAACATCATATTATATCAAGGCAAATAAATGTAACTCTGTTTTACAAAGAAATTACACAGTAGTGTGATTCCTGCAATTTTCTTGCTCTGACTCGATGAAAGATTTATTACATATAATGAATAGAAATTTGATGTCAAATTTGAATTGAAATCTTTAAATTTGAATCTATAAAATCGAATAAAAATTTTTTGACCTTTTCTATCCGTACTTTTGATATTACTCGTTGAATTTTTAATTGAATTAATTTAACGATAATTTATAGAAAATTTATAAGGCAATCTGTCTTTTTCATACATAAATCAGAACGCAAAAACATTAAGACATTGAATTACTCTAATTGTTAAAAGTTTTTATCCAACTGTATCAACAAATATTGTAAATAATAAATCAATAATAATTTTTCAGTGGTATAAACGATTACATTCTTCATTTAGTTTAGTTTTCTCGTCGAATTAGATTGTAGAATTCAATAATAGTAACTAAACTGAAAGGCTGCATGCAATATGTCTCCGGTTATATATCCATTGCTGTTCTATAATTACGAGCGTTGATCAAGTCAGGACAGAGGCAACAGGTGGACTCTAAAACACTCGCTAGAGATTTCTCAATAACGATCCTGCGTCTGAATTAGCTGCGATTTGATATACTCTCCGATCTGGAATGTTACATTTTAAAGAATCGATTTAAATAACCATCGTGAATGAGAGTAATAAAAAATTATACTCGATCAGCCATAATTTCGGAAATGAAATTCCATAAAAATCAGAATGCAAGTCAAATTTGTGTAACTCACAGTTTATACAATTATTCGTATAACGTCAGATCACACGCAATAGCTCGTTTTATCGAAATTAAAATTGGTTGAAATCAATGAAATGACGCATTCGTAGTTGATTGGTTTTCATAATGTAACACATCACTCAATAAATCTCCGGTCTAGCTAAGAAAAACAAATTTGTTTTTTAGAAATTCGACTTTATTCGTCAACATACTCTCCTTCAAGAGTGATGCATTCATTCCAACGCTCCTCTACAAAACCGGGGTCACTAAACCACTGTAACCTGTAAACTAATTATCAGAATGTCATGAAATTTTGACGTGTATCGTTTGAAGGATGCTACTATCCAGAAATCATATGGGTCTGTCAACAGTGTTGCCATATATGTGTTAGACCGGAGACCGGACTTATTGAGTGATGTGATAAGAACGAGATAGACGAGTCTCGAACTCGCGAAATCAAACGAAATTTTTGTATCAAAATTATTCTATGCTTTGCATACGATATCGACGCACGGGTATTTAGGTCGCCAACGATCATTAAGTCATTCCGTTTCGAGCACAATACTATTTCCGAGAATACTTTACGATCCATAAACAATGGGATCTGGCCTGATTCGAAAGATCTAAATAAGAATCGCCTTTGTAATCTGTGTTACGTGCGCCTGTAAACTGCCGCTTGTGCAACGTCGTTGCCGGAAATTAATTAACAAAACAAATAGCTTCTGAAACATATCCGATCTCCACAGGCGAAGTAAATTTTCGACTAACGATAAATCGAATCGTACTAGCTTCTCTTCGGATGCGAAGCGTCTGTCCCGAACAGAATTCAGATCGTTTAAAATAACCGATCAGAAAGTAGCACGGCAGTAAATTCGAGCAGACGATACCGGCCTGTTTGTATCGCCTTTCATATTTCCACTTTGCGGCAAATTTACAATATTGTCCTTTCTGGTGCATACTCGTACTCACACTCACGCGAGTTATAACGTGTTAGGATAATATATGAATGCACTGAAATGATTCTTCCGAGTTTGAGTTTGATAAATTAATAAAATTGGGATTGCTGATTCGTGTCGATGTAATTAGGAAAGTAGATTGTAACAATCGTGGTTTGTTCTTTTCGCGAATGTTAGATTTACTGTATATTTTGATTGGGTTTAGGGAAAGTTTTGTTTATGCAAGTTCACTACAAGTTACATTTTTACGATTGAAGAAACAAGTATTATTACAGAGAAAATAATAATTCTTAACGCACGATTGAAAATTAAATTTTGTCTGCTTGTTTAGTAAAATGTTTAATTGTGCAAAAATCTAATTTATATCTATTCACTTCACAAAATTATTTCCAGCGAATCATCCTTATATTTCTGAGTGTGACTTTTTGCCAAAAACAATAGTCATATTTTTGGAATCTATACCATATTCAATTAAAAAGGATTAAATTGGATTATTGGGATCACCATAACAATTTTGAAACTCTTAATTCAATTGAATTTTATCACTAATCTCTCTCATGAAAAATATAAAATATAAAATGGAAACAATTTAAATTTTGGTTATTTGTCTAAATCTCTACGTTAGATACCCATGACTCGACGATAATAAAAAATTATTTTTGACAGTACACGGACTAATAGTGACTTATGGGAGAAATATTTGTAGAAAGTGACGCATGTCACGAGGAATTCGTTTTTTGGCAGCATCGTCCTTTCACTGTCCATATGAGAGGAGAATCAGAATCTGAAAATATGAAGCGCGTAATAGGCAATGGATAAACGTTAAATACGCGACGCGATTTCTCATGATAAAAGAACAAATTTTGACCCATCGTTCGAAATCGTCGGGAAAAATTTTCGGCCGATGGTTTTCGGCATTACCAGGAGAAACTCGGGATGACTAACTCGCTCTATTCTTGTCCGAACGTTATACACTTGTATCCACTGGGAAAGTGGGCTAGAACGTATGAAATATCAATCCCTCCTCGGTCGCGCGTTAAACTCTCCTGTAATGCTTCCTCGTTTTTCATTTGTGTATTTCTTCTTCGGTATGTTACACTTGTATCATCTTGTTGCATCATTTTCATTGCTTTTTTTTTTATTAACTACAGTCTATTTATATTATTATTTCTATTGATGTAATTTCCTTTTGTGTTTAATGTCATTCATCATTTTATTTTTTAATTGATATTTAATTTGGTTTCTCGTGGAGTTGCGTATTTTACATAAACTTATGTGTATATATATATACACATGCATGTAGCATATACATATGTAGTATTGCTTTTCTTCATCAATGGTACTTTCAATTTGAGAATATAACCAATATTTGTAATATTGAGTTGATGCTTTGAATAAATTTCACTGATTGTAAGAAATAAAATGCAAGATCAGATGTTATATACTCAAAGTTAAACAAAGTTAATTTCAGAAATTTGTTTCAATTAACCAGTCCAAAAATATAAACAGATTGGTTCTCGTCCATTTAAACATTATAAAACCAACTTTTATGTACAAAACTAACCATACATCAATCAATCGATAATCAATGAACTCGTTCGATCCTCTTTTTATTTTCTTATTCGACAACGTTCGACCGACATGATTTTTATATTTCGACACAAACGTTCTCTTTCTTCGCCAAATCTAATCGGGTTCCGTCGCTCGTTTCCGCACGACTGTCAGTAGTGTCAATGCCATTGACGATGACAAAGGGCCATCATCGTAAGTATTACTACCCCATCCATGAACACGTTGGTCGAGTTCTTGCTCGCCTCTTTCCGAGTGGCTGCTTGCCGATATTTTTATTGCCTGTTCGCCGCGTATTTATACGCCAGTGCTTCTATATCGGGAACGAAAATATTTCTAGATGGATTCGCGCGAAGAGTGCCCCGATGCAAGAAGCCTCTGCCTTCCGCGATTTCGGCCGCCTGATTAGGATCAATCCGCGACACTGGCCAGACGGACGCAGTTCGTTCTCACTGCCACTATCGGAAGATTTGACACGATTTTGACACTCGTCGGTTTAGATTCGACCTGCAAGCTCTGTTTTGGGATTGGACGGTAGGGAAGCTTGATATTGACAGAAAAGAGCGTATGCATTGGTTTCAATTGGTATCGATTATCTTTGAATTGAGATATTCATGGATATGTAAATAAGAAATTCAGAGGGAAACGTGGGTAAATCGTTTTGGGAACTTTATCGTTTCGGAAGCCATCGAAAGCTCTCTCGTGGCGCCATCATTGCCGAGAGTTATGAATTTAAGCTCCTGGAAGTGGCGATAGAACCTCGACCGATAACTTTGCGGACGATCCTTGTTTCTCAGCTACTGGACGGGTTGATTACCGTTCACCACAGCGAGTTCGGTGGTTTTGGCTCGTTCTAGCCTGTGTCGAAAGTTGGCAGCACGAAATCAGTTTCGCGAAGAGGCTTCATCTATTTTACTTCACGTGTAAATAGGTACAGGCAAGTCTGCTCTATCTGCAGTAGCCTTGATCTAGTCCATGCAAATCAGTTGGAATTTTTCACAATTACAACTGGCTACTACTTTCAAGTGAAACTACTTTAGTTTAGTTTAGCGTTTTGATTTGAAATTTCAAATCGGGGATGACTCGATTTATCGCATCATTTTCTTATCGTTCAAAATATATTGTACAAATTATGTATTGCAGTTGTCTCATATAAATACATTGTAGTTCTTCAAAATACAGTATACACGTATTGCAACACGAGTAACAATACGACAAACGATATGTTGATAAGTAAATTTAACGTATCGTTCGAGAATCTGTAAAACCAACTTGGAACACGCTCAAGTACTTTCGTTTCGAACCAACGATCCTCTTAATTTAATTCCAATGCGTACCTCGTCTCTGCTCCCTTGTTCGAGTATCCTCGAGACAACGTAATAACAATAATACCAAAAACAATAGCAGTGGCAACAATAACAATGACAGTTATCAGATCAACTCATCGTCGAAGGAGAAAGACGTCAATTAGGCAAATCCCGTCGGTCCGTCCCGACCGACTGGCTACGGCCAGTTTATATATATATATATATATATATATACACCGGGGCAATTAAAATCTTCGGGAATAATTCAACAAACTAGACGACGAGATTTCCTCAAGACAAGGCCAGGTCCCTCGTTATCAACGCCACTTTAATAATCGCTACCCCTTCAGACTTTAATCAACTCGCATTATGCGCCGGCTAATAATGATCTCGATGCACGAGATCGTTCCCTCTTCCTCGAGTGGCGTGGCTCTGCTCTCTAGCCACATCGGGCCACCGGGTTCGGTTTCGAGTAACCCTCGAACTCCAATTGTAATTAGCTTTCGAAATCCAGGGAGAGCCCGGCCCGCCACGAACTAGTGAGAGAGACTAGACGTTCGTTCAGGAAGCGTCCTTCGTCTCCGAGTAAAACAATTCTCGGCGCTTTAATTCTCTCAACTTCCTGCCGTTCCGCCGTCTTTATTTCGCCCTTTCCCTCGTCCGCTCCGCCGGTTTATCCGGCCGATCCGTGGCTCCGTGGTTTCGGGAGGATACACCTCCAGAGTCGATTCCTCCAGGTTTTCCGTCTCCGAAGGAGGAACAGTTCCGCGAGGACTACAAAGAGACGAGGCCCCTGTGCAGAATCCAGTCGCCGACAAGGAGAAACGCCAGTCGTACCGGGCGTTGTCCTCGTTTCCTGGACAAAGACGCCCGTTTTGCCAGCAGTTTGTCTCCGCCGTCCGCCGGATTCCGTCCGCGAAATCCTTCAGAGAATTCCGGCACCGCTGTATCCGTTCTTCTCTCTCTCTCACACACATACACACACACACACTCTCTCTCTGAACTGCTCGTGGAATATTATACGGTTGCACGGGCACGCTACTTTAGCAGCGTTTGTACGTGGTTAGCGCCGCTTTCGTTATCGTAGGGGAATGTGGTCGATAGGGAAACCTTGCGGTTCACGCTTCGGCGGATGACGAGCAGCAGAGATCTTTGTACCAGCGGGTTGATTGTCTTTGGATAATGCGTGAAATTCGTTGGATAAAATTGAATTTCTTGTTGTTTCGGTTTTAGTTTACTTGGACTCCTGGACTGTTGTATTTAGCTAGGGTGTAGATGCCCGGTAACAAATAGTTTTAATTTAAGGATTAAATTAAAGTATGGAATTTGTTAGCGATGCGTAAAATGCAGAACTACATAGAACAAAACACTCATCGAAGTATAATACTATTTTTAGTAACGCGGTTAGTACTACAGCATATATTTCTGCTATGAAAACTCTACTTCTTTAACAAATATATCTTAAACTTACAAAGTCAATTGGCTTGATCAGAGTACATTGCATTCTTATCGGATCATCTAACGTATTCCAACAATATTATTATTAGATGTTACACTGTCGTTTCGCGTTTCACAATTTTTCCCTCGGCGTATCGCGTCGCGTCCAGTATTGCAAGCGGTCCCTTTACCATCGCGAACTTATTAAAAGTGTAATCGCTTTCGAACATCTCCGATACTTCGAAAGAATAATTCCTTTCCTCTTCGAAATCCTCTCAACGAAGAACTCTCGACTCGACCCGCACAAAGTGCTTACCGAGCAACCGATTCCTTTCAAAATATTCTTTCGCGGAATAATTCTTTCGTTAAAGGACACCGTCGTCCAGCATCATAAGACATTCTTCTCTGCGGAGTAAGTCTCTTACCTTCCATCATCCTTTCCATCGAAACACTCTGTCAAAGCACGATTTCCGCCGATACTTTTGAACGGAGTTACAGAGAAGGACTCGTACGGAAAGGGAGGAATTGTATTGAAAACTAGAAGGTGAACTCCATATTTGACTCGGTAGTCGGCCGTCCGTTTGAGTTAACTCGATAATAGCCCCCTTCGTCTGATTCGACGTCAGATAGGATATCTGACTAACAAAGATCGTTCGCGAGTCACTGGTTCGCCGCGGTTCAGCCTTGTTTGTTCGTCGTAAAATTCCGCATCCAAAATCAATCGCGACGACGTCGCGTGAGATGTTTCTTTCATAAGTTCGAGAGTGGGTTTCCTTGTTACTTTGTAACTTTGCGAGATGGTTGTTGGACAAATTACAAATACAGCACCGTGTTATTTCCTTATTCTACGTAATGGATTAAACTTTTCAAGAAAATTCAGAATGTATAAATGGGATTGTACATCTCGAAAGTAATAGATTTAGATAGAAAGTAATATATAAACGGAGGAAATTTATATTTCTTTGCCGTCTAATTTTGAGTTTAATTTCTGGAATTTAACGCATTTTTCTCTTTTATTAATTCTTCAAACTTGCATCATTCGACAGACTCGAACTAGTCTAAAGTTCAAAATTTTACATATATTTGACATTCGTACGTTTACTACTATTTATGTATTTTTGGAAAATTTAAGAGAATCGACAAAATTAACATATTTTCGTATAAAGTACATAAAATTGCATAGACACTCGCATTCTACTAATTACTTTCAACAAGACTCCGAAAGTTGAAAACTGCACTGCACCAATTAATATGCATCAAGATGAAATCTGCGACGTTCATTGTCAAATCAACGTGCGTAAGATTGAATATTCACCCATTTCGATGCAACTAACCTGAACGACTCCATCGTCGATCATTGAGTCATCATCAAGGTAACAATAGGCAACGCTTTCCCAGGCTTTCTAAACACTCTGTTTCCTTTAAAGAAAAAGAAAAGAAAAGAAAAGAAAAAAAAAAATCGACGTTCGCGACGATCTCTTTGGCCGGGCACGGAAGCGTGGAGGAACGGACGCGGCCGAACAGCGAGAGAACGTGAAGCTATTCTTAAAATAGGGCTCGACTGAACGAAGCGAATGAACGAGAGAAGCCGATACGCGTACGCGAAGGGTAGGGCGAGACGTAAGACGATGCGTACGCGTTGATCGGAGGAAGAGGGAAAAGCACGATCGAAAGAGGAGCGTGTAACGTAGAAGTCGGAGAAAGAGAGGGAACGGCGGCGTGCCTCGCGGGTCGCCGGCTCTTCTTCAGGGTCCGAGCTTCGTCCGAAACGAAGCGCCTCCGTACCGTTCTCCTCTTTCTTCTCTTATCTCCGAACGTGCCGTCGGAGACGACGCTTCGTCGAACGATTCGTTCGTTCGTTCGTTCGTCGTTCGTCGTTCGATCGGTTCTCCACGTCTTTCGGTTTCGCCTCGCTCGCTTCTTGTCATCCCGCGTTCGTCCGTTCTTTCTTTCTCCATCTTCCTCTGTCTCTTACCGCTGTCTGCTGCCTCTCTTTCGCGCTCTATCTGTCCCCTCGCTATCTGATCTCTCCATCCTACCTCCAGTTCTTCGGTTTCTTCCTTTTCTTGGCTCCTCTTCTTGTCCTCGCTCTTGTCTTTTCGGCTCGAGCTTTCGTGTCACGGTGAACGTGGTGCACTCGCGCTGCGGATGGTGGTGGTACCTGGTGCTTGGTGTTGGTGCTGGTGGTGGTGCTGGTTGTTTCAGTGTCGTCGATGGTGTACGGTGGTCGATGGTGATCGGTGAATCCGCCTCGAGCGACCAGGGAGTCTCACCCTTCGAGTCCTTTCGCTTTCGCTCGATCGAGGGTGGGAGGCTGCTCGAGTCATGGCGTCCTACAGGAGCTACGTAAGTGTTGCGCTCGCGTGCAACGGTACCGAGTGGCACTATGTATGTAACATATGTCGCGCGTTATCTGGAGCTAAGAACAGCGTTTGCTGACGTCTGCTGTTTTTTGAAAAATAAAGAAATAATAAAGAATTTAGTCAGTTGATCGGACGCGCACGAATTTTGTTTGATCGAAAGAGAGCAGAGCAGAGCAGAGCTTTTTGCCAAATTCCGCATTTCGTTCGTACGACTCTACGCGCATACTGGCACAGGCTGGGAGCCTCGTACAGGAGTTTGAATCAACGGTTTTTGGACGCGGCAACGTTCAGGAAAACGCAATTTTACCAGCGGTTAATTGGCTAGTTCGTTTCTGCCGGTTGAAACGTTGTTTACGCGACGTGGTGTCTTCATTAAATCGACGCCGGTCGCGAAACGACGCGAAGTTATAATTGGTGTACCGCGGTGTCATCGCACGAGACGAATTTTCACGAACGCAACGCTGAAAAAGAAGCAGAGGAACACCGCTCGCTCGACTCCGCCGCGCTGAAACGCGTTCTGTCCAATGTTGTTGAGCGTTTCGGGTAACAGGGCGCGTTAAGAAAAAGGCGAATTTTCTCCGCTTCGTTCTCGCGTTCTTCCGAAACCCCGAAAAGGCGTTTCTGTTTCTCCTTTCCACTTTTTCTTTTCTTCTTCTCCCGTGAGGAGAGAAATTTAATATCTTTATACGTATATATTGGTGTGAGATTTTAGTTTCAACGATATGTTAATTAAGGGATGTGGAAAGATGCGAGAAATTGAGAATTTATCGTTTTATCATTTTAGTAGAAATTATTTACAAATGTCACTTTCCAAAATGTCACTCGTTGTTAATAACCACAATTAAAATTTGTCACTATGTTATTAATATAAAACTGGTAATTTTTCGTTCAAAGTTAGTGGTTTCTATATTTTTGCAAGTTTCTAGTCAGCCTGGCCCATCGTTTTTATTACATTTGCATGCAACGATGCAAGATAACATTACGTGGTTGTACATTTTTTTCATATCGAGAACTAGCGACAACGTTTACTCAGACGATGTCTCTCTCTTTATCTTAGAAAGATATAATAGTTAAAGATCTAGCTAAAACCCATCAGATACAATATTAACATAAATTTAGAATTATCACATAAATGTTTGACACTATCACTTGATTTTGTTGAGAATTGAACCGTAGAAAATTGGCGTGACTGTGTCTTCTGATGACCTGCATAAAGAGAGGAGATGACGTTTAGTATTTATTGGATATGGCATTATTAACCCGCTGTTGTAGATAGTGTCGCTGGTCTGGTTTGTTGTCGAATCGGTTGATTTGCTTGACGATTCACTATGCGTTGACAAGTATTTTTAAAGGATTTAATAAATCTAGCAAATATAGATTAGTTGTTATTTCAGATAATAATTGATTTTTAGAAGATAAATTTGGTCATTTTTAGTTATTAACTTGATGCAATTATTTTTAATATTGTTAATAATGAGCAATTTTGATGAAACGAAAGAATTTTTTATTTGTAACGTGAAACGTGTTTTATAATAACGATGGAGTGAGAAGAGAAACAGAGAAATTACGGCTAAAAAGAAATTTAATTTATTACGATATTCCATATTTTTAATTAAAAGTGTTTTTTTTTCTTTAGTTTTTATATATGTAATAAAAATAAGCAAAAAATTAATTTGCAATTAATAACGTTATATTAAAAGACGAACTGGAAGTAAACGTATATTATTGCCACGCAAATAAACATTAAATGGAATCCAATTTAATTATGACATTCTATTACTCTCATGGTTAAAATAATTTCTTCTCTTCTCGTGTTTCACGAGTTTCATTATCTAACAAAAATACACGAATTCATTTACGTGTAATCACATTCAGTATAATTTATATCAAATTATTTCTGCATAAAATGAACGATGTGGTATGTGGTATTTACCCCCGATATTTATTACAACGTTGTTACAATTCTTTCGCGAACTATACTTGATATCTTTTACGACATTTAGAGACAATAATTCTACGATGTCACGTGATGATCAACGATAATTGATCTTGATCAAGATGATGTACAGTGCATTAATACTCTCTATTCTACTGTCTATTCTCATTTACTGTTTCAATATAGCACTTGAAAATTTTCAATTTATGCATTGCATGCAAACTTATATTAAAATAATAGACAGAGTGGTAGTAAAATTAAAAATAATTGAACGAGATAGATATAATAAAGTAATTAGAGAATAATAATAAATAATAATGGAAATAATTCGCAATGAGTCGGATGGAAAGCAACGAATGAAACGATAAATTAATATGAATAGTAATGTGATTGACTCCACTTTTTACAAATTTGTCAATTTCAGTACCAAAAGTTAGATTATAATTTATTTTAATACGCAATTAATGTTTAATTATTTATCGCACATGAAATATCGTATATATTTTGCATTGTATAGCAACGACAAACATCTATTCTCGGATGTAAGTTATATTTAATTCTCTCGTCAAATATCATATCATAATATTATATCATTACAATTATCATTTCACGTCATTATAATATAATAACATCAACGAACAATAATAATATTGTAATATAAACTTTCTTCTATCTTCTAATATTGTAATATGTGACGAGTTCAACGTTAAATATAAGACATTATTTTATGAAAAAAGGTAACAGTGAACTTACACCAATTGTAACTTTCGACCAAGCCGACTAAAATGGCGTAGGAAAAGTATAACAGTTGAACGTTCTCAAATTTCAGGCAAAGTTTCTTCGAAACTTTGATTCGGCGATATCAGCCGAAAACACGTAAGCGATGAATATTTTGGATAAAATTAGTCCCTTAACTCATAGCCGTCGCAGCTCGCGCGTAATCTATTCACAGGCCGACTGCCCGTTGTAATTATGGCATGTAAATGAAGTCCATTAACGTTATCGTCCGAAGGCCGCAGACGCACGCGAGCCTCTGTTTCACGCGGGCCTCCTCGCTGTTTACAAAATACCGAGAATTTAAGATCGCCGTTCGCCAGCCGCGTCGATGACGCGACTTCTCCCTCATGCTTCTCTGATTCCACGTGTTACGTATGTTCGTGCACCACGGATCGAGCACACTGACCTCTCTCATGTATAATACGATCATTTAAATCACGTTACGCCGTCGACAGTCGTTGTCACGTTTCATTTTTAACTCGCTCGCGTCCGTAAACGAGGATTTCAGGATTCAAATGTGTTTTTGCTCTCGTTCAGCGTTCCATGTTTCGCGGGATGAAAGTAATTCACGATGTAGAAGTCGTTAGTGATCTCGAGCGAGGCACGCAGTGTTAAACGAAATAGCTTTATTATTAATTACGCTTTAAAATTAATTATTTCCGTTGATTTTATTACTTGGTCAAGGTAACTATCATTCATACCTGTGTCCAAATACGCGAAACGTGTCATTCATGGATTCGAAATAGTTGGTTTCTATTGATTCGAAGTTTTATCGTTCCGTAATTGTGATTATTGAGTAATACCATTGTAATACCATTTTGTTCAATAGTAAATAGCAAGTAAGTTTTAAAAAATAATTATAAATCGTTTTCGTCGGTAGAACTTATTTAATTATGTAAAATTGAGAGTGAAATGAGATCACGTTTGATTACACACTAAAAATATTTGCAAATATTGCAATTTTGCAAGAATATCGAACTTGTGCTCGTATCTTATATTAGGTTCCGAATCTTTGATTATTTGTTCAGTGAGAGATTGCTAGGTTTGTTTGAAATTTTCTAATGTGATTATTGCTTCCGTGAAGTTCTAAAAATTGTAGTGAAGACTATTTCCTCCCTCATTTACATAGTTTGATGTTCTAGTGTGTCTGAAAGCAAATATCTTTGTTTAAAGTTATATCTCCTCTTCCTAGTTGTAGTTATACTTCGGATACGTTATGTCTTCTGAGTATTTTATACTTCTTCATGTAACTACTTCTGTAGCAACTTGTAGAATTGAAATATACTTCTGAAAAATGCTTAGTTAAGACAACGAAACATAAATATAAATTATAAATACTTCAATTCTAAATTATGTTACATTTTCTTTAAAAAAGTATTTAAAAAAGATATTTTATTTTATAGAATGTTAATTCAAAATGATTTTAAATTCTCTCAAATTCTATTACGAAATGGTGTGTCAATGAAAATCATTAAATACTTGGTAAGTATCAAATTCGAGTGCATTTTTTTATAAAACTTAAAACTTTGACTTAACAAAGCAGTATATGTATATTTCCGAAAAGTTACATCGAAGAATTCAGATTAGAAAGCAGAAACGTGAATAATGTATCAAATCTGGCGAGTCATTAATATTATTTTGTAGAAAACCGAAATGTAGAGTTTGGTCGTTTCTTTATTATCAAATAAAAAAAAAAAAGAAAGGCGATCCGATCTTTCTTTTCCAAACGTAAATTCCCACTAATTCATCGAACAAATCCGAAAATAGAACTGGTCTTAAAAATCAGCAGCCACGTCGTAGATACGGAACAGCTAGCCGTAATAGACCGTCCAGTAGATAGAGGACGGTCGGTGGTCAGACAACGTCGGACGTCGCGTCGTAAGCCAACTACGGATCCGATAATAATACATAGATCGGCTGGCAGCGGTGCGGAGGTAAACATTTACCGAAGCAGCTCGGACTCGGCAGCCACGGGGCACGAATTCCGGGTGTGCACCTCACGGAAACGCGTCCATACGTCGGCGTCAGATCGCTTGTGCCGTGGCCAGCAAAATTAGCCGGGCCTTTCCCAGACGACGTATGCCTGCCGGCAGTGTACTCGTGCAAACCTTTCCTCTGCCTATGCCACGAATATGCGCGCTCGCGTTGCAACGACACGCGCCATATACGCGGTGTCTCGTTCGAGTAATTAGCGTGCTCAACCTCTCAAACGGCTGCTGTTAACGAGTTAATTTTTGTTTATCACTCGAACGAATGGTCTAGAGAGAATTAAAGAGAGGACTTCTTGTCACCGAATCGAAAGTCAAAAGTCAAAAAGTCCTGTTTGGTGTAATTCGAGTTGAATATCCTGGACTGCATTTATTAATATTATTTAGAAGATTTGACTTAATTTAATTATTTTATATCGTTTAGATGTCTGCGACGTTTAAAATGAGATTTCGAATGATTGAACATGAAATTGTACTTAACAATGATTTATTCGTTACGACAGAATTATTCTGATCGGTATGATTATCATTGAATTATCTCTTTCAAATCGAAACGGGTGCGTATTTTAGTCGTGAGAGTATTGTGCATGTATATCGGGTGTGAAGTTTCAAAAAGAGCTGACGAGCCAAACCTAACCTATCGAGCTTTCTCTTCGAGGCTTTCGTTGCAAGGCTCGATAAAGAATATCTTCGGTCGTTTCGACCGACAGCTTTAAGGAAGCTCTCGAGGGAACGAACAGTTTCGCCCCGGTCCAATGGGGTTCTTTAAAACGGCTTCGTCAGGGGGATGAGCCAGGGGTGTACGATATCTCCTCCTTTTCGAACTTTTCAGAGTGAGAGCCGGTCGAAGCGGATGAATCTGCCGGTGAATCTTAATGTACGCGATGCGTAGAGGAACTCGCGATATCGAAGTTCGTTCGATCACTAAATGCCATTTATTCTTTCTCTTTTTCAATTTGCTTCGCTCGATAAAATAAAATATCTCTATTTTCTGACTACTTTAATATGACATTTCGCAGTATATATCAATACAGATTGATGGGTGGAAGATTACAAGTACAATTCCATTTCAAATAATAATGTAATAGTTGAATACTAACAAAACATATACATATGGTTACATTTATTGCATCACATTTGTTAAATAATCGATTTTAAAAATACATAAAAATCGTGGGCAATTCAACAACTAAAAAAATGTAATGATATATAATCAAATGACGATGTCGAGCTTGGATAAGATGTAATCGATGTATTTCATTTTAATCGTTTCATCGCTCATTGGAAACGTAAATTGAACTTAATCTTGCACTCAAAACGTAGTACACATCTAAATCAGACGTCGTTAATTGTGTTGAAAGTTTCGTCGCAAGCTCGATCCAACGTTTCTGCACTAATAGAAAAGTTATGGCTCGAAGCGACTGGATACGTCTCTCGAACGAATCTGATTTATAAACCATTTCGAACAGGAGCAGGACCAACGTAGAATCGATACGAAACCATTTCAAAACCGATGTAATAACAGAACAGCAGTACCGAGACCGGAATCGAAACGTGAAGCAAAACAGAGTTAGAGGATTATTTCGATTCTTTGTAACTATTCCCAGCAGGCGGGCTCGGTACCGTGACCGTTTGCAATCTCCGCCGGTGGTTGACTTCAGTGGAATCATTTTACGTAATAACGACAATTTCGTCGATCGACGAGCATCTCTCCTCGCACTGTGTGGCATGTCGACGACGGGACGCATGATAAATTTAGCAGAAGTACAACGTGTTCGCATTCCACTTCCCAGACGCGAAATCGAACAAGTTGGTCTTGAAAGTTTTCCCCGCGCGAGGCGACATTTACACGAGGTGCCGAACTTTGGACAAACTGCTAGACACTCGGCGTCTCGTTTCGATTCATCAGCTTCGTAAACGTTTGACGAAATTAATTTCGGTCCCTGATGTGTAATTAATAATATGCAATTACGATGATATCAAACTGCCTCGTGCTACGTTGCGTTTCGTAATTTACGACCGAAATTAATCGTTATCTGATATGCGTAAGAAGGAAGTTTCTCATTATAAACTGCATCTCTTGTAATCGACATTTTTGTACCAATTATTAATCCCGATTGGTTCGAACGAATTTCATTTAACAATTTGTCAGTGGATTCAATGGAATTTAATGTAATAATTTTCACAAAGCGTTAAATACTTTCTAAATTGATCAGAGTTGCAAGATCGACAGCTTGTTTTCCAAGAACACGAAATCCGAGGAGATAGTAAAAAGATACTTCTTCAGAGCCAACACAGTCGAATTATCATCTGTCTCCAAGATAGAGTCCCTCCATAAAGCTTATAGACAACACATTGAAAATATTACAAGCCTGTTATCCGCGAGGAAAGAAGCAGGAGAAAGAAACAATGAACAAAAGAAAGAAGAGTGTGTTCGAGGAGGGCGGTCCCCACCTTCGTGCTCTTGTCCCCGAGACGACGATAAATCTCGCGAATCTCCGAGGGGGAGGGCAGCAGCGAGAAAGGCCGATCACCGCGACGAAGAGGCAACAAATCGCGTCCCGTTAAAATGCAAAATCGCGTCGGGCAATATCGCGCCGAAGACCGCGGGCTCGCTTAAAAATAGTGCGACTCTCGAACGCGTCCCGTTTATTTCCAGGCTTATTCGAGGATCGTCGCTGACGGACGAGACCGGCGATTAAGTGAAAGGGAAGGCCAGAAACGTAGGTTGGAAAATTGGTGTCGTCGTTAGTAGGAAATCGTCGGATAATACCGCTCGTTAATAACGTTTCCTCTTCTCTCGAAATGACTTGAAGGGGAATGGAAGGATTAATTCCTCGAGTGACGTTGTAACTCTTGATGCAAATTTCAGACTAAATATGAAAAACACGAATCATGCTCTTACTACAGATTACGAGCCGCGATTGTTACATTTGCATCACTTAGTCGCATTTCTTTGATAATGTTGCTCGTTTCGCTGTATTATTATATACGATCAAGCGGTATTACTAAAAAGTAATCACATCTGACGTTTCGTAAGAGGATCGATTAATTCCACACGATCCATCAAGGGAAATCGAGCGTACGGTGATACTTTGAGCTCGACTAGGATCGGAGGGTAAGAGGCGAAGAGGGTATGAGACGAAGAAGAAAGAAGGAAGAGAAGAAACGACTCGGGACCGAGGACAGAGAAAAAGATTTAACGGCTCTTCTGAATATTTCAGAGCGAGTTGTTGCCACGGCAAAACGTTGTCGCGGGACGATTTAATTGAGCGTTCTCCTCTTACCTTCTCGACGCTCGGTGCACGAGCCCCTCGGAGGAACGTCAACCGGAAATGCATATGCATCCGTGGCTCGCGAGTCGGCGCTGTGCATCCAATTGCAGCCGGCGTTAAATGAAAAAACATACGCTTCCCTGATCGCTCCGATGTTAGTCGGATTTATTCGCTTCCTACGGTTCGGGGTGAAATGTCTAGAGGGTTGCAGGTAGAACGTGTGGTTGTAGCGTTCTTGCTGAATCTTGTTTAATCCTGTCCTCAGATAGACCATATTTCTAGAATTTCTCACGTCGAATGAAACGAATTATTTATTTCATTTTTGTTTTATCGTCTTCCAATGTTTCATGTTGCCATATCTCAGTACAACAAATCTTCGTACGTAAAGTGAAAATTATTACAGAGTTACTTACGAATCAATGTGAAACATTTTGAAATACTGATACAATCGCATCTACATAAAAAACTGCACAACCAGTGCGATTCGTCTCACTGAAAGGCCCAGAAGTAACTGTTCTGACTTTTGGAAATGAAGACGACTTTTTTGCAATAAAATTTTATCGATACGCAAACATTTGAATCGACACAAAACAAATTACAGGCGCTCAGTACCAGACAACGTCGTCACTCCTACTCGAGGTCTATCCCACGTCCTCTCGCGAATCACGCGACCCAAATCAACCAATTGCTAATTTTCGTTGCATTAGCGTTGCATCTGAAGAGATCCGATTTTCTGGGTTACTCCCGCTAAAATCACTTTCAGTGATAATATTAAAAATTTTCGTCAAGAGTGAATCTCTGTCTTAAGAGGGAAATTTCAATAATTTAATTATTTCATTGAATTACTTTGTTTGATTATTTTGCTGAATCAAATATTTTCACCACTCGTTCGAAACGAATATCTATAGTGTGTCTTTCATTATTAATTTCAAACTTATTTTAAATTAATCGTGTCTTACTAGACGATACACTCGTAAAAATTTCATTAAGAGAAACAATTGTTTAAATATTTTCATGACACAAGACGTCAATGAACTGATGAAACGAACAGTAACCGTACTAATCATAATAATATACGACGATAAACCAAATTTTCTTCTCCATTTCTCGAATGAGAAACTTCGCTGGGTTCCTCAATAAATCTCAATAAAGGAAATGAATTACCCTCTTGGCAATTATCCGCAGCATCCCCTAATATTCTAAACTCCGGCACGATCATCGCGTTATACAACTCGCGACAAATTGCACGTTAATACTGGGAGATGGCTGCGATAAAAGCGACGGCATCGCGATAATGCCCGGGCTTTTCATTGCGCCACGCCACGACAATAAATTATGTTCGCCGAGAGGCTAGCCAGTATTTGGCCAGCGCTTTGTGCTCACATTGAACGTCGACGTTCGCATAACCGACTAACGAGTCGGCTCGCATCCACATTTGATGCCTGGACGTTTCCATCCTGGATATAGGTGTTTCCGATAGCCTACGATCCGTCGCGTACATTTCACCATGCCCTGGAATTTACGCGGAACAGTATGCTTAGCACGGTCGCGTGGAAAATATTTTCGCTCGCCCAGTTGTGTACCCAATGTGTCCATTGTGTCTGGTTTTCGTCGTGCGGTTCGTGGAGACGAATAAATAACAACGACGATCGTTGCAAGTTTTTTCATTTGTTCGTTCGTTTGTGGTCTTTTTCTTTTTTGTTTGAATTTTATGTTGAAAATAATTTTCTTAAAACTGCTATCGATGCAGAAATTCCTTACGGAGAACATAAAATTATTCATGTACATTCAAAGCTCGTTCTTCCAATAAAATCTCGCGTTAATTCCAATTTGGCAACGAGACACGTGTTTCAACGATTTCGAAAGAAACAATACCGTTATACTCCAGACGAGAAAAGAAAAAAAGGCCTCGTGTTCGAAAGATAACAGTTCGATATTCAAACAACTTGGAAGAGGAAGAGATATCCTTTATTTGATCCTACGTGTTTTCCAAATCGAAAGAGCGTGCTTCTATCGGGCAGCTTCCTTTGAAATCCACTCGGTGTATTGTTTAAGGGTGCTCGCCAGTACTCGGCGGTATTCTAGAAAATATCGTTTCCTCTTGCTTCCGTTCGCCCGTTGTTTCTGTCTGTCCTTGTTCCAATGTTTCTCTCCGCTCGTACGTGTACACGGGAAGAGGGAACATGCCGGTGGATACTCCAGAGGGAACATGGACGAAGACCTCGCGGCTATATTTAAACAGACTCGTAGACATCGCCTCGAGTCTCTCTCTCTCTCTTTTTTTTCTCATCCAGCGTGCCACACGAAGGAGCATCTGGCGTATGAGCTACGAAAAACCGCAGCGACTGTGACAGGCCGCGTCCTTCTGGAAATCGCGAAACGACTCCACGGAGGAAAGCGTGACACAATTTTCTCGCTGTTACGGTCGTGTTCGCTGACTTTAGGCGTCGCTAGCTCAGAGAGTCCACTAGCTTTATTCGCTCGTTTGTTACTTGCGTTTTGTTTGCCCCGCGATGATAGTTTGGATTCAAGATTGGATTCGCTTTATCGCGAGACCTTGCACAATTGTTCACACGTACATCAACGAGCAATTGTATCTGCACATTTTGAATTTTTCAAGATGAAATCAAACAATAACTATCGAAACTTACGATAGATAATGTTAGAACCTAACCTAAACCTAACCTAAACCTAACCTAAAAATTTCAAAATATTTTTTTCGTTCGTACATAATTCTAGTTCAAGATATTGACAGTTTTTAAAGAAAAGAAGCAAATTGTTAAAAAGATGGAACGAATCGATAGAAAAACAATAGACTAGACTTGAAATTTTTCAATCTTAAACTGACACATTTTTCAAGAATATTTAATTGAATAATAATAATAATAATGCGTAATAGCAATAGTTTTGTAACATGTATCGAGTTCTGTTTTCCAGTATCTAGCAGCAATCAACAAACTTGCACGATGGAAAGTGTTGGAAATAATTCGGAAAGAACAGTAGATGAGATTATGCAAATACATCCTCTTTGCACGAGCTTGTATGACATTTCACACACCCCGTGCTAACGCGATGTAAATCCACAACGAGATTCATTAATTCGACAAATACACGTGTGCTCAATGACGTTAAGCTATGGTAGAAATATAGTAAACTATTCTACGTTGCTAATATTATTACGCAGTTCAAATATTTGAAAGAAACATAGCTAAAAATATATCATCATGTAGCAATACATCCATTCCCACGTAATATTTAACGAGTTTACTTATTGTTACCATAATGATCTCGTCTGTATCAAAAGCATCCAATTAACATTTTCAACTTTCAGTGTTATTTCTCCCTTTTTTTCGAATCTCGAGTGATGTTAATTGCAATTACAAAAAAAGCAAAGGTTCATTTGTCCATTAAAAAACGTGAGATGAATTGAAAATAGTCCAAGATCAAATGAGCAAGATCAATTTACTCGAAATTTACTTCCCTATTGTCCGTACAACAATCGAAAAAAAAAAGAAATCGTCAATAGATAGATATAATTCAACCAACTAGGTTCAGTGACATGATGGAATAGGCCGATCCATAGTCGGACCGAGACTCAAAATTGATTTCAATGCGGACAATTGAACCGCGAGATCATTTGTGTTTGCGGACCGCGTTGTCGTTTCTGCTAGCAAATATTGGTCGTCGCTAACAAGACAGCGGGTTGTTCGGTCGATCTAACTGGCCAAAATGGATTTTTTTTTTTATATTTTTCAAACTAATATTTTACAGTTTTATATAAACTTTTTAAATTTCTCACCATTCACATTCCTTTCCAGTAAAAATATTTCTCCAAAAAGAATCCATTCTATAAAACTAGAAAGAAACAAAAATTATATCCTTTGTCCAGATAATTCTCGACAGATTTCGAAGGAAATCAGCCTCCGATTGGACATCACATAAATTACGAAAAATCAAGAAAATTTGCAAAATCTGAAGAATCAAGGAGAAATGTTATAAAAATTATATGCACCGCAGTACGAAATAATTCTCGGCTCGAAAGAGAGACGGCATTCAAGTTCCATTAAAAGAGGCTTAAGTGCACTTCTATTTATACGCAGATTCCTAAGAAAGCCAGAGCCGAGGATATTCAATCTTTCGTTTCAGCCCGGAGCTTTCACTTGGTATTAATTAAACCTTGGCCCGTTGTCATTCTGTCGTAAAATAAATAGCCCGAACTAAAAGCTGCGCGCTTGTGACACCGCAAGGTGCCGCAAGCAATTGGCAGAGCACCACGAATCGGCGAAAAGAGTACGTTGCTCTTCCCATGACCCGTCGAAACTCGAGCCGACCGCTTTCTATTCGTCAACCGTACATTTTGATGGGACGCGATCTTAGGTAAATTCTCCAGGATTGTTGATTTTCCGAGGGAACAGGACGTGAATCTCGATCCACTTCGATCAGAGAACGTCGTTCTTTTCGGCTGACCTACCTCGCCAAACGTCGTGCCGCTGAAAGACATGTATAATTAAACGTTAGAATCTTTTTTTTTTTTTACTTTTCAACGATTCCAAATTGCAATTTTGCGACCGTTAAATTAATATTAAAGCGAGAAGATCTTTAAAATAATATAAAGGTTAGCTGATCTCTCAACGACAGTATTGCCTCGTTTGCAAATTGTACATCCTCCTTCGCGCATAGCTTTGAGGACGATGGAAATAAAAACGACAGGTATCAAAAATTAATCGTTAAATGTTAGAAGAAATGCGCAGAAAGTTGAACACGTGGCGGGTCGAGGTGGACGTTGCGTTTCTTCTCCTCGCGACGGATAAAGAATTCAGGGAGGGAAGCAGGAATGGAAACATTGGACGACATTAAATGTTACTGTCGGCTAAGTTGAAAATGTCACAGAGGTAGATAAATTTTTTACCTGCTTTATTATTTTTCAAGATCCTACGAGCTACGACAGTATAATGTATAAAGTAATTTATTATTCTTCTTTTTTTTACTTATGAATGAACAAATTAGTACGCAAATCTCGATGGTTTAATTTTTGTCAGTAGACTGCGGATTTTTGTACAAAATTATAGTTTTGAGAAATATCGTAGAAGACATTGTACTTTGGCTGTTTTATATTCTTCGTAAATGCGTTCATAAATTCGCTGTTTATTTATTAGACCTGTATTTCTTAATATTTTTATATCGTAGATAAATATTTTTTATCAAATTTTTTCAATTTGTCTGATTGATTGAGCGTCGATGTTAATCCGGTTTTGTTAAATTATCACCGAGTGTAGAAAATAATAACGCGCAAATAACTTTCCCATTTTGCGCAATTGTTCGAATAGAATACGATATTTCGCAACTTCGAAATCTCATGACGTAAGAATTAAGAAATATACGAACTTTCGAAATGTTTCGTGAAACAGATTTCGAAATAATCGATTTCGAAATATTTCACGAAAGGGGTTTCTAAACGAAGAATAAATAGTGCAACTGTATCGATCAAACAACTGTAGCGTTATTCGTACTCGATTAAATTCAATTCCATATTTCTTCTGTGAAATGATGAAAGTGTTTTCACGTTTTATTAATTATATTTCACTGCTACTATTTTACTTCTTTGTTATTATAATATTATAATATCCTAGGCGTTATAAATATTTTCATAAATAGTTTCATTCACTCAAATAAGACGCACGTACCTTCAACTAGATTGAATCTTATAATCACAGCTCACAAGCTGAGATATCAATTTGAGATATCATTAAACACACATTTCCATTCGTCTTTCGTGCAACGAAAGATTAACAGCCTCGTGAATTTCTCACTTCTCCTTCAATATTCGAGCAAAACTCTCAACTGAATTTTTAATATCTCGAAACGAGAAGATCCTCAACATTCAACTTTAAATCGCAAGGGAGCCTTAATGATCCTCTCTGGGAATATTTAAAATATTCATGGAACGAAGAAACGATTACAACTTAGCAATTAAAGCGAACAACAGCGTTGGCCGACGAGTGATTTATCGGTTTGTAACAGCATCGAGCGACTCGACATCCCTGATATCGGACTCCGTCAGAGTCTTCGCCCGCAACTTCCGGCAACTTATACGTCACCGGAAGTTTTCCAATTACGCGGCGAAGCCGTTGCTGTTTCTCCGTCGAAGCGTTTAGTTCTTGACATTCTCTCGTCGCCACTTTTGCGGCGGCGGCGGCGGCGGCGGCAGCGGCGGCGGCGAAGGCTTTTCATTGAAAGACTTTCGCGCCGATCCACTCGCCCGCATCTCGAGAAACTTCATTAAATATCTTTAGCTTCCGATGACTTGCCACGCAGCTTGCAACTGAAATTAATTGGATACACCGGTGCGCGACTTTCATAATGGATTCGCCTGGCAACATGGCGGATAGATAAAATCCCCTCTACAATTGCACGGGGTTTCTCTAACTCGGAAATTTTAATTGCAATTAACGCCTTGGCACGTCGGCTGGCGTTTCGTGTCACGAGATATTCGATTAAATTGCAGCGTATATACGGGAGTTAAATAATCAAACGATAATGGCAACAGCTAGTATAATTCAATCTAATCTGAATTATATTAGCATCTCGAGTAATTTAAGAGACACCGTGTATATGCAAACTACGATAATGTTACCACTAGCTCGCACGAATGAAAGTTTTTGTGATAATTTTCTGTTGATTGTATTTTTCAAAATTAAGCGAAATATTGATACGATCGTTATTCTTGTTACTATTTCTGTTTCTATGCAATTTCACGTTTCATTAGGACGATGATGGAAATGTATGCTAAATATGAAAAGTATTAGTCAAAATCTCTTGGCGAATAAAAAAAAAAAGGTGCAGAATTTATTTCTTGACTTGTCGGCAAAATAAATGCAACGTAATTAAAATTTAGCTACAACTCGCAACGAATTATCTAAAATGAAAAATTCGTCCGATTAGAAATTAGAAAATTATTATTTTAATAATAACAACTGATCTCCAAGCAAATAATTCTTTTACACGAACATATATTCCGCAAGGCGAGTAGTTTCCAGAATTCTGCTTCGTCGGAGAGAGAAGCACGTCGATTCACTTTGTTCGCGAATAGAGTTGAAAGATTGCGTAAGGACAAACCAGGAAGTGAAATTAAAGGTTCACACACGATTCTTGCCAAAAATACGCCCGGCAAATGTCATACGAGATTCACTTTCGACGTACACGTGTCACGCGAACACCCGGAGAGACTGAAATCGTTTCCTCGATTCATGCATCGAAATACTGAAAAAGTTGGCCGCTGGCCCAACGTGGCCTGGCATGAAACGTGAAATAACCGACCAGTTGAGATGGATCGACCGGCTCTAATCGGCATTTTGCAACATAAACACCCGGCGTTATCGCTTCCTTCAAACGATATTTTCACTCCGCGTGGAAATCAGTTATCCTTATCAGTAATTCCTTCTCGCATGCAAATGCGAGCCTACATTCGTACAATGTTCATTTGCACAAAATATCATTCTTCCGTATTAATTTACAAATCAACAACGCATATATGCGACGTACGTATTATCGCATTATTTCAAAGAGGAAAGTGATATTTTACAAAACGTTCGGTAGCTACGTTGCCTTTGCTTTCAATATTTGATATTCAATATCTGATATAATTCGTTTGAGCAATTATTGTCACGCTGTTGCTTTTTAACGAGTCTGCTGAAATCGCATGAAATGTAATAACAGAGCATTAGAGATGAAAATACTTTTATTTTTTCCATCAGTGATCAATTGCAGTGACTTTATAGAATTGATTATACAGAGATAATTACGTGCACTCAATTGTACAGATGTATCGTAAAATTAAATATACAATCAACGTAATGAAATATATATATATATATATCTACGAAAGGGAGACAACCAACAAAATTAAGAATTAAAATTAATGGCAAATTAAAAATTCGTCACTGGAATATTTAAAACTCTTTTGTGGTATTAATGTACTACGACGTGTCTACAAGGTTCTAAATAATCACGACAACGTCCGAAATTAAGTTTGCGCTTCAAAAATTCGTGAAATTGTGTGGAAAGATAATTTCGACATTTACTTAACTTGTGATTGGATGGATCACGTATTTTCTTCGAACGAATAATACTACGGTAAATTAAATTTTCTGCAATCCCATTTCCTCGATGTGCACGTGCTCGTAAAATGAAGGATTACTTTAGATATTAATCCGTGCGCGTGGTCGGAAACCATAGTGAAATTTCCGCGACACAAAAATTAAATATAGCACAAATTTTTTTTTCTTTATTTCTTGTGGCCTTCTAGCAAATTTTCTCAAACTTGTTAAGAATTTTTCTCACATTTGGTAAAATGTGCAGATGGCTGTTGGTTAAGGAAAAGAAATAGTTTCACTAGATATAGATATGACTTTTTATTTCCACGTTAAACACGAATTCGTTTTCGCAAAAATACAGTTATGGAAATTTACGTCCGGCGTATTTTCGTTTTCAACTCTCTCCATTTCCCGTCTGCATCAACAGGTGCTATTTTTTATTTATTCTATTTATTCCGTTAAATTGATAGTTTTACTCAGAGTTGTTTTCCACTTTTTTTTTTTTTTTTTGGCAAATTAATGAAATGCGATTTTTATCGAAATTTATCGGCTTTTATAAAAATTCGGCAAGAAACATTTTGCATCCATTCCAAAACCATACTCTGCAGTTTCTGTATCAGAAAATTGGTAAGATCTCACGAGAGTAAAATTTCATTTGAATAAACAAAGTCTCACTCGTTTTATTATATCAATTAAAGAACATTCAATGTCAGTCAACATTTGAATATTAGAATTCTATCTTTTCGTATTTCTTCCCCTCTTCTATCTCCATTATCGAATAATACCTCCCTCCTCGTTTAATACCCTCTAACCTTCCCTTTCTGCCTGAAAGAAGCCACAACGTTGCAACTCGAATTTTTCCATGCCGCGGTATTTCATCGAATTCAACTTTATGATGGAATACATAATGCAATTTCGTAGAGACGAGCCGATGTAGCGTTGACTGATGAATTATATTCGAACCGGTTGACCGAGAGAGACGGATACAACCGTTTCCTCGGTATGTTTCAGCGAAGGAACAGCGGAATAAGTACAAAAGGCAGGCGAACGCCAAGCAAAGTGATGGTTGTTGCGGAAGAAAACGTGTCCATTCTGAGGATAGAAGATAGATTAAATTTACAGTCAGTCCAGAAAGTCTTCGTGCACCACCTCCATTAAAATTATCTGCCTAATTTTAATACAGAGCATTGTCTCTGTCTCTTTGTCGTGGGATTTTGCTTCGAAAATGCGTAAAGTCAAGCAATAACGAGTATCAAACGTGGAATAAATTCGTAAATTTTTATGCTTTACTGTCAGTTTGAATCAAATTGTTAGATTGGTGCATGTGAAATGCTGTTTTCTCGAAGTTTGAATTTTATTATTGCAATTATTGTCACGTTAAAGAAAAAGAAATTTGCTATAAATTGTTGTATCTGCGGTGTCAAGATTCATGATAAAAATATCGAAACTTTGCGATTAATCGGAACGTTCCTATCTATCTTCCGATTTTCTTACATAGGTTTATATTTAGAGATGTGCTAAAAATTATTGACATTTTCCTTTACAATTTTCTAATACGTAATATCTCCGTTCTACGAATTTTTGAATTTTCAAATTGATAATTTTTGTAAAGTTGGAACTAATTATTGGGGAAAGCCTGTTGAATCGTACGCAGATAATCTATCAAAGTCATATTTCAAAAAATGACGTTTCGTACGCACCAACTTAATGTAACAAAGTATTAAGTACCATGAGATATCTTATTTTTTGAATAGTTTCAAAAGTTAAAGAGTTGATAAATAAATGCAAATTGTATTTCCTGGTATTAAGAGTTTTAGGAATGTTACATTTCTAAATGTTTATAACAGAAAATGTATAAATTTTTACGTATAAAAAGTTTTAGGAATGTTACATTTCTGTTATATATAAATATTGTTTGTTTGCTGCTCTTTCTATCAAAATTATGCAACGCAAAATAAATTATTAACGTGGAGTAAGACTTTCTGAACTGACTGTATATAAGCAACGCTGGAGAGTTGTCTCAACACAACCGAATACGCTAATAACCCTTTCAATCGAGCGACGTACATACACGTCGTAATATTAAATTTGCAATTACCCTTGGTACGTTCGCGTGTGTATACTGTGCACAACGTAGAACAGGCTTTCAACTTTTCATATCGGTTCGCGATAGCAAAACTGGTAAATTCGACGGACTGCGAATGTTTATTAAATCGGCAACTAGCACAATCGTTTTTCACGTGGACTGCGCTTTTTTCTTTTTGTAAATAAAGTTTCGTGAATTGTTACCGAAACGTTGCATTTCGTAATCCGCTGCCAATGTGAAACATCGAACGTTGAAAGTTCGATGCGTCGAAATGCGGATTTGTTTGACGAAACACAAATAGCACAGACACAAAGTTGGCTAACGTCTAATGGATAATAAATGGTTTTATTATCTGCGGCTCTCGTCGTGAATGCCACATTTTTTTCGTTTTTTACGATAATACAATACAAATTACCGTAATGAGATTATAAAAATATTCTAAAAATGGATCATTATTAAATAAGATACACAATGACGGACTTTCTTTTTTAAATTGAGCAATACATATTTCAATATCTTCATAAAGTCAATTAAAAGAAAATGGGATCTAAAATTTCATTCATTGGATATTTTATGTATTTTTGCATATTGTAGATATTTATAAGAATTTCAAATTTAAATACACGAAAAATTGCAGTCGCAATAATAAATTTGAAAATATAGTTTATAAAGTATCCTTGGTACGATTTTCTCGCAAGCTTGAGTTTTTCAAATCGTAATTAATTGGAACGATACGAGTTCGTACAAAGAGAGTTATCCAATAACAATTATTCGTTCTGGTCTTCAACATTCGCCTTTTATAGATCGTCGAGTATCTATACGTCACTTTGGTAATTTCGAGAAGACGAAGCGACGTTTTCGTTTCGCGGAGTTCATGACAGTTTGTGACACGTCGTAAATTATAATAACGCGACCAGTCGACGGAGGTTAAATCAGACTGACACTCTTCAATTAGTCGGCCTCCCCTCAAACTGCTATCGCTCGAACCGCATCAGGCGCCCACATCCTCATCAGTTACGCGAGGATTGCACGTATCTCGTACAAACACGATTATTATTTGTTAAAACACGAATATTTACTTAATACCAACCGACCAAATATCGAATGTTACTTACTGTATCGAAACGAACGTACATTTTATATTCCTCCTGTCTTTTATTTTATTTTCCATAGTTTAATGTTTAGTTAGATACAAACAGTATTCATTCGTGAATTCAATTAATTACATTATATAACACAGAGAAACATTTAGAAATATATTGTTTTAAAGCACTCTGGAATACTGGGAGTGCAGAAAGATTATGAAATTTTTATTTCTTCAATTTTTTTTCTACTCGTATGCTCGTTACTCTACGTAAATTTAAAATACGGAGTATTTTTTTTTTTTTTATTAGTATATGGAGCAAGGAAAAAAAAACATTCCTAATTATTTCAGTCTTGTTAGTAAGCAATCGCAATTTGTACGGATGGCGTTTTCTCGCGTATAACGTGGCGCTTGATACGAAAAATAAACAAGCATCGCTGGCTCTTCTCGCCGGCCAGGTAATTCCAACGAATCAAAATTTTCGTGCTTCCCTACCAGCGGAGAATGCTACGTCCTATCAATTAATATAATTATATTAAAAGGTAAATAGAAAATAGTTCCACGTAGTCTAATAAATTGTGTAAATATTTCTAATGAATATTTGTACATTAAATATTTATACGACGCACACTTCTTACTCTGCTACGTGGGATAATCCATGCCATAAGTTCACAGTTTTCACGTAGAAGATAGTAGGGACGAAATTGAATCTTTTAATTAAATCATTTAAATCGTAATTAAGTGATTAATTTATTCATTGTTCTACATTTACATTGTTTTAATCTCATGTAATATGTTGCTTAACGTTAATAATGAAATAAATAAATATTAATATTGTTTCATTCAAGAGTTTCATAATTTGTAAATAATTCTAGTTCATTCGAGAGCAATAAAGGTACGAGTAATAAAAATCAATTTTGCTAGATTTAGTGAATTCAGAACTTTCACGAATATTACAAATTAATAGTTCTCGTCTTTTACGAACTACAAGATGCATTATTACGTTAAGAAACAACGTATTAAATGCAGCAGAGTCTCTGCCACTCGAGTCCCCATTATTCGAGCACTTTATTATCCAAACACGCTGCTGCCTGGAGATTCTATTAGTCGAACATTGTTCTACGTAAGTTTCGCTGTACTGCGATACAATGCGATGTTGCAATATACGTGCGAACGATTTGATATAAACTTAATATGATGTCCATGATACAGTGCTGCCACTGTAGGAGCATAATACGCGTAATATTAATTACAACGAGAGATTATCAAATAATTTGAATTTCTTGAAATTTTTCTTGAAAATATAATAATTAGTGATTTGTAGGAATTTATTTAATACTTGCAAAAGTGTAGAGTGTATGAAACAGTAGAAACCTTCGTACGTCAATGATAATTCTCAGTATCATTGTAGCTCACAACTCTTTAGATGAACGAACTTTTATGAACGAAACATCGACAAGAATGTGTCTGCAATTTTAATGTAGAGCTCTCTCTGTTAGAACACATTTGTGTTTTATATTTTTAGGACATTTTTTTCTGAAGAAAAATGCAGGTTCAAAGTAATGATAAAAATGCATTGCTTCTGAAATCGTTCGTAGAATCGTTACAGAGCTCGCGTAATCAATCAAACTTACAAATCGCGAAACAACTTTTCTCGTCTAGCGCGAGGAGAAAGAAACGACATCAAGTAAAATCCAATTCGTTTTTCCACTCGTTCCGAGAATTACTTCAACCGACCCTTTTCAATCTCATCATTCTCAGTCAGATCAAAACGATTATCTATCGGTGCGTGGTGCTCTTTCGGATCGGCCACTTTAGCTGGAAAACATTCGATTACACCGAATGTAATTACGCGGTTTTCGTAAACTCTGCCCGGGAGGGGCAGGAAACAAAAGTTTCGGTCGTTAACAGCGAAAACAACGCGCGAGAATCGCGGTACGAGTCATCTATCGATAAAGCGGGATCAAGGGTGGCAGGATGGCATGCGCAGGGTTTCGGGGATGGCCAGGCCTGTAAACAGCCATTTTTATAGACGATAAAGCAATATCGAAAGATTTCCCGGTCGAGCTGCTTTCAATTCAACCAGCCCAATGGAAAGCTTTTCGCCACGCCGGCGAAATATCGAGAAGCGGTGGCTAAATTGAGGGTAGAAACCCCTGGATTTCCGTCAAGGGAGAGAGAGAGAGAGAGAGAGAGAGAGAGAGAAACGTGGCTGTTCTGATGGATTAGCCGTTGGACGGTGACTATCGATAGATCGTTTATCGATCCTCCGGGTAAAATTGGACGAGAACGATCTTTCCGCTCGATTCTCGCTTGATTTTCCTTGATCTTCCGTGCACGTGCAAATCCCCATGCGGAGGCCATTTGTATCAATTTTCTACGTTTTACAAATTTCTTCTGCCTTCGTTCTGTCCATTTAGAAGGTCTCTTTCACGTCTTGTCTGGTCCCCTATTTGTCTACGTCGCTTCATCGATCGTTTCTGGATCGCTTCGAGGAGACTGTCCGTTTGTACATAAAGATTAAATTAGGCCGACGTGAGTTATACTATATCTCGTGATTCAGTAACTAACATTATCGTTGTTTTATACGTTTGAAATGAAATAAGATAAAATGTACATATGGTTCGTCGTATAATTTCGAATTTGATTTCAAACAATTGTCGTTTATTTTTGCAAATTTGCCAAAATGAATTCTTGGAAAGGCAATGATTTACAATGATTTACACAACTCTTTCCCTGATTTCGTTCAAATTTATTAATTTGTGCGAAGAAAACAATGCGATAAAGAAATCACTCGGGCCAATTTCACAAATCGGGCAAATGTACAGTTACGAATGTATTTTCTCCGATTGGTACAAGCCCAAAGTGTTTCTCGGACAATGATTAAGGTATGATCGATCGCGTAACAATTTCTACACTGTACTAGTTAGTATTACATTGAAAAATAACCAACGACAAGTGCAACACACCAGAATTACGGATAAATAAAACTTTTAAAAAATTTCTATTGTTGTCATTTCAAAGATTTTATTTTCGTGCATTCTCTGCTTTGAATTTTTTTCCATTCCGGTCACTCCACGTCCATTATTCTCCGCCATTTTTCCCTCTATTTTTCCCTCTATTTTTCCCCCTCGGCGAAAACCCAACGAGTTACCAAGTAGTTTTCGGGGAAATTCCAGATATCTCGCAAATGAAAATAGAGGCTTATTGCGCGCAAGCCGCGGTTCGAAGTTTTTGACATCGATAAATCACTTTGCTCGTTGGTGGCGCGTGAAATTTTTAGCACACTATGAGTGGTATACTAGCCATACATTTCGCCATTGTCCTCGGATATCTTCGGCATACGAATGGATCACTAAGCGCGTTTGACAGGAGAGGCTGTATTTCACGGTGATTTGCAGAAGTCGATGACAGGCGGCTGTCGATCTTCTGTTTTTAGGAAGCAAGGTTGAAACGAACATTTCTATTACCAGGCAAGCAATTTATTTTTTTGCGAAAGTTGACGATGCGAAAACGCATCGAGATTGTAAAAATAAAAATCTTCGTAGAAATGAAGGAATTTTCGTAATATCCGATATAATTATATAATTGTATAATTTTCACAATGTGATCAATGAACAATTTCAATACGAAATAATTTTATTTTACTTAAGGGTCGAGACACGAATAATTAGAGTCGTTCAAGTATTATTCGTTATTCGCAACTGTGAAATATATCTGTTTTCTCCACTTTCTTCTCCATACGAATATATTTATTTTCGACGTGATATATTTATGCGTTTATGATATAATAATTTAATAAAATTACTTTGAACATCTTTGCGATTTTCTGGCATCTGCTTTAACGCGTCGCGGTTCTGACAAAAATTATCCAATTCTGCCTCGTTCTCTGTATACGTCGACGCTTTTTCATGGAAAACAGAAGTTTCATATTTCCTGCAACTCGTTCGAACGGAATATTTATTATCTTTCAACGTCAAAAAACATTTGAAAGTTAAAAAATGGCACAGAACAACAATTTCTTTTTTGAGAAAAATGCCGCAGCGTTAAAAATCTAAGAATATAACTCGCATTGGTTTTCTCCAAAAATAGACATAGGTAAATTTTTCGACAAAATTCTTCTTTAAAGTTTTAAAAATTTTTCGACGCGCGGATGACGATACTCTTAATGAAAATGTAAAGGTTTTTCTTCTCACGGAAAGGTCAGAAAAATTTTTTGGTCGAAAGAAAGCAGCTTTCAGGGTTTTGATGCAGTGCAAACGTTCACCGAGGAGGGGATGCGCATAAGTGTATACGAAAACAAATTTTCACAGCTGGTGGAAAAAAAATTCCAGAAAAATTTCACCGTGGCCTGGCGAAGAAACAACGCGCTCGCGATTTGCATCGCGATCATCCAGTAAACCATTGTAAAGCCGATAATGGACGTCGTAACAGGTTCTCCTTCGACTTCTTGGCAAACCTTTGCCTTCTGAATTTAGCCAAAGAACGTCGAGGCTGCTTGCCAAAATGTTTATGATGACTTCTTGAACTAATATCGAAGTTCGGCATCGGGGAACAACCTGGAACCACAAGCGATCTGCATTTTAAGATACTAATAAATTACTACCGTATTTTTCATCTTGCAACGTTAGATTTGCTTAATAATAATAAATACACGTCGAAAGAATTTTGGTATCTCTTTGATTTTGTCTAACATCGAACACTTTTGATTTCATTTGCAATAGTAAACGAATAGACTTTCTCTCGTCGATTTTAATTTATTTCATGTATAGTATTATGCATTATGAAATTAGACGAAATAGTAATTAGTTGACACGTTTGATTCAATAAATATATTTTTTGATTCAACAAAAAATATATGCAAGACTGATAACGAATTTAGAAATATAATATCTCGTATCACGGACGAATTTTGATATTATTTTGAAATAGTAAATTGGAAAACATAAGCCTGCATGTCTCACCTCGAAATCTGCATAAAAGTTTGAACAGAACTTAACAGGAACAAATTACCGAACAAAGAACCGAATTATCCATAAGTTGTATAAAATCCTTCTGTTGCTGTTTTAAATACGTTTCTGTGATATTTCGCACATTTCTATGACTCTAGGCAAGTATGTAGCGTGTAACATTAAAGGAAATATTTCGATTTCAAGAAGAGATGCACAATTCTTTTTTTAGCACCAGAACTATCGAGTGACAAAGAAATTAAAATGCAAGATGCAAGAGAAGGTTGACAATACAATAAAAAACACAAGCTAGTGTGTTGAAATATTTCATTAAAAATCACTCGAGTATCTAAAAAGAGACGTAAAAAGTTGTAGATACGTGAAATCTCTATGGAAAATCACAAGTTGGTCATTTTTACCGTTTTGGTAAAGTTCCAGTGTTAAGTAGGTACTCGCTATTAGCAACAGGGGACCGTGTTTCGCGGGTGAGAGGACCGGAGACGCGATAATAGGAAAGTTCCGAACGAATCGGAAGGAGTTATCGTTTCCGGCCGCTTTCGGCATTTCTGTTGGAAAGAATCGCTTTAGCGGTCTTAAGGATCGTCCATTGTAATTCCATTATCACCCTCCTCCCCCTCGCGAATAGCATTAGCATAATAACGGACGGCACTTTTTAAAAGTTCGAGCACGAACGCTCCCCTCGCCTCCCTTTCATTCGCTTTCTCGAAAGGGATCTCATCCGAACGCGATAGCGTAAGATGCCGGAGCTTTAGAATGTAATTGAATTTAAATTGCGAAATTATGATCGCGCGGTTGGTGTCGCGGTGAGATCGCTCGCGTCGAGGCGCGATCAACGCGAGAACGCAAACTTGTTAACTGTACGAAAACCATAGGATCCTACGATCTATGCGTGCCCGTGGCTTTGGACGACGGACAATTAATTATTGAACGCGGGAACAGATTTTGTTCAACGATTCGCGAACATGCGAATGAAAGTTTCAAGAAGTGGGAATAATAGTGGAAGAAAATGACTTGACTCTGACTTGAAAATGATCATCAATATTCGGTTGTCAGTATCGTATTTTCCCTTTTCAAGACACGTAGAAGACACAATTGAAAAATTCTTCCAGCCCGATCTTTATTTTAGCAATATATTGTCCGCAGTTAGTTATTTTACTCTATGGTGTTCGTTATATGTTATTATGTACGATAATCTTATTATAATCTTAATTATCTCTTTAAAAAGTGAGAGTATCGATTTGTGTTTAATCATTTGGATACGAAGTCGCTAGATCGTTCGAAGGGGCTTTGAACTTTTTATTCACCCGTTATACGAAAGAGAAACAGAAAGGTTATTCCTCTCAAGTAGGTCGGGCCATCTATTTCAGGCTTGGGGCAATTCGCCAAATTTATGTTAATTGCGCAAATTTTCATTTCTAGCCATCTGTGAACGATGCACATTTATTAATATTTTCATCCGGATTACACAAAGATCTGTACGTGATTTTAATTTGCATCAAACGCTTGTCTATTCGCAATTTGGAGCACAGCGTTTCCAGTACTGTTATTCATTCGACTAAAACTACGTTTTCTGCTTATAAGTTACTTTATTTCAAATACATGTTAGGATTGTCATTAAAATTTTTAAAAGGAATTGGACTTGCTTTTTAGTACAATTATTCGCAGAATTGTTAAAAGGCCCAAATGTTAAAAGAGTTAAAAACTCTCTGATTATGGTTTTTATGCTGTAAAACAAAAACGTCTTTCTTCGTGATAAGCTGTTGATATTCATGCTGGTCTTCACATCGAAGAAATGGAACGTAAGGAGAGATTTGTTTCGCTCATTAGACGTCAGTAGGGAATATTCTACTTTGAATGTTTTGCATCTCATCTTTATTCCGTATATATTTTGCACTTTAAACTTTCCATAAATGCATGAAACGCATACATTTGTAATGTATCTACATCTTTTTAAAATTTATTTTCAGTATTTAGAGTTGTTTCTGTCGACATTCGCACTATTCAAATCACAAGTCACGTACGAAATTATTCATAAATTATTACATACATGTGTATTTATTCGTAAAAGAAATATTCAGTTCGTAACATAACATCGAATTATAAATCTTACACTAGAATTATCAACTGAAGTAGAAATTTTTGAGAACGGCAAAGATTTATTTAATAAAGAAGTTTGGCTTTTATTCAGATATTTTACGAAAGAAAATTTTATTTTTTAAAAGTTTTCAAACATTTTATTTCATCGACGATCTATCAAATTTCTATAAATTTGTAATTTATCACTTACTACACTGTCTTTTATACACTGTTTCAAACGAAAAAAGAAACACTCCTTTTCCCGTTTTCGAAAGAAAGAACCGCCACGTGTTATGCGCACCGCTCCATTGTCATTCACGATACTACTTGCCAGAAGCCGCGTAATCGATGGCACAGTTCAGCAATAAAACGCGCAGCAGTGACGCGCGATTCTATCGCGACGACGTACGGCGACGCATAAATCTGTCGCGAAAAAAGAAATCGAGCCGCGTGCCGGCCAATCTCGATCGGTAATTTTACCTCGTGAGCGGCACTAACGTTCCCCCCGCGGCCCCCGATTGTCCCCGCGGCTTGTGCGACAGCCGATCGGCCCCTCTTTTCGATCACCTCCGATCGATCGATCGATCGATCGTTGCCGTCGTCGTCGTCGTCGTCGTCGTCGTTCTCGTCGTTATCGTCGTCGTTCTCGTCGTTGTCGTCGTCGTCGTCGTCGTGGTTGCCGTTGTCGTCTTCGCGTAACGGTTCCGCGGATAAATGCATCCAGCTCGCAAGGAGCTCGAGAAAGAGGGAATTGATCGGCAACGATTCACGATTTCCAGGGTGACACTGGCGCCTACCGATCCAGAGCTAACGTTGGCATCGCCGCCAGTGCTTTTGGAAGAACGGGCAGCGGTCTTCCGAGTTGCAGGAACAGCTACTCGTCGTCCATCGGTTCCGGTTCCAGCCGAGTGCACGGCAAGGAGAGAGTTTCCGGGTTTGGAAACGCTTTCCTGAAGAAAGACAAGGAGGAGAAACCTACCTTCAAGTATTCCAGTAAGTTGCTTTCGTGTGTGTTCAAAGGTTTTTGGCTTGTCGCTTCTAACGTTTGCTGTTGGAACTGTGGATCGATAAGAACGATTTTTAGTATCGCGTTAGATTCAGGGTATTCAATATAAAATACAACAATGCAGTATAATATGTATAAAGAAAATGCAGTAATACGAATGGAATATATTGTAAGAGTATATTTATAGAAGATGAAGAATACGTCTCAGGCGTCGTTGTTAAACAGAAAATTACTTCTTTATCGTAATAGCGATAATAACAGTCCCTTCAGTAATAATAATGATAGCAAGTAGCAATGAGATTAAGAGTTTATAATAGAAATTTGTGAAAAGTTTTGCTAAAATTATTGGCATTTTGAAGAAAGCGGCTACTTTTCGTGGAGATGATTTATTAAATACAATGCGATTATTAAACTTAGTTTATAATCATAGTTAGTGATTATAATTAATATAGGATTGATTAACGATTGAAACGACAACGAGAACATTTCACGAAAACCTGCAATGTCATAATTCGACGTGAGCGCAAACGAGTCGAATGAACAATAATGTTCAACGCACAATCTCTCGATATAGTAGAAATACGAATTCAGACGCGTTCGAAAAAATTAAAATGTGTGTGTGATATTTTTACTTTGAAGTATCCATTCCGCTGTAAACGATAAACGAAATAAATAAATTCGCGAATATAATTTGTCGCAGAGATTTTATAAATTTATGTACCGATACATTTACAACCGATACATTTTTTACGACTCCGAGTGATGTTTTCGTAAAAATATATCAGCTCGTAACACGTACATTCGTCCTTCGTTCGTGCAATAAATACGAGAATGGATTAAATGCACGTTGCAACGCGATTGATGGATAAAAACTTGCTCTCTGTAATATCTCTGACGCAAGTTTCATATTTCGCTCGACAATGCTCGAAGCATTAAATAATCGAATAAAGGAAAGCGAGGGCCCAGAGGCTGATAGATTAATGATTTTTCAGGTAACAGGGACACGGACAAAGGCAGGCTGCATCCGACGAGTAGGTCGTCGACAGAGGACGCAGGGGTGAAAAGTCCATTATCGAGCAGCAGATCCTCTCTGTTCGAGAAGTACTCGTTCCCAGCTACTAAAACTTCAGAAAGGCCTGCCTCCGTTTTGGACAGATATAATAACCGTGCCGCTTCCCGCGAGAAGAGCAGAGAGCCCGACGGTGTATCGCGATACGGATCCAACACGTATCCCGGATCGAGTTTGGCCCGAACTTATGGAAACGAAAGTAGTAGAATCGAGAAGAAAGAAAGGGCCGATCATCCGCCGGTCTCCTACCGTGGATTACGGCCAAACTCCGGCAGAAGTTCCCGCGAACCTAGCCCGGAAGTCAACGTCGGGAAATCGAATTCCTTCAGAATGTATTCCAGAGCCCCCTCTTACGGTCGATCCAGTGCCACTTCTAGTGAGTGAATTTTTTTTTTTTTTTTTTTTTATATATTCACTTTGTTGGAAACTGAGTTCGATTATTTACGAGCTGAAGATACAGGAGGAGAGGGAGAAAGAGAAAGTTGCGCGAAGGAATATTTTATTATACGTAATTTAGTATTAATTTTTTGGCAAACTTTATGCAAATTCAGTATTTTGTAAAGATATTTGAAAGAACAATATTCAGATATTGCAACGAGTATTTTATACGTCTTATCTTTTCATTGATATTTTTTCATGTCGATGAAAAACGTACATTTTATATATTATAAGTTATCTTCGATTCATTGATTAATACCAACTACTTTTTGTTTCTTCTTATCGTCATTCTACGAAATATTAATAAAAATAATTTCACTTTTCTGGCAATCCTCTGGTATTTTTAGTCGTGGAATAATATTTCCATAAACGAATTCTAAATTTATGGTCCCATAATATTGCGCGAGACACGATACCAGTTGGTAAGTAGTAGTTCTCTTATCCCTTGGAGAATCGTAAAACAGTATAAGAGGCTTTTCACGCGATATTTATAGCTGTAAATTTTCACACTTGAGAGCAATGGATCCCTCCGGAAATGGAACTGCAATTTGTTCTAAATCAATTTTCCGTTCGAGATCGTAATGAAGAGTATATTCTGCCATCATATTTAATATCTTTAATCTTTCGTTCAAACGAAATGTATGCGATATATTATAATTAGATATATAACATAAGATTCTTAAGAAAACGGCATTTCCGTTTTCCTAAACATCTCTCAAGTTAAAATTTACAATTAACAATACGATTTAGTCTCTTTGACTCAAATTTACAGATAATGTGATTTTTAACTAGGAAAAGGAGAATATTTCAATTTTGAATGAAATAGTGGGTTGTAAATGTAAGATGAAAGAACAAAGTTTTTTGCTACATTACAGTAAACAATCGATAATTCGAAAAATCATTCAAATTCTTCTCAAATCAAATATCGAAGAGTTCCCATGCAATAATCAATCAATCGGTCCAACAATAAGAAAAACTTCACTCGACAAACGATTCTCACACACTCGTGTGTGATTTGCAGGTGCCTCGGAATCGAGCTCGGCGCCAATCTCCTCGAGATTCGGCTCGACAGCTGGCAGCAGGTTTCTTTCGCCAAGAAGCAGCAGCGATCGAGTCACACCGGCAGCCATAAGCTACTCCGGATCGGACAGGTTCCGAACTTCAGGCAGTAAGCCTACGCCGGCAAATTTAAAGGACGATGAAACCGCCAAGTCTAACCTGGAGAAGAAAACCGCTGCAGAAACGTATTCCGCTGCCGTAAAGTCCGAGGAATTGAAAGCCGACAACAACAGACTTCAGAACAATGAGACCGTTACGATGGTGACGAGAGGCACGTCGCCCAGTCCGCCGGCTTCCTCGTCCTTTGTGAGGAGCAGGAGGGCCGACATGGGCATTGCGAACCAAAGGGAAGTGACGCGAGTTCGAAAGAAAACGGAGACCAAGGACCAGGAAGTTCAAAGCGAGAGACCCGACGATAATTCAAGATTCTCGCGATACGGTGGCGGCGGACGAATCTCTGGGTCTCCGTGGTCCGCGTATTTGGACAAATTTTCCTCGAATTCCAGCGGAAGCGGCGTGTACGGCAGAGGCTTTAACGGCGGCGCGGCCAACCCCAGAGTAAATAGTTTCGCGTTCTCGAGGTCGAACGACTCGACTTCGAAAGTATCGCCGAGCTCCAGTCAGGAGATTCACGGGACTAGGATCCAGAACGAGCAGAGTACCAAAGTGTTCGGTAGTTTGGGTTTCGCGGCGGCGAAAACCGACTCGAAAGCGTCTGCGAGTAACGAGCCGGGGAATTCGAAAAAGGATCAAACGGAGGTTAAAGCGCAGAACGGCGAGATTCGTTTTTGCACGAATGGTGGCAGGACCGAAGGCAAAACCAGTCGTTTGGCGAGTCCTTCGGCCTTGAAGAGAGACGAGTCTCTGCCGCAGCAAGCTGCTGGTGTTGGTGTTGGTGCCAAGTCGCCAGACTCTCGCGAAAGCGCTCCGAAGAGCGAGGAACAACACAACAGCAGAGAAAGTTCGATATCGAGGAGCGAGGATAGCGGTCAGAAGAGGCCGTCGATACCGAGATTAGGTCGTGTCGCGACGAAGAACGAGACCAAGATTACCAAGTCATCGTCGAGTTTGTCGACCAAGTCTGATGGATCGAGGGAGAGGAGAAGCTCGACGCCCAAGTCCGATACCAGCTCGTTGTCGAAGCTCGATGAATCTTCTAGGATAGTCGAAGGACACTGTCAGGAACAGAACAAAGAAGTCTCTACGTCTAAAAGCGACGGTGTCTCCTCTGCGAAAGATGCCTTTCAAAGGTAGCCGCTCGATTCTTTGGAAATCCCTTTCACATTTATTTTTAAACATATCATTCGTTTTTGCTGTTATCGATAAGTTTTGTTATGTCAGGAATGAAAGTAGAAATGTTTTGTTTCGATATTTTGTATTCTTAGAAATAGCGTACGAATTTGCCACGTGCTCTAATGAGAGTGCCAAAATTAATTAATCAGTCAAATCATATTTCTCTGTAATATCATACATTTGTGACTTTTGCACAATTGACGCACACTCTTTCAAGTGCGTACACTTGACACGATTAATACAATTGATACAATTAACAGAAGAATCTTGCACAAATCCAAGTTCCATCTCTTTGATTCTTTTTCACTATCAACAAGTACAAGTACGTATCGTCTCTGTACTATCTCTCACACGATTTTTCTCATTTTTTTCTCGATTGAACAGCAACTCGTCCCACAGCCGATCGACGACACCGCAGTCGCGAAGCGGATCAGCGAAGAACTTCAGCCGACAAGCGACGCGAACCGATTCGTCGGACGGATCCGCTGTAAATGTGCCAATTGGCAGATCGAAATCGTCGTCGGCCAGTTCGGTGACGAGTCAGGGTGCAAAAATAAAGGCGACGCCGCCGCCATCGCCGGGCAGATCCTCCGCGTCGTGCTCGAGCGTCTCGTCAGTGAATCTGAGGCAGGGCGGATCACCGGATGCTCGTGGGAAACCACCTGTGCCGAAGAGCGACGCCGCGTCGGCGAACGCGTCCAAGAGCGTTGTGCCAGTGAAGTACGTGAACAAGGATTTCCGTAAGTCGACGTTGAACATGGAGAACGGTGACCCGTCGCAGTCCAAGTACAGCAGGAAGAAGAAAAGTCAACGGAGCGTCTCCGCCAGTTCTCAGGATTCGCAATCCGAACCGAACTCCGAATCGAATATCCATCGTTCGGCTATTCCCTCGGAATCTAGCTCGAGTTCCGTGAAATCGAACAGATCACGACTGAGGATACCGTCGTCCAGCACGTCTTCGAAGAGCGTCGGTAGGAAAAACGAGACGAGCGGTTCGTCGAGGCTAGTCAAATCGAGGAGCAGCTCGGAATCGCCTTCCGAAAAAAAAAGCAGACGTGACGAAACGTCGAGCTCCAGCGGGGAGAGCGAGTCGAACTCTACGAACTCGTCGAGCAGCGAGGAACAGGAGGAGGAGGAGGAGGAGGAGGAGGAGGAGGAGGCGGTGGAGGAGGAGGAGGAGGAGGAGGAAGAGAAGAAGAAAGAGGAGGACGATAACAAACAGACGAGACCCGGATCGAGGCGTCGTAAGAGGAGAACGTCAAAGTCGCCTTTCCGCGAGAAGAAAGGGAAGATGAGCGCCGGATCGTCGAGAACGAGCGTGCTGGCGTCGTCCACCGACGAGATGTCTTTGACGATGGAGAAACCGCCGAGACCACCGTCCAGTCCGAGATCGAGGAGCGACCGGGAGCGTTCGGGAAAAACGGAGGAGGCTAAATCGTTTTTGATGAGGGCCCTCGCGCCAGTGACGAATCTCTTCAAGAATAAGCATCAAGATTCCAGCGAGTCGGGTAAATCAGGTGGTTGGCTGGATTCCAACGAGGAGAGCACCGACGCGAGGAAACCGGAACAGAACGGCGGCGGGACGACGACGTCTTTATCGAGGAGTCTGTCAAAGAGCCTCAGTTTCACGAACTCGGAGAAGAACGACGACAGGAGACAGTCAGGCGCGAGGGTCAGGAGGAATTTTTCCGGGGAACAGCCATGGTGGATAGACCCGAACACCGACAATGTCCCCGAAGGTGTCGAAACGGGTAGCTTGTGCAACGACGAGATCAGTCAAGAAACGACCGTCAGTAGTACCTTACCTGACGATGGTAAGTCGGCATTTTCAACTTTGGATCTCGAACAGATTTTCGAACAGCGAATTCTTTTATTTCGACACGTAGGCGTAAAGACAGTGACGGAATTTAGTTTGGGAAATTGGCTCTGTTTGTCTGAAGCGTGTTTACCGTATTTCGAAATTTATGAGAAACAGGCTCAGCTTATTCAAAAATATTTTGTAATAAGTTATCGAGATTTCAAGAGGGGGCGTGGTAGCTGGTTTAAAAAGCGATTTTTTTCAATCTTATTTTATCGAGTGAAGAAAAATTAAAAACAATCCGTCAATCCGATTTTTGTGTCGCATGGCGACTGAAAATGGTCGAAGGAGAGAATGATTTAATAAGACGACAACACGAGAGTGTTGACTTCCAAACTAAATAATAAATCCACAACTGGTTTAGTCGTTCTGTTAATAGTCTGTGTATAATTAATATTCCTTAAACGTTTAAAAGGATGACAAAACGCACGTTTATCACCAAAATTAGGTGCAGTTGATTGACAACGTAATAAATAACGTAATAAAAATTGCTCTCTTACAAAAGACAACAAAAAACACAACTTGTCACGCTTCTCATCTGCATCGTACACCTTTCGCAGTCGCAAATTACCAACGTGATTTATTTATCCCTTTCTAAATCATTTTTTCGCACGTACAGTCCTTTCGCACTTCTCTTCCAACTACGAAGACAGAAACGTAAATTAGTGCGATTCGTTTAGATAAACCATCTCCCTTAATTGCGTGTTCCCAGGCAAATTTAAATACAAAGTGTGGAGACAAGAATCGGAGGAACGAGCCTGGTGGTTAGACTCGAACGAGAGCGGGGCCTCGGAGGACACGAGGAAGCAGTCGGCAACGGTCTCGAGACAAGAATCGGGGGAGAAGGCTTGGTGGCTAGATTCCAACGATAGCGCTCCGTCCGAAGAAACGAAGAGACAATCTTCCTCGGCTGTTTCGAGGCACGACTCCGGCGACAGGGCTCGTTGGTTAGACGGAAACGACAGCGTAATTTCCGAGGAAGCGAAAAAACCGCCGCGATCGGCCGTGTGGAGGCAGGAATCGGGGGAGAGGGCATGGTGGTTGGATGGAAACGATAATGCTCCGTCGGACGAATCGAAGAGACAATCGTCCATGGCGTCCCCTCTTTCGAAACGAGAATCCAGCCGTTCGAGCACCCGTTCCAACGAACGAAGAAATCGACTCAGGCATCAGCAGTCTGGCGAACAGCCATGGTGGATGAACGACAATCCTGAAAACGTACCCGAAGGAGTCGAAGTCTTTCCTGTCGCTGCAACTCCCACGCAAAATAGCAACAGTTACAACGACGAGGTGGACGACAGTCAGTCGTACGGCAGATGTACGAGCAATGTCAGGCACATCGAGTCTGGCGAGAAGCCGTGGTGGATGGACAGCTCGTCGAACGTTCCTGATGGTGTCGTTAAGATTCCCGTGGAAACATCGAACAGCACCAGCGACTCGTCCGAATCGTTCGAGAGGATCGATATCGGCGTCAACCCTGAACCTGAGATATACGCGAAGAGAAGCCTCTCTAGATTCCCTATCGAGTTTCCGCCACCTCCGCCCGACGAGCCGCTCGGGGATCGCGCCAGTCCCGAAGGGGTAAACCGATCATATATCGTGCATTATTCATTTAACGATCCCTAACTGACGAAACTGTAGGTACTTCAAACCCCGATAATACGCCACATCGTAAATCTTCAACGTCGTGCGCTTGACAGCGACGAGAGAATAAAGTCCTCAACGTAATTAGTCCCTTGATTAAGAAATCGAGTGGTTTCCCCGAGGGATGAAACGGTGAACGTGTGAAAGTCACGATTACGCGATCCTCTATCTTTGACGAAATATCTTGCGATGCCTTTAATCGTAGCTTGTGCCTTAACACGCTCGCTAATATTTTTTTGAAAAATCAGAGCCAACAATTAAATTGCGTAAATTAAAATTAAAAAAGTAACTTTGAAAACTAACTACAACCGTTGATTGAAACATTTCGATTGGAACAAAAATAATGAAATAATCAACCAAAAAGTCAGCTGAAAAATGTCCCATTAACAGTAACATGAATCAAGTGTTGTTTCATTTTGTCTCTTTAAACGAGTCTATGTACTTGGCAGGTGGAAAATCCTCCGGATCCGCCTGATAATTATGGCGGACGCGACTCGCCTTACGATAATGTACAACCAACACCCCGAAGATCGTCACCAAGGAAACGTCCCTCCACATTACCGTTGTTCATCGGCGAACATACCAACATCGACGACCTGCTAGGCGACACGACCACCTTGTGTCCAATTCCTGTCTTGTCTCGCATCCGTAAACGCGAACGCATCGGCGAGGGTAAGTACGAAATGAACGTAACGCGATTTAGAATCGATTGCTGCCGGTATGTACGGGGGCGACTGTTATTTGAATTGCCGATTGTGTATCGAATACGGCCAGTATCGCGTGTAGAACAGTTGGAGACTGAGGGTTGTTAACGAGAAAGGACCACTATCCCTTTGAAGAGAATCAATAGCGTCCATCCTTTTGGGAATTGCGGTAAGCTCGACGGATGGGTGCTGAATCGTGGATAAGCGCGTGCAAGTAGACACGTATACCATTAAAAGGGGAGCCGATAGGATTAGGCAGTAGAACAGATTTTAGCGATTGTAATCCCCTTGATGAAAAGAAATTCGGGTTAGCGGGCACCATCACCGACCAACTACTATCGTTTGTAATTGTTAGGGATATTGTTGAAGGAGATGGAAATTAATTAAAATAGAAAAGATAGAAATTAGAGACAAGGACAGATTAAGGATGTTTTATGGAAAGTAGATGGAATTGTTGCGAACTGAATTGTTTTCTACATTTATGTAATCGCGGTTGTGCGTTTAGATTTTTAATGATTTAATTTCATTGAAGCAAAATAGTTACTACCAAAGTCTTGAAAGTTCTGATACATTTTTAGATTTAGGTTTCAAATACTATCAAGTACGATCATGTCAGTCGAGATTCACTACCAATTCAGCACCAATGAAACTATAAGGATTTGTAAGGATGAAGGTTTCCATAAATATTTATTCCATAATATTAGATATCTTCATATATATATATATATTTATCGCGTAAATTTTTAACGTTTTTGCGTTATATGAATTAGTACTTATTTCTATTAGTTAGATCTGTCATCGTTTACGTAGATTCGGCAGAGGATAGTTCAGAATGTGAAGAGATCGATGCCACCCAAGTGATCATCCACGATAGCACTCCGCAGACACCAGTGATACAACGACGACATCGGTACGTTTCATGTCTAACAATCGAACGTGAATTCCGAAACACACGGATGCTTGATTGTAATTAAGCAATTTTCTTCAGGGACAACGACAGACCACAACCCGACGGCTACATTCCGGTAAGTTTTACCAATTAGGGGATTTTGCTCCCCTTTCGCTTTCTCCGAGCTTATGACATCGAATTAAAGGCAACGACCAACGGTACGGACAAATGGCGTTCTTTCATTTACTTTTCTATCTAAAGCATTTTCCTTATCGCAAATTCTTTGGGAATTTTGAAAAGCACGCAGAACCGTCTCTCTACCGTACCATGCTACTTGAAGTTTCATTACTTTGCCGTTCCGCGCGAAAGAACGGCAGGGGAATGTGAAACAAGCAACAAAACTTTCGTCTCTTTCGTTTCTTCCGCAACCTGCCAGCGAGACGCGCGGGTTCTTCGCGCTGTATTCGCGTGCAATTCTTTTCATGATCAGTAGCTGAAGAAAAGTAGTGTGTAGGTGGCCGTGGATAGGAGGACGAGTACTCGAAAAAAAAGCCAGACGAACAAAGACGAGAAGAGGGTAGACATCCAGGGGAGGAGTGGCAGCGCGCGCGACATTATTGTTTCTCATGAGGGATGTGCGAAAAGAGAGACCCTCCTTTACTCCAGACACCCCTTTTCCTCTCTCTTTCCTCCTTCTTCTTTTTTTCTTCCGTTTTGCACGTAAAGTGCTAACAACAAAGGGGTCTCCTCTTCTGAAGTCACTTCCCTCTTGCTCGCAACTATCCTCGGTGTCGTCTCGGAGCAGACCAAATTCTCAATTACGCGGCGGTAACTCTGCGAAAACTACGAAACTATCTTGAAGTATCTTGCAATTTTTCTACACACCGCATAGAATTACGGTACATTACCGTGGAAACGGAACGCGTGAAAATGATATTGCTTCTTGATGGAAATATTCTCGACTATAGAAAGAAACTCAACTTTCGTGAAACTAAAGCGTCATCGCGACGAGCTTCATTCGTAGACTTTTTTCAATTAGAAAATTTCCTGCATATGTCTATGAATAATGGTATCAATCTACGATGACGTATATCAAAACTTACATCGACATAAAGATGTAAAATTCTAAAAGTATTGATCGAAGAATGGGATTAACTTACAATAATAACGCGTACGAGGAATCTTTTGTCCTCTCGTTTCCCAGTCGACGAGTCACTCATATTTTCCCGGAGCACTATAGAATTTTATCGCAACGGTGGCACCCTCCTGCACGAGCTACCTCCCATCACGTTTCTATGGATCCAACAGCCCCTTTTGTGAGCTTGTCACCCTCGTGGGATCTCGTAGTAGCGGGACAACAATGAGCACAGCCGCACTTACGGTTACGCTCTACGTGCTGCGCCAGCTGATTATTTTTTCACCGCACAATTACCATCGCTGCCGTTTCATTTGGTACCTCCGCATCCGCGCCATCTCCTCTTTCTCTTTCTCTCCCTCTCTCGCTCCCCCCCTCCCCCTCTCTCTCTTTCTCTCTGTCTACTGAAAACCATCATCCTCTAAAACAACGAACCACCGCATGGACCCTCGTGTTCTCTGGCTATCCTTGCGGAAAAATGAAAAGAAAGAGAAAACGAGAAAGACAGGAACAACTTGAGGTCTAGAACCCCATAGGAAACGGGTCACTTCGATCGGCTGAAATGAAGTTTGTCTGACGACAATATTGTGGATTTGTGGCCTTTTTAGTTAGAAACCACCAAGTTCGTTTACGACATGTACGCATGTTTGTTCAGGACGTTTTTATTGGAACGAGCACGCGGTCTGTTTCTTAATTCTTTTCCCTACCAGAGAAAGCAGAGTTCCCTTGTGGAAGGGAATGGGTCGCAAATTGGGTGGAGTTGGGAGAGGTAGTTTTACGAAAAGAGAATGTCCACAAATTTTTTTTCGTTATGTTTGAATTTCAGGAGAGTAAAAGATGTATTTCAGCTTTTTTTTAGAAAGTTTCATCTTTCAGCGATGTAATAAAAATTTTTGAATTAGTTAATACTCATTGAGCAAAGACAAATAAGTAAAGACAAATCATTTTTCACAATATCAATTCTGTTATGTTGTGAGTCCAGTTTCTCACTTACTCAAAATTGAAAAATTTATTTAACTACATTTTAGTAAACTACAGAAGTTTATCAATTTTTTTTATCGATATTTGGCACAAGTTTTTATTTGTATACATTATATATGGTAGGAATTAGAAAGAAGAAACGATAAATAGGAAAATATATAAGAGAATAGTGGGAAAAATATATTTATTATACTATTTTTTAATGCGCTATTGGAACTTTCTTGGGTAATGATAAACTAACGTAATACTAGCACTACTCTGCAATTATCTGCAAATGTAAACGTGAGAAATATTACTTCAAAATATCTAGCACGGCTCAGTCATTATTTTATGCATATGTATATCTAAATTTAACTTTTGCATCAGTGTAATGATTCATCGATTGGTTCATTCGAAGGTATAAGAGATGATCGTCTAAATTGCTTCCGTATGACGACGATTAATTAATCAATCAACGACAATAACTTCTTAACATGTCCTCAAACTTCTTTGATGTAATTAATCCGTCGAAGATATAAAAAAAATATAATATACTCAAATAATAAGTGAACAAAGCTTTTGATAAGAGATAAGTACATTGGGGAAATGAAATAATACTTTATATTTTATAAAAAATAAAGAATCTGCAAAGTGTTAATGTATCGACAACTGTATTCTAAAATACGCGCAGAATTTACAAATTTTATAGTCCACTATAAATATTAAATATTTAAAGTAAAGAGTCCCAAGATCCTCGAGCGGCAGTGTACATCCTTAATGGCATAATCCTGACAAACTTAACGATTCCGAATACCAACGGATTATTTTTAATCGGATCGCGTTGTCCTACGAAATTACGTTGCCCTAATGGATAATGGTAAACAGCAATTTTTTTGGCAATAAAAAGCAGCAAATATTGTCTGAAGGCGTCGTTTCAGGGTGTCCTTTGTACACGGGACGGAATAGGGAGGGGGTTGACCGCGTGGCGGCGCCACCGTCGCCTCAGTGGCGACAGGTGTCCGCGGCGTTCAGTGTCGCGGCGGCCGCTCGCGAGCTAACTCATGTTGTTCATTGTGTATTCTTTCGTTCTCTTCTCTTCTATCTCTCTCTCGTTGTCCAGTTTCACGATTCCGCGTTGCTCTCGTCCGGCGTGTCGTCGATTAATGTGTGCACTTTGACGAGTGCCGTACGCGATCGCGCGGGCTAAGGTGACGCGCGTTTCCGTGCGCGGGAAGCGCGCGTGTCGTTCGCGCTCACTCGAGCTGAGTTTTTGTCGCGCAGACTCCGGGCTTCGATAGTTCATATATATATATATAAATATATATATATCGTTCTTCTTCCGATTGCTGCACCAAACATTGGCTTCAAAAATCGAACATCAAGAGTACGTTCGATGTGATCAGGAGCGATGCGTTTCGATGATTGACCGGTCGGTGTCACAGGTAACCTGAAATTTTTCATCCACATATATTAGTTTTTCGACGCACGTTCGAAAGTGGCATTAGAGGAGCTGTCAATTTAACGCGAACGTGTCATACACGGAAATTGTTCGCACGCTTCTCGAGGATATTCCAATCGATACCTCTCCGAAATGTCGAATGTCTCGGCTGGTGTGGACGGATTGCCGGACCACGTTATTTACTTTGGAGGTTAGGTTAGTCGTGCGGCGTTTGAAAGCAGATCCGGTTTTCGAAGTCAATTTTTTCAGTCAGCATCTACTCCGACTATCTAGCTCGATTATCGATTAACTATCGTGATTCGTCGAAACGCGAGACATATCGATAATCGATTTCTACGACGATTCAATGAAACGATTTTATGTACGTTGAACGATAATACATTGTACATCTATCGCTGACCAAGTTTTTTTCGTGTTATTGACTGAGTACGCAGTCGAGCTCGAGCTGTTTATCATTTCGCGTGCTTCCTGGAAATGGCTGAAGTTCCAAGAATCCACTCGAAAGGGAATTTGTATGTATTTCTAACGAAAAGTCGACTCGCATATAAAACAGACGGAGAAAGCATCGAACGGGCTCGGTGAAATTCCTTCGATAGCGGGATACCGATTCGGCGAGCATACCGAGAAGTTGGCACCGGCCACCGAACGCACCAAGTTTGTCGCCCGGATCCGCGCGAAAACATCGGTTCGCCGGGGATTTGTTGATTCAGACGAGTTTGGAAATCCTCTTAGGCACGATCTTACGTTACGATCGCATCTTGATCGTGAATCTTTCGTCGACTACAGGCACGATTACATTCGTGGCATGGCGCAGACTCGTTTTCCCTTCTGTCTTCCTCCCCCTCGTTTCCCTTCTTCCTTCTCTCGCCATTCTCTCTCTCTCTCTCTCTCTCTCTCTGCCTTCTATCGTCTCTGTCTTTCCTAACTACTATCCGTCTTTCTCGCTTATTCGGTACTTCTTTCTCTCTCTCTGTCTCTCTATTCTCCATCTTTCTCCTTTTTTTCTCTCCTGTAAGCACCATCGAGCCGGTTCGCAGAAGAGCTAGCCCATGCAACGGGTAAGAACAATGCGAATGAGAGAGGATGACAAGACTGGCTGGCATGCGTGAATAATTGACACTTCGTAAATTCATTCCCTACGGACGTCGATTCACTCCGAATTTTATCCTCTGGACGGAATACCGGCGTAACGCGTGGTTCACGAAAACACGAGGATAATTCGACTCGATCGAATTTTTGTAACACGGTCGAATCAGCCGCGCTCCGAATCGGCATTGCGATTCGCTGGACACCGTGTAGAAATTCGCGTCATGCGCGCTGCATGGAAGGTCGATGTTTTTATATCTCTCACGCGTGAGATAGGTTAGACACGGCGTTCTTACGTGTACACGTTTGTACGTGTATATTATGTATATGCCGAGGGAATTAGCGTACAGTAAAACTCCGTTTATACGAACTTGCGAAGATAGTTTATATAATTGGAATGCATATATTAAGCCTGTAACGGCCGGCCGATGCTATTGTACCACCGTCACGTGGTTCCCCACGTTGATGACGTTATTGTAGCGCCATGTGAATTTCAGCAATTCTCACTAAGGATCATCAGAAAATGAATTGCGATAAGATTCCATACATGCGATCGTTTGTGTTTATTCACATAGATACTTAGTACTTTTACTTTCTTAATTTTTGCAGGTTCATAGCTGTCTAACGATCGTTTCTTTGTACATAGCGAAAATCACATTTTAGAAATTCTTTATAAAATTTGCCAGAGTCTGAATATAATAGCAGTCGGTCGTTATAGCGTTAATAAGAGTCCACTAGTTCTCCTTATTACTTGCGAGTTTTCGTAATAGGAGTTTTTGCATCAGCAGAAGTTTGTTTAATTCTCAAGTACTATAAAGCGTTTAATAGAGCGAGACTGCTCCAATTTTCATTAATTATCTTATATCTTCATTTTATATTCTTCGATACTATTGTTGAATTAGCTCTGAAACTTTTTATTATTAATATACAAGATATGCAAATGCAATAAATATTATAAATAAGATTTTCCATAAGTTTCAGCGTCTATAGTACTCAAGAATTAACTAGATACAATGAAAAAATGGAGCATTGTTTCATAGATGTCTTCATAGATTTCATTCGCCAGCACTGTTCTCGATTACGGTGAAATTTATTGGTTTTGATAAATATCACTATGCAGAATAATTTAGGTTTATCGTGTCGATGGGGTTAAAGAACGCGCGGTATGTTCGTAACCTTGCAGGTAAATGAAAATTATCTCTTCCAATTTTTCCACTTTCGGTCTCGACAAGCCGACAGACAGAGTGAAAGGAAAATCTAAAGGTCGTCGACCGATTGAAAATGACGTGGTTTCTTGCTCACCTGGTCGTTCAGAGTCAAAGGTTGTTACAGTTCCAACATTGCCACTTTCGCACGCGCGGACCACAAAATTTATTATTTCGTATCACATTGTTGAATGTTTATATGCATTTGCAAATTCTCATTCGTTGCTATCAACTGACCGAGTAAAGAAAAATTTACGTATTTCTATCTCACTGTGCCATCGAAGAAATTCACGTTACCATTAAATACCGAATTTCCAGATACGCATTCCGAATCGATCGATGGAAGAACGCGAAAAGCTACGGAGACAGAATAGCGGCGCTTTTTTCCCCCGTCACGAATCTCCATCGTCGCTCGGACGAAAATAAATCGGCAGCTTTCCACTCACGCTCTCTCCTTCCTTCTCTCTCTCTCTCTCTCTCTCTCTCTCCCTCCCTCCTTCCCTTTCTCTCCCCTTTCTTATAAAACAAATTCACGAACGGACGACGAGAAGCGACGACGAGAGAAGGTGGTCGGTAATAGAGAAAGAGAATATCGGTTCGCCGCGATCAAGGTATTCACGTGAGCCTCTGTTTCGTCGTCGGAGCCGGTAGACGCGAATGGAACGTGAGGAGGAAGAAAGAGACACGGCGAAAAAGGAACAGCGGGCCGACGCGGATGGTGGAGACAGCGTCGCACGAGAGAGAAGGAACGAGAGCAAGGTTCGTTTTCTCGGTTGGTCGTAGCCGGCGACTCGAATGAAAATAAATCGGCGGTACGACGAACTGGTTCGTGCGTTCGCGTAAAGCGGTCGTGCGGTCCGGCAAAAGAGAGACAGAAGAGAAGAAAGGAGGAAGAAACGTACATATATACATACATATATACACGTACGTGCATGCGCGCGCGCGCGTGTGTGTGTGTGTGTGTGTATAGTACGCGAGCGCGAGTGAGAAGAGGGTAGGACTGTGCGCGCGACGCGAAACAAGCCTGTGTGTTGCCTTCTTTGGATCCTGGGGGGGAAAAAAGGGCCCTATCGGACAACAATCGGCCGTTGCGACCGAGATACAGAGGGGCCGCGAGATGTCTCTTACGTGTCGAGTCCAGTATCTGAATGACGTGGATCCGTTCGCCTATGCGAGCTCCTACCCGGAGCCACCTAGGCCGCCTGTGCACACCTTCAGCGCGACCTTGCCACTAATTAACCAGCTCGCAGCGGTGCATCGACTTCTACGGGCGCCTCACAGGGTGAGTTCATCTTTCTCGCTTAGGGAACGACAAGCGTTCCTCTTAATTCATCGTTTATCGAGAGGATCGCGAGCGAGGATCACGGCGAGTTAATGCTCCGTCAGCAGCCCTATCTGTCGTCAAAGTATAACTCGTAGAATTTTCCGCTCGCCGCCAACGACGTGCTTCATTGCTTAACGCTAGAACTATTGACCGAAACCGGTCGATATGATCGTTTAAATTATATTTCTCGTTATTGATATTTTATAGATGCGAAACAGTGTATTTTTGGAGACTCGAACGATTCTTCGTAAAGTACGCAAATAAAAGCTCGTGTATTCTGCTGTTGCGTTGTAAAGATTTTCTGCTTCTTTTACTTTAACGTCTCTGATGGAAATTTTATGCTTTAGTCGTCGGTAGTAGTTCGTTTTTAGAAAAATGCAATTTTTTTTTTTTTTGTCACTCTGTTTTTATCATTCTTGTTTCTTTCGCCTCTTTCGAATGATTTAACGATTAGTCTCTTGCATCGCTCAGACGTTAGACGTTGGGCTTAGCTGAGAGGAAATTCAACGACACGCGTAGGCCGGTTAGAACGAACGATGGCAGATATGAATTCTAGTGGTACTGTTGCGAAGATTTATTAAAAAATCAGATTGTGTCGTTCGGATTTAGACGATTCTGTGTGATGTTGATGGTTGTTGTACTTGGTTATATATTACACGTGGTTACACGACGTTATCACTTGATAATATCTTTGATATTCTAAAAGATAGAGCACGATACAATGATACAATGAGAATTTTACTTGAGAGAAAAACGATACGTCAGTTAATTTACTTCAACTCATTGTTAGAATCCGAGGACTCGTAATTGTCACGATTAATTTATTCGGTAGAATTGTAGATGTATATCAGTGATACATACAACTGTCGAGTCACGCGCTACTACAGAAGATTAATTAATTATACGGTTCTCTCTTGCCAATTTCCATTTCGAGAAACGAAGTAGAAAATAGCACTGCCTATCTCAAACATCAACTTTGAAACACATTATCATTACGCGCAAGCGTTAAATTACGACGAGCTTCTGACAAAGTTAATTAATCACCGCTATTAAAGCGTCTTTCAAAGAAATCGTCGAGCAGGTTCGTCATCTATCGTTTACGGTCCTCTCGATAAGCGACAATGACGAATAGGTACGAAAAGAATGCCACGGCTGGTGTTTAAACAAATGTTTCACGATAACGGAGAAATATGGCGCGGCTGCTGGTATGGTAATGCGAGAAGATCCATCTGTAACGGAACCTCTTTGGAGGCTGCAGAAGGACAGGAATTATTCTCATCGTCAGACAGGATTCTCGTTTAATGCTGCCACTTAGAGCATCAAGGATTCTCGAGACCGCAGAAATTTCCCGCCAGGGACAGGTTTCCCTTTTACCCAACCCACCCTTAACGCCTGCCTCCTCGCGTAATACGTACGCGGAAATATATTTATATCCCTGGACAAAATCGCGCCGGATAGAGATGAATTTTCTTTCCCCCGGATGTATTAATATTTATGAAATCCGCTTCGATACGAACCGAGGCGTAATGTATGCCTGGAAATTTCTCTCAAATAACTCGAGTTACCGCGGAGGAATATTCAAATTGATTTTTTTTTTTTTTCCTTTTTGCTTTTGTTGAGGCCCGCGAGAAAGTACTTACCGCGATGACAACTTTATCAGGTCATTTCCTAAGTAACGTAGCCGCTTGTATCGCACTTTGAATTTCTCAGATAAACTTGAGCGGTGATTATGCAAATTTACGGTTAACTATTGGAGAAATTGCAAATTACACTCGCACAGAAGTGATTAATATTAATGAACAGACCGCGGACGTTCATGCAAATTTTGATTTTTATGAATGAAAGCAGATACGACGTGTGTAAAAAAAAAAAGAACCTCTTCTGTATAATCTTGCGTGTGCACATTCGTACATTTCTGCACGTTTAATTCAATTTTCCATAAACGCAGTCTGCTAATGAAATTTTATTACTAGCTTGAACCTTGACAGTAGCTTGAATATTTAATAAAGAGCAATGAAATAGTTTGCGTCGAGATCTCTCGACCGTAAAAGAACGAAGGAAATGACTTCGATTTCATTCAATTTCGAAGTGACGGATACGAAATTTCCTTCCTGAATTAAATCTAAATCAAATGTCAGGCGATAAATTCTAGATTCACGTCCGTCTAGCCACGTCGTGCCCTAAATTCTGAAGGAATGTACCGAAACACATTGCACCCGTGGAATGTCGTAAATCGTTCCGAAACTTTTTACCAAATCACTTTGGAAGTATTTCTACTCGCTGATCTCCCCTGGAGCACCGATTAGATTAATTCCCAATCAGAGTACCATTAACCGAACTACCCATCCTGAAACTTTCCTCGAAACCACGTCGACCGGTATCACGACGTTAGCTCGCCGACGATTTAAGACGACCGGTGATATTACATCGAATCGGTAGAACGGGGGTACGGATGGTATCATAAATTACATCGTCGCTGGTGGAAAAATAGAGGGAAACTATGGGTCGGATGCGAGGCTGCGAACGATGCACCAGCATCGGCTGCAGCGTTTTGCCGAACTTCACCTTGGGCCTGAGTAATTCTTCAAAATTTATTATTAGATGTCGGTCGCGCGATATCGAGGCAGCGATTGCACGCTTCTCAAAGTCGTCTGGTCCGGCTAACTATTATAAATCGACGTTATTAAGCACCTAGCCAATGGAGAAATATACGCTCGGCGTATCGGGGGGACGGCAGAGAAGGGAGGCGAAGAGAGAAAGAGAGGCAGACATCATAAATTTCGCGCGCGTAACTATATTCATTAATGGCCAGAGAATTTTATGGGATCTCCTCCGGTTGTCGTTGCTGCTACCTCCTCTCTCTTTCTTTCTCTCTCTCTCTGTTTCTCCGCGAGAACCCGATTGCGTATAGCTGCGTGGCGTTCGTGGCTTCGCGACCTGGCACGTTTACGTGTTTCATTCATTGGATCGCGCGAGCGTGCTTTGCGTAAACGCGAACGGCATATACATACGTGCATACATACGTGCATACATACGTACACACACACGCATGTGCACACATACATAGGTGGCTGAAGCCGCGATCTCGCGGGTAGCTGCGGCTTCGTGCATTCGCCACGAGGCTTATCTTTCGGTGATTGTTACCGCTCGCTCGCCACGTACTGCACGCGCGTTAATTAATATCTAGCGTAGGAACGCTGAATGTGTAACGAACAACGATCGATGGCGGCTAATTTTTATTTCCATCCTTTACGAGACGTAAGGAGTGTTTCAACTTGTTGTCTCATAACATCGAATGACGAACGTAGTACGAATTGCGATTTTTATCAGGCAGAAATGACAAACTGTAGCCCCGTGAAGTTTGAACTACAACAAACTAATGCATACTGAAAGAAATTGAAGTCTCGCGGAAAGATTCTTGACGGTCAGACTCTGTTGGAGAAAGGAACGATTTGATTCATTTTGTTTGCTGTTATTAACGCGGGATGGAATGTATTGTACAGAAAGTGCAAACAGAGTATCACAGACGGGAGTTACTGTCGTGGAACATGAGAGAAAAGAGCAGTCGGCTCGGGAGTATAAAGAAAGAGTGCGACAGCTTGAAACTAAAGAGTGAAGCGACAAATTTGTGAAAAGTGAGGGAGAACGATGGGTCGGACGTTGTTTTCGAAAAAGGAGTTGAAAAATTGACAGAAAGTAAGAAAATATAGCGTGTAAAATTTTATACATTTTTTTAAAGCTCACAGTCCGTGACGCAAATTTATTTGCCTTAATAATTTAGATATTCCTCTGTTAGAATGAAATATTTTACTCGTAGAGAGAATAAAGGGTAACAAAAGATTCTTCGATTTCTTCGCTCGCGCAACGTTCTAAGAGTCGAACACTAGTATAAACAGTATAAACAGGTTTTCGCTCCAATTTATCACCGCGCGAGCGTTTCATCTCGTTTGCTTCCTCCATCGTGGATGGAAGCTTCGTTCCCATTAAGTACGAGCAACGTTCCGATATTCTGTTTCTACGTTTCTTCTCTCTCGCAGTTTTCATCCTTTCTTCGGTTACCGAGACTTCAAAGTCTCTTCCAGTTAAAATGGAATTGACTCCTCTTCGCGTTGTGTGCATATCGGTAAAAACTCCAGCTTCAGCGGAGGATTGCTTCAATTTGCGCATCTGAAACTTCTTCGTTTCCAGTTAATGTTACCGGAACGACTTAAAACGTTACCGGCCGACGATCCAGTTTCTCTAGAGGTGACTCTAGACTCCCAAGGTCTGCTCGTTAGCTCGCCGTGTGAATCGTAGAACTCGTTGGTCGCTGGCTCGTTACACGGTGTCGGCTATCATTTTGACAGACACCGGTGGAACCGTGCTCACGGAAGGTCGGCCGGTCGGTCGCGTCGCGGTCGCGAGAGCGGTTTTACGATCGTGTCCAGATAGCTTTGTCCACGGTGACGCCTTTGCGGTGCTCTGCTTTGACACGTTGACGCGCTTCATTCACCTAATCGCGCGACCATGCTTTGTGCAAACTATCCAGTGGGAGGACGGTGGTACGTGGTACGTGCACGCATGTCCATTTGGCGCTAGCTAGAATCGGGGACAAACAGTCGGCGAACGAACGATAGACGGAGATACAGACTAGACAGTCCTGAAACGGAGAACGAGTGAACAGTGAGAAGAAACGAGAGGGTCAAAGCAACGGACGGATAGTGAGAGAGAGAGAGAGAGAGAGAGAGGAGGGGGGGGAGAGATGGAAATATAAAGAGAAAAAAGAAAAAGGATAGCCAGGATAGAGAGAGGTCACGCGACATGGGCGCAGAAGCGCAGCGAGCGCAGCGAGCGTGCGCGTGGTTCCTTTGTTCGTGGCACCGTTTCTGGAACAGCCCTTCAGCCGCAACTATTCTCATGGAGGTGCACGGTTAAATGCACGATTACTGCAGTATCGTTGAAACCTCGGCCGGCCACCTTCGTGACTGCACCACTTTGACCCAATTGCGTCGTCGTGTCGCAACGTCGAACAACACGCGGCTGCCAACGGAGGCAGACCGGTCGGTCGGTCGGTCGGTCGGTCGGTTGGTCGGTTGGTCGGTTGGTTGGTCGGTTGGTCGGTCGGTCTGTCTCGCGCTATTCCTTCCGCATTCAACGGGCCAGCCGCACGACCTGTCTCGGGCCAGGTTCGCCACCCGACTCCAAAACGCCATTCTTCCAGCTTGACGTCCTCCGGATTAACATGCACGAACTTTCACCGATCATATTTAGCGCGTCTTCCTTCAGTCTCGACTTTTCGTGATTTTCAGTCGATTTTCTGTCACGATGCTCAACACTTTGGTTTTTCAATGCGAGCTATCGAACGTACAAAAAGGGGTAATTAGAGGATAGAATGACAGAGGTTTCTGCGACAGTTGTTCAATCTATTTCTCCACCTGGAGGGCCCATTCTCCATTAAATAAATATACACTCTTTTTTGAAACTATGTAGTTATAATATCCAATGAGCAACCTGTTATTATCTGCATGACACAAATTGTGTTTAACAGTTTTGTTATTTTGTCACTTTGATTCATCGAAAGCTTCAAATGTATTGGAATTTCAAGCTCGATTATAATTTTCTGCTCTTGTTACCGAAGAATCTGTTGCAATTCTTGCATAATGCTGTACGAGATTTTACTCTAGAACGACGATAGACGTTTACGTTCTTCGGTGGATAGCATCAGGTACATTTTCTCTGAATCTGAACGTAACAGCTTTATTAGTGCCATAGAATCTTGATAAAATTTCTTCGCAGACATCGAATTATCAATTGCGCAATCACCAGAGCGTGGACGTTTGTGTATATTCAGAAATTGCGAAGGTAATTGAAAAAATGAAAGTTAATTTCAGGAATTTCACCACGTTCGTATCAAACACGAATGCGTGGAAATACAGAGTCCGGTAGTCGCCGAATACTTTCTAAAATCCTCTGCCGTTCCCTGCACGTAACTCCTATCGAGCAAAAAAATGATCCAACGTTCTCGCGATCTCGACGCTTCTTCTTGGCCGTTTCCACGAAACCTTTTCTCCTCCTCGGCTTTTTCTCCCTGTACACGTCGAAGCGGATTCGATCGGCGAGGAAATTACGATGCGGTTAATTTTAATGCTTTCTTCGGACGCGGCCCGGTGCTTCTGAAAGATTCGAGCGTTCCGCAGGATGCTGGTCGGTACTCTTTGGGCCCTCCTTCGCTTCGGCAGTTCGCCGGCGACTAACGGGACTGGGAAGCGTTACTCTCACGGAAAAGGAATAAAAAGTACGTTTATGGTCTGGACATTATATACCTATAGGTACCGTGCGCCGGTGTACCGGTTATCTCGCGAACGATGCTCGCTCCTTTCTGCGCAACTTCTCTCTTACCTGTCCTTTGCTGCGGTTAAATTCGGCCTCGCCCTTACCAAACGATATCCTTGACGTGGCTTCAACGCGCGTTTAAAGCCGACCGGTTCACTCGCGGCGGAACTTTTTCCCGCGATTCCAGGGAAAAAAGTTCGACTCGCGTCGGTATAGATGGGAATGGCATTTTTCGAACGGCGTTTGCGATTCTTGTGTTTAGCTCAGTTTATTAGATGTATACACGGTTATTTTTCAAATATTCAAAAGCTCTTGCATCAGTTTGGATTGTATTTTCCGGAACACAAATCATAAAATTTCATTTAGATTGATATTTTTCTATTATTTTGTTTGGATTTATTGTATAGTTTCATTCTAGCACGAGCCTCTTAACAATTTTGTATTTGCTACTTTGTACGTCGTTACGTTTTATTAAAACTTCAATAATAAAATAATTACAACAGTTTGATTGAACAACTACAGCTCGTAGTTGGTAAAAGTTGTACTTGGTTAAAACGTAGGAATAGTTGCTTAAATGGAGATTTATTTCCATATTTAGGAATTAAAATATAATTATTTCCAGTCGAGTTTGTCCGACTATCGTCTATATTTTTGCATCAAAAACAAAAGTATTCGAAAACTCCGCAATGAAGTAATAAACATCAGTTTTTCAAAAAACATAAATTTCTTATCGAAAACACCAACTTTCTCGAATTCTTTTTTACAAGGCAAATCGCATGAAAATTCGCAAGTGAAAGGTATTTCACGATGAGAAATCAGTTTCGGCGAGCAGATCGAAATCGTGTCGTTTATCGAAGAAGGAAGACGGTTGTTTCGTAGGGTAACGCGGTGGCCAGGTATATAAATATTTGGTAAACTGACGTCCTTAGGGAGAGCCGGTGCAACAGTGTGCACGTACGAGCTGTGAAACCGCCTTTTATATTCTTTGACGTTCTCTTTCATAAAAATCTTCTTTACCCTCGCGCATTCTGTCGCGCGTATATGCTAAAGCAGTGCCGTGCTCCGAATTTATGAGCGAGGCTGTACTCAAGAGCCGGAATTTATAGTGCGCATTCTCTCGAATTTATTCCTCGGAAAATGTAACGAGACGCGCTGGTAAATTTACGCGTGTTCGCCGCCGCGATTTTTAACGCGAAACGATAAACATCTTGATCTACGATCGAACGCAGGGGGAATAACTGCTTGAAAAGACTGAACGATCGTTTTGCTCTCACCGCGATCGACGCACTTTGTCTCCGACGAAAACTCGATGATAAAATCCTTTTGATAATTATGCCGCCGTTCTGTTTGATTCGTGAAGATAAAAGATCATTTATCTTTGAGTATATTACAGGTATATTCGCTCGGTCAGAATTTGTGTTATTAAAAGATACTTAAATGTCAATGTACAAAGTTCGAACAAAGCATTTGATCGATGTTTCGTCAATTGTTTTACTCGAAGAAAGAGGATTGTAGGTGTAATTCGAATTTGAGCGTATTTCGATTTTGGATGTACCAGTGAAAAAATTGTCAGAATTGTTAGTTACAAATCGTTGATCTAATTAAAGACTGTTTAGATAAAATTGCACCAATAAAAGAATTTAATGATATAATCTTACTTTGCAAGTATCGAGTACAAAAATGTTATTTGACGGTATTTTCGACGTCATAAACGTCTCGAAAGTTTTATCGAGAATTCGACCATTTTGAAATGCAGATGCACAAATTTCGAATTTAAAATGCATTTTTTTAGTTTTTTCTGATAAGTTGGATCGCAAGAAAGTGCAGGTATGTAAACTTTCTCGAGTATCAGCATTTTGGCGTGCTTATTTTATTGGATTTATAGATAGAAAAGTTCCAGGCTAATTTTGTATTTAGGTACAGAGTAGGTTCGACGAGAAAGAGATGGTACTGTTGCGAAGATAATAATAGATCGATAAAGAAAAATTTATGATATCCTTGAATCGGGTACCGCTCGCAATCCACTCAATAGGGTAATGATTATTCTCTGCTGGCATATTTACGCGTGTAAGTATTAGATGACTTTATATAGGCAATTACTTGGTAGTTAGTAATGCGTATTTATACGGAAAGTTCAGTCAGTTAGTCACTACTTAGTTGGTGGCCGCAATATAATTCAATTCATTACGGTAGTTTACTCTAACAAGCTTAAGACCTTGAGTACTTAATAAATTAGATCTCCAATAATAAGATACGTGCTTTAATTCTGCTTAATCCCGCTAAATCCACGAATTAAATCTGAAGCGATCCTTTGAATTAAGATTAATTCCATTCAGTTGTATTTCTCTACTAGTTCGTACTTAACTATCCGTGCCATGTTGCCATTCGTCAACTAATTCCATTTTCGTAGAATTTCTTGATTATATTCTTGGCGTCGTCTGTTGTTTCTTAAATGCTAACGCGTCGCGATCAGAATATTTATTGATTTATAAGAAATAGGAGATGTTTATTGTAATATCAATGTATATAGTTCGTTGAACTTTATCAATGATCTGATTTTATTAACATCTAATCGCCAACTGCGTCGATTAAACATATTAAACGCATAGAGACGCATTCCCTAGATTCTCAAGTTAACGCGATGGCAAACGCTTGGTTGACTTCGTTTCGACGGACACGTGATCGCGTGCAATTAAACAGTCGAGTCACGGTCGTCAAAGTGCTCGAACCTCTCGAGGCATATCCGCGAGAAATATCGGTCTTTTCCACGGTACGACGAGGGGCGTACCCGCGTTGCGTAACAACGCGTTACAATCAGCTCGCGAGAGTGACGCGCGCATTCCGGCGCGATTGGCCGCTCGCGTAACTCGTCAAGAGCGAGGAGGTAACCTCGACCGGGGGCTCGATTTCGTGGCAAATAGAGCGTGCGCCGGTCTCGTCGCGCGCGAAGATCAGTACCGGCGCACCGGTTTCCGGCAATCCATTTTTTCTCTCCCCCTTCCCCCCCCCCAGCCCATCCGGCATTCCTATTGAATGGTAATGGAGAGTTACGATTGCGATTTACGGCGGCGTTATACTTGGGAGGCTGCGAAATTTCGGTTTTATGGCCGACCGGCTTATCGTGCCGCGCGGCAATGGACTGCGAAGTGCACCGTCGCTGCCGTCGTGCCACCGAACGATACACCGAAAGAGACGTAAATCACCCGCGGCCGCATTGGGACCCGCCCGTCTCACGGGATTCCGTCGTTCCTTTTTCTTTTTTCCCTCGCCCGTCTTCATTCGTCCGCGTCGTTGACTCGCGTATCCGTATCGTTGTTATCATCTCGATGATAACAATATCTGTCATTGTTTGCGCGTTTGTATAATATTTGCAGACGTTGGCGTGTCACTTGTTAAACACTTTGATTGGGCAGTTGTTGTCAATCTGTGGCAGATGATACTTGTTCGAGATTGAACATCCACGATACTAGGAAAATTGTGGATGTAATACAGATTCTGTTCGCGCGCGTCTGTAGCGTTGTTGGTTGGAAATCGTACCGATTCTAAACTCGTAAGCCGAAGGAAGGCACGGACGCTCTCTCGATGCCGCTTCCTCCTTCGACAAAAGGCGGATGTGTTTCGCACGTATTCGGGAAAGTTCCACGCCTCAGCCGAACGATCGAGGGCCTAGTCTCTACCGTAGAACAAACCTCAGCCAGATGACCAGGGTTTTATGGCGGCGACACAGACCCGCTCACAAACCGGGGAGCATTGCGGCATGAAAAACTCTCCCGAACAGATTCTTTTCTTTCTTTTTTTTTTGTAAAAATTTTTTTCTTGAGATATTGGGATGAGATTAATCACTGACAATGAGACGCAGTACTGGAAAAGACAAAGAAAAGAAAATTCTTTTTTTCATAGCAGTTCTGCCTAGATATCTCGGTGTTTCCTCGGAACTGTAGCCTTTTACACTGTTGCTTTTCCTAAAATACGCAGTTTATTGGTCCTTGTTGCAAAGCTGAGGCCAGGCCACTTTCTAAACACACTTTTGTAAACCTTTTGCCAACGTTTTCAAATATCCATACTCTTTTACAATCGATTCGATAAATTCTAATAACAATTCAGAATTATACATTCGCGTTCTTCGTGTATCTTTGAAATTTTTGTTAACTGTTCAAATTGTTTATAAACGTTCTTCTTGAGCCACTTATCACTGGAAACTGAACTTTGGATAAATCTGATGTTCGCTCGTGTATATTTAAAGAATATTTGTTGTAATTTATTTCTTTAGTGACAGGCGGTAGGATTTGGAATTATCTCAACTTGAGCCAACTTAATTCGGTTTGGTGTGCGGGAGTTTTTTTTTCAAGCATCCAGTTATTTCGAACGATTATGAAGGATACTTACGGTTAATGGATGGATAGAGGCAATCAAGGTAATAAAAATTGATTCGAAGCAGCGATTGTACGTGACAATGGGATTAATAGGCCTGGCTGGATGGATTTTTAACACGGGTTAAACGCGACACTTCGAGGGGAAGGAATTAATTGTCGGCTGGATGGCTCGGTGAAACTGACGTGCTTTATTCGTCAGGTTATTTTCTCCAATTAAAATTATTCGGTCTATTATCTAATCCGGTTATTTTAATGGGAGGATATCGATACAAATAAAATTTCAAGAAGACGATCGTTCCTAATTCTCTTTCTAAGTTTGTGAAATTGAGACACTGACAGCTGATGAAAGATTCCAGTTGACTGAAATGTCAGATATTTAGTGCAGAAACGAAATTACAACTATAATATATATTTTGATTTTCACTGAAAATTATTACACTTTCTGCATAAATTATTTATAAATATCTTTATACGTCGGATCCGGCTTGTCTCGGATCGGTACTAAAGCCGAATGTCGTTGGGAACGGACGAGAGCAGACACGAAGGATCCACTTCGGGTCTCGTCCTTTTATTCTTGGCGTCGTGCGATCGTTACAATCGTCGGCGATTGTAGTCACTAGTCGCAAAAACAAAAGCTAAGGTAAACGGTTGAAAAACGGTTCGGGGCGTTGTTTATGAACGACTTTCTCCGGAACAATCGTTCCCTACTGCGCGAACCGATCGAGCGCCGTACATCAAGCTCGCGCAGTCACCGTTCCATCATCGTCTCCCGACATTTTTTTATCTGAACGTCCGCGGTCTGGCGGACAAAAGGAGTCGCTCCGACGATCGAAAGAAATACCACTAGACTGCACGACGAGGAAACTTTCTTTGGCACGGTGTTGATCACGATTCTCAGATCGGCAAGAAGGAATAAATTAGAAACAGAAGTGAAAGAGTAACGGGATGAACGGGCTCGAACGTTTAAACAATGGGATAGAATCACACGAGGAGAGATTAAAAGTGGGAATTGGTCTTTTGCTGAGAGGATTGGATTCTTTTCCTGTAGCAGAGGTCAATGTCACGTGTCAACTGCTCGCCTGTTATCCGTATTTATGTTATTTTGTCAATTATATTCGGTTTAGTGAAAAATTCAAACTGTAGTATGAAACAAACGTTTCACGAACCTCGAGGTAATTTCAGATAATTCGGTCGGTTTAATCGAATCGTTACCACGAATTCAGAAGACAGTTCGAAATTCGATCAAATAAAAAAAAAAAAAACAGTTTACCATTCGAGTAACTTTGTTCAATACGAGTATTAAACACTTGGTTTAATATTTAATTGGAAAAACACCAGGGATACTACTTTCTCACGTAGTGACTCACACGCGGTGAAGCGAAACACGTAGGAAACGTTTGTCTACCCAGTTTCCAACAATGCCGCGCGCCAGCAGTTAACTCGATTTGCTCCGAAACCGAGCAACGTGGGTCTCCTCGAGCGACAACTCGGCCCGAAAGTCCATTCTCTACACGTTCTCCCCCGAAACGAATTCCACCATCGCGTCAAGAATCACCGCTGTTGAATGAAAGTGGATACTCACACACGTCGGTGTGTGCATGTACACAGAGTGTGGAGAAGTGACATTCGTGGCGGAATGCAACCGGGAGGGCCGTACTGGTTGGTTAGAACTATAAAAGACCCGACCGACTGATACTACAGCCAGCTACACTATGTGCAGTTAAGGGAGATGGAGAGATAGAGTATGCTGCGAATACTGTTGGCGAAAACGTGGAGAAATTATGAATTGATCGTTTGTACAGGGATCGTGTCGATGTGTCGCGAAACTTTGCCTGTTAATTAGGCTCTTGTGCGAATGATTTCTTACGCATCGAGTAGTGGGAATTGAATTTTACGTAAAAGAAATGTTTTCTTATATTATTATATTAGGTACTTTGACACTAGATTTTAATGTTTATTATATTTGAAAATTAAAGGCACGCAGAACTCAATTTTTTTTCAACTTAATTGTTGATTAATCGACGTAGAAAATTTTCACAGACTTTTAGGAAAGTGTTGAATCGTTGATATTTACCAAAAGAATTTCCTTTCGCATTTAGGACATTTGTTAGAAAATCTTTAAAACGAATCTGTTCTATCGTATTCTATCGCGCTGCGATGGAACGAAATTAACATTGCGACATTGCCGTAATTGTCTTAAACGGGACCTTCCTTCTCATCAGATCATCCGTTTCAATAAATACAGTTCAACGAGTTCCGCTTTTCCAACGGCTATTTTACAACTGTAATTACTTTCGACGTAAATATCGCGCTGATAATGTCGGGGAAATCAAATTGAGAGCCAACTTGAGAGCGAGGCACGTGGCACATGGCACGAAAATAGTTGGTAACGATGTCACAGGTGTCAAACGACTTCAGAGCTCTAGTTCCGTAGAAATGACGACTGTATTTTTAGAAAGGAGGATAGAAAATTTATTAATAACGACGACGATAATCTGTGTATTATCGATAAAGCAGTGATACAAATTTGAAAGTCAACGTTTCTTCACTCGCGCTACTTTTCAATATTACGATCGTTTTCGGTAGTTTTCACTTTTCGTTCGGAAGAGCGGAGATTTAACAGAGTGGAAAAGTCCTGTGAATTTCTGCGATTATCCATCCACAGACAAATTTAATCTTGAAGAGTCAGCTTTTCAGTCAGCGAGCTACGTTCAGAAGGAGTAAACAGTCATTACGTTGTTATTTGCTAATTAACGTAACGTGCGGATTTAGTTTTCGACTTCCGGCACGTCTACGAAGGTTCAGAAGCCTCGAGTATGTTGAAGATTCGATTGCAAGTTTCAAAATTCGCGCGCGACGCGTTTCTAAAAAGAAGTTCACATAAATGTTCGAACGTTTTCGCGCGGAATTCTAGTTGACTGCAACGAAAAAAAGAAAAACAAAAAAGAAAATATCCCGGCTGTGTGAGTTAACGCTTGCCGACGCTTCATAAATGGCGTCATAAATATCCCCGAGTTAAATCAATTTGACCCGTGGAAAACGCGCCAAGTTTCACCAATTTCCGTGAAATCGTTATTTACAATTTTGACGCAACAACCAGGCCCCCGAAACAACGTACCGTGAGATTACTTTTCTTCGTTACGCGAAAAAGTTTCTCGGCGGCCGCGTCGTTTCTCGAACTTCTCGTTTGCTCTGTCAGTCGGACGAGATCCGGGTTTCCGTGGGGGTTGTTGCTCGGAATCGCGGGGGAAGGTAGAAACTGAGAAAAACTGGCAGAAGCGAGCCTCTGTCAGTGAAAAGTTATTCGCGTTCTTTGCGCGTTCTTCGTTCGACGATTCGTGCCTGCCGGCCTTTCACATAGGCTGTTTCATGCGAGTCCTCTTGTCCTTTCCTCTCTCATCTTTCTCTTCGCTTTACACGTCTACAAGAAGGTGCGTGTAAACTTGTCGTACACGATTTTGTATTTCAATTCCGATATCGAGCATAATGTTATAAGTGGGCAAACTATTATAACGCGTTCTCATAAAAATACGGTGTAACTTCAGAAGAAAAATATCGTAGAATCTACTCAAATTACGTAATTTTGAGAAAAGATAAGCTTCTCCCCGAAAATTCTGCGAGTCTTCGTAAACGAGAAAAACTTTCTCTACTAAATCAAATCTACCACGGTCTTCTCTTTGCAACGATCTCTCAAAATTTGTTGTACGATTCTTTTTTTTCTAGTTCCTTGTAATTTTTTTTCGAGTATACGGACAGTTTCCGAATTTATTGCACGTTACATTCAGACGAGCAGCAGGTAAGGAGCAGTTTGGCGAAATTTTCGCCCGGAAGGAGCGTCCTCGGCCCGTTCATAAATATTAATAAAAACGCTTCCTAGCGAACGACAGGGGGCGAAAGAAAAGGTTAGGAAGGTAGAAGATGGTACGAGAGAGAAGCGTAGTTGCAAGTTGCGACAAAGTCCGGCTGGGGCGATCGATCGATCGATAAAGGCGTCACCGCGTTATATTTTCGGTGGCGCGGAATTAATATTCATGAAGGACGAACATCGCGAGCTGCGGAGAAGGGAGAAATATGACGGACAGGTTGCGGCCGGGTAATGCGTCCGTGGGACCGTTGGCGAAATTATTGCAAATTACAGATTTTTGCACGGGTCCCGGTCGAGGGATCGGTATTTCTGGCACACTCTCTGCCCAGAATCCGGTAATCACGATCTCGTTCGGTGAGAGCGCACCGCTCTTCGTGCTCTCGATCGACCACCTCGCGTGAGATTATTTTTTGGGAAAGTTCAAAGTATAATACTGAGTGTTGGTTAATGACTCGTAACTATTCTTGAAATAAATGTGAAGATGTGGAGAAAATTATAGACTCTGATTAGTTGCTCGAGTGTTTGGAAATAAAAATAAATCTTACCGTGCGTATCTCATTGATCTGATAAAATTTTGATGATGCATTTACCGTGATTTTTCTGTCACTTTTTGCACATCGGCATTCTCTGCATGTAATACGATAGTGTTTCAAATTTTTTTTTTTTTTCGTTGCAATTTCTACGAGTTTTTGATCCAATTATTTTCTTGTCGCAGTTACAATTATCAAGAAAAATATCTTTTTTTTTACGAAGGAAGAAGTAATTTCTAAATTTTCGAAATTAAGTATTTTCCATCCTTTGCTTTGTATCTGGATGTAAGTGACAATTTCTGTTATCGGATGTTAGTTATTTCAACGAAAAAAGATTACGTTATCGGCGAACATTGAATTCCTTTTCGGATTGAAGAAACTATTATTCGATCGACAAAAGTTAGACATTAATGTGTGTCCTTGAGTTGCTATGAAGTAAAAGTTCTAAGAAGTGATTTCAACTTGCTCCATTGAACAGGAGTTACATTTCTTTTCAGTTACATTTTTGCACGGCTAGTCTCTCTCGAAGTAGTTGTCTACAGTACAATTAGACGTACAATGATGTATTTAGATAGAGTCGTTGAAAAGACAGTTTTCAGTCTTTCTTTGATATAAATAATTTACGAAAAAATTTTTATTTTTTTTTCCTGTTAGAAGCAAAGAGTATACCACTTGTACGACATCGTACATGATCATGATTGATGATCGTAGGAAGTAAGATATATTGGAACAAACTGAATTTCTACACGTGGTATCGTGTATACTGTATCGTTGTGTCAATATTTGAATAAAACATTGGCAGCCAAAAGAATGTCGAAGAAAAGAGTGCTAGAAGAGAAAGAAAGCAAAAGGTGTGTATTGGTATTCATCTAGGTCCTTTGTTCAGCTTTGCAAAAATATCACCTTGCGGATTTCATTTTATAGGGTCGCTATCATCCATTGTCGCTAATAAAAGTCAGAAAATTCTTTTGGGGCAATTTTCAAAACGTTTCAAAAACGTAAAAGATGGTCTCCATCTGTAACACGATAAATACGATGTATCTAAAATATTCAAAGTGGTGCATTTATTACGTTATTTGCTAGATGAAACGAATTTCTATTTAGAATCTGTGATATAGTAAAAAATGAAATTTTTTCACCAGTGGCCCCGATTTCCAACTTTCCAAGTTAGTAATTGTCGAATCTTTCTTGTCATTGTAGAGTCCCGAACGTATCAGAAAATTAGTTTTCTCACGATTAATACCCAGAATTTACAAATGTTTTCCTTTCGTCTCTCTGTAAATCGGCGCTTATTATTAAACGTCACAGTCGGGCACAGGATCGTTGCAGTTCCTCTCCGGAGCGAAAGTTTCCGATCCGTGGCCACGGAAATCCGACAAAACACAGCACGTAGACGAGAGCGCCGTGCGCAGGAAGAGAACAATCTGCTCAGACGGACGCTCGGACTCGGGATTAAGGCAGCATGACGCTCTCTAACCTCGTGCACTAATTGCGTTCCCGAACTAACAACGGGACAGAAGGCGAACCGGCATCGGGAGAATCGGCGAACCGCGTAAAATTTCCAGCGAAAACCACCTCCGTCAGTCCACACGGAGCTTCGTCGATCAGCCGAGCGTGGAAAACGCGCGTCGCAGGAAGAGCACATTGGCCTGCCATTTTATTGTCGGCGAATAAATCTCGGTCGTGGCCATCCGCTCTGGCCTCTTGATCCGCAGAAAATTCACGGATCAACGGAAATTCCCACGATAGGCGATTCTTTCTGGCGAAACGTCTGGGACGCGAAGCCGGGGTGGGAACGACGAGGGTCGGATTATTCATGGTCGTGGATTAAAATCGTCACCCGATGCCAAAGGTGCTTGCGTATCAAGCGAGATTTCACCGATCGCTGGATTTTGTTTCTTTTTCCTTTTCTCTTTGAATCGATATTCTAGAAATTTCCTCGAAGCATACATTGTAGCTGTGTAAAGCTTCCATTTAACAGTAGTTAAAATTGTATGAAAATTTTCGATACGGAGTGTCTGCGTTCGAACGTTCGTTTAAACACGAGATTCTCGCACGCAGCTGAGTATTAATCGAGGCAAACAACGATAAAACGATTTTTAACACGCAACAAATCACGAAGGATCGCTACCTGCGGCGTGTCGCTGAAAGCTTTGAGAGCTTGCCGAGTGACATCGATCTCTCTGCTCGTTTGTACTTTCCTTTCTCCTCTTCTTTTTAACCGTTCTGATTTTCGAACAGAGTTCTTTGGTGTGCGAGTTTCGCAATCAGTGATTTTGGCAAATTCATTGGGATGTGAATTTGTCGTGGCTTCGAACCAAGGATTTCCACATCCACTCAGCAATTCTGTGTGTGAAAGGAATACTTTCTGCGAAATTCCTAAATGCTTTACCGGCATTTTGTATTTCCTGTCGCAATGCATCTGCGTCATCGAGTTGTCAAGGAGTCTAATCACACTTTCAACAAATTCTAAAAGTAGTCTACGCGGTTTAAAAGTGAAGTTCGTTTCTACTGAAATTCTCTACACGTTTAAAAATAAATATTCATCTCTTCCAACAGTCACCTCATTCCAGAAGCTACAATACATTAAGCTATAATACTTCTTTTTCTATCAAATTTCCATCGTGAATCACGGTGGTGGCTCCGGCGCGGTAATTACAACAGCGTAATTGAATCCGATTCAATCGGTGGGAAATTCTGATTTAAATCGTTTCGCCGTCCACATCGGAAAATCGTCGACGCTCCCGGATCGTTGTTAATTTCCCCGATGCGTGTCCATCGTTGCGGAACGATGTTATTTCAGATAATGACGCGGTTGATAAATCAAGCCGGGCAGGCACATCGACAAAGAGGAGCAGGCTATTCGACCGATAATCCGACTTCTTGCCCTCCCCGTCCTTTCCCGCGATCTCGCGCGATAGAATTCTCTATTTTTCGACGTTTAGCCCGGCATGATCGACGAGACGGCGAGTCGTTTCGGTACTTGCTCGACGATCCACCTTGAAACTGGATGGTCGCCGGATCCAGTGGAAAAAGGTATCGACATAGTTTCACGTGACGACCGGTACCAGCTGCAAAAAGTCGCGCGTATGCCGACGCGTGCATTCCTCCACCAGCTAGCACGTGTACGTCGATCGGCCGACAATTTCTGTATCGGGTTGATCACTTCTCGATACAAACTTTTTTCCCCGCCGCTTTCTTACTGTTACCTCGCGAGTGTTACCGTTTCGAGTAACATTACACGGTGTTTGCGTTGATATAATTGAAACGCAAACTTTTGTTGCGAGAGCTTTTCTCATAGCTTCACTCGTGGCTAATCCTTGAAAATCGATTCGATCGTTTTGAGATTCCGTCAAGTGTGTAACTTTTCAGTCATTGTCGTCATTGCAGCAATTGTATCTGCAGGAATTTCTCTTTAGATTTTTCTCAAAATTCCCCTTGAGAACTTTGTCGTTACTATATATTTTTGCAGCTAGGTGGAATTTTATTCTCTTCTTGCTAAATTTTACTAAACCAGTAAGTGTCAGTGTGTTTTTCGTACTCATAGTATTTGTCTTTTTGAAAAGACTTGGATTTTTCCTTAATTGCATCTTTAACGACGAACACAGCATTTCGAGTTATATTTAGCACAGTAGTTTACAAAAGTATTTTCATCGTTAAGAAATATCTCAAGTTTAAAAGGATAATGGGTGATTTCGAGTCAAGTATTTTCTGATACATCGAATAACGTTGCATTCAGTCCAACTGAAACGGGAGTAAAACAAGGATGAAATCGGAGGGTTGCGGCAGGATTAAGGCATAATTATTTGATGAAAGGCTCGTGACACGATTCGAATCGACGGACGATTAATGTTTTTATTTTCTTGTTTACGATATGATTACCCTAGCTGCAGATATTAAAGTAATAAATACGAGCTTCGTGACGCGAGGGAAAATTGCCGATTTAACGAGATGCGTCAGTATTGATCATTGTTTTATGGCAAGAGAGCGGCGTTTTCACGTGCAAATGTAAATAGGTTCGAGTTCAGTTCCTCTGTGAAAATTTACTGCCTCGTTTCCAAGCAGTTTTTGGATGCTAAAGCTTTGTTGTCGATTTTCGTTGATTTACAGAAATTAGCACGTTAATTAAACGATTTATTATTGTGCATATTCATACTCCTACATGAAATGGTAATAATTTAGAAAGTTCGGACTAAAATCTAAGTCAGAAATTCTAGAATTTTGGTCGATATTTGTTTTTCATGATAATATGATTAGGTTGTTTAAAATAGAAATCTAACTCTGTGTGAATATGGTTTCAAGAATAATATTATTTTTAATTAACATAATCCTAGTAAAGGATTTAAAATAAATTTGTCAATTTGCTAGAAAAAAATTCATTTTAAATTCCATTAAATTTGAATTTTATTATTTTGCTGAATTCGTATGTAAAAATTTCAAAAAACACATTTTCAAGATTTAATGCTTTGACTAAAAAAAAAAAGAAAAAAAAGGAAGAAATCCATTTAAAATTTCACAATTACTCAAAAATTACAAAAACTTTATTGCTTCTTTGAATTCAGACGCAGAGATGTGAAAACATCTTCTCAAGGCTCAGCTGTGAAAACAAAAAAATTAGTCTCGACAAAGGAGAGATATGCTAAATCGTGTCACAGCTCGAGGCTGCAATTTTCATTCTTTCGCGTATTGCGCAAAGAAACACGAACGAATCATTTTTAGCAGTCGCTCGTTGCGCGTACGATCCGTGTGTGTGTGTGTGTGTGCGCGCGCGTATGCACCTGGTCAGAAGCGTAAAGGCAAAAAGTCCAATCGCAAAGGGATTCGCCGACATTGTTACGTACTCGTCGTAACGAAAAGTACGATACGTCTGTCTCTTTTTGCCCTTTCAATTAGCGTTTCCAATTTGCACGGTTGCACCGCGTAAAATATCATCCTTGCTCGTTGTAAAACGAATTATAATTAGCGCGAGCTCGGTGCCGGATTTCCCGGCATCGTCGACGAATCGATTTGGAAATCGCGTCGGCTGGCGTTGGCCATCGATTCCTAGCGCGTCGCGGCGCATAATTAATGGCAGATTTAATTGGTGCCTCGGCGCGTATCAAAATTACGTCGGCCGTGGAATTTATCGCGCGATGTCTCGTACAAAGTGTCGTTATTTTCGTTCGCGAGACCTGCTGCCGGGAGACACGAAGACGCGAGAAATAAACGATAAAATACCGATACGAGCAGTGAGTAAAGTCAGAGTGATTTTGTATTGGATAATTAATCGAATTGTGCGTTTCGTTCCTCTCTTTCTTCTTCTTCTTTTTTTTTGTCCTTTTGTTTTTTTGTTTCGTTTGAAACTCGAATTTCTACGTTTTTCCATTTCCCGCGATTTTTGCATATCGACGTTGCAAATATTGAATCGACGGGGATGTTGATTTTCGTGATTATCGTGCTGCGAGATTTACTTTTCACTGATTTGATTACCTCCTGTGCTGCCGCATACGTAACGCGTATTTTTTGACGTTAAGAGGCAAATTTTGTTTATTTGTTTTGTGTAACGAAAGGCTATTTAAATTCAGGATTAAAATTCTGAATATGTATTCTTTATGTAAACTAGTGTACATCCCTGATGTAGATAGTGTTTTCTTTGCCTAGATTATTCTAGTACGTTGCGCAATGTTATTACGATGTACGATTTGCCAAATATCGAACTGATAACAAGTATAAATTGTAAATACAGCAGAAATATAGTATCCAATTTAGTAACTAATTAGAACGATGGATTTTGATGGACGTGAATTATGACCTGTCAAATGAAATTCTATCAAAATTATCTGCCTTCGTTTCAACGTTATCAAACCTGAATTCGTCATTTACCAATCGTACGCCATTTATAGTTGAGTCATTTTTTGAGACATATTTTACTACATCGCATTATAAATAAACTATAATAGACATCCTATGTAGAATTTGCAAAACAATTTTTGGCAATTTTTTCAATCATCAAATATGTTGCTCTGACACCTAGTGTACTACAACCAATAACAAATAACCCACTGCTACACTACTTCAAAGTAACGAATTATTACGAATTACTGCTAAAATTAATATATTCGATGAAAAAAGTTTCAATCTGATTTATCCTTCACCCGCAATCACTCGGGTTTCCGTTCCAGTTGTAAATTACGTTCCACGCTTTATAACATTCGTCATTCGTTCGAAACTTTTCTGCAAACGTTGCATACATCACCCGATCGCCGGAGAATATTTTTACGTGTTCCGTGGTTGGAGAGAAACGCGTTAATAATTTACGCAACGAAGAAATTTCGTAGTCTTGGCGAATCAAGAGGTTAACAAGAGCCTCTAAAAATAGCATCCTTGTAAAGGACAGTTGATGCAGCGTCGATAACAAACCTATAATACTGACGTCAGGACCAATAAAATCGCCATCCTGTTAAACGGCCGACGCCAGACGCACTGGAGTTTCTTCGTCTTTGTCTCTGGGGCGGATCGGAGGTGATTGGACGTCAAGGTCGATTTATTGAACTCTTGATTCGTACAGTGTCACTGTCGTGCGCAGAAAAATCGTTAACAGTGTGTTTAATCGACGAGTTTGCCGCTTGTTGTATAACGTTTCTCCTCGTTTCTTACTCGTGCGACAACTGTGTGTCGAGAAGATTTCGTAAGATTTTGATTCATTGGTAAATTACTTTATATCAAATATTTCATTGTTAAATTGGCAAATCTGAAGCAAAATTGATAACTTATTGTCAGTCAGAGTCAGGCTGAGAATTACTCGTGCTTGACGAGAGCTACGAATAAATGTAAAATAAATGTAAAATAAGGTTCTTTCCGTGAGATTCCAAGGAGAAGATTCTTCAAGCAAAATTCAATTCTTATTTACTTGATCTTCAAACGAAATTGAAATTTTCAATCCAAATCTTATTAAATTGATCTCTAAATTGCACAGAACTCGCGAGTTTGAGTTGATAAAACAGGCGCAATTTTATAAATTACAAATCGTCCGATCACCATATTTCGCGTAGAAGCATAATGTTTTGAAGGAAGAAGCATTCGTAACTTGTCAATTTAACCAATTACTCGTTACGAATTGCAAGGAGATCCGAAATTAAACTTACACTGGTATTGATCGCACTACGATCAAACAGAACCACGTCAAAATGATCACAAGCATTTATGCGTTTCATAAAATTCGACTCCAGTCATATCGATAAATATCCTACCAACATTTTCGCCAGAGTCACCTTTCTCGTCAACTATCGTCGCATTTATGCGTACTTACGAATCTCCGAGGGGAAAGAGCTTGCTTCGTGTACGACGTAGCGTTTTCGCGAAGCAGAAAAAAAACGTCGATGGTCACGAGGCAGGAAGAAAATATTTGCAATGAAATTCTCGCGGGAGAAAAATGGGTCAGTGGTCGGACGAAAGGGAGAGGAATCCGGCTTTCGTTGGCTCGCGGGTTTCAGTAATAGTCGCATAGTTTCAACATGTAAGTTTCTCATTACTGCGGACTACTACTGGTGGTTAGTCGGCTATCGCTCGAGACGTCCGCGACGTTCTCCTAGCGTCTGGACTCGTCCGGCACACACGTAAGCACACTCGTAGGCACACTCGGACACGTGTACTGGTTATTAAAGCGACCGAGTATTCGGACGTTCGTGTATGCAAATAGAAAGGTCCCTCGATAGCAGTGGCTTTCGTCAAACGCATTAAAGTCGCTCATTAAGAAGTCGAATCGTGTAATGCGAGATCTGGCTTGCGCCAGTCCGGAGGGAAATTGAAAGTTCTCGACGAATATTTCTCCTTTTCGCTTTCTCGTTAATTTGTGTGTCGTCGGCGAATTGAAATGACGAAATCCGAGTGATCATTTTTAACTGATCGAGATGGATCGAGAATTTAGATTTATTTCGAATGGAATATAAATGGATGGTACGCTTTGCGTATTTTATTACTGAGCGCATTCATTATTGGTTCGTATCGTTAGACGACGCAGCTCGTGTAATTGTTCTTTTCAGGAGAAGGAAAAATAGTTTTTGGACGTAATTTAAAGTAATGCGGTTATCGATAATGTACAGAATAAAATTTATGATGCAAACGTTACGTGAACGAGGAAGAGCAAATAACACAATATAACGGATACAATCGAATAACATTTTCATAATCCATCGAAGAATATCTCTGTAACATTCTCTCTGTTCTTCGAATTGTATCGTATCCATCGCAAGTGTGCTGTAAGAATCGTTTAGAAGCTACAGCTTCATGAATAGAAAAATACAGAAGAGTGATGGTATAGCGAACGACAAAAGTGGAATACATAACGAAGAATGTAGAATTTCGAAGAGAAATGAGTCGCTCATTTGCAAAATCGGTCGACTCATTTCACTCTACAAAACAAAAATTATAGAAAAAATGATAAAACAGTATCCATCGTCCGTTACTCCATGACCAGAGAAATTTTTGTTATTCCGTGGTGTTACGTCCAGTGTTGGAGAAATTTGTTTCGAGTATAAAAAGGGAAGAGTCGATCGAGTTTTTTTTTTGACACTGAAATTTAAAAAAATTGAAAAAGTTGGATAGAGTTGGCTTATTTGACCCGCGAATGGCTCAAATGTAGCTGAACGCAGAAAGCAATATTTTTTCTGTGTTGCGCGGTTGTGTGACTAGTCCGTTTGTTTGAACGTTGCGTGGATTTTTTTTTCTCGGTACACCGTGCTGTATTGGCAATTTCATTGGCGGAATTCGCACTGTACATCTTGATTTGGTGTTTCGGGGCGTAATGCATACTGCAAATCGATTGATGCATGCGGGACTGCGCGGATACTGGGTGTGCAGATAAGGTTTGCAACTGTTTCAATCTACAGACATTTGTTAAACTTTGACATTGAGCATACGGGCTTCTTGCGTCAAAAATCTTCGAGATTATTAAATTAATTAATTAAGTTAATCCCTTAATAATTAATAATTTGTCAGGTCTACCTGACTCTTATTTAAATGTCCTGGTATTTATGAGTCATGTCATTACGTCAAATCTATTTCTGTTAACGAATCCAGCCAGATTATAAGATATCGCTATCTATCGCCAGTCATTCTAAGATTTTTGCACAGAATTGCATGTTGGAACATTTCGAATGAAAATGCAGAAAAGACGAATACGCGGAATAGCTGGTGAAGTGTTATCTCCTCCGCGTATAAAAGAAAACTGGTTTGGATTTCGTGCGGCGATTGCATCGATACACGCGAAAGTCGAACAGGCGAGGGCGATCTAATACATCAGAATTCCTTTTCATGTTGGTCCTTCGCTTGGGAATTTCCGCTGAAGCAAGCCCATATCGGACGTGCCCCTTGACCTTCTCCTCGTTGTTAGTTTGCCGTCGGCTAGGATCGATTCAATTCGCTTTATCCTATCTCCGAATTCTGGAAATGAAATTTCGTTTCTTGATTGTTTCGAAACCGAAGGAGCGAGAGTTGTAACGCTCGTTAAATGTCGTGGAAATTGTTGAGAATATTTACGAAGCAATAAAGCACTTTTCGATCAATGTACCGCTGTATCAAAGGTGATATATTATAATAGCGATCTTTAAATTATACGTGTACGTATAATTTCAAATATCTTTGTGAAAAATTAAATACCTAGTTGATTTTTCTTTTCGATTAATCAGAAGGTTGATATCGCTAATACTGAGAATTTAGAATTTAATTGTATTATAAAAAAATTTATTCCGATATTTTTTTTTTTTGTACAATGTAAGATTTGAATATACATACCTTGTGCGTCAAAGTGTTGTGAAAACACACAAAATACAACAAATTCAAATTCAAATTTTTACTCCAAGCAAAAATCACGTGTACGAAATTGAATTTATACTTCCATACTTACGTGCTCGCCGTTGCAACTCATACTATTTTGTAGCATTATGCAATCACTTTCTGACAATTCAAGGCCGTAGAGAAACAGACTATTGCTATCTTTTACACTCCCGGTAATGGCTGTATCGAGTCCCGTTTGTTTAAATAACTTTCGCTCTTTAGAGACCTTGGGCAGCTCGAAGGCCACGATGCGTGAAATAATCGTGAAATTATCTTGGAAATGTAAGAAATGAATTTCCCTTTCGCCGGTGTCGAGCTAGATACCACCTTGGACCACTTGAATTGATTTCTACGATATCAGTCATACACAGACATAAAATATAATTCAAAATTATCGACTGACTGCAATTTTGCTCTATGTTGTTTCAAAAGACCACTTGAATTAATTTCTACGATATCAGTCATACACAGATATAAAATATAATTCAAAATTATCGACCGAGTGCAATTCTGCTCTATATTGTTTCAAAGGACCACTTGAATTAATTTCTACGATATCAGTCATACACAGATACAAAATATAATTCAAAATTATCGACCGAGTACAATTCTGCTCTATATTATCTCAAAGAATCAGAGGAAATCAAATTGTAACAAGTCGGATTTAGTAGTCCATACGCTTTTTAAGGAAACTTTTCGTGTACTATGATTTTATTCTAACAGATCCAATCTTTCCGATTATATTTATTTGGCGGATCTTACGTTTAGAGCGCACGTACAAGCGAGCTCTGTTAACCTTGTTCGATTCAAACGGAGCGCTATGAAAATAACATTACAGACCGCGAGAGGCTAACAAAGATAGCTACAGAATTTAATACTGACTTTTTGACGCGCGACCCCATTGGGACTGAAAGGTTGAGAACAGCGATTGTTCAGGGAGAATCCACCGATGCGGATGCAAAAGATGCATGGCAGCGGCAGCACCGTGTATACACGATCCTGTAACACGAACATTCGCGCAGAGGGTAAAGAGAGAAGACTGGGCAGACATCAGCGTGCCCGGTACGTTTTCTTCGCGGTATACAGCAGGCATCGAGCAGGTTCATAATCACCTGGCCGTGTGCACATACGTATCGAGCGACGCGAGTTAGGCCGTTTCTCTCGGGTTTATAACTAGTTTCGTGCAACCACCAGGGGCGGTGTAAATGTGGTTGGTGCGCCTGGGCTGCGGTAGAGAGAGCGAGAGAGAGTGAGAGAGAGAGAGAGAGGGACTGTCGGCGCGGAGGATCCACGACGTGTATTCACGGCCTGGCAAGAGTGCACCGTCGTTCTTAGAGGCCCGGGAGAGAATATATTACGTTCACTGTGTATATCGCCCGTACCGCACAATGCCTTCTGTACGGTATAATGCGCGTACGCGATACAATCGGCGGGGCTTACGCGCGCTACATTCGCCGTCACACGGATATATAGTATAATGTTAATGCGACGTCGCGGCTGCCGGCCGGATCAGGTTAAGTTCAACGTGTTCAACTCGCAAATCTAACAATAAGTCGATTCCGGAATCCGCTCGATTCGAAGAATATGAACTTTGGATCTAGCGATCGATTTATTTTTCTTTTTTTTTTTTCTTTTCTTCTTCTTTGGAGATCATTGGCGTTGAAAAATAATTTTTTTAATTGTTCGTCAGCGACGAATGTCCACGGATTTCCAACTCCTATTCCAGTGAATAAACAGATGAATAAACAGATGAAACCTTGGAATGTTCCAAGAGGCTTAGACCGGATCTTTGCGCTCTGAAATTCATCAGCACTCTCTTGTTGCGAAATAAAATTTTTACCGAGCTTCAGTTCAAATCAAGAACGATTCGCACACCATCCTCTCTCTTTCTCTTTCTCTCTGTCCTTCCAATGCCGTTTGATCCGATTCCAAGAACTCGCTACTGGTTTCGCTGTATTTTCAAAGCGTTCACGCTTCTTCAACCCCGCGGTGTATAACGCAACACCTTCGCGGTGCGCTGAATCCTGCTTCTCTTGTAGCGAGGCGGATCCGAACGAGCGACCAGCTATTTCTAGACTCTACATTTTCTCGCAAAATGTGTACAACGCGCGTCTAACGATGCGCGCGGGCGATCGTTAAATATTCAAAAATAGAACGAATCGAAAGAACAACACGTCCGCTTTATCCCGCGTTTTCCTCGCGCACTGTTCTCGACTTGTGTACATTTGGCTATCGACGCAGCGTCTTTGATTTCGATACCTCGTACCGGTAGGTTTCAACTAGGTTAGATGTAGTACAGCGTTGCGACAGGTTGATGAGTAACTGGTATTTATTAGGTGCGAGCGCTTCAGTGAGTCACAAACGCGTGAAAACTACGTCAATTTCAGATAGTTAGCTGTAGCGCGGCGGATGAAATTAAACGCTGAAATATAGATTCTTTTATTTCGGAACTGCTAATGAATTTATTTGTGAACTCATTGGGAATTCATTTGATTTGGAGTATTCGAAGAATGTTGTATCGTGTATCTCGATATATTTTCATCGAAATACACATTGTCCATTGTTTGGCTGAAAGGATATTCAACAGGTGGCAAGAATTGCAACATCTGCTGTTAATTAACACGTGACGAAGCAATATTTTTAACAATACAGCGGAGATTAGTAGTTTTCAAATGTGTTTTCTTCTTTCTTTTTCCGTCGTCTGGTCATTTCATAATTATTTTTTAATTACAGGGACAATTTCGTTGGATTTTATTTCGTTGAACTAATCGCTTCTCCGAGTCATTTGGTGGACGCATTATCACGTTCCAAGAAACGTGTTGTGTAGGCTTAATATCTCTCGAATTATTTCTTCGTCATTTTACATTAATGCATCGATCATGGTTATTAATTATTTAATAATCGAGACTTTGGAATGCCTGGTGTTTCTTAATAGATCCTTTACGTCACATGTCGACTATAATTATGGATACAGTTTAAGAAATTTTTTTAAAAAATGCACACACGTGACACAGCATCCTTCCAACGTACCCGTGAAATCCAGCCCCAACGCGCTTCTCCTTCCAAATGACAAACGCTGAAAATCCATTCAGTGTTTGGATGACAAGCGACACGATTTTCATTTCTCAGACAGAGAAAAAGAAAAAAAAAATCTGTCACGAGGTAACGTTTTCAAAAGTCGCAAGCCTCTCAATCCGCGGTTAAACTGGAGCTGACGAAACGCGTTGTCGGCATTGTCGCGTGTACGAGCATTTATTTAAATATATATCGGTTACGTCGCATCGGACGAAGAGCTTGCAGAAACGTGCCAGCACGGAACGTCACAGGAAGCGGGTCGTTAATCTGCGGCTACGATCTCATTTCCACTAATTGGCTGATAGGGACGCCCGATACGGACGATACAGCGGGGGCTACGTACGCTGGCGCACGTGTGCAACCTCCGCAAAGGTTCTCTCCAGCGGAGGGAAACGCTGCGGAGAAAAGGACGAGTAAGCGAGAGGCGCACTTACGTACGCGCGCGTGCTGTACGAGATTTTCAGAGGGTTAACGAGAGCCCTCTTCTTCTCTCTCCACGTTTCGTGTCCCTCTCGAGACCCTCGATCGTGCGAGTTTCTTCGAATCGCCGTTCTATCCTTTCGTTTCCCTCCTGGTTTCCTTCGCTCGTCGCCGATACCGCGACTTTCATTCGCCCGGTTTCAACCCCTGCCGCGTCACGCAAGCTCGGCCCACGGAAGTCAGAGGGCGAGACGAACGACGTACAGGGATGTGAAAGAGGGATTCTATTTTAATTTTATCCTCATCTGAAAACCAAATCGAATCGAAAATCCCAAAATTGCTTATTAATGCCAGTTAAATTGGGGAGTTTGGTGAGATAGAGAGTGTTTTAAGGTTTCTAATTTATTTGTTTTTAACGAGCTGTATTTATCGTATGAAACAATCATTATGTGCAATTACTGTCATTACTGACGTTACTTCGTTACTGAAGAATTGCATCGAACGAAATGATGAAATTATGGAGGCACGATAATCAATAATATTTATCTTGCTGGCGCATGTGTGTAAACGAACGACGAGATAAACGAAAACGGAAAATCGGCATTCTACGGACGGAAACGAAATTTCTCTTCCCATTTTTCTGTCGTAAAGAGCAGCGGCGCGTAAATCAATCTGCTGGAATCCCAGCAGTGAAAATTAAACGTTCCCTCGACACCCGGCAAGAAATAACAAATTTCTGACAAAGTCGAGCGAAGCAACGAGAAGCGCGCCGCGATATGTATTCTTCATGAACACAGGCGTGCGCGAAACAACGGCGATGATCGCTCGCTGAAAAACTGACGATTAATTCAGTCCAATATCCGCTACGCTCCCTCCCCCCTGGATCCGCATGAATCTCCATCAGAACCAAACGGTCCGCTAATTAACAATATTCCTCTTGAACGTGATTCCTCCCTCGCGAAACTCGGCTGATCATTCTCAACTCGTGGCCGTGTAATTAAATATCGACGGGAAAGTAATTAAATATCGACGCAGCGGCGCGTAATTAGAAGAAAGCGGCGTAACAAGACGACCGCGATCGCTGACGCTCGATCGAAAGTGTCGGTCTCTGACGCGTTTCACGCGTGATGAATCGGGATCAGCGACGAATAGATCGTGAATTTTTGTGGGAAATTTGAAAGTGCAGAAAATGCACAACAGTGTACATAATATACGTGTAATTTAAAAAAGTGTAAAGACATCGCGAGCTATAACATTTATGTATTAATATGTAGTAATATTCGAGCGGAATTTGCTGAGTTTGCTCAAGTTCTATTTTTTGAATTATACAGTTCATCGAAATTTAAATTTGTCGACGAGAGTCGAGTAATTCTGTTGTGTAAGCTGAAGATTTAGAATTTTGAAGCTTTTCAAATCGCGCAAGTCGAGTCTTCAATGTCGTCGAATCTTCTATCGAATTGACTGATAAATCACGGACCGATTATTGCACTATAGTTTATCACAATGTTTCAATTTCTTTGAGTTCCGTAGAACGTGTAACGACGAAAAGAATGCTTGGAATCTCTTTTCACGAGGTCTCAAAGACCAAGTACCAATTTTTTTAGTTCCAAAACTGAAAACAAGAAAGGATCGAACGTTAAACGACACCGGTACGAATGGTGGTTCCTAAGTTGCCCAGCGATAGCAGAGATTCCTGCTGCAGAGATTGGCCACGGTGTAGCTAAAAGTCACCGGTAAAACGGCTGTGATTATATGTTAACCTTTCACGAGGCGAGGAAAAAGGCGACGCGCGGGGAAAATAGCGGCGTGTGAACGAGAACGGTTGATCGATCGGCCGAGAGCCGAGAAATCGGTTAGCCTGACTGGCGATTGGCCGTGTGAGAAAAATATGCGGGACACGCGTTCTTCCTTGTTATCCTACAAATTCGTGGCGCCTGGCCGCGATGTTCGCCGAATACGCGCGGCCGATTAAGATTTCACCGGTTTATTACGTTCAATTAACGGTAATTGGCGACGTTTGGCTACAATTGTAACCCGCTGCGGTTTCACCACGACTTGCGAAATTTCACCAGGCACTCGCGAGAATTTCGAATTTAGCAGTGGAGAATCGAACGAATCCCTGCGCGCTACGAGTTTGCGATAGGAATACAGAAATTGGTCAACTTCGACGTTCGAGTAATACTTTACGAGTAATTAAAAATCACAATCTGAAAAAATTTATAAAATTTACAATTAGGAAAAGGAAGGAAGGACAACGATATTAACTCGTTGGCGTAAATTTATCGTGATATTTTAAACTTTGTAAAATTGTAGAATTCAAACGAAATTCCTTGGAAATGAAAAATATAAACTGAGGCGTCGTGTTAGTGCACATTGTTGGTTCTTGATTGTTGGTTCTTGATTGTTCGAGACGAGATGCTTTAGTAATTGTCGGTAATAAGTATCGGGAGACTAACAAACGTTTAGCGTAACTCAAATAACTTTGCCAAATAAATTTTCTTTGCTTTATTCCGTTGTTCCACGATGTACGAAAATATTCGGAATTTCACTCGTGTTATTGCAGTGAACGATCCTTCGTACGTGCATAAATGGTATCATATGTATGCGCTTGCATACGTCTCTACGTATTAGTCAAGTGTAGATCTGGCGCGAAACGACAACCAGAGACCATTAGTCGAATTTGTACGACTAGCTGGCCCTTTCGAGCCCTTTCGTCGCGACGAACAACCCCAACTGTTAAACCGTCGGACCCTCCACACTTGACTCCCGTTTCTACGGACAGTTCTTCAAAATCTAGCAGAGGGACGTTGAAAATCCACTCGCCCGTAGACACGTCTCCTTTCAGCGAAGTTCCTGTACGGCTATTAACGTCGCGCGAGCTTATTACCCTTTAAGGACGTTCTCGTCACTGAAAGAGCTTCTTCTGCCCCCCCCCCCCCCCTCTTTCTCTTTCTCTTTCTCTTTCTCTTTCTCTTTGTCTTGCTTTTTGTGTCCCCTTGTCACTTTCTCTCTCCGTTTCGTTAACAATTTCTCTCTTGTTCGTACTACTACTTTCGTCCCGTGGTGTTTTACGGCGCGGATCTAGCAGTGGATCGTCGGGATTGAAGAATTGGAAGGGAACAACAAGCCGCGTGAAAGGGAACAGGCGCAGACGGCAGAGGCAAATAAGCGAGAGATACAAAGATAGGGGGGAAAAGAAACGGAGGTAATGGAAGAAAAGTGGACGTATAAAACTCTGGCTCCTTTTGTGCTCGGAGGGCCGTGATACGTATAAAGTCTTCTTCAACGCTGCAACTCGGTACAAAACTTGCGTCGGAACAAATTCAATTGCATGAAATCGAACATGCGATTATCTTTCACGTAAATGTCTGACGGAATGTCATTCAATCATATCTCGATGTTCATTGTTTCTGTGAAAAAGAAATTTGGGGTTGATTATTTTTATATTCCAAGAAGAACGTGTTACGTAAATGAGAATTGCAAACTAGTTTTGCAGCTTGAACGTAAAAGTTGATTGTCCAGTTGGAAAGTACGCGTGATAATTTTGCCAGGTGTGATGACATATTGTTTCGACAAAAATTTGATTCTGCCCTCCCATCGGAGATGGTATTACAACCATGAAATTCAATCGCTGGATGTCAAATTGAAATTAAATTCTACAAGACACGTGTCCAATAAACAGAGAAGAGTATGTTTAATTCGATTAATTCTACGATACGTGCATTACGAGTTCTTCCAAGCATTTTATTATCGCTCGCAGTAACGATTTTACATTTGCAACGAACGACTCCGTCGCGATTCAATTTTCCTGAAATTCAATTCCAGATTGCCAGAACGTTCATTCCGGCTCGGTCCGCGCAATTTCAAGCTGTTTTTATTCGAGCAGGCGCAGTGTCGACGAAACGATCATTGTTCCCCTCATTTCCGCGCGTTGATTCTGCTTTTCATCGAATTATTCCCCGATAATGCGCCGTGATAATAACAGGAGCCGAGGCAGAAATAAAATGCACGATCTCCGTGTGTGTCTCCATTCGGTGACATTTAACGGACTATTATCGGACAATAGTACGTATCATTTTCGTATTATAAAACAATTTCGTTCGTCAAAAGGAATACGATTTACAGGAATTATGCCAGCTTTTAGAAATTAATAGGTTGCTTTTAATATAGTAATTAAATGGAAACGTTACGAACGTAACTGATTTGCGTAAAGGTCGATCCGCGTCTGTTATAAATTTAAAGTCGAATTTAAGCCGTAGAAATTGTTTTTAAGTTTGGGTCATTTTTCAGTCGAAACTTTTCGTTATAAATGAACGTATCAGGTCCAACGTGTTCGCATATAAAATAGGTGAATTCGATTTTTTTATTCAATGGATGAAATCTTTAATTAAACGTGCGATCTGTTTGCACAATGACTGCGGCTTATCCTTTTCGCACACTGCAGTGATTTATATGCAGTCACAAAGCTGACTGCTCTTGCTCGTTTTCTTTCACCGAATATTTTACCATTTTATCATTTTATCGTTTTAATCCTTAATTAGCCTTTGAGAATTTTGGAATTTTTAATTTAACTCGATTTTAGTACTGGGTTCTGTCACGTAGAATATAAAGGAATGAAATAAAATCACGATTCAACGATGCTGCTTGAGGATTAAATTGTTATATAATTTATAATTGATATTTTGATAATTTTGCAATTATTCTCCTTTCGTATTCAAACAACCCTGTCGCCATTATATTCGACGACTAAGAACCGGCCCTTTCGAAAAAGCAAACTTCGAGCAAACTTATGCAAAGTTCAATCCGATCCGAAGGTTTTGATAGTGTCCGAAATGTTATTATCACGTTCTGCTTTGTGTTTGCAATTTCCTCCAACCGTGTTCGCGGGGGATGCAAATCAGCGAGAAAATTCCGCGCGACGAAGGGTCGAGGCAAAGGTTTCTGGAACGTGTTGTCAAGACACAAGTCGACAGCGTAACTCGATTACACGATGGCAAAGGACAGCCGTAGACAGGCGTAATTAAATTTTTCAGTAAACCAATTTACTTCAGCTGTAGATTAGTACTGTATATAAGTGTCCTGGGTCGCGGAAATTGTCCCGCGCGTTCTTTAAAGAAATTTCGCGTCTCGCGTCACTCGAGAACGGTGCTCTCGTTGGATGAATTCTCCTGAAATTGCTCGACGCACCGCTGAAGAACGTGGTTCGCGATTAATCAAAGTGCAACGTCGAGGTATTTTTACTTCATTTCGACGAATGATTCATCTTTTTCGGCAACGGAGCGAAATATATGGAACATGTAAAATCTTAATAAATGATTTCGTGCGTAAAATTTTGCTTGTAACAGTTTAACGTTTCACGAAATGATCCGCAGGCAGCAACTGACCTCGGAAATTTTTGTGAAAAAGCTTCTAAATGGCTAACTGGCGGTCCTTGCTCCTACCTTCTTGCTCCCTCCACTGCATCAAGCAGTGGGGCAGAGTGGGTCTCATACGTGACGAGGAAATTTCAACGTAGTGGAGAGATCAGTGCAGTAGAGGGGACAGCGCTGGCGATCAGGAAAGTAGGGGCAAAAATCCGCGGACCGCCAGTTGCTGACTATGTCGTTGACGATTTAATTTTCAAATTCTCGCGATTCCAAATTTTTAGTCGAAAAAGTGTAATCCGAGTCTCAACTCCGTTCTCTCTCTCTTCTCTCAGACGAGCAAACAGAATCACGCAGTCCATCCGAATTCTGTTTGCTCAATATCCAAAGCACGTTGAACGGAGGATGCTTTCGAGAGGATGACATCGAAAGGAGAAAAAGAATGGCTCGTAGACACGATAAAGCGGATAAACGCGATCGCTGTATCCGGAGGCCTGGATGTAAGCTAGACAGAGGTCGATTTTCGCGAGGTTCGCTTAAAGCGAAGACGAGGGTGGCGTCGAGGGTTGTTTCGATGCCGATGGCCTTGCGACGCGAGACGGTTCCGAGCGGACGCTCGCGTTTCAATTCGCCGATTTCGAAAGCCCGGGATGGATCGAGACGCTTGATCTCTGGAAAATTGGATACGTGATGGGACTTTGCAGGATTCACGGGGCCAAGTTTACGAGCGATCCTCGAATCTTTATTGCTCGTTGGGAAAGCAGCCTCGTCCTGCATCCCCGGCCTCGTTCCCCCTTCTTTCTTACGGAGAACAGACGAGAACGGCGGGAGTGAGAAGAAGCGTAATCAGCCGAGAAACATTCCACCATTCTCGTCGGTTGAGAATCGCATTAGAATTTTCACGGGATCGTGCCTAACAATGATGGATCAGTTTGTTTCCTCAACGCGGAAATTTTTCTTTTTTTTTTTGTATTGGTATCGATACTACGAAAGTAAAACAAAGTGCGTTTTATTGGAAGGTATAAATAGTGCAAATATAATACTTTTTGTGGTCATTGTACATCGTTCAAATCACGTATTTCGTCTCCTATTTGCAAAAATCTCATCCTCCACACCTTGAACATTCAAGCAAATTTTCTTCGAACCCATTTCGACGACAAACAATTCCACACAAAACTCTCGCCGATCGAAAGACTCTGACCGCGTTTCATTCAAAAGTTAGTAATTCAGAACCTCGGTACCCGGTCCGACTGATCTCACTGACAACCAAATTTCACGATCGTGAAATCCTTTCTCGAATCGGCGCCGGCGTGCAATTTCAGACTAATCTCTCGCCGGGTTTTCCAAACGCGTTTCATCCCGTCTAATCAGATTAGTCTGGTTTACCACGCGTTGGACGCGTGTACACGTGCACGTGTGTTGCCTTTTGAGCAGTTTCATCGTGTGGTCGGGAGCAGACGATACGCATTCCTACGATGAAATTGAACGGAGGTTATTAATTGCCTCTGGCCTGCCCGTTTCTTCGAATGTTTAGCAGTTTCGAGCAAAGTGTAACGCCGTGTCTACGCTGATGTTTGCGCAGCGTAGTTCTGTGTTTGCGTAGAGTCAGCAATACACAGTGCGTAGCAGCACTTATATAACATGGACGTGTGATACGTGTCAAATTAGGAATCAGTTCAGTTTTAAACGTATAAAACGATGTGTAAACTTTGTGCGTGGATTTGTTTGTTTCACTTGCTACAGCATCTACATACCTACATCTTCCATCAAGATAATTATTTCTTTTTCTTCTTATTTTCCTTTGCGAATGTGTATATACTTTTGTACATGCACAAAGTTTTTCTTCTTTTTTTTTTTAGCAGATGTACGAGTTAGAATATAGAATAATGGTGGTCAATCTTGAGAATTTCGACACAACTGAATAACAATCCTGAATAATTGTACGACGTACACCATAATAATAATGTACTTTCTCTCAAAGAACTTAAAAACGTAACGTAAGAGTATGTTACGTGTATTAAACTGAGGCTTCGTGTTTCTCTGGTGGCGTATCTTCTCGCCAAAAATGTCCAAAACACGTGCAACGAAACTAGATGTCGCAGCGCAAAGTGACGCAACTTTTCGCGAGAAAGAAAAAAAGAAAATGTATCAGATTGACAGAAGGCACGGACGAGGGTTAATGATCGTGGCTGCGCACGTACATACATACGTGCATGCAGTGACGGTTCTCGTACGTTGGAGTCGCGTTCGGAGCTCGTATTCGGGTCATCCAGTTGGCCGCCTTCTCGCTCGAGCAGTCAGCTTCAGCTGCTGCAGAGGAGGAGGTGGCGGAGGTGGAGGAAGACGAGGAGGAGGAGGTCCACGGGAGGTGTATCGCCGCTATCTTTGCCTTGTTATCCTCCTCTTCTCTTTATCCCTCTCGCTTCGTCTCTGTCGCGACCACGCGTCAAGCTCTCTGCCCGCTAGCTCGAGCGTTCTCTCGTTCCTCTCGTTTCTCTCTCCTCTCTTCCATTCAGCCGGTTGGCTCTCCTTTATCCCTCTCTCGCTCCGTCCTGTTCTGTTGCTCATCGCGAGATTTATTCGCGACCCTGCCGGGCGGATATCTACGAGCAAAGGAAGTCCTTTATTTCTGCGGCACGACGAGTCGTGCGCGCACGTGAATGCAGCTGAAACGTCCCGAAGGGACGCGCGCGGTGTGTTCCGCCGCGCGGACACGAGCGCGCCCCGCGCAAACCAGCCGCAGCCAGCTTTCCTTCATTTCTCTGATGGCCTCGTTGTAATCGAGCAGCGGGTTCGTGCTCGATTCTTCATTGTTTTTCGTTCGGACGTTTTCGACTTACGAGTCCGTTTTCGGTGGCACGGAATTCAACCCTTTCGACTCGATTTGTGTTTCCAACTGTTTGTTGCGCGTATTTATTTTAAGATAAATTGGGTACAGTAGTAAAGTTCAATGTTTTTTTAAATGTTTATTTACTTATTATTGTTATTATTATTATTATTATTATATTATTTATTTTTTGTAATCTTTCAGAGTGTGATAATTTTTCAAAGAATTTCCAAATTTTTGTAAGAAATCTGTATTGTCATCTGCAGCGTGGCATACGAGTTCGAAGGGTTTTTATCAGCTCTATCTATCTATTTATATTTATCAATATTTAATTGGATCATTCGAGAAAATATAAAATTTGTAGTAACATTTATCTTCCTGTCATTCCAAATATACGTATACGCATTATACCTGTTGTACGTACATAACGCTATTCAATGCAAACAGTTTCTCTAAAAACGCGATTTCCTTTGGCGCCGGAAGCTGCTGCTATTTATTCCAAGTTGCATCGAGCGAATTGCTATGAATGAAGAAACTATTCCGCTCTTCCCTAACAACCACTATTGTATTATGAATGCAAATTTATGCTCCTGCCACCGAACGCTTATGCACAGGGTGTTCCGAACTTAAACGGGCAAACTGCGAGGGCTTGATCTACACATAGAAAGAAGAGAAAAAAAAAAATGTTATAATGTTTATTAAGAAACTTGTTGCAGAGTTCTGAACAAATTTCGTACATAATCGAAATAGGTGGCTACGCATTTTTCTATGCCATTTGATTTTTACTTGCAGTAGTTTTAAAAAACGAAAGATTTATTCGACAGAAGTTGGTTCACTAACTCGGAAAAATTCAGGAACTTTAGAGTATTATTAATTCTATTGCTCGCCGATATCGTGTTTGAATGGAATTAAAAATTACTTTTTATTGTATTGTTATGATTAACGACACGAAATTGTTAAAATGATAAGAAATATATATACTTGTGTACTGTGACGAAATTGCTACTTGCATATTTCATATATATAATATTTGTTCGCAATTCTAAAACGTTTGGTATTGAATTTTATAGAACATGTTTTATCCCCGCTAAAATCGCTGAAAGTGATGACTGAAAGCGGGGATAACCCAGCAAATCGGGCCTCTTCAGGTGCGATGCAACGAAAATTAGCGATTGGTTGATTTGGGTCACGTGATCGCGCCTTTAATTTGTTTTGTATCGATTCAAATGTTTGCATATATCCTAGTCAGAACAGTTGCTTCTGGGCCTTTTAGTGAGACGAATCGTACTGGAGTCGTGCAGTTTTTCTTCTTTTTAATGTCTAGATTAAATAATTAAACTCTTGATTTAAATTCGAGACACCCTGTGCATCGATACGAAAGATCAAACGAAGACTAATGCAATCCCTTCGTTTTTGACTTCGAACATCGTGTTCCACTTTCCTTTCCTTCGACTTTAATCAAACAGATGAACTTCGTAGATACTAATTTTAAGATTCTTATCAAGTTTCGAGTTGTAGTTTGAAAAGGGACGAATACTTGTCGAAGAAAAATTACTCGCGCTGTTGGAGTGATTGAGAAAAAGGCCTTTCGTGTTAAAAGGGCAACGTTGCAATGGTCCGGTGTGTGATTGAAAAACTTAAATCCATTTTAGAAACGATTTCTTTGCTGCGGAATTCTTTAATCCTTTCATTCGTGAAATGTCTTTCCCTCTGTGCGATTGCTTCTCCTCCGGAAAATTTGCTTCAGAACGCCACCACCGTTAGGCGAACGAACGACTCAGTTCGATTTTGTGAATGTTCAGCTTGAAAAGTTGGGCGCGAGGAAATTGAATTGCTGTAAAATTTGCATGTGAAATTTGCGATCTTTTTTTCAAATTGAATCACGACTGTATGTGGTTTATTGGTTTAAATTTAATCGAAACAATTTTGCACGTGATTCGATGCGTTCCTTCGACGACTTATTGAACTGTTTGGTCATATCAGATTTAGAATTTAAATGTTCCTTTTATCTTCCGTTTTTCTTTTGTTCTTCTTCTAAACTGAAGTTAATTTGTTGAATTTAGATTTCTCAAATTATTAGAAATGTTAGTCGATAGCTTAAACGAAAAATTTCGTACGCCTTGCCATTTATTAACAAAAAGTTAAAGTTTAAGATTTAATCCATTTATTTTTATTTTTAAATTATTATTTTTAATCTATTATTGATATCAAAATTAACGTGCGGAGAAGCCGTTGATAAATCAAAATTAATTGAGAGGAATACGAATTTATATAATAATTTTCACTGACTTATTAACACTGTAGCTCATTAATATTTAAAAATTATTGTATTTATTAAATAAGTACAAGTACATCAATTATACTCAACAGCGTACTGTAGTTGATAGAAAAATAAATGTTATTCGCTTAATGAGCACACGTTCGTCAGCAGAAGAACCAATAAATCAAATAATGGTGAAATTCAAAATTACTAATTATTCGGATGATAAGCTAGCTACATTAATTATAAATATACAAAATGTATGTACATAATTGATCCGTGTAATATGCAAAATTAACATGCTTGTATTAAATTTAATATAAATCTCATATAATTTGCTTATCGTCCGCATTGCAAACTCTGCGTGCATTGAATAAGTAAAATTTACGTTCCTACCAATTAGAACAATATTATTATAAACGAACGGCGTCCAAATAACTAATAACAATTACTGTGTATGTACGTGAATTAAAAAACTTTTACGAGAAGAAATTTCGCAAAAATTTCTATCGAAACTTTCGCTGGAACGCCGATGAATGCACACGCGTACTGTGGTACGTAGTAGTGAAACTACGATGGTAAACGATTTAGTGGAAATGCCTTTCGCGCGAACGGTGTTTTCTTCGAACAAAAAATAGCGATATTACAATATCGCCGCGGCACGCAACGATATTCGCATTTCAAAGTCGCTCGTGAAAAATCACTTATTCTCGCGCCGTGTTTCTTGCTCGTGTAAATTAGTCGCAGTTCATGGTCGTGCACTCGAGTTGCATACGGTCTCGTAATGGACGAGACGGATGATTAAACTTCGGTGAAAAATAACTGCGGCAACAGCGGTGAAATTAAAATACGCGGCCACGTTCTCGTTTCGCACGCCAGATATAAAACAGAACTGCGTGTTTATCATTGGACGGAATTTATCGTTGGACAAATTAATTCGCGAACCGCGTCACTCTGCTAGATTCTATTTTCTAGCCATGCGAAATTTATAATTCACGGAGATGATTGTTGCAATTCAACGGGGAGAGATTGTCGCTGTTAATCTCGCTGATGAGTTACCAGTGGAATTGTTCAATTATGTTCGAGAGTCGACAAATTTTGTTCTACGCGGATCTTCGAATGAATTAGATTTATTTAACGCTGCGATATACTGAGGTGCAAACTGGCTGAACAAAAAATAGTTTGCGCGTTATTTCTCGATTTTGCTTGACACTACACTAGTGATCGTAAAATCAATGTGCGATAAAATGTTGTTTCAGTTATTATTTATCAATTAGAAAGTATCTTTGAAAGTATGTCCAAGAAAAGATTACGTTAAATATATCAATATATCCAACGAAGACTGATTGGTATTAAATATCTCGTAATTTTTCATATCTATTTCTTTGAAACTTGACCGATGTCGTATCTCATTACAGTTCCGAATCAAGCGTTTTTCTCGACAATGGACTTTTTCTGGACTTTTAAATCGCATTCGAAATTCGTGGACGAACGATTCGCGTTCGCGGATGAAAAGAGAAAAGAGGGAAAAAGAAAGAGAAAGAAAAGGTGAAACGCAAGGAAAGCAGCTTGTCTGGTTGCACAAAGGTGGACACGTGTATGTTTCAAGCCGTGCCAGTAGCGTGTCCTGTGGAATTAATGAACTAACTAGCGAGCACAATGGACGGCAGAATGCAGAGTATTTGCTCGCTTATGATGCTAATGCTGCCTCTTTACTTTGCATGACAATTACCTTGCCTAACTCTAGCCCCCCATGGGGGTAGTATACCGCTCGTTCCATATCATGACCCACCCTACATTCCTATTCCGACTGCCATTCCTACCACCAAACCTCTCGGGCATCCTTACTCTATTAACCATCGCATACACGTACACACACACTCTGCGCCTTTTTCTTCTTCCAGTTGTTGCCACCGTCACCTTTCGCGAACGCAGTCCGAATTTTTTATTTAGTCGTCGACGGGTAGTTTGCAGTCAGATAGCCATCAGCGGTGGTTCGTTCAAACTCGTACCTTTATAAGTCTCACAGGGAAAAAGTGGAAAGAAGTTTTGTAGAAATTTTGTCCACTGAACGGTTACCAGTGAAACTTTATATACATTTCTGCGTGTTATGCGTGATTCTAGAATTTTAAGTAGATATCAATTCAAGAGTAGGACCGTTCGAAATTTCTAATACTTAACGAAATTAAATATTTTATTAGATATTAGTGCTTAAATGAACAGATTCTATAGAAGTAGGATGAAAATATTGCACAGAAACGAAGTTGCGTCGCAATTTGTACTAGAACGACAATGTTCAATTTAGAAGATCCCTTCAATTGCGAGTCAAAGTCAATAGCGTCAATTTTATTGAAACCCGTAGAATTACGCGAGCATTCATTAATTATGATCGTAATTACGCTTGCAACGAAAAGTCAGCTTACGCGAGGATCGTCTTTTGTCTGGGTTCCGCATGAGAGGCGGACTATACGGCGGGATATCAAGATTTCCTCTTTTTACGCGTGTAATTTTTATTTCCGTCTGACGTTATTATTAACTCTTGAGCCGTGTAATTATATTCGAGGAACAGTGCAACTTGAAACGGGGAAGTATGAATTGAGAATATGTCGAAAAAATCCCAAGTCGACGCAGAGTGAAAAATATTTGATCAGAATAACAGTGAATAAATTGATTCAAAAAATTCGGGCATGTAATCCAACAGGAGGATGTTAATACGACGGTCCCAAAAATTTTCCACAGAGATACGTCAAAGTTTCAATTTTTTGTAAAAAATGCTTTTGCTCAGTTTTTATACTTGGTAACTTCCTAGAAAGGTGATGAGAGAATATTGAAAAATTCCTGATTCATGTTAAATTGTTTCGTCGACTTGAACGGATAAAGCAAAGAATGTAGAGTACGCTCTTAAGAATTCGTTCAAGAATTAATGATCTGCCCGCGAGAGATATTCGAGATATTCTCCATATATTTTGAAATGTTAATGGAGCTGTTGCTCGACGAAAAGAATTACATTTACGATTTAATCTGTGCGTCGGTGTAACGTTTCTCTCTGACGTAACGTGGCGTCGAGAAATGCACGTACGAATGTTAAATTGCGAGATACTGACAATCTCGATGAGTCAATCTCGTTATTCTCAGTCAACAACGTTCGGAAATATTAAATGCACGACGATTCAATGATTCACGGCGCTCCACATAAACCGATATTCCTCGCCAAGATGAACGCCAAAACCCATAATCTCGCAGCCTCGATCGAAACGAAAAACCAACTCACCTCGATCGGCAGCGTGAAACTCGCGCGAAAGTTTCGCGATTTGCTCGGCGATTGCCGATCGGTAAAGCGATTCGTAAAATTCGCGAGGGACTCGAGCGAACGTGCGGCGACTTACACGTCTACGTACCGGAACTAATTGCGAGCGAGCATCGACGCACGGCGAGGAAAGTGGGAGAAAATAAAAGGACAGACAGACAGAAAGGAAAAGGGAGGAGGGGAGAGAGAGCAGATGGTGTCTGAAAGGAACTGGGTCGTTAGCCCGAGTTTAATGATGCCGAAGGACGAGGGCCAGAAGTATCCTGCGAAGGACGAACGTCGACCGTTGGGTCGGTCCTTTTATTCCTTCGGACCGACCAACCGACGCACGCGGATGACCTCCGAGCGAATCGATAATTCGGCCCGATATATCCTGGCCAGGAGGGACGGTAGAGAAGGAGAAGGAGGAAAGAGGGCAGTGGAAGATGGAGAAGACAGGCAAAGCGAAGGCGGATCGTCGGTATAAAACCGACGACCAGTGAATTCGATATCGGTCGATCGTTAAACTTGACTAGACCAACCAGGAGATGCAGGAGGCAGAGGATACAAAGGTGTAGGCAGATGTGGGAAGTGCTATTCTCGAGTGCTTGCGATTCGATCGCGCGAGTATAATTCGTGATTCGACGTTTTGCTCGTTTCACGCTCGCGATCTTGGAAGATTGAAGAAGCAACGTTCGCGAATAGAGAAGGCAAAGCGGCTTTGTTTCAATCCTCGTCGAAAATGATTCTTTTTTTTATATCAACAATCGCGTGTTCAACGCGTGGAAAAGAGGTCCTTTGTCCAATTCCTTTTTTTTTTTTTTTCCTTTCGTCGCGAAATTATAAAAGCCGTTCGTATCGCGGAGATGGCAAATCGGATACGGTCGGTCGTTCCATCCAGAGGAGTAATTGATGGGCTCGATACTCGGGGCGATTCGCGGCTTTGAAGCGCCAAGTGCGAGGACTTGGGCGCGTGCGTGTCGCTGGCCTAAGCTGACGATCGGATCGAACCCATCGATCGACTCTAATTGCTATCGATTCGTGTAATGGATCTGTTCGGTTGGTATTTCGGTTCGGTTATCTCGCCCCGATGCTTTTGTCCATCAGAATCTCCATTTCTCTCGTACTTCACTTTACTTGCTTTTGCAATTTGGTTTCACGAGGATCTTTCGGATATTTTGGAAACCTTATAGACGTTCATCTGTAAACCTAACCTAAACTTGTAAATTTACAAAACAGGTTGCTTGCATCAAAGTTGCGCTAAAAATGGTTATCTGGCGAGGTATGTTTAAATCGAAATTTATGTCGTTTGAGCACTTCACTTCAGGTACCAGATACAGTCTGGATCAAATCGTGTAAAAGGAATGTTCTCATTGCTCCTGTTGCGAGCGCACAATAGATTTCGCAGAATACTTAACCTCGTTTCACAAGGAAATTAGATCTTTGTGGAACGGAAGTGTCGATTAACTAATAAGTATAAAAGTAATATTAGGAAGTGTTGATTTAACACGTATGCCGTGATAATAATGAAAATTTTTTATTTATGGGAAATTTGAAAGTGCAGAGATGCCTGTAATAATGCAAATAAACATAAAATGTCTAAAATAGAGAATTTACTATATAATATATAATAAAACAAATTTCTATTTTGCTGCTGGGTCTTTGATTCTTTTTACAAAAATACATAAAAAAGATGCATAAGAATCGACAGTATTTCTAACGAATATTTCAACTTCTTTTTCAGACGTTTCTTTTGCGAATAATTTATCTAAAAGCTGAAAGTTCACTGGAAACGGCTGAGAATGCTTCTCAGCTATTCTTTTCCGTGCAATTCAGTTTTTTCTTTCTAAAATTTAGGTCAATTTTTTAGGTTTTTTTTCTTCGCAGCAACATTTTCGTCCCTTATCCAGCTCTGTCTCTATTCCGTTCAAGTCTGCCTCCAGACCAGAAACCACGAACAACCTTCCTCCGCTTGATCTTTCTTCTTTATCCAATTTGGAAGTTTGAATGTGCCGCGGGAACTTTGGGAAATTTCTCTTTAAATATTGAACTCTTCGGCGAATTTGTTGAAACGCCCGGAGACTCGCCTCGAATACGTAAAAACCGCGAGGCCGCCGGCGGAGTTCCTTTATGCCATCTGACACGGATGCAACAAGCTTCGAAACGAAGGCAAATTCCCTACGTTCCCCGCATAAAGATCCACGAAAATTCTCCCGGCTTTCTTTCATACATATTGAAGCACTCGAGACTTTCGCGGGTGAGAAAATCGCGGAGAAAGTAACATCTCGCGCGCGCTAACTGTTGCTCGGAAGTACTTTTTATTTTCTTGTATTTTATTTGGAATATTCAGCGTGCAATGACACTTTTCAATGCGAAAAGTTTTTATTTTCTTCACTGTCTGAAGTATCGTTTGACTTTCTTTTTCAGAAATTATCTTTTTTTAAGAATTTTTAAACGTTGTCTGTTACAAAGTCAAAATTGATGAGAATAAGTCGGGCGAACCGACGGTGGGATATTGCTGACGATAAATCGACAATTTCAAAACAAGCTCAGCGCGCAGCTCGATGCAAAAATTCTCCGTTTATTATACTCGATGATCTTTCGTTGGTACGTAGCCAGTGTTTGCTCACACGCAGCTCCGATTTATGGTTTCTCCCAAGGTTTTCCGATGAGATTACGCACGCTTCGATGAAAGGTTTCACAATCGATAACACGTTTCCACCATGTACATACATTGGTATCATTTTTGTTTTTCGCACGTACACTGCTTTTTTTTTATCGTTTACGCATTTTTAAATGATTATCTTTCTTAAGAATTTTGGTTGTTCATTTTTATCTGTCTCTATTTCGTCATTTATTCATTTAGTTTGCCCTTTTTAGTTTCATGCCCTTTTAGGGAAAGTTTCGTTAAATTTGTCTCGAGTGTTTGACTTATCTTGTCAATGATCGATTTTATCTCAATTTTATTTACCGCGTAACAAAGTCAATTTGTTCTTTTTATATAAAAATTCTCTCGACCAATAAATAAATACGTGTTATGGAAATTCCTCCAACATTGTTAATTTCAAGCAAGTTAGAAATTACAAATTGTTAAATACTCTCGCGCAGTAGAAACAAATTCTCTGATAAAAAAATCTTACGAAACTACGACCGAAAAGTGTACAATCGAGGAACTCTAACCTGTCATTTTGCTATGACCAACTGACAAATTACTATGCAAGAGAGGACCCCGCAGTTTCTGTCGCGTTGAATTCCCAACGCTCGGAGTGCGCACGATCGCGATTGCAAATTTCCAAACGGATATCGTTGCCCTTCTTCGACCACCAATTAGCTCACTTCGGATTCCATTCACACCGCGCAGACAGCGCCGGAATAATTATCCAACCCAAAGCACGCAGTTCTCTCGCGCGCTTCACCAACCCAAATAATTTCGTTCGATGAAAGAAACGAGAAGGAAACACCCCCTCCGCCGCGATTGCAAATTTCTGCACCGGTAATGACCAATTTAATTCACCGCGCACGTTGCCATCACCGTTGCGATCGGCATACGGCGTGTTTCCCCTTTTCTATTTTCTGGCCACCGATCGATTTGTCTCGTATCTCTGTCCGCTGGCACGTTAGATCTGGCTAATTAGGAATAACGAACGCGAGCCACGGCTAACGGTGGTCCGCGCTCGCGCTTTTCAATCGAGCGCCTCTTTCTCTAATTGTTTAACATCGCGCCGCGCCGCTAACGAGCCTCGCATAAGTCGGATAAGTCGCGTTGCTCGCGCAACAGTCCCCCAGGCCTCTTTGCATTTCCTTTTTCTCCTCCCTCGATAGCCGAGTGCCATTCGCGCGCACCCTGCACGCCGTCAATGGCAATTTTCGCGCGTGTACTTTCGCGCGCGAACGTGGCACGAGGACCTTTTGATCAAACGGAGAGAGCGCAAGGGTTCAATCGAATTGGGAAGCGGGTGGAGGTCCAGCTGCACGAGAGCAGCTTCCAATTTAGAAAGAGTGTTGTAATAGAATTTTCGCGGTTAAACCTCGTAATTGTATCGTTGATTAATAATTTGCGTGAGATTTTGTTCAACTTTTTTCGAGCGTTGCGATGGAATTTTCGTTGACTCTCGAATAGCATCGTCGAGTCACAACGATACTACGCGAAGTTTTGTTAAAATTTAGAATATTTAATTTCCTTCCGAAAATAGAATAGTTCTGTTAACAACAAAAGCTTCGTTCTCGAAATCAAAAGTGAAATTTTCATTCATTCCGGCAATTCTTGATGTCTGATGTCATTAAGATGGACCGTAGTGTATTGGAGGATTTGGGGTGTGCGAACAGGTTTGAAGAGGTTTAATGGAATTGCAGTAGGTCGTACAATTATTTCCCTTGTGTGACTCATTTATTGTTCGCACACCACAATGGTGCCCCGCCTAAGTTTGTCGCCTGAGGTACCCGAGGAGGCTTTCGTTGATTTTAATCGGCCGCAATACGAGATTCTATTGCAATTACAAAACCGCGAATAATAAATTGAACGATTCTTTGTTACATACATCTGATTATATGAATGTACTACAGTATTATCTACAGTCTTCGATAAAATTAATTTTGCCAATTGAGGTTACACGACCTTTTCTCTTGGCATAAATTCCAAATTTATTATCAAATAAAACTTCATTTTTGTTAGATTATTAGATTAAAACAAAGCGATTTAAGGAAATCTATTCGAGGATTAAAGATTCCATGTGGAAATATTTGCCAAAGAGGTTAAGAAATCAGCATGATTATTTTCGCCCGGTATTGTACGATCTTCTCGTAGGCGATGTCGTGTCATTGTCGTGAAACGATACTGCGTTATGCGAGATATGAGGTCTTGTAATTATTTCATGGAACACGGTTGTTTTCGGGTCGCGTGCACAGTGTACATGCGTGGATACATGTAGAAGCGAACGTGGCTCCATTGTTCTCCGATTCTAATTTGATCTTGTTTTCAACAATGAATGAAAACAACGCCGCAAAGCGACGTAATTTCATCCGTTGATAACGGTTCTATTAAAACGAGCGTCTTCTAATTACTGTATTGTGCGCTGTGTAAATAAAGCCCGCGAGTACACCGCGGACGTATCGCAAATAAAGGAGATTGTCTGCCGTCGCTTTGCAGGAAACTGCAACCTCCGAAGTCGAACTACCAAGAACGGGATAATTACCTCGCCGGTAATTACGATCTGGCTCGTAACGGGCCAGTTGTCGCGAGTTACTTTTTTAATTGCGTTTCAATGCCCTTGCGCCGCTCGACGGAAGTCGTGTTCCTCCTCCTCCCATAACCCCCCTCTTTTGAAATCTTCGCAGAACCTCGTGTTTCGAAATGTTAGGAATCCCAGGGTAATTGGTAATCTCCAGGAATTAAAAATTTAGAATTTTTCACAATTCCAATAACGTTCAGTTGTTAGTCTTACTCGGACGAAATTGCATTAATTTCAATCGAACGTAGTGATATTCAATTGCGCGTATCGTACCGTGCCTAAATAGCGGAGGATTCTAAACAGCGATTTTAACTAAAAGAAACTTCGAGACTACTTGACACGTTTGCCAGATGCACGTTTCAAACTCGCACAGTTTCAGAAGCGAACTACGCCGGATGGTTATTCTAAATATCAACGCGCGAAACTACTCTGTTTTACTTTGCAATTTCTCTCGCTCGTGATATTCCGCCGTCGTTCGGTAGAATTAATAATGATAAATTGATGACGTTGATGAATGCCAAGAGAGGCAATATTGATGTTTTACATTCTGACGAATTTTGCAGAAGCGAGCCATCCGTGTTCCTCGAGAATACTGAACGTAGCGGTCGACTTGACGAGAGTAAAAGTTGACTGACAAGCTACGGAGATTGATCGTTCCGAGGTGAGAACGTTGACTCGGAGCTGTACCGAAGTTGACCGCGTGAAAACAACGTGGTTGACTAATTGCGCGGATGAAACGCTATCAACCGGAATAAAGAATACCGGTCTTTACCGTTTTCTCGTTCTAAATCGTTCTCATTAATTTTATCTTTGCCAACGAACGACAGCCGTTCCACTGCCGTTCATTTTCCATCCGACGTGGTCGACCGTGCGGAATTTCGAAACGATATCTATTACTTCGTGAATTTTCGTGATCGCTAAATTCTCAAACTTTTAGATCATTGGATCGTTAGATTGGTAACGATAAAAATACGGCGAGAAAATGATTGAAGATATTCCCATCTTTAACTCTGAAACTATCGGAATGATCAGAATGGCCGCAAATGGTAATTTTTCGTAGAATTTTAATTTCAACTTTTTAGGAGAACGTGCAAGTGAATTCTGTGTTTTTTGTTGTATAAACTTCATAAAGTCGCTTTCATATCGTCGACAGTCGTCGACGGCTTCGTAGCAAGCGTCAAAGTTCCAAAATTCAATTCCTAAAGTTTCATGAAATTCCGAAACGAAAAAGAAAGAAGAAGGAAATAATCCGAATTAATAACTAGGAATTCAGGTTTCGACGAAAGATTCGACCGAAAGTTGTCAGTTGAAATTTCCGAGTTCCCGCGCGACTTCACATCCTTTCCGTGCCCTTTCCGTGTCCGCCTACGTACGTCGGCGAACTTCCCGTCACCGGAGCCACCAGCGACCCATTCGTCAACCGGCGCTGCAAGAATTCGCCGCGTTCCGCGTCGTTTTCCAGCCCGGCCATTGTCGCGAAACGTGGCCACGCTGCAACGTTTCTCCGGCCACATACCGCAACGTATGATTCGTCGCGAACGCCTCGAACTCTGGCGTATGTTACGTAAGGTTGCCTCGTAATAGCGCGGATAGGCACGGCTCACCTTGAACCACGCACGCTTCTTCAAAGGTTTAAGGGTTAAACGCTTCCTTTCCTTCTTCTTCTTCTTTCTCTTTGCCTCGCTCGGTTACGATTCAGACACTACTTCGCTTTGAGTAAATTGATGAATCAAAACAATGAAAAAATTTTTCCAATTTTTTGTTTCATGAACGTGAAGATATGATATTTGTTAGAGGGATATTAATTCTTTCGCTTCGTAGTAAAATGCGATCGCTATAAATGGAACAAGTTGTTTTATGTGTATATATATATATATATATATGTGTTGATATATTGAATTTTCAACTTGTAATGAGCAAATCAATATATCTGTTCAATGACGAGACAATGGAATTTTTATCGAATTTTGCATTTTTAATATACATTTCTTTAACATATAAATGTTTTCTTGTTAGTACACACGGTACGCTTTGTACAGCTTCTATACAAAACATCGATCGATATCGATATCGCAAAATTCTACTGAATAATACAATACTCCAATTCGGAACATTTCCATCGTTCAATATCATCCTGCCTATAATATTCAAATCCCGAATACGTGCACGTAAATCCTTTTTCGATCGATATTTATCCTTGATAATACGTCTTTAATAATACGTGCACTGTTTCAATCGCAATATCGTGATTTAGTCCACGTTTTCCAAATGAAAGAACAAAAAGCAATATAGCATATTTTGTTCATTTTTCTATTTAACGTATATGCGTTCGTATATAATTTCTCGAATTATCTATTTCAAGAGAGTCGAAGGTACGAGATTTGTATTTTTAAATTTGATACTTGTCTATAATAGTCAGAGGGATCGATTGTGTAACTGTCGATTTCTATCACTCGCTAATATCGCTCACGATATAAATTCGAGCCTTTTATTCCCCTTTGAAAGAGAACAAGGCCACGCTTTGGAAGTTCGATCCGAGTCAATCTAAATCGAGGAACTGGAGCAACGGATTTATATTCCGGAAATCGTGTTACCGACCCCTGATCACGATCTTCGATCGCAGAGTTTGAGAACAAAAGCTACGCCTCTCTCTCTCTTCGTAGCGTCGCTTCGTAAAAGCTCGAGTGCTCTTTTTCGCGTTCGCGCGAGATGCATCTTATTTCGACCGATTTATTTAATTTATTTCTTACATTTTGTTCTTTTAATTTATTTAATTATTCATTAAAATCAAAATTCGGAAGAGCTTATCGAAAAAAGAGAGAGAGATTGCGACACTTGTGGAATTTCACAAATTTCTTGGAACGTTGAAATCTGGCTAGAGAGTAAGAAAGGTTTGCGCTGGTTATTCGAAATTTGAAATTTACTGCGAATTGCCAAAAAAAATCCCGCGATTTTGTTCTTCTCTAAGCTGTTGCGATCTTTTCGTCATTTGTAATTCTTAGTAATATTATTATTTCGTTGGTAACAATCGATCGACAAGCAGGGAAATTGTGGACGCGGCATAAGCTCTTCACGGGAATGAATAACGTCGTTCGGCGATCCGCCTGTACACACTGTCAGCGTGTGCATTGTCCCTGAGAACCGGGTTTGGACTCGAGAATGAAGCGATCAAACGATCGTTGGTTTCACCTCGATGTTCCACACGGTAATAAACTTCCTCGTGCTTTTGCCGGCGATCGTCGTCGCGATCGCGCGCGCAATTCAATCAAATCACAGTGAAAACGCACGATCCTCGTTTATTAATACGTATGCAGAGCGGAGCACGTTCGTAGAGCGTGTGCGGTTTGCTTGGTACGAGTTAAGTGACCGATTTCGAGGCGAGATCGTTCTGTGAATGCGATAAGCGAGATTGTTGCCAGGTGACTGAGGTCAGATAAAACGTTCATTTCGGCACATTAAGGCATTTCTCGTGGTGTTCCGCGAGTTCTGTGCCACGGGCTTTCAATCTGAATCATGTTTTTTCTTTTTCTTTTTTTTCTTTTCGTGTGTTTGACGTACCGGTTACAAATGGTTTGGTGATGAACGTGGCATTACGATCGTCGACGTTGTATCGCGTCAAGTGTGTGTAGTTTTGCTATCTTTGGTATTTGATCGGTCGACGTATGTACGTAGGTGTGACATAGACGGGCGTAGATTATTTTAGCCATTGACCTTTACGAATTCGAGCTACGATATCTCATGTTGGAACATGTGAGTATATCTGTGTAGTGTTATAAAAGATATACTGTGTTATTGTTAGAAAAGATTTAATTCTTCTCGGTAGCGAACGGAACGAGAACTTGCAATGCAATACGTTGTGTTTGGTAACGTTGAGTTGTCTTTGTCGAGATTGTCGAATTGAGATTTTGAAAAGGACATTGAAAGAAACTAATTAAATTAGAAAGAGTCAGTAAATGAACGAGTAGAGGAAATGTAAAAATTTTCTACTATTCGATCATGATACGAGTTTATTTTTTAATTACAGTATCGTGAAAATTCAAATCTGAATTTGGGAATACAAAGTAAAGATAATTATCAAAATTAAAAGTCGTCGTCGTAGAACTGAGTCTTATCATTCAATTAAATTATTACGCGTGCTTTATTCTACGCGAGTCACGTAATTCGATACGGTTAAAGAACTTTTAAAATACGCTGTCTGTAGAAAACTTGTTTTCTTTTTTTTTTTTTTCACGATATCCAAGCGAATATATGAAACAAGTTTTTAAAATAATTTTTCCCTCGAAGAGACGAGATTAGTTTTGTCAAAGTTGGATTTGTTGCTTGAAAACGAACACGACCCGAGTAGCGATCTACCACTTGTACATTATTTTGAAATTTTCCAATTTTACGTCCAAGTGATGCATGATCGCACGCGTTCCGAAATTATCGCCAGTGTCACAATGTTACAATGGTATTTGTTTGAACTGTAACGGGTAATTGTCTTGGCTCGCTGTATTTGCGCAGAGTAACCAGTGCAACTGTTACACGAACATACACGCTCGTACATTGTAACTTGCTGTAGGAAATGTCCAATTTAACTTGTTTAATGTAGATACGTTGTTTTCAGTAGTATCTGCGAGCAGAGAGTAAATATAGCTTCTTGCAAAATTATGTTTTTCACGCGCGAAGATCGTCGAAACTTTTTTTGTAAATTGAACTACAACGTTTCTTTCATCGTGATTTATGAAGCATTTATTTCGCGATATTATTCCGGGTTGTTCCAAGTTAAAAATATGTTTCAACCAGAACGTCAAGTTTATTTATTTATTTCTACCGAGCAGAAATCTCAGACGTTCTGCAATATTAAAAATAGGCGTCGTTTCGAAATATTGAGAAAGTATTCTGAAAAAGATTATTACGGCGTATTGATACTTGCACAGCGCTCAACGCACAGATTAATTTTTTGATATTTTTATCTCTTGCTTTCACGCAACTAATTGCAAGTACAACTCGATGATCTTTAACCTTCTTGAAATTATCATCCATTGCGAATGATGCGAACAGCTCTCCAAATTAAATTAAAAATTTTTTAAATGTCATTTCTACTCACAAAACGTCGACGTACGTGCACAAAAATGGAATTATTTCGGCTCTGGAGTCAAATTGGCAGAAAATCCAAAAGCGGAATTTTTTAATTCATTCGCCTAAAGTCTGTTTCGTTACGTTTCTTTTGACAAGAAGAGGGAACGGCTTGTGTTTCGTGGTGTTCGTGTTTTAGAACGGGCTCGGCAGAATTCGAGTCAAGGCGAAGTCACTACCTTTATCACTGTGCTTATGTTGGTGTATTATTTCTTGGCGATTAGCCTGACTCTCCTATCATCGCGATAGACGTGATAACTCTATGGTTTCTCGCGACCAGTCTCGTGTTATGTAAATCTATATTTTTATGAAATTAATTGAAAAAACAGAACCTGAATGGAGATTTATTACCTCCATTAAACATTGTAAGTGGAGTGCGTATTTTTCTGCGAATTGATATTTTTCAGAATATAATTGACAAAATAAAACCATGGTGGAAAATTGTTTCACTCACTGAATATCGTGTATTTTGTACTTGAATATTTTTTTTCTTTTTTCATATATATCATGTGCATTCTGTATGATCATAAATATGTATAGTGGGGAAAGTAGAGAGTATTTTTATAGTCTTTGGAAAATTGTCTACACTTTAAGCTGTTGTAACTTTGTGGGAAAAAATCGTACGACAAGTATCCAAAGATTTCCAAAGATGTTTTACATCATTTTGGAAAGAGCAAATAGAGAAGCGTTTTCTTTTTAATAATTTCGTAAATTCCAATATCCTTATGCTCGAGAATGTTTCTTTCACAACGGAATTCACAACTGTGTACGCATACATTCTTTCGTAGTTCAGGAAATTATTCTGATAGTGTTAGCTGCATACCATACAACGAACATTCGTCTTCCTCATTTCTTTTCCTTGCATACAAAATCATGGAAAGATGTGAAAATTTCTTCAGAAATGTGGAAACACACTCCGGGATAGTAAAATATTCTCTACTATGTATCGTAGAGAAAACGCGCAGATCGTAACATCGGTATCCTGGCACTGCCAAGTCGAGTGTTATTACCGAGACACGAAATTTCTCAGAAATGGAAAAATAAAAACGCAAACGTAATAATCCGTAGCCACCAGGCAGACAAGTTCGAACAAGACCGAGTATTTACGCTCGTCAGTCGCACGAAAGCTATCGGAAGCGTAACATTCGCGTGAGATACAGTCAGTTGATAATACGTATTAATATTTGTAAAATATGATCGCTGAAAGAAGTTAAATTCAGCTGAAATACACGTGCGATATTGAAATCGAACGAAGCACGTTATTATACGCGCAACGAAAGTAGCCGAAATAATTAACAAAAGTCGTAAAGTGACGATGAATTTGCCAAAAGATTCCGATGTTTGTGGAAAGAGAAAAAAGTTGTGTCCAACAGCTCGGGATAAACGCGCTGTAATACGCGTGGCGTCAAGTTCATACTTGATTGCGAGACAAATTGCAGAAAAAGCTGCAGTTGCGACAAATGTCGCGAACGTTCGACGTCTTTTAAAGAATCGTGAACGTCCGAAACGGCGAAAATTGTGAGAAAAACCTTGGTTAAAGCAAGAGCAATAAGCTGTGCCGTTAGCAATTTGCAGAGAAACATAAAAGTTTATACGAATAAGAAATGGCGAAGAGTCATATTTACCGACGAGGAGAGGTTCAATTTAGAGGGACCTGATGGCCTCCATTGCTATTATCGTGATTTACGAAAGGAGCGACAACTTCTGAGTCGTCGGTCCATGGGAGGCGACTTGGTATAACGACTTGGAGAGGTATTGGTCGGTAAGGTAAGATGGAAATAAAATTTATTACGGGAAAATTGAATAGTAAAGAGTATAGCAAAATGGTTGACGAACAAATTAACACGAATTACCGAGAATTTTCAATGTGACAACGCGGCTGTGCACAGGAAACAAAAGAAACGAGTGAAACGTAAAACCGGACTTAAATATTATCGAAAGTTATTGGAGGAATTTGTCGAAAGTGCAAATATTAATGAATTAATAAAGTGTATCTTGGAGGAATGGGAATTTTTGTCTCATAGCCGTTATACAAAATAAATACAAAAAAAATCATACTACGTATCGAACAATTATCAAACTCTGTTCTTTTGTTTCTACTTGTCTTTCACGAAATGTGCTATCATTTTTTAACCCACCAGATATTTCTATTTTCTTTTTTAATGACACAAAATGTATTGTTAAAATGTAAAGGTTTAATTTACGTATTACGTTAATGTACGTGTTGGTAAAAGCGCCAAGGAAGCATGCATATAAGAAAGATTTCGTATCGTTTGTTTAATGAAAAGAAATTTAATAATTTTGGGGTATACACATCTACCAATATTCCGTATTCTGTCAATATCCTGCCAGTTTATTGCATGTAAATATTCACAATCTATTCACGATCATTAATCGCAATGAAATATTTACGCCATCGTCCAACCATAGTTATCGCTGTTATTACGATACTTATTACAATTCACGTTGTTTTACGAAATGGATTGTAATTTATTCAAACGATTTTTAGGTCAAACTGTTAATTAAATTATACTTTTCACGGATATTTCTCGGCTTTGTAAAAAGTCGCTTCGCACTCGCGTCGAAACGTATCCCTCTGTTCGTCGTTTTTAGTTTCATAATGCTAATTAAACCTAATTAACAGCGGCGTATCGTGTTTCTACAACATATCGTGAAGGTGAAAACCAAGTCAGTGAACCGAAACGCGGAGATCTTTCGAATGAACAGGGAAAGCGCGAGTGTAATGGAGCTGAAAGGGATTTGTAGACGAAATGACAGGTGTTTGGAGAGCGTTCCCCTGACCCTTTCATCACTACCGAGAGATAGAGTTCTCCCATTGCGAAACGTTGTCTGTGCATTGCGGTTGACCGTAGTTGCTCGTCTAAAGTTAGAATATTGTACTTTTTTTAGACATACAAAAATATACAAGTTAGACATTGATATATAAATATGAAAACATATGAATATCGTACCTTTTTTTTTTTAGACATATAAAAATATAGAAAAGAACACGCTTATAGTTGTGTTACTTTAGGTTAAAATTTCTGCATACGTATTGTTTTAAATTAGTCATCGTGATGGCTTTCAGTATGCATTCTCTTGTACATTGTACATAATAAATATCAATAGATTTGTGGATAAATAGATTAGCTAGAAGTTACATAAATTTTTGGCCCGCGATTCGCCGTAAAATTCGCCGTAGAATGTAAATAGATTTACAGCAAATTGTTCGTAAATGCGCAGTCAGCCGCCATTCGGCGTGAAATTTGACAAGTTCGACGGATGATTCGATAAACGTTTTGCTAAGAAATTATCGATCGCGTGGAATCGCGTTCGCGAAGCTCGCCAACCGATTGATATCGAACGGCCGGTGTTTTAATCACACGGTATCTCTCTCGCGTCCCCCCGTAACGGAGAGCCTCGAAGACAAAAGGAAACCTCGGCGATTTCGCGCGGGTAACTTTCGCAATTTAATATTTGACTTGCACCGTTTCGGGTAAATCGGCCCGCTTTATAATCCCCCCGCTAATTACCCCGGGCAAGATAAATCGGGGAAAAAGTTCGCCGTTTTCCCCCGTTTTATTCGCCGGGATTAAATTAGCATAAAATCTGCCGCGAGAGGAGACTCCGTTGTTTAATCAGCGAACAGGGAAAATATTTTATCACGCCGCGCATTTAATAGACCCTCGAACGAAATAAGTTATTCCCTCTTCTTCTTCTTCTTCTTCTCCTTCCTTCCTTTTCGTCTTCTTCTCTTTCAGCGATCGATCACGGTTCGTTGGATTTTTAACGAGATGAGGATCTTTCTAGATGAGGCGATGGTTGTTTCTGTGAGAATTGTATATTAATAAATTGATACTGAAGTTCTCGGATATAAAAATGATACTTGAGTGTCGTTGGCGAGAATTGAAGGAAGCTTTTTGAGTTTCCAAAGTTCGAGTGCGAAAAAAAAGTATGGTTGCACGTGTATGTTATGTGGTATATTTAATCATCGCAGTCTTTTAAGTGAACGTGCGTGCACGAGGCAGGAGTTTTCTGAGCAGTGAATAGGCGTATAACGACCGAGTATAACGATGGGGTATAGGACTATTCGTTTTGTTATATAACTGTTCACTGAATGTAATGTAATACACGAAACTGTTGGTCATTAATATTTCGATAAAAAGACGAAAATACGTAGAACGTAGAGCTTGTTCGATTCGGTAATAAATCTTTCGTACATTTGCATTTATGTAAATTCATGTATACCGATATTTTATTCGATACTCTGAAATTAGATACTTTGAATGTTCTCTTCTCTACATTATAGTTTCTTCTTGCGTATTAAAATAGTAATGAAATAAAGTTTCGTTCTACGTACAAGTAAAAGTAAAGACTGCACGACTTGTACTGCACGCCAGTACGATTCGTCTTACTGAAAGGGCCAGAAGCAATTGTTCTGACTAGAAAATGAAGACGACTTTTTTGCCATAAAATTTTTTGATATGCAAGCATTTGAATCGATAGAAAACAAATTAGATGCGCGATCGCTCAGTACAAAACAACGCGACTCCTACTCGAGGTCTATCCCACGCCCCCTCGCGAATCACGTGACTCAAATCGACCAATCGTTAATTTTCGTTGCATTAGCGCCTGATTTACCCCCGTTAAAATCACTTTCAGTGATAAAAACAAAAATGGCACTTAATGTGTGGCTAAAGAAACTTATATGTCTTCTCTATTCGTAGGAAATTTACACGCATAACATGCAAAAATATATATAGAATATCCAAAGTAGAGTACGTATTATATTATGTTACTATTTCTTTAATTTTGTCGACAGACAATAAAAATCAATAAAAATCGACAAAGTTTAATTTAATTATTAAAGTCAAATTTATTGATTAAGCGGATCAAAAGCGAAGCAAAGTGAAATAATCAAGTACAAAGAAAATTTTTATATTTGTCAAACGATCCGACTCTCTTCGAAGAAACTACGAAGACAGCGGCCCTAAATCTCGAGACGTACAAAAGAAACCGACTCTTTTGAAACGTGTACACCTCGTAAACAACGGGATATCGACACTATCCGACTGGGTATCAAAGACCTCTGGATTCTTGGACACTTTTGCAGTAGTTAGCGTCTTTCTCGAGGCTCGCTTAAAAGTTTCCTCCGAGGCGACGTATACGGCCACCCAAATCGTGCGCCAGCTGCGGAACGTCTGCTTAGTTCGGGGGGCAGAATATCCGCGTGCAACGTGAACCCGAACCAAGGAAGGCGTACGCGTCTCCTTTATCGATCCGTCAGCCGTCGAGCGTGAAGTTTTCGGATTTCGCCATAGATTATTGAAGACCCGGGGCTGAGAAACCCCCGCCGAGAGCTTTATGGTTTTATTCCGGCGAGGTCATTTTGGCGATTTAACGGGACCAGGCACGATTTAAACGCATCACCGATGACGTTGCTTTTTTTAGACATTATCGCATCGCGGCGAATTCAAAAGGATCATTCATACGTTCGAAGCGGGCCGCGAATTTGTTTTATTAACTGATATGTCATTTCGTGTGTTTGTCCGTATCGGCGGAATCAAAAGGGGATTTGTTTTGTACATTTGAGGTGGACGTAACGTTGTTTCGTTGTTTAACGCGTGTATTTCTGATTTGTACGAAAATTACTGGTTAACTCCGGCTTTACACGGCTCGGTTTACTTGTAAACCACGGATTCGTTCGTGTCTTGTCGTTTATGTCTAAAAGAAATTGTTGGACGATATCGATTATTAAAAGATCACACAAATGATGAAACAGTGAAAGACACACGTGAACAATAGGATCTTTGGAAACTGTCTTGTTCCGAAGATTAAAAAGAAACGTAACGTAATAATTTTTTATTTGAACCGTAATGAACTTTACGGTAATATACAATTACGATACGTGTAAAATATGTGTGACTTTTTTGCAAAAAAGTAGCGTCGTTTGGGGTTGTTGAAACGGAGAAAGGACAAGCGGTTGTTCGTCGCGGATAACTGGAGGTATTAAAATCCGATTTTAGCCAGAGGTTTGGAAAAGAAAACACTCGAAGCGTTCGGTTTTTCAATTAAAAGTTCGATCTCCGCAGCGGCGTGTATAATCAGAGTGAAAGCTTTTCATCGGCAACGATATTTTGCAACAAGTGGTCTCTTACAAATGTGCAAAGTGCTTGATCGATTTCAGAATTGAGAGGTAATCCTTGGCCTGTTAACTGCGCGATCTCCCAAGTATTCGTACAACGCTTTCATCGAGCATCGTGAATACAGTCTGCCGGCGGTTAGCTAGAAAAGAGTTCAGCTAGAGGCAAAAGATAAATTTTTGTATTTCGATAAACTGCAATTCAACGGAATAACAAAGACAGCTATATACAGTTTAAATGAAGATTAGACAGTCTTTTTTTTTTATATGTTAATATCGTTTGAATAATTAAATATTAAATATTGAAATATTCATATATTTTATCTTGAGATGTAGGCAAAGAATTTTAGTAGCGTTGCTGATCGTTGTGACAAGAAAGAAAATTGAAAATTTTTCCAAATAATTCTGCAAAAAAAAAAAAAAAAAAACGGCATCAATTTCACCGATAACAAACATACATTTATCATTTAGTCGCTGAATTTCTTTTTAAACTCACGTACGCAACGTGAAACCTTCGGCATTTCCTGTATTTTCTGATATCGGAGATTATCAATTGATATCGAGGTTAATCGTTGCTCTTTGCGCGACGACGTTGAAAACGATATTACCAAAGCGTCGAACAAGTATACACCTACACTTTGTAACTGTTTGTTGTCGGTGTTCGTGAAACGGCTCGTTCAAAGAACGACGATCGAGTTGTCCGCTTTGAGGGAGGAAATGGACGCTTCCTTGTCGCCGTTGTAAAATGAACGAAAGCTCGGTGATTGGCCCGCGGAGCCAGCCGAGAACCGGCGTTGGAGACGATGGCGGTAATCCGCGCGCACGTTGCTGCGGATCGTGTGTCGGGAAACACAAGACGAGAGCCGATCAGACTTTGTAATCCTCGGGCACGGTAGCGAGAGAGCGGGCCGATTTAACTTTCCTCCGCGGCTACGCGGCAGCACCAGCCGAGGGAAAATCCGCGCGCGACTTTCTCGCGCAAGAAATCGCATTCAAACGACGCGGCGGCGACAATAAAATGCCAACGTGGTCGGTAAATCGTGCGTTAAAACGATGAACCGATGGACCTTTCTCCGCTCGGACGTTTCGCCATTATTCACGCCGCTGTTCTTTCTCGATCTACGGAGAAATCATTTCACCATTAGCCGAACTCGTTCGCAGCCACGTTGGCTTCTTGCTCAATTTCTAGGCTTGCTGGACACTCGAGCGACAAGATCGTTTCATAACGTTGGAGAATGTTCGTTGGCTGCAAACTAAAAACTGCGAGATTGTGGAGTTAATGGTGGACAGTGGTTAAACAAATACAAATTTGGTATCGTTCTGATGTTCTAATTAATAATAATTAATAATAATAATCGTTTTTTAATTAATAACAAAATCTCTGGAAATATCCACGTATCAAAAGATGAAACAAAGGTGGATATTACGACACGCATTACGACTAGATATTTCTGCGTGTCTTGTATTTTTATATTTTCCACAAACGCGTGAAAATTGGCGATCTACGATGTTTAAAGAAAATCTAGCAATGGTATATTTTTAGTGTAGAATTTTGGTTTGATTAAATAGTAACCATTTCTTGTCGTTGCGCGAGTTCATGGTCGTTGGAGATGGTAAGTAAAGGAAGATCTGATCTGATCATCTGCGATCATCTTCTTTCTATACCACACGTAATAGGGAAATTATTGCGAGTTACACTTGGAGATTGGCGAATCTGAATGTCGAATTAACGGGTTCCTCGGGTTAATAGGTTAAAGATGAATTTATCAACGTCTCTTACCTTCGGGGGAAAAAAAAAACTACTAGCATTGTATTCAATTTACTCTCTCCACGATTCTAACGACGACCGAGAGTTTCTCCGATTTGAAGAAAGTTCCATGCTTTCGTTCTGTCAGCAGTCGAATCATTACCTGCTTGAAAGTTCAAGCGGAACCGATCGGCATTTTGTAACAATTTTGTAACCGATCGATTCGATCGATCGATCAAAATAGGGACGACAGGTTTCGTCGTTGCCATTACTCCATTACTCGTTAATAGCTCGTTAATTGAATCACTTATCGGAATTGCTCGTGTGTCGATTAAATTTGTCTTTTTTTTTTTTTTTTTTTTATTTGTCGTAAAGCACGACATATAATGTATTACATGATTATTAAGAATTATTAAGAGTTACATTTTGAAAAATAGAAATATGTAACTGTTGTATTTATACATTTCGCATGGTGCAACGTTTATTTCTAATAAGATATAATATAAAAGTTTAACAGTGATGAACAATGTAGTAACTTTCTACCTTGGTTGAGAATATCGTTTCATTCCGATAATTTTAATTTTAAACGTAATTACTTAATTGATTTATTTATCGTGTTACAGTGCAAAGAACTGATGAAATTTTCAAGTTTAACATCTCAACTCGTATTAGATTATTTCAAATATGTCCACGACCTTGTTTTTAACTTGTCGCACAAATATTTCAAGAGCTGTGGAAAGACGCTTGGATATATTCTGCATCACTTGCAGTTAGTATTAAATTTTCATTTTGGATATTTTATTTTTAAATTCAAACTCGACCAATATAATCACGATAGCGAACGAATGTTTTATGCAGAATCATCTAAAAATGTGGAGTTACATAATATGATTAACCATCTTAAACATGACTTAACGAATATTAAATATCAAATATGGTCTCGCTGAACGTGAAAGTTTGTCTGCGAAATATATTCTTGTAATTTTTCTATATATATTTTTAAATTTATTTCAAACTTGAACAACATAATTACGACACACACACACACACACATAGTATAAAGTGTTTCGGTTTATCCCGAACTGTTCTCGTGAGAAACTATTCTCACAGAGTAAATGGCCCCATACTGCGGAGACATTCACGATGACTTAATACAATTGTCCGCATGCAAGAACAGTCGAGACAAAGCAGTGCGCAGGTAGAAAAGAAACGAACGAAAGGGTGCGTCGAATGGGAATTAATTCGAACCAGGTCACGCTCTAATTTCATATTCAAATCGGCTACACGGTTAAACGAGACGCGTTGTTCGTGCCCGAAGATCGTGCTCGATCTCCGCCCGTCGCGAACTTCTCTCGGTTTCGCAGACACCGAGGCGTGCATCGCGACCGATGTAATTAAAGTTTCAACGAGCTCGGTGCAACCGGATTGATTAAAAAAAGAAAAAAAAGAAACAAGAAGAAGAAGAAGAAAAAGATCGTCGGTCTTGGGACGATCGATTTAATTCGTGGAAACCGCGACGGTCCTTGAACCATTGGCCGCCGGGTGTCTCCGTGGTGAGGCCATCGATCGTCAAGGACACGGCCGGTCGAAAAACTTGTCGTTTCGGCGATGCTCCCGGTTAGTGCGAGAGGAACCGTCTCTCGTGTCCCTTAAAAATCTCCCGACGCCGTGTACTGCATACGTTATATCGTCGATATCGAGCGCGTGATGTATAATAAAAATTGTTTAGATTTCTTCAGATAACGAGTAACTTTCTTGCCGTTTTTTTCTTTTTTTTTTTTTCTTTGAAGAAAGTCATTGGGTTAATTTTATTTTTGATTATCACTTTTAGCAAGACTAGTAGCGTTATTATTAGTAAAATTATTACTGTATTTGGTTTATTCAACTACGTAATATAACATCTGACGTCAAACTTGTCACATAACCCAATATATGATACATATTGGTCGGTCGAAAAGTAATTCAAGTTCTTTTCTAACACATGGACATGGGTATATCTTAAAATGTTAATTAACTGGTATCTGATTGTTCCAACTTGTTTAAAAAAAAAAGAGAGAGAGAGAGAGAGAGAGAGAACGCAATTTCATTAAGGAGCATTTCCATCGTATTTTGCTAAATTACTTTGTAATACGTGTAAGCGCGTAAATAATTATCTGACAAACGTATATGATAAAGAGATCCTTTAAGAAAGATAAGAATTTTTTTTTCGAACAAAATAGTCAACATGTGAATAAAGCGTTTTATTTCTCGTGAAAAAATTCGCACAAAATTTCATTTCCACGCACGCACACACAAAAAGACGCAGTTACTTTCTGGCCAGCCTGATACACCCAGAGATAAATTGAACATCCAAAAAGCTCCAAAACCAACGCTAGAAACGCATAAGCAACGTAGACACGGTACAGACACAGAGACGCACGCGAAGAAGGAGGCTCGTGAACGAACAGAGAGAGAGCGAGAAGAGGAGGTGGGTGAAGTGGAGCTCTCGAGATGAGATGCCATGCCTCTCGAGCCTGTGTTCTTTATCGCGCAAGAACCTGTGAAGTAGGAACAAAGGAATATTCCCGTGGTAAGAATCCTCTCCTCTGGTCGAAATACTCGAGCCAAGAGCCGGAGGATGACGGAAATGGTGGAAAGGGAGTTGAAGAGTGGCTGGCTGGACGTTTCTAGGATATTATTCCTACCAGTTCTCCGTTTCACCCTGTTTCTCGTTCCGTTTCTCTCCTCTCTTTCCTCTCTTTTTCTCTCCCCTCGTTCGTTTTCTCGTTCAGCTTCTTTCCACATTTCGCAGCGACGAGAAATCGCGACGCTTGTTAAATATTTACAAACGATTTACGAGCCTCGAATTTTGCTTATGATTAATTCAGCGGTGACAGATTCGTCCCTTTCTCCGTCGTAAGAAGCAGACGATTCACTTCTAAGAAGTGAAGAAGAAAAAGAAAAACTCGTGACTAACTAATTTTATCAACAACGAAAACGACGTAATTTTCCTAATTTTACCAACAGTCAATTTCGCGTGTCCCAAATTACTTGCAAAATTACAGCTTCGAAGCGTACAATTAACGACACGTCCCTTGTTTTACAATTTACCGTATAGTAAAGTATAGTTCCTTTCGTAGAGAAAATTCGTAGTACTACTACTAGTAAGAGTAAAGTTAGTTGCAATTTTTTGAACAGGAAGAAGCGAGAAAGACAGAGAGCGAGTCGAATACCGACGTGTCGGATGATTAACGACTTACGGTAATTTGTTTTACTGTTCGATTGCGCGATCGCGATGAAATGTAATCGTATTATTTACACGATGTTACGTAACGGCAATCGCCGTGGCGCGATTGCACGGAAATGCTTGTTCTTCGATCGGTCGGCTTTTTGTTGGCGGAGATGCGTGAATCGCGATTAGAAAAGAATCGTATCGCCCTCTGGGTGATTGGGTATTTTTCGAGTCAAGCATGTTCTCCAAGTATAATTACTCGCGTGATAAATGTGATTTCTGCGTTTCTTCGGCTACTTTCTATTAATCTTTCCATGATCAATCGTTCGCCTATCGGACGCGGATAAATCCACAGTTACACTGTACGGCAATCGTCCTTTTTCAATCAAATTTTTTGTACGTTACATTATTTATATTTGCTGCAGTAAAACAGTAGCAAAATTAATCACGTTGTAATTCGAACTTTTGAATTTCGAGTTAAAAGACTGAGCAACTGTTTTAAACAAAGCTTCTTTCACTTTATCTTTTACGTACTGAAAAATCAATATCTTTGTTAAAATTAGGAAGAAGCATTTTAAAATTGGCGAAATTTCAGTTTTTCGTTTTGGCCGAACGTTCGACACACTCGCGGTGCTGCGCCTTTCGTTTTATCTCGTCGGCCACGTGATGTTCGATCGTCTTCCTCTTCGAGAAGACGGGCACACGGACGTCTAATTTTATCTCTTCTCGAGACACGGCAAAAAGAGCACGACACGGGCATGTCAGTGTAATCGGCAATGCTCGAATCGAGTTCCCGGCACCGTTCAATCATTCATGCGGTAAACAGGTTCCATTGAAGTCAAAAGCGAGCGCGCCATTCTCCGTCGTCGGTCCGCGCAAAAATCAAACCGTATTTATGCAAGCCGGTGCGTGCTGCTGCCTCTCGAGCAGCTGCCCTTCCCGCAGGTGCTATTTCGAGGTGAAGGGACAAGGAACGAGGGGACCAAGTGGGCTGGTTCCGCGAAGAATCGGCGAGCTTTGTTCTTTCGCCGAGGAAAGTTAGACAACAGGAAATTTAAATATGCAAAAGATGTAATATTCAAGATACTTGCTATAATATTCAGAGTATGAAAGGAGTGTACCTATTTAGCTTTCATTTCTGCAGAATTTTATTCATTGGCAGTCTGAATGTAATATGAATCTTTAATCGTAGACACTCGTACCGTGTTATAAAGTTAATTCGATGTAATTGTTTTGATTCATAACGTTGAAAATGAATCTTTTCTTTAGGAAAGAGCGGTGTGTAGTTTGAGAGTTCAAATTTCTGCATTACGTGTGTGTATAGATATGTATACTTTATTCGTTTTATCACTGAAAGTGATTTTAGCGGGGGTAATCCAGAAAATCAGGCCTCTTCAGGTGCAACACTGGTGCAACGAAAATTAGCGACTGGTCGATTTGGGTCACGTGATTCGTGAGGGGGCGTGGCGTGGACCTCGAGTAGGAGTGGCGTTGTCTGGTACTGAGCGATCGCGCCTGTAATTCGTTTTCTATCGATTCAAATGTTTGCATATCGATAAAATTTTATGGCAAAAAAGTTGTCTTCATTTCCTAGTCAGAACAGTTGCTTTTGTGCCTTTCAGTGAAACGAATCTCACTGGGGTACGAGTCGTGCAGTTTTTTGTAAACTTTTATTTTTTGATTTTTGAATTATCTTCCTGGTTGTGAATTAATTTGGGGATCACTATTAAGAGTTTTTATGGGAGATATCTAATTGCGTACATTCTTTAAATTAGGCGAATTTCGTTAAATTAGTGTCAATACGAAAATAGGAAACTTTTTGTCAACATAAAACACGTTCGACAATACGTTTTCTGTTAGAAGTCTAAAAGCAACAAGACGGATGTTCTCAGCGAAATTTTATTAAATTTACAACGTAAATGGTAGGAATGGCAAACGTTGACAAATAATAATAATAATCTCTTTCCGCTCTTCTCTCATAAATTCATCTGCAATTCATCGCGACAAAAAGGAAAGTTTCATTTCCCGAGGAAAACGTCTGGCAGATCTGCAAAGTAGCATTGTGATAAAACTGTGCTCGCAACTTCTCGGGGAACGTTCAAAGCGACAGTTGGAAAAAAAAGGAGCGCTGTGGTAAAAAATACGGGTAATTAGCCGAGAAATTTATAACGGGGATGAACTCACTGTGTCTGGTTAAATGGTGAATTTCGGTCGTCGAACTTCATTAAACGTTTTCTGGATCACTTTTTGAGCGTCGTCGGCGAATAAGTTCCGTAACAGCAAGTAACTTTCTATCTCCGGAATCGCTCTATCTAAACTCCGAACCATCCACTGTGTTTCCAACTCTGCGTAGCAGCCACCATCTGCAGATATCCGAAAACAAACTTTTCCTTCGCTTGTCCAAGAACGAGTTTCATAAGAAGAAACGCGGTTATAACCGGCCGGCTCTTCCTACACTTTCCTTTCGATAAAAAATTTTCACTTGAACGTGATCCAAGTCGATCAACGCTCTTTGTCCGATCGTTGAACGCTCCGTCTCACGCACCTCGATGTTTTTCTTCTGTTTCCGTATCAGTTTCGAACAGATGCCGTACCATACGTTACGCCAAATTTTTTGTAGTCTAACTTTGTCAGGGTGTTTCGCGAATATACAGGGTGATGGTACAATTTCTTGAAATCACGGCTCTTTTTCTAATTAATCCACTTTTATCTCAAATTTTATATCTTAAAGAGATGTTGGAGGAAAAAGTTGATCTACAGTAACGTAGCATACTTTTTTGACTTTGTTCATTACGTTCTACACGACGCAGCTTATTTTAAACCGTCTGTTCCAATTATTTTATTTTCTATTAAAATAGATCGTTTCTAAATAAAGATCCACGTGATAGATTGATTCGTGTTCTTCTGTTAACAGGACCATTAAACAATCTATATATTTTATATTTTATATATTCCTTTCATTTTATTAACAATTGTATTTTGTTATTGATAACCTTTTTATTCAGAAATGATCTGTTATTTTCGTAAAATGAAAAATAAACGAACAAGTCCGCACAACTTTGTTCACCTTTCTCTCTATGTTAATAAAAATTTTTTACAAATTTTATTAATAAGAAAAGAAGAAATGTCGAAATTTAAAAGTGCAGTCTCCGAAAGAAACGGACGAGCAGTGGATAACTACGCGGGGATAATTCATGCGGTTTCGCGGTCGCGCGACATTCGCGTTTAATTCATCGAAAAACGCTCGTAACGACACGCCATTAATTTCAATTCCCGTCATATTATTTACTCGGTCGAAGGATGTATCCGTTCGTTCACGGTGCACCGGCCTCCAAACGAATATCCATCGCCGGAAACATCCGTCGCGGTAAACAACGGCCGGAATTATGGCGCGAAAACCGGCCAGATACGCCTGGATGCTTCGCCGCCCGCGAAAATTTTGTTCTCTCGCTCGTTTCGAAACTGGTCAACCGATGAAACGATGCTGGAGATGTGGGATACAGGCTAGCTACCCTCTTTTAACTGACCAACGTGTTTTGTGTGTGTGTGTGTGTGTGTGTGTATTCAATGGCTAGAGCGTGTACATCGCCGAAACAGAATTTGCCGTCGGTTGTTTCCGTAGTTTTCATTATATTCGTGCATGCATAATAACTTGAGCAGCTTTTGCAAAAGTTTACACAGACGATGATCTGTATAACTATTATAACGTAGGTATATATACATGTGTATATAGAGAGAGAAAGAGTTAAGTTAGCGGGGAGTTATATAGCTTAGTAATGGATTAAAGTGCATCGCAAATAGGCTCGAACCAGAGGTCTCCATTTTACGTGTATCCAATGTGTAGCCCGTGTAATTAATCTATATTTTGATTTATGCAACTTTCGTGGGGTCATCAGTCTAGGAAAAATATTTCTGAAAGAATGTACAGTAACAAGTAACATCTGAAGATAATACTGAAGAAATAAGTAGATTTCCTGCAAGTTTCTGTTCTGATGTTCGAAATACAATGAATCCAAGTACAATTAACATTTAAAGTACAGCATTCGTTACGATGGAAACAAATTTCTGTGTACCTTCAAAGATATAAATCTACCTGTGCAGTTATTAATAATTCAAATTGTTCAAATACACAAAATGCGCGCATAATGCAAAAATGTATGAACATCTAAAGTACAGTTTCTTAAACTAATCACTCGTCGAGTTCTGTGTTTTCCAGTCATGTTTTTGACGACATAATTCTACAGACAAACATTATTGATAAATTATTCAAATCCTTTTAAGCAAACTTCGAGTATTGGATTTGACTCAGATTTATAAATATACGTTCAACTTTATTCCGCTATTAATTATGGATCCATCTACGGTTTTAATGAGAACGAGATCCTCTTCGTTTCGCGGAACGGGATCACCTTCCGTCGCGGATGCGCCGTCGGCTTTCTTCCACGTTTCTCCAGCAACCGGACTAATTTATCGCGCGATTAAGCGAGTTCCTTGCTCGTTCTTTACTCCTTCCCCTTCTCCCCGCTGTTTCTCCTGTTTCGCCGTTTTTCTTTCTTTCTTATCACTGAAAGTGATTTAAGCGGGGCTAACCCAGAAAATCGGGCCTCTCCAGGTGCAACGCTGATGCAACGAAAATTAGCGACTGGTTGATTTGGGTCACGTGATTCGCAAAGGGGCGTGGCGTAGACCTCGAGTAGGAGTGGCGTTGTCTGGTACCGAACGATCGCGCCTGTAATTTGTTTTCTATCGATTCAAATGTTTGCACATCAATAAAATTTTGTGGCGAAAAAATCGTCTTCATTTCCTAGTCAGAACAGTTGCTTCTGGGCCTTTCAGTGAGACGAGTCGCGTTTCCACGTGAATTTGCGAAAGTTAAGGGTAGGATGATTCTGGCCAGAACGTCTTTCGGTTGGTATTTGGAGTCGCGAAATATTGCGAAGACTCGCGGTGGTTCAAGTTTGTTGTCGTACGCTCTGACGGTAAATTTTAATCGTTCTCAGGATTCGAGAATTTGCAGGATATTTTCGTAGAATTAAAGAAAAACATGAGATATAATTTTTTAACCGTGTCTAGATTAAAACACCTCGCGGCAAATTAATACTCTGTTACTGTGATTATTGCATTTATCGCGTCGAATAGAACAAAATAAATAGTGGAACAGGATTTTGACGATAAATTTAAAACCGTGAAAATTGTTTTCCGTTTTGTCGAACGATACGATCCTGCTATTTTTACATCTCTGATTCATTTCATCAAACGCTGAAACAACATTTTCCGTGACTTCATAAATAAAAATCAAGAGAATTTGGTTCAAACGTACCAGTTAAATATTTATCGGAAAGTTATTTTCGAACGAAAAAATTCTATCCCATTTATTTTATCGTACGTTATTTGTATTTTGTGATATGATATAAAGCGATCAATTTCCTCGACTATTCTAACATTTGAAATTATATTTCTTTATAAAACTGACAAATTGTTTTTTTATTTCATAGCAAATGCAGTGAATTTTAGAAGCATCTCGAGATTTTTTGTAAACGAGAAAATTCATTTACGGGTCATTCATGTAGATGACGATCGATAATTCAAAGTTTTTGTGGTGATATTCCTGTTGCCAGAGGTATTTCTTTCTTTTCAAGCTGAAACGATAGAAAGAATCATTGCTTCAGTGATTACGTTGACGATTTCCCGCACAGAAATCGAGAACATTGTTTGCAATCGCTTCTAATAACAGAGAGGAGGAAGTCGGTGTAGCTAATCATGGCGATTGATTACTTCTAAGAAAGTAAAGTGTAAAGGACAATCTTGGTATTGCTGAGTTCGTTAAGTTTCATCAATTTACTGTTAATGTGAATATCTAAAAGATGTAGTATCTTCAAAAGCAATACAATGACAGTTTCGATCTTTTAAAAAACACTTCTTCTTTCTTCGAATATCGATCAATTTATATTTTGATATAAACATTTTAATAGGACTTTTTTCTACTAATCTACTATTTCGTCCTTAGTGCACCAATAATAATTATAATAATTATAAATAAATTATTCTGGGTATGTCGTGAAGTCTGAAAATTGCAGAGCCATTGTGAAGAATAGTTTGAAAATTCCACAGGTGTACGTTAGAATGTTCAGAGTTCATTGAAGCTCCGCTTTAAGATGATTTGCATACTGAAAGTATCAAGAGACCAAGTATCTTAGGTCCTTGCCTTGGATTGACTAAGCGTCGGCATTCCAAAATGTAACTCTAAATTTTGCTCGGAGTAATAATGCTCGTACGTTGAATGTAGACGGATATTCGTACAAATTCGTATTTTATAATTGAAAAGATCAAACCTATTACGTAAAATGTCCAAAGTAGATTTTAATACTTTGGACATTTTACATAATTTATAATTTTTTACTTACTGTTTAAATATATGCCATTTCCAAATTTTACATTACAGAGATACAATGGAAGTGATCAAAATTTGTCACGGTACAATTGCTTGAATATTTCTCCATCTAAAAGACTCGCCACTGTGTAACTGCGTTATCTTGATGACTCTAAGGCCGTAGAGCGTATTACCTACTAGAATTGGAAGATCTTAGCGTCTTGGGACTTGAGGAACCATTGCGGCTCGGGGATTTTAGGACGTTGGCACTCATGTATATGGAGGACTCGAGTATCTCGTATAGTTTCAGTGTCGTGGTACACGTATGATAACTACACTGCTCGACAAATTAATTGTCTCGTATGTTCCGCGTGATCTCGTGATTCTCAGTATTAAATGTCACCGCTAGACTCTCGGTGTTTATATTGTACACTAACGAGAAATTTAATTACGCGAGAATGCACAGGTTACGTCATTCCACTGATTAATTTTTTAAATCGCAGTAAAAGTAAAATGACGTTGGAAATAATATTTTTCTTAAATTCCGCCTCAATAAATAAAACTACTAAATTTCATTTTGTCTGTCATTGCTTATCCGTTTATTTAAACTGAAGTAAAAATATTGTAATTTACATCGTCATCCAAATCCAATTTGCCCGTATCAACCAATCAGTGTATCAACTCTGTCTCTCCTCTACATTTTTCTTTTATCTCCATTCTGCGTTTATGCGTTTGGTCTTTCGAGAACTTTTACCGCGATTAGTTCAGCCAGTCACTTTCTCTTTTGCGTTCCTCTGTCAACGTGACGCGACGTCTTCCCTTTACCTTCTCTCGGTGATTGAAGAGGAACGCATTCGCGTGCCCACGTGCCGCCTACGTCGCCATCGAAGCGTGCTTATCTCGAACGTTGTCGAGCTGTTCCAGGAATCATTCGCTCATTGGCGGTCGTTTCAAATTCAAATCAGTTTCCGCGCGTTTTCCGCGTGCTGACGATTATTAATTACCCAACACGGCGTCTTTCAAGCTGTCCTTATTTCTTCTGACCACGTTACTCATTTACTCGTCGAAAGAACGAATTCGGGTTTCTGTGTTGAACGTAAAGCACAGGTATAACTTTCCAGTCGCGCGACGTTTGATTTATCGTTTTTCAATCGTGAAAATGTAACGACTTGTAAGAATTTCGAATATCGGCATCAAGCGTGCGCGCAAAGTGTCTAACTGCAGCATCTAACTTGTTTAGACGATCTTGTTCGATCGCTGTCCAACCACGTTCGTTAAGATTTAATTGAAATTTAACCGAAAGCTAATTGACTCGTTTCCAGTCGATGTAATCTAGCTGCGAAAGTTCCCTCGTCGTAATCGAATCGCGATTCGATCAATTATAACTCGGACTAATTGCTGACAAAATCTGACGAAGTTATTAGCGGCCCTAGTGCGTCGCGGGACAATGACTGTGGATGGAAATCGATATTCCATGTGTAATTGCACTACTTGCAGCCCACTCCGTGTTACGTAAATCCGTTCGTCGAGTTTAGGTCAGAAAGGGCTCTTAGTAATTGGGCGACGGTGTTTGATAAACGACAGATTTCCAGCGTAACAACGCGCGAGTCTCGTGTTTTCTTTTTTCCTCGTGTTTTTTTTCTTTCCTTTAGATACTCGTAAGACCGTGATTTTTAGGTATTTTAGTCGTATGGATATTCGTACATTTTTGAAATTGAAGAACACGAACAATTTTCAATCATCTTCTGCGGTATGTCTTGAAAATTTTGGCGATTCATTATTCGAAACACTCGTTATATCACGTTGATATTGACGCATAATCGATGAGAAATTCATTGCAGCACAGGATCGAACAGTTTGCGATAATATTTTGTTAATAACATCTGTTTGCCCTTAATAAAATCATCGAAGAACCTAGTTCAATCAATTTAACTCCTCGATCAGTTTTACTAGTTCAACGAATAATTTTGCCACATCTGAAATCGAACGAATCTGTAACTTAAGCCAGTGTTACTGGCGCCACAGCGATATTAATAACAGCGATAGAAGCGATTAACATCGATACGTATCGCAGGTCGGTAACGATCGCGTTCGTTCTTTTCCCTCCGCAGATCTTTGCCGAGTAAACGCACCCAGTCTCGGGCGAGTAGATAATACTACTTCCGATGTTTAAACTTGGTTATCCGATCGTTGCTATCGATCGATCTATCGACAGGGTAATTGTGCGTTTCCGTACAAACGGGATTGTAGCCCGTAACGCGTTTTATTCCATCGCGTGCGCGGCCTACGTGGCAAGTGACGGTGAACAAAAACGAGAGGCGATCGCGAAAGTTTCGCACAGTCGAGCAGAACGGCTTGGCTATCTCGGTTAATTGTCTCGGAAGGTGCTTCGTTTCGTTCCTCGTTGTCGGAGGAGGGGGGATGACTTCCGTCAGAATTGCTGAACGCTCGTGAATTTTCATTATGTTAAGCGACACACGGCTCGAGGTTTAGGGGTTCCTCGCGTTCGTTATTTCCCTCCCGTGGGAACCAGTCACGCGACTCTGAATTTACATAATGAGATTGTAACGTTTCTCCCAACGAATTCGATAGTATTTTGTATTAATTAAAATTATTCCGTTTGGTCGTTGAGTGCGCGCGAATTGAAATTTGGGTTTGGTTGGTCGATTCGAACGATTGAAAATGTCAGATGACGTCTGTAAGATCGGAAGGAATTCGAAGTTTATTGTAGTATTTAATTGCAGATTTCTGAAAAGTTGCTTTGAAACAGTGTGTATAGAACCTGTTAAAAAAACTCGTGTTAAAAAAAATTTAGATTTAGAATCGACAGACGGAATCAGAATCTCGTCTCGACGGTGATCGATTAAAGATTTCGAGAGATCCAGTGTCGTCGTTGTACCAAAAGAGACAACGGAAAGACAATTGCATCGATTACGCAGAGAGGATGTTACAAACCCTCTTTCGAAACTTGTAGAAAAATTTGACAAATTGCGACAGATTCTAAACTAACTTGGATTCACCCTCGTCAAACGTCAGTTCCGTTCCGTTATTGTCCTCGTGTATCTCGCGCGCGAAAGGCGTCGATTATACACGAGACGGGGAGTAACGTTGCGGAAGGATGTTTGCCAGTTGCTCAAACGACTTTCCGCAAACAACACGCTGCCGGAAGGGTGGGAAGTAGAATCGCGCTGAGCAAACGTCAGTCAGGGAAAATCGTAATAGCGGGCAAAAGGGGCGGCAAGACTTGGTTAGTTTACTGTATCGTCCAGGACCTGAACACGTTCAACGGCTCACAGGTCCTGGAGTCGACGTGTGTATGTACGTTGCGTCAACACGTGTTGCTTGACCAACACGGGAGCTCCGAGGGTTGATTATTACGTCGCTTAAGTGGATTGTATTTTATGAGGACTGGAACGTTAATATTAGGAGACGGAAGAGAATGAAATTGATACACGGTTGATGAAATTCGTTGCGTTGGTATAATTGAACGAAAGTATTCGCATTTGGGAATGAAATTAAGTTATTAAGCTTTCGACGTTTGAAAGTGTTTGACGACTTGCACCAAATAATTCTAATAACTACAAAGTTCTGGTTGCAACGTTTCGGTACATCTATTCGAAAACTAATTAATTCGAATAAATATAGTCAGTGTATCTATAGGTCCTAGAAATTGCACAGTACAATTTTGGAACGAAATCTGTGGAATCTGAAAATCTTGCAGCTTGAAAACCTGCGATGCGTGTATTTTGTGCAACGTTTTCGTACGTCGTGTACGTTCAGGAAGTCAGAGGCAGCGTACTCTAACAGAGACGAAAGAAATATTTCGCAGCCATTGATCACGGTATTTCAACTTTTAACAGATTCGTTAACTAACTGCGTTTCTAATTCGTAGCAACGTGTACTTTCACTTTTCATCTCCAGAAATTCCACAGTCGAGCGATCGGTGCCTTTATCCGCGCGTAATTCATATTCCAACGCGTTAACTCTATCGCATTAACTTGTAATTGAGATAGCGCAGTTGTGTCATCGTGCGCTACATTACGGAGATATCGGAAGAAGCCTTGCAACTTTCGCCATCGATATCGACACGCACGCGAGTTAGTTAACATGGAACAGCGAGCGTGTAAATCTCGCACATTCTTACGTAAAATCGACTATCGTAATCTCATGAAACTAAATTGTCCTCTTGCGAATCGTCTGTGCTCGGTGGACTTGAAATTACATAAATTTGAATCTTAATTTAACTTAACTTTTTCTTTCTCTTGCGTGTGATTAAGTTACGTTCTCCAATTAACTTTTAATTAGAACTAGTTACTAAATAAATAGTAAGAATCGTTCGAAATTTACGATTTCGAAGGAAATCATCGTGTCGCTTTTAATCTTTCAATTTCTCCAACATCTCCAACATTTCTGTTTAATAAAAATGAAAAGAATTCCAATTCCGATTACATTACGTTCTAACTCTCAACTGTTACACAGTGTTATGTAATGGTGACGATGAAATTAAACAGAATCAAAAATAATTTCAACGACGAGGTAATATGAAATTTTCTCTAAATCTTGATAAGATCGTTGCCTAATCACTGCTCGTACGATTTCATTAAAGTCTTCTTACCCAACACGACACACAGGGAGTTAATTCGCATCTCTGGTTCGCGATCTGTCAGTTGCGACAGCGAGTGGAAAAATCTTTAAGAAAGAAGAGAAAAAAAGTTGCGAAAAGTTAGAACGACGTTCTCGTATGGCAGCTACGTGCCTCGCTAGTCTAGCCTTTTGACGGAAAACAGACGTTCCTGTGCCACTGCGAAAGAAGCAGCGGTGGAAGCAGTCTCGCGGCTCTGCTCTTCCACTTGAAACGCGTCGACAGCGACGCATCCGTGAAAAGTTTCTTCAACGTGGATTCGCGAGGACGTGTGATAACATTCAGCTGTCCGCGGGGAAGACACACGAGACCCGTGAGACTCTAAGTGGTTAATTAAACAACTTTCCCATGATGCGTAGATCGCTGAAGGAAACTACCAGAGCGTGGTAAAACTGGATCAATGTTATGATTAATTAGATCCCTCGATCGCACACGGGGATTGCGCACACACGCCCAAGCGACTATTTTCACTTTGCCATTCGACAGAGTCGTTAAAATATCGATCCTACGATCCGCTGGATTCTTTTTTTTTTTTCTCTCTCTCGTCTGTGAATGCTAGTAGAAGTTCCAAGTCGATGTTTTTGAAACATTCTTCTTGCGAAGTAACAGATTTTTATTTTCATTTTTACTTTTGCTATTTGGTATCGTTCGAATATGTTAAATTTGGATATATTCGAGGTGTTATTCCGGATGAATGGTTATTTATAACGAATCGATATTCGTTATCGATATATAATGGGACTGCATACGCGCACCGTGTTGAAAGTTATCGAGAGTTATTAAAGATTAAAGGTTAAATTTATCGAAGATATGAAGCGTTCATTATTTATTATTTGACGAGAGATGAAATTTCTTTGTTCAAGCGTAATAACATCGATTGCATTCAGACAGTTTTCATACGTTTCAGATTTTCTATTCTCCTTTCGTACTTGCGTGAACGTGCAAAACTGTACAGGCTGTATGATGTATGTGCAGAAACACACGAAATGCAGTACTCCTCGCGATATTTCGTAGAATATGAATTTTAAATTAAACGAAAATACGAATTTGCTTACCTTCAAACGATCAGTAACAAATTTCAATTCGTATTTATGAAAATATCAATTACCCTTTGAACTTGTAGCTGTAGCAAAGTACTCGTTATCAAACAGAATCAATAAGAAGCCTCCGGTCGTATTCGCGAAATTCCAGCGATGTAATTACGATCCAACATTCACAAGATTCGTCGTGCTTTCCCCAGACCGATTGCTTCCGATCGTTTAAACGCATCCCGCGTTTCCCTCTCACGTTACAACTTCCTCCCCGCGTCGCAATTCAAAATTACTCTAGAACGCGTAATCTCCCCACCATCGTACGGCCATGTACGTTCTTGCGCAAAGCAGCGGAGTGCCATTGTCCGAGACGACGATGCAGCGATCGCGTCTGTGAACCAACGCCGCTTCCGGTTGACCAATTTCGTCGCGAGTTTGAAGGCCAGAGGATCGCAGAGAACGCGCAAAGGCATTACGTAAGGCGGCAATTCTAGGCTCTCCGGCCGAATGCGGGACGCCTAGAAACCGGAGAAATGCAGCGCGTGCTCGCGTGCTCGCTCACCGTTCGCCGGCAGACTATTTTGAAGCTGTGATTTTTAGAAATATGGGTCAGCCGCGTGCTTCCCTTCCCCGCTCGCTGCCTGCCGTTACGAGAACGTTACACGCACGATTTCGTTTCTCCCGTGAAGCTCGCTCCTGTTCCGCGCTTCGATTTTCTCCTACTTTCGTTGCTCTCGTTCTGCCACTGTCGCGACGGTTGCTGGTACATTCACTCGCGATGTGCGAAAGTTTCGTCAACCAATTTCTATATTTTTGTACAGAAAACAGCGAGGAAAATTCATTCGTCAATATATCAATATTTTACAGATTCGTATCAAGGTTATTTCCTTCAAAAACCAAGTTCCTCGTATTGAACGAGACCGATGAAACGGACCGAAGGAATTAAACTCGTTCACACGTCTGTCGTCCACCGACGAAAAGTCTCGCAATCTCTAATTAATGTCATTCGAGTTCATACTACCGTTGCTCAACTCTCCGTTTAATGAAACAACGCGAGAGAGAGGGATCGATCGGCTGAGTTACGTACATATTTTTCTTTCGTTTCCCTATCCTTCCGTCGCGCGCAACAGAGATCAAAAGGAGAATCTGATCGCTGTCTCTCAGCTTCGGGAAAACTGAGTTAATTAGTATCGTTAATTAGCGCGTCGTTCGACGAGGAGAGATGGCCGATGGAAGCGCGACGCGGCGGCCACGAAAACGGAAACGGAAACGGAAAATAACTTTTCCAGCGACGACAGCGATCACGAATATGGCGGCCTAGGTAGCTCGACTATTTTTAAACGGGCATTTAGCTTTCGCCTACGGCTTGCCAACCGGCTCCACGCTATTTTTCCCTCTCGTCTCCCTTATTTTCGGTTTATCCTCTATTACTTTCCCCCTCTGTGCTCTTCATTTCGCCCCTCTGTTCTCCTCTCGGCGGTACGCGTTGTTTCTTCCAGAGGCTGGCAATATGCCGTGGAAACGGACGGAGATCTTAATCTCCGCGGAAAGAAAGCCACGATGAGAGGAAAGAAGGGTTTCATCTCAGTCAGCGTTATTTACCTTTCAGGGATTTATCGTCCTCGGACGATTTGACAGTCGAAACCGGGCGACAGTCTCGAGACGTTGCGAGTCCGCGGAATCGCACTTGTCGTAACTCTGTTACTCGCGAACGTGTCAATTCGCTTCTGCAGAGAAAATATACATCATCGTCCGTTTCTCTTTGTTTTTTTCGAAAATAAATAAAGTAGCACGTGTTTCTTCTGTAGATCACAGAGATTACGTTTATCTGTAAGATACGATTTATTTTACGATTGCATAGTCTGATATATTCCCATTCCAAAGTTTCACAATTTTCCGAATTTCTCGATTGCTTCGTATACTTTTGTACTTTGAAACGGGGAAATATGCACCCGTGTCCCTTTCTATTTCAAGTCGTACACTTCGTACACTCACTTCCTTCAAGTTTATTTATTTGTCGAGATTCATTTCGTATCGTCATCTTTGATTCACGACGAAATCACTTCGATTCGGAATATCGTAATTAGCTTCGCGCGCGAGACGCGCGTCGAGATTTACGGCGAAACTTTCTAGTCAAACAATCTACGACGAATTAAGGAAGTCGTATCGTTGATAGCGCCGGTGTTTTTAATTTGATGAAATTACACGCAATAATCGCGTAACTGACGAGCTTGTGGTCGTCTTCTATTTTCGAGAGGAAACTCGATGACGCAACGAGTGACTTACACACCGTGTGCGAATCGGGACCACCTGATGTCAGATGAAGAGATTATCATGTTGCATAGAGACGGAAACGGCGCGCGCGGACCAAATGATCCGCAGATAAATTTAGCAGATTAGCCGCATTAGCCCGGATTGTTGACCCGTAAAGCGTCCATTCGTACGTTGAACTCATTCCTTGGAAGCCACCAAGAAGCTGGTCGATGGGAGAAAAACTAGATCTTGGTTTGTATTAATCCAATAACGGACCTCGTTGCGTTAACGTTTCATTTGCAACTTACGTTCTTTCTCGACGACGAGACGATGAAAAAGAGAATCCTTTTTACGATTGCCGCGAATATTTTCATCCGCTGCTATTTAGTAGGGTGTATAAACTTTATTTACTTGAAATAAATAATTACTCAATCAATACCTGATTAAATGAATCCAAATACTTGAATCTGAACTTCTGTCATATGAACAAAAAGTCACAGACGAGGAATATATGAACTCCAATTATATAAATTATTTTTGTTCGCATAAACGAACGAGTTCTACGGTATGAAGCTTCTTTTTAAAATTTTATAATTTTTCGTCGATTTTAGTTTCCATTTATCTTGCATTTATTTCTAAATTATATTTGCTTCTGGCGTACGATTTCACTTTTGAATCCTTAAATGCAAATCGAAAATCGTTCATTCGGGTAAATTTAGTTTTTGCACGTGCGCAAAAATAGCTTCTCAGTCGGTTCTCTCATGAACGAGGAAAATTGAAAAGAACTTTTGGTTGTGAGATCATTGTTTTACTTGGTAATCACGATCGTGGAAATAAAGACGATTACGTTGCCGGCCTCTGATAAAATCTGCCCGTGCTTTGTCTATATTCAGAAAATGTACTCTGTTCGAAACAATCGGTGGTTCTGTTGGACTAACCAAACAAACAAGTCCTGCAGGCTCGATGGATTGATGTGTTAATCGTGTAAAGCAGCATCCACTTATCTAATCGAATGTTCATTCCTTCAATGCAAATGCAAATGCAAATGCGAAACAATTACACACGCCACGGGACTCGTATTCGTATCTCCGACTGAAAGTTCTCCGTCAAACGTAACTATTCGAATCTTCGAGAAATGAAAAGGTTGCCGCGTTTCTCGAAAGTACACGACGGGAGTGAAAAGTGAAATGAAATTTCAACGTTCTCGAATATTTTCAAGGACTTTTTAGCCAGGGTTGGCGTTTGCGTGATCGTGGCCTAAATCGTGGAGCAGTTAGACCGTAGGCGAAGCGTTTCCCATGGCGTTCTCTGGCTCGCAAAGTGGCAGGCAGTTTAAAATTAGGCGACGAGTACGGCAATGGTACTCGCCTGTGAATCGTGCGGCGCAAAGGCCGCCTCTTTGCTCCGGGCGACTCTCTCGTTTTGAAAGCGGCAACGGTTGCGAGAAAATTGACCGATGCTTTGACTGGCTATCATTTCCGACAGCTGGGAACATTCTAATTTGACGCCGTGTCGTAAGTTGGCGTAACGTGGCTGATGCGACATAATGTCGACGCGTTGAACGGTCACGACGTGTTAAATCGGATTTTGACGTTTGACTGCTGTTGATTGGTCGCAGAGTTTACGTGGAATATTAAATTATCGGTACTTTGTATGTGGATTTGCGTTGGGACGACACTGTGTCAAAGATTTACGATAATTAAATATAGGATAATTTTAACTGCGCAGCACTTTTACAGAATGTGGAACATGTAGCAAATTAATACATCAATGAATTTAATAACACGTAATTTATTAATATCTATCCTGTTTTCTGTCTGTGTTACAGCTTGATGACACGGCGCTCCAGCTCTACAAAGATGGCGACTATGGTGCATACTTGGACCTCGAAGCCTCCATCAGCGAGCAGCAAGAGGAATTCGAGGGCTTCCAAACTAAGTGAGTCTTGTCAAAACGTAACATTCTTAGTTTACAATGTATTTTCGAAATACCTCAATTGGTCTTAATCTTTTACAGTTACGGCCGGAATATTATAAAAATTCACTCGTTAACGATTAGGAAATATCGTGCAAACTGCAACAGTAAATCTATCATATTGGTATTACAATGTGTTCCATATTATATTTTACAATATATTTCCAAAGTTCGTTTAGAATTTGTCACCGAGAGTCGACGTTTCGATCTACGTTCGTACGTCTCCAAGTAGCATAATGGATGACGCGGCATAGCGCGTTTTATGATTAATCGCGGGTAATTAGAGGAAACTCCGCCGGAGACGAATATTTTGTTTGTCGAGCCTGCGAGATGCATCGAGAACTTGGGACTCCGTCTCTCGTACCTTTGATCCCGTGGGATTCGATGTACTTTGCGTACCTCGTGTCGAGACAACTGAATTATACAGGAACTGGTCCTGAAGATATATGAGCAAACTTTGCAGATATGTTTCTAGTAAACGCAAGGGGCGAAAAGATATCGTGTACAACGTAGAGCAGAATTGTCTTTTAACGTTGCGTTACTAAGCTGAATAAACTTTCTTGCTAATACGGACTCGAGAATTTAGGGGATCTACTGTGTAAATTACGAAGTGAGATTGTGCGAGATAATTTGGGACGCGACACTTGCGATTGTATCGTTCGAAGTAGCTAGCATTTTTTGAAAATGCGTGGAAAATGGGCGTGATGGTCGTTTCCATTTCAATTTCCAGTGGCGATATCAAAAAATCGCCATTACGATTTTCGAAAATTCTACGTTGAACTTGTTTGTGAATTATAAATTTTAAACGATAACTTTCAAATCCTTTTGTTCTTTAAATGCCCAAAGATTATTGAACAACAGTCGACAGAGATATAAAACTCAGAAAGTATTCTAAATTTGTCGCCCTGTTGTTCCTTTGGAGGAGCAACGAGCATGTCTGAATTAATATTTCGATGTCGGTATAATGAAAAGTAGAACGAAGAATTCATGGCGGTTTCAAACTTCACGGCGCAATTCTCGATACACATACACTCTCTGGAAGATAGTTCTGGAAGGTAATAATGCAATGAGAAAAGATTTCTTGTCGGAGACCGTGTTAAATCAAATTAAATCAGCAGCAGCTAAGGAAGGATAACGAATTGTGTACGTGCGGAACCGTGAGAGATTGATGACACTGATCCCGATCTAGGCTATTGACGTACCACTGGGAACTGGCTAGAACGCCGTCGAGGGAAAAGTGGGTTTCATACCGAGAAATTTTGACTCGTTTTTCTCCACACTCTTATTTCATTGAGTCGAACTTTACCATTGTTCAAACGCATTTTCGCCTTTTTCCTTTTTCCTTTCTTCTCGCATCTTCTTATCTACATCGTGATTGAGAAAGATCTAGATCTCGAATTGCTCGGGAGTTTTTCTTTTTTTAATTATTGCAGCGAATAATTATCCGCTAAATGTATTGGGTTGTCCGGAAAGTTCGTGCCGATTTAACATAAATGAAATTTAATATTTAATAAACGTATACTAAAATTTAAATCTTCTGCGTTTCAATTTTCCTTCAAAATCGGCACGAACTTATTTATCTTAATAATTACGGATGTTTACGCGATTATTTAATTCAAATACGTTTTAATAGATAATTTAAATATATGATGTATAATTAGTACTTAAATAAGTTCTCGTTTAAAGTGTTTAGATATAATAATAATAATAATAATAATAATACATAAATCTAAAACATGAAGTTACACAAATTACTCTAAGCGTCGTGCACGTTTCATGTGGTTTTTGCGATACGATGTAATTTCCATTTCGCAAACACAAATTTAATTAAAAATTTAACTCGAGCAATTCACACGTAGCACGGATCCAACGAGCATAACACGGAGAGTATTTTAATCAGGTTGAATTACTCTTCTCCCTCCTTAAAGGAGAACGAGACTAACTGGTCAGACATCTCGAGTCTGAATCTCACTGCCACTGCCCACCTGCGTGTATATATATGTACACATATGTACATATATATATGTACACGATCGAATCACTCGCACTCTCGCATGCAGCGTTTCTTCCAAACTCTCTCGTAAAATCGAACCGGTAACTAACAGCCCACTCGGTATTTCCAATCTCCCGCATTAATTATCCATTCCGCCGTATACTATTCCGCAATTACCCGTCATCTGTTACTTCGATACTCGAACGACGAAGCGTAATTAGGTCGCAGCGGGATATCGTCCACTTTCTTGCCTTGCCTCTCCTCTCTCCTCTCTCCTCTCGGCGAATTAATTCGGCATTTTTCCTCGCCGTTTCATCTTTCGCCTAAGCGCGCAGATCCGAAAGTAGCGTGCAGAGGGGCACGCGGAGGTGAAGTCGGAAATTTTGCGCCGAGCTGAGGGGCAAGGGGAAATCGCGACGGAGATCTAGCATCTAAGATTAATTAAGACCGGCTCGAGAGAAATTAGTCTGTTGGTGTTAATTTCCCACGCTGCCGATACGCGATCTCGGAGACCTTGACTTCGGCCGTGCCCCGAGCACGCTTTCAATAATCGACACGACCGCCGAATAACGTAATCTTGGTTAATTAAGAACGCTGGCGGGGAGGGGAGGGGAGACGCAGGAATCTCGTTGCTTTCACTCTTGGCGTTCGAATTTCGCAGATTAGATTAGATACCAGACACTCGGCTGTAACGTATGTACTTTGTCGAGCAAATCTTCCGTCGCGAGATGAGATTACAGAGTATGGTTGCCAGGTTGAAAATGGCAGGTAGGATCGTTGCGCGCCGTAAACATTGTTGGATAAGCTCGCCCTCTTTGTGTTCTTTGTGCTCTCCTCCCGCTGATTGTTCGATGTAATCGCTTCCTTCTTTTCCTGTTTTAATTTCAAATGAGAATCTAACGAGGGTTGCAGGAAAGTGGATGAGGATCGTGGATCTTTTTTTTAAACGATTGTATTAACCTAATTGAATTTGAACGTAGGATGGGTTCTGTTTTACCGATATGTACACTTTTTTTTAATTATGAATGAGAGACGAGAATTATAGATTTTTTACGATAAAGTTTTGAAGGAATCAGCCAACTAATTAGCGAAGCAATTGAATCATTTTTGTTTTCGTTTTATTTGTACACATGTGCAAATTCATTTTTACAAGGTTTATTGTTCAAGTATCTCCCGCTACGATTTACTTATTAATAATTTTTCCACGTTCTTTACGTACTGATTAACATCTACACGATTTGTTCCAATTCCAAAGCATTAAACATTGCAATAGAAATATTACTTTAATGAAATAACATTTGAATTTTCTCTTTACAACTTTTCCATCGATTATTTCCGAAGAATCATTGTAACGTTCGCACACCTGGTCACTAGATTTTAGTACAATGACGACCCAATAAAATAAAATAAAAAAAAAAAATTTTTTTTTATCATCTCCTATCCATCATCCACTTTTCGGATGTTCTTAAGCGACGGACGTGTCCCTATAATGCTACAGCTAGAGTCCACTTCGATCGAAAGCTAATCTCGCTGCAAGCCTTTCAGATTAATTAAACTTGGTCAAAGCAAAAGGAGGAACATCCTCTCTCTCTCTCTCTCTCGTTCTCGATGTTCTTAAACATCCGCGCGAAATGGAAAACTCTTCGACTCCTCGATAAGAAGAAGGTTCTTTCAGCAGAAGCGCGCTGCCTTAAATCCGCATCGGATTCGCGTTAAGACCGATATCACGGTGTACGACGACATATATACATATATATATATATATATACAGGACTAGTACAGTGAAAATTTCGCGAGATATACGAAAACGGCGAGATATCGCGTTTTCGATTATTCCCGTTCCCGTGGAATCGACGGTGTTTTCAGTAGCTTTTCAGACGAATCCTGCCGCGTTCGTTCGTCACCGTGCCACAATGGCTGTTGAAAGACGCCCGAGAGAGAAGCAGGGGCAGAGAGAGAGAGAGAGAGAGAGATTCATCGCGTTCATTGTGTGCAACACGTTCTGCACTCGCGAAGGATTGACTTCCTCCTCGCGGTGAATCGATATGAATTACTCATTGGATGAAAATTACATCCTACGGAGCCCGTGTTCCCGCGAACAGCTTGCGCAACAGCGAGAATCTTCTTCCACTCGACTCACGATTTTCGTGATTCGTGCCGTCTGAATTTCTTGTCTCGCGCGATGTAATGAATTTATTTAAAGCGATTTGCCTCGTTTTGTTCGCAACGTCGTGTTTGCGGCTGTATTTAACTTTTTGCGGGAACAAACTTGCTCGGTCCAAGGAACGTGCTGTATTTCTGTAACTTGAGTTTATTTCTCTCAAATTTTCAATTTCAGCTTTTCAGCTTTTATCCATTTACTTATTTTTACTTGTGGAACATGTGAATAAATGGTAAGTTGTTTCTGAGAAACAATCGCTTTATACAGCAAACTATAGTTACGATTATGTGGTACATTTACTGTATGAAATTAGGGTCTTCTATAAAAGTATTTGAAAGTTAAACATTTAACAGTATATTCAAATTAGTTGTTCTGTTGTACTTTAACAACTTTTATTCCTCGAGTACACAATCTTACGTCGAAAGCTACTCTCGTTTGCATAATTATTTAAGAAAAATCCCAAGTTCTCCAAAGAGCCCAATTTCTTCAAAAAAAAAAAAAAGATCTCCACATTCTTCGTTCGTTCGTTAAAATTCGATGTCATCACGGTGCGTGACATCGAAGCAGAAGCGAGTGCTGACCCGGCAGACGAATAAATCGTATTTATAAGAATCGTGTCGGCGACAGATGCGGCGAAATTGGCGAAATCCGCGAGGCAAGAATCCGGCAAATATTGTTGGAATAAACAGTAACCGGGGACAGGAATTTTCAGTCTGCGATGGGAAAAGGGTTGGAACCGAGAGGGGGTTGATGGCAGACGATTGACGAAAGACGGGCAAAGTGAGGAGGGCACGGGAAGGCGAGCAGAGGTTAAATAAATGTTTGGCCAGTGGTACTCGTTCCAATATTTGAAAGGCCGGAATTTTCACGAACCGCAAAACGACGTCATACGTTTGCCTCCGCGCCGCACCTCGCCCTCCATTCTCTTCCGATACAACGACACCGAACCGGTCGCCGATTCTTTTTCCCTTTTTCTCTCTCTCTCTCTCGTCGATGCCCGTGCCCACGTATACCAGTGGAACGAAGCAACGACACGGTCCGTAGCTCGGCCTCGGCCAAATGGAAACGCGTTCCATGGTTTTTCCGGCCGCGACGCCTCGATATTGGCTCCGTGGCTGGAAATTTGTCGACCGACCGTGATACCATACACACCGTGCTCGGACCAACGCTCGATAACCAACCCCACACCGACCGATTCTCCGCATTTCCTTTCGGATCGGTGTTCTCCCTCTCGGGAATAACTCGTGGCCAGCGATCCGATCTCTGAAACACTTCGATCACCTCGGATCTACGACGATATGCGACGCTGGTACGTGTCGAGAAATTCTCGAAGAAAGGCGGCGACTTCGAAGAATTATGGGTCAGAAGAGGACGGAGAGCATTCCTCGTCGTCGGTTAAAAATGACTGTTGGATGGAGAAAGGGACGAGGCGTTCGAACAAATTTTACTTGGAACTCGTTCGGTCTAATAAATTAGTGGATTTCATAAAGTAAGGGATTTTGTACGAATGGTGGAGGTATATTTCAGTTATATTTGAGGAGAAAAAATTTGCTAAAAATTGTAAAAGAGCGTGAAAAGTGAGGACATGGGTATGTAGGTTGCAACGTGGGAGTGAAGAGATAGAGATAAAAGAATTACAGTTTGATAAAATGGATGCTCATTTTATTATTATTACTCGAACGAGGCATTGTATACTTCTGGGATATTCCCACACAGAACGTTTTGAATGTTTCGAAAATATTTTGAACGTGGCATATCGTTCCGTGTGTTATTTATCGAACACAAAGTTATGATAAATCTTGATACATATTTTTGACAAGAACAAATAGTACTGAGACACAAGTTTCACGATTTTAGCGGTAATATATCGTGTCACTTGGCACGTAAAAATAGCAAAATTTCTGTATATAATTTATGTGTGTCGATGTTTCTGTTATAGCAGTTTGCTCAACGTTCGTTGGTCACTAGTGTTACTCACTACAAAGATTCCGAACATTTAGATAAAATCAAAATCGGCGCGTCATCGTCGGATTAATGCCAAGGTTGCGAAAATCGAAGGTTTAATTTTACATCGTGACACTCACGCACCCGGAGTCATTGCGATTTATTAACGCTACGTTAGTAATCAAATTCAGATTTAGCAATTCTGTCATTCTCTGTTACAAACAGTCAATAACAAATTTTTTCCACAAAATTTTCTGATATAAATATAATATCCTGACTAAATTATTATTTCAAGCGCAAGAGCCTTTAGACCTTCCTCGTCGTCAGTAATCGGCCAGAAAATCGCGAGGCCTACGCAACGCGATCGAGTCGTTTATCGCAACGCCACCCACGTCGATTCGCTCTTTCCTTCCCGCGATGGCCATTTTTCCCCCTCCCAAGCGGTGGCTTTCAGCGAAAATTACGAAAATCGAGAGTCGGTAGCGTGGAAAATCCGCGAGATCCATTCGACAAAGAGGAAGAGAAGGTGGCGCGTACTCGCGTGGGTACAAACCGATCGTTTGTCTTCCCGTTGTAGCAGCTTGAGCCGCGATGAGCCGCCTACAGTTCTACTATGCTCGCGATATTCGCCTGTTCTCTCTCTGACCACGGTGTTTCGCGAAAATTAATTCCACGGCGTGCTGCTTGGCGTTCCGCGCGCGCGTAAAGAGCCCAGACACTTTCCGCGGTAACAAATTGCCCGCCACCCACCGTGACCAAATCGAAGTTTCTCAGACGACGGGCTCCCAGCCTGCCCCTGGAAGTTGAGCGTTCAGAACGCCTATGGAATGGCGACGGTCCGTGGTATACGGCAACTTTGAATTTGCAAACGGGCTGGAAATTTTAGTTTGGTGAATTTTTGCATTTAAATGAGAATGAAGATTCGCAGCGGCGAGATTATCCACCTTAGCTTCACCGAGAGACTGTGAAAAAACTGCACGACTCGTACCTCAGACGATTCGTCCTACTGAAAGGCCCAGAAGCAACTGTTTTTTGACTAGGAAATGAAGATGACTTTTTTGCCATAAAATTTTATCGATATGCAAAGAAATTACAGGCGCGATCGCTCAGTACCAGACAACGCCACTCCTACTCGAGGTCTATCCCACGCCCCCTCACGAATCACTTGACCCAAATCAACCAATCGCTAATTTTCGTTGCATTAGCGTTGCACCTGAAGAGGGAATTTTCTAGGTTACCCCTGCTAAAGTCACTTTCAGTGATAAAATAAAGACGCGTCTCTTACGATTAGATGTATTTTCGTGGGCTATTTTATGGAGTGACATTTGATTTCTGTAGGTTGTAAATTAAATTCCAAAAGTTTGATGCGCAATTTGCGATTTGAAATTTAGTTTACGACCTAGTGATATGATACAATACTGCTATATATATTTAAGAAATTCGCGACGAAAGTTCAAAGAAGTTTAGAATTTCTTCCAATTCCACTTTCTTCTGAAAAAGAGAAGTCGTTTCCATTTACCCTCTCGTTCTATTGAATCCTTCGACCAATTAGCGAGGAAAGATTCACCTTTAATCGGCAGCGTCCGTAGTCAAACATTGGCCAATATCGTTCGCGAGACATCCGCGTGTCAGTGCAAGAGAGCAAAGCAGCAGCAACGAGAGAAGACGTAGGTTTGGAACGCCGAGGAGGCGCAACCTGACGTTAATAGCGAAACGTCTCGGGAGCTTGTCACGAGTTCTAAACAGTTTTCTCCCAGTCGTTCGAGCACACGTCGCATGGGAATAGGTTACCGCGAATTTCTGGGACACGCGGCCAACGGAAAATTATGGCGACGATCAATCTCGCGTGTATTAAGAAGCGGGGAGAGGGGAGGGAGATGCGGTACAAGCCGGAAAACTCGGGTCACGATGGGTTAATTAATTACATTTGTCTCGGCGCGAGGATCTAGCCACGACTCTGGCAATCTCGGTTGCTGCCTTCTGTCGTCTCAGATCGTTAACTTATTAACAGATTAGCGAACGTCGTTGAAGTTCCGTGACAAGAAATTCGCAAGTTAGGCCAACTGATAATAGGGGAGGGTGGATGGTCTGATCGCGTTACCGGTTACCAGCGAGACTAATGCTTGTTGACCGGGTATTTGTCGACAATGCAAACGCGCTTAAAGTCGACTTATCGAAAGTCAAGTCCCGAGTGAGGGCTGCTGCAGCTGGAAAGGAGGAACTCTCCGAGGGTGGGTCTTCTACCAAAGAGGATGATTGGGAATAGAGGAATACGAGGTCGATGATTGCATTGAAAATATTCAAATAACCTTTATTTACTAAATTACTGACTTCGTGTAAGAGTCTATTGTTGTTTAATCTAGCATGTACGCTGCTTTATAATGTAATATATCGATATATTAACAGAGTCTTTATTCTATAAAGTATATTAAAATCACTGAAAGTGATTTTAGCTTTAACCCAGAAAATCGGGCCTCTTCAGGTGCAACGCTGATGCAACGAAAATTAGTGATTGGTTGATTTGAGTGATTCGTGAGTGGGCGTGGAGTAGACCTCTAGTAGGAGTGGCGTCGTCTGTACTGAGCGATCGCGCCTGTAATTTGTTTTTTATCGTTTCAACATTGTTTGCACATCAATAAAATTTTATGGCAAAAAAGTCGTCTTCATTTCCTGGTCAGTACAGTTGCTTCTGGACCTTTCAGCGAGACGAATCGTACTGGGGTACAAGTCGTGCAGTTTTTTATTATATTTAATCATTTGTTGTGAATAAAACAATTTATGTTGTGTATATAATTTAGATTTTTACATACTTACTGCGTAAGTTATGTCGTAATAAATATTTTTATTCTCTTGTTCTTTGCAAATTCATGAAATCATTTCGCGATTTGGAAGCTTTCGCTTTTTACAAAAAGACTCTGCCTAACCTCGGACTATTTTAGTCAACGATACACTCGGTTCGTAGTTTTCTACGAGAAAACATCTGATCCAGCAAAGAAAATGCGTTCGAGATGTACCAATAGCCGGAAGTTGGAGAAATCCTCGACTTCTCCAAACTTTTGTCTCCGTGGCCCCTTCGCGCGACAAAGGCTCGTGTCATCGTCGTGTCTCTCTCTTTTTGTCGCGCGTTGCGTAACCCGTTTGACTGCACGTACGTAGGTACAACGGCTGGCCACGTATAATTATAATGGAAGCTATATATCCACGAAGAGCTGTGGAAGGGTCGCGAGGGAGAGCCGGGAAGAGCGAGGAGCGTGGATATAGCGGGTTCTACTCTCCCAGGGGTTCAATAACCAGGCACAATAAGTCGCTAAACGTTCGGCATAGACGGCACGATGAGTAATCAGCTTCCTACGTATCGGCCCCGGGGATCGTTAAGGTGTGTACACACGTCCTCGAACCGAGATACCTCGCGCATTATCCGCGAGGGACGCGAAGGAACGAGAAAGGCGCATCATCGGGCGGGGAACAATCGCGCGCGTCCACGGGTTATTGTTGCGTTTCCCGCGTTTCGAAGAATCCACAGCCGGATGCGTGTACTTGGAAGTTGGAATTTTAGGGGGCTGGAGAGTTGGAGACGTCAGCGTGGATTTAACAGCAGGATGTCGTTAACCCTTGTGACTCAATCTCTCCGCGTCGTACGAAGGATCAGCACTCGTAAGCTGTTATGCATGCTTTTTGCATCACGTACGCAAAGTTTTGGGCAAAGACTCTTGTTACTTTGTTAAGTGCCAAAGTATTTAATTCTGAAGTTAATTCTAAGAGTAGTTTAAGCCAATGACATCATTGGATTAAAAGCTGATCTTGGTAGAAAAGGTATGGTGGATCATAGATTTCTGAAAGTGGAGATTTCAAAAGTTTGTGGAATTAAAGACTTTTGTCTTAAAAGTTACAAATTCAATTCAGTTAATACTAAAAATTCAATTTCTTCAAGTCCCAGAAAAAGTTTAGAATTGTAAGTGTTGAAAGTGTGGTAGTCGAAAGGATTTTAAATTTTAGGCCATTTAATTTATGATTAATAATTGAGAATAAGATCAAAATGTACGACGCGACGCGATGGAAGAAATCGGTGGATGAAAGGTTTGTTTTTTTAAAGTGTGTTTTCCACCTTGACTGTTTATCTCGACGGTGATTTCATGAGATTCGAAGAAACGTAAATTGCATAACATATTCGTGTGCGGTTTGAGACAGGAAAGACAGGTTTGGTCTTTTCGTAGAGTGATGATTTCATTATTTAAAGTTGCAAAGAACACAGAAAAATATTACGAGCGATCGAACAGCTTTCTCCTTCTTGCTGAAAATCGTCTGGAAATAACATAAATAAATGTCAGGAATTTATAAACTCACGGCATCGTTGTAAAGAAGAAATGAAATATTGAAACGATATCGTAAATATGTCTTACAGAAATCAAACTAACAATCGAGCAATTACAGTTTCATTTCAAATTTACGATCAATGCGAAACATTGTATCGATTGTATTAATAAAATTTTTAACTCGTCCGAAAGTGCATGTAGACATTACAAAATATTTGTTAAAAACATAAATTTGAGAAAGATTAATACACGACACGAACTTAGCCATCTTGAACGTCTAATAAGTGTTAAAATTCTATATTAAATTTCACGATCACTCTGAAATAAAGCTCTACTTGTTCTAAATATAATAATCTCATCTGTTCTTCACAACCTTAATAAAATATTCCGCACAGCTCGCTATATTAAAATGCAGAAAAAAATTTTAGAAAGTCCCTGTTTCCTTCTCTCAAAAATCTTCGCGTATCGTTACGATCTCAGCTTCTCGTTTCGCTCTGGAATTATTCTGCGAGCAAATTGCCACCGCGATTTTTTAACCTTTTTTTCGTTGGAGGAAAGGGGGAATTGGCACGGTTGTTATGGAAATTTTTAAATGGCAGGACCGCGAGGATATTATTATTTGCGCCAGCATCTAACGAACCGTCTCGAAAAATGCCGGTTCGCGATTTGCATCGGCATTTTGGTCGCACGCCGGCCGAGAAAGTCGCTTTGCATGATAACGGGCCGTCCCTTTCGTGGGTTACCGGCTACCCCCGATAATCTATAGGAATCGCGTTGTAAAGCAACGCCAATAAATCGACTCATTAACGTCGCCGCGGTGCAACGTACGTATGTACACTCGCGCTGGTGTTATTAGCGCGCGTCAGCCGAACGACGTTTCGAACGATTCGCGTTCATTGTGAATGAATGGCCGCGAATTTACGCGCTTCCTCCATTAGCCGCTTTGAATCGGCTAACTCGTAGCCGGTGTCACTCCCCAGTTGTGAAATCTCTAACGGGAGAGACACGCGTTAGGCGTTGATTTGAACGAACGTTTCGTTTCGTGAGTAACGGTGAACGATGGAATTACAGGCGACTGAAGTATGATATTTGTAGCAAGGTACAGGAGAAAGTTAAAGAACGATACAGCGTAGAACAGAAAAAGATTTTGTTAATGTATTTTTAAGTTGACAATCGCTCGAGTCTCTGGAAATACGTAAATGTCACGAATATGTAAATTTTCATAGAAAATTATCAATCGGACATTGTGGCCACTTTGGTAGTTCTTTAGTGTGTTTAAAGCATGAGTTGAAAGAGACGAGAGACAGGTGGTATTTTTAAAAATTTAGTTTGCGCCGTTTGTTTATTGACCGTATACTCTTACTTTCAGTAAAATACTCGTTCATTTTGTTCATTTTGTTTCGTCCCGTGTTTGAAGGAAGTTTGCAAGTGTTGACAAAAGTGTTGAAAGGTTTGCAGATACTTTTTATGAATGTACCGTGTGCCAGACGTTGATACGAATCGTTCGTCAGAAGAGCAACTTGCTACTATCTTATACACGTAAAACGTTTCGATATTTCGAGCATATCTCTTACGAATTTGAAAGAAAAATATAAAATTTTATTTCTGTTTCGCTTTCTCCTCTAACAAGCGACGTATGTACGTATGTATTACCTTCCCGTCAACTCGCTCGATATTTGCTTCATCCGCTGCATACTCTTTCTCTCTCTCTCTCTCTGTCCGAGAGGAACAATTTCACGCTAGTGCGTTTATCTAGTCGCGTCCGCTCTAATATCTCCTCATTCGGTATCATCCGACGAGCAAAAAGAAAAGAAGCGAAGGAAAACGCGATCGATGGAGGTACGCGCTCAGAGATTCCAGTCGTTTGCAAATTATTATATTCACAGGGAGCGTTCATTGCGATAAACACTATGATCGAGCTGAGGAAAAATCCTGATTTCCGCCTTTCGTGAACGCTTTACTTTCTTCGACCCGGTCAGCCGGAATGTGTGTTCCAGCCTTTGGAAAGGAAACGCTCGACTATTGTTCGAGCTGTGGGTTCGTTAGCGGGATGGTTTACGACGATGTGGTTACAACGTCTTTCACGGAAGTAAAAGGTACGAACCGTGTGAATGGACAACGATGGATCGTTTTAACGAATTGACGATTCGAATCGTTTTGTTGTGTGATCTTTGTCGTGTAAACGAAAGTTTTTGAATAGTCGAGAGTCGACGACTAGAAACGTTTATATTGAGAAGTAAAATTTATCTTTTTCTTTGGAATGTATAGGGTGTGGACAACGTTAACTTTCGTTTCGTGAGATTACAAACACGTTTGCTATTTCAACGCAGACTTGAATGAATACATAAATAAATAGATATTTATTCTAGAAACGTTTGACTCAATCTCATGTGCTTGTGAGATAATTTTGTGTATTTATTATACACATTACACATAAAATTACACATAAAATTTCCATCAGAGATATTAAGACGAAATAGAGAAACTTTATGATACAAGCTTTTATTCGTGTATCCTCACTTTGAGGAACTACTGTCACTTTGACCATTTTATAGTAGTTCTAAAGAATTGGTTCAAAGAGTTCAAACACTCGGTAGCGTTGAAGAAAAGGTGAAAACAAGGGATCCAGGAATATCTGGATTAATGCTACGTGTACATACGATTTCTGGAGAGAGAAATGACGGTCTCCGGAGTGTTGACCGAGGTCGATTCTTTCTCAGTTTCCACACAATCAAGTTCGCGCCCGTTCCTCCTCTTCTGTTCGTTTCTTTGTCCACCGATCGGGGATACGGGGGTTTACAAATTGAGTCCATAAGCGATGGCAAACGGTCTGGAAACGTGAGTAACGATCGAGTAGCAGCGGCAAGAACCGGGTAATAGAAACGTCGACGGCCAAGTGCCGCCGTAGTAATTGTCTTCCTCGGAAGAAAAATTCGCTTCGAGCGAACGTTTAAACGTTTAATTGCTCATCACGTGTACGAATAACAATGGCTTCCGTTACTTTCGGCTGGCCCGTTGGAAATTCCTCGAATTTTCGATTTCGTTTAAAAGCCAACGACGGTGTTCGTTTCTCGCAGACGATAAAATTTCGCACGCGATGGATATTTGAAATTAGTCCATTTTCGAGAAGTAGGTTTCATTTTCTGCGAGTTAATCCACCGAGACCCGAGGACTGAGAATTCAGTCGAAGAGGTATTTTACGAATTTCTTTAATACTTAGGTTTCACAATTTTACGAAATTTGAAGTTATATTTTATTTTCATTTTTATTCTACAATTTGATTGACGTGCAAAGTCAATATTTTGTAGTTTCAACAATATTCCGTTCGATTTGACTCACTTTCTTCGCACCTTCCGATTGCTTCAACTCGCTTCATCGTCAAATTCAACTTGGTTTCTTTTGTGATATTTCGTCTCGACTCATTCGAGCATTTTACCGATTAATCTTGCGATTGCCGTGAAATGTCGAAACGGATGCCAGCCGCCGCATCGATGCACGATCGAGCTAAACGAATTCAGAGAAACAGACTGAGGGCCGGAAGGAGGATCAGAGTAAATCAGAGTAGATCAAAGCTAATCGATCCCTGGAGAATCGTTCGGACAAATAACTACCCAAACTATCAGAACTGTCTGTCTAAGTGAGAGTCTCATCATTTCTCCATACAGAATCCGATTATTGGATCAGAGTCGCGGTATAATCGTATTACCGATGGCAATCAAGCGATATCTACCTACAATTGGTCTCTGCCCGATTCCACGCTGTTTCTACGGAACGGTTGCACTTTGCTGAAGGATTAAAAGAGTTTCATATTCGTCGTTGATATTCACTCAACTATTAATTGGTGTCGTTGGGTTGCGTCGGGCAGCGTAATTCTAGAATTTTTTGAGGCGACTCAATTTTATTATCAATCGATGTCGCGGAGAATATAAAATACGACGCGACGCGAAGTAATTTAAATTTTAGTAATTTAATGGAAATTATCTTAGCAGTCGTCAAATATCGAGAGTTAATTTCAATCTTCAAATATCGATTGAGACGATCTTGTCTACAACGTTGGTGAGGAAATTGTTAACATTGTAAGGAAATTTCCAGCGCTCTCGTTTAATACGAGAGCTCACGTACATTTCTAGATTATTGGGAATACGTAGGATGTCTGTCAAGTCATATTTCATATCACTTCGTGGCAGTATCTCTTAACCCCTTGCGCTGGCAACTGGTTCGCGGACCATAACGAGTGACCGAACCTTGTACAATAATTCGCCGCTTTCTTTTTCTTTTAAGCTCGTCGGTGTGACATCACTGGATAGAAATTATTAAGAAGTAATAAACTTATCATTTGTTTTGCCTGCGTTACATTCAAATATACTTAAAACTGAGAAAATGTTGCAATTTATTCCAGCGCAACAGGTTAATTCGAGGCTTCGTTTAAAATGTGTGAGATATACACGAACGTGAAATAATCATTGCCAAAGTAACAATTATAAATTGTACAATTTCGAATCGGGCAGTAGTAAATAAATATTTATTGTTCTCTGAAATTACGCTACACATGTAGAATACAATTTTTTTCATTTAATGCCTCGCTGATTTCAAGAAAATAACCTTTGAAGATGTTAATTAAAAATTAATTTGAAAATTTGCTAATTTTCTTCAAAACGAATCGTTTTACGGAACGAATAGATTGTTAACTTTGAAAAAAACTAATAGAAACACAATTGTAGTACAACAATTCTGTTCGAAATTAATTATTATTCGCGTAACACGTATAATAATAGCAAGTTCGTGTTTCAAAATTGATACCGTAAGCATATTTTACGTTTCGCACGCAAGAATGCGGCTCTAAGTTATTCAGAAATGTATATTATTATGGTATTCCGATATTCCTGGCGCTACATTATTTCGACGCACGTAGTCACACGTTGTTCCGAACCACACGGTACTTTGCCATTCTAAAATGTTACATATAGCGCTGTGTTATTAGAAAATGCATTGTACTTGATCGTATCGAAATATTCGCGAGTAACGTTACATTGTACAAACGTTTGAATATCGAAATGTTACTCCATTAAATCGATACGTGTATTATTAAAAAGTTTTTAATCGAATTTGAATCATCGGAAACGAATTCATCAATTTCGTTTGAGGCGAATTTATCAACTGAATTTAAATGATTTGAAACGAGCTTGTTAAATGAATCTATTAAATGCAGACGAATTGATGAAATCGAATGTTTATGGAAAATGGACAGCAACTTCGAAGGAGAAATATTCCGTAATTACGTAAGGCGAAATGTAACGCCAGTCATCGTGAACAATTATCTCACGTTGGTTCATTAAAGTTTGTTAAAGTTTTGCTTACCACGATACATTATTAATCACGAAGGGCAAAAACTTTCGTTGGACAAGCAGGTTGACTTACGTGCACGAGCACTTTGATCTTCTTTATCGTATGTACAAAGTATGAAGAAGTCATCGTCGTCGCCTAATTTTTTTTTTTTTTTCTCGTAATTAAACATTCCGATGTACATTTTTCGTTTTCGTTTCGCTTTAATCCTCTTAAACGCGCGACATCCTTCTCGCGATTAAATATTTTAATATTCTATTTGACCTGCTCTCTCTCGACTCTAAGGAGCAGGCAGCGAAACATATTTACAAAACATACAGAAGGCAATTAGCGTAACTCGTTTATCTCCTGTAAAGTCTAGATTTCAATTAGATTACGCAACAAGCGTGGCGCGTAAAATGTCGAGAAATACGACAGAGGATTAATCTTTAATTTCGTTCCGCATCTTTCCCTTCCTTCTTTCAAATGCGTGCTCACGGTGTCTGCTTTCGTGTAGGTTTCTACCTCGTTTAATGCGATTCGCATGCTGTAAAGAAATGCGGAGAAAGTATGTACACGCGTCATTGCGTGTACAACGTTTTGCAAAATATCAACTCGTTCGTTTTCCATCAATTTCTTTTCGTCGATTTCGTTTCTATCGATTCCTTCTAGGAGAAAGTATTTCAATGTCGTAACGCAAGAAGAAGCTTTTGAAAACTGTTGACGAATATGCGAAGTTGAATTTCGTAACGGAACTGCAGACGTTCGCGTGAATTTACATTTTTATGAAAATAATTGGAGATCGGTTGTATTTTTAAATTAATACAAATTAACATTTCATAAAATTTCGTAAAATTGTCGATGAAAAAATTGAATTGAGTTGTTGGAATGTTTCCTTGAACCGAGCAAACTGCAAACGCAAAATATCGCGATATTCGTTCTTCGTGGGGTTAATCGAGCACGGCAACGAGGGTGAGAGCGGTTCGCGACGAAGATGGATCGCCGCGTCGAAAATTTTCGAAGGTTGTTCCCGCGGACCCGCGGACCGACGACGTGCGCACTCCCATGGAAAATACTGCGACTCGAATTCTCGCTGCTGGGAATTCTTCAGCCGGATTACTTGTCGCCGGATGTCGCGGCGAGAAACGCGTTCGCAGAAGAGAGGCGCACGCATCGCCGAAATCGATCGAATTAACGAGTTTTGTCGCGAAACCATGACTCACGGCATCGCCCGTGACGAAACGAAACCCATCGAAGGGACGACTAATTCGAAAGACAACGTCAGCGTTGGCGTGATCGTCCGCTTTGTTCTGTACGAACGGTTTGTTCGAACGTACGAATATTTAGAACGTGGGCATTGGATGGGATTTATTTGCATAAACAGATTGTGAAAATAAATAGACATTAATATGCAACAGCGCATTGTTAGCTTGTTGTTGAACGTTCGCTCCGTCGTTGGCATTCTGTCGTTGGTTCATTCGATTTTTGTCTGTTTCGAAAATGTATGAGCGACCAATTTTACGCGTTAAAGAAATTGTGTACTGCCGTAGAATTGTAGACTACAGAATTTTAGTGACTATAGAATTTTAATAACTGTGGATTTAATGACTTATAGATTTAGAACAGACACTTTCGTGAAGGGACACGCGTGAGAATTATTTACGAATAGAGTAAAAGTAATTATTTCGCTTAATTCGATGTTTATTATTTATTGAAACTTTGAAATTAACTCAGTGATCGCCAATCGAGAGTATCGTTCGTGATGTTATTCAAAAATTCACGAGCGCGAGAATACCAACGAGTCTTGCCCTTCAAAACGATAAACAATTTAATGGTTTCCCGCGGTTGCAACGAAAACGATTTTACAGCGGTCTCGTAAAATTCGCGCCGCTTCTTCGAACGCTCGAACGTGGAAATATCCGGGAGATTCTATTTCGATCTCAAAGAAGCGAAAGTTGAAGGGATCGAAGCAAGAGGGAACCCGTACGTCATTTCGTGGGCCGTGTTGTTGTTCATCGCGAGCGAAAATGAATCGCGAGACAAAACAAATAACTGGTTGCGCGAAAACGCGAGCTCCTCGCCAGTTTTCCCTCCGGTGAAAATCGAAGGTTTCCAAATAGCTGGCGATCCGGCTGGGAATAAATCGGACAACTAGGTTTACAGATCTATTCCCAGGAGATCGACTGGCGGTCTGTACCAGTCTCCGTTTCTCGTTTTATAAATATCCATCCGCGTCTCTGTTCGCGATCCGAGCGACAATGAGTCAATCTCTATTATCGTTTTCGATTCTTGAGAAACCGTTGGAAACATTCTGATCTAGAAATTGTTGCTGTTATCAAAATGTTTTCTAGATATCAATTGTATTGGTCGTTTAATCGTTTAACAAAATTTTAATATAAAATAATTTCAGAAAAATTTATTTAGGCATAGTGTGTAGTAGTAAAATAAAATGTTTATGTACTAAATACAAATTTGCATGTATCTGTCCAAATATTCGTAGTCTAGCGATTATAAAATAACGACGGTTGCTCCAAACTTCTATGTTTGTAAATAAATCATATTCTCGTGCTAGTGCCGTCTTCATTGTCGGATAGCTTCGTAATGGGAGATATCAAACTTCGATGAGACGGGAGAAATATATTTTTAGTATGAAAAACTTATTGGTCTGTAAATATTTAACGAGGAGAGGGAAACGAAAGCATCATCGAGAAGCGAGAGAGAGAGAGAGAGAGAGAGAGAGAATATTCGAGAGATCTCATATCTTTGGAGAATAACAACGAACAACGTTGATTTAAACGTTGCATCGGAATAATATGTTCGTTCCTACAGTACAAATTTTCCCCCGGTGTTGTTGCAGTACAGTCGATAGTTTGACGTATCATTACAAAATAATCAAGATTTAATCAGCACAGAATTCGCGCTTCATAATGCTTTTTCACGATGCTTTTGTTCCACGGTTCATTGCATTTTAATCAACGAATTAACGAGATGAATCCTCGAGGGGAGAACAAAATATCGATATCGCCGATATTATTTCGCGCGATTCCCCTGCCCCGTGAAGATATTAACTGTATCAAAATATCAAGTATATCGACGCAAAGCGGGCTGTCTGCGAATTTACTAGAAAATAAAAGCAAGTTCCAAAAGTTAAATAATTCGATTTTCATCAAACTCTAGTAAAGTGTATTTATTAAATTTTATTTCTTGAAAATTGTACTTTTGACAATTCGCGATTCCGTAATGCGAGTACGTAATGTTTCACTGCGTTTCACGCGTGCCGATTTAAATTGGCCGTGACCGGTTAATTGATGTCTTACGGGGGTGTTACACGCTCACGAGTAACACACGGTGCAATTCAATTATACACCTGCGAATATTGCGCAATAACAGCGGCCCCGTCACGGTCTGTTATCTGTTTAATTTAATCCAATTCGATACTGTTACGCTGTTCTTACGCACACGCCACCATTGCCATTGCCAGCGAGCGTCGTCGCTGCTTCTTACGATCGTTCGACTGCGTAATTCTCGTCTCTTTCGGTATCGTCAAGAACACAAAGTGTTTCAATGAAAAAATCAAAGTACTTTGGTTCTTCGCTGGCGAATTTAATTTTACGTACAATTTCGTCGTAGATGAAATTTCTATATAACGAAATAATGAAACAAGCGATGCGTAACGAATTGGAAAGTAATTGTTGAAACGGGATAAGTAACTGCGACGAAGATTCGTTCTCCTCGAGAGAGAAGTCTTTATTTTAAAAAAATAATATTTACTTTAGACACGTTGCTCGGCATATTATTTCTCTTCCAACTTCAGAATACATCAGCTGACTGTGTTAAGTGCATTATCGGGGATTTAGTACTAAAGAAGATAATTAAATTGTCGCAGAATGTACGTCAATGGCAGTTTGACGTGCGTAACTATAAAAAAAAAAGTGATAAAAAGTATATCGAAATAGTACACAGATCTTGGACGAAGAGTGTAAATGCAATAATTTACTTACTGCGATACTTTGCCGAGGTGTAAAAAATTCGTTAAACGGAAACATGCGAAATAAATCAGAGGACAGTGTTTATCAAATTACTTGGAACTTTACAAAGTCACAGGACTCACAGTCAAAGAGGAAACAATGACTTTGGACTTTGCACGAGCAACGTTCTGCGACACGAGGGTCCAAATTCACCCTAAAGAGGAAGATCGTAAATTTAAACGCGTCGTAAATCATACGAATTCGAGTCCTCCGAATTCCTCGGTTCGGCCAACTTCCAGCATTGAACGTTCGAATTTAATTTGCGTTTGCCACGAGATCCCGTGAGTTTCTCTCGCTCGACGCCGTCCGACTTCCCGTTAGCACACGCGCCACCGATATATGTTCGACAATGCAGCCACTTAACTGCAGCTGCATCAATCGGTCGCCGGCGGTGCGATTTATCCGAGACACGTGCCGTTTCAACTTCACTAACACTCGATAGGTGGAAGGTCGTCCCGGAAAGTTCGCAGCAACGCGCTTGGAACTTGCACCGGTCGCGTTCAAACCTGCTCAAACCGGGAAGTTTGAAATCGGAGGAGGGACGGCCCACTCGACGCCGGAATTTCACCGTCGATTTTGTACACCGGATACTTGCCGAAACTTGCTTTATAAAGCCGTTTGTCTTTCGCTGCGTTTTGTGACTCTACACGCGTGCGTCGCGGCTTACATCGAACCGCGTGTATCGTTTTGTCCTCTGTGTCCGTTCGCATATGCCTCGCCAATATACTTGCGCGGAATTTTCTTTGACACGCCTGTCTCGCGGAAGTTTCGCAACGTTCTCCGGTAGGCTCGTAGGTTCTTTTGACACGCTACCTCTCGAAATTTCAATTTGTCGCACGCTTAAACGTAGATTTGATTTAGTTTGGGCATTGTAGCACGATAAAGAAATCAACTACGAATATTTTTGTTTGAAGTAAACGTTTCAAACTATATTTTTGGATTCGATCGTGTATCCCGTATGTCAATGATAATTTCCTTGTATCCCAAAATTTTCACGCACGATGTGTAATATGAGTAGACTACATGTTTGGAAATATTGCTGACTAATCTAATCTAAGAAAACGAATGATGGAACTATACTAATAAAAGAATCTACATACCGGAGATATCATTCCATACTGTTTAAATATATGGTTTTACGTCGTTTGAAAGCAACAATTTCATCAATTTACACAAATTGTCACCTCTTCAACGTCGATAAAAAAAAATACGTGTCAAATATTTTTTTTGAAGACTACATTTATGCCAAATTTCATCAAAATCGGTGTTTCCTTGCAAGAAAAGATACAGACTAAAATGTACAGTGTGAATAAACCGTGAAACGTCTCAATACTGAATTCTTCAAACAGCTGTAGGAAAGACACAAGTATAGTTAACGATGTATGTACGTCTGTCTAGTTCCTCTCGGCAATTATACTTGTCGTTTTTCATCGTCTTGCACATTCCAGCGCACGTCACTCGTGGTCCAAGCAGGTGTTAATATTTATCGGGCACGTACGCTGCGAGTCCACGATTTGTCTCGACAAGCGTCACGAGTGCTGCTCGCGAATGCACAAGCCACGTTCGTGCTAACGAGGAAGAATTCGAAAGCAGCCGGGTTGTCGAATTGTAAGTCACGATTCGCTAGACAACCGGCTTTTGAGATATTCGAAGCTGAATCAATTAGTTCCATCTCGTTGAAGCACAACGTAAGCTGTAAGAACTCAAACTGATAAAGTTGCATCAAAAAATTGTGTCAAGCAGGATAAGAGGAAAGCGCGAGATTTTATTCGTGCTTTATATTTTCGGAATTTTATTTTAACGAAGAGATATTCCTTTACTAATTTTTACTAGCTATTTTTAATTTTAATTTTGTTAATGGAAGTTTGTTCCTATTTTCAAATACGCTCGCGCCATTTTGGGACAAGTCTGTATTTCAGAGCTGCAATGTATCGGATTAAAACCTTATTCTTTATTGAATCCCAAATTTCCGAGATAAAAATATGCGATTCGTTTTATCTATAATTTGCACTTTGAAGATTTAAATAATATTTATTGAACGAAAATGGAAATAAGATATTAAACGGTCAATTTATGTAATATCCGTAACGTCTATTGGCAGCAAAAATAATATTGGAAAAATAAGTAAATGACGAAAAGTGCAATTACAATTTAATTAAACAGTCGAGCAGCGAAATTCTTAAAAAAGGCGTTGTACGATGCATAAGATGGCAACTTGTGAAATGTTGATTCAGCCGCTTCTCGAAACATTGAAATATTCAGAGTGGCATTATAACGTTACGTTTCATCCTCGTTTGCATCTGCAAGCGGTATAAAAAATAAATAGAGTTATTCTGCGTGCCCGGGACTCGCGACTCTTCTCCTCCCCTTTACTCGTTCTTTCGTTCTACGCCACGCCACTTTCTCTTTTATTCCTGTTAATGCCTCTTTTGCTTTCCGTCCGCTTTGCCTGCCTCTCCCTTTCATTTCACGCTTCGCGTTACACTCAGATTTCGCCCGTCGCCGAATAAATCCCCGATAACCAGCAATTTTTCTCTCGCGCAACCTCCTCCTTAGAAAATTCACGAACGAATTTTCTAAAGTGAAGGAAAAGTGATTTAATCTTTTGTTTCATTGCGTTTTACTCGCTTTATATAGCTTCGGCAGCAAGTTGTTTGCCTTTGTTCGTCGTCGAGATGGTGAATAGTTTTCCTACGTCTTGGAATAATTATTTTATTTAAAAAAGGAAAACCAAACCAAAGCAGAGATGTGTCAGTGCCTCTGAAGAGGTTAAAATATGTAAAGTTAGCGTAAAGTCTTTCAAACGTAAAAGAAAATGAATGTTCTTACATTTAGATTAATGCGGACGAAACGGCCAAGTTCTTAATATGCAGTACGCTTCTATTTTAATAGAATTCCACGCCATATGGAAAGTCATTATTGCATTTTGCTGAAATTTTCAACGACGTAACTTCCAATGATTCTATAGTTTTTGTTTGAAAATAATGTTTAATGTCAAATTTCAACTCGAAAGATGTAGTTCGACTATTGCAAAACAGTTTTACAACTATCGGAATCATCATCTTATCAGTCTGTCAGTGATATTCAAATGAAATACCATAGTCCTAGTATAACGCGTGTTGTCTACCGTGCATTAGAGGCGAATATTGGTCCTGTGTCAGGTGGAGATAATTGTGTTTATGTATACATACACGATAAATACGAGAATTTCTAATTTGCGATATCAGTCAATGTTAGCTTTGAGTCAATTACCAAGATGATTATTGTAGAGGATAGTATCGTGTAGGAGATGTGGAAAATCGAAGAGTCAAATGAACTTGAACAAATTCTTAATTTTCTCGTAATTCTAAAATATCATCAGATATTCGACAACTACTCTGGTCAATGTAGTCAATTTGGCGCGTACTCGATACGATGCCAAAACCCCAAATAAACGATCGTTCGGTCAATCAATCTTCCTCCACCTCGCTCGCGAGTACTCGCGAGGAGTTGCGTGGTTTCTATAATTTTTCTAACACGTGGCAACGTAATTTCTCCGACTACGGAAGCTCCCAGCGCGGCGGCAGGAGGGACGGGGGACGGAGAGCTCGTTACCAGGCATTAATTTAACACGGAGGTACGATACAGGCGGAGAAAAGTTGAAAACACGCGGCGAGTGTGTTGTTTCTGTGTTCTGGTTTTCAAGGTATTCGGATCGCCCCGGTACACCGGTGGAAACAAATGGTTCTCGGGATCAATGGCTGGCCGCATTGGCCGGTAATTACGAGCTGTTACCACGCGAACGGGGGATGGCTGGTCCGATCGGGGGGACGAGCAAAAGAGAGACAGAGCGCGAGGGAGCAGGAGAGGAGAGAGCGGCCGGATCTGCGAACGTTCGCTCGTTGCACAATTAAATTTACGATCGAGTCGAACGCGATCGGACGTTATTGTGGCGGAGGTTGCCCCGAGACCGGATATAAATTGCAGAGCCAGCTCTGTTTGGTTGCCTTCGATCGCTGATCGACGATTAAACTCGATGACATGGCTTCTCGGCGGATCTCTTGCCGTCTCTTATTACCCGTGCGAGTATTATTTCCAATTTATCCGATCGGTCGAATCCGTGGATACGATTCGTTGTACGTTTTCAACCCTCTCTCGCCGTGTTTCGATTAATTCCGGTCTGGTAACTGGTCCGCTTGAATTCTCTCTCCCTTTTCCTTTCTTTCTTTCTTTCTTCTTTCCACGTTGAGACAAATATTACACTTTTAAAAAACTAAAGTCATTCGTGTTCTTTCTTGGCACATAAATTTAATATTTTTTACCCCTGTCTTCATTTGTCCCTTTGCACTCGCGCAAACGTGCAAAATTTCGCGCGAAAAATTCTATATACGCGAATTAAGAGACAGGAAAATGCCAGAAGCGCGAGCTTTGAAATATTCGATGTCAAAGAAATGAGAATATTATCACGAAAGAATGGAGATTCAAATACGTTATATTTTGAAATATAAAGGTGTAAAAGAAAATCAGCATAGGAAAAGTTCAAAACCTTTGTTCGCTTTACTCGCGAAAAATACAAAAGATCGCGCAACGGAGCAAAAACCGGGTCTAATTAGTTTTCATGGCAGAAGCGTGGCAGAAACTTCCCTCGGTCTTTCGTCGCGAGAATCACGTAGCAAGACGGATCAAGAAAGTGAATCTCCTCGGAAATAATGAATTTCGAAGGCATTGTTCCCTCGAAGCGTATCGAGGAAATCGGAGACGAAATATGGAAAACCGAGACGCGAAGTTGCGTTCATCCTTCAGCAAGTTGAACGAGGGCTCTCGCTTCTTAAGCAAGTGCTTGAAAACGAACGCGGCAACCGGTTGAAAACAAAAGCCACGGGGGATCTCGACGGCATTCATCAGGCGCTGCTTATCAACGCAGCGAACGGATGTTCAGAACGTAACGATCTCAAAGGCTGGCTCCGCGACGCCGAGGGAAACAAACACACACACCGGCACCGACTATCCCAAGGGGTTAATTAAAAACAAGAAAATTCTCGGAGGATCGCGCAGCACGCGAGGGAAGGAAGCAGCCTGAAAGTTCCACCGGATTTCTTGGTAGTTATCCTCCGCGTGGAACTTGATACGCGCGATTCCCGTGGAATTTTTATAAGAAACTTATCTAACCGGCCCGAGGTAAAAACGCACGACGCTCTTTCCTCTCGCGTACGTTCTTGCTACGTTCCCCCGATGTATCGGCCGGAATATTCCACGCTTTCTCGCGACATTTTTCAAGTGCTTTCCAAATTTTATTGTTCTCGCGGGACGTCGATATCTCCGGCCGTCCGCGTGAATCGGTCCGCGTTGGTGCCTCGCCGTTACGAAATTACGATAGGGGACGATTTACGGTGCCGTGGAAATAATTCGAGCCAGGTCGGAGAAAGTTCAACACCGCGGGGATTCTTTCCTTAATTGCGAGCCGATCGCATCATCTATCGTGCTATCCACGTGCTCGCGTTCACAAATGAACAAATTTTGTCGGCGGTGTCATCGCTCCTTGATTTTATTTTATATGCGTTTCAAACCTCGATCGCTTCGTTAGTCGGATCTTTAAATTTCCGAATTTAAACGAATCGGAAGAATTACACTGTTTAAATAACAATACATCGCGTTCGTCTCCAAGTAATTCTCTGTTATTAGCGTTAGCGCGAGCAGTACCAAAGCAGTATTTACAACTCAATTATTCGATTTCGAATAATAATTCTACACCGTTGTTGCTTCGATCAGTTGGTCGTTAATTTCTACGCTTGCGTCAAATCCAAACACCATCGCTCGGTTATTGTTCCAAACAATACAGTATACACGCACGTATCTCTCTCCGTGTATCTCGCAGCTAAATTTCCCTCTTACGTGAAATTTCACCCCCCAAATTTCCTATAAGAGGTTTCGGTCAACTTCGGCGCAGAATCATCGGAATGTATTTATGTAAATGGGGGCAGGGCGTCGAAATGGAAACGGAGGCACGGTTTCGCCCCCTATGATATGTATCCGTGTAAGCCATTGCATTTATGCAGATGTTGCTCAGGCCTTTGCTGATTATACGTATAGACGCCTGGCCACTTCGCTGATGCGTATTTCGTGTACATACAGGCTGGACGTCCGCAAACGGAAACGTACGGTCGCGTGGTACGATGGTTTGCGCGTATTTATGGGGATGCATGGCCAAATACGTGGCCGTACAACGCCATCGCTGTTCATCCAGCGATGTACGAGACGGCCATTCTGTCTTCGTAAATATCATCTTTTGCCCGGGAGAGGGAAAAAAAAGGAAAAAAAAAGAAGAAAATATATATATATATATATTCTCGCGTTAATGCCAGCGGCGAACGTTCATTGGTAGCCATTGCGAAAGATATTTCTCGCTGGACGTTTCGCTTTTATTCGCCTCGTTCTACGAATGCTCTGGGTCAGTTTCGTGTGTTACGAACGGGGAGGCCCTTTCCTCTTTTCCTTTTTCCTCCTCGTATGAAACGATCGTTTTTTTATTGCATTGCCTTGTCTCGTGAGAGTTGATTGTTGAACAAAAGTTCTTTTTTTTTCTCTGTTATTCTCTCTCTCTCTCTCTCTCTCTCGTTTGTCACTTTTCTGCCAAACTCTGTCGCGAGTTATTGGAAACGTGGAACGATAGCTGGCATTCCGTATTTTGCTAAAACGCTCGCTCCATTGTCGCCTAGACGCTTTTTGCAAATGGAGCCTGTTTTCGTTCCTTCGAAATGTAAACGGTAATTAAGAATATATGCGCATTGTAGATTCTCAGAGTTTCAGAGTCATAATTAGATCAACTGTGAAAATTCGTGACGTTATTTTCGTAAAATTCGTAGTCATCGTCAACAATGACCATCGAGAGTTCATTTTGCCAATCGATTAAAGATATCGTTCGTAACACGCTCGATAATATTTAGAACGTCGAGGAATTCAATTTGAAGGGTTTATAATTCGGAATGCATGATGGAAGAACGGAATGGAATTTGAGGTGATGTGAAAAAGAGAGAAAGCAAAGGCAGCGACTCCTTACCCCAGACACGTTTGTTATTGTAACTACCCGTTGGCCCGATCACCCATCCTAGCGGAGTTCCGCACACTGCTTCACTTAACGTCGGAGATCGGCAGGACCTCGACGCAAAACGCGCAGCCACTTGCGGCTTGTGCTAGTCAGTGTTCAAAACTCGTAGTTGAGGAATCCAAGGTTCAAGTTCATTTCGTCAATCGATTAAAGGCATCGTTTTTAACACGCTCGATAATATTTAATACGTCAAGGAATTCAATTCTTTTGTTCATTCTCGTGAAAGCATGAATTTTATTATTCACAATCCAATGATAATTTACATGTTTAAAATATCTTCCTGAATACAAATTTCTCACGTTCGAATTGCATTTAACGCGCTCTTAAATTTCGTCCTTTTTAAACATCAGCAGCAGACTACAGATGTTTATTGAAGAGAAATAAAACTTCCGAATGAAAGCGTACGTTGTCTGTCTGTCTGTCGTGAAATCTATTAGTTTCATCAGTTTTTACAATTTCCCGATCACCCGACGAGCAACTTATTTATTGCACATTCATCGAGATACCCGCCGGTTTGCATTCGAACGTCGCGCGCGGAGCTCGTCAATTTTCTCTATCGACATTCCGTCTGTGGATTTCACGTTACGTTGCAAAATCCGCGAGAAAACTTGTTAAGTATGCCAATTGTCCGGACAATTCCGTAAAAATAGAGTTCTTTGTGTACTCCTCGAATCGAATACCGTCGCACGATGCTTCGACGTTTGCGCGGCATTCGTCGAAAGGATTCCTCGCTATTTTGGCGGACGCGAGAAACGTTATTTCTTTAATTTTAACGCCCAAAGAATGAAAACTGTATCTGAAAGTGCAAGGAACAAGAAAATGTATCTAAAGATACAGATGTAAATGTATAAAGTTTCTATGAAAGATTACAAATTGTTCGTTTGTACTCTGAGCGTTATGGCTGTCTCAAACTTTACTGTTACTTGTGTCATCTTTTTGTAACAAAAGCTCGTTTCTTGAAAATCGGGTATTAATCGCGTATCTACGTAAATGTAAATAATGTAAATCAAACGTACACGTTATTCGTTTCGAAAATGTTTGCGAAAATATTCAAGGAAGAATATGACAGAAATAAAAATTGAACATCGTATCGTATTTCCAATCAAATGAAGTTTGAGGTATGTATAGTAACTCGGGACTTATCGATAACGGTATACACGTGGAATTCCGTTCGAAAGTTCCAATAATTGGGCGTCTGTGCAGAGCTTACCATTCAGAGTCCTGTTAATTGCTGTCAATTAATTCCCTTTCCTGTTTCTGAGTTTATTTCCTTTATCTACCAAACGGAGAAAAATTGAAACCCTCTGCTGTCAGTAGTGAATCTCTTTTCTCTCTGTAATCACCGTCTCTGTCCGGCTATCGTTTTTCATTGTTTTTGTAAATTCGTGAATAAATGGTACTGTTTCGATAGAATATATCTGCAGAAATAAGAAATTTTATTACAGTAAAAAAATTGAAAAAAATTGAAAATTGCAAATACTTTTCGAGCGTTCCAAGTGTAACATTTACTGATCTCGCAGTGTCAAGGAGTTTTTGCAATTTTCGAGAAAATGGAATGAAAATGTAATTCAAAATTACTTTCCATTTCCAATGACACATAAAATACTTTATTTCCTCTTTACAAGATACCCTTCCATTTCACTTCATTCTTCCTTCTCTCAATTCTTAATTCTCGAAAGCCAACGAAAAGCTGAACTGTCCAATCGACACCAAGAGAAGCCAACTATAAAATCTCACCTTCTTTTTCTTCGCCGGAGATCCCCCTCTTCTCCGTCGCGTTTGCTTTCGCTCTTCTCTCCTCTGTTCACATCCCCCTTAACCCGTCGCGTTTTCAATCGCACCCGAGTATCACTTCTCCGAAAAACAAATTCGCTCTTTTGCCGGTTTTCTAACAATCCGCCGTGATCGAGGACACTCTTTCGCCAAACGCGTTCTTTCTATCTCGTTCGGCTGTTTTTCTTCTCCGCTCTCTCGAGCAAGAGGAAAACAGAGGGCGGGAAAGGCGAAGGAGGAAGGGTGACGGCGAAAGGAAATCGAGGGCACCGATGAAAACGGAGCCGCACGGCGAGCTCGTGTCGTAAACGAAAGCTTCCCTCTGCCTTTCGTTGGTTGCCTGGCAAATGCGGGGATCGCGTGCATCCCAGGGATGCTATCCACCCGTATCGTGCGTTTGCTCGCCTTGGATCGCTACCAACAACCGACTATTACACGATACTACCCTTTGCAGAAAAAAAGTATCGTGCTATTGTTACGCGGTTTGTTGTTTCTTGCAGCAAGATGTTGCGTTTGGAGAACGTTCCGGAGAGAAATTGAATTGCGCTTTTAGCGATGCCTTCCTCTCGTATTTATCGTTCATTTTTGTTTACTGTAATATCGATCATTGCTAGAATATATATATATATACTGTAGCCTTCGTTGGTGTAATATTAACACTTTTGTCACAATTTTTATAATTCGTACACTTTGTTAGTTCATTCTTCTTCCACTTGCTTTCTAAGGTAATAGCGATCATTCGGTTGCAATGAATAAATATGAAATTGATTAGGGCGGTATATTTTTCGTTATAATATATCATTATCAATTCTTAAAGTCACGTACTTTAGTTTTTATTATTCACTTTACACCATTGATCTTTACTGATTAATTTTTCCATTCACATTCGAATAATTCCAATTTCGAATGTGTCGAATAATGTAAAATTAGTTATCCCTTATCCCTCCCCCCGCAGTTCACACCTCGTGCTACGATATTCCACTTGGTCAAACGAATGACGCGTTTCACAACTCCGTAATGTACGACGTGCATTTAAGCCTAAACGTCGGCTTAAATAATTTCCTCCGGGGCCGGCTGTTTCTCGTGATAAAAGACCTAATGAATGTCAAACGAGGTTTCGCCGTTGGTTCTAAGCTCGGCTATACAGTTACACGTCTTGCCAGATTTGCACTCTTGATGAACGTGGAATTGGTGGACGAGCGTTATCGCGGCTAACGTTGTAATCCCCCGGCGCAATTCCCCCGGCGTGAAAAAGGAGGCGGTCACGATGGCAAGAAAGGACTAGGTTCACACGAACTCCACCCTTTAATCCGCAGGTCCTTTGCGAATACAACGAATGCCTGCCTGCCAACAGGTTGAAGATTTTCCCCTCCGCCTCTGTTCTCTCCCTCCTTTTTCAAACGACGATGTTTGCTGTGGTTGGAGAATCGCAGAATTGAATGTTACAGGAAATCTCCTTCTCGCTTTCTGTCGTCGTTTTGGATGTAACTAATTGTAACGCGCGCGACTATTTCACTGTGCTTTATTTTGAGGGTTGTCTTTTGAAAACAGATGTGAAATGACGTTCAGCTCGGTAGATTTTTGATTCCTTCCCTATTTCGAATATATTAGTAAATGAAGCTTCTCATTTTTCTAGTTACAGTAAGTGTGCTTATTTTTGTTACAATTTATACACACCATTCGTGTTTTTTTACTATAATCGCCGTACTATTTTGTCGTAGTGAATCAATAACAATTTTTTTTCAGTCATCGTTTCATCTACATTCGTACCAATTATAAATATTATAAATGATTACGATACACGCACATGTTTATTTGCACGTTCGAATAAATGAACGATACTCGACTAAGAAGACAAAAACTAACTTCGTCGATCCGTGCACAACTCTCTCAGTTTAAAAACTCTCTCCGAATAGATTCACTGTCTCGACGATCTCGTTAGCAGCATCGCCGCATTTCCGTCGAACTGCAAAAATAGTTTTCCCTCCGCTCGCGTTTCGACGCCAAAAAATATCGAACAACCCTTTACGCTGGTACCCTTAATGAGCGTGATTTTCATCCCCTCATTGTTGCCGGAAAGTAAGATTACGGCTCCCCGGTGGTTGAAGCTCACTCAGAGTTGGTCGGGCATTTTTAATTAGTTTAATTTTCAGCCTTTTAATTGGTTCAAGAGCGCGGAACTGTTCCAGAAAATTCGGAAAGTTTGCCAGTCTCTGAACTGTCTACTCGGAACGGAGTGGTTCCTACCGCTTTCCACCGGCCTATCTTCGCTTACCTTTCATTCTTCCCTTTTTCCCCCCCTTGCGCCACCTTTTATTTTATCCCTGTTGGCGGTTTTCCGCCTCTGAAAATTTGTGTTACGCCCAACTTTCCCTCCGAGTAAGAATACCTGTAATTTAAGAAGTTTTCACGTCGATGAGAAGACGTTGAAAACAAACGAAAGCCGGGGGGGGTTGATGTAAGATCCTCGAAGAAGGGTCTTTTAAGAGAAAGAAATAAAATTTCCAAGTGAAGTTAAATTCTCTTAATCGTGTGCAGTTCTTTCTTCTTTTCTCTTTTTTTTTTTTTTTTTTTCTTTTTGGAGGAATTAGTTTCCTCAACGTTGTCGTGCCTCTGCGACGTTAATTTTTCCAATTTTTCGTCGCGCGGTTGACTCTTTTAGATAAAGCAAGTATAGAGTGGAAGACAGAGAGTGAAAGATCGTGCGAGCACTTACGTTACGTTCGACGGCGAGAAGATTGGAGAGGCAGGCGCCGACTAATAGATAAATTTGCCGAGGTTCTTATCTTTTACTCGCGAAAATATTATCGCCCGCGATTTTTCTAGTTTAATGGAATTTAAATATTCTCTTAAGCGGAAAGCATGATAATATTGACCTTCGACTGGATCAACGCGCAGAGGTTTTCGCTTTTTATCAGTGGAAACGTTATCGTTTACGATTTTTGTGGAAAATTTAAAGCAATTTATACTTCTGACGATGCTCGGTTTTTTACCGATGAATTTGATTCTCGTCTCTTGTAAGTACAAAGAAATTCCATCGTCGTCGTGGTTTGAAGGAATGTAAATATTTCCTCAGGTACAAAGCGGTCATTGTAGATCTTTAATCAGTTTTCAACTTTAATCAGCCTGCGCAGACTTTCCGAAAAAAGATCGGCTTTCTGTGACCGGAATTGAAAGAGTTGTTTCCAAAGTCGTTCCACATCGCGCTGATTAAACTGTTGCCGACGAAAATTAAATTTAACGAAAAGAGAAAAGCGAACGTTCAAACTGCGATCGTTAGTTCACCAAGATTTAAAAAGAGGAAGAGTTGATAAACTCTGTCTGTGTGAAAAACTTTGCCCAAAAAGGAAAAGATCAAAGGGAAACTTGGACTTTTTTTCGTCGTGCTTTCCTTCAGCTCTGCTGGCTCCTCACTCAACTGTTCCATTTGTGCGAAATTGAAATTATTTTTGAACATTTCAGGTGATTCTAGATATTTAAAAATTCTTTAAATAACTCGATGTCGTTTCGTGTCTATTTTCAATTCAATCTTTCAAGTAATATAAAAAATGTATGCACGTCAATAGTCGTATATTTTCAACATTAGTTTGCAAATATTTCGTGCAGAGCAGTGTTTTCCACGTCTATTTAATACTGTACGCATTACCAACGATTTTAATAATGTTTAACGAACGTATGCATAAATTTAGCCGCTGCGTCCCAATTTTGATAAATTTCAATTAAAATTGGTATTAACGTTGGATTTCATTACTAATATCCCTCGTATTTGTTACGTGAAAATCATTCGTTGTGGCGCGAATATAAATTCGTACAACAAGCCGGTAAATTAATTTCTTGCGTTAAAGAAAATTGCGTTAAAATCATACGATGTTTAATGAATTTTAACTAAATTATTTAGCGATTATTTCATCACATTACATTTTCTCTGTCGTGAGCTGAATGGTTATGTTATATCAAATTAATATCGTAGAACAAAAGTTTAAAGGAAAAAGGTTTAAAATTTTTCGATAAATTCAGCGATAAATAAATGTTTTCAGTACTTTTTCTACATTTGTCGGAAATTGGAAGGTGCGCGAATTCTAATCTGTGGATTTTTATAAAATATTCACGTCAAACTAAAGTGTCTAACATCGCGCAAAACAAACGAAACAATTCTCTACTTAGATTGCGTTTCCTTATTAAAGGTCCGCAGTCATCGCGGAGCATTGTTCGCTAATGAAAACGTCCCAAGGTTTCTATCGTCCAATAATCGTTAGCCGCGTGCGATCGATCGATCGTCGAGACTCCAAGTGCAGTGAACACCGCTTGGAAATTAGCCGCAATCTCTATTTAACGTTCACGATGGAATCAACCCTGGAGTCGACCCTTGAGTCACATTTGTGGAATTGGTAGAAATTGGATTTCAAGTCGGACTCGCGGAAACGGTTCAAATTGGATTTCGAATTGCGTCGCGGCCGGTCGACCGATACTCGATTTCGACTCGGCCCGCCGAAATTAGCCGAAATCCCCGTATTTGATCGTGTCGCGAAATTACTCCGAATTCAAGTTCAACTGCCATCGCGAAATCGCTCGAAATAGTACGGCAACCGACTACTGTGCAAACGCAATTAAACGACGCGCGGTCGAAATTCAAATTGTCGAAGTCACGGGCGTTAGAATTTGAAAACTCAGCGAACGATTTATTCGAACTGAATGCATCCAAGACGAGATACATCAGAGTTAAAACAAAGAGAAGAAAGTAGATGCATTATTTTACAATTTATGTAACATTGTTGACAGTGTGTTAATTTATATAATTACTTAAATATCGGAATTCATTTCTTGCGTCTTCCAATCGTGGCAACGACAGCTGTAGCGACAATTATAATCGGTTGAAATCTACGTACGCATATTCGTTTGCACGTTTGACGCTTCTACCGTCTTACTTTCGCGATTGTTTCTCTGCACACGGGGAAAACTATATTTTCTCTGAACTTTTAACAGAATTAGTCGGTGTCTGGTGAAAATTACGGCAGCGTTGCAGCGTTAATCGCAATGTTTCGCGAATTCTTCGCGTTCCTTAGCATCGCCCAGGGAAGAAAATCATCCCGGCGATGCAACGAACCGTCGGGCGAAATTTATTTGAACAAAAGTCGCCACGGTATCCGCGCTCGTTCGACGAGCGGCCCGCGCTTCAATTTCGTCAGGCACGATGCACGACTGTCGCGAGTTTTAATTAAATGCGCCACGGCCGCGTGCTCCTGATTCTGTAGTTTAGTCGAAAAAGGGGTCCTCTCTGCATCTCTGGGTCTCTGTAGGATTCCACTTCGGCCGACACTTCAGGGAAATCCTTTTCCGAATCTTCGTTCCCGCGTTTCAGCGCGATACGCACGCGATTATGTGACGTACTTGCACGTTTCCCGTGGAACGTAGAATAATCCCTTTCCGCGTTGTTAAACCTACTCTCTCCCTAAATAAAGTACATCTTTCTTTATTGTCGCTGTAATTCGTTTTGTTTCGTTCTCTTTGCCGGTTGCCCCACGAGCTGCCCCGCTTTTTCTCTTGTCCCATCAGGGCGTCCCTTTTTATACTCGCCAGTCTTGTACTTTCTTTCTTCACTTTGCATTTTACGCTCGGCCTTGTGCTCGTTCCCGACATCAAGCACCAAGAGTCCCTTTGTATTTCAATCGAATTTCAGGCTTGCGAGATTTATTCGTTAATCGCTGGCTCTCGGGAGTGAAAAAGGGATAACGTTTAAATCTTGGAACAAGATTTTTCCGCAATTTGGAAACAAATGTGGTATCTGGCCTAAAATATTTTTGCAAAAAAATTACTTTTACCGTACAGTTTATTCTAAATTCTTAAATTTGTTTGTTTCAGGTAAGTAATCCGAGGTTCATATTTTTAAACAGACCTGGACATTTGCATCCGGAGCAGTTTCAAGTAAGTTCTTATCACTACGTGTCGTGTAAAATTGCACAAGTGTCTGACTTTAACACTGGAACGTCACAAGTCAATTTTTCAAACAACACAGAGTGTGAAAATGAATTTCACCAATTATCGTATTTTAGTGAAATGAAACAAGCATTTTATGAAATTACTAAATTTTATCCCAACTAGTATCATTAACTATATCTATAGTTATAATATAACGATAACACTATTATACATAGTAATATAAAAAATGATAACAATATAATTTAAGGATTGCCAAAAATACCGAATTCTCTGCTACAGCAAAATTCTAGTGTAGTATCTATTGGTAGTTTCGCCAGTCATCGCCATACGTTCCACCGCGCATGGACGATCTACTGCAGAAGATTCAGCGAGATTTCCCGCAAAATCGGTGGAAAGTTTATTCATTCACGGGCAGCTGTCGTCCGTTCTCGGTCTTTCTTTTTTTTTTTTTTTTCTTCCACCGAGCCACACTTTTTGCCACCTTTTTGCCAGGCTCTTTCTCCATTTTCCTCGTTGTCCCATAACTCTGGGGCGCGCTCACGTCGCCCCGGCGGAAATCTCTTTTCCAAGTCTGGCGTAGTTCCTCTCACGATGCAGTACTCGCGGCTGAATTTGCATCGGCCCGACATTTGTGTACACACACACGCCAGCTATCGGGACTCCCCGCAAAAACCGCACGTTCGAATCTCTTTTCGTTCTCCTTCCTGAGCTTGATCCATCCTCCTTCGCTCGTAACGCCGAACCATCTAATAATGATCAGTTAATTGAAACAATTCTCTCTCCCTCGAGCATCTTCTTTCCCCAATGAACCAAACTAAACAGAAGTGATTAGTTAATTTTTTGTTTCATTAAAATTTAGTAGATCTGCAAGGGTGCATTTTTTGAAGATTCGAATAACTTTTCGCGAAGCATACAAATGAAAGGGGTAGAATTGTCCTTGAATTTTTCTGATACGAATTTTTTTCACGCCTCGGTCGTTGATAGTTCTGGCGTTGATATCATGAGCACGGATTTAGTTTGCAGAAACACGTTATTTACAAATTGTCCCAATCGGCTTCTTTTTGATTAAAGTGACTTCATTTCTGACTTTGAGTTCATAGTGGTACTCAGTTAGATTTATCAATGTTAAACGAATTGAAAGTTCCCTTTCCGATTATGTATCTCATGTGTTTGTATATTTTGAATCGTTTCTACATTGTAACTGATATGCGGTAGTAGAAGCTGTGCAACTTCAAATATGTTGGATGTTGTTAATTATTCGTATTAATCCTCAAACAATGGGTGCTCTGAACGCAGCGAGTGTAGATTTGCGTTCGGTTATTTGCTCATGTTATATTTGTCGATAACGTCAAATTAATTATTATTTGCAACACGCGTGTACATGATACGTAAACGCATCGGGAATATAAAGTATGTACTTTCAAATCTACTGTTTAAAATCCGAATACTTCGTTATTTTCCATTCCGACTGAAAACTCGAATCCATTCGAATTCAAGCGCTTCCTCTTTCCTCTTGCGATATTACTTTCATTCAAACTGAAAACTTGGTCCATTAGCAGCCTAATTACATCAGGGCGGGGAAAAGCGATCCCGGAATGATTTCGACACGAGCGATGGTAAATCATTTTCTCAAGGTTTCCCGGCGAGCATCGCTAATACGACGGCGATGTCGACTGGATGACCGATATTCTTGCATATCGTTGAGGTTCCCAAGGGAAATCTTCGCATTCCGACGATCCGTATTACCGTCAAGTTCCACACGCCGCTTTCTCCCGTCTCCTCAACCCCTTCCCCCTGCCAGCTCTTTTTCCACCCCTCTTTTTCATATTTTTTCCCCCTTGCAATGTCTTTTTCTCTCTCTCTCTCTCTCTCTCTCTCTCTCTCGGCCGCGTGCAGTTCATTTCCATGAAATCCTTTTCGAGGGCGAATTTTCGATGAAGCAGACACGGAACGATCGCCGGCGAAAAAAGAGAAAGGGTCTACGCTGTGGAAGCTTCTTATTTTCACTGGGGCTTCGGGGACGTTTCTCGAGTCAGTTATCATTTCTTCTTCTTTTTTTGAAAGAAGCTTGCTTTGGATTATTGGTTGTTCAAACGCGTCGTTTGAAATACGTAGTTTTCCTTTTTTTTTTCCTCGTGTTCGTCGCCGGTGAATCGTGCAATAATCACGAGTCTCTTATTTAACTGCGAGAAGAAGATACTCGGGATTTTTCAGTTGAACGTCCGACTCGATTTGATTCGATTTGCATCGATTTATTGGACTTTTTCCGGACGGAAAATTTGCTTTGTGCTTGTGGTTAGTTCAAAGAGTACTTTCGACACTGTTCAACGATAATTATTTCTATCGTCCGCTTGTCGTGAGAGCGAAGTAGGCTGCACGTGCGAGGAGGACTCACCAGACGTGGACCACCTAACGATAAACTGAGGACAACTGACTGTCCTTGTATAGCCTGACTCTCACTGTGTCCTTTCCCATCGAGGGATCGGAAAGCGTCTGTTTTCTTGCAGTGTGGATGGTCAGGCCCGTGAGAGATTTTTGACAATTACCTCATGGCCCTGCCTCGGGACTGCATCCCCCGAGTCCACGTCGTGAGAATATTTATGATGCTGCCTGGGTCGTGTCCCAGTTACTATAGAAAGTAACTGCAAGTTTGACGAAAATTTACTCGGTCTGTTCAAAAAAGGGATTATATTTTTTTAAAAAATAGCTGCAAGATCTACGAGGTCGTCTTGAGTTGACTATTTCGTAGTTTCTTTTTCTCCTGGGAAATATCATTTCCTCGGCGAGGAGATTTTTTTAAATTTGAAAGGAGTTGTGTGAAATATTATTCGATGGCGCGCGTAGCTTCCGCGAGCTGTGAGAAATGAGATTTCTACAGAATCACTCTTCGAATTCGCGTCATTTTTGTCGAAGATTCCAACTTTTGTCAGCTTTTTGAATATAAATTTATACTCTCGTGTATATTCATACCCTCTTTCATATTTCATACTCCACGACGTAATATTGCCGTGTAATTTCAATTGCTAGCTTCAATTTATGGCTTTTGATTCTTTGAGTCGTCGCTGGCGAACTCTTTGCAGCAAGAATCGCGTGCGTTGAAATACTTTGTCTTTGTTGCTTTTTTTCGCGGAATCAAACGCATTTCAAATACCATTTCAGTGCTGTTCGTTCACAAACAAACGAGTAGATCGGAAGAGAAGAAAAAATAGAGATACACAGTGTCGCCTGAAAGTTGCAATAACCTGTAGAGTGTTATGAAAGACCACGGTTTTAACCGGTTCTATTTCATCCTCCATTCACTTCCTTATTTTATCTTCCTCTGTCCCGTTAAATTGAAATATAACAGCCACCTCATTGCCTGCTTCCCTTTCCCCCTATTTTTTAAAGATTCTTCTGCGTGCCGCGTGAAAGCTCGAAAGTTGATAAAAAATTAGTAAAAAGGACAAAGAACACTTTTAACGTGACTTTTTAACGCCAGAACTGTCAAAGTAAATTATACGAGAATTACATCAGAGAAATCCGTTCGTATTATAATAAAAAGCACGGAGTGAAAAATTTCTATAAAATGTCTGCGAAGAACTACAAATGTGGTCTCTTCGATTGCTATGGTATGACAGTTCTGCGATTAAAAATTCCATCGTTAAAAATCTTAGAGTTTTAGATATTCTTACGTCAGATATTTTTCTTTATTGACAATTAGGTAGCGGTGGACAATTCACAGTTACCTCTTTTGGTGTTCAAAAATCTAGAGAACGCGCAGGATATTCCAAATATTATCGGTAAATAAAGCAAATTTCCATTCTTCTTTGTTCTTTCATTCTTTCATTCTTTTCTTTAGTTCCGTTTTTTACAGAAATATGAAATTCAGAAACGACAGAGTTTAAAAAAACGAGCAAGTATCTTCGAATAACACGAATGATTTCGCGACTATTAATCCAATGCCTCTATAAATAAACGAGCAATCCGCTTCCTTGCGTGATCACGAGAGAGTTAAACGTAACATTTGATACGCGATTCTTTCGACGCGGCTGGCAAATGCTGCTAATTTCGCGGAATCGTCGGTGGTTAGGCAGGAGTTTGGGTGTTGCCTGCAAGCTTTTTCAGTCGATAATCGAGGTGAGAAGCAGATTGCTTCGAGAAACCGAGAACGCCTCGCTGAAAATGCTGAACGTAAGTGCACGTTTGCGGTGCTCGCGCGGTCCGGCACCGTGCAGTTTTCGTGGTCGCTCCGTTTTCCACCATATTCGGTACAAATGGCGTGATTGAAACGCGAGATGCTTTTTTCGGAAATATTTTTGCTTCGCCATTGACATTCGCCGGAGCACATATTTTTCGTTTCCAATTTGCCTGCTGCGAACCAATTGAATTTTTAAATATTTGGCAAAAGCGTTGTAAAAGCTAACGTACGTACATTTAAAGTTTAAAATTTAAAGGTATCTTTCAAAATTTTAATTCGCCAAAATTCTTAATCATTTTTAGAAACAAAAACCATTAAAAAATTGCCGTTTGATCAAACAACTTTGTGCGTGCGTAAAAGCAGCGTAAAAGAGTTGGAACGAAGAGTGCGTGCATCAACCCTCGAACGTTTTCGCAAAACTGTGCGCGTTTTTAGGACGAGCGAGAGATTCGTCCGATCTGTGCGGGAACAGTTATACAGAACTGATGCCAGTGATCCACGAGAGGAGGCACCGTTAGATCAACTCCCGCGCTCGGGTTGTCCGCTCGTCACTCCGCGCGCACCTGCAAGAACGAGACGAGATTTCGCGGTGGATCGTACCACACCGCCGAGCTATTGGCGTAACAAATTAGGATCGTTACACGGTGTTACAGTCCTACTTGGAATTCAATCGGGATACCATTTCCTCCGCTTCGTCACCCGGTCAGTGCCTGCGACCGACCTATTCATCTGAATCCTCGGCCCGTTAGGGATGCGATCAAGCTCAATGCGTGCTCGCAGATCTGGTTCACGTTTTATCTGCGTGGATATTTCGAATCTTTCGCGAAGGTGTTTCGATGATTATATTACACTTTCGTTTTTATCGTGCAATTGTATTCGAGTTATTTCGTTTTAAATATCCATTTCATTTCGAGACAATATTGTTTTGTTACACATACACGTGTGGTAGAAAGCGTATGTACATGATATACAAATACGGATGAGAGATATACATATAGATATACATGTGCAATATAATGCACGGATCGACTCGCGCGATAAAATTAATGTTATCGCTGAAAGTGATTTTAGCGGGGACTGATTAACTCAGAAAATCGGGCCTCTTCAGGTGCAACGCCGATGCAACGAAAATTAGCGATTGGTTGATTTGTGAGGGGGCGTGGGATAGACCTCGAGTAGGAGTGGCGTCGTCTTCTGGTAGATCTACTGAGCGATCGCGCCTGTAATTTGTTTCGTGTCGACTCAAATGTTTGCATATCGATAAAATTTTATGGCAAAAAGTCGTCTTCATTTCCTAGTGAGAACAATTGCTTCTGAACCTTTCAGTGAGACGAATCGTACCGGGGTAAAAGTCATGCAGTTTTTGCAACTACAGGTTGTTAGCTTTCTTTTTTCGTTACTTTGTTAGACTTGTTACTTTGTTGGCGGATGGCTTGTGTACAATCGCGCGCGAAAGTCTACATACATTTGCGTTTGTTTGGAGTATTTATTTTCAACGTTAAACTTAATTGTCTCGAGATGTCTAAAAAAAATGTTTCTGTTCGTTTAGATAACTCGGCAAGATACTCGTAGTAAAATTGAAACGGGTACAGTAACGTAGTCCTTAAAGCGTCAAACATTTTTTATTTCTGCGGATACCGCAGACCTCATTTTTTAACTTTCTCTCTCAATTTCGATATTTCTGAATTTCCAACGATTGACATTTCAATTACATCTATACTATGGATTTCAAAATTTTTTATCGCGTGTCGGAACACGAGTCACTCAAAAACATCGAAATTACAAAGTGAATAGGAATATTTGTGCTCTCTGTCGTATATATCGATAAATCAACGAACGTATAAAACTCGAAAATGTGTCCAATAAATAACACTCAGCGGTGGCCGTCGGATTTCCACGATTCTCCCCCAAAGAAATCCCGATTTTCCGGTTTCCGCTGGATCCGCCCGGCGCGCAGCGAGTCGCGGTAGATCACGCGCGGCGTGCGTTCGCCATAAATCAGCCGAGCTGTTTATCTCGACGGCGATGCCCCGGCGACTTTTATATATCGTCGGTTATCGGACGATCTCGATCGTTATCGCGGCGTACGCGCAAAACTCCGGGCAACGTTTAAATATCCCGCCGGTATGTAAGTACACTCGCGAGGGCTGTGCGTCTGCGACGTCGGCGTCGGAGAGGGAAAGAGCCATCTATGTAAGAAAAGGTATGAGAAAAAGAGGAAGGAAGAGGCCGCGGAAGATAGCAACGCGCACACACGGCGAACATGCCGGAAGCGGGCAGCCCTTGCTGCAGACCTCCGCGATCGATATCAGATCCTCGGAGATAATCGGCAATTAAGCTTGCGAAAGGACTGTACACTGTGCCGGTGGGTCGTTAGGCTGACCCAAACGTGGCAGCCAAGGGATTCTGGGAACACGGACCAGCGACACGTCTTCATTAGCCTTTCATGAACGCTACTCTCGTATCTCATCCTCTCTGTGTGCCTGTGTGCGCACGTACGTGTGTGTTGCACAGGGTGTTTCCAGGTTTCCCCGACAAAACTCGTAATGAGATGCTCTCGATTTTTTGACTCACGGCCGAGGTCTTGACTACCTCGTGGAACAAACTTGTAACTAATTTTCTTGCGAGGAAAATTTCAAGTGGACATTTCTGATTTTTTTTTTTTTTTTTCCTCGAAAGGAAAGCTTCAACTGAAAAGACTTTGAATTACAAATTTATTTCAGTTAATTTTTTGGAAAAGGGAAAGTCGATTTTTTCGTGGTCAGACCACATCTTTCAAGTTCTTCGAGTGAAACGAACGATTTATAACGACGAGGTGATGCTACATCTATTTCTTCAATTATAAAAAAAATATGAATCTTTACGAAGAAATTATTTTGTCGCATACTGCGCAGTGAACATCATCAAATGGATTGCAATTACAAGTATAATATATAACCAGATTCTGTTTAATCAAAGCCCTAGTATATTTTTGTACGAAGAATAATTTTTTACTTGTCCTGTCACATTTGCTGCGGTATAACATTCCCACTATTTTTTTCTTATTTACGTTTCTACACTGTGCTCCTGTATCCAATTTTGTACATACAGTAGTGTGCAAAAGTTTAAATATTGCTCTCACGATATATTACACATTCGTGCTTTTTAAATTATTTCGTAATGAATCAATTAAAAAGTGAAAAAAGTCAGTCAAAAATAAATTACTTACAAAAGCGAAGCGCGTGACAATTGATTTTATCGAAAAATTATTTGACACGATGGTCAATGTAACAACGGTATACGGTAACGAGAGAGCAAGAGACGAAACGAAATTTTAATTACTTCAAATTGAACAATGCTTTTGTCAAATTACAAGTAGAAACAAAGAAATTTAGAAAGTAATACGACAGACTAATTTAATCAATCAATGTTACTTCCGTAATGATAATTCTACATTACTGGAATAATAATTCCGAATTTCTAGAAATGTCCGTAAACCAATGTACGAAAATATGGTGGAACGTTCAAGAATATCTAAAATATACGTATTCAGCGGACGAAACGAATATTTGTTTAAACTCGATAATCGTACAACGTAAATTTACCGTAAAAACCTGCGGTTTAGTCAACATCTTGCAAAACTCCGCGCAAATGACAACAGACGTTACACTTTGGCGTGCTAGATCAGATCACCTAGTAAGACTTTTGCCCGGTACTGTACGCCCTCTCACCCCCGTCGCCCTATCAGCACGCTTATCCGCCTGCTGCGGTACACCGAGACGTACTATCCGCATGTCCCATTGCATGCCACCACTCCTGTTCCACGTGGCAGGTTGTGTTAGCACGAGGGAGCGAGAGCAGGAATCGGTCCACCGGTGGCGGTTGGCCAACGACGATGCCTACCGAGCTACGCGTGTATCTGGTCGGCTCCGAAAAATAAATGAGGCTAATGGAAATTGATCGAAACCCCCCTGGACGTGTTTTGCGATCCTCCGAGCTGTTTTGCGCGCCCTGATGGATGTACCTCGTTAGGCTGGGAAAAGAACATCCGGCTAACAGCGCCGGCTGTTGTTCACAGAGATATCGGACGATGCCGGTGGTGGTGATGGCGGTGGTGGTGCTGTTCTCTCTCTGGGAACTACGGGGTGGCGGAATGGGTCGGCAGAACATTGGCTTTTTGATGAAAAGGTTCCGAGGGAAATCGAGGCATCGCGCCCGCCATCCGAGTGTGCTCGGTGTTTGATCAGTGATTTGGGTTAACGAGGAACACCTGCCAAGTGAATCGAGCGGTCGAGTGATGGCGAATGGGTGATTGGTTCCCGAAACGGAGGGGCTGTTCTTGATCCTGTGCTACTATTTTGTTTTGCGCGGTAGAGTGGCTCTCTCCGACGCGCGACGATCAGCTTGCTCGTAATTCGTTCGTGGGAATTTTTATTGGTGCTTGAATTCAACGGATGATATTGATCGGTACGAGCGAAACAAGAACAAATAAATAAAGATGGATGAAAAGTTGCTTTAGTGCGATCAAAATTGGCGTTTCTAGCCACGTTCCAAAAGCTTCTATAAATCTCACAAAGTATCAAGGAAACGTGGAACTTGAACGACTTTAAAAGTTTCGATTAGATTCTATTCAATTTCAAGAATGGTACGTACGAAAGGTAGTGCACATCCAGCAGCAGATGGCTGTTACCAACGCTCGTGTAAAAATTGCTAATTACCAATGCTGCGATATCGCAGCGGAGAATCACGATGCCCTTCCAGTACCCCCTCCCTCCTCGGAGAATTCCCCGCCCGATAAAACTTGCTACGGATTCAGTTTTACTCGTCGTGTCGTGCGACTAGACGCGCGAGATTACGTGCTCGCCGAGAGACGAGCCATAAAATCGGATACACCTGTCGATAATCGTCAAACGCGCTTCCTAACTTCACGAGATCGCAACAGCGGCTGTGGGGGAAGAGTAAGTGGGTGGGAGAGAGTAAAGCGCGGCCGGCCGCTTATCTGCTAGGCGGCTTATCGAGGCTGGTATAAATCGTGACACGCGGCCGTAATACCGGGGGGTCTCGTCTGCTGCAGGAATAATCCCGAGGGAGCCAGGTCCAGGTACAAACGATACAAATGGCGACATCCGGAGAACCGGCTGAGTTTTGTGAAACACCGCCCGAGATTACGACCTCGGTGTGTTCGACGGACTCTCTGGTCCGCGCGTCCGTCGTTACGACGCGCGTTCGTTTTTTACCAATCGACGATAGTTGCAGTAGTGCACGTTCTGTCGATGTGACGCGCGATTTTCAGAGAAGTTTTCTGGCGCAGAGGTAAAACCAAGAATCGGGTGCCTAGGATCGAACGGCGGCAGAGGATGAATTAATCGGTGCGAAGTTGGAAATTGTTATTCTTGCGTATCTGTAGTTGGTCAATCTGACGAACACGATGCTTCGTGGACATTTCGAAATTTTCAAATATTCTCAGAAGCTGAAATGTCGAGCAAGAAATAATTCTCGCAACACTTATCGAATGAAACAATATTGCGGGAAACAATATTGTAAAATATTCAAAGTGAAGTACCGAAGCTCAAAACTGCATTCGAATTACAAAAGAAAACATATATATGTAAAATGTGCAGTTCAGAGTGCAGTAGCAAAGCTCAAAAGTAATTTACGTGAAAAATCCAGGATCTTGTATTGAGAATCCTCTAGGTGTCATTTCCAATTGGCCAGTCGTTGCCCTGCACTCATCTTCGAAGCGTTGTCAGAAGAAAGCTGATTGCGTGGAAAGACGGAGACGTTCGCGTATCGGCAGGAATCTCGTGGCGAGTGTTCAGGGTTCCACTACGCGGAGTCTCGGTCCAATAACTCCATTGTCGAGTGTATCGCGGCGTTTCCTGGTATATATCCTCATCGACTCCGGTGTTCTGCACCGACGATATCCCATAATGGTGGCGTTACGAGAAGATCGTATGCATCGAGAAGTGGCCGCGTCGGGTATCTGGATAACTATATTATATGGCGTATACTTGTACGGAGAAAAGTGCTCCGGGATAACGGTCCGTTCTCTACGATCAGCGGTACCTGCCGGTTCGAAAAAGCCAATCGCGAGGGCCGAGGAGGAATCGAGAGACCGCGCGCGCGAGTCAGAAATCGCCGATACTAATCGATCACGTGCGATTAAACCGAGCGTCGAACGATTATGAAACTGTAAATTGGTCCAAACTTTCAAAATCTTACGTACATATCTGAATTAATCTGTCTTACGAACGAAACAACTATGATTTTTCTTTTCATCATTTTTATGGTGATATCTACTGCAATTATTTTTTTAACAGGCACTATTTATCTTATTTTATTGTCTCAAAGACACATGGAAATTTCATTCCAAAAACTTTAAAAATTACAATTGCACGCAGATATTTCACTTTTTTGGTATTGTATATTTATCGTGATATTAATAATTTTCTTTTTTCTAAATTCTTCGAGTATAAATACAAAATTCGCGAAAAAGTGTTTTCACTTCGCGATTCATGGTTTTCGTCACATTTGCAATGTTGTCTTGTTGGTTATCTCGAAAATTAATTTCTGCATTCTGTAGATAGCATTTTATAGCAATGAAATAATTTTATACGATCGTTTGATCTTCGATATGGTGCCAGGTACGATCAGTGATCACGAAATATCCGGAGCTTGAAAGATGGAATCAGTTTGTGAAACAGGTATATAGTATGTATTTGTTTAGTGTCGTGAGCAACTAAACCCTCCTAACGCATAGTATAATAAATATGGTGAGCACGATCCCGGAAGCGTCTATTCAATTTCACTAGATTGCTGTCGGATGGATGACTGACGGTTGACAGCTTACATTGACGTTGCTGTGCACGCGAATAGTATGCAACATTTGCAATAATATTCTATTATTATACATGCGCGTACATGATTGTTAACTATAAAACTCGACGCGAAATCAAACGTCGGTTTGTTTCATTATCCCCTCCCTTTCGTTTCCAAACGGTAACTCTCGATGCGTTTCACGAGAAATAATTCTGAGCGAATAATTAAGAATTTATTTAATTTTAATTATAATATTTCTATTTCTTTTGAGATTATTGCTTCAAGTTTTTCTTTACGCAAAATTTTAATTAGTAAGTTATCAATTAATCGAACAGAATTGATAAATCAAATTTCCTCCCATAAGGAAACTCTCCTTTCGATTCTGAAATAGTTAAAAAGTAAACAACAACGGCTCAAAACGTCGAAAACTAATTTCCACTGCGTTCTAAACACAATCGTAGTCAACTTTAAAACCAATTACTCGAAACTTTCCCGCCACCGGTTTGAACCGTCAAGAGCAAACCAAAACTCGCCGAACCGTGTTCTCGAAAATTGGAATATCATGTCAACATCCATCCAACCTCTGAAATTACACTTCAAACGAAAAAAGTCTATTCTCCGTACTTCTCGCGAAAATTCCTTCGATCCCATTTATTGAATCGGGAGAGGCTGAGTTGAAAGTGAAAAGTGAAAAGACGAAGAAGCGAAATGGAACGACAGTCCGTTTCCGGTTGGCAGCGAGCGTTTGGTCAAAGTTCAACTCTCTGCAACGTGCTTTGCACAGTAGCTCAAAAGTTTTACTATTTTTAGTAGAAAAATACCGAATGGCCTACTTGTGACAATTATTAGCTGCAAATTTGGATTTAGAATAGAGTTATCAATTGATAATTCGTAACTAAACAAAATTCTGCTTGGAGCGGCCTTTTTCTGTTTGACAGCAAAAGAAGAAAACAGTAGGATGCTAATTTTTTATATTAAATTCGCAATTTTAATATTAACGACACGAAAAATGTTCCTTTGCAAATAAAGAGCAAAGTAACAAATATACTCGAAAATCTTCGAAAAGTTCAGATTTTCGTCTTTAAAAATAATCGGCACACACAGATCGCAAGTACTTACGTTAAAGAAGATGAAAGACGTATCGATAGTCGGTCCTCCTCGCTCGTCGCTCGTCGCTGTTGTCTCTTTCTGTCGCTCGTTTCCCCCTTTTCACTCGTTTCACGACCATCCGCCTCGGCGTTGACCTCCCGTGGCGTGTTCCCACGGTGAACCGCGTCTTCTGGGTCTGCACCGTGTTGTTGATTGCGATACCTACGCCTTCGCTCGCAGAGCGCATACTCGCCCGCCTCTAGGCTAGGTCAGTACCGTAAACGGCTTACTTACACGCTGACACGCACTCGCGTGAGCCACGTGTTCCGCAGCCACACGGTGCGCCGCGCGCCGATGACTCTGAACAAGCTGCACGCCAACAGCTGCGGGATAGGGGAGAGGAGAGAGCCACTGACCTATGACACCGACTCGGCCAGGATGCTTATCGTTAGAGAATGGGGCGACCGACGGTGCTCGACCGCGGATCGAACCGCTGGCGAGGGAGGTATGAAACACTTGAACGTTTCGTGGTTGGTTTTCCGTTGCGCAGTTGGGTTTGGCAGGATATCGAGAAGCATTTGACGCTAGAACCACTTCGACGATTTAAACGTAGTTTCCACCCGAGACATTGAAAGAGAAACTTTAGAATGCAGTTCAGAGTGTATTATTTTTATTCATATCTATTTGACGAAAAAAGAATTAAAATTTAAATCTTTGATAAATTGGTCGTTTTGCTCATTTTGGTGCCACCAGTGTTAACAGAGTTAATACGATTCGTCACGTTCTAGTCACATGGTCCAGTGAATGCATTCCATGGCAAAGATCGAAATGAACAAACAAGACCAAACAAGAACGATGCACCAAACGTTTGATCATATTCGTATAGATATCATTCACATGTCCCAGAAGAGGACAGTAGTGTTAGGATTGCCTCGCAATTATCGAGATTCTCCAGATTCCCTGTGGCAGCATTATCGAAAGACATTTTTTTAACGAGGCATCATCTACAATGGCAAACACATTTTTCAAAGCGTGCATTTCAAAGCCTCTTTGGCACACTTCTCTCAAGGACTGCAATTTGAAAGAGCACTTGCAAACGCTATTGAAGCGAAGAAAATAACGACTGCACAATATCAGCTAATAGTCTGGCGTAAACCTAACTTCTTGGATTTGGCAGGATATCACGGTCGACAGTTTTCGGTTAGTCGACACGTCGATTGCGACGCGAAACGATTCCACGTTTCGTCTGTGAGAATAATAATAACATTTGATTTACACAAGATATTACGATGTATCGCAATAAATGAATAGTGTAATTTCATAATATTACCTAGTTATTTGCGTTACTTAAAACTCATCGTTTTAGCTGTTCTAAAATATTTGTAGAAGCAGTCAACGTGTTAACGAAGGATTTGAAAGAACGTTAGTGAGGAAATAAATTGAGATTTGAGTTGAATCTGACGATCAATTGGTTATAGAATCATTGACAATGCAGGACTGTGAACGATGAGCGTCTTTGGAAGCTAAGTTTCGCGTTTCCTTTTGCCTTAGATTTTGAAGAATTTTCTTGGCGTTTGAATCTAATTTTGAGAGATTTTCTTCGCATTCAGAATTATTCGTCAGATTTCTGTGGAAATTGAATACAACGAACGATAAATTTCAAAGAATATCAAGTACGTGCTTCTTCGCTAAATGATGGAAAAAAATTACTTCCTCGCAATTTCATAGATCCGAAACCAAGGTAGAGTAACGATCAGCGAAAGGTCAAAGCGGAACGCAGCGGTTTAACCACCGGGAAGAAAATATTCATTCTCGTGAACAAAGCTCGGCTCATTCCGGCGCACAAAGAACTTTGAACTGTGTCGTGCGGTGTGATATTCGTTTCGCTTTCTCTGTCGGGGGAACGGCGAATTTAGAAGGGCGTCAGTAGAGTCTTTGCGCGTAACGTAGTTGAGTCGTACGTTGCGAAATTTCAACGGAACAAAACCCGTTCCGCCCCCCGTTAAAGATATCTCGAACGCCTGTGGCCTGCTTTTGGCAAACTTCTCGTTTTTGGTGTTTCGCTTTTCGGTGGAAAGCTGCCGCGGAGGGATAGGTAAACGTCGCGCGACGGGGAAACAACGAAATCGTTAAACCGAGCTGGTAATCCGCTCGTTTTTATTCATAGCCGCGATGCTCCAGTTATTACTTCAGTAAAATTTGGTTTAGCCCGGGACTAAAGAACCAGAATGGCCCCTAAGCTAGATTAGTATCGTAAACATAAAGTTTGCTCGGACCCCCAACGGCAGGAGGTTGCGTGCGCGCTCCTCCAAGAGCAACACGTGTATTCCCACCGTAGTGAATGATGCTCGCAACATCTGGCAAATATTAATTCACGAAACACGCGAATTCCCGGTGTCCGCGGTGTAGCGGAACGCTGTTCGTTGTTTTAATTACGTTGTAAAATCGTGTACGTACGATTCGATTGTGCACGCGTGTGCTACGAGCACTGTAACTGCCCCTTGAATTCTTCCGTCTTGGTATTTTACTTTGCTAAGTAACGCGCGAACATTCGCGTGGAATTATTCTATTGTTATCTTGTTCTACGTGGAATTGAATTGTGCGTAAAAATTAGTAGTTGGCATATAAATTTATATTAATAACTGGTATATTCATTTGAGCTTAAGTTATTAAATTTGTAATTACAAGAACGCGTGTATATTTTATAGAACGTAACGAATATTTTACTGCTTAAACACGCCAAGATCATTGATTAAAATTATTGATAAGTGAACGTCGAATTCCTCTTTATAAATTTATGAACATCAGACACGCGGAAGTGTCGGACCTCTAATTTCATTTCCAACGTCAGCCCAACGCTTGTTTATTCGTTTCTGCATTCGAGTCGAAGATATACGAGTCGTAATTTACAATTAAAACAGTAGGGTCCGTTCCAGAAAGTTCAAACGACAAAAAGCCAACCAATAACCACCACCCCGTACGTTTACGACGAAGCACAACGCGCCAAACGATAATTGCGCGCGAGCAGGTCTGACAGCTTGAACGTTCCACGCGATACGTCGATATAGCAAAACATGCAAATTAACTACGCGGCCGGCCGATTAATAAATTTCGCTCCTTCGTTACTAATAAAGCCTATTTTCTCATCAACTCCAGGGTTCTTTACTGCCGGTACGCGTTGAACCGCGATAAAATTGGGTGCGGCCAGCGCGCGATTGGAATTTCGCGGCGACGATGAAGTTGCAAGCCGTCTGGGTTGTCAATTGGCCGAAGAAAATGAATCTGTTGTTCTGAACGCGCATTGCGGTTCGATCGACTTGCGGCTATCGAGTTGTCCGGAAAGTTCGTGCCGACTTTGCAGGAAAATTGAAACGCCGAAGATTTAAATTTTAATATATGCATTTGTTAATTTATATTAAATCGGCCCGAACTTTCCTGACAACCCAGTAAAACGAAAACAATTTCCATCCGAGAGTATTATATATACGTTTTCGGCGAAATATCCCCGTTCGCGTAAATTTCGCTAAATAAGATTCTGACTCGCGATGTATCTTCATTTCCAAGGATTATCCGGCATTCTGGATGTTCTTCTTCTCGCCTCGTAGCTTTCGCCTTTCTCGGCGATGCTGAGAAAGAAAAGAAAGGAGAAGAAAAAAAGAAGAAGGAAATGGCCAAGGGGGGAACCAGGGGAATTGCAAGGAAGTGAGCAATCGTTTCACAAAAATGCACGTAGCCAGGGCTCGGTAGATCTACTCTTATCTGGAACACGACGCGCGGTTTATCGGTGTTTTAACTTTGCCGCGCTCATGCAACCAGACCAATTCAAGACGACCGCGATTGTTACCGAACGTTACGACGCTCGGTCAAAGCGTCGTTATCTGCTAAACGCGAGCGAGCTTCACCTCCTCCCAGCGCGCGCTGCCTTCGGGAAGATCGTTTCCTTGGAATTCTCCCGCGCGACGTTTTCCATTTCCTTATTTCAGACGTCTGCCGCGATACTGTTCGAGATACCTGTTCGGCGTCGCGCGGATAAAACCAGGTGATTTCGGCGCGGCGAAGGGAAACGGGATGTGGTAAACGTTTGATCGATAGACGGATACTCTTGCGGGTTTATGTGGAAAATGGGGCAAGATGGAAAAACATACAGAGCGGGTGTTGAAAAGTGCAAAAAACGTCATGATTCCTCGTTTCATTCGTTCGAATTACGTGATATTTTATTTCATTCGAACAAGTCGATTAAATCACAAAAAATTATTTAACAATTCTATTCCATCCTAACACGAAGTAAAATTACTTCGTGTTAAGTATTGTTAAGTACCTGCTTTGAAAACGATTCGTCGTTTCAAATTATTATTTATTATCTTTCATCTCAAATAGAATTTCTCCAATTCTCTGTACTCTCTCGTATCGCGACAAAATTATTCCAATCATCCGGCATTCACGAAATAATCATTGACGTTATCGAATCGCTGAAATAATTCTATGTGAATTTATGTACACACCGTGCGTCAGAATTAATCTAATTCTGCTCGAGACGGATTTGTAATCGGTAAAAACGTCGCTGTTACATTTACATTGTAATCTTCGCGTTATTATCTCTGTATTATCTCTGTAATCTCTCCTTCGTCGAAGAACCTCGTTAAACAATTGCCTGTTGCAATTAAAACGCAGTATCCCCGCTTTTTTACATGCGTACGTATCGCATCGGTAATCGCGTTATATCCGCCTCGTATCGTTTCGCGAAACACAAACATAACTCTGATAAGGCTGAAATTCAACCTATCTCCCCGATATTTCCACGTTTCTCGAAACGTCGGATTTCGTGTTCCTTGCGGTTGAACGCAATCCGGCAATGCAGCTCGCGAGAAACTTGCGGCATAGTTGCAAACGTAACTCCGACAAGGTGGCGTAGCTTTTCGAAGCCCGGGGAAAATCGAAATAGTTCATTGACAGTTTCGTGCCGCGGCTGGAAACTTTGTTCGTCGAGGTGGGTGCATCGGCGAACGATTCGAGATTCGTCCTTCAATGTGTGGCCGTTCTACCTCATTTCGGTCGTTCCACGAGACCATTGTCTCGTGAAACTTACGCGAGATTAAGGGTGGAATCGTACGATGGATTTTCCTCGGTTCCGGTTCGTACCGAAGCTCTCGGGTGATGCGAGAGGTTTACGGAGATTGATCGATCGTGGAATTATTGGTTCGGTCGTATCGGAGAGGTAAATTTGTTGTTCTCGAAGTTGTTGGAGTAATCGATACGTTCCAAGCGAAACCGCGTAATTTCAATTTTAATTTTAATCTTGGCTCAGTTTCACACTCTTTTGCTTAGTTTTCAGTTTAGCTTCGTTCTTTTCTTGCACACAGAAAAGCGTGAAAATTTCTCTTGGCAGGAGAGTTGAGAGAAACGATCAACATTTCGAGATAATTACGAAACGCTGTAAGCAGCGCACTTTTAATGAAAGATCTTTGTTATTCGAGTGAGCGTTATCATTTACAACGCTTTAATTTACAACGTTGCTATATTGGTGTCAGCGATTATAGGAGAAAGAGTTCTTCGAGAGAATGGCGATTAGGGGATTTGCTGTGATCTGACAGACTTTCATTTTAGTAAATCTACTAGACCACGATGATGTAGATTTTCTCGAACTAACTGTCTCCGTAATGTTCGCAATAGTTTCCTTTATCATTTCTTTAAAGGAAACCTGATTTTGCACGTGAAATCCTCGAATTTTCGACGTGTTTACAATTACAATTTAATTGATAGTTTAGGGATCTGTGAAGAATTTTTTAAGACCCAGGATGCTGCTGGAAGGACTGAAGGAGTGAGAGAGAGAAGTGAGAAGAAAGGCGATTGCGTTTTGTCTCGGAGTCACTGCCTAGACTCATCCAGTGGGGGGCTGATGGCAGCGACTCCTTACCCCAGACGCTTGTTGTTATAACTACCCCCGCTAGGCTGGGCCCGGATATCACCTTCCTAGCGGGGTTCCGCATGCTGCTTGCTTAACATCGGAGATCGGTAGGACCTCGACGCTAGGCGCGCAGCCACTTGCGGCTTGTGCAAGTCGAGTGTTCGAAACTCGTAGTCGAAGAATCGTAGGGCCGCTACAATAGTTTCTTAGAAATTTTACGAAATCATGTACATCGATGTTATCGAATAATTACCGCGTTGAATCCCAAATTTTGTGAACGAGATATACTATATAATTTCATATATATATATAACTTTTTTGGAATAAAACCATTTGTTTCAAGCTTCGTGTCGCTTTCAGTTGTCAAATTCTAAACAATCTTCCAGAGTCAACACTCAAATTCGTTTAAATCGCAATCCTGTTTTGCGTCCACGTTACGAACGCTCGTTTACCCCGCGTAAATGTTCCACTAACTTAACGGGAATCAAATTTAGTAACAAATTTAACTTCAATTTTATCTCGCTTGCATCGCGATCCTATTTTGTAACGTCGCTTCGTCACACGGGAGCACACAAGCCTCGTCTATAGGTAATTCGTGTAAACGGTGTACAATATCGATCAATTGCAACGACGCTTTGTTACATTGAAGCACGACAGAGACAACGAGTCGGTCGGATGAATTTACAACTTGTCCACTCGAACCATTCAGCCAACAACTGTCCCCTGTATATAGGTACACGCTTATTTGACGTACGCTCGCTAATAAGAGCAATTGAAGATAAAATCGAGTAGATTGTCGCGTGTAAAAACGGCGTATTTACAACACGGTGAAATTACAGTGGAAATTGCAAGCTCTCTAAAAAAAAGAAACAAGTCGTATTTCCTTTTTTACGTACGGAATTTTATTCAGTATCGGCATACACGTAGAAACTTCAAATTTTTCGTTTCGATTCTGTCGTTCCAACGTTTCCACAATTTGCAACTCTTACAAATCGAGCTCCGAACTCTTCGCGTCGAATTTTTGTCTTGTCGATAAATTTCCAGGAATCCACCTGGAAAGGACCGTCACCAATTAAAAAATGGCGAACCTTTAATGGAATCGAACCGACAACTATTAAGAGCTATTAAGAAATGTATCGCACTTCAGCATTTAATTGCTTCGCCCTCTGTTTTCGCCTTCGCCTTCGCCCTATTGTTTGCTTCCGAGATGGGAAGGCAAGCCCGAAGTTTACGTTGCTCCAATGTATCTCGGGAAACGGAGGAAATACGTGCTGCCAGATCTTGGGTGCTCGAAGTGGGTACTTTCGTGTTAACCGAGCCCCCGATAAAAATACAAATTCGTGTAAACGTTCGCAGTCCATCGACGTCGATTATGTTAACCGTAACACAAAACAAAGCGCAAGTGTACCGAACCGCATCGCCGATCAATCCAAACTCGCTGAACGAGCGAAATATTCGGAGAATTGATTCTCGATCCACGTTGATATAACACAGTGACCAACTGTAATCAAATAATGATTCATTTCACGTACCTCACAGAACAATCTAAACCCGCTAAATGAACGAAATTAATCGATAAATAAACTCGACAACAGCAACCAACTGTGATCAAATACCCCACAACGTGAAACAGTGCAAAGTTTGCTCGAAGGATCAAAAAGTTACAAGAGTCTGTAACTCGCTCAAAGAGAATCAAAGAGTTCATTATTGCAAACAGTAAGAAAAGTTAATTCTCGTTTCTCTAAAACACGTGAAATTGATGCCGTTCGAACGGGCATGAAACCGCGGCACGGTTTCGCGACCGCGTCTTCTGCTCTTCCTGGTGTGTGCTCGCCGTTGCCCTCGGTGGTCGTTCCGCGTCCAGTTCTGTCTCGGTTGTCCGAAGAGAAGCCGTCGGCCGTAAGTGGGACAGTCACCTGAATACTTTGCGGCAATCAAGAGTCGGTCTTCGGCCGTAGCAGAGAAAGAGAGACGACGACGACGAGGCCTCGCTGGCTGGAGAAGCTCCGCGACGAGACGACGAGACTTTATACTCGTGGACGAGTCCGCCGCGACGGACGGGTCGAAGGAGGGAAGGGAAGACGCGAGAAACGCGTTCACGCGGTGCTCCTGTCTATCAATGTTCAGTCGTCGTTCGGGATTCGCCGGACATATACCTGGATCACGGGAATCGCCGTTTCTTTTCATTCGCGCGATCTATCGTTGCGCACGCGATAGAAAGTTCACTGCGCGAGGCTGGCTATGATCGGGCTGAGAGCGACGAGACCTGGTCCTCTGCGTTTCCTGCACTGCGGAAGGGATTTCTGTCGTGTTTGCAGGTATACTTTATCGCAGCTATACTGTAATTCGAGGTTTCTGCTTCTCGGTGGAATCGTTTAGTTCAGGCAGTTGGTCAATTTTTTTTAATTTAAATCCAGACGACGTGCTCTTTCGTTGCAATGATATTTGTATCGGGCAAAGAACACGGTTGTCATTCGAAGATTCAGTAATAACTTAGTTTGTATCGTAGTTTTTGATCGAACTCGAAGGTTTAAAGTGGAAGGATCGTTTTCTTACGGTATCATTGGAATCAATTGAATGTGATAGATTCGAAGATAGAAACTGGCACTTTCTTTGGATTTATTAATTTTCGAAGATCAGCCTCTCGACGATATCTTTCCTTTCGATTTCATTATCACTTGACACGCTGTAATAATTTGCATAAATCGAATAAATTATCGAGACCGATAATTGGAGGATAAATGTGATCAACTGATGAACGTTTCTTGAACGTCTGTTATTTCACGGACGAGGGATACGGTCGCGGTCGTTGCGGAGACGACTGAAACCGCAGAGAAAGAGATCCTTTTGTGGGAGGTTGAGATCCTCTTGCAAAAAATGCGCATCCGATTGTGCATCGAGCGATCGAACGACGTAGATGACCATGATCGAGATGGTCAACGACCATAGTGTATCGTAAACTAGAGAGAATTTGTACGTCATAATATCGGTATCTTTGAACACGGATTATCCTGGCACGTGTTATTACCGAGACACGAAATTTCTCAGAAATGGAAAAACGTAAACGTAAACATCATAATCCGTAGCCACGAGGCAGATAAGTTCGAACAAGACCGAATGTTTACGCTCCTCAGTCGCACGGAAGCTATCGGAAGCGTAACATTCACGTGAGATACAGCCAGTTAAATGCGTATTTACTACTTGTAAAATATAATCGCTGAAAGAAGTTAAATTCAGCTGAAATACACGCAACGAAAGTATTAATACAAGCCGAAATAATTAACAAAAGTCGTAAAGTGACGATGAAGTTGCCAAAAAGATTCCGATATTTACGGAAAGAGAAAAAAGTTGTGGACGACCGCGCAAGTTGTGTCCAACAGCTCGGGATAAACGCGCTGTAACACGTATGGCGTCAAGTTCATACTTGATTGCGAGACAAATTGCAGAAAAAGCTGCAGTTGCGACAAATGTCGCGAATGTTCGACGTCTTTTAAAGAATCGTGAACGTCCGAAACGACGAAAATTGTGAGAAAAACCTTGGTTAAAGCAAGAGCATAAGCTGTGCCGTTAGCAATTTGCAGAGAAACATAAAAGTTTATACGAATAAGAAATGGTGAAGATTTAGAGCTGATGGCCTCCACTGCTATTATCATGATTTACGAAAGGAGCATGGAACTTCCGAATCTACTACCGTCGATCCATGGGAGGCAACGGTAAGGTAAGATGAAATCAAAATTTATTACGGGATTGAATGAAGTAAAAAATATATCGAAATAATTGACGAGCGAATTAACACGTGTGCGACACAAGTTGCCAGAAATATGTAGGTAGCATTCCCGAGGAACTTTTCAACGAGCTTCAGGCGTCTTAAATCGACCAACTCAATGCTCGTGCTTTTACCTTGAAACAATTATTTTTATCAAATATCCTGCGCATGTTGTAACATATTTTTAACGGTATAGGGAGTACTTTTACTGAAATAGAGAGATGATATGCAGCAAAAATTATTTTTCGATATTAAAATTTAATTATATAAACTTGGGTAACGATTGATTTTGAACCACTTGCTCTGGCAACTGATTGCGGACCATAACGAGTGACCAAACCGTATACAGTAATTTGTCGCTTTCTTTTTGAACTCGGTCGGTATATCACTGGATAGAAATTCTTGAAAAGCAATAAATTTATTATTTGTTGCATATGTATTGTATGTTGCGTCATTCTAGTGTAAGAGGTTCCAAATCAAAGGAAAATGTATACAGGATCTAAATGATCGAAATCGAGGAATCAAACGAAGAAGATTTTTGGCAAACAGATAGAAAACGATGATTGAAACGATGATCGAGTCTGAAAGTAATTAATCGGATCCGCGGTGAAAAATTGAGATTTATAGAGGCGAAAAGAGCACTTGATTCCTTGACTGGAGTCAATTTGGATGCTTGTTGATACCGGATGAAACGGCTCGCGTTGAGAAATCCGGAAGTGGCTTCGACTCTGTCGATTAATTTGTAAAAAGTACCTTATAAGGTTTGATATATTGCCCGGCGGGCAGGTGAGTGTCAATCAATCGGAACGAGAGCGGAAGATGTATTCGATATATATCGAGAGACTTCGTTAAAGTCTCGCCGGTAAAGTCGGATTCGAACGAGCACGCGGTGGAAAAACACGCGGCTAGAGCTCTTAAGGAAATTCTTTTTCTTCGTTAGCGAAACAAACGCTGGTGGTGCTCTCTGGAATGATTACAAGTTGTTGGTTTTATCCTTTCTAGGGGAGAAAAAAATGATACGGACGAGGAAACTGCTTTCTGAGAAATTACAACGTTGTCTGATTGCTATTTTCTTGGAGCTAAATTAATACCGCGTCGAGCCATTAGGTTTTTTACATATATTTCCTTTCTTTATAGACTTTCTTTCTAGCTGGATCTTGTCGTTCCATTTACCTGCATTTGAAAAGAGTTTCATCTTTGTCAAAGTATTTCTTGTCGTAGAAAAATGTTACGTAAATGTTGGAAACATTTTGAAATTTTGTTAACGTCACGGTGAGACTATCGCGATTAAAGTTTGCTGCAAATCAGATGCAAATGTGTATGGAAATTATAAAATGTTCATAACAAGTGTGCATATTTGATAAAAAAAGTACGAATGTTAAACGTGCTGAATATTGAGCAGTTCTATTTGCACGAAATATCTCGTAGTTTCTATATACATTCTTAAATTCACTTCTAATTTTATCAATATAATTATGATAGCCGAATTTTTGTTGAGAACAAAGATTTTATACGCAGGGACTTGCCGAAAATTTTGTCACAGTGATGGCCAAATTTCGAAAAAATTGTCTCATACAATACATAGTATATTCGTACGAATAATGTACCATGTCATATTTTATCACCAGATTGCGAATATTTACGTACAATTCATGCAATTACGCACTCCGTGCGAAACGCATGAAAATCTTAATTTCTGATTAAAAAGAAACTAAAAAGTTTCAATCCGACGTTTCAATTTCGACGTTTAATTCCTTGTCTTGAGAATGACCTGTCATCTCCACGTATAATACCACCTGTCGGAAACTTCCCTGCACTTCCTATACCATAATGAAGAACTGTCACCAGAGGACATTTTATCATCGTACCTTCGAACTTGGTCTTCGTCGTATCAGTTTCCCACAATAGTTTCCACGTTCGAGTCAGTACCCAGACGTACACCGTCGCATTCGAATGGCACTACTTACGTAGCGATATATCGGAGTACGTTCTTGCAAGAATATCCCCTGCAATCACGGGCAAATTACCCTTCTAAAGTCGGCGAGGACCGACTCTTGTGTCCGTTGAGCGCGAGATGGTAACTAATACGCGTCGTCGCAACGGCCAAGGAAATTTGTATAGGAAAAGCCCGAAGACGTGGGATTTTCCACGGCAGAATGGAGCTATTATCGGATCGTCTGAGAGGGATTTCTTTACGGTCACGTAACGACGATCGTTAGGAGGAAACTACTCGTCGAATAGGTATACTTAGACGGTCAAAGGTCGACACGATTGAAGCCGGCACGCCGAACGAAACACGTAGTTTCCGGCTGTTAACTTCCGATCGAGTTGAAAAGCCGAAGGAATTATATCTCCAATGGGACGCTTAACGTGCGGGTAATCGTGACTGGGGGATGGGACATCGAGTCCAGCCTGCACTTACGAATTCGAGTCATGTTCGACTCGTCGGTTTCGAGCGGCCAACTCGATAATTCCGCTCGTTTTATATCGGTCGTGTATAATTGAGCGTGTTCACTCGCGCAATAAACGAACGAGCGGTATCGCTAATTCACAGTTTACGGGTTAAAATTTAAATAACGAAGTTACGCGCGAATATTAATAAAGACAAAGTACAAATCATTGGCGGATGACCTCCCGCAATTTTTCGTCAAAATTCGCCCGTCCACAGTTATTATTCATCGGGTTGAACATTCGGTAATTCGCAGCATTTATAGCTGAAATTTTAGCCACGCGATACGATACGTGTACGTGAAACTGTTCGAACAGCAGAATTTTATCAGGGGAATCGTGATTAATCGCGACGAACGCGAGCAAAATCGCATTTACATTTTTCATAGATTTATTTCGCTCGTATGTGAGCACAAGAGAAAGAGAGAGGAGGAGGGGTGGCACGCTGTTATAAAACAGATTTATAGACAATCGGAGTATTTCGATCTTTCTGTCGACGATTGCAAGGAACAGGGTCGTGTAAATGATCGGCTAGCGTGATCGACACGGTAGTCGGTGCAACGATTGATCGATGATAGAATCTAATCATCGTACGGAAGAGGAGGAGATCGAGGATTAGTGGAAGTCACGATTAGAGGTGGGATCGAGTCCGAACTAAAGCTAGTAAGTTCGAACCTTAGTCGTTGGATTCGAAGCTTTTACGGGCTATTTCTAATGGCACTTGCTAGGACGAGTACACTCGAATCTAAACGGCATGGTCTCAAACGTTTCTTGAGTACTCTCGAAAATGACATCGATACTGGACTTATCGAGCGTTGATGGAATTTAAACTTTCGAAGTGAGTCGAAGATTTTTGTCGAGGGAATCCTCAAATTTTGTAGGCGATTGATTTTGAAATTTTGTCGACTTTTGGTCGTCGCACGATGATTTTCAAACGTTGCAGTTACGTTAATCGAGTTCGAATGTTTCAAACGTTTCAGGCGAAAATTCAAAATGATACGCTGTAAATCATAAACTGTCTCTTTTCCTTGAATTTTAACTACAGGTGATAAAATGAATTGTTGGAGGGAATTATGATTTATGGCTTGGGCTTTGTTAACATTTCCCCGTGTAATTATGCCTCGCTGTTACGCACGTACAAATATTTTTCGTAGTATTTTCCGGCGAGATTGTAAATTATTAGCTGGCTATTTATCTTTCCTTTTGTTGCCTTTGCGAATTACACTTGTGCGCTTGTGACGAAGCGGCAATTTAATAAAGAATTATTTGGTAGAACAGGAATGATTTATATTGTAGGCTCATTAATATTCGAGTGTAATGTGTGCTTCTCCGTTGCGTTTAAATTTTTACTTTCGGCATTTTGGCATTTTGCTAGTGAAACCCCACTCTAATAAATACTTGCTGTGACAAAACAATTTTAGTGAGTAAAACAATTTGTCGCGATCCGATTTTCTAAATTATATTCATAAATATTGTATGTATTACGTAAGCACGTGCATTTCAAGTTTACAAACGCGACAATTCTATCCTCTTGTGTACAAAAGAAAAGTACGAAATACGAAAATGCAAAGTAGAGCAACGATTTAAAAGATAATCAACGATTCTTTAAAAAATGAGAAAACTTTATTTATTTATTTATGACCAAACCGCGTCAACCTTTAAACGGAATGATATTTTTGGCCGAAAGTTTCGAAAACAAACCGCACGTGTGCACGCGCGAAATTGCGTATAACAAATTCATTCGGCGGAATCGCGCGTACAACAGTAAGCAATATCGCCAGGCGATCGAACCGGCTGAATACGAAACCGGTCTACCAGCAGAGAGTAACCATCGTTCGAAACAGACGTCCAGGTCGTTGACAATATCATGAAGCTAATCGACACAGCGTGGCTCACGTTTTTCCCTCATTCGGTCACTTTCCGGTCCGACTCGTTGACGAGCTGGATCCCCCGATTGTTTCTCGATTCTCGACCGCGACCCTCTCTCCCATTTAATTCCCATCTCATCGCGGAACGACATAGTCAATTTCTGCTGGCCGTGTCGTTCTGTCGTTGCGCTCGAGGAAGAATATTCCGCGAATATTTAGTCTGTTCGCGTCGCGGAGATGATCGATACGCCCGCCACGGCTAATCGACTTTTGCGCTGGTTTCTAAATTGTCTGTCCCGCGAATATGGGAAAAATCTGAAGCTTCTCGAATGGAACTTCTTCGATTATGTTTCTGTTTTGTGGTGATTGCTGGATTTTTCGTAGTTCTTCGAGACGATTTCAAGTTTCACGCACATTCTGACGAATGTTGATTTGTTTTAAAGAAAAGGAAATAAAAAACTGCACGACTTGTACCCCAAAAGCAACTATTCTGACTAGGTACGAAACAAATTACAGGCGCGATCGCCACTCTTACTCGAGGTCTACCTCACGCCCCCTCACGCGAATCACGTGACCGAAATCAACCAATCGCTAATTTTCGTTGCATCAGCGTTGCACCTGAAGAGGCCCGATTTTCTGGGTTACCCCTGCTAAAATCACTTTCAGTGATAATATTTGCGAAAGACGGTGTACATCATCGATTTCGTGGACCTTCAACTAAAGTCGTTAAAGTCATGATTTTGAATAACATTTCCTTAAAAGCCGTAACTTGGAATTTGAACTTCAAAAATATTAGGGATACCCATAAATAATGTTCATAAGTTGAACATAACTTATGTTCTAATTAAATATATTTACATCTTTAGTATGCTTACTGTTAACTCTTAAATAAAATGAAATATTTGTACATTATTTATGGCTACACGTAATACCATATCTGCTGTTCAAAAATACTTTTGTGTACATCATCGGAATCAACTAAAAACATATTTTAAATTCATCGAAATCGTCAAGACGTATATTGGATTTTTTCGTGGAACTGACTTTGTAAACTAAACGAGATTAATGTTGAAATCTTATAGTGACTGTTTTAATTGTTTTTATTTATTTGTTTGTATTGTGTCGTTGTTCGATAATCGTTCCTATTCCAACTGTGATACATCTGGTTTCCCTTCAGAAAATAATTTTCTTTTTTCACACGACGCGAACGGTTGCAGCGATTAGAATGCATCGTTGGTCGTAAATCAGGTTGATTTTTATCGGCCGGTTTCCTACGAGAGTGAAGATAAGGGAACCGCGGCACGTATCGTTCTAACAATTGAAACGTGCCAGATTATAAATCATCCACGCTTCTGGTTTTTAGACTTATCAGGAAAAAGAACACGTTGTTGCGAGTAGAGGCGTGACTCGGCCGCGTGCACGCAGCGGGCAAGGCGTGCATTTCGTGCTCGTATCAGCGAAATTTTCGTGGCAATCCTTCGTACCTCTCTTCGTGCTTCGAGATTCTTTATCATTTTAACGGATAACTTTATTAATAAAAATGCACTTTCGAAGAAACGCACTTCATTCTCTTATCTGGCTTAATTTCGTGAAGGATCTCTAAATTGTAAAAAACGAAATTTTTTTTATCAGAGATCTTGGAGGAATCTTGAGCGAGAGATTGTTAAGTAACAAGATTTGAAAGCTATTGTAGTTTCTTGATTTTTAAAAGTCACGTTATATTCTGTTATTCTGCTGTAGAGAACTACTACCATTGATACGGATAGAATCAAAATTCAATTTTGTAATTGAAATATATTATATTTTGTCTGAAATGTGCAACAGAATGCACATAAGTATTATACGTCGAGTTTAATGAGAAATACAGTCACGTTGGTTGATAATTGATACACTGTGGATTTTTACGCGTTTGTGGAGATACAAAAATATATAAAATAATTTTCATTATTTAGTGTACAATAGGCTTCCTTTTTTTTAAATTATATTTGTAAAAATATGAATCTGCATATAAATATCCGCAGTCTGTTAGTTGCAGTTTACACTCGAATCTTAAGCTCAGACAATTAAACGGGGAAAAAAGCACTGTTGATACAGATACTTTATATATTTTTCTATAACACCTACTATGCTATGGCTTTCAGGAAAAAACATACCCTCAATTTTCCACGCAAATCTAATTTACGAATGTAAAAGTCACGTTTTTCGAAAGCGTTTCACGACGAAAGACGGATCGTACGACCAAATTCCGACTGGAACCATCTTTCAGTTCATTCTCTCGCGTTCCTCTTACGCAGCTCGAACGAACGGAAAACGAGTAAACCGATGTTGGACGATGCAGCGTGAAAGGAAGCGAGCAAGTCAGGGACTGTTGACGAGTCGACTGGCCGCAGAACGACTGTAAATACGCGAAATTCGTTCTGAAGGCGATCCTCTGTCTCGGCTCTCCTCTCTCTCTCCACGGGGAAAATATTCATACGTTGGCAGAGCCAGCCCAGTGACGAGACGCGACTAAAAACGCAACGCAGGCGCCCGACGTCGACGTGCACGTCAACGAAACGCGAAAATATATTTCCTGGGGGGGAGGGCCTGGTGTCCGACCGCTTTTCATTCATCGGACCAATCTCCAACGCTAGCTTTCACAACGTTAAACTGGTTTTCGTGGCCATCGGTATCCTTGGACTGTCGCCGCTGTCAAGATCCCCGTGGTGGCTTCATCTTCTTTTGACCATTTAAATGCACGTTCCCTGTTGAAAACCGAGACTGCGTAGCAGCTATCGCGCGATGAAAACGCCTGGCTGCTTTCAGCGTGCATCTTGCGGTTTCTTTTCTTTTCTTTTTCTTTTTCTTTTTCTTTTTCTTTTTATCGCTGAAAATGATTTTAGCGGGGGTAACCCAGGAAATCGGGCCTCTTCAGGTGCAACGTTGATGCAACGAAAATTAGCGATTGGTTGATTTGGGTCACGTGATTCATGAGAGGGCGTGAGGTAGACCTCGAGTAGGAGTGGCGTTATCTGGTACTGGGCGATCGCGCCTATAATTTGTTTTCTATCGATTCAAATATATCTTCATTTTCTAGTCAGAACAGTTGCTTCTGGGCCTTTCAGTGAGACGAAATTATTGCTTTCGAAGGTAAATTACATTAGCTGCACGATAAGAAACAATTTCTAGATTTCGTGTTACACAAATCTTACATGATGAAATCTTATACAAGTTTTCAATAGCAGGAGACTATAATTTTATCTATTTTCTTCTTTTTTATCTTTATATGCGTTTTTATGGCACGTAATTTCAATAGCATTACTTAAGAGAACAACATTTTGAAACGGAGTCTAACGATAAGGTTGACCATAAACCTGAGGCGTGGAATGTTTGACGTGATAATCGCGAAATTAATTAGTTAATCTCAAGTCTCGTGAACTTTTAATTGCCGAAAGTTATTAGATAATGTTTTCGTCTTGCGATAAAAGTCCCATTTGAAATTCTGCTTTATTAGTTTTACTACGTGCTAATCTGTTATTTTTATTCCTACCCTTGAATCCTGCTATTCTCGCTTCTCTTTCGCATTTGTACATCGCCAGACATCTTTCTCCTTTCTCTAAAATATTTCTAAAGTTCGCGACGCAATTTTCTGTGCAGAATCCTTCTCTGTTCTCGCGGTCGCTCGAATTCTCTCTTTGTTCGCTTGCTGTTTGAAAAAAGCCACTCGACTTCTGCTTTCTCTCACGGTCGGCGCAGTTCATCGACGATTCTCCTTGGAAAACGATCGGAAATCAGGGAGTGCAGCGGACCTGCGCTTGGATCTGCAATTCGTAACTTTCCGACGGTTTGACGAACTTTTTCGGGGCATACGGCCACGAGTGACCCGTGAATTTCGTATAATTCGGAAAGTTTTTGCGCGTTACCGGCCGATGTGTTTACAAGCTGCCCGAGTGCAGTTCGGGTTTCGAGATCGAAAGACGAACAAAATGCAAATAACACGCCCACGCGTTGATCGTTCGGACAGAGAGAGAGATTCGCAAACATTTTCACTGTCGAGATGGATTTTCACAGCGGGTTTTCCTCTTTGACCAGCGCTCCTCACTACTGCTACTTGTAATTCTTTTGTAGAAATATTTGACGATTAAATTTTGACAACGAGTAAAAGCTGGTCTCGTCTCGTACGAAATAACAACTGACGTACGTCAATAGGGAACCGATTGATCCATTAAAATCATCCAAATTAATTGCAATTTTATTTATTTTATTTTCTTGATTTTTCACATTATCTCAGGTCTCAGAGGAAATAACAATCTTGGAATTTTTAATAATTCTTCGGACCAGTTAGTTAATATTACGAACAGTGTCTTGGTATGAAATTCTTCTTCGCTATTTTTCGAAATTAAATCGCTATTTTTCAATTATGTTATATATTATGTAATATAATATGATACTTTTGCAAATTGACAAGTGAATGCAATGCGATGAATTCAACGTATTATTATTATCTCGAAAAGCAATTTGTCTTCTATATCTGTTCTTGAAACTCTTTCTATTTGCCACGATCGAATGATTTACAAAATTGGATATTGAAATGCACTTTTTATAAGATGAAATTCAATAATAAAAACATATTATACATTTTCGTAGTTGCGTTGCAAATAAAGTCTCAGTTTTAGATAACGAAACGTGATGTATGTATGACACAGCAGCGATTACAATCCAGTGTTGGCGTGAGTATAATTCGAATCAGTATGGGGCTTTTAATTACACGTTCATACAGGGACATCGGTACGCCGGTCCCAATTTGAATCAGCAATTTCACCGCGCGTTATAATTTCATGCATTAACTTAATTAACCGAGATATTACCACGTATTTCAAACGCAAACAGAGAGGGAAGCAGCACGCGCAAATGAAAGTTTTTGAAACGGCGCGCGATTTCGATCGTTTGGATTTGCGTGTAACCGAAATATGCGTCTCGGTCGCGAGATGATTCGAGCAAAAAATCAACAATTAGTTTATTCGCTCGATTTTTCGAATATTTCCTATTTAAAAAGGAGAGAAACGCGAAAAACGCTGCTCCAAATTAAATCCCCCTCTTTGCTTCTCAAGGATTTATCGCGTGATTTTTAGAAATTTTTTAATCGCGGGAATTTGAACGTGAGAATTTTAAAAATTATGCAGATAATACGAAGAGATTTTAAGTTTTACTTTAGAATCGGGAAATTTTCGAAATTTTAAAATCGATAAATTACAAAACTAAAAATTTTCTTCATCCCCGAACATTTTAAAAGAAATTTTTACATTCTTCATTCTTCTTAAATATTGATCGAAACGATACATTTATCCAATCTAACCTGTTCCATGATCTAAAAAAAAAAAAAAAAAAAAAAAAAGTCAGATTCGTAACTAAAAATTAAAAGCTAGCACAATTCTACTCGGTAATTCAAAGTACGTAGAAAAATCGAAATTCAACGAGTTCTCGATGAAATCGTTGAAAAACGTGCGTGAATATCACCGGCGTTCCTGCCTGCTCCCAACATTCGACGAAAAAGTCGTCGTTGCTCGCGGGTGAAAGGAAGCAAGCTGTCCTAACACGTATGTAAACCGAACACGTTCGCGGGTGAGTTAAGTTGTTTTGACTGGTGCTAAAACGATTTCGGTGTTCCCGCGGCGGGAAAACGTGACAGTGAAAGAGGCCGGCGCCGATTGCGAGAAGGCTCGCAAGGTTAGCTATTGAATTCGATGACCCCCGCGCTTGGTTGGTTCACGCCAGAGAAAAACAAACGCGTCTCGCGAGAATCCCGTTTCCAGCAGCGTGGACCTCGCGGAACGCGTTTTTTTAACGCGGCTGAATTCCAGCTCGGCATCTTGAGAAACGGGTTAAGGACGCGACGTTCCGCCGTGATCGACATATTTTCTGCGACCGGAGCTTCTTCTCTCTCCCATTCGCGCTCTTTCACGAGATTGATTCAGTTGCTATCGTTGCGAAACGTGACGAGTGAGTTCGAGTTTATAGGAATATTTTTTTAAATATTCGTACGTAAAAAGAAACTAGTTTTATTAATTTTATTTAAATTAAATTGAAGTTTAAACGTGATTTTTTCGTCACGTTTTGAAAATTATCTTTCTCTCAAATGTTCAAAAAATTGCAAATTTATTTCAGTAGGAAATGATTTTTGGTCCACCGTGTGTTTCAATATCCGCGCGAGAACGTGTAATTAAGTTTATGAAATATTTCGAAATTTCGAGACCAATTTGAGATCACAATTCTTTGTTATTTGGGATAAAAAATTAGTTTGTTTTAAACTTGTAGTCAGTGCACGTAACTAATTGAGAAAGATTTCAGATCCTTGTCACAAATATAAGTATCATGTAGTTTCTTTTTAATGGAAATGAAATAACACACAGCAAGATCAGTCTTTGAGTAAAAAGATCATTATATTCCAAATTGGTAATTGGCAATTGGTAATTCGAATAGCGACCTAATTTTCAACCCCACGGTTGAAATTGTTTTTCGAGGAGATCAATTTCTCGTTGACAGTGTCAACGCAGATTCGACACGACTCGAATCAAGTCGCTCAACAAGTTGCTTTTCCCCCGTATCCGTACGTGGTGTCCCCTCGTCGAAACGCCCTTTCTAATCGTGTCAGCGATTCAAACGTTCAATTTCTTCTCAAGAAGAGGACAAAGAAATTTTGGGGTGAATAGATCGGGGAGCGATGGTAACCGGCCTCGTTAATAGCACTGCATCCGGAACACGTGTTCCGTTCAGCTCCTTTTGACACCTTCCTGACGTGTTTAGCTGATGAATGCGTCGAAACCGGAAGGAAGGACGAGCGAGGCGCGTGAGATATCGCCTCGCGGTCAGCTAAGAGCGACTCGCGTTGCAGTGCTGGAAAAAAAGAAATTGTCTCGTGAATGGAAAGATTTTAGATTTTAATCTGGCGATGCGAAGCGAGCAAATATCAGACATTGAATAGGAAATGAGTCGTTTGCTCTTACTGCAAGATGTCGTTGCGTGAATTGGATAAATTTTTCGGGGAAAAAACTAATCGACAATAAATTTAATATTGAGATAAAACGTAAAGTTATGAGGCAATGTTAATTATAGCGTAATGCAGGATTTTTCGTTTGGTTAGCAAAGTGTCGTGAATATTCTGCAATTGTGCAATTTAAGGAAATTTTAACGCGTTTAACGATAAATGAAACATAAGATCGTTAATTCCAGCGAATTACAAAACAGTGTTTACACCATCGGCAAATTTCCTGTTTTTCTTTCTATTTTTCAAATTTTAGCATCGAATACTCCCGTAAGGAGTTATTCTCACAGAATCCTCAGTTATGGATACATTTACTTCCGTTCTAAATTCACAGAGAGACATTAGCAGCTTCGTAGATTCCAAACGATCCGTTGATATGCACGCCGTGAGCAAAGAATTACCTTTGGAACATCCTTGACCCAGACGTAACGCATTGTTCCTGAATACCGGTAACTGTAAACTTGCAGAAAGAATTCTGGGAAAGGTCGCCGAGAACGAGCTTGAGAGTCAACCTGTTAATTGTGGTTTCGTCTTTGCGCGTGCACGCATATTTGCCGCGTGGTATGTTCAGACCCAAGGAAATTTCCAATTTCTATTCTGAAAATTCTGAAATTTCTGTTCTGTCCTATTTCAATTTTTATTACATTATCCGTCGTGTCAATTTTTATCTTTGTACTGATTGAAAGTCAGTGTTACTGACTTTCTAGGGAGAACATTTTATATGATAGTACATGTAGAGATTGAATGAACAAATTTATTCGTGTTTTACAAAGGGATAATTAGTGTTGATTGACAAATCTGCAAAATCTAATTCTTCATTACTTTACAAGACGTGTTATCGAAGGTGTTAATCTTGATAAAAAATACGCGCTAAAAGATAGGACACTTAATCTATGTATTACTACGTTACAAAATATCGGTGTTAGGAGAAGCTTCGCGAGGAAGCTTCTTTGCATTTTCGAAATCGATCTGACTTGTTCTAGTCTTCGAGTCGATGACGAAGAATACGTCGAGCTTCTGATACAGATTTTGTACCAAGTCGCGAGTGTCAAGAGAAAAGACGCACGATACAGAGAAGAGAATAATTTATAGAGCGAGTCGCGTCACGGACGTATCGATATACCAGGGATTACAGCTGCCAAGTGATTAATTGTCGCTGTATTAGTTACCGCTAGTGCGTAACGGCGTCGATTAATTTCCGGTTCGACGTCGTACCTCTTCGACTGAGGTCCCACCGAAAAACAAACTTTGGCACATTGATAACGGCACGGCTCCGAACGGTAATTATCCAAGCTACACGAATGATCGTTTGATCCTCGAACGGTTTATTAATCGAAGACGAGCCGGTGATTTTTTTAACCGAGAGGCTCTGCGTTACCTCGGCTTGTTTTTCGGAATGTTATTCGAAGAATTCCATTCCAACTTCTTTCATTTTGTTCCTTTTGAGAATCAAACGAGTAATTTTCAATGATTTATGTTTTGCTCGATGTTTCCGAAGTTTTTTTCGTTATTTAGAATTAGAATTTATAAGTGTTTGAAACAAACAACACGCTGGATTCCCTGTTACGATACTAACGAGTAAAAACTTTGTCAGATAATATATACAACATCGATGATTTTTTTGTTCGGTTATCTTTGGCCATCTTTCAGTCAACTTGACGACTCCGCGTACAACAAACAGAATCCCTTCCGTCTTTTTCGACGAAAAAGAAAATTAGTTCTAAGAACGATTTGATGTGCTCGTCAGTAGTGAAATTGAACAAACAAATTCTGACACTGCCGTGATTTGAAGACTTCTTCGCCATACACGGCAGATGACTTTTTATGAATTTCTTTTCCTTTTCCTGAAGTAGTAGTACAGCGAAATCGACGCCAAACAAATAATTGTTGAGATCGACGAGATCGTGCATTTCCTTTTTCTAGATCAGCTGTCAGATCACAAAATGAATTTGCGATTTAAAATAAAGTCAGTTGCATTTTCAGATGTACATATACGTCCATCTATGTCCTTGGAAAAAAGCGCAAATACTTTTTTGATCGACTTAGTGTCGTGCGATAAATTTAAGAAAAAAAAAGGAATAGATTTAAGAAAAAAACAGGCGTATCTCGAGTCTTGACCTCAAAAGTTGTAAACTTTGTTGAACGACTATAGTTCCAGAAATATCGCCTTTCAAAGTGTCTCGTTCGTCAGCTTTGGAGAAGGCGATGTTTGAAAAGAACCACGCGATTGTCTCGATCACGCCTCGCGCGATTCGTTGAAAACGATCCAGAATCGATTTTGTTTTCGCTGTCGATTCGAGGAAACGCCGCGCCGTTGTTTTCGATAAGTTGGAAGTGGCTTTCGTAATTTATTTAAATTGTGAGTTTCACTTCTCGCCAGCTTTCTAAAGGACGTCCAGGAAAACAACTGAGAAGTAAATTAAAAGTGTATACGGAACAACGAAAATGCCAATTATTCCCGTTGTAAGTTTATTCCGTCGCACAGAGATACAATCGTGAATGAAAATGTTGTTTTCAATTTTCATCCGTTCGATCGAAGTTGGAAATAAAATACGCCTTGAATTTCAGTTTGAGCAACCTGTAAAATAATAATGAAACCTTTCGTTTAATAATGAAAGAAAATCAATGGTTGGGAAAATAAATTAAGAATATATATATATATATGTATGTATGTATGTTTAAAATTAATTGTTACTTTACCAAATGTGAAACGATTTTAATTTTTATCGTTTCATATTTAATGTTACCTTTGATGAAATAATAACAGCAATTGCTACGAAAAATAAACATTTAAAAAATAAACGAGGATGAATAAAATTATCTTAGATTTGTAATCTTGTTGTAAAGATATCACGCTTCTGCATACTCAAGTTCACAGTCGTTTGACAAGATGGAAGTCGTCGGTGATTGTTTGGAACGGTTTGTCATCGTGATGTATATCTCGAGAACAAGCTTTATGCTTTGCAATGATTTACACGTTACCGCGCGCTTTGCGCGGTAAACGTGGGAACCTTTTTTCGGGAGGACAAAAGAAGTTTGACACGAGCTGCAAAGTGTAATCGCCTTTCGCGAACAAAAGAACGGCGGGGCGTCGACGTTGAAGCGGTAAATTATCAAAAACAATGAGGGGGAAAGGCGCAGCCGACTCTTGGACTGCGTCCAAAATAAGATCAAAACATGGTGGAGGCTTCCTGGGAAGAGTTGAGAAGAGGGGGAAACGGCAAATTAAAAGAGCCGGAAAGCAAAAAGTATTTAATAAAGCTCCTGTTAATAGTGCCTGACGAAATATCTCGCTGGGAATATTGATTTAAACGTCTTGAAAGCATTACAAACAGCGATGAATTTAATTCAATTTAGTGCGAGACCGATGAGTTCTCCGCCGTTTGGAAATTTCCGAGATAAAATGATACGGTTGAAGCACTTGCGGGAAAAAGTCACGTTGATCGATGCGCCAAGATCGTAGCAAAAGTATGATCTTAAATACGCGTGTGAAATATATCAGAAAATATCTATAAAAAAATTCGTCATTCGAAGACAAATTTTTTTTTTTTTTTTTTCATGAAAATTTTTCTGAACTTATTCAGGATTCAATATCTTCAGCTGTCGTTAACTTAATCGTCAACTTAATCGCGCTGGATTTGTCTTTGATTGAATTTGGATAACATCCATTGGCAAATATTGGCGAGCTGCGAGAACCTCGAAGGAAATTGTTGCCTCGTTTGATGTCTAGTAATGACTTGATTCCCGATTTCGATCGTCTCAACGCTGCGACAGTCCCTGATGGCACTGCTGCAACTATTGTGACTTTAGATCGTCGAACGTACGAAATGAAATTCTAACCGTACTCGATTTTACAGTTGTCTCTTTGCCTTCGATATCTACGCGAGATTCCCTTCTTTCGCAAAGGACAAATGCCAGAGGCTATTCGCTACGACCGACCGGATGCCCCTGGATAAAGCAAATCGTTAATCTTCGGTTGTTAGCTAAGATGGCGTAGATAAGTATCTCAGGGTTTCTGTTGGAGACGGGTGATTATTCGTTTAGAGTACAGCTTTCATACCGACTCCCTCTGCTTGAGGTTTAGTGCAACGAAAACGTTCGCTGCCTTTGGCGCGGAGTAAATTGAAAAAAGAAAAGACACTGAAGTACGATATGTTGTAAAACAGTTGGATGCTCCGTCGTGTTTTCGTGCGAATATTTCGGTTTTTCGTTTGAAAATATTTGGCAATAGCGGGGAAGTAGGCGGTAGATCATTGTGATCGCAGGGAAATTAATGCGACTCGCAACTATAGGCGGATAAAGAGACAAACCGTGTGATTTATGAGGACGTCGTCTGCGGTCGTTTTGGACAGTAGTTGTTGAGGTTAGGAACTGTAATTAGGTGTCACGTGTTTTGCGTTTACTTTTCTGTCCAGCTATTTACTCGACCGTGTCCTCCGATGTAAACTTCTTTTTATTTGGAAGCTATTGGTGAAAAATGTAATAAGTAGACTGCTGAAAATTTACATTTCGATTTTAATGGAAGAAAGCTAAAGAATAATTTTTTCAGTTAACGACTTTTTTAATCATCATAATTATACGTAATTTGCTGTAAACATTGTATTTATTTTTTTACCACGAAACTTGCGATAAACGCCAGATTTTTCACTTTTTATTTCGTCGTAGAACATTTCAAGATTCATGTTATTACATGCATTGACAATCAACTCCACGTCAGAATTATCTTTTCAGTGAAGATTAAACGTAGATGTTCTCGACTTTTGAAACACTTGAAAAATATTGATGATACTAATTATCCAAGTCTGTTTGTTCGTTGAATTAAATAATCGTAATTAGAGTAATGTCATTCTCTGGAAATTCAATATTTTCCAATTTATCAGATTACTCTCTTCTCAAACTATTGAACTACACGGTAGAACACGTCTCTTCAACCAATAAATTGCCACGAAATTGGAAGCATAAAAATGTATAAAAATGCACGTATATTTTTTTCCGTCGTGCGGTCGTTTGCAATTAATTTTTTACCTCGGTCCATTTTGTCGGTCGTGATAATATCTCGTTAAGTATAAAGTCATTCGGCATGCTCTACGCTCTATATTAAGGTTATTAAGGAAATGAGACTATTTGGAACGTAGAAAGAAAGCTTTTAACAGTGGAATTGCAATTCACGAGTGAATTTGTAGTAACGTAATTTACTGTATAACGTAATTTCCTCGTGAAACGTGGAATACGTTGAAGCGTTACTACGTTGAGAGCTAAACGAATTAATTCAACGTAAATACGTCCGTGTACGCGATGGAAAATATTTTTCCAACAGAATTCGAAGAATCGTCTTTCGACCGCGCTCTCGTGAAATATTTCCTCGGTGAATTTGAATTTACAGGGGGATATTTCCTGCAAAGAGGGCGGAAAGTCGAGTGGCAGAAATGTTTGACGTCACAGAAGCAACAACGTCCACGGAATATTTTATAGGAATAAAGCTCATTTGTACCTCCGCGACACAGATCCGAGACACCGTGTCGAAGTACAAAAGTTTCTTGTTGCTGGTTGTGTAATTTGGAATTTTGGAATTTCGAAATTTTGAAGCTTTGGAGTTTCGGGATTTTGGGCTTTACGAACATTGGAAAGCTTTGAAATTTTTGCGCTTTGGAACTTTAGAATTTCGAAAATTCAACCTGAGAACTTTGGAATTCGAGAGCTTCGTAACTTTGCAACTTGGAATCTCTTTTGAATCTCTTTGAATTTGAAAACTTTGGAAACTTCGAAACCCCCGTGTGATTTTGGAATTTCAACTTAAAAATTCCGAAATTTCAACCTGGAACCTGAAGCAGCTCGAACTGCAGCGATACGGCTAGCAATTTAAATTTAAAAGCGTGGAAAACACTCTCGTGTGTGCTTCGAGAGAGTTACAATATGCGCGGCTCGATCACGCCTCAACAATGAAGCAATATTCAACGGTGGAATGACACGGTCGTGGCGTAACTATCGCGTCGGTGTAAATCGACCCTAACAGTTTCATTTCCTAAGGTTCGACGTGTATCTCGAGGTGCGTACGTACGTATGAATAATATGGGTGTAATTATCGGGCAGCCGTGAATTGCGGAAGCGGTAACAGCGAATGTTGTACATTACACGATATCGCCGTTTGTCACGATCGGTCGTCGCTGAGTGTAATGACGTACTCGCGCGCTCTTTAATGATGATTGTCGACTACCCGTCTCCAGCTCGTAGAATTAGACACGTTACTGATAATTGGCAGCGTTATACCCATCTATGGAATCCTCATCTTCTTCTTCGACGGAACGTATAAAAATGAACGGTATTTCTCTGAACGGCGCGGAATAGGTTAGCGTGTTGCCGCGATGAACGTCTCTTCAAAGGCAGCGTTAAGAATGATGCTATTAAGAGGCGGATGTTAACGAGTCCCCTTTTGATTTGGTCGATTTTTAGAAGAGCATTTAGGATCTAATGTAACCGCGCATCGGTGTGTAATCTCGTTATTTTTACGGGCTGTGGAACGTTTCGCGTGTTCTTTTTTTTTTTTTTATACAAACGCTTAGGGGGTTGAGACTAAATTGAACTGTAATTTATGGCGACGAAAGGTCTGGTTTTATGCGTATTTCTCTGTTCTTTCTTCTCTTGGAATTGTTGTCGGAGCGTGGAAGATTCTCAGTTTCGCTTTTATTATTCAACGTTACATTTGCCAGACTCGAAAATATCGTGATATTTTTTTCTGGTTTGCACGAATTGCAGAATACGGGCAAATACTTTGCTCGAAATCGTTCATTTCTGAGACCGAAGTAGAAAGAAAAAGTGAGATTAAAATGTTCGGAATTTTTAAGCCGTAACTCGAATGGTTTTTTAGATTTGTTTCGTAGGATTTTCCTTTTTTTTCAATTATTCTTACTTCGTTTCATGTATTTTTCTTTCTTCTTTTTTTTATCACTGTGAAGTGATTTTAGCTGGACCTCTTCAGGTGCAACGTTAATGCAACGAAAGTTAGCAATTGGTTGATTTGGGTCGCGTGATTCGCGAGGGGGCGTGGGCTAGACCTCGAGTAGGAGTGGCGTTGTCCGATACTGAGCGATCGCGCCTGTAATTTGTTTTCTACCAGCAAAAAAGTCGTCTTCATTTCCTAGTCACAATAGTTGCTTCTGGGCCTTTCAGTGACACGAATCGTACCAAGGTACAAATCGTGCAGTTTTTTTGGTATTGTATCTCTAAAATATTTTTTTCTCTCTTCTTCGTCCAATTACTTTTCCTTCTTGTTAAAGCAAAGAAAATTCCCTGTTTTCCCTTTGATTATTTCTTTCACGTTTGTCCTATCCGGAATACAACAAAGATTTTCTTCAGATTTTTCATCATAATATTCAATATCTTAAAAGTTCTAAAAATGCTCTGTGAGAACTTGCGTTACTCGGGTTCTCAATCTTTCAATTACAGAACAATTTTTCAAGAAAACACTCCTCTCCGATCTTAAACGATCCGGAAAAAACTGAGACGCGGCTAACAAACTCGCAGGAAGTTTCTTAGTTTATTAATCTTGCACGGAATTGTTTGCTCGGTCTGTTTGTAAGGAGGGAACAGCGTCGCAACAATTTTTACCAAAGTTTCCCAGTTTTCTGTCTTTGCGTCGTAATATTTTTATCGTCTCAAACTCGATTTCATTTGTCATTAGCCACGCCGAAGAAATATCAGTTTTGCTCGGAACTTAACTGCGAGTCAAACAGATTTTTAAAAAGATTCTCAACGACGGATATTTTGCTTTTAATTTTTAGTAAAATGGAAATTGAAAACTAACTACGACGGACAAAATTACAATTTTATATTGCGTAATTCTCCCCACGTAGATTTCTCATTTTTATCTAACAACTTTGTTTTCATCTTTAGTTTAGTAATTTCTTATCGTTAAACTGCATTATGGATTTTTACTTTAATATTCACTTATTGTAAATATACCTTCTTTCGCCAATCGTTCTCTCGTGATATCCATCAGATTTATTCGTTCACGTCACGATGAATGGGAATTACGATCATTATCAACTTGTAACAATAATTTCACGGTACTCGTAACTGCGGCAACATCGACAACCCGTGTCCGCGAAAATAGATTCCGAGGCAAGATTGAATTTCCGTCAAAAATGATTTGTTTCAGGAATTTTATGGTTCGTTAGAGAAGGATGTGTCTGGTAAGAACAAGGGTGAACGTGCACGTAGGTACGCATAAATGTATTCGAACCGCTGATTTTCTCGAGCTATTTTCTGTTGCGCAAGTCACAGTAATCTATGTTACACGCGCCAATTTAATCTTGCGTGGCTGATGACAGATATACGCACCGCAAGAACTTACATTACTTGATAGCGATACTTTGGCTGAAACGGTGCAATTAATTTCTAACAGAACAGTTTGAGTCTTTCGAAGAGAAGAGATTAGCGAGAGATACGGTGTCATTTCACAGTTGAGAACGAGAGGGAAAAAAGAAACGCGGGTCGTGGAAGCGAGCGAGTATAATTTTAGTACATTAATCTTACCGACTAGCAATTCAAAAAAAAAGAGAACGAATACTCTCCATCGTTGAGGTAGTTTCGCAAAATATACTGCACCGACATCTTTCGATTGACCAGGAATTAAAAAGCTAATATACAACGAATGTGCAACTTTTTATTTGATAACTATTAAACAAAATTAATACTTCTATGTGGTCGGTGATAAATGAAACATCTTTTCAATCAATAGTTTTCTTAATGTAATGTATAACCCCTGGTTATCGAAGTTTCTAATGAGATTCGAAATATCTAAATGCAATTAATTATTGTAGTTTACATGTGGTACATACTAGGAAATGAAGACGACTTTTTTGATTGACATTTTGATTGAATCGAGTCCTCCTACCCCACGCCCCCTCACGAATCACGTGACCCAAGTCAACCAATCGCTAATTTTGCATCAGCGTTGCACCTGAAGAGGCCCGATTTTCTGGGTTACCCCCGCTAAAATTACTTTCAGTGATAATAATAAACTGTCGTATGATAGTAATGATATAATTTGGAAATATGTGATAATTTCATAACAATAACAATAATACGTTTGATCGACAATATTTCGCGAAACTTTGTACTTTAAAATTCCCCATAAATGTCTGCAATCGCCAAATTACAAAGGACCGATTATCGAGAACGCGAGTAAGTTGAAAAACACGGTGGACAAATTTTCAAAGGAACGGAGAGCTCGGCTCACCGGGAGACGACCAGAGGAATTCTCCTACGTCAGAATTTTCGAAAACTGGGTCGTCGACCGAGTCAATTTTTTGAGGATCGTAAATTGCAACTGGTCGCCGCTTGTGCGTACGTACGTTTTATACTCTCGTACGTTGCTGCGTGAGGGGGGGTACTGTAACGCGACTCGACGTTTTATGCTCGATCAGTGACCGGCCTGGTCTCGATTCGAAAAGCGAAATTGTTGGGGAGTTGGCGCCGAGAGATCGCTCGACCTCGACGTGCCCTAAGGGCCTTGCAGTGAAATTGCATGCGTAATTACTGGAGCGTGGACGATACCACGGGCTGCGTTGCATATCCGTGTTAAGTAAATTAAACGCTGCCACGCGGGCATCGTGTGCTCGCGCTCGCGCGTTTACATTTGTGTGCGCGCGATACACACGCGTGAACCTGCACGTTGTACGGAAAAGAAGCGTGAACGGCGAACGCGAGCACGAGAAGTTGAGATTGTTCAGGAATCGGTGAGCATCGATCGAAAGATGATCGGTGTAAAAAAAAAATGGGGTTTTTATTTTAGAAAGATACGCGGTTCAATTTTCTTTTCAAACGTTGGAATGCAAAATTCGGAATCGATCGGATATAACATTACAATTGATTGTTTATTGTATTTCGGTTATGAGACGGAAAAGAATAGTGTGTAAATAAGCATTCGAATATAGCGAACTCGTTCATTGAACCGTATATCCTGAACAGTTTCTGTTCAATTTCTGATCGTCGTTTTCAGGGACGTGATCTCTATTTTTGACTTTAATACTTAATAATTGGTACCACCTCACCATAACTCCGCACAGGGAGTTTGAATTTCATTTCGATATACAATTTCTATGGATTTAGTATAAAATACGAGATTCAAAAATGATAAGTTGCTCGGAAAAAGAATTAATCCCGCAAGGTGTTTGATGTTATTAAAAGTTGGAAATTTAAAATTCCGTCTTGCAGACATCCGGTTTAACGGTTCGTGATATTCTTTCTACTCATATGTAACGAGATACCTTTTTGAAATCCTAATTCAACCAAAAGTGGAAAATACGAAGACACGAGTTTCTCGTTAACATTTAAATTGTACGTAGCTTGTTTAAAACGCGAAGCACGACTCACTTAAAATGCAAAACCCGAGCAACTCTTACATCGATCGAGAAACTGTTCATTGTTGCTCCAAAATAAATAAATAACTAAATATACTAATATCGACACTAATTTCGTAATTGACTCTTAGAGAAAGTTAAAGGCAACTTTAATATCCATTGTATCGCATAACTTTTATAAATCTATAATTACACAAAAATATAATTCTAATTATATAAAATTCTATAATTACACAACAAAGAAAAAAAATAATACCTAATTTAATTATGAAATTTATAAATTTCCAATTCGACGACAATATCGATACCATTTTATTACGACTCCATCTTACTACTGCTAAAACAAATCATCGTCGAGAAGTTCGAAAAGTCGCGTTTAATCTTTTAATTTCCCAAACGACCGATTCTAATACGATAATTCTAATTTCCCAAAAATTTGTGCAAGCTCGCGCTTACCCACGCGTGTTCGAACTGGTCACGGCATTCCGCGAATCGATCGATTAGTGCCGCGAGGTGCGATTGTTCATTCAGCGCGGAATGGCACACGGTTAGCCCCGTTACGCAATCTCGGCTCTGTCCGCTTACACTTTTGGCAACCGGCAGGTTACTCGATTTTATCGAAGGCCAAGCCTTCTCCAGGCTTTAGATTTTCCGCGAACGATCGGCCCACGCACGTGCGTGAAAAACCGCGCTGCTCCCCCGTTTCCATCCCGTGGGGAATGCACGCGTGCACTCAGGCACCGTCGTGTGTATAACACACATACGTACGCGTGCATTAGCGACCAGTCAGCGTTTTGATCTCCCACCAGTTTCTATTGTGGCGAACGCAACCGGGGACCAGGCCGGCAACAGGCCATCTTGGTAGCAGCCAGTCGTTGCCTAGACCTCGAGGACGTCGCGAGTGTTCTCTCCGCGATCGCGAATTCGTTTCCCGTGCTTTCTCACTTCTTGCGCTCGTACGTTTCTCGTCCGTTTTCGAGCCTGTTTCTTCGAACGGAGGTGATGCCTTTGAAGATCTGTGCACGGTGATCTACCTACGCTGTGATCGAGCGACAGAGTGATCCGACTTCAGAGGACATGAAACTGCGACCACGGGATGCCACCTTACTGGTAAATTATTGTCTCACATTGTTTAATGGATGGATACGTACACATGCGATACGAATCGTTTCTTCTTGGTTTCTTCTAGGCACTTCTGCTTTGCAGGATGAATTAACAAGTAGTTATCGTGTTACTTTGTCGATTCGAGAGTCGAGTCGCTGTAGGATTTTTATTTGGGAAAAAGATGTTTGGAGATTATAGAAATTGGAATTGGATTGTCGTTTTCTTTTTTTGGAGAAAAAAATCGGAATGTTGGTGTTTTTGGAGATTAAAATCGCGAGATCAAAATTTCAAGACTTTTACGATGTATTACGTATGTGTTGATAGATATTTCGAAGGATCAAATCAAAGTTTCATTATTTCTTTATTGGTTCACGTTTCTACGTCGGTTTTTTGACACCTCTAATTTTATTCCTACGCTTCGAGTCGCGCCCTTCGTTCTAAATTATTCATGCTGGCAACGACGAATATTCTAGCAACTCTGTCACATATAACTCTTCTTCGAATATTCCAATTTTTAACCAGCGAATGTTCTATCTCCAACTTCACAATTTGGAAAAAATTAAAAATTAATAACATCGACGAGTAAATTTCAGACAAATCGGTTTTCAAATTTCGAGAAAGATTTCAGTAAGAATAAGTAATTAAAATATAAACAGTTCGCAAATAATCGGAACGATTCAAAGATTTTTACATTCTTCTCGCGCTTCAAAAATCGGCAGCGCGACCTGTTCGATCGAATTTAAAAAACTTTCACAGCTACGGATTGAAGGCATCGACGTAAAGAAATCGAAAAGTAATTGTTTGCTTCGATATCGAACACGGTACCCGTTTGCTTCGAGTTTCGAACACGCTGTTAATGGCGTTAATATTTACTCGATTTTGCGCCCTCTTCCCCGTGCTTCAAGCCCGATAGCACAAACATCGCCCCTAGCTCTCAAAATACGCCTCTGGCTGCTTCGATACGTTAAAGATCGTCGAACGGAATTCCCACGGAGTTCGTGCGTGAAATATTTCCGGCCGCGTCCGCGGCAATTATTGGGGAAGCGCGCGGGGGTGAAACGTGGCGCAACCCCATCCGCGACGCAACAGGTGCAACGGGTGCAAGGCTGCATTTGAATAATTGGAACGAACGGGCGAATGGTCTCGGATGGGGTTTCGATCGAGATGCGAAAATCAACGTTCTTTGACCATTTCGGAGATCTGTGCAAGCATTTACACATGCGCCTGTGACTTGACCATTTTTGCTGCAACTTGAGGTGTTTCAATCGAGAAAAAACGTTGGTATCAGTTTCAACGATTACTTTAGCAAATTATTTCACTGATCGAGGAACTCTTTGTACAATAGAATTTTTACAAAGTACTGCGAGTTGTTACTGAAAGCTTACCCTGTTGTATTCTGTGGTTATAAAACAAACAGCGTTTCTCCAATTGTTATAATTTTAATCTGATATTAATGATAAATTTGACGATGATGGTAAAAGTGGTGTTTAATGACGATAATACGAGTGATAGAGATAAAAATTGGAAATTTCATACAATTCCGTGACGCAGTCCAGCGTTTGTGAAATTTTGTAAATTGCAGGACACGAATGATTGCTGTTGATGAATTATTGGACGAGAGAATTCAGTCCGTGAAAAATTAATTTAGAGGAATCCAGGCTGCGTTCTTCTTGTTGAGACTACTTCTTGATGCAACTAGTTCCGATTTGGAATTTGTTCTGTGGCCCGATTTCCATGACTTTCGGTCGATCGATCGATACGTTTCTGAATGGAACGGATCCATCATTTTTCTGCGCGCGATATGATGGATATAATGCGAGCAACGGGCTGACAGCTTTGATTTAGAGAGCAGTCTCTCTCTCTCTCTCTCTCTTTCTCTCGTGTCATGTTTTTTTTATCGAATTGCCCGGGGAAGGTCGATCACTTTGAAGAAAATCTTTGAACGATTTTGATTTCTTTTTGATGGAATTTTTTTGTCGTCTTATTCAGTATCTTTATATAGAATGTCTTAATTCAGGGGAAAATTACAGAAGAAAATTAAAAAAGTCTTGAGCATATTTTTCAAAATTGTGTTTCAATTCTTGCATTCTATGAATGTTAAATAGTAAAATGTGTGTTTCGGACTACAATTTTAAAATACCGCAATCATTTTGAACGTTCGAACGTTCAAATGTCTCTTCGTAGTCCACGTAGTCCACTGTGATTTTTCATATTGCTTGCATGAAATCCAAATGAAAATGCGAAAACTTGCAAACTGTTATATTTAAAATCGTATGAAACGTATCGCACTAAAACAAAATTCCCTTTCATTTTTCAAATCGCTCGATCGTAATTAATTCACATAAACGTCCGCTGAGATTTATTTCCAAGCTTTCACCTCTTTGCACACACACACACACACACATATATGCTCATCGTATACTTACGTATTGCAGCAACTTACGCTCAAAAAGAAAAAAAAAGAAGAAGAAGAAGAAGAAGAAGAAGAAAGGATATAGCACCGTAAAAGGGCTACGAAGTCAGCGAAATCGTTTCGAAACGCAAGTTCCCATTGTGTCAAACCCTCGGAGCCGAAACTCGACGATCCCGGCAATCACGAAACGGTTCACGATTCGATGACACTCCGTCGTGATTGTTCCGTTCCTTGACTTTCACCCGCGCGTGTGTACGTCGTCGATCAGTAACCGTGACTCGTCGAAAAACACACACTCGTCGGACAGAGGTATATTATTCGTTGCTCGTTTTCCACGGGGATTCGCCTCGAAGTTTCGTTCGGCGAGTGCGTCAGGTTTTCTGCAACGTCGTTGAAAAACGGAAGGGGAAGCGTGCCGTCACGAGCACGCGTCGATCGATCATCGATCAGGCAACCGCGCTACTCGTCGAATCCCGATGATCGAGCCAATCTCGCTCCGCGCCGAGTCGCGAATACAGAAGGGACTGCTGCTGCTCGGTTGGGACGTCGGGCTCTGTCCCAGGCAGCAGCGACAACAATTACAGTCGCGTTTGAAAGATCGCTGATGCCGAGTCCCGTAATGGATAATGAATATTGATGTTGGTTTCGCGTCGGTGGCGAGGTTTAGGTTAGTCACGTACGAAAATTTTCGTAGCATTCGTTGTTTACGATGGAATTTTCCAATTGCATTTTGTAACGTGATCGTTCATACTTTCTTCGTGGCATCATCTTGGACTTTTTGACAGTTTTGAAAAATAAACTTTCTTTTTATCAAGACTGTATATCTGTCGGACTTCAAATGCTCAAAGTAAAGTATAGACAGTTTATTTGGTAACTCGAGTTACACAGATTCTGGAAAAGGGACGATGTTTCTCGTATTTGTTTATTGGAAAGGATGGAAAGATCAAGACTGTATGATGCTGTACGATACCAAGTATAGAAAATGGTTTGTTGTTACTCGAATCAGAATAAGTTTCATCGTGCTTCCAATCTATTTATACGCTCTTTCGGATCTAAAGTACTAGGTTTCTTGAAAAATTTGACGAAGAATTGGAGCGAATAAACAAACCTTTTACGTGTACAATTGAAGAACTGGAACATTCAGATTTTAATATCTTTGGTCAATGAGTGACCGTGCTCGGAAGATCCAGGCCAGCTTTCTAATAGTAAGAAAATGTTAATAAAAGTCGGCTCGGTGCAAGAGCAAATTTAATTACCGAGAAACGAGTCATCCGAGGTTAATAATACGTAGAATGGCGTCTGCGCAAACATGAATCCTGAATCGCCATTTTCGAGGTTTTAATTCACGTTTGGGCGTCATCACCGAGAGGCGATCGACTGCGAGAGAAAACCCGTTTTCACTTCGATCGGCCATTATTCGGTTCCAATCCGTCGTGATTGTTACTTTCGAACCACGAATCTTTTCACGTGTCATCGCCACCGACCGATTCAAATTGACGAGGATCGACACGCAGCTTCGATCGTTCGCACGCGCAAAATTTTAATTAATTAGCGATATTGCCGCGTTAATCGCGTCTCGTTGCTCCCACTTGCCGCGACACTGAAGAATAATTATGGACAAACTAGGTCACGATCGAGAACAGTTTTGTCATAAAATCTGTACAAAGTGGAAACTCACAGTCAGAGTCTTGGGATTGTTTCGAAACTGAAAAGAAAAAAGGGGAAACTGATTCGTTCAAATTTTTATTTGTCAATTTAAAATAATTCGAATCGACGTTTCGCGGCAAGAAATTCACGATTCACTTTCCCTTTCCATAAATAAACGGTGGGCGCGACTGGAGATTATGAGTTATTGAGAGATTATGAGGGGTTAACAAGTGTACATTTCCGCGTGTACGAACGTCGCGTCTCCGCGCGACGAACCGAAAGCTCGAGTTATCCCTGTTGACGATTCCAGAATCCAGCTGGTGACGGCGCGAACAATCGGGAAGCGTCGGCTAATTATAAACGGTGGGAATTAAATCGACCGCGTAGAAACACGCGTTTTCTACGCGCGACCGCATTCTCCTCGGCCACGATTGTGACCGAGCCGGTCGTCGATTTAAATACCACCGTACCAATTAGAGGGGTTAATTCCTAAGTGATTTATGGGCTGAGAAGGGGAGAGAGACGGAGGTGACTCTACCGGCCGGAGGATTCTTACGCAACGGTTCGTTCATCGCCGACCGTTTATTTATTCCCGCTCGTTAATCGACCGTGTCGTCCCCTGTTGGTGACGGTGAATTCCGAATATTCGGAGGGATTTCAGTCGACCGGCTCCGTCCTAGCGATAATTAATTCGTCGTTCGACGATGTGTAAATCAGTGGCTACGACCTTGCTAGAAACCGACCGGCTCCGTTCCTGCGCCAGCCTCTGTGCCAAACCGAGGCGATCGCGTTTCGGGAGAAGTTGCTCGAGGGAATTTTCGACGAACGTCACGATTAGATCGCGGAATTTTATGCAAACACGCAGTGTTGAGAATGTAAATTGACCGAGACTGAACGAGGAATCTCGATGGAAAATTCTTTCGTTGATTATATTGTAGAAATCGCTGTACATTGGATCTTGATGTCGTATAGTATTTTCGTACGTTTTGTGGAATTCTGCACTTCAAAATTTTTTATAAACGCGTTCGTAGTAGATGATAATTTCAATGATTAATCACGAAGCATAATAACAATCAAAATCCGCATTTAAAATGAAGAAATCCGATCCGATTGTACTAGAGAATTCTGTAAATGACAGAATTCATCGTGGTTTTATAAAAAGAAAATCAAATATTTATTGCTATCATTGCTTGTAACATTTCTACAGACAAATAGTATAACTCTTGAAATTTAATTTTCATTATTGGAACGAGACGACCGACCGTGCGAAGTAGAACAAGAATGTCGAGCAGAAAATCAAAGTGGAGTGAACCAACGCTTCGTAAACTGAAGAAACATGCCACGAACTCGAATTTACGTCGTGTCGTATCACTTCCACTCCCATTACGAAATAATATCTCTATTCGAGTAGTTCCTCTCATTCCATTCGCTTCGACGCACGCGTGTCGAAACTCTGCGTGTCGAATTATGCAAGAAACACACGGGCGGAATAACAAAGCACCGAAATAAAGCGTTTGACAAGAATTTGCCAAGTATTGAGTCACCGGGTTCGAAAACAAAATTTTACATTCTCTTTTCTCGCGAGGATCCGTTTTCACGATCTCCGCGGATATATTTCTCAATGCCAATCCTAAAAGTGATTATTCGTCAGAACAGAGGAAGAGTGTTACAATTTCTCGACAAAGTTATATCATCGAAGAGATAACATCGTACGTCCGTTTTTCCAAGGAGAAATATCTATGAATAATATTTTATTAAAATATCAGTGCCTCTCAATAAGTCGGGGCAAATATGTGGTATCGCTATAAAATAAATATTTGAGTAAAATCTTTCGCTAAAATATATATTCGAATCAATAACGATGACAAGTTGTCTTATTCATTCTCCAGTTGTAAAATTAACGTTTCGAATATTATGTTTGAAAAAAAAAACATATCGCTTCGTTTGGAGGTACACGTCTTATTTGAAACTTTGAATTTACTCAAAACGAGATTTCTATTATCACGTTTTCATATTTCCTCTGAAAATGATTCGTACGATACGAATTGGTTTCAACTGATACAATACTTACGTAAATATCTTTGGAGATGTAGTACGCAACTTTTTCTAAAGAAATCCATCCAAATCGTAAAGTTTCGCGATCCTAATTGCCATCTAACGTCCTTGCTCGCGTAATCCCCGAAATTCACTGAGTCGGTTCTGTAACGTCTACTCGGCTGTTTTTCTCGTCAACTCTCAGTGACTCGTATATTTATTCACAAATATGTCTAGCTGGATGGCCAATTGGCAGCTTCGCAATGCGACAAAGGGTTGCAAGTTGGCCGAGATTCCTCGAGAATTTTCGTCGAACGACACTCACGGAAATCCTTCGCGTACGTCGAGTCGGTTCTGAATTTTTCGAGTAAGATTACTTGTTGAGTTTGCGTTCTCTGAAATTAACCGCGTTGTTGGTATTTACGCGCGGTCTCGGCAAACTCGAGTCGATTCAAGAACAGTAACTGCGACGCGCCGCGAACGTGACTCAGGCTTCGCTTAAATTTAGCCTAACTTGCACTTAACTCGAGTTTAACCCAAATACTCGGATTCAGGCTTAATTCGAAGATACTTGAACCTCGGCTGAAATTTAGATAGGGAATGAGGGAACTCTGCGCGCGCTCCACGCGAGTTTAAGCCGATTTACGGAGGAGTTTTGACGACGAATATTCCTCAAGATTTGTCGACCAACCTCGCGCGACGTAGAGCGAGATTATTTTGCATGTCAATACGCAAATTGACGAATAACGAATTTCAATCAGAATTACTTTGTGTGTATGGTCAGTTATTTGTTATTAATCCATTCTTACAATTTTACACATAATTCGCCTATCGTTGAACAACTTTTTACATTTGAGAGAATTTTAATCGAAGGAACTGTAATTGCGCGTGTAGTTGATCATTAATAATTTCTTTTAAATCCACAACTTGAATGTGCAAACATCGCAGCAGCAATTGAAGCTAATTAAATTTTATTCAGTATCTAGTCAGTTATCTATCTCATCTTAAATTTTTGAGAACGTAACGACTTGGAGAACAAAGACGGAATAACTTGACGCGAGAATGTCCATAGTTAAATAATTTTGTCACAACAACTTGAAATGTTCTTATCTCGTTCTTATTCTTTCGCATTTGCAATTCAATTATTACGTCTCCATCGATATTACGTTATATCGTAATCATATTCGTTGCCGACCAACTTATAAAATTTTAAGCCTCAATCGAAGCACGGTTATTGCGACCGAAAAATTTCATCGACATCTCGAAGGTTTTTTCAAAACTTCGATCGCCGCAACCACGATAAGAAACTGTAACAAAGAGATCTCGAAACTTTCGCGAACAAACGTTTGATTATCGGGGGAGGGCGTTCCGCTGGAAATTTCTCTGCGTTCGATAAGTTTCGAGTGGTTACATTACAGTTTCCGGTAGACCAATTAGACCCTTGATCCTCGAAAGTTCCGGCTGCTCGAGGTAATTCCGCGCGACGCTTCACGCAGTTTGTACTCGCCTGCGGTTTGACAGCTTGGGCATTTTTAATGACCAACGAAATTACGCTCGACTGGTTGAGCGCATCGCGCCGCTGCCGATAGCAGGACGATCTGTTTGTGCCTCCGACTTCCGCTCTTCGAATCGTCTCCGTCGATTCTTCGTGGCGTTGATACGATCAAGGACGATTAATTTGATTAATTTGATTAAATCGCCGAATCGAGGAGCAGCAAAAATCCAATGTTAAATATTTCCGACGAGTGTCGCAAAGCTGAAGTGTAAGTGCGTCTCGAGAATGAAATCTATTTGGTACAAAAGTTGTCGATCGAGAGATATTAACGGTTTCTTTTGGATTGCAATAAATTATATTTACACACATGCTGTTCGTGAAATAGACATCAGTATTTATGGGAAATAACAGATTCTTACAGGTTCTTCTTTACGGTTTCTGAAGAATGAAAGAAAAGAATTTATTCGTTTGATATTTATCTTAGATTAGATTAACGTTCCTTTCGAGTGTAATATAAATAAGGATTTACAACGATTTGAAATTCACATTACCGTATCCACGTGTTTCTTTTAGAAAAATCACATTTGCAATTATCAATAAAGAACTCTTGCTTACTGTGAACAAATTGTATTTTTTCAAAAAAAAACAGTACGTCGACGTTCAATGTTACTTCCAATCTATATTTTGTGAACGTTGATACAAAATCGGACTTTAATTATTATCTTCAGATTATTCGTTTAGAATTATTGAAATGACATTGCGCAACACGATTACTTCGTGCAAGACGTCAATATATTACGCCGCAACGTTAGTTTTACACACAATCTTCATACTACATACGTGCTACATACGTCTTCTGATCAAGAACAGTTTAAAGATCTCTTTGCATTATACGATTTCGTAAAACTTTAATTAGTTTAATAAATATTTGCAGCCGGATAAAGCGTCGTTTATCGCAGGCAAGCACGCGCGTTCCATCAACACCGGCGATCTGTAACTGTTTATCGAGACGCATTTACCTCGTCTTGGCGGGAAATCGCTCGATTCGCTGGCAATCAGCCCGAGCACAAAACCCACCCCCATCCCCTGCTAATTGTTTCAGTTGCGCCGCAAGCCGAACAAACGTAATCCTCCGTTTCCCAACGATCCGCGTTACCGAGCGTAAACTACCCCCCCGAACAATACGGATTTCTCGAGCCAGCGGCGAAGCCGCACGCAACTCGATTAGCCCCGGTGCATTCTCAAATTTCTCTCCTCGCAACGACCCAGTTGCGTGCTCGATCCGGCTGGCAACGATCTCTCTCCGGAGGTCGGTTCGCCTCGATTCGGGAAAAACACCAGCCGATCGTATCCTCGGCCCTCCTCGAGGCTCCGCGCAAATGCGATCTCTCACACCCTCGTCTGCCCTTGCCGCGATAAGGCGCGAGGCGCGCAACTCGCCGACAGCCGAGCGAGAGTGCACCCGCGGGAGAGTGAAAAGCGGTCGTGGGGGAGAGCGTTCTCTTGCAAATGGAATGCAAAATCCTGTGTGTGTGTGTGTGTGTGTGTCGATGCTCGTGGGAACCTCCACCGCGTGGAGGTAAGCGCGACGACGAAAGTCCCCGACGAAAGGATTTCCAATCTCCTTTAATGGCACATTAATCGTGACTTCGCCGAGGGGACGGAACAACTGGACCAGAGAGAAAGAGAGAACAGGGCTGGGAACGGCGAAGGGGAGGTTTTCGACTCGAAGCGGTTTTCAATTGACGACCGGGCGACCGATAGTCTGCGAAGTTTTCAGCGAGCACCGATTATCGATACTCTTGCATCGAGCGACGGCTTTGCACCGCGCGCCAATTTCTCTCTCGAGGGCGTTACGAAGCGGCGTTAAATAGACGCTTCTGTCGCGTTCTTTTTACGGGGAATCGGTGGGAGGATTCGTTCGAAATAAATGTACAATTGTCGTTCCTTTCCGTTTGATTTTCTCTAGTCGCGTAATTCTTTTTTAAAAAGGTGCAATGAGTTACTCGGTTGAATTTTGTTGTCGCTTCACCAAAGGAAAAAAAGAAACGAAAGTAGAACCTGTTAGATTTTGAAGGAACAGGGAATTGTTATGGAACAGCTTCGTGTCTCTAACTATCGTTGATCGGATAACAAGCCAATCTACTTACTTACGAGCCCTGACAGGTTACCATTAATTTCAGCTGAAACTTTCATTTTGAATTTAAATGGAATTTAGACCTCGCGTGCGCCCGGTCCCTTCGATCACGATCAAACTTCAAAGACCGACGTGAACAAACGTGACGAAGCTCTGCTGCAGCTGTAATCGCCTGTAATACGCTCCTTCGGAAAGGATATTTCGCGACGTTTTGGAGAAAATGGGATGTTAATGAGACGGTTAATGAGATCGTTTGAAAATAGGGGGGCGTGTTTGCGCCAAGAGTGTATTTAGGGATGCTCTTACATCACGCGATGATTTCCTTGTTCGTTCACCGACCAGTTCAGCAATACAAAAGTAAAATCTCTGAAGAATAAATCGACGTCTCGTTACCAAAATTGCAAATCTCGTTTAAAATTGTAAAATTGTAAGAGGATTCACAACTGATACTGAAAGATTAAAATACACGCTTGACCAATTAATTCGTAAGAAATTATACGATTGGAACGAAAGTTTTGCCACGATCCTTTAAAGATCACGATCGCACGATTCGCGCTTCTCTTGCACTGTAATATTCGTTTCGATGAAAAAGGCAAATCGAAACGTTTATATGAAAATCGAACTTGTTTGAACAAACAAGAACCAAGACGTCTTTTGCTCCGCGCGTTATTTACATAAGGTCTTCGAAGCTTGAACCACTTGCTTCTCCGAAGAGCCATTCTCAACAGTCGGAGATCGTTCGAAGGCCGTTGTACGTATTTGTGCTTCCTGGTATCGATACGAAAATACAGCATTTTATTCGAAAAGACGAGGAGATCTCTGTTATCCGTTTCTGTAATCAGAATTTCATCTGGTTGACAAAGAGGAAAGTTGCAGTCGTTTGCACCTTTTAACTTTAAATAGAAATGCAATTGTTTGGTCCCAATAGATTTACGAGGTATTGAAAATTTTTAAATTTCCAAATTTTGCTTTTATTTTTCACTGAAAAAAAAAAGAAAAAATAAGAGAGACAGAGACTTTGTATTTGTAAAATACTGTGACTGCAGGAATTTGTCATGAAAAACTGATAAAGTGTGCGAATGAAAGTAGACTACATGCGTGACGAATGAAAGAACGTCACGTTTCTACTAAAAATCCTAGAAAAATCCCGTTCTCGTACTTCTTAAAAAAAAAACGGAACAACCTGCGAAAAGAAATTTAATAAATTTATAAAGTGCGATTCAATAGCGCGGAAAAACTTGGCAAATCCGTTCTTAACGCCTTCGTCCATTTCGTTCCGAGACGTCTCGCAGCCACCATTCTCCTTCCCGCTGGAGAGAAATCTCGGTTCGTTTGTATTTCGTCGTTTCGTAAAGCCGCCGCTAAATTCAATCCGAGATTTCTCCGCCCGTCTTGTACGTACACATCCGCCGAAAAATCCCGCGGCAATGAAATAATACTTTGCACGGAATCACGTTTAAAATCACGTCATACTTGGAACATTACGCGTTCCTTGTAGAGAATCCGCAAAATCTTGCGACGAATGCAATTTGCGTTGTAAAGTCCAGTTTATAAATATTGGTGAACGATATTTGTAACATTTTTAATATAACTCGATATTAATTTAAATTTTTTTTTAAATCGCAACAACGTTAGAAACGAGATTGGATTATCATACAGGACGTTATTATTAGTTTTGTTAGGAACGAAAACTGTCCCAAGACTTTCGAAACTTCCACGTCTCGATTGAGAATTCTACTTTCCACGATTACACGAGCTTGCTCTGTTCGTATGTTGACGTGCGTTGCCGGCCAATTATCGTGGAACAATGCTCGGCAATTACGCGAGCAAAGATTGAATACAATGCGAGAGAAAGAAGGAAGGAAAGAAAGAAAGAAAGAACGAAAGAACGAAACCGCCGGCCCCTGTTTACGTAAAACAGCGACGAGGAGGATGTCGTCGGGTGGCGAAGCCCGACATTGAACTTGGCCCCGTGCCGGAAAGTTTTTAATTTATTCGAGCAATCCCGTGCCCCCGCCCACGATTCGCAACTCTCTTAAGGGAATCCAAGAAGTCGTTCCACCGCGTTTCTTTTTCCCCCCGCCGGTTCCACTGCTTCGCATGGAAATGGTTTGTTTACGGGATAACCCCGAGGCCGCGTGGCAAGAGTCGAGCGAGAGAATCGAAAGTTTCGCTCCTCGACTTGATCCAACGGGATCGCTAAAAACTCGGTGATAGTTTTTCAATCGCGAGTCGGTAATTCGCGCGTTAACGACGCGCCTCTTGTCTTCTTGCCACGGGTCGATGCTCGTGGTTATGGAACGGCGCGAAGAACGAGGGTCGAATCTTTTGAATTGTTGATGGATTCGATCTGGATTAGGTTTCCCTTGGTGTCTTGGAAATGTTCTTGTAGTTTGTAAAATGTAATTTCTCATAAAATGTAGAGTTGGAGAGTAATTGTAGTTTTATTTCGACATAAATAAGTTTTAGATGCAAACTCAAATTTGAGAGTGTGATGAACGGAACATTGCTGAGCATGTTGTTGCACGTTTTTCTTTGATGCAGATGTAATAATTTTTTAACATCACGTTGAAGGCAATTTTAACACAGTTACTTTCAAATAAAAAAGAATGCGATGGCTCTGGTTCAAGAATTTAATTTCAGATAATGAAATGAAAATGATAAAAAACATGACATTTCAAAGAAGCGATTAAACTCTCGTTTGAAACACGGCGTTTCAAAAGTATCGCTCTCTTGTGATATGTAAATCGCAATTGTTGTTGCAGTGATTTGTTTGTGAAGTGTGCGTATAATGCACGCGTTATTGTGATTCGCTTCTTCTTAATTAACTTGTTGCAACATTTAATGATACATCCGCAATCATTATGCGTTTCTATAGTTCTCCGGTCTGCGTATTTTCTCAAAAAAGAGAACAGTTATTTTCATTCGTGGAAATTTATTTAATGAACAGAATGTATTCTTCGACCCAATTGAGATCAGACAGAGGAAAAAATTGTTCGTATTGTTGGAAATGAAAATTTCTCATTTAAAAATATGTGTTTCGTGCAAAAAGAGATAACTTTAATGAGCGAAACTTGTTATATTACAATGGACAGGTAGGAATTTAACAATGAAAGTCATAAAATTCGATATTTAATTCACAGTTTTATTTTATTTATTTATTTCGTTTAATATATCGATATATTAAGAAATGTTTACGTTAGGTTTTTTTTTTTTTTTAAATTTCAATTGACATTCATTGACATTTCACTCGCGAAAATTAATAACGACATTTTCATTTTTATTCTAAAAGATTTTCACTTTGTAAATTACGAGTAGTACTTACTTTCTAATGAAAAGATAAAAGTCAGATTTCTGAAATTTTCTCGGAAAATTATGTAAAACTTACAAAAAGCAACATTAATTTACATCCCAAGACTAAGATGATGTATAACTGACATATATATAGCATGGAATTAATTTTTTTAATCTATTAATTATCATATACTGACTTAACGTAATCAAGGAAGTATAATTAATTTTCAGTTCAAATAAATCTGCAATCGTAGGAGCCACGTTAGCCTTTAGTACGTAACAGATCGAACGTAATAGATCACACGTGGTGTCAGAATCTCAATATACCAGGCCAGAAATGCAAGTGTCTCCAAGGTCTACGGGCTAATATTGGAATTTGGGGATTGGAAATTCTACAGGTGCCGAAGCTATTCGGATATCGCCAAAGATATTAAAGCTACGAGAGACATTCAGAATGTACAGAAATTCTGTCTCTCACGTGAGGTATTCACAATCTATTCAGATTCCAGAAGATTGCTCGAGTTCTGTGAAAAGTCCAAACGTTTCTCCTATTACGAGCAGAGCTGCGACTTTGCAAATTTTGCAACATCAACAAACATCAATAAGCCAACAAACTCTAAAAAAAAAATTAAATTTTGGAATGCGTTAGAGTCTTGACGAATTTCCTGATTCTAAAAATTAATTAGTAGAAAATTCTAATGCCTCGATTACTTTGAATTATTGACGATGATCGAACCATCTCGGTTTTGATATCTAATTTGGTTTCGAAATACCCGAGTTACAACGATCCATTTAGATATTCGCGGAATCGACGATCCGAGTAATCCTGACAAGTGGTTCCTGACATGCAATTAGTAGAGCTTGGATGATTTAACGTTTGAATATTTAATATAGATATGCTCCTATTAAATTTTACGCATGTGACGGTATTTATTCCTGAATTTCAACATTGTCGCAACCAAATTATTCGTAATTCGTGCGATGGAAGAAAGAGTCGTTTGTTTCAAAACTGGAAACAAATGGTATTTTATACTTTTAACAAAGAATTTTAAAGAAGCGTCAGTAATAACCGTATTCGATAGATTTTTGATTAAAGAAAGAGCTTGTTGAAATGACTGTCTTTGAAATTCTTGAATTTTGTGGGACTTGACTTTTGGTCAGTGATACGTGTCAGTGATTGGAAAGGGAAGATGAGTTTTCTCTCCAAATTCTCGAACTTTGTACAACATCCACCAATTTCAAGTTTCCAGTCAGAATCGAAGATCCTCGATGAATTTCCCAGTGCTTGCACTCGAAACTCGAAGCTCTTGCAGACCAAAGTATGTGTTTCTTATCAACCGCATCTTCCCCGGTGACGGATATAATTTTTCCACTGGCCAACTGTGAAAAAAGTTTCGCTCCTTCGTATTTCTTACTAAACTAAACACAGTGTCTCGAAACTGACATCGGCATTACGCACGCAACGGATCTAATTCCTGAGCGTTTCTTACTTTCGCCTCGCAACAGTCGCCGCCTTCGGTGTCTCCGGTAGATCTCGCGTAGATGCATGTTTGCGGCGATGCAAACAGCGTTAGAAAAACGATTTCTCATCGCGGCTCTGAAATTTTCATGAAGACACGCACAGCCGGCGCACAATCGCGCATAATCGGGGATCGATCTCTCCCCGGGGGAAGGCGGCGGTCGCTAGCGTTGGAATCGCGGTCGGCCGCGAATGCCACTTCCACTTGCACTACGCGTTCCCAGCTTGTGGGAAAAGCACAAACGCGTAATCGCTCTCCGTCTCGCTCGTTTAACGAGCGGAAACATTATTAACGCTCGCGTACGTAGCCGACTTTTCTTTTCTTCTTCTTCGTCTTCTTCTTCTTCTTCTTCTTCTTTTTTTTTTCTCTTTTTTCTTTTGCCCCGGATGTGTTTGACGCCGCAGTCTTCTCCTCCGGCCTCGTCCTCGTACTCGTACTCGCCGGGGCAACTCTCCTCCTCCTTCTTCACCTTCTTCTTCTTCTTCTTCTTCCTCCTCCTCCTCCTCCTGCTCACCTCGTCCTCGTCTGAAATCCATTGTGCACGCAGTCGCCGCGTATAGTTTCTCAGGGACGCGTGGCGTGGGAAGGTTCGCAGGGCCTTAAAGTTCGCCGCGGCTGGCCGAGGCAGATCTTCGAGAGGAGCCGGCCTAACCCAATTCGCGTTGCACCGCGACGCGTCTCGGTGCAGCCGTTGTGCAAGCGCTCACGCAGCGAGCCCCAATTAAGTAATTACCGAGCGGCGAGGCTCGATTAATTGCGCGGCCGCGGATAATTAGCATCGACGGCTAATCGCCCAAGAAGCCGAAGAAGTAGTCGCGCGGCCCTCGACGATTTTCCGCCCACTCGTTGCTCGAGTCGGCTTAACCCAGTATTTCTCGAGCGTGTTGCTGGTGTGCACGGGAAACGCGTGAGAAATTTATTTTGTGACGATCTTTCGACTCTGTCTTCGTTACGAAATTTTGTAAATAATCAAAAGTGTATTTAATTTTTAACATCTCCGAGGGTTTGATTCGAAGATTATTGAATTTTTGAATTTCTAGTTCTGTTTAACTACGGAGAATGTAAAATTAAATATCCACCCACTCCTGGCAAGGTTGCTTATCGCGTTTCTTTTCTATTTACTATATTTATTGTACAAATATTATTGTGCAATTGAAATTTTATTGACACTGTAATAAAACAAGGTCACCGTGATTGACAAAAATTGTAATTAATTTATTCACTAATTCATTCGAACATTATAATTTTCATTATACGAGGTGCAGCGTCTCCTGACAAGTATGTAAACGTTCTATGATTCATCTAGATTGTTTGAATTTTAAAAAAATTGCGTCTGTACATATCTAGATGAGTTTGCTCGACTACTCGATCATTAATGTTCTCTGTTTTTCTCTTCTCTGTTACAGCCGAAAGAACTCGATCGTTCTCAGGACACAGCTGTCCGTGAGGGTGCACACCATTATAGGTGAGTACATCAGAGACTCGATTCGAATCTAGCCAGAGGCTCCCACGATCCACTTGGACGGATCATCCGATTCACGACGATTCCTCGACCTCTAACCAGCATCACTGGGTCAAATCTTGTTCCACTTACTGCGTTTCGGTACAACGATATCGATAAAGAATCGTTAGTCGCGTAGGAAATGTCGTCCACTCGCATCGATAACACTAGTTACGTCTTTTCCTTTTGAAAATTTTACCATTTATTTTGGTATTCTTTTCACTTTAAAAAAAAAAAAAAAAGGAAAAAGACGTTGATATCTCGCCAACGTATAATTTTGAAAATATTCCATTTTGTTACTTCCATCAGTGCTGTTACGTTTAATATTCCCTTTTTCGATGTTTTATTAAATTACGATTTTGATTTAACTTCAGTCAATTTCTCGTATGTACGAGCAGTATTCACGAATATTTCACTGTCAGATTTTTAAATAATACACGCGTTTCAATCGACTAACGTGCGATTTTTGACCGTGACTGTGACTGTGTAATTCAGATTTCGAACAACACGCAAATCGAATGTAACACGTACTCCCCAAATTTGACAGTGAAATTTTCACGATAAAAAATTGATCGGTGATGAATTGAATTAATTTTTATTGAAATCGCACCTCAATGGTTTTTAACGCGTTGCATTGCAAATATCAAAAGAATTAGATAAATGTCACAATAGACAGATGTCTGTGTCTCGTGCGTCGCACTACGTAATTTATAACAAATTAGATAGAAAGTACACGAATCGGTACCGAATAATCGAAGATTATTCAATGAAATATTGTCTGTAGACTTCAGTAGAGAGGAATCACGATAAATTCCCACGGATCGAAATGGAAGGATTATCGAATGAAACGTTTCGTCCTTTTGTCATTCGCAAATGGCACATTCGTACGATCGAGTTGCACGTTTCCGAATTTTCGTTCGTTAACAAACGAACGATGCAGATCCACGCGGTATCGCGGTAATTATCGTTCACAAAGGAAGCTTGAATCAATTTTCGTGCGAGAGAGAGAGAGAGAGAGAGAGAATCGCGATCCATCGCGGCCCTCTCGAGGAACGATTTAATGTAGAGTCACTGTCCGAGATAATTCTTTTTGATGAAAACGTCGCGCAGAAGTAACGATCAATGTATAAAGTGCAGAACAGTGTCGGCGGCGACAAAAATCGGCCTAGGACTTCACTAGGGAGTACGAGCCATTAATCACAGGTGACAGGTGATGGTTAACCATGTCGAATAAAAACTGTGCCCGCTGACCGCGGTGCAGTTTCTTTTTCAAGCCGCGGCTCACGCGGCCAGTGTGACCTCGCAATAGAGAATAATTGTGCGAAGGTAATCGTCGGTTATACGGACATTTTTCATTTCGCGTACGAGATCTTGCGAGCGAGATTAATACTTTTTTCTTTTTCTTTTCTTTTTGGTTGTCGTTGTTGATTGAGAGAAGCGTGAGAAATACTTCAAAAATTATATTAAAATTATATAAAATGACAAAATTAAACATTTGAAAACTATGAACGTTTTAATAATATCTGTTGAATATTTATATTAATTATAGTAGATTCAAAAAAGCTATAATATTGAGAAGAGTGGATTTAATTTTAAATTTCATACTGAATTTTGAATTTCTAATTCCATTGTGGATTTGATTGTTCAATCTTGTTGTTGTTGTTTCAACTAGAAGAAAAACGTACATAGAGTTCAGAGACTAACTGTCACAAAGTTCAGAGATTAATTAATTTTCTTGAAAGATTATGATATTTTATTCAAATATAATCTCGTAGACTTTACATTAAAGTTTCTGACAAGGTTAACCAAGTTTTCTTCAAAAGTTCAACATTAACGTTCAGTTATTTTCCACGAAATATCTAAACTTGGAAGTTTAATATAATCTGTTGCAATGAGTGTATGATGTGTATGATCATCAAAAAAAGTACATTTCTCGTTGTCAGAAGCATAATTCTTTCCAACAGTTTCCACAGGGAAATAACAAATAATACAAAACCTGTATCTTCTCAATCACGCAACGACTCGACAGAAAATTTTTCTTTGTTACAAATACGAATTATGTATCGATCCTTTTTCTCGATTCAACCAGGAAAAGGCGAGCCGAACGTTCGCAATTCAACACCTTTTTTTTTCACCTATAAAATATTATAAAATTATCTCAATTTCCTCTCCCTTGTCTGACAATTGATTTTCGAGCAATGCCTAACCCTGGCCTATTTAATCCATCAAAAACCAACGTAGTTATTTTCAATCGACTCGTATCGTCGATATTTTTAATATCTACGTTGCAGTATTTTTTCTCGTCATTACGTCTTTCGTAGTTTCGATAATTTCACGGAATTTCAAGAAATTCAATTATTGCTGCACGATATCGCGATAAATAACAACGAATCCAAAGACGAAACTGGAATTCGGAATGAATTCGCGAATTTACGCGTCAGCGACCAATGCGCGAACTTGATACTTTAGATGATATTTTCGTGATTATCTTACGATTCGTCGTTGTCGTAGCCGAGATACGTCTCTCGATGTTCCAAACAGGGTTGGTCGGCCTCCGTCGAATCACAATATTACCAAGGAAAATTGAATCGCGCGGCACGCGACGAGATTTCCCGCTAAAATCACCGTGAAAATGGGCGTTCGCTTGGTTCCTCGTCGGAAACGTGGCCGTGTCGTCGCCCTTTCCCCTGGGAAAGAGAAAAGAGAGAGAGAAAGAGGGTGGGGATGAGGGGTGGAAAAAAGAAAGATTGATCGCCGCGAGACGATCAAGCCAGCCAGCGCCTGCGAAACATCTTATTTCGTCAATCCCTGGGAAAAGACGGCCGGCCCGGCTGAAATTCAACGAGGCGAATGGAAAAAATATAACAAATGATCGGTTGTTACGGCGGCGTGGCGCCCGACCGACGCAAAAGTGTGATTTCAGCGCGATCGAAACGGCACGTGTTACTTTTTCTCTCTGTCGGGAGACCCTTTCTTCGTCCGAGATTTCAATATCAAGTTTCACGCGTAAGTCGAGCGCGTTTTTAAATGTTTTTGCAGATGTTAAACGTAAAAGCTCTTGCACGATGATTACACATTTTCATTTGTAACTTCTTTTTACGCACTATGACCTCTTGATTTTCTGAATTAATTTAAATTTCCTTTAGTATATTTATACTTTGAATCGGTACGCACCCCTAAGAATCTAAATGAAGCGTGAAATTGTGGCGTTTGAAAGTTTCGTTAAACACGATATTGGTAGTATATTTCGAAATTTTACGTCCACGACTTCACGCGACGCTACAAATGAAGATTTAATCTCTGTGTCAATTAGAACGTCTACTGTCCAAATTAATGACAGATCGTTATTAAAACGCTGGGGATTGGGAATTACCGAAATAATTCATTCGGCTAATATTAATCATCGAGCTTCACGTCCATTACGAAATGAGATTCGTTCAAATATTTAAATACGTCTACGTGCACGTCAAGTGGAAGGATTTTCCGTTCTTGATTACACGTATGTACTATTTAAAGTGATTTATAGATTTATGCTAACCATCTGCATATATTTTCACTCATAAAGCATTCATAATGTCTGTTATCTTTGGTAGAAAAGAAAAGAACGCTTCGTTGTGCATGTACGTGTCTGATTGTTGTACGACACCGTAATCGATAGACTGGGAATTTTTATACAAAGTCATATCTGTGTGAAACTAAAGAAACTAAAGAAATCAAACTCTGGAAGTAAATAAATAAATGTGAGATATTACTGCTATATGATACCACACTTTAAATATTTCGTTATGTGTTTTTACGTTATTTTTCTCACAAACAAAAATTCGTTTCATTTCACATTGACAAATTAAAAACCAAGTTAGGAGATCATCCATCTTCCTTGCTACGGTGTACGTCAATTAATCCGTAATCTTTACGACAGACAGGCAGATAATTGAAAGAACAAAGGCGACGCGGTTGTTTCACAAACGAGCGGTCGTTATCTCGCAATTTCGAGTCCGCGCGAAATTCGGTTAAGCGAATTCCGGATTCTTTTGAAACACGCACAGGTGGCACAATGGCTCCGATCTCCCCTCATTATTTTTTAACGAAACACACACACACACACACACACACAGAGGTGAGATTTATTTCCCAATACGCGCCGCGTACGAGTTTCTGATCGCTGATAAAAAGTTGCCGCGCGAATTTTATCGCGGCGCGTTGTTACTTCGGCCGAGAGCGTGACCACGTTTGCGCGCCTTCCGTGCTGCGGCCAATATTCCGCCAACGTACATAAGTGTTCTCGTACGTACGAGTGTAACCGATCTGACCGGAGTGCAATCGCGATTGTCCTCATATTCGGGCGTGTTAAATCTTGGATGCATCGTCGCGTCGAGCAGAAATTACTCAAACGGGCCCTCATAACGCATGCACCGCGTTTTTCTTTACGCCAGAGCCACCGTCGTTGAGTTGTAACTTTCTCGCGTGCCGAGAGCACGTTACGTGTGCCACGCCGCGATAATTTTTCATTGTGCTTAGATGGAATATCTTCGGCGAGAAGTGTGACTCTTTTTTCCTTCTCTTTTTACGGAGACATTACTTCAAGTTGAAAGTTATTTATTGATATTCGCAAGGATTTCGACGAATATGGATATGTACGAGTAGTAACGTCGATCTATTCACCATTTAATAGATCTTTTATGAAATTTCTTCGATTCGAAGATGAAAAAATTGACACGTTCAACTTTTACCCGTGTGCAGATCGGAACATTAAAAGTCGTTTTGTTTGCCGAAATGAATGACAGAAATTTACGCAAAGAACTTCAAGGGTTAAAACAGAACGTGTTGAAACATTTTGTCCATTAACTTAAATCATAGACACGTTAATAAACTAGAAAAATATACTGTGCTACAAAATTATAAAAAACTTGGAGATTCGTTTCACCTAATTGTAATTAAAATCACGACGATGATATTTTACGTATTCTTTGTAAATTCTCAATCTTCTCTTCTTTTTACTTGCAAGAACACGTGCAAATGTCCATAATCCAGAAATTACGAAAACTGAAGCACTGTGAACATGCATTGTGAACGCAAACACGAAGAAATGTTAAAATTCGTTCGCAACGGAAGTGTGTGCAACGAAATATCACGCGAGGTATATTTCGTTTGCCGTACGTTTGATGTTCTTCATTACGGCGTTACACGCGGTGAACGTTGATGCAACGACGGTTTTTGCTAGAAAAATTCGTTCCTCTGAAACACAGGCGGTAATTAAAGGAACGTTAAAACGCGATGGAGTTTCTTAGCCGGTGCTCGTTCAGCTTGTTATTACGGTTTGAAATCGGTCGTCCGGCCACCTCTAATTACGCGCGTCTGTCCGACGAGATGCTAAGGAGGTGACGAGTAATTAAAAGTGATTAAGCTGTTGTCTAGGATGCCAGGGACGAGATGAATGTGCGGGTTTTTGCAAATTGGATTTTGCAGTCGCTGAAGTGTGTCTGTCGCTGCTGTCGAAAAGAAACGTCTCGAGTTGCGCGCAACGTGATACAATGAAGCAATCTTGGCGAGGAATCTAAGGGAAATACGAGTTTGTCTCTTTCGCTCGGCAGTTGTTGCTAATTAAAGTACATTTACGTAGATTGAAAAATTTTCATTATCCGTCCTTCGCTGCGAATAATCCTCATTTTTCGTTTTCTTCTCTGCCTTTTTTCTATTTTCGAAGACTTCTTTGTTCAATTCGTCGTTTCATCAGCGCAGTGAAATAATTAATCGCTGTCTGCGCAGTTTAAATGGTATTTGCTGTGAAGTGAGGTTCAACGACACCTATCAATGAATTCATTTCAGGCATTTCTGAAAATATGTCTAACAGCGATTTTCATGAATAAGTCAGAGAGTTCGCATGGTTTAGAACTAGTAATTTTCAAATTTACATCTGCTTGTATAATAACAGCTTGATTTCCTCGGGCTCTAACTAACGTGCAAATACTCTGTCTTATGAATTCATGCGTAAAAATAAAATTTTTTTAATAGTAGATGACCCTCTATTTCAAGTCGTGCGACTTGAATGAAAGTTTCAAAAATTTCGCCGTTTCTATTAATTCTGGCAAGTTTCTCTCGCAAATAAACAAAATTCCAGTTACGGAGGGTTGAAAGAACCCTTGGAGCGGTTAGCCGACGCCATAGAGGTAAAACAAAAAATCAGGAACCAGCATCGGAGGACAAAGTACTCCTCCAAAATGAAATTACACGATCGACGAACTGAGAACCGAGTTACCAATCAAAGTTGCCTCGTCACAAAAAAAAGAAAAAGAAAAAAAAAGAAAGAATCAATTATCGTGCCCACAATTCGATCCCGAAATCAATTAAACAACGCTGGGGAAATGAGTCCATCTACGTGTCGATCTATTCGCGGAATCGGAGAACCAGCTGTACGGCTAACCGCTGCCGTACGCGATTCAAGTTTGGCAAAAATCGAACGACACGAAAGACACCTGGAGGAGGTTGGCCGTCTCGTCGCCCCGCAGAATTTCCACCTGCGGGCCGTAGCCGTTCGTTGAACCCTGCGAACCCACGGTGCAGGAGAGATGATCGAAGGTCCAGAATAAGCTGGCCGAGAGAAGGGAGTAAAAAGAAAGGAAAGGAAAAAGAAAGGAGAGAAGGACGAGGAGGAGAGAGAAAAAAGGAGAGCGAGAGGGAGGAACGGAAGCCGGCGTGGACCGTGCCCGTTTTACATATTTTAACGGTGCTTCGCGTACCTTCGTTCGTGTGCCTCTCGCGAAACCTGTCGGAGGGCCCTTTCGCTTATTCTCGACATTTCGCCGCTTCCTGGCCGCGTCTACGTTTCAACGGGTTCTCCGGCTGCGCTGTCCACCCCCGGCCGAGGAGGCGAAGCAGTCGTCAACAACGTAAATCATCGGAGGGGTGTCTCGTCCACGCGCGATTGTCCCATTTTGTTTAATTGCCGAACGACACGAAGGGGGACGAAATAATTTTTGCGGCAAATTGGTCCTGTTCGTTCGTAAGCTGCGAGCCTTGCGACACTTTGGAATTTTGGATCAGGAGTTTTCATTTTGTGACGCGACGTGCTGCATTATTCTCGTCTTCAGATTCTTTTCCGTCTTTCTTCTAAATTTTTATGTTTAATATTTCGTGGAATCGAATTTCATCTTTTACTCAGTTCGTTGCTCTGTGATTGAACTTTCTGTTTCTGTGAAATTCTCGGAATTTCAGGAGCGTTATGTTTGAATTCCACTGTAAATTTCTCAACTTCTTCAATTTTCGTTTATACCAATTAAGGCTAGTTTAAAGTGAAATTTAACTCGAGACGGTCGAGATTTATCTCTCTTCCTCAACGTGAAACTTATTCTTACCATATTCTTACCATTCTGTCCTCACAATCGAGGACACGGGTCCTCTCTCTCTTCTCTCTCGCGCTTTTCGCACTCAATTCTCTGTCACAATTATAGGACAAATATTTTCTACCCGCGTAAATCACATAGACGCTCCACAGTAAAGCAATAAATTAGACTTTTTTTTTTCCATTTCTCAACGCGATCGCTGAGAGCAAGAACAATCATCTCACCGGTCATCGACGATCGACGAGTGGGCAAAATGGCCACGTGTAATGATTTGCTCGTTTTAATTTTGCCTTGGAGCGACGCCAGTTCCGCTTGTAAAATTTTCGATCCCGTTATTAGTAATTCGCTCGTTAATAATCGCGCTCTCTGCAGCGACAAGGCCACGAAATTTCTCGTGTCCTCCGAATTCACGATCTTAAATCCAAATTCAAACCGTTATGTGTACATACAGTCGCTCGCAAAGTCACTCGAGAAACCATTCGAATTTATAGGAACTTTTTGCAAGTAACACATTGCTCGTGTTGCGTGAAATATTCGAAAATTTTATTAACGTGAGGTCAATTATCGTAATAATAATATCGCTCGGGTTTGAAACGAATTTGAAAATTCGTCTACCGTATTAATGAATTTTAATAATCAGTCTCTAACTGAACTCAAATACATACGATTGCATATTTTCGTTTCGATTTTTGTTACATTAAAATTTTATCGAAACATTCGAGATAGTAATATTCTCTCAAGTACCGATATTTTTCGTGCTAGTCGTAAATTGGAACTTTTGAAATTTTCACTTCCACACTTTGTCAACATAACGATTTTCAAACGTACGTTTCGCGTCACGCGTGGAAGTTTATCCGAACTGTTCGAATACATTCGATGAGTCAGACAAAAAAGGTCGATTAGCCGCGATAATTCGAAAAACTCGCATCGGGAAACAGCGTCTCGAGGGTTATGATACGGTAATCGATACAGATTATCGTAATTGCAAGGGTGAGGAGAAATTTCGATCGTTTAGAAAGTTAGTAAGATATTAGTGCCTCGTAGTCGTTGTAAAAAGAAGCGTAGATCCTGCGTTGAAAGTCACGGTAATGTAATTTTAATATCCTTATAATTGCGCAAATGAATCGTGTAAGTGGCGGTTTCGACAGGTGTTTGCCGTTTAATGTCGGTAATTAGAAAAATCGTTGATCCCCACAGCGGCGATTACGATGATCAGCGGCAATTAACGCAAGGATGGAAGAAAGATTTCGCGTCCGGGGCAAACCTGCGTTTCGCACGCATCACGCGACACGACGGAATCGGATTTCGTGCATCCTCAGCAGCTCCAGTCCAGTCCAGTTTGGTCAGCCTTGAAATAGACTTCGTCTTTACCGTTTTCTTGGCGTTCTCTTTGCGCGTTGAAAGCCTCGTCAATTACGGCGATACTCCGCGAGACTTGTTTGCTTCTCCTTTAATCTTTTCGATGCGCGACATTAGCGATTTAACTTATTTTCTTCTTCTTTTCCTCTTTATTATTGTCGTAATGTTCGGCGAATCGTTCATTTTCAAAGTATAAATAATTCCAGACAACTTTCTTGCTAATCTAGATATTTATCCCGGTCATGTTTGCACCAGTAGCTCTAAAAATATACTAAAAAAATTCATCGATCCCGCAAATTTTCAATTTTTATTCGTGTCAGTCGTGTCTACTTTAACAACACGTTTCTATTTTTTTTTTTATGCGCATTTCAACCACGTAGTATTTTTCAAACGCTGTTCCAAATTTTCATAATTTCCCCTGTAATTCCGTTGCGCGAATTTCACGACTAGATTTGATTCGATCTAAAATTTGTCGAGGCTTTTGTTGGAACAGTTTCGCAGAACGGCACCTATTCTAGAATTCAACCGTAATACATTTTCATTCTCCGAGTTAATGTATTCCTGCGCGCACGTTCGATTAATTAAAAACCAGTGCGCTATAATTACAGAGTCGGTAACTGGTCGTTTACGCGAGCAACGAGCGTGCTCGCCGCTGCTTGAGATCACGCCAAGCGTAACGCAGCCGACACCTCGCGCTTCAGCTCGCGATTTTATTCCTGGCGCCACTCGCGAAATTCTTTCCTTTTATTTTATCGCGTTCTTAATACACTTTCGTGGAAATTATTATCCAATCGAAAGCCACGTTCTTTCGTTGAGCAACGTGAAAAGAATTTTGCTGGGACGTAATTAAAATTAAAAGGGACTTTATTGTTTGTATATTCTTGATTATCGTCAACTCCGGAACAAACTTTCGTACAAACGTATGTCATTAACCCTTCGCACTATAACTGTTGTCCTAGCTTTTTCTCAGCCAAGTCTGATTTAATTTTTCCCTAGTTTGTCCTCGTTTCCGTGATTTTTCCGAATTTTTCCAATTTGTTTCAACTGACTGTACGACGTGTCACTTTGCAAAGGATTAATATTTCTGACCAACGGACAGCAATTCGATCTACGCATGTACGAAAAATATGTAAATACGGCTTCGAGGATACCGAGATGTTTGTCGACGCGAGTTGACATCTCTATTTTTAACAACAGAGCAAGAACATTGCCGGTGTTTAGATCGTGAATCAAACTTACACCGACAGGAACGAACGAAGCTTTTAAGTGTATCGAGCTCAAGGCTGTCTTCTATTATGACTCACGCGTTTTCGAATCCCGCGATGCAATCGCAATACCCCCCCAACGCTTGTACTTTTGTTCTCTCGAAGCCATTGCCACGTAACAGCAACGTAACGTAAATTGAAACGTAAATCGTAACGTGACTTGGCCGTCTCTCACCAGCCGATTCTCGACGATCGTCGTCGTCAAAGGAAGTCAGAAAACTCACAGAGACCATGACGATTGCCCGCACGAAAGACGAAGCTGTTCTCGCTTTCTCGATTTTCGGTGTCGTAACGACCGCCCGATCGTAGGAGACCCGATGGAAGAGTATCCAACGGAGTTGCAACGCGGCGTTACGAACCGTGGTGAGCTTGCTTAACGTTTCGAACGAAGAGGACAGCCGACGTTGGCTGGATAAAAAGAGAAAGGCTTCTGCTTATATGGTGGCTGATTACGAAGGGGCCAAGGGCCCGGGGGCCTTGGGACCGCTATTCTTAGAAGATGGGTCCTTTCTCTCTCCCTCTAACTCCGTTGCTTCCTTATCTCCCTTCCTCCTCCTCCTCCTCCTCCTCCTCTCGCCACTGTACTCTCGTGTCTTCTCTCGCACACTCTCGAGCTGGCTGGGCCGCACGCTGCTCGATTCTGATTCCCTTTCGTCTCGTACACTCGGCCCCTACAGCGATTCCTAATTACCTGTGCTTCGCGTACGTCCGTCTCTGTTTCACCCGGTTTTCGCCTCTTCCCTTTAGGCAGCAACAGCCTATGGCGGCATGCATAATGCATTTAAAGATCGCGTGATAGCGGCCGATTATGCGGTCGCGCGGGGATCTTCTTTTCCGCGAAAAGAGCCGCGAATTGGGATCCGCAGACCGTGACTCGGCGGGCAATTCGAGGGCGTGGCCCCCGTGGAAGAAAGAGAGAGAGAGAGAGAGGGGGGGGGAGACAGAAACGGTCGAGCAGATAGGGCCGCATGAATGAAAACGATATTTTTCCTTGGTCTTCTCCCTTTCTTCCCTCCGAGTCGATGTAAAATTGGACAGTTCTGAAAGGAAATGATTCCGCCAATTTTTGTTAATTTTGTTTTGGTTTGTCGGAATTCGATTCCACCAAGCTCTGAAGGCACAAATATTTATTTTCTTAAATTTATATTTAATGAAATTTACTGGATGGATTATTCGTGTGAAATTTATTCTCAAGGAAATTTCAATTCTGTGCTGAAGGCTGAGTTTGAAGCTCGGTCGAGAAAAAACGACAGAATCGACTTTGAATCGAAGGAAACTTGGAAGATTCAGATCGTGTCATTCTTCTTCTCTGTCTTAAATAAATAATACCTAGGTTCGTTGATCGGCGAGAAATCGTCTGAAAGAATTAAATATTTACAGAAGACTGATAGGTCGGCTCGATTCAAGATCACGCTTTGATATTTAAAAATTCGTCGCGTTGCGGAAGTGTTTTGATTTCGTGGTTGAAATATGTGGCTACGTCAGTTCGATGAAATTTCCGCGCGCAAATAGTTAGTCACGTCGACTCGACGGAAGTTTAGTTTGAATCGTTCGGTCAAGAATCTTACGATTCGACGGTCGCGTCACTTGTTCTGAAATTCCATTGGAACTTGTTTACAGAGAAGCAATTTTCAAATAAATTTCATGAAACTGTGTATCACGTGTTATATAACAAATCAGAGGCTCGAGAAGCGGAGAACATGGTCTTCGATGGAAGATACGAGATTCTCACGTCGTCCACAATATGAATATTTCTGTCTCTGCAAACAACACTCGTCAAATTACACAGTCGTCGCATTTAAATTCCGAACGGAGCACGAACGTCGTTTCGAATTTTTATCGGATATTAAATAAATTCGTTCTTCTTCTCTCGCGGCGCGTTATAATTACACGCTTCGTCACAAATTACACGTTTAAACTCGAATATCCAATATCGACGAACATTCGTCTTGGAAACGTTCGTTCAATCGCGAAATAAAGTCGAAAGACAAACGTCGTCCCTGAGATTTTATGAAAAAAGAAACTTCTCTCGTTCGTTTCTCCTTTTTTTTTTTCCTCCGTCGTGAAACGCTGACTATCGTAAATCATCACTTTGAAGATCTGAAATCTAAAATTGGAATCAAGCACAAAAATGTATCGATATTTTCGACGAAACTCCTAGAAAAACGTTCCATAAACCATAAACACGTTTCAAATGCAAATCGAGTACATTTGTCAAGAACGTTCGAGATTTTCACGCGTTAATGCGTGACGGTGCTTCCTACTCCTCGACGGACGTCGACGTCCCGTTATTTTGTTCGGACGTTTGCAAAAATTCCGTGGAATCCGCGCGGTCGATAACGCGACGTAGGTACACGTACGTGTATCTATAACTCTGGCTCTGTATCTGTCTATATTATAGTTGTGCGTTATAATTCGCAGACGATCCCATCGTCGAGGGGATCGGCGCAGTCAAAGTCGAGGACGCGAGCCGATAAATTCGCGGGGAACTTGAAATCCTTGAACGAAAAACGATTCGTCCTTGGGGAATTTGCGAAATTACCCGCGGTGTCGCGAGTATGGAAATTAGCTCAATCGCAAGCGACCGGCTTCGGTTTCATAAAAATCCGGCAAGGTCCGCGGTTTTGCGCGTCCCCCTGTTCCTTTTGCACGCCACTTTCCACTCGCCGCGTCTTTTTCCTCCGCGCTTTTTGTCACTTTATGGCCGCTGTCGCATTCCATTGACGATTTTATTTAATCGAGAGCGAGAGCCACGCTAGAAAATATTCCTCGCGAGAGATATTCAAACAATCCGTGCGCCAGCCGGAATATTTTACGGTGAAATTTTTATTTAATAAACTCGGGAGATCTCTTTCTACTTCTTCTGATGATTTGAATCGACTAATTTTACAGATAATTCATTAAACTGCAGAAAATCTATAGAATAATAAAAATCTGTAGATTAATAAAATTTAGACGAATATAAAATAGATCGAAAGAAATGTACCCGTAGCAATTAATTAAATTATTAATGTGCGTTCATACGCGAAGTTTAAGATTGATAGTAAAATTCGATTAAATTAGAAATTCTAAAAGTAACTTGACACTAAATTCTCGCGATTAATTTAATTTCGTAATAATTTGAAAATATTTCGATCGCAAATATGTTTATTCATTCGGATATCTTCCTCTTTCTTTCTCGGGATTTCTTTTTTGACACGAGTGTATTTTCCTTGATGCGGTATTGAACATTGAATAACTCATTGAATATTAGTGACTTTTTCACGGCTGTGAAATTAATCAACGTCCATTCTTTCTTTCTTTTTTTCTTCTCTTTCTTTTTTCATTTGAATATGCGAAGTAACTCTGCATTCGTATAATTCTCGCATTAATTTCATCAAAGATTAATCACCTTAGTTCGTTACTATCCATCTTAATCCCCCTCGAGTCTAAAAATTCTATTATACAATTGGAAATATTAAATTTTGAATTATTACATTGACAGTTACTTAACATTGGAACTACCGACGTTTCGACGAAGCTATTTCTACCAGGATTGTTTTGATTTTGAATAAATAGAAACAAAAGAAAAGAAAATTTATTATATCGTTCCTTCAGTTATTGCTGCAAAAGTCAATACATCATTGCGGGTAAAAATTCTAACATGAACTTTGACTGGTGTGGTAGTTTTAGTGTTAAAAAGTCAATTCGTTAAAAATCATCCTTTTATAAATTGGAAATTTCTACTTCAGTTACTTGAATTACTTTTATAGTTGTACATCAATTCTGAAGTGACTTCAATATCGATTCCTGCATCGAGTTCGAAGCAATTCAAATTTTACTCAATCTGAATTTCTTTCATCTGTGATGAAATACTCTAATAAACGTCAAAACATTTTTCGCTCGTACGTATGGTCTGTAGATTTCGCCAGATTTATTCATTTTACGAAAATGTTTGCCAATTCAAAAATTCACCAAAATTTTGCACAGAATTTTACAAGAGAAAATTTGTCTCTATATATTTATTTGTTGATGGAGCAATTGCTAGATAGTTTAGACTAGAATGTCAAGAGAATTTCTCTTGCCAATTACGATCGTTAGATCGGCGTTTGATAGACGCAGTTTGCAATAGCCGAACTTGCGAACGAGCATGAATGGACGAAATTATTCGCCCATTGATACCAGGCAATTATCAACGTTCGTGCTATTTGACAGACCGTGCATCCGAATGCTGGGCGCTTGGGCACCGTATCGCGAGACATGAGGTAGGAGGGTGTCGGAGAGTCGAAGGAGCGCGAAATTGGCATCGATAGCTTTTCTTTGCTTTATTTCGCTTTAGTTCCCCCTCTCTCAATAATGTGTTTTCCAATTTTTCGCCGAGTGACAGTATCTTTATATCATCCTACCATCCCTCCTCCTCCTCCTCCTCCTCCTCTATGCACGTTCATTCTTATTTCCTTCATCGCGCTCGCGCTTCTCGTGAATTTCCAGCAGGCTGGAAAATCTCTCCGGTGACCGCCGCCGAGCCTCGGGAAATTGAATTTAGTGCGCCGTTGGTGAAATGGAATTCAATTATTAGTAATACGGTGGAGCCGCGATTGGAAAAAGAATGACAGAAGCCCGGCGAAAGAGTGGGAAACGGCGAGAACAGGTGGCGGAGGAAGAGGAAGAGGGGGGGTGAGGGGCACGCGGGCGGCGGATAATAGAGCTGGGAACAGTGAATGCGAACCGACGAAAATTCGTCGTGTAAAATTAATCGCGGACTTAATTACCGGTTTTCCTCTAATTAAGCCCGATAAATGATTTCAACCGTGGCGAGGAACCGAGGGGGACCGGCATCCATTGAATCATTTCGAGATCGTCCGTCTGGATCTTGAAAAGTGACCGGACTTTGTCAACATATTCGTCGGCTGGCGAGTGTGTTATCGGTGTGCCGAGTACCATCGAGCTGCAAATATCTCTACGCGTGCTAGGAGTAATTTGCATCTGAAATTTCTCAGGTCTCTTAATACTCGATTGAAAGGATCTTTCCAGAGCGAAGGACGATTCTTTCTCGTTTGCGAGAAAGACGAAGTTGAAACGTTTCGATATCGCGACAGTCGGACAAAAAGGATTTTTAAAAGTCGTTGTACAATGCATCGATCAATTTCCAATTTAGGTTAGTCGATTGATAAAAGTACATATTCCTTTTCTTTTTCTTTTTCTTTTCTTGTTCTCTCTGCTCGTTCATCACTAGGACAGATCGTTCTTCTATTTCACTTCGTATTTATCGTTTAATTGGATGATAGATCAAAGGTAGCAGCGTAGAGGGTGAGAAAGAGAGGGAAGATTTAGGAGAACGATAATGCGAGAAGGAAGAAAGACCAAGTTCAGAAGCCGAACGAATGATTTAATCGGACGTGAAGAGAAGTTGATAATTAACGAGTCCCAACGGCGCGTCGACAATGCTTAACGTTGGAAACAAAAGCGGCTGCCGGTATAGTTAGCTGTACTGCTGATCTTCCTACGCGAAACGAACTTCCGGGTGGCTTGTTCGCTTTTGCGCGCGCCTTCAGTGCGAACCGTCCGCCACTTTCCAGGCGGACCGCGGTGCACCGTTAGAACTGCAAGCAGACTGCAGTCAATTTCCTTATCGATCCCGTAGAAGAAAAATCGCCTCCTCCTTATATTCCTCCTTGTAGAAGATGTTTTCGACCTTTGTGATATCAGGTGAAAAGACTCGAAATTAGGAAGTCAAGAGAGAAGTGCTTGATTTAAGCTTGCAATTAACCCTAATATTAAATGATCGATATTTTTATTCGCAAATACGCGTAGATGTTAGTACGAATCTGAGCGATCAGTGATCATAAAACTACAAATATTTTTCTGCGTCTTTGTTTATGAAAGAAATTGTTAAATTTCGTAGATTAATTTTAACAGGCCACCTGGTACTTGCAAAGCACGCGAAATATTCAAAATAATTGGCCCATTAAAATTAATCTATATAATTAAAATTAATATGTATATTACTATTTAGATAATCCATACTGCGTCCTCTATTATTAAAAGTATCGTGATTCGACGATAAATAAATAATTGTCGCAAAAGTACGACGAAAAAGTGCTACGGTGTTTCACTTTCTGCAATGATTGCGAGCTAGATTTTTACCAAAATATTGACCAATATAAAAATTTGGGAAAAACAACACATTCCCAGTTACACATTTATTCTACTCTTTTTCTTTTCAACTCGTGTTGCAAACAACCACGAAAACAACACCATAAAAAGGTCTTACGTAAGAAAGAACAGAATGGCCATTTGTTGAAGAAGCAGGCCGACTGACCGACTCCCATCCGACGCTCACATCCCCCGGAGAGTCGTAACAATGCGACTCCGGGCCAGCAGTATTATTATAATAAATGGTTGCGTGTTGCTTGTCTGTTGCAGAAAAATTGCTGAACAGCGAGGGCCGCGAGCTGCGACGAGCTCTCTTCTCCCTCAAGCAGATCTTTCAGGTGAGTTTGCAGTCCGCGATACCCGCGGCGACGCGCGTTGGAAGAGGAACGCGTGGCTGGAACACGACGAGAGGAGGAAAGAGAGAGGGATAGGAAGGGCATCGCGAACCGACGGAGAAGCGAGGAAAGATGGAGAGAAACGAGAGAAAGGCGGGAAGGGAGAAAAAGACAAAATCAGAGGGAGAAGAAGGTGGACGGGGCTATTTTTACGCGCGAGCTACTCGCTCGGCGAGTAAATATTTGCATGGCGGTTTCAGCGAGTTGCATTCTCTACCTCTCTCGTTCCGTTCTTTCTCTAGGTCCTCGTCTCGTAAATTCGTCGTTGTAGGTCATGTTCACGTCACGGCCCCGATACGTTTTTCAACGCGATGGTCGAACGTTCGCTTGTCAACCCCTTATCATTTTCTTGTCGATGTTCCTAGGCGAGCATTACTCATTGCAACTTGTTACGTCGAGTCGGACGTAAAGTATGGAAAAGTTACATTGGAAAATTGAAGTTTCAAGTTCGAATTTACTAGAATTCCTTTTATTCGAATCTGAATATCTATTTTGTTTTTGGAACTAATAGGTATATGAAGTGTAATTTAAATAGAATTCCTCCGTCCGAGTTTGACTCAGATAACTATAGCAAATATTGATGAGAAAAATAGTTATGTGATAGAGGAGACGACGACTTTTTTTGTCAAAATGCACTAGGTGGAAATTTCTCTTTTTATATGTAAAACAATATCTAGAAGAAACTTAGATCAAGAAACTGTATGTTCGTAAGCAATGGAAAGTTGGTATTTCGCGTCGACTCGGTGAAAATTCGGTCGGCAACGTATTAATCGATGCGTTCGTCAGGAATGATGCGATTGGTAGCGTTTAATTAGAGGGAACCTCGCGTCGATGATTTATCGAGTTTTCATTTACCGTGTACGAAGCTTTCCATAACTGCTCGTACGTACAGAATAAATCATGATGAATCTGCGTGGAATAAAACGAAGAAAAGTGTAATGAATTTCTTTTCCAATTAAACTGATTTTTCGAATTTGTTATCTCCGTTTTAATTAACTGGACGAGTAGAGGCAGAAGAGAAGGCTGCAATCTTAAATTACGAATGTAAACGTGTAAAAGTTAGTGATGTAATAACAATTTGAATATTTTAGCGTATCGTAACGCCATTCCTACGCGAGATCTATCCCACGCCCCCTCACGAATCACGTGATTCAAATAAACCAATCGCTAATTTTCGTTGCACGCTAGCGTTGCACCTGAAGAGGCCCGATTTTCTGGCTTACCCCCGCTAACATCACTTTCAGTGATAATGTAACACAGGTTACAATATTTAGTAAGCTGTGATATTTTTCAGTAACTCGTAATAAATTTTAAATTCCATTTTTAAAATATAAATCTGAAAGTTTTAGATTTGTTTCTACGCAAGTAAATTCTGTCCGAGAGTCCACTCGTCGAGTCATCAATCGTGAAAAAGATATTGTTAATTAACGACGCGAAGGTTAAATCGATCGTAATGATGGAGTAGCTCGACCGTCCCGGTGAAAGTCGAATCCCCAAATTGGTTCGTTTTTTCGAACGCCGGCCGTTTCAACTTCCACGACGTTCCTTCCTCCTCCTTCCGTTTCCGGAACAAGAAGGGCAAACTGGACGCCGCTCGAGCGTGTTTATTCGAGTCCCCGGGACTTTTCTTAACTCTGTTCGCCGTAATTAAATCTCGTAATTAGCCGAGCGGCAAAGGAATTTTTCTTTACGCGGGCTGCAAGTCCGGGAAACCGTTCGTTAAGAGAAATTCCATTATACCGGAAGCTATCGTTCCGCCTTCGTAAAATGATGGATGAGTTTATTGTTAAATTATATTAGGGGATCGTGATGAATGGAACGAATGTCAGGCACGTGGATAGTCGACGAGGTGTTATTAGTGGCTATCGTGATTATTTTATCGATTACGCGGCTTAATTTCATTTAAGTTTTTACTTTTATTTTCCTGCTTTTTTCTCCGCTCGTGTCACGACTGCGCGCGTGATTTGCATTAACGACGTTAATCCGCGTCAATAATGTTATATTTTATTGGCACCGATTTCGGTGAAATGTTATAATGACAAGAATAACCAATATTGCTACGTACCTATTATTAGATTCCAGATTTATTGCTGGAATTATTGAGAAGAATATCACATTAACGTTGAATGACAAATGTGTTAATAATCGAGTGGAAATCGCGTTACGGGACGATTGACAACTGCACGGGACCTGCTCGACCGCGAGTTTATTATATTTGTGGCAAAAAAAAAAAGAAAAAAGAAAAAAGAAAAAAAAATGGAAGCTAGTGCGAAATCGAACAACAGGTTCATTTAACTCAAAAATTGATCGAACGCTTCATTAAAGTTAATTGATCAGAAATGAAAGATGTCATCGGTGTCATACAAATAAGAGAAGGTTATTTCTATAATCGATCAAATATCAGTCGAAGTATCTCCAGTTGATGGTACAATTTAGTCATTACGATATAATCACTAAAACGTACGTAATCATTACGAAATTATAATTGAACTGTCGCGCGAACTAAAAGTTTACACGCGTAAAGTATGTTTGAAAATTTTTAACGATCCCGAGTAGTAACTTTGGAAAAGCGATTCAAACCAAAAATATTTGTTGTCTATGTTTCTCGAGCAAATATCTCAGTCTTGAAAATGACAAAAAATTTCAAAAATTTCCGACCGTGTCGAGTCAAGATTAAATTTCTAAAGTTAAATCAGATTTCACGAGACGTCTTTTCCCGCAGAGGGGAAACGTTTAATTAGACAATAGGATTGCCACATCGTAAAGATAAATCGCTGCAGCCGATGGCTGGAGCTGGAGGCGCCTAAAAACAATCCTCCAACTCTTCCTCCTGCCTTATCGTTTCAATTATCGGACTGGCTAGCTACAAAATTAATTACAATACTCGGCCCTACGTCGACGTAGCACAGTCGTTGCCGATCGAACGAGATTCCCCGCCTCGTCCAGCGGGTTTTATCCGCACAATATCGCCGCCGCAACGTTCAATTTCGTTTCTTAATCTTGGCTAATCCTCGGCTCGGCGCGTCGCGTCCGATGAACCTCCACTATCTTGGAAAGCGAGAGCCTGAAACGTGGCCGCGAGACGATCCGCCTCGCGTCCCCCAGTTTAATCAAACTTACTGCAATTTTCTATTATGCTCGCGACTTGCCGCCTCCAGCGTCGCGATTCGTTCCATTTCACTCGTCCAATCTACGTTCGGCGTGGGTAAAAAAATCGCTCGAACTGGCGCGGAATCGGAGCTCGTTTTGTCTCTTGTCGTTTCGTTGGATTTTTTATTGTCTCACTTGTGTCACTGGGACAGCAGTTTACTTGTTTATTTTTATTGTAAGAGGTTTTGCTCTTTAAAGTAAAGCCAAGTGAATCGTTGCACGATCTCCTTTTACGAAGTTGTAACGTCTTGTCGTTATTGACTCGGTTACGCTCTTCGCTGCATATCAAGTTTATTAATGATCGTGTCGATAGATTCTACGTGCACAAAATTGCTTAGCACTTTATAATAGATTATCCATCTCACTCTCAATCTATGTAGAAAGATTTTACTTATTTTTACATACGATTCAAAGAAATAGAGTCATCGAAGCCAGCCATGAAAACCGTTGGTCGTTAAACAGATTATCCGCGGTTCAACGTTTCTCGAAAGATGGGCCATAAATTCCAAGCCGTCGATTAGGTCGAATCGTTTCGTTTCAGGTTGAATAAATTAGACGTGCGAGCGGCGATGATCGGTAGTAGCACGTAACGGGCGTCCTATTCGGGTGTGGAGAACGGCTATTTACCATAAACTTTGGTTTTGCAGGAGGACAAGGACCTGGTGCACGAGTTCGTGCAAAATGACGGGCTTGCTTGCCTCATCAAGGTTGGCAGCGAGGCCGACCAGAATTATCAAAATTACATACTGCGAGGTGAGTATACTGACAATTTGTCGATAGAGACTCTTTGGTATCCCGTATTTTTCTGCCAGCCGCGGCTGGCTTAGACTTCTAATAGCGTACATAAAGGTTCCTCCGTGTACGTATCATCCAGGCTGTACTTCTCGCGGCAACTGCAGTCCACTGCCAGCATAAATATTTACGACGGCAAGAAGTCGGATTTTCTAGAAATTCGTCTTCTGCATTTTACCTTCCTTCTTTTCTTTTCTCTTTTCTTTTTATGAAATTAGAGGTACCGAGAAATTGTTTCAAGTTGTTAATGTACAGTACCTTTTTTAAATATTCTTTCATTCTGTAAGCTATCTTGAAGAAATAGATCAAAAATTTGAATTACTAAATAAATCGAAAACGTTGAATTAATTTAATTATTTTGTCAATTCTAGTCAATTAAATACCTCGAAACGAATTCATTTCTCACACGTTCGTTATTCTTCTTATTGAAATTCTACCTCTCGCAAAACAGCAAGCTACAATTTTCATTCTGAATTAACCGATGATACCACTTGCTCACTCCATCGGAAAGAAACATTTTCATAATCGAGCAATTCTCAGGCGCGGCCAGGTCTCGAGATTTCTCGCTAAACACGAGAGCGCGGTACGTCTGCAACGTTCTCATAAACAGTGATAAGATAATACCCGGGTAATGCAGCTAACACTTAACGAGCCAACATCAACGGATCCGCGAAACTGAGTGCCAGACGAGCGACAACATCGTCTTCTCTCGTTTGCCCCAACATCTCGCCTTTGAGGATCTCGTCGAAAGACGGACGCGTGTTTTCGCGTAATATGCGTCGTAACCTGCTGCAAGATCTATAGCTCGCGCAAGGCGGCTCCCTTGATGTTCAAATTGAGTTTACTTTTGTGTTTGCGTGCGGCGACTAAAAGGATTTTAACGAACATACAAGTATACACTTGAACGATAAAATTATTCATAACGTTGGAAAAAATTAATGTACAAAGGGGGGGAAAGAAATGTACGAAATTTCCCAAGGAATAGTTTCTATTTGAAGATATACAAATAATCATATTACGAAAGGTGAACGTTCGTTAAAAGGCACGCGGAGATAGACAGTCAATAATGTCTCCAATTATTCGGAGGAAACTTTCATGAAATGCATTAATAACGTGAACTTTCAGTAAGAAAATTAATAACATTTTCGACGCGAGTTCATCAGCACCAGCTTTCCTACATTTTTCCTCTTCGGTACGGTTGAAATCATCCATAAACTAAATCAGAATTTTTATGGGGAAATTTTCTATTAGTCCTTTGCCCTCGAAAACTTTTTTTGTATCATCCATCAGCAATTTATTTATCGTCAAATAAAATGACGTAACATTCGGAAATAATCATTCAAATGGTATTCAACACGAAATTTTCTTGACTTTGTTTTAATATCGTTCACATCAACAACGAAGGCCGGTTTGCTAGTACAAGTATAATGGAAAAATAATATCCTCCATCAAACTTTCTCGTAAGAAAAGCAATGAAAAGTCCATGTGAGAATTATTCCAACGATTAAGACGGTTTTCAAAAATTTTTTTGTTCTTCTCACGTTATAACTTTCACTCTAGGTGTCTGTTCAAATGTTATATTATTATATACGTCGCATCGTATTAATTTCTAAATCAATTTATAAAAAGAGAAAGTCCGAGCTGTTAGTTAGATTTAGGTACGATCCCCCCTCCCCTCGGAAGAGACAGTCGAGTGCAAATAGTTAAGCGGACACGAACTGTACATCCCTCGATAAATATGTACAGAGAAATTGACAAATCCTGCTCTAAACTCTAATCGGATCCATCTAGAACGTAATTCTGAGAATTACGTGGCGCGATTGCGCCGTTAACGCGGCCTGTTTACAAAAGCGTCTGCCCGTGGATTCGTCTGCGAAACCGCGACGCGTAGCAGATTATGAATGCACCCTTTGATCGCGTTTCGAGTGGCTCGCCGGAGCGGCGCAGGTCGACTCGAGTGCTTCGTAAACCTTCGCTCCGAGCCGAACAACGCCACGAAGAAGACCAATTCCCCGTCAGCTGGCTGCTCGATACGGCCACGGCGGCCCACTTGTGCCCTCCTCGCTCTTTTCCCGCCACCGATAACGAAGCGGAGTCGCCTCCTCTCTCGTCTTCGATCACCGGCCGGACCTCGTCGAGTGCATTGTATACCGAACGAGTCCTCCGGGAGTCCACGCAGACAGATCCTCCGCAAGAAGCCGAAACTATCTCGCTATCCGCTAGCCGGATACTGCTCGCACGGGAGGAATGACTCCTCGCGGTCTTCGCAAGTTGTTCCTTTTTCTTTTTTCTTCGATTCTTTTTTAGTGGAACGCTGTAGCTTCGCGCGGCAACGCGAAATTAATCTTCGATCGTAGTCTATTTCAGTTGCAGAGAAAACAGAGTTTCGACTTCCTTTGTCTCAACCTTGGAAATTCTAATTTACTGGTTATTATTCGTTGACTGAGTTTTTTATCGATCGAATTCGTTATCATCCGAATGTAAATTCCTGTTACGCGAATCTGTGGTCCGGAAAATTTGTCAGGTTTTATCGCGACGTTACAACGGAGGTTTTAATTTTGAATCGCGGTTCGCTTTAATTTCGCTCGTGTGAACTTTACTTGTTCAAACAAAGTTCCAACTGAGTGAACTCACTTTTGGCTGCACCGTAGGGTGATGCTTCAGTTTAGTCGTTGATTAACTGAATTTTTACCCGTTGAATTCACTCGTCTGAATGTAAATTCTATGAAATCTGTAGTTGGGAAAATTTGTCAGGTTGTATCCTGACGTTAGAACGAAGATCTTGCAAGGTGTTTTGACTTCGAATCGCAATTTTATCTGTTTTGGTTGCGCCATCTGATCGTTTTCATCACAATCGCAGCTTAATCTCTACCGTGATAGAAAACGAGAAGCATTCTTCTAAAGTTCAAAGTTCCACGTCTCGAAGACGACTTCCTTCCTTCGAGGTTCGCGGCGATCTTTTTACGACTGTTTTCAACGAGGGGCGACAAAGTGGAAGACAGAGAAAGAAAGGGGGACAAAGTTGCCAAGTAGTCGTTAGACCAGGTCAATTAAGATCAAGCGGATATCGAACAACACGAGGACCTTGTCGGCGAATAAGTCAAGAGCAGCGACAGATAACGCAATTCGTAAAACAATTTGACAGTTGGGGCGAATCAGTCCTCTCGTCCCCTCGAGGGAAGCCACTCGGCAACGCGATGTTACCTGTCTAGTTTACAGGTTCGGGAGGAGGGTCTCATTGCGTGTTCCTTATCTCTCGGTAAACAGGAAATTTATTACGGGCAGCCTCGAACGAACATCCAATCTTCTAAGCCACGATCCCCACGGTAGGGAACGCGAGCGCGTCTATGTCGACATCTCGCCGCGTGTGTCAGCCTTGGTTGATTACAGCGACGCTTCGCCACGCTATTGGCTCGTTAAAGTGCCGACTGTCTGACAGTTTCGGTTTGCTGGGAACGTTCCAATGGCAACTTTGATAAGATGCTCGCTCAACTCAGGTGTAACAGATAGGCTCGCGCGTAGAATGGATGTCCGTGTTAGCTGGTTTTCAAGCTTCGAATCGGGGTCGTTGATGATTTTTAACTTGTCATTGCGTGTAGCCTTTTTTGCCTGCAATGAATCATCGTGACTCGTTGCCGATTAACTCGTTTGGAAAGCGACTTTCGTGTTTTGCAACGAAATATTATCAATTCGTACTTTGTAATCGTAAATATCGTAAACACGCGTGTGTTTCTACTACGCAGATTGAAACATCAGAAATTATGATGAATCGTTGTTTCAGCACCGTGATAGGTACGTTACAAGTAAAATATTAATTTCACAAACGGACCGTGGACGTTTGTGCAAATTTACATTTTTGTGATTATTTCGCGGATTTAAAAACTGAAATCTAGGTAAAAGGAGAAGATTGTTTTGCTGATACCACACTTTATACTCCGAAGGATATTAATCGTGCAAATCGTAAATGGCATGCTGCTTTGAAAATTGTTTGTGGCATGTTCGTTGGACAATTAACCGAGATAATAAGCACGCAATTAAGGACGCAGATGACTGCATTACTACATCTTCGACAAAGTACCTGTCGTGATAGCAAATTACCGTTAATTAGTAAATAGTTGTTCCCAACGTAGGAAACTGATGTCTGAAAGAATTAATACTTGTCCGTCGTAAAGAGTGTTAATTTTGTGAAATTTTATGATTTGTCGTGCGTCCATCTCTGTAGCAATAATTGTGAAACATTTTTCCAATTAGTATACTTTTTAATTCTTCGATATAAAGTACGCAAAGTACGAAAAATATTGCAATATATTGCCTTAATAAGCTGTATCACTTCTGTTTTTCCTAAATGCTGTTCCATTCAAAGTGAATTTCTGTCGGATTTCTACGACAAAAATTAAGTGGAGAAGGCTCCGATTGATCGGGAGGGAAAAGAGGGTTGCTCGAATTTTCTCCAGAAGAGCGAATTTAGAAGAGAGTTTGACGATAACGATCGCCAACGACGCTCGAGCGATACTCAAATTTCTGATCGCTGGAATCGAGAGGCGTACCGATACGAGTGCTTTATAACCTTTGCTTTGCGCTTCGAATTCGTTGGTTTAACAAGAAGGAGCAAAAGAGAAAAAGAGAAAAGACAATTCAAGACGAAACGACGATAGCATACGGAACACCTGTTCGATCCAGTTAGGAGGTTTGCTCGACTCTTGTGCACGATTAAACGCGATATCGCCGAGGAGGCGGTTTGGCAACGCGCGAACGCCATTTCTGCGACGAACTTGACACCGAAACTAATGGCGTCGGAAAAACACGGTTCACTCGAAATTATATCGCTCGCTCGCAGCGTGCCAAGATCGTTTTGCTGTCCGAAAAAAGTGGCACGTTCACTTGAAATATTTGATTCGAGAGATCTGTCGGAGGAAAATCGTTTCGAACCGAATTTTTCGCGTCGTTAACTATTCGAAATCTGTTTCTTAAATTTTACAAACGCTGGTACGTTTATAGCGTAAGAATGAAATAAAATGTACACTGAAAGTGTTTTATTCGAAAATTTATATTTTTAATTCCGTTAATGTCAAGGATGACGTAGAAAGAAAGTAGATTCGTCGCGTCGCAGTCAGACCGAGAAGCATCGAACGTTGTCGAATGGAGTGCTTTTTGCACATTTTTCGCCGCCGGAGCAGCGAAATTCTCCATTAAAATTTATCGAATTCCGTCAAGGAGGAGCGCTCCGAAAATGTAGAATTTTGGGACGATCGGTGCTTTAAATCACAGCCGCGCGTTCTCACGTACGACGGAAGCGTGTATAAATCAAAAGACAGGTTCGCCGGAATGCACCCTCCGCGCGAAATAAAGCGAAAACAGGAATTCATCGAGCTGATCGACACGATGAACGTCCTGCGACTTTGCATTTACATTTCTCCATTCGCGTGACGTTCGAAAGTAGTTCCGCAAACCGGAACGCGAAGAAATCGAGAATTCGGAATTGTCATTCTCGCTTGAATTCTTATTATATCTGATATATTGAATTTTTATTCCGAACAAGTGATTTCCAGTGCGTTAAAATCGAATACGTCAAACATTGTTCGAATTCCTTACAATTATCTCTCTATCTGAAAGATGCATAGATAAATTGGAGTATAAAGAATTTCTAAAATATTTTCTTTTTAAATTTGTTTTACTCTACTAGTGGATGCTGATATTTTATCGATACCAAAATCAATGACATTATTTGTCAATGAATAATTTTTACTTGTAATTCTATAATTAAAGTACATTTTATTAGAAATTCGGCCACTTTTATTTAAGTTGCGCAAGAAAGACATTCGTCGGAACGATTCACTTCTTGATTACAATCAACTTTGCAATTACATCTGAACGTATCTGAACGTTTCTATAATTTCTTCCTCAACGTCTCGTTTGTATCCCGAAACGTTTTATCTTTTATCGCACAATTTACATTTCGCCCGTAATAGTACTTAATCGTTCGTATTTAAATTAAAAGATAATCTGCGGGAAGAATCAACGTTGGCGTTGAATTACTGGGAGATAAGCGACATTTTAGAAATAGCGTTCTTTGTACGATATAATTGTTACGGTAGCTCGCAAAAATACGACGAAACGTCAAAGTCGCTTCGTTCCGTATTTATTTCGCGTACGAGTTCACGAGCGACTGTCATAATTCGCAACCGCGTAATATAGTCTTCCTCGCGTTTCCTTCTCTCAACTGCTCGTTACGCGTTTATCTAGCCTTATCGCAATCTAATAAATTCCACCGCTAAGTGCAATTTCAGTCAAAGTAACTTAATATACGGTGCGTCGTTCGGTGGTGTACGTCGCCGGCACCCGGCCACTTGTTATCCTTCATTGCTTTATATAAATCTCGGTAAAGGAGGTTCCTTTAAATATCGGTAAAACGAGTTATCGCCGGCACGTAGACTTTTAACCCTTCGCGATCGTCGGGAAGCACACGCAACGATTTTCAAAAAAATTTTCAAACCCAATAATGTAACATGTCGCATTTGAATTTTGTTATTGTAAATTTTTTCTTACGTTACAGATAACTGTAACAATTCGTCGTTTGATAAAATCTGATTTTGAAAGAAGCAAACCTAACCTATACCTTTAGTTCGTAGCTTTTTTCTATCGCTTGCAGTTTGCAATTCCCAAGTTTATGGAACAGAGCCGAAAACTGTCTGTATTTTTGATACTGTGTATTTTACTTGTAGACAAGTAAATATGAATACTTTGAGTGACAAAACTTACTTTCTTGATGTAGAAGAAACAGTGTCGTTTAAAATTTCGAGTTCCATGTAGCGCGTAACAAATTATATCGATCCGGTCGTCTCGATTCGAGAAAAGAAGAGATTCGTGCGTCCACCGGCGGAGAAACAGAGCTTCCGGGATGCGCGCACGCGGATTATGACTCTAAATCACCGGGGGGAAACGTTTTCTGTGCCGTTGGACGCAATGTCGTCGGATTTTCCACCTATTTTTTTCCCCACCTTCTGCTACACCGCCAGTTCTTCTCTTTTTTCCCCTTTTTCATTTTTTTCTCGCGTTCCTTCTCTCCCTTCCACCTCGTGCGTCTCGTTTCGTTCTGTTTTTCGTCGTCGAGAGGGAAACAAGAGTAACACGAGGACGCTTCGCGCAACGACTCGAGGCTGTCGGTAGATTTTTCGCGCGGAAAATTATGGTTGACTCTTATATCTTGGATATATGCTAATAACGTATAACGAATTGTATAACATACGCCACTGACTACGCATTTTTCTACTTGTTTCTCTTCTAATGCTTTTAGGTAAGAAGATCAAAGAAGACTTTACATTGTCTTTTTTACAGAGAAAGAAAGAAGAGCGAATTAAATCGTTAAATTTATCGTAACATTTACATGTACGTGTTGATTAGGTTGCAGTGCATTTCTCTACAACATGACGTAACTTGAAAGTTGCAATATTTCAAAAATATTTATTGCTTCTCTACTGCGTTTCATCAGTACAAAATAAAAGATTGACATTCTCAAGTTTCTCAAGTTTATTATTCCTATAACGCTAGTTCATTTATTATTGCAGTTTATTTCAGTTTGGATTTTTCACATTTGTTTCTTAGAATCATCGTTTCGATCTATGAGCCTCGTGCAAGGCAAGCTAATACTTAATTCTTAAGACGCAAATAACTTGTATTCGTCGAAAATAAACGATAAATTTTCAAACAAATTTCAAAAAACTATATTAAAAACATCATTATTTTTCCGCGCTTCTCAGTTTAACTTCTGACTTTATATTCCTCTCAAGGCGTTAAAATAAAATCAATCACTCCACTCTTACTTTTTCAAATGACGATGTAAAATTCCAAATAGCCAAATCGGAGAAATATAGCAACAGTTTCATAGTACAAGCTTCGTGATAATAATTTCGCGAGATAAACCGGGATCGTAGACGAGACAACTGATTCCACGCCCTTAACCTGGCTCCTTGTTGATCTACGACCGCACACGATGCATAAAAGATGGTGCGATTTCATGAATCATCGATCGTTGATTGTAATATCCGGATCGAGCCACGTTGATAGTCGATGATTACGCGCGCGATCTACGCTGGCGTGCACGCTTCTAATTAGATTTCGCGGCGTAACTTATGGTCGGTGTAATGATAACGGGCCGGCTAATGCCCGCAACCGTGGCGCGCTTAAATCGCTTTACAATTATTGTCATTACCGGCGCGATTGTGCCGATGAAGCGGCATTACGATTGCGACGTCGATGCTTGAAACGTGACGTTAACCCGCCGCCAGTGTTTCTCAAATTATTCGGCACAGTTTCACCTCTTTGCCGTTACGTTTGGATCCTGTTGGGATTCAGCCAGCCGGATCAGAGATTAGAATTGTCTAGAGAACTAGAGATTTTTCAGAAGTAATTCAGAATTTCAAATATCTTGTAAATTCCTCAAATTCCAAATTAAATTCCTTTAAAATGTATCATTTGTTGTAGAGAACATAATTTTATATAATGTTGTTGTTACTGTTGTGGGCAAGGTTATATTATTTTTAGATTATTTGCTAAATAGCCAGTATCGCGACCAGCTGACAAATTCCGAGGATTTTGTACATGAAGTGGTATTTGAAGATCCAAAGTAATGTCAAATATTTTTTTTTTTTTTTTTTAAGTAACATTCGAAAATTTTGTTGCTATTAATTACTTGATTTCATTGGAATCTTAAACGTGCATTGATATAAATTTAGTGAACAGTTATGCTATTAGTAATAATGTTGCGAATTATTAATTGATTGGTAGTCGGTAATTGGCAATTATAGGATTAATAGAAACTATTTGTCAGAAGATAATTTCTACCCGAATATTGATTTCACCCCAATTAATGATCTTTGTCACGAATCTCGATTGTTTCAGCCTAAATAGCTTTAACAGATAGTCGGTAATTGCCGTAATAATTGATGTCCTAAATAGAGCGTTTAGACTGTATCAACTTCTTCGATATCAAGCGACACAAGTACGCGCGTGCGTAATTGTGTCATAGCATTCTTTTAGTAATTCTTTATTCTTCGATTAATCTACGCTACGTATGTTAAATCCGCTATATTTGTTTATATTTTATTTTCTATTTAATACGACGCTGTATTTAAAGTAGTCTTAAATTCCATCCTCAGCTTGAGAGACACTGTTGGAAACGATGACCGATGCAGTCGCACGTTAACGTTGCCTTGATATTCGACGCGTCACGCATAGAAATGCTCGTTACAGATCGATCCTTTATCTTTTTGTCGATCAACGCTTCTCCTCAGCGGCGCTACGTTAGTCTCAGCCTATTTTATCACTGTAAATAATTTTAGCGAGAGTAACCCAGAAAACCCCGGGCCTCTTCAGGTGCAACGCTAATGCAACGAAAATTAGCGATTGGTTAATTTGGGTCACGTGATTCGCGAGGGGGCGTGGGGTAGACCTCGAGTAGGAGTGGCGTTGCCTGGTACTGAGCGATCGCGTCTGTAATTTGTTTTGTATCGATTCATTTGTTTGCATATCCTAGTCAGAACAGTTGCTTCTGGGCAACCTTTCAGTGAGACGAATCGTACTGGGGTACAAGTCGCGCAGTTTTTTCCCTCTCCGTCACGTGCGAAACGATATTCACACGGATTTGATTAGAAGCAGGAAAACGCTAAATTTTCTCGCTAACGGGAAGACAGTCGTGAAATAACGCGGCACCATGCAAATTGCTAAATTTACGCCGCCGTGTTGTTACGTTAAATCACCGGCGTAACTTGGTGTTGCCGCCAAGAGTGTTAAACGCGCGATGTCGTGTAACGCTTTATTATTAGCATAATTACCGCATTAGCATGCTCTTTTTTATTGGTTGGACCAACGGTGTAAATCCTCCGGCTAGAGGCAGCGGAGGCTCGAGATAACCACCGTCATCGGGTTATCGCGTATAAACGATATATCCCAAACGACGTTCCTCCTTTTCTTCCTCTTTTTTTCCCTTCCTTTTTTCTCCTCCTCCTCCTGCCCCCTTCCCCACTGTTTCCGTTTTTGTCGGTCGGACATCGCGCGAAACGCGAGAACGGAAGCGGCCGCGGAATTAAATTTTGCTAACGCGTCGTGTTTCTTATCGGCGGAATTTACGAGTGGCCGGCCAGAGCCGTGATAAATTTTCTTTCGAGATTATGCACGTTTTCTTGCGCTCCGCTGTGGGAGCTCCGCTGTGGCGGTAGGATCGCGGAACAATTTCGATTTCGCGAAAGAATCGTAAACGTCGTTCGAGGTTCGAGAGTTCGATTAGCGCCGATCTCTGATCGGAGGGCGTAGAAAAGTGGGTCGATGTAGCGAATATTAATGAAATCGGATAACCTTTAGATTATTTGAAATAAACGCAGAACTCGTTGCGAGAACACTTGGAGCATTTCGCGATGAAGTCGAATATATGTTCGCAAAAATGTGTTACGAATACGTTCAATCTTGTACTTTGCGAAACTTGAGTCTCTTTTGAACTTTTCGCTTTGTCAGCCAACGTGTTACAATTATGTGAAATCGGAATTTATTGTTGAAATTATCTAGTGAATACGAGCAATATACAAAACTTGAATAAATTTTAATTAACACGGATGACTGTATCTGGAATACTTTTATAAAAGCGTAGTAATTATTTGTCGTAATACCCTCGTTCATAAACATTATGTCAACCAGAATTGTTTGCAATAAGAACTTACAATTTTTGAAATCTAAATATCACTGAAGTTTTAAACGAATGGTCGGAAAGCTCAATCCGTAGATATTTAATTTTCTGATATATCATTTATAACGTACACGCAATGAAAAATCTTACGATATATTATAAATACGGTCACAATATGACAGTCAGTGTATTGTAACAACGAATCAGAGAAAAGAAGAGAATATAATTTTATTATTCGTGATTATCACCGTTATATCTAACATATAGATTCTTCATAGATCACGATTCCAAACGAAATGATACAAACAGTGAGTATACGTTTTAACATTTATGGACGAGGGTGATAACCCATAAAGTATCCATACGTTTTTATCGTCGACGATAAAGCATTTTGTTATCCCTTCTGAAATTTGATAAATGTACGTCGAACAATTCAATTTCTGGATTTACGCCGGAAAGAAAAGCCACACTTTATAGTCTCGACGTATATATATATATATATATATATAGGAACTTCGTCTTTCGACTGTAACACTAAACAGGCAGCGAACCGGCACTCCGAACTTCCTGATGTTTAATTTAACAGTCACCCTGCCGAAACTTTCGCCCGAACGAATTTCACGAGCTGCTTTTCATGCCGTCGCGTACTCTCCGTTACAGGAGTGAACAAATCTAAATTTAATACCATGGCCGGCCCGTGAAAAAATAAACGAAACGCGAAACCTATGGAATGGAAATTGAAATTTCATTGCGCACACTCGCGCAGAAAAATGCACGACATCGTCAGGGTGAGATTTTTCGCGAGACATTCGTTTCGTCGTGTACAAAGGTACGCGGATACGAATCGATGTGCGTAAATTGTTAATTTTCCCGACAAATCATTTTCCGTGTGAGAAAATATGAAAATTTCATTTAAAATCGTAGCGTATAATTTGCAATCGTGACGCGTTGTTCGATGCAGGAGAAACCAACTTCGTTGGAAGAATAACGACAGAAAGCTTATTCGTGATGACGAATTGGAATTTATATCAAAATTGAAGATGCTCGATTTATTTTACATTGCACGTTCTCCGCGATAAAGATTCAATTAAATTGATAACCCCAAAATTAAGTATTTTTAATTGTAAATTTTTATAGCTCTCGATGACCCAATATGATGCCAATTGTCAGAGTTGATGATACAGTATCATTGCACTGTATTGATTCCTTTCGTGCTATTTCTAAAAATTGTTACAGTTCTCAGTGACTCGATTAAGAGTCAACAACACATTTGGAACCACGGTATCGTTGGAATACCGTGAATGACGTTCCACTCTCGACGTTTCTCTCGACGAGAACCGAAGGTTCATCAATCAGGAACCCGTTCATTAGAGATTACCACGATTGGCCGATAATCAGCTGAAAAGGGGAAAAAAAGACCAAGTAGTATGAATCGCGAGTTGGTGGAGCAGTCGGGCAGAATCGATTAAAGGGAAATTTCCGGCTGGCCGATCTTTCTACGGGAGAAAAGTTTCATCGGATCGACACAATAGTTCCATTATCCGACAGTTCACTAACGCGTTTTCGCTGATTTAACCCCATTTGCATCGGGAAACGCGGCCAGTTGCCCAACGCGACGGTGTGCGATGGTAAATGCTGGATTATTCTGCGCGCTCGTTGCAACGAATCCTCGAAAAAATGATACTTTGAAGCCGTTCGAACGGATACTTGTTGTTATAAAATTTAGAACGATTTCGACCGATTAATTGTTTCAAATGATTTTTCGCGCATTTTCGCGCATTTTCGTTTCATTGGTTTTTATTGTTAACACTTTCGAGCGTAATATCGAAAATTATATTCGTCCATTTTATTATTTGAGTTTCGTCGAAAATTCGAGATGTATTTCATTTGCACTAATTATCGTATTCACCTCTGTTTGGTACGTAATTTTGAAAAATTACGCACAAAATTACAAACAACTAAATTTTTTTGACAAAATTATTCTCTGCTTACAGAGAAACAGAATAAATTAATTAGACCGATTTTACGCTCTTTTAAAAGTAATGAACTCACTGCTAAGTTCAATTTGATTGGAAATAGCTTTAGCGCAAAGAAGCTGGAAATTTTCGTTTCATCCATACACGTCTCATTCAGGATTATCAACTCGAAATAACTGTTACACTGTGCGATAAAAGATATTCATTTCCCTCGCTCGCAGTACGTACGTACATGAAATGTCGATATCTAATACGATACGTAGGTACATAAATATCGGCGGGGAAAATCGAGTCCAGTATTTTACGGAAACATTGCCTCTCGAACGGGTATCGATACCTCCAACTAACAGAATAACGACGTCGCGACTCTATTTTCATAAAGCACTCCGCGCTTCTATCTCGCTCTTGCGTCTATCTGTCTTTCCCATTTTTCAAAACGCGCATAAACAGAAAAAAATGGCCCTCTTTTTTCACGTCGCGCGATGTTTACGTTTTCGACATTTTTATTACTATCATTGAACGTCTGCGCGATCCACGCCACCACGGTGAAAAAGCGAAATATTTCTTGAGACTGCAGTATCTTTCATTGAGTTATGAAAACCTGCGAAATGGCGAAGCTATGAAGGTATTTGAAATAAAATTCAAGAGAGTTCTCTTTCAGAAATGTATTAAATACATTGTATAGATTTATTATCTGTTGCAACGATCTCCTCGATGCGAGAAAAATTAATATAAACTTACGTACTCTCGAAATCAGACGCAATTCGACGGACGATAGTGTTGAACCAGAGTAAAATTTCTGACAGTTGCAGCAATTCCGATGATCCTAAAAATCTGCTAACTAAATGTTGGCAACTCGAGGAGATGGCAGGATGTTAAAAGTATTGAAAATTTCGCGCGTTACGAGACTCGCTGTGAAACACTTTGGGTTTGAACCCTCGGTCACAATAATTTCCTTTGACACGAGATACTCAAATCATGGTTATTGAGTCCCACTAGTCGAACTTGCTTGTTCCGAGACCCGCAACTTCGATATCGGTTGTACCGAAAATTACAAGTTAACCGGCGAAGTGCACGGATCGCGTCGAACTTCAAATGGTGCGTGTCCAACTACATCGTTGGAAAATTGTAGATGGATATTCCCGAAGATTGTCCAACTTCACCAATCTACCATTTCCTACATCGAATTCTACTTTGACTTGTGCCGTGCGTTATTTACCTCTCAAATGTTTTCTACTTTATCAGGTAAACATTATTCGGTCTTTTTGTATTTCATTTTTTCCATAAATCTCAAATTTTGCGTCCCTAGTTAAGTTTAGTTTATTGAGTATTGGCAGTAAGAACGTCCATTAAATTAGCACTGATTAGGTACTAACGAGTAGTACTCGTCTGATATTATTAATTTAAATTGCTGAACTTTATTCATCGTCATTTCTCTTTGATTCTTCAAAACTCCCAAAGCCAACGTGCAAAGTAATACATCTAACATATCAAATTTTTATATTTGTCCACGCTAATAATGGAACTATAATATGAAATATAAAATTTACACGAGGAAGAGTAAAAAAAAAATCTACGCAGCAAATTACGAATCGTCACTGGACGAAATAACTTTTATCGTTCCACTGCGTTGCAGTTTCGTTTGAAGTACGACTTGCTGAAACGCTCAAAGAAACGATCAGTTACTTGATCGTAAAGTGAATGTTGCTTCGTCGATAAGGATTACCTGCGTTTCTGCCACTTGTATATCCCATTCGTCGTAGAACTAGTTACACCACCATACACCCAATAATTAATTGTCGCACAGCAATACGCCCGAGTTCAATTAGAACTCGTACTAGTTACACCCCCTCCCCCATACAAAGTAAATTATAACTTTTGACACGACCACGTAACGTTCGTTGCTCGAGTTGATAATTTGTTCGCGGCTAGTTATTATTGCGTAATTCGCCGGATTTCCGCCGCTGTGCCGCTGCGGTTCCCTTTTTATAATTCGCGGTAAGTAATTTTTGAGCAGCGCGCGAGCATCGGGATCAATAACGGAGCGTCGTTTCTTTGAGAAATTTTGGGCAGAGTTCTCGTAAATTTTACTTTGAACTTTGAACTTTGAATGTAATTGTTTTATTCTATTTTTATTTTATTATTAAATTGCAAGCGATGGGTGTTGTTAAAATATGACATAGAAGAAGAACATTCGTTCATTTCATCAATACGATTGACAGACAATGTTGGTACGATTTTACTTTCTTTGAGATTTTATTTCTCACAATAAAATACGAGGAAAACGTTAAGAAGTGTTAAATGTTACTTTCTCGTATCTCGAGTATAAGACGACTTTTAACCTCTAAAAATATCTACGAATCAAAGTTATCACGCGTCATTACCTACGCGGCTTCCCAAAAACGATGCGAATACTTGACACCGGTATAAACGAATATCGGATCGCTCAAAGACGCGCATTGAACCAGCGGTTCGCACAAGTCAAGCGAGAAATCAATTTCACGGACAACAAGAGTTGCATCGCCTGGCAAGTGAAAACGAGAAAAAGTCGATCTTCACTGTTCGGGGATTGATGGATTTCATTCTGATGACCACTGGGGAGTGGAAGAATGTCACAAAAGCTTCTCATTGGTCGATATTTGCATCGACTGTCGGAGTAGATGTGCTTCCGTCTGAAACGAAATGAAATGAAACGGGTGAAAGAAAAAAAAAGGAAGAAAATGGAAAGGAGAGACAGTGTAACGCGAGAAACAAAGGGCCTTCCACGTCGTTTTAAAGATTATGATTCGTGCGAAATTGATGAATCGCTCTCCTAATGTCGAGCATTAGTGTTGCTTCGACGTTATCTTTCATTCGCGAAACGCCACCTGTCGATGGCGAAAACCGCGGATGGGAAATGGAGCTGGAAAGTTGGCTCGTTTATGGAATTGTTTTGCGCTGAATATGGATTTCGCTGGAGGGGCTAAAATTGTTTTTTCCGTATCGAATATATTTGTAATTTTCCATCGATATTTTTGTTTTTTTTTTTTCGGTGGTTGGTAATTTGAATGCGCTTGTAAAAATATCTAATCGAATAAATTTGGAGTATTCGATTGCTACAGAGGAGAATTAATTTGGCAAATGTGTATTTAATGTTAGATACATGTTTATAAATTAGTTGCTCAAACTTGATTCTGAGAAATAGGCGAATATTTTGATATTAAATAAACTCTTTGATGCCTAACGTAATTGCTTCTCGGTACCTCTAAGTGAGATTTACAAACCCGAATACGAATTTAATTTCGTACTCGATTATCGGCATTCTTAATTTTCGTATCTGATATTTTGTACTGCACAATCGCTTCGCATCGCCAATGCAGAATTCCAAATTATAGACATGAATCTCTGCGAATGAACAATTATTGATCCCGTATTGATTGTTACAAATTCCAAGACCGTCGTTTAACAGCCTCGCCCTTCTCCGATTGTATATAAATCCGTGCAAATACGTGTAAATTACCTAGTAATTTTCTGTTTCAATTGATACAGCTCTCGGCCAGGTGATGCTCTACGTGGACGGCATGAATGGAGTGATGGAACACGGTCAGACGGTTCAGTGGTTATACACGTTAATAGCCAGCCGCTTCCGTTTAGTGGTGAAGACCGCGTTGAAACTGTTGCTGGTGTTCGTCGAGTACGTGGAGACGAACAGCCTGCTGCTGGTGAGAGCGGTCAGATCGGTCGATACGTCCAGGGGTATGATACCATGGACGAACGTGATGAAGCTGCTGAAGGATTACGACGCCGCCGACACGGAATTACTGATCTACGCGACGACGTTGGTCAACAAGTGTCTGAACGGTATACCGGACCAGGACACTTATTACGATCAGGTGGACTGTTTAGAGGAACAGGGGATCGAGGGCATCATCCAGAGGTACATGTCGAAACAGGGCACCGATCTCGATCTACTCAGGCAGTTCCAGATCTACGAAGCCGTGTTACACCACGAGGACGGGAACGATAGGGGCTCGCCTATTCGTCAGCTGGACGATAACATCAGGTATCGATTCGAGGTGGCTCAGTCTAGTCGCTTCGTTTGCCTTTTGACGCGATGTTTAACAACGTTGCTGTTGATCTTGTTCGCTGTATTACCATCTGTGAGCTGCAAGTTGTTGCGGGATTAGCTGCAGATAGAAACCTTCGAAGGACAGATTTGAAATGCGATCTTACGATTAATAATTCTTCAGAAACTATCGCTCTAGCGATAAAAATATTTTTTTCTTTGAGAATTGCAATTGCGTAAAAGTTTTGTGCTGTCAGTTTTATCGATCTTTATATGCTACGTCTTCTGTCCGACAGAGACAAAAAAATTTTTGCATTAATTCTGTGGAATCTTTGTAAAATGAACAATTGATTTGAAGTGCATCTTTCTCAAAAATTATGTTCCAAGATATTGTACAATTAATATTACATTCCATGTTTCCTTATACTTTTAAAAATTATAATAATATAGAAATTTACGTTTATCTTTATAAATGAATGTAATTAAATAATCCATGCTCTTGGAACATAGTTTTTGAAGAAAAATGTTCGTTTTCAAAAGATATAACGCGATATAAGACCGAGCGATGAAAGCAAACGATCCTCTTGTGTACGCAGTAGTATAACCATCGGATTATTCGGACGAAATCGCGGGCATGTGTTTGGATTAGCGCCTAATTTTCGTTTTGCCAGAATAAATTTCAAGTTCCATAGTAATATTCCTTTTATTATTTGTATGTTCACTCGTTAAGGAATGAGGAAAAATGTACAAGTTATTTATTCAAGATTTAAAATGAATTTTTCAGTCGATATGTTGCGACGATAGTGTTATGTATTATCTTTTCTTTTAACGTATGAACAATCACGTTGTTGCACGGAAATCCGTTCTTCCTAGACGTGATAATAAATGGCGCTTCTAAGCGATCGATTGGTTATCGCGTGGTGGATGAAACAAATTGAGAACAAGACATTCGTCATTCTAGGTCGCGTTCGTGCGAAAAAGTCAGTTGTTCTGAACTGGAGTACAATCGTTAGTTTGTTTCTACCTATAATTATAATTGTCATACAGTGACAACATTTTAAAGCTTCGAAAGTCAGACGTGTGCTTTAAATAATTCCATGACTAGAGATAACGGTCTAACGACAAAATGTTATTTGATTGACGAGTATTACCACTGGTACGAGTGATCGTAAGTAGTGCGAATCAACGACCGACGAACGTACAAACTCGAAAATAGAAACTCGACCGAACAAAATTTCAGACTTACAACGACGACGAAACACGAGGCTGGCGAACGTAATAATTCACTGAGAAACACTTTCCTCCCGCAGGAAGACGCTACGGAACCGGAAGTCCCTGGTAGATTCTCACGAACGGCGAAAATCCCGGCGACACTCGACAGGCACGTCTCCATTGTCGATGTCCTTGAACGCGCGTCTAAGTCCGCGGCTCAACCACTCGTTGGGTATAAGCTCTCTGAACAACACGCTAAACTCGAGTTTACCCGACGACGACGACGAATCGAGCAGCTCCCAAAGTTCGCAGGGTCATCTCGGCGAGGTTCAACTGAATGGAGGCAGTTACAAGGAGAACAAAGGTGAACCATCCACGTTATCTCGCCTTTGAACTTTTTCTCTTTTTAGACTGGTGCTGATCATCAGTGGAGTCTTCGTCGATAATATTCTGGAATATTGAAACACAAATGGCGCGTAACATTCCATTATCGATTTTTGTGCATTTTTATATTTCTAGTTACGAACGTAACTAGAGAGTATATCAGTTATTACGTTCTTTAGTTACTTATTGCGATCAGCACACAGTCCTTTAGACACGGATCATTCTCTCAATAGTTTGGACGAAATGAACGACACGTTCGAAATTCGTGTAAATCGCGTATATGCACTTGTTTCATCAATTCCATTAAACGTAACAAACGAGCACGAGTATGATCGAACAGGCGTTCCGTTCGTTCGGTCTAAACACGCCGTGTGACGCAAATGCAGTAGTTGAAAACCGCGTACGCAAAAATAGAAACTTCTCCATTGTATCTATACAAATGTGTCTGACGCGAGTGACATGCATGCTTCGGACGCTTATAGGAAATTCCCGCCTTTATCTCGAGCGAGACACATTTTCGCTTTCGTTCAGCGTGCGCACAGACGCGCGTCGTAGCTGATCGCGCTCGTTAACGATTCGACCGCGCGATGAATACGAACTTCGCGACGCCCACGAGCGACGATTTCCGCGTTAACGGATCGTCCCTCTCTCCTCGGGAAAGAGAAAGAGAGAGAAAGAGAGACAGAGACCTTGCGATTTTCAGTTCCCCCGTGCGTTTCGTTGCGGATGCAACACGCGGCCAACGCGAACTGCCCGCCAGAGACCGGAGCAAAAAGCAGTAGTAGTTTCACTCCGAAGGGGGCCGTGATTGAGTACGTTTGACCCGGAGCGCGTCGCGGAAAACGGGCAGCGCGGGTCAAGTACGTCGCCGTGAACCCGGCTTCGTTCACCGGAAACGGAACGTCGATGTCGTCGCGGCCATGAGCAGCAGTCGGTCATGGTTTCGCGTGGTTTTCACGTTTTCACCGCTTTCTGTGCACGAGGATATCGTCTTCTGACGCGCTGCACATTGTAATCTTGTAATTTCACTTCGTCACGTTTTCACGTTGGTGTAATTTTCCGTTGTTTGCATGCATTTTCACGAATGGATGTTACGTGTGTTGTACACTTTTGTAACTTTATTTTAATTCGTTTGGGTTTTGTTGGTACGATTTTTCAGCCGTTTGCGTTCGTTAGATGTTAGTTGAATATCGGGGAAATGATTTATATTTCAGATATATTCCTGTTTATTATAAATTTCGCTACAAAATTTCTAAATCTTCACGCACACTGTTTAGTATTTTTCCATTAAATTCCAACAATTTTCAATTTTCATTTGCTTCTCTGGTATTCTCCTCCTTCGTGTATCTCCAAATCGGTGGGTTTTCATGCATTTGTAGAAAATTAGAAATTGGGACAATCTGGTAACGTCAAAAATTCACGCATCGTTGCATGAAACACAGATCTCCGAGCGAAATCTGTTTCTTCGGTCGCGTTCGTAAAAATTTCACTCTGCGTTGAAACGATCGGCAATCACCGTACAAAACTTACGATTGAACGCAATTTGGCCGAACGACAAAAGTCAAAACGACGTGATATCTGTACGTTGAGTGAAGCATGCGAAACGTCAAATTTCCCATTCGGTTCCGCCGGCGGCGGAGAAATGCATGGAATAAATCGAGGATACCCGGCGTTGAGCGCCACGGGTCGACGAAATAATTGATACACGGTGTATTTTCGGCGCAAGCGTGAACCGCGGCGAAGGAATGACACGCGTGACGAGCAGAATTTATTGCGACTGTCGTCGGGGGACGTTTCGATTCGTATCGCCGCCGATAAATCAAAATGAAAGTTCGAAACCGTGTCGTTCGATTCGTACTCGCGGACGAATACGATGGCGCGCGATAAGCGGCCGTCCGGTGTCGCGCGGTCGCGCTCGCGGTAAATAGTAAATTATAGTTCGACGCGGAAAATGATCGAGCGGCGCGTGTGTATATACGGGGCCAGGAAAGAAGTGATTTATTGCGGCTTTCAGTGGACGTTGGCGTGACACCGGCGTTAAGACGTCGAAGGGAACGAGCCGAGAGGCAGAGGAGCTTTATCAGGGAGCAGCAAGAGGCCACGGCGAATATGCGAGCATCCGTCGTACCCTCGGACGATCAGGAAAGTCAGTAAATTGATCATCCTCGTTTTAACGTCACCGTTGATCAGCTCAATCATGGGAATTTCGTTTAACGCGTTCACTGCTCCAGCGATTTTTTTTTTTTTTCATTCGCGTTCTCGTCTCTTTGTTGCTTTATAATTTCTTGTTATTCTCATTATATTTGTATTTTGTTATATACGTTTACATTATTCGCTTATATCGCGTTGAGAAACTTACATTGTTGGGAAATTACCATTTTCAGATTAGAACTTAGTTAATTTACATTAAATTGATTTACCTTTAAGATTAAATTAATTTATTTGGCAACTGATAACTCTTGTAACTTTAAAGATTAGTTAATACAGTAATATAGTAACTTTTCTGCAAATATAGCTGGAGAAATAGTTGAACGTGTACAGGTATAATAACACGCAGTGAACGTGTTATCGTATTAGCTATAAGTGTATCGTTAACACATTGGCGTATTAAAGTGGAAAATTACGTTTCTTGAATTAAGGTTTGAAGAGTCTGTTTCACATAGCACGCATTATCTTTTACATCGTTTGTTATTATAAATTTGAATAAATGCAAAATAATCTGCTTGATCTATCTGACTCAAATTTTTGAAATTATATATTTTTGGTCTTTAAATTTTCGCGAGATTCTGGAATGGAGTTTTAATTTGCAGTCTTTAATTGAACACTTGCGAAACCACGGGCTTCATAATGAATATTTATGAAAGAACACGAGGAATTAAAATGTTATTAAAAAGATGTGAATCTGTGAGATTTCCAGACAAAGGCAAGAGAGTTGAGAAAGATATAACGAGGTTAGGTCAAGGTTGTAAAACTTGGTATATCGGCAGGAAGTAATCGATACACGCAATTTATGAGACACACGCTGCTATAATCCTGTCTTAAACACCCTATATTGGTTATAACGGTCGATTGTATAAGCTTATCAGATAATTAATTCTCAAAAACTGTTACAGGTCCGGTTTGTTGGAACCTGTTTAAAAATTATTAATTTCACTTCAGTTACATTTATCACAGACTCATTAAATATTTCCATTGAGATTTTATATCAAACAATTAAATCTGGAACTTTGTTAAAAGAATTTCACATTTTTAGTCGATAAAAAATTATAAACGCCGATGAATTGTGAACTCGATGTCGTTGCATCGTTTTAACTCGTCGGAAACCCATGTTCACAGTCGTACAAATTCACCGAGCTTTTAAAGATGTTTGTGCACAGTTTTCACGGGTTGTTTGAAGTTTCTCTCGACTAGTTTCTCGGATGGTAGTTGGAGGATCAGTTTCTGTTTGCATTTTTAAGCGTTCTTCATCAAACCTACGCTCTCGATTCTCTTTTAGACTTGGCGAACATCGACTCTCGGATTTCCTTTTCGTGTAAAACATTGTCAATCAAAAATTCAACGAGAGAAATTACCACGTTCCTGAACAAGGTCCTTAAGACAATTTATTGGAAGCAAAATTACGAGATCGAATGAATCTCGACTCGCACCGAGTATCAATAACAATGTTCTTTATAATTATTATTCCATAGATTTTTTTACAAATTTCCTAAGATTTTTACTGTTTGTAATAAAATATTAACTTCTGAATCGAGCATCTCACACGCAACAGTCCGATACTTGCCAAAGAAAGTCGGTGCGATACACGTATAGCCAAACTTCTATCTCCAACTCCAAACAAGTTATCCAATCCGTGTAGTAATAGCAACATAAGGGCAGCAATAACTTAATTAATCGCAAATAATCGAACGGATTTCCCGTTGGCGAAGGTCCCTACGCGACGAACGGGCTGCGTTACACGAACGGCACGTCGTACGAAAGGAACGCGGACTCGCCGTCGAATAAATTGTCCAGGACGAACAGCAGGAAGGACTTGACGCCGCTGATGAATGCCGCGAATAAGCTGGACTCCGAAGAGAAGAAACCATGGTACGGCAAGAGTCCCGACGAGGGTGTCGAGTGCGACGAGGGTAATCACACCGACGAGGATGAGGATCGTCGAGTGGTTCTACAACTGAAGAGGGAAGGAACCGTTAAGGATCTCACACAAAAGCTGGCCGCTCAAAATCTTATACCGAGCAGCCCGGTCGAGGAGAAGGTTTCCAGGTAATTTCGCACGACACGTGGAAAGATTATGACTAAATTCCAAATTCATTCATTGTTGTGTGATGTCTGTTATAAAGCTGCGATATCCTCGCGTCATTGAGTTATTGTTCAATACGTAGACGTTTGTGCGTTTGTCACGTAACGAAATCAAATACACACTATGGGACGAACTATATATTATACATACTTATAAAATATGAAAGTAATTAATCTATATTTTCGACAAACAATCAGAATACGCTAAAATATCTTGGGAGAACAAAATCACGCAGTCATACTGGTATTCCAAGTGCTTAACCTCTTCACGCACGTCGAGAATTTTTTGTTCCAAATTGCAACATTTTCTCAGTTTTAAGTATATTTAAATGTAACTCAGCAAAGTAAGTGATAAGTTTATTACTTTTTAATAATTTCTATTCAGTGATATCATACCGAAGAGTTCAAAAGAAATTCGAAAGCGACGAATTATTGTATACGGTTCGGTCACTCGTTATGGTCCGCGAACCAATTGCTAGCACAAAGGGTCAATACACACGTGGAACGTGCATTCAAACTTTTGACCTATTGTACGTACGTCGCGAAAAGAGACACGAATCCTCGAATTCCGAATCCTTTGACTGAGACTTTTCTGAGAATCTTCGTCTGTTTTGTCCCTCAGGATAGGAGATATGAGCGGCCTGATCTCGAAGGCGAAGGAGGGTCTGGCCAAATCGAAATCGAAGGCGGACGTGCTGAAGTCGCCGACCGGTGACAGCCTGCCGAAGCTGCAGGAGGCGAAAAAATCGGAGAACGAGCTTCACTGGGAGGAGCTTGTCAAGAAGCTGAAACGGCCGCTGGAACTTTGCGACCTCGACTTCACCGATCTGAACTCCGACGACGAAGTCGACGTACTCGGGCCGGTGAACGTGACCAACGGTATACCGCCGCCACCGCCGCCCATGGTGCCGACTGCCGGCGGTGTACGAGCACCGCCGCCGCCGCCTTTGGGAGCTAGGTTGCCGCCGCCGGTGCCACAGGCGCCTCCGCCGTTGTTCGGTGTGAATCTCAAGTTACCGAGATCGCCGGCCGCCGTTGCCGACTCGGGCAACATGCCGAAGAGCCCGCCGCCGGCCTTCACCAAGAAGAGCAAAAAGACGGTGAAGCTGTTCTGGAAGGAGGTCAGGGATGATCCCATCATACTGTCGAGGCTCGACAAAAACAAGATGATATGGGACGAGCTGTCGCCGGTACCTGTTGACACGCAGAAGCTCGAGCACCTGTTCGAGAGCCGCGCCAAGGATCTCATCACGAAGGTGAGCAGGCTCTTTCGTTCTTTCAAGCTTCGATCGTTGCTCCTTCCTTGCGAGGGTTTGCTCGCTCTCTCTCTCTCTCTCTCTCTCTCTCTCTCTCTCTCTCTCTCTGTGCGTGGTTACGCTCGGTGGTAGTGGTTCTTGGTTCGTGGGCGGGAGTAGGATTTTACGTTCCTTCGTTCGTGCTCGGTGTACGGTGTTTCGCGGGAATATTTGGATGTTATAGGAAAATTTTTGAAATATATTTTATGCGTGTGTGTTGTATCAAGTTCTTTTTGGAATTTTAATGAAAGACATCGTGATTATGTCACGAATTCGTTCAAGTCTGTTTTTTAAAATACGTTCGAGTATTTGAAATTTCTTTTAAATCGTATTGTGTTGCATAAATTGTTACGAAATAACGTTGAATATTTTAAATTGAATGAAGAAAATCTAAGGTAATAATAACAATGATAGTAAATAATTTTACAAGTTAGCAAACAAAAAGAAATAATTTTCGCATTTTGCCAACGTAATCGTACCAGATGAGTCTCGCTGCAATGCTATTTAAAACGTTTAAAAATGATTTCTGACGACTTACACACACGCGCGCGCGCGCGCGCGCATGTTCATAAAATGTTTCCACAAGTGTCCAAATACTTTCGTGAGTCACTGCCGCGTCCAGCGTCGAGTACATACAACGATGTTTGCTTCTCAGATAAAGGGGAAAAGTAAATTTTAAAGTGTAAGTAAAGGCACGACCGAACCATCCAAAAATTTAAAATAAAGAAAAAAAGCGAACGTAATTTAAGAATAGCACCTGGCGTTAAGCGTAGCCTCCTCATGTGGGAAAAACATTTGTCCATGGTATATAACACGGAAATGATTAATACACTTCGTCTGTGTACACTCTCGTTTGTTGTATGTATGGAACAATTTTGTTGGTGAATACTAAACAAAACAAAGGCCTAACACAGCGTAACTATAATAACATCACAACAACTCCATCATAGGGAACACCAGCTATTCTCAGATCAATTCGGTCTCTCGCGTTCGCTTTGAAATCACTCTCTCAGGTCAAACACACCGTGTACAAAAGAACAATGCCAGTTCATCGCCGGCGGTTTCTGCAAACGCAAAGCGACCGAAAACTATTTCAACTATTCAACCATCGAACCTGATATTACGAATACCTCTCTCGCCAGCAAGAAAAGAAAAAAGAGAGACAGTAATTGAATTTCCATCGAGCTTCGAAACTTCGTCATTTTTCAACGATATCTCGAGTTTCGCGTTACGCACCTTACGGTTCTTGGTGGTTCGCGGTTTTCGCGAAATTCCATCGCGCAAGACAGGGAATTTAATTACCGCGATGTCTGTTCGATGGAAAAAGCGACACCTATCCCATGAATCTCGCGGTTTTTCCCACCTTCGTTTCATCGTCGTTGCCGTTCGTCATTTGCGGACAACGCCCGATCCTTGAGGCGTACGTGGCGTAGAGGGTGATCCACTCGGCATCCTGGAGGTGCCCTCCTCGCTTGCCTCCGCCGCGCGCGAGAAGCTTTTCATCGCGCGGAAATTCCACAGGCGGCCTATTCACCATCCAGAATACACAAAGCTACGCGACTGGTTAACCGGTCGGGTTGGTTCGGCCCAGATTAAAGGAGACGAGCCCTTTAAAGCGGTCTTTGAACAGTCAAGCGGCCGTTGGTTTTTGGAACGTTTGATTCTTGATTCCGAGAGTCTTTTTTTTTGGGGATCTGCGGTTCCGAAAGTCGATGCGGATGTTGCGCTTTTCCTTTTAAGTTTCACTCAAGGTACGCAAGACTGAAGAAAATTGAAAATTTCGCGATAAAAGTGATCTGCTATATTCGTCGCTTTATAAACTCACGATCGAGTCTAGACTTTGTTTTCGAATCCCAAACGCAAGAATTGTCCGCGCCCGAAAGGAATAAATATTCAAGTCTGTTTATCGTGTGAAAATACAATCTTCTCTTTTCACCCGGAATTGCATTTAATTCATGACCCGTTGCTTTAATTAGCAAACATTCGCCGAAATTTCCCATCCGGCTATTATCCAATTCCGAGAAACTTCTCCCCCCTCCCCTGCAATTCCAGCACGCCAGTAATTATTGTCTCGTTAACTCCCCCCCCCCCTCCTCCCTCAGTCGAGAATCCCTCCTTTCTTCTTTTTTCTTCCAAACAGTTTCTTTCGAGACACGTTTGAATAAAGAATACTAGCCACGGTGCCAAGCGTTGAACAAATCGGAGGAACGTTTCCAGGCTCGGAATGGAGCGTTGCGAATTGCATTAAATGCACGGTTCCTCCTCGCTTCTCATCTTCTTTTTTTGTCTTCTTCTCTCTCTTCTCTCTCTCTCTCTCTCTTTCTACCTTTTTCGTACGTGTCGCGGCGATAACGGAAGGAATTAAAGGCTCGACGAACTCCCGTTTCGCCTGTCTTCTTTTTTTCTCTTCTCGTCTTCCTTCCTCCGGCCGTTGAAATCACAGGGCACCGGTCCGAACGTTCTCGCGTTCAGACGTTTTAACCGTGGTACACGGACCACGGTGTTTCAAAGGGAATTTTAAAGGATCGAGGATAGTTGGCCACCGCCGTGCAACAACGGACGACGCATTTCGGGTGCACTGCTTAAGATAATGAGAGAATCTCGTCACCGGTGAATGAATCGGCTGTCGGATTCTGCTGAGAGAGTGTTTAGAGCGAAAGAGATTTCCTTTCTTTGTTGGATACGAGTTTGGAAAGGGATTTTTCCAAAGAATGGAAAGTTCGTTTCCATTTGCATTTAATGATAAATTTCAATGATTGAGATTGAATCTTTAAAGCGGCAAAAACTCTGTGTAAATAGTAAAGAACTGAAACTGAAGTTGCAATTGTTAGGTTACCATTTGAATTATAGAAATGCATTGGGAAATGATTTAAAGTATCTAATATTGTTTATGGATCATCGTCTAGCGAAGCTTGTGATAAATCTGTATTCTTTGTTTAAGATCTTTATTTTCCTGTTTTAAACTATGTACGTATTTATATTTATCATTCCGAAAAAGATAAGCCGAAATCTCATCCAAGCACACCTCTGTAGAGTTATTTAATAATGCAAGTTCTTTGAACTTTCTCTCTCTGTTCCTTGACAATAAACTCGCATATTTTAAGAACGAAGCAAACACTCTCGCTTGCTGAATATTGCAGTCCTCGAAATTTCATTTGAGTCGAATTATGAACAGAGGCGTTTTAGATTCTAGAAATACTAGGTACCAATGAGTCTTTCATTTGACGCAATATTCTATTCTATTCTCACGATTTTTAGAATTTTTATAAGTACAATCGAAAGAAGCAATCTCTGAGAAAAATATTGAAACGAGTACATCATACTTTAGATATATTTTGTATATTTTTTCATACCGTGTGCACTCTATTCGTTTCTGCAGGTCTTGTTATTTGTTTAGCTTCTTAGATCTTATACATTGTAACATTCTGTGTAATCTTTTATTCTTATACATACTTATAAAATACACTGACGAAGTTTAGTAGATATTTGTAATTTACATGTTTCCGCAATTTTAAATGTACAAACATTCGCATTCCCGCTCAAAGGACTTGGAATAAACGCCACGTGTGTCTCAAAAGAAGACAAAGTCAAATGATGTTTTATGCAGCGAAGAATTTTATTAGCTACGGTAAATATTCCCAAAAGGCAGCCCTGAGACTTTCAAAAGTTAAATGGATATTCCTCGAGCAGTTCGACCGTCTGCGAATAAGAACGAATTCGTTCGTTTGTTCCGAACAAACAATCGGTCGGGCAGATTCACGCGCGTCTGATTCACCGGATGCCTTTGACACGGATTATGCGTTTCATCCGGCGCCGTTCGCAGCTTTACCCTAAACGGCTTTATTTTCGATCGTGTACAGGACAGCAGCAACCGGGTCGTTTGTCGCGGTGCCGCGGAATCCTCGCGGATCTCTCGATCCCTACGGGGGCTTTCGTGTTTCCAGCGAGCGAAGGTGAAAGAAGGGGAAAGAAGGAGGTTCGCCGAAGCTTTAAGAGGATAAAAATCCCGTTGCTCGTTTTTATTCCTTTTTCACCCCATCTTTGCCTTTCGTTCGACGTTTTCACGCGTGATCCTCGTACGATTTCCCGACTTGATAAATAGATTGTCTCGCGGCTGCTGTCAGTACGTTGATACGACGAGCGCTGTGAATTTTGGCTCTCCTTGCTTTTCCTGCTAAAGTAAATTCATTGAGATTCGGAAATTTTCTTGCACTATGTGCCAAGTGTGGTTGATATCTTCTGAGTGATTTTATGATAAATAGAAATATAGGTAATGAATAGAAAATGTTTGGAAATTTATCGAGTGCAGAAGAGAGAGTAATCGATATTTTATATTTACGCAATACGTGCGAAAATCGGTCAAATATGTGGAACAAAATTTTCCACAAGACACTTCTTTTCTGAGAGAATTCAATTTAGAAATCTGTCAAGTCTACCAACAACAAGCTAACTCTAGTGAATTCCAAAAAAAAAAGAAATTTTAAATATCTATATATCAATCGTATCATTTTGTCACGTCTTACGTATACCTTTAATTAATGTCAATTTTCAATTAGTTCTTAGATTTTATCAAGGTTATTAGACGATACTTACTCGTACACTACTCGTCTTGGTTAATATTCCGCCGCCTCAACGTCGTGACATTGTTTGCATCGCATCGTAAAGGGGTGAAAGTTCCTCGGGCAAAGTTCTTCAGAGCTCTACCCAGGCCAGGCCGGGCTTCCGTTTTTCTTCGAGCTCGCTACCAAGGAAAATAGAAAGTATTACGCAGTCGGTCAGCTACGAATGTCAACGAGCTCGAGGAAATTCAAGTTTCTGGCCTGATTTACCTTCTTCCCACGTCCCGTTGTTCCGTTTTCAGTTTCTTCTTCTTCGGTTGGTATTCCGCTCGACTTTAGCGAACTTGTTGACTCGATCTGAAAGAAATCTACTGTTCCTTTCACTGTGAAAATGTTTGCTCCTTTTAATTGCAATCGATGTAACAACGACGAAATTTTTGTGAACAAGCGACAGAATCTAAATACAATGTGCAATATCACGAGTGCAATATCAGCATGCTCGAAAGTCGCAAAGTTAGAAGCAGCTTTGAATGGACTTTAATTCAACGAATAAACTCTCCTCACATTTTTTCCCGATTATTGCTCAATCGTACATTTATAGATTATCCGTTCGCGTCGAATGGTGTTTATTGTTGTAAAAATTTCGCAACGCCGGAACGAACTAGCCAGGTGGAGAAATTCGCTGGGAATTGGACGAGTTGTGCGTGTTAGAAGTACGACGGCGTGTGTTCCTGACAATTTATTAAATTTACGCGCTCCTTGCTATAAAAAGGCTGCCTCTAGCCGACCGGTGGCGCTATCGAATTTCATCGAATAAATTTCACCGAACGGAACAGAAATGGCCGCGCGTATGTCCCTATTTTCGCCCTTCGCAAATCCTTTCCACCGCGTTCGAATCGCGAGCACCGCGTAAATTCTCCGGCAAACACCGGCGCAGTATGGAAGCCGAGCCCGTGAAATCGGTAATATCTCGTGCGAAATTATTATTCCTTATCCGAGTGGCGGGCAATGGCGCGCGGTGCCAGGTATTTCCAGACGGCTGCGTCGAATTTCTGATTCCGCGCGTGTTTTAATTAATTGCTTGTCTTTTTACTTGGCTGGAATCTCTTGAATTCCTTTTTCAAAATATTTTGGCACGACGACGACGATGACAAAAATATTACTCTTCACTACGTATCCTTTCCATTCACATATTTAATTAATACGAGTCCGAGTTACAATAAATTTTACAATAATTTTCAATCAAAATAATTAAAATTAACGATACAGAATAATTAATAATTACAAAATAATTAAATTACAAGCACTGAATTTCTTTTCTTTCGTTATTATTTTGTACTTTGTTCTCCTAAATTTACTCTTAATCGCAGAAAATTAATGAAATACAGTTTCATCGTTAATTTTAATATTTTAAACTCCTTTGCTCGCACTAAGCATTTATAAAATGGAAGTATAAAGAGTGTAATACTTCAAGTTTTTTAATTATTGAGAAGACAGTCGTTCCGTGAAAGTCTTTTTCGCGATATTGCGAATAAACATTAACTTCCATTTCAATCGTGGAGATTTGCTTTGAATCGGTCTTGAATATCGACGAATCGCTGGAAAAAAGGATGAAACGATTATTCTGCAAAGTAGAAATACGTATTTGGAAATATCAGATTCCGGTGCGTTCGTATGTTTTTCTTCGTTCACTTCGCAGTATCTTTCTTTTTTTTTCTGAATAGAAATTGTTTCTTCTCTCGACGAAGTTTCTTCTGCTTCGACAAAAACTTTTCGACATTTCGAAAATTGCAGATATTTATGAAAAATGTTTTCTTTTATTCACTTTGAGAAATGTATTTCCATTAACACGTGTTATTTTTATTCATAATTTTTGTTCGCAATTTCAAACGAGGAGATATCTTATCATAGAATTTCATATTAAATTACTTTTCAGGGATTACGATTCCATCAAGTATTCCTAATAAAATAGCACATATTGTACAAATGGATGTTAAAACGAACACGTGCTGTTTCATTTTGAATTTAAAATATCTGACATCTTTTCGCGAGTATAGAGTATTTCCCTTCATAATAAATTGAACGAAATCATCCGTCAGATATTAATTCTCGTTCGTCTTATTTTCTTATATATCAACAGTCTTACACTGCAATAATTCTTTATGTAATTTAAAACTACTGTGTTTTAAATTATCGTTGTTTCTCGTTCGAAACAAAATCTCCGTTTCCGGTAGTTTAATGCTCGAGCATTGATTTAACGATTTTTTTCGCGTACCGGACGATATCGACCATGTGCCTCGAACCATCATTTTTACGTCGCTGAAAGATTCAAACGCGAACGACTGGCCCGTCACTAATTGCTGGCGTAATTACACGTCCAGCTTATCGACTTTGCCCACTCGCATCTACCGCGTTTTGAATCGCGTCGCGAGCCAATGGACACGCCGGCACATAACGCGGCGTCGCTTCTTCAGACGCCTTCGTTCCGCGTTCCTTCCACCCCTTTTCTTTCGTCGTGCTTTCTCCGAGCCCCTTCTTTTTTTTTCGGCCCTTTTTGTCAAGCCCGGCTCCTTTGAACTTTTACATCCAGCTCTCGGAGTCCGGCAATAATTAGTGCCGGGTAAAGAGTCCGTCGAGACTTCCGTCAAGACGAGAGAGAGAGAGAGAGAGAGAGAGAAAAAGATTGGAGGACTGGGACAAGCTGGAGCGAAAATTTTGAAAATTTTCGATTTTGTTAACCACCCTTGGTTTTGATATTTTTCTCTCTCTTTTTTTTTAAGACGATTTAATGAAGCTCGATGGATACGCGATTGTTTGTCGCTCAGACAGAGTTCAATAACACGCTGACTGTCATTTTTACCACTTTTGTTCTTGTTCTATACTGCTATAACACAGTATAGTAGTGAGCATATAAATATGGCAGTGTGTATTTCGAGTAACTATTTCAGTTTATTATTTGTTGAAAAAGAAACTGTTGGTAGCATTCGTGTTAATTAATAGAACTGAATGATAGCTCGACTCTAGCTACGCGTTTCTAAGTAGAGCAAGCGTACGACCGTACTGTATCAGACATATCTCACTACTTATAGCAGCGATCTATATACAGATTTCTAAATACATTACTTGCGACAATTAACAAGGTTTGAAAAGTGTATTTTTCCTCGTTTGAGGAGCTGCAAGTCGATCTATATGCTAATTGTTTATTTATTCTATCATATAAAAATTTTATTTTTCCAATTTTGTAACGTATACTTACACACTTCTGATATCTTTAAGTAGCACAAATATAGGATAGCTACTAAATTTTTATTTTCGAGGTACAATTAATAATTTAATTAAATTGAATTTTGTCATAATGAATAGTATATACTGTTTCTGTTTATATGCTTGCTAATATATCTAGATACATATTTAGTGTATACTCTTGATGGCATTCGACGTTTTACGTAATTTCTTTGCAAATTACCATTCATTCTGTTACAACTAAATTATACAGATAAATTTGCCCAAACACAAGTTTTACGAACTGATCACAATGATAAAATTCTTCCACCAAGAATACAACAGTACATATTTACGAACACACATTTTATTTTTAATTCTTCTCGACATTCCTCGCAAAATCCACTAAATCGGGAAACATTCCATTTGTTATGTTATTCCATATTAACGAGATCGATTATCTGGAAAATTAGTGGCTGCTCTATGGGAAAAATATCATTTTCAAGTTTCCATGATTAAAATGATAAATACTTGGATATAGTTCCAATGATTCGTCGTGAAAATGAAAAGGAGAAAAGGAACGCTTGGAGGAAGTAACGTATTTTCGTGTTGCATCGTGTTAAACAAGCCCTTGCCATGAGCGAAACAATCATGCACACGAACGATTACGATCTCTACGCGTATAATATAATATTACAGGCTCGGTTAGTCTAATGAAGGAACTTTAACAATAACACATTGTAAATTAATACCGGACGCGCAACGGTAATGAAATATCATGATGATGATGATGATGATGATGATGATGATGATGATGATGATAATAACAATAATAATAATAATACGGTGAATAGTGGTTGGTGATGGTGGTGTAATGCAATACGACTAATCTTTTCTTGTATTATTTACAATATTCTTGGTGCTCGCACGAAAAATGAACGAAATGGCATGCTGGAATTTTACAGGAGGTGAGTCCTAATTTCTTAACTTCGCTTAACTTCGACGATTTTTGCTAACTCCGTACTTTGCCTCTGCACGCCTTTTTTCCATTTCTTTGCGCACTTTTCTTTCAGCGAAAGTTCCGAGACCGTTCGCGCTTCGATTTGGCTGAAGTTTCAAAAAACAAAAAACAAAAGAAAGAAAAAGACACAGATTTCTTTCAGGCGAAAATAATGGTTACGAGAACATAATTACTCAATCTATAGACAAGGATCTACAGACACGATCTATAAAACGTGTAATATCGATACTGTGCACTATTTGTAACGTTGAGTATACATGATTCTATTCGTATTTGATTCTTTCTCGTAAGTATTGTTTCTACCTGAAGGCAACTCATTTCTAATCGTGTCGTACATTTTCAATTTCTTGCTCTCTTTTGACGTTAAAGACACGTCTCACGTTTGAATAAAATGTAAAAACGTACGTATAAATTTTATGTCACACACACCCCCTCAGAACGTTGTAACTTCCCTTTGTCTCTCAATGCGAAAGTCAGAATTACACGATCTCGTGAAATTGAATCTGGGCCGAATCAACCATCCTGTCTCTTCTTCTCCTTTCTTATTTCATTTATTTGGTTTCTCCCTGAATTTTCGTTCCTTTTTCATTTAACGCTTGATACTAACGAAAGAGAGAGGAATGTAAATTCATTTGCACACTGCCGCGATCGCTGAAACAATATTATCCGTTGCGTGTACGTCTGCCACTCTAATTCCACGCAGATTGTTAATTGCTAATTGGCTTCTTCTTCGAGTGGTTATTCCGAGTGATTAATCTCGGCGTATAGCCATCGCATCTGCCACTTCACCGCTAATTATAACGCCCCCTTTTTCGATTTCTCTCCGCTTCGCTTCTGTTTACCCTTCCGCGTAATTTACAGCGATAACTGTAACAGTAATCGATGTTTGCTCTGAACTCGTTCTACTAATTCCCATTTTCGGTGGCGGCGGTGCACGATATTTTTATTATTATTTCGCCGATTGATCCGCAAGCGAATGCAAACACGTTCTCACCGCATTTCCATCCACTTGCGCGAGCTTCCGCCTCCCGTTTCCTCGGCGGGCAAATATTTGCGCTGCACCTCATTGTTAATATAGAAAATTTCAGCCGGCGATCCGTGTCTTTCGCTTTCGCCTTTCTCCATTTTGTAATATCACCATTCGTGCACGGTGTTGAGAGTAAATTTCATGACTTTTTTTTCTTTCTTTTCTTTTTTTTTTTTTTTTTTTTTTTTTTTTTGAGTGTGTTCGAACGTGACCGTCGAGCATCTTTCAAGCTGTATCATGGAGGATCGTTGTCTATCGTTGTTGTCTAACTTGTTGATTTTTGTCGTCGAATAGAAGCAGCAAGAGATGAACAAGAACAAGGAGATCATCGTGCTGGACCATAAACGATCGAACGCCATCAACATCGGGATGACCAAGCTGCCTCCGCCGAGATCTATCAAGACGGCCATCTTGAAAATGGACGCGACCATCATGAACAGAGAGGGTATCGAGGTAACATCGCGTAATTTTCTCTTTTTCCCATTTCGTTTATTTAACTGTAATGCTTACAGTAGCTCGAGTAGTTCGATAATTATACTTCTGAGTTATATAGTAGTGGCGAGTTTATTTTCTTCTTCGTAATAATCTGTCTTCTTTGTTGCGAGAGTAACTTGGAACTTTCCTGCAAAGTTACGGAGGAATAAGTTGCACGAATAAAATACGCGACTTATTTCCTCCGTGAAGGAACGTTATTACTGCGAGAATATTATTTTCACAAAGTTACGGTTATGAAAGTTACACGAACAAACTGCGACTTGTATTCTTCGTAAAAAGTATTGTTATTTAATTAGCGACGCTATTGCCAGACTACGGATTTTTATTCATATTTCCATTCACTCTTCCGAGAATGAAGTTCAAAATTTTAGAGAATGCGTTATTCACGATCGTACATATTGACAGTGCAGTTGAAGAAGGTAGAACTCGCGTTGAAAATTACTTTACATTGTGCCAAGTACATTCTGTACAGACTGGTGCTTGAAAATCTCCATAAAACTCCGCAGTCGAATTATTATTACGTAGCGTTCTACGTCCAAGTTGAAAATATTTTGACATTTTCTCCGTTCCAATTTCTCAATTTCCTCCTCGAAATTATGAATACTCGTCAGAATCCCGATTTCGTTGAAAGCCTCCTTGGAAAATTATGACCGTCAAAGGTCAGGATTCTTGGTTTCACGGTCGACCCAGCGATTGAGTTGAGACTCACGTACGCTCTGTTTTCGATAGTTTTCTTTTCTTTCTGATTTCTCTAATTTCCTGTTCGTGTCTTTTTCTTCGTTCGTTTCCTATCCTTTGTCCCCGGATCCCGTTCGCGACAGAAACTATTGACGATGCTGCCAACCGAGGAGGAGCGGTCCAGGATACAAGAGGCGCAGGCCGCCAATCCTGACCTACCTTTGGGATCGGCCGAGCAGTTTCTTCTAACTTTGGCCTCCATCTCGGAGTTGCCCGCCAGGCTGAAACTTTGGGCGTTCAAGTTGGACTTTGAGAATTCAGAGAAGGTGAGTATTCTGCCGTTGTTCGTCCACGTTTGGCCACGTTGGATGGTTCGTTGGCTCGCGCGGTTCCAAAAGCTTCTTTTTTTCTTCTTGGGAATTTTCGTCTAATAATTAAATTAATTCCACAGTCAAAGTGCAGAAAAGTGAAGCTTATTTTTAAAAAAGTGTCGAACGTGCGAATATTTATTTGTGTGCAAATATTTATTTTGTGAAGTAAATGGATGAGAAGGAAAAATTTTGCCAATGTAGGTACGATTGAGCAGTAACAAGAATCAAACTTAAATGAATTCCCAATACAAATTCAGTGTAAATTTCGTTTATCAGTGAAAGAATTGTACAATGTGTAATTTCACGAGTCGCAATTATAATATAACAGCGTCAAACTCAGCGTGGAAGAAGTTAAATTTCACAAGTTGTCCGACACGTTATGACTATTTATCTCGTGTAATCTCTTACGTTTCAATCGCATCCGACAATTACGCGAAGAATCTAAAGTCCGAATCGTGTCCGAATTCCTTCCGATTCATTCTCGATCTCGATTGCACGTCTCCTTAAACGTAAATCATCTACACGATAATTCATCTACTCGTTCGAATTCATTTTTCGAAATCACACGCTCGTGTCGACAAGCCTACATCCATAAAAGATCGATGAGAACCTCGTTAGCGCGTCGAAGACACTCGAATTTAACGATAGGAATAGTAAGAGATGCACGAGCAACGATTAACAAGCGAGCACGCTGCGCTTGGAAATATGGATCGGTTATCGTAGCCTCGGCTCGTCGAATCCAGTCACGAGACGCACACACCGTGAGAAGCCGCATGACGTTTCGAATGCAAATTCTATTAAGCACCGTCGAATACGAATGCGAATGCGCGTAATGGCGTTCGAATTGGCCCGTTATTTCTCACGAATCTCGTCTGGAATTCCGCGGAGATAGTCCCGCGGCACCGCGACGAGGAAAAACGTGAGGTATGCGGGGAAGGAAGTCGCGGGGAACGTTCGCCGCATAATCGCGTGATTTCTTCGCTGAGAACACGGCGAATTCCGATACGCGATCGTGTGCTGCATCGAATGTGCGCGGGGGAATCTTCTTGGAAAATCGCGCCAGCGAGAACACCTTGACCGCGACAGAACGAGGATTTTTCTGTCTGTTGGATAGACACGTACTCGCGTTTGACGTACCCGCGTCCCTTTTCACGCGAAGGATGTACAACGTGCAAAGAAAAATCGTGTAGAGATTGTTTCGATATCGTCGAGGTATAGTGGAAATTTTTCACTTTTTTTCTTTCTTCGTGAAAATTCACGAATATTCAATGGTTTTCATAATTTTTGTTCAGATCAACGTCAGATCGACTTTTGTTTGCACACTCGCAATTTTACTTTATTTCACTCTCGAAGAGAAGGGACGACGTCACTTAATTATTACCCGGTAAACGTCAGTCATTGCGTTTGTACATTTTCACAAATTTTACAAATTGTTCGACTAACTGTTAACTGTTTAACATCGTGTTGAAATCAATCCATAATTTCTTTTTCGTTTCTTTTCTACAGTATCTTTCGTACCTTTCGCTCCAAACACAATGCACACGCCATTACGAATTTAATAAGCGTCGCGCGTACCTTATTTACTTTCTCAACGTGATATAAACCTCGCACGTTACTTTCGGGGAGGAGAGCGAAAGAAGAAGAGAAATATATAGATATATATATGTATATACGTACGCAAGAAGCTTACGATTTGACGAATCCACGAGAGTGGAACCGCAGACGAGCACAACGAGCCAAACTGGCGTGCCGGAGAACCCGCGGCTTGAAAGAAATAATCGCGAACCACCTTTGTGACTTCAGGAAATTGCGGACCCTTTGATGGATCTGAAGCAGGGAATGGAGACCCTGCGAGTGAATAAAACGTTCCGCGGGATTCTGAGCACGCTCCTTTCGATCGGGATATTCCTCAACGGAAATGAGGTAGGTATTGAATGCCAGCCAAATGATATCCGCTTAATCCGTCAGTCGGAGTCAGTCACTCGTCCGGGCGGAATCGATACCTATCAGATGCCGATAATTTTCGTCCGATAGTAATCGTTGCTCGATGATTTGGAAGAAGGGACGATTTTCTTGGATCGATGCCATGTTTCTCTCAAACGCTATTGGTTACTTGTCCGAATCACGTTCTTTTGTGTACTTTGTCCCGGATGCGCTTTCAGCGAGCTAACATTTATGCAGTTTTTATTATCGTTTTTATTAATTTAACATTATTTATTATCAGTCGTTTAGTATTATTTAAGTTTAGTAAGAAACATTGTTCTGTTCTATTCTCTGCTCGGTGTTACAATCACTTTCAACTAATTACGACGAACGTAAATCGTTGAATATTTTTTCCGATCATATTCACGGATGTCAAACCCCGTTAAATCTCACATTGGTTCACTCAAATGTGGAAAGTAATAAATTGAACGCTACGAAAAAAAAAAGACAAACGACGCTTCTAGCCGTAGCATCGTTTTTACGTTCGTTCGGAATAACTAGGCATGCGGTAACAAAGCGCGTTCGCACGAATATTCGTGACGAATACTTTGAGATCTTGAACGATCTTTTTTTTTTTCTTTCTTTTCTTTTCTTTCTTCCACTCGTCGCCGTTTGCTTTCGTTCGAACGTATCAAAGATAGTGGTTCTTTCGGTGAGCGCACTAATCATTTCTTATCGGCTACTCCCGAGCGTGTGTACGTCTTTGCACGGCACGCTCATTCACAAGTCGAAATTGCCGCTTACGCGAATCGTGGCAGCAAATCAAGGGGGGGGGGGGAAATTGCGAGCGGAGTGAAACTCGTTGCACGAATGTAAGGCATAGTTGCGCAAATAATACGAATTTAATCGGGGGTTTTAACATTAGCGTGCAAATTCGTAGAAAGTAGGCAATTGCAAACATTCTGCCGCGAAATAATATTCGCAACGAAGGTTTGCTTATTCGTTAATTATCCAGTTATGAAGCTAAACGATCGTACGATAGAATTTCGTTTATCCGAATTTCCGTTTTACACGGACCTCTGATGATTTCATTCTTCGTACTAAAGTTTGTTGCGAATGACAGTTGATAACGAATGATAATTAATTGACAGTGAGTGAATATAAATGCGAAAATTGTGCGATTATACTGATTTTTTGAAAAAGGTTCCCTGCATCATGGAATTTGCATCGTAACGCGATTATGTTTGTAATTATTAATTCTTTTAGAATTTAGAATTGCTTGCCGCTTAATGTGCTCTCCGTCTTCAAACTTTCTAAACAGATAATTCGTTATTCCTAAGTGTTTTAAATTTTTAGTTTTTCTGGCTACGTAAAAGTGCGGTAAATACAGCTTCGAATTATCAATTTGCATATTTCGATCAAATTCAAATACCGTTACACTGCGGATCGATCGAAATGTCTGAATATTTATGGACGAAAAATTACGCGAAATTCCACGGTACGTTACAAAAACTTTCAGTTCTTTTCGCATGTGTGTTTCTTTGTTCTCCGTACTTTTAGGGAGGAGCAGTGCAGCTGTATAAAAGAGTACTTTGTTCAAAAGATTGAAAAGGATGTACGTTTTTAACCGACGAAATGCCGCGCTCGTGAATTTTTTCGAATGTACGTTAATTGTATCGTACAATGGAACGGCATCGAAACTTTTAAAAATTTCACAGTCGATCACAAATCCACTTTCCAACTGGGCTGGAATTTTCTCTCTCTCTCTCTCTCTCTCTCTTTCTGTCTCGGCTTTGGAATAAACAAGTCGCAAACGTTCGTCGTTGATTAGTTACACTTTGACTCGCGAAGCGAAAAATCGTAAATTAATTATCGTGCTAGCAGCCTAGCAGGTCGCCAGGTAACGCACACTCGTACTTTACCTTTACAGCCGGTACCCTCTCGAATTGATTCGCCATTTTATTTCGCTACGTGCGATTTAAATAATTCACTCTAGCGTAAATTATCGGATAACCGCGGTTCATTCAATAACAAGCTTCCCGGCTTTGCGTATAAATATTCCACAAATGTTATTTGATTTTCCATCGTCGCGTAAAGTTCCATTAATTACTAGAATTAATTAATCACGTTCGATACATATACGACTATGATACTAAGAAGAATTGAGAGGAAAAAGTGAATAACTCGGAATTTTATTCTGATTCGATTAAAACTACGTCAGGATAAAATTTTTATGTTATCAGTAGACTCGTCACTTAGATTATACTCCATTTATGAATCTCCCGTCTATCTTTCGTAAAATTAAGTCGAGCGACATATTCGTCAATAAAGGAATAAAATTCAATGAAAGTCAATCTTGGTCTCTTTTAATCTCATCAAATCGACCTTGTTATTAAATTATCGATTAAGTCCCGATGATTATGAATATTTCTAGCAAAAGTACCATTTGACTGACAGATTAAAAAAAAAAAAAAAAGACAATTACAATTATGTTACAATGTAACATCGCATTTTTCCTACGAACGAACGAACAGGAAAAATCAAGGTAAAACGGCAAGTTTCTCCACTCGTTATTTTTCTCGGATGAAACGGATAAAGAAACGTAAAACTGAAAGAGCGGAAAGCAAGGGAAAAGGAGATCGAAGAAAGGGAATCGAACATGCGATTCTCGTCGTGTTGGGGAAGCGTGGACGACATCGATTCCGGGTTTTCTCCCTTTTTTCTTTCGCGGCAATCGCGTTACGCGCGAAAATGGGCAGAAGCGTCGGGCGGCGGAGAAAGCTCGAGCGCCGGAAACGTAGAAGTTAGCCAGCGGCGGGCGGGGGAGGGGGTTGTTCCGGGGCGTAGCGTCGCGTCGCGTAATACTGAAACGTCGCCACGGTCTTTTTCAGGTGAAGGGCTTTCAGCTGGAATACCTCGCCAAAGTACCTGAAGTGAAGGATACGGTTCACAAGCACTCGCTGCTTCATCACCTTTGCCACATGGTGATGGAGAAGTTTCCGGAGTCCACGGATCTCTATTCGGAGGTGAGAGAAAGAGAGTCAGGCAAGGTTAACTCCTCCTCGTCGCCTCGAGAAACCGGGATAAAACTTTAGTCCCGCTCGAGTCGCGAGAAACCGAATTTTCGCGGTACCTACATTTGCGAAATCGCGAACGGGAACTTTGTGTCTCTCAACTTGCTGCCAACTTCTTCATCGGCTTGCCGGAACTGTTATATATATATAAAACGCTGCGAATGCTGTTTCGCGAAATTGCAGCGTTACCCGCCGAATTCCACCGTGTAATTACCGGCTGCGAATAATTTTATAATTGATCTTTGTTGCTGCTCGGCTGGTTGTTAACCGAGGTTAAGTTATTTCGGGCGGGTGCTGGTTTCCGAGACGATAGATCCCGGCATTTCGCGTTTCTTTATGCGATTGAAATGCACGTAACAGCGACGGAAACGTTCATCGTGTTGTGCTTACGCGTTGTATAAATAGTCTCTCTCACACGTGCGTAATTATTGTCACAGATACGAGTAGAAATTCGAAACAGAATCCTTTAAATAAACACGGATTTCACGCGTCGTTTCCTCTACTTGTTTCGTTTTTTTTCATTTCATTTTTTAAATTACGTTCGTACCACTTTTCCATCGAATCCTCCAAATTGTATGTATATCTGTTTGATGAAAAATACGAGATTTAAAAAACTCGTTTCCATGTTATACAGTGCGCTCAAAAAAATTGATCGAATCAATCCATTTTTATTAAACAAATCAAATTAAAAAGGATCTTAAAATAATTTTGCTCCAGTAAAAACAATAAATAACAGCGCAATAAAAATGCGTGCAGTTTTTCGATTTACACGAAATGTATTTTCTTTCCTTAATCCCTTATTTTAAAGTCAGCATTCTCTGAGCCTCTTGTACGTACATGGGACGCGTTCACCTCTCTTGACACTCGAAACTGAAAGAAAAAGAAAAGAAAATTTCCACGAATGTTGTACAGATCGGCGCGGTAACGAGAGCATCGAAAATCGACTTCGACGAGCTCGCGGCGAACATCGGGAAATTGGAGAGCGAGTGCAAGGCATCCTGGGACCACCTGAAGCTCATCGCGAAACACGACGGCTCCACGATGATGAAAGTCAAGTAAGTACCGAGAGTCGAAATTGTACGTTATATCGGCGAACAATCGCGCCTCGATTCGTGCTTCGTATCGGCGGCTCGTATTTCCTCGACGGCCTTCGCAGAAGCGAAGTTCGCTCTTCGGCGAAAGTTTCGAAATTTCCCAAGGTTCGTGGGATGTTCGATAAATTCGCGACAGACGTTTTTTCCTCCGTGGCGAGGTTGGCGCGATTCCAAATGGCACCACCATTAATTACCGGAAGCGTATTTCTTCCTTTCTATACTACCGCTTCCCGCTGGTCCCCTTTAACCTTCTTTCCCCCCTCCACGCTTTTTCCTTTCTTTCTTCCCTTCTTCCTTTTCCTTTTTTCTTTTTTCTTTATTTTGTTCCACCTTATCCCGTTTCTACTTCGCGGTGGATTTTCGGAGCCTTTATCTGTTCATCCCTCCCCACCAGGAATTTGTCCTTATCTGAGTTGGTTATATTTGGTAAACTCTCTCTCTCTCTCTTTTTGATCATTTTTCCTTATTTTCAGTTAAGCTTACTAAGTTTGGCGTTGCTAGTGAGACAAAAAATTAAAGTAAAAAATACGTACGTTCGTATTTATAATTAAAGAATTTTTTCAACACATGTTTCTAGATATTTAAAATTTTATTTCATCATTTCAGCAATTTGATGAGACACAATTATCAATGTACACAAAAGACGCGAGACATTCTTAAGTGTGAAAGTGATTTTAGCTCTTCAGGTGCAACGCCAATGCAACGAAAATTAGCGATTGGTTGATTTGAGTCACGTGATTCGTGAGTGGGCGTGGGGTAGACCTCGAGTAGGAGTGGCGTTGTCTGCTACTGAAATTTTTATAAAAAGGTCGTCTTCATTTCCTAGTCAGAACAGTTGCTTCTGGGCCTTTCAGTGAGATGAATCGTACTGGAGTACAAGTCGCGCAGTTTTTTTAAATGGAATCATATAAAATAATTCTCCTCGAAACACTTAATACTTTTCAAGATGTTTTCCTTTTTTTAAAAATTTGAAAGAAATGCAATGGAACAAGTTTCATTACTAAATTCTAAATGTTATTTTGTCTTAACTTAAAGTTGTTGTAATGTTAACGTAATATTGTTTAAACTTTTTTGTGATTTCTGCTCTTATACGTCTTTAATTTTTTTTTTTTAACAAATATATTTAAACTTTGCCAATATAATTATGATAGTTGTGTCTCATATGTTACAATGCCAGTAAAATTTCTAAAATTACCAAGATTTCTATGATGTGAGAGTTCAAACATTTTCGCGAATCACTTTGTACGTACGTAATGCTTACACTCTGTTTATCGGTGAAACATGTCTGGTTAATGTTGGCTGGCACGGCCTTTGCGTATAATTAACTGTAACGGGACGGCCTAAATGTCGAGCCGGGTTAATTCGTTTTTGCTCGAAACTCGTTTAAGCGATCGTCTATGCGGACGCATTGTGCAGTGATGGAAATGTTTGCATGTAAAAAATGACCATCGGTGATTGCCTTCGTGCGAACCTTGACGTTCATTGCTGTCAAGACACGATACGACTCGTTGGAAAGAGTTTTTTCTCGCGTTTCAATTTTTTTCTTCCGACAAAGATTCGCGTATATAAAAATTGTTGACGTCGTATTTTTTAAAGCGGTGGAACGAGTGAATTTCGATTCGGATTGAAACATCAAAAATTGATCAGAACGAAAGGCAGGACGAAAAATTATCAAATATTGTCAGATTCGTTAGAGAAAAATTGTATTTCTTTATATCTTGGCAACAACTTTTTGACGATCGATATCTTTCTTGTCGATTCAATTAATCTTGTTAAACTTGCAATGCCGTTTTATGAAATTTACCTTCTATCCGTCACTGTACCATACCATAAACCATTTTCACGGTGCAATATGTCGAACAGGAACCTTTCCACTGCCGTATTTCACCAATTTCACCAAACCCATTCAAAGAAACTATCACTATCGCGTAACTCTCGCGCGCCAATGTTCCCCGTAAATCACCACCCCGTAAAATAAAAAGGAAAAAAAAAAGAAAGAAAGAAATCATTATCTCGCCGTGCACCGAGCGTGCAAGTTACTTACACGTTGGCATTAATCTCCGACTTGTGGGTGCTTCTTTGTCGAAGCAGAATGTCCGACTTCCTGGCGGACTGCGCCGAGAGGATAATCGTGCTGGGCATCGTGCACAGGCGGATCATAAATCGATTCCACAAATTCATCCTCTGGCTGGGTATACCGCTGCACAGGGTGCAAGACACAAAGCCGAACGAATTCTGCCGGATCGTGTCCGAGTTCGCGCTCGAGTACCGAACCACCCGGGAACGAGTGATACAGCAGCTGGAGAAAAAAGCCAATCACCGTGAAAGAAATAAGACCAGGGGAAAGATGATCACAGAGGTGAGTTGCAAGCGGTATTTTTCTTGGGGCAACGACGCGACGCGACGCGACGCGGTGGCCGCTGAAAATCTTTCGCGAACGGTCCTGGCTCTCCTCTCTCTCTCTCTCTCTCATCGAATACAGTTATCGGAGCATGAACGGCATTATGGCGCGCTCCAGCAAGGGGAATAAATTGCTTTTTTGCCGCGGGGAGAATCAATTTCTTTTCTTGCCTACCGTTGCATTAATATCCCGCTTGTCTCCGTTTTCGTTATTATCGTTTCTGTCGTCGATATCGTCGAAATATACGTACGCGCGCGGATCTCCGAGCAGCTGTGTCCGTCTTCTTTTCATCCCTTTTCGTGTTCCCTTTTTTTTTCTTTTCTTTTTTGACCGGTCTCTCAGCCTGGTTACGCGAAAATTCGACGTCTACTCTGACCCGTCATCGTCGTTACAGGTTGGTAAATTCAGGACGAAGGAGGATCGCGCGGACGCGGAGCTCAGGCAACTGCTCGGAAGCGATATCTCCGACGTCGAGAGTATTCACGGCACTCTGCCATGGAGGAGACAGAGGAAAGATGGTGAGTTTCCTTTCTACTGTTGCTTGCCTTTCTTGCTCTTCGTCTCTTTCTTCTTTATCGCTCTCTCGTTCTCTTCGACTCGGTTGAGGTTCGGTCTTTTTCTCTCGCGCTCTTCGCGAAAGATGCACGCGCTTTTATTCGCTCTTCGACTACTTCTCTTCGGATGTTTGCGATCTTTGAGCAAGCTCGATGTTCGCAGTTGGGCAACTGTTGCTCCTTTAAACCAGTTACTCGTTTCATTTCTCGAGAGCCGAGTCGCGAATATCTCGTGACGAATTTTACCCGATGCGGTAATTGTACAAAATGATCGGAAATAAATCAACGAATAAAGCGACCCGCGTTTGTTATTTGTACGACGTACCAGAACAACAAACGTATTTACGCGCAACTTTGTGTTTACGGAACGAAAGCGGTGAAAAACAAAGGAACAAATAAAGGGGAAAAAACTTTTGCAATTTCCGGAATTATATTTATCATCCGCCGAGGAGGAGGATATCGCGTGTCCCAGAACGACGTATCGCGTTGAACGTCTGCGCGACTCGCTCCTCCATCGAGCGTCGAAGCGCAATTTGCAACGTAAATCCCGTTCTCCGCGCGCGGCGTCGTTCATTGATCGAGGCGTTCTAATATTCACCAATGCCACCGACAAGTTTCTCATATTTCTACATTACGCGACCGTCTGGTTCCGCGAAACCATGGAATGCCGAACGAGGCAATAAAACACAATAATCGCTCGCGTGTTGCGCTCGATCGAGAGAGCACAAATCACCGCGAAACGTTTTCACCGTTTTTTCCGTTTTCTTTTGTTTCTTTCTTTCTCGAGCACCGCGAAACAAGCAACTAATTTCGTCTGCACGCACGATAGAGAAATCTGTTGCGTTCCGCGCGTGACTTGTAAAATTGTAAAGTTGCGAGCTCGGTACGCATTCGACGGAGAATTAATAGCGTTGGGAGGCGATAGAGCTGGCGAACCGAACGTAATACTGAACGAATGGTCCCGTGTTTATAGGTTATACGACGGTAATTGCGGATAAATGTGAAGCATTCCACTTACGATGCTAATTTGCAGCTCGTACGTTTGTGGATGGGCGATCGATCTTCTTACTTGTTTAATTGACGCTGTCTGGGAAATCTCATTAAGATGGCATAGATAATAGAGTTTGTATTAATTCACAAGGTATCGAAAAGTATCGATCGTTTTTCGATTCGAAAACAACAATTTTTCAGTGGAGTTTCTCGACGGATAAAGACAAATTCAAACATCATTTTCTTCTAATATTGGAATATTAACACGTTATTATATTTGCAAATGTACATATAATACACTTCAAATTCGCTGAAAACAAGAATTACCTATCTGGTATTACAAAATTGTTCTATTTCTTTTGCCTTGGTAGAAATTTTATGTTTTAATCGTCTTCTTGTAGCGTTAATAAGAGGTAACGTTGCAAGCAAGATGTTTGAGAAAAAGAAGGAAATTTTCATTTCGAAGCCGGTTGGTTTTGACAATATATATATATATATATATTAAAAAAGGGAAACACTTGTCAAAGTTTTGACAGTTGTTCTTGGCGGTTGGAAATATAACGCGGCGCCTTAAAAGGCCGGGCTTCGCGGCGCAGATAAGAACAAAGTGTGAGAATTTCTTCTCGTTTCCGTGGCGGTGCGCGAGATAAATGCCCCCTCCTTAGGCAAACGCTCTCGAGGCTAGATTCCGAGGATAGCGTCGCGTCGCGACGGCTCGTTTGACGGTGTTACCGGAAAATGAAAAGTAACGGCATCGAGATTTCAGAACGCGCGGGCCAAAACTCGCGTGGAAAGAAACGCGCGGATCGCGTTTACAAGACAATCCCCGGGTTCCTGTTGTTTCCTCGCCCTCGCTCTCACGACATTTTCTTCTGGAAGGACTTTTTTCCCCCCCCGAGAAGCTCCCGCTTTCAGTTACAACAGGAGTTTCGTAATGTTATGCGAGCTTTGATCGAAAAGTTGGTGCAATCTTCGATTTTTCCGCTCATTGACACTATTCACAACTATTGATTAGGTTAGTTTTGAGGCGGCTCAAAAGTTTTTTTTTTTTCTTTTTAATAACTAATCTTGTTCAAACATGAACTTGAATAGTATATTTTAATCTGTAAAAAAGAAAAGATATAGCTTTTATTCGTTTTTTACGTTTAAATCTCTGTTTGTTCGTCACGTAAGATAGATGTTCGAGATGTGCTGCACATTTTGCAATCACAGGATGATTTGAAATACTTCAATGTTGAATAATTGAGAATCGTTGAATATTGATGCAACAATTGTAAAAGGAATTTACGAACTCGTGAACACCTTGTTTTTGGACAGCTCGAGATAACTTGTTTTCTTCGTAATTGATTTGGTGGAAATGATTCACAGTGCTGCGTGTACCGAAAATATGTTTCCACGAGAATGAAAATGGTTGTTTCGATGCAATCCGCGGAAAAATGTCACATATGTATCATATAATAGCCCAATAATATCCTTTGCAAGAGACAGTTGGAACAACAGTTTGTCTGACTACGTATTTATACGTACTACTGTCGTTCTATTCTGCGAGGAACATGCACGTGCTTTCGTAATTTCAAAAGTTCTTGGCAAGAATTTTGAATTTTCAACGAAAATTAGGAAAGGAAATATGCATGACAAAAGTGATGACAAGATTAATTAGCCGGCCACGCGAGTCCGTGGCGCGAATGTGGGAAACAGGATGAAGTTGTCACGTCCTATTCACGATGTAATCGTTTTTTCTTTTTTTTTTAGATTACGTAATACGTGTCAGAAACGAGAAACTAACTTGGCGGACAAAGTGAAATAATTTGGAGTTAGTTGCAGATAAAATCACGTTAAATTGGAACGTTTCTGGAACGAGGGGAAGTATGTATGAACGAGAGAAATAAAGGGACGCTGCAAATATAGCTGCTGTATTAAGAGCAACACGGAATAGCGTAATTTCGGATTATAATTAAATGCTCCCGCAATGGGATTAATTAAAGAGGCGAAATTTAGTTTGGACAATTAATTTCAGGCTACGATCAATTTTCATTTAGTTTATAGAATTTTCAAGCTGAGAGTCTTGTTATTAAAGTTTATTATGTATTATTTGTCCGTAGCTTTGAAAGCACGTCTATAATTATATGGTAACAATTATTTTGTAATTACACGATACAATTGGTATAATTATCCAGTTTTCTCCAATATGTGTGAGTTACAATTCTCTCCAAAATTTATGTCGACGAAGCAAAATGTCAAATAATGGAATAATTGTTTTAAAAATTTCTACACGTCGTGTTCCATAACTTTGACGAATTCTAAACCTCGTTATTCGTGAAAAATCATTTTACGAAATCAATTATCTTCACTTTGTTATGCTTTGTGCATTTGACAAATTTTACAAAGTAACAAATTTCAGATCCTCTTTAAAACCAACTGTTTTCATATTACTGTTACACTTGGCATGCGTTTTTCGACGAATTCGAAATCCCTTGGCAGTGCTCCATCGTTCCCGAAACTGCGCAAAAATCCCAGTAAACTACCAGGGAGCATTGTTCGCGAAGCAATTTCGCGCGACAAATTCAAAATTCTCGGCAACTCGACGAGGCAATTTCGGTTGCCTCGCGGGCGCATCGAGTCGAGCTTCGCGTCCATTGCGTGGACTGTTTTGTCATAACTTTTAACATTTCGGTTATGGAATTATTCACCGCGGATGCACCCCGTTGCTGGAAGGAGAAAAAGCACGAAACAGCAAAAGTCTAATAACATCTTTCAGGTCACGGAGAATCGTTTCGTATTGTAATCGCTGTACGTGTTCCTCGCTTCCGTTGGAAAAAAGGGCACTGAAGTTTTTATGCTCGCCGGGATGGGACTGTGCACACAAGGTGGCAGAAGCTGGAGCCACCCCTTTACGGCTCGTAAACTTGCCAATGCTCGTGCATTACCCGAGCTCAGCGCAGCCGTCATAACTTTCCTTCCTTCTATTCCCGTGCATGCTCCCTCATAAAATGTCTAAACGCGTCCGCCCAAGTCGAGCAGCCCGACAACAACATCCCTGTCGACCCCGCGAGCTTCAGCATCCGGATGTTTCGTGCGAATCCTTCCACGTGGTGTCCTCGCCTAATGATGGGATCAAGTATGCAAGCACACACACGCGAGATATGCAAGCAATACTCGAAACAACAAAATACTGATAAACATTTTTCAATATCGTTGATTGTAAACGAGAGACGTTATATCTCACACTATCGTGATTATTATTGACACACAACTGCAAAAGGGAAGTAGTTCTTTCAATCAGTTTCACGTAAAATTTTAATCTCTTCTTTATCTGCTCTTTTTTTGAAAAATTCAATTCATTCGATTCTCAAAGTACCTGCTACAAGTGCTGCAAGTATTTAATTGATCACAATCCTTGATCGGTCGATCTAACCTCGCAAAGTGAACTTGATCCCACCACTAGTTTCACTAGCTCCTGGGATCACGATCTGTCGCGACAAATTCTCTGAGATTGGGCGTCAATCCGACCCGTTGTTGCATTCACATCCGTCGTTTCCTCGAAAGAGTCGTATTCGTGTGATGATTGCCGAAAAATGAATTTTTTCTTCTACTTTTTGAAAGTTTCATGTACAGTCGGTTCAGGCAGATGCAAGAATCAGAATTCAAGAGACGCCGTGGATAAAATACCGAGAGTTTGATACGCGAACATGGAATTGTTTTATCCGGTCACCCCCCCGGGCGGCGGATGTGGATTCAATTTCGAAAGAGATCGCACGGGAGATTTCACGTATTCGTGGAATAATCTTTTGTATAATTAAATCCCCGGAATCGCCTTTTGAAAATATCGATGACAGAGCGTTTCGGACTGCGGGTGAATGGCGAATTTTCATGCAGATTCATATTTTTATGAATGCAACTGGAAAAACGAAGTATACAGTATATTGACCGTTGAATCGGAAATTTTCAATCTTTTGTACGTTGTTGGAGTAAAATCGAGAAAGAGTTTGAACGAAATTTTGTGCGTATTAACAGATTACCGTATACACTTTGTTTTGTTATTGGCTAAGAGTAATGATTAATTTTAATAATTCATTTGTCTCGATTCTGATATTAAAAGTGATTCTAACGACCCCCCCCCCAGAAAACTGTATGTGAAAATTCCTTTTGCAATGTGTTCCGTAGCTCGTACACTTTATGTACAAAGACTTAATTGGAAAAAGACTTTCTCGGTCATCCCTGACTTCCGAGAGTAGTTTCTCGAGGCTCACAGACAGTTTCTCGTTGAACAGTCGCAAAGTCAAAGTCGTTTAACCTTTCCGCCAATAAGCGGAACTACGAAAGTCCAGTAGCCTGTGACATTGAGTGCCGGTGCCGGGTTGACCACGTCGGAAAACTTGGCCCTTTGGCCCTGGTCCATGGAAATTCCCACTGCTTTCTCATCTCGTTCTTTATTCTCGTTCTTCTCTCGTCCGCCACCTTCGCGTCGGATTTACACAGCCGGCGAGACCGCCAATGGAAGCTTCTTTCAGCCGAGTTTCAAAGAAGCTCTCAAAGGAACTCGCCGTGCTTTTGACGGTTCCGAAGTTTCTCTGCTTCGTGGACCGGGGGGCAGTGTAGAGACTCTGCTCCGCCAAGAGTTGACCGGCGAGCCGCTACGAAAGAAGAATGGCTCAGCCCTCAGTCTACCTTGTGCCGGCCAGAAGAACTCGAGTAAACGGCACAATGCTTCGCGAAAATGTGTGTCGGGAATTGTTAATGACAGAGGAGATTCGAGGGGGCTGACGTGTAATATTTTTGTGTTTCGTGTTTCAATGGGCTGCGCCATTGTGAGGACACGTTTTAGAAATCTTGCTGCAAATTCTCGCACAATGGCGTCAGGATACTTTTTTCAATTTAATATTAATCGTCGTCGTCAAATTTCTTTTTAAAAGTGTCGTTTAATTTTTGCAATTTTTTCAAACAAACGTGTTAAACGCGTTTTATTTAAAGTTACAACAGGATTTACATTCAACGTTTCAACAAGTTATTTCATCAAATTTATTTGAACATTTGGAATTGCACGACACTGTTATTCTCTGTATTTCAATTTGGACGTTTTTGGAAATTAAGTTTATGTTGCCAGTGATCACGCATCTTTTCTATACATGCGTGCATTGCACAAAAATTTAGAGGTGGAAGTAGTACGAACGTAAAATTGTGGCGACACACGCGAGAAGGGAGAAGAACTTGAACTTTTTCATAAAGAGAAATATTTTTACAAATATATCTCGAATTAATTCTAAACTAACGTCGCACAATCGGAGAATTATTTCATTGAAAGCTAGAAAGCAACTTTACAAACTTTACAAAAGGATTCATTCGGATTCATCTTATTTTGAGAATTGATTCAGAAAAGTCGATTAGTTTGATTTCTGCAAAGCTCCGCGTACTAGTGCTGTTTTCAACGAACGAAGCCATCTCGTCGATTCCTGGATAAATCGTCAGTATTCTCTGCAACCGTGCGCATAAACAGACAGTTTCGTTTCGACGATGTGATTTTCCACGTAGCGGCGACACATTCGCCTGGAACGTGGAATTCGTCGTCGTGGGAAGGTCCTCCGAAATATTCCGCTGTCTAATCGGATTATTCTCAGTTTGACGTAGTATTCGACGTAGTATTCGACGTAGTTCGCAGCTCCGAGGTCTTAGCCGCGGAACTTTCTTACCATCGGAAGTTCATCGCGCGTGCTAATGCCGAATATTTCTAAGTAACGGAGCGATTACTCGCGACTAATTATGAAGAATCTTTCGGTAATTAATTTTCATCTTTAAAGATAATGGGAATTCATTACTCCCCGGTGAAATTGTCGCGCCGTTAAGATTAACCCTTCTTTCAGCTAATTACTTCGAAAATGAAATGTTCATTATCTGTCTAAGGGTAGCTTCGTCGAATGAGTTTATAAATTGGACGAAATATTAATGTGTATAAAGTGGTCTCTGATCATCTTTGTTTATCCTACTGATCACTTCACTAAAATATCTTCTTTAAGCAAATGTTAAATTTATAACAGATAGTTTACGATCTGTCAATATTTTTTACTCTTGTGTTATATTTTTACACAATTTCGTAATAGGTTCTGAAAGTAAAAGGGACCTAGGTAGGGTAACACATCGAAATTCGATTTCCCGCGTGAGATATCAGAATTCGTGATACTCGAGTTGTACCGAAGCTTACGAAGGAAATTTTGGTGTTTCAGGTCGGACGTCGCTGGGCCCGTTGCTTCGGGACGAGAACACCAACGGGAACCTGACCGACGGTGACGACGAGTTGCTGGAATCGTTGGTGAAAACAGCGACGAAGACACCGGCAACGAGAACAACGCCAAGGGAGCGCAAGAGGACCAGACACGCCGATCGTAAGTCTTGTAAGTGTGATCCCCGCACCCTGCACCTGCCCTCCCTTCTTCCGCGCTGATCGATCTGTCCGCGGTTCTTTCTCGAAAAGATCGATCGTCTTCTTGCTAATTCGTTTCCCGCGTGTTCGCCTCGGCGTATTTATGGGCCAATCTCTTCGAGGACTCCTTATCCCCGATCGAGCCGTATCTTTTCAGAGATCCATCGAGAAGTATTGACGTTTGTTGTTTAACTCGTTCTCTGGATTAAACGCGCAGAATCTGGGGAACTGAGTTTCTCTCGAATTTTTCGGAGGATCGTAGAATTTCTTAAGTATCAGATAAATTGTTTTTGATTGATCGAGTGTCGTCAAGTTGATCATTTTTGTACGTATGATACTTCACTTTTTGGTTTCTTAATCGAGATATAATATTAACTATACAATGTATTTTATTTTCGAGCTTTCTCGAACAATTTGTGATTTTTCGCGAGTATTATAGATGCGTTGTTATGTGAATAGAACTGATTATTATTATTATTATTTCCACTTGTATATATATATGTATATATGTGTAGTTCATTTTAAAAAATATTTTTTTAAGAAACTAGACAGAACGATCGATATTCTTTGATTTTCCTCTGAACAATTCTGAGTAATAATACTCGTATAATTTTTCATTTATAAACCAATTTTAATTACATTCCATCCAAAGTTCCATGGAAAAATATTGAGTTTCTATGAATCACGTGCACTTGTGCGATACTTTTCGAAACTCGTCTACATTTTTGTTGCTTTCGTTCTACGTGTTGCTCTTAAACTTCCTCGCGAGCGTTGCGATCGTCATCGGGCATCTTCATTATCCCGGAGTCACGGAGGCTGTCAGGCGGTTTCAAAAGTTGTCTACGAGCGGAAGGTTCAACGATCGGAAATCTTCTGCGGTGAGAATTCATTTTTCCCCATCACGGGGGACCGTGAAGCTCGATTTGCCGGGTTGATTAATCGCCGTTCGGATTTGAGAAGCGTTCTCCCGGAGATTCGGAGCTGTCCGGCGGGGAACGATACGATCTCGTTACGATCAACAACCGTTGTTTGCCGATAAATAATTGGCGAGTTGGGAAAAGTTGATTTCTGGAAACGCGACCAGCGATTAATCCTGTGGCGATTCGGCCGCAGACGAGACGCGGGTTATTGAATTCAACTTGTGTTTGAGTTTCCAATTTCAGTTTGAAATAAAATCTTCAAAAATATCCGACGTAACTTCGACGAGTATCGCTGTTAATTTCAGTTGCAATCGAAACGTCATAATATCGCGGGAGGAGAGGTAGTTCTCTCTGCCAGCGAGATCGAATAAGCTCGTCGTGGGATGCGAAGCTTTTAATCCTTTGAAAGCGTCTCGGATGGGTATTGACAAGTCGGAGTGAAAACAGCAACGAAATCGATCGTCGAAAACGTTAACGCCGGCGTTATTCGTATTTCATCCGAATGGAATAATTTACACGCCTGCAAATGGAGTCCTCCAACGGTGGATTCGTCTGAAGCGATCCGGTACGATCGGCCCATAAATAAAGACTCGCGGGAAACGCGCGTCGATCAGCAAGCGGAAGTCCGGAGGCGAACTTCGAAACGCCCACGATCGAAGATAACGTTTCACGTTAACGCAGACTTCGATCGTTAGTTCATTCTTTCTTTCTTCGAGCACCTTACTGGCACCGATCTTCCCTCATCTTTCCTTTCGAACTCGCGTTCTGTACATACGCGCGTGCTAATTTTTAGAAAAGTTCGAGTTACACCGGAAGCCGCGTTCTACGTTGGATATATAACGATACATAGCGCATAATTGGCCGAGCACGACTACAATCCTCTTGATCGTTAAATCAAGATTAAAACAGTTTTCAACGTTTTACGTTCTTCTTAGTAAAATCGAAGAGTCTGAACGCAGTTTATTAACAAAGTTTGTTGAAACATCCGCTCAAGTGCTCAACCACTCGCGAACAATTCTATCGCTCTCAAAAATAAATACTCGTAGTAGTATAACAAATACGTAATACATTTAAATAATTAATCAGACTCGTAACTGAACGTTCGTATCTTCAATCTTGTTAAAAGTTACGAAAGTTACGAAACGTTGAACTCTCTGGCAGAAAATTTATTAATTATTAAGTGCACGATGCGATATATATTGACAAAAGCTATCTACGAGTACTTCCGTATATCCATCAAGTGCGAAAAGATAGTCAAAGTATTCAAAATTGTTTGCAAAGAGTTCGAGTGAAACTGGTCCGTTTGCCAACCAAAAGGGAACAAATAATCCGGGCGACGACGAAGTTTCCACGACCGTGCTGCATGCAGGTCGCGTAGTTTTCACGCAAGTTTTTCGAGCAACATCTGCGGTGGCAGTTTTTTTTTTTTAAACGGCCTTTCACGAAAATGAGACGCCCTTCGCGGCTCGGTCGAAAGTGTCATTTGCATTTTATATTGCGGCCATTCACAGTTTCGGAACACACGGCACGCGGGCCGTGATGGTCCCACCAGCGACGTTTTCATAGTCGAACGCATCAACGTATTTGAAAAATCCACCGCCGGATTCTTCTCGGACACTCTCTCTCTCTCTCTCTCTCTCTAGATTTCTACGTCGCGTTTATCTCTGTATTTAATATTCGCAGAACCAATGATTGTTCAAAATTTCCACGTCAAACGACGAGTTTGTCAGAAGAGGAAATTAAACGAAAGAGTAAAACTTTTTAGCGAAAATTTTAAAAGAGGGAACAGCGTCGTATGGAAGTAAAAAAAGTATTATATTATATTATGTTATATTTGAAAATATTGAAAAATTTAAATATAAATTAATTTGAATAAATAATTTGAAGTTTAAAGAATATTTAGAAGACACGGTAAAGTATTAAAAAAAAAAAAAAAGAGTATCTTAATTTTGTCAAGTGTCTGCGAAAACCACACGACGAACAAGGGGAGTTGGTAGAGCAAAGTGGCGAATAAAATGTTGAAGTGTCTTTCGAGGTCTGACATTTTTGTCACGAGAATGGGGACGTAACTGTGATAAAAGTGAAATTGCGCAGAAACGTTTCGTGCAGCGGGTTAAATTAAAAAAAATTTTTTTTCTCTTTTTAAAAGGCGGGGGGGGCGCTCGGCCGTCAGAATCAGTTTTCGGTGTTCTCGATTTTTATGAAACTCCGTGTATACGAACACCGGAGGAATATTCGACTTCCTTTCAAAGCCTGCATTCGAATGAATGCCGGTGAAATACCATTTCCGGCGATTTTTCAAGCAATTTTTTAAATCCCCTGTTATTACGTTCGCGTTCAAATATCGACATTGTTGTACAAATTAATTTTTCATTTTTTCTTTTTTCTTTTACATTGAACTTCTATGTACTTTACACGGAGAACAGTTTTGTTTTCGCAATCGTGTGATTATGCAGAGATTTGTTTGTTTGTAAGTAGACTATTTTTTCACGGTAATGTTTGAAATTAACAATTTCAAAAATTTTGGAAAAAACGAATCGTGTATCGATTCGTTCGTGATGTAACTATTTAATTCAGTCTTAAATGTAATTTCTTATTCGCCATTAATTCTCAATTGTATCTTCCATTTTGAAGAGAAAAATAATTGATGCGATCCTTGCAACGATATATCTCCGCAGTGACGTCAATACACTTTTATTCTCTTCGCATTGTCTCTTATCGCTGAAAAAAAAAACAAAAAAAAATATATCAAAAAAAAAAAAAGAAAGGAAAAAAGAACATTCACGCTATCAATTTTCCTACACCGGTAGAATACAAAGAATTAAACCGCGTAACACTAGATTCAAAAAGATGATACGAAACAGAGAGATCGAAAAAAAAATTCACGCAACGTCGGTCAGCCGGTGCATGGAAAAAAATATAACTCCATTTCGATCCTCTTTTTTTTTTTTCCCCTTTTCTCCATAAAGAAGTTTCAATTATTGTTAGCGTATCGCAAGTCAAAGCGTGTCACAGAGCGTTCGATTAATAAATATGAGAGACGCTCGCTGCCTTTTAGTCGAAAACACAGCGAGTTTTTTTTTTCTTTTTTTTTCTTTTATTTCTTTTTTTCAACGAGACGCATGAACGTTCGCTGCATCGTATAACGAGGTATTGCCGCGCGCTCCGCGAGGGTGCAAAAGGATAGGAGATAACGATTAAACATTGCACGCGAATCGCAGGAAAATAGAGAAAAGAGGGAAAAAGGAAAGAGAGAAAAAAAGAGCGCGTACGAGCCGCGTTCACAAAGGAAAGTTTGTAGAGCGTGCTTTCTGTGAAAAGTATATACGGGAGCAAAGCAAATAGACTACGATTTCAATTCCTATGCCACACGTCGTTTCGAGCGATCGACGGAAGGGAATGAATCTCGTTCGTGCCACTCATAATAACGTTAGGATTTACCACTATCGTGCGTTTGTCTCCTTTTTCCTTCTTTTCTCTCTTTCTCTGTTTTCTTTTCTTTTCTTTTTTTCTTTTTTTCTTCATTGTGCGAACGAGAGACTCGCACAGTTTCGAGTCTTCTTTTTCTCTCGTTTGCATTTCTGCAAATATTTACTCGTCCATCTCTCGGGGGGAAAAGTGACAAACATTTCAGTGGGAAGTGTCGTTCCGTACTTGTACGCATTTATAGATTGCCTGGCTGAGAGTCTGCCGGACGTGTTTCTGGAATTTTAACCTGATGGAATTTTAACCTCCGTTAAAAAATTCTTTTATGAATTAATTCTTTTATGTTTAATCGTTATCTCGATGCAAAGATGGAAAACAGAAAGAAAAGTTGTCGAGACAATAATTCTTTGTTGGAGTAAATACAAATACGTGTATAATAGCTACAAAGTGAATACATAATTGTTTTGTAAAGTAATTGTCAACTTTTTAAATGTTTAACTAATTAACAGAGCTCGGAGAAAAAGCTTAGAAAACTTGGTAAATTAGTAAATGGAGTTTCATAAAATCCATAGGAAAGAATATACCACGTCGTGTCGGAATAATTGTTTACTTTTAGATTGAAAAGAGAATGTTCAAGGGAGTAGAATAAGTATAATTTCGCAGAGTTTTTTTTAGGAAAAAGGAATACCGCCATTGGAAAGTAATTTTGTCACCTTAGTGACAATATCACTCCGCGAAACTATAAAAGACTTAAAAGACTTGTAGCTTCTCGCGCAGTAAATATAACTTCACGGAGTAAAGGATAGAGGAAAGTAGTCGAAAGAAGAACGTAAAAAGAAGGTAAAAGCGAGGAAACAGTACGATTTGAAAATAATTCCCAGTGTCTAAATTGAAAAGGAGAATTTAATAACAACGATGGTGGTTCTTGCAGAAAGTAGTTAAAAAGTCAACGATTTACTGTAAGCGGTAGTCATTAGAATTCACACCACAGTTAGCGTTGCCCAGCGTTAAGCTGCGAAGCTTGCAGAGCTTTCTGCCCTGCGTCTCGTATAATGTAAAAAGCCGCAGCGAAAACCTCGTTACGCGAAAGAAACGTGCATTAGCGAATATATATCCCGTGGAGATGTGTTGATTTTCTCCATCTGGCCCGCAACACACGGAAAATTACAAAACCATCCAAGAAATGATGTGTCAACAGTCGTTTTTGGGGTTCCACGTATTGGATTATCAATCGTACTACGTTCTTATCTACAGACTGCGAATTTTGATATTTTTACGAGTGTAACTATATGTGTGTTTTATGCAATTTTCTATTTTTGAATTTTTGATAAATATACATAACAATATACATAACAACTCGCAGTCTTAGAGTTGTCAGTACGTGTAATTTCTTGAGATACAAATTTTCATAGACAGAGAGTATTTTTACTCGAGTGAAATATTTAAAGACAGAGGATTAACAACGTCCAGCAGGAAAATTTCTAATCAAAGGAACAAAATGCAACGTTTCTTAGTCTTTCTTGTTGAAAAGTCTTAAAAGTTCAAACAAAATGAATGAAATGAAGTGAAAATAATTCCGAAAGTAATTATTAAAATTATTGAAATGATCCAAAATTAAGATTGAAGTGTGAAAACTATTCCTCGAGGACGATCGAGATTAAACAAAGTAAATGATGTAACAAGCTAAGAGAGAGAGAGAGAGAGGGTCCGATTGGCGCGAGAGGGGTGGAAAGAGGGAGTCCGATGGTGTCGAGGGAAAATAACAATTGCCGTTGGGTTAGCATGCGTACAAGTAATTCAGGAGGTGTGCTTTATACCCGGGAAAACCTCTATCCTCGTTTCCTCTTTTCTCCCTCATTTCCTCCCCTTTGTTCCGAATTATCCAGTTTAAGGTGGCGTAGCGAGGGGTGTGGTGGTGGCTTGGCTACACGTACACACGTACTTGTGCACACGCGTAAATGCCAACGGGGTGAGAAATTCGCGAAAAGAAAATATTTTCGTTATTTTACAACGCGCTACTCAGTTTAAGTTTGCTGTCTCTTCTTAAAGGCTAATTGATAATTTTCATTTCGAATGACTCAGTATGAATCGTACGTTTGATTAATAATATTGAAACAGTATTGCCAACGTGAGAAACTGTAGACAACCTAACCTAAATCTTAGAAATCTGAAGTTTCTGCAGTAAAACATAAATCACAGAAATATTTCCTAAAAAGAAAAAAAGAAAAAAAGAAAAAAACACGCGATAAGTTTATTTTTTAATTTCATACTCTGTGACGAACACACATTTGACCATAGAACGTAGCAATACACTGCAATATTCAGTTCCGTTTAATAACACGATTGAATCGATTCTAGTTCGTCGCGTTTTTCACCTGTAAAAAATAAAACTTTATTAAATAGAGCTCAAGATTTTGCACACAGCGCGTAACGCGTACAACAAATACCCCGTGTGTGCGCGAAATACGTGCGTCCATGTACGAACACATAAACTGGTGGCGGTTGCTAACGGGGTGGCCTAGCCTTCTTCCCTCTCTCTTTTTTTTCTGTCTGACAGTGAAGCGGTCGCGCACCCGGGAGAACAACACCACGCCAGAAGGGTACCAACCCTGAAGGGTTACCGATCGTGACCGACGCGACGAAGGTTCGCTGGTTTTTTCGATTAAACGCAACTTTCTCCCCTTTTTTTTTTCTTCTTTTTCTGCCCTGTTTTCTCATACTGTGTCTGCGTGTAATACGTGTCCGTCGTCTCTTTTCTTTTTTCAACTGCGTGGAATGCTTCTCTCTCTCTCTCTCTCTGTGTGTCTCTGTCTTGCTTCTTTCTGTCTGGGCATGCTCGTGCGCTTGCTGTGCCTGTCTCTTGCAGCATATGTCCTCGCGGTCTACGTATACTCGCGACACGAACGCAATATTTTAAGGTTGACGTTTTATCTCTTGATTGGAACGTCTCTTGGCGAGGCTCGTGATTTATTCGCGGTTAGTCGCCGTTCGCTTCTTGCTCCGCCGATGACGATATCGGAGGATTTTTGCCCGGCATGCCGAATGGAACTGTTTTAATCGAGATGTCAAGGTCTGCACGCGAAACGAAGATTCCAGGGAAATTAGTCAGTTAATGGACTGCGGATTTTTTAGGGAATTTGAAGCTACAGAAATGAGCAAAGCAAACGGTGTTCGTGTCACATTGTTAATTAGCGACAGTATTTATTGAATACTTTGGAAATGTTACAGTGAGCGTCGTGTGTACATTCTGTACATTTTCAGAAATTTGTAAATTTTCTAAAAATACGGTTCTACACGTTTGCAAATTTTCTATATATATATATATATATATTTCTAAATAGATAAACATCCGTAGCCTGTTTGCAACCCCTGATTGAAGTACAGACCTTAACGTCTCATTATCTTGATATTTAGAGATATTTTGCATGCGTAAGTACATGATACTTTGCATCAACGTAATAATATATCTTTTAGCAGCTGTCTCTCTCAACAATCTACGTTCGATCGATGACGATCGAATTATCACACGTCTCGTGTTAAAGGCACATATTTTCGAGTCTAAAGTTGACAAGAAATTCATAATAAATAATTCGCGGGAGGAATTATTTACTTTGACACTTATCATCCTGTGATTTAGGTCACAGAGACAACGCCAGTACTTGTACAAAACTTGGGCAAAATGTTCGACTACCGTGTGTTACACCTAGCAAATTTCTTTGAATGAAAGGAGAATGTTACTGTTAATTATTTTTCCGAGAATAATCAAGACTAAGATACTTGGTCGGAATGTTGATGCAAGACACGAGGAGTTTCAATTTAATTATGATTATAATTGAAATATCAGTCAGTTGTGATGCAAATTATTATTAATCTCAACGGTTGCATTTTTGGAGATTTGATTATTTTTTAATAAGATAAATTTATTTTATTGTCAATAATCAGCTGGGAATTTCTGGGAAATTACACTCACTGTTCATTTGTAATTCAATAAATTGCACGACAGTTTGAATACGTTGTCGTCTCGTGTCTCGTGTGTTCAGGCATTAATCACACGAACGGATATTTTACGTCCGAGCAATCAAGCTCGTCCGAAGGATAGGATAAATTAAGGTGAACGACAGTGACGCGGTCTTAATTTACACGCACGTGTGTACTCCGAGCGTGTACACGTAACGTGAATTCTTATTTCTGTGGCTTCTTTTGATCGCCGTTGAACGATTACATACGTTGCACGCGCTTCTGTCACGCATTTCGATAAAGGGAAAGTGATAAATCAGTGGAATGTTGAATAATTCAAACCGGCGCGCTTGACGAAGATGTTTTCAGCGACGCGTTCGATTTACACAGGCAGGGAACGACGAGATAAAGCACGCTCGCTTGAATTTCTCTCCGACGAGTAAATAATTAAGCTTTATTAAGATCTTTCAGAATCAGTTCGTTTTAAACGTCGCTTGCCAAAGTTAAACTGAAAAATTATTCACGAACGTGTGGAAGTACCACGATGGAAATATTTTACATAAAAATTGACAGAGACGTAACATGCAGAAGAAAAAAGTCAAGTGTTAAAAGTTGTAATATTTAATGGATAAAATAAATCTTTACGCAAGTTCGATCAAACGCTGCGTCAAAAATTCGCGATCGAATAGTTATCCGGATGTATCAAGTTACGACCAAGTAACTCGTGATTTTGCAAAGTAATTGGAATTCGATTCTGCTTGGCTCGAAATTTGCTAATCGAAACGTTTCTCCCTCGTAGCCGACGCTACTACGTCCTCCTAAAAGGTTATCGCCCATAAATAAAGCCAGTTAGAATTTAATTATCAGTTCGGGAAGTAATTAACACGAAGCCTGAAGTTAATCGGGACGCGGACGCCATCTTCGAATAGGATTCGCCGCGACGTCCTCGCGATCTCCTTTTCCAACCATTCATTATTCTCTTTCGCAACCAGCACGCCATAAGGATCAATCAGAACTCGCTGTATCAGCGCCGACTCCGTAACATATTCTCTCAGGTTTCATCTGCGACGTCAGTCGCCTAATTCACAAGCGGAATTATTTCGCGAAATGATCAGAAACTGAAACTGACAGTTACGCGAACGCCACGTGTTGATCCTTTGAGTGCTTAGAACGACCGGAAGTAATCCGAGTTTCTGTAATCTGTGAGTTTAATACCGTTCTATGCGAGAGGCGTCTTTTGACGTTATCTTCTTTGTGTCGATGAGTAAATAAATTGTAATTATACTTTGTTATTGATTGTTTGTAAGATTATCTGTAGAATATTTTGGTGTATTCTGAACACTCAAAGAGTTAAAGCGTGTTGCATTCAAAGTTAAAATTTCATATACAGGGTGTATGTATAAAATTTAAATTTTTCGATGTAAGTGTCATTTTAATGTTATGACCTTACAAAGTCCTTGAAGAGTGGAATTGTTCAAAACACACGTATAAACATTCGTAGTTATTCGTCTAAAAACCGAGCAGAATGCCGAGAGTGAAACGCTGCTTTCAAATTTTCTGGAGACAAGAAACGTGGAGCGCGCTGTGTGTCGAACTAATTTCCACGATCTCATTAGACGGCATTAAACGTTGCCAAAGAACGCTAAAATATCGAAACGCTTTCACTGAAGGCATACGTACGTCGCTCGTGCAACGATCAATCGAGTTACCATCGATCTACGCGGCACCGTGTCGTCAGACGCTCGCGCGTAGTCATAGGCACGCACAAGCGTATCAAAAGACGCGGCGAGCGAGTAATTTCGTTGGTATCGATCCTCCTTCCCTCGTCGCGATAAATATTTGCCAAGTAGTTGGGACGGAGTGCGGCCGTGGACCGATACACACGATAAACGTGGTTCGACGGCTTCTCGTTAATAACGTGATCACGAAGCTGCGTCCTGCGTGCTGCCGAGCGCGTCACGCCAAATAAATCGGAGCTGCGCGACGCAACCTCGCTGTTTGCCAGACAGTCGAACCGCGAGCGATATTCGCCCGATGGAACGTTGAACTTGAGAGTCACGCCGCGTCCGGAAATCGGTCAGTTCGATGGATCGAACGATCGAAGGATCCACCGTCACGGGAAGGACGAACCTGCCAAGTTCGCGTTGTGTGATAATGGCTGAAGAGAGTCAAAGAGATTCTAGGTTCTGTTGTGATTCTGTCTGATTGGAACGGGGAGATTCTGGAGAAACAAATCTGGATTCAAATCCTTTTCTTTAATTATTGAAACTGTTGTTATATCTTTATTGAGATGGTGTGGTGGAATAAAGACAGTCTGGGACAGTTTACGTCGAAACTCGTGCATCGCGATCAGTAGAATAGACTGACAATAGTCAGACGTCGAACCGATGCAGCAGACAGTACAGAGAATGAAGTGTATTTGTTTTATTATTATCCAAAAAAAAAAAAAAAATAAGATATGTGAATCGATATCAATTAAATATTAAATATCAATGTCAACTAAATCATTTATTATCCAGTAGGAAATAGAACGAATGTGAATGCAATTTGATCAAGCCGGTCTCGCTTGATTGTAACTTTCCTCCGTGTAAGGAAAGATTTTAGGAAAAATTATTCTCAAATCTCCGAAAACGCAGTTGTAAATATTTTCCATGGAAAAATGAGTCAAAATTATCTTTTCACTCTGACAGTTCCTAATATTATAGTAGTACATACTCGTCGATGCAAATTGATTCAAACATTTTATTTCATTTTTCTACACTGCTATATTTGTATTTTATCTTTTTTTATCTGAAATTTTATAAGCTCCGAGATTCTATTGTAATAAAAAAAAATCGCATAACCGTCGATTGATAATTGTATCGCGACCTTTCGTTTCTCTCGTTCGATTGGTTCCTATGTTATTTCACCGTGCTATCGCGAATGGGATCGATCGACTTCCGTAAACGAATTTCCAATTTCGTGTTTGGAATGCATTGAGAATCGAAGAAGTGAAAGCAGCGTCTGTTGATCAATCCGATTGGTTACGCAGGAAATGATTACTTTTCGTGGACGGTCTCCACGGAAAACCTCGGTCTGAGGTTTTTATTGAGTTTTAGAGAAATAATACTTTTATAGATTGCGCTTTTCACGGTTTTATTTTTACACCGGGGCTTTCTCTTCGCAGATTTTTAAAAAATAACACTGTCGTGGAATTCGCGAATTTTTTTTATGGCCGATTACCAAACGAAGATACTTTCTTAAAGTATCCACTTAAGTGTAAAATACTGCAAAATGCAGGAGTTAAAATCTTTAATTGCTTGCTGGTAAGAACAAATTTTTCGATCGTTCGAGGTAAATGTAACTTAAAAACGATCAATTGAAAAAAACAATGGATGTTAAATCGACAATAAATATTTTAAAACGAGACACGATTAAACGAAATTACATAATCAGGATCAGGAATCTTTCAATTAGAATAGAATTCGACTAAGATTGATAATACAAACTTTATGTTTCTTTAGAACGAATGTTTAGAACTGAAGTTACGAAAATCGAACGAAATTTCGATCACATCATCGTGCGATTTTTAATAGTTTTTATCATAACGTGTCGGATGCGAGATAAATTTTCGAAATTCAGGGAATTACTCTGGTGATGTGCGATGAAACCTCGATAAAATTTTAAATATATCTGGAGCGATATTTCGGCAATAACAATCGGCAGCCTGGAGTTTGAAGATCATTCGATTCACACGCGGCGGACGCGCGCCATAATTTTCCAAACGCATTAACCACCATTCATGATTATATATGCAGGTGCAAACCGGTCCAGTTTTCATTCTGTTAATCACGGGTTCGCGTCGCGTTAATAGCAAATACCACTCGCACTAACGCCGTGAATCAATATTTCCTTGATCAATCATTGTCCGAACGGTCAAAACTTGTCGGCTTTTTTTAAATATTTTAACGTTAGATCTCATTAGCTTAGCAAGAAAATTAGATTCCAAGTAGAAAGTTTCATTAATAATTATTGATGCAAATAATATTTAGCGTTGAAAAGATTTTCTTCACCCGTATAATATCGTTTTCTGTATTCTTTGCTATCAAGAGAGAAAGCAAAGAAATTTTTCTGAACTGCATTTTTGCGAATTCTTCCTGCTCAATACACGAGCGACTGTAACGTTCTCGTCTAGATCGCTTATTACAGTCAATTTCTGCGGATTGGCGAAATTTGTTTAAAATTTCTGTGACGTGATTTCGATTTACTATCGTTTATTCGTAATAACAAATACATTTGCGTGCGTTGGATGAACGTGTAATTATTTTTACGATCTTGGTAGTTTAGCGTGCTGTTATCTGAGACACGTAGGTATCATTAATAGCCAGCCATTTGTTTTATTAAGCGCTCGTGTCATGCAAGCTACCTCAAACAAACCTGCGAGATAGGATCGTCGATAAAAACCTTCGACGAACCCTGGAATATTTTCGACTAACGATGTAAATAATGGCGCAAAATGTTACCCTTAATTGCTACTTTTATCGCATGCAAAGTTATCTTGGAATGAGTTTATTCTGTGTGATTTGTACAGCACGATAGTTTTAACACATCGAACATTTCGTGTGAAAATTTCTTAGAAAAGAAAAAATAAAATATTTTAGTTGCTCTTTCTTTATTCATTTGCTTCGTAAATATTGGAATGGTAAGATACTGAAATGTAATTTTACCAATCCTTCGTCATTCTTCTAATTTAGATGTTCATAAAAATTGTTCGAGCATACAAAAGTATGTTGTGTTTTAAGCGGGGAAAATGACTTGCACGAGCATGAAATATTTGACCACGATAAATGAAACAATTGTAATGTGAATATTCTAAACTAACAATGTACGATTTTAATTTGAAAAGATTTAAGAAATTGCAATGCACGAAATGTTCGAAAACTCGAAATTGCCTGCACCTAGATTTCGACTAATCTCTCTTCAACGTCACCCCTAAACACGAAATTTAAATGTCAATTGCACTTATAATCCGCAGTGCGTAGAACGCTGAAGAACGGCCTCTCGGAAGAGGAGAAGAAACACATCGCCACCTACATCAAGGGCTACTGACTGTGATAAAATGCTGCGAAAACCCTGTAGCTCGTCCACGAGACGGAAGAACGGACGACAGCACGATCATCGTTGGTCACCAGGCCAGGACATTGCGATTTCACGAAACTCAGAAGAAACACAGAACCATCCCCGGGGGAATCGCACGCACCAAGGTTACACGTTAAAAAGAATTATATATATATATATATAAACACATATATACACGCATATATATACATTTCGATCGAATTTTTTCTGTACGCGCGTTGGCAGAAAGCTATCGTTTTTATCAAATTCATCGCCGAAGATGAAACTCGAGGCCTTCTAATTTTATTTTCTCACCGCGCCTGTCGTTCGTGCTTGCCGAATTCGAATCAGACGGTACAGTTGAGCGGATTGCACGGGAACGTGTGAAGCTAGAAGCAATAAATTTCGCAGAATATTTAATTGGTGAGATTTGGTTAATTTAACGAGTATTTGAAATAGGAAAGTCTCTGAATTCTGTCAGAGATCGTGATGCGAAACGAGTCTTGAGGTAGATCCTTGAACGTATAAAGGGGATATAAATCGAAACAGGTTTTCCAGCTAATCTTCGACAAAGATTAGTCCTCCGGTAGAGGACTAATTTTTATATTATAAATTTTTTTCGAATCTGTACGACAATCGAAAACTTTGCACTTTGCGTACGAGTATCTGCATCCCGAGAAAATTTTTAATCGCAGAACTCGTAATAAAGGCGTGGCTTAAATTTTCTGCTCTATATCGAAAATCTTAATCTTAACGCGCGAATTATTCTTCAGCTTCCCGATAGGACGCGATTAAATTTATTAATTGCAAAAAAAAAAAGAAAAATGACTGTCAGTGAAAAAAAGAAACGACATATTTTTGATAAGACGTACACATTTTAATATGCAAAATATTTTGAGACGTTAAAGATGAAAAATAAGTAACATAAGAAACGTTCGAGTGATATTAACACCAAGTTGAAAGAAGTAACAAAGTAACAAGAGCTTAGGATAGATTTCAACGAATTTCTAAAAATTGACTAATAAAGTAAGTGTAAGTTTCCGAGCGATAATAGATGGATAATCACGTAGATTAAATACCGAGAGATATTTTTATGCGTTTGACTGTTCGCCGTGGAAAATGATCGATGAAAGCGCAAGGGAAAAGGGAACAGGTTGGGACGATCAGTCAGACTCGTATCTAGTTTGGTACGGCTGTTGGCCTGCAACCAACGAAAACGACGTGCTTGCGTATCAAACAAATGCGACAACTTCTGAAACTTACTTTCTCTGTCTTTTTCTTGAGGAAAAAAGAGAGAAATGGCGGGTGAGAGAGTGAAAAAATGAAGAGGGAAGTTTTCAGATGCATTTCTCTCGCGATGACAGTTTCTCGGGAATAAATGCTCGTATGCAAAGAGCGTTTCTCTCGAAGCAATTCACTTTTGCAACATGCATGGGACGAGAGGATTATTGAAATACCCGCTGGAAGGCTTCTCTCTAGTTTGAGCAGATACTCGAAAAGTTCGAACGACAGCCGTGAAAAATAGGACAATCTTATCGAGACGTGCCTCAAACGACTTTTGATCCGTCGATGAAGAACTTTGAATTCTCTCTCTTTCTTCTTGAGGAAAAGGTTCCGAAAGAGAAGTTTTCAAACGAAATTGAATGAACCATACGAACGGTACGAAATCGTTTTTCGTACGCTTTCTTTCTTTCTTTCTTTTTTTTTTTTTTTTTTTTTTTTTGCTCTTTTTTTCGTCGACAAGGAAGAAGAAAATAGAAAACGAACCGCAAGAGTTCATAGAATACGAGAGAAATAGCGATTTTGTTTCTACCGATATCTTAGGTAGTGAATTTTGAAATACCCAGACGACCGAGAGACTTTGTAAACGGTGTGATTTGTCTCGAACGGCGAGAGGAGCAACTTAATTAATTTAATCATCACTTTATTATCGCGTCGGCGTACGACGCGCCATTACTGTAATTTCTTTCTTTTTCTGCGAAACTGATTCTTGAAATAAAAGTTGAGAGCAGCAGTAGTTGGTTGTGTCGTGTCAATTCACCCATTTCCCCATATTTTTTCCTCATTCAATCTCCAAGATCTAGCCTCGACTGACGTTGACATTGAATTACAGATGATCCGCGAGGAAGTCGAGTTACCTCGCCTTCGAACGCGTTATCTCGATTTGCATTTTACTCTTGATAAATTCGAGGGTCCAGAGCGGGGTAGGTATTTTTTTTTTTTTTTTTTTTTTTTTTTTTGAGAGAAGGGACAGAAAGGAAAAGATCGGAGCTGCGTGCGAAACGAACAAACACAAATTTTTTTATAACAAACTGTGCTCAAGACACACGATTTATTATTAACCTTCATCCAACTTTAACAACATACAATATAATGTAGTAATAAAAACGTATCAGTTAAAAGTGTAATAATAATAGAGGCGTCGATCACGGAAGAAAAAAGATCGCCGTTGCTTCGCGACCGCCATTCCATCTCCACCACGCGACATCCTCGAGGTTGTCTCGCGGCTTCCGACTCTATCGAATTCCTTTTCACCACCAGCAGAGTCCTGGATTGCCCGTCTCTAGCGTGAAATTCGTGGCTGAGAATGCCGGCGGGGCTTGTCGATGCTCGTGAAAAAGGGGCAATTGTGCGCGCGTGTACACTCTCGCTCAAAAATTCCGGGCGCGTTCGAATTTGAGAGAGGAAATGTTCACTCTTCGACGTTGCTTCATGCTCCAAAGATCATTCCACGCGTTAATTGACGATTATTAACAAAACTCAAAGTTTGTTAACTCTAACTAACGTGCTTCTTTCTCGAGAAACAATGTCCAAAGAATCTTGGTTTTGTTCAACGAGCAAAGGATGGTCCCCAAACTTTTCAGCAGGAGTGTACGTACGTGTACGAGCGTGTAATTACGTGTGTGTGTGTGTGTGTGTGTGTGATACGGCGAAAAATGCAGGGAAGGGGGGGAGGGGGGTCGGATTAAAAAAGAAGAAACTTCTCGAGAGAGGGATAGAACAAGTTTCGCGTGTGTGATTCTTAGCACCGTTACGTCGATGCGCTTAATTGATACGCTGCTAACATCTATTAGTCGTGTAGAAAAAACACTTTCTCTCAGTTGCTCTCACGTTCTCTCTGTATATCGCATCAAATCATCATTCCTCTTTCTCTCTCTCTCTCTCTTTCTCTTTCTCTTTCTCTCTCCCCTTCGTCTCACTTTCTATCTATATTTTGCATAATTATATTACGTTAGAACAGCCTCGCTTCGCGCCAAGAATTTGATCGCTCGACCAGCCATGTCTTCCTTCAGCTCGCGAGTGGCCATCACCCGCGCGAGACGTTTTCAAATTCGCGGTTTACGTTTGTCGTTGGGAACGCACCCTTGGAAACTGGGCCTCCGATCGGAAATGCGGCAGAGTATCTCGAAACTGCTTCCTCGGAATTCCCCCCACTCCCCTAGTCTAGATCCTTCTCTTCCCTCTTCTCCTTCTTGCACACCCGCGTAATTATATTGGATCGACAGATTATTTCGAGCGGAGCGTCCGTCGAAAGCCTTCCGTCCTCGGGGAAACATGTTCGTCGACAGACGGGGGATAAACGTCTCGAGAGCACACTCGAAGACACAGTCGATACATCCCAAGAGGTAGTTCTTCTCTCTCTCTCTCTCTATCGATTCTTCCAAGAACCTCATTTCGTTGGAAAGAACGCGCGACGTGCCAAGCGCAGCTTTACCATTAATTCCCCCAATCTCTCCAATTGCACGAGTAAGCTAGCACAGGCTCACGATCTTCGAGGGGAATCTTCGAAGGAACCTTGGCCAAGAGACTGTATAACCGAACCGTCCATTTCTCGGTCGAGTCCACCAGAGGGATCGAACCATCTCTCGGACGCTTCGATCGATCGCACGACTGGCCCTTCGGTGTTGTCCTTCCTTCGCGAGGGAACGAGCCCCCAGCGAAGAAGAGATCCGTCCGCGATGTTTCTCTCTCTCTCTCTTGCTTCTTTCCTTTTCTTCTTTCGGTTTGTTCTTCCTCGAGCTTTTGAGAGTACTCGTGCGCACCGCGCGGCTGACGCGTCGCTGAGGCGCGTTGTTGACGTTGTTTCGCGTTTTCGAACACAGTCCAACAAACGGGACAAACGATCGACGCGACACCGGCTAAGGACTGCCATAGAGTTCCAACCTGCGTTCAATGGTGTGCCTGGTGGGCTGGACAGGACTCGAGGAGGCGATTCCGCGCAGATGTGAACACGTGGTGGCGCGAGACACGACGCCGTCGGCGACGCGGTGCTCGGAGACGCGGCGACGCGGCACGAAGGCTTCAGAGTTCGTCGTGCTTCGGCCCGCTGAACTCGTCGTGCGAGATGAAACCGTTCTTGTCCTTGTCCTCGTGCTGGAAGATCTCCTCGACCAGTTTGTCGTGGTCGGCCAGCATCTTCTTCACTTCCTCGTTGTCGCCGGCGCCGCCCTGCTCCGCCTCGATCATCTGCTTCCTCAGGTACTCGCTCACCTGCACGGACCAACACAGCGCGTTAAATTCGACAACTCCGATCAGACCTCTGTTCGTGTTTCGTTGCGGAGGGTGTTTGTCGTGAAGTGAAACGACTGTTCGAAGCTTCAAATCCGTAATTGGTGTTGATCAATGTTAATTAGGTTCGATCTAATTTTAAAATTTTTGAATCGTTTTGGCGTGTTTTTCATCTTTGGAATGTCATTTGTCAAACGAAATGATTGTTCGAAATTTTTTTTGTTGAATTCGTAATCTTTAATCTTTTTATTCGTGTCAAAAGTTTATATACTTGTATATTTTTGAATGTTGAATTTTCATCGCTTGCATTATTCATTGACACGTGCCAAAAGTAAGTAATGGAAAAAGAAGAAAAACAAAATGAAAGAAAGGAAGATTCGTTGATCGTCAAAGGGATTTACCGGTCGCCGGATTCGAAGCTTCGTGTTTCGAGCTGTCTTAAATATATAAATTCGTGCGTGTTTCTATTTACTTAAAAATTCTCTCCTTCTGCAACAAGCCGAAAGGGATGAAAAACGTTCCGAACTGTGTCTCTAAATCTACTTTCGACGCAATATATTCACGGATAAAACGCTGTCAGTCGTACAATATTTTAAAATGATTAAAACGTATCTCTCTCTGTACGCGAGAGAATAAAATACGAACAAAAAAAAAAAAAAAAAAAAAAAAAAAAGAAAAAAGATAGCAAAGGATTAGTCACTCACGTTTGTCACACGTTGAAAAGAGTGAACAGGGATAAAAAAAAACAAAAAAACAAAAAAAGAAAAAACGATATAACGTTACGAGTTTTACGTCCCTTTCCCTGAACACAATGCGGGCACATGTTAATCCTTTGCACTTGCACGCCAGAGATAAAGCTTGTAGCAAGCGATGCCTGCGATTGGCCCAACGCTTTGATCCGTGAAAATTTCATGAGACGAAGCAGAATCGTCGAAACAATTTTTTTTCATCAAACAGCATATATTTCCAGCGACGAAAAGAGCAAGCGCGACGAGAAAGGACCGTTCGCTAATCCTCGACCATCGCGCTCTGTCAATAATAGAACGAATCTTCCCCCGATTTCCAGGCAATCTCTTTGATTTTTAATTTCTCAGGGTCTTTTTGATTTCGTTACCAGCAAATGGAATTGTGCGATCAATATCGAGAGAGCAACACCTCTTTGTAAGTTTTTGCGCTGCGATGCTTCTCTCTTGAACTCTTCTTTGGCAGGATAGTTTTTATTCAAAAAAATAATATCCCTTTAGTTATATAATAATAACTAAATAGTTGTTAATAGTTATGTAACTAAAGTTATATTTTAATTAGTTATTAAATAAATATAATATTTAATTAGTTGTTAATTAGTTATTAAATAGTTATCATTTAGTTGTACAATAGTTATTAAAACTACTAAAACTACTAAATAACTAAAAAGTTATATATTACGAAGAATCTGGTGCGACAAGAATCTAAAACTTACGTTGCTTGTGCAAGCTTGAACGTTTAGAATTAACGGTTAATTTACATGTTACGTAAATTTGTTAGAACCATCACCGCGGACGACCCTTAGAAAAAAAGAATGAAAGTGATCTTGCCATTGCTCTCACCTCCTCGCGGGACAACTGGTTGTCGTGGTCGCTGTCGATCTCTTTGAACACGTTCGCGGTTGGCGGAGAGTCGCTGATGTTAATCAGCTCAACCTCGAACAACAAAGTGGCACCTGCAACCAGAAGTAACACAGTTCTGTTACTAAATTTTTGTCGCGCGTTTATCGTTCCGACGGTCCATCCTTATTTCTGAATTATTTAACTCTCGTTAATCTCGTTAGGTTTTTATAAATACCCGTAATAATTCGTACCAGATTACTAAAATCTTGAGTATTTAATTTCACTTTGCATTCTTGAGAAATGGGAAAATTCCTAAAGTCCAAATTATCGTTGTCTTCGATGCCCATTGGGTACCACTTGGGGCTGAATATTTGAACAACTAGATAGCCATTTCGCTCCTGCGCTGATACGACCAGCAACCGAGACAAGCACGAACCAGAAATTTCTTCGCAACATCGAACAGTTCTCAGCCACTCTTAAATAAAACCGAGACTCGGACTATTTTCCGAGACTCGAGATCCCTAAATTCCCTTCGATACGACGCCGCGCTCAGAGAGAGCGTCTTCGGGTCCTTTCCCTTCGAGCCTACACAGCAGCGCGAGGAGAGGACCGTGCTAATAAAATATTTCACGATACCGTACTCGGGAGAGAGTAACAGCCCTCGTTGTCGAACACGTTCCAAGAAGTTCCCACTCAGACTTGCAAACGCCTCGTTGGCAGACGGCAGCATCCGTTTTTCGAGGGGAGATCGGAGAATCCTCGGCGAAATTCACGTTCCGCGCGACGCCGGGGATTCTTTTCTCGGCTAATGTCGTTTAAACGTCCTCGAGGTATAAAATCAAGATAGAGAAGTCGGTGGGAAGGAGGTGGAGGAGACGAGATTTCTTTCAATCAGCCGCGTTGATTTTCCATTATGTTTCGCTGATCCCGTCCAACTACCGGCCCGACCGCATTGATTGACCGAAACCCAATAAAAATCCAATACGTCTCTGTCAATGCTGACGAAAGACGATTGCTCTGGCTTTTCTATTATTTGCTCGTCTGCCGATCTACAGCGCTGCCGCTGCTGCGCCACGTGCATGAAAAAGCGTCGTCCCTTTTTTTCCGTGCACGACGGTCATCTTATCGCTGACGTTTCAAGTATCAATGGCGGTTGATCTCGTTATCAACTCGTAAAATTTCTATGAACTGATCATTTTTGCCAGTTTTTTGATAATTTTTTGAACTAATCTCTCGATCGCAGTATTTTTTTCTGTGTAAGTTTTCGTGGAAATTTTTTCAAAGTTGAGAAATGAAACGAAAACACGCCAATCATTACCACGATGCAACACGTGTATCACATCGTTGGTTCTTGTTAGAGGAAGAACGAACAATCGTTTCGTTTCCTCCATAAATAAAACGACGAAACCACGAGCACTAACGAAGGTAAGTACACAATTTATCCAGAAAACAACGATTACCACATAATTAAAATGGTTTTTCTTTTAGAAAGAAAATATTACATTTATTTTCCTCCACAAATATAAATAAATATAAATAAAATCGAGAAGAATTTGTTTCGAGCTCAACGACGAAACTGACGAAAATCTATCTATAAATCGTCCAAAAAATAAATGCACAATTTATCAAAGAACGTTACGAAAAATCCCACGGCACAATTGACCACGGAAAACAATATACTCGACACTGTCAATAAATTCTTGGAAACGAAATTCCTCGTTAAAAAATAGATAGCGAACCTATCGATCCTTTCATCCTGCCTGACTAACACTCGTGTCGCTGCTTTCTCGCAAAGCGCACCGCATATCGCGTAATTATTTAGAATAAACGCACGTCGCGAAATTGACAAGCTGTCAATTGCTTTTTCATCGGTTTAATACAACGGCAGGAATTTTTGACGCCAGTTCGCGGAGCACAATGCATCATTAACGGCCACAGAAATACAATCAACCCGCGGAGCTTCTATTATTCGCTCGTTTTTGACTGATACTCCGACCAACACGCGTCGATAATTTCCCTTACTGGTGAAACGAGAGAGAGAGAGAAAACTCCGCAAGAAAATTATTACTTCGTCGACGTATCGAGGGGTAACGCGTCGGATTAATCCGCGATGATTACACAAATTTTATTTAGTAAAAACTGATCGAGAGATCGGACGAAATGACCGAACGAAAATCGAGGATTCAACGGAACTCAGTTGCTATCAGTTTTTTTCTGATTAACTGCGCGGAACATTTGTTCGCCGCTGATTAAATAATGCATCGAGCCGATCGACAAGTGCACCCTGCAAATATGATTCTGGCCGCGTGTATTTTTTCTTTCTTTCCGTTTTTCTGCGAATATCACTTTGCTCGTCGCATGTTTTCCGTTATCAATCTGTCGTAAATCATCTCCGTGGTGTATCGATCGGCCTAGATACCGAGGAACAGTGAGCCACTTATACTTGGTTCGGTGTAACTGATAAGCGACCGAGAGGGTAGTCTTCGAAACCCGAATTTCATCTGTGTTCGTATCTGACGATTTATCGCGAGGAATTTCCTTATTCTAAAGAGATAATGTACGAGTTAATACGTTTGGGAAATTGGTAGTATTGTTAGAAATGTAAAAAGAAAAAAGCAAATGGAGTGTACGACATAGGATACAGAATTGTGTCGCGCGAGATGTGGGAAAAGGCATATGGAAAATGTGCTCCGCAGAGTGAAGGGGATGGGACGAGGAGTATGGGATTGGTAATATGAGATACAGGATATTAGATAGGATATATGAAACATCGAAGGCGGAATGGAAACGTCGCTAGTGGAAATTAGGACAAAAGATGTTTCACAAGGATGAACAGCATATTACGATACAGAGAAAAAAATTGAGTACCTGCAAATATACAAATATTAAAAAAGGTGCCTATACTATTTATGGGATAAAGAATCCGTCTGCTTATAGATTAAATTATTTACGACTGTATAGCACTGTAGCGGCCCTACGATTCCTCGACTACGAGTTTCGAACACTCGACTTGCACAAGCCGCAAGTGGCTGCGCGCCTAGCGTCCAGGTCCTACCGATCTCCGATGTTAAGCAAGCAGCATGCGGAACCCCGCTAGGAGGGTGCCGGACCCAGCCTAGCAGGTAGTTATAACAACAAGCGTCTGGGGTAAGGAGTCGCTGCCGTCAGCCCCACTGATGAGTCTAGGCAGTGACTCCGAGACGAAACGCAATCGCCTTTCTTCTCACTTCTCTCTCTCACTCCTTCAGTCCTTCCAGCAGCATCCTGGCCATTTAATACTTGCATCTCAACAAATAATTTACTACTTACTCAGGCGTCTTGTAAGTCACCGCTTACGAGATCGTCTAACGTGTAACGCAATCATGTACTAAAACCGGCAGTTTTAAAAGAGGGATAAATGAGTTCGTTGTCAGCAACGTGTGCTCAAACTGCGACCGTTTCATCTCGACGTGATACGAGAGGAGTTCGCACAAAAAGGCCGCCTGTGCCATGGATTTCCTGGTACAGACGTTTCGTCGAAAAAGATTCAAGCGTCAATATCTCGAGAGCCACAAGCTGTTCCACGCTGAAATTTCGAATGTTCTATCGCAAGAACACGGTCAACGAGGAGATGACACGACAAGGACCACCACACTTGACGGATCTCCCTGATACAGAGGTTTTTCGAAAAATATTCAAGCGGCAATATCTCGAGAGCCAGAAGGTATTTTTCGCAGAAATTTCGACTATTGTATCAGGAGCGTGTGACAATCAAGGAAGTGGCACGACCACGCCCCCCCCCATTAAGCAATTCTCCTGATACAGAGTCTTCTTTTCGACAAAATTTCCAGCGGCGATATCTCGAGAGCCATTTTACGCTGAAATAACAACTGATGTATTGAATTTTGTTAAAATGTTAAAATAACCTTGTCTCGAGATTAACGTTCTGATTTGAATTTCAAATGTTTAATGGTATAAAACGATTATACGATTATGAAGGATATCGTTTTAAGACTGTCGATGACAATATTACTCGCGAAATGAAGCTTCATAGCTTTGTGAGCCGAGCTTCGTGTAACATTGGTTGTAAAGACTCAGCCTTCAAGGTTGCGTTTCGAAGCCTCTAGAAAAAGAAGCCTCGAGCTTTATTGGAGCACGAGCATTACGGTGGACGACGGTGTACTTTTATCGACGCCGGTCATGATCGGTCATGCGGCGAATTCTCGCGAAAGTCAATGAATATCGGGCGCACGGCACGCTCGCGTGCAACGGCGCATATTTCGTATTAATTATGGACGGTTCCGTATCGTGATTAAATCGTAGCCTAATGAAATATACCGCTTAATTATTCACTACTTAAACTGGCTGTAATTAATACAGCTCACAATGTGTCTCGTCTAGTGGAAAACCTCGCTGAAATTTAGTATTTAACGATCGGGCCGGTTGATCAGCTGGAATTAATGATTGTGAAAAATGACGAATTAAAATTTGAGCGAGTTCGGGCCGAGGAATGCAAATTACATGGTATATCGTTTTTTTTTCTTTTTTTTTTCTTCGAGCATTTAACTTTCATATTGCGAGGAATTTTTGCAAAAATATCGAGACTGCGTTATTGAGACTGGTAAAATTTAATTAGCAGGGAAAGGAATGCATATTTGTTATTAATATTATGTATGCTGACTTTTTGCGTTTAAAATTTTAAAAGTACAAAACTGCGCACGGTGCTTTTCGTAGGTTCTACTTTTTCCGTCGTATTCTCAAGAGAAATATGAAGATTCGTACGCTATTTACTTGAAATTACAATGAAATATCAGAGAATCCACGGTACAACTCTTGGGGAAAATTACTTCCGAAAGTCGTTAGTCGTTTCACTCTTAAACACAAAACACAAAACAGAAATCACTCGCAGAAATGCAAATGTGTCGATGTAGACTTCATTTATATAAATTCCACGTGTGCCCGAACAAAATCTTTCTCGCGGAAACTTTACGTTAACCTCCGCAAATCCTAATTTTCTTTTAAGGAAAGAAAATGAAGAAAGAAAAGGAAAACGATAGTTACGAACCTCTCTCAATTTCTTCAGCGTAACAACGGTAAACGCCGGAGAAGTTTCTTTTCCTCGCAACACCGACGACAGATGGAATCAAATTCCTTTTGCACGCAATTTCCTCCCTCTTGTTCTCTGACCCCTTCTCCCTCCTCCTCTTCCTCCTCTCTTTCGCCCCACGGCGTTTCTCGCGAGAAAACGATTCTCCTCCGCCGGGTCCAAGAAATCTGAGATCACCTTATTTCGAACTATTTTCGTTTGTGGCTATCAGCCCTCCCCTCGGAAGTCCTCGAGTTAACGTTGCGCCGTAACCGAAATAACCGGAGTAACGGAAAAAGTTAATCGTCCCATTGTTCTCCGTCTCGCGCGTGGGAAAGGAGGAGCGATTCGAATTAATCTGAATTTAAACGCGGACAATGGCGCGCGACTGCTCGCTTTAAATTGCTCAACATTTTTATCGCGGCGCAGAAAAGAGGGGGTGGGAGGTAATAGTTGCGATAGAATTGTTCTCCGGCGCGTGGTCAAATTTACGAGGACTCGGTATTATCCTGTTTGGAGGATGAAGTGGGATTGCGGATCTGCGGAAGGCGTTCGGGTGTTACGGTTAGATATTCCCCATTGAACAATATAACACACATATTCTCGCGTTGGAGTATATTTTGCGAAAGAATTATTCAATTCGGAACGTTTAAGCTCTGTTTTACAATTGTATAGGAAGAAACGTATTACTGTTACATCTTCCGTGTAGATTTAGTTTTTAATTAGCGTAATCAGAATAGAACGAACAATTTCTTCGTACTTCCTTCTAGTATTTAAATCATGCTGTATGCGTGTAGAATGTAAACCTAACCTAAACCCAACCTAAATCTAACCTAACCTAACCTAAACCAGTATTCAACAATGTTTTTCTGACAACGAGTTCATACACAACTGATATTAAAGGGGATGGTGCTTACCGAAGTTAACTAGCAACTTCAATAAAGCGGAATTTCGAACTTCAAGGGATAGCTGAAAGAATCTCAGCTTTGTTTGAGACTTGAAACGATATTTCAAGAGACATTACTTTTTCACTTCGAGCAGAATTTTCAAAAGATACACATTTCACAATTTCACGTCGATCAAACAATCGAAGAAGATTTATTAACGTTTAACACAAGGTCTTCTCTCAATAAGATGAAAAGTCTCGAGTCGTTCAATCGTAAATATTAAATGTGTTAATTAACGTGTTAAATATCCCCAAACCTGGTCGCGATGATCAGCCCCCCCCCCCCTTTTTTCTCACGAAAGATGATCATTGCCGAACCGTGCGTTCACCGAACCGTACCGGAGACGCATCGAGAAGAAACACGTTAGCAAAGCTAGCTTGCGAACGAAGTGACTTTAAAGAGGTTCAAGAAAATAGTCCTGGCTCTCGCCTCGCCGCAACGTAAATGTCGCGTCGCGCAAATATTTTTCACAAAGGAGACGAGCGAGCCCACGTTGGCCGTCCGAAGAAGTTAATTAACCATAAAACGCATAAACCGCAGTTAACCCCCGTCCCTCCCCGCGCGCCCGCGCTGCAAAGCCCTCGAACGTTGTAACTTCTCGTTACACGTTCTTCCGCAACAAAGAGCCACAGACGGCAGTCTGACTGCGGGGAGAAACCGTGAAAAATCTGCCTGGCAAACGTACGACGGAGTACAAGCTGCTCGTCGTTGGATGAGATCAACACGTCCCTGTTTAGTTTAAACGTTAGGATTGTTTTTAAAATCGATCACGACATCACGACGTGAATTTTTCCGGAATTTCGAATCTCCGAATTCGTCAATTCCCGAACCGAAGAATGAATTCATGACGTTCAAGTTGCTGAAATATTTTATACTTCGACGGACCGAATACGAGTAATACGCAGAAACATGAAAAGCAATTATTTTAATAGTTGAAAGCCTGCGAGAATTCTCAAGGAAAGGTACGAACCGTTTACGGTAGAATGTCTTCAGTTATGGCAAAACATATTTAATGAACGAGCAGGAACCGAGGAAAGTAATATCTCTAACAACTTCCCGCCAAATCCAAAAGTTCGCGCAAGAAAATGTTTCTTTCAAAGCGTGTTTGAGAGACGTCGAGTCACGCGACTGAGAAATCATCGAACGAAATGCACGTTGCTTTGAAATCTTTTCCTTCGCCTGGCATTGCTAAGTCGACCTCACTCTTTGCCAATAACTGCTAAGGATCATGATCGAAGATACATTTGTGGCTAACTTTCGATTCATCTAACTCAAGAGCGTTCCCAGAGATAAAAAAAAATAGAGAGAGAGAGAGAGAGAAAGGAAAAAAATGAGCGAACGAGAGTCGCTGTTGATCCAGCCGGGCCAGCCCGGGATGGCTAGTGCTCGATTTAATGGTTGACGCTTTATTGGATTTCCGTGCAATTGCATTTTTTAGTCCGATTTCGTCACTAACGATCCCCCTTTGTATCGATTCGTTCGTTGGTCCCGTTCGTTTGCCACGGAGAATCGATGGAACGCCCCACGGATAATTCGAGGAGCGTTGAGTATTAAACTGGGAACTTCTCGCCGTTTCAAACCGTCGCAATTTCTCGCTCTTTATGCTCCTTGTTGACAAGCGTCAACAACGCGAATTCTTAAACGACGGGATTGCCGCAATTCACTCGAGCTTTTCGACACTTTTTATTTTATCTATCGCCGATTGGGGGAGAGCAAGTCCCGCCTCTCGAAAGGCGAAAGTTTCTTCTGATTCTTTAACGATAATTGTCGCTGGTGCAATTTCAACTTGGGCGTTCCTGGTAAAGTGTTCCCGAAAAGTTTTTGAGATGTAACAACGGAGGATGTCAATCCGCATTCGTGAATTTTAATTATGGAATTCAATTTAATTTGGACGAATATACGGAGAAAAATTAGAGTTTTTTTTACGGGGTAGTAATATTTAAAATTATTAATCTCGTTACTGACGACCGACAAATTAAACACTCTATCGATATTTATACAGATAAATGTAAAAATCTGTCATACTTTGTAAAATGTTGGAATTATTCGCCCTCCTGAATATTCGAAAACTATAACTGCAATATTGATGTTTGTTTTAAAATTTCATTGTGTCATTCATGTTCAACATGGTATCATTGGGCCATTGGGAATTGTAAAAATTTGTAATTAGGTCAGTAGATATTGGAATTTTTAATTTCATCGAATTTTCTTACTAATTTTCCTACCACGAAGAGCATGAAGAGTATAAAATAAAATGAAATATCTTAAATTTTAATAATTCACTGCAAGTATTGCAAAGAATAGCAAACATTGTTAATTTAGAATTGAATTATTATCGATATATATTAACTGTTGATAAACGAGTAAATTCCATTTCCTTACAAGCGACGATTAATTAAATTAATTAAATTTCCAAAGCCCCGGAATTGCAACTTTTTGTTAAAATATTAGATCCTCTATTAGTACCACGCACAAAAGGTTCCCAGTAAATCTGACGTACGCGGCCAAAGGAAAAGATTACTTCTAAAATATGCGTTTCGTTCGTTGAATATACGCTATACAAAAATTTAAACACTCAGTTTCGCGAGTAATTAATATTTCCTTTTACGATTATTACTATCAAACACAAGTAAATTGAAACAGTTTCATTTGGTCGTTTAGTTAAGGCGAAATTGTACCAAAACCAGCAGATATTTATTTTAAACGTGAAAAGACAGAAGTATTTTCACTGCAAACGGAATCACGCCACCTAGATTAAATTTCCACGTGTACGAATTTCTTAATTATCAACTTTTGTTCATTTAAACTGCTGTTCAATGAACGGAGAAGACGAATCTCTCGAAAATGAGAAATCACGGCAAATTCATATTTGACGTTCGTAGGTGTTTGCACAATAGCTCGCAAATGTATTCGAACAGTCGAAGACATTAATATCACATATCCGGTGTACGAAATATTTTTAAACTTCACACACACACACACACACACAGTAATGGACGCTGAACTGTATTGACAAAATTGAAAATGTGTGTCAAATATCCATTGCATCAACCTATTCGGCACTAAAAGTAATGATTTTTCAAATAACTGCAATTGCACACTTTACATTTAGAGATTAAATTGAAAATTACATTTTTCCGATTGGTTTCGAATTTTACCGACATCGTCGCAGCTCGAGCCTGTCTCGCTGCCAATGAAATTTCAAAATATTTCGCAAAGTTCGCACGCACGTGACGCCTGTAATAAAATAAAAAAAAGACCCGTCGTGGAACTTTTCCGATTTCGCTGATAGCGCGAGTTCAGGCGTTCACGGTGTTATTTTATTCGTACGCGCGTGTCCCTTTCTGGTAGATATCGGACAGCCATTAGAACGATTGTTTATCGTGGCCTTCGAGGAAAAGTAATTTCTATCGGAGGGGGCAGAAAATGATAAGAAAACTTCAGACGCTACGAACGTCGTAAGAACGTCGACGAGGGAACGATCTTACCTCCAGGAATTACGTGTCCGGCTCCTTTCTCCCCGTATCCGAGTTCCGGCGGTATGGTTAACTTCCTTTTTTCACCCACGCACATATCCACCAATCCCTGGTCCCAGCCTTTAATAACTTGGCCAACTCCCAGCTGGAATGTGAACGGCTGATCTCTGTCCAAACTGTAACAGACAATAAGCGGGGCTGCGTTTTAAATACTGTTTCGCGACGGAACGCGGGCAATTTCTACCTCGAGAAGTCGTGGCCGGACGTGCGCGTTTATCTTCGTTTCGTAATTTTGCACCGATAGCTCGTCGTACGGCGAGGTTGAGTCGATGCGCGAGCTCCTTGAAAGCCAAATCGATTCGAGCTCAGCTCGTCAGAAATTTTTTGATTTACTAAGCAGTTTAAAATGTTCGATTTTTCTAATTTTTTAATTTTTTCAATTTTAATCGTTGCATTCAAATTTGACAAGCGCGCGCAAATTACGAATTATTAATTAAATCTATCAAAAAACTGAAGAAAGATCTCGACAGATAATTTCTCTTCAGCAAAGTTTCAGAATTACGACACTTTCGGAAATTAATGTAAAAAAGAAGAAACAAATTCACTCCGAATCGATCTAGCCGTAATTCTGCGACGAGAACGCATTTAATAAAAGTAAGCAAATATCTGAAATTAATTTAAGATAAATTGATTTTTATCTCCCAACATCCTCCTAATACGCTAATTACAGTTTAGCCCGAAACTCCCATTCTGTGTACATCAGAATGCAATCTCGTGCATGACGTGCAACCTTCCAAAGATGTTTCGTTTCGCTAAAAACAAGGATCGTGGTCTGGCCGTTCCGTTGAACATCAGCCACTCTCCCCGACAAGATGTTACAGCCATGCACGTGGTCTCAAAGGACGTCCGACCGATCTTCGTCATCCCTTGGAGTAGACCAGCTACAGGGCGATTAATCTCCCTGGGATAGGAAGGAAGCACCGGGAAGATCGATCACGTCAATTTACACGATTCATCGAAATGGACAAAAGTCATTTTTATGCCGCGTTGTACTTAACCTGATAGATGAAAATTTTCAGGAAAATCGAGATTGAAAACTGGAATAAAAACTCTACTTTGTTGTTGCATCGTGTGAGTTCTCTACACTGTCGAATTTTTGAATTTCATAAAGATTCGTCCAAATTCGCAGTCTAGTTATTATCTTCTTTTATACCTTCGTAATTCGAGAATATCGAAATGTTATTTTTCAAATACACCAACTATCGAGTGTCTCTTAAACTCGTTTGTAGTAACGTTGAATTCACGCTGTGATATTCCCAAGGACCTGCACGCCGAAAGGCAGACGTGCGCCTACCATCGATATTTCCCGTGAAAGTGTCAATTCGATGCAGTCTCGTAAAATCGAGTTCACGTACGCCAGTCGATCGTTTCGCGCGTTCGGCCAACGAAAATTGACAAGTTCATCGGTTGACTGACGCAGCAAGACGGAAAGACCGGGGAATAGAAAGATAGGGAGCCCCGCGCGAGCAAGAGAGAAAGAGAGAGAGAGAGATTCGTCGAAACGAGCACGAGAATTGAACGCGACGATTGTGTAGAAACGAAGTAACGATGCCGCGGCGCGTAGAGAAACGAACGACATATTTATATTTTTTTTTTTAGAAAAAAAAAAATAGATATTAATAAGAAAAAAACACTCGTTGCATTTGCAGTTAATTTTTCGATATATTACAATTGTAATTCGACATATCAGAATTACGATTAAAATGAGATTGTAAAATGAATCGAACCAGAAACAGAAATTGCTACGGTTTTGTTCAAGAATTTTTATTTCGATTCAATGTGTCGCGAGTAATGTTATTCGCGACGACGTCTGTGCACTGAACTAATTCCTGTGCAACAATTTCGAAGTTATTTCAACAATGATAAATTTTATAATTACACACGTATGAATGGAATCAACACGCGAGCATTTAAAGCTACAATTATTATTGTTAAACCTGCCTAATAATAATTATCATTATTAGTGTAATTTAAATCCATGGAAATGACGAGAAATTTAAATCCATCAACGTCAGGCGTTCCCTTTGAACGATTGATATTCATATGAAATATGTATTATTTCATATTATACGTATGTTGATGCGCGAACGTTATGAACGACATTAATATTTATGGTGCATAAATAAAATTCGCATATCGCGATCAACTCTTAGATTCGTACAATCAAAATACGTTCCAGCGTATTTAGGAAAAAAATCATACGTGGAGAAAAATGGATAAAACGTGGCCGAATGTTGACAATGTGAACAAGCTTCGCGATGAGAAAATCTTCGGGGAAAAGAAAGGGGAACGGATGGGTCGACGGTGCTCGATGTAAAAAATCGACGGAACGCAAGGGAGAAACACGTCCTCGAAGTCGTTTCGGACGTCTCGACGTGCATCCCTGCCACCGACTCGAAGGGTCGCGACGACGTCGGGCGCACACGCGAATACGGATGAAGTCCCGTGTGCAACGAATAACTGTGTCGTGCCACCAGAAGAATCTCAAGCACAGCACGTTATATATATATGCGGATACGTCGCTACGACCAGCGTACGTAATTTTCCAAAATATTTTGCTTCTCTTTTCTCTTTGTTAGCAAGGTCGTCAAGAAGAAATCAGGATTGTTAAAGTCCCTTCTTTGTAATTGTAATTTTGTTAACAATGTACGTTACCAACTGCAGGGGACACAGCGCAGACTGCAGGATAAACGTTCCCACGACGTGGACCCAGGTTACAGTATCGGCAGGGCCATGAGGTAATTGTCAAAAACCCTCACATGGGCCTGACCGTAGACAACAACAGTGTTCAATAGTCCACACGTCGGGTGGAGTGTGCAGTCTGCCGCGTTTCCTACGCAACTCGATCGTCGTTGTTACTTTTATTGTTATTATTGTTACTCCTGTATATATCTTGTTAGTGAAAATAAAGGCCTTTAAAACACTAAACTAACTTTGTTATAATTTTATCGTATCATTGTACTATTGGTTTGTCAGGAGAATATTCAGCAAATTTGGCATATACTTTGGAGAAAATATTTTAATTCGCTCCGTATGTTTATGTGAATGAAAGGAAAATAAAATAATTCGATCCGCTTAGGGTATGACAATTCGAAAACAGGAGTGTTATCGATTTTAATTAATTTCTGACTATAAATAAACACGGCGTGAGAGGCTGTACAGTATATTTTAAAGCAATTTTATTTTTATTAGATCTCTTTAAAAGAAACAAAAAATTTTCACGATCAAACAGTCCAATTGTAATTGTAACTTTCTATGTCTAAAGTTCATCGGAAACATTACTTTTCCAAGTTGCATTCAATTGACGATCTCATCAATACGACTCTATTGTCAGAATTATTCAAAGTGTAAAAATAGCGATAAACTTTATGAAAATGTTTCCTTCCATCCATGAAATACGCGTCCGTGAACGATGAACATTAAGAATCGTATCGATCAATACTCCATCTGACTGGACCTCAAATTCATTTTCCAGAAACGAGGCTCGATCCTCGTTACTACTCTCATCCGATCTCCATCAGTCAATCAAGCCATCGTTAATATCCACCGGTCGCCTTATCTCTCCAATGAAAAGTTACGATCACATTCTAAACGAGAATTATCGTCCCTGCAGTAACTTCAGCCACGTCAAGCTAAAACGTTGCCCGGCCATCGCTAACGGCTTCCATAAACTCCCCCCGAGCAGTAAAATAAACTTAATCGCTTCAAACGTCGGCTACTTGCCTCTCTTTCGAGTCTTGTTTGCTTCCAGCTTTGCTTCCTGCGATCTCCCGCTGAACCGTAGAGAACACCCAGCCAAAAATCGAGAGCCTCGATTTCCAGCGAACGGCGCGAGATTTGAAACGATATTGACTCCCCTTCGCCCAGAGATGGTTAATCCCGTCGCGGAATGAATTTTCTGATCCGCAAGATTTACGAGTTACCGTAACGAGGACCCGGTTCCCGGTCCGTGTTACAAGGCCAGAGCTCGAGATGTGTTAGGAACGCTACGTTATGGGATCTTTGTCCTGACGAGGATTTGTCAGAGAGGATAGCACTTTATTCAGAGACACTGTCGTTTCGCGATCGAATCGCAGAAAGTTTGTTGACGTTGGCGTTTCGAGGCTCGTACGAGTATGCGAATTAAAAAGTTTGTAAATTTACAATAATGTGTAATTTGTGATATTTTGTTTACGAATATAGGAATTTATGAAAATTTGTGATCTACAGACTGCAAACTTCTTGTGCATTTTACGGAGAGTTGAAAGATGCAAAAATACAGCGCAGAAATGTACAAAATATCGCAAGTGGAGTACCTGCTGTGATAATAATTGCTAGCGAAAACAAGTTTCTGCTTAAACTGCATTTCTTCAATTCTGGCTGATACATTTCACTCTCACAATTCATTTTACAATTACAGTAAATTATAGATCCTTCATCAAAGATTTTGATCAAGTTTTACTGATGTTACCGTATTGTAACACGCATGACAATCACAGCAATAATTACACAACAATAATTGCATAGAAATGTTGTTAAGAAAATTGCAAGGTACGCAATAAATACTCGTCGATTTTGGCATGGAAGGTAAAAGGCGAAACCGTTTGACTGATTGTTGGAAAATCGAGAAGAATACGCGCGTCTCCGAGCAGGAATAGATGGCACGCGTTTATTTCTGGTAAAAAATTGGTAACATGTGTAGGAAGAATGTCTCGATGAAAGGAAACTCGAGATCGTCTGCCTCGTGCGTCGAGAGTTCCGTTTCACCGGCGAGGAAAATAGAGTTCCTGAAAGGGGATCCAAGAGGAGAGACTTCGGTTGAGACACTAAATAGATTACGCGATGTAAAAAGATAAATTGACAAACTTTCAGACTCTTCTTCTCCCGTGTCTTCTTTTGTGTCTCTCGTTCCTCTTTCAGCGACGTTTACTTCGAAAGATATTAAAATATACTCGAACAGGCTGAAAGAGAACAATCACAGAAACTTTTCACAAATATACGATTCGATAACGTAGAATAATTATCGTACACAATAAATGATATTATAATCGTCATATTATATAAAATATTATCTATTACAATTTCCCAAAATAATGACGATATAAAAAATATAATACGAAATGCAATATATTCATAATTCATAAAGAACGCCAACTTTCGTTTTTAACAAACGGATCAAATTGTAGATTGCTCGAGTGGATTGTGCAAAAATTGTTCTAAAATTGTGAAATTGGGGAATTTTTTCGCTGCCTCGGGCAAACCTTTCTTCCGAATTCGCAAAAACGATTCGCCGACCTCCATCGTGAAGTAGCACATTCTACGTGCGGTTGCATGCACGAGCGCGCAACTAATGACGGCGTGGATGCGCGAAAGTGCAGAAAACTTGAAATTCCCCGCGCGGCGCGGTGTAATTACCCTTACGAAACGTAATTATCGTCGAAACTTGGGCCGGGGTGGCGCGGCGTCGCGATTTCGAGCGGTGACGAGTCGCGTCAGAAAGACTCCCCGGCCGACAGCGCGTAAAACACGTTTGCTCACGCGTAAAACCACCACCGGACGTGGTTGGTTGGTAGCACGACGCGAAACTTTCCTCCGAACAGAGTTACACTCGCTAACGAATTAACCTCCGAACGATGTTTCGCGCGGGGCCTGAATGAAGCCTAATAAGCGGAAAATTCTCGCGGACGTTGATTAATTGTTCTTTACGCGCGAGACAGCGCTTGCTCCGGTCTCGACTCTGCGAGAAGGAGGTTGAAACTGTGAGATTCATCGGGATTTCCAGAGATATTTGTTTATCTTGAGATCACAGGAGATCGTTCGTTTCGTGCGCGATTGTGCATAATCGATCACTAATGCTGAAATTGTTGAAAAACGAGTGTTTTATATATTTTTTTTGATATATTATATATTATATATTACTTTGACTTGGTAGCACATTGGAATACATGTTGCAACGTTCAACTTTTGCGATTTAACGTTCAATTTCAATTTTTGTAATATCGCGTTTAAAATACCCGCTTTGCCCGACAACGTTATCTGCGTCATTCGCGTCAATGAAAATTTTTTAAAGGAAATTTATTTCACTTTGGATTGTTTCAAAGTGCAACATCGTTTGCCGATGATAAACGCGTTAACTTCAATTGGGCGAAGTTACCGACATTACCTTTCCCCACGCTCATTTCGATTTTTAACAATTTATTTTAAAATTTAATTCTTCTTTCGAATTACGCGCCCGTTCACGAGCTATAATATATTTTAACCAGGCAAAGGAGTAACGTAATTATTCAATTGCACAATAGCTCTCTCTTTGTCAACTTATACCTTATTATCCACGAAACCTTGTCAAGTTAATTCTGATTACTATTGATGTACGATCATGATCATTATTGTTCATTGTTTCAATTATTTTGTCAAACCCTTTACGATTGACTAATCTTGCCAATAGCTTTTGCGTTTCTGTCCAATTATTATACTCGGTTATTTGAACGACAGATTTTCTCGAATGACTCAACTGCCCATATTTATTATTATCTCATCGGTATCGACTGAAAGTTATACTGTCATAATTCACGAAATTCACGGTTTCTTTTCGAATTATACGTAGCAAGCCAAATAAAGAAGAAGTTTTCGTTTTTTCAGTAATAATTTCTGTAATAATTTCTAATAATAATAAATATAATTGAGCAAAATGTTTTATTGATGTATGTATGATTTCATGCTTCAATTTCACTAAAATGAAAACAAAATTGCCATGTAAAAATTCAAGGATAGTGACAATATTAAAAAATTGATTTATACTAGAATCTAATAAAATTTAGCGATCACAAAATAATTTTCTTCCCGATTTCGAAACATTGTGAAATACCGATCGAAAGTGGAAATATTCAAGTGCCGATGCAGCCCTCTTTTGTCCGTCCTAATATTGCTCGTCCGAATATTAAAATGTTGTTTCGGGGTAGTGAAGTTCTTGGAAATTCTTTTATAGTGCCAATATATTTCTGTTAATTAGTTTTGGATTGGAAATAAGAAATATTCGTTTAGGGAAAGATATTGAATTTTCGACTTTGCCTGTCTTCTCAATTGATGTTTCGTTGGTTTCGCCAGTGGAGTCATTAAATTCTCAGGATTCGGACAGTTTTCAACAATCGAAAGCTTCTTTCGTGAAACTGAAATGAGATACGGTTGATAACCGTATTCTTTCATATTTTGCAGGAAATCTTCACAGTCTAATAACGAATCTATTCAACGTAACACCGTCGTACAAAAATTACTACGATTTCCTTTAATTGATAAAAATATTATTTAAAAGAAAAAATCCGAGAATACGCAGAATACACGTAAACGCGAAACTGACCAAATAAAACGGCCAAAGTAGAACTTTCTCAAACTTCTCGAGATAAATCCCCGCACAGAAATATTCCATTTCATTGCGAATACTCACAGAAATATCAAATTTTTCCGAGCATCGACGGTCCACTATTATAATTATCAGAGACACCCGTCAGACAGAGTCTAGATGTATAGATGTGTGAAACTCTAGAAACGCGGCGAGGCGATAATTAATCAAGTACACGAGATCTGTACGGAATAAGAATAGACAACCCATAGACACACACACGTACGCGCACGCACACACATATGGCGAAGAATGGAAAATAATGAAGCCAGGAAGAAAATGGTTTGAACGACAATGGTGAGGCGGTGAAAAGGGAAAGTCATAATGGGGGAAAGGGAAGGGGAAGGGCGCAATGAGACGCCGGGGAAGAGGAGAAACCGCGACGGAATCGCGGAAACGGGGAACTACGTTCCAACGGGGAGCAAATATCTTGAAACTAATTTCTTTCTACCGAGCGTGCGTTTCCACTTATTCGAGACGATATATGGACCAGAAACGTTATCACCGATATCGATAATTACACGCTCGTGTGCTACGTTGAGAATAAAAGTCAAGTTGAGAGAATGAAATCAAGTATTAAATTGGTCCATGTAAAACGTCGTTTCTTCGAAGCTTGGATTTGTCGATTATCGATGTCGAAAAAGAAGGAATTTGCTAGGAATCACGTTGAGAAGATCCGTTTATAGAAGCTATGGTTTTCGAAAATGTTAAAAACATCCTCCATTCCGTTTAGGTAATTAGAAATTTGTTGGCACCAACTACAAATACCCGCAAATTTTGAATTTCACATTTAAACAGTTCGAAGATCTAAGTGTAACACGTGCGATAATTGCACACGCGATAAGGTTCAAGATTTTACATTTGTTTCCCAGCAAACCGACAACATCTGCAAAATGTCTTCTTTAAACATTTGAAACTCGACTGATTGTACAGCAACAACGCGTTCCAAGCAAACGACAAGGAATTATATTACGCGCGCTTTATTTGCGCGACGACACGAATGATTTACAGAGTTCGAATTACATTCAACTCACCGAGTGAAACAATCAGCAGAAAAAGGCTTTTGGCATCGGTTAAAACGTTTACCAGTTTCCATTCTAACACACGGATCGATCATTGTACGAGTATTTTTCATTTACTCTCATCAATTGCTACTCTTTAGTTTTTTTTTTCTCTTTCTTTTTTTTTTGCGAATGAATGTCCATCAAAGCACCTACGCGCATCGTGTTGGTACAAAATTCCAATTACTCTCTCGAAATCTTGCAGGCCACGGATCTGCTCGCCGGTTTTTAGTCGCGCTACGAATTTTATTAATTCGATTGTTCGGAAATTGTAACGGAAAAAGAAAAAAAAAAAATGTTCAGAATAAACGACGTTATTCATGATAAACATAGACGGAGAGCAATTTTTATGCAAAATTTTGCAAGATGCGCGCAATGTTCGAAATTATATAAAATTACAAGGAGCATGTATTATTGTAAACAAAGATTTTCAAGAATTATTAATAATCGATTGTTAAATTAGCCGAGTTAATTGAAAAGAATTGAAACGTTTGAAATTTCTTCAGTTATAATTATCGCAACGTCATTGATAATACTAAATAACGTTGTAATGGACTCGCTAAATACAAAATAACACGGCCGCGCAATAACGTACCAACATCACTGCGAAACAACGCACTGAAGAGTATCTCGTGCTACGAGTAACATTCAAATTCCAAACAATATTCCACGACCGATCAAAGAACAAGAAACGGCCCTTTCTTCGACCGACACTGCAAATTAACTGCAGATTGCAACGACACACGCTATTGTTACTGTTCCCTCGCAGCTCAACAAGAACGGATATTACCCAGCCTGCGAGCACGCACTGGCGAATTATACGAAGCCGGGAGTTTCATCAGTCAAGGGCAAGGTGCAGGAAGAGGTAAGAAAAGGTGGAAAAAGGCGAGACACGTCGCCAAGATCCTGACGTGCAACGAATGAACATCCTTCTTGTCGGTTCCTGTACCGAGAGACAGGCTACGCCAGGAGTCTCGCGGAGAGACGAAGAGAACGACGAAGCGAGAAGAACGATAGAGCGAGATACGACGGGAACTCGGCGGGAAGAAAAGGAAACAATTGCTCTGGGACAGTTAACCGTGAGGCAGGGACAAAAAAATATAATCCAAGAATCAACCCCCCCGACGAGAAGTCGCACCGCTCGGGATATACAGCTTCGCGTGTACACTCTTGCGCGTACACGCGGATAGAAAAGTTTCGCCACGTATCGCGGCGCCGGTGTTTAAATATTCAAATGGAGGCATCGCCGGCAGCTGCCATACGCCGGGATATTGCCAGTTTGCGAAACCCTCTCTCTATCCGCTTGCGAGCGAGCGAGCGAGTCCCGTGAGGCCGTGGCGCGTGTTTTTCACGCGGAAACTTTCGAAAACTGCCGTTTTCCCGGACGCGGCGTGTTTCACGGAGAATCGAGCTCCGCGAATCGATGTTAATAATAAATAGTCAGACGCGAAATTAGACGCGTTGTAATGGAGTTTTCAGGACAGAGTTGTCCGAGTTGGAACGAACCTGTTACACGTTGATTCGTGAAAGTAGTTTGAACATGCAAGAAGGGTTATCTGGGTTTTTTTAATTTTTACGTACACGGTACAGCGTGTACGATATAATTCTGAAATTTGCGAATGAACAATTTGTGTATTTTATATTTTACGCATCTTTTAAACTACCCGGTGTATTCTATTTCCACGAAATAAAAATAAAAATAGAAATAAAAATAAAAGTGTTGTTTTGTTTCGTTAAATATTTCGAAATTTTGCTCAGTAACTGCGACGAGACGCGATGGGATCGCGTTGATAAAATCTGAAACCAATCTGAAACTGTACACAGAAGCTGCGAGATGTTTAGTAAACATCGGCACAAATTGAAATTTATGTTTCCGAGGTGTTATTGTACTACGTTCGTAAATATAGATTATAATTAAGAGTAAATTATGAGCGCGGTGTAATAAATTCTTATACTAAGGGTAAATAAGCTTTTAAGTTTTGGCAAGTTTGTGGAACAGTGCGGGAGATGAATAATTATTTTGAACTGGAGGCTGGTTTTAGCGTGATTTATGAACAACTTAACGTTACGCGTAGCAGGATGAAACAACAAAATGTTTAATTACGAAAGGAGCTTCGGTGAATTTAATCCTGCGAGGGTGGTGGTTCCCGAACTTTTATATTCTCGTAGTTTTACTTTCGTTTCGACAACAAAGTGCACGTCCAACGTTTCGAACAGTTTTAATATTTAAAATTGAAATCTCAGTATTAAATTTTTCGAGAGTCTCTTCAGAGGTCTCTTTAACAATGGAAAAGTACCATTAACGTGAGCGTGAAACGACTCGATTAAAATTTGAAATGACAGCGGGTGTTGAAACAACTGGACGACATTCACAATTCTAAACGTGAAATGAAAAATTTTCATCCATGCAATCGTAATTACGAAACAAATGAAACAATAAGTAAGTACAAGTTTTATAGAAATTTTATAGAAATTACTCAACATCTCTAACGATTGCAAAACAATCGAAACATATGTTATGCAGTATATAAAAATATTTAAAACACGAATTTGTGACGTTTGAGCAAAAATATGAAAAATAACAAACTTACGATTCAAATTAGCTTTGAAACATCATCCACTGTCTCACAGAATTCTTTTGAGAAAGAAGAAGAAGAAAGACACCGCTATAAAAGTATCGAAAGGCAGAGACAATGAAACTGGTACTCGAATTGAATACCACTGAATCGTGAAACGTCGTCGGCGGGAAACTGACACTGATAAGTGCCACAATTGGGGGAGGGGAGGGGTGGGAAATGTGTCGAAAAAACAAGTTTAGCACGAGTGTATAGGACGCCACTCGATAAACAGAAGCGTCGTTTCAACGACGGGGATGCCCCGATCCTTTTTTAAAAAAGCGACGCCGATGCGCTCGACCTAATTCTCCCCTTATTCACTGTAAACCCGTTGTTCCCTCCCCTTTAATTAGAACTGTTTGTATCTGCGAATGACATCGACTAGATTAACGGTACGCCGGTGTTTATGGTGCGGCGTGCCACTCGCAAACTTCCGATGCACTTCCTACGCGGTGCATACATACACGTACGTACATATACCGATAGTTTGAACAAACTTTGTTCCTAGTTTTATATCACATCGCGGGTAATTTCCCAGCGGTTTGTTCGTTATCTGGCATTTACGCACGCGCGTCTCGCGTTGACAGGCGATGACGACGTACAGCTAAAATATTCGAAAACGTTTGCACGAAGCGTTTTATGAAAATTTCGTGAAACACGCATGACTGTCACGTGTATATTGACGCGAACGTGAAAATGCATGTTGTTATAGAAAGTACAACTACCAAGAGATCGTCAAAGTAATTTAAACACGAGCTACTTGTTCGTAATTAGTTTGAAATTGTGACAATGATTGAGACAATAAATGAGAAATATATAAAATTTTTAAGACAATAAATGAGAAATATATAAGAAATGCTGCATATAAGCATTTTTGATTAAATTGAATATATACTGGGTTCTTTGTACAGAAGATATGCATATATATACTGCGAGTGATATTTTTAACGAAAATTGTCACGAGTAATATTAATTGGTAATATGCAGTGAGTATACGGCAATCAGTAAAATATCACCAAGTAGCTGGTAGTTCGTTAATTACAATTGTAAACTGGCAATAAGACACCTGTCTAATGAATGCAATGGCTGCACTACTGAAACGACAGCCGCCTAAGTAGCTCAAGTCTGTTTCCAGGCAGATGTGCACAAATACCGTGAACGCTGCGTATCACGAAGGCGCAAAAACTCGTAGTCCTGTGCTTACCAGCTCTAACAATTCAGACATTAAAGCGCTCGTGAAATCCCTTGAAACACGAACAGACTTTTCAAACAAAACTTACCAAGACTATTTTCACTTCACCAACTACGTACGTATTAACGAATTTCAAACTACGAAACGATATCGCGCTAGGCACAAACTTTATTTCTGTAATTAACATTTTGATCAATTCCACACGGATTAAACAAAGTAAAACAAACGAATTTCTAAGAACTTTCTTACGACTTTTTCAAGTTATTTAAAACGGTTTGCATCCAGATTGAAAATCAGACATTTTCTTCCTTTTACAAACATCTGTTTTTTCCTTTTCATTACATTTTTCTCTGAAATGTATTCATTTACATCAGCGCGCGAAAGTGACATTACAAAAAAAAAAAAAAAAAAGTGACACGTTTTAAAATAATTTTCAGAACAGAGAGAGAGAAGAATGTGAAAAAAAAAACTGTCCGGTATACCGAAATACGAAATAATTTTAAACATCAGAGAAAGAAAAATGTCAAAAAATTTCTGTGTTACACTTGCACATGGACACGCGTGTACGCTTCGTTTCGTACGGTAAATTCACGTCGCTCGGAATCTCAAGTTCTCGCAAGGACTCGCGGCGTTAATTTCACGACGAAACAACAATCTTTCGGGAAAAGAAAGGGAGTTGAAACAACGTGGCGAAGAAATGGGAGCAAGGACGAGTTTCTCTGCGATGGCATTTGCATACATCCGTGGCGCGCAGGTGGACTGTGTGTTTGCAACGCTTCGGCAAACATAAATCCTCGCGGTCAAAGGAGGAAAGTTACACCGCAGATAAAGTGAAACGAAACGAGGAAGCAGAATTTCTGCGCACCCAAATTTCTCGAAAGCGTATAAAATCCGCGACCTATTGATAAAACTAACAATGAGAGTTGGAATTCTCGTTCAATGATCTCTCGATTAATCTGTTGTTCGAAATTACGAGATCTTCCCGCTTGGGAACACTTGATTTTCAAAAACCCTCGCGGTCCGGAGAAATTTCTCACCATCTCGTGCTGGGGGCAAAAGAATTACAAGAAACGAAAGGAAGAGGAATCCAAAGAACATCGAGAGAAGGAGAAACGAAGAAAAAGAGAGAAACGAGAAAATTACGAAACACGATCTTCAGTCGTCGAGGACTGAACCTAACCTAGGTAAGAAATAACCGGTAAGAAATGTAGAGGAAAAAGAAAATCACTATCAAAGAAATTCCATCCGTCGGTCTTCCTCCGCTATCCTTGTTAACATATCAAAGAACCTCGCAGCGATATTTAAATTTATTCCTCCCACCTCGCCCCGTTTACCGTATATACAGGCGGCCTTTCGATGCTCTTACGTATCGAAAGCACGCTAGCTAGCAAGCATCCATGGCTGGCCGATATATTCATGGACGTTCGGAGCTTTTCATAAAGAGCCAAACGCGCTTCGGCGTGTTTTCAGGGGAAACGAAGGCTCGTTTCTCTCGCGTTACGCCCCTTTTCCCGGCCTCAACAGTACAGCGTGCACCGCCCGGCGTGTGTGCGGATCGGCTGAAACGGACCAGGTGCATTTTCCATTGTCCTCGGGAGTATGATAGATTGGCTGGAAACGAGGGCAAGTGTTTTATCTCGTGTGCGTTCTCGTTTTTCCCTCCTCAAGCTCGGATAAAGTGCCTTGCGCGTATCTTCGAAATATTTTCCAACCCCCGAGTGGAACTCGGTTTTTTCCGGCTTACCCTCCGACCGACAGTCGGAGCTTTGAAAAGTCGGGACGCTCCGCTTTGCGTCTTTGTTTCGAAGGTTTTTGGAGGATTTTTTTTCCTTTTTTCGATACTTTGTAAAAGTTGCAAACTACAGTACGCGGTCGTATGGAAATTAAGAATAGCACGATGATCCAAATATTTTCTCACACCGAGAAAAACATTTAACAGAGAAATCAGAAATCGCCGCGAGTGTTCGAGAATGTTGGAACGAAGCGCTCGATTAAGAGTAAAAATCATGCTTCTTACGTTCTTTCTTTTAAACTTTCAAGTTTATTAAACTTCAACGAAGGGAATCTCCATAAATATATTCCAGAGTATCGTAAAGCACTCGATTAAAAACCGCCAGAATTCAATAAAAAAGTCCAACAAAAATTCCACGCACGAGTTATTATCGATTTACCCCCCCGTCGTCGAGTTGCGGACCATCGCAATTTTCCCAAACGTTAAACCACTCCCTCGAAAAAAAGGACTAAATCGAAGAAGAACGAGGAACTTTCAATTATCCCGTATTACCGCGTTCGCGAACGTTCTTGACGCGCTTTCTCGCATAAATTATTCCCAAGCAGCATCCGCGGACACGTGGGAGGGGGACGGTCGCTCGCTCGCGCGCGAACGCGAAATTGAACGCGAAGCGTGGAAAAAGCGTGCGGCGGAGGCTTGGCCGCGCGTATTTTCCGCCGCACGCAGAAATTACATTTCAGCCGGTCGTCAATTACCGCGGGAACGAGCTGGAAATTTTAAAAGCTTCGAAACAACCGGTCGCGGAACGTCGATACCGGGGGCTCGCTCGTAGGCGTAACGAAATAAAGGCGAATAATTAACGCCAGACGGCTGCGTAACGTTAGACAGGTTATATCGCTTGCAACGTGCCTCCCAGACGTTGCTACGTCATTTTTAACGTCCACTCCAGAGCCATTGGACGTCGACTTCCTTGAGAGACCTCCCTCCCCCTTTTCGGAGGCCGGGGGCTCGCGATCGTTCCCCGCGGCAAGAAACGCGACCGGCAACAACCGGGGAATTTACCGCGCCATTAAATGTCGCGTACAATGCCGGCCAGGACCAATAATTCCCGCGCGGTACAGACACACGCCAAGCTTGCTCCGATGATTTTCCCACGACTCGATTATTAACCCTTTGCTTGCCGAGGGGTAGTTTCTCAGTCTCGATATTTTTCGTCCAAGATTTAAATATCAGGGGCAAAGAAAAATACGTATCGTTTCGAATATAATAACACGTGCAATTTAATTTTTGCAGTTTGTCAAATTTATCAAACGTCATTGTTTGATAATTTACGAACTAATATTCAACAGAGTCTTGGAACAATCGTTCCAACTGGCATATTTTCGCCTGCGAATAAACATTCGTACATGAAGGGGAAGATTTTCTGACAACTACACACACCCTCGAGGGCCACCTTCCACAGTCGTGGTTTAAAAAATTTGACGATGTTGCAAGATTTAAAAATCATATTTACCGTCGCGATTGCATTCGATTTCGAGAGAAAGAAAAAAAAAAAAAAAAAAAAAGAATCGCAATCGTAGCGGTGGCCATTCGTCCGCGAGGGATCAACTTCGAACGCACGACCGTGTGTAAATTCCCTCGACCGTGTAATATCGTATTGCCGTTTAACGTTTGAGAGCACCAGCGTAACGACGCCCTCCGGCCACTGCACGCCGCTCGCGATTAAAATTCTGATTCTGTCGCGAGGCATCGTTGCGTTTCACACGATTAGAATAATGGCTCGTCGTTGCGGCTTGGTTCTTCGCAACGAGTCGCTCACTCACGAAATTGCACCGCCACGGCGAACGACGGTGCAATTTCGCGTTACGAGAACGTGCGTCGCGGAATACCTCAGAGGCATTACCCCAAACCTTTTCGCGGGAGGTAATGCTGATTTGGGCGAATTTAAGTGAAACTGGTTGACGAATTACGGTCGAGGCGTGAAAGTTGAACAAAGCCAAGACCATTATTAGGTAAGTTGAGGTAAAACGGGGCTGTTTTTTTCACTTCGATTCGACATTTCGTTTTTTTTCAGACTGTGAAAATTCGAAGATTTCTGTACAAGTTTTGATAGAAATGGGTCATATTCAGGGTGTGCCAAATCCTTATAATCAGGTTAACGCAAATAATGATGTAACGAAATGTGCAAACTATACCCTAGTAGTAAAATAAAACATTCTTTAATCGATCAACTTTAATCTCTGGTGGTAATTTAAAAAATTACGAATTTGTCTCAACAGCCTAATTAGACGAATTCCGTTTAGACGATCAACTTCGATCAAATAGCAAGCAAGTTCGGGGAGAGTGAGCGAGTTCCAAGGAGAATGCCGGAATCTTATATTGAAAGACTGCGTTCGTAACTAAGGGAAAGCACTCGTCTGTGCAAACATCGCGTTAGCTTAATCCCGGCTCGCGAGGAAAAACGTACAATTCGAGGGGGGGAACAATCTGCGATTCCGGAGCTCTCCGTTAGTTTCTGTTCTCTCGCGAGTTTCTCGAATGACGAGATTCTCAGAATTTCTTTAAACAGAAACGATCCCTTTCGAATCGATTCCCTCTTATTGTCGGTACTGCAACTATGGAGAATCGCTCGACTAAGTAGTTTCCCCAGAATGGTCCGTCTAAAGTGCGTCCCTTTCGTTCTCATTCTCGTCGATTCTTCCTTTATCCCGGGCTCGAGAACAGCTGTCGCTTCGAGCAAGATCAGCGGTGGGATTAAATTTCCGTGGAATTCCAGCCGAGTGAAACTGGCAAAGAGCGGGTCGATATTAAATCAGCGATAAACATCGTTAATTTACAGTCCGGTAGAAACATCGGCCACTTGCGCGCGACGATTGTAACGATCGCTCGCTTCTTTCCAGGTCGTCGTAAACATCTCGACTTCTTCGGGTTGCTCCGGCAAGTCGTTGGAATCTCTTAAAGAAAAAAATCGTTCTCTCGTAATTTCCCATTGCCTTCGTTCAAAAGCCACCAGCAAACGAGAGAGCGACAAACTTGCATATAAACTAGCGATATTAAATGTTACATATTCTTCTTGATAAATAATTAAATAAATCTAAACGATTTTAAAGATCTCGCGATTTATTTTTTCGTTGATATCCGATTGATTTTTATTTTAACTAGATATTTTATTAGTTTATCGTGACAGTAATAATGGCCGTGCTGTTTTACATTTCCACCAAAATGAACTTGTTTTCAGTTTCTGAAGTCTGAAAGGGTTGAAATCTACAGAAGGCTTCCCCAGGTGCAACTTGTACTAATGGATAAAATGGATAAAAAATGATCAAAGCAAACTCAACGACGACGTTTCATCACTTTCTGGCGGGAAAACACCTTTTTCGCAGCGTGTAGAGAAACTTGTGCAATTTTTTGCATTATTTGCAAAAGAATCAGGGTAAAGATTCCAACATTCCAAGGACTCTGTTGTTACTGCAATAAATATTGTATTACCGAATCACCCTCGTGTCGAAACAACACCGATCATAATCGATCGCAACTTCTAGCCAAAGCGCGGAAAGCAAATCTCGCGTCGAGAGAGGCGTGATTTATCGAGTTTTCCGGTAATTAACTCGAAACTAGCTTTCAGCTGCCGCACACGTGGCCACGGCCGAATAATTCCTTCAACGCCAACGCGTCGCGTCGGAGGGACTGCGAGACGGAGTTTTGAAACGGTCCGACCGTGGACGGTTTCGCGGTTTCCTCCCCCCTCTCTCCTCCTCCTCCTTCTTCTCTCTCTTTTTTTTCAATCAATATCGGGCACCGTGGAGGGGACACAATCATCCGCCACGCTCGTTTGTTCGGACTGGCGAGCCCGGAACGCGGCCACCTGGAAAATCGGCGACCGATTTGTTAGCCCGGTCCGGATACGGCGACGAATTCATTATTCGATTTACCTTTGCCAAATAGAAGGGCCAACGGACGCGGAAAGGAAAGAGCTAATAACGAGCGGCAATAACGAGTCTCGAATTCCACGGCACGATCAACCCCTCCTTTCTCACGCCATCAGGGAAAATTCGATTCGCAACGTAGTTTTGTTAGTAATTATACGCGGGCCAACACAGGCGGTTACGACGACGAATTTCGCGTCGGCGTAATGAGTTTTGAGCGACTCCCGGGGGGGGGGACGTGCGGCAAGTCGCGGGAAATTCGAGAAACTGGAAATTGTTGGAGGCTCGCGGCTAGAAGGGACGAGGAATCGCTCTTCTCTTCTCGAGGAAATGGAACGAACTTTAAGTCGTCGTTTCGACGTCGATGAGAGGACGTCGCGTGCTCGTGCAGCTTAGAAATTCTCTCTCTCTCTCTCTCTTTCGTCTTTGAAGAGATGGCTTTGTGAGCTTCGAAATCAGAGACGTATACAGAGACATGACAGGTCCGAGTCTCTGTACTTCGAGACTCGAGAATGAGGCTTTCGGACCTGGTCAAAGGTACACTTGTCGAGGCTTAGGTTCGTGTAGGAAGCGGACGGATAATGGACATGGAGATTGGGCACGACAATGGGGGTTTATTTACGCCGGCCGTTATTTCGAGAAACGTTCCTTCCATCGTAATATGTCTTTCGTGGAAGATTTGATGATGTTCAGTCCCTAGCAAGAGGTTCAACTGCGAATTAATTTGATTAAAGTGATCCACCTCATCTGACGTCCAAAATTGTCCATTCTCTATATTTTTACATACTTTTAAATATTTCCTCTTGCTGATTTGATCCTTAATTTCTCTATTTTCTTTTCTGCTTTCTTTCACATTCTTACATTTTTTTCTATTCTATTCTATTCTATTCTATTCTATTCTATTCTATTATATATTAATATTGTAGGTGAAATATTTATATTTGCCACTATATAATGATTGAAGAAAATCGTTATTTCTTTTCAAATCCAAACATACTCCAAACTCTCGAGCGAGAAGGTACGTGATACAACGTACTTTTGTTACGCAAGTCTACAATCCTTACAAGTTAACGACAAGAATATCTATTTCCCGTACGCTTCAAATTCAATATTTCTATCCACATTCCCTCGCCGTTCCGAGATTATCCAGTTTCCACTCGCTCCGACGCGTTACGAAAATTCCAGAAAATTCCCGACGATCAAATCTACCATTTGCAAAGACGCCGCGGTAGAGAAAGAGAGAGAGAGAGAGAGAGACGCCGCGAGCATCGAAAGACATTTCCAATATAAAGAAAAGGCGGCCTTTCCAAAGGCGTACCGGCATCGCCTAAATTGCATTTGCAAAGCGTCTACCAACTGTTATACCGTTCCCTCTAGCTCGCGCAGCACCCGAGCACCCGCCTACCTTCCGAGAAAAGGAAACTCGCTCACGTGCCTCGTGCAAACTTGACGTACGTGTTTCACGTGACTATGCCGCTTCGCTCGTGGCGGATCTGCGAGCCACGCGCGTAAATATTGCGTCGCGACGCGGCGTCTGACAGAAATACTTATCATCGCCTTCTCAAACGCCTCAGCGGCGTGTCTCTCTCCAGAGAGTCACGCACGACTTCTCAATGCAACTTAGCCGGCGCTGAGCAGCCATCGTCTCCGCCCGAGCTCGCTATTAACCGCCCGTTCTCCGCACGCGTCGCGAATCCGACGTTGCTGACGGTTTGTTTGCAGCGAACGCGTACGTGCAAGAAACCGTCGGGCGGATGCCGTTGCACGCACGCGAGCTGAGGAATCCGAACGATTTCGCGGCGATTCAGCGTTCGACGTGCACGGGTAATGCGATTAGGAATTTATCGTTGGATTCCTCGTTGGACGGGGGAAGGGGAGTTGATTTTATCGGCGAGATTTGTCAAGAATTTGTCAAGATACTGCATTGGAGACTCAACTGTGAGCAGTGTTTTACAGAAATGCACAATAAACAATTGTGATTAACCTCTTGCGCTGGAATGACGTGCCACGCACGTCGAGAATCTTTTATCCCAAAATTGCAACGTTTACTCAGTTTTAAGTACATTTAAATATAATCCGGACAGAACAAATAATAAATTCATTGCTTCTTGGTCATTTCTATCCAGTGATATCATACCGACGAGGTCAAAAAGAAAGCGACAAATTATTTGCAGTATACGGTTTGGTCACTCGTTATGGTCCGCGAACCAGTTGCCAGTGCAAGGGGTTAAGTATATAATACACAAAATTGCAAAATGACTGATTGTTTCGAGCAATACTGGTGCTAATATAGATATTTATGTTTGAAAAGAAAGTATATAAGCTTGTTTTTTGTAAAAAAAAAAAAAATATATATATATATATAAATTCTGGCTAGAAAGTTGAAAACCGTTTTATTTAATTTTTTGAAGGGTACTAGCACCAATGACATTTTCCATTATTCCTTTTATTACTTTGAATATTGATACAAAAGATGAATCGCAACAATTTCTAGCAAGTCCTCGCTATCGATCATCAGTCACAAATCCCCTAATAATGTAAATTAAAGTATTTTTCGCGAGCTCGAGTAAAAATTCAAAAATACTCCAGCGACTAAAAATAATGAAAAATAAAACGGACAAACCATTACAGGACACCTCGACAATGTCGACGCATTAGATGGCAATGAATTTCGCATTAACGTAACGACAAAGCTGTGACGTCGACTTTTCATCTCTCAGGCCTAGCTTTGAGCATAGATTACACCCTCCTCTCTCGCAACTGTAACGCGTGTGATAAAGTGAAAATATCTCGGGCGTCGAGAGGATTGGTCCTATCAAGGAGCTACCTAGGATAAGGAAAGAGGGACCATTTTTCAGTGGCCACCCCTTGTTATCTGCCACGGCCTCCCCGGTACGGTGACTTCTACGCGTTCGTAAGATATTCATAAGCGCGTCGTCTCGATTCACGTCGGCCGACAAAAGGCGGACTTACCCGGACCACACCCTGATGACCGTACAAAGATACTAACGAGGAAAACGCGAAAGAAAAACGTCAATTTCTGCTCGAGTAATCACCGGTATATTGGCCTTTGGAATTCCCACCGTCCACTGGTTTGCCATTCAATCAATCCCTTTTTTCTCAGTCCCCTGTCTTCTCGCGTAGCTTTCAGACAGACGAAGGACCCAACCAAAGGAACCTAGTGTCAAAAACCAGTGCTAGTTTCTGCTCCAAAAAGTCGATTCTAACGACGAGACAACAGAGCTGTTCGTAAAAAGAGAAAGGATGTGGAGGCGAGAGGAAAGAGGTGCATTGAAAAAGAGCAGAATAAAAAGAAAAACAAAGGGAGAGAGAGAGAGAGGGACAGCGTTACGAGAAGCTAGCACCCAGTTAACGGCACTGCGGCAGAACCCGTGGCGAGAGACAAAGGCCCGAGCAAACGACTGAGTGGCACGCTGTAAATTTTGCCTACGCCCGGTAGGTGGTTTAATGCAGATTTAGATAGGTCGGGCGAGCGCGCATGCGGCTTCCAGGTCTTAGAGACTTAGCCTAATTAATTTATAGACTGCTCCCTTATCTGTTGCTGCCGACGTTGTTGCTGGCTGCATCCAGCGTTGTTCAACACGCGGCCCTGTACAAGGTGTTTCAGAAAGTTTGCGTCAAACTTTCTCACGAGCATACAATGCTTGACGAATATGACGAAAAAGTCTTGATAAACTGACATGTTTGGTTTCGAAATTATAAGTCTCGACTTACACAGGTTCTTGAGAATGTTGGATGTCAAATTTCCTATGTGAAATCATGTTGCATCGATTAAGATCTTTGAAGAAAAGTGTACTTTACCATTCAAAGTCCAACGATGTTGTTTATACATTTATCCGATTCAAACATTCTACGTTCAATTTAGAATAATAAAATCGTTCAAGTTCACTCGAAACGAAACACGGAAAGCGCTCGAGATAAAAATGAAAACATTGAAATATAATTTCGAAACATATTATTTCATATCCACCGCGTGTTAAAAAGCTAGATAGCAAGGCGCCCAAAGTTTCACGTTAACTTTCTCAAACACTCTGTATGTACGTGGTCGGAGATACCTGCAAGTTACCCTAAGTGCGCCCTCAGAGAAGTAACGGTACCAGTTACTTCATCCCCTCTCCTCATCCAGCCCCGAGATAATATCCAGCCTGATGCATCCCTTCGGCGAAACGTGTCTCGCGTAACCAGAAATTCTGTCACGTTGCCCGTCCTCTCTCGTACCTCCGCTGGATTTTGTTGCAGTTATTTGCTGAAAGCGAGTCTGTAACACGGCGTGCAAGACGGAAGCTGCACGAGAAACATGTAACAATTTGATGAGACTCTGTGCCAGAGTGAAGTAATGCTTGAGTAATGAGATTTTGAATACGGAGGGAATTAAATTAGCTCGAGCGGATAAATCTTGGCTCTGGTGCAAAAGTAACGTCGATTTTCAGCGGTGCTGAAAGAAACGGCTTGCAGCAAAATCATTTCGTATTATTTTACACGTTACCACGTTATTTGTATTAAAAATTATTTATATTAAAAATGATACTCTGCATTTACGAAACATCTCTGGCCTCGGATATAGAAATCTGCTCTAGAGACATTTTCTTGCTCAAAAGTTCGAGGGTAGTTATTTTCATAAGAAAAATTACTATCTACATTTCCGTTCAAAAGTTTTATGATATTATTTTTATATTTATATGGATTTATCGCGATGATGCAAATAGCTTTTCGTTTCATAAAATTGTAGACTCTTTAGATGAGGAGAAAAATATCGAGCAAATCGATAATTGGAACTACTTTCTCATCGTTTAAAAATGTAGATCAATCGAGAAAGATTGAAAATTTGCAAATATAATGTTGCACTAACATATTGTCAACCATTAATAAATTTATGATTTGTATGTACGGATAATTTGCAGATGCAAGGAAAAAATGTACAGAATATTTGTAATATTTTTGCATCAGAATTGATGGAGATGAATTCTGAAATTGAAAGTATCTTTCTGGATTCGTCGGTAAGAAGATTATGTTCTTACGCGTGAAAACGTGTCGACTTTTCTGCATTTAGGGATGACGCTTAAGGGAGGAAGCTCCACGAGAGGCTTCGCGCATTGAGTTACATTAATAGAAGGTTGTTGACACCTGATTACTTCCCGATACAGCTTTTGTCGGACAATTAATTGCTTCTGACTAATCTTGGATGATTGACGATTGTCACCTGTTAAATCCGATCGCTGGTTCATCGACTTGCAAAGTCAAGAAATATCGAGGTTCGTCTAACAATATTCTTACCAGGTTTACTATAGAAGCTATTATTTCCTACCATCTATTATTTGTTTTTACCTATCATTCTCATTATTCTTTTGATTTATATTTCTCTAGCAATTATTTTTCACAACGTTCGGAAATGAAAAAATTTTGTTTCAACGAGTGGAATCCTACCACATTCGGAAAATGTGGTATTTTACATTTTATGAAATTAACGAAAAAGCGAAAGCGTTCTTTCTTACACCGTCAAAATAAAATTTTACAAACTTGGAAATATATTTTATTGTATATCGTAAGTGCGATCTACCAGTCAACAATTACAGAGAGAAGATAAGTGTGAGATATAGTTTGAAGAGACGATTACGATTTTCGCGTTGATTGCTTTACTATTTACCACTACTTACCTAACACGTTGATTGATGACAACTATAATTAGATTCACATCTAGCAGATTCGTACCTGAGATGTATTTGCTATTAACACCGTGATCTGGCTGAAGGAATCGATGATTAGATATGGAAATTGCCAGAGATAGACGGTTTATGACGTAGATGGAAACTACTCGCCGGCGATTCTGCACGATTTTACCGGGATTACGCGCCTGTACTCCGGTGTTCCATTTCTCAGCTCTCATCACGAGCAATTATGGACTTCCATCGTCGAAATCTTTCATATATCTTTTACGACGCGCTCTGTCCGCTCACTGTCAAAGACTCGGCGCAATTTAAATCTTTAGCGTGGTAGGGAAAAAATGCAAAAAAATATGCTTCCGATTGTAAATGATTCAATTACTTTATAAAAATTATAAATAATGACAATATCCCTGAAAAATGTCAGTTTGCACAAAAAATTGCAAAGTGGCCATTTTAACTGCGAAATGCGTCGTAGAAAACCGGCGAAAATGAAAAATTACAAATTCATCATTGTAGCTACTTTACTCATGATAGATTAAATTTAATTGTTAATTATTTAATTATTTTTCTAACAAATTTTTCGTTGATAAACAGACGTGTATAATGTAATGACGAGTTTCAGGGTAATTTCAAGATTGTATGTAATTCTAGGAAATTGGAATATTACGTTGGAATCAGGCAATCGAGCAACGTTCAACGTTCGCTTAACACTTAATACAGAAGTCAGATAACGGAATCTATCCATTTTACCAGTTAACCGAATGCAGCCGATTATCTCTCCGTTATGCAGTCTCTCTTAACTTCGATCGAGTGAATACCGACGTTCAGTACTTGATTCAGAATATCACTCGATGAACGACGTGTCAACTAAACTATTTAAATCAAAGCTCGTAATACTCTATGTTGATTTACTTGTGCACTTAACATAATGTAAAATGACAATAAACACTTGTGTTGTAAAATCGCAATAAAATGACTAATAAGTAGACTGTTTTTTAATCGTCAATCTTGAACTCAATGCTACTAGAAATTAAAAACAAAGTTTACTCGGTTCGCTACTTTGTCTTACGAGTTCCTCTCCTTCGAAACTTCCCGACTACAAACTAGATTGAATTAAATTTATTTCAAAAACGTTTCTTCCATACGTCCAACGAATCGAGACAAGAAACTAACCAATGTCACTTTTATCGGCCTCTTTTCATATTCTCCGATTCTGATCTCATTGTCAGTGACGAAGCTCGTTAGATCATTCTTGCCGTACGTTGTTACACAATTGCTTCAAACACCGGCAAACACGTGTCCAAACAATTTGACAATATCGATGATAACGATGTGATTGCACCTCTCGCGACGAAATGAAAAATAAATGGAGGGATTTCAAACGACCTAAATTCTATAGGCAATCGAATATTCTTGGTGAAATCTTGAGCGTAGCTGGAATAGACTGGCTTCGGGCGAAAGCAAACAGAGACGCTCGAAAACCTCGACACGAGGAAACACGACGGTGTGAACGTGCTGCGCCGCGGCTCTTTGAATTGAGTTTTTAATTGGCGAACAGGCTGGCCTCGACACGACCTACTTAAACTTTGACCCGGCTGTTTAAGCTTGAACGAAAGGCATTCTGTATCGTCGCTCCTCCCAGAGTCGTTGCTCGTTTGTCAAGGTTCTCGTGTTTACTCGAGATTACTCCACACGAGAATTAACAGTATCGATGAAGCAGAACTGACAATCCCAGGATAAATAACGAGTGTCGATAATTACGTTTCACCCCGTTAAAAAATATTTGCAGCAATCAGCGACCGAGCCGAAAACACCGGTGATTACGATACACTGCTCCAAACTTCCTCTCTTTGTCTAAAAAAAAAAAAAAAAAAAAAAAAAACAAAACAAAAAGAACTTTCTACGAGAGTCAAAGCAACTTCTCATCCACTCCGCGAAACCAACCGTTAATTCTCATACCTGCGCCCCTGTGATGAGAAGACACAAAGGGACCCTTCTCGCCGCGCAGAAAGGACTCGTTACTCGGTATCGATTCAGACGACAAAACCGGCGAAACGAATGGCCGGCGGTCGGCGGAGAAATACCGGAAAATTGGTCGGTCGCCGCGAAACCGTCGCGTGCAAACCTCGTTACGGGGTAATTTTGGTCCGGAGTCAAATTCTGCGGAGTCCAATTCAAAGGAAACGATAGCGGAGGAAGAGGAAACGGTATAAACGATCGCGGTCGATACGGTTGCCCGATCGCGTTGAAATCGACGATTTCGAACACGAGGGCGACACGGCGCGTGGTCGAAGCACAGTCGACTCGGAAATAGGGCGCGGACGCTCGTCGGCGTCGTAGCGTTGCGGCCGTGCCGGCAGACAACGTTGCATATTTCATGGTGCACCATAACGTAACGTACGCCTCGCATGGGAAATCCTAACGCGGCCGCGGATGCCCAGTTTCCATCGCCACGTCTCGTAATCTAATCTGTTTTGTCCTGGCGTGAACTTTCTACCAATCTGCCTCTTCGCTTAGTTTAAACTTGTTCGCTGCGGTGTATCTGTCTCTCCGTGGCCTCGTTTTTACCGTCGTCGCGGTTTTCTCAAGAATTATTCACGGATGTCAAAGTTGACTCCGCACGGCCTCGATCTGCTCACACGATTATTGACTTTCGCGGACGATTTTCACCAAGATATTAATTAGAATTTCGTCAGAAGTGATCAACGTGAATTTGCTGAATTAACATTTATTTGTGTTGTGATATATAAATGATATCGTATATATAATATATAATGAGTATCGTAATATATAAATGATTGATTGAAATTTTGTTAGAAGTAATCAATGTGCTTATTATTGAATTAACGCTAAGCTAATTTCTTCATTTTAGTGTAAATCTTTGTTATAGTACAATGTACAAATGGTTGGAAGTAATTTGTCCATTACGTTGAACAAAGATTACGGCATACCATTATCATACAACGCGTAGCAGAGAGTGTATCAAACAAATTGTCCAATAATTTTGTGATGAAAGCAAGTTCAAATTTATAATTGATTTAAACAACAGAGAGTGAAAAGTTATAGAAAAAAGATGTAGTTCGTACTAAGTGCAATAAGATACTTTGATCGATTCAAAATTGTTCTGCGAACTAGATCGATTCTCATCACTTTAAACAATATTTATATCGTTTACAAAATTACTTTGCATTACGTCGTTTTCTCACACGCATGCACTATCAACAATCTCCAAGAACTGCTCAAAACATCCGTTACACAACGATCGATGGCATTTCTTAAACGGTTTGATCACATCGCACTTGGCCCTCGCCGCGCACAATGCAAACTCCCACTGAACCTAATCGTTCCAACCCTTTGTTCATCCTTGAGCCAAAATCGCAATATCGCGTTCCCGCGGCCACAATGGGACCAAGCAGCAAACTGTGACCAAACTTGGCTCCTTCGCCAATCAACAACCTTGCAACAATACCGCCAACGTCTTTTGTCCTAGATGGACACTCTAAATGGACTTTCAGCCGAATTTCTCCGATTCCAAACCATTTGAAGAGAGAGGAGAGGTTTTCCTCCTGTAGCGGCCTAGGATTCCACGACTACGAATTTCGAACGCAAGCCGCAAGTGGCTGCGCCCTACCGATCTTCGATGTTAAGCAAAGCAGAGTGCGGGATGAATGACCGTCCTAGCGGGTAGTTACAACAAACGTCTGGAGTCGCTGCCATCAGCCCCACTGATGAAGTCTAGGCAGTGACTCCAAGACGAAACAACTTGCTTACATCCATTTAATCATCACCTTAAATTCACTCCCTTTTCTCTCGTTTTCTTTCTCTTTCTCGAGCAACACGCGCCTGGAGCAACACGCGAAGGGATTCGTCGTCGGCGAAACGGCCAGGCTTTTCAGCGGAGGATCGGAGAAAGCAAGAGATCCAATTTCCGCGCGCGGCAACGTTTCTACCTTTGCCCCGGACGAACGGGACGCGAGTAGCCGGCCGCCGATAGGAGGAGAGAAACTCCTCCTGGCTCTGGCCTCCTTGAATTTACGACGCGAGCGTGCCCGCGTTTAATCTCGCCAATTGAATGTAATCTTGTAGCCTCTTTATAAGCGGTTCGCCCCGGAGATTCGGCGAATCGAACAGACCTCTCGAGACGGGAAACGCTCGCAGTTGCGTTCTCCCTCGGGATCATCGTTCCCTCCCCTCCCCTAGCCCGCCGTCTCCTGCTCTCGTCTCGATATCAAATTGTAACGACGACTCCGGCGAAGAAAAGGGAACCGGTAATGGATTTCTGAAAAGTTTCCGCCTCGCCGTAGTCGGCAACTTGCAGCGAGGGGGTGGCGGTCGGAGGGTCTTTGTTCACGCCCGGTTCCAAGTTTCGAGTCGCGAAATTAGTGGCCCTTTAATGGGTCCCGTGCGAGCCGCCGCGGAACTTTTCCTCATTCACCGGTGGAGGAAAAATCCGAGACCAAGGGAAGTTTCGCTGATCGAACGTTCGCGACTCGTGGGAAAGGCGAGAGAGGCCTTTCGATGTGCGAGACGGACAAGTTCGAATGGTGTCTGAGAGCCCGGCGCGCGACAGTGGTATGAACCGTGCTTGGTCCGTAGTTTCGACGTTCTGGATTTATTGTGTTCGATGACAGTTTGAAGACAGTTATCGAAGAACGTGAATACAGATATTTATTTATTAATTTTCAAGAATTAGAATTAGAACGCTCGATCTGTCGCGCGACTTTGAAGTATCGAGTGTAGCATACGTTTTCGGTATGTTCATTGATTCCTACGGGTGATAATCTGATGCACGATGAGAAAAAGCAATACGAATTAATTCTCTGTGTAGAAAAATTTCATCTTATGTTTACTTACGAAAGTGCAGATGTTACATACGTATACGTTTCGGCACATTTAGAAAAATATCCAAGTTAAAAAGATGCCAATCGCGATAAAAAATTCGTGTTTGGATTCACGTGTGCAAACGTTCGAAACGTGTCTATATATTTCATTCGCATAAAAATCTCCAAGAACTGGATTCTCCTGTCGTTTATTTATCGCCATGAATTTCAAATAAGATTGCTCGTCGCTCCGGCGAAGTCTACCTTCTTACCATGAATATTTGAAATTCAATTCACGTTAATAAGCGTTACATAATTTCGTCCCGGGGAACTATCCGTGTTATAAAATTCACAATCGGAAACACTGACACTCGCGTGACCGGTTTTCCATTGAAATATTCAACGCAATTAGAAGCTCGCACCAGGTGGATTGCTCGTGTTTGTTCTCATTTACAACGATATTTATTGCGTTACTATGACAGTAATGAAATACAGAATGAGACAGAAATGTTCAACATACGTGTTTTTCGACTACGATAATACGTAAAACACTATGTGCAAAATAGAAACTACACGTCCGCGATCTTTAACCCACGTTGAACCTATTTTGTCGTACTTTATTAACGACGTTGAAACTTCACGTCGTAGCGAGCCTCTGTCGAATTGTTAATTAAGCGTCGATCGATCGAAACAAGTTTCAAAGTAACAGGTGTCGATGATCATTCGTAGAGAACTGGAACGGAAGGGAGAATAACTTCAAGTTGGACGCGCGAACAATCGAATCCACGCCGCGAACGTGATTTTGCGTTACGTCAGAGTCCATGCGCGCGCGATATGCAAGTTTCTGAATGGAGATTTAGTAGTTTATTGTTAGGAGCGTGAGCACGATTTACGATCACGCCTCGTTACATTCTGAAACGTGCCCTCCTTTTGCCGCCGCAACGCCGATATTGCGTGGTGAATTTTAAGCTTATCGCCGATGAATGCGAACGAGCACACCCGTTCCCAAGTCTTTTTCAACTCGCGGCAAGTCCCGCTGCTTTTAAACGATAAATTTATTAGACTGCTTTTGATAAAAAAAAGAAAAAAAGAAAAAAGAAAAAAGAAAAAAAACACGATCTTTTAGATCTTTTAGATCTTTCAGAAACGTAAACATATAAAATTACGTTACGCTTTACATTTTTGTTTTTATTGGAAATCGCGAGCTTTTATACAGTCTGTAATGGAAAACATTTTTTATCCTTTTTAGATTTGTTGGCACACGTTGAAAGCTTCCATTGTTCGAAATTATATATCGATTTATATTTCGAATATTTCACGAGCTACATACTGCAATCTATGTCTAACACGAAACGTCAAACGTAAATTGTTCGCGCTGTCGAATTACATGAAATTTCCTATCTTTCCCGGCATTACAAAATATCTCGCAAACACTACCAAAGAAATTTATAATGCGAAACGTCAAGCGTAATAAAACTTTCAATTTATAACTTGATATCCGAACGCACATAGTTCTATCCTCCAAAGGATATTTACATGTTTCTCCCAGATTTGCTCGTATTCTTCTCATCGAGAGGGCTTTCAAGTGTGACAAGGCTTTCTAGTCTGACGTAAATTTTCACAGATGGAATCTTTATTTTTTCGATAAATATTTCACGAATTTAAATAGATGTTGCAACAGTCGAAGAAAAATTCTTACTATCCTGCTTACCAGCAAAAATTTTTATCACATTTGTGCGCAGCACAAATTAATCATGAGAAAATGTTTAAATCTTCTTAGATATCTAATCACGTAATATTTCAGAGTCTAAATTGCTAAAATTGTTACCACCTTTGACTCGAAACATCAAATGAAACACAACCTTCTACAACTTTCACCCTTAAGAAAGAATATTCAAACACAAATCCTTCTCAAATACAATAATCTGAATTTCATCTAATTGCGAAATAGTTTCACAATTCTTCTTAATTCGCAATTAAACTCTACCAAATATTTCACGAGTCACGGTACAATAAGCTGCAAAACTACCGCCGAGTCGTTGCAAACAAAAAAAAAAAAAAAAAAAATCGCCAAACGCAATACGACTTTCAAATTCGACGCTCGGGGGAAAAACCTTGTCGTCGAACGTTTCGCGAATATTTCCAAATAAATTTCGGATAACGCGGGAAACGTCGAGGGAGACACGTGGAATTTTTACTCGCCTCGTGAAAAACTGCCGGTAAACAGCCCCTTTTCATTTGCACGGCCGCAATCCGCCAGGAAACTCTCGTCCGTTCACAATGCTAGTTTCTCGCAATACGCACACAGCAGAGCTCGCGCGCGCGTATCCAGAATTTGACAGCTCTTTCGCCTATTTGTTCTCATGAAGCCGCCGGCAGAAACGGAACAGCCAGTCAATTTTATAAAGCCGGCTGTCGCGACGTCACCCTCTCCCCCCCCCCCATTCAAATTCCAACTCCCCCTTTTTTTCGTCCACTCGTTCCCCTCGCGCTTCGCCGCGTCATTAAATTTACACTTGCCGATCGAGATCGGTTGGCAGATCGAACGTTGGCCACGCGCTGTTCGCGCTGTTCGCGTGGAACGAAACCTCGACGCTCTCGTATCGTGTTTTCCTCTCACGGCCCTTTAGATTCGGCTTCAACCAATATTTTCGACCCTTCGAAACGCGGTGGCCGGGACAGACGTTGTAACGTTGGCGCGTCGATGATGGCGCCGCGCGGAATGGTATTGGCTCGCATTTGCTCTTGCAAAGTGTTGGCTTTGGTCTCGTTCACGGGTGAGTTTGTCGCGCGCCGGTTTTTACGAGGCACGATGGAGTGGCGCGATTCTTTTATTTTTGGCGAGACGATGGGCAAAACTGTGGGGTTTTCAGTTGTTGGCGGTTATATCGGGCGTATTTTTTCGATGGTTGTGCGTTTCGAAACTGAGTCGGATGCGACGGTTTCTTTATGGTTTCGCGTTGATTATTACCTACGCAACGCGTGTACTGCTTTCCGTGAAATTTGAACACGAAGGAATTCTCACGTTTGTCGGATTAAATTAATACCTTAACAATTGTACAGGACACGCTTGCAACTGTGAAGTAATCAAGTATCGATAAACCTGTTTTCGTTAGAACAATTAGTTCTAGCCAGGAACTAGAAACAACGACTTAATTAATTAAATGAAAAAACACCGAGCGCACCGACGTTCGAATTACGTCCGCAAATAGCAAGAGCACCCGACAGCGATAGTAGTCGCCGCGTACTCGCGTAAACTTTCGAAGCTGTACATGATTGAAGAACTCAAACATCACGACTGCGTCGAATACACGGCACGGCCGTTACACGCTATGTATGCACCGCCGCATGAATCAGAACTATATATATATATACGTAATAGCGCGTTGTCCCTTTGACACGTAAACCACGGTGATAGACGCCGTACCTGCGCCGCAAAAGCATTCCTAAATGGTTTGCTAGTTACTGCTCGTATTTATCTTTCACCGTGGTGGGCAACAACGTTTCATCAGGGTGGGCGAGCCCTCGTGTGTCTTACGTTGCGCCGTCGAATTCAATTACTTTGAATTTGCGGCTGCCACGTGAATTCATCTGCCATTGTCTACTTGTTAGTTCTAGAACGTTTCGACGACTGGTATTCCGAATCCCCTCTGGCAAAGAGGTAAAATTGAGGTGATCGTTAATCGTTCCTGTTTACGTTCACCTCCGCGAGGTGTTCCACCGCGTACAACTGAAAATTCGAACTCCAATTTGCGAGCGTTCGCGCCAATCGCTCAGTTCTAACGTAATCCTATACTTGACGTAGGAAAATCGTACAAAATCCTGTTATAATCAATCGTCACGTTGCACGATACTTTTAACTTCTGTCTGAAACGTTTCTCTTTTTTTTTTCTTTCTTTTTCACCCAACGAGTAACTTAAAAATTATAAATTATAAATTTCGAATAGACACAGTTTCGCATTTTCTCACGATTTCTCAAAAAAAAAAAAAATTACACATCAATTTTGACGTGTCGTGAAAATTTCGCTTCATTTCCAAACGGAAATTTGGAATTACGCGAAATCAGTACAAGAAAATAAATAAAAAAATTCACAACGATTTATGTTCCCTCGTGAGTGCTTTTTCCCGTGGATACATATTTAATTGAAAGCAAATAATCCTGCAAATTAACACACTTGCGACCGGCGATTTCGTTCCGTTTAAGTGAATATATTCGACGATCGTCAGCCCGGCTTCAAAGCAATTAGCAAACGTTTCGAACGGCGATCGAACAAAAGTTCGGATAAAATCGTGCTATTATCGCGAAGGTTCCCTTTTCACTGAGCTACGCTCTCTCTAAAATGTCCATTAGGCAAATGATTATTGCCAATTCAACGCAAGAACGGTCGCTCGGTCAGTTTCAATGACGCGCCCATAGGCTCCATCCATGATGGACCACTATTTACGGTGGTTAGAATCACGCGTTGCCAGTTACGACGCAACAGTCGGACAGAGAAAAAATTCTAATTGTCGTCTACGCTACTCGAAATTCATTTCCCCCCCGTGAAAACAGAGCTAAATTATATCACGAGCAAAGTAATTAATTTCTTTTCTTCTTCAAAGTACGAACGACGCCTGGAATTCTTTATTGGAAATTTGATAATAGCGGAGAAGTGATAAACTCGCTTTAACACTAATTATTGCCATCATCGTAATTAATCATTTAAAACTCTAAAACACTGCCGATAGGGGATTAAATAATCCACGAGGAGGTTCAATTCACGAATTCATCTGATATACATATATAATTGGAAATGTGTGCGGAAATTTAGAATTCGGAAATAGGAGCCGCGCTCGTGTCATTCCAACCTAAGCCAATTTAAAATTTACCGTTGCTAATTTCAACGCGATTAATCATTTAAATTAAAAAATTTGATCTCGCGCGAAGCTGGGATAAATTAGGGAATCTACCAGGAAACCTTCTCCATAAAGCATATTAAATAAATACTTTCCCGCGAGGACGTTTATATACAATTATAGAAAATTTATTATTTCAGCGCTTCCGTTTTAACAATCGAATCTATCAGTGCGATTCATTTCAAATTTCTGTTTTTCATAAATGCTCGAAAGATACGAATATTCCTTCAAATTAATATTAATTTTAGACAGGAAAGCACAATTGTGTAAATCTACTTGTTTCAATTATCGTGTAAATTATAATTACACGTAGAGTATTTTAACACGATTATTTTTTTTTTTTTTTTAGTGTTAATAGACATTTTTGCAGTAACGTTAATATAAATAAATAACTAAAATATACATGCCACGTCTGCCGTAAATGTGTTTGATATCACGACATATCTCGTGAAGATCCTCGAGAACGCGCGAAAACGCGCGCGTCGGGAACGATTTAAGCGCGAAAAATGATATTCTCGGAGACGACCGTCGAGGTATCCGTGGGAAACGCGGGGCGCAATTTCACCCGGTAAATCTGCGACGCTCGTAAATCGCTTTATGGCTCACTGGCTGCTGGCCCCGTGCTTCAACACGGGGGATCCGCGATCTGGCGAACGCCGACCCAGTCTGATATACGGATACTTAATACGCCTGATCTTATGACAAACTATACGTTCACGTCGATAGACACCTCGCTCGTTATTAACTTCAATGAAAGGGCCACCACGTAATCGCTGAATAAAGCCGTCCCTTCGATATCTGACAACTGATCGTTCGTTCGATGACCGACCAGCACAGGCCACGGTGAAAATAAACTTGCCTCTCTGGGGCTGAAACGTATGCAAATTCGCGATCTAGTGGAAAGCGTGTCCGAAACGGTGCCATTAACTCCTCTGGCGAAGCATTTTTTTTTTTTTATCACTGAAAGTGATTTTAACGAATAACCCAGAAAATCGAGCCTTTTCAGGTGCAACGCTGATGCAACGAAAATTAGCGATTGGTTGATTTGGATCACGTGATTCGTTAGGGGGCGTGGGGTAGACCTCGAGTAGGAGTGACGATCGCGCCTGTAATTTGTTTTGTACCGATTCAAATGGCCTTTCAGTGAGACGGATCGTACTGGGGTACAAGTCGTGCAGTTTTTTCGTCTCTTTTCAATCGATTCACTAATTGAAAAACAAACTCGCGAAGGAAATTTGTTTGCCACGATCACGCGAAACGTGTGTATGTTGGCGTTTTACGGCTTCGCGATGTTCTTTTCAGTTTGAAAAAGTGAAATGCATTGTCTGGATTCATTGAAATTGATAAAGTCGGTCTTTCAGCGAAGTCTTTTACCAATTAACTGGGTAACTGAAGAACGAACGTACGAGGGAATCGCTTCGTTTCAACTTGGATCACATGAAAAAAAAATTCATTCTGTTGTCCAAATACACGCCACGAATTTTCTGAATTGAGAACGTTGCTGATTCGCACGAGTTGACTGGATATTTGGGGATATTTTGGACAAAGCGAAGGAAAACGTTTCTAAACATTTACTTTGCTAAATCTAAACTTCTAAAGTGATTAGATACAAAGTTATCACGTGAATTTTCAATTTCAGTTCACTAAATAAATAAATAAAAGAAAAAGCGAGCAACGAATTTTTAAATCGCCGAAACATCCCGAAAAGACAACCTCAAACACGACCAACGTCTATATAAGGATATTTCCTCAATTTTTCAAAAGCTCAGCGACCCGTGACGTGACATCGCGTGTATTATAAATACGATATCGAACACGATTCCCTTTGCAAACCCATCGGGCACACGGCATCGAAAATACACTTAAACGGGGCCGGAGGGGGGTTTGTATCCCGGTAAATGCCGCTCGAGATATTTCTCCGTCAAATACATCTCGTAAATCCTCGCCGACGTGAAACGGAAAGGAAAAACTTTACAAGTTGGGTCTCGGGGTCCTGGGGAAGAAGAGAACAACGTGGAAATGTCAAAGGTGACCGCGACGCGAATGCGAAGTAAGTCGGCCAGAGAAATTGCGTTATCTTTGAAGAACGGAGGTGTGCTGCGGCGCGTATCGCGCGTATATGAAATTTCCATATCCATGGCGAAAGAGTGCCGTTGCATCGTAGCGTCGGAGGAAACGAAACGATCGGGACGAGGCGGTGAACGCAAGAGGCAGCGGGGAAAAAAGCGAAGATAACGAGAGAGACGGGATGGCCAGAGGCGTGGCGAGACCTCGGGGGAAAGGGGTGAAAGGGGGAAGGTGGCGAAACATTTGCAATTCTCAGAGACTTTCGCGGGGAATATCCGAGCGCAACCTCTGCCATATGAAATCTCCCTGGAGGTCGTGTATCAGACATGGATGCGAGACTGGTGCGTCGCAACTGCTGCTTCGCTCTTCGAAAGGGTAATAATCGCGAAGAGACGGGCGCGACTTTTGTGCATAACGAAAGAGGGAGGGAGGCGCCTGTAGTACGCTACTGTTCGCAGAAATATTTGAACAGTTTTAAACGTGGAACGTTTAAAATCGAGAGATGAATCATTTTATTATCACTAAAAGTGATTTTAGCGCGGGGCTAACCCAGAAAATCGGGCAACGCTGATGCAACGAAAATTAGCGATTGGTTGATTTGGGTGTCACGTGACTCGCGAGGGGGCGTGGAGAAGACCTCGAGTAGGAGTGGCCGTTGTCTGGTACTAAGCGGATGAATAAACATTGAAATTGCGAAAGAGTTTGTCCAATATCTTTCGAAAGAAAAATTTAGCGAAGCGTTTCATAAATTATTGTACCAGAAAAATTTGAAATGTACCCAAATTCTACCACGAGAGAAATTTCTTTAAAAGCAGCTGCCTTCTCTAGCCGTGTTCGATTTTCACGTCGTCGCGTAGGGAGAAAGCATTGGCGAAAACGATGGATCACCCCTGGTCGATGGATCGTAAGAGTGACAGTACGTTTTCAACTGACACTCGAGTAAATTGCACCCTTTCTCGTCCGAAGGATTAGCTGGTGGCGCGGGGTCGAAGGCGTAGGTAACGAACGATCATTTCGACGCCGGTGTGAAATGGTGATCCACTGAATCATTACTTACGTCAGAGGGTGACGCGAGAAATCACGGAGCAGAATTTCAGCTCACCTGTAACAGAAAGATGAAAAGTGTTGATGATAATGTCTGTAACTGGAAAGCTAATTCGCGCGTACAAGGTAAACGATATCAAAGCTCGTTGAAGCTTAATTTAGATAAAAAGCATCAAAGTTTAATTTACGATCTAACGGTGACCGACAGATGAAGGTTTTAAATTGTATTTCTCCACTGCACCAGTATCATCAAGTCTTGTAACGTAACTCGGTAATTTGTTCATCATGTCGCTAATACGAAATATACGAGGATTTTATAAATACGTATTCCTGTTCGATTATCGATGAATATTACCGCGGCAATTCTATCATTACGTTCAACGAAATTATCAATTAATTTCCCTATTAACCACTAAACTCGAATTCTACATTTAATCACATGTAAATATTATTCAAAGTTGACGATGTGCAAATCCAGCTAAAGTAATTTACGACGAGACAAGATCAAATTTCGTAGGTAACAATTTGCAAAATTGTCAAACTGTCGACGAGAGCACGTACAAATGTACGTAGAAAAATCGAGATGTCGAAGTCCTGGATCCTGCGTCTACTCTAAAATGGAACGGAACATCTCAAGAATTCGGATTTAAAGGCTCATTATAATGTAACCGTAGTCTGGCCCAGTGAAATGAGAAATACGTTATCCGAGTGGCTTCCACAGGCCCGTTAATTAGGAGCACGGTAATAAGGGATATTAAGATTTCATACGCCTCCCGGGACATGGAGAGCTCTGAGAAACGGCCATTAAGTTGGCCTCTCTCTCTCTCTCTCTCTCTCTCTCTCGCTGCTTTCAACGATATCGTGATCGCTGCAGCTGCGTCTTTTCCCAACTTGTGATCAAACAGGATTATCGTGCTCATGGAATATGTCAACTAATTGTAAGTAAATAACGAAAAAGTATGTACATGGCTAGCCTACTGTGCTGTAATATCAACATCGGATTGTTGCGGATGAAATATGAACGAAAGTGTCAGTGTTTGTAGCTTCTCTTGAGTTGTATTGATGTTAATGTTAATCCTATTAATCATGTTTTGACATTTCGGAGTTCGATACATGTACATGTATATATATATATATATGATATGATATGATATAGGTATTTTGACCACCTAATCAAAATCTTTCGTGTAAATGAGAAGTTGCTTCTCAGAAATCTATTTGTTGCTTTTGTTAAACCTAATTCCAATTTTTGACAAAATAACATCATATCTCGTATTATTTGCCTTTTATTAATACATATTCTTCTGTTTATTATTATATATTATATATTATTATTATACTACTACCATTAAACTACTACTAATAAATATACTTTACAGTTGCAAAAATTTATGCCTTAATTTTGTTAGAGTACAAAATGACACTTTATAGTTGTAAAAATAAAATCAACTCTAACCACGTTCGTACATATCCTCGACGAACTGCGAAATGTATCTTTTGATAGTTGCACCAGGCAAATCTGTCCGTATCAAATTAAACAACAGCGTTCGAACTAACGGAGTTCTTAAAGTCAAACACACCGTGCAGCAAGAATCTGATAATTGTTGTACTATCTGCGTGATTTCATCTTCTCGAACACCTTCGGGCTTCGGCAAAATTCGCGAGCGAAAGCGCCCGGCCCGAGATCTCAATTTACAGATTTAACAAGAGTTTCAGGTTAAAATGTTTTTCTCAAACGGGCCGGTATATCTCAGAATTGACAATAAAGTTTCGAAGTTGTTTCATTTAAACTTGGAATTAAACCATTCTGGGACACAGGACCGTAACTTTTATATTTAATGCGCACTTCGGGGAAACTTTGGCAAGCGATTGAATGGAAAAAGGAGAAAGGAGAGAAAAAGAGAAAGGAGTAAACGCTAATGAAATTTTCTTACGTAAAGACATCGCGCGACTTCGCAATTTCGAAAACTCGTAATTTTTTGACTCGGAGCCTGATACTCCGTTTTACGATACCGCGGGGAACCTTAAATTTTTCAAGTTCTAATTAGTGGTTCACTGCCCACTCGAGTTTTGGTTTCTCGAGTGGAAACAAAATTACGCATAAAAAAAAGTCAATCGTTGTTCTCTCTTTTATGAAAAGATCGAAACAAACTTCTTTCAACTCGACGCGAACTTTCAGGTACAAAGATACAAAGATCGAGTTAATTAACAGCACCAGTCGTAAACTCGTTCGTCTTTCGCTGGAACGTTTCAGAAATTGTTGTCAAAAGGGGTACGTGCACTTTAAAGCCGGCCAGCTTTCGCGCAACGGCTTCATTCGTCCGCGTTGCTTTATCGCGGGGCAAACGAACAGTTAGTTTTACAGTTTGACTGACGTTTTTTGCCATTTTGAAATTCCGCGGACAATAATTGGCACCGATGGCCAAACGAAGAATGTAAATCGCAGCGTGGAAACTTCGCGGGATTAAAAACAGTGCTTCGTTTCTCTTTCCGTCCAGCGTCGTAGTTTTCCAAACGGCTTGCATACACCTCTCTCTCTCTCTTTTTCTCTCTTCACTCCGCACGCAGAATTCACCGTTTCAAAGTTCATTTAGCGGCTTCAGAAAGCGTGGCTTTCGCACGCGCGGCTGGAATTTTATAATCGACCCATTACAACTCACGAGCGTCGGGAAATACCGAGTCCCGTTTTTTTTTTTTTTTTTTTGAATTGCAACGCGGAAATTTTTTTGACGAAAATGTCTTTCCTTACCTTTGCCGGGGACTCGCTGCACGCGCGCGTTTAAAACGAAATTTCGCCGTTCCGCTGTTTCGACGAAAAAACGCTCCCTCGCGTCCACTCGGATGTTAGCGCTTCGAATAAAATTGTCTCGCTTATTTTCGTAAAAATAATCGCCACGCCGCACGTAGCAAGTTCTTCGTATTACGGACAGATTACGAATTATTGATTTCAATTTATATATTTGAAAATGCACAGTCTGAATATTTTATCCGTTAAATATTGCAAAGCATACCCCACAACTCGACACTCTACGTAATTTTACGTTCCGTCCACTTCCAATTTTCCGTAAATGCAAAATTAAATGCTCGTTGTTTAATTTTGAATGAAATTTCGTTTCGCGCGCGAAACAGCGATGATATTATCAACGATCATCGACAAAGTTCCAACGAAGAAGTCTTTGAGCTTCTAGTCTACGTGAGTTTCTTTTCCATTAAATCTCGCCGCTTTAAACTATCGACAATTATCAATGAATTTCCGACAATGAAATTTCTTCCTCTCGAAAGCTGGTTGTTAGCGGGATAAAATTGCGGACAAAATTCCTGTCTCGCGTGCGAAACGGCAACGTTACGATCGTCGATGGGCCGGGATGGGCTAATTTGCATCGAAAGCTGGGAAGAGTAACGATACGAGTACAGAGGCCACGTTTTTATTCCGAATTGCAGGTGCTTTTATAAAACAAACGGCAGGTTGTAGCCGAGGCCGAGCCAGGTCGAAATATTCTCACTTTGTAAATTTTGTAATTAGAATTATTAGCGTCTTGAATTGGAACGTGAGCATTCTTTCTTATCGACGCATCGACGTACACGTAAAATGAATACCTAATAGGATGCTCCATAATTTTTCAATTTAACTTGGGGACGTGACATTCGTACACGCTTGGAAATTACAATTATATCACATTAAATAAATTAATGTCGATACCGATATTTATCTACAAACTTATTACTCAAGTTCTAAACGATACAGTATCTACCGATTTTTAACACGAAATGAACGAACATTAATCCCCATTAATCAAATGAAATGCACAGCAGTAGCAAATACTTTGAATTAAACAAAAATTCCCAATGCAATCCAACGAAATAAAATTACGAAATTATCTCGCGCGTAGAACCAGTTCATCTTCGAAACTCTGCGTTGCGCAGTCACGAGCGAAACGTCTTTCTCTCACCGAAAGCTTGCTCGGAGAAACTTAAAAACTTGACACGGCGTCTCGTTTTAGAGAGAGCATCGCGATCGTTCGCGTTCAGGTCCCCGTCGGGGGGGTGGTCTCGACGTTCGTTCGTCTACGTGGCCCTCCGCCGCGCCTCTCGAACTTTTCAATTTAACTTTTCACCTGGCCGCCGCTGGACGAAGACCGCGAAAGAAGGAAGATCGGGAAGGCGGAGCGGAAAGTGCCGCGATTAAACGCGCGTTTAATTCGCTACGTTGATCGTTTATGCGCGGGCCTTTGTCCCCGCGAACGAGCAATTCGTTCCTGAAAGGTGACGACCCGAAAATGATCGAATTAGTACACCTTAATTATGGCCGCTGGGACTGTGAGACCAAAAAGGGATCCGAGACTAAAGTGCAGAGGGAGAGGGGCTGTGAATAAGACGCGGGACGAGCTGGAACATGGAACAGGCACAGTCAATCTCCTTGCAGAGCGTTTGTGCAGCTCGGTTAATTAGCAGGGAAATAATTTCTCGGCCATTAACCAAGCGGTCGCTTTGGCAAAGGAGGTGAGAGATCGTGGATTGTCTACGAGAAGACAATGGCAGCCATCGTTCGCCCCCCCACGTATGGTGAAAGATGGGCAGATAGATAGGTAGATAGAGAGACGAAGGAGGAGAGGGAGAGGCAGACAATGGCGATGGTTGAGAGAGTTAAATCGATCTCCGTCGACTTCGTCCCGCTGATGCGTCGTCTCTCGTTCCTTGCGGCTAGACAGCTATTAATGCCCCAGCTAGACGCTAGACGCGTTCTTGTCACGCTGGACGTTCGACTTGTAATTGCATTTGCCGAGTCGCGTATCGCGTCCGAGCTGGATTGATCGCCGCCAAGGTTGAAAAGTTGAACGAGGGAAATATCTGTCGGTGACGGTGACTCTTTTTTGGGAGATATGGGAAATTTGCACACGCGAGGCGAAAAATCGCGAGAGAATTTCATCGGCTGACGAAAGAAAGGTGAACGTAACGTCTATTGTTTCATCGGTTTATCAAAGGGTAATGTACAAAATGAGAGTACATCATTGTTATTGACGACATTCGGGTGAGACTCTGTCGATTGGATCGAGAAGTTTGTGAAAATTTGATTGGAGTTACTTTCTTTGCAGATGGGTTCTCCGTGTAATTTAAATTCAGAAGAGGTGGAGTCCGACGTCTGACTAATAGTGGGTGAATCTACTTGAGTCTTGCATGCACCGAGTCCAGAGAGTCAGAAATAGTTTGATTATCCTAGAATCGTGACGCACGTTGAAAAAGTTGAAGAAGTTCAGGTTAATTAATTAGCGAGATGAATTTTGCAATCTGTATCGTAAAAAAATACGAACTGTTCAAAGTTGGCGGTACGAATACTTTTGTGACGATTAATCACGATTAATTACATCTTCAAGTTTTTCCACGTTAATTGAAGCGAAAAGAAAGAAGAAAAGTATGAATCGTCGCTCGCGAATCGCAAAGAAAGACCTTGCAAGCGGACGAAAGATTCGCCGATTCGTACGACGTCCGCATTCGCGGAATTTGAGACAACAAAGTTCTCTGGAGATGAAAGAGCTCCCTTTCAAAAAGTACAGTCTCCCGAAGATGGGAATCATGCACGGATGCCGAGTTCTGCCCGTTTCTCGTGCGGTTCGATGCAATCTCCGAAATATCACTAACAAACTCCGTACGCTGTACTTTACTTCGCGATATGTTGATAAAAGTTGCTCGCGAGTGAACGAACGTTTGAAATCGAGCTCGGTAAGAAGTGGGTCAATCTTTGAAGTCGGAAGAAACAAGACGGACCTACTTCTTAAATCTCCAACTTACTTCTCAAAGTGTTATTTGACGTGTAATTTGCTCGACTGCCCAACGCCAAATTATGCGATATTTTAATTTTAATTGCGTGCATATCTCCTGTAGACAAAAGCTGTATTTATTTTAAAGATTCGTCGTTTCTCATTGCAGAAGGTATTAAGATAAAATAAAGGCAAACAAACGACACCTCTGACATCCTTTTACCTAAAAATTTCAATTAAAATTTACGTGTATACGTATTTAATATCACAGTATAAAATGCCAGTATAACGTGTCGGTGAGAACCAAAAGTTGCTTTCATTCGAACTACATCGTAATATGATTGATATATGAGAAAGTAATTAACCATTTAACAAAGCTTGTCAACTGATATTACGTGTAGAATAATTATATCACACGAGACGCAGTTTAATAATATTTTGTTAAATAAATATCTGGTAATTAATCAAATTTTCGTGAAAATAATAGCAGCCGTCCTTTTCAAAGCTTCGTCTATTAATTTCAATTACCATTCGAAATAAAAAAGATTGTCGACGAGATTAAGTAACAATTATAAATCGACCGTGTAACAATAAAAGTTTTAATACGCTCTGCATTAACATCTCCATATTCGCGGTAAAAATTTTCTCGTTCGTGAAATATTTCGATACTTTGATATTTAATTTAAAAAAGTTTCGTTACAAAGATCGAGACTTTATTTGCACGTCAACGCAGTTGAGCATTGCTGTATATTATCTCTCTCTCTCTCTCTCTCCCTCTCTCCAAGAGAGTACAAATTCTTGTCTGGAGGCAAACATGGTTGCTCGCAGCGAAAATTTCGAGGCTTGTTAGCTCGTTCCGTCGGAAGAACTTTTGTGATGTCAAGGGAAAGCAATTTCCAAAGATAACCAGGAGAAAGAAGTCCAGCGACCCTTCCTCATCGTTTCTGCTCGTTTGCTCTTGTTGCTGTGGATTTCCGACTCGCAGGAGCATATATTCCTGGGGCATATTGGCGTCCACCGAGCTCTAAGCCTTTCAAACGACGATCGTTAAACCGGCCAGCCAACGTCCCTTAACACCCTCCTGGATATCACAACCACAACCAGACGATTTTCCAAAATGCAATCGCATTTGATCGCTTCGGTCATTCGAACGACTCTATCCTTTACTTAATTTTCTTTTTTTTAAAGTTGTACCTCGTGGTAAACATATTTTTTAAATAAATGATCTTTCAATACTGTGAATAAGAATTGAATACGATAGAGTGGAAAATCTTCAATTGTTATTACCACAAATGTCCTCACTTTTGGCAGAATACAAAATACGAATACGATAAAAAGTTTGTTTCGTTCGTTAAAAATTACGAGTGCTCTACTTTTTCCCACAAGCAAATAGGGAACCGCGATACTTACTCACGGATTTAAAAGTGTTGATCAATTTATTTAAGAAAATTAAACCGCTCGTCGCGTAATAACCGATTCAATATACCAATAGGCAATTAAACAGTGAATTGCACAAATTCATGCTTTCGAGCATATTAAAACAAATAGTTAGTCACAACGGGATAAAACGACATATCTACTTTCCAATTTGCGTAGCGAAACAGCCGTCCAATAAATAATTCAACAACCTTCTAACAAAGTCATGAGCGTGCCTTTCAACTTATAGACTCGGGAATAAGCACACTTACTGCTGATAATTTTTTCACCACGTTCCATTCGATAGCGCTTTTACCTTCACCTCGGTGTCTTTTATTCCCGTCCTGCGTCATGATTACCTCACCCTCCTCCCCCTTTTTCTCATAATCAATGCAAAAGAGAAAAGATCCGGGAGGATGGCGAACAAAATCCGTTGGAGGAAAAAGAAGGAGAGGAAGAAGCGGATGAATTTCTGAGAAGTGGAAATAGAAAATGGAAAAGAAAGAAAAGAAAAGAAAAAAAAAAGAAGAGGAAAGATAAATAAAAGAGGAACGAATCGATGAATGTAAAAGCAACGTGTAACGTAGAGGAAAGAGTGTTAATGACGAACGTACCAAGCCTCGCAATCTGTATAGGAATCGCGCAACCAGCGGTTCTCCCATTGAAAAGAAAAACGTACGCTCGTACGCTCCGAAACTGCCGCTCCTCGAGAATTCCTATCGAAACGTGCACGCGCGAGAAACGAATCGACCTCGATGACCGAGTGGAAACGCGTTTGCGTAAAACGAAACGTATTCACACTCATCGCGAAAAACCCGAGCGACCCGTGCGCCTTCCGCGAATGGTGGGCTCTTCTACGCGGTTCTCTCCTCTTGCCTTCGCTCTTTTCGCTGCCTTGAATATCCTCCCCCGAAATATTCTCCGTCTGCCGGGGAATATTCTCCCCGTATCTCGCTCTATGGGACCGCTCGTCGGTCTGAATTCAACGGCACTTGAGATAAAAAGGAAATTGTTTGCCGGAGATAATAACCCTCACTTCGGAAAGCAGAATTGGTATTAATTTGCTTGCCGTTTCGGATCGCCAGTTTATCGTTGATGCGTCTAATTTCGAACTCTTGAGAGAACACAAAGTAGAATTTAGTATTTATTTGCAGATTTTACAGAGTTTATGGAAGTTTATAGAACGAAGATTGACAGAATTGACGTAAAAAAGAAAGAGGACAAAAGAAAATTGTTAAACGACGCAGCATTGTATGATGAAGTTTACGATTTGTGAAAAGATTTCGTGCATTTATTCAAGACGTTAGTTTATTACATCACAGGTGATAATGTCAAGATTTTATTCGTGATTGTTTCAAATAAAAAGACTATTATCACTGAAAGTGATTTTAGCAGGGGTAAACCAGATGCAACGCCGATGCAACGAAAATTAGCGATTGGTTGATTTGGCTCACGTGACTCCCGAGGGGGTGACCTCGAGTAGGAGTGGCGTTGTCTGCTACTGAGCAAACAGTTGCTTCTTCTTTCTTTCTTTCCGCATACAAGAATTTTGTCGTGAAAATTTCCAGAAATGGCTGCACGAATATTTCATTAATTACGCGATTTCACGGCGAGACTTATAGTCCGTACTTACAGTCGCAACTGCGTCTCAGTTACGCGAAACCGCAGCGTCCGCAATTCTACAACGCTCTATAAACCTAAGTCACGGTCCTAAGACATAGCTGTATAACATAAACAGAAGCGACATCCAAAATCCCCGTTAGTCTCCACAGAGCCGGCGGATTGTGCATAAACTCGAATCTCAACAGTCTTTGGCACGTATCCTGAATCTGCTAGATACACTTGGACGACACAGGGTCGCATTGTTGAAAGCGCGCCGTATGCTCAGCCACGATTCAGACCTTCTATACCAAACTGCGCTATGTGTAATCTTTGTTCCTTGATCGTCGATGAAGTGATTTTACCAAAAAATGTTTTCAACTACAAAGCTAGAGATGTTGGGCAATTTTTAACGATTAAAGTTGCAGTTCGGTATCAGGTAATTAATATCACTCTCGAGTGTTCGAAACATACGATTCACGAGTAGAAATTGTGCAATGAGTATTTAAATGGTAAAATGTATTTGAACTGCTCGAATTCTACGTATTTTCAATGTTTACGTCGTCTCGTAAATGCGGAGAAAGAATAAATAGTAAAAAATGGATCGAATTGATCAACTTCGCTTCAATTTTTACTTCAAATTTGCAGATTTCGAATATCATAACGTAACGAAAGTATTAAAATATCATTTGAGATCAGAAACGTGACAAACTTTAACAGTGAGTAAAACAAACATTTTCTGACATATTTTTGCTCTGTATTTTATCACACTGTGAATGTCATAAAAATGATTATTTCACTTTTACATTTAACCTCGACTCAACGAAAACAAATTCTCGTCGAACGAGAACTCCGAAAATCTATCTAAATAGAAAACAGGAAGCAAAGCGATCGAGAGTTGGAAACTGGCGGCGCAAAGGACGAAAACAGGCCAGCGCGAGGATGAAATAAGGGCAAAGGAAGGAAAGAAGCTTTGTTCGACGTTCCGAGGAGCATTGAATTTTTTAGGGAGTCGCGTAATTTCTCAAATGCCGGCCGCGTTTCACGGATCGATGGAGGCACGGAAGGAAAGTGCGATCGCGGAAGCTCGTTTTCGACGCGTTGCTCAAAGGAGGAGTCGTTGAACCAGCGCTCGAACGCGTCGGATCCGGGGGATCCTTTCCGCGAAATTGTACTCCTGTACGGAGATTTCATTCGACACGCGTGAGAGGGCAATGTTTTCTGAACGAGCGAACGTTTCACGCCTCGCTGTAGGCGCCATTTTGCGACAGTCCCTGCAACGAACGAATTCTTACCATTTTTGCGTCGATTTGCGTTTGTCCGTACATATCTCGTTAACATTCGTACTCGCAACAAGAAAATACAATATGAAATATAGGATACGGAAACTTGTAACATTTTACGACCCAAAATAACGGAATAAAAACGTCAATCTTTGAATGAAAAATAAAGGTACCGTCACAGCACTCGTCAATTACCTATGAGAAATAGCAAAAGTTTTATAGATTTCCACTGTCAATCACCGAGAAGAGCGAAACCAACAATAGTTGGAAAGTTCTTATCTAACTACTCTATTTACATACGTAAACACCACCTCTGACCCAATTTCCACCGTACCGATGACTGAGACAGAAGTTTGCCAGAAAGCTTCGCTCGCGAGTCCATTCGCGAATTTCGCTGCAAAATGAAACGCATTTCTCTCTCGTCTTTTCATTCCAACGCGTTCAGTGTGTGAATTAATTACAATTAAAAGTTTGCAGAAAATACGTGTATACACGTGCGATAAAATGTTTTCATTTCAGGTCTCGCGAGATATTTCGAATTTATTTATCGAGACTCACGGAGATGATTTAGTCGCGCGTATGTGTACACTTTGCAATGACGCAATTCGACGACGAAAATTAACCAGTTTGTAGCATTATCCTTTAATTGATGTCTGCCATCGGATAATGCGTTCGTTAGCAATTATTGGCGAAACGTGACTACTCCAAGGCACTGATTTGCTTCGTCCACGCAGCTCGTTTAACGATCCGATCGATTATCGTCGTTTGGTGCTCGCGCCAAGTTTGTACCGTAGATCTCAAGGATCTTTGGTAAAATTTTGCTCAATCGTATCGTTGGAAATAACAGAAATGTCAGATTTCTTCTTTTAAAGTATAAAAAAAGAAAAAAAATTCAAAATTCGTAACACGACAGTCTCATTAAATTGTTCCCGTTCCATTTTCCCAGAAAATATCATTTCTGCAGTTGTGTCGAAAGCGACGAAGTTCGAATTCGAATCGATACTTGTTTCATTTCCTTCAATTTTCAAAAAATTTCGACGTTTATGAAAAGCGAACGTTGCAATTAAAAAATTCATCGATTTTAAATAAATTGGTATCAATTCATAAATACGTGATAAATAATATCGATATCATTACTCGTAATCCATTATTAAATTAAAAAAAGAAAGATTAGTAACAGCGCGAATTGCGCAATGTGTCTGTGCGATGGGGTTACCCAACAGCGAAACGCTTCAAACGCGAAAGATATTTAATATTTGAAAGATGTATTTCGAAATCTGCGTTGGAAGCGATAAATTTTTAAGCACTTGGCTCATTTGAATATCGGATGGCAGACAGCAATCCTGGAATATTAATTTGCAAATGGACAGAAAAGGGGGACGATCGATCGTCAAAACTTTTGAATATCCGGCGCGTTCTAAGATCAAATATTACTTTCCGTCCGTGATTTTAGTTTCTTTCTACTTTCGATCGTCGGCCGCTAGACGTTTCAATCAGCGAGATGCAATTGAACTCGAAAAGGAGGAGGAAAACGAAAAGAAAAAGCAAAGGGGGGGGGGGTAAGTTAAACACTCCCCCTCTTTCTCATTACGAAGGAAAATGTGTGTACTGCGTATATTTTATTTTCGTAACTTTCATTTCCGTAACTCGCGTGGATATTTATTTATTTATTTGCCGACTGATCTTAAAAGCATCAAAGCATCAAAGATTTATACTGTCGCTTCAATACTCGTTTCTCATTTTAATCAATTTCTACTTTCAAAAAGTAGGAAATAATTTATTTAATGAAACTAAAGAACTAAAAACTGTTCTTTAGACTGCGAATTACAATGCAATCCTGACTTTGTTACTGCCATTTCCGCATCGATCGCATTTGTTTTTCAGATTTCAGAAAAATATGGAAAAATTCTCCCCAAATATTTTCTCAGAGCAATTAAAAACACGTGTTTGCAAATACGAGATTGAGAGGTGCAAAAATTCCAGATTCACAACACGTTGATCCACTGTTTCTAGAAATATTTCCAGTAGCAGTAATTAAAAATAAAAGCGGCGAGAAATTATTTTATTTCCAATTTAATCAGCACAATCGCAAAATGGGAAGACACATCTATTCATATGGCTGCATAATATTGCATGATATTTCAGAAAATACGAAACGGCCTGGTAAATTTCACGTGAACACGTTTGACGCGTTAATAGCGTAGCTCGTTTAATAATTGATAATTAAATGGATTATTTACGGGGAAACGAGAGGCCTCGTGCATAAGTCGTAAAAATAACCGCGCGCGCGCGTGTACGTGCGTACGACGAGTCGCAATCAATGACAGATAAATCCCGGCGTCACTGCTGGAAACAGCGCCGCAACGAAAAATTAATATCGCGCGATGGGAACATTAATCGCGACTGCAGCTGCGACTGCGGGCCTCTCCGCAGCTGCGATCGTTCGCGCGATACGTCGCGACTTGGATCGAGTCGGCCGTGGCCTGTTGCAGCGTCATATTTCGATTTGATTCGGATCTTGCGACGCGTAACGAGTCGAGAAAGGCGATCTCGCTCGTCCGATCGCTGAATTACACGGCGGAACGCCGCGGCAACAAGGCCGTGTTACACGATTACGAACTTCGTGCGGCTTGCAACGTGCATGCGAGGACAATGAGAGGCTTGATAAGCGATAAGAAAATCACGGTGGTTACGCGTAGGTCGCTGAAGGATTACACACCGGGCTGTCGTAAAGTCTTCATCGAGGGTTCGATGATGCGGCACATTTGTGACAGAGCTTGAAAATGCATGTAGTTTTCAGTATAAATCCAATTGTCGATGATGTGATAATTCTAATTATTATAATATCACTGACGATTAGATAAAATGAACTACGTTAAAAAATACCACGTTTCTCACATATATGATATTTTACACACCAGAAACATAATTTCAACTACAGTTCAAAAATCAGAACAAGAGCGTCATCGATGAACATTTCAACTCAGAAAATAAAACTCGATCCGTAAATTGTCCATCAATCATTTACCTAGGTAACGTTACACCGTGAAAGAAAATTTCGCGCAGAATGCCCGGTATTCGTTAACAACTCTTAATCGGCTAGCTACTTTTTTTTTTTTTTTTTTTTTTTTTTCGAAGCTATTAAAGATAACTGGCAATCACTGGAAAGGGGGGAGGGGAGGAGGGGGGCGCGTTTGCTCGCTGCGAAACGATGAAAAGAGAAGGAAAAAGGAAAATACACTCTATCCCCGCCCCCCGTTTTTGTTTCCAATTAACTTCGATCGCTTTCGCGCAAATTCAATTGCTCCCATCATCAACGCGATTGTTGCGTCCAAGTAAAACGCAGTCGTACAAGCGTTATCATCTCGGCCGTGATTCGACGAATTGACGCCATCGATTTTCGCCAATCGTCAATCGTTGTCTGACCAGTGGTATATTGGCAGTGATACCTCGTCGCAGCGCAGAGCGAAAAGGAACGAGTTTCGTGACGTTCGCGCGCCATTATCCAAATTATGCGAACACTGCCTCCGCGTGTTTGTTCAATTAAGGTCCAAGTAATTAATTAGAGAACTCCGTACGTGATTTGGAACATCTAGCGTAAGTCTTTACTACGACTGACGCTACAGGTGACGTGGACTGTCAGGAAGTCGAAGCTCTCGTGATCGGTAGACCCTGAATTTCTTTGTACGCTCGGCTGAAACGAATGAAATACATCTTTCACGATACTTGGAGAACAAGATATGGATTTCTGTGAATATTAGCAGTCCCTAGTCCTGTTAATGATCACGTATCAAGTGTTTAGTTTTAATTTTTAAGTATTAAGAGTCTGGAATATCAAGAGTGTCAGCTATCACGGTTTTCAAACAGCACTAGGATCGTCTGACAATAAAGAAGACAATTTAAAAAGGATTGGTCAAAAAATGTAAAAGAAGTGTTTAAATTACGCGAGAAAGAAACTATCGAATTACAACAACAACAACGAAAGAGATCTCTGCTACTGTACAATCTGTAATATATAACATAATCTGCAACGTAGCTATCATTCGATAATCTGGCAAACAATAGCCATATCGATATCACGAACCAATCAGTATCAGTATTCGCGAAACAGGACAATTACCCAAATTAACCGATTACCGGGGCTGGTCAAGACTGGAATAATTTAGCAAGACGGTCAAGCTCGAATTGTTGGATAGCTTCAATCTGTATATCAAACAATTCACCTGCTCGATGAAAACAACACCGCCTATAAATATAAAACACCTACACCTAACTGAATATCATAGATTTCAACCACGCGGAAGACGACGTTCCCATCGAGGCTTTCACATCTCGTTGTTTGATTTTCAATTGCCTCGACCATGTTTCCACCATGTTTCCACGAGCGATTTTTCATCGCGTCGAAGGCCTCACAGACACACACACACACACACACACACACACACAGAATTGCGAGGAACAAGGGATGGAAGAAAGAAAAAGATAATAAAAGGTTGCGAGAGTTCGCGCTATGAAACAATTTCTACCGATTGTTCCCGTAACGATTGATGTGTTATAAACATATATTCGCGAACGATAGGAAAAATATCAACCGGCGTCCGGTACGGGGAAATTTCCATGAAAATGGAAAAAATCTCGGCGACAGGAAAAATCCAGCCCCGGTCGCACACTTCCCTTATTTCCGTTGCCTGGCGATCGTCGTTCCGACTATCGAAAATAATACACACGTACACGTAGAAATTTACGATTGAACAGACAGCACTGAGACAGCGCGCCGTTCTCTCTCTTTGACGCTGTTAAAGGTTCTCGACGCGGGTTAACAAAACGAGAAATGTGAAACGAGCAGCGTGTAATACAACCCGGGGCAAAAAGCGCTTTCATTATTTTCGGATCGAACGTTACCATAGCGATTAATACGGTGAAACGATCGATCATAACACGTACTCGCGAATGAACAGGGTTCGTGTCGAGACGTTCTTACCGAGAAGAACGGTCCTTCTCCGGAGTAAATTATTGGCAAGAGCTAATTTTACAGGATTATCGCCGAACTTTTATTGCCGAACAGTATTTTTCATCGCACGTATTATTTTTGAAAATTCGAGAGAATGATAAAATACGGATAAAGTATTGCTTTTTGAATGAAACTTGATTGAAAATTGATTGTCGAGTGTCGAATTGTCAAATTATTCTTGGAAGACGTAACTTGTCACAAATTAAATAATTGCACGTTAAATTACAAGTATAATTAAAGGAGAATTTATTACAAAAAGTAACAATCTATTTTTACTCGAATACACTTTCGTTTAGGACAAAGATTTCCACAAAACGAACAAGCTCTTCTAAAATTAACTTTTCTCAAATTAACGAAGATTAATTAAGGGAAAAGCGTTGTTTACTTTGTAACACTGTATTCAGCTGTATTCAACTTTTGAATTAGCAAAATATTCCCAAGCCGTATACGTCGACCAAGAACAAAATTTCCAACTCCGGGAACTTTCACGGAACAACTCACTAATGGAATTGCTAATGTGTACATATTTCAGAAATGTTTAACGATCCGAATAACTTTTCCGAAGTAAAGGGGCTCCCGCCGTAATTCAAATTATCTCGAACTTATCGAAAAGTATAATGGGTTTTATTTCGTATGGAAATACGGATTGCCCCGGTGGCAGGCAACCTGCGATACCTGGGAGTATGTAAGAGTCGCTCGCCGAACAGAGTTTTCCCAATTATACGACCGTGTATCTTCCTTGTAACTTTATTTTAAAATATTCACTCCATTCGAATTTGTTAGCAGACGTACGGAGAAACTGGTAAAATTCTTTTCGCAACACGAAATGAAAGAAACCAATGAAAATGGTCGTTATAAATTCAAGTAAAAAATTCGATCGTCGTCAGTTTATCGAAATACAGGGAGAATTGATGCCAATCTACCATTTTTCAGTTTTTAAATACTTGAAATGCTTTCAACTGAAACTGTACAAACTATAATATAATGGACTATATATGCTACATAAATTACAAAAACTAACAAATTTACAAATCTAGTGTATTCTAGAGCGGCTAGCGTCGAGGTTCTGCCAATCTCCGACGTTAAGTGAAGCAGTGTGCGGAATCCCGCTAGGATGGGTGACCGGGCCAGCCTTAGCGGGGGTAATTACAATAACAAGCGTGTCTGGAGTAAGAAGTCTCTGCCATCAGAGCCCCCCACTGATGATGATGAGTCCAGGCAGTGATTCCGAGACGAAACGCATTCGCCTTTCTTCTCTCTCTTTCTCACGACCTCCAAGTCCATTCGTCCTTCCAACATCCTTTTACCTTCCTAACACGACATATATTCAATTCATTGAAATCATTCAACTCGTGATTGCAAAGAACGTAAATAAATGTCCATTACGAGACAGCCGCGAAGCACTTTCAACGAAGAAAGACACGGTCCAAGGATTTAACTCGAATCCCCCTTTTTCGCCATTTTCATTCTTCGAACGAGTCGCCAGATACGCGCTATCAACCGAACAAACGAGTAGTTTTTCGTAATGAAACGATTCGCAGTTTCACGGAGGGGATCAAACGGCAGGCCAGCGTCGTACACGCACACACGGTACGTACGCGCATACACGGACGACGCGTTTTCGGTAGCCAGTGCGAGCGATATCAGTCCGCGGGCTGGAAATTCGCGCGAACATCAACGAAAATTATTGCTTGGCCGCGACACCCGGCATCGAACAGTCGCCAAACGAATCGTCCTGCTGGCCCCCGCTGTTACCCCCCTCCCGCCCGGTACGTGCTACACGCGTTTCCGTTTTGTCGAATCCCCGTGGCCGTCGATTCGATGTTTTCCCCGAGAGCTCGGTCCGCGCGATCCGCCGACAGTTAACCGAATCGAATCAACCGATTTTTAGAGGCCCCATGCGCTCGCACAGCCCGACGCGTATCGCTGTTTACGACGCGGACAATTACGCGGAAATTTCGCGCACCGCGAAATACGCCGCGACCGGTTTTACGCTGTAAAACCCGAACGATAACCGCGCCCGCTGCCGTATACCGATCGCTGGGAATTTTTGCGGTCCCTCGCCGGTCAATGGGCGTTCAAACTTTGCCGTTGCCAAAGGATTTGCGGGTTTTGCACTGGCTGTGCTTGAACCGAGCATCGCAGAATTTCACGGATGGAAATCGCGTGCACTGGGGGGGGGGGGCTTTCCGGTTTTGAAGTTAAAGTTCCGACGGACGAAAGTTGGGATTCGAGCCCCGGTTTTCCGTTTAAAAGTTCCGCTTGCCGATGCGGCAGGATTGAATTTGAAATTTAATCGGTGGTTTCCGTCGGAGGATTTTGAGTCGACAATTTTCGAATTTGAAATCCAGCCGACTTCTCTCGCTTGGATCGAGGTTGGATCGGTGACGCGATATCTCGTCGCGCGCGCCAATTCCTGCATATCCCTTGGCTGCGTCACACACAGCGGCAGATGTGTTCATTACCTATACAGTATGTGGCAAGGGTTATTGATACTGAGGGCTCTATGTATCTCGCACAGAGAATCCAAACTTTCGGCTAATAGTGTATATCCCGGAGAGAGTGAACTTTGCTGGGGGAACGCATAAATATTAAATTCGATCCAGTTAAAGTTTCAGCTCAACCAAGGTACGTTGCTGTCTTGGTCGATGCAACCACCGAAAAGTCTCTATCTCAAAAGTATGCGGACTATGTATTTGGCTTGTTGCAATTAACCCTTCTAACCTCAATGGGTTATATGCACGTGTAACAGAGAAAAAAGTTTTTTTTTTTTTTAAATAAATATTAGTACTTGTATAAAGTATTCTCAAAAACTGGTATTTTTCCAATATTTCACTGCTATCTTATACATGTGTGTGTGTGTTTAAAAACCTCAGATGTCCAATAAAAATTTATCCGTGGCGAGAACGAGAACGAACGACATAGCCGTTCAATAAACCTTCGTAGAGATCTCAAATATTCAATAAAAAAAGGAAAGAAACAAAGAAAAATTACTAAAAACCATCTACACACACACGGTCTTATCAATTTTCGAAAAAGCTCAAGGACGAACAACACGTAGCCATTCACAGAGATTTCAAATATTCAATAATAAAAAAAAAAAAAAAGAAAAGGAAATGAAACAAAACTATAAAATTACTGAAAACAGAACCATCTACACACGGGCTTATCAATTTTCGAAAAAGCACGGTAATCCATAACGAGAACGGAGGTGAACTAACAACATGGTCGTTCGATAAACCTCTCACACAGATCTCAAATGTTCAATAAAAAAAAAAAAAAAAAAAAAAAACAGAAAAAAACTCAAAAATCAGATCCATCTATACGCACATACGCACACACACACACACACGGTGTATGTCTCATCAATTTTCGAAAGAGCATAATCCGTAACAAGAACGAGAACGAACAACGTTGTCTGTCCAATAAGATCGGGTCGTTTTTATCGCAAAGCACGAGATAACCCTGGCCACGCTCTTCCGCGAAATTACGACATAAAAAAAACGAGACGAAATAGCAATCGCGTGGAAAACAGTCAACGTCGTAATGCCAGTTTCGCGTAAACGAACGAGCCTGAGACCCTCGACGACCATCGTCGTCCGACGAATCCACGAATCCGAGATATTCCCGGGCAAGATTCTCCGAATGGCCGATGCTTTCTTCTGATCGTCGACGAAGGAACAAGCCTGATAACGACTCGTGGAGGTCGTGGAGGTCGTGGAGGAAAGCGAACTTTCGTCACGGCCAGTAACGTTACGTCCTCGCAATTTGCTTCCGTCGCAGCAACGGCATCAAATCCAATATGTACTTACGAGTTCGAGTCAAACTCGACGACCGAGTTTCAATTTCTCGAACACACTGTCGCTGAGAAAGCAAGCGCGCGAGTGATAAAATGCGTATGATATATATATATATGTACGTCGTGTATGGCATGTTGATGTATTATTGTTTCCGGACTGGGCCGGTAAGAGTCACTTGCGGTGTGAGGAACTGAGAGAAAAGAGAAGAGAGTGAGTGATTGAGAGAGTGAGGAATCTAAAGCTTCATTGTCTCGTATCTAATTGTGTTTGTTAAATGTATACTTTCAATATCACATCGTCCCTTGTTCCATTCGCATCACTTTTTATGACACCAAAGACTCTAGCATCGAAACTCGTTCGTCGATTTTCTAATCGACTTTGTTCGATTCCCCTCGAGTTTCTTTCCACTTCGGATCGAAAAAAAAGATACCTCCCAGAGTTTTGTCATTGAAGTTGCAATATGATCCAATTTAGTAAGATCGTAAGAAGTTCTCGCTGCGTTAAACGAAGTTGTCCGAAGTATAATCAAAAGTATGTATTTCAATGGCTCCGCTGTGCAGAAAGTTCCCTCGGTTTCGTTTGAAACTAAAGTAAAGTCGAGGTACACTTGGACACGGTTAGCATGTACAGTTAAGCGAAGATGAGAATGTAGAAAGTTGCTGATGGAAACTTAGTATAGACATCTCGGAGTATGCTTAAAACTGTGTCTCCTTGCTGCTACGCTACCCCGGGTTATTTAACTTGACAAACAAAAGTCTCGTTAATACGTTGTATTATCCCTGAAATATCCAATTAGACGTTGAAAAGCCGACTCGATTTAAGCGCTCCGGCATATCACACCGAACATAATCCTTCGTTTCTGTGTATTGTAAAATTATCAAATTGTCAAATTGTCAAATTTCTTTTAAACAAAACGAACAAAGAATTATGATAACGACTTCGAATGACAGTTTTCTATTAATAATAAATCTATCCAAAATGACTATAATTAATATAACAGAGTGGGCCAAAAGTTTCTTCCCGCCTATTTTTATAAAACATCAAAATATGAGAAAAAACTAATTTTATTAATTACTGTTCAGTAGGAAGTGATTTTCGACCCACACAAACTATTCTACGTTACAAAAAAAAAAAAGAAAAAAGGAAAATTACCGCAATTTAGCCATAATTTTAATCTACAAGTCAGAAACAAGCAAACGTCTTGACGATCGACCGTTTATTCCCAAAAACTCTTCATAAGCTAACGCCGTAATATGCTAATTTACTATCTAGACGAGAAACTTGCCGACCTCCTCGCTCTATACACACACACACACATCGAAATGCAATCTCGCGCACGACGCAGATCTTCTCTCGCTCCACTAAAAACAAGCATCGTGGTCTAGCTGCTCCGTTGAACTTCAGCAACCCCCTCCCCCCTCGACAAGACGTTACGGCCACGGACGCGGTCTCAAAGGACGTCCGACCGATCTTCGTCATCTCGCGCGACTGCTCCAGCTTCACGGCGATTAATCTCGACCAGGAGGAGGCAAGGAAGGCTCGTCCTCAAAGGACGTAACATTGAAACGCTGACCGATCAAATCCGGCGGAGGAGACCGAAACGGAAAGAAAGTCGAGCCGGAAAGAACGGTCGAGGGTGGAAACGAAAGAAAACGAAGGGCGGCGGTAAATCGCGTTATGAACGCGCCGCGGGAGCTGGATTGTTAACCCTCCGGCGGCTTCTCTCCGAGTATAGCGCGGCTAACGGAATTGTCGGAGACGGGATCGAGTACCTCGCGGGGTAGATTCAGACCTTCCAAGGTCGTTGAATTCGAACTCTCTTCGAGTATCTTGGCTGGACGCTTGAATCTTTTCGCGGGCTGGCTTTCGAACGTTTCACGAAAACAACACCTTCGAGCCGGAAGTCGAGTACTTCGTTTGAATCTTTCGAGGATTTTCCCAGGATTTCCTCGAAGCGTTAGCGTCAGAAATTCTCGTTTGCGAGGAGAAAATTTATAAATATGCTGAAACGTTTGCTGCGAGAATATAGAATTTCATAAAAAACTCGAGTACTGCTGTTATTATCGAACTTGTCAATTTCAAAGCTAAATTGACTCATTTTCGCAAGATGTGCATTCGCTCTTGACTGTCACTGTGTGCACGCGCAATTTTCGTCGTAAAAATGTTGCAGTATTCTTTACTTACTTCCGCGAGCAGAATTTTTATTGAATTTTTCGCTCAAAGGCCCGCAGCATTTCAATATAACGCGCATCCGAGGCGATAACCCATTTTCATCAGAAATTTGATTCAATCAGTCTTGAAAAATGCACGCAATATACGATGGAAACACGTTTTTATCATCGTGGAAACGCGCAGTCATCGTTTTACCTGTCCTGGCAGAAAAATGTTTCGACTAACAAAAATCGTACAAAATATAACGCAACTATTTCCCATTTTCACATTTAATTACAACTTTTCGCACAAAGACGATAAGACGAGAGAAATTATCAAATAACCCTGAAAGCAATTTTGCAAATTTCACAAGCGTCAGAGTTATTATCTCGATCTCCTGTACCCACTGGTCTATACGCATACTATAAATGCAAATCACTCTCAAATCATCTATTATTAAAAAAAAAAAAAAAAACAAAAAACAAAATGAATGATTTCGAGCGAGTCACAGTCTGGTATAAATAGCTTTCTTTCAGATGAACTGGCAAACTGCAGCTTTTTATAAATACAGCTAAAAAAGAAAAAGAAAAAAATTAATTCCAAATTGAAATTTGTTCCTTTCGGCAAAACCAACTTTGAACACTTTGATAACGCGAAAACTCGAGCGGTCGAGCAGTGAATTTAAACTCGGCGCTCGTTCGAAGATCGTTTCTCAGCGAGCGTTTAATTGCGTGCCAGATTCGAAATTTCTAAGAGGTTCGAATCTGAAACACGCGACTACGTTGTTAAACGAAGTATCGCAAGTATCGCAACGCGAGGAATGCAATTAACGCGGCAGGACTTTCTACAGCTTTTGTAGAGGAATATTAGATAACCGTGTCAAACTATCCGCCGCATCGAGTTTACGTAAATTTGAGCGTGAATAGGAATTTTCGACATTCCGGTTGCTATCGACCCCAAGTAGTCGCAGCTCCTATCAATTTGTCGCATCTCCGGACAGCTAGTGTTACTTGCACAATGCATTCCCGTGGATAACAACGAAATATCTGTTCCACTTTTCTCGACGGCTGACGCTCGCAGGACAAACGTCGATTGAGAACAATTATCACGACGATTAAGAAACAAGTTTCAAACTGTCTCGCGGTTGAAAATTTCGGAACGAACGAGTGTACAAATGGACAAAAAGGAAGGTTTGAAATTTGATACAATATTCTAGTGGATACGTTCTTTTCTTAAACGAACATTGTATCTCGAACAAGTTAAATATTCCGATAAATTATATTTTATTCGAAAATGATGGATTACATCTGTTCGTCCATTTGATGAACTACAACAAAGCTTCATTTTGTAAAATTACGGATCATCTGGAATTTTTGCACCTCTTGTTAAGTAATAAATAATTTATAACATATGACGAAATTAAATGACGAGCAAAATACGAAACGTTTCCTTCGCCCCCGAATAAATTAACGCGAAGAACGAGATGTATTTGCAATCTTTAACAAACTTTGCGAGGCACGTATTTTATAACTTGAAAGAGCACCGTTAGCTCGAAACTTCTCTGCGAAAATAGTTACTTTGAGTTAAATTCTTGTTACTTGCGGAATAATAATCGCCAGATTTGAAATTCAATCTAAATGCAAAAATAAACAAGCCGCCTGTCTTATTTCGGTCGAAAATATAGATTAATACGATTTAATTTCTACACGAATCAAAGAACCCTTTGTTTTCTTAAATACAATATTCAACTCTGTGTGCTTCGCTGTAATTGATCGATCGCAAGAGTGACAAATGGTCAGTTTTTGTTTTCTTCAAAAAAACACTCAAAAACAGCTTTTCAACGTTCAATTTGAAATCTTTAGGTAAGTTTGCCCAACTTTTCCGTTTACCACTCATACCGTGTTTCTGCAATATGACATATACCGGAAACAATACAACATATCGTTTCAAAAACAGAGACAATCGAAATAGATCGACACTACCGACAAAGTATCGTTCGCCTCGGCATTTAAATCGAATATAAAAAAAAATTTAGCAGGTGGATCGTGGCAAATTTCAAACAACAGCCGACAATGACCAAGATTTCTCTCGAATATCCTCCGAGTTTCTCCTCAATTACGAACAACGAGAATGACGAAATTAAAAAACTGTGGAACGTTGGCTGGCAACGCGCGAGCGGCAATCGAAACACGGTGAGAACGGGCAACATAATAAACAGATAATTCGCAGCTCGAAGGCGAAATCTTTCGAGCGAAACGCTGCCGGCATTAAGAATCACCGGCGGACGTCCGGTCACCGGGGTGTATCTGAATCGCGCAATCACGAAATATCGATTGGCCGATTTAATTAAGCGCGAGTGCACTTCAAATACAACGGGCGCGCGACAAACTAATCAAGACTGCGCGCTGTCCATTTAAATTGATTATAATAAATTAATATTGGTATTTTCCTAATTGCACCGACGACTGATTCGGCTGGATCCGAGGCGCTCTGTTAGATGCTCGCGGAATTATCCGGGTAAGGTATTTTCTTTTATTAAGGTAGTCTAGTTCTCGCGAATTATTGCTGAAGAACTTTCACATACGGGCGTAAGACATTTCGAAATTTTATTAATACTGTAACGAAACAAGACAAGTCAAGACCGAATCGATTACTTGTCAAATGTTGAAATTTAATGCGAGCACCATATTTCACAGAGATGACAAAGTTATTTTTTTTTGACAGCCAAAATCCATCATATCGACAAACCCGAATATTCATCTTTAATACGTATTATATGTTTAAGATGACCGTTCGTGTTGTACATTAATTTTTATATATTTTTATACAAATTTTATGTCAAACTATGTTAATTCTTAAACTTGGGAATTCTTTGTTATTACAATGCTTGTTTTAAGACTGACAACGATTCAAGATTTGTGAGCAGTATTTCTCGAACCAAGTTACAAGAAGGAGACTAAAATAACATCTCGAATCAAGTGGAACAGAAGTTATTTCGATCTTAGGAAGTGGAGTAACATATATAAATCACGTGCTCGTTAATTTGAACGCAGGTTGCCGGAAGGTTGAGACAATATCGCCGAGACTGAAAATTTTGCGCACGTAGAATTGGAAATGTTTTCATTTAAAATTCAATTTAATTTAGTTTGTTAACTAAACCACTCTGTATTTGGAGTCCGTGGAATGCATAAAATGTACGTATTCTCAAGTAAGGAAGAGAAACAGAAATACCTGAATCTACAAATTCTTTCATTTTTCTGTACTTACACACACTTTTGTCTTTCCCTTTGCCTGGAATATGTTCAAAGTCCAGAAATAAAGAAGGAATTTTTATTAACGAGAATTAAATATAGCAACAGTATTTCCTATAAACTTTCAGCGAGTGTGACATTTATACGAGCTGCATCTTTTAAAATGAAATTTTACCTTGTAGCTGATTAAATGAAATTCTGATTAAATTGAATCCACTTATCTGAATTTATACGAATCCAATTGTGTCCAAGTATATTTCCACGAAATACACTCGTTCCAGCAGGTTTATGCAAATAGAATTTTATTGAAACTTCCTTTTTCCCGCGAATAAAAGTACACCACGTGATAACCTTGTGCATATCTGGCAATGTGTACGTATTTATAGAACTACAACGGGACGTATTTATAGAACGGAAGCAGGATGATTAACTGCTGATTGTGAAACGTGATACGTATCGGTGAACCGATAGTTGTGAACATGAAAAAGTCGGGAGCGTGATAACGCATAAACTGCAGAACGTAAATCGTATGGACAAAACGTATAAAACCTGTCGTACTTTGCATGTATACTCTTACAATGAGCATCAAAGGTATGTATACAAATCTATCTTTGCAAAAGTTACAATAATCCAGACAGAAACGATGATTAACAGTGCGAGAGAAAGAGAAATGAGGGCACAAGTTCCAACTTGTACGTATTATGAAAAAAATTTATAAAAATACACTGTTTCAAATTCAATAAAAAATTACGAGTCGATCATTGTATCGTGTCAAAATTCTCTCGCTCGGTAAAATATCTCGTCGTTTGTACACGCGTATCAAAATTCAGGCCTCGACACGACCAATCACGTTCGTCATCGCGATCTTAATAAAGTTTCTAAACACTCTCTGTGAGACGCCACCGAGCAATTTTTCCCGCCTACTTCCGACACCACAACACCAACGACGACCGGCGCTTGCCGATTCCCGGCACGTCGTCGATAAAGAAGACCTTTATCACCAGTCCGATCGTCCGGAAGAACAATTAAAGAGGGCTACGTGTATCGACAGCTTGAACATTCGACGGTGGGGGCGGGGGGGACTGCGCCGCGAACCGCGGCCAAATTCGACCGCTAATTTCAGTTGGTAGACACTCGTTAAGGTCTGCGGATCTTCGTTAGCGCGACCTTTTACTTCATCGTCCCGAGGCTGGCGAACTTCAATCGTGTTATTAATGACGAACTCGACGATGGCCGAGGTTAGCTGCCTCGGAGAATAGGAAGGTAGCAAACGGTATATATACCCCCCCCCCTACCCCTGGCCCCTCACCGGAAGCAAGAGCAAGCCGGTAATCACTTTCGTGGCAGACTTTAAGCTTTCAGACACGATCGCCCGTTATCCCGTCAATTTAACCCGTCTCACGACGTGATCCGACGCGTCTAGCCCGGCGAAATCCTTTACCCTCCTTCTTCCTCCCGCAGGTTAGGCTGCTCCCTCCTAAAAGGAAAAGGATATAGGAAAAGGATATCGCGCCCATCACCACCAGACGGTGTCCTTATCCCGCGGATTTAGTTACGGTATCCAGCGCGAACGATCGTCGATCACCGAATGGTTTATTAATTTTCCTCGTCACCGCGATGAATCAACAGCTTGCTGCCAGCCGACTGCGAATGGGTCTTGGAAATTTGCACATGGAGAGAAACTGTGGAATTTTTCTATTTCTTAACGCATCTATGTTTGGTGGAAGTTTGACGAAGTTTGCACGAGAAGAAAGGGGTTTGACCAAGTTTGAACGTCACCTGTATCCTCGAGGCAGGTTTTTTTAACGCAAAGGATTGTAAAATTTCCAGTCGGGTGTTTAATTCTTTGCGTCTTTGAATAATTTCGCGAAAGGTGTATATTTGTCAAGACAGTTTTCGTACATTTACGTAGCGGATAGAAAGATCCAACGATTTTTACATTTCGTTCGGCTTGGAAATTTGCATGAAAAGAAAGGGACAATGGAGTATAGAATTGTTAATATCTCGTTACGCGTCCGACAATACTTTCTCTACCTCTATTCTTTACGCAACGAATTAATTCAATTTCACCAACTTCCTGCGGGTTCTCTGTACGCGTAAAAATACGAAAACAGCAGGTTAAGGTAGGTTTCGACGCAAAACTTGCGGGTTGAAATTAATTAAAAATTCCCAAATGCACGATTCTTCGCATCACACGCTAACAAAATAAAAAAATTCGTTTTATTAAAACCGAGTGATATTTACAGAAACGCTCTCCACGTAATGGATTTAAAAAATATAACGTTCTCCGTTTCGTACCGCACAACAAATTTACTCGGTCGAAGCGAACGATATTTAGAAAAGTCATCGAGAGACGCAACGAGATAGTTGCTGTCAAAAATCATGTTCCGTTCGAACAAAAATTGAGACAAATGTAAAAGCTTTATCCCTGTCCCACCGACGAGAACCACGCGTACCCCCGTAATCGAGTAAATAATCATCGAACGACATTGGATTAAACACTTCGTAATTTCCTGCCACGCGCGCTGCCGCTGCCGGGACAAGCGAACAAATCGCGCATAATATTCCCGTGTTTAACAGTCGGCCGAGATTCCACGTAAACATAATATTGACGCCCGCTGACGATGATGATAAATCTCGTTATTTATTAATCCGCTGGCAAACTGCATAGATTATGCATGCTCTTTGTAATTCCACGTCATAAATAACTAATTACAAGTTGAATTTTGGCGCGGTGCAGAGACGCGCGAGAGCGAGCGAGCGAGCACCACCGTTCATCCCCTAGCGATAAATATTTATAAACTTCCGGTTCGTACCTAGCTAACTATTAAGCGTTGATCGTGTTATTTGCCCGAAACACAGTTTCCGGGTAGGGCGATACGCGCGCGTTTCTTGCATTAATTAATTAGTCGCACCTCCCACTGACGGATTGTTGCATCCAGTAAATTTCCACTACATTGATAAACGTGATAAATCTCTGTCACGGCTACGGATAGATAGGTGTATAATTTATGTTCGTGCACGAACTCTCCGTGTACTCCAAATCAAAAGAGAAATACCAAAGGAGAAGAAGTGGCGGAGGAGGATCGAAAGGGAGAATGAGAACGAAGAGGGGAGACTTCTACCATGATCTACAGTTGGATAACAATTCAGAAGCCATATTTATTGGATTTTAAAAACTTCAAAATCGAATGATTCGAGATTATTTTCACAACTAAGTTGTTCGATTTTCTTTTCATTACGATAAATAACGGACTAAATCAACTTTCAAGTGACTGGTAACTCGACAGGTGGCTGTCAACTCTCGAGGACAATTTAAAATAAAAAAATTGCACGATTCGTCTCACTGAAAGGCCCAGAAGCAACTGTTCCGACTAGCAAATGAAGACGACTTCCTTCCCATAAAATTTTATTGATACGCAAACATTTGAATCGATAAAAAACAAATTACAGGCGCGATCGCCACTCCTACTCGAGGTCTACCCCACGCCCCCTCGCGAGTCACGTGATCGAAATCGCTAATTTTCGTTGCATCAGCGTTGCACCTGAAGAGGCCCGATTTCCTGGATTACTACCGTTAAAATCACTTTCAGCATCTGAAAGATCAGAATCTGTTCTCCAAAGTATAACGTGAGAATTTCATCGTAAAAATGGCAGCAGTTCTTTTCTACCATGGAAAAATCAGCTTTCCATCTTCCATCGTACCTATTGAAGAACATAAACACTCGTTGCTAATATTGAATTCTCAACGGCTGCTCATCCATTTCATATTTATACACAACCTCCGACAACTATGAATAAAGTACGGAACGGATACGTAAAATGAATAAGAGACGCGAAAATTCATAAAATGTACAGAATTACGTTCAACAATAATAAACTTTTGGCTAGTTTCATTTTAATTATTTCCACAAAGGTGTGAGTTTGTATAAAAAAGAAAAACCGTGACCTAGTTCCAAAACTTTTCATACCATTAAAGTTCCATCCGTACGAAATTTCGCAATTGCATCAAGCGAATTTCATCAAGAACGAGAACATGGTCAAGCGATTTATGTTAGAAAGCGCGACCGTAAACGAGCGTGCTTGGGGGAGGGCAGCAGCCAGGGGTAGGTTTCGAAAGAAGTTCCACGATCATCCCTCACTCTCCGCTCCTCGGAAGGAGGCGGAGGACGCAATATCGGCCGGGAGGTTTCCACGATTCGTCAGGACGACGTGGCGGGCATATTTTCACGGTGATATAGCAACGCGCGGCGTAGATATAGCAACGTTAATATCTTTTCAGCCGGCAAAAAGGCGGCTCTCGCTCTTCGGAAGGAGGGTGGGGGGGGAGGGGGGAGGGAAGGAGAAGTTATGGCCAGTTTATCAGCGGCTAATCCAGATTAATCTGGGGCAATTTTTTTTATCGGCAACGACATTCCTCTGGCCGCGACTGCATCGTGTTCGCGCGAGTCGCCGGAGCTTAGGCACGAAATTTATGGAGCCGCGTAGACACCGGCTGGCTCGCCCCCGCGGGGAATATTCGTCTTTCGACCCCGTGCACCCAACAGCCCTCCTACGCGTTCTCGCGCCCGTTTTCTCCCGTCTCGCCGTCTCTCCTTTCCGCAAAGGATCCTCCACCCGCCGTTCCTACTACCCTTCTACCACTCTCTTCGTTGATAATATAATATGCAGAGGCGCACGTACACGCGCTCACGGGCCGACGACCGCGAAGATGCGGTGCACCGATGTGTCAGGCCAGCCCGGCAATAGATCTGCCATGGTTGCGCGAGTTCGGCGCCCGGAATACGGATGAAGATGGCCAGAAGATGCGCCTGGCCGGTCTATGATCGCGACACCTGTGCCAACCGGTCCCTTTTTTTTTTTTTTTTTTTGGAAATGAAAATTTTCTTCTCTAATGGAACACGCAGTGACTGAACTCGGAAGAGTGAACTTGGGTAAGATCGATTGTAGAAGTTGTCGGTGAAAGGGAGAGTAACTCGAAGAGACCTTGGAGCTTTGAGTATTCTTTTTAGAACACAATAAATGAAATTCTGATTTGAGAACTCACCCTCGCTGATTCTTAACCAATGGTTGTATACTCCGTTTACTGCTTGCTACTCACCTGTAACAGAAGAAAGAAAGAAAATTATTAGACGATGAATGTTCAATTGCTTGTTTAACATTGGACGATCAAAATGATCGATTTGTAATTTTTGGTGGGTATTTTCACAGATATAAAACAATGTATTTTTAGAGACTTAAATAATTTTTCGTAAAATGTACGAGTAAAAGTTCGTGTATTTCATTGTATCATAAAAATAATTCTAGTGTTGTAAAGTAAGTCAAGCTAAATAACGCAACAAACCGTCTCAAATTTAAAATTTAACTTCCGACATTGTACAGGGTTAAATTCCACTATCATCTGCTGCCATCGTTAAAAAAAGAAACAGAAAAAAAAATAACATTCCAAACAATGAACGATCGTCTCCAGACTTTCCATCGTAACATTCCATAGACAGAGCCTGTCCCACAAACGCGATCGTGCTCTTCGGTCGCTACGAGTGAAAATGAGAACGACGGATCGCGGATCGCAGGACGACGTCATCGGTCGAAAATTCGCACGATGGACCGTAGAAGAAATGTGAAAGCGGGACGAGGAATGCGGATTCTTGGCTGGCAGGTGCAACGCGAGGTCTCTCGGTGCGGTTGAACGGCTCTCGATTATCCTAATTCGCGGGCGAGCGAGCAGAAAAAATGAAAGTCCCGGAAGGCGATCGCCCGACCGCTTTTAAGTCGTAGAAAGCGTGCCTGCATGCACGACCCAGAAACGCTGACTTGTAGTACTGTTCGACTACAAAGGACTTGCTCCTTTTTTTATCCAACGAATTTTTCCACGTTCTTACAAAGCTTTCTCCAAAATTGAACCTTTTCATTTGGTAGTAAGAATTTTCATTGTTTTACAATTACGCGTTGAGAGAACTTTAGTAACAAATTCCTCGCACAAGTGGCACGTTGTGGAAGAACTTTTATTATTCAAGCTGATTATTCCGAAAGTGCGTTTTCAAATTACAAATGAAGCACGGAAAGTCCTTCGAAAATTAATCGTAGCTGACTCCTCGAGGAATATCACGTAATTTTTATATCGTTGGTAAGATTTTGAAGAAACAATTTGTAAATCGTACAAACGCGTATTTTGATCATCAACAAATTTCACAGATTTTCAACGAGTTCGATCAAACACGTATTTATAAATAAAACTGCACGATTCGTCTCACTGAAAGACGACTTTTTTTTGGCATAAAATTTTATCGATACGCAAACATTTGAATCGATAGAAAACAAATTACAGGCGCGATCGCCACTGCTACTCGAGGTCTACCCCACGCCCCCTCGCGAGTCACGTGACCCAAATCAACCAATCGCTAATTTTCGTTGCATCAGCGTTGCACCTGAAGAGGCCCGATTTTCTGGTGCTTACCACCGTTAAAATCACTTTCAGTGACGATGATAAAATTCGAACAATCAAGATACAAATCGAGTTCTCGGGTGAAAGTATTTTATTCAACACGCGACACGATGTTTTCTCTTTCGAGAATCGCGATCCGACGTCGCTCGTGAATGACAAACCGTCGAAGACTGTTCGCCAATTGCACTGTACGCTCCTCTTCCTCGTACGTTCACGAAATCATTTACAGCCGTATCGTGCGTTGCTCGTCCGATAATTGACTTTGTTGCCGTCTCCGAAAGACACCGGGTAGCTTTCGTTTTCCTGCTCGTTACTTTTCCTGCTTTCACGCGCGTTTTCAGATCGGCGAAAGCGCGGTCTGTGCAGCTCCGTTGTAATTAACGTGATTGGGGCGTTAATAAGCGCAACGCGCGCGCCGCTCCTCTTGTGAAATTTTCGTGATGTCGTAACGTAGGATGCAATTACGGGGATGAAGATGTGTGTGATTACGCGCGCCGCGTCCGTTCGAATCGGTAATGCGGAATGAGATCGTAACGACGGGTTGCAAAGAGATTGGATGTTTCGGAACTGATAGAAATTTCATATCTCGTCAAATCTGCCTAACGTGCAATTAATACATTAGCCCACTGACTAGGTTTTCGCACTTTGATACAGTCGGCTCGAAAAGTGCACCGCGCAACAACGTGTGAAAATATATTCAGCGTTGAATAATTTCAACCCATTTGCATTACGATCTACAATTCACGAAACCTGCGCGACTGATTCAAGGTAATTTGCGAATCATTCGTAATTTCAAATGTTTGTCACTATTGTTTAATCGTAAAAAAAAAAAAAAAAAACGTAAACGCATCAACGATGCCAAGTATTAATATTGAACATCGATAAATATAAGATTTTTATTTTTAATAAATACTCGCGAAATATTCTGTTCTGCTTCGCGATGTAAATAAATTAACGGATGAAATTGTTAACAAAATGAACAGTAAATGTTAAATGCTATAGTTACGTAAGTATTATTTATTCCGCCTTTCCATTAAAATTATGCAACGCCAAATAAACTTTAACGTGCGGAGATTTTTTTGGATTGAACGTAACAATACGTAGTGAAATAATGTTGCAAATATAAATGTTATAAATATTACAAATGCCTCGTTTGTTCGAACTGCATTTATGAAAACGAACTGTGAGTTAACAGATTCAAAAGAAGTAATAATTGAAAGATTGAACAGAAATTTCTCCGTAGAGAATTCTATCGTGAACTTCGGAAAAAGTCTACAATTTGCAGCGATCGATAAAGAACGCTCGATTACAAGGAACAGGTTCTAACTTTTATGAACGCGATTTTATGAACGCGAGGGTTCATTTCATGCTCGGCTCATAATCATACAAGCCACGAATTTCTTCATCGCATGCTTACGATTAGTCGGGTATTTTCAATCGTAAGAAACGAACGTCTGTAAAAGTGCGTTCAATCACAATCTCGTTTGACAATCCCTTTTACATGGCACGCTCGAATTTATCGTCTAAATTGATTTCACCGTTCCATATCGATAGATTTCTGTACAATATTATTTAAATAAGTTCCCGGAACGTGTAGCTTCTTCAATTTTATTTGCATCTCTTCCCTCTTATTGATAGAACGTACGTTGCTTTCACCAAATTTACTACGTAACTAAAAACTTTTTCCACGGGGTATCGTTGTTCAACGTTCTCGTCGCGATCCCGCGAACACGATATTTGAATATATTTGCACAAGAAATTTATATTGAACGAGAATCCCGCTCTATACTCGGCTGACAATAAATCGTAAATTACACGTTATATTTACGCGCAAAATTATTATTTGTCGCTGGAAAACACGGATATTATTTCGCTACATACGTTCAAGAACGAAATTGAACGGAGCTTTAAATTGCGAAATGAACGTACGCACGCTTGTAAAGTGCCGGCCCCGTGTATTTCCAATTTTATATTTATACAAATCCGAAGAGTTATTTGTTTATTTTTTCCCCCCGGCGCGGAATATTTAAAACCCCCCCGCCGGGATATCTCCCGTTGCGATTTAATTACGACAGAACAAACACTGTCCACGGTTGCCGGTGTCATTTTACAAAAATCAAAAATTCCAAAGTCGCGGCGCGTGTATAAATAATAGATGTATATGTTATTGAGCGATCTGTCGCACGGAAACAATAGTTGCAGTCCGCGTGTGAAATTACAAGCCGGCTGCATCGACGACGTAATGCTTGATATTACGTAAACTCGTTTGAAATTCGACGAGAAAAACCGACGATTTTCAAGAAACGCGAATTTTCACGTCTCGATGATTAATAATTCCAAAATTTCCGTGGATAATTATATGATTCTGTCGCTGCGCGTTTGCGAGTTGAAACTGGAATTCGAATGACACAAAACGAGTTTGGAACATTCGATTTTCAACTGGCTCGGTTAAATCGTCGACTGCGTGAAATTTTCAATTAACCCCTTAAGGCCCATCCCCGTAATACCGTGCCGCGCAAACGTGGTGTCACTCTTATTTATCGTCACGTCGATTTTATACGTGTAATCTACATACGTGTTATCGGTCGATATTTTGAAGCTGAAAACTGCGCACGATATGAAAAAATATTAAAATACAAAGTATAGAATCGAAATTCCATTTTGAAAAAATATGAATTCGCAGCGTGAGATCTGCGGGTACGAAAGACAGAAATTTATAAACGTTACGGTTTACGGTAAAGTAAATCTTCCGACGTGGTTTCCTAAAATTCAGCGAGGCTCAAGGTGGCAAAAGGTGATGTTAGAATGAAATTCCGAAGAATTTCAAAGAATGGGGAAAAGAGTTGGCAACGAATTAACCAGGGAGCTCGATCGCGGGACTGACACTTTGCCAGTTAATTCCCTTTTAAGACGGGAACAAGGCGACTAAAAAACACGACGTTCTTTGCCCTTTAACCTACGGTCTGCGTCTACTACAGCGGCGGTTCTTCGTCCGTCAACAAGTTCTACTACGGTCTTAACAAGTTTCTGCGCTAACAACAAGACAAATAGTTTGTTCAACTACTTCCCGGCACCAGACAATTTCCTCAAGCACGCTCGTGGTAGCTGCGACTGCAGTTTCGCTCGGAAAGACAGCGGTATTTTACCACCGTGTCTAATTCCTGCGATTATATCGTTAAAACGTATATAATACCGCTACGTCAAAGCAGCGATGGCTCGTATTGATCGTGAACGTATTACAGAAAACTGCGAGCAGCGTTTTCTTTAATTGTCTTATTTATCTCTTACGTTCAAATTGATTTCACAAACGCAACATCGTCGTGTGACTCGATTTAAAGTCATTCTGAGATAAGACAAGGCACGTATCAACGTCGTTCCAAATTCATCCAGCGTTAATTAAATCTCGAAATCTCAGATCTGAAAATTCTTCACCGAGTAAAAAAACGTCATCGCGTGATCGTCGATCGAGCTGTTTCGCGACGGACGAGCGTTTCGAGTGGCCGGAGAGAGTCGCGGGGCTAAAATTTTGAGAGAGAGCTCGCCGAGCAGCTGGTTCGCTGTCAAAGGAACGCGGATCGTCACGAGGGTCGTTAATTATTTCACGCGAGTTCCGCAGTCACCGGAGATGCCTACTTTCGTTTGGGTACGCGTGTGCCGCTGCCTCGAGGAGCGTGGAACGCGCCGTCGAACGAAAGCGGATGCCGCGTATATCAACCCACGGCTCGCATGTTCGAGATGTCGAATTCCACCGAGCGCGGTTCTCGATGCATCAGCGATCAAAGAAACGAAAGAGGCCACCGCGACCCCTGCCCTTCTTCTTCCTCGGCTCCTCGCCGCTCCTCGTCGATGCTCCTGCGTCGTCGTTTGCATCGTGCACTCGTGCGTTTTTCAACGCATCGGTTGCCGCGTACAAACTGGCCCCCCGGATGCACGCTTTCGAGAGAGAGAGAGAGAGAGAGAGACGACCGACAAGTAAGTACACGCGCGGAACCAGCTAACCGGCAAGACGTGTGCTCACTCGCTTCGAACAGTCAATTGCTGGGTGAATCTATCGTGATAGACGAGCGTGAAGCGGGTTGCGAGCTGCTACGCTCTTCTCTGCTCCACGGAATATTTTATTTTTTTTTTTTTTTTTTTTTTTTTTTCAGGTGATATTTTTGAGCGACGATTCCGGGGATTTTTGGCCGAAGATAGATCGTTGTTGGTTTTCGGTCCCGCGATAAAAACAAGGGACAAAACGCTTTCATCGCAGGATTTTTAGGGTAGATTTTAACGTTTTAACGCTTGGGTTCGTGATTTATGAAAGGAGTCGAGTAGTTTTTTGTGCAAACTGGTTACGATTAATTTTAGCTGGACATTTTTAATACCGATGGATAGTTAAAGACTTAAGTTTCTTTTATTTATTGGACATTTGCAAGACGCACTCTTTGGTATACTCTTTAAATTATTATGCTTCAACTTTTAAACGTATAGAAGTCCGCAGCTGAAATATTATATTTATATATGATTGATTCGTTCACCGATTTTCTATAACCAGTAACAACTATGCCAATATGCATCCTCAAGATACCAAATCAAATTCTTATCCGATTCGTGTCGTCGGCGAAAACGGTAGTCGTAAAATAGTAAGAGCCGAAGTAGTCGATGACACTTTGGTCAAGAATACAGTGACCCAATAGAGTTCGAACCATCCAACTGTCGCAGAAATCGAGGCTCTCGCCCGTCGACGCTTTACCGAATTATTCACGTTCCAGCGGCTGAGATAAGTCGGCCGAAAGAAGACGGAACAAGAGGCAACAATTTTCCCCAATCGAATTTTCACCTGGCCCTTACGATTGAACGTCGTCCGCATACATAAAGCGTGGTAACAACGAGGAGGCTGAGACAGCAGTGGGACTGCTTTAGTTATGTTTCAACTTTTCGTTAATGTTTCACCTCTTTTGAAAAGAGTCGCTGAATCGCTCCATTTTATCACTGAAAGTGATTTTAGCGGGGGAAAATCCGGAAGCCCAGAAAATCGGGTGCAACGCTGATGCAACGAAAATTAGCGATTGGTTGATTTGAGTCACGTGATTCGTGAGGGGGCGTGAGGTAAAATTTTTGTCATAAAATTTTGTAAAAAAGTTTATATCAGAGGATATAAACTGTCATCTTCGATTGGACAAAATTGGCGTTTCTTTTACTTAACATTATTTAACATTCGAGCAGATACTTTGATATTTTCCGGAGATGATCGTTTCAGTTGTATAGTATCTAACACTAATTTCTTTTATTTGTCTGTTCCAATTTCGAATATTACTATTTTCTTAGTTCGTTAACATCGTCGGTGCTACATTGTTCAATTGTTTAATTTCCCTGAAAGAAAAAGTCTCTAAATCCATCAATCACTGGCTTACGCTCGAACGAGGATCACCACCTTTCCAACAATCTTGCTCACCTAAAAACTTTCGAAAACAACCGCCACTTTCAATTCGCCCCGATTTCCGCGGACAGACGTTCGCGTTGCACCGTCCGTGGCACGCGAGCAAAGAGTTCGTCACGATCGCTTTTCCGCGAGGACCGAGGAACGACCGAACCAAACAAATCGACGAGCTGCAGCCATCGAGGAGAGATCGTGCTGCAACGTCGCCGCGAAGTGGAACGAAGAAACTCGATATCTCGTGGGAGCAAACTCAGCGGGTCCCGGCTATTTTTCCACCCTTAACCCGGGCCGTCGTTATCCTGACGTTACCACCCCCCTAATCCTTCCCCCATCGCCTCAGCCGATCTTAGCCACTGTTAACTCGTTCTCAACGTTCTCGATCCTCGGTACCATCCGGCCAATTCTTGCTGCCCTTGCATCGTGCTGCCCTCCTCGCCGCCGCTTCTAATTCCTCCTCGACGAGCGCGCATCGTTGCTGGACGTCGAGGAGGAACGTGAAAAACTGCGACCATCGCACACGTACACGCGCAAACACACGATACGAGTTGTTCCGAGGATACACACCCTTCAATCCTGATCTATCTCGGAAATGCTTCGTTACCAGAACGGATGGCGGCAGCATCGCCGAAGAGCGACCGGCGAAATATTCGATCGATAGGGGATAAGACGACCCAGTTCGCGAAATTTGAGAGGCAAGTTGAGAGAGAGAGAGTCTGGTAGCCGAGGTGACTGGGTCGGATCACGCGACGGAATTAATGATGAAACGGCAGACGGGCGTGATCCAATAGGACCTAGGCCGTGAATTCAACAGAAGACGCTGGGTTCGCGAGATTGAAGAGCCATTGTTGACACGGAATACGACGGATTCTATTTAAACGATGGGCTGGAAACTTGAATAACTTAGGACGATCGGTTTTCCGATCCCGAACACACTCTCGAGTTTCTATTTTCCGGATCGATCCGGCAGGTTTGCGAATTATTTGCTCGGCTATCTGCTGCGACGCGCCGCGTAGAAGTTTTCTACGTTGTTGCGCGTACGTTTCGTTAACTCGACGCCGATTGAGATTTCGTTCTCGACGATTCGAGCTTTATCTTCTGGGGAAATGTCCCGTTGTTTGTTTGTTTATTTGCAACAAGACCTCATTATTGAATATAATTGTTACGATTGATCATAGCAAAACCTAATTATTAATTAGCAAGCGAGCATCGTTGCTCGAAACCTGTATGACGTGATTAAAAAATTAATATAAAACAGAGTTGATCAGTTTGACGCAAGTGAGAAATTCAAACATTGTCGAGCGCTTCGACGGAGAGCAGTGATTTTCGCGTAACCTCGTGTCATTAGTTCAACTTCCACATAATGCAGGAAAGATTCAATTCCGCTCGTGCTAGAAGCAGATCTCGAACTAGATCTCACGGTGTAGACGGTATCATATCAAAAAGGTATTATCGCAGCAATCTAGCGCTGCCTGGCCGCTTCGATACGTAAGTTTCCGGTTAGAAAATTGTCGTTTCGAAACGAAGGCAGCGAAAACACAGGCCACGTAATCGCTGTAATTTCTGCGAAATCGTTCTCTCCCGAGCTATTTGTACCCACGGTTCATTATTCTACGATCCGGATGCAACCATTCACTCCTATTTTCGTTTAATTAAACTACGCTCCGCCAGCCGAATTTATACGGATGATACTCCAAAAATGGAGAAACGGAGGCACGAGATTTTTTCAAGTCAATGATATTTCCGTCGCATTGAAATTCGCCAGCTAAAACATATACTGGCAATCGTTCCTCGGTGTTTTCGTTCAAATTGTTAAATTACTGTTTAGTGTTTAGGCCTTCATTCTTCACTAACAAAGATATATGCAATAATAACGATAATAATGATACAGTGATTGCGTCTAAATACAAGACGGTGTACGAAAGTAATTGTTACTATTGGCTGTTCAACGCGAGAGCTAAGTAGGAGACACTGTTAGACCGCAAACTCACAAGACGGAGTCAGTTCTTTTATACCCTGACTCTCACGGCCCTGCCTGATACTGTAACCTGGATCCACGTCGTGAGAATGTTTATACTGCAGTCTGGGTTGTGTCCCCTACATACTGTCAGATTGAATCAGTTATTAAATTAAATCGCGATGAAGGGAACATACGTAGTCACACCGAGAAAACGCAGCAGAAAACAAACAAGAGAAGATAAAAGCACGCGACACGCGGCGGATCATTCCCTTTTCCGATCATACGTGTAAAATACGTCTTCGCTTAATTCCCCGTCGTCTTGTCAGTCCCCGGAACAACGAGAATGTCGTTTCCGATCGGGGCAAATCGGACGTCACGTCCGTTTCTGGTCGAGGATCGCACGAGCAGAGAGGAGGATACTCGCGGGACACGTGACGCGGCGGTGAAATCGCGTTCGTGCGGAAACGTCGTAGGATAATCGATTCGCGGCGATGGAAGAGGGGTGGGTGGTTCTTCCGCATCTGGTCGAGCGGGAGTGGAAAAGCTTCGTGACCTTCGAGACTCGTTTCTTGCGAACGAATGGGCTACGCGACAAAGTGGAGTGGTACGCGAATAAAAGATTTAGTCGTCTGCCGTTCGAGGGACCGAGCCACTCTCTCTCTCTCTCTCTCTCTCTCTCTCTCGTTTCTTCCTTTCGTGCTGCCATTTTCCAAGGAAAGTTTCAACCGGTGCTTCGTCGTCCCGCAGACGACGCAGATGTTGCGTTGACTTTAGGCGAGCCGGTTTCGCGGCACGTATGCACCGAGGACGATTAAACTTTAAGGCTCCGGCGGTCGATCCACACACACACACACACACACACACGCACACGTACACCGACGAACGATTCCTCGCCACATGGCGCGTTCTCCGCGAACCTCTCACGAAAGCTAGACGAAACTAGCTGCTCGCTCCGGATCCGGGGCGATGCGAAGCAATTCGAGACACGTTTCGACGCGCTGCCGTGTAACTTCCGGTCGCGTGTCCGCGCGCGTCACTCTCACCCCCACAGACAAGATCGAAGAAAGTTCCTTCGAATTCGACGGGAGGGCTTTCGCGTTAATTTATGCGTCGAACCGGTATTCGACGGCACAGGACGAACGCAAACAGTTGATCTCGACCTAAGCTCAGTTTTCGTCTCGCATTAAAGTTCGCGGTCGCGGCGCGTGAACGTGTTGGATGACAATGTCGATTGCAGGGAAGCATCGAAATTGAATTCGCAGAGAGTTCGCGACCGGGACACGAAACTCGAACTGTTTACTCTTGGCTTACTCTTCCCTCTTTTCCGGTGATTCACGATCGTAAAGTGAGAGAGAGAGAAAGAGAGAGAAAGAATGGAATTGAGGAGAAAAACTTGAGAATCGCGAGTCACCGGTGATTTTGTATGCAGCTGCGAGTGACAGTGCTTCTTAAGACTTGCTCCATCTCCCCCGGCTCATAAATTATTAATTTTTCTCGAGTCAGGCTGCCGAGGGCCGCAGATGCGCGTCAGAAAGTTGATTATTCGGGACAACTTGCCGCAATAAATCAAGGGGAACAATTTCTAGACTTCGATGCTCAATTGGCTGTCTCTCTCTCTCTCTCTCTCTCGAGATTACATTACTCCTTTCCTTCCTCCGATTTTTGCATCTTGAACGTCCGGTTTGGATTTGAATCTCTAGGTTTCGTGCACAGACGGTGCAAATGAATCCGCCAGCTCGCTAAACGATCGTAGACTCCGTGTCTCGTTTGTGCGCTGAAGAATCGCATCGAAGTATCTGGGCGTCCGATCTTTCGATTTTTTTTTTGCAATTTTCCAACTCGGAGCAAAAGAATTTGATGGTACGTGACGAATGGTACGATAGGCGCGCACATGCTGGATGAAAGAGAATATCGATGCACCGGGTATAGAGGAATTTGCTGGTACGTGACAAATCGCACGGCAGTGGTACCCGTGTCGGATGGGAGACAATATCGAAGCACGAGAGTGGTCGACGAACGTCGATCGGCAATCGTCGAAAGAAGGCGGTTGTCATCGAGAAGAGAAATTAAGCCAGCAAACCCAATTATTAAGCAGCCTCGAGCAGATCTGCAGAGCGGAAATTTTGGAACAATTCTTCTTGCAAATGGAGCAATCATTTTCTTACACGTATGTAGCAAAGAGAACTTTACCACGAATTTAAATATTTTAGTACGTACATCTTCCCGCCTTATTTTAAATGTATTCACGAATTTTTGAAATCTTCGAGATAAATTTCCGCAATATATACGTCCTCTTCGAGAATAACTTATCCTTTGAAAAATACTTTGGTCTTTAATCTTTTTGATTCTTAATTCTTAAAATCTTTTGATATTAAAACGTATGTTATTTCTAAAAAAAAAAAAAAAATATCACTTTTTTTAATGAAGTCGACGAGTTGACAAGAGAAAATTAAATGGGTGATACAAATTCAAGCCCCGAAGAAATGACCGCGATAAAAACGTACAATTTATTTAAAAGCAGCGAGAAACCGAGGATTTTCTTCTCCGCTTCTCACTCTCTCCGTACGAAGTACAGAGAATAACGATTTGAAGTTCAAAACCTCGTGAGATCTAACGAAATTTTATTTTCCTTGCCCGAATCAGAGCTTGCAGAAAAGTCTGTGTTTCCGGGACGATTGAACGCGAGCCAGGGAAAAGCGAACAGTGTTTACGAGCCACCTTTTACGCGACCGATATCTACAGGCGACAAAAATGGATTTCACGTAGCACGGTTTTACGTGCGTAACTTCGTCATTTGTTTTCGCCCTTTTACGCGGAATGCAAAACGGTCGCTATAAAATTCTATGCCTTGTTGCCTGCGCTACTTTCTACCAAGCGATCTCTGTGTCGCGCATTACCAACCGGCACAAAAGATACGTATGCATTAAAAAAGAAAAGGAGAGAGAGAGAGAGTTTTGTTTTCAAAACTTCTCTCACGACCATTTATTCGTTATTTCCACGATATTCACAATTTTCGCGATTCTGAATAATTCTCATGAATTATTTCATATGGATGACAAGACATATTCTTTCGCTTTGTGAGATAAAATACAAAAATAGAAAAAAAGACTGCACGACTTGTACGATTCGTCTCACTGAAAGGCCCTAGGAAATGAAGACGACTTTTTCTGCCATAAAATTTTATCGATATGCAAACATTTGAGTCGATACAAAACAAATTACAGGCGCGATCGCCACTCTTACTCGAGGTCTACCCCACGCCCCCTTACGAATCACGTGATCCAAATCAACCAATCGCTAATTTTCGTTGCATCAGCGTTGCATCCGAAGAGGCCCGATTCTCTGGGTTACACCCCAGTTAAAATCACTCTCACTGAAAATATGGGAAATTACGAGCTATCCGATTGTCTCGTGTGAGAAAAAAAATTGGAAAAATACAAAGAAGAGATTCAAAATTTGCAACTTGCAACTTGTCACATTATCATATACGTAATACATATACAGGAAAAATATGTCTAGGGAAAAAATAAATTCTTTGCCAAGGTATAAAACTATTATAAATAAATAAAAAAGTAATTGTAATTTGACCTAAAAATTCAAGCTTGTAAAAAGCTGCAATAGTTTTGTATCTTTAGAAATATCCTAAATTCATAAAAGCGAACGTGATCGACGATGTCTCATGACAGAGCGACGTCATCCCGATCGGTACAGATGGGAAAAGCGTCGGCACGAGCATTAATCGCATCAGTCTGTCTAGCCGCGGCGCGAAGTGTCGCGTTAAGGCGAGTAAATTAGCGTCTGAGAGGGTCGGGTTCCCGGGGCTGGGAAGCCAAGGCACGTCCGCCACGGTGTCGAGCGTTTCGCGGACGGGCGAAACCGAGGACCGGAGGGCGTAAATTGGCGGCGAGAGACACCGCGGATGGAAATATGTCTCGCCTCAAGAACGTCAGGGACTTGTTGAATGGGAGAGGGGGGAGAAGAAGGGGCCTCCGTCGCGAACAATGGCGGCTCTAATTGAAGAACGCGCGGCCTACTCTCTCGGGGAGGTCGCGCGTCCACGCGCGCGCCGTTTCCAGAACGTAAAACGGAGGCGAGATTTATGCGATTCCGACGGAGCGATACGCACGCGATCGCGACGCGTTTCGAAAGTACCGTTCGAAGCTACCGGAAACTCGACGACGACGACGACGACGACGACGACCTCGACTCGGGAAAGAGAAAAGTACGATCGATGAAGAATTAGTTGAAACTCGAAGAGTCGAGCAGCGACGGAGGTGAAGATTCGCAATGGAAATGTGGAAACTCTGTTCTCACTGATTTTTGCATTGTACCTTGTCCGAGTTTCCATTGTCCGAGTTTCAAAAAGAAATTGCTTTTCTTCCTTCGCTTAACAGAAGAAATCAATCACGCTCAATCATAGTTTGGATTATAAGTTATATTATACATTAATTTAGATTGCCAATTAAATTAGAATTTCATTTAACGAGAGACATTCAGTCACAGTTTCGCGATGGCTTGCTGCGTGCAAAATCGGAATGAAATAAAATGGAAAGTAAGAGAGAAGCAGCGTTGTGCGGTTCACCTTGCGACAGAAATTGAAATAGATTATTCGAATGCTTTCGTGCATGCGAAATCGTCTGAATTTATCATTTCAATTACTTTATTCCGCAGCTTAGTTGTAGCACCGTGAGAAATTTCTAGGACGTTTGTCCGTGTTCTAATTAATTTCGTGTTCGTGTGTATCTTTCTTCTGATACATTTATATTAGCATCGTTGATGATATTTTATACATTTATCGACAAATATGACGACGTATCGAGCTTAGTCAGCGCAAAAGTTGACGATGAATATCGGACAATGTAACGATCGTATCTACGATAGTATCGCGAGTGCCGCGAATGTCGCAGTTTAATGGCAACGATTTTTTCTTGCAACGTTGCTGCTCTATTTTTCACACAAGCTCGTTTGACATGCTCCGTTGCGATTTTCTATTCCATTCGCGCACGAAATTGTTGTTTCCGCTGTCCCATGGGTGCGAATCTCGTTTGCCGGACATTTTTGTTGCGTATCGTGTTCCCTAACTGACGTATCGCGCTTTCTAAAAAACAAATCCCCGCTTTTAATAACTTTGAGGGAAACACAGGAATTTCTCAGTCTTCCAAATATCGCGGATTTTCGATCAAATTCTTCGACACGCTCTTTAGAACTCTCATTCTTCTTTGAAATTTGAAGTTAGTTAAAATTATACAATCTTAATTGATCCACCGTCTCCGAATTCTCCTCGCTCTTCTTTAATTTCCCACCTCTTCTTACGAAATTCGAGATCGTTCTCTTTTCGAATTTCAGATTAATGACACAATTCTAAAAAAACATTTCGTTTCATCAAGCTTGCGCAAACGTGTCCCAAACGTTGGTAGAACGTTGCCATTATAATCAGACTCGTATCGCGTCATTTGATCGCAAATTTATGACAGGATTGATTTTATGACGCGTGAGGTTCTTCCGGCGGAAGAAGGATACGCGTGTTCGATTTACGTTCGATCGGCGCGACGTCTGATAGGCCGACAACGATGAAGCTGTTATGCTAATGACCAAGTCCGATCGATACTCGGAACAAGTTACTCCAAACGAGACCAGCCATCCAACTTGCAAACATACTTATTGTGTGTATAGTTAATTAATTAATGTACGTAGCGTAAGCAGGCATGAATTAATTAATGAGTGCAACTGATTGATTAATCAACCGAGCGTAGCACATCAAGTAAATACGTGCGTGCCGACATTCGATACGGAAAAATGGGAAACGAGATAGAAAATCATATCATATGGTTCTCGTTTTCGAGAAGCTAATAATCATTTTCTAATTAAAAAAAAAAAAAAAAAACAGAAAAATAGAAAAAATCACGTTTATTCAAATCCAAAAACTTTATTATTCTTGTATTTTATAACTTATTATATTTCCACGATCTTTGTAAAATTCATCTGTTAAACATGTACTTGTATTCGTTTGTATTCTGTATTGAAAGATTCTGATGTATCGTGAACAGTATAGTGACGATCTATTGATCAAATAAAAGAAACAAATTTTTCAGAATTTATGCTTGTCCGAATCGTTTCACTTTACGCTTCGTCGTGCTTTTCACCGGTACATAAAAAAGTTGTGGCTGTTATTAACGTCACAACGTGTTAACTGTCTATAAAGTAATTAAAGATCTCGTTTTAAAGCAAACGACAAAATTGTTCAAAAACGGCTGTTTACGCGTGTAATTACGCGTTTAAGCATCAAAATGTAGTTGACAGTTTTATGAAAACGAGTGTTTAAGCGTGGTTGGAAAAGTTGTTTCGACGACTGTGGTTCGTTCTCCGCCAATTAAACTAAACGGGCATTCGTCAGATAACGCGACCATCTGACGGGAAAACTTCGGGCAGGTACCATTCACGAAATAATGCAACGAAGAGAAACTACGCTGGTCCAAACACGATTCACGAAAACTGCTCTCGAACTGAAACTTTAATTCGCCCAGAGACAACGTCGATATCCTCGCGAAAAAGAATTCCATTTCAAAAGAGAAGATTCCACTTTATTTTCTTTCCTTGAGCGTCTGCAACGAACGAAATATTTAAATGTTCTCGACAGCGTTGAAAGCACCGCACTTTTCGGACTTTTTTCTACGCATCTAATCTGATTTTGTAGAAAAATGTCCAAACATCTAAAATATAGCATTTAAAATGATTATTTATAATACTAACAATTTTTAATCGTGTTCACAGAAATATTTATTTACGCCTAAAATATTCAGTCACAGCTTATGAATATATACTTATAAATATAAATTTCAGTTGATTAATTAACTTCCTTTGTCATTATTAACTTTGGTTTTAAATCAAATTGTATTAACACGACTTGTATTTGCACAAGCGGATGCAATAGATATCGTTTCTGCCTCGTTCGCGATGTTGTTTGGACGGTCATCGTAATTTACCTATTTAAACATGTTTGAACATGAGTTGCTTCGCACAGATAAAATCACGATGGCTATTTGCAAATTTGCGACAGCCTCTGCAAATTTATTCGAAATTAGAGCTTTACTGCATCGATGCGCGATAAAGCAGCGCGTCGTGAAGTTTTATAGCAACTGCAAAAATACAAATCGTGCCCCGGAGGTCCGAAATGTCTGATTTACGAGAGTTTAGAACATCACGGGTGACACGTGCGAAGTCTGTAAAATTCCAACTACCCTCGCTCGCGTGCACAACGATATCAAAATTCACTTGACCCGTTTGAAGTGTTCGATTTTACAACCTTTACAGAGAATCGAAAGTACACTCATTTTTATATGGATTTTTCTCTAAAATAGAAAACATCTACATAGGTAGATCATTGACCATATCGTCATTCGATGAAACAGAAAAATCAGAATGTTAAAGCGAAATAATTGAATCTCTCTGTCTCGAGCTGATTCTGTGCGTAGACTAATATTGGAAAAAGTCACGTACGTGTATACGTATAATTTCAACAGCGAGAACTGATCTAGTTTCAGCTTAATCGCACAATTTTTAAATAGCAACCCAGCCATTAACTCCCTTCCGAGCTATCTCAAACATCTCGTCTTCTATCAACAACGTTGACAGAACTTCCAGTATCTTCTGTTAACATTGTTACGAAGGGATCACTTAGCGTTCGTCTTATTAAACTTAAACTCTTTTCTAAACGATATGAAAAAAATAACGTACACCGTGTTTATTTCGCGTCAGTTGCCACGGATGATGGTAGAACGTACAACGCAACGTGCTTTCCCGCGGAATAATCTCTTCGTGAAGTTCAAAACGACCGCGATACTAAAAACGGAATCTTATTTCTCGTTAACCACGCTGAAACGACAAAAAGACTAGCGTACACACGTGAATAGCAGCGAATGTCTGTCAAATGTGTCAACCGTGTACGACTGCGGGAAGCATCCTAGCAACCGTTATCGGTCAGTTAATTTGCGTTTTATACGCTTTTCATTAAAGCACGTTTTGCATACGCGACAAGCGCACGTGGCACGACACGCCGCGAACGTCGGCTCGTCCTCCATCTTCCTTTTACTCTCCAGTTTTCAGCCACGACGCAACCTTTTTAGGCGAGCTTCCCCCACGAGGAAAAACATTTACCATCCTTCTCACCCCCTGTCTCATCTTTTCCCTCTTTTTTCCCTCCCTCTTTCTTTTTTCTCTTTTGTTCCTCCTGCTACTCGCTTGCCTCCGTCTATCTTTCTTCCTTTCTTTCCTTTCACGGGCTTCTTCGGCCGGGTTTTTTCATTTGCCTCGGAGATGGAGACTCTCCGAGAAAGGAGAGGAGAGCCAGTACTAATTAAATCCAGCGGCGTTGCGCAAGGAAACGACGACCTAACGTCGCCGCATTTTTCTAGCGACCCGAGGACCTCACCGGTACGCGAGCCTTGTTTCTTAATTAAAAATACAGCGCGACTGGAGAACGTTCGATTACGCCGCCGGAATCGACGCCCCTTGTCAACGGGGGCATAACGAAGCCAGGCTACTTCGAGGCTGATTGCCTCGCAATGCGGCCAATAAAAGGTTTAAAGTCTGCCATCCGATACCTCGTGATCGATACCTCCTATCGGACATCTCGAAGGAGTCACTTGTGCCCTTTGCGATCTGCGCGAAAGCAGAGGTGATGAAATCTGGTTTTTTAATTCTCTCACTTTGAAGTGTCATGAATGTAGATTGCGGTTATATAATCAAGCGATGAAAACCACACTGTAGACTATGTTTATAATATTTCAAAGTACAGACTACAAGTAATAGTACAGATTGTAGATCACAGGTCACAGAATATAATTTGTATAATCAAGCCATACTGTGATATATATTTATAATATTTCAAAATATAGATAAAGATATAAATTACAAATAATTATACGTAATCAGGCAATGAAAAGCATACTACAGTCTACACTTACAATATTTGAAAGTGGATGAATTACAAAAGTAGGTGAAATTGAATTGAAGTAAGAAATCTTGCAACATATTTTTCACAACTTGAGAAACGATACTTTTTGTTATTGCTGAAATATGAGTAAACTCGTTATTAATTGAACAACAAATGCAATGTTGCGCGACTTCGAGTAGAATGAGCGGCGAGCCGTGCGATGTCAGACACATTCGACACAACTCGCGTAGTGACGAGCGTAGAACAGGAAACAGTCATAAATACAGTTGCATCACAGCAAATACCATTTCTCTTTTCCCTCTATGTTATAAAATGATAATAATATATAATGTATAATAATGTATAATAATATTAATCAATATTATTATATTAATATTTATTAATACGTTCACTCGTCGTTCGTAGACTTTTATTCGAAGCAATCGTAGATAAAGCCAAGTTCAGCTCGATGCGAAAATTTTTTCCATTCCACGTGTAGAAAGAAGAAATGTTCTTATAACATCTCACAAGTTGCAGCAGACAGATTAATAGCTCATTGTTATCATATGACAAATTATATATTCTCGCAGCCACAAAAAAAAAAAACGAGATCGTCACCTCGTCAGAGCGTATCACGCACGACACGCATACTTCCTGACACACATACGAAACTTCCACACGTGTGAAGGAGGCGAACAAGTCGAGCCAAGGGCTAAGTTTCCGAAATATGCCGGGGAAAGTCGACGGCCACACGGATGAATGAGGAAAGCGCGCATTCACGAAAGAGAGAGAGAGAAAGAGAGTAAGAGAGAAATCGAGAGGGAAGAGGGTGGGAGTGGCAACGACCCTTATAATCGCGCTCTAAGCCGGGGCAGTTTATCTCGCTCCACCGAATGAATAATACAGCGGCCAGAAATGTAATTGGACGAGCCCCGTATAAAGGCAGAAAGGCCGAAAGTAGAAACGGACACGCAAAGGAAACAAGCTCCCACCGTACCGGCAAAAATACGAACTTGAAGAGTCGACCGCGCGCAGAATGTATGGTTCCTAATTATTTCGCGAGCGTTCACCCTCTTTCTTACGCTCGCTGCTTATGGTTCTTCACGTTGAAATAGATTTCAATGATAAAAGGAACAAAAAAAAAAAAGGTAGAAGAAGAAGAAGAAGAAGAAGAAGGAGAAGAATATCAAGGATCAAGTCCAAGATATTTACGTATTTACGAATCCAAGTCAAATTAGACGTACGATATGAATTACTTTTTGCAAACGCTAAAAATCGCCCATGAATGCAAATAAAAGTCTCGATTAATCCAAATGTTAAGCGAAATATTTCTCATGTTGGTTGCAGTGAAATGTGTCCAGAGTGAAAGACCTCTGACGCCGACGCTTACGGAAACCTTCGACCTCGCACAGTTACTCGAGGCACTCTCGATCCCATCTCTGGTAACCGGAGAGCCTACGGAAGCGGAAGAATATTTTCTCGCGCAAGAGAACGCCGGTTGGCTGGAGAAAAAGTGGCACCGGGCAGCGGCGGTTACGACGAATGAAATACTGGAACAAGTTTCCACGGGGGCCTGCCGGAGCCAGCCTGTTTATGGGCTCGCAACGTGCAGTTTTCACTCGGTATCGAGGCCGGGGTGGAGGGAGGGCCAGGAGAGTATTTTCCAACGCCGTTAATAACGGAGAAAGCACTTGCCCGGGACCGGGTCTGCCGGGCTGAATGTTACAACGGACGTTTATAATCTTGCCGGAGGGGAAATTGCGATGCAACCCTGCCCCGACGACGCCAGCGCCGAAAAATTCCGCGCACGATCTCACGCGGCTACGCGTCTGATTAATTGCTATCTCGTTCGCGGATGCGTTCTCGGTTACTTTATCCCGCGAATTTCGATCGATATCGATTGCATTCGGCCCGTGACTCGGTTCTACTATTTCGCGAAAGTACGACGTTTGGACGAATGAAAGTGCGTACGAACTGAATTTTTTTTACGGCGGCAGACGATTTGCAGTTCAAAGATTCATAATAGCGAGTGTCCGTCAAAACTAATTTTAAGTTAATTACATCGTGTAACCGAATCTTAGCTCTCATTATGTTCCTTTGGAATCAACAGCACACATGTAACATACACGCATGCAGTATTTATAAGAAAACACGAATCCCTGTCCAAGTTCCGTTTCCCTAAAATCTACGTAAAAATCCACGGTCTAGCACGGTCGTTGTTTCCGTCGTTAAAAGAAAGATCCACCTGCGACGCAGATTCGTCCACGTCTGAAGCAACAACGACAATCTTTGCGCACCACGCGAATTTGGACGTTACGTAGGAAAGCCGAAATGAAATTTCAAGGAGGGCAACAGCGAGCGCAAGAACGCGAGACTCTCACAGTTAGCGGGCGAGAGCGCGCGGGTTGAACGAACATTGCAAATTGCGTTGAACGTAACGCTCACCGCAGGCGAATATGTACAGTTCGTACTAATGGAAACGTATCGTAACATCACATCTGCACTTTCGACTACAAATTGGTTCTTTAAGCCAATACCGCCCCGTTACCGTCTGAGTAATTATTACGTGCCCGTGATTATTTGCCGACAATTAGAAACTCTTAACGCGAATACAGTACGAAACAGCTCTCGACCGAGAGTAGTGTCCGCGTTAAATAAATTTGTACACGCGTGCCCAAACCCGATTCGAAGCGAAGCGAAGACAAAAATAATGAAAATTTTTTTGTCACTCGACATCTTTTATCGTATCCTCAATTCATCGGAGAAACAATAATTCGTTGATCTTGAACGAATCTGTTTAAATTAATTTAAAATAATTTAATTACTCTAACGAAGATTTTCAGAATTTCACGATGACAATGTTCGCGTATGTCGTATCGAGTGTAACAGCACCGCGAACAACTCGTTTGTGACAAATGGTTCGCGTTTTTACACCTTGTGGAAACGTGTATCCGCTTAAACGTCGCCTTATCGCGGCACGCAGAATGCTGTTACCTCATGGCTGCGACATAGTTGGAAATTTAAGTTGGCTCGAGCCAACTTCGGGTCGCGAAGTTGCAATCGAGGATTAGGTAAATACATTTCACGGCGTGTAGTAATTATCTTGTCACGCTCAGGTCTAGGTCTTCGGAGCGGAGTACACGTCGCAAAGTACACAGCCGCCGTTTCGTACAATATTCCCGACGATCGTACTTACTGATGGCCCGTGCCTTTACTAGGTACTCTATTATGTTGATAGAAGGACAATTAGCCGTCGGATGACGTTGACATCGTAAGCAACCGGGAAATTAATTGCGAGACAAATGCCGGCAACAAGGCAACTCGGCGAAAAGACAGCCGCCGCTTATATATCGGTTTAATTACCACTGAGAGTAGGACGTGCCCGTTGACAAACTGCTCGAACACGATCGAAGCGCGTCCTGGCCTCCTTCGCAAGTACGAGGAACTAAGGACGCTGGGAAATAATTTCCGTTTCACCGCTCGTAAAATGATCATTCACGCAACGATGTCTCCGTTTCCAGTACTATTATATACGATCGTGACGTAACGCGATAGCCTGTGCGTTATCGCGTTTCTTGACGTCCACGGATCGGTTGATTGAAATTCGCGTCGAATTGACAGCGGCGTCGAACGGTAGTCCGACGCGTTTGTATCTAAATGAGAATCGTTACCGTACGCTCGTATTACCGCCACGCGTCCAACGAAATTATTTTGGTTATTATGTTATACACACAGGCTTGTAAAATGGTCGTCGTTTGTAAAATTACAAAAACGTTATTCTTTTTCTTTTTTTCAACACCAGCTTTTTCGTCCATGTTTCATAGATTCACGATGGTACATTTTTTGAGATTGATCGATTGGATGTTTCTTTTTTTTTTTTTGAATGAAAGCTTGTATTCTTTGTGACACTTTTTCACAATTTGTATTTCAATTTTTTAATTTCTTTGTACTTTGGTCACGGCTAGTTTTAGTTATTGCCTGTTATTAATTTTACACAATATAAATAACTGAAACAGATTATTGAGAGGATGATTGATCCTCTACCCGCTAGTTTGAATAAATTATTTTTGTATATTATACGCATCCTGCAGATTTAATTCTCAGATCTCTGTCGCGAAGAACGTAAAACGAAATAAAGTTTGAACGCATTTTAGTAATCCAACATAAATTTCTGATCCGATCTGACTATGAGCAGCCGTGAATTAATACTCAAAATTTCATTTCCGTGAAAGCACCAGATAAAAACGACGAGATGAAAACTAAATCCTAATGATCCGACATAAATTGCCCAACTTTATCTGAGAGGTAAATGAAAATAAATTCCATCCCTGTGAATGACAATTTTTTTCTTTCTTTTTTGAAAAGAAAGTATATAGTCCGATGACCATCTTTACCTACGGTGTGTATCGGCACGTGCTCGGTAGTCGATGCTAGACTTCAGCCAGGAAGCCGTGCACAACGAGATAACGGCTGCACGTCACGAGCACACTTCGCGGAGAAGTCCACGCCGGCAAGGACGAAGGTTCACGCTAAGAACGATAACGTTATCGTGCCTTGCCTCCTCGTTATCGGCCCTTCGAAGCCCGCCGCCTCTCGCCGTTCACGAATGAACTTTCAAGGTAATCGACTCCGCGCGGGCAAAAGGGGGAGGGTGGACTCGTGGTCTGCACGCTAAACAGGCGTCGCGCGTGTGCCGCCCTTCGAACACGCTGTTGCTTCGGCTACGCTGCGGTTAGAACAAACATGGGAAAATTATGAGCCTCGCGTCGACCAACTTGCTCGCGCGCGAATAATTGATCTCGTGAATGGGAACGGGGTTACGTGCATCGGTTTCCTAATGCCGCCGGGAGGGGGGTGAAAACCGAGAAGTTTTTTTAACGCCACTGCGTGACCATCGAGGTGAAACGATATTTTCTTCTTTCTTTTTCTCTCTCTCTCTCTCTCTCTCTCTCATTTTTGATGAATTTTGTATGGAATTTGAAATCGCGTGGATTGGTGTTATTATCTCGATGCATTTGTTTTTGACAACACTGATCCGTTGAGGACCAAGCGATGCTCTAAATACGATTTATTTTTATTATTAGGTATTTTTACGATTTAAAAACGATTCATTAAAGATTGTAACAACGAAGTGAAAATGTTTAGTGGATCTTGGAATTTTCTTTCATAGCTACGATGTTAAGAGATCGTGAAAATGTTCGAACAACGAACAATTCATATGAATTTTATAGATATACATATGTTGCATTATAGATATCATTATAATCGATAGAAAGATCGATTATGGCTCAATTTTGAAACATTTGCCAAGAACGGAAAAGTAATTTACATTTGTAAAAATAAAAATGAATGCACGATGGTAAATAGGAGAGATTGGATAAATTAAAGTAGGAGATAAACAGAGGAGAGACGAAGATGCGAAGAGTGAATTTTACAATTACTTCCACTTATTATTGTTTTCAATTCCCGTTTCTCTATCTATGTTTGCGCGCTTTCGCAGAAACGAATTCCATTTAATTCACACCGCAAGAAAACGACAATGCAACACGAAATAATACACGTTGCTTCTGATTTGCATGAAAACACGGTATAAAAAGTACAAAAATGCTTAAAGACCTTTCGCGATATAAGAGTTGGTTTATTCTTAACGAGACGCTTCTTTTCTTCCGAGTCTGCGCTTTCACTTTTATTACTCTGTCAGTTGTACCGCGAGACACAATAAATGAAACCGAGAAACAGAGAGAGAGAGAGAGAGAGAGAGAGAGAGAAATATTTAAATGAAAGAAGCTGAGAAACGGTTTGCCTGGTAAAATTTAGCACTCTTTAGACTTTTATTATTTAATCAAATAAATTCCCTTTCGAACTTTTGTGCGAATCTCGTTTGTTCGAGAGAAACGTGTAAAATTTTTATAGGACGCCTGTCAGTAGGAAAAACACCGATGTAAAAAGAAAAACAAGAAAGGGAAACTCTTCTCGCATCACGATGAATTATCGATTCAAGATCCACTATTTAAAAATCGTATTATTCTCGAAAAGAAAGATGAGACGCTGTCGTGCTTTAAGCCGAGTACTCTTTTCCTCTCGGACTTTGGATTCGATTTTTGTTTCTGTCTTAGATACGCTACAACGCGTTTGTCTTCTTGATCGAGGATTGCGTCAACGAGGATTAAGTTAACTTTATTTGAAATTCTTTTCCGGCCAATTCACGCTGTTAAATTCTATCTTTTAATACCGTGGCTATGAAAGGAACTTTGGATGGACTCGCTTGACATTTTCTTGGTATTATATCTTTCGTCTTAAGTCTACAATTTTGGAGAATTTCGAGAAATTGAACTGTCACTTGGATAGATGTAATTCCACCTGAAACGAGTTTATTTCCAGCGACGAACGCAATGCTGTGACTCTATAATTCAGATGAGACGATATTATTTTATTAGTAATAAAAATTTGAGGTAACGAGGTAACGAAAATACGAGCAATGAACTGGTTTTTCATTCGATGAAAAATAGAAACAGACTAACAGTATTTAATTCAGTTGGTTTAATTTTATTAGTTCCGTTTCTTTCGACGCAAAGACTGCTTAAAGACAAAGTAATATTAAAATCAGACGAATCAATACGAATATAATGCTGTATGCAACGAGAGTTGGCTCTGCAGAAGCGAGAAACGAATGATAAACAAAAAGAAGGAGAGAAAAAAAAATTGATTCAAACGCGGAAAATGCAAGTTTTATCGATATAGAAGTTAAATATTGAAACTCTTAATTTTACACGACGTTCGACGCTAGAATAAAAATAAACCTGAAAGGATGTGTTTACAAATCGCCGACAAAATCGATATCTCGATCGAGAAGTTGTACGCAGCGCGCGGCAACTGTTATTGTAACGTGATTTATGTCCGGAAAGTAAATTCAGCCGGATACATACACTCTCGAGCGCGCAAAGTTATAGTTCCGCCGCACTTTTCTGGCTTTTAACTAATAAACCGATCTCGCAAAATGACGCGAGTCTGTGGTTTATTTCGGCTAAAACCACTTTTCAGACTGATGGACCGTTATTTGTTTCGAAGTTTCTCGAGTTTTGAAGGTTCGCTTTTTTTAAAAAGTTATTTGCAGAGTTATTTTTCGAATTTCCCTAAACTTGCACGAGACTGGATGTTTCAATTTTTTTTCTTCTCGCTAAAACAAAAGGAAATACAAGAAAAAATGTCAACTGTGGATTCAGGAGAATTTGACTGCAATGAAAAATTCGTTAGGTCCAGAGATCTCTTTTCTATGACTTAACTATGACGATCGTGTTTGAAATTTCAAAATTTTTTTTATATTACGCACATAGCGTAAGTTTGGCGCGTCCTATCAATATAATGGTTAAAACTACTTTCACGTTTTAATAAGTACTATAGAGGATATTATTCTTACTTCGTTACGTAACGAGTAAACGCTCCAAACTTGCGAGATTCTTCTTCAAACTAACAGTTCCTCCGTGACAAGCGGTCGAATAGCATCGCCAACCGCTCTGAATATCCGGGTAGCGCCGGTTTCCTCCGAGACGTTGAAACGATAACTCACGAATGTTACCCTGACCCAGCACCGGCACTATTATGCGTCCAACCCGAATGTATCTGGATGCAGAGCTCGCGGAACAACCGCGCAGGAGGCAGGATGCTGTTAATTCAAACGGCTTACTTAATTTACGAATCTCCCGCGTACGCGCGTGTTTCGTTCGCACGCGGCGGGGGACGGCCCCGCGTTACCATTTCACAGCCGCCGCTAATGATTTCGACTGGCAGCGGGGCGCCTCGGCGGCGGTGGTCCCGTCTCTAAGGGAAAGTTGAAGTCTCCCGGAAGTAGCGCGCTCGCCATCGCCGCGTGTTTTAGTTAAATACGGCGAGGATATACACCGCGAGAAGGAGAACGAGAAACGGCGGCCGCGGCTAAATTAATGCGGAATACGTCTGTTCTCCGCGGCCTGGCTGTCTCTCAACTGCACGCTCGACGAATACAGCCGTTCCCATAAAATACACACGCTCGGCTATACCGACAGACAACCAGACAGTCAGACACGCGGTGAATTCCGCTTGATGCTAGATACGCGCGCCGCCGCTGAAATTAGATTGTTAGGCGAGCATCGATTATTGACAAACGGGTCGGTGTGTATGTCTGTGTGTGTGTGTGTGTGTGTGTGTGTGTATTGAAACCCTTCGGGCAGACGCGTCGCTTTTCAGGAACTGTCTGTGCACGGGCTTTGGGACACTGTACCATCACCGCGTTCCGTGAAATTCCTCGCCGACTGTACTTTTTACGTTTCGGAAAAAGCGGAGATTGTTACGTTACGAAGATACGTGTCAAGGTATGAATATTGCGGATTCAGCGTGTCGAGGTGCAACGCTGATGCAACGAAAATTAGCGATTGGTTGATTTGGGTCACGTGACTCGCGAGGGGGCGTGGACTAGACTTCGAATAGGCGTGGCGTTGTCTGATACTGAGCGATCGCGCCTGTAATTTGTTTTCTATCGATTCAAATGTTTGCGTATCGATAAAATTTTATGGCAAAAAAGTCGGAACAGTTGCTTCTGGGCCTTTCAGTGAAGGTTTCTCTTCTTAATTTACAATCAGACTCTTTGGAAGTTTCAGTTGGTTTCGAGAGTGCGAGAAAATTTCATTTCAAAACACGTGCGTGTTGAAAATATCGAGATCTTCTTATTACACGTAAGAGGACTCTCAGAAGATTTTATGACGAGCTTAGTGATCAGTGATTCGAGGTTAGTGACTAATCAAATTCAGTTTTAACGACAATTCAGCGGCCCGTTCAATTAAGAATTCAATAGTCACTTGGTACTCAATAATCCTTCGAACTCAATCATCGGTACCTTGGTTACTCGTGATTCAGAATCACCAGGCTTATTACGCAACAAAGACAGTATTAAAAGTGTCAAAAGTGACGGAAACAAAGGCACTAGTCGCTCGTGCCCTCGACAACACGAAAGAGTGGAGACAGAGAGGAGAACGTAGATATATTTCTGCAGATTATTTCAAAAGAGATAATGACTTCCTTAATCTCCTGCGACTAAAATTTCATTTACACACGGGGGAAAGAGACTACCCCTCGATTTTGCTCCTCTTTTGTCCCTCATCCTCAATACGACGTTTCAAAATATTAAAATTCCACTCTGTTTTCATTTTCAGCGGATGAACATCACCGTGCAATCTAGATCCCTTTCCCATTCTCTGCTCGTTCCGTGTTCCTTGAATCTAAGGGCTAATTTAATCTGCATATCTTTTGAGCCTGAGTCAAACTACAGTCGAGATCGTTTGAAGATTGAATGCCTGATTGAAGGGGAAATACGAAAGATAACAGAGGAGGTATCTTTAATCAACACGGAAGATTGTTCGAGATCCCGAGTGCGGAATTATGCAACCCTTGACTAAATCGTTGATCAGAGGGCAAGGGATTGTAAAAATCTTTTGCATTCTAGCTGAAATTTCGCCAAACACGAATATTAAACATTAATTGGTGTAGCAATTCAATGGCTCAAATGTGTTTCCGTTTCCGACATTCGCAAACCGCGAATCTTTTACAATCTTCGACAAACCAAAAGATATAATCTTTCAGATTAACTGAAAGATGAAATCGAAATCGAGACGAAATGGGAGAAAGAAAAGCGGTGCCCAGATTGACGGTATTATCGACGGAATTTTCGTCGCGCGATCGTCCGTTCAACCTCCAGCAGCTGTTCAGATCGACTGGATGTTTTCATGGTGCTCCTAATGGACACTTGAATCTCGATCGAACGGCTGACAAGAACGGGCCGCTTTTTGCGGAAAGTTGAACCGGCGGATCGCGAAACTTTCATCATTACGGCCACCCGCCGGGCAAACAGGTCGTGCAATATGTACAGGGAGGGTAGGGTTGTATCGCGACAGATGCAAGAAGATGATCAATTACACCGTAAAACAGGGAACACCGGTCGTGGGAAGGTCAACTTTTATTCCGGCGCATCGATTCGTCCGGTCTATCGCGACGGGAACTTTTCTCCTCGCGGAGAAAAGGCGCGAACAATGGACCGCGAATTATGTCGTTCCACGCCGGAGATCGGATCGTTAAAGTGCCATTAAGAATTTCGAAATATCCTTTCGCCAGGCAGTGTCTCGAGATCTCGAGTAGAGAGGACAAACGTGCGTTGTTATCGTTCGCGAATTATTTACAAATGAAATTCCACGAACTCGGGCAGTTTTATTTTGCTCGATTTCACTTTCGCTCGGAATTTTTTCCGAACGACTCGGGATTTCGCGTTCAATAACAACTCGCGTGTCGAATGCAAAGTATGACTGCGTTGAATATTAAACGAGCGTCCCGGTAGAAAGATTAAAAATTACGACAAAATTCAAAATCACGAGGCAGAGAAACATTCGATTGTTCGACGTTTCGTTGGAGTTGTTGAGACTTGATTCAGTTTCCTCCGACACCGTTGAAGGAAAGGACCCCGCCTAGGGCCCTAGACTCGACTTTTTGTCGCTTTAATGGCAGCTCGGTGCCTCGAAACGAATTGCCGCGGTAACTTAGGGAACGGCGGAATCTTAGGGAACAAACGGGGCAACAACGGGGAACTCAATCAGCGAAAATTAATATTCGTTGCCGGGGAAATTCCGCGGGCGCGCTGCTCGAAATGCCGGAAACACTTTGTCGAGGGGTAGGGGTTGCCGCCCTTCGGCAAGTTTCCCTTCAGCAATTATTCGAGACATGCTTCGTTAATTTTCTATCACCGCGAGTCCCTCGTTACCGCTCGTCCTCAAACGAGGTAACGTCGCTAACAACTGGTCAACTCGATCCAACCCTCGCCCCACGCGGTTCCTGCCACGCAGAATTGATACGACCCATTTCGAAACGGCTCGGTCAACCTTCATCGATCACCGGGCCGAATCTCTATGATACACGGCCTGCCAATTACAAGAACGTAGTTGTCCTTCGATGGGACACGAACGCCAAGTCGCCAGCTGTCCCGATGTTCGTCCAAACGATGAATCTCTCGGATCGGATCGCATCGCATCGCATCGAATCGAATCGAATCGAATCTAATCTGTCGAACCGCGGACGATAAACCGCGCCGTAGAAAATCAGATAACGCGCATTGTGTAACGGAATAAGCTTTGGATTCCCCGTTAATATCCGCTCCGGTATCCCTCGTTACGCGTCGCGTTGCCCGGCTACCGCCCGGTTTCACTTGCCAGAGACGTTTGAACGAAGCCTCGCGCGCGCTGTTATCCGCGTGGGACGCGGCCGAACAATCGACGATGCAACTCTACTCGACTCGGTGGAACTTTCCGTGCGATCTGTGGATCGCGTATCGCGCAATTAGAGGGGATTGGAACGACACGCGAGCGGAGGGATACAAGTACAAAAATATTACGCAATGAGTTAGTTATTTTCTTTGTTAATATAATAATAAAAAGACGAAATTTCTTGATTTTTTTTTTTTTGTATTTTTCAGCAAGCGAAGGAAACGAAGAAAGTAACAAATGAAAAGATTTTGTATCTTTCCTATAAACGAGAGACAACAACGCAGACGTTGTTTATTGTTTCGCTCTGTTTTATAATTTAATAGCTATAACTAGAACAATACGCGGGGAAATTTTAATTACTTCACCGTTACTTGTCTCGCATCCTTTTACATTTTTTATTCGTTATCGAAGGGGATTGGTTTTTCAGCCCTTAGAATTCATTAACATTAATAAAAATGGAAAAATTTTAGCTGCGCGAGTTGCGATTCTCCTTTTCAGAATTTCGCGTCTCTTTTAAAGAGAAAGATAACAACACAGAGGCTACCTTTTTGGTCCGTTTTATTTTCCACGTAATTAAATAGAGTGAGGTTAATTAAGTATGGAAGTAACAAGAGACTGGATAGGTGTTCCGCGAGGCAGGAATTCAAGAAAATTCCAAACATAACAGAGGAGCTTCTGATCGCGGAATTTTAATTACTGTATTCTGTTAAATCTTCAGCCACGCCGAAACTTTATTCCCCCCGGCATCCGCGAACAATGAAAAAAGATTCATTAGCCGTTTAGCAATTTTGCGAAGAACAACTTTTACGTGTCTCTAGTTTTCAGTGATAAAAAAGGGAAACTGGGACCGGTGATTTTGACGAGCTTGCCAGTTCTGGCGTTAAAAGCACGCTGTTTAATTTCGAGAAAAGCACGAAGACTGAAACGAGAGACCACTCACGTTAATTACATTTTCATCGAAATTAAAATATCGCCTGGACTAAAAGGAAACACGATCGAGTCGAAAATAAACCGAGATCTTTAAATTATATTCAGACACGAACAATGCATCTTTTGGAAATTCCATCGTGCAATTATTGTCTTTGCAAGTGATCCAACGAACGTTTAAAACCTGCGATAGATTCGACAGAAAATAAACGATCGGCAATTGTTACGACTGTTATTACATTACATTAATATTTACAAACTGTAATTTATTAATTTATATTTATTGTCCTTGTTAATCACAGTACCTAACCTAACCAATCGAACAAAGAAACAAGTCGACACGTCCAAATCCGTAAAAGCTATGTATTTTTCAAAAATTCATTAAATTGTCGGAACCTGTTTTGTCTTCTCGGATCGCGGCATCTTCCGAGACGCGTGACCGAAGGAAAGTAATTGGCGAGCTTGATTAAACCGTTCATCCTCGGATGGTCCACGTTCCAGTTACACGCTGCAATCTCGTCCAAGATTTAATCGCTTCGCGACGAACAAAACTGGAAGATAAGACGCGTCGCGTACGCCCTGTCGTTCGTCGACGTCCGGTTTCGTTCCATTCCACGTGCTTCGTTCACGCGATACTCCGAATCGGACAGCTATACCTGGCGATATCTGGCTCTCTCTCGTTTCAATCGATATGCAGACGCGTGACAATCGCGATCAAACAAGTTGGACAAGTAAAATTGTTGGAGATCTTTCGAGGACTAGATAACAATATTATTGACGCTCCGACTAGAATATTTCATAAAATTGAAGAACTTGGAAAGAAGAGATAACGATGGGGAAACTTTGAAATTTTCCAATAATTAAAATTTGATAGTACAAATCCATACAAGATTTTAGGTCCGTACAATCATTTGGAAAACTACTGGTCATAGATCGATGAGAATCACAGTGATTACCCGTCAAAAAATTCATTATTAATTAAGTTAAAATTAATTTCATCAACTTGAATCATGATATGTTAAAAAGTTGAAGTTTAGTAGTGAAATTGGAGTTTTCGAAATTTTCATTTCTGATCACTGCCACTTGCAAATTCAAATTGTTGTTTGCTACTTATCTGTTCCCGAATTTTCTGTAAAGACAGAGAATTCGTGTTCAAATCTCTCGAACTAGAAAGAGGCCGCTTTACACGAAAATGTACAAAATTTATTTAACAGAGTATCAATTCGATACTGTTTGCACAATACACGAGCGTGTGTGCGTTCGACGTGCGCGTGAATCGTGAGACGAGACGAGACGAGACGAGAAAGAACCCGAGGGAACTGAGAAACAGACGACTTTGCTGTATAAACCGAGACGGCTGTATAAGCAGACAAGAGAAAAAACGAGAAAATCGTCAATGAGAAAAACGAAAACGGATACGAATCGAAGAAAGAATAAAGCATCGTGGCGCTTCTTTGCACACCGGTGCCCGTGCAATTCGCGTATTTATTTAGAATAAATCAATGGCAACATCGATTGATAAATATTTGGAATGCAGCAGCGAGGCTGCAAAAGCTTTGCCAGCGGAGAATATTTTAGAGAAATTTCGACTTGTTGTTGCGAATATTGTAATATTGTAATATTTGAATCGAGAGACTTTGCTGTTGATAATTGAGATTTTTACACCGACTTTGCTACGTCGTCAAAATTCTACAACCGATGAAATCACGTGAAAACAACACGATCTGTGTATACAGACACTCTGCATCTTTAATTTTAGGATCAAATTCTTTTCTCAGCCCATCGAAAAGATCGCACGAAATCGTACATTATTGCAAATTGATCTTGGACGACGTCAGTCTACTCCTTCAGCTTTCAACAGTGGTTCAAGATTCGCTGTAGAAGAAAGCCACCGAGAAACTTGCTTCTCAGCAAAAGGGTATCAACAAGTCCTTTCAAAACCATTTACAGCGTATCACACCGGCCCAAACAGAGACGCACGTAACTTCGCGTCGTACGTCATCGTACCTGCCGCAGCTACCGTCGGCGAGAGCCAGAATCGCGCGAGAAACCAGAAGAACGCCAAAGCGCGATTTAAACGTCTCTGCAGAGGCAGGGTCCGAGCAGCACTCGAGCAATCCAACAGCGAGCAGACTGACGGTGGCGTATTCCCTGGCATTTCTTTCTTTCTTCTCTCTCTCTCTCTCTCTCTTTTTCCGCCAGCGACCGATGCGTCGCGTTTCTGCCTTTATTTCCATAGACGACATTCACGAGCGCGCGGTGTGTGCTCGCCGATTCACGGAACGAACGCCTTCAGAAAACTCGGGGGCGCGCGCGCGTTGCGAGGAACGTTGCACGACGCGGAAAGGGGGGACGGGGGGTAGACGAGATAAACGAACGAGGCGCGCGCGAGCGTGTCGAGGCGGAAACCGGTGGAAACAGGGTTGCAGCCAGAGGGTTGGAAAGAGTGCATTAAAGCGGCGACACAGAGCGACAATGTTCGCGGGACAAAAACCGACACGAGCGAAGATTTGCTTTGGGAGCGGCGCTCCGGGTTTGGAGAACCGTCGGGGGGCGCGGCTCTGTGCGCTCGACGTCGGAGGCCGGGCGCGGAGAACTCGGCTCGAGGAAGAAGCTAAAGCCCTTTGGCGAGAACGCGGCAAATGGAGTCGTTCGTCGAGTCGGTTCTCCGCTCTCTCCGCGTGGAGGAGATGGCCGACAACCGTTTCGGTCGTCGTCGCGAAAACGCGCGCTCAATACAGAAAGGAGCCGGTCTAAACCGCGGCACAATAAACAGTTGCTCGAAGCGCGCTGCCAGGCTTATTGGTGAAAAGAGACGGGAATTTGGACGGGAGCGGCGGTAAGACGAGGAGGGAACTCGCGCTCGAGTGGCAATCGACGAGCAACAGAGCATTCGGGACCAAAGTTCCGCGACGCGCTTTTAATCGTCGCGCGAACTTCTTTCTCGAACGCGTCGTTTTCTTTTTTTAGATAAAAAAAAAGAAAAGGTAGGTTTCGCGCGACAATCGCAGATTTCAGATTTTACTTGTTAAATTGAGAGATTTGATCTGAAGAAAGTGTCAGTGTCTGGTGATAAGAAGTTGAGACATGGAAAATCAACAGTTTCTAAAGTATGAAGTTCTGAACGAACGGATCGGTGCTTCGGAAAACATTAAAGTGCTTTGTGATTCCAAATGTTCCAAATATGTGACTGTTGTTAAAGAAGATAAATTATTGAATTTAATATCAATAATTGGACAGTGTATTTCTACGCGTTTGTAGAAAGTCTGAAGATGCAAAGAACCGACGTTTCGATATTTCTCTCAATCGACTGTTTGGTCAACGTTGTTGAGAGAAAATTCTAGGGATTCGTTTGACATTTTCTTTTGGAAAATTGGAAGAAACCGAGGAATTTCTTAAACCGACGAATTAGCGAGAGTCGTTCTTTCATTTTCATTTTCGCGTGGCTCGACGGATCGCGACGGCAGTTGTCGAGGCGTTCGGAATTCGCCGGGGCGGTTTAAAACGCGTGGTTAAAGATTCGAAAAGTTAAAGCTTTAATCGGCGACCCCGTCAAAACGGTTTCGGGCGGTGGGGCTGGCAATTTCGTTCGGCGGAACGTTTCTCCCAAAAAGGAAGTTTAATCGCCACGCGTAATTAGAGAATTAACAAGGCGGAAAATAGGTTGCGCGAGTTTACAGCTGTACAGCGTACGCGTTACGAGGCTAGAAGGCTGTACGACAGTCGATGTTTTATGGAGATAAATGAAATTCAAATTTATGCCCGTAAATGTACGAACGTTCGTACCGCCCGCCATAAATTTAGGCACGGATTATACACCGTTTAGCTTTACCCGCGTCCCGTTGAAAACGGGATTCTGCCCAGCCTCCGATTTCACGAATGCGTTCCCGTTTTCTGATGCTACCGATTGTTCCGTAAATATACGCACGGTTCGTAGAATAAACGAAAGCCATTACCTTCCACCTTTTGTAGGAGAATGATTTTAAATTTGAACAGGTTGACCGGGGAAAACTTGTCTCTGGGTTGGTCGTTCCGAAAATATCGATGGAGCGGATTGATATTCGTGAAATAATTGAAAAATACAAGTATAGAAAATTAATTCGCTTGCTTTGCTTGAAAAATTCTTTCACGTTTGGTCACGTTCTATTCGTATCTTCAAATTATTCTCCACCTGTAGTTTTAACTACTTGAAAGCAGCGAATAACCTATTTACAATGACCGATGCACGACTGTAAGTAATCAACTCGAAAACACAATAACGCCGTACAGATTCGGAAAAAAAGACAGCTACGAAACAAAATGGTTTCTACGTCTCTTCGCTCCTCAAACTTACTTTACACGCTCTTGCGTTTGAGGTGTAAAAATGTCGCAGACTGCATGCAACGATGCACCCGCGCGATGCATTCAAAATCATTTGATTTCCTCTCCGCGTAATATTCTTCGAGAAAAGCAAAGACAGAACGTTAAAATACTCGCTTAATCTTCGAGGCGCGTTTGAAAGGCGGCGGGGCGCAGCGCCGACTTTCATTCATACATTTTTCACTTATTTTATCGCGCAGACCCGCGATAAAAAGGCTGAAGTATTGTTGCGCATTCACGAACCGCCCTCTATTATTCCCCGCACCCGACAATTCAACGACAACCAATCTTTTTCCCCATTTCTCGTTAACCGTTGTTTACGCGTGAAAATAAATACAATGCCAGCCAGGAATCATAGCCCGGTGAAAAGGTTATAAAACACGGGACCAATTTTTCTACAGCAGTTAGCAACATTGTTTGCCGCGCAAACAACGCTCCGTTGAAAGATTGAATTAACCCGCGAACAAAAGGCAAATGAATTCGACATATGTACCGTGCAAATTCCTCCCGCCGCGGTAATCTCTCTGTCTTTTGAAAAAAGAGCCCCGCGACAAAAAGTGATCACCGCGCATCGAACGAATTATCGCATCGATTAATCGCAAACAAATCGCGCGACGTTCCTTTCATCGCCGTGCCTCTCGTCGAATTTTTATCAACTTTCGACTTCCCGCGCTGCTCCCGCCCCGACGATGGAAAATTGCAAAAGTCTAATTTTACGAATTTTTCTGAACCTGACGCAATTTTTGAAATTTTCAAAATTGCACTGCACTCGAGACCAAAAAAATATTGCCATTACAAATATTTATAGAAATGATCGCAAGTGCCATTTACCGATTTACAGATTTACCTTGAGAAATAAACGTCAATCCATTTTCATTCGTTAAAAGTAAATAACAGAAATAATTCGTAGAATGAAAGTTTGACAAACTACAGATCACCGAAAGTTTGTCTACTAATTACACGCTGATCAATTACTCCAAAGAATACCGCGTGCGAAAATAATAAAAAATAATAATAATAGCACGGCTCGGAATATTTTAAAAAATATTCGACGCCTCGGGATAAACCATCGTTGAACTGAAATTGTTTTTAGACTCGAACGTTGAAAAGTTTCTCAAATGAAGCGTACTTTGAAAATGTCAAGTTTCATCGCGCGCAGCGATCGTTCGTCGATTCTCACGACCTCCGAAAGTGACATTAACTTTTCGTGACGGAGTGCGTTGACTTGACGAATAACGGTTCTGGTAACGGCTCCCAGAAACTATTTCGACACGTCAACGAGGTCATTTTGACGAAATATCGTCGTTCCCCGATCTGTCACGACTAAGAGATCTGATTAAAACGATTACAGAATTTTCAATACGCGAGAAGAAACTACCAGACTGCATTTAAACACTAATTTCACTCTTTTGCTCGCGCTCTTTTGTTAATACAAATGAAAATGTTATTAAAGAAAAATGGCTTGTGTGCCATGTCACTTAATTTAATATCAAGAAATACAATTTAATCACCCAGCCACGTAATATTTCATTCTGAAAACCAATGGCAGCGAGATCGTGATATCATGTTATTTATTTCAATCGCAACTTGAAAATTGAAAGCACCGTGATTGCAAATCTCTTACTTTATCTATTGACTATCGTCAGTTGCTAATTGGCTAATTAATCATGACCAGGGAAGAAAAAAAATTTTAAAATTAAAAGATTAAAATCATTTTGAAAATAGTGCCACGCTTTTCCACGGTGAAAATTCGAAACTACGTCGCCCGAGCAAAGAAAGTTGAACGTGATAAACTCGTTCAAACGCGATACGTCGCACGCGGCAAAGTATCCGCGCGCACAAAGGGGATTTCGTCTGTTTGACGTACACAATTTTTACGTTTTAATTAATACGAGCGTCAAAGCTACGCGGGCGCCGAGAGTTCGAAGCACCCGCGCCGCCGGTAGAAAGAAACGGAAACGTCCCGGCGAGAGAGACGCGACGGTGAAACTGAAACTGAAACTGAAACTCTCTAACGGAGATGATTTCAGAATCGATGAGAGCGATTACGAAAACCCACCACCGGTGAAAGACTCGTCGGGGAAAATTTGTCTAGTCGCGATATAATTTCACCGGACAGTGCTACTACGAGCTCAAAGGGCCACCGCGCCTCTCGTGCGATAATATCGAATTTGAATCGCAAAGGGCCGCGCGATAATGCACGCCCGCGCGAACAACTCGATACGTAGAAAAATGACGACGTATCTTTCCCGAAACGCAGGGAAATTCACTGACACCGAAGCGATATTTGTCTCTGGATTTTTAACGACCGGCAGAGCGGAAAATGGCCGAGGGATCGCGAAAGGGGAATAAACGCATGGCCAACTTTCGCTTTACTCTTTCGTAATGCTTTAAAAGTATAAATTTTACGGGCAACTTGTCACGCAGCGACGTACCGTGCGATACACGGCTGTCGCAGCGACAAAAACGTTTCGATTGTAATGTGCAAAAGTCTGTTTCTACTTGGGAGAATTATTATTTCAAAAGTTAATTGTAAGACTAATGATTGATACACCGTTCGATGTTTTATTCTTTTATCACCAAACTGTATAAAATGACGCTTTCCTTTTTTCAAACATTTTGAATAATGATAATATTCCGTATGTACGTTAGAACATATTATACATTTGAAGAGAACTGCGTATTATACTTCTTGATAAATACATATTATAAAAGTGTGTATAAAAAAATTAAAAAACTGTAAAAAAGAAATTCCTCAAAAATGAGGAAAAAATAAAACTCTTCAAACACGAATAACCTGCCAATCCTATTTCTTATATTTAGCACTCATTGAATCTATCGACAGAATGTCACCAATATCACCAACGACATCAGGTTTACGTCATTTTATCTTCAAACAACTGACTGAAATAGCAATTTCATCAGCTGACGTTCAAGCATCTCACCATTGCAAAAAAACACGACATTTGAAATTAAAATTTCACCGTACCACTGTATCTACGATTTTACGAATCTCGTAAGATTTGAAATAAAATACAAAATACATTTTAATTCCTCCAACAACAGTAAATCAAAGAGTAAGTTACGTGCAAGATATTGGATGAAAACCAGTAGCTTTAGATTAATCCAAGGCCGACCCCTGCCTTCTTTTTTGCAGTCTCCGAGGATCATCGTTATTAATAACTCGACTGGATTTCGCTGACACTCACGGTCACGAGATAGCTAGTTAACGAAAGAAAGTGCGATTGCTCGATCCATCATCCGATCAAGGTCACGCCCGTGAACGCGATAACGAGTTTCGTTTACTGATAAAAATATACTCGACGTCGTTTATCGGAATAGTTATCAGCCAAAGAGGGCGGTTATCAGCGCAAAAGTTCTTTTGGATTTTCGGAAAATACTCATATTTCGTAACTTGACATAATTCAATGGGGCAGTCCGATTTGATTTTCGTAAAATTTTCGTGGCGTGAGGTCAAATTTTTTTTTATGTCGGAGTAATTGCAAGTAATTCGTTCGATTCAATTGCGAATATTTTCCAAGCGATGAGCCAAAATGACCAACTCCATTTTTTTGAATTTGGTGGAGACGTAAATTCATTTTATGAAAAAAGAAGATGACATAAACAATGGTGAATTTCCAGATAAAATTGTAAAGAAACAATGCTTGTAACTTTACCTTGGGTAAATCCAATTTTAGGCTCGATCAGTGTGGTTTCTGGATGCTTCAATTTTCTATTCTACGTACGAAGTTCACGACTGAATCTTAGGCTCAATCTTCTACACTCGTAAAATACAATTAACCAAAGAAAGCAACTGTCTATCGATATCTATAGACGAGAATTTATTTTCGAAGACGATGGGTGTATGTCGCGGTACGAACGTCACTGGTCCATGAAATCGCCATCGATCAGCCGGTCGAAGTGCGAGTTTGTCACCTCCGGATCGAGGAGCAATTAATTCCGGCGAACGACTTCGTGGATCGGACAGCGAAGCACGTAAGTAAACCAGCTGTCAGATCCGATTTCTGACGCGTTGTCGAGGACCTGAATTCGCGCGAAGTCGTCGAGATTCCTCCGAGAGTCAACCAAGATTTTCTTTTAGACGACGGGAACGCGCTTGCATCGACGAAACTCGCTTTGATGGATTAATTAACGGCCTGCAGATTTTTATACATTTATGAGGAAATGAGAATATCTTTGTTGAAGCAAAAGTGTTGAAGGCGAGCATCGAAAGTAGGATACTTGTTATAATATTCAATAACGAGAACGAATTCTCGTTTCACTTCCACTACTTTAGTCAGCTGCGTGAAACTTGTATAGCAACGAACCTCTCGCGTTCGCGAAAAAAGAAAGCGAAAATATAAAAAACCGCGAACTGGTCTTGTTGCGATATTAGCAACGTCGTTATCAGAATATTACGTCTAATTAACAGTCACTTGGATTTTAGCGTTACGTAACACTCCGTAATTAACGCCTTTCGTTGAATATATCCGGTTAATTTTTCTTGGTTTGGTAGAATGGTAGAGTAATTCCTGAAACTGTAAAATTAATTACGACTGCTCTACGCGTATGCATCAATTACCAGTATATATAACAGTGTATAAAATTTCCGGACGTACGCGATTTAAAACTAGCGAGGGGATTTGAAATCGTTACCTAAATGTTACTCGAGAAGAATTATTTCAAATAATTTCCATTAGCTGTCCAGTGTGACTCGACAGTTGCAGTCTATCCTGTTTCGACTTTAACTCTAAGAATATTTACTCTTTCGAGATAAAATACTGTCGAGTTTGAAGCACTTTGAGATTTCAAAAGGAATAATGACATTCCGAGTAAGATCTTTATTTTCAACTGCAATATTTTAAAATATCGAATGAAAAAATGAAACGAATCTCGTTTAGGGAGAACAACGCGCACGAAAATCTACAGTCTACCGACAACTAGAAGAAATGAGAATTTCACGAGCACGAACGGGTGGATCATTGACCGGATCGTCTGTTTATGATCGTTCGGTCCAATCTCACGTGAGAGCGCGTTTCGCGTTCGAATGAACCATCGACGTGCAAAACCACCTTCCCCCTCGACGAGATGTTGCGATTCAAACGGATTTGCTACCGCCAACTATATGGGCGAACTTTGATCACGGGAACACCTTTTGAATCGTTCCGCAGTTACGAGGACTAATTACTCGCTTTCAACGTTCCCTAATCCTGCCATCATGGAAGTGTGTCACGTAAATTATAAACATGGACCGAACGAATGTCGTAACACACGTCGCAACGTAAATAAAGTGAATGAATAACGGTTACTTGAGAAATGATTGAAAACTTTCACACATTATGAACGACGGTGCTGGTGGATCGATCCACCGGAAAGGTTCTCGCTGGGAACAAGATAAACTCGGAGCACGTCGCAACGGAATGCCTACGACTTGCGAGTATTCGAACTTTAAGCTATTCGGAGACGCTTGTACTACGTGACATCGACGCTGCCGGTAATATAATCGCTGTTCGAAGGCAAAATGGCAACCTCGAGTCTATCGGTTTGGTTAATTATTTTCGTGCAAGATTTTGCGACGAGGAGCCCTTACCGCAGGTGACGGAACTTGATGGAAAATTCGCGTTAGATTAAATCTTGAAAAATCTGAGAAAATATTTCACGAGATACTGTAACGAGTATCGAGAAGATGTCTGTTTTTCAAGTATTTGCATTTATTTAGCACTCATGGAAATTAGAAGGTTATTTTTTATATGTTACCTCTGCGATATTTCAATTTATGTTTATCTAGAAAATTTAGTTCGCGCATAAAATCAAGATATTACAATCGTTGGAATATTATTCGTAATATCACGACAGAGGTAAAATTCTGGGAGTACGATATTAGTTCCAGATAATTTGCCTAGCGTGGTATAACTGGAAAAAGATCTATAGCGCGAGACTTTTTTGCGCGACTTAATGTCCCAGAAGAAATAAAGAATGATATACGAAGCGTGTTACAATGAAACGGTTGAATTTAACTTTAAATTCATTTAACGAATTGGTTATTTGTTCTTTTATACGACATTTAGATAGTCTACTTTACGTGTTGTACTTAAAATTAGCAGGGAAAGTCACAAACAGGGCGAAGATGTGCAGGAACAAAAGAAAAACCCAAGTTACATTTGTCCGTACGCTGTTGACGTCGTCGTAGCCTACGAGGAAACCCAAGACGCTCCAAAAGCAAGTTGAAACGTGACACCGAAGACCACGTTACAAACGCGTGTTTCTTCGCCGAGCAAAAGAACTGTTTGACGAGCAACGCGTCGACCACGCAATACATCCGGCGACACGTGTATCACGAACGTAAACCGACTTGTTAACGAGATGCGACAGCGATAAGCTGGATAATAAAAAAATAGCCACGTTCTATCGTCACGTGGGATCCGATCTGTTACACGTAGGCGTGACGCAATGATGGAGTGTCATTGACCTTGAATCGAACTATACCACTAGCGTTAAATTAACCCGTCAAAAAGATTTCATCATCGTGTGGAATTTTATGTCCGTCTCTGTTACACGTAATGTTACACGTAATTGACTCTGAATGTAGCTGGTTGGCATACCACCAACGTCAAGCTAACGTCTTAACAAGATGCGAAAAAGATGAGAAATAAATCACGTTCCTATCGTCGTCTGGAATATTCAACATAAAATCCATATCTGTTACATGTGACAGTATAACAGATGATAGAATAGTACAAAGTGTGGCAAAGTGTCACTGACCTTGAATCAAACTCGTTAGCAAACCGCTGACGTCGAACTAACCTCTCGCAAAATACGAAAATTAAATCGTGTTTTGTCTCATCGTACGGAATTGAATGTAAAACCTATCTCTTCGTCTCTGTTGCGTATAAACGGAGTATAGTGGCAAAGTGTCACTGACCTTGAGTCAAACTTGGTACCGTCCACCAGCGTGCCGGTATAGTGCATCGTCAGCTGGTCACCGATCTTCGATTTGCCCTCGCATACCTCCGGTACGTACAGCTTCTCGACCTTCAGTCCCGACTGATTCTGATCGGCGTGTGCAAAAACAAGAACGCCAACGAACACGAGAAGCACCGTACGGCACGTCGCGAGCACGACACTCGCGTTGTTGTTTACGAAACGGACAGCCATGACTCGACACGTTCGCTAGCGAATGCTCGTGAGCAACTGACTCGGTGTAGCGCTCCACTCGGCCGAGCTACCTTCGTTTCCCACTCCGTGTAGCCGCTGGCTGCGCTGTACTTCGTTTCGAGATCAGGCGAACGCGTTGGAGAAGGACGAGAGCATCCCGTGCCGCCACATTGCGCCGTCTCATTGGCCCCACGAAATATGTAGGTCTCTGCCTCGTCCTCTTTTCCACCATCCTCTCTCTCTTTCACTCTTCCGTTCACTCTCCTCTCTCCACCTCCCTCTTTACGAACCGTTCGACGCTCTTTCACTCTCGCGCGTTTCACGAGTCCTCTCTCTCTCTCTCTCTCTCTCTCTCTCGCCGCTACTTTTCCATCCTTGTCGTTTCTTTCTCTCTCTCTCTCTCTCTCTCAAACACGCGTCATTCCTTCGGTACGGTTCACCAAACGTCGACCTTCCTTTCTCATTGCACGCATGCCGACCGTGACTTTCTTCGAATCCATCTGGTCCCTTTGGATAACCTCCTTCCTCCTTTTCTTGCGGTACCAAAACGTTCTTTTGAATTTCTTCTGACGAACCAGCCTCGTGTCTCGCGACACATCCTCCTCGCACGGAGTCTCTTATTCAGGTCATTTTGTAATTTGGCCTACGAGTTGGCAGAGTTTCTTGAGCGTCGTTAGCGGCACTGCACGTGTCGGTTAAGGTGTTTTTGGAAATACTTATTGTTGGATGAGGTCGTCACGTTAAGGGATGATTTTGAAGCGTACGCTTCCTTTCTTTGTTGCATCGAGACAATAAATGTTTACTTTGCGCAAATATAAGGATACTTGGAAAATATCGTATCAAACGTGAAATCAGAAAAATGTAGAAAACGATACTACGTCAGACTAATATAACAAAATAATTCTATTTAAATATTTATGAATTTTAATTAAACGTGCATCGCTCGAGCAAGCAGTATCTAGACTAACATAAAATGTCGTTTTTCAAATATAACTTTAACGGTTTGGTTCCCTCAAAGTGCATTTAATCATTTCCGCATGATTCGGTACAATTTTCACATAAATTCCAAATTTGTGAACTTTAAAATTCAGAAATTCTTAGAACGGAGCTGCGCTGCAACGTGGAAAATTTATTTCGAATTGTTAATTTAAAACTGCGATACGCCACGGAACGACAGCATATAATTTCATAAATTAACAATTATTGCGTACTGTGGTTGAAATACAGTATAGGAGCAACATATTGTGGTAACGATATATTAGTTACAACAGTGAAACCTCAGAATTGATCGGCGACTAACTTTTACTATTTGACATCTAAACTCCCCGTTGCATATGATGTAGGACGATTATGGCATTACCACATAATACTGGTATTATTCAAACCAGTATCACATTATATGGTAGTAGAGAGGATTATGTCGATCGATCGATTTTAAACTACGGAGTATCACGGCTTAGAGACGCCATTCTCCAAAATTTGTTGCACGACAAAATCTAAATGAGGATGTCACACGATCGCACGAGTCATTAACAAAAACGAATCTAACAATTAAAATTTTCTTTGATATTACCTTTCTCCCAGTGAAATCGTTCCCACACAGTAATTACTCGAGATAAAGTTCCTTCAACTAGCAACAACTCTTACGAGCAATATTTCAGAAACAAAGATCGTCGATGGTATCGTGTCAAAAAACAGAATGACATAAATATCGCTCAGAAAGAAACAGCTTCTCTTCTCTAAAGTTTCTCAAAGCTCGCTAAAGAAAACGTTAACGAAGAGATGAACGAGTCGCGACAGGGTGAAATGGTATTGTACGAAAAAAGGAAAAGAATAACAAAAAGATAATAATAAACCCCGTTTCATTTCGTTGTACGAGAAACGAGCCGGAATATCATCGTAGCTTAGACTCGGCTGCTTGTTTTCTCCAGAAGTTTCAACCTTCCGCGCGCAACTTTTACCTAAGACGTCAAAGAAAAACAAACTGCGTTGATGTTTGTCTCTGCTAACAATTCTGCCGCTGTTCCCCGGTCGCTGTCGTAATTAATTTCCCTTTACTTGTCCACTCGTTTCTCAACCTTTCCACCCCTTTTCGTATCTCGCCCTACTTACCCCGTTTGCCGGCAGCCTCACGCAGCATCTTCCAAGCTTCTCGTTCAAACCCCTTTCAAACCTCTCCTCTTCTTCTCGAACGTAATTTTCCTTATTTTTTCCTCTCCCTCGAGTTTTTTCCACTTTGACGACGCGCAATAGCGTCGCACTACACTCTTTCGCGTTACACCGTTTCGTTGTCGTCTTTCTTGCTTTTTCTCTTCTTCTCTCTTTCGTTGTGTTTTCTTGTTTATGCACTTGCGATGGAACTGACAAAATGAACGAAGGGTTTTCGAGTTATCGGTAAAAATCTGATTCGTTTATCTTTAGAATTCTGCTCCGTCTTATTATCTATCTCTTCCGACTAAGAAGATGAAAGAAGCTTTCGTTTGATTAACAAGATAATTTCTAATCCGAATAGACTGCGAATTTTCAGAATACAGATCAAAAAGTAAAAACGTTGTTTCACGTGGAAAGATATTTTCCACGTTTTCCCCAAACGAATCCGTTGACAAAGTGTTCGTAACTCTTTCATCTCGCAGTTCATTAACGAGTCATACATTTCCGAGTTGCGTCGCAAGTACGAGATATCACTGCGATACGCATCGCGCGTTGTCTTTCCCCGTGAGTTCTCCTCGGCTTCTTCCGCCGGCGCGTCCATTTCCAACCCTTTCTCTTTCACTCAGTTCACCGTCCTACTTTCTTCCTTCGCCAGACCGCGTCGCAGCGGCAGCCAAGCGGATTCGAGCATCGCGATACGTCTCTCCTCGCAGGGAACGCGCGTGCACTAATGCCACTGCCAGGCAGCCCGACGTTATCCAAAGTTACGCGCGTATCTCGGCGGCTCGCGAACGCTCTGCTGCGTCTCGTCGCTCGCCGGCAAGAAATCCACCCTACCGATTAACGAGATTTCGCGAATTTTACGCGAAAATTAGGCGCACGAGCATCACTCGTCGCGCGCTCGACTTGCTTTTTTTTTTTTTTAGAATTTCACGGCACGACGGCGCGATCTCTTTCGAGTTTCCCTCGAGTTTTCAATTGGCGCGCCGTCTTGACACTCGTGCCGAGAGAGCGTTCTCCGAGAGGGTGCGTTGAAATGTAACGCGCGGGCAAGGGACGTAATGCGCTTAGCGTTTGATATGAAATGTTAATAGACGAAGAGGCTCGAGATTATATCAAAGTTGTTGGAAACTACTGGTCGGAATGATGAAGAATTATTTTGTTTCAACTGTCTGGAACCTCAGTTCGCAGTAATATTCAGTCTCTATAATAAGGATCAACTCTATGTTTAAGAATAAAATATTTTATACAAACATATTTTGCAAACTAATTGTAAATTAAATGAAACGTTGGAAATCAAATTACGGAAAGAATAATATATTATTAACTACCTCAACTACAGATTGTAGTAATGTAGTAAAGTTGGGTACTCTTCACTTTGAAATTTTATACTTCCAAAAAAATGCAGAGAAATTTTTAAATAAATAAAACAAAAAGTAAAGTGTAGTAAAGGAAATAAACCACATAAACTTGAGTTCAGTGTCTCGTTTGATTGTTTCAGCGAGCCCTGAAAGGATCGAAATCTTCAATTGAGTGTTACGTAAAGAAGATGCTCCCTGAATCTTTGTAATTAATTTTTTCATATTACACAAACCTTGAAACAACTAAAATATAGGAAGAGGATATTTTAATCTACATAAATCAATATCAAATTTGCATGCGTTGCAAATACACAAGGACAATAAAAAAGCACGTGCATACATATTTATCAGTGTGTTTTCGAGAGGAAGATACACATATGTATATTTATTTAAGGTAAATATTTCGAGAGCTTTTAATTAGTATTCATAGAAAAATGTTTCGCAGCAAATGACGCAAACCACTTCATCATTCTCATTTTGTTGGAGAGCAAACGTATTTCGTGACATCCACTTCGTCCTGCTGAATTCACATCCCATCAAATTATCGAATATAAATTTGCGTAATAATAGTATCTACTGGTGACTGTCAAATTTCGTATCGCGTAAAATAAATTCGTTCGTATCGTAAATACTTTAGAATCTTCCTCAATGAGAATTTTATTCGCGTTGAAGATAATTTCGTTTTGAACGTCGAAATTAGCAAAGACAACGGCATTATACAAATCTAAACGTGTTATTCGATAATCCGGGCAATGTTTATCGTCAGATAATTTTACAATATTACACGTTCAAATATTAAAATTATCAATATCTTCATGTGTAATAATTTCATGCGACGTGTGGTATATTACTGTGTAAAATATATCGCCTTTTAAAGAAAAATAAGTCCTCCGTTCAACTAATCGTTTAATTTCAAAACCACGCAATTGTTTTCCGAGTAACTTTTCTTTTTTCATAGAATAAACAACCCACGACACATAACTGAACATCTTGCACGCACGTACGTTGCTTACAACTTTTAGAAATGTACGTTACTATTGACCAGCGGTATCCAAGTTTCCAATTATTCTGAATAAACACGAAGAGCAAGAACGGAAGAAAAATTCCGGTTACAAATATTGGAATACGACCACTATGAAAGCAAGAGTATACCTGTCTAAATATTCCGCGGTTCTACTATCCCCGGAAATACTACTTTTTATTTGCTCATCGATGTGCACGATCGTTTCAAATTGCACATTCGAATCGCGCGGATTTCATCGAATCCCCTGTTAAATTAAAACGTTCGTCACGTTTCTCGCAGGACCAGTTTTTATTGTCCTTTTCTTTCGATCGATTTTTATTAATATTATCGCCGACGTAATCTTTACAAACTAACAATTCAATTAAATTATTATTCGATACGTGAAAAATATGGCACCATTGGATCACAAACTAAAACGTCTCTCACTTCGAATTTATGCGTGAGGAATAAAAAAAGTTTCGCACAGACTCACGACTTTAAAGAGTATCGCAGTTCCATTGCAGGTAATACCGATACTATCAGAAAGATTTGCATTTCGTTATAAAAATCAGGAAAGAAAACTTGCTGAAAATACTCAGAGAGCTCATATCGTAAATTGTTAACTACGAGTAGTCGATGCGACTCGTAGTCGTACAGTATCTCGAATATCAATTATCACGCACGTGACTGAGAAAGGTGATAAATACTACTTCCAATTGCAAATGCCAAACAATAATTATTTTCTACTTTTCTAAACTCTCCGAACAACCCACCCAATAAGAAAAAAAAACAAAGATTTTCCTCACATTGAATTATTTCCCGTCCAAAGAGCATTTACGTCGAAAATCCGGCGAAAAAATGGCTCCCGGAAATTCGCCGGAATTTCTTCTCTCTATCTACTACTCGCGAACATGGCCCCTTTCGCAGGATTTAACGAGTAGAAACGCGAGAGCCCGGAGAGACCACGGCGACGGCGTTCCATCGAGTCGTCCGCGAGCAGCTCGAACAGGTAGAACAGGTCGGGGGAGGATCACGAAAACGTTGAACTGTCTCGCGTCTCTCCGCGAATTGGCGGAGTTCGTTACAGGAACGGGCCAGCAGCGTCTGGTTCTGCGACTTCGGACGGCCTCGCCATCGCGACGCGTCTACATTCCGACTTCATGCATACAAATTATGTGATTTGTGGGGGGATTCAGGACCTTTTGAAAGTTTCCAAGTCCGTCGGACGAGAAGAGGAGCGAACCGCAGAGGAGAGCCCCGTCGCCGGTCCTCTCCGAACGACAGAGTATCGCCGCTCGATCGCGTTAAATCGAACATCGAGGAGGGAACGAGGAACGAGAAACGAGAAAGTTTTTCGATCCCGGCCCCGCGTGCGCGCTGACTTAATTTCACCGTGGATTCGATTCCACGAAATTCTTCGCCCGCTGTGGCCTGTGCCGTGAAATTTGCTCGTTTCATCCGCGTCTGACGACGTCACGTCATACAGGTTCATGATTTAAAAAAGGTAATTAGTAATTAGATTACAATGGATTCTCCGAGGTTAAACGTCGTGGCGGACAAAGTTAAAAAAAGACGAGGATTCTAACTTATTTATTTATCATCTTTTCGCGTTTTATTTTGCAGTAGTACCCTTTGATATTTTTCTCTTGCTCAAACCACATTTTTCCAAAATATCTATCAGAATGGAAATTGTTACTACAATGATGAACCGCGAACGCGTCAATAAGCGTACAAGCGCAAAGTTGGAACAGAATTTTTATTTCCAAAGGGTACATCGTTTTTTAACAAGCAAAAATGTTCTCGCAAAAAAACGGCACGTAACATTTACAGCTAGACGATTCTTCGAGAGAGATATGGCAGCGCTAGAATTTATTTTATCTTTCTCATTGTTTTCCGTTTCAAGTATCGCGTTCTTTTTTCTTTTCTGTTCTTTTAGTACGCTCGCGTTGTTGTTTATCGGAAACATACGAGGAAAGCTGCAGCGAAAGTGGAGTGGAGATACACAACTTTCATTGCAGAGTGAATGTTGAAATGGAGGCGCTGTTGCGCTTACTCATATTCATGCTGGATAGAATTGTTGAACGAGAGTTAAAACGATATTTAATTCCGATATTTACGTTTATGGTTCGTCATCCGGTCGATTACTTTCAGTTTCACGTAGTTTTAACACGCTAGTTTTAACAAACTCTGACAAAACTCTGCCAGATATGTTTCTCCGTTTTATTCTTTAAGAAAACAATTTGGTTGCCCCGCCGATATTGATCGATGTTTCGAATTTACACCGACTGTTCACTGATCGCTTCAATTTCAGATGTTCGATTTAAAATTGTTAATTTTAAATAACCTGGACTTTCGTTGCTCGTTCCCAAATTAACGTTCCCCGCATTTTATTTGAACTTCCGTGCACGCGCCAGAGAACGGAGTGATCGTCTCAAAATATTTCACGCGGTGTAAGAAACAGCTGCGATGGAGAAAGTTCCATTCCGCGCTTCCAACTTCCTCTTAATCAATACAATCGTGTGGCGATCGTGTCTCGCGGCAGTGCGAACGGGAACTTCCAAGTATCTCGCGTAACGGCGAAGCTTCGAGTTACATTTCAAACGCGCGTTCTCCACGCGTTTCGCTGGGAATCTTTGGAACAAGAGCATCGCCGGTGGGACGCAGACAAAAGTAGGCGGGCGAAAAGTTGGCGGGTACCCCGTTTGTTAGTCGACACGGCGGTTCCCTCCAAGAATAATTACATCGCGAAATCAATGGAGCTCGCTCCCCCTCCCCTCTCCACCCCTCCTTCCCCACCGTGGAAGCGCGGCGTAGCTCCGTCGGCTCTCGTGTAGCGACGCGACGCGGTACCAACTAATCCCAGCCGCGGCTGCTTAACGCATGGAAATTAATAATGAGACAGAATGGAAATCCTGGAGCGATAAGCCCCGGATCTACATAACTCAGCTAGTGTGGATTATACAGGCGACGGCTGCGGTGCCGGTGCGAATTGAACGAACGATCGAGAAACAAACATGGAACCGGTTCATTTAATCCGCGCGCGAACGCGGCTCCCCCCTCCCCCTCTCTCTCGCTTAACTTGAAAATTTCTGCGCCGAAACCTACAACATCCTGACGCGGAAGCGCGGCAAATTAATTGCCTACTCGCGACAGACACCCGGGATATTGTGTTCCTGGGGAAATTTCTACGCGGTACACGCACGAATTATTTATTTCGCGTTAAACATAGAACCGCGGTCGTGGCTAAGTGCTTCTTTTCTTTATCGCTTCATATTCATTTTGAAATGTCCCCTAATTTTTGTGAGCAGTGTAGATCGAACGACTCAAAGGTGTAGCTGTACATGTGGTAGCTTTCGTTGACGAGAGCGACGAGTCGATTTTGATGAATTTAGAATTTGGAGGAAATAGATGTTGGATCGATCGTAATATTTTATTTAATTTGGAGGCGCATGTAATACACAAAATGTTCAAATGTTACAAATAAATTTTGTAATCACAGTACTGTAATTGTTTTATTGCTTTTAAACCGCATTTTACGTTCATTAATTAGATAATTGTAATACCTGGCAAATGAAAGAAATATCCATTCTGCAAAGAACAAATTTCAAGGATGTTTACACGTGAGCTGAACTTGAAATGCAAAATAACAGTGAAAATAAATAATGAATAAAAAAACTGCACGACTAATACCACAGTACGATTCGTCTCACTGAAAGGCTTAGAAGCAATTGTTCTGACTAGGAAATGAAGACGACTCTTTTGCCATAACATTTTATCGATACAAAACATTTGAATCGATACAAAACAAATTACGCGATCGCCACTCCTACTCGAAGTCTACTCCACGCCCCCTCGCGAATACCACGTGACTCAAATCAACCAATCGCTAATTTTCGTTGCATTAGCGTTGCACCCGATTTTCTGGGTTACTTTCGGTGATAAAAATTGCATTTTATGCACAAATAAGAATTTCTTGTTTCTTATATTTGAACATTTGAAATTTAGAGTCTCACGACTCTGACCGTAGACGTAAACCATCAACTTTAACAGAAGATTAAAATTCACCTGAATTAAAGATCACCAAATTTACGCGATGCAGCGCATAAATTCGACCTTAATCCAAAAATACTGGAAATACGAATTGCACGTTTGGAAATTTCGTCGCAATCGGTAGATTCTCCCCGTTCCCTCGTAATTCTCTTAATTTTACTCGTTTAACGAATCACGCAGCAAACAAGCTCCGAAGAGCGGCGTTATTATCGTTTCTTTTCTCATCGTTGGAGAAGCAAGAAGTGGCATTAGGCAAATAATAACGGTTCAATAAACCATTGCTCGTTCCTCCTTGAATCTCCGCAGACAGCTAAGGTCGCGTATCGCCGAGGTAAAGGACTCGCCAGGGCAAAGGAATTTCCGTATTCGCGTCACGTCGCCGCTCCTCTATACGTATGTATACTTGCTGCATACCGTTCGATTTAGTTGCGGCGCCGGTGTTGTCCCGCCGCCATCGATACAGCAACGAAAACACAAATAGACCGATTTATTCTGTTTATTGCGAGTATCGAGCATTAGCCGTGAAATTTAAAAAATCTATGAAAAATCGAGACGCGAGATCTCGTCATTTTTCTCGGGAGAAAAACACGATGGAACGAATATTCTACGAGAGGACAACAAGCGTCTGAAGTTATATAAAGTAAAGTATTGAATATTGAAATATTCAATATTCAATGAATTTCGAATATTATATTAATAAAAAATTCGCTACAAACAAAAAATTAATCGAATACTGAAGAAAAAGAAATGGATAAACATGATTGATTTTGTCGTGTCTGACACACGCGTCTGTATCTACTGTGACGAGCAACTTCATTTTCACATGCAAAAAGAACCATTTTGCTACTTCCAACTATTCGAATAATTTCGAAAAAAAGTGTTAATATGTTCCGAACCGCGAACAATAACTTTTAAACATATAACAATTTCATTCAAATCTTGCTCTTGATTCTTCAATCCTCGAAATGAAAACGAGGAATCATCCTCAAGATTAATCACAGTTAATCACAGATGTACTACTAATGAAGATTGTACTAAATCATCTATATAATTGCGTTTATGTTGCATCTACATCTATGTTAGTATATAGTTGGTAAATACACATATCTGTATTTACTCTACGTATCTATACATGTCTATCTGTGTCTGTACGCACGTGGCTGTATTCACTCTAGCTGACATTCTCGACGTTGTTTGCACTTCTGACGAATGTCGATAGTTATCTTTCCATTTTTCTCAATTAATCCGGTTGTGCCTTTATCGAGTACAGCGAATTCGATGTTGATCGCTTTGGTTTCGTTCGCAACGCGTGGTACACAGTTGTTCTTGTCTGTATCCTGTCAGATTAGCTCGCTCCTATCTGTGTCATGTCCACTGGTACCAATGTTACGTACACTATGTATCTTATATTTGCGAATTGTGTTTGTCTATTTTCTAACGAGTCTCTCGTACCTGTAATGCTTGGTAAACTTTATTATATTATATTATATTACTATTATTATATATTATTATATTATTATATATCGAATTCCGTGTTTCTAGAATTTCTAGTAATGCTCTTTATCGCAAGTCAGACATTTATGCATTTATTATTTCAGAAATTTTAAATTGCAAAAATATTACGTGAGTGAAAAAAACTTTTTACGTAGATTCTATCTTTCCGTTTTCAAATTTGTATTTAGAGAACTGACAACGTAACTAGATTCGTCAAATTTAACTTTATCTTACCAAACGTTTTATCAAACATATTAAAAAATATTCATAAACTGTTAAAAGTAAAATTTACAATTTATTATTATAATTATACATATATATACGTATTATATACAATACAGATCGAAGTTGACGATTTTAAATATATTTTCCAGAAAGTTAAATTAATTCACAGAAAGGAACACGAGCAAGCTGCTACACTCTGTTTTCCGACGTTCGCTTTTGCAAAAAGTGAACGAAATAAATTTTCAGACGCGGGATGCTCGCCGTTTGATGTTCGACTTTCCAGCATCGTGGCCGATCGATATTACTTGCATTTGACGAAGAAGAAAGTGAAACGGCGATACGCGCGAGAATAGCCGCAAAAGCTCTGATCTCACGAACGCTTAAGCGGCAAATGGCCCGAGCTTAATAGCGGCTCGTTTCCATTGGGCACTGGTAGTTGGTTAAACGCGCGTAGTTTCGACAGGAAAGCTCGAAAGCAAGAGCGCATGTAACGCGAGCTTCAGCCAGTTTGAATGCCGGAGATAACTAAACTGGTATCCTCGTCCGCGGATGAGTTCGGGGTTGAGAGAAACACCACTGGCTACCAGAGTTCCCGATTGTTGATCCAAAGGTTCTATCGCGTTACACACGTTACTTGCATTAACAATTAGCGCGGACACGCGTGTACGTTCCGTCAGTCACGTTACGACTTTTCTCAGTGACACTCGACATTTTACTTGACGTTTCTCGACGAGTAATAAATATAAAAAATTGTAACGACCCAGGCTGAATTCTTTTTGGTGAAATTGGACTCGTGAACACACAGACACGCGAAATCCACAATTCACTTGGCATTTGACACGTTTCTTTCTTGATAAGTATATAAATATAAAATTGGATATTTCATTTAGCTTTGGAGAGTATTAACCGGAGACGGAATTCTTTCTGGTGAAATTGAATTCGCATTATTATGCTCGTAATGAAAATGTGTTTCTCTGGATGATTTCTGAAAGATCGTATCACTGAGTTAGTTAATAGTTTTGCAAATCAAATTGAACGACTTTGAAATAACTGATTTGTTTCATTTGCAAAAACTGATTCTGTCTGCTTTGTGATAAAAGAAAGAACGTAATGTTCTCGACAGTTGATAAGCAAGTCTAATAAAAGACACACGTACTGATAAATCACAGATAAAAGACACACAGAATATGAAATTCTCAAGTTTGAATACTACTGCTGAAATTTTGTCGTCGTGACCAGAACTTCTATATTTACGAATATGCGATCAGAAACACCTAGCAAAAATGATCCAACACCAAGTGATCTACTCACGTAAGACGCGCTCTAAATTCCCTGCTATATATTTGCTCATCGCGAATCACTGTCCGAAGACAGTGATCATCAAATTCGAACGCAGCCAGTGCAATTCAAAAGACAAAAGACAAATTTTATGCCGTTATCGCGTTCCCAAATTTGAAAATATTCGCTCAAACGTCGATAAACGCGCTCGCGGCAGAAGTCTCGCAACGGGACTTATCGACTTCATGGTCGGTCAAAGTCGAGCCAGACGGAATGTTTGCCCGCGTTGACAACGGGCTGACAACTGTTAAGCGTCTGTGGCAGACAGTGCCGGGCTTCGATCGTGTTACGCGAAATTCAAAAGTGTCAATGATATACGCGTGTCGTTGACATACTTTTCGCCCAGTTTGATACACCTCGCCCGTTTTCATCGTACGCGCGCGATAGATGCACCGTCTGATCGATCGGTCTCGCGCTGGCCCATCCGCAACAATTTCCGCAAACTCCACGGATTTCCAAGAAGATACCCGGTTAAACGCAACGCTCCAGGCAACATGGACGACGTGGCTCGATTCGACAGAATTTCCGGCACGAGGTGAGTACGTCGTCGCGAGGCAAACCGATTCGTCACGATCGCGACCCTGTTATTATAGATCGAGAGGAACGATTCGACGCCGAATTTACAAATGATGCTTCTCGCGAAAGTTCGCGAAGAGTGCTTGACGGTGCGACGATAACGACGAGATTTTCCGATTGACACTCGATGAGAATTTGGTCGACTCGATCTTTCCGTTTTTGCAATTTTCTTCGGTGATAATTTTTGGAAGTTGCAAAAATTATTTCGGTTTTTTTGTTTAGGTTAGGTTCAGGTTAGGTTTGGTATTCGAATAAGCTGTTTGTAAAATTTCATCTGCTTCCTCGTCAATTTTGTTAATCTGAGTATTTATTAATATTTGTTCATTTTTTTTCTGTTAGTATTTATTTATCATAAAATTTATTAATACCGATAATTGTTCAAATACTAGAAAGTTCACTAACTTAATCCAAGTTGTCGTAGTCATTGATAATTCAACGGTGTCAATTGAAAATAGAGGTAAATTGTCATAAATTATATTTAATATTTCTATAATATTATACAAAATGAGTAAACATTCACAGTCTACCTCACAAAAAAAAAAAAAATTACAAAATTCTCCTCAATGATGACACTGAGAACGATTAAACTTAATTAATCACGTCTCGTCGATCGATGAAGTTAGGAATATTCGTACTATAAAAGAAAAAAAAAAAAAATACAAATCTTCAAGAGAATGTGACCTATTGTACATATGGTAAACAATTTTCATCTTCCCTTTTGTTCAAACAACAAACTCCTCGTTTATCCTCGTTTGATCAGACTCAATCTCCAACCATCAATCAAGATGAATTTAATTATCCCGCCAACAGAGACCATTGTCTCGTACGAGTTGGAAACAACGGGCGGGACTCTTTGGCGATCTCGTTAATGAACAGGTTGGAAAATTAGAATCTGCCAGGCCCTAGGCATGGCCGGGACCCATGGAAATGACCAACAGATCATATCGATCCGTTGTAATTCTTGAGAGAGCGCGCGAGCTTTGAAATTTGTGCGGTGCCCCGCGGGAATGCGGATCTATTTGGATCGCTAATTTCGCCAGTTAATTTTAGGGAGGCTAACCATAGTAATGGAGTTTGCGGTGCGGTCCAAGCTTCTCATCCGTTATCGATAACGTCGATGGCTGAACTCCGTGAATGTCAGAGGGAATTGGACGTGTACCGAACACGTTTGAAATTCCTATGGAAAGTTCACGGGTACCGTTTGGCGTTCCTAGCGAACAACCGGCTACTTCCGACCAAACCGGTCAAGAACTCTTCAACGTTTCCGTGCCAAGAACGTACGATTCGCCTCGACGTCGTGAATCGATGAACTTTCCGTCTGAGATACTTGATTGTTCGCGAAATGCCGTGGCGTTTGGATCCGATATCTACCGTTGTTGAAGATAAAAAAAAACCGTGGTCAAAATTAAGTTTGAAGGCAGACAACGCGATTGAGTCAGTCCCAATCATCAAGCGAACGCGACTCTGATTTGGTTATTAGAATCTGTCTTAAGACTTAAAAGAACTAAAAGAATTTTGACAATTTTTAAGAGTGGAAGGAACCTTGACTTTTGACTTTTAAGGCCGAAGAATTTTAAACAGCACGGTGTTTTTCAGTGTCGCGTTGAATTGAAAGTTTTTATGTTATATCGAATATATATTGTCACTGAAAGTGATTTTAGCGGGCCTCTTCAGGTGCAACGCTGATGCAACGAAAATTAGCGATTGGTTGATTTGGGTTACGTGATTCGTGAGGGGGCGTGGCGTAGAGATATTGGAAATCGCAATACTATATTGTAACATCTTTTTCTTAGTCGAACTATTCTAAATTAAAGTGAATATTTCACCCTGATATACTATTTTTATTTTAGATATCAGCAAATATTAAATTCAATAATAAATACAAAGTAGAGTCCACATTGCAACAATTACAAAGAACATTGCGACGATAACATTGAAACAAAATAATAATTCACGTACGGTGAAATTCTATTTACGCTTTCAAGCAATTAAAATTTATTCCATCGTTTTTTAAAATTCTAAATAGTCGGAAGAAGATCCGCCGGAAAATGAAGAATTTCTAAATCATTCAGTTCGCAATCGGAACTGATCGAATGTTAAAGTTTCGCGCGACTGAACGTTTAGAAAGAAAAAATCCTGAAAAATCCTGTCGTACGCCAAGGATATATGGAAATGAACGAAGAGGGGAAAAAGGAGGAAAAACAATAATCACTTTTGAAATTCGTTGCGTTTCCCATTATTTTTCATGCGGACGGGCTAATCACGCGACGTTTGAAAACAGAGCTGCACTTCCGTATTGCACCGCCGCGGCGGAATAAACGAGCGATTCGAGCCGCGAAATTAAAATCTTTTCCCGAATTCCTTTCTCGGTTATTCCGTCCCCGCGGAGTCGCGTAATGAGCTTTTTGCTGCGCGCCGCGATCCTGTTATTACCAAGTCGAAAATAATCGCGAGTAATACGCGATGTCACGAACGACGTTGGCGGCCAACGACGTTCAGCGTTCGATTTTTCTACTTCCAAATAAAATAAAACTGATTTGATTGACATTTTTCTTTTTCAATTCCGCGTTCAAAGCGAAAACGAAACGAGTTTTTACGGGCCAAGAAAATTATCGCGATACATTGAATTTGCGTGAATTGTTTCGCTTTTTAACGACGTGGTTGGATTAAATTCAGTTTATAAGTTTATACGTACGACGGTAGTCCTGTTTGTCGTGAGTGCAAAACGGTGCGAAAATTTTAAATCGTCAGAAAACATTTTCATAGGTGTGTGATAACGAATTTTTCAATATTCTCTGTCGTGGTTTCCCTTGTCAATAAGCAGATTGTTAAGTAAAACGTCCAAGAAATATTACAAAGCAGAAGCCTCAAGTTTCGCATTTTACGAAAATTATCAAACATGCAGCAAAAAGGGAAATCAGGAATATAGGAATAAAACGTTTGAGATTCTTAAAAACAGAATGACAAAATAGACAGCAGTGAATGAATTCGTTGAAAAAAATAAGCGACTGCTACTATCGAGAGAACGATTAACAACGCCAAAGAGAATTGTTGACGTACATTCGTCTGAAAATACTTCTAAGCGAAAACCGACCGGAAGAGAAGAAAAGTCTAGCGTCTCTCGTCGTCCTGATCGTTCCGTTGCATCCTCCTGAAACCCGTGCGAACGTTTCGTGACACGGTTGCGAGCATGGTCACGTCTGACACTTCCTAGACGGATCTTTCCTCCGTCAACGATTCTTCCCGCTATATTTCCCGCGAAAGTCGCGAGCGGAAATATAAGTCACGCTTGTACCAGAGATGTCACACATACGCGCGTCGCTTTTTACCCGGCTGCCCGAGTGACGATTAATGAATTTCCTCGTGAGATTGTATCTTTTCAATCGACGCGCTGCACCGCTGATACAGCGATCGTAGCCGAGTGAATCTGTCGTTTCCGAAAGAAACCAATTACTAACTAATTCGAAGCGCACGGCGCAGCGTAGTACTTCGAAGGTTTGAACTGTTAAATCCTCGGACTCGAAATTTTAAGATCGTCGAAATTGGATATTTGGATGGGTGAGAGCTACGGTGAGAAATTGAAGAAATTTAAGATTAAATTGAAAATTTAAAAAATTAAATTCGAAATAAAGTAAATCTAAAATCAGAAGCTTAACTTGACACACTTCCATGTTAAACTTAGAAATTTAAGAAATAAAATCGGATAGTTAGTATTAAAATTTCAAGATTAAACGTAGAATTTTCGATTTCTGTTTAAAAGTAATTCGTTAAAAATTAAAAATCGACATCCAAGAGTGTAAAATTAGAAATCTACAAATACGTTCGGTTAATTATTAAATCGCAAGTTGTCACAATTTTCTCCTTATATCAGATGAAATCGTTTTGTCAACGTGGCACACTCGGCCACGACGTGTGCTCGTCTTCAAATTCGGACGTGGTCGTAGTTTACGCGAGTTCGTTCAACTTCTCGACTGACCTCGAACTGTTTTAAATCCAGATTACACAAGTCGTTATGCCTCCACTCCAGAAGTTTCTCCTCCGAGTGAGTGAAGAAGCAGTACTTCTCAAAGTAGATTAATTTTAACCTGACACGTTATCCTCGTTAATTCACTTTGAAATACCACACACTTGCTGACCATTTCGTGCAACGCACCGCAGATATCGAAAACGAACGCTTCCCCGCAGAAAAAATGAACTTAAAAGCGAAAAGCGAAAAACTAATACGAGAAAGTTAAAAATATTTACGCTAACTGAGAGTATCTAATTATGGCATCTCGGGCCATAATTAGATAATTGGAAAAGGAAAGAAATAAATTTTATTACAACATTTTTATAATTGTTTAACTGGTTACGAATCAATCTATTAAATTATATTACATTTTTATATTATATTCGACAATATTGTCAATTGCTCGGCTAATTTAATGATTCTCAAATACACGTAAACGTACTCGGTACGTCGACGTTTCATTCAGGAAACGAAAAAAATAAATTCGCAATCGAATAGAACTGCACGTCATTTCATTATCCGGTTAAATTGCTTCGCTGATTTAATGATTCTTAATTACACGCTGATCGTATTAGCCACGCGATATCGTTCGAACGAGTTTCGCCAATTAAAAGTGTTTGTTGGATTTTGATTAACGATAGGAATTCTCTACGCTGTTTTTTTTTTTCTTTTCTCAGCGATTTCATTTCATTGTGTTACAACGTTTCTTTCCGTTTCCCTTTTCACCATCGATCGGCCTTTGAACGTTTCGCCATTGAACATTGTGAAATAATTTCCTGCTTGACTGCACACTTTGATAGTTCATCGTATAATCTTCAGCACGTAAGTCGTTGCATCAAGAATGCTTTGAATGCTATGTTAAATCGATTAGTTCAAGTGAGAGTCCGCATCGCCCGTCATGTTTTATTTATCGTTCAAGCACGATATATACAGGTATAGAGAAACTGCAGTACGATTCTCACTGAAAGGCCTAGAAGCAACTGGTATGACTAGGAAGTGAAGACTTTTTTGCCATAAAATTTTATCGATACGCAAACATTTGAATCGATAGAAAACAAATTACAGGCGCGATCGCTCAGTAACCGGACAACGCCACTCCTACTCGAGGTCTATCCCACGCCCCCTCACGAATCACGTGACCCAAATCAACCAATCGCTAATTTTCGTTGCATTAGCGTTGCACCTAAAAATCACTTTCAGTGATAAAATATATGTATGCGTGTCTTCGAAGATCTGAGAGGAGTGAAATTCTCGAACAATTGCTACAAGTGTCGAACATAAAAATTTTTAAACTTTAAATTATTAAGTGACTTTTATAAATTAGATTAAGAATCGGTCATTGCAATATTTGAACTGGTGTTTGCACATCAGAATGTGCAATTACACAGTTTAAATACTCACGTTTCCAACATTCCTAATTATTTGAAATACAATCGTTAATGGAATCTGTACGACATCACACAAAAGAATAGAATATAATCTGTAAATTGATTAATGAATACGTTCAGCAATTGTGCGGTAGTGAAAATTCATTAATATTTATCGAGTGTAAATTCCACGTATCGGAAATGAAGATGTAAATTATAACATTTGCGAGATTAATTATCGCAAACTACAATTTGTTTCAATCATACAATTGCAACGATCCGCAAAATTTGACAATTTCCATGAATCATTTTTTTTTTCTAATTCTATTGTAACAATTTCTTTTGCTACATATTTAATTACGTACGATATTAGCCACTCCAAAAAGTTTCTTGAAAATTATCAAATTCTGCCACGTTCTGCAACCGCCGATAAAATTCGAAAAAGCAAAACCTTCGTAAAGAGTATAGAATACTTCGAAAGATTAGAAAGTTTCGGCGAGCATCGCGCGCGTTTAAAGGATGAGACGAAGGTATTTAGAACACGGGTCGAATTCGAAATGCGACGAGGCTAACGGTTCCTCGGTGGCTCGGAGAGGAGAGTGTCCGGAGAGGTTGACGACTCGTTGGAACCACCTCGTGCAACCACTCGAACACATATAGCCATCAGGTTCTATTTAGTTGGCGTGATCCATCGAAATATCACGGTTTTGCCGGGTACCGATCGAGATGTACGTACCGTTCGCGTGACAACACGCTCTTTTTCCAAACGACGACGCGAAACACGACGAGCCGAGTTCCGTGCGATTTAAGCGGAAACGTTTCGTTGAAAAAAAAAGAAAAAAAAATCCTCTCGTCGACGAAGCCCCGGAAATCAGGAGAGTGTAGCTTTAACGACAAACGATCGACGGCGAAGGTGTCCCTCCGTGTTACGATCTCTCGGAACTGCATTTAGAAAGTTCTCCTGGAGGTCAACTTTCACCGTTCGAAACCCGTTCCGCGAACGAAGATGCGCCACGGATGGGAAAAAGCGTCGAGTCGCGTTTATAGAAATATACCGTTTCGGTAACGAGTGTCGCGAGACGATCCTTTTAATAAACTTCTCACTCTTTGTTCCATTTTATCAGTTTGTTCTCCTTCCAATTCAGGGATGTAACCCCATTTATGTTAACAAACTGGGTCGTTTCTTACTCAAGGATTTCTGAACGATAACAGAGGCGATAATTAAGAGAAATTGCAAATGGATCTTGCACTACAAATTTTTTCACTCTAACGTTCTGAACGTTGCCAAACGTAGCTAAACTTCCAATGTCCATCCTCAAGTGGCTGCATACGTGAAACTGAGTTTCTCGATTCGCCCGTATCTGCGAGGAGAGCAAGAAATTTTTCTTCTGTGACTAATAGTTCTATTGAAATTCTTACAATGTGCTGGATTTCTATCATATTGTGCACGACCTCGTTAACTGACCTAGAACGTTATTGTTTCAAAATGCGTGCCCATTGTATCGCACGTACCATCTCGCGTTTTACGAGTCGTTAATGCCATAGAGAGTTTGTTTGCAAACGCGGCGTAATTATTTCAAATAAACGACGGATAAACAGGTGAGGAATATTCGACATTCGTCGTCAAAGAGTATAATTTAACTTAAAGTTTTGGTGCGGTAATGTTTGAAGTTTCGCGAAAATACACAATGCCATTGACTAATTAGAACAGATCGGGAAATCAATGCTTTCTTTCGTGTCCCATGTTTTGGGAGTAACTTGAATCCGAGGTAGAGAATGTAAAATCCGAAAATAACGAACTGTAGACCTACAAAATATGGGACAAGAAAAGCATTGGTTCGGCTCTAGCCTAGTTAGTCAGTGGTAGTACCCAAGATGGTTTCATCTACGATGAACTGCACCATTCTAGATGTGCTATATCGGAGGATGCACTTAGCTCCTTTCACCATAAGGTTCTCCGAAACTACCATACGCATCACCCACCAGGAGTACACTTTTAAATTTGCCGAGGAACATCGACAAACTTGACACAACGCATCTAAATATAAATAACAAACGGAAGACATTTCTTAAAATAATTCTCCTGTCGACTGTGATTTGGAATTTGTGGTAATTCACTCGTTGGAGACACTGGAATTGAGAATTAAATCTATAATTTATTATTAAAACTTTTAATTTAATTTAATTTTGTCACTGTTTATTCAATTACAGATACTAATTCATTTGATTAAATTTTATTACTGTTATTATTGTTGTTCCATCGCGAACATGAACATGATAATGCAAGTATAAAATAAAGTTTACAAAAAATTAATATAAGATTTTACATGACAAACGATCGGAAATTTCAAATCTAATTGTTTATGGTATTTCAATAGATTTGTAGCATTTCTCAATGCATCTAATATTTCGAAAAATATGCACGATGACAACAGTTTCGGACATTGTCGAGATTCGACGCAAAGAACAGATAAAAACCAAGCAACGAAACATTTCCAAATACCTCTTGATCTCTTTCAAAGCTTCATACTACATGTTTCTTTACAAAAGAAATACGTTTGTTTCTGGTTTTTATCACAGATACAATTGGCAACAAAGATTTATAGAGATTTGGACTTAATACGTGCAAAATAAATCCATGTATCGAACACCTATAAATATGCTAGTACGTACATCGGATATTTCCTACCAATTAATTTTTTCAAAATTGCTATAGACTTTATGTAAACTCATAGATATTTTTCGCAGAAAGCAACAACTCTAATTCTTTCGCGTTTAAAAAATTTTCCTTCCTCTTTCATTCTCTTTTAAATATAAAAAAAATATATGTATTGGAAATGCTTAATTTCAAATACTCTAAAATATCTTTTGTCGTGACATTGTGTCGTTGCTTTGTTAACTTTCCAAAGTATTTTTATGAACGTAACATAAATAGAAAACTTTAATTAAAAATGTATCATCATTTAATATTTCACTTTCGACATTTTATTCATCATCGCACGAATGCATCAAAGTCTATTTATGAGTTATTTCTAAAAGACTCGTATCCACGAAAATCTATCGAAATTATTATATCAACTGTACATCAAGTAACGTCGAGATTAAAAAATCTGCAAAAATATATTCATCGCGATACTTGTTATTCAAGTAAATAAAAACAGCAATAATCCCACCCTTCCCCATTAAAAAGTATCGGTGGAATCACAGAAAAATGTCGTTTCTAAACTCGTCTCAGCAAATTGAACAAAAGTTCGAGAGTCGCGCGAGGATTAATTAGCATCGCCAGGTGCTCGTTAGCAAGAACGATCGACAGAGATCGCCGAGATCGTAATTAGGCGATGCATTCGATCACGTTTCGATTTTCGTGAGCGTTTCGTGTCCACTCTCTCTCTCTCTCTCTCTCTCTCTCTCTCTCTCTCTCTCTCTCTTTTTCTCTCTGCTCTCCTCGCAGATTTTCACGTGCGTGACACGACGAGGGGTAATATTGAATAGGAAATACGCGCAAAAGGAATCAAAGACAGGTTCCCCACTGCCGGGAACATCAAGTGGTCGCATCGTCGCGGCTTTTTCAGCGACAAAAATCACCCGCCACCGTTCGTTCGTTCGTTTCTCTCCCCCCTCGTTTTTCCTTCTTTTTTCTACTTTTCTTCCTCCCCTCCCTCTCTTTTTTTCTTTTTCCGCCCTCTATTTTCATCTCCCACGTACTCGTCGCGTATTTCAACGTTTTCATCCATGTCAATCGGGACCGCGGAACGACAGACAGACAGCGCGTAATCATCGGAGCAGCCCCCAGCCCCCCAATAAACCGGTTAGAGGGACGCTTTTAAAATCCGATACGACCGAAATATTATTTTTGCGGCGTGCGACGCGCGGCTCTGTTTCGTTGCTGTTCGAGCGGGAGCGTCTACTAGGAGCCGCCTAGAACGCAAATATTTACGCGCGAAATGAAATGCAAATTTTCGTTTATCGCGACGGCGAGGGATAATTGGTCCGAGGGAAGGGAAAAAATTTTTTTTGCGCGTGATATTTATCACGACGGTCCAGCGAGCCGACGCGAGCACGACTTGACGGAATAACGATTATTCCGGGAGTCGATTGCACCTGGCAATTCGACGTCGCCGACGGTGCGTAGCTGTTGTTGCGTCTGTTTTGTTGTTCGTTCGTTTTCCTTTTTTTCTTCGCTTCTTTTTCTGCGAGGTTCGCGAGATCGAAATACAATAACGACGGACACGAAAAGGTTTTAGAGACAACGAGAGATAATTTTGTAGAATTACGAACAGGTGTATCGGAACAGACGGAAAGATCCACATCCTTTCAAGTTTCAAAATTCTCATCAATGAGAGTACATGTAGTTTCACCGTAAATGAATCTCGTTTCGGCTATTTTTCGCGACGTTCTCCTTTGTTTGAACAGCTTTCCCTTTTAGTCGCCTTTTACGACACGCAGGGACTACGTTGGGTCTATTCTACTCCCGAACCCACGGGGAATTATCGTCATTATTTTCCAGCTCAACGATCCAATTCAAATTTCGATACTTTATAAAATATAAAATATTAATAAAAAACTGCACGACTTGTACCCCAGTACGATTCGTCTCGAAACGAAGGCGACTCTTTTGCCACGAAATTCTATCGATACGCAAACATTTGAATCGATAGAAAACAAATTACAGGCGCGATCGCTCGGTACCAGACAACGCCACTCCTACTCGAGGTCTACACCACGCCCCCTCGCGAATCACGCGACCGAAATCAACCAATCGCTAATTTTCGTTGCATCAGCGTTGCATCTGAAGAGGTGCCCGATTTTCTGGATTACCTTCGCTTACATAAAATCACTTTCAGTGGTAAAATGTCTATGACACGGGGAATTGATCAAAGTAGCATATTTGATACGTCATTGGCAACATATGCTTGTTACTTAAACGATGTACGAGTTGATAGTTTCTACAATATGAAAGACAAATATTTGTCAATGACAACGGATTGAAAAGTTTGGGAGCCAATATTGAATCGCGGCGAAGATATTGAAACTGGTTTATTCGCGCGGGTTTGTATTGAAAATACGTGTACACGGTATTAGAGTATATTGCTCCGTTTCCATTTGGGACGAACAGACAGCTAATCGGCATTAAACACGTCACAGCACGAACATCAGTGATTGAAATTATGATAACAGTCTCTACGTTCGTAGAAATCGATAAAACTTTCAATTTTTTAAATCGTGGGATAATGAAACTTTTAATAAACTGATAATGTCGAGATGATAATGAAATTTTTGAGATTACTGATATTTTCTCGAAATACCTTTATACACTGATGTATTAATTTCAGACATTTCCTGTGATGTCTTCTGACGTATACAATTTAAAAATTTATTCAAGGGAAACGAAAGTTTTGTTTGGTGAAAGTCAAAAATAGAGTTCGTATATTATTTGTAAAGTACTAGTATGTAATATTATTATCGCGTCAGTATGCACGTAATAAAATTGTGGAACTCTGAACAAAAAGCTACGAAACTAGAACATTAATAAATTTTCCAAGTACCATCAAACACGATGAATATTCAAGTTCCTGGAACTGTAGAAATGAACAAATAACACCACGAACAGATTCGAATTTTAACGAAGAGAAAATTCGCAACACACTTCACAAAGTCGTCGGAGCCGGCTCTGTTAAATAAATATCGCGTCGTCCCGTCTATCTAATAAGCACTTGCCACAATTAGAATCGCCAGATCATGCCGGCAGAAACGGCGTGAGAGTTTCTTGCGTACGACAGAGATGCGGACAATAATGCGATTTCACAACTCTCTCCACCTGCTTTTTCGAGAGGTCAGTGATCTACAATCCGACGCGCAAGGCCGGCCCGCATCTGTGCACGTGACCCGCCACCATCCGCGCTCTAAATCGCGAATAATTTCCTCTCGGTTTGCCAGCAATGTTCGACGACCGACAGATAACCACGAAGAACGAGAACTTTTTCAAATACGTGCTGCGAAAGGAAGAGGAACAGAGAAAGTTGTGGAAAAAATTCGTCTTTTATTAGCACATATGTCCATGTGTAACGGAGCAGTAAGAAAGATGATTAATTATCTACCGATGTTAATGAAAATACGGTAATGAGAAAGATAATTATAAAATATTTAACAATTAGAAATAAAGCATTACGCATGTACAGAATAATATCATTGAAATATGCATTTGCTGTAGAAAGGTAGAATAAATAAAAATGACACGCATATAGTCGAAGCTCTTTTTGTGAGATATATGTACATGTACATTAGAAAAGAAAACGAAATGAACAAAACTGTACATTTTGACATCGACGAAGAGAACAGAAAAGAAGTTGTCGATTGACGTGCGAAACACAGCCGATGAAAATCGTACGAACTCACGGATCGATTCAATTCAGAAAGAAGCAAAAAACAAAAAAAAAATGAGAACATTACGAGCAAAGTTTTAGTTAAAAATTGCGCAAATATTCGAGAATGAAACAAAGATTGCTGCGTAAAAATAAAAATATTAACGATTTACATATTCGATGCAAAATGGAAACCACACAGATTCACCGATCGATCCAACGAATAATTAAAAGAAGAAGCAAAAAAGAGGAAAGAAAAGCAAAGAAAATGGAAACGTTACAAACGTTAGAAACGTTTTGCTTCAGAATTTGCGACAAATATTTGGCAACGTTTTCAGGGGGTGAATAAAACTCGTTCTCGCGACGGTGAGGATTTCAAACTTTTTTTTTAATCAGAAAACTTTCAGACGACGCGGAGCTGCGATGACGGTTTAATTGCGCGCGGCTGCCGCAAGTTCCGGCAAACAATATAAAATGGAGGAAACGCGATATGTACATGAAGATTTTTATTAAAAAACCGGACGTGCTGCTGGTGTAACCATCCGCGTGGACGAAAACGAAAATACGTTATTACACGCGGTGTCGCGTAGATTTTTGACGGAGTGAAAAACTTTAACAGCGCGTCTCGTGATAATTCGAGTCTACGAGATCTCCTACGAGTGGGAAAGAGGAGAAAAACGCGACGTATGGAGGGAACGGTTTGGACAGGAACAGGGATCCCCACTTTTGAAATGCAGACTTTTCTACTAGAGCTATTAATTTCTTTGATTCAATTCTTCTTTTTATCGACACGAAGGTGTTGTTTCTCGACGCTCTTAAAATATAATTCCAATGAGAATTGGCGGCTATAAATTTCGAACGATAGAGAAATTCACCAAATCCTAAATAAGAAAAATTGCACGTTAGAAGTATTTCCAGGAAAATGAGGAAAAACAAAAAATTTGCTCTTGTCCGTTTCAAAGAACTTCTACTGCTCTCTAAATCACTTTATCGCGAATTTTATCGCTGCGATATTCACCTCAGTGGAATATGATTCATTCAGTGTGATGATCAATTCCATTGTTAATAAATAAGTTACCTTCTGTCTTAATCATCATCAGCCTCGATTGAAACAGTTGATTGACGACGTTCGACATCAGAGAATCATCGTCAGATTTCTATGCTTCGTCTTGCATGTTGCAAGAAAGTGCGAGGAAGGAAAGTAGATACGAGAAAGTAACGACTCCATTGTACACTGACAGTAACGATTCCACGGATAAACAAACGCATTGTAAATCTAATATGCAAACCGCACGAGCACGCGAGTCGCGCGAAGCACGGTTTCTGAATTATCGAACGCGGTGTTTGAATTAATGCACCAATTATAACTTCGATAAATATTGGGAACGTTACGTATCGCAACATTTTGCGCGGTTTAATTAATTAATTGCAAGGAATCATTAACCCGTATGCTTGCCAATTACGATTGTTTCGATTTGTTGCTTTACTTTAATCGTCTCTGAAAATAACAATATCGCGCGTGCACTTGCGTTTGTAGTTATTGCCGAGGGAATTTATAGTAGGAGGCGCGGTAATTAATTCGAATGATCAAAGAAGCAATTAAACGGTTGCGCATTACAAAGTGATGCGAACGAGGGAAAGGACCGTAAGAATGTTGGAACCCACAATTTGAATGTCACCGAAAAATCTCCGTGCGAGTTAGGTGCAAAAATCACGAAAGTTTATTGCGGATATGTAAATCGAAATTTGAAAATAAATGAGAAGAGAAAACAGTAAAAATTAATAGATGGAAGGTTCCTTACAAAGAGCAGGAATTTGAACTCTACACACGTATATATATATATATATTCTTATTTTTAAATAGAAATATTATAATTTCCTCCAACATTTTCTCTCATCTTTCAATCTTTCCTCCCTCAAATTTAACCGAGGTTTTATCGAAATCCATTGAGCAAACAATATTCTCTCGTTTGCAAACAAAGTTATTCGATTATCCAAACAACGTATTCGTGATTAATTCAAACATCTAATCAAGGTTCCATCGTAATAAATAGTCTACAAAAATGTAAGGGTTTTGTACACAGAATATCCAAATATTATAACGTGCGTTTAATAAATGAAAAAAATGTTCCACTCTCTCATTTTTATACTTCACATTCATCGGTATAATCTGACGTAAAGAAAGAAGAAGATTGCGAATATTTATGCATTTCCAGAAACTTCAAAAATCCAAGATACAAAGAGCGTCTGCAACATTCAGCGTACAAGCAGAATAAATTTCTGCCCGGAACAGATTTCCTCGGTCGCGTTTGTCAAAATATGAAATTGCACGAGGTCTGATAATACGCGAGACGAGGAAGAACGAAAAAGAGGAAGCGAAGATCCCTTCAGTGCTCGATGGCCAGTGCGAGAACGGCCGCGTTAATAAACTAGCTACGTACTCGGTGTTATTAACGCTGTTCAGCGACGCCCCGGGGCCACTTGAACCGTAATTACAGGTAAAATCGAACAATACGCGGATCGGTCGGAGGTTCGGCAACCGCTTCGATTATACGCTAACAGCGTCGCGCATTTCCGAGGCAATTAAATGCGCGCCTAGCAAAATGTCGTTAATATTAAATTAGATCTCGCGTCGCGCGAACACGCGTAAATTACCAGATTAAACTAAACGTTAAATTAACGTTAAATTAATTGATCCGTGCCTGCCGACTCCCGACGACGTTCCAATTAATTGTCAAAATATCGGCACGCAGAGTCAAAGATCGCGGTCAGGAGATAAAGGCAACGTAGCCTAGGATAAGGCAAAGTGATAAAAAAACTGCACGACTTGTACTCCAGTACGATTCGTCTCATTGAAAGGCGCAGAAGCAAACGAAGACGATTTTTTTTTGCCATAAAATTTTATCGATACGCAAACGTTTGAACGGATAGAAAACAAATTACAGGCGCGATCGCTCAGTAGCAGACAACGCTCGCGAGTCACGTGACCCAAATCAACCAATCGCTAATTTTCGTTGCATCAGCGTTGCACCCTGCTAAAATCGCTCTCAGCGATAAAAGCAATTTCGTCAGAAATATCACATCGTCAAACTTTATCAAACCGCCAACGTACGAAATCGAACTCCAAAGGAACGACTTCTCCCTTTCGCCAGTAAACCCAAAAACCCACAAAGGGAAGCAACGCGAGCGAAAGAAGAAAAAAAGAAAAGGAAGAAGCAAGTACACGTTTCACGAGTTCTAATGGGCACTCCGAGAGGGGTGGCCGCGCTTCGCGAAAGAGGGATTCGTTGTAACCGGGCAGCGGGAAGTGGTCGAAGACGCTCGGCCCCGGCGTCTCGGTGAGAGATTTATTTTCAATCGGGCAACGCGGCGACTCGTGGAAAAGCGCGCGCTCGTGTGTTGTCAAAAAAGCCCAGCTCGCGGTGGGATACGTGCTCGCGGCGAGAAAGAGCGGCACTCGCCCACGTGGGCCAATTTTCTTCCGACAATATTGACCTTTGCCTGTGCTCCGGCCGGATATCGGGGGGCCAAAAATTCCTCTGGATTTCACCCGTCGCCCGGAGACGGAACAATGTAGATACCGGACGAGTGGCTAATCCCGGATGTTCGACGCGAAGACTCGATTACACTGCGGATTTATCGGGCCGGAGGGGGAGGGGTGGCGGTTGGGAGGCATTGAGTGCTCCGAGCTCCCCTCTCGAACGACGCTTCGACGAGGAAATCGAGATTTATATTCCGCTCGCGAGCCATCTCCATTCTCCCCTCCGTTCGGGGAGAGGAAAATTCTTTCGTCGCTCGCTGCGCCATCGACTCCCTCCTTTCTCCCTATTTTCTTTTCATCGGGGGAAAAAAATTAAGAGCTACACGCGAGCGCCGGTGAAAGGAGCTACGTACAGCTGATTTGACCGGGGATCGACAAGGATTTTTTGTTTTCTCGGTTTGGTCCGATGACGATATACTGTCTCACTGTTGGGAAAATCTCGGTTGGATAGAGAGAAGCAGAACTTGAATCAGAGGGCAATAAGGATTACGGTTTTGTGGACAAGCTCGATATTAATTGTACATTATTTTACAGTAGATTTCAGAATGGAGGAAGTATACACTGTCTTTGAAATGTAGATACGCGCCACTAGTTACGAAAACCGTACTTGAATTGAACTTTAGTTCGCACGTAACGATGTTAACGACGTTATCTGTGCATAATGCTGTCTTTCTTTGTCTCCTCTCTCCCTCTCTCAAGAAAATCATCTTTCACCATTCCTATTAAAAGCTCATCTCGGCACGCAAACTCTCAAAGACGCCAAACTTCGTTCGCGCGCGAGATAAGGAAATTATTTTCGGTCGATGCAGATTGCCCTGTAATACGGAAGTTGGAAGGCGAGGACGGATGCAAAGGGCCGCGACGGTCAATAAACTGAATTAAAATAGCTCCGGAAATTACACATCCGAGGATGTCCGACGATGAAACGTTCTGTCCGTCTGGCTGCAACGCAAACCTCGCGAGCCTACAATTTCTTGCTTATCTATTTGATGGGCAGACCCTGCTCAGACTTTGTATCTCCAGCGTTATCAAAGAGCGTTTATGACGTTTGAAATAATTGGATTCTACGGAGGAACTGTTTTCGAGGAGAATTTCATACGACGGCGAAAAGTGCTTTCTTCTTACAACTCTTTTCAATTAATTTCTACTCGCTCATGAAGCGTGATTTCTGATTTTGTTAAATTGAATATTGTTTATTGAATTGTTAAATCAAATTACATATTAATAATAATTCCTGTAGCATTATCGTAATGTTAAGAGGAGGAATGAGAAAATTCTTTCGACGAGAAAACAGACAATAACTTGAAATTGGCAATTAATTTATTGTCTTTGACGTAACGTTGATGATCGAAATAGATTGAAGTAATCGACTGAATCTAAAATAATATTAAACAGTGATGGCATGGTGTAACAAATGGCAACAAAAGTGTGACCTGATTTTAAAAATAGAAATCTACTGCGCGAATATGAAGCGTTCCTTTGAATTTTTCAGGACATCGACTTGCCGATCTATTTCCGATCGGACCGCTATCGACAGATATTTCGAACTCTCGGAGTCCGATTGAAAATCTTTAACAGCGACCGTATTTTCTTGTTTTTTTTAAATATAGGTGCAAAACTGGGACGAGCTTAAAATTACGCGACGTGAAAGTTTGCAACAGCTATTGTTTATAAAATATTTATTTTCAAAATAATTCGCACATCGACGTCAAATACTCCCTAGGCGAGCAATATTTATAAAACAACACACATGTCGCTCGTAGAATATTATTTCAATATAAAAATCGAACGAAAATACCAATCATTGAAACGCAATACCGTCCGGAAATATTCGAACGTTTATTTATTTTTTAATAAAAGGTGCTTTAATCACGAATAAATCGAACTCCGACGATTTATGTGTATCGCTGAACTGTGAATTTTTGTGCGTACTTTTCATTGAACGTAACTAAAGAAATGGAAAACTAAATCGGAATTTTTTCCGATTATTAATAAATATAGAATATTTTAAACGTTGCGTACGTTTTTGCATATTCTGTGTACATTTGGGTCCGTTCAAATTCCCCTCGCCGAATATTTATTATTAACTCGCATACTTCGATTAAATTAAGAAACTAGACCGCGAATTTTTACGAATACATTCGAGCATTTTACACGTATGAGAAATTTGCAAGTATAAATATTAAAGGAATGTACGAGATATTTAAAGCTCCGAGTAATTTTTTAATTGCACGAACGAACATTTACGCAATCTTACGGAACTATCTGTAAAAATATGAAACTGCACAAAAATCCGTACTACGAAGAAAAACTGAGAACAGACTGCGAGTTTTTGTACATTTTTGTATTTTTACAGTCACTAAAATAAACAGAAATTCGCTTGAAATGCGAAATTACAGTGAGTGCTCCGTTTTGGATATTTCGTAGATTCTGTGTTTCACAATACACTGTTCATTCCGTGCAATTTTGCAATTTCAAATTTCGGATAAACACCTGAAAGCCCCCAAATCTTACTTTTAACGCTAGAAACTACCGACGACCGAAGCATAAAATTTCCACCAAAGACGTTAAACAGAAACAGAAAAAACACGAGTACACGAGCTTTTATTTGTGCGTTTTGCCAAGAATCATTCAAGTCTCCAAAAAATACACTGAATTTTACGTCTATGAAATATCTAACAAAAATATTCAAATGGTCATTTTGTCCATTCTGGTAGTTCCAGTGTTGCGTGCTACTTTTTCTATTTCTATAGTAGCTTTTCATTGCCAAGCAAAGCAAGCTAAGAGAGCGAAGAAATCGCGCAGCTCGTGACTCGAGCAAGGTCGAACGCGACGTTCATCGTCTCGTTGATCTCGCTTTCACGAGTGTCCATCGTTTTCCGTTTCGCGTCGAACGACAGTGGGAGCGAACACGGTGAAAGCTACGCGCTGGCAAAAGTTCGAAAGCTCGACGCGACGTCGTCGACCGCTTCCGCGTCGAGCAACCGATGATGCGACAGTTTTCGGCTATCGCGAGGCGAAAAGGCGTCTACAATGAAAAATGATACGCCGGTGAGAAAGCTGATGTCTCATCGCGCGAGAAAAGGGTTGGAGCTGCTCGATCGGATCATGGGGCGAATTGTACGATAGCTGTTATCCGGATGAATTAAAGGGCGAACGTTGCGATCGATGTTTCGGCCACGTGCAAGATCGTTTGCGAAATAATACGTCGAGACGCTGGAGGAACGACACGAATTGTGAATTCGATTTGATTCGAATAGAAGACTATCAATAACTCAACGTGGAAAATTATCATCGTAATTTAAATTCGACATTTCCTCAGAATTTCCAAAAATATCACACACAAAACGCCAAGTATTGTTCGCCTTGACTCAATTAAAACCTGGTGGGTTGAGCTCAACAAGTTCTTTCAAGTGGGACTCAATCCCATTCGCTTCTAGTCAATCGGACATTATCGTGTGTTTCCCCGCAATCTTCCATCGAAGGTCGCCGGCGCCAGATTAAATGAAATGAACGTCGTTGCTGGGATTCAGCTGGAATTCACTCTGCCCAGTGATTGCAACCAGGGGTAGCAAATTTCACTTACACGAGCCATCGCGATTCGGTGCGCACCCCCCATTTGTATTTGCCGCGAAACAAGCAAAGCCGGCTTACTTACGCGTCAATAATCTCGACGTGAATTTCTGACGCGAAGATTTCTTTCTTCGCGAAGGCAGAAGTCTCGTTATTGCGCGGCTAATGGAAGCGTCCACGGCTGCGAGATTACTGCGGAGCCAACTCCACGGTTTTTGCAATTCCACGGAGGAAGAGACTAAAACGCACTTAATTAACCGGAAGATCGGCTTCTTATCGCGCTCTCCCGAGGACCGTCAGCCCTCCTTAAGTACCCATAAACTTACAAAGAATCACACCTCGGTGACTCTCGGTAGTAACGTTAAAACAGAGGTGAGATTGCTCTCACGGTCGACACGCGTCGATCGTACGTTAGAGGAAGTTATAGCCAGGGACATAGCCAGGGACTCACAATACGCGAATCGAAGGTTCCTGTCGTGACTCTGTTCACAAATTACGGATTTTTCGACTTTGATAAGTTTTTGACGTTTCGTGTTTTTAGCGGAGGTAATCCAGAAAGTCGGGCCTCTTCAGGTGCATGCAACGAAAATTAGCGATTGGTTGATTTGGGTCACGTGACGTAGCCCTCGAGTAGGAGTGGCGTTGTCTGGTACCGAGCGATCGCGCCTGTAATTTGTTTTCTATCGATTCAAATGTTTGCACACCAGTAAAATTTTATGGCAAAAAAGTAGTTTCCGTTTCCAATTTTCGTTTCGTTTCCTCGTGTAAACGTAAATAAGAAGTGCTGGACCTCGTGTTACTGAATATGAAAGACCTTTGACAAGAAATAAAAATTTCTTTTATGTTCTATGTAATATGTTTACTCAGTGTCGTCACTTTACAAAACGAAATTGTACTTGACAAGATGAACGAACAGTTCATCAATGTAATGTAAACGTTACGAATTCTCGTGTTCGTTCTCAATTTCACGTATAAATATCACAATTTCTTTCTTCTACACGCTAGTGTATACCGAAAATAAAACAAATTGCTCTGCTGTGTGCAACTGTAACCGATAGAACGCGTAAACTCTGAAAGTCACTACTGGTGGAAAACATGGACGCGCAAACGAGGTTCTTCCGTGTGTTTGGAAATTAGAAACGAGTACGGTTTCACGGTTACCTAAAACCGGAAGAAATTGTTATTGGGTAGCATTACAGGAGCCGACTGAACCCTTTGAAATTGGGCAAAGAAAAGTGGTTTTTGATAGAAAAGTATGTCAGTGACCATTTTTTCCATTTTCTGCAATAACATCTAACAGATGCAACTAGATGTAACACAATTAAAGAACTTGTTAGACCTGTAATGTAAAGTTTCTAATAAAACAAATTAATATGAAATTTTCTATTCAATTCTCCAAATATAAAAGAACAAAGCCATTAATGTTATCAGTCGGATGTTTGAAAAGGGAGATTTAAGAAGAATCATACCACTATTTTAGCGATTATTATTATCATCAGTGAATAATAAATTTGATAAATAGTTGACGAGATATGTTTTCTGATACGGTAGAAAATGTAATGAAACTCATTGAAGATCTCGTATCTTCCTTAAATAATAATTACAAAAATCGCAAGAAAACCTTGCACCAAAAATCAAAAGATCCAATGACCGAAAGCAACGAATAATCTTCCGGCGCGAGACAAGGTGAACGCGCGTGATAATGCTGATTTTACGAGACGGGAGCGAACGCTGGCGTCGAGTAACGGGGGCGTGGATAATCGAACCTAGGCGAACCTTACACCGTTGTTTCGGACGATCGAACGAAAACAACGTTGCGATATTTTAACGGCGGAAAACACGCGATAAACGCGGCGTAATGCAACGGAATCAGAGTGCAACGAGATACAACTGACCGCGTACAAGCGTGACACGTACGCGCGTTTCATCTCGATTCCTGCCCTCCACTTGCAGTTTAGCAGACGGCATTGTTCGCATGTGACAATAGATGAAATTGAAGTCGGTCCGGTGTATGTTTGTAATTTCAATGTAGGAAGGATTTCGTGGTAAATCGCATCCAACCCTCGGCCATCGCCCCTTCGCTCTCTCTCTCTCTCTCTCTCTCTCTCTTTCCATCCTCTTCACCGTCATATTCTATGAAAAAGAGAAAACGATTAACCACGTTTTCCGCGGAGAAATCAATTTCTAGAGAGAGAGAGAGAGAGAGGGAGAGAGAATTATGTCCTTCTTGTCAATTACTCCGTGCACGAACTTCTGCCGCGTTAAATATTCGGCGAGCAAATTTCTAGCTCTTCGGATTTGGGAACCACCGAGGGATCGCTGTATTTTTGCGAGATGTACGAACCTAAAGCGATTAACTCCACCAGCAGCCACGCTGATAAAAAGAAACCGAAGGTGAAGATTTCCACGTGTTCTTACGGTCGATGTTTCATCGCCGAGATTCGCTTTGTTCGCACAGATTTCACAATGATCTCGGATACAAAATTTTTAACCTCGCGCAGTTGAATTCTCTTCCTCAACGCTAGAACCACCGAGCGTAAATCGAAATTAGAATGCAAGAAATAGGAAAAAGTTTGTAATAACCACGAATTTTTATTTTACAAAAGTCATTCGAATCTCTCTCAAAAAAAAGCGCAATGTTGCAAGTTGGCAAAAAATTGGTCATTTTGACCACTTTGATATTAAAATTATCCTTGCAAATGTTAATTTATTCAATGTCTGAATCACCCCCCCTCCCCCCCGTCTATGTCAAGAAAAAGCTTAAAGCAAGCGATTAACTTGCTCGACGAAATCGTTTCGAGGCGACCATAACTTTTTCCTCGACGGCGCAAGAATCGCTAATTGCGAATACACGTTCGAAGCGAAAGTAGTTTGGTACGTGAGGGAAATTAAGCAAATAACGCGTGGTTCGGCGATGTTTATTTTCCTCGGGCGACGCCATTAAAGGAAATTCACCGTGAAATTGTGGCGGCGATTATTGCGGGGCGTGGACCGCCGGGCAAAAATTATCCGGCCACGTTCGCGCGCAACGATGGAATTTAAAAGCGGGCGCCGTTAGTATTCGAGATTACGGCGGTCCCGCAGACCAGAGCGCTATAGGCGCTTAGCGGCCATTTTGAACTTCCAACGAGCCGCCGAAGTCTGTTCGCCTCATTGAATTCATAAAGTTCGCCGAAGTGCTTATCAGGCGCCAATAATTGATAAGCGGGGCAACTTTTAATCGCGAGACCCCTTAATCGGACGGTCAAATATTTAAGCAATCTCGATAGATAAAGCGTGGTTCACACTGGAGAGATCGAGAGTTAGGGAAAACGTAAAAACATCCCATCGACGAGAACTTGTTGTTTCTACTGAATTAAAATGACACAGTGATACAGTTTGTCAAAAAGAAGTCAATTGTAAATTGAAACTAAGTTTTCTTTCTTTCTTTCAATTGAAACTTGAAAATATCGTACTGATATGTACTAACGCAGCAGCATCTATGTAAAACACATTTCGTAAGGCACGTCAATGTTATAACACTTGGTATTAGAGAGAACTCTCTAGAGATTAAAAGGAAAGACAATATTAGATATCTTCCAACCGGTAGTTATGAACCTGTAAATCGATTGACCATTTAATTTTGAACAACGCATGTATGTTATACCTGATGACTATCTCGAGCTAAAAGTTACACATGCCACTCTGTCTCGCGTTTTAAGCTTTTTATTTGAACAGCTACGTTACGTGTGTTTTATTCTCTCTTATCAGATGGCGTTAAAACGTAAAGTTATTTTAGTTATTGTTAGTCGCACGCTATCGTGCGAAAGAAATATTTGGCCCTGACACTCTCGTCTATTAAAGTTTAAGCCAAATGGTTCGCGCAAAGTCTTTCGCTAGATTCTGGTATAAAATAAAGTTACAATAAAATAAAGTTTTAGGAGGAAAGACTTTGTTTACACGAAAGACTGGTAGATTTATCAGCTAATCAGGAGAAATTACCATTTTTTAGAAGCAAATACGAATTTTTGTCTGTGAAGAGAGGTAAATTTTTCTCGTGTTTCGTTCAAAAATAATAGCAATATTTCGTCTCGACGAAAATACTGAAAGAAACTCTGATATTTTTAGTGTTTGAATTGCATTTGTAAGAAATTTAATTTTTTAATGTCACAGCTTGGAACGAACATAACATGTTAAAATAAGCGCATTCAGTTACGTTATTAAAAAAATATTTTCAAATAAATTCCAAGAATGCGGCGATGTTATTACAAAGATGCCATCCACTTTTCTTCTTGAAAGAGGATGAAAACTCTGCCAATGAGATTAAAAACGAGGTAGTAAAATTCTCATTCCAATTTGCGGAATCAGGTCTTGCAAACGTTAAACAGCACTTCGCGATATAAAGTGACAATTAGTCGTACATTATGAATATCTTGAAACAATGAAACTGTTCTTCTCCTCGGAAGAAGATAACTTCTACTTGTTATAAATTGCAATAAAGTTAAAAACAAGACAGCAAGATCGTCTCCTTCCCGTTTGAAGATTCAGATCTCGCGATCGTCGAACGATGCTGCTCGATATAACGTAATATTGAATAATTGTACGTGACGCAAACAGTGGAAATTACCCCGCGACTCCCATTATCAATTCGCAGATTATTATAATCAAGCGAGCATTTATCACGGCAGTCGCGAACAGCCAGCGAGCCGTTTAAGTGGTAGTATGTATTTCACGATAACACCGCCTTATTAATGAAAGCTATTCGTTATCGACCCAGCATTTGTCAGACCAGCGCGGTTAAGCGCGTAATCCTATTAACGTGCGTAACGTTCGAGCTTTGGAAAGAAACGCGAGCACGTAGTATCTTTCGTCCAGTGGAAAATCTTTACGTTCTGATTTATCCGAGGAACGTCGAATATGCGAATCGATCGACATCTAGGTTCCCTTGAGCAATAATACAATTAACTGACTGATTAATAATTGTAGCAATGGCAAATCACAAAGTACGTGTTACAAATGGACTGCAGATTTTTATACGTTTGAGAGGAAAATTTAAAATTCAAAATAATATTTAACATGTGAAATATTTAGAATGTATTTATTACAATATTACGCGTGTAAAACAATTTTTTTCACCAAGGATATATCTCGAGAATGTGAATTTTATCATCTTTATGCGTCTACTGTCTACTGAAATTTTCATAAATTACGATCCACTTTTAATAGATTTTCGAATTTCTTTATTTAATTCTTCACGCATTTCTTCATCCGCACTTTCGGCCTTTTCTTTTCTTTATTTTAATTTGCAAAAAGAAAAAAGAAGCACGCGGATAGTTCTCTAAACACTCCGTTCGATTTGCCAAAATCTGGAAAGAAGTTCATTCGTAAAATTCACGGAAAGAGCGTCGAGAAAGTTTAGGAGAAAATAATGTCAACGTCGGGGGGGGGGACGACACGAGATATTTCTTTGCTCGGCTTTCAAAATCGCTCGCAAGTACGAGGAATAGATTTTACGATGCATAAAGATCGTGTCCTCGCGATTAAAGCGAATCTCCCGTCTTTATCGCTTGCCGGGGAAAGCTGGATTTCCTTTTATGGCGAAGAGAAAATTTGCATCGACACCGAGCCAGTGAAATAACTCTCGTCGAAGTTTGCACGGTGATAGAATATTGAAAACAAATCTGTATTGGATCAAACTATACGCCGCGTTTCTCTCATTTTATATTAAAAAACAAAAAAAAAAAAAAGAATATTGGTTTTCAATTGCACATATTACCTTTCTACCCGTGTATTTCCGTTGTGCGCAGCTTTGTTTTTATTGGCGGAATGAATTTTCCCCCAAACGGATGATTGATCGAAATAAACGCGAGGGTAAGAAACGTAGGGTAATAAATCGTTTATTAGATTTGCCAACACTTTTGAAACACAACATAGACATTCGACGATATTCACCTATGCATTACGTCGCGAGCGGAAGTTAAATTTTTCGCTTACTTTAAATATTTTGCCCAATTATTGACGTTTTCCACGTTACTGGCTGCCTAATGCAGTTTCGTGCAATCCACTACTCGTGTATTTAATTAATGCAATCACGCCGTTTCACCAAAAAAAAAAAAAAAAAAAAAAACAAAAGGAAAAAAAATACATATTTCGTACCACGGTTCTTTATATCACGAGATTTAAATACCTGGAAAAACTTTTAAATTACCGACGTAACATTGAATTACCAAGGCAACGAAATTAATCTATCTACATTTATTGCGTTTTTTCTTTCTCACGCGAAATGAAAGCACGGCGAAATGAAAATTTAGTTGCCTCTTGCAAACGAATAAATTTTAGTCGAGCGCAACTCGAACGAGCTGTTTTCCCGCCGCAATTGCACGACGCGCGTGCACATCACCGTGAATCGCTGCAGAATTTCAGGATGCAGTAAGACAAATCATTATTTTGAATTCGTTTCATTTAATCGTCTATACACGAGATATTAACACTGCATATTAGCGAGAAATAGAAAGATGTGTAAAATTTGTCTAATTAATTGCATCTTTATATATTATATTTCTTTGGTGCAATTTAACATCACATTTAACATTAATTTCCTCGGATTAATTTCGCGTTTGTTTCTGAATCGGAATCTTTAATATGAAATTCAACTTTTTCTGCAGTTGGAAAAGATCAAATACACCATTTTGATCACTCTCAAATAACGTGTTTATGAGACTTAACATTTTGATATTTTCAAAAAGTCAATCGTACAACAAAATCAATGAAACGCAAGTCAAGTCATCTCAGAATCCCATAAAGTTAAAACACGTACTTTCGAAAGCGAGCGAAATATCAAATGTCAAATGCAACGAATCATTGACGAAGTCAAACTTTGTTTATACAGGGTGATTCACGTAACTTGCACGCCTGAAATAACTTTTAAATCATTCGTCTAACAACAAATTGTCCATTAGGTACGAATTAACCATTAGGTTAACTTAGGGTCAACGTGGCTTAATACTTTTTTTACTTGAATTTTAATATTCTTTCGATTTATGATGAAAAATGTCCACTTAAAAAAACGATAAAGACGACATTGAAAAGTTCGAAACGCATAAAAAATTGACACGCCATGCTTTGTCTCCCTTAAAATTACACAACTTCTGTATTAAACAATTTTATCTGGGAGTAACCCAGAAAATCGGGCCTCTTCAGATGCAACGCTGATGCAACGAAAATTAGCGATTGGTTGATTTGGGTCACGTGATTCGTAAGGAAGCGTGGCGTTGTTTGGTACTGAGTGATCACGCCTGTAATTTGTTTTCTATCGATCCAAATCGGTTTGCACATCAATAAAATTTTATGGCAAAAAGATCGTCTTCGTTTCCTAGTCGGAACAGTTGCTTGTGGGCAACTTTCCGTGAGACGAATCGTACTGAGATAAAGTTACTTGAATCATCCTGTATATTCCAAATTCACCAACAACAACAACTTGTCAAAACATACTACACGCAACGATGACGCGGTACAGCCAAACTGCGGGAAATTTGCAAATCGGTAAATAAATAGAAGAATCTTCGTTCCTCGTCAGCTTTCTTGCTTTTCGCGAGAGACACAATGTGAGGCGAAATTGCCACTTTTGCGATAATTGCGATAATTGCGACAAGCCGAGTACGCCGCATTCTGGCAACCTAATAATTGACCCAAGTTCTCGGCACGGAATATTTCGGCGATGATTTCAGTGCGTACGCGTCGGCAAAGGGGTGGCATTTCTGTTTTTAATTGGCGCCCGCTAATTGCAACAGATTTACGTAGCTAATTGGTGGCATTCTCGTCGCCGGGTTCTCGCGACGATGAGCGCTGACAAGCGGCGAGGAACGCGGCACACGGCTTATCCACGTTAACGAGCCGTTGCTGTTCGGATCGTCGTCGAAAGCCACTGTTTCGGTTCGAGCGTAAGCATCGATGTTGCGTGTACAGTGAAAGCTCGTACCACTCTAATGGAAGCCTCGCGCGGAAGAAGCCCGATTAAAACAACCACGTTATTTTTATTAAATTGTCGCGATGGAATAAAATTTGGTACGTACGTAGCGCGACATCGGAACAGAACGAACGACAGATTATCGTTTTGCCGTTTGTTAAAACGTTGAAAAGTACGAGAAATATTTTTATCCACTCTGGATATAAAACAGTGTAAGAAGAAAAAGTTTTTGAAATTCAACTCTCGTTCTGACACGACTGTGTCATCGAATATTAAGAAACTGAGACACTAAGAGAGCATTCAGATCCAATAAAGAAAGTTTAAGAGTGGGACGAAATTTGCACCACTTCTGACGGACGGATCATTGAAAATTTCCAATTAAATATTAAAATATGAAAGAAACATTCTTTCCGGTTCCCAACTTTTTCTATAATATAAACGACAGTTTGACGGACAATCGATATCGCGAGACAATGACTAGTTAACAACAATTAAATAACCAAACGCCTTGATAAAAATCCCCTCGAGGTATTATTACCAAAGGTATTATTCGCTCACTTCGAAATGACTTTCAAACAGTTCGAAAGAGAGCTGCGGAATAATCAAATATCCCGCGCGGTAATGCATTGAAATTCGGATTTCCTTTGTCGCGTCGTGTCTAGGCAGCGCGCAGAAACTCGATACGTTCGCAATGGAACGACTTGTCCACCGCGATATCGGCAGTATCGAGAAATTACATATTCGCGCGCGCGCGCGCGCGCGTGTCTTTCTCCTGTCGGAAGGCTCCGACGCGAAGCTATACGCTCGAAACGCGATGGGAGAAAGAAAGCAGCACGAGGTCGAGAACGCAGCTCGATTCGATCGGTTCGCGCGCGCGTCGTTGAAAACTCTTCGCGGCGTCTCTTCGTTAGAGTGAATTTTTTTTTCCCTCGCCCCTGTATCGCTTCTGTATAAATATTCACGAGCGGATATTAAATTTGCAAGGAGGCGGGCTTCCTCATTGCCGCGCCGCGTTCGCTCGCGAACTCTCGACCCGTTTCGGTATCGACTGTATCTAACCGGCGTGTCGGTATCGAGGGAAATAGCTGGCCCGATAATTAAACCATCGGCCGCCGATCGGTCTGTGTATGAAAATGCAATTTCCACTGGTACTCGATACACGGGCGTGCATCTTACCGATGCATGCGGGACAATTGATTCTTGACGAACGTACGACCGCGACGTATTATTGCTTTTCTTTTTTCTTCCTCCGCGCCGTTCGTTCATCACCGCTCCGCTCGACGTTTCGTACCGGTCGCGATCTATCGCTCTATCGTTTTATCGTCATTCGATAGAACAAACTAAGAATATTTCTATCAGGGTCGTTCTTTTTCCTTTTCAAAGACTTTTCAAGATCGTTGATATTTTTTTCTACTGTATCTGGTAAAAAGTACGTACATGTAAAGAATAGTGACTCTGAATAGGATATTCGATACTTTTTGCATCGTCACAGATATTTTGAAACTCAGTTAACTCCACAACGAAACACGACGAATATATGGTTATACTGGCAACTGGTTTGAAACCAATTTGTTATTAAATTATGTTATTAAATACGAGATAATGGATTACGTATCAAACCGAACCGTGAATGAACACCGAGTTCGAGCGTATTTTATATTTTCTTTTTTTTTTTTTTTGTAAAGCTCGGATGATTCATTGAACGACCGGTCAAACATTTCGAGCAGAAAATACAAATCTGGATAAACCAAGACAGAATCATTCACAATGATCGACTGAACAATTATAAAATTATTACAACAGACAAAAACGCACGTACAGATGTGTCGAATCCAGCGAGTCGAAATTCAATCGATGGATATTCAGTTTGAAATTCGCAGACTTAAAAACTTGCACTTGCAGGGTACAATTTTTCGACGAGTGGATACTTTTCACGTACTATCCGCGTACAGCGAATTTCGCCGATTCATCCGCGACGACTTTAACAGAAAAACCTCGTTAGGTGATCGATCGCGGGGCTGAATTATCGCGTGTCCTCGCGCGTGGCCGGGGATGTACGAACGTTTATTATTTACAATAAATATTCGTATCAGATAACGGACGATAACGACCGGCCGGAACGTACATACACGGACGCGTCGCCCCGGCTCTATTCCATTCTGATCTCGCGATATCGAGGAATATATCGGGACTGGTAATTAAACCATTGGCCGATCGCCGCGCAGGAAAACGCAATTTCCATGGCCGCGCCGCGTCGAACGCGTCTCCGTCGAACGTGCACGATTTGGACACGGTGTGTACGTTCGCCTCTGTTCGTGTCGTCGATCGATGCCGCGAACGGGATGGAACAAAGAACGAAAGATGGAGAGAAGGAGAGGCAGAGGTGAAATAAAGCACCGGTCGGTCGAGGATCGTGGAATTGCGCGGTTGTCGTTACAGTTTCACTAGCCGCCGCGACGGGAAATAGAACAACGATAACCCTGGAGACGGCGCAACGTTCCGCTGCGGACTTTCCCTCTCGTTTCACGGCCGCTATACGCTTCGGCTATGCATTCGCCCGTGTTTAACGCTGTCGCGACAAATAGATCGTTTGCCGTTGAAATTCAGTTACTACGTAATCGCACGGATATCGATGTGGCGCGATAACGAACGTGTTAACGAAGTCTTTTGCAGAGAAATTGCAACTGCTGTTGTTTTTACTGTAGATAAGTCTCGGGGCTTAAACTGCGGATATTACTCGATGTATCACTCTGGTTTGAATAGAGTGCAATTTCGATAAGGATATTTTTTGTAACTTCGTCGCATCGCTGTAGTTGTACGTAATAAGATATTAGAACGCGATGAAATTGATTGTCGAAGCTTGTGCAGTGTAATCAAAATTTTCCAAACACGATATATTTACAGGAGGATTTCTCTTTTCTACAGATTCAACAACTGACATTGGGAATAACGAATAAATGTATTATCACTGAAAGTGATTTTAGCGGGGGGTAATCCAGAAAATCGGACCCCTTCAGGTGCAACGCTAATGCAACGAAAATTAGCGATTGATTGATTTGTTGAAAGAACAATAGATCGCCAAGAAGGGGATTCGACAACCATTAAAATTCCTAAAAAATGCTAGTCTTTTCCAAAAGTGATAAGTAAGTAACCGTTACTGAAAAGTAGGAGTCAAATTGTAAGAATTAATAAGAATTAATTGCAAACAATATCGCTATAAAACGACAATCTTCGGACAGATTAAATTTCTATCTACCCGTGGTAGTTCTTAAATCAAAAAAATTACTCAAACTCTCCCCCTCTCCAAGATCCCCCAAACTTCTTACCGTCTTACCCTATTATCATCGCAAGTCCAAACTTTCCTCAACTCTCCCCTCAAATTATCAATTTACTATAAACCAATCGAAAAGTCTCTCGGAGAGATTTCTCACCTGCTCTTTCCTCTCAGATTCCTTAAACTTCGCGTCTCGTCGTCGAAAGGAAGGAGAATCCAACGTCGAAACGCATCGAACGTGACGACGAAATAACGTGATTATCGTTGTAGTCGCGTCGACGAGGAGATCGGCGAAAGCTGGTACAGCGAGGATGAGAGGAGGATGACAGGATTATAACGATACACGGTCCAACTATTAACGGATCCTCGGTCAAAGGACGGCTTGAACCCTGCGATCGAGAAACACAGCTCGCCGGTTGAACCGTGAAACACGCTGGAAATTGTGACAACGCGCACTATCAGCAACGACAGTTACATGATGGCCGGGCGCGGACAACATTCGGCCCTGGCTTCCCTCGCGGCCGACGTTGGTTCACGTTGCAATTCTATCTTGACAGGGTCTTTCGCTGATGAATTCAAATGATTCGATACCTATTTTTGGTATGTGTAACGATGCAAAACGTCCATTTGAGTCTGAAGGAATCTTAGAAAGAATTTTCAACGTTCGAGAATCCACGTGTGGATTTGAGAAAAAACAGGGAGATGCTTTTCAATTATGTCGGTTCGACGCTTGTAGAAAATTCCGTCTTTCGCGCACACAATGCAACTTTACGCAAGCGAGTATCTTCGATCAATTCAGTACGGTTCGATAAGATGCAGGTGTATGTCAAGGAAATTATATACATTTATGCGGAGGTCCACAAAATTTTGTTAAAACGACAGAGCGAGGCGAACGGATCTAAATATTTTTTGGCTGCGCCGCGGCGTTTCGCTGGAACCTGATTTTATTGAGAAACTGTTTTTGACTCGATGAAACTTAAAAACACGCGACACGAAGTGGCGAAAAGAGAACGTCGAAATTGAATTTTGAAGTTAATACAGCGAGAGTTGTCGGCTCGTTTATGATAATGAGACAGAAATAATCGTTCGTAGACTATTTTGTTATTGTTCTTTTCGCGAGATAGATTGAATTTTGAGAGCCGATTTTGTGACGAACGGAACGTTCGAACGAACAACTGTGTTTAGAAAACAAATATGAAGGTTTCTTGTTTCACCAAGCTCGACTTTCAGTGCGAAATTTGATTACTGGGGGGTTAGAGTGCAACGTTTCAAATAATTTTTTATCACTGAAAGTAACCCATTGAAAGTAATCGGGCCTCGCATCAGGTGCAACGCTGATGCAACGAAAATTAGCGATTGGTTGATTTAGGTCACGTGATTCGCGAGGGGACGTGGGGTAGACTCGAGTAGGAGTGGCGATCGCGCCTGTAATTTGTTTTCTATCGATTCAAATGTTTGCACATCAATAAAAATTTTATGGCAAAAGAGTCGTCTTCATTTCCTAGTCCGAACAGTTGCTTCTAGGCCTTTCAGTAAGACGAACTGTACAAGTCGTGCAGTTTTTTGATTAATAAAATTCTCTTTACGAAACAGATTTCCTTCTGATTTTAAAAATTTGAAGTTACGTTTTAACAATTGACAAGTTATTGAAAAAATTGGAAAATTGATTAATCCTTAACCGACAGACACGCAATTTTTTTTAATTTGTTGAAAACTGAAAACAAGACAGAACATTTGAAACATATCGCTGGAATCAATTTCCACGCGTGATACTAATTAAAGATCAGACGATGTAAGTGAACAGCGAATATATTCGAGATAATAAACCGATTTCAACACCGACGTAAATAAATTATTTAGAAAGAAAATTGTAATTAAATCGTCTCCATTGAAGAAACGATTCAACGTTATAAAGGGAGAGATTCTTTCACGACCTACGGAAACTTTTGCAAATACCATAACCGGAAACATTGAATTCAGCACGGTTGCTCGCATCTCGCAATATTACGCGCGGAATGGTAACCGGTAGGGCGTAAAATTAACTTTCACAGCTTCGGTAGCCAGCCAATGCCAACTCGCAAGCTCCGGTTAAATACTCTCCCATCCCGCTCGACTCGTTTTCATTTGACATCTCGGACTGTCGTCGAGGCAACAGCGACGGCGGCGATGGCAGCAGCAGCACGGCTTTCGAGCTATAAAAGACTCTCGAGCATATTCAAAGAGCTCTGGCAGAGAGACGAGAGGACGACGTTTTCTGGTCGCAAAGAATTCATGAAATATGACTGATCTCCCGGTGGAACGAGACGACGACGACGACGACGACGACGGCGTAAAAAGGGAGAAAATAGGGAAAGGGGCAGATGGCGGGAGCTTAGGAGAAATGGACATACCAGGCGAAATTTCTCCGGAAACTCGATTTCTGCTCGGCCATCGCGTCCCTTCTCTCCGCGCGCGGTGCCGAGTTCGAGACGCGTTAAAAGTTTCAATCCGCCTCGGGACGCTTCTCCATCGTATCGACGCTCAAGGGCTCCCCCCCCCTCCCTCCCTCCCCTCTCTCTCTCTCTCTCGCGAGTTCTAACCTACCCCCCTCCCTTTTCTTTCCCTTTTCCCGGCCGATCTCGCAGAAATCGCACATCGGGGACGAATTCCCGCGGAAAATTTGTTAATATTGCAGGCCCGCCGAGCTCGAGTGGAAGCTCGCGACACAAAAAGTCACTCGGCAGCCCTGCCCCGCCTCGGAAAAAGTTCACAAACGACGCGGGAGCTGCCGCAGTGATAGCGCGGAGCACCAGTCGGTGTAAAAATTAAAAACTTGCCCGGCGACGTAACACGACGGACACACGCCCGGGAAGAAACATTCCTGCCGCTTGTTTCTTGTCCTTCCCTCTTTCAAGCCGGAGCTTTCTCCTCCTTCCCGCGATAAAAGCCGAGAACTTTACGCGCCCCCCACCCCTGCCATATAAACTTCCGCCGACATTCTGTCTACGCGCTTTCCGGAACTTTAAATTGAATTAACCTAATAAAGCGCCGGGGCTTAAGGCGGCGACTGGAGCGTATCGTTGTCCGAACTGTTGAGACGCTGACGCGTCTGTTTGCACATTTTCCACATTTTTTTCTTTTTCTTTTTCTTTTTTTCTTTTTTTCTTTTTTTTTTTTTTGATACCGTGCCAGTGAGGCGCTGGGGTTCCTCCTTCGCTGCGAAACTTTTAAGCACGACGAATCGTGCAAACGAACGTCGCTCCCGGTTTGAGAAACAAGTCGGAAGAGAGTCGACGGATTGATAAAGAGTTCCGGCTCGATCTTCTCGGAGAAAGACGTTTGATGAATTTGTTAGGGGAACTTTTTGATATTTTACGTTACTTTTGATATCGCGTTTGTCACTGGCAATAGGTAAAGCGAAGTCTCTGGTTTAAAAGTTCACTTCAATGAAATTATGAAATTATGTGTTGATATGAACAAAGTGAACGATTCTTTTCATGGAATAATTTCCTCCAAATGATATGATTTTTCATTCTTACGGCGTGCTTAATTTTATCACTGAAAGTGATTTTGGCGGGCGTAACCCAGAAAATCGGGCCTCTTCAGGTGCAACGCTGATGCAACGAAAATTAGCGATTGGTTGATTTGGTTCACGTGATTCGTGAGGGGACGTGGGGTAGACCTCGAGTTTAAAAATATTGTTACAATATTAAACTGATATAGATATAGAACTGTTACAAATTATGTAAACTACCACAAAACTACAAACTATAAAAATACTACCTAAAACAACAATAAAAATGGTAATTCTGATGCCGAAAAGAATTTAAAGACACTGTTATAATATAATATTAACGTAAATATCAAATTGTAAAATTGCCAGTATCATTTCGTTACATCGCTACAGCACAATTGTTCATTATCTGAATAATATTGAGTTGAATAAAATAAACAAACGCGATGTTTGGTGGCAGCAACGGAGCCCGATGTTACTTTTAATTTCGCTTTTCTCGGATGTCGCGACCAACACACGCCTACGCCTAGGATTGCGTAGCTAAACGAGGAATTAGAGGATCGACGAAAATCCCGGCGCGGCCGTTCCCGACGTTCCGGGATCGAGCCTTCCAGCCAGGTTTACGATACTGTTATGGCTCGCTGCGATTAAGAAGAGCCGGCAGATGGAAAACGTGGAGCGTCTCGTTCGAGCCGCAAACTGCTTCACAGCCAGAGGTGAAAATCCGATGAACGAGAAACGTTCGTTACTCGCGCTCGTTTCTCTTCTTTCACGCAGCTTCTTTCCTACTCGCTCGACAAACAGCAATTACCGAATGACGTCTCATTTTGGACTCATTGCGCCGTTTGCGCACTCGCAATATCGGAATATTTTCTCTTCTCGAACGGCAATTTGATTCGATTGAAATCGATTCGCCCGTCAAATACGTCGAATCTTTCGCTCGTTTTTGGTAGAATTAGTACAAATTTGATTAAGCGACAGAATATCGGCACATTGGAGGAACACGTTGGAAATAGAATTGATTTAATAATTGCGAGTAAAAAGAAACAGAAGTTGATTTACATATTTTTACGTTTTTCACGTATTAAATTTCTCAATAAGTCGTAAACACCCACAGTTTAATCGTAAAATGTAAGAGAAACCGGTAAGAATATTTTTAAACAAAGGGCTTTCCGCGTACGTTCAATCTCCAATCAACTCAACTTCAAACCACTTTCTCCAAACTCGTTCAAATCACATTTTCTGCACAATGAACGGCCACTTTTGTTTGGAACGTCAGATTACTCTTTCGCCCCAATCTCACACTTTCACGTTGGAAAAATCAATAACATTTTAAATCTATAGCTCCTGCAGCTCATTTCTTCATTTCGACTGGCCCATCGTGAAAACGAATTGACGTCGGGCGACACAGAAACCGGGCCACCTGCGCGAACTTTTTCCTATAACCTGGTTTACATTTCGAAAGGGGAACCACCATCGAGCGTGTATGCACGATTTTCGCCGCCGATATAAAATTCGTGAGCGTATTCAGGATACATCAGCGTGTCCCCCCTCCGCATCAGGCGCATCCGGTTACATTAGGCCAGCGACTCGCGATCGCGTTAGTCACGATACACGCATTAATCAACGTTTAATTTATCCAATTACGTCGATCTGATTTCAATTAAAGTCGCGATCGAATCGCCGGTCGGAATTACTTTACCGATTGAGCGTTGAATTTATAACCGGCGCGCCGCGTCGCTAAATATTAGCACGCACGAACGGTTCTAATCGAAACAGTGCCACCGTGTCGCTTTAATTATTCCGTTTAACCCCCTCGGTTTGTAAAAGTAATATTTCCGTGCCACGTGATGACCACTAGCCTATTCATTCGCCTATTCATTCGACGCGGGTCACGGAAAGAGCCACCGTTTTCAGTCTCTCGATTTTTCAGAGCGAATTTGACGAGACACAATTTTCGTCGTTAAACACCATTTGTTCGTATTGTCTGATCAGCACGAAACTTTGTTCAAATTTTCATTTAATTGAAAGAAGTTGGTCGAAAGAAATCGAAAAACGTTAGAAACACGCTCCAGAATATTTCGTGACTGCACCGAGGAGAAGAAAAAATTCACTTGCAAAATCTCGAGACATGTTTATTAAAATAATTATTTAAAATAAAGTAAAATAAATAAATAAAATTAAAATAATTACTTAAAATAAATATACTTTAAGTAGAATTTTCTGAACCTTAATTCGATTTAACGTTAATCTTCATTTTCGATAATATTATCTGACTTTGTCGTTGAAAGAAAAATCGAAATAAAGTAAGTATTTCTACCTTTTTCCGCGTATTTCATTATTCTTGCAATAATAACAACGTAAACAATAAATTATTCCAAAAAAAAAAAAAAAGATATTGCATTCTGTGATTGATGAGTATTTTCTTCTTCTCAAGTCAAAAACTGAGTATCGATTCAATGTGAACGTTTGCCACGACATTTGAAATTTCATTTCTACCATTAAACTAGTTTAGATATTTTGCGAGAAGGGACAGCTTGATTAATTGCCGATTTCAAATGTTACGTTCGATAAACTGTTCGCCAAATACATATCATGTAGTAGAGAAGAAATGTTGGTAAAAATAACATCGGTCATGCGCTGTTCATTGCTTGGCTCATTATGCGAAAACTTGACTGACAGAACAGTAATGGGCTTCTATTTCAGCAGAGAATTATGTTATTTTTTATAGATAAACTTCCAAGTATCGTCTTGTCATGTCTTGTCTCGTCATTAGCGAGCTGGAGAATCGTGATTCATTTGACTCGTAGATTGAGACACGTCTCAAAAATTTGCGGCAAAATTTGCATCTAAAACGAACTGTTCACCATAATAGGAACTGCTCCGTAAAACTGTGACATTTAACACGAAAACACTTTCAAGACGTGAAACTGACAGTTACGATTCATGAAAACTCTCAGTGTCTAACTTTGTTGGAGATTTTGAAAATTGTCAATATTTTAGAGAGTTGTTAAACTATTTATATCTCGAACTTGCCGTGTCGAATTTAATTCACGAAACTCAGTAGTTGTCACTCTTTCAAGATTGGCGGCACCAAATTGATTTTACGATTACTATTTAGTTAGTTGAGCTAATTAAGATATTTATACGACCAACTGATAGACTGTCAAATTATGATATTCGATTTCAGATCGTCCTCCAAAAATATACATCTGCGACGGTGAACTACTGACCCAGAATTTATTTTAATTCCTTCGATTTTGCCAATGCAGGTCATCGCTGTCGATTTATTTTCAAATTGAATTGAAATACCTATGATCAATTATTCAGTCCGAACGAATAGATAAAAATAAATAACATTAAAAAAAATGATGGTGATAAAAATATCAAATACTTTTGTATACATTTAGCAACAAACAGTCATTCAACATTTTTCAATCGCGAAAAATAATGATCAGTGCAATATTTCACATAACAATTGTACGATATAATATAATTCGGAGATTCCATTTTTTACTTTCTCTTCGTTCCGACGATGTGAAATTGATTCGTTGAAACCTCGTCTCGGGCGCAAAACGGTGCCGGCAATTCCGCGAATTTTGCACCGGATAACACAATTTCCAGTTTATCACGTCGCGAGGCAGGTTCATCTTCGGAGAATGATGACCGTCCGGATACCGTTAGCGGACCGTGTATTCCATTAGTCGCACGGACAATTTCGGCGAACGAAGACAAAACCCATTCAATGCCGAGACGTCAGCATTTTGGCAGTGAAACGAGTTTTGCTCCGTTCACGGCCGACAGTTCCTGAACAACGCGACAGGGTGAAGTTTGAAGTACAAAGGACGAAAGTGAAAAACGCAGAGTAGAAAGTACGAGACGTACGATACGAGGTACAGAGTACAAAATGAGAAGAAAACGAAAAAAAAAAAAAAAAAGAGAAACTCGAAATATAGAATGTACGAAAAGACAGCTTTTTAGCTGCACATTTAAAAATTTGAAGGTAGAAAAGAAATCTCCAAATTCGAACTTGTCCAAGAATATTCTCTCGTAAATTTGTAAAATCATTGCGATGCTTAAAATCTTGCAGTACATTTCAGGTAGTAAATATTAGATTACACGTCGAACAGATTCTGCAAATATTTAAAATTATCTATAATTCAGTGACTGAAAGTGCTGTTAAATAATGTTATTATTCGTTAAGCTCGCCGAAATCAAAATTATCTGCCGAATAATATTAAAAATTAGATTAGAAGTAACAAAATACCGCGAAACGATGGTCGAGTTCGAATAACGTTTGAAGCGGCAACGATCGACTCAAGACTTCGTCTTTCGATCAAGTAGTCAAGATCGCGTCGAATCTGCCGAAATTTGATCAATACTATTTTCGACTGATACAACAAAGTAACAATTTACAATCAGCATTTTTCAGCGAATGAATTGTTTTCGACGACGAATTTCCCGAACGTTAGTAGACGGACGCGTTGTCGCGAAATACACGCGTAGCCGGGAATTACAGATACAAATTGGTAGGATTCTCCGAATAATGAGCAGATACGTTTCAAACGATTCGTTTCGTGGCTGAATATAAACTGCGGGAACTGTAACGAGGAAAAGCTTTGATCAAAGTGACCAAAGCCGGAGCCTGTTAATTTGGTGCTCCAGTTTTGAATTCCTAATATCTCGCGTTTCGAACGACAGTCCGCGTGAACTCTCGTTACCCTTAATAACAACGAAAAATTTTGTCGCACTGTTTAATCAAGAAAGAGGATTTCTGATCCTTCGTCTAAATACCAAAAAAGATGAAGAACTACGAATAAGATGATATAACATTAAATTATATATTATATATATATATACATTATGAATTGAGTAATGATATGGAAAAGAATGTTTTTTAGATTATATATATATATTTTTTAGATTAAGTTATATCATTCTTGGTTGTATAATGTACTAAATAATCAATGTAAAATGTAACGCTAAAATATTATAACACACTTCTGATACCAACGCAGTACATCGCGTGTTGCAATATCCATTCATATAAATTTCCTATTTAAAGATTTCAAACGGCGTCTGGAAACTTTTCAAACAAGTACTCGAGTTAAATCGATCGAGTAATTCGATTGCAAATTAGGTAATTTCCAAATTTCCAAATTTAAAGTGAGACAACGATTTTATAATAACTGCGAAATAAAAATCTGAAATCTCGCGTCAGACTGATTATGTTGCGCGTTACACCGTGTACATAATGCAAACTGGCGCAGTGCAGCGGTGTTACCCGGAGCGGGAATCCCTCTCTATCACGTTCGTTGACCGCGCCGTAATTTAAGGAAGCGAAGAATCACCGAATCGCCGGAGCTAAATCTCCTTCTTCCTTGTCTTATCTAACGTTCCCCCTATCTGGAATAAGATTGATACTTAATTCATCGATTTCCAGGGCTGGATTTGCAACAGCTCCGAACCAATCTACCACCCGAGCGAAGAGAAAACGTCCGACCCGAATCACCGTTCTTCGTTCTCGCAGTAAACTACCGATCTCGGATGAACCGACTGGCTACACGTTTCTCGGCGTTTAGGTTTCTCCTCCATTGGCTGCTACGTTCATTCGCTAAGTTGCCTTTAATTATCCTCGCCTCTGTTTCTCCGTTTAACGTCGTTTCATCTTCCGAAACGTTTTCTCGTTTCATCTTCACCCGTTCTGTTGTCCGGTTTTGGACGAAATCAAGTCCCTTCGTTGAGGAATTAACGGACGGAGCGAGGTGATTTGATTCGATTTTTACCGACTCGATTTGTGGAGTTAAACTTTCGACCATCGAGCGTTTGAGAACCCGCAACGAAATTTACTGATATTTCGCGATATTTCGCGATATTAATTGGAACGGGTTGAACGGAAAAACGAAACGTAACGAAGTTGCTAATTAATTCGCTGATTAACAGGATTATTAAATTGCTAATTGAAGTAATGAATTCTGGTATCCCCCTCGTATCTGGCGATTGCAATTTTTATCCGCGTCGTTACGCGGATATTCGATTTCGACAATTAGGTTTATCAAGTGGTCTCGGTTGTTCACTTCCCACTTGAGAACCCTTGCTTAATCGCCACTGTTTGTTCTTCGCCGCGACGAAGCTGAGTCAAGAAAGTTAACAGTAGCAATTCCGTATAACTTTGAAACAAGGTGTGGAGAAAACAAATTCGTCAGTGGTTTGAAGATTAAGTTAAAAATGGATAGCCCAAAGGATGGCCAAAGTGAGATTTCTATTACAGATTTTCTTCATCGCCATTTGTATTTCGATACTCCTGAAGATCCATTTTTAACTTAATCGTAAACCACCGACAAATTGATATGTAGCGGCCCTACGATTTCTCGACTACGAGTTTCGAACACTCGACTAGCACAAGCCGCAAGTGGCTGCGCGTCTAGCGTCGAATTCCTACCGATCTCCGATGTTTAAGCAAGCAGCATGCGGAACCTCGTTAGGAGTGATCGGGCCAGCCCAGCGGGTAGTTACAACAACAAGCGTCTGGGGTAGGAGTCGCTGCCATCAGCCCCACTGATGAATCTAGGCAGTGACTCCGAGAAGAAACGCAAACTCTCGCTTTCTCTCTCCCACTCACTACCTCAAAACCTTTCCATTCGTCCTTCCACATATCCTCCACTACCTATCGTTCCTTTAGAACCAAGAACAGCAGCGCCACGTTGTGGCAAATCAAGGAACTAAACGCTGAATTAATATTGAAAAATATAATTAATTTTTAATTTCGATTTTTGCCAATAACGTTGTAAGACTTATTTAAAGGGTAAAATATCCTTTAATTCAATTGCAATAAATCCAAGATACTTTCATACCATCTATGACTTGAAACATAGAAATATATATCACTGACATAGACGTGACATTGTAAGTAAAACTATCATTTTATTAAATCTCAAGATATATTTAATTACCATTAGACAGGACCCAGGTATCATTTCTTCTATACTCCATAGTCATCCATGCATTTGGAAGTTGATAGATCTGTAACAAACTTATTTGTTGGATTAGTAGTTTAAAAAAACTTAACACAAAAATTCCACACTCCTAAAACAGTCCCGACAATTGAAAAAAAAGTAAATAAATAGCCAGAAGGGCTACTGTACAATTATCTATATTACGAAACCGAGCAACAAACCCGAGTATTCTGTATCGCAACACTAATTCAATAACACTAATTGTGTAATAGGATATTTTCAAAGTCCAAAGAGTGCTTCGTCGTGTTTAAAGCTCCCAAAAATTAGTACGCGACGTTATTAATCTATGCACTCGTGTTTAGAAAGGCGCAACACTAATTGCGACGCGTTCAGTGCAACCATTCTGGAGGCTGCTGATGAATGACTACTTCTCTGCATCAGGTGATCCAGGAGCAGGAACAGCCTTCCACGAATTGAGTGGAAGAATTTGGGCATTTCGTAAACGCAACGCTACTTCACAAAACGCGATCATTAATCGCAAGAGAAACAGTAACTGAAAATCGCGATGGAAAAATATCGCAACACAATAATAAAAGTAATTAGAAATCGCGACAAAAATTATGTCGCAACACTAACTCTAAAACCAAATTCAATGAAAATTGTTATTAACAATACAAAAGCTACTTCAACTATTCTAAAAACACTCTAAAATTAATTAAAAGCAGCGACTCCGTAATTTAATTTAAAACAATAGGAAGCAGGATAAATCTTATTATGTATAACTCCGAGATAACTTCACAATCAAAATTGCTAAAGACAATCGCGGTAATTCGTAATTCGCAACTCTAATTCAAACCGTAATCACTCGCAACACTAATAAGAAAAACCGCGCTCTGATTATAATTTTACATTAGACTTAAATGAAAAGAGAACTGTAGAGAATAGAATCAATTCAAATACAACGTGCTAAAGTACTTACATTTTTAACTTTTGAAGCATCGTAAGATTCTTAGAGGATAAGGGAAATTGGAGATTGTAGAGAATCTGTAACAAAACATAAAACATTAGAATTTGTATCTATAAGCAAAGCAGAATCTTAAGTTCGAGATTCTTGAAAGATTCTTACATTCTTGGCTTTGGAACCACCGTTGGATTTTCTCCAAAATATACCAGAAAGTTAATGCTCTGAAGCGTCTGTAACAAAATGTCAAACATTATATTTTGTTGTCAAATTTGAAAAATCGAGCAAATTGAAATACGATATATAAAATTGCTTACGATCTTGATTTCCTGGAGAGGCCTTATCCTCTTAAGCACTGACGAATGTTGAACAAGATAAAATACGAAAAAAGAAAAATAAACAAATAAACAAATATACAAATATATTTTTGTATATTATTTAAGAATTTTAACTATTTACTTGTAACAATTGAATCAGTAATTATCGAATTCTCAAGCATTATTTCATAGTTTGAATAATTCATTTATAATAATTAAATTATTTTATTTACAATAAAATACATATATATACATATATGTATATACTTCTTGCTCTCTGAAACAATAAACGAGCAAAAATTTTTATATGTTACGCGATTATTCTGAAGCGACAAACTGCTTAACTCGATTTTTGACTACGTAACTTTTCTCTATATAAATTTATATTTAATATACATCAAAGCAGTTATAACTTAAAAATTAATATTATGAGAATGTAAATTTAGTTTTAGCCAATAAAAAATTAATAAATTATTACATTTAACACTGTAACATAATCAAGAAAGTGTAATTTTGCGATAAAAATGTAGAAACTATTAAATTATTGATTGGTATAATAGAAAAAGTGTTTTTCGAAATACTAAAAAAAATTATCAACTGTTCCGGATCACTGTCGACCAAAACATTAGATTAACCTCGACGGGTACGGAGACCCATTACCAATTAAACTTTCATTGTGTGTACATCGACCAAATTTTAGAAGTTTGAAAAAAATTGTCAACTGTTCCGGATCACTGTTCCGGACGACCGAAGTATATATTAACCTTCAGCGGTACGGAGACTCATTATCAATTAAACTTTCGTCGTGTGCACATCGACCAAAATTTAGGAGTGAATTTTTAAATAATACTTCTAAATATTATATTGTTTAAAAACTATCTAATATTTCTAATAATTTATTTATAATAATCAAACAATAAATTCTCTTCTACAACATTTCTAAGCACTATTTAAAATTTTTAATTTTTAATTTTAATTTTAATTAATCATTTGTAGTAATCGAGCCACTAATACATTTTTAAGAAATTTCAATTAACTGTTAAACTAATTTAGTTTTTTACTATTAATTTGTTAAACAAGAATATCTATTCAACATCATAAATTAGATTGATCAAACAATTTTACGAATATTTTCCTCTTTGAAACAAATTACTTAAATTCAATACAAGTCGTGACTCGTGTGATAAATATATAAAACAGTACTGATTTACAATACATTACTATAATGAGACCCGTGCGTAGTCACCTCCACGTGGTGGGTCTTGGTAATTGATATCGTTTTACAAACATTAAAGTTTGTAAAGCGATATCAAGCTAAGAACTACGCAACCTACAGTCCAGTTTAGATCGTGAAACAAAGAATGGAAAGAAGCTTTCACGATCTAAACTGGACTGTAGGGACAAATTAGTTGATAAGTAAAATATTAGACCCCCCTGGGCACCGTGGACGACGAGGGATCTCGCAGGGACATCGTGGGACGACGAGGGATCTCGCAGGACATCGTGGGACGACGAGGGATCTCGCAGGGACATCGTGGGACGACGAGGGATCTCGCAGGGACATCGTGGGATGCGTGCGTCTTAGCTTTAAGTTGCGTGCGTTTAGTTTTAGTTAATTATAAGATAGTTGATATTTGTAAAATTTACTGTGAGCGCAATTTGTACAAAGACACGTTTATTTAACTTAAGACGAAATTAGGAATCCCTTTGTCTCCTCTCTTCTTTCGTTCGTTCGTTACTGTTGTTACAGTCATTGCACTAGAGTAGAGTTTCTATTTTATTGTCAGTGTGTCAAATCGGGGGACTGCAGCCTTGTCCGAAAGGACGAGGTGAGGTTCTGGTAGTCTGGCGTCCTTTGTAATCCGACTCAGTGGTTCTTCGGAACCCCACCGTGTCGTTGGGGGTAGCGCCGGACTACGCCTCTAAGTGCTCGAACCCCGATTTGACACACTGACAAATCGCGACTTCATTTCGCGTTCATATCCCTCGCATGGCACGATGTTTAAGCGTGTTAATAGTTTCATTCGCCTGATTTCGTTCAAAGTTCAATAAACGTGTCTTTGATACAAATTGCGCTGGTAGGGATGCGAATTATTGTACAATTATTTTGTAACTTTCATGTTAAACAAGTGTGTCGTTAGTATGAAAAGTTGCGAGTGATTGCGAAATATTGTATGACTCTCATTCGTATGTATTGTATGTATTGTATGACTGTATGAATTGTACGAATTGTATGAATTGTATGAATTGTATGAATTGTATGTATTGTATGAATTGTATGTGTTGTATGATTGCATGTAGAGTATGTATTGTATGATTGTGCGTATATTATGTATTGTATGATTGCGTGAGAGATGAACTATTGTTAACGCGATCGTTGATAGGAGACAGAGTTCCATAGTTCAGGCTCGTATTTGCGTTTTATGGTTAAGACTTAGATTTAAGTTCGAGTCTGAACTATGGAATATCTGTCTCCTATAATCCCGGGCCAAGTAGAAGAAAAAACTCGGCATTCATTAAGTTGAATGCCGAGTTGCTTGTTTGTAATGGTGGGTGGATGGGTTTAGGCCCGGGGTGGGTCTCGTGCGTAGTCACCTCCTCGTGGTGAGACCTGGTAATTGATATCGTTTTACAAACATTAAAGTTTGTAAAGCGATATCAAGCTAAGAACCACGCAACCTACAGTCCAGTTTAGATCGTGAAACAAAGAATGGAAAAAAGAAGCTTTCACGATCTAAACTGGACTGTAGGGACAAATTAGTTGATAAGTAAAATATTAGACCCCCCGGGACGACGAGGGACCGCAGGGGGACATCGTGGGACGACGAGGGCATCTCGCAGGGACATCGTGGGATGCGTGCGTCTTAGCTTTAAGTTGCGTGCGTTTAGTTTTAGTTAATTATAAGATAGTTGATATTTGTAAATTCACTGTAGAGCGCAATTTGTACAAAGACACGTTTATTTAACTTAAGACGAAATTAGGAATCCCTTGTCTCCTCTCTTCTTTCGTTCGTTGTTACTGTTGTTACAGTCATTGCACTAGAGTAGAGTTTCTAATTTTTTATTGTCAGTGTGTCAAATCAAGGGGACTGCAGCCTTGTCCGAAAGGACGAGGTGAGGTTCTGGTAGTCTGGCGTCCTTTGTAATCCGACTCAGTGGTTCTTCGGAACCCCACTGTGTCGTTAAGGGGGTAGCGCCGGACTACTTGCCTCTAAGTGCTCGAACCCCGATTTGACACACTGACAGATCGCGACTTCATTTCGCGTTCATATCCCTCGCATGGCACGATGTTTAAGCGTGTTAATAGTTTCATTCGCCTGATTTCGTTCAAAGTTCAATAAACGTGTCTTTGATACAAATTGCGCTGGTAGGGATGCGAATTATTGTACAATTATTTTGTAACTTTCATGTTAAACAAGTGTGTCGTTAGTATGAAAAGTTGCGAGTGATTGCGAAATATTGTATGACTCTCATTCGTATGTATTGTATGTATTGTATGACTGTATGAATTGTATGAATTGTATGAATTGTATGAATTGTATGAATTGTATGTATTGTATGAATTGTATGTATTGTATGATTGCATGTAGAGTATGTATTGTATGATTGTGCGTATATTATGTATTGTATGATTGCGCGAGAGATGAACTATTGTTAACGCGATCGTTGATAGGAGACAGAGTTCCATAGTTCAGGCTCGTATTTGCGTTTTATGGTTAAGACTTAGATTTAAGTTCGAGTCTGAACTATGGAATATCTGTCTCCTATAATCCCGGGCCAAGTAGAATAAAAAACTCGGCATTCATTAAGTTGAATGCCGAGTTGCTTGTTTGTAATGGTGGGTGGATGGGTTTAGGGCCAGGGTGGGTCTCGTGCGTAGTCACCTCCTCGTGGTGAGACCTGGTAATTGATATCGTTTTACAAACATTAAAGTTTGTAAAGCGATATCAAGCTAAGAAACATGCAACCTACAGTCCAGTTTAGATCGTGAAACAAAGAATGGAAAGAAGTTTTCACGATCTAAACTGGACTGTAGGGACAAATTAGTTGATAAGTAAAATATTAGAACCCCGGGGCACCGTGGGACGACGAGGGATCTCGCAGGGACATCGTGGGACGACGAGGGATCTCGCCGGGACATCGTGGGATGCGTGCGTCTTAGCTTTAAGTTGCGTGCGTTTAGTTTTAGTTAATTATAAGATAGTTCATATTTGTAAATTCACTGTGAGCGCAATTTGTACAAAGACACGTTTATTTAACTTAAGACGAAATTAGGAATCCCTTGTCTCCTCTCTTCTTTCGTTCGTTGTTACTGTTGTTACAGTCATTGCACTAGAGTAGAGTTTCTAATTTTTATTGTCAGTGTGTCAAATCGGGGGACTGCAGCCTTGTCCGAAAGGACGAGGTGAGGTTCTGGTAGTCTGGCGTCCTTTGTAATCCGACTCAGTGGTTCTTCGGAACCCCACTGTGTCGTTGGGGGTAGCGCCGGACTACTTGCCTCTAAGTGCTCGAACCCCGATTTGACACACTGACAAATCGCGACTTCATTTCGCGTTCATATCCTTCGCACGGCACGATGTTTAAGCGTGTTAATAGTTTCATTCGCCTGATTTCGTTCAAAGTTCAATAAACGTGTCTTTGATACAAATTGCGCTGGTAGGGATGCGAATTATTGTACAATTATTCTGTAACTTTCATGTTAAACAAGTGTGTCGTTAGTATGAAAAGTTGCGAGTGATTGCGAAATATTGTATGACTCTCATTCGTATGTATTGTATGTATTGTATGACTGTATGAATTGTACGAATTGTATGAATTGTATGAATTGTATGAATTGTATGTATTGTATGAATTGTATGTGTTGTATGATTGCATGTAGAGTATGTATTGTATGATTGTGCGTATATTATGTATTGTATGATTGCGTGAGAGATGAACTATTGTTAACGCGATCGTTGAGAGGAGACAGAGTTCCATAGTTCAGGCTCGTATTTGCGTTTTATGGTTAAGACTTAGATTTAAGTTCGAGTCTGAACTATGGAATATCTGTCTCCTATAATCCCGGGCTAAGTAGAATAAAAACTCGGCATTCATTAAGTTGAATGCCGAGTTGCTTGTTTGTAATGGTGGGTGGATGGGTTTAGGGCCGGGGTGGGTCTCGTGCGTAGTCACCTCCTCGTGGTGAGACCTGGTAATTGATATCGTTTACAAACATTAAAGTTTGTAAAGCGATATCAAGCTAAAACTACGCAACCTACAGTCCAGTTTAGATCGTGAAACAAAGAATGGAAAGAAGTTTTCACGATCTAAACTGGACTGTAAAGGGACAAATTAGTTGATAAGTAAAATATTAGACCCCCGGGGCACCGTGGGACGACGAGGGATCTCGCAGGGTCATTGTGGGATGCGTGCGTCTTAGCTTTAAGTTGCGTGCGTTTATTTTTAATTAATTATAAGATAGTTAATCTCTGTAAATTCAATATAAGCACATTCATAGAATGATAGTTTATCGTTATGGTGTGTGTAAAACAACTTTTTTATTAAAAATATGTAAAATATTTTAAACTGTAAATAAAATATAATTTTCAATTTCAATTTCAATTTATATTTGAATGTAGTTAAATATGTAACGAGTTTGTTCACTTTAAGTACATGAAATCACTTATATTTTCATAAATATAAATGTGTTAAATTTATAATAAAATTCTGCAGTCTAATATCCGTAACAAAGTTAAAGCCAATAAAAGAGAACATATACTGACTCTACCGACCGCATTGCGCGCGATCACAAAAATTTTCTGAAAATAAAACTAATTAGGGGGAGAAGAGCAAAGAGTACATTCATTTAGAAAACACTGCTATTTTTCTACGAGTTTAAACTTGCGTATGCATTAAAGACATCACGTTGGAAAATATAAAGTATTTCTCAATATTTGCATATTTATAGAAATTATATTCTGAATGTTCGTTGTTAAAGTCATGAACACTAGTAATATATCACGTCGTGTATTATAAATATTCGAAAATGTTTGCACAAATCGAACTTTTGCAGCTAAAGTATATAATGTAGCAAAGTATAGTATAGTTAAGTACGAAAACTTTGAATTTGAAAATCTAATACAAGAATATACATCCATTTGTCAATATACGTACACTGTGAAGATGATCTATACCCAAATAAAGTATTCATTAATTTAATATTTTCTATTTTCATCTTTACATTCCAAATAACTATGAAATTACGTATTGTGAATTGTATCTCAAATACATATGAACTGTATGTCACATGTTACCCAAAATGAATAAAATATTGCCAAATTCCCATGAAAGTTCATCAAATTGTCTATTAATGACCATGGCATCTATGCGTTCTATGGTATCTCTGCAATCAAGGAATGCCTGTACAAAGAGAAATCAAAAGTCAGAACAAATGTGTTAATTAAATAAAGGCAAACCGTGTAAAAATGAAACGATAACAAATTTTAAATTCTATTAAAAGGATGTACAAGATGATTTGCCGGTAACTGTACGAGTAAAATCGACGATTAAAGAAAAATTGACATGAAAAATTTCAAAGCATTACATGGTTTCTTTACCGCAATGCTCAATTAATCGTTAGATATCCGCATATCAATTAAATAATTAACTATTAATGAGACATAAATGGAAGGAAAAGAGTGTCGAAGAAGCGACGCTGCCGAAGGGACGCCATCGATAGGTTAGAATAAGTTACGAATCTAATCTGACGTAATACGTGTTATTGCCCCTAAATTCGGTAACTGAATAACTTGTCACGACTTGTCTCGACTTGTCTCGACACGTAAACTTGGTCTTTTTCATTAAATCCTCATCTTTCTTTTAATATATCCCACTTACACCATAAAATCCTGTATTATTCAGTTTTAAATCGATAACATATTTAATGCTTATTCTTGATAAATAATATTGAGAAATAATGGAAGAATATATACCGAACGTACGTTTACCTTCGTAACGAAATCTGCGCTTCAGTCGATCAATTAATGACCTGTTAACAGAAAAATTTCAAGCAAATATGAATCTAAATCCAAATGTATCAAAATCAAGCAATATTTAAACTCAATTGTTGTTTTAAAAGGTAACAATGTAATTTATCAGTGACGAACAATCGAATGGATGATGACCGAAAGATTGAAGAAATTTTTAGATACTATTTAATTTCTGTATAATAATTTCGATCTAACGAATAATTGAATGAATATATATATACATTACCGAAACGAATCTGACAGTAATACACAAAAGGTGAAGAACTGTTTCGAAATTGAAACGACACTTTTATACAATAGACAATCACATCTCACGTTGCATTCCACCGAACTGGCGCTTCGAACCGCCAAAACCTCCCCCAGCTGTTCTCTGATTGGTGGAGACTGCTTGCAAACTTTCTCGTGCGAAACTTGAAATTCCGTTCTGCGTGAACGTTTCAGATTAGATGTATAACACAAATTTAAAAAGAAATAAGGAAAATAGGCTTAAAATAGAGAATAGATGTTCAATTTTTATACTGTCGGACAATTTCAGAACATGTGACAATTTTATAAAATGATTATTATTTTCTATTATGTTGTACTTATGATGTTAAGTCTATATCAATGATGTATGTATACGGAACTGTAGCGGCCCTACGATTCGTCGACTACGAGTTTCGAACATTCGACTAGCACAAGCCGCAAGTGGCTGCGCGCCTAGCGTCGAAGTCCTACCGATGTCTCGATGTTTAAGCAAGCAGCATGCGGAACCGCGCTAGGAAGGTGGTGATGATCGGGCCAGCCTAGTGGGTAGTTATAACAACACGAGCGTCTTGGGATAGGAGTCGCTGCCATCAGCCCCACTGGAATGAGTCTCTAGGCGCAGTAGTAGTGACTCCGAGACGAAACGTAAACTCTCGCTTTCTCTCTCCCACTCACTACTGCAAATCCTTTCCATTCGTCCTTCCACACATCCTTTAACAACTACGTTCCTTTAGATACAAATACAATTTTTGTAAATATTTTAATTTGTATTTTATAAATATATATATTTATATATATAATTATATTTTTATAAGTACAATTTCGTTCCAGCTTCGAGGTATAAAGAATTATTACACCTATTACGTAACTTTGTATTAACTTTCACATCCTTGAAATAAATATTATCTATGTTATATCTACTTATCTACATCTATATCTATATTATTTATGTCATTCAAACAATTATCTATATTTCTTTTTAATTTCGACTGAAACGCCATTCCACTCGTACGACTCAAACGGTGGGTCATCGGTCACCTGATATTTGAAAGAAGTGTTTCCTGAAACACGTCTTTTTTATTCTCATATTTTTTCGCTCGTTCTTTGTCACGACTGCAAACACTCAGTAGGTGCAAAAATGGCTGCTGGGAACAGTTTCTGTTTCAAGACGTCGGACTCGAACGTCGACAAACAAGGTTCCCCTGATTTGGGAGAAATTTACATAAATCGATGCAAGCTCGTAACGCGAATCGACGGGCATCGGGCCATTTACCAGGCCTTTAGCCTGGACGGTTGAACAGCGGCTGTCGCGGCGCTCCATTGGAAATTCGTCTGAGCGGGGAAAAATTACGTTCACGCGGTTGCGTGTCGCGTGCGTTAAAGGCCGTGGAAACGAAACGAGTCGAGTCGAGTCGAGCCGGGAAATCCCCGGGGAATTTGAGATCGCGGCTAGGCGGAGCCGACGACCAAACGGAATCCTGGCCTACTCGCGTGAGCGTTCAACCTTGCTCGTTAACTTTCGCTAAACCGTACTTGACCGAATCACCGAGCCGGCGCGCGCGGCGATTCTCCACTCTCGTCCTCCCCCCGCAATCCCCCCCCTCGCGAGCAACGGCTCTCTCTCGTTTCGTCGCCGCCTTTTCCACGGATTTCACGGGCTCCCGCGTTTTTCCTCGCGCTCGAGAAGAGCCGCGCCCGGCGATCGCAGCGACGTTTCCGTCGCGAAAACCAGCACGAGCCGAGAGGCGAGGAACGAGAGAAATTGAAGCAGGCGATCGGGGGATCGATGTCACGTTGCACGACGAACTAAATAACAATGAGTGTGCAATTACGTAATTGTCGGATATGGGACGATTTAACAGAAATGATTGGAACGATTCGATATAGAGAGGAGGGAAAAGTTCTGAAATTTAGAGGAAAGTCGTTTAATTGTACCAATGTGTCAGGTAAAAGGTACTTTGTACGATACGTGACACGAGACAAATTTCGCGAATTACTTTGAAACTGAGCGTTTGAAACTGTACGTGTGTCTGAAAGCTACAAGATACTTGTTACAAAGATACTTGTTCTATAAGACTCAAGTCCGTGAAAGATAGAATGAAATTCGCAGATAAACAGCTACTTTCGTTCGCGAGGCTCGATACATCCTTGTCTAAACATTCGTTCAATCTCCTTCGTTTCATTCCGAACGCTCGATTTCCACGTTCGATCACCGGATCCACGTGCGTGTAAAAAGTTCATTTCTCTCCGTAGCGTTTCTAGCAGTGTCAATTATTTGCCAGAACGGAATCACGAATGAAAAAAGGAAAGGAGGAGAAAAGGAAAGAAATGGAGAAACGGAACACGGAATGAAAAGAGAAGTGGAAAAATGGAAATACAGTCTCGACAATTGATAGCGGAATATTTTGACTCGCGGGGACACGTTCCGAAAAATGCAAATTCGCCAATTTGTCAAATGTACTCGTACTCGCACGTCGGACCGCGTGGGATTTTGTAGATCGGCGCGTAGTTGGAAACAGAGCGACAGATGTGCAAGCGATTGACGCGCGCGTTCGTGTGCATTTCATTTAGAGAATCGTACGAATGGGGAACACTTATTCAAAGAACTAAACGCTTGAAACTATCGTGCGATTAGTGGATATATTAGTATGTCGGTCGTACAATTTGTGTTTGGATTCTTTCCGACAGGGAAAAATTTCTGAAAAATTTTGAGAAAGTAGAATGCGCTCTGAAAAGAGATGGAGAACAGACCAGTTTTATTATTGCTATTTTTGTTTAAAACCTAGCAACCCCCAGTTACTCCCAGTTATAATTCGTTGTAACGCACTGTTAACTTGCAAAAGTTTCCAACACACTTTGCAGTGCTGTCTGAGTAATGCAAATCCATTAAAAATTTTTTTAAAGCGATCAGAGCGTTTCTTTCTTATCAATGACATCGTCAAATTGATTACGCGGCGGTGACACAGCTCGTTGGGTGGGAAAAGCGGTGAAAGGTGTCGCGAGTTGGAAATGTACGATAACAGCCGCAATTTTCGAGTCGGCAAGAGGGTTTAAACGATTCCGCGATAACGTTTTTTATTTTCGGAGCAACGGCGCCACGGTTCATTTAGCGGCCTGCGCCAGTGTTTTATTTAATCGCCCGTTCCTAAAATTTAATTGTCCCGTTTTAACGACGTGTCCGTATTAATTTCGCACGGTTGCTTGAAATTCCCCGCTGCTCGCGCTTCGATTTTACGAGCGCGCTTTGTTTCCACACTTCTCCGCGCGCCTTTCGACGGGAAATAAATTCGTCAGTACAAATCACCGTGCACACTCGTCGGCGGACTAACGACAACCGTCAATGCAAAAAATCACTCGTTATTTGCGCCGGGTGGCTGATTAGTGAAATCGTCACGTCGCGCGAGGTTCTCATCGGTTAAGCCATTTTTAATAATTTTTTAATCGAACGCGTGCGAGTTGAGGAGCGAAGCAACGAGTGGAGTGCTTTAGAGTACCTCGACGTGTTCCAAATTGTTCCAAGTGTACAAAATGAAATTCTTTGATACGCAAATTCTTTGATAATTTTTGATACACGCGTCTGACATCGAAACGCTCGTTCTACTGGAATAAATTCACGACGCTTCCCCTTCGAATTTCGCATTTTCTCAGATGATTCGTCGCATGATTCGTGATATCCGTTGATTTGTTACGTTACGTTATATATGAAAGAGCATTCGAAACGAAACTGTTTGCCGTCCAAATCGCTTAACGCGACCGAGCGCCGCGGATGCTTAAAATTCAAGTACACTGTACGGGCAAGTTTCCCGCGGCAGCAAGTATTACACGCTCGTAAAGTTCGCCCATGCGAGAGCACACGTACGTGCATTAGTAACCGTATGCATTAAGAACGTCAACGCATCTCTCGCTTCGTGCACAGGCGTGACATCGGTTGCACGTTCGTTGTACGACCCCGTCGAGCAAAAAGTTACGCGCAACCGCCCCCACCCCCCCCTCCTCCCTCTCGCTGATATCTGGCGAGTAAATATGAATCAGCAGACGCGTAGATAATACGGAGCCAGCCATATTTTTGATAGTAATGAATACGTACCTGCATACCAGGGAGCTGTCTGGTATACAACGCGCTCGAGAGGGCCGAGCCAGGTTTTGTTTTAAATGTTTTCCCCGCTGGAATAACGCCAGCCTCTCTCTCCCTCTCTCTCTCTCTCTCTTTCTCTCTTTCTCTCTGTGTGTGTCGTGCTACATCCCCGGCCACATCCGACTGCCTGTGCCTGCTGCTGCTGCTGCTGCTCCATCGAATCCTCGGAAAAACGACAATGCCCGCACTAACTCTCTCTCTCTCTCTTTGCTTTCCCCCGGCCAACCACCCTTTAAACCAACCCCGTCCGCTTCTAAATCGTTCGACTCATTCCCACCGAACTCTCGTCTACCGGCGAGCGCTCGTATTTCCGCGTTCGCGCGAACGCCCAGAGATTTGCAGCGCTACCCCGAAAAACTGCGATAGCAGTTCGCGTTCGCGTTCGCGGGGATAAATCGGCCTGTTAACCAAACTAAAAGCAGAGCGTACACACGTCGCGAAAAACCGCGCTTCCGGCCGGATCCTCCCCCGTTGGTTTCCGCACGGCCTCGGTTCCCCGCCTCAGTTACACTCCGTTGAATTAGCAAACGTCGGGATCGTCGAGAATGACCGAGCACCGACCTGAATTCTCTCTCTCTCTCTCTGGGCAGCCACGTGTTTAGCACGTGCCAGAATTATCGGAGATAACCGAGCTGCGACCTGGATTCCCCCTCCTTCCTCGGCGAGCTGTAGACGCTCGGTCAAAAATAAATAACGGAGAGCAGGTACGCGCGGAGTGTTTATCGGGTCGATTGGCGAAAGTTCACGAGTGAAGATAACCGAGTCGATGCCTGTATCTCGGGTTGTAAACGCGAGCGTCAAGAATCATCAGAGCGTCGATCTGAAATTCTCTCCTACGTTTCGAAACACGCAGGTGGCAACGAAACGCGTGGAGGGAAATAACGTTCGAGAAATAACTTATTTTTCGCGGTGTAAACAATTTTACTTTATCCCGGTCAGTTCGATTTCGCTCTCGCGAAACTCGCGGACCGAAATGATACGGGATATGGATAGGATTTCAGTTGCTACATTCGGAGCGAGAAACACGAATCGCGAACGAGGTAGAAAGATTCGTTAGTCGAGTCATTGATGTATATTTCTGTCGTGAAAAACAAAATGTAAAAAAAAAAAAGAAAAAAAGAAGAAGAAAGGAAATTTAGTGTTAAAAGATCTTTATTTCACTAATAAAATGATTACAGGCCAACAAAGTAGTAACAATAAAAGTAAATCGATAATCACGATGATACCGCGATCGCTTGGAATATACAAGTATACTACAGTAATTGTAACTCTTGACTTGAGTTATGTGGGAAACGCAATCAACTGCACACTGACCGACGTGGACTATTTAACGCACTAGACCTTCAGGGAACTGAGAGCTTAACCAGTCAAAGTCAGTTCTTTTATACTATGGGTCTATGCATGTCCTTTTTTCCTCAAGAGATTGGAAAGCGGACATTGTCTATGGTCAGGCCCATGTGAGGCTATTTGACAATTACCACATGGCCCTGCCGATATTACGAACTTGGGTCCACGTCGTGGGGTGCTTCTTGCAGTCTGGACTGTGTCCCCTACAGGAAATAAGCCTCAAACGCTCACCTTTGTCGCTTTTGACAGTTTCAACGAATAAATGGCATGTTTCCACAAGTTCGTTCTCCGTCTCTGGATAAAACAGAAAATTCCAAGATAAATTCGAAAATATCACTACAAATTTTCTATAAAACTAAGAAAGAATATCGAAACTTGTCCGAATTTGTTGTTACCTGCACGCAAACCGCAAATGTGCAACGAAAGTGCAGCGACACACGACAGATGAATTGAAAGATAATTCGAGCGGGATTATTTTCCGCCCAAGGAAAAATCGTGAAAAAGCTGCTGACACGAGTCGCGTTTCGCGTTATCCACGAACCAGCGAGCATCCGCTCGAACGTGCGAGCGATATTTTACGACGACAAAATGGCACGGTTGGATCTCCTTTCGGGACCATTGTCAAAAATACACGGCGCGCCGCGCCTGGACAGGGACGGAGGGAAATTTTTACGGTCGTTACACGTTTACCCCGGGCGAAAAAAAATAAATCAATACGTTAATCTAAATATAACAAAATGGACGTATGAAAGCGAAAACCCGTGTTTTTGTCAGAGCCGGTTTACACCGGGAATGAATTGATGAGAGTTCGAATTGCCGGGCGCCGCGCGCCGCTGAATGCATTACGGGGGAAAGTTTGCTCAATTGAACGGAACTGTTCTTCCACCCCCGACAAAAAGCGCACTGCGCGACTTGCTTGTTTATGACGCTCGTGAACCACAATCGTGTCACTTAGAAGTTGCTGTTTCGAGCAAATTTATATTCGACGATTCTCCCACCTGAATTCCCATTTGTTGATACTGATCTGGTCGCGGACCATGCTGCTATTGTCAATTTCTTTTACAGTAAACGATGAAAATTTGACCATGTGCTCATCGATTGAAAATTCCTTTTCATTTGCATATTTCTATTTCTATTTCCATATATGTTAGAAGATCCATTGATGAAATTTCACCCCGCGTCTGCGAATTTTTCTGTGAAAATTTATCATTTTCACCATCAATATCAAACGAAACATCAAGAGGTTATTGCAACTAATCAATTCACCTCCTTGTAATAGACAGAAGATGTCTTGATTAGTTTTTATAATTATAGAATAAAACTCGAAAATCTTGGGACATTTTTATTTTTAATATTAGCAAATTATCGTGTATATATATATATATATGAAGGTAACTGTAAAGAATATTTCGAGACCCTAGGATGCTGCTGCTGGAAGGAGAGAGGGAAAGCGAGAATTTGCGTTTCTCGAAGTCACTGCCTAGACTCATCCAGTGGGGCTGATGGCAGCGACTCCTTACTCCAGACGCTTGTTGTTGTAACTACTCGCTAGGCTGGCCCGATGATCACCCCTCCTCCTAGCGGGGTTCCGCATGCTGCTCTGCTTAACATCGGAGATCGGTAGGACCTCGACGCTAAGCGCGCAGCCACTTGCGGCTTGTGCTAGTCGAGTGTTCGAAACTCGTAGTCGAGGAATCGTAGAGCCGCTACATATATATATGTACGTATTTTATAATACAATACGACACGATATATAATATAACACGATGTATAATATTAACGTTACATTTACAGATATTTGTTCTGTAAAGCATGTTATGCAATTTTATATTGTAAATACCGCGTTTATCGCGTACAATCGACAATTCGTATTCGTTGCACCACTTTCATCGTACAGTATAAATAGAGTAGTTATCCCGAGATTTCCAAGCGGTGGTATTTCAATAAATTTTCTTCAAACGGAACCGAGAGAATCCGGAGAAACCTCCCCGCTGACAAAACAGCGGACGTTGACTATCAACTAGATGCCCGGGGTACTTAGATTCTCGTGCCTTTCACGGGAAAAAGCAAAGTCGCCGGGGAAACGCAGGGAACCGTCGGCGAGGATCCGCCGAGGAATCTCCAAAGCGGATCAACTGCGATGTTTATATTCATTTTAGCATCCATTAGTGATGGCATTAAAACTGAAGATCCGCTCTAACGCAAATTGCTTGCAAATAGTAATCAGGCTTCAGCTGCTGTCTCTACCGCCGCGCGGGATCTCTCTCCCGTTCTCCCGAACACCTCTCGCCGCTCTTCGCGAAGAAGCGGAAGAACGAACGTCGAAGAACTTGCGGCGAAGGGTAGCCCGTTCAACTGGATTAAACGGCAAAGTGAAAAATGAAAAAATCTACAGCGAGTTCTGCCGCGGATTGAAGCGAATCGAATCAACGTGTCAGACGTGTTGATTTATCTCGAATTATTCGCGGATGTATCGTAATTTAATACAGGGATGTTAAAGCTGTCGGAGGAAGAAACGTCGGCTGTCGACGGAACGTCGGAGATTCGAAGCGATCGCTTTAAGGGAAACGTTCTGTTTAATACACATAATAATGTAATAAATACTTCTTCGAGCGAATTACTTGGGTTCGCGTTTAATGGAAATCTGATTCCAGTAAAAACAATATTAATCGTAATTACCAAGTGTCGTCGTTCTTTTATTCTTTTCTTTTTTTTCTTTTCTACGTAAATTTGTACTTTTACAAACCAGCAGAGTTAAATATTTGCAACAAATATCGTAGTATTTATACAAACGTGAAATTTATATATTGGAATTTTATCTTGCAGAGAGAGTTTTGTACACTTGCATACAAAAATGCGTGGTTTATCTATAATTTAAGTGACATCTTGATTAGTAATAGTGCTGACAGAATTTTTAGTTTCGGCTAATTTTTTCTTTTTTTTTTTTTTTTTTATAAAATAAACGAAACATGGCTTCAAGAAATACTGTTAATTCGGAACAATACCTCGAAATTTGTGTTTTGCAAAGGTAGAAAGGTAGAAGTTATCGGTAAAGGTGGAAATTAGCAAAATCCCACGTTGCGTCGTAATCCGAGCTTTGAGAATTAAAACACGACAAAGTACTACGCGCAGAATAAATTTCGAAACATTTCGAAAACTGTAAATTCTACGTGTTTTATTTTCGGTGAAAATTTTCGTTGGTAACGCGTAACTTCGCCTTCGAATATCTTTCTCGTGAATTTTCAGTTCCGTTCGAAAAAAGTTTCAAACACTTGACCTGACAAATATTTGTACTATGTAGCAGAGACACGGATAAACACCGTGGATCTTTTTCGGACTTTTTAAAAACCTAGAACGGTGAAAACAAAAAGAAAGTTTGACTCGCGGTTAGATGAATGACCCAGTTTGCCTACGAGGTGTGAAAAAACACGTTTACCTACCAAGAATTAAAGTCCTTGCATTTAAAAAAGAAAAATACACGCAGTGTTATAATCGTACAATTTCGTTAAAGAGAAGTGCCATTTTTCTCTAGATCGTTAAATGATCTTTTTGGTACGAATAGAATTTTCTCCTCGATTCTTTCGAAACATACTTCTCTTTTACAAGTGATGACGGTGAACAGTGGATAATTGCAACTTTCAAGATAAAAAATGTAGTCTTATCTATCGTAGAATTAAATCCTCCTGATAAAATAAATATAGCGAATATAGCGCATTTTATTATGCGATGAAATCTGAATAAGTATAATATTCGTTGCAATACAAATATCTACTTTGCGAAAATCTGTTTTTCAACAATTCAACAATTCTATAAAATAAAAAACAGTAACAAAAAAATGAAGAGAAACCTTCCATAGATAAATCAGCTATGTTGTTGCAAAAGCAACGGCCCCACTCCATCAAACGTTGCGATTTCCATCTTCAGCCCGAAACAATATTTTTTACAACGGCAAAACGCAACGAGTAACGAACGCGTCAAACGCGAGCGCTTTATCAATCGGAGCAATTATTTAAACGAGCGTTTACACGTAAACTCAGAAATCAACGCGTGTATCGGACTGGCGCGGCTCATTAATTAAACGCAATGCGTCGCTGATTTCTAATTAAGCGAATCAGTTAATTATCGCTTAACACGTTCGTTTCATTGCAAACAATCAATTGCGCTCGGATCCAACGTTTTCCGTGAAACCGAAGGGACTCTACATTGTTTGACGAAAACTACGCGTGATTTTGAAAATTTTTTGCGTGTGGCCAAACAAAGTAAAAACTTTGTAAAGATTTTTATAAAGATCGTCAATCGTGTACAGCGCAGTCGTTGCTAAATTATTCGCTGTAACGTTCGAAATAAAATAAAAAACAAAAATCATCCGATTTTATAAAGCTACTGTCTCAAAGAACTCTGTACAGACTTTCAAATTCTGCGCAACGCAGATTAAAAAAAGGAAGCACTGTTTTTGATAAATGTTACACAAGTGTCAAAAATGCCAATTATCTAAAGGTTAAGTTTCAGAAAATACGTACATGTCTTTTCGTTCATTATACAACACATGCTTGTCATACGAGAAATAAAAAAACTGTTCTGACCAGGAAACGCCACTCCTACTCGAGGTCTATGCCACGCCCCCTCACGAGTCACGTGGCCCGAATCAACCAATCGCTAATTTTCGTTGCATCAGCGTTGCACTCGAAGAGGCCCGCTAAAATCACTTTCAGTGACAATATAAATATTGAGCCGAATTACTGCGAGTTAAAGTATTAATTGCGAGTTAACGTTTCCTTGGTCGTAACATCAGGCGAAGCCTGTCCCACAGATAATGATCAAAGTATAACAAAGGCAAGCGAAGGAGAGGGGAGATGGCGACTCGTCCAATTCGTGGTTGCAGTATTCACAAAGGACGAACGCTAACGAAAAGCCCGAAACGGTGCACTTTCGACCGCGAGAGTAAACCGGACTGTCGTGGAAAACAGACTGGGGTAAAACGAGAGGGGAGAGAGAGAGAGAGCTTCGAGTATAAGGGTAGTCGACGAGGACTCCGGTGGAACAAGGGTGGACCAGGAGGAACCAGAAGGAAGAAGGGACCCCGACTGCTATCTCGCGCACGGTTTGAAGATAAGATGAGCGTCTTTCACGGTTCGTCGCATCTCAACAAACTCGGCGTGCCAGCCGGAGGAAGGAGGAAAGGATATTTTCCTTAACATCTCCATCACTTTGCCGAGCTTTTCCCTTTCCTTTTCGTTTTACTCGGTGAAATAACACCGGCTGCCGGAATTGCGTGGAAAAAGTGCTCATTTGCAGATCCCGCGCGCCTCCGAACCAGGAACCACCGGCTCCGCGATGATATCCTTCCCCTCCGCCCCTCGCCCCTCGCTTTGTATGGATATCGTTAAACTTTCCGTCGTACCGAAATGCAAAGACCGTTCTCGCTCCCCGTGAACCGGAATCACCGACCGAGGAACCTCTTAATAAGGGGTCACCCGTTCCTCTTCCGTTGATTTCACTAGCCCCCCTCGCAATGTCGAGAGGGCCTCGCCTAGTTAGACATTGCCAGATTCTCGCTCCGAGTAAAGAAATCCCAATTACTCTCAACTTTTTCTCGTTTTATTCGTTACCCTCTCGTCGTCGTGCCTGCTGGTTATCTCCTCGCACGCGCGAGCTCGATGATTTGTAGAGGATTCGGTCGAGCGGAGAGCGAACGAGTTGGAAAGTTGGAGTTAAATTTCGTTCGCACGAACGCGAGAGTCAAAATGAAATACCGAATCCAATAGGAATAGGTGCTTTGGAATCTAGAAAATGCTTCTTGCAGCCGTTGAAATCGGGTAAAGTTATTCGGTAAAGTTATCTTTGAACATCTCTTTGCTCGATACTTTCCATCCAAAGTCGCCTTCCTCTCGTTCATCGCGACTTTCATTCAGACGTCCCCGCAGATTTTTCGACTTGTTCGAATTTCATTTCGCTGCACGGTCCATCTCGAATTAGCTGGGCCAGAGAAGGATTTTTTAATATCTCCGCGGATCTCTTAGCGTTCATCCGATTTCACAGTTTGCAATTGTAAATGAACGCGATTAAATTCCCTCTGGCGAGTTCTCTCGCGAATTAATCGCATATGAGAAATTATCTCTGTAATTCGCGACAATCACAGTCGAGGTACAAAAAACGCGATAAAAACTTTTACCCCGAACGTGAAAAATGTGAAACGTTACGCGAATTTCGCGCAAGATTGTATCGAATGGAGATGAGAAAAAAGGTGAGTCTGAGGACAGGCTGATGACGAAATTTTCGGAACGGAATTCCTGATAAGGAATGGTAAATTCATTACGTTGTATCGAGTTGACCGAAAAGTAATTGCATTTGTTTTTTCTAATAGATGGACATGTATGTACACACATCATGTATTATATATCATATATACATATCTTAAAATGTAACTAACCTCATTTCTAATTACAAATTCATTCTGTTCGAAAGTCAAAAAGGAATACTTTTCGTTGCTAAATTAAAACAGGGGGGGGGGATGTGTGTGCTGTGACGAGGATATCAAATCGTTCTTGGAACTTTTCCTTTTATTTATTATACAAAAGACGCAGCCACTTTTTGGCCTAACCAAATACAATCAACCAAAAGTTGATTCACAAACGCTACAAAGCATTAAAGTGAAAACCAATTGCTACTACAAAGGTATTAGAGATGTGTGATCATACTAGTTGTCATTTACGCAAATCAAAGTTACTCGAAATGTCATTAGGAAAAACCGAAATATCGAGTTAATCAATTGAACGCCAACTAAGAGAGTAAGAAAGTTAATTCAATCGTGCAACAACACTGTCAACTACTACGTTCAACGCGGAAAGTCGAAAACAACGCTACAAACGACAGAATTCTCGTGCACTGCCGCATCCCACGCGTTAATGGAACGTTCACGAGCGAGAAACTTGCTTCACCTTTCCGATCTCGAAACGCTCCGTGGAACTTGGAGCACGATTTATCGACATTCTAATTCACTCGCTACTGCGAGAACTTTGGGTGTGAAGCATCGAAGGACGAGTCCCTGCAGTTTGATATTTCTTCAAGGCCGTTACAAAGCGCTCCCACAAAGACAAATGAACCGGAATCCCTCTGATTTTACACGACCGTGGGACATTAGCGAGAGGATTCCCTTCGATGCTCCAACATCCTCCCTATTCGTCGTTCACGAATATCCTCTCCCGTCGCGTATAATTCTCGCAATTACCGCGATTAAGTCGAATTAACCAATTACGTTGACATCCCCGTGTCCCGGATCGGGAATCCAGTTTTCCAACGAGTCCAACTCTTTTCTCTTCGATTCCACTTTTTTCTATTTATTTACAAATTGATACAGTTGAAACATTATTTGTATATTTTTCTATTCGCGCGATTAGAAATTGAATTGATTCGTGAGTGCAGATTTAATGGACGTATTTTTTCATGACTTTGTGTTTAACGTTTAACTTTGTCAAGATAGAGAACTCAGGGTAAGATGAATTTCAATGTTCTCACGATTGTTTAATGTAATTACATGTACGATTTCATGTACATAATAACAACTGCATATTAGTTAATCGTGATAAACTACTCACAGTTCCTAAACTCCATACAACGATATAACTTCATCTGGCTGCTTTCAACTCTGATAATGTTAGTATAAAATCTGTTGCTGTATAAAATCTTACGATATACTGTCGAAAATGGAAATTGTTGAAACAATAAAAGTACAATCTGAAAAGATTGTTCAACAAAGAAAATTCGATCCCAACGGGAGCCGTTCTTTCAATATGGCAGCTATAAAATTGCAAAATTTTTCTAAACGACTCGATACGATACGCTTCGAGTCTCTTTCATAGTATGGACCGCAATCCCGGTTTTACGCAAGTATTAAAACGATATCAAGCGATATTAAATTTAATATTACGAAAAGAATTTTCTCCTTTAAATATGAAATTCAGTACGTGGATCGCTCGATAAGGGACAATAATTTATAGAGTCGTCCTCGTATACCTAATCTGATAAACGTTCTTTAATAATAATGCAGAATATTAATTGCGATAATGTTAAATATTAATGGCATTAAACGCACGTTAAAGGGAGAGCGGCATGCATGATTCAACGTTATCAAATTTCCTCGTGCTTTCGTAACAATATCGAATAATTATACTCAAAATTATCTAACATAAGCATTTGACTCGATTGAAGAGTATTTAAATCAGATTGTTTAAAACTGACATCGAATAAATCAATGAATTACCACTTTGCAAATGTGTGACAGTGAGTCTTGTTGCACCAAACAATTTTTTCTAAATTGTAAATAACGAAGCAAATATATCAATTACTATGATAATACTTTGTGTCCGATGATATGATATTTAGTATTTCACAAACGATCATCCACATTATTCTACCTAATACCTGTCAAATCGACAAATGGTACAATAGCAATGTTTCGTCGTAATAACACAGATTACATGTCGTAAATCTCTCTCCAAAAAACTGTCTGACTTCTTTTAAGAACCGAGAACAAATACGAAATTCTTTTCCACAGCCACAATATTAAAAAAACTGAACGACTTGTACCCCAGTACGATTCGTCTCACTGAAAGGCCCAGAAGCAACTGTTCTGACATTTTTGCCATAAAATTTCATCGATACCAGATAACGCCACTCCTACTCGAGGTCTATTCCACGCCCCTCGCGAATCACGTGACCCAAATCAACCAATCGCTAATTTTCGTTGCATCAGCGTTGCACCTGAAGAGGCCCGATTTTCTGGGTTACCTCCGCTAAAATACCACTTTCAGTGATAAAAAAAAAAACAGAATCCGATAGTGTAAATGAATTGATAGTAATTAACGAGTGAAACACCAGTGTTAGCTCTCAACGGGATCGAGAATACACTTGCTGCCTGTATTTCTCGTCATACTTTTTCGTTTCTCTGGGACGATCAAATAAAGGGACCACGTTACACTCAACGTCAAATTGCCCCGAACGTAGATCCAATCTTATTAATGCCATTCCGGGCACAAAATAACGTTAACATAATGGTCGACGCGCGTAACGAGCGTGGACGATCCGGTGGATCGTCTAATAAGCCGGCGATTAAAGCGAAAATCCACGTGACGGTAAACGCCAACGTTAAAATCCATTCGCTGTCCCGCGGTACGTTTAATAAAGGCGCACGGGGCAAGCAGTTTTGAAACCTGGTAATTATAAATATATTACGTCGAAGAGCTCTGCGGAGGACAGGTATATGAGCCGTGTGTCATACGAGGTTGCTCGTTTTCATCGCTCGTTGAATCGTAACTCGCGCGCGGAACGGATAAACGAGAATCGATAAGAAACAGAAGCGGACGGACGTCGCTCAAAACAGCGATTCAAAGGATGAACCTCGCGTTCTCGAACCCTCGCCAGCCGTTTTCATCCCGTTGAAAGCGATCGGATTTTCGGAGGAGGACGTAATTACGTCGAGAGGAGCTAGAGAGAGATTATCAGCGGAACAGCGCACGCAGACGAGAGCGTGTCGATTGTGCTGAGAATTAACCCAGTTGGGAAATAACTAACCCAGTCAATTCAATCTGGCTTGAGGAAATTTTCATGTTCAGCCGAGACTAACCATTTTGCCTGCTTAACTTTCCGGAGAACGAATTACCATAAGTTCGTTCAACGAGTCGAGGCGCCAGCTGCAAAGGTGTGCACTTGGAGACATTCTAACGAAGAAGAACAGAATAACTAATGTTTGACGGCAAGCATCAGAAAATAGTTAAACCCGTTAAACCTCTTTCGTGCGTCTTAGCACGTGGATGTTCCGTCGAGATACAGCGTCTCGTCTCGTTGAACGAAATACGTATGGACGTGGCATTATTATTTCATATCTGATGCTACGCTCTTACAACAACAGCACTATTTGGTTGATGGCGAAATTATATAAATTTTATAGAGCTTCAGAACGTAACGTAGACTCGAGATAATTTACAACCGGAGTACTTGGGCTAAGGAGTATAAATTTGACGACGATGATCGAGGAGAAAGTACAGTAAATACCTTTTTTTATTAGATTATGTTTGTGCTAAGTCTTCACGTTTAATTAGATGTTTAATTGTACTTGCAATTGATGTCGATTGCAAGAATCTTCCAATCTCGCGTCATAAAACTGTCGATTTTGTACTTAGCAAGTAGCTCTCTTAAATGTATTCCAACCAATGAAGACAAATATTCGGAATCGAGGAAAATATTTCGAGACAAGTAAGCTGACAGTTCACGATTTACTTGATAATTTATATTATTCGAGATGACGTGACTCGATTACTCTGAACTTAAAAATATTCCATCGTTCTGAGCTTAAAATTCGACATTTCGAGACAAGTAACTGACAGCTCGAAATTATTTACCCGCTTGTTGAACTTAAAACTGATCCAAGATTTAAATACCGATTCTCGATATTATTTATATTGTTCGAGTTACACGTAAGACGCTTGAAACAAAAGCTTGAATTAAACTCGAATAATCTAAGACTGGAATATCGATTCCGCGCTCCAGATTTTTCCGAGAGTCACTATCGTCGCTGCCAAAATCGCGATAACAATCAAACTGTCGTCTCCACTCGAAGAGTCAACGCTGACGTCGACCACGTCGCAAATTTTCCACGGAGCAACAGGTATTTCGGCGCGATGTCGTCTACGGAGTGACGTTGTTCGCGTTGTCTGAGCGTTTCGACGATCCTCCGAAATTCTTTCTCCTTGAACCGAGGGAACTTGCTGCCGCGAACGGTTTGCCGAAAACAAAAGCCGAAATGGGAGGTACGAATGGAGAGAGGTGCGGGTTTCGACTTTAGGCAGGAAGGTCGAAATAGGAAACTCGAGCGGCGGCTGCACGCGTTGCAGGCTAAAGTCGTGCCGAAGACGAAAACGGGTCTCTTTGAATCTGAAATGCGGGGGGTAACTGGTAAAGGTACGTGACACTCGGTACAATATGTATCGAATGGTTTCGTTCTCCCTGCGGAGAATACGCAAGTGGCGCACGCGACATTCAGCGCACGATCTCCTCCATAGTCGCGATCTCCCGAGTCGCGGCCGCATGAAACTTGCATAATTTGCCCGCGTGATGTTTTCCAGAATTCACTGTCAAATCAAACGCGAGGGCGCCGCCGACGTGGCGAGGAGAGTGGAACGTCGAGGGTGAGTGGCGAAATTTTCACGTTGTGTTTTTGTGGCTTTATGGTTTTATAATTTTTTAAAATAACTGTTGGGTCCTTAAGAATATAACCGTAAGGCCATAAAGATGACTTTAATGACTTTTATACGAATAGCATTTAACGACAAGTTAAATCCATTTGCTTTCTTCCATTGTGTTTCGAAACGTCTGTATCTATGTTGAACTAAGAGATAACAAATTCTATTACATTTTTAAGAACAATGACATTCTGTTGTTTTGTATAATAATACAAAACCTAACCTAAACCTAACCCTTACGTGTTAAATTTTTAGCTACTTTAGTTCGTAATTGTCACTCGGAAAACACCTTCGAAATATAAGAACGGGTACTTTTAAAATCTACAACATGGTACAATAATATAACAAAAATACGCAACACAGAAAAGAGATACAAGCGAAAAAAGGGTCTATCTCGATCGTTTAAAATAATTTTCCAACTTGCAGAAATCGCGCTAATTTTTTAATCCCACGAGACGAGAGCAGAGCGAGCCCACTTTACACGGTACACGAATTTCAACTGATATTCCTGGACTGGAACTAGCAGATAGGAGAAAGGAGACCCTCGTGAAATTTTAGTGGCCCTATAAAGGCGAATGTTCGTTCCCTCGCAAATCCGTATGCCGTTGCCCCCTCCCCTTCGATTCTTCGGAGCCCGGAAGTTATCAGTGAGAGAGGACTCGCACGGTTTCATCTTCTCAGCTACCCATAGTGTCTTTCTTAACGACAATGTGATAGAATCAAAGCGACCCGATCATCCGTTTTATTCCGGGATTCACTTGGTCGAATCACTTCGCAAATTCAGCCACTTCATCGAGCCGAACGGAATCTACGCTCGCGGCAATCCTCGGCTTCTTACCGATTCTTCTCTCTTAAATCAATTTGACAGCGGCTCGCATTTTCCGGTGCGCGATACGAAAATTCCGATAATTTGTTGTAAAATTTAAATCGAGAGAATATAATTCTGCCGACGTAACTTTGTACATTTATTTCATTTATCACTGAAAGTGATTTTAGCCGGAGGCAACCCGAAGCGAGCCTCTTCGAGTGCAACGCTGATGCAACGAAAATTAGCGATTGGTTGATTCGGGTCACGTGATTCGTGAGGGGGCGTGGGGTACACCTCGAATGGGAGTGGCGATCGCGCCATATTTTCCTTTATATATTTGAAACTGAATGATAATAATAATAAAGTAAATAACGCTCCAAAGAATTTTCTTCCACGTGCCTTCATCCAATCAACTGATTGACGGTTGAAGAGGAAATCGTCAGACGTTAGGAGAAAAAAGAAAATTGAAACTTCATCCGATCGTCGCCGCGTCGCAGATGTCGGGGAAGAAAAGAAAGAAAAGAAACAAAAAAATAGGGTTGAACGCGTGGACATCTTCGAATAAAAGTGGATAAAGCTGATCCAAGCAGGCGGGGCTTCGCGCGGGGGGTTAGAAATCGGCTTAAGCCTCGATGCTCGAGCGCGTTTCGATGAAAAGTGCAAAGTGTGGTACGTGCCATGCGAGAGAGGGCGCCTAAGAATCCTAAAAGGATCCTCCGAGGATCTTCAGGAATTCCGATACATTTTCGTACATGTCTGTCGAAGCCCCGGGTAGAATGGCAGTTCCTTTAATGCGTCATTCCGCAAAGAAGCTTTCTCTAAATCTTACCTGCAGGCTCTGGCCATCCAATTAGGACCCCCAAATTTCACTTTCTCTAATTGTAAAGTATTAACACGTTAGACAAACATAGTTCGAGATCGGACGATAAACTCTGGATGCTCTGAATTAATCGACAGACTGCGAACGTTTTAACGTCCTTGAGAATGTAATTTGAAAGGTAGAACGTGGAGATTATTTTACGTGTTGTAAGAAAAACGCTATACCCTGGCTATTTTATACAGTTTGCATAGTACTTCTTTTCAAAAAATATTCCCTCAAATAATCCCTCGCAGAATATTGTAAAATTGGTCGTCCCAGCCATGGAGCGTTCGAATCGAATCGCGTCGAAGAGTACCTCCACGGTAAAACAATTCACTCTCGCAGTGGACGTCAATTGTATTAAAACCGTGAAAATAAAAAAAAAAAAACAAAGAGAAAACGCGCTATTTGCAATTAAACGTTACCCAACTTTCACCGGCCACGATCCGAGCCGATCCAATTTCGAATCCGTGCAATCGAATCCAACACGCGGGAGAAAACAAAATGGAAAAAGAGAGAAAGACCTCCGATCAGAAATTCAACGCCGCCTGGAAACCAATCTAACGAGCCAATCTCCGCCCGTGCAACGAAAGATCCGGTTAAGTTTGAGACAGCGTATTAATTTCGCGAACGGCGAGCAATCTTCGACTCTGAATCAAACCGACCCGTCCCACCGGGGGTCGGTTCTCCCGCGAAAGAAATTTTACGAGGCAGCGGCGGTCGCGTTAGAGGATTTTGGAACGTGACCCGATTCCTCGGCACCCGGCGTAGTCCTCGGATGCAATCATCGTTCGATGCCCGAGGGACGAGCGAACGAACGAACGAACGAACGAGAAGATATCCAGGAAGAAGAAGAGGGAGGAGGAGGGAGGGAAAGGATTATGGACAGAAGAACGGACGAAGGATCGTGGTCGAGAATGAGATTTAGCCGGAGGAACGGGAGTGTTGCAGGGCAACAATCACGGACGATTGAATCGGCCTCGCGAGAGATATCGATTGGCAGGACCAAACCGATACCATCTTGTTTCGAGAAGCGGCGACCGGAGAGAAAGCAAGAGGGAGAGAGCGCAGGCCGGTTGTAATTCGTTGTAATTGGTCCTTTTGCTCCGGTCGTCGGTCGGAGCGACGTTCTTTGCGATGCCTCGGATTTAAGAGCACCGTTTGCGAGTTCAGCGATTGGACCCTGTCCATTGTCGCCGTGGCCTCCGCTCCCCCTCCGAACCGGATTTCAAGGAATTTCGAACGACTCGGACGGAATTAATTTTGTTAGAAGGCAGAAATCGTGGCGAGCAATCGTGGTCCGTGGTCGTTCGGCGAAATCTTGAGACTCGAGAAGTAGTTGCGTCTTTAGAGAGAGAACGATCGTTGTATTTCTATTGACACGAGATGGATCGGCTCCGATCGTTGAGAAATTAAACTCGGTGTTTCGAGGTAGCTTCTTCAAAAGTTGTTCACAGATAAAACACCATTGACACGAAATCGGACGCTATTTGTACGTATAGTATTTTAAAGCTTTAAAAGCTTGGATGATTTTCTTGTTGAAAGAAAATGTGTCAAAGAGATTTGACTGAAAGGCAAAAGTACTTCAATACTGTTTCAATCATTAAATAAATTAGCTGCCGTTGATCGTGGCGATTCATTCATTAAATCGCGTTACTGCGCGAATAAACGAGCAAACGAGTAAAGTGCAACGAATAGTTGAGTAACTTAGACTTAAGGGTACGAGGGAAAATAAAACTTTAGCGCGTAGTGAGAGGTACGATCGCTGTATTCGGTTTATCTGCGCAATGATTACACGTGTCCCCGACTCGCACACGCCCGTGTGTACACGGCTTTGGTGCAAACCAGGATGCACTATCTTTAGTTACAGCCAAGTCTTGCGCGCTGCGTATAATCCGCCACTAATACGCTTTGTAATCTCATATCGCAGCTCCTTTACACACCGGAAGACGTGTCCGTACACGCGTTGTCTAAAATTTACTGCGTCAGACTCGCACGCACATGACAGAAAGGAAGAAGCTTATTTTAATAACAAATGAACTTGCTTCGATCGTTGCCTTCAAGTCGCAATTATTTAGGCAAACAAAAAATATTACAGTCGCGCGCGAGTTCAAGAATTCCCCGGAGAACGAGACAAAGGGGAAAAGCGAGAAGAGGAAAAGAAAGCGGCAGAACGGAAGCAAGAAGGAACTTTATCATCTGTGTGTGTGTGTGTGTGTGTGTGTGTGTGAGACAATACGAATGTATTTGGAAGTTTACGAACTTAGAGAAGGGTTTTACTTATGTATTAGTTCATCACTGGAACGACTATTGCCGAGGCGGATCCAGCTGCGCCCTCTCCTTGCATCAACCTTCCTTTCTTTTCCCCCGCCTCTTTTCTGCCTCTGCTTCTTTTAACTATTTACGACGAATGTTAAAGCGACGCGAAATGCCAAAGGCTTTCGAAACTCCTCGACACACGCCATATTTTGCCTCCCTTGAAACCATGTCACTTCGGTATCAAACAATTTTTCACTAGACGTACAAATTAAAAGTTGTAAACTACGAGAGACTGCTCATAATCTTTGTATATTTGTAGAGAACTATCGATCGACCATGTGAATAAGAAATCGTCAAAAACAGCACTGAGTATGTCGATAAAAATTTATTATTTATTTATTAACTCGTACGTTCTAACGACGAGTCACGCGTTCTTGTTAGAATCTTCCAAAGGTATCCAAATTCCTACGAGCAGCGAAAACGTAAATCCGCGAGAATGAGAAGGAAAAGGAAATATCGAGAAAGACATGTACGCGGCGTGAGAGAAGCCGCCGCGAGAAAATGAGGGTGGAACGGTCTGCCATAAAACGAAGAAGGTCTCGCTACACGGAAAGAACATTAGGATATAAGACAAAAAAAAAAAAGAAAAAAGAAGAAGAAGAAGAAAGGAAAGAGAGAATCCAGTCGCGACCGATGTATTATTAAATTAGCATCTCGACAGTAGCGTACACAATATCGACGTTGTCGGAAATTTCCGTCCCCTTTTTCTTAATTTTCTCCCATTCGTCGCTGCGAACCTCTTCGCGGATCCACGCGTGGGCGGCGAGCGTTTAAAAATGTAATAAATCCCGCGCGAGGCTTCATTAAATATTCGAAGATGAAGCTAAGAGCCGCGTGCGCGAAATGGCATTCGCTACATGTTTAACGGCAACGTGACCCACCCCGACTTGGCCGCGTTAACGCGTCGCGAGCAATCCACTGCATTATCTCGCTGCTCGCCATTGTCTTTCTCCGCGTCTCCCTCATTTTACACACGCAAGTTCAGCGTTTCGATGCGAATTTTATTTTGTCAGCAGAACTCGGACTAGCTTCTAACCAATCAGAGGTCGAGCCGTTCCTCGAAACTGAATCTATCGAGCTCGGATTCGTTTCCAGACAACCTAAGGTTATCCAAAGTGATCCAACGACACGCAGCCCGGAAAGTTTTCACCTCGTTTCAACGCGTTCGCCGCGCGAACAAGGGATTGAAGTTTGCAGTAGTATTTCCGTCCGCTGGTTGAATCTGCATATATTCCCCGGATGAAATTCTCGGAGTGTCGTTAGGACGCGGGGCAGGGATTCGCGATCGAAGTTTCGGGGCGAAAGGGAGTGGAGGGTAGGAAACGGTGTTGCCCGCACGAGAAAACGTAATTTCGGCTATTAACCGCCAACGAGGTTGTTCCTCTCGACTGTCTAACCAGCCGCGGATACGGAGCCCGCGTAAAGACAGAAAAAAGTCCGCGGCGAGTCGCGTACACGCTTCGTTATGGGAGGATTTCGACTGGGAGGAGCCGAGCAACCGTGAGAGGCTCGCTGTGTTTTCTTAGAGCTTCGCGTCCCTTTTATTTCCTGTTTTTACCGCATAAAGCAGCGAGATTCGAGCGGAATGAAAAGACACAGTGTTCCAAACCGTCTCGTATTTTCAATATTTATTCCTTCGTCCCGTCCCGTAAATAAACATTTCAATTCCGAGCGGTGCTGAATTTCATCCCCCCTCCCGCGCAAGACGTACGTAATTGTTCCGCGTCGTGCTCCGTTGCAGTTAACCGAGATCGAGAGAAGAATCTTCCCTCAGACGAACGTAACTTGCCCGGTCGCCGACGTAATACATTGCGACATTTTTTCCACGATATTTGCTACACGTGGCAATCCCATCGCCAAATTTTCGAAACGAAATCCCGCATTTTTCAGCGTAGCTGTAACCCCTTCGTTTATTCGTAAGACGGTCACGTTCTACTTTAGCCGGCTACCAGCCGCGATAAATCAACTAAGCGTTCCCGTGTACGTACGTATATTTCGATGTTTACGAGCCCGCGCTGTCCGCTGGAGATAGAACCGAGTGCTCCGCGAGTAAATTCGAACTTCCGGCTATTGGGTTCGGTTTTATTCTACTGGAACTTTTGCCTGCACATCCGACCCTGGAATGAGCACACCTGCACAGTTTCGAGAAATAGCGCGACGTTTGTAAAATTCGAGATATATTCATGTGCATTCATTTGCTGCTTGCGTATCGTATGTTGATTTGTTGCACATCGTGCATCTTGAAGCGTATACTCGTTTCCTCGAGGTATTCTGACAAATACCAACTGTACAATAGCGTCCAATTCGAAAATAAGTCGAATCTCATTGGCTACGGCAAACTTTCGATTTTTCTATAAAAAAAAATAAAGATGGCAAAAACTACTGTTCGAAAGATTCTTTACTCGTTCTTTAAGACTCTTCGGCTGACGCTTCGACAATCTAACTCTCAACGAAACTACGTCTGCGACTGTGTCACGCATCAAGTTGTAACACAGACAACTGTGTGAATCATTACCGAGATACACGATGGTGAGTCGTGTTTCACCTCTCGACATTCGCGCGTTGCTTTCCTCGCTACGAATACCCGTGCGAAATGAATAAAACGGTCGAAAATTCTGTTTACTCCTTTCATCTTCTTCTCTTTGTTTTCCTCGCCACGCAGCTCTCGAGGATTCGCAGCTTGCTTCCCCCCGATACCTCTCTCTTTCGCCGACGCGCACGGAAGCGGACTCGCTCGGCTGGTAAACGGTCCGCGCCCTCGTAAAATGCGGCGATCGCAAGACCGCAATAAAGACTTCGAGTTGGTCGTGTGGTTCGTGATAGAAACGAAAGCGAGCGCCGGCTGCTGGCCACGCAGAGGGCAGAGGGCAGAGGGCAGAGGGCGAACGAAGGTTTTCGGTGGGAGAGGGTTGAAGGAGGATCTGCTGCAGCAAAAGTGCACCCCGTGGACCGGTGCCAGCGAGCGGTGGCGTGGCGGTGGCGTGGCGGTAGCTATTCCCGCGCTCGTTGCATCGAACCTCCAGCCGTACGTAAAGGGATCGGTATTTATGATACTGCCACATTGATTCGTGTAAAGCCGACGGTACTTGACCTCTTCAGCGTAAAGTAGTAGCCGGTCGAAACCACCGAATGAATTCGGTTTACTCGGCGTTACTCCGCGCCGTGCCGTACCGGCTGGATACGTTGCACGTGTCGGCCCTTCGTGGATAGAAACATTAGCAAGGGTTACTTTATGTACAAGCCGATCCCGATCCCGCTGAAAATTTCATCCGAATTTGCGGCCGACGCACCCGCTGCGATATATGACCTAATAGCCCAAATGTATCTTGCCTTTTTCTTTCTTTCTATCGCTGAACGTGATTTTCGAGGTAACCTAGAAAATCGGACCTCTTCAGGTGGTATTAGCAACGCTGATGCAACGAAAATTAGCGATTGGTTGATTTGGGTCGCGTGACTCGCGAGGGGGCGTGGCGTGAACCTCGAGTAGGAGTGGCGTTGTCTGGTACCGAGCGATCGTGCCTGTAATTTGTTTTCTATCGATTCAAATGTTTGCGTATCGATGAAATTTTATAGCAAGAAAGTCGTCTTCGTTTCCTAGTCAGATAACAGTTGCTCCAGTTTTTTCATATCGTTCTTGTTTTTAACGTGCAGTTTCATACTTGAACTGAATCTTTTACATCTCTTCTTCTCGGCGGTCTCGTAACCATCGAAACTTACGAATGTCACGCGTCTCTGACTACAGAGTAGGTACGTGAATTTTCGAAAAATGAGAAATTTCCAGAAAATGATACACGCACGTTGCATCGCGTTTTTCACTCGGTGACAACTGTTTCAACTTTCCATCGTATCTATTAATACCAGCATACTATACTAGAGTCTGTATTTATTTGATCATTCTCTTCCTGTGTTCAAACGATCTCGCCGGAATTAACAGAGCAGATAATTAACTCTACCGTGTTCTTTCGATCGTTCTCTACCCGATAATTCTCTACCTCCCTAACGTTAAAAAGGGACGGTAGTCGAGGGAGAATAATTGTCTGAAAATCTGATTATTCGACCGATATGAAACGATAATGTAACGTGATAAAACGGAGATAATGCGCGGGCAAGATAAAAATGCTGCTTTTACCTCATCCGGTTACGGTAATTTCGTTAAATTCGTTTAATACGATCCCTCACGCAGGTGATACACTCCCGAAACTCCCGCGTACGTGTCATAATAAATTCCGGTAATTTGTGCGCCAGCCGCAATGAATTTCACGCGCGTTATTTCCATAGCCGCGTTCCCGGAAAAATATGGCAGTGTGAGATAACTGAGCCAACAAAATATGTACACCGTCCGGCAAAAACGCTTCCCAACGATGGTCGAGATCGATATTTAGGGCCGATTAATCTACCCCGCAGTATCAGTTAATAGAGATCGCTAACCCCTCTAACGAACAACTTTGTTCGTCTAACGAGCAAAGAACAAGAGTAGCAACTTTGACTCGATCGATCGAACGTACGAACGCATATTTGGAAATATTCAAATTTCTCGTGAGATTAACGTCATTTTCAAGAGATTTCTAATCGTCTCGGGAAACATAAAAACAAAAGTGAATGATTTTTAATAATTTTATCAATATTTTTACATTGCACGTAATATTGTTTAACAGCCGACAAGGTGTAATCGATATTTGGGGAAACATCATGCACAGTAAAGTTGTGATTTATCTAAAAACAACGTAATGATATTGGGCAAAGATGGAAGAACCAAAGTTTCGTAAACTACGAGCGAGCACACTCTCCTGTTTTCAAAGTATAATCTGCTACCTTCGAATGGAAACAAAATAAAGAGAGAAATCATACCGAATTCCTTTTCTGAACTACGTACATATCTTCCTATCATGTCGACGACTCACGAAAAAGGACAGAACCGCGCAAGCAAGTTGCAGGAAGAGACGAGCAAGTCCAACAGAATTTTCCACTTTTTCCCGAAAACGAAAAGCGATGGACGATGATTGCGAGAAACGTCGAGGACGTATCCCGTTTGAAACGAAGTCTTCGTTCTTTTTGGAGCAATGAATCGAGATTAAATGAAATAAATACGCGTCACAGAATTGTTATCTACTTGTCTTTCAAAGTATGTTCGGTGGTTTAATTTGGAACTCATTTCCTTTTCTCAAACTCTGCCACCAAAATTGCGTAATCACTTTGGTGGCTCGGAATTTTTCGCTCGATCGATCGATGAAATTTATCTCTCTAAAATATTTGAAAGAATAATGGACGACCACCGTGAAAATTAAAGTTCTAATTCTTGAGAAATATATAACACTTTGCAAATATATAACGCGGACGAAGGTAAAACGAGATACAAGCCGAGGGCTGAAACGATCTAACGTCCACCGGCGATGGATCATCGATTGCCATGGTGGAAATTTGGCGAGGAGCCGATCGGAGAGAGGAGAAAATTGACAGGGGATGGAAAATTATATGTTAGCAGGCCAAATATCTGACGCGATTATAACTTGATCTAAGTTGAGCCCGGCGTGCTACCTGCATGATCTCCGTGGCAACCGACACAGCCGAGAAATCTGCAAGTGCGCCCCCGCCCCATCCACCCACTCCCCCCGGTGGTGCGCTTCCGCCTGGCAGGAGACAATTCGATCTCACCCCGAGGACCATCGCCTGCTAACACACCGCTCAACCCTCGCTGGCTATCCTTATTAATTACAGAGTGGGGTTAAGTTGAATTGTCTCCGTTTCCATTTACGGTTACCAAGGACCGGCTAATTTCCGGCAGGTGACATCTCTCGCAGCCGACACACTCTTGATATTCCAATTATTAAGGCATCACGATCCTCCTCGACGGCTCGAAGGAGGTTAAATCTCGCTGCAAGAGGGCTGAGGAGTTAGCAGATATCGTCGTACGTTTTCCAAATTAGGCCAGGGAACTTACGGAATATGGATATATCACCGCGCTACCATACGTTTCTACCATGGAAACGAGATTTAGGCCACTTGAACCCACTTGCTGGCAGCGTCGGCTTCGAAACTGGAAATTTTCGGGCGTCGAGAGAGAACTCGAGAGAGGTCGAAACGCGAGAAATCCCTTGCATCGTGTCGCACTTTTATCTGGGAAATCGTTATTGCCCGCGACTGTTGATTGCTCTCGACCCCGAGGAATCTCTTACAATCTGTACATTACAGTTCGATCGAAAGAGACGAAACCGCGAGCAGCGTGGTACGAAAATTTTTATCACTGAAAGTGATTTTAGCAGGAATAAGGAGACCAGAAAATCGGGCCTCTTCAGGTGCAACGAAAATTCGCGATTGGTTGATTTGGGTCACGCGATTCGCGAGAGGGCGTGGGGTAGACCTCGAGTAGGAGTGGCGATCGCGCCTGTAATTTGTTTTGTGTCGATTCAAATGTTTATGGCAAAAAAGTCGTCTTCATTTTCTCAGTCGGAGCAGTTACTTCTGGGCCTTTCAGTGACACGAATCGTCGACTGCGGTACAAGTTTAATGAAGCAGCAGTCCAAGACAAATTTTAGCTACTTCTTAATAAAGAATTTATACCCGACGTGAAAAAATCGAAACAGAAATTTCAAAGAAAAAGATACGTTCATTTTAAATTCCCTGTTAAAATGTTAAATTACAGGTTAAATTTCAGATCTTTGATCATCTCTCTCTCTCTCTCTCTCTCTGTACCAGGAATTATATTTTGAAACATAAATTGGAATTACAAATTGAACGCAGAATTTCCATTCAAAAATCCGTGCCTCTTGATTCCCGTATCGATACGAACTTTGTAATCCTTTCGACAACTTTCGACGACGTGTACTCGGAACAGCGTGTATGCTTCTCCACACCTGGTGGAAATTAGTTTGCAAATGAAATTAATATTATGACACGAAAGTTACCAATTCCTGCGAGCCTGATTCATATCGTAAATATGTATAACGCGGAATAAGTTCCGTGATAACGATCTTGCAACGAGTACCGATCTCGTTCGCGCACGATTTTTCGAGCTTTCATCCTAAAGCGTGTTTCGCGCGCGTTACGAGCTATCGAATCGCGTCGCTTTTCTATCTTCAGCTCGTTGAAAACGATTGACACGTCCAACATCCATCTCGACGAGATTTTACACAGCTTTTCAGTGTACCGTCTCTTCGCACGACTGATCTTCGCGTTCTCTCTCTCTCGCTCTTGCTTTAAAGACGACGTTCGAATCTGAGGAACGTGCTTAGTCACTAGAAATCGTTACCACGCATCGGATCGATCTCGAGACGCGTCGAAAGTCGCACTTGCCACCGTATTTATTAAAAAATATTTTCGTGCACCCCCGCGGGTGTACGAAAGTGTGATCTGGCAGTTTTCACGGGTAATATCGTAAAATTAATCTCAAGTAGAGCCCGCCTGACGTGTAACTGATATTAAATTTGCGAGGTACGCAGTGAAATTGAATAGCAGCATTGAATTTAATACACGTTCGGTTGAAATGGCTTTCCATTACCTGCAGTGACTCGCGAAAGTATTTCAAAACTTGCCATGGAGAAGTTTTACGAATATGTAGCGTGGAAAACATTTGCGATGGAGAGAGAGAGAGAGAGACGGTTTATACCAGCGTTTTAAAGAACGTGAAAAATAATTAATTTTTTCCCAATCAGAATATGTTCATCTTTCCATTGCAACGCTACATTCACCGATATGATTAATCTAAAAAAAAATGTTTCAATTATTATATATAACGAGCCATAAATTCTCGATAAAGTCTAGTAACGAACGACGCAAGTACTTACGAGCAAAGAAGCGTGGTTCTCGGAAGATCGAACGACGTTAATCAAACTGTTCCCTTCAAATGGCGAATTCCTCGAACAATGTACACGGCAAAAAGCATCGTTCCCCGAACTCCCCAAAGTAGCGCGAATTTCGGGTGAACTGTGGCGAGAATACATCCCGCCACCAAAGGAAGAAACACCGTGGGCAATGGCACTGTTTGCAAACAAACTTCGATCGGTAGAAATAATTTTCAGGATTATTGCACCGGTGCCGCAACACGACCGGTAACTCTCGTAATGCTTAAACGTAATTTATTATGTATCGTCTTAACAAGTTTCGCGGCTATCCACAGGCCGGGATAATTTACCTACGGATAATCGAGAGTTTACCGTTTCTGCGACGAAAACCGCCTCCGTTTCACTCTCGTTCTCGCTCCTTAATTGGTCAGGACGAGATTTTTCGTCGCGTGAAAAAAAAAAAATAAATTTGTTGGGCGCCAAGAGGGCTGAACGTATGCTGCGCGATAAAACTCGAAAAATTAACGTGCAATTCCTACGGAGTGTGCATCGTATCAGACAGTCTAGTAATTCGAGACGTGGCCATTTACGCGCGTTCTTCGTTTAGGAGATCGATAGAACGCGTGAAACGATTGAGTTGATTCTCGCGTACGAACGACAGGAAAGTGGGGAAAGATGGATACGTTCGGCGCCGACGTGGCGAACAAAAAGTTCCACCCACGGAGAAATTTCCATGTTCGAGCGCGCGATGTGGGCTCGTGTCGCGGCAGGATTCGAGTGCTTACTCGTGTTTAACGCCGGGGCGAGCTCCGCGGGATCCATTAAAACGCAAAGAGGAACGACTAGCCAACGTCTTCTGCTGCAACGTAATTCAATCTCTCGACCGCTTGCTTGCAATTTACTTGCGATGGACTGGGTACAAATCGATCTGTAAGTGGCTTTACAATTATAGCTCGTCGAAAGGTAAATTGGTAGATGGGTCACTGAGAGAGAAGCGTCAAAATTCAACTTGGCAATGTAAGAACGTGATGAATAAATTGATGTGGCTTTTATTATTAAACATCCGTGTTTGAACTATTTTGAAATTGGAGCACGGTGTATAATAAATGAGAATTTGGATAGACGTACCATATCTGACATATTTTGCGTTATATTTCCGCGTTATACGTCGGTGAAAATTATTCCACGTCAAATTTAAAATTGTCATTCCGCCCGGTTTGTCGAAAACTGGTGCAGATTTTCTTCTAGTCGAAACGGAAGCACGTTGATATCGATGAAAAGTGAAAAACGTCACGTCGAGCGCTTCAAGTAATGGTAATTTCGACAGACTTTCAAATACACGAGCTTACGTAATGTCAAGGTTCACGGAACGATCTACGAATCACCGCGATCTGTTCGCTTATCAATCGCAAGCCGGATGTAAAATTCACGGTGGAATTCAATAATGGTATCTATTTAAATGGATAATGGACTGTTGCGCAACGCCGCAGTCGCCGCGCCGGTGGCCGAGGCTCTCGGTGTCGTTAAAAATACACGTAACTCGATTGTAAAATCAGGATTCGGAACGAGCTGTCGTTCCAACATTATACAAGAAATTCCCTTTACACTCCCTGCCACGAAACCGATCTACCGTAGCTTCCGTTCCGATTTCTATTTCGCGTCGTTCTCCGTATATATATCTTTCGATCCCGATTTTTCTTCTCAAGCGATCCCCGGAGATGATCGAGGGCGAGCCGACGGAGCGAAAGGGACAACGGAATTTCCATAATTCGCCCGGGTCCCGTCTCGAGTGCGTAACAAAGGCAACGAGAGGAGAACTCTCCGAGTACACTGGCAAACCAAAACAGAACACACACAGCCAGAACTCGAAGAGGCGACGACGCGTCTCGTCCAGTCTTCGGCGACAAACTTCTTACAACGTTTGCAACCTGTGCGATCCACGTTCCGTTCCTCCCTCTCCTCGCGCAGTGTCTGAAAGGCAAAGCTTGCCGCCCGTCTGCCTCTCTCGTTTGCGACTGCATTTCCTCTTCTGGGTCAGGTCTAGCTTCGCCACTTGCCCGGGATACGTGCGTACGTACGAGCGGGGCCTCTCGATCTCGTCTCGTCGCGCGAAAGTTGCCGGTTGTTAGACGGGACTTCGTCTGACAGATGGAGGGAACGAGAGAATCGGTGGCAAACCAGAGTGCAAAGCGGGGTTCTTCGCGAGCGCGATCTCTCTAAACTTGAGATATGCATCCACGGGGATACCTTTCCGGTGTTTGAGCATTCGTGAGCCCGCGCTCGACTACGTCACACTCGCGTTTGCACAAACGCCAGCGAACCAGACGGTAATTAATGCTCGATGATTGCGAATCTTTTTGCGTTCCTCTGATTCGTTTGGATGTCTGTAGCGACGCGAGGAGACGTGAGAATCCACTTGGTCTCTCTATTTCAAAACGCTTCTACTTTGACTCTCCGTTTTTTTTTTTTTTTTCAAAGATATTTTTACTCGCGAGAAAATTTTTTTCTCGCAACTTGATTCACATCGTGGTCTTACAACGTCAAGCTTAAACGATAAAATTTCAGAATCTCTCGAATTTTTCAACCCGATAATGCGACGAAATGACGAAAAAGAACAACAAGTTTAACAGAGAAACTGACTTTCGATCATCCATCGAAGAAAATGACTCAGCCGGTGCAGTTTTTTTAATTTGTCGTAATTGTTCAAACTCAAAACTCTAAACTCAAAAAAAAAACGAAACTATAAACGAGGACACATTTTTTTAAAGAACGCTGCGTACCGCTGCAGAGGATAAGAACGAAGGGGGTAGAAAAGTTAAACGTCGTAATTTAATTGTCGCTCGTGGATCTTTTCCATGCGTCACGGTTGTACGCCGGAAGAAATATATGCGATGATAGATGCGAAAGCCGGGGGACACAAAGCGAACTATCTAGTACTGTCCAGGGAAACGAATGCGTACGAGAAAATGGTCGTAATAACACGTACGTACGTGTATTTCAAAGGAGAATTACGTCGCCATTAGGAATACAAATGTCACCGTCGCGTTTTACCACCGTCGTTATTTCTCGCGGTTATCTTTTAATATTTCGGTCGGCCGCCGTCCACGTGCTCAATCGCAATTACGAATATGATTACGAATCGCGAGAGAGAAACACGGCAGGATCAATTATCAAGGAACGTGATAAGAAACTCGAGTCTCGCGACCGCACGATTTCACGTCGCAATTAGATTTATTGGATTTAGCATCCATTGTGTTCGGTTGTTTGTGGCAAAGTTTGTGGCATTTGCAGCCAAAGTATCACGCACGAGAAATAAATGATAAAATTCATTTCAGTTCATCGGATGTTGCAATTGTATCCTGCGTGTGTAACAATTGCATCTTGCATTTTATTGTAGTCACCGCTTGTTTGACTGTGATTCGTTCTATTCGTGGCGAAATTTATATGCGCCACGTCGCTTCCACAAATAGGCGTGTTTGCGTCGAAGTTGGAAACACGCGAATTGCTCCTGCAGTCAACCGTAACGCAAAGCCCCAGTGTTGCTATTGAATTGAAATCGTAAAATGTATTCGTAAAAAGGCGTGCAAAAGCCTGCTCGTTTATGACGAACGTGAATTGCCCAATTGCCCAAACAAGCAAAACACAAGTGAGAAACACTCGCAAAACCTGAGATAAATCCGAAGAATCATTAACTTGTGAACTACGAGGAAAGATGTAACAAATAATAAAATTATTTCGTCTGTTCTATTGGTTTCTTCGACATTCCATAATATTCTTTGATTCCACAAGAATAAATCTGCCAATCAATGCGCGAATTATCTAAATTTAAATCGAACGATCGCGAACATCTTTGTTACAATAATTTGTTAGTTTTCTACATCGTTAGAATCAGAAACGATTCTTCGAAATTTTGAAAGTTTCATCCCACGTTGATTGTTTCTAATATTCAACGTCAAAAGTGTACGCATCAATCAAAAATTCGAATCTTAACGTATAAAGTAACGTGAAACCTGTTCCTGTGAAAATGCTTAGAAGTCACTCGTGCAGAAATAGAGCGATCGATAGAAAGGATGACTGATTGATAGCTATTAGTGTTACTAAGGCCTCACCTCGTCGATAAATGCAGAGGCGTGCTTATTGGAAACGTGTTGTTTCGTTGATATAAGGTATTTGATGATAAGTACCTGTTAATAAGCTGTCCGTGTGTACCACCTGTCTTACTTTTAAACAAAATTCACATTTTATCACTGAAAGTGATTTTAGCGGGGGTAACCCAGAAAATCACTTTCAGGGCCTCTTCAAGTGCAACGAATATTAGCGATTGGTTGATTTGGATCACGTGATTCGCTAGGAGGCGTGAGGTAGGCCTCGAGTAGGAGTGGCGATCGCGCCTGTAATTTGTTTTGTACCGATTCAAATGTTTGCGTATCGATAAAATTTTATGGCAAAAGAGTGGTCTTCGTTTCCTAGTCGGAACAGTTGCTTCTGGGCCTTTCAGTGAGACGAATCGTACTGGGGTACAAGTCGCGCACAAGTTTTTTAATTAATCCTTGGGTATGAATTTTCAAATAACGCCATTCTTCATTTTCCAAAATCAAAACGTTTGCCATTCACCGATCATATTTTCCCAAATTCACTCTGTGGACTAATTGATCATTCTAACTGCTCATCATTCTGTGTCCGTAGCATGGTATCGTTGAACATCTGACTCTTAACTAGTGTCGTCTCGAAAATTTGATCTCTTAATTTCACTATTTACCAATTTCTATAACAAATTTCAGTGATTACTACAGTCACCTGTTATACTTGTATAATTCAACGCGAAAATTCAAATTTTCACAATGTATTTCCCGGCAACTGTATCACTGCGTCGCGACCTTCCTTCAAAGACGGAAGAAACGTTATTCGTAGAACGCATTTGTCTCGACATAGTCTCCGATAATGGTACGTCCCGATCGCATCGAGATCGCAAACAAAGGACGAATAAATGTTTGAGAAATTCCAGCAGCCGTAAAGAACCGAGCGATGCCATTGCAAGTCGTCGGAGGGATGAAAGACACGGAACAGCGGGCACAGAGATAACAAAAAAATATACTCGCGCCTACTTTTCCTCCCTTTTCCCTGCCTGCCCGTCGATCCTGTATTTTATGCCAACTTCCTCTCCCCGTTCGGCGAGTACCGAAGCTCCAAGCGAAACGGTAATCGCGAAACGTCGAACGTACAGGAACGTTTCAATTCGCTGCCTCTACGCGTTTGGTTATACTTTCAAAAGTATAACCAAACCCTCTCTCGGCGTGCAATTCGAGAATTTGCAATTCCCGACGCCGAGGCGCGCCGTTATCTCTGCATTTTCCTTTCATTCCTCGAAACCGGGAATTAGAAAGCGCTAGAAATTCGTGGAAAGCTTGATAACGTCGACAGGACCCAAGTGGGACAGACAAAGTTCGTAGAAAGAAAGAGGGACCGTTTACCACGAAACTCTTGGATGAAACATCGTTGGTCTGCGAAAAGGGAAAGGATCGAGCAATGGCAACGTTGAAACGGGGAAGCAAATCGGATCTTTCGGCCGACTGCGAATCGCGCGATCCATCGTGCGGGAAAATGAAAATTGCAAAGTTTAAAAAGAGAATGAAATGACGTCACCTGTTAAATTTTTCGTTTCTTTTTCTTTTTTTTTTTTTTCTTTTCACTGAGATACTACAACGGCAGTAACATGACAGAAAAATGACACAGTGGAAAAGATGTAATTGAAATTATATCAGACTGGCTGCTAAGTGTATTGAATTTTGAAATTGAAGATACGAAGAAAGACACAAAAAAGGTGCGTTCTATCGCAAAACGAAAAGGAAACCTGCGAAATACGAAGATGCAGTGCGATACACTAACGGACGATCAAGTTAATCATCAACTTTTTGTTGTAAAACCGATTAATTCCGATGAAAAAAAAGTATTTTACTAAAAAAAGTAAAAAAGTTATAAAAAGAGCTCGTGATCTTCAACTGCCATAAAGTCTCACTTGGAACGGATACCTCGTACGATCTCGGTTAACAAACCGACTGACAAGAGAGACGCACGAGCACTTTTGCTCCATCCCCGAAATTGGAAACGAAGTTCCAATTTTCCCTCGAGATAGAAAAAAAAAAAAAAAGAGAACCACCTTAACGTGGAAACGTATTTTGCTCGCGCACACACAGTGACTGTCTCCGTGCCAGGCAGGCAGGCGGTAAATGCTCTCGGACAAGAAGTTGCTCCGCGGTTTCTTTTCAACCGGTGCACCGGCGAGCACCTCACTCGTGGGGAAGAAGTCTTCTCGAGCCAAGGATTTCCTTTTCTAAAGAGTCGTTGGGGCTAGCCACGCCACACACAAAAGCTTGCATAACGCGCGTTTTCTCGGCAAGTGTGTATGTCTCTCTCTCTCTCTGTCTCTCTGTCTCTCTTTGGATTGCCAGTTCTGCCAGAACCTTTTCAAACCTGTTTTTAAGGTGGATCGAGCGCGCCAATAACGTCGTACGGTACGTGCACGCGTTCATTTGCGCTCACCTCGCCGTAACGAAATCATTAACCTGTGTGTCTACTACCGGGCTCTCCCAACGATAACGTAATCGCGCCGTTTGTTGGTCCACCGTTCGTGCGTGTGTGTGTGTGTGTGTGTTATTTAGCAGGGGACCGCGCGAAAGGCGAGCTCAGTAGTCGAGTCGGTTGTATGCAATCCAGGGACGAAACGCGCCCGACAGAGCGTCTACCGTGCGCGGTTGTTCAGGAAATTAAAGTGCAAGCGCGTTCTCGCGTTTCGATCTTTCGCATCTCGCACTGCAGTTTCGTTTCGTCTCGTTTTTATTTCACAGGCGAGATACAACCGAAAGAAAATAGAAAAAAGAAACGGAAACTATGTCGGTAACTGGTAAACCAAAGATATGGTGTCCGAAAGAGGATTATCAGACGAGGAAAGGGGATGGTATCTCTGTGTCCACGACTTCCGGCTCATCGAGCTGGAGAAGCTGCAGGGAAATCGAGACTGCGATGCATCAGGCCAGCGCAGCGAAGCAAGAAGAAGGTCTCTTTGTCTCAGAGCGCTCGAGAATGGCTGTCGCCGACTCTGCGCAGTCCAGGTACCGATTTATCACGAATAATCTGCTGTTTCGAGATAACCTGACGTCTGAGCAAACTGAAGTTTCAGTCTGTTGGTTCTACGTCGCGCGTTTTTGAACGTTTTGCTGTTTCAATGTTTTCTTTCGTCGCTTTTTCAACTTTTTCGCCAATATGATACTCTTTTCGGCAACCAGTGTACTTTCGCACAGTAGGATATAAAAAAAGATTTTCAGGATTAACATAATTTCAATTTAACATCGTTGAAGTGTAAAAATTTCTTGGAAAGAAATGACGTAATCATCAAATTTTCACGTAGTAACAGTGAAACAAGGAAAAAAAAAATGCAAATTCAGGAATCATTAACACCTACTAAAAAACTCTAAAAATTTTCCATATTCGTTCATGCATACGTAATGTCCACGGTAAAACGAAGGCGATCTATTCAGAGATACGAATTCTTTGAAATATTAAATGCACATCTCGAAATTTATTCAAAAATCGTGAAAAAATTATCCAATCGCTACTTAATCACCGTAAAATTTTTCCGGAATCGATCGCGAAATTTCCTCGAAAATACTGGCACGTCACGTGCGTTCTGAATTAAAACGCTGCACGACCTAACCTAAAACCTAAAACCATCCGGGAACAATAGAGTGCAACACTCGATTATTATCGGTCGTACGCGCGCACAACCGACAACAGTCGATAATTCGATTTCGGAGGTGGAAGTGGCGAAGAGTCAAGCGTCGGGGAAGAGGGAAAATTGAATTGGACTAGCACTGGGAAACGGAGGATCTCGCCCATGGAAAACTATTCGAATGCATTCGGGGTAGTTGGAGGGGGGTGGGTGGGGGGGAGAACAAAAAAAAGAAAGAAAGAAAGAAAGAAAGAAAGAAAAAAAGAAAATACCCGAGTAGCATCTGTCGGCGCTTGGCTCTCGTTCCGAAAGACGTTCACGTTGCTGCTTCTTGCAAACCTCGTTGCCGAGAATTTGCAAACGCGCGCACGTGCGTGCCATTCGTTCGGACCCTGCATCTACGAAAGTACAAGATGCAGGTGCAAAGAGAGGGGGAAGTGACGACTGCAATTGCGACTCTAAAACTACCGGCCACGAATACGTTTTCTCGGCGGCGCGCACGTACGCGTTGTTCCTTCAGCGAGCCTCTCTCCGACAATTTCGCGCCCCGTTTCCGCCATTCCGATCGGATAACACGTTCCCGTGAAAACATGTAAACAAACGCCCGTGGTTTCCGCGTTAATTATTAAAGGCGCTCCCGCTCCCTTGGCTGCAATGTTCATATTTCTTTATCACGCTGACACTTATTAGATTTACCGCCAGGTTAGAAGATTTAGCGCTTTCCTTTACTTCGCCACCAAAGTGAGATTCTTTTCTTCTTTTTTCTTTTTTTTTTTGTTTTTCATAAATTTTTCATAAATAGGACGTTGGACGTTGCGACTTGATTTCATTATTTGAAAAAATAGAAAATTTCTTTGGTTCTCATCTTCGATGTTTGACATTTCTCGTTGGAAGAGTTTTATATCAGACTGTAATTTTTGCGAAAAGTGACGCGGTGTATGAATACGAGTAGTGACGAAATATATATAGAATATTTTGGCACAGATGGATTGTAAAACAGATGGAATTTACTGAAATTTAACAACAAGATCTAACAACAAGATCACGAAAATTTCTGCAAACTCTATAAAGATCTTTATACGTGAAATATTTTATTGATCGTACTGCGAAGACGCGTAATTGGGAATAAATCAATTGAAGACGGGAAAAGAAATACACGATATTGATCGTTAGTTTTCAGAGCAGGTCTTCACAAACCACCACAGTGGAAGGATAATTTTATGCACGTTACGTAAATGCATTATTCAATAGATATTCATTAGGAATCGTGACGCTCGAAGAATGAAAAGAAAAAATGCAACGCGAGTCACGCATTTGCAAAAAATTAAAATAAAGATGTTGAGTGATTACTTTGGTAATTTTACACAGTCATATTTTACAAAAAAAAAAAAAGAAAAAAAAATTACAATTTAAAATAAGATATTCTTGATGTGATCAATTTCTCAAAACGAGTTTTACGACGTTTCCTTTGGAAACTAAGAGAGGAATAGAAAATTTAATCCGCTAATTGAATTTAAATCTCAAACAAATGGGAAACGGCGCTACCTTGCACATCTACATTCGCTCTGCAGAAAGCGAAAATTAATCCTTCGAAATTCAAGGAGAAAAAGGAAGAAAATAGTTCTCTACAAGCGTACTTCGCAAATCTCCAAAGTTTCATAATTTCCCTCGCGAGTGAATGAATCAGAAAACATCGAAAATATCGAGAAAGTAGCTGACAAGTTTTCAATGAAACCGAAAACCAGAAGTAGCTTCCAACTATACCAACTCCGACTGTATAAAAATTCTTCGGGCGGAAGAGGCAGGAGAGGTAGCGCCGCATTAAGCGAGGCTACTCGATGAACAAAGTTAGTCGAAGGCAAATAATTCGAAGAACGCTTTCATCAAAACGCCAATAAATACGACGACGGCCGAGATATCAAAAGAAGAACGGGGACGAGCGATGGGTTTTCCAGCAACGTATAAACGTCGCTCCTCTTGCGTTCTTAACGCTCGGGGAAAAAGAAGGAAGAAAAAGGAGGCCTCGGGCCTCAGTGACGACCCGACAGAGTCGAAGAGCTCTCTCTCCATTTGGTGGAAAATGAATTGCAAGGGGAAGAAGAGTTCTCTCTCGGGTGGTTCCGCCTTCCTCTTTCTTCCGTGGTCGTGCGTCGTTTCCGATCGTCTCCGTTGTAGAGGAGGGCTGCTCCCCGAGAAAGAGGAGAAGCTGCCCTATGGCTGTTCGGAAGCCAGACGCTAGACCGAAAGGGGGTTTACATTGATCGGCAAATCCCATCGGTTTCGCCATTAAATATTTACAGCCAGGGGCCAGAGGAGACTCGAGCTGCACCCTCTCGATTGGAAACCGAGCGTTTACGGAAGTGAGCGCGAGCAAAGCGGCAAAGCCACGCCGCGCTTTTTGTGTCTTGCGTCTTTATTATATCCAGAGACTCTCGCAGCGATACGCGACATCCGATAAATAAGATTTCACTTGTGTCGCAAACAGGTCGCGAGTAATCGATTTGCCATTCGCGAACGCGAGTTGATCGAGCGCGCGTGCGTGCTCGACTCGCGAGAGACGAAAGTGGCTCTATCTGTCGGTACCGAGATCGCACGTTCCTTATCGATTTTCCAATCGACCGTTTATTCTTTGCGCGAACCACGATTCCGACGCAACGGTTTCTACTAACGCAACATTCGATATAATAGCGTAACTATTCTTGTTACTGAACTGTAATTGTCAAATAATTGAGAACACGCGCAAATTACAGTGAATTACTTTGTGAATCACTTTTCGATAAACAGGTGAATATAATTATTTCGCCCAATTACATTATTAGCTGTATTATAAATATATCATACATATAATATTACTAATTCAATCATTATAATTTATTTTTGAAAATTAAAAATTTTTTTTTTTTGTTAATTTGGATTCACTTATACTCGTGCTCCTTTGTTTAATTAGCCACAGAGTTTCTTTCGTCGCAAAAATAATGATTCGATTAATTTCAATTCAAACCGGGCCTAAAAACAGTGTGCAATCACGACGAGAATCAATTTTCAAATCATTATCAAATTGCTCGATTTTCGACCTCTCTCATCCTCGTAAGAACGTTGTTCCGGTTGATTAAGTATTCCGACGGAAAGTCCCAGGACAATTAACGTTTGATCGAAAGTGTTTTTATTGGAAGGGGCAGAACGAACGAGCAGCAAAGTCGCCAACAGTCGCACGCGACGCGGAGCCCTGGGGCGTTAAGAAGCGGCGTGAGAACGATTCGATCGAGGAACGGGTTCTAATTAAGTCGAATCCCTTTTATGTTAATGCACCGACGCGCCGGCTCCCCCAAACTTCCCGGCAAGATCCGCAAAACTCGTCAGAGACTTTATCGGGTCTTTACCAGCAGCAGCAGCAGCAGCGACGAGCCTTGGCATTCTCGCTTCGTTTCTACGCGCATGCGCGCGCAAGTATACCGACACCCGAGTGTATTTACTCGGCCGAATTCCGATTGTCGAAGACCACCGCTCGATTTGTCAAGATTAAGACGCGAAAATCGAGTCTTCTTCAATTCGGAGGAAAATACACCCGAGTGTATTTACCCAGCCAAATTCCGGTTACCGCGGATCGTTCGATTTGTCAAGATTACGCGAAAATCGAGTCTTCTTCAGTTCAGAGGAAAGTAAGAGGCTGTCGCGTGCAGCTGTTTTACCGACGCGGTTTTACGCGCATGCGCCGAAACTCTCCAAACGGAGAATGCCGATGCATTTGCATAATTGTGCGTACAAATTTCGAACTTTGCCAGAAGGATTTGCTCGGCTCACCGGCGAGCATTCGCGACTGCGCGTCTACACCGGCGTGCAGCTGCGGTTCCTCGTCCCGCGGATACCGAATTCTATCCCGATGAATTATTTATGCGAATACGCGTCGTTTTAAAAGCGGTCGTAATTTCCCAGCGAGCTCCGTCGCGTTTGCATTTCGGCGTTCCGCGCCGGGAACGTGTGCCGTGTCGTCCGTTTCAAGCGGACTTACTCGCCAAGTGTTTCGCCTTAATTTCTCTTGTATCTTCGCCGGCGTGCCGCAGGAATATGGTTAGCGCGACTGTACGTGCGAGAGGGATTTCCCCTGCCTCGAGTTTTATACATCTTCGATCGAGACGAATATCTTAGAATTCGTTGCGTTAAAAACAGTCGCGCGTCGAGGCGAAAACGAGGTTGTGATTCTTAGTTTGATGAAGCTTGAGCGAAGAATCAGTCAAAACTGTCTAATCGCAATGTACTTTTGCTCCGATAATTTTTGACGGTAGGTGGCTCCATTTCTCCAACATTCTTGCTCTGATAATTTTTTTTCTACCGATAAAAGTAAAATATTCAGAAATTCTGTACGACAACAGTCGCGACCGAGTGGTTTCAATGAAAACCGTGGAAGATTCGCAAAGTGCGCGTAATTATACTTCTCGAAATTTAAATATTCAGTTGTCGAGAATTATACGGAAAAACGCGCAATCGTAACGTGAAACGTCGCAAACAAACAAAAAACGTCGCGTCGAGCAAATCGTGGCGATTTAAAATGCACTGTCGTACCTTGTACGTGCATTTGAAATGCATGTAAACGCACCCTTTTTTACGAAGAATTTATTAACGCGCGTATTACCCGAGAGGGGACAATCCGATGGCCTGTCTACGAGTAAATTTCCGTAGGTAATTTCACGTCGCGCTTTAATCGCGTTTGTGTATGCCAAATCGTGAGTGTCGGATCCAATAAATTTGCGAACAAATAAAACGTTACGATCGGTTTTAAAACGGCTGCGTTAAAATTTCATTAATCATAATTTCATAAAGTGAGCGGTCCTTTGAATATGTGATATACATGAACGTGTTGCTTCATTATGAAGTCTCGTTATCACGTGTAGAATATTTTGAGCTGTTTTTGAAAAAACTGAATATCGAAATATCTCTCTTGTACGATCGAGTAAAAAATTCTACACGATATGGTACAATTATACATAATGGCTCCAGAATGGCTCCAAACTTTAACATTTGTGACAAATATGAGTCACTGTATATATACTAAATAAATTCCATACCTATTTAAATTATTTTGCACGATTGCAAATCCTTAATATATATATATATATATATATATATATATATATATATATATATATATATATATCGTAGAATTAAAAGTAACGAAATCGTGACAAACGCATTGCACGAAGAAAAACGTATTACACACTGAAAATGGCATTTATCTCCATAAGCCTCCAACGATAATAGCGTTAGACGATTCTACTTGAGCCATTATCTCTACGTGACATTGTCACGTAGTCTGTGAATATATTCCGATCAAGCGAATCACGTTCGGACGTGTGATTTATTCGCGTGGATCCCGCAACTCATAAATATAAATACTACTCTGCGTGTGTATACGAATTTTCTAGCATAAAATCAAACAGTAACTATAGAAATAATTAGTAACTATATGCCTGTTTTTAATATTTTTGATTCGCATGGAGTCAAATATATATGTTAATAAAAATAAATATTCAGCAATTTCAACGTTTCTTTAAAAACGTCGTGCTCGATGCTTCGGAATTTAATATTAATACACAATTTTGCTCATCATCTTGTAAACTCTGGACATTTCTACAATCACACACCGTAAGAACGTAAATGAGGATAACACTTTCCTTTTCTTTCGTATGTACAGGTTCGAAAGAAGAATCGGCGCCGGAAGCTGGGATACTCGACCGAGTCCAAAATTATAGTTTTTTTAAAAGCTAGAATCGCGCCCATTTTTCTCATAAACAGACATTTTATTATGGAAGAAGGAATACACGCATTTTCAGAAAAATTCAAGAGTGTTCTGTCACGTTGTCGCAACGCGTAGCTTTCAGGTTACAACGAATATTTATTATTCCACAAATAGTTCAAAGTCGATCTTTGCACTGTTTCGATGCTCAGATGTTTCTTCGTGTGAACGACTATAAAAATTTTAATTAGAAAATATTCCTACCAATTGCGCGTCTGCTAGCGACGTGACTTTTGGCCAGCTAGATCGACCGAATACACCAATGTGCGACGGGTACAATGAGGCAACCAACCTTCCCTTACACTCGATCGAAGCACACCCCAGCGTCTCGTTGCTATATCTTTTACTCGGTGAGATTTTCTGCAATGCAGCCCGGCAGCAGGATCATCGACGAACGTGTAAAAAATACTCGAGGGACGTGCACCGATTCCGGAATCCTGGTTTTAACGATCTCCAAGCGTCTTCACTTTCGTGGAATCAAACGCGATACGATGCTTCGAACTGTGAAGTTCGCTTCGTTGCGGGATATAAGAAATCGGGGAATCGACTTTAATTGGACATCATGCAAAACACGTTTCGCGGATAGCTTGTTAGACAGATCGCGGATATTTATGCAAATTTATACGTAAGGCACGTAAGCAGAGATTTGTTTTCACCCGTTGCAATCGGTATTCTATCTTGCACAGTTATGGAAAATATTCATATACACATATCTCTCTCAATATCTTTCATAATTTTCTAATGCAACGAAAATTAGCGATTGGTTGATTTGGGTCAGGTGATTCGTGAGGGGGCGTGGCGTTGTCTGGTACTGAGCGATCGCGACTGTAATTTGTTTCGTATCGACTCAAATGTTTGCAGATCAATAAAATTTGGTGGCAAAAAGGTCGTCTACATTTCCCAAGTCTACATACAAATTCGAGATCCTGGAGTTTATTTGGTAAGACTAACCTAGCACCGTTTTAGAATTACGCGGCGACCGAACTAGGGCAGTAACTTTACGGAAGACAATCTCAGAAGTGTGGGGTCTCATTCAAAACAACCCCTGGAGGTGATGTATGCTCGCAATACGGGCTTCACAATGAAACCTTGAAGTCGTCGACCGCACAACAGTACAATGTATGAACAGCACCAAACCGCACACTGAACAGCACGATATCGACTAAACAAAACTTGATTTGTCTAGTGGATTTGCTGGCCATTTGAAAATTGAAATTAAAATTAAAGCAAAGATGAGTTTTGTACATTGACAGTGAATAAAAATTTCATCAGTTTTTCTCCAATGAGTTCTTCGTCGCATTGGTTAAATGGAGAATTTCCAAAATCGTTTTAAAGTCAGACTCATGTCGTAAGACCATTCCCAACACTATTCTACATTTTGGAACGTCATCAAGTACCGTCTCGTACTGTAACCTTAGAGTGAGATCAGAGTCGTAAACTTCGTAAAATACAACTTTATAAAGTCTCGAGGTTATTCCTACATTCTACAAAGTAGTAGTCGAATTTTGGAATCTGGCAAAATCATAAAATTTCGGCCAATGTGACAATTTTGAATCGCAGAACTGTCGAATATCGTAGAATATCGTGGAATCAAAGAAATTTCATCCCGACAATTTCTGAATTTTCGACGATCGAGTCCGCGGTAACAAACTACAGAGGAGGGAAGTGACATCGCCTCGAAGTACCGATCGTTTGAAACAGGGGAGAGGAAGATCCTGTCAAGAATGATATTCGCAGCATCGCGCCAACTTATCCAATTTCCGACGGTGTGTTAAAAAACGTGCATTAATCTTGCACTCGACGCCAACTTCGTTCGAAGCTCGTTCTCGTTTGACGCGTTGCCATACGTATTCATTCGGAAGTTGGCCGGCACGCCCCGATTCAATTTTTTATCCATCGGAAAGATCAAGCAGCCGGTCATTCGATATTAATGAGAGCCGCAAACTTTGTTACAACTTCTCGCGCGATTATCGAACTTTACGCTGCTACGTTCGATTCGATTAGATTCTGCGAAGAGATGTCTTTTACATCGGTGATCCAACTGCGTGCCTCGTGTGTGGTTCATGACTGATTCAAATTTCATCTTTGCGACTCTTCGCAACTCACGATTAATTCGAATGCTTTTGCACTCTGTGGTGTGTTGAATATATTACAGTCACGAGATTTATATTTAACGTCGAGAAAAACGTAAAAGAGAGTTGAATACGACCGCGTTGAAATGATTGCGCATGCACTTTTGGACTTTTGGAGATGTAAATCGATCTATCTAGCGCTATCAGACGTCGTTAAACGCAAAGTCTGAAACGAGCGAGAAAACAAAGGCGACGAGAACAGCGGACGCATCAGCGGGTAATACCGATCAATATTCAAGTTCCCCGGGCGAAAAACAGCTACGTAAAGTAGCTTTAAGCCTGAACTCCGCGCGACGCTAGTAGCGATTCTTCACAACGGTTGACAGATTAAATACGGTCCCTTGACAATTTTCTTTTTCACGAGAGCTCGGTCTCCACTCCAGGCGAAGAGTTTCCGGCGTCAGAAGCACGTCGAGACCCGAGGGTTGGATGGTGGCGAGGCAAAGGGAGACAGAGAGAGAGAGAGAGAGAGAGAGAAAGGAACCGTAAGAAAAAATATGTAGCCGACGTTGCACGCATATTACGAACCACCGCCCCGTCGCCACCCACCACGTACGAATAAGCACGCCCTCGTATGTCACTTTCTGCAAATCCGGTGTAATCGAGAGGGCACAAAGCGCGGCACCGGCTGCCGCGCCGCAACAACAACACGCGCGTATTCCACCGTAGGCGGACCGGCGAAAATATACATAAATACACATTTTTATGACGAATATACTCGAGGAAATATTACATGTACATACGCATACGGTTTGAAGAAGGAGATTCCAAAGGCGAACCAGCGGCAGGTGGGAGGACACGGGGCCGGCATATCGTATCAGAGAAACTCGTAAACGGATATGGAGAAGAAACGTCACGTCTAGCACCGGATATTTCACGCTCCCTCTTCCGTTCTTTTCGCATTTTCGTTTGCCGTTACAACGTAGCGCAGCAAATTTGACTCGCGCGACGGAGGTGATATATTTCCAGTTGACGCGAGGGGAGTTTTTATAAATTTCTCGCGCAGACAATGAAAATTGATTGATAATTTTACTAGAAAATTAATATTCGTTCCGCGCGCGATTCGGAATATTTCGCAATCAAATGTTTTCTAATTGGCGCCATTACAGCGATCAATGACTCTACACTGCTTCGTGTCTTTAACGGAACTTAATTAAAATTTTAATGAGAAGGCAGTGAATATTTACTGCCGTGAAACACATTTACTCGAACGTTATTAAATACCGCGTTCGAATTTCTTTTCTTTCCCTTTTCCTTTTAATTTGACAATTTGTTGAAATGGAACAATTATTAAAATTAGAAGCAGAAAAAGGAGCGAGCGATTCTGTTTTATTGACAAATCTCGCAGTGAACTTTTGTCATTAAGACGCAATCCAAGAACTTTGTTTCCACGTGCCCAATTGTTATTCATCCCTTAATGAAATTATTATCTTGGGATATAACTGAAGTTGCCTCGCCGTCGCGACTCGCATAATTGTTCGCTCGAAACGAAGTTGGCGACCTTTCAAACTGTTTGCGCTGTCTCTTAATTAACTCCAGGCGTCACATTTCGATTCAAAACTCTCCAAAATCGTCTTGAAAAACTTTCAGGAGAGAAAAGGGGGGGGGAGAAGAAGCAAGTAAAGAAACCTTTTCGTTTTCGACTCGAGTTGAACATAACAAGATGAACATCACAATCAGCACGCGTCGCACTTTCAAATTCCACGACGCAACGCAACGCAAAATCCACGCGTTAAACCTAAACGACAAATACCGTCCAAGAGCTGGTGTTTCGCGACGAAAAGTCTCATCTCATCTCATCGCAGCTGGCGGGAAATTCGATCGTTCGTAGATAGATACGGGACGCGATCAACTTCCTATCGGACCTCTCTCGTTCGTCGAGAAGGTCAGAAAGGATTTTAATTAAGCTTACGGGGGTTTCTCATCGATTACCATCGACCGTCGTCGTAAAACGAGTACGGTGGCAGAAACGCAATGGCCGGGGATGTTGCGCCGCGTTAACTTTCCGAACGTGCGCTGGTTGACGATGCCTGGTTACGTGTATTAAAATCCTTTTAACCGGGCATAAATAAAGACACGGCTCGACCGTGGTAATCTCCGGGCGTTGTCTACGCGAAATCCAAGAGGATTGCCTCCCGTTTGCCTCCAGGCGTTGTCAAATGCGTGGCTCGCTCGATTTTCTCGGTGCATTCGCGCGCGCGTCCACCGCGATTCAAAAACGTCCGGTCCCCGTCCGGAAGGGAGACGTTTCTGTCGAGCCGTCCGAGGGGCAAATTTAATCTCTCTCGCTCGCGTCAAAGTGAATTTCATAAAACAGACCGTCTTCTGCCTTAAGCTCCCCGGAGAGAGCACTTTCGCCTCGCTGTTCCATTCTTCTCATATTTGACTCGATTACGAAGAGCGAGAGAGGGGAAGGGCGACGATGTTCGAACCGATCCAAGGAGGATTCTTGCGGACTAATCTCGGGAACGAGGTAAATGGTAACTGATCAACGGGGGCGGGGACGAAAGTGGGACGTGACGGTGGAGAATGCAATTGAATTTCAGATTTACGCCCGACAACGTAATGCGACTTGGAATTTACTGACGTCGAGTCGCAGACCATCGGCTGCATACCGGTTACGAAAGAGCATCTCCCCCTCGTGTCCGTCGGTTCCCTCGCTCCGCTTTGATCACTTTAATTCACTTTTAAAGCGAACGTTCACCGTGGAACCGGAATTCTCGAAAGAAAAAAAAATGTGACCATCCCGTGCATTCCTCGACTGAAATTATTCGATTTTGTTCCCGCGAAACACTTTAGGTAGTTCAATTGTAAAGATAAGAAGTTTCAAAGTCACGTCTAGCTACGACCAGCTATCGCGAGTTGTAAATTAACCGTGCAAATCGTCGTACGTTTGCAGCGTGCAACGAGCTCTTTCATCGGAGCTCGAGGCTTTCCTATCGAGACGTCGTCGTTGCTCGAACTAGATCCAACCGGATCGTTCCTGTTAAGCCCCGCGATAACGTGGAAAGATCGTCCGATTATAGACGTTGTTTTCGTCTCGCGTTCAACGCCGTTTTGCCATTTTTCAATTTTATCGCGCCGTTTCGTGCTCGAGTGACACGCGTACATCTGTCGAACGTGTCAAACGTCCGCTCTCTCGGCGAAATAAAACAAAAATCGTCGTTTAATCGTCGTTTAAAACGTTCGAAGGAAAGAGGGACGCAGGTACGCGAGAAAATGATCTGTATCGTTGGTTGCTACGATGCGACGACTACTAAAAGCAACTCTAAACGAGGCAACTAAATCGGCGAGAGAAGAGCGCGATGGGTAGGGCGGATCTCTGCCGAGTCGGTAGAGCGCGAACCCTTTGGGCCGAGAAGATCCGCGCCGAGGCTCCGTCGGGTGTTCTTCTCGCTCGATAAAGTGAAAGTTGGCGTTATCCAAGGTCGATCAAGGTTGGCCGATGGTCGGGCAGAGGTTCCCCTGAGCGCGAAACGACCCGGGATCCCGAGTTTCGATGCCAGATGTCGGTAGACCGTCCGTAACCGGTTCGATCCGCCGTGCACCGCGCACGAAGCGGTGCGCATTCCCATTGACCAGTTCGTAGCCCGAGTCGTGTATTCGGGCCAATAGTAATCGTGCGGTGCCTTTGAGAACACGGTACGGTCTCTCTCTCTCGTTGGTCTTGCCTCTCGTGGTGCGGTGCCTCTCACACGTCGCACACGTCGGGAAACGAGAAAGGGCGAACGAAGGAAACGAAGGTGACGAAGGTGACAAAGGTGACGAAGGTGACGAACAACGAACAACAACGACGACGACGACGACGACGACGACGACGACGACGACGAAGACAACAACAACAACGACGACGACGACGACGACGACGACGACTACACGAAAAGAAGGAGGAGAAGAAGGACGAGAGTTACGTCGGGAGGTCGCGTCGGTGAGGAGATCCAAAGGAGAAGATCGAAGATCGCGAGTCAGCCGTGAGAACCGTCGCGAAGGGAGATCGGTGCAACAGAAGAGGAGGAGCGAACGCAAAAGGATTCGTGAACGATTCGCGTCTCTGTTTCCGTGCCGTCGTGTTCGAAAGCCGCGGCGAAGCTGCAACTCTTTTTCGGTACCAGGATTCCGCAGCGGGAGCCGCGCAAGACGAGGTGAGTCACTGGTTTCGTGCACCATCCACGCGCAATTCCCCTTTAGCGACGTTCGCAGCAGTCGCTAAACTCGGACAGGTAATGAAAAAAACCAAAAAAAAGGGAAAGAAACTGCCTGATATCTTCGATCGATGACGAAGATTCCGTGGTATTAGAACGTCGTCGCGATCGTCGTCGCGATCGTCGTCGTCTACGCGTTTCTTACGTGCGTTTCCGACCAACTTTCCGTCAACGAGCTGCGCCGATTATAGAAGAACCGGCGCGTCAGCGACGCTGTTGGAAGCGAGTCGCACGGTGTTGCAACGAAGGTCGGTTGCTTCGTCGCAACTGCTCTGGGATCGATCTCTTCGATTCCTCGGAGCCTTCCGTCGCACGGCTATTTTTTTTTTTTTTTTCTCTAAACTCTCCCGCCACTGCGCGATTTCGCATTTGGCTGTCGCACGACGTGCGTCAGCGACACGCAGCGATCGAGAGCTCGATACGTCACCGCTGGCAGCCCGGGTATGCGATTACTCGACGAGAAACGAGGTTAGACGTTACACACGCGGCTATCCACGCGAAAAATCAATACACGACCCTCCTCGGGCCACGATTCAGACGCGCGCGGATGTACGTTTCCACGATTCCGCGAATAACCCTTCCGTGGAAAACCGCACCAATCGCCGCTTGCTGGTTTCTGCCTCTGGGAAATGCGATTCAGACGCGCGTGCACGGCTGCGTATTATGAATCGGGGACCGCAGCTGATCCTCGTATATTTCGGTTCCCGCGGGCCGTAAAACGCGGAGCTTACGTGGGTTAGTAAGTTAAGTAACAGCTTACGTTGCGTCATACCCATCCGTCGAATTAATTTCAATCCCCGAACGCTCGTCCGAGCGAGTGGCCGAAGAAATTGGAGTTCGACGAGTTTCACCGTCTACGCGCGAGAGTTTAATGGGATTTCGTGGATATGCCCGAACGTCGAATTAATTAATTAACGAGGCACGGACACAGGGAAGGCTACTCAACGCGGAAATCGGTTTATTCCGGCGCGTCGGTGAATCTACGTGCATCGAGCTTTTCGTAATCTCGTTCTCCTTATCGATTCTTCCTCTTCGTAGAAACGCGCGCCGACCACGAAATCTGGCTCGCTGCGTCTGTATAACATGCACGGACGGTTGACGGTTTTCATTTTCATTTCCCTTGGAATTTTAAATCTCGAAATAACGAACGTCGAAGGGAAACGCGATCCCTTTTTTCTTTTTTCTTTTTTCTTTTTTCTTCTTCTTCTTTTTTTTTTTTTTAATCACGACGTACCACGCATTAAAGAATTTATAGAACCTCGAAGAGACCCCCGACAAAGTGAGAAAACCAATTGCGCGTTCAAACCGGATTTATAATTTTACGCCGTAGAGCGTCGTCGCTTTATCCTCCGCGTTTTCTTTCTATATTAGGTTACGAGAGAACTCGCGAGCGTGACGCACACAGCTCGTCGTAGGAGAACCGAGTTCCTTCCGAGTCGGTGGAGGCTTTAATTGACTCGGGAAGACGGTCCGATCGGCGCTGGTTGATGATATCCCTTGGTTGCCCCCCCTCGGAGGAGGATTCACGCGCTCGTAAAAGTGATTCACGCTTTCGGTTTTTACGATCGATAACGGGACAACGCCGTGGAGAAGGAACTTCCTTTCGGCGAGCGAGCGGATTCAACCGGGAACGCTCGCGTTAATTTCTTCGTCGCATTCGTCGCATTTATCGATCGTTATCGTTGCCGTGCAAATTCGGAAAAACGAAATCAGCGTACGGCCGACAGCAGTCCTCTTGCGTAATTGAACTAACGTCATTAGCGACAACAACAAAATTTTTTCGAAATACATCGACTTTCGCTTGAAATACCGCAAATAACTTGTTTGTCTCTCGAGCAAAGTATCTCATCTAGCACGGATCGTCGTTTCAACTCGACGAGAAACGATGGAAGAAAGTGATAAGAGAAAATGATTCCGGCTTCCGCGCGCATTAGCCAAGGAAAATAGAAAACGAGCGAGACTCGTCGGCAAACGTCGGCAAACGGCTCGTTTTACCGGCAAATGCTCTTAGACGACGCTGGAATGCGCTGGAACAAGACAACTGAACGTCTGCAAGTTTTACAAATCAGCCGATTACCTTGCAGAACTTTCAAAGATCACCCGTCGTAAATCCAAAGGTGCAATTTTATTGATTGGTTGTCGAGTTATTACGCAGGGGGGCTCGCGCAACGAGCTACCAAAAAAGAAATAAAGAAGCGAATAAAAATCAGCCGTGCACGTCGAATCGTTCCGCCATCAGGCTCGTTTCTGTTTACTCTAAATTTTTGCGTGCGCCTTTCCCCCGGTTTGAAATCCGGCGAGCCGAACGTGAAAATTCACCGTTCGAATTTCGGAGAGCGGCGTTTCCACCCGGCTGTCGTGGTCATTTCGGACTGACACGGCTCACCGATCGTCGTTTTTCGCTTTTCCACCTCTCTCTCAGCATCTGCGTGTTTCCACGTAAATGACGCACATGAACGGTAGCACCTTGCAGTTGGCATGCAGCCACGCATGATTGTCTCGATGTGTAATGATCAGAACTCGTTGAATTCTTTTGCATGTCTCCATCACGTCCGTCTCTCCCACCTTGTCTTGATTTCTTGTTTTGTTTCGCTCGGCGGCCGATCGACGAGGCAGTGGCAAAAGGATCAAGCTGTTCGGAGGAAAGAACGAAGATGTCGGGTTTAGACCGCGAGACAGATAATCTGGAGAAATGCATCGACCAACGGCGTGCACAGGAAACGTTCTATTAGCTTTGAGAAACCGTAACATCTGTCTGCCTTTCTTGGCCAGAAAGCAATTAAGGAACGTCAACTAAGGACGGACAGGTGCACGCAGATAACATCAGCCTCTCTCTCTCTCTCTCTCTCTCTCTCTGTATCACTCGTCGAATTCAGTTTTGGAGACTGTAAAACATTCGGAGTTGAACCGCGTGATTTCGAAATTTTTAATTCAATGGAATTCAATTCGCGGGAAATGCAAAATGCAAAATAAAGTCAAACGCTTTAAACGTCTGTAGTCGACCTAGCAACACCATTCGAGGGCATTAACGATGAACTAGAATTCGAAGAATTAAATTTCAAACTAAAATTCGAAGAATTAAATTTTTCCATCGATCACGCGTGATTACTTCGCAAAGTGGTTGTTGGTTACGACGTTTTGAAGCAAACTCGGTTGGCGCTGAGTCACCGAAAATATTATAATTGCAGTTTCGTCCGAGCAACGACAGATGTAGTTGTCCTTTCAAAACCGTAATGACGTCACGAGCGAAGCGTTTGCATCCTTGATGAACAGCATTAATGAGTGACTGTAGTGTTGTTCGTGGCTTTCGACCGCGTTTGGTTTCGCTCGATATTTTGAATATATTAAGACGAGAAACGCCGTAGGCACAGCTTGAATCGCGTGACGAAGAAAAAAAAAATCCTGTACAAACATCGAACTGTGTGAAACGTCGCGCGCATTAATGCTCTTTCATAATTAATTGTCGAGGCAGAGGTAACTTGAGCGCGACGCGGGGCTCGAGTTAAATTGAATTAATTGGAAAAAAAGGAAGTAATTAAATTAAATTACTGGAGCATTAGTAAGAACAGACGCAGAGAGAAAAAGAATTACGACTCGAGTTATGCCTACGAGCTCGGTACAAACCCGAAAAAACTTTGGTCGCCGGTAGTAGAGCGCGTTTTCGTAGAATTTTACCAAAAAATTTCTCCCTCGGAGGTACGAATTGTGAACACGCGTCACTAACGACTGCCACTAAAAAACGCTAAATCCCGAATTTCAAACGAAATATGCGGAAACACAGTTTTAGCTAAGTCTCGGGAACTCTTGAATTAAAGAGACAGTTCGTCTTCTATCGTTTCTATCGTTTCGTCTATCGTGTCTGGCGTTAATCTGTTAATCATCAGAGATTTCAAAACCAAGTTTCAAAACTAGTCTCTAACGAAAGTACCTTTGGAACCTTTGGAACCAATCGTTAGTTATTTACAATCGAAAAACATTGGAATGTTTCCACGTTTGCCGCAGGACGTCGTAAGTGAAATCGGGAAACGGATATTCCGTCGGATGTACCGTTCAAGCGATACTTTTTTCAAGCAAAACTTCCAGTAAAAAATTCTACCTCGAGAGTCCACGCTCGAGTTCGAAGAGTCACAAAAGAAGAAATCGAAGAAAGATTATTCATCCATGAAAAATCGTTCTTTCTTGTTTGTCTCGAAACGGTCCTTTTGAAAATTCTGTCGAAATGTTGGAAAAGGTCTGAACCGTAAAACGTATCTCGCTTATCAGTCGTCGCAGTGACCAAGTGGAGTCTACAACCGACTGACTCGGTCGATCCTTCAAGACCATTTGCCATTTGCCTCGATCGATAGCCCGAGCTCGTTCTCACGTGGAATCTCCTTATCTTGGACTTTCTTTATTTGCCCGTTTGCCCGTTCGTTTGCCTTGTTGACGCACGATATTGGCGTATCTCGGCTTCGGGCACGCGTATCAGCAGCGGCAGCAGCAACCAACGGAGGTAGAAGAACGCCCCGAGTGAGAGGTAGAGATCCACCGGGACACGGTGGACAGGATCATCGTTGTCCGAAGACGTCCGAACAGGACAGGCATTTACCGCGGGCGATTTTCATCGTGGGCGAGCAACAGCGAAGGGAGGATAATACGTCGTCGTCGCCGCCATGCCGGCAGGTATTGGCGCTTCGTACAGGTCGTTAGGCGACTTGGGCGAAGACGTGTACAAAAGTACGACGATCGTCGACCAAACGCAGACCACCGGCCAGAGCGTCCTCGAGAGTGTCAAGAAGGCTTTCAGTTTCGCCTCGCCCAAGGTCGAACTGAGGAAAAAGGACCCGCTGATCGTGGACCGCCGCGAGAGCGTCTCGATCGTCTCAAGGTAATGCCTTATACGATATTGTCTGCGTGTCGCAGGGGAAAAACCGGTCGGCAGATGGGGGTGACGGTCGCCGAACACGCTGTTTCGCCTCGGTCTTTTCGTCGTTTCTCGACCTCGGGCCTTTCTCTCTCTCTATTCGTCGTCTCCTCTGCGCGAGTCACGCACCCAACTCTCATCGTCGATAGATTTCACGCACGTGATTTCTGTCGTGATTGCTCAGATTACGTCTCTGTCATTATGTACAAATATACGCGGAGATCAGTTTTCAGTTTTAGAAAGAGTAGAATGGGCAAGTAGTTTTATTTTTTTTTTTTTTCTTTTTACGTGAAATCGAGTTCAGCATAATTTGAAACGTACGAAAAGCACGCTGATTTGAGCGAATAATCTCAGAGGAAATTCAAATTGCGATTGGTCGAATCGAAATTCGTATTCGTCGTTGAAGGGATGAAACTCTTGGAGGATTATCGAATTCCTTTTCAGCGGAGACGGCATTGTTCGTATCAAAAGAGAGAGAGAGATTTCGCATCGAAAGACAAAACGCGATCAATGACGAGGTAAGCCTGGGCAGAGGCTAAGGAGGTCGCGAATGATCGGTTCGAGGTCGAAAATGTCGGCGGTACAGTTAGAGTGCTTTTACTATTGGCCACGGTGGTGGTGGACTGGCGTCGAGGAATCGATCGTTACAGTTTTCTGCCTTTTTCTCTTTTCTTTTCTTTTCTTTTTTTTTCTTTTCTTTCTTTTAACCGGTCGTGACTAAAATTACGTTTTACAGAGAGAAAAAAATCACCGGCGTGGTTACTTTTCAATTACTATTATTTTATTGCCACTAAAACGTCCGACTTACTAACTGCTTGCAACAACGAACTTGGAAAGTGGAACTCGCGAAGGCGAACTTTACACTCTGTCTCCAAATATCGTTGTTGGATTAAATCCGAGAGGTCGTATTCCGCGCGTACGCAAAATCATTTTACCGTATTTTAATCTCGCCATTATTACGTTACGTCAAACACGTTGTTGCGACCTAATTTTTTTTCTTTTTTTTCTTTTTTTTTAATTATTAAAATATCTTTTTGTACGCGTACAGTTTCTCGCTTCAACTCTTCACAGTGAGATTGTATTTAAAACTACGACAAAAAAGGTTGATAACAACCTTTTTTCCTGAACTCTCCAACCCAAATTCGTACAATGGCTCACAGAAGTTTGAACAGTATCGTAGAAACTTTTTACAACTATGCGCCGTACATACCGCATTTTTTGAAATTTCATCGGCATTGCGATGAAATGAAATTATCGTGACCATGTCGGTGTGAAATTTGAACCGTGTATCATACATACCTCGGAATTACACAAAAGTTGCAAAATATTTGTTGCAAGTACGTTTCGAACTACCAAAATTAAAACTGTTCGTTGTAAAATCTATGAACTGCGTTTATCTAACGAGAATTAACATTTCCGTTCGTTTCGTTTTCAAATTTTGGAGCACAACAATAATCGTGTCTCGTTAAGAAAATTTCGCGTGGTACATTCAGAATCTATATTCTGATATGCAGATGTTCGAACGTTGTACTTTCACGAGCCATTGCACTTTCTTCGTACACGAGACAACACGGACTACGAGCTTTCAAAACGTTTCGAAAACCAAACGCACCCGATACCGATCTTGCTTTTCAAATTCCAACATTTTCATTCTTTTTTTTTTTTTTTTTTTTTTTTTCTAAACGCCGATTCATGAAAATACGCGATCAACCACATTACGACAATATGAGCCGAAACGATTTCGATTCCGCGACCGCTTCACGATGCGAGCTTCTTCGAGCCTAACCGCGGATCGAGTCAAGCTCGCGCGGGTGTCCCTGTCATCAGGGAATAATCAAAGACTGGTTTAACCTTAAGCGCGGACGGACTTTAGGACCGGAAGTTGCTGGCGCGACTATTGATCGGCCTCGGTACAAAAGCAGGCCACGAGGTAAGCCGCATCATGCGACCTGAACGTCACTCCTTTCCTCGCACTTCCATTCCGCGCGTATTAACTGCGTCGTTGCCTGACTTTTCCCCAACTTTCGTCGCTTTCCTCTTCGCTTTCCGCTTCTACGTACGTCTCTGTCGCTTTTATTCGCTCTGTCTCGCTTTGTTCACGCTGGCCTGAGCTACAGCTTTCGACGTGACGTCGCCGATGAGTTCGCAGCGCCGCGAATTGCGATCGAGCGTAACGACGGCGAAGAAAGGAATCGACACGTTCTCCGAGGTGATAACGTAACGTTTGTTAACGGAGAATTTTTTAAGCGTAATGCTCGACGAATTTTGACGAAAGTCAAAACTCTAAGACTCTGAGAAACGAATGTGTCACGTTTGCAGTTTGTCTTTTTTTTTTTTTTTTTTTTTTTTCATAAAAAGAGCACGCATTGGCAGAAAACTAACTTATCGCACAAAAATGTCTCTCGTAACTATCTTGTCGAGAGATTTATCGTCAGACTACAGAAAGATGAAATCAGAGCAGTAACTTGCACGTGACCGATTGTTCGATTTTGCACATTTCCGTTTTATCTAACATCCCGTATCGGGATTGATTTTATAGATACGAAAGCGAGGAGTTGGAAGTGCTTGTACAGTGTAACATTGGCAGAGAAAAGTTATCAGTCTCCAACTGATAATTAAATTTCCATTCCGCTATAACCTTAGTTTGATCTTAAGCAGAAAATTATACTAACAGAGGAAACACGTTGTACGGAGAAGTGTAACGTAACACGTCCGGGATAGGATACAATACGGTTCGCTGTTCGGATTTATATTTCCGATATCTGTCAGCCGCTGTTTACATTTACCTTTCGATTGCTCGACGTCGAATACGAGTATCGATCAAAGTACAACGCACGTACCGCGCGTTGTTATTTTACCTTTTGATTTACACGTTACAACGCTACAACGCAAAGGAGATTTGCAGGAGATTGCTCTCGTTTAAATCTTCCCCATTCCCTTTCGGCGAAACACTTTCGCGCGTTCCAACGCGTGAAATCTCTCCCGACTCGTAACTTTTCTCTGTCACGCTGCGATTAATTTTAAATCGATTACAAGCAAATTAATTGACGAATTAAACGAAATGATTTCCATTGTTAAATCTTCTGTCGAAAGGAGTAACAATTATCGAAACGTGCAATCGCGTGTGTGTAACGACTGAAGAGGTACTTTTGCGAAATTATCAGCGACGTTACGTTATTATTATTATTATTATCGTTGCCGGTAATCTTTTTTTTTTTTTTTTTTTTTTTTTTTGCATGAACATAGTCGGATGTGTGTTCCTTTGTCCTCGCAACGCTCGAGTTGCATTAGCGTGTGGTTCGTGGCGCGCGACGAACGTAGCGCGTGCGTTGCGGAACCGGCTTCTCGGTCCGAGAGAGATCCTCCTGCGAGGTCGATCCTCTCCGAGGGCCAGGACGCACCAACCGCGAACACGACGCGTCTCTCAACCGCACGGATCCGCAATTTCCTCCGCGCGCGATGGATATAACGACAACACCCGGAGATTCTTTGTTGTCGCGACGGTGGTCGCCAAACGGATGCGTGTTCCGTGCACTCCGACTCACCTTGCTATCGCCTTTCAAATCTATTTCCGTTTCTGGACGGATATCGCGAAACACACCCCCTGCGTGACGTTACGCTGGTCAACGACGTTGACCGGAAAACGCACACCGGATTCGGACCTTGGGGCTGCGGTTCTAAGAAAACAACAAGCTGCTTCATGCCCGATATCGTTCTCTCGCCAGTTTTTGCCACTTGGAATGACGATACTGCCTGCTAATTGTTTGTCGTTGATCGTTCCGGGTAGAGGCCGCAAGCCGCTAGGGCCGGGCGTTGTTATTATTCGCCGCTATTTTGTTCTAGGGAAAGAAACAGGATGCCGACCGCAGCCACGCCTGAGAAATCTGCTCTGTTGGGGTAAGTCTTTTTCCCGTTGACCGACAACCGTAGACCATCGTAGAACGTAGACGTGCGTGTAGACCTTCTGTAAAATCGTGTGTGTACCCCCCCCCCCTCTGCTCGAGTAGATCGCAATTTGAGTCAGCGTGTGCAGACGCTACGTGGGTGATACTCATTGACATCCGTCTGTTAGCCTTTAGGGATTTACAGGTCTCGCAGAGAGAGAATTGGCATTGGCCCCGATCGTCTCGGTAAAGCCGAATGATCGTCACGGCAATTGACAGCCGCGTTTATTAAGAGTGGCAACCCGTTATTGTTCCTTTTCAAACGTCAACAGACAAGTCAAGGTTTCCCTCTTCGATGAACTGCTGATAGCAGTCAGAGACGCGAACGTATCGCGCGTAATCACATCTCCTCGTACGAAAACCCTTTTCTCTTTTTTTTCTCTCTCTCTCTCTCTCTCTGTCTCTGTCTCTGTCTCTGTCTCTGGTGTATCTTTATCCATTGAAATTATCGCAATTCCCTGAAGTCGCAACGCGAATCGATCGGACGAATTAACCGAGCCTCGGGAGAAATGAAATTGCAACGGCGAGGCATTGCGTGCGACCTATTTCTCCGCGCGGCCGTTCATTCAATGACCGTACGTACATCGTTTTCGTTCCTCGCCGTGGAAAATATATTTTTGATTACACAGTTTCCTCGATTTTTCCCGGCGAACGAAATGGAATTCGTTTGTAGCCGATCATCCTCCCGTCGAAACAGCGCGAGAGCTCTCGTTTAAATGTAAATTCCCAGAGGATAAATTAGGAATTAATCCTTCGATAACGTTCGAGCGCGCGAAATTCGAAAACCACGAGTTAACTCTAGCGACGTCTGCCTCGGAATGAACAATTAAGGACACGTCGAAGTCACGTTTGTTGTTCAACGTTTCCCTGGAAGCTACTTGACAACAAAGTGAAAGAGCATGGAAAAGGTGGCCGCCGAATGAGAGAAGAGCGGACGGTCGTCGCAAGCCAAACGCAGTCAAACGCAGTTTCTAGCGCGACGATTTCAATGAAACTTTCGTTACGTAACACCGTGTCTCGAGTGTGTTTCGCCTCGGAGCCGCCTCCGATCCACGACGTGACGTTAAATTTCTAATTCCGCGGACACCGTCGCGTATTGTTCCCGCGTAATTAAACCTCGAGAATCGCACTTCCATCCGCTGGCACGTAACGACACTTGACTCGAACGAGTGCGACAACAATTCTGCCGTCAAATATAGCACACGTATATATATCTCAATCCCAACACGTTTCGTAATTATTTGTTGTTTCGCGTGCATGCAACGACCGACGTACGCTCTGTCGTAATTAATTCGATTCAATTTTCCGATGGATTTACTCTTGATGCGTGCCTCGGGGAAACGTGACGAACCGCTCGAAATCGTACGTCGTTTCAAAAAAAAAAAAAAAAAAAAAAAAAAAGATACAACAATTTATATCGCGTAAAATTTTGCATCGGCCGTGTAACAAAATCACCGTAACTTTCACGGGAACTGAAATGTTCTTTCGGTGAAAATCACGCGATGATTTCGAGAGTCAAAGTAAACATTTGGGCGGCACTTTTCATCGCGCGAATCGGTTCATTTTCTTCTCCGTTGCTCCGAAATTGGGCGATCGGACTAGCTGGCGCCCTACTTCCAATTGCAACCACTAAACTTCTTCCTAATCGATCTTCGTTGCAGAACGGTTGACGGTGAAATTAGGATTAATTACGAGTCGTTAGAGCGGGGAACGAGCGAGCTCGAGTTCTGCTCGGAACCGCGGCAGGTTGCGCTGTTTGAAAATATTTATTCGCGAACGGGAGACACGGGTTTCCCGCGTTGAACGGAAAGGAAAGAACTCGGGGGATATCGATCAACGTAGTATTTGTGTCACAAGCCTCTGACGGTTGACAATACCACGTGTCGGTTAAAATAACACACAGAGCGGAGAAGCAAATGTTCGCTCCGCGTTTCATTCTATGACTAATAATAAAGTCGAGCAACTTGCAGACAGCGCTTGAGAAATATTTGAAAACCGTGGCTGCGTTGATATCGACCTGCGCCGCGCGAAGGTTCATTCTTTCACGTCAAAATCCGTAAAATCCTTCTCTCTTTCATCTCTTTTTAGTTTGAGCATTTTTTTTTTTTTTTTCTTTTTCTTTTATACAGATTTAGTCACGTCGACACATTGAGGTTATCAGCAATTAGATATTTCCATTGAACTTGTATTCTAGTAGCATAGATTTAGGTCCGTCAAACATCGAAGTATGATTTTGAACTCAAAGTTTTTTCACATCTATCTCCCTCAAAAGGAAGAATCAGTATTCTCGATCAGATGTTTCTTGGTTAAAATCCGCTGAAAGGAATTTCTTGGTAAGAGTCATTTACAACGTTGCGGATCTTGGTTAGATTTAATATTGTCCTTGAGTTTGAGTATTTTACTGTTCGTTGAAAAGAAGAAAAGTTGACTTCCGCAACTTCCTCTTTTTGATCATCGATATTCGATTCTTTGACATCTTCTTCACTCTTGGAAGGTATTTTATCTTTGAATTGAAGAAAAGTTCGCTTTGTCCTCGACTTTGTAACGCGAGTTAAGGGAATTGAAGACAATACAAATATTTGGGGAGAGTTTAAAAAGTTGTTTCTGTTTGTCTGACGTTTGTCGCGGAAATGTAATTCCTCTCAATCTTCTCTTTCGACCTCGCGTTTCATTTTGTAACGTGAATAATTAATTGAAAGAAATCGGAAGTAAAATAACTTAAAAAAAATTGTCCGCGTCAGAGTGAACAATTGCAGAGTACGCTTGTCCGACAAGACACTTAATCTTCCTTCTTTCGTATCCTTCCAATTTCTCTTTTACCTCAAAGTCGTTTCATTCTCAGTTGAGAAAGGAAAATACAAATATACTTTGCTGTACGGTGATGTAACAATCTATGCACACTTGTCCTTCGTTGACACTCGTTCGTTGTTGCAATACAATTACACAGGACGCGCACAGTGATAAATGGTGTTAGCAGGACATTAAAATTTAAGAGTTCCTTGCGACGCCATGCACTCGTACGTCATTTTGTTCTACTTTCGCTGAAAATTCGTTTTCGTGCCACTTGGCAACGCGCCGGATTCACCTGAATTGCACGATCCTCGGGATTTAGCTCAATTTCCGACTCGATAAAAACAATGCGCCATTTCTCTCTCTCTCTCTCTCTCTTTTTTCTCCCTGAATTTTTTTCTTCTTTTTAGAATCGGTATCGTTGGAAACGAGGATCGAAGCATTAGAAAGTCTGAAACTCTACGCCGCCGTATGAAATCGTGGTTTCCGAGACACACTACGTGCTCTTGGAATATCGATTGACGTTTTATTATTAACGTTGTTGAAACAGAAGAAACACATCGACGCGACCATGAGATCACTTCACGGGACAACTCGATCGCAACGTGTCAGACATCACGTCGATCGTAACCTTAATTACACCGTAGTTAATTACCAGTAATACAAGTGTGCCTATACACATCTGTACCTGTAGCAACATCCGTACGTAGAATATCCGTAACGTAATCGTTAGAAAATTCGCGAACGCAATTATCAATTGCCAACCGTGCAAAACCGGTCGTTCGATCCTCGTACAAGCGCCGCAGTGTCCTTTAGAGGCAGACGACGACGCTTTCATAGCGAACGTTGCGTAATTAGCGAGAGCGCATGAACCTAGAGAACGCCCCGGCCACGAAAGCTGAAAATTAGAGCAAAGACCCTTCCAGGATCGCAGGCGAAGACGAAAGGTAACGAATTGCAACGAGATTGCAACTTTTGCATGACGTACGAATAGATGAACGTTTGACTTTCCTCCGTGTGTAATGTTTTTGAGATGCATCCATCCATCCGTATTGACCTGTTCGATACTGGACGTATTCGATTTCTCTAGATGCGAGATTAAAGTTTGTCCCTTTTCTCTCTCTCTCTCTCTCTCCCTGAAATAAAGCAGCTATAGCGAATCGTGTCTGCCTGCTGTTCGAAAGAAAGAAGGAAAAGAAAAAAGAAAAGAAAAAGGGAAAGACGTAAGTCGATCCATCCGCGATAGCCTCGGTTTACACGCGTCTCTGTGCGACGGTGAACAGAGGGAAAGAGAGAGCCCCAGGCTGACGAAAAATCTCGCGTGCAGCGCGGTTAATCGGTCGGTAAAAAGGATACGCGGCGAGATATATCGAATGACGCGCGGATATCGAGTGTTCGTACGCAGCGGTTAGCTTGGCTTCTATCGATCGAACGGTTTCTTCTACGGATCCACCATGTTCTTTTCTACCACAGGCGTCGCCAATCTTGACGGAACGGGTACAACAAACTCGCCTTTACTCGCCGTAATGATTTTATTTCTCGTCCGTCTCGACGTACTGCCTCTATGAATTTACTGCGCAGTTGACAACTGCGGAATATATACTGCGGATTTTCAACTACACGACGACTTGAGAAATTATTTATACGATTGTCCTGATAACGAACAAAAAGTATAATGAATTCTATACTTAAATGTCTTTAAAAAATTCTCCAATGTTTGTTCCTTGGAAATTTTATCAAAATAAGGAGCACAGTTATTAATAAAATTTCAGTATGTTTCATATAAAACAAATATCGATTGGAATTCATTTTTAATAATAAAAAATATCATCCATTTTCTCCAATCAAAGAGTGTCCCTGTGCAATTATTTCCATCGTGTGACACAACCGACGACTACTAACGAGACTCTCCGACATTGCGAATCTCAGAGAACGCGGAGAAGACGGATTAATTCTAACGAAACTTGAACGCGAGCGATCTCGATCGCCGGTCGTTGAAGCTGGCCCGTTATCCGTCTTAGCCACTCCAGTTTCGAGCCATGCGTCGACGTTTTATCTCGCCCGAAATTCAAATCAGCTTTAAATTTCGAATTAACCGTGGAAAAGGGACGAGACTGCGAGCGGGCGATTAATTTACAGCGGATTTGAATCTCGGCTTAAAGCTCCCTGACCTTTCCGCGCGAATACCTCCAAAGTTTCGTCGTTTTTCCGCCCGCTGGAAACTCATTGAACGCGGTCATCTGGTTAAATCCTCCTTTTCTCGCGTCCTATATCGCGTCTATTCAGCAGTTTTTTTTCCCATTACCTTCTCTTCGCAATTCGCGCCGGACACCTCCCAGGTGCTCGATGCTTTTTCCCTCCGAACGCGCGACACAAAGTAGTTTCGAAATTAAAAAGAGAAAAAAGGAACAGCGGAATATTCGAGTCGCGCAAAAATCCTTTCAGACGCGTATCTGGCAGTTTTTTTTTTTTTCTTTTTTTTTGAACGTCACAGTTTCGACGTTGTCCGATGAAGCTACCAAAGGTTTTTCTTTCTTTTTGATAAAAAGGAATTCAAGAAGGTACGGAAACGTCGGGAATTTCCATAACCGATATTCCTTTGCCCTTTGTACCTTCGAACAATCGATCCTCGACTTTCGTTTCTTTGAGCGCTGAAAGTTTTAACGCGATCGACAGTAGAAGGAAAAGTAGGCGATTCAGTCTGCGCGATTCCACGCTCGAATCTATGAATTTCATTTGAATATCTTGCGAACATTTTGATTCCAGCTTGATTCCTGCTGATTGTAACCTTGATCAAACTTGATCGAACAGTGCATTTTCGCATAATTAGAAGAATTGAAATCTTTGAATCTTTCAACGCGAGCTCTGAATTACATGTCGTTGATTATAGTGTTATTACTTTCGCCTACTCTTTTTGTAGCATTTCGAGTCAAATTGATAGGATCCGCGGTGTGTGAAAAATGAAAAATGTGTTTAAAAACGCAAGCTAAGCAGTCAACGACAGGCTATTATTATCGTCGCTGTCTTCGTCGACCAATCCGGGACAGGAACACGGCCGGACTTAACTTGAACCGGAAATGATAGTGCGACGTGCTAGAGATACGGGAAACCACACGCAGCTAGGCTCGCTGTGCTTTGAAATTCAATGAAGCGGACTCGAACGATAAATTCAACTGCACTACAAGCACCGTTTAATCTTACCGCCTAATCCGGAAAATAGAACAGCCAGGGAATCAACGGGGGGTCGTTGTATTAACGCAATAAGTCGGAAACGGCAGTTCGAAAGGTTCGCTTCGAGGCAAAGGCAGCAACGTTTCGTTTTGATAAACGAAGTGTGTTTCGAAAAGAACTTGTTTTGTCATTCTACGAGAAATATTGAGAAAAATTAAAATGAACGAAACGTTCATCGTGAAACGAGCAACGCGTTTGTAGGAAAATAGTGAGAAGAAGAAATTTTTGAAAAGCAGAGTAGACCAAATTGTAATTGACTCTTTGTATTTTTTTTTTTCTTTCTTTTTTGTATCTTTACTAAATTTTTTATTAACATATTGAATATATAGTATTGAAATATTAACTAAGAGAAACGAAACCCAAGCAGGAAATTGTTTTGCGTATTGTACTTTAGCTACCCTTGTGCCTCTGTGCATTTCATGCAGATTCAAATTTCCCGTGGAACCAGCAATGAAGCAACGATTCTAATCCACGCAACGTCGCGCTTATGCGAGACAAAGCGAACTTCTAGAATTATAAAAAATTTCTATAATTTATACGTCTATACTATAAAAAAGAAAAAGAATGTGTTTTTATACTTTATTTCGTTAAAGATCTGGAGATTCATTTTCCATTGCAATTAGAAACTGAGATATCAATCGAGATAAAATGGAGTACCCGAGTACCCTTTGAAGTTCGATAGCAATAAGTGGCCGATTAATCTCGACGGTTCGGTTTCTTCTTTATCGGACGTATTTTCTGGACGAAGCTGACTTTTCTTACACTCTTTATTAAACTTTAAAACTTTTTGGATAAAACTAAATGAAAAAACTTTAGTTTTGAACTTTACTTGAGTGTTTCGAAGAGCAAGGAATATATATATATATATATATAGGTGCTTATCCAATGAGTTTAATTTTCATCGAACGAATTTAACATTCAATGAATTGTTTCCACGACTGACTGTCGAGAGATACACGTAAAACTCGTAGCGATTCGTGTATAAATTACGATATGGATACAATGATGTAACTTTGCGATAACGTTGCGGCAATTTTCTGGCTTCAACATCTGTTCGCGTAGTAATATAGCGAATAAAGTCAGGTTACTATCGTTCGTAATCAATGCTCTATCAGTGTAAACAAGAGAATTCTAGACCGAGACTTTATCTGTCTATCGCCAGGTTCCGCGACACGAGGAATTATTTTGAAGGATTTATACTTTGGAAGAAATCGAATCCACCGAAAATACGAGTTACTCGTAATTCCTAAAATCGAGCGCGCGATTTGGAGAAATTTTTCTGAAAATTGTCTTGGGAGAGATGTATTAGTTCCCTGGGAGCCGTTAGTTTCAAATTTTTAACAACAACGTCGCAAAAAATCCTCCTCTACGCTCAAACTTTCAGGCGATTGTTCGTCCCGCGGGATAACGTATTGATTTTCGAACAAAGTCAACCTGACGCCGTCCAACAGCCGCTGTAAATCTCGATTGAAAATTCAACGAAGTAGTTTCGAAACGAAATACGCAACGCGACGGAATGAGAACGTTGAAACGACAACGGAAATTAATTCACTCCGTATAAAGTAATAAGCTCGTTTTCCAAAGCTTGTGCAATGGAAAATGCAAACATATATATATATATATATATATATATATAGAAAATTACAGGAGAAGAGAGAGGCGAGAATGATATTATTGGAAAAGCAGTTTACGCGACGCTGCCTTTCTAAGCGACAAAGAAACGAGGGAAAGAAACGTTCGACAAAAGGGCGCGAAATCACCCCCGGGAATCCGTCCGAAGGAAGTAACTTCTTTACGAGGTCAGTGGATGATATTTTCACTGATATTCCGGCGCGAGGAAGGGAGCGGCGGTCCTTTATCTCTCTCGAGCCTGCAGAAGCGGCAGCGTGTATGTATAGGGAACAGGTCAGCCCGAGTTCCTGACATTTCCCCGGCAAACTAAATTGGGTCGCCTCGTAAATCCTCGGGAATACAGGTCAATGTAGATTCTTCCGAGCATTGGACGAAGAAAGGATGCGTCGGGTTAACTACGTGAACGTTGCAGCGAATTAACACGATCGAATTAATTTCCATTCTCGCAGGCTCTCGATTTTAAATTAAATTAGGAAACGTTTCGCTCGAAAGAGAAAGATTCCACGTTCGTTTTATCGATTTTATCGCAGGATACCCTCGCAACTAGGAACCAGCTGTGTTTCGACGTCTTGAAACTCGGCTAGCTTTGTCAGAGGACGATGAAACTTGCGCAGTATGAGACAGTATTTTTATTTTTACGATATAACGCTGTGCTATAAAACTCGAATTTGATATTCTGAAATACAAGAATTATAATACAAGAATTATCCGCGATCAAATCCGACGAATGCAAATCGAGAAGAATAACACGGCGAACGGACACGAGCTTAAACGGACGTTTTAAACCGGGGCCATTTCGCCGGGGAGTGAAATGCACTTTTGCGCATTACGGGAGCTTCGACGAAGAAGAAACGCGGCGCTCCGCGTGTTTCTTCCTCTTTAACGTGTCCACGTAGCTGAATAGAAGCGCAGCCGTCAAAGGGAAATTGCACGCACGAATCGGAAGACCGCCGCGCGGAATGAAAGCACGTGGCTCTGTGCATAGGCTCGACGACACGGGCCATCCTCAGAAACACATGCCAGATCCCCGGCCGTGCAACGCCATACTCGATAGGGCGTGGTCCTCGGAATCGATACCATAAAAAGCTCGCTGCTTTTCTTCTTTCAGCTGTACTGACGTACAGCGACTTTGCGTGCGCGTGTTTATCATAACACATATTAAGCGTTTCCACGAGTTTTATGCGGGTAATCCTCGACTTTCGTGGGCGCTCCACCAATTACACCCTTCGCCACGCGCACAACGATAGGACACGGACATAGCAAGTGCGAGCGATGATCCAACTATGGAAAAATACAGCGACATGGTATTTCACTGTTTGTCGGCGGGAATTTGTTTGCGTGTGTCAAGCGCGATACGATTCTTGGAATTTCTGCGAACTTTTACGTGTATCTTTCTATTTTTTTTTTTTTTATTTTACGGAATTTTGGAAAATTACTCATGGAAAATTGGGAGGTGCGACATTCAAAGTGCAATGTATTTCTTACAATATTTGGGCAATGATAATTTTGTACCCTTTTGTAGGTTTAATTTTAATCGTCTTTGCGCGAATATCCCTGATAATTTTGAGATAGTCGCAACATGTCTAAAATTTGTACAATGTACAAAATTTAATTTAGTAATCTTCAAATATCCTCGATGAAATACGTGAATACTTCGTAGGGAAAAAACGTGTGGAAAATGCTTGATATTTTAAACTTCACATTGGAATAATCGCTTCTTTAATATTCACGAAGTGATTAAAGTTCACATCGATGGAAAAGTGACATTTGATACGTAGAAAGTGTGATCTGATTTTCGCTAACGTTTGGGCTAATCGCTCGATTGATTAAGTACAAATTAGTGCACACTCGTCTAATCGTTCCTGCAAACTGCAACATAGCCGGATAGATATATAGTCGATCGTTAGAAAGCAATTACGCAGCGATAACACTTCTATCGTATGACTCATTGACCAGAAGAAACAAAGTCGTCGTAGAAGATTACAAAACGACGAGCGGCATTAATTTCATTTGGTTTAAACAATTGTAATTATCAAACTTTTAACGAGCGTCGACGAACAAAACAGAGGAAAGTTTCGTCGCGAACGAAAATAAAATTCCCAACGATACGCAGGGGGAAGGGAACAAAAAGTTTATTCGCGAAATGTTTGTACGAGGACTCTGAAAGGGACGAAAAAATCTACAAGACTGGCCATTCAGATCCGCTGAAAGCATCAGCTTGGCACATTTTATATTCCGGTGTTGACGTAGCGAAATATTTGATGATACTTCGGCCTGTAGTGCGAATGAAAAGAGAGCAAGCAACAAGGAATAACGCGTTTCGCGTCAGTGATTCTTTTCACGTTCAACTTTTGCGTGTTCGACGGTCTCGGCGTGTTGACACACTCTCGCCGTTCTACGTTTAACCTAATAGTACGTCAATTTATCCGGGAAATAGTTGAAACGTGACGTCGGTAGGAAGAGGTTTCGCATTCGGAGGAGATTGAAAACAAAGTAGGCAAATGTAGACTCTACTCTGACGATTACTTCCTCCTTTCTGATCAATCCCACAATTGTGTTCACGACATTCTCTCTCGAAAAATATCTTACACAGCATAGGTCTTGTCGTTCCCCTTAAATTTGTCCCGTACTTTACCTAGGCAAAATGACAAAAACAGTATAAAAAATCAACGATAAAATAGCAGCAACCGAACGTCAGACACGATTACGAAAGCATTACGTGCGTCAGTAGCAACTGTAAGAATGATACTTTGAAAAGCGAGCGATAACGGAGTACTCTGCACACTTTCTCACAAGGATAAAGACAATATTTCCACTGTGTTGTGTTTCAAGGAACATCGGCGTGAAATGAATCTCGCTCGAGATGGTACACCGTCGGTACACCATCTTTGCGATTTGTTTGCACGTACGTCGAGAACGTCTCGATTGATTTAGGTGTAGCCGAGGCGTAGGCAAGGGATTAAGGGAGTTCTTTTCATGCACGCAGCACGATGCCCTCAGATAGTATGGACGACATCGAGCTGAAAAATATTCAGCTTCAATTTCCTCCGCTGAGATGTTTGTCGAGAGATGACAGCTCCGTGCGAGAGGAAAGGGTTGAAACTGACAAGGGGAGTCTGCTGGTGGCTGTACAAGGGAACCGAGCAAAACCTGCCATTCTCACTTATCACGACTTGGGCCTTAACTGTGAGTAATTTCCATCGTCTTGATCCGCGAATTAAATTCCACCCGGTGCAAAGTACGTTTTAATATCATCTCGTAGTTTAATTTTTGTTTAACCCTGCCTTTAGCAAATTGAAAGTGAAGTGAAAAATGACACGCTGGTGTAAAATTTTACCGAACGGTGATAACAGAACTTTCAATTGCATTTTACCGCCAATTTATCTTATTACCGTTGTACGAGGTTATAAATAGGCGACTTCGATCTCAACAAACGGTTGAGATTTTTAATTGCTAACTGACGTGACGTAACGGGAAACGCGGATCGTTGTTTCCAGATATATCGAGCTTCCAGGCGTTCTTCAATTACATCGACATGAGAGTTTTACTCGAAAACTTCTGCGTTTATCACGTGAACGCACCGGGTCAAGAAGAGGGTGCACCCACGCTGCCTGAGGAGTGAGTACATTTTCTGTCAAAATTTCACTTGTTTTCGGCCACGATGAATCGACGACAATTACTTTCAGACACTTTTAGATACTTTTACGATTTCTCGGATCTTTTTCATTGCTGCTTTTAATTCTTACGTCTCTAATTAAAAAAAAGAGATTGCTCCGCCGATTGAAAATCGAATCGAATTTAGAAACGTGTCCTAAAAATTCATTTGCCAAGAAACTTTCGTACTTTCTCCTTCAGTAAATATCAATTTCTTCCTCCGTTTCAAAAATATGACCGAATCAGCGCGTTCAAAGTCGATAAACGACCAGTGCCAATCGTCAGCCAGATCCGTGCGCGGATTCCCTCAAAGTCCGAGTAACGAGTTCGCTAATTAACGCGCGGTAGGCTGTGGCGAAACGAAAAACAGAGAAAAGAGAGAAAAGAAAGAAGAAAGCTAGGGGAAGCTGATTTCCCGACGACTTCTTGCACGCGTGCGTCCAAGCCCCATTCGAGACATGGTACACGCGCGCCACTTGACGACAGTGAATTCAATTAGTGCAAATCAATGACCCAATTAACGTTCTAATTAGTCGAAGCCCTGGCTATGTGTGCCTACTTTAACGTGTACCGCGGATAATTCCTCCGTGTCTTAAGAACGATTCTCTCTCCTTTTCGCCTCTCCTTGGCTGCGCGCGGCAAGTTCCTTCTTGAGCTTTTCCCTCTATCGCCGTTTGCACTTCTACGGGCTCGATCTTACCGTCTGTTGCGCAATTCCCCGTTTCGTCGTTCGATTTCTCGTGAAAACTCGAAAACCGGTTCTCGTTGTTGCTCGAAAATCGTTCACCGATCGTTACGTGAATCAGATTTTACCGTACTTTGCGTACTTTTACAATCACTCTGCAGAAATAAAATTTTCTAGAAATCTACCGTGTGTGTAATTAGCTACGATATTTCTAGACACTGTTTGCACATTGTTTCCTAGCAATTTGCATCTCGGAATGTAACAGATGCGATGCATATACATGAAAGTATTCTATGCTAATGCGAACGATCACGACTGGGCGCAGTCGTAGCATCGAAGAAGAAAATTTCGAAAAACCGCGCGGCGCAATCGTTCGCACCGAGGAATTGAAAGATTGACGTTGTCCACCTACGACATCCGATTAACCTGACCTCAAACGATCGAGGTTCGCCTCGACGGGCGTGCACGTAGCTAAATAAAGCGTTACAGAATAATTTAGACTGCAATGCAGATTTTCATGCAACCGGCAAATACGACATTTACTGTTTCCGCTCGCGTGCCAAATCCGTGAAATTTCATGACGAGTATCCATTCGAGTAACATACGTATCGGTCGATGATACCCGACAATTTCTATCGACTGATTTATCATTTAATCGGAGAACTCAAGAATAATTTGTGCAATCACAAATTAGAAGTTTATATTTTAAACCGTATGCAAAAGTTATTCAAGACGGTGACATCATGTTATATCATGCTACGTAGAAATTTATTCATAGCATCGCTTGCTTGTAGCTTTTCTTCTAATTCTTTGATTTTTCTTCTTCTTTTTTAGAAGTTAAATTTCTTTTTCCTTTTTAAATTTAAATTCAATATAATTATAAATTTAGCATTAAAAATACAATTCTGTATTACATTTCGTAAGTTTTTCAAACTTATCGTATCCATTCCACGAATGGATCATTGCGATTCGTTGGAGCAGAGTGTCAAGTACCAAGATTCTCTCGGAATATGTGAAATTTTGGTCGGTATTTGATTAAAGTTGATAATTTGCTTCTGTTTGTGTATGATCTACGGATAGAAGAAAAAACGTAAGATTAACACAGCGATCGATAGTATCGATGTGAGACCAACAACATCACGCGTCCATCACCTACAACACACATATATTGCGTAGATCCCTGTATCATCACGGAAGAGATACATTTCATCTGCAAGATACACTGATAAATATTGACACACGATAAGTAGTTGAGACCTACTAAAAAACTGCTTCGCGTCTATCGTCAGTTAGAGTTAAAATTAGATTATTAAAGCATACCGTGTGATTCAGTTTCCTCAAACATTGATTCACAGCGCGATTCCCATGAAATTTCTATCTTTATCTCTCTGACGAAAACCCGAAAACTGCTGTTTATCGTAACATGTCAGACGTTGTGACAACGAATGGGTTCACAAGCAAACGAATCGTTTACTGATACTTGGAAAAAGCGTTAGCTAGATCAGATGGTAAATATCTGCACTGTGTATTGCAGCTACGTCTATCCGTCCATGGATGAGCTGGCTGAACAGCTACTCTTCGTACTGGGCTATTTTGGCCTGAAATCCGTAATCGGTTTCGGAGTCGGTGCCGGGGCCAACATACTAGCGAGATTCGCACTTGCTCACCCCGAGAAGGTTAACGCACTGTGCTTGATAAACTGCGTGTCGACGCAGGCAGGTTGGATCGAATGGGGCTACCAGAAGCTGAACGTTCGTCACCTGAGGTCACAGGGCATGACTCAGGGCGTGTTGGACTATTTGATGTGGCATCACTTTGGCAGGGTAAGAACGTGCATTCATATCTACGTAGAAATTATTCGTACGTATCGAATGACGAGATTCTCCATTTTTTTCCTTTTCTCGTTTGGACGACCGAGATCTCTTAGATTTAATTAATTACAAATAATTAGAAATATCAGTTTTTAGGCTTGTGTTGCATCTTATCGACAATATTCCACATATCTGCTGCACTCTACTCTGTCTCTTTTATCTATTCTACTTTATATATATTCTATAAAATCGTGACCCTACATTTCCAAAAATTCTCTCAACTTCTCTACTGCTTAAGTAGAGTTTCAATGAATCATTAGATATCATTATTCGTATGTATATTCCTGCATCTCTTTTCTCTGTATACTATAATAAACTTAAATTTAATGAAATACAGACGATAAACTGTGATGTAGTCTGAACTCGTGAATTTAATAACGAGTTCAAAATAATAATTGCTAGGTTCTTTTGCACTATTATCCATCGTGGAAGTGCTGTAACACTGTTTGATCGGCAGAAAAATCGATTGAATAAAAATTGTCTGAGCGATTGTAATTTATACTGCAAAGTAGCGTGTGTATGTACAAGGAAACAGGCAACAGCCTGGATGACCCACAAGTTTTATCAAGGTAAGTTGGTTTAAGCAACGTTCACGCGGGAACGTAGGCCGATAAATTATTGACGACTTGGAATCGAGTCTGTCGAAAGCTCAGGCGTCGAGTGTTTCCAAGCAACGCAACGTGGAAAATTAGATTAGAGCGTCAGCAGCAATTCCCGTTGCTCTTATTATGCAACACGTAGCTTCTTAATGGAGTTACTACAAGTGAAAACAAAAAAAAGAAGAAGCAGAAGAAGAAGAAGAAGAAGAAGAAGAAAGGAAAAAAGTCGGTCAGGTTTATGGTGCGAACATCGTTCAACGAGAAAAAGAAAAAACAAATGTATTTTCAAAGAAAACGAAAGGCCCGACCCTTTTCCTTTAATTTCTTTCTACTTCACACCAATGACAAATCCTGACGAGTGTTTTGCCCCTGTACGTTAGCCAAAGAAGTTGGACTACAAAAAGGGAAACCAAGATGTTCGAGGCCTTGGAATTTTTCCAAGGATTGTGTCATAGCTGACGAAAGAGTCTCGATAATTTTTTTGCGAGATCGCACATTTATTGGATTAATTCGGAAAGTTCTGCCGCCAAGTTTTTTTCTCGTAGGTGTACTTAAGTAAGGTGTACTTCGTCTAAATTGGCAAGACTGAAAAATTCAACGACGATAGAATAAATTTCCGAATAATTAAAACAGTCGCAAGTTACGGTGAATACGTGCTGATAATAGTAATAAAATTATTACTTCAAGTTTAAAGTTTCGTAAAATCAATACGACAGAACTTTCCTAACGACGATACGATACACAATTTCAACAAATGATCTCGCGTTCGTTTCTCAAAAAATCGCAAAGTGTCTTTCGCAAATTTAAAAGATACTCGAAGCTAATTGAATTCGTCACGATTTTACACGAACGTGGAATTCCAGGCGCCAGAGATTCGAGAAACGTTACGTGCAAAACGTGTTTCAGGGCACGGAGGAGAGGAACCACGACCTCGTTCAAGTGTACAAGAACTACTTCGAGCGCCGCGTGAATCCGACGAATCTAGCGCTGCTAATCGACAGTTACGTCCGTCGTACAGATCTGAACATCACGAGGGAGTTGGATCCGACGCGTAAGAAGGAAGGTCTCACGCTCGGTGTACCTGTGATGAATATCACCGGAGCTTTGAGTCCGCACGTCGACGACACTGTCACGTTAAACGGACGATTAGATCCGATGAATAGCTCTTGGATGAAGGTACGAGGCTCTTGCGACATTAATCACCCTTTGTGCCGAGAGGCTGTACACGTTTCGAGCCGCTTGATTCCTCTTTTACCGTTTTAGTATCCCGTTAGTTTCCGTCAGATCAACAATTTCTTTTCGCAAAGACTAACTTCAACGAACGTAACCGTCGTTACGAGTGTCGGTGGAAGTTCCAATTACAAGTACTTTGAAATTTGTTCTTCTTTCTGTCGTACCGCGTGCCACGATCGAAACTAAAATTGTTGCAACATTGGACGTGACAGTGAATCGGCCGTATCGCTAACCAGATAGATAGCAACGATCGATCTAATCTAATTCGTCTAATTGGCAGATTTCCGATTGCGGAATGGTACTGGAGGAGCAACCGGGCAAAGTAAGCGAGGCCTTCCGACTGTTTCTGCAGGGCGAAGGATATGGTAAGTGAGCGCCCTGGCGAACCACGCTTTAGACATTAATTATCAGATTGTCAAACGATTACTCTCATCGATCTTCATCGGTATTAAACGAATCTCGCTCGCGCCACTTCGTAAAAGAGCACGCGACTGCGTCTCGCTCTCGTTCATCGATCTGTGAAAATAAAATGGTAAAAAAAAAAACAGAAAAATTCGAGACGACGCTCGGCCTTCGCGACAGACAACAACATCGTCGGTCGAGCGTCTGACGTTTCAGACAATGGATCGGGTGTTGATGATTTCGCGGAGACGTTCGCGCGCTCTCTTACGCAACGAATTACGCGGAAAAAAGGAACACACGCAACTATCTCGGAATCGTGAACATTCGTAGGCTTAAGTTCGTTCGATCGATCGCTACGTTTTTTGGCCTATATACGCGTACGTTCGAATCCAACACACAGCCAAGAGAAAAAAAAAAAAAAAAAACGAAACGAACGAATTTCGCGACAAGCCGAACAAGTTTTTCATTTTTCATCGTGACGTTTTCCAAATCCGTTGGTATGCGATCCGATAACGAAGTAAATCGCTAGTAAATTAAGTCATCCTCGACCACTCTGCCTTGAAACTCGCTAGAGTCGTGCGAAAGTCGGTTTAAGCTGCATTTAGCCGTAGCGAGCAATACGTTGTTTCGATCCCTCACCTTTAAACTAGAGAACGATTTTATCGCAGGCAACGTTTCTCTCTCTCTCTCTCACACACACACACACACACACACACACACTTTGCCGTAAGCGTTATTTGTCGCGCAAATCGTATTCGAAGTAACTTGACATTCGCCAATTTATTATTTACTCTCTACATCTCTGCTAAATTCTCGACCGATCGCTTCATTGGAAATGCACACGAGTGCAAAATGCGTTGTCGATCTCTTGACTGAACGATCAACGCTAAATCCGCGACTAAATCCAGTCCGATGTTTATCATTCTTTTTGGCTTCTTGGTCACAGAAACACGATAGCACTTGTCACATAACACAACGCTTTACTACTACTATCGCCCAGTAAATATACCAAAAAAAAAGAAAAAAAGAAAAAAAAATAGAGGAAAAAGCGGTGTGACTTATCGCGCGAACATGGTACTTTGTCGATGATACAACGCCCCGCCCATTATTCCTCCCAATTATTATCACCGATCTCTTTTCTCCACCATCGATTATTCTCCCGAAACAAAGACAATGAATCTATGATTTATTTTACGCGGTAGGTATCTGCGAACGTTAGTCAAGTACGCCCAAGTTGTTCTAATCGAACTAATTGTTCCTATCGCGGTGATTAATCGTTACTTAATTGTTGTTGTTACGATCGTCTCTGTTGTACGAATAGAGTTTTCATGTTGTACGAATGGCGCGATGCCAAGACGTTGTCAACCTAACCACCTCGATGCATTAAGGATCGACGACACATTTGAAAAAAAGGAAAGAAAAGAAAAGAAAAGAGAAAGAAACGATCGAGTTCTTTTCCGTTTAAAGCGTTTCAACAGTCAGACGAACCGTTCCGATCTGATCTGATCTTTCGATACATTCTTCAGATCTCATCCTTGATACATTGAGAGACTCGACAACGTCTTCGATCATGTACTTTCCTTCGTTGGAAAGCCACTTGGCTCGACTTGATAAATAAAAAGAGGTTTGAAAAAGGATTACGTTGAATTCATCACTTTTAGTCTCACCACCATTTGTCATTTATTTGAGAGCTTAAGAAAAAAAGAAAAAAGAAAAAAGAAAAGAAAGAAAAGAATAAAAAGAAAAAACAGAAAAAAAAGCCAATGAAATGATTATCAAAGGCAAATGAGAAAAAAATACATGTTCACCGACTTGCGCCTTTATTTCCCACGCGTCTCGGATCGATCGAGTGGTACGTACGTATTAATACCTAGTGCTCAACTGAAGTAGTCAGTAAAGTAGTGTCAGCTTTTTGGCTATTTTGTTTTGCTTCTCAGTTACCGCCAGTGCCAAGGATCACGCTATCGTTCAAGTAGTTTAGTAGACAGACGTTATATACTACGTAGACGTGTATTGTTCCGAAAGTGTACTTTCAGAAGTGTCGGCAAGAATTTACGCTTTCGCTGTTCGAATGGCTCGTTAAGTTGTCGTGGACGGAATCGCATTAGAATCTCCGATCCATTTGACAATTTTTTTTTTTTTTTACAAAGAAAGCGTTTCTTTCCGACTCTTATCTCCCATTTCTCTCCTTCTCTCTGCACGAAGTAAGATGTCAAACGTAGACGACTGAATCGATGCTTAATTTTTTTATTCTTTAAACGTTTCGTACACGTATAATTTAAATGTACACGATAAACGGCCTAGCGATGCATCGCACCCAAGAATGAACAGAAAAAAGAAAAGAAAGAGACAGTTGTGGAAATCTTTCGCTATGGCTACGCTACGTTACGATCTGCTACGTTTCTCGTGAATGTCTTTTAAAAGGAATTTCTTTTTTTTTTTATGCCTTTTAGTGGTGAGATCCCCGCGGAAGCCCGTGACGCCGACAACACCCGAAGGTAATTGTAATTAGGAATTGAAGGCCGCAAGGAGTCAAGCGCGCAGTTGGTCAGTTAGGCCACGTCCGTACGTTAAGTAAGTCGGAATTCAAACTTTTATCGGGAAGGTATTAATAACCGACGATGGTTAACAATATCTTTGACGATCTCGGACATGTTCTCTCTCTCTCTTTCTCTCTCTCTCTCTCTCTCTCTCTCTCTCTTTCTATCTCTCTTTCTCTCTGAAAGATTAGCAAAAAGGCAACCAACAACATTTGTTCATTTTCTTAAACAATGCTAACGCTTTTGAGATGCGGATGTCGTGGGTTTATGCGTCTTCGGACTTGCTAAACTCTCGTACATTTCATGCGTGAAACTTTTACACACCTTTTAGATACATCTTAGAGTCGCCGTGCCTCTCGCTGTTTCTTCTCGAGTGAAATGAAACTTTGCACATGTTTTTGCACAATGAATGTCGACAGACACTTTCACGGCTTTCTTGAAACTTCTCACGCGCGCCAAGAAGAGACTACAGCGAGAGGATTAGTTTATTCGACCAACGAATTTTCTTTATTTTGTAAAATTTTTTAAAATCATTGCGACGAGGATTCATTCGCTAGGATCGCAAAATCATGGTAAAGTTTTATCGACCGAGCTCACTCACGTTATTTGTTTCTTATCGGTAGTTGGTATATAAAGTAGGCTTTATCAATCGACGATAAATCAGACATCTTTCTTTAGAAACACCCTTCTCTCACTTCCTTCTTCGTAGAGATCGTTCTTTCGAACGGAAGTATGCTGTTTTTGAAATTTTAAACATTATTTAATCTGTTTTCTTGTAGCTGAGCATTTACTCATGCGGTGGGACATTAACAGATAGTATTTATAAAAACGTGCAACGAAAGAAAAAGACTCCGCACATACTGGGTAGTAGAATAGTAGAACAACAAGTTGTACCGATTCACATGCCTTGCACAGTTAAGACAATCTCACTCTGACACACGCGTAATTTTACATTTTTTCGTTACTCGTTTTTGCATGCGTGCCTCTCTGTCCGTTCTCTCGTTTTCTTTTTTTTTTTTTTTCTCTCTCTCTCCATTTCTTTCAATCTCTTTTTTCGACGATCGAGCTACTTTTCCCCCCCCTTTTACAACGCGACAAGTTTATTTTCTTTCTCAAACGAAACACACATACGTGGGTATTTGCGTATTACAAAATCTCGACACGAGGACAAAGAATGTAATTCAGCACTCCGATTGCTCTGACCTGGAATTTTCGTTTATTTTTCTTTACAGTGGCACCGCTATCACCGCTGAAAATGGCCGACTACAGGCTGGCTTCCCTCGAAGGACTGAATCACGTATGCAGTAAGAAAATCGACTGGCCCACCGCCACTATACACATCACCGAGAATCCCATATCGGAGGCGGTCGTTTGTTAAATTCCTCTCGAGAAATCTCGCAATTTGCCATCGTTTGTTTTTTCGTACGACAAAGCATGAAGAAGAAGAAGAAGAAGAAGAAAAAAAAAAAAGAAGGAAGAAACAAGACCATGCAAATCGATTTCTTTTTTTTTTTTTTTTTTTGTTGTTTTTTAACGATCGACGTGGCTCTAATTTCTAATTTTCGTTCTTTTTTGTCAAACTTACATCGACTATTCGGTATTTTTAGTTTTAAGCGTTTGATTCATTTGTTTTAAGTTTGCTCTGCGCCCATTTTATTTATAATAATGATATTAAGATATTTACGAACATTTCCGATGGTACAAGACATTTTGTAGCGATCGTACTGCATACACGTTTCTTTTGTTTACTATGTATTAGCGATAGAACATGTTAGTCGATAGTCTCTGTTTTAAATGCAACAAAAATTTTATCGTTACTACACACCGTTGGTTATCGTTTACGAGATTTTTAAACGTTCGGTACAATTCGGAATTAAATGGCGGATTCGCTCAAAAAAAAGAAAAAAGGGGAAAAAAGGAAAACAAGAGAACAATTTTTCGCGAAAACACACACAACGTGACGATTTTTACTGTTGTAATCACACGAGATCTCTTTGTTCAGCGGAACAACGTGTATTTTTTTAAAGTTTCAACGAATGTAAAACCGCCGTTTTTACCGACGGTCGTTTTAACAAGACGGATTTGAAATTAGGAATATGCGACTACAAACTGCATCTGGCGCGTCAAAGTCCAACAACCATTGCACTCATCTACTCGCAATTACGATTCTCGTACAACGTCAGAAACAACGAAATCGCGACTTTATTTAACTGCGACTTTTACGAGGAACGGCAAGATGAAAAGAGAAGAAGAGAAAAAAAATGATAAGAAGGCAAATGATGTTGCAATGATGAGCCACGCAAAAGAAGATCGTGGTATATTCGTCGTGAAGGAGGAATGAGGTTACGTACGTACGTATCGTTTAATGACGGATCGATTGCGATCGGACGGTTCGATCGATGATTCTAAAAGTACTAATAATTACTCAAACAAACAAAAAAAAAAAAAAAAAAAAAATCGAATCGCATTTAAAAACGAACATGTGTGGTAGCACTGCATCGTAGAGAAACGCGCACTGTTGCTTTCCGTGTTCATAAGGACTGGTAGGTGCAGAGTCGAGGAGGGAGTCAAGTTCGTGGAAAGAGCATTACGCGCAATTTCAGCAGACGCTCCCCGAGTTTATCCAGAGGGACCGACCGACAGACAGCAAGATGCGTAATGTCTTTTTATAAATTTGAACCCGTCCAGCCGCGCCTACTGAAAGGTTTCGCAAACTGCGTGTACGTATCGTCGAGTCTCGTCGTCGCTTGCGTGCGTCCTAATCGAACGCGACGAGCTGGCTTACACGATCGCGAGCAGAATCGAACGCGCGAGGTAACAAAGGTAGGTATATATACTGACAGATTAGACGCGTCGAAGCATCTTCGATGATGTCGCTTGTTCGTCGCCCACCGAACGCTTTCCATGTGTTGGATAGCCAAAAAAAAAAAAAAAAAAAAAAAAAAAAAAGGAAAAAAAAAAAAAAAAAAAAAAACAAAGCCTAAAGCAATTGGTCGCGTCGAGTGATCATCCGTGTTCTCTCGATAAGAATTCTCTCGTAGGCCTGCACGTGTGATATGTGCTTCGTGTTAAAGACAGGGATACCCCGTCCGAGGATATTCGCGCGTTAAAACGTCCTCGAACGGCTAAATCCTATGGATATAAGTAAACGTTTCACTCGCAGCGGAAGGAACGTTCGTTCGTTCGTTCGTTTGTTTGCGCTCGCGCACCGTTCGCACCCTTTTTCCTTAGTGCATTAGGAGGGAGGATGTGTGCATGTATGCAAGTGTGTGCACGTGAGACCAGAGAAAAAGAGGAAACGAACGTACGAGAGCATGCGTCCGCGTGATACACATACGTAATCGTTTGAACAAGAAAAAAAAAAAAAAAAACGAAATAAAGAACGCGAAAAATTATAAAAAAAAAAAAAAAAAGGAGTATCTGGTTCGGTACCTCATATATACGGTTCTACCAGGCTTCTTGAAGCCTTTAGCGTGATATGATAAGACGTGCCTGCTACATGATGTCGTACGTAGCTTTCGAAAGTTTCAACGCCTTTAGTTTTGTAACGCATGTTACGATTCCCGTACGTCCCGGATTTTCCCCAATTTTCGCGCGTCCTTTTAGAACGAGAGCAATACGCTACATTCATGGTAATAAAATCGCCACTGGAAATTCCACTGAACTCTCTGGTTACAGCGGACGCTTGACACTCTTTACATACCTTCAAACATACCTTCAAAACATACGAGTGAAACTTGTGCCGAATCGTCTCACGAATTTCCTTAATAAGTTGTAGGAAAACAGTTATCCTCGTGCGCGGAGAACTGTACGAAAATGACAGAATGTCTTTGAAACTCCAGAACCCTAATTTTCGTAGTACGGCATTTACGACCATCAATGGCGTGTACTGTGCACGTCGGGAGGATACGGTATCGTTTCTCGATCAATGAGGAAAATAATAATAATAGAAGGACGCAATAACGGTATTTCGGAGATGCGCGAAAACACGACGAAAGTCGAGACGATGGACGTATCGAGGGACGAAAGGTTTAATCGTTTCGTGTAAAAGAGAGTTTATAAAAAAAAAAGAGCAAGTATATTCTAGATGTATACCTATGGCGCGTTATTTAGGCCGGCGAATTGAAGACAGATCAGTAGTTAAACAGCTTAGTACTAGAACTTTGAGACTCGATTCTTCGAGAGGATTGAGAAACCAAGAAAAAAAAAAAAAGGTATGCACGCATTAATCATTGCTAAAAAAAAAAAAAAAAAAAAAAAACGCGAGCGCTATAAAAAATAACCGTAGCTTCTAAGGACCACCGGACACATTACCATTAATCCCTTCGTTTCCACGTCGCTCTTGGAGAGCTGCATTATAGAGACATTCAAAGAACGGATTAGATCCACCAAAAAACGTTCGAGTCCCGCAACAACATTTTCCCATTAATTGTATTTGATTGAACATATCGTGGAAAAGTGTGATATCATTGCGCATTGTACAACCGTTCGACGAGATCTAATCTTGATGTTTGATCTTTCATTGAAGATGTTCGCATATCATTAGTACGAATTAATTTACGAATTATATTATATTCGTTACGATCAAACGGGAAAAGAAAAGAGAATGATAAATTATCGATAATCCGAGAGTTCTGTCGTATCTGCGCTTTAATTGAAAATGCTATAACGACGATTGAGTATCTATAACGCTCGAAGGAGATGCGAAACTGACACGGTTGTTGGTTACGAAGGGTTTAAAGAGAAAAATTCATTTGCACACGATCGATCACGAAAAAAAAAAAAAAGCAAGAAAAAATCGGTATCAAAACGCCACTACAATCTCGTGGGAGGATAACGATATTTTTCTTTGAGGTGCTACGTGGAGTTCTTGCCTCCGAAAGCAAATTTCCAAAAAAAATTCCTCGCGCCGTATCATCAGATAGATTGTAGCGGAAATGAAATATATTATTGACAACAATTCAAAGTAAAACAAGGTATAGTACAGTAAGCGAAATAAACTTAGACGGAGCTTGAGTATATGTATATGTACATATATATATATATACACATATATATATATGTATATAAATATACAGATTAAACAACACGTTCGCACCGAATATACATCTTGTTATTTATAATAAACGAATATAAAAAGAAAGAGACGGGAACTTTTTTTATCCATTCCAAAACCAAATTAATCTTTCCTTATTATAAACGTTTGTAGAATTAAATAAAAAACTGAATTTTCGTTCAATTTGTTATTCTCTGTATAGAAAATTTGCTTTTGTTTTGAAATTATTATTTACTTGAATAGAATATTAGCAAGACTAATTTTTATTGAAATCAAATATAAAGCAAAAAATTCTTCAAATAAACCACAAAGAGTGACTGATATATTTGCAACATTAACAAAGAAAACAAACTATAAACATTCGCAACACTATAAAAATCCATTGCAGTATTGAAAATTATTGACAATCATCTGTGTAATATCTTCAATAAGTAATTCAAGAATATATATCATTCATGATCTCAGTGGAAAGAATTTGAGCATTTTATAAATGCAATTTCAAAAAACAAAATCATTTATCAACGTAGTATTAAATGAAAAAATAACTATTTCTATACTATCGTAAATAACTTGACATTATTATTATTGTAGTCAATTTACTGCAATGTACAATATTATGTACAGATTAACTATTATCAACATTAAAAAACTATAGAAACTATCAAATGTAATACAACCAGTCACCTGTGTCGATTAGAATCTTTCATCCTATTCGACATTAAGCAACTGGAGGGACAAAAATGCAAAAACTCACGTTATCGATGCAATTGTAGTTCTTTGGAAGTCCTCAAGTCCATCATCAAATATGAAAGGAGTAAAGGCAGGAAGAAATCCTGTACAAAAAAAATGAATTATTTAAAAGTAATCAAGGTTCAATGTCGTTTTGAGAGCCTATAATACGGGGTACCAGTACGTACCACAACCGAAACAATGATTAAAGAAAGAAAAATAATTTAATTATAAATTGTTAATAATATTCGATAAATATTCAAGTAAGATGGTACGTTAATTTAAAAAGATGTTGAGAATCGTGGATATGAAAAGATGATGTTGGAAATATACAGTTAATGTAAGCAAGGTGACACGTCTTGACACTACGACTTTCAATAATAGACTAACCCCTCGCGCAACAGGTTCGCGTCGTTAGCTACTTGGGGAGGTCATACTCGAGAGTTTTGGAAAAAACACTCGAGCAGGATTCGGAGAATTTGTAGAAAACAAAGTTTTTCGTGTAAAATTCGGAGAATTTATAGAAAACAAAATGTTTCGTGTAAGATTCGGAGAATTTATAGAAAAACAAAGTTTTTGCGAGAATGTTTTAATCGTATACATAGATTTAGACATAAATATCCACGTATATTTACGCATGTCATTTTGGTAATAGAATTTATTTCATTAGAATTCATATTTTAATGAGATAAAATTTATTAAATTATATGATTACATCAGAATTGATCCCGAGAAATATCTATTATATATATATATATTTTTTTTTCTTTTCAAAAATGTAATAATTAAATTTTACATATTATGACAGAATCTATTAGATTCTAATCTATTAGAATCTAATGGATTTGAAAATTGAAGTTTTCTCTTTATAAAGACCTCCAAAAATTTAATGCATGATCTTTTTTCGACATTTTATTGAACTTTGAATTTTAGGCTTGGATAATGAAAACTCAAAAAATCTAAGAAATATAAAGAAGAAAATATTTTCTTCTTTATGTTCTTTTTCGACTGATATTCAATAAATTGATGGAAAAAAATCGTACAAGTTTTGAAGGGTTGTTATAAAAGAGAAGTTCAATCTTCAAATCAATGGAAAAAATCAATGAAAACAATGCTTTAACATATCATGATAATTTATAGCATTTTCGAAAAGTGTCTTCATTTTGCTTCATTCTACTATATAATGCAAAACATCTTAGAATAAAATAAACGATGCATTTTAAAAGTAGAGCTTTAAAATGAGTGCATGTTTATTATTGTACGATTTTTTTTTTTTTTACAAAATTATAACAGTTTCAATACTTAGTGTCCAAATATTAATGGAAGTCATCGGATTTACAGAATCCAGCACCTCACGTGAATCAAGGAGAGCGACATAATTCCTTTTACAATTATGAAGATCAATGAGTAAGATTTCTTATTGATGAAGGAATGTTTCTATAACCACATTTTTTAAGCTGTTTTACTTTCGGTACAAAGAAACAATATGATGCATATCTATTCTGATGTTAAAATACATAGTATTAATATGTTATTAAATTGTAATTTTTTGTTAGTTCAAAAAGTACGTTGTTGCTACGTAAATTCAATGTAGAAAAATTGATATAAAATATTTTATATCGATGCAAAAAAACAAAAATATTTTTACAGGCACACATGCCCTCAGCTACCGTCATACATCTTTGACAATAAACATATCTCTCTTGTTTCTTTCACATAAGAAAAAACTGTCAAAAGAACACGCATTATGGATCCCGGATCTCATCTGGGAACCAGTGCGTCAGAAAGATCTGATGTGACGATTTAAAAGAAAAAAAATTTTAGGAAGTAATCCCAACAAAGATTACGTATCAAGATATCATATCAAAATTGAAATAAGTTGCATCGAAATTATTTACAACAAATATGTAAATAGTAATACTTCTATGACTGTACATGACAATTAAAGTTTTTGAAAATATTTACGTACGCGAATGTCAATTATCAAAATTTTATTTATACATACAGATGTTCAACGGATAATATCTCCTTATTTGCATCGCATTATGTAGTACGTACATCAGTAAAAACTTGCTACAACAAGGATAAGGGTACTTTATTTGTACTTACTGGTTGAAAGATATCGCACGAATAAAAACTCCCTTCCATTTGCAATCTCTGTTCTTCTTTTTTCACTAAAATCGTGCGAAGAACATATTTTGCTTCTCCTCTCTCGAGCATTTTTCTTATATATTTCTAACTAGGATTATAATTCAAATTAGTCATGAAATTTGCAATTTTCAATATTTAAGATCGTTATTTATAAATTTAAACAATAAAATCTGTGTACCTTGCAGTCACATTATTAATTGCATAAAACACATCTTCCTCGTAACCGTTTGGATTCAGTGCTGCCAAACGTTACATGTTAAACTATATAATCGATTTTTAGATCTCGATATATATACGCCTCAAAAGTACCACCTGAAGAAATATATATATTTTTACAGATTAATACGCGCAGCAAATTATTAACAAATGCGTTGTGCGTGATGAAAGATTAAAAATCTTTTTTTCTTTTATCTCTAATGAAAAATATAAATTTTTAATACCGTTTATTCTATCGATAGCTGACGTATTTTCTCTTTTCGCTGTTGCCTACCGCAACTTTTCTATACCAAGTTTTCTCGTGGGTACGAAGTTGCATGTACGCACGTCTTGGCGACGAGAAACCAGTCTCCCGACGATTTTTGCAACGATCGAACGACTACTGTCTTCAAGGAATCGACAGGGCCGTATATGCCGACATGTCTTACCTGGTTCGGTGGACAATGACCCAATGGATTTAAACCTTAGCTAACGCTCTACGACGTAAACAATTTTTGATCAAATCTGCGCATTCTCACGTATCTGCAATTGGTTCGCAATGTCACATCGTTATTAACGATCGATATGAGGCAATACGATAATCGATATAAGATTTGCGCAAACACTCACAATATGGTCTGTCGAAATGTTGTTATTTATTTCACAATTTAACATTATTATTTTAAAAAATCAGTATTCGTATCCAGTGCATGCTGTCGTGCCGCTTGTCGCTTCGTTGATCATCGGCGACGTTCGTGAGCGTCCGTTCGGGCCCCAATCTTACCGCCACCTGTCGACGTTGAACAGAATCACGACTCGTCTTTGACAAGGCGCGCGTATTCTTGACTCGGCCAGCGTGGGAGTAAGGCTGTCCACCGAGAGACGCCTGGGAATGTGGTCGATCAAACGCTTTCTTACATCGACCCCAAGTTTTTCGTACACGGCCGTGAGATTTTGTCGAACGATCGTTTCGATAAATACGTGTTTTCATCGAACAAGTCGCGAGTGAGTTTCGTACGCGTTCGAGTCAGTGGAATCGCACAGAGAGTTCAAGAAATCATTCTTCCCCCGTATATAACCGGCATTATTACAAAACAAATCACAGTGAAAACGAAGTCGTATGCGCGCGCATGCGTACGAAACGTTTGGGGATTCGTGGTTCGAATTTTTCATGCTTCTTGGCTCCGTTTAAACGAGTAGCTCGAATCGAGGAATACTCGCAAAACTGAAACGAAATATCTGTAATACGATGTAGACTCTTGACTCGTTTACACAGCGTGCTGACACATAGACCCAACGAGGTCTGTTCCTGAAAACGATGGAAGTTTAATCCACCCGATAATAAACAAACAAACTTGTACGACTCGCTCCTGTAACTTGGTTCTCTCAGTGTGAAACTATTTACCATTGCGCTGTTGTCGCTAATCGTTCAGGGAGCATTCAGAAAAATTCGGAGTGATATATAGTGCGGTATTGTTAAGTGTACAGTGCTGGTGTAGTGGATATGCGTCGACCTTTATTGTGAAGGTGCCTGAGGAATTCTTCCTGGATTGAAAGGCCTGGATAAAAGATGGGACCGGTCAAGATCCTCGGGGTTTGCGTACTTCTCGTACTGGTGTATGTTGTGAGGGCCGATGTTATCGAAGAAAGAGGTATGTCGATTATTTATTTTTATTATTATTATTATTATTATTTATATTATTTTCGAATCGGGAAAACACGTGAAATTTTGGGGGAGCATTTCTTATTGAAACAGAATTTTACAACAGGAATGTGTATTATTTGGTTGGTACACGTGACTGTTACTTATGGAGGGCAGTTTCAAAATAAACATTTCGTAAATTTACAAAATAGTAGTCGACTAACGTTTAGTAATAATATATTTTTATTTGCGTAATTTACGTATCGCGTAATTATCTAATCGTAATTCCTGCGTAGCGTGTCAATTACTTTCCATGTAACGTGTATTTATAAATATATATAAATACAAATGTCACGTGTCACATTTAATGAATAAAATATGACACAATGATCACAGTCTGATTCATAGTTATTCATTGGACTTTCATCCGTGCTAGATGAAAAGTCGTTTGTATTTCTTTTTATCAAGGTTACTATTGAAATTTATTGACGAGTAAAATAATTCAAAATTGATCTTTAAAGAATTTGAATCATCCGTGTATCGACAAGAATCTTTGATTAACTGCAACTTTCACGAGATTAAAAGCGGATCCAAATGTGTAACATATTTTCAAACCTTCACCAATCGGAGTTGTTACCTGCAGATTTCACCTGAAATCGCCTCGTCAAACATGAAGCAAAACGAGAGCATTATCTCGAGCAAATAAGCAAATGAGAAGTGATTCTCTTCCTGTGCTCTTCTAATTTCTTTGCTTTGTTGCTCCACATATTCGAATCAATGAAAAACGATTAAAATGCTAACGAGGCATTGAGAATGGACGTTTTGCTTCTTGGTCAAGCGTATTGTAATTAATGCATCGACCGTTTAACGACCACAGATTCTTTCACTTTTCGTCATGTGGCCGCTGTCTACACCACAAGTTAAATATATCTTGTTAAATAGCTAATTAAGCCTTAATAAGATCGGTTCAACCAGAGCGCTCGGCCGAGAACGAGGCCAATGGTACAACGTGTCTCGTTTGGAACTTTTGTTGAACCGTGAATACCATTCCTTAAGAATCGCCAACCAAAAGCCAGGTGCTTTCTCGTGACGCGCTTCTTTCGTCGTTTCAAACGATCCATTTGCAATCCGCTCGTACAAGTCCAACGACTACAACGTAGGTTTAATCGGGAATCAATTCTCGAAACGACGCGCATGAACGTATTGTTACTAATATACGTCACCGATTTCGCTCAGTAATTATATCTGCAGCGCGCGATTAGACTCGCCCGTGTTTGCAGATATAATTACTATTTTATCTCCTCCTTGCGGTATCGCGTCGTTAACTCTCACGTTCGTTTTATTCGAGCGTGTAATCGTATCGAAGATTTGATAGTAGTAGAACAGATCGTACGTACGGCGATTTATCTTCTGATCGATCTTTGTCTTCCTCGACACTCCATTATACCGTTTAATCGACGGTGTCGTTGAAGATGGTCAGATAAAAGAACCACGTCGAAATCGAAACACAGACGACGTACCAAATATGGCGAGGAAATGACAGAATCGAACATCGCGCGCCGATTCTTCGTTGAATTCTTCGGCGGAGTATCGGCTGATTGCGAGTGAAAAAGCCGTGGCAACCTGCGGAAGAGGCAAGAACGCGTTCCCTCGCGTTCTTGACGCAACGTCTCTCCTCTCTCTTCTCTCTTCAGCGCGCGAAGGAAAGACACAGAGGAGCGGCGGCCAGCCAACCATGAAGTTGAGACTCGAATCGAACGCTACAATTTCGCGGTAGCTATGAAATGATCGGGACGCGAATCGGAGATATATATATATATATATATATACGTAACTGATCCTGGGATCGGCGGGGACGATCGAGGGTACACCGTTCTCCGTCGAACGCAAAAGTAAAGTCGAAATGTCTTCTTGGCCGATGCATCAATTTAAAGTACACAATTTTTTTTTTTTTTTTTTTCACGAATATATCAGAATCGATGACTGTTTGAACTGTCGGACGAGCAATTAAACTGTTACAATAGTCGCTGATTAGTGCTTCGTTCTTCCTGCTCGACTGATCAAACGAATGTTATTTTAATTAAGAATTATTCGTCTGGAAACTACTCTACTCTTCTACGAACGTGACGAATATCCTTTCACTGGATATTATCAATTCACGTTCCGAGCGACTCCAAGAGATTATTTTTTCCTCTCTCGTTTGAGTTATCAGGTTAACGTAGTTGTCAAGCTCGTTTACGTGGAATTTTTTTCACGTAATTGTAATTATTCCGACAAACACAGCCGCGAATGAGAGCGTCGGGTGGAAAATTAGTACGGGATAGTCCATGACGTTCCCACGAATTGATAACGAGTCGCGTGGATGCAAGGGAACGAGTTCGGGTCAACACCACTTGAACCGATGTCGATGACGACGATCGCAACCGATGACGCATCACCTCGCGAATCATCTTGCGCGATGATGTTTCCAAGTGATTTGACCATCGTGATGCCTCTGTCTTCTTATTTGCGTCAAGGTTTTATTACGTCTCGCCTCGCTCCTCGTTGCATTATCTCGAACAAACAACGTTTCCACGACTAAAAGTTGTGTGGAAATTTGAAGATTTTGTTATACACACGAGGAATAGTTTTTTACGTCAGAACAACCAAATATAGAAATTCTTGCGTGCGTATGCATTTGCACATCGGCCATCGGATGTTTCATTCGTGAGAACATGCGTCCGTAACCGCGTAGATCGTTAGATTGATTTTAGTGTTTAGAGATGTTCTGGTTCTTTCGACTGCTTCTAATAATAGAAGTGAATGAAATATCACTTATCTGTTATACCATATTCTTACGTTGAAAATGTAATTTTACATATTGGGTAAGTTGAGCTTAACCGTTCTTGCGCGCAAAAGGTTTTCAATTTGTGGTCGCTACTTGCGTTCCGTGGCTTCCTGAACTCCAAACTCTTGGAATTAATTTTCTTCAAAATAGTGCCCAACGTTCTTGACTTACCGCGAATGAACTTTAGCAGCATTGGATGTTCAACAATTGAGCTATCTCTGCTGGTGCTGTGGCGGCACAGCAGAAGCAATCAGGGTCGAGCGACAATGCATTCACCTCGTGCATCGACCACGCTTTACTTAGTACATTGTCTCGCGTTCTAACGATATACTTATTTCTCTATGTTACTTCGTGCTAGCCAAGCCGCATTTCCGCTATACACAACCGTCGTAATCATTTCGTAACGAAGATTACCGCAAACGTACAACGCTGTCTTACCAACTTTCGTTGCCGAGGCACGAGCAAATAAAGCACGTGATAATAATTCTGACGTCTAAAACATCAACTATCTAACTCTATCTTGAGCCAAAAAAATCCGAATGATTCGTCGAAATATTTTACGATAAAAACGATCGAGGATAGCTCGAAAGAATTTAGGCGATGGGTAGGAAAAGTCACGATTGGTGAAAGCGACGTAAAGTTGATATTCGGAATCAGTGGGAACGGGACTATCAATCTCTACGATTGGGAGGAACCTCGCACCCACGTGTCTGGTACGCCAAGAAAGAGACCGAACTAACGTAGTTCAATTACAAGGAACGCATTCACAGCTGGTTATAGACACGAGCCTAAGTGTACCGGGCTTAACCGTAATTGTTTAATGGGCTAATGAAATGATATACCCGCCGAATCTAAGCGCGCACAAAAAGCCAATTGTGCTCCACCGACATTCCACGATTATTCCGACTTCGTACCACTCTCTCTCTCTCTCTCTCTCTCTCTCTATATGAATACTTTATATAGTTCGATGCTATTTCAACTGACGAACTAGGTTGCGTTTGTAACCGTTTCAACGTGTTGAATAATTTTTATGCACAAAAATTTTACATTCAACGTACGAAGAATCACACGCTCTTTTATCTTTCTTTTGACGCTTCTGATCGCTCAAGAACGATCAGAAGCACTTCTCAGTTGTTAAAACGAACAAAGTTTCGCAATGTGCAATTAGTTAGGTGAAAGATGGAAAATGAAAATCTGGCGACGCGGTGAAGAAATTCTGGATGAAATACAGCCCATTTCGCCTTGCAGGCGAGAGATGCGTCCTGCTGCGAGTCACTTTAACGGTGACTGCCTATCTCTCCTTCATTCACGTTGCTTTTCATTCTACGTAGGAATCTCGGAATGAACCGACTACCGCAACGACTACGGTCGGAAGTTACGATGGTATTGACTTTAACGTTACGAGAACGTGATTTGCAACACGTTCGTAAAGCGTGTGCGAGAGAGAAGCTCTCGTTACATTCCGGTTTGTGTACGAAGGAGGACCACTCGCACACCACTTTGCGCCCGTGAAACGTAAACTTTCAAACGCGTTTATTCTGGAATTTCTGAACTTTTGAATTACACGCTTCAGAGTCGTTAATGTTGCTCGTGCTCGGTTGGACAAAAATTCATTCAAATAGAACAACCGATTTTCTAGTTGAATCCGATTCGCAATTCCGCAATATCCTCACTGATATTTTTCTGTTCTCGTCGTCGTTCTATCAAAGGATGCGTCGTCCGGTTTTGCATAAAAGACAAGAAAATACGATTTTCCTGTTCGATAAGGAATTTTCTTTTACGTTCAATGGCACAGTCGCTCGACGGATACACAGCTATTTAATGACGGACTTTTCGCGCATAATTGATATAATAATAGCGTATAATAATCTAGAAATTTAACTCGAGTTCCGCGCTTTGGAAGGAGGAAACCATCGAAAATCGTTTTATCGAGTTCCTTGTCGGAACTATGTATTTATAACTTTGAAATTATCGTGACATTATCAATTCTAAAAAGGATGACCGCGGGGCAACACGTTGCAATTTCGCCGGGTTGCTTTTGTTTGCGTACGTTGTCGCTCGATATTCAATCTTGCGTGAAAGATTTTGCGGTTTTCGATGTTCGCCCGCTGCATCTGGCTTTTCTCCAGTTCCGCTTCTCGAGACGTGAGAAAATGACATAGAACAGCCTCTTCCGAAACGCACGCTCACGGTGAAAAGGAGCGGCGAAAAGTCGCGTCGCGCGAAATCGAGTCTCGGAGTGAGCAAGTTCAAAGACCCACGACGCACGCTGCTCGCATTCATCGGCATCACACGAAGGCGAGGATTTTGAAACGGCCCCTCGTCAAATCGAGGAGGATCTACCTTTTTACGATCGAGCGTTGAAGTTCAACGACATTGCTCTTACCGGCAAAGGCGGCATAAAGGTATAATCCTAACGGCGATATTCAACGTCATGTCCGGCGTGAAATTTGAATCATCAGCGAGTCTCAAGGAGCATGGTCACACTCCGAGCAGGGTCACTAACAAGGAGAAGATCTTGCTGAATTCTTAATGGCTGCTGGTCGTGACGGTGTAAATGGCGCCATTCGACCAGTCTAATAAAGGAATCAGTCGCCACGCGATATTCGCCGACAACGCCGAAGAAGCGTAGACGCGAGTTTGTTTTTTTTCCAGGTTGTTGGAGGAAGAAAGAGAGCTCGTTTGCACGGTGAACTGATAAATCAAAGAGCCGAGATACCGTGTCGCCTTTGTTCTTGGTACCGGGGGTCGAACGACCGACGCTCGCAGATGCTATTAGACCGGCAAGGAACGTTGAGAAATTCGCGATGTCGGGTGATACAATAGAGCGGGATTTTATAATTGCCGTATAACGTATGAAACGTAAACAAGAAACTTTCTATTGCACGCCGTGTGAGCAATATAAAGTTCACTGGACCGCGTACTGGAAACGCGCGAAAGAAAGTACTCACCTGGCATCGCTCAACAGGGATTAAAAAATCGAAAGTGTTCAATTGCACGCTCTTTCGTTTGTTTTTTTTTTTTTTTTTTTTTTTGTTTTCCTCCGAGCTACCTCGAAGGACGCAAAATGCCTGGCGCGAAAGACGACCGTTCGCTCGTTCGCGGTTTGTACTTAGTCGTTACTTGGATCGGAAACGGAGGCGAGAAAACAGGGATTCCTTTGACGATTCCAAGTCTGCAGAACAACCTCCTTGAGACGAACTGGCTCGACCAATAATACGTAGTGACTTAACACCAGCAACACTCGGTGCGCCTCGGGTGCGAAGTGAGCATAAGTGCGAGACGGTGGAGTTTAATTGAGGTTGATGAGGGGGGCGCTCGTATTGGCCCGGAATTCAATGCCGCGATGATGTTTCTTGCTTGTAGCGAGACACATTGTCTTGGACAGAATGCGTCGGAAAAATCGATGAACTCGTCGAATTCTTCGATTCGGCTATTTCGAGATTGCGCGGCTATTTCCTTCTTTTAACGAGACATCGTAGGGAGACGTAGATTTTATTGTTCGATGAAACATCCCCGCCGCAGCGACTATAATCGCTTCTTTAATTCACGCTTCGTTACCATATATAGACTGTAATAGAACTGTACTATATAAAGTATCAAAGATCAAAGATAACTCACCGTTGATAACGTAACAATGAAAAAAATAATGAAAACGATTTTAGAAAAATTCTCAATTCGTACGTACGAGAATCGTCAAACTGACAACATCTTGTGTTTATCAGTGGAAATAATCGTTCGTATCGGATGACGTTGGGAAATGTCGCGTCGCACAGTCACGTCGAATTATATTCCGCTTCTGTTACCGAAAGTGTCTTTTGTGACATTCGGGGACGTTCTTTAAATACCTGCCTTTATGACCGTCCATACGCTTCTTATCAAGCGTGTTTTGTACGCGGCTCGTACGATACTGGCTCTCTGAATGGAGGCGTTCCAGCTGCTTCGACGATCGGCTCGTCAGCATCCTGTCTCCAGTCTCTAGATACGCACGCACGCACGCACACACTCGCGCGCGAATGCGCGTACGGAGAGAAGAGCAGGATCCTCCTAAGGTCCCCCCGAAGAAAAGTCTTTCACGGATGTGCGCGAAAAGAAATCAGCGAGGCAGTGACCTCGATCGACTGTTACGTAAAGAAAGAAAGAGGAAAAAACGAGTAATTGCCTGCCGCTGGATGCCTAAGCGTTAATAAGTTCTCTTATTACGGCTGGATAATGAAGAAGAAGCGCAGATACCGCTAGGTGCTCCATTATAATGTAGAACAAAGTTAGCGCGCAGCAACAGGAGCGTATCGGTTCTTATCGTCGAGCGGCTGAAAGTTAAGATGCAATAACATGTAAACTGCAATCCTCGAACTTCAACGTGTATATCGTCGATCGTTGGTATCGGAGCAGTTGCAGCGTCTCGAGAAATTTAATTGAATTAACGTTGACACGTCGCGATATGTTTTCGCGACTCGAGAAAAGCAACACCGTAACGAGATTTTTCGTTCTGGCGATTTCCTAAAAATATTATCTCCAGTCGTTCGACTTCGGTACGTCGTTTGATCGGGCCGGTGTAGATTCAACGGCGACAACTCGAGCAACCAGTTGTCAAACGGCAACCTGCCGAGTAAGTTCGTGAAACCGGCGAGGCGAGGGCACGACGAGAGAGCTCGGGCGTCGTAAAAATCCGCAACGACCGTGCCACGCCACGAGAAACCGTCACTCGCTCTTCAAACACGGTTCCTGAAACTTTTCGAGCGAGGAACTCGGTCGTGGACAACCCCACCACATGGTTGCAGGTTGCGTGCCGCGGTTGCGGAGCAAGAACCTCCCCCTTGCCAGGAGTAACGCGTGCGTTTCGCGTCCATCCTCTGCTACCTTCGACATTCCTTCCCGTCCTGCACATCCCGTCCCCTGTTCCATTCAGGCATAATAACCGTGCAGTTTCCCAGCGCGTCTTCAATGGGTGAAGATTGCACGCTACGAGACCTCGGCCCGGTCCTCCTCTTCTTCTTCTTCTTCTTCTTCTTCTTCTTCTTCTTCTTCTTCTTCTTCTTCTGCTTCTTCTCTCTGTCTCTGTCTCTGTCTCGACGCTAGACCCTTCCTTTTCCTCATTTCTTCTTTCTGCTTTCTCCCGTTCACCAATCTCACCAATCCCAAACGAAACTCCGAAAATCTTGTCGAATCTTCTGAAATTGAGAGAGAGCAGTATACACGTTCAAACAGAGCAATTAACACTCAGAGAATTGGCTCCGATGGATGTAATTGGAAGTTGGAAGTTGGAATTAGTTTTCGTTTCGTTTCTCGTGGATATCCGTCCCGCTGCTGTAAAACAGAAACCCGACGAGCCTTAATTATAGCAAAGCCACGAGGGTAACGCGTATACGAGGGAATATCATACTCTCGCGTTTTTCTCACGTGTTCTTCTAGTTTCTCGTCACGCGAGTAAAGGCGACATCCGATTCCCACTAGGGAAAGGGTACGAAGCGTTACGACGACGGAGGAAGCGTTCCTTCCTTATTTTCCATCCGTCTTTTTCTCTCGCAGAAATCGAAGATGAGCGAGTTTCACTCGGTAGCCACGTGGGGAGAAAACGCACACGCCGCCGACAAGATCTCCCGAAGCATTTTCCCTCGACAGCTTTCGGTTATTTGCAATTCAAAGCCGCCTGTCATATCTCGCATCGTACTTTATCGCACGCCAATGAAAACGACAGGGAAAAGTAGACTTTCACCTAAACCGACGCGTCTGTTTTTGTTTCTGCCTTTAGCTGTTTGTTCCATTGCCAATTAATCTTTTATTAATTAGTCTACAAATTACTAGTATTCCGTAGTAATTTCATATTTCTACCGCCGAATGTCGAAAACAAGAGGCACAACTATACAACATACATTGGAGATTATTCTGTTCAAATTACACACAAAATATACATACTGATGATATTTTGCATCTTACACAAACAGTACGAATCACCGAACAACCAATGCTAACTTTTTTAAGAAGCTTTTGACAAAACTTTTGAATCGCGAGATTAATGGAATTTCGATTGTCCAATCGACATTTGCCATACGTCGGTTGTAATAACTGTATCGAACGAGCGGTATACATGAAATACGTGGCTTCCCCGTATAAGCCATTGGCTCGTCGGAATCGCGAACGCGCGATCAACAAAAGAATCGTATCGCTCGGCCATGTAAGGCGATGTTTTCCTGTCGGACAACAAGTTCGTGTAAAATTGCGACGCTCGCTCGTGTACCAAAAGGACGAAGAACGAGTCACATCCGTCCGCGCTGCAGCTTCGGTACGCGGCGAGACGAGCCCGCAAGGTGGCTGTCTTCTATACCAAATGAGGCAACCAGTCTCGAAGAAAACAGCCCAGATATGTCTCCGGGGACGTAGCACTGCTCCAAACCGGGACTCGATATCGCGAACTCGCGTTCCCTTCTCTTCGCGTCGGTCGAGATGAACTGGACGAACAAGTGAACTCGAGCTCCCATTCCTTCGTACCTTCAGCCTGTGGCGTGTAACGTCGTGTGTTATCGATCGATCGGTCTTCGAAATACATATATCCCGCTTGTGAATGAAATCAAACCTTCAGCTCGCGTCACAAAGTTCAAAGTACTTTCTACAGTCGAGAAAATTTTGAGGGGAAGAAGGAAATTCACCAATTCAAGGTGCAAAACTGCATGAATTGCTATTTATGAAAAAAAAAAAAAAAAAAAAAAAAAAAACAGAAAAAAGAAAAAAGATAGTAAAACAAATTTCCAAAGTATTCGCAAAAGTGCACGCACAAAGAGAGTGCACCGCAGCATTAGAATGCCCGTGGGTCGTACCCGCAAAAACCCCACTTCCTTCCCGAAGCATGGCTCGCCGACGAAATGCACAGACGCGCGAGCACCTTTCTTTTGCACCTTCGGGACATATCCCCGTACCTCGCATGATACGGCATGTGCACCAAGAAAATGGCGCATCCGCAAAGAATAGGTACAAAGAAAATCTGGCTGGCCATTGTTACGTGAACTTCAGAGAATCTCGGACGGCGTGGCGGCGGCGGCGGCGGCGGCGGCAGCGGCAGCAGCAGCAGGCGAGACAGAAGGAGGGGGTCCAGGAGGGATGAAAGGCATAACCGGGGGTTAAGTTACCCGAGGGTCCAAGGCACTCAGGTACTGCATTATTGCGTCGTGATCGTGGTACGAATCGGCGTGGCCCTGCTGCGCCCGGTGGATATGGAGAAGCAGGAGAACCGAGACTAACCTGCGAGCCTGTTTGTAGGTGGCACTGAACTTGAGACGGAGGAACTCGCCTTCAACGGGCAGAAAAAGAAAAGGAGGAGGAGGACGGAGATGGTTGGTGTATAGTTAGCTTGCACGCACCTTACGTTTTAGTCGTGTTTAGATCTCCTCGCAGAGATCGCAGAGAGATAATATCGGACGGACGAATGGCCTTGGGAGAATCCTATTTTCTCCAAAGAGAAAGATCCCCTTTTTTAGGGGAACGTCGCTAAAATCTGGCCAGAAAGTGGACAAGAAATGTGTGAGAAGCACGCACGAGCGTGCGATTGTTTCAAAGGATCTTCTGGGAAAGAACGGGGGTTTGAGGGGATTTTGAAAATTATCCCTCGCCCGGAGGAAACTCTCCTTCCTTTACCTGTGTTCGTCGTTGCAAATCAACCGTTGAACGGCAAAAGGCAGCGAAAGATCTGGAGAGAAAGATCTGGCCCGTGGCTTGTCACACTTTGGCCACCCATGCGGCCTGCTGAAGTACAACGTGTGCGAGATACGAGTTGTTGGTCGCCATAGCGAAAGAACCACCATAGCGCGGCGAAGATATAACGTTACATTCTGGTAGCAGTCTCGGTGTGGGAACGCCACTGAGATGGAAGTGCCAGAAGAAGCGGCGTCGTGTACGCGCTCTTGCTTCTCGTCGGACACAATCGCGGTTGAGGAACACCGTGTTGGTTCAACCCGTGTATGCGCGAGGAACAAGATACTCTTCGGTTTCGTTTCTTAGGAGGATACCTTTACCGTGAACGCTTTGACTCTGCAATACGGTAAATACGCGCGCGTATACGAGTCTCGCTGCGCGAGATGACATACAGTGTCGATGAAATAATTTTTCAAACAAAAATTTTTCTCTCTGAAAAATCGGTCACCCTCTCCTCCTCTTTCGTTCGCTTCTTTCTTTTCTTTTCACCGCTGTTCAAGTAGAATTCTTTCTTTTCTCTCTTGCGACGCTGCAGAAAACCTTGCAGCGAAAACACCGCCGCATGCAAAGCCCGTTTCGCCCGTTTCACGCCGCAGGAGAGGACATCGTGTCGTAAAAGAAGGAAAAAAGTTCGTTTGCCGGCCATGTGCGCATGGCTGGCACACTTGGTAGCCGCACCGTGTACGAGCATATGTCGCGCTTCTTGCCGACCATTTTTTCGCAGACGTACCAGCTCAGAAACGCCCATGCCTCTCTTTTTAACGCGCGCGACTCGCGAGTAATATGCCGTGTGAACACGCGTGAAATTACACCGAACTTGATTGCCTGGACGAGACACGCCAGCAGAAAATCAACCGTGCAACACCGTGACAAAGTTGATCAGAATGCTAATAGCACTTGGTTTCTCTATTACTCGCATGCTTTCCGTGTAAACTAACGCTACTTTAGAACTCTACTCTTCGTCGTTCAACGAGCGTGGAAGTCGTTATTTCGTTCCAGCCGTCTGTGCGATTCTTAATTAAACGCAGAGGAAAGGAAGAAATGCTGAATGCGTAAATCAATCCGAGCTCTTTTTACCGATCCCATTATGGGAAAAGAAAGGCAACGCTGACATCCCGTGTCTTCCCGCGCGGCTTACGGTCTGTTTTTCTCCAGCCTTTCTTTCCTCGCGCTTCTTCATCCATCTCTGCATCCAGTGTATAATTCCTACCTCTTTTTTTTTTTCCTTTTGAATCTACCATCGTGCCATCAGCGACCATCCACTCGGGATCAGAAGAAAATGCGCCAAATTTCGGTCCGTCTACGGTCGAAGGATGAACTGACGAACCGTGAGGTTTCCATCCGCTAGTTAAATGATTTTATTTGCTCAAACAACAATAAATTGTTTAAACTTTCAAAATCGAATTCTCTTGGAATTGTTTCTCGGAGATCGGTATTCAAGATGAAAAGACTAGGTGCGCGACAACAGCCCCCTCGATGCCTATCGCAGTTGCGAGACATTCTTCCACCCTCGAAATTCTCGCTGCTCGTTCCTTCGGTCTCGATGACGCTGGAAACCTCTCCTTTAGATGACAGATAGGTCCATGGTGAATGCACGTATCTGCGTAGTACACGAGAGGCTGCTTTGTACACGAGAACGAACAATAGAGTGTTGGATTGTCCTGCACCGGCGACTTGGCCCCGTAGAAAAAGGCACGCAAACGGACCACTTCAAGTCAGGACAGCCGCCTAGTGAATACCGGCAAGCCAAATGATTCGTCGGTTCGCGCAAAGGATCTTTTTCAGCCAGCACGCTGACACCCAATCCGCCCCCTTTTGAAAGCTCGACTGTCGTTGAACACGAAAATTCAAAATACAATGTATCAACATTATCGTGTCAGTGTCTGGGATAGGCACGAAGAAATGTTTCATTTATTTCGAGACAGAGATCTAGCTTGCAGAGAAATTCTGAAATTTCGTTAGTGACCCAAGCGAGATATCGTCGCTGTCTGACAACTGTGAAATCGAAATACTTTAATTTCTTTTCTTTAAACAAAATTTGACAAATATATAAGAAGTAAATGATGCTCTGTTCGTTGAAACGCACGGTCGTTTATCAACGAGATCGTAATAGCTTTACGAGCAGACTATCGGCCTTGCGTCGTTTTTTGCGTGCCCTTGATGATGCGTGTCGCGCTTTCTTTTCGTCCACTCGAGACGAGATGCTGTCCAACGTGCGTATCGAGACACAAGTTGGAAAAAATCGCCGCACACGCAGCGTGCTTGTCGCCGATGGAACTCGACGAGTTCCACGAAGTGGCGTTCGTGTCCAGAAAGGAAGGAAGAGAGAAAGAAAGAGAGGTAGATTAGGAAAGCAGCACGTAGTGGATAAGGTATTCATGTATTCCTTCGACTCGTTGTCTATCACGTATGTTGACTAATGACGTTCGTCACTTTGATACACCTATACGTACCTCGAATAACGCAACAAAAGGACTTCTATTCCGTGAATGTTTCCAAGACACGTCTGAAATAAAAGAAACGTTCCAAGTCGTGCACAGTCGTGCCATTTGATAAATTCTAGCAAGATAATGCTACGCGCGCTCTTCGAGTCGACCAAAGTCCGTGACTTTTCGCTTCAGCAGTTCCGCACCAATGACTATATACTTGAGAATAGAAACGTCGGAACGTCCTTCTCCCGGTTGAAATCGAAGCAAAATTCGGAGCTAAAACTAAAATCGTGGCAATATCGAACGCGTAAGGTTACACAGCGTAACGCAACATCTTTGAAGGAATTCATTCAGGAAATTCCTCGCTCGTCCCAACGCAATCATCAATAATGGAGGCAGTTTGTAACGGTCGTTTGATACTAATAGAACGGCGTACTCGTTGCTGGAATGCATCGTTTACGCCGTTCTTCTTCTACCTGGTCATTGCCAGCTAGCTAATATTATCCGCGTGTTCGTCGGTCATACACCGCTCATCGACTTTGCGAATAATTATTTTACATCGTGCGCGTGTTTGCGCGTGTGTGCAAAGACCGGCTTCGTTATAGCCTAGAGCCTCACATTAACATACCTAAATGGGAAAAACGAGAGCTCGTCGAATCACTCTCGAGCCATTCCTATTACGCTCGTAAGCTTCAGGCTCGAAATTATATCAATCTCGTTTGAGTTGACTGAGAAACGCCAACGTGCACGTAATGGAACTCTTTTAATTTATTACGCGACTCGTTATTCGCCAGATGATTTCGTTTTATAACACGTTTCATTTTATGATATAAATGGCACCGTTTTGCATCTCGCAACAGCGCGGATGGCACGCCGCTACCGATACACTTTGCACCTTTCGCGACGGCTTTGTATCGTCGGTGGGAACGAGATTTAATCACATCCCCCCCCCCTTTGCTCTGCTCGAAACTTACGAATAATAAGGGAAGCGTTCGTTAACGAGCGCCATCACCTTAATTTCCATGGTTTATCAAAATTCCCGTCGCGATACGTTTGATCGAACGGACGACTTCGTCGTACGAATTCGTCGATCAAACGTATCGTGAGTAAAAGCTCGCTAGCGACCTCGTTTCGCGAGAGCGAATTTACTTTATCCAGAAAAGTTTTCGCAGTAGCAAAATCGCTGTGCGCAATTGGAGTAAAAGCTAGCGAGAGAAATACACCTCAGAAGTACACGTGCTTGTTTTGCTTCCGAGTATCCTCGTCCATCGAACGGTTTAAGGCGATCACGGCTTAAAGCGCCATTTCGGGGGCAGCAGCTCCCAAGAGTCCCCACAAATTGCTGCTTCTTACGGGCTGAGTGGTTGTCTAGGGATGCACAACGGGGACAAAGGACGCGTACACAGTCAAAATGGTCCGCAGCTTCTTCGCGGTGTCCTCTTCAAGGGAAAGACGGAGGGAACAAAGTGGAAAGGCACTTCAGTTCCGTAAATATTGGGACAGGTCTAACTAGATATCCCGTCCCACTCTCGGGTTTATACAGCACCCTTTTCTATTGTGGGAACATGCCCCTTTCCAACACTCGCGCGACCACGCGAAGAATTTCCCTCTTGATCCAACGCGGCCGCGAAACTTTCGGTTCGTTTCTCTGTACTCTGTTTCGAGAAGAAGGAAAAATACGATTCTTGTCGTATTCGATGTTCCTCGAATACGTTTCCAACGAACACGCGTTGGTTCATTCATAATTACCGCTCATTGATCGATACTTGTATCGATTGACGTATCAATTTACTTCGTCGTTCGTCTTTACGTTAATCGGAGCCGCGATAAACTGTGCATCGAATTACAACGCGTTTCTATTAGCTTCTATCTGACACGTGTCGCAACGAACATTCAGATTGTTTTACGAACGTTGAAAGTCTCGCGTTTCGAGCCTTTTCGTCGTCTTTGGCGCTTTAATAAAAATCAACAGTTTTCTCTCTTGTTCTCTCGTAATTTCTTTAACGATAAATTTATTCGCAAAACAATCACCGATTGCAATTAACAACGAACATTGAAACGCTGTTTGTACCTTTACAATACTCCTTCGACTAGAATTTCTCAGCGGCGTACGTAATCCTTTCATCTCGAATCACCTTCGAATCGTTCGTTTCGCCACTTTCCCTGCGATTATGTAGGTATACAAATCGGCGACAGACGGTTAAACACACGGGATCGTGGTGGACGCGTGGGTGTTGCAGCAGGTTGTTGCTCGAAGAAGGGACGCACACGGTGCACACGGTGGCCTTAAAAATTAGTCCCCCCTTCTCGTTTAATCGCGGGGGCAATGGGAGAGAAAAAGCACCAGCTGCTCCGTAGGAAACGAGCATGAATATCTAATACACAGAGGCGAACCCGGAAGCGAGGCTTTCTCGTACGAGAGGAGCACGTCCTGTTCTAAGGATTTCGCCTCTTCTCTCTCTCTCTCTCTCTCTCCTTCTCTTCTTTTTTCCCTTTTTTCTCATGCTCCGAGCCGCGTGGCGTCCCATGGACACCGGCAGCTGGCCAACTCGCTTCTTCCCGATGTTTTAAGGAAACTTACGACGCGCCTGGTCCAAAGAGAGTCTGAGAAAAAAGCCAGTTCGCCAGCTTGCCAGCGTCTTCGATTATACTTCCTCACTGCGCGACCGTGATTCATGAGGCTGCAAAGAGATCCGCTCCAACGTGATCCGTGTTCGAACTCTCGTAGCAGATACCGCGGCGTTAAGATTAACAACTTCCCTACTAATAACCGCTAGTTCGCTTCCTACGAAAGAACATCCATCGTAACGAACGATACGACATGTGGCGGTAATAACGCGATTAACAGGAACGACTTTTGAAGTTGAGAAACTTTTCGAGTTCAACCGTTTCGTAATAATAAAGAAATTTATTTTTTATAATCGCTGACGCTATGGAGAATCGACAGATGAAACATATTTTTGTTTAAAGTAATCATCATTGCGAAGTGACGTTATCGGAAACAGAAATACGATAGCAAAATTCCAGTATTCCACTCTCGCTGGGTAACGTGACAACCACAATCTGGCTGGGCCATAATTTTAAGCAGCGGCTATTACGGCATGTACGTACGTGTTATATAACAGTTTAGATATCTTTATTTGTCGAAGGTGTTACTCGAGTAGAAACCGTGATATTACCGTGATAAGTAATCGCACGGAGAAACTGCGCAGATGTTGACACGTCCATCGGCGGCTCAGATAGCCAGCAGCGTCTCTGCCGTTCCAACCGCAAGCGAAGCGAAACGATCCTAAATCTCTGTGGAAAAACGCAAGAGCGTGGTGAATGCCGTGCGGTCCACAAGGCGAACGCGCATCGGGATCGATATACTTCACGAGACAGACGCAAACACAAACGCACGATCCTCGCATTCACACGACTCATTAATAATGGAGGGAACCCCGCGTTATCCTCTCCCTTTTCACTCGATTCTTCCTTTTCGAGGCCTTTTACCTGCGGACGATGCATGCATCATCCCACGCTCGATGATGAGCAGGTGATGAACCAACGCCTCTACCCCACTTTTCGCAAACTTCGAAAGATGGCACCCGGGTTGCCGCAGGTTATAGTTGCATTCTCCCGACTTTCCCGTTGACCTGGGTCAAGATTTGTCGATTTCAAGCTGCTGCCACACATCTGCTCGTACTTTCAGTAGGTTTTCGCCTGTAATTTACTTTACAGGTCTTCGAACGTTGATTTCGTAACTCGATAACGACGTGACTGTTTGCTCATTCTCAAAGTGGATGCGGTATCGAGAGTAAGTTTGCAAAATTTGAAATGAAATCGTTTTAATCGTCGTACAACTGCGAAAAAGAAATTGACTCGTTGTCCTCGATTAATCGGTACATCTGTTTCGACTTCCTCGTCCTCGTCCTCGTCGGAATCGGAAAAATGACAATGACGGGACTGAAACATGCTAGAAACTCACTCTCGACTGATAATTTCTCCAGCAGAGCCGGAGAAAAGCAAAGGTGGGAGGTTTGGTATTCTATTGGTAGATAGAACAACTGTGGTAAATGCGACGAACAACCTGGCTTTCTCTGCTCGTTTCTTTCTTGCCGTGACGCATTAATCATTTGCTTCGTGATCGCGGTCGCGAGTAAACAAGCACTCGGGTGGTTGTATGCTTACTTTTATGCAGCGTGGAATGAAAGGCAAAGGCCAGGAACCTCCCTTTGGAATCGAGCGATAAAATGACAAAACGATTCTACATGCGCATGCATATATACTTACTTATGCGTGTGTACTTACGTGTCGATCGATTCGAGGAGGATCCCTCGAGAAAGGACGCCGCGACGTTCGTGTTTCTCTTTTAACGACCACTAGCCGTGGTAGACCTCTGGTCTGTTCGAGCAACAGGTGAACCATAATACAAATGAAAGCGCGCTGGTTTCATTTTGTTCCGCCGCACCGTGAACCAACGATGAAATTCGACTAGAACAGTTGTAGAGCACAGCCGGTGAGAATAATTAACGTCGACGAAGCATATGGAGTCGCCTGATGCGAGCTTACGACGACTTTGGAATATGTTCCGTAACGTAGATTTGCGCAAACTTACGCATTTATATGGAGAGAGAATATTGGCAATTGTTTGGTCAATTTTTACTTCTTCGTATTTTATTACTTTTGCACGACAGACGCGATAGATAAGTAAGTTATATTAATATTTTAATCGTTTTCTCAATATTTCCTCCTTTAACGAACAAATGTTATTACGCTCCAAACTACTTGCAAACTTCTCAAACTGTTCCAACATTCAAAAACAGAAATTGCCAATCTTTGCTACCTTGCGATGGAAGCCTCGTAAACGTTTCTTCACCATTGCATCGGCGAACAATCGATCGTCGTCCCGGGTATACGCGGTGCAAAAAAGTTTCTCTCGCCGGACTCTCTTTTCTTCTTTTCGGACTCGAGGGCGAAGCGAGACCGTGGCGAGCGGCACGACAATAATTCCAGCGCTCGATCCAAAGTACCGTTTTCCGTTATCCGAGCGAGATGGTTAAGCGAAGTTGGCGAACGTCGAGGTTGTTTTGTGCTCTGCCAAGCGAGACTGCCGAGCGAAGAAGACAGCGGCGTTGTGGAAGTACGCGCGCGCCATTGCATTTCGCGAGCCCACGAGACACCGTCGGGGGGCCCCGATGCTGACCTTTGTCGGCTCTTCTTCCTCTTTCCTTCTCTATCTCTGCCACCCTCCGCCAAATTACACGCCAGACGCCGGCCCGGCCTTTCATTTGCTTAATGCCATTTCTTAAAATCAGTTATCGCTTTTATTCGCAACAGCGCCACCGCCGGGGCTCCGTCGCGTGTCCATTTGCCAGAACGAGCCTTTCTCCTTACTTTTGTTGAATTTTTGAATTACTTACGCATTCTCGTACGTTTCAACACGTTCTTGATTTATCGATGTTTCGTTCGCAATGTAACTGTACGTCGGACTAAAAAAAAAAAAAAAAAAAAAAAGAAAATGTTGGAGCATTTGATCATTCCGAAATGTGAGTGTGACTTTTACCATTGATCGGACATTTCACGCAAAATTCGACAATTTTTAGATTACAATTTCTGTCGCGTTTCATTTTTCGAGCTGGAGCTAGAATTTTTCCACGTGAACGCAGTTTCGTTGGGAAATGCAGTTGGGCTGCATGCAGAGGAGGTGAATGATAAAATTCCTATAATTATAGACGCGCACAGACTGCAGACGAAATGCCAGCGGTAACCATGCGTAACGGCAATCAGTTACGGGTCACGCGCCTTCGTACAGAACGACAAAATCGACGTGTGTAAAATTCTAGTCCCTTCCTTACGTCCCACTGCCAGTTTACCCAACGATCTGACCACCGTGCTTATTCTTTGCTACCTCGTCTCCCCGTGCAAACAGACAATGCCGAACGATTAATCCTCTTCGCGGAATCACTCCTGGATTCTCACGTTTTTCGTTCTGGCGTTGATTTAATCGAGGACAAACCAATTTAATGAAACGATAAATTATCCAACGATACGCAAATAGATAACATTTTTATTATTCCGATGAAAGGAGATGTTGCCATGAATAATTTGATTCAAATTTTTTTAATTTAAACGAGTGACGGATAGATGGAATAATTCGAAGAATCCTTGGAACAACGTAAATTGATCGAAAGAAGGTTGCAAATCAAACGTCGTGAGAATATCAATGAACTTTGTTTTATCAACGAACGAGTTCTCAGCGAGTTATTCATCAGTTGGCGTTTGCATTTCAAGATTTATCTCATTTCCATGGCACGATGCTCGAAAGTAAAGTCAATTAAAATTCCCAGCCTATCAAGTTCTCGATAAAGTTGTCGCGCGCAACGCGATCGATCGTTGCGGAATAAAGAACAGTTTCCGGATAAAGGAGTCGGGAAAATCCTCGACAATCATCGAGTGCAAAGTGTTACATGTCGTCTGCGGGAAAAGCCGGCATGGAAATTATTATACGGTTTCAAGGAAACGTTAATTGGTACACCTGCCGTACGAGTGAGACACTTTTAAAAGGGGAAACTAATCATATTCGAGTTTCCTACCTTTCTGATTGGAATGTGAGATTCGAAATTATCCGTACTAATAAGTACTTGTAGAATATAAAAGAAAAAGTCAATCAATTGCAATTAAACAAAATTCTTTCTCCGAAACTTTTTTCTCGTCGACTTGCCATCGTGTTTTTCAATTTTTAAAATCTATCGAAATTTAAATAAATTTCCTAATTTTAAACTAAATGGAAGCTTGTTACCTTCGCTCCAACTACGGTGGGACACGAAAATGGAAAAAGAAGAAAAGTTATTTTCTGCACGATCGAACGTATCGAAGACAATGCGACTTGTTTTTTTTTTACCTTGCGCTTTGCACCACCTTCCGCGTCTCTATGTAAAAAACGACGCACGCATGCATGCACGAGCGTGCATCTCGTGTGGGAAGCGAGCCAAAGGCTGAAGCGAAGCAACAGGCTGCTGCTATTCCTCGACAGTGGGAAGTTGATCGAACATGGAATAGAACGAGGAAAAAATAAAAAGAATCGTGACAAAGATACGACAGGCTAAACGAGAAAAATTCGAAACACGTTTCACGTGTGAGGTAGCTGTTAAACGTACTGTTTGATGCAACGTGGATTTTATTTCTTACGGTAGAAAGAATATAATTGATACGACGTGAAAATTGATTCGATCGATATCCTGGTGAAAGTCTCGCAACGTCACAGGTCGATTTCTTTGCTCACGCGAAAACGTCGCATTCGATCGAGAAAAGAGGGTTTGGAAGACGATTGGGAAGCTACCAATTATCCATCAGAGTGTCGCATCTTCTTACTCCTTGCAATGTTGTTCTCGCCACATGGCCGAGCGCCCATTTCTTGGCACATGTGCAACATACCTCGAAGCCCCTGCGCCTTTCGCTTCCCACGTCCCGAAGGTTTCCCAGAAAGAAAAGAGTGCGATCTACCTCGGTGCTAACCTCGAAAGAGAAACTACCGATTACCGACCGATGCAAATTGCACAATTTTCACGCAACAACTTTCCACTGTCCACTCGTCTCGTCGATAATTTTCGCAAGTACACTCCGTCACTCGATTCGCATCTGTGAATTAATGAATTCGTTTGATAAAATTCCCAAAGAAACGTTCCAATTTTGCTACAAAAAAAAAAAAAAAAAAAAAAAAAAAAACTTGATCTTTATTATTCACATTCGTTTAATCTCGGAAAAACAATAAAATTAGTTCCCTTTTCCTCATTTACCCTCGTTTCGGTCACGTACTGGTGCACGTCGTTATCGCGGACAATCCCCGCGGGAGATAATGATGTTTTTCGGAGGCAGCGAGCGTACGTGCTCGGAACAAAGGGAAGGGTCGAATAATCGGATCAAAGTGTCATAAAGGCGTAACCGAGAGCGGGATCTCCCTCCAGCGAAATCGCGTGCGGATAATTGCCCGCGGCGGAATAAAGCGGGTATTTTTGAATACGAAGGAAGTACGTGCAGTATTTTCGGCGATGGAACAGGTTTCGTACATATATATATATGTATGTATGTATGAACGTCGACCCGAAACGGAAGCGACAACTCGCGATGGATACGGCCCTGTAACGGAATTTCTTGCTCGTTGGGAACCAAGCGGCCCCGCTGCCAGCTTACCTTTAGGCCCTGTTCACACGGTGACGGATGGTAATTTCTCGGAGCGTTGGCTGCCCATTATCAACCCTCGCCTCAGTCACCGAGCGGACGCAGATAAACGTTTCCAGTTGGGAAAACGCGCGTTTTCGTTTGTTGATTTCTTCGCGTGGTAATTGTATCACGTTTACCGGACGAAGGTAGGCACGATCGGATTATCTCGCACGTCGTGGAATGCGCGATGAGGAATTTTACCCGCGGGCCGGCGCAACCTGGAAAATCTGAGCCGAGGCATGTGAGAAAGCTGTCTGCTTCGTTAACGTTGTGGCTCGTTCCCTTTGGGACTTTAGGTTCGCATGGTGACGCGAACGTAAAGGTCAAGTTTCCCTCGTGAAAGTAGGAAATTTCCGTTTTTTCCCCGTTGCGATTCCACTTGTTAGGGAGCAACTGCGAGAAATATATACTTTTATTGATCTCAGAATCTCTTGCCGCGCTTTTAATCACCAAGAAATAGCTCAAAATCTGTGAAAGGAAGCTTTTATAGCATTCTTTTGTGATATTCAGACACTTTTGCGAGCACTTGCGCACTTGTGCGAATGAATATTTTTGTCAAGAAGATGACATTTCCGAGAAAATCTACTAGGCGTCTGTCTAATTAAGTTCACTACCACGTTATGAACATAATTTCCCCCTACATAGAGGGAGCAGTTTACTCAAAGAACTTGGATCGTCATCAGATATCATTTTTATTGCTCGCCTCTTGTTTCCCTTATCGATGACAATGGAACGGCGAAGAATCTAATCAGTTAAGAACTCGCGTGTGAGACCGCCGAAGCTGGAAAGTTCACGTGGACGTGGAAGACGATTTAAACGGAGTACGCGAATCCATTACGTTCGCGTTACACGTTGATTGTCATGCGCGAGACGCTTTAGTCGGTGCACGACCCACGCACTCTTTACGCATACTTAACGAGGACAGGTATACATTATAGCCCAAACTGTAGCGATGAAATTAATGACACGGTATTACGAAGGTAACTTGTTCGCAAGAAAGCACTTTTCTCGAATGACAATGACGGAATCAACGGATTCGTACGCTCCGTTCTCCTCCTCCGTGCTGCGATTACTCGCCGAAGACGGATGTGACGAGAGGTCACTCTTGACAGATTACAACGATTTGTAATCCATCGTCTCGTTTCGTAAAAAAATTTCATCGCGCCTAGTCGATGACTGTATTAAAAGGTACATAAAGTTTCTTCGTCGCGACGATTTTTAATTAATATATAGATCAATTGAAAGAGGAACAGAACTCGACAATACAAATTGATCGAAAAAGTGAGAGTTGAAGTAAAAAAATTATTCACTGCACGTGCAAGAAGAATATTTCCAGGGTGATGTTTCGCGAGGAAGAACGAAGAAGAGTCAATGTCAGTCGTCACATTTTACGTTACACGATGTCGATCGGTTTTCGAGAACGATCGCTCGGCTTCTCCGAAATCATTAGATAAAAGTGATGGTTCTCCGATTCCAACATCCATTACAGGTTATTAATTGACAATCTCGGTGATTTATGGAGTCGTGGGCAGGGCTATTATACCCTCCTTGTACTTCTCAATCGGCCGTGCCGATGTTCAATCAAGGGTAATCCTCGATGCCACCCGCGATCACGCGAATCTCTGTGTGGTCGTTAGAGCCGTCGGATCGTAATTAATTTTCGACTCTCGTTAAATTCAGCTGTACGCGAAATAATGGCCGATAACGACACGAACTTAACGAACTTGGTTCCTGCGAATCTTTTCTTGGTTCCAGCTATGAGTCATCACGATCGGGCACGTCCCGCGCAGTTTCTCTTTTATCCCCGCAATTTGAAAAACTCCAATTGGATATCTCTTTCCTCTGGCAAGTATAATTGTTTCGCGAAAATTAATTACGGCCGGGTTTTATTAATCATTGTCAGTTTTAATTACGCTCGTTGCGTTCGTTTGACTCTCGCGCGGGCAAGTTGGTAAACACTCGAGAAGACAATACGGGGATATATCAGAAACTGAAATCGTTTTGTGCCGATGCATTTTCACTCTTGCCGTTGCGTAAGCGCGCTGCCACGAGTCGCGCACGACGATTTCTACGTAATTTCGAGACGTTGGCGTTGCACGTTTCAGCAGTCCTGCTGATCGAAGCTTAAAAAAGGCCTTGTTGTCGTAGAACAGATTTCTTTTTTCTTGTAACAAACTGAGAGGTTGAAACGACGGTTCTGTTTCCTTTTAATTGCATCGATTGATTACTGTTTACTTGGAAATTTACAGGATGATTTTCTCATTTTTGGAATACACTGATTCGTTTAAAAGAGTCTGACAATTGCTCAATTTCAAGATTGCCCTTTATCGAAACTTTCAATTAATTCTTGGCATTTTAGAATCGTCAGATGACATAATTTTGGTTACACGAATATTACAAGAATATTACAAGCACACAACGCAGAATTCTTGATATTTCTCACGCTTTATTTCGTCAATTATCAAAAAGGACGATACAGCGTGCGTGGAAATTGAAACCGTGGCCAACAGTGGAAATGCTTTAACGCTCGTTGGTTTCTCGCGGCCGCCATAATTAAGGATAATCCTCGATACGCAAGTGACGTGAATTCGAAACGAGATATCGCCTCGAATTTCAGCTAATTATTTCCTCGCCACTTGGCCTCCGTTATCTCCTATTTTTTTCTCTCTCTTTTTTTTTCTGCTTCCCAACGTTGCACTTTACGGAGCATAACCGAGCAGCGGTACTAATTCAATCGTCGTCCTCACTCCGAGTAACTGACCGCGGCCACTGTTGGTCGTTAATTAAAGAAATATCTTAATTACCGTTCAGAATTCCATAAGTGGCTCATATAGTTGACCGGGAATGCGGGTCTCGGTTGAAATCTGTTGGATCTTTCCCTCGCGCCTCGCGATCTGGGGCAGGTTCGTACGATCAATCGTAGAAGAAGCGACGGGGATCGATCGCCGTTTTTATCACGGGGATTACTGCCTTGATTAATCGCTCTTGAAATCGCTGTTTCGTAGCTTTATCGCTATCTGTGTGGAATAAATTTTCCCAAGCGTAGACTGTATCTCATAGCCGAGAGATGTAGAAGACGAGTAAAATTTTCGACTCGTCGAAGATAAAAGATGATCAAATTATTGTAAGTTTTTTTCCTCTTCTCCTTTCTTTTTCTGAGGAGAAACGATATTTCTCAGTTTGACTTTGAAATTTCCCAGCGATTTTGTAATTATGAGGACATATTTTTAATCGAAAATTGATTAAACGTCAGCGACGAAGTCTTTCAAAGGCCAACGGGTTGTTTTACCGCTTCCTCGGTCTTTCATTCTTGATTGTTTTCCATTGATGTTAAAAGCTGCACGGATTACACACACGACCCGCTTTATGCGATTCTTCTCGAGGAGATAAAGCTGGCTGTTTCCGCGATGATGTTCCACGAGATATTATACCCTGACTGTGTCCAGCGTGTCCTTCAGCATTTTCTCACTGGTCGATTCACAGTTATTACATACGTACACCTCTCTTCCTTATCGAAACGTGTAATAATCCTACTTGCGCAGAGTTACTTGCAATTTAATGTTTTTATCAGTAACAGAAGTCACTTTATCGTTGTTTAGAACGCTAAAGATATAAAACGCTCATTGAAAGTGCGAAAGTATCAATCAACTTGGAACAACGACGCATTTCAACAAACACGCGAAACCTTCGTAGAAGATTGAAACTCCAAGTTTCCTTGGAGATCTAGTCAAACAAATCAGCTACTATTAATAAGCCTGACATTGTTTCGTATGCCTCCGACGTACGCGTTTCATTAGACGCGATTAGAACAAATATTTCCCTACTTTATAAACTTCCGATTCCAACGCAAGCAATTGCGCGATTGCCATGACTTATTTTTAGGCGACGCTCCGTCGTTTGCGCAACCTCGTGACATCTAACGTGGCAATCATAAAAACATCCCGGACACTTTTATCATATCAGTTTCGTCACGTGTAAATTCAACGAATTACGCTCGTTTGTCACGCGTGAATTTTCCAGAAATCTCGTTCAATCTCAGGCAGCAAACTACGGTCGATATTACGTCGTTTTTACAACGCAATATCGATCAACGGAAGATGTATCTTGATGTATATGTATTTGTGTATTTAAAATACCCCTTTGCATATTTTTACATCTTCAGATATGCAAGAAGCATCTTAGAAATCTTGTTGATAACTTGCAACTCTCCGTATGTATCGATAACGAGGTGAAAAAATTAAATCGAATGTAAAATCCTCGTTCGCGACTAATCTACGTGATAAAAAGAAACACACGCACACATTTTACGCCGATGTTTCTTTCGTGGGTAAATCGTTTCAGTCGTCCACAGTCTACGAGTTTCTGGCAGAATCTTTCAGGCAGCTCAGAATCGTGCGAAATTTCTTTCTTTTTTTTTTTTTTTCTGAAAATCGACAACGAAGGCGACACACGTTTAACCGTTCGGTCTCCATAAGAGGAATACTGAATGCAAAGATGCTTGGTATTCTCGCGAGCACGCTGAAAATACATGCTACTACGATCGGAGCCGTACGGGTAAACGTGTCGAGATCGAGAAACGATCGGTTGGCAAGCGAGCGGCCACGGTTCCAAGAAAATAACGCCTGCCCCGCGCCGTCGAATTTTTCTCTCGTCCGTGCGATTCCGTGCTTTTTTTGATTATTTTGATTACGACGCGCATAATTTTTAATTCTGTGAAATTTTAAACTTTCAAGCATCGCAATTTGACAATTTTTCGCGGTATACGCCGATTTTCCGAATAAAATTGTCAAGTCGCGCGAAATATGAAACGTGGCTGGTTGTCGTTGATTCGAATTAACACAGCACAGGGCACTGGTTTAAAGCGCAAATTTGGATACAAATGCAAAGAATATAAAATAAATGTGGATATTCGATGTTAAATTATCGAGTACGAACGTAAACTCGCATGAATATATCTGTAAATCGAGATCAACGTTTAAACAATAATATAATACAAAGCAATGCAATATGTCGGCGACGGGAAGAAATCCGTTCGCTCGTAAATCAAGTACAATGCCGGTAATGAATAAATAATTTCGCTTTATACGAGCTTAATTGCACGTGACGTTCGCGTTTCGCGACGGCCGCGCAACGCCCGTCGGGGTTTCGGTGCCCCGCGATTGATATCTTTTAGCCCGTAAGTCCACGGTTCTTCCTTTCTTTTTGCGTGCTGCCACTCGTTCTGGCTCGCCCACGCCTCGAGTAACCTGTACACATGTAAACCGACCGGTTAACCACGATCGTACGAGTTAGAGGAGAGCGGGGCGGAGGGGCTCGTACGTACACACATTTTCGTGTGGGTATATCTGCCGAACACCGGCACCACACCCGAGGTTCTCGACCGTGAATCGTGCACGCCGGTCGAAACCTCGCGTTTTACGAACCCAAAGACACTTCACTCTCTAATTAATGGGACCGACCGCGGGCATTTTTTTAGTAACCGATAAGATCGATTACGAAGAGGAACAAGTTGGATAATTAAGCAGGGTGTACCTCTGGCAGTTGACCCTCTGACTGTGCGTCCTCCTGTTCTCTTACCGTTAACGAGGATAAGCAACAGTTTGATCCAGAATATTCCCAGAAAATGCGACGATTCGACGAATCTTGGAGGAACATTCAATTTCAAGCACGACGATGAATTTTCCTTTTATCGAGTTTTACGGAGGTTCCATTTGCACTTCTAATTTCGCGTACGCTCCAAATTGCGTTTGCACAATCTGTGTCGTTTCTATAAAACAAATTTGGGTGAGAGACAGCGGCAAAATAAGACGGAGATAATATTCGAAAGCAAGAACGTGGCTGAAAATACGGGAAATCGAAGCCTGCTAAAAAGCGTACATGCTGCGAAACCACTTGCCGCGTCCGCTCCACTTCCAGCAGAATCGAAGTGAAAGTCGGCGAGGCCGTTCTCAGATCATTCACAGTCTCCTGCAGGATACAGATGTTTGAGATCCTTCGGGGGCCCAATCGCATCGAGTGAACCCCAGTCTCGAATGAACAAAACGGCCGTGGTAGTATGCGTATAGGATCGTCGTTTCACGCGCGTCGTGCGATGAAACGTAATCTGAATATACTAATGTTAAACTCGTGCAAACGTCTCTAAATGTTTTTTTATTTATTAGATAGAAAGCGCGTTGCGTTTCCATGAAAATATTGAAAATGGTCCGTAGGAGTGTTTAAATAATTTAATTTTGCATTAACTCGATCGAAAGCGATGCTCATCTTGCTTTACTAGCAATCAAGAGATAGAAATTGTACGAAAGTCAAATTGACCTTATCAACGATTTAATTTAATAGACAGGATCAAAGACGTTGCTCGGATTAATTAATCGTAATCGCGATGGATGTCCATCTAGCTCTGTCTAGCTTGAGAGCAACCAAAGCAACCGAGGACGGTGTATTCCTTGAAAAATCAAGTCGCGCGCCGTGTTACGTTTGACAATTTTTTATCAGCTTTGCGACACACCGCGATTCACCACGCTACGTGTCAAAAATAATCATTCCAATTCGTTTTCAATTTATCGATCACCGTTATGCCCTACGTCGCTTGCAACGAAGTCAACTGAATTAAATCACTGCACGTCTCTCGTATCTCTCTCATTTAAACACAAAACACGGTTCATTCCGATTGTCATCAACGCTTCGCTAGTGCTCGTGCGGTATTAATTTCTCAAAGTTCTCGGTCAGAAATCCAACTACTCCTTTGTATACTCGGGCGTCGTCAACCTGAAGAGGACACGCTAACGAGGCGCGCCACGTTCCACGGAATTATCTTGTTTAATTGTGAGGACACAGATTATCAGCCGCATCTTCTCGCGGACGTACGTAATCGTTGCCGGCGGAGTCTGTCCATCTGCAATTAACGATTAACCAGGAAAAAGGAATCCGCAAGTCGCGAGTGTCGCCACTTGATGAAAAACTTTGCACGGCGAACGAAATTGCGACAATCACCGTTGCTAGACAATTTTAAGAATCGTGAAATAGAGAATTTCATCGAAACGATCCTTGCGTATTCACTATAAAATTCACATTCACTGCTGCGTAACATCTCACGAGAGAAGGAACGACAAACAAATAAAATGCCGATGGAAAAGAAATTTTTCGTTTCTTGTCAAAAGAATTTGATAACAATTAAAGAATTGGAGAAAAACCCAGAAAATCGGGCTTCTTCGGGTGCAACGCTGATGCAACGAAAATTAGCGATTGGTTGATTTGCGTCGCGTGATTCGCGAGGGGGCGTGGGGTAGACCTCGAGCAGGAGTGGCGTTGTCTGCTACTGAGCGATCGCGCCTGTAATTTGTTCGTATCGAATAAAAGTCGTCTTCGTTTCCTAGTTAGTAGGCCTTTTAGCGAGACGAATCGTACTGGAGTCGTGCAGTTTTTACTCTGGTTGTGTTCCGTTATGGGAGCCCATTAGGCTCGGTTCTTCTTTTTCCTGGTAAGAAAAAAAAAAAAAAAAAAAAAAAAAAACAGTTTTACAAGGCGCGAGCACCCGCGTCTTACGTAACGACATCCTCTGTTGCGATATCCGAAAGGTGTCTAAGCCGTGAACAGGTTCTGCGGCGAATTCGCACCTCTCGTTCCTCCATTTTCTTCGCTCGATTTCCGGCGAACGTACGGAAATCGCGACGCCGGGGCCCTGTTGTCAGCGACTGTTGTTGCCAGAGGCTGACACGACACGCACGTGTCGTTCTTTGCGGCGAGTCGCGACGCTAATAGACCGGTTTGATTCGAATAATGCTCGATTCATCGCGGCGTGCACAACCCGTCAGGTTGAAAACATATTACATACCAGGAACGATGCGGCGTAACGATCGGACAATCGAGCGAAGAGGAAACAGCAATCGTAGAAAGCCAAGGCGTGTACTCGCGGCGGCATTAACGCTCGACGACGTTTCTGCGTTGCAAAATTCGATTATGCGATGAGTTCGCGATAAATCCGAAGCGGCGATTTTCGTGCGATTTTATTGAAACCAATTCTCGTTGAAACTCTCGTCCAGTTCGTCAGCTTCTTGCGTCGTGTAAATTGAGACAGAGTATCAGAGATTTGCAAAAGTATCTCGCTGTGGAACCAAAGATGTTCTAGCAGCTTTAACAAGTTGAAGAATCGAACGGAAACATCAAAAATTCGTTAATGCAATTTTGGTTTCTTTTGATTGAATTTAGGACAATGTTCGAAATTTTGAATCGTAACTCTGGAACGTTCGACGTGCGTAAATAAATTTCATTGACATAGAAAATATTCTAAAAGCTTTCTCAGAGAAGCTCATCGTTGAAAACAGTCAACAATTTTCCAAGGAAGTAGTCAGAGTAGAAATGATAAAGTTCAATTCTAATGCAGACTTCCTCAAAACTCGTATGAACACGTTACACGAATCACCATAATTTTTCACGAACGAAATTTCGAAAATTTCAAAAACAACAGACGCGCGAACAAAGATCTCTGCAAATATTCAAACGCTGCTGTGCCTTTCTCACGAACGGAACAACGTGCTAATTTATATTATTATTATTTCCGTACGTGCAACGTACACCGAGTCGAAATATCTTTTTTTCTCCCGCGGATCTGATATCTGATAATTACGGAGTGTCTCGCGCAGCAGCAATAAAACATCGTGACGCAACGGTTTCAAAGACTCCGCGGTATCAAAGATCAGCTCGCCAGTTGTTCGTTAATAGACAACCAATACCACGGCGGTCCGGCGTCTATTTTTCTAATTGGAAAATTGCGATAGCACGATCGAGCGTGCCGAATGAGTTACCAGGTGTCTTGCGAAAGCAGCTCGGCCAATGTGCGCGCGTACATTGTTCAAGGATACGTAAATCAGGCGAGGTCCACGCAATCGAATCCGCGTCTATCCGCGTCGCGTTGCCTTTTTTCCCCCGCAGTCTGGACTCGCAATTAGCATAAAAGCGAGGGTAGACGCAGCGGCTGGCCGCTCGATCGCCGTGTCTTTGTTGCACGCGCGAGTGTCTTTTTGAACGCTCGTGACATTTCGCTCGGCCCGTTTTCATCCGAGTTCCCGATTTGATGCACAATCGTGCCTCGGCCAACGCAGCCTCCGGATAACATCTGCGCTTTCAACTCGGGGCTGCGTAAAGTGGAGTGTCGCGTTCAGTCGCAGATGCTGAGCCTTCGCCGGTTATTATCGCGCAATAATATCGATGCCGATTACCGGCTGCTAAACGCGTTACGACGCGACGACGAGTGTACGTTGACGGGATCTCGAGCCGAGTGGGAATCATTGTCTTTCGAATGGCGGAAAGTCGCGTGGCAATTGCCCTCGGTGACCAACTATCGATTAAAATGCAAATTGAAAGTTTTTTTTTTTTTTTTTTCAACGAGACTTTGAAATTTTACGGTACCTATGTACCAAGCACGCGAGACAACTCGCCTTTCGACCGAAACGTTCCGCACGAAACGGCAATTAGGGTGTCGTTGGTGTCGTTCGCGCGAAGACGATCCGTCGTTGGTCGCAAACTCTTTCACGAAGGTGTTCTCGTGTCAGCTCGCGTTTCACGTTCTCCTCCGTCTTCGTCCTGGTCCTTTTCTCCGCTGCTCCTCGACCGACGACCGACGACCGAGACGTCCTTTTCACAAAGCTGCCTCGACGGTCGGGGGTCCCCAGTTCCCGCAGCACCGACAAAGAATTCAAAAGATTCCGTGGGTTCGCGCCGTCCTCCCTCCGGCGCACCGATTGATCGACTTTTTCTCCTCGCCGACACTGACCCCTCCTCGTTTTAACTGGTTTCGCTCTGCTAGATCCCACGAAAAAACCATCCTCGTTTAAGGCTCCTCGATTTTTTCCCCCCTTCGTCCGTCTGGCTACTTACCTTGGAGTTCGGCTACTCGACGTTTCACTCGCGCTCCCTTTAAATTTATACGCCGAATTACAGACTGTTGTTTACGTTATTTGGAGGAATTTTTTGCTTTTCTCTCACGCGCTTCTCTCGCGATTTTGTTATTAATTAATTGAAACGTGAGGAGACGAATTATCACAAACTCTCTTGTGCCTGAAATTTCCAAAATAGCTCAAAATACGTAACAACCTCCAACATTGTTTATTTTCGACGATGCAACGCCATTTAGATTTTACAACTCCAGACGATTGTTGCGTAACACGCGCCATGGCGCTTCTCGTGCACACTTTATTGCTCAACCTCGAAACCGTACAACCGAGGAATTTAGTGCCACTTTAATACGATCATCGAGCATTGTTCAATATGCAAACAAGCAGCAATTACTCGCTGCAGGTAAGGCGTAATTACAGCTGCTTGTTTGCTGCATTCCACAATGTGAAACAACGGAGAATACGATCTCTCAGAGTTGCAATCCGTCGCTGCGTGTTTAACCAAATGGATAAATCTGGATCGAAGAAACTTCTCTGAACGACAAAAACCACGTGTCGCAAAGTTCCACTGAATTTAATCGAATTGTGCGAACAGTACTCGTTAAGAAGATTATTGAAGATCACTCGTGCGTGTAAAGAAGACTTGCCACTGAAGACAGTCACACCGTCCTTGAAATAACTTGAACCGTCGCTCATCGGTAAAGAAATCAATCGGGAAGAACATTGGAACGTTGTTCCAGATTATTCCAAGTTAATTGCGATGCAAATCGCACCGAGTAGCCACCGATGATGTTACCAATCAAGTTCAACGCGTTGCTCGATTATTGGTACGTAGCTCGTTGCTCGTCGAATAGGACACCACGAATAGGAAGGAGCGTACGCGCGTAAACTTTTGGATATACAAGCGTGTCACGGTGGCGTAACGAACGTGTAGACGAACGTACGATGGATATCGTCCGAGTCTGTAAAAAGTACGAACCGTAATTCAAGCCAGATGCGCTATGAACCGCGACTTTATGTACACACTCGCGTGGCGCGGGTCGAGGCAAAAGAAGAAAGTGCGACGCAGGATGCCGAGAATCGATTAAATTGAAAGAGATGAGCGTTGGATCGTGGCACGAACCGGGTGAAGTACAGCGATGACGTTCGCTCAGATAGTCGGAAACCGGATAGCTCGTTTTCGTTTTTTCTTTTTTTCCAAGACGTCGCGCAACGTTACGGCTATTGTTCACGATCGAAGATCGCACAAAAGTGGTGGCACCGATTTTGGAAGAATTGGCAACGAAAAAATTTTACTTATTTCACAGAGTTCCTACGCGTTGATTTGTCTCTTGACTTGAGAGGGTAAATTAATACGTAATTTTAAGAGACACGGTTGAATCGTGTTCGTTGGAAATATAAGATTCTTCATTGGAAATTCTCGTACCTTCGAGCATGAAATAATCGAGAGTCTGTCTTGGGAACAATCCATCAAATTCCAAGTGAATTTCCGCGGACTTGAAACGAAAGAACTCGCCTCAATGTCCGTGTCACGAGTTTCACACGTTAAGTACGAGTGGTCGCGTTACTGTTATTACCACTGGTACTTGAACTGAATTCTCGCATCTGTCTGCAGTTCATAGGTGCGGTAGATTCCTTCACGTTACGGCTAGATTACAGCTGGAAGACCCGGTTCCAGCTGGTACAAGTACGAGCGGAACGCCCTCTGAATTCCAGAACCAAAGTTTCTTGAATTTCCTGACCTCGCATTTCGTTTCTCGATTCTACAAGCACGCAATTATTTAATTTCCATTAACATTGCGGAGTGCAGTTCGACTTTACGTTCAAAGTTTCGAAGCACTCCGTTAATCGCTGGCGTTTCGTGCCAGTTTTCATTCGACGATTGGCGAGGTTAGCGGTGTTTTCCAAACGTCTCACGGCTCACGGGAGCCGAGACAATGTGCATATTTACAGTATCGATCGCGCGATCGATCAGGGTTAAAAGAGGAACGCGCGAAACGCGCGAGGTTAGTCGAAACGAAACGTTAGCGGCCGCCGTGTACGCAAACTCCCATTCGCCGTGGTCCTCTTCCCTATTAAGTAAACGTAGAATCGTGACCCGACCTTCCGTTTCCATGCGATTAATTACAATGTGCACCGACAGCGAGTTACGTTTCGTCCGTCGAAGCGGTAACGTTCGATCTGTCAGGGTGAAGAATGTCGGCACGATCGACGGATACGACCGTGCAAATATTATATGGGTTGTTGTTCGTGCCGATATTTAATACAAATTAAATCTAACGTTTGATTCAATTTTCCTTCAAAAATCGGCACGAACTTCCCGGACGACCCGATACATCGCGAACAGTGGCAAACGCGGATTGTACCAACCATTTGTGTCGCTTCGAGTCGAACGATTTACATTCGAATCCAGGGATTGCGATTCCTCGTGTTTCTGCAAAAACACGACACCCGGTTGATATCGGATCGAGGCAACATCACCGATATCTACGAAAATAATCAGCGTCGATCGTTTTCGAGATTTCCTGCTGCGGAAAAAGTAGCCTCTCCCTCTCTCTCTCTCTCTCTCTCTGCTTGTCTTTCTCGAGCAGAGATCGTGACTCGAGTGCGTCCGCCGTCGCGCCGGTTCCGTTTAATTTCCGATTGGCGCGTGCGGATATCATCCGGCGGAAATCTTATCGCCCGTTCCGATCGGCCCTCGTTTCAAGGGCCAGAGGATACGGAAGAAAGGTGTCGGCGATCGCAGGGGAGGAAAGAGGGAAAGGGTTACGCCAGGATTCTGCTTCCGTTGTCGATGTATTCTGGATGGATGAGCGACACTCGCATGGGAAGAAAGTGTCATTCGATAGCAGCTTCACGAAAGAAAAGAGGATCGCCCGTAGCTTCGCAGCCTCTCTCTCGCTCTCTCTCTCTCTTTTTTTTCTTTTTTTGTTCGTTCATTATTATTCGGAAGACGCAAAGGGGAGGTGGAAAGGAAGCACGCCCACTTTCTTAGCAACCGAACCTAAACCTGCCGTATACCGCCACGAGCAGATGGTCCTCGAGGTGTACGTGGTGCACGTTGTCCACCGATCGGCAAGTTCGGTCGTGCGAAACGGACGATGAGGAAGATGAGGAAGCGACGCGACAGACAGCTCCTGGGAAAGAACGGCACGGGACGGACGGGGATTTTCGAGACCGGAAAATGTGCAATCTGCGTCGAACGGGGACTCGATGTCTCCTTTTTGTCGCGATCGTCTTTTGTCGCGAGTTGCAGTTCGACGAAGGGTATTTTGCGCGTGTTGAGCCATTAATTTTTACTTGATCTCCAGATTGTTCAGATTTTACACGTCACAGTCGATACGCGATTCGCTTATTTGCATTCAGATTTGAAGAAAAGACCAATGACCAATAGCAGAGTATTTCTTTTTAAATTTACCTCGAATTACCTCTACTAACAATAGCGACAGAAATGTCCAAGAAGACCCAGGGTACCAGAAATGAAAAATTCACGAAAAATTGCAAGTCGACGGATAAAACACTCGCGACAGTGGACTTGAATGTACGTTTGCAATCGGAAGATAACGGTAACATTGTCACGAATGGGGTAAATCGGCGCATTCGTGGCAGGAACGCGTTCGAATTTCTCACGGGCGATGGATCCCCGCTGAATTGTTAAACGCGTCTTAACGGGTATTGTCGATCATCTGTCGAGACATCTGGGTCGATCCTGAGAACATTTCACGCTTATACAGTAGCTCGTGTACAAGACGCGGTGAATTAATATGCATAATTTGTTGGAACAATGGCGAGAACGAGCCTCGCTCTCGAAAGCGGGGTCGCGAACGAAACGAGCCAGCTAGAACGTGGAAATAACGAAACGGACGGAGCCGTACAAAAGATTTTTTTTTTTTTTCTCATTCATCATTCGTCGAATTACCACCGAGCAATGAATCGGTAGTTACACGAGGGAAATATCTCAAAAATGTCGCGAACACATTTTTCATTTTTTTTTTTTTGTTCGTTTCTTCGTTTCTAAGCGTAAGCGATACTACTTGCTGATCACGTTCTGTTCTAATATTTAGTTGATGAACAGGTATCAGTTTCGTTTCGAACGCGCTTAGTTGGCAATAGTTATCTCGTTCGCAATGTTCGTGTTACCAATGCGTGGCAGTTAATCGAATTTCCAGCGATTACTGTTCAACCTGTCTGTTGTATCGTACGGATAATATTTCGTTTAGATCCAATTTCTTCGTCAGCTTTTTATTTTTAACCTTTACCTCACAGAGTGTAAATTCAGAATTGAGGAACGGTCGAGGAACTGATTGTTTTACATATACTACCACCAATTTTATACTTGAAGAGAGTGTCAACAGTTCAATAGTTTTTTTCTTTAAAGAAAAAAAAAAAAAAAAAAAAAAAAATGGGAGCCCTGAATTGGAAGAGGTATGAATGAAATTGTCGGACATTTATCAATGTGAACATCGCGTTCGCAGCCGGCGCGTTATCGCGTTAATAAAAAAGCAATTGTTAGTGTGTCATCGTGGTCACGCGCGCGCCGCGCATGCAATAAAGCTCCAATTTTGCCGCTCGGATCCGGCCCGTTCCTGACACGCTTCGTCTGGTGCACAATGGAAAACGCCGCGAGTTTTGGAGCACGCTCACGTGCGTGAACTACGTATCGTACTCTACTCGCCTCAGTGAAACCAGCGACGACAACGTCAAAGTTCCACGATGTTTATGTAAGCGTCGCTGATAGAGTTAACCCGCTTTAAGCCTGTCGTATCTTATCCAGCAGCGGGGAACGATCGTCGCTTTATGAGCCCAAGACAATGAGGTCGCCATGTTTTTCTTTATGTCGTCGCATAACGACCGAAACGACTCTGAAACACGGCGCCGTGTATGCTCGTCGTCTTTCTTCTTTCTACGCGGACTCCCTCATCCGTGACGCCCTACCTTCGCTCGCACAAACGTAAGAGACTTGGGTCTCTTACCACTGTTCCTTCCAGCCACGCGATTTGCAAACAACAATTAGGCGATTCTTTGCTGAGAATCAAGTCTGAAGGTAGACTGATGGTTCGAGGGGTGTTGATTGGGAGTTGTTGTCGGGAGAAGATTAATCGCGGTGATAAGTGACAATTTCGACAGAGAAGCCCAACTTCGCGACTTTCTAGAAGCAGGAGGTGTCCGCGTGGCAGTATTTTCTTGATCTTGCGTGTTCCTTTTGAGGAACTTTGACTTTTTTTCGGAATTTTTGAAACTTTAGTGGTTATTTTACGTTTATACTTGGATAGGAAATTGAAAAATAATTACGTGTTTTCTATTTTTCTCTAGATCCTGTTTTCCAACTCGTTGGTAAAACAGATTCTAGTAACTTCTCAAAAATTTACTAGCAACTCTGTGGGTAACCGGTCGGTGAATGTTAAGCCAGGAATCTGTACGTCGGTACGTTCCGTTAACGATCGAGGAACAGGAACTGTTGTATCGACTTGGTGAAAGATCTTTCTCTTTCCAACGACAGAGGGACACGAAGAAAGTGCTTGAAATTATCACTCGATAATATTTGAAATCGATCGAGTAATTGTTTAAGAAAACAATTAGTTGGAAAGATTATTTGTCTGTCTGATATTTTAAAGAACGAGGGACTTTTTAATCAAAAGTAAACTATCGTTTCTCTTTCTTGATAAATTAACGCGCTTTTGTTTCGCAAAAATCACGCACAAATTAACCAATCGGGTTAACTGTCCACGGTCCAATTCGGTATTGCTGGCGTGAATTAACGTTTCCAGGTAACAATTTCACGATACTTGCAAACGCGCGAAGGAATTCTTTTGTCCGAGAAGGAGTACTGTTGTTCCACGTTTGTGGAACGACAACCGAATAACGGACATTTCTGACGAGTTTAATACACGACTAGTAGATGCCGTGAATATTTCCGGGGTTCAAAGCGTCGTTCAAATATTTGACGAGTCTTCGAGATAAACAATGGCTCATTAATTCCTACTTTATTTGATCTAATCCACGTTTGCAAGCAAACACTCCACGTCTCTGGTATATTAGCAGTCGGATGCTTCGTTTAGCTCCGACTGTTTACCTCGATTCGGGCAAATATTGAAGCACCGTGGATCTATCGGACTGTAGTCGTAAACTGTTCGCATTGCGACATCCTAAAAATTAATTACTAAAAATTCTGACTGAAACGTCTGACGTCTAACCGCTTGTAAATATTCGGACACTATAACGAATTCCTAAAGTAACGATACATTAATGAGAAATTAACGATTCAAAGTGATAGCAATCATCATTTTGCAATAAATAACAAAATTGAATTATATCTGTCTAAAAATTAACTCACACGTCGATGATTATAAATTTTCTTGAAAGTCTTCTAAATTTTATTCTCATCGCGACGATATAAGTTCGACTTATTTAAAAAAAAAAAAAGAAACATTTCTAAAATCTCCATCTACCAAATTCTCTTTCGGGGTATTCCAGATTCTAGGTCTTTTGCACTTACTAGATGCCGCTTCCAAGTTCTCCCTATCGTAGATTTAAAGTCGAAAAACGAGAAGCACGAAGAGAAAGGAGCCTTCTAGCATTTGCTCGAGTACCATCTGCCTCTACAATCCTCTACATACTCTCTTCTTGCATCTTCTGCGTCCTTAAAATTTTCTACAACTTCCAGACCTACCTCGTGACATTTAAACCGTGACTATGCGGGTCCTCGTTACCGCGAAAAGCCGGAGCACGGCGCAAGGAGATGCCAAGAGAGAGGAATCTTTCGGTTGCTATCTCTCTCTCTCTCTCTCTCTCTCTCTCTCTCTCTCTCTTTCTCTCTATCGGTGCATGGCCTTTCCGCACGCGTCCGTTGTGCGCGTATACTTCTCTACACGGGGTCGACGGCCTTCCGGAGGAGGATCGGGCTCCAGGTCCAGCATCACCTATCGGACGGAGAGGGAAACTCGGTACTCCGGTATTCTACGAGAACGGGGAGATCCGTTAGCAGAAGTCTACGGCCGCGTCGGCTCGCATCCGACCGACGCGATTCTTAAATAACGTATTCGATTTACGAAACAATCCTTTAATTAATTACCCGGTTGCTTCTTGAATCGAGCGTGTGCCACGACGTTGGCTGCGTAACGAACGGGTCGTCGACGCGTTACACGCGTTGCTGTGTACCACTGACCAGACGAGATAATTAAGTTATCTTTGCGAGTCAACAGCTATGCAACAACGTTTCGCTGTCTTTCTTTTTTCTTGTCGAGCACTCTGTTAAACTATTTCTTTTTTTTCTTTTTTTTTTTCGAAATAAGAAATAATGGAAAGAGAGAGAGCGAGGTCTTGCAGGGGGAAAATGGAAAAGTTGCAAAGGTCCATGTCGATTTGCCACGAATTAGTTCTTCAACGGATGGTTGGAGAATAACGCGATCAACTCTTTTTTCATTGTTCACGAGAAATTTATTTTCGGGCAGAAACTGTTCAGGAAGTGCTAAAGATGTTCCGGGAGAAGTATTTGTTTAGGATCAGTTGTGGAACAAGTTCTTCGTTTTATCACTGAAAGTAATTTTAGCGGGGATAACCCAGAAAATCAGGTCTCTTCAGGTGCAACGAAAATTAGCGATTGGTTGATTCGGGTCACGTGATTCGTGGCGTTGTCTGGTACTGAGCGATCGCGCCTGTAATTTGTTTCCTGTCGATTCAAATGTTTGCGTATCGATAAAGTTTTATGGCAAGCGGTTTTTTCTGTATTTCTATGCTTTTTGTGATTCTACGCTCTGTCGAATAGAAATTTGCTGAAGAGAAATTTAGTTTCGAGAAGTGATTTGCGGACAGGAACTGTAATTTCTGAAGATGTCCTGGAAAGAGTATCAGTTGAAGAACGATTGAAGAAAGTTTCAATGAATCTTTGGACGAGCTTTGCTCGAGGTCAGTTGTTCTCTTTCAAGAGGTAAAAAAGGAAAAAAGTGGTCTGACCTATCACGTGGCACTCAGAATGTTAGGAATTTCAAATTTCTTCTCGTTGTTTTGAAAAATTTGAAAAAGAACTTTCCTTGAACGAAGCGTCGGATGACTAGCTTTCCATTAATCATTCAATACGACGCTCGATTTACAACGTACGTATGTAACCTCGGGTAACTATTTCAATTCGAAATTATTTGAAAAGCTTGTTTCTTTAAAGAAAGTAGCGAATAACGAATAAATTAATACAAACGTCGCGCTAAAAAGGAAACAAACTAAAACGCTAGAATCTACGACTCGACATTTCATCCGCGCTCTTCCAGACAACATCGATCTACGCTCAATCGATCGTTCAATCACTTTTCCCTCGCCAGCGATCGAGGGAAAGGATAAAATACCGCTCAGAAAGGAACAAAGAAATCGAAAAAAGGAAGAAACAACTGCGTAACAATTTTATAACAAATCAGTGTTCTCGCGCGAGCGGAGCGCGCGTAGTATAGTCGTAGCTGATAGAGGATGGAGTCGGAGCTCCTCCGACTCTGTATACCATTACGACAGCCAATGACTTCTGACCATGTAAGGCATCCAACGCCGCGGCCTATGATGCATGCCTAATTGCCCCTAATGGCCGGTTTTCGAAAGCCGTCGTTCGCTGGTGGCCGTACGCGCGTACGGTGACGCCGCGAAACCAGAAAATCGAACAACAACGGAGAAAGAGCAAAACGGTCGCCGCTCGCCAGCGGCGCGATGAATCGGAATTGTTAGTTATCCGCACGGGCTGTCATGGATCAGATGTATCCGCGTGTCTGGTTCACCGACTCTTTTTCCCCTCTTTGTCAGTCGAGTCGCGTGCGCGACACAGGGCGAGCAGGGAGAATCTTCTCTTTCGTTTCGGTTTCCTCTCGGGCTCTAGGTAGTCGGCCTTCTCGATCCTGCTCGCACTTTTGCACGATCGTTCACAACCGGGAACGTTCCTTCCAGTTTCACCGGTGCTCGTTAGGGCGCAGAACTCGCGCCGGAACAACGACGATTCCGAACCACGGACTATTTACGATGGTAACTGTAGCGCGATAGTCGAGCCTCCGCACTTCGTAAATCGCAAATAACCGCGCTCGTTAGGAGAGATCAATTGTCGCCTACCTTCTCCGCTCGTTCGCGAGTTTGATCTTCGTTTTTCTAAAGTTCGTCGACTAGGAGGACGAGGAGGCTTTTGGAGGAATCTGACGAGATCGAAGATGGAAGAGGGATTAAATTGGATTTCTCTTTCTCTGTTCGTCTCGTAGCTTCAAATAGTTGGAGGTAATTGATTGATTCGTTCAATTACACTTCAATGTATCACGTCTCAGCTTATGGCACACTGAAAAGCAACTACCATATCGTCGAAACATTGTGAAGAATTTCGTCTTGAATCCGAAAGGATCTGTATTATCACTGAAAGTGATTTTAGCGGGGGTAACCCGGATCAAAAATCAGGTCTCTTCGGGTGCAACGAAAATTAGCGATTGGTTGATTTGGGTGATCACGTGATTCGCGAGGGGGCGTGGGACAGACACTCGAGTAGGAATGGCGTTGTCCGGTGAGACGAATCGTACTGGGGTACAAGTCGTGCAGTTTTTATTTTCCACGTTGCTCCAACGTTGAACGCCAATGTTATCTTTGGCTACTCGAGCAAAAACTGGCACTTCCAATTAATCCGTCGCCGCCTGTTGGTCGAAATTTGCATCGTTTCTCGAGCAACGTTCACAATTTGTCGGACGTAAGCGTTGATAGAACGACTTCGAAATCGGCTGGATTAACGATCCGAGAGCCGACAGGACCAAAGTTTTTTTTACGACCAGGGATGTAAAAGAGGCTCTCCTGTTCGTTACTCCCTTTTGAAAAGCCGACCGGGCAATGGAACTCGTTTACTTACCTCTTACCTGAACAAGAGCTCGGCCACGCAGGGGTCTGGGGGGCAGGGGGGGGAGAGCGCTTTCGTAGAAACGTGGCAAGCCGCGCCGAGTGTGTTTGCGCATTGTGTGTACTTAGCTATCCTGTGCCGCGAAACTGGAATGTTCCAGCCTGACGAGTTTGCCGGACGAACGATCGATTCGGAGGTTTTACCAGAAAAATAACTTTTCCAATAAAGCACGAGCGCTCCTCGACTGAGAGAGCGTTCGAAAAATTTGTCGAAAAGCTACAAACTTTCCGTCGTGGAAATCGTTCAATCGTCGATCTCTACGTGCTTCTCTCTTTGCAATTTTGCATTTTTTTTTTACCGTCGACTCGGCGGAACACCGTGGTCACGTTCGTCAAAGAAGCATCGTCGTTCTCAAAGGAAAATTATCCTTCAAACAACAGAGATTTTCTTCTACCGATCGATCATTTTGGCAGAAAGACGAACGTACAAAAGCTTCAACGTACAATTGCCAAGGGATTCTTCAAACTCGCAGATCTACGATAACGTTGAAAAATTTTCCCTGTTGTATGTACGTGTCCTCGTTACTCTATCTGAGAAGTACCGCGATTTTTAGAAATTTACGCGTCAGCTCGAGACTCTGGAGTTCCAGAGTTCACAGAATTAACAGTCAAAACCGTTTTAACGCGCTATCTCGCCACGGTGATCTCTAAAGTGAATACTCGCTAATGATCAACGATCGACTGTCGTTCGGTTGCCAGCGACCCAAGCTGAAAGACCACGTACGATCAGCGAGACGAGTGGCCGTCCCTCTTAAACAGAGATATAAATATTTCACTCGGGAGCCGTACATCACCACTAATCTGTGTTACACGTCCATTACGAGTCGTCGTTGGCCGTCCAAAAATGGACGAGCCTCGGATTCGCGTAATTCAGCCGGCGCGGATGGAGAGAGACGGAACGGGAGACGGAGGGAGACGGAGGGCTAGGTATACGACGCAAATTAGGCTACCTGAAAACCAAGCGTGCAAGAAGTATCGCTCGCGATTAGCAAGCCGTCTGACCAAATTTAGCGAGCCGCCGAAAGCGCCGCGGGCATATCGCCGCTCGGAATCAGCGGCCATGTCACGACCCTCCCTTCCCCCATCCGCCCTCGGCCCGATGTTCCTGCGCGTTTCCAGGAGAACCGGGGAGCCCCGGTGATCTTTAAACTCGGAATCAGCGGCATTACGGCCGAATTTGGACTTTAAGGCCCGACGTTCGTACGACCGCATTAATGTATTATTCTTGGCACGGCGATCGGGACCCTCCGGACCCTCCTAACGAAGTGCAAGAATCACGAACGCCCCGGAAATTTAGGTTAGGTTCGGCCCGCCGCTTCGGGGGAGAAGAACGCGAATCCACCGCTAATTTGAATGTGAATTTTGAGGTTCGAACGACAGAGATCTGGCAACGGATGGTAGCAATTTTACAAGATTTTGTGTTTCACTTATTAACGTTATTGTACGTCACGCATACGATGCATAGATTATCCTTTACTTATTGGAAAAACGCCAGTAAAAATCTCGACCCACGTAGTGTGTTCGAGAGCGTTTTGTCCCAAAGTTGCAATATTTTTCCAGTTTTGAGTATATTTAAACATCATCAAGCAAAACAGATGATAAATTTACTGCTTCTTATTTCGTTATTTCTTAGTAATTTCTTTGCTCTTATGAGTTTCTACCCTTATTTTAAAATGAAAAGAGACGGTGAACCTCGGTGGACATCGCGAGTTCAAAAGGAAAGCGACGTTCCTTTTGATTATCAAACGCGGAAAAGCAATGCAATGGACACATTTTGCAAAGAATATTCCACCTATTGATATAATAAAATAAAAAAAAAAGAAACCCTCAAAGGAGATGTAAAGTGTGTGCTAAAAGCAATAAACGAAGTGAGTTCAGAATTGTTAACAAACAGAATTTATTACATGTGTCTATGAACAGAATTATCGCACCTGAAATACACGCACAGAAAGAATTTCACAGAAGCACGAACGAAAGGAGCGTGTACAAATGAGCTAGGACACGTTGAATTACGAACGACTAACAAGTATAGAAATTTATGGCGCTAAACTACAATTACCATATTCGTTGCGTAATTTGCGAGCGCCATAAATAATCGAGCGCGATATCAATTACGAGTGAAATTAATCTACGTTCGAGACGAGGAAAGCGCGGCACTAACTCGAATCCGTTTGCATTTGTATTCCGCACGCTCGTCCCAGAGAGAGAGAGAGAGAGAGAGAGAGAGGAAGAAAAAGAAGGGCCTCGCGAGAGAAACTCGCTCGATAAACGGGAGCACGGTGTAGACGAAAGTATCGTACGAATACCGGCGCGTTTGTATTAAGTACTTTGAATCCACCGTTGAAACGCACCCTGGAATTATACTGTTAAGGACGCGCATCGAAGCACGATGCGCCGAGCTCCTTGCTTCCGGATGTCGTGCCTCACCGTGCAAATTACAGGGTGCGAGAAAAAAATTGGGGAATCGAGGAACTGGCCGAAAATCAATTTTGATGGACGATCGCCGCTCTACGTGCGGCGTTACGTACGATCGGTAGCAGAGGATCGTTGAAGTAATTAACCCCCGATGATCAATTTCCAGAGCACGCGCCGCGCGCCCCGTTAATTAACGACGTTAATTGCGATCTTTCGTAGTGGTGATATAAAAAGTCGCGCGATTATCTATCACCTAACGTTTGGTCTTGGACACGCTTGAACACACTCCGAAGGTAGCTGCGACGATCTCGCAAATTTTGGAACGTGTCCTGTCCCTTCTAAATTCTTTTATTAAATATAAATTACAGTATTATATATTTATCGTACATGTCATAACAAGAGGTGCTTATTGCCTATTTTGCGAGTTACAAATTCCACAAAGGAAGGAAATTGAAGATCCTCGGTGCTTGATAGTGAAATCATGGAACATCTCATCTACGCATGTCGTGTCGTAAAACATCGATTTTATTCCACTATGAAAATGTTATTTAAATTTATGCTATTGGCTGGCTCCCGGTGGCAGGGGAATTATTCTCAAATTCTCATTCGAATTTAACGACCAGCGAGGGAATCTTTCCCCGTACGATTTGATAGCCTGAAATAATCGACGTTTCATTGAAATATCCCCGACCTTCGGAGGAAAATAGTAAATCTCCGTTAGAGATCCGGGTAATTGTCCCCCCGACGATCGATTTCCGTCTCCGCGCCCCGAAAGAAACATTAACAAGACAGAGAAGTTGGCAACAAAATTCGCTGTTTATTGGACGCTCGAAACGATTTGGTCGGTGTATTTGGCTCGATCGATCGAGCCAGTGTCCGGTGGCGTTTCTATTAAATTGCACTTGCACAATTTCCGCGTTTAGCAGCTCGAGAAAGCGTAGACTTTGTTAGACCCGTTTGTAGGTTGTCCTCGTGCCCCCGAGGTTGCAAGGAACGACTCTGACTCGGGCAGATTCTTGCGCCGCAGGGTGTCGCACGCCACAGGGTATCGGCGTTGATTAAATCTACCGAAACAAGGTGCTACCAAATCTTTCCCGGAACGGATGGCTTTGAAAAAAAATTGAGTTGAACTAAAGAAGCCCGACTCGAGTAACTTCAAATTCCAAATCTCCAATGACGCAGTGATTAGCGATTAAATGCTAAAATTCCCAGTAAAAAGGTAGAAAATGTGATTTGTCTCGCTTTCGTTTCGTTACATAACGCCTCCGAACGCCTAGAAATCGCAATCTGGCACGTTTCGATTGTCATCAACCGGACGAAAGAAACCCAGATACCAGGTATCATTTGCATCCTATCATTGGACACACAAGCGCAATTGCCGCTTTCGACCGTAAAGAACGACGGAGCACTTCTCGGGGACGTTTCAATTTGTGATGGAAAGGGACAAGCGGGCTCGGAAGGAAACGCGTGGGTTCGGAAAGACGATAAAAGTACGGTACTCTTACGTTTGATTGACGCCGCCGCGACGTAGATTTCCTAACCGAAAATCGATTTCACCGAGGAAAATTAATGCCTTCTAACGTTGCCGTTTCGAAATCACCCACGTCCGAAAGTCCCTTCTTTCGCTTTCGATCGCGATTTTTACCGACGTCGCACTTCATCGATTAATTACGCCTCGCTACGCCATCGATTATGTTTACGTCAGCCCGAACTCAACTACCGTACCGTGCAACTTTTTCGTTCCACACAGGATTATTGCGATTTTTGTACAAAGACGCGAGTACGCAGACATGTAAAAGACGATTTATAAATCAGCGCGATATTTGAATTTATTCCAATAGTTTCAAGAAAAATTAGAAGATACAAGTATTTTAAAATACAAAACAATAGCGAAACGAATTGCAAAAATTTAATATCTGCCAAGGATTAAAAACTTTTGATTGTTACCTTAGTAAAAAATCATGTAATGTAAAATCATTTTTAAACAGAGAGAATTAAATATATCCATTTCTGTTCTGTTTTCGTCGGAGTATTGCGGCAACGTAGCATGTTACCTTTTCGTGGCACGTAAAAAACACACATCGTCAACAGTTTTAGACGTTGCATTAAATCGAGTAACTTGATTTCTAGAAAAAAAAAAAAAACGTGCACGATGTCCACGGAGACCAAAAATGGAACCCAATTTAGAAGAATGACTATCGAAAGTTTGCCAGTGGACGGTAGCAAACGCCATTTTACCAACAAAGTTTCGTTAGAAGTTCGCCGAGCTTCATAAAAATGACGCCACGTTTAAATCGGATGAAATTTGCTTTTAAGAAGAGCCTGACCCTTTAAACTCGACACGACAAGATTCAAAATTAGTCGTCACTCGATTTTGTCCTTTCATTTATTCCGTTCAAAAATGTAAGAAACCTGGAGGAAAGAATTTTTCCAACAAAGTTTCGTTAAAAGCGAGAAACGACACCGCGCGTTTTACTTTTAGGTAAAGCAATTTTGGAAAGAGCGTGAATTTATCAAAATTGTCGTTGAATGTTCAAATTCCCTTGCGATTCGACTCTTTTTCCTTGCAAAAAAATTTTTAATCAACCACCACGGCAGAATACTTGCCATATGAATTTTGCCCAGTTCACAGAAAAACCTCGGTTCGATGTCTTCGCAAATAATGGGAATGGAATTACTGTTTGTCATTTATTAATATTTCCTCTGAATCGTCGCACGGGACATTTGCAAAAGGAAACTGACGAACGAAAGACATTTGCATTCCGTTTCGTCTATCGTTCGTCAAATTGGGACGGCTATTTCGGTTTTGTAAAAAAGTCCGGGGCATTTACTCATTGCCATCTTATTTCTCTTTCTTGCTCGGCCAAAGGCGCCTAGGGAAATGAACGTAAAAAGTTGTTGATGAAAACCAATTTGACAAACAGAGTAATTTCCCGCCATTTACACAGCACGCGCAGAGAGTCGAAGCTTTTTAGGAAAAAGGTCGTTCGACTCCTTCGCCAACTGCTCAACTTAATTCCTCTTCCTCAAAACAGATCTTCGCAGAAATTTGTCGCGAACGTTGTTACTGTTAATTTTTCCCAAACAAATTTGAACAAATCTCCCGTTAATTTACACATCGTCGAACAACGAAACAGGAACGAGCTTGTTTGTCGATTAATAAATGCAGACCCATTGGAAACTTGTGTTCACGAGGAGAGCGAGACGCAAGAAATCCTGCAAGAGACATCTAAGGTAACGTCGGAGACGAATATTCCACGAAAGTTCAGAGATGACAAATTAGTTCAAGTCATTACTGTGGGATTAGCTACGATGCGACAAGAATTTGGAAATATACAATCAAGAAGTGAAGAGACAGAGATGTTGACCAAAAACAAGTGAGCCCGACGCAAAAAACGTGGAACGTTTCAGCGATAGCAGACTGTTTGGCCGAATTTAAAGGAGAATTCGATAGTTATGATAGGTGGGAAAAACAGCTAAAATTACTCAAAGAAACGTATCAGTTAGACTAGCAATTTTAAAATTAAAAGGTAAAGCTGTAGAATGGTTCCATTCAAAACCAGATCATGTTGCCATGTCAATAGACACGTTGCTAAGAGAGTCGCAGAGCATGTATCCACATTATCCAAATACAATTCTTACGCGTAAAAAATTCGAATCACGTGTGTGGAATACTACATAAAATTGGGCGTCGGGGAGGAGGGGACACCCGGTTCCGAACGCCGCGATTAAAAACCAGTCAAAAGCAGATACCGTAAATAGCGATGTAACGTTTCTCCACGCGGAAAATCTCTCCCTCTTTCTGCGACAGAGCTGAAATCAAGGGGATGAAGGATAGGGAAGGAGTGCCGGTTCAGTGGTATAAAAGCATCCGTCCATGCTCATCATCATCCTCATTAGCCTTCCTTCCTGCTAGAACTTGTATTTGCACACCGGAGCAAGCAGTTTAAAGTACGATGACAGATCGAAGGGGGGCTGAAATTTCACACGAAGTTGAAAGTTACAAACGTTATCTAATCCTCGCTCGGCGCCGTATCGTCAATCCTTCGGCTCGACAAATTTTAGGGAACCATACCCTAGGGAAATTCTTTAGATAAATTTCATTATCGCGGTGGAAGTTATCTGCTCGAGAGGCATTGGAGCGTCTTCAACTCGTTGAAAGTCGCGCTGGTCAGTTAGAGAAAGAGAAAAAAAGAAATATCGACGTGACCCGGAGTGGGGCAACCGGAGCACCGGCTGTGCTAATATTTGGCAGACACCTCGAGCCCACCCTAAAGATAACTGCAATAATCTCGCAGGTTTTCAAACGTCTCTTGTTCTCTCGCGAGAATTGGGACGTGCAAGGTGCACGCGATGAATTAAAGTTTCACTTTCGAGTAGAAAGTTGTTCGATACTCGAGTGCGAACTGAAAACAGAAAATATGAAAAAAGGTTGACGCGTAGCTTTGTAAGTTGTGAATGTCACCGAATGCTAATACACGAGGAAATTATCGGAATTTCTTCGTGACTCCGTGCAGTTTGATGCAGCCTGAAACAATACGCACCGTCGTATTTCGCTTCACCGAAACGTTCTCGATCTTCGAGGAATAATAAATCTCCATTAGAGGCCACCGAAGAATCGTCGAAAGTTCATCGACCTCGCTGGTCCCGGCATTCTCGACGGACGTCTGGACTAACGAGCTAGATGCGAAATTCATTCCAATCCAGATATCATCTGGCTTCATTTCTGGATCGGTGGAATGGCCCGATCGTACGGCAAAATACCGATTATTTACGACTCCTCGATGGAAATGCTCGAGAGGTTGCGCACACTGATTCTTGGTACCGTGTCGTTCTTCCGAAGTGAAGATTTTTATTTCAGACTAGAGATCGTTCTCGTTGAAAGAAAAGAAAATTTGCACGAATTTTGTACGAATTTAGATTCGTGTTCTCGAGATGCATTAAAATTTTAAAAATGTAGAAAATGTTCTACATTTAACAGTAACTTGACGTTGTTGAATATCCTACTGCGAAAATAACATTTATTTTACTAAATAAATATATCTATCAGTTATAAATATATTAAATACATATTTTTATTATAATTACAAATCTCGTAAATCTATCATTGATTCTAAAAGTATTTTCATTCGTAAATACCTTTACAGGTATTTTATTTACGTTTATATATATTTTGGCATCTTTTTTGATTTGCATCCTTTCGAATTTCTACCAAACCTAACCTAAACCACCCAAAGTTTTATAACCTATAAACGACGATATACACGTATTGGCGCGAACGCTTTAAATCTCCTCGCCGATTGTCGATGACCTTTCCCCGAACATCCGATCGATTTATCATCATTGGCGGTGAGCCACGCATACCCGGCTAATTGCAGGCTGGCTGGCTTCCGAAATGTTGGAATTAATAAGCGACGCGGCGCGATATTTATTAGTCGAAAGTCGCGCGAAACACAGGGACGAGCGATCGTTACGGATCGGAGCAGGGTGTTCGAGGCCCGACCACGCGGCAAGTGGCGATGGCAACACGGCCGTTGTATTACGTATGCTCGATCTGAATTATGAAAGCAATTAATACGGACCGGTAGCCGATACACGAGGCACCGGCACGTCGTCGTAGATCGGCGCAAGCCTTGTTTCCCGCCAAATGGTACACGCGACCAGCGACCAGCGACCAGCCGCGTGTGCGTTACACCGTGTGGCGAATTCTCGATGGATAGACTGCCCGAGCTACGGTTTCCTCGTAGTCGATGTCGTTTCGCCGTCGTAAAGAAGAGAACGCTGTCCGCGACGATATTTATGAAGAGGGCTGCAGCGTTAACAGCCCCTGCTCGAAGCCGCCCGTTACTCCTAGCACGCGATCAACGGAGCCGAGATCTCGGATTCACATCGGCATTTTTCGTTTCGAACGCGAGGGAACAACAGTTATTTCTCCAACGGGAAATCTTCCACCAACGGATAAACATTATATCAAAAATAGTGATTAAAGTATTATATAATTGATGATATTTACGGGTGATTGCGACTGTGCTCTATTGCGATGAAAATATTTGTTGGCTACCAGTGACCAATCGATCAAATATTTTTGGTTACTTTCGACTAATATTTTCGACTCTTTGATAAAAGTCTCCGTTGATAATAATAAAATAGTCCAAAGTAATCGTACCATGGAGACTTGTTATTAACGACCAAAAGACATTTGAAACGTTCAAAATCGTAATAGAGTTCATTAACGACATGTACTTTTCATCTATTTTTTTTAATGTAGATGACGTAATTTTATGTTCCATCTGAAATATGCAAGTAACTCGAGATTGCACGGCTCGCTAAAAATTTAATAACAGTCGACGCTTCATTTCGCTGCCAGGCTGGTCTCTTTTCACGAATGAAAAAAGGAAGAGAAAAGATTCTTTCACAAAGTATCCGATAAATTAATTCCACGATACACCAGCGATCGGTCGAATTAACATAGGCTTTCTCTAGGCCTGTGTTTAAGCACGCGCAAGATAATCGACAGAGGATGGCGGACGGACGTCCCGCTGGCCTGTCGCCTGTCGAAATTGAGCGTCATTCTATTTCAGATTAAATCGGCCGAACTGGCTCTCTCGAACGTGAAAGAATTAATATTATAAAATTAATACCACGATCGAACCTGGATGTGTCGCGAGGTTCCCCCCGATCGCGTCGTAACACCCCGTTGATCGTGGTAAACGGCCAGCACGCGCTCAACGCCCACGTAAAACGGCGGAGGGACGTTACGCTGCACCTTAAATTAAATCGAGAGCCTGTGGCGTTACGGTGGCGCAATATCATCCGCCGCGCGCGAGTCTCTCGTAAACTATTATCGCCGTGGACAAAGTGATATCGAAACGACCGGAGGCTAGCTTCCGGTTAAATCTCCATTCCATTCTCCAGTCCATGTAGCAATTATTACCAAACATTTGTATCTTTTCAAGTTGCGTATGAAAATTTTATTTTTATGAAATTTCAGTCAATGTTCGAACTAAGCCAAGTTTCCTCATAAATTCAGATTTACGGAATTTCGTGGTATTTCGTCTGTTGAAGTGAAATTTCATTCAACGTTCGATTGACTGAGTTTCCGTCAATTAAATTCATTTATGAATTAATGAAAAAATGGACTGTAACGAGTTCAGATTTAGGTAATTCGATTGCATTTTGTTTCAACGATGTACTTACAACAGAGGACGCGAAATGTGCAACTATTGTAATATTATATCGTCGAAACGAGGTCTTCTACGAAACGCAATAGATTCGACCGATTTCGCAAATTCTCGATGAACCTCGCAGTGTCTTGTCGAGTTGTATACAGGGTGATTCACGCAAAATGTGACTGGACCATATACTCTGTCACCATAAATTGAAAGAATACTCTCTCGATTCGTGATGAATCCATCCAATTAAGATGACCTCAAAAAAAAAAAAAAAAATAAAGATGGCCTTGACAAAAAATTGATACGCCATACTCTGCCCCTCTTAAAACCATACAATTTTCGTATCAAACGATTTTTCGTTATCTCACGCACAATTTAAAAGTTATCTCATGTGTGCGAGTTACGCGAGTCACCCGGTACAAACGCAACTGCAACTGTCACTTTTAATTAATCGTTTATCGGACAGCTCCTGTTTTGTCAAACGGAATTTCTAATCTACGGCGGGGAATGTTAATTATGAGTTCCCGCGCACTAGAACGTTAACCATTATTGTTGTTTGAGGGCACGTTGTTGCAATTAATGTAATAAAATTCTATATATATATATATCGTGACGTGATTACGCGATGTCATGTCCTTAAGAGACAAACTATTCCGTTCTTACTTGCATCCACGAATTCATTTGTGTGGAAGGAGATATCATCGTCACTTTTACCTGCTTTCTTAAATTATGAATATAATTATTAAATTCGAGCTTGTGTCTTATCCGTTCAATCTAAACAATTTCTTCGGTATTTTAATTTTCAAACAATTTCAATGTTCGTACGTTCCACACGACGTCCAACCTGTCACACACTTGCCAACACAACAGACTAAAGAACGTAATAAAGAACGTCTCTTCGTCAGACGTCTTTTCGAACGCCGTAAGGGTGAAACCGTCGCTGCCTCTGCACACTCAGAAATTCCGAAATTTCCGAGTTTCTGCGACGTTGCGCGCGATATCGCAATCTCCGGTGGAAACCGGTGGAACGGTCTCGGCCGACGAGGGACACGGGGGCCAATCGATAAGGTTTCTGTCGTCCGCGGTAACCACAAATCAACGGTGGTCGCTGAGGGCCTGCTTCAACCGTGCTCCGTAAGGGCCATTAAAGCAACGTTCACCATAAAATATTTTATCCGGTTTGCGGATCGATTTGAAATCCGTAGAGCGCCTCTCTCTCTCTCTCTCTCTCTCTCTGTGGCTTCTCTCGTATCTCGGCCCCGTTGTTGCCCCGTTGTTCCCCCAAGGAGCCAAGGAGATCCGCTGGCGGCCAGCCTTTTTCGGCGCACCAAATTCATAAATAATGGCTCAAGACCCCCACCCACCCCCCCCCCTACAGCTCGTGTATCACCGCTTGAATTTGTAGTCTTTAAACCTTTTAAGGTTTTTGCGATCGGGGTGGCGTGCCCCAGCTCCTTATGATCGCCTCTCCGAGACGAGGGTACGCCACCTCCGCCTCGAGCCCGATCCCGATCCCGATCCCGATCCCGATCCTCCGTGGCCGACTAGAAGATGTCGAGACGCGATTCGGCCGATCAGTGACCCCCCCGTTTGCGAACGCGTTCGACGACGCTTCTTGCCGCGAAACGTCCGCGAACTCGAAGGCCTCTCCTTCGAACCGAGTGTTGCAAAGTGGTTAACACTTTCCTGACGGATATTTCTGATTGGAATTTCTGTTAAGCGAATTTCTGGTCACTGCGTTTTCGAGTTCTTTCCGAACTGACGTCGTTGAACATTCGGTATCATGGTCGAGTATATTGAAATTTTTCCTACCTCCTCGTCAGTAACCACACTTTGTACCCAAACTTTGTTTTGTACAAACGAAACTCTACTATATTTGCTACTTGTACAAAGATACTATATTTGTGTACAAGTTTTACAGGGTTTTGAATTAAAGTATCCTCGAATTTTAGCAATCTCCCGCAGTGGATCATCGTTTTCGCGTCTTTCTTCTAACGCAGTCTCAGAGTCTCCCTTAAACACTAAAACGATCTCTGCAATTAGTTTTTCTGTCTAAAACTGTAGAAACCGAACGACTTCAAACTTTTGCAAAAGCTTGCCATTTCCTTCTTTCTCCCGGTGTGTGTACGCTCGATCGAAAAGAAGCACGGCGTGTAATCGGATTCGACGTGCGTTCTGTCAAACGGCAGTTGCGCTACGCTTATACATAACGACCGACGACGTTCTCTTCTTCTTCCGTCGAAAGGAATCAAAGCGCCACGCTCGAATTGCTATCAGTTTTCAATCGGTGACGAGACTTTCTAACATTCTCCGCCCGTGTTACCTTAAGCCCGAATAATTTTTCTCGCGCGGCGCGACATGCTGCGTGGAACCTAAGTGGACGCAGGAGATGTAACGGTAGTGGTCGACAAAGCTGACAGCTATTTCTTTCGGAGCCCCGTTCCCCTTTCTCCTCCCAACGCGTTCTATATTCTATTTCAAACAAGAACCGCGTCGAAACCGCGCACGCCACATGGAGAGTAAAAAAAGTCGTTGAAAAAAACGTGAATCTTCCGCTATTCATCGGAGCGGTTTCTTTCTCTTTTCTTTTTTTTTTTTTCTCTCTCTTAACAGTTTCAATTCAACGATTCGTTTTGGTTACGTCAGGCTAACCTAAACCTACGCTCGACAAATTCGGCGCCATTATCAGAAACACGACGGTGGTAATTCACGAAATTCGTTTGTCCCATTTAGATTGAGAATTATTTTATCCACCAAGTATCCTTTTACACTCTCGAATTTTCCATAAATGCGCGGGAATCCGTGAATTCTCTTTGTTCTTTTTCCTCGTAATTGCTCGTGACACGTATAAAGAATGCCTAAGAAGAGTACGAAGAATCCCCAAAGTTTGAAGGCAGGAAAGCTTGAAAATGATTTCGAAGCTCGAGCTAGAGGTAAGCGCGCGAGCTTTCGTCGTAGGCAGGGTTTGTTCGTCCGAAAGCTGTCGCTGGGTTCTTCTCGGGCCAGGGTGCCGCTCGCTCGGTAATCCTATACGTCTTGAGAAACTGGTTTCCGCACGACGTGTTGCGGGTAGCGCGCAAAACAAATTAATAACAAGAACATCATAACCGCGGCCCCAAGGCTGTCGCGAGCCGCAGCTGCTACACCGGGTGATCCATGGCCATTGTTGTTGCAACCGAAAGAAAAGCTTACGAGTTGTTGCTGCTGCTGCTGCTGCTGCTGCTGCTGTTGCACCACTACCGCCGAGCTTGTTACGATCTCCCGTGCGGATATACAAGAGGCGCGCGCTTAATCTCTCCCGGCGTGGTCGTGTTACCGTTTGATAAGGCCAAGTTCCGCGATTGTGCCGCGAAAATTGCAACGCCGAAGGTTTCAGGATCGCTTGCTGCCGATCTGTTTCTCGGCTCGGTTCACCTGGCACATTGCCCCGGAAAATGTAGAGAAAATGGAAATTGGTTAAAACTTTTCTGTAATTAATTTTTTATTTTATTAATCAAATTCTTCTTTGGGCTTTATAACGTCCCTAATTATTAATTTATTTAAAGTATCATAGACAATTTCAGTGCAAAATACAATGTCGGACGTTACAATATCTATTAACTAATACTCTGCAAAAGAACATCACAGTGTCTTGGATGAACGTCATAGAAATAAAATCGTCAGTTTACAACATTATATATCCCAAATTTCTGGCAATTTTAATAAATTAATAGGTATTCTGCAAAAAAAAAAAAAAGAAACAGTATTCTGCATAAAAAAAAAAAACAAGAAAACTAAAAGAAGAAGAAAGAAAACAAAAATAGAGATAATAAAAAACACTAATGAGTATCGACGGAAATGCTCGGACATGGTCAAATTATTCTTGCTTGGTGTCTGAAAGAAGTTGCATCTTGCACGATGAATCAGTAGAAAAATTGCTCAAAGGTTTGAAACATTTTGATAAAAGAGAAATTAAGCTCGACTTTACATTCTTCTATCCTTTTAATTGTCTGTGTTTTATTTTTATTCAAAATTCAATCTAGATTTAATCTAAATTCAAAATTTAACGTAAACTACCAATCGCTGCAATCGAAAAATAATGCAGTTCCATTCCTTCTCCATTTTTATCTCGCGCCGTGCATCTCGGGACGAGGAGGATTCTTGATGGAGCCGGGCTGGAATTTTAATTACGATTCGCGTATTCGGTCAAATCATCGACTCGACGATACTTTGTTATCTAGCTGAAGAATCGATCGTATAGCGTTTAAAGGGTGCCGACAAAAGCGCTAATCACGGGGTGCGCGCTGCTTCCAAGGGGCGATTCCTCTCTCACATGGGATGCAATCTGTGGCTGTCGATGCTCGAAGGTTGGCAGCGTTGTCGACGATGGCGAGTCAGAACGATCTGCGGAACAATGGCTGAGTCACGCGATATCGTGTCTGATTGATGCGCAGAAACAGGAATTATTAACCCATTAAGGGCCAACGAGTTGAGTTGACGCAGTATTTTTCTTCGTTCAATCGGCATCATCGTCGTCGCGTCAAAGCTTTCAACGTTATTTCATTGCCAAATACAAAACCACAATGTTACAAATACGATAATTTCTTCGAATTGAATTAAACTTAAATGAAAGAAACGGCGGCAGGAAGAATTATTAAACAAAACAGGAAAAACGATCGAATTATTAAGATTTTAGAATTCTTTTTTACAGTCGCGATATAGTTGAAAAACTAACGTAATGAAACGAACCAGTTAAGGATTCGCAGTCGCGAATCGTGTATTTTCGGTCTTGGCCGAATTTATGATTGGCACTCTCTTCGTAACGATCGCGCTTATGACTTCTTAAATCATTCGTCGCGTTCTTGTTTCAGCTTACCTACGGAAGCTGCATTTTATAGCCGTTGTTCAGTTTATCGCCTTTCGTCGCGTCTCGCGAACCGAGCGATCGCATCCTTTCGTTTTTTCTTTCTTTCTTTTTTTTTTTTTCGGGGTGAATCGATCGTTATTAGGAAACGCGCGTGAAAGCATCACCGAGGATTGCAACGATCGAATAAATCTCGTTTGCGAGAGACGTTTCCGAGCGAAGCAGGAAGAGCTGCACGAATTTTTTACGTAGATGGTCCGAGGGGTCGTTCGGTTGAACTGCGCTTACGCATGCAGCAGACAAAGCTCGAGTTCTCGTTTCAACGATGTGTTGTCCGCGATAGTTACGGGAAAAATTTTGATCTGTAGCTTAAACTTTGTTGTCTTTCGTCCTAACAATTGATTCTGTCAATAAAAAGAAGAAAAGAAAAAAAAAACTGCACGACTTGTACCCCAGTACGATTCGTCTCACTGAAAGGCACGGAAGCAAAGAAAATGGTCTACGCCACGCCCTCTCGCGAATCACGTGACCCAAAGCAACCAATCGCTAATTTTCGTTGCACCTGAAGAGCCCCGCTGAAATCACTTTCAGCGACGAAAAGCGAATACACGCGTTAATTTCCGTCGCTCGAGGAACACGGGAACACTGTCTGTTAATATCTCACAACCCTTGCCGGAACACGAGTTCAAGGAAGAAGGACGAAGAGAAAGAGCGAAGGAGAGGCGTGCGTGCCAGTTGGAAACGAACAGTTCTCGCTGGATATTTGCATGCGACACGATGCCAGAATGCGGCACTTCTCGCTGCTCGACACCGATTCCCTCTCCTCCGTCGCTTCTCCTTTTTTTACGCGCGGTTTAGTTATCGCAGGCGCAGCCGAACCGGCCTGAACCGGGGAATCCTTTTTTTTAAAGCGATTTTTCGACGGCCACGGACCGGATTCCAGCAAGGTCGAGCGCGCTTATGAAAATATCGACGACAGAGCCGGGGCTACGGATCGGGGCTAACGGACGCGGAACGATCATCCCCGACGAGCAGCTTCGTTAATTATTCTAATTAGAGGCGAGACCGGCTGGCCTTTCGGTCGATCGATCGACGACGTCGTGGGTGCTCGGATCGAAACGTTCGCACGAGGGGACGGACAACGATCGTCGACATGGGATCATCGGTATCGGAAGGCGCGTGTTCGTCTCCTTTGTTACGAGCAGGCTGCCGATTTTTATGCCAAGTAGCTAAGCGAATAGATAAAATTGTAAAAAGAATAGAAATTATTATTGCGTGAGAAATAAAATTCAGAAATTAATAATTTCGCCTTGGGGAGACTGACTGCGACCTTTAGAGAGGTATTACAATTTAAGACTGGAACTACGAAATATGTCGAAACGATCAATTTTATAATTTTGCAGATTTTTTAAAGATTCGACTTTTCCAAATATATACGAACAAAAGTTTGTGCTCTTTTTCCATTTCTTGCGTCTTGACTTCTTTGACTCGACTTTTGCGCTTCGATCCTTGGTAGTTCTAGCGTTGAGAAGAATTTCGCTGCCACGAGCCTCGAGATTGCGTCAACCGCGCGAGGAAGGCTGCATCGAAAGACGCCGAGAGCGCGATAATTGAAGTAAGAAATGAAGCGAGCACTTTTCTTATCGATGTTGCGCACCATATATCGGAAGCTCTCGAGTACATAGCGCGAGTGATAATATCGAGGCGTCTCGGCTCGTATCGAATTTCTCCGGAGGTAATGCGCGGTAGATCGTTCGGCCAGATCTTTCGCGATCTTTCCCTGGGTTCCCGAGATTCAGGCAAGAAACAAGAGAAACGAAACGGCCAGAGGGTAGAATAGAAGAAGAAGAAGAAGAAGAAGAAGAAGAAGAAGAAGGAGCATTATGGCGTACGTGGCGATTCAACCGCGATAACTTTAACGCACGTGGAATGTCGGACTCGCCGAGTGGGCAATTATAACTTCGCGTCTCGATCTCGGGGCCTTTCGATGCACTCCGCTGGGGAGGACGAAGACGAACGAAGACGAACAGAGAAAGAGAGAGAGAGAGAGAAAGAAAAAGAAAGATGTTTTTACGAGAACGACAGCAGATAGGTAGTGAGTGTTCACGACGATTAATGGTTGTTCGCCGCGCGTTTCCGATATCGAAGCTTCGACAAAAGCTGTATTTCTACCGGGTGTCTGCTGGTCTTGGACGGATAGCCAAGCCTTTCGGCGGTTCGTTAGGAAACATTTACGGTTCGATGACGCGGTAAATTTTTCCAACTGCGAGAGCGCACCCAGGCTGAAATAATCTCTTAATTAAAATTAAATACCTCGGGCTGGAACTGCTTCCCATTGCGCGTTGTAATGCGCCGATTTCTATTCCCGATGGATCACGAAGATCGAGTCGAATTAATATTTGATCCTTTGTCGTTGATATTCCATTTGTTTTGCTCGTTAATTGTTTACACCGATTAAAAATCATGGAATTAATCGTCACCAGCGAATAAGGATAGCAAATAATTGTTGTTGAATTTGGCGAAATATTCTTTTACTTTAGATAACGAAATACAATGGTTTCAAAAAATCCACTTGCGGACTTTAAGTTGGCAACTGGAACATATACATAAAACAACGTGCCATTGCCACTTTGGTGGAACAGAATTTCACATTTGCTTCTCGATAGAATGTTCTCTATTTCTCTGGAATTTAAATATCTCATTGGGACTGTTTGTGAAATACTCACTGTAGAATTTTTATTGGAAATATGTACCTATAAATATGATTCTTACGCGTTGCGAATAAAGGAATTGCGAAACTAGTTTTCTGATATCTCTATTTAACGTTAGCAGTATCAACGTTTCAATATTCTATGAATCAATACTGCGTTAACGAATTTTTTCTCAGCGTGCTTTCACTCGCAATAAGATAACACAGAATCGGATGGAAAGTATTTGCACAAACGACGTTCCACAGTGTCTATGCTTCGTTCGAAAATAATTTCCAAAAGCTAATTTATCTGACGTAATTGATTGTCTCTCGCGACATCACGCGAAAAAGGATCATAATTAAGAGTGCAAGGAGAGGAAAGTGTAGGAAAATATCTACAATTTAGAAGATACGTGTAATATATCTACAAAAGTCAATTAGACGTGTCAAAGGAATCAATTAAGAATCTACTTGTCTGTACCATAGATGACTTTTGTCATGAGAATACCTAAATTTTAAACCTAAATTAAGTTTAACATAAATTACCAAGTCTACACTCTGATTATACACATGGAAAAATTTGCAAGAAGAAAATTACTCCTACAATGATATTTCAAACTATATGGTTTGCGTCAACTACAACCTAACCTAAATCGAGAAGAGAATCATTCTAAAATTCAACGCGTTTAATTCAATCTTCTGTCCCGTCTCCGGACCACTTTAATTCGCTCTCGCGAGTCAGCCGATCATTTGTACCTGTCTCTAACAAAAGCGCGATGTAACGGTGAATCAACGGCGTTGATCTGCCAGCTGGAAGTATCGCCCGTGCAGAAAAGAGGGTGCTGCGCGAGCGCGCGATCGGGATCCATTAGCAGACGGAGATAGCAAGGACGTGGAAGGAGGCACTGACCGAAATGAGAGTCGGGTCGGAACCTTTTGCTCGTGGTCGTTCGATAAAGTCCCGCTGCAGGGAGGTCCTGCGCGATCGCCGAGGTTGCCATTAATGTTCTATCTGTGTCGAGGAAGAGCTTCTAAATTCGTCTTAAACACTTGGAAATACGATCCTTCGGTCCAAGGATAAGCCTCCTGGCCGCGAATCGAGCGTCGTTCCTTGCTTGGACTCGTTCTCCCGAGAATCTTTTGAAATTTTTCTTTTTTCACCACGCGTAATCTCTTGCGTGGTGGGAAGGATTTTCGTTTCACGTTGTAAATTAGTCGTTGAGGATTCTTTTTTTTTTTCTTTCTTTTTTCTTGAGTTTTAGTTCTTCGAAAAGGAAGATTTGATTTTATTGGATCGTTCGAGGAATCTGTAGAGAAACGAATTTTTTTCTGAAATTAGCGTTATGTCGAATACTAATTTACGTGACTGTGGATTTTTATGAAAATTTATATTTTAGAACCAGGCAGATTATACTTATGCTGCCGTTTCTGAACAATATTCGATTATCCATGAGCTGTCTAACTTCTCGTGGTCGCAGATTTTCTTTTTTTTTTTTCTTCTTTTTCTTTAAATAGTAATTTTTTTCAAGCTTTCATTAGTTTCGTAACATCAAAGAAACTTCTAGAAACTACAATATACGTTGCGATAGTGCTGTTAGATTATCGACATATTATCCATTGCTACTTAATTTCCACATTTGTTTCATTTATTTAATACCGATCTGACTAATTTGGTGCATCGACGTTCGATGCTGCTAACAGCGCGGTGTATTTCTCCGATACACGCGAAACTGAGAGAACGAAGAGATCCGCTAAAGAGCATCGGGAAATATAAGGCGCGTACGGGCTTTCTCGCGGGTAATAACTTAAAATTTGAATAAAATATTGCGGCCGAGAGAAGCTGTCGGACAGGCTGCGCTCCGTATACTTAGCAGCAAAGATTTATCACCGGTGCGCTGTCTTAAATTTTGCGGCCGGTACACGGAATAACATCAACGTTCGGGCAATTATTTACCTGTCGCGATATTATTTTTTATCGATTATTAAATTATTAAGCGTATGAATATCACGCGGCAATCGTACGTGAGCGCGAGTACGAACGAACGAACGAACGGAAGACGCGAACGCAAACTTTCGCAAATTTTTCGCAAATAACGAGATAAATTGAAATGCGACGAGTAGAATCGCTACACACGTAGTGTATAAAGCAAATTTCACTTTTCCATAAAAGAAGCAAAAGAAAAATTCGCAACGACAGACGATTTCTACGACTAAATCGGTGAAATTTGAAATCACGTGGAAAACACGAGATATTTACTGCAAACGTTTGATAAATTTTTCTATTTGTTACTGATTGCAACTTCCATCTATATTTTTTGATTCTGGCCTCAGACCTAACTATAGTAAAATTATGACGATCGGGTCTCGACACACGCGTGTGATGTAAAACGTTTCCACAAGTGCTCGAATATTTTCGCGACTATGGCTCACCAGGATCGTAGACGACAGATAACAGAAGGAATGCGACTTGTACGTGGCTCCGCGGTTTCCACAATCGAGAGAGGCAGTGTAGGTGGCAGAGCACAGAGAAAGTGCAATAAATTACTCCGCTAATCCGACAGGGGGATGGTCGCGCTCGTCCCGATGGGTGGGATGAAATTTAATGTAACCAAAGTTTGTGGGCAGATAAGTGAATGGTTAATATAAATGTTAATGCCGTGTGTAGACACCTGAGAGAATGGGCCATTGATCGATGTAGAACAATCGCGGGCCAACCGTGTGCGCTTCTAACAAGATAGAATTTTAACGGGGAGACTCTTCGTCCGTGTCGCTTTCGATGAAATTGCGATCGAGAAGAGATAATCGAATTTCGCTAACACCTGCGACGCTGCCCGGGGAACTTGGGAATAGAAACCTCGGTGTCGGAGATTCTACAGACGGAATCTTCGAACGATATCTTCGAACTTTACGTCGCGCGTTATCTGCTAGAGATGCGTTCGGTTTACCCGTGTTCCTCCGAGTCACTGGTCGGAGTTATTGGAAAGTTGTAGCTCCTTCCTCTGAGTCCCACTCGACTGTCATTAATTAATTTGTCTTCATTTGTGTTTCACTGAGAGATACTATTGTACACGTGTTAAATGTTATCAGTCGTTCTCTCGTAGATATTTATTTGTTACAGGTACAATCTTGGCGATAAGGAAATAACTATTTTTCGAGCTGTTCGTGCCGTTAATTCCTTGGACATTTCATATTAAATTGCCTGTATTGTGTATTTATGAGAAATACATAAAATGACCAAAGTGGATGTTACATTAATTTGTCTTCGTGTCTCACTGAGAGATACTATTGTACAAAGTACACGTGTTAAATGTTATCAGTCGTCGTCTCATAGATACTTGTTTGTTACAAGTACAATCTTGGCGATAAGGAAATAACTATTTTTCGAGTCGTTCGTGCCGTCGATTCCTTCGGACATTTCGTGTCGATTAAATATTAAATATTTAAGTATTATGTATTTATGAGAAATAACCAAATGGATGTTACATTCGTAAAAAAGTGTAAATTCGCAACTGTAAAAAGACACAATTTGTACAAACGAAAGAAAACCACGAAAAGAACCGACCCTTCACCTCAGTGCTTCTATTTTTCTCGGTTTCCACGCGTTAATAAAACCCTCGCAATCGCCCTGAAAGCATACACACAATGGCAGTGCCTCGCTCGATGATCTCTCGTCGCCGTGGCGAGGAGAGCCAAGGCAAACCCGAAACGAGCTTGCTAACAAGCAATTAAATTAGACCACGGGTATACGCGATTATTTCAACTCCTCTCTTTTCCCTTTCTGTTCCAGGTAAGTTCACGCGTCCGGCTGGATCGAGTTCCAGGACTGACCTCAAGGAAGAACGGTAATGCGCCAGGCAGGCCCCCGGTAGATAAGCATCGTGCGTGCTGTTCGTTAGCGGGGCCCGAAAACCTGGCCCTGGCTCAAAAACAAAACGGGCCCCCGGTGGTCGCTGCGTTTCGTGGAACTGCGACTCGTTCGAACGTGTGCGTACAATGCACGGGAACGGGAACGCGAAGAGTGTGGATTCGTTTGCCTGTGTAATGGGATGGGGGGGAGGAGGAGGGAGAGACTCAGATCGGTAGGGTAGATTAACAGGGGGATACACGTGTCAGGCTCAGATTGACGCGATTTCGTTTTAACGAATCACCTTGACCCTATCGGCCAGAGCTAGCCGAGGACGCGGAAGGGGTGTCGCTTCCCTTCTCCATCGTTGGAGTTATAGTTGATGGCGTTCCTTCGTTCCACAAGCAGGTATTCCGGATTTTTGAAGAGCTGGCGGGAGATCCGGGGTGGTGATAATTTGTAAAGCGTTTTGTTTCGGGGAACGAGGCTACCGTATTCTTCTTTTCCTTTTCTTTTCTCTTTTTTTTTCTTTCTTTCTTTCTTTCTTTAGTTTTGATTTTATCGGGATATATGAGGATAGGAGGTATCATAACCAAGAAACAAAGTGGTATCACAAAGATGTGTATGACAGAGTTGAAAAGTTGAAAATGTGGTTTTTAAAAATCTGCACTTATATTTATGTTCGTTGCATCGGATCACGATGAATTTTAAGTTGATCAAAATCTTTCAAATACGTACACGTTCCCATTCCTTTTGTTTATCGAGATTTTTATAAATTTTTTTCAATCGTTTCTGTTGTAACGAATTATTATTATTTTGTCCAAAATACGATGATGTATATTTCATCATCGATTAAATCAAATTAATTTGAGAGAAACAAAGCCTCCCTGTGAACAGATGGCGCATTTTCAATTTATTTTGTCGCAGAAAGTGGTTGCAAAATAAAGGAGTTTAAACCTGTTCTTCGGACTCGAGCAAACGAGCAACGTGTAATTTTGCAAAGTAACAGAAAATTTTTTCACAAACGAGAATGCAAACTGCGCGCGGTCGGGTAGAATTCACGATCGATAGACTTTAAAGGTGAACTTTGCAATGCTATCTAAATCAACGTAACGACCGATTCTGCGTGCGCCGTCTCGCTCTTGAAGGAATCGGCGGCTCGCGCGGCTCAACGCTGGCTGAAATCAACGTCTCCGCGGAACCGCGCCACTCTGCTAAATCAATTTGCATGCGCGTTTATAGAGTGCGTCCGCGTTAAAATAAGCCGCGGCCAGCGTTTATGTAAATGGAGGACTGTCCGGCCGGCAGGCGCGACATGCGTCTGCACTTAATTTATTTTTCTCCCGGCGATTTCGTTTTGCGCGTTGCGAAACGTTCGAGCGAGCAATTGCCCCCGGCAACACGCGGAAGAGCCGCTTGAAAAATGAGTTTGCGCGATTTTAATGCCGCGTTCGTGATCTCGTTCGGACGATCCTTGAAAATTCGATGATTGATCGACGCGTTTGACGTTGAGGTTGTTTGTTGCTAATACCGTTAATAGAACCGTTCGCGCGAGCAGACACGATCTCTTTTGCAGAAAATCGATCCGCGTGCTTGACGTTGTAATTTTGAAATATTATTCCCAAACAGTTTGCATTTCTTAAAACGAGGAACGAGGAAACGTATAAAATTCCCACGTTGTATTTTTATTTGCCTAATGAAATTAACAACAATTCATTTCTCTTTCTCTAAATATTTCAAAAATCTCTGATTTCTCAAGACTCGGTCCGAAACCGACACAGGTACGCGCGCACGTAGAGCGAAATAGAAATCGGTTTGTTCGCGTGAGACTGTCCGGCGGGTGCGAGTTACGTTGTCGACTCGCGGAGGCGTTGACAGAAGGAGGTTTTAAAGCGTGGAACACGGTCAAAAAGTCGAATCCGTGCGTCCTGGACAAAAGAGAACGGCGGTTACGGCGCGGAGAGAGAGAGAGAGAGAGAGAGGTCCTGCGGCTCTCAGCGTGTGGCGTTGTATCCTCAGGTTGTAAAACAACTTGTAAAACGCGCGGCCGAGATGCGTTCTGTCAGGTCCGGTTCCGAGCCTATCTGCGCAGCAAATCTACGGAGGACCCGGTGAAAAACACGACAAACTTCACCGCTAATTCAAATTATGACGTAGAACTTTGCGTTCTACGAGAGGTCTATATAAATTACCGTCCCCCTCCCCCCCTCTCTCTCTGTCTCTCTGGAGCTCGTAGCTCGTAGCTCACGGGGAATGAAATTGAGAATTTCTCCACAATTCGTCGAGGAGAGTATTGTAAATAACACGTTGCACCGTGCATAACATCGTACATTTGCATAATACTCGGGGACTTGTGCAAAAATACACTTTCTAAAATTGCCCGAACTTCCTAGAGCGGTTAAAAGTCCACCGGACAAAACCGGACGGTCGGCGAATCGCGGTGAAAATCGTCTCGCGTCCCGTTGCCGCAACGGTTTCATTGCAGTTCAACGTCGCGGGACGTTAGAATAATTAAGCGATCAAGGGTTTTATATAATCGCGCCGCCACGCTCGGAATTTATAATCGATCGCGCGGCGCCAACCGTTCGATACTGGAAATACTGGATATTCCGGAATAAGAGCACTCTCACTTTGCGTGTCGACACTCCTTCCGCGGCTACGCCGACCGGCTAGAGTTTGTTGATAAAACCTCCTCGCCGCTTATCGAGACTTCGAAGGCGACCTGTACTTTTCAAGAAACAGGCCCCGTTCTATTATCAGGACGAGTTCACATATCGTTCTACCTTGGGGTAATCGTCGCAACATTACCGAAGCTTTCTTTGTTTCTCGACTTTCAAGCTTCTGTGTGCATCTCTGTGCCTTTTCTCTCTTTACAAACAGGATTGAGAGATGTTTCGCAGCCAAGAGGACAACGTTATTCCGCTTGAAGTTGTGATGAAAATCGACCAATGTCGAACTGTAGAAGTGAAAATTGTGAAAACGACGCTCCAGCTAATTCTACGTGGTGTTATTTTATATTTATAGCGTACATGTTACATAGTATTCCTTAACGAGGATTTACGTTTTGAAACAAGATTCGCAAGATTTCGCGTGTTTCGTTAAATTTTGTTAAATTTGACGCGAGAGAATTCGTCGCTGTCTGTAATTTGCAAAATTTTATCAATGTAACGTAAATTGTGCAGGAGATCCTCCAGGAACAGTCTAGGTCATCGTGGTTCTCCCATACGCGCATCTTCAATTTGTTAAGGATTATTTATTAAATCAAACTAAATTAAATTGAACCGAAATTGTGAATTTTGATCATTGACCATTTGAACTACCTATTGCACACGTGCGACAAATATTATGCAACAACGCGTGCACATGGAATTCACATGGAATTCAGCTGACACCAACAAACGTGGTCTAAATCGTACGAGAGAGGTCTGAAACAGCAAGTTCGACACTTCCGAATCACAGTCGACCGACGTAATTCGCGTAAATGCGTTTTGCGAAGAGACCGACCGTAACGTTCGAGGGCAGCGAGTGCGTTGGGAACGCCTCGTAGGTCACTCGAGAAATTACGACGCGGTCGAACGGTACACGTGTCGACCAGGCATTTGCAAGGAAGAGTCGCCTCAATTATCAAGCTCGTTTGTAGCAACATTGTTTACAACGTCCCAGCTGCTACGGCGTATTTCCTCCCCGACGTGTTTTACAACCCGTCCTCGACGCGTGGACGACCGCGGTACGAAAGCACGCGCCTGCGTTTCTCCACGGCGAATAATTCCTCGTTAATCGCAATCGCACGCGGGAAATTCCTCCCACCGAGGCGAATGGACGCGCGCGTAGTCCTTAATTCTCAGGCTAATGTTTCTTTCGTTGAACCATGGTAGTTGTTTTTCCCCTGAAAATATTCGCCATTTCAACCATAATGTCCTCCTCGTGTGTAACGCGTTACACGTATCAGAGAAGGGAGAATAACGATCGGCGCGAGCCATAAAAGTCGCGGTCCGGTTCCGTTTACGTTCCGTCTCGTAGAAAGGATTCGCCAGGCCTATTGTCGTCTCGTATCTGTGAACCGTGTCGAGGGAAAAAAGCGCGTCTGCCGAACCGACCAGGTTCTCAGGATCCTCGAGGATTCTGAGGAACCTTCTGGCCGGAGCGAGGCCCCGAACAGGAGAAGGTCCCAACGGTCGGCTGTCGTCTACGAGGAAACGTGAAACGCCGCGCGCACCACCACCGGTATCCCGAGTCCCTTGGAATTCTCTCCTCGCCTCTCCCCGCTCCCCTCCCCCCGTCCCTCTCTCTATCCTTCGCTACGTTGGATTCTTTTGTTTCCCGCCGCGGAACCCCAGTCGAGATCCTATCTGACGTAAATAATTATCCTGGAGAACCGGCAGATGCCGCGGCCTCGAGTTCGAACCGCGCTCGAAAGGACCAGATGGGGGGGGGGGGGCTGCGCGAGACGCAACCCCCCCTCGGGGATTTTTATTTCGATCGTCGATCTATGGCCATCCGCGACGATTCCGCGCTTATTCCGAAGATATTCCGAGCGCTTCGAAGATCGTAGATACTCGCGACATTTTTTCTGGCTGCTTTAATCTTGAAATTTCCAAGAGTGTTCCCGAGGCTTCGCGACTAACGAGTTTCATTGGTTCTCGTTGCTTCCAAAGTTACTTCGAACGTTACTTTATCGCGTTCTGATTAAACTTCTAGCGATTTTGTCTAACGGCAAATTGCCGAGATGGGTAAAATTTGAGGCAGATCGTAAGAAAACCTTAAAGCAACATTTTTTAAATAAACTTTTCTATCGTCTGGTCAACTTTTGACGACTTGGGAAACGCGTGTTAATTTCCAAATTTCCAGCTACTGTCATATTTTCATACCGAGCAATACGCGTAATAAGAATCGACATCCGAAACGATCTTCGAAGATCGATAATTACAAGAATGTAATAAATACGTGACCGTAAATGCGCTGTAGAGGCTCGATCCCGCGTTTGATATTCGTTCGAGAGCGCAACCCCTCGCCCGGTTATTCGCGGACGCGCGTTTTTCATTTCGACAAACGACCGCGATCGGGTACGTGGAAGATCGATCGGCAAGTGGCAATTTTCAGAAGTAACCGTTTGAACCTGTGCAATCTCGCGAGTGGAATCGGGTGATTGCTGGTTATTGTTGGAAACGTGATTCCCTTTTTCAGCGTGAACTCGATAAGAAACGCTTTTATGGCTCGAGCGTAATTGACCCGCGCTGATTTCGTTTTTAACGATCGCGGCTCGTGAGAAGCGATCTGCTTTTGGAACGTACTATACTTGAGGCTTGTTTCAGGTCAGCCAGCGAGACGAGTCTGATCGTGACAGTGAAAGGGGAGATTCGCCTCTTGGAGATTATTAAACGATACGGAGACGCGAGATCGTAACTTTCGATCCAAAAGTTGTCAGTTTACAAATCAACATCAAATTGCAAAGTAACTTCTTTTCTTAGAGTTTCAGCTATGATTTTTACGAGATTGGCGCGTACGACGTGTTCGAATTTAACGAGTCGGTACGAAAAAGAGAGACTAGAAAAATTCTTGTTCAATTATTTACATTTATCCGATTTTCTTATACAAATTTAGATTCAATAAATTTATTCCCAACTCTTGTGCCAATTTTTCTTTTCTATTGAAATTTTGTTAAAATGCTTCGCGTTTTACATATTTATACAAATTTCACAAGAAAATTGGAACGATTTCCATTAAATTTCCAATTTCTGTTTAAACGACAAACAAAGAAACCACGTGCAATTAACGCGCGTTGTTTGAAAACCGCGAAATTCCGATGTGTTGCACCGATTCGTTTCGATCGACGCGAAATGACGAGTACTCCTGGTGAAACGAACGATGTAATCCGGCGCAGAGCCGTGCCTCGGAGGTTCGGTTGTCCTCGATCGGGCAAACAAATTACACGTTAAACGGACGTGCCCTGTCGCGCGCGTTCGTGGCAGCCCGGGTCTAATGTCACCCTGGGGGAGCAATTTTCAGGCGTTTCACTCACACGACACACGTTCCACGCCTCTGGCCCTATTGTCTATCCATACGCGACCAACGCGCAATTTATCCTCGAGGACACTGTCACGATCAGAGGAGAGGAAATCCAGCCTGTCCTTTTTCGTAGCGCTATCGATTGAATCGCGCGGCTCTATCGAACACCGACGAGGGGGAAAATTTCGTGGAGAACGTAGAGGATGCAACGACGTGCAACATCTACCGGTGAGTGTCTCTATTTATTTTATTTCATTTTATTTCTCTCTCTCTCTCTCTCTCTCTCTCTCTTTTTTTTTTAGAATTACGTTTTCCGACTCTTAGGGAAATGACAATACATTTGATAAACGACAGATGGAAATTTGTCACGTTTCTCTGCTGATTCTGCTAAGAAGCAACTGTACACACGGTTTCGGAGACTCTATCGATTACTGAGAGTATCAACGAGTTAAACGCGAACGTACGTTCGCCTCGTGAGCGATAAAAGACGATAATTGATAAGGGGGGATAAAAATGCCGCCGTGGTAAATAGTACGGTAGATACTACGACACTACGTACTACGATAGATAGAACGTTTTTAAATTGAATATCAGTTTCGAGCGTGAAGGGGATTTCACGGCTACTCCGAGGAACGAGAGTCGTGATGCAACGTCGTTAAACATTACGAAGAGAGCGATAATAAAATTGCTGCGAGGAGACCGATAATTGTTAACAAGATTGTCCTTGCGATCGATGACTACGACGACTGAAACTATCCTTGCGATATATCTCCGTGAACCGTGAACATCCTCTCACTCGTCAGAGAGAATTCAACGTTCTTCACGATTCAACGTTCTTCACCCGTGAAAATGAAAATTCAAAGTAATGTTTGAACGAGTACTCGTAATGCAAGTCTTGCACATCACTCCGAGGTCTGTAAATACTCAGACTGAGTTTCAGAGATTATCAAAGCGACGATGATATAGCTTTCAGCTTCATAAAAATTTTCTTTTTCACGGAAAATTGAACGTTTCAAATGTCAACGAAATATCACGCGCATAGTTTCGAAAAAGACAATTCTGACAATTTCTATTTCTCTAACATGGGAAGCATGATGTTCAAGAAACAGCCTAAATCGACGCCCAATTCTGTACAGAATGGATTTCACGATATTTTACACACCTAAACCTTAAAGTAAAATCAGAAAAAAAAAAATGAGAAAAGAATATTTGAGATAAACCAAGTAGGAAATGCATGCTTCTCTTGATCTCGGACGATGATAATTTATCGTCTCGGCTCGATCTCGTTTCAAATGGACCCTCGCCTAATTTACGATCACGATCGATCGTTACGCGAACGACTATTCGCGTTCGCGACTCGAATTCCGCGATTCGACTGTTCCGTGGCGTCGTAAGGCGGAGACGTGCGTGCCGTCAGCTTGTTGCGCGCTCGATTCAATTTGATTTCGCAGGGGATTTCCGGGGAAGTGGTGCGCGCCGTCCATGAATTTCGCGCTCCGTTCTTCCCTGCAAAGTCGAAACATCGAGGTAGCGGCGCTCGCTACTTGGCGTTCAGACGTTTGTGCATTCTTTGGGGAATTTAACGACGTACAAATCGACAGAAAACACGAAACATATTCAAGTATCTTTGATCGGTGAAAAGTTCCAACTTCTGTTTAAATTTCATTTCATTAGTCAGGTTCTTAGTGTACTTTTAGTATTTAGTTTCATTTAGAACAAATTTTTATCCCTCGATTAAAACTATCCTTGTGCAATATTTGGAAAATAAGAGTGACTCGTATAAAATTAATTGCAAGAGCAGCAAGAATAAGTAAAACGTTCAATCTGACGCAGTGACACTGCAATTTGCCAACGTTGTGTTACAACTTTCAAAATTTCTGATCATTTCTAATACGAAAAAAAATAAAAATATTGAAAATTACTTCATAATCTTCTATTTCAGCTCCACCGATGCTGCCAAACGAAATAAAAGTTTCTCTAATCGAGGAACTCGAATACTACGATTTATCTTATCAAAGTGCCTGCGTCTTGTAGTAATCGAGTAAATAATCGATTCATTAAATTTCCTTCGCGCTTTCGTCGTCAGCTATCACGATTTAATCGATAACAGCGATGCTTATTCGATGATGCTCGTGCAGGACAAGCGATACATTGGCTCGTGTGTTCCACGCTTTTCTTCGCACGGTCTGATTACCCGAACATTGTCCGAAATACCTGGCGAAAGATGAACGCGATCGTCCCACGAGCAACCCGATTGTTTCGGTAATTTATTGGCATGCCCGCGCTTCGAGGCACGCCTCTACCTAGCACTTTGCCGATATTAACCTCGTTTGTTACGTTTTTTGGTAACGCGTCTCGTGGCTATCACACTCCCCGATTTACTTTTATTGCAGTTTAATTTTGCGCGCCTTCCCCCCCCCCGAAACGTGTCTTTATCGAATTAAATAAAAATACGTCGAAAAAATACGGCGTTTGCTTTCCGGAGCTTTTGGACAGGCCTAGGGCTTTTAGTTTGGTTTCAAGCTGAAACTTTCCAGAAACTTTTTGGAGCAGTCTCGATCGATCGAGCAATCAGATTTTAAATTCTACGATTTTTGGAGTCGAAGAAAGTTTCTCCTCGCTTGTCGAAGTATTTGCGTACAATTTATGAAACATCGACGAATTTATTACTGATGGCAATAAATAGGAATGAATTTACAATTTACGATTTGAAACTGTGATGTTTCATTCTTCGAAAATCAAATGTGACGTGTTCCCTCGCGTTAAAAAATGTATCCAACTGAAGCGAAAATGAGAAGAGGAAAAACGACGAAGAGGACCCAAAGTCAAAGTCCCAAAGAATCGTCGAACGAGGGAAGAAAAAAATGCAGTTTAACTGCAGCGCCGTCGGAAAGAGAGCGATTTCCGCTTTTTAGGAAGCGCATCGCCGGCAAAAAGCCGGCAAAACGGACGTATCCTGCCATCGATTGCACCGAAAGAAGCTCATGAATATCTGGCTTTAACGGTCTCTCGGAAGGTTTCGCCAAACGATCACCTGAAACTCAGTCAATCACGAGAACGTCAGAGAGAGAGAGAGAGAGACTGCTGAATTTATTCGCCGGCAATAAATCGACCGGTCAGATTGCCCCCGGTATTTGCAAAATATTCAGTATTCCGTCGCCATAGCGAACGATCATCGTGATCGTTAGTCTCTGCTGCTTTTCCATGAACAAAAACCCCCCCACACACACACACACACACACACACACACGCATGCATACGAGCCAAGGTGAGAACCAGCGCGCAAACTGGCAGCTCTAAAACGGTCCGACCTAACAAAAGGTACGGGGAAAAAAGAGAGAGAGAGAGAGAAGAAACAAAGAGGAAGAAAAAGGAGAGGAACTGAAAGAGTGGTTCGTGCCAAGAACGTCGAGACGAGAGAGAAAAGCGAGTGAGGAGCGGAGAATCCGTGCTCGAAACGATAATGTCTGGCTCTGTTGGCGATCGTTACGGGGCCTGGTAATTATCGTTCTGTGCGAGCTAACAATGCTGCCAACTGTCAAACGTCCCGCGACCACGGCGCTCGATAATTAGTCGACGCTCGCTAAAAGTCCCTGGTTCGAAACCGACCGGCTACGTGCGAAATTCTGAACAGGTTACACGTGTGAGACCTTGCTTCTTCGAACTGACGGAAAAAGAAGAAAGAAAAAAAAAAAAAGAATGACGTCTCCGCGTTACATGAATCTCGTTTAGGAATGCTAAGTTCCTCGAGGAAGAGGTCTTGACGAGCATGTCGCATGGAACGTTGATCTTAAGAAGCGATTCGTTCAAACGACTTGAAATATCTGTGATTTTGGTAATTTGGTATTCTTTGTTGGAGCACAAAGTGGTATTCGATATAATTTTTGGTAATTAAACGTTAAAAAGTTGAACACTTCAGTCACTTTGATTGGTTCAGTCGTTTGGCAAATGCACGCGAGGATTTCTTCGAGCGTTTGTCTCTTGAAAGCCAGCCAATTTCCGTGTACTAAATATCTTCTGTGCTGAAGAATGAATCCCATAAATTCATAAATTTTCACATTTTCATAAATCACGAGTGTTTTCAAATCTTTCGAATATTATGTTAATATTATTGCATATGATTTTAATATTGTCGTCCTCGGAACTTAAAATAACACGAATTCTTGGTCCTCCGCTCGCGGCAGCGAATAGAATTTACACTCTTCCATTCCAAACCAGCTTTTCAATTTGCCGAACCGTGGAATTTATTCAGAATTTACGCGACTACGGCACTTGCACAAAAAAACCAAACGTGAATTCAACTCCAAAGAAAATAGAAATAGGCGTTGAATCTTTCGTGAATTCGTTAGTCACGGCGGTTTGGCTTTGTGCGAACGTTGAAATAACATAATTTAAAGGCGATCGCCTAATTCGGCACGGGCACGTCGTTTTTCTGCGAACTGTCACGGCGAGAAAAAAGAAGAAAGAAGAAAGAAGAAAGAAGAAAGAAGAAAGAAGACGGGACGAAGAGAAAAGGGCAGCACTAAAGAGCAGCAACACTCTGTCAACACCCTTGTACGTAATTTGCAATTTTAATTCCTAGTCATACGTGAATGCCTGTCCCTCGGTATATCGGATCAGGATGCGTAACTCGATGGGGCAAGTAACGCGAGACTGACGCAGTCGTGCAAATTATCGTCGGACGGCGTAAACACTGCATTCGTCGCGTTGAATCTACTATTGAAGATATTGTTGAAGATATTTTAGAAAACAATAATTAAAATTAGATTTTCACTTCGTTTATTTTCTCGAGACGGCGTTCCGTCGGGGGAATTTGAACAGTAGACTTCGCAAAGAGAAACTGTAAAGAATTTCTTTCTTTCTATTACAGTGATATTAATTCGGAATTTTTAGTGGCATAACATTCAAGGAAGAGTGCATATTAATTCCTGTGTAACTTTTGTTGATGATTGATTAAGTAAACGACAAATATCACGAAACTTGTTTTGAATTTTAATTTATTAGTCCCAGCTAAAAGCGAGTTCAAGAAAAACGAGATTTTTGATTATTATCAATTGATCAAAAAAATTAGCAGACTAAAAAAGAATTGGGTTCTCAAAGAGATAGAGACGTTAAAAAAATTTATCAGTTAATTCCCAAAATTAATTTTCCCCACGAAAATAAGTCAAATTCAACTCGGAAGAGTTTCGAAATATTTTTCTTTTTTTTTTCCTTTTTTTTATTAAAATGTAACAAAACCGAGATCGAATTTCCCATCTACTAACTTCGTTCGCGTGGTTAACAAGCGATCAAGATCATTCAATTCGAGTCGAGTGACCATGAGATGAATGGCAGTCGGTACATTCGACTGTTTGGGCTGCGAATTCAACGAAAGCCATGAATGAGCTGAGGTTATGTTTTCACGAGTCTCACGTATCGTTCGCGCTGAAATAATCGTGGCGCAGAGCGTGTGTCGCGTTATTTCATTACCACGTTGATCATAATCGCCATTGCCGAGCTTAATAAGCTGTAAACAAAACGTTCAGGCTGGAACGTTTGAAACAATATCGATAGCGTAAATCTGCGCAATGTTCTCGTTAATAAGCGCGCACAGATGAAATTATTATCGAATCGTGATTTCGTGATAGAATCGTTTGATCGCACAAATTCGGCGAGTCTGTACTATATGAAGCGCTACACTACATGCGTGATGATCGGTGTTGAACTTTTCAAAAAATTAACGATACATTTATTAAAACAACAGTTAGAACAGAATAATCATCGATATTAAATATTCGTGCACTACAAAATTCTTACTTATTGGTCATCTCCATAAATGACTTGCGCCGTAAAAACTGTCAGTCAAATGAAAGTTTGAAAATAAAGTGGTGTTTTCACTTTATAATTTCCCTCATATATACATACACAATAGTATTTTATATGATTTTATCGAGGGACAACTGGCAACTTTTCGTTCGTATTCAAACGATTGACTTCGATCGAGAGAAGTTCATTTAATCAGATATTACTCAAACGAACAGAGTTCTGTTTCACGTTATCTGACGAATCTATTGGGAGACTGAAAATGAGTTATCGCTGAAATTTAAGGTGTTTTTCTTTTTATCCGAAGGTGGTGGTGGCACGCGGTTGATAAAGTGACTCCGGCAGCTGTTTGTTCTCCGCTGCTAATTCGTAGTTCAGCCTCTATTTAACGTGCGTGCCACGTCGAAAAAGCCACGGCAAACAGAACCCGTTCGTTCGAGATACAGCTGCGAGCGTGACATTTCAAATTATCAAGTTCAGACAAATAGAGTCGGCAAAGTCGGGTCTTTCCGACTTGATTCTCTTAATTGCTCCAACGCGCAACACGTTGTTCTTCAAACAAGTACTGCTCCACAAATTCCACAGGGTCTAACGTTCCAGGGGAGAGTCCACGATACCACGAATCTCATCGAGAATAAAACTCGGCTGATGATCGTAAAACTGACGTTGTCAACTTTCGTTGGTTTTACGATCGGAGTTTCTACAAAAAAATGACGATTCTTCGATTGTGAAAGTTGACAAGTGCGATTCGTACACGCTACTGGGTGAATTGACGGTTCTTAGAAGCATGTTCTCGTTCTGAATTTTCCTCGTGGAAGAGGAAAATTTCAATAGATGTCAATCAGTATTGTCGGTAGATGTTAAAATTTTACTGATTTTTAGCCATTTCAGAACGAGAGTGATAAAAAACGAGTTTTTTTGTAAGATAAAATTTTCGAACTATATAACTAAAACGAGATAACTCGAAATGAAAGTCTTCCAGCAATTAAAGAAACCAAATAAAGAAATGTACAAATTCTAGTAAATAGCTCAAGTAAAACACACGCAGGCGTACTTTGCACAATCTCCACGACGAATTCTTTACGCACAACGCGAGAGTTAACTCTTCTCGTTAACGTTCGCGGACCCGTCTCGTATTCATCCTAATCTCCGTGGACAGCGGTTTCAGCGCGAATCGAGCGGGACGTGGAAAGGCGAGCGCAATGTACGTTACACGCATAGGCGAACGCAACGTCGTGGTGATTTAAAAAAATGAGAGTTACGAGTATAGCGCCGGTAACCCCCGGGCATGGAATGTCAACGGTAACTACCGCCGTACGTAGGAATAATATCGACTTCTTTACGGGTCGTTGTAACAGTACAAGGGCCCCGCGCAGTTCGTTCCCCGCCGTGAATCGTACGAGAGAATGTCTCGGGCCCCCGGGACCCCCGTCCTGCGTATAATCTACACGCGCACAGTGCTGGATGGAGAAAACAAATATGCAGCGTGATCGCTTAACTGTGTTGTTGTCTAAAGTGACTCTCGTCGGGGCCGAGTCACGCGTTCAAATATCGTTCAAGGGGGATTGTTCGAGGAACCGGATCACGGGCAACTTTACGAGGGTGTCACAGGGCAGACGTGCAATAACCTCTGATTTTCACTGACTTTTTCTGGGGAGGGGATATTTCGATGATATTTGTTTCATTTTTCGTAATCGGAAAATCGGGCCTCTTCAGGTGCAACGAAAATTAGCGATTGGTTGATTTGGGTCACGCGATTCGCGAGGGGGCGTGGAGCAGATCTCGAGTGGCGATCGCGCCTGTAATTTGTTTTCTATCGATTCAAATGTTTGCCTGTCGATAAAATTTTGTCGTCTTCACTTCCTAGTCAGAACAGTCGCTTCGGGGCCTTTCGGTGAGACGAATCGTACTGTCAAGTGGCTAATGGATGTTTTATCCAAAAAATCTTGTCAACTCGTGCAATGTACAATTTTGTCACTGCATTTGCTTGAACTCGTTGGCAGAATCCATTTCCAAATCTCTGAAAACCCGCTCCAAATTTGAAAAACTCGAAGAAGCTGAACGAAAGTGATATTTCTTACGAGACGATACCCAGCACGTCACACCCGTTTGCAATGTTTTTCGCGTCGTTTGAAAATTGAGGTCAGCCCGTGGTATTGGCTCAAGGACTCGTAGAGGAGCGAAACGATAACCGTAATCTCGATTCGCGTATTGCACGATCGCGACCGCGTAATGCCTAGTTTCCACCGGATCTTGTTTACCGGAGAGACGCCGGATCGAACGATTTACATCGCAGCGCGAGGTAAACGGCGCGTTATCGGCAACGATTCGCAATATTTGAGTTGAACATACGGTTGGAAACGTCGATAGCAGCCGCGATAAGGACCACTGACGGCACCCGGGCACGATTGCTCGTTCGCCAACCCTCGTGCAATAACCGTTGCAGATAATCGAATTACACACAGATGCTTTATCGCCAGGTGTAACCGGCCGCATTATTCTCGCGAACTACGGCGTAAATCGCGTACCAGCCACCGACATTCGTCACGTTCGATCCACCGATTCGATCGCCTGGAATAGATCGCGTGGGCGGTTTGAGGGAGAGACCGTGTCTTCCTGCCCGCGTCTTCGGCCGCCATGAAGTTTCGTGCACGGCAATAACACATGTTTTGTTTCATTTTATCTTGAAGTTATTAAGAGGTAAATTATTACGATTTTTTCCATCAGAATTTTGTTTCTTTGAATAAGACGGAGGTTTCAATAAAGAAATGCACGTGTTGTTTTATCGTCACGTTACACGAGTTTGGACGTTGTAGGATATTTTATCGGCACTGTGAAACGAAAAATGTGCGAAAATACGTAGAAATAAGTAAAGTACAAAACTTGTTGTATAATATCTGATTGTACGACATAATTTAAAACTCGGTAATCAAAATTTCACGAATATTGCAAAGTGTAACGACAGTGCTGGAAAAATTATAGACTTAATTAAAGAAATAATATTTATATCGTAACAGTATTGATAACAACGATTATACTTTAGACAAAAAGACACCCAAATCAAGATCGGCGTACAAATTTCAGAAAAATATCGACCGTTAACAACCAATGTGTGTTTTCTCGAAAAAAATTTAGTTGAACTAAATCTCTCTTCCGTAATTAATTGAAGAGGATGATCGAAGGATCTCAGTTCTCCGAATCGTCGTTAAAGACGTTCGGTATTATCTTACTTACACGTGTTATCGCTATCAAATATTGATACGTGTATCGATACGAAGAAAGCTCGACGTGGTCGTGTCTCTGACGAGTTCGATAAAACTTCGTTTGACGTTCTGTCTTCTTCTTCTTCTTCGCTCGTTGATCCAAACGTACGACTTTGTACAATCGATTTGCTGTTGTTTCAATGCCGATAATACAGCGACGACTCGAACTGATGAATCGGGGAGAGGTTACGCAAGCGTGACGAAATTAAACAGAAGACGAAGACAACGAACGGAGATGGGACGCGACGTATCGGGGGAAATCTTAGAAAGTAAACTCCGTTAAAAGCTAATGACACCGACGTGAGACATTATCGAATGGAAAGGATCGCCCACGTGCTGCCTATCTCTGAGCAGACAGCTTCGTTACCTCCAGACAGTTATTTTCCGATTGCGTTTGAAAAGCAACAATAACGCATTGAACTATCGCGCGAATAAATAACGCGCCTGCGTTCGGACACGGTATGCGAAAAAATTATTATTACTCGCGCGTAGAGAGATACAATGAAAAATCCAGTTGCCGGATTCTTTTTTAGAAGTAAAACTTTTATTTTTTTCTTTTTTTATCAATATTTTTATCTCGACATTTGCTCGTCGTCTATAAAGATATCGTGCTCGAACGATATTTTAATCGTTGAAGCATGAAGCATAATTTAATCCTGCATTGTATCTTGCAAACAGTTTGACAAACACAGATTAAGGGATTGTAATTAAAAAGGTGCAACGTGGAAATTTATTCTCCGCAAAGTTCGAAGTATCGAAGTTCGGGTCGCGCAAAGAAACGACAGTTTATGGGGACGTGGACTTAATTCCGTGGAAACACGGTGAAGCCCGTTGAGTAGGGGAACAGAACAGGGTGTTGCACGGTGGATGTATGTCGAGAGCCACGGGCGGCGATAAGGCGCGGCTAAACCGGCCCAATCAGCCTATGTTTCACGTTGCTCGTGACATTACCACTTTATATCACCTATCGTTCCCCATATATATTTGGCGCTGGTGTGCATTGCGCGTATCCACGTGTCCCCCATCGTTGCAACGTCGCATACTTCAGCCTCCGTCGCATACTTCGCGGGTACGGAGCAGGAATGTAGTAAACGTAAATACGCGAAGGAACGATATCGACCCCGTCTGCTTTATGCTGTTGCCAGTTTCCTTGCCGAGAGCTGCGATCTTTACGACCCTCTCTGTCGCGTTTTTACACAGCCGCGTCTCGTGTGTGTGTGTGTGTGTGTGATATCGGAAAGCTGGCGCTGCCGTTATTGATGTTTTGTTGATTACGCGTATATCACGTTCTACGGTCGAGTAGAATTTTCTCGGGGTTTGGAAACGATGTTTACGAGGGGAAATCAATTGGGTGGCAACGATGAAATTCGAAAGAAATATACATCCAGCGAGGAGATGGCGTGGTCGGTAGGAGATGCAGGAATTGAAGCTCTTTTTGCTGCGAAACAATTTTTTTTTTTTTTTTTTATAATAATAGAAAGCTGCGAATCGAAACGCGTCGATTTCTCACGAAATTCCTATTATAAATTCCTATTAAATTCCAATTCGTCTCGGCGAACCGAAATCGTGACGATTAAGATCGCAGTGGCTCCTGAAACTCTTGGACAGGCAGATTTATCGCCCCGCCGCGAGAGCTAATCGCGTGAAACGTAGGTCATAACGCGAGGCGACGTGTGTGGAAACTGCGGGGGCCTCGTGGTGGGGCGGCCGTACACGATCGGCGCATGCCGGGGGAACAATTATAAAACGGCGGCTATTGCCTAATCGTCGATCGTTCTGGCGCGTTCCCGGGCAATTGTACGCCTAAGCGCAACAGAACCGGGTCTCGTGTGGGCGAACTCGGCTAGACAATCTTGGGAGAGACCTCTCCCAACGCGGAGTTGAGTCAGCGGTTCCTGCCGACGAAACCGATTCGCTTCGAAACGCTGATCCATCGCGATGACAATGTCATCCACGGACGATAGATGGAATGGGGGGAGAATTTTCACTTTCGGTGGATAATCAAAATTTTACGAAAAAGATCGCAAAGATCTGCGCGAAATTCGAATCATTCTCGAATCATTCCGACAGGGTCTCGAGAATTGAATGAGAGGAACGTTCGAATGTTGAGTACTTGAGCTTAGTAAAATTCTCCCAACGAAAGAGAGAGAGAGAGAGAGAGAGGCCGCGATATGACGTATCAAATCGTTCAGAATTCGATACGGTTCTCTCATCTTTCTCAGCCGAGAAAGGGAAATCGACTTACGGCTCCGCCGCGTACGGCTGGCCGATGGCTGCATTCGTCAAGGTTACCCGCGAACGCTCGGAAGACTGCTGCGTTCGACTGACAGATTGTAATGACCGGCATACCGCTAATAGTCGCTGTTATTATTCAGCATGCGAGGCTCTGGCGCGAAGGGATCCCAGGAACTTTATGGATATGATTGCTGTTTGCCCCGTAGCTACCCGTGAGCATTTGTACACGCAGCGCGAATCGGTCGGAGAGCGATGCCGCGTCATCTTCGCGCGTACGCGCAAACAGGAGGATGCTCAACAATCTTCGTTCGAAACAGTGTACGTAGTCGCAATTGGAACTTATGAAACTAGTTGGTTCGTGCTTGTCGAACAATTGTCGGAGCAATGGAAATTACTTTCTACGCTACGCGACGGGAATACGCGTTAAACACAGTGGGAGGGAAAAGTTTTTCTTCTGCAGAAAGAAATTAATTCAAAGAAACGGGAGATAGTATAACCAGTTTTTGTTGAACTTGGAAACTTGCATTCTTGAAATATCGAATAATTTTCGCAACAAGTTTCAGACTCTTTTTTATAGTTTCGATTTTCCAAGTAGAATAATTGGATAACTCGTGAAAATTCTGCTTTTGCTTTATCGTTTTATTAGAAAAATTTTTTATTAGCACGATGAAGAAGGATTGTTTCGTACTAAACACTTGTGCCATTCTGCAGTTTAATATGTTTATTCGTATTTCGCGTGCTGTTTCTCAGCAAATTAATCAATGTTCGTACATATGTGGCATCATTTTCCGCTATGTGTTTCGTTCAGTGATTATTACGTTGAAATTCGAAAAGATTCTCGTTTTAATTGCACGTCCATTCCAAATCGTTAGAAACGTTGCATCGTCTTGCGCAACGCGTAACGCGTGAAAATATCAATTATCGCTGCGAGTGGGAAGGATGGCCGATTAGAAAATACAGCATCTTGCCTTGACGCAGCACTTTGCTCTGCAACCATTCTGCGAATTTTCACCGACACGTATCATTAGTTTGAAAGAGATTCGAATCTTGAGAAATTTTCGAAAATACAGGAAAACGTGTTAAATTACACGTCGTTGGACAAAGTCAATCGCATTCGAGAAAGATCGCAATTTTGATATTCCGTCAAGGATCTTCCGTGTTTCAGCTGGAAGATTCTAATTAGTGTAATTGTATCCTTATTACGTCTGTTCTTTCGACCGAGAACCTGATCTTATCGAGACCTTGATCCTAAGCTGCTAACCGCGTTATTTCATCGCGATATATTTCTTCGTAAACAGTTTCATTTTATTCGGAATCGAAAACAAAATCTTGCTAGTTGTTGAGTTACATTTCTTATACTCCAGCCTTTCTAAAATTCGATTGACGATATACACGCAGATATGTTATTAAATTATTTTGCCAATCTTTTGATCAGCCAGCGTACAACGAAAAAAAGTCGTTTCACGGAACAAAACGATCGTTAAATGGTACTGTTGGTTCGTAGATGTGTCACAGTAATTTACGTTGGATCGCCAAAATTTGGAGTATAAAAACGAAAGAATACCACGGGTTCCAGAAACGTCCGGACGGACGTTAAATTTACAATTCACGTTGCTTTTTTAAGGGTGCTTTGCGCGACTATCTGGATCTCGATCTAAAAACCACTTCTCCAATTTCTCCTAAAATTTCCCCGGTCTGAAAAGCGAAACGCCCCCGTGGCGCGTCAAGAGTCGAGGAGAGGGGGCGCGATAATGGGCAGGTTGAAGTTCTCGATGCCTCTTTCGAGAAAAGAGAACGAGAGAAAGACGGAAGAGATCGATTCCCGCGCAGTTTATCCGCGCGCTCCTTACGAAATTCCTCGCGAGATAAGAGATAGGTACCCAAAGGCACGTATCGTACGAGCTTGTACGAAAGGTAAAAAGGTAAGAGGTGGTGTATGTGGAAGAGGAGAGGAGGAAAGAAAGGAACCGACCGACCGACCGTCCGTCCGTCCGTCCGTGCCACGTCCGTGCGCAGGTTCGAAGGTGTACGCAACCGCGGGCGAAAATAAGGATAGAAATAGCGGCAATTACCAGCGGGCCGAGAGAGACGGGCGTATTCATCATCCGAGGTCATTTGAATACCGCGTGGCTCTCTCGTGGGCAAGAACGAGAGGAGGCGAAAAGAAGCGGGGAGGAGAAAAATCGTGTAGGAGGAAGGGAGAGGGAAGGCAGATCTACGCCAGATTGCGCACGGGTATACGCGGGAGATGGAGAGGGAAGAGGGCCGATCGGCCGCGAGATGGTGGAAAGAGGGAGGAGAGAGAACCGGTTGCCGAAGAGGTAAACACGCGAAGGTGATGTACCCTCCGTGCCTCTCTTCGTCAATACAAAGTGCTCCTCCGTGATGGCTCCTCGGGGATCCGGAGTGACGTTCCCCGAAAAGTCAGCGGGTCGAAGAAGAGTCGTCGAGGCGGAAAGCACGGGAGGACCTCTCGATAGTGTCGCCTCTCGGTCGTATCGGTTTGGACCGGATCGGGCTGGACTGGAGCGTGAAGCGTGTGGACCGCAAGCGAGATAGAAGGAGGGAACCGGACAGAGATAGATAGATAGCGAGAGCGAGCGAGAGAGAGAGGAGGACGCAATGTGAAATCTGTGTGATGGATATTTAATAGACGCGACAGGGATCGCGACGCGGTGGAGGACAGACGTTGAGGTTGACGGGTAAAAAGTTACACGAATTCCTGGTTAGGATGGCAGGTGTACCAACCTGTTATTCCGCGATTCGGTTCTTGCGCGGTGGCCGGCCCCCTGAAGAAAGGCTAATGTTTTGATCCCGCGTGGATTTCACTCACCGCACGTCGTAATCTTCGAGACGTATGCTGACTTTTGCTCCGGTTAATTCCCAAAAAAATTCCGGCCACCGGCTGTTTTTCAACGCCGAGCCGAGTGAAAGTAGCTAGCTCGCTGACTTTTAAACGGTGCTCGCGGCTTTCCCATAAAAAGCTGCTCCCCGTGATTCAGCGTTGCACGGCCGAACATGTGTCAAGAAATTGGCCGGATCGGCGAAAAAACCGAGCCGAGATCGAACGACAGAAGACTGCTGCTCGAGGGACGAGGAACTGGCCGAGAAGGACCAAGAAAAAAAGGAGATAAGAAGGCAAGAAAATCGAAGAAATGGAAAAAATGGAAAACCATCGAATCAATGATACACCGATGCGCGTTATTATTCCCTGGGTTCTTAGATTTATTAACGTCCGACCTTCGAAATCGTTCGACGATACAGAATGATCTTACGAGATTAGATCGTACGAACGTAAATTGTACGAACGTCACGAAATCACAGACGAGGACTGAACGAATATAGAAAATCAACAGCAAGTAACCGTTTTACTTACATACGTAAATATCACGCTGTATCTAAAAACTTGTCGCCATATTTGCATGTTTCATATTTCAAACTTGGCAAAGTGGTTACGGATGATTTACGCAACGCCGTTTCCTTATTTTCTCTGATAAGATGGACGTGCATAAATGATGAAGAAAATCGAAAAACGGCCTGGCCTAAGTCTGTTAAAACTTCCAGTCTACTTTTCTCTTCTGGAAACCGGCATTCTCGCGAGGCAACGGTACTTACTTCCCCGCGCCTCGTGTTTTCAACATGACGATTCGCAGCCGCTCGGGTAAAATCGCTTTATCAACGCACAATAACGTAGAATGTTTATCGACGCGTGTCAACGGATACTAGTTAAAATCGCCAAGTTAATGCCGCGTGGCACGTCGCCGCCGACTCTCCTCCTTTCTTTCCCTCTCCTTTTTCCTTTTTATCACCTTTACGGTCGATGAAAGAGCCGCGCGATTTTCAGAGGAATGCCAGCTATTATCGGCAGGGGCTCACTCAAGTTCCAGCTGATTTTTCAAATCCTCCGCCGACAATATGGCCGAAGGAATCGTCCGCGGAATGTCGATTCCGCCAGCGTAATTGAAAAGAATCGCGCTTCTTATCGCGGGCCTGCACGGCCGCGTCCACATTCTCAAACGCGCGTCTAATCCTTGTACGTATCTGGTGCTGCTCCGACTGTTGCACCGATTAGCGCAATCGTTTAGTCAACGATCACTTGCGACTTACAGCCCAGTTGCGCACCTAATGAAAATGCTCGTATATTTCACGTCTCGGACTCGGACGGTGCACATTTGATTTAGATAAAAAAAAAATCCGTCCGTATTTACGTAAGTAAATATCGATATCTTTCAATTTGTGAAACACTAGTGAGTTAGACCTTAATCTTTTTTGTAGCTATAGCAAATTTTTTTATATGCTCATTTTTTGTAGTAAATGGGCGTAAAGTGTACAGGATAGAGCTGTCTCAAGTTAAATAAATCTGCCGAACGCAGAACAGCTTTCGTTGCACATTTGACCGAAAAGCGTTGATTGAAAAGCAAAATTTCTAAATTGTACTATACTCTGTGTTCGACTGGTCACTATTCCAACACCTATAAATAAAATTGCTTTTGAATAAATGGAAAATTGTCAAAGGAATCTGGAAAACGTAGGGCATTTGAACAAACAGTTGCCGCGTTTGTTGTACGATTTGTTACTTTTTTTCGAGTGGTTGGGGAATCGACAGAGAGAAGAGACGGTCACGTTTATCGATTTTTTTCGTTTCCGCAAATATTGGCGGTCGTGGGACGATTCGTGGGAGGCGCACGGTCGAGGATCGGGCAAAGAAGCCACGAAGCCTCTTCTTGTTGACGAGTTTGACGGCCACTCGCGTCGTTTTTCCATCATCCTCGAGCATCGGCGAACGCCGTCGACGCAGCTGACGCGACGATGACGCGTTCAGAAATTGAAATCACGTCTCGATACTTTCCAGAAACGCTCGAACAGCGATTTCACAATTCTTGGAAGTGTCGTGAAATACCGTTAGCCTCGTACCTTCGAACGACTGAGGATTAGACTCGTACAAACTAGCTCTCAGTCTCAGTCTTTTCATTTCCTGGAAAGCTCGTAACATTACTGGATTGAACGAGTTGCAAAACGAATAGTGGCTTTCAAACTTTTGTTGTAACACTTCTCGTAGAATTCACGACAAGAAAGAAAAATTGATCGTCACAATTTCATCGAGCAAATTTCCACACGAACGAACGAACGAGTGGAACATGCAAAAGTTGGAAACACGCACGGAGCGTCAGCTGTTGTATTACGTTACGAGAATATCGCGAAACAAGGGCATCCAGTTAGAAACTTGATTCGTTGGAAAGATTTGGAAAAAGGAGAAAAAGCAGAAAATCTCAGGGAGAATGGAAGCGCGGTATCGCGCGAGTCGTCCTCGCGTGTATCGTGTTCCGCCGTCGTGTTCCCCCAGCCCCTAATTAGGGGTGTGACGACAAAGAGACGTTCCAGGAAACGGAAACTCCCTCGCGGGGAGACAGAGAGATTCTCAGCGAGCGGGCAGAGAGACGCTCGTTCGATTTTCTACGCGATGAACAATGGCCCCTCCGCTGGCTAGCACGAAAGTAAAATACGAAGCCTCGGACAAAGGGTGGTATAGACGGGAGAGGAAGAACAAGAAGGCGCGTTCGCGAGCGCGCACCGTTTGCCGAAGGAAGGAAGGAAGGAAGGAAGGAAGGAAGGAAGGAAGGAAGGCGGGCAAGGTGGCGGAGGGGGGGGAGGAGAGAGGTGAAACGAAAGAGCGAAGCAAGGTAAAATAAAAGGACAGCTTCGGGACGGTGTTATCCTGGCGGTGCATCTTTTGCAGGGTCCTGTAGCCAGGTATATTCGGTCGGAGGCCGCGCAAGTGTTGTAACTCAACCAACGTACTATATATATATACATACACGGAGGATTCATTATCGGCAGAGTCACGTACCAAGACAGACGCGAGCCCGCAAATGGACTAAATAAATAATTTCGCCGGGGATTATTATTAACGAGTTCTCGGAACCAAAACAGCGAGCACCGCAAGTTCCCCCTTATCGATCGGCCCTTCGATCGCCTAGCGTTCCCGTGGCGATCCTCCTCTCTTTCGCGTTTTACGTACGCACGTGTGTAATCGCCCGACTTGATTATCGAGTTGGAAAGAAATTTCGTCGATTGCGGATTTTTGCAAACGCATGCACAGAGCACGGAGAGTTTAACAGGTGAGAAAAATCTGTATCTAGGTCTTGGCTTTTCTAATTGCGTTCGTAAATTTCTGTTCTCCCGCTTTGATTATTACACTATTTCTGCAAACTTTCACTTCTTGTGAAAGAAGTGAATATCAACTCCACAGTCGAGTGACCAGTGATACTTATTCAATCGTGTTGATAAAAGTTAAAATTCTGAAGCAAGATAATTTAAAAAAAAAATAAATTACGACTCACAGTGGCCCCGTGATACCGATCGGAGGTTACTAAACTCTCGACTCGAGTCGAAATTACACTTTTCGTGCACCGGATCGACGAGGTTTCCGGAAGAGATCGAGCGAAAGCGGGAAAAATCCGGGGCAATTCGTGGAACGCGTGGACGTTTCCCGACACGAGGGACGCAAAGGTTATTCAAATCTCGTCGAGTGGTGCGATTTTTTTTCCAAAGGCGAATTCCTCGGGTAGCGGCGCCACTGTGCTTTCCGAACCGGTATTCTCTTCTGGCCAGCCTTATGGTCGACGCTGAATGCCCGTGATATACTCGGGACCCGAGTTCCATCGGGAGAATCGGCCGCCACGAACCGGAGAGGAGGAGAGAGGCTCACGGTGCGAGATCGCTCGAGGGTGCTTCGCCACTTTTCGTTCCCCTGGCGTCGCATTATGGTGCCTCGGCGATGAGTAAACGTCAGAATCCTAATAAGAGAAGCGTAAAAGTATTAATGGGTGTTGCAACGGAATTCATTTTTTCTTAAAAAAAAAAAAAAGGAAGAAAATTTTAATTCCCTGCATTGCGTAGAAAGGGGATGGTTTGGCGTACGTAATCGTTCGTGGGTAGACCGCGAACGTTTGTGAATTTGTAGAATGCGCGTAATGTGAGAAAACGTGCATAAAACAAAGTAACAAGAGTTTTTCTGCAAAGGTAAAGTTTATAAAGTGCAAGTTATTATAGCGCTTTAATTACGCAAAGAATTTTAATACACGTCTGCGCGAGCAGCACGGTGTATGTTTGTCACGAGAGAAACTTGCGTAATTTCATTCCAAGTTTGGTATTTAAAAAAATCCTCGTTTCCCAGTAAAAGTCGTTAAACGACAACGATAATGCGAATTCTAAAATTCCGTATGCCAAAAATGACATTCGATGAACCGAGCAGCATCCACAATTTACGATTGCAAATTAATCTGTTTGGAACGTGAGAAAAGGAAACACTGTGCGATAGAATTTACGTCAGCATCCTAAAATTTATTGCACCGATATAAAAATACTCAAATCGAAGAGTGTACGAGTGAAGGTCACATCTTTGAATGTTAATTCCGATTTTGAGGAAACATTTCACACGTTTGATATATCTTTTAATACCGAAGTAACGAAAGAATGCAGAATTAAAAAAATCACGCTCTACGCGCAACGGCAATAATGCGAGAGTAAAAGGCAAGATTATTTCCCGCTCGTCGCGAACACTGGAAAATCGGCGAGGAGCATAAATTCCGCAGAAAGCTCAATCCCTCGCGAACGAAAACTTTCGAGAACGGCGGCCATCCATAATGCACCGGCGGTCGTGGTCACGCGAGGTGCAGGCTCGCCGCGATCCCGCTGGATCCACGCCGATTCTTCAAAGTCGCCGTGGAGGCCGCGGTGTATATACTTTCCAGTGCCACTTTTATCTGATTCGCGTACGGCAACGCGGTCGACGTTGCACCAGGAATGCGAGGAGGGTACGAAGCGAGGAAGAGAAGAGAGAAGCGAGAAGCGAGAAGAGAGAACAGGTTGGCGAATAAACCAACGCGGCAGCTGTAAATCGCGCGTCGAAGCGCGAGATACGAGCTTGGCCCTGTCTTGCTCCGAGTCAGCAACGGCCGCCATAGAGATTGATCTCACGCTTCCTTATGACCGTCATCGTCGTCCTTACCATCGGGAATTATGGCCCTGATCCGCGTCGTGGATACGCGTCTGGAATTCCACGAAACCATCTACCCCCGGGGTAGGACTTGATTCACTGACGCGCGTGCTGATTTTAGGGCTTTGCCAACTGGATTCCAACTTTTTTGTGAAGTCAGTTTTATTTTCCTTCTCTCTTTTCTTTTCTTTTTTTCTTTTAATAATAACGATTTTTTTTTAATTAAAATGAATACTAGCTAATAGATCAGGGATTTGATTCGTGGAGCTTTTCTTTGTGGAGGGTTCAAGTAACAAATATTAGTAGCCGACACTTGGATGTCAGGTCAATTTTGGTCAATGTCGTTTTCATCCTTTGTTTAAAAGAGTTTGATTAAATATCGAATTGATTTCAATATCTCGTGATTTGATTCCAGTATCTCGTGTATCATCCGAGAGTTCTTTGTTATTCATTAAAACAGTTGCTCGCGTGTGTCTTGAAAAATTTGAATTATTCAAACAACGTTCGGTAACTCTTGAAAAATTATCAACAACGACGTGCGTGCGTCGGAAAAAGAATTGCAATGAAATCACGACGAAGAAGGTTACGTGCCATTGAGCCATAACATTGAATTACGATACCGCGTTGCAACATTAATTCTCCTTCATCCAGTTTTAATACACTCGACCGATCAATCACGAGCATTACGCGAACTCTGTTTGTTAAAGCAACGCGAGCCCTACGCTCGTTACATCATCATCGTCGGCTGAATTAAATTTCCAACTAACTTTATCTCGTAATTATTGTCGCCCGTGTATATACACGTTCGACTTTCATTCATCGAATCGCTCGCTTCGATCGACGTGAATTTTTCAACGTTCCAAGACGACGTGTAGTTTCGTCATCGCGCGTTAGATCGAACGAGTTGCTTTGCGCGCGAAAGGAATTGACAGACGGAGCAAAGGAGAAACGACGAGATTCCTGATAAATTTGAAATTTTCATTTTCTCGTTGTTTCTCTTTGTTTCGAACGGTGTCTTCGTTTTCAAGGACGATGTTTTTACGTCTGATTTATCGATAGTTAGTTACGGATTTCCTCGTCTGTCTTCCAAGTATCGCGAGTATTTCCAAGGAATTCTTCTTTCATCGGGTTCGTTAGTTGACAAGTTCCTTGTCTATAATTTATACATCTTCTTGATCACAGTATTCTAGTTTTTGAAAATGCTTTCCCGTCAGGTTCGTCAATGGTCAATTGCTCCCTCATCTAATTTTCTGTGTCCTCCTACTTACGAAAAGAGACGTCAAATTATTTCAAACTATTCAGAGACCACGAGGTTCCCCTCAGAAATTTAACCCGCGAAAGTTACGAAGCTCTCTGAAAATTCAAGTCGATTCGGAAACGACATTTCCTAACAAACGGGATTTTTCGCATTCGATCGTCGTTAAGGATTTTCAAGATCTTTAAACAGCCAAAAAGTCGGTCTTTCGGTTAAGAAGCTAGGCCGTCTCCCATCGAGACGAACCGTCCTCGAACAATAGCGTTCGGCATGGGTTCGGCATAGACACATTCGAGCTGCAATTTCGCAGCATTGTTCCTACGAGTGTTAACACAGTGGTGTCTCGCCGCGGGGACCCTTTCTGCGGGGGTGAGGTCAATGGCAAACAATAGAACAGGAATAGTCAAACCACTTGAGGAGAATAATACCGTTGCTCTGTCGGCGGTCGAGGAAAAATGTTAGGGATGAATTGGAAACGATCGGCCGAGGGTCGGGCATCGAACGATCGAAACGAAACACCGGCGTAGCAGGCACCTGCTAAGAAGCTACGCCATCCCTCTGCGTTTCAAAACGTCCGGTCTGTGGGAAGATGCCTAGAGCTGTATCATCGTGGCTTTTCTATCTCGAAACGATCTGAAGAATAGCGATTTCTTCTTCTTCTTTTTTCTGGAAGTCTTAGCAAGAAATTTGGTACAGCGATGAGGTGGTAATTTTTGACGATACTCGTGAGAATTGATCCTGAAAAGACTTGGACACCGTTGTACGAGAGGGGGAGGGAGGCGCATAGAGTTTATCTGATTGCGAGTTTACAAAGTACGTTGAAATTTCAACTTTTTCTAATAAATAAATACTTTATTTACTTTTACGTCGGAATTCTAATTAATTATATTTGGAGGTTAGAGATACAACTATGATGGTCTTGTTTCTCAGAAAAATGTACGATAAAGTTTGCATAGCGATGACAATTTCATGGAATTTTTCTACATTTTCTATTCGATTTAATCAGGAAGTCTGTCAGATTATTGAGACTTTATTGACGATAATCACGTTAATTATGCCAGTTTCTGAGAAATTTCGCTGACTATGAGATTAACACGATACGAGGAATTTGTTGGAATTTGCAGCGACGCACGTAAAATACTATGCGACGGCTAGTTACTTTTGAGATTTCACAATGACGAGTGGTTTTTGAAAATCAAACATGATTACAGTTGACGAGGACACGTAACACAATATCTTACAATATCTGGTATCGCAAAATACCTTTCGCGAATGTCAGCTCCGCGATTCTCAAAAATATTCCATTTCAGTCTTACAGAGATTTCTAACGTTTCAAGGATAATTCTCAATTATTTGGAAAGTTGGAACTGCAACGTTCCTTCTTTATAAACTCTAAGATAAACTCCGTTGTACAATCAAAGAAGCAGACGTAGAATAATAGTTACGTAATTGCAACACGTGCAATAATTATTCCACGCGAAGAGACGCCAGCGGAGACGTCAAACATTTGCTGCTTCAACAAATTCCCGTTACGTTCGCGTCGATCTAGCGCGTCGGTTCGACCTTTCGTTCCACAAAACGTTCATCCTTTTTCGCCATTTTTTACCGACGCACAAATGCGTTTACGCTTCGAGGCAGAACCTCGGCAGAAGGAAGCACCGTTCCCCCCCCCCCCCCCTCCCATCGCCCAAAGTATACTCACGCATCTGCGTTACTACGTATTTATGGCAAAACATTTTCGCGCGACTCACGGAAGAATGTTCCAGCCGATCGCGATTTCGAAGGAAACGATCTCTCCGACACGGTGGAACCGAGCCACCAGGCTCGAGCGGATTCTTCTTAGAAGCGAAACGCGATGTATTTTCACGCCTGCCTTCGTAAGGTGGCTTTTACGTAACGAGATTCTGCATTCTTCGGAGTGCACGCTCTACCGTCGCCGCTTCATTCATTAGGTACAGCAGGAGGAGGATTGTACAAACAAACTCGCCATTAGGTTTTTCTCATCCATTATCATCTCGATCGTTGTTGACAATCGTCCGTCTCTTTCTTTTTGTACGGCGAATGTAGAAAGAAATTTCTGCTTGTGCAACGACGTTCAACGCGGTGAATCGAAAGGGCGCGATAGCCGATAAGATACCGCTTCCGGAATTCCCCTATCCTATCCCATGCAGCTGAAGCCACGACGAAAGATCGCCCGGTAGTCCACTTTTACCTTAGATTCGATCGTCGTCGCGACACCCACGAACGCTCCGATTTTATCAAACCGAGTAGCGGCGGACTATCTTCCGCAACTGCGTATCGTTGGAAGAGTAGAATCACGCGGAATCAGTAGAACACATGTTTCGTCCTCAGTTCAGAAGCAAACAACCCTCGGATGCAAAAAAGAGAACGAGAGAGAGAGAGGGAGAGAGAGAGAAGGATCGTGCGTGGCCGTAGATCGACGCTGGCTCTCCAAGAAACGTTCCACGTAGCGACAAAGGGAGACCCCAGAGGAGTCGTGGCCCCTGCTCCGCGTGGTGCTACGTGCCCGCGTAGAGAGATATACCTAGGCAGCCGCGCTCTACCTGGTTCTCCAGAGGAGTAAAGTAGAGAAACCGAGTGATCCACGAAGGGAGAAGGACGGGGGGATGATGTTTTAGAGAGCGGACGAAGGAGGAAGAAAGGTGAGGTAAGGTGAGGTAGGGTGAGGCGAGGCGAGGCGAGGCGAGGAGCGAGAGGAAGGTAGCGAGAGACGAGGAGAGAGAGAGAGAGACTAGGAGTTGTCTTCTGGCCGAGAGGGGTGGCAAGAGAGGCGAGGAAGTCTGACGGCAGCGAAAGAGAAGGTGGAGAGGCACTGCACACACAGTGGTGGCGACTCCACTCGATGCCGACGGTGGTAGTGGCGGTACCGAGCAACGTGCGGCCGGTGGTGGTGGTAGAGAGGAAGGTGGAAAGGGAGAGGCCCGAAGGTGCAGGAGAGGCAGGGAGAGACTCCTGCCCAGCGTGGACCTGTGCGTCGTTGCATGGCCGACCTGGAGACTCGCTCTCCGCAAGGTGAGACGCGCGGACCGAAGAGGAGGCCTCGAAAGATCGGCTGGAATTCTCTCGTGAAAGCCGCCTCTTCCTTTCTCGTGTGCTTGTTCAGCGCGTGCGCTCTTTCTCTCTCTCTCTCTCACACTCTCTCTCTCTCTCTCTCTCTCTCTCTCTGTCTGTCTGTCTGTCTCTCTTTCTGTGTGTAGTACATCGTGCAATCGTGGCGAGTGATCCGTGACAGCAACGGTGTTGCACGGTGTCGGTCGTGATATTGAAAATCGCATCCGTTGTTCCCGATTTCGTAGAGCATTTTCGTGGTGGGTGGATCGACGACCACGAAGGACTATATCGAGAGAGGCAGCGAGGAAGAAGTAGCAGCAAACGCGTGGTCGTTTCGGAGCGAACGGAGCATCGGACACGTTGACACGAGCGCGGAGGCTCCGACCAACGCTCGCCGAGAGCATTGTTGTCAGCGGAAGAAACAGGTTGGTCAGGACGGTTTGACGATAAACTTTCGGATTTTACGCGCGAGAAGGAACGACGAGGAGGAATTCGTTCGTACCGCGGTGTGTGTGTCCGCCCTCTCGGCAGCAACTCGAGAACCGTACGATCGGAGAGAGTCAGAGAGAGAGAGAGCGGACGGGTTCGTGGAAGGAAGCGATGCCAGAACGACGCAGAATGCGCCGTCAACGTGTTTGACAGTGATAACGGCGTGCGCGCGTGCACCTCTTATCAACCGCGTAAACTCAATCTCGCCTGCCACCTCGATCAGTTGATCTCACGGACGTGCCTGAAGACGTCCGAACACGTCCGGCTGTGTTCCTTCGCGCGTGTCGATCGTCTCGATCGACTCGATCTCGATATCTCGAGCCCCCCGACCGCCCAAACGAGCACGTGGTTTTCACTTTTGGTATCGGATCGACTTGCTGTTTACGCGAAAGTGCAACACGAGAATACCTTTCGTGTTCCGTGTGTGTCTTAGTCCGGTGCGCTTGCTCGACGGAGACACGAGTTACTTGTTTTGAAAGTGAACGTTTCCTCGAACCTTCGAATGCCTTGCCTTGGATATTTCGTCGGTCGTCGAATGGTTGCTGCTAACTAAATGGTGAGTGACTTTATATACATGGAAATGTTACACACGTTGTCTGTGTCAGGTGTCGAGTGAAGTAAAACCCTCGTCGATACGAAGTAATTGCACCGAGTAGAACGCGTTCGTCTAAGATTTCATCTCGTAAAACGTTTCCCGAGTTCAACGGCTTCTCAGAACTCGCAACCATCGTCGTCACTCTGCGAGTAGGCTACACGGCTCGTAGCTCCATCGCGCGTTCGCGCAGCAGCGGCGAAAGTTTCTGGAGAAACGTCTCTCTCTCTCTCTCTCTCTCTCTCTCTCTCTCTCTCCGGTCCGGTAGATCGACACGCCTTAACTTTTCTTGCGTACATTCTTCCCTCGTGCAACACACAGGCCCGGGAGTGTATCCTCTCGGCGACGTCGGTCGAGAAGCCGCGGGGCCTTTGCTCGCCCGGCCACCGAAAACGCGCGCGTTTTCTGTAAAAACCACCTGGCATACCGGGCCACGTTGCTTTTCAGCCAAAAGATTTATAAAGGACCGTGCCCGTCGTCGCCGTCGTCGTCGTCGTCGTCGTCGTCGTCGTCGTTTCTTCCACGAAATCGCGCGAAGCCTAGACTTTCACGTACGCGGCGCGCGGCGCGCACGTTCGTCCCATAAATTCCCGGCCCGTGAAACGTAAACAGATCCACGAAACCATTTGTAGCTTGTCGCGGATCGCTACGTGACCAGATACGTAGGTTTTTACCGGGACCGCGTCCCGGCCGATCGCTCTTGATCATTTTGACACCGTGGCCGGGAAAAAGCAACGATCCCTCGCGCGATCTACCCCACGATCGTGTTCCCCGATTCCCCGGGCCCGAATTAGCACGCTAGCTCCGATTTCTCGTCGCGTTGTCGTCCGGCGGCAATCCGATCGCCTCGTCGGACTCGCCTGTGTGTGTCTGTCGGACTTGGGAACTAACGGTGAACTCGATACAGCCTCGAGCGATTTCAGCAAACACGTTCGGCCTCGGACTTTGCCGATTTATGTGCCATTTTCACGTACGTTCCTATCCGCGGAGATCTCCCGGAAGAGATTTCCCTTTCTATCTCTGCACTTCACTGCAGTGTTTGTTTCTTCTTTTGTTACTCTTTAGATTCTTGCCTGCAGAATCGGCTCTCGACAAATGAATTTGCAAGTCGAATCTCTCTCTTTCACGTTTTTCTTGTCGAAAACGTATCGCGTTTGGTTTACGAACGTTTCCTCGTTCCTCTCGATACGACGCCGCGTTCCAATTGCCTCGCATAGTTGTTGCACACGTACGGCAACCGACCGATCCCCGTTGGTAAGAAACTCCGGTGCCGATATCCAGGCCCACGAGCACGCGGATTGCACAAGCCTGGAATTTCTTCTTCGCGGTCTCGCTCTCCGGGATCCCCGCCGCCTAATGTTCGCTGGATCGTTAGTAACTCCGAGAGACTTGAACGCCGGGGTAAGAAGCCGTCGTCGGCTTGCGTTGGCGGCAAAACGCCCGTTTGAAAAACATCGGCCTGGCGAGCATGTGACATCTGCCACTGCACCGGACCATTTATTAGGTGGCTTACCTTTTTCAACTCTCTCTCTCTCTCTCTCTCTCTCTTTGTTGTCAACCTTTGACATCTGCCTGCGATCTCTCCGTGCGTGAAAATTTGTTAGTTTACTAGGTAAATTGCATTTCTGTAGGGAAAAATTTACCTAAATCGTATCTTTCAGTTTTGCTTCAATAAAAATCGTGCAACGTGCAAACGCTAGTAAAATTATGTCGAGATATGACGATTCCAATTTTAATTTATTCAAATACTCGATTATTCCATCTAACCGCGTATTCTCTAATGCGAAGCATTTAGCTACCGTCGGGTTGCAAATTTTCGTTGCATAACGCGACTGCGATAAACATGCAGATTATACGTAAAAAGGCAGAAACGCAAAAAATGCATCAAATAGAATATTTTATATTTTATAAAAATGCTTGGGGCAACGTGTTTTTACACAAGTTTCTTTTCTTTACGAGTCTCTACATGTACGCAATCTAGTTGTCACACAGTTGACAAAGAAAATCTCTCGTCACACTGAAATAAAATATTCAACACTCCACTTTTCACATTTTAATGACGCAATTTAACGTACAAACAAATGACAAACTTTCCGCGGACAAGCGGCCCACGTTCCACCACGGAGAAATAAATATTTCGAAGCGCTAAATCGTACGTACAGTCGATATAGCTTGTTTCTCAAGAGGACAAATGTATTCCGCTCCATTTGAAAATGATAAAATAGGGACCGGGACCGTTTCCACGTTTCTACAAATTTATTCCTCCGTGTTCTCAAAGCGGAGAAAAGCGGCTGCATAATTTGTTGAAACGCACTAAACGAAGCCGGATTAGGTTGCAACGGTGTGCAAACGTTCGTCACGATAACGAATGCCCTCGTCTCCTCTCCGCGTCGTTCGTCGCCGGGAGTGGTACCGCGTTTGGGATGTCGCTTTATGGTTATGCGTACATATGGATGCGTATCCACTCGGGTCGAGTATGATGTAGGATGCGCCCAACGTTCCCGCGAAGCGGTACACATCGACGCAACGAAAAAGAAAATATCTGTGTATCGTGCCTTCTTCTAAGGACGCGCCTACTCTTGAAACAGGGGAACGATAATCCGTTCGTGTCTAAGAGGGGAAGAAAAAAAAAAAGGGAAGAAAAACCTGACGAGGAATGACATTATAATGTCATCCATATAATTAGAATAGAATTAAACGTATAATCGACGATAACGCGGCAGGCTTCTACGCTGTGAAATATTAGAAGGTTGTTTCTCTGAATTTGACGAGCGTTGCATTTCATTCCGTTTCGTTCAATTTGAAAATATCAATCCTCGATTCTTTTCTTAAATCGTCCTATTCGAGAGATCATTTCGTACCGATGATCGTACGTGAAAAATTGTAATCGTACGTGAGATTAGTATGTATATGTAACACAATTCGATGCAAGGAAATGTGTCTGTTTGATTTGAAAGATTCGTTTCGAGAGAATCAACGTTTCACACGCACCGACCTGATAATTTACGAAAAAATTCATCTGTTTCATTCAAGATTCGAAGGAATCGTCGTGTTCGTTGACGAAACTCGGAATACCGATGACGCGAACGTACACGACGGCCCACACCAAACCCCCCCCCGTGGCGTTTCCCCTTCGTCCTGACTTTGCGTTTCCCCAGTGGCAATCGAGGAGAGAACCGATTGTCAGTGTAATCGATGTATGATTGCTCTACGTGTATTGTTGGCGACTGTTTCGCGCCAGCCACGACCAGCCATCATGTCCAATGGTAAGGCAGGACTTACGATGTCGGTGATAAATACATTGCGCAATGCCCCTCTGCCTCTTTTCCGCTTGCCTCGATCCTTTGATATCGCGTAATTTGTCACATCGACCAGTTTCTGGCGGACGTGGACGGAATAACCGCGACGGTGCATTGCGTCGCGCTTCGTAGGCGCGATAATGCTCGCGTTATCGGCACCGATCTGTCTCAAATATTTCTGCCCAGTTGACCCGCGAGCGCACAATTTCTACGCGCACATAAACGGATAATGACAGTTTTGTACATTTTTAGTAAACTAGTAAATCCCTTACTTGTCATATCTTTCACTCGTGTTCTTCAATTGTTGCGTACGTTGATCTTCAGCGGAATATTTGAAAAAATTTCATATCTCTTTACATCTTTCACAAAGATGGACTGAAAAGAAAATGGAGCTCAAGCGAAATATTGTTTTATCCACGTTGGCGTACGTTAGAAATTTCACAACGGAACGAACTTGTCGGAAGAGAATTTCCGAAATTTTCGAAACTTCGCCAACAATAGGTTCGGACCTCGATGAATCACGAGTATCTGCTTCTTTTTTAAAACATCTCGTCTCTCCCATCGAAGGTGAGAGTTACACGGCTCTCAAATCGAGACTTCTCTTCCGTACCCTTGAAAGTAAACGTTTCCACGGAAGATTCACAGCAAGTGACCGATGGTTCACGGTTTTCCCAAACACAATGCGCGAGTCGAGAGCAGCGTGTAGCTTTCGGAGCATCGATGGGACACTTTAAAACCCGTGCAAAGACCCTCGAGGCCCATCTTAGTTAGAGGGTATTGGCGCAGGATCTCTATGGGATACGTCACCTGCTTTGCTGCAGCCTGGAAGAAAAGAATATCCAGGCATTCACGTGCGCAGATGCTGACGAACTTGCACTTTGAAAAAACGTCCGTGCGTCCAGTTAAAAAAAAAAAATATATATATATATATATATATATATAGAAGAACAGGTCACCTGTTTATGCGTTTCAATCCATCAACGACCAAACAACAATTTTAACGCGAACTTGTAGACACTTCAGTCTCTCGAAGTTTAATAAAATTCTATAATTTGGATAGAAAACGAAATCCTTGACGAGTTAAAAGCAGCAATTATTAATCTGCAATCGCTGCAAACGTTTGAAGAAATCGGCGTGACATTTTGTTTGCGAGGTCTGGCGAGGAAAAAGGAAGCAGCGGAGAAAAAAGCTTTTAACATCTTGTTACGCGCGTAATTTAGATAAGAGAGGGAATTTATAGAGCATCGATGGCCTCGTTAATGACGCCCGTATAAAGATCTCGTCGTTCGTTAAGCGTCCAAGGTGTCGCGGTTTTACTGTTATTCTTCGCCGACTCCGCGAAGAGTTGTCAAGTCCAGTTAGCTATCGGAGATGTTGAACAGAAATACGAATCGACGGATAACTATTGACTCGTTTATTCAACAGCGACAGGACGCGCAATTTGCGTATTTTTTTCCAACAAACTTCCTTTTTAACGAAGCATCGTTCGTTGCGACTGCGAAATCAATCGTCGGGTGACGATCATCGTTCATCCTAATAACCGATAGCTTGATAACGCAATTATTGGTAATCTCGCGGCGTCGAAGATCGATTGTCACTGGACAAGAGAGAGAGAGACAAACCAATTGCCAGCGACTTTTCTCTTATTATTATTATTATTATTATTATCATCATCATCAAGTTGTCTTACGAATAAAAAATTACACGTCTATGGCTAGAGGCAAGTTTCAATATTCTCGTAATTAGTCGAATGGGATTGTGGCTCGCAATGATTACGACAGCTCAATGATGATACGAATACTGAAACAATAATTGCAGAATACCAAGAATATCAAGACACACTTTCCGCGATGCTAAACAATCGATCGAGCATCGTGCAGATCAGACGTTGCTCAAAACTCGAATAAACGCGATATTAATCAAACGGCTCGTCAATGTTCGAGCGATACTTTGTGGAAATTTATTGGACAGGTGAAAGACACAGGCGATGATTTAAAAAGAAACGATTTCTCGAATGTGCCATAAATATTCTGCGCGATGCAGAAACGATAATTAAACGTACAATTTAAACGATAAAATCGCTCGAGTGTAAACGGAATATAATCGAATGTAAACGAAACGAACTTGCTTTGGTAAAAATGTAATGGCAATATTCTCCTTTTGAATGATTCAACGACTCGGCTCGATAAAAAAACGAGAAATCTAATAAGAAAATGTTCCTTCAACGCGCCATTAAATCGGGGATCGAAAGCCACGCGTATGACTACGAAACAACGGCCGGTTCGTTCGAGTTCAACAAAAAACGAGCTGCCGGCACGTTACTCGAAAATTGCCAGTCGAATCGTAGCTCATTAAATTTCACAATCGACTTACTTTCACAACGGCGGCCACGTATCGCGGCGAGACTCGCGGCCGCGATCGGTTCGCGATCGGTTTTCGCGTGTTTCTCCTCGGAGCTCGCAAAAAAAAGAGAAAAGAAAAAAACGCTCCCCGAGACGAGCAATCTAACAGTCGATAGATGTGCCGATGTTGCACATCTCGGGAGATGCTGGAAGCTCCAGAGCCGAGGGAAAGGCTCGGGGAGTGACGTCACCGGCTGGAATGAGGTTAAACCGATGCTAAAGTCACGCTCGAACGGCGGCTATAGCGTGGATCGTCGATGCAGGATCCACGCGAGATGCATACTCCTGCGAGTAGCGCACACGACGTCCTGGGACGCTGAGGTTTCCCGCGAGAGAGCCGATCGAGCCGAGAGAGGAGACGATCATAGATCCGTGATTGCCACACGAATATGTATAAATCGGACGCTGTGCCGTTCGTATCCTCGATCTTCTGCCGAGATCCGAGATAATCGAGTTCTTTTCTCCGCGAACTCTTGCCCTCAAGATCTCAACGAGCGGATATTAGCGGGACGCGATTACGAGTCTCCTCGCGAGCGCACGAGCCGATGTTGCATTCGGCCGTGCTCGATCGTGCGAGAAAGGATTACTTCATGTGCAGTCGCTCGCCGGTGTATTTGAATATTTAGGACAGAAAACTTTCGCGTGTATTGTACAGTATGCGTTATGTAACTTTTTTTTGATGTTGTATGATGGATTGGTGGTGATTGTAGTGAACGGATGTTTTGGACGTACAATAGATTTTAAATATCTATATTTAATGTAATATATATATATATATAATTTGTCCATTCAACTGTCACAATCTTTGCAAAATATATAAAAAGTAGCAACATCGTCATTTCTTGATAAATAATTTTTAAAGCCCGAGGACTAGAGAGTTGCGTTTAATTAGTAAAGATTGAAATGTGATTTAATACACGCGTTGCATGGAAATTTACGGAGCGAGAAAGTTGGAGGTTTTTTGTTTGACGGAAAATTTGGCAACGTGTTTGAATACGAGAGGCGTCTTGTTTAACATTTGGGAAGGCTACGTAGCATCGCGAAGATAAGGTGGATTTTATTAGTTGGCATTCGCACCTGGTAAAACTCACGAATCGCTGTTCGGACAACGCTCTTATCTCTTATCAACGTTACTCGCAACGCACGTTCGTACGCGAGGCGTACACTTCTACCGTCAACATCTAAATGTTAATCTTCGACGCGAGCGTGCAACTTGCAACCTTCAAAGAGTACCGAAGAAATATTTATTAGAATTTCAAAAATTATGTAATTATAAGATTTAAACGTGATCGATGATCAATAGAGTCATTGTGAACGCGATATAAATTAATGTTTGATTTGTAAGCGCTACTCAAAGAGAAAATTTATCCTTTACTCTCGTGCTAAGTATCTCTTCTTCGGTCGAGTTTGCTCAATCTTTTGTAAGAGAATCACAGCTTCGTTGGAAAGAAAACTGAAATCTTCAAGCTTGGTTGAGCTTTTGCGCAAGATTTTCCAACAGTTGTAGTCAATCTTCGCTCGTACGAACCTGTTATATACGTAATTTCTTCTCGATGGAATAACAATCCACGCTCAGACAAGTGGATTCGATCGTTCGATCCTGTCCATCTCGATACAGCATTAATTTATAATTGCTGGATCCTGTTAAACTCGCGTTGCTTTTACCGATTTTTCTGTTCTTCTTTGTCAAAAAAAAAAAAAAAAAAAAAAAAAGAAAAAGAAAAAGGAAGGAACTGCACAAAATTCCGAATCCACTGCTCTCGTTACTCTCCGTACATCGCGGCACGGAATCCAGCGTGAGAGGGGCTCTGGCTCGAGCCAGAGCACGACTTCGGCCGCATAATATGCGGTCAGCCTCTGGACCAAGTTCGGTCGCGTATCTATCTACCGATACAGAGGGGGTATCGTCGTGCACCGAGCTCTACATACCAACACGAGTTTCTCAGCGAGGGCTTCTCTCTATCTACGGAGGATCTCCTGCGGTACGGAGGAGAGAGAGCTCGTGCTGACCTCGAGGGCTAAAGATTACGAGGGCTCGCCACGACTAGAATCCAACCACTCGGCGAGATGTATAGGTGCGTTGCACGTAGCTCTCTGCGTGTGTACGGGTGTGTATATAACAACCTTCCGTGAGCGTGCACGCGGTTAGACACCCAGACCAAGTCCGGTTGCAGAAGAATCTTACGACCGCGTATTTTTCCGTCGATGCGGCTCCATCAGAGGCGCGGAACCGAGCGAAAGGGGATATTATTACTCGGCGATGCCTCGCGTGCTTTTACGCTTATACGCTTTTCGGTCTTGGTGCCGTTCGTTTCTTTTCCCTGCCTTCTGCAATTTTCTGAGGCACCGAGGTAATTGAGTTCGAAGGAAGAATTTCCAACGAAGGACAAGAGGTTTTAAGAGAGAGAGAGAGAGAGAGAGTTTAAGTGATAACGTTGGATTGACTCTGCGAATGTATCGATGTTCATGCGCGTCGGATTTGCATCCTCGCAGAGTGGTTTGTGATTACCTCTTAAATTCGATGGAAGAATTTACTCGGTTACTCGTACAGATTATTACGTACAATACTGACGACCTTTTGTATTTGGCACACGTGTAAATTTCAACATCTGCGGTTCACGAATTGTACGAAGCAAAAGATATTAGAATGTTATTACAAATACCTGTATTGTAATTCCTTTTTTACTCAAATTTCATAAACAACGCAAATAATTCCACCCTCTGATTTACAAAACGTGCAAAATTGATGTAAATTGCCCCGCTATTGAGAACTACGAAATCCAAACTTCGTTGCGTCAAGACACTTTGTACGCAATTTCGTATCTCGATGTCGGATCGTTATCCCGATCGGATGGCCCTCTGCCACGCCAGAGAATATCGAGAATTTTTTGTTTTCGCGGAGAACGCGTGCGTAGCTGACGTGGGTCGGTCGAAATGAAAGGAACGAAACCGATGGCCGATGGGTAGGTAGAGATATACCACACGTACCTACCGTGTCCAGCTAGGAGTACGGGGCCGCTCATTGCCTGGTAATTACGCCGATTATACTCGGTTTTTATGAGAGCCCACCGGTCCCTACGCGGCCGCACTCGGCTTACGCAAATAAGCGGGTCGCGCACGAGAGAAGAGCAAAACGAAGCGTACGCCGGCCCTCGATCATCCGATAATTGATCTCGCGTGTCACGCGACTGTCCGCGTGAAACGTTGCATGTGGTAGTCGACTGTGGCTCGCAACTGTTTATTAGACGACGTGGATGCGAGCCTGCGGATCTAGAAAATGAGGCTGATCGATGGGGGCCATCGATATCGCCTTTCGAACACCTATGCTGTTCCGCTGTTCCGACTTAACGCTGACCGTTTTGATGTCGGCGAAGCGCGCGCGGATCGTTTAACGATAGCTCGAGCGAGAAATCTGTTGCGTTATAGCTGGCCGATTGATGCACCTGTGCCTCGACCAAGTATCTTTTTATATTTTTTTCTCTTTATCGATCTGTGTTTGCCGCGTTGATTGATATAATATGTTCATTGCACTGTCTGTTATTCCCTTCGAGGGAAGGAATACTGTTGACTCTAGGTATCGTGGCACACAAATTTTTTGGAGAGAATATAGTACTTGTACCCGGTGTATACTTCGAAAATTTTCTTTTGCTAAAATACTTTGTTAAAAACAGAACGTGCATTCTGAAATATTTGCATAGAACTTGTGCGTAATATTTTGAATTTTCCTAACGCGCAAATAACGTCAAGCATCAGTGTAAATCGGTGACGAGTAATACCGAAAAAAAAAAAAAGCTAAAACTAACTCTGGACACGAATAACCACTGAAGTGTATTAAATTTTCTCATCGCAATCGTAAACAACGCAAGCACCACGACTCAGATACGTATAAAACAGCAAGGCGAAACATCATTAGCGTCATTCCTCGAGCCGAGCATTCCAGACCCTGGCTAAACGAGCGCGCACAGCTGGACGAAGGCACAAACACACGGAACTCGTAAAAATTACATCATAACTTGGGATTTTTCCTCGTTTTCCCGCGCGATCGCATACCGTGGTCGGTATTCATGGTTGCCGGTGTCACGTTAACGCAAATACGTCGTCCCACGGAACCAGTTTGTGTCCCGACGGTGTAAAACCCGACGATTGATCGGTGCAGAGCCGCGAAACAGTTGCTTACATTGGCACGCGCTGCCTGAGTACACGTCTAGCTTTGTTTTCATCGAAACGATAATTTTTTTTTTTTAAGAAAAAAGTTTGAGAAATATTACGATTTTCTTTCAATTTCAAAGGTCTATTTATTAGGTGCAACGAAAATTAGCGATTGGTTGATTTAGGTCACGTGATTCGCAAGGGGGCGTGGGGTAGACCTCGAGTAGGAGTGGCGTTGTCTGCTGAGACGAATCGTACTGGGGTACAGTTGTAGTCGTGCAGTTTTGATTCTACTGTTGTATATAAAAAATATTTCAGTTTGTTACTGTTTAGTTTTTTTCTGCATCGAATCTGATCTTAACCGACTTGAATGGAATGACACGCTACCGAATTGTCTGAATTGTCTGAGAAACATGCAACGTCCACAAAGTGTGATCCTTCATCCACAAAGTTGTTTCAGCGAGAACGTAAAACTCCGTGTTGCAATGCTTTATTTTCCCATCTCGCCACAGGGTCGTCCGGGGCGTTTCGAGGTAAAGAGCCACTCGCGTACCTTCGCGAACTCACCAGTTCCACTTACGATCAATTAGCAGAAGGAGGAACGAACGTACAGAGAATTCGTTGGAATTTCATTGTCAACGTCGTGAACGTCGGTTCCACGAACGGCGCACGTTCAAACGTACGTATGCTGGAAAATGCGGGATTTTACGAGCGTGGTTTCGAGAAGCGATCGCTTCTGTTACGCCGCTTGCATTAATCAAGACTAGGCGCGGCGGCGTTCGGAATAGCAAGGAGGAAATATTTATAGAAAATCTTACTTGGAACAAGTTTTGGGATAACTCGTGAGATGTCAGCATTAGTTTCTGACAAAAGAGAGACGAATAAAATCTGTCTTAGTGGAATTATGACAGGGGTAGATAATAGTCATTTTGCATTGGTAAAGTAGACCTTTTCTGTTTTTGTCTGACGTGAAGTTGAAATGGTTCAACAGTGGAATATTCACTTTTATATTCTACATTCAGTGAAATACTTTTAAGTAGAATGATTTGGGAATGTTGGGACGTTTATGTATTTATATTGATACTATAGGAATATCAGAAAAAAGGAAAGGAACGCGTTCAGGAAAGAACAAGGAGAGTAAAATTTATATTTTCTAGTAGCGGAAGGATAAAGGGAAGAATCGAGTTTATCAAGTCATATATGACTTTCTCACAGTAGGAGGATGAAAAGAATCATTTTACGATATCTCAGTTTTATCTCCGAATTGCACACGATTTACGCGAAATGTGACGTTACACGTTAGGAAACGATCTACGATCCACAGAGCTGGATTTTAACCGATGTGCAATTAGTAAGTCACCGGTTCCCAACTGGAAAACTCGCCAACGAATGGAAAGGTTCGCTCGCTTTAGTGGCGAGAGCGGTGCAACGCGAGCGGGACGCGCGAGCCTGTGCACGTACTTACACGCTCGTTCGTCTACACGGTGTCCACATATGGCCGTCGTACCAGTCGATCGTCTCTCCTCTTTCGCCTCGAGAGTCCTTGACGCCCACCCTGTGTGTACAGTTCCTCGCCGCGCGTATCCCACGACATCCGAGACGACGTCCTGCTTCCTTCGCGACGCTGCCAACCGGTGCGAGAGCCTCCATTGTAACGGGGAAACACGCTCGCGGCGCCTTGCATAATTGACCTGCAAGAATCCCCTCTTGAGTGGACGCTTTTCACCCTTGCTCACTGGCCGCAGACGCTGTCGCCGATTGCTATTGTTCGTGTCATCGTTTCGTTCGACGACTGGATCGAAGGTCACCGGTTTGGGCTAGGCTTCGCAACGAGCGATTGCGCGCGCGGAGTGCAGAGCTTGGGAGAAAACGAGGGGAAGAAGTACCGGTCAGATTGGTTATTATATATGTTGTGTATATATATATATATAAATAGGAGGAGATGAAACGAGGTTTGGTACGTTGCGTTCTTTGAAGCTGAATCGAATCGACTCAATTTTCTTAATTTTATTCAGTCCAATTCGGTGCGTTTCTAGAGATTTGAACGATTGTTCTATATCTTTCAAATTTCTGATAATTGACTGATGATTGTCTCAATGCTCGCAGATTTATTTGCTACGAGAGAATAGCGTGAAATCGAATCTAGGGAATTTAGGAAAGAGATTTTCCATCTTGACGATAATTTAATTAAAGATGAGGATTTTGGCGCGTACAGGTCCGATCGTTTGAATTCGAAATCGTTTGCATTCGATATAATCTGTTAAACGGATGAACATACAAGGAGCCAAGGATCAAGGAGAAGTTAGAACGTTGTAATTCAGCGTTACAGCCTGACGGTACACGACTGAATACCACAATTTGGCATTAAACGACCTGTTCGTAATGCCAAATCTCGCTTCGCACAACGACATCACTCTCCCCTCTGCTCGCACATTGAACGACTATTCTCGTTCTCCGCTCCGGATTGAAACGTCATTTCCCCTTGCAATTATGCAAATCGGCGTACGCGATAACAGTCGTCTCTCTGGAGAAGAGAGATCGTTTCTCGATATCGCCTTCGATTTTGTCTCTCCTCGGTTCTCGAGCGCGCCAATTCCGCTCGGCTAAAAAATCTGCGAGAGGGATCAATAGCTCTGATGAAGGCCCCGATGAAGACGACAGAGGACGACGCAGAATCAAGTCGTCTTCCTTAATTACCCGGGGCTGATCGTGCCGGTAGGCGCGAAGTTGGATCGATTCCGGGGAACCGCGCGGAATTTGCCGGTTTCTCGAAAGCTGGCGCGCCGCGAGGCGATCTTCTCGTAGCCGGAGCAGCAGGCGAGCGGTTAGTTTCTTGCGGATCCGTCGACCGCGATGAACGCGCGGTTCGCTCTCTATCCCGGTTCTCCTCTCGTCTCTCCTTCTCTCTCCGCACGGTCGGTATGTTAATGCCATTCTGTCCGAATCCCCACGGCCTCGATTCGAGGTACTAGCCCGGCCAGGTTTTTCGTGTCGGGAACGATGTCGCTTCTAATTGACGAGTGGCGGACGTAGACGCGGCCCAACCGACGAAACGACGACCGCCGATTCGTCCGTGTGTACCTGGCCGCGACATGTGTCCGAGGTGTTCGCAACGACGTTCAGCCGTGTCTTATTATACGCTGGACACCCCGATATTTTCGACGGATCGCGGCAAATGCTGGCTCGAGCCGAAGCCGAGCCGAGCCGAGCGGAGGAAAAAGTGGCGACGACGTTACCCGGCCCTCTGTCGCGATATTTCAGCGGGGTAAAAGAAGTCGCCACCGGTGAGCCTCTCCTCTCCAGCGTCGTTACGGTGTCGTGACGTGCCACGAATGCGCGGCATCGGATTTATTAAACGCTCGTGCACGCGGTGTTTTGCCCGCGAGGGAAGTGTGAAAGTATCGGGGAACGTAGGGTGGACGATTTGGAAATGCTTCGTTCCGATGACACACACACAGTGGGAAAAGAGCCGACAGTAATTTTCAATCTTCTTTTGAATTCGAATAAATGGAAGAAGTTAATAAGAAGTGACAGATAATTTTATGCTTGGAAAAAAGAAAAAAAAATAGAAAAGTACCAAGATTTGTTACGTTTCTAACGTCAGGTGAAAATTGAACTTGAATTTGAATAAATGAAACGTAAATGAATACGCATAGCATCGATAGATTCTGTGCGTTCAAACGTCAGAAATCGTTTACCGATTCGCGTCATTTCGACTTTCGAATAAAAAGTTATTGTTATACAAGCTCAGATATCAAAGACAGATTGGTTTGCAGTGTCAACTCCAGTCTACCGTTATCGATCCGCGTCCCTAAATTTACGCCCGATCTCTGCAAAAAGTTGCGAGTTCGAGTCGTATTTAACCACCTGCTTCGAGAATCTACGGTTGCTCGCACACCCGGGGCAAATCCCGGTGCGAAAACGATATAAATTCCAGCAGCCGATCCATTAAACCGCCAAAACCGGCGAGTTCGCAGCAGGCTTCGACTTCATTGCGACGCAACGGCTTCATTCGAATCGAATCGAATCGAATCGAAATCGCGGGGGCTCGTCACCTTGATCCATCGAACAAAGAGGCTTGACTCGACACTCGTGCAGAAAGAGAGAGAGAGAGAGAGAGAGAGAGAGCTTCGCTAATGACTGGAAAAGAGAGACGCGGTTGAAAACGACAGACAGACAGGTATACCTTTCAAGGCGGCTAGGCCACGTGGGCGAATCCTGCCGTTTACGGACCTACGAAAGATCCTAGCTAACGTGTGTTCTAATAAGCTCTCGTCGAGAGCTGTGTACGACTCGCGAGGGGCTCACGACCGTGTTCCGCGCGTGGGAGACAGAGAACGATTAACATGGGAGGCGGGGGGGACACAGAGCCGAGGAGAACAAGGACAGAGGGAGGGGGAAGAGGAAGACGGTTAGAGGGACAAGATTGCAAAAAGAAGTTCGGAACGAGAGGAGTACTCGAACGATGACGTTGCACGGCAAGTAGGTGTTAGGCGAGGTGGGTGTCGCTCCTCCGGAGAACGCTCGCCGAAGAGAGTACGCTGCAACGGTGACATCATCGGTCACGCAGTCAGCTGACTCGACTTAGATGGAGCGAAAGAACGGAGAAAAGTGCGCCGCATAATTAACGCCATGCGTTCGCGTAATTATTATCGTCTCTCCTTTGCGCCGAACGGATGTCGACCTTCCGACGCAATCGAACAGCTTTCACGCATTCCTCCTCCGCTTATAGATTATAAAAACACGGTTGGCGTTTTATATTTTCTTTCTTCAACGCGAAATAGATCGTTAAGGGTAGTCCGAAGAAGAACAGTTGTCTGCAATGAAATTTGAGAAAAGAGCCGAAAGTTTCGATGCATGGACACAAGCACGAACATTACACGATACGTTATCATCTTGAGAGAAGCGATCGCTCCTTCGAGCAAGTGAATATTTTATTCGTCGTTTCACTTCGTGCCACTTCGTATGTTCGTTCGTGAATATTATTACATTTCAATATTTCACTCATAGAATTGAAGTTTTCGTTTAAAATTTAAAATTTCGCCAAAATCTTCGTTTAAAAGATCAAAGTTGTAACTACAATGTTCTCGTTCCTCACCAAAAAAAAAAAGTTTGTCTCGTCCAAAAAGCAAAGGGCGCGCGAAATGTTTAAACGTTCGAGCGTATACGGTTCTAACAACAATCCTTGGTTTTTGACTCCTGGTATTTTTAAACGATTACGACGGATCAAACGTATGCGAAGCGTTACGTCATTTACGATGCTTTTAACGGAAACGACACGCTCGGACTTGCGCGTACAGTTACGCGGCTCGTTTAGCATGCCGAGTGACTAGCGCGCAGATTTTCCGACCAAAGTTGTGTTTTATAAATGGAAATGCGCAACCTTCGCTGCCACTTTTGACTGAAAATTGGCTCCCCGCTACGCGGAAACGTTTAATTTTTTCCCCGCGTGAAATCGTCAAATTAAGAATGTCAAGAGTAGAATCAAGGATACAAACAGAGGAGGTCACCGATCTCTCAACGATTCTTCAACTTTCTCCGCTCTCTCTCTCGCAAAGTATCGCCAAGTGCACACGTACGGATCGTTATTACGCATGAAAAGTCTGTTTACCGAGTATAACTGCATATAATAATGTATAATAATGACGAACATAACGCCGCAAACAATTCAACAGGTGTGCACCCTACTGGCGTAATTCGATCTAACCTCGAAATTCACCCCTCAAACCTTGAATCGCGCCGCAAGTTGCGCCACCAGTTTTGATAATACTCGGCAACACGCTGCACCACGATCGTGTTTCGCACGAACGCCAAGATTACGATGGAACTGTATACTCGATTCGTTTCCCCCGAGGATCTCAATACAAGTACACCCCCTGAAGATATGTACAGGAAGGAAGAAAGCTCGGGACTGCCAACTCCCGTACTGCAGGGTGCAAACAGCACCCCACAGCCCCTGGGGGGACTTGAGTAGTGTCGCGTACTTTCCACAGTAATTTTCACTAGAAGCCGACGGAAGTTTCATCAAGAATTTACAATCGCCGAGTAGCGACAGCATTTGTCGCCAATCATCGTAACGTTGACGGTACGAAGCAATTTGAGAATAAATTAGTAGGCACCAGCAAATTTACGTTTACTTTACTACCTATTAATTTCATTCAGAAACGCGAGATCCAAGAGATCGAAGACGACCCTAAACACCCGAATCCTGCTCGCTGGACAGGATTGGCCGCGTTTCGTCGAGTCCTCGCTCGGTTTAGTCGGTCAAACGCACCGGCGAGCGTTGCCGCAAGAAAGCCGGACCGGGTATACACGGGGAATACGGGGCCGATAGTAAATTCAAGTGAGACATTGTCCTTCGATCCCTCTCGGTCTCGGTATCGAACAGGGTGGTCCCGGCGGTGGAGCGGCGCTCGCCGTTCCGTCGCATTCCCATTGCCCGTATAACGAGCTCTCGGGGCGCGCGCGCGCGCGCGTACCCAGCCTCCCCTTCCTCCCCCTTCGCCGAGTCCGCCGTTGCTCCTGGGTGTTCTACGCGTCAGGCGAATTGTATCTTCGCGGGGAGTGATCCCTAACCTGAATAAATTGCATTTCATTGCCCGCTGCGTCGCCATTTGCCGGCTCCACGACGGACCGATTCTTGATGATCTAATCAGGGGACCGACGAGAGACGACGACGACGACGATGCCGGTGCGTGCACACGTTTCTTCTCCCCCATCGTGTTTCGCCACCGGAGTTTCGCTGGTATGCCGCGTTCCATTCTCTCTCCTCTCTCGTACGTCTGACGCGTCGCGATATTTCTCGAAGCCGTTCGGTTAATCGGCGATTCGCTGAAATTGGGCTGGACGACGCTTCGTTTGGCGGGAGTTGCAGCGTTGGATATTTCTGCGAATGTTCTTTTATCTTAACATTTCGAGCGGCGAGAGGGAAGAATTTGGAATGAAGTGAAACGGGCGATGAAATTTTACGTCAACAATTAGCCGAGATTACGGGCAGGTAATTAATAATCGTTAACGACACTGACGTAGCAAGGTACCTTCTGGTTCTGTTAGTAAATTGTGAAAAAAACAGACGCTCTAATCGCGTACAAACAATAACCATTCTCTTTCATAAGCTCCTAAACCTTTTGAATAAGGAACAAAGTGCATAAACATCCTCTTACGTGCGTGCCAATTTACTTTCACGCAACAAAGTCCAGTTTGGGGCCGTTTCGCAGTTCCGGTTGAAAACCCCGAGCGCCAATAGGCCAGACGTTAGCCGCGATTGATCGATCGTGACTCATTTAAAGCGACGAACGCAGTGAATGACAATTAGAAATATCGTATCAAGGTTCTCCACGATGCGAAACGAGGGATCGTAGTCGATGGTAGATTCTCACGCCACCGCGAATCTCAGACCGATCTGCCTTGAACGGCGAGCGCTAATGAAGCAACTCGAGGCTAGAATCCGCGATGGAAGCGTTCGCGGCGTACGAAATCTGCATGCATGCGCCGCGGATCGCCTGGATATTCCGCTGCTGCGCTCCGTGAAATCAACAGCGAGCGAGAGTTAGATTGTAAGACTTGCGATACGCATGCTTGCCTTTTTCTTTTTTTTTTTTTTTTTTTTTTTCTATTATCGTTGTTAAATGCGCAACACCGTGTGCTGTACGTAGAATGGGCGGAGATCCGAAGAACGTTATCGGTTCTTTGTGATCTAAATACGTTTGGGCATAGGCATCGAGGGAATTCTTTCCTCGGGAGAAAGTTGGTAATTAACTGACATCGCTTGCAGTTCTCTGGTTCGAAGAGAAAGGAAAGGTTTTGTTTCTCAAACGATGTTTGAAAGAAATTATTGTCAAACGACAAGAGTCGAGCTCTTGATTTCTGAAATGTCAGTGAAACGTTTAAAAATTGTCTCTGGAAAAAACATTACTATAATTGTTGTATAATTTCCCTCGTAAAAGATATTCGGAAACAAGGAGAGGAATTGATTTTATTTAAAGGTTTTTCTATTCTTAGCTAGTGAAACAAAATTATCAGATAAGCCATAAAAAAATTGATCGTCTAGGCTGTGCGTCGTAGTTGGTTCGAGCAATACTGTTTGTTAAAATACAATCTTGAAAATAAATCTGCTTAGCGTGAAATTTCGACTGAACGTGATTAAAATTCAATTCAACTTCGTAGTATCAGATAACAACATGCTTCTACGATAGTTTCTTGTTCGTGCGTGTCGTCAAGTGTATCCAAGCGTGGACCTAGTAATAATATTGTCACTTAAAAAGGTAGAGTTTCCAAGAAAAAAAAGAAAAAAAAAGAGAGGAATGCTTCTATTTATTCACAATAGTTTCTTGTTACCTTTCACTCGCTGATCGATTGAAATTGAGAGGTTGCACGATCTTTGAACGGGTCACGCTCGATTGGGCGCAATCAAGAAAATTGGGCAAATCAGGCAATTTTCTCTTCGACTTTGCTAAAGGCCCTTTTCGGTTTTCTTTTCGGCTGATCTTTGTGGAAAAGTGACGTTTTTCAGTTTCGAACGTAATATTTTACTATTGATTCAGATCAATTGATATTTCTCATACCATGTTTTACGATGGATTTCCATTTTTCTCCGTATCTGTTCTACGTATTCGTCTACGTCACAAATGAAACTAGTACTCCTTTGAAACCTTTAAATTTTTGCACGTGTCTCAAAAATCTTTTTACACATTTCCGTACAAACAAAGCCTGCATTAAATTATCATCTCTTAAATTTTATTTGTATCACGCAGCCATCGAAAATTGCGAACTCTGATCGTCAGTCAATCGTTTTGCAATTCCTTTGTATCACTTTATATTCCATCGTACGAATGTCAAGCCACGATAAAAATCGTACAAATTGCAGTTAACTTAAACTTACCTGCAGCGATTTCTTGCTGAATCGTTCGATCTCCTGTTGATTGAATCCACTTGTTTAAATGCGAGTTCTTATTGTACGAACTTTACTATATTTGCATAAACTAGTTTTTCACAAAACTCTAGCGCGCCGATCTATTCGACGAAATATTCTGGAACGAAACACGAGGCGAAATGATGCGTGGTGGAGAAATACGGCGGACGTTTTAATAATCGACAGGACATCAATCTGTTCTGGAACGATGCGACTGATAAATAGACATCGGCGGGTTATTAATCGACAGTCACGCGTGCTACGAGGCGGTGGTAGAGGAAGAAAAAGAGCGAAAGGGAGGAGGAATTTCGATTCTCATTACAGATACGGGATCTCCGAACGGGACGATCGGAACTTTAATGGAGGTTTGATTATATTTCGTCGTAGAAGAACGCGTGTAAACGCACGAGGTGAAACGTGCAAGAAAAAAAGAATCGCCGAGAGGACGGGAAAAGAGAGAGAGAGAGAGAGAGAGAGAGAGAGAGAGAGAGAATTGGAGTAAAAACAAGTGATGATAGATACCATCGCGAACACTGCGAGGCGAGAATCGATCATAATTATTGTCCCTATTAACCCCTCGGGAAGATCGATATATTTTACCGAGAGCCCGTCGAACCTTTTAAATCGCTCTTTCAACTATGTTTGCTCATGTTTAAATTAAAAGTTTTGTATTATTTGCGCGGACGTGGGTATTGGTACATCGACTTTTTGTATCGAATATATTTTAAGTCGATTTTAAATATAAACGTTTCTGTTTTTACGTATTCCGAATTATATATCCGAGATCTGGGTACGTCTCTTTTTCTTTTTTTTTTTTAAATGAGTGAAAAGTCGCTTAGAATAAGAAAGAGTTCAGGTTAAAAATGAGAAAAATTTTGAATTCTCAGTTGTTTCAAACGAACCTCAAATTCAAAAATATTTTTAAAAGCTGCCAGAGAGGCCCTACATAAATTATTTAGATCCTATATATATAAATATAAAGAATTCACACGAACTCCAAAAAATCCAGAAATCTTCCACTATTGAACGTGTTTATTGAACCATCGTTCCGATCCCTCGATACCATTCTCGATACACGAAAAAAAAAAAAAAAAAAATGGGACACACAAGAATTTCTCGGTTCCTTCCATCGGTTGCTCCTCTTCTTCGGCGAAGAGGCACGAAGCAACAGCTAGAGAGCTCGTTTCGGTATTCTGCTGTCCGTTGCTGTCGGCGAGATCGCGCGAGTGAAGCGCGATCGCCGGTGACGCGACAATAGTCGATTCGTTACTTCGCACTCGCCAGCACTCCGTGAGAGACGCGCGCGCGCGAGACACACGGCGCGGAGTCGTGGAACCGAGTCGGAAAACACGTGATCCGTGATGCCAGCCCATGCTCGCTCCATTTGTCTCCGTAGAGGCGACCGCCGCCGCTGCCGCCGCCGGTGAAACGGTTTCTCCGTGTCGGACAAACGAACCGTGGAAAAATGCCAGCCATTCCTAGGATTACCCTTGTAAGAGTTTCCGCGAGTTGGTGAACGATCGAGGTCCGATATCGGGTATCGGGAAAGGAGAGGATTCCTGGTTAATTGAGCGAGATTGGTTTGAGAGATTCAGCTTTCAGACGTCAACAAATTTCTTAAACTTATTATTTGTTTGCAAAAGTGTCATGAATATTTCATCTCTGAACCTCGATTTGTACATAGCGATTAGTATCTTCGAATAACCAACAGGGATGGATTTACTATTGTAATCACTGTCGAAGAACAGAATCTGCGGAGAGAGGGACTTTTGAAAAGTCCGTCGAACGTTATCTAGAACCACTCGACATCCAAGTTGTATCTAGCTAATTTGTTAAAAGCAAAACTGTCGGACGAATCTTATCGCGCCGAGCGTTTCCACCGATCCGCGAAAGAAGAAAAACAAAATCTAGACTAGATCTGGCGCGCGTTCGTCGAGCGGCTTTTGCAACCGCGACTACCGGGTGTAAAGCGTTTCGAGAGAGAGTGTCTATTGGCGGAGAGGTTTGCGGTGAGTAGAGGCCGCAAGACGTACAAACAGGTCGAGACAAGCGGGGACACCGGCGGTCTCGGCGACTCTCAAAGCAATTACCCCATTACCCGGTGGTGAACAGGGCGAATTACGCTAATATATCGACGACACGCTTGCCAACAGTTTCTCTCCCTTCGATGCGCGCGCGCGCGCGCGACAAGAGGCGAGGGAGGACCACACGTTCTCGTTACTTGCTATAAAGTAATCGATTCACCGCCGAGCGACGTATCAATGCGCGCTCAATTAGCGCGTTCAATCGACTTGTCCCTTCTTCCGACTTTTGTCGACGTATCGATAGTTTTCGCGGTGCTCGAGGGTTGCAGCCACCCGAGGGGTGGCGAGCGAGAGATCCAATTGGATTCGTTAATACACGTCGTCGCATCTCGAAAGCTTCAACAGACGCGCGACAGATATCAAATTCGAAAAGTGTAGAAATTGTGTTGGCAATAATTTTGTTTGTGCGACAACAAACTTGGATTTATACTCCGTCGTAAATTCAGATGCGACAACTACGACGGTACGAAAATGAACAATGGTAGATTTTTGTAGCATACTTTGAAAATGACTTACTCGGCGAGAGCAAAACATTGTTGCAAATAAATTAAATTTAATTCTGAAATTAAACGAAGACTCGAACGAGGAAGTATTCTTCGAGTGGAAGTGAATTTTTAACTTAACTCTCGAGTTGAAACGCATTTTATACCCGTCGCATTCCAGCGGAGATGATATTTCCAGCGACGTATTTTCACATTCTTCTCCTCCGTTTTTATCGCTTGAATTATCATCGACGTTCGTCCTCGGTGGTCGCCACGGTGGTTCCAACGAAACTCGTCCCGCGTGCTCCCGCCACGCGGTCATTAAAATCCCGTAAATAATCGGTTTCTCGCGAACATCGACCGTTAAATCGCGTGCCGTACGATAACAATTTCGGTTTAACGTCGACCGACTGTCCTCCACCCACGAATCTGTTAAAAAAGAAGCTCTCGATGTTCGAACTTGTTCCGCGCATAAACGCGAACCTCGAGGCTCGATGTTTCTACAATTTTGCGACTTTTGCGAAACGACGTCGTCATATTTACGAGAACGAACCGCACGACGATGGGGGATCTTCCCTCGGCTCACGGATTGACATTCTAAGCGGATTAATAAAACGTTCGTTGCGATCTCGCGACTTTCTCTCCCAACTCTTGTCGCAGTCTCCTTTCTCGAACGGATGAAAATGACGCTTCATCGAAACGCGGGAGTGAAAAAATTACTGCGAGACAGCGTTAAGCGACGAAGAGGGACGACCAAGAGTGGCCGCAAAACTTCTTAGAAACACGTCGGAATTTAAAGAGGAAGAAAATAAAAAATCCAGCCAAAAGCCTCTCTCTCTCTCTTCCCTCGTGTACCGCCAACAGTGTCGAGCTTCGTTTCTCGTTCGATCGGATTAAGAAGTCGCTTCTCGTCCTGCCTCTCGGCGAGGACACACACGAAAGTCGCGCGCGGATTTACGAGACTCGTTGGACCGCGAAATAACACGAAACAAGGTGTCTGCCTCTGGCTCGCAGTATTTCGACGACGCCGGGGGATTACCTTTGGCAAGAAGGTATCGCCAAAGATCGACGAAAACGACCGTGAACTCCCCCTCGAGGTTGATCGCGGTCGCAGAAAAATAATTAATCCGCTGCCGCAGAAACGGGAGAGGATTACAAGCGAAGGGATAAAGAAGCGAGTTAGAGCGGGGAGGGGACAAGAGGAGGGGACGAACGGTCGGAGAAATCCTGCCGGACCGTCGAGCGGAATTATGATCTTCGATTAATAAAGGCATCGTAAAGGCACGCGTAATCGATCGGTTGTTCGGGGCCTGGTACAGACGAAGACGAAGAAGAAGAAGAAGAAGAATCGCGGAATACAGGGACGAGCCTTGCCTCCAAGCGCTTGTTTTGCGCCGTGCGCGCAAATACCGACGAGATATTTGTCGCGTTGCTTTCTCGGTACAAGGCCTTTTCTTGCCTCGACGATTCTCGAAAAGCACGCTTCCCTGTGAATTTTTCTTGCGTCGCTGGACAACAAATTAATCGCAGATTAATCCTTGGACAAAGTCCTTGTTTCGATATGAACGCGCATTCACGTCCTTGGAAAATGAACATCAGCCGATTAATGCAATTAATCGGAAACAACATAGTTCGAAGGACTGATCGAGCCAATACAAGTGTTTATAATAACACAAGTGCAAGATGCTTCGAACGAACGTTTTTCCAATCGTCGGCAATCAACGAACAACTCGCGGAACGCGAGCTCCAATTTATCGATCGGCGACGCACACGTTGTATATAATGAGGAAAATCCCTGACGGCTGTCGAAGGCCGAGCGGATTCTCGTAAATAATTTATCAAACGACATATCTGGAAGCGTTCTTCGGCGAAACACGACGCTCTGCCGGATTCCAAGCGAACGTTAGACAGCACGTTAGACAAAAAAATAAATGCCAGCCGATTGCAGTCGATTTATCGATCGGAGCAATCGCTTCGGAAAGGAAGCTTCGATTGGAAGTTTCGCAAGAGGATTCGAAAGGTCGACGCGAGTAAAAATTCGACGAAGGAAAAGTTGCATCGACGAGCTGGCATCGCACATGGTGGTATAATTGAAACAAACAAAGAATACGCTCGGAAGCGTAGAATCGGCCGATGGTGGGACCTCGTCGACCTTGCAACTCGAGCTCCGATCTCGCTTCGTCGCTGATGCAGTCATTCGCGGAATCGGTGCTCGAAACAACGTCGATGTTTTTCACGTCAAAGGAATTAATCGACGTGTGTGACAATGATCGTATTGAACAATACGAATGATCTTTTCATCAGTCTTAGAGTGATTATACGCCTAGAAAAAAAAATGGGAAGAGATCAATAAGATGAGAACTTAAAAAATTTTAAAAATACGAATTTTGAGAGATTCAAAAGTCAAAGATTTCGGGTGTTTGAAGGTGTTCAAAATCGAAAGATTCCAACATCGAAAGACGCCAAAGATCGAAAAATGCCAACGTTCGACGCCTCGCTTTCACGCCTAAAAGAAAAGAGACAATCTCCTAGAAGGAAAGGGAAAGAAAGAATTCCAAATATTTCACTTTCTCGAACGACGATCCGACGATTTGTATTAACCCCTTGCGCTGGCAACTGGTTCGCGGACCGTAACGAGTGACCGAACCGTATACAATAATTTGTCGCTTTCTTTTTCCTTTGAACTCGTCGATACGATATCACTGGATAGAAATTACTAAAAAGTAATAAATTTATTGCTTGTTTTGCCTGGGTATGTATCTCGATATACTTGAAACTGAGAAAATGTTGCAATTTTGGGATAAAAGATTCTCGACGTGCGTGGCACGTCATTCTAGCGCGAGAGGTTAAGAGGAGAGCCCTATATAATTTCTTCGAACACCATTTGTCTCGAAGGCGTTTCGAGCGCCGCGCCAGCTCACGCCCGAAAAGCACAACGTCAGATGATCGATCTTCCAGACCGGTGCTGCTGCTGCTGCTGCTGCTGCTGCTGCAGCAGTCCTTTGAATACGAAAGACGACGGCCCCGGAAAGTTCAGCCTCTGCGAGGCTTTGGCTGTTCAAGGGCGAGCAGGAAAAGCCAGCGGGATGCCTCTTCCGTCGAGAGTGGGTGACCGATGCCCGAACAGGGAAGAGAAGGAAGATTGTTCCTGGATATTTATAACAGGCCGCGAGCGAGCAACGCCACGATAAATCAAAATGCAAGAACCCAGGCTCTGGGGATGAACCGGACCCTCGTGGGGTCAGATCAGCTTTCGTTACGACGCAAAAGGAGAGAAGGAGGAGAGGTAGGTAGTCGTGAAGGTAGAATAAAAAGAAAAAAAAGAAAGGAAGGAAGGAAGGAAGGAAGGAAGGAGAAAGGGGAAAAAAGAGAGAAAGAGAGGATTGAAAATGAAGAGAAGCTGGACCACGGGAGAAGGACGCTCAGGGCCGTGATGAATGCAGGCCGAAAGGAGGCTGGCCTCATCTACATTCCTGAATGTACGATGAACGATGCGCCGCGTCGGTCTCGCGGCTGCTCTTGATAATCAGCGTGCCTTATCGTCTGCGTGACTTTCGAGGGACTCGCTTATTGTTACTCGCACAACCGTGCGTTTCGCAATCGCGATTCGTACGTCGGTGAATGCCGGATGAGAAGCGCGAATACGCTCGTGCGCTCGTACATGACTCGACTATTGCACGGCGTTCGGCTATTGTTATTAACCAAGCTTTGTCATTACTGTTAACTGGCGGCGGCGAATCCCGCGTGATTCGTGACGATTGAATAATGGAGGGAACGATTCCGCGATGCATGGGCGCAGGTGTTAATTTTCCCTTTTAAATTTTTAAACGACAGAGCGATGAGATTGCGTTATCGTGCGCGTAGAAGTTCGGGGAATGGTTCCCGAGAGTCCCCTTTATCAAAACGTTGATCTTCTTTTTCAAATTGAATTACTTCTTTCAACAGAAAGAAAAAAAAAACAAACCTACTAGAAGATTTCACAGATTATTTTAAAAATAAAGAATTCAACAATGGACGAAAGTGAATCGAACAGATGAACCAAAAATTGATCTGCAATACTTGAGATTGGCAATTGCCATCTCGTTTCACGAACGAAAAAACGATCGGCACTTTTTTTCCCTTAATCACGATGACGCGAAACCAGACGACCGTCCACGTCTCTCCCTGAACTTGGTTCCTTCAACCGCAAGGCACGCTAATCTTCGTCAAACCGCAGATCCAACTCCCCTGCAATACCGATACGATATGAAATGCCTGCTCCATCCAGGCGTATCCATCACATCGATCGTGACAGCTATTCGACAAGCTTCGCGGGACGCGAAGAGTCGACGGTTTCGCGTCCCGCTAACGGGGAACGATCGGTTCAATTCGTCGACCGGTCGTTGGCGGTCGTTGCCGTGATCGTCGGTAGTTTCAGCGAGCGGAGGAAGCGTGCAAGCATCGACGAAGCTTTTCTCAATCTCGGCCGCATTACTTCGAATGACTGGCAACCTGCGCGCAGCCGAGAGAACGCGTGTGTAATGACGGGTTTCGGGACGTGGCACGAACCAACGGGGCACCCCACCCAACAAAGACTCGGAACTTTCGAGCTGCGTGTTGCACGGCGAAAATTGGCGGCCGCTGCCGCGAGATTCGAGTAATGACCGGTATCCGAATTGAAATGGCACGGTAACGCTCGCTGCTTCGATCGAACGCGTACGCGTAAGCGCAACCAATGTTTTCGAAGCGATCGCGAGAGATCTTCGTCGATCCCTTTATCTTTTCGAAAGTCTTATTTCGTTGTGTAGCTTTACTACAGCTACGAAGTCGCTGTAGTTGAGATTTCAACTGTGACGTTAAATGGGAATCTTGGAAATCTTCGTTAACTGATTGTAACTTTCAGCCTGTCGCGCGGAGCTTTGTACGATTGCAATGAAAATATGTAGGGTTGTTTTTTGATACGAATAGCATGTGCTTGCAACGTTTGATCGAAATATCGAACGAATATACAAACCCACATTTGATAAAATAAATAAGAACCAAATGAAAAAAATAAAATAACTGGCGCAAAATCTGTCACAATTTCAAACATATTTGAAACGGAAAAATGAGAGATCATAGACTTTTGCATAACTGATTGTACGAAACGAGAAACGTTACGTCTGTTAACGATTCGACGCGAGGATCTAAATGTACCTGTTGAAAAACCGTCAACCAACACCGAGCGAAGCAACGGTGTGTATCGCATGCATGCGCGAGCGCATCAGGTATTTTATGAGGTGCAGAAGAACAAGGCTCGATACGAAGGGGACTGCACTCCGCGTTTCGGCTCCTCGAGATACCTCGATTGTAAACGAGACTCCGGCACGGGTTTCCTCTTTCTTCATGGCCTGTTAGCTCCGTACCATTCTACCTCTCACCAGTCTGTCCTCTCTCGATCCTCCCTCCGGGCCCCCGCTCCCCCACTCCTCTGGCCACGTTTCTCCGGGGCCCATTTTACCCTCGAGGGCCCGCGGCCTCGATCACCAGCCTCCATTGTCCCGCGTTGCGTTTCAAGATGCCGCCGCTGGCTTTAATGAGAATTTTAATTACCCAATCCGGCAGGGTCTCTTTCTCTTTCTTTCTTTCTTTCTCGTTCCCCTTCTTGTGTGCAAAACACTCGCGGACAGCATGGCCGATTACTCTTGCGCAAGCCGCAATTGAATACTCATGCCGTGTCACTCTCTCTGTTACCATCCCTGTAACCATCGGAGGGAGCGCGATTACGCGAGCACACACACTCGGATAAATCGCACGAGTGAATCAACCACCGTGCGAGTGTACGTGGTTGTATCCTTCGTGTACGAACGACGTACGAGGCAAGTGGAACTGACTGGCGAGCGGAGGTGATCGATCGAGGATAGAAAGCACCGATATTACCTCGCTCTTTTTCGTCGGGACGACGGGACTTTCGATCCCGACGCGATCGTAACGGTTCATGCAAAGAAGCTGGCGTTTTTTGGCAGTCGATTAATTGGGATTAAAATTGGTCGCTCCGCTTCGTGGGTGTTCGAACGTTCTTTGCGTATCGAGGGAGTTCCTTTTACCGACGAGTGTTTTCAGTTTATTACAATCTTCAAATTTTTATGAACAAAAACGAGATATCTGATTTCATTCGTTTAACTAGATCGATCTTCGAAATGAAAGATCTACCTTAATTTTAGCATGGAATCGAATCGATGATAATTCCTCCGCATTTTCACTCGATCTAAAATTAAAACAACGAACACAAGCTTGTTTTAAATTATAGACAATTTTTTATATCAACACAGCTTGCTGTAATAATAAAAAATAATGGTATAAAATACACATGAAGCACGAAAGCTAATAAATATACAAAAATACTTGCACCGTGTCAAGTACAATCGCGTTTTAACCACGTCCGAGATAAATCAAAATCCTCCAATATGAATTCAAACCACGTTCAGCGACGAAAACATCTGCAAATTTCAAATCGTTTTGTGAAAATTCTGTTTGAAACGTTGCAACCATGACGAGTACAACATATTTTTCTCGGGTCTCTCCTTCAAATAGGTAGTCGGTGGTTCTGAGTCGTTCGAATCTGCCGACAGCTCGATAGGTTTCGTAGAAATTGCGGCAGGACTGTTCGAACCCGTGCCACCTCCTCCCTTGTTCGATGGCTTCTTCGTCGCGCTCTGATCGACCAACTCTGGACTCACTTTCTCCTTGTCGACGTCGGTTAACGTCGCCAAATTGTCCCGGTTGGTCGAAGGTCGAAGTTGAATCGTCCCCTCGAACGGCGAAACGCCAGTTTCATTCGTGTTCTTTCGGTGTTTCTCCCTCGAACCAGTGGGTAATTCCTTCGAGGGCGTATCGTCGCGTTTCGCCGCGTCGCCGCCTGATTTCTGCGAACCGGGGAAGTTAATGGTACCCGTCAGTGGAAGAGCATCGACGTTGCTTGCTGTTTTATCCGCGATCATCGAGGGACCAACGATCGTTGTTTCTAATGGCGCTTTCTTCTGCTCCACCGACTTTGAAGTATCCTTCGGTTCCTTCTTCTCGGAAGAAGCTTTCGTTTCGTCTGGCGTGACGGAGCTTCCAGGAAGCGTGTTCTTCGATTTATCCAAGAGCGACGATTCAACGTTTGTGTCGCCGCTTCTCAGAGGCTCGTCGTTGGATCGTGTCCCTTTCACAGAAGACTCTCCCGCTGAAATCAGTCGTTTGTCCAGTCGTCGATCCCCGTTAGAGGCACTTTCGATTCCAAGTTTCTTTTTCTCCTCGTTCGTCGTCTTCTCACCTATCGATCCCCTCGGTTCGTTCGTTTCGTACTTTATCTCAACGTCGAATTTCGGTAGTTTGTTCACAGAATGTATCCTCTTCGGCTCCACGATCTTCTCTCGATTCTGCACGAGCCCCTTCGTCACGGTGTTCTCGACAGAGGCCTTCGTCTGGATTCTTGGAATCTCCGTCACCTTCCCCGATGGTTTCCTCGACGGCACGATCACTCCGTAGTCGATCAACGTGCCATCCTCCCTCTTCTCGATCGGTTTCATCGACTTTAGAATCTCCTTAATTCGCGAGTCCTCGTCGATCGGCTGAACGAGCAGATTCTTTTCGTCGACTGTTCCGTCTGCGCCGCTCCGCTTCTTCTCCCTTCTCGCTGAAACATCGGCAGATTCGTTAGCACTCAACTCCCCCTCCTCCTTGTCGCGTATCGCGTTTGAACTCTGTACATTTGCCTTGCCGATCTGCGAGCCAGGGCCTCGCACCGCGACGGGCTTCTTCTCGACCTCCGCGTTTGCCTTCAACTTCGGATCGCTCAACTTCTCCGTGTTCTGGCTCTCGACGACAGACTTTGCACCCTCTCGAACTGCGGGGATGTATTTGACGACCTTCGACGCGCAACGAACTCTGGAAATCGTCGGCACTCCTTTTCCGTCGGACTCCTCTTTCGTCGCTTCTCTATCGTGACGGTTACTCTCGACGCGGTATCTCGGTGGCCTCTTTGCCACTTTGCCCGAGTTTCTCGTTGTTATCGTTTCGCTGGCGTGTTCAACGGGCACCCATCGCGGCGAGCTTTCTGCTCGAGCGTAATCAACTATCGGATCGGGACGATCGCGCTTCGTCTCTTCGACCACCGGTCTTCTCTTTGGCACTGCGTCCCGTCGAGTGTCGACTTTCGTCGGATCGACCTCCTCCGCGGTCGAGGCGTCGGTAGTCAATTTCTCCTCGCGTCTGTCCTTCACGCTTGGGCAGTCCTGCACCGGAATGAACGCGACGGCGTCGGTCGACTCCAACGCGCTTTTCGGCGCGTTGCCCTTCTTTTTGATCTTCTTGAACGAGTCCTCGGACGACCACCAGGGGATCGCGTTCGACGGTGTTCGATTCTCGTCCTCGTTGTTCATGGCCGGCTGCCGGGGCTGGCGATCCGGCGCGTTCGCGTCGGAATTCGACGGCCGGTTCCCGTCGTTCCGAAAGGCAGCCTCGTTAGGGCTCGCGGTCCTCGAGATCTTTTCACCTCTCTGGGAAATGGTGTTCCCGACCTGTTTAGCTGTCGCGTCGCTCGTCGAGGCGTTCGATGGGCCATCCTTCTTCGTCTCGTTCGCCTTCGTCGTCACTCCGCTTTCAGTCGGTTCTCGCATGAAAAGATTGTGCGGTCTGGGAGGTTTCACAGGAGGCGCTGGTGGCGTGGGTGGCGTGGGTGGCGTGGGCGTTACAGGTGCGGTTGGCGGTGGCATGTGAGAGGGATCCGTCTTCATCTCCGCGTCCCTCGGCTGTTGGAAGCGTGGCTCGTTGAATTTCGCGGCGATCTGCAAGTTCAGCACGGGCTTCGAGCTGGACGGCGACGACGACGACGACGTCGCGACAACGTTCGTCGACTGCTCGGCGATCCGATTCCTCGAGGGGATCCTGATCTCCACCTTGTCCATCGAACTGAGAACGTCCAGCCTGTCCGCTCTGGCTATGATGCTCTTCAGCTCCGAGACCGGCTTCCCGTTGATGGAGAACTCGATCTGCTTCACCGGTATCGTAGTCTCGCTGATGGATATCTGCATCGAACTGAAATCTGCACGCGGCTCCCCTCTCACGGTTGCGTCCCTCTTCGAGGAAACCACGACCGAGAGTTGCTCCTTGCTGCCACCGGCTGTTCTCGCCGCCGCCTCGTCCTCCACGTTGATAGACACCACGGACTCGTTTTGCGAAGGTGTCATTCTCAGCTCGATTTGCGGCTCCTTTGTCGGGTTCGTCAAACCCGATGTACTCACCGGTCCTCGTCTGACGTAGTCCACTATGGGGTGAGAGGGCCTGCTGCCAGGTCCATTTTGCGAGGGTGGCTTCGAAGCGGGTGGCTTCGAAGCTGGCGGAACCGAAGCTGGCGGAATCGAAGCTGGTGGTTTCGTAGACTCGGGTCCTTGCGACGCCACGGCACTTTCAGTTTCGCTGTTTGACGCAGGTTCGTTCGCCTGAACGATGGTGTCAGGATTTGCGCTAGGATTCGCGAGTTTGTTCGCAGCAGCTTTGACCGACGATGTTTTCTCAAGCATCTCCTCCCTTCTGTTTTCGAACCTCTTCTTATGCTCGTTCATCACCCTGTCCAGCCAATAGGCAGGCTCGTACGCCGACTGCGGCGTCCATTTGTCGTCCGAGTCCGCCTTCGCGGTGATTCGTTTCAGATCCTTTGTTGTTTCGTCCATTTTCGTTAACCAGCCATCCTCATCGTGCGCGTTTTTCTCGATCTCAGCTCGGTCATCACCGATCTTCTCTTCCACGTCATCCGTAGTCGCATTTGGCTTTTTACTCGCGTCCTTCTCGCTCGTCGTTAGGTCCATGGGAATTTCGTCGAACTTGGTGGACGCGTATCGTTTGGGCACCACATTACCATGCCAACCGCAACTATCGACCGAGCCGAGATTCATCGTCTCGCTGTATCTCTCTATCATCGACGCGTACGACAGAGACTTTTGAACCTCGTCGTTGTCCCCAGTCGTGTCATCGTCTTGGCTGAACGCGTTTAGACCACTGGCCGAGCTGTTCGTATCTCTCGCTCCTTTGGGTTTGTTCTTCCACTTCAGAGAGACTAAAGACGCGGTGCTGAAGGGACTTTTGTGGATCCCATTGATCGTGGACGAATTCGGATTGTCCTTCAACGCACCTGAGCAATTCGGCCCGTACATCGCATCGCTGTAACTGGCTATCATTTGCGCGTACGATCCAGGCTCCATTTCGATCGTTCCTCTCGAGACGTCCAAGTCCTTTGTCCTTCTCGTCAAGTCTATCGGTTCCTCGACGATTCGCCCACTGGCACGTTCATCATTAGGTGACTTTTTCAGCCGACCCGTCGTGTCACGACGTTCTTCGACAGATTCTTCTGGAACGATTCTCTCCAGGGATGTATTTTTGCCACGTCGTGGCATGGGCGTCGTTTCGTTCCTCGTTTGTCCGGCGTAACGGGAATCCCCGAAGTCGCCGATCTCCTTGGATCGCGACAACACGCAAACATCCGACCGTTGCATCCCTTTGATACTCCGTTCCAGCGTCGCAGCGTCTTTGAACACGATTTCATTTTCAGTTGAATAATAACGATGTACGATTTGAATTAAAAGAAAAAAGAAATTTAGAAATTTGAGGGATTTAACAATAAAATATGAATTATGGTTTTACATCGAATGCTAATATCGAAAAAAGTGGGTATAGAAAAATTTTTGTTCAACTCAGTTGTTAGCCTGTAGATTTTTTATGCAAATTTTAAAGCGCAAAATTGCCCAGAGTTCGAATTATGTATAAAATATCGAGATTTCGATGATATCTTTTTATCGTAGTAAAGTAAGAATTTGCACAAAAATCTACAATCTAATTGATTGTGACGTAAAAAAGTTGTGTGAAATCTTACTGGATGGTATACAACGGTGAACATTGATACCAAGCACGTACTTTAAACGATTCATTGTGTATACTCGTGTGGTAACTTAGATATTTCTCAGCTAATGCAAACGGAATGCAGCAAATGAAGCTCTACTCGTAATTTTGAGAGTCAGTCGAAGAGGAGAGTGGCAAACGTTGGTTTGACTTTTCTATCAGCCGCGGCGTATCATGTTGAAATGTCACTCGGGTTATACGCGAAATCCACTGAAACAAAAGAAGGAACATCTCGATTTTATACCTCGAGTCGCTTCAAGCCGTGAATTGATCAATCAACTATGTACTAAAATATCCTATAATTATCCGAGATGTTCAGATCAATCAAAATACAAATATTCTTCGATATTCGAAATTTGCAATTGCAACAATAATACTTTTGGACACGAAATGCTTTGTTATTAAATTTACCATCCAAGGAAGAATGTTAAATACAAAACAATGTAATATTTAATGTTGTAAGATTTTAGATATTGTATAATACTTTTAAACTATACTTTTCATTTTGTGAGTGAGTCACTTTCGAATAAATCTCAGTAATAATTACTCTTCCGTAGAAACGAAAAGTATTTCAATCAAAAAATATATTTGTTCGCACTGAACTTTCTCGACTTTAATTTTCGTAGTAACGCGACCTTTCGTTTTCTGAAATGTCCTGAAGTACGCTGGCAATTCCTTTGTGTCACTACACACCCCCGTAAGCTTCGAGAAGAAATACCGTCGTACTGACGGCACAACACTCTCGACCAAGCGAAGGTTCGCACGGCTAGATCGCTGGATAAGGATCTTCAGGTTCGCTGCCGGCGTGACTTTAACGCCGGCATCTTCCGCGCGGCACAATGCGACGAATCTCGACGTCCTCTTTATCTTCGCGATCTCTCCTCTCTTTCCACTTTCGTCGATGCTGCGTAATCCGCGATACGAATCGGGAAGATCGGTTCGAAACGATTCGGAGCAGCATGTTCACTCTATATCGATTTCGAAGACGTTTTTTCGTTTTGTTAATTCGATAGAATGTTTGGTACGTTTGTACTAAAGAATACTCTTAGTACAAAGAATTGTAGATATTAAATTATTAATGTTAGGTATGTAACAATCATATAAATATGAAATATTTTTGACATTAAAAAGCTATCAAATAATAAATTTGAATGATTGGTTTCCAAATTATTTGAAAGTATTATATCACAAATTTTGTTGACTTTTGACGAATAGGATAGACCGTGAATGCACTTTGAGACTGTCTGAAAGTTATCGCAGCTGTCAACTGATTACACCTGAACGTCAAATTTGTCATAAATTGTTATCAGTGAAACGCTCCATACTTTGTCGTAACAAACTTACGCTACTTACTCTTTACTTTGAGATATTAAAATACTATACATAAAACGTCCAAAGTACAAAATTTAACAAAAGAAATATAGAATTTCTAGATCTAGGTCCGTCTTTTTCTCTTTCTTTTTTTTCAATCGCGTTCGTAAAAATACAAACGTCGCTCAAACGCGAACTGATCACGCGATCAATTTCTTCCTTCATTGTTCGAGATTAAAAACGCGCTTAATAACCGACGACGACGACGAAATCACGCGCTCGTTAAAATGGCAGTGCATTGGTATACAAGTACGCGCGAACGTGTGATAATTAGCATGTCTTGATAAAAACATCCCTCGCGAGAGGAGGAAAGCGGTTTGTATACTTCACGCGCGACGAAATAACTACTTATTAAATAATTACTATCATTACGTTGCTTTATCGCGTGCTACTTCACAAGCCAGGCAATAATTTTCGGCTATGTTCGTTCTTCGCTGCAGGTGGCCAGGACGTTCGCTCATTTGACTAATTACCGGTACTCGATCTACTGTTGCTTCGTGATTCTCCACGGATCATTTCCAGTTACTAATCTTCGCTCTTTTTTTTTTTTTTACAACTTGCCACGACGTTCTTCTCACACTGTTAATTAATACTGCAGAAAATGAAATACTCAATTAGCACACTTTCTTTCTTCAACGTGACAATTAGTACTTAAATTGCTCGTATTACCTTGTATTTTATTTGTCAAACTTGCTTCGTTTACTTTTATTTCGTTCAACAGTGCCGTATTTTCATATTGAAAATCTCGTCTTCGTCGACGATATGATGAAATTCCTCTGAGAGAAACGATTCAATCGATTCGTGACACTCAAATGTATGTCATTAAACGTGATAAAAATATATTTATTCGTTATTTGTATTCCACGTATATCTCATTTATACTGCAGCTGTTTCGCAACTTTCGTAATTCGCAATTTAGAAAGGGGATTCGTCACAGCTGCCGAAACGTCATTTGCAAATTGAACCTCGCGTGGCACACGTGGGACAGAAGAGAGTAGGATGGAAACGAGCGGTCGGTTTCGCGAGCGATTCTCAGAAATTCGAAAGTCTTGCAGCGAGATTGACCGGTTCCCGGCGAGATTCGCGGTGGCAGATACGTGCAACACGAAAGGCCACGGCGTCGTTTCGCCCGTGAACGAGCCAAGTCACGATCTGGAGCTCTTGCGCCGAGGTGCAGAGGTCGAGCCAGCCGAGAGGAGCCAGCCAATTCACCTCTCGTGCCTTGAAATTCCATCGCGGCGCGCGGTGCACGAACCGAGGGAGAAAGAGATCCACGAGAAGATTTTCAGCCGTTTCTTTCTCCTCTCTTTCCTCGCTTTCCCCCGGCTGCCTCGTGCCTCCTTCGTGGACCTCGATCCACAGAAAACCGTCACGAAGTCACGAAGAACGTTATTAGCAAAGCCTCGATCGCAACGTTTCGCAGAAATAAAAAGCTCGCGAGCTTCTTGCGTTCCGCCTTTTCCAGATAGACAGACGCCGATGCCTACGGCCAGGCAATTATACGCGGCAATTTGCGTAACACGCGAATGTTTAAGAACGATACGATCGAGCCGCGGTGGTTCGGCTTCGGGAGTGGAAACTGGTCGGGCTTCGTTGGATATTGAGAAACGCGAACTCGCTGCGAGTTTCTTTGTTTGCAGAAGGATAATTTAGATGCCAAAGTTTAATTTCGACGGGCAATTGAAATTCGAACGCGATACATTTAAGTTGGAGAACTTCGGAACGTTCGCGTCTAGTTTTAGAGTATCAGGTTTGAATGTTAAATAAGAACCCATGTACGTATATGCGAGGTGTGTTTAGTTTGAGAGTGCAACGTTTGAGAGCTTTACGAATCATATTCTGGTGTCAACATCTTTTTGAAACGTTCAAATTTAAATATACAATACAAAAGTTTGGTAGGATTCTATATATATAGATTTCAGGTTATTATAATACATTTTACACACAGAGCGTACAAACTATCCAGATTCGAGAATACCATGTGATACCGTTATTGTCAAATACAGACTGACAATTTCTATTCTTCGTAGCAATTATTAACAACTGTTGGCGTGTATTGCGAGCACGAACCCCTAATTTCTTAATAGACGTTCCACACGTGTTCACGTGTATTTTGGTACACATTCAAAAACGCGATCTCTAGTTTTTATCCAAAGAGTTCTTGGGCGCTGGAGGAGAGAAAGAGTGGCGGCAAGCCGAGACGCGACACGCGGCGGAGGACCCCACTCAGGTGTGCGACGAAATGAATTGTGCTGGTCGAAGGGAGTCGAATCGATCGTCAATCAAGCTCCGCAGGCTCAGCGATAATTGACCGAGAAAGAGGGACGCACGAAACGGGCCAGAAGAAACGGTCGGAAAAAATTAAGGAGACGCGAGTAACAGACGGGCGACGAAGATGATGAGGAAGAATAAAAGAGTCGCGGGACCGAGGGAAAAAGGGGGAGAAAAAGACAAACTAGAGAGAGAGAGAGAGACTGACGAGCGGGGAGGCTGCGCCGTGCAACGCCGAAAGAAGAGAAAGAACGAACGTCGTGTAACGGTAAAGCCGGACGTGATCGCGATCCCGATGACTTCGGGACCAACGAGACGATGCGTCTCGGTATTTCGAGGATGCCCAATCCGAGATACCTTGCGAGGGTACCAGCTCCCCAGCTCCCCAGCTCCCCCGTAGCTCGAGCAGAACCTCGTCGCGCGCGAACCCTTCCCCCCTCTCTTTCCTCTTCTTCTTCTTCTTTTCTCTTTCCGTTCTCTACGCTCGGCGCTCTTCGTTCGTTGGTGTCTGTTCGCTGGCGAACGAGCTTTGATTTAGAACGGACGGGGCACACACAGTTGCCGCCGTGTCGGCCTACGTTTTGCCCCGGCAAAAACGCTCTCTGCTTAACCAACTGAGAGGAGGAACCGCCGTCGTGGTCCCAGCTCGCTGGTTCACTTTCCCACTGGGCCGTATATGGCTGAACATTTTATCTTCTACCACGGGCCCTCGTAGCGAGGGATTGCATGATCAGACGCCGTAAAGGCGAACCTCCACCGGGGACCCACCATCTTCTTCCCTCCCTTCTATCGCGATCCATCGCCCCGCTCGCCCTGGCCACCTTGCTTTTCGATGCAAATCCCGCGCCGAGCAATTGCGCGCGTTATGCAATTCATGCTGAATCGAGATAGCCGCGATTTATACCGCCCTGCGATCGCAAGTTTTCTTCGATAACCGCTGCAGGAGCTGGCTCCAGACTGCATCCAAAGGAGGATTGGAAGTTTGGATGGTTAGGATTTTTTTCCACTTTGGGCTTGACGATCGCGAGCGATCACTCGCGAGTATATCGAGTATAAGAAAGAGTAGTAAAAGACAGGAACGTGTTTCTAAGATTCAAACATCTTGCCTCCGATTTTTCTGCCTATGCTGAAATCTCACCAACTCTTAACTCTCGCGTTTGAGAATGTTTTCCACCAGAGACGGATAACGCGTGCCTGCGAGTGGCGCATGTTAGAGAAACGCTGACGAAAGGGCTGACAGCGAAGAAGGAGATGCGGAGAGGGAACGAGGTGTTTCACCGTTAGCTCTGGCACGTACAGCTTACGAAGAGATTCTAACTGCGCTGCAACTTACTACTACGCCGTATTTCATCGAGGCAGTTTTCTACCTTTTCTCTCTTTGTTTTCTCCCCGCGCGAGAGCCGACTCTCCCCGGCGACGTGTGTCCCGCGCGATCCCTCGTTACGATAAATCACGCACGCGATATCCAACGCGAAGAAATATTACACGCGGGCAAATAACGTTAATTTATGTTAATCGCCTGGTCGTACTTTACGCTCGTTTATTGCCACGGCTGGCGCCGCGATCCCTGTACGCCTCGCGTTTCGACCAACCTCACGATCCACCCTTGAGATTCCACGATCTCGATTCATTAATCTCAAGCACTCTTATTCTTCTCGAGCGTCTCCGAGTCGTTTAGATCAACCTCGAGTTAAATTTTTGCAAGTAAATTTCTGGTTACAGACAGGTAAAATCAAAAATGTATTCTTCTGGTTATTCCTCTTGAACAATCTGGTTATCTTGAAGGTAAAGTTAGAAACATACGACGGACATTTCGATTAAAATTGAATCGAATTTTTGCAAATGTGCAGTTTCCAAATAAATTTTGTTTTTGCAGTTATACAGGGAGAAAATAAAATTTCCTGTAGCGAGTAAGAGTCCCAGAACAAATCCGGAATAATTATGTAATTTCATCGAAATACACATTTTAAACCGGTCTCTTTCGTATCAACAACTGGTTACGTGAAGATGTAACCCTCTCTCTTTTATTGGCGTCGAGTAACACTGTTGTCAGTTGTCATCAACGTTAGATTTCGAAGACTAATTTTCCATCAAAGTTACGAAAAATTGGAAAACGTTGAAAGCGAAGAAAGCGCGACTCGATCGTTGCCTCCGTTGTTCACGGGGATCAGCCCCCGGTGGCCATTGTCGTACAGACGTGTACACACGGCGTGGCGGAGAGGGCCAAGGGGGAGAGAAAGCGAGTGTCGAAGCGTTCACCCGCATACAAATTGATCCTTTTTGCCGGTGCTGCTGCGTCTCGCGTCCGGGGCGGCAGCTAGCGTGTCCGGCGTGGCTGCTGGCCACCGAAAAACCGGCCTGCGGACACGGGTACAAGGGGGTTTGTCGCGTTTTGTGGAAACAATCAGCAGGTTGTCGCGAAACAAGGATATGAATGCATAAGCAGCGCAGTTAACACGGTTGCTCGCCGTGTTCCCCGGCCCTTTTTTTGCCACGGTTTCTCCCCCTCAAAAGACGCCGCTTTTATGCTTCTGCGACCGGGGGGCTGCCTCTCGGCCACGCAGGAGAAGAAAGAACGGGGGAACAAGGCCCGGGGGCTCTAGATAAACGAGGACACCGAGAGGAGCAACCTCGAGGAACATAGGTGGACGACTCGCGTCGATAAATACAACCGACGTCGTCCGTATGCCGGACCCTGGCCTGCCTCGATTCTTCTTCTTCTTCTTCTTCTTCTTCCTCTCCTCCTCCTTTCTTTCCCCCCCCCTTTTTTTTTTTACTCTCTCGTTGTCATTTTGCGAACTCCGCATCCCACCGAGATTCTCTCCATCGTGGAATCGCCACTCGGTACGAAAATTCCGACGGAACTTTTATTTGCGGAAGATACGATTTTCTTCTCTTTGTCGCGGCTTTCGGAATGTATTTTCATCGCCTACGCCCTTATAAGCCGGGCTTATCGCCGTTTATTATCGAGTCAAGTGACGTGGACAACTTGCATCCATTTGTCAATAGCAGTATTGTCGATGGAGGAAGGTAGATTTCTGCAATCTTCAGATTGCTGTCTCGCCCGTCCAAGTCGTTAGAAAAATCCCTCGATTTATTATTTTTTTGAGAAAAGGAATTGTATTATTGTAGTTCGGACTATTTTTCTCCAAGAAGATACCGGTATAATAACTTGACAATATTTCAATCGAGAACGAAAAAACTGACTGCGTGTCTCGTCTGCGGACGAATCGAAGGACAAAAACTGTTCCGATGAGAAATTCCACGTTGATACGATATAAATGCAGCGTTGCAGGGACCCGAGGTTTATTTATCTCGTGATATCTTTATTTTGGCAAGTCTGCGAACCGCACCTCTTAATCTCTCCTCGTTGACATTAATAAAACGGCTGTGTGCCGGATGATACCAGTTCGCAAACAACCGACATCACGATGTACCGCGAACTTGACAGTCTGCGATTCGTCAGCGTTTCGTTTATTGAAGTCCCTTCGTGCCGCGGCGGCGGGATGCTATCTCGAGAGATAATTTTTAATGTCACGTAAATAAAAATAGCAACGTTTTGAAAACGAATGTTCGTTTCGTTAATAACGCAGAGACATTCTCTGTGACGAAGCAATTTAATTAGAGGTTGGGTAAAAAGATGGATCTAAAAATTGTTGGAAAGATTTATCGTATCGTATCGTATTCCGGTGTTGTTGGAATTTCTAAAATTGAAACAGATCTGCGTGAAACGTTCAATGCTGTCGTGCAATTCCAAAATCCATTTCGGTGATGCATCTACGATACAATGTGAAAAATAAAAATATATATTTAACAAACAGTTGATATATCTGGAATATTATTTTTAAAGATCTTACATTTATGTGAGTTAGATTTCCTGTTCATGTAGGAATCATATTGATGAGGAATATTACTAATGATAAAATTAAGATTTTATGGAAGATATTACATAATAATTGGACATGGATTTATTTCTTCGGGATTATTTTATTTAATTAATTTAATTTATTATCAGACTAACTAACAGACTAGATTTGTACGCGTAATTCTATAAAATTTCCATCTATGTAAGATTCTATAAAATCTCAACTCTCAAATAGAATTACACGTTGGTTATTTGTCTGCTGTCCGAGTGAAAATGAACGTTGCTCCAGTCGACACGTCCGATCGCCATTATCATCCGTTGACATCGAGAGACACTCGTGCTCTCGATAAATTTTCCTCGTTTTTTGCCTCGATAAAATCGAATAAATCGCATTCGTCATTGTTGTATCGAGCGAATTGACACGTCGGTCCTTTCCACGGTGACTAATCAACCGGGTGTGTCCCGCCACGGTCTCGATTAGCGGGTGTATACATACCGAGCCAGGCGAATGGAAATGCACGTGATCCCGTATCGCGATATCGCCTGGCCTTTCTCCTGTAATTACCCGAACGAGAAAAAGCTTTGATATACGCGTCCCGAATTTTGGCGTTTCTGATCGCTTGGTTGCCGCAGAAGAAATGAAATGAACGTTGAACGAGAAAAATGTACGTACACGTGTACGCAACGTGAATCAATTAGAGTGGCTCACAAAAATCTACGCATGCAGATTTGTCGAATTTGTCAAGTACATTTAAACGAAAAGGGAAGGTTTACTCGAACAAAAGATTCGTGGCTCTCGATTAAATTCGTTTAAAAAGAACACAATGAATAAATGGAAAACACGTTCCCACGAAAATTCTAGACAAATAAATAAATAATGATGACCCAGTGTCTGGAAAGTGTTGAGATTGGGCGAATGCGCGTAAACTTGTGCGGCCGATTGTACGCGCAAGTGTAACCCTTGCAACGTGACCAACAAGAACCAACAAGAACACCTCGGATTTCCACTTGAGTTTCTGAATGGCTCGAAACGGAGGAGACGCCTTAAAAACGAACCAACCAGGAGTCTATCGAATGGGCCTCGTCCACTGGTTCGGTTGAAAAGCTTCTGAAAGAAGAGGCGAACAATGGCAAATTTACGTGGCGCTGTACAATGACGGCGAAACGGTCGATGTTCGACGAGCGATCAATCAAAATGCGCTCGAACTCTCATTAACAGACGGGACAAAACGCGCAATTAGTCGCTAATAACGCTGTCCGTCTATTAACCGAACAGTTGCCCTGCCAACCGGAACGCGTGCACGTAAACCGGTTCGTTCCTCGTGATTTGTTTCGCACGATTTTTGACAAAGTCGTGCGCACGCGGACGAGAGCCGTGAACCCGATGGGAAAACAGTTTGCAAACACAACGCGACAGAGATCTTGTTACATTATTAATAGAATTGACGCGTACAAGAGTCCTTAATCCTTTCTCGACGTGGCGTGTCGCGGCGATCATTTCGAAATGGTTCTGCGAGGTCGGAGCAACGCGATTGCTGATAAGCAGACTTTGAATTTTTACGCATCTGTGGGAGAAACCTGATCGCTGGCTCGAACCACCGACGACTGGAGTATGAAAGTTGCGTCAGAGAAATTATACTGCGTGAAAATACGAGCTCGAAATATTTGACCACTTTGATCAGCTTGGCAGTTCTAACGAGGAGAGGTCGTCGATTTAAGTGAAATTTGGTCTGTCTGTTCTAAAGCAAAGATTGTTTGACTATGTTTGACTATATTCCCATCGATACTCGTTATTTACAGAGATATCGCAAGTATCCTTGTAAATATAGAAAATATCCAAAGCAAGTTTCTTATAAAAATCCGCTCGATGCAACGAACCTGTTTCAGAGCAACTGAAAACAGTTATTGGTAGGAATATGATTTTACTGGGACGAAGCTGGCACGCTGGTTTAGCGGCGATCTCGAAATGAAAGGCGATCGCTTTCACGAGGTTTATGATCAAGGTTTTCTAGCAGAGCGTACTGCGCGATACCTGAGTGTTCGATATGCTTTAACATTGCAAGCAATTCGTATTATTTCGTAAATAGAACGTCTACCTGAACGTTTATCATTATCAAATTATACAAATATCCGCGATTCTTTTCGTCAAATGCCTATGAATCTATAAAAATCAAAGACTTACGTTTTGAAATATAACTTTTTTTAATCCCGATTAGAATATTAAATAGTCGCGCCAATTGAACCAAAACGTACCATCGCGTTCTCGAGTCCTTTAGCTTAGAAAACGTCCCACGTCTTTCTCACCGGCAGATAGCCTGGCACCACAATGATAGTTTCACCAGTCTGCCAGTGAGAAAGAGAGAGAGAGAGAGAGAGCCAAGCGCGAGATGAGCACGACAATCACGATCGACACGATCGATACGTTCGCGAGATCGAAGCAACGAGTGGTCGTCGGCCATCGTAATTAATAGAATAGGGGCGGTAGGAAGGGGGTGAGAGAAAGAAGAGACCAGTGGTAATCAGGAGTGCGCTGCTTGGTGGAGGGAGGACTCGACGAAACCCTAGTCGACGTCATTTGTTTAAGTTGATCGTTGGCCATCGCGGCCGAATAAGGCAACCCGTGTTCGCCACTCCGCGGGGAGTGCGAAAGAACAAAGAAGGAGCCGTGAGAGGGCCTCCGAGATGAGATCGTGTCACGGAGGGAAGGAAGATGAAGAAGGAGAGAGAAAAGGGCGAGGGAAGAGCCAGACACCTGCTGTTTGCTGCATTGTCTCTCTCTCTCTCTCTCTCTCTCTCTCTTGTCTCTGGACTTTTCGTTTCTTCTTCTTCTTCTTCTTCTTCTTCTTGTTCTTGTTCTTCCTCTCCTTCGGATCTGTTCGAAACAATCCGCGCGAGAATCCCTCTGGTTGAGAAGGGAAAGACGGCGAGCCCCTCGGGCCGAGGCGACGACAAAACAATTGCCGGCGTAAAAGGCGAATAGACGTTTTTTCGCGATCGGTGTGCTCTATTTCCAAATCGAGGTACGGCTGGCCGAGTATGGGAATCGATCCTGGCCACGCGGTGTCCTGCGAGACTGGACAAGGGCTCGGGGAAAAGTCGTGTCGCGAGAGCGTTGGCAACACTTTGTGCGTTGGAATTGGGGCGTTCGATCTGGCAGTTCGTTGATCGAAATTTTATTGAAACACGATCGCCGAAAATGCACCGAATATTTTATTTCATTAATGGAGCATAAGTGTTAATTAATATCGCGAAATCATTCGAGATTAATTGTTATTAGAGTGCAAATGCAACGAAACGAGTTTGCAAATTCCTACAAAAAAAATGTTAAAAGTTATTGCGTTTCCGAATTTTTCCGCGCTGCATCTTCTAACGGTGAGTTTACTTTTTTTCTTTACTGATTACAGACGTGAAACAGTGCCGTGTGACGAACGATGCGAGCGACACGGTGAAGAGACAGCGATGGCAGCAGCGGAAACGCTTGTTCGAGGCTGTTCCGATCCTCTCATTGCTCGCAACGCTCGAAGAGAGCGCGAAGAAGTGGGAATCGTTGTCGAGATCACCTTGGCAAGGTCCATGGGTTCGTAGAGGGCATGAGAGCTCATCATGTTCGAACACCGACACGGGCCACGAACGCTGTCGACCTGCAACCTCCTCGGCGTGACATTTCTTCTACTGATCGTCGCCGGTAGTTACCATGTGTCAGCGGATCTCAGCTCCGAATTTGTCAAAGGAAAAAGTGAGTTTCTCCCCAAACTCTCGGCAAACGTCTCTTAACTCTGCCGCGAATTCTCGAATTTTGTATTCGAGAGATTAAAGTATTTTGCGAAAAATTGCGGAAGCGAAAGATCGTTTTGTTCAAAGCTGAGATATTTTGATCAAGTTTCGTGAAAATTTGAAAATGACCGAGATGAACGTAGCAGAGTTAAGTTTCGTTCAAGTTATTCAAAGTTGAATCTGATGAACGAGGACGACCGTAGAGGCTTGAAAGAACATTTCCAATCCACGTAGACAATAAGTTCGTAGTAGAATAATCTCAAATTGATTAATACCCGTGAAGATAAAAAGAAAGAAATTATTATACCAAGGTTCGATCAGAGAACACTCCTGAAAGATTGAGAAAAGGGCTCTCGAAGAGGGAACCAGTTTCAATCTTCCAGCCATACTCGCGCTAAATCATCCACGTCAAATATTAGCCTGGGAATATCGATCGTGTCCCGTTCGACCAGCACGAACGAGTACAAAGACGGGTACACCGTGTTGCGATACCTTTCCGAATGGAGAATTTCCTCCTGGTCGCGTGTACATCGTCCGGAGGCCTAGAAAAGTAGAAAGTAAAGTTGCGCCAGAGCTTTTACGGCCGCGTGGGTGGCGCTCAGCCGGTCAAAGAGAGTCCCTTTTACTCCAAGTACCTGGAAAGTACCGTTCTTCCCACTCGATCGGAAGGGAAACTCTTTAAACTCTGCCTCGTTCTAGCGCGAGAGCCCCGCTTTCGAGAACGCGCGCATAGGTGCATAGGCAACAGCGAGAGATCCCTCTTGATTCCACTCGATTCCTCCGCTGCTTGACCCGCATCGCCTTGATGACGAGAACACCTTCCTTTCCTCGCGTCCCTAGTTGTTGCCCGGCTGTATACTGTTTTCGGACCACGCGTGTAATCCTCCGGTCCTTTGATTGGTTTATATTTCGAAGAACAGCTGGTGGAAGAGAGTGTGTCAGGTAACGTCGGGGGAATGAAAGGTCCTGCTCATTGGTGAAGTGAAACCAAGACACGATCCGGCAAGGCTGAAGTAGCTTCGCCGATTTCGTCAATTTCATCAGCTGTGGGAAATATCTGTGTGACGATGACGAGGAATTTTTTTCAGTTTTGCGACAATTAACAAGGTTGCAAGGATTGCTGGGGTTCTTATAATTTTATTACAAGTGACATCACAATCTTTGTTCCAGATATTAACTCAAGAAAAAAACTTTTTTTCGTTTTACGTCCGGATGTTTCCAACGCAATTTTTCAACGCCAAAATACATCGGCGTTTAATAGCGCCGTAACAGATGCAGATGCAGCGAGAGCCGGGACGTGCTTTCTCCACTTAGCGCGGTAATTAGATAAACGGCAGCGAATTAGCGAGTGAAAAGCAACGATTGGCGATTTCCATCGCAAAACGTATCGAGATGCTCGAGTCGGGAAGGTGAGCGGAGTCGAACGTGGCTCGTCACGTAGATAACCACCCAAGATCGCTCGGTGTGCCGCAATTTCGAAAGATATCACCTAAAGTGGCCCCCATAAAGGTTTCCGTTAACACGATAAGGCAAGGTTGATGCGTTCGTGGCCATTAGCCGAGCCACGGTTACGCGGTGTGGCCCGTGAATAGGGATGGGATCAAGTCCAACATGTGCCGACTTGATTCCGGAACAAATTCGATATCTAAGTTGTACGAAAATCTCTCGTCCATTTTGAACAACTACACACTCGAAACTGAAAAGACAGATGAGTGCGTTCATATACGTGCAATATACAGATACAGATACAATAACTATACACATGTGCATGCAAATACACACTTGCAATATACATATATATATAGGATACACAAAGAATAAATGAATAAGTATGAACGTATTCCAAATATTGCAAACATCGAACTATTTTTTGATACGTTTTTGAAATCTGCACCTCGATGAAGGTTTCAAAATGTTTTCAAACTGAAAGATACATTATCAGTCGTATTGTCGCAAGTAAAATCTCGGTTAAAAGTCTTAACAAATAGTTAAATTAAATCTTGAATAGTTAAACGGTTAAATCGGTCTCGATTAATTTCTAAATTAATCTAAATGCAAACGTCAAAAAATCTCTGGCCGAATCTACCTGCGAGATGCTCGATTCCATCTCTACCGTTGTAGCAGCCAACTCTCCTCGATTTTCTCCCGCCGCTTTTTTTATTTCTTACGCCGAGAGAAGAGAAGATACGTTCGACGCCCGATACTCGGGCGGCGGGGCGACATTCTTCTTCGCCGAATTATACTCCCGTGTCGAGTTAATCGTTGCACTTTATCGTCGCGAGCTTTTAGCGCGAATCGCGGCTGGCAACGGGAGCGTCAATTAACGCGGCGGATTTTCGCCTCGGCTGTCCCCGCTGCGAACACTGTGGGAACACAAGACGGTTTGCAGCCGAGCAAATTGAAATGTTTGCAACGGCTGCTCTCCGATGAGTTATCGAGCAACGTGTCAAATATATCCTCGAATTATGAACCGTACGTGGCTGTTTAATCGAGGTCTCGCGTCGTTTATCGTTCGGGACTTTGATACGCGACGCGTGCATCTCTTCTCGTTGTGCGTCGCGTGAAAAATTGCGCGGCTGCGAAGATTTATCGCGACGCGTCCGTTGTCAAGGATTTCTTCTTGTATTTCCAATTTATTTCGATTCAAACGTGCCAAATTTCGACATTCGGGAGAAAAACGTCAGAAGAGACTTCCGCGAGGTGGTAAGATCAATTTCGTTCGCTTTTGTTTCCACAAAATTTGTGACTGGGTTCAGGTGCAACGCTGATGCAACGAAAATTAGCGATTGGTTGATTTGGGTCACGTGATTCGCGAGGGGGCGTGTTTTTCAAATGTTTGCGTATCGATAAAATTTGATGGCAAAAAAGTCGTCTTCATTTCCTCAGGCAGAACAGTTGCTTCTGGGCCTTTCAGTGAGATGAATCGTACTAATCGGTCTTTGATCGCGACTTGGGACTAGATTCTGTCAACCGAAGGAGAAGATGCTCGATCTCCGGATTACCTCGGCCAAGATCACGCATCGTTTCTTCGAAAGAAGAAACACGTGTTCGCTTAACGACGCAACGCCGCTACCTCACCATATATATATACGTGTTATAATCCCGTAGATATCGAGAGTCGTATTCAAGCTTGGTATTCTGATTTACGTCCTTTATATCTACCAATTTATGACTTCGCCGGCCACGAGCTGCGTGAACTGCCTATTAGAATATTTGTAAAACCAGCTATATCTCGTCGAAGACGACGTCTATCTCGTAATCTTAACGAAGACTTTACGGGATAGCTAACTCGCGTTCGACTTCTATTTACAGAATTCTCCGATGGCTGGAGAGGGACAGATAAGAGTAACGAACGATGTGTTTTGTAAAGTTCTAATGAAGAAATTACTAGGGTTCAAGTTTCAAATGAAGCTCGATCGAAAAACTCCACTTCTTAAATACATCTTCGTTGACATATTTTCAATATTTCACATTTATCACGATCGAGACAAAATTAATTAACTCGATAAAAATGCAACTCGCTTGGTATTTTTACACTAATCAATAGTAGAATCTAAAATCCTGAACACACAAACATTACTCTTCTTCTTCTTCTAACGCTCTCACCTTCAAGAAATTCTTGTCAATCTCACATGGCTAAATGTTCATTCCACTAAACCTAATCCTCGCCTGATTCGTCGTTTGATCCACTCCCATCCTGTTAATCTCGCGTTGGTTTAGCAAAGTAGATAAGCTCGCGTTGCAACGAACAAGGTAGCACGAACGCGACGCAGGATCACTCGGTGGGCAGCGAACCTCTATCGACGTGTACGCGCAGGATCGGAAAGGGACATCTGGGAGGCATGCCTTAATTGACCGCTCGGAATATTGACGAGATCCCAGAGACGGATTGAGACGTTGAATTTCCGAAGGGACGTTCCCTTTTTTTGCCTCCCCATGAAATATGACCGTTCAATATACTAGGCAGATATTTATGTACTCGTGGGATTGCACCCGACATAGGGGATTCGAACGAGATCCAGGGGACAGGTTCGGGGATCAGTAGAAAGCGCTCCTTTCGTTTGTTTTTTCCCCGTCGTTTTTCAATCGTCGTCGAGAGGATGCCTTCATTGTTCGTTCGCTCGTGTTTGCAACAAACTTGCAGAAGCCACCGTGTCCTTTCTTCCGTTCGAGGGAGTCTACGGTTAATTGTAAAGTCAATTGGAAGACAATGAATGGTGTTTGATCCTCGATGGGTCAATTGAGCGTGGAAATGGAATAGTTGCGCTGGAATAGTTATGAAATTGATGACACGTTGGTAGAACTGTTGCAGTGATATTTGTAGATTTGAGTATCGAGAAGGAATAATTGTACAATTAATAAAACAAATGTAAAACAGCAATATATAGGTATAAAAAAAAAATCTGATCCTGAATGCCAAGTACACTAGGAACTATAGATACTACACGAGTAGTCAAATTTGTGTCTAAAATTATTTGCCATTTGAGAATTCTATTTTGAAATGATTTTGTTTCTGTGTAATAAAGCTTCAGTGATTAGAATTATAAGAGAAAACGGAATAAAGTTATAAAGTTACAGGTAAATTCCAGTCACAAAGTTTCTATTTCTTTAACGGATGAAACGTTAAACAAAACGATAGAAATGAAGACTTTTTTTGAACATTTTTTCAACGATTGCATAGACTTCCTACAGCACAAAAAGCGTAACGATAAAATCGTTCCAGTAAAAACGAAAAAATCAATCATCAAAGTCTTCTAATGAGGCTAAATATGGAAGAGATAATGAAGGAAAATCCTATCGGTTTTTACCTAATAAGGAAGGAAATCCTATTAATACTTCCTAACGAGAAAAATCCTCTTAAGCTGAACCTAGATAAATGTCCGTCGTACATTCGATTTCGAGTCTATCTAATTTCTTATCGACAAATTTAAACTAAATTTAATTAAATTACATTTACCATTACGTGTATAATTTAGCTCACTATTAAAAAATTTACTTATCCACGCATCACTCGGTATTTACATTTCATAACCGTCATCTTTATTAATTACTTTTACCAAAGGTCTATCGATTCAATTCAACAGTCTCAATCGTAAAATTAAAATCGACGATCGAAAGTAACCGGTCAAGTCGATTGCCTGGTAAGTAATCCGCGTATCGGTGGCTCGCCGGACTGTCCGAGAGAAAATATCAAACGCTTCACGGCCGTAATAAATGCCAGTGGTAATCGCTGTTAAACTTCGTTCACCGTCGAATGTTTCAACCGGCCATCACATAAATGCCATTCAAAGTTTAATAGCATCGATTACAGGATCCAGCTATTTCTCGGTAATAAATCTCACGGCCACGAGGTTCCTTCTCTTTTATTTCACGCACCGGTACATTCGCCGATCGTTGTCCCTGAGCGTCACGTTTAACACGTTGACTGTGTATAATACCTTTATTAATATAACAAAAATTCGACATTTCGTCCCATGACGTATAAATTTGCGTCCAAAACGTGCGAATTTCCTCGACTTCGAGTTTTTGTCTCCGCGCGACGATTAAAACAAGATGAATATCGTCGATATTTTTAATCGCACGAATAGTCTTGGAAAACACAAACTAGGTAATACTACAAACTGAAAGAGCAGTTTCGTCGTATTTTTATTAAAAATAATAATATCTCACTGAGAAGTCTGAATAGCGCAAACTAGGTGATACCAACGATAAAAACTACTGTAAAATAAAAAAAAGCAATGCCGTCGAGCTTTTATCTTACAAAACGATATGATACAATATCTCAACGAATAATCTTGATATCCACGAAGAAATCTCGAACAATAAAAAATACTGTAAAATAAAAAAGTCCGTCGAACCTTTTATCTTACAAAACGTAAACATTCCGTCCTGTAGTAAAGTAAAGCGCGGGATCTATAAATTTCGCGGTGGCAGTTGACGTGTTTAACCTATGGCGGTGACACGCGCGGCAGGGCCGAGGAATTGGCTAATTGAACACGCCGGCGAAAGCACGCGTCCGTTGCGCAAACTATTCTATAAAATCGATTCAATTAGTGGTGGAATTGCACGTGCCCCAGATGAGAGGCGAGCCTTATTAATCATTTTCGTCCGATCCCTTTCGCAATCCCGGAGGAGGTAAACAAGACACGGAGCACACCGGTGGACAGGCCTGAGGAACACGATCGTAACAGGTGCTTCCACAGGTGCGTACTAATAATGGATAAAATGGCCCATTCGTTACGCGTCACGATTCACGGCTCGTTTCCTTTTCCTTCTTCTTAAACAGATCCGTTCGAGCAACCATATTGTTCTTGCACGGTGTCGGGCAGAGTTGCGAAAGAAGCACGACCTCGACGATTCGTCCTTTTGAACGGGAGGATTTTTTTCCCGCGGGACATCGAGTGGAATCGATTAATTTTCTTTGGTGGCTCGTAGTGAAACTCGCGAAAATGGCATGTTTCTTGTTACATCAAATAAATGTAGTTGGTCAGAGAATCGCTGGATGTTGCTAAATTTTGTTTCTGAGGTTTAGGTTTAGAGCCGATCTCTCGAATTAATTAATTAATTAAAAGAAGAATTTTTTGATTTGTATGTTATTTCAAGTATATACGAGAAAGTATTCAAGCACCGCTCGAATCAAAAGAAGGAATTCCAAAAATTTGAATTTAAAGTTTCTTGAAATTGAAGATTCACGCGCGCACTTTCACATTTGACGCGACGTTACAATGGAAAAGGAAATCAACAAAGGACTAACTGAGTCGATCAACTGCTACCAGAAGTGTTGAATTTAATCAAAATTTCGTCACCCTGTTTCAGCCAAACACAATAGAACAATTCCCCTACGAACTCGGCGTAACAACAACTGTCGGTTTATAGATTTCGACCGTGATAAAGCGAAACGATTCACCGGTACCGGACGATCTATCTTTCCCATGGTAATAGAACGTTCGACCGGTGATCTTCCGCGAGGAATATCCGCGAAGAATAAATGGTTCTGGTCGGATCGGATGGTGGAGGGAGATCGGAAAGTCGAGCCGACACCTCGGCTGCTTCGCGGTTGCCTGGCCGCTTGATGAATGGCGAACAGCAGTCGTTCTCCATTAGAGGTTCCGCAGGTCTAGCTACGAAAATGGGTGGGTGGACAGCGGCGAGGGTGAGAGGTAACAGTGTGGGTGGATTTTTCATCGACGGCGAATCGAGAAGACCCATAAAGAGATTGAGAGGGTAAACGGGGAACAGCAGGATTTAGTAAGTTGGCTTCGCTCGTGTCGTGAAAAACCATCCCTTTAACGCGTCTGACTGTGCGATCTTTTTAGATATTCGATATTTTAGCGAAATTTGACAGAATTTTTTAGTTTCTACGGAAACTAAACGCAGTTTTATCGAAATTGTCCTTTCAACCGATCATGCGTTCGTTTGGGATATTTATTCGTCGGAACACTGTTCATCGTCTATACCAGCGATGGCAAATACATGGCACGCACGAGATTCTGTACGGCAGTCAAAGAATTATATAAAACAAATTATGTAACAAACTTTAACTTTGTGTATTCAAAATTTAGAAAGATTCTACAAACGGGGGAAAAAATTGAAATAAATTTTGGCACAGCGATCAAATCTTACTTGCCATCCCTGGTCTATACATTTACGGAAACGTCGAGTGCAAGACTATAGAATGCAACTGTAGAAAAGAGTCCGTGTCCATCTCCAACCATTTTTCATTCCAACTTGCACTTGAACATTGAATTTGAGAAAGTTGCTTTGCCTCCAACTTTCAATTATTATTTAACATCTAATGATATTAGCAACGATTCTATTAACTATATAATTGATCTGTAACGATTCATATCTAACGTTGGTGAAAAAATAAAAATTGCAGAAAGAGAACAGAAAAACTGCACGACACAGCGGAATGTCTGCCCGGGACATTTCCAAGTTTCAAACGCGAAATCGCGGCCGCGGGAAAGTGGAGGGGGAGATATGGCGTGGCGCACGTGGGAAATCAGCTTTCTTGCCCGAACGGCACGACGAACGCCGTTTATATCAATCCCGTGGTTCTTGCAGCCGATATCCTCGCGTGTCTCGGCGACTTTAATTGCTCCGTAATCGGCCGGTGTCGCGGCTTGAAATCCGCCGGACTTGCATTCCGTACGACAACGGATCGCGGCGATGTAAGCTCTACAAGGTCGACAGATGTCCTCCGCGACGGAAACGGAATTCCACCGTTCGGGTTTGCATTCAGAGAGGCTAGCGTTCAAGAATTCACACGATGCGGAGCGTGGTTTCTTGCAGTGGGATACCTGTCCCATGCGGCGGTGGTCCGCTTTCTTCTTGCGAGGAACTTTGACAAATTATCCTCTCCCTTGTCCCCTGGCCGCAAACCGGGGACAGGAAACTCTCGCGGAAACGGGAAATAAAATTGAAGTTCTTCTTGCTTCCAAAAGGAAACAACAACTTTTTGTTCCGTTTATATGAGTTAAATTTAGAATAACGGAATAAAACGGAGGAGGATGTTGCCAGAAAGCTGAAATTAGCGTGCAAAAAGAATCGAGATTTATTTGACAGTAGATAGAATCAAACTCGAACTTTACTTGTTTAATTCTCCTCAGTACGATATTAATAACATCCTGCATCCTGCGACAAAACAAGTTTAATTTTAATTCTAATTCCAAAACGTAATGAAATAATGTTGCCAATACAATTTCCATAAAAATAACATCTCTATTTCCTAATTAAGCATAAGTCGACTATGTTGCTATTAAATCCAGAGCTCGTTGTTGAACCATATCGATGCGATACAATTTATTGCAAACCGCGAGCAGAAATAAAGCACAAGCGGGCGAGAAAATAGCCGAGCTCGCAATCTCTCGCGTGCAATCTCTCTTTCGTTTCAAGCGCAAAAAGAATACTTTAGCCAGAGGTAATCGAAACGAACATAAATCCAGAACAGCGGGAAGAAATCGAGAACGATTCGTGGGGCGTCGGGTTCGATGGATCGAACAATGGCCAGCGTGCAGCGGCGCGCGGCGCGCATTCAAAGACCCGATCCCTCGTTCCGCAATCGGTGAATCTATTTGCAACGCTTTGTCGAATCTTCTTCTATCCTATCGTAGCCAATGCTCTTAACGAGTCCGATAGTTCCGTAACTGAGAAACTCTCGATACCGTCTATTCTTTTGCGACGAAAAGTCGTTCGAAAGGGCACTGGATGGTACAGAAAAAGCGAAACTGGGATGACTCTGTCGCTCAAGTTAAGGGGAAAGTTTAGAGAAAATATCTTTTTGAAAAAGATCAAGTTGAAAATTATCAAACGTACGTGAATTTATTTTTGATTCTTTTATCAAACAGAGGAGGGTCCTGTTCCACATAAAATCTTTTCGTTTTGAGATTTCATCTCGTCAGTATCATTTGAACGTATTTTTTTCAACTCTCTCTTCAATCTAAAAAATGATGTTCTATATTCTCTGTTTACATTCATACGTGGAGTAACTTTCCATCAATTTATCGACTTCTAGATATCTAGAAATTAATCGAGTCTACGTGTACCTACCTACCGTACAAATTAACAAATTCAATTCTCTCGAAAGCGAAACCTCGAGAGGGATTTAACATTTACACTTTGACCCGCGAAATCTTCCAAACTTCGAAAGATTCGCAAAGTTTCGAAGCGTGCTTCAATCGATGAGAATCTATTGATAAAAATTCGCGTCGATCATTCGTGTCTTCGAGTGCGGCAGATGCATAATCATGGTGCGTCTTATGCACGTGCATCATGGTGTTTAAATCATTTACAATCGTTGATGCCAGAGATAACGAGGCACATATGTATGCGCCGTAATAAAAAAAATCTCGTTGCGTTACGTGAGCAAATCGTTATTGCGCGATTCTGTATTCAATTAAGCAGTAACTCACCTCCGACGAACTGGGTTTTCCGGATTGAAGAGAGAGTTTATTGAATTTTGAGGAATCCGAGGAAACATTTGCATCAATTTTTTCATTGCAAAAAAAAAACTCGAAAAGTGACACTCGCGAGCTTCTCTGACACGAAGATCTTCGAACAGAGTTTCATCAAAAAATAATTTCTGTATCGCGTAATCTAGAAAGAGACCAATGAAGAGTCGATGCACAGTTTCTTCGTAACGAGCATCATCAATCATCGATAACCGCTCTAAGCGCAACTAGATCTCGCACGATTTATCACGTGTCAAAAATACAATTTCAATGCGGGTGATCGAACTGGTAAATTAGGCACCTCGCTACGTTGCAATTATCATCGGATTGGTCAGCGAAACAAATGTGTCAGGCGTGGGTGTTCGCAGAAACGTTTCCTATTTAGCTCGAATTTTTAGAGAAAGCCACGGCTGAGGTTACGTAACGTATGAACTCTAATCTTCCACGCCTCGATTGTCCATTTTCTAAATAAATTGGGAATTCCGGGAAAGGACTCGAAGGCTTTTCGTCGCCTGCGTGACATCTGCTTTAACATAGCGAGAGTTAGGCCTGGGACCTGGGAATGTTTGTTCTAGCTTTCCAGGCCTTGGCACTTCAAATATATTTTAGGGTATGGCTGCGTCTGTGCGCACGTGAACGTGTGTGAACGACGAATGTTTCGTGCGGACGAGCGAGAGAAGAATGAAAGCAGAGGGTTGCAAGTCGCGAGAGCGAAAGGATTGAGAGATAGCGAGAATCGGTGAGATTTAGCGAGTTTTCAGTGAAGAAAACCTAGCGAGCATATCTAGATTATTTTAATGATTTTAATTTTCAAATCATCTTAAATAAACTCTTACTTTTTCAACTTACAACGAACATCGTCATTATTTTAAACAAAAATTCCTAAAAATTCCTGCAAACTGGCATCTCAACCGAGATTCCTACAATTATTACACAAAATAGCATTTTTTTTTTTTTTTGTCATTTTCTAATTGAAAAGCTTGCGTACAAAGAAAAAGTTGCAGAAATTAAATCAAGCGAATGTGTGGATTAAATTATTTGAAATTTCAAGAGTTTCAGATACCTCGTAAAAGAGTAATTACGTGTACATTAACTAAAAACCAATGTAATTTATCGATTCAAACTGGAAGGAAAGATATTAAACTGTATCAGCCTGAGGTCATATCGGGCCTCGTTTATTGCAACGAACTCCGAGGAAGTCGAGAGCAGAACACGCCCACGTGTGCGCGATCACGAGAATCGTCGATCGATTGTACTCGTACCGGTCATTGCGGAAAAACTCGCCAATAATCTTGAAGAGACGCTGAAAACTTACGAACGAGGAAATTAATACGAACAACGTAATTGCTCGTAAGTATTTGGATATTTAATACAATCAAAAGATTGAAGTTTCTCTATTGTTAATTTTGTATTGCGTTAGCTGAAACTCGCGAAAACTATTTGAATTTATTTTATATTTTGCGATCTTCGCGAGAGAGATTTCATTAAATTAAAAATCCCGAATTTTTAATGCCATTTAATGGCACATTTCTGAAAAAATCTATCGCGAATCTAGCAAATTTCTACAAAAAAAAAAAAAAAAAAAAAAAAAAAATTACGAGTTGGTCACTTATAATATTAACAAGGCGATAATACATTTCTCGCGTTGTGATCCATGGCGCTTCAAGTGCGTCCACAGTTCTCCGATCCTCGTGTCTTTCGGCTCTCGAGGTGGAATAAGAAAGGAGAAGAGCTGGAGGAAGATTTACGTCTCTTCAGGGGTGGTCGATGCCCGATACGCGATTCACGCGAGATGCATCGATCGCGGAGTGGAGTGGATCCACCACAGACCGATTCCCTTTGTAGGCGCCTCGGCTCGATGCACCGCGTGTTAAATGTCAAACGTTCGCCTCGATCGGAGAACGCGGTTGAACCGGATACCTCGAGATCCACCAAGGAGAAAAAGTAACGCTGCGTAGCGTAACGGGATCGGGGTACGTTTTAAATTTAAATTCAACTGGCTCGTGAAAAAAAAAAAAAAATATTTAAAGCACATCGTGTTTGAGAAATGGTTTCCAAAATGCTAATACATTGACGGAAAGAGAAAGGGAAGTGTACGAAATAATAATGGTAATAAACAAATGATGACAAATAAAAAATTGACTCGGTAATTTGAGCGAATTCTTTGACGTTTCTGCATAAAAGCGAGCCAAAATAATGAAACGACAGAACGAAGCAAACGAACAAACTCGAGGATCCGCGAGCACCATTCGTCACCAGCAATTAAAATATCTCGACGAAAATCCCCAACGCGAGAGGTCGGGTTTTTCAACAGGGGACTGCAAACCGAGCAAACGTGTCGAGAGTTTTCGTATCTGCGTGTTTATCTGTGGCTCGGGGATTCCATAGGTACGGGTCTCGGTCGGTTTACACCGATCTCGGCCCTGCTCGTATATTAAAATCTCCCCCTCGCGTCGCAGCTGGTGAAACCGTTCGAAAGGGAGAAAAGAGATTGTTATCCGAGGCGCGAGCTGTACGTCGGCCATTACGAATCCGCGATTCAGACCGGCAACGAAATGATTTACGACGCGAGGCGTCGATATGATTCAAGATTCCTGAATCCTTGCAGGGGTGAAAGCCGCTTTCCACTTTCACTGGTCGATCGGCGTTTAACCTAATCGTGCTCCACGAGCGTTAATCTTTAGCGATAACGGAGACAATTGGAAAGATCAGAGACGCGTGTTATACTGATGTGACGTGGAAGTTGCAGAAACATTCGCAAGTAAAGTGACGGAGAATGGGTTTACGTTCTACGAAGAAAAGCTCCTGCTTTTGTCTCAGGAAAAAAAGTAATTCGATGAGAAAAATACGCGTAATTTTATTAAAATTCATATTTTCATGATCGTAATTTAAAAAATAAAATTGAAGGTATGAATGTAACAAAAATTAAAAATTGGAAAAATAAATCAGAAAGATGTTAAAATTGGTGATTGAAAATTCTAGATTCATGCAAAAAAATATTTACAATTTTTATCGAGATCTTTTACATAAGTTGTGCGAGTAATCTTGTTATGTAAAAGTCATTTGCGTTCGTAATTATTATCGAATACAACATTTTAAATTTTATGCCTCGTGTTCTTAATTTTTTTTTTCTTTTTTTTTCTCTACGTACGTGGAGCACTGGAAATGAGATTTATGTAAACGTGACACTTTTTATCGTGAATGATCTGCTAAGTCTTGTAACAAAGTTTTTTCGCCGTCCGCAGTGAAAGGACGTAGCCTCATTATATCGAATTCATTAATGTCTCGCTCATTATTGTAGCTGTGGGCAATTAGAATAGTTTAATCACCCGATTAGTTATTGAACGCGGTACGCTATTGCGCCAAGTGTATTACATATTCTGTTGCTATGCAGTACAGTCTGAACAGTTTTTTCTCCGTTTCACAATTATGCACGTAACATTCTCATCCAATTGCTACGATACTCGTCACAAGTTATTCGTCATGAATAAACAATCATCTGCAATGTTCATTCTCGTAACATACGAATTATGAAAATTTTAAAATTACACGAAGAATTTTATATTTAATGAAACGTTGTATTTCAACGTGAAAGACGCAAAAGAGCAAGATTTAAATCTATTTTCGCGCCATTCCTGGATCGTAAAAGTCACGGAATTCAATTTGTCGAGGTCTTTCACGTGTTCGACAATTCGTGGAAGTTCAAACGTAACAACCTTGGCCACAGTCAGTATGTTCGCGTACAACCTTTGACCGTGAAATCAAGTTAGATACGCATCTATTTCTATTGTTAACACAGCTCGTTTCAACGTGTTGACCACGATTTAGTTTCTCTCATCTGTCCTTTGTGTTTGAGATTCGCGGAAACGATAGGATCCCTTTTCAATTGTTATTTTCATTAATTTTCCATTTCTAATCTCCGATTACGAATATAGTTGTGCGAAGCCCATCTCTTCCAATCTCCTGCCAATTTTCAGTTCCGAACCGAAACCGGGAGATCCCTGAACAATGCTAAATTCAGTCAATTATTTATCGAAAGAAACGAAATATCCTTAATGAGCTAGGATAATTCTAATTTTCAATCTGAAAATAAAGATTCTTACGATGTGATCCCAAATTATCCCAAATTTCAGCCAATTCGTCAATCTTTTATCTAAAAAGAAAAAGAGAGCGAAATATCACACATAAGAGGTCAGAATAATTCCCTTGGGAGGCGGTCGATTTGCGGCGAAACGATGTGTACGAGCGGTGGCCGGGAGTTAATACCCTCTTTGAGAGCAAACGCAAGTTCGCGTGTCCTCGGCAAACGCGCGAGGTTCGTCCTGGCGCGGCTGCCGAGGTTGCCGAGGTGAGATGAGAACGAGAAAGATCGAGATACAACTCCACCGCCCGAGGTAAGCGAGAGAAACGATGGAACGAGACGCGAGCAACGTTCAAGGCGCGGATCCAAGAGAGAGGATCGAACAAAGCACATTCCACGTATCGCCGTTCGTTCCTCGTCCACTTTGTTGCCTTCCGCGCTTCATTTCGATTATTGTCGTCGTTACTTTCTCGCCCCGGCCTTGGACTTGTTACGGATAAATACCGGGGGTTCAAAAGAAAATGACAGTTCTTCGGAGAATTTAAATTTCCCGCGCTTTGCACCCGTTTCGCGCGAAATTTAAATTCTGCTGCTCGCGAAAGTGAGAATTGTTTCGTATTTTGAAATTGAACATTGACATTGCAATGAGACTCGATCGAGACTGTCAAAATGAATTTAACTGAATATACGTGTAGAAATTACAAGACATTGAACGCAAGAATGAGTCGCACGGTTTATTAGCGAACAAATTAATTTTATTATTATTTTACGATACGGGATTTCTACCGTGGTTGAGGTGAATTCAAGCGATTTATTTCGTGTCTTTTTTTAAAACAAGTTTAAGTTTTTTGTTGTTTGCTTGATGAATTGCCAGGCAAGAAAGACTGAGAGAATAATGTTCTGAGCGTCATCTTAATTGGTTTTCACTGTATTACAAAAGTGAGGAATTACCGACTGCGAATGTCATCATACATTATTAATTAAATAAATGAAGCTAAACTGTTTTCAGTGAAACCGACATGTTTTCTTTTCATTATTCATTCACAAAAATATTTGCATTCTCACATTGTGAGTAAAGTCTGGAACAATGCATTGCACAGTTAAAGCATACGACGTTCACGACGTCATAGTCTTTCAAATTAACTTGTTTACACGCGAGAGAACTACGTCTCGATCTTCGTCGTGGAAATTAAGTTTTTTTCTTTGATGATGTTTCACGGATATACATATTTCCATTTCATATAAATTAATCGTAATTAATCATGTCGGGTTGCCGATTTTTGTATTTTTCGCTTCATTTACTAAATACTCTGCTTTTGATATTTTATATATTTATGTATATTCTCTGCAGTTTTGCATTCTTCATTTCTGATTTTAAATCGGGCTCGATTAAATACCTGCCTCGAGACAAACATATCATTAGAGATAATTTACCTCTTGACGTTGTACGTTTTCAATTTACATCCGTCGCGTTGCACAGCGAACTTGTGAAACGAGGAGCTGTCGAACTGAAAGCAACCTGCGTTAATTACGTAATAATCTCGCGTGAGATCACGTATTTGACTTTTTCCGCTTCGTATCGCGAATAATAAAAATAAACACGAAATGACTCGTTTCACACAGTGCTCGATATTCGTCGCATCTGGTGAATTTAAAAGTAACGAGAAGAAATTCGAAAAACTGAGTGGAATTTGCAATTGGAACGCAATTGTTTGCTAGTAATTGACTAGGAGCGTAGAGAATGAAACAGAAATGCAAATGTAAATGAAAAATTGAAAATATGTAAGGAATGAAGAAGAGAGCAACAACATCTCCCAACGATCTATACAGAGACTCGAACGCATCGCGGTCTTAGCCTTCTCCGCTAAAAGATTCGAATACGCAGCTGGCCCGCAGGGAGCGCAGAGAAGCATAACCGCAGTCTCGAAAGCAATAAACCATAAAGCTATTAATGTTACGCCCTGGGATGGTTATGCCACGGTTTATAACGTATACGAACCACTTATATATCCCAGGCCCGGTATTCTATCTGCCGTCCGACGTCGGTCTTCTTTTCGCTCTCTTCAATTCCGTGCCGCGCGAGGATCGAGTCCCGCGCAAGGTCATACCGGCCGTAACTCCATCTTGATCGAGGGTGACGAAGCGGTTCGTCGTTCTTTTCGCCCGTCTTCGCCGTAATTTCCCCGTGTTACGTTCGAGATCACGTTTTGCAACACGCCACAAAGGATAAAAGAGCGAATTTACAAGAGAGAAACAGTTTGGCGTCCTCTCGCCGCGATTTTTTCTACATTACATACGACGCTCGAGATCTGAGATTGCGTGTCCAAGCAGCAGAAGAATAAACTACGTCGAAGAATGATTTAATCAAGGTCTAAGAAAGAAAGAAAGAAAGAAAGAAAGAAAAAAAAAAAGAGACCATTGTTGCAACGAGAAGTAGCAGTAGTTGTTGAATTTGCAAAAAGAAAACTCTCGGCCCGTGTTTACCATAATTTCCTGCGCTACCTTCGGGATCTGGTTTCGTATCGCGTGTTGAAGAAACAAAAGAAGCGAAAGGAGATTTAGCAAATGAGATTTATTTATCGGTGCAATTTCTGGCGAAGGTCGCGAGATATTCCTTTGCGTGATTTTTCTCATTTCCGTCGAGTAATATTTTATTACATCGTGTTACATTATATTATACCACATTATGACATTGTGATACGTTTTTCTTCGATAAACAATATTCGAAAACACAGCGCGATAATGAAGCTCCAAGTTGCGTAAATACGTGTCAAACCACACAGAGTCTGAGCATTTTGTCTTTTTCTTTTTTTTTTCTTTTTTTTTTTTCTTCGCGGTGAAAAAAAACGTCATCGCATCACGTTTTTTGCGAAGAGATCCAATCGTGCTCACAACGGACGACGGATAACGCGCAAACCGAGAACTCGTATCGATGATTAATTGCTTTTCGCTTAAGCAAACTTGTTTTCGTCATTGGCGAAGACAGCCAAACGATTCCTTCGTTCTCGTTGCAATTTCATTTTAATCGCCTATGCGACGTTCGCATAAAATTCCAACGGGCTTCTCTTTTCGGCTGACTGAATTAACAAGTCGAATAATTAACATCGGATTCGTGCGGTAGCGTTAATGTGTTCATTTTCTGGTCCGGTTATTCAGTTTTATTGAATTTCTCGCCTCGATGCTCCGTTTTAGCACGCCGTGCGTAATAAATCGTGAACGTGCGTTTCGATTACAGATCGGATTCGCAATTTACATGAAGATAACTTCCCTTAAACGCTGTCCGATGTAATTTGTTTAACGTCGCGTCGAGAGGCTTGAAATTATCGCGAAAATCTACATCGAGATTGGCGAGTATTTAACAAGCCTTATCGATCGCGAACCTTGCAAGAAAACAGATACGCTTTTAAGGCTCGTTTAGAGAACACGGAGAGCCGTAATAAATCTGTCAGAAATGAAGTATGAATTTTTACCATCTCCGTGTTTGTTGAAACATGTCAGAAAAATATAGAATCACCACGTCGTGACATTTTATTAAATGCCGCAACAAGTATTTTGCCTTCGACATTTTGTACAATTTTATAATTGCACTCTCTGCATTTTAAAATTTCACTACGTTGACGCGCAGAGATGACCCAAAGTACAAAGAAACGCAGCCAACGTGCGCATTGATTCTCGCCAGGCGTAACTGCGACTGGAATAAAGCGACCACGAGACGAGATACTGTTCGTCCAACCCCTGTTGCGGCTGGATGTCAGGAGTCAGCGATCGTAACGCTTACTCTCGCAGGGTGGAGGATGGCAAACTCGTGTTTACACGGTGACTTTTATTAGAGAATCAGTGTCTCGGTGTTTGGCGCGGTACGACGAGTTTCACCTTCGAAGTGGAAGGAGCCCATTGTTCCACGGGCGTTCGGCCTCTCGCCCGGGACGGCTGTTCCTAAATTATTGTTTCCCCTTCGAGCTTCCAGTCCGGTCGGCTGTCTCCCACCCTTTCTCCTCGTTCTCCCTTTCCTCATCGCTGATCTTTTTCCTCTACGGATGGGATTAAGTCCAACGTGTACGTACTCGTGAATCCCCGATCCGAGGCAAGTTCCGTTTCGAACAATACCCGATCGCCAAGCAATAATCGTTTCAACGATTACTAAACGATCGATTCATACGAATTAAATAATACGTAGGTTTTAGTGCGAATACTTTGTGATATTTTGTATGAATATTAAATTAAATATTTATATGTTATAATATTTAAATTAAATTATTTAATATAAATTTTTAATATTTTAAATAATTTTAGAAATTATATTATTATATAATAAATTAAATAAATATATATATATTATATTATATGTTAAAATTAAATATTTTATACGAATTAATATATTTCTGTAATTTTAATCGCATGTTTCTATTTTTTTATACGCGTTCTATTTTTTTAGACGATGTCTTCTTCCGTTACGGTCTAGTTTTTCTAGTACTTCTTTTCGCGTTCTTTTCGAACGTATGTTTACCACATTAAGGTTTCCGAAGCGTGTGTCAAGAGCCTGTTTTTCGATATTATCGAAGACACCTTCTAGAAACGTCTGGAACGATTAGCGTTGCCAGACAAATGTGATTGGCTAGAATCTCGAAAGTTTTCATCGAGTGACCTTCGAAGAAGAATCTCCATCGTTGAACAAAGTAGTTGATCGAGTGAAATTTACCACAGATTAGACAAGACTAGCAAACATTTTACCACTATATCCAGCGAGTCAGACTCGACCGAATACAATACGAATAGCGCAGTCGCGAGCCTTCCTTGTTAGTTGTCTGATTCAGAATGATCCTGCCTCCAACCGATTTTGAACCTACCCGCGAGCTGCTCGATCCTACCTCTATTTTCCTCTCGAGCGACTCTCTCCTCGATGGTTATTTCGCGCCTTTACGATACCGGGCCTTTATTCGACGAAGAACAGGACCGGGCTAAGAATCGTCGGAATCGTCGGCGGCGAAGAATCGAGAAGAAGAAGAAGAAGAAAAAGAAGAAGAAGAAGGCCGCACGGCGCGCTATCGATGTTTACGAGGCGAAATAAACGGCGGCGGCGGCGGCGCCGCCATTGGTGTGCGGTTATTTCGTATTACTTTGGCCCTTTAATGGCGTCCTAAAGTGGCGCATAAAAATCGACGTTCGCCTTCTTCTCGTAGAAGGTGGTCACCCGGGGGGACCCACGGGGTCAACCTCTGCGCCCAGCAGAACAAGAACCCTCGTTCGCCACGGGATTTCGGTTTCGCGGCCATCGTCGCTCCGTTTCCTTCGTGTCTGTTTCCCCCTCGCTGTCCCCAGTGCCGATGACGGTGGCTGCTCGAGCTTTTTGCCGGCAGCTTCCACTCATTGGCGAGTCCACGTGGCGATGGCTTTCTTCGCCGGTGATCCTCGATGATCCTCGCGATCCGTCCACGGTGATCCAACGATGATACATTATGCATCGCCGCGAGATGCGATGGCTCGTGATTCGCGTGATCCGATGGCCGATCAACTTCGTCGAGAAGCCGCGGGGAGATCGATGTAAATGAGAAATCGGATCGTGGATGCCGTTGCTTGGTTGCGTGTGGTGCGACGAATGTACGATTACGAGTTTTTTTGAGAGTTTTTCGCGGGAAAAAGAGATGAGGAAATATAAACGAGGGTATCAAATCGTTCTTGGAATTTTTTTTTTATCAAAAAAGATAATCGAACAAAATGATGAATATATTAAAGTTTAATAAAGTTTTTGTTTCTCGTGAAAAATTCGCCTTTCATTTGCACAAAAATAGTATTATAGAAGATAAGAATATTTGTAGCAATACTAATCCCCTTACTGTGCGAATGTGCATCTTTTACGCTCGACAATATATTTTTATTACAAACTATTTTTCATGAACAGCAGTAAAAATTTAGACGGAAAATTATTATTCTTCGAAAATCACTTCTTAATATATATATATATATATATATATATATACACTGAACCTTTCGAAAATTACCATTTGAAATTCGAATCTGAGCAAGATTAAAAGGAACCGCCGTAAACGTCAACTCGAAGACACGCGCAGCGCGCGAAAACCGGCACCCCGGCGAGCGTTCCTAGAACTCGGCGAGGATAATTGGCGAACCACAGGGGAATTCGCACCCCCTGCCCCATAATCGATACGTTGCCATTGTCTTTCCTTACGCGCAGGCGTCGTAAATTTAGGAGAATTTTGATCCTGGCCCGAGAGGAGTCGGCCCGGTAATTTTCGTAACCCCGTTGCCGGGGATAATTGCCACGTTTCCGTAGCCTCACGGGGCCTGAAATTCGCCGATGGATCTCGTAGCCGTAGACCCTGTGTAGTCGGAGAACAGAGGGAGAACGTGTTGCTCGGCGGACCTCGACCGACACTTCTTCACTCCAACTGCCACTTTTCTCCCCCGACTAAATCGGGCCTGGTCGTTCGTTCGGTTCGTATCCTTTCTGTTTTCTTCGTCTCTTCTTTCCTTTTTGCTTTTTCTTCCCTCCTCTTTCACTGTGCGATGCAAATTTCGATTTGACGCGTCGCGAGGTAAGCGGCAACGACTGTCTCGTAATTCAGTTACCTGTCCACGCTCCTTTCGAAAACTGTTCGCCGCTGTGCGTCGCTTCTGACGCGTTGGCCAAAGTGCCAAGTGCCGCGTCGTAGAATTTTTACGACGACTTGCGGCTCTTCGGGAATTACCTCGGAGTACCCCTTTGGTTCGTCGTTGGTTGTTTCTGAGTTATTTAGACAGCGCGCGACGTTCCTCCGCGTGTAATAATTTTCTCAGGCTGTTCCACGTGTTTCGATCGTGTTTCATCGACAAGTATTCAACGTGTATAACATCCCCCCGTCAAGTGTGAACCAGACGAAAGTTCTCCGTATCAATTATCCTGTCGCAGATCTTAAACAAAATATCCGTGCGCCGGGGGAATGAAGCGAAACTGTAATTTCGCGCATCAATTACCCTGTCTCGCTCCTTAACACAAAGTGTTCGTGCATGAAAGGAGGATTTAAACACCGAGTCGAAGAAGAGGTTTGCGAGGTTTGCGAGGTTTGCGAGGTTTGCGAGAAATGAAGACGATTCCACGGAGCGTGCACACACGTCACCGATGAAAAGTTCCGAAGAGACGGCGAAAGAAGGAGAAGAAGAGAAACAAGATCGACACGTCCCCGGAGGGTTCGGAACCAGTGCTCCTCGTATCTCTGCTGCTAGCAAGAATTTCCATCGTACCGGCCGTTTCGCTCGTCACGGAACAAAGTGGGACGGAGAGGCGCGTACGTCGTCCTGAATATAAAAGGGAAACACGCAGGATGGAAAGGAAACGATCCTGTTGTAAAATAGCGAACGGACAGAGGGGCAGACGAGCCGGGGTGATGTACGAGAGCGTTCCGAGCGTGGCGTTGCCTGAAAAGGAAGCCGACGGCGCCTCCGGTTAGCGGAAGTCGCCCTCCAACTAGTTTTACACACAACTGATCCGCGAGTCTCGTTCTACGCGGACTGCAACCAGCAGCAACGCGACTAACAATCGAGTCGGCGAGGTTGTACGGACGGACAAACGTCGCTAATTACGTCGACTTTTTGAAAATCCGGTGTCGCGTATAGTATCGACCAAAAGTTTGGACGTGTTTGTATACTCGAGGTACGAAATATAGCTACGAAAAATAGCGCGTAACGATGGTGATTTATTTCTCTATCGATTAATTAGTACGAAGGAACCTAAAGCTTCATGAGAAACGAAACATATCTACAAATATCTTTTCTTTCGTAGCCATCGAAAAAAAAAAAAAATGTTGAACTTTGAAAACAAATTCCATCCACGAGTACTTTCACACGCTTCAACGCTTCCTATCAATCTCATTCAAGAAACTTCCTTAACGAGCTGCAAAATGGGACGCGACAACGTCCCACCGGGCAGTCGCCGACAAATTTAATAACCCTAATGAACTTCTTGCTTCTTCGAACCTAACGTTCCACCGAACGTCGCAATCAGCCGCCTTAGAGTCCTTCGCATGTCTCCTTCGCAAGAAATCGTGGTCGCTGTTTCTCTCTCTTCCTCTTTCTCTCTCTTTTTTTTTTTTCATCGTCGACAACGATTAGGACATTAATCTTCCAAGCGGTCGAAGCGCAGAAAACGCAGCTGCGCGGAGGCCGCGTGGGGCTTATTGGCCGACCAAGAATCCCGAAGCGATGCAGATCCACGGCCGATCCGCATTCTCAAAAGTTCGTGGCGCCGTGGGCCGGTGCGCGCGTTCTGCATTCGCCCTGCACGCAGATACGTCGCGCAGCATCTGGTCAGTACGAAATACCAGGGCCCGGTTGTACGCTTCTTCTCTTCTTTTCTTCTCTGACGCTCCGCTGTGCCCCCCCGAACCATCTTCTTTCACAGAGCTCCCCGAACAAGAAGGATGTCGTTGCGCAATTATTTTCGCATGATTCCGATCGGTCAGCCAGATTAAGACCACCGATGGAACGCAGCGTCGCGTTTGTTTGCGATCAGCGTTACGCAGCAAAACCAGAATTCCCCGAGTCGGAGCCCGGCTACGTGCGACTATGCGCCGCGACGCGGGCGACGCACGGTCGTCGTGCACGATTCCGGGTCCCCGAATATCGCCGCCACGACGGGACAAAGACGTAAACAGATGAAGAAGTTCGAAAGGAGTGGAACGGGTTCCGTTTCGTGTTCGCGGACGTCTGTCGATCATTGGCCATCGTTTTTGTCCCGGTCTCGCGATCGCTTTTGCCTCTCCTCCCCGATTCACGTTCCGGTTATTAATCGAGTTATGAATGATTCGACGCGATCGATCGCGCGAGTGATAATTCAGGTCGTTCAGAGTTTTTTTTTTTTTTGTGAAAAGAGGATACTATCAGAAGGATAGTATCAGTCTGGGGACACTTGAGAAAATCTTTTTCTGTTATCGCGTTCTCGATGTTTGCCTTTGGAAATGATACGCGATAGATGTGATAAATCCGAAGTTTCGTTGTCCAGGCAGAAAACGTGCAGTCAAGTTTCGATAAAAATCGAAGAACTCAGCTAAAATGAAATGAAATGACGTACAAAAGACGTACTGTTGGAACAATTAATTATTCCCTTGCATACAGTGTGTCGATTGACGAGGCATGATCACGCAAGGATCTTTAATGCAAGATCTTTGACACGTACGGTAGTCGTCGATTGCACAACGGAATTAACCGCGTGCACACGTGTGTGATGGAAGTTGTTCGCCCACTAGCACGCTTTCAGAGCTTAGAAAGCTATCTATAGATCGGAGAAGCGCTTTCGACGATGTGGGTGGCGACCTCAGTGGCCGTTCCACTTGGTGATTCTACAAACGGGAAGGATCGTCAACGTAGGTACGGAAGTCGTGCGACCAGTCTCTGTATCTCAGACATTTATAAAATGCCGTTGTAGCTGGATCAACAGCTCTACCGGTGGTAGAGGTTCGTTGCATTCGACTGTACGCGCGCTCCTCAAATACTGACATTTCGGTATCTTGCTCGACCGCGCATAAATCGTGAAACGCGTGGATCGTTAACCTTTCAACCATGTAACTAAGAATGTTTTGCAATTGTGATTCACGAATTGCGCGAATACACGTATTTATTAGTTTTCTGTTCAATTAACGAATATCTCTTATTTCACCTGAACTAAAATACTTTGTGTAAAATAATAAATATTTCTCGCTCGATACTTTCATTTGTGTTCCAATTATCAGGAAAATCTCTGCTTCGTCTTTTCGATGAAATTTTCGCTTCTTGCGATCGTTTGGTTTCTTCTCTGTGAATTTCTATTCTCTAAAAGTTTCCTCTCTCTTCGGTTGCAGTTTGCATCGGTACCAATGGCCGCCTCTCCGTTCCATCCAACAAACAGCATCACTACAGGAATCTTCGAGACCGGTACACCAACTGTACTTATGTCGACGGTAACTTGGAGATCACGTGGCTGCAGAATGAGACATTCGACCTCAGTTTCCTCCAGTATATACGAGAGGTCACCGGTTACGTGCTCATCAGCCACGTGGACGTCAAGAAGGTTGTTTTGCCGCGATTACAGATCATACGGGGAAGAACACTCTTCAAGCTTACCATTCATGACATCGAGTTCGCCCTGTTCGTCACGATGTGCCAGATGCAGAACTTGGAGATGCCGGCCCTCAGAGGTAAGCAAGATCGTAAAAATTACAGGCGGTCGCGGTTCTTTAAATTCTTCCTTTCACTCTTCTCTCTTATCTTGCTTGATACCTTTCTTTCTTCTCGTTTTTCCTTTCAGTGTCTTCTTCTTTTCCTTTTCTCTGCATCTCTCCGCCATCGCTCTTTTCTCTTTCCTAAGAAAGACAAATCTTATTAGTCAACGTATCCCCAGAATCCTAAAGCTTTCGAAACAATTTCATTCTGTATCATCGTCACGTGTTACTCCAATTCTCTAAATACAACGTCAAACGCAGCAAACGGTGCTGCTAAAAATCACAAAATAGATATATGAAAATTATCTTGCAATTTATCTTACCTTTCTGGAAAACAATGAACGTGACAATGATAATCTAGAATAGAAAGAACAACGAACATATCGTCCGGATATTGCAGAAAAATACAAGCAGACTTGTTCCGTGAACCCAACAGTGTTTCGAGCAGAAAAAAATATCTGCTTCGCGTTGTGTTAACAAACGTGTAACTAAATCACACGTGTGTTTGCCAGATATCCTCAACGGGAGCGTGGGCATATACAACAACTACAACCTGTGCCACATCCAAAAGATCAACTGGGACGAAATAATCACCGGGCCGAATGCAACGTACTCTTACGTGTACAATTTCACGTCGCCGGAGCGCGCCTGTCCGCCATGCGATAAGAGCTGCGAGCAAGGCTGCTGGGGCGAGGGGCCTGAGAACTGTCAGAAGTACTCCAAGACAAACTGTTCGCCTCAGTGTTGGCAGGGCAGGTGCTTCGGGCCCAATCCGCGCGAGTGTTGCCATCTTTTTTGCGCCGGTGGCTGCACAGGCCCGAAACAGAGCGACTGCATCGCGTGCAAGAACTTCTTCGACGACGGCGTATGCACGCAGGAATGTCCGCCCATGCAGAAGTAAGTGGATCGATCCGTATCTCCTCCGTTTTGTCGCCAACAGTTTCGTTGCGTTGATTCCCCTCGCGAATCAAGTCGTATCTGTATCGCCGGATTCGGGTTTCTATTTTGATCGGCGAGTTAAGTCGACAGATAGACCGCGGATTTTCACGTACTTTCAGTGAGACGAATCGCACCGGGGTACGAGTCGTGCAGTTTCTTTAGAATATCGAATATTGTTACTTATCATCCTCGAATTAGAAAGTTCGTATTGTGATAGTAATAGTACACAATGTGATAAATAAATTATGAAAATTTAAACAGTGGATTCTACTACGACGAAATCAAAAATAACGGCAATTTCAGTCCCACCATACGTGGTTCAAATAATGAAATACGCTTAAATCCACTGCGCGCCACAAAAGATCCATATCCTCGCATAGAAAAGCTCTTCAACTCATCTCTCCGTAATATCGTCATAATCTCACGGATCTTATACTTTCTATAATTGGAAACGCAAGAACGGTCTATCGAATCGCGTTGATGTTCACGCGTTCGCTCGGATTTACCACGGCCTGCTCGAACCCAGCAACGCGTTTTACAACGGCGTCTTTATCACCTATAAATCTTCCCTGTCCAACTAATATTGATTTTCCTGCCACGGTATCGTACGCCAGGTCTTAGTCGCTCGCTAAAAATCGTCGGGATTTTTGAGACATCGAGTAATAAGAATTTTACGACGATCGTTTCAGATACAATCCTACGACGTATTCGTGGGAGCCTAATCCCGACGGGAAGTACGCGTACGGTGCAACCTGCGTGAGAAGATGTCCGGAACATCTTCTGAAAGATAACGGAGCTTGCGTGAGATCCTGTCCACCGAAGAAGAAGGCACTGAACGGAGAATGCGTGCCCTGCGACGGACCTTGCCCGAAAACCTGCGAGGGCGTGGAGAAGGTGCATTCTGGGAACATCGACAGTTTCAAGGACTGCACCATCATCGAAGGATCGATCACGATCCTCGACCAGAGCTTCCAGGGGTTCCAACACGTGTACGCGAACTTCAGTTTCGGCAAACGTTACGAGAAGATGCATCCGGACAAGCTGGAGGTGTTCAGCACGTTGAAGGAGATCACCGGGTATTTAAACATTCAAGGGGATCATAAGGATTTCAAGAATCTGTCGTACTTCCGCAATCTGGAGGTGATAGGGGGAAGAAGCCTGACGGATTACTTCGCGTCGTTGTACGTGGTGAAGACGTCGTTGGTCTCGTTCGGCCTCAGATCGCTCAAGAAGATCTACTCCGGGACGATAGCTATATTGGAGAACAAGAACCTGTGTTACGCGCAGAGTATCAATTGGACCAACATCAAGAAATCGTCCGAGCACGGGAGCTTGTTGTCGAATAATCGGAACGAAAGCGAGTGCAGTAAGTAGCGTTCACCGAACAAAGGTTTAAAGATTTGCCACGTTATGGAATAATTTGTGTGACTTCAGTTAATTTATTCTAGTGTAGTTAAACGTTAAAATCAAAGATCCTTCTTCTTTTATTTTTTCTCACACAAATCATTCACAGTGATTATCTATCTTCTTGATTACCTGTTGCGACCAACGATATTAATTCACACGAGTTAAATTATTTTAAACGCAATTTGAAATCGAACATAGTATAAAATTTATGAAGCAAATGGCGTACATAAATACCTTGTACAATTACAGTAAAAGATGGTTTAATATGCGACGAGCAATGTTCCGACGAAGGTTGTTGGGGGCCCGGTCCGGCACAGTGTCTATCCTGCAAGAACTTCATCCTGGGGAACGACTGCGTCCAAGACTGCACCGCGCCAGGGTAAGATTCGCTGAATTCGCTCCAACGTCTCTTCATAAGCTCGTATATATCGATTACATCGTAACGTAAATAACACACGTTATTACTTCTGTATGTTAAATTTGCCAACCTCAGATTGTGGATCGAAGGTAAACTGCAAACACCTGAGAAGGCTTTCTTAATAATAATAATAATTCTGCTTCGCGTGCGCACGTTTTCGCTTTCTTTCCCAACTTGTTTGCTTGCACGCCACAAGAGCGATTATTATTTTCGTACGACTTTTTTTTTTAGAATCTATCGAGCGGATAACAAGACCTGCAAGATGTGTCACGAGGATTGCGCCGGCTCTTGCACGGGGCCGAACGCCGAACATTGCAAGAAATGCAAACACGCGCGCGATGGCCCATACTGCGTGCCGGAGTGTCCATCCTCCAAGTATTATGACAACGGTCTGTGCAAGAGCTGTCACGAGAATTGCGTGGGTGGTTGCGACGGCCCTGAAAACAACATAGGCCCTAACGGATGTCACAGCTGCGATAAGGCGATCATGAACGGTCACGTACCTAAAGGATGTCTGCAGAAAAAGGAACCCTGTCCTGACGGTAAGTAATTAATCGCCACCGTTTATTCCGTTTTAAAGCAGATTCGAGTCTCAGTTCAGCAAACATTTTAGACTTCTCGATTCTGGGACACTAGAAAAGAAAAGCGAACTTAATTACCTCTCTGTGTGTAGTAATTATTTCGTTAATTGACTGACTAAATAAAATTTCGTTCAAACATGAGTAAATCGAGTAATCGAGAATGTATTTGTCTCGGAATGTATCTTGTACTTGAACTCATCTGATAATTTCCAATCTTGGACGTCGAGTGATGAGGCTGGATAAATCTGAAAAAAATATATTTTTGTTAGATAAATAGATAGTTATCTATTGTTTTGTTATTCCGAATACAACGGATACTAAGAATGTCACGATGAAATTCAGAAATTTAATAAAAAAAAAAAAAAATCTCTTTAAAGGATACTACTATGAATGGGTGAGCCCTCAAGAGCAAGGAGCACTGAAACTACTAGCAGGCAAGGCCGTTTGCCGCAAATGTCACTCACGGTGCAAGAAGTGTACGGGATACGGTTTCCACGAGCTCGTGTGCCAAGAATGTACAAAATACAAGAGGGGCGAACAGTGCGAAGACGAGTGTCCCGCGGATCATTTCACGGATGCTGATACTCAGCTCTGTATACCGTGCGACAGCGAGTGTCGAGGATGCTTCGGACCGGGCCCAAATCAATGTTACAAATGTCGGAACTACAAGATCTACATTGTAAGTACAATGTTTTTGTCTCGAGTACGCAATTCTATCAAGTTGAAATTTGATTTTTGATTGTTTCGTATAATTCAAATATCATAGTTTGGTTTAAACGAGTAAGTCCCGTTTAAAAATCTCGAAAAGCCACGACTGGATTAAATGGAAAGTAATTTGACAATTATATTTTGAAAATTTATTATGCAGCGATCTACTAGTAGTAGTGACTGAAAAAAAAATACTCAATTTTGCTAAATATAGTTGCATGTTATTGCAATTCCTAAAGTTTATTCATTCATTTTCTACAAGTATCTTAAAAGATATACTCACGATAAAATTCACGCAATTCTACGTTCAAGTTAAAATAACTTTAACCAATTTCCGTGCTTAAATTCCATTTCGTAATAATTCCAGGATGGAGATATAGATGGGAACACCACGTCTTTCAATTGCACGGAGACATGTACCCCTGAGTATCCGCACAAGATCTTCAATCCAGACAGCGAGCCGTATTGTTCGCTGGAAACCGTCGGCTCTTTAGTGGAAAACGAACTTCAACCAGCCATCTTGGCAGGCGTTGTGGTATTTGCTTTAGCGTTCCTCGTAGTGGCAACTATAATCATGTACTTCTGGCGCGTACGAGCGAAAGCCAAGGAGAACACCGTGAAAATGACGATGGCCCTGACTGGCTTGGACGACAACGAACCACTCCGTCCGACTGGCGTGAAACCAAATCTAGCGAAATTACGTATCATTAAGGAAGAAGAAATGAGGAAAGGCGGTATTCTAGGCTACGGTGCTTTCGGGAACGTTTACAAAGGTGTTTGGGTGCCAGAAGGAGAGAACGTGAAGATTCCAGTGGCTATAAAGGTTTTGCAAGGCAACGGCACAGGAGCGAACACGTCGAAGGAATTTCTCGACGAGGCTTACATCATGGCTAGCGTGGAACATCCGAATCTACTTCAGCTGCTGGCCGTTTGCATGACGTCGCAGATGATGTTGGTGACCCAGCTGATGCCCCTTGGCTGTTTGCTCGACTTCGTGCGTAGATTTAAAGATAAAATCGGCTCGAAGGCGTTGCTGAATTGGTGCACACAGATCGCTAGAGGTATGGCCTATCTGGAAGAAAGAAGATTGGTTCATCGAGATCTTGCCGCTCGAAACGTACTAGTGCAAACGCCTAATTGCGTGAAGATTACTGATTTCGGATTGGCCAAGCTTCTGGACATCAACGAGGAACAGTACAAGGCCGCCGGTGGAAAGATGCCGATCAAGTGGCTGGCCTTGGAATGTATTCAACATCGAGTGTTCACCCACAAGTCGGACGTTTGGGCCTTCGGTGTGACGATCTGGGAGGTTCTTACTTACGGCGGTAGACCGTACGAGAACGTGCCCGCTCGAAACGTACCGGAATTATTGGAGAAAGGTGAAAGATTACCTCAGCCGGCAATCTGTACGATCGACGTATATATGATCATGATTAAATGTTGGATGTTGGACGCTGAGTCGAGGCCCAGCTTCAAAGAGCTGGCCGAAGACTTTGCCAAAATGTCTAGAGATCCTGGTCGATATCTTGCTATCAAGGGTGACAAATATATGAGGCTACCTTCGTATACACTACAGGTTGGTGAACCACGCTTGATACTTTGCTGATTATCTTATCGTGGTTTCTCATCGTTGAAACATTTTTCAAGTTCGAGAAAAACATTTAGATGTATCTGTAAGAAATAAAAATATATAAAGCACGGAGATATTACGCAATAAAATTTTGTCGAAATTCGTTCGTTAAAGTGAAAGCAAAATTGAGATATCAAGTAATAAGAGATAATAATCTGACAAGGACAATAAGTAATAACGATTTTGTATTTAGGACGAAAAAGAGATGATACGAAATCTCGCGTCAGCCATGGACGGACCCGAGGCTTTGGTAGACGCTGACGAGTATCTACAACCGAAATCTAGGGCTCCTATTCCGCCAGGACTTTCAGCATCCAGTACTTCCGGCTCTCCGCCAAACACACCCGTGAAAGCTTGTTGGCCAAATGGAAAACCGTTGGCCACTGATTCACCCACGCCTCAGAACCAACAAAATCTAGACCGAGAGTTGTTGAGGTACGGCGCGAATCATAGAAATGGGAACATATCACACGAACCAGGAAATTCCGGTCAACACGGGCATTACGCGCCCCCGAACGGTCATTGCGGGCATATCAGTGGCTCGGACACCACTAGTTCGAGATATTGTTCCGACCCGTTGAAAATGATCGTTGTCAGAGGTGAGTTGATTATTGTTACTCTAAAATTCTCTAATTCAAGAAACTTTTCTTTTCTTTCTTTGATCAGAGTGTAAAAACATTAGTGCCATATAAATATAATACATTCTATGAAAATACATAATATTTTACACACATTACGTAAAATTTTCAATTATATCGATTAAAATTTTGAAATTATTCTCGAAATCTGTTCGTTTCGAAATTGAAACGAAATTTTAGTTAATGTCTTCTTCCTTGCTCATTCTGTTACTAAATCGCATGTGAATTCATTTTGTAAACAAACGTTGATATCAGATAGTAAGATAATTTATCAAACTCCTCTCGTATAAATTGCTTATTTCCGAATAAATTTACACAAATGAAATTCTACTGTACAAACGTAAATTTCCAGAAATACGTCCAACGTTAATTTCATTTTTCTGTTTGCTCAGACTGCGACGTGACGGACGATTGTTTCGACGGCGAAACAAACTCTGCGCACCAGCAAGCCCAAGTAGGTAATCTGAAGCTCGACTTGCCATTAGACGAAGATGATTACTTGATGCCATCGCCGCAATTGCCAACGAACACCACGCAGTACATGGATCTCATAGGGGACTCGAAACCGACGGGTAAGACTGACACATTTTCTAAATTGAACTTGAATACGAAATGATAACGCTTAACGCTTGCCATTGCAATTACAATTAGTTCAGTTTTCTCCGCGAGACAATTCAATCAAGTGGCGTTACTGCTTTTCAGAAATGGAACCAAAGCGAGTGAACAACGGTTATCGAAAGTATCCCGAATTCCTAACTATCCAAGGGAAGACGTCGTTGGATAATCCCGAGTACATAATGTCGCAGGACGAAGGGCCACTAACGCCGCAAACTTTAGGTATCCCAACGCCTGACCTGGAAAAGGTTCTAACGAACGGAACGTTCGGCTCTCAAGTGAGGCAAAGAAGCTCGGAAGAAGAATCTGATCACGAGTACTACAACGACTTCGATCGTCTGGAACGAGAATTACAGCCGTTGAAACCCCTCAGGAAGAACGAGACGACCGTTTGACTTCGAGAAAGAAAGAAAGAAAGAAAGAAAAAAAAAAAAATACGGACTGGTCCGTTCTAGTTAGAATTTGAAAAACCGGGTGTCGTTCGTCGAACGAAGATGTAATCTCGAACGCGAACAAGTCCGGCTCCTCGTGCTGCTCGAGGAAACTTCACAGTGTACTTAGAAAGGACACTTCGCTGCAAAAGTGCCGTGCTTTATTGTGATTAGACGTAAAACGTATGAAACCTGTGCTAATTTCTCTTCTCGGCAATCTGACTGTTGTCAAGGAATTAAAAAAAAAAAAAAAAAACTCACGTGTCACACGCGTCATAAACTGTAAAATCGATCGTCGAGCGCGCGTACGATAAACAAGTAGTGCAAAGATAATCTTAATGTGCCATTTACCGTGGCTTGTAAATAAAAAAAAAAAAAAAAAAAAAAAAAAAAAGAAAAGTACTGTCTACCATTTTTGTAAGGCACTTTACAAGTTGTAGGGAAACGACGTGAAGTAAATGGCATAAACAATCGTTACTTTCCTATCTCTGTCTTCGATATTTAAACATACTATCCTTCACGGTCCACCTTCAACGTGTTCTTTTATTATGTTGATTCGTTCGACACATTCGCGCCCGTTAGAAAACTTTTATATAAAAACATGCGAAATATGTGGACTATTTCGCTTCTCAAAATTAAATCTCGTAAATTCGATTGGTGATCGCGAGGATCTCCGTTTTACGTGATCGGGCACGAATCATGAGATGTCAAAAAATTGCGCACGGGACCGTTCAGAAATTACCGACTACGTTCAACGAAAAAATTTAAACCGCTTCGTGATGCAGAACATCAAGCGATTCGCCCCTTGACTGTGATAAAAAGATATAACTATTGTTACTCGAGGACACTTAAATGATCACGCACATCTCAATCATTCGTAGATCTATTCTTGCTTCCCTTCTTTTCATAGATTGCAGTAAGCTACGACAGTACGAACTGTCCAACGAATTGTCCTAATTTACTGCCTAATGGTAATACCGTTTCCGAGTGGTGACGTAAAGATCGATCGAATTCCAGGGATTTGTCGAAGCGAAACCGAACGAAACAGACTTGAGAAAGACTTTTCTTCGAAAAGAAGAAACGTCCAAAATATCTGTCGTCTTCCCAGGATTGTCGTCACCTCTACGGCTCATACTTAAACATCCTATATTTTTTTATGCCATCGCCTTTTTGTACATGGGACCAATAAAATTGGCCTCGGCCACAGCACACGGAAGTATCTCGATTTCTTTCTTTTTTAATGTAGGAACGCGTCTGTGTACATAGATTAGTGATTAGCGCGTAAGATACGGAATTCTACGTGCACGCGTAGAATACGGAAAGTACTTGAGTAAAATAAGTAATCTGTATCTGTTTTTTTTTTTTTTTTTTTCGAGTAATCAAGCGGACGAAAAAAGAAACGGACGTATAAAGTAATGAAATAATGAAAAGCGCAGCGCCGGTATGCGAATTATACGGGATTGCGCTGTGCCGCGTAATTAATAGGATTAGGACGTGCCATGTTGTGTACAGGAAACGCGCGAGAGAGAAAAAATAAAAATAAAAGTATGACGAACGCGTTTCGTTGTCGGGGAATTCGTGACACGTGTTCGTGTCAAATTGAAATTTAAAAAAAGGAAAAGTAAATCGGAAAATCATTCGTGCGTATTGCATTTGATTAGCCAAGAAAAGCGTGCACGAGTGTGTGCACGAGGTTCACGATCATTTCTATTCGTGATGATGGATTAAAAATCAAATTCTCAACGATGTTCGAGCTTCTGTGATAAAACGGGATCAAGTTACAGAGATAAAAATCATTCGCTGATTGTATTTTACAATCGTACGAATTTCAAATCTCATTGCACGCGAAATGCATGCTTTTTACCTTTAAGAACGATAAGCCAATGCGTGTAATGTACATTGCGTTAATCGTTGTTAATGGTTACGTTATTGATTTCTCTCCTGTAATATATTATATGCGTATCGATGATTGCGTTCCAGATCGACGTGTACTTCGAGAAACGTATACACGTTTATTTTTTCGATGTATTCTTGTTGGAAAAAAAAAAAAAAAAAAGAACGAACGAAAAAACATGTCTTTCCATATGCTTTGCCTAATGTTGTCCCCGTCTGTATGATTCTGTGTAAAATCGGCAATGAGAAAACCGCGTGTCTGAATTTGAAATTGTACAATACCGTTCGATAGCCGGGATAAAATAGCTGCGATGAATTGCATTTGCCATTCGGTTGTGGACATAGAACTTATAAAACTTTATAATATCTTTATATATCGTAAAAAAATTATTGTAATAAAGAATCATCATCATTCTTACAAAGCCTCGCTCCTTTCTTTCTCTCTTTAACGTATATTATTATATAATAATGTATGCTATTTATATTATGTTACATTTACTAATGTATATTCATATATGTTATTATATAATAATGTATGTTATATCTTAATGTTCGTACGATATCTGATGATTTGCACTTTTTTTTATCACGGATCACGCATGAATAATTAAATTCAATTTTAAACGCGAATTGCGAAAAAAACATTGAATTTTAATTCAGAATGACATAATTTTTATAAATTTTTAATTTTAATAAATAGTTAAATTTAATTTGAATTGTAACGATTCTAATTAAAATTTATAAATTGTAATAACTAAAATTTATAACTTATTTATATATTTTAATAAATGAAAAAATAATAATTAAATTGTTTACATATAATTGTTATGTACAGGAACCTTTTTAGCAAAACACCCGTCATTAGAATGTCTTGTTATGTAAACAGTATATATATATATATATATATGTATGCATTGGGTTGGCACAGAAATTCGTAACGTTTTCGAAATAAAAATTAAAGATAACAATTCATACTTTTATATATGAATTTATTTAATTCATAATTTTATTCCATTATCCTCTGCCATCTTTGGGTAACTTTATGATTCCATCTCTCCAGAATTTAACATTTTCCTGCGAGATGAATTGTTCTTAACTTATGACAAATAACGTGTAATCTGTTTTAATTAAAAATATGTAAACTATTAGAATGAAACCTGACTTAGAATCCGTACTTACAAAAAAACTTGAAAAAAATATGAAATATTTTCATTTTGTTAAAAAGAGAGAAAATTGAATAATATTGTTCATCTTTTAATTTCTCATTCAACGTACAAAGTTATGTGCAGATAAATATTTACTTATTTTAATTTTTATTATGCAAAAATTCTTTGGTTTTCCTCCAATTAACTAATTAATTCATATATTGAGAGTTTTGATGTATATTTAGCAAATTTGTTTATTTGTTCGTTAACAAAAAAAATGTAAATATATATAACTCTGTTACATAACAGATGTTCTTGAACATGTCGCGAACGAACGAAGTTGTTGATGTGTAGGGTATTACCCTGAATTATGATTCTTCCCACTTTCAATCTTCGTAACGTTATCTCCAGTTTCGCGCAGATAGTTGTGCTGTGCGAATATTTATAAGCTTTATTTGTATCGTTTCGACCTTTACTTTAAGAATATCTAGTATAAAAATAAAACAATAATCGTCGATTCATACTTCATATATTACTCATGAATGCGATTTTAGTCAAATTAATAAAAATACCGAAAAAGGAAGTACTGCTTAAACGAATCAGTAGCTTATTTATTGAAAACAAAAGTTATATAGATAAGACTCGTTGGATCTCTTCGTATCGAAGATACGCAACTTACAATATGGAAGCAATAAGTGATCCGTATCGGAGACATCTTTTCGACGATGACACTTTATACAATGTTTATGAAAATGAATCAGTAAACTTATCGGTTGGTGCCCCTGGTCCGGATCTACTCCAAAATTGTGTAGAACTTATGAAAGAAGCCACAAATCATCGCTTGGTAAAAACGTTAAAATATATTTTATATTTTGTTGTAATATGCTACCAGTCTAATCCAGTGTAATGCTACCAGTGCATCCAAATGCAAAATATATCATTTTCAGGAACAAGAAAAAGATGAAGGAAAATATTATCTGTTTCAATATGGTATAACAGCAGGTTTATGGGAGTGCCGTGAAGAATTGTCCAAATTCTTGAGCAGACGTTACGGTGATCCTGTGAAACGGGAAGATTTAATATTAACATGTGGAGCTTCTCATGGCTTAACACTTTTATTGAATACTATTCTTTCACCAAATGGAGTAATTTTTGTAGAAGAAGTAACTTACATGATAGCCTTAGATAGTTTCAAACAATTTCCATTAATGAAAATAGTCACAGGTATTGCCGTAATAATTTTATTTTTTTTTTCGATCGAAACAATGGTCAATATCTTTCTTGCAAAATTATTTAAAGGATCAAAAATACATTTTGATAATAATAGAATTTTATCAGTGTATCTAACACGATCAAATACTGATAAGTATTTTACCGATAAGTACCAATTTGATAAATCATTGATGAGTTTTGATGTTAATGATATATTTGATCAAATTATATAATTTGAGATATATTTGATATTTCTTTACTTCTTACGGATTGATTTTTATTAATCGCGTAATAAATAAGTAGCATATAGCAGCTAAGTAATGAAAATATATTTCTAATGCAGTACCAATGAAAGACGATGTAGTAGATTTAGATGCATTTGAAAAGATAGTCGCAAAAGAAAAATGTAATTTAAATGGTAATTTCTTAACGAATGAGCAAAAACTATTCTGGGCTATGTTTTACACGATTCCTATTTTCCATAATCCGACTGGAACAACTTTGCCTCCTGGTAAGTTACAATTTATATCTACGAGTATTATTAAAATTTACCAAAAATTCAAGATACGACATTAATTCTCTTTTTAATAGAAAGCTGCAAACGTCTTGTTGAAATAGCACGAATCAATTCTTTATTAGTCGTTTGTGACGATGTATATAATTTATTGTATTATGGAGACGGTTTACCACCACGCCGATTATTCTTTTATGACCAACCAACTGATCCTGAATATAAAGGTGGAAATATTGTATCAAATGGATCATTTTCAAAAATTCTTTCTCCAGCACTTCGTTTTGGATGGATTGAATGTAGCCCACAACTTGCCAGTATCTTTAGAGTTTCGTAAATATATTTGTATACTATTCTATGTTTTTCATTTCGTCCAATATATATTAAATATTAAGTTTAAATATACAAATGTTCTAAAAAATTATTAGTTCATATTATTGACTTTTATAAATCCATATTTCACAGAGGAATTTTATGCAGTGGTGGTGCAGTTAATCATTACGGTTCTGGTGTTGTTACAAGTATATTACAACTAAATCTTCAAGATAATTATCTTGATAAACTGATTGAAACGTATAAGGTACGTCTTCTAGGTTGAATTATTTATTAGATATATAATTATAATTATCAATATATAAATTTATATGAGAGACAAAAAAAAAATATATATATATACATAACATAAATTAAATATATTATAAAAATATAGATAAAACATGCATAGATTTAAATATTTAAAAATAAATAAACATAATTTATATAGGAACGATTATCAGCATTATGTAATGTATTGGATCAGTATTTACCACAATGTTGTTCATATAAAAAACCAGAAGGTGGTTACTTTGTGTGGATTCATCTACCTTCAGGTAATATATTTTCATCTAAAAACGTTCATTATAATGAAAAAATTTCTATTATGTATAAACAAATTTATTTGTAGGAATAAATGGTACTGATTTTATACAACGGTGTCAGAAAGAATACAAGGTATCTGCCATACCAGGTATACGATTTTCACATTCAGGAAAATCACACAACTTTCTACGACTTAGCATAAGTTTTCATAGAAAAGATGTTTTAGAAACTGCTGCAATGGCTCTCTGTAAAGCTCTTTCAGATTATGTTACAGAAAATATTAACTGAAAATAATTATAATATCATTTTATAAAAAATATTATAATATTAATACAATTTTATAAAAATGTTATAGTATTATAAAGAATAATATATAGTAAAAAGAATATTGATACAAACTTCTTTTCCTATCTCTATGAAAATCTTTAAATAGCCATCTAATCTTAAAATTGTTATGAATGTAAAATAAATAATGCAAAGACATGAGATATCGCGAGAAAAAACTTGACAGTAATGTCTACTATATCATAAACATTATTTATTATGTATATGTACATTGTTTTAAAGTTTCATATCATTATACTAAGTAAAAATGAAACATTTTAGTATGGTTTCATGACTTTATGATTCACCTAAAAGTTCTTTCTGTTTGGCTTTCAATAATTGTTCTGCTTCATTTACATATTGCTTTTGTATAGCACTTATATAATTTTCAGCTTTAAACATTAAGTCTTTTGATATTCCTTCTTGTTTTTTCAGAATTCTAATGTGTTCGTTCCTTATATTACCAACAAGATCTTTGCATTTTACGAAGTACTGTTTTGCTGTTTTTGCTAAAAATTCTCTGTGTTCCTTAGTGACTCTATTAAATTTAATGGTGATATTAATGCACTAAACAAAAACAATATGAATTTAATTTAATATTAACAAAACTTACTTAGGCACTGGAATATAAATAGTTGTACCATCTTGTTGTGGATTTAAATTCATTTGAGATTTTGACATAGCTTCTACAATATTTGGAATTATTTGTGGAAATGCAGATGCATCCAATATTACCATATTAGATTTTCGATTAATCTCTACAAGCTCTTCAAGATTATGTTCTTCATTTTCAAATGTTATTGGTAGTTCTTCTATGGCACCTACTCTTGTACGTACAGCTAAATTTTTGATCATCTCATCTTTGTACTTTTCAATTGCTCCATCAAATTGGGACATCATACGATCTACTTTCACAATATTAGATATTTCATTAAGATTGACGTGTATTACTTGTTTTTTATTGCTAGGTCGATTTTTATTTTTTAATAATATATCACCAGTAGAAAATTTATTTATGTTACACAATTTAAGTGAACAATTATATAAATTAGTATGTGTATTGGTTGATATTAGTGTATTAGATATATTTCTAGAGTTTTTTAAATAATGCAAACATCTAGCATGTTGTGATAAGGTATTTAATTCTCTAATACAAATTCTCGAGAAATTTAAATTCATTATTGCTTAAAAAAACGTTATATAGTGAAAATTGATGAGAAATTATTAACAATTAATACTAAAATTCCACTATAAAATTCCAGCAATCAATGCTCAAACTGACCGATATTTACACGATTAGTAAGGTTAGACACAACACTGTACTGTATATACTTATTTATAAAACCTAACCAATTTTTTGTAACTAACAGTATTTTAAATTTTAAGGACTAATTGTAGGACAAATATTAAGTCAGCTGAAGTACAGCAAAGTGTGTTAGTATACGTTATATGTATTATACAATTTTTATGATTTTATTTAAAATATTTTAAATGGTAGTGAAATATTCATGGTTATCTGCTATATGTAATGCGATAAATATAATACGTAACATAATAAAGTAAGTACTCAATTTTGTTTAAATATTATTGTTCCATTAAAATCAAATTTAATTTAGTTCGATACTCCTCTGCAATATATCGGCAAAAAACTATTTTAATGAAATTAATGTAGCTCTTTTATTTGTGTTATTAACATAAATTATTAAAATACCTAATAACAATATTTTTTAACAGTTTTATGGGTTTTTTCAAATATATCGATATTCATTGAAATGAATTTTATTTCTATTTTTTTGGTTATAAATAAATTATACAGTTGAATTCTATCTGTTAGGGACTTTTAGAATTTCTTAGTCAAATATCTATGATTTAGATTGAGCATCCATTTTCTCCTATAAAACTGTGTAGTTGGTAGTGGCTATATATGGTACGTACCGAAGAAGAAAATGTTGAAAGAAAAAGCAGTAGAATGTGTTGAAAAATAAAAAGTGATTAAAAATTTGGGTACACTTAAAAAACTCAAATATCGCTGTGAAATAATACACAATTCTATTTACGATAGATATTCATTTTTCTTAATTAACATATCTCATTAAACATATTGAACTGCAAATTTATATGTTTATATTTTGTTATTGTAGAATCTTTTTTATATATATTTATAAATATATTCAGTTGATTTTGTTCTTTGCAGATAGTATGATATAGCAGATAACAAGATACTGATATACATTTATTTACATATCTAAGACAATAGTGTTGTATTAATAATATTAATGAGAAAGAATTATAAAATAGATACAGATTGTTAAAAATAAGATATATAAACTTATAAGAATCCACAATGAGTAAGACACCAGTATCCATTTTACAAGAAATGATGGTAAAAAATCTATCAATACCCGCTTATGAACTTATACATGATGGAGGTGGTTCACATGTAAATACTTTTACATACCGAGTAACATGTAATGGTCTCACAGCTATTGGTATGGGACGTTCTAAAAAGGATGCAAAACATGAAGCTGCAAAAGCAATGTTAAAAACTATTGCTAAACATAGAGGCCATTTAGAATTACCAGCATCACCAGCACAATCGCCTGTAAGAACACCTTTACCACCAGTAGTTCCTGAAGTACAGAGAATTCCACCAAATGTACCATTTGTTAATGCAGTTGGTGTTTTACAAGTTAGTAATGTTTATCTACAACAAATAATATTTAAATTAATACAATATTGTTATTAATATGTTTATTGTTATAGGATTTATGTGTTGCAAATAATTTAACTCAACCTAAGTATGAGCTAATTAGTGAAGTTGGTCCTCCACATGCAAAAGTTTTTACCATTCAATGTGAAGTAAGCACTTTTAAAGAAACTGGTGTTGCAAGAACAAAAAAGCAAGCCAAACAAGATGCTGCCAAACAGATGTTAGATAAATTAACAAATTTAGTATCACAATTGAAAACCTCATGTGACTCAGAAACAATTGAAGAAAATATTTCTGAAGAAATTGTTAAAACTCGATACCCTATGCTTTCAAAGTTACCTATATCTAAAAAAATTAACGTAGGTGTTAAGATAGCAGAGTATCATATTCAATTAAAGAACCAGTTTGATAATGAACAACGCCAAGATTTAATTGAGAAATTATCAACAATTACTTCATCATCTGAAAATTCTGTAGATGAAACATATGTAGCAACGTCAGTAGAAAAAATTCAAGAGCTATTGAAATCTATTGATTTAAATATGACAGTCACAACAGTCCCATCTATAAAGGACAAAACACTTGTAGGCATGCAAATAAATACATCTCCTAATATTGTTGAAATAGGATTAGGAAACACAGGAACAGAAGCTAAATTGGATGCAATATCAAAATCAGTTAATACTTTGATAGATCATTTAAAATAAGAATAGAAATTATAGATAAAATAAATAAATGTCAAAGAATATCTTGAAAAATATACAAATTTTCTTCTACTATATTGACATATTTCAAAATTAATTGCATTATTGAATATCAATTAAAATACTTTAAATATATAATAGTCACTGATATTTAGTAATCTATTGTAATTAATTTTGAAATATATCAGTAAAAAAAACTTATAGTAACAAAATTTTTGTCCTATTTTAAGTTGTAATATTTCTATTATTTATTAGAAATATTACATTTCTTTACAATTATTAATTGTAATATTTCTTATATTTCTATTATTTCAGTTTATATTTTTGCTACAAAATAATATAAGCATTTTTTTTTGATATTCTATGACAAATAATAATTGCTTTTTTAATGAATATATTATATGAGTATATTACTAATATATTAGTATATTATTCTATTAGTATATTAGTTAATGAATATATTTTTAATTTCAAAATTATTAAATATTGTGAAACAAATATTTCAATAACATTAATCTTTTCTATTTAAAATAGAATTTGGCACATAAAAATTGATGGATTTATTTGCTTAAAAAATTTAAACCATAAAATCAGTCAATGATTGTGTTTCATTTTCTTTTTTTTTTTTTTTTTTACAGAATTCTAAAATTTCCTTCCGAAAAAACCAAGATATACGTACAAAAATAATTTTGCTGAGTATATCGTCAATTATGTTTTGCACTTTTTTGGTATTACATTACTTTGATTATTGCTGTAAGAAAATTTATTAAGGAATGAAAGCGTGTATATATCGCAATGAAAAATAATTGGATTTATTTTAGTATTAAATTCTATAAATTCTAATTTGTAACTGAATATTTTTTACTTTTATTATATTGAAACAAAATTGTGAAATAAGTGATAAAAATTTAATAAAAAATATTTTGAAGCTGAATTTTAAAACTTTTTTTTTTTTTTGTATTTAATTAAAAAGAAAGAGAAAAGAATAATATTGAATATTAGAATATATTGAAGATCTTAATATTTTTAAAAGAATCTTTTATGATAGTAGTTTGGAATGTATTATATCGGACGTTTTGATAATCGACAGCATGTGATTGCAACTTAGCGAATTAAATGGATATCATTAGAGTAGAAGGATGTATTTAAAAAAGAAATGATGTGTTTGAAATATTTCATTTTATTTTATATCACATAAGAGTGCTACACCTCGTAGCGTCCAGTGTCGAGGATTATGATCAGTTTCAAAATCTATAGATCCGATATACTTGGAATCTGTTCTCTGTGGTTTTCTATATATAGGGCATTCATAAAGTTTCGGATCCTTCCCTGCAGTTGTGTTTATCGCATAAATATAAATTACAGGCATCTGTTCATATAAAACTTTCGGTTTACTTTCTACTAATTTGCTTGTTTTGCGATCAAGCGAAGCACCCTCTAAGAACAGGCCATGAACGTATACTCCTTCTTGTGGTGGACTTTTTATGTCTTCTTTATTATATCTTGTGATTAAATTTTGCAATACAACGGAGTCAAGAGCCCAACCTTTATGTGCTCGAGTTACTTCCTGTGAAATATAGAAATTTCAGAATTGAACTTTCTATTTAGTAAATACCAAACGGTAATTCAGAACGAGATATTAAGAATTATACATTTTTAGTTTGTTCGAGACATTCTAAATAAGTGTTAAAAGTAAATGTCATTTATCGTTTAGAAAAATTAATTTTTTCGAAGAATTTATACTATATCTAACTTGTCGCATTGCAGTTAGAAATCCCTGAGGATTGAAGAACCCGGTCATCCAGAAGACCTTGGGTCTGCCATAGGTGATCCATTGTCTGAATTGGTGATCTCGTTCCAGAAGTTCTGTGTACCAAAATCCAAGTGTTGCCGATTCCCAGGAGATCTTCAACCATTTCTCTGGAATACGAGCGTCGTACATCGCATCGAGTGATTTTCGCAAACCTTGACTCATCACAATGGTACCTTCGATAGCTAACTTTAAATCTGTTAAAGTGCTATGCACTTCTTTAATAACTCTGCTGATTCTGTAAAAATTCGATCGATAAACGAATCATCATTAAGTGGAAAAATGAGAGGAACTCAGGGAAATATACCTGTCGATTTCTTGTCTCAAAAATATATTCATCGGCAGCAGCGCACCCATTCGTTGAAGTGCTTCTTTCACTTCAAAAGAATTATATTGTTTCGGTAATTTGGCCAGCATGTCATTAGCGAGTTTGTAGACCACATTTTCTCTAGTTTCACCCCCTTGTGCACCCCCTTCTTTAGGCTGTACACTCAGAATTGTATCGAGTATTCCTTTTGCCGTATTTATCTGATAAGTGATGTCCGCGTTTGGATGTAAACCAAATACTTCTGGTGTGTCCGTTGCAGGTAAACTGTCGATGTAGTCCAAGTATTCTTGGAGGTTTCTCGTCTGTGGCACTTTGTATCCACGGTAAAATTCGAAGCCAGGTCGTAACAGTACATCGCAAAACCAAACGTGAGTAAACGTAGTTAACAAACGTTTGTCGAAATCATCGGTAACTCTGCCACCGTATTGAACCTAAATACAGACGTAAGGTAAGTGCAGGATAGTTCAACCATTGGGAAAGACCAGCCAATGTTAGTATTTTAACATTGAAGGAAGAGGAAGATCTGTGTCTCATTGAAATAAAACAAACGAGTCATTTCGTTGTAAATCTCGCTTCAATTGCCATGAAAACGTATTTAAGTTATAAATTGCATTTGAAGTTTTTAATAGATCTGAAAATTTTTGCATTGCAATTTTAATGATATTCGAAAGATGCTTACAGATTTAAACATAAAATCTGCATAAAACTTTAATAGAATACACACATATATCAATTAATTTTCTTATTCATTGTACTTTAGTTTAACCTAAACGGTTCAACCTAACGGAGACTGACCAGTTGTAGCATTAATGTCTTTTTTTATTAGAAATGAAAATAAATAATTTTATTAAAATATGATTTTATTAGAAATGAAAATAAATAATTTTATTAAAATATGACAGATAAATAACACGAATAATATTTAAATTTGTCCAAAATAACTAAAATCTGAAAAAACAATTGTACAATGTTTTTTCAAAAAGTGAACTAAATTTACCCTAAAATTTTCAGGTACAATGAATTTTTTATTTTCATTTCAGCAGTGTTACGTTTATGATATATTTATAACGATGTTTACTAATTGTGACTAATTTAATGTAACATCATGTCAAGGACATAATGACAGGAAATATTTAATGGCAAAGTATTTTGACAAATAATTAATAAAACAGACCTCTCCAAGCATATAGCAAACAGTAGGCCACGATACACCTCTTTTTGGATCCATGTCGTCCAAATGGTTCTGTATAAATTGAACGGAAGCAGCAAAGTCAGCCTGATTAAACTCGTATGGTATGTTCCAACCAAGAGGTCCAAATTTTCTACGTTCTTGCACTACTGTATGTAAGAATGCAACAGCGTATAATAAAGGTGGCCATTGTGATTGCGTGCTATAATCCAACGTATCCTGCGTTACTCCTTGGTAAGTTCTCTTCAAGCTGGCTCTAATACCTTGCGGTGGTTCATTGGTAAATTTAATAGCCATCTGAAATGTTGATCATATACGAAATTTTTCTACATACTATTACATTCTAATAAATTATTACAGCTGTAAGAAGAGACCTGGAGTAAACCAATGGGAAATTGTTGATGCACTTCGGTGGTCATCCAAAGTCTAAACGCCTCGTGGACAGTGTCTGTTTCAACCAGAGCGTCCATGACTTCCGTGCAAAAAGGAAGCGACAGGTGAATATTTTGCAACAGTACCCAACTACCAGTGTTCATAGCGTCTGAGATCAATCTTCGAGCGTGAAATTCTTGGCCTTGGCCCATGGACACTGATCGTAGTTCTTAAATATAAATTTCAGTATTAGATAAAATTGCAAACTTTTTGAGAAATTTCATATTTACATAAGCTACATTTCTCAGCTTGCTTACGAATTGATTTTTGTTTCGCCAGTGCAGTAATTTGTGGACTAGGATCTGATCCTATGGACAATATGCATATAAGCGGCGTTCTAACTTCAGACTCGAACCAAGTAGCTTCTAGATCCAAGATCTTAGTTTCCCCGTATTCCTTTCCCAATGATTCAATCACATATTTTCTCGCCTGAGACAAAGTTCTGTCTGGACTCCACGATCTGATCAGAAGCAATTTCCTAAACACGTCGAGTTTCTTCTGATAACCGCAAGGCAGTTCCTCTTCCTCGGGTTTTTCTCTTTCGTACCACACTCGCCACTCTCTTTCGCTGAATTCGATCTTCGTTAGAATATCTGAGAAGGAGTTCAGTTTGCTGATCTCGACCAAATTCAGCCAAGTTATGTCGAGGATCCACTTGAATGGTTTTGGCGTGACTGCGTTTAAATCCAAAGAGGCACCACCTTTGATGAAAGCGTTGAATTCCACGTGAGAAATGACACCTCGGTGACAGTCTATCTTCATAGCCAGCATCAACGTGAACAGCGATTTGTGTCGTTCGTATAGACTTCTCAAAGTGAAGGCCCACACTTCGTAAGTGAGGTGACGAAGAATTATGTTTATTCGTTCGTTGGTGATGGGGCTTTTCACCGATTTGGTGATGGAATTGTCGAATATAGTCAGAAACTGTCGCAATGAATTTTGATACATTACGTTCACGTTACTCATTTCCACGATGAGAAAGTACAAGATAGATCCTCTCGATGCGACAGCGCGGAATTCTTCTCGAGCCAGCATGATCTTCTTTTCTGTCAACGCAGACACCTTTAGTTTTTCATTGACCGATTCTGCGGTTATTTTAGTCTCTCTGAGCACGTTTATAAGCGCTTCGTCGTCCACTAAAGAGCCTTCAGAGGACGTGAGTCGATGTAACAGGGTGCTTTCGAGTTCCTTCATCGATCGTTGATTCGTCATCACGGATTCGAACAGGGCTACCCTTTCGGCCTCCAAATCTGCTTTTTCGATGAGGATCACTCTGCCAAGTAGCTGATCCTCCAAACCTAACATCGTGACAGTAAAGTCAATTATCGATGTTTTCGCTGAAATCTCTGGACTGTACGCGGGATTTGGTAATTTCGTGGTGATGTACAACATGAAACCGGGCATCACGTCGCACTCTTTGTCGCCAACGATCACTTTCTCGATGGAGCCTGATTTGATAAAATTCTTCTCGAGCACATTATCAAGAACCGGATCTAGTTCTTCTGCAATGTCTTCTATCAGCAATGGCCTGCCTAAAGACAAACTGTCTTCAAGGTGTGTTCTAAAATATTTGTGATTGAGAGACGTGATCTGTAATTCGTTCAAGCATTCCTTGTTCTTTATCCACATTTTTCCTTGATTTTGAGGATCGACTAACAAAGGGTACGAGGAGGACTTAGTTACGACAAGCGCGTTTTGTACAGATAATTCGTCGTTCGGTAATCCTTGGAGTGTCCATTCCGAGATCGTTGCGCTATCCACGAGCATGTTTGTAATATTCAGATTTTTAGTAAAAGGGATGGATTTCGTTGCCAAAATGTTCATCCAAGAAGAGACTAGGCCGGCCCTGTACTGTTGATTGTACGGTCCGCAGTACGATAAAAAGCCAGTGGCTAGTAAAACATCTCCAACCAGTCGTCCCAGTTGAATTTTGAACTCGCTGCTCTGCTCGGTCCAACGTATCTTCTCGCCACCTAACCCATTGATCAACGCAGTTGCGGCCGTCATTTTCCTAAGGCACACGTTCGCAGCTTCTGTCAACCTTTGTTTCTCCGAAACAGCCGAGTCGTATTGTTCTTTCACCGCTTGCAGAGCCATCTCTCTTTCCGATAGTTCTCTCTCGGCATTTGCTAGATCCTCCATGGCCACCTTGAGTCTTGCTTCTTGCAACGCCAAATTAGCCTTCAATGGAAGGACCTCCTTATTCACCGAATGGAAAAACGACATGGCCTTCGTCCAGGACAATAAACCAGCCACGTCGCCGCAAACTCGTCTAGCTGTTTCCATATTGTAGTCCTCCATCTTGAAATAAGGCTGCAGTAACTCGACCATTTCGTCGTTTATTATGTCCTTTGGATAATTTTGCAATTGAAGCAGAAACGTGGTACTGGCCAATAGTTTCAACGATTCTGCCCAGGAAGGCTTTGGACACGGCAAAGTCGTATCCGGAACGACCGGGTCAATTTTACGTTGAAACAGAATCAACACGCAGTCCATGATTCTCATAATAAGATGAGGCGGCCTGCCCAATTTCCTCACAGTGGCTATGTGAGCCGGTTTAATAGTGTTCAAAGCAGCTTCTGCTTCCTCTAACGTCGGTTTAGCCGCTTCCAGTTTCTGTTCAGCCAGAGCTTTCTCCTCCGCTATACAAGCTACCAATTGTTCAGCTTTCTCCTTCACTTTCTGCACCTGATTTTTGAACGCTTCCGCTTGCATCGCCCTCTCTGTCACTTTCAAAAGGACGGTCTCTGCCTTTTCAGAAGCTTGAACCAGTTCTTTCTCCATCACAGCCAGATCTCGTTTTAAGATCTCCACTGATATCGAGGCTTCTTCCAATTTTGCCAAGCCGGTGTCCATTCGCTTGGCCCCTTCGCCAAGTTCGTGTTGTTTGTTTTGGTAGATGTTCTTGTAGCCACCGATGAAGTTCAAGTACGATTTTGGCGTGACGTGAGTAGTACGACGAAATCTTTGAAAGTACTCCGCGGATGTGACAGAAACAATATCCTGTATGGAACCTAAGGCATTCACCAGTTCGACTTTAACTTCGCTGGTACAAGCTATGTTAAAATCATGTAGAAAGTGTTTGGCAACCAGGACCAGAGCATCCTTCGGCCAAGGCTGGAACCAGTCGATGGTGCAGCCAGATATAAGAGCTGGGAAACGTTGAGCACGATTTCTGAACTTCTCCCCGACCGGAGAGAAACAGAACACCACGTGTAAATTTTGACAGGTTCTCTGGAGAAAGAAATCCATCACGAGTTCGTTGTTGATTGTTCGTTTCGGATTCTCGCGTCTTAGGATGGGTGTCAATTCCGAGATGATCTCTTGCTGCTCGTCGCGAGTGAACAAGTTACTAATGACTCCCGAGCTTAGAATGTTGTTCAAGTATTCCAAGAAACCCTCTTCTTTAATGTCTAAATCGGTGAATATGAACGTGGTGCCCTTTCCCTGTGCCCCGCATGTTCGATACAGATATCTTAGATCTTCCAAGAAATTTGCTACGTTGTAAGATCTTGTCAGAGTGATTTGAAACGTTTTATAACCGGCGATGAAGGACGATAACTTCGTGAGACTCTGCTTGCCAGATCCTCCAACGCCTACCAACATCACATTTCCTTTTGGATGTCGGATGACTCTGGATATTTTAACCAAGTGTAGCATGGCGTCGGGGAAGAAGACCAAATCCATACCCGAGCCTCTTTGTATTTCATTGAATTGGGAGAGAAACATTTCTAATCTGTCTCTGAGAATTTGTTCGTCGTAAACCGGTTCGTAGACTTTTGGTAATTCGACGTCAGTGTCTTCACCTTCCTCACCAGTTGGCTCGGGAGCATCTCTGAAAATTATTGCGTCTACTGTTAATTATAGCTTAAATTAAGATAAATTAAGTTATGATTAAATAAATTAAGTTAAGTTGGATTATAGTCTAAGTTGAGTTAAATTAATTTATAAGTTACGTAAATTAAGTTAAATTAAGTTATAGCGTAAGTTAAGTTAAGCGAATTGATGAATAATCATGCGGCTAATTTAAAATTATTTCAGAAAAAATTTAGGTATAATTAGAAACGTATAGGCTAAGTACGAATAATAATAGTTTTTTACCTCATGAAATCTACGAATGCAGGACTTTGATTGAGCATGCTCGTGTAATCTTCTCCCAACATTTGGTTAACAACTTTTACAATTTCTTCATCGAACCAGTCTTTATCCGCTTGTATGGTGAATCTGTCGCTGAACACGCGACTGCATTCGTGTTTCCACAGCAACATAAGAACACTCTCCTTGTCGATGACTGTGGACAGCGTACCGAGCATACCTTGCCAAATTCTCGATAAATCTCGAAGACTGAAGATATAATGAAACTTTGCCGGTGTGGGCAATAAGTTACTTCTAGTCCTTTCCCAAAGTGTCCTCGTCAGTGGAACCATCTTCTTTATCAGGTTCCTGACTTCTATTGAAAATCCTCTTTTAGCATTATAATGACCCTCTCCGAGGATGCTGAAGATACGATCAATGGACGCTTTGTCAGGTAGCGTACAATTAAAGATACAAAATTGTCTCTTTAATCTTTGAGGAATGTCGTTTCTTCCACCGCCTGGTTGACACATTGCTGCTAGAAACGTCATGTCTACGATGTTGGTGAAGTCTCCTGGTTTCTCCAAAGAATAAAACCCTTTCATATCCATCGTTTGACGAACAATCTCGTTGGTTACTTGATCGCCCCACTCGTTTATCTGAGGTAAATTTATATCGTCAATGAAAACCAACATCTTTTTTCCTCCTGCTGGCCCGAACGTGTTACCTAGACGTTTTTCCACGTAACTTTCTATGGTTTTCTGAAACTGATACGGACTCGTAGCCGAGCTGAAGTTGAACGATCTGTTCAACGTGGTCTCCGGGTTCGTCTTCTTCATGTACGACTTCAACATGACAGTTTTCGCGGATCCTTGCTCGCCTATTAGCAAAACTGCCTTATCTTGACGACCAATTAGATCGATCAAGTACTGTATCCTCACGTTGTCAGGGATTGGAACCAATACGTTGCTGTAATCAGGTGTCGAGTACTCTGGATAAACGTAGTTGGTCACCATGTTTGTCCACGTATCCCATTTACCCTTTTCAGTGACGTAGAAATCGAATAATTTCGCCTCAGGATGTTTTTCTGACGTTGGTAAGTCTAGACTTTTGAAATTTTGTCGCAGGTAACAGTCATACTTTTCTCTGTCTGATGTTTCTAACAATGCCCCTATACCCCACACTAAAGCAAAAACGTAGAAACGTTTTAGATGTTCGGCTGTCATGGGTTGTCGCTTCTCTTCTGTTTCTTCGTCTTCTTCCTCTTCTATGCATGCTTCGGGTGGAATTAAACCCTCGAGGAGACACAACATCTGTCGCACTATATTGGATTGTAGAACGTCTATGGTCAATGATAAAGCTTGGGTGCTCCACGAATAAATCTGTAAAAATAAATCCATACGTAGATATCATCGTGATATTTTTGATATTGATTGATTGATTCTGATTTGATATTGATTTTTGGTATTTCGTACAATATGTTTAATATTTTTATATTAATTTTTTAGTGATACATCAGCACATATTTTTACGATTTCTAAATATTGTCAATTACATGATATTAGAAGAATGTTACGACACGATAAGCACAGTCATGTCAAACACGTACAAATTACTTGAAGAAATTCTTCTTTTTTAATTATTTTAAAGATTGTTATAAAAATATGTGATAATGGGCAAGTATGAACATAAATACAAACAGAGTAAGGCATATTTTTCTTCAAGTGTAGATTATTGTGTAGATGTGTATCAATGTTTGAAAAATATAAATTTGTATAAACATCTACAATTTAATCATAAATAATATTCCCTCACCTGTGCAAAAGAATCTGTGAAACATTGACCGAACACTTCCTGCTCCAAAGGTGTCCGACTTCTCAACCAAGCAATCACCACAGGATTCCAATCCAATCCTGATGAACTCATGTACACCATCCCGTTACGAGATACCGTCGCTGGACTTGCATTATCGATATTATGAGGCTCAAAGATGATCTTACAGTTAGGCGACATCGACAATCGGTCACCATTTGCAAGAGTCAGTGTTTTATTGTCGTCCAGTACAGAGTTTAAGTTCTCGATCCAGATACTGTCAACAGGTCCATCAAGAATCATCCATACGTGTTCTCCCTCTTTTAATTTCAACGTTTTTCTCCACAAAGCTGAAAATATCCCATCTGTCCAATCATTGGTCGCCACGTCCAATCGGCCAAACATTTGCGCGGCTGTTATACTTTTTGGGTTCATTCTCATCTCTCTGTAAAATATGATATTGAATTGGACTATTATTCCAATTTTGCGTTGTGTTGAAATATTTATAAATAGCTATGTGCATACGATGATACAGAATAAAATTATAAATGATAATTTCTATGTGACAAATTAATTTTTATTCTGTACACGAGTTGTTCAAAGAATAAATTTGATTATTTGTAGAAATCATCGCACTGCATTGAAGCTTCGATCAAAGTATGATATAGATTTACCAGACAAAATGTAATAAGAAGTTTTGCAAATTTTTATACTACAATTTTATATTATGGATTATTGAAAAAATATTTTTAAGAATGTTTATACCTGTGGAAATCGCCGCACTGCGTTAAAGCTTTCATCAAAATATGTATACAAGTGGTTTTCCCTGAACCAGTCGGACCCAAGGTCATTATCCCGTGTCTCACCCTTTGCGTCTCGTATAATTGTATCAATTTCAGCACCCACGGCGGATGGTATATCAATCCAGCTTCTTCTACTTGTTGATTAATGGCATCTTCTAATTCTGGATAAGAAGTTTTTTCAAGAACCTGATTTGGAAACAGATCAGCCACCAATGAAATGAACAGTGGTTCATCCTCGTCTAAAATATACAACGTAGTTGAACAAACTTTATGTTGTTATGAAGTTTTTTGCAAATAGTAATCTGCAAATTATAACCGATATAATTAACGTACCTATGAGTTTCGAAAGGTTCATATCTCTTAAAACACGCATAACGATCGTGCTCTCAGAATCTTTAGAATTTACCCTTTTAGACGCTCCTAATGTTCTTAGTACGGATAATATATTTCTTAGGCCGAAATCGTAATGAACCTTCGTGAACAAGATGTTTATTGAAACTGTAATTTACATTTGGACGACTTCAATTTGTATCGAAGCGAGTTACCTGTTTTGTAAGTTGTTCCTCGCAGAGTTTATACAGAGTGTAAAATTTCCGAGCAAGCGTGATATTCTCTAGAAAACCACAACTGGCTAGTTTCACTCGAATAATGATTTGTCTATCAGGCACCATCATAGCGACTGTGCGGAATTGTATCTTTAGATTCTCCGGAAGTTCCTTTCTGCCAGCATATCCAGGATTCTGCAACGTTTATTTCCTTAATTACATTTCGTTGTCTCGTTAAAATTAAAATATATTTTTAAATATGAACATTTACATATTAATGCAAATAAGTTAGAATTTCTATAAAGCAAAATAAATATAAACTTAGATACATGATATGATATAAAAATCAAACAAATTACATTATGCTTTTCGTTGCAGGAAAATAATTCTGTATCACTTTTTTTTTTACCATTGTTATAAATATTCCAAGCTCAGGGCACATGTCTATCAAATCTCCATCTGTAAAGACGAACTGCTTCTTCTTCTCTTTCTTCGCAGCCAGGACAACTGCAACTTGTTGAGCAGCGACAGACAACACTGGTAACTCAATTCTGTTGAATTCGTCGAAGCAACCCCAAGAACCGCTTTGTGCTAGTCCTTTGTAGATTCGTCCTAATCCTCTATAATCCATTTGATCAGAACAATTGAACACTACTATATATTTGGCCAAAGTTTTGCCCATGTCTTTGACAGTTTCAGTTTTGCCTGTTCCGGCTGGCCCACAGGGTGAACCACCCATAGACATTGATAATGCCTGTGCTAAAGTTATGTAACATCTAAAAATATAAAATAAAAAGGTAACTAAAATTTAGATTCATTGTTGTTCATTGAATTTCTCTTCACATATTTACCTGTCTGTTAGTGGAGTAATCACAAGTCTTTCTGTGCATCCTAGATATTCGTTTTGATACGTAAAATTTACGTCTGTTATGGAGATCGACGTTTTATCGAGGTCTTCTTTGAAGTAAAATCTACATTGCTTCAACCATTCAAAATCGTTCACCGATCTTACATTCAAACGACACTATGCATGAAAATTCACAAATTAATGTACTTTGGAGGTGAGTGAGAATAGAATTTCATTTATTGGAACTTGTAATAGAAGCTTTTACTAATCTCTAATAATATTTGAAGTGCAAATTTTATTTTTGAGAAAAATAAGATTCTAGTTTAAACCTCTTACTCTTTATATTTTTTTATTTTCTAAAATAATAATTTTATATTAAATGTCGTGTCATATTTAAAATTACTGTTCTTGTTCTATTATTAATTTGAACACAGTGCACTGCTATTTATGAAATATTTTACATTGTTAATATGAATAAAATAATTGATTCTTTTCCTTTCACTTACTAATATATCAAATATATCACGTTGATGTACGTGAATCGTTATCAAAGTTTCAAATTTCGTCCTCTCAATTTTTGCGAGATCTCTGGTAGTCTGATCAATCAACGTATTCAATAAATCCAGGAATCGGTTGTTTGTTTCCGCCATAATCTTTTTATCCGCACGAGCTTGGGCCAAGCTTAGCTCGCTGTCTCTAGTCCATATCATCTGTATTCCCAGCAAACCAACCTGAGCGGGCATTTTGTCCAAGAACGTAAGCAGATTAAAGTTTACATCGTTGATCATGGCATAACACTGCCGGATTATCGAGTGCAAGGATTGTTGCGACGTTTGCAAAAGTTGCGTTAACCACGTCTCCACTGAGCCTTCTGCTCTCACAGCCTTCTCCAGCTACGTTTAAAAAAATTCTCAGAATTGTTATTGTTTTTTTCATCGACGTAGCACCATGACGGAAATTTATTAGTATTAGAAATTTTACGTATAATGAATTTTTCAATTTTCTATTGCGCATTTATAAAAGATTTAAAGGTAACAAAATCCATATAATACGTAGAAACAGATAAAACGTTCAAAGTGTAGAAAATAAATTTTTTAAATTTTTACATGCGTTCGTGAAAGTATAATATACGTAGGCGTACCAAGATTGTTTCACCTTCCGACGAAATAATGGCCATCATTTTGTTGTACTCGATATCGTGAAACTTTACATAACGCGTATTGTCGAAAATAGACAGCAGGTGATTCTGTATCGTATGAGAATCGGAAGCTTGACCAAGTATCTCCAACAGAGCAGGATCTGATACAAAGAAGAACCTTGGAAACATCATACGCTTCTTTTCTAGATATCTGCAATCATATTGATTCACTGTAATAATTACATCTTTGCTAGGAGTATGTAAAATAAAAGAAATTGTTACTTCGGATATATTTGAATTTAATTTGCAATTATTGCTTCGAATAAAAATTTGCAAACCCCCTTGCATTTATATTGCTTAAAAACAACGCATTTTATAAATCTTATATCATAAAATTACGTATTTATACATTCGTCACTGTAAGTATGCATAGAAATTGCCTGACATATCATGGTTCGCGGACTATTCTATTTAAAGTCACGTAACGTCGAGTTGGACTGTTGTTTCTCTTGAACGATGTATCTCTATTTGCATACTTTACTAACGTACAATATTTACCAAATTGAACTAAGATATTCGCGTGTATTTTTAAAAATCACATAAATAAACTTTTATGTTCTTTATCATATTATAAACTTGTTTCCTGTTCCTTGACGCTTTAATTTCTTTGCTAACTTTGTTTCTGTACTAACTTTTATACGTCAGTCTATTGTTCTATTGTTGAATTTTATGTATTCGTAAGAAATTAAAGAGACTACACATAATATATATAAAAATATATAATCTCCGGTTAAATTCTGTAATCTAACTGCTGTTATATTATTATTAATACCTATAACTTAATTATTATTAATTATAACATACGTACCCACTAAGAGATTTCTGACACAATTCAAGCTGCTCCTGCAAGTGTGGCAGAAGTTGCTTCAGCAAATCATCTCCCACGCAACATGGCACCACTCCCGGAGTCTCGTGCGCTCTCTGCATGATTTTCTGCCAGCTCTTATCAATCTTGGTAAATCGTTTCGCTTCTTTCGGCAATTGTTTCGCTATGTCACCGCCAACGAACACCGCCTCCAAATAAACCCACATGTTCTGCACCAGTAGCCATCTTTCCAAGATCTCGTTGGTGTTCGAGAGATCGGTGAGCCATTGCTGTATCTGTTTACGGAACGGCGCGTTATATCGATTCGACATCAATGATCCAAGCACCATCAGACTGTCTTCCAGTTGGCCGATCGTCTCAGCAGTGGTATCTCCCCTCAGTAACAATTCTCCTCTATTGTTGAACGTCATGAACGTCAACTCGTGAGAGGACCATTCGTTCACCACGGTCCTCAATTTAGCTTCGATGTCTTTCTCCTTCATAGCTGAGATGCAAATGTCCTCGATGTCTTCTTTATACTTTAACAGAGGCGCCTCCAGGATATTCTTCAGGCAGAAACCCTCGCTTTCGAGATCGAAGGAATAGCTCGTCACTTCTACGATCCTGTGCCAGTGGCGAGGTTTCATGGCTTTGTTGGCCATTAGTTCCAGAAGCGGACACATGTCGTTAAAGTCGTCGATGGTCTTCTTCAGGGCGAAGAATGCTGGCCATTCTTTCAGGCCTTTCGGAAGTTTGCGGCAGCGGTTTTGGAATTCCATTAGCTCGTTGTTTATGTCTTCGATATTGACCTGAACATTGCCTTGGTGTTAAACGTGACGTGAATTACTTTGATACGTTACGACGAACGATGCGTGTCGTCAATATTAAGTTGACATGTGCATGAATGAATATATTGATACGTGATCAATATCTGTCACGAATGATTATTACCAATATAGTATACAAGTAAAATTAAAAATTTAAAAATTTAAAATTTAAAATTTTCTTATTTAAATGTTAGTTATTAGAATCATATAATTTGAATATATTTTGACTCAATGTCTCAATTTTTATTGAAATTAAATTATTAATTATCGTACTTCTGACGAAAGAGAATTAAGAAAATTATAATTATTCTATAAAATTTTGTACGAGTTTCTATTCGCTCCACTTGCCACAGAAAATTTCAAGTACTTTCACGAGTCACTTTAGATGTTTGAAATAAATTTTTGAAAAAAAAAAAAAAAAAGATACTTTACCTCACCCCACGGAATATCGTAGTAGCTGTTCACTCTATCGATAACGTCATTGTACAATTTGTACAATTTCTGAAGTAAATTCAGCTCCTTCCTAATTTGCGACAGTTCAGGATAATCGGTCGTAGGCAAACCAAATAGTTCTTCACCGCTCTGATAAGTCTGCAATTTCCTCCACATGCCATCGAATCTGTTCTGGAACAATATCTGTCTGTCTGAAGCTTCTCTCGGACTGAGACCCGGCTGCATAGGCCCGGAAGATCTATATTCCTCGCAGTACATCCTGCTATCTGTACGAAAGTTCTCCAGATTGTTTCGAAGATCTTCCTCAAACTGCGGCTGCAGTCTCAGCAACAACACGTGGCTTTCTAGCGCTCTTGCGAGCAGCTGTTGCCACGTATACCTCAAGTTGTCCACCTGTTCCAGACATTCTTGATCTACTGGCACTTCGTATCTCGTGACAATGTTGAAAGCCTCCTCGATCGGATCGATTTTCAACTCCATGTCAACTTCCTGCTCCCGAATTTTCTTCAACGTGTCCATAATGAGCCGCACGTCGTCGAGATCGCGTATCTGACGATCCAACTTACGCTCCATTTCGTTCATTAACGCGTAAACGTACTCCATTTCCCGTCGATACTTCTTTTTCATCGCTTGGCCAATTTTGTGCGTGCAGGCTGTGGACATTTGCGTCAGAAAAGTAAGTTTGCGTTTTTATTATATTTTTTTGTATAGCTTATTTTAGCTTAATTACATCTATTATTCTTTTTTCTACATTTATATTTTCTATATAAATTATTCTAACTTGTGTTGATGTTATTTTTACCCTTGATTTCAGTGTACACGCCATATTTCAGTTTCTCCGTGGAGACAGCGATGGAACTTCCGAAAATGATCATGTCAGGCTCGGTTGCCAAAAGATCTTCGAGTTCACTATGCTTTCGAAGGGTAGTCTCGAATTCGGACAAAGAGATCTGTAGCAATTCCCGCATACTTTTCTCATTCTTCCACAAAATCTTGTATGGCTTCCACCTGTCGATAAATTCTGCAAGGTCCTGCAATAATTATTAGAAAACTAGTATCGAAATAGGAAGTGTATGAAAGTTGTATTAAAATAAGCTACACGTGACATTGATAATTGATAATTCATATTCACGGAAATATATGATTTATTACCGGTTTGAACTCTTGCATACACGTATTTAGTATGGATAACAGTTTCATCACTTCCTTGTTGTCCATCACCATGGCGTGAAAATTCCGTTCTTGAACAGGAAACACTGGTCTCTCCTCAGAGATGATTTTGTACAGTCTTCGCCTTCTAACTCTCGGATCTTCCGGTTCCTCTTTCTTCTTCGCTGCTTGCATCTGAGCGCGCATTACGATGTCTGCGAAATTCTTTCTTGGATAAGCTTGACCCCATGCATTCTGCATTGTTAAGAAATATTTTGCATTACGTGTTTAGATATAGAAGCTATTAATATCAAAATCATCAATTCCTAATTTTTCGTAGAAATTAAAATTAAATTTATATGAATTTTATTCTCCTTGCGTTGTTCATTTTTCCACGTATCTTTCGTTTTAATTTGTTTTCGCAAAAGTTTTACGCTTCACTTGTTGGCAGTTCCAATTTTTTATGAAACGAAAATATTGCACAGCTCCATATTTTTTAAAACATGTACATATTGCAACTGTGTACCTTATTGATTCTAGCGTTCCATTGCGACACTCCTCTCGCAACACCAGCGATAGTTTTCCCAACCAAAGTTAAGACTTCTTGCACGTCGTCCAAGCTAGCTTTCACGGTCACTACCGGTATCATCAACGTTGCATGAAGCAGAAATATTGGACTCGGTGTCTCGTCTGTTCGAAGAATAATTATTAATTCACGCGAAACTTCCGCCGATGTATCCATATTTCATTGAGCAGAAAGGCACCTGGATCGATCTCTCGAATGAATCGCTTCCTAATGACGTCCAATGAATTTCTGGTGACCTTTGTCAGAACATCTACGACCTTTCTGGAGTAATATCTTCTCATTTCGGTCACGGCATTCCTAACCATGTCTTGCATTCCTTTCGGTAGACTACCAGGAGTGATCAACAGCTGATGAGGATCGTCAAACAAATTCCAAACCAAGGACCAGTCTTGTTGGACTGTTTGCTCTACCGTTTCTTCGTTTTCTGTAGCCACGTTGTGCAAATAAATTACGAATAAACGAAATTGTTAATGTATCGTAAAAAGATGATGAGGATCTCTATAAAGAAATTATTCAGAAATACATTACGCAAATAATTTATAATTAAAAAAAATTTTTTTTATAAAGAAATTATTCAGGAATATACTATACAAATAATTTATAATTTTCCCTCCTTAATTTATACTTTTCATCCTCTTGTAAAATTTTATAGAAGGATCTAAGAAAGATATTGCAAAAATTGCATTTGTATGATAAAAATATGAAATTTAACTTTTGAAAAAATGTAGAAAAATATAAAATTTAATGAAAGAAGAATTTGTGAGATAGTGTCGTGCATCACCTTCGGTATTGAAAAATTCGAATTGATTGGAATTAGCGGCTCCTTTGAAATTCTCTGCCGCGTTCTTAACGAGATCCAGCACTTCCTCTACAGCCTCTTCCACCATCATACTCTTGCGATATAAATCTACCGCTGCGAGTCTGCATACTTCTTCGGTCTTCTCTACGAATTCCTCTATGGTCCAGAGTTGATCAGATTCTGGCAGAGAATGTAACGTTATCTTCTGCATAGCTGTCAATACCTGCAGAATCCTTGCGACAGACGAAAGAATACTCGTATATTACCAAACAAAAACAGACAGACTTCTTATTATCAAAAAATTAATTTCAATGTTGGTACAATTATTATTAGACTGTGGGATTTTGTGAAAATTTAGTTTCATTTATTAACTAAACTTGATGTACTTTTCTATCTTTAAATTTAAATGTATAAAAATTCCTAATTTAATTTAATATATATAATAATTAAATTAGGAATTTTTATACATTTAAATTATATATATAATCATATGTGTGTGTGTACAAAAAAATACTTTTTTTTCATAAGAAGTTGTAGAATTTACAGACGAGTAAGCAGAACTAGAGGACATACATGAAGTAATATAAAAAGTATAAAGCACATATATAAATAATATAAAATATGTCTGTTTTAAAAGAATGCCTCACAAAAATTAGAAAAATGATTCACAGACCGTTCAAAGTATACCTATTATCATAGACATCGTGAACTCTTGTAATAAGAATATCAAACTCCCTGATCTGCTCTTTCGTGTTCTGATAAAATTCTCTCCACTCTGGGTTGGTCCAATTCAAAGAAGTCAAACCAGGTTCCAGCAAGGATGCAACTCGCACCAAATGCGGTAATAACAACGGTCTCACTTCCAGTTTCACGCGTCTTGCCGTGAACACAAACTCTTCGATCATCAGTTGAAGAGAATCTGTCACCAATGTAAAGTAATCTTTCTTTGCCAGGATTGTCAATGCGACGATAGGTATTTCGAGGTTCAATTTAGCCAAGCAATCAGCCTCTCGGAGCAAAAGAATAATGCGACCTCCTAAATTGACTTTGATTTTTCCTGTCTTCTCGTCCACCGTCAGCAAAGGCCTGGGTCGAGGAAGTGTCAAAATAGAATTAATTAGTTCGGTTTCTCGTTGTAAGATTAATTCACGTACCGTTTCAAACAGTCTTCGATGACCCAGGAGTTCTGATGAGTCCAGACTTCAGCAATGTCTGATTTATACTGGCTTAAAACGCTGAGAGCGTAATTGTATCTTTTTTCTAATTCCACAGTCAGTGGAAGATTTTTGAGGACTGGATGATTAGAGACCGATGTGGCCAATTCGTCCAAGTGTACTCTAAATAGAAAATAATTCGGATCGGTGGCAAGAAAAAAAATAAAAAAAAATTAGATAACAAAAGATAAGTTTTTCACAATTTACTTCAACGAATTTGCCCAGGTTAATCTTCCAGCGATAGCAGGCATGTGTCTCGGCAGTGGAGGGTCATCCCTCTGCCTTTTGAACAATTTCAATATCCTGTCCACCTCTTTGTCGCAATATTTTACTACTACGTTGTATTTTTCATCTAATTTCGTTAGCGGTATTTTTTCACTGACCTTGGGAGCAAACAGATTAATTAAAACATTAAACACTTGAAAGATCTGAAAATCAAGATATCAAGGTATTAATAAATTTAAGAAATGAATGACTTTAAAAATGGCTCAGACACAAGTTAATTTATAATTAGATTTTCATGCAATAAGTGTATTAATTGTGATAATTGTGTAAATTCTCGTGCGTTGTTAGTCGACAATAATGCATCACTTCACTTTTTCGAATCGAGTTAAAAATCGTATACCCTGAAGTGTTTCCCAAACGTCCGCGTAATTTTTTTCAATGATATTACCGATGTTCTGTTTCAGGGTATCGGTTTTTGTCATGAAGTCGTTGTAATCCGTGTCAAATTCAGTATTCCTCGGATCCAGATAATCGTAACCTTTAGTGGTAGCAATGTTCTCAGCCTCTTCGAAAGTTCTTATAGCATCGTCCAATGCTGTCGAGATAAAAAGAGTCAAAAGAATTATACTCGCGACACTCATGGATTGAAAATAAAATTATATACCATCTCTGAAAATTATATCTTACCTTCTCCCAATAAGAGACCCTCCATCCTTCTTTCGAAAAGGCTTTTGTAATCCTGTATCAATTCAAACATAGTCAAGATCTTTCTTATTCTGTCGCAAAATGAATCGAACCTTCCGAACACGTGAGTCTCTGAAAACGAGAACTCCTGCTCGGTTACAGCTGGAGAACATCGAACCAATCTGTAAGTTTCTCTGTAAGCCCTGGAAATTGTTGATACTGTATACAAAAAGAAGAAACGACAAATCGGCAAGTAAAAAGTTTCTACTATGGTTTTGAAATATTCTGGACATATGTCAAAAAAATCAGATATTACTTGTTGAGTTTTAAACAGTGCTTCAGCTTCGATCGTGCAACCGCACGATCTTGACCCCAGACGGTTTCTCGACCCCTGTTCGTGACGTAATCTCGACAAGCAACGATCATTTGGTTCGTGATCTTTATCATTAACGAACTGGTTCGTTCCGAGGTGTTGTAATATCTCGAGACGCTGTATATTAAACGAACTGTTTGCAACAGCGATACGAGGGAATCTCTCATCTTCACCTGAAAAATATACTTATATGTACATTAATTAATGGAGCAATTATATTATAATATAATTATGTATAACTATAACAACGTTATCTTACTGGATCATCCAAATACAGACAGTGACAGCATTTTTCCAACGCCTGTATAAACTTAGCGTTGTCTTTAGCTTCGTTGTAACAATAAGTGACTTCATCCTCCGCGTCAACCCAATCTTTTATCAACTTCGAGCGTGCAACTTGCAAGCAGAGAAGCGACATTCGTATTTCGTGATCCTGAACATTCGTACGTAAGCATAGTATAAATGATCTGTTCGTCGTCGCGTTTGATAAAAATGCGACATGGGAATGCAAGTGAAACCTGAAGTTTGTTGACTAGCTGGCTGAATTGGGCTCCTCTTCGTTTCCAGTATTCCAACTCTTGTTGAGGACCGGAATTATCATTTTCTCGCTTCACCTGTTTGCTCTCCACTATGAAGTCTTTCAATCTCTTGATCCACGCCCTTACTCTCTCTTCCACGATGTTCACGGCATTTTCTTTGGCTACAAACGCTTTCGCTTCCTCGAAGTTACGCACTTCATTCATCAGAGCCTCGTCGTCGTCGAATATACGCCCTTCGTGAGCTACTTGTTCACACACTGTACAAATATGGGAAATACTTTTTAATATAGTTATTAAAAATCAACGTGCATGTTTCGTTTGTGTCTTCATACCTTTTAGAGCACTGCAAAAAGATCTTAAACCAGGTAACAAAAGGCTCTTGATCATCGGGCAATCATCCTCTCCTTCAGAGCCAGGGTGCGCAAGAGCATCCATGAAAACATATTCCACCACTCTCTGTATCGCCGTTATTATTCCCACCTTCATCGTGTCTATCACACCCGTATAAAGATCTTTCTGGAAACCTTCCTCGGGTAATTGTTTCGAAACGTTTAATCTAACGAAAGTTCCACGCTCGCATCACTGAAGCGCAAATGCAAATGCATTGTTATATTGCACGTTATATTGTGTTTATACCTGAACATATAAATGCATATTCCAGTGCAAGGAACTTGCCATCCGTCGGTGAGAAACAACTTCTTCTTGCCTGGTTCCTTCACTTCCTTCTGTTCCTTCAATTTTGGCACCGACGTGTTCGGACCTGGTCTGGAGGTCGACGTTTTCATTTGTATCTGCAAAAAATATAATTCCACACTGAATCTCTCTCTCTCTCTCTTTTTCTCTCTTTTGAAAATAAAGATTTGACCGTTTCTGTGGGACGCAGAGTTTCAGATTCCTCCGCTTCCTGATAGTACCAGACGAGGGTAGATTTCGTATGGGGCAGAAACAGTTGATTGATTTCGTCGAGCATGTCTCCTTCGAAAACGTGATCCATGACTTCGTGGCGGGACAGCTGCGTAGCGTCCATCAAGAGCTGGAAGGCAAATTCCAAACGGGGATCCATCTCCCCCCGTCTCGCCTTCCTCTCGCATTCTTCTCGCCGTTTCTACGGAGAAGAGCAAGAACGTTATCGTCGTCCGCGACATTAATTCTGTGTCTTATGCCTCGTGATCGTGGAGTCAGTAGTAGCGCTCTGTCATGGCTCAGACATTAGGCCGTGCGTGTATCTTTTTCTACTTATTACATATCATTTGTTGCATTTATTGAAATTGTGACGCGGTTTCAACAATTTATGAATTATTACGATTCACACGATGATTGTTGAATCATTGCAAAAATTGATGAAATTATCATTATGCGTTTAAGTTACAAAAATTGTTTGATTCCACAAGGGAGGGATTTTATGAATCTACGTCTGTTGAAAGAAAGTTTAGTTCCAATATTAATAATTATCTAATTATTTATTGAATACCGCGATTACGATGACGTTTCATTGTTGAACAGTGCGATAATCGGTAGACTGTAAATTTCCATGCATTTGAGAAAACTTGCAAGATGCAAAAACTCATAGAACACAGTATGAAAAATTACGTAAAATATTCAAATTAAATATAGGCAATGCAATGTCTTTTTCGAGATTAGTTTTTTAACTGCATTCATATATAGAAAAGAAAAAAAAAATGAATCTGTAGTAGTGATGTAACTTGCTCAGTTAATAATCAAGTTGACAAAATAGAAATATTAAAACGAGGTAACAAAATTAATTAACGAAGAGGTGAAAGAACGATCAACCTGCAGGACATCACCGGTTCCTTCTTCGTCACTGCCTTCTTCGGAGTTCTCTGACTTTTGTGGAATCAACAAGGCAGGAGCTTGCACGAACATATTGTCAAAATTACGCGATAAACGAACGGGTAACGCGATGGCGGGATTCAACGACGGTCGTACTGGCAGACTGAAAGGGTTTCTAAATGGAACGAACACCCAGTGCCACGAGTTCGTGTCTGGTACCGCCCTTCTACGTATCGTTCGTGTCGTGTGGGAATTTCCGCGCGATTCTCTCTCGACGGTAGTCGATACTGATACAGACCGACATAGTGTGGTATTCTTCTTCCAATGTCGCGAAGCAGTCACAACGGTGAATACATTGACAATAATAGTGAATTATATCGCGCGTGTTTTAACACTAGAATTATCGACGATTAGAATATAAAATTTTCATTCTATACATTGAAGAAATTGAAGTGCGAGACGTAAGAAAAAGCTTGTGATACAACGAAGAACACAAGCTACGCACTGTCTTAAACTATGAATTCTAGTGTTAAGACTGGTATCGATTGATTTTGCTTTGCATATTTTTTTGAGATGACGATTGTCCTAATTATTATACGTGAGTATTTCTCATTCGAGGATCCATGAACCAGTAGCTACGAACATGCAAAAACGAATCTCGTTTTATGAAATGTTCTTTTGCTTTTGTCTTTCTTATTTGTAATAGTTAGATATGTGGTGGCGTAGATTCTTCAACGAAGGTTGAGCGGTATTTTTTATGTTTCAAAATTTAGATAACTTTGGCTTTCTCGTTTTGATTCGTAAATAGCCGGTGATGCCTCGTACATAGTGTTCTTTCACCTTTTGCAGTATCATTTGTATTTATTGCATATGGACTGACTCTGTAAAGAACAATTCAATTAATGGTACATAAAATACCGATTTCGCATCAATAAATATAATTGAAAACATTTATTCTACACATGTAACGTATATGTATCTCTGTTGCTATAGTCATTTTATGTGCTTTATATTTTGTTGATTATTTATACACGCTTATAGCAATTAAATGCACATGCCATAACAAAAGATGTATATGGGACAAATAAATGCATCGATAAATACTTTTCAGAGTACTTTCTGAAAATAATAAGTAAAATTAAAGTTGAAAGTAAAAGTAAAAATTGGATTGGATCACTGTATATTGTCTATTTATACAATTGCAATTTCAATCGATCTCCTTTATAGCATTATAAGTACCTTCCATCCTCTTCGCTTGTCAACGATTTCATCTTTATCGACGATTAATTGCAAAGGAAAAAATTACTCACGAAAATTGCACGTTCCACGCAATCGGTTGTATTAAATAACTCAGATCGGTATCAACAAACAAACAAAACTATTATTTTCTGCATGATCATTCCTCGCGACTCATCGATCAAACCCGGCACTAAATACGATTCGTATCGTATTAGCTAACAAGCACGCGAATATCCACTTAGATCGAGAGCAACGTTTATCCTTAATCAATCTACGTGCCGATATTTGAACAACATTCGCGGTTACATTTCCTGAATTTATCGGTCGAGGAACGAAAGAAACTCTGTTTCTTACTAGCGTAGGAATTTATCGCGTCGATTCACGTGGACGCGATAAAATCAAAATCACACGAGCCTTAAAACGAATCTCGCGTGAAGCAACGGTGAAAATTTGGAAAGGCTGGAGTATCGTGCTCGTTATCTAATCTCGAGATCTAAGAGCAGCAATCCCGAAAGAACAATCCGGCCAAATTGTTCGTGCGAAAATGGAATACTTATTTACCATCTCCTTAGCAACCGCGCTCGTTATCGTGTTAATTGCCGCGTTAATCGTTTAACTTTGTCCCCAACGCGAGAGATCGTTAACTCAATTCGAACGTCTCCTATTCTTACTTTGGCTTCCTCCGTGGTCTCCATCATCACCAATTACAGATTCTTCTTCGCCACTCTCTTCTTTCACGCTTCCACGAGTTCGAACAACCCACGCCCTTGTGCAGTCCACGCCGTAATGCGACATTAACTCTGTTACCAAGTCTCTTAGCTAACAATGCTTTCGTGTCTCGCTTCTCCGCCACCCCTTTGTTTCTACTCCCTACTGCAGCTATTAGCTTGTATATCATTAGCGTGTTGTTAACCCTCTTGCCGGTGGAACTACCAAAATAATCAGAATTCGTGATTTCTTTTTTTGTAGAAACTTGGGGATCTGAATGGGGATCTGAATATTTCTAAAATATACGAATAAAAGTTTCTTATTTTCTGAAATTTCACTTTAGTTTCACGTAAAAATTTTTCCTCGCTTATAAATGGATTGATTAAATTCTTTAATTAATTAATCAAGGTAACTATTTAACTTCTTTTGCATCAAAAAAAGTAACTAACAATAAAATGAAACGGTTAACGAAACATTGGGATGCACAAAATTTATTGTACATTTATCGGTAATATTTCGTTGGAAAGAAGAACAAATACCAGGAAATGTATTAAAAAGTAGCTAAGATATTCAGAGGAAGTGTATTTCGAAGGAAGAGTCGGAAGAGAAATTTTATCGAGCGAGGAAGTATTATCGCGATAAGGAGAGAGATAAGGTACGAGTAAGTACAGATAATGATAGATTTATCAGCCAGTATAGTTCTTTGTTCTTTGTCTCGATGGTAGGAAACGATCTTATCATTGCGTCGTTCTCAATGTTACCGATTCAGCATAAGAATAAGATTACAACATTAGCAGTGGTTGGAATTAAAACTAAATGTTACAGAGAAATTAAGGAGCGATACAAAACATGTAGCACTTGCTTTTACAAGTTTAATAATATTCTACGAATTAAATTTTGCAAAGTTAATTGACATATCTTTTGAAATAATTGTATTAGATTTTAGTACACCTTTTTTTTTTTGTAAAAGACAAGGAATTACGTTAATTGCGCACAAATATTATTGGATTAATTTACTACTTGGTTTAAAACTCACTACTGTCAAAATGCTGTGAATTGTAAAAGACTAATTGAATGTAACATATAAAGATACATATTTTATTTTTCTTTTCCATACAACTTTACATTAACTGACAATCTCTTGACCTAGATTTTGATCGTTCGAAATTTCATAATATAATTCTCATCCTTTGATAACGTTGCTCCAACTATCCTCAAGATAGCATCACTGGAGCTTAATATTCTCTACTCTAACATGGAACAAACGAATGTAAAAAAATCTGTGATTTTCAAAAGAAAAGATATCAAAAAATCATCTATGTTCTTTCAAATTTTTGTCCTTAATTTCTTTACCATAGTACCATAATTCTTCTCTTCAAATTCTACATTAAACTCTATTAAACTCTAAATCAAACTAATCAATTAATTTTTTAAATTCTTATTTATTATTCATTTGCTACTCCAAATGTTTGAGTAAAAAAGCACATTTGGTGTTAAAAGATTTCAAAATAAAATCATTTTGCATCAAAGAGAAATCTCATCGTTGCGCTGCGAATGTCTGTGCATTTGTGAAAAACTTAAGAAACATTTACAGAAAAGTAGAATATTTATAATATTTAATATACGAAACAAAATCTTGCCTAAATTCCATTTCTCGAATCACGTTCACAAAAATCTAAATTCACACAGAGACATTGTGTAGTCATCGTGAACTCATCGTGAACGTGAATAATCTGCGACATTTCGAGAGGGAAAGATTCCCCCGAGTTATCCCTTTATTCAAATTCTTCCAGACAAAAAGATCCGAAGGAAAAAAAAAAAAAAGAAAAAAATCCCCTGAAACAAATCTCTACTCTATCTTCGCCTCTTCTCCCCCCCCCCTCTCTTTCCCTAAAGCGAGCCAGAAAACAACCGGGCGGCAATAAATCGGCCAAAAAGGGAAATCAAGAAGCTCCATCGCGTTCGTATGTATCCGAGGGGCGCAACGAGAGAAGGAAATGGCCGAGCGGCGTGGAAGATTTGCACACGCGGGCAATAAAATGGTATCGATCAGTGGATGAGAACAATGGAGGAGGCTGGCAAGAATTCAAAAGTTTGCCAAGCAAGTATCGTTCCGTTTTCCAGGAAGCTCGTCCGATGGAAGGGGTTTTCGACCTTATTCCACAGCCTCGTGGTTGCTGCCGGCTCGCGGACCAGCGGCCGCCTCTGTGTATCGACTAATGTCGGCGTATTGACTAATGACTGGCGCGCTGCTGCAAGTAGTACCACTCCGTGTCAGGACGGACACACTCGAGAGAGAGAGAGAGAGAGAGAGAGAAGCCGCGGCCGTATTTACGGCGCGCGTCCGCCGCCCAACACCAGGGGTTAAGGCGCATTTATGTAACACGTTGGCGAGAGGCTCCTTCGTCGTCGCGCGACCTACATTTCCTGGCCAATGTCTGGGGAAAAAGAAAGGGTCATGAACGTGCGAACGGAGCTGACGCGCGCGCGTTTGCGCGAATGTTTGCGGAAGGAAACAGGTGTATCTCATTTTATTACTATTTACACGTATCGTCTCGGATACTTGTTACGTCGCTCTTTGCACTTTTATGTTCGTTTGAAGAGTTCTTCAACGCGTACGCAAAGCGAAATGATGAAATAGTACTCTGGTGAATCTTTGGGTATTTACGGAGATTCTTGCTGGGTTATTCGTTTTAGATTATGATAACATTATCTGGAAATTTTGTGAAATTATAGTATCCACGCGGAAGACAGATGAAGAGCTTGGAACTTTCTTTCGTTGCCTCGGTAGTGAAAGATAGAATTTAATTCCAGAGATTTCATTTCCTTTAAATAACGTTTGTAGAAACCGCAGTAAATGATAATGAGAATGGCGAGGTGTTTCGGTAAACGGAATTTTTCCTGATTTTGTCCTGTATAAGTATTAAAAGATACTTGTTAAATCACTGAAATAAAAAGAGGGCAATTTGCAAACGTGAGAGACCAGTACCAAATGATAACTTAAAGGATATTAAACAAATACAACGGTATTTAATAAGCAATCTTCGTCGATAATCTCGTGACATCTTGCGTTTTATTTAAAAAAAAAAAAAATTGAATCGTAGAAGCACGTAAATATACGTAAATCCTCAAAAAGTTTCGAGGGGAACATCGCGACGAATCGATGCGTACCTAGGACGATTGGGATAAATGAATACAAAGCGTCGTATAACGAGTCGTACATCGAGTGAAATTTTGCGATATCTACGATCTCGCCGTTTATTATTGGAATATCATCTTACTATTCTATTGCGCTAGGACAATAATCGTTAATATTGTACCGTTATCGTCGAATTCGTATCACGACGTATCTAGTACACCCGTCATTGCGCTCGGACAACTAGAATCGCACCGTAGTCCACCGTGATTCGAGTTTCCCTGCGTCTCGACGGCAAGTTTCCAACGCATGCAGGATGAAAGCACGCGAAATTAAACGCTTCATTAACAACACGCGCAACTCGTCGGATCCTCGTTTAATTTTTTTTCTTTTTTTTTTTGTTTTCCCTTTGCTTCTCGTTTTCTTCTTTCGTTTCAACGAAAAGCGCTCGATGGACGTACGCGTGGAAAGATCGATGGTTAATCTAAACATTGGCGACAGATAAACAGGCAAGGCGTGAATAAAACGCATGCTTGCATCCTAACAACGGGGGTCTCTCCCTTACGAGTTGATTCATTGCTTTTGATTGCTTGCGCGCGATCGAGCATTTCAGCGATCAAACAGAACACTGCGTTTTAGGATCGGCGAATTCGCGGACGCGAGCCGCTTCTTCCGTTCTAGGTATTACAGATTACGATAATAATTCATCTCTCGCTTTTTCATATTTATTTTTTCCCCTTCTTCTCTATTATTATCATCGTCATTCTCGGATGTTTCATTTGCAGCGCTGAAATGACTCTCTTAAAGCACTCTCGACCCGTCGAAGCTGCAACTTCGAGATACTCTGTATTGTACTTTGCAACCTTTCGCGTAAACCTGTCTCGTGTGATAATCAAGACGCGACGATTACTCGAAAGGCAAGAAATATGCACATATATATATAGTTTCAAAAAACGATCGAACATGGAAAAAAAGCAGTACTCGATGAATCCTCGTGCGATCGACGAGTTTCTTCGCGTCTCACCGCCGGGTAAATTTCCCGGTGAAAAGTCGAAGATACTCTCGCGTCGACCGTCTTGGCGATTTAATCTGATATCTAACTCTTCTGTCGGTCAAAAAAACCTTGCCGGAACGGAAATGAAATATTCTCGAAGGTTGTCCTCGGTGTTGTCGTATTTATCACACGGGACAGCGCGGGTTTAGCATCGCGACGATCATCGATCGTAACCGCACAACCACATTACGACGCCGGACATCCGTGGCTGATCGATCAACCTTCCATTTTAACAACCACTTAAAATATGCAATAACAGCACGTCCGGTGGCGAGGTACGTTACAAAACTAGTACAAAACTAGCAGCTAGGTACAAAAATGTAATTAATCGTTAATAATGGAGGCCGCCCGGAAAACTGCCAGGGACCAATTTCGTGTTTTTCTTCTTCTTCTTCTTCTTCTTTTCATCCGATTATCCTCCCTTCCTTTCAGTTCGTCCATCTCTTGTTCGTCGTCGTTATTTTTATTTTAACGCGAGTTGCGTTTATTACGAGACAAGGAAAAGGGGGGAGAAAAAGAAAACAGAGACGAGGGAAAAAGAAAGTCGCAAAAGGGGAAAAAGCAACGCTTCGGATCTTCCTTCTCCTCCTTTCTTTTCTTCTGTTCTTGTTTTCCTTTTTTTCTTTTCCTTTTTTTTCTCAATGCAGGTGCCAGGTTACCTATATTTTTTTCTTCTCTCTCGCTCTCTCTTCTCCTTTTGTTTTTCCCAGTTCTATCACGGTTTATTTATTAATCCCGCCTCGTTCCCGTTTCCTTCGCTTCCCCTTGAGCGACTTTAAAGTATTTAGAATCTCGTTATCGCTGAGGAATTTAATACTGCTCGGTTTGGCGGTTTCGCGGGTGCACGCTGACGTGGGTGGCACGCCCGGGGCTTTTGACGGGGAACGCGCCCGGAAGCTGGTATTTCGACTGGGCTGTTCCCTTTTGATAAATGTTTTAAGCGACCGTCGCTTCGCTCCTTCGCCTCCTTTTGTGCGGCCTCGCCGGAATAATTGAATTCTGGTCGAGGAACGACCAGAACGATCGCTGAAAGCTTTTACGATTTAGAGAGGTGTTTGTTGTTTGAAATAATCGTTAGGTAGGACGTTTGATGCGCAAGCGTTTGCACAGTGCTGAAGTATTGTAGTTGTTTCAACGAATGATTTCTGCTTCGATTTAAAAAAGTTCACTTTTGTGTTCGAGTAATTCTGTCAGTGAAAAATTGGAGAAATTCATTTTGCATAATTATAGATAGCAAAAGTCCGGAAAAATAATTTTTCCGACGAATAATGTAATTTAAATACTTCTTCAAATAAAAGAAGTTTGAAAAACCTCTTTTACTTAATTTTTTATTTTATAGTGCAATTTCAATAGAATTTTTAAGATGCATATAATAATATAGAAACATCCAGCAAACAACATCAAACGTTCTCCAAGAGAACGAAACTGTGAAAAAGTTTAAAATTTCTTTTACCATTTTACGACTTTCTTTCGATGTCAGGAGTAAGAACACGATCACCATTCATCGAAAACACAATAAGTTCGTCTGATCGGGGATGAAAGATTCAGCCCGGGGCGAATTTCTGGTTGAACTCGGTCATCCTTGTGACAGCGTGCACCCGAGACGTTGCATCGTAAAAGTTTAAAGCTTGCAACGATAGATCTGGACGAAAGAACCGCGTCACACGCGATCTAATATGTACATGCACACACGAAGAGACATTCGGGGCAAAATCATAGCGTTATTTATTTATTTCCGTGTTTCTTTTGTTTATCGTTCGTTTCTCGTTTGCGTTCGTGCACCGCGACCAACCCCGGCTAAAAATCTCGCGAGAACATTACTCGCAGAAAACAAGAGAAGAGACGCTCTCGCTCTCGATGTAGAAAAGAAACAGAACGGAACAGACAGAACGATGGATGTTTTGTTTAATTGATTTTATTGGAATTATTAACAATACGACGGGTGACGGTACCCTCTTTCGCGATTATCTCTTTGAATTATACATTTAACCCTCTACTGGGGCCAGAGGTGGAATATCAGATATTCGTTGATTTCCTTTTTATTAGATACAATGTTTATTAGAAATACGTGCGATAAATATTTTTATACAAATAACGAATACGCTACATTCCGTATTAAACGCGTACTCCGCTTAAATGTCCCGTTTAATGCATTTCTAAATTTTGTACAAATACGCTTGGAAATCAGCAATCTGACAATAAAGAGAAATCAGCAAGAAGAAACGCTTTATATATTTATCTATAAATTAACCGAAGAACCAGAATCCTCGTAGACTCCACCTCGAGCTTCATTATATCCCGACAGGTACAGCAGAGGGTTAAACTGAAGTGCCACTATCGACATACCGAAATACAAATAAAAGATCAATCGTTTGATTGCATTGAGTTTGTCGTACTACGTCGTACCGCTTCTTGCTACTTCAATTTCGCGAATTATCCGAAACGAAGTCTGAACGAAGCGAGTTTCCTCGGAAAGTTTTTTTCGTTGTTGCAGTGCAAGAACTCGCCCATACCCGCTTCTCTGATCGTCAAACAGGCATGGACGCGTGTATCTCAGGATATGTATCTCGTCTCATTCTAAGATAAAACCAACAGCCTAGGATAAAAATCATCGGTGTTCTTCGAAACAGGGAACGTCGATACCGTGACTCGTCGAACTGGCAAATAACTCGCACGAGAACGTGCTATCACGTTCGGCACGGTAAACAATCACAACGACGGCACGCGCGTCGTGCATAACAATTATTAAAATTCGTCGAACGATCGACGATCAACAAATTGATTCGCATCGCGTGTCGCATTTTTTTTATTTATTCTGCTGCTTTTTAGCCGGGGCGCTGCATCGGGTTAGCTAACTGTCTCAACTACAACGCAGTCCAAAATTTCCTTTGATTCAGTTCTATTAATTAAGACGTCGTTAACACCAGCGACGAGAGCCGTCGAACTCGTACTCTCGTTACCTCAAGTCCGTTTCACAACCATCAGTATTTTTCACACGGTCGAGTAGTGACGCATAGTTGTTAATCCTGCCGTTATCCTCGAATTTTTGTATCACTTCCATCTTGCCCTCATTTCGGTAAACGAAAGGGAAGTTTGAAGGAAACTTTGACCGACAAACTTTTTTTTGTGCATTTTGTTCGAACGTGTTTATCGTCGTTACCAAAGAAAAAAAAAAAAGAAGGAAAAGGATCACTGGATCGAAAAAGAGACGAGCGGAAAAAAACGGTAGCAGGATTAATTTCGCAGCGTTGGCGGTGATAAATTACCGAGAGGACGTTTCGACGTCTCGCGTCTTAAATATCTTCGTTTTCAGAGCACCTCCGGGCACCTTAACCCTTTAATTTATAGCTTGGTATATCAAAATGGCACGATAAATTACCGTCGCGCATCTAATGGTATTCGTAGCCCCGAACGGGGCGTTCTCTCTTACGATTTATTTTATATCAGAAGAGCCTTACAAGTATAATAAAACACGAAGTCTAGAGTAAAAAATAGAGTAGAAGCTGAGACTTTCTAGACATCGATTTGCGTATTGGATTTCTTTCTTTTAAAAGGGTTTTGTTTTTTTTTTTTCTTAACGTTCGCCATTCAAAGAAATCTCAGGATCTTTGCCCACTTGCTTGCGCGTGAGCATCGCTTTTTTTCGAGCGTTAGCGGGAACAACATTTTTGCTGTGCTTCATTCTCTCTCTCTCTCTCTCTCTCTCTCTCTCTCTTCTTCCTTTCCCTCTTCTTCCCTTTTCAATAATTCATAACGTTTCGTCAATTTTGCCAAATTTAGACAGTAGTAATTCATTTCTCTCCTCTTTCGTAATTTTCTGTGAAATATAAATGATTTATGATAACATTCAAGACACGTCTGTCGAGTAATTACTGGATCACTTTTGAAAATTAAATAAGAAACAAATCACGCCGAAAGTAATACAGTCGGCCAATGCTATGTCTGCTTCTGAGAACGTTCCTGAACCTTGAGGACAACATACGTGCTTACAAATCGATGGAACAGTCCATAACTTTCAAGTGACACATTTGAAAGCGTGTTAAATTTTTAATAACGATTCGTTAAATTATTCCTTCACGTTCTATTGATTCCAAGATTCCATCCTCTTTTCAGTTTCATTATTAATTCACTATCAAAGTTATTAAAAAGTATTTCGTTTCGAAAGCTTACAATTTTGATATCTTCTTACTTTGCAAACATTTCGATTCAGCAATATCCTTGTTATCCTTCTTTAAATTATTCCCTTTGCAATTACTAATTTTAAGACATTGTTCATTGAAATATATTCGTTTGGCATACGAAGTAAATTATTACATATATGACTGAAAGATGCTAAACGATACGTAGCTCCAACAATTAAACAAACTAGCTAAAGAATTTTAGCAATAACGAAACAACGATAGGCAGAAAACATTTTTTCAACAGACGATTCTCATTTCTCAATTATTCGTACAAACTGTGATACTCTGCCCAACTAACGAAACGTTTAATTACACGCGTCTTCGCGCCAATTGCGTGTAGCACACGCGCATGCGTCGTCGATGGGTAAATATCACCGTGACGGAAACGAGAAGTTTCGCTATATAAACGGTGCAACACTCGTACTCGAATAACGAAGTTTATTCGCTGCAGAAACGACTAGGTTTATAAATGAACAGCGCGTTTTATTAACAACCCGGTTGCTTTCTCTCTCTACCAACGGAGAACGATCTTCGTCCAAGCTTTTTGCCCGTTTGATTCGCCCGGTTGCCGATCGAGCCTGAATCGTAAACTGGGGCGAGTTTCAAATTAGATTCGCGTTCTACCGGCAGATTTATGAAATAACTCGGAGTTTAATAGTTTAACGACGCGAGATTCATCGTTCAACGAACGAAGTCGCTTCTTTTTCGACCGTGCTCTTTCGCAGCTTCTTCTACGTTCATTCAATTAATCCGACGCTTTTATTGCGCTTTCGTCCGTGATCACGATCCCGTAACGCAGACGTGAAAGTTTGATTACAATTTTAATTGGAAATCTGCGAGTTCGCGTGCGACGGGCTAGCTTTCAGTTTCACGCTCTACAATCGAGTTTTTGTCCTCGGCCAGTCCTTTATTCTCAGAAGCAGATCTAGAATCCTTTCTGATTCGTTTTTTTTTTCTCAACTAGAAGAAGCATCGTTTAAAATTACATTTGGAAATGTTAGTTGCAGCTGTGAGAATTGAGCAGAGAGAAATTTTCTGTCTGTCTTCGAGCAGAAAGATACACCGGAATGAAAGAAAGATTTTTCTAGGAATGTTTAGTGATAGTACTGAAATAAGTAATCGCGAAGATTACTTGAAAAGTTGCTGCAAAAATGAGTACAGGCTATCCTGAAAGTTTGCGCAAGTTTGCTTGTGTTTGAATTGAGAAACCTCACTTTAGAATGAGGTTTGCGCTTCTTAAATCTATATCTAAAGAAAAAACAGAAGAACATCAAATATTTACCTGAGAAATCTCTGCAAGAAAAACTGTTATCAAAGAGATTTGACGTACCTCTTGAATTTATATTCCTTGAACAAAGAAACCAACCTCGCATAACACGGCAAAGTTAGTCGAAAGTTTGTCAAACAAAATCAATCGTTCTCAACAGAATTATCTTTTCCCAAAATGAAACACTCGAAACCACAGAAACTTTCAAGACCTCCCGTCTAATATAATAATAACATTCAACGATCATATCCTAAAGAATAAATTCGCGAAAGGGGAGAAAATGAAGCGTATCGCTGAAAGTTCGATTTAAAAACCGGAAAGAAGGAAACAGAGAGAGAGAGAGAGAGAGAGAGAGAGAGAGAGAGAGAGAGAGAGAGAGAGAGAGAGAGAGAGAGAGAGAGAGAGAGAGAGAGAGAGAGAGAGAGAGAGAGAGAGTGGAAGGGAAGCCGATCGCGTGGCCGAGTAAAGGAGGAAGCGCGTTAAAAAAAGCGTGTAGCCATCGCGATCGAGAGCTCCCGTCCGCGAGTCGTTCGTTTTCACATGGGCGTTCTACGGGCGCGCAGATCGACGCGGCGTCGCATTCGTAGAGGCATCTCCGTTAATTGACCTAGTGTTCTCTTGTATCTTGTGTGTTCGCCTGGCGTTAAATCATCCACGATCATCCTTTACGATCCCCGTGTTTTTTTTTTTTTTTTTTTTTTTTCGATCGACGGGTTGTTCCGCGGATCGCGCGACATCGAGCGAACTTACACGTCGTCGTAAGACCGCGACTCGCTTTGTAAGATACTTGTGTGTTTTTTGAGCGTGAGCTTACCACGTAGATATAGGCAACGATATATAGTTTTGTTATCTAGGGATGGGTCACTCCTCGATAGTCCAGGAATGTTTCGAGTTTCGAAACTCTGCACGTCTTTCGTGATACGGAGCTGTCGAAACTGTCTTCAGGTGATAAAAAGTACGAACGAACAAAGTAAGGAACTCGCTTCTTTTCGTCGCGCCACTGGGAGATAAATTCGATAAATTCGATCGAGAGAAAAGAAGCGGAACTGATACAAGAACAGATAAACTCTCGGATAAATTCAGATCCAGAAAGTGTTCCAGATGCGAGTAGTATTTTTGTTTGTACTTTGACTTCAGTTCGTACTTCGAAACAAGATTATGCGAAATAATAAGAAATAAAAAGTTCCGTGAGTTTCGAGAATTCGGAGATCAGGCCCATCCCTGCGGGTCGTCTCTCTTTGGGAACGCTGTTGCGAAACGACGGAGAGTAGAGGAACGCGCGAGAGAGGCTCTCCGCGTTTCGCCGACTTTCGAACAGCGTGCCACAGCTCCAGAAGGAAAGAAAGCGGAAAACAGGAGATGAACAGAGCGTCTCCGATTGTAATTGATCCGCGGACTGCGGCAGATCAGCGTCGAGCGGATCGTCGCGAGAACGCGCAGGGGGTCGACGATTCGCTCGCGATGACCGTGTCCCTCGTTTCCCGAGGAATCTTCGCGGCCCCACCAGACTGAGTCCTCGATTCTTTCTTTCGATCGTGCACCACGCTCGTTCCCACGTTTCCGTCGATAACGCGGACTCTTTTAATAGCAGACGCGTGATCGTGTATATCGGTATATCAGTGCCAGTGTATATCGGTGTATGTATATACGTACAATCGATTATAGTTAAATTGAAGTCGTATGGAAAAAGGAATAGTTTGACAGTTTCGCGCGATTTCTTCATCGACGATCCGAGTCTCTTTAGATCTGTACACTTTTATTCCCTTAATTTTCTCGATTTCTTTTTCTCGAATCGCCTCTCGATTCGATACCTAATTGCACCCGGTGAGGTTTGACGGTTTCGAATAGACTCGAAAACTGACAGAGCGATACCCGATTTAGGGGAGAAAAAAAATGTTACAGTTAGTCTCCGAAGTTTATTATCGAGCGGTTCGTTCGATCGCTCGTTTATCTTACGTAAGATACTTGCTACACTTTAGCCGATCGATCGATCGTTCGCTCGGCTGGAAATAATTCGTCCACCGTCCGCGCGAAGACAGAAACGGAAACTAGCAATCGTGATCGACGCGCGTCCGCGCGATACGGCGAATCGATAGACGGACGAAGATCTCGATGATCGTTCCTGAAAGAAAGCCAATCGAGTAGAAATGATTCTTCTCTGTTCGAAGTGGGAAAGAAGTTTGGCGGGTTCGTTGATTAAAAGTCATTCTGTCTTGCGGAAGATTTCTTTTTACCTCGCGTGTTGACCTCGCTCGATCTGATCGTGTTTCTGATCGGTCGGACTGGTGAGTGGGTAGCGCCTTTCGGAACAAAGAATTTCAGTCTCAGCGATCGAAGAGGACTCCGTGAGAAATCTTACGGCGGATTGCAAGGAACGACCTCGAATGCCGAGAATGAGTGAAAAGCGATGCTCTAGGAATGGGGCGCGTGTTGTAGAACGCTCGTAGCGCGCGTAAGGAAAAAAAAAAAAGCGTTTCCCCTCCTGTTCTCGTAGGCGTTTTTTGGCGTTTTTCTTTTTTTTCCTCCCTTTTTTTTTTTAATCGTCGTCGTCGAGGCCGAGCAGCTCCGGCGGAAGTCGCCTGTGCCGGCAGCACAACGTTAGACAGAGCACACGAACCGCCAGGCGAAATTGCGGGCTCAGGGTCCCGAGGACCACCGCTTTCCAGAAACTGTTCGTCACCCCCAGCCACACTACCGCGAAATGGAGAAACGGTACCTGCAACGTGAATCATTGAAATCTGTGAATTATTCGAGCGACTTGAAATATCAAGATACGCAAAGGTATAGGCTTTTACAACATCGACAGTGTTACACGAGACCATGGAATATTATTATTTGATGGCAGACACAGTATTAGCGAGTATTATATATTATCGAGGAATTTATCTAATTGTCGCTCTTGTCAATCGTAATTTTTATCTTTTAAGAATATGTTGTTCTATTCGTACCCCGCTAACCACCTTTCAACTAACGTTTATGTGGTTTTTTTCCCTTAAAAAGTAAAAGTATGTAATGTTTCTTTCATTTCATTTTATTTTAAATAACATTCGTCACGAGCACGTTTGCTGCTTCTTTTCTTAAATCGCTCCAATAACGAAGAATCAAAGTAAAATAAGTAAAATCAGCGTGACGTATTGCAAAACCGTGTTAACGACTTCTCGGAACCTTGATTAAAGCAGAAAATATTGCCCTTTGCGCACCTTTTAACCGACACGCGGGAAGAAAATATAAAAAAACGTACCGGGTGAAAGAGACCAATGTACATACATAAAAAGAGAAGTATATCGATGATATAACACACGAGCTTTTCATTCCGCGTAAAAGCTGTAATTCTCGAAACATTTCGAACGACACGAACACGTCCCGTGTCGACACACATCGAGACTGACCTTTCCCCTATACATATACACGTGTATGTATTCCAACAGCATTCGTGCGACAAAGGACGAGCGACGTTTAAATTACCTGCGGCGGTCCGTTAACGACAGCGTATATCCGGAGACCGGCATACGGTGCCCAGGACACCCAGAAAGCCATCACCAGGACAAAGGATACGATATGACTCGGATTGCTCAGGTTTTCCGAGAGCGCGGTCGCGTATTCCTTGTCGTGTATCAGCACGCCGGATTTTAGCCGCCTCATCATCGTGAAGATGTAGCTGTAGGTATAGACGATGGTGATGACCGACGGCCCTAGCACGAGGATCGACAGTGTGATGGTGTAAGCAGCCATGTTCCCCCAGTCGAGCATGCAGATGAACGCCTCCCGGTCGAAAATCGGCTTTTGGAAACCTAGGAGGGGCGGGCAGCACATCATCGCCACGCTGATCCACGTGAAGACCATCCAGCACTGGCATCGGGTTTTCGTCTGCACGGTCTCGTAACGCAATGGTTTCCTGCGAAAACAAATTGCCTCGTCAGTCGAAGTTTGCACCGGGAGAGGTTAGTTGAAATTAAAACATTTAAAACTACCGATTTATACGAAGCATAATAATTTCTATTCGAAGACGTTGGAATAAGAAAATGGAAAACCTTTATGATTCGATTACGCAAGCTTGTAGTTTATATATTTTACGAATAATTTAAATCTTTTTAAATTTTTCAAATCTTTGAAAACACACTGTTTTCTATGTACAAAAGTTCCAACAGAAATTATCGCCATTTTGATCATTTTGGTAGTTCTAGCGTTAAGAGTAGAGTCTGAAACATTTTTACCTTTGGTACACATGTAGTTTGTGTAAAGTACAGTCCATTAGTGTTACATATGTATTTATAAGAAAAATCTGTTAAAGTTATTTATCAGAGATATATTATAATGCCTATATTTATTCGATTTTAAAGTTTGCTGAGAAACTTTTTTTAACAGAATGGATAAAATAGAGTAATTAATTGGATAAATCAAACAAAGTAATAATTTAATAATGTCAATCCACTGGTGACGGAAGGAAAAAGATACACATAGATGAGAGAAAAGATTGAACTGTATTATTATTCACAAATGACGAGATTTGACGTTGTAACGCAACACTTAATTTCACCAGATTTCAAACAAAGTTCCAAAGCGTAGTACTTATGAACAAAGAAGTGTGGATAGAAGAGTTGAAGGTTGAAATTGAATTTATGATAGTGAAACGAAGAGTCGAGGATATAGAATTTGTGTTCTAATAAATAACGTAGATCGTTCTTAAGTCGAAAGTTTGTTGAAGGTTGTCTAGATTTTAGTTTACCTACAATCTTGACATCGGTTATTACTCCACTTTAGGTCTATATTTGATTAATAGATCCAACTTGTTAAACTACATTGTTTTATTACGATATGATATTATTTCATTTCCTTCGTTTATACAGACGCTTTGAGCTATATATATATTTATATGTACGCAAAACTCCAATCATATGCCTAACATATTCTACATATTCTTGAATATTAGGCGAGTGTTAAAAAGTTATCTATTCGATGTTCGAAGAGTAATGATAAAAAATAAATTTTTAAATTTTATAAACTTTTAGATTTTTTTTAGAATCACTTTTAAATTTTATCAGTTGATATCCCAAAGTGAAAAAAAAAAAAGATTTTACAACGTTTTGAGACGTACCTGATGGCCAAGTACCGATCCACAGAGATCCACATGAAGGTGTAGACGGATACCGCCCAGAGAGTAACCTCCAAATAGCCAACGAGACGACACACGACGTCCCCGTAGACCCATTTTCGTGCGTACGCTGGATACACCGAGAGCGGAACCACCAGCAGACCACAAAGAAGGTCCGCCGACGCGAGAGACAGCAAGTAGTAGTTTATCACCTCGGAGGGACCTATGCGGTGTGATTCTCATTTGTATTTACCTCGGGTGTGAATCACCGGACGTTCGGTTTTTCAGCCAAGATAGAATTATTTTGCTTTCTCAACGGTTCGAATTAAAGGGAATGCGCGAGGATAAAGGAAGTGCGAGCTATCGCAACGACGATTCTGGAATAATAATTTCGTTTCGTTCAAATTCTGTCTAAAATTTAGTCGAGTATACGCAAAGATTCGTTAAATTTTTAATTAAATCGTTAAGTTCGTTAATCGTTGTTTTGATAAAACGCTTTGTACAAAATCTAGTCAGTCTCGTAGATATTCGACACATGCTACCTTTTTGTATAAATAAAAATCTTTTGTCAATGTGGATTCAAGAATTTTTGATACTTTGTTCGAAGTATTTGATACCGCACATTTGTGTAAAACTTCTTTATAATGCGTGGATGTTGTATTATTTATGTAACAAGCAAATATTTATGTAAATTCATATTTTCATAATTAATAATTTCAAGAAGTGTCAAATTAATATAAATCTCAAGACTAAAATTTTTCCTTTAAACTTGGCGTTTCATTTTTCATCCCCTGTCTCCGTTGTTTTTTCAATGAAAGAAATATTCAGTCCGTTAAAACGTTAAAATAGCGTACAGGTTAAATATCCTATGATATTCAAAATAGTCCGATGAAAACAAAATCATTTCACCAGAAACATTTGCACAATTTATCTTAGTAGTTACGATACAGAAAGATACAAAAATAAATCCGAGGCTCGCGTCGTTTAACAAATTTTAAGTAAATAAACCTCACAAAGAAATCCGCCTGAAAACCGAGATAAAACTTGTTAAAGCACTCACCACGGAAATTAAGGTAGGTAGCGATGATGAGGAGATTCGATAGGATGATGGCGACACCGACCACGAAGATGAGGCCCGCCTGCATGAGAGCCTCCAGCGAGGGCTCCTCCATGCCGCCACCCTTTCGAGCTGCATCCCCCCACCCGCCCTTAGGTGCTGTTACCCGTCACCCCCCCTCCCAGCCCCTTTGTCAACAGCCACTAAACACAGCCAGGTGCTAGGCCCTCCTGGGTAGCTGGGGCACCTGGTTCCCTTTCCGCCGCTTCCTCTGTCCTTCCGCTTTCCTTCGCTTCGCCTCGAGAGACCTGCTCTGCCGGGGGCTCGTCAATCCTCCCTCACCAGAAACGACAAACCTTTCTCCCCCGAGATCTTTACGCGAACGTACACTCTCTAACGACCACGTCGCTTCGACGATCTTGATGGACGATCGATCTAGCTACGTTGCTGCAAGCAGAGAGTAGAAATCGAGCTGACGTCTCGTTTGACTTTCGTTTCTTTTTTTTTTTTGCATGAGGTGCTGTTTCAGGTCTTGATGACTGCGAGAACGATGACGATGACACGGTGACGTGACGTCGGTGAAGAAGTGACCGATGCGAACGATCTGACGGGGGATGAACGACCAGCTGAAGAGTGAAGCAGCTTTGATTCGCGGGATCTGCCGTATTTGATTTTCTGCGAGATCGAGATTGAAGACACTCGTTGTTCCGTCCTTTGCGTTTTTTACATTTTGAAAAGTACGATTTAGGTGCGACTTAGGTGCGAAGCGATTCAGGGCAGTGCAGAGTTGTGAATCGAAGAGAAGTGATTGGTATTGGTCAGAAGCTTGCCCCTTAAGTGGATCGTTGAGACCGCTGCGGTCTCGTTTAATTTCAAATTGAGAATTATATCGACACGTTGACACAGCTTTTATCGTTATTAGTAAATTCATGCGATTCGTTATTATCTCTAATACTGTATAGAAAAATTTCTTTCTGTTTTTCAATTTGATATAAATTCCAAGTATTAAACTAAAAATTGTAAGTCCACTGAAGGATTAAACAAAGAAAACGGAAATGAAAGTGAATATGATGGTTTTTTCAAGTAGTACAATTCGCTGGAGTCATATTGAATTTGATAATTATAAAAAAATAAAAATCGAATGCTCTCGTATTTGACCTTCTGGAAATTGAGACACATATTTTTTTTTTTTTTTGATACTTTGTATTCAACAATGCGATTCGATTAGGTGTAAAATGGAGAATGTAACAAGAAGTTACCAGTGCTGATTAGAAGCCTCAAAAAAAAAAAGAGAAAGAAAAGAGAGGAGTGAATATTTACGAAGTGGAAGTGGTTCTTTGAAGTAATACAATTCGCCGAAGTGAAATCGAAATCAGATATTGGATTTAATAATCGAATGCATAAGAAAGCGTGGCGTGCTAGAGACTTTCAATTCGTTCCGAGTGTAACGTAATCAAGACACTCTGGTAATCAGCACATTCAGAAAATTGAAGAAAGATTTAACGGATAAGTGAGTTCAATAAACGACGACAAAAACATCTCCGATGAAATCTCATCCATATTCCAACGACCCACTGATAAATATTAGTCCATCGAGAACCAAACAATAACTCATCGATGTTTTTAAATTTTGTAAAATTATAAACTCTTGGTGAAAAGTTAAATAAAGATTAAAAAAATAGGGTAAATCGATTAGAAGGAATTGCAACATTCGACCAATCTCCCCGATTTTTCACAGAAATCTTACAGATGCATTTTCGGAGATTTGAATAACTTTCCACATCGAATGACGTATCGGACAAAAGCTCGTGATCTCCGTTGCATTGTAAACTCGCGCTATCGTTTCTCCGACGCAAGATAGGTTAATAAAAGAGTCCTTCGCTGAAAGAATGGCGAGAAACTCAACTATAAATGCAACCAATAAAAACCTTGTACAACCTCCTCGGCGTTTACTACCCTTTCGCAGTCACATCGTCATCGTCGTTGATATAACGAACGTCGACTATCGACACCGCGTTTTATACACCGGAAAATTTCACTCGAGATCACGTCTTCCACGCGCGGACACGAGGATCGCGGTTTCTAAGCGTAGTGTCGGCTTACATATTTGGGAGGCGGGGCGGTGGAATTGAATCCCCTCGAGGGGGGTAGATCGCTTGGATAACGATGGCGCGCAGCAGCAAGGGTAAAAAGAGGCGCAACCCCGGCGTCGATAGTCGTTCCTTTTTCATACACGTTCTTCCGAGGGCCACGTAGCCCAGGTGAAACTCGCACGGCCGGTATACGCGTCCTCCCTCTAGCTATCGACCGCCATTCATAATTCAGCCGAGTTGATCCTGAATGGAGGGCCGTATTACGAAGCGTCGCGCACACGCTGGCTACCTCGTCGCCGAATTAAAGCGGAGCTTCTATATATTTTATTCCGGCCGACACTTCGGGCCGGCAACGCGGAAACACAAAGCGGAACCGGGCCGAGAATCGGCGAAAGAATGACTGATTGTTGCCAACCAGTCAAGTAGATGGAGATTCGAGAAGAGTTCATTGTTGCACTCCGCGCGCTGTTTGTCCGAGCAAACTGGAGAAGTTTTAATTTCGCTTTTGACTGTCGTCGTCGCGCGACTTGCGGGAACGAGTGTTTAACGTTGGAAGGAAGTCGCTTGTTTTCAACGGCGTATATTTTCAAACGGGACGCGTATGTTTGAATGCAAGTTCGGGCTAGTTTGGAAATGTATGTTGGCGCGCGGCTGGTTGGAACTTCCATTGTCTGCCGGGTATTGTTTTAACGATATTTATGATTTTGCGGGAAGTTGCGCGACGGTTGTTTAGAAGATTGATGGTTAATACGAAACGCGGTGGAAGTATGCGCAGTTCAAATCTTGAAAGCCAAAGACCTAACATCAACTATCAGACGTCTTCTTTTGATTCGTTTGATATTAATCACATGTATGAAACATTGAACTAGACAAAACAAGAATGCCTAGAATAAACTACACACTAATATTTTTGTAACAAATAATACCAGCCTATTTTATTAAGTATATACACGTTAAATATTTCGATCATTTTGTTTGCACGTAAAGTCGAAACAACTATATATAACACTGACGTGTTATAATACAAGTTCTAATATGTTTTAATCAAGTAACGAATTTTACGATATTCTGTTACAAAGACTGAAGAAAGAAAACTTCGTGTCGCTGCATCACGAGAGATTCTCGGTAAATAAATGACATAAATAGACCAAGCACTTCCTAATCTCCGTTTAAACAGCGTTAAGAAGGCAAATATTACGTAGGATGATCCCCACAAGAGCTCACAATAGGGCTCACCTCAAGATAAACGTCATTAAATGACTCTCGATACCGCAAGCTTCGCGGGATCCTCCAGATGTACCAGCCGTAACGAGCACACTCTCGTCGTCGATTAAAACCGCGTTCAAGCACGCTCCATAGAAAATCGTCGTACCCGCGATTTTCGATCCAAAGGCGAACATCGTTAAAGCAACATTTCACCGTTAACGCGACGACGATCACCTTGTAAACCACGAACGTCTATAGACAGAAGGGAATCCAATCGCGAAGACGCCTCCTCGACAAGACAATCACCCCCTCAGCGCATCGTTCTGGAACGGTTCCTCGGCCAAGTCAATCAAATCGACGCTAAAGCCAACGTTTAGCGTCGCATAACGTTTCACAGTGTTCGCGCAAAATGGCTGTTCGAACTCGCGAAAATAAAAATTCGATACTTTGCGTAGAAGAGTTACAGATTTAAGGTGAAGAGTGACAAGTGAAAGTTTGTCGTTTTATCGCGACAAAAATATTTGGAAACTTATGAAAAATTGATATTGCGAGTAAATAATGTATACTACACCTCACAGACGTAATATTTTTCAAATTATCGTCAAAATGAAAAATCCTGAATTTTCATCAACCTTGATTATGATTCAATCCAAATCTCACTTCACACTTGGTCAATTTTTAATCAATCGACCTTGCACGAAAACGGAGGACGGCAGTTCTTCTCTTCGAGGGAACAAAGTATTTTTCCGATAGAAAAGAATACACGGTAAGGCGGATCCGATCAATTACGGGACGACATGTTCCAAGACTGAACGTAGATAAAAAGGCAGTAGAATGTGTTCAACTGTAGAAATAGAAAACGTAACAATAAAAAGCAGTAGAACAAATAGATTGGTTCGCTTCGATGAAAGTGTTGCGATAGTTCCGCTTACGGGACGTCCGATTATCGCGCTTTTTATCGGATTAGCTTTCAACGGAAACGGGATGATCTACAATTAACCCTGAAAATGATGAAAATCGGTCCTATTTTTTTTTTCTTTGCAAAATGACAGTCTTCTCTATCTGGAGAGAGAGAGAGAGCTGCGACGAAACATCACGTTCGAACCGCGACGAGTATGTTTGGCGAGAGATGGACCTGGAGATACAGAGATATCTGCGCTTGACGCGCGACATTCGACGACGGTCAAGTCTGTTACATAAAAATGCAGGGCTCAACGAAGCCCCCCAGTCTCGTGGCGTTCGGATTTAGAAATTACGCTCGTCTGCTCTTTTCTGTCGTTTCCCCCCGTTGCCTTGTAACTGTCTTATCGTCGGCGGTCTTCGACGGCCACGTAACGCGACCACGAAACAGTCTTTGTCTTTTCTCCCGTTCCCAAAGCGAATCCCTGCGATAACAGTTAATCGTGAACGGGCAATGATGAAATCGGAATTTTGTTCAGCCGTCTCGAAGAGTAAACGCCAGAAATATCTGCTGTGTATAGAAGTTGTTTTCAAACTACACAGCGCTAGTCAAAAATTCAATAAACGCGTTCGATTTCAGCTCGAAATAGAAAGGGAGAAACCGAAAACCCATTTTGGAAAATTTCATCCGACAGTTCGAACGTGTCCGAACGATTCGAAACGATACACGAACGATATACGAACGCGGGTACGTTGTAAATCGGATAAAGTGGAAATTCTAGACAGCAGCGGAGAAGGTTATTTCGCAGCGAATTTCCCCCGTTCTCGAGGGATTTAAATTTGAAAAACTCGTCGAGCACGCTTGTCACGAAGCCCGAGCTGCAGCGAGAGAATAGTATTCTTTTAACTGAGAATGGTGAAGAAAGTGTACCCAATTAAGGGAGAAAACGGTCGGGACGTTTCAAGGGTTGCAAACTCTTCGGACCGACGTCGGACGGAAGTTCGCGCAAGCCTGTCTTCAAATTCTATAAATACGCGCTCGGCACGTAAAAATAGACGCGATGTATATATATATATATATATATATATTTTTTTTTAACAACTCGCGAAATGAATGGAAAAGCGGAGAGAGGTCGGTCCTTCAGCGAGATTCTTTAAACGATATCTTGACCGAGTGCACGCGCACTCGAGTATAAATCGCGCGATGAACAAAGTGCTGAATTTAAACGAAGAAAAGGAAAAGGAAGAGAACAACAATTAGTTGTGAAAAATTTCCACGCCGGTGTTTTCGTCATTTACCGCACAGACGATGTTAGAATGATCGAACGTCGTCGGATCGACGATTAAAAACGCATCACGTAGGCTTTCGCGTGCATTCGCGATTCTTCCGACGGATTGATTGCGTTAGAATATTTTCCTGATTACAAAATCCTTGCGAAGGCCTTCCTGAAAAACGTTGATTACCAACGTTGGTTTTTTTCAAAGACGGCGTCAGACCTCCAGTTTGCTGATAGAGCACGGTACACAGAAGCGAACTGAAAGAAGCACGTACAAAGAAATTTCTTTGCCTTCTTTAGATTTTTTTTCGGGACTAACGAGAATCTCAGTGTAAATGGCACGGGAGAAAAAAAGACGGGCGAAAGTCAGCGGACAACTTGCCAAATAGAAAGTTGCCATTTCCCTGCGGGAGGAGAAGAAGACTTTGGCACGTTAAAAATATATACGCGCGATATATAAATTTCTTGCTTCTTCGTTGTTAGAAATATAGAAAACTATTCCGTTTGAACTTGATGTCTCGGTTCGATACGAATAGATCTACGCATAGATTTAAAGGGACGAGTTTGCCATTTTTTAACGAACCGTGCGAGAATATCTGAAATTTTTATCTTGTTGCGATATTTATTTTTGCACTTTACGAGTGTTTTTTTCAGAATTGTGTTTCGCTTGTCTCGTTAAGAAAGAATCGATCATAATTCACTCGTCATTTTGAGCGAATCGTGCAATTATATTACAATTTGGAATAAAAAGTGCAAGTATTCCCACGTTCGGCATATCGTTCAACTCTCCAGGCACCACTTTATTTTTATCTAGACAACACTCGTTTTTAATATCACTATGTTTAAAGTAATTTCACTGGATATTCGCATCGATTACGACAAAGTAACGCGTTCCGGATGATTTCACTGGCCGCACCTCGCACACGGCGAAGTCGGTTTGCAATTTTCCCTAATCACGTCGCAATTCACGAGCGACGTTTTCATTAAAGAACCCGAGAAAATTACGCCGAGTTGAATTTTCATTTACGAGCGACGAGGATATCGACCAAACGAAAAGTGGTGTCATTTACGAGAAAACATTTTTACTACCTACTTGACGGTAGGTAGTAAACCTATTTCTATCTATTTCACCTAAATGTATATGTAGCTGTATGTTTGGAAAGTTTCCATTTTTTTATGCACCGCGAACATTGACAAATAGTTACGATCTGACGTTTAGAGAATATATATTTTAATACGCGAATACGTACAAAGTTTTTGAAAACTTTTTCATTTTTCTCTTACGTACCGTGCAAGAAAATGAAGAAAGCAACGAAAGTGATGAAAGAAAATAAAAATGAAATAACAATTCGTCCGACGTTTCTTTATCATTTCGACGTTTGAAAATTACATTTATCGCGTTCAAAGAGGTTGCAAGTTACTGTAACTGGATTTATGAAGGCAAATGCATCCAACAATTTTACGTTAACTCGCGGGGAAAATAGAATGCAATCAATTCTCGCGGCGATTTCGATCAGGTCGCGGAAATCATTCCCGTGCACGCGCTGCCCGAAAGCGAATTAATCCACGTGGCTGACTTTATTAAACCTTTAAATCACGTTACGGCTCGGGCTAGCGTCCCGCTTTCTGAATTTCGCCCTATATAGCAAAAAGTTATTACGCCCTCCGTCGGCCGGGCTCTTGCACGGTGCTTCAATTAATGAGAAAAGTTTCTGGGCCCAAGGGGATTCGGTTCGCCCGTCGATATTCTTTGCTCCCGTGAACGCCGGCTTCAACCAGTGCATAATCGAGTGTCTGGGCCCTAGCCAACGACAAAAACGACACCGGTCGTTTTCTTTCCGTCGGGCGAAGGCGTCGGTGGAAAACAGAAACGAGAGAAACGGATAGAAATGAAAAGAAAGGGAACGCAAAACTAGCGACTAGAAGAAACGTATGCCGAGTTGAATATATCGATTCATATTTGGTATAATTGTGATTTATTTCGATTCTTTGATTGGACATTAATAAAACGACAAGTAATTATATAAGGACGTTTCGATATTTTATGTTTGATTTTTGATAGAATGTGTTTAAATTAGCAAAAAAATTAAGAATGGATTGAACAATAGTGATTTTTATTGTCATATCTTTGCCTTAAGTTTTCTGGTCTACTGAATTGATAAAAAGTACATTACCACGTGTTTCAAATTTAAATCAAATATTAAATTAAACCACTTTCAACCCATGTTGCAAACAACTTTTTAAAAAATCAGAAAATAATTGAAATTAGTTTGTGTTTTGTTGATCTCTAAACTAGTAAATAAGAAAGAAAATAAGTAAAAACGAAAGAGAAGCAAATTCTTTCGAAATAAGTCTACTTAAACGATCGCCCAAATGTTCCCATCCAAAGACGCGTTTGATCGCCGACGGTGCGAACGTTTCAACACCTTCGACGCGACGTCGAACACGACACATCACCGCAACGTCGTTCTTTTCTTCTTTTTTTTTTGTCCAGTCGGTCGATTATTTAATTTCCAATTGAATGCTCGTTCGCCGCGCTCGAGCAACGTTCGGTCCATCGGTTATCGTTCGTACGCGGGCTCGTTTCACGACAGGTTTCAACAGGGGAAAACGAGGAGGGGGAACGAGGTGAAAAAAAAAATAAGCAGGCGAGAGAGACGAAAATGGGAAGGGAGAAACGGGTCGGTGGCTTATTTCCGGTGGTATGCTCTTCAATTATCATCGGAGCAGGAGGAAGGAAGCTGGATGCACGTTCGGTCTGAAGCTGACGTTGACGGTGGCTTCTCTCCGTGTAACCAGCGTCGTGTTACACCGCGATATAACCACGGTACACGGTACACGGATACGTATATAACGAGAGAGATGGCCTGCCTTGTTTAGTTAACCGAATATTTGCCCAATGATGCGCATGTCGTGATAAGCTGACGGGCGCACACAGACAGACAGACAGGCCACCGAGTCAACGTACATCCGGCGTCGGTGTACGTGTATCCATGTATTTTCCGCACTCTCCTCGCCTCGTGACATCAATTTTCGTACGGCCGTGTGCGTGCACGCCCGTGTACGGAGGCTTGCCATTCGCGTGTGTGCGAGTGTATGTCAAAGAAAGCCGAACGTGGGCCACACTGTGAAAAGGGGGATGAAAGGGTTGGGAGTTGGAGAAAGAAGAGGAAGCTGAGGAGGCTGAGAGAGATGGGGAAAAATAAAATGGGAAGACCGAGGGATGGATGGAGCGAGGAAACAGGTTGGAGAGAAAGAGAAAGAGAGAGAGAGAGAGAGAGAGAGAGAGAGAGACGCGAAGAGAAAAGCGAGCGAGAAACGAGGATGAAAGAGCAACAACGAGAAGGAACGTCAAAAGGGAGCACCACGCATTGTGCTCGTGGGATCCCTCCCTCTCGGAGATATTCATTCACGTTTGATTACAGATGAGAGAACGATCTCATTGCGTTCGACTCGTTTTCTTCTTCCGTCGATCGGAACGATAGAACGGAATCGGGGGGAGGGGGGAAAAACCCGACGGAGACGAGGCGCAGGTCGTTAAATGCAAATTAAGAGACTTAACCTTCTCTCCGAGTTCCCGCCGTTCGATGCCCAGAGACACCTGGAGCTTTCACCTGGTGTTTTCAGGAAACGCGGCGCGACGAAAGCTTTCGAATCGGCGTCGTTGATGAAGAACGAGGCTACCTGTGCCAGCGTAGACACAGGGTGAACAATCGGAGCGAAGAAGCGGGAGCACATGAATGAAGAGAGCGAAAGCGAAAGAGAAAGAGAAAGAGAGAGAAGGAGAGGGAGAATGAAAACGTAATATCCGGCCCACGCAGCATCCCTAACCGTCGCGACGATGCGATGAACGGGAAAAAGAGCAGTGATGAGCTACCTAAGCCACTGGCCATCTTTGCCTGAGATGTGTGCGTTTGATCGGCGGAAGAGACCGTCGGGACCACGTACCTCCTCGATTTCATCCTGATTTCGTGCACCAGCTCCGCCAGTGCCTCGGACGCCGCCAGTCTTCCGGCTGGGTCTGCCCGTGCTCGCGCCACTTTTACTCCCTCGATCTCGATGGGCTGGCAGAAGAGTAACGACAACGACGACGACGACGACGACGACGACGTCGACGTCGAAAACGACGACAGAGAGAGAGAGAGAGAGAGAGAGGGAGAGTTGGCGGTTACGTGTGTGTATACGTGTATGTGACTGGGACAGAAACAGCGAGTAACAGAGAGACAGAGAGATAGGCAGAGACACAGAGAAACGAAGCGAAACAGCTTCGAGCGAGCGAGCGAGCGAGCGAGCGAGCGAGCGAGAGAGATACAGAGCGACGGACACACACTGAAACGAAGGGATGTGTTCACTGTGGTTGAGAGACGTCCTCTCTCTTGTATGTACGGTTCCCGTTCGTCGGACGTCCGTCACGCCAGACACATCTCTCCCCCGGGTTCGACGGTCGTTCGACGTCTTCTACTTTTCTCCTCGGGGACAACACTTCGCTGCTCGTGATCAGCGAACGAGATCTCAGACGAGACCAGCTCGAACGAGACGCGGCTGTCAGCACGTAGAGCGCACATTTGCGCTCGGCCGACCCGAGCTGGGCTTTACTACTACCGTCTGAGTCCGCTTCTTTCCCTCGGCCCGGGAGCCGAGGCGTCGATACCGCGACGACGCTTGCGCGCCACCCCCGATCCACCCTTTCCCACCCGGGCATTTTCACAGCGCATTGGCTCGGAGCCTGCCGGCGCGACGCTACGGCGCTCTGCACGAACCTCGTTTCGTCGTTTCTCCTCGCGCGTCGTTCCCGAAACACCCCGAAAATCCAGTCGATTTTCCCCAAATTCTCGCGCCTCGCTTAAAACCTAAATCTCCCCCCTCCTTTCCTCAATTTCCACCCATTCTGCCGCGTTGCTGCCGCTTTCCATTCTCTTTCTCCAATTATCGTTCGCTCCTCGCGGTTCTCGACGCGCTCGACACGTGCTCCGTGCGACCATGTCGGTCAAACGGGGCCGTTTCCGTCGTTCCACGCCGAAGCGGCGACACCGACGCTCTCCTCGATCGTAACACACAGACACACAGAGCCGTGTTTTGCCCGTTTCTGCCTCGCTCGTTTTGCTCACTTTACTCGCTCGCTCTTGCTTCTCGCTGGACGACGAGATGGAAAACGATGTCGAGGGTCGTTCAATCGCGACAAACGCCGGATATTTCACCGAGAGATATTTTCTGAATTTTACGAGAGAGAGAGAGAGAAAGAGAGAGAGAGAGAGAGAGAGAAAGCAATGGACGGAAGATTGATCGCAACTGCGGCAAGTCAGGTGTCAAATCAAATTGATCGATGGTATGAATAGATCTTACGTCATTCCAGCGAATATATACATATAATCTTCTCTAGCAAGTTTAAGTCTCGCGTTAGAGATATTAGTTTCCGCGAGAAACTACGATGTATAGAGTTCTGGGAGAGTTACGTGGTCGAGTTATCGGGCACGGATGAAAATTTATGCCCCCCGCTTGGAGGACAGCTGTCCGCTCATGGGCGAAGGGTGATTAATACCTAGCACGTTCCTCTGCATCAATAAGGCGTCGCTGAGAGCCCGATCCCTGCCGGTGTCTACAGATTAAAATCATATTATGCAAATTATTCGTAATGCCTCGTCGTTTGTATCTGGCCCCTACGCTCTACTCTCAACTTCTCCGCGTGCATTGCACAGCCGCGATAGCGCTATCAGTGACGTAATGGGCACGATATCCATCAATTTTGTCACTGATTACCCTACGATGCCTACGATGCAAACACGCGGGCCGATCATTAAAATCGTCTCGCCTGTCGTGCAACAGATTTAACGTTATAATAACCCACGCGGATCAACGCGGATAAATCGTTCCGTTGAATAATCCATCGCGCATCCCCTGTGTGTACTTTAATTCCAATCCCGTCATTTCCCGATCCCGACGGGCCGCGCAAGATTTAAATTGGCCGTTTCTCTGATCCATCATCGATATTGCGTTGAAACGATGCGGGAGCGGCTCGTTAATCATCGAGACGCGACGTGAAAGATCGGGCAGAAAGGGGAGGTAACGCGATTTTAATCAACGATTGCCGAAGCGGGGGACGATCTCGCGAGAGATCGAACGCGCGTGCATCGTCCCGACGATGACTGAAAGTCGTCGACGAAAAACGCCTCGCCGCGATGCTCGCCAAGTTGCTGCCCAAGGTCCTTAATCGTCCCGGCAACGTCGAAAGGCGCGGTGCATGGAAACACGGCGACCTTTCCACTTGAACCCCGGCCCCCTTCGAGGCGTGTTACGTGGCGCTCCGTGACCCGTAAATAACCCTCCATTGACTAGCGTAGCATGACGATGATCGCACGGAGAACTTTCTATCCGGTACCATTCGAAGGATTTACTACTGCTGCAACTGCAGAACGCAACAGCGCCGTTTGCACACGGCTCGAGGACGGATAGCGTCGTGCCTTAGATCCGTGGATCGTGGCTTAGCGGCAGAAAATGGAACGATACGTCACGCGGAAAATTTCGAGCCATCGGTCTGGATATTTCAGTTTTCGCCGACGACTTTCCGTTGTCGTCAAATCGCATTACCAGAATCGCGAGCACGACGCTCGTAACGGTCGTTCGTTAACGAATGCGCGCGTGGGTGGAGTGGAATCGACGTTGATTGACCTGAACTTGATTTAACAACTGCTCCGTTTACCTGTATCCATCGAATCGAGCATTCTCGGGCATTTTATTAAACGTCACTGTCGTTACATTGCAGCGAACGAATCATGGGATTTTTTTTTCTCTAGCAAGTTGCGCATTTGAATTCTCGAGAATTCTCCGTGATTCATATTCTTGCGATATCGACTCATTTGCCGGAGGAAAGAGGGAGGGCCGGCGAAGTTATACCGCTATCGATCGCTTTCGCGATTCCAATTTTTTCTCTCTGCTTCTTTTTCCTAACACTCGAATATTTAACTCTCGGTATCGTGGATCGTGAACACCGACGATTAAATTTGGGATCAAATATCGCAAAGTTAAGTAGTCTGACTCTAAATTGCGATATCAATCGAGCGTTAAACACGTATTATCCGTTCGTGTTCGCTCGAGCGGGAGATTCGCTATCGCCGGAGACACTCGCAGCCAGCAAAAGTGTCGCTCGAGAACGCAACTTCTCGCGTAAATTCAATTTTCACCCAGCCAGCCAGCTAGAGTATCTTTTAAACGGTCATTATGCAAATCTAATTGAAAATTCGACGCGCGAGACCGACCTCGGCGAAGGCTGCTCTCTCTCCGCTCATCGCCGGACATAAATAACCGATGCGAAACACGCGAGCGAGAGTCGATGATAAAGTGAAACTACTTTGTAAGATGCGCCTCGTCGAGATAACAGGAACGCGAGGAACGTGCACCCGCCTAGATATATGCTGATTCAATTATTTCTGTCGTGCAGCGAACCACCCAGGTAGATTGGACAATTTTCATCGTACACTTGACAATCGTTACCCTGCATCATCTTGTTCATTACGTTTTTTGCTTAATTGCTTTACGTGATTTTTGAAGAAAATTTTTCTCTTTTTTCCCCCTTTTTGATATTGTATTTAAGTAAGAAAGTATGTTTCAAAGGTAACATATTTATAATCGAGACGCACATTTTAATATCAATTTCGTACAAATTTTGATACTATGTATCAATTTTCGTAATTTTATATTAATTTTTATAATATGTTTTTTTTTACTTTTAATACGTCTTGTTAAATGTTCCGTTCGATTACCGAGCGTGTAAAAAGAACGAGAAGGTCAGGGATTTTGTTGGTTTAAAACCGAACACAGAGAGAGATTCGAAAAGTTAAATATACCTAAAATATACGAAGCAGTAAGAAGTTTAATTTCGTAACATGAACGACACGACGTTAGTTTTCCAATAACCATTTGAAACGTGGTATAATATAACAGGTATAAAATATATTTTCCGGCGACTCGACAAGATGTAATAAATGATTGTAAAACTGAAATATCTCTTAAATGAGTCGTCATAATAGCTGAATTAAAAATCACGCTCCTTTCCTTTTCACGTGTCTGTCTACGGAAAAACAAACTATCGAATCACTTTCTAATCGAGCCATCTTTTATAAAAACGCTTAGGTTACTAATAATTTGCATTTACAGCATGTCTGAAAATTGGATACGCTGTACGTTTATAAAGACCGTGCAAGCATCTCTATCGCTGCTATAATCGCGTTACGTGCATCAAAGGAAAAGCGTGTAGTGCCAGTTATATAAAACAAAGTGTTAAGAGGGAGTTACTTTTCGATGAGTCAATATTATTTAGCCGACACACACACACACACAGGGTATATTCATGACGTGAAATTGACGATCGCGTAATTCAGTATAGGCAAGGTCTTGTCGGTGACCTTACCGAAGCCCCATCCCAGCGCGTCGTTCTATTCAAATCAGATAGAACCTCCTTTCATCCACTCACGTTAGACAGGCTGATTAAGTCTTCTCTCTCCGTGGTGCTATTTTCGTGCGCTCTTGATTAAAAAACAGGAAATTTACGTGCACGATCCGCGAGAAGCCGCCGGCAATGTTGCAATAAAGCTCGACTCGCGCGTCGAACAAAGATTCTAATCAACGCCCTCTCCTCTCGAATCTAATTAGATAATTCGGTTCCGCCACGCTCAGCCTCGTTTGCAAAGGAACGTCGTTTTCGTTGCGAGACCGTCGACACGACGGCGTCTAATGATCGATCACGACGGCCTTTATCAATCTGTTCCGCGTATCTTCTTCATTTTTCTTTTTTCTTTTTTTTTCTTTTCCTCCGATGAAAAATGCTTCCAGGCGCTGGAAGAACTATTACAGAGGAAATAGATGGAAAATTAACTTTCTATCTTGGAGCAATTATTTAAGGTTGAATTACAGACATTTGGAGAGAATCGGAAATGGCTGATCAATCGGAGGATATTACGTTCGTATTTTCGTGCATTTTCATCACCGAGTATTTTATTTGAAGTAAGCGATTGGAATTGTACTGGAAAATAGCATGATCGAAAGATCGTCTACTTTGTAGATTTCGTGTATTTGTATTTTTATTTTCAAATCTCTTCGTTGGTGTAAAAGTAAAATTGTAAATGGCAAGGAATAAGTTGGCACGTTGAATTATCTAAACTTATCACTAAAAACAGCAGATTTTTATGTAAATTCACGAAATTGGAAAGCTTTACTTTATCGCATTGCATCCTACGCAGCTCTTCATTTTAACGCTACCAACAAATGCACGAAAATTCGCTGTCTAATCTCTGGCGAACTCAGAAAATGCATCTACAAAACGATATAAAAAAAAAAAAAGAAAAAAGAAAAAGCAACTCCGTCCATTTAAATCCTCGGAAACACGATCCCAATTAAACTCCCCGAAATAGAAACGGACAAGTCGAAACAAAAATCCGAACCGAGCAAACGAATTTCACGTTTTTCGCTCAGGCGACTCGGCTGGAAGTTTCGCGCGGAATATCTAGGTCCGCGATGGTAACCTTACTCTCATTAAGCTAAAAGAAAAGTCTCTTCATAACGAACGATCCACCGGCTTAAGAACGCCGCGCGCGCGCTCGGTGCATCTGCACCGTCGAATGGAACGCTTTAAATTCGTGTTATCGTTCTATTTTTGTAGCAGCCCCTATATACGTCCACTCTGCGGATGGCGCTATTGTCTACCCTCAGACACAGGTTCTATTTATAATTCCATCTCCGTCGATCGGCAGAGAGAACGTGGTTAAGGAGTCTTCGGTTCCACGGGGGATTCCTCCTTTCCCTTCCCCTGGCCCCTTCGCCCCTCGAAAATCAGCGGAGACAGAGTGACAGCCAGGTGACGTGTTACCCCAAAGCTGACGTAACGGGGCCACTGAATCATTAAATTTGGCACAGTTACCAGCTTCATTCTGAAACGGACGACGCGCGACGCGACGCGACGCGACGCACGGCGATACGTTCGCTCATTCTGAAACCGGTGGCCATTGTGCCGCTTAAATTGGCACATCTCTGATTAGAAACTTGCGGGGCCGTTTCATTGTTGCCTCTCCCGACTTTCCCTCGGTGTGTGTGTGTGTGTGGTAACTCACGTGCGACGAGCCAATCGTACGATTTAGAGGTAACTTTTCCGCACAAATCTGATTAGGCTGCTCGAAGAAGGCTGTTGCCCACTTTATTACGACGTCGATGTTTCTATTTTTTTGTTTTCTTTTATCACTGAAAGTGATTTTAGCGGGGGTAACCCAGAAACCCGGGCCCTTTCAGGTGCAACGCTAACGCAACGAAAATTAGCGATTGGTTGATTTGGGTCACGTGATTCGTCGGCGGGGGGTAGACCTCGAATAGGAGTGGCGTTGTCTGGTACTGAGCGATTGCGCCTGTAATTTGTTTTCTATCGATTCAACTGTTTGCATATCGATAAAATTTTATGGCAAAAAAATCGTTTCATTCCCTAGTCAGAAGAGTTGCTTCTGAGTCTTTCAGTGAGACGAATCGTACTGAGGTACAAGTCGTGCAGTTTTTCTTTTTCTTTTTCAAGTCCGTTTAAACGTTCTTCCAATTCCCCAGAGTTTTGTTTTCCTCTCTTTTTTTTTGGTAAAGCGATCATTTTGTTATTTCGACGACTGATTATCGTGGCTGGTCACTAAGCTAAAACGTTAAACTCCGTTTCGGTGTTTCAGCGTGAGTTGAGACTCCAGATTTTTAAATTTTCCAGGATTTCTTACGTGAAATTGATTCAAAGTTCCAATATTTCGTTTATTTCGTTTCCGTGTGAAAGCAATAGTTTCATTGCAGTAAATAAAAATATTCTCCACTACGACGTTCGTAGCAATGAGACAAATGAGGGAAAGATCCTCATAGAAATAAATTGATTGATTTACTTTTTAAAATGAAATTCTCTTTCCACCCTTGCATCACATATCTTTCTAAAATCGTACATCTTTCGGATAAAACGTGTCGACGTTATCATCCTGAAATCACCGCGTGAAAGCTTCCTTTCTCGCGTCGAAATCAAATTTCGCTCGGACAGAGCGCTTCTATCGGAAATCATTTCGCGACAAACGTGAACCCCCCTATATTGCTCTCAGACGGAGCGAGCACAGAATCTATATACCGTGGAACGACCTAGAACGGTCAGTCAACGAACGGTTGCGCAAGATGCAAACGATATTGGGAGATACGAGGGAATATCCTTCGCCGTCGAAACGCACCGAACGCTTATTGATCTTCTCCTCACCGCGAGAGGAGCGAAGAGGAACCACGAGTCCGAAACGACTCGCTCGCGGTCGTCGTGGATCTTGGATACAATGGTGACCCCGGCGAAGGTCTTTGTCAAACGACCTCGACGCTCGAAACTGTGCCGAGGACATCAGGAAGAAGCAGGAAGACTAATAGTTGCGCCCCTTGCTCAAGTTCTTTGATGTGACTCGAAATCGAACGCACTGTAGTTCTGTGATCAACGTTGCCCGTTGAAATTTTAATTAGAGGGAACGTCGGTGAGAAAGGGGACGATTCTCCTTTGAGCTACGAAGAGTAGATTTTTCAGACACTGACTGATTGATTTGATTCTCTCCTTGAATCTGATACATACGCAGAGTGACGGGCATATAAAGTACAAAGTACTCTGTTGCGTTAAATTTAACTTTGTTCGACGTAATTATTTCTCAAATAATAAAAAGCTTGAGAGTGTACATTCAAGATTTTCAATTTTATCTATTTTACAACACAATTGAATTTCCGTGTAATCATTTCTATCTTTATCTCTAGGATCAATTACTCTAAATTATTCTATTTCTATCAGTGGTAAAATGTTAGAAACAGAAACTTTGCTTTTTAATTGCGCCCAATGTAGAATATTATAGAATATTACATGGATTTAAATTTATGTGAATTTTCATTTCTAATATATAAATAAATATGAAAGGATTTTTGTTCAGTGAATGACGAATACGTGTTTGATAACGTAACGTAAACGGTGTATTGTAATATCGGAAATGAAATTCTCCTAGCTACAAGATTTCAATACATAAATAAATCAAATGTAAGAATGCAATTCGACGCGCACCTTGGCGAAAGCTTACCTTCCCGGCCAACTTGGTTAACTTGTCTCTGACCTACTTCGCATTTGGTCTTTCGCAGGAATGAAGTGCGCCTTTGTCTTCCTGTCAAACTCGGCGCGAAACTTTTCAACCCATTAAAAATCACGACTCGAAAAACTCGTTCGGAGGAAGAAGCCAACACACCCTGGGTTAAATTAAGAACCCAGTTTTTTAATCTCCGCGGAAAAGAAAAACCAAAGTTTCTCCCTCAATTTCATTTACTTCGACCGAATCGAACGATACTCCAAACTCATTCAGCGAAGGTCTTGACGATCTCGCGGCCCTCGTAGAAATGACGAACGCAAAAGACAGAAACGGTGCCCGTTTGACAAAATGTTTGACTTTATGACAACAAATTCGAGATACGCACAGTAGTAGTACATGCACACGTGTTCGTTTCCCGAGTTGAAACCAGTGGCGATTAATGGCGGGAACGGGGGCACTGAACGAAACACAAAAGCGAGAGCCGTCGGGTGTTGAACAATCGGAGAGAGAACGGGGTGGGTCGCCGCTTCAATGGTTTCCCTGGCCGTTGGTCATCGGCGTAGCGACTTTGTTCGGGTACTTCCCGTATATTTTGCCGCTTCTCGTCACTTTGTAATGAATTTGTTGGCTCTGGATCGTGAATGTCGAGCTGGTCACGTGCGGCCCGTCGCCGGTGCACAGCCGTTTCACTTTCGTTCTGACGCCCGTGTGCCTGTGTTTCCGCTGCAGCAACGAATTTTCCGACCTCAGCCGTTGTTTCGTCAGCGTCGCCGTGGACGAGGCCTTCGAGGAAGTCTTGGGCAAGAGATTGCGCCTCTTCAGCAATCTCAACGGCGACGCGGCCAGAATCGCCTTGACGACGCTTCTTCGGCAACGCCAGAGGATCAACGCTGTGGCAAACCACGCGAACCAGGGGCCGGCTCTCGGTGCCGGGGCTGGCTCTCTCGACCAGAGAAATAACATCTGAAAGTGACGGATATGTCAGTATGGCGCAAGTAAGAGACGTTGTTACTGTCGAAAAGTTTAGTAGTCAAACTCTGTTCGTTGAACTTGTTGTCGCGTGTTTCTTCGTTTTAATTAATCGATCGGTTTATTAATACATACTTGTTTGATCAGTACACTATCAGCCGAAAGTTTGGTCCTGTGTGTGAGATACTTTGTACAGGGAGTGGAAAGAAATGTTTGTTCGTGGCTATCATAGATTAATTCTATGATACTTTCAGTTTGATAGAAAACACGTGAAGAATCTGCCGGAAAATTCACTTTGACCTTGAATTTCAAGATCAAAATTTGTTTTGCATTGTATTTTACTCATCGCGAAGGTAAAACTTTTCCAAGGAAATAATTAAGAAAATTTCTTAATTATTTAACAGTGCGAACGCGTACGTGCTAACAGCGACTTTATGGTTCTGCACGCGTGGATGTCTATGTTACGTAATGCTTATATTTCAAATAATGTTAACAGTTAGTTTTATCATTTGAATATTTGGACTCACAATGATGCTACAACTATGATCAATCAAATATTAGTGAAATCTAATACGAAAATTATGAAAAACAGACATCCACGTGTCCAGAATCACAAAGTCGCTGTTAGGACGCACGCGTCCGCAATGTTAAACAATTAACAAATTTTGTTGCCATTTTTCAAGAGAACTAATAGATTACGATCTATGGTTTACCTTCGCGATGAGTAAAATACAATACAAAAAAGGAAAAATTGACTCTTGAAATTCAATAAAATTTGCGACAGATTCTTTACATGTATTTCCATCAAATCAAAGGTATAGAACAAATTTTTCTTTCCACCCTATATATATATATATATAGGAATTACAAACATCAGAAATGTTGCAAACATGTTTGTAATACTATAAATCAACTAATAGAAGAATGCTTTTCATAAATAACATAAATCGTAACTTCTTTTCAACTATTAAACCGACTAAACTGACAAGTATGAGATACAAAAAGTGTACTCAAAGGTTTGGCTGTGTCCTTTTCAAAAGTCCAGCAACAACACAAAATTAAAAGCAACAACAAGGATCGAATTGTCCTTTGCCCTTCGTATCTGATCCGTAAATCCTCGATTGAAGGATTTCAAACGATATCCACATTCGTACAGTTTTCGTTGCTCGCTCTGGCGGTAGAACGTGCTGTTCCAATCAATGCTCGTTAATTCGCAGAAGTGACACTTTCATTCCACAATCGATATCGGTCTCGCTTGGATCAACTTCATTAACCCTGTCAAACTTTTCCAATTTTCTCGAACCGGGCGCGACCAGATGGAAAATCCGCGGGCGAAGGTGCCGCGAATTACGCTGAAAGTCCAGGGTTTCTCTACGCGACGAGAAAAAATCATTTGCCAATTAAGAAGCAGGACTCGGGTCGCGCGCGTGGGCGTTCGCACAGCGTTAATTGAACTCGCGGTGAATATTCGAGCGACACGGCGGTGAACGCTATGGGAAACATTTGTCGCTGACGGCTTGCGATTTTTCGCCAATCAAATCACCGGCACAGCCGGCAGCCGGCTGCGCGGTAATTAGCGAATGAATTGCAGTCGCCAAAAGCGAGCGCAAAACGTGTCCGCCTACCTAACGAGGTTTCCGCGGACTAAATACCGCCGAGACAGCCTCTAGGAAATTTTAACGAGTTTCCGTTCGGTTCGTTTTGGTTATTGTTCGTGCGATGAACGTCAGAGAGCTTGACCGTTAATTCGATGCTCGACGCACGTGCCCAGCGAGAGCAAAGTGTCTTTCTTTCATTCGTTTTCTGAAATCACCGAGCGTTTCACAGAATTTTGAGAATTCGAGAAAGGTGGTCGCCTCAACTTCGAATAAATATCTATCGGTATTTTTTACGGTGTTAATTTGGAACGAACAAGGAGAAGTTAACGAGAAATTATAATAATTAAATATAGAATTGCAAATAACGTACAATTTCTGAAAATTTGTCCAAAAGTGACACGATCAAAGACAGTCGTATCTATTCTTTGAACGTACACGTATGATGACACATATTTTTCGATTAATCGTGTCGCAGAATTGAAACATAAAGAAAAAAAAAAAAAAAAAAGAAATAAGCGTCAACACTTTTCGTTCTCCTTATACTCTGACCATTTTCACATCCTCTGAAAAGCAACCTCCTGACCGAGATGAAAATAAGAAGAAGGGAAGAAAACTGTCTGAGGGTGAGTCAGGGTTACGAGAGAAGCAGAGAAGTGGGGAAGTGGGGAAGATCGATTCCGTGACCGTCGTGCTTTAGTCAAGGCTTTCCACCGTTAAATCCAAGATAATTCGTTTAGAGAGGGAACCGGTATAGATTCGCGCGGTTCCAGATTTTTATGGCTCCCCGGAATGGCGTGAACATCGTCGTTCTCAGTAGACTTCGGTAGCCTTCATGTTCGCAACTGCTGTTTCCCTTTTCCTCTGGACACATTCACACACACACACACACACACACACATACACGGTTGACCCATTTGGCAAAGAGCACCGCCACGGAGAATTCCGCATTAGCCAGCCGCCGCGCGTTTTTACCGTTAAAACTGACCTTATAGATCCACTCGCTGGCGCGCTGCCTGAAACTTAGAGGTTGATCGACTGGCCGAAACATAGAATGGCCGTGAACGGTGACTTAGTCCGAACGGTAGTTGACCTGCTGCAGAAAGAACTCGTTGTTCGATTAAATGAATGTGAACAACAACGTAACGTTGAGTTATCGCGGATGAAATGGCCGTGCTCTTGACACGCTTATTACTTGAAAATAATATCGATCAAATTTTCGGGCTCGTCAGAATCGGTACATTTGTGAACGTCGCAAGGCAATTTTGTATTCGTGATGATATTTAGTCGAGAGTATTTAGTTCAGTAGATCATTCTTTAAATAGACATCTTAAAAATATAATTTAACAATATTTTCAGTCGCTCGATTCTGCGTTTATGAAATCGGCCATTACACGATACGTGCATGTCTGAAACATGTATACGCTGCCTCACAGAAATATCTCTGTTTATTTAATCATTAATTTTACACCGTATCTGAATCTTATCGAAAATAAAAGTTCAAGTAAATTTGCGTGTATATAATTAACTCATTTGATGACAATGAGTTGCATTAAAAAAAAAAACAGTTGAAATGAAACGAATAAAATACAACAAATATAAAATGAAATTGTTAAAAATAATTGTAGGTTAATTCGCTCACCTCGTATGTAGATATCCTTTGCAAACGATCGCAGCAGTTACAACATCTCTTCCTGATTACTATAATTTTACAGTTTACGTACCGTGAAACTTGTAAATCTACAAAGACGTGGTTCGATCTAATGAAAGACGAGGAACTCTGATCAATCTCTCTCTCAAAAACAAAAAAGAAAAAAAAAAGACGCCGATAATGTAGAACCAGCAACAAAAGAACCTTACAAAGGACAAACAGGCTATCTGATCAAAGAAAAGCTACTATCGTGCTCGCAACAAGTATCGATCCCCGTTAAAAAAACTTCCGAAACAAATACGCAGATGGTAAGTTCACAATGAAAAAACTAGATCGATTTCCTGACCAGCAAAAACTCAATTCCAAGCGGGAAAAACAGACCGAAAGAAACTTCGTTTCACGCTTGGACGATGCAAACGGAATACGCGATGAAAAAGACAATTTACCGAAGCAAAAGAAAAGCGTTATTTGAGGGTTGCGAGGGAAGAATTTTTAAAGAAAGCTCTTTATCTGACACAAGACGATCCTAGTCGTATTGTCCACGAAAAGGAAAATTTTCTTTCTTACGAGACTAATGAGATCGATGAGGTCTTTTCTACAATGTTATTCATTACCGTGAAATTTTATGTGAATTTCACTGCGGACTTTTACGCTAAAAACACCAAATATTTTACCAAAATGTCTGTTATAATGTCTAAAACAGGCGAAAGAAATTTAAATCTACCTTTTTAATTATTTTCACAGGAATATGATATTGCAGTTTAGTTCTCGTCTTTTTTCTCTATTGCACGAACCTTAAATTTCGTTCAGAGCCAGAGCCAAAGAACACCTCTCAATAAAAAGGACGATGTGTTACAGTCGTCGTAACGTTGCTCGGAAACTAAACTCGAACGACGATTTATTTCCTAATTCAAGTGTCGCTCGTAATGCCCATAAATTGAAATCCAACCCCAACAGAGTACAGTATGCTACGGTATCAAAGTTTCTCAGAAATTCAAGTTAAAAAAAAAAAAAAAGAAACTAAGATCACTGGTAAGGTAATCTTGACAACTATACTGCTCACAAAAATTAGGAGATATTTCAAAATGAATATGAAGAAGCATTTGATTTTTTTCTATCAAACGAGAACAACTTTCTTCGACTTTGCTTTTCTGATGTTCTTATTTATAAAAAAAAAAAAAAAAAAAAAATCAAATGCTTCTTTTCTTTATCGCTTCGTATTCATTTTGAAGCATTCCCTAATTTTTATGAGCAGTGTAGTATCGTGCAAAGCTGAACGAAACCGGCGGGGTGTGCTCTTTTCCACGTAATTGGCGAAATCGCGTTCAGCGTCGACGGATTACAAGGAGGCACGGCTCCCGCGGATCAAAGGCTGAAAGTGGCCTGCCATTTACGACAGGAAAGTTGCCCGGTCGATAAAAATTGATAACACGGGCCCGGCTAAACGCGAGCTAGAAACTCTCGGCTGTTATAGTCAACTAGATAAGAACAAAGAGCCGTCGTTGCGAAAGGAAAAGGAGGTACGTTAATGGCCTATCCACCCGGCGGAACTTGACAAATAGTGGTCGACGGCGATGAAAGAGCGGCTGCGTTTCGTTACGTGGCCAACGTAACGAGTTCGCTCTTTCAGAATGGGGAAAAAGAGCCGACCTATAAAGAACCGAGACGATGCGGAGGACAGCTCGAATCTGGAGGGGAGTTTTCGCGACTACCTTAACTGCCTACGCGAGCCAAGTGATATATCGTGTGTCCTGAACAGTCGTGGAAGGACGTCTCGACGTGGAAAAGAGGAAAAATTTGAGAAACCGGCGGGGATACGCGAGAGATGAATTAACATCTCGCCAGGACGCGGGAAGGGTGAAGAGGGCTGCGGATGACAGGTCGAATCAGAGGTACGGGAGTCTCGATGCGTAAAATATTTTATAAAAATTTTACTCGATCATCGTGGATATAGGTGGTACACGTATACACCGTGCGAAGGATAAATGAAATTGGAATTTTTACACGCGAGTTGTACAGAGCGTGTGCAACTGAAATTATTAATGTGTGAAATTAGAGTTTTTGTAATTAACAGCATGCACGCAGGTACAACGTCATTCGCGAGTATATTGGGACTTGATGGTTTTATACGAAATACAATAATTAATCTAAAGCGTTGCAGAGAGGATTAATCGATTGGATATTTATACATTCTATATAAATACGAGCATCGATGTGTAGCGATAAAGCGAAATCGTTGTATACGTGTAACTACTGTAGAAGCCTGAGGCAAAATTTTGTAAAATTAAAATCACTTGGAAGAACTCCGGTTGCTAAATTGTATCAATTATGCGTTACATCTTTTTGTTAAATTTTCGTAGCTCCTGATGAAAAATTTCAAGCGAATCGGATAGCAAAAATTCAGAAAGTTCGTTCAAAATCTGTATATCGAATAACAAATAATTGGTCAAAATAGTAATTAGATAAGTTAGATATATGAATAATTAATGTTTTTACACTTTATTGTTATATAACATTAATACGATATAACATATACGAATTTTCAAGTTTATTTAAATCTTCACTTCGTAGCCCAATATTTGTGAACGAGAATGTACCTACATTTACTTGCAAATAAGAGTAAATGAAACGAAAACGTTTCAGCAAGAGAGCCAGGAGAAAAACGTCGAAGTCCAAGGATAAATTAATGCGTTTAACGCGGAGAAATTAAGGACGCGAAGGCTGAAAACGAAGATTAAATTTCAACTCCGGGCATTAATTTATTAAACGTACCGTGGTTAATTGAAAATAAACGCGAATGGGGCATGAGCCTGAACGAAAAAGAGAATAAACGGCCCGACGAAATGAGAGAGTTCGAGAACAGAGCAAAGAACGCGGAGGGGGCGACTGAAAGATTGCGTACTCTGTTTAGTTTCGTGTTCGATCGTGTGTAAAGCATGTACCGATCAACTGGAAATGACTGTAGATGAAACGGAGGCAACGAGAAGAATTCGCGTGTAATAACGTGTAATTGAGTGTACGAAATTTAAGCGCGGGGAACGTCCGCGACTTTTCTGAGTTTCTCGAGTGTACATAGGCGTGACAAGGGTCTATATTCATAAAGATACATTTTTTTAATTAAATTCATCTACAATTAATACGTCAATGTAGTTTGTCGACATGAATTTGAAAATTTAAACCGAGAAGTTAGATATTTTATCACACGCGAAGTTGAATATTTTTTTATTCGAATTGAATTAAGACAAAAATATCGACGTAGTCTTTCTAGGAAAAAGAAAAATCTGTAAAAGTTTGTGTTTATTTTACAAACACAAAAGAGAATTAAATTCATCGAGAATCATTATACCGACGTTAAAAATCCAGAACTGAAACTTTCGACGTAACTCATTATTTTATCTTTCATTTCGTTCTTTCTTCAAGATACCTCCTCCTCGATTATTAATGCCCTTTCGTTGCAGGAAACATTAACAACAACCTTGATCTCTCGCGAAAAACACGCGACGCAAGAACGATTAAGAAGAATGCTGCGAACTAAATAGCGACGGGACGGCAATAATTCAAGAAAACTACAAACAAGAGACTTTCGTTTCGTTTCGTTTCGTTTCGTTTCTGGAAAGCACAGGGAACTCGGGCGTTCCTTCCGCTTTAATTGGAAGCACCGTCCCCGAACGGGGTAGCGAAACCGAGTAGCCATAAACCGCAAAATCGCAGCTGAGAACCAAGCGCCGCGTTTTCCCTGGAAAATTCAATTTCTCGAGTGCTCGTAAAACTTTTCCGATCCCTTCCCGCGTCTTCTAGCTTTCGTTGTGCGACAAGGAACGATCGTTGACGACATCTGTCCTAGAATCACCGTTGGAACACGGAAACAAAAAAGGCAGAGAGAAGAAGAAACAAAAGAGGAAAAGAGCGATTGCGACAGATCGCGTCGAAGAAGGTGGACACCTTCGGCCCTCCCTCTCGCTTTCGGAGAGGGCGAAGAAGATTTGATATCGAAGCGGAGGGGAACGCTGAAAATACAGGGAGGTCAAGTAGCAGCCGAAGAGATACGTTCGAGATAAAGGCGGCGATGTCAAGGCGACCGTGACACTGTGAGACACGTCTCGATAAGGACGAGGAGAAAAATACGGCGAGGCTGGTAAATTGCGAAGCGAAACGTCTCGAGGCTTCCTTGATCGGCTGATATATCGCGACGACACGGCCGCAACGACGTGACTTGGACGCGAGAGGCCCGGCGCGGCGATCCTCTCCGAGAGCCGCCTCGAGGGGAACACCTTAAATGGTGCACGCGCGCCTCTTTCACTCCCTTTTGCCTCGTCTCCACGCGCGGCACGCCGATTAATCGGCAATAAATAACGCGCATAAAGGGCATTATCTTATTAAGATACATCAACGTCCGGTGTTTTCCATTATCGCGCCGGCTTTCAACGTTGCCGACTCCGTGGAAAGTGGAAAGGGTTCGCGCACCGAGACTTTCTCGCACGCACGCCACTTGTTACGATATCGCGCGGGGTTTGATAGTACGAACAGGATTGTTGAGATTACTCGTACGTACTCTTGGCTGATGTTTATGCTGAACCGAGAGGATTGAGAGCTTGAGAGTGGAAAGTGTGGGATATCACAAGAGGGTGGTTGCAGCTGGAAGAAGGTGAAACGGAGAAATGGGGTGTTCCTGGTGAAATATTTAGTTGGTCAGTGAATCGGAGAGGCTAATGGTATTTGAACATTTATCGAGATATTTAGCTGTAGAAAGCTGGAGAAGGAGGATTGATTCAAGTTTTATCAGTGTATGCCTGGAAATTACACGTTGTTATTGATAATAGATAAAAATACTTTACTAGAATAATTCACAGTTTTATCTCGAAAAACATAATAATAATGCATAAACTACAAAACTATGTCATTTGCGAGTATTTGTCATACCGATATAGAATAAATTACATCCGTGCAGCTTTACATTTTTATAAATTGAAAAGACGGAATTCAGGTAGCAGTTACTTCATCTACTCGTTCGGAAATTTTCCTCCAGCTCTTTTACAACGCTGATATAAATCAAGTTTCGAACAAAATAAAACACGATAAAGTAAACGATGAGAGTAGTTCAGGAACGTGTGTGATTTTCACAATTAAATTTTATGTGAGCCACCAGGTAAACGTATCGACGATTTGTTCCTGACGTTGAGAGTGACACTTTTTTTCTTTTTCTATGAACGAACCCTTGCTTTCATCATATTCCTGATAGTGACATGCACGCCCGTAAAGTAACTTTGCTACGTATCCGCTTAAATATTTCGAACCAAGGCCAGTGCTCGATCAAAGCTGTAAAACTGTGTCACGGATATGCCTTGGTAGCTCGAGCGTTTTCGCTCTTTTTTTTCATCTCCATTTCGAAACTTCTACCCAGGGGTATGACTTTCACGTTCCCTAGGAAACGAGTGACGCACAAATTTTGGTTATTCTTGATTCCCTTCGGGTGTACTTTCACCTCGGTACGTTCATCGTTAATCCTTATTTTGCACAGCTGCTTGAACTTTGGAAAATTTTTCAAGTGTACAACCTATCAGGTTGGAACTTGATAATAATAGGCAAAGGATAATAATAAAACGTGCAAATTAAGATGCGTGAGAATACGAAACGAACGAATGATAGAAAGTACCTATTTCGATTGAAAGGATGATTCAAATAATAATCTTCGTAAATGAAGTACAATTCCTTTTTCTATGATACGAATGAAATTTTTTTATGAAAGTACTATCGATGATGTATTAACAAGTTAACTAACTAGTTAGAAAGAGTCCAGAATCCAATTATGACAGTGTTATATCAACCTTATACCTTTCGAGATTTTCAGTATCTACTAAACATCTAATGACAAAGTCTCCTTTCACACGAAGATCCATGATTTTCACACGTGTCTTATATAACTCTGCAAAAAAATCTGAATCTTTCGTAACGTCAGATAGAAAGACGATAGATTAGACCATGTATGGGCATCAGACTCTCATTGAACTGTTGGTTTGAAGAAAGTTGAATGACAAGAGACACTGCAAATAAAATTTTACTTATATAATAAATACTTGTAACGAGAGAGAGAGAGAGAAGAGAAGAAACATTTATGAAGTATAAAACTTTCCCTAATTAATCAACCAAAAACACGATGAAATCATTCAACCCCTAATCTTTACACCTTGAACCGCCATTTCTTAATACACAATGAAAAGTGCACTACACATATATGAGAAATCTCTATTCAAAGAGCATGTGGTTCGCCATCATGTTAGAAATTGTGACCAATTCTTAATACACGATCAAAAGTACACTGCATACATATGAGAAATCTCTATTTAAAGATAATAATTTACGAATCTAAATTACCCAAACATCCGAGAAATCCATGTCTAGCTGATCTAGGAGATCCGAAAGATAAAAACGTATACCTCCTCGACGTGTCTCGATTCAGTCCAAACTTTCCACCTGGTCTCCCTTCTGGATCTCCACCGCGGAATCTCTTGTCCACTGCCGACGCAGTGGATGTCGTGCACGGCCGTGGTTCTCGTGGCGGTGAAATCGCGCGGCGACAGATCCAGCTGGGGATCTTCGTGCTGTGTTTTCTAACCAAGCAGCAGCCCGCGGGACACGTCACTCTCGCAGATGGAGGCACGTCCGGCAGCCGACCGATGAATTTTCATATCCTTCGACTCGTGAATTTTCCTGGACAACGATCACCGCGAACGAGCACCCGGACACACGCGGCAGGGTCGCGACTTTCGCGCGCGCGTGGCTCAGTCCTTCTGGGGCGAGTAGAGAGAAAAAGAAAAGAAGAGGATTGTCAGAAAGTGACAGGTAAAAAAAAAAGAAAAAATGTTGGGTCAAATGACAGACGAACGCGGTGCCCGGAGGAAAGGAAATTTAGACAAAGGATGGAGCGGCTCGCGGCTGACCCGACTGACGTTCGTCGATCCTCGATCGAGTCATCGATCGATCCTCGAGGCGAAACCGTGTTCAGAACGATAGCGCGATGCGCTTCCGGCGGTCGAACGGCCATCGAGCTACGGCGGAATCGATCGACCGTGCGCGGCGTGCCGCAGTTCTAAAGAAAATTTGTCGCTCGTCGAAACTCGAATCGTTCGAGTTAGCTCGAGCAAAGCGTTATCGGACTTTGTTTCGCGCTTCGGACGAGCAACCGGTTTTTTTCTTTTTTCATTTTTCGTTCGAGCAGCGTGCTCTTGCCTTTTTCAGGCGGTGACACGACATGCAGTATCGTTTGGTTCAGTTAGGTTTTTTTCTTTTTTTTTTTTTGAGTGAATGGGTGCTTTTTTTGATGTTCCCTTTTACTAGCAATTTTCATGCAGTGCAGTCATTCGGTGTGAGTTTCGACGACAACTTCAAGTGTGTCAAAAATCAATTGTACATTCTCTCGTTCGAAAGTTTGGAGCACTATTTTCTTTTTGACTGGACCAATTCTATTCGTACACTCACCTATCGAGTATGTGAATAATCGTGCGAAATATAAATATAAATGAATGTTGGAAATAAAAATTTAAATATAATTAATTGGGCACGTAACTGTCATATATTCGCTTTAAAAAAAAGTCACCATTTCTTTTGAAATTTTAACATGCTTCAAATTTACTTCATGACAATATACTGATTATTAAATAAGAAAAGATATTCCAAAAGATATTCCACGCGATTCTCAATACTCGACCGTTTCACGAGAATCAGAAGCATTTGTTCTCCCGAACAGGAATGAACTAGTAACCGAATATTTGCGTTACAAGAGCGATTTTTACTCGTCGGCCTGCGAACGTTTCCAGCACGTTACACCGCAAAACATGATACGCTACACTCGAAAATCGACACCAGTAAAAAGCGCAAAAAGGAATACGATATAGATCGTGCGCAATTCTATACCCGCAAATTATTAGCGAGCAGCACGAGAACATTACTTTACAATGGTTTCGATACGAATGTAAACTTCGTCGATATTTTTCGTTTTTCTTTCCTCTTTCCCTTCGGGAGACTCCGCGGAAAACGATCTCCTCGGCTAAGGATGGGTCAACCTCCAGTCGACTATAGTCTTTTCGCTCCTTCCTAAACTCTCGTTCGCTCCCGTGACGTCACTGGATCGTGTCACTAGGTCAGAACCTGGATACGTGGTCCGCTGTTTGTTCAATGTACCGGGTGTGCAACGTGCTAACGCAAATTGCATTACCCGGAGTGAAACTTGCGTGAATTGTACACAACTGTTCGACGCGTTACGTTTCAGCGACAATAGCGAGTCATTTTGCAAGGAATTAGTGAAATCCAGAGGCTAAAAACTCTGTTTGTTTGGAGAATGATTGATGAGTAAATTGCAGGAAGAGATGACTATTGGAATCGAAATGAAAATTGTAGCTAAAAAATTATAATTATTCAGAAAACGTATATCACAACACCTTCATTTTTGACACATTTTTGAATATTAATTAATGAAATAGAGGGGCAGATTAGAAATTTTGAGTTTATTCAGGGGGAAATTTTTTTTCTACGGAAGAAATTATTCTTGAGGATTGTAATTGAAAAATTGTAATTATTTAGAGAATTTCGCGTTGAATGATTAATTCGACTTCGTGAGAAAAAATATCTTCCAAGCACAGAGAGAAAGACGAAGAGAGAGCGCTCGTAATTTTACGTTCGTTAAAACGAAGAATTTATTTATATATCGAGTTGAGAGAAAGAAAGACAAACATTTTTGTTCAACGTTGTTCTTTGCTCGTTGATTCAGCCATTGTAGGATGGAACAGCCGTCGAACGAAACAATCGAGAGGTTTAAATTCAAGAGCGAACAGAACCTCGGTAGAGAATTGGCAGTGCAACGAAGCTGCTTCAATGATAGTAAACGTCGCGACGCTCGATTCAAGTGAAATTTCACCCGAAGCATCGCTGCAATGGAGACATTGTTCTTGTATCGTTTGACCATCCGGCGAGTGACGCAAAGTGAATAGAAAGTACTACGTAGCGAGAAACGAAAAACGTTGCAATCGTTAAAAAGCGAACAAAGATAGTGATTCAACAACGGATGAAAATTTCACTGAATCGTCTTTGGACTTGGTTGAATCGCAACTTTCTACGATAACACAAAATTTCTCGTTCTCTCGAGTTCTAATTTTAATCGTGCAACGTGCAATTCACATCTGTGCATTCGTTTGGATTTTCCCTGACACTATTTTCAATTATTTACCATCCTGTCCATCTTATTTACCTCAATTATACGCACGTACGTTCGTGAGATGATTATGATTTTTTAATACGAGTATTAAATCATACGTGGGACGTATTCTTTAAAACTCTCGTTATACAATTGCACATTGTCCAAGCTGTCTTCTCTTCGCCTCAGATCGTACAATCGACTACTATCGCATACCGATTACAAATCTGCAACTGACAACACTATCGTTGTTCTTTACGCCGACGTCCATTTATCGCGTTTAACGTTTACAAAACCAGTTGTGTTGTGTCTCGCAGCACTGGTACAGCAGTGTCGTGCAGACACGTAGACGTGACATGCAAAACTATAAGCACGACAAAGAGACGTATGTGTATTACCCACCGTTCTTTATTTTTAAACATACCGAAAGACCCGTCTGCGAGTCGTATCGCGTACTTTCATACACACACATGGGTCCATTAAAATCGACGCAAGATTTCCAAACGAACATCGGCGTAAACCGTGGAAGAGTATGAAGAGCGTGAACGCTACGAGTATTGAACGAAATAATGAAAAATTCTTTATTTAATATCGTGCCGTCGATGTCTAATCACGTGAATCTTGAATCATACTTAACAGGATGTTACACCAAAAAACTTCGTGCAAAAAGTCTCTCAACAACTGCCTTCTTGCTTAGATTAAATCTATAAAAAACGTCGGTTTTTTAAAAATCTACTGTTTACTTGCAAGCAGCGTTCCCCAACCGGTGTACACTTACTCGAACGCAGCCGGTGTCAACGGGTGTGTCACTAGATATAACGCGCACGAAAAAAATTATATTCGTCCGATTAACCCCTTTTACGCGTCGCCCTCGCCGTACGCAGCGTTAAGATAAAGGTTAAAGTTTATCGAGTCTTTTGCAACCTCGACGATTTACCGCGATCATTAATTTCTTCCGCAACGTTACACCCTTGTGCAAGACAAATTTTTTCCATGATCCGCGTACGCCGGTCTCCTCCACTCGCCGCGACAACGTTCACCTGCGCCTTTGATCACCGCGCTTTTTTCCCCCCGTCGTGTTTTCTGCGATAAAGTCGCTCGAAGATCTCACGGAACAAGTCTCCCCTCCCGCGAACCCTCCCGCTGACAACACCGATTTCCACCGATAATTCAACGCTCGTCGCGCTTTTTCCTTCCTTTTTTTTCCCTTTGCGAAAGTTGCGCGAGGCAACAACAAATCACGCAAAGTCGGTGAATCGATCGTAAATTATTCGACGTCGCGTCGCGCAGCCGAGCATCTTGCGCTTTTTGTGAAATTAAAACCGATGAAAGCGAAACCGCCTCCGCTGGGTTTTTCAAACTTTCGCGCAAAGGATCCTCCTTTGAGATCCGAGTCGTTGCGATTTGTTTGTTTCTCGTAAAATTCGTCATGATCGACTTGTTTGCTTGAAAACCGTTCAGACCGTAGAACATTTCGTTTCAAGTATCAGAACGTTTGGATCTTCTCGTTTAATAATTTATCGCCTGATAAATTACGAGTTACAGGTCGAAATTACTTTTGAAAGATACAGAAATATCAATTAACTTAAATTTTACATTAATTTCCTTCGATTCTTTATAATTTGAAGAAATTAGGCATTTTCGAAAACCAAGGTATTAAGAAATATCCATCAAACGTCGCTCTTACACTTTGATTAAAATTTTGCGATCGCTTCGTTAGAAATATGCGGTACACTCAATAAGTTTAATTAATCATTTTTCATACTGTTACAGTTGCGTTGCCGTATACTCTCGCGGGAGTTTCATTGTGTTTGATTGGAGGCGCGGAACCGGTCGTGTCGTCAAAAGGAAAAAGAATCATTGTCGAAAGAAAATACGTGCAAACGATGATTAATGGGCGAACATTCGATGATGATACGATAACCAAGTTTATCGTTCGATCTTTTCCACGGGCATGCAGATCGCGTCAGTCGGACTTTTGGCCTTGCCACGTGTTCCTTTAAACTCGGTGCAAATTTCATTTCTCGTCTTCAGTTCGATTTCAGAGTTAACGACGTTATTACTCGGGGAATTAATGTGGCAGCTTTTACGAGAAAACCGCAGATGCGATTGCTGTAGACAACGATCGTTGTCTTTCCGAACGAAGTACCAAACAAATGTAGGAGATTGGTTTAAAACCAAGCTCGATAAATCACATTCCTCTTTATTTTAATGCGCACGTTGCGTAAATAACATTTACTTTTGTTAACGTGACAGCGAAAATTAAAAAACAGAATATTTTATTTATTTGTCAAAATTTTGGTTTCAGTATGTGACTATCTTCGGTGTTGTCTTTAAAACTAAACTTGGCAAATGTGGTATAAAATTTTAAACACGTTTCATTTCTCCGTTTTTTATTACCAGTATGATTAATCGCACAGTATCATTAATTGAGCGAATTAAATTTTCAGAGATATTGATTAACATCTACAAACTTTTTCTCTCACTCTTTATGCAACGTTTTACCATATCATGACTTTCTCTCTGTCGTTCAATCGATGTTTTGTTTCATCGTCATTTTGTTTAACAATGTCCAAAAATGTCGAAACCACTTGTACCTGCCAATTATCGAATGATCCATTGTTGCAAAACTAGTAGCGAAAGCGACAAATTGGATGCGAGGCTCATTTGCGCAGTAATTTATCAATTAACAATGTTAGAACGAGTTGACAAAAATTACAAATTAAAAGTTGTAAATTTCTCTTTCAGATAATTTGCAATTTGTACAAAATTACTTTGGTAAAATTTCAATTGTTATCAAACTAGTTCATGTCGTACAAGAGTACTTATCAATACTCTCGCAGAGTTGCAATTTGTAAAGTTTCATTAATTAAAGATATTTGTGCATTTACTGGAAATTTAAGTGAGCAAAAATACGCAGGATGTAAATAACGGAAACGTTTAAAATAAAGTACTTTGCTTCACAAAATTGTTTGATCAACATTATTATCAAAATTCGAACGAGTTTAGACTTTCGACTAAATTCGAATAGTCACACCAACGACTCGACTACTCCATCTGGCGCAAAATCCTAAAATTATCAGAGAACCGTCTCTACGTAAATCTACAGCAAAATTCCATAACCTACGCTCATCGGTAAATCATTGAACGCAGGAAGTTAGTCAAATTCCCGTGGTTACCCTCGAAAATTCCTCTGGTAAAACCTGCTCCCGCGGGCAGGCATCGATGATTACATCTTCCCAGGAAGTCGATTTGCATTGCAGATTCGGGGAAAGAGGGGATACGCGAGGGTACGCGAGAGTGGTTGGTCGCGGAGGATCGTCGTCGTCGTCGAAATGGCGCGGCCGATCAACACCGACGAAAACGTCCGAGCAGATGAAAACAAACCGTCCTCAGCCCTGCTAGAAGGAATATTACATCTCGCCAGCCGCGTGATTTATCGTCGGATTTATTCCCGCGTCTCGTGCCTCGTGCTCGTAATGGTCAATAACGCGACGATGATGCGCGCAATTATCTCGCCGCGTTGGCGAGAGTGTGCGCCGCTTCCGAAGAACAAGCACCAAAGGGCAAAACGAGCAAAAGCGAGCACGGGAACAGACCTCGCTGCGGTCGCAGCACCACTGACCTTGGTCTCCACCGCGTCGCAGCCGATCCGACTGCAGAAATTCCCCGCGCCTTCGATCCCTCTCGCGCGTACACCTTCCGATGCGAATTGCTCGACTAAATTGCGCACCAGTCATCGATGCTTCTTTACGCACCGCCGGTCCCGTGTTCCGCCGTCGGCGAAACCACTTTCCGATTCACCGATATACGCGAGAATTACACAGCGATGTGCAACAACATTGATCCCTCGGATCCGGTGAATCCGCCAATTTTAAAATTGATGGATTTTGGAAACGATTTTTGAAACGAGGTTCAAGAGACGCCATCGATGAATGACAAAGTTATTACGGAGGAGTCTGCACTTTACACTTTGTACTCGTTGGTCTGTCGTGGTTTATCGTGGACTGGAATTAGAGTTTAGCAGGTAAGTATTTAGTAAATTGAAACACCGAAGACATTATTTGAAACGGTAATACATAAGATAAGATAAAAAATTGTTTTCTCAAGTTAAGAAATTGTTAACAATATTCCAAAGTTTACGTGAATCGAAACCAAAAAGAGTTTTCTATGGTATATACTAAGAAAATAATATGTATTGTATTATATGTTAAGTTATAACGAGGAAATAAGAAATGCTTGAACTTTCACAACAATTCTTGTAAAGATTTTCTACCCGAGCTTCTCGGTTACTCGGCTTATCTCCTTTAACCACAATTATTCACGTAAGAAATCAGTCGAGTACCCCTGATATCGTAACAGTTTTAACGGACTTTGTTTGACCTCTAGCCTCGCCAATAAGGATAAAACTCGGAGAGCAACTTAAACAAGATTGACTTAATAGGTTTACAATTAAGAAAGTTCCAACTCGTCTGAAAACTTCTTGACCTAATACTTCTAGGAACACATTATCCGCGAAACGACATTAAAAAAGAGCCTGGTTCTATATCCTCCCTTTAAACCCAATCTCTTAGGCATATCACATCAATCAACTTTAACAGCCGGCGAGATCTAAAACCTTAAGAGAAATCTCGATGTCCAATCGCTTTTTCCCCCCTTCTGTAACAGGTATCCTATGTTCGATATAAATCAATACGAGATCCATATTACATTTATACATCATATTTGAATGTTTCTGCCTTTACATCACATCGATCAGCTTTAATAGCACACTTAAACATTAAAAGAAACGTCAATTTCCTCTTTTTCCGCTTCTATAACTCGAATCCTGCGTTCGACGCGAACCACTATGAGAATCAACCGTACACATTACGTATCTTATATATTTTATATACGAATATTTCTACCTTTGCATCATGTCGATCAGTTTCGACAGCTCGCTCAAATTAAGAGAAACTTCAACGTCGAACGTCCAGTCATTTTTGTCTCTTTTATAATTTAAATCCTACGTTCGATGCAAACCACTGTGAGATCCGACCATATTACGTACTTCTCTCTCGTACTTTATACATCGTATTCGAATATTTCTGCCTTTTTTCTTACATCACATCGATCAGTTCCAAGAGTTCGCTCAAACACGAAGAGAAACTTCAATATCGAACGTCTAGTCATTTTTCTCCTTCTTTATGACTCGAATCCTACGCTCGATGCGAACCATTATGAAATCTGGCCATGTTACGTATATTTCATACTTTATAGATCATATTCGAGTATTTCTGCTTTTTTCGCATTACATAGATCAGTTTTAACGCGAGAAGAAACTTTAATATCGAACGTTTAGTCATTTTTCCCCATTTTATGACTCGAATCCTGCATTCGATGCGAATCACTATGAAATCCGACCATGTTACGTATTTCATACTCTATATATATCATATTTGAATATTTCTGCTTTTTTCGCATTATATAGGTCAGTTTTAACGCGAAAAGAAACTTTAATATCGAACGTTTAGTCATCTCCCCCTCCTTCGTGATTCGAATCCTGCATCCTATGAAATTCGTATTTACGTTCGAATATTTCTGCTGGTTCGCAGACACGAATTTTCGACGGGCAACATTCCGATCGTTATACGCGGTCAACGTAGCACCCGACATTGAACCAGTGCGATGCTGCAATGCAGGTGGATCAGCTCTGGTGCAGCTGGAAAATGCGTAGGCAGTCGGAGGCTGGAGCCACCGTCTACCGCAAATCTCTCGTGGCTCCCGCAGATGTTATCTTCCACCGCAAGATATCCGACGATTCTACGTCTTCCTTTATGCGTGAGCTAGCTCGCAAGAAATCATCTCGCTCGCGTGGAACAAGAAGGCAGCAGTAAGAGGAAGAAAAAGGAAAGACGCGCAGGACTGAGTGTCACCGGGACCCAAGAGCACACACACACACATAGAGAGAGAGAGAGAGAGAGAGAGGAAGAAAGAGAGTAGAACACGTCGTTTCACAACCCTTTGTTCCGTGCGATGCCGGATACTCGAGCGTTGGAATATTTTTCTGACGGTGAATAATTCATCGTGACAAATGGGACGGTTGCACGCGGCTCAACGTCGCGTTGGCTTTTGCTCGCTTTTCTAATCCGCTTTTTGTTACGTATCAATTCGAGCATTACACGTCCTCGCGAGGATCGTAGGATCCATCGGCGGCCCGTGTTGGATTTCAACAGCAAACTGCTGGAACGTTGTTAGACAGCTTCTTTGGGAACGCTTCTTTAACAGGTGAAGTGTTTGCGGTCCTCGGGGTGATTGGACCCTAAATCCTGTCGTGATTTAAGTGGCTCATTATTTATCTCAGAATACTTAATGAGTGCAATCTTTTCATCTCCACGAAGAGGAAACTTTTAGCTAGAGTCAACTGGAATTGTTCTTACGTGGTTACCAAACCAGGATCATTTATTTGTCACTTATAAATGAATTTAATCATTCACTCGTCTTATTTAAAATCAACTGTTAACATTTAATAACGTTAAATAACAAACGAAAAAAAACGGCAAAATTTTCCATTTCCAATTTACAAAATATCCGTCCATTACGCGAAACTTTTAGAAATATCCGACAGGAAATATCGGGGAAACGTTTAACATATCCACGAATTAGATATGTATGGATCAGCGTGCCCTAATGGAGTAAAATGAAATTGAATTCGGTTCGGAACGTTGGAACCAATTTTCCAAGGACGATCACGAATCACGGCAGTTCCGAGCAGTTTCCCTCTAATCCACGATTTCAATTTCGTCGAGAGGCAGACGAACGTACAATACCGCCGGCTAATTTAAATCAGGCTCGCGGCAAAAGTTTGATCAATGAAATAAAAGTTTGATCGCAATCAAAGCAGTACCAACGTGGAGGAAGAACGACTCAACAGCCTGTATTCAACAAGCTGTTCTTTCGTCGATAATCCATTGTTCTTTTTATAGAAACTTTAATAACAAGAATATCGGATTGGAGGAAAGAATGAAAGTCAAAGTTGTTGAAATCTGTCCTATCAATATCGACCACTTCTCGCGATGATTTCATATTTGTAAGTGTCTGAATGTCGTATGTACGATATTTTTGCGGTTCAAATCACCGTTTTGGCATTTATCATTCATGTGTTACAGCATTGCTGAACGCGAGTATAAAAATGTCAATAAAAGGGAGGCTTTTGCATTCGAGATTAATGAAGTATTTAAAAATTAAAAATACATTTCGTGAACGTGCGACTAATCTGACCGAAATTATCGGAATACGAAAGTTATTATTATCGCGAGATAATCAATTATATTTGTGATTAATAAAAAAGTGTCGTATACTCGAAATAAATTCAACTTATTTATAACCTGTATCAATCGATAAACTCCACGCTATTCTTCAATAAATACATTGCCTCTCGTACATCAATTAATAGCTTATCGATTTTTATTTAGTAGAATGAGGGTAACATACAAATGCTACGAAAACTTTAAAATATCTACTAGAGATAGGTAGTATAGACAATCGTGCAGGTTACAAATCTGATTCTATTGTTCATCAATCCGGAGTCTCAGCAGAAAACGCGAATCGGTTTAAAAAATCTCGTTTCCTTAAAAAGAAAAAACTGCACGACTTGTACCCCAGTACGATTCGTCTCACAAAGGCCCAGAAATGACGATGACTTTTTTGCCATAAAATTTTATCGATACGCAAACATTTGAATCGATAGAAAACAAATTACAGGCACGATCGCTCAGTACCAGACAACGCTACTCCTACTCGAGGTCTACCCCATGCCCCCTCACGAATCACGTGACCCAAATCAACCAATCGCTAATTTTCGTTGCATTAGCGTTGCACCTAAAGAGGCCCGCTAAAATCACTTTCAGTGATAAAAAAAAAAAAAAAAAAATGTATCAGCTCCGTAACGCGAATTGAAAAAACACGAAGAAAATCATGAAAACTCTAAGAAACGCAGAATGCGTTAACTGCGTTCTACTTTAAGAAGAAAAGCGTCGGACAAGCTTACCAGAATAGGTGAATGAGAGAAAAAAAAAGCAACCACGGACAGGTACACGATCTCAGAAGCAGGTAGAAAAGATTAATAGGTAAAAGATCGACAGAGAGACAATGGGCTCAGCGTGCTCGACATTAAATCACTAGTAATTACGAGCAGCGCCGTGGGCATTGTCTCCTACTTACGCGCGCCAGCATTATCAGGCATCTATTCATCGCCGCGGCGTAATTGCGCGTGTAAACGCTCGGTGCCGCGAGCGCGCGCGTCAGTCTCTCTGTACTTTCAGTCCCTTTATTATCCGGATGCGAAATCGATCGACAGAGAGTGACACACACACACACACACACACACACATGCTGGTTGCATGATGATCGCTCCTCGCCCCATAATTTCCAAAGCACGAGCACGTTCGCTGGCGCGCTGGTTCCACGGGAACGCGTGACTCACGACCTACATTCGTCTCAGCGAGAACCCGTGACACCTTTTGCACCCGCGAGTCCGACGTTTATTGCTCGTAAAACAGAGCAAACCTCCGAGAGCCTTTCGCGTTCTCGGGATCTCGAGATCAATCGCGGACTCGAGAGAGCCCGAACCGACGCTCGAACGTAATAACGTAATAAACGTGAAACCCGATCGCCCGTTTCGGTCCTCGGTTTTTCTTTCGCTTCGATTTTTGATTTTTTTTTTTTTTTTTTTTCCGGGGAAATTGGAGTCGGAGAAGATCCGACTCCAATTTAATTTATCGGACGGCTGAAACAACACGGTTTGCGCAGATGAGTTTTCATGCTTTTGTAAAGCTTTGAGCGCGACACAAGCGCGCAAAACAAGAATACATGAACAAAGGAAAGAGATATAATTGTCGAAAATATTCGATCGTGTGTGTTTTCTTGTTGACGAAAGAGTGGCAATTATTTTTTTCCCTTTTAGGTCAATTTTTGACAACGGCTTCTGATATTTAATTTATCAGGTTACAAGTCGGATAAAGAGGAGCAAGCGAGAAGTAAAATATATTATATTATTACTACGTATGTGTGTCTTCGGATAACTTAAATTTATAGTTCTTTTTATTATTTATGAAAGACAGTAACTGATTTATTAATCTAGTTAATTTTTCACTAATTTAATTGAACTCGAATGTTACTACTACAAACCAGCATCCTACGTGTGGATGGCAGTGCAGGCACATTTGAAAGCTACGTACAGCCTTTATTTAGTCTGCAAAGTTTTACAATAAAAAAGAAAAGAAAAACAAAAAAACGGTAACACATTGCTTACTGATGTTTTACTGCGATTCGAAGAATGCACACATGTTGTTGTAAAGGAAAAACTGTGTTGAACAGAAATATAGTAATAATTATATGGATGTTAAAATCTTCGTGTATTTTTCAAAGCATCAACAGGGATATATAGAAAATTAATGTTAACGGTAGTACAAAAGAGTACGCGTTCCAAATATTATACTGCAATCTAACAGATTAAACCCCCACAATTTCGTATTTCGAATTTCTATTTGTACGTGTTTGTTTTTCTTTGTGCGTGTGTACTCTAGCTCTCACGGTTATTTCAGCAATTTCTGGAATTTTGCATATTACCAACGCAAGACCAACTATGTTAGCATGTAACAACAAAGTGCAAAGATGCTTCAAGCGTTACATTACATTCCGTAATCTTCAACAACCCTTTTCTTAACAAGCAAATTCGATCTCGACACACCCGATATATATTACAATGATCGCGTCAACGTAAAAAAAAAATATGAATGAATCAACAAAGAGGAACGAGGGGAAAAAGCACTATCGCGACAAGCGTACCCTTCGAGAGTTTCGCAATCGGTTTGCAGCCGATTGGTCGTCCCATCTATCCCAGGGAACAAACAACGCGCACCGTTGTTTCTCTATCCTCCCAAGTGTTCTCGTGGAACGCGTGCAAGGATATGTAGGTGGTTAGCCGAGCGGCTGGCGGTGTATCAGGAGAGCAGACAGGTAGAAAGGAAGCGGGACAAGGCGGAACGAAGAAAGGAGGGCCATAAGCGAGAGCAAACAAGAGAGGAGCGAGAGATGGGTGGCGAGAGAGGACGAAAGGGGGCGAAACGAGGAAACGCGAGAAAGAGAGAGAGAAAGAGAGAGAAGAAGAATGGTGGGGGTTGGTACGAGGCGAGTTGGTTCAAGCACGTGGGGCCTACTCCGCGGTTGTCTCGTTCAGTAGTGCTCTCTCGGTTGCCTTCGAACGATTTCGCACCGAATGTCCATCGAGCCTTCCCGGCGTTATTCGGCGCAGCAGCACGTCCCGACAAATCTAGTCAACCGATTCAAATCGCCGAGAATGTGACCCATTCTCGTTCGTCATGCGGCTGTTGTTTTCTACACTCGGGCTACGCAATCGTCAACGCAATCGAAGATCGAAGGCTGGTCCAGCGATGGCCTGCTGCGCACCGAAAACCCTTCTGATCTGCACGTTCCTTCTTGCCTTGCCGGTCACGATCGCCTCGAACGAACGCACGACCAACGATCACCGAGACTTCGCTAATCACAAACTCATCTGGCCGGTCTGGCCGTACCGCGAGAAATTTCCTCACGCTCGTCACGATCGCGACGGCAGGACAGGTTTCCAACAGGCCACAACCGGAGTCAACAATTGGAGCCGGAACGACCCGTTCCCCGAAAGAAGCAGCTCGACGATCGCGCCGCTGTTAATCGGCGGATTCAGGCATCGCGTGGAGCATCGCGTGGAGCAACGGATTTCGAAACCAGAGAAATTCAGCGCGGTCGCCGTGGCGGAGTACGCCGGTGCCAGAGCCATTGCTCAAGCCAGTTATCACAACAATCGTCGTCACCAGCCGAGGGAAGCGGTCACGCAGAACTACCAGCATCACACGACCACTCCGGCTACTTATACCAGGCATCATCCTGGGTGAGTGAGGTCTCTTTGAAACTTTGTTCGAGACTTTACGGATGATCCTAATTTTTGTTTGCCGCGTTTGAAAAAATACGCGAGTAAATATTTCGATTGTGATCTCATTTGGTACGATCGTAGAATCGTCTCGATAGAATCTTCTTGAAATTTAAATTTGAGCTGCGATTTTATTCGAGTGATATTTCATATTTGGCGTGAAGCTCAAATAGTACCACGAGTGTGATACGTTCATGTCCTTGAATCGTATCTGAAATCGTATCTAAAGTTCTTTTACATACCGATAAATAATTGAAGTGACGAACGCGAGAGATTGACGGTTCCAGTTCGATCATTTCGCACCCTTGCTCGATTCATCGACGTTAATAACGCTCGGCTCGTTCGAGGTGTCTTTTCTTTTCGTTGCATCGTAACGATGTTCCAGCGATTCGAAGACCAAAAGGATCTCACTTCCAATCTAGATGTCGATAATGCGTCGAACGATCACTCTCTACTCGCGTATTCAATAAAGCAAATTAAAAATGGAATGAGTATTTGAATCTGAGTACGTTTTTTGCAATTATAAGTATCCTGTTTATCATACAAGTTGCCTTTTGATTGAGGCATTTCTTAATTTCATCGTCGTATCGTTATTGTATTAAAAGTCTATTAAAATTTATACCTACAAGGATGAAACCGAATTAATGATATAACGAAGAACGAAAGTGCATTCTAGAATAAGAATATTGAAATAAAATTTCATTGAATAATTTGTGCACGTTAAGGAAATTAATCAACAGCTATTTCGAAGATGAAAATCCCCATAAAATATTGACGTCATTTACATTCTTCAGACTGCAGGGACAAATTTTTATACCACGAAATGATTGTTACTTTACAGGCTTTATATATTTCTTGTAACAACAGCAAAGTTACGTGCTATTAAAAATATTGGAAAATAGGTAAAAAAATTGCATTTCTGCAATCGCGTTACCTCACAAAACTTTACCGCTGTTGAAAAAAACAAAGTTTGCGGAGAACGATAACGAAATTTCACACGAAAATCGACCAATTAAAGTCGAAAAGCCGCTTCGGCCTTGAGCAAGTGAACTAAGTACGTGCACATTCGCGATTAACCGTCTGCCCGATGCAGTAAAGTCGGTACTTTCCCGCGCTTCCTTCTGCTTCCGTGCTAAAATAAGATTAATGCGAAGAACACGAATGTAAATCGAAGTCAACATCGGACAATCTACGCTTGCATATGCAAGCTGTGCTTCCAACAGCGAATACCAAACAGGTCAGGGGGGAGGGTGGGAGCACGTTTCAGCGAATTGCGCAATAAAATGCCCCGGTACACGGTCATTACGTCGGACGAAACGAAAGTCACGTGTAAACGCCGCGCTGAATTTCTCGACGCGAACGTCGACGCGGATCGAAGCAGATCGATTTTCTCGGTCGATCACCCACCCACTTCCCCATTTCCAAGAGGCCGACTTCATCCACCTTTTTTTTTTTTGCATAAAACCGAGCGTTTCACAGGCGTATCGCCACCCTCGAGCCAGGCGTAGGCAGGCGTTCAGCGACGAGAATCGTAGCTAAATTCGAGCGGAAAACTTTACGATCTGCCAGACAAAGCGCAACTCACGCGTTCAAATGAGTCGACGTGCGCGGTTAGCCGCGCACGTCATGGAATTACTCCGCGGAACGATAATTTATGGTGCCAGTTCGTAATCGTTCTCTCGGTCCGACGCAGAACTGTTGATGGTATCGATTCGCGATCTGTTCCCCGCTTTCGTTTCGACTTTTAATCGTCTTTTAATCGTTCAATCACTTTTCTTTTTTTTAATTTGATATATATATATATATATATATATATTGCTGTTTAATATATTGCGATATATTGCGATATATTGCTGTTCATTATGTCAGTAACAATTCAAACAGTTCTAATTCAAATGTAGAGATCATTCAAAAATTGCTCGTTCAAATTATCAGAAGAATTTCCGAACTTAACTACGTGACAGAAACGCTTGCTTGAAAGTCTTATTGTCAAGACAAATAGACAATTGTATTATATGGAGAAATAAACGATTGTTACGATTAATAATTAAAATTCGACAACATATTCAATTTAATATATTAAATATATACAATATCGTTAATAATGAATAGTACATGTTAAATTTAGAATGAAAATACCGTTTAAGTAGTAAAAATGAAATGTGTACCAAGATACATTTGATACACGGGATGGTTGAAGGAAATTTAAATTTGACTTGAGAAAAAGTAGCAAAGAAGAAGTAGCAAACGTTGCAAAGTCAAATACCGGGTGTTTTATCATACAGTTTCTACCTTAAATACCTCCACCATGATTCATTCGAGAGATTATTTTCACGGCTGAAGGTTACACGGTTTTGAACGCTCTCGCGCGAGAGTGGGCGATTTTTTACTCTGCTTATCTGTTTGGTGCGAGCAACGGGACAACGTTCGTTTTTCCGTCGAAAATACTGCCACGGTTCCTGGCAGATAAATAATTTCGCCGTCGTACGCTGCACGCGAACAAAATATTACACGTAGAACCAATCTAAAATATTCAATGTACGAAGAGCCGTGTTACCTTCGGGATCTTGTCACTGTCGCTGAAAAATACATGTGACAACAGTCCCCAACATCACTTGCCCAACAGTCGGTTGAAAAAGTCCTTCGAGCTGAAACTACGAACGTCACAGAGAGAACAGAAAACGGAATAAACGAAACGCTTTACTCCCACAATGGCTGCGTTTGTAATTTAATACATATCAACTACCATAATTTAAAAAGTAACGATACAAGTTGATGCCAACTTTCAAACATGTCTCACGACTCCGAGAGCAAACACCATTTAGACTTCCGTCTGTTAAGAAGTTTCTCCTCGTTCTGATGAATGTTATTACATGCATTTCGAGTTCCGGAAGCACAAACTTCCCAAAACATCCAATAAATATAATAAAACCAAGGAAGCAAAGAGTTTGTCCCTGCATCTAACAATCATTATGACTATTGTCAGAGCAAAAAGAAGAATTACCCAGTAATGAAAATCAGTTTAAAGAAACCATTGACGAACGAATTGTGTGTACACGCAGACTTGATTTGACTCGTTCGTCGGAAGGATCAGCGAAGGTCCAGGTCCAGTCGACCAGGCGGTTTAATTAATCGACCGGACGATTAATTATCTCGCGCGTAACGCGTTCCTCTGTCACGTGCAATTATTGGGATTGTTGGTGCGCGACGAGGACGGCGGCAGCGGTCTTAAAGGTTTCCGTGTGATAATATTGCTCTCGCGCCGCTTCGAGCGAAACCGAGGGACGCCAATTAAATCGCGCGATTGCTCGTGCATAACGACGATACACGCCCGTGGTTCGCGACGATGCTCGCCGCTGGGGAAACGATGATCGTCCACGATCATCCGTCCACGACGCGTACCACAACCTCCAACCTGATCGGCGGATAATCGACCGCAACGGATCGCGGCACGGCGTTTCGTGCAGAAAACTCGAACGTTTGCCCCGAACGTCGGTAACGCGATCGTTAACGTCGCTAACATTGTGTCAACGTAGTCGACTTTTTTGGTAAATTAAGAGGCGGTTAATAAAGAGGGGAGGGGAAGGGGGAGGAGAGAGGAACGCGCGCGTTGCAGCGAGTGATTTACTGGCCACGATCTCGATGGCTTGTTTTTGAGGTCACCGCGAAAGTGGTCTAGCGTACGGGTCGGTTTACGAGGGACTGGTGCAACTTCGTCGGCCGATTTAACGATCGAAGCGACCGATCTGTTTTTGCTCGAGATTCTAATCGTTAGAGATTTGACAGGTTGGAATATTAAGACGTTAGAATATTTTTTAATATATTGGATAACAGATAATTACAATCTTCTAGGTATTAGAGCATTAATGTCGCTAGTGAAATATTAGAGATTTGAAACATTAGAATACTTTCGAATATATTGGATAACAGACAATTACAATTTTCTTCTAGGTATTAGAGTATTAATGTCGTTATATTAATGTCGAAATATTAGAAATTGGAGACGTTAGAATATTTTCGAACATATTGGATAACAGAACGTTGTGACATTAGAATTTTGGAGATTTGAATTTTATTTTATGCCACTGAAGTAATTGCAATTTTCTAGGTATCAGAGCATTAGAATTCTTTATGGAGAAAATTGACAGTGTTTTCGAAATATATCCTGTTATATCGCCGGGATAGTTTCGCAACATAGTCGGCTTTCTTTTGAAGGAATGATACATTCAAATTGCCCGTTGAGGCGCAGTGGGTTTTTGCAAGTCTTTCATGGGAATTAACCACATTAGGGTATATATTAATCATAAACGATTTCCTTAAGGACGGAATAAAGAAAATTGCACGTGTTGCGGAGCCTATTAAATGAATTAATGGCGATATTCCGGATAATACGGGTTATCAAAAGGAGTGCAAAATATGGGCCTTAAAATGCCAAGCACGTTATTGTAGCTAATAATAGCCTCGCTACTTTAAACGTACGGAGAAATCTTGCGATAAAATTAATACGAAAGAAAGCTTTTATAGCTTTACGAATGTTCAGGAATCGACTTCCTATGGTTCGACGCTCGAACCATAAATTGTCGATCGAAATGATTTGTAACAACAAATAGTTTAATTTCAATGTGCTATACATACAACACATATGCTAGATTTATAGGGCTTGAGCTTTTACTATTGCTAAGAGTCACGATCTGAGCACAACAGACAAAGGTAATACGAGAATGTATTCTACTCTTAAGAAAACTACTCACTCGACTACCATTGCTGCAAGCACTTGTAATTTATCTTCGGTGCGTTCTGTCTGCCGCGTCAGTCTGATTTCGTAAAATCAATTTAAATTTATTAAGAGCGACGCGTTCTGCTGTAAAAAAAATTTTAACAGAAAAATCTTAAATCAAAGTCACGTTTCGGAACCAAAATAGAACTCTTTCAAAACTAAAATAGAATATATAGAATATTCGAGTACCTTTGAAACTAAAATATAAAATATAAAAATCGATCAAACTTCTATCTTTAATCTACTAAATAGTAAAATTGAAAATTTTCGTACGGAGGGACGACCGAAAGTTCCCCGTTTCTCCCGAAATTTTGTATTCGAACGTACATCAGTCTCTCGGAGCGTAGTCTTGCAACAGAGTCCCGGATGGTCTCTCGTCGTTTCAATGGCTGAGGCGAAAGGCCGCGGGCGTTCACGATGCATCAGTTGCACGTGAACGCGGCCACCTTTTCCCGCGTGAAACAAAGCCCTCCTTGCACGCACGCTGAAAAAAAGAAGCGGATCACCGTCGAGATCCCTCGTTACTATTTAACCTGAATGCGATAATTCAGATCGCGCCTACTGTTCGCCGCTCCGCCGTTCTCTCCCTTCGTTTTGCGCGCCGTGGTCGATCCTCCCCCGATCGAGTCACCCAGATACGAGGCCGCGCGGAGCGCGTGAAAAACCTGGGAAAAACTTGTCGACTCGCAGAGCACGAGGTCGAAGCAACTGCGTATCGTTTCATTGACGCGCGATGAACAACGCGCGTGAGGCGATCGATTCGCGACAGCGACAGTTTCCTATCGGCGATCTGAAACGCGAGATTCAGACGGGCAGCAATTCGAGGTTGGGCACATTGATCCGTTGGCGAGTCGACAAACTCAAGTCGATGGTCGCGCGCGCGCGGGGCTACTGTCTTGATGGGCGTCTTATTGGATCCGGCGATGCTTCGATAAAAGTGAAAATTACGGGGATCAACCGTGTCCGAGATAGGAATTCGGATAGGGGACGCAACCCAGGCAGCGTCATAAAACACTCTCACAACGTGGACTCGGGATGCAGTATCGGCAGGGCCATGAGGTATAATTGTCAAAAATCTCTCGTGAGCCTGACCATATACGCTGCAAGGTAACAAATGCTTTCCGATCCCTTGATGGGAAAGGACACAGTGAGAGTCAGGGTATAAAAGGCTAGGACAGTCAGTTAGCCTCAGTTTGTCATTAGGTGGTCCACGTCTTGTGAGTCCTCCCGTGTGTGCAGCCTACTTCGCTCTCGCGATAAGCGGATATTGGAAATAATTATCGTTGAACATTGTCTTCGTATACTCACGCATCTCTGCATCTCTACATATTTTATTAGTGCAAATAAAAGGCTTTTGAAAACACTAAAGGAACTGACGTTTCGTTCCACGTTGGCAAACGAAGAGTCACCGCGTGGAATATAATCGTTCCAACGTCGTTTCGTTCGTCCGATCGCCTCGAATTAAGATTACGCATCTGGAATACGAATCGAGAAAAGAGCACACGAACTGCTAATAAACTCGAGAGATATCGGGCTCAATGAAATATTCGTCGATAAGGAAACAGCGTGCAGCGAGCGTTAATCGAGCTTTCTTTTCAAAGAGTGCGTTGCCCCGTTGAATAATTGATCGGACGTTGGAGTGAGTTTAAACGGGCCCCGTTTGTCAGAACATCCTTCGCAAATGGGTCTGCTCCAACCCTTTGTAGAACTATCGTTCGCCCAACTATCGTTTTACACGGGTGATCGATGGACATCGATAAGAAGGTGCATGAATAATGAATATACGAAGAGTTCCAAGTATCTCAGCCCAGCTATAATAATCCTCACGTGTCACATCTCGCAAAGTGCTCGACGCTTGGCCGTTTACATTGTCTATTATCTATCGTCCCTTTTTGCGCTCTTCCAACATTCCGACAGATTGATCGATTGACAAATGGTGCAGGCGTAGAAAATAGATTGTACGCAACTGTTACGTCCACGTTGTTGTCGAACACGGCGGGACACGTTCGTTTTGTCGCTCGAATCGAGACCGTTTTTCTCTTTTTTTGCGACGCAATTACCATTTTCCGATACTGCGCCACCGTGACGAGGGGGCAAAACACACCGGGCACGGTTTGAAACGAATCTTCCGGAGTTTCATAGGCTTCACGGCGCGTTATCGTGGTGTATCAAAGTGAAAAAATTGGCGGCAGAAATTATTTAAATACGAAAGACGACGATAGAGACAGAGAAATTGTTACGATTGCAGATTGTTGATAAATTCTTTCGTTGATCGACTAATTACGATTACGTGTTATTCTATGATTTGAAACACGTTTGATTTACGATCTTTTAAAGACTTTCACACTTTCAATTGTTGTCCACAGAAAGGGAAATCTCCAGCTGCAACGCGATATCAGGTGTCCTATTGTTAATGTGCACAATTCAAATGCGAAGAGACAATCTCAATCCTTATTTATTGAAAAGTATAAATCATAAACCGCAGGACAGAAAAGATACGATCGAAAGACACAACTTGAAAGACAACTACCATTCAGAAGTTACCATTACGCGTTGACTAAACGTGGAACTAAACGTGGATTAAACGAACGTTAAAAAATACCGCACATACCGTGCATTACAATGACATCACATTCTTAATCGCGTCTAGCTCTAGAAACATTGTAGTAACACTTCAAACGTAATATGGTACAAATGGATTGAACGCGGGGGAAAAGCACCTAACGCTGAAACACATACAATATTTAATGGCTGACTGCGTGCATTCGTCACGTGCATATCCGCGCCTTTTGCAGTTTCATAATCGTTACACTGCAATCGGCACTGTCACATTCCCGTCGTATATATTTCCCTGAGAAAGAGATTAATAGTTGGTACGGCTACTGAACCGCAGCTAAACAAACAAATATGCGAGCCAAATGATCTGGCTGTTCTCTTTGATACAGATAGGCCACGTATGTATGTACGTATTTGGCCAGGGTTTCCTACGTTGGATGAAAATCAAACATTATGAATTGATTGTACAATGAGATCTTTCTCTTTATCTTTTTTTTTTTTTTTTTTGTTATTATTAAACTCTCTATTTCAATTTCACAAAATTATCGTATCGTTCATTATTTCAAATTTGGAGTGTTATTTTGGAGGATGATTTAAACAATTGAATTTGATTAAATTTATGGAGGAAATTATTATTTTTTGAAAGAATGCCGGTCCTTTGAAAGTTTTCTTCGATTGAACTATTTTAATTTCACGCGTGACGAAGGAAACGACTGACGTTAAATCTTATTTCTAATATCCGAGCACAAAAAGAAGTCTCGCCAGTCGAGTAAACTATAGTCCAAAGATTATTTTAGATGGACTATAATGATGAATTAGATGATACACTCGCGCACGTGAAAGAAATATGATTGTATGTTGTTTTATCTTGTGTGATTGATAGTTTAAAACCTAATATACAACGAATAATACTGCAATTATTAAAAACTACTGTAGATAAAAATAATACCTGGTGTTTCAAATAATTTATAATATCTGAAATTTGCAACTCGAAAAAATAAAATAGTTTTTTAAAAAACAAAGAAATTTCCAAGTAAATTGTACTTGAAGTTAGAATATACATACATTTACAACTTGCGCATAAGTTAAAAATAATTTGGAAATCAAAGTTCAACTGGAGACCGCAATACACATTCTCCATTGAAATATGTTTCTCGTTCGTAGCAACACGTAAAAAGAAAGCTGGCCGCGTCGCGCATTTATTTTCCGCCTGACGTTCCATTAACTTTTACCACTGCTCCGGTTTCCCTGGCACGCGCCGGCCCACAATCTTGTTAAGAATAGAGCCGATTAATTACCAAATATTCGGAACACTCCGAAACAGTAAAGTCGGTTAGTCCAGTTAACAAATGCGCCCGGCAGATCGCCAAATGGGACCGTGCACAGCCTGGGCTTTGCCCCGTCGTTTCGAACGAAGAATCCCAGTCGTTTTTCAATAAAAAGACAGACAACGAAAACGGAAAGATAGAGACATCGTTTCTCGATTATTCCAACGTGAGCGAGTATTTTATTTAAATTTACTTTGACTTGTGTTTTGCTAATCCAAATGGCGATAGCGATAAAGAGTAATTAAATTAATCGCTTGAGAAATCGGTTGTACGTTCGTACGTGAAAATTATTATGTTAGTAAGTTTGGAATACTCTGTTTCGGAACTTCAGAAATATCAGTTTCAAAGAAAAATATTATTAGAGCGCTGCTGATCAAAAACATTGGTTCCAAACATTTTAAAGCAACCGTATCTAAAAGTAATGATCGTAAGAAAAAAAAATATATATACTGCAAGTACTCTGTGTTTCAGTAGATACTGTGTGCACAGTCGTTTGCCAGGGAATGATCGGCGGGAATAAATAGCGGCGAGACGATAATACCCCTTTATCTATTGAATTTCGCCACTATTTTCGCCCGGTTTACGGCCCGGTGCGCGAAATAAATTCAGCGAGTCGCCGATTCACGAAGTGATAGTATCCGATTGCGTCCACTTCCTCCGCTGTTTTTCATCCTTACGTTTCAATGTTTGCTAAACACGAGTGTTCGGGATTTACAGCACGATCGTACCCGACTCGCGTTCGAATGCAATTCTCGTTTTTCGAGACGGAAGCGCCGAATCGAGTGATCTCTCTTGCAAGTTCAAGACTTATCTTCGAACAGTACGTAGATGCCAGTGTCGTTCAATATACACGCGTATAGTCTCAACTTTTCGTTCGATTTTCATTTTTATTTTCTCGTTCGATTTCACCTTGGCAAACGCGGTGTGCTTTTTGTCAAGTTCAAGTTCTGCGACCAGCAAGATCTTATTTGATACAAGAAATTATATTTAGATCTCTTACTATTATTATAGTTATTAAAATAGGGGAAAGAATGTTCCGTCACTATATAAATTTACAATTTAATCTTGACAGAGACAGAGCAAGATATAGACGAATATATTTCTCCATTTTTAAAGAGAGAAATATATAAATAAAATAAATACATATTACAAGTCCTTGCAGTTTCAAATTCTAATTATTATTCGAGGTAAACGTTTAAAAATTGTTTTTTGTTTTGTTTAAAAAAAAAAAAAAAAAAAATAGAAATAGAAATAAAACTTGCTACAATGGAATTGACTAAATACACTAGTACACGTTTCCCTATTTACATGTATTTTAATATCATAAATTTCTCGGATCCTTTCACACATTACTACCTGCGTACCTTGCGTACAATTTTGCATATAAATTGCATTTCGCGTACAGTTGAATATGCAAAACCTTTAATCTAGAGCTACAGGTTCCACAGAAAATAAGTTTCCGTCATACGTAGGAGCCGAAACATTCGCACGCGGTCACGCTTCGCACATTATTCAAATTCAATTACCACTCAAGTCCGGGTGTTGTTGGTTCATGAAAAAAAAAAAAAAGAAAAAATACAGAGACGCGAACGTGCGTGAAAACCATTCCCCCGGGGTTTAAAAATGAAACGTCCCGGAGGTATTTTATTTCCTTTCTTTTACTTGACGGTTGGCGAGCCGAGCGAAATGTCAAATACCGTCTCCCCTTCGCCGGTTCAACTTCCAATCTCGAGGAAGTCGCCAAGCTGCGGGGGAAGCAACACAGCGCCTTCCTCTAGCACGGCCCATTTGAGAGGGAATTCAAATCAAGGTCGATGTAAGCAGAGTACATTGTTCTTATCGATTCCGTGTTCCATATTTCATCGTATCGTATCTCGTCTCGATGGGACCGAGCTATCGTTATTCGTATCTTTATTTATATGGGCGAATGCGTGTTTTATTTCGTTCTTGCGACGGTATCGAAAATATTAGAACAGTAATTCGAGGTTTACTAATATTGCGAATTGTAATTAGTGATTAGAATTTTCGTAATATCGTTTTTAGAGATATCAAGATATTTTTTTTTTTTTTTTTGTTATTGATTTTGACATCTGAAACCTCAAATAAAACGATTTTAGAATATACAGAAATTTTGGCAGTTGATGTTATTAGAATATTTCAGATAATACAATGTCGAGACGTTACAACTTTGGAGCTATAAATTATCCAGATAATTCACCATTGAAATATTGGTAACACAAAGTATTACAATTACAATTAGAATTTTGGAACGTTCCAGTATTTGAATATGAAAAGCTAAAGATCCTTGCGAGAGATTAATTGTACTCGAGCCTTATAAAAAAAAAAAAAAAAAAAAATACTATACAAAACGGTAAATTTATCGAAAAGCTGAGGTACAATTTTTTAACATGTCCCTTTTCTCGACGTAAATGCCCAATTTGGTACCATACCATGCTTCAACGAGTGTCAGCTGTTTTTACAAATAATCTGCATGCGTTCGTTCGAGAGATGTCAAAAAGTGTCCCCTGACCCTTCTTCAAAAGAATTCGCGAGTGATTCAGTCATTCCTCTTAATGGAACATCGCAAGACTCTTAAATGCCTCCAGGGAGGATTCCGTGTCGCGACTCGCCGCAAAACAAGTAGAAAGAAGGAACAACGAACGCGAAATGACATTCCACGGACGCAAATAGAGCACGTCTTTTACACGTACGTTCTGCCGGGAGCCTCTTTTTACTTTCTTTTTCGTTTCTGTTAGCGCGTACTGTACGTACAGAGATAAACATAACAGCGTCGGCCATTCAACCCGCGCGACCTACGAAGGGTTTCTGACCAGATAATACTTTGATGTTACTTCAATCGTTTAACAATGTTCGATTTATTCATTTCAGAACGTATATACATGTGTACATAATTCACCGTCGTGTAAAATATTTTTTGCACATATAACAAATGAAATTTAGATATTTGGTGTTTTGTAATAAAATTGTATGAAATTACGCTGATTCAGACAATGTTTTGTAAAGAAGCATTACAACTTTATACATCTACTTCTCAGATATTCGAGATAATAATTTTTAAAAAAATCTATAAGTAAACATTTGTTAATTGTAGAACTAACAAATCTTATAAATTGGAATGAAACAAATTAAACTTTTTAAATATGTAGTAATATAGTAGAAATGTGCACTAATATGAATTACGATTAAAATATAAAAGGTGTAAAATTACACGATCGTTATAGTTGAGAAAAGTTTATGGAAGAATCAACGTTATGAAGTAAGGTATTGTTGTTACGCAAGAATCAATAAAATTACGAGGAAATTACCGAGAGAAGAGTTCAATGCTCGAATACTTTTACAGAGCTGTAATGAGTTCGCGAGTCTTGAAATTGACACGATAAAATTGTAATCGGCGGTTGGAGGAGTCGGTAAAGAATACGTTGCATCGGTGAACGATGCACGTTCGCCGATCAAAGGGCAATCACGAACGTACAATTTCGCGAGCGTGTTGGCATTTCGCATCGATTTCTTCGACGATCCTAAGATCCACCAGAGATCAACGCATGACAGCTGACGCATTAGAGAAGAAACAGACAAGGTGCATCGCAACATTACGGAACAATATTGCGAGACGCGTTAGAAGAAAATGAAAACCAATCGAGTTCCGCGGAATGGCAGAAGGAGCAAACTCGCGGATATTTCTGCCTCGATCTTTGCGAATCACTTTGAAATGAAGAATCGTTTCTGTAAAAATTTTCACCGGGCAAAATAATTTTTGTAAAAACTTTCAGAAGACAAAATCTACAGTTCATACGCGATGTAAAACTATTTCCTCGAAACATTCGGTTCTTCGGAGAGAAACAAAACTGAGATTGCAGCAGGATTAAATTAAGATACGCCTCGATCTCTTACGACGACACGTCAGCTATCGATTCTAATCCTCCTCCGGAGAAAAAAAACCCTAATCCTCTCTAATAGGACCTTCGAGCTTATACCGCTCCAAAATGTCCAAGACCGATCGACAAAAAAAAAAAAGAAACAGAAAACCAGTGACTGCGAAGAGTCCAAAGAATGCAAAACAGATCGCGAAAATCGACGGTCGTCACGGCCCGCTTAAATCCATTAGCAGCGTCTTTTTTCGCGCGTTGCTGCTGAAGGGTGAGAGGTCAGAGCCGCGAGTCGAGGAGGCAGTGGGCGGAGAAGGTGCGAGCAGCAGGTAGAGGCGTTCTTTGGTGTTCCTTGGCCCCTGGGGTGGTCGAACCGGATGGTTTGCTTATATTCGATCGTAAATGGTATTACGGATAAAGAAGGAAAAAAAAAAAGAGAGAGAGGGGGGGGGAGAGAAAAAAAGGAAGAAGGTGGCTCGGGCAGCTCTCGGTGGCGCGGGAAGAATTCGTGGCCCCCGTAAGGTCGCCTCATCCGGCAGATCTTCTTGAAAATTCCACGGGTCGGGTTTATGGCCGGCATAAATGGACTTATCGTTGCCAAGTGTTCGAACGATGTGGTATCGATCGCGCGGTGCCGCGCTATTGCTTCGCGTTCCTGCAATTGCTTGAATAATTCATGGCGATTCCTTTTCTTTGCCGTACCGAGCGGCCCGCGTTATTGCCAGAGCCCCATTAAATGATAATTCCACGGTGCACCCGACGATTTGCGTCCGCCACGTTCGCGGAAATTGATAACGCTCGCGATCGCCTAACGGTGGCTCTCCTTATTTTAGTCATGCCGAAAGAATTGCAGATGAAACGAAGGCGGATGCATTTTACATTACAGATCCGTTTGTGCGAATTGCGTTTGTTGCAAGGAAACTTTCGTCGATGTTTCTTTTTCCGAACTTTATATGTTTATTTTATGTTCCAATCGAGAAATTGCAGTGCTGAATTGAGCAGTGATTGGCGATTAAGTACTGTCATTTTGATCTCCATACTCGTCTCGGTCCTATCCTTTTAAATGTATTTTCGACGACTGAGAATTCCAAAATAATTTTGAAGCATAACGATTTAAAATATTATTAGACGTATCTGTGTAGTACCCAGATAATGGCTTTCGAAAGTCACTGTCAGTAACGATCAATAATAAATCACGAAATAAATACACACGAGAAGAAAGTTTTCCTACACTTTCCAAACAGTTGACTCCAATTTTGTAAAATATCGCAGTAGGAAGTAGCAACAAATTGAAAGCAAGCGCCGGCAAGACGTGTCGTAACGTACGATTCTAACGAACGATAGAGACATTTAGATTTCGTTCGATAATGGCCGACCGAGCCGATGAAAAATCGGCCGCATTGTAAAAGTCGGGGGAAATATATCACCGGGTAAGACTACCCGTATTCTACGCGCGTGTGATGGTATTTCAGCGATATATCATTACGATACGTCGAAAGCGTAAGTCGATAATTCACAACGTAAGAAAACGTTGCATCATTCGACGTATAGGTACGAGTTTCACCGACGATCGGTTAAAAGCACGATGTATCAATTACGTAATCTACCATGGATGGAAGTGATTCGTTGGAAAAGTCGACACAGACTTTCGAGAGGTATTTGTACAGATCGCTCGTGTAAATTGAGCTCCGATAAGTTTAACGTGGACCTGTATCGGAGCACAGATTACGTTTTCAATTTCAAAACGTATTTAAACTGTGTTTAAGGTGTATTTAAAAGTGACACGTGTATATTCCGAATTACTTTATCAATCTCTCTGAAATGGCTTCAAAGATATTATTAGTTATCAAAAGATAAAAAGATATTATTGAACGTTAAAGAAAAGTATCTCAGTCAATTTTAATTACGATATTTACTCTTTTGATATTCTCGTTTGACAAAACATTAAAAATGGAGAAATTTACGATCGTCACGACCACGAGCGAAAAAATTTAAATTTCCAAGTCGTGGATTTTCAACAATCAGAGCGGCTCAATTGAACGTAACATTTCCACAATTTTGTGGAAAATTTAAAGATGCTTTACTTATTTGCTATAAAAATATATATATTTACACAGACACACAGCACGTGGAAGGAAATGGAAAATAGAATCCATAGATAGTTCTGTCGTTTCGATCGAGTAGAGTATTGTAGTGAAAAACAGCATAAAATGACGAGCGGTAGCGTGGCATTTATTGGCACCGCGTAGACACGTAATTACTTCCCCAGGAACCGGTAACTCGTCATCAAGTAATTTTGTAGTTTGGAAGCTCCGTAAGGCCTGCGGCTTCTCCTCGCAAAACACTGCGTATTCCACGTCGAAGGACCGACAGAATCGATGGCGGTCCTGATCCGATCCGAATAATTTTATATCGCGAACTGGAATTTACGTTGGTTTTGCTAGAAATAAGCTAACCTCGATACGATCGAAGACGCTGTTAATTTATGCAAAGCACACGCCTCTGTCCGGAAGGCACGGAGAATGCCATCGGTTCTTGGATTTCGTGGGAAACTTGGCACATTGCAAACTGTACAATTTACACTCGATTAGGCGGCAGGCGTGAATTTTGCGGAAGGTATAGAGCGCGAAATGGAGGGTCTGTTGTTGCAACGAGAAAGGTATCCTCGAGCCATGGATGGTACTTAGGAATTTGTTCCTCTACTACTGTTTCCTATCAGACGAATGATCCTTCGAAGAGACGACGGACGAAGCGAAGTGAGAGAATTAAATTGAAATTATATTTTCCGCGTGGGAAATTTTTGTTACGACCAAGATCGTTCTTTTGCACAAGTTTCAAACGTTGTTTCTGCATAATTGAAATAAATTGTTACACGACATATAAAAGTTACACAATTTCTTCAAATTCGAAAAAGTAATAAGAAACTATCGAGTGTATTACTCCTTCTCGTAATCACCAATACGAGAATATATTATAGATGCAACATCGATCCCTCGTGCAATTATAATTGAGCACTTTCCAGATGACATTAAAAGACAACTTTATACAATTAATAACGCGTAATTTCGACACAAAATGTTTCCTCCTCGACATATCTCACAGAAGAAAATGCAAGTACTCAAAACGTAAAGCTTCACTCGCCATGTTACCATCGCGCATCAGCCAGCCTTTCCAAAGCAAAAAGGGAAACCCGAGATGGGAGGACTTTTTATAAACAATTCCGAGAGAGTGGTTGCCGAAACGACCGCGAAATGAATCAGGCCGAAATTGTTTGGAAGAGGCTCAAACATCGAACGTTTCGCACACCCTCGTTAATATATACAAGGGGGGAGTGAGCGCGTCAGATTGTTTGGCCGTCGTACGAACGGCGAATGGCGGAGACGCGCTGGAGGAAAAGGAAGCGGCTGGCAAAACTCCGTCGCTAACGAGCCGCGCGCTCAATATTCTTAAAACTTGCCCGCCCGACAAAAAGACTTCTCTCTCTCTCTCTCTCTCTCTCTCCTCTTTTCTTTCGCAGGCGCTCAAGAGTGACAGGGAAAAATATCCAACACCGGGGACAGTGAACCCATTTGTCAGCAGTCGAAAATAACTCCTTCGCTTTTATGATAAACCGTCGTTATGCGCCACGACGGTGGATATAGTTAACCAAGGAGGGGAGGGAGGAGAAAAAAGAATATCGCCGCGGTTGCAGTGCGGCGGGAGTGCAGCGAAGAGGACGAGACGCACGAGACCGTCGAGAATATTTCGGCCAGATGTGCGCACGTCCGATGGAAATTATTTTTTGATGACGTTATTCCACACCGTTACTTTCTCACAAGCAGTCACCGGATACAAGCAGGATCGTGTTGTTGCGAATGTTTACACGGCCGTTGCAAACGAGTAGTCGAGTGACAAGTATATTTCGAAGGAGACGCAGACTGCAGCTGTAAAATTCACGTTGGTTGGAACAACGATAGCTACAAATTGCTGAGATAATGAATTGCGTTTGACCGTGACGCTCTGACTTTGAGGATGCTCGGATATAAATTACGGAATATTGAATTTATCGTCGACTATATTGGATGTTGAAAAATATATATTTCTAAGAATGGAAGAGGATCAGGAACAGTAGAAAGCACGTTGTTAACAGACAGCTGTGCAACTGTCGCATCAAAGAAATTGAAACGAACTCTTAATCCTTTCAATTTTAATTTATGTTTCATTTGTTTCGTTGTTAGAAATTTAACGAGACAACAATGAGAAATATAATCAAAAACAATGTGTAACGCAATAATGACATCGTGCAATTAATAATTTGAAACTAGATGGAAACTAGATCCACTCCACAGTGTTCGATATATTCTTCAAATCAAACTTGCAAACGTTTCCAAACATTCGTCTCATCGCCACTAAATACGCAGAAATAATCGTTTTTCACTACAGCGCGAGAAACAGTTTAACTCACGCCTATCGATTGCAAAGCGAGGATCAACGAGTCAGCGACACGGACAACGGCCGGCTAACAGGAATTTATTTATTTATGAATCGAGCAATCAGAAGTTAATTCGAGGAGCCGTGTAGAGACTGTGCGAGCCACGTTACGCGCGCGAAACCATCGGTCGGAAACCGCAAATCGTTAGCCGGGTTGGTCCTAACATTACTCGCCGTTCGTCGAGTGGTAATCCCCATCCCCCTCTCCCGTCGAACACGTTTCCCCGTGGTATTCGCACGTCGCGATTCATTTCTCGCGCCGTGTTAATTGACGCCGCGGAGTTACATCGCATTTGCATTCCGGACACGTCGCGACGTTCGTTCCGCGTCGCTTTGTTTTTCTGTTTCAACGCGCGCGTCTCGCGTTGCACGCATATTCTCGTCGTCAACGAGAAGGGATGACACGGGACGTAACGACTGGAATTATTGCATCGCGGCCGATTAACCACCCAAGCATCGAGCAACAGCCTGCATTTCCGAGAAATCGAGCGGGCTCGCGTCGCGTCGCGGCGAAACAACCGGCAACCGAGATAAAATTGCATCGTTCGCGCGGCTAAACGTTTTATAAATCAGCCGGGTAACGCGTTCGCTATTAAGCCAACATCGCCGGGAGAAACGTGCCGTTTAGGGTAGATTTATTCATCTGAATCTAATCTAAATGGACCCGCGCGTTAGTTTGGGTAGTTTGTAAATTAATTCGGATTAAAGGGTCGTCGTTCTTTTTTTAGAAACTGAATTTTATCACGCGGCGAATCATCCAGTCGCTGGCGTGTGTATTCGAGCTTTATAGACAGCTTTCGAGAACAGACCTCCTCCGGACGTGGATTAATCGATTTCGCGCCGGGAGGATTTTCAAGCGGCGACGAAAAATAAGGTGTCGCAATCACAGAGATTGCGGCTTGATCAATCATCGCGTCTTGAAACGGTAGCCAATGGCCAGCCTGTTTGGAAAACTTTCGAATCGGCGAATTGCGCTGGCTGGACACGAGTACCACTTCACTTCGTCCGGTTATTTCTTTGTTCTTCTCCATGTGAACGTCTCGAGGACGTCTCTCTCTCTCTCTCTCTCTCGATGTGTTTTTGTGTTTCGCAGTCGTCGAGCTTCTGATTGCTCGTAAAACCGACCTTTCTCGTTTCTTTTCGCTATCAATCCGCTGCTTTGATCAATTTAATTGGCGACTCATGTCGTGGAGAGGTTTTAAAAGACCTTAGCGGTTTCATTTCAAATTAGGCTTTATAGGCCTAATTTGCCACGTGGGTTGCAAAAAATTGTAGAATTTATCAAGAAAAATTTCACGCGTGTCGTGAGTGGAATTATTGAAGTAAAACGGTAGAACGCACGATGGAGATTTGGCGTAATCGATATTGCAAAACATTAGATTGATAGTTGTATTGCATTTTCAAATCAAATATTAATCAAAACTAGCCGATAAAAACACTCATAAAATAAAACACTTGCAATACTAAGGAAATGAAACCTAAAGAAAGATTCACCCTCCAAACGTTATAACCAGTAGTTTACTCTAAAAAAATCCACGCTCCACCAGTCGTCAGCCGAAGTCCAATCGATGGAGTAAAGTTCACGAAACCATATAATAAAGAGCCAATATTTATCACTGGCGGGTACATCGAAACGAGCGTGCAAAACATGTTATCACGTTCGCGACATCGCGCGACGATGGTTTACCGGCGTACGGCGATAACACACGGTTTCTCACGCGAGTTAAAAATTCGCCCGGTGTATCTGTAATTACGCGCACTGTTCCACGAGTATTACCCAGGGGAACCGAGGCTGAATATTTATGATTCAATTAAAGATCGATCGGGGATGCGAGATTAATTGGTACTAGCCGACCCAACATATAGATTTTACCGCCGATAATGTACGCGTTGTGTTATTCGAGTTCTTCTTCTGATTCTCGTAATGCCGATGTATCAACCGGTTCGAGGAGTGATCCTTATTTGTTGTGGCTACATCTTTAATGTAGCCACATATTCTGTATCTACGTTGTATCTGTGATAGAATACGCGCGTGATAATACGTGTCTGATAATTGCTGACTAACTGAAACCGTGTTTTCTCAGATTCTTTTTCTCGATAGTAATACGAGCCTTCAAGTCTCAAGGATGAAAATATTCTTTTCGATACTCGCGCGTGATTATGAATTGAAAAGTTAACGTTTCTACGAAGTGGAACAAATAACAGATGACGGATCGTTGTTAGATTTCGAAAAGGGAGAATTTGACGTTCAATTTTTATACTATAATCAATGTACAGCGCCCACGAAAGTATTTGCATTTTCAACGTCTTCTCTCGAGATCAGGATCTCCACACTCCTTGATCTATGCGACGTATCGCCGATCCAATGAAAGTCCGATTTCGCAGAACATCGTTCACAACTATCGTCGTGAAAATATTGCTCGCGAGCAACAGATAATCAGCTGGGCGAGCTTAATAACGAATGGCCGGCATAACTCGACGCTGCGTTTAGCCGCGGCTCGGCTAGAAGTGGGAAACATGCAAGATCACCGTTAAGCTTTCGGAAGTACCTCTCTAAGGAGAGTCGCGGACACGCGAGCCGTCAATGCGGTAATTCATTGAAAATTTATCACCTCGGAGAAGCTTGCAAGCGGTATCACGCGACGGCGCCTTCTCGCCCGCTCCATATCGCTAATCCACATTAATTTTATTACACGCGACTTCTTCGTATATTTCCTCAACTTTTTCCTTCTCTCTCTCTCTCTCTCTAGCCGGTTCTTCGCTAACGGAGAAAGTTCCTAGAACACGTTCGAAGTTCTCGCTCTCCATGAACTTAGGCCTGCACGATGAAAAGTGAAACGCTTTCGAATTACAAGTACAAATTACGCTCGTACTTCGTGCATTATGTAACGTTCACAGTAGTTACAAGTGGATACGTATTTTTATTTACTGAATTGAAATTGAACAACAGTGCGTTGAATTTTAATTGCCCTTCACGTTAGATGAATTTTCTACGTATTTATGGAAAGATTCTGTCAGCTGAAATTTCAATCTGATCGAGTCTGACGTGTTTTAATGTTCAAATTCCAATTATCAAAGTTCAATCTAGTAGAGTAGAGAAGAAATTATGCAGACGTTTTAACACAAAAGACTGACGTGAGATAAATAGGACGTTATTTCTGAAGTAGATGCTTGACCTCTGTCGAGTTAAAATTTTTATTAAAAAGCGGTGACTAAACTTTGCACGAAGAGTAAATGATATTTAGCAAGAGAGCAGCGATATTTCTTGAAGTCAACTTATTAGGAATAAATTAATCCGTAAATCGTACAATTACGCAGTTCGAGTGCAAGTACAAGTTAGTTGCAACGACCTACACGAGTTATTTTCGTAAACGCGCGTTCAACTTTTTCGTTTCTCTCGTTCAATGTCGTGGATCGAGCACGTTGAACGTTATCAACGCGCAACATTCAGTATGGCCACCAAAGCACCCGAACCAGTATTCCCACGCGAATGTCCTCCGAACCGTATCTAAACCTTCGTCGCAACGTGTTCCGAGGGATTTTTCTGGCGACGGGAATACGCTCTAGGAACGATTTGACGCGTGTTCGTCGCGACAGCGAAGACGTTCTTCTTTTTTCCGAATTACAGGGAACAGATCGCGATCACTGCACGAGAACTTATCACGTCACATTCAAAGTCAAACGAAATATTATCTACGTAGGCGTTCGAAAGTATGTATAATTTATCAACCAGTACGATCTCGGAAACAGCCGACGGGTCTAACAACTTTGAAATGAAGTAACTTATATCTTTCAATTGTATTTTATTGCTTGCTCTAAGTTATTATTGCTTACTAAAGTTATTTTATTGCTTACCCTAAGTTTGCTTACTCCGATTTACTTTTACTCTAGTTTACTTTTCTAATTTACTTTTTTAATTCATTCCAAGCCTGTGTTTCTGTTATGTTACGCGAACATTATGCAGAAGCAATTTCTATGTAAATTAACAACGTGTACATTGGCAGGGAATCCACGGTTTCTGAGAGAGATTGATTTTAGTCGACGCGAGAACAATGTGCTCCGTCATGGCGAAAATTATAGCCAGCCACGGTCTGGCTCAAGGGGAATGAGCCAACGTCAGACACACCTGTCCGACGGAACACACGATTCACTAACCTGGATCACCTGCCGCGCTAATCCCTTTGATCCCACCTCGCGTACACAATCTGTACGCAAATACAAGGACTCGTCTTTAACAGACAGATTTTATCCTCGACGTCGTTCAAAGCCCTCATTTTGTTCTAAACACCTGCACGGACCTGGACAACACGCCGACTTGGCCTAAGAAGAGATCACAACAACTTGGAGACTGAGAAGTCTAAAGGCCGAGTAAATATTAGTACAAACTTACAAATGTCAACTGTTGAAACTCAGTTCGATAATTAGTAGAAAAAAAGCTAGTTAGTAATTAGTAGGAAAAAAAAAATCATCGTACTGACTATAACTAAATTTAGCCAATTACGAAATTATACCTGCCAACGCGATTAATTTATTCAATTTTGAAGGCAGCGGACGACACTCGTTTCTAAATGGAGAACAACTTTTTCCCCTTGGTCCAAGGCTCTCTTTTAACGAGAGCAACTTTCTTGTTTGAACAACTTCCTCGCGCCCTTGGCATATCTTCGTCACGAACAAAATGGCGCACGGAGCAAGAAAAGTCGGCGTCCCAGGACGCGAGGCGGTGTGATCGGTGTTGCGACAGTAAACGTCGTGTCGCGTTTCAACGGACATGACAGCGACACGGTAAGATGCAATTTTCTCGCGGTTCGAGACGATGACGAAGTGGTTCCTCGCCGCGCCGAGGATCGCCTCTCGTCGCCCAATTATGCGCGCGATACGCGCGCGTCTCTTCGTGAGCGAAGTTACTGAATCGCGCCCCACCCTCTCGCATTTGAGTAATTTCTACTCGAGACGTCCGAACCGGCCAGAGAAAGTAGCGATTTCAGCAAGTTCGAGATTGTAACTGTCCGATCTTCCACTTTTCACGTTAATACTTTTCTCGTTAATACACAGGAAGAGCGCGACAAGTTTTATCCGTCGATCGTGTAGCTATTTAACCAGAAACCTCTGCAATTGTGGAATTAAAATTCGTAGAAGAAAGTTAATTGCAGTTAGGTCAAGAAATTATTATTATACCCGAGATGTTAGATATTATATCCAATTTGAATGACGAGCCAACTCGTTTTACAGGTTACCATTAACAGGATGAAATTAACGGGTAAAAAAAACGTAAATGGGATTATATCGCGTTTGCTATAAAATCATTGTAAAAACTTCAATTTTTCAACATTCACACGTCAATGAGAAATGAAGTATGTTTGAAATCGTATTTTGAGAATTGTATTGATATATTCAGAAGAAAAGTACCAAGAATGCCTTTCTTTTTGGTAGTATTGGTTCAAGACGTAAACGTGATGGAATGATCGACGAGAGTGAAAACGGAAGTACTAGAAGTGGATACCCCTTAACCAAAGACATCTTGCGAGCTAAGTTATTGTACTTAAAACCGGTCGACAGTTTCCAGTGTAAATGATACTCCGAGAAACTTTCAATGTTCAATTACGGATGATCCTCGCGCATTTATGTAAACCGAAGCGTCGTGTATCCTCTTCTGCGCGGAATACTCGAGCACCGAGGGAAAGGAGCAATTTCAGTATTGAAAGTATTATAGCGGTTATCGTAATATTGTATCCTTTGAATCAATTTTAATTTTAAGCAGACTCCTCTAACATTCTTCAACAAAACAACGTGAATTTTTTTAAATTCATCTTTCGAAGACAAGAAATCATAGTATTATTAAAAAAAAAGAATCTTTCTATCGTTTAATCATTCGCGGATGTGCTGATGACCAACTAGCGTCAGAAGAACCAATAAAAGTCCAAAATAGTAACAGAAGGCGCGCGATTTACATCAGAAAGCTTCATACATTTAAATAGAAACATGAAATTCAGTGCATATAAAGCGCAAGATAAAGAGAATTCGTTGGTGAGTTCATTCGAAATCGTCTGAATCGAAATCGTGGGCGTGTATCGATCGATCAGACCGGCTGAGTCGATTACAATAAAATCAATTGAATCACGATGCGAGTGATAAAAGCTGTCAAAGCAGATCAGTTACAACAGAAGCTGTCGAATAATCCCTTATGACACGAAGGCAATCATCCGACGTGCCTAAAGCCTCTTTTTTCAAGAGTGTTACCCGCGCATTTATCGACTCGATAAATTTAAAACGCAGCTAAACGAAATTGTACTCTCCATACTTAACGATTTCCATTTCCATATCGACTCGATCCATACGAGATGTAAATAAAGGCGTGTACCGATCGCGATCGAAACAATCGATTCGTTAATTTAATTTCGTCGCGTCACCACTTGACAATAGGCGCGTACAAACAGCATAAATCTCAATGACGAATGCAGAGCCGTGTTCGAAATACATCAAAGAAGAGCCTGATCCCTCGAATTTTAAACGCTGTATGAAACACCGTTCCCTTTTGTATGTAAAATTCTTGGAATTTTTCATACTAATAATATACGTTCTTTACCCTTTGCCGAATAAAGCTAATATTTCTATGTTTCAGGAGACGAGTTTGCACCAGATCGATCCCCAGTACCGTTAGTCATCACCATCGAAATGGACAAATTAGGTAAAAAGACATTTTTGGAAAATGAGACGTTTGTCATTGTAAACTGTTACGAAGAATTTAGAATTATTCCGCACGATGAAGTCCCATTGTTTTTAGGTATGTTAATATATTTAATGTTAAGACCGATTTACCTTCCGTTTTCTTGTGCTGCCCTGGATGGACACAGGCGACTCACTTGAGTTTTGGATGTAACAAACGTGAGTGAAAAACTGTTTAAATTAATTTATTCGAATCGCTGAAAATGGAGCTGTTTTACTTCTTTTAGTTTTACTGCTTTAATGCTTTTGTCAAGATTTTAAGATGCACGACATGCTAACGACTTCATCGGTCTAATTATGATATACGGAACAAAAACTTTTTATGGACATGCAAAATACTTATTAGCCGATAATGAATAACTGCGTGTCAATCTGTTACCTGTACGTGAATTTAATTGCCTTTCAGCTGCCTGCCCTTCCCCGTGCTTAAACGGAGGTACGTGTACTTCTCCTGGTAAGTGCACGTGTCCCAAAGGATTTACCGGCAACCAGTGCCAGACAGGTAATGTCCAACACGAATACAAATCGACTCTAAATTATCATTTCCAATGCTAATTAACGCCACGTGTCCAACACCTTTCCTACTCTACATTTTATTACCAACTTCGCTCCATTAACTTTCTTGCATCTTTCGTGTGTCTGACTGTATTGCTCGATGCTTCCGAAGATTCGAAAATTCGAAAATGCGTCCAATTTTAAATTTAAATTTTCTTCGTATCAAATTTTCTTTGCTCGAATCGAATTTAAATTTCATTTAAAAGAATTTAAAGAAATTATTCTCGTATGGAACTGATGAATTAAGTAATTAAATTTCAATCTGATAAGATCGAACATTTCCGAATAACTGTTATGTATATTACTGCTTCTGCTTCGTTTGCTTCAATTCTCGCTAAAACGAAGCATTTTTGATTGCTTCAATTTTCACGTTCAGTTGCAAATCGCACAATTGCGAGGAGCGTTCGTCGCCGCTTATCTAAACGAGGCCCCGAGTGCCATGCAAGTAAACGAACCTCCGCGGAGCTAATGACGCGAACAACGAGCGCCGATAAATCGTAAAATATCAATGATCGATATTCACCGTGGTAGGAAGCACGTCCTCGTAGCCAAGATCGTTAGGCGTAATTAAATCGACGCAGGCCGATACGCAGGTCGATAGCATCGCGCTGAATACCGCGCTGACCGAACGTATTGTGGTATTCGACAGCTAGGCTGCTTTCGATAGATTTACGAGCGATTTCATTAAGCTATGCGGACGTTCTAATTACCGCGGCGAGGTGAGTCGTGTTGGCACGCCGCTCTTGATCCAATATAAAAATCCTTTACCAGAGGTTTCAACACACTCTAAGGTCCTTGAAGCTTTCATGGTTTTACAATAGACCATGTTCAATCCCACTCATAGCCTCGCGATCCAATCGTGCGTTCATTTCATAGCTTCGAAAGGTAAGAATCGAAACAAAAGATTACTCGATTTTCTTGGACCTTTTACGATTGAAACTCATCTTCGTATCATACCGTGAAACAACGTTTGATGCAACGATATCTATGACGTATTGTATTGAAAGCTATCATAAATTAATAAATGACAGAATAAAACATTAAATATCGCTTTTTATAATAGTTAGAATATATGTCTCTTCTACATGTTAAATATAGAAGAAAAAAAAATGTATTTCTATTTCTCTTACACTCGCCTCATTTTCCTATGTTAATCAACAAACAAGTTGCTTTAAACGGCACAGATCTCCACCTTTCCCTACTTATTCTCGATCATTCACTAACTCGACGAATAGTAATTTAAAATTCTCGAGCCCATTTCGAGAAATTTATCGAACGGTAGCGTTGCATTGCGACAAATTTGCGCAATACCGCTGACCGGAAACCGGAGGACTTCGCGATGGATCGATCGATCCCGTGCAGCTGCCACGTTTATGCAATTAATTTTTGCACGAATTAGCATAACTTGTCCACCAACGTTACAGATATCGACGAATGCGTGACAGAGAAGCCCTGCGATCAACTCTGCAGAAACTTACCCGGAACCTACGAGTGTCACTGCAGGCCCGGTTTCCAACTACAAAAAGACGGCCAATCCTGTCGAAAGAACGGTGAGTAATTGTCGGAAAAATTCTACTCGGCTCCACCAAAGACGAATTTGTTTTCGAGATTTCTTGACAGTGAATAATATGTTATTGAGAAATACACGATGTGGCACTTTTTCAACCCATTTAAACGCTGTTCACGGAATGCCATTCACACGCTGCTAGACACCAGCCGAACAACAAATTTTTGAATGGTTTCTTGTTGCTCTGGTCTCGCTCTAGGTTCTCGAATTTTAGATAAACGAACGAACGACCGTGTTATTTTTACGACGCCGTTTTGTCGCGTCCGTTCCCATTAATCTTGAACTTCAATGCTATTTGACTGTGTGAGAGAAAAATGGTTGTCGATGGTCAAGTTCAAGATCGCTCGAAATTGGTTGAGTTTCCGAGAACAGAATGAGATATGGTAAGCTTGAAATATGAGCAAATCATTGCGTTTTGCAGAACACAGGAAAGTAAACATATACCTATCGGAAATAATTGTTAAACGTAATGAAGTTTGAGAAAGTTTGAGCTACTAACTTAAGTACTATTAATTATGTAATAAGATATTAAAAAAAAAAATTCCATTCGTAATTAGTAGATAGAGATTTTACCACGAAAAAACATTTTAATTCTCCTGTATAAAAATTTAATTTAATTTTAATATGATATCCTTGATAATAAATCTGATTTCTTCTTTTTATACAAATATCATCAACCATATCTATTTTTACTGGAATATCAATTGGTACTACAATGTACTAATATACTAGATTTAATTATAAAATAGAGTTTAACCACCAAGATAAAAGCACTTGCTTCATAAAGTAGAAGGAGGTAATCGTTAAATAAATTTATTGCAAGATTAAATTTCAATAAAAAACTATCATACGTATTACGAATAATACACGTAATAATTGTACTTCACGTTTCCAGTATCAATATTTCGCACAAAAACCAGAATCAACGATCCTTGTTTCAAGCTCGAGGATCTGCTCTCAGATCAGATTACTTCAACTTCTTTTTTTTTCAGACACAGAAGACACTGCGTTCGAGGCTCGAGACTTGGAGAACGATTTCCATGAAACAACGACGACAAAGCGTCCGACAGTTTCGTCGCATGGTTCGTAATTGTAAATTTTTTTCTCACTGCCCCTTTCTTCTCTTTCTTATTTTCTCAATTATTATTCTTATGCAAATGCAAACATCTTTCGAGTTCTGTAGTTGGACGCAATTACTTCCGTTTACAGATACGGAAAACGAGGTAGCTGACGATGACCTCGATCAGGACTACGAGATTATCCTAAAAAGGCTCACCAAACTCGAAAAGGTATGCCGGACAATGGCTTGCCGTGTTATTTGACTTGTATGGGAGAGATACGCTCGCAGATGCAGTGGCTTGAAGAATTTCCTTCTTTTTAGTTTTATTCCGATAGTTGTAGGCATGTATGGATTATGCTGGTTATGTTTCTGAGAAACAATCCGATTCCAACTTTGACACTGAATGGGGAATTGACTCGATTCTGATTTGTGATATTTTAGAAATTTGTTATATCATAACTTTTTAGATTCCTATAGTATATTTATGGTCAGTTAATTTGGAAAACCAGCAAGTTTCATAAATGTGCAATGTCGCTGTTACATTACAATCTGAGATGGGATAACGATTTGTTATTTATTGAAAAACATTTAAAAATGGATAATCCGTTAAATGAGGAAAATTTATGTGAAAATAATTATAAATATTACGTGACATAAGTAAAAGTCACAATAAAGAAATACTTGGACAATAAATTAATAACTTGTATTGTTAGCAATTCGCAAAAGGAAGAAAGAGAGACACAGAAACGACGGAAATGACTGTCAAGGTTGCATCGGTTGTTGAAACTATCAACGAAATGAAGAGATCTATCGAAAATGTGGTTAGTAGTCACTTTATTAATGCTTTATAAAATATACGTTCGAAAATGTAATTCTGTTTTGTAGCAACTGATGCAGCAGGAGATATATGAAATGAAGAGCAAGTTGAGAGAATACGAATTGGAAACAAGAAAAATGCAACACTTAACAAATAGAGTATTAGAACTGGAAAATCGTTTAAGATTGCGTTGCAGATCAACAATACCAATGAACAGTGGCTCAATGAAGTTTTAACATTATTGCTGCAAACGAGAAGAGTGTCAGAATATTGAACACTTTCTATAGATATAATATTTATGTGAGAAAATTTATAAGAAAAAAACATGCTATCACTGCCATCTCTTTAGCTTTTACGATATTTTAGAATGTAGTAGACTTTAAAGTATAGTAAAACTATAACTTAAGCAATGTTTGTGATTATCTGTATTCAGCTTTATAATAAAATATAAAAAAACTAGAATGATATTTGTCGATTTTGAAGATTACAGATTTATAAGAAGATTAATATAACATTTTCTTACAATAAAATTTATTTTTGTTACAAGTACAAAAAAGGAATAGCATTAGTTAGTGCTACCAACTTTACATAGATCTAATCTAATTTTGCTTCATTCCTTTTTTCTGCCTCCTAGTTAATCTTTTATGTGATCTAAAGTTTCCTTTCTGTGATTTTGCTCTACCCTTCTTGTGTTTTGCGATTTTTCGTTTGTTCATCCATACAGGATAATTACCATACTGATCTCTCATTGTTCTCTTATTATATATCCTTTCATTAGTGTCTACATCCATTGTCTCACCATTTGTATCAGCTTGTTCTTCTTCTGTTTCTTGTTCATTTGTTTCAGCTTGTTCACCTTCTGTTGCTTGTTCATTTTCCTTTATTGTTTTAGCATCAACAACTTGAGACAAAGTAATAGACATTTAGTTGGAATTGTTATACAACAATAATGACATATTAAGAAGTAATGTATCCTACCTGTAGCAATTTTTGATATTTCACCCATTTCAATGTCCTGTGCTCTATTCTCATCAATACCTAACGTCTTTTTTAATCTTTCTAATTCTTTTGCTCCATAACGTACCCTTTTGATTGCTCTACACTTTCTCCTCCATTTACTACGCAATGATTTTGCCATTTTGTTTTTATATATTTGAACTATGTTTGTCTACAATTATTTTGAAAAATGCATTAAATGAGTACTAAGTATAGAATTATAATTCTATTTATTAAAATAAAACAAATCTTGTTTTCAATTGTGAACATAAAAATGTTAAAAATGTAAAACTAAATAAACATAGAATAATATTAAAATAAAATTTGAAAAACTATTTAATAGTAATATAATTTCAAACTATCGACTAACTAAAAGGACCAGAAGTAGTTTGGAAATATAAACTTAGATATAGTTAATTATTCATTACTTACTTTAAGTTTAAGTTCTTTAAATATCTTTATCAAATTAATTAGTTAATCAAAATCTGCAGCACGTAAAGGACGTAACTGGTTCTCAACAATGAGACTTAACCTCAAATGTGTTAACACTTAAGTGGCGTCCTCTACAGGTCGATAGTATAAAATAAAGTTCTACCATGGTTTAGATATGAAATAGACCTCAATGCATTTTTCAGTTCTATGTTTCGGGAAATATCATTTCCAGTATTACCGATTCTGCATAGAATAAGCACAGTCATAGACGAGGTATATCAATAGACCTTACATCATACACGACTTCGTGTCCAATGCATCGAAATACCGACATACTAAAAAATCAGTGGTTTTTTAACGCACTCTACACTTAATAACGGTAAGTTGGGGAACTACATCAAGTAAAACGATTGAAGATGACCAAGTAATGCGCCAGAAATACGGTTTTTAAAATTCATAGTTGTCAATACCGAAAAGTGAAGCTAGTAACTAACCGAAATCATTCTATATATCAGAAAAAGTTCTATCCATGTTTTATTGCATTACGATGGCTCTCTTTTCATATAGTAAATTAAAATTCTAAATCTATTAATAAAATATTAAAGCTCAAATAAATCTTACCAAAAAATTCGAAATTCATATAATATGAAAGAAATTAAAGAGAAGAAATTAAAGAACAACCCTCTCATTTACAAATATAATCACTGTAGAAGAAATAATTAATCCTAAACTATCTAGAATATTCTTGTTCGAAAAATGCACAAATTCGGATGAAATATTTTCGATATATTTAAAAAATTAGTTACTCATGTATCAAAACTATCCATTATTTATTTTTCATTAATCTAATGGATATGTACATTTACACAAACATTTAACCGAGATCGCACCCGATCAACTCGTACTACTTGCAATATAATTAACAAGAGTGCTTCGTTATATTTAAAACTCCCGAAAATAGGTACAGAACGCTATCAATCTACGCACTCATATTTAAAATGTGCAACACTATATTTGCAACGCGTGTAATCAATCTTGGAAGTTGGTGTTGAATAACCACCTCTGTACAGCTCTTGTAGCTGCATCACGTAATCCAGAAGCAGGAACGTGAATCTTCCACAAATTCTGTGGAAAAATTTGGGCCTTTTATAAACGCAACGCTACCACAAGATACGCCATCACTCATTATCGCAACACTAAGACGAAAACTAATCACGATGAAACAATGACGCAACATTAACTCTAAAACTAAATTCAATGAAAACTATTATGAACAAAACTGTACGAACAGAAAGTTATTTCTAATACTTTAACACTCTAAAATTAATTAAAATAACTCCATGATTTAATTTAAAACATTAGAGAGCAAGACAAATTTTACTATGCATAACATTAAAACAACTACAAAAATTTAAATCAAAATTGCAAAAGACAATCGCGGTATCATAATTTCAGAACATGTGACAATTCTATAAAATAATATTAAAAATTGAAATAATATTAAAAAATATAATTAATTTTTAATTTTGACGCCAGTAACGTTGTAAGACTTATTTAAAGGATAAAATATCCTTTAATTCAATTGCAATAAATCCAAGATATTTTCATACCATCTATGACTTGGAACATAGAAATATATATCATTGACATGGACGTGACATCATAAGTAAAACTATCATTTTATACAATTTCAAGATATATTTAATTACCATTAGACAGGACCCAGGTATCATTTCTTCTATACTCCATAGTCATCCATGCATTTGGAAGTTGATAGATCTGTAACAAACTTATTTGCTGGATTAGTAGTTTAAAAAAACTTAACACAAAAATTCCACACCCCTAAAACAGTCCCGACATTTGAAAAAAAAGTAAATAAATAGCCAGAAGGGCTACTGTACAATTATCTATATTACGAACCCGAGCAACAAACCCGAGTATTCTGTATCGCAACACTAATTCAATAACACTAATTGTGTAATAGGATATTTTCAAAGTCCAAAGAGTGCTTCGTCGTGTTTAAAGCTCCCAAAAATTAGTACACGACGTTATTAATCTATGCACTCGTGTTTAGAAAGGCGCAACACTAATTGCGACGCGTTCAGTGCAACCATTCTGGAGGCTGCTGATGAATGACTACTTCTCTGTATCAGGTGATCCAGGAGCAGGAACAGCCTTCCACGAATTGAGTGGAAGAATTTGGGCATTTTCGTAAACGCAACGCTATTTCACAAAAACGCGATCATTAATCGCAACACTAACAAGAGAAACAGTAACTGAAAATCGCTATGGAAAAAATATCGCAACACTATAATAAAAGTAATTAGAAATCGCGACAAAAAATTATGTCGCAACACTAACTAAAAAACCAAATTCAATGAAAATTGTTTAAAAACAAAGCAAAAAGCTACTTCAACTATTCTAAAAACACAACAAAAATTAATTAAAAAGCAGCGACAATCCGTAATTTAATTTAAAACAATAGGAAGCAGGATAAATCTTATTATGTATAACTCGAGATAATTTGAACAATCAAATTTTTTGCTAAAGACAATCGCGGTAATTCGTAATTCGTAACTCTAATTCAAACCGTAATCGATCACTCGCAACACTAATAAGAAAAGGAAAGCGCTCTGCCCAAAACAAAGATGAACGATGATGTGCAAAAAGAAAAATACAACTACAAATACTAAAGCAGCATAGTGACAAAGTAGTAACGAGAATGACTTCCCATGCTCTGGAATCATTTAAATGATCCAGAGGATGAGAAACCATTTGTTGTGACCCTCTTAGTGGCAGTTTGCCGGGCCTCTTCGGCTTCTAGCCTCTTCTTTTCTTCGAGCGCAATGCCCGCTGAAACTTAAATCTAGGCTCGAGTCTTTCTAATCGCAAAACCAAAACATAATTTATAAAGATAAAATAAAAAGAAAAATCGCGGAAGCTGATTCAATTACACATGGACGACCATCGATCACAGTGATCACTGTTCGTTCGCATGTGCGTGCTCGAGCAATACCTACATAAACGTTCGTTTCGGGACCTACTCGCGACTTATCCGCGATCGCGACCGCGATACTAAATTCGAAAAATCGAAAAGTAAAATCAGAGACAAGTGGCATGCTCCATTTGCGCCAATTTCATTGTCGATTTTTCAAATTAGATTTCCTGAAACAGGTTGGACACGCGAAAAGGGGACACGACGACCACAGACCTAATTAAACCAATATCCTATCCTAAATCGACTTATATTTAAAAATGGCAAAAGACAGGCGCACCAACACAATCATTCCACGATTCTCGCACATACCACTCGGGCGCAGACCTAAACTAGAGAGGACGTACCGGGACGCCTCCGACACCCGAGTTTAACACGCAACTTTCACACTCTAATTTACGTACCATTTTCCTGAAATCGACTGACAATGGCTGACGACCATTGCGTAAAACGTGATAAAACACGTTTACATTTACAGCTATAGGCGAGATGTTAATAACTAAGGAAAGATGCATATAATTACTATAGAAATACATGTACGAGTTGACTTGGAATCACAATTATAATTGATAATACAGTTATAATAATACATAATTACGGTTTATAGAGTAATATTTATTACGTATTATGACAATATATTCATAATTCTTTAAATTAGTGCATAAATATTTTAAATATTTCAAATTACAATGAATGGAACAATAGAAACGACGCAATTCCACATCCTAACCATACACACACATGCGGAAAATACGTCGTGCACGATACGCTAACACATTGTCAGTCGCCAAGAAAGCTTTTATAAAATATATATTGGTCAAACTATAGTCATCGTGCCCAATGTCTTTCACCCACCCAAGTAGCACCTGGACACGTGAGTGAGATCCTGACAATGAACACGGAATAGTTACCTGAAAATCCTGAACTAAAAAATGATTAGTTTATCTATTTGTATCTAACGGACTATTGCATTATTTTATTTCAAACTCTATTGGCTATGACTCTATTCTGTCAGATTTGAATTATTGAAATTGCAAGACAATGAATAAGAATTGAATTTAAAAAATACTATGAAATCTAATAATTGACCAAACTAAATATTGATAGAAATAATCTCAGGCGACTTCTTCATCAAAGCACATTCTCGAAAATGCGAAAGCGGTGTCCACACTTGTTGCTTTGATTCAAAAATCTGCCTGTCGCGAAGTATCTTCTTGCACATAAAATTTCACACATGTTTCTGCGAAAAAAATTCTAATCTATTACATTTCAAATTCTACTGAAGTTCGGGATTATAAAACTCAATTAATTAAATTATTTAATACTATCATAAAAGAGAACATGAAATTAAAAATTATTAATTATTATAACAAAATATATCATCAATATCAATAAGTAATAACTGCATCTTTCATAGCAACGAAGTCGGAGTACATCCATCTTCTCGACTATGATATGCTCAAATGAAGTCGTCTTACTAATATTTATATATAAATATTTATAATTTATCAATATTTATTCATATGAATATTCATAAGGATATTTTACTTTTGCAAACATTTATATTGAAGATATTTTAATTTTATAAGTAATTATTATAAACGTATATATTCTAATTGTTAAAATCGCGATGTGCAAGAAGTCCTATCCTGATCTAATACATAAAAAACCTGAAAAAAATGTTACTACTCACAGGTATAAAAAATACCTGCGGTCACTATGCTCGTCGAAAACCCTACGTATACAACCAGTCACTCGTGCCGATTCGGACCTTTCGTCCTACGACATGATAGAGTGACCGGAGGAACATAAATGCATGTGACTCACAGGATAAATGTGAAGAACGTGCATTATCATTGATGCTGCACTGGAGCAGGGAAAGTCATCATGAAGATCCTTATCATCGAAATTTCACCGAGAATTCCATGATAGACGTGAAAAATATCTTAAAAAGCGTAAAGGCACAGTGTTATTTGTAAAAATTTAAATTTTAATAATGATATAAATTGAGATTTTAATAATTTGAAATGTTTTTATTTTGTAATTATAATTTTACATTAGACTTAAATGAAAAGAGAACTGTAGAGAATAGAATCAATTCAAATACAACGTGCTAAAGTACTTACATTTTTAGCTTTTGAAGCATCGTAAGATTCTTAGAGGATAAGGGGAATTGGAGATTGTAGAGAATCTGTAACAAAACATAAAACATTAGAATTTGTATCTATAAGCAAAGCAGAATCTTAAGTTCGAGATTCTTGAAAGATTCTTACATTCTTGGCTTTGGAACCACCGTTGGATTTTCCCCAAAATATACCAGAAAGTTAATGCTCTGAAGCGTCTGTAACAAAATGTCAAACATTATATTTTGTTGTCAAATTTGAAAAATCGAGCAAATTGAAATACGATATATAAAATTGCTTACGATCTTGATTTCCTGGAGAGGCCTTATCCTCTTGAGCACTGACGAATGTTGAACAAGATAAAATACGAAAAAAGAAAAATAAACAAATAAACAAATATACAAATATATTTTTGTATATTATTTAAGAATTTTAACTATTTACTTGTAACAATTGAATCAGTAATTATTGAATTCTCAAGCATTATTTCATAGTTTGAATAATTCATTTATAATAATCAAATTATTTTATTTACAATAAAAAATATATATATATATATATATGTACTTCTTGCTCTCTGAAACAATAAACGAGCAAAAATTTTTTTATATGTTACGCGATTATTCTGAAGCGACGAACTGCTTAACTCGATTTTTTGACTACGTAACTTTTTCTCTATATAAATTTATATTTAATATACATCAAAGCAGTTATAACTTAAAAAATTAATATTATGAGAATGTAAATTTAGTTTTAGCCAATAAAAATTAATAAATTAATACATTTAACACTGTAACATAATCAAGAAAGTGTAATTTTGCGATAAAAATGTAGAAACTATTAAATTATTGATTGGCATAATAGAAAAAGTGTTTTTCGAAATACTAAAAAAAATTATCAACTGTTCCGGATCACTGTCGACCAAAACATTAGATTAACCTCGAGGGGTACGGAGACCCATTACCAATTAAACTTCCATTGTGTGTACATCGACCAAATTTTAGAAGTTTGAAAAAAAATTGTCAACTGTTCCGGATCACTGTTCCGGACGACCGAAGTATATATTAACCTTCAGCGGTACGGAGACTCATTATCAATTAAACTTTCGTCGTGTGCACATCGACCAAAAATTTAGGAGTGAATTTTTTAAATAATACTTCTAAATATTATATTGTTTAAAAACTATGTAATATTTCTAATAATTTATTTCTAATAATCAAACAATAAATTCTCTTCTACAACATTTCTAAGCACTATTTAAAATTTTTAATTAATCATTTGTAGTAATCGAGCCACTAAATATATTTTTAAGAAATTTCAATTAACTGTTAAACTAATTTAGTCTTTTACTATTAATTTGTTAAACAAGAATATCTATTCAACATCATAAATTAGCCATTAGATTCATCAAACAATTTTACGAATATTTTACGAATATTTTCCTCTTTGAAACAAACTACTTAAATTCAATACAAGTCGTGACTCGTGTGATAAATATATAAAACAGTACTGATTTACAATTCATTATTATAATGAGACCCGTGCGTAGTCACCTCCACGTGGTGGGTCTTGGTAATTGATATCGTTTTACAAACTTTAATGTTTGTAAAACGATATCAAGCTAAGAACTACGCAACCTACAGTCCAGTTTAGATCGTGAAACAAAGAATGGAAAGAAGTTTTCACGATCTAAACTGGACTGTAGGGACAAATTAGTTGATAAGTAAAATATTAGACCCCCGGGGCACCGTGGGACGGACGCAGGGACATCGTGGGACGAGGGATCTCGCAGGGACATCGTGGGACGACGAGGGATCTCGCAGGGACATCGTGGGACGACGAGGGATGGGACGACGAGGGATCTCGCAGGGACATCGTGGGATGCGTGCGTCTTAGCTTTAAGTTGCGTGCGTTTAGTTTTAGTTAATTATAAGATAGTTGATTGATTTGTAAATTCACTGTGAGCGCAATTTGTACAAAGACACGTTTATTTAACTTAAGACGAAATTAGGGACCCCTTGTCTCCTCTCTTCTTTCGTTCGTTGCTACTGTTGTTACAGTCATTGCACTAGAGTAGAGTTTCCAATGTTTATTGTCAGTGTGTCAAATCGGGGGACTGCAGCCTTGTCCGAAAGGACGAGGTGAGGTTCTGGTAGTCTGGCGTCCTTTGTAATCCGACTCAGTGGTTCTTTTGAACCCCACTGTGTCGTTGGGGGTAGCGCCGGGCTACTTGCCTCTAAGTGCTCGAACCCCGATTTGACACACTGACAAATCGCGACTTCATTTCGCGTCATATCCCTCGCATGGCACGATGTTTAAGCGTGTTAATAGTTTCATTCGCCTGATTTCGTTCAAAGTTCAATAAACGTGTCTTTGATACAAATTGCGCTGGTAGGGATGCGAATTATTGTACAATTAATCTGTAACTTTCATGTTAAACAAGTGTGTCGTTAGTATGAAAAGTTGCGTGTGACTACGAAATATTGTATGACTCTCATTCGTATGTATTGTATGTATTGTATGACTGTATGAATTGTATGAATTGTACGAATTGTATGTATTGTATGAATTGTATGTATTGTATGACTGTATGAATGTAATGAAGAATTGTATGTATTGTATGAATTGTATGATTGTATGATTGCATGTAGAGTATGTGTATGATTATGACTGTATGTATTGTGCGATTATGCGTATATTATGTATTGTATGATTGCGTGAGAGATGAACTATTGTTAACGCGATCGTTGATAGGAGACAGAGTTCCATAGTTCAGGCTCGTATTTGCGTTTTATGGTTAAGACTTAAGTTCGAGTCTGAACTATGGAATATCTGTCTCCTATAATCCCGGGCCAAGTAGAATAAAAACTCGGCATTCATTAAGTTGAATGCCGAGTTGCTTGTTTGTAATGGTGGGTGGATGGGATTAGGGCCCGGGGTGGGTCTCGTGCGTAGTCACCTCCTCGTGGTGAGACCTGGTAATTGATGTCGTTTTACAAACTTTAATGTTTGTAAAACGATATCAAGCTAAGAACTACGCAACCTACAGTCCAGTTTAGATCGTGAAACAAAGAATGGAAAGAAGTTTTCACGATCTAAACTGGACTGTAAGGACAAATTAGTTGATAAGTAAAATATTAGACCCCCGGGGCACCGTGGGACGACGAGGGATCTCGCAGGGACATCGTGGGACGACGAGGGATCTCGCAGGGACATCGTGGGACGACGAGGGATCTCGCAGGGACATCGTGGGACGACGAGGGATCTCGCAGGGACATCGTGGGATGCGTGCGTCTTAGCTTTTAAGTTGCGTGCGTTTAGTTTTAGTTAATTATAAGATAGTTGATTGATTTGTAAATTCACTGTGAGCGCAATTTGTACAAAGACACGTTTATTTAACTTAAGACGAAATTAGGGACCCCTTGTCTCCTCTCTTCTTTCGTTCGTTGCTACTGTTGTTACAGTCATTGCACTAGAGTAGAGTTTCCAATTTTTATTGTCAGTGTGTCAAATCGGGGACTGCAGCCTTGTCCGAAAAGGACGAGGTGAGGTTCTGGTAGCCTGGCGTCCTTTTGTAATCCGACTCAGTGGTTCTTTTCGGAACCCCACTGTGTCGTTGGGGGTAGCGCCGGGCTACTTGCCTCTAAGTGCTCGAACCCCGATTTGACACACTGACAAATCGCGACTTCATTTCGCGTCGTTCCCTCGCATGGCACGATGTTTAAGCGTGTTAATAGTTTCATTCGCCTGATTTCGTTCAAAGTTCAATAAACGTGTCTTTGATACAAATTGCGCTGGTAGGGATGCGAATTATTGTACAATTATTCTGTAACTTTCATGTTAAACAAGTGTGTCGTTAGTATGAAAAGTTGCGTGTGATTGCGAAATATTGTATGACTCTCATTCGTATGTATTGTATGTATTGTATGACTGTATGAATTGTACGAATTGTATGAATTGTATGAATTGTATGAATTGTATGTATTGTATGATGCATTGTATGTATTGTATGATTGCATGTATGAGTATGTATTGTATGATTGTGCGTATATTATGTATTGATTATGATTGTATTGTATGATGAGTAGATGAACTATTGTTAATGAACGATCGTTGATAGGAGGAGACAGAGTTCCATAGTTCAGGCTCGTATTTGCGTTTTATGGTTAAGACTTAGACTTACGTTCGAGTCTGAACTATGGAATATCTGTCTCCTATAATCCCGGGCCAAGTAGAATAAAAACTCGGCATTCATTAAGTTGAATGCCGAGTTGCTTGTTTGTAATGGTGGGTGGATGGGTTTAGGGCCCGGGGTGGGTCTCGTGCGTAGTCACCTCCTCGTGGTGAGACCTGGTAATTGATATCGTTTTACAAACATTAAAGTTTGTAAAAGCGATATCAAGCTAAAACTACGCAACCTACAGTCCAGTTTAGATCGTGAAACAAAGAATGGAAAGAAGTTTTCACGATCTAAACTGGACTGTAGGGACAAATTAGTTGATAAGTAAAATATTAGACCCCCGGGGCACCGTGGGACGACGAGGGATCTCGCAGGGACATCGTGGGACGACGAGGGATCTCGCAGGGACATCGTGGGACGACGAGGGATCTCGCAGGGACATCGTGGGATGCGTGCGTCTTAGCTTTAAGTTGCGTGCGTTTAGTTTTTAGTTAATTATAAGATAGTTGATATTTGTAAATTCACTGTGAGCGCAATTTGTACAAAGACACGTTTATTTAACTTAAGACGAAATTAGGGAATCCCTTGTCTCCTCTCTTCTTTCGTTCGTTGTTACTGTTGTTACAGTCATTGCACTAGAGTAGAGTTTCCAATTTTTATTGTCAGTGTGTCAAATCGGGGGACTGCAGCCTTGTCCGAAAGGACGAGGTGAGGTTCTGGTAGTCTGGCGTCCTTTGTAATCCGACTCAGTGGTTCTTCGGAACCCCACTGTGTCGTTGGGGGGTAGCGCCGGGCTACTTGCCTCTAAGTGCTCGAACCCCGATTTGACACACTGACAAATCGCGACTTCATTTCGCGTTCATATCCCTCGCATGGCACGATGTTTAAGCGTGTTAATAGTTTCATTCGCCTGATTTCGTTCAAAGTTCAATAAACGTGTCTTTGATACAAATTGCGCTGGTAGGGATGCGAATTATTGTACAATTATTCTGTAACTTTCATGTTAAACAAGTGTGTCGTTAGTATGAAAAGTTGCGAGTGATTGCGAAATATTGTATGACTCTCATTCGTATGTATTGTATGTATTGTATGACTGTATGAATTGTACGAATTGTATGAATTGTATGAATTGTATGAATTGTATGTATTGTATGATTGTATGTATTGTATGTATTGTATGATTATGTATGTATGTATTGTATGATTGTGCGTATATTATGTATTGTATGATTGCGTGAGAGATGAACTATTGTTAACGCGATCGTTGATAGGAGACAGAGTTCCATAGTTCAGGCTCGTATTTGCGTTTTATGGTTAAGACTTAGACTTACGTTCGAGTCTGAACTATGGAATATCTGTCTCCTATAATCCCGGGCCAAGTAGAATAAAAACTCGGCATTCATTAAGTTGAATGCCGAGTTGCTTGTTTGTAATGGTGGGTGGATGGGTTTAGGCCCGGGGTGGGTCTCGTGCGTAGTCACCTCCTCGTGGTGAGACCTGGTAATTGATATCGTTTTACAAACATTAAAGTTTGTAAAGCGATATCAAGCTAAGAATTACGCAACCTACAGTCCAGTTTAGATCGTGAAACAAAGAATGGAAAGAAGTTTTCACGATCTAAACTGGACTGTAGGGACAAATTAGTTGATAAGTAAAATATTAGACCCCCGGGGCACCGTGGGACGACGAGGGATCTCGCAGGGACATCGTGGGACGACGAGGGATCTCGCAGGGACATCGTGGGACGACGAGGGATCTCGCAGGGACATCGTGGGATGCGTGCGTCTTAGCTTTAAGTTGCGTGCGTTTAGTTTTAGTTAATTATAAGATAGTTGATATTTGTAAATTTACTGTGAGCGCAATTTGTACAAAGACACGTTTATTTAACTTAAGACGAAATTAGGAATCCCTTGTCTCCTCTCTTCTTTCGTTCGTTGTTACTGTTGTTACAGTCATTGCACTAGAGTAGAGTTTCCAATTTTTATTGTCAGTGTGTCAAATCGGGGGACTGCAGCCTTGTCCGAAAGGACGAGGTGAGGTTCTGGTAGCCTGGCGTCCTTTGTAATCCGACTCAGTGGTTCTTCGGAACCCCACTGTGTCGTTGGGGGTAGCGCCGGGCTACTTGCCTCTAAGTGCTCGAACCCCGATTTGACACACTGACAAATCGCGACTTCATTTCGCGTTCCCTCGCATGGCACGATGTTTAAGCGTGTTAATAGTTTCATTCGCCTGATTTCGTTCAAAGTTCAATAAACGTGTCTTTGATACAAATTGCGCTGGTAGGGATGCGAATTATTGTACAATTATTCTGTAACTTTCATGTTAAACAAGTGTGTCGTTAGTATGAAAAGTTGCGAGTGATTGCGAAATATTGTATGACTCTCATTCGTATGTATTGTATGTATTGTATGACTGTATGAATTGTACGAATTGTATGAATTGTATGAATTGTATGAATTGTGTGTATTGTATGCATTGTATGTATTGTATGATTGCATGTAGAGTATGTATTGTATGATTGTGCGTATATTATGTATTGTATGATTGCGTGAGAGATGAACTATTGTTAACGCGATCGTTGATAGGAGACAGAGTTCCATAGTTCAGGCTCGTATTTGCGTTTTATGGTTAAGACTTAGACTTACGTTCGAGTCTGAACTATGGAATATCTGTCTCCTATAATCCCGGGCCAGTAGAAGAAAAAACTCGGCATTCATTAAGTTGAATGCCGAGTTGCTTGTTTGTAATGGTGGGTGGATGGGTTTAGGGCCCGGGGTGGGTCTCGTGCGTAGTCACCTCCTCGTGGTGAGACCTGGTAATTGATATCGTTTTACAAACATTAAAGTTTGTAAAGCGATATCGTTAAGACCATACTATTTTACAGTCCAGTTTAGATCGTGAAACAAAGAATGGAAAGAAGTTTTTCACGATCTAAACTGGACTGTAGGGACAAATTAGTTGATAAGTAAAATATTAGACCCCCCGGGGCACCGTGGGACGACGAGGGATCTCGCAGGGACATCGTGGGACGACGGGATCTCGCAGGGACATCGTGGGACGACGAGGGATCTTAGGGACATTAAGTCTTAGCTTTGCGCGTTTAATTTTAATTAATTATAAGATAGTTAATCTCTGTAAATTCAATATAAGCACATTCATAGAATGATAGTTTATCGTTATGGTGTGTGTAAAACAACTTTTATTAAAAAATATGTAAAATATTTTATACGACTTGTCACGACTTGTCACGACTTGTCTCGACTTGTCTCGACACGTAAAGTCGATCTTTTTCATTAAATCCTCATCTTTCTTTTAATATATCCCACTTACACCATAAAATCCTGTATTATTCAGTTTTAAATCGATAACATATTTAATGCTTATTCTTGATAAATAATATTGAGAAATAATGAAAGCATATATACTGAACGTACGTTTACCTTCGTAACGAAATCTGCGCTTCAATCGATCAATTAATGACCTGTTAACAGAAAAATTTCAAGCAAATATATAAATCTAAATCCAAATGTATCAAAATCAAGCAATATTTAAACTCAATTGTTGTTTTAAAAGGTAACAATATAATTTATTAGTGACGAACAATCGAATGGATGATGACCGAAAGATTGAAGAAATTTTTAGATACTATTTAATTTCTGTATAATAATTTCCATCTAACGAATAATTGAAAGAATATATATACATTACCGAAACGAATCTGACAGTAATACATAAAAGGTGAAGAACTGTTCCGAAATTGAAACGACACTTTTGAAATAGACAATCACATCTCATGTTCCATTCCACCGAACGCTTCGAATCGCCAAAATCTCCCCCAGCTGTTCTCTGATTGGTAGAGACTGCTTGCAAACTTTCTCGCGCGAAAATTTAAATTCCGTTCTGTGTGAACGTTTCAGATTAGATGTATATAACATAAATTTAAAAAGAAATAAGGAAAATAAGCTTAAAATAGAAAATAGATGTTCAGTTTTTATATTGTCGGACAATTTCAAAACGTGTGACAATTTTATAAAATGATAGTTTTCTATTATATTATACTTATGATGTTAAGTCTATATCAATGATGTATGTATACAGAACCAAGAACAGCAGCGCCGCGTTGTGGCAAATCAAGGAACTAAACGTTCAAATAATATTAAAAAATATAATTAATTTTTAATTTTTGCCAATAACGTTGCAAGACTTATTTAAAGGATAAAAGATCCTTTAATTCAACTGCAATAAATCCAAGATATTTTCATACCATCTATGACTTGGAACATAGAAATATATATCATTGACATGGACGTGACATCATAAGTAAAACTATCATTTTATAAAATTTATAAAAAATCACAGATTATACTTTGTTGTTAAATTTGAAAAATTGAATAAATTGAGATACAATATATAAAACTACTTACGATCTTTGATCTCCTGGAGAGGCCTTATCTTCTTAAGTACTGACTTTAATACCGAAAACGAACACTGAACAAGAAAAAATACAAAAAGTAAAAATAAAAGATTATCAACGCTCACGTTTAAGTAAAAATTGGCAGATTCGCTGATTCGAATTTCGCGAATTTCAATGAACTGATAATTTAATGAAATCATTGAGAGTGATACGTTCGATTACTCTTCCAATCAACACAACACTGCGTTGCGCGCGAGATTAAAATGTTGTATATGATTATATATTTCCTGAAATTTGAAGAAATGATTATATTTCTTAATGTTTCGTCCGTAATTTATTTCTTTTCAATTAAAATATTAAAATTTATTTATTATTTGTTTTTAATTAAAATATTTCTTTTTAATTAAGTATTTCAATATCATAATTTATAAAGATTGTATTGACTACAGTGATATAAATGACCAATCACATTGTTAGTAAAGTTCATTCGTTTAAAATTTTCAATTTTGTATTTGAATTAGTAATACATTTTAATAGATTTAGTTCAATTTTAAACAATGTGACAATATTTCTTTAAAATTTTAAAAATATTTAGTGAGTACTTATAGCATTCTTTATTTACGATACTTATACACAATATATTAGACATATACAATTCAATATAAATTTTACGATACCATTATTCATAACCTAGTTAATTTTCTAATTACAACAATAAATTTTCTAGCAATTGTTTTACTGTTTTCGTAAAAAATTAAACTGTTTGTAAAGTCGTAGAAAGGAAAGTTTGAAATACTTACAATCATTTGATTCTCTATGTTTCTTTTTTTCTTTTTGCATTGCCGATACAACCTCAAAAATATAGTATGTGAAATAACGTTAGTAAATTAGCACGTTTTCCATATTGGTGTCAAGCTCCAGTTTCACTTGATCTTAAAGGCAAAAATGCGTTGGTGTCTTTTCATCGTTATCATGCTCTCAGTAGCAAACACTTTAATCGTGATAAATGCAGTTTTAAACGATACGCATGCAGGATTTATTTATCGATATATATGTAGCACGGTAATAAACCAGTTCTCTCAAGAGTACCATATAAACGGAAACGTCGTTCAATTTCACGATTAACACTTTCTAAGTGATGACGTACATGCACCATTGCTATTTAAAAGTTTTGATCCACTTTTCAATCCACTTGTAACATATTTATATGTGTTTCATTTTCATGTAGTGATAATTCTGTCTACATCTAGTGAAATTTGCTCGTTGCGGCATCTAGTAGTAAATCTCGTGTATCGAAATCACGTAGTTATCTATAGAGAGAAATTTCTCGGTAAAGTAAGACACTAATAACGATTGGCGCCAAGGATCATTTTTCAGTTGGCAGTGATTTGAATTGAGTCTCGCGTTGAGGTTATCTCGCTGAAGAATTGTAAAGAAAATTCGAATTACGAAGAAATTAGGTAACTATATCTCTTATGTATCTTTTATTTCTTAGAAAGTAGAATAAAAAAAAAGTAAGTGCATTCGATTATCGACAAATTAAATGCAATTAGTTTAATTTCCCCGATGGTGGGAAAAGCATAGTATTTTGTAGCACTTATGAAATTTCATAATATTTTATTTAAGAGAACATTCGTTTTAATCAAAATAAATTCACTTTTGTTACACCATTCTTTTTTTTATAGATATGTTAGATATGACTCAATTATTAAAAGATAAAAATCAATTGCGTGCAGTGAGAAATTGCCGGCGTACCGGCGAGGTATACAAGCCTACTATCATCAGAAGAACTCTTATCAAGGAGTGTCGGTGTTCTATAAAAGCACAAAGTGACTTGTTAATGTATAATAGCCTAAAGCGAGACTGAAGTGCTTCAGTGAATGTACGTGGGCCGAGAAAGACCAATCTATTTTTTCGCATTGTTGGCGCAAGTAGTTTGTTAACGGTGGACGTCGGCGATGTCATCTTCAGACTTTAACGAGGAGTAAGTAATACGATCCCTCTAAGCAGCTTGCCCTGAATGATTTCCTCGCCACAAATTATGTATCAGGGGTTTGCGATCTTTCTCTTTCGTGATGTCTTGTTTGTCGATTGCGATGCACAGGAAAATTGGGCTCGTTAGGTCGGTTTATGATTTGGCACAGTAGGTCGGCATTGAAAACCTTGATCATGTCGCAAATTATACTTTTGCGTGATAAAAAGCATAGCTGTGATAAATGATATTCTATTTGTCTTTCTTTAAAGAATTTTCTGAAACAACTTTCTCTTCTTTATACGTGAAGTAGGTAGCATATTCATTATTACTTACTGATTGAAATGTGACAGACTATGAAAGATTACAATTCATTTCCGATAAGTATTCAATTGTTAATGTTAATGTTAATATAAAATTCTTTGTGAAATCGAAGTTATTATTATTTTATTATTATGTGCAACGCAATTCTAAAACAGGGACAGCGTTTTAGAAATACATTTTAAAGAAAACATCTGCTCGTGTAATAACTTAAGTTTAATTTTGTGGCTATGTAAAAACGATATAATGAAACTTAATGCGACAAATAATCATTTCTGAATACGTAATCGATTCCACTTAACAGTAATCGATTTACAAGCAAAAAGTGAACGTATGTATGCAAAAGCGATGGATATTTCAAGTAATGTTTGAACAAAATTAACACCACTTCTAACCATAACAGAAAATTCTTATTATTAATAATAATAATAATCATAGATAATGAATTAATTATAGAAATTAATAATTATAGATAATGAGTTTTCATTAAAGAAAGTTATCCTCCAATTAAATTATTCAAAAAGATTGATTAAAGAGTTCAACAATTATCGTACTATCCATGTATATGTAGTGTCTATGTATGTGCAATATGATTAAACGTTCGAGAGTTAATGCCTGACAGTCAAAGTATGATTGCTAGGTTCAGTTCATCATCTATCATATTACAAATGAAGGTGGTCATTTATAAAATTATGCGGAAAAAGCTGCAGCTACAAATCAACGATCGAACAATTAATGATTAGTAGTAAATGCTAGGTACAAATTGCATTTTGAACAAATGAAGAGATGTTTAAAAACGATTGTAGAAATTACAGATGCAGAAGTATTATTTTTTGTGAAATTCTTCCTACGTTTGTACGAAGAATTTATTACTATTTTCTTTTTAAATTTTCTAGAAAATTTCTATTTCCGAGTCAGTAATTCTTCGAATCCTCATTTCCTTTGAATTTTATAAAAATTTCAATTTTGTTAGAAATCTAAGTTTTATTCTCTTTGAAACTAGACAATTTCTACTTCAATTTCCATCAATTTTTCCCCAACTTCTCCGAATTCCCTAATGGCTCAGCAATTTCTTCAGCATCGTCGATTTTCATTCGTCGAAAAATCGTTCATGCCGGATCGCCGCGAATAACGACAGGTTCGATGCACTTGAGTGCAACGGCCTTTGTCGTAATCGTAAATGCACTCTCTCCGTACGTTCGTGGTGGCTGTTGGCCCCTTTTTTCCGTGGAATCGCGAGTCGTATCGCCGCTCTATCGCTTTCGGTCTCTGGTAACAATCGTCCTAAAAGAAGACAAACGCGCCAAGTTTCGCTGAACGCGCGAAACCTGGTTTCGTTTCTAGACTGTCGGTGCTTTCGTTTCAATCGGCTCTGTGAGAACGCGAACCGCGATATGGCACAAGGACATTATACTACACTGACCTCGTCTTCATGTGACCCGAGCCTACGTAATATATTTCATACTAGACCGATGATGGAACTTCTTCTATGATCTGATTAATAAAACACGTTATCTGTTTCGTGATGTCTTATAGGAGTGGCAATTCGAACGAGTGATGATGTACCACGAGGAATTATTGTTCAATACCAAGTAGAGAAATGTATTATCAGTTCCACAAAGGTGAAACAATTTTACGAGTTTTATAAGGTCGTAGGTGCTTAACGTAAGATAAACTGGAAGACTACACATAGGTACGGCTAGTTCTAGCTTAACTTTCTTATTTAAACTTTATTAATTGCTGGAATGATAAATTCGTGTTGTGTAGTAATAGCGATTTTTGTGTTGAATTCAAGTGAAAGTTCGAGTTTTCTTTTTTCGAATTTTAATTGAAGTTCCTTTTGGATTGAACCAGTAGTACTTTTATAAAAGGTTCTTGAAAAAATCTTAATGTGTTACAATATAAAAATAATTATATTAAGTAACAAGTTATGAAATTGATTTAAAAATGTTCAACATTTAATAACAACTTTTGCGCCATACTTTATTTTCCTTTCCGATATTCGAAGAACGTAGTTTTCAAGCGAACCCTTTTATTAGCTTATCCGCTCGAAAAACAATGCGAGAGCCAATTAGACTCGTTTAAGCTGTAAACGTATATTATGCAATTAGCGGAAAATGGCCGCTGTCGTTGTATTTCATGAATAGTCTGCTGAATAACGAACTAAACATAATGAACTATTTTTCAAGGCGTCTTGAATAATAAGTACAATTCGTTCGAAATATAAGCAACATTTGTTTGAACACTTGTGTTTAAAAAAATATGCATTTAATTGCAATGTTGTCTTGTCTATTTTCAGAAACGACAGTTTGCAGCATTGCTGGGTGGATGTACTAGAAGAAGTTAGCCTGTGGTAAGTTTGTTATATATCAATTTATTTATATGTGTCATTAACGATCTGATGCGAGACAAGATTTTGATAAGATAACAGAATGCACATTTTCAAGAATTGTGTACAAAGATAAGCAATAGATTACACCACGTTATCAAAGAGGGAGGGTCAATTGCGATTAATTTTGTACAATGTAGTTGCAGAAAATATGTTAGTATTCAGCGAATTATTTCTATCAATTATTTCTATAGTACCCGATTCCTCATTATTTTCGTCGTAGTATTTTTCTTTCCACTTTCTCCTGAAAACAGGAATACACCGACTCTACCGACGAGTAGCTGTATTTCGTTAGAAGTGAATATCTAGCACAATGTGTACAATGTATACAAAAACAGCTCGACATTCTTCGAAACGTTTCTGCTAACGCGTTCACCTCTCGCATATTTATTTATATTGTGCAACTTTCACTGATAACGAGAGCGACATTCCAGAAGCGATGTCTTCTGAATATTTAGAGGGCACACGGGATTGTGTTGAAGCAGTCGGGCATGTGGACAGTTACACGAGCGAATCGTTCTGCGAACGGGCGTGCATACGCTTTGGTTTTCTCGTCGTGGCAGCCTTGCCGCTGACATGCACAATTTTAACGACTCCTTTTGACACGAGCCTCGTCGCGCACGGTGCGAATAATTAAGCGAAGCGTGGTTAACGACAGTGGCCTGCTCCTTTGCTGAAATACACGGTGGCTGGCCCACGACGAGCAAAGAAGCTGAATCGTAATAGGATATTGTTCCCGACAGCGGTAAGTTTTTCTTCTTTTATTTGCATACCTTTCCTTTCCGAGCTATTGTATAATGGTCGTGTGGTATTGCGAGTTCGTGGCGAGTCGAAGGAACAATTTTCATTGTGGTTGGACGTCCTTGCACGAATATACATATAACAGGAAATTGTTATTTTCTGAATTAGCGTGCGCAATTTAAAAAAAAAAAAAACGGAAATTAGTTGATTCTGCTCTGGGAGAACGCGCATCGTTAGTTTTTCTCGTTGTTAAACCAACGTGATACAGAACAGCGAGTGATTTCTTAAAAAGTCTCGTTTCATTCTTGATTTCCCGAGTGAAAAATCATTTGTTATGCAGCGGACATTCCATTCCAGTAATATAAGAATTCAGATAAAACTGTATCGATAATTATGTTGCTATATGTTAAATAATTTTTTCGTCGATATTTTAAGAAAGTAGGTCGCAACGATTATCGATAAAGTATAGGTAACGCGATAGATGCAATTAGAAACTTCCTGCCAATGCATATATCTTTAAATTATCGATAACACCATCTAAAGTAAGCTCAAACTAAATAAGAATCTCTGAACATTGAGAATTCTTGTTTGAATTTAATCTTAAATAAGTGAACCTTTTTCTTTAGCCTTTCGTTTGATGATCTTTCAGATGCAATAGCTCGTACACATGCACTAAATTAATAGTGCAACATTACGCGCAGTGTGCATTCTAAACTGAATTGCACTTTGCGTTTCAGTTTGCCCGTTGTACACCGCGAGTCTATTAGAGCAAAGTGCAATGCTCCAGCACGTACGCGTTAACCCGGTTTCGGTGTCATCAGTGTCATCGACGCTGACAACTAGGCCGTCGTGAGCTCGAGTTCCATTGAGTTCCGTTCGTTATCATCGGTGTCCCTAAATGTTCTCTCCTCTGGAACTTTTCTCTCCTGTGCACTCTTACCGTTGGTCCAACTCGATTTTCTTCGATTTTTTTTCGTCTCACGAATGCCGGTGCTGCTGTTAAGCACGAGATATATCATCGTAAACTGAATCGTATGTCAGGCGATCATTTGGACAAGTTGAAAGAAATATTTAGAGCTTTGTAATTTCTTGGCATTAGTCATCAGGGAATTTTTTAGTATCAGTCAGTTTAGTTTTTATTATTATCTTTAGCTGTTCAGCGAATCAGAGTATAATACACCTAAATTACAAATAAACTGCCAAATTTTTATTTAGGGCTGTATGAAGAAACATCTCGTTAATTTTAATGTATTACATTTCTAGTTCTAAATCTATTTTCTTGAAGTAAATTTTCAGATTTCCACCATTTACAATTCTGTACACTTCTCTCTTATTACTCTTGCTAGATTTATTCGCAAATTAGGCACGGCAATTATGTGATCTTTATTTTCCTTCCTTCCTCAGTCAATTGTTTTTATCTGCCGAATTTATTCTCAGATTGATTTTCCGGTCTTTTCATCAGAGATGAAAGGAGGCTTTCCTTTCGTTAATTTATAAGTATTGTCTATTGTAACGGAGAAAAGAAACCATGAAGAAATGATGAGATATAATGAGGTATAATAGGATTCACTTTTTTCTAAAGATGCGAAGTATACGGTTTTAAATTCTATTGTTTCAATGCAGAGAACATCGACACCTAAAACTTTCGATCTTACGTTTCAATGAACTTATCCTTCGTTTTCTCTTTCATTCGTTAATTGCCGGATTGTTGATGTTTATTTATTTACGAGAAACTTAAAAATAGCGTTTCGTGCAATTGAACGGCATCATTCGGACGAGTTTGTTAATAAAATAAAATACTTTTATTTACCAAAGTGTAAAAAATATATCGTTCAGTTTAGAAAACTAAAATTTGTTTAAACATGTCTACTTTTAAAATAGGTGTATCTAAATCATGCATGTATCATGCGAAATCGTTAAATTTTGCTTCTTTTTCGCTTTTTTATTGTCACTGAAAGTGATTTTAGCGGGGGTAACCCAGAAAATCGGGCCTCTTTAAAGTACAACGCTAATGCAACGAAAATTAGCGATTGGTTGATTTGGGTCACGTGATTCGCGAGGGGTAGACCTCGAGTAGGAGTGGCGTTGTCTGGTAAATCTACTGAGCGACCGCGTCTGTGTAATTTGTTTTCTATCGATTCAAATGTTTGCACATCAATAAAATTTTATGGCAAAAAAGTCGTCTTCGTGTCCCAGTTAGAACAGTTGCCTTTCGATGAGACGAATCGTACTGGAGTACAAGTCGTGCAATTTACTCTTCGTATAATTATGAGAAATACTATTTATTAGAAGATACCCAAAGTATTCGTTATATTTCCTATGTGATAAATAACTAAATTTCCACTTAAATTGGACTATTTCTTTCGTTGTATCCATAAAAATGTGAATTTGTGTCAACGAGTGCAGTCTAATAATAGTATATATGAGCGTACGCAATCGTGCGTCATCCGTTTGATTACAATTCGTCGAGGATCGCGTTATTCCGCAGTCGTTAAGCATTTGAAGTGACTGTTCGTTTCGATTTCATTCAACCCGTCTAGCTAGCCATCGCTCGATTACCTCAATGAAGCGAAAACGCTGGAACGAAGAAGCTTACTCTCTGTGCCTAATCGATTCACGCAGCTACTTTCGCAGACGACGTTTCCCAGGGCTGAAATTCGTTCGTATTATTCGGTATCATCGTCCGGTCTTTGAACCGATCATTGTCCCCGCGGACGACGATATTTACTCCTCCTTAATAATAAATTATACTGTTGGTTAGATTATAATGTTGGAAGTAAGTACTCAATGAGTGTAAAAGTAAATGAACAGCCGACTTGTACTTTTATAATTTTTACTATAAATATATATATATATTATATATAATATAGTAGTAAATATTTGATTGGCTAATAATGCAGGAAATAAAACGATATTCGTCCTAGATAATACTACAGAATTTTAAGTGAATAATTTAGTTGGTTCAACAGTTTTCTCGAGTGGAAATTTTGAACGGAGAAATGATAAATTTAAAATTTAGTATTCCGTAAAAACACCTCTTTAAAAGTTTATTAGAATTTATTATCTACGATGGATAATCAGATAAATAGGAAGCGCCAGTTAGCGTACTTTGAAGATTCTTCGATGATCGTTCAAGAAGCATCGTTATCTTTAACAAGCATCGAACGCATTATCGTGTAACGTAATGAGAAATACGTTCTCGGGAGAAGGAGCCTTGAGTGTCTATTTCTTGCGAGACAACACTTTATTACATAAAATAACAATTTATATTTATTTGCTGGTTCATATTCTTTGTCCTTTACGCAACTGGCGACTCGAGTCACGACCAATCAACTCGAACATTACAAAAAGTAAAAAGCGCGAACTCATCGATCTCTGAAAGAAGATACTCGTTGAGAAATCATCAATTCGAGCTGCTATCGAAGATGAAATAATTTACCTCCTATTCTGGAAATTCGAAAATAAATTGATAAATTAAACTCGAAAACGATACGATATCCACAGCTTTATCGCTCGTCCGTACCGCCAATAACCATTTGTTACACGCAATCGTTATTCTCTCAAAGACGTGATAACCACAGGGTAGATACCTGAACCAGTTAAATAGACGAGCAACGTATCGTATCAATAAATTTCCATCGAAAGTCTATCGATCCAACGATGTCGTGGCCATAAATCTACACGAAGCGTTCATTAGCGGTATCACAGTTGCAAGCGGTTACGAAATTACTGAAAACACGGAACGGTTCAATTTGATCGTGAGAACCTGTTACAACGGTCGAATTCGCGATCGAATCCGTCCAGTGACTTTCGTGAAAAATTGCGATCGGTAACGGACGAGAAACGATCGAGGTTAGAAACCGGTTTCAGGCATCGCTCCGTCGGGCTCCAGGGGAAACGCAGCGACGTCCAGGGACCGATGATCGATTATCCCAAACACGGTCGTCAAGTCTTTCCGCGAGACTTTTTCGCGAAAGTGAAATTCAGTCGCTGGCTGCTAGAGACAGGTTCTCGTTCATCTCCGCGTGGCGGCCGCGACGTGTCGATTTCACGCCCATGAAAAACGCGTTTCGCAAGCCAAGGGAACGAGAATCGGGCCGTCGAAGGGAAAACGAACGTGTTGACGGCGATCGTAATATATCGGAACGTCTCGTCTCGCGAGCGCTGGATACGCGAAGCGGTTTTTCGCGCGTTCGTGTTACTCGCTGGTTGCGCAACGCGCGTATCAGGTGTGTTTGCCGATCTTCTTGTTTTCTCTCGAGAAGTGTCGATCTGAATTTAGTTCGAGGATCGAGTTATGTGTACTTGAAATAACTCGCCGATCCGGTTCCTCTTTTTACTTCGTTTTAAATTAGCGGATCGTGGCCGGTTTCTGTTTCAGTTTTCTTGTTCCTCTGTTTGCTGACTTTAGTAACCTAGTAATCGGCGACGGAAACGTTTCATTTTTTCTACGTAAGGGAGGGACGATCAATTTCAGAGAAAGTCATCAAACAAATTAATTCATATCTTCTTGCTGATCTGAGTTAATTAAAGTTAATTGAAACTGGAAGTAAGCAGATTTCAATCGTATATTAAAGAGGAAGTAGTCTATATTATTATTATTACTTCTTTTTTGGAGTAATCGCTTGTATTTTATTTCAAATTCACTTTTATAAATTGTAAAAAGTTAGAAGTGTGTAGATACATTTTTAAATAACATATGTATAGCTTGTTTGAAATTTTTAAATCTTTAACTTTCTTTGATTATTTTCTAGTATAGAGTCAGACTGTGTAAATAAAGTAACATATATTTTTATGTATTTCTGAAAAAAAATACGTGGCAAAAATATTTATCAATCATATAATGAAATTGCATTGCTTCTAGTTTGTTTTTGTTCTTTGTTGCAAACTGTAGCGAAAATCCGAATTCAGTTTGCACAATAGTTCTCAAACAAAATTAAGAATCGATTTTTCAATATGCTCCTTTACTTGTATCACCTAGTTATTCTAGATTATGGTTCTCTGAAATCTTTAATTCGTTCAACAAACAATTAAATGCTTTAATTGGAACAAATCGAACAAAGTGAAGGAAAAAAGTGTAATTAAGGATCAACGAACTGTTTCAAACTATTGACTTTCTACACGTTTTGCGGAGAGAAAGAAAACAATAATTTAACTTCGTCGAAAATTGCGCAACGAATTCAATTATCAGTTTTAATCTACTTGATTTTAGTTTTCTCAGATTCAGTTTGGATTTTCAAGATTTTACTCGAGATTAAAATTTTTTAATTGGATTTCAAAATAAATATACAAATATAATCTCCACGGTATACGAACACTCTTAATTGGAGAAAATCTTACTCGCATCGTTCGAATGATAGACGTTTCACCGAGGCATTTCGACTTTTATTTTCAAAGGCACATTTTCACTGATTTTTTTTTCTAAAAATATTTTCGACACTTGTACAACTCAAGTGTACTCAATGTTTAGATAATCGCGCGCTTGAAGTTTTTGTCATTGAGTGAACGATAGATTCGTTACGATAAAGATTATAGAGCGCGCAGAATTTTGTCCTAACAAAAAAATTTTCCCATCAAATTCTTATTACGGTAACAACGATAACAACTGAATTGATTTTCCAAAGATTGAAACGGTAGTCAGTTGAAAAGTCGTCAAATATCAACGCTCGAATGTGTCAGTATCGATCGATGGATCTTAGCTTTATGCATTCTCGCAATGATCGTCGACGCGCTTCACCGTTGTTACCTCGACTTCCGGTTCGTGCTCGATGCAGCGCACGTCGCGTTGACATCAATTTTGCTATCGACGGTAAATCAGGTCATTGTCTTCGTCGTCGCGGAATATCAACGCGATCGCGTGATACGCGCGGTTTGTCCGGTTGACCACCGAGAAACCTGGTACAGTCCGATGACGAAGCTGGAATCGCGGCGGAACGTCCGGAAGGAAATTGAATTAAGCGCGGTCGTACCTGCGTCACGTAAGGTCGATCGTTTCCCCGCGTTCGGAGCTGCCGTTTCACTCCGCTCCGGGTCAAGTTTCCAAGGTCACGTGAAAGTACAGCCATCGCGACTTGTCTACGATCGATCGAGCACCTTGCTGCGAACTGTCCTGTCTTACGAGACAAACGACGAAAGCCCGATCAGTTGAATTTTCACTGACAGTCAGCGAGAAAATTTCTTCGAAAACTGAGCTACGTTCAGTCAGGACTGAATTCTGTATCTAGAATTTTCGTTGATAAGTTTGTTTGTTGAAAATGATTGTCGAGATGGAATGTATCTCTCTCTGTATCTTGTGGTTGGTTTCTTCATCTTCTTCGGCCTTAAAAATTTCAATATTGATTATTGAGTTATTACCTAACCTAATTGAACCGTGCACGTCGAAGTTTTTAAATTCTTCTTTTAAATTTCTATTTTTAATTTAAGAAACAATAGGTCTTTCCGTCTATTACAACGAAAATTAATATGACCGATACGTAAGAATTCAAAGGCCGTGGCGGGATTCTCGTTTCACACGTCGAATCTTTATCCCGTATGCCGCGTATCTGAACAAATTCAAAGAACACGAACAGGTCACACGATGCTCGCGATCTGAGACGCGCCGTAGAAATCTCTCCCTTTCTAAATTTTCCTAGCTGGCTGGTATACGCACGGTATCGTGCACGCGTTCGCAGAAACGACGGAGAAAGAAAAAAGCGTGGACGTCGGTGTTTCTCAGCTTGCGGTTGTTTGCCGCGTGGTTGCGGGCGGATTCTCAAAGCGCTCGTTAATTCAGCGCCCCGCCGCGATTTCCGCCGGCATTCCGGGACTCTCCCGCGTTCGATCATATCGGCGTAACACGCCCACGCGACGTACACCTACATCAGGCTCGCTTTGTAATTAAGCTTATCGTCGATCCTGCAGTTAATAATTAATAGCATTCCGCTGGAGCCCGCGTGTATCGCGAACGGTGCGACCGCGGGTTGCCTCGTCCGTACCGATCTCTTCTGTTTCTTCATCGCGACGTCGCGCCGCTCGTTGACCATGAAATTGGCCACGCAAAAGGGGAGACTGCCTCGCGAGACGAGGCGATCGTTCAACGACACCGTGGCGCGAACGATCGCGTGGTTCTCTAATTGTGGTTCAGCCAGCCGTGGGATCGCTCGCGATTAATAAATGACCACGGTGGAAAGCGCGAGATCTCCGAACGAAATTCTCAACGAACCTTGAAGTTCTGTGGTAATGCAAGTACTACCTCGGGGCGAGAGTTCTCCTTGCGGTAGAATTCTCTGATTTCGTAGCAGTGATACTACGTCTTTACTTTATTGAGGATTTTAGGTTCTATGAATACGCAAATGTCTTCCGAAACTATGATTTTTGCGAATAATATCTTTGAAGCCATTTCGGAGAAATTGACAAGATCATTCAGAATATACACGTATCGCTTTCAAATACACCTTGAACGCAATTTAAACACATTTTAAATTGAAAGCGTAATCTGTGCTCCGATACAGGTCTACGTTAAACTCATCGGATCGCTCAATTTACACGAGCGATCTGTACAAATACCTCTGGAAAGTCTGCGTCGACTTTCCAATGAATCATTTTTGAAGCTTCCATTTCTAACACGTGTTTTCCAATTTCTATCAGATTTTTACGCGTGAATAATAATTTTAATAATTTTAATAATTTAATTTAAATAACTTTGATTGCTTAAATTTAATAATTTAAAAATGTATTTTTGACAGAAATCCATTTTCGTTCAAAAGTCTCTCTTTATAAAATTCTGTAAAATCCGATCCGACATCGTAGATCGAATGCCTACTCGATTACCTACGCGGTTAAAGCTTCGTTTATTATTAGCATTGAACTTTGTAAAACACGGTTGCCGCATTGCAATTTTGCTTTTAAATAAACGATTTGCATTGCAGTTTGCGCGTAAAAGCGCAGTGGAAGAAGGGAAAGATCGTGTAATCGCAGAAACTTTATTACGTAGTTCGCAGAACTAACGATATACCACAGCGTTGCCCGTTTCTTGATAATCACATACGGAGATACTTTCTCCGTCGCTTGAAGGATTTCTGGGAGAAAATAAAAATGATCGTCTTTCTCTTTTTTCCCCCACTGCACGCCAACGAGGCGCATAGATGTTACGATTAACCTTACTTAACATCGCTCCACTTCTGTGAGCGAAAAGAATTAATATTCATGATTACACACGTGTTCTTTTAAATTCGCGTCGGTAAATTTGCATTCAAATTTCCAAGTCTGCGTAAAGTTATTTGCCGTTTGTTCGAATAAACTGACTTTGCGAGAGAAATGGAAAACAGCCGAGAGAGTTATTTAATTAGCTCGAGTCTGGTTAATTGAATCTTGCAGCGAATTGATAAAAGTTTCCCCGAGAGTTACGTACGAGAGGCTGGAATCGATTCTGACGCGGTTGTTTCCGCTTGTCCGCTCATTAAGTTCACAAGATCTCGCTGGGAATGGGACCTTAACGAGTAGATTCTCTCGTGCAAGCCGCGAAGTAAAACCTCGATTGCTCTGAGCGAAAAATCCCAAGTCGATTTATCAATTTTGGAACCGAAGAGCTGTCTAAATTTACAATTTCAGTGTGTTGTTGTCCATTTATAGGATTTTAATTGAGTTTAATTTTCTTCCCTCGTTAATAGTCGTTGATAGTCGTCGTGCATACGTTGTGTATTTTACATTTTCCATGCACGTCGAATGAATCTTCAATAGGACAACCGAATGCAACAAACGCGTAAGGATGAAACGGATGGATCTGCCGGGTGGGAAACTAATTAAGAATGTCCACTAATTCGTAATTCGAGAAAGATGAGGTTACACAGCGAGGAACATTAAATGTTTGCGCAAATTCGTTCGTTTCGATAAATTCATTTCGATTAATGATTGTTACACGAACGGATGTTCACTAGCAAGATTCTAGAGTTATAAATATTTTAATTATGGAGTAATTAATAATGGAGTTGTAAAAGAGCTGAAAATATTTTTAATTAGGTATTAATGCGAGGCGCTTGCGTTTGTTGAGTTGATCATCATTGAGAGCAAAATATTTCACGTAATTCTTGTTTGTCAGCTGATGACTCAGTTTTAAGTTCTTATCGAGCAAGTATTCTAAAACTAGAACCAAGAGGCAATAACAGAAAAGTTAAATTTTAAAAGAATTTAAAATTGAGTAACAGTCCAGCATAAAACTTTCATTCACACGAAGCGAACTCGCATTCGTGCTGTTACTTATTCAGCGTGCGGCTACGTGTTGCACGGGATCCAAGAATTTGAAAAAAACTTCCATTTAAAATTCCACGCTGAAGAATTCTCTCTTGCGTAAGTAAGGAATATTATCGATACTCGTAGCAAAACGCAATGCAACGTGTTATATTTTAGTTTAGCAAGTTCGCTCGGAATTTCTTCGGATACTCGAAGTCGATACTCAGAGTCCAATTGTCGAGAAATATCAGGGGAAGGAACAGACGTAAAAGAAAAGGCGTAAAAGAATGAGCCGGTGAATTCTGGATGGCCATAGGAGTCCACGGAGAGATAGCAAGTCGGGTTTATTGGACGTTCGATTCGTTCACGGAAAGCCGGTCACGTAGCAGTGCATTCTCCTCTTTTGTTCCGCAAACTTTTCTCGTACACATCAGCTCTTTTCTCTCACGATCTTATCCAACATTGACCCACCCCCTTCTCCTTCCCTTTGGCAACCTTTCTCGTAACCCTTTTCGCCGACCTATGCCGCACGTGCCGCACCTGAAGTGCCTCCGAGCGGATCTTACGTAAGACAATCGGTTGCGCAACGCTGTCATTACATCGCTTTTATAGTAATTCGCTGCTTCTTACATTCTTTCGTTTCTACGGACAGATAATAACTTACTCTCAGAGAAATTTATCGCCCAGCTGGTGACACTTTACCGTGTCACGTAACGTGCTCGTTAGAACGACACTGTTTCAGAGTGGTTTCAAGAAATACGAGGATATATTCTTGTAACGATTTCGTAACAAATTCGATTACGGAAAAGTAAAAAAACTGCACGACTTGTACCCCAGTATGATTCGTCTCACTGAAATTCGGCCCAGAAGCAACTGTTCTGACTAGGAAATGAAGATGACTTTTTTGCCATAAAATTTTATTGATACGCAAACATTTGAATCGATACGAAACAAATTACAGGCGCGATCGCTCAGTACCAGACAACGCCACTCCTACTCGAAGTCTAGCCCACGCCCCCTCGCGAATCACGTGACTCAAATCAACCAATCGCTAATTTTCGTTGCATCAGCGTTGCACTTGAAGAGTATTACCCCCGCTAAAATCACTTTCAGTGATAATTTGGACATGAACAAATTTGTAGGATCTCGCCAAAAGCTGTTTTAATTATTCGAGTAATATAAAAACATTTTGCTTGTTACCGAATAGAAAAAAACCGAAGCGTGAATTTTTTCGAAAAAGTTAAGACATTAACTGGAATTGAAGTAGCATCCGAGTCGAAGACGTTAAAACATCGGTCTCTGATTAAAGTTGAACTAATTATCGTCGCGCACGTGGTTATCGTTGAGCTCGAACAATTAAACATTCCTGAAAATAAACGAACGCGCCATTAAAACGTCCAATTAAAACGTCGAACGCTGAACAACAGTGTAATTAAGAAACAATTAATTGGTAATATTTTCGCGTTTGTCTGCAAAACAACGCATAAAATTCAGTCGCTCGAGGCAAATCACGTACCATGCCGCGTTACCAATTCGCTCTCTTCATTTCCATTTTATTTACACTCTGTTTACCATTGCCATTCCCTCTTAACCGAAGAGTATGGTCAAGGTTCGAAATAACGTTAATACACGGTGAATAACGGTTATTGAAAATCATGTCTAGCGGAAAGGATCGATTAATTTTATCTGTAACATTGAGTTACTATTTAAATAGGATTTGCAACGGAAAAGATCTAAAAAATTATCATGTCCATAGTGTGCTAAAAATTTTTCTCAGAATTCTTTTCGAATTTTTATCGTGCAAGATGTTTCTTGTGTGTTGAGTGGATCATCGTCAAATAATTTCAATTCAAAGATTCTCTATTCAGTTATACTCCATTTGATGAAAGAATTTCCTAAATCAACGGAAAACGAATCTCGAATCGACATTCTTCTAAAATTCTTCATTTCTTTTTGATGAAATATGTAACGTTCATCGATATGACTCCATGCGGGTCTGAAGAAGACGCAACTTCCTCGAAACGATACCGATTTCGCCGGAGGACTGAATGTGAACTCGTGTAACCAGGTTGTGGGTCTTCGTACATTTTGATCGATATCTCGCATTTTTCGCCATGACTATTGAAAGTGTTTCGTTGAATAGAGTTGCGAGGTCAATCGGGGAAAGTCACAGCTGCGAGCCGGTTGCCGATCCCGTAAAAATTTGCCGAGCTTCGGTACTCGCGAGTGCTCTCGCTGGTTGACCCACATCTAGCCCCGCTGATAAATTTCAAAGCAACGTTAGATGTATCTGCCTGGCTCGCCTCGAGAACGAAATGAATTCTCTAGCTGGCTGGCTGGAAGGGTGAATTTCGTTCGTGGCCTGACGTCAAAAAGAAACGAAACGCAAGAAGAATCAGATTTAGGTTTCTCTTTTTTGGATTTGAAAATTGTCTTCAAAACACGCGCGTTATGCATTTTTTGTTTTTTTTAATGACTCTTGGTTTAATTACTGGTGTCAACGATCAGAGAAAATAATTGGTCACCGTCTGAAGAACTGTGGATCTCTCCTTGAGAGACACCCAATCAATTCGTTAAACCGACTGCATTAAATTAGCAACAAATCATAGAATGACAAAAGTATTTTTGTCGCTCTGCAATTATCGTAATTGACATTTTCATATATATACATATATGAATACATATATATTCTTCTATCAATCAAACAGTCAACAAACACTCGTTGACCGAACGTAATCGTAAAAAATCGGCAGAGTCGTTAGTAGCTTCGACAGTGTCGGCGTAACGTTCTTAAACGTTCGCGAACGTCCACGACCACTCTGCACAGCCAGTGTCGCAAAATGCACAACCACGACAAGATTTACGTTCCGAGGGAACATTTAAACTTTACAGTCTAGGCCAGACTCTAATCTTCACGCGGATCGACAAGTCGCGCGACCTTTTCAAAGGAATTCCAGAAGACGCAACGCCGTGTCGAGGAAGACCTTTCCTCGTTCGCGTCTCCTCAGCTCTAACGAGCATCCATTTGAGCGCGATGGATATTGCGTCACCGCGTATTAAGGCGGGTGTTAATGTCGTAACGACGTTACAGATAGAATTAGAATCCGTTCTATGGTAACACGAGTTGCTTTATCCCGGCCGCGTTGCTGAAAGTATTTGCAAGCGCGCGTGGACAATCAGCTCGTACTCTGGAGGCTGCGTATGTCGCAACTTGCCGATTTAAAAAACTAATGAAACACGATCGCGCGTGTTGTGCGTGGCGCCTCGAGCGGATCAAATCGAACGTTAATTCGTTTTACGAAACGCAAATACGATACGCACGTGACTTTGCGAGTGAAAAATTTGCCTCGGCCATTGACAGTTCTGTGTTTTGGATGTTTCATCGAATCTTCTGCTCTGTGGACTTTTTTGATAAAAGTTTGATTATCGGTATTTGGATATTTGGTAGTTGAATCGAGATGTTTCCTTTGGAAATATCTTCTGCGTGAGGAATCAGATTGAAAATTGGATAGTTTCTGTATATTCGATGAATTTATATTGGTTATATTTATAGTTATCATGAACGTACAATTTGATTTTGTGATACTAGTTTTTAAATTCAGTGTATTTAATATCGTCAACTGAAAGCTGATATTGTTGCAACAGAAGTAAAGAAATCGTATGTAAAAGATATTATAATGAAATGCACGAAGGAAACATTCAGACACGAGTAATGAGCATAGCAATTAGAATTTGTATATAAAACGATCCTCTAATTATTTTTAAATTGCGCGCAATTCCAATGGAAGAGCGATCTCCGCGAATTTTCAACAGAATTATCTCAATTCACGAAAAGATTACAACTTGAAATCTGCTAATTACGGGCTTACAGTTGGAATATTATTTAAAAATATGTGCGGTCATGTTCAGCCTCTTCGTTTCTTCCATTGACGTCATTAGAGTCTACACACGTTGCGAACAAACTGTTTGAAGGCTGAAGTCTATATTTTAATTAAATCTCAATGTTATGAAAACACCTTGGAGAAGATATCGTCACTTATAAAGCAGTATGATTCATTAAGAAGAGGATCGATGAAACGAAGTTTACAGGCTTGGCCCAAAGAGGATTACATTTCTCATAGCAGATGTCCGTTTGAACGCCATTACGGGACAAAGGAACAGTTGCCCTAACTCTCCCAATTGCCACCCTAATCCAGATCTATGTGAAAATTTAGTCATCATTGGAATCGATTGTTCATTGTTGAGAACGAATGGACGCAGTTCAAATAATCGTATCGTCTAACTCTGCCGTAAATCCTTGTGGATTACTCCGAAGACAGCCCACGGTCACTTTCAATTAACCTTCGGACATAAGGGCCGTAGAATTTTATTTAATTAACGTTGGATGATTGGGATTAACCATAACTGCGACAGACGTTTAATCGATCGTACGAACAGTCTCCTCTTGTGAACGATTGCGTTGGAAGAACAATGCAATACTTAGCTACCACGGACGATGCAATAGAAAATATAATATCCACAAAATTAATGATAAAATTATCTTTTAACACTTTTTTTTCCATGTCTTTATAAATTAAAACATTCTCTGTAAGAATTAAATTACAAATTAAATGACATGTTTCAAAATCATTCTCATTTCTGATAAACTCGTTCGTATCTATTTTCACGACACACGTTTATTAACTGTATTTCTATTTAAAAATTACGTTAATCAGTAGCAAAACGATTGTTACAAGTAAAATTATTAATTTAGAGATAAAGAGGAAATTAGTAGGAAGGAACATTGAAATTGCAATGTAACTACTGCTTTGAAATTTCCTCTAGCAAATTTTGTTGCTAATTAACACTCGTCTGCAATTAATTACATGCACAAGCGTGTTTGTACTCCATAACCGTGGCGGAAACAGAGGCCCGTCGTTAAATTCCCTCGATAAGGGAAATACAGTTTCAACTGAATAAAACTGTTCCTGAAGTTCTCCATCGTGACATGCCAGGCGAGAGATAGCGAATTTCACCGGGCGGGCATCGTGAAACCAGCATCGTTGCCAGCGAGTTTCGCTCGTATCGGGGCAAAAAGTTGCTCGTTGCTGCATCGATTCGCGTAGCATGGAACGAATAAAACGTCAGAAAATCGATAGTGGTCGACCGTTTGTCAACAACTTTAAAATTAGAATTTCCAGAGAATCCTCATCGCGGCGTAATGACAAAAATTACCCACTTATCTACAGTGTTGAAATTAGAGTTTCTAGGCAATTTGTCAAATTGACTCGTGACGATTTTACAGTGATCGAAACTCGATGGATGCTCCGTTTATCGACGATTCTGAAATTAGAATTTCCGAGTCAATTCTGGTCACGTTGGTTTTGTAACAATTATGTGGTAAAATTCGATGGAAGCTCGGTTGAGGTTTCGCGTCGAGGAACGTCGATGAGGTTACATTTGACCTATGCGAATCTAACCACGCCCTTAATGTAATGAATTTGCAATTTAGCCAAAGAGAAAACGAGAAACGTTTCCAGCGCGCAAAATATAGTGGATCGAACGTAGAGAGTTATAGACATGCAATGTTTCGTGGAATAGAAATGTATAATATTACAAATGAGGTAACTCTCGCAGAAAGAAGCGTAATTTCTAGCTTCCAGTGTATAACCATCGTGTGAAAAAGTGCGCGAAACGCTGTAATCATGAGCAGGTAATTAGATTTTCTGATGATCCTCGTGCTTCGTTTTATATTAGAAAACGGAGGAGCAGACTAATCTACTCGCAAGTATTAATGATTCAGTAATTGACTTTGATGACATAAAATAACTTTCAAGGACTTGAGGAAATTAAACTTGATTAATGAGAGAAATTTTATAGAGAGAGTTATAGATTCGCAATATTATACAAAGTATAAAATATTACTATATTTTGCTGATACTTTTATTTCAAAGCAATATTAGTCTGCTTAAGCAGTAATTTGTACGAAATTTGTATATAAGGTGAGCAAGTTTTTAACAAGTTAGAATCACAATTGAGAGGAGTGAAAGAGGATCCGACACTCGTAAATTGTTAGTCAGACTCTTGGAAGTATTCCAGCCCTCGAGTGATCGATGACCCCGAGCAATGAATCGATCTATAATCTCTTGGAGAGATCGAAACTTGGAGAGAAACGAATGTTCCTAGTTTTTTAGGGTCTTGACATAATGGCTGGAGTGTTAATAGAACCCTAAATGTGACCTCATGTTTTTGAAAATCCTAGTTTCTCCAACTAAAAATTATTATTAGAATTCTCACTTCTCTTTAACGTTATAATTTCGAGTATGGAATACTCTGATGTCTTTTACAAATTTTTCAAGTTTCAGAAATATCTGCTAGATCAATTCTCGATCCGAAGAGTTTGAAAATTCCATCCCAAGAATATCGATGTATATTCCGCTGTCTTCGTTAAATTATTCGCTCAAAATTACGTTTCTTCTTAATCACAGCGTGACACGGACGAATTGATTTTGATACAAACGTAACGACTTTATCACTTTACTTTCGTATCCGATATACGTAGATTCAATCTACCTTGATAGATTATCCAACTGACTTTGAATTTATAATTCAATCAACTTTTTGCTGAACATAAATATTTACCTGATTGGTCGCACGTTTCTAAACTTATCTCCAACGTTTCATTGACGCGAGATGAAATATTGCTGTCTCGGTGATAAATCAATTTCTCGCCAATAATTAACGCAAGGTTGTCCGTAATCTGGCTGTGGATGGTTGAACCAACGTACATACGTACGCGTAACACTCGCGAGTAACGCGCGATAACATGGAAACTGGATCAAAAGCGTGGATAAGAAACGCCAGGTGTACGTTTGGCATCGTAATGTACGACGACATTAATAGCAAGTGAGCGTTTGTACGCTAACAAGATTCCTCGCATCATGCACGTCGGCCATCGATACCGTATGATCTGCGTGATTTCGTGGATAGATCGTCAATAAATTCGTGATCGTCGAGTCGTGTATCGTGTATCTCTAACCTCTCTACGGCCATCGATCCGTCGAATACAATTTATTTGCCGAGCGAAGTGTTCCGCTTGTGCAACGATTCGCCTGATCGATGGTTCTTTTCTTGGCCGAGCGCAAACTTCCGCGAGAGAAAGGTCTCGTAACGACCAATTTCACGCTGAAACCTCCTCGAGGGTTGTCGGCGAAACTCGATCAGCGCGACATAATGCAATTTGCACCGATGGTTCTGAACTTTCAGCCGTGCTTGCGAACTGTTGCTTCTGCAAACCACGGGAGACACGTACGCGCGTTAGTTTCTCGCCAGGTTGAATCGTGTCTGCGGTTTGTCGCACGAACCAATCGATGGACCCCTCTGTGTCCTCCGACGGGCGTGTACAAATGTTCACCGGGGATCATTTTGAAATTTGTCCGCGAGGGGTTTACGTGCTCTGTAATTGTTTGAGAAGATTGGATGACGTTTAAATATTTTAATTGTAACAAAAGACATTGCAAAAAATTGCACGATTTGTACCCCAGTATGATTCGTCTTACTGAAAGGCCCAGAAGCAACTGTTCCGACTAGGAAACGAAGACGACTTTTCTGCCATAAATTTTTATTGATATGCAAACATTTGAATCGATAGAAAACAAATTACAGGCGCGATCACTCGGACAACGCCATTCCTACTCGAGGTCTACCTCACGAATCACGTGACCCAAATCAACCAATCGCTAATTTTCGTTGCATTAGCGTTGCACCTGAAGAGGCCCGATTTTCTGAGTTACCTCCGCTAAAATCACTTTCAGTGATAAAATGTAACGTGCAGAAAAAGCACGAAAGTGAACGGAATGAAAGTTAGTAGCGAGTCGAATTAAGTTTGAAGAGATATTAAATTGTCCCAGTTACAGCAGATAACTAAATTGAATTAGTTAGTCCAAGCGTAAATATACGATGCGCATTTTATTTTTGATATAATTTCAAAACCAAACTACATAACCTGAATTTATAAAGCTATCAATCATTCAAAACCATCTCCAACGTATCAGTACGTACACAACTACACGAAACAACTCGAAGCACCCTAAATTCCGCAATTCGTCTCGAGGTTAGACAAATGATCTCGCGACTGTCTTCCCCGAAGTCTCGTCAATGCGTCAACAGGAAAAACAGGAATACCAGGCGTGCCAGTTAACAACCTGTCACGTAGCCGTCCTCGCGCGGAAAACGCCTACCCTTTTCTCGACAGTCCATCATCCAACGTGTCCTTCAGAAATTCTCAAGAAGCCATCTGGGTGGCCACATTTCCCTGACGACGATGGCCACTTCTCTCGCTCTCGTTCTCCAGAGAAGAGGGAGAACAACGAGCGTACGTTCGTGCGTACGGCGTCACAACACAGGGGAGACGAGAAATGGCCCTAAAGGTAACGAAGTTCTCCGACGACCACAGCGGAAGCTGCGCACGGTTGTGCAGCCCGAAAGACATATTTCTGGACGCCGTCTATATTTACGCCGCCCTGCTTGGTGCGCACCTATGCGCAGGAGAGGCGCTGAACGATTTACGCGTCTGGAACTCCCGGCATTCCTCGTGACTTTCTTTGTGCCCCGATGCCTCCTCTCGTGAATTCCCGCTGGACGCGGACGCCTCGCGCCGCCTCGAAATCTCGTTTAGGACCGGCCGTAGACGAGCCGTGTCACACGGTCGCAATTTCGCGGCGATCAACTAGATTTGTGTCCACCAAACACGCATTCTGCTCGAACTTCGTTCTATGATGTGTTTTTTCTTTTTTTTTTTTTTTACAACACACGGTGAAGAATGGATAATTACGTGGTTACGTACGATGGCTAAACAAATTTTGCGATGATACATGCAAATCCACGAAAAAGATGGGCCACAAATGACAAAGATTATTGTATTTATACAGTTTTATAAGTAAATAACTTTCCGATCGTGGATTCTTAAGGGTTCAGAAATTTAAAAAGATTTCAAACAATGGCTAGATAATATTATAGAATGTGACAAAGAGTTGGACTTTCTCTGTTGGCAGTCAACTTTTGCTGTGCGATATGAACGCAGTCACTCTGTGGGACTTGGTATTTTTTTTTTGACGTTTGTTTGGTAGCTAACTAAAAACGTAAGGATATCAGCTAAAGATTTTCAACAAACTTATCGTCAATCTTTAGCCTCAGCAACGCAGTGCGTTACGTCACGTGCAAATAGTTTGTAACGATCGGACATGTGGCTCTCAGCCTCGAATTCACCAGTTCGTCCGGTTGAGGACGAAGGTGTCGAATCAATTGCGAAATGGTTCGACGATGCTCGCTGGATAATTTGCATGAAGTCATTCTTCGTAATACGAATTCAAAATTTTCTTAATTTCATAATCTTCGTTTCTCTTTCTATTTTTTACGTGTTCAAAGTAGTGATACGTTTATGATAATAAAATATAGATATATGTACGTGTGCGTCATTTGAGAGATTGACTTTGATCAGAGACGCAATTTTTCGTCTAATAAATTTACTCTCATATTCTTCTTCGAAACAGGGTCATGGAAAAGAGCACGTTAAAGTTTTAGAAAGTCGCGTAATGCGTGGAAGAATCTTCGCGCGCGTAGATCCTCGCAAATGGTAAACAATAGTTAAAGTTTCGACTTTATTAGATCATCGCACGGTCGTTTTACGTCGCTGTGCTCTCCGTGCTAGGGAAGACGCTGCTCGTACATATTCCGAATGGATGGCCACGAGTAATTTTCAGACATTCCTCGGTCCACAGTTTTAGTTTGGGCGGAGTATGCTCAAATTGGCGCCACACCAAGCAATCTAGAACGGTTATTAGGAATTCCGCCCTTAACGAATTTATTTCTATGGCACTGACGCGTGGTACCAAGTCGTTAAAATACTTGAAATAAGACTACGATTCAAGCCGATAATCTCAGGCCGACTGCGATTAATCAATATATTGTCGTACCTACGTTTAATTTGCACGATAAATTTCCTTTATTGCACGGCTTGCTGTCAGCTTCCAACTGTTATTCTCTTCACTTCGAAACATCGTTTCTGTAACGTTCCCCTAGTTGTGACTAAAAATTCAACATTTTACGATACGTGTACTTAGTTTTCGACGTACATTTCCTTTTTCTCCTTGATAAAGAAAATTCAATTCTAATGATTTAAATTTAAATGTAATAATAAATCTACATTCGGCATTCATTTGTCAACGTCAGATTTGAATTTCAAATTAAGAACGTATTATAATCAAAATTCGAGAAATCCCAACTTTCCAGTTTTTTTCACGAGCAATGAATCCAGAAAATCGTACGTACACGTAACTTTCGAAATCCCTTTTGTCTGCAACGACTCGCGCCATTCCCGGAAACGGAATTCCCTGCAACGAACGGAAAAAGAAGAAAAGCAGAAAAAAAGAAATAGAGAAGAAGAAAAAAAGCAAACGTTCCAATCGACTAAACGTAGCGCGGCTCGAGCCAACGATTTCAATTCATAGCCAGTGCGTCCGTTCGCCGATCCCAAACGCGGCACGATATTTCACGAAATCACTTTACCACCCGCGGTTCATTTCCAGGTCACTTGGCAGCTCCGTTCGAACGGAGAATCCTCGGTTGGCCAACGAAAATCTATAGACTTTCCAATCTAACCCGAGAGCGGACCTGTCTCCGAAAGAGAGACTTATCACGCTCGTAATTCATACGAGAATTAACGAGTCTTCCATCCCTTCTCGTGTTACTCTGCATATTATTCCACACGCATTATTCTCTTTCACAAGTGCCATAACATATTTTGGTTGTTAGTTTCCTGTGAAACGTGACAAATGATGCACATTGTTTGGAAAATAATTGATGAGTCAAAATTTTGCACTCGATGTGAAGCGAACATGTGATGTTCTGTATGCTGAAAATTTATCAAAGCAAGTAACCAAGACAATTTTTAATGAATCACATTTGGTCTATTTTCTTATATAAATAATAAATAAATAAATTTTATTGTTGGCCCGTTTTTGCACGTAGAGTAATTTCAATAACTGTTGGCTATTCTTTTCTGATACGTCTAGAACTAAAGAAAGTCGAGTATAAATCGAGTATTGGTAAATTTTCAAACTGAATTTTCTCGGAAGCGAGTGGAAAAGTTTTATTAAAATTGAATGAAAAAATTTTATTCTATGTCATGCTATATTCCCCTGCTCTGCTTCTCTGTACATTGATAAAAAAGACGAAATTCTTCGAATTTTTAGATAACAACGCACTTTAGATCGCACTAATATTCTAAATTGTAATAAAATTTTGAAATCTGCAGTCTGCGATCCTCGTCGAACGTTTCGTTACGAAAGAATATAGGATTCGGATTGATCCTCGCCCTTGTTCCTCGATTTTCTCGCTTTTCCGACGGAAATCAGGAATGTGGCAGTCGGCCAGATTCGCCGGCGCTCATGCTCGGAGATCATTATATATGCGGTATTCATTTAATGTTCCCGCCATCGTCACCTAATAGCAATATTCTCGCGGATCATAGGTGCCGACTGCGTTCTTAATCGCGAGTTATATGTTCGTGAAAGAGCCGCTCGTTTCGGGGGGGGCATAAATTCGACGAAGATTATTATTGCTTTTAGTTAACTGAACCGAAACTGAGGACTGATATTCCATCTCCATCTCAGTCAGAAGGAAACTCAGCGAGATTCGTTAATTACCAACGTCAATTTTTAATTTTTAAATCGGTAAAGTAGCAAGGCTGCCGGATTACTCGTAAGACCTAATTAGAAAGAAATAATTACGTGGTCGTGTGGGGATGAGAGTCATAATCGCAGAGTATGCGCGTGCACGTGCGTGGAATAATTGATAGGGAAATTAATCAGTTAGCGACTGATTTAATTGTTCGATCGCAAATGTGCCTAATGCAACGGTTCGTTGTCCCGTAAAGGGTCAAATTAAGCAACGTCGGACTGTGTCCAATTCTCGAGGATTCGACTGCTCGTACGAGCGATAAATCTTGCCTCGTACGTACACGATCCCGTGCGTCGTTTCGCTGGATATTCAACCGTTGTTACGCCGGCTTTGATTAAACGCGAGTTAATCGTTTCTGGATGAGTCGGTGAGATACGCCATTTATAATGGCTTCTTAGCGGGACCGTCACTTTAACATGGGATTGCGATGGTTTCAGAGATACATAGGAAATTGCTGATTATCCTTATTTTCTCGATTCGTTTCAACGTGCTCGATCGGTACACGTCTTTTATCCTACGTACTGAACACTATTTTTATTACACTTTTTAAATCTTCTGTGACATTTGTACATAAAGTAATAAATTGAGAAAAATAAGTTTCTTCGAAATACGCGATGTCACGTGAAATATTTTCAACAATTTTAATCGCAGAGAATGCGAGATATCCTCTTTTCATTTGAAACGTTGACAATTCTGTAATATTAATTTCTAAATGATTTTAAACCTTCCATTATTGCGACAATTTTTTCTTTCACTTTAATTCGAAAAAAAATATTCATCGAACATTGAGTGTTGCGTTATGTTGAATTTCGCGTACTTTGTAACTACATAGATGTTATTTTAGCCTCCTGACATTTATGCTGTTGCATATCTCGAAGAATCGTACGTACATCACACGAGCTCACAAACCTTGAAATTATCTGTTAGTTTATTGTGCAGATAACATGGCGGACCGCCAACTTGCGAATATTTTGTAAGTTTGCTAATTACTCTCGTAACGATCACGCCGCGCGTAGTTTCCATCGTGTGATGCGGGGCAAGAAAATTTATATCAAAGCTAACAACTAACACTGCATTCACGGTCGCTTCCTCCTTTCGAAACGACGTTCTACCTTCATTAGACTCTGTACAAAATGTATGACGGAGATATTAATTAAGGGTTCATTAATTCAAACGGAAGCGACTAGCCGAGGTTTACAAACGATAAAGGGATGCGGCTTTGAACTCGATGGATCCAGTTAAGAAATAATAACTTTAATCTACATTTCTAATTTTAAACCTTTTCATTTCTTGTTATCGTTAAATTTTTGTTTGTATCGATTAAGATCTAGTAAAAACAATTGATTCACTTTTTTCCCCTTTCTTTTTGGACAAAATTAAACCGAGTTTGACGAATGAAAATTAATTATATTTACTTTTTTAAATAATCAGAGCAATGATTATTTACCTACATAAGAGGAGAGTCTGATAGGAGAATAATCAGTCTCGAGATAATTAATGTTCCACTTTAAATTTCGTTTCGCTAGATATTCATCTTAAATCATTTTGTGCATTGAACCTTGACGAATACATCAAAGTATTATTATTATTATTATTAAGTATTATATCATCCAAATGTTTATCAAAACAATGCAGACACCTCTCCCGTTATTCTTGCTTAAAACAGAAATTCACTTTATCAGTTTCGCCGAAAAATATCGTACGAACCTCAATAAAAACCATCATCATATAGTATCCATAATATATTCAAACACATAATTATAACACGCGTAATATATTCAAATACTTTCGCGAGCTACTCTATGTACAGTGAATTATGACATAGATTTTCAATTCCATCTTTATTGAATATTTCACCACTATGTTCCACGATCACTATGTGTACGATCTTATTTTTACACTACTATTATTAAATAACGCATTGAATGAGTAGAAGAAAGAAAGATGTACAAAAAGTAAAAAAAAACATAGAGTACAAAATATCGAACGAATGTCCCCACCGACAAAGTATCGAATAAATAAATAAATAAATAAACGTGGAAAGAGAGAGAGAAGGAAATATCGTCGCGCGGAGGGGCCATGCTCGATTGGTATCAAAACGACCTCCGATTCCACGGCCGCCACCTGTGTGTACGTGAGCATGCACAAAGGGTTCCTGGGGCGTGCGGGGACGCGCGCGCGCCATCGAGCATCCGTATGAAACCTGCGCGCCACGAGGTAAAGCCGCCAGTGCTATTCGTCGCCGCAGTGCGATACGGTCGATAGAAGAAAACGTGGCCGACAGTCTCCGGTGGTTGCAGCTGCCGCAGACACCGTCGCGTCGTTTCTCGTTCCCTCGAGCCACCCCGTCGACGTTTCCACCAATTTCCCTTCCCTTTCCCAGAAATATCGCCCTTCGACGCGTGTTCTTCTCCCTCGTTCCACCCCTCTCTCTCGGCAGCTACGTCTCGAGGGTGGCTACGCTCGAGCACGCTTCATTCCGCTTCGGGATGTCGCGCGTACGGCGTCATGACGCAGGAGGAACTCCCGTGAACATGACGAGGTAATCAGTGTCCCCCGATCGGTTACAGTGCTGGGCGAGCCCGTTAACGATCGACTTGTTCGCGAGATGTTGTCTCGCGTGTTGTCAGTGTTTGTTTCTGGCTCGTGTTCGAGACGATGCTTCTTTCCTTCTTGATTCTGTTTCTCCGGAGAAACAAAGTTAGAGATCACACTGAGTGAAGTGGATAAATAAGGTTCCTCTCTCGAAGTTAGAAAATGTAATTCTTGTCAAATATGTAACGTCACGTTCAATAGGTACATAGAATGAGAACGGCTTATCTTATCTCCGTGTTTCGATTCTCCTTTAAATCTTTCATGATCCACGATCTATACGTACGTGGGTATAATGCACATCGTTTCCGGCATTATAGCTCACGACCATTACAACTTATCGACATGAAATGAATTAAAAAAAAAAAAAAAATACAAACAGATAATCCTGTCGTTATCGAACACGAGCCAATAACAATCGAAACGCGTGAGACGAATCCAGTGGCTGAAATCGTTTCCAGTAGCTCGTTGGAACCACGCGATTACGAGCGCGCCGGAGGATAAGGAAGCGAGGAGGAGCGGCGCGGAAGTGCACAGACGATTCCATGTGGTTGGAAACGCGCGTGCCACCGCTGATCTATAACCGTTCGCGCTAACGTAAACGATCGCGAAACACGGCTGCGTGGCAAGCCGTGACATTGGACTCTCGTACGTACAATCTGTTTACGTGCGCGGTGGCTTACGACAGAGCTCACAGTCGGCGTCCCCCGTCGCGAGCGCCGCGGCGAAAATCGCGCGAACCGGCATATCCCTGACCTTCGCTCGTCAATTACCGCCGACCTCTGGATTTAACGAGTCAGGTAGACAAGTGGCAACCGCTAGTTGCCAGTCAGTTCGTAACAATCGCGTGAATCACACTCGACTCGAATCGTGTTGCACGTGGTGTTTCGATCGACGTTCAAACAAGTGCACGAACATCGGATGGATCTTTGGACATTCGTCGTGAATCCCCAGCGTCGTCTCGTTCGAAATCGAAGCGATTTAAGATAAAAGACTGTGATTATCTTGACACGGCTCGAACTCCGGAGTCCGGACGTTCGGGAAACGAAGTTGACAATCGCGCACGAGTCACCGGCAACGTGACCAGCCTTCCATTGAATCGTTTCCACCCCTCCCGTTTCCAACGATCGACGTCGCGATTCTCGAAGGATCGACAGTCTGTGCGGTGGGCGGATTGGCGCCGCCGGGGGTTGCCCGATCGATTTCAGCCTCCTCTCGAGGATGTGTTCCGGCTCGACGTAGCGGTTCGAGTTTTTACGTAGCAGTCACGTGCCAAGAAGCGTAGTGTGGATCAGAGGAGGGGGGCCGATCTGTGGTCGTCGCGTCATCGAAAGGGGGACGCAGCAAGAAGAGGGGGGAAATTTTCCCGGTACCTCGACGTCGTTGTGGAAAATCGATGGCGGCCACCCCCGTTGCAACCACCCGGCGCGGTGCAATGACCTCCAAACCGGGAAGGTCCTACAGCATGAGGTAAGAGGATCGCTCTCGGCTCCGGGGAAAATGGATGGGAATAAAGAAGAGGCGAGGGAGAGACGAGCGAGAGAAGCGGAGAAAATAGCTGGTAGAGGTACTACCTCCCTTTCGCCATACGTCCCGACGTCTACGACTTTCGCTGCCCCGATGTTTTTCTCTATTTCACTTCCGGCCGTGTCTTTCCGTGGCTGAGATTTTAAGACGGTCTAAAGTTGAAGCGTCTTAACTTTCACGCTCGTGCGGCGACACGCCGCTGGGATTTACGACGCGTCGTTTATAGGAAAACGATCTTTCCATTCTCGACGACTGCGAGTTTGGCTTTTCGGTCGCGTGAATGTTGCAGGCATGTCCTCTTCGATTTTTCCTCTCTCTCTCTCTCTCTTTCTCTCTTTCGTACGCGGTCGCGCCTCCTACTCGTTTAAGCTCGCGAGGGATGAGGAAAGACCGGCGAAATCACAGTCGCGACACGCCACGTTGCTCTCCAAACGACTCAATGTGCCTCCATCGGGTATTTTACAGAATGGCGTCCATTAAACGCGGGGATAGGTAGTTGAGGCTTTGAGAACGATGGAAAATGTGAGTGTCGAACGTTACATTTGCATTAGGTGTAGAAAAACTAGTACTTCCCTGTAATTTAGTGTTCGGTATATTTTAGATCGTTTGATGGTTTCATTGATTTTCTAATTTTAATGATATAAAATATAGCTAAAGGTGCAATTGTTAAGTCAAACGGAAAAGTACACTCTGAAATCGGAGGATTAATTAACATTGTTATTAACTAAATTTTGAAATTACTTCTTTGTGCAAAATGGAACATATGATTTACGACATTTTCCGCTTATAGCTTTTAGATTTTATACACGCAAGTACATAATACAATCATTGCGTGTATACATACTTGTACAGTGGAATTAATTTTACGGATCGTAAAATGGGGACACAATAGTAAAAGTGTGGAAGTATCGTGTATATATTATCGAGCAGGTGTCACGTATTTTTTCAAGTGTAAAAATTCCTTTCTTAAACAAAACTGACGTTTTTCATCATTTCTAAAGAAACCAGAGTTCCTTTGAATCTTATTGTGTCCATATTTTCTTTGCATAAAACTGACTTTATTCTTCCCTCGATGCCGCCTATTATACGATGCCTCCTTTTTAAAATTAAAAGCGCCATTCAAACAGTGAAAAAGCCACACTTAACGTAATTACGTTGTAAATCTTTCATCACGGAGGAAGCAATTTCCTCTCAATATCCTGATATTAGTTGTCAGATATATTATCATCGAGTGTCTAATAATCATAATTTCATAGAAAGAAGATACCAGCGTGAACGTCAGGAAGATCGATCGTTTCTTTTCGTATCGAGCTTCCAGTTCCATTAATTGCTAGTAAAAGAATCAAAAAGTTCCGATACGACTTCATTAAATCGTCTGAATGACTCTCTTTCACTTGCAAATCGGGCAATGTTGATACAACCGACTCTCCAATATAAGAATGGAAATCTGCGTTTCATAGAACAATCGCTTCTTTGACATTAAATTTCATTATTTAGAAAATAATGTTGTCAAGTCCTTTTTTATTCGTTGTCTAAACATGGAGATCCACACTATCGCACTATCTGTGATAAGACTGAATTAAATTAATAAATTCATACGCTGTTATGTAACTGCTATATGTATCTGCTATCCATCAAAAGACTTACTATTACATATAATGTAATATAACTTTATAATTTTTTCCGTAGTCGCCTAAATCACAAATATGACTATAAATTAGTGTCATGAAATTTTATCATTTGACGAGAATGAAACTATCTGTTTTTATAAAAAAAAAAAAATATGAAAGTTTGTTTGGGGTTTGTTTGAAATATCTTCATAAATATAAGTTCTATGTTTCAAATTATAGAACTTTTTCTTTCAAATCATCACATCTTTAATGGACACGCTCACATCATTTCTGTTCGCTGTTCAAGTCTAACGTATTGTAAAGTTTAAAATTTTCCTCGATTTTCGTGTCCTCGCGGAAATAAGCTGTGGCGGATGCACGGTACAGCGTTTAGGCAAACGGCGACGCCGCGTGAAAATTTTTACTTTGCCAGGGAATCGACCGGTCGACTCGCGAACTGGCGGATAATTATTATTTCAGTCTCTGAAAGGGACCTTTCATACGCTACGTGGCGAGATTATTCCCTCGACCAAAGGATATTTCTGACCGAGAATGTGCAAGACTATGCTCGACAACTCGTTTCGAGCGCGATCTTATTCGGAGAAACGTATTGAGTGGAACAATAACCCTTTTGTGTCAAACTCTCCTCTAACGGAGACTCTTCCCTGTCTCAGTTTCGAGATTACAAACGTTTAGTAGGTAGGTGACGTGATTTAGTAGACACGTGAATGTTTGGCTACAGTTGGATTGAAAGTCGATTATGCGTGACAAATGATTGATCGTAGTAGGTACAAGAGAAAACGCGGAAGAATTTTCTGTCTGACATTTTTCTAATTGCTTCTTTCTTTGCATGTGCAAATGTACAAATGTAATATCTACGTAATAATTAAATTTAAAATTTAATTTCAAATATAAAAATTTTATATTGGCACAGTTCAGCAAAGAATCAACTCTCGATTATAAATATTATTCTATAAATTTTTCAATTTGAATAAAATAGTAGTTGGTAAAATATTTATCTCTCGCTAAAATTTGAAAGTACGCATTTAATTTTAAGTTCCTCCTCATCTTATTGCACTTTCAGAAAATTAACTGGACTGAACAACTTTTTCAAAGTTTCGCGTTTCCCCGTTAAAATGGATCCGTATATCGAACAGTATTATTCTTTCCAACACTTTAAACGTGCCGCTTTTACAAAAAGACGCGAGTTTGCACCAGTTTTTGTCAAACAACATTAAAACCAACGTTTTTACACCCTCGTACGAAATATTCAACCCATTTCACGATTTTTACCCCCCTTGTTTCGTATCCGGTGCTTTCGCCAGTGTCAACGAATAGTTATAGGTATACTCTCTCGGCAAGTTCCGCGCTTTTCTTTTCTTTTTCGGATTCCCGCTTAATTTCTCGATGTATTTCCGGCTCTGGGTGTTCCTACAGTGACGATACCTCGAGACACCGCGTGCAGTCGTGTGAGAGAGTGGGGAAAAAGGGGGGGAAGAAAAAGAAGTTGTTTCTTATTAGTAGAGCGTTACGCGACGAAATCGAAAGATTTACGGCATCGAACGGGAACTAGGAATTAGTTGGTTGGAGCTTCGTTTAAATATTTGTTGTTCGTACCTTCTCGGCTCACTTGACTCTTTGTAAATACGTGTGTATTGTCCTTTTTTTTTCATCGAGTGCGAGCTCTTGTGTCGAATCACCTACTTTCGGAGACCTTCGCTGCTAAGTTTCGTTACAATACAGTCCCGGCTATATTGTAACTGTAAACAAGTCGTTTCCGCGTTCAATTTCACCCCCTTTATGTGCTACCCTCGTCGGGTTTTATGCGCTAGTAAATCGCAAAAAATCTCGAGGAGTTTGATCTAAAGTTGTTTGGAAGGTCGAAGGTGATCTTGTAAATTTTTGGAGTACTGTTCGATCTGCGCTACTATTTTTTCTTTTTTTTTTTTTCATAAAAATGACGTAACGATTACTCTGTTATTTTTCTTGGAGAAAGACATTTCTCGATTGTCTACGGCGAATAATTTATATTGAAATTATTTTTAATGTCTTTTTTTATACTATCAATAATATCAAGTAACAATATATTAAATAATATACTAAATGATATTGGTCGCATTGATCAAAAATAATTTTCTTATCAACACAAAGTATCACACATTTATAATAATTGCTCTGACGATAAAGAGCAACCAACTGAAAGCTACTAATTAAAAGAACGTTCATCGTTTGATTGATCTAAAAATTTCCGTACATTTTTAAAAACTCGTTAAAGTACAACTTTGGTCTCGGAAGAACCTTATCAAGAATGAACTCGTCATTTTACAAATTCTTTTGTACAACGGCAAAAATTACGTACAAAATTCGTTTAAACAACGAATCTGCTGAGAATTCCACTTGCTGGGCTCGCAAATAACATCGTTTTCCCACGTAATAAATCATCGCGCGCAGGTCGGTAAAAACGAAACGTTCAGAATGTTCCCGGCGTATCTTTGAGGAGGAAACGATTCCACTCGGGGCGCGCGAACAATAAGTATATTCATAGTCGCTGATACGTACACACATTTGTTGCTGTTGCCGCGTCTCATATTCAAAGGCAATCTCCCGAGGAGAAAGGTGCGGCATGGGAATGGCCAGTTGCGTTTTATGCACCTAGCGATTCCCTTTCTATTACTTATTCATCGTTACCGGCTCGTGCTATCGATCCCCTTAAAATCGTTTATCCTAATTAACTGACATTTAGAGCGATGAGGAAACGATCGTGGAACCACCATTTATGGACCGCGTTATTATTCATCATCTTTGAAATATGCACGTACAGTTGCTCGTGAGAATAATTTATCAATATATTATGTATGTTGCGTAAAACATTTTGAAACCTCGTTACCTAACCACTAACATATAATACCGTGGCGAGAATCAACTGTTTGTTTCAAATTGGCCAAATTTGAAATAAATCTAAAAATACAGAGATTTCGAGGTATTTGATCTTGCGGGGATTGTAAAAAAATTTAAACAGTCAATTATCTGTTATTTTAATAAGACTCTGTATAGCACTTGGAATATGCTTAAGGAGGCTAGTAATCGCTTGCTAATATCTTATCAAATACACGTTTACAATAAGTATCTTTCAATTTATTTTCAACGCTGTTTCAGAACAATCCATCTTCTATGACATATAACAAATTGTACAGTGCACCCTATACTACTCTGTCTACAATTACATAATAACCGAAAATTAGATTTTATCGCCATTTTGATAAAATGAGTGGCAATGTAAACTCTCCGTTTATAACTCCGTAGAACAAATAAATTTCTCATTTAGAGCCGCGTATCACTCCGAAGAAACGTTCAACTATCATAAAGGTTTCGCAAAGCTGTAATTCTTTCGTCGTTTCGAAATTGTTATCTCGATGTCTCGCGTTTCGTTCCAGTTCTTCGTCGGGAACTGGATCGTCATAGGGATTACGTTTCTGAAATCGTTTATGGCACCCCAAGATCGGGCCGATAAACGTCGAGGAATGACGTTATCGGCTAAACGGTTACAAACAGAAACCACACCCTTCCTACTCGAGTGATATCGAAACACGCGTTAGGAAAAGAAACGGCCGAACCTTCGTTAAGTTCAGCTGCAGGGCCAGCGGATTGATATCGGAGAAGCAACTTGATAAATATCGTAGCAGCCGGTCGAACCTATTTTCGCGGAGGGCGCAGCTCCGTTAATATAGAAAAAGGATATCCGGGTTAATAACACGTCGAAAGCGCTGCCAATCCATTTGTTCCTGAATTCTAATAAACCTGAAAACCTCGCTTATCGATCAGTTATAAAGTCTGTTTGCCAAAAATGTTGCGAGCCAAAACTGGTCTCCGAGTAACGAGTGAACTTTGACATTTTTGTGCGAGTGAAATATATTATACGAAGGAAATTGTTATTGTGAAAACTTTTGCGCTAGTTTTAAAAATCCACGGAAATGTAATTCGAATTCTTTGACATTTTTATGCATAGGGCAATTTTATTTTCAAACGAATTTAAAGAAGAGTCAAACTAAAGTTTTAATAAAATAAAAGTGATGAAAATAATATAGGTTACTGAAATAAAAATTGAAATAGGAATTGATACAGCTACCACGTTCGTAATTAATCGCACATTTTCATTTCCAAGTATTCATACAATTTTTACATTTGTTTCAGTGTAACGCCATGTAACATGATAAATTTAGCGAGTCGATTTTGATTGTTATCGTCCATAAAATCAACATAGCTATAGTTTCTCGACAATTGACAGATAACATTGCCGATATCATTTCTACTAAATTAAATTTAAATTTAATTTAAAAAAAATTAATAAAATTAGTTTTTTTACATTTGAATCGATACAAAACAAATTACAGGCGCGACCGCCCAGTACCAGACAACGCCACTCCTACTCGATGTCTACCCCACGCCTCCTCGCGAACCACGTGACCCAAATCAACCAATCGCTAATTTTCGTTGCATTAGCGTTGCACCTGAAGAGGACCGATTTTCTGGGTTACTCCCGCTAAAATCACTTTCAGTGATAAAAAAAAAAAAAAAAATAGGCGAGAAGAAACTTTTGGCTCACCCTGTACAATCTTGAACAGCGGCAAGGTTAATTATCAACGTTGGAACAAACGTTCGTTATCGTTTCTAATTCGCTCTGGATTCGGTCGGATATACAGACGTTGTCAGGAGATCGTGAAAAGCTCGTAACCATGCGTTTTTCCTCGATTCTTGTATCAGTTCGAAACTCGATCGATTCGTTCGCTAGAGTACGGTAGAAAGTCGCGGGTGTTCTGTTTCGTTAGCCTGGTTTTTCAACGAGAGAGAGACAGGGACTCGTTGCGTTCGTTCAGGTCAAAAACGAGCCACCGACCATTTAACTGTTTCACTTGACCTAAAAACGCCGTCTCAAAGCGTAAAGTGCGACGGTTTCGTCACGCGTTTCTGCCTCGCCGTGTGAATCCGCCGCTTTAAACGTATGCGCGTTTCACACTTCAATATGAGCTTATTATGCAAACAATCGTCGAGCCGTTCGACGTGGTCAGTTTACGAGCATCCCGCCAATTTTCATCAAATTTTCCTTCATTTCTGCTTTACTTCACTCGTAAGAGAATCGGAATTTTGTTGCATGAATTTAGCCTGTTTTAAACCCTTTGATATTCGAAGAATTCGAAATTGTTCCTTCATCTTTTTAAATTTCCGGATATCAAGTGTAAAATATACATAGTATATTCAGTTTTACATGGATCATGTATTGATTTAAATTTCAAGAAATAGTATTCTATTCGATTTTTCACGAAGGGAGTCTCGTGAATTTTTCCTGGAACTTTGAATAACTTCGGTGTCATAAAATTGCGAGTCTCTTAATAGAATTTTAAATTGCGTAAATAAACGATATGATTATTCTAAAATGACAATTATATATGACTAATAATATCGATAATATCAATAATAAAGTCGATTAATAAAGTCGACAATATCAATAATTTCGTTTGCAATGTTCATTAATAGACTGCGGATTTTTATGCATTTATAAGACACTTTCAAGTGTGTAAAACAATTTTCTATCGAAACTCTATTTTTTTTCTTTTCTATTACATTCTCAAAATTATGACTTTGCATAAAAATTCGCGTTTCTACAAAAGGTAAAATAAAAGATAAAAAAATAATCTCTGTAGATAATATTTATAGATAATACAGTTGCTGCAGAATTAAATCAACCTTCAATAACCCTCGAACTTATCCAGAAAGAAAAATACAAACTATTTTCAGAATCGAAAATTTTCCTCTGATTAAATCCAGCTACACATGATTTCACAAGAATATCTTTTAAAGAAAAACTTTCGTCCAAAGAAAGCTCTACTATGGTTTGCGATATCACAAACGTGCTCGTGCGTGTTACAATTTATCTTTCACAAACAGTTGATAAACGGGCTGCGAAATTCGATTTAATCGATCGAGCACATATTTGTTTTCCACGTGCATGGACGCAAGGTCGCGAAACGTTTGTGTCGTTCACACGCAATCCAACCAGGAAAGCCGTAGAAGTTCGATCGTTTCCCTAACTTCTAAATAAACATGCGGCGAATGATTTTTCATTTAACAGGGAAAAAAAAAGTTGCTTCGTCAATCGTGCGACTTCCTGGAACTTGCGTATCGAATTCTAATCTTGTCTGTTGCATAATTCACGTTGTTACTTCGCAGGTGGCAATCTATTTTTACTATGGAAGATAGTTGTTTCGTTTTGTACAAAATGTTACAGATTTCTTAGAATGATTGTTCTTTTCATGTTGCAATATTTTCCAAGGATTATCATTGTTAGAATAATTAATAAGTGTGAGAAAATAACTTGAGTGGGATAGAAAATATCTTGAATCTTCTCGAAATTTTAAAATTTTAATTCCCTAGAAACCTCCAGAGCAAATTTAACTTTTTCTCTCACAATTTTCTTTTCAATCTTCTCAGAAAGAATTAACTAATCACTGTCACATCGCGAAGTATTGAGACGATTTCGTCTTCAACTTCGAGAATTGAAATTCAAAGTAATTCTACAAACCTACAATTTCTGATATTCTTCGTGAGACAAGGGTTTAGATAAAAAACTGCACGACTTGTACCCCAGTACGATTCGTCTCACTGAAAGGCCTAGAAGAAACTGTTCTGACTAGGAAACGAAGACGACTTTTTTGCCCTAAAATTTTATTCATATGCAAGTATTTGAATCGATAGAAAACAAATTACAGGCGCGATCGCTCAGTACCAGACAACGCCACTCCTACTCGAGGTCTACCCCACACCTCCTCACGAATCACGTGACCCAAATCAACCAGTCGCTAATTTTCGTTGCATCAGCGTTGCACCTAAAGAGGCCTGATTTTCTGAGTTACCCCCGCTAAAATTACTTTCAGTGATAAAAGTCATTAGTCTTTCGTTACGTGATTATCAGCTCGAGGATTTAAACAGTGTATAGATAAAATGATCGTGTCACGTTCAGCAAAAAATTGTCAATCCTTTTCAACTCACGTTCACATTTCATGAAGAAAGGTACAGAGTGTCGAAGTATCGAAATTGTCTTCCGCGTAGCCAGTTCGCGGAACGTAATCCTCTTCCGACAGCTCGTCAGCACGTTATCTGACAATGGTTGCGGGTTACGCAACCGACTGACTAATTATCGGTCATTACGCGATGCCAGTGGCGCGTTCCTGGTTGCGTCACTAGCCTATTTGCACGGTGGGTCGCGAATAAAGGAGAAATTCCAATGAAGAATCGAGGAAAGCCAGAAGCGGTTTCGAGGCCGCGTGGAGAGAATGCACAGTTTTCTGGACGAGACAGTGGGCCTTTGAGGACATTATATAGAAATTTCGTAACGTAAAAGCGGCAATCGCGAAAGTTCTTTCCGTCATGTTCCCAGGAAACTTCTCTGCAGTTACGAAACTTTTCTGCAGCGGAGGATATGAATAGAATGTATGGAAGATACATTGTTGCTGCATTGGCGTTACGCAATGAGCACGAAGGGTAAAGATGAATGAAATTAATATCTTTGACTTTCTTTGATGTTTTAAATATTCCGTAAGTTTGTGAAAAAAATTAATTGATTGTTGTTGATGGAGAATGCTTGCTAATGGACATTTTGTTAAAGTATTTTTTTTTTTTTTTTTTTATTAAAAGCGAAATTGCTTTTAAAGACTAAAGTGAAATTCGAGCAATAATTTAAAGCTTGCAGCAGAGTTGCTTAACATTAATTTTGGAACTATCAGAGTAATCAAAAGGACAAATTTATGATTTTTCAGAGGAATTTTACAGCTTTTAATGATTTTCCATAAAATATATATATTAAAGTTTTCATTCTAGGTGTTAAACCTGACAATCTCGTAAAAATCTTGAAAATTTATAAATCAACAATTCATTTTAGAAAGCAACGCAAATCCAGTCGTACTATCAGATATCACGTGCAATTAGTCGATGCGTATACAGCGAATTTTACAAGATTCATTCAGAAAGTTAAAGTCGAATTAATTTAATCCCAATTAACAGACTGTAATACAAGAGAAATATTAAAAAGTATCTGTCATAAGAGAAATATTAAACGCGTACGCAGAATTTCATAAAAGAAATTGATTATTCTTGGAACGATTTAAATGTCGATGCGAACCCGCAGGGGGGGCATCTTAAATTAATCACTTTGGCAAACATGTAATTAAGAAGCAAATTCTCGTCGAATCGATCGACCCGTGGTATCCACGTGCGTCGTTCCTTTTGCACTTGTACGCGATAAATTCTCCCAGTCGTTGAAACTCGCGGAATTTCTTACGACAAACACGCGAAGTTAACACTTTTTAACCGTGTCTTCCAAGAATATTCAGCCTGACGATTTTCATTAACTTCGTTCCGAGAAATCGTGTCCAGAAACTTTGATTAATCAGTTTCCATTTCTATGGATTGAACATTAGGATTTTGCGAATCTTCAATTTTACTTTATATAATGTATATAAGAGAAGTATCAAAATACATGTATAATAACTAGACTGGGCATTTTTATGCATTTGTAAAAAATTGAAAAATTTAAAATGAATTTTCTAGGGTGGTTTTATTGTTTAAGTTGTATTTAAAAAAAAAAAATGTAAGTTTGTATTTTTCTCTCTCTTCCTTTTTGTCTCCATATTTCACAAAACAACCGCACGAAAATATCAACGTACAATTACATAATTCATTCATTTTATTAAATCATTGACATTTTACGAAACGACTGCGTAAAAGAAAAAAAAAAAAAAAAGAACTGAAAACCATCGATCAAATTTCTTCTATTTTTGTTTGACATTGAATCGTAAATTAATCGTCTTTTTAATTTATGTCACCTCGATTACGGTCCAAAGTCGCGAACGTAACACCACTGGTTACGTAAGAACGTTTGGTACTCGCCTGTTGACTTGCGATACTTCTCCGATACCTTTTCGATCATTTTTTTTTTCTTTTTTTTTTTTATTCTTTTTTCTCCTTTGCTGTAGTTAGTGATATTCCAGTACGGTTACGACCTCGTGGATCGAATTGCAGTGTCTATGCGCGTAATGATCGGGACACCGGAAGTTGAGCCGGTGATCTTGATAGCACCGTGCATCCTCGAGGAGCGCCGAGTACGATCCACGCGGATTCAATCCACCGAGTTGTGCCGAGTTGTCGCGAATAATTGCGTCGTGTTGCATCGAGCGTGATTTATCTTCATCGTCTCGGTAGCCACAATTTCCAAGGACGTACCCCTCTCTATAGAAGAAAAATGAAAATTTTAAAAATTTCCATGAAATATTGGGAATAATCTCTTCGTGATCGAGGGAGCTACGAAAATTTTCAGAAATGCCGTAGGAAAAATTATTAATTATTATTATTAAAATTTAAAGACGAAAAATTTTGACAATTTCTGTGAAAAGATTTCTCGTGAGAAATATCTATGGAAGTCTAAACGTGCTAAATTTTTAAAAATTTCTACGAAAAAATTGGAACTTTGTCATTTTGAGCGAGTACGTATTCAGATAATTCTAATTTCTGTTAGAAATTCATTTGCGCTTTGATTCGTGATAGATTGATATTTGTACAAGTCAACATTTGTACAAGTTTTGAATTATATTGAGTTTTGAAACATATTAGTGGAATCATCTTCTCTCTTTCAAGATTTTAGAAATCTGTCGCGATACGAGGCCACCATCTGTTCAATCACCGTTTCATGTATTAACATTTCTGTGTTTAACCACTTGATTGCGTCTTGCGATAAAAACCTAGAGGAAATATTACCTAGGAGATCCCCTCGGGAATATAGGCCATGACCCGACGGTAATGGACGTTTTAAATTACTCTCCGCGGCATCATTTTCCCGTTGCTTTATAGGTATCTGACATTTATAAAGAAGCAATAGCAGAGGCAGAATTATTACGTCTATGACAATTTATGACGTTTCGAATATAATTTGCGAAAGTACAAGGCCAAACGTATGCATTCACAGAGTACTTGGTAGAAAACACTTGTAACATCGACGAAAGAAGGAATCATTGGAAGGAAATATTGATCTCGAACAAACAACGATATTTAATAAATATTTATATTTATTTATATTTATTTAATAGAAATTTTATTTAATATAAAATATTAAATAAAAGAATCATCGATATAATATGAAAGAAACAAAGGATTATCAAATTTATATTTTACACTTTTATTTTAAATTTTGCCATGAAATTGGCAAATTTTAACTACTTTGTAAATGTTCGACGTAGTGCACGGTTTTATGTCAAGATGATATCGCAATTTTCTGAATCGAATCGATACATCGTTTGCTACCTTTTTCACGAAAATAGAGATCGAAGTGGCAAACAGTTATACGTTTTCGCTCGTGTTCTGATTAGCAATGAGTAACATTGTAGTGCACGTTACACTCTGTCTATGGCGAGCGTATCGGACCTTGAATGTTCGACGATACTCCGTCACGTTCTTCCGAATGGAGTTACGTAACAATCGCGTTATCAATCCTCAGTTGTTTCTAAGTTTCGACCGTCTAATTCGTAATCACGCCATTTTGTCGCGTGAATGAATATGAAACAGAGAGCACTGTTTTATTTATCACTATTGCGCTACCATTCGAAGTGCTAATTGTTTGTTATCTACGGCTAGATTGAAACTCAAATAAGTTGGACGAAACGGTTTATCTTATTTAATTGGTGGGTAATTTTGGAGTTAGTTTTATTTACTATAATTTCGTCTTCTATTTCAGGCACGATGTGCAAAATAAAATTATTAAATTAAATTTTATGAAGTTTGGTGGAATCTCCATTTACACGAAATTTTATCTGAACATTGAGTTTTACGAGATACAAAATTAGTAAGACATAAAATTCAACTTTAAGATAAAAATAATAATGTCACATATTTATGCAATATAACAAAATTCTAGTAAAATTTATTTATATCCAAAACTATTTATTCTCACTGTCAATTACTCAGCATATATTGTACGACTCGAAAAACAAATGATTCCTTCCCTCAAAAATGAATAATATTGAACATCCATCGTCCGTTCAAATTGAAAATTCAAACGTGACTTAATCGTAGAAACTTTCAACTGCAAATTCGACCCAATCGAATCTACGGTGCACGTGAATGAATGATTCCCAATTGCTTTCCATTTAATATTAATGCGGTCTCTGCGGGGCGCTGAAAACATGTCTGTACATCCGGCGTCGTCCTTTCGTTTCTGAATCGAGTACGCGACTCCGACTGATTCTGAATTCACCGAGTGTCAGTCGGATTATCGATCGGCTACGGTATTGTGGTGGTCATGGAACATATTGCAGGAGCGTGATCTCTCTAGTACGATGTTTCGTTTCTGTTGGAGACGCGACGCGACGCGCGACGGTTACATGCAAATCTCTGTGAAAACGCACTCCCATGTCCGGTTGGCGTGCAGCCGACGCTCGTTTCACGTTCGTACTGATTATATGCTCTTCGTTTAATTGCAACGTTGTTAGCTTCGCGATCTTATCTCTTACGCGTTACCTCAGCAGCCTTCAAGAACAATGTTGCGTCTTTCATCTTCGCATACAGGTGCCCCTTTTTACTAAATCCTTGGTCTGTACGTTGTTTCAACAATTACCGTTGAAATAATATACTTTCAGTAAATATAGAGCACGTAATAGACTACTGAGTGAGTCTGACAAGTGTTTATAATTTTAGGATGGGATGAGATAAAGATCCTACCTTTGAAATTCATTGTCAGTGATCTTAGTCATTTTCAAATCTTTCTTTTGACAATTATGTATATTTTAGTAGATTGATTGTAAATGTTATATAATATATAATTTTATATATTATAAAAGAATATAACAATATAATTTTAGATTGGTGTAGCATAGAGGTTCTATATTTCTATTCTTGCGTTGTCCAATTTTCCAGTATATTTCGATACGATTCTTCTTGCAACAATTGCTCGGAATTTGAAAAAATGTAGATTAATCATAGTATTTAATATCGTGCGTACATGTAGTTTTATTTAGTTCTAATAAATCTCATTGATCGTGAAAAATTATCTGTTGTACAATTAATTTCATAGAGGGTAATTATAACGATACTCGATAGAAGCAAAATTTTTATTTTATTTTCTGTTGATACGATCGGTATCAGTATACGTCTCACTCTGATAAGATTACGGATATATTCAACCATCGTGTTATTATTTCGTTTCTACTATAAAAAGAACAAATTGTTCTCTTCTGATATTTGAGTCATTAAATTTTCTTATCGGTAAGCTACTACTGCTCTATATAGAATATAAGCGCGATAAACTTTTATCGTAGATTATGTCAAACGACTGGATGAGAGAAATTCGTGATGCACGCGACAAGGAATAGTGTCGAGACATAATCGAAGGTTGAAAGTGATATGGCAGAAATGAGCACGTGTAGATCCTGTTAACAAGGCCTTCGACATTCTCAAAGTCTTTTTTTCGAAGCCGGGTGAGACTCCTGTTGCAGTTTCTTTTAAAGTCCATTTAGATAAATTTCACTTTTTTTTTTCAGGCCTTTGTTCGAATTGAATCGCTCGATGTCGCTTGGTTTTTTCAGTGTTGCGTGTTATTTAAATTAAGCGTTACTCGGGTTAAATGTTAAGTATCGTGCGTGTTGCATATTTTATTTATTTAAATTGCTCTGATGGGTAAAGGTTTGGCAAACGTATTTATAAATAGACGTAGAGATGTTTCTTACTCGTTATTTAGCATTTCGACTTGTCCATTTTATGTACGCATGTGAAAATATAGTGAACTTAAACAGTTACATTCATCGTGTTAAAAATATAAATTCTTTTCGAAATTTATCTTTAAGTACTGTACAATTTTTATTAAGAATGAAAATTTTTAAGAATTGAGTCGTAACTTTTACTTTTTATTCTGTATCTTCACTATTAGACTATGACAATTAGATTGCTGATATCATTAAACTAAATAAATAAATTCTGTATTTATTCACAAACGTAATCGAGGGAATGTCATACACTGTACTTACTGTACTTTTTGGATATTTCATATATTTTTCCACACTGTAATTTTTGCAGATTTTTCCCAGAGTGAAAAAAGTATCCGCTTCTTTTTTGGAAACATTGGAAAAAGTTTCTCACGTGTAAAGTCTATACTTTTGATTATCGTTGCTTATAAAAGATTATAAATTTTTCGAATTGTAATAAATATAAGCGCAATATCGCGACATTTCCTCGTAAAAGTGCTTCTCCACCCATACGAATATTCCCATAAGAACTGCGAGTGGATGTTCGCAGTGTGCAGTGGTGGGGTGAATTTATCAGATGCCTGAATCATAACGGAGGAATTATTGACGCAAAGTCACTCGAAAGAATTCAGGTAATCGCGTGCGAAGCGTAGCCAAAATTTCTTCGCCGCGACCCTTCCTCTTCTTCGTGGTACCACGTAAGGCTTCCATTGTCCTCCTCGTAACAGGCCATTTTGCGTCTCGGCGTTCCTCCTGCCCGCAGAGTACCGCTTGCTACGCGACCGTGTACAGTGGTGAATAATAGTCACGTGCCGCTAGTAAATTAAATCTGCCGATAAATCACGCAGATAAAGAAAAGCGCGCGTACGGAATGGGAAAACGTTCGTCTGTTCCTCGTAGCCTGGTTAGTGAGTATCTTTTAAACGTCGAAATGATCGGACTCTTAATGAGATGATAATGAACAAGTGAGTGTACGGAAATAGGTGGTTTCGTGTGTTCTATCTTGGAAAGAAGTCTGCGCCTTCGAATCATATTTGCGTTGAATTACGTTGTAAGTGTGGCTCGATATTTATTGTAAATATTTAAATATGGTAACTCGAACTCAAATACTATCGATATTGAGATTTATACGATTATAAATAATTGTATCGAATAGATTCAATTGTTTTTGTCTTATATATTAATAATGAAGAATTCCAAGAAAAATTGAAGAATAGCAAATATATAAGTAAAAAATACAAGATACAGAAATGATACAAGAAGAGAAAAGAAACGAATGAAAATTTGGAGTGGTCTAACAGAATTAAGCTTAATAAAGACCACAGACAATTTACGAATAACAATTCGTAACGTATCGTTCCAAAAATTTGTTTCTCATTGGAACAAACTTCTAAACAGTCGGTCAATGCCTGCTTCCTATAATCATGTTACAAAATACAAGATATTATTCCATATTTGCAAATGTGATTCGCAAGTATCCAGATTTTTATCAATCTCTTCATAATTCATAATTCATCGTAAAATGTAGTCATCTATTGGCAATAAACATGACATCAGAAACACGTATAATCTCTGCAAATTACACTACGGTGATAAAGTACCGAACCGGTAAACCATTCTGTTCGTATCGACCTTCGACTCAACGCGGTTCGTAAAACGGAAGTTTTATACCTTGAAGCGTTATTTCGGCGACAGAGTCGTTGAAACCGTCTTAAAACGTGAAACGTGTTTCTGACAGTCGAATCGTGAGATTAGATCAATAAGTCAAGGTTGGGATCGCGTCTCGGGGATTGATTGACCACGTGCGTGAAGGAAAAGCGCTCAGACGCTGGAACAGGTGTTAAGTAGGGATGGGATCAAGCGCAATACGAGTCAAATTTGATATTTAACAATAAGTTATCTTCGTCAGTTCGATGCAGCATTTGAAAATCGCGTGTAATGCTTCGTCAAGTCGACGAAACGCTAAAAATTGTCCATGTAACATTCGGGGATTCCCTAAACAAAAAGTCAGTATTGTCAATTTGGACGCAAAAAGGATCGACAAAAGTCAGTTACATTTAAAACTGAATTGTTTCTTTTCTACGCGCAATAAAATTATTTCTTTACCTAATTATCTTCTTGAGTCCACTTAGAAGAGTCTATTATTGTTAAACTTCCGCTTAGATTTAGACGTACAAATGTTTAAAAGTACATATGTACCTGTTTATAAAATGTTTATACCAGAGGTGGTTAACTGGCGGTCCTTGCCCCCACTTTCCCGATCGCTGGCGCTATCCCCTCCACTGCGTCTCTCCATTGCGTTGAAAGTGTCGCGAGTGCAGCACTCGCATTGGGTATATATACACGTATAAGCTGTATTCTTAGGTGAAGTTAAAGACAGACAAGGTAATTTGCAGAAACTAATTAATAACAGTGAATTGGCAGATCGAGCGAGTAGCTCGTGCGAGGAAACAGTTCACTGGCTCTGGTTTAAAGGGTCGAACCTGCTTGCGAGATGCTCGATCCCATCTCTAGTGTCAAGCCAGTCGCACGTGTTCACCGCGAGCACACGTTGACGCGGGATAGACAGAGAAAAAGAGAGAGGTAGAGGAGTACCGTGCTGTTCCAGAGCAGTGATTCCGGTCAGCCGGAATAGCGGTACTCGCTCGGCCGTACATCTTCGTTCTCCAATTATTACGCTGCTTTCCGCGGCGCGCACCGTACTTACGCCTTGTCGCGAAAGCGGAAGAAACCGCGCGCGCAGGATGCGTTTCGATGAAATCGTTTCAGCTTTTTGTTTCTCTCGACCGTCTCGTTCTCTCTCTCCTTCTTTCTCTATTTCTTCCTTTGGTTTTCTCTTTTACTCGTCGGACGGTGTTTCCCTCCGGTCCGTGTAATTTAGTGGAACTCATTGCCGGGTTTCTTTTTCTCGTCGCCGCGCGCGGAGGAGAAGAAGCAGACGGAGAAATTGCTAGAGGAATCTTTCGGCTTGAGCTCCGTGCTTCGTACGTTTATTCCTGTAACGTGAAATTCGAGATACCGATCGGGCTGGAATTTTCCTGGCCTCCGCGAAGAATTTTTACCGTTTCTGGATGCACAACACAAGGAGCGAAGGAATTCGCCCGTTGAAGTTGAAAAAGTCGTAAAGTTTGCACTGCGCAGAGAATTTTGTAAACCAGAGCGATGGAGAAGACGCGGGTTTTGCTGAGCTCGTCGCGTTGCGCTTCGATCCGGGAGATTTGTAACGACGCGTGGCTCGTATCGAGTTCCGTTTACGACGATGTTCTGGTTCGAGGTTTTGAGGTTTTTAAATGTCAACTGAACTGTGTTATCACTGTGCGTTGGATCGCCGATTTTTATGCGTTCGTAAGAAATTTGTAAAAATATCAGAAAGAGCAGAGTTGTAGTATTTGGTAGGTGAAACTAGAAGATCTCGTTTTAATTGGATTGTATCCTCTTTAATTACGTTTATAAAAATATGAAAATACTGCATAGTCCGTATTCTACTTTGTCGATAATATTTTTGCGCTATAATCGATGATTTAAATCACGTTGTTGTACTCTTTTATCTAATTTTTATCTAATTTCAAATGATTAAACAGATCTCAGAAATGTTGCTTCCTATCAATAAACGTATAATATTCTAAATAGAATTTTCTGTAATACGAGCTGTTCCCATTACTTGAAAAATTCAAAATTGCTCGCTTCTGATTCGTACTACAAGAAATTACAACATAATCGTGTCCGGTTTTCTAATTACATGCCTCATTAAACTTATCGCAAAAACGTTTACGATCTAACCGCGATAAGCACACGGGATAATTTGAATCTTTACGAGAAGTACGATCGCAAAAATTTCAAATTAAAACGTGAAGAATGGTTCGAGTATCTTTTTTGGTCTAGTATAGTAATTTGACGTAATGAGATATGGGTTTTAATTAAAATAGTAGAAATATTGGTGCAATTCCCACACGTTGGGAAATAATTGGAATAATTTTTTAACTTTTTTAAAAATTATCGAAATTGTACTTCCCGTTATTTTTCACTAAATGGACTGAAATTTTTTGTAAATCGGATCTATTGAAACATAAAATTCCATCACAAGTGGGACTATACGTCTATATATCCTATTATAAAAGTTATGTTAAACTTGTACAAGCATCTGTTTTCAAATTTTGTTAGCAACGATGTGAAACTCGACTATTATGATTATATTAGAAATATATTATTTTTAGTAGGTGTCCTATGTCCATTTTCAGATTCGTTTCGAATATATTATTATTCTTACGTCTTTCATTAAAAAAAAAAAGATCCATCTCTAGAATTAAAGTGATACTTTGTCTCTCAGCCAAAAACAAAAAAATAAAAAAAAAAAAGAAAGTAAGAAACATTCGACTCACTTTACAACTCACTCCGAGCAGATCCACGCGGAAAGCAGCTGCACTTGAAAACTCGCGCGAGGTCCATGCATATTCAGCGAAACGTATTCATCGGCCAGGAACATGGGAAAATAACAAAAGCGAAAAACAGAGGACGGAGTGAGAAAGAAGACGCGAGGCCTGAACGACGACGCACGTCGGCGGGACGCCTGATTCTGGTATCGTGCGCGTTTATGAATGCAATTCCGTGGAAGCGTGCAGCAGCGGCGCTGCAGCTGCGCCGGATAGTTGGTTAAGGCATGTGCGCCGAGTAACGGCTAATTGGCCACCTTTCCTCTCCGAGAGCGGCGCGCTGGCCTCCGCGGTCTCTCTTTCTCGTAGCACCGGCTCTCGTGCCAGTTTTGTTCGTTCTGTCGTGCGGTTTGTATCGAGAGAGAGCCGAGGCTAGAACCACGCCACGACCAAAGGATCCACGGAGTCGCGGTCCGAGAGCCATGGAGTCTCGTTCACGCGCCGCTTCGAAACGGGGACGCTTCCTCTGATCGTGCGCGTTCGTCGTCGTCAGTTCGACGGATTTTCACGTTTTGTTATCTCGAAAAATTCAGCGTGGCGTCGTGTTTTTCGGTTGAACGACATTTAAGAGATCATCTCGCGCGTCGATCTTCGATTATCGCGAGTATCGTCGACCTTTGACCGGGAGTGTGTTTTGATCTCTCGCTCAAAGAGAAGATTCTCTGTTTCTGTTTCGTAGAGGAAAGCCCAGAGGAGATTGACGTTTGAGGTTTGCGGTGAGTTTCTTTCGTTCGTTTCTTTTTCGAGGCTGGTTTCTTTTGACACAGGGGGGAGATATGGTAGGAATGTTGATATTGGAGGCACGAGTTAGAGGTTTCGTCGCGGTTCGGTGAAATAAATTGGCGAGTAAATTGGACGTAATGTTGCGCTTTGGAAATGAAATGTGCGTTTGGGGCGTCCGTTGGGTTGTTCCGTTTGCTTAGGAGTTGCAGTATATGTACGTTTGTAAATTAATATATACGTGAGTGTACATAGTTGAAAAAAGATATAGGACAATTTAAAATTTTTTTAATTTATCAAGCTTCCTACACACGTGGAAATTTATACTACGTACTGTAACGACGTAAAAATATGCAATGAACAGCGACAAAAATGACGTTGATCTTCCGCTAAATATACAGTCATAAAGCATTGTAGCATAAAAACTGGGTATTGAATAAAAAGTAAATAAGAGTGTAGCTAAACGTTTCTGATATCGCCGTTTGAGAAACGCTGACTTACTGCAATTGTTTTTCTGTTGCAATGAAATCGCAGGTTGAATCGCAAAACACCGTTTTACGTAACTTAATCGTCCTTTTTTGCTACTGCATTTATATCTTTGCTACTTTATCCATTCGTTCCATGTCCGTGATCCTTGGCTCTTTGAGCCAAAGGCGATAAAAACGTTCGACTCGTAAAAAGATCAAGTAATAAATAACAGTTTCATTTGAAACAGTATAATGCCTGCGTTCCACTCAAAAGCGTCGTGAAAAAATGTTTTACCCTGCAAATTTAATTTTTAAAATTTTACTGTGACTTTTCCCTGTAAAAATTCCGACATTAAAAAAATATATAGAATTTCTTATTGAAATTCGTAGAATCGCTCGTTACGAAATGCTTTTGTATATTTTGAGTTCGTTTTCAGAAGAGATGAACAATCTAATTCGTACACTTTTTATATAAGTTTAAATTAAAAATACCTATGTCACAGTATCTTCAAAAATAAACGTTTACAGAGAAACTCGGGTGTGTAAAGAAAAATATGTAATCCTACGTATGAAAGTATCAACGAATTTAGAAACTCGGAAAAAAAAATGATCTTGAGGGAAAATACTCGCGAATTGCAATGTTCCTCTTTCTGAACCAATTAACTTTCGCCCTGATATGATCTTTTATGTACAGTGGGCAGTCGGGAAAAAGATAATTGATACTCGCGTATACGACTTCCATAATTTTTTTTATTAAACATTTTGTGTTGATTAAACCATCTATTCGTTATTCTCGTAAATTCATTGAATTCCCATAGGATCCTCGTTTGTTCAATTTTTTTTCTTCCAGCGCACCATGCATTTATTTCTTGCAGTAGCAAAAATAATTGAGCTATTAAAAAAATAATTTCTTCCAAGCATCGTACAGACTTGCGAGAACAAACGATTAATTGAAATTAGCGTTCTTCACGCGAGCTCTTCAGTCGAGTCCTGATCCAGATCCGATTAAGTTCTTATCTCGACGAAGAAAGCCTAATAACGCTTTCGTCTGTGTGGTACTATAGCAGCCGCGATACAGAAATGATTTACGATTGACGAGCGTTACTTTTGTTTTCTCTGGCGAGTGCATCGAAGTCGAACATGTCAGTCGCTCCTTTCCAATCGGCGATCGCAATTTCACCGTTTCGAAGCACGATCTCGTATCCTCCTACGACTGTAAAAATCGTTGCCAAGCTGTACTGCTGGCATTGCTCGTGAAAAGTATCAAAAATACGTCAATACTATCCTTGATCTATTAGACAGTGAAAAATCAGGATTTTTAATTACTTTCTTTCGGAGTTTCCTTCAATTTAACTTAATTTTATCATGAATTTCAATCACAGAGAAAGTAAAGCACAAACTCCATTTCTGACTGCAGAATAAAATTAAATGTTTCGAATTTTTTATTTCGACCCAACGTAAGTCATTTATGTATAGCGATATTATTTGAGGAGTAGATTAATTCTGAAAAAATAATAGAAAGTTTTTGCGTTCAATGATATCGCTTTATGGAAAACTCACGATCAATCAATAATAGTCTGACAAATGATGTCAAAGCTCATTATAGAAAACACAAGTTCAAACACTCTTCCAATTTTTTTGATTGAGACTGAAGTACATCATATATTTTTCGTCTGTATGAAAATTTTATGAAATGACTATTACTCGTAGAATTGGAAGAATCGAAGCATAGTAACGCAAGTAGTAACCCAGTTTAGCCAGTTGAATGTATATGTACGTTATAACAAATCAGCTCGACAAGAATGGCGATTGCTCTTTCTAGTTCTACTGTAAACAAAGAGTTCTTATATCTTGGAAAGAGAATAGGCTCCAAATCTATGTTTTTTACAATGTTTTTCTTCTCGTCCTTAGATGTAACTACTCATTTTATTTACATCCTGCATATATAGGGTGACACGCGTAAAATGTTACTCAACCACTCTGAGGATCAAACAAATATATAAATGTGACAAATTATAGCATCGAGCGAATCTTTAGAATTTTCCTTCATGGCTCCAATGATAAAAAGAATAGAATTTTTTGACAGTATAAATTGAAATTTAATGTAATAACTTATGCAACGAGATGTGTAATTATTATGCAGGCTGACATTTAAAAGGATTAAGCATATAGGAAATTACTGTTTGGTCCTGAAGCATATCATCGTTTCATTTAATCGAACCAGCTAAATAGTATAACTTTCTCAAAGAAGTTTATTACCTGAATAAGTATATTCCAACTTGTGTTAAAATGTATTTCAATACGATAACTATAATTCACGGGTCGTTAACAAGGGTCACGCAATGTAGAATAAGCAATAAGTAATCATAAATATGTATACGTTTTTTGTGTAGGACTGGAAAACTTGTTATAAGAAAAAGATGTCGTATAATTCATCACTTCAGCATCGTTGAACTTCTACTGAGGCTTTATGACATAAAATATGCAAAATACGAACATCACGATTCTCTAAGCTATCGGTCGAGGTAGTTTGTTTTCACAGTGTAGTGCTAAAAAGTCGAATTAGGATCTCAGTTTATTATCCAGTATAGTAATAGACTTCAAGTGTAAATATATTTATTTTATTAATACGAATAGCACGGAATAAAAATTTATTATTAAACTTGTTATTAACTTTGGAACATGAAAATATTTTATCAATAGAGTGCAAATGTTTGTGATTATAATTAAAGAAATGGAATCTGAATAAAGATTATGAGTATAAAAATTTACTATATGACACATACGCGAATAAAAATTTCTACTAAATTCGCCGCCGTTCAACCAAACTAAATTTGGACATTCATGTTTGTTTCACTTCTTACACTATTCCGTGATATTTTTAAAGATTTTCACAGAATAAAAATAAAAAATTTTATTCAACATTTAAATAAACAAATTCCGTTGAAAACTACGAACATGACCGTTCCTCGAATGGTTATCTTTCGGTCACAAATGATTTTATGGATAAAGTACTAAAATTTTCTATCCCGTATTTAGTTTTATTTTGTACTACACATTTTCTGCGACAATTAGGTATCAGTCGACAATTTTAAAATAGCAAGTTTATCAAAAAATTAAATAGTAATTCGGTAATTTTTGAAATCAGAAAGATTGAAATCAAAGAAATATTAGCAAATCAAGAATTAGTCGATCCCAAGTCCAACTCGTTCGACGTTTAATGTTCAGAATAACAGATTCTCAGTGGCGTGGCTTCTCGATTCTTTTCACAGAGAAGAAATCCATTGAAAATACATATCATTGGCTCAAAAGTATTTACATTTCAGAGACAGACTGCGCTCGATGCGAATCTCCCCTCACCATGGAATCTCGAATGATCTGTTTCAGGTCCCCGCGCGTCGGAGGGCCCCTCTCCCAGTCGTTAGCGATGATCCCGCCAACGATGCACGGCCATGAATTCAATCAGCCTCTGTCGAGGGTGGTTATGGTCCGTAAAACGGATCAAAGGACCTTCAGCAAGGGTAGACGGGGCGGTGAGCCTCTCTTGGAAACGGTTACCAGGGAGACCGTCGAACTTTTCAACGGCGGCCGCGCCGAGAGGAAGTACACGTCCGAAACACGGGACATCGTCACGCCAAAATCGAACAGGTACGCGTCATTCTCTCTTAATTGCACTGGCTGAAAGGGAAAACCGGGAGAAACCGGACTGCTTCCTGGAACGTGAACCAAGTGGTATGTTCGACGCGCCGTATCCCACGAGACATTTCGTTTCCGCAACGCGCGGTGTTTCTCTCTGAAGAGTATGCTTGCAACGCAACAGCGAACATTGTTGATACAACGAAACCGGTTCGCGGCTCTTAGAAATGCCGCGTTGAACGTATCGCTGTCGTTTCGGGGTAAGATTTGTCGAATGTGCGAGCAATTTATGTATTTATTTTTGTTTATCGTTAGTTGTTTTTTTTTTTTTTTTCTAAATTTAGAGCGTTTACAGCGTTTCCTGGTACATATTTTTTGAGCCGCGACTCACTTTCACGACGGTGGGACAGTTTTTTTTTTTTTCACGAAATGCAAGAATTTATTTTTGTTTAACAGGGAAGGAAAATTTCCAAGTGAAATAACTGTGGGCACTTTTAGAAAATATTTTCCAATCTCCTTCAGAGTTGCGATCCACGGATTAAAATGGTTCGTCTAAAGGTTAGAATATCCGAAGGAATAAAATACGAGAATATCAGTATATTTCTCGAAATGAACAGAGTGCTACTTTCGCAAGAATTTTTGTTAGTTGACAAATTTGATAATAATGATAAGGTTCAACTGATTAATATTAGTATATTTGGATTATACGTGTATACTAATTTCACTCACGTAGTAAATTTGTCATAATTTATACAATTTTATAACGTTTAGCTTATTCAATAAATCGAATGTAATTACAAAGTTTTAGTGAAATAGTGCATTATTCGTAATAAACTTTTTGGCTTGTGGGTTTAAATTTGAAGCGGATCAAAATTTACGTCAGTTTTGTTTCTTTATGATTCCTCGCGTATGTGAGTATGTCACGTGTACGTATTAGTGCAAGATGCCCCGAGAGAAAACCCTAAAATGAGGTTCGGATAAGGGATAGACGTTCGTTTGCTTTTATAGTGTCTCTGCTTTAGTACACGAATTTTGTTACCTCTTCTCCAGACACAACTTTCAATTTTTTCCCGAGTAACTGGTAATAAATTCAACCTCGTCAAAATTTAACAATCTTTCATATCGTCGATTATATATATATTTTGTATTTCAATTTTCGAATGATCGCTGGTCAAGTCGGACTGCTCGTTCTTCCGCTTTATGTTCCATTTTTTCTTCGTTGAGATCTGTTAAAATAGAACGCAAAGGTAACGCTTTCTCTGCGAAGAAAGTCGACAGCTATTTTAAAACTAGTGTTTCATTTAAATAGAAATAGACGCTATTGCGACACGTACGAAGACTTCCGACAGTCGCTCAATTAAGAAAATCTAATTGCGTCTAATCTCACTTTCTGTTGTTCGCGGATTTGGCTTCCATCTGCTCGCCCATTTGATCTGCACTTCGGCAGAGCCATTCGCGTAAGCGATTAATCTCGCAAATGTGCGATCGAGAGCGAACGTTGAATTCCCTTAACTACTCTCAAACTCGGTCGGATCGTCGCGTGAATGGTAATTTCGTCGGTAGTACGACCACCCCAAATTGCAAATTGATTCGCGGTCGGATGCGTTTTCGCGCGTTAATTTCACTCGGGACATCTTGAATTGGCGTAGGCTAAATCTAAGCAGAAGTCGGAGAGGAGGATATATATTCCGCTTGTATATATCGTAAATCGTTGCCCCTCCTTGTAGTATGCCCTCGCTCACCGTTAACGGAACGAAAAAGAAGGTGGTCGGCTTTGTCGACCAGCTGTCGCCCGAAAGGTATTCACCTATGGTGTGCAGACTTGTAGCCAAGCCAAACGCCGATCCTAACGAAGCCGAACGAGAGTGCTCGACGATTCGATGGTATTAGCATAAGGGAAGAGAAAGAACAAAAAAAAAGAAGAAGAGAAAGAAGAAAAAGGTTCGCGTATGCTGTTGTGTCGCGCGCTCTTCAGGGCTTCGTGAGGGTCGGTGAATGGCCTTAGTGTTTAATAGCAATGACTTATTGTTAGTGTGAGACGAATACGAAGCCGAGAGAAAGTTCGTCTCGTTTTTTTATTAGCTTGATTTAACGTTCGAAATTATCGCGATTCGTGGCATTTTATTTGGCGTTAGTGTTAGTCGTTAATCTTGACTTTACAGCGGTAGAGAGTTCTTCGTATATGTTTGAATAATGGATGAGAAAGATTTAAGAGTTAAATTCTGCTTTAAATGAAGCTAGAACTGAGTAACCTTAATTCTTTCCCAATATCGTTGACCGTAAGCATCGATGCGTAGCATGTAATTACTCGTTGCAAATATATTTTCAAGTTCTCGAGCTACACACGGAGTATGAACGGATCTTGCAGCGACATTAACTCGCGATGAGTTATCGCGCGCGCAGAAGAAGTTGAAACCAGCCAGGTGAACGTAAAATAGAAAGGCAATCGAAACCGATATCATCACGAAGCTTCAATACTCGCTCCAGCTCCGTTCTCTCTTCCTCTCCCATTCATTATACTCAAAATTCCAAAAACTTCCTCCGAATGAAACAGACTACCTTCGAAATCAACTGAAAGTCATCGAACGTTCTTTGAACGAAATCATCCGGAGCAGAGAATTATTAACACTTTAACGTCAACGCTTATCAATTGGCAGCCTGTTTATTGGTTTTTTGCAATTTTAAAGATGAACATTCATTTAGTAGGTATACTAGATACTTATAAAAAGGATGCGCAGATTTGATCGTTTAAGGAGACTATCAGATTTCAGAAAACATAAACTTGTAAACTTGTAGTGGTAAAGGTAAAAGATTTTAAAGATAACGTAGATAATGCGCCTGAAAAAATTAGAATATTTTATAACGTAAAGGTGATATAATTCTCTAAAAAAATATTAGAAATTCACTTACTTGAACAAAATCATTATGTTCGATACGATTTATTACATTTATTACAAATTTAACTCGGTATTTCATAAATAATTGCTTAAAAATTTTAGTTTTAGAACGTGAAATAAATATTATTATAAATACGGATATTACGAAAGTTAATAAATGAAAATATTATTAAATAATTCCTGCAATAAGAGAAAGTAGAGCTGCAAAGCTGCAAAGATGCTTTTTTCAATGACGAGCGATCGGTAAAGTGTTAAAAGCAAGTCAATAACAGCCGTTCTCTGGCTCGTTCAACTTTCCAAATTTACGTCTCCGCGAGGAACAATGCCCCCCCGCGGGTCGGCGCGTACACCGGTCTCCTGGTTGAAACTCGCGCTCCGACATTCGCCAGGGGTTAATAAATCGCGAACGTCGGAGGCCAGCAGCGGTAACGCGAGAAAGGACGTGGCAACCTTTCCTCCACGGTGGCGACCGTGGCCGTGGTCGAGGCGGCACGTAGGAAGAAGGAAGTAAAAGCGTTGCACGCTTAGGCACGAGGACAAGCAAGCCTACGGTTGCCGCGCTCGCGTGAATCAGCTGAAACGCGCGCGTAATTCCTGCCGCGTGTTCGGCGATCTCGCGTGTTCCGCGAGACGTTCCTCTCCCGTCTCCCACGAGACGCTTTCTCTCGGCTTCTCTTCGTCGTTGCTTCACGAACGACGCTGCTGAGTGCTGATACTGTAAATACGCTGTGCAGTCGCGTGACAAAAGGAATCAACGGCGGGTTGCGGCTAAGACGTCTCGAGCCTCTCGACGTTTACGATCCTCGTTTTCAATGGACGAGTTATTTTACCGTCGCGACGCGTTCGAACGCTTCGCCTCCGTTTAATTTCATCGAGTTCAACGCTTTGAGTTTTTGATGCGCGCGACGCGGTGATGTCGAGCTCGACGTTGCGATTGGTTGTCGAAGGATAAGGAGTGCCAACTTTGGGGTGCGAAAGTATTCGAAAGTATTTGAGATGAAGAACTCGTACGGGTGTTATAAGGAGGTTTTTGAAGTCTTATTGGGATCGTAAAATAAATTTATGTTGAATAAATGAGAAATATATATTTACAGTATATTTATCAAAGATCGGTATGGTAGGTGATCACATGGTACGTGCTTCAGTTAAATATTATTTTCTGCCAATTATATCGTCGTTGTTTTAGCATTATTGCAGTTTAGAAAAGAGTTTTGACTTTTTGCAGATCTTTGACAAATAATTCTAGGCTAATTGAAGATAGTCAAAACAGAATAATTCATAAACTTTACCTGTTATGAAATTCTCGTTAACCTATAATTATTAAATGTCTATAAACGTAATAATTACTCTCTCAATCGAGTAGCTGTTCACTGACGATTGATAAGAAAGAATCAGAAGCATCTCAGACACGCGATACTCGTCGACGTAAGAAAAACTTTTTCATGAACATGTGCCCTGTCTACAGAGTATATCCCCGCCTCGTCGTATCATTAAACCCAGATGTTGCACTTTGAAGTATCTGCCATTAAATCGTGAATTTGTCCATTAATATCATCTTATCGTTACACTCACAGATTTTCATAAATTTTATCGAATATTTAAAATACAAAATATCCAAAGTTTTCATTTAGCCTCTCGATGTAACGTTAAAGTAAACTAAGAATTTAGCGATTGTCTAGACGAGGCTCGTCTCTCGCGTAAATCCGTTGCGGCGAAGAACGATTGGCGAACAAAGCCAGCTCCATGTCAGATACAATTACCAGGGATAATCCTTCGGCTCGGTTGTTTCTGCTGGGTCGTTCATCTTCCTCTAGACGATGCTATTCGTTAGAATCACGTGGGACGAGGCGCCGCGCTGACCGTGAATTTTGCGAGCAACGCGTCGGGAAAGTTTCACGTTTTTTTTACCTGCGTTCACTTCTACTGTTCTGAATAAATAAATTTGGTTACACTGAAAAAATGTGTATTTTGCAACTTGTGACTCTTGTCAGTTCGTTGACATTATTGCTTGGCAACTTGACACTAGAAATTTCGAAGTAGTCAACATGACCAATTCGTTTTAATTTTTGTATCAAAATTTTGTGGATGCAAAACAGTTTATTTTTGGAGATTTAGATGATTTTTCGTAAAATAAACAAAAGCTTCTGTACTCTATTTTATCACAGAGTTCTTTTTTTTTTTACTTTTTTTTGTTTATTTTCACTTGAATATTTCCGATGGAAATTTTATATTTTGATTGTCGGTAGTTCGAGTGTTAAATATTTTAATAAAGTTCATAGATTGGTTGTATACGTACAAGTAAATATATAGAATTTTCAATTGAAACATAAACGTAGAACTATACCATAGAAGAACCTTTTATTATCACTTACTGAATATTTTAAAATTTTATAACAGTAGAGATGTATAGTCTAATAGCAGTTACAAGACAACATATTTATTGCAAACGTACTTAATAAAAAATTTGTACGTAGTATAATCACTTAAGCATTTAATAGATGTTGAAGATGAATATTAATGAATATTGAGACTTTGGAACTATCAAGATGAATATTAATGAATATTGACATTGGAACTATTAAAATGACCAATGCAAAATTTTCCAAAGAAACTTTGTAGATTGACAAGATTGACTAGATTGACTCGTTTCCTGAAACAAGTTTCACATTTCGATGAATAGTTATAAATGTAACAAATTGTACTCGTTTAAACACACTTGTGATGACTCTTCTCTACTACTAAACATTTCTATACATATTTTCAAACCTGTTTCAAACTTAACGACACTTGTTTCAATATAATCGCGACAAGAGGCAATATAATGTTAAATTGCTACGACGCGTGATATATTCATAAAAAGATGCCAACAGCTGTATTTGAATACTTTCGCCAGCAACTGTGTACAAAGACAGATTAATTAATCACACGTCGATACTCGATCGCAAGTACACGCAGGGATCATCTCAGAGAGGCACGTCAACTTCTTTGTCCTGCCAGCGTGTCACAGTATTCAGCTCACAGCGGAACCATATACTAGAAATAGATTAGAGGCACTCGTACAATTTCACGAAGCACGTTTCAACGATCTTTTTATTCGATACTCGCTTCGACTCGCGTTTTTGCATGCGTCGCAACGATTCTCTCTTCGACGTACAACAAGAGAGAAAGAGAGTGATAGAAAGAGAGAGAGAGAGAGAGAGAGAGATCTCGATAATTTCGTGCACTGCTTTTCTCGATCTTTTCAGCTTCTCGCTGCGTGGGAGACACAAAAGTCTCCTGTCTCCTGCGAATTCGTCGACGAAGCTCGAACGAATCGTCGAGTTCCGGGCTTTAACGCTGCTTACACTTGTTTAATTTCGTTTGATTCAGCGTCTCGATGAGCGAGAAACGAGGCTAAAGAGAAACGGACGCTAATTTAACACGTTCCCCGCCGTTGGCTCGTTTTATTCGCCTTTCTCGAGACGCTGTTAAAGCCGAAGATTCTGCTGGCTGTGTTGAAGGAATGTTTTGACGGAGTAAATGAACAGTGTCTTGGCGATTGAGAGAATGCTTCGAGACAGTAAATTGGTGAATTTTCTGGATTATTTATATTGAAAATTCTGGTAGTTTCGATATATTTATGTAGAAAGAGTATATGAGCAATATTCTGATAGTACGATTTTTAAATTTGTAGATTCTTTGATTGCTAATTTGAAATTTATTGACATTACAATTCATTTGAAAGGTTTTTGAAAAAAAAAAAATCATCTTACGATTTTATCGATTCCAGTCATCATTCTCATAATTCTACGTAGAAATTTATCATTTCTTATTGGCAAACGTACTGATTTTTAAAATATTGTAATTTTATTTATTGTCTGCATAACAAACGTTTGCAATGGCAGCGAATGTGTTGAAGGAAAAGAAAAGAAATAAATAAAATAAAATAATAAAGGTAATAATACAAAACTTAAGATACTTCATATAGATGTAATAATTTTAGTACTATCATTTCGTACTACGTATGTTACATACTGAGTATTTGTAATATACGAATTCGAGAACTGTTCTTTTCGAAGGTACAGCTTCGATGAATTCGACGAATTTAATCGGTCCAACCGACAGAAAATTGAATAAACATCTGGCGGAGTCGAGATCGAGAATTTGTCGGACATCTGGCAAATCTACATGAATCGATGACGATATTCCGACGAATTATGAAAGGACGTGTCGCGCACGTGTTTTAGGGAGCATGAATATCCGAAGAAAAACGCGCGAGTATGTTCAACGCTCGAATAATTCGAAGGAAGAAAGTGGATTAAACGAAGAAATAGCAAGACACACCGAAGACTAAACACTTTAACGATTCCAGCGACTTAGCAAAGCTTTTGTAGAATATTTTGAGGAAATATTCGTCTACGGATTTGCAGAACTGTTTGCCACGCTTTTCGCTTCGAGCATTCGCTAAATTGAATGATGTAAAAATTAGGAAAATTTGTGATTCATGGATCGTTTCATCACTTGAAAACTGAGTTTCGATATTTCTTCTCCTTTTTGCTTTAACACTTAAATACATTCTCAGAATTCTCTAAAAAAAGCCTCTGTTTTCACTTTATTAAAGTATTTTCAATTGTAAAAATATTGTTAGAACGTTTGTTAAAGTTTAAATTTTGTGACAATCGATTCATGAACCACACTGTACAATTTCTATAGTACAGTGGATGATCGGTTAACGAACATAATCCGTTCAAAGATAACGTGTTCAATTGTTTGTTAATCGTTCATAGATGACAGTAAAATACAATTCTACAAATCTTACACACAGCGTCGCGGTGCGAACATAAAATCTTTCGAACTGTTCGTTAATTAATCACCCACTGTATCATTCTTTATTTTTATTTTTATTTTTACTTAACTATATCGTCAATCATCATCTTTCCATTAAAGTTCATCTTTTCGCTGTGATCGAATCGTACCTCGAAAAGAATAGTTCTCATATCCGAACAATTCCTCTCTCAATGCACAATTTCACTCTGTACGCTGCCGCCTATTGAGTACAAACGACTCAATCACGCTGCTTGACCAATCGAATCATCCGCCGAGATTCGAGTTCAAATCGAAGCTAAATCGCCGACAGCTTGAAACCTCTTTATTTCCTGAAAGTTTGAAGAAACTTTTCATAGACGTTGCTTGTCCGAATCCGCGCACCGCTGGCCCCAAAACTCAGCTGAGTGTCACTGCCTCGAACGTGATGACGCTTCGTCTGTCGCGGGCATCGAGCGTGTGTAATCGATTCTAATGATTTTGCAGGTCGAGGACAGACTCAGTGAGATCGAAGTCCCCTTTGACAGCGTCGCCGGCGTCTCCAGGTCCACTGTCGAACTCCTTGCACGGCAGTTTTCACGGTAGTTTAGGAAGCGATGGCATGTCTTGCAGCAGCGCCAGGTCATCGTCGGCCTCCCCTGATTCTGCAAGATATTCCTCCACGCTGGTAAGCATATTTTTCCACCGATCGACCAGACGAGAGTCAAAAAAGAGACGTTTACGCGTCTCGGAGAAAAAATGAAACGCGCGACATCTATATTCATTTTTATTTTTTATCACTGAAAGTGATTTTAGAGGGGAGGTAACCCAGAAAATCGGGCCTCTTCAGCTGCAATGCTAATGCAACGAAAATTGGTTGATTTGGGTCACGTGATTCGTGAGGGGGTGTGTGGGGTAGACCTCGAGTAGGAGTGGCGTTGTCTGATACTGAGCGATCGCGTCTTCATTTTCTAGTCAGAACAGTAGACGAATCGTACTGGGGTACAAATCGTGCAGTTTTTTATTATTTCTTTTATCTCTTTTTTTTTATTTTTTATACTGTTGTATCAAGTCACCTTTCTCATCAAGTCTCTTGTAATTTGTTATGTATATATCGTCCTTGTGTCTTACAGCATGTAAGACTATATAGCATGTATTAGGCCTGAGACTAATAAATTAAAAAAAAATTTTCTAATGAGTTTAATTTTCTATTTTTGAGGAAATTAAAAAAAAAGAACGCTCGCAAATTCGCAAGTTTGCTAATTTCAAATCGTTGCAAGTTTGCTAAATTAGTATCGTCCTTAATAAAATTTTTAAAAGTTACTCACTTTCGTATCTAATATTCCTTACGTAAATCTACGTGGTCTATTCGTCTTAGGAAGTTAGCGTGAAAAAGAAAATCTACGTAAATCTCCGCTAAGTGTTAATAATATTCAGATCAGTACATCTTACATCCACCTCTAATCCATTAATCATACTTAAGACCAAACTCCTAATTATTACTTCGATATACTCGTCAACATAAATCAAGCTGTCAATATAGACGACAAGAGCAAAACAAACGCGCGGAAATCAACGCGAGGCGGAGCAGCAGACGAATACGGAGGAGTTTCGTAACCGGTTACCGCTTCGAGGGTTAAACGGCGGAGTAAATCATCGTTACGCGTTCGCGCAACCTTCGCGTATGGACGAGCGAGCGACATCGGGGTACGTTGGCATCTGTCGATGACTCAGGATCGTTCCCTTTTCGAGAGACGCGTCTAGAGAACGGCTGTAACGCCTCGGGGAAACTCGTTACTCTCGCAACTAGGTGACTAATCGTCTTCGCGAGAATCGGCTCTGCCAATTTTTCTCGTCCCGCTCCGTGTCCATCGACGTTGTTTTATTTTTCTTTTCTTCTTTTTCGTTTGACCTGTTTGATCTTCTATCTATTCTCTGTCGTTGACAACGACTGGCGCATCGATCGACGAGAAAGGAGTATAAATAGGAAATTGGGTTTTCGCGAGACTCGTTTGCTACTTGCTTGCTTGATTTAGGATGAGGTTTCTCGTTTGGTGCGTGCTCGATCGCTCGTTAGGCAAGAAGCTCTGGTACAGTTCAGGTTCGTCTGAACATTATTCGTTGCAGCGAAAATTTTAACTAATGCCCGTTCAATCGAATCCTTCCTTTTTTTTTTTTAATAAATTTACTTGTCCAAACGTGTGCAATTTATTATCTTGCAATTATCATTGAACAAATCGTTTCCTTTTGATTATAAATATTTACGAATATACTCGTTATCAGTCTGTTCTGTGCGACAATTATTATTATTTTTTGACCGACGACTATCAAATACACACTTACATACATACTTACGACCATAAATCGACTCTTTTGTATTTGTGTTTCCGGACATTTTTACAAATTAATAATATTTTATTGTCCATACACGTATGAACGTTCTATGTACTAAAAATCAATTATCTATCTAGAACAATCTATATACTAAAATAAAACAATAAAGGTTAAAACAATGATAATATATTTTATTTCTATTTCTATTTCTATTTATATATTTATTTATTCTATTACACATCGTTATCTAACATCATCTAACATATAATTCATCAAATTCTCGAAAATCGATCCCACATCAAAACACTGTCCATTAAGACATCACTTTGGAACTCCCTTCCGAAATCGATTAAAATTAAAATCCTCAGCATCTCTCGTTGCACTTTTATTTATACCACGCGATCTCCTCGACGGCAGACGTCGAATGGCCAACGAAGCGTTGCTTGACATTTGCACGGAAATTAAAAATACGCGACGGCCGGTCGATACTACCTCCTCAGTCAAGAATAGTACACCTGAAGTTGGCTCTTGTTCCAGCTATCGTACGATAAAATTAATTGGCCAACCATACCGTTAACCGCATAAATCTTCTTCGTTTTCAATCGACACTATTTGGGGGTATTACGGGGATCCGTGAATCGGTTACAGGCACCGGCAGTCTTCTTCGCGCCAGTCACAAGTCGCTCCGAGGAGAAAACGCGCGACCGGAAACCTCCGATGCGATAGAGAAGAAGGCGGCGATTTCACGATAGCTTGCTTCCTGGCTGTCGTGCTGGAAATGATCGCGTTACGATAGCACGATGGGAAATCATTTCTGCCAGTCAGTCCACTACCCATTCGATATTCTGCAACTAGGTTATTAGGGACGTTACCCGTCTTTATTGCTGGCCGCACTCGCGCGATCGCGTGATTTCGCTCTGACCGTGACGCGTGCACGCGTGCACGTGTGACAAAAGCTTGACTCGTCACGGTGTTTACGACAGATTAATCTAATTTACGTAGAGTTTATCTTATTTGTTAGCGTAGAATATTTGCAAATATTTGCATTGGTCGCAGTTTTTTTCTGTTAATTTAGATTATTTTATATTTTTTGTTTAATATTTTGCTTAATATCGCGACATGGATATACGCTTAATGCAACAGTTATTTTGTCAGCAGTTATTCCTTTTCTAATTTAATCTGAATCTTTGAATTTTGGTTTGAAGAAATTGAGATGTGTATCGTACGTATTTTTAGTCGAAGAAAGTTTTTTAGTTGAAATATATTATATGCATTTTTTTCTTTTTTTTTTTATGAATAGATACAAGATGTAGAAAATAAAGTCTATTGAAAAGAGATAATTGATCAGTCAAAAATTTTGTTTCTCGTTATATTTTGTGTAGCGAGTGCCTGTAAAGTATCTACTATTTTAATCGATTTTGTACACTTGAACAAAATAACGTACAGGTTACTTTGTTGAATAATATCTCACTTAAGTAAATTTTTTTTAATTTTATTTACTTGGAATTTAATATTCTTTCGATTCACGACGAAAAAGATACATGATTCAATTAAAAAAAAATTAAAAATTGATACATCACAGTTTGCCTCCATTAAAACCAGACAACTTTTGTATTAAACAATTTTTCATTAGACGCATAATTTAAAAGTTATTTCAGGTGTGCAATCACCCCGTATATGTTCGTGCCAGATAGACTAGAATAAAACTGCAGCCTCGTCTTTTCCTTAATTGCAATAGCTGTTTGAGCAAATTAAAGCGTAGGAGCGTTTGCTTTGAGATGACGAGGAGCTTTACGAGAAGAATATTAATTTAGTTTCAGTTATAAATAATTTCCGCAAGGTCAGTGAACTCGGAATTAAATGGGGAATGAAATGCTAGACCAACGTATTATAAATCTTTCACGTGATGATTTAATTTTGTTATATCAATGAAATCAGTTACGATGAGCATCATTACATTTCAAAACTAAATTTTAAAAATTGAAGAAAAATCTGAATTAAATAAATTCTCTCGATTTCATTTTTGTGTTTCCGTGTTTTATCGTCCTACTTATTGTCAAATTTATGTCACGCGGCATCCTCTCTGTGTTATAGATATCAAAGACTGACACACGTAAACCGTCTGTGCGCAGATTGGGGCCTCCTAAGGAATTTATCAACGTTTGCCTCGAGACGCACAATTTGTACCGCGTAAGACACGGCGTACCACCTCTTCGTCTTAACAAACAGGTTATTTCCTTCTTGCAATGTCAACGAATCTCGGATGTATAGAGATATAAAATATTTTGACACAATTTTGTCTTCCATCAGACTCGTACAAATTTGTATTTTATTTTTTCTCTTGGAAATCCGCCGCGTTAAAATTTATCGGAACGCAAGAAAAAGTGTTAATTGACACTTATCTTATCTTTTCTTCGTTTTCAGTTATGTAAAACAAGTCAGGACTGGGCCAACATACTGGCAGCTAGGGGTAGGTTAGAGCACAGGGCGAACATAGATTATGGTGAAAATCTGTATTGCATGTGGAGTTCCAACCCGAAGACTATCGTAGGCGGAGACGAGCCGGTAAACGAATGGTAAGTAACTAAAATTTACATTCAATAAATCTGTCTAATTGGCTGTCGAATTTGCGTGGGTTTGAGGCAACTATTTTTTACCTTCTATTTTATTTGAAAACGAAAGATTGCACCGAGAAAGGAATTCTGTGAGACATTGACCGCAAAAGTGGAATACTTAATAAAGATTCGTTGTTTAAAATAGACGTTTCACTACAACAATCGATTTCGTTATGTTCTCCGAAATTATGTTTGATTTGGGAAAAATGAACGCTCTACAGGTGAACGAATAAACTGATATTCAGAGAAAGTATAGTTTATCTTTGCTTTCAATCAACACGAGAGGTACTAGTCTCTAATTTTTTAATTACAATAAATCTAAAAATATAACTAATTAATTAATTAACATTCACAAAAATATTTTATAATCGTTTAAAATGTTTTTCTTATAAAATTATCATTCTACGACTAATAAATGAGACTCGCATTTTTTCTTCTGACCAACAAATAGTGCATATTTTCACTATACATTCATCTTTGTAACATTGCACACGTTTTTAATTTAAATTCGATTCACAGGTATGCCGAAGAAGCGCAACATCAATACGGAAAGGAGCCGACCACTCTAAAAACTGGCCACTTCACCCAAGTCGTGTGGAAAGACAGCACAGAGTTGGGTGTCGGAATGGCCAGGAATCGAAACGGCGAGGTTTACGTCGTTTGTAATTATAATCCTGCCGGGAATTTCTTGGGTAGCTTCACGGAGAACGTTCTACCTCCAGGAGGCTCAAGCCCTACCAAAAAGATCACCTTTCTAGATTCTAAGGCACATTACCCGTTAGACGAACAATCGTGGCAACAAGAGGCTCTACTCGTTCATAACGAATACAGAAGGAGACATCGTGTGCCTGACCTGAGGTTAAGCGTGGAATTGACGTCTGCAGCTAAGGTGATATTTCTTAGATTTTTTTCTTTTTTTTTTCAGTGGTCATTTTTGTAAAACGACAAAATTTGTCCGCTTTGCTCGGCTTGAATATTATTCAACAGTTTGCAATTTCTAATTTTCTGTATAATTCAGATTATTTGCAATGTATTCGAAGTAGAATCAAGTACACACTCTAATCTAAATTTACACGCTTTTGAATAAAAGTATAACAATTTCATTCGCTCTCTGTTTTTATCTTCTCACAAAGAACCATTTTTGAATATCTATCGATCGAGATTCTGCTTCTACTATTTTTTTCCATGTTTAAAGATCATTCTCCCGAGATTAAAAATTTTTAACTCTTGTCTAACTCCGACATAATGTTTGATATCTTTTTTCACAGAACAATTCAAACAAACTTTCACTTCCTGCGTTCTGTTTTAGAAATAAGTTTTTCCCTTTCCTACGTGAACTGGCAGTTCGTTCGTGAATTAAGCAGATACTTTTAATTTACGTAATTGCAATTTGTCTTCAACTCCGCGAAGATCGTGACTTAGTTAGTTTGCAATTGACCGTGCACGGTCGGGTTCAAGTGTAACGCTCGATTGTACATTTTTTCCACTATCCGCAGGCGTGGGCGAACACGTTACTGAACACGAACAAGCTGATCCCTCAGTCGACGTCTCCGTACGGGGAGAATATCTACTCGATGCAATGTTCGGATCCGAAGTTAATCGTACCGGCACGGGAAGTTGTTTCCAAATGGTATTCCGAGAGAAAAGAACACAAATACGGCACAGAGCCAAAGATCTTGAACACATGTATGTAGCGCAACGTAACAAAAAAAACTAATTCAATTATCAATTATCGATCGTCGATTAATCGTTGTTTCTCAATTGTTAAACTGAAAATGTTTACCAATGGAAGCTGTTCAGTTTAATCCGTATCGTTGCAAGAAAATTTTTCTGACAAAACAACGTATCGTTTTTTTAATATTTATCACGTTAGATTACATGATATATGTTTTGTAAGATGATAATTTTTTTTTCATTTTAAATTTGCTTTTCATCAAGCTCGAAAATTTTTGGATACTTCTGATGTTTCTTTTAATCAAAATGATGATTGTTAATAATTATTCATTCCTTTTTGACCAGGTCATTTCACGCAGATCGTTTGGAAAAATACCATCGAGATGGGTATAGCGATGGCGAAAAGGGACGGAACCTGCGTGGTGGTGGCATGTTACCATCCGAGAGGTAACATCGTTGGCCAGTTCGCGGAGAACGTGTTGAAGCCTGTGAAGAGCCACTAGTTAGAGTTTATTAGACCGATTTACCCACACCTGTCGATATTGTATTTAAGCGATGTATTTATAATACCATGATTAGCGACAATACGCGTAATATATGTATATATACACCAGCCAACACAGATGTGCATACACGTAGAATAAACGAGAACATTCCACGTACGCGAAATCGAAAACATCTCGTCTGTTTTATTAATCGTCGATATAGAACATGGCGTCATGATGTTAAAGAATCCTCGACATGAAACGACGAGCATGAGACGTGTATGTACGCGTTTGACCATTTAGAACCGGCTTCGTTTTTTTTCTTTTCTTTTTTTTTTTTTTAAACATATTGTGACGTTGATATCAATCTTTTCTTTCTTTCTTTTTAAAGAATGATATTTTAATGATGTTGTACAGGGGGAGGATACAATTTTGTGAAACACGTTTTCGTTTAGAAATCTCTTTGTGACGTAAGGAAATGAAATAATCATTTGCTACGGTGATAGTTTTTAAGTTCATTGACACAAATGTTTTCAATGCTTGCATTGTTCTTTCGATAAGTGAGAAAACAAAGACTATTTTTTTTTTTTTTTTATATACGTATATTATTAAAAGCCGGTTACCGAATAGTAATGCGATAGCGTAATTTCTTACGGATAAATAGTATTAATAAAAGAAAGAAATTGTCAGTGATTGAACGTTCCTTCGCTCTTTACCTCAGAAACACCACGAAGCGAGACATACCCGTAATTCTTCTGACAATACAACCGCGGGTAGAGCATAGTGTCGAATCGGTAATGTCCTCGTCATTTGAATAGAACCATTGTTATATTTCCATCCTATTTCAAACAAATGAAATAAATAATTCAGAAAACTCAATGTTCACATCAATCAATAAAAAATAATTCAATCACAAGTTACCAAACAACTTCGAAATACACACATTCCTGGAAAAACAAAAAGAGGAAGAAGAAGAAGAAGAAGAAGAAGAAGACGAAACTAGACATTTGTAATACAAGTTTTCACTCGATCTATGCTACTTTAAGTCAATCGAATTGTACGTTCACGAAATAAAGTGAATCTGTCGGAAGGAAAGAGGCGTTGCTGCTTTATAATAATTTATTTATAATAAATTTACATGCACGCGTCGCGTGACAATGTGTCACGTGGTATATATATATATATGTATATATTTATAGATATAGGTACATTCTTTCTCTCTGTTTTTCTGCTCTCTTGTTATTTTACATTACATACAGCCGTTCGTAGTTCCTTTCGTGGTCAAGGATTAATTTTTTAAATTCATACGACTTCGGACACGAGCTCGACGACACTGGAAACTCGTTTCATGCTCCCATTTTCATCTCGATTCGGAAAGAAAATAATTTTTTCAGTGAAATTCTGAAAATGGGAACAAGTCAGTTTCACGATATTCTACTCGTGATACACACGATACATCGAATCCAGTGGGGAACGGTTTTTTCCGATTATTCAATAATTTTATGCAGTTTGGGTTTTGCTCTTTTAACGCTAGAATTAACGGCGATCAAAATATAAAATTTTTATTACAGAAATTACAAGGAATGGGAAAAATGTTTATGATACAATAAAGAACGAAAGTTTTTATTTATATCTATAAAGTTTCTATGAAATTCAGATCTATAAAATTACGAACTGGCCATTTTGACCATTTCGATAGTTCTAGTGTTGATCAACTCTCCAGCCGCGGACAATTTTCATATTTTTCTGTAAAAAATCACGGGTGAAACATACGTCTTGTATAAGTTTATCATGAACAAATTAACCACAATGTAAAAATGAATCAATGTAAAGAAAAGAAAAATATCAGTGCCATCGAAGTTAACAGAGTATGATTTTACTGTCGCGGCCAGAGAGTTAGTAAACAAATTTTTTGACGAAATATACGCGAATGAGTCAAAAAATCAAGTCGTAATAGAAGTTAATTAATCGAAAATTGTTTAAAATGAAAAGGGACTAATTTAAATACATTCTTGAATAGATATTTATATATCACGAGACATTCATGAACATATTTTTCATAAAATATCTATAAATATTCGAATAAAGCTGTCAACTTCAATCCTTTCATCCTTACAACATTCTCTAAAAATACAAATATCAACAGCATTAGATCTTTTTCAAAGAAATTAACATTGTTTCATAAGATTGTAAAAAAATGATCTTGTGTGCCTTATTCTCTTAATGTTTGTGTCATATAAAACAGCGTAACAGAAACGTGTAACAGAAAATTCTCAGCGAATATTAACTACTAATTGAACATTTACAGCAATAAAAAATATACTAAGTTACCTAAATAATCACATTTTAAAGTAAACGATATGTTAGTAACACTCAGTTCGTACGTTTGAACTGACGAGTTTTACATTGTAACAAATATTTCTACTTACGAAAAATTAAGTTTCAAATTAAAATATGTAAATCTTCACAGGCTAACTCTTTCAACTTAACTTTGTTTTCAATCGCAGGATAAGATCGTAAAGAGAAGAGTACGGTGAATACGAGGATACAACATAATTAATGAAATCTGGTCTGGAATAAAAATAGAAATGATCGATTTTGTGGAGGATTGCGACGAATCTCGACGACGACTTTGTCCAACAACCTCGAGGTGAAACGTACATTCGTTAAAAGAATCTTTAAATTGCGATAGTTTTGAAATTGTTCATTTAGATGCGTGATATTCCACGCGTAGTTTTACGACAGACTCCAATGGACATTGTTCGTCTTTGAGTTTCACAAACCCACAACAAGATCTCAACGCATTTGAAAATCAATTTCTCAATGAATTATTTTCAAGCACACTCTGTGTTCCACGCGCAAAACCGATGGATTCAACCCCTTGTCTTGCATCTTCCAATCACGCTTTCGCGAGAAAGAAATGTGTTTGGAAAACCAACAAATTGTAATTCCAGTTTCGAATTTGAGATCTCAGTTCCTTCAATTGAGGATTGACCAATGAAAAGAAAGTCGTAAGACAAGGTGTTGAAAAACGCGCGTGTCGCGTATCGAAGAAACGGGGAAACGTGTCGTCTCGATGTCGCGAGCTCGGCAGTTCACATTGGTGAGACTTTTTTTTTAACTTTCAGAACGATCGTCTAGAAATTCGTGAAGGAACTCGCGAAGGGGTTTCATCGATTCGAGGATTTTAAATCGCGCGCCGTTAAATCGAAATTGTTTATTGGTTGTTTCGTTCTCTCCTACAAAGACACCACGATACTTATTTTTTTTTATTTATTACATGCTCGTCTGAGGTTTCTTAATACTAACATAATAATATTAATCTCCATTGCGTTTGACATAGTAATATATCTCTTTCTTTATCTTTTTTTCATTTTACGTTCGCGTCAGCGATTTCTTTTATCTTCAAATTGATCCTTCTCTCGTCTTTTTTTTTGTATTTTTTTTTCTTTTTTTAATCGTTTGTTAATAGAAAATTTCACTTGACAGTTCTTCACAGACCAGCGTTTCGCGTTAATTTTTTTTCTTTTTTTCTTTTTTCACGTCGTTGCTAATGTTTATACAAATGTGTAACAGAATCGTGGGCAATCGGTTTTCTTATGTCAGACGCGACTAGGATGTACTCACATACACTCGATAACAGTTTTACTTTCACATCGTTTTTGGTTTTGACAACGCAATTCGCTTTTTTCAGGTCATGTTGGCTTCCGATCCATTCGAGATCCTACGACGATCGATCTATGTACACTACTGGAACCGATGTCCCTGGTTTTGGAATCTTCTAGGATTATTACTCTTTTTCTTTTGTTATTAAGTGTATCTTTCGCGTTTTGCTTTTTTTTTTTTTTTTTTTTTTTTTTGATGTTTTTATTATTCTTTTTTTTTTTCGATCGTTGAGTTGGTAGCAGAATTCTCTCAGTATCGAAAAAATACAAGATTCACGTAAACTTTCTCGCGTGAAAATTTCTGCCGAAATTTTGTTAGTTTTTATTTCGATCGTGTCTGTGTATGTAGTTTCGGTAACGCGAAGACTGTTTAGTTTCTATTTAATCCTCTGTAATAAATTTAAATTTCATTAAAAAAAAGAATCGTCATCATGTAATACGTTTGCGTACACGTTTAACAATTTCTGAAAGTATTTCAGAGAATATTGCAAAACTCGAAGCCATAGTGAATCTATTGTAATTAAAAGATTCATATCGAAAACTAATCCAAACAGAAAAAAATGTAACAATTTGTTTCAATTTTCAATAATACTCTTCTTTTTTTTTTTTTTTTTTAGAATCATCTCCATTAATCAATCTCTGAAGATCCAGCTTCTGCTTCGCCGTATTGCAGAGGATTAAAAAAAACATCCCAATATACAACTAATTACCACGATTTAAGCTACGTGCTTATCCATGCGACGTCCTCAAACTTTTTTAAAAGTTTACACATCTGTTTTCATTCATTCCACGTGTGTTCCGCGTTATAGTCACACTTTATTAATTTCTACGTACTCTTCGACTTTTTTTAATATCTAAACGTTCATAGAATCTTTTGCATCGCGTTCATCAATCGCAGGGTAACACAAAGGTTTCTCGGTTAAACAAGATCGTTCTCTCAGGGTTATGATTGTAGAAAGTCATCGATTCGTCCTTGAGAAATGCCAACGGCTGCGTCTCAAGTATGTACAAAAACTCTACGAGCCATCAGCGTCGACGAAGATGTTCGGTGATTCGTAGACGGGACGGGTTTTCGTTACGCTAATCAAGGTGAGAAAGACAGAGAGTTTTCCTGACGGAGAGAAAGTTAAAGAGGCTGAAAATCGATTAGATTTCAGAAGAAGAAGAACGTTTCGAAGAAAATTGCATTCGCGTTCCTGGTTAAATAGAATAACAAACATGTAAATTATTGATATTGACGGGGATCGATTCGCTTCGAATTTCTTTTTTCTTTTTTGGAAATTATTTCACAAATCAAATTAAAACTCGGTAGACTTAAAATACTCGTGTAAAGTTTGAATATTTATAATAACCGGAGGAGCTTTATCCAACTGATAATAGTTGAATAATCACGGAATATTTAGTTACTTTCTAAACAAAAAAAGTCTCGTTAACAACTGTTGGATTCGTAGATGAAACTGATTATTTCGTTTCAAAGCTCCTTAGTGTTATTATCCAATTCTTTATTTCTGGCCATATTCGATCCAGACGAATTTAATGGATTAATTTTGTTAAATAACGTATACCTTTACGAACGTATTTTATTCAATCATTCAGGAGATAATTCTCCAGCGTTCTGAATTTTTCCCTTTTCTTTTCAGAATCGTGGCCGAGAGTGAAGCTAATCTGATCGCTGACAAATCGAAGGAGGAAACGAGTCATAGCGGAAGCAGCGTCGAAGCAGGTACTCGATAAAACGACATATTTGGTCGGAGAAACGTGTAAATTGGTCGAGAAAAACGATTGCAACCGGCTCGAAGCGTCGAGTCAAGAAATATAATACATAGGTACAATCAAGTCGTTTCTAACAACGTCCCTACGTATTTACCTAACTGATTAAACGGATTGTCGGAACCTCGCACTCTCCTGATCCTCCTCTTTCATCGCTAAGGACAAACAATTCGTTTGATTTAAATAGTCGAATAAACCGGAAAGACTCGGCCTCGTTTCGAACTGATCATAAGAAGAGAAGTAAAGATCGTGTATGCGTAAAGGTGGGTGACCTTCGTTCAATCGAATCGCAGCTACATTCACGGCTAAACGATCATCATCTTTACTTAGTACTCGATCGCTATTTCGCAAATGTCGTTTCGCGCCAAGTTTGTAGATCCAGAGGGGAGAATTTTTTTCGTTAAGCTTCGTTCAGACTGCTCAATTTTCACGTGAATTCTGACAAGAGTTTGAGCAATTTTTACACTTTCGCTCGAATTTAAACGAAGTGTAATTTCAATTGTCACTCGAATCGGGCAATTTGAAGTTTCAGACAAATTGTTATCTCGTTCAAGCGACTCTTTTCACTCGAATTCAAGTATGATACAATTTTACTGTTACTTTGAATTCGAGCAATTCGCAATCTGCTTGAATCTCTGTCTGAATTTAGGCAATTTAACATCGTTTCACCAATATGCGCTTAATTTTCGTTCTTGTTTGATTCGAACTGAAATAGACGAATCCGAACGCGAAACTCTATTCCTAATTCTCCGATCAAACAGGTCTCGAAACTTCGGCTCGATCGTTCTAACAATCGTTTAAAATCTCGTTCATCTTACAACGTACGCGTCACCAATCGGCGCGTTCCTGTGTTCCTCGCGTGATATGATTAAAATGGTCATGTGTTTATTATTTATAAGATATATACTCTTGTCGTAAATTGGTTCTAGTATAAAATTATCTCACGTTCACCCCGTTCGAACGTGATTCTACGCAAGAATCGGGGTTTGCATTAAGGAGACGTTTCTCATTTCTTACCTACTTTTTTTTTTTTTTTTTTTTTTTTGTCAACTATCCCGTGCGACGAAGGACAAGGATTTATTTTGCGTACATGTCGTTTGATAAATATGATTGTATGAGCTGTGTCGATGCGCGTGTATTATCTGTCTTCGTTCGACAAAATGATAGTCAGCAGCAAATTCAGGATATTCATAAGTACAGGATATTCATAAATTCGTAATATAAATCTTCTTTCGAGGTAAATACGAGGTAAAGTTTAAACGATTAAATATTCAATTGTTGCAATCGTCAACGTATCGATACTTACAAGAATAAAAGTTACTTCGACTTGAATATGGGTTAGTACAATATATTAAAAATAATTGAGTAGTGCGGAGAGTTTCTCAATAAATTTGTGATCAACTTCACGTTGATGTAATAATGCTAGCTGTTGATTATTCGTCGACGATATTCTTTGCGAGTGAAGAGGAACTAGGAACCTTTAAAAATATTGAACAATATTTTTAATTAAATGTTCAGAGGTAACGCGGATTACTCGTTAATTCTTGTCCATCGTCGCAAGTTTCATCTTCACTGCTCTATAATAATAATTTCTCGGATTGATTAAAACTGCGTCGCTGGACCTCTGGCGATAACGCGATATCGCGAGTATTTCTCTGATCTAGGATGCTCGTGGTCGTTTTGGATCGCTGAGAATTTCGATCGGATCCGACACGGAGATGTCGAGACGCCAGAGTCGACTAGAGAGCAAAACGTTTTAAGAACATACATAGATCACTACGCGCACCGCGAGAGTTAATGTCAACGGATATTTCCGAAATGAAACTCGCAACAAACGGTGATTTGATTTTGATTGAATTGTGTGATCGGCGCTATCTACAAATGAAGGAGATTAGTATTGAAACAGTATCGTAGCTTCGTGAAACAACTGTACGTCGGTCGAACTGGGCGCCGTTTTGAACGAAATATTCAACGAAATGATTTTTAAACGCTTCAAGATGCTCGAATATAAGAAATCACGCGTAGATTGTCGTAATATTTTTTAATTCGTAATAAAGTTTTTTAAATATTTTGTTTAAACTTGAGATTTTTTTTTGAATACGTCAAAAATGAGCTAACGAATGTAGCAGAGTTAAATTACAGCTAATTTTGACACCCACGACGAAGAATTTTGCATCATGTACGATTGTGTGAGATTCTTATTAACGAGTTTACTAAATTCAAATGTCACTTCGAACCAATTCTATCGAGTAATTTATTCGACCAACTGCAACTTTGCCACTTGGAGCAATCTAAATCTCTTCAAAAAACGATCCGTATCACAACGAATCGACGCCCAGTTCCGTTCCAGATGTATAAAATGAAGCGTTCAGCGTTCTGGCGCTTCTCGCTATCACAGTCGCGACTCGACGCCGCGTTTAGGTCCCCCGATGGTTCCTGCGAACCGTACCATCGCCGCTAAGCTAAACTCAAGACTACCAAGAAGTAAAAGAACGTAGTAGAAAAAAAAAAGAAAAAAAAACTCGTCTAAGCTGTTCTCCACCGCAAATAAGTCATGAAACCTCGGTCATTAGAGTTGTTATCCATCCTCCCTCCTCGTTCGTCACTGAAACACCTTGCTCTCCGGCCGTCTCGCAAGAATAGAACAATGGTCGTCAATCATCGTCCACCACCACCATTCAGTCCCATCAAAATCGTCGGCGATCAGGATGCGTCAATACACCCTTGGATCTTAATGATCTCGACGTGTCATGTGGGAACGCTACAGCCATTTGTTTCGCACCACGCCGGAGAGCCTGCGTCCCCACATAAGGTTATATCATACGATCGTCCCCTGTATGTACTGAGGATCCTGCGTGCCGCCTTGGATCTGCGGCGACTGCGAGCCGAGCGGGCCCTGAAGATTCGGTGGATCGTACAGTCCGCCGAGAGATCCACCAAGGCCGGGATCCACGTTCACCCCCCCTAGAGAGGCGGTCAATTCTGGCATGGAGGGCAGGCCAACGTCCAGGATGCCCGTGTTGGTGGCGACGCCGGTTTGCGAGCCTTCCTCGGGCGGGGTCACTTCCAGACCGATGGATCCGTTCAACGCAATCTTGATCGGGTTGTGGTTCGACGGATGCGACAGCGCACCCAGGCCAATGTCCTCCAGGCTGCTTTTCCTTCTGCTGATCGTCAGCCCCTGTCTCAGCGAGTTGCTGCGCCTCAGTAGAATGTCGTCGACGACTCTCAGAGAGTTGGAACGCCCACGCAGAGTGCCAGCCACCGTTGGACTGTCCGGCAGAGACAGGGAATTCGATTTAGTGGTGCTGAGAGGTGGCGCCCTGGGCAGGCCGATGCCCGATCCTCGACGACTTCCCGTCCCAGTTCCCGGCAGGCCGGCCGAGGCCACCGCCGCGCTCATTTGGGACACCAGCTGGGCCGAGCAGAAGCTGATGTTGCTCTTTCGCCTCGAGTTGTGCCGCTCGAACGTCTTCTGCGCGGAGAACGGACTCGGCCGGACCAGGTACACGATGTCGCCCTCCTCGAGCTTCAGATCGCAGCTGGGATTGATGATCACGTAGGAGAGGCTGTTACGCTTCTCGGAGACGTCGTCGTAGTCGGCCACCGGCAGGTTCAACGACTCCATCCGGGAACGCACCAGGTTTGCGATCTCTGCCCTCTCGATCTGCTGGGCGTGGTTGTCTCGCGCTTCGTCGCCGAGGCTTACCGAGTACTGTTCCGAGAAAGAGAAAAAAAACCAGCGGATTTTAGTCGCCAAGTGCGTCAGAGGAGCGGTTGGTTCGTTTGAAACGGACGAGTGACACACTTTAGTTGGTGCTCTTTTCGGATAGACCGTTGATTGATAATTTTTATTTATGTACACAACCACGGAAATGGGAACAGTAGTTGAAATTTTTTTTTCTATTACAAAGATCATCGCACTTCGAATATTTTATACGTTTCCGCATTTTAAAAGTGTGTAAAAATCTTCTTAGAATCGAAGAACCGACAAACTTGCAGCAACAACGTTCATCAATCATCGTCTATCGAACGTCAAAAAAAAACGATCGAATCGTCAGAAAAAAAAAAAGAAACAACGATCGATCGAGAGTACAAAAATGTAGGCGGTGAGAACGAGCACGGAGTTCTCGAGCGTTCACAGGCCGGAAGCCACAGAGACCAGCGTTTGTCGCATGCGTTCTGCAACAAGCGTTCTTTCTTTCTCTTTTCTTTTTTTTCCGGACATCAGGCGAAAGGAGAACCAAGGAGCGACAAAGAGAGAAAAGTAGTGGTATTATGTGAACAGGATAGTAAATAGAAAGAGTAAATACAAACAAAGAATATATATATATATATATATAGAGAGAGAAAGAGAGAGAGAGAAAAAAGAGAGAGAGAGAGAGAGAGATGCGGCGCACAAAGATCATACAAAAAGTGAAAGTATATATATATATATGGCGTGAACAATATAAAACATATACAAGAAGAAGAAGAAGAAGAAGAAGTCGATCGAGACAGTAATAATGCGGCGACCAGGCAACGTCGACTCTGTACTCACGGCTGAGGCACCCTTGTCGCGGGTCGCGCAATTCGCAAGGCACGAAGCTGCCGCCGAATGACGCACCTTGTACGTCACGCCGACGCCGGCGTCGCTCTCCGCGTCTGAATCGCCCTGTCAAAACGATAAGCAATTCTACCCTTAGGTACTAATGATGGCCCACCGTTGCTGTCGACGATTTCGCACGCACACGCCGCTGCTCGACCGTGGTCTTTGCCATTTCGTATCGTCTTTTTTCTTTTAGCACAATTACTTTATGTACAGTATGTACATGATCGGTAGCTACTGCGTTTCTATTATCGCGTATATCGAGTATATCATACGAAGAGCTCAAAAAGCCAGTCAACGCTGACAAATTCTTCTTATATTGTACTGATACACAGTTATGTTCTAGATAGGTCTTTATTTAATTTTCCAGACATCGACGTTCCAATAGTGAACGTTAGGGGCTTTGAATGCCAATTGTCCGTTTTGTTTGCCTGTTTTGATATTGTAAATAAGAGAGAAAGCAATTTACCATCTGCTGATATCATTTAACATTATAAAATATGTTTAAGAATGGAGAACAATTCCAGTATACACCCTGCTTTGCATGTCCAGCGAGAAAGATTTGGAAACAATAAGTGTTTTTATAATGAAAAAAATCAATATTCCATTTTATCTGTAATCTGTGTCATTGAATATGTAGTATTCGTAAACAAATCTTCAAGAAAATTTGTTAACATTTACTTGGAAAAACTTATCAAAAATACAGTTTTTTTAAATATATCGTTTAAACAAAAGATTTTCTTATAAAATAGTATACACCGTTAAATTCGGTAACATTTCCGATAAGAAAAACTTTATGAAAACTACTTTCGTCCCAAATTTCATCGATATGTTCCCTCAAGTACAAACATTCTTTCGCGAGTCAATGAAAATAGTTTGGTTATAATATTATAATATCACGTGACGAAGACTAAACTGGAGATTTTGAGGATGAAAGGATGTTTGCATAGCGCAAATTGCTCTTAACGGAGAACAATTTACAGTGATTGGTTTTTGAGCTCTCGATATGTACGTTTTTTTATATTTTTAGCTTCCTCCGTAGAAAGTATTGCACAGGATGCACGTAACGAGCGATGGACTCAAGCACGTGCCAACGGGAATTTGAATCGATCGGATTTGAATTCTTTGTAAGTGTTTCAAGAGACAGAACTAGATTCAAAGATAGATAAATAATTTGAAGCGAACGTAAGTTTGAAAATGTTTATTTTCAGGAAAAGTGAAGAAAGTAATTCCAAGTAGTATAGGTTCGAAATTCTACGAGCATTCTTTTACAATTTAATTATTACTCGCAAGGGTTTCTATTCGACTATCGTAGGAATTTGCAGAAATTGTAGAGTTAATTATTCCGAGGCTCAAAACTAATAATTTTTGAAGAAACTGTGAAATGGAGCACAGAATTTGATCCCATCGCTACTACTTGTAACGAAATCAAGAAATATCGAACAACAGTTAATCCGAAGTTGTGAAAGTTGACGTTTCGTTATTTAAAGATTAGATATTGAGAACGAAACTTCGATTTAGATTAGATCAGTATCAAATTACTACAAACTGTAGATTTTTGACCAAATTAATCACGTATTCCGCAATGTTTCAAAGTTGCGAAAACATTAAAGAAAAGCTAATATCAAGCGTCAGAGAATCAAGTTACTTTACTTATTTCGTGATTACGACACTTTTCACGTAACATCCTGTACCTGCAACGTAATTTATAAATAAATTGAAAATTTTCGCACTAAACATCTCATTGTCAAACTTCGAGAAAAATAATAAATAATTTGATCGTTACAGGATAATATGTATCTCGTATAACGTTTATTCTTCTCTTCTTAAATGCTCATATGTATATAAAAATGTACATTCCAACAATATTGCCAATTGCTGCAAGATTGCTACATGAACTTACATTAAACAATCACAATATATTAATCTGTATACTATACTATATATAACTAAGATCTAGTAGCAAATTGAACCTTTAGAAGAAAATCGTACATAAAAATGATCATTCGAAACCAATGACCAATCGTCATTTTAAATAAATATTATATCGTGAATCACCATGTACTCACAAAAGAAAATATACTAAAAATTAATTTTATCAATGCAACGGAAGAAGCATTTCGATTTACACTAACAATAATAATAATAATGATAATAATAATAATAATAATAATAATGTGTATATATATATATTATATAATATATATATATATATATATATATATATGATATTTCTAACACGATGCAGGCTCAAAGAAACGAACACGATCAGGATCGAAGGACGTGCTACGAGCATCGTTTCAACAAGATGCAAGAGCCCTAGCGCTTCTTTGTTTCTCACTGAAAGGGATGAAAATGTTTCTAAGAGAAACGCTGCACGAGCTGACACCGGGATAGATACAGAGCAGAAGATAGAGCGGGAGTACAACCATGCGCTACTCACAGCCGCCATTCAAAAAAAGTTGTTTCCTGCCCTTATGAATATATATATATATGGTACACGAACCAATCAACTTATGATCAGAGTGTTCGCTAAACGAGAATGAGCGACAGTTTCTTCTTTGTTTCTTTTTTCTTTTTTTTCTTTTTTACTCACGTGAGACGTGTCCGAGACGGTGGTGTCCTGCGTTCTGTAAATACCGATAGGAATTTCGCAGGTGGTGGAACACAGTTTTTGATACAATCTGCCGTACGTTCTGATCCACATGTCGTCCTTCGTGATTCTCATCTGCAATCAAGCGGACGACGAGGGCTTAATCTCAAGGCCAGAGTTTTTCTTTCTCTTTCGCTTTTTGCGGGAAATTAAAATGCATTAGGTAATTAGAAGTGGGGATGTAATTAGACCAACTTGGAGCATGCGACTAATTATAGAGGCTAACTAATTAAAGTTAATTGGAAGCAGAATTATCGCGAAATGCGTGTGAGGTAATTGCTTAGGTTCGATCGATATAACCATCAATCAATGGGGAAAGGTCTTTATTTTTCTAATAATTCTAATAACTTGTAATTATTATCTTCTTCTTTTTCCTATGAAAAAATGAACAGTACACGCGAGTAGAAATTGTTCAATTAATCTTTGTTCCCCAATTATTAAACTGCAACCGCATAGATTTTCATTTTATTTCCTCTTTACAGAAAATACGTCTCACTGTGAAATTCAAACGTGTGCAAATATTTTTGTGATCGACTCAGATATTTTCGAATTTTTTACCGATGTTAAGAATCCAGATCCTGGCGCTTGGTCCACACCCAGCAGCAGTCTCACGAACGTTATCATGTAATCTTTCACGAACGCTTGATAAAGAAGCGTGTCGAGCATGGAGGCACTGAAGACACTGCCAGCCGCGAAAGGCAATCGAAACATGTAAGATATGTGCGAGCCTCTCTCCTTTTCTCTCTGTTGAAACAATTAGAAATCAAATTGTCCAAATTACACTTAAAGATTTCGTGATACTTGAGAAATTATTTCACCTAAAGTCGAACATTATTTCAGAAATTTTGCTACAACAACTGTTGCAAAAATTCACTTAATCATCCTACAAGTGAAATATTTTTTTCAATAGAAAAATATTTTCTGGCTATTTCTATTTTCTTTTCTCGTGTCAAAGGCTCAAGTGCGATTCAAGCGAAATTGTTCAGTTATTTTGTGATAATTATTTTAACTGCTGCAAACGTATCAAGTCACACGGTATTGTCGTCATTTCCTCCAAATGCTGTTAGAAGAAGGTTTCAAAGTTGATTGCTTTTCTAGTAAAAAAGCGCAACATGTGTGTTAGAGCGATAAAATTTTCTTTGTACGTACCATGAGATAACAAAGTAAAGGTCAAGTATACGCGTTTATGAACTGCGGAGGTCACGTTGCGCGAGACGGTCCAAGACAAGCGATTTTACGCATTATTGGAAATTTAGTTTATTAGGCGAAACTCGAATATAAATTTTCACTTTGATACGCAACGTTCCGCTTCATTCGATTGTATTTCAATTATTTCCCTTTTCATACGACGTACAGACGAGCATAAATTACCGTTCGATTTCATAATTAGCGGATTAATCGTTATCGAAAGATCCATGTGATGTTAATTATTTATTTCGCCGAACTTTATAAAAACAACGGGAAGCAGTACCTTTTCCATCTTGCTGAGATGAAGAGCGTACTTGTCGTGTGCCCTGAATTGCATGAAGCGCATATTGCTCGATTGCGAGAGCTCCGTTATGCTTTTTATGCTAGGAAAGAACCTGCAAGTTCATAAAATGTTACGCGGATTCAACAGCAGAGAGATAAAATCAAAATGAAAATAAAGTGTAGATAAAATTATCAATTCGACAAAATTGTTCCCCCATATCTTCCAATATTTCTATTTTTACGAATATCATTTCTACGAGATACTGTGGTATACTAGTTGTAGTATACCATACCACAGTTATAGCATAGTGGTATGCTAGTATTTATTAATTAATATCTATATATATTAATTAACTATTATATTATATACTTATACATCTATTAAAATTCAACATCTGTCACTTTATTTGTAATTTACTTGCGAAAGAGTTCCCAAACACTTACTTGAACATTGTCTGAACCGCGACAATGGTGTTGCAGTCGGCCAGCGTGTCTTCCTCCGCGGAATTGCTAAGTTCCTTATTTACGACCACGACATTTTCCGCCAGAGTGATACCGGCGCGGAGGAGATCGTCCAAACAATCGATGGTTCCTCGCATCCAGTACACCAAAGGAAAGTAAGATACCGCGTCGAGGAACGCAATTTCCGGCGGCCGTTCCAACAGAAGAATGATGGGGTTCAACGAAGTTTTCGATCTAACAGAGACCATCGATTATTTATCTTAACTTTTCATTCTTTCACTTGACTTGTCACTTTGATGACAATAGTACAAAGAAAGGAAAGTTTATTACTAAAAAAAAATGTCCCGCAAATAAATTTTTATCCTCGCTGTTTAAACGAATTTTAAGTTTGTTTTTAAACTCAGCTTTCAGTGACACTGAAACTGAAGTGTCTTTAAAGTCGATTGTTTAAACTATTTAGAATTCAAATTGTTTTTCCACAGTACCTAAAATGAGCCCTCAGGGGAATTATGAAATTATAGATCCCATTGCTGGCGTAATCAGCTGCTAAAATTATAGTCTTATTCTGCCAATTGTACTCTTTGGCATTTCTGTAGCTACAGTGTTGGCACACCTGACAATCAAGGACAACGTTTCCAATTATAATTCAGCAATTACATGCAATTCGTTAGTATTCATTTTGCAAATACTCACCTGCGCGAGCTGAAGACAACAGAGCGGTTTCTTCTCCTTCAGCAGATAACACAACGTTGGCGATACCCCAATGAAGGGTGAAACAGGTGGAAATCCTTTAACGATCCTACAACGAATATCGATATTCGATTAAATTGTTGTATAATTCATACACTACCAGCGTGCATCATTGCGTCTGATTCTGTAAGCAGGTGTGAGCCTTCGAATGCATGAAAGAACATTTTATATCGTTTGCGCTCGAAATCTTTCAGTCACGTTGAAGTGAATAATGCTTGCTCTTTGATACTTATGATCCAATACTTAAGATACTTACATAATGTATATCACGAGAAATATAAAATGTTTAACAATGCAATTTAATATTTTGACGATACAATTGTTAAGCAACAAACGACTAATCAATGTGTAACTCAACGAGAATATTTAATGTTTCTTTCAATAACAGTTGAACCATTCTCGGTAGAAATTATGCGAAAAGGAACACAGGGAACGTATTTTTATACCAGTCGTAGATTTCAAATGCAAAATGCGTTGCGTTCATTATACTGATGCAGTGACAAACAGTGACGTACTGTTCACGTGTACAAGGTGACAAGCATGTGCGAGTATGTTGCGTATAATTTTTGAACAAAGTAAGAACAATCGTTGAGAGTGCTGAGATAGTTTCTGAAAGTTCATTCCCAAAGAAAAAGAAAACCAACTCATTCGTTTTCTTAAGTATTAAATTATTTCAATCGACATTTACTCGCAAACAAGATTTCGCATGCACAATTTTTCATCACTCTGCTATCTTTTGTCACGTTCGTTTCACGTAAAAATCGATTTATTTTTGAATAAAATACACAGATAAATCAAAAAATTTGCAGATTAAAATTTTATTTCGAATTATGAATAATAATAAATTGCAGATAAATGTTATTATATTCAACTGTCGTCTGTCTTTCCAGATTTGAACGAATAAATCATTGTACGAAATAAATTTATAAAATTCCAAATATATCGACTAAAAATAAATTAACGGTATTATCGCTAAGAAAAAAAAAAAAGAAATTCTCAAAATAAATAAATCAATCGTGTTGAAATAGTCACGTGAAAATAAATGTCTTGATATATCTAAAACTAAAATTTGAAGAACGATTTGCATCATTTTCGTATTTTCAATCTCTATTTGGATTTACAGTGTAGTAGGGTCCTTTTAATAACATTTATGCTTTCACTGCAACTAAAGTGATAAATGAACGTAGGAATTATGAATATGGAAAGAAATGCTTAAGCACAGAGTACCGCGATTGTTGCACATCGAGGAATGTAAATAAATTTTCGAAATAAATTTTAATTCAAATGAGAGATACGCTTGATATTTTCGTGTTGCTTGTTTCTATAAGAATAACATTCATTCTGGCCGATGCCGTTCTTCTTTCGTTTCTGATAACTTTTTTTCTCTTTCTTCAATTTCACCACGTTTTGCGACAATTTTACACGTCGTAAAAAAGATTTCCCTCGACACGTTTGCGCGAAAATGTTTTGACAGAAAATTCCTGTATTTCGGAGAAACTCGGGTCAACTTTTTCAAAAATATTCATGTTGGTAGACAATTTTTCCTTTTAATGCAAAAGTTTTGTTGGAAGGTTTTTATATTTTAAAGAAATTACAAAAAGATATTTTTTTTTAAATATACATTTCACGTGTTACGATTCCGTCAGAAAATTCTTCCAAAAAGAATAAATATTCGATCTTTATTTGCAGAAAACATTTACGTCGAGAAAGGTCGTCATTCTTTTTATACATCTCATAAAAAAAGATTTTCGCCGAAAAATTCTCGCACTTCAAAAAAATCGAAAACCTCTATTTGTTTCATAATTTTCTTCGAGCACATTTTACAAAAGGTTTTGTCGGAAAATTAACTGTAACGAGAGTAAATACATTTGTTCCATGTAAAGAGAATAAATATGATCACTGAAAGTGATTTTAGCGAGAATAACCCAGAAAATTGGGTGCAACGCTGATGCAACGAAAATTAGCGATTGGTTGATTTGAGTCACGTGATTCGTGAGGGAGCGTGGGGTAGATCTCGAGTAGGAGTGGCGTTGTCTGCTACCGAGCGATCGCGCCTGTAATTTGTTTCCTATCGATTCAAATGTTTGCGTGTCAATAAAATTTTATGGCAAAAAGATCGTCTTCGTTTCCTAGTCAGTATTACTGGGATACGAGTCGTGCAGTTTTTTCATTTCCATGTTCGTAAAAATTTTCATTCAAAGAAAATTCTTGCATCTCGAAGAGGTCTTCTCCTTTCTGCAAACAATTATTCTTTCTTCCCGACAACGTCTACGTCGTAAGACAACTCGTGTAATCAAATTCTGCCGGAAATTTTGCTGTGTAATTTCTGCGAATTTCGAAGAAACCCGTCCGTGGCGGCGCGAATCATAGTTACGCAAGGGAACAAATTTACTGGCTTGCTGCGCGAATACCTAGAAAATACCGATCAATCCGACGGGAGATGGAAAGTTCACCTTCGTTTTCGCAACTTTGCTCGCCTCCGCGTGTTTCGTATCGGGACGACTTCAATTTCGGAAGCTCCGAGCCAGAACGGAGTTAAGCAACGAGAATTTTCAATCTGCGATGCAGATGATTAAACTCCGCTCGAGATCAGTTAATAAATTCCGAGGCACGGCGTATCTACTCGTACCAACTTCCTTCGCGTCCCTTTTCTTCGCGCGTGCCTCGCGATCGCGCTGGAAACGTGTGCACGCTGCGGAAAATCAATCTCTCGCGAGAGCACGAACCAATTCTTTCCCTCTGTATATCGTCAGTCTGACTTTAACTCGAACAGATATTTAATACAATGTCGTGGAAGTATGTTTTGTCCATTGTCTGGCAGGCAACGAGCGTGGGAACGTTCGGAATTCAATGATAGAGAGACTTTGAAAAACGAAGGTTTGTTTCAGATTTGTTGTTAAATTTTGCGCGATTCCTAATTGCAAGAATTTTTTCCACACTATCGAACGGAATGATTTCAAATCGACAACATCCAACTTCTAATTTCCAATCTAAATTTTCTAATTATCCGTTTACGAGAAGTAAAGTAAACGTAAACTAAAGACTTCAGATTTCTACTTTAATTTTAACTTAATTATTCTTCTCCTCCTAAGTTTATAAATAAATTCTAGGAGCTTTCTTCCTAAATCTAAATTTTGTCCACCAAATTCCCAATTCCAAACTCGAGAGTAATATTCGAAACTTGTCTGTTGCCTCCGATCGTCGAATGAACTTCCAACCAACCTCGATCGATCGTCGTCTTGCAACTAGAAACTTGAAGAAACTTGACGAAAAGTTCCGAAATCTAAAAAGTCTAAAGTTCCAAGACTCGTCTGTTGTCTTCAATCGTCGTCTTGCAATTAGAAAAGAGAGACTCGCCCAATTTTCATTGGATTCCACGAAGTTCTCGTTCTAAACGTTCCCCGGCAGCGTTACGACAAGCGAGAGGATGACGATTTAGTGGACGATGATTTACGAAGACGAAAAGCGTAAAAACGTGAGACTCACCCTTTGAAACTGCTGGAACAAAGGTCGTGCGTGAAGACGGCAGTGCATAAAGACGATGCAGGAGGGAAGACATCGAAAACATCCATGGAGGACATATAGGGTGTCAGGCAGGACAGCATCGAGCAGCGATTCAATACCATCGACGGTCGATTAGTGTGGCACAGGCATCGAGAGAGACATTCAGACAGGACAGACCGACCATCAACGTAAACTTGCATTTAATTGTATTTCAGGAGTGGTGAATGACAGGCCCCAGGCGTGACACTGACCTCTTCGCGAAGCTTTTCGAAGCTTTTACCCTTTTTTTTTCTCTCGTTCAAACGATATTTCTTTCTCTTCTTTTTTTCTTTCCCTTTTCTCTCTCTCTCTCTCTCTTTCTCTTTCGCTCTCTCGCCCCTGTTCGTCTCTTGTCACCGCGCGTGACAAGTCCGGATTTTTCAAATCGCCCGACGTTACTCGTTTCGAGATGGAAATTTCGTCGTCGGTTCGGTGAAAAAAAAAAAAAAAAAAAAGGACTTTCCGATTCGAGCGCCGTTTCGAATTTCGTTGCTTTTGCGCTTTCGCGTTTCCGAAAGCTTTTTGCCTCGCGAACGGACGTGACGAGCGGCAAATACACTGAACGCGCGAAGAGAAAATTTTTTTTTTTTGGAAACGAAGATCAGAGAGGAAGAATGCGAATTGTCGGAACTCGTCTCAGGGAAATGAACATGTTTTTCACAGAAGATTTTGGGAAGGAAATATATATAGTACACGTCGATTGTCACGAGACTGCACGTGACGTTATAAAATTTTTCCGCCTAAATTGCAAACTTAACGTCGAAATTGGAAAATCGATAGAAATATACTCGTCGTGTTCTTCCCTTGCAATCTTCAAATATAATTCAAAACCACGAAATCACGTGAGAAAGGATTTGGCGAGGTACGGTCACGTTACGGTCGAACAGGCGATCGCAGGAGGTAACATCTAGGGGTGCAGAAACAATATGAGCGTGGTGCGTAGTTTCTGCAGCGTAGCTGCGGAACGTAATTCTCTTTTTCATAGACAGAGATAAGATAGTACAGATCATCGTTTATTTGATTAACTCTTAGCTGCAGATCTTGTGAGAGACGTTTAACTTTTAGATCTCCAACTCTGATTGATTCTAACGTTTGAAGATGTCTCTAGTTGTGAAAATGAAGCGAACAAAAGTGAAATATATTAATTCAATCGCGTACGTTGCTAAAGAAAATTATTAATAGGATGTTGTATTTATTGTATTATACTTATAGTGTGTCAATTTACATTGCGACTAAGTACTCTGACAGACAACTGTCACATTGTCGATGATACATGGTAGACACCTAATTTTGTTAAAAGTTAAACTCGATTCACAAAATCTCCAAAATGAACGTTCCATTCGACTGCACGATCTTACAGAATATTCTTCATACATTCCCAAGAAAATACTGGCAATTTCCTGACGCTCTATATCTAACACTAAACAGTGATCTAAAATAATTTAAACGATGCAAAATCTAATAACCAGTATAATATCCTAATATCGAGAGAGATATCATGTACAATATTCAGAATAATAAAAACAATGACAAACAAGATACATTCATCCGATATATATATATATATATATAGAATTAAATATGTAAAATATACATATATATATGCGTAAAAAAAATTTATACACAAAATACGTCCGATGCACAAGAGACTGTGCCATGCAAGTGCACGAGACAGTGCAAGATCGTTTCGCTCGTAAAGGATTTCACGATCGTGCTTCAGTACATGTAATAGATTAAAACGAAGAAAAAAAAGAAAAAGAAAAATAGATCGATGAAAGAGAGGAAACCAGCTTTCTCGTCTATCGAGTAAATATATCTATAGATTTTATGTGGCCAGCGCTAATCTTCGGTCGTCAGTTTCCTCGCGTTTGTATTTGGGAACTCTGTACCTTCGATCCTCGTGATCTTCGACGTAAGAAGGATGAAATTAACGGCGATCGAGAGTCGATTATACTCACGCTATTTTCTCGCTGGGCGATCTCCAAGGGACGTCGTCGTCCATTTCGTCCTCGGACTCGTCACCTTCGTGATCTAATGACTCCTGGCCGGGAAGGTGCAACGTTGAGCTAGTTAACATGTCCGGGACTGGCAAAATACTTGGTCTTCTGCTTCCTGCAGAACGATTTCAGGCAACTTTCGTTGGAATTTGTGGAGTTTTAAGATCGCAAAATCGATGTACGTATTTATATCGGAACGTTTGTACCGCGAAATAGAACACTCCACGAGTAGAAAAGCGAAATAAGAAATTACTTTACTAATTTATTGATATTTAAATTCATTGGAGCAACGGCAACTTTAACGTTTTAATAAGTCTGAATTTATTATCGTTCTATATTATCACTGAAAGTGATTTTAGCAGGGACAACCCAGAAAATCGGGCCTCTTCAGGCGCAACGCTATTAATGCAACGAAAATTAGCGATTGGTTGATTTGAGTCACGATTCGCGAGGGGGCGTGGCGTAGACCTCGAGTGGGAATGGCGTTGTCTGGTACTGAGCGATCGCGCCTGTAATTTGTTTTCTATCGATTCGAATGTTTGCACATCGATAAAATTTTAAAATGGCAAAAAAGTCGTCTTCGTTTCCTAGTCGAAACAGTTGCTTCTGGGCCTTTCAGTGAGACGAACCGTACTGAGGTACAAGTTTTTTTCTTTACACCTTTTATACGAAGGGAACAAACGTTGAAAAATTCCTCTTTTGTATCCACAACGGTTGACTTGTACTACTTGTACATTTCCGCGCTCGTACTCTTCCCCACGTGAATTCATTCGTGCTAATTTAAATCTAGGAAAGAATATCGAATCGAATTATCAACTTACCTCTTCTTTGTGTAAGAATTTCGGGACTGAGCAGATTGGGGTTCGGATCTAGGGATCTCGGAACGTCTAAATGATTTCCGGTTATCGGTGTCTGCGGCGTAGATCCCCCGTCTTTCAGACATTGTCGCGAGTCGCCGAATCCCCCAGGATCTAGATAGGTTGCTATAAAATTAGAGATCTGTTACTAAAAATCATTTACAGCTGCCTCCTGAAAGTATGAAGAAAGTTCATAATTATAGTAGAAACGTAGAAATGTAGTAGGAATTTCATCACGACTAGTAAAAAAAGGAGAGACTGATAGAAAGCTTTCATTCCTTAAAACATCTCGCGAAGAGGTACTAGTTTGAATTAAAGAATTTTCTACGCTACACAGTTTCAATATTTTACACATTTTCTCTTTTATAGTATTTTTTTCTTCTCAATATGTACGTTACGAATGTACGTTACGATTTAACAAAAACTGAAAAGTTGAAAAGTGAATTGAATTTTATATCTTTAGTCAACAATTTGGCGATTATAACGCAAAGTGAGAGTTGTTATCTTCTAAATCTTTCGATCGCAAGCTAAGCTGTGGCCCTTCCCTCTTGCTTAAAACACCGAATTCGCTTAACGAATGTACTCTGCACAAAGCAAAGTAGTGTAAAGCTTTTTAATTGAAAAGTAAAAAGAAAAAATATAGGAGATCATTCGTTCGTATTTTAATCGCACTGAACTTTATTGTTCCTCAATACTAAATTTATCGTTCGATCTTGATATCCACCGCAGTTTGGGATAAACGAGTTACGTAAAACGTGTCAGTGTCGTTAACTAGAATCAAATTAGTATACTCGAAGCAAAAGGCCCTTATACATAAATTCCAGTTTTGGACATGCGTATCTTACTATTATGTAGTAACATGCACCTAATCTAAATCACGGAGGGGAAAGAACATTTACATAATGCAAAAACGTTGCATCGAGTTACAAAGCCATGCTCCCAAGCTCGGATGTATATTTGTTCTCTTTATTAACTGTATAATTTAAAAAAGATCAGTAGACAAGCAAACTGAATGAAAAATCAAAACTGAATAAATCTAAATGAACAGGTTTAATAAATAAACGGAACGTAATTTAGTAATCAATGCGATAAAACATAGTTGCCTCTAATTTCGCACGTAGGTTTCGATCTATCGCATGCAAATTGGTTGCGCTACTACCAGGAATTCGTTGATTAATGGAAGAGTTTAGCACCAATTAAATCAACACATTGAACTCTTATGCAGTATAAACTCATAGCATTTGCGGTTAACACATTATTCATTTAGCACGTATATGTTCAATCTTACATTAGCGTACATACGTCGTTCGATCTGTCGAAACTTTTATCGACACATATTTTCACGAATGACACAAAGATCGTAATCAGTATTACCGGTTGTTCTAACTACGCAAGTACAAAAGACTGGGGTCTCTCTTTCTCCAAAAAATAATACCAACTGTAAAACACACTTGAGGAGTGCACATATATTTTATCGACGAAAAGTTTGAAAGTATCACATCAATCATATCATAGTTTGATGATGAGATTGTTAGTTAAATTTGGAAACTAATAATTTTTCGAAGCTTCTTACTGTGGTAATTTCACGATTAATTTTCATTCTGTAAATATTCTTTTATCATCCAGAGTTTATTCTTTCTGTAATAGATTTTTTTTTTTTGAGTACATCTATTTTCCTTCTCAAATAAACAGAGACAGTGAAAAAGAAAATTAAAATCCACTGTATCACTCCTCGTTATTTCGATTTTAAAATCCAGACAGTTGCCATTTGTCACTGGCACTTTCTTTTTTTACCCATTCTCTAACTTAACTTTCAAACCGAGGATGACGAATTAATTCGTCGCTGGAAATTACGCTTGCGTTATCGTCAACAGTTAACTTCCCCGACTTTGTACTTTCAAACTTTCTTCCGACAGCCTACGCCGAAAAATCTCAAAATTTGCCAATCAAAATTGCCCACCGATGTATTATTAAAAAAAAAAGAAGAAGAGAAAGAAGAAAAGAAAAAAAAATGGAGGTACAGCCATACAGTCGTATCGCCAAAAATTAGAGGAAACAGTCGAAAGGAATAACAATCGACAGAGATATGTATATGTATATATATATATATATATGGGGAACCAATATGAAAAGAGAGAGAGAGAGAGAGAGAGCGAAGAATAAAGAAAAGAAGATAAGGGCAAGCGCATGCGACACTCACGGTGGACATCGGATGCGAGTATGTTGTGGTGTTCGAGTGGTGTAGGCGTGCTAGGGAGGACCTGCAAAATAACCTGTGGGGCCCTGTGTGCCTGTGTACCGTGTTGTACGTTCTGTCCACGGGGCCCCGTGCAGGTCGTCTCCTGCCTGCAGCAAGCTGTTTCGTTCAGCGCATTGTTACAACTGTTGGAATACGGACGGTGCTCGTTGGCACCGGGCTTGTTTGCAGTACCGTTCCCATCACCACCGGCGATCGTGCAGCTGGTCGAGATGGTAGTGGTGGTCGTCGTGGTGCCAGCCATCGTGCCGGAGTTGATCGTGGTGGTGGTGGTGTTGGTGGTGGTGTTGTTGCTGGTCGAGCTGCTGTTACCGGTGCCGTCGGTCTTCGTCTCGACCACCACCTGCGTGCCCTCCGCGCCGGTACCCGTTTGGTTGTTCGCCACCACGAACGCCGAGTTCTCCTCCTTCGTGATGCTCATGTAGTAACAGGTGTCCGTCTTCTTCATTATATGACGCGGACCTTTCGTTCGTCGCAAGCGGAATTAGGAAATTTCTTTTTTTCTTTTCTTTTCTGATAGTTTGACAGAATTTTAAACAGCAACAAGATTCTTGTTGACGTTCGAAAAAATTTAGATTCCTTTAGATACTTGATTCTCATTGTCGTCGTTCAATGAATAAATTTGGTAGCTTGTTCGCGAAAGTATTCGAAGATTGGAGCAAATTACCAGGATTCAAAAGAATGGTGTCTTCGTAAAATTCCGGAAGCTCCGCCGGTCGAACCGCGACTAACGCCACCCCGTATTTACGATGACTGTGGAAGGACGCGTAAGTGAAGGATTTGCCCTCGTACTCGCCGAAAAACCGAGAATCGCCGAGGATAATGTGATAAATCTCGTTCCCGGAACATTTGCCGTACAGCCTGTGCCACTCTTCCGGCGACTGCTGTCCCTCTCTGAAGAAACGGGAACAAACATTTTCATTCAATACCAAACTTCATTAACACGCCCACTGCCACTGTTCCGGTTAAAAATATTTCCGTACGATGAATAACAAGCTGAACAGTGTCGATTTTAAACGATACAAACTGGACAAACACGATTTTTCGTCAATCGTAATTATAATTACTCCCTTGACTGTGGATAATCACGACGTTTAATTGGAAAAAATTTGTAATTACAGTTATCCACGGTCAACGTTTCTTTTTTCGGTGGGAAAATTCGTTTTTATACTCACTGTCCCCTGGAAGTGTGCAGCAGAAGAGTAACCAAGGTCGATGCACCAGGGCACGTGCAGTTATTCGCCAAAAGGGCGTATTTGAACTCGTCTTCGCACACCACGTGCTCCGCGAACTTCACGTGAAGTTTATTCTCCGGACGGAAGATTTGTACGTACTGAGGAACGTTTGGTGCAAAATCCTTCACCGCCCACGACCTGTTTGCCAAGTGTTACAACATCAGTGTCGAAACGCTCTTACTCTCAGTTCGCAGGCAAAGTTGTGACTGTGTCTGACATTACAGGTATCACTCTGTCTTACACCATGGATTATGGATTTTTAACTGAACTTAAAGAGAAAGCGAGAAACACGATATTTGTCAGAATATTTTCTGGCGAAGAAAGAACAATTTCTTTAATCTACAGTTCCACATTGGTGGAAAGGAAGGAAATTTTAAGTTAATACCAGACTTGGTAAATTTTATACTGGACATTTTTTTTTTTTTTCATCAACATTGTAAAAAATTTATCGACCTTTCTCGCAAATTTTTATTCATCTTGAAATGCCTCTTTTCTTTCGCTCCACAATTCTTATCGCGAGAATTCAATTTTTCAAGCGAGACTAACCTGAGTATCGTGTGTTCGTCAGCGGCGGTTTTGTCAGCGTAATTCCTTGCGGCAAGAACGAAGCAGGCCTCAGCCTCGTTCATTCTCGCCCTGGTAAGATCGCTATCTTTCAGGCAGGATCCTTGAATATAAATCACCCTCTGCGCCCAAATGGGCACCTGTAGAATCATCCTCATCGTGGTATCCAGCTCCATCGGCGATAATAACACAACGTAGTAGTCCTAATTACAGTGAAATTCTGTCAAACTTCTGTCGAGAATATACTGAAAAAGTTATTACGCGTCTTACGGTTGCCAAGGCCTCGACCGAAATTACAATTTGCGCGATAAAGTTTGCGAAAACCTCTACGATACCAGTGGTTGGACTCGTCAAACTTTCGGGTAAGAACATACCGGGAACTCCGACTTTCATAATTACGCGCGTCAACTAAACTTTCTTTTTATTGAAGAAATAACAAAAGCTAATTGCAGCTCTCGTTAACTTCCGTTAAGAGTACATTAAAAATTTCGCGTCTTGTGATTGCGCTCGAGGCGTCGAGATCTCGATTTTGATTCGAATTGCGAATGATCAAAGTCGAATTTCTGGCGTCGTGGATAACCGGATACGTCAAACTTGAAATTTCAATGAAACAATATGACACTGTGAAGATGAAATTAATCGTAAATCGTCGGGTAATGAAATACGAAAATTTCATTTGCAACAAAGCGACGAGTTACAATCGACGAATCGACGTCAGAGTTGAATTTGCGATGTTGAGGAGAGCAGGACAGAAGAAATTGGAGAAGAAAATTGAATTGCACGGCGGCGAGTAAATTGCGCGATCGAATTTCTCACCTGTAGAAGGGGATGGGCGTAAAATTCATTTAGAAAATCCATAATGGTGTCGGCTTGCAGTGTTGTGCTGCACACCACCACGTGTTTCTCGCTCTGCGCTCTGTGCGAGGAGTACGAGCCACCTAACTTTTGTCTCTCCATCCACGTGAAAGCCAGCTGCTCGAACTGCCGGAGAAATTTCGAAATGTCACTGTCCACTTATCGCGTATTTCTTTACTTTCTCAAATGAAACCTCGAAGATAAATTAACCGATTACAGTGAGATGATCCAAGTTGACAATTCTCGTCAAATACAATATTATATTACAATTATATTATTCTACATTATTTAATGTAATATTATAATTGTATAATTACTAAATGTTATGTATTTAATAATTACGTTGTACATTTTTTTACATAGTTTATTCGTGACGAAATAATGGCACTTCTTTGGAAAATTTTTTGTATTGTTGTAATAATGTTATACATAAATATATAAACTACTTTGCGCGCGATGTATCACATTGTGAAAATTATCAATTTTCATCGTTGACGATTCAAATGAAACGCGTGGGAACATCGAGATCGCGAGAAATATCAAAACCCTTTGAACACCAAAATTCTAATAAAGCAAACAAGTGCATTCCGATTCGTCGTGTTCCGAGGGCTACTTTCGTCGGAATATATTCGCGTATCACGTGCAATCGACAGAGCTGACGGATGAATCGCACAGTTATCGCTGTCACAGCAATCTGCGCCACTAACCGGCGGCGTGGCAGCCTTTGACATCCGACATCATTGTCATTAGTCAATGATTTCGGTCAACAAGTTGGATAACGTATTCGGACTAGGATCCGTTGCTAAAGCGTCTAATTGAAACCGAACGTTAATTAGATTACACGCGACACACTGGAATTTTACGAATCCTCTCGACAAGGAGCTGACAATGACCTTTGTGACGATGTTCACTCATACGCGGTGTGGATTAGTTACGGCGTTAAAAGTTAATTTACGGTGCGAGTACTAGCTCTGCAGACGTCGTTTCACTTGCAATTACATTCACAGCTGCAGCTTTGCACGATCGCGAGAGCTGTGTTAACAGTCAGTAGGTTTTAGTTCACTCAATCGTTAATTAACGTGACGATTGATGACGACGAGTGAGCGTGAACGGCTACTTTGGCTTGGTTGTTAAAATATTGCTGGAGGATTTATTAAAATTTTGATAACTGTTAAATTGAAAATTATTCAATATATCTGGGAATAGATGACACTCGTAACGTTTGAATAAATTTTGAAAAAAATTATATATTATTGATAACACGATAAATAAAAGAACGAAAATATATATATATATATATATAGGTAGAGTTGCATTTTGAATTTTTAAGCGAGCAGCGTAGAAATAAAATTCTGAAATTAGGCAGTTTTAACATGTAATAAATGGAACGCGATAAAAGTCACGGAAAGGTTGTATCAAGTCTCGCGACATTAGGTTCGCGATGCCCCCATGCAGAATATTTCGGTGGCCATTAAGTTTTCCTTTCATTTAATTCAACTTCCTGGCCATTAAGCGTCCCGAATATAAAAGCGTCCCCCGTTATTATCCGCCTTTTCCGTCAGATAGTGATCAAGGGAAGATCGATAGAACTTTTACGACCGTCAGGGAACGCACGTGTCGCTTCTGTCGTAACGTTAAAAGGGGAAATAAAATTTTACGCGAACTGGCAACTCTTGCGACGATAAATATCAGAAGAGGGAATTGCAGGAAGCAACGGCCGAATATTTCCTGCTTTTGTGAAATTCCCTACAGAGGAAGAGAACTATCGGCGCGACAGTTACATGGTAATGTTAACACGAAAAGAACAAGAAAGTGAAAAAGAATTGATTTATCACGTACAAGAATCATCAAATTTACTTGATTCATATCAACAGTTCTAAAGAAGTGTATCCCACCGACATGTACCTAGTTCGAAAGGTATCTTTAATCTTTAAATTAGTTGAACATAATAATTCGTCGTTATTGTATTTTCTAATTATAAAATCTACAACTTTGCTTTGTGAGTTCCTAGCTCTTACCTTTGTATTCCGTTTGTTAATTCTTCCATTTTGACTGTTCTTACTTACTTTAATTTCTGATAAAGTTCTATACGCTCTGCATATCACGAATCGTGTAAAACTTTTTTAATTTAATTTGAATCAATTAAAAACTTTAAATCATACTCTCCACGCAACTATTGCAGACGGTTTCTATCGAATCTTTCGATTAATCGTCCTCCCTTTGGTAACATGCATAGAAGTATCCAAAATTGCGTTCTGAGCTTAACAGACTAATAGATCACTTTTTCAGTCGCAGTTGACGAACAAACAAACGAGAGAAATCGGAGTATGTTTAATTGATTAAACCGTGAAACATAACGCGTACCTGGGTAGGTAGAACTATGAGAGCTACGCAGATCATGATGACCATGTAAAGCTGCGAGGGCCAAATGTCAGGTACAAAGTCCCCGTAGCCGACCGTAGAAAACGTGACTACAACGTAGTACGTGCTTTGAAACAGATTCAAATGCCTGTGCCCCGCTCTCTGGAAGTGTTGGATCCCACAAACGCTGAAACAGACAAATCGGAAAGTGTTTCTTCGCGTATCGCCAGATTACAGTTCACCGCGCCGTCTCGCAGCCGAAGCGAAATTTATACTTTTTGAAAATATTATTCAATTTCGATAGAAAATTGTTTCGGATGCCAAGCATTATACCTTGTAACACTACAATGTAATATTAATTTTGGACTTTCAAATTTCAAATTTCATAAAAATTCACAATCTCGTTGAAAATTTATGTTCCACATTTTCGAGGACCGTGGACTTTTGTATTTTTGGAAATATTATTTGGAAAAAAGAAGGGAAAAAATGGGATTTTTGATAGAAAATTGTTTCGGATGCCAAGCATTATATACTTTCAATGTAACGTTAATCCTTTCGTGTGCAATTTTGCCCTGTAAATGCATAAAAATTCACGGTGGAAATCGTACAAGTAGTCGTATCTCTCGAAGATCAAGGGACGTTATTGATTATGTATTCTTTCATCTCGGAGGATGAGGAGAATCGCCCGACAAGAGCAAATCGTACCAAGCGAAGAACATTTATTTTTATAAGCGATTATGCACGCGACCTCGCCCTCATATCTGAATCGAGTTCATATTTTTGCAGATTGTCCTGTTTCCCTTTCTTCTCGGAATTGCAGATATTTTTACAAAGTGTCTCAAGTTAGAATAAATTCGTTATTGATACGCGAAGCAAATGCCTTTAAATGATTGAGAATGTTAAAAACAATAAAAAATCTTCACGATAGGTCACAAACAAGTTTATAAACAAAAGAGTAGAGCGGAAGAGTGGAAAATCTTGATATAATACAATTTAACGATTTCATTCGAAAAATTATCTTTAGCATAAAATTAGACCCAAGTTGATCCTTTAATAGAGTACATATATTTTTTTTTTTAATTATACTGAGAAAATTATATATACTGTTTCAGAAAATTAATCAGTCGAGGGAATTTTGGAAAATTAGTTGATCGATTTATTTGTATTTTCTCTCTGTCTTTTTGTCATCGATTCAAAAAAAGAATTCCAAGAATTATGCAATTCAGAGAAACCGAATTGTTTGCGTAACGTTACGAAAATTATTTAACGAGTTAATCGGACTTCAAAATTCAAAAAGATTCAACAGACTCAGGAAATACAGTTCATCGATTTGTCCTTCGAGCAACTTTGCTTACTTATCGAAATTCAAACGAAATGCAATCACGCCACCTGCGTGTGTCACGATATCGTACACACATTTGGATCCGCGACTCGGCGTTTCTGTTTGAATTCGGTTGCTTATATAGACGGGCCAGTCGAAATAAATAAATAAATAAAAAAAAAAAAAAAGAAAAAAGAGTAAAATAAAGAAGCGCCGAATGGCGAGAGGAAAGTAACGATATTGCTTTTTTAATTGGACGGCTTTCGTTACACGTTCGGATGCATTGATCACAAAATATTCAAGCTCTTCTTCCACTTTCTCTCTCTGACTTGTTTCAAAAAGGAAAAAAAGAAAAAAAACACGTATCATTTCTCGTAAAATCGTTTGCACGCTTGTTACGATTCTCGCGGAATCGATATCACCGGTCACACTTCGCGTTGATCGAGATAATACCACAGACTGTGACAATATGACAATATGTCATGGTTACGATTTTATTTATCGGCAGATGATCAATAGTGATCTGACAAACGTTTCTACTAATTATAAACTGTATATTTATTCGTTTATGTGTTGTAAACTGTATAATCAATAAATAAAGAAATTAACTTACTAAAGAGTAAATAAAATAAAAAAGTTGGAGATCAAAGTATGCGTACAGCTGAAATTTACAATTAGAAATACAGTGCAATAAAACACGGTATGAATCAATAAAAAATAATCTTTATCAAATAATAGAGGTGTATATAACAAAAATTTCATTTAATATATTGACATATTTTTATATATTTAATTTACTACAGTGACAAAGGCAATTAATTTATTTGTATACATTTATTACTGCGAACGTTTGTATATAATTTAGCGATACAAAAAATATCCTTTTTATTGTATTTCCGCGTTCGAATTATACAAATAATTTTTGAAAATCTCAAAGTTCAGAAATTTAATCTCAAATAGTTTTCCTGTCGTTACGATTACGCGGTGTGATGAATATCTCTCGTCCAAAAAAAAAGAAACTTGGTACACGCGTTCAAGAGAAATGAAGAGTACCAGAAGTTTTATCACGTTTCATCTTTTTGCCACCGAGTCCCGCGATTTATCGAGGTCCGATACTCCGATAAATTAATTCGATGAACTTCGACAAACAAAAATTTTGACGAATCTGTGCGTCTGCGAATGCCGGTCAAGGCGTTGCGTGTAATTTTATTTATTATCCAGAGGAACAGGAATTGACAGGTCGCATATCTCGACGATTTACCGTTATTGCAGTTTTGATTCCGGCCGAGGGAAAATTGCCGCTTGATTCAATTTCGCGCGAGCGACGCGACGGAAATTTGTAGCTAGTTGATTTGACTGTTAAATAAATATGCGTTGAATTCGTCGTCGATACGGTTGAACTGGTTGTTCAATTGCTGAACGGATTTAATTAACATATTTTTTTTTCTTTTTTTTTCCGTTTCGCGATATTGATTGATTTTAACTTTAGAAAGATTGGAATGCAAACGTGGATAATATCGAAATTTATCTCAACGGTAAAAATTTCTACCGCGCGAACGAATAATTCTTTTGATGTTTCGTTTGTCCGATTTTTACGATTATTGCGCTCTTTACTTTTTTATATCGGCGATGATTTGTAAAGTTTAGCTGCAAAGTGTTGGGAAGATCAAATCGTAAAATTCGAGCGTAGTAGCGATTTAAGAAAGAAAGCTTCCAGAGGATTAAGGCAACGGTATGTCTCTCCATTCGATTAAACGATTTTCTTGACTTACAGGCGGAGGATTCGCAAAGAAATAACATCGACGGCTCGTCGATAATCAGTAACTGGCTCGAATTTGAAATTCCAATTAACAGACACGGCATTAACATTTTTCCATCGCGTCGCGAGACAGTTTCCCGAAGTAATTTATCCTTGCTCCTCGCTTCCGCCGCTGCGAAAAGTTTCAACGCCATCGATTGCAAACCGGCGATTTTATTTGCGTTTTATTCGCGTTCTTACGTATTCGCGCCATTAACGCAAAAGCGCTATCAATTGCCGAGGAACGCAAGAAATTCTCTCCCCCGCGAGGGGAGAGAAAACTTTCCTCTCTGCCAAACTTCACTTTTATTCGTTCATTTAACAAATGAAACGCAGGAGGTAACGTTGTTTCAAGTATAAAAAAATCTTCCGATACCTCAATCTAAAAGGAATTTCATCCAAGCAACGCTAAAAATTCGTAGCTTCTAATTTTTCAACCGATCGAACGAAACACAGGTCGCTCGTCTCTCGCTCGCAGGTTGAAAACTTCGTTGCGGGACAGGTGTAGCCAGTTTCAAGAACACGCCGACACGCGAACCCCCGCCGCATTATCAATATTGATTGCGGGGAAGGGTTCCTTTCAACCCCGAGAACACAGATTACGTACACAGCCAGGGCCTGTTTCCTGCGAGTAACTCCACAAGTAGTCGCTTTAACGAAGCGTGCCGGCGACTATACATCTTGCAAACGCGACAAGCCCATTCGTAAGGCGAACGTCGAGCGAGAATAGATAACCGCCAGCAATAACTGGACCAGATGATAATAAATTTCGCGCGAGAAGCGTCGAACAAGAGTTCTCGCGACGAATTGAACTCGCGACTGCTTGTGCTTCCGCGTGATATTGGTCGTGCGTTGGTACACTTTTGTAGCATTACTGGTTATCGCGAGCGTCTTGTCTGCAGATTTTTGTGGATCATTGGAGTCTTCAATAATTTTCGAGTGAATTACAAAATTATCGGATCGATTGACACCCCGTTGACGTCTGTTTTATTTTATTAATTAATTTCATACAGAAATTCATCAGTCACGGAGACGAAGTTAACTCCTTAAAAAATTAAATTATCCTAATTATCCTAAAGAATTAATTTGTCGACTCGTCGTTCAACTCGAATAAGTTTGAGAAATTCAACAGTAGACGTTGACAGCCAGCGATAAAGTATCAACGAACTTCTAACAGAACAGAAATTCACTCTGAAACTACCAATTAATTCAGAAATCACCCGCCTGAGGAATTAATTGACAAACAGAAATCCATTGATCCCGAACAAAAAGATCAATTCGCCAACTGGTAATTCTTTAAATTAAACAAATTTTTTTATTTTATGTTTGAAAACATTTCAACACGTCCAAAGGTCGTTAGATTTCCAAATATCTGCACGGCCTTTTCACAACACTCTGGCGCAATCTCGATGCGGAAACGTAGCTGCTTTCAGTCGAAACGTAGCTGTTTGTCCGCGTGAGTGTTGTTGCGTCCCGAAAGTATTTCGTTAGCGGAACGAGCGAACCGTGACAACACGTACACACGTATGCACGTGTGCCTCTTACCTCGTTGCCCCGTTTGAAACACGACTTCCGAATAATGCCGTGATCGGCCAGCAGATAGGGGACAAGCCGCGGCGGCAAGGGCGAGCTTACAAGTACGCCGTTCTAGAATTACACCGTAAATAATGAATCAGGACGATCGATGACGATACCAATCCATCTGCACGAGCCGCCACGATTACTTATTAACGTCTGTCCCACATTGCGATCTGGGTCAATCAGGCAAGTTTCATCCTTTCGCGACTCGAGCGTAATCCTCGCGACCGAGGATGTCGCACGATACGCACGCCCTTATCAATAATCGAACACCGAATCAACGATTTGGCAAGATTGGCAATTTTTCCCTTCATTTTGCATGCATAGAACGGGTGGAGGACTTTTTTTCTCGCGAGTGTAATCCCTCTTATCAACAATCATCGCGAAAACAATGACTTGAGAAAATGATTTTGGTTTCTAAAAAATTGAAAACTCTTTTCTGCTATTTCTTTTCTTTTTTTTTTTACACGCGTGGAATGCTAGAGGGTTCTTTTCAGAGTTAAAGTAATACTTGCGAGGATGTCACTTGACACATGTACAGCGACTCTTATTAATAATCGAACACAGTCACAGTTGGAGAAATCATTCTCATCTTTTCTGCTGTGTTTTTTATGTATTTTTTTTGAAAATTCAAGTAATTAACGAGTATTAAGTTACGAGTAATCGAAAGTGAAATTTTTGTTTTGTCTTTTAAGAGACGTGTTTCACAAAGCATCCAATAGAGTCGAAACTATTCGTTCTTCTGCATGAATGAAATGAAAGATAAAATTGTTCTTATTTTTTTTTTTTTTAAACACAGCAGAGTTGAGATTAGCACATTACGAATAAACAATCAATATAATTACTATGAATGCCATAGATGTTATAAGACGTTCATCGTTGCTACTAATAGAAGATCTCGCAGTAGTAAAGAGTTAAATTGATCATCCCACGACTTTGCTTTATCAATGAGTCAATTCACGATACTATTAACGTTAATACTTGATAACGTTCGATATGTAACATCGATATTATGAATTATATTATGAATATTAGCGTCTTCTTCGAAGCAATACTCCGAGTTATATTCAAATAATAAAACAAACTTAGGTTAGGTTAGGTTAGGTTTTTTCTATTATTCTTTTACTTCCCATTTTTATTAAAGCCTTTCAACAAAGCTTCAAGCTACGTTTACATAATGTAATAGTCCTTTTGTTATTACGTATTCACGGAACATGTTAAGGAGAAGCTTCGTATAATTCATTTAACAAACATACTATATGTTCTCAATAAATCGGTACAACTCCGGTTTATTTATTTTACTTGCATGCAAAAACCAAGTCTATTTTAATTATTGCATCCATAGATCGATATTAGATTCGTCCCTCTCTTCAAAGTTCTGCTTCAAACAGTATTGAGGGTGCCGAGATAATCGCGACGTTCTGAATAGCTGTTCAGAACGTCATCCCCCTGGCTGTTTGACTTTCCGTTTATCTCGTGAAATATAGAGTTCGGGTAACATGAATGCAGGAAATTTTACATAATTGTCAGGTGTGTTACTGCACCGCGTACGACTTGACGTCATTTGCGTGAATACACTGACGTCAACCTAACTTTTCGTAATTCGGACAGAAGTTAACAATGCGCACGCGAGAAGAATGAAACGATGGTCGTTTGTCCAGCGCGATATCCTGCGTTGGTGTATTATCGTAGCTCGTGATCGATCGCGACTCGTAACTTACGAGCAAACGAGTGTAGAATTTTTTTTTATAAATTCATATTGTTTTCTTCTTAAATGTAACTTAAGAAACGAAGCATCGAGGAAAAATAGAAAATTGTTCTACTGTAAGTCACGAAATTGAAGGATCGCTGAATTTTGGCCAAAAAACTGTCGATGTTTGGACGTATTTGGCTATGAAAAAACATCGCACGACAGTCTGCTCAGGCTCATTTTCAGGTGACTCTTTTCCGCGAGAGACCAAAGTTGCTGTTTTTCTTCTCAAATTTTATAAGTTCAACGTGTCTACGGAGTTTAAGAGGAAGCTTTCAGTTTTTCAAATTCATAAGGTTATAGAATCTGGACGGAAGCCATCACAAAATTGAATTTCATCGAAAAGAATTACAAATGAAATCTGTTGATACAACTTTGGTCTTTAGTGGGTTGATTATTCAAGTTTTCGAATTCTATTTAACTCCAAGTTGCAAGACTTGGACACTCACGCGACATCCGTCACGTGTTTTCCATGAGAACATCGCCTCTTTGATAAAGTTGACTTCAAGGATGTTACAAGGACGCGAAGTATTCAATGAGCAGCAATGGAGCGAATCAATTCTTTGTCCATTGTGAAATATGCTGTGTAATTGGCTGGAAACTTGAAAGCGAAGAATTATAGAAATTTCGTTTTATTTTATTACCGCTGTGGATTTTTATGCATTTTAAAATTTCTACAAACTAAAATTGTAGGATCTAAATAAGCAATTTGTCTTATCTATTTTATATTATAATATTATTGTTATATATTATAACGAATATTTTATATACATATTACGTGTTTTTGCATCTTTAGAAAAAGCGATCTAATAATTATGTTTCATCTTGTGTTTTATTGCGTTAATTTTACGTTATACTATCACGTTAGTACTAAGTAGTACGTATCGGCGTAGTCGTAAGTAGTATCAGTGGCCGTCGATTAAAGTCGGCGACTTTATATCGAAAAGGTCAAGCATCATCGAGTATGAACGTTGTGTAACAAAAATTGCTTTTGAGAGCTATTGGCTATTGTAGTTGAAAATTTGTAGTTGAACTTTCACGTAATAAATGTCAAATACACCTCACCAGGTATCGCTTAATCTAAATTATTTTGATCGGCTTTGTTCTCAATTTTAGTATTATCGATTAATTCTTTTTACGTACGTATGTCCGTGCATGTCTGAGGCCATCGTTAACTTTCACTTCATAGTTTCTAATTTTATTTCCTCCAGAGGCAATCCAATTCTTTTTTGAATAAAAAATCAGAGTTTATTTAAAAATAAAATATTTTTACACGCGCGAGAATATTCGTTGCAGAACATTCTGTATAAAAATCCCGTAAAAATACTTGAATCCGAATATTTCTACGTAATCCACGCACCTTAAAAAAAAAATATATATATATATATATATATAAATTTCCATTTTAAAAAATGCTATGAAAATGCACGAAAGAAATAAAACTGTAGAAAAACAGATTTTCCGTCGTTCGTTATTTTCTCTAATCTAATGTCAAGTCTCTGCGAGATATCGATTACGAATTCGCTGTATAAAGAACCTGTGAATCGAGGGAATTACCCTAGAGTCACTATTGTAACACTGTGCGGGAAATCCGAGAAATTCGTAAATGGGAACGTCTGTTCTGATTGGCAAAGTTTCCTCGTTACTTGGATAATGTAATATGACTTGTATGCGAGCTACACAACACGCGCGTTTGGATAAACTTGAATAATAGTTGAGAATAGAAACGGCCAAGGAACTGCAAGAATGACTTTTCGGAGAAATCAGTTTCAGATACACCTTGAAGAAGCGAACAGCAACGCTCGTGACAACGTTTATCATGCAAACAGTTTGCTGTACGCAGCTGTACACTTCGAAACAATTGATACTAATATTAATACTTATAGGGTGGTATGAAGTATATATATATATATTTTTTTTTTATCAGAAGCACTTTTTATTACGCAAATATCGTATTTCAGTTCACGAAATGAATTTTTAATTTTATCATTGAAAGTGGGTAATCCAGAAAATGGGGCTTCTTCAGGTGCAACGCTGATGCAACGAAAATTAGCGATTGGTTGATTTGGGTCACGTGATTCGTGAGGGGGCGTGAGGTAGATACTTCGAGTAGGAGTGGCGTTGTCTAGGACTGATCGCGCCTGTAATTTGTTTTCTGTCGATTCAAATGTTTGCGCGTCAATAAAATTTTATGGCAAAAAGGTCAAAACAGTTGCTTCTGAGTCTTTTAGCGAGACGAATCGCACAAGTGGAGTACAAGTCGTGCAGTTTTTTAATCGCTTCGACTTGAAAATCTTTATCACGTTGACATTTGACGAGCGACAAACGTGAGGATAGCTGTTTAAAATGATTCAGAGGTTCACTCACCTAGTAAAGACAAGGCACAGTAACGTAGCACTAAGGATCATCAGTTGCTGACTTAAAGCTGATTGGGATTTTTGCATGGCCCTGTGTAGATCGTTCTGCAACTCATGACGATAACGAAATGAAAATTATTTAAGAACAATTTTACGATTAAGCAGCCAATGTCAGTTACTTACAAACATGTTTTCCAATGAGTGTTTCGCCAGCCAGCAGTTTAGGAACACCGGGATGAACAGGTTTCGCATTGGCGGATAAAGCAGCTAAAAATACAAACAAAAATTTTCAATCATTGATCGTAACATCGATCGATCTACGACGCTAATAAACGAGTCTACAATTTATCGTACATATTTCTGATTTGGCAGTAAAACAAAAGGATTCGTGTACGATTTCGAGAGATGACGGCGTGTTAAATCGATCGAATAATTGCCATACGATTCGATTATACAGTTGACAACAGAAATTGCATTCCGTCGAACACGGACGTTTGCAAACGCAATTATAAACGAACGTACGAAGAACAATGACTTCCCTCATTGTTCTCGCTTCTCTCTCGTCAAAGGCTGCGACGTCCATGTGCAAGAACAAACATGAAACTAGTTAACATCCGTCACTGTTCCGCCGTTGGTGCAAACTGCACACTCCCATACGACGTTTTCTTTGAGAAAGGCAGAAGCAAAATTCAAGGCGAATCTGTGCTTTATAAATAAAGGACGATTGAATCTCTGGAGTAAAGAAACAATTTGAGAAGTCCCGAGTTACGAGCGCACAAATAAATAACAAATCGCGAAATTTAACGAAAGCGACGAGCTTCGTGTTTAGACGATTGAATTGAAATGACGATGTTTGAATATATCGTCAGTTACAAAGTTCGTCATTGGCTATTATCACCGCCAAGTCGTAATTAGTTAGTAGTTTACAGGCCGCCAGTTAAATAAACTGTAATCGTGAACGGCCATTAACGCGGGGCAGTAAAGAAGTTCTTACCGCGGAGTGTTTAAAAATAAAACTTACAAAACTCGTTAGAAAGCTATAAGCCACGATCATAAGTCACGAATGGCCTGTCATACGATGTAAATGCTGACCTGAAAAATGAACGTTCGAAACTGCACTTATTCCGCACTTTAATCTTTACATTATTTTTACGTTATTCTATTGTTATCCAGAATGCATTGCCAGTGAAAGTAGAACGTACGATTAAATCACGAGTAATTTTCGTCCGCTGTGCGCGAAAGATTTAAAAAAGAAGAAAACGTTACACGACACACAAATTTATTCAAAATTAGCCTGTGATTTTTTAAATATTCGTCGACCACACGAATTTCATCGACAGAAACACACCAATGGTGTATTGTTGAATACTTTTACGAAATATATATTGTATCGACAATGCCAACCAGTTGAGCTAAATTCTTTCCTAGTCGATAAAATCGATCTTGCTTTCTTGCATTCTGAAAAAATTTGGCAATTTACATTTTCCACGGCAGAAATTTCTAACTTCAATGGCGCGGAAAAATCAGCTACGAAATTCGTAGTTACTTCGAGGTTGAATGATCGCGAGAAAGCGAATACGTTGTTGACCCACTGGCATTCAGTTGTGTCTTTGACACGCACAGCTCTGTATGACGTACCCAGAGACATCGTTTTATTCCAAGACTATAACCGTTAGAAAATGTATGTCAGTCTTACGGCTATAGATCGATCGATCGATAATTTCTTAAAACCGGATTTATTTGCGTGATTCGACGGGGCAAATATTTTACGAGTGATTATACAGTTACACTTGGGACTCGATCGGTCTCACCACCGAGGTGACGCAAAACTAACGAGTCCAGGCCAATTAAATCGCACAGCACGATCCTCTGATGTTGTTAAACTCTGTTCGCGTTCGAATCGGGGTTAGTCCCAATAGGACGCAGATCGCGTCTAATTTATCGTACACGCCGAAGAAACTCTACTAAGCTCCTTAAATTGATATTGAAGAATTTCATCGAGCGGTTAGGTATTTTCACTTGGTCGAAGATCATGATCCGGTTTTTAGTGGATCACCGGACATTTATATAAATTGATATGCAGAGACTAAGATCTAGGAAAAGTGTCGTTGCATCTGTCAAATATTATAACGAGAATTATTATAGTTATAAGATATGGTTGTCAATCTATTTGTCTCAGAGTAGAAATTTGTTAAGTGTCAGATCATTCTTTCTAGGCTTTTGGAATTAATAAAAGCAACGCTATACTTCTTTTGGTTTAATATTCAGTATTTAATTATTTGAATACATTCAATGTTCTTCCATATAATTTTGGAATTAAAAATATGTCTGTCCGTTTCTGGAAATGTACTATGTACCGTTCAAAAAATTTATATCTTTGAATTTATCAGGTTACTTTCTCCTTCAACTATTTCAAACACCTGTGTATTATGCAATTGTTTCAATCGTTTAGTTTTATTTTCAATTGTCAGCTCGAAATAATGAGAAATAAGTCGGAAACGTAGAAAAAAAAATGAGCTTGACCAATTCTAGAAAACAGAAAAGAATAATTAACGGGCGATGATTCTACGTGCAAAAATCAATCAATTTGGAGGCTCGTTTTCGAAGGAACAGAAACTTTGAACATTTCGTTAAAAGTTGCTCGATCTTCCGACGAAAAGATGCGTCGAATGAAAAAATTTTCCTCCTTGTCCTGTGGTATCGGAACACCCTGTATATCCGTGCGCACATCGACACTGTGTGTCCAGTCGAGTCGATGCAAAGCAACAAGTTCTTTACTCTTTCGCTATGATAGCTCGTTAACACAACCAAGGCCGATCGGTCGTGGCTTGGAGTTCGACCAAACGGAACTCAATTAGAATTTCCTGATATTGCGTGTCGAAGGAACGTAAAACCCGTAGATTTTTATCGTTTCTTTCCTCGCTGGTAATCAAGAGGGGATCACGATATCGCGGTTATGACGATATCGTTCGTTTTATTGCCGGAAATCTGTTCGTTTTAGTTGCCGAGCCCGGAGATTTTTCTCTCCCTTGCCCTTATCAAACCGTGACTTAATAAATCATTTTCTGGCTTTATGTACTTCCGTGCCAACGCCTGGAAAATATATCTGGTAAATTGTTTAGTCACGCGGTACTCTCTTCATTCACCCGTGAAACATTGAAACACAATTTCCCCTGTTGTTAAACCTGTTTCCCCTGTCTCTTCTTTATATTTCTTGTTGAGAAATTGTTGAATACGTCGGACGTTTCTCGACACGTCTCATCGAATTACGTCTCGCGTTTATATCTTATTATCACTGAAAGTGATTTTAGCTCTTCAGGTGCAACGCTAATGCAACGAAAATTAGCGATTGGTTGATCTGGGTCACGTGATTCATAAGTCACTTTTCTTAGTCAGAACAGTTGTTTCTGGGCCTTTCAGTGAGACAAATCGTGCAATTTTTGAATTTATTCTTATATTTGCAATTGCATTTTCTACGTATATATTATTCGTTAAATAGAATCGAGGACAACATAATAGCAACGGTATTACTCGTGTCAAGTGAAAATTCTCGTCATAAACACCGCAATCTCGCCAACAAATAAGACACCTAATTAAACACATAGTCGAATACCTGATTAGATTAATATTTAGTTAATCCGAAATGCTTGCAGCAAAATGTAAAATCTAAATATCCAAATATCTAACATGCGTGAAAAGAAAAATGCAACTGCAACTAAACTAAACTGTTGCTAAATTAAAAAGGAAGAAGAATTCTTAAAAAAGTATTATTTAAAAGTAACTCAATAACTCACCGTGATGGTGAATGGAATGGTGTTGACCAGCTCCAGGATGAAGTGAAATGAGAGAAGCTGCTGCCAGACGTTTCCCTGTGAACATGACGAAGACAGCTCAAAAAACCCAGCGACAATTTTTAGAAAAATACGTAGGTGCGGTGGAAACGTTCCGCGAGCAAACATCAAACAACTCCTAGCCGGTTGGCCGTTCTGCACTTTCTGTCCAGCGTTCATCCGAGCGATCGGGAACGTGACAATGATACCGAAAATGTTATTTTAAATCAACAGGTGGCCCGGTTAATTACCGAAAACCAATTTAATATTCAGCACGGACTCGCGTAGGTAAATATTAATTAATTTGCGTCGTACGAACGTCAGTAATTGCGTGATTTCATTTGGCGAAATTATTCCGAATGCAGAGTTTCGATGCGGATTTACGCGTAATTCGTAAATCGGTGGACGAACGTTGATTCGGGCACGAGCGAGAAGGAAATTCTTTCAGCGATTAAATTGATTATCGGGATTGTCGGAATTGATTTTTTCATTTTACTCGAGGCACACAATAATATCGAATATCTGTGTTATTCTCTTGTTCTTCTTCTTTCCCGATTGTTTGCGAGTAGTAAATAAATTTCTGAAAAACAATTGTATATATTTCGATTTTTCAATTTGCGCTCTTATCGTTCGTTCGTTGTTATTCCATCTTTTATTTTATTTCTTCTTATTTTTTTCTCCTAAATGTCTAGGTAAGGTAGGTAGGTGCGTGTAACTATATATGAGTAATAAAATTTCTCAAAAATGCGTATTTAAATTACTTCAGTACATCACTTGTAATATAGTATCCTCCGTTTTATTTTATCATCTGTTTCGTTAAACCTCGCGTCGAAATTTTCCAAGCCACCGCGTACACGCGGATCGAATCGGTTAATTAAGCGCTCGACATTCAACGCGAAAGCGTTCTGACGGCGTGTATAATTGAAACAAACGGCAAGTTCGTTTAGACGCGAAATCTATAAATCACTGTGGCACATCTCCGCGTACATACATCTTTTAACGTGACCTGTCAACGTATATCTCCTCGTACGTTACGCTAAGAACACTAATTTGCAAGACCGCATATCCTCTAGCTGTTCCAGGCCATACGGTGCTCGATTCGACCAGAAACAGATCAAGGTTTGCAGTTACGCGATTTTGAAAAGAACAAAACTCGAGAAAATTTCCAAACAATAACGACATTTTATTACATCGATGAACGACTGACGGATGTCGTCGAAAATTTTGCTCTTTACACGGTCCTTTCTCGATAAAGTAATTTATTTAGACTCGGTTAATGCGGTAATTCGTCGAGCTTGATCTTCAAAAGTCGTCGTTTCAATTCTAACCTAATTCTAACTTTCTAATTAAATTCTAATTGAATTAAATTTTACTCAGTTCTAATTAAATCAAATTTTTCTCAATTCTAATTAAATTAAGAATTGAATGAAATAATTGAACAAAGACTTCGTTATTCAAGATTTCAATAAAATGATTGAAAGCTGTTCCGCGATAAACGTGGCGTTATTTAAAGAAATAACCGTTGGTATCTTTCCTGCAACTCAATCATAACAGAGCAATCAAATTCGCAGTGTGTTATGAAATTTATCGCTTTGCGCTTTGCAGCCGTAAAACTCCAAATTGAAACAATTTAATACAAGGTACGATTCGCCGGAGACTTTATGCTCGTTGTAACGCGATGGAAATGCCCGTGTAAACGAAGGGGAATTTTACGCAAACGTAAATGCGGGGGTATCGATCTACGTAAAATGTGCAAACACCTCTACCACGTTGCAGGGTGAATACGCATACCGATTTCGTCGAGTTTATCAAATTGCGAATCAATCAACGCGAAGAATATATTTCTTTTTTTTTTTTTTGTATATTTTTGTATTTTCTCTTAATCTGTTTAAAAATAAAAAAATAGAAAATGAATGCAACGAAGTGAATCAGTTGGTAGAAAAATAAATGAAGATATATATTTTACTAAATATTTTTTGAAAAGTAATCTATATTTCTAATATAATTTTATAATTATTTCAACTGGATACCGAGATTAAGAAATTTCACAAACCGAAATCAAGAATATCTCAAGCTCAAAATGAAACGTTTCGTTACATTCACAAGTGCAATCTTTCCTTTTTGTCTTTTCACTTTGTATTTCTTTCAGAAATTAGAGAAAACGTGTTTGTTAAGAACATTTTCAACGAAACTTTTCTTCCAATGAATCATATAATTTGCCCAAGCTTTGCCCAATGCGCGTGACAAAAATTCGAGCCACCGGACAGTTTGATAAAAAGGACCCGGAACGAAAAGTGTGCGCTGGCACGAATGTGAATGGTAGATTAGTCGGCGGTAAAGCGTGACATAGTTTTTTTTCCGGCGACTTCTATTAGGGAAAGGAGGCTGGATTTTCTGTTAATTTGTCACGAACGAAGGACTGAAGAGTGATACAGTGGCTCGCGAAAGTATTCGAATGCTTATCTACAAATACGAAGAAAAGAAGAAAAAATAGAATTCAAACAGAGATTAAAATTAAAAATTTTGTCGTAAGAATATTTTATATATTTTTCTACATTTTGTGCAATTTACGTTAAAAAAAAAAAAAAAAGAATGGAATTTAAGTAGAGATTAAAATTGAAAACTTTGTTATAAAAATATTTTATGTACTTTTGTACATTTTACGTGGTCTACGTTTTCCTGCGTCATCAAATTTTACATAGGTGTTACAAATGCAGAAAAATTCACAGTTTACTTGGCATGCATTTATATCGTGTTGTATAAAATACTTTCAAATTTCTGAAATTACCGAACACGTATGGGAATGCATTCATTTCGAAACACGTGCATTTTGACATATTTGCTCAATATGTAATTGTAATATGTCGTCCCCTTTAGCCGTTTCATAAATTTAACCAATTATTTCGTTACTGATCACAATATCTGTACGATACACTAGTATAAACTAAACACTCGAAAGATTAAAATAAAATAAAAGTTTTGAAAATAAAAGTTTGCAAGTCGAGAAGCATCTATAATGTAATCCACGTTATTATAGAGTAAAATACGAATCACGCGAACTTTTTGCAAGAACAAGTGTCATTAACGCACAATTTTACATCAGAAATAAAATTTTAAACTGAGCTGAACATTTCTCAGCTGCTGGTGTAAGTTCTTCTTCTGCTAGGTCAGCGAACGAATATTTTTGTGAGCTACGTAGAAAAGGAAAGAAAAGAAAGAAATTCCTCGACGCCATCGATACCGCGATCGAACAGAAAGTTCTCTGATAATTTCTTCTCCAAAGATACCGCGGCGATATTTCTCATGTGGTTAAAATATATTTTCTCCAACTTACGGTAGCTTTTGCTACCCGCGCGAAGCAGGGATCAAAGAAACAATCAAGAACGATGGGCTCCGTATATCTTTGAGATTTGTGAGAAAGCAGCAATTTTATCGCGATAGACGTCTCTCTTGACGTCGCCTACCAGGCGATATTACGTTTGAAGGAGGTTGAAAACACGATCTCCTCGAGACGAGGTTTGCGCAACAACGGTACCATCCTTTATGGATTATGGCTTTCTACGTGTCGTGATCTAACGACTGATAACTTGCGGCTTGAAAATCGGGACATGATGCAATTAGTGGTTTCATTAGCGTGTGCAAATTGGGATTGTGTGGTTTGCGTTTCTCCGTATATTCTATATTATTATTATTATTATATATATATATGTATATATTATTATATTATTCTATATGACATATGTGTGTCTTAATTCATCAAACAAATAAAATAATTAAAAGTAGACATAATTTTTGGATGGACTGTTTCTACTGTTTCTACCTTCAAGACTGAAATTATTAAAATTTTCGAATCTGTAGAAGCAGACCGAAAAGGAAATTTCGATTCCTCACAATAATTGTAGAATTCTACTGAGACCACAACGAAAGGTTGGTGTAGATATTACATAACCTCAATCAATTTCAAGCGTCGGTGCAGTCAAAGAAGATCTAAATATAATTGCGAAGAAGATATTCGGTTGCGTCTGTGAAAGAACCAGCCAATTAAACGAGAGTAAAAATTTCCAACGTAGGTAACAACTAGGGAGGTGATAAATGAAAAATTCACTCGCGAACTCGGTTAAGTGGAGGATATAAGTATGTACAAGGGACACGCACGTACAAGTAAACGCTCACGATTCGAAAATAACAGTAACTTCTACTGGCAATTGACTCGCCTTCGAGGCGAAGTTAGAAAGAAATTAGAACCGAGCCTTGAGAGTGTCTGAATCAACCGTTTCCTCGGCAGCTCATCGGAGCTTTAAAAAAAAAATCTGGCAGCGGTGCTGCTGTTCCACACGATAACGAGATCAACCTTTCCTGCAGGATCTCGCAATTATTAATATCCCCGGAGATTTGCGAACGCAATTTTCACTGCGAAAGGAAAAGAAGAGAAAGAAAAAAATACGACGTTCAGCATACGACGAAGGGAGTGCCTTTTAAAGGATGCTTCCCTCAACCATAAATTTCATCCCACTAAACGTTGTCGCGGAAAAGGAGCGCTCTTCTCGGAAATTTCTGTCGAGGGATTCTTGGATCTTTTTCCTTTTTTTTTTTTTTTTTCTGCGTAAATCGCGTTGCACATTTGTCGAGAATCGTTCGAGAATGGTTGTCGGGATTTTTCACGAAATAAAATTTGTTTGTTCGGATTGTGATATGGTTTTCTTTTAAGTATCGAGCGTGTCTTTGTTTAATAACAGCGAGTGAGTAACACACAATGAGTGGGAAATATCAAGGAACTGGGACAATTTTTAATTGCTAATTTCGTGAGAAATGTTAATTTTAATTGACATTTATAGTAATTGTTAAGATTTCAACTGCAACGTTGCTTGGAATAATAAACTTTACTAAACTTTACTTCGTCTATTAGAGTATTGTAATAAATATTTTGTTTTGGATTGGTGTGGACTTTGTCACACCTTCAGATTTGTCGTAAATACACGAAAAGCCAGTCTGCTAATTGATAAGTAACAGTGAAAGAAAAATGAGAATAAAATTAAATATTCCCACATCCATTCGTAAAGGTAACAACGTTTTATCCAGTAGATGATCCAAGACTCTCAGAGGAAATGGGGACGACGCAAGCACGCATCGATCCCCGAGACAGTGAGCCATTCGATCATCGTTAGTTACAGATTCCTACCGACGCCAAATGGCCAAATACGCTATTATTAATCATACACGAAACAAATATGACACTCGCGTATTTACTCGCACACACGAAGAAAAATTACAAATACTTTAAACTACTCAAACTTTGTAAAATAAAATCGTACGACAATCCACCTCTGTAAACATTTCAACGTCTTCGAAATCACCGGAAAAATTGAAAAGATCGATCTTTCAAAACCGCACAACTCTCTTTTTTCGTCATTTTACCAAATTCTGAACGTCAGAGTTAAACGACAAAAATCCAAGAAATCCTAACATTTTAATCCTGGTGTTCAAAGTTCGATAAAATGGTGAAAAAAAAAATCGTGCAGCACATTTTAAGAAGTTGTTGCAAAGTGGAGACTTCGATCTTCAAAATCATAGTAAATCCAGTCACGAGAAGCATTTGAATTTCTACAACAATTTGGAGAACAAAAGTTCCTCGCTTGTTACACCACGTGAGAAACATCTTTGGAAAAAGCATCTACTAGTCGGAGCTTGTTTTTAAATTAGGACTTTGAGAAAGACCAAAGTGAAGGCTGCAACAGTTCGCAAAGCGTACACAATTTTTCATCGAGAGTGTGCGAATATACTTTCGTCCCATCTCTGGATGTTCGCCCGTTCGAGAAATTTTCCGAGAATTCGCCACGCCAGCCAGCGTCGCCGGGACCTCCTTCACAATTTTCAAGTGGAATCGGAAGCCACGTAACTCGTAACTGCGTGTCTCCCGGTAATCCCATTTCCCGGCGAACTGTTCCGATTAACTCGATGATCCGTCACACGCGAGACCACTCGCGTCGATTTCGAGCCGCGTCGACACTGTTCAAGAACTTTTCGAGCGGAACTTGTCCTCGAGTGGTGGTTAACGATCGCGCGGAACTGCTTGGTCGAAAGGTAGAATTTCGTTGGTGCTCTTCGATCCTTTTTCTCTTTTTCTTTCGAGGGAGGAACAAAGCTCGAATCGATTCGAGTGCGACGTGTCGGAGGGTAACGACAGCTGAAATTGGCACGAGAGGGTTGTTTCTCGTCGTGAGGAGTGTGTAAAGAGAGTTTTCCAGAGAGCCTCTAAATGTTTATCTCATAATAATTACGTTCATGTCACAAACTGGTGAAACAAATTGTAAGACGGAGAATTCAGTTTGAACCTTGAATTTGTAAATTTCGTGAAATTTGACATCAGCCTGTCTTCGGATCAAACTCAGTTCATCGTTCATGTGGATTTTGTCGATTGTCACCAAGTTCAAATTAATTAGTTGGTGAGCGGATACCACAACGCGATACGAATCTCACGATAATTTATCGATTGACAATAGCAAATTGACAAGTTTGTAGATTGAACGTTATTAAACTTCGTAATTTTACGTCGAACGAGGAAAAACAAGTGGCGCGTGACATCTCAAATCAGTTTACGAAGGTTCGTTCGATTTATTATTGTATTTGTTGTTGTTGTCCAAGAAGATTAATCGTTACAGATTACAATTTGTGACACTTGTTTTCATATTTCAACGAATCAAACGAATGATGACGCATGACTGATTGAATTTTCATAATACAAATTATTTTTGTATTATCGTTGATTTCACACTCGTCATTCAAACTGAAAAATTCTGCGAGCCATTCGCGCTCTTCCAAATTACCAAAGGAAACGTACTCTCCGAAAAAAAGAAATATTATAGAAATAACGACGAAAGCAGACAACAAGAGTCTACGAGTGACCGTTCCCAATTCGTACGCTCTTCACTCTGAAACGCAATCCTGATGGAAATACAGACGCGACGCGACGCGACGCGACGTCCGTTTAATTGTCCGGACTGCAATAACTCCGCGGTTGGAAAACCGCCCGCCGCGTCAATCCATAAAACGGACAATATTAAAAAGAAGCGGCGGCTAACAGGGACAACAAATGGTACCGGCGGGAACGATCCCATAGAAAATCGAACGTAAGAGAAACAAGCACGATCGCCCAGTGACAATAACTACGTCGGGTGATAACAATAACCGCGGCAACAATAATGGCAATAACCGGCGGCGACACCCACGATATCGTTAACCGTGAAAACGTACGAAGACATCATTATGGTCGAAGAGAAACAAAGGAAAATCATGGAGTAGATAAAGAACAACCTACGTAGAGACTGTCAAAAAAAAAAGAAAGAGATGGAAGAAGATTGCAAGAGTGTTAAAACCTAGCGCAAGTCAAGTTTATGACTATAAGCCGACTCGGTCCGCAAGCGATAATTTTAAAATAATATGATCTACTAAGAACATGATCGAGAGAGGGAAAGTGTGGACAGCGTGGATTTGGAGAAGAACTGAGTGTGGATTTAGACGCTGAGTAGGGTAGAAAATGTGGATCTGATCGTTGAGTAGAGTAGATACTGTCGAGTAGAATAGACAGATCGTTGAGTAGAATAGAAAGTGTGGATTTGGTCGTTGAGTCGAGTAGACAGTGTGGATCTGATCATTTGGTGAAAAAAAAAATGACGTGGATTTGGTAGTTGAGTAGAGTCAAAAATGTGGATCTGATCGTTGGGTGGAGTAGATACTGTCGAGTAGAATAGACAGATCGTTGAGTAGAATAGAAAGTGTGGATTTGGTCGTTGAGTCGAGTAGACAGTATGGATATGATCATTTGGTGAAAAAAAAAAATGACGTGGATTTGGTAGTTGAGTAGAGTCAAAAATGTGGATCTGATCGTTGGGTGGAGTAGGTCGAGTAGAATAGACAGCAGTAGAATGAATTTGGATTTGATCATTGAGTCGAATAGACAGTGATCATTTGTGTCTTTGGAGTGGAGTCAAAAATGTGGATCTGATCGTAATGTCAGTGTGGATTTTCATTGAGTGGTAGAATTAATCTAGTTCAGTTTAATTAAATTCAGTCGTAAGTGTATATTAAGTCAAATACACGTATTTTGGCGCTATGCTCAGCCTTGATTGCTTAAGCTTTAAATCCCACAAAACTGTTTTCCTCAGTCTCGTGAAAAAGCTTATTTATTTGATGAACCGTTACGACGTCAACCAACCCAATAAATTAGAAAGCACAGAAAAATGATAACACCAAAATTTATTGTTACATACATCATTCTCTTTCGATGAATAAACTCACGAAAGTGAATCATTTGTTTGAATACTGAATATAAATTCACCATCAGACATGAGATGAAATTAAGGGATTAATAAAAAAAAAGTTGAAGTTCATCAACTTGGTTTTTCAAAGTTTCGTAAATTAAATCACAAACTGAAAAGCGTTTATCGGAGAAACGATAATATTATAATTTCACAAATTAATCGAAGCTCGCAAATTGCCGAACGAATTTACGAAACCTCTTTTTTCTTTTCGTTTCGTCTCTTCCTCGAAGACTCACTATTGATCCTCTATTTGTGCGACGAAAATTGAAGAATTAATAGAAACAAAAAGTGAAGTCGAGTCGGTTTTCCGAGCGATTCTCAGTAAGCTAGTGACACGGAAACGATTTTCCAAATCGTATCGAAGTTTCACAGCCGCATTGGTCGTGTCGCGGATGAACGAGCAACTTTCCGTGTGTTTTGAAATTTCACAACGGCAACGTGCGCACAGGTACGAGCAGCGGCTCGATTATCGCGCTCTGTACGATATCAACGTGTCGTTATCAAGTTTGTCGGTTGTTACAACGTGACGAATCGGGTCGCTGGAATGTTCGATTAGCGAATAGCGTGTCTACGATGGCTACGCGCCGTTGCAGATGTTATCGAGGATCATATGCACGTGCAAAAGCTACTGGTCTGTTCCGACCACTGAAATCCGACATCAACGATGACTGCTAGCTGCGTTGCGCGAGATTTTCTCTCTCTTTTTTTCCGCCAATTTCATTATCATAATATTTCCCCATATCATTCTCACAATCCTAGTAGTTTGTAGGTCCGTTCGGGAAATTTTCATCGAATTTTTAAGTACTGGTGTAGTTTGCTTCGTGTCAGAGCGAGGATGTGCATTGAATTTCTGTCGAATATTGGGAAGCTAAAATTAGGAAATATTGATTCTGACTGGGAAGGAGAAAACGAGGAAGAAGTCTGGAATTGAACTTCGCGAATCGATGAAGAGCAGATAAAGAGTATCGAATGCTAACTGGGATGTTAACTTCGCTCTCTCTGTTCGTCGAACACAGCGACCCCACTTAAAATAACAGGACTCTGACCATTGAAACGAAATTTTAATTAACGTTTGATCGAGTCTGTTTACTCGGTATATTTGTTAGTAGTCGATACATTGAAAAATATTGAAGTATACGCGGTAGTGTCTGCCTAATTGTCGATAAGTCGAAACCTTTATCACCTGATTTTTCTTAAGTGACAAATTTCAATTAAAATTGAAAAAAGAAATATCGAAATAGTAGCCATCGCAATTACACAAATACGAACAATTTCGATTTACGACACATTTGTTCAACTACACGCGAAAATTCAAGATCACTACGAAAAATGATAAAATTCATCTTGCACTATTTTTATAATTACTTTATTTTTATACCATTCTGTATAGATCAATAAAATAAATAACATACAATGTTAAATCAATATTAATATATTAAACAATATTAATTATTATTAAATTGCTATTAATGATTTGGTAACAAATAGTTCTATTTTACTCATTTTATTTTAGAACAACAATTTTATTGGAATTATGTTTGACATGATTTTCATTGGAAGAGTCTTTGATTCCCGAAATAATGGCATAAAAAATTTTATTATTTCCATTTTCATGTGACACGGTAACTGACGTCAGTAAGCAATAACGCTTCCATGAAAGTAATCCCAAAAATTAGTGACGATGACGCCGTGACATTTAAAAAGGCAAAGATAACACTACTGTACCATGTTCGACCCGGTAGTTGTGATTTAATGAAAAGTTTTTATATTATTCGCAGTTTAAAGTAAAACCGGCGTGCACAAAAGGTGAACAGTATCGCGAGACTCTGGTTGGAAAGTTGGAAAAAGTGGCGAAAGAGAAAATTAAACGGTATAAGAAGGATCAAGCTCTCTTATTACCGTAATCATTCCTCTGGCGCCACGATCCATGCAACCCAGATACGTACAGTGTGGAATTTTCTTTCTTTATTACAAAAATTGTGTGTGTTTATTTGTGTGTTCCTTGGCACTTTGCGCACGCAGTTAAAGGAGAAATATTTTATTCCGCGTTTCTGTGGCTGTAACGATATGGTCTTAAACTTTCCAAGCCAGTATGCCGCAGCTAATATCCTTTGCGTAACTTACTTTCTTTTATATTTGAAACATACACCGCGTATTTCTCTACTTACACTCTGAATGATATAATGCGATACAAGCAATATATATATATATATAAATAATAATATAATTATAAATGTTTCCAGGAAATCAGTAAACTCGAAGAAGAAAGAATGAACATTTAATTTTGTCAACGTGTAGCAACATCTTCTCCCTTCAATCACAGAGAAAGCATATGAAAGTGATATTTGCGTGTTATGTTATGCACTTTTCTCGTTTCTTCAATGAAACCTAACCTAAGATCTACTTTCTTACAACTACTTCTCTGCTAGATAACCATTTTTCTTCATAAAATGAATATCTCACACAACAATTAATAAAACTCTTCAAATAACGAGAGAGAAGAATTTAATTTAATTTTGTGAACGTGAATAATGATAGTTCTTAACTGCACAGAAAATGTCTAACCTTAAAAACCTATTAATTCAGCAAACATCTCTGTAAATTACAAACGGTATTCATATTCTGTAGTTCTATAAACATTCCTGCATAGTCTCCACAAACTTTGTCAAAGTATTAAACAATTGTTTCATTTGCAAGGTAAATTATTGCAGTTTCCGCGGTAAAAGCGCAATTTCAAAAATGGATTTAATTTAAAATCCAAACTCGAACCGCGAGGCGGTCGATGTGCTGTAAAAACACTTGATTTGTTTCTCCCGAGAGAGAGAGAGAGAGAGAGAGAGGAGAATTCATAACGAGAAATGAAATTGGAGTTTAGGTAGAACCGCGCAAGTCGAATTTCCGTGCGTTTCGTTCGCGAAAGTCTTCCAGAGATTTTCCAGAGGTTTTCTTTCAAAGCGAAACGAGGAAAACTTTCGGATAGGAGCCGGAGCGTGTTTTGTGAACTACCGGAACTCGGCGAAATTTTGTATTGCATCCGTGGAATTGCATTGGTTTTATATTTCCCGCGGTCCGTCCCTAAAAACTTTCGCGCGCGCGACGTCCATAACTCGGCCGCGTACGACAGGTTACACAGCCCGGAAAAATCGTCTCGGCGACTGACGTGTTTCTTCGTTTGACTCGCGTAGTTTGACAACGAGCAATCAGGACGAAATTGCAGAACGACGAGAAAGCTGAGCGAGAAGCAGCGAAGCGATCAACTCTCGTGCTAATGTGCAGGAAACGATCCATACGCATCGAAGAATAAAAATCACATCGAATCCCTAATTGTCAGAATAGGAACACACGTACATTTTTCTGAACGTAGGAAAGTCTAAATACACAATCAAAAGTTCTACAGTATAGAATGTACACATATACACGACACTATATTCACTGATCAACTGTAGGGGGAAATTAAGAGTCACACATTGGAAGTCTACGTGGGTTTGTGTAAGTTTTCAAAGGTTTGACGTAGGTAATGAAGTATTTTGGACGTTCAATGGATCTTGATTCATTTGTCAGTCAAGATCAAATCACTTTTAAGATTCTTTTAAACCAGGCAAGAGAATGGCTCGATTGGATTTTCCACGTTGCCCATAAGATAAAAGCGAGCTCCTTGAGAATTTCTCATTCGTGCCAGAATACAGTCAGTCGCAGAAGCTTGCTGTCAAAACAATTACGAGATTTGTCTCATTAAAGTATAACAGATGAAGATGCGAGTACAAGATTTTCGTGAGCCAAATGCTTACCACTTCTTTTTCATTTCTTTCAGAGGCACGTTGATAAAATAAACAAATTCTCTTTTACGAAACTTTTATTTTTTTTAGCGAAACACTGTTTTTAGATAACTAAAATCTGTAAAATATCCACAACAGACTGCATATCCAGACTTCTGTGACTGACTGTACTTACAGAGATTTCCTTTCTCGCTTGTAACAAAATTTCTTTCTCCCTAGAAAGCGTTTTTAGTCACTCTCAAGTAAAGAGAAAGCAAAAGAGAGAGTGAGAGAGAGCTCTTTGTGAATTTTGGCTGCAATAAAAAAATTATAATCCACGGATCACGTAACAAAGTAGGAAAAGCTAGCCCCTCTGAAGCCTGTAAATTGGTTGGAAAAGCTTCTAGCTGGCGATCTCTGCAACTTTCTGATCCTGACGAGGGTTACATGCGCCGCGCTCTTCAATACGGAAGTCAACGCGAACCTCCGACTTCCGTTTTATTTCGTCTAATTCGTTCAGCCAGCAACGGTCGGTGATTAGGCGAGCGAACACCGAGGAACATGCAGAAGCGAACAATGAAATAGAGAGAGAGAGAGAGAGAGAGAGAGTAACACACACAGAGAGAAAAACGACCAAGAGAGAAATACACCAAGAGTAACGTAGACGAAAAGCCAGATATCATCGTGCAAAATAACTCGTTGCTTTACTGTCGCACAGAAAAAATCGAGAGGGAAATGAAATTCGTCGGCAAATGTTCTCCTGCGGATGGCATCTGTTCGTTTGAAAATTCGAAATTGTTTTTCGTCGAAGGTGAAGTTTGTCGTATTTAAAATTGTCGTCGATCGTGTTTGAATTTTTATCAAGATTGTGTATAGTGCAAATGGTTCTCCGTCCGAATGAAATTTGTCAACAGTGTGTATTTCTTCGATATTTCGTGATAAAAACCGTAGAAATTTGAATTTTGACATTCTAAATGCGAATATTGTGTGTTTGACAATTTTCTGTTTGAAAATTTTTATCGACGCTGTGTGTATGAAAAATTAAGGAGCTGTATATAAGCGCTTGAATGTGTTAAGGTCGAGTCTACAATTTTGAAATATTTGAAATTTAATTGAGAAACTTTACCTCTACGCGTGTTGTTTCCGTAATAAAAGTTGCAACTGTTCTGAAGATATAATTTTAAAATTTATAACGCAACACACAGTTTTAAACGTCTCCAAACAATAAATTGTTGATAGTGTTACATTCATAGTCACTCTTTTACGACGATGATAAAATTTCAAAATGTCTCACGCAACACGTATACAACGATACATCCATAAAATTGTTTCGATATTCTCGCGAGGCACCTATTTCAACATCAAATGACATTCAAGTCAGAAGAATATACGGGAACCGTGCCTACCGCGCTCATTTCCTCCACGACGTTCGTTTATAATTCATGGTGGCCAATTTTAAAGTCCGCCGCGCGCGTTCCTGTGCGACAACGACGCATTCGAACGAGATATTTCAGACGAGCGGGCCACGTCTGTCCCGTGTTATCGAGTGTTACGCGTGAAAATCAAATTTTTCCCGGGAAATGAAAGGACGCGTACCTTGTAACCCAGATAGGCGAGCAGCAACGCTTCCGTAAGTGATACTATTGCCAGGATCACCTGGACGACCCACAATTCCAACGGTCTCCTCACCCATAAAATCGCGTCCCAGTTGATGGTCGGGTGCTCTTGAAATTCCTCCTCGGTGAGATTCTGCGACACGAGGAACTCGGTTTTGTTGCCGGGTGTGCAACCGTAACTGCAACGAAAAAGAATAAAACTGCAACTTCTTTTTATCACTGAGGGTGATTTTTAGCGGTAGTAAGCTGGAAAATTGGGCCTCTTCAGGTGCAACGCTGACGCAACGAAAATTAGCGATTGGTTGACTTGGGTCACGTGATTCGCGAGGGGGCGTGGGGTAGACCTCGAGTAGGAGTGGCGTTGTCTGAGTGATCGCGCCTGTAATTTGTTTTCTATCGACTCAAATGTTTGCATATCAATAAAAATTTATGGCAGAAAAGTCAGAACAGTTGCTTCTGGGCCTTTCAGTGAGACGAATCGTACTGGGGTACAAGTGCAGTTTTTTTTTTTTCTTTTAGAGGATTTTAAAAGCAAATGGACAAAGTTTCGAGAAACTCAAAGACAAAGGAAACTTTTTTTTTTTTTTGAAAGCGTACGCGCTGCGATTTTTCAGTGCGAGCGACTGTTAATGGCCGGTTAATGGACGGTACATGTATGGCGTTCGATATTAATTGCTTTATAAAGTTTCGGGATTTGGAGGCTGAAAGGCCATTCTCTGCCTTTTTTTTTTGTAGACTAAGTAACTAGCTTAAACGATTTAAAACCGAATCGAGCTCTACGTTCAGGGTCAACGTGTTCACTCTAGAGTAAGTATTGATTTATTGCACGAAAAGTTAAATTCCGCTTGTTAAAAATAAAAATGCCGAAAATAAACAGAATAAAAATGGCAGGAGTAAATGGCAGAGGGATATCTCGATTGACAGGGCTGAACGAGGATGCATAGGCACGTATATTTTTTAAAAACTGTAAATTTATTGCACCATCGACGACAACTCGATAAATAAAAACGAAGGAGGAAGAGGGAATATTTTGTCTTTATCTCTGTTATTAGCTACTCGCATTGTACTCGCACGTAGGGGAAAATTTTCATCTGTTGGCGATTCGTCGTTGAAACAATTAGAACCAGCTTCGTTGTATTATATCTATGATACAACGAAGGAAATAAGAGTAAATATTGATAAATTTAAACGTTGACTAACAACGAGATCGTTGAATGTATATTTCGTTCTTTTGTAAGCATTCGTCGCGAGATACCTATTCAATTTCATTTCGTATTGTAGCTAAATTCTCCGCGTAAATCGCGGATCTTTTGTTTCGTACACTCAACGCTTGAACGGTGAGAAAAATCGTCAAATTTCACAGTTTGACTGTCGTCACGAGTAATACTCTCATTATTAATATTAAAAATGCAAGAATGGAGCAAAATTTTCTATTCTTTTTCTATTTTGTTGCATTATCGAAATGTGAATACGAATAACAAAGAATAAAAAGTAGGTATTGTTTTTGGTGAAATGAAAGGTTTACAAGGAGGGAGTACGACAAGCCTCGTAAATGTTAAAGATTCGCGATAGGGAAACTGAATATTGTCGTACCTAAAAGTACGCGTAACTTTTGAAGAAAGTGCACTGCTGTCTGCAAGATGTCAGTGCGTGAAACGTATTGTAAATTGCAACGCAGTTTGATTTTCAATAAAAAAAAAGAAGCAGGAACTAATGTTACTACTGATGGATTTTAAAACGACTGTTGCAAATTGTAAATTACATCGAAATTAAAATTAATGTGGAAACGACGATTAATATCAATTGCAGGACTCACCATGCTGCATAAGTTGGATCGCTGTCGGTAATGACTCTGAATATGTATAAGAAGCATGTTAACAGCTTGAAGAACAGATTGGCCAATCGTATTCTCAAACCTGCAACGCAAACGATTAATAAACGATTTAATACACGAAGTGTATTAAACAAGTTTGACAAATAAGTGTCATAAATATAAAGTAAATTAAGTAAATTCTGATGTATACGTGTAAGTGAGTTCGATGCGTATATATACGATGTATCAAATTTCCAATTTCACGCTACGAAACCGTTCTTAGTAACGGAATATTCAAATTCATTCCGAGACTTATTTGCTCGAACCTTTTGACGCGCAATTTAGTCGAATCCTTTTGCCACGACACGTGAACACGCGACAGGGTGTAGGCAAAAGAGGTAGGAGAAAATCGGTTAGAATGAATTTGTCACGGATAAAGAATGCCCAGCTGGAAGAGAGTATCGATATTCACGATCTACAAAGAGCCGTTTTTAATCGTCGCCTTCCCCCGCCCTCCCGCCCTCCCGCCCGCCCCCGCTTTGCGAGACACGGCAAGGCATCGATCTTTCGGCAGATGCAAACAATCGATAGCGCGATAGGGAGATATCGGCACGACATCCACTGTCAGCTTCAAAAGATTATGTTTCGCTTGCCAGACATCGGCACGTCGCGCCAGCCGAAATTACGTTTCTGGCATGCAACGAGCAACGTGTCTTCGAAAGGAATTTCCGGCATCGTGAACTGAGCTGTCCCGCGATCAAAAGCTCGCCGATCTGTTCGTGGGCGTCGGTGCAGGCAAAATGACCCTCGTCCCGACTGCTCGTCAAATGTTCGTTTCGTTTCGTTTTTGCAGACGCAACGTGCGACGTACAGAGGGTTGCAAAATTACAAAATTATTTGCACAGTCGGCAGCGATGTTTTAATTATGAGACAAAGGATCTTTTAATCAAAACCACCAGAGTGGCGAGCGATGAAAGGAATTTTCAATTACTTTTATTTAGCGGAACTTTTCAAATTGCTTCAAATTGCTTGGAAGTGCGTGGTAAAAGAGTTCAAAATGAAAAGATCGTGCAAGAAGTTTTTGAAAACTGCGGAGAATCTCGTTTAAATTAGAAAATAGAGAAAGGTATATTCGACGAGCGTTCGTTTTGTTACAGATGCAACGTATGACGTACAGAGAGGGTTGCGAAGTTATTTGGACAGTCGGCGGCGTGACAAAAGTATTTTTTAATTATGAGGCGAGGGATCTTTCAAAAATGTGCGAAACTCAACCAAAGTGGCGAAATAAAAAAATTCTTTAATTATTTTTATCTAACGGGGGACTTTTCAAATTGTTTTAATTGAAAGTACATAGTAAGATTCCGACTGCTGAAGTTTAAAACGTTTCAGTTTTTGAGAACTGTGGCGAATCTCGTTTAAATAAGAAAGTGGAGAAAGGTATTCGACGAGCGTTCATTCTGTTGCAGATGTAACGTATAATGTACAGGGGGTTGCAAAATCATTTGCACCGCAGTCGGCGGCGTAACAAGAGTTTTTAATTACAAGACAAAGGGTCTTTTAATCAGTTTTCAGTTAAAAGTGTACGAAATTCTAAAATGGTAAAATAAAAGGGTCTTTTAATCATTTTCAGAGAAGGATCGTTTAATTATTTCACTTTATATAACTGTATATAATGGGATTCTAAGGTGGTGAAATTGCAGAAATTGAAAAAGTTTTAGCTTGAAAACTGTAGAAAATCTTTTTTAAATTAGAAAATAAAAGAGAGAAAGATAATCCACGAATTTTCGTTTTATCACGGATATAATATTGTACAGTATACAAGGGGTTGTGAAAATTTGCACAGTCCGGTACGTAACAAAAATTTTTATATTCTTTTTTTTTATTATAAGACAAACGGTTTTTTAATCAGTTTTCATTTGACAGTATACAAGATTCTGAAATGATAAAATAAAAGGGTCCTTTGATCAGTTTCACTTAGAAATATATACGATGAGAAAACAGCGATCAAATTAAAATGAATTTAATGTTAATGTAACTACTAAAGTAACAAATTTCTTCGTTACTTCGTTGTTATTATTACTTCATACTTTCCGTCATGTTCTCAATCGTACAAATAATTTCACAATTCATCGTGAAATCTAACATCTCGTAAGAACAAAATGAAATACCACACGTGAACGAAAGATCAGAGATTCTGTTTTATTTCTTGCAATTAGCTTAACCACCGAAGTTAGATCCACGGAAAACGATATGTCATGTCACGTAGTTTGTAATTAATGGTTGCTTGAAAAGGGAAAATTAATCAACCATAGTAATGAAAATTTGTGCCTTTATACCTCCTATTGCATCTTAATAAGGCCTAATGAAATGATAACGTTGAGAAGCTAATTGTGTAATAAAAATCTGCGTAAACTATGTTTTTACAATGTCAAAATTAAATTACAGAAATAGTAAATTCTATTACATAGCGCAACGTTTGAAAATGATACATTAATGGATTATTCGACGATGTTATTTGAATTGTTATTGACGATGATATTTTCATAAATCAAGTTGATGCTCTTGGGGAACGAATTAACAAAGATAAATCCGAGTGAAAAATTGAACGGACCACGTTACTCTCTGAGAATTACAAATTACATTTGCTGAAATTTAGTAAAATTAAATTTCTACAGAATATAGCAGTGGCTTAGATAGTTTCACTCAAAGTATACAAGAGTCTTAATTAAAATTCTTCGGATAAAAAAGAAAATTCCGATTAAAATCTTATTTTTTACAAATTCACTGAATCGAATTTTGTAAACTCTTAACAGAATTCATTGAAAATTCTCTGCGGTGGAAATTATTGTTTAAAAAAAATCAGATTCGTGATCGCGTTGTGTTACAAGTAAAACGAAAAACACGATTCACCAGATGACATTGACACAAAGGGTCATATTCGTATGCACCGGCATAACGTGAAAATCTGGCGTTAGATCGAAAGGTCTATTTAAACCTGCGAACAGTGTGAATTCTGCCTGCGAAACGTATCAATGCGTTTGAATACAATGAATTAACAAATAAATTACATCGGCGCAATGTTGACTCATTTATTCGCATTTGAATCGATATTTCGATTTCAATTCGCGCGACTACTTGAATGTGCCAGAGACTCGTTTGACAAATTTTGGAACTTGAATATTTTGATCTTTCACACTCTGAGGATTCTTTAATATAATATAATAGATCAGTAACACTGTTATTACACTTTTGCAATTTCAAACATTTTGAGATGAAAAATTGTACTCCAAAAAGCAAAAGATTTGTAATTTATCATACATGCAATGGCACACGTAATACCTTAGAGAATTTCAGTTAATACTGTGGATAACAGTATAATAAATCTTAGTTAAAATTTTTTGAAACATAGCTCATGAAATACGAAATGAAGAATATATCTGATTTAAAGTTTCTATTTTCCATCTTCATGTCGACAGGAATACGACTGAACGACTAAGCAAGTAGAAGATTAATTTTATTTTATATTATTTTATTTAATATTATTTTGAATTTCAGTATACTCACTCGAACGTTGATTTTTGATGAAGTACAGTTGAAGTCGTTCCTTGAACGTGTTTTCGTTCACGTAATATTCGACACGAACTCTGCAAGCAAGAAAAAATTAAAATTACCACTTCTGTAGGTTAAATAACTGCGATTATTTAAAACAAATCTGGCATTATGTACACAACGGTATCAAAATGTGATTACAAATACCTAATCACGACAAGCATGACTGTACAGATAGACTTATTGGTAAATATTTACGCATTCTTTGAGAAAATCGAAAATGCACACAGTGTGCAAAATACCCAAAAATATGTAAAATATCGAAATTTATTTTATTATTTAATAAACGAAGTAAATACTTATTTAGGTTTCTTTTTTTTTTTTTTTTTTAGTCGGATTCGTAAAAATATAATGCATCAGCATACACAACAAAAAATTGAATAGTCTCCTTTCACAACCACACCTAATCACAGGAATCTCGTAATATCGTCACTAAACCCTTCGAGAATGGCAAGTTTTCCAATCCAACTTATTCCGCTAATCAGCAGCGGAAATATTGTCGAATGTAGCACACGTAACAATCGCAATTCGGCGGATTTCCATGAAACATGCTCGCGCGGAAAGCTCCCACGAGGCAGCGCGTCGCTCACTCTAATTATTAAGCAACAGGGTTCCCATTACCATTTGTTAGATTGAAACTAATCTACGAGGCAATTACTATTGATACGATCGATCGGATTAACTATCAATTCGGATTATTTGTTAGTTTTACAAGTCGTCATTTCATCGAATCAAATGTCATAGGATCAAAATTGACAGTCATAGTTTGTGGTAGAAACGATATACTACCCTCTGTTAATCTTTATTTAACTCTCACAGACTTTAGAACTTTATATTCTTACGAACATTCGTTTATTAAATATTAAATAATTGAAATTCTATTTTGGACATTTTCTTTACAAATGCACGAACATTGACGAACTCGTTACGAAATCACAATTTTACCACTGAAGTGATTTTAGCAGGGCTAACCCAGAAAATCGGGCTTTTTCAGGTGCAACGCTAATGCAACGAAAATTAGCGATTGGTTGACTTGGGTCACGTGATTCGTGAAGGGGCGTGGGGTAGACCTCGAGTAGGAGTGGCGTTGTCTGCTACTGAGCGATCGCGCCTGTAATTTGTTTTCTATCGATTCAAATGTTTGCACATCGATAAAATTCTTCGTTTCCTAGTCAAAACAGTTGCTTCTGGGCCTTTCAGTGAGACGAATTGTATTGGGGTACAAGTCGTGCAGTTTTTCGTTCCTCGTTTAATTTTTCTAATGTACATTCATATGTGCAACGTCGTTTGTAGATATATTATACATTGTCACGTTTTTGTTATTCAAAAATTACTCAAACAAAAAAAAGTATTCCAAAGTTGTGTGCTTCAAAATTCAGTTTTATACCGATGTGTGACTCACGAAATGTGACTTGAGAGAATGAAGAATTAAACGGTCTAGAATATTGTGAGAATAATTGCAAAAGCACATTTAGTCTGGCCTTATGACTGAACATTGCTATCAAAACGTTAAACTTTATGAGAAGTACGATTCTCTCAGACAAACTGCTCTCAAAGGACAACGAGAAACCGTAACCTCGGTCTGATCACAAAACGTTGAGCTCTTTTCACGCTGTCGTTCGCCCGAATGCGTTCGAAAGCGCAACCACGCTCTCGCAGTATGCTTCTTCAGCCATAAAGGCTTCCGCGTGAGCATCCCTCGATAGACAATCGATTGAACAGTCTGTCTAGTGCGAATGGACGTCGTTTAACGTAGTTCTGGACGTGTTATGTGGGTCAAAGATTGAGTCCAATAACATCGTGCGAGCGATCGTAATTAAATCGTAAAGTAAATTAGCGATTTACGAATTTACAATCTCGATTTTTAATTCTAGAGTTTTCACCGTTTTATTTAATTTTTTTTTTTTTAAATAAAGCTTTCACGTTTCACTCGTACGTTTTTGAAAAAATATTTCTATAATTAATCGTACGCTCTTGCGCCTTCAAATTTCTCATAAACGGAATTATTTTGTAATTTAAACGACATCATTCTCGCGGATCTGACAGACTGCAGCGAACGTAGGAAATAGATACGATCATTTTGCAATTTGAGTCACACTGTTTTCATCGATTCGACAGAACAACGTTCGCCACGCGAGTTCAAGTTCTATCATTATCGTTTTGCTCGTTCACGAACCTACGGCAAAGTCCTCGGAGAAGGACTTCCATTTCCTCCAGGACTTGTCGAGGTCGCTTGGCTTTCGACGAACGAAGATTCACAGCGATCAATCAACTTTTCGAACAGTCGCCGTTTTCGATTTCAACTTTCGAATTTCATCGTTTATACGTTGCATTGATATCTCACGCCTCTTGCCAGTACGTCCAGCAATTGTTTAAAACACAAAACTACTTTAAACGCGAAACCTGACCATCCGAACGGAACTATCTCGCGCGGCAGGCTCAATTTCGATGTATGCTTCAGTAAATCCAATTTCGGATCTCGAAGCGAATCTATAGATTCGAGCAACACGAACGGTGCCGAAATTTGAATAATTCATTAGACATCTACGTCAAAACAGCTTCACTCTCGGCTAAACTCATTGGTTACAGCATTATGCAAATGGCGTCAGTTACACGCTTAATCTCACCCGTTTCGATGCACTTCAATTTCAACTCTCTAGATTTTCCGCGCTTCGGTATCAAAATTTTGCTCGCGGGAGAAGAGGCGAATCTCTGCCGTTCCAAGTAGATTTTTCAACTTCGTTATCTGGGCACGTGGGCCAGCGTGTGTGTTGACTTCTTGGGCAAACAAGTCGAGTTACTTTGGAGAGTTGATTTGTTGCAGAGGTGGCGATAAATCGTAAGTTTCTTTACGAATATTGAAAGGTATTTGTAACATCCACCTCCGTTTCGCTACTTTTCAATTTGTAAGATTAATTTGCCGGCATATTTCATTCATCTTGAGTTTCCTCAATTTCAATAAAAGTTAGTTAATCTCAATTATTTAAATTATTTAATTTTTCTCCATATTTTACGATAAATAATTATTTAATCGTCTACTGTTTATTTTGATCAAAATGGTCAAAATGGTCAGTTTATAATTTTTGTCGGACATTTTATACAAGTGAAAGTATTTTCAGAGATATAAACAATTTTTCGTACGATCAAAATACACAGTTTTCTTGTTCTTTTTTACTTTAATTTTCATCGTGCGTCGAATAATTCTAATGGAAATTTCATGCTCGCCAAGTTCTAGCGTTGGTATGCAAGAATTTCAGTATGAAAAGCATTTGCAACATCGGTGATTTAATTTACAATCCATTCGTGAAATCGTTCGTTGTTTAACTACACGAAAATTTACAAGTAAGATGGAGGACAAAGGAAGTGTCCAAAGAACGCGAAGGAATATTGTTCGAACATTTATGAACGAGAGCGTGTGCATGCGATCCAAGTTCAGAAATTGACGTAAAGTTGGTCCGGCGTTCGTGTTACAATCGTGAAGGTTCCTGACAAGATCTATTTGTCGAGGGGCAGGCGTGATTAGCGGAACATGTCAGGGAACGTGTGAACGCGCGCGAGATCGGAAACGGAAGACTAGCGCGCCGTTGCACGCTCTCGCCAAACACGCGCCTTTGTGCCAAAACTTTCGGCCAGATTGCACCGTGCGGTGCATCAGGCATGCGAACGAAATCCGATTAGTCAGTCATGAGTGATATCACGGCGAAAGAAAGTGATGCTCGCGAGATGTTCAGAAACCGTTTCATGACCATTTTGCCATTTCCTCGAGGACACAGTTTGCAATATAACATGAACGACAGCGCTTTTCAACTCTCTATATATAGAGCAACAAAGTGCTCTAAGTATATTTATTTATATAATTATTATTCTATATATTTGCGATCAAACTGCAGATTTTTAACAAATTCATGTTACTAAAAATGTAATTTGACAAATAGAATTTTGACATTGTAGAAAAATGTTATGACGGAAAGTATTATTGTAGCGGCCCTACGATTCCTCGACTACGAGTTTCGAACACTCGACTAGCACAAGCCGCAAGTGGCTGCGCGCCTAGCGTCGAGGTCCTACCGATCTCCAATGTTAAGCAAGGAGGGTGCCCCGGGCCCAGCCTTAGCGCGTGTAGTTAGTTTATAACAACAAGCGTCTGGAGTAAGGAGGGGGGAGGAGTCGCTGCCATCAGCAGCCCCACTGATGAGAGTCTAGACAGTGACTGACTCCGAGACGAAACGCAAAATCGCTTTTCTTCTCCCTTTCTCTCACACTCCTTCTCTCCTTCCAGCAGCATCCTAGGGTCTTTAAATATCTTTACAGTTCCCTAAAATTATACTTTGGATATTTTATATGATACATTTGTCACGTGTATTCTGCGTAATTCTGCAGTTTAAAATTATCCGTAAAATAGTCTATTCGTAAGCACTAATTCCAAGATTGACAAATCTTCCAAAAACACGATTAAAATCACCATCCTCAACCGCAATACTTGGTAGTAAAACTCTCTTCATTGCTCAATTTATATTTCGTATAGACGTTTCAAAAATCTCCGTCTTACGAACACGTTCGCGTAAAGGAGCGACGAGTGGAAATTATTCGCGAATATCGCTGACAGCGCACCATAAATTAGTACAGTAACAGTTTAGAAGCCTCCGAAGAACGATTTTCCCAGACATTCGTACGCGCTTTTTCGTCAACGTACCATTCGCTTGATTTATCGGCCGGTCAACGACGACTTTTTTCTCGCTCTTGTTCGCGGAACGGATAAGAAGCTTGACAGGACGACGAAGATAACGCTCGACGACGCGTGAAAACACGAATAAATCGTTCGTTAGGCACATCGGCTATATTTTTTCTTTTTTCTTCTCTTTTCCTCCACCTTTCGCCGGAACGTGAATAACGAGGATGGCAGATTGATGAATTTTTGTTAGCGACCGACGCCGATCTAGAGAGCGCTGACCGTCCACGCGGAAGAATGAGTTATTTGTTTTCAAAAAACGCTATTTTCCTGTTTATATCGAGCGTGATGGAAGAATAATTTTTGGAAGTTTATCTTCGCCTAAATCGCGGAGGAGGGAAATTTACGTGCATACATGTTTTTGCGACGAAAGTCACGTCGTAAAGTACGATCAATTCGGTTATTTAAGAACACTTGGACATTTAAAGTTGTGTAAAATAATTTTAATATATGTATATAATTTAACACGTTAGAAAATTTTTATCTCTCCTTCGTTTGTATGGAATAAAAATTTTATAACATATTTTATATGTTAATAAAAAATTATTTTATATGGTGCTTATTGTTGGTACATAATACGAAATTTATTGAGCGTTTGTATTATAAAATATATATGTTTGATATGTTTTATGTCGTTTCTCCTCTTTGATAAAAAAAGCAGTTAAAAAGTTAGAAATACACGGCGCTTGGATAATAAATCTTAAGATACAGTAGCATTTTAATCTTTGCTACGAAAACGACATTTTATCGCATTTTTTATGTTTTGCACCGAATTTATGTACGTGTGTCCTGTTAAAGAATTGATTTCGATATCGTTGAAGATCAATTCTCTTAACGTTTTACAACAAAATTTATTGCTTATTGTTTATATTTATTTATTTAGAAATTCTTCGATTCAATGTGAGAAGATCTCATCTGGAATGGCTAGAACGAGAAATAAAAGTGCTCGTACAGTTGGAATATAAAAATAAGATGAATAGTATTTTCTATATTGCCAGATGCAATAACGAATACAGATACAATTTTTATTTAAATATCCATAAATATCTATAATATACGGCAAATGTATTTTAACAATGGAATATTTTTTCATTTCTTTTCACTGCTTCTATTATATATTTTCCTGTTATTTCTGCACAAGATACAATAATAAATATATTAATTGCTCTAATATGTACTGATATAAATATTATCCACTCTGTTTCTGTGTATAATATTATTTATTTTTATTAGAATATTTCTGTCTGTCAGTATATATCCCTCATTTAAGTAGAAAATAACATCAAAGTTGCTCATCATTTTTCCACCGCTCCATTGTCTTCTGATTAACCAATTAATTAATTAACTTTCGAATATCAAATAGAGAAGAGAATCTGATACACGTTAAACGTGTACGTATACTACGCGTACAAATATACGTATACTCGGCTTTTAATGACGAGAACTGATCACACTTAACAACGGATGAAACCAACCAAATGCGGTGTTCCACACTCGTTGAGAAACTGTCTACCAATATTTAATTAAAATGCGGCCGGGGGATTTAGAGCAGTGACGTTTCCAGTATAATTGGAGGGTTGGTTCCCAGTTGATTCGGATCTGCATGTGCGGGAGAATTCTAAAATCCCGATGCGATCGTCGACCGAATCGTCAATCTGTTTGATCTCCAGCCGAATCCTCATTATTCCCCGCCTCTTGCCGCGCAAACTTACAAATTCACGATAATTCATTCAACAGCGCTTCGTCTAATACTCGGATTACCATCTTGCTTCTCCGCCTCGCATCTGCAATTATTATTTCTGGCGACGAGATCGAGGGTCGATCGAGTGGCGAAAATTAACTAATTAATTGGAATTTATCAATAAATACATTTGGCGACACACTCGGGGACTTGGATTTTTTCTTTTCTCATTAAAACGTGAGATACCAACAGATGGCATTTTAATTTGAAGAAGAAAGAGAAGATTTTGCAGATTTCATTTGGAAGAAAAGGAATATTTTCTATAGCCGTGATTCATTCAAAAATGGGAAACGATACAATCTTTTGAATGAATACTCGGAGAACTCGTATAGTTTTACTTGGGGGTTGATAGAAGAAATCGGATCACGCGGGAAATCACAGCAAACAAAGGAAAAAGGAAACTTTTTTCCTTTTAACGAAATTAATGGCTGCGCTCACGTTTCGGTCGTTGCTAAAAAGGTCAATTCGCGGTAACGAGTTCGAGGAACTTCTCCTTTTACGCGCTTGCTGCGTGAGCTTCGCAAAATGGGAGTTTCACCGCGGAGATCCAACTGTTTTCGAAGGAACGATCGAATCCCCGAACGATCATTTCATCCGCGTGTCAATTTTCGATTTTCTTCGAATCCTCGATTGTTGCGCGCAAACGTGGAAAATTCAAATAAAAGATAACTTCGTCCTTTGTTTTTCAATCTTTTGCGTGCATTTTGCTCGACCAGGTCCTAATTTTTTCGAGACTGAGAAAATGTTAATAAAATGCCAGGTGAACGTGAAATGTGCAAAGCTCGGATGTGGAAAACTGAGAAGATAGAAATTATTTCGAACTTCGTTTCTCAACTTTTCTCGTTGCGCGTGTATTTTTCTTGACAGTTATCACATGCAACGCCCTGGCACGTGATTTCACGCGACGTGATATTAATGCCTTTCCACTTGCACATCGTGAGCTTCAGAATCTCATTCCTTCCTGACATTGAAACACAAAACACGTCGGAATGAATTTCAATTTTCAAATCTCGAAACGATAATTTCGGATACTGTATAAAGAAAAAAGCAGTGAATTTCAATTTTCAAACCACAAATGAAACTCCTGATACCTAAATTATAGATATACATAAGCCTCGATTCACCTCAATTGAACGTAAATTTTCCATTTTTTACGCTAAATATGATACCGTTTCTACAAATTCCAAAATGCCACTTTTTGTCAAAGAAACAAATGAAAAATTGTACTCTACTCTCACAACCTAAATCATATTCACTGTTTCATTTTCAAATCACAAATGATGAAAACTCTCAATAACTAAACTATAATTTCAATCTTAATATATACAATCCTCGATTTATTTCAATTGAACGTCAGTTTTCCATTTTTTATGCCATTAATTCTCCAGCTTTATCAAAGAAACCTCGCCCTGAACGAAAAGATATATATCGTTCGAAGAAGACGCTAATCATCTCCATCTATCAGCATCAACACCGCCTAATCAGATAACGCTTATACACGTCCGCGTATCGTCCGCTTTCCTTTCGCTCAGCTGGACGGCTGGCCACGTAATGGATTTTCCACTGCAGGAAGGAAATACTCGTCCGGCCACGGGATTGTACCTCGTTACTTGAACCCGAAACGCCACTCGGGCCAATCTATATAAATTGAGGGGAACGTTTCCTCCTCCCCCCCGTGCGTCTACCTCCTCTCGTCTTCCCGCTTCCTACCGCCGAGATCTGTCACGGCTTGTTTGTCTCCATTCCGTTCGACGGACGCCCGCACTCGAACTGATCGACGTCGCGAACTTTTCGGGCCAGCGCCTGGTTCCCTTCGAGACGACCAACGAAGTTCCAGCCGGTCGCTCGGGAAACGAATTTTCGTCGGAACTGTGTATTTAAACAGTGGTTTTCGATGAAACCGATCTTAAAAGGATCGCGATCAGAGGAAATTCGATTGCGCAGATCGCGCGATGTAATCCGTTCGTGGAGAAATAGGAAAGTTATTGTTATTTATTAACGATATCATTTAAGAAATGAGAAAATTCAAACAAAGTCGAGCCTACGAGCGTTGTATAAATGAAATAATTGAAAAATATTTAATCGTTGAACATCAAGCAGAGAAGTAGTTGTAATAATTTTAAATAAAATCAACAACAAATTTGGTATTAATATCGAAAGAGAATTCGAACGGGGTGAAGTTTCAACCGCGAAACCTTTGAAGCTTGGATCTTTTCGATGTAAATGGAACACTTGAAAAGTATTTCATTACTGAAATAGGAAAGAAATTTAGGAATTAACGCAAGATTGGAAATTCTCTGAAAAGAATAGAGCAGATAAATATCTTAGATAATTACTGCTAATCGAACTACCATTTTCTTTTCAAATAACAATGACATGACATCTTATTTTTACTTATTTTAAGATTTATTCAAGTTGTGCTTTTTTATTGTCCGGGAATTATAAATTTCGAGCGCGCCGAATTTCACCGATAAAATAACGAGAGGAAAATAAATTCCATCTTCCATCTTCGCTCTAACGTAAATTGTGAAGATATTCCAGACGCATTCTAGGAATCCGAAATACCTCTGTCAGTAACAAGTGGATCGTATGCATTCTCTAAGCCGAATTAGAATTCGCCTCGCTTGTTGACTTTAGAGTTCGTGTTTGTTTCCTGTTAGCACGAGTGGATCAATTACACTGCGCTACGTATAAACCATGCTTAATGCCGCAATTTATCCTCGTTGCAAAACACTGCGTTATCCGTCGTCCGAAATATATCCAGAAAGAAGCAAACCGTACGACGATTATACAATCCGAGGAAGAAAAAGAGAACGAAATATAAAATCTGGTCTGCGAACTAAGAACTGTTTGCAGAGATTACGAGAATTATCATTTCCTTTTATTTCCGCTGTCAGTTCTTTATCAAACTTGGCCAATTAATTAACGAAACCATTCGAGACTCTTAACTCCGTTGATGAAACTAGTGCGAGACGTTCGAGACACAACAACGAGCCCACCCTGTTCGCCTGTTTAACTCCATTCGCATTTATTCGACCACGGAATCGTCTAGAAACGCGTTCTCACTAATCCTGGAACACTTCGTTGAAAGCAATTTCGCAGTTAATACGACGTTTATTACTCTTTATCAGGTGATCACGAAGATGCTCAATCTGATTTTAGTGAACTTTTCATGTTATCATACGAGACATGTTATTGCGTTGAGGAATTTCGCTTGTGCACGTGACTCTGCACAATACGTTTTCCTTTTGATATCGAAAGATTCAATGTCGCACGTTCAAGTTATCGTACATTTATATATTTATTAAATATAGGTCGAGTATATAATATGAAGTATTTAGAACATTTATTAGAATATTGTAGTATTCTAAAATATTGAAATATCATACACACTGTTATATTTGCTACTTATAACATCGTAGAATTATAGTGCTATATCATTTTAGAATAAATATTTAGAGGGATCTGTAAAGGATATTTTAAGACCCTGGATGCTGCTGAAAGGACTGAAGGAGTGTGTGAAAAGAAGTGAGAAGAAAGGCGATTGCGTTTCGTCTCGGAGTCACTGCCTAACTCATCCAGTGGGGGGGCTGATGGCAGCGACTCCTTACCCCAGACGCTTGTTGTTATAACTACCCGCTACTAAGGCTGGGCCCGGACACCCTCCTCCGCATGCTGCTTGCTTAACATCGGAGATCGGTAGGACCTCGACGCTAGGCGCGCAGCCACTTGCGGCTTGTGCAAGTCGAGTGTTCGAAACTCGTAGTCGAGGAATCGTAGGGCCGCTACAAATAGAATTCTAGTATTGTATAAATGCATTTTTAAAACAAAATGTACTTTATAGCGGAAACTAATTTTTTAACTAATTAGACTATTTCTATTCTTTTTTAAATTTTTGTTTGCAAAGACTTCGATACATATCAAGAATGCATCGTTACTATAACGATTTAGTCAGCTATCATTTTTAATTTTCAGTCGAGTTTCAATGTGCATTTATTCAAAATGATAATTCGTCGGTAACAAACGTGTTACCCACCGCGTCGTCGAGTCGCAAAATTTTAAAGCGAGTAGATTTCTACGTATCGACAGGCGAATTCGACAAAACAATCGAATTAGTACGAAATTTCAATTAAAATTGTTTTCACCTTGAATGTACCACTCGACAAAGTTCCGTGAAAATTGATTTCGATTAAATCTAATACAAAATTTACGCTTTATAACTTCGGAGGAAATTTTGTCAGAAGAGATCTATCTTCATAGAAGGAAAGAACGGAGACGCAAATAGAAATTCTTTCTGTCTTCTAAATATTACAATTTTGTACACTTTTGCACTTTTTCAATTTCTCGCGAATGCACAAGCACAAAGAAAGTTTACGATAATTATACCACGAGTGTCAATAATTCAATATTTATGTGCAACAGTGATAAATACAAATTCCGAAGTATATTTTACATTCGACTCGTTGCTCTTGCCAAATGTAATTTCCGTAAAACGTGTGCTATGTTTCGCGCAACTTTCAAAAACTACGAATTTCAGAATTCGAGAATTAGTTCCCTCGTTGAAGATATACTTTCTGTGATTGTAAGCAGAAGCGTGAAAATAGCCTTTTGGCAGTTTCCTGAACTTGCATGCAAGCTCCTTTGTTCCCGCCCTCGATGATTCCTCAACCTCCCCCCTGAATCTATCATTCCATTCCAAGTTCGCGGTATTCTGTTCAAAACACACGATCTTCCTCTGCAAGGCTACTTCGTTCTATCGAAGCCAAACGAATTTTCGATCCAAAATTCAGCACGTTATCCATGCCCTTGAGACTCGATCTTTTGCAATCTCGAATTAGATCGCTCAAATTCTCAAACTTGCTTTCATTTTGTTATCAATCTTCGCTACCATTTACGGTTAACCGCGTTCAGAAGATTCATATTTTTAAAAAAATTTTCAAAGAACTTGGAAACTTCTAGGCTAAAGATAGAAACGACGACAGCTTCGAACTAAAATTTGTTATTCTGAAAGTGTCGCATTACTATTCTATACTTCCGTTAAATATTCAGACACTGAATATTTCCAAACTGTTATAAAAAGAGACCGTGCAATAATAAACCTGGATTAAAATGCATCGTTCATTTTATTCCAAGATGCTTCATTTTACTTTAAAACGCTATAAATTTTTTATACAGTATAAAAATATTGAGAATTATTGTTTTCATTGGCGAATCTACAATAGACGTGAAGTTTGTTCCTACGAATTTTTTTTCGTCAATTGATTAAACTTTGAATGCAACGACGAAAGTGTTGCGAATTTTCGTCATCCAAGTTCTCCCCTTCGCGTTTCGAATTCTTAATGGTTGTTCTGTTTTGTGGAATAATTTTCAAAAAGTTTAAATCAAGAAATTTATCATTTTGTTACAATTTAACTCTCGTTATGATCTTATCAATTGCATTTACCGAGTATACTCGTCATATAGAGATAATCAAGCGCACCGGTGCACATTCTCAAAAGGAAACAAAACGCTCGAGGGGTTAATCAGAGCCGCTGCAAGAATATCCGACCGAACAGACGTTGCTCCCGTAACGAACGTGTCCTTGATAGATTCGAAAGCGTGGCTCGTTGTTCCGCAGTGCTTTTATGCATTCTGCGACAGAGCGGCGGCAAGAGAAGGAAAGAGAGAGACGGAAGACGTTTCGTGCAACGTCGTGGTAATAATCCAGCTTTCCCTGGTTGCACGTAAGATTCGCCGGGTATTAACGACCCGTAAAGCCGTCGCGCTAACGGTTGCTAATGCCGAGGTGAAGGAACGCCGTGAGATCGGTGCACGTCACGCGATCGTGCACCACCGCCATAAGCCGAGTTACCGTCGGATAGACGGCACGTCACGACTCGAAAGTCACCGCTCGACGTTCCGTCTTCCCTCGAGAGCGCCGCTTCCGGTCTCTTTACGTACAAACAACGCCGTTCGTGCAAGTATTTCGATGTATTTCGAACATTTTTTGTGCTTTGATTCACAAGAGATCACAAAAGTGTCTTTCAGACCTTGAAAAAATACCAAATTTCCACGAAGAGTTGGAGATTTATTCATCTTTGCCAACGCGTTAGACGATCGAAGCGCCTATGAGACTCGTATCAGTGAAATGACGACACACAGAGCCGGAGGAAGTTCGTAATTTAAACTGTTTAAAATTTCAATTCGCAATTTAAAATACAATGGCTGTTGTGAGCGTCAAGCTAAACTGCGACGCTGAAAAATTGTCGACGATTTAAACGAAGATGTGTGTTTGTAAAAATGATACCTGGTTTTTGTTTTCAAAGATGATTTTACATATATATGCAGCGGGTGGGAAAATAAAGATACGTTTTTCTTCAAAGTTGTAGAAATTCGGACAAATGATTCGTCGTTTGCGATCTCTTAAAACTCGCTGTACGATTCTTTTTCGTCATTTCATCGACTTTGAGCATCGTTGAGTTTTTGCCGTTTGACTCTAGTAATAAAATAAATTTAATAGAATGGTGAAAAAAAAGCCCAGAAGCAATTGTTCTGACATTTGAATTACAGGCGCGATCGTTCAGTACCAGACAACGCCACTCCTATTCGAGGTCTACCCCACGCCCCTTCGCGAATCACGTGACCCAAATCAACCAATCGCTAATTTTCGCTGCATTAGCGTTGCAACTGAGGATCTATTTTCTGGGTTAGCCCCGCTAAAATCACTTTCGGTGATAAAAAAAATCATACAACGAAGTTTTCAAAATGATTATAGACGTAATTACAAATAAAATTTTTTATTCCTCACTGTCCCACGCGTTACGCGATGTGAAGTCATCTCCAAGAAAAACGTGCTCGCGACTATCGTCGAGAAAGCTCTTTACGAATCTCTCTTTAAATTATCGACAATTTTTTCATCGTCGCCGATACAATTATACTCTTCATTTACGTGTTACTAGAAAAACTGTTTCACCTTCGCAAAAGAGCTTCAAACCTGAAAAAAAAAATATATCCGGTGCTCGGAAAATTTGTCTACAAAGAGCCACAAATTGATCGCTTTGTCCCCGACGTTAATAAAACTCCTCTCGATTTCCCCGGAAGCTATCAATTCCACGCTTTTCCTCCGCCGTCTATGAAAAGTGCTCGCTCCCCCGCTCCAACCGTGGCCGATCGCGAGATCAATCGCAGGCCATCGTATTAACGAACTCCATTCAATTCCATCGGAATATCGATCGGTCGCGGTGTTTCCCGCCTGGCTAGCTGGAATCGGCGACAGGGTGCAGTCGATTTACGAGCCACCTGACGATCGTAAATGGTTTTATGTATCAACCGGAAGTTGGCGGGCGAGCGTGGCTGCCGCGGCTGAGCATCCTATCGCGCCGGCCCCGTGAATTATGCAGCCGCAGAGTACAGCCGCGAGCGCGTAGTTTGTTTAGCCGCGTCGATCGCTTTTACCTGCAGGTAGCCGATCGATCGCCCGCGAAATGACCCACTGCGCGATAACGTTCCCTGTGTGCGTGTGCATGTGTGTGTGTGTGTGTGCAGAGGTTTCGATTAAATAACCAACGTTGCCCTCGCGCTCGCCTACGCAGCTGTGCAATTTTGACGATCTATGCCCGAGAATCGACTGGCAATCCTCCCGCCGTTGTTGTTGCGTGGTGATTCGGAGGTTTAATTCGTGGCTCGGAATGGAGCGTCGATCTCTTCCAGAACGGAAGATTTATGGACGTTGGGAAGATGAAGGCTTCGCTCTGGCGAGGATTGGAAGTTCAAGGGAGACGAGGGTGGATCTCATTCGACGCTCGGAGGAAAATTGAAAGTTCTCTGCGACTGCTCTCCTCCTACCTTTGGAGATTTTTTCTCGTCGATTGGATTCGTCGGGAATAATTTCTGCGTAATTCTTCTCTGACGAACGTACGTCTTTCTTCGGAGAAAGAATTTCGTCTGCTTTCGCGACGATGGGGGAGACTGTTGTAAACTGTAAATGGGCACATTCGGAGGATCGACTAGCAATTTCGGTGCGGTCGCCGCTCGTGACTGTGGTAATTTGTGGTTCGAAACGTTGTGTTATATTCGGATACGGATGGTCGTAGCATCGGATGGTTGAGGTGATGGCAGAAGCGATGAGAATTATGGCGAAAGTAATGAGAGGATTAATTCGTAGATACTGGAAAGATGAAGGTTGTGTGGAGAATTGGATGTTTAATGTTTTCTCATATAATATTACTCAATATTACCACGATAGTATAACGTCTATTACTTATTAGCATTATCTGTTCTTTAAATATATTATTGTACCATATAATCGTATTACGTTGCTAATAACCCGAGTTGTCGAAGCAACGTTAAAGTGAAGAATAAAAATATATATACAATGACGAGCGAGACACAAAAGCAGAATAAAGAATAAAGGAAACTAGCAGCATCCGATACTCAGTATTTTGTTATTTTAATTCGAGCTTGTTTCTTTCTCATGTAAATATCTGCAAACGTATTCAAACAGCTGTCGATATTCTATCGGATCCTTTGCCTTTCGATACTGTACGTCAGTTTATTCTTTCATTATTTTTTTGTCAAAACTTACTTGCTTTGCGAAGATGCAAATCCTGTTATTTTTCGTAATTTTCGCTCCTATTTGCAAAGCTCTTGCGCTAAACAAAGCAACAAGTGGTTTACTAGAATTTGATACGTATGAAAAATCACGTGCGCTTTGTTCGAATGCCAATCCCTGATAGCTTGACATTTTCACGTTAAATTTTATGAAACGCTTCAACCGAAAAATTGAACCTTTCATCCACCAGCCAACGTTGCGTTAGCACGACAATGGCTGCAAATTTCTTTCTCAATTTCAAAGTGCCTCGATAATGTTCCAAGAATTTGTATAATTTCCATCCACGTTTTATGCACCTCTGTGTACTTCTATATTCTTTATATTCTTTATATTGTATCACATGTATTAACTGTATTCTATAATTCTACAATTGCTTTATATATCTGTAAAACAACTGTTGTATATATCTATATATATATATATATATTAGCTACATTTTTACAATTTTGCAAAGAAAACTTGAGATGTTACGGAATTATCGCTTTATGATATTATGAAATTATTGATTAATGATTTACGGATCTAAAAATTTCTATCATTAGACACGAAGCCGGTTAATGCGACCGACCGACATAACGCATCGCCCCATTTTTAGATCAACGATGGCCGAATTATTAACGAGACGCCCGTTTGGCTGCCAATTAAACGATGCTTCGTCTTTTGGGAATTTCGCGCGGACTTACACAGTACGTTTCCAGCAGTTTTATTCGCATCCCCTCCGGCGGTTTATCGATTCGTTCTCGCCTACGTAAATATTTAGCAACGACAATATTAGCCCGGCACTTTCTATTCTCGTCGCGTGTTTCCTCCGTCGAGGAAAAGTCGAGATATTCGTTAACCCCTTACGATCTGCACCCTTTCGTACACTTGCAATCAGACTCGTTAGTGTCATTAACTACCACGTACTAATAGTAACAAACCTAAACCACTAAGTACTAATCACAAAGTTGATGCGAATAATTGATTTTCACGCGTTGACCTTGCGTTAAGAAACACACGTCGCAACGTTTAATCTTTGCAAAATACTGTGTCATCTGTCAATGTTGTCCGAGTAATTCGCGTTGGTGAAAATTTTCAACGTGTTAATGCTAACTAAGCAATAGCTAACAGTACTAATTGCAAGTCCAATTCTTGCACTAGTATTAACTAGTTTGGTAATTTTTAATTTTTAGTTTTACGAATTACAAATTATTTGCTGGGAATTACAGCGTGTGTATTAAGATCGTTGAAAGGAAATCTGTGTACGAATATAGAACAGATATTCTAAAATGTCATAATTAAATGTAATAATGCTCGATCGTGTCACTACGTATCGTTATACTACTATAAATATCGCTTCTTCGAAACTCTCCAAGGTAGTGTACAATTACTTAATCGTAATTAATTTTAAATCTACGTGCGCTAACCAAAAACGAATTATTTTATTTATAAATTCAACTCGAACTTTTGCAAATCGCAAGAACATAGAAATGAGTATGACTTCAATTAATTGTGGAATTAAAAGGAAGGTTAGAGCAACTAGACTATGAACTAAATCCAAATCTTCTTACGCCCTGTCTTCACTACGTACAATTACGCTCTAAACATAATTATAGAAAACATAAAATACCAAAATACCAAATATACGTCAACTAAGTCCCTAAGTATCTGGAATAAAATTCGCGCTAAACAAAGTTACGGTAAGATACAAGTCGGAACTTAAAGGGTGTTAAGGTGTTGGTAGCAATTAGTCTCAAAGCCAGGCTTATCGCGCGGACGTGACTTTCCCGCCATTTTTGAATTTCAAACCTCCCCCCGAGCTTCGACGTCGGATCGACGGGAATTAATTTCTCGCGCGCGAAACTTTTCGCCGATATTTCCCAATTATGACTTTCACAATCACAAATTGACGAAAAATTCGCGTCTGTGTAAAACTGACTGCAATGAAAGATTAAACCCCGATCAAATACCGAGTGTCGAGGAATTTTACAAAAACGGGAGAAACTAATTTTTCGCCGAAACGAGCGATTTTATCGGGGGAAACGGATCGGGAGGAAATGGGAAAATTTCTTTCTCCTCGGTCGGTAAACAGAGACGAGACGAACGCGGAGTGTTAATCGGCGGAAATCAACGTCACGCGCATATACGCGTACGATGTCGCGAGATCCGGTTGCGCAATTAAACGAATCGGTACACAGAAAAGGGGACGCTTTTTACCCGGCTGCGAAATATCGCGTTCCGATATCTCCGGGCGTTCGCGATGATTAAATTAAACCGTGCGCCGAATTTACACGTTTCGGCGTCGGCCGGATAAACGATTGTTCGGACGGGTTCGGCTGGCGGAAACAGTATCCAGCCGACCGTCAAATTGCGTTCATCAAACTTTTGTACGCGCGAAGAATTGTCGGATGGATAAATTGTAGCGCGCGAAATAGGGGAAATGGGATCGAGAAATAGGTTTAGGAAGAAATAGGTTTGGAAACGGGAAGAGCTTCGCGCGGAGATCTGGTTCGACAGTGTAAAAGAATTTAGAGAGCAACTATGTATGGGAGGGAAGTATACTGTCGTTCAAAAGCATCAGGGCACATTTCGTTCCATTCGTTTTCTTCCTTTGTCAGTCTGTTTTGTAATGTTCGATATTTATTCGTTATTACAGATTGATACGAATACAAAGTTTTTAAATACATTAATACGAAATTGATATATTTACATGTTAACAGTGATATGTTACGTGGTTATAATTTTATTAGTTCACGGTTATAGCTTTACTGAAAATTCCGAATTTAATTTCACGAAATGTCAAATTCGACAGCAGAAATTCGTTGCAACTATGGCAATACGTGCCTAACAATCTTATTTTGAACAGGATCAATGGGCATAGACGTAATACACACTTTGGAGTAAAATATTCACAGAGGAAGTGTATCTAATACAAAAATTATCAATTCTCACAAACGCCAATCTATCGCTGTAACATACATATATCTACATGAAACTTCTACACTAGGCGTTCGAATATTACCTCCTACAGGTAATATTTGTGACGTTTGACTTGATAAAACAAATACAGACCAAGTACAATGTTTAATCGAACAAATGCAAATTTTATCCGTCGAAACGTACGACCTGTCATTTTTAATGATTACTATTACCGCGGAATGACTCACGTGTAAAGAGGCGGAGGTAACGAAAGTACGGGGGTACTGAATCGACCGTAGGTGACTCGCGTGATTAATTTTTCAACAGCATGATTATTCTTTCCACGAACGTGCATTCGTTCTGTCTGTCTCGTATAAGGTTAATTATATACGTGTGTTTTCGCGTTCTATGAATAGAACCTAGCGACATGTCGATACAAACAAATAAAATTTCGCAACCTTGCACCGGTTGCGCTGCATTGACCGATTTATAATTTCACACGCAGCAGATTCCGGATCGTTTCTTTTCTATTCTTAGCCTCTCTTTACTGCATTTCAAGGAGGGAAACGGATAGTTTACGCCGTCGTTTATTACCGTCGCGCATAATTTACGTACCGATCGAACATCGTGCACTAAATGAACGTGGAAAGGACCGGAGGCATTGCGAGTGATATTGAACGAATGCAATCGTAGAGATTGATGTATTATCACTGAAAGTAAAATCGGGCCTCTTCGGGTGCAACGCTGATGCAACGAAAATTAGCGATTGGTTGATTTGGGTCACGCGATTCGCGAGGGGGCGTGGGATAGACCTCGAGTAGGAGTGGCGTTGTCTGGTACTGAGCGATCGCGCCTGTAATTTGTTTTCTGTCGATTCAAACGTTTGCGTATCAATAAAATTTTATGGCAGAACAGTTGCTTCTGGACCTCTCAGTAAGACGAATCGTGCAGTTTTTCGTCGGTCGAAAACGAGAAAAATCAAGAATATTTCAATGACAAACGTTGTTTGGAACAAATTAATGTAAAATCGATCAAAGCATTTTAATATTTCACTTGATAACGATTTAATGGAATAATGCGAGCACAGAATCGAAACGTGAAATAAAATAATGGAATTGCAATGGCAGTGAAAATTAAGTGGATACACTGAAGAAATTCCCATTTGTTTTAATATCTTTCAAATCGATCTAGGATACTTTCATTCATTAATAAATTTTACGTATATATATTTAAATTCTGATAAAATCTCGTTCAATAATTGATGAAAGATTATTTTCATAATTTTATATTAAAAAAAAAGATCAGATAAATTGAACTTTTCTATTTGCAATACAATCAACAGCTCTCCCTCTCTCTCCCTCTTTCTGAAATATTCTCTTAAAATAATTAGAGAAATAAACTGATGGGCTACTCTCTAATCTTTGTCTAATTCAAAGAAACAGAAACAACAGGGAGCTTTCCTGGAATCGTTAATTGCAACCGAGAGAATTAAATAATCGCGATAAAATCGCGCAATTTGATGGACCAATTTCATTAAAAAGATTATCTCTTTCTCACGAAAAAAAAGAAACCTCTGACCCAGTATTCAAATGTCAAGGGTTCGCAGTGTTGCAACAATAGTTGCACGTCAATTCACCTCTTTTGATTAAAATATCATACGATTTTAAACTCTTTGCAACGGCATTAAATTAAACGCCGTTTCATAATGTATAAAAGACAAAGGTAAATGCTGCGTGGAACGATACAGAAACAAATTTCACGCGAACGCGTTCTCTCTCCGTGAAAGAAATTAATTAGGAAACTAGTTAACATCAGTTTCACGTGAACTGTTGCGTTTTTTTCTTGATTCAAGTTTTTAATTCCGCAATGGTTATTATTCCGTGTATAATTTAAGTGAAATACACTTGACTTTTGTTTCAAATCACGTTCGATTACCTACGATTCTACGTTAAAATCTTTTCTTAACCGGGATTTAATTTTGTGTGTAGGACAAACTCGCGTATGTGCGTGTGTGAGGAGGGGTAATATTTTGCGCAAATCCAGCTGAACATAAGCTGCGAGAGAAGAAAACTATGACAAATTTGTCGCGTCAACCGTGAAAGTAAGGGAGATTTAAACCAAGTTTTTACAGTTGTACGTAAGTGCTACACACATTTGTCAAAGATTTTAATGTTTGCCTGTTTGGCCGCATCTTCTCGTTTAACGATTTCATTAAAATCCTTTTGTTGGAAGAATGAAAAAAAATCGAAGGAAATGTAAAAGTACGTGTAACACATATTCCAATGGATTTTTGATTTAGAAATGAGAGTGTCGAAGGGATATTTGAATTACGTATAATCCATTAAAAATGGACGTCGAGCAGAGAAAACAAAATTGAGCACGCAGTCAACTGATCTTAACCGAAATTGTTAAATCTTTTTATTTAATTTTGAGACTCTTGAGATTTGATTTTATTTGGTTGTCGTAAATTCCTATTTAAGAAATATTGTTTGTCACTTTTCTTACGTACGTTATAACGTTCGGCTGTACCTGACAATTTTGCGTTAAAATAAAAATAACAATACCGTTCATTAATTTAAATAATATTTTACTATCCCCCGAGAACGCATTTAAATTCACCGAGCTTCGGTACACTTCACCCTCCCCAAGATTGAATTTATAATTATTGAGTTCGACCGGTCTTCGATTGCTCTTTACATTACGACGAATCGTTACTTTTCAATAAACGATGCGTCAATTAAAAGTGTAATTATTTTTATCAAACGCAAACATTGCGAAATGCGTATTGTTATTCTCTCATTTAATAATTGCGAGGGCAGCTAATAGATACAGACGCGTTCAATTAATTAACGTGTTCGAAAATTCCACTCGTATCGACGACGTGAAAGTCATAGTGTCTTCGACTGGAAGCTAGAAAAACGCTTTACAGACTGAGAAAGAAAGTTTCGCAGAAGTAATTGGAAATTTCGCCACATTTCGTTGTGTGGCGAAAACATAGTTGCAAATCAAACAAGGATAAATATTTTACGAAGGAGGAGCATTGGCGGCATAAAAGACCTACTTCGGCGAGTAATGATGCAGCGCTGCATCAATCTAACATAAGACAGCTACCATTCACTTCTTTTCTCTTGATGTCAGCTGCCAGCCACGACTGTAATCATTGTCCGCAGGAGTTGAAGTTTTAAATAGACATCAAACAGCTAATAGTAGACGTACTCTACAATTGACCACTTAATTGGCCGTCTAAAGTGCCAGTTAAGCTCAATTCGCGGAATACGAATGCCAATTCCCCGACACGGTCGAGCGAAAATTTTTTTTATTTTCTACAAAGATCGAGCTCCATTCTCGCGTGGAACTTTGTCATAGTTTTTCCAACTATGTCGCCGCTCATTATGTGATTGACTCTACAGTTGTTGAGGTCTAGAAATAGTCAGAAGTAGATCTACCCAGAAATAGTCCGTTTGCTTTTTTTTCCAACGTCTTTACTTTACTCTTACTTAGTCAAAGGGGACAGAGATAGGAATAGAACAGAAGACAGGAATAGAACGAGAACTGTGGGAACGCTGCCTTGAGAAATTTCACGGAAATTTTTTTTTTGAACACTTGTCAATACTCGTCGATCGAAGTCAGAGGCAATTCCTCGTCTTTTTGGCAATTCCATTCATCGATTCAAAAGTCCAAAGAATTCTAAAATTCGCAAAATTTTTTTGAACGCATACAGCGTTCGTTGATCAAAATCCAATAATTCTTCTATCAATTTTCATCCTTTGTTCTCCATCCTCTGTTAATTTCGACTCAAAAAGCTATGGAAGCACCACCTTGAAAAAATTCTAAAAATTCAGAAGAAACTTTCATCGATCGGAATTAGAGGTTTGACACGATTTTGACAATTTTTCGTCCTTACCTCCTGTTCACTGATTTCATTTAAAAAAAATGAAGAGCTTCTCTGAAAGAAAATTCACAAAAAGCTCTAAAAAGTTCCCAAATTTGTTTGACACCTATTGATCAAAGTTGGAAGCAATTTTCTTCACCGATTTCTTTCGTCGATCCAAAGAAATGGAAAAACACTATCTCCTTCGAAAGAACTCTAAAATTTATCAAAATTGTTTAATGTCTATCAACATTCATCGATCGAGGTCATAGGCAATTTTTCGTCGCCGCGCGCGTTTCTCCTGCGCCGTAACCTCCGCCATTCGCCGGTTTCTTTCGCCACGTCGTTCCATCGAGCACACTATCGCGTCGCATTTCGTTGCAGACCCAATTACGGAAATAGCAGCGCGTTATCGTCGTCGTGCTATCTCCACGGAGGAGGAACGAAAAAAGAGGTGAAACGTCGCCGGTTGATATCACGCGTGTTCGCAGGTTGCGTGCGCCCGCGCGATCGTTTTCCAACCATGTCGTGCGCAAATAAATTAGGCGACCTGGGGGATATCCACCAGCGAACGTGAGTGTTGCACAATGATGGTAATGCCTCGTTGTAATTAAGATAATACGTTTCGTACGCCGTTGCAACAATGATCGGCGAAATGCTAAAAGCTCGGATGAGATGCATCGAACGATCGGCTGGGTGGTGGCGCGATCGATCAACGACAATTTATGGAGGTCAATATCGACGTTCCATCATTTTCGTGTTTCAAATTTCTCTTTTTTTTCTGTTTTTTTTTCACGGGAATTAACGTACACCACTTCGAAAGTATCGGGAGGACGACGAAAGAAAAAAATCGCAGATTTTTAGACAAAGTAAATCACTCAGTCGCGTAATAAATATACATAATTAACAAACATACATATTAATAATTTTATTAAAAGTTTTATCAAAAACGGAAAATGTCCGAAGATTTTTCCGATTTTCCGCAATGGCGGGAAGTTTTTTTCTCTGCGCGTAGTTCAGAGGCATAGGTGAGACGAAAATATTTCAAAATCGCTGAGAAAGTATCTCACGTAGCACAAGCGAGATTATAATACTGCGTGGCACGGCGTTTCACGAAACTTCCAGTGATTTCAAATGAAATTCCGTGAATTTTCAAGTTACACGTCTAAATTTTTGTAAACCATAGTTTTGAACTAACAATCTTCAAATTCGATAAACTCGAATTAGATCGCGAGAATATGTTTGCACAGAGTCAATTTCGACAATTACTATGTAAATTGAAAATTTGTTATGTTGTAATATTAAATTACAAAAGCTGAAACTTTTTTAATCCAACAGCAGTTATTATACATGCAACAATAACAGTTGGTAGTTTGTAATTTAATCTAATAGGCTACCGTTAGAGAAATAAAAGAAATGAAAACGTGTTTACTAGCGTGACCGATGTCTGATATCTATCTCGAATAAAATACCGAATAAAAGGCGCAATCCTTGAATTTTTCATGGCGTTTAAAAAATTCTCGTTAATTCGATTGCCTCGAGAATAATTTATCAAGCGCGGCGATACTTCTGAATGTTTTTTTTTTTTTCAATTTTTCGACTACCGCTCTCCGGAAGTGACGTTACACGTGCCCGTGAGCTTTCGCGCAAGATTCTGCCAATTCACATCCCCTGCATCCCCTTTTGAAACCTCGTCGGCAAAGAGTGATCGATACCGTAAGTTTAGCACCGCGACGCATTCCATAGAAATGCACAATTTGAATGATCGAATCTTCCCGCGTTTTCGTCTTCGGAACGTACGTGCATCGCGAGAATACGCGAGCGAGCGTAAAAACCTTTTCCGCCTCTTTGATCGATCACACGCTGGCGTGTTATACCCGCTTTCCTATAGATGCGGCAGAATAACATATGTAACATTGAAAAAGTTTTCTGGCCGGCAATTGTGTAACCGTGTAACCGTGACGTTCGAGAAATATGGATTTTTCGATTACACGTGCTTCGAGGCTTAACCGAGCGATTGTCGCGCGGAGTTCAAAATATCTCTCGAGGATTTCTTCGAAAGAATTTCTTAGAAATAAATGAAGAAGAAACGATGTATCGTTTAAATTTTTCTGTTAATATATTTGTTAATTATAATTTATCGCTTACTATGTGTTATTTAAATATTTATAACTGTGTTATGATTTGAAGACTCATTAGAGAAATGACTTTCGATCTTTCTCTATTCTGAAAAGTACGCGTAAGTCGTGTTAAAATTTAGGATCTTCAAAATTTGAAAAGAATTTTCGTTGCAAATGAAGACACTGATATTTGACAAAAGTCAGGATCAATCGTTCGATTTATCGCTGTTACGCAACGAACTGAAAACTGGCTGCATTCACGTTCTACGATATTAAAATCATGAAAAATGTTTCTCAACCCACGTACGTGCCCCACAAAATTGTAAATTTCGTGAAAAAATAAAAAAAAGCTTCGTTGCAGCCAAATTAATTGTCCAGCAATTCAAAATATTTGTAACAATTTTATTAAAAACATTTTATACAAAACGTCAAATATATAAATATATAAAAGTGAAAAACATTCAATCAATTTAATTGTTTATTCCGCGTCATTCGTCGCAAATTTTCGTTGTTCTACGTCCAAATACAGTTTATGTCATTTAACTTTCCGCGTCCCTGAAACTCACACAATCGATTTTCAAAACTGGTTCACGGAGTGATTTTGAAGTTGCATTAAGTGAAAAATACCAGAGCGTGAAAGGGTTGGAAATCGCAGGGAAATAATAATCTTACTTGTGAAAATCTTTTAAATGGAAATGGTTTGGTTAACAAGTGTAGACTGAAAGTTAGAAATTTTTCGTACTGCGACGTCACTTCTCAGAGCGTGTCAAACTTCTTAATTTCAATTTTTTCATAATACATTGTAGAACAAATTTCCTGTTGAAAAATTCAATTCCATGATTAATTATTGTTCAAAAAAAAAAATTTTTTCATATAATATCAAAATTCTAAACAAAGTTTCATAATTAAGGATTAAAAGTGAAACTTTCGGCTCGACGTCTATCAATTCTTCAAACCTTTCGCGAAATATTTAAAGTAATTAAAAATTCTCCCACGGAACAATGCTTTTCTAAAAAAAGAAAAAGAAACAAAATACGTTTAAAAAATGTCGATCAATACCTCTTCGACATAATTCAGCGACATAATTCACTCGTTTGTTCGTAAAAATTGCTTCGCGCAACAGCAACGAAATGAAATTAAACCACTGGGAACGATTGACCTGTTCGTTCGTTCCCGAGTGAAAAATTTTCGCCGGCGAAGGCAACGCATGCGAGTTAATGTGATCGACCAAAGATGCTTTATTCGTTGGGCACGCGAGGCATCGAGGCGAAACGTGACAATTCCACCGGTACGGACAGCTTTATGAAAATACAATTGGAGAGACCAGTGACTCGGCCGACCCAGAAAATCGAAACACAAACCGTGGTAAACTTAATTCGAGAGATAACACGAAACGGCTGCACGCAATTAATTTTAATATAATCATCCACGGTTACGTAGGTTCGTTGGTGGACGTGAATTCGATAGCGTGCACCTAACGCTGTTGACCTAACGTCACGAAATTGAAGTACAGTTGCTCACACTAAATATTTGAACTATTGCAATTTCAAAAAAAAAAAAAAAAAAGAATCGTGCAACGATAAATCTAGGTTCATTTTGAAGCTTGAAGTCTCTAGTTTCAAAATGTATGCTACTTTCGAGATGTTTTTGATATTCTCACTGAAAATGATTTTAACAGGGGTAACCCAGAAAATCGGGCCTCTTCAGGTGCAACGAAAATTAGCGATTGGTTGATTTGGGTCACGTGTTTCGCGAGGGGGCGTGAGGTAGACCTCGAGTAGGAGTGGCGTTGTCTGCTACTGAGCGATCGCGCCTGTAATTTGTTTTCTATCGATTCAAATGTTTGCATGTATAATTTTGTGGCAAAAATTTTTTATGTATCGCACATGTTCCAAGATATTCTTTTTTTCTCGAAAACACTGACAAATTTGTTTCGCGACTACAATGGATTTGAAGTTTCCTCTTTGCAATGACTTTTTAAAATTTTCTGTATTGATCTTTTTCGTCGTCCAAGTCTAGTTGTAATTCGAATTGTTCAAATTGAATCAAAGTGTGTGTTCCAGCCTCCCTTATCAGTTTTTATAAAAATTGAAGAAAATATGAAATAAAAAACTTTATTTGCCCTGAAATTAATTTAACAAAATTAAATTGCAAATTTGAAAAATGACACGTATGTACATCTTTTTATTTTAAATAATTAGGATTTTGCAACTGATATATATATATATATATATATATATATATATATAAATTATTGCAAATCGTAATATGAAAGTCTGACTGTAATTTAATTTACATGTCTGCGAGTACATTCACTGTGATTTTCAGTGTAAATAGCGAAGGAAAGCGTGAAGCTGTATGAGAAACAGGATTATCGAACTTTGTTTCGCTTCTAATCTTTGTTTACAAGAGAGTTACAATTGTAACGGCCTTAGTGAAATTGAATCGTCGACAACTAGATTACAGATTGTGATTCAAGTAAGGTTCTTCTCGAGTAACATTCTGGATTGAAATATTTTTCGCAGAATAATGTTCTGCTGATTAACATCAGAACTATCGGCGATTAAAACGTAAAATTTTTATCAAAAATGTTAAAGTAAAGAAAAGAAAAAAGAAAAATAAAAAACTTTATAATATAATAAAGTACAAGAGATTTATTCGTACATTTTTTACGAAAAATCATTTAAATCTCTAAAAATACAGTGTTTTGTAAAATATGTTCTGTAAAATACGAAAGAATAAAAATTATAAACTTTCTCAACTATACTCTCCAAAATCTAAATTCGCATAAAAATCCACGCTCCAGAGATCACGGACGAAGGTTATCAAATACACACTCGAACGAACTGCTTCGCAACAGAACTCCCGCAAAGTTTGCATTTTCACCCACTGAAAGATATATTATACATACCCGCGCGTTATGAACATATGTAAGAACAGAATGAAAGTTGCCAGATGCGTGTTCAAATTTCCCGCTACAACAAACCACGCGCGAGATGAATTCCATACCGAAGCGAAAGATACGAATAGACCAGACTCGTAAAATTTCCATTTTAATTTCTTTCGCTGATTTGACAATCGCACTTTTGTTCAAGCGCAGTCTCGTCGGCGAGACGATCATTGTTGGTTGACGGACAGACCCATTTACAACCAGCTAGTTACAGAAAATTGCGTCAACAGGGTGTTGTTTCAAGCGATCGCGTAATGCCGCGACACTGCGTGGCTGTGAGAACGATTTCAAAGAAACACGGTGACAATGCGGTTCGAGGTCGGCAATATTGATTCGTGACCGCAGCACGGGTGATACACTGGCCAGGAGTCGCCGCGACAAAGAGGAAACTGAAGCCAGACACTTGATAACACTCGCTTGATAACCGAGTTAAACGCTTCTAGAGTTACCTCGTCGCACCTTTCAATTCTCCTCCTTGTAAATCGATGTAAACGCAATTCCCCGTCTCCGTGCGGTTCGAATTTAACTCCATCCTCGCATCTTTGTTCTTAATTTCAACTTTAGTTTCTTTCTCTCGACTCGACTGGTATTCGAGTTTCGCTTGACGATGAAATTAGTTTTTGTTCCAGTTTTTGTTTCCTCGCGGAGGAACCTTTCTTCTTTTCATTTCTCAACGATTAAACGCGAGTCTGCAACATTTCGGAGAAATGTGAATTTTCATTTCATTGTCCGGTTACGTCTTTCAACTCCTGAAATCGATATACCTGAACGAACTTTCGATATACGTCTTTGCGCAGTTGGAATTTTAATTCGTACGTTTCTTTTTAACTTCGGCGTTATTTTTTTTTAATTCGATTGGTAGCTGACGACGAAATTAATTTCGAAAGCGTTGTTCTAAACTCGTCAAAGATTCTCTTTTTTTCTTTTTGATTTTTGATGCCGGATTTCTTTTCGTTCTTTGACAATTAAGCGCGAGTTTGTAATTTTTGGGAGAAATCTGAATTTTTATTTCATTATCTCTTGTTCTTGTTTTATTATACGGTCACGTCTCTTCGTACCTCGATTTTTTTAACTCGATTGGTATTTGGTGATGAAATTACTTTCGAAAACCATGTTCTGGACTTGCAAAGGACTCTTTTTCACTGATTTTTGATGTCGGATTTTTCATTTTTCAACGATTAAGCGCGAATCTGTAATTTCTGGGAGAAATTTGAATTCTTATTTTATTACGCAGTGGAGAATTATTAAATATAAAATTGCTCAATCGATGAATATATGTTCATAGAGATTTGTTTAAAATTTTATCACGAAGGTGTAATCACGAAGGCCTCCCTATAATATTAATGAAATTTCAAAATCGTTTCGTATAGTCACGAAAGTATTTGAAATTTCTATTAATATATTCTGCGTGCTATACAAAATATTTAAAAATTTCTTTCAGTAAAGACCACAACACGATTATTAAATTAATCAACACTATACGCTATAGTATTAAGTTATAATACCAGTATGCATGGTTATAGTTATAATACTATGATTAATATTACGTTATAATAATAAGCCAGTTTCACCCATTTTCGCGTTGGTTCTAATTTAATTTTACAATGTATATATTATTTTATATAACACTGTATTATACTGGTTTGTACATTTTTATATAATTATATTGTTCTAATTAACATTGTACAACACACACACGTGTTTAAATACCTTCGAGACTGTGTGCATAACCTATCAAAACATGTCGCAATATTTCTATCAACGTTTGGACGTACGAAAGCCAACGTTAATCTCTCACGTTGTAAAACTTGTAACACAACGATTTAACAGATTACGTGAATGAATGATTGAGTAAAACGAGACGCATCCGCGATCGCGAGGCAAAGTGTTAATTTGAGGTCGCATCCAGGCCTCGCTCGTACTTATTTCACTTGTTTCTCCTCGCAGAAACGGCTGAGATTCATTTCTAAAATTAGACAGCCGCCTCATCTTTTGTAATGACTCTCATCACCCCGAGAGCACTTCGCCGAACAATATATGGAACTAGGATTTCCTCCGTACCTACACGTAAGCATGCATATCGCACACTGCATCCGAGATTTTTAGCTGGAAAACGCTCGTTACCATTAGCCGACCGGTTAGGCTGTTAAAGGAAAAAAAGGAAAACAGAAAAATAAAAACTCGGAGATATCAACTGGAACGCGACGAAATGAAGCGTATCGAATTTCACGCTTTAATCGCGATGAAGCTCGCTTTCTCGCTATTAATGAATTCGTGGGTTTTCGAACATTTGTTTTTTTGCTATGCTCTCATTCCGAGCGCACGGAATCTGTATTTTTTTTTTTCTTTTTCTAAGTAGAGAGCGGAGATTTTAATTTATCCAGCAAATAATTTCTGATCTGCGTTGGCCGCAACTTCCGGCTGGATTTCATTCGTTGGGAACTAATAAGGTATGAGTCGTTCCAAAGTATTTTGATCGAGGACAAGATACAAATCAGCGAGAATATATTTTATTGGATTCCGCATTGAGAAGAATGACACTCGATATTTTTAAGAGACGCTTTATATTTTTCTTCCACGTTGCAGTCGTGGTCAAGGATGATGTTACAAAATCTGCTCGTTCCCCTCTTCTTAGCATGTCTTTTTGTAATTTTGTCTATGGTAAATCGAAGGAAGCGTTGGAATTTGTCCTATAAATAAATATTCGTATGACCATTACTGACTCGTTGTCAGTGTTAACACTGAGCTAATATTGTCAGACCTAGTTGGTCATCCAACAATAGCGCGGCAAAAAAAGAACCCACAGTCAGTGTTGCAACATTTTCTACATCAGAACGGAAGACTTGTCTTTCTAAAATTGTACGGTACATTTATAATTTTTAATTACACCTTTGCAACGTAACAATGTAACGAGCTCGTCATTGTCGTTTACGCAAATTATAATGGGAATACAACGGCTGGCGACAGTTTTACATTCGCGTACACGCTGCGTATCGATGCACTTTGGAATTAAATCGAAATTAAGAGTATCCCGTTTTAATTACAATTGTACGGGGCTGTGCCGAAAGTTTAAAATTCTCGCGTTTCGTGAGTGAATAATTCATATACATGAAACGACGTAAACGAGTGTGATACCGCGCGGAGCAAGTAATCGATATACGTTCGTTTAATTTCATGAATTTTAATGAATTTTTCGGTCGTTGAATGATGCTTACTAATTTACTGGCTAATTACTTATCTTTTTTTAGTATAGTTTACTGTCTGTAAAAAAAAAAAAAGAAACGTCAATTTCTTTTTCGTGACGGTTCGTAAAATCAAGCACGTAAGTATTCGACTATTGCGATGTTTAGTGAAAGTCGGCACTTCAAAATAAAATTGAAGCCGAGAGGTTTCAGAATTGAAAGAGTATAAAATATAATACTAGAATTTTACGCGATGCTGATTTTTGTTGTCTTAAATCTTCTGCAAATGCGTTCAAAAGTCTTAGAAACTGCTATATTTGTTTCAAAATTGGAAGAAATTGAGTAATATCACGCAAGACAGCATATGTAATATATATAATATAAATAATACAATATATAAAATATTAATATATTAACACGTTGACTATATTATCACCAACGACTATCATTTTTATTTCTGTAAATATTTTAGAACAATTAAAACAATGTCAATAATAATATCGTTCACAAAGAATTTTAAATAACATAAATAGTTGGATAACATTATGAAATGTAAACTTGTACTTTATTGTAACATAATATCTGTAGAAATTGAATATTTTGTTCTGTAGACAAAACATTCAAATTATCATTGAAAATAAGAGATATAGTAATTGGAAATAAATTATCAAAGATCAAAAATAATATTATCAAATAATTATTAGAAATAAAAAGTATCCTGAGATACTTTTCGAAAGTGAAACAACAATGCAAGATAAACTATATAAACGACATAATAAGACGAAATAAAAGACAAAAATATAGATACGAGGTATAAGATATAAAATGTAAGATAAATGGATATAAAATAAAACGTATAAGACAAAATGATTATTAAGTAAAAAGAAGCTGGATGTATTGGTACAAGGAAGCAGAGCAGAGTTCAAGAGAGAAGGAAATGAATCCATGAATCCTGCAGCGACGTGTTCGCAAGCAGATTTAGTAATCCACAGCGGGGCGTCGATCGAGCCCGCAGTAAAGAAAGAGCGACTGAAAACGTTTTCCCGGCTGGATGCGCCCGCACGCTCCTGAGAATTGCTTTCCTAACAGATTAACCGCGTTTCGGTTACGTAGCATGGTAAAGTAAAGGCTCCGTAAAGTCGACGTGACGGATCGACTTCCGCCAAGTGGCCTCTGTTCTTGCTCACCCGCGGTGAGGATTCCGCTAGCCTTTTGTTGACCAAGGGAAAAGAGAGAAAAGGAATAGAGAGAGCGAACGATAGGCAAACACACGTGCAAAGAGAGAAAAACGATTGGAAAGAGAGAAAGAAAGAGAGATAGAGAAAAGAAAAAAACAAAAATAAAGAATGTCCCATACGAAGCTAACCAAGCAATTATCTCTTAACCTCTTGCGCTGGAATAACGTACCACGCACTTGGAGTATTTTTTGTCCCAAATTGCAACATTTTCTCAGTTTTAAGTATATTTAAATGCAATCCAGGCAAAACAAAACGACAAGTTATTACTTTTTAATAATTTCTATTCAGTGATATTCGTACCGACGAGTTCAAGAGAAAAAGAAAGCGACGAATTATTGTATGCGGTTCGGTCACTCGTTACGGTCCGCAAACCAGTTGCCAGCGCAACGGGTTAAACTATTCGTTATGGAGAAAAATGTTTTAAGCAAACCTTACGTTGTTTCGAAATGGGTATTTTACGGTGGCCACAAATCTTTTTTAGATGGTTATTCTTCCGAGATTTCAAGGTGACCTTTGTTTCTTTAAATGGTACTATACATTTCTGAGTACACAGTCTTGTATTTAAGACAAATTCAGTGACGAATCTAGATAAAGTTTGTGTTTCAAAGTCGTTGAAGGTCAACAAAGGTACGAAAAAAAAAAACAAAGATCACCTTGAAAGCTCAACGCTCTAGACAATATTTTGTGGCCCACTCCTCGAAACAATGTAAGTTTTTTTTTATTTGAAACATTTTTCTCTATAGCTTAAGAAGATAGTTTAAAAGAAAGAAGCTTCATGAAAGTAACATTCTGTACAGAGAGAGAGAGAGAGAGAGAGAGAGAGAGAGTGCTTCAGTGGCCTCAGTAATTTAGTGGAGGAATTTAGACGTCACACGTCACCAACACGCCTCGAAGCCAACGAGAAAGTTGCTCGTAGCTGGTGGGCACGTCGAAAGGACGTTTGATCGCTCGAGTGCCTGTCGAGGCTCTTGTTTCCCTTGTATCGACGTCGATCCGTCGGGCAAATAACTTCCGGGAAAAGACAGTGCGAACAGCGCTCCTCCCCCCTCCCCCGCTTTCCCACCGCCCCGTCATATTTACGCAATTTTCCCCGGACTTTCCCTACATTTCGCGCTTTGATAGCGCCGATATTGGATTTTCCTTTCTTACGTGTTTTGATTAAAGTTGTCGAAGGGGCCTGTCACGCTTCACCCTTTGACGCTGACAACGAATCATCTCTGAGCGTTGCTCGGTACGTACGTAACTACGAAGCACGATAATACAGTGTATGCGGAGGAAACTGCACGGTGAATTTCAGGATCCTATTTTGCGATCCTATATTGGGCTTGACGTGTTTAGTGAATTTGATACTCGAGCGAAGGTAGTAGAACTATAATATGATATTTGGCTTATTACGACGTCAGCAGTGTAAATTCAGAGGGCCGGAATTAAGCACTTTGATAATCGGTGATATTTATTTCTTGCAAAGAGTTGGAAATACGTGCTTTTTGTTTTCTTCTTAGTACCGATCTCCCTTACGCTAATTGAAGTAACATCGTCGAATGAAATTTTGCAAGCCGCTATTAAAAATTGCAAACTACGATTAAGCAGTTAATTACAAATTACTATGTCGAATTATCAGTGTTAATAAGTTTCTTGCGCATGAAATTGTATCGTGTACGTAAGACAAATGACAAATGACAAATACTCACAAAATTGTACAAAAAGAAATGTAATGTATAACATCCAAAGGTAATTTTACTTTAAAAAACCGAAAACCTACGAATAGTTATTCTCTAAAATCATCCGATATTTCTTATATCTTACTTCACCAGAAAATGAAAAGTATTTGTCTGCCGCGAAATAAAAGTCAAGAGTTAAGTCCTCCGCGACTTAGTTCCTTCGCTAACGGGATTTTGAATTTCACTTTGGAACGAAGTTTGCCGATATTCCTTCCCTTTCACTCGGTCGTTTCCTCTTACAGAAGCGAGCCGATAACCGGCAACATAATCTCTCTCATCTTTTAAATTTGCGCCCGCAAGCTCATCCCCGCGCAAGTCCGAACGCTTTCACGCGAAGAGCGATTCGAAGAGTGATCTTAATATTTCCAGTTATTTCAAGAGAACCACTCGTTATTAAAAACCAACAGCAGTCTCGTGACACGCGCGATAAATATCGTCCACGTACAGACGCGTCGTATTTGTATCGTTCAAGTAAGAAGAAAGCTGGAATATATCCGATATCTGAGAATTATCTGACCCTCGGCCTGTTATTTATAGCAGCTCCTCTTTCGCGATTCCCATTTCTACGTTAATGTTCCCAATGCATTTATACGTCTCCGCTGCGGAATCGTTCGTAATCCTTCCCTCGCTTTCCGTCCGTTTCCGTTTCGTTCACGGTGAATGAATACAGAAAATATTAAATACATCTTTGTTCATCGATTTTTTTCCGTTTTTTTTTTTTTCTTTTCTTGAAATCGCGAGCTTTTTCGAATAGGAATTTTCAAAGTGGAATTCTCAAGCATAATTCATCACGTTGATTCCAGAGGAATTTCTAGATAGACATTCTCTTTGACGTGCTTCATCGAGACAAAATTCTCGAACGTTCAGCATGAGAGTCATTTGAAAGCTCAATGGATAGTTCGAGCTTTGTCCAAGCTTGCTTAAATAATTGTAAAATAATTAAAGTAATCGAGTAATTAGTTTCACTCGAAATTTGTCTTCGTAATTTCGTGGATTTCGAAGCTTTGGAGAATTATCAATTTGAAAGTTACAAAGTCGTAAGAGAAAACGTAGCCGCGTTGCAAACGCTGATTGACACGTTTCGTTAAAAATATGTTAATATGTTAAAAATCATAATTGAGTTAATATTCATTCAGTCAAAGAGAAACACGAACACATGCTATTTTCGTATACGTAATAGCGAAAATATCCAAGAAATTTTTATATTCATATTCAGCAGGAGGAAATTTCTCTGACGGATTAATCAAAGTTGACTTGCATTCTATAATTTTACGATTAATTTGCCGACTACTGAAAAGTTAAATGACCAACGACGAAGAAAAGCTATTAAAGTTAATGTCCGTTCTGGGTTTCTCCGTTTAAGTAAGAAAATAAACTTGCCAACGAAAACAACTAGACTTCCCTCGACATTCAACTGTTTTATCGTGCCCGTTCCACTTGACGTTTATACGCTCCCTGTCATCGTATAAAATTTTATGAAAATGTGTTTCTTCCTTTTTTCCCCTTTGGAGTCGTCCCTTGCTTCTGATTTTTCCCAGTTATCAACAATTAACACTCGCTCGATTCGAACTTTCTGATGAATTAATTACGAAACTATTAATATCTGGCTCGTAAAGTAATTCACATTGCGTACAGAACTGAATGACATTACAAATTCAATGAAAAAATCCAACGGTGGAAACACCACCGGGCAAAGCGACACGTTCAAAGAGAGAGACTCGTGTGTCGCGTTTTAAAGAAGGATTTTATTATACTTTGGCGAACTGTGCGGTATCTTTTTAAATTTCGCCGGAAATTTTCAAAATGTCGCAATGATGCAAATTTCAAACGTCGACGGGACGAAACAACCCCCGCGAGAAAAAACCCCGAACTGAAAACGCTGGAATTTAGGGTCTTAAACGATTACCCTTTCTCTCTCGGCGAGGGAAAATATTTAAATTTGCGACACACCTTCCAAGGAACCTTATGAATTTAAATTCATCGCCGCACTTTTTCTCCGCCACGTTTTAATACAAAAGATCGACGCTGCGTCGTGTCTTCTTCGAAATTTCAGAATATTTTTTATCACCCTCGTCAACAAAATTTCATCCTGAAATTAACGCGCGTACACCCATCCTGCAGTTTATTTAAATTTTCGAGTAAAGTCAACTGATAAGGAAATTATAATTATAATTGTAAAATGTAAAAAATAAAATTTGTACGTATAATAAGAATTTCTATGTGATATTATTATGTATATTATAATAATGTACGATTTGTATAATATTTACGTGTATGACAATTTTATTAACTTTGTAACTTTGAGTCGGTTGTCACGATCGTGTTGGTAAACTTTCAACAATCAATCCGAAATGTAAGTGTTACAGGATATTCATTGTAAACACGTAATTAAGTATATGGCACAGCAAATAGTCATCGTAGATGTTAAACATTGACGCGATATTGGATACAATTTATCGTTATCCATTTGTATTTAGATCTGTACCAAACTTTCAACCAGTGTAATTACGACAATCGTATCGTGTCACGATAAAATTCAAGTCAAGTACTGGCAATATTACAAATTCACAGATTTACTTTTGCAAACAGCTGTACGTAAAATTTCACGGCTAACCGCACACGTCTCGAAACGGAACGAGACTGTCGCAAACGGAAGATAGTATCATCCGCCGCAATACCTTAATAGAAATGAAACATCAACCAAGAGCAACGAACGTTGCCGTCCATCGATCTCCACTCGGACGTTTGTTTCATACATTCTTCGCACTGTACTTACACTCAAGACTGTAAAGGCGAAACAAACTTGCTGGTAAGTAGAAATTCTGACCGAGACAATTGGCCAAGAGTGTCAATCGACTGTTTGGGTGTCACAGTAGTTCAAGCGCTTCCCGATCAGACAGCCGGAGGGAGGCAGGCAGTGTATGATCGGGCCAAAACTTATTTCCCACGGGTGCCATGATTCGATAGAAGAACTAGAGAGAAGTAGTTGCGAGGTACGCGCGGTTTCGCTCGATACTACGCTTGTTCCTTCTTTCTTTCTTTTCTCTTGCTCTTCACCTTCTCACCCCTGCAGGGTCCTTTTATCTCGAAGCGTGAGTAGTCTGGAAAAATCCTGCGAGTCCCGCGAGACTGACCTTCGAGAAGAATGCGGTCGCCGTGTTGGGAATACGCAAGACGCCAACTTTCGATTACCGTGAATTTGACTGTTAGCTTTCGATTTTGTTTCAGTTAAACGGACGAGTGATCCGTGCGGGGTGTCTCGCGATTGGGAGGTGGTTTCACAAGCGAAAATGTGTCGAGAAGGAAAAGCAAGATTTTTTTCGTCAATCGAGTTTGAAAATTTCGTTAATTTATTTATTGGACGCGACAGAAGATAATAATTGACAGGAGGTACGAAAATAAGTGAAATACGTGGAACAACATACTTTTCCTGCGAGATGCTTCGTTTTTCGAGAAAATCGAGTTTCAATGTGTTTATAAATTTGAATACTCGAGGTAATTTTTAACGAAGCATAGTTTTATTCTACGTTTTTTGCCTATTCTTGCGCGTAGAATATCCTCGTGTCGATTATTCAAATTACTAAACTACAAGTGTAGTTGATTTTTACATATCGTGGGACACTTTGTATATTCTAAATTCAACGAGGATCACATTTTGTGTGAATTGTATAATTCTGATTTTCCATTATTATATATACGTTGATTATAATTTATAAAATATATCGTTTTAAATTTTAACATTTATGACGTGAAACCAAATTTAACACTACGCTTAAGATTATAGTTGATAAATTCTTGTAAAAGCCAAAAGTTACGAAAGTTACGAACAGCTTCACTGAAAATTTGGCCATTTCGGTATACGACATATCCAAACGTAAATTTTGAATAAATCCCAATAAGTTGAATAAATAAATTTCAAATTTTCAGTAAAACGATTCCAAATCCTCTCCTGCAACTATGTAGCAGAGTCCATGTTTTCGGTTTCTCCTAGGTTCCGTACGTACGCGCGTTTACGCTAAAATCTAATTCCACCCACGTTGAAAGCAACGTCAGTTTCCGAAGGAGAGCGCCGTGCTAGACGACTCTATAAGGTTGAAGTTTATAAGATTATTAAAATTCTCAGCTCGAGAGCGCAGTTTTCCAACACGGACGTTCCACGGACTTATTCCCGGAATTCTTCAATACCGACGGAGACACCATCCCACACAGGCAGATGGAGACATCCGACGGAGTGGGGGAGGAGATCTTGGAAGTGAATCTACGACGATGCGAGGCGGTAACGTCGAATTTCGTCGCGGTTTCCTCGTCGCGAAATCTTTTTAGCCCGAAGGCGCTCTAACGAAACTCCGGCGAAAACGACGTTTACTCGCGAGCTCGTTCGCCTCTCTGAGACAACGTAAACCGGAAAATGTCTCGCGTAATCTCCAGAAATCAGGACGAGAACGCCCTGGAAAATACCCGGAGCTTAAAAATCTCCCCGAGATCAATTCCGAACGTGGAATCGCGAGAAGCCTCTTTCATCGTGACTCGTGTTCTTCCCGAAACCAGTAATTTTTACCACTGGCGAGATTTGTGCTGCTCGAAACATCCCCTAATTTTTGCGAGCAGCGTATTATTACCGTTGATGGTGTTCGAATGAAAAATTTTTACTCGAGCACGTTGATTGAGGAGGAAATATTTCATTGATTGTTTCTTTTTTAAATAAAAGATTGCGTTCTTTTGCGATAAAAGAGAAAATGGTCGGGTTCTGACAGCTTCGAGAAATGGTAATTTATATGTTGGAAGAACGTTGTTTCTTTCTTTGTAATTGTGTTAATTATTATTACGAAATTAGCAGTCGTAAGTTGAATACTATGATTTTTGCGGAAGATAATTAGAAAATTATTAATAATGAAATCCGAATTACGAACGGATTGAGATCGTAAATTGAGTATTGTAATTTTCACAGGAGAGATCTAAATAATTAGCGAATTATTAGCAACGAAGTTAAGATCAACGTACAAACTTCAAAAATTACAAAGTACCTATATCAAGTTTATTCTTACAAATGTTACATATAAAATAAAAGTGTCTTATCCTCTTATATACACGTCTTAATTACAGACTCACCTATTTATAATCATCAAGATTACCGTCTGTAATTCAGAGCTGACAACCAAAAGAACATTGGGTTACTTAAAGATTATTTTTCCGACAGATCGTGCGCTCGACTCTGTCGCTGGAACGCGGATTGCGAATTGGAAAGGCAGCTTGTATTATTCAAGATGGTGGATATATTCAAGTGCGCGCGAGGAGCGCAGAAACGTAGAAGCGCAGGTCGTAACTGGGATTCGCAGCTTGATTCATGGACTTCGTTAGGCGAACAAAGCCAATGGCACTTGTTGTTTGCCGAGCCATTTCCTTTTGAGAGATTCGCTTGAGTGTTACCTCTGTACATCTCGCGAGCTCGTACCGCGTCCCAGAAATACTTTTGTTACCGCTGCCTCTGTCCGTAACGGGACCCATTAATTAGACGGTGAAACGTCAAATTGTCAAACAACGTCTCTGATCGAGCACAAACTCGCATTTCGTTCTCGTTTACGCGGCTGACGTTTTCGATGATCTCAATTGGCGATGGCGAGATTTAAATGCAAAATTTCTGTACCCTCTGCAAAGTATGATGGATCGCGGATACTTTCACGGAATTCGAGCGACATTTCGCGTAATTTCTAATTTTGAACGAATTTGCTTCGGTAATCCCGACGAATTCGAACATGTTCGAATTTCGAAGTTTGTCAGTTTGCACGCAATGCAATTACGGACGTTGAATATTATTGCACGTCTGAAGTGGGAATTAAACAAAGATAGAACACAAATTGAACGAAAGATCTTTGATTTACGTTAGTCAAAATATTAAATACGTCGTTTTGGATAAAATGGGCATGCGGCGAAGTATGCAGAAAATTATGCAGATACTATCCTTGAAAAATTTGATTCAACTGTTATAAAACTAAATAAAACGTTGTTTTTACAGCACGGTATACTTATTTTATAATAACATCGTTGCTAACTGTAAATGAAATGTCTACTAGCAAATAAAAGCTGACTGTGTCCCCGTGGAAATTAAGAATGCTTAAAACATGAATAAAAGGGGTGAACGAGATTTCTCGAGTGTGTTTTAATAGAATAATTGAATTTAAAAATTTTAGAAAATTTCTCCGAACTTTCAAAAGAATAATGAGTGCTGCCAAAATTTATAGTTGCCGCAAAAGAACTCACCTTTCCTACTTACGTTAGATAGTTTTTAAGTTTAAGTTTGAAACAGAAATTAATTCCATTTAATTATCATTAAAATATCATTAAAATAAATTCCATTGAAATATCATTGTCATGAATATATTGACATGACAGCGCGACGATAAAGTTATATCATACTTATCAATTCATTTCGCCGATTCAAACAGCAAAGTTCCTCCGACAATAAACGATTTAATTGCCTCGCGATGAACAAACGCAGACTGACTTATTACTCCAACGGTCTGTTATGACGTTTTAATAATAACTCCTCAATTCCGCGTCCTGAGTTTATTCTTCAGTATTCACAAATCATTTTTATTACCACCGTTATAACGGTTGATATTTTTAATTCTGTATTATATTTAATTATTATGGTTAATAAGTTTCAACTCTGACATTCAACGTCGTTCTAATATCCCTCTCGCAAATTCTCAGAAAATTTTCTATGTCGTATTTGAATCTCGATTCCGATATGAATTTCCAAACGATATTCTCGAGGAGCTCTCGTTCGTCGACATGGAAATCTCGTTTCGTGATCCTCCGTGGTGGAGGGAACGCTAGGTGGAATCGCTTCAGGAATCTAATTCGTTTAAAAAAGGTTTGGACGCCCGCCGATAATTTCACTTACGTGGCCGCAACAGGTGAAACGATCTTATCGAGGCAGAAATGAATCGCTTTATCGTTCCTTCGGTCGCTCAATCATTCTTACTTTATTATCCGGGGGAGGATGAATTGCGTTTAGCAAGTCAACGAGTGGAGCACAAATTCAATCAAACGTATTACTTGTTCAAGGGAAAAGAAAAAAAGAAAAATTAATTTTTTTACAGTAAAAAATGTAAACATTAAAAATTTAACATTAGCGTACCACGTCTGTATGAATAAATAATTTTTCAGACATTTGGTCCCCGAATTTAAGTATTGAACATTGAAACATCGTTTCGTAAAAAGAAATTTAATTTTAGTGGAATTCATTTAATACGAATACCTGAGGCTACTTTCGAATATATAAAAATTCTGTCATTGATTAATGTATTAATGTTGATTTAATGATTAATATTAATCTTTCTTTTAATTTAAGCTACAAGTTTTCATTTACATCAATATCAATTCAATTTCATTTATTGATGCACTTTGACGTACAAAGGATGCAATTTTTGCAAATTCAACACTGCAGAAGAAATATCACAAACACAAACTTTTCGTTGTACAGTCAATTAATTTAAGAGCAAATATTTCTCTATTTATACGCTTGACACTGTGTATAGAAATTGTAGAAACTATGCTGTGTGTCTGACGCAGCACGGTTTCGACGTTTATTCTACTTGAAGGTGCAATGTTTTGAACAGTCTATGTGCATATTTCACTATCCAAAAGAACCTAGTTCACAGAAATGTAATTTTTATAATTTTTATTGTAAAACATTTTGAAACACAATTACATTGCAATTCGTTCAAAAACGACCTGGAATAATTTTCACCCAATTCTAAAATGACCTGAAAATGATTCTGCAACGATGAAACAATGAAACTAACATTTCAACGACTTTAAAGCAACCCAAACGACCTTAAATTGCTGATTCGTTCTTTCCAGCTTCCTTTGACCAATACCTCTGGAAACCTTCAACACGCCCTTTTTAAATCCAGTCATCTGAATTTTAACGCATGCAGGATAAATAACGTTGTAACGGGTCAGCAAAAATGCATCGAGCGTGGTAACGTTTACCCGAGGTAAAAAAGGTATTGAACTTTTCGTCTGAAAATTAATGGAAATTTTTAGGACGATCCAATGAAATGGGAAATTACTTTTTTTAATGAGAAATCCCACGTCGAAATTACATAATTTTATTACATAATTTTATACAAAATAAATTCTTCGCTACTAAAATTTGAATACTTGCACAAATTTAGAAACTCTTTCTTAAATTCTTCCTACGACTAAAATAATAAACTACAGACAAAAAAAAAAACTGCACGACTTGTATCCCAGTACGATTCGTCTCACAGAAAGGCCCAGAAGCAACTGTTCTGACTAGGAAATGAAGACGACATTTTTGCCATAAAATTTCATTGATATGCAAACATTTGAATCGATAGAAAACAAATTACAGGCGCGATAGCTCGGTATCAGACAACGCCACTCCTACTCGAAGTCTATCCCACGCCCCCTCACGAGTCACGTGACCTTAATCAACCAATCGCTAATTTTCGTTGCGTTAGCGTTGCATCTGAAGAGGCCCGATTTAACTTTCAGCGATAAAAATTTAAAATTGATATTTCATATTTGAACGAATATGACTTGTGACACCTGCACACATATACACGTGATGCTCGCTAATTTTAGAACACACGCGTTCGATCGTTACTTAATTTTCTGAAATTACGATGTTTCACTTTTTAAACTTTCTTTCGGTCGTCGATGTATGTACATGAAAAAAAGAGACACCGAAACTTTTCAGATCGTTTCATTATCCGGTACCTACCTTTTTTCGCGTTTTCTACGCGAGTAATTATACGATCCTGTCTTTGCTCATGATCGGAAAGGAAAAAGGGAACAAAGTTAATTGAATCGCAATGAAAAACGCGAAAGCTCTGATAAGCTTTGATCGGACCACGGCGAACAAACAGCTTCGAAAAACATTGCTGGAAACAGCGGAACCCGGCTGAACACAAGAGTAGAGCGGAGCTTATCACGCCGTGAAACGGGGCGCAATCGTTTTCCAATCGGGATTATGCGATCGTGTTTACACGCGCGACACTTCACTGCCGTACAATGTAATTATCATCGAACGAACCCAGCTCGGACCCTCCTTGAAATTCTATCAATCCCTATTAATTACAATCTCAGGCGATTTATCCCCTCGTTATCGCGAGCATCGGTAACGAGCGCTCGAAATTATGCCGCGATGGTCGCGGGTCTCGCTAGAGGCTGTGGACGAAACGAATTAAACACGTCATAAAACACAGTGACTCTCATTAATAACGCTTAAATATTTCAACTGTTGCAATTTTGCAGAAACAAGTCACACGCAGTAATAAGACAGTTTCTTTTAACAATGGACTATCCAACTATCGTCGACTGAAGCGTAAAATTTCCATTAGAGCGAGACATTAATGTGAAAAAATAGAGAAGCTTTATGGAAATTTCCAAATGTCCAAAAACGCGGTGTTTTCGTATTTACAAAATTTCTAATAAAAATTATAAATTGATCATTTTGACCACTTTGGTGGTTCCAGCGTTAATTTATTACAGCGTCATTTACTTTATTCCAAGATGTTTTTAGCAAATGGCAAAGTAAACACTTTTCTGATTCTCTACATTTGTTCGATTGAACCGAGAGATTCGTAATAATAAAGAGATAATATTCTCCTGTCTCTCTTTTTGCGACAATTACCAACTTTAATCGCATCTTTTTGCAATACAAGTTCCAAAATTCGTGTCAACAGCAATTGACTAAGCTAATTAATCAAGCTCAATTATTTCAGTCGTTGCAGATTCGCTGCATCGCAAAACGTTGTTATTAGTGCAAGAAATTATTTTATTTAAACATTCCGTTTAATTTCACCGCGTCAATTTAAAAGTTTCAGCTAAAAACGAGTTTTTTCATTTCGGCAGAGGAGGCTGGAGAATTTTGTATTTTTGCAGAAATTAGTCGCCTCAGAGTACGCGTTGTTGTCCAAACAACCGTAGCCCAGTTCCAAATTTACGAGTTCATCCCGCTTTTTCCATCGAACGTCACTTGGTTTTTACGTTCAGCGCCCGGCCAAGGAAAAACACCGCGAAAAGGAAAAGCCGGATGTTTTGTTCCACCTGCGAAACCGGCCGCTATCGATCAAGTTAATTGTCCAGGTCTACCCTTTCACGGCGAAGGAACCAGCAATCACGATGAAGGGAGTGAATGGGGCCAGGAACTCCGAATCGAATGGGGCTCGACCAATTAAACGGCGACCTCGATTAAATTTTCCAGCCAGAGTTCGGACAAACGATTCACCTCGAGTGATAAGAAATTGTACCGGACTCGCGTTGATAAATGCTACTCTCAGTGAGTGATTAACGTCATCGCGGATCACGTTCGAGCAACCCGCGCGTTATTTCGATAATTCTTATAAGGTTCGGAAAAATTAGAATCATCGATTGGTTTTTATCAGGGTGAATACCAGGCAACAAGTAGATTGTACGTTTCACAGTGCAAAGTTGAACAAAATGCACGTAGCACGAGAAACACTTGCCGCCTGCAATATTTTTTAACGTTATTCTCTCTGTCTTTTATGATTTTATAATATCATTGAGACAATATTATTTTACAATATTATTAGATAATTTTATAATCTTTGAATCTTTATTTTAATGTTATTCTCTCTGTCTTTTATGATTTTATAATATCATTGGGACAATATTATTTTACAATATTATTGGATAATTTTACAATCTTTGAATCTTTATTTTAATGTTATTCTCTCTGTCTTTTGTAATTTTAGAATATCATTGAGATTCTTCATTTATATCGCCGAAAATAAATATCCGCATTCTATTTACTATCCAGATTTGTAGAAATTCGAACGACCAAAAAGTTGGAACGTACAATACAATATTGCAAATTTATATAACAATATAGTAATTAAAGAATAATTGGAACGTACAATATTACACGTACGATGTGCAATGTACAAATATAACATGCAATATTACAATTATTTTACAACTGTGTCATTATAATTGCGTAATATTATTCACGCAATATAGTACACGGTACTCTGAACATGCCTGAAACATGTCCGCAGGAAAGTTAAAAATTCCTCAACCCCCGGGAATATTAAAACGAACGTACGTAAAACACGAAGGATCTAGCTCGTACCCAGTACATTATTCATCCCGTTTTATACCAAAAATTCGAAGCGATGTTTCACCATCAGAGCGCCAACTATAACTCGTAATTGCCGCGAGAATCGCCATCGTAGCGTGAAAAAGGAGACGCGCGAACCCATTAGGGGGGAAGAAAAATGAACTTCATTTCCTCTCGCGCTCGTCCTCGGCGCGCGTTATAACCACGCGGGGTAATCCTGTCCGCGACGACGTCGTATTTCCTGTTAAGCGAATGATCCCGCGACTCGCGTCCTTTAGCTGGATATTTAATAACGAGTGGTAATAGCCGATGAACCGAATCTAAGCGCTCCTTGCCCTGACCTCCCCTCACCGGGCTTTTACACCCTATTTTTCTTCACCCTCTTTTGCTTCGAGCGAAAAATTTATAAGAAGTCGCTCATTTGTAACGAGTTCCCATTTTCCTTCCAAGTTCCTCTCTTTTAACACACGAAGCGGTGAATTTCCATCGCAGCAGTCGAACAATGACGTTGCCAATTAATAAACTCTTCAACTTTTGTAATCGAGGCAAGTTCGTTTGAATACTGTCACACGTTGCGGTGAATTTACTTTTTACTTTCGATGTTTTTGCTTGTTTCAAATGCAGAAGAGTTGTAAAATTGTCTAGTAATTGAATGGTCTACTACCCCTGGCGGAAAGTTTCTGATCAGATCCGATGTAAAAAATGTAGAAATCCTTCGTGTCCAAGAGAATCCAATTGAAGTCAGTGGTTCTAGTTTTCCATGCGTGTTTCGGACAGGTATAACATTTCTTTTTTTCGCAATTCATAATTTCGTCTTTAATTGCGAAAAAGTAACAGAAATAATCTTTCTTTGCGCAAATTACAACTTCTATTACAACTTCTAAGCGGGAATTCGCATGAAAAAGTACATAAAAATTCTTATATTTTTTTATAGGATTCAAGAACTACGTGCACTTTTATAACTTATATGAAATAAGAAATTCATTTATAGTAAAATAAACTCCACGTTAAATCTCCACGTTCACGGGCTCATATTGCTTTTTTAAAACAAACGTAGCTGCTTTCGACATCACATTTCGCCTCGGATTTACAGTCGTAAAGAGAAATTTCAGATACGTTCTCCAGTAATTCAAAACCATCGCCGTTTACGTTTTGTATCATCTAAATATTTCTGCGTTTCTATCTATTTTATCTACTCTCAGACCTAATTTTTGAAGAGAAAGCCCAGAAAGCCACTAAAGACTAAAAACAAAATTTCAAACGACTTTCGTGTCAGTAGCGTTACGACGAAACTGTTAATTACATACCGCGCGTATCTTACGCGAGACTTCGATCCAACGTGAAAAATACGCGAAAAGAGTAAAAGCAGTTTCTGCTATTACGGGAAATATCAAAAGTTGAAAATTCGCAGAACATTGAGAACATTGAGAACGCGTTGCAGAAACATTTCGAAACATTTCCATATCGTCGTCGTAATACTTTTACGATAATATCGCTCGTATCTTTTCGAAAGAAAATTCATAAATCTGGAAACACGAACGGGACGCATATCTCACCTTTGAGATTTAATGCACGCGTGATCTGCGATGTCGCATCGTAGTCGTACGGTGAAATTTACGTTAGGCAATTTCGAGCCCGCGTCGGGTAATTTATGAAATAATCGGATTTTACGTTTTTGTCGAATTTCATCGAAAATTATTCCTCCGTCGCTCTCCCGCTTGCCATTGTCGGCAGACGCGCGCTTATTAACAGGTTCGCGCGATTCTTCGCAATGCACCGCGTATTTTATATTAAATTAATGAAACAGGGACAATTGGGACGAATTTTCTATTACGCGTTTGTTCACGTTTTGAATACCGAGAGGATCTTCTGTAAATAAACGAATATATTATCTAACTGCATATAGAAATTGAAAAGCTATTGAGAGGATAATAAAACAACGATAAGTAAATCAAACCAGTTCTCGCGTTCTCTGTTGAAATCTCGTGCCCGTTGAAATTCCTTCGCTTAAAAAATTCACTGCTCATCGAAAAGTGTGCGAAATTTAAACGCAACGTCAAAAGAGAGATCTAGCAGTGATTGCCAAGTCGGTAGTTGGTATTTAAAGTTATAAAATATTAACATTCACATTCTATAACTTCCTGTTGATGTAAATTCACGTTTCTTTATTCGTACGTTGCCAAAGAGTAACATCTCTCTCTCTCTCTGAAAGAATGAAATTAACATGAAAGAAAGAGTTTGCAAAAGCCACGGAAGAAGAAGAAGCTAGGAAGTTTATGGCAGAGGCACTTACGCTCTATCTAAATTTACGTCTGTTTGGAAGAGATCCACATTACGGAATAAGCAACGAAAAGCAGCTGAAAGCCACTTATCTCGAAAATGTCAATACTGCACGGGGATGCATAGAGCTTTGTAACGAATATCGAGAGTCGCAGAAATTAGTATTTGCGTTGAGATGTCGATTTTTCAAGTGAAACTTCTAATGGCAAGTGGTTTCTTCGCCGCCTGTTTGATCGAACAATTACCAATTACCTAGTTGCATCATTCCAGATTTATAGAATTACCGATTGTGGAATTTGAAATGTTTCTTTCTTCAAATTTCTCGCTTCTAAAATTCAGTGGTTGTTAATTAATCGCCAGATAGAATCTGATAATTCAAACAGCACGTGAACGTTCCATGCACAATGACAAATTAACTCCGCGAAAGGATAATTAAAAGAGAAGGAAAGAAAGATTACTAGTGCAATTTCGAATGTTTGCAATAGAAATTTAACGAAAAACGCAGTTCTGAAAATTTGCATCTTTAAATTCCCCATATACGTGAATAAAAATCCGCATGGAAATCTAACGACTAGGAATGCGTCGACGAATATCGTAATTTTTGATAAAATTTCATTGTGTTTGCATCAAACGAAACGAAACAAATCGGACCAAACCGGATTAAACGTGGTATCTACGAAAATTCTGACATTCAGTCACAATATTATACAATCATTTGCACAGCTTAATTTGTACAGTCATTTTTTATAGTTTAATAGTTTACATGCAATCATTTCAAACCTAACTGAAACCAACCAATCGATACATATGATATTACGCTCTACGTCACCGACTTTGTATCTCCCATTATTTTTCATCTCGCACTCCGTCCCGTTCGCCATTATTCATATTCATCGAAATGCTCCAACTTTATTTATTCCGTGCTACACGGAATTTATATTTATATTCATAGAAACATAAAAATGCAAAAAAAAAAAAAAAAAAAAAAAAGAAAGTAAATAGCAATCTAACGCTGACATTTGAACGACAGTGGCAACCGAACGAAAGCGCAAGTATTCGCAGAGCAAATTCCACAGGGCCAAACTCCTCGCCCACCGATCTCGTTCTTCGCGAAATGTCAAAAGTGCATCAAGTTCGGTTGATGGTGCGTGCACGTGCGCACGAAGATTAACACGAAGGAAGCAATTACGATCCTCCGGAGAGGCAACCGACGATTATTGGTGGAACGCAGCCAGCGAATTCCATCGAATTAAACGGAGGCACGATACCTTAAGACTCGCGAGACTCGGAAGACCGTCGTCGTACAGGTCTCGTTCCGTAGATCGCGAAACGCGCTCTGGCGATTAAACGTTGAACCCAGCCCAGGTCGGTTGATCGCCTGTCGCTTTTACGATCAATTTACCATTACCCGTTCGACAAGTCAACGGGCTCGACAGCCGGCCCGACGTTTGGTCGTGTTTCATTAGCGACCGGCCGGAAGCGGCCGGTGCGGCCATCGCACTTCCGGCGAAATACTCGACCGGCTGCCGGTATTCCAAGGGAACAAGGTATTTCGATCAGTGTCAGTCGCTCAACGTCACCGCGAGAGACTTCCGCCACGAGCAGACCTCGAAATTTCCACCGAATTCCACCTATTTCCCAGCCCACGCTCGATCCGCATCGACTCGATTAACCGAGTTCACCCATGCTGCTTCATGATGCGCGTTGAACTCCCATCGAAAGAGCAGCGGTGCACGGCGCGTTTCGCGACTCTGCTCTCGATCTTTCGACAATTTCACAGTTGAACTCCAGAGTTAGCGGAGCTTGCAGATTCGAAAGTATTTTGGAAAGAAAAGTGCCTCTACTTTCGAGTACGTTTGAACTTGAACGCGATGGATTCGAGTCGTTTAAGTCGACACTCTGTGGTGTAGAATCGAACACTGAATAGGTTTCTCTTTCTCTTTTTTTATTTTCATTACTTAAAGTCGCATCAACCACTTGTATGGGTTATCAGCGACTTGGAGTTAAATTCTACAATTTGTTGTAAACGTTTGAAAGTGTATTAGTTTTAGGACCGATTCTTTATTGTCATTTAGGGAAGAATTTATTTTTCAGTAATTTCTGCAGAAGACAATAATATATTCCACCGTCAATTGAACTTTGCACAAATTACAAGATCGTCTTCGTTAAGGACATACTGGATTAGTGATTACGGGGATTATTCGAAACTGTTCGTTCTGAGAATGACATTTTCTTCAAATTATTTATTATTGATATTTATAATCACTTTCGTTATAACTTTGATGCATAATTTAATTTTTTAATCATCGATTATATTCGTCTTGTGTGTATACTATAGCATTTTAGTTTTCTCATTTTTCCTAAGAATTGTGTTTTGATCTGAGCATAATGGCATTCAGCGTTTGTATCTGCTGAAAGAGAATATTTTAAAGCTGGGAAAATATTATAAATAACAAAAGAGATAGATTGCAAATAAGGTTGTGTAAACCTAAACCTAACCTAAACCTAACCCGTTGAGGACGTTATTGTGTTAATGCACAATTTCGTTTGCAACTCTCTGTTTCTTTAAATATCGAGGCTAAAATGAAATTTCAAGGGTTCGTTTAATATTTTTCTACGTAGAGAAATTACGTATGATACCATGATAAATTATTGCGCGATCCTTAATCGATTAAATCAAGTTAAAACGAAAGTTTTACTTGCGAAAAGTTGATTGCACATCTTCTTTCAAAAATCGTGGAAACTTTTCTAACAAAATTCGTTCCAACTTCATTGTAAAGGCAGACAAAAAGATTTGAAAATTTCCAGTAGGAAATCATTAATTTAACGATATCGGAAGTAGATAGCTTTACTAAAGAAAAGAGAGGGAAAAGGTCGTCTGTGGTTTGACAACGGCCGGCAGATAAAACTTCTTGCCCGACTTTTCTTTCTCTCTTGCCACGTGTCGTAATCACAGAAAGAGAATTCGGAAAGAGACCGACGGATCTAACATGACACAATGAGACTCCTGTCTGAGATTTCTCTCTGCTGTTCTGTTTCTTCGCTTTGCCTTTAAAGTTGAAAACGATACGAAAGTTCAATGTTAGGTCACGAACGTTACAACCGTTGATGTTTTCCACGCTTTAAGGGTAGTTTTTATGACTAAGCCTTAAATCGTAGATCAGAATAGCACAGTTGTCTATTAAAAATAATTCGCACTTAATATTTCCCACTGTTCATTCGACGATACATTTACGCAATACCCAGCCATGTTTTACTCACACTCGTTAAAAATTTTTTACTACCGACGAAATAATTAAATTCAAATTGTTTATCCTCTTGTTCGTCATCTTTTGATAACTTTATTATTAATAATTACGTTATTGATAACTTTTTATAAAAATGGTATCGATAAATATATTTGCCACGTTTTCAGTGAATCCTAATTAATGAAAATTGGCGTCAATCACCACTGTGACGCACAAATGCTTGAATAGCAATATTTTATGTCTTCGTCCTCAAATTAGTCGCCCAGATCATTCCATTACGAAATCTAACAACGAATGTCTTGAATGTTACATGAGCAATGATTTTGATAATTATCTGTGGATAAACTTTGAACTTTCCATCGCATTTTTTTTTTTTTTTTTTTTTTGAGGATTACCACTGTCTGGCAACTGTCGCACTGTGAACCCACGCGCATCAAGAGTAAAGGCGAGGATCTGCAACTTATGGGAAAGTTTACTGAACGAAAGAGATTTTTCTGCAACGTGCCGCAGAAAAAAAATGAGTCTGTGGGTGTTCTGTATGAATTTTTAAATGACAACTCCCGCAATTACTCCAAAGGTGACTCAGAGCAAGAAAAATACATAAAATAAATTTCAAGAAGGTATTCATGGTTTATAAATTGGTTTATAAATATATTGTCTCTGAGCTTTATTTCAAATACAACAAAAGTAGAAACTACCGTAACCCGAGGACAATCACGTGAATTTATAGTGCAATCGTATCAATTAAGGATTAATAACGATACAATTGAAAAATTATTGTACAAATGTCAAAACGACGTGCTCCAAATCTCTTTATTTTCTCAGTTAGCAAACATGTACGAGTGCTTTTGGAAAAATTAGTGTTGACTTTTTATTAAAACGGGAACCTATTTACTCTCATCATAGAGCTTTAATTATAATTAAAGATACAAGCTGTGCGTATTATATTGTAATACACGTTGCAAATCCGCTAAAACTTGGATCCTGAATGTTATACTCGCAGCAAATACTTGGATTGCATAGTCGCGCGTTACAATTGTGTTATCCTGTTATTTGATAACGACGAAAAAATTTTTACGCGGTGGAATCACAGGTATAAATAACTGCTGAATTTTTATGCAAACTCGTAATTCCGAGAGTACAATTTAAAAAATAGAAATTGTTTCGAAACGCACCACACAGTTTTACGTAAAATTTCTTCTAAACAGGGAACAAATTCGTAGTCTAATTATAATTTCGTCAATTTTTATCCTACTTTTCATCACTATTTTTCATCCAGATACCGGTTGATACAATTTTCGTGACATTTATCTAGAAACACTCCAAATAAAATCCCACGCACTGCAATCTAATGAATTAACCCCTTGCGCTGGCAACTGATTCGCGGACCATAACGAGTGACCGAACCGTATACAATAATTCGTCGCTTTCTTTTTCTTTCAAACTCGTCGGTATGATATCACTGGATAGAAATGATTAAGAAGTAATAAACTTGTCGTTTGTTTTGCCTGAGTTACATTTAAATATACTTAAAACCGAGAAAATGTTGCAATTTGGGACAAAAAATTCTCGACGTGCGTGGCACGATATTCCAACGCAAGAGGTTAAAACAACGACGTAAAGTATCAAACGATAACGATCAAACAGATAACGATATTTGCGACTGGAAATCACCAAGGATTTCATCGTTGTCAACTGTTACCTCGCAGCCTCGGCTGTCTCCGATTTCATCGCGAATTCCAGCGAATTTCCATCAACAGCCGAGTTCCAACTTGGGTAACTGCGTTACCATCTCTACCCGAAGCTCGTAACAGGCTCGAACATCCGGCTCCAACGGGCACTCAATATCGTTCGAAACTCATCGAAATTCTATTAACGACGAGGAGAAACGCCAACTCTTCGCACCGTGACTTCCAAGTGACTCGCGTTGGCTGAATCTTAAAAATACCGCGATTCGACGCGGAACGAGGAGCAACTGGTCGTTCAATTAATCGCTCTCGAGCTTTGTTCGGACACCTTCCGAATTACTTCGCGTTATCTCCGAATCCCCTGAGAGGTTAATCGAATAATTAAGCGCGAGGACCTCGTTCGAAACTTTAACAAGCAACGCGTGCAACGCGATGCTAATAACACCGCGGCGATTACACCGTTATTAATTATTTCCGGCTCTCGGGATTGTTGTTTGCTATTTGTTAGTTGTTGTTGGTGTAAATACGCGCGATGCTCCCGTGGCGTTCGATATGGAAAACGGATTAATACGCTGTCCGTGGAAGTTAATGCGGCGATCAATTTGAAAGATGCCGCGGATTGTAAATAATTCGCGTGATTATTTATTGGCGACGAAGAGAACGATTCAGTGTTCATTCATTAACAGTAGATCTATCGACGATCAAGGTGTAAAAACAATTGGTAGCAGAGAAATGAAAGCGAAGGGAAAAAGTTTACAGCAATGCGATAAAGAGCGCAATATATTTCAAAATATACAAAATAATTAAAAATCATTCGAATCTCTGAGAGTGCACTGTTATAAAAATAATCAGAAACTGTGTTTGTACCACCGTTTGACTGAATAATGTTAAAAATTTGAATTTCTCGTCTTCGATATAAAACATATTGCAGAAATGAAAAAGAATATAAGGAATGTGATATTAGCAGAGCCCAGCATCCATCTTCATTCTGCAAATTTAACTATAATTTAATCCAAAATGTTTGTCATATCCCTGATGATAATAGCCATTCATCGATCTGTTCAACCGTGTGTGGTGTCATTCACAGAAATTATTATTAATGATGATGGACTCGTACGCAAATTCGATTCGTAATTAATCTCGACTATCTGGTGACCGATATAATTAAAAGAATTTTGATCACCTGATACCGTTACTAAGTTAATTGAATAGCCGTAATATCTAGAAAATGTTCGACGATTAACCACGTATGACGATAGAAAGTTTAAAATTAATATCTTTCTATAATGTGCGAAAATGATCAACTTTTAGTATTGTATTAATTCATGTATGTGAAATAATAAAAAAACTGCACTTGTACCCCAGTACGATTCGTCTCACTGGAAGGCCCAGAAGCAACTGTTTTGACTTTAGGAAATTAATGACTTTTTTGCCATAAAATTTTATTGATATGCAAACATTTGAATCGATAGAAAACAAATTACAGACGCGATCGCACAGTACCAGACAACGCCACTCCTACTCGAGGTCTACTCTACGCCCCCTCACGAATCACGTGACCCAAATCAACCAATCGCTAATTTTCGTTGCATCAGCGTTGCACCTGAAGAGACCCGATTTTCTGGGTTACCCCCGCTAAAATCACTTTCAGTGACAAAATTGTTGCATCTACTACACATTACGTTATAATTTACACACTTTATCCACCCATATCGCGTTTCACGTAATTTCACGTGTTTTCAAATATCGTAATAACGCAGAGAAGCCCACCTGTCTAGTCATTGGTAGTTTCACTCGAAGCAAAAACCATAATTTCGACCAGCCTCCAATGAAACTCGGCTGGAATCACAATTCAATGAGAATCGAAGAGCGTACGGACGAACTTCCACACGTAATTAAATACCGATTAAACCTTTCCACGCTGGCCGAATTACACGCAAGAAGCTCGGGAACAAATATACGAACGGTGGGGAACAATGAGAGGCTGGCTCGAGAGAAGGAACAAGGGTGCACGCGGTGTAATTAGTCCCCGCGTCGTGTCTCAATTTTCGCGCTGGAAATTGACTCGTTACCAGCCGGAGCAGCTACGTTACTTTTCCAACTTCTATTATCTAACTTTCATTCTTACATGCCTTTGTAGCCTCGGCAAGCTGCGTCGCGGCTTGATTACGTTGCTGTTACGAGTTTAAAGAGCAACAAAGATGATAGCGAGCGTAATGGGCGCAGGATTACATGGCTGTTCCGATCGTAGAGATTAACAAATAGGTTAACGATGCTGTTCCGATGTTATTTCCATTGCATTATTTAGTTATTAAATTATTATCTGATTCTTTCTCGAGAATAAATGATACGCAATTGAACAATCATAGTAATTGATATAGCGTAACATAGTAATACGATATGGTAGTAATTAATAATAATTATTATTTATCCACGTGTTATTTTTTTTAAATAATTTACAGTACAGTATCAATGAATAAATACGGTGGTTGAAATTACCTGTTCATTTTGTTATTGCTCACTTATTTTTTCGTATATTTCTTATATTCTTATCATATATATAAAGTAGTACAATATTATAATACTGTATACTGTTTTATTATTTTGGAAGCTTCATTTACGTGTTATTTTTTTTAAAAATATTTAGAGTATATAATAAAAAGGTACATTTTATTGTTACTCGCTCGTTTAATTTATTATTTATTATTTCCCCATATATTTCGTACGTTTCTATTTTATTATACAACGTTTCGAAGTTTTTCAATCGAGTCCAGAATTTTTCGACAGGTAGATAACTATTGCAGATTCAGTATCACACAAAGGTAAAAAAAAATTATTCCCTCACTATGAGAATAAATATTATAAGAAAAAAGATACGATTCCCTCATCTCGATCGGCACTTTAAACCAGATGCAGTGTCGCGTTTGATCCAACGAAAATTCCCGAACGAGAGGATTCGTCGTAACGGGCGTATCGGACGTTGAATAATTTATGATCGATTCATAACTTGAGACTGGTGTCGGATCAGGCAGACTACCGTCTCTCGAATTGCGTGTTTCGCAGAAGCGTGAAATGTCACCCTTTTGTATGAATAAACGCGGAACGAGAAACGTAGTTACGTACAGAGGACGCGAATTTACGGGCGGGTGTAAATGTCACACGGTTGTCTCGTTGTCGCCCGCTGAAAACTCGTAAACTATCGTTGATAACCGATTAACGGATTTGGGTCATCGGTCGCGTGAACTATTCCCCTTTCCCTGGGGGGGAAGGGGGGATGCAAAGCAAACAAAGGATCGTAAAGGTTGAACGTTGTGAGAATTCCTCTTTTCCTCCACTATAATAGTTTGAGATTATTCGGATGATAAAGGTCGACTCTGCCGGCGCGTGATATTAAATTTCGAGCGACGAGGTAATTGTATCGCGATTTTGAGAAAGAAAATTGGAAAATTCGTGAAGAATAATTTGGAATAAAAATTTAGAAGAATGTCGTTTATGTGATACAGACAACAGTTGCAACAAATTGCAAAAAATTCACGATTGACAAAAATTTGGACCAACAAAGTATTCGTGTATTCAGCGTTGTAATAAAAATTTCACTTTCGTGTCTTGTTTATTAATTTTAACGATTAGTTTGAACCAAGTAATCGTAAAAACTAACGTACGGATATTTCTGTTTATTAATTAACTTTGTGAAATTGAAACGAAAATTTCAAATATTCGAATTCTTGGAATTCGAATTATCAAATTCGAACACTAGAAAATATCGCGACATTTTTCCATCTACGATAAAATCACGGCGTCTGAATTGAAATTTTCTCACGATCGATCGAACCGTTTCTTCCTTAAGCAAACGACAAAGTGGCTACGAGACAATACCCGAGAAATACCCAAAGTCTTTCACCGAGGTACGAGACAGCACAAATTGAACCCCCAGTCACACGCGACAGTCGCTCAAATTGAACCCGAAACGATCCAAGCGCAGTGTCAATGCATTTAACGTCAAGTGACGAGCCGCATATACGCAGAGCCCTTGTTAGTTAGCCGGAACCGCAAATTCAGAATTAGGATTGCGCACCAAATATTTACCGACCACTTGTCCCGCAGTTATCCAAGGTAGCGTGGGAATCCCGGAGACAAAGTTTCTCTTTCTCTCGAAAGTAGCGAATTTCACGTGCTCGTCGTCGATGACGGAGAAAAAGAATGGAAGGAAAATACCCGATCGGACGTATCTTTTAATTTATATGTAATTGTGTAACTTGTGGAAGGGGGAACCGAGAGAGCGTCCGTGCTTTCTTTCGGCTTACGAGTTTAGAATCGGTACGATTCTCCAACCAACAAGGTTCGTCTCTCGCGACACCAAACAATCACCCCCTAAGGGAAATCCCCCAAACATCGCAGCGCGCGAACACAGTTTATAACAATAATACGTTTATGACAAATGATTGTGTACACGCATGTGCAATTCTTTTCCACTTGCAACTGGACAATTCGTCCCCGAGTACAGACATTAATTTTTTCCACTCCAAAAGTGGATTGTGAAGATACGCAAGATATTAGTAATATAAATTATAGTTATTCCGACAATGATGCGAGCGATTTGTCATCTCCTAAAAGGAACGGAATTCAAGTTTTAAAATATTTATCTGACAATGAAACCGATGCGTTAATTTACCTAATTTACCTGAAAATAATAAAGCAGACAACGATGAGAGAGTTAATAAGTAGATTGCGGATTTTTACGCATTTGCGGGAAATTTAGAGGGGCAAATGTTAAATAATATTAAATAATAATATCAAGCAAAGTGGTAATCGATGAATATTTAATTCCTACTTTAAACGTCAAATTCCCCCTTTTATAAAGAAAAATGACGAAATTGTTGCGCGAAAAGGCAAGTTTACATCTTTCCGTTCGGTTTGCTCGTTTCGTTCCGCGAAACGATACGCGTTTTATGTCGTTAATATTTGGAAAAGTGAATCGCGTTCATAGCGGATCGCCGCGGAGCTTCCCGACGTCGTGCGATGCATCATAAATCTCCGACAATAAAGATAACATTTCTGACGGGAAGCGGAACAAGAATCATGCGATTCGGATCTGTGCACGAGTATACGCGCGCGCCGTTTATTCGCGTAATACGGTACATTCAGGAATTATTTACAATTTACACATCGCGTTTAACCGCGTTTTAAAAGGAAATTCACGTTGGACGTGCATTCATTTACCTACCTAAGCGTTAGTAATTTATTATCCGAGTTACTATCAACCACCATTAAAAACCGGGGAAACAAATGATAAACCATAAATCGTTATTATGGATTAACAAGCACTAATAAATGATTTTTTGAGCTGCAGTTGCCTAATTGCAGCAGCCTGACGGTTGCGGACGATAATTAATAACTGTGTTAGTCTCAACCCTAAGTTGTTAGCATTCATCCCCTGCCAGAGAATCACTTTCGGCTCAAACAAAGATTGATCGTCGCAAGTAAGTTTGTAATTTCGTAATTTAATTCGATAGACGACGATATTAGGTACATTATATATTTTTCGTACAATTTTACTCTTTTCGTAAGCGCACTGCGGATTTCAATGCAAATTCATGTATCTGGGAATACAAGTAAGAATATAATTGTAATTATTTTAAAAATAACTCGGTGGAAATTTGCTTTACGTACGAGATATCACTGAGATAGCACGGTGCTTCCAAAAGTCCAAAATTTTCCAAAAATGCACAGTATTGACAGAGCTTTGTTGTAATGGAAACGATTGAATCCTTGATGGTATAGGAGCAGAGAAAGAGAAAGAAAAAAGAGAGGAAAAAAAAACGTACGATGTCTCGTCCGTGTTTGATGTTAACTGGTTCGAGTGAATGGCAGTGAAATGGAACTATAAAACCAACCGTTCCAGATTGGTATATTGTTTCAAGTTGCCAATCTCTTTTACATCCTTTTCTGGTTGCGTTTGTTTAAAAAAGTTTGTTTTCATTTGACTTTAAAATTGACACAACGAAAGAATGTAAATTTAACTAACTGGCGTGTCTATTATGTCTTACAATTAGTTTGCGTATTAGTTTTCGACTCTTCTCTAATCTTCTCCGGTTTGTAATTCAACAATTAATAGTTTCAGAATTGGATTCTATAAATTTCTTTATGTTTGTTCAAGAGAATATACAAATATTTACTAAATATACAATTTCGAATTCGTTAAATGACGTTCAGATGAAACTTGTTTCCTGAAAAGTGGTTGGAAAATGTTTTAAAATAAGTAATGAGTGTCGCTTTCGAAAAAGTAACTCACCGTTTGAAGTTCTAAAGAATCACGAAGAAAGATAGAGTGACTTTTATTAGCTTACGCGAAACATATGTGTACAGTTATACGTTTCTGTTAATCTCTTGCGCTGGAATGACGTGCCACACACGTCGAGAATTTGTCCGAAATTGCAACATTTTCTCAGTTTTAAGTATATTTAAATGTAAAACAAACGACAGAAGTTTATTACTTCTTAATAATTTCTATCCAGTGATATCGTACCGACGAGTTCAAAGAAAAAGAAAGCGACGAATTATTGTATACGGTTCGGTCACTCGTTATGGTCCGCGAACCAGTTGCCAGCGCTTTTGAAGCTCTGTACCGTTTGATTACCCTAACGTGATTCCACCGAAAATGGTGAAATTAAACATCAACAATGCGATCGATTTCAACCGTTACGTTAAACATAACAGACACGCCGTGTAAGACAATAAGTAATATACAATAAATAGCGTACCATAACATCCGTGACAGAGCGTTAAGACTTCTTGTCAGCGTGAAAAACGGAAAAGCCGTTATTGCTATAGAAACCATAATAAATCCATTGTAGACAAGAATTCCAACGACTTTTCAACAAAATAATTTACGCGACAGGAATACTATAAATTGTATCTGTTTAAACATGTTTGTCTAATAAATTGAATATATTTTAAATCCGTATTTATTATAAATCGTATCTACCGTTTAAATACCAGTAGTTTAAATATCTTGTAATATTTTTAAATTTATTATGAATCAACATGTATTTAAATCTAACGTAATCGTGATATATTCATCGAAATATAAAATGTTTTGATATTTTCGTGAGCACTATATCATGTTTATCATCTATGTCAGAGGTTCTTTTAGCGATCCTGCTGAAAAACAGATTGTTTTGTAATTGGATTGCCATGGTTCCTCTGTAAAAAGTAATCTTACTTAAACTGCCCTGCCAGACACGGAGGGTGATAAAAAGCCGGGTGCCTGTAAAAATCTACGAGCGAATTTACATTCCTTTTTCTCGAAAGGTTAAAGAAATACGAGCTGAGTCGAGTGTGTTCCGATTACAAGAAATTTTGACGCGTTGTGAAAAATATCTGCAAATTTTTAGAAAATGACGATAGTCAATTGAATGATACTGGAAAATATATGTGTGTCAGAACAAAAAACTCAAAAGATTTATTTTATTTTATTACAATTACTGTGGGAGGCGGTCTGATTTAACTTTAAATTAATTGAGAATTATCTACGAAACATCGAAAATTCTTATCTTTTTCTTTTTCTTGTTTCAAATATATGAAATTTGATAGATTGAGAACGATGTGATTGTACGTCACATTCGTGACACAGTAATTTAAAAAATAATTTGAAAAATTAATTTTTTCAGTTTTAATTAATAAAGTTTAACGAACCATCTAACGTTCGTTTCAATCATTTAACGATGTTGCGAACATTTTGTTCTCGTCGTAACTCGCGTGAAATATATACTATTTAATTCTAAATTAATATTGTTAAATTGCGACTGTAAACCAATATTCTTCCAGTTACGAAATTTCGTAACTATTAAAATCAACAAAGAACACAAATTCCCTACTTACTTTCTGCTACAGATAAGTCTCCAACTGTCGTAAATAAAACATGTACTAATTAGTATAACTAATACGGCGAGAATAGAAACGAATTGGCCGAGATTGAACTTCGGTCAGGCACGTTTCAATAATTCATCGGCAACTCGTATAAAGCACGAGTTCCGACGAAAATAGAACGTACTCTCGGCGTGAATCCTGTATCCCTCCCCCGCTCGAAATTACACTCGAAGCCACTTGAAATCAGCGGATCCCACAATGGAAAATGTAAATTATCGGTCTACTACCTTGGTATTCTGTCGTAGCTGTCCCAGCTGGTAAGACAGTTGTAGCTGCTGTATCTGCTCGAAGTCGTCATAGCTAATGCCTTGCTCGATCGCACATACTGAGTTTTTGTTACATTCACCGATTCACCCTCCCCCCGATCCAACGCAAACGCAAACCTTTTTCTCGAATTCACCTTTTCACTCTGAAGCAGTCACTCTGTCGACGGCGACGATTATCCGTGATTTTTCACACTTGCGAAAATCTTTAAAACTGTTCGATCTTTTTCTTTTTCTTTTTCTTTTCTTTCTTTCTTTTTGCTTTCTCTTTAAATTCACCAGGCTTCGGTGATTTTCCACGCCAGCAGAAAGATGGAAACTTTTTTTCTCTTGTTTTGTATCTTTGTTCTTCTTCTTCTTCTTCTTCTTCTTCTTTTCTCGCGACGAAAATAAACGAAGAAAAAGCAGGGGACGAGGTCGACAAACGACACTTGTTTCGCGGGGAAAAAACACGGACACACTCGACGCGATGCACAGGTACTAACGTTTTCTAGCACGTTCTAGGTAGTTACGCTCGCGAGACAATTCGCCGATGGAGTCGTAAAAAATAAACGCGTCTTGCCGGTGCACGGGCGACGCGTAACACACGCACACAAGGACAACAACGGATTCCACGGGAACGATCGATAAAACTATGCCACTACTAGTTGGACCGCGACGTTGGGATAGATCGTTTCTCTATCGAGTTGGACCACGTTTCGTCGTCTCTGCTCGTCTTCTTTTCTGTTTTTTTTTTCTTTCTTTCTTTTTCGTTTTTCTTTTACCCTTCGCCCTCCTCTCGAAACAACGGTTAAAACGGTAAACGTCGATTAAATTCTACACTTAATTACCAGCCCACCTGGGACACGGCACACGCACGCGTAGACAATAACGCGTGCCACGCGCCTGCCTCTGTGTGTGTGTGTGTGTGTGTACGTGTATGTGTGTATGCGTGTGCGTGTATGTGTGTGTGTATTAAAAATACTCTACGTTTTTGGACCCGCCAACCAGCGTGCTCGATAATATCGGTAATTAGGAAGAAAACGGTACGGCCGCCTGTTTGCTCCGCTGCGAGACACACACAACGCCCTCGGGGATCTTCTTCTTCTTCTTCTTCTTCTTCAGGAGATTTCTTCTCGCAAAGGACGACTCGCCCCTTCCTCCAGCCAACCGTACACTTACTTTATTACGTTAAATTGGTTCAACGGGGGCGAACGAACCCGTCGTCACCCGTAATTCCACCGCTCTTACTACTTTTTTTCTTTTTTTCTTTTTTGTTTCGTTTCTCCTTCACGTCCTCTGACGTCTTTCTTCTTTTCCTCCCCCTTTTTCTCTCTCTCGTTTCTTCTCTTCTTCTTCTTTTTTTTTTTTTTTTTTTTTTCGTTATTTTTTTCTTCTCCGTCTCCGCTAGCTCCTCTAATGAAATCCTCAGTCACGTTAGCACGCCTGAGGGGATGATCGCGACGGAGTGTAACGGGGGCTTAAGAAGGAGTCGCGGATGACACGTTCACGGAGAGAAAGACGTCAGCATGCTCCCACGATGCAAGGCCACGAATTACCGCGAGAGAGCCGAGAGAGGAGCGTCCCCGACGAAGGTTCACCCCGACGCTCGTCCCCTCTCGTCGATGGTCAACAACGACGATTAGAAAGAAAAAAAACTTCTTCTCCCTGGCGCACACACTCAGTCAATCGCTACGTTGATTCGCTCGATGCGTCGTCCCGACGACGATCCGGACGATTCCTCTCGTCGGAACGGTAACCTCTCCGTCGATCTCCCCGCGACGACTGACTACTCGTTTCGTCGGCGACGAGGCACCGCTGCTTCGTCCGCTCGGGATCCAAGGACGCTTGGGGATCCTCCGGCTCGATTGGTCCCGACAGAAGCTCGTCGAACATAATCCGGGATACCGTGATTCAACACCCGAAACGACACTGTTTGCCTGGCTCCGATTCCGCGTGAACTGAAAACTATAGATCTTCCTCGTGGATCGAAGAACGGACCAAGGGACCACGGACCTCCACGACGACGGACAGAGCGACAAACAATATCTGTTTGAGACTTGAAACTTTTCGCGACCGAGAGATTTTCTTTTGTTTTCTTTTTTTTTTTTTTTTTTTTTTTTTTTTGTTTCAATCGAAGACGGAACGGAACGGGACAGGTGGTCGACGATCCTGTCACGGCCGTCGGTGGTCACGGTGGGACGTCCCCTTCAGCTGGAGGCAACGGCATTTCCTCTTGAGGTACCGCATCTTTTGGAACGTTCGGCGTGTCGCGAGTCTGCGGGCAGCTTCAAGCGGAAACGCGGCGCTCTCGAGGTTTCATTAGCCCGCCGCTGAGGCATCGAGAGAGGTTGCCGCGCAGGCAGCTCCTCTCGCCAAGCTCCCGCAACCACAAGGCGCTTCGCGTGGCCTGGCCCAGCGCCGACTAGCGGGTTCAGCCTCAAGCTTCCGTTTCGTTCTGCCCGTCCGTCGACTTCCGCGCAAGCTCGCCGCCAACTCTCCCCTCCTAATTTTCCGACTCACTCTCTCTCTCGCTCTCTCTCTCTCTCTCTCTCTCTAGCTCCGCTTGCTTTTCGCGTGGAAGCCGGATTCGCATAATGAGAGAAAGACAGAGAAGGGGTGGTGGTGGTGGTGGTGGTGGTGGCGGTGGCGGCGATGGTGGGAGGGAGAGAAGGTGACTGGAAAAATAGACGAGGAATAATAAATCGCCATCGGACGGAGCGTCTGGCACGCGCTCGCTCCTTCCGCTGATTCGCTTTCCGCTTCGATGTGCTCTCGCCAACTTCTCTCCCTCTCTGTCGCCACGACAAATTCCATAGCACTCGCGTGATTGCCGCGCGAAACGTAGACAAGCGACTCCGGCGGATCCGCGGCGGAGGGATCGTCGAGCCCCGGCTCTGATTAGCACGATCTTCCATTGTCCTCCTCCTCCTCCTCCTCCTCCTCCTCCTCCCTCGCGTTCGCCAATTTTTCTCTCGCAGTATTTGCGGATGAATTGCAGTGATTCGATCGAGCAGACGGGGACGAGAAGTGTTTCAAACTTCGCCTCGAGGCGTTACAAGTAGCGAGCAGCTGCGCGGACGAGATACGCGCGTGACGGGGCTTTCAAAAACGTTTCGCGAGGGAGGAGGCACTTTTGTCGCGGAGATCTTTGATTTATTTTCTCTCGAGTTTACGCAAATGCAACGTGAATGTTATACTTTTCCTTAATTTCGTACATACGATGAAGTATCGTGTAATGTTAATGACATTACAGCGATGTGGTAAAAATTGTATTTTTTTCTTAATCAATCGCGAAATTGTCCAACTTGTGTATACGACGAATATATTACGGTAAAATGGTGGAAATTTGAATACTTTTCTTTAATTTGTCGGATTTAGTTGGAAGACTCGTACACATGATGAAATATTATAATATCAATGTTATATTAATATCATATTGAGTAAAAAATTCTATATTTTTTTTAATTTTGACGACGCAATGTAAAATATAAAACCGCGTGATGCGCATTATGCGTAATATGCTCCGCGGTAGATTAAGCACGTAATGAATAGCTCGAAATAAAAATATGAAAAATACGAAACGTAAGAGGTTTCTCTCCGACCGTCCCTATTAGGTCACCGTGAAAAACGTGAAACGTGAAACGTGAAACGTGAGAGGCAAATATTTGAAAGACCTCGATGTCGGGGCCCTGGATTTCGTTATTGTCGAATTATCAAACTCCTCCCTCCCCCTCGTTCTTTATTTTATCGACGACGAGACCGTGTTCCTGTGTAATGTTACCATTTCCATACGCCGTGCCTCGTTTCGCACACGATCCCTGTTTCTTTTTCGATTTTATATCTCCGTTTGCGGCGAAACGTGCACGACGATAGCGCGCAGCACGCGAAACACGCATAATACACTTCGAAAGCCCCGATATTTGTTTTTTCTAACGAGTTCCACCGGCCGGAGAACGAATTTTAAAAATAATAATCCATAATTTCTATGCGCGTGCGTCATCGTTACCTTTTTTACCTCCTACACACTCCACTGCCACGTACTCGCCACTGTAAAATGAAATTGTATCGCCGCGATTCTGTGGTTTCGATCGACGAATTACGGTAAAAATTAACATCCATCTGAATTTATCGAATTCGAAAATAACGAGATGTGTATGATAAAAGATTTTTACAACAAAAATCAAAATGAACGTTCGAAGATGGACGTTTTTCATTAGAAACGTTTGTATTTTTTCTTCGTCCATCTACTTGGCACATATATATATATATATCTATTTTTTTTAAAACGAAGAACCTTCGTCCACATTAGAATCGTCAACCACCGTGTTTAATTTAATTAAAAGAAGAACAGTACCGAAAGGTGAAAGGAGTCGTCGAGCATTCGGCAAACGCGCGATGTTAATTACATTACCACGCTCCTTCTACGTTTCCCCGGGCGCAACTTTTAAATTTACGAGATCGCCGTGACGCGTATCGCGGTTCAGCCTCCAATTTCAAGAATCGTCTCCTCGTACACCGGCAGATCTTCATCTCTAATTCAAAGTGCACCACCGCTGGTGCGCTGGACTCGTAATTAAATCAACCGAGGTTCTCCGCGCCGCGCGTGGAGCTAAGAGTCGAAACGTCGAGGAACACCGAGAGCTTTCTTACGTAAAAATTCTTTGCTCATCCTGCGTAAATCGGCGCCAGTAGGCGAGACGCACGTCAGGTTTCACCTTTGCGCGAATAGATGTCACGCGTCCACACGTGGCGAACGAGGTTGTTCCCTCGCTAATCATGATTTTGATCCGATAGGGAGGATCTCGATATGGGATATACGTCGTGTCGAGGTGGATTTCACAGCGGCAATATTGCGCAATTCGAAAGGATCGGCAGACAGGACTGATTCTCTTGTTAATCAAGTCGAAAGCAATGTGATTAGACTGCGGTGATAATACCACGTGTTAGTGTAGGTGTGATCTATCATCGGGGAGTCCTAGTATCGGAACGGAGACGAGTATCGTTGCAGAGGATTTTAGAAACGGCGATAAATGTAAAAATAAAATAAAACTAGAATTATGATTATTTTATATTTTTGTACAACTTTTATGTACGTGATATAATTTTTAACATAAATATGTGATTGATATAATTTTGTATAAATCGGGGTTTCTTTAATTTTTTTTAACATATTTAGTGCACAAGTACGCTATTGATACAAGTATCAGATATTGTTATAATTACATCGATACCTGATCAAATATGAAATTTATTAAAATTCACCGCCACTGTACTTTATTTCATTCTCGCGAATAATTATTTCCTGATACTAATTCCAGGTAAAAATAGCGTGGTACTTTTTAGTAATAGTTAAAAATAGTATGCTACTTCAAAAGTATCTTTCAGGTACAAGATGATCTCAAGTGACAATTTAATCCTACTTTCTCAATTACTTTCTTTTCCATCTAATTTTACACTTTTGCGATTTACTATTTTCTTAATATTGATCTTTTCTTTTTTTTTTTTTTATTTCTTAGATTTCTACTTCACCTGCTTTTACAGTAGTAACAATCTGAGACACGCAACGTGTATTTATGTGTAAAACAAGAACGTGCGATCCGTTGTACATGCGATCGCTAATATTATGTTTCCAGTTAACTAACGAGAGAATCGCCCTCTATTTAATCAAAATTCCAAATTACTCATCGTCGTCATTACGAAGTGTCAACAACGTCGCATCTCTCCTCGCTATATCCGATCTGCAGTACGAGTTGCAAGCCAATTTCGAAATAATTCCTGTCTATGAAGAATAATTCGTCTTCCTGAGAAGCGACAAGCGAAATAAAATCTGACACAAAGAAAAAGGAGGGGGAAGTATAGCGAAGGGTCTCGGGAAATACTAATTTCAGCTGTCTTGGGAAATAACTGCGAAGAAGGACGATGCAAAAACGTCGAACGAAAAAGAAATGGAACAGGCCTTGTTCGAGTGTCCCGTCTCGAGATAAATGAAAGAGAGGGAAATAACAGTGGAATAATCGGCCCCGAGGCGACACGATTTCATCCCCATGTCGCTCGTGAAATTTGAAAATTAGAAGTCGTGGAATTTCTCCGATTGGCGAGAGAGAACTGCGTCGAAACCGCAGTTACGACGAAAAAGTGATAAACCCTTGGAACGAGAGAACGATAAAACGTCGAATGACGATAAAACGAGATAAATTCGTGAGGTGAAAAACACGTAATAACAAAATTAGAGTTTAAAGTTTCACTTAAAATTAGGAATTTGCATTCTACTTGGAACGAGATGTGCGCGTGAATTAGACAGTAACTTATTGAAGTAATTCAGCACTTGCCATAAAAGCCTGTACGAGTACGTGCGTGTTGCATGCACTTTGTAAAAAATTAGGATACGGCACGTTACAGTCGTACGTCTTAGACGTACAAGGAGCATTAAAATTCGTCAAACCGAGTATCGTGGCTTGCTAGCATTATTGTAGGATAAATTTTGAGTTTTAAAATATTTTCGAATATTTTACAAATTTTTTTCTTCATGATCATTTTAGACCATGCTGTAATTTCAAAATATTTCGCAAAGTTCAAATTTGACTCGGTCATTTCGAGTAGGATCGACCAAAGTACGTTCAACATAGACGAGTTTAAGTAACTTATTGCATAGTAATTGAGAATCGATAAGGTCCCTCGCAAAAGTAATTAAGCAAGATGAATACCGCGTGAGAATGATAATGTACATTACATTTTGCACGAGCTCGATAGAACACTTGACACATTTCGCGAATTTCAAATTATTTTTTAATTAGTTACTTAAATATTATCAATTATAAATTTGTTGAAAGAATTCCTAAATGCCGAAATTGATATTGATAAGCGAATCAAATTCTTAGCGAACATTTCCTAAATTCCGAAGTAACGAAGAATGTATTAAAATATTTCGCGAATATGCGATTTCCCTTCGTTTTTTTCTTTTTTTTCTTTTTTTACGAGCAGCAATGAAGACAATAATTGGGTGAAATAATAAACATTTCCCGCTTCATTCCGAAGAATATTCATTTCGTGTTAAATTTTGTAATAAAATAATGTTTTATAGAATCTGTATTCCACACAAAAAAATTTTGCTTACCTATTGTCTCATATTATTTGTAATATACAACAGAAAGTTTTTAAAAGTGAAAGAAAATTACATTATACCGTATATTCAACTACTATTTTTATAACAATATGATAATTTATTAATACAAGGAAATACTTTTATCAATACTGTACAATACTTTTTGACGAATTCATTTTGCCATAAATAAATATTAATTCACGGAGAAAAATTTCACTGAAAATCTATAATCCACAACGTAAATAACGATAAATTCGTCGATAGTGCGTGAAATTAAAATTCGTTGGATTTTCACGAAAGAAATTGACTGTTTTATACAACTCTCCAACGTCACGATAATAATATTTAAATATTTCATATAGTTAATCGTACGTAATGGTACTTTAACGTTTAACGGCAAAACGATTTAAACGCGATAAAGAGAATAATTGCAATCACTTTGCGTAATCAACTCCAATATCTATCCATCTCGTTAATTAATTCAACAAACATATCTTTGTTTCTTCCTTTTTTTCTCAATATTCCTGTATAAAGCAGAGCATGCATTTTATGTGAAATTTATTCTTCCTCCCTCTCTTTTTGCCCTTTTTCCACTTATCCTTGCGTACGTCGATGAATTTTCATGAATTTCAGAATCTTATATTCATACACGCGGAGCCTGTTTGGACATTAATATTCGATGAACAAAACTTTGACAAACGTATCGTTCCAGAGAGCTGTTCAGACGATATCATCTCGCTGAGAACATGCATATTAAGTTCCATGTACCATGGAGCATAATGTGGGCAAGAAGCTAAATGCTGAGATAAAGCCATCGTACGGATGCAAGGAAAGGAAATTCTGCAATTCTTCCAACGATTTATTGCAAATTAGTCGTTTCTTTTTTCAGTCAAAATTTTCATATTTTCGAACGTTACTGGTTGAAGGTGCCGATTTATAATTTTTAACAAAGTTATAAGGGTGCAACATTTATTCGAATCTTTCGCGAGCACCTTCAAGTAGTACAAATCAATATTTCAGCAGTACGAGTCGATACTTTCGTTCAATCTTATAAACGTTTTCTTAAATAAATTTGCACAACGTCATGCATGTTTTGAAACACAAATATCACGTTACCAATAGAAAGAAAAATGTTTCGTAGAGTGATTCTGCATTGTTATGCATTGCCACGGAAATTGATTGGAATTTCGACTTGCAACGACCATTAATTACGAATACACAAGAGTTGCCAAGAGATTGCCGACGTATCTAGCACAAATCTATTTTACAAAATTGCAAGAGAAACCGCTTGCCATTTCCTTCGAATCGAAATTATTCGCACTAAGATTCTGATTCGTTGTCTTTTTGTATCTGTTTCAACTATCTGTTTCATCGATTTCGACAGTGATTTCCACGCAATACATACTTGACAATGTAACGTCTTAATTTGAAGTAAATATATCATCGTTTGCACGAGATAAACATTAGTAGAATGTAATCTCCATCGCTCTAGTCATTTAGAAAAAAAAACATAGTATATTTTCTCATAACTTGTTTCTTATTTTTTGATTCCAAGAAATTGACAATGTCTATAATGTTACAACCAGGCTACGAATTTGCATGCAACATCAAATACTTTTTCACGTCAGTAACAATCGCTTGTTCATTCCTTGTTAAATACAATTTTATTCTACAACACGCAATCGCGCAGAATTATTTCGTACCACTTGCTCTTCAAACTCTCCGAAGAACTACCAAAGACTAATTATCGCGCCTCGCTCGATTACCGAGTTTTAAGAAACTTTCGTTCCATCGCTCCACTTTCCCATTATGACACAACCCTCTTGTTTCGTTGCTCTACGAACATTTTTTATTTTTTATTCCTACGAATTCATAAAAACTGTCTTTTCGGAAACGAACGTCTCGTCTTCGCGCAGGTAAAATTTCGCGCAGGGCGAAGAGTTCCAAAAGAGACTGACGCTGGCGGAAATCGGACGGCTCTGAAGATGGGATAATTGAACGTCTGCGATACGATTCGAAGTAGAAGAACGACGTCAGCCTGCAAACCTGTAGATCCGTACCGAAATTACAGCGCAGCGGCGCGCAAAGCGGAACGTCTCGATGCGATTAGGGGTAATACAGTTGAAAGTCTACTTCCGCTGCATTAGCTTTCGAAGCGACGGCGACCGAGCGTCTAAAAAGAGAACGAGAGACGGCAGACTTTCGTTAGCGTGGAAGCATTAAAGAACGGTTACAGCGTTTGCTCTCCCTCCTCCTCTCCCTTAACCCCCCCCCTTTCCATCCAGCTTTCCTTTCCCCGGTCTTTCTTGACCTCCCTGCGTTCCTCTCAAACATCTCGTTGGATTATCGCTACTCTAGAGTCTAGACGACTACTCGCTGCTATTTTTTATCGTGGTACGCGTAAATTATCGATCATCCCGTAGATGAAGAAAGAAACAAATGAATCTGCGAAGTAGAATGACGACATTCGAAAGAGTTGCCAAGTTCATTGAGGCTGATGGCGCGGAAGAAGCTCAAGAAGAAGACGAAGACGAAGACGACGACGTGCCAAGAAAAGATGAACTACAGATATGCATTATGTGTGTCGTCGTATTGTATTATCATCATGTGTTATCGTAAGATCAAATCCAAATCTCTAGATTCTATAGTTTCTATAGTTCTGCTCGGTTGAAATCCAAATTTGCACGAAAAGTCGCGGTCTGATTATAATGAACGCAACAATTTATGCGTCTGTTCACGCCGAAGCAGAAATTGCGAATTTATAGTGTTTTCCTTCCTTTTTATTTCTTTTTTCAACGAAGGATTTATTTCGCTTTCCAAGGCATTGTCTTTGATCTATTGTACAGATCTGCCTGATAGATGAACGACCTGATAACAAATGGACGTGAAATATTCCTTCGGGAAATTTTGCATTTTGACGTGAGCGGAAACGAATGGTCGCTAACGCTACAAATTTCTCGTTATCGCTATCTTTACAAACAGTGCCGTCGAGATTAATCAAGTTGCTCGATTTCAAAAAATTTGACGCGCAAAAAAAGTGATCTGATTACATATTCAAGTTCGAATCCAAATCATTTTGACTCATCGGGCAGTGCCTTGTTGCTTATCTTGTCATCGAATCACGAAACTGTCGTATTATTTTAATTATTCTAATTATTTTAATAAAATCGTTATCGAGAGACGATACTTTTCATTTTGTAAATGTAAAATTTAATCAATACCGGAACATACAGGTTAAACTGGGACGTAGATTTTATGCATTTTGCAATTTTTACGCATATCATTAAGGAAAATAGAAAATTCATAAGATTTACAAATAGAAGTAACAATTTATTTGTGTAAGTATTTTCCCAAATTTTTCATAACAATGCATAAAAATCCGCATCGTCGATAAAAATTTTGTTAATTCACAAATCAAAAGGAAAAAAATTCTAAGAAAAAATCTAAAATAGAATCGGACCTTATTCGAATTGTTTTCGATACACATTTATCCGAGATAACGATCCGCATAAATTTAATTTAGTTGGACGTTCTGTTTTATTTTATCCTACACTCTACTCTTCTACAGAGTTCCGTAGTTCGACGAACGACCGTCGTTTCTCGGAAATGGCAGCACCGTACGCAGCTACGAGCTTGTCGACAGCTGCCCCCTATGCGGCTGAGATAGACAACTGTGCGCCGACGTCGGATCAAACACGGCACCTTTTCTACTTGCTGGCTTCTCGCGCTTCAGCGTTTAAAGATCTTTCATAGTATACTGTGAAATAATAGATCATGATTTACGAATAATGACCAAGAGAGCCGCATATTTTATATTTTCATAAATATTGATTAATTTACTAAATTGATCAGATATCGAGCGAAACTACATTTGGTTTGGGTTGGATTAAAGTATTAATTAAGGAGTCTGATCAGACACTGTACCTTCTATTCTATTCGCGCCTCAGCATTTAAAGATCTTATATATTTTATCGTATACTTTGTTGGACAAACGGATAACAGATTATGAGTTACATTATGACTGAAAATAAACGAACAGTGAAACTACATTGCTCAATGAAACAGATTACATTAAAGTGTTAATCACAGAGCCTGATTTTATTTGTCAATACTTGTAATCGTTAAATATTCTCTTAATAAATTCCCCCTTTTTTTCTTGACTTTTGTTGAGCTGAAACGGAGAAATGAAGAACTCTTTATGATTCATATTGACACGAACGAACGTCACTCGGGAAAGTGTTCAATGTTAAAGCATCAATAAACGAAGGCGTAGCTTGATTGTTCGAGATAATCGGTCGATAAAACGTGGTCTGAATTGAAACGAACGAAATGTTAGCTTTTGTAATTTGAGAATTGTCCGTTCTTCAGTTTAGTTTAAATACTGTTCTTAATTCTAGTTAAAATACAGTTCGAACATTATTCTCCGTGTCTCGTTTGAGACTTGTTTTCTTTAACCTCTTCGTAGAACAACACGAACGTATTACGTTTATGAAATTCACAGACGATGCATTTATTTGTTCTACAAAAAGTATAAAAAAATCTCCGCAATAAGGAATAATTATTCTTTAAATTGTTCGCAATTGAATCGAATGATCAAGGCGTAAATCTTAAATGGGACAAAGAAGAAGAACGGACGGTTTACTTCGGAGTTAAACGCTCACTCTGTTCAACCCATTCGACCAAATACTATTATAAAAACAAACCAGTGATGTGTTATAATAGTAATATAACAAGTAAATTACAGATGAAAGCGTCATGCCTAAAGACAAGTTACACAAGTTACAGAAAATGCACCTACAGCGTAATTCCACAAGGGTTTGAAAACCGGCAATCCACAAATCCCTTCGTTTCCCGCCGTACTACGACAAATAGACGACAAAGAAAACTGTTTTATATCCGGAGACGCTTTATCTCTGTTGAAGTGAAACAAATCGTCTAGACTCGGTACAGCCAATTCATTACTCCTATAGAAGATTCACGATAATTCGCGGATGAAGAAGAAGCTCGTCGTTTCCATTTGCACGAGCGCGCAGCCGTAAAGGAAAAAGTGGACGGATAATAAAAACTAATCGGAGAACCGTGGAAGAGAGATTGGACTCCAGAACAGAAGCGTTTCTGAACAAAGTTGACGGTTCGTTCGTTTCTTTATACTTTTTTCCGTCGACGCGAAACGACATTGAAGAGGACTCTTCGTCGCTCGGCGATTAGGAGCTCTCGAAGCGAATTAGAACAACTCGTGATTTCGTAGATAAATCAAACTGGCGGACGAGCGAAATCTCGTTGCGTTCGCTTTCAAAGCAATTTTTATTAACTCTCCGACGGCTAATCGACGCGATTCGAAGATCTTCGTCGCAGGGAAAACGTATTTTCCGCGACGGAAAACTGATCCTGATGCATCGCCAGTTTACACGATGAAATAACTGGAATAAAATAATGTCCGACGAGACATTATTTTCCTCTTCTTTTACGCGTAACGTTAACGACACTGCTGTGAAAACACGCTTTTCTTCTATTTTATTAACATTGTATTTTATAAGCTATAAACTATTGTGTCTTACATTTAGTAACTATATTAACTGTTTTATGATATTTAAATTTATAGCTATATTATTAACTATAGATTTTAAATCGATTGATTGCAATTCTGTTCTTTCCCTTTTTTTCTAAATTCGACAACGTTGAGGTCAGTTTCAAAATATTCTCACCTGGCAAACAAACCTGAACGAATATTCGATCAAATTCTTTTACCGAAACGAAATTCTTTTAGCACACAGTGAAATATTCAATGACATTTTGCTGGACACAATTCCTTTTTTATTAACCATGTAATAAATTGACATCGCCATTAGTTTGTATTCTCTCATCACATTGACCCAATTAAAGCCAATTCCCACGGAGAAACATTTTCCGAAACCATAACGCACCGTCAATCAGAAACTAGATAACAAAATTGTTTCTCTGAGATTAAACGAGATTAAACAACGAAATATAATAGCTGTGAAATTGTCCCGTCGGATTTTTATTCAGTTTAATTAATTTTCAAACGAAACGACTGCTTTAAAAGAAAACATGCGAAATTAAATAATAGAAAAGGAAGGTTACTTGAAAAAGTCCTTCGAGCGCTCTCGGCCTTCGAGGGTCCCTCGACTGGCAAGAAACGTCGAAACGAGTAATAAATTTCGTCCGTTTAATTGGGATCGATGCGTAACAAAAGGTCGTGCGTTCGACGTAAATCTTCGAGAGAGAATTCTATCTGTCGCCTGAATCTCGAGCGCTTCGTTATGAACGCTCGACGAGGGTAAGACGATCATCTGTCAGAGGAGGTGTGATAAGTGGTCCAGGTTCACCGAATCTCGGACCTTGTGTTTCGTGCGAGGGATCACCTTTGCATCTTGCTTCGATAGTCGTTGCTTTGAATCGCCGTGCGGGCAACTCTGTAATTCTCCGTGCACAGGGTGTCCAGCGTGATTAGTGGTTCAGCCAAAGTTCGAGCTTTTATTTAATTATAGCAAGTAGTTTTAGTTGGATTATTGAACTCCCAAGCAGTTGGATTATCCTTGAGCTTGTCAGTTACCGCAGAAATTGATCTTGGGTTGCTGAAATTTTGAGCATTTCGTCTTATTTTGTATTTTATGTTCCTCGTGATGGAGTCTAGTGCTGGTGATTATTCCAACTTCAAATTACTAAATTACTAAATAGTTTGATAATACCAGTCAAATGTATTTGAATTCACTCATACTCGTTTAATTACTTACTACGTTTAAAGATTCACAATCATTGGTCGTTACTTTGTAGCATTTTGTAATAAAATTAATGTAACGTAATTAATTTATGTTGGTAAAGTTAATTTTAGAATGTAACATTACCATTTGTGAAATCACTCGCGTCAAGTGTAATAAACAGAATTAATTTAATAAATAAAGTGCAAGTAACAGAGATACAAGAGTTGTGCTCATGTTGAATTTTGGAAAACTAAAAGAAATACATATTTTTATTTTATTAGTTTACTATAAAACGTTGCACAAACTTTGACAAACTTGTATGAAATACTGTTTTTCAAAGAAGAATTTCTATCTTTATACAAACACGTAGCAATACAGCAAGATCTCCTTTATTCGAACTATTATTTTTTCATTGTATTAATATTCGAACGTTGAATCTCCCAACAAAATTATCTGCAACTGACTGAAAATCATTACTTGCTGACAGACATTCTACCGCAGTAATGTAATGCTTGGACATTACGATATATAGAATAAACTAAAAATAAAGTAAAAATAAGAATTCGGATAGAGAAGGCTCTAACCGTAACAAGAAATTATATATATAAAATATCCAGTTAGTCCAAATGGATCCTAACCTCTTTGCTACCTCAAACGAGATATCTCGCTACAATATTTATCACATTTGCAGTATCATGGACCAAAAATCTCGCTATCTCCTTGTCGTTCATAGCACCACAGACAAGAAATCTCGTCGTAACGATATCGTCCGTAGCACTGACAGATGTGAAAGAATTAATAAGCGAATACACGTGTACCAATTAAATTCCCAAAATGATTTTTCGAAAGAAAAAGAGAGAAGAGAAAAAAACAAAGTGCCAATTATTGCATGTACAGGGTGGCCACTGAAAAACTGGAGGGTTTGAAAAGTATCACGACTTGTTCGTTTTCACACGTAACACTGAAAAAAGTCCATTGATCGTGTTTCCTAATAAAATGATAAAAAATTAGAAAAACATTATTTTGTAAATGTTATTTTTGTTTTATCATCACTCAGATGTAGAATCTCTAGCCGACGTTATTTTTTCACAAAGAATCGGTTCTTCCACCGGATCGTGCCACCAGTCACAAAACACCCAGTAGAAGCGGAGGATCGTTCATCGTCTCGTGTCATCAAACCACTCGAGAACCCATTATTCCTCTCCGCTGGCAGAGGCATCCATCGAGTTTGGCCGGCATGCCCGAGACAAATCAACGATCCATCGGATTCGACCATCACCGATTTATGCGCACTCTGACGTGGTGGTTTCGAGAACGGGGAACGAGAAGTGATGTTAACGAGCATGCTCGGGCAGCATTCCCCCGATTCAACGATTCCCTGGGAATCTCTGTTCTCCGGATTCTGCGGTTCCCTCTCTTTTCCGATCGAAGCTCCGTTTCGAGGTATCAAGTACTTGCAAAGAGCGTCGGATGAGCGACCTAATTTGGTAACATTATCCTTGGTATTTTAAATACCCAACGCGGCGTTCGTTTTAATTAAATTCGTTTGTGGTGATGCGCGTTCGGTTGTTTCGCGAGTAATTTAAAGGTATTTGTATTCACCAGATCAAGATGATGTTTGGCGTAATCTAGCATTTTAACAACTTGCAATTGTTATTTATAATGATCTAGTATTTTAATAAATGTTCGGTCGCTACTTTGAGATTTTCTTTATAGATAGAACTTCGTAGAGATGAAAGTAAGTGAAATTTAACAATCCGCCTCGAATATTTAACAACGATCTTCAATTTCAGTATCGCACGAATTTGCGATTCGAATTTAAATTTGCAATTCGCTCCAGAAATGTTCAAACTATGAAACAAAATGCGATATTACTCGTGGAATCGCTTGACATCTGTCTGAAAGCGATGTTTCGGTAAATTGCACCGAGTGACGATTAAAAATAAATTCTCGTCACGTTCGAAATCACTTTTTGAAAATTTTCAACGGATAATCTCGAGTTGGTGATTTGACGAAACTAAAAATACGAACAATTGAACGCGAATATTTTGTAAATTTTTCGATGGCGCTTGTTTAATGCAAGCTGCTCGAACAAGTGTCCTCGATCAAGGAACATCGATTTGACACAAAGTACAAAGGGGGTGCGAATGATTAATTCACGAGCGAGCGATTAATTCGTAATCGTTACGTTCTGCTCTTGTTCTTTCCACGAGTCTTCAGTTATCAAGGCGGCAATTGTCGAAACCGGTTCACTAAACATCGCATAAAATGCCAGCGAACAAATATTTGACGACTGAAGCGCCATTAGGAGAATATACCTCTTGGTTCCGAAAAGAGACCAGACGTTGTTAGAATAACCCTTTGACATTTTCGAGAGAGCAAACAATCTTAACTCTTGCTGAGGAACGTAACTGCTCGCGTACCTTGTAATCTTTAACTTAATTGTCACTGTTACTTTCCACATTGTTGTTCTTGTCACATTTATTACACGTAAATAATTTTTGGCTACCTTCACGTAGAAATTCAATATTACTCGTGTTTCCATATTTTAAAAATTTATTTAAACACGACGTAATTTGATACGATATTAATTACTCGTATCGTGGCGAAAAAAATTGAAGCTTGAAAAACGTGGAAAATTTTATTCTCCCTACGAAGATAATTTTATTGAGAAATTAATTTCTTTCTAAAACAGTTTTCAATTTTTTATTTATATATAATATATTACATATAAATTACATAATATAATGCAAGTTTTCCTTTTTACACGTTTGTCACTTCATGAATGAACAATAAAAATATTTTTGCCCCTTTTACATAGGGTGATTCACTTTTTACGTAAAATAAATCCGTAATTTAACGAACGCTCTGGCGGTCAACATTTGAAAGAAATAATTTTTCAAACTTGACGAAAAAATCACGTTTGAATTTAAATTTAATTTAGTTGATATATTTTATTGAAATCTCATTGAATTCGGAACGACAACACTCGTTTCGCGCTAGAAACATTGTCAATCTGCACATCTATCATCTCGGCCATCGTTTCTTTTATTTGCCTTTACGTCTTTTTTAACAACCGTTTCAGCTCGATTCTGACATTAAGAGGCTCCGCCCATTTCCCGCGTTTCGCAAGAGCTTCTTTAATTAGAAGAGTTCTTTTGCTTCTCGGAAGCGCGGCGAGAATACCGTTAGCTTAATCACGCTATTTCTACTGTTTACGCGTTAACTGTGCGCGATGACACCAAACTGACCGTAAGACGAAAAATTGCGACGATTACGTATTATTGGTTGGCTGTGTGATCGTAAACTCCGATCGATAGCTAAATGGAATGAAAACCTATTGACATTTCGGACACTGAAAATTTGTAATTTTGTAAGGAAAACAAGGGAAATCGTACGACAATATACCTGGATTTATTTTGAAGAGCTTGAAATCTTTATTTCTGAAATTTTTAAAATCGTTCGTTTCATTTCAAGATATTTTCACGTCACGTAGCACTTTTCTCCTCGAGAAAGCATTGAAAAATTCTTTTCACGAGTAAACAAAGTCTCCCCTTTACAACGATCTTCGAAAGTTTGACGCCATTTTATTTTACTTTCGAAAAACCACGTTTTTCGAGAATCAAGAAATTACTGAACATCTGAACAGCTGCAACGCTAGAACGAAGACCAGAAAAAGTTATCGTTTGCAGAGTGGACGAAATTTCAGCCACGATTAGTGTTAAACGACGGGTTTGCAACCACGCCCGTGTAACTTCCTACATCCCGAACTCCACCACGGCGATGAGGTTTACGGGACGGAAACAATTATGGCGTCAGCCTTACAAGTATCGTTCGCCCCTCGCGGTCATCGAAGACCACATTTGCTGCGACGCTGACTCGTCAGGAATTTTATTCTTGGGACACCCACAAGGTGTCCCTTTTACGACACACAATGCGTTGGGTTTACTTTTTTTTATTCTCACGCCCACAGAGAAGACCAACAGACGCAAGTGAAAAATGTCACCCTTTTACACATCGAAAAATTGGAGATCTCCCGTCGATAAATAAAACAAAAGAAAAACAGAAAAATATAAAGAAAGTCGGTAGTGCGATAAAATTCACATTGAAAGTCGATTATGAAACAAATAAAAAGGATCGTCGGACCTGCGAGATTCCTAGAAGAAACAAGGACTCTATCTGAAGATGACAAATGACACTCGAAAGTCAATTGGATTCTGTTTCGAATAAAAAATTGTGCATAATTGTATATTTTTTGGAAAAAAGAAAACTCTTTTAAAAAGACTCTGACCACAGTCGAATCAAATTTCGTCGAGAAACGTCCTTCTCGCGTGCCACGTGTTGTTCGATCAACTGTCCGGCGGACAACAAAACAGCGGACAATTTTCAAGGACGAGTTGCGCGAATCACGGCAAAAACCTAATGAACCAGAACTACGCGCTCTGTATCCTGCTGAAAATTGCGCGAGAGTTCGCCTTTTTTATTTCAGATTGTTTCATCTCGACCTCTGACCCTTCCGCGCCCGTTCCCCCATTCGCCGATGGCTCGCCTTAAACTTTTCATCTAACACGAGAGCGACGAGACGGCAAGAGGGATGAAATCTGGACCGCGAGTGGCCTGAATCCCGGCCGTAAAAGTGCAAGCTTGAAAATTACATCTCGTTCCTCCCTCCACCCGCTGTGCGACGCCACGCGACGACGTTCCACGAAATTCGAACTTCTCTCGAGTCTGGCACGCTTCGCGAGGATGGAAAAGTGACGTGCTCGTAATTTATGGGCCAAGAGTGTCCATTAGACGACAATATCTAATGAATGGGGAAGAACAACAACCCCTCCAACCTCGAGGAGTTATAAATACTCGACAGCACGCTTTCTCGTGTGCTCGACGAAGAGAACCTCGGCGAGTTAACCTTTAGGGACGTGCAATTTTGAAGAGAATAAAAATTCTACCTTTTCTTTCTAATAAATTCATTATTGATATATTAATTTTTTTTCAGCATAAAGAGAAAAGAATATCAATAAAACAAGGAAAGAAACGTATTCGCTTCAATTATTAAACATAAAATATTTCTGAAAATGAAGGAAAAAAATTGACACTGCGTAAATAACAATTCCACCGTGCAACTAACGTTTCAAATGAAATTCATTGAAAAAGGGTTTTTAAAGTGGGTTGAAAAAACACGTGGGACAATTTTAAACCCACCTAACTTGACAGAGTTAATACATGATAAAATTTATCAAATTCCACTGATTGAATTTATTAAATTCCTTTCATCCGGAGAAACTTTGTTCGGAAACTTTCGAATGACGAATTACGTTGCTCGTGTCGTTCCATTGAGTGGAAGAATTTTCACAACTATGTCTTGTTCTGTGCCTTTTACGCGATCTATAACAAATTGATATATCGGTCGAACGCGCGATGAAATTTACTCAAGTGACCGTATCTCCATTTCTGGAGAAATTTTGCTTTTAAACGTTCGTGAATTATTACGTACAATATTATATCGTCGTTTAATTTCGGTGCATTGAATAATTAAACTTGTTTTCCAGTTTTTAATCGATAATTTAACCGACTGCGGAGCATTGATATGAAATAAATGCTAATTACCAAAAAAAAAAAAAAGAAAAAGAAAATAAAATGAAAAATAATTTCATTCACTTCCCTTCAATACGCACGCAAGTCTCAAATAAATTATGTACTCCAACTCGAAATTATTTAAATATACCGTGATAATTCGTGCTTTCATCGAGCAAACATTCGAGTTTATTTCATTGCCCAAAACATTCGAGTGAGATTGCACGCGAGAACAGGGAATTAATATCCAGCGCGTTGCAACAACGTTACGTCAATTTTAGATTAACAGCATTGTCACGTATCCGAAGTAGGATAAGCTCGCGATTTGTTCTAATTATATCTGCTGATTATTTAAAATAATATCTTATCCATTTTCGTTTCGAAACGAAAGCTGTTTAAATCAAGGATCAAATTCAAATAAATCGCTTCACGTTTCACATTTTAGCCGTCTAATTTCGATGGAAAATATATCACGGCAATTTTATTTCGATCAATCACGGTCGACGTGTCTTTTTGTTCGCAAAGTCGAGGCTTCATTTTGGGAAACGTTTAATATGGAACGTAACAAATGGCACGGTGCTCCGAAATTTCTCCATGCACGCGATACTGTTCCCTAACTGTTTACCGCCATAACCTACAAAGTTCATTCGTCCGTGCCGTCGACGACGTTTCTGTGCAACGAACGCGTTTATGTTTTTCGTTCGTTAAAAGATTTTCCACTTTTATTGCAGAAACAATACTTGTAATTATCGACGACTATAGGTAAAAGGGGAATCTTCAACTCTATCTCGGGAATCCTAACCTGAGAAATAAAAGATTCAATTCAGTTTTAGAGACTTTGGTCTGAACTTTAGGAGCGTGAATTAACGGAGCGACGTTTAATCAAAAGTTTGGCAAAGAGAATCAAAAGACGTTTCAGAAGTTTAAACATACGTTTAAAAGTAAAGCCGCGACTTGTTCCTAAAATCGTGGGAACGAGGAGAATATTTTACAGAAAATCTGTCTCTTCGAGGCGTGCTTTTACGTTTTTTGGCTTCTCGCTCCCTGCTGCGCGAGGCATCGACGTTTCATTTTACAACCGTGCCGTTATTTCGTGAGAAAACATCTTGTTCCGACTTTTATAAACTTCCCTTTTATAATCCTCTCTTCCTTCAAAATGAGGCGTCATATTTTTGAAAAAGACAGAGCATTAAGAGTTAAGAGCATAACATTTCATTAGGTGTTTTACTCTTTTTTTTATTCGTTCAGAACGGTTTGATAAATTGATAAGTGATGACAAGTGTTGATTCTTTCTAAATTCATTTAGTAGATCAAATTGAATTGAAAGAACCAGGGATCAACGCACGTATATCTTCTTAATAGAATAGGAATTAAAGCGATAAAATTGAGAAATTAAAATGAAACGTGCAGAAATGAAAATTTTCAATAGAGATGGACCATTCATTTCTATTTGCATATAATATTGCTTCTTATTACAGACTTGATTAAATTGATTAAATTTCAATTTTAGATACTGCTAACAAGTACAACATCTGACATCTCTTCTTCTATAACACACTGAAATATATTCTGAAAACATAGCTCTGAAATATATTACTCGCACATTGAAATGAAATTACAATCCCTCGAATTCTCCCAAATGAAGCAATTGTTCCTTCATCGCTCATGCTGGAGAGTTGCTTAAAAATCTTGGACGCAGACGCTACTCTCGCTTCAAAACCGAAAAATGATCAAAGGATCGATATTCACACGCGTGCAAAGAACCCTCTAGTTTTAGAAAATGGACGTTTTGAAAAATTGTATCATCTAGCGAGACAAATACCGAACACTGAAATGCGAAGATGTTGCGATCGTCGAAGACGTGCGTCCCAAGACTTTTCAGCGAGAAAGTGTCGCACGTTACGAATTGCCCGAAGGAAAAGAGACTCGTCAGAGAGTAAGGACAGAGACAGACAGTAGGTATCGTGCAACTGGAGAAACGTTACCTGGGTATTTGAAACGCGATCTCATCGAGGGAGTCGCTGGGCTGCAATGGGGCACGCTCGAAGAGCCTGCTCGGGCCCCGGTGCACCCTGTTGCAACAGTGCATGGATCCGGCTGTCGGTTGCGATTGGTCCGTGCAATTGGTCCCACGTTGACCGCTTTGACTCGCTCTTCCTTTCTGCCGCTTTTTTCGTACCTCCTCCGCCTGGCGGCGCAGGTTGTGCAACCGGAAGAAGTACATTGACATCTCTGTTCCGAGAGGGCGAGTACACACGAGGTCAGAGAGAGAGAGAGAGACAGAGAGAGAGAGAGCTGGTCAGCGGGACCGCGGAACGTACACGCACGAGCGAATGAATCTCCTCCGGACGAGCGGATTGCCAAATTAAACTACATTAAATTGTTTGTGCCACGATTTGACAGAAAGGATGGAAGAACTTGATGTAATTGACGTAACTTCTTTAGAAGAAAAAAGAAAAAAGAACAGAATCGTAAGAAGATGGTAAGTTCGTTTTTTTCTTTTTCAAAGATGATTTTGACATTGCAAGACTGGTGAAAGGGTGAAAGGGTCAGCATTAAAAAATATTTTTCATAACTTTCGATCCGCCGTCATTCTGAAGATCGAATCTCTCGTTGCACAACATTTTTTTTCATTACTAAAATGTTTCATCATAAAAATTCAAGAAATCCTATCGTCTAACCCTAATGTTCCAAGTTCGATAAAATAATTGAAAGAAAAAAAGTCGTACGAGCGAGTTTCGAGAAGTCGTTGCAAAGAGAAATTTTCATACTCTAGGACTGGCAGATTCGGTCGTGAAAAGAATTTCTCATTGTTTCCCGAATTTTTACGGTTCTCGAGGAAAAAGTATCTTGGAGCCATCATCTGAAGAAGTAGAATCGTCGGAAAAGCGAATTATGCGATCTTTCTCTTCTCAGATTTTGTAACTTAAAATTAAGATTTGTAATTTTTTTTTTAATTTAAAAGTTAAAAAGGATAACAGAGAGTTCACTTCAAGTAAAAATAAAAGTCAATCGTTACGTTCTCGAAATCCACTATGAATAGTAATTGAACAACAATTCGAAGTGATAAACGTTCTCGATTACAGATTCAATTTACAAACATCGGAGCTGCCTCCTCGTTATTATATACGCACCCTTGAATTATAAAATATATCACCAGTGGAGAATATTCCCGTGTAATATTACTCTGAATTACGTAATATTTTGCAAAATATTTTCACGCACAAAGAGACAACATAAATTACGAGTAACATTTAAACGATCCACGACGCGAGCAATCGTCGTTCCAAAGAATATATGTGCATCGTGGTATCGTATCGAATTGTCCAGGATGTTATTTGACGTCGTTTGGCCAGAAAAATTTCTTCTCGAGGAGGAGATTCGTTCCCATCGATCATCCCACTGTACGCGTCTTCCATCGTACAATCATGCAACGCAGATATAACGAAGACACGGTCGACGGCACGCGGTAACGAGCGTGTAAAGAGTATCAAACGAAAGAGGGGGAGTGAAAAACAAAAATTGCAGGAGGTAAATAATTAGCTGTAAACTGGGGACGCGGACTCGTGCGATCTCTGTGCATCGTGACATATTAGCATGCAAATATTGCGGTACTGGGTGCAACGAGAGCCTCGGTGCTAGTTAACGTTTAATAATAACATTTAATGAGATATTACGTACGCTTTTCATGTGCAGTGAAGTTATCGAAAAATTTATTACAGCAGGCATATTTAAAAATTTCACATTTCTTCAATGCGATCTGAGCTGTGTGTTGGCACATAGTTGTCCAAGTTGAACGTCACATCTTCAAGTAGAACATGTCCCGAAGCTCTTTCTGCATGCGACAGTACCACTGAAGTATTCTTGGGAATACGAACGTTTCTCAAAGAGTACCATTTCTTTCACTCGCTATATTTTTACAATCTCCAGACTTGACTATGTACATATCGATAAATTGCCAATTTTGTGTCGTAATAATTAAATTTGAAAATGTAACATTAAATGGAAGCGTTTGAAACAAATGTATCCTTTCTTCATTTAAGTGCTGAAACTCGATTAAAGCCAGAATCTTTCGTCGTTACGCCATTTCGTGTCGAAAATTTTAAACATTTTGACAAAAACGTCCTCATTCCTTAGAACTCTTCGTCCGACTGACGCGTGTCGTTTGTTCATTCGTTACGGCGCGCAAGCAGCGAACTTGACATTTCAACCCGTCGCGTGTCGTCGAGCCTCGAACGAAGAATGCTACACATCGTAAAAAATACTACACAGATAGTATTCCCGGAAACGTGCAACGAGCATGCGCTTATCCCAAAAATTTACGTTAAACCACGGCTCGCCGAAACCCGAACTTCAAGTGTCGGAGGTTTGACAGTGACGCTCGCTCGATCTGCTGAAATGACCATGCGGCCGCAGAGAGATGAGTTTCCGAGAACGAGGTTTCAGAGACTCGGCAGCTTTGGAAATTTAACGAGGAGGAAGGGAACTTTCGTTGAGATAAATTGGCTCTTAATTCCTTCGAAGAACGTGGATAATTAGTTTCGTTAATTAGTGACTGACAGCGAGAAACAGACTCCTGTGTCGTAGAAACTAGAAAACTGTGAAAAATTTAAATCTCCTGAACTAATGGGTTTATAGACGAGTTGCGATACTTTTCTTCCGTAGATAACGAAACTGTTGCATCGACTGGCGCAGAGAAAAATTAGACAATTGTAAGATGATTATAAACTGAGTGTACGAAATTACTGCTCTCTTGAAAAAGAAAAACAAAAGAGACATTTTTTAAATGACGACACTCGAGACACTGTGTATATTCGTACTCCTCCATGCCGTAACGTAAGATAATTCACATGCCAAACCGAGTGCTCGCCTACTCGCTTGAAATCCTCGAGTCTCGAACGTTTGTTCATTTCCAAGCGAAACATAAAGGATTCCCTTTTGAACCGGGAATAATACAACAACAATTGAGCGTAAACTTTAGAAAGGGGAGTAACGCTTCCGGGACGAGATGGAAAAAAAACAAGTCCGCGTAAATATTTGTTCCGCGTAATCCTTTCGCTCTTTTTTTCTTTTTTTTTCTTTTTTCAAAGAGACCAGACAGTCCCTCGTCTCCTCATCGTGTTTTACGAAACACGGACACCACTTTACGATACACGCGTTCCACTCGCAGCTGCGACGCACGTTACATACTGCGTGAAATCGACAACGTTCTCCCGATCCATCCAGGAGATGCCGATCGCGCGAAAATATTTGATTATACTTGCTCGCGCACGAGAAATCTTTCCGTTAACGATCCGGCTCACTTCAGGCACGTAGTTAAAGCACCCTCGGATCATCCCCGCTGGCTTTTCTCCTCTCTTTTTTTCCCCCCGCCGCGTCGGTGATCGACATTCCTTCGGATCAGTCGCGAAACGAGAGAACGCTAAACGTTTGTTTCTCGGACAGTCGGGTTATTGCCGCGTAGTTTTTCGATTCTAACACGTGCGTCGCCGGCAGATATTGAGTTTCTATCTGTTTTTTTTTTCTTTTTTTATTTATTTATTTATTTGATCCGCTCGTTCCTTTTTTTTTTCGGTTTATTTTTCAAAGCTCCCTCTTTTCTGCGACGAACTCGAACTCTTTCGAAAATAATTTCGCGTCGTCGACATATTAGTAAACATTGTTAGTGTGAAAAATATTTTATAATAGTACGACAGAGCTAGCGGCTTAGGAAAGATTTTAGTAGATGGACATTTTTGGAGTCACTCGATACAGCGAATATTAATAATTATAAAGTGACGACAACATAACTTTGTTCGTTTAGTTATTTTCATATTAGTAATTAATTGTATTAGTGATTTACTGTAGCAGTTTTTAGTGTACATCTTTCAACATCTTTGTTAATAACGTTATATGAAATAATTGATGGTACGAATTTCACTTCATGTTATCGGATAATGTGTCATAAATTTTAAATTAGCATCATTTGTGATATGTTCCAGTGCGTGGAATTAGAGAATACAGATGTAATAACATACTGATCGATTGTATGACCATAAAACGTATTGTACTATGAGAATAATAATTATATTACTATTAATGCTTTGGAGCAACAACCATCATTTCATAAACACGAAATATATAAATAAAAAGCCTTGCAAACAGGAATGAAATCTATGTAAAATTATAAAATTGTAATAATAACACTAAATACTCTTCCAACGTTCTAGTACATATGGAAATTCGAAAAAGTATCCGTACCATTTTCCCACAAGCTCGAACGATTCGTATATTTTTATCAATACGAGAACATCAATTGGTTAAGCTTAATTATTTCAAACGAATGTCAAAATCAATATCGATCCAAACAAAGTCGAATTGAGCTTGATCGTTTCGAAAGAGTAGCGAAATCTGTAAATCAATGTCGACAATCGGAGAAATTATATTTTTATGGCTCGTAGAAATTCACATCTGCTTAGAATTCTCAGACAACGAATTCCGCCGACGAAATTTCTGCCAATAGCTGGCTCGATAGGCTGCTACAACGAGGAACGAAATCGATCCGACTCGACGTGGAAAACCTTGAACAAAGGTATCCCTTACGCAGCTATCCTACCGATTTCATCCTTTATTTTCCCCAGCTTTTCTCACGTGCTCTTACATTACACCGCCACGTGCACCGCCATAAATCGGCCATCCTACCTATCTCGAAAATTCTCCGATCTCTGTCTGCCACGTCGATGATAAAGAGTCGCGCGTAACAGGGTCGAATCCTAAATATATCTTAAAACCATTGCAACCACGTATTCTCTCTACGTGTTCGTTACGCGATACACAGAGGAGGGCATTTTGCCGCGAGAAAGACGATATTTCGTTCTACCCTTTCCGAGAAGCTTGTGTCCGACGAGTGTTTGCAAAGTGATCCATCTGCTTGTCAAAGCTGGTCTTTGTATCCTCTCCCTTCCTTGGGAATGGATTTTTCCATTCATATTTTAAAAGCTACGACTTTTCTCTTTTCTTCAAGATTTCGAATATGTTTCGAGTTTCAATTTCGAGTAAATTGAAAAACTGCAGACTTGTACCCTAGACAACGCCACTCCTACTCGAGGTCTACCCCACGCCCCTTCACGAATCACGTGACCCAAATCAACCAATCGCTAATTTTCGTTGCATCAGCGTTGCACCGATTTTATGGATTACCCCCGCTAAAGTCACTTTCAGTGATAAAACCAAATCACCCTCTTCGCGATAAAACTGCGAAGAAGAGTTTATGGACTTCGCCATCCTCCTGCAGGAAGCGAACATCTCAATAATTTCAGGTGTAAATACGCGACTGGCGTCCGGCCAACTCGACGAGATAAAAGTAAATTGCGTCTGCCAATATTTACAAACATCCGGTAGGTAAACGCCGAGTTTCGTTCCCGTGAAAACGGTCTCGAACGGTCTCGAAACCTGGCTTTAAATGTGCGGCTGGCGCGATGAGATGTTTATCATAATACAGCTGTCGACATTAACGATTTAACGAACCGAACGCGAAACTCTCCGCGCGGTTCGCGAAATGTGTACATTCGTGAAATACGACGGTTCGGCTCTATTGTTTCTCAGAAAATACTGATTCGCCGGTCTTGCGACAGGGAATTTGCAAATAAAGCGCATTTTGTTCGCTGCCCGATGTTACTGCAAAATTTTGGAAAAATATACGATAGGAAAATACGCATATCGCACGATCGTGGAAAATTGAAAGCGTTTGTCGACAGGAGAGGAATAATTTGTTCGTCGATTCGTCAACTGCTGCCAGGTGAATTTTTCTCACGAAGAATTTTATATGCAGCGACTCCCGTTAATATCGAAACTATTGTAATTTTGCAAGAGCAAAAAGTCGTGCAGCGATAAAATTCAAAGACCGGAGCTTCCTCTTTACAATGACCCCCCTGAAACTCGATGTACGACACTTTTTCCCCATTTTATTGAACTTTCAAATTACATTAGGCGACATTATCAAACGACGAAGATTCAAGAAATCGTAACATTTTCAACGTTATATTTCCATCCTATTCTGAGGACACTCAAAGTTCAATAAAATAACCCCCCAAAAAAATCAATACATTAAGTTCTGAGCTTCAATTTTTAAACCTATCATAAATTTAGCCGTGAACAAACATTTTCAATATTTTTCCACGTACTGCGATAATTTATAACGTCTATAAGAAACGACATTTTCGTCTGACATTCAAAGTTTAATAAAATGGCACGGGGTGTCATCAGGTTTTAAAAGATCGTTGTAAAGAGGAAGTTTACTATCTTTAAACCTGCCGTGGATTCGACCATGAAAAACAATTTGCAGCATTTTCGAAAGAGAAACTGCGCTCGCTTTTCTATCCGCGATGGAATATAAAAACATCTCGGAGCAAAATGGACGATGCATCGATGAATAAATGAATAAATCGATAAATTAGAATTATTGGAATAAATGAATAAAATGGACGGTGCATTTTCAAAGTACGGGCTTCAAACTTCAAAACGAACCCTCGGATTTATCAGATCGTACGATTTCAGTTAAAACTGTAAACATTTTAGTTAAATGTTTGGAATCCGAATATTAATGGAAGTCGCCGTAGATTGTTTTTCTTTTTCAACTTTAAATTGATTTTATTCCCTAGCTAATTCTTTATCTTCCTTTTCCCTTTTTGAAATTTCTACTCTCCTCGTGCACTTTAATTTTCTGTTTCAGAGACCAACGTTTCGAGTCACTTTGACACTTCTGACGCTCTTAACCCTTTGAGCGCTACGAATCCCCCAGTTGGTCTGCTGTAGAATGAACGTACACGTACATTTTGAATTTTGCACCAAGGTAGTAGCTGCCTTTTACCAATGACCTCGGTGATTTAAAATAACATTTGAACAACTGCAGTAAAATAAAAGAATGGAAGAAAATTCGAAGGCTCGAAGACGCAAAAACGATGCTCTAGAAGCAAGTAAGCAATTATCACGAAAATATACGACCATTTATGAATAATTCGCGTTTAATTTTTCAAGTATTTTTCAAATTAGCTTCCGATACTGCGGAATAAATTGACAACTTTGTCACAAAGATATTTCGTCCATTAGTCTCTCGTTGTACGAAACAAATCAAACAATTCTACAACCGATCTTTTCGACGCTAATTCTGAAATTTCAAAGAGACCACACTTTCAGTTACGAGTTAAATTCCGTTTCAATTTAAATCGATTTTCCCTCGGCTTTCGCGACATTCCGCAAGATGTTAAAAATTTTCCGTCTCAGCAATAAAATGAACAATAAAAAAAATTATACTCGACGGAAATGGAAATCGCACTTTGGCCAGAAAATTTTGACGAGAATCTGGACCGAGCCTTCCTCCAATACTTGCCCGTCCCGAACGAAACGATTTCCGAAGGAAAAGAGATCACGGCAGGAGGAAATCCTTTTACTTCAGCCAGTTGATCCTACTTAAAAATCTCGTTGCGTCGAAAGGCCGTTCGTGTGTGTCGTCGTCGAAGATTGCGACGCCACGTCATCCGTTTACGGCGTGTCGAAGCTTCCGTCATCGCTGGCAACGGAAGTGAGTTTATAGCGAGAACACGTGCGCCCGACACGATGGCACCGCGCAGTAAACCCCTGCTCGTAAGATAAAATAGCTGATGGCAATCAGCGTGACCTACTCCGATATTATGCAACCCTTTAATTAAATCGTCTCGAATGAAACCAACGCCGGAGATCGAGTTATCTCGCCCGAAGTACCGACGTTCGGAATATTCCTACATGTTCCCATAATTTCGCGAGTACTTGGTATTCTTGACGATATTCACATTCACGTGTATTGACGCGACCTAGAATCGCGTTCGTGTTATTACTTCGATGATGTTACTTCCTTTTTTTTTTTGGATTCTTTCTGGATATTTTGAATTCCTAATTTTTCATTTGTTTCGTGTGCATACATGTGGAAACGGAGATTTTTGTATGGGGCAGGGATCGAGAAAGTTGGGGAATCTTTAAACAATGTTCCACTCGAAACTTTTTCAAAAAACGTTAACAGACTAAATAAATAATATTCTTAGAAATAAAAGTTTCAGATAGGATAGAATTTGTAAGCGATGACTTTTTTAAAAAATTATATTACACTATTCGAAACGATGACACTCGAACCGCATGAATGCTCCACTCGAGGCAGGTTCCCAGCGAAAAGTAACTTTGACTTGCGTTTCAAGTAGTTCGAAGACCTCGGAGATCGAATAAATCGCATGTTCAAGCACCCAATATTAGGCTCGTAACTATAGGAGAGGAAAAAGTTACCTTGCCTCTTGCGTCGAATAAGGATCTTCGTGTTTTCTGTTGTTACGTGAGTTTCGGAGAGCGCAAGAGTGGAACAGAACGAGTTTGCGCCGAGATATTGTAAAGCCAGTGAATTTTGCATTACGCTGATGTAATTAAGCGAAGATTGGAGGCTCACCAGACTCTGCACACCTCTACGATGTATATTTTCGAACGTATAATTTCTCTCAAAAAAAATTTTTTTTTTTTACATTTTTCCTTTCCTTTTTTCTTTTCTTTAATAAATCATCCTGTTGACAGTGAATACAATCCATTCAAAGTTCTCTAATACGTTAAATTTATAAAATGTTTTTATTTTCATTAAAATTTGTTTCGCTGTGACGAAATTTTCTACTTTTTCCAAAGAATGTTTCTTTCTTTTTCCCCTTTTATAATTCTGATCTATCAAACATTGAAAACTCCTTGCTACCTAAATATTGAAAGCTAACCTAACCTAATCTAAACGTAACCTAAATATTAAAGTTACACATTTTTGCGGCGAATATTACTAAAAAAAAGTCGCAGGATAAGTAAGGTGAAGTAAGGTAATTTTCAAAGGCTGATGCTCTCGTGAAAGCGGTGCCGAATAGTGGCCTTTGAAAGAACAGGAGAACACACTTTTTCAGGTAAACCTATTGCAGGATACTCCATGTAGAATAAACGGATCCCCAAAGGATCCCAACGAAGATAGAACGCAATGGGTGCCAAGAGAGTCTTTGTACGACAACATTCCGCGAACTATACATCATTCTGCCTACATTGGATGCAAATTTCTAACCTAGTTTAGTCTAGTTAAATTTAGCGACTAACTATTACAGAAACTTACTAACTACGCGTTACAACACAGGCTGTCGTAAACCACGATCACCATATTGTAATGGCGATAGCTTACAGAAAACGCACGATCTTTCTTTGATCTCAGTAGCAAGGTACGCGATTGACAAGCAATTTTTTGAGGATCGTGCTGAATACCTTTGATTTTTACATATTAAGTTAATTAACATAGAAACAATTTCAAGAAAAAACCACGCTAATTTCTTCAACTATAATATGAATTCACAAAAATATGAATTTATCGATATTATTTAGCTTACGGTTAGAGACGGATAGCAGGGATAACCCAGAAAATCGGGCCTCTTCATGTGCAACGTTGATGCAACGAAAATTAGCGATTGGGTCACGTGATTCGCGAGGGGGCGTAGACCTCGAGTAGGAATGGCGTTGTTTGATGCTGAGCGATCGCGCTTGTAACTTGTTTCGTATCGATTCAAATGTTTGCATATCGATAAAATTTTATGGCAAAAGAGTCATTCATTTCCTAGTCAGAACAGTTGCTTCTGGGCCTTTCAGTGAGACGAATCGTACTGTGGTACAAGTCGTGCAGTTTTCTTACTCTTGGTTTATAGAAAATAGCAATGACCGTTAATAAAGTAATAACATTTTATATTATGATTTGTAATCTTCGTCTGTGAAAGACAATAACGAATGAGTCAGATGATTCTCAAAAATCTTTGCGCTTTTGAATCTCCTTGAATTAATAATGTTCACGAGAATTATCCATCCTAGAATATTTTATCCATTATATCCGTTCATTTAATATCTATTCTTTTTAAATATAACTCCACTTTATATTATATTTATTTATCTTTCAAATTTTCCTCTCTCAAATTCACCCTTTCAATTCACCATGTTCAATTTATTCTATTCTGAAACTGCTTTGAATAATTAAGCAACAGCGAATGTTCATTCAAATGCATATTTTTATAGAAAACTAAAATTTTATGATCTCGGAATTCCAAAAATATATTTCTTCTATTTCGCATCATTTTCATAATTTTTATTCGTGCTTAAAAGCGTATGCAAGCACTGCACACGTAGTGCTTATGTAAACTATCTGTCTTTGAAATTAATCTTTTTTTTTTAGCAAAAAAACAAAATTCTTATACCATAATTAGACAGCAATAGTGTTGGTACATAATAACACGTAGTCATTGCCGATTAATAATTCCAACCTAAACAAAACCTCTTCGGTAAAGTATCTCCTCGCGCAGGAAACACACTCGTTCCCGAAACGTCTGCAAGTAGTAAGCCATAAAACAACACGTCCATAGTAGTCCACCCTTTCACGTAGGGAGCGTATACCTTCGGAATACAAAAGACACGAGTCTAATCAGTCTGGCGCGAAATTCCATCTATTTCTCACCTAGAGACGTGTACTGTATCGTTCCGAAACGGGATATAGCACACGTCTGCTAATAAATTTCCGAAAATTGCTTCGTCTTCGAAGCGACCCGCGCTAAATTCGTTCGTACGACGTCGAACAAGGATTTAACGAGAATGGAAGGTAGCTACGCGGTCGGAATACCAGTCGGTCAAATAAATAAGCGCGAACCGCGAACAAAGTCGATCCGTCCCTGGTTTCGAAAGCGATTTTCCATTGGCCGTTGCTCGCGGTTATTTCGTTCAAAGGCTGTTAGTCGACTTAACAAATTTCACGAGTCGAGAATCCAACAACGAGAGCACGAGTCAGATACTTATTTGCACTTATTCTGACTCCTTATCTCGAAGGAAGAAAATATTTCTAGTTTCTCTGACACGTGTTTCTTAGATCGATCGCTGATAAAATTTTTCTTTTTCCTTTAAAAAACTGAAATTGAAGCGAATGTGCAGGAAAACTAGTCCACGAAATATCGAGGTGAACGACAAAAGTTTTTTTACGACACAATCAAAGAAAAGGTGACCATTTGATCATACGTCAAAGTTACGAAGCGAGAGCACTTATCACAGAATGTCCCGTGCACGGAATGATCGCAAAGACAGCTTTTCCAGACACGTTGTCTTCGAAATTAATACATCATCCCTGGGTAAAAAAGAAAAGTGAACTCGATCATCAAACTCCGTTTTCATCAAAAGATCTTTCCTTTCCCACTTCTTTACATTCTTTTTCGTGTCGAAATATTTAACGTCAAGTGTCAATAATTTTTCCTGTATAGTTTCCTCTACAGTCATGAACATCACAAACGAACCGAGAAACACAGAACATTTCGAGAAAAGTTTCGTAACGTTTGCTGATCGCTAGATATATATACATAAAACTGCACGACTTGCACCCCAGTACGATTCGTTTTACTGAAAGGCCCAGAAGCAACTGTTCTGACTTTGGAGGAAATGAAGACGACTCTTTTGCCATAAAATTTTATTGACATGCAAACATTTGAATCGATAGAAAACAAATTGCAGGCGCGATCGCTCAGTACCAGACAACGCCAGTTCTACTCGAGGTCTACGCCACGCACCCTCGCGAATCACGTGACCCAAGTCAACCAATCGCTAATTTTCGTTGCATCAGCGTTGCACTTGAAGAGGCCCGATTTTCTGGGTTACACAGAGTCGATTTGTATTGCGAAAAAGCGTCGACTGAGTTGTTAAAAAAGTTTTAGTATTAGTCGTCGAACCTGTGTTTAATTGTTTAATTATCTATTATTTATATTTATCTTTATATTTAAACTCTGTAATATATGTACGACGATAGAATCAGAAATTCAGCGTCAAGTAACACCGTATTATCGCGTTGCTGTTTCGGGCCATTTTATTTTCTCTCAGGAGATACAGATAATGTATAATAATCTGACTGGAAGTGAGGGAGTGGTTTCGACCTATTTAACATGCATCTTGCCACTTCCGGACGCCGTTGTACGCGAACCTTGCCCTTTCGACCGATGCGCACGCAATGCTCTCTGTCCCATAGAAATCCGCCCAGAACCGCATAAACGCGCATCGAACTGCGACAATCGACTATCTGTGCCCTGATTCTCTACGTACTACGTATGTGAGCGATTTGCAAAAGTACGAGTCGCGATGATCTACCGATGATCCCCCGAGTTGATCTTTGTTGGGTCGCGAATTCGAAATTTCAGAAAATCTAGAAAATTTGGAAGCGTCGAGAATTGAAAGAATCCGACTCAGCGCTCAGTGGAATAAAGTAGAATTTAAAACGAATGGATTGTTTCTAATATCGACAATTTTGTAAACTAAATAATGAATGAAATTGAGAGCGGTTTCGTTAAGTGTCTGGAACTGTAAAGGTTTAAACTAATTCTAACAATGTTGAAAAATCTTCTTCGTGAAATTAGATCTTGAAATTTTCTCTTCTCTGAGAGACAACGGTCCCTCAAAACTTGTTTTCTGTTTTCTCTTCGTTTTATCAAACTTTGAAATATTGAAGTTGGACGACCAAATGTTAGAATTTCCTCAATTTTTGTCCTTTAATCGAAATATCTAAAGCTCTCAATAAAATGAAAAAGAAAACAGCAATTTTGAGTCGTTGTAAAGAGAAAATTTTTCAATCTTCAATTTCTTTAATCCAAATATTCAAAGTCTAATAAAGTGATGAAAAAAAAGGAACGGTACAGCAAATTTTAAGTAACTATAATCTACATTTGAAAAATAAAGTTTTCAATACTTTGGAAGCTAAAGTTAATTATTTTTAACATTATATCGCAACATGATTGGGAGTTCGATTCTCCAAAAAGACAAACGAGAAATCATTTTTTTGATTTCATTCAGAGTAATTCATTTCATTTTGATTGACTCCTGAACGATTCACAACCATGAAACAATTAAATCATCCTATTCGCTAGTAATAAACGCAGACCAGCGAATTTTGCTCGAGATATCGATGAAACTCAAAAAAAAAAAAAACTATCACCTGTTTACAAATAACAATCGTTCACGTTTCACACATCGATCGGTTACGAGTGTTCATTGGCATGGAATGAATCAAGTTCAACACAGATTGGCAAATGCAAGTCAACATAGTTGAATATTGAACGAATTAGCATAGTGATTAGCATAGTGATTGCATTTATGAAATTATTAATTCAAACAAGTTGATTCAATAAAATTTCGAAGCTTGGGGCAAATATCAAAACTTGGAGATGTATTTCCAACTGTTTCGAATCACCTGTATCATTTACATATCTGTATTATTTCACAGCCAATGAAGCAATGTCCTGAAATCGTTATTTATAATTTTACTAATTACTAATTAGTAGCTATCCACTATTTAAGATGACTAATCTATTATAATAAATCAAAAAATTAAATTTACACAGTGACGTGAAAGTATTACTAAACGATGTAAAACTTGATATACTTGGACCTAAATTATTATGTTAGTTATTATAGTTAATGTATGTTATTAATATTGCACAGTGTAATTCAAACAATAAATTAATTATATTTATCGTATAATTAATATTAATGTGGTTAATATACTTGGATCTAATCAATTATTACGTAAGTATGCAATAATGTTAATTAGATCCAAGTATATATCATTTAGTATAATAATATCTACGATACTTTCTCGACGAATACAAAAATTGGACGCTACATGAATGAAACATGGAAATTAATAAAACTGCACGACTTGTACCCCAGTGCGATAAGCAAACATTTGAATCGATAGAAAACAAATTACAGGCGCAATCGTTCTGTACCAGACAACTCCTACTCGAGGTCTACCCCACGCCCCCTCACGAATCACGTGATCCAAATCAACCAATCGCTAATTTTCGTTGCATCAGCGTTGCACCTGGAGAGGCCCGATTTTCTGGGTTACCTCCACTAAAATCACTTTCAGTGATAAAAAAGAAAAATACCTCAAAAATATATAATTATAATCGAATGACTTTTCTATCGCGTCGCTTACATTTTGCATTGTATACGTCCTTGATGTTATTCCCATTTGTGATTTACATGCACCAACTGTGACTTTACGCGTGTCGTAATATCGTGCGTCGAACGCGATTCCCGGAATATATTCCGAAAATGGAGAAAATTAAACCGAGCTGTTCTTCGTTTCTCGAACGAAACTTCCTTACGAATCAGCGATATTGACCTAAAAGTTCCACGTGCCGCGGGAATCCGTGCGTTCAAACAAGTTCCAGAAACCTGTGGACAAAGTTTCCCGCGGAGTCGCACCTCTGGCTGAGTCCTACGGTTTGCTCGGAACTTGTTCCACGCGATCAAGCTGAGAAATGTAACTTATCATTGGGAATTTGCGAAAATTACGATGCACTTGTTTCGTCGGAGGGAGAATCGACGAATTGTGACGAAGCGACAAATGGGGAGATGAAGTTCGATGGTTATGACAGATAATTCAAACCAAGTGTACTTTAAACTCACTCGTTCAAGAGTATCGGTATTTATTAAAGATGTAAAGAAGGGAATTTACTGTGACTGACGTCTCATCGTGAATAACACCAAATTTGAAGATCGATTTTTTCGTTCACTCTTTCAAAATATTTCCTATAATACACATAATGTTATACAGCTATATTCTGTGTTAAATGTGCTATAATTCTAGTTCAAGATTCCAAGTACTTTTGCGAGCCAATCAACACTATTCGAAGAAACAAGGAAAAATGTGTTCGTTGCTGTTTAATATCGTTTTTTTGAAAAATCTTTTGAAAAAAACGAACAATGTTCTACAAGTGTCCAAAATATTCTTGCGGGCCGCTGCTTAAAGAATCGAAGCAAAGTACGTCTAACGCCGTTTCGCGACCGTTCTTTCGAAGAAATCTCTTCCATCCTACATCTCGTCGAGTCAACAGATGACTGGTTCGATCGATGACGAATTCACATCTTGCGCAAAAAAATTTGTCCGGGGACTCTACTCGCGAAATACAAGGATATCGCGTACAAGGGACTATAAAATTCGTCGATGCATACTGAAAAGTCGCAATTGCGAAATACGAGCTTTCAGGCGAAAGCTGAGAGCGAAGTCAGCAGATATGCGCGCAATGAGTCAACCCTCGAGTGGTTGGCAGCAATGCGTCATCTTACGCAACGTCGATGCTCCCGTTTATTTATGGTCGGCTAGATTATTTACTCGGAAACGTCGACCTGAATTCCGTATTTCCCGCACATGTCGCGTCGACGCACGAATGTTGATCAAACCGAGACTTAATTTGCGTATTCAACGACGTTGAGTGCCATTGTGATATATCACACGCGGGAAGTCCCGCGCTTCGTTCACTGGTTAAACTTTGTCTGCCAATGTTGTCAGTTATAAAAGTAATTTCGCATTTTAGTGCAAAAGTGGAAACAAGTTTTCTTTCTCATATTTTCAGTTGAAGTTTTACTAAATTTTTTTCAAATTTTAAAAAAGAGAAAGACAACGATACGTGCGGATAATTTTTAATTTTAATTCGTATTTGGTGTTTGCAAGGAAATTCTTTGTGGCAGTACACTGTTCTACGTCTAAAATCTACAAAATTATTAATTACATTTCAATGCGTTAGAATAAAATTTAAGATCGAAATTAATGTTGATGTGATATTTTAAAGTGAAGTTCGACTAAATATATGTTCCCGTCATTGCAGAACTTCCGTGATTTCTGGGCGAAAAATTGCGACACGTGATTTTCAAGACACGAGATCTCTTTTTACATCTTTGGATTATATTTGATAAAATAAACGATATCTTCTTTTTTTAATCACGTCAACTTATACTAATCACTATAATCGCTACAACCGGATCACTAATGATCAGACACGTTTGAGATCATAATTTTTGAAGAACGTTGGTCTGTTTCAAAAATTTTAGCAGTCGTTTGACAATGCTTGATCGAAATTCTTCAAGTTGCTCATTAAGTAAAAGAAAATCGAAATATGAAAGTATCACACATTTTTTAACGAGAGATTTTTCTCTCTTACGAAGAGAAATGATTGTTGAGTTCATTTTTGAAGTCCCGATAACGACGATTTTAATATATTACGCAATTATGTTACACGTATCCCACAATTGAACGACATCTTTGATATTAGCAAATTGATTTTTCCTCCGTTTCTCTTCGAACTACCATAGAAGCGGCCTTAATGCGAATTGTATGACAACGTGGGTGCGTTCAATTGTTCTTTAATGTCCCAAATCGTCGGGCAACGACGGCATGAAATGAAAATGGAGCACATCGTGCTCGCGCGAGTAGAAATCGGGATTAAACGAGATTTCTGACACTTGGAACTTCTAAGGATATTAAGACATTGGTCGAACTACTTCGTTTTTAAAAAGATCTCCAAATATCGATTTCAGGGAGCGTAGATCGAAACATTCGATTTCTAAAAAGTAGATCGAAATACGCAGTTAATTTCTAAAAAAGAAATCTCAGAGTTTTCTGTTGACTGCTCTCAGTGTTTGAAAATCTCACAGCGTAGATCGGAATATTTGATCTCCAAAAATTTCAAAGTATTGGCTGCGTTTTTAAAAACCTCAGAATATTTAATTTCTACGAATTTCAAAATATAAGTCAATATATACTTTTGAAAATCTGAAATATTTAACACGTAATTTCTGAAAATCTCGAAATATCTGCACTATCTATTCTTGTCAAAATAAACGTTCAAACCTCAAATATTCAGCAACATTCAAATTATCAATCAACCGTTCTCAAGCAATTGTTCGAAATGAAGTCGCAATAAAAAGAAAACCTTGTCGCGACGACAAATAAATTGCGCTTCTGAAATCTACAGTGAAGCTCTCTAACGTGGAAAAAGGAACACGACTGTTTTGTCGCGACTGGGAATTGTTTCGAGTCGGCCAGCGTGAAATTTGTCAAAGTGTTTAACTACTGAAATAACTGAAAATCCTTTTGAGGGCCGGGTGGAGATCCATCTTGTGGAAAATCGCTGTCGCTCGCGTAATTACAACACGCCAAATTCTTCACGCAAAATGTCAGAAACGCTCGGTTCGACGGACCGCCAAAGGTTGTTAGAAAGTTGAAACAGCAACTTTTATTACCGCTCTGCAAAAATCTCTCGTGCAATCAAATTCGACGCTCGTCGAGTAATATTTGACAGATTCTATTCGTTTCGTTTCGCTTTCAAAACAAAAGGGTGAACGCTTTCTCTATTCATTTGTGAGAAATTCAAATATAGAGAGTGGAATACAATTACGACGCACGATATATACGATGGGAATTTAATATTCAGTAAACAGAACAAATTTCTATTCAAGATTTTATTCACTTGTTTTCACTTTCATTACGAATATGCAAATTAATTACAAATTTCCTGATGGAATTTTAATATTTAATAAATACAACAAATTTATATCCAAGTTCTTATTCACTTATCTTCGCAATCACGAATTTGCAAATTAATTACAAATTTCCCGATCACGATTTTTCGGATCGCGAGCCAGAGGGAATTGGAAAATTCGCCAGACTTCCAAGAGTAATTGAAGAGACTGATCTCCTTCGAAGACCGGATTACCAAATTAATTCCCCTCTAAGTCCCCGTAATTCCTCAGCCAATTACTCCGCGTCGGCATGTCAAAAGCAGAAGTCGAATTCGATAAAACATCGGAAGCGAGCTCGCAGAGCGAAACCAAGTGCTAAGTTGTTCGAACGCTCGAATCCAATCCGGCGACCTGTTGGAGAGTTTTACGCGAGGCGTTCGAGCTGCCAATTAGTCGAAACACCAAACTTCCTTGCCTCGGAATAACACGTATCCCCCGGACCTATTCTCACGCGAGCTTCTTTCCAGAAATTTCAGTCGTTCGCGGCGATCGCGTTAACGATAGGGAAAAAGATTGCGTTACGTCTCGACAAACCCCTCTCGTTCCATTTTCTCGAGCGCGATGTTAACAAAGAGACCAAGATGGCCGCGAATCACGCCCGCCATCGTGAACCGATGTCACCGTTCCTGAATTCTTTATAATGAACAGAGCAAAGTCAAACTAGAAGCAAAGAACGTATGGAGACCAAAATAGTTGAGAAAAATTTATCAATAAACATATGTAGAACGAACAAATAAAAGGAATGTGTTTTTCGTATTTTTGTACAAGTAACGAAAATTAAGTTCTCATCTCTTTTTAAGTAAAGGCGCGAATAAGCTTTGCACTTGCATGCAAATTAGAATATTAGGAAAAGACCGATGTTTTAGCTGTCAAAGTAATTTTTATTAACGAACATATTTAAGAACGTGTTAAAAGAATATACGTTTCGATTTTCATGCAAGTAACGAAAATTAATTTCACACCTATTTTTAAATAAAGGTGCAAATAAATCTGCATGCACTTGTATTAAAAAGAGTCCGATATTTTCTGCTGTCAATCATCAAAGCATTAACGACGAGGAACGAATAAATAAATAAAAAGAACATATTCGAAGGAATATATTTTTTGATTTTCGCACAAGTAATCGTTTTTTGTACCACGATAAATACGCCACGATAAATCTGCGCGAACCTTTCAGATTCTGTTAGAAAGAGACCAACATTTTCGCCATCAATTATGATGAACATGGATTACCAGATTAGCAAATTGATACCCTGAAAGTGTCGACTTTTTCTCAGAGGATTTAACCAAATCCCTAACACGTGATACGTTCTTCCCTTTCTCCTTTTACTGTAATTTTCTGTCTTTCTGCGCTGTTAATCTTACCTCGTCCAATAACAGTAATAGTAATAATAATAATTCAGAAACAAATAAGATTGATACCTGTGTTTGCAAATTTGAACGAACAGCTCTCTTCCTCGACGAATTTTAGCCTACCAGAAAATTTCATTGGTATTTCACTTCCTCTTCTGGTATTTGTCGAATTTTGTAAATTGCTCGAACTGAATTTGACTTTCTTGAATTGAATGACAAATCCTCGTCGAAATGATTCGTCTTTGGCATTCGCAACGAGACTGTAAAACCTACAAAGCCAGTAGATGGCATCCCCGATGTACGTACGAGTACGGGGAAAAAGTCGAAACAAGTTCGAATAAACAAAAGTACATGGTAGAATGCTCGCGGTGAAAGAGAGCGCGATAAAATCCCGGTGAGTTTGGTGTTTTCCATGCCGCAATGCAGGCGTCCAGTTTGTTAACCGAACTGTTTGTTTCGGGTTCCCGGGTACACGCAACTCCAGCGTTTTCGCGTGTATGCACGAGAACTCGCATGACGGTTCGCGTTTCCACGTTCGAGGAATCTTTTTTTAGTTTCGACGGGGCGTTGAACCAAACTGAATCCAACGTACGACGCTGATGGAACATTTACTCTCTCCGAAGGTGTATGGAAATTTTGTACGGAACGTTGCGTGTGCAACGTAACACTGCGGTACTGTTGTTCCGCTGGCATAATGCAATCATGTCACGCGTGTTGTGACATTTCCATCCTTTCCATTATTAATTTCCGCACGGTTGATCTTTGCAGCGACGATTCTTTAGACGTCCTGTCCACTGTCCCAACGAATTGACGATAATTACAAATATAAATAAAAACTGCACGACTGTTCCGACTAGGAAATGAAGACGACTTTTTTGCCATAAAATTTTATCGAATTTATGCAAACATTTGAATCGATACGAAACAAATTACAGGCGCGATCGCCACTCCTACTCGAGGACTACCCCACGCCCCCTCGCGACTCACGTGACCCAAATCAACCAATCGCTAATTTTCGTTGCATCAGTTACTCTCGCTAAAATCACCTTCAGTGATAAAAAAGTAAAAGATTGCCTAATAATTTATCTGTTATGTTACTTGTCGAATCATCTATTGAATTACAACGACAATTATAAAATGTTAAATTACGTATTAAAACCTAACCTAATAGATTACTATATTATTATCAAACTACGTATTACGAAATAAATATGAGTAAACTGAAATTCGAAAGAGCACAACACAATTCATATTGCAAGTTCCAAAGTAATGAAAAATATAATAATACAAAGATGGTGCTCCATCAGCCGATCTGACGCCAATCGAGAAAGCAATAATCCTTTCCAATAATCCGTGAACCACAGTTGAAAACGATCATCGAGACTGGTGGCTTTCACTTTAGTTTCTTCTTCACGGAGGGTGAAGAAGAAACTTTGGAAATATAGTTAATACTTGAGAGAAATTCGACATCTCCAATAGGGTTTGACATGTCATAATCTCATTTCTGAAACGTACAGCGGCAAACACGTACAAGGACAGCTGTAACAGTTCCTGGATTGATACGTCAGATTTTCCGGACCAGTTAATACTGGAACACTGGTTAATTAACGTCGATCGTTGCATCGTCTCTCTGTTTGCCTCTCTGTTTACCAATGGACGCAGCGTGTCAGTGAATGTAAATATAATTTAACGACAGAACAGTACAGTCTAATAATCCGAAAATTTGAAAATATTTCCATTTGTTGAATAATTTTTGCAATTTCTTGGAGACAGATGCGTTTTATTTTCGATTGTGCCTCTCGCTATAATTTATCACTGGTGAATATAGCGTGTGAATATACACAATGTACAGTCTAGTAATCCGTCTAATAATTTGCAAAGATTCCAACTTTCTATTGGTAAATAATTTTTGCAATTTTTTTTGAAGACGAACATGTTCTATTTTAGGTAATTACCAATGGACGGATATGTCAGAAAATATACACAACGTATATTAATAATAGACAGAGAATATACACGATGTGCAGTCTAAGAATTTGTACATGTTACAAATATCTGCAATTTTTTGAAGACGAATACGTCCTACACTCGAGTGAAAATAATTCATAAGATTCAAATCATTTGATGCGTGAGACTCGCGGCATCTTCCCGTCGACGTGACGTTGAATGTTTAATGCAAATGTTATACAAATTTTCCATATTTGATGTGTATCTTGCATTTAACGACGGTTATTTGTCGTCGTGCGTATACGAAATTTGAAATATTTATAAACAATAACGCGCGAAGATACTCTCCTACATATGATAATCCCGGCGACGATAAAATGAATATTTTATTTCATATTTGCCATGCAATCATTTCAAGCGCCGAAGAATAACATAAACGTACGTATGTATGATCAACATGGTAATTAATTAATGTGACACAGAATATTTCATGAATATTAGTCTAAAAGCGGAAAATTTCAGCGTCAAAAAATGTAAAATATCATCTGCGAGTGAACGACGATAACGATATGTTAAAAAGTGTAAACCTACACGTTCATCAAAAGTGTACTCGAGTCCCGAAGTGTATTTTACCATCGGAGCGAGTTTGATCAAACTGAAAATTCCCTCCGATGAAAAACAACCGAAAAAGTCCCTTTAACGCGGGGAATCAAACAATCTCAAAGAAAAAGCCCCGTTCGATAATTTCCTGTGATATCCGTTGCAATAACGTCGGTATAGAGTTAAAAATCAGTATCGTGCCGAAAAGAGACGAAACGAGTGAATCAGAACCGGTGTCTCGTCGCTTCTTCGACAAAAGGAAACAAACGGTATTGCGAAATTGGTTCCCGGCTATTCAATTTCGTAATACCGATCGATATTCCGATATACATTCTGCGCAATGATAAAAGAAAATTCGCGGTCTCGCTGCGTTGTAAACGAAATTTCAAAGCAGTGACGCCAGTAGCGGCAAAAACCGAACGATTCGACACGACGTCGGGGAACCGTGGTTTGATAAACGACAAACTCTCGCATTCCAAATACTCACAAACTGAAAAGACACACACATACACTCGATCTTTTCAATTTAAAATTGTCACTGTATTAAAATTTATATGTAATAATGTAATAATATAAATACATGTACTGTTGTACACATATAATAATAAAATTTATGTACATTTATAAAATTGCGATACGGCAAATGAACAACACTTTCATGCAAAAGCAGAGACATCAACACTTTCGTGCGTGGAAATGTACGAATTTCTTTTACTATTTTTTTCGATCGTTCGTATTCGCGGAAAATTTAAAAAGATGGTTGCGATTGGGAGAAATCAAATTCAATCGCGAAATTTAATATTATTTCAAATTTTGTTATCCGAAAAGAGAACAAAAGCGAAATTGAAAGAGTCGAATTTTAAATATTACTTTAAGTTTAATCGAGAAAAAAATGATCTTGAGAATGAAGAATCGAAAGTTCCAAAAGTGGCAAATTCAAACTACGACAAACTACTCAAAGTTATTTCAAAGTTATTTAATCGGAGAGTCTCAGACTCGTTTCAAAATCTCGATCTAAAAGTTTCGAGTTTGAAAAAACTTTCCTTTGCAAAAATATCGGAATTGGAATTATCAGGAATTATCAAGAAGCAGCGAACGAAAGAGTCAAACGAGAGAAGTCTCTCCGTATCAAACCATTTCAAACCGCAGGAAGCTCGAACGTGCAACGCGTGCAACTGTGTGCGATGTTAATTCAGAAATACACCAACTTACACTCAAGACATTTCGTGCAACAAGTATTATAACACACACTTTTCGTTCTGAACGTGGCTGTGCACAATACCTGCCGATCGTTTCGCAACTAAACACTTCGCTCTATTTATTTTTTCTCTCTTTTTTTTTTCTTTTTCTTTTAACACGCCGTCGATGATACGAGACGATCGTATTATTCGGGAGAGCCGCCTCGGTGCTTCGTCGTCTTTCGACAATAAAAAATTCGAGAGATCCCGTCGAGGTCTCGTTCGATCCTCACGATCGTCTGGCGAGCTCGACTTATGTCGGATTTATAAAGATTTAAAAAATATCACGAGTCTGCGATACGTCTCTCTCTCTCTTCTGTTTTCCTTCCTTTTTTCTCTCTCTCTCTCTCTCTCTCTCTTTCTATCTCTGTGTGTTTTTAATTGACTTTGGTTTTTCAATTAGTGGTTCTTTTTTTTTGAAATGGCCCCGGTGAATCAGTAATCAGCTGATATAGGTACGTAGAAATCGAGATAATCGCTTTGGTAAAAACTACGAATCTTCTGTTTCGCTTCTCTCGTTCGTCGATTGGTCGATCAGGTAGATTACAGACGATAGGACGAATATTCTTCTTAGCTTAAAGGACTTAGCTTAGAGGTCTCGGTTTTATTCGTGCCCCGGCTGTAACGCAGATCACAGTTCCTCTTGAGTGATTTCACAATGCTGCGATTCATCTTTGTCAAGTTATAACGAGCAACGATTAACGAAAGAATACATCTTCCGTAATACGTTCCGCTTGAAAAGTGGAGTAAAAAGAACGTATTTAAAAAATATATTGTTGATTTTCCAGAGCTTAGAAACGAACAATCTATAATATTTATTATAGATTATACGTAATATAATAAAAAAAATATGTTAATAATTAATACAGCGTTTGAAAATTTTAATGGCTGAACTTTTACTGCGATAAGTACGAATGATGGATAGACGGCTTAAAACTCTTTCTTTGAATTTTGGCTCGTGACTTTCTTGTCTTGCGAATTTAAATTAATGTAAAAAGATGGGAACTTTTGCGACGCACTCTGCTCGTGGAATCCTCGATTACATTTAATTGTAAAAATCAATCGTGTCGACGAGAGTTCTCAGTCAGACCGAAATATCCAAAGCTGTTCGAAGAGATTAAAATTTTTTTTTCAGTTTCGCGAATCGAGAACGAAGATTAATAATCGCGAACGCAGCAGTGACTGATATTTCAAAAATTCTCGAGGCTCTCGAATATTTTTCATCCGCTCGCGTTATATAAAATTTTTCAAATTGCTTCCCCTCTCTTCTGAAAAGTGCGCTTTCACAAGCACTCCTCAATTAATGCGTAACACGTTCGGTGGAATATCGAGATAAAACACGCGGGTGGCGTTTTTTCGAGCTAATAGGTGGAAAGAAACAGGCCGATCTTTGCGAAAATCCTCCTCGGATTAGATCGTAGCGAGACTCGAAGCGGTTGCAAAGATTTTCTTGTTAACTTTTAACGTTTTAATTCCCAGATTTATCGGCAGCTCTTTCGCGGTTAGTTGAATGCAAAAGCGTCAAAGTTACAACAGGCTATTGTTATGGACAGAGAAAGCATTCTGCGGAGAACCGTAAGTGCAGGTCAAAGTGGTGCAAGTCAAATACTCGAGCGCAATTGCAAAGGGATATTGTCAAACGTGTCTCTGTTCAACAAAGAGCGGAACGTTCAAGGAATACGTGGGTCCTGAAATCGATCTTAATATTTGGGAAAAACGATGCGTGTCGAACAATTTTTTCTTTTTTCGAAGAAGTTTCCTATTTTAAATTTAATCTAGTTAAATTTTGTAATAATTTAATTCATTTAAATCTTAATTTGAAGTCTAAATTTTGTAATAATTTAATCTATTTAAATAAATTTGGGAAAGAAATTATTAACACTGAAAGTAATTGACTGTTTACTATTTTAAATTTAATCTATTTAAATTTTCTAATGATTGAATCTATTCAAATCTTGTAACAAATTTGAAAAAATTTGAATTATTGGCACTGGCTGTTTTCTATTTTAAATTTAATCCATTTAAATAATTTGATCCATTTAAACCTTGTAATAAATTTGGGGGGATTATATCACAAATCTGCGAAGTTGCGTTTAAATCAAACGTAAAAATCACGTCTTATAAATTGCTCTTTTCCCAAATAATCTGCCGAGAAGAAACGAAATCTAAAATCTAAAATTCGACGAAAGGTCGAACATGCTGATAAAAATCAGAATTTCGCGATCGTTACTTCCGCCCTCGAGAGTTTTTTCCCAAAGAGGAGCACGACATCTTGTTATTGCATGGAAAATGTTTATTTGGTCAAGCGTTTGCTTTCAGTCGAGTAAAAGCGTCTGAAGGGTCAATCGAGACTCGAGATTCTCGTTTCGAGTCTCCCAATCTTGAGAGGTTAGGATCAAAGAGTCCAATACGGATCAAAGAGTTGTGCAACGTCTGGAATTACTTGCCTTTCCTAGAAAAACACGGGGTATACGGGCAGGGGAACAGGTTTTCGTCTCTGATGACGTTTCGTTTTTCTCCCGACGTATATCTAAAACGATGCAAACTTCCACGTATGCATAGAGTGGGAGGACTGAATTTCACAAACATGTTTTCCTTCGCGCAGAGGAAATTGGTGCTTCTCGATCAAGAAGCCTCGAGCACAGGAGCTATTTTTACAAGAGGAAATCTCATGATCAGTGCCTGGCGAATTGACAATTAGAAAGCATAAATTTCTCATTTCATTCGCATCAAAATGTTGCTCGATGCATTGAACAAAGGAGAAGAGATCTTTAACAGTAGAACACTACCGACGATAAAAGCACGAGGACTGACAAGCCCAGAAAATAGAGATACTTTATAACATGATACGATGGACTGTGCAAGCTTTTACGAAAAATTACCTAAATCTTTAAAAACATACGTGATAAAAAATTATAAATTGGTCATTCTGACCATTTGGTAGTTCCAGTGTTAAAGAGAAATGACAGATAAATTTCGAGCAAATATGAAAAAACAGATTCCGTCGATTTAACGATTCTCTGACGATTCTCAAATAAATCTTCGTCATCCTACCAACTAATCGACGGCCGTTTAATAAATTATATACGACACAACGATACGAGAAAACAGGATTTTTGAAATTGGCTGAAAATTCACTATAATAAATTTACTTTGGCACGTCAACGACAGCGTAGCTCCTACACGCGAATACAAAAGCCACTCTGTGGCAAATAAATTCGAAACAACGGTACAAAGAAGAACAATGTAGGGAAACAATATAGAAAACGATGAATCTTCGTGTAAAATAGACGTTCACACAGTTGTGTTGCAGAAAGGAGCAACAATAACAACGTCGTTATTCAACTAAAGTGTCGGCGTTTTGTTTCAAAAAGCTGAGGCTTTGTCCAATTCGCGATGCAATAGTGCCCGCGTATTACTATTACATAAACATTTCCCTATTCACCGTGTTCGACCGAAATATCACTCGTGCTTCTTTTCTTTTTTTTCTTTTTCTTTTATTTTATTTTCGTTGAATCGATTTTCCTTTCATTCTTTACTTGGCACAATTGCAATTACGCGAGGGAAGAAATAAACGGTAAATTGAACGAACGAGGAGAACAAATGAAATCACTATTAAAAGAACTTATCGTTTTTATCACGATTAATTGTATTCGTATAAATACACGTTTTACAAAAGAATTATTATCGTTCATTTTTTTGTGCCAGAATTAAATGTAAATCGAAGGTAAATTGTTCGTTTAAGTAGCAGTGAGAACGATTATTCGAAACTTTCGTGATAACGATAAATGAGAAAACGAGAAACGAAGGGACAAAAACGTTTGGAAGTCCGTTTGATCGGAAGACCGGTCTATGTAAATCGGGAGTCGTTGAATTCTCACCGACTGCGGTCAATGTTCACAATAAACCATTGAAATTGCCTTCAATGCAGAAATCAGGATGATCCATTTATTTCTGCCGATTTACATAGTGATTTCGACTAACCGCTCTGTTCTCCGCGGAAATTTCGTTAAATTGACCAAATCACGGGAATGGAAAGACGATTTAGAGAAGAAGAAAGATCCTACACTGGAAATTCTGGGGATTTTCATTGCAAACTTTAAATTCTCGGTATACAAGGGAAACTGAAATTTGACGTTCCAATTTGAAGTACCAATAATGAATTGAGACTCGATCTCGAGCCTGGAATTTTTAATTCCGAAGAATCCTAAAACGCAACAAATTCGATTCGAAAAATTCGTAAAATCCACGAAGAGATTCAAAGATTCCTCGAATCCGAAAGGAAATTTTCAAAATCGAAAGAAATTTTCGATCCCAAAAATCGAAGTTAAATTTCATTAGAATCTTAATTTTAAAGACCACGATTTTTTCGATCCCAAAACGAAATTTTAAAAAATAAATTGAATTAAATTTCAAAGAAAAACTAAACCTAGAATCTTAATTTTAAACACCACGGTGCTAAAGAATAACGATTGGAATCCTAAACTTCTTAAAATCTTGATTTGTGAAGCATCGTTAAGCAGACTACGAAATATCCGGAATGAAGTTTTCTTTAATTAAACTTCGGACATTAAATCCGTCGTCCTAAATCTCCAGATTCCGCTTTCTAAATCGTGATTCAATCTCTGAGAATATTCTCAGAATGTTCTCAATAGTCTGTGTATTATCGGAACTGGTATAATTGTTGTAATCTCCAAGCTCTTACGTGCCTCCTAGAATTCTAGACTGCTTATTTGGACTTCTATTCACTTTGATAAACTCAGCGTCATTTACACGATTATTATTGTAATCATCGTCGATTGATTTGCACAAAGGAAGTGTAAATTAAAATGCGATTTTCACTTTTGATATACTGACTTTCCAACGTTTTGTTAGAAATTTATTTATATTATTTGATGAATGTGATTTTAATTCGTCAACAAGTAAAATTAGACTCGTAAAATTAATATTATTTGTCACCAATTGCATATTTTTGTATGCAAACTGACTCGCATTCTTATCTATTCTAGTTATCGTTTCAACTATTCTAAAATTAGAATTACCAGAGTAGTTTTTAACAGAAATTTTATAAGCCAACAGTGGCGTATCTTTAAACTTAACATCGTAAAGCAAATTTTAAAGCTTCCAGCAATTTTCAGACAGCAAACAATAAACAAACATCGCGTCTGCAGCGAGGAAAGTGCTGCAATTAAAGACGTAAATAATCTACTTTGAGACGTGAAGTTTACCTCGCCTCTAATAAAAACTTTCGACGTCAAACTTTCGCAAGAAACATTTTATCAAATACGTTGACAACCTCGTCTCTTACCTCTAGTTTTGCACGATAAAACCCGAATCGCAACTTTTAACCCCTTGCGCTGGCAACTGGTTCGCGGACCATAACGAGTGACCGAACCGTATACAATAATTCGTCGCTTTCTTTTTCTTTTGAACTCGTCGGTACGACATCACTGGATTAAGAAATTATTAAGAAGTAATAAACTTATCGTCTGTTTTGCCTGGATTACATTTAAATATACTTAAAACTGAGAAAATGTTGCAACGTGGGACAAAATATTCTCGACGTGCGTGGCACGTCATTCCAGCGCAAGAGGTTAACACCGGGTATTCGGTCGGGATATATTCGGTCTTGAAAATATTTGAAGAGTCAAAGATATCTTTCTCCGTTTCTTTAGTTTATTAACTTCTGAATTATTCTCGTGGTGACTTTCTCATCCCGTACGCGAGCCACTTTGACGTTTCTTTCAATCAAGCTCCAAAGGTAACGAGCGACGAATTACAGACGACAGACGAGAGACGAGGCTCGTCAAAGTCGAATGTGAATTTGCGAGGAGAGACCTAATCACAGAATCCAGGTCAAACGACGCTGTGGTCACGACACGCGATCTGTTTCGCGCGGATCGTTCCCTATAATTTCCGCGCGTTACGACGGATGTCTACTAATTTCACGTCGAAGATGTCTGATGTGAATCGAGAGTAAAGAAGATACCATCTTCCATTTTTTTTTTTTTTTTTTTTAGTTTGTTAACTTTAGTCAGGAACTTTTAACATTTTTAACATTCGGGTATTCAGTCGGGACGAGTCTTGAAAATATTTAACATTTTAAGAGTCGAAGATATCTTTCTCCATTTCTTTAGTTTATTATTTGACACTTTCCCGGCAAGGAGATTAGAATATCGCTTGCGTCACTATATATTCAGAACCTATTAGGCTATTATGTTTATTCAAAGTACGAAGAACCAACAAAATACGAGTAAGAAACTAATTGCAAGTGTAACTTTTTTTCGCTTCAAAAGAACTCGCTTACTCAGTTCAAATGTCATACTTACAACGAAGCTGATTTTCTTCGATTGATATTTAAAAACTGAACAATTTTCCTAACCTAAAAATGGCGCGCAGAAGTAACGAAGAAGATCTCTTTTTCTTTTTTTCCTTCAAATCTTCGTCAAATTTCGACAGTGATAGTGATGAAGCGAGTTACTTTCGAGGAATTTTTCATCCAACGCGGTGTATCCCACCGTGAGAAGAAGCGTGAAAGACGAAGCGTGATCGAGAATCGAAAATAGTTGGATTAAATTGAAGCTTCAGAAGACGAGCTTCGTAGCAAAGACAGCCTCTCGATCGTCTTGTTGACTTTGTTGCGCCTCATATTATACGTGTTCCAGGATTATCGATACTCTTCCTACCCAATTGGATGACGTTGTCCTTTGTCGCTCTTCTTTGGACGGAGATCTGTTAATCTAGAATCTTCCGCTGACCGAAGCGCATTAATTACTTTAGTTTTTGACACGACGCCGATGTTGTTAATTACCAAGTGAGATAAAGTCGAACAAAATGAAATTATCTTATTACGGAAAGTAATTACTAAGTAAATCCTAAAGTAATCCCTTTTGTCGCTGGTCTTTCGTTAGCGTTTTGACAATCGCTAGAATTTTCTAGTTGATTAGGAATTAATTCTACTTCGATCTAAATATAAATTATGTCAGTTTTGTGGAAACTTGTAAAGAATTGATAATAATAATTTATTATTTTGGTCTTGGTACGACGTTAATGTTAATAATTACGGGAAACATAAACTTACAAAACTCGATGTTAATATTAAATTATGTTTATTAATTATTATATTATTTATATTATTGTATTATGTTAATATTAACATTAAGTTAATATAATTTTTTTGACCGAAAATGAATTCTGCGGCTCCTATATTTTTCTTCGTTGCTCCATTAGTGTCAAATGTTCAATTCACTGAATTACATCAGCAGTTTTATTTTTATTTTTTTTGTTTTTCTTTTTTTAGTTAGGTCAGGAAGAAAACTCGGTTGAATGGTAAACGTAATTTTGTTTCTGCTGAGATAAAACTGTGCGATGTGTAATATCTCGTTCATGATGGATAAAATATTTAATAAAATATCGATCACGAGTATTTTAATAATTGAAAACTCTGGGTGATTGAACATGTTCATTCATTCACGACGATTCATATGGAATTTCGAATTAACAATAGACAGCTACTAGATTAATTTTAATTCGCGTCACTGGTTTTATAACGAGAAGGATGATGCATCGCTCTGGTAAATAAAAACGTTGAAAAGTATAATACGTCGTATCGAGACTGCAAGCGAAAACCAAAGAGATTATTTTACGTCCTTTCCGAGTATTACACAACGAATGTGTCACTTTGTACTACAGTGCCACAATTTTTCAGTAAATCGAGAAATATATTTGAAAGTGCAGAAAAGCTTGTTTCATTTTTTTTTTTCTTTCTTTTGAGATCAAGATTGTAAAAATCAAGTTTAGCAAAGAAACATCACTTTTGTTCAAAAACTGTACATTAAGAGAACCACAAATTCGCAACAAGTTGACATAATCTTCCACAGCGCACACATTTTAGACTTTCCTTTTCATGTTTATCCTTCCCGAGTGCAACAAATGTATCATCGATTCTTTTAATAGAATACTTTAATATCTTGCAATACAATACTACCAGCTTTCATTTATTAGGTTTATTACATTCCTTCTGAATGCAGTAAATACGACACTGATGTTTCTATTGGAAATCCTTTAATAAAGTAATTTTAGCATAATCTGAAGGAGGCTAAATCGGGAGGATACGTTCTCCAGTATTATTTGACAGCGCAAAGATCCAGGATTGTAAAGGAATCCAGGAAGAAGAAGTTCCGAAGAACTAGAAAGATACGCCGCACTGGGACTACGATTATGAAAAACTAGCAAGTGAATACGTCGCAGTGAAACTGCAGTTCCAAAGAACATTGTCCATCGAGCACTGAGTCCTCAATTGTAGAAAAAGCCGGACAGAACTCCGAGCTTGAAGATTAATTTACGTCTTCTGGACAACCGAAAAAGAAAAGTTTGATCGATCAGGATGAACTTTACGAAGTTGAAGTACGTCGCATTCAGTGCACAAATTGTGAAAAAAGCCACGTGGAACTCTAATTACAAGCTCGAGGGTTAATTTATCTTTTGAATTACTAGAGAAAAAAATTATTGAATTACCGAAAAGCAGATAGAACTTCAAGCTCGCAAAGCTTAATTAACGTCTTTTGGTAATTAGAAGAAGGATCCCATTGGTTAAGACGAATCTTGTGACGTTTAATTATTGAAAGACATCGCGTTGAAACTGCGAAAAACCAGATTTCTAAGCTTGAAGGGTCAATTTGTATCTTCTGAACACCCGGGGAAAAAATTTGATCGATCAAGATGGATCTTGTGACGTTTAATCATTGGAGCTACAACACCGAGAAAAACTAAACAGAACTCCAACCTTGAAACTTAATTTGTTATTTCTTTTTTTGATAACTGGAAGAAGAATCTGATTAATCGAGATGAATTATGCAAAGTTCAATCGTCGACAAACCATTTTAAAAAAATAACGAAAAGCGTAAGAAGAGACGAACGTTCAAAACTTTGACAAAATGTTGAGTAACCCGAAGGCAATTATGCTAGAGAATGCCATATTATGCCAAATGTTAACGAGACCTTTATTGCTGCGCTTTGACGACCGAGAGGACGATTCAAATTAAAGCACGCATCGGCATCAATAATGCAACTCTCTGTTTCTGACAATTATTGCGGAACGTTGAAGTTTCGATAATTTCTACAGCGAAACTGAATCTAAATGATGCTCTTCTGAAAAAAAAAAAAAAAAAATATCAAACACGAAAATTAAGGAAGGAATAAAGGAATACGAACGACGTACCTTCCTCGTAAGCAAGAAGATAAACTCTTTGATTGCGAAGAGTATGGAAAATGAGATTCAAATAAGCACGTCTCTCTTATCTTTACATTGAAAGGATGATCTCTAATCGGAATACTTTGATACAAGTACTTGAATTCCTTGAGACGCAGAAATAATGAAATTCGTAGACAGAAATCCAATTTGCTCGACCAAAAATGATTTTTCTGGTGGGTACTGTACAAAAGATGTACATCTGACATCTTCAATATCGATGACATAATACGGAAACCTTTTAAAATATCGAGTATGATAATATCCTTTGTAAAATTCAATCGTATCGAACGTAATAATATTGTAACTCAATAACGCAATACCACTGTTCTGTTAAATATTGTTGACGCTGACGTTTCTAAATTGAAAAACTTCCTCGCAGCAGTTCAAGTATCGACTGAGCAATGTCAATATTTAACATAATAACGGTACTGCATTATTGAATCACTGCATAATTGAAATGGTAATAACGCAACGCGTCAGAAATTTATATCGCATCGCGAAAAGTAACTCGTTTAACGCTTTTACATCGAACTTTCCACTTTCGACTTTCACGTCGCACGCTCGGTAATGAATTTTAGATGTTAACCGCGTTTCAGGGGAAATTTGCTTTAACGCGGTTCGAAGACTGACGTGACCGAAAAGGAACTAACCGATTTCAATTACACGGCTTACAGGTACTTGCAAGGATCCTTTGGCCAAAGCGAATCGAACAACCGCGGGCAATTAATCGAGCAATCAAAATTTTCTTGGCTGGAACGACAAGGACTGATTCTCGTCTTATCGCTCAGTTGGGGAAGATTAACAAAGAGTTTAAGAGCGTTATCCAGCGCAACCGTCGAGGAAACGAACGGAGACTCAAGATTCATGACAAAGTTTCAGCCTAAAAGGGGATTTAATTTCCTCTCCCGATTCTGGCATTCGCGCACATTTGTTTTACATTTTTCGAAAGCGACTCGCTTCGCAACTTTTTCAATCCAATTTCCATCGACGCCGCCGAGAAGGAACAACTCGGAACAAAAATGCTTCGCAAGGGATAACGGACGATGGCTTTCAGAAAACAGAATTTCTCCAAATTTCTCTCTTAGAATCGGTTCACGGTCTTCTGCAGAAATTTTTCAGAGAACTCGAAGAGAAAAACTCGAAGAGAAAAGAAACGAAAGAGTTGCAATTTACATATAGGGTGGACCAGAAAATCACCTTCTACTGAAAGAAATCCGTATTTGAAATTGCTGAAATTAGTTTTTTCTCACATTTTTACGTTTTGTTGAAAAAAACAGAGTTTCAGCTCCCGTTTGATTTTACAGGGGCACGTCGGGTTCAACTAATGTAAACGTAATCTCTCTAGATCACGAGTTACAGTTCCTCGTGATTAATGGATTTTCTTGGTAATCGTTCGACGACAAGCCGGGATGTGTTTGATGTGAATCGCGACACGTTGCGTTGCTCGAATGGGTATTTAATTAGCTGAAGTAGATAATTAAACAGGTCGTGCAGTAAACTGCGTCGTTGATGCAGGAGAGAAGAAATTCGCTCCGATGATACTTGAATCGATATCTCTTTCAACTTTGCCTTTCTACTTGGAAATTATCTCTCAAAATATTTTAATCGAAGAATCTCAATTGAAAAGTCTCTCTTTAAGCGAGTGCTTTAAATTTCGAGTCTGAGATCTTTCTGAAATTTTCTTAATTCGGAGTATTTACGGTTGCGCCCAGACTCCAAATTATAAAACTTTCGTCTCGAATTCGTCGGGAAATCTCGCGTCGTTTCTCAGACGAAATACCAAAGCTCACGAGCTTCCAGTATTTTTGTTTTAGCTTTATATAATAATATATAATTTTTGTACGGTTTTGTTTTCAATTTACGAAATTCGTAATTCCTGTTACGAAATTAGAATACACAAAGGTGGAATTGTACATCGATTTGCTGGTATCGTCGCTTCTAATTACAATGTTAATATCAGCTAATTCAGTTCCGTGCTAATTGATTTGTTAGAAAATCCACGCGATCTCCGGATTATGCAATTTTCACGTTTATCTCCACGTTGTATCAATTGTGTATTAATATCTCACGAGTTACCGATAGCCTCGCCTCCGGCGCAACACGCAATTTCAAAATCCATTCGTTTTCTCAAATAAAATTCACGTTGATACGCCTCACGACGTGAATCTTGTCGCTCAGAAGCGACATTGGCCAATTTCGTACGTCGAAACGCGAAGAAATATGACAAATTGCAAACGACGTTTTACAAAATTTATCTCTGAATCTTTTCGCGGTAAATAAATTGTCGGTCTCGTGATGAATTAAACAAATTCAATCGTACCGGACTTTTTTTAATTACGATAATGAAAATGGGTTCCTAAAAACACAGAGTTCTTTCTATGTTCATAAATAATCCTTATTGTCACTTTGAATGACTGACTAAGTCATTGACATTGACTTTTCCATGCGAAGGGTTGGTACGTGAAACGTATACTATAACTTTTCTTTTAATACTGAATTAGAACGTTAGTCTGTACATCAGATATTATTCGGCGCAAGGATCAACAACAAATGGATTTAACTGGACTAAAAGAAATAAGTAAAGTAAGTAAAACGCGAAATTATCCTAATTTCACCAATCTGACACGAGCTATTATAATCCATAATCCAAGAGCAATTCCCAACTATAGAAGAAACTAAAACAGATAAATTCCAAAATGTACTCTTTCTAGAATAGTTAGTTGAAAATCCGAGTGAAATGGAACGAAATATCAAAAACAATGGAATACGAGATTATCTCAATTTGACACGAGTCATTACAATCATCCACAACCCAAGAGTTAAGCAACTTCCAATCGTGTAAAAACAAGCAGATAGATTCTAATTCCAAATTCTAATTGAAAATCCAAGCGAACCAGAACAGTTAATTAAAAGTAAACGAAAGCGTGAAAAAAAATTATCGCAACTTTGCTAATCTGACGCGAGTTAACCATAATCGTCCACAAATTCTAATTCCATTTTCTTGAAAATCCGAGACGTGGAAACTAAAATTGAAGGCGCGGGGAAATAAGACCCCGCTTTGGATTCGCGAGTTGAAATTAAATATCCGAGTCGCGTCGCCGTCTGTGAAAGTTTACAAGATCCAAACGACGGGGAATTTCAATTTTCCCCTGGCGCGATCGAGGACACTTCAGGATCTGCTTACGTTACGCAAGAGCAGTTTATTTAATACGCTCCCCCGGCGCGATTACCAAAGCGACTGAAGCGAAGAAAAAAAGAAGAAGAAACGAATGTTGGACAGGGGTTGAGCACTGACCCTCGATCAAATCGTGTCGGAGGGAAGCGCGTCTTTGCCTCCGTGTGAAACGCTATCGAAGGAGTTCGGCGATTAATTCGATCTCCGCGAGGGCCATTTCACGAAGAGAGCTGAAAGCTCTCGCTTTGGGGAGAGAGAAACGTTTTGCGTCAGTTGACACTATAAAAGTCCGATTTTCAGCCACCTTCACCTCGAAGGTGAAGAAGCTAATGCAGAAATCAATGACGAGTGAAACTCGTCGAATCTAGAATTTGTTTATTTACGAGTAACGGGATAATTTTAAATACCAACTTTTGACTCTCGAGTGGAGAACACTCGTCCCTGAGGTGGAAAACGAAGAACTCTGAAAGGAGGGGTTCACGGAATTCTTTAGTTTTACGGTAAGTTAAGTTTATTATCTACGCGTGCGAATGAATCGAAGAGAGGAAACGGAGAAAGATGATAGAATCAGCGAGCTGGAATATCATCCTTCTAGGATAATTCACAGAAGCGTCGAGCGCCGGTAATTTTAGTTTCACAAGGAACAATAAGAGTAACAACTGTTTTCACATTTGACAATAACAACACTAATTTTAATTTTAATAATTCATCAACAAATAATAATAATAATTTCTTCAAGAAGATTCAAAAGTCAATGATGTTTAACAATTAACAAGATAACGTTAGGACAGAATTAAAATTTAATTCGATAGAAAAGAAAGGAAAGTATTCTGCAGTTATCGCTTGAATCGAAATGAAAATTTTCAAGCTACTATTTTCTGTGCTTCTAGTGTTTATACAAAATACGAGAAAGTAGTGTTTTTTTCAATCCCGTGCCATGGACGCGAAAGTCAAAACGAAATTTGTCGGAACGCAACTGTATCAGCGAGCAAATATTTTCATTCAAACTTGAACAATTTTAATTCGCTTACGAGAGATACCTAGTTTCGCAATACGAACGTAGGAACATGGGCGGTTTTCGGAGAAACATCTCTAACAAACAAATCGACGAATGTTTGGATAGTTTTAATTAAAGCCTCGCGATGTCTATGGAAACTAGAAAATCTAAAAAGGAAAAGAAGAAACAGGGTTTTTAGGCTGAAAACGAATTTTAAATTCTCTGTCTCGCACGTTCAATTTTTATCCCTCTTTGCACGATTTAAAATATATTTCAATAATTATTTCGTTTCAAAAAATTTCAAATGTTCATTAACTGGAAGTTTTTAACTGATCAGTATAATTCATATAATCCGTTTTTTATTTATTTATTAAAACGTTCTTCGATTCTTCGCTCTGTCGATTGAAATTCAACGCGTTAATTAGATGCTCTATCGATCAAAAAAGCAATTGACATTCCACATGCGTTTCGAGTAACGAGGCATAATGTTTGAGTGGCCTACTTCGAAAGTCATTGAATTTTCTTTCCATACGACTGCGTCTCGAATAAAATTTTCTGCCCAACTTTCCCTCGAGTTTATCGGCCGAGAACTTGTAGTTAGTCGCTTTTACTGATTTAATTCTCCTGCTTCAAAGCACATCGATCAATAATCGGTATCGCTTAATTTCTCGATTTTTGAAGTATGTTCGAATTTTCAAAAAGAAGCACACAATTAGTAGGTACCGTGTTATTTGAATATTTTCAAATAAAACGAAGAATTCTTAAATTCAAAAATTCACACTTCGTTTTGCTTACGAATTTAAAAGAAAGGAATTGTTTGAATCGTTATCGCACGACAAAAGTTACCAATTATGGAATTTATTAGTATTTCGTTGCTCATACCTAGAACGTGTTAATATGCAAAAATAACAGCTACGTATACCTCGTTAAATCAAATTCTAGGGAACCACTGTGCGCAACAAATTCCGAAGATGCTGCGAAACGCAACAAGTTGCCCCGCTCGTGCAACTCGGCCTAAATATTCTCCTCTTCGGTCGCATTCCAACTTGGAATTTCCACTAATGTTCATTCAACGTTCCTCTAACCACATTCGCGGAAGAAACTCTCTGCTCCCTGCGAGACGAATTTCACTCGCGAATCGTTAACATCTCGTTAACTGTGAACGACGAGTACACTCGTCGCGAAGAAACGGCAATTTTACACGGAGTAATTACTCGTCAGATGCGGGGAAATTAATTAAAATTTGTTGCGTAAGTTGGGTTCCTCGTGAAAAGTAAAACATACTTAGATATTTTTATTCCGTCGTATTTTAGTTACTTGATATTTTTATTCCATTGTATTTTAGTTGTTTGATATTCCGAGACCAGACATGACGCGCCATTTCTAAATATTTTCTTCCTACGATCGCGCTTGTGCGCGCCATCTTGCGCAACTTGTTGCGACTTGTACATAAGTCATGTACGGCTATACATGAACGAGTGATTTTCAATAGATTCCCGAATGAATTCATTTTTGTTGTACAAAAAAGGTAAACTTTCCGCCGGAGCTGGTATGAATCATATCCAATCGAAGATACAAATTCAACACGTACAACACGTAGCGTACAATCAGTTGATTGGCAATCTGCAACGAAGCCTACGCGTTTCATCGGAAATCATTTTTGGAAAGCATTTTCCAAGCGCATTGTCACGAAGATGTTCGCCACAGTCAAAAAAATAATACGCGCAAAGAATCTAGATATTGGTGCTCGACATGTTAATCGCAAGTGCCATTACGTGTGCCGAAATATATCATTCTGAAAGAACAAATTGAATTTCCTTTCGTTTCTTCCAAATGTTTGATTCTTTTTTCCTGTCTAATAAGAAAACTACGAACGTTCAAATTTTCTAAATAATATTGTTAACAATAATATTGACCAAGTTAAACAATAAAAAATTATTTGATTTTTCAGAAGAAAAGAAACAGGTGCCATCGCCTTACAATTCGACTCAATTTTACAGTTAACAGCTGCACATATTTGTTCTACGTTCGACGAGTACAATTAGCGATACAACGTGTAATAGACACAGACACCGCAGTTTTGTGTGCGTATTGAGCACGATGCTCGCGGATGGTGCAATCGAAAAATCGATCCCCTCGTTGGCATTCGATCGGCGGATCGCTTAATGACGCGTAATTATTTCGGTGGCCTACTTGACGTCTCTCCTCGTCCTTTGTTCGCGCTCGTCGAGAATTAATTCCCCAGCCAAAGTGAACCGATCGAGTACGTTCGCGTATTGTTATGAATTAACATTCGATCCGACGATCCATCCGTCGGTTCGCGCGTATACATCGTGATCGCGGTGTTACGTCGATTGACAAAATATTACTGCTCGTGACATGGTGTGGCGATGGCTACGTAGCAAAAATTATTTTCTTTTTCATTTTTCTTCCTATCTTTTATATTTACATTTTTTTAACAGGAAAAATTAGAGTGTAGAATAACAGTGGGAATTTCGACGCAATGATCGACAATCTTGAGGAATCAGAAATCGAAAAACTTTATCAGCACTGTGACGAGACAAGATCACCCGTATGTTGGAAAAATTTGAAACGAATCCGAAGGTGGAGAGTCGTAGAAATTGCAAGACAAATTGTTGCAATTTAGTTGGAAATTAATCCATACGTTAATTTATCGACCATCGAGATTTATTGAATATTGAAACACTCAATACTGAAATTTTGCGATCTCTGTCAAACATTCCACGTGTGCCAAATGTCTTGCAGCTTTCGTTACACGTATACGCACTTTCAAATTGGATCTTGAACTCAAATGAAATTCCCAATGAAAGGAAATTCCTGCACGAATACTCTCGCTCGCACAATGACATAATCGCGTCTTGTAATGCAATTCGATATTGGACAACTTACCTAAATCTAATCTACCTCCTCGCCTGCATTTTATTTCGAAATACAAAAGACGATAGCAACTCCCCCTGCCTTGTTTGAAAATTTTTAAAATCAACAACTCCCTCCGTGACCTACCTTCAGAAAAAAAAAGAAAAAAAGAAAAATACGTTTTCACACGGGAATAAAAATTCCCACCGTCGATGAACACGGCGAATTTCAATTCGTCTCTCTTCCCGTGGAAACACGCGGCGGGGATTTCGACCGCGGTCCTTCGTTACGAGCCTCTCAAAGCTTAAATACGTCACGACCATCTCCGTATGCAGCGGCGTTAATTAACTTCGGCTCGACTTTAATCACGAAATCATTCGACACGGTATTGCGGAGTCGAACCTGCGCCGCAAGCAGATTTTAAAAGTCCCGTTTAATTTCGTCCGAACGTTCGATTAGCTATTCATTCCCGACGTTCGTCCCCGACGCTCGTTGGCTAATGGAATATATTCGTGCTACAGGCAGCGACGTGAATGACTTACTTGCTTACAGAAAGCATCGACCATCGAGGAAATTAATTCATCGCTGATTTTTAACAAAAAGGAAAGAAGATGGTTTGAGTTACGTATCCGATGGATCGAGCGGGAAAAAATGATAGCCTTCAACTCCTTAAGGTCGTTGACATCGCATTTGCGTAATGCGAACGCGCATGTTTTCTTGTTAGGTGAAAATATAATATTTCGTAAAAATGTTTAAATATTTATATACCGGGTGAATCAGCTAAGACTAGAAGCTGAAATATCTTCGAAATTAATTCGGTCGAGAAGCGTTTTAGACGAAAGCTGAATGATTTCCAACGACGAACTGAATCAATTGGTGTATTAAAAAATATAGATCTTAATTTAAAAAGCAAGCTCAACTGCTTTTTCAATATGTCCACGTTAAAAAATAATAACTGCATAAATTAATCTCGCAATTTTCTTCTCGATGCCTTCAACGAACATTAGTTGTTATAACTATAAGTGTTATATGTATGAAGATTCAGTTTGAAGAATCAAAATTGAAAATTCAAATTCACATTCCATAGGACTACTAATGTGCTTTTTTTTCAAATCGAAATTGCGAGATTAAGTGACTCAAGTCTTAAGTGACTCAAGTACGATCAAGTGAAGATTTGCTGCTCCTAAGAAATTATTAGTAATTGATTAAGGAGTTAAGATGATTAAAATCGATGCTAATATCTGTTTACAAAGATCGTTCGCCTCTGATCAAGATTTCTTCCTAAGAAATTACACATTAATTTTCGCAGAATTTCAGCAAAGAAGAAAGATACACTTTAACTTTTCATGAGCAATCCGAGTTGTTTACAGTTTGAGTGAAACTTTCGAAGCGAATTTTCGTTCATCCTGAAAGACCTTTCCAGAGATTTCAATAATTAACTTCGTTAAGTGTTCGAATATTTTTTTCAAACCACCTCTCGAAAAAGTAAAACAGTAAAAGAGTTAATTGACCTAACCTTTCTTCCATAGAAAATCGTTTCGATAAATTGAGAAGTTGAGATAATTTTAATAACAACTGGGAAGCTAATATAGGAGAATCAGGGCTGCAGACAGTGAGTAACGTTTATTCGATTACAAAAAATCGAGATTTTCTTCGAAGAGAATCGGTAGAAATGGCAGATTTTCCGTAGAGAAGGTCCAGTGACATTCGATAGATCGAGGAGTTAAAATGACGGACGATGTAAATAAGAAAGAAAGTGAGAAACGATTTTTCGTGAGACACGTCGAAAAAGTTATTGGTACTGGAATAATTTATTTTAGCTTTCAAGACTGTCAGGAAATTTTTCGAAATCTTTTGATGCATTTTTCACAATCTACGATCCTTTGAACTTGCACGGCTGCCACAAAGTCCTACCTTATATATTTAGCTTTTAGTACCATCAAAGATGTAAGATGGCGTTCAGCTTTCAGTTGAACTCAACTGTCAGAAAAGTTCTTTTTCATCACTGAAAGTGATTTTAGCGAGGATAACCCAGAAAATCGGGCCTCTTCGGGTGCAACGCTGATGCAACGAAAATTAGCGATTGGTTGATTTGGGTCACGTGATTCGCGAGGGGGCGTGGGATAGACCGCGAGTAGGAGTGTCTGGTACTGAGCGATCGCGCCTGTAATTTGTTTTATATCGATTCAAATGTTTTCATATCAATAAAATTTTATGGCAAAAGGTCGTCTTCATCTCCTAGTCTTCTAGGCCTTTCAGTGAGACGAATCGTACTGAGGTACAAGTTGTGCAGTTTTTTTCCATTTTACCTTTAAAACTGATAACAATATTTTTACATGAACTTTGTCTATTGGAAATATTTGTTAATCAATAAACAGTTTCATTTTTACTTTTCCGATAATGTATTGCATATAAAATAAGATTTTCGAAAAAAGCACATCAAGTGTATCGCTTTATTAATCTGACCTTTCAATAAAAACATCTCTGTTCTTTCAATAATTTTTGTAACGTCCTTCTATAACGCACATATCGATGCAACAATATCAGAGAATATGTTTCCTGCATTTTAAATAACACATGTTTCCTGCGCCAACAAGTTCAGCAAGACATTATTAGTACTACTCCGTTAGCACGACACGAAACGGAATTATACGATCCGCGTTACGGAACACGTACCACGGTTGCAACTGAATTACTCGTTTTGATTAAATCAGCTGTTCGTCTTTGTAACCGATCGCGGTTCTACCGGCAAGGCGTATTGCCGTTTGTGTTGGGCTTCCTGAAGTCAATTCCGTCCCGTCTGTTTGTAAAGCAGAAAAAAGCCGGAACGAGATCAACAGGTTAATAATGGGCGAGATTCGATAGATGTAGACAGTGTGATCAATCGTCTATGTATTTGCGTAGCGCCATGTAGCCATTTTGTACGAGATCTCTGTACAGTATCTGTCTACTATCAATCCAACGTGAAATTGACGATTAAATATTCACAAATTATTATTAAATATTGTCATTATTCTTAAATATTGTCAAATATTGTTAATTAATTGGTAACGTACATTGAATATTGCCTATCGATAATAAGCTGTTCTTGCGGAAAACAATATCATGTTGTCGTTGATGTTGAACTACACCTACTCTGGTCAATTCTGTTCACGGGAACAGAAGCTCGTGTCAGCTGTAAAGCAGAAAAAACTCGGAACGAGATCAACAGGTTAATAATGGACGAGATTCGACGGTGTATTTGCATAGCGCCACGTGGCGCCATTTTGACGATATCTGTACAACTACTCGGTCAGTCCAACGTGAAATTGACGATTAAATAAATATTCATCGCGAAACCGTCGATCTGATTACTACGGTTTCTACTACTTCAACAGAAGCAGCTACATCTCGCACGTGAACAAGTGAAAATGACTCACGAGTTACGTCACACTTTTCACGAGTAGCTTAGAACAGCTACTCGAAATAGAACTGGAAAGGTCTGTATCACTGTATGGCACATCCACTGTCCATGATAGAAATATATGATACTGATTACGAGTATTGGCTCTGGACCATTGGCTAGAACCGTCGAGGAGTGAACCCTATTACGTCGAATAAACGAATGAGACACGGTATTCCCAGGAGGGAGAAGAACGAAAGGGACGTCCACTGTGAAAAGAAACACAAACGTTACAGCGGCGGATGTACGTCGAAAGTTTGGACGTAACCGTCCGTCAATTTGTTTAATGCCCATAAAATTGTTCTTTCACTCTTGAAAATTGTCTTCAAAGGAAACTACACAAATGAAATCTTAGACTGGAATATCTTTTCCTTCACTTTTACACTGGAACTTTACCAGGATGCTAAAATGACCAATTTGTGATTTTTGTTGGATAGTTTGCTGAAGTAAAACAGTGTATTTTTATATTTGTTTATATATCGTGTATATCATTAATTATAGATTCTATTAATTAATAATAGAATCTATAATTTAGAATTAATGATAGAGATTTTTCGTAAAATGTACGAATGAAAGCCTATTTACTTCGTCGTGTTGTAAAGTATTTTTATTCTCTTTTACTTTAATGTCTCTAAATTTTACGCCGGTAATTCTGGTGTTAAAAATCAATGAAACAAACTGCGACTGAATTAGTGATTAATATCATTAATTAATATCGTGATTTGTGATTTGAAATTATTATACAACAAAAAGGATGCTATTTGCACATAATTGTTTTGCAAGCAAATACAAATTTTCCACTTTCTCGGGTGTTACGAAAGCTACACTTTGCCACGCTGTTAAGCCTGATCTCTTGAACGTAGAGTGTAGCTGTATTTTACCGCGTCATTAAACGAAGCAACATTTATGAATACATTATGCATATTCTGCGAAACTTGTTGAAACTTCATTGGTAGTACAGTGAGGCGCGATTATGTTGACGTAAGGCAATGTAAAAATGATGTAGATTATCACGTTGCGCAACAAGTATACTCAAGTATATAAAAATTGAACATGAAGTTGATAGATACGTTAGTATCATTGGTAGTTTCCAAGCAATTAACGCTGTGATGCAACTATATTATATAAGTTGATTAATTTCAAAATATTCTCTACGATACACGCGGCAAGTTAACGTCTGCGTTTCGCATCCTCAAACTCTCCAACGCAGAATCCCATCTTCAACACTTTCTTCCCTAAGAATAGAAATAGAACGCAAGATTGACACAAAAAGCAGAGCAGAAATTTATCATTCGGATGCCAGAGTAAGAACGCATTTCTTTCTTTCTTTTTTTTACAGCCATTTCCTCGCTTTTTTCCCCTCGCTAATCTCGTTTGTTAAGAAGAGTGCTTGGATTTTGAAACGCGCGGAGACAAATCGCCACCACCCACCGAGCCCCGATTAATTGCGAACCGGGGCTTGATTAAGTCCGGCGACGACGACGCGTTTCCGTTACCTCCGCCACCCCCATAGCGATCCGCGGTAAAATTCGTTTCGTCAGAGTCGAACCACGCTGGAAAGCAGAGACCAGAGATCGCGTGTCCCCGCCTGTCAATTATCGTCGGTCCCGCGACTCTCTCTCAATTCGACGCTGACGAATCGTATGATTGATCGACTTCTGCGAGAATCACACGGGTAGTGTAATATGTTTTAACTCTTTGCACTCCGTGTCTGCGTTTGCCACGTTCGTTGCTTCAACTTCAATTCCTCTACGGAGATACTCGCAATTGGACTGCGAATTTTCAAGGTTAAAATTCGATCGTTTATCACAGTGTTATTAGCAATATTATACGATCGAACAAAATTATCGCAATTACAATATCGTATGTTGTATAGCAATTGTGTGTAATGTCACATAGATGTTGAAATTACTTCAAGTTTCTTAAAATTATGGAATCTAGGTGAAGAACGATCAAACGAATATATCTATTTTACAGCCCCGATATTGAAAAAATCAAATATGACGATATACATTGACGGATGAGAAGAATTGCAAGTGAAATATCATACCTTCAACATCGGTCTTTGATAGGTTAATAAAAATTCATAGTTGAGAAAACGGAACCTCGATAAGGTAAACTTGCACCTTTCAATTTTTCGTAAATGCACAGAAACAATCTGCTCTCAACCATCCATTTTCGTAAGTTTCGAGGAACGTTTGGCAACAGAAAACATTTGGAGCGCAAAGAGTCAAACATCGTTGCGCGGGAATATCGCGGAAGAATTTTAAATTGACGAAACGTAAATTGCAACCACCTGGCATTTCTACGCGCCAAACCTGTCGTCAAACACGCGGATACTCGATTTTTAAATTAGATTGCAATGTAAATTTGTAATATTTGTAATATAATAGATTACAATGCGAATTTATAATATTTATATGTAAATTTAATAGAGTTAAAATCCTATATCGTAAATATTTGGTAAAGTAAAATCTTGAATCTTACTATATTCGTTGCAACAGAAAGGAAGAAATGAAGTGAAGAGATTTATTACTGAGAAAATTGATTGATCCTCCATGGATATTAGCGAACCGTCACACTGTCACATAGAGATGCTAAAATTTTGTATCATTTAACGAAGTCTCTGCTACATTTTTAAGTAAAACTTTTGAATGTTTATTTAAAACATAAATATAAAATATAAAAAAATTTATTTCCCTGAAAAATAACAACTTTAAACGACTCAAGCTGCTCAGGTTAATATCTGCTTCAGATTGAAATAGCAATTTCAAGTTCTTTCTTTGCTGATCTCTCATCAACTTATAAATCGATTTTATACAAAGTCTCTTTCAAGTCTTTCAATGATTATTTTCCTAAAAGATGAAAATTTGAAACTTGCATATCCGCTTCGGATTAAAATAGTAATTTGATTCTGACGGACTTCAAATTAATCATCGTTGATCCGATCAACTCGTAAATCAATTTTCATTCAACGTTCTCCAACATCTCCAAAACAATTTCCCTAAAAACCCGAGAATTCCGTGTGTCGCGAACGCTTCGATACTCTTGATTGTGGCAAAAAAACTCGTTCCATTTTTTCATCCCTCCCGAAAGGGGCGAACGAAGCGCGAACGAAAACAGCCAGAAACACGGCGAAAGTAATTTTTGTCGACGAGATTCGTGCTGCGGTCGTAACTCTGTCTTCTCTGCAACTCTCCGGATCCCTTCGAGAATATTCTCGCGGCTTATTACGACATTTCTCAAATCTCTGCGCGTTGCACGAAGTTTTTTTAGTCTCGGCGAGACTAGACGCCTTATTTCTCACGCGCGACGCGCACTGAGAAACTAAATAGCCTTGCGAGAAACAAGGAGAACGGAGAACGTGCGTAACTGGTGCGACTCGAACCTTTTGCTCCGAGATGTAATTTAACGGAAGATACAGATAACAGGCTCATTTTCGAGGAGCTTCCTCCGTCGCCTGTCACAACGTTTGTGCACTTCGTTTCCACCTGTTGAGCTCGTTGTTACCCGCGCGCGTACGAAGGCAAGAATGTCGCGCAAATCGAAAGAAAAACAACGAACAGACTCCTCTTGCGTAATAATTTATACGACGGTATTCGCAAAGTGACGAGATTATTACAAGATGGATCTTATTTATTGAAATAAAATATTATTATTGTTATATTATATTTTAAATTATCATTGAAATAAATTATTATACTTACGCGAATGTGATTTATTGTCGCGTAATTTTGGCTTCGTAACGTGTAACGATATTGATTGAATTATGCAAAGGGGCGTTGAAAATAAAAATACTCCAAAGACAATCGACTAGAAACGTAGAAACGTAGATGAATAATATATCCATATCCGTTATGATTACATATTTACATCATTCATCCCCATCTATTGATTTCATAATTTTTTCCAATTCGTGTAACTGGAGTTTTTTTTCGTCTGTTAAACTGGAGGATCATTAAATTTCATTGTAACAATTTTCATCGAGTCGATCGACTGACGTCTCGTTCGAAACGGGCTAAAGAGGAAAAGTTGAGGAAACGAGAAGAAACTTGGAAGAAAATATCGAACGATAAGTCCCTGCTGAAAATAGGAGAGGAGAATCAAAGTTCGATGAAAAGCAGACGAGCACGCAGGTTGAAATTGCGAGTCCGTGTGAAATTTGCGAAATTGATGCGAAAAAAGAAATCGACGGACCCTCGTTCGGACTGTTTCGCTCACTATCGCGAGAGAGAAGAAAGAAAAAGAGAACGCATCCTCGTTAAGTCCCGGTGAAAATTCCGCGTGATTGCGAGCTCGATTCGAACGCGCAAAAAATTCCGCGCGTGATTGCGAGCAAACGACGATTCGAACGCGCGAAAGGCGGAAATTTTCCGCGAAATTGATGTTCAAACGACAAAATGGAAAAAAAACGCGATCCACGGCGAACAATATCGTTTTAGAATTTTTTAAAAAATAATATCGATAGTTAGCTCGTGTCCTTTATTTTTCAACATCCAGAGAACTTTTAAAATTTTCAAAATGACTAATTTATAATTTTCCACGGAGATTTTATATATTTTTAGATGCTCGATTTTTAATAAAACATATCGATGGAAGCTTGTGTCCTTTATTGCGTAATTAACTTTTTCTCGTCTCTTGCAATTTAATTTCCTTGCTACGAATATTACACTTTAGTCGTCGGCACTGGAACTACCAAAATGGTCAAAATGACTAATTTATTTATTTTCTATGGAGATTTTTAGATGCTCGATTTTTAATAAAATATATCGACAGAAGCTCGTGTCCTTTATTGTACCTACCATTAACTTTTTCTTGTACATTGCGTTTCAATTTCCTTGGTAAGAATACTTAGTCGCCGGTAGTTTTAGCGTTAAAGCTCGAGTCGCTCGATTTATCCGTCGTTCACGCCGCGATCGACGTTAATTACGAAATAACGTGAAATTTGTGTCGTCAATTGTCGCTCGCGCGTGTGATTTACGCGTCGTTATGCTTCCCGTTCGCGAGCGTACCTACGCTTCCGCGAATTGCTCGTGGGAATACGGCCGATTTCCCCAGGCGATTCGAACGGAATGAAATTCATAATCTGATTCTCTCGAGCTGATGGCGGAAAAATCGATCGATCGCCCGTTCATTTCGCGCATCTTCGAAAAAGCGATACCACCTACGAATTTCCCCCCCCCCTTTTCACGTATCGTACATACGCAAGCACGCAAGCTAGAATTGCAAAGTGATCTGCATGTGAACTGCATTGCCGCGAGACTTCCACTTCCAACGAGGGAATAAATGAATTATTCAGAAACCTCTTCAACTATTTTTTTCAACTGATTTCCACAGCTGCAAATTGAAGTGTGCTTTTTCGCCTTTTCGCCGGAGCAATTTGAATCTCCGGGAAATGAGTATAATGCGCGCGGTGGATACTGTGAATTAAAGAGTACATTTGTAATTCGATATCCAGCGGGAGACGTTACATGTTTTAAACATTAGTTTCCTTTTCCATTAATTCGCAACGATTAATTAGGTCAGAAAGTTAAATTTCAATTAACGTCGTTTCGTATTCAATTTATCACGGTGAATTTCGCGTTATAATACTTTACTTTTGCTGGTAATTTAATTAATTTTCTTAAATACTCGAAGCATTTTCTACGGCACTAACTTGTGTTTTCTACAGCAAAAGACTCGTAGCATCGTACCTGCATTGCGCGCAATGAAAAATTGTCGTACGATCCATTTGGTCTCGTTTTAAAGCGTGACAAAAATTCAAGAAGAAACTCCAACACATGTCGTCGCGTTACAAGTTCAATAAAATGACAATATAAAATATTTGTACGGCGATTTCAAAGAGAAAAATTTTCTAACGTTTTTACCATTTTTAGAAGAAAACAACATCCTCGCTTTCTCACGCTCTGACGAGACGCAAAATCATCTTCGAGAGGAATAAACTGACGATCGTTAAAGTAGAAGCTTCACGCTTTGAAACGAGACCAAGCGGATCGTTTCACCTTCATCATCTTTTTACAGAGTTCTGTCATCTTTGAATTATCGACAATTTTTCATTGTCATCGGTGCAGTTACGCTCTTCTTTGTGCACGATCATTAAAGCAAGAAATTTGACGTCAACGCTAAATACGTGTCGCCACGAGCTTTTTCTCGATGAACAAACACGCGCGCAACTTTCAGACGCCAGCGGGATTTCAGAAAATTTTAACGATTGCCTCTTCTTTGCAATGCAATTTGCTCGTACACGTTTGGAACGTACACGGTTTTCGAGGAACTAATTTACCGATGTATCAATGCGTTTTTTGCAGCCAACTACGAGCGATCGCGTGCATCATCGTGAACAGAATCGAATCGAATTTCAAACCTGTAGTCTCGAGTAACTAGAAATATAATACCTCTTCCAGCGGAAGAGGTGGGGCCAAAAGTTTCTTTCCACCCATTCTTTTTTTTTTAATAAAACACAAAAATATATGAGAAAACTAATTTCATTAATTTCGAATTAAATTTAAGTTCAAACGTTAGAAAATTAAGAAAAAGTGTATTTTAGTAATTTTGGCCCACCCTATACCTCCGACAATACTTTCCAAGAGATCTTATAGATATCCTATCGTCGCGGAACGCGATATAAAAATCCACGGGGAAATGAACGAGAATGCTTCTAAAATTTCGACGTTTCGCCAAAAGTGCATCATTTTATCTATCAAAGTTAAATTAAATTTCAATAAAAAAATGTGAAAAATAAATTTTCAAACGTCTGGCAAATTCAGACGAGAACAACAATATAACGTGTAATGGTACGATTATCCTTTGATAAAGTCGACGTTAGTCCGTTAGCTTGGAATTGGATCGTAGGACTAAAACGTTTGAAAGAAGATCCATCTCAAAGAAGATCGAAGCGTTTTTATACTGTTTGACACAAACAAGACACCAGTCTCGATAGCACACCTCAATTTCATTAAGAAGCAATCGCTCGTTTCATCCGGATTTTCCAGACATTCGGAAACTCACGTACTCGCGTGTATCGCGAATTAAACGATCAAACAACGAAATGAAACGTCGAAGACGAAACGCAGCTGATTCGAATATTCCGCTCGCTGGTTCACCGACAACAACTGCCCCCGGTGTCTCGAGGGCAGTGACACAAACTCGTCCGTGCAAACAGTTGCGAATCGAAGCGGAGTGTCCCAAGCAGAGTACGCCGCGCGAGTCGCGTTGGTTTACTTTGGAAAATCAAACAGCTTGAATCTCAATTACCGTGTACGAAACTGTTCGCAAACTGGCTTCGTCTTGGACCACCGAGTCAAGGTGTGGGATCAGCGACGCCCAGCAGAGGGACCGGAGATCCCGTTGTCTTTCGGCAGACGAGACTCTGGCTTTTTGTACCGCAGAAAATCGATCGCTGTTTCTATCCGCCGGGTCACTCCGTTCCTACGACCCTATCTGTCGTCGAGCGAGATAGAGAAGGGGAATTGTCTACTTTCGATTAAAGCTCTGCTACCATAAGCATCTTCGGAGAGGGTGAGACCCGTGTACGCGTTCACACCTCCCCTTCGTCTTAATTTTAATTACGATTACAAATATATAGGCTTGTCCTCTTAATCATAGAGACGAGATACAAAACTATACTTCCGCGTGGTACGTACAAATATGCACACGCGTCTCTTGGCTATTCTCTAACGAGGTTAGACATAGGCGTGTTGTTACGTTGCGTTATAAGGGCGGACGGTCGGATCGCTCGATTTTCATTTCCTAGGAGACCGTCGCGACGGTGGCTCGTTCCGGGCGTATCACCTTGACGCGTCCCGACGCGTAGAGTCAATTAAGGGGGACAGTAATTAAAACGAATGGATTAGAACGACCGTGCCGATCGTGTTCCGCGGCAGAGACGTCGATGTACTACTCGTTCTTCGAAAATTGATCGATCGATCGATCCCGCGGACTGGTAATAATGTCGACCGGCAATGATACGCGGTAGCTCGTTTCCTCCCGACACCTTCGACATATATACAGGCACAGGCACGTTCTACGTGTACCGCGGGCTAGGTGGCGCCACGCTCGCGCGTGCAACAAACTCCAAATGCTCCGACACACCGATCGCGAGCTTTCACCTCTAAATCCTCGACTCCACCCGCCGCTGAATTTTTCCTCCCGCGACTCGAATTCGAATTCGTCGACCGTCGCCGTGTCACGTCGTTTGTTCGCGCGTTCAACTTGATCGTCGTCGTTGATCTCTTGGATCAACAGCGGGGCGCAACGAGGTGTTTTTTTTTTTTGTCGCGCAATTCTCTCTTTCGGTTGTTTTTCACATTTCTCGGCCTAGTCCCTCGGGATACCTTGAAGCCAGCGACGACCAAACTCAACGATACCTCCGGTCATCGTGGAGGACACCTGATCGGACGAGTTACGCACGGCCATCAATCAGCCCGTGGCGATCTTTCCTCCGTCTTTGAGACGATTTGGGAAACTCTTCCTCCTTCGAGTTCCCTTGCCGAAGTCACACCGAGGAGACTCTCCGGTAACCGGTCCTCCGAGGAACGCTGCTACGCGCGAGAGGCATCGGTTCACGTGCGCGAAACGCGACAACGATACGATGGCAACGAGAGGGGACAAGCATCGGGGGAAGCTAGAACGGGGAAGGGTAAAAACGGACGATCGAGAAACGAAGAAGAAGCGCACGAGGTTACGGTGACACGGTGGTTTTTGGGAGCACGACGGCTCGCATCTCAACCGCGCGGCGGCTCGGAATCGACTGGCATCCCGAGGGCTTAGACGCCTCCTGCTGGTCGTTCGGTGGTCCTCTCTCGCACCACCAGGCGCAGACGCCCCAAAACAATCGCCCGCCGCGATCTGTTATTCTCGTTTCACATCTGCACCGTCGCTTCCTTCCTTCCCTTCGATTTCTTCCTTTCCTCTCTCTTTCCCTCCGTTCGCTTCGTCACCCCTCCACCTCACTTTTAATCGTATTTATCGAAACGTTCGCGCGTCTGGCGCGCGCCCGCGACTCCCGACTCCCTTGGCACGAGGTTTTCTTCTGCCTCTGTACGTACACGCACGCACTTGCACGTATCGGTATTCTTTTTTTATCTGTGATTTTCTTTCTTTCTCTTTCTTTTTTCCCCTCTTTTGTTTCACGTGCATCGTTCGATCGTGTCTGGGAAGGGAATTTAGAACGTAGGAAGACTGAACTGTCGAACTGTGGAACATCACGGTATGATAAAATTTACTCCAAAGTTTACGAGGAATGAGAGAATAAAAATCTACGAATTCAGAAACTGTATATATCGGTATACGGTTAAGTATACGATGAAAAATATATTAAACGAATTTTAATAATAAACGCGTGTCGATCGAAGAAAGTGTCGTAAACGATACTAAAAATTAATTACTCGGTATGGCAGTATATTTGTCACCGAGGAAGTAAAAAAATCTACGTTAATTCAGACCTCAGAAACTGCGATGTACGTACAGATTTCGTAAATATGTACGAAAGATACATTAGAGAAATTTTAATACGATAGTAAATATGTATTAATTGTAGAAAGTATTGCAACGATGCTATTTTAACGTGCAACAAGTTTTTCACGGTTGTCCGAGTAAGAATTAATTATTCGTTTGATTTATGAGTCACTGCTCGCGAATGTAAATGTCAAAAAACGCCGAGATAATTACGATTTAACGTAACCTCTCAGTGCGTTGATATAAATGGAAATTGCATTATGAGTACGGTATTTGTTTATCGGAATAACGCGCGTTTTTTGTTTTTTAACTTTGACAAAGGAATACTTGTTACCCGAGTTGCGAAATACGTGACTGCGACTGAATGACAAATAACGAGTGAATATAACATTCTGAAATGAATGAAAAGAGAATTTTAAACGATGTTAAACCTTGCTTTTTCCAACAGACATTCGACAAAATTTGTTAATTTGAACATTACCGGGCAAGATGCAATTGCACGAACTATATTGACAGAAAATGAGAACTTAGTATTAATTATTAATTTTCACGCTTTTTGCTCGTGTTTTTATTTTATATCGACTGAAATCACAAGTGCTTGTTCTACAGAAACAAAATTAACATCAAAATTGTGATATTTAAAAATATTTCTATAAAGAAAGAAAGAAAGAGAGAGAGAATTCCTTTTTGTTCCGATTGATAAGTATCGCAAACTCGCGTCTTCGACACTCCGCGTCTCGATGCGACCTTTGAAAATTCGAAATCAAACCATCGCGCGAAATCGAGTTCACTTCTCGCACGCGCCTGTGTAACTTTTTATTACCGCATCACGTATGCATGAGTTTTTGCCAGTTTCTCGAATTCCACGTTCGGATTTCACTCGAATCGACGAAAACCTCGCCAAGAAAGTCGCCAATCGACAAAGATAATTTTTTTCGAGCATTTGCAACTTCTTTCAGCTGCAGTCTGAGCAATTATTTGCACGCGTAATGTTTGTACAGATAAATCGACGTAACAATTTGTGCAATCAATAAACATCGACGATGCAACTTTTTCGACGAGTGTGTAAAATTCGACATTGTCCAAGTTTCCAGAGTTTTTTGGAACAAATTTCCATCCAATAGTAACATTATATTAATGTGTCAATTAATTTAATTCAAACGAGTCAACTCGACGAGACTGTTTCACGATATCTGTTTGACGAATCTTTTCAGTCCTGGGAGATTAATTACACCTTCTTTCGTTATCTCTCTCGTTCACTTTTAATTCTCAATTTCCATTCCTCGTTCATTTTTCATTTTCATTTTCGCTGAGATATCCGTTTGGTATTCTTCATTTATCTCCCGTTAATTCTGGTATATTACATAAATATCACGATCGTAAAATTTAACTTATTCGCCTGATTATCCTCAACTGATAACGAGGCCCGTTTCTATTCGTTTCGTTGCCTCCTGCAGCTACTTGATATGTTCGGCGGTGCGTTGACGTTTAATTTCGTCTTTGCAGTTATCCGCCGGCACCAAATTAGCAGAAGTTACTTTCTCAATCGGTCTTCGCTCGGGAAACTTTCCGCGTCACTTTCTAACTACGTGACCCGCCTCGCTTTCGTACTTTTCTTTCCTCGACGTCGTCAAATTTTCGTTACCTCGTTTTCTTCCTTATACGCAGCCGCGGTCAAAAATTTGGAATTACTGTACGTTCCATTAATAAATTTAAAATACGCGCAAGTTTCAATTTTTTCAAAAAAAGAAAAAAAAAGGAGTCGAATGTCCGTAACATTGACGAGAAGATTGTCTTTAATCGTAAGTCAAAGGTATTTTTTAAGTAATACGTTCTAAAAAATATTCGAATCTTAACGAGAGAAATATAACAAAAAGTGTCTGAAAAACAATTTTTCAAGGAAATAAAACGCGAGCTTCGACAAACTTTAAATTAAAAAATTCTTTTGCGAAGTACGTTTTTTCTTAACGGGAATTTCTCTCGATGATCGAGAGATGATGATCGGTAAGAAAATCATAAATAATGGAAAATCGGACATTGTCAAATTGAGGCAAACGACACAATGTGTCGTTCCTTATTTTCCATGTGCTGAAGCATAATGGACGTAATACATGCAGTTTTTATCGGGTTATTCGTCTCTGAAGGTCCGTTCATTTTCTCCTATTGTGGAAGGTGTATAGAATTCCGTGCGGGCACAAAGCATCTTTGAATTCTATTCGCAACCGAAAAGTACGTTCTAATATCTAATCGAACATGCTCGTGTGTACTTTGTTCCGTATATTTATACAAAATCTGTTCGACCGTTCGGACGTGCGGAAAATAAGATTGCGGACAGTTTGGAAATCTGGAGGAAAATCCTATTTTCGCGTGAGTTTCGTAATAAATCAGTAATTTTCTCGTCAATTTCCAAATCCTCTAACACTCTGACTCGTAAATAAACCTGTGTTAAACTAAATACAGGAAGAAGGAGACTACTGTTTTACTTTTATTTTACTTTCTTTTATTTTTATTTCACTATTCTATTTTTCAAGATATTTTTCGCACCTTCGCGTTCGACGTTTACAGTTTTCGTCAGATCGAAGCTTTGAATCTTCGACGATGGAAATAATAAATCTGGGGTACGCGTCAACACGGAAATTTTTCTTATTTCGTTTATCCAGTAACATTTCATTGATGAAATAGGAGGGAAAAATTTAGTCCGCGTTGTGATCAAAGTCCAAAGAAAGAAAAATTCAAACCCACTGACGAGTCGAAAGAACGGAGAGAATTTATCTTTAAAAATAAACTCTAATTCCTTTTTATCACTGTACGCGTCGGTTTTTACACTCCGACTCTAAAATCCGAATCAATGAATCTCGAAAATATTCAGAATCGATAGAGACGACACCGGTATCAAAAGATTACGTCACGCGATAAATTTAAATTTCAAGACACGGCCAGAACTAATAAGCGTGAAATTCTTTTTTCACGCGTATTCTTTTCTGAAATAACAAGGCAATGTATATTTATAGATCAACGCGTTGCCATTCATACCTCGGTTAGAGTTCCTCAAAATCATTTCACGAATAAATTCGTATTAGCTTCCGCAAAAAAAAAAAAAAAAAAAAAAGGACGACCAAAGAGAAAATATGATAATAGTTTATCTCTACAAAAAGTACGCGCGTCTCTCCGTGGTAGGTGCATGCAAAATTTTGATGAAAATTTCAGAGTGAATATACGCCGCTTCAGCAGGTTCAAAAATATGTTTCGCGTAAATTACCTTGCTAGTACACAATACGCGTTAATTATATAGTCGGCAAAGGGATATTTACTCTCGCAAAAAATTCGATATTCACATTTCGTTCTAATTAACCTTCGAGATCGCGTATAAAATTACAAATATGCTTGCAAAATTGCATTTTAATGAACGCCGTTTCGGTTCGTGCAGTAATTTGAATTATTACCTGACGGTGCATTCGCAAAACGAAAGTAATAAAATTTTGACGAACAGTTCTAGTCGAGCTATTTGAAAAAGAAACAAGTTATTTTTTAAATTTTATTGTTTATCTTCGTCGTTCGTTGCCTCGACTATAATTAACTTTGTACAACACGTTAAATTGTGCAATAAGTTCACGTCGCGCGTGATCGCTAAACTGCAGATTTTTGTGCATTTATGAAAAACTGCCTGGAACGAGCGTGATGTAAAATATGCAAAGTACAGTGCCTTTTACAATACTTGATACCTAAAGCAATTTTCTACCGAGGTTTTATTCTTTTTTTTTGTTTTTAATTATATTTTCGAAAACACAAAATTCCTTTGTATAAATTTATATAACGAAGCGATAACTTGTTTCTTTCATTTTTATCATTTTCAATATTATCTCTCGTATGTGTGAAAAAATTCAGCGAGTGTATAATCTTCCAAATGTCACATAAATATTTATTTACGTACCAATGAAAACCACGGTAACTCAATTCTACACCCAAGACTGTAACAACTCATAACGAATCAGTCAGTCCAATATTTAAGATTTGTAACAACATTTTAAAAACATGATTCTACGCTCAACAGTTATAATAATATAATTCTATTTATTAGCAAGTTCTGTTGTAACAATAAGTTTTATTTATATGTATTACCATTCTTAAAATATTATTATAATTTCGTGACAGTAAGAATGGTAATTTTATCCTTAGATAAACGCAGCCCCGACGAAACGTTATACCTCCCCTCGGAAATAAAAGAAACTCGTTTCGAAGGAATTCATCCCCTCGTGAAGCTCGTTTGTCGAGCCTCGATTAAACTGTGTACACCAGAAGCGTTTCTCCTCTCACAGCAACGTAATTGGTCAACAAAATATGTATCGGGAGAGGTGTTACAACAGTCGCAAGGCAGCGCAATTTGCCAGCTAAAGCCATGTATCTCCAAGATACAAAATACGCTGTATAACTGAAGCCAGTCTCGTCTGAAGCGTTCTTCTCACACCGTTCGATGGAGTTCGCGACACCGTGTTTGAATAACGCCGATCGCGAATGAAATTGAAAAATTAACGAAGTGAGAAATTGGTCGGTATCTAAAATCAATAAAATGTTACACGTTTTCAGATGTAATCGTTTTATACACAGCGACGAGCAGAACTAAACGCGCAAAAGTAATAATTATTCAAACAGCTCTCGCTCTCTCTCTCTCTCAAACGCCCTCGTCAAACGCGTGTCGAGGCTGAAAGCAGAGAAAAGCAACCTTTCCAAACGTTGTGTTGGCGTCTGCGGTCTGACAGCAGACAGCAGCGAGTAATTGTTGCTTTCGGCCACAAAGGATAATGGACGAGTTATCGCGCGGGGAGACGGAATGATTTGATGTGTAACGAGCAGCGAGACAAATGACGACGTGAACGACACTGACGTCTGGATCCGAAGATTACTGCTCCGTTGATTGTTGGAAAAAAAATGTAGATCGCGTCAGAAAAACGTAAGAGCCACGATGTATCATACGTGCACGGTTTTGCAAACGGAAACCTTGCGTTTCTGACCTTTCGGTCGCTCGTGCATACTTTTCTGCTCGTGATACCGCTAAGGACATCGTGAATATTTTACTCGATACGATATATACAGCGGCGAGAGGTAAAAGGGATCTTTTGCAATCTAGTTTTTTTTAACGATCGAGTCCCGGTATTCTTTCAGTTATTTACGCCTCTGTCGTTTAGTAAATTTCTTAAATACGAAATAAAAAAACGAGACGAGAAATCGTTCGTGTCGATAGGTAACGGTTCGCATAGTATCGTTGTAGTATTTGGCGGGAAAAACAAACACGAGAGTGCACTCGGGCAAACACAGTCCGTCGATGAACTGAAATTTTTATCATTCCATCGTTATTATTTCCGTGAAAAAAAGAAACGCGCGAATTCAATACCACTTTGATAAACGCGGTCTGTCGATACGACAGACTTTCGTTTCAATTTTTCGCGAAAACAAGGTTCTATTAAAACGAGACCCTGATGCAACGCTGGAGCGTAAAAATATAAATTCTACGATTAAAAAATAAAAACACGATCGTCAGAAAAACGTTGAATCATTTAAACCGCGGGAAGGGAAATGGATGAGATTTTCGCGAAACAAGAATTTGCTTTTACATCTTTATACCGTATTCTGACCCGTGACAAAACTTCGAAATTACCTCCGAAAGTTTCCTCTCTAGTCTTCAGGGTGCCGAGTCTCGCCGATCTCTTTTAGTAACCCTCTGTAAAAATAAGATCGAGGAGGATGAATGATCATTTGTCATTCACTCTGCTGTCCTACACTATTCCGTTGGATAGTAGCTTCTACATCTACTTGAGTACAATCCACATTGAAATTTCGTGTTGGAAAACACTCTAGAAAATTCTGAAAGTCATTTCGTGAATTATCTAAGATCTTTTTATAAAATCTATCTAACTAATTTTGATGTTACTTGGCTAGTCCATTTTTGTTGTAGCCAGGTCGTCACATTCGTGCAAGAAAAGATCAAAAAACGACTTTCCTAAACAGAGCAAAAATTTCGTTCTCTGCTACTTCTTCACTCGTTGCTTTCAAGACGAATTTCTCTTTTTTAAGAACAAACGTGATACGTACTTAAAGTGGAGAACACAGTTAGCAAAACTAGAAAAGTAATTAATTTTTTAAAAAACGACACCATTTTTCTCACCCTCCAAATATTTCAATTCCGATACTTTACTCCGAATGTTTATTTAATACAACAGGTATCGTTACTTTCTGTTTCGGTGCATTTTCAACAAACCTATTTATTCCACGCGCTGTGAAAGAAGACTCACTTGCAATCAGTTCCGTCGACGCTCGGTATCATTCGGCGCTTCTGTGATTTCGCATTGCGCTGATAACAAAGAGTCCTAAGCGGCATCAGAGTAAATTCGATTGAGGAAACCGAAGAGGAAACCAGAAAGCAAAGAGACAAAGTTCGTAAAGTTCGCTTCGAATCTGTCCGCAAGCGTAATTGGAAATGTTCGTTCTTCGGTTGAATCGCGAAATTAAATTCGGCGACAACCGACCTATTCGGCAAATTAAGTCCTGACGGAGGTAAACCGAACACTCCGTGTGTCACCCACGGTGACGCGAACTTCCGAAAACTGCGCTGTCGCCGATTTCGAAGTTGAGGCACGCCGAGGGATTTCGACCGATCGACTACACGCTGCGACGTCTCTGCTTAATTAATTAGAGCGGAGGCGAAAGGTCTCCCTCGTCCACTTCGATCGATCGAGAATACGAGGAGAACTTGCGACGATGTTTTCCTGCGAACAATCCTGATTTTCTTTCCTTTGACGTTCGCTTCTCGAAATCGCGCGTCACCTTACTTTCCCACGCGGAGGGGAAGGTTTAACGACTCCTTTGAAGCAGTCGTGAAATCGTACGTACGACGAAGCACGCGATGTTAACGCGGCGCGATGCAGCGATCAAAACGGTCGAACTTGCGCCAAACTCGTAATTGTAATGTTAAACGTTGAACTGGCGTCGGAGGAATGAAGGAAAACCAGATTCTCCTTGACGCGTGTGTTTTTCGATAAACGAAGTACCAAGTGGAATTATCAAAGCGATGACTCGAAGCATCCGCGATTAAAACAGTAAACTTCAATCAAACGCGCATGTTATTAAATTAAATACTAAACATCAGTCGTTAAACTGATAGGCTGAACTTGCAATTGCAATGTTAAATGTTGCGATGTTGGACTGGCGTCGAACGAATCAAAACGAGAGAAGGAAAACCAGATTCTCCTTGACGCGTGTGTTTTTCGATAAACACACGTACACGAAGTACCAAGTGGAATTATTAAAGCGATGACTCGAAGCATCCGCGATTAAAACAGCAAACTTTAATCAAACGCGAACGTTATTACATGAAAGATTAAACATCAGTCGTTAAACTAAGCTGAACTTGCAACAAACTTGTAACTGAATGTTAAATATTGAACCTGCATCGAAGAAATCCACGCGAGGGAGGAAAACACAGATTTTGAAGAAATCAACAGCGTGTATTTTTCAATGAACAAGTCACTGCTCTGGGAAATTTTTAATTTCCCACTCGGTTCTTCCTCTTTCGTCGTCAACTGAAACTGAACACTCGTGAACGATAAATATCTCTGAACGTATGAAAAAATTTCCAAGTAAACCGAAGGAGCAACCAAAGCGAAGGAGTTGAACAGAATAAAAAAAGAAAGAAGAAAGAAGAAAAGTACGAGCTAGAAAAATAAAAGAGGATAAAGAGAAGAGTTTTGTTTAGCTACATTTGTCATGTAGCGGATTCTTCGTTTCTTCCAACGAAAGCAAACACACGACGGAGCGAAAAGGTTCCGCCGAAGGGAAACCAAGAGCGAGAAATGGAACTTATCTTTCCGTCTGTCTTCGAACTTTCGCAGTTGCACAAAGAGCCGACAAAGAGCACGGATCTTGGTTCTCATTTCCCCGGTTATATCCGGCGGGTACAAGCTGCTGCGGAGACGCGGTGCTCGACAATTCCGAGCAAATTCTTACGACTGACAAGATCGGTTCTGCGCCTTTCATTACCACCTCGAAAAATGAAAAAACTTCTCTCACCGCCGTTGACGAGTAAAGAGTGAATTGAACGTGCACTTTCCGTGCATGTACAGCATTCCTTCAAACAGCTGCGTAAAGTGGAATTTGTCGCGCAAAAATTTTATATTTTATATTTTTGTGTAATTTGCACATCGCATAAAATTTCATAGTTAGAAAGAAATTTAATTTTGCAACTTTAAGTTACGAAATTTTATAATTTTGATGTTTGAACGTTTTAGCGTTTTAATATTGACGCAACGTAACGTTTGAACTTGAGAAGTGTTAAATTCCGTTCCCCTTTTTCCTTGGATTTTTTATAATTTAGAATTCGACCGTAGCCTTTGTCAAATTAATCGAAGCTAATGTTTGAAGTAATTTGAACCTGAGCGAAAAATTAATTTCTGCGTCTGTTTGTCACAGCACTGATTATTTAATTCAATTGAGTAATTAAAATTTAGAAATTGCAAACATTGACTGTATTTTTTCACCAAAAATATCCGTAACTTTCTGACAATCATTTGAAGATCTGAGCATTGAAAAGTAAGGTAAAAATTGTCCAAGTGATATAAAATATGAGGCAACACATCATCGTCTGGTTTCAACAAGTTTTTTTCAAAATTGTTTTCAAAAACGATATAAATATTCGGCAGTGAAAATTTTCATACGGTTAAAAAACGAAATCGTCAATTGTACCACCATTCGAGAAAGGATCAAATATTCTGCAACGAGAGAATCTAAATTTACCTCACGCTGTCCGAAGGATACAGAAATCCAATATCAATTAAAACACGATTGATGGACGAAAAGTCACGGCTGTGACTAATAAGTGTCACTATCAATGAAATGAAATCGACAGCCGAGTATCATCACGAAGAAAGAATTGGAATCGACAAAAAACTTCAACGCTCTCACTTCATATTCCCTCTCACTCGATATTTTCATTCACTTTCCAATTTCCATTTCAGTATTTATTTTGAACGTATTACACTCGTATCGCTTGTATCGCTTGTGCATTTATGTCACTGTCAAAATAATCATATTACGAGTATCTACAAAATAACGTGTATAAATATACGTCGCAGAAATACAAACGAATATGTGTATTTACGATCACAAGTCGCAAAATGGATATAAAATGTTTTATATTTTATGCGAAAGTTATTAATTATATTTAAAATTTATTCGAAATTTATAAATAAATTTGTGAAATAAATAATTACATTTTACGCGAAATGGAATATCTTGCTTTCGGTTTTTACAGAAATTTATAATTTACCTTACTTGCTATGTTGCTCTTCTGGCTTTAATAAAAGATAAAAATACAATGAACGTAACTTGAAACTGAAATTTTCATTGACAAATGTACGAATTATTACGGCAACTTTGAAGTCACAATCTTGCTATCAATCTACACGAAAAATATTAAATTCGTTTTATTAACCGTATTATTAATCTATCGAGTTAACTGCAAAATTAAATAATAATATTAATACTCGATGAACACCGCTATTCACAATTTCATCAACGTCAGTTCATTGTTTCGTTAGAAACGTTCGAACATCTCTTAGTACTCTTTGATTGCGATATGTTGTCGTAGCGAAAAGTTTCATTAATGTAAAAATGTTGATCGTAAATGTTCGCTGTTGGCTTAAAGTTGGCTTCATTGAACCATAGAATTTGCATTTATATTGAAGTTTCAAAAACAAGATCTATCATTGTTCCCTGCTCCAAATGCACGTATTTTAATTTCTCAAAGTAAAAAAGGTAAACGGGGACTCTGCGAGCTTTAGAATTCATACCGTGAAATAAATCTGGATTTAATTCGAACGAAGGGAAAAGCGATTTATGCGTACGTTTCGAGCAGGACAAAAATTTCTTTGCGCACGTACATGCTTCAGCTTTCAGCGAAACGAAATCGCGAGATGATCAGTGTCATCGTATCTCGTCCTTATTACTCGGGATCTTAGCGAAGTGAACATTCAAGATCTTCATAATCCCTCTTCGGGATAAGTAGGGTTCGCTACGTTGAGAGCCCCACTTTCGCCAAAATAGGAGGATAAGAAACTTGGAGCTAGATACAGAGCGAAGAACCATCATCGCGATACAGGAGCGGGGTGGCAATCGCTGATAACAACCTCAGCCAGGTTATACATCACACTCGAAATAGCCTGATTACTGGCCCCATCAATTGTTGTTTATCTTCTATTCCGCTTGGAAGATAAGTAACAGAGGGCTGAGCCAAGTTTAAAATTGAATACGTCGAGAGAGCGAAGAAATTGATTTTGACGCCCATCTGATAAAAAATGATCATTTTACTCTCGACACTTTTGCTCCGAAGAAGATACGAAAAGTTCTCTGTTTCGAGTAAATTTTAAATCACTTTGAATTTTAGAAATTACGACTGAACGAGGGTCGTAGTTTACTGAATTTACTGAATAATACCGAACGATGTTTACAGATTATGTTATATTTCGAAATCATCGAAGAAAAAAATATTGCAAGAATAGCGTAAGAATTAATGGACATTGTAAATTAATAATTGCCAATGTAGCGTAACGTAATGTCAGATTTTGAACGGTATTCCAAGTATATTCGTATAAAAATTTTCCGGAGCCCAAGTAGGTCCCGCTAAGTGACCGGAAGTTCACCCTCGGCGAGCTTGAAAGCTACCGGTAAGGTAGGATGTCAAAAGTTGTACCGAGTACAAGCAGGATAAAGCCAGCCTTTGAAAGCCTGCCTAGATATCTACCTTACCAACGGCGATAAGGCTTCTCCTTGCAAGATACCAAGAAACAAACCGGAAAACAGGAAATGGCTTTCCCTTCCAACGGTTGATAAATCACTTCCGTTTGATAAAAAAAAAAAAAAACTGACACTACTCCTGCTATCGTCAAACAACAGCAACTATTATCAGAAACGATATCGTACGTGATAAATGAAATAAACGAAAGACGTACGCGTGTGTACATACAATGATCGAGCATTATTTGCCGAGAGAAAAAAAGCACTTGGAAGGATTGCGCATTCTGACTGATCTAGGCCACAAGAACAGGCCAAAGTGATTCCACATCTACAAACAGAACAATGCATATAACGCTACAATAAGCAATGAGTGAAGCAGTACAATTTTTTAAAATTCTCGTCAATCGCCAAGCTTATTCGGCTATCTCAAATTGAAATATTCGCCTCGAGCCGAAGAAGATAGGAGATGAAATGAATTAAAATCTTTCTCCTTGATTCTCCAAATCCTTCTTTTCAGCCATCGAGCTGAAAAAGTATTTTCAACGTGAGACAATTGAAAAAGAAAGAAACCCAGCCACTTGAAAATAGATAATAAATCCCCCTTTGTCGCCACATCACTTCAAATGCCACTTTCTGAACGATGAACGATCGCATTGTCGGCAGAGGCTCGCCCGATGAATGAATGAAAAGCTGCATAATAACAAACAATAAGTTTCGCCGTATCATCTTTGGAAAAGGCAGACCAGTTAATTAGCCATTTCTGTCACACAACGATCGATATCCTTCCGCGCTTTTTATACCGGGAGAGGGATTTTTTCTGGGTCGCGTGCTTCTTTGTGCCACGTGGAAACGCTGTTTGTGTCGTTTAAGAACGCGCGCATTCATCGAAGAGCAATCGACTAAATATAAGCACCCATTACGGCTGAATCGCGGCTTATCAAGTGCCGCGAAGGTAACCATGTTGTGGCAACAAAATGCGGAAGGCGTCGCGCAAATAGATGTCACGCGAATTCTTCGAGCGCATTTGCGTCGTGGAACTGTCGTGCACTTGGACTTGGCATTTAACATAACCACTCGTACTTTCAGGTTGCACGTTTACCTTTCCTCGAGCGTCAAGTTTGCGACTGCATTCACCGCCGGAAGGCATTCCAAAATATACGCAATCATATTTTACGCGAGATCTTTCCCCATTGTATTTAATACGGAAATTTTTTATTATTTATCTCATCGTAATTATTTATCTCACATCTCAAGCTGAACCGTTATTACAAAAATCGTGTGTCACTGTTTAGCGAAAATTGCAAGATCATTTCATCCTGTGACTTCTGGCGGTATTGTTCGCGTTTCACCGTTACTCTTTTGTGCGAAATCGATAAACGGAGCAGTAATTGCTACGTTTCAAATGAATGAAAATTGTTATTCGAACATCGAGTATCACGAAAAATGAATTTGAATGCTTTTATAACAGTTATAATTGTTCGAATTATCCTCTGTGAATTCTATAAAATATATGTCTCGTACCTTTTTTACGCGCATTCTGTTTTCTCTTAAATTTGATGAATGATAGTTGTATGACAGTTGTATCTCGTTGTCATCAATATCAACAAAGTTTTAAAAAATTCTACGTAACACGAGATTTCTACAACTGTTTGAACATTTTGAACCACCGTATGCACAAAAGTCTACCATTATTTTTTTCTTTTTTTTTAATCGTTTGTACTTATTAATTTTTAAACGGGAGTGTTTCGCGAATTTCCTGGTTTTTCCGTTAAAATTTAACTTAAACGTCGCTTTGAAAGGGAACGAAAGGTAGTATTTCGTTTAACGTTTGCCGTCGTTTACATATCGCAGTGAAATGAAACAAGAGAGCGCCTGTTGCGTAACTAGATTCGTTTATCGATTCCCATGTAGTTAGATGCGAACGACATTATATGCTGCCGCTGTTTGACATTGACAGTAACTCGACTTTGACAGGAACTACCGCGAACTCGTTTCCGCAATCTGGGATCTCGTTGAACCGTGAAAGCCGGCTTACTGTATAATTCGGTGCCTCCCACGTATCTAGTTTGCTCATTTAGGGGACCAAAATTGGTAACAAGTAGAACTATTAATGCAATCATCGAACAGTATCGCAGAGTCTGTTTAAAATACGTTAATTGCAAAGTGCTGCTAATTGGAGCGTTATTACAATAATAACCAACAGCTGATACCTAATTATTCAAACCGATTGCGACAACTTTTTACGTTATTACTGTATTGGTTGGAAGCTGATACAGCAAACTTTATTAAGCACTGTCGCGCATTAAATATATCAGAAAGAGAGAAATATCTGTTTAATTTTAGAACCGATAACTGAATGAATTATACATTCAGATGAACACTGCAAATAGACACGCAGATTTTTACGCATGTATAGAAAATTTTAACATGCAAATATTTAATACTGCAAATTTTACATCTTCCATTGGAGTATATAGTTGTTGCAATTAGATATTTAGATATTTATTATATACTTCTATATTTTGTTTTAACATTAAATGTAATATTTAATTAATTTTAAATAATTCTTGTTTCACATTTTAATATTTATTTTGATTTTCTTCATTTATTAAATATTCGTAACATCTGCGCGAGTTTTACTCCTTTGACTGGAAGCGCAAAGTTTGACAAAAAATGTAATTCCGCAGCTTGAAAGTAAAAACTTTCTCGTTACCAGTATCAGAACTAAATCGTAACGGAGATATTCCTTTTAGATTGGAATTTAAAAAGCCGCGCTTTGGAACGGCGGTCTCAAAGTAAAGTAAAGTAAAGTAAAGGAAATCGGTTTACACAGCTTCCACGTCGTTACAGCAAAAATCGAACAACGCAAACGAAGGTTGCAACCGCAAATATAAAAGCATCGTAATGAAGCCAACATTTCGCGCGTTGATAATGCAAATCCAGATAATGGGGTACACGAAGATGTAATCTCGCTGCCAGTATGTAATAAAACGCGCAAGATAATAAAAAGTTATGAACTGAAGGCTCAAATGGCACAACTTGCACCGCACGTTACGAGATCTATTTGGTTGTCTCAGCGCGATCTATTAAATTTGATCAAACTTAATAAAGTATTGCATACGATCTCCGGATTTTGTTACTAATTTTGTCATATAAATATTTATCTATGAATTTAATTGATCACATTGGCTTCATAATACAGACAAGTAAAGTTATCTTGCTGTGTGAAATTTGTTCAATGAACAACATGTGTCAAGCTATTAAAAATGCAAGAATACAACATAATGGCGAGATAATCGATCACGTGGGAAAAAGCTCAAATTTACTGACGATGGAGCTGTCGCGATGAATTAAACATGAAATTTTGAATTTTAATTCAATGTTAATGTTAAATTTTTAATTTCCAAGCTCGATAGACGGTAAGCGTGGCAGCGTGATTAATGAGAATTAATTAAGCTTTAACGAAAACAGGTATTAAAAGTCGACCTCCAATTAAAATTTAACCACCCACTGGTTATGAAATAAATAACTCAATTTCCCGTCTTAAATTTCACGCGACTTTCCACGCGTCTCGCATTATTATAATCGAGATTTATCGACATTCGTTCAGGCGGTTATTGGAATTATCCAATCCACATAATTTCAATAAATCGTCGCCGTATACGTTAAAATTCAATTACTCACTCGATGGAGAAGACGAATTCCTTGAATTGTCACTTACCTGAAACAAACAATTAAACGCAATTAATAATATTTAACCATACTAACCGTTTCATTGCAAGTAATAACCAACAAATAAACAGCAAATGCAATTTAACCGCGCGTCATTGTAAATTAAACGTAGAGAAACTTTGTAACAAAACAAGTGTAGAAATTACGTTTATGTAAATTCTTTTCGAAAACTGCGCACGTCTTGAACGTCTCAAACTTCGCTTCAGGGTATCAAGGAAAATTTCATTTCAAGTTTCAAGGAAATAACAATACGATAAATAAACAAAACGAGAGGATAACGCGGAAAGGAGAAATGAGAAACATTTTCGCTTAACGCTCGTCGTAAGAAAAGAATTAACCTAGAAAAATCTCCGAGGATAAAAATCGTTATCGGTAATCTTCGGCTGACTGCAAAGTCGTCATATCGTAGAATCGTAACTAGGTTGCATTCAGAAGAACGAAACAAATATCGACTTTAAGCGAAAAACAGACAGCACGCAGAATATTGTGAGGATTCTGGGTCAATTCCGCAAAAACACTACATCGATCTTTCAAAGTACTGGGAATGTACGCACGTTTATTCTGTTATAATGTGTGAGGAATTATATTGGACAAACAGAGATCATGTATAATCATAGAGTGTATAGTATTGAACAACGTGTACAAATAGAATTAAATTAATTAATATTCATAATATAATTAGAAAGTACAAATGCTTTAGATTTGGGCCAACGTTTTATGAAAATGTAATATACATAAATAACCAAAAGATAGAATTAAATATTTATGATGTAATTAGAAAATACAATATTAGTAATTGTCGTGTAGTACTTCAACTCGTACATAACTTCTATAAAAGAAAGTAGAAAGACAATGGCATCCAATGTCTGACCAATGTCTGACCAATGCACGATCCGTTCTACTGCAGCCGTAGATATCAATTCACGTTCGCTTCCACACGCTCGCCTGCGAGTTCTGTTAATTTACATACCTACGCATACCATCTACGCATTTTGTTCAATCCTCGAATAATGTCACTGGATCGTCGTTTGTGTCAAATATTGGAAATTCAAGATAAATGATTTTCACATTGCGCTTGGTGCATCTCTCCGTGACAGAGATCGGCAACAAAATTCAATTAAATCGAAAGATTCTGATTCCAAATTACTTATTGTTGCTGCCAATGGCTCGAGAGTTAAAAGTTCCAAATCTGAGATTATGAATCCACGTCTAAAAATCATCCGTCGAGTCTCGAAACATTTGTTTCGAGATCGTCGTTCGACGATCCCTAAACCACACATTCGCGAATTCATTAGAACGATTTTACTGCTGTCATTTTTCTGCTGGCGTTGGTTCAGAAGGAGCAATGTCAACACGGCTCTCACAGATGCTTTCGCGCGGGAGCGAAATAACGCCGGGAATAATGAGACTGCAGTCGTTAATCGTAATAGCGCCGCATTGAAGTCCGTTGAATGAGGTATAAAAGAAAGGAGAAAAAAAAAGAGTGGAGCTTCCGTAGAATCTAGATGGACGATTAAGGTGAAAAAACCACCAGCATAGAATGCGGCCGTCATTTTTTCAGGCTGCGACAGTGATTATCACTGCTGACCTTGTACTCGACCAAGGTAAGAGGTTATCATGCAAGAATAACAAGCTCCATCTCGTTGGATCGTGGGCAATACGTTAATTTACGTTTCGAAGCCTGGAATAAGTTGAAGTACTTATTCCACTTCTGCGATAAAATTACGATACCACGTCGAGAGTGGTGTACGGCCGATAAGAGCTTTTAGAGATCTGTAAAGATATTTAAAGACCCAGGATGCTGCTGGAAGGACTGAAGGAGTGAGAGAGAGAAGGAGAAGAAAGGCGATTGCGTTTCGTCTCGGAGTCACTGCCTAGACTCATCAGTGGGGCTTGATGGCAGCGACTCCTTACCCCAGACGCTTGTTGTTATAACTACCCCCGCTAGGCTGGGCCCGGATCACCTTCCTAGCGGGGTTCCGCATGCTGCTTGCTTAACATCGGAGATCGGTAGGACCTCGACGCTAAGCGCGCAGCCACTTGCGGCTTGTGCAAGTCGAGTGTTCGAAACTCGTAGTCGAGAAATCGTAGGGCCGCTACAAGCTAATGATTTTATAAATTTGCGACTTTTTAAGAAGTGTTCAAAAATTTAGTACTGTCGACTGAGCACCTATGCAAATTCATATTTTTAGTGTGTATGATTAGAAAGATTAAATAGAATTAGAATTTATTTGTGTGTGTTCTTGAGATTCCTAGAAATCTCTAATAATAAAAATTTGAAACCTAATAATAAAATCTCTCTAATAATAAAATCACTGAAACTGCCAACGACTAAAATATATTTTTTAACATTTGTAGCAAAGAAATTAAGGTGCAGAGTATGAAAAAAATTAACAATGCAACAAAGAACACCAGCTTCTGTTAATATGTTATCATTAAAAATCTCTCAAGTGTCTAAAAATATATTGTTACAAACATGTTTAGCATCACAACGAATATTTCACTTTTTAAGCATTGTTGCACCTCAAATTGAAATTTTTCTGATATATGTAAACGTTCAAAGTCTGCTGATTGCGGTAACTTGTTTCCTAACGCCTTAGAGCATAAATTCTACGAGTTCTAGAACATCTAAGTCCTTAAGTTCCAAGATTCTGAATTGGTATTCAGATTTATAGAACGAAGAAGCTCAATTTATATACCAAAAATCTATTAGATCCACTGTGTGTTTCAAGCTGGTAAGTCGATTTTCCATGAACAGATGTGTGGCACAGATCCAAATCTAGCAATTTACGAAAGTGTTTGAACATTTATAATACAACGGAGAGACGTGTGTATTATGTACATACGTATCTAAAATTTATAATTTAATTCGTACAAATACATTAACGAAACATTTCTGCAGGAGCTGAAACACTTTTACGAACAACTGTGTCATTTTTCAAAACTTTTTCAAATTTTATCAAGGTGTATAATCAAAGTGTATATCCTACTTATTCGTGGATTCATTTGGCCCTTTAGTATTAGAATTTTAATTGTTTAGATAGTTTTAATTTTATTTTAATAATTTAGAACTTTAATTGTTAAATTGTTCAAGTGGAGAAAACGTGTCAACTCATCACTTGAAATGCTAATCCATATTGCATTTAGGCTGCTAACTTAAATTACTGAAATCGATCTGAAATATTAACTCGTTCTCATTAGTCCTTAATTCCACGATTACAGTTTTTAATCAAGTTACGTTCCAATTAGCAGATTAAAGAAATTAGTAGATCATCTCGGGAACTCGGACGAGAAATCTTACAAATACACTGAAAGACCATAATTAAAAGATGATTTGTATAATGTTTATTGACCAAATATTTCTTCCAGGCAGTTCCTGCGTATCAAAATGTATTTGCTGATATTTAGTACTTTTTATCGTTCTCACAAATTTCTGTGCATTCACAAGTTGCTTAAAGATGTAAAATAAAGACACAAAGCTGTAACGTAAAAACTGCACGACTCGTATCCCAGTACGATTCGTCTCACTGAAAGGCCCAGAAGCAACTGTTCTGACTAGAAAGTAAAGACGACTTCTTTGCCATAAAATTTTATCGATACGCAAACATTTGAATCGATACGAAACAAATTACAGGAGCAATCGCTCAGTACCAGACAACGCCACTCCTACTCGAGGTCTACTCCACGCCCCCTCGCGAATCACGTGACCCAAATCAACCAATCGCTAATTTTCGCTGCACCTGAAGAGGTTCGATTTTCGAAAATCACTTTCGGTAATAAAATATTCAAATGGGCATAGCATTCTTTCGTGAAAGTACAAATTTGCAGAAATAAAAATTCGCAACTAGTAAACATGTATGTACATATGTGAAAGTGTCCTGATATTTCTGACTGAAAGTACAATTATCAAACCGTACAATACGGTTCGCTACGACGCAGTATACTTTAACGACGTCCATTAAAATGGTAGTTTTAAATACGTTGGCCATTATACGTTGGCAGGAACGCATTAAAGGACACAATGGCAAATTGGGACACTCGCAGCTTTGCATTTGTCCCGAACGTCAGGCTGAATCCTCCTGTTGAATCCGCTCCCTGTGCAGGTAATCCAAACGAGGCAGGGTCGCAGTGTCAAAGTAAACATGACCTTTACACGTGAATGGCTTCAGATTCTAGAAGAAATGGTCCGGCAGGCACGGATGTTCAAACTTGCTCGAATTAATTTCAACTTGGCAGGTGCTTGTGACTTAACAAGTGTGACACACTCGTTGAGTCTCGCGTCAAACATACGTCAGCGTGAAACAAGGGACGAATTTAAAAATCTTCGCGTTACTGTGGTACTGCAAATCCTATTCTCATTTCAGGAAACGAAAGAAACTTTGTTCATTGAATATTTCAAAATTCTCATAGTTCGAAGAAATGTCTGAGATATTATTCTTCAACGTTGAACAAATGCAAGCGAGCCTCGAAGTATCTATTTCTGCGACAATTTCTTTCGTAAATCATAATAATTCGTGTTCCTCTGTTGCATTGTATAAATCCAACATCAGGTTCACCTTTCGTTGATAAATTCAAACGATTTCGTGACAAAATGCATTTTGTGGTACACGTAGAGAAAATTGTCACGAGCATACAGCTCGCGGCACGTTGCATAATTATTTTGATGCATCACCGATGTATCGTTATATTTCTAACTTACTGCATTGACCTTTGCCAGTGTGACGTTTAATTGCACAATCCACGAACGCGGACTCGCAAAATTACTAAGCCGCAATTAATCGCGAATCATGAGATACACCAATGACTAAAGATGGGTTTGTGTAGTAACGACCAACACATTTCCTTCGTAAAACAGATTTCCTTTGCAAACCACGAAAATCTTTTACAGAGAATACAAAGACAATAGCTTTCAAATATACATCGCGTAACGCCTAGACCTAGAAGAACGGATGTTTGACTAAAAATTACACGGGAGTACGCAGAGTCTCGTGTTCTAACGTTCTTTCCCTGGATATTTTTCATCGACACTTCACTGCATCTTCCAGCAGCAAGAGAAATCGCGTTCAAGCGTATTTATAGCGGAGTTTATAATTATAACATTCCCTCGACTCGCTAGTGAATTATAATTAGCACGTGATTAAATTATAATTCATCGTCCGACTTTCGATCAATATCGCGCGAATACGATAGAATGCAATCTTCTGTACAGACGCGGAACGCTTGGCGCGCGATCCGAGAAGTACTTCGTAGAAAAGAAGAAAGAAAGAGGAAAGAGAGATAATTAGTAAATTAGTAAATTAATTTATATTTCGATTGGACGAATTTTTTTACACAATAACTCAATCTGTTATTTTCGTTCTTTAAAATTTTATATTAACAGAAATAGAAGAGGAAGTATCTGAATTTTCTATAATCTCCCCTCTAATTTCAAGGGGAGATTTTCCCTTGGAACCATTTTCTTGTAATAAGTAAGCAAAGTTTTATCAATATTGGCGTGTGCCAATGTATTTTTCTTGACAATAATTTCCGAAAACATAACCTCTAATCGATATTTTTCTACAAATACTCTCGAAAGTGATTTTAATAGACGAATCCTAGCATTGATGTGTCGACTCATTTGCTTCAACTTAGATTCCTAAAATCTGTGCCATAATCAAAAATAGACCGTAGAGCAAATAAATCTGTACGCCAAAATAATTGTATTTGTAATTATAAGGAGCTTTTCAGTCATTGTATATCAAACTATTGGACTGAGAAAGTAATTGCCTTTTTTTTCTTACGGATGGACATATAAGTATATCTTAAAATAACCAACTTCAATTTAAACCGCAAATTCATCGCATAATGAATTGAGAGTTGATTGTTCAAGCTTGTTCCAGAAAAGGAAAACGCACGATCTCGTTAACAATTGTTTGTTTGGCGTCGATTTCAAAATGGAAAGGAATATTTTGGTATTTTATTATACTACTCTTCCGAAAAGAAAACGCTGTGCAAACTTGTAAAAAATTATCTGATGTGTATGGTGAAGAAATCAATATGGCGCGAACACGATAAAAGATCGAAGGAGAAGACAGGCTGCAATCATGGACGTGGAACGCTTGGCGCGCGATTCGAAAAGTACGTACTTCGCGAAAGAAAAAAAAAGAAGAGAAAGAGAAAAGAGAGACGTATCGCTTTGGCAGCGATCGTTATCGACGTTACGACAGTTTGGCTGGTACAAAGAGCGCGAGACAAAATGGACAACCAAGCCAAAAGGCTTGGGCAAAAAGGCAGAGCCGTTAATGTTTCACTCTGCGGGAATATGACAAAGCGCACTTTCCAAATAGACTCGCTCTTCGTGACGCACGGCCATTCCAGATGTAAAAGTTCCAAAAGCGTGGGAGTATGCAACGTGCATGCAAATACGTGCAGAAACGCGGAAAGGATCGGTGAGCTGATCTTCGAGTAGATTTTTGTCAAAAACCCTTTTCAAGAGTGAAAGTAGTTGGGCGGGGACTGAGAGATAGATTGGCCTCCGGATAGAAAGGTAAAGTTACGACTGTCAGACGCGACAAAATTTAAGACACGACGATAGAATTCTTCAAGTTTTTCTGGGAGAAATCGAACCTGTGAAATTTTCTTCCCCGTGATTCTAGATTATTTTTAATTTATAACGTAATTGTATAATTATATAACATGATATATAATATAACATGATAGAATAATTTTACGCTTGGCAAAAATTTAGAAACACTGGAACTGAATAACATTTGAATTGAAAGTGTCCAATTAATATACAAATTACAAAATCTTGGCATCGTTCAATGTCGATTTAGGTTGAATTGTTTTTGTTCCATAAAATTCGACGTTTTGTAACTTGATATCATTTCATTCCAGAAAGAGTAAAAGTTTCTTCCGAAACAGATATTACCTTTTATAATGAGCAGTATACTTGGTCTATACTCCAAACTTCCCTCCTGAATCTAACATTTTTCCCTTACGTACGATAAACTTCTAAATAAATGTCGTGTAACTTTAGAGTGCGCACTACACACTTTATACATTGCTCACGAGCGCTTAAGAACTTTCACAACGTTCCACGAAAATAAATGTACGTACCTTCACTCGTGATACAAGTTTAACTATGCTACATGAAGAAAAGTGGAAAACAGCACGATACACACTATCCTTTGAATTACCTTAAAAACGATGATGATATAACGTGTTGCTCAAGAATTTGGAAAAAAAGAAAATATTCTTTCGTGCAAGAAAATATTTTTTTACAGCGTTCAATTTTTAATTGTACGAGACATTTCAGTAATCGTGATACAATCAGCGCGAAGAAAATCAAGAGAAGATACGTACAGAGATATATTCAGAGATTACGTACAGAGGCAAAAGAAAAAACTGCACGACTTGTACCCCAGTACGATTCGTCTCACTGAAAGGCCCAGAAGCAACTGTTCCGACTGAGAAATGAAGACGACTGTTTTGCCATAAAATTTTATCGATACGCAAACGATTTGAATCGATAGAAAACAAATTACAGGCGCGATCGCTCAGTACCAGACAACGCCACTCCTACTCGAGGTCTACGCCACGCCCCCTCGCGAATCACGTGACCCAAATCAACCAATCGCTAATTTTCGTTGCATTAGCGTTGCACCCAAAAAGACCCGATTTTCTGGGTTACCCCCGTTAAAATCACTTTCAGTGATAAAATGCAGGATAAAATTTTTCCGTCTAGAAGTTCGTGTCTGCTTCGTAAATCTTCCATTTTCTCAGATACGTAAAGCTTCGTGTGGAAAGTGTATTTCTTCGCGTCTACGTAATTATAATATTCTCGTTTTTCAAAGAAAAATGCGGTCCGGAATAATCCCAAAGTGTACGTTTAAAAAAATGTCGTCCACGTGCCTGAATAATGACGATAAAAATGGAAATTCACGGTAATGTACGGCGAGAGGTCTCAGGCGACTTTCATCTACGATAAATTTCGCTTAGAAACTCCGATGTTAAGTCGGTGTGGTATTACGTCAAATCGCGGGCCTTTTTATAGCGTGCTTGGTGAAACCTTCGAAATCTCTAATTACGATTTCTCGATATTACCAGACCCGGGTCGCTATTGGTTTTCGATGCGTTGACAGTAGAACACGCTTGGCTTATCTCCACAACGTCCGCTAATAATTAAAGACCGAAGCTTAGCAAACGTATACGATGAGATATCGACCGGCTTATTTTCGTTCGTACGATGTTAAGAAAAAAAAAAAAAAATGCCGAAAGATGTCGATAAACAGAAAGTCTTTTGTTCTTTATTTTTCAAAAAATGACAAGGACGATCCTGCCGCGAAACTCATTCTGCTACGAGGAAATGTTTCGAGCCTAAGTTTAACGGTATCGCTGACGAAACGTTTGAAAAAAATATTGCGACTAGCTAGATAGAATTAAAAACGTTAGAAATTTATTGATAAAGATGTTAAACCTTATGTATGTATAAAAATTAGAAAGCAAGACTCTCGGTTGACTGTAGAAGAGAAAGAAATTTAATAACGTGGTGACATTTGTTATTTTAATTATTTAATGCTAAAAAACAATGTAATTTCGTCGTCAATTACATGAAAACACATTCATTCCCATTAGTGTTGCGTGTTAACAACCAAGTTTTAGGTAGTAAGGTAGGTGTATAAAATTTGACAGATAATTAAAATGATGCATACGTCATTAAACGCGTTTCACATTGCAACGCAGTATGCAAATACCGGAAGCAAAATAAACGATATTGTATATTGTATACAAAAAGTAAAAAATATATCTTGCTTTTCATTTAAAAAAAAAAAATATAACTTTTTGAATATCAATTCTCTGTTTGATCCGGAATATTGTTTTTTCTTATTAAACTGAATTTGTTCAGAACCAACGCGAATACACGAGAACCAGTATACGAGTTTGTGCAACGGAAAAGATAATAAACGGAGAGATCAGTAATTTTTTGGTGCCTGGTGATAAATAAGTTTGTCAGTTTTGCCTCAGTTTTGGAGAATGTCAGCGAAAAATACGCACGCCGGATGCGGCATGAAAGAACAAAAGAAAACAGAGACATTGCAATGGATCGCACATGCTTGCTTCGTCCGTGCGGTTATCAACACGCGCGCGAGATAAAGAAATGCGACGTCGTGCACAGTTACAACAACCCAAAATTCAGGGAAATTAGATGAGACGCGTGTTACAACTCTACGCTAATGAAACGAGATTTTGTCGCTATGTTTTTCATTACGTTTCATTTTTATCCTATTTCACTCTCTGGTTATCCACCCACACTACAATTTTCTTCCACGTCACCATACCGTTGTTTCGTGCCGTAGTTTTCGTTCGCGTGAAATTGTCAAATAAATGGTTTATCGGGAGAAATGAAAAATTGCCAAAACGACACGAAAGCAATGTAATTTAATTTCCCATTCGTACGTATATCCCGTGGGGAAATAATCCAAACAATATGTATACTTCTGCAATAATATGTACAGTGTAATAATATTCAATAATATTTAATAATAAGTGCACTTTGCGTTTCAGGAATTTGTTCAAGTTTTTTTTCATCTACTTCGGTATTGTGCTGGTTTTATTGCACAATGAAACATCGGAGCACCGATTGATTATCGATACGTCGCGAATGAAAATTTTGGAGATGGTTCTTTGTGGAAAAAATAAGAGTTACACGTTTGATATTAATATCTGTAGATTAGAATAGTTCTTTTGCATTAAAATAAAGCGTTTAAATTTATATTTCTACGAATAGAATAGAATCCAGTCAAGTTAAGATTTATTGCCTTTGTTTGTCGAGTTATATTTTAGTTTTTGGAATAACATGTCACGCGTCATATGTACAACTTTCCACGTACGCATGGAAAAGTTTGTGATCTAGTCAATTGATTCAAAGAACCAAACGTCAACTGTATGTGTACTCATCTCTCATATAAATATCACTTTAATTTCCTTTTCTTGCTTCGCCACGTTCTCGCCACCTAGATATAATGTCGTTGATTATAACTATATTGATACAACTAGGCAATTTATCTAGATACGTTGAAAGTGGGTTAAACAAGAATAGCTTATTTTACTAGAGAACAGTGAGCACAAAAGATCATTATTCATTTACTTTTGTCTTATATTTTTCTTATTTCCATTCGCGTCGATATTGATATTTTAATATTAATGAATGATATTAATATTAACATAGTTACGTACAGAGAACATTACTAATTTGTAATAGCCTAGTTTATTCAAAAGAAACTACCAAATATTTATATCAAGAAACTATATTATAAAAGATGTAGAAATACAGGCGGATATACGAAAAAAGAAACTATGGAAAATAAAAGGTTCGTCTCTTTTTTCTAGGTTTTCGAAACGATTTCAAAAATTTGAAATAATAGAAAAAAGTATCAGATATCGAATTCCGAATTTTTTGTTCTGTAGCATACGATACTCTCAGCTATTCGTAGTTTGCCTTTCACACAGTGAAAAAACCGTACGTTTTTATCAAGTTACTCGATTCTCTTTGCACATTCTCTTTGGAATTTTAAATGCGCGAGTTTCCTTACGCCATAAATCACGGGATACGTGAGACTGAGATCAGAAGAATTGTGTTTTTGCCGCTTGCAACGTGCATAACTTTCTAACCACTGTCAAAATTGAGATTTGCTATACAGAAAAATTTTGAGCTCAACACTGGACACGTGTACGTACTAAATATAGGAGAAATCTTAGAAGGCAGAGGAGAAATCTTATATTGGACAAATCTTTTTTATATAATAACTCAATCTATAATAATTATACAATATTTTTTATTTTCGTTCTTTGAAATTTCATAATAATAGAAATACGAAGAAGAAGTCTGAATCTTCTATAACCTCCCCTTTAATTTCAAGGATGTATTTCAATCAAACTTTTCCCTTGGAACCATTTTCTTGTAATAAGTAAGTAAAGTTTTATGTAAAACTGTAGAATACAATGTGTTTGTACATCAGTTACAAACGCCTGTCCCAATGTATTTTTCTTGACAATAATTTCTCAAAACATAATTTTAAAACCTCTCATCCATATCTTTCTACAAACACCTTCAAAAGTAATTTTAATAGACGAATCCTTGCATTGATGTGTCAACTCATTTGCTTCACGTGGTTGAACTACTTAGATTCCTAAAATCTCCACCGTAAACCAAATAAACTTGTACGCCAAAATAATTATATTTATATTACAAGGAATTTTTCAGTCATTGTATATCAAACTATCTCTTGGACGTATGTTTGTCTTAAAATACATACATACTAATAACTTCAATCGCAAATTCATTGTGTAATCTGATTGTTCAAGCTTCTAGAAAAAGAAAATGCACGATCTCCAAAATGGAAAGGAATATTTTCGTATTTTATTGTAAAAAAACTGTAAAACTTGTAAAAAATTATCTAACATGTATGGTGAAGAAATCATTCTTCAAACTATGGCAGTGTCAGAATTGATTTACTGAATTTCACTGACGAGGATAAATCAAATCGTTCTTGGAACTTTTCTTTGTCGAAAAAGTAAGAATTTCCTCGAACGCTTCAATCATGAAGTTTCTTGAAAACTCGCGGAAAGTAATCGAACAGAATACCATGTACTTTCATTCACACACGGAAACGCAGTCACTTTTAGACCAACCTAACAGACACACCAAAAATCTCTTGCAAACATTCTCAAAACCAATTCCAACAAACCAGTCCTATAGTCATTCAACTTCTCAACTTACATACTCCATGCTTCAATCACCGACGACCTACCTCTCATTGAGTTTGAAAGAGTATCTCAACAAAACGACCCACTATGATACACTAAACATCTCTTGCAAACATTCTCAAAACCAATTCCAACAGATCAGTCATACAGCCATTCAACTTCTCAACTTACATACTCTATGGTTCAACCACCAACGACCTACCTCTCATTGAGTTTGAAAGAGTATCTCAACAAAACGACCACGTATGATATACCAAACATCTCTTGCAAGCGTTCTCAAAACCAATTCACAAACCAACAGACCTACTCGTTCAATTTCTCGCATCCTCCGTGGTTCAACCGTCAACGACCTACCTCTCATCGAGTTTGAACGAGGATCTCGACAAGTCGCCCCATGCGCTCATGCTTCTGCTGCGTCTCCTGTAGGAGGATTGGGGCGCGAGCAACCTCGAGCTGCTCCGTCTCCTGGTGGAGGCCAAATTCTCCGGCTGGAAGTAGACCCTCGGCGAGCTCATCTTCTGTTGTGCATTCGGCGGCGTGGAGATCGGCGTGACGGCTGCCGAGGTATGAAGTTCCGGCAGTGCCTCGTAGTCCCATGTCCTGGCGCCCATCTCGAGCAGGGGGACCGACGAGGCAGCGTTTTGGCCTCGAAGAGGATCCCGAGGCTTACGCTGGCGAAACAGGGCGAACAGTTGACGGAACGCCGACTCGTTCGCCCGATGTTCCCTCTTTCCCGGTGGGAGCTTCACTTTGTTGCGCGTGATCGTTCAACCGGCGAACGAATCGATCTACGGTGTCCCTCCGATATCGTCATCTCCTCTGCGTCACTATCACATCGCGGATTACGTGACGCGGTGCGTCCAAACGTCGTGTTTCAACAGATCGCGGATCACTTCCGAGCGGTCGAATTGATCGCACAACTTGAAATATTTTCCCACCATGATTGCTATGACAGATCGATCCGATCGCAGCGTACAGTTGGAACAAGATTCGATTATTTCTGTTATCTACCCTTCCTCGCTTTTCGCTTCTCCCCGTTCGTCGAGGTGATTAAGGTTTGATCTTTTAATTTTGTTCTACCTTTCGCTTTCTTTTTTTTTTTTTTTGTTTTTTATCTTAGGATATACTTTTTGTAACGTTTGTTTGATTCTTTACTTTCGTTCCTCAGAACGATTCGTTAAATAGGATTTGATTCTTTAAATTTTACTTTTAGTTTCCTTTTGATTTCTTCGCTTGCTGAGAGTGATTTCTTCTGGTGAATGAGACATGTAAGCAGAGAACGATCTTCGAGCGACGACAAATTAATTTAATCGCTTCGAGAGCAATTTCTACTCGCTTCTAAATGTCAATGTAATTTCTAATCGATATGCTCGACGCATCGAACTCCACGATTACCTCCTTTGAGCGTATATATATATATATATGTGTGTGTATTCTCGGTAAACTTCCTTCGTAAGTAGTTGACGAGAATTGAAATTATCCCTCGAAAAAGAAAAACACGGACAAACAAATTGTCCTCGTCTCAACTACGATTCAACTTCTACGTAGTTATTTACTAATTACTTAATTAAGAATAAAACGTCGGCGACTAAGCGTGCGAAATCAACAGCTATCCAATCTTGAAGCTTGTTCTCGCGACGGATTGCGGATTCCTCGTTTAAAATTTTCGAAATTTCTCAAGTGAACTAGTGTCCCCGGTTAACAAGTGCAACTTCGGTTCTTATTGCGATCGAAATCGTTACATCGTTTCGATATATAACTGTGTATATACTTGCGATATATACTTATATATATATATATATATATATATATATATATATATATATATATGTATGTATGTATGTATGTATGTATCAATTGTAAGGAAAATTCTTTCAAAATTACGCGTCTCGCGCAAAATTGGTGGAACAATGGAAAACAGTGGAACAACTATTAATCTAGCAAACGTGAGCAGCTTCAACAATAATCTCAAAAGTGAACCTCTATGAACGTACAACTCGTCTATCGTCTACGTTTAACAATAATCCTCAAAACGGCGTTATCGATCTTCCGACCGACGTGAAATAACAATCAGCCTCGCGATCGGAGTCATCGTTTATCGTCGATAACGAACATCATCGTGCTTCGTTGAGGCTCGACGCACCGAAGGTATGCACTGCATTCGACAAACGCATCCTCGTTACCCTCGTTATCCCAGGTGCTGATTGCAGGAGGTTCAAACGATCGTTGTTTTCCGTCCGACGCATTATCGCAACACCGTTCGAGCCATCTGTGCGAACGCGTGTACCAGTGTTTCTGCCATTGTGACTGTTTGCGCTCGTATCGAGTCGGACGTATCATAAATGTGTAATTAAACGAATCGTTTCCAATGTCCCAGCGGGCGACTCAATTGATCGCCTGTGGTTTCAACCGGCCGATATTTCAGCCGATATTTCAGCCGACGACGACAGCAGCTCCTTGTCACGGCAGAATTCTAATTGATCTAAACTAACTGATGTCACGTGACGACATGAAAGGTCATGACCATTGCAATGGTTATTTCGTCAGCACTCGTTAAATATTCGTGAGATGCCGGTACGTCGCTGACGGCGCGAGTGCTTCGTTAGTAAACGAGTTTGCGACAAATTGCGAAGCGAACAATCGATTCTGCGTTTTTATTGCGGCCGCTTACTTTCTAGAAAGGACGTCGTTAAGGCTTGCCCTGGCGTGCTCTGTGCGTGTTTCGAGGTTATTCCCGATGTTACCTTCAGATTTCTTCCATGATGTATAAATCTTTCAGCGCGAACGTTGGCGCGAAACGTCAGATGCCTCGCCGATAAACAACTCGGTATCGTACACTTGAAATCAGCACACAATACGGTGTCCCTTTTCTACGTGAACGATTGTCGATTCGACGAGCGTGCACTGGAACGACAACGTGATTGTCCATTTCATCCTCGTCGGTTTCGGTGTTCATCGTTCCGTGAACGAGCCACGCATCGTTCGACTTGATCGATACGAGGTCCTAAGTGTAAGGAAAACGTCTACGAAACGTTCTCGCCAAAGCACCGTTTAACGAGGTAGTAAAACGTAACCGTCGACAAGCGTGTCGAATCGACGATCAAGTCGGTGGTGATCGTCGTCGTCGAACGTTAACAGTTGTCACAGCCTCGATTACCATTGATGACGAAACGGGGAATCAGCTGATCGGAATCAGCTCAATATCGCGGGCGATGCAACGAATCTCCCTCCCGAGGAATCCAGGGACGATCGTCGAAGATCGAAATATCGCGGTCGAACCAGCGATGAGACGTGTCGACATTGTACGTACTGCATCGGCCTTGACATAACACAACAGCTAGAACATCCCCATTGGATTCCCTCAAATTACATCAGACACCGACACACGCGACAGGGACGTTCCCTCTTTCTTCTGCAAACAACATCGAACTCGTCGCTCGGGAAGGCGTGCGAAACTTTGATTGTCCTTGAGCCGATGGCCAGAGCATTTAACAGTGATGACATGAAAAAATCACATGATCGTGGCGGTGCGATCGGCGAGGAACGAGACGCACGAGGATCTCTCGTTGAGTAAAAATGGCGGATGGGAGAAAACCAGGGCCGAACAAGACCTGGATCTGGTCTCGATAACGTGTCACTGTGTGGGCTCTGTCAGCTTGCGTCCTCCAGCTCACTGGTTTTTCACTGTCGAGGAGCCAACTCGCAGCTCACCACCCCGTACTGCGGTACATCGTAGCAGTTTTCTCTCGCGCTCACAACCACCCCTTCCTTACTCTCTCTCTCTCTCCTCTCCGATCACCAACACTCGGCCCCCCCACTCTTTCTCTCCTACCTCCCTGTCCAACCCCGTGAGCGATCCCTTCTCTCTCGTTCGCCCCGCTTCTCTGTCTCGCTTCGTCCACGCGGCTCGCTCGCCTCTTCCTGCTCGATGGCTTCCTCGCCATCTCGCTTCCGACAAAACGGCACACACGCACGTGGCGCCGCCGTTGTCAAGGCGACTGCGCTGCACGGGATGCTCCCAACGTACACCCTGCATCATCACCGTCATCTACTCGGAGCTGATCCTCCTTGTCGTCCGCTTGTCAATCAACTTGTCCTGATCACTTCGCGATGCCCGCGATGAACAATCTCGGTCGGGTTAAACGAGCCGGATCTACCCGTGGATCGATGTTCCTCGAGCAAGTTTGAGGAAGAGTTCATATCGTAAAGAGGTTGTGTATAATTTACGGTACAAAATCCCGGGTAAACACGAACCTGATCGGGATTCCTCTGATCCTCGAGGTGGATCAACTTTGCTCCCCGTGGTAATTCGACGTTGCTTTACCTTGCGTCGTGGTTCTTTGAAAATTTCCTTCAGAGTCTCCGTTAGCTTCCTAGGAAGGAAATCCTTCCTGCTCCTTCGCTTCTGAAAGATCTTCTGAAAAATCGATCTGGAGCAAAAGGTTTTCGTTCACTGATGCGACGTGTTGTCCAACGTGGCGTTGGATCAAATTTCGCGGTTGTACGACGGCGAAATTATTTCAGAACGACGGAGCAAGGGATGTGAATGGATAGCTGGAGTACAGCATCGATTCGCGTCGGGAAAAGCTAAACTTGCGTGTCGGGCTTGCGCTCTGGATGACGAACGTAGCGTGAAAAGCTCTTTCAATAGCCACGTGGTACTCGCGTCTCGATGATACTAGTTCTCTCGCGCGCGTGTCTCAAAATAAAGTTTGTCGGCAAAAGTATGTCGGCAAACTTGGTTTAATAACACGTGTGGATACTATACGCGACGCGAGGGAAATATAAGTTGTAAGAGATAAAATCACTGACATTACACCAGAAGTTTGGTATTACGCTGGAAGGTTAAGATGAATATTGCACTTTGAAACTTTTTGCACAGTGAGCTAGAAACGTTGTGCACCGTTTTTATATCATACAAGTCTATATTTATATCGTATAAGCGTTCTGGATATAATGTAGGTTCAGCCCTTTCACAATCAAACTGCAAAACGAATTTCTTTTTTGTCTAACTGTCTACACAGTTTTCTTGATGCTTTTCCAAAGGAAAGATAATACGATGAAATTAAGAGCAATTTCCCCCAATTTATCTAAATAAATTATAATTACTCACTTGTGGTGAAGTAAGAGTAGCAACGCATAAACAGTTTTCTGAATGTTGTTTTTGTATCCAAAGATTGCCAAGATCTTTATCCTACGAAACGTAGATTGGCAACGTCAAGTAGCGCACTCTGGACGACAGAGGAAGCGTTATAACGTTGGTTGGAAAATATAAAGGCTCGCGAGCTCAAAAGCTTTGTAAACTCCGTAAAACCAGTCGATAAGGTAGAAAGGTGACGTCTCTCTTCACAGACGCGTTCGATTCGACACGACGTGTACCTCGTTGACCTATAAACATCTTCTTCAAGAAACAACCGTCCACGAGAACAGAGAAAGAATGAGTAATTCCAGGAAATAAGAAACAAGTTGCCTCGAAGTAAGAGAAAGAAAGGAGCGTGTTCCTCTAGTAGGAAGTTTCACCGAGATGCTTCTTAAAGGAGATCAAACACACTTTCTACTTTATCAACGCGAGAGCCAACAATGAATTCAGATAATAATTTCAAAAATTCTTTCAAAAACTGAAGATGTCTTATTCTTACTCTTCGTAACAGTTGCAAATAATTAAATTAATCATAATTTAATTTCGAAAACTTATTATAGAATTCATTATACGAAGACCACGAGGTCTGTGGTTGTACATCTTTTTTTGTCAGAAAATTCATTGCACGAAAAGTTCATTGCGCGTTATCTAAGCTGTCTCCTTCTTTTTTTTAATTTGAATATTCACAAATATGCGAGGAATAATAATTAAGAATATTATAATTGTACTTCCTACAATTGTTTGGATTTATCGCTTATTTTTAGAAGATAATGCACGCTTTCACATATAATGGATCGTTATACTTTTCAACGAAGTCATGATGAAAAGAATCGACAAGTAAAACCTTGTTATACCTTTCTCACGATAATACGTTAAAATCCAAGAGTTTACAACAATGGCACTCGAGTCGGATTTGTTTGGTCAATTTATCGAACCTGTTTGCCCAAATGATTAGACTCCATTAATTCCGCTTATTTTCGAGTACACTTGTGCAATAACAAGGTATTGCATCCTTCGTGCTAGATAGAATGCTTCACAGAATTGAGCGTACGTAGAAATGAACAGATTTTGTACTTGCATAGATGAACAGAAAATGTAACACTGATACAGAATATCAGCAATTTAATGATTAAATATTAAATATTCTTATACAGCTCTGACTTTCATTTTAGCAGAAGAAAAAAAATAACGGGAATGGATACAAATATAAATATACGTACAAGTATAAAAATTACCAATATGGATTAATTGGTGGATTTTAAGAGATGAATTTTTAATTGGTGAACTTTAAGAGATGAATTTAAAAAGCATAAATTTAAATTTGGAAAGGTTTCAGTACGCGTTTGATAGTCTTTAATTAACTGATCAGGGCTGATCAAATGGTACGTGTGTCCTATATACGGGGATTTTTTCAATGGAGAGAAGAAGGGTAAAACAATTTTGCTAAGTGCCCTTGCACTTGCACCGAAAGGACTTTAATAATTACAGTAACAAGAGCGAGAGGTTTCACTTTGGTCTGCTACGTTCATGATCTATTCTCTATGAAGCTAATTTTATAGAATGGCTTAAATGAAAATGGCAAATTACGTTCCTACCTTAATTAACGCTGACGCCTGACATAGTTCAAATTAAAGCAACGCGAGGAAGCTTGCAGCATCGATGCTACTTTTTAATTTTTAATTGCTGATTTCAATTATACCCCGAATAGCGGAGCCTCGATACTTTCGGTACGTTTCATTTTTATTTCTCTTTAACTTCGAACCATCCCTTCTGACATTTGCAAACTCCGTCGATACGTGCACTTCGCTAGCTGGAAACAAATTTCGCTTCATCAGCCGAGAATGAGCGTATCCTCGTAGGAAAAGTAACTGTAAAATACGAAGTTGACCAACTTTGATCGCGCCAGAATCCAAAGTAATAACACGTGCGCGATATGCAATCACGTAAATTGTTAATTTTTAAATCTTCGCTCCTTCGCAAACTTCCATTGCCACTTCTCGCACAGTGTGCGATTAATTTCGTTGAGCGACTGTTGGACGTAAGTTTTCGTAGAATATCGAGCAATAAAAACATCGTAACGTCGAGAATTTTTGGGACAATCGTTGTCCATAGGATCGAATAATTATTTTTTTATATGCACGAAAATGCGACGTTAAAATTTCGCGGCTAGGTTTATATGTTCTTTTAACATTAGAAATAACGCCATAGTTATATTTTATACATTATACGTCTCAAATTGCTGCCGTAGTTTAACAAATACCACGGCATATTGTCTTTCTTATTACCTGCTATGTTCACTTTTCAATATTGCTGTTGATTTTCAATCGAATAATTTCCCTTTACACAATATTCTTCTTTCCTTTTTTTTTTTTTTTTTTTTGAAATATAAAAAACATGGCATATATCACATATAAATCCTTCATATACGTATAATTTATTTAAATCACAAAAGTGTACAATTGTGCGATCCAAAAATATTTCCTGACAGTGAAATAACAACAAATAAACATACCCCACGTACTCTTCACTATAGAGAATAGCTATTAAACTCATAAACGAGACTTCATGATATAGCTGATAACTGTACTGTCCAAACATGTAACTTGTATATTTCCCGATGCCGAATGCTGAAACATGCCCCGGACGCACACACAGTCACACTTCATACTTCATTTGCATGCACTGGGGGATTGCAAAATGCAAACACCAGAGAGTATACGCATCAGCGACGCGAACTGCGATTTTCTCTCTGCAAGAGGGAGAAATGCAACGATAATTTTAAATATCAATTTCCACAAAGGCAGGTGAGAAAAATCTGTCGATCCTTCGGTTGAACGACGTGTGCGCAAATACAGAGGGCGCCCTCAATTTCCTGCCAACCGGAGATGCGCGAAAAGCAATTGCCACTGCGAAAGGTTGACCATTTAAGCGAGGAGATGCCTTGTTTCCAGCCATCTCCTTTAATCGCGAATATTTCCCTGGCGAAGAGCGGAGAATCGAGACGAAAAGAGGAGAAATTAGAAAGCGCGTTCATTCGACGTGCACGTGTCATTTTCGGAACACGCGTGACACAAAGGGAACGAGCCTCAAGTCATATCCGATTAAACGGTTAAACGAAACAACGCGTCCTGTTGTAAGGCGACCGCCGGTTGAAATTAGCAATTTCACTCGTTGTCCCGCTCCTGATTGAAAAGTTGTTTCGTCCGACGACGAAATTTGAAGCAAATTTGCCCGGGTTTACAGAGCTGAGCTGCCACAGGGAGATGCTGTTCTTTTCGAACGTACGGCCTATGAAATAAAAATCTGCGGTAAATAAATTTATGAATAAACTCGTCGCCTGTTTCGTAATGTAATATTATACTTGTATCGTGTTATATAATTACATTTTACGATGTTAACGTTTTATAATATAATATAACAGTTATCAATTCGTAGGTTTTCAAAATCTAGTGTATAAATTTGAAATGGAACGAACAGTTGAACGAAGAGATTGAACCATTTTCTTTGTAACAACTTTTTTTTTTAAATACAGTGCTGAAATCTGCGAGTAAAAATGCGAATTTTCAGCGTACACGTGTAACGGTGGAAACATTCTTATTGTCGTTTCGAGTTTTTTCGCGGGATCGTTAAATTTTTTGCGCGTTGATTCGATGTTGGTAGTAGAAATTCGCGAGATTAAAGAATCCACGCTTATTTTGAGAAATCAGACAATTTCAAGAATACTTTGGAAACCGACCAATTTTTCTCTGCAATTCTTTCGCCTGGCGAAATACCTCACAAAGTACCTCGTACGTATGTTATTACTTATTACTAAAGTGATCGCACCGATTATTTTACACTAGCTACCATGTAGCTCGGCTCGGGAATGTAATTCCATTTGCAGATGAATATTTAAAAAGCACTTTGCTGTCGTTAATGTTGCCTTGTATCGAGGAGAGAGAGAGAAAAGGATAATATGCGGATATTTAACACACGTGAAAATTATAGTTTTGTAGGCTGTGTCAACGAGACAAATCCTCCAAGGCACACAGTCGTTATTATTCCTTATTTCGGTCGAGCTTGCTTAAAGCTGATATGCTCGCCCACTCGAAACTGATACTTCCTACATGGTACTTCCTACAGTCACGCTAAGTTATTGCAACTGAAACTATTTCGCTTGTACGTTTAGACATTTAGAGGAGACTTAAATGTACGAAATCAGATGGGAAGTCCATGGTATGTAAAAACAGGAAAGAAATATTCAAAGTTTTTGTCGTTGAAATTGTCGTTAACAATATTTAGAGGGTGAAGTAAATTCTAATTTACTTTGCTGCGTTGCATTAAGTCGAGATGTGTTCAAACAAGTGCAAATTTGCACAAACATCCGCAGCGTATTTGTTAAAATATTGCAGATATTTGTCACAATTTGAATCTATCGTTCTGCTTTAAGTATTATTTGGGACACACGTGTACAAGAGCATGCTTTGTGAAGTGTACAATGCTCTAATGAATTAAAGAAAATCGCTGTGGCGATACGTGATGTGTAACAACTGTTCCAGCAATCGCTGCAATGATGTCGTTCGACGTTACCACCAAGAACATTTGATACAATTAACGTTGACAAAGCATTTGAACGCAGTAAGAAATGAAAACCACAAAACAGAGATTCAACCATTACTTCAGTATCTACATCAAGGTTTCAAACACGTGTACACTGGTAGATCAATACGTATACCTGAAACTGAAGAATTTCAGAAAAATTAGGTTGAGAATTAAGGTTAAGAAGGATCACCTTTCGTTGAAACTTTCTCTTATTAAAAATCTCTCAAATGAAGAAAAAAAAAACGGAAACCACGAATTCAAGGTTTCCGATTGGATTTTTGTTTCAGATAGATCAGAAACGACTGATCAAAATTGTTACGTCGATCAGGAAAACCAGTATGTCGGGAAATTCTTTCGTTAAAAATCTGTCGAGACAACTGCTACCTCCCTCCCCTGGAGACAAGGAAACTGGAGACAAAGGATTCGTTGCAAGATTTTGGGAGTTTCGTGCAACAAATAGCAAACGCAAAGCCCCTTTCTGACTTCTCGGCAAGAATTAAATTTAAGATGATCTTTATGGAACTCCCCGTTGAGTCCTCCACGTCGAAGTGCAGCAGAATGCGAACGAACTTTGCGAAGAGCAACGTCGAAATTCGTCCGGAACTTTGTCCGACACGGTTGCGCTTTTCAGATCGTACGTGCACACAGACGGACATACGAGACAAGGTAGACGAAAATGCACGACGTGGCTGACCAAATGAGGGAAAGGGCTGCGGAATATAACAAAAATAGAAAGACCGGTCGATATTAATTGTGTCAAGTGTGGTTCTTAGCCGCGGCGTCAGCCTCGACAAGACAGTAAGACAATGCTTCCTTCGCTCGATCCTCGAATCGGTTTCAATTCGATGCACCGATATAGACGCGCGGATATTTGTCACTGTAGGTACGTGTTTCGCCGCGATAGTCTGCTGGCTATCTCGCCTCGTGGAACGAGGATTCTCGTCGTCGACGCTGATCTCGCATACATTTGCATCGATGAATCTAAAATCGCGTTAACTGCCGGCTTGATGGTTGACACGAGACCGCGAAGAAGACGAAAATGCACTGTCACGAAAATGACGAGCCTCGAATGATTCAATTTGCGTACAGCGCGGCACTTTTTTTCGCTGAAGTTTGTGGAACATAATTTGACGTATATTTGCATCGATGAATCCAAAATTAAGTCTATGGGAAGAAACATCGTACCAGTTTCACCAGATTCGGAAATATCGAAGTACCTTCCGAATTTTGGAAAAGTATCTTTGTGTCTTTGAGAAATTTCTGTGATATTCCGATACGTGCCTTTTTCCCACAGAAAAGAAGATAAAACATTCTGTGGGATATTGCGTGGATAATTTTCCGATTAAATCTTACTAATTCGCCAACTAAGAAATGAGTTTGAAGGACGAAGAAATTAGTATGCAAAATAGCAAAGAACAAATTTTTGTGTACAGCTGCAGCGATGCAGTAGAGCCGGGATCGTGTTAACCGTGGTTGCATGCTCTACTTGCGTGCGAAAAGATAGAAATGTCGCGAAGACACTGAACCTTCCTTTTAGAGTTATCAACGCGACTGTATCGCGGCATAAACCTTAATAAAATACATTTTGGCGTGCCTTTGGCTCTAACGATGTAAAAATTCGATGAAACGGTAAAAATTTTATTACGACAGTAAAATTCTTGAATGCTCCAACGCGCTAGGTAGGACAGAATCCCTCCCTATGGAGGGAGCGTATTTGTATGTGTGAGAATGAATATAACAAAGAAGAAAAAAAGAAACTTTCAAATGAAACTTTCGTACGAAATTGTGAAGGGCACCCTCTATTGAATTCAACTCGCAGTCATCGTTGAATTCGACCAATACCTTCTTTTTTTTTTTTTTTTTTTTTTTTTTTTGATTTCATATACACGCTTCTGACCGACTTTCTTCTCGCAAAAGGCGAGAAGGTATTGAAGTGTGAAAAACTAGGCTCTCTGCTCAAAGAAACGATTCAACGACGAATGCGGACGTCTCTGCTAACAAAATTGTTTGCGCTTTTTTTCTTAAGAAAAAAGAAATTAATAGCTTGACGAACCTCAAATTGGTTCGCAACACGATTTGTAACGTGTGATGTTGATGTTAGTAAGTATTACCGCGTTTAATTAAATGATGTATTTAAATAATTTGATTTGATTCGATTTAAGCAAAATTTAACAATTTTATTAAAATCGATATGTACTTCGAATCGCGACTGTACAATCAAAATATAAAAATTCCGCGAATTTAATCTTCTTCGTTCAATATAAAATTATTTTATATATATATATATATATATATACACTAACAAATGATAAATGAGACAATTTAACAATCGCAAATTTGTGCCTCTTGAATATTAAAATATTAAAATCATTGCTACGAGATCGTCAGATTAATTCTGTTTTCCTTTTTGCATCAAAAAAACGTAACAATTTTACTTGTACGTTGGCAAGTCGTTTTGAAGGAACTTCCTTTGAAAGTTTTGTCATTTCAAATAATTTTGTCAATAAAGTATAAAAGTTGTGACGAAACAAACTTCCGAGATTAATTTCAAGACACTTTAAATATTCGTAATATTGCGAGCATGGAACCCTTACAAGGAGACAATACTTCTCCGTGGAGTTTCAGTTATAGAAACTCGCTTGATGCCTTCCCGAACTTTGATCGAATACGTCCGACCAGATATTAAAGTTCGAATGCTGTTTGATAAACATGCCATGAAAATCGTCGTGTAATGAAATATTTGATTCTACGCTTTGCAAAAACCATGGAATTTTTATTACCAATGAAATTTTAGACAAGTAAATACGCTCACGTAACAAAAATAGAAAAACATAAGCAAACAAGCAAGATCAAGCGAGTAAAATTTTATAAACGACAACCTGTTTAATTGCATTTCTTCTGTTTGACGAAAAATTACAACTATGGTCAATCGATAAATATCAGCTCAAATAGTTAGAAGACCTAACTACTGGCTTTTCATTTTCATAAAGTTACTTTTCATTAACTAGTTTCTAACGTTAAATTTTAAATAAGTTTACTAAACGCTCGGATACTAAGTCGGATTCACGTTAATATAATTGAAACGAGTGTTGGTAAGGTGATCGACGATGTCAAGCAGCACATTTCAAATTAGTAAACAGTATGAGAATGTCCTGGTGGAGAGAGTCACGTAACATGGGAACATGGCGCACGATAAAATATAGAATAATTAGCTCTTATGGACTGACGCTCCTACGAACACGACATCGATCACTGCTACGATATTTTCGACCTAATGCGTCTTCCCAAATGAAAGAGAAAGAAAAGCAAAGAGAAAACGAAAATTTGACTTCCAAAATTTCCAAGTATTTTGTTTATAGATTAATTCTTCGTGTTATAAAAAAAAAGAGAAGAAAAATGTTCATGGACAAGTATCCATCAAATAAAGTTTGTAAACTTCAATAAATCAAAAAGGGAAAAAACGGTAGACCTGCAAGGTCCTCATTATCTTATTGCTAGGAAATTGGTAGTTGTGCAGAGATTCAAAGTGAAAATTTTTCTCCCAATGAGTTCTTGTTAAAGTATTTTTAACCCAATCGATCCTTATGAAGATTTGAATGGAACATTCTCCGGATAATTTAAAATAGAAAAGTGTCCAAAAGGAACTGTCGTTTCTTCTACGTATCTTCCTTGCAAAGGACATGTTCTTTTTATCAAAAATTCCAATACGAGTTATGAGAAACGCAATATGACAACATATTATTTAAAGATAGAAGTCTTTTGTAGAATCTCTTACTAACCAAAAGGAGAAAATATTGGATAAAATAGCAATCGATATCTGAAGGATAAATTGTTTCATGGTTTTTAAAAGAAACTTTCGCTCTAGAGTCACAAAACGATCAGCCAATATAAAACTTGTATCGAAGAAATCAAAGTGAAGAACATAAACGAACGGAACGAAAGACGCAGATCAAAACAAATAAAATATAAGCTGAACGAAGTTGTACAATTTTTATAAAAAAATTACGATCACTTTAACCAGTACTACACAATACTACACACAAAAGCTATTAGAACGTTAAGAGGACTTGAATTAATTTAGTTCCAAAATTCTATTTTCTATTTCCAAAATTCTTTGTACTAAATGGATCATTTTCAGATCTTAATTTATGAATTATACTGAAAAACATCATAAAAAGAGCAATGTAAGATAATTCTTCAACAGAAAATTTAGTATGCCATTTAGCCTAAATTCTGTGCTATTTCTAGTTCTCCTTCATAACCACCTCATCGTTTGAAATTCCAATATGATTATATAATAGACTTGGATCCACTCTCCATACCACCAGCGCTATAAAGTCTGAATTATTAAAGGAACCCAGACGCACATTCAGGACTGAGAAGTCAAATTTAAAAAAAGACATACGATCTACGAAAGGAGGATATTTACACCATTTGATAGACATGTACAACAGTCTTGTACAATAATTTATAATTTTTCATCTGGTAAGATAATCGAACGATTACTTTTTATTTGTATAAATTTGCTCAATCACCAAACTTATTGTTTTTACTTGAGGATATTAATTTTATAGTATGTGACCTGTACAGTTTCATTAATATCAATTCCACAGTGCAAAAGGGACTCGAGAATTTCTTGGAAATGTCCGACAAAGAAGATATTACGGTTCAGGCAGAAAGTCGTTGATCTCAAACGCAGAATCATTTCTTTTTCACCCTAAATCTCCTCTCTCGTTGCGAAAGGAGCCCGCAGTGTAATTTGTTTCCTTCGAACCTTCTTTTCCCTTTCCTGAAACGAATTAGTTTTCCCTGTGAATTTCATACAAAGTCACGCGCTACCACTCTTTGACGACCATTTTGTATATTTATTTTGCATATGAAACACGCACGAGTGCGTTATTATCGTTTGTTTTTCGAGCTAACATTTGTGTCGCGTCAACATTTGTCGCAAGAGTATTAGCGACAAATTTAGAAAAATTATATATGCACAATTATTTATAATATAGGAGGCTAACGCTATTGCGTTAAAGATCGAGCAATAATTTATCATAGCGTTACACATAAATACTTCAATTGTTGCCTTCAAAGTTTCATAAAATTACAGAATTTAGGTGGAAGGTACGGTGGTGAGGAAAAAATGTTAAGTGAATCCTTGGAATTTCCTCTCGTACCTCCGATATTAAAAAATAGAATTTGACGATATAAATTAATTGAAAAAAATTGAGAATGAAACGTTGCGTTAATGTAACGTTGTACCTCAATGGATTAATTTTAACCTTCTAACTTTTATGAAAAAAACTTTAATGGAACGTGATATAATTTTCTTATAGAAAAAGAGAAATATTCTAAATGTGCGATATCATTAGGCAGATAACTTTTTTCTACCTCAGAAAAACGTTATTCAATCATAATTATTTAATTACATTTTTATAGACATGACTCTATAGACTCAAATAGAAAATAAAAGTATGAGTAAAAGTATCTTTCATCTATTGCAAAATTTTGAATATTTAATATTTATAACTATATTTTTATAATATTTATAATATATATTCAATATAGTTGCTTCAAAATTCTTCCGTATTAATTGATAATTTATTAGAGATAAATCTAATAATAAGTATGTTTTTTTTTATTCTGAAAAGAAATGTGCAACATCAAAGATGTTCCACTCACCGTTCCCCGTCATCGTTGAAAGCATAATCCCCCAGGATGAGATCACGAAGTCTGTATCTCGGTGGTAGAATCAATGGTAGACAAGGATCCGGTTCGTTCATTGTGCACGATACTTTGTCGAAATTAGAAACTTCTTTAGACGTTACTCTCGCGTACTCCTCGATCGTGTCGAGGGTACCACGAAAACTACTGTTCACGGCCACTGTTACACTCACGAGCTTCGTAACCGTACAATCACCGCATCACGATCTGCAACAAAAACATAATGCCTAAGCAAAAATCGTAATCGCGCATTTAGATTTAATTTAGATTGGGATTTTTCGTCATTTGTCGATGTATCTCGTGGTGTGTTACATTTATTACAGTTTATCGCGGTTCATCCACTTAGTTTTAACTACAAACGCATTTATGACGTAGTGTAAATTCGTTATAGAAGAATCGGTACTTGTGACGTGCTCGGTACTTGCACGTGATATCAATTCGCGACCAATTAACCGAACGTGCCGAACAACTGATGAAGGTGACCCATTATTAGAATATTGCGATGAGGCTAAACGAGATTCAGATAGCTGCGGCTGACAGAATTTTAACACTATTGACGGACGTCAACGTCATTTAACGTCAGCTTTTCTGAAGAATTGACATATATTGAATATTTAGAAAATGCGTACCAAACATGCGCGTTTATTAAATACGTTTATCAACATAAAATGTTAATTCGTTAAAACTAAAGACGTCCTGCTCGAACACGCGTTAGAATATTTTTTTTTTTTTTTAAACTTTCAATAATTTTCAACAATCGTTATTTTTGCGTCTTTCAATCAAAATTGTTTGAATTCACTCAGCGAGCAAAGTTTCGTTTTCGTTTTAAACATTTGATCTCAAAACGCAATTTATACAATATTGTTAAATTGCAATAAGCGTTCTAGGATTTGTAAAGATTTTTTGCAAGTCTAAAGCAACAGAAAGGGCGGACAGGGATTTGCCGCGGACTATTGACTTAAATATAAAATATAAATATACAGTAGAACCTGGATTATCAAACCAGCAATTAACGGAACGATCGATTATCGGAATAAAGGGGAAATTCGAGGATGATCCTTTGTAAAAAAGATTGGAAGACAAAAATAAATACTGGAAAAAAGTTTTCGTGACATTAATATTTATAGAGCAATTTAAAATAAATCGACTCTCGTGTAAAGTCAAATTTATTCAATTCAATCTGAACAATTATGTCACGATTAATTCGAATGATCAGAATTCCACTGCAATATATATAATTAATTTTCAGTGCTTAAACAAAGATACGTTTAATTGAAATGATACACAATCTTTCACGTTTCACTACATCAAACGAGATTAAGTCTTACGATATAAATTTCAATTTGAATGAAATTAAACGTAAGACTGAACTCAACAGTGCAGAGTTATCGAAAACCAAGACATTGAATAGCTGTCACAGTAACAAATAAGACCAAGTGTTACATTCAGATCGTGACGCTAACTGAATTAGACTGATTTATCAAATCACTATCGAAATGTTCATCTGGCAGATTAGAAACATTGAGTGTTGCCGGATATTCCCAAATCGAAAATCTGAAACCAAATTTAGAGCGACGCCTACGTTCTCTAAGGATCTCCTTCGAAATAGCCTCAAGATATTATCCTGGAATTTAGTGAAAAATGTCAAATTGTATTATAAGCAACGAAATACAAATCTAAATATAGATCTCTTCCATTTGAAGTGTCGCTAATAGTTTTATTGCTAATTAATTAAAATGAACAAACATCTGAATGAAACAATTGAGCGTAAATTATAATGTTCGTAACAGATATCGAGATTATAAATTATTTCTATTCTTATCGAATAAATGTCGATTTCATGTCTGGTGCAAGTTCGTACAGTTCAGAGTAAATAAGACACGAAAGGAGAGCTCCCGATCGAAACTTATTAGTGATTAGCAGCGAGATTTCAGTGGTAACAATATTGTTTTGCAATTGCGCTTTGTTTCACATAACAAAATGTGTTAGGTGTGCTCTCTACTGAAATGCCATTTGCCAAAATACAAGTGAATCTAATTGACGACAGATAATTTTCACCGAACAATTTTTTTAAGTTCATGTTCTTATTTGATGTTGTAATTATTATAAACTTTTGTATTTTAATAAAGACAGAAGTGAAACACAAAAGTATTAGAAAAAAAATGAAATAAATTAAAGAGTAGAAGTAATTAAAACTTCTTTCTTCTTTATGAAGTACATGATTAATGTTTTCAATTGCTTGTAAGAGAAATGAGAAATTTTTAATGAAATTCTTTTCATTCGTTACTTGTAACGAAGTGAAACGGGCGAGTCTTCTCATATTGAACTTTTAACAAAATTTGTTACCGGAAAACAATTTTACTTGCTTTAGTTTATTCTTCGCGTATTATTTCTTGTTTGTCAACGTAATCTAATTACATAATTGTATAATTATTCAAACTGATCTAATGCATAATAAAACAAGTCAAAATCCAATGAAAAACTCTTACGTCCTCTTTAATCAAAAAATTAACGTAAGAATAGGCATAAAATTTACATAAGAAAGATATCTGAAAAATAGAAAATTTTATTTTTATTAATAAATTTGTATCATGTGCGAAGATATATTTTTTACCTACTAACTACTCTTAACATAAATGGAATGAATCAAATCATTTAATATTTCGATATTAAATAATAATTTTATTATAATAAACTTAAATAATAATTTAATTTTCTAATAACGAAAAATATTCGCAATTATTAGAAATTTAAATATATTCACTCTTTCGAAAAATTTTAACAAGGAATTAAAGCAATTGCTTGTCTATAATTATTCAAACAAATACATGAAATCGTTTTAACGTTCTTTCTTCTGACATTCTGTTGATAAATTTTGAATAAATTTTGACACATATATGTGAATATTACAATACAAAAACACGATAAACATAATTTGAACAATTTTCTAACTTTACTGTCACATTTTGTTTAAAAAATAAGATTTTTATGTAAAAAAAAAAGAAAACCTGTCAACTCCAAAGACTTGTAGTTTCACCAAAACGAACATATAAATCTTGAGACGAATAGTACTTTAACATCTTCTTTAATAGATGTTTCAATATCATAGCAGGTTTGATATATTTCTTCATTTGTCAAAGAGGTGACACAAAATGTGTGTTTAATCCCAAAATCAAATAATTTGGAAACACGAACATACTGAATTTGAAAATCATTTGCCTGTAAAAAATAGAAAATGCGATTTGTATTCTCCTGCATAATCTTTGTATAATTAACAATCTGCTTCTTCAATTTGAGTTATGAGACAGGTCCATTCTCATACATATACTTACGTAATTCGAATCCGTCTCTCCCAATAGCTTTTCCATTCTTTTCTGTCGGATCACACCACGACCGTCGTTAATGTTCATTTCTCTCGAGGAATCATACGTCGACTGAATCTTCATCGTGTCTCACACATTGACACGAATCTTTTCGATCTTACAATTCCATTCTATTGATCGTCAATATAAACGTTGTTCGTAACGGTTACCATGTCGTGCATGAGGTTGTTAAACAATTCAAGAAAATTCTATCCCATCGATTGGTCAAGAGAAATGCTTTCAGCGAGGACCCATCGTTTATCGACACATTCCTACACGAGCTGTACGTATCAGTACATTAATCAAATTCATCGAGATGCGAAATCCTTTGAAATCGAATGCTTCCATTTCAAAAGTAGAAATAGGACGAGCGCGTCCCTTCGCGGTATCGACTGAAATCAACCTCCTATATATCACTAATCACTTAATTTCGTTGTCAAGTTCACCATTACTGTCTGTCATTGCACAATTATTACATATTTTTCATCGATCGTGCCTTTATCATTGATCATTTTTTAAAAATAACACACCAGAAACTTGCACGACGTCGACATTTTCAATATTTCAACGGAACTATTTGTCGAACTCGTAACTCAAAGCCGCGTCTAAATTATTCGCGTGAAATACATTTATCGAATTTCAAATTATTTAATTATTACAATCTTATCGAATTAAAAATCGAAACAAGTTTAACGTCGACTAACGTAACGAGGATCGTAATTAATTTGATCAAAAACGCGAAAAAATATTTTAAACTTGACGCGAATTTGAATTACGTAGTGTAACTGTCGTACGTGCAATGGAACGGTGTCAAATGCGTGGCACGTGCGACGCTCGTATTCCAAACGACAGTCGAGTTATTCGAAGCGCGCGCCCTCGACGCTCACTCGACGACGTCTCGCGCTTCAATGATGACGCATCCTCGTCGCGACGTCGACGACGCGCTCCCAACGACGCCCACCGACGACCTATTCGATCAACCATCCAAACACCTGCTGGAATAAAAGGGGACGAAAATTGTCAGATTCGACTGTAGCCAAAGAAATGACGTGTTCGAAATCTTGATGATGTATGGAGCTTTTCTATAAATTTTTTCGAGGATAAAAAACACATTGTGCTCCGTTGAACGTATTACAGGTACGTAATGCTTGTACTCGCAGTTTTGTTGCCAATTTCGTATTTGTTGTCATTCGCGTTTCTCTCGTACGCGAAATAATTGAATAATTAAAAAGGTTATGTTCATTATGCGTGCCGAATGTTAAAAGATTTTACAAATTTGTGATTAACTTTGTCGTTGTAAATTAGGTAGTTCCTGTCGAAGAAAATGATTGGGAATGTTATTAAGAAAAGTAAATGACAAGTGTCGTGCTATTCTAAAGGTAACAAGTGAAGATAATTCAGACTAACGCATAAAAAAGTCATTGCTTGAATATTTTAAACGTTCGACTATAGAACTATAGTTTGGGAATAGAACCACTAGTAACGCAGCGCTAGCGCCATCAGACGAAAGCAATTGTTATTATTATTTCAATTTTAAATCGTATTCGGTTATAAATTCAGGTGGAAGGTTTCGTTTTTATCTGCATTCATTATCCGAACGTTTACAATTGCACAATACTTTTCGTTTTATTATTCTTAAACTGTATTCACATATTCATCAACTTAAATGCTTACACAAAGATCGATATCGATTTCGATCAGAGATCAAAGAATGATACGATTTTATCCAAAGATGGAATATATTTAACACACAGATGAGGTATGTAAGTATTAATATGTCATCTATGGTACGTATATACAAGTACTTATTCAATAATTTGATTCTACTCCACATTATTTAATTTCATTCTATACAATTGTGTGGATAGCGTAAACAATGTCGAAAATTTCACGTAACATCGTTCCAGAATCATTTGCATATTCATTTTCTTCTTGAACCTAACCTATCATTCACACTAACAAAAGTGTGATCTACGCGCAATTTTCCCGGCAATTGTCTGAAGAATTATTGAATATGTACAGAATATCGATGAAGGTTCAATATGTCGATTGTGTTAACATCTCAGTTAATATCCGGAATACGCTCTTGCAAGCTCGTTAACAATCGACCCAGATTTGTCGGATAGAATTATATATTCACCGTTTGACATTATCTCCAGTTACAGACGCAGCGATGTACAAATAATATTCTGGTTACAAAATGCGCATCCGACATTCATTATAGTACAGAGAAAAGAAAATTATTATCAATAGTAAATATATTGGAATTTCTTGAATCCTTTTGCACATAATAATTTTATTGATTAATAACATCACAGAATTGACAAATTATAAATTGCTATTTTTTAAAATTTCATTCAGCTTATTACGTTATACTGTAAGAAAATTTATCAATATTAAAAGTGTTTACTTGTAATGCTTCAGCAATAACATTATATGTTGATTTAGTTATGTGAAAACTCCAGATGATTAATTATGAATTAGGTAGAACTAAATTGAATTGGAAAAGATAGTCAAAGACAATTACATTTCATAAATTTAAAGTCACTAATATCAGGTTTCGTAGTGTCGAAATTTTTTATCTCAAGTTTCACGAATTTGTGGTTATCGATAGTCTCGTATGTTGAAGAAACATGTCACTGTGGATCTCACAGATATTAGTAATTTAATGATTACTGTAAACGAGTAACATTGTATGAATAAACATTACCTTCCCTATATTCTAATTTGCAAATCTTTATTATTTTATAACTACAAAGTACTATAATATTTTGAACCTCTCTACTATTTTCGTCTCACATCCTACCATTGAATTTTTACAATCATCGAAAAAGAAAGTACTCTTATTTTTACACTTTAGCTTTATTTTCAGAAAATTTCTGCGACCGCGTGCAGTGCGGTCAGTAGAGTCAGTATTTGTTGTGCAGTATTTTAATATTTTTCCGAGCAAAATAGTTTTCGTTGAATTATATTATTAGTTCATTTAAATTCGCAAAGTTAGAGTCAGTGAGTCTAACGATTATTACTATAAACCTGCGCGTTGATAGTCTTTTATTTTTATTTTTTTGTACTTTTTCTTGTTCGGTGTTCGTTTGCGGTACTAGAGTCAGTGTTCAAGAGGATAAAGCCTCTCCAGGAGATCAAGATCGTAAATGATTTTATATATTATATCTCAATTTATTCAATTTTTCAAATTTAACAACAAAACATAATATTTGACTTTTTGTTACAGGAGCTTGACAACATCAATTTTTTAGTATCTTTTGAGGAAAATTCAACGGTGGCTCCAAAGCCAAGAATGTAAGAATCTTTCATTTTCTTCAACACTTGCTTCTTTTAAATACAAATGCTAATGTTTTATGTTTTGTTACAGATCCTCTACAAACGAAGAATCGTATAATGCTTCAAAAGCTACGAATGTAAGTACTTTGTAATTAACTTGAATTAATTCTATAGTTCTCTTTCCATTGAAGTCAAATGTTGTAACTATAAAATAAAAACATTTCAAATTATTAGAATCATAATTTTTATCATTTTAAAAATTTAATTTTTTATAAATAACACTGTGTCTTTATGCCTTTTAGAAATTTTTCAAAATTGTATATCTTAGGAGGTCTAGGATTAATTATTTCTTCTACAATGATTATATCTGTGAATAAGAGAGTTATTTTTTCTCCTCTCTTTAATTCTCTCATATTATATCGAACTTTTGATATATAATCGAATGATTTTTGTTAGCTTTACATTTCTGCATTGAAAATTTGACAATACTGTAATAAATTTCAAAAATCACGTTTCTGGCGCATTCGCTACTTGACCAACTTCAATCGTTTTACTTGATGTAGTTCCCCAACTCACTGCTGTTAAGTGTAGAGTGCGCTAAAAAAACCAATAATTTTTTACTATGTCGGTATTTCAGAGCATGGGACATGAAATACTAAAAATCATAATAATCATACTTGGTCTATTTTATTTTATCACTGAAGGTGATTTTAGCGGGGGTAACCCAGAAAATCGGGCCTCTTCAGGTGCAACGCTAATGAAACGAAAATTAGCGATTGGTTGATTCAGGTCATGTGATTCGCGAGGAGGCGTGGGACAGACCTCGAGTAGGAGTGGCGTTGTCTGGTACTGTAATTTGTTTTGTTTGCATATCAATAAAATTTTATGCCAAAAAAATCGTTTTTGTTTCTTAGTCAGAACAGTTGCTTCTTACTTCTTATTTCAGTGAGACGAATCGTACTGGAATACAAGTCGTGCAGTTTTTTATCTCTTCGTATTTTATCTCTTCCGTTTCAAGTTTCACGTGAAAATACTAATTCGAATTTGAAATTTAACTTCAATTTGAAAAATAATCCACCGTAATACGATAATAAATAAAAAAGCGACAAAGGAAAGGCGTGACAATCATTGAGACGATTATTAATGTAAATTTAATTTATTCGAGCCAATTACTTCTCAGACCACTATGGCGTTTATTAGTAGGGTCCGCGTGGACACGCAACGCAAGAGGCTTCGAGAATCTCACGAGAGTCGCGACCACGGCGTCGAATGCATGTACTTCTTCTTCCTTCTTTTGTTTCTTCTTCTTTTTTTTTTTTTTGTTCCTTTTGGTTTTCTATTTTTTGTTAAAAAACATTAGGTTGCGTCGCGAGATAAGTAAAAAAGATAATCGCTTGGGGAAAGGCTGTGAAACGGACTCGCGCGCGACGAGCCTCCAGAATTCCGTGGCCCTGTTATCGTTACAAATCAATCGTTAATTAATAATTAATAACATTAGGTACGTATATCTATTAACAGTATTAAGATTCACCCACACCGTCAGGCACGCATCATACAGTGACAGTGGATGATCGATCATCGAACGAATTGTGTTTCGTCTCGCGTACACTTTATACAATTGCTGTTTATTCATTCATTTGTTCGTTTGTTCTTGGTTGTTCTGGTAAAGCAAATTTTGTTCGTCGAAATACAGGATAAACGTGTCGCTGATTGAATATTCAACTTTCTTTGGGTTTCGAGATAAAGAAGTAATTTCGTACAGTTAATTCGAAAAATTTTCCGAAACCGATTGTAAAGAAAATAATTGATCCGGAAATTTGACAAATGCTATAGTGATCGATCGTAGATTTTATTCGTAATTTAGAAATAATTTCAACTTTTTATTTTTAATAAATTTGATTATCGCGTTGCAATTTGGCGGAAATTTGATCAATTTGCTCAACTCGACAGAGATTCGTGTCGATTAATAAAAATTGAAATCGTTGAATCATGCAAATTTCGTTTTAGTAAAAACTCCAAGAATTTTTGCGTTATGCGTCAGGATTATAAATTTCGGGACCAGAAAGTTTTGTTAGTCTGGAAAAAGCCATATTTCAAGAAGAAAATGATTCTTTATTAAAAACGATGTTCAGTGCAGTAAAAAAGTCTAGAAATCTAAGGGACGCAATTCTCCAAAAAATCAAGGATAACGAGAAAAGTCGATCAACAGAATTGCAATAACCACAAGCATCGTAAAATTTTGCAAAAATGATGTTTTAATTTAGCGTCCGTGCAAGTACACTTTCATCCAACATCTACGATCGACGATTTCGTCGCACTCTACAAAAAGAAAAGCACTCGATCGTTCGACGCGAGTTCACAACATTTAGCGACACGTTTATACGTTTAATCGCGATCGATACGAATCAGACAGGAATAGAACGTGCCTGTTACAAACATACGTTACGTGAAATTAGGGAAAAAGACAAAGGAAGAAAAAAAAAAAGAAAAAGGAATAATGGAAATACAACACCCATCCACCAATCCACCCATTCGTCATTACGAAAATTACAAGTGCTCGTCCTATCGTATGTAAGTCGTTGATAAACATTTACATCGTTATGTACAGGGTATAATACATTGGGAAAAGAAAGACGATAAACAGAAAGATTGTCGCTACGGTGATAATCGATTAATAATAAAATAATGATAATTATTACAATTAGCTGTAGCAGTGATAGGTACTTTTTTTTTTTTTTCTTATTTCGTCATCTTCTTTCTTCCTCTTCCTCTCGTGGTAAAACAACACGACCGCAGCAAGAAAAACAAGATTTCGCCTTCATCAAGATTAGTTCGAATCTTACGCGGTTCATTTTCTTTTTTCCTTTCGCACAAAAGAAATTAGAAACGCTCGACTGCTAGCAGGAATTAAGAGAAATCTTCACTCACACGCACAAAATCAAATCTACGAAGCGAGGGAAGAAAAGCGATTCGTAATGCAGTACGAACGTCGAGGTGAAATTTCTCCCTTTCCAGCGTGATTGAAACGAGATTGTGCCTTTGCGGTGGTTAATCTCGAAGAAACGAACGATTCCGCGTGAGAAGGTAAATCAAAAAAAAGGAGGATGGGATAAAACGATCTCGCCACGACCAAGAAGCAAAAGATCGCTGAAAATCGCTGTCGTTAATAAAAGACGAGTGAGTGGTGACGCGAGAATAAATCTATCTTTGCAACACGTACACCAATTTCTGTTTCTTTCTCTCTCTCGCACGCATACGCGAAAAGATTCATTTCGTCAAACGAACATAAAACGAACGTGGCGGAATCTAATGTGCGGCTGATTAACGCAGAAACGTGATTACGCGACGCAATAAGCAACGAGCGGAATCGCAGCGGCGTTCCAACGTCCACGTTGATTAACTCTTAAAAATTACATTAACACTCTAAAATACGCGTTAACGTGTTGACTGATATATCCCATCACGTGCAACGCGCGCCGGCTTATATTACGACATTACAGTAGAACATTCGTACAAATTCAAAATTGAAAAAAAAGAAAAAGAAGAAAGAAGAGACGAGACAGGTTTCGAAGCAGCAATCCTATCAGCTGTCGAAACGCTCGGAAGTATTGGAAAAATTAAAGAATCTCCCACCGAGCCGCGAATTGTATGTCAAATAAAATCAATAAGATACTCTCGCCATGCTCGATTATCTGTATCGCTAACGGAGTTATCGATATCGCGAAGAAAATTCACGCTTTTGTAAGAAATCGCGAGGACTGCCGACAGTCCCGGAGATCTCAAAAAGCAAAAGATTTCGCAAAAATCCGAGAAAGGCAAATTAGGAGAGGGAAATTACGAACAGTCGTAATTTTACGGAGGAGATCATCTCGCAAAGATCGTCGAAGATCGTCCTACCGTCAGAGAAATTTTACGCGATCGATACGTCGATCAACACGTCAACGTCCAACGTTTCGATTATGAAACGACGCAACGATTCTGATTTCTTCTTCTTCTTCTTTTTTCTTTTTTCTTTTTCTTTTTTACAAATCTCACCGTCATCTTGCATACGCATCGCTGGTGCGCACAAAAACTGAAGAACCGAAGAAAGTCGAACGCGGCTTTAAACTAAAAGCGGACGATGCTCGACAGCTAGACGACAGCATCGCCTCAAAGGTACAGGTTTCTCGCATTCTAACACGACGTAGATACATATACGCCTTTCTTTTTTTATTTTTTCGTTATTTGTTGCACCTTTCTCCCTTTCATTCTCTCTCTCTCTCTCTCTCTCTCTCTCTATCGATCTATCTATCTCTCTTGCGCAAACGCACACACATATACATACATACATACACATACGCACACACACTCTCCCTCTCTTTCTTTCTCGTTTTGTACAAATTGAGGAGTACGGGGTTTGGGGAGCGCTTATTAAAAACGGTAAGGGAGCAAAGAAGAGCGTTACTTCGGGGGATCGAGGGTTACGGGGTGAAATATACTATTTGGCAGTTCGGCATTTCGTCGGATATGAATCAGAGTGTTCGCTGTTTCGAGACCCAGGCAGCCGACGTCCTTTTTTCTTTTTTCTTTTTTTTCTTTTTTCTTTTTCTTCTTATCCTCGGCTCTTGAAACGTCACCGACCACGGAGATCGCTCAGAAAATGTGACGGCAGCAGATACGATTCCGTTCGCGAGAAAAAAAATATCTTTCCCTGACAGAGTCTGAACACAAAGGAATGGACAGAGGATCGGCACGATTGCTCCTACCCTTACTCTTTAATTAGAATCTGAACTGGTGCTTCGATTCGATGACGATCGAGCGTATATGTACGTATTTATACGGGGTTTTTGAAACGGGTAAATAGTAAATGACGCGTTTAAAAAATATCCGAATCGAACAAGTGCTTGGTGAGAATATACATGGTGATCGTCACATTGTAGTGATCTGATGACGTGAACCATTGAAGACCAAAGTAACGCAGTCTTACTCTTCAGTTGTAATTTCTTTCTGGGTGTTCGCGTTATTAAATTCTATATTCTTTTCGGTATTATTTTTTCTTCCAATGTTATCGAAAAGAAAAAGATTGAAACATTCTACACTGTCGCGCGACAAAGTATTTCTTTTTGTTCTCAAGTTATAAATTTATTATCATAACACGTCATAAGCGCCAAGCCTATTTTGCTTTCACGCCGTATTCTGCTGTCAATTGGAGACACAAGCAGGGCTTGAATTTAACTGCAAACTTTTATAAATTTTATTCGGTAAACTTTTAACTTTTAAATTATTTCTTTTTCTGTTTTAAATTAACATTTAAATGTACATTGAAATTTTGATTCTGTTATAAAAGTTCAAATTTCAACAGTTATTTTGTATTTGATTAATAAACGTTCTAAGGGAACATTTATTTCTTAACAGATATTTTAAAGTAAAATATAAAGGTTTATACTCTCTTTCACTTGCAATTGGCACTATTCAAGGAATTGAAAACAGAATAAATACAGACGAGCATGTAAGCCGGGATTTTTATGCATTTATTATATGACTCAACGTTTCAACCTCAAATCTATGTAACACTTGTAACTAAAGTCTCTGTTTTCTTAAAACAGAAAAATTAAAAATAAGGAAATATCAGAATTAACAGTTTCATTCAAGCCGTGGACATAAGACATAGTTCAGTTTCTTTCATCATTGAAGTAGATCTACATTTTCTCTGAAATAGAATCAGAAAGTGATGCATCGAGCGATTTAATTTTGCCGTACCTTTGTTTATATTGTTTTAACTACATTAATGTTTGTTCAAATATCATATTCCTTCCCTGAAAGCTTTGATTGAACAAAAACATGATGAGACTCACAATCAGTCTGTGCGTGTGTAACATAAATCTAAATGCTGTGGCCTGTCCTTAGAGACGCTTAACGTGTTAAATTATATCCTCGTTGCACTTGGTCCCGAATGGTTCGACAAACACTCCGAATGAAAAAAAAAAAAAAAGAAGAGATTTGAAAATGACTTCGTTTAGAGTTATAAGGCATCTTCGTCTAGCCTATATTATATATAACACTGCTTAAAGAGTATAGAGTTACGTATATGGTACCAGTCGATTTTTACGTTAATAAAATTGTTGATCGAGAGAAATTGAGACTCGCAGCTCGCAGGTCAACTTGTCTGCGCTGTTGAACATCTCTCGTTTACTTCCACATTCGCACGTGGATGTCGTACACTATTAAAAAAGTTTGGCGCGATATTCTCGATAAAAAGTCTTTTCTAGAGTAAAACACTTTGTACAAAACGCGTTTACAAAACGGGGGTGGAGAGGCAGATGGGGGGGGCAGTAACGATAAACACTTGGCAAAACTGACTGTAACTTGAGTTCAACTCGAACAAGTTAAAAAATCAAAGATATTTTTTCTCGAACGAACCTGTGTGTATGCACTTGCGTAAGAGCGCGCACGCTCTTTAATTATATTATAACTGGTATCCTCTTTCTCTCTCTCTCTCTCGCTCTCTCTCGCTCTCGCTCTCGCTCTCTCGCTCTCTCGCTCTCTCACTTTAGTTAACATTCGATATCTGTTATTGGCACAAAATTGTACTAGCAATATGGAAACACCTGCGGGGCCGCGTTTCACCGTCGACGAGAGAAGTTCCACGGGCGAGGCGGTTCGTTTGAAAAAAGAAAAACCACGCGCGAACTCGCCGATGGAACCGCATCGACGCACGAGTAACTCTATGCATCGTTTTGTTATTTATAGTATCGTAAATTAACCTACGTCGTAATAGGAATGTGTACGAGAAGAACGCCCGGCGGAACGAACGAGGACGAAGAAGCACTCGTTCGTTTGAAAAAGAAAAAAAGAAATCTCGGGCCGCGAGACACACGCGGTTTGCAGTCGGCGGCTATTTTGTTCGTCTTTTTTTTTCTTCTTCTTCTTCTTCTTCGTGTTTTTTTCTTTTTTTTTTTTTTTTTTTTTTTTTTTTACATAAAATCGTTTACCTACTATGATGATCGAACATTGTTAGATCGTTCAGTCTTTTGAAATTGCAGCGTCCGCGATGTCGCGACGTGTGTAAAACGCGTCTCCGGTCGGTAACGCTTGAAAACGAGGAGAAAGGAATTCCGTTAACTTTCGTTTTTTATTGGCGAGATACTCTAGCGATACGACTCGTAGAAAGTCTCTGTTGTCTACGTCTTTTCTTTTTTAACTTGACTTTTCTTCGAGCAAGTATCCTTCGTTCCTTCTTTTAGCTTCTCTCCGGTGAAAGGATCGCGGCAGCTTGGGTTTCGAAAAGGTTGAAAAAGTTCCTTTTAGAAAACGGAAGAGAAAAACCGGTTGGACGTTCCCGCCGTTCGAGGACGTGATTGGTAAAAAAACAATACAAAAATACAGTTATGTGTGTTGTGTTCGAAGGACCCTCCGTTCCTTTACACGACAATTAATCGCAAGTTAATCGTGGACTTTTACGCTGACTATTGGATGACAGTGATTCGATTTCTTTTCCCTCTCTCTCTCTCTCTCTCTCTCTCTCTCTCTTTCTCTCTCTCTCTCTCTCTCTTTCTCTCTTACACGCGATCTAGTTCTCTATCATCTCTATCAGTTTCTTCGACGTTCATTCTTCTCAGGTTCCGTTTGTTATTCTACTCCTCCGTCTGGCGTCTCCCATCCGCGACAACATTGTGTCCACGCAGCTTCGCCGCGGAAAGTTCAACGCTCTTGATTAGAATTTCTTTTCGTTCAACGAACCTTGTTCTTTGGGACCACTGGGCCGCCAAACACTTTCGTTTAGCTTCGCAGAGAGACACACCGTGCGCGTACTCGCATGCTGATCGCTCGCCTTCGCCACGCAACAAACACTCGGCTTTCCACGACGCATAAAAACGCGCGTTACAGTCGCGGAATATTGTTCGTCGCGCTCCTTGAATTCAAAGAAAACGTACAAAATATCACCGGTGAAAAAAAGTCCGGAACGACAATGAAGAATATTCGACGCGACGAACACGCGTTCGTAATCGAAGCACTTTGCATTAAGCATCGGCATCGTTCTCAGTCATTTCTCTCACTCTCTTTTCTTTCTTTCTTTCCTTCATTCTCTCCCTCCCTTTCTCGTCGATCCATGAAAAAATTCACGAAAATATAGCTTCTCGAGTGTTTCTCTTTGTTCGCTTTTCCCTTTTCCTTTTATCAATTCGCTCTCGCTTCTCACTCTCTTTGGTTCTCTCTCCTTTCGAAACTATCTCGCTCGCGAACTTTCAGTCGCTCAGCCTGTCCCCTTCGCACGCAAACGGTACATTCATTCTTGAGCTTAGCACCCTTCAATTTCAGCCTTCCTGTGTTACAAAGGAAACACGCTTCGAAAGTCCCGCGTATCGTGACGCACCGCCTTCAGCTCGCGTACATCTCCATTAAATACGCAAAAATATTTCGTCTTGAGCAAAACATCTGGGTATGCCTAACGCTAAGAATACGTGTACTTGTGTACTCTGTGTCTGTCTGTGTGCCTCTGTGTGCCTCTGTGTGAGATGTACGTGTACGTATACGTGCGCACGTATGTACGGCAATACACGGGTTAACGAACCAAACCGAGAATCGTGCTGCGAAGAAAAGGTTGTTCGTTGTGAAAAATCTAGGAAAGTTAACGTTTTGAAAGCAAAAGCGTACGAAGAAAGCATCATCGGACGCTTGTCTCGACTGAATAGAAAAAAAAAAAAAAAAAACGTAAAAAATTCCAGAAAGAAAGAATGCAATTCTTTTTTCTTCTTTTCTTTTTTTCGTTTAACATTCGTGCCGATGATAGTTCGTTTTACAATGACAAACGGAATCGCGTATACTCGAACTATGTGTTTCGATTTCTATTCTCGATAACCATAAATTGCTCGGCTTTTCTCTCTCTCTCTCTCACTCTCTCACTCACTCTCTCTCTCTCTCTCTCTCTTTCTAACTACCCTGTATACACGTGCAGAATCGACGCGAATGCTCGACTCTGTCTAATCGCGAGAACGAGAAAACAAGGATATGTTGGATATATCTCTCTTGTGACACGACGTGTGTGACACGTGCTCCTGTAAAAGGAAAGGAAACGCGAGGAACCCAGTCTATACACGCACCGGTAAACGTTGGCGAACGAATCGAATTTAGAAAGGAAAAGAAAGAAAACGTTGATTAAATTAGTGACGCGAAGGCGCATTATTTTCACCTGAAGTTGTTTGTTTCGACCATGCGCAAAACGAAAATACGCGTGACGAGGAAAGTCCATTTCTCACTCCCTCTTTCTCTTTCTCTTTCCCTTTCTCTTTCTCTTTTGGGAATCATCGTCGATCGATCGAACGAACGCGATAATTCATTCGCTTAATCGTCTCGCTGAGGCATGACTCCCCGGTTGCAAACTAGTCGATAAAGAAATCAGTTCGGTTAATCGAATCGGATCGCCCGACAACGAATATACATAATTATACGCGTGTATATATTAATATACAAATTTATTTAATATTCATTAATATTACTCAATAAACGTCGCTATATAATAAATTTATATACGTCATTATCTTATCGTTACTATTAATAAATATACAGCAGAGGTGTGTGTGTGTGTGTGTGTTTATGTGTGTGTGTGTGCGTGTGTGTGTGTGTGTGACGCGTGATCAGGCACGATTATTATCGTATTCGATTAACCAAACACTTGTTGCCGTGTTGTCGTACACATCTTCTCCCTTTCGTCTGATCGATCGATCGATCGATCGTCAGCGAACGATACCTCCACCCACCCCGATATTTCATTATTTTCGACGTTCTACGTCCACCCTGTCCCTGTTTCTGTCACTCTGTCGTTCTTGTTTGTATCTCTTTACCAAACAAACAAACAAACAAACAAAAAAAAGAGAAAAAAAAACGTAATCCTTCGAGTTGTCCGGCTACGACCTCTCCCTCCTCTGCATAAGATAATTCTGCTGATACCTCGTACGTACAAGCTGATACTCGGAAATTAGATTTACGACTCGATCAAGTCAACGCGATTATTAAAAGGAACGTCGTCGTCTCGATTTTATTTACTTCTCTTTTTTTTTTCTTCTGTTTTCTTTTTTGTTTCAAACCAGTCTTTCGTTAGGCTCTCTGCTTCAGCTATTAGAATCTCTCTTCGTCTCTTTCTCTCTCTCTCTCTCTCTCTCTCGCTCGCTCGCTCTGTCTCTCTTCCACGCTCTCGCTCTCTTTCTTTCTCGCGCGCTTGTAACACGGCACTTGAAAAGTTTTATTGCGATAAAAGTGTTACAGTTAACGCGAGTGTCCATGCGTGTGTTTCGAGCACTTCCGTTTCTCCGGTCGTCTCGACGATCGGCCGCCGGCCGGCCTCATTTCACTTCAGGTCCTCCATCGCGCCGTAGTTCGCGAGAGATTTTTTAATCCTAAGCGCGGTTAGTCTAGCTGCCGCGTTGTGATACCAACACTCCTTCATGACCTTCGACATCACTTGCAATGCCTGGAAAGAAGATCAGAGCAGGACGTGAGTTGTTGCGTAGCAAGCTATGAGACTTTCGATTGTTACGTCGAAAGTGTGAAAAATGCGTTGAACTTTGCAAGATCGTGTCAACGCGTTTCAATAATTTCAAAGTTGATACATCTAACATGTACTATTATAATATATAAAGAAAATGCAGTTCGCTTGGAAGAGCAGAGACGACCACGAAATCTTTGAAACGCCTCTGCGCGCCAGTAATAAAACTTCTTTCTACGATAACTATGAAATCTAAAAATATCAGCATAACCTAGTTTTTTAGAAAAGTTTTGTTCGCAATAGCAATAGTGAGTCACACAAATTCGGTACATTTGGAATCCCAGTGCTTGATTTATGCATTTAATGGCACATATTAGAATATTATTAGAAAAATTGCAAGATATCAGGGAAGGACGTTTGTCTTTAAACCAATAAAAATATTTTATATTCTGTTTGAATACATGAAAAAATTTGAATTATACTGATGGACAATGTTACAAGATACTTTAAAAATTATATACTGACACAGAGGTTTTAGTCATATCTATAAATAACACTACGTAAAAATCAATCTCATACTCTTTAGTTGTCTCAACTCGGTGATATGTACTTCAAATGTACTTTGATACTTTCGATGAGATGGATTAATTGCATTATCCACCAGAAATAATTAAGCTAATGATATTCATTAATTGTACAAGGTATACGTTCCTTGCAATCATTTTGCTACAAAGAAATGACCCATTGAAACATTAAACTCATTTCACGTATCAAAGGACAATTTCCATTTTTTCTTTAACAAGTTACATATTTAGTTTCTGTCTAATCGTGATACCAAACGGATATTGTCAATGCAAGAGCCAACAACGAAAGATGAGGTTCATTCTGGAAGAAGTTTCGCAAAGGACACGTACCTCGATCGACTGCCACCGATTCGGTATCGATGGCCTCTGTCTGTCGGTGCACACAACTTTACGCATCTCCTCGATCGTCGGATCAGAAGGCACCAAGTCGTAAAACGGCAGCTGATATTCGTCGTGAATTCCGCCAACGTTGCACCGCCTCGCGATCTCCCAGAGGATCAGCCCGAGAGCGTACACGTCAGCCCTCTTGAAGGAATCAAAGTGGTTCATGTTTATCGTCTCTTCGAGAACCTGAAAGCAGAGGCAACAATTCTCAGGAGCCGTACCTCTCCTCGGCGAGCAAGAAGGAGGGAGGAAGAAGTTTCTCCGAAGTTAACTTTTCCTGTCTTCCCTGCATCCAACTCCGACATCAATCTCGAAAATACTGATTGAACGTGTTTTACAGCTCGCGTAAAGAAGACGCTGGCCTCTCGGAACGTTTCTTCGAACGTCTTCTTTCGTTTCCGACTTTGACTGACTATTTTTCTTAACGCGCAGTATCATAAGTATAGTCGGACTTATCGTCGACTTCAAGATGAGAAAGGAAGAATTTTTGTTTGTAAAAGACTTCGAGCGCAAAGAGTTGAATTGAGAAAGAAGAGGATTTAAATGTCAGAACTTCGGGAGGATGTAGAGGGAACGATAAAGTCTGAGGAGAATGTCTGCTTCGTTTTTGCTCCGTTTTAGGGAAGGTGAGAGAGAAAAGTGTGTTTTCATTTTCTCACTTGTTCGGTAGGTTTATTCGACTCGAGAGACCAAACGGTAGTTTGGTACAACAAGGATAGTATTTTGAACAGTGTCTTCATCAAATGGACGATACAGACGATGATAGATGACGTCGTAAGATTTTTTGTCATTCTCTCCGCGATTTTCTCCAAGATGGAGCGAAAACGAGCAAACCTCTTTTTCTCTCAGTTCATCGATCACATCCCGAAGACTCTGTTTTAACTTTCTCGCTGCGGTTTCTCGCTGCGGTATAGAGACGCGTTTATTTCTCCCAAAGTGAAGACTAGATGCAAAATTTTATCGAGTGACCAAAATGGCCCAAGCGAGGCATCAGACACTGACTGATCATAGTCATCGGTAGTACCCACCCAGCAAGCGTCAGGTGGCGGGTGACCATATAGTTATCGACGTTAATTAGAAAAAGTTAAGTTCAGGACATCCTGTACGTGCTTGGCCAAATCGCTAAGTTTCTACGAGTTACCTCGGGCGCCATGTACCGCTTAGTGCCGACCCGATTGTTCAGCTGGATATCGACGGTGTCTGTTATTACGTCATGCCTGACGGCCAGTCCGAGATCGCCGATCGCGCATGTACCATTCGTCTTCACGAGGATATTCTTCGACTTGAGATCCCTGTGAGCGATGGCCGGCTTCCCCTGCGTGCCGACGATCTCCATGTGAAGATGCGCCAGCCCGGTGGCGATCGACAGGGCCATCCTGATCATACCGTTCGTGTCCACGGTCGATCTGTTCAGATAATCGAACAGCGAGCCCTTCTCGTGGTAATCGGTGATCAGCCACAGCTGGGTCCACGTGCCGTTATCTGTGGAACGTGAAATACAACTTGTACTACAGATTATACTCTTCTCGATTCGGGTGTTTCGTCCGACACTCTGACAATGAGGCGGCGAACTTCTTCCCCGCCCGATCACCTCTGCTCACCTTGATTCCTCCATGAATATATCAGCAGAATGTACGGGGTGATCACTGAAAGACCGAATGATACGAAACAAAAACAGCACGTGTCTTTTAAATTTTTTATCATTTTACTTGGAAATGGAATTAATGGATTTTTCCGGTATCCCTCGAACGCTCACAAATACGGGCTCTTTTCAAACCCTTCAGTTTTTCTCTGGCCACCCTGTAGAACTATCCGCGATCAAAGCACAAAGATATTTATTATCGTGGTTATTAGTCACCATGACAGATTTTACGACTATAACAGACGGTATAATGTCATATCTTTCAAAAATTTTAAGGCCTTTTTCCCGGGTTCTTTTTTTTTTTTTTTTTTTTTTTTGCAACATTTCGAGTGAATTCATAAGATTACGTTGTTTCTCTTTATCTTCGTATTTGGAAAGAGCGATTAACATATGTTCAACGGAGTTGGATGTATATTTGATTCTGTGTTTGCGATTTGATAGAGATGTGTCCAGTTTGTGAGAGAGGCATTGAAGTCAAAGAGAATAGAGAAACTTTACAACACAATGGAATGTACAATCTCTTATTTGTACATTTTACGAAAAATTATTCAAATCTTTAAAAATACACCGTTTCACTCTACTGATTTTATCTACATAAAACTTCTTTCTGCCGAAAAAAGAATTCCATTTGGAAACCCAAAATTACAAGACGATTCGTGCAATTGCTACGGCAATGAGAGATATTTTATCAGCGATCAGCAGTAATGTTTTCATTGACTTATCACGTGATTCAGCATCATTGCCTCGTAGTTCGATCTTGTAGTAAAAGATACGTTATCGATATTTTTTGTTACTATTCTAATACTCTTGTTGAATTTTTATTCGACTTGGTATCATTTGCAAATTGAAACGAACCGCTCTGCACGTTTCATACATTCTTATTCTTCGTTGCGCTCGCGAATACTCGAGACATCTACTCGAACAAAAGGCTGTTCCATAAAATGTCCCGGCGGGGACACAACAGGATAAAACTTTTCCAACATACTTGCAAGTTTAGCAGATTCAAAGTTAAAATTTGGAGTATTAAATATTTCGAGACGAGAAGAGGTAGTCTACAATCGTCTTTTTTTAAATAAAAAGTAAGATAAGTTACAGATACGTTCTTCCAAAGTGCAGTTCTCAGATTGTTCTCGTTGAAATTAACTCGTGCGACGCGATAAAAAGTTCGTGATTATTTACGTTCATTTACGAGGTAAAAAAAACTCAATTTTAGAAATAGACGATACACATCTCGTATAACATTCATAAAATTAACTAAAGAATTTGAACTTGACACGGTCTTGAATGTTCCAAAAAAAAAAAGAGAAAAAAAATATGATTTCGACTCTCAAACAAACTATTATCCACGTTATCAATTTTATGAAAATCGACGATAGAAAATCGCCTGAGAAATTACTTCAAAGGCGCGTTCCCCTTTGAAGGGGTCGAGTATCTCTCGAAGACGGCCAATATAGCCGGAGCTGTTGGAGTTTCAATTCGAGTCGTTTTCAGTCGCGCGCGTACATACGTACATACATGCACGTTCTGCGCGCGGTACGGTTTTCCACGTTACCTTTGTTATCAGCAGCGATGAACCCGAGGATGTTGTCGTGCCTGAGCATCACCGTCTGATAAATCTCGGCCTCCCTGAACCAAGACCTCTCCTCGCGCGAGCTGAAGATCTTCACGGCGACGTTCTCGCCCCTCCAACGGCCACGCCAGACCTCGCCGAAGCGACCCTTTCCGATCGTTTCCACCAGCTGAATCTGGCGGGCTATGCTCCGCTGTACCAGAAGCGGCAGGCCTACTTGGGAGAGGATGGGCATTGAAGAACACGAATTTCAGTATGATTGAAGATGACCCTTCAGTGTGCGGGACGTTAACGTCCCGCGTGCGTTGCCCGTCACGGTGGAACACGATACGCCACGTACGCGTGTCGGAGCTTACGTTATACACTCGAAGCTGCAACTTTGCGCAAGCATCAGACGCACGCGCCTCCGCGAACCGTGTTTCCGTTTTTCCGTTCTGCCCGATCGTTGCGGGCGTTGCAACCGTGCCCGAGAACTCGGAAATGGAATAAATTGGAAACAAAAGTACGTACCGAGGCGAGCGGAGAGAATTTCGAGGGAATCGTCGGAGAAAACAATATATCTGTATATTGTTAAAATATACGTGTATACAAGTTGTTGGGCAAATTTGAAATCGATGTTCCGGATATTTTACTTGTATTTCTATTTTTTCGTTTTATTTTTTTATTTATTTATTTCGTTGTACGAGAGTGCACGTATCATTTACCGATTATTCACTTTCGTGGGATAGGTCTGACCTGACGCCTAGAACTATCGACGGCTGAAATCACGATTCGCTAGACGAATTTTAAATCGAGATTCGGAATATTTACTTATTCGTCGATCCAACTTCTAAAACTGGAGCTATACCGATGAACTCAATATTCCAGTATTCAATTTTAGCGTCAAGCGCAACGCGATTGTTCAAATTAGACGACGTCCGGTCCGATTTGAATTAACTATCGACCGAGAAATTTTGAAAAACAACGTTCATTGTGACAGCGGAAAAGCCGGATCAGTGGGAAACTTTAATTTGACCTACCTGAGCCACTGCCGCTAGTGGTCATCTCCAGCATGTCCCTAATGGTAACGCCGCCGAGGATGGGTCGATCCGGTGCCTCCTGCGAGTCATCGCTGTTTCCGGGCCTTTCCGGGGTCTTGCGCACGTGATAAATCACCATCACCACCACGCAGATCACGCATATCGGCATTGCTATCATCAACGCCATTTTCCAAGTGACCCACGCCGCGTCATCGCCATCCGACCGCACTTTTCCCAACAAATCATTCATTATCGTCTCGCAACGATGCACTTGCATTAAAAAGAAAAAAAGAAAAAAAAAGAAGAAGAAAAATCGCTCCAAAGAAACGTGAACCGTTCAAACCTCGACTATAGACTCTCCAATTTTTTCCGATTAACATTAACGTCCAACAAGAATCTAGAAGATCCAGAGTCAAAATTCGACCAGAGAAAAGTATGCCGACACCATCGACGAAATTTTACAGAATTTCAAACTCGAGCTGTACGATCGAGCCAGCAAAATTGGATCAGAGTCGAGCGGATCGAACAGGTTGGCCAGGTTTCTTGGGAAACGATCGGAAAAGCCAGCGAAGCGGGTCTCGAGGTGTACGAAGACCAAGGGGGTAGAGAATGCATAAAGCTCCGGCGACACGACAGAAATTGTGCAAAAACGTGCATAAACGACGCAAGTAAACCATCAAGCCAGCATGCGGTAGTGAGTGTGGCAACAGTTTGAACCAACGGGAACATGCACGTTGCGAGACTAATTGCCGAGAGGTCAGTGAGTCAAGACCACAGGGACAAACACTTTCCCAATTCTTTGTAATGCACGGTCCGGATCGAACCGTTTTCTCGTTCAGAGACAGACAGACAAGTGTAGAGAAAAAGACCCCCAAAAAAAAAAAAAAAAACAAAAAAATAAGAAAAGAGAGAAAAGAAACGAAAGCATCGAGGGTAGTACCAACGTATTGAAACAGCATCGTCTTCGATGAGTCTGTCTCCTCTAGAAATGAGCGATTCTTTGCGTTACCTGTCCGGTTATAGCGCACACGCAGCGCATAACGACGCGTGCAACTCGCGCGTGGATGCGACGCTTCTCTCGCTCCTTCGGATCATCGTGCCCCGTTGTTCGTCCACGGCGCTTCACTTACCTGACACTCGATTCCGCCGTTTCGTGGGCCGAGCGTGATTTCCATTATCCACGGATGCTGTTAATCGGTTACTCGTTAACTCGAAAGGAAAAAAAAAAGTCACACAGGTCACGTTAGGGAGAGCATAACGGTGGTTAACACTTGGGATACTTCCTTTCGCGTTTCCTCGAATCGAGATTCGAAAACAGTTCTTTTTTTTTTTTGTTTCCTGGCACTCGGCATTTCCCGAGAAATTATAGAACCGCCAGCTTGGATTTGGATCTGGAGCCGAGTTCAAAAAGTTGCGTCGAAATCGAATTTGATAGCTAATCGAATTAGAGAAACGATACGTAAACTGTAATTTGTGTAAAATTAGAAATTCGAGATGTGATTTCGTTCTGAAATCGAAATACGAGAGGAGAGATTTACGAAATGGACAATTGAACTTGACACTAAACGTACCGACACTTTGTGCATGTCTGTTCTTTTGTACATTCCTACTGTACTGTTCTATACACGATAATGTATATTGCATATATACAATGATACATGTAATATATTTTATGAAAAAAATACGGATCGATTAATCAATTTAATATAGGAAACTTTCGGATAGCAAGAAAAAAGATTCTTATTTCTTCTTTTTTTTTTCGTTTTTAACAAAAACGAAAGAATTTTAATCAATCAAATTTTTGGTTAATTGTCACGGTTGGCACGTTTAATGTTAAAAAAAAAAACGACATATTTCTTCTGAACTGAATCTTCTGAAAGAAATCAGACTGCAAGAGAAGAACTTTATTGGAAATCGAACTGGCGCGAAAGTGGACGAGAGATTTCCCCGAAATTGACGGAAAAACTGAAATATCAAGAGGAAAATATTACGCCGTTGCGCGCGTTAATCTCGAATCCAGAACGAACTCTGATACCGCCGGGATAATTTTAAATTTTCTTTTTTTTTTTTTTCTTCTCCCGAGACACACGCGGCAGTGTATGGAAATTGGAAAGATCATGGGAACGAGAGCGGCTGTACGTGGTGTTCGCCGCGGGAAACAAATATTCGTGAAATTCGAATCGATCGGCGGAAACTCTCGGGCGGGAACCATCCGTCCATCCCAGCAGCTTCGCGATAAGACGAAGACCAAATTGATTCCCACGAGGTATCCGATGAGATGACGAGCAACGTGAAAGTCACAGGTGAATGATTGCACGTCCACGGGATGCCCGGCGAAGATTGGCAAGTAGGCCGTGTGATACGTGTATCTCGCTGGCGCGTGATGTTAGTACGTACACGAACTTGCGGTCCCCGCGATCCTTGAATCGATCCGTGATACACGTCATTTCGAACGAAGCGTGCAATCATCTCGTGCGTCGAACGCTTCGCTTCAATATCGTGCTTTCCTTTGCGATGCTCAACACTTTCACGGCGGGCGTGTGCATACTTGATTTCGGTCGTCCAAAAATATTAATATAAATAAATTAATGAAAATACCGACAGCACCAGAACAACTGCATCGAAGTGTTCTACGTATAAATCGCTATAATTTGAACGATAATTGAAATTAATATTAACTTTGACAGTAGTTCTTTTAACCTCTTGCGCTGGCAACTGGTTCGCGGACCATAACGAGTGACCCAACAATATGTACAATATTTCGTCGCTTTCTTTTTCTTTTGAACTCGTCGGTATATCACTGGATAGAAATTATTAAGAAGCAATAAACTTGTCGTTTGTTTTGTCTGGGTTACATTCGAATATACTTAAAACTGAGAAAATGTTGCAATTTGGGACAAGAAATTCTCGACGTGCGTGGCACAAGAGGTTAAGTAGTTCAAACGAAAGTTTGAAGGGTTCGACCGTTATGGTACATTAACAAAATTATAATGCTACGATAACAAAAATTATATATAATAAAAGATATATGTGTATAAAAATAATATTCTTATATGTGACTGTCATTTCAAATATCCCGCCGGAAAAGTGTCGACAACGTCGACAATTTCTCGAGGCAACTATGGCCAGAAATGGTACACGGCGCGGAGTTTGCGAGATACGTAAAATATAAATTAATATTAAACGTACAAAATTAACATCGAAAGTGTAGAACTGAAATTGTATCATTCTATCGCGTATTTCTTTTTAGCTTCTTGAAATTTATTTAAAGAATACACGTGAATGCATGTGAAAAGGAAATAACTTTATTCGGATTAAAGTTATACAAAAATTAATTGAAGCGTTCTTGATGCGAATTTCAATGTCCACCGTATATCAAATTTTGACAGTATTCTTGCAAATTCTATTTAAAATTTTGTACTTGGTAATACGAACCCAATCTCTTGAAATATCAAAGTTGGAAAACGTAACGTTACACGTAATTACCACTGCTACGACGAGTGATGCGACTATTGACTATTACTCTCGCACGATACACGTGAAATAATTCCAACGTATACAACGCACCGCAAATGACGCAAGGCCGCTGTTCCTTTATCCTACCTCTCGTGTATATGATAAATTAAATCTCAATCCACTCGAGCAAATCAACTTTCTGAAAAAACTTTCAATCAATCCGGAGTGGATTGTTTCACGAATATTGAAATTAAAAAAAAAAAAAAAATAGAGAGAGAGAGAGGAGAGAAATACCTGGTTATCAACGTTATTAACGGGCGTATCGAAACAAATCGTTGCAGTGAAAACGCGCATCAATAACTAGCCGACTCTCTCCCCCCCCCCGGATTTAGTGGAGCCCGTATAATCGATGGATACCGCTTTCGATACGTTCCATCATCCCTCCATCAATACCGCGCGAATACGCCTCGTTACTCTGTACAGCGTACCCGTACGCGTTTGTCGTCCATTTTATTCAACCTGCCCGTTCCGTTTCGCATTACGCCCTGTCCTGCTTGCTTTTCACGCGGCGAACGTTTGCCAACGACCAAGTGGATATTATCTTTGTAAGAAAATTTCTTGTCCGATTCGTGACTATTGACGTATTGTTGTTGAAAAGGAAATTTCTAGAATATCGTTGTTGAAAAGAGTATTTAGGCATTGAGAGTGGCGAGTCTGTTGATCAACTGAGATTGCTTTTTGCAATTATTTCTGTGATCAGTTAGTAGATAAGTAATTTTACCAAATATATAGTTCAGTAACTTGTCAAGTAAGTAATCTTACTCCAACTAAGTAAATAAGTAATCTTACTAAATAAGTAAATTTAACAAGTTACCAAACATAAGTAATCAATCAATTGGTCGTTGTTAAAACAAGTCGGTTGATTTTTGCAAATCAAATTCAATTTGCGTATTAAATGTAAAATAGTTTCTTTTTTTTTTTTTTTTTTTTTTATGTTTCCAATTCTCTGATATATCTTTGGTATTACGAGAGAACGAGTTCGACAAGTTTATCGTCAAAGCCATCTTCGTCGAGTCGTACAAAAGATTATTGTGCCAATAACGATATTCGAGAACTATACTAGATAAGAGTATTATTCAGCCGACGGAAAATTTTTTCGAACGCGTCCTGATTGATTAAATTGCGCGCATTGCAAAACACGACGTGTTCAACAACAAATATAGCAGTATTTCTACAAAATACACGCAGCACTGTCGACAGAAATAAACTACCATCGTGATTAAAAGTGTGATCATTCCACGATTCATGATTTTGATTACCTCCCTTGTTCATTAATCAACGATCACTCGATCGATTATTCGATAAAGATCCGATCTCCCGCAATAACTGCGATCGTCGATCATTAATCAAACCACGTTTCGCCCAACTCTGTTAAAAAGATAGCCGCGATTCCAATTCTTTTCACACTTCTATGTGAAACAGAAGTTAAATAGTTGAGAGAAAAAATTAGAAAAAAAGAGGCGTGTTGGTTATTTAAGAATCGGTATCGTCAGTCGATAAATAATTCAATTTCGAAAGGTTCGGAACGAAGGCTCGTTTCGCCTTTCGTATTAAAATTTCAAAGCGCACCGAGAGAAATAGCTTCGAAGTGGATAGAGCCGAAGTTTCCACGTTTCGCCTCGATCGGACTTTACACTTTTAACTCGAGGATGCTTCGCCTCGACGTTCGTTCAATTATTCCCAGTAATAACACTCCCCCTGACATTTTCGCGAATAACTTTTGATATTTTGCATTGCGGCAGCGCGACCGTTCAATTTTAAAACTAAAGAAAGGACGACGACAAAAGTGAAACGTTCCGACGCGAAAGACGTCAAAGAGCTGAGAATCAAACAAAAAAAATTCGAAAAACCGAAAACGTCACTGAGAGAGAGAGAGAGACGAGATGTTGATCCGGAATAATTCATCCCGCGACCTCGTTTCTCCCCGGCCCCGCGTCAAAATCTCTTGGCGAGTTACGTTAATAGTTCGCCCGTAAATAAATAATCGCGGCTGATATGAAATATCCATCAGCTGTGAAAACTCGTTTGCAAGACGCTCGACGCGGAGGATACTCGATTAATTAAACGGAGTCGCGGTACGTACAGGGTGTCCCATTTTATTCTGCAAGTGCAATTACCTCCGAAACTGTTTGTTCTCTGGATAAACGTACGTAGGTGGCAGACTTTTTCGACTATAATTGTGCAGTTTCTTTTGCATCGAGAAAAAATTATAATTGACAAAGTCAAGTAGCGACCTTTATCTCTCCTCAGAGACGAACCAAGTTGCTGCTCTCTCAAAACACAGAGAGGAAAGAATGCACTTTTTTCGAGACGGCGAAAAATAATTTCGGAGATAGTCGCATTTGCAGTATGAAATTAGGACACTCGTGCAAGAGGCGCGCATGTTTCGAGTCAAAATATTTTTAGTCGGCTGCTCTTGTTTGGAACGGCGCGCGGCGGAGATAAATGCCAGACGATTCTTTCGTTCCGTTGATAATGCGTTTTTACAACGTCGTTTCCGTAATAAGAGTCCATAGTCGACGTATCTGACGACGTATCTCGTCTCGTTGCGACGCAACGAGACGAGAAGACGTTTCGCTTTTACGTTCAATTGTGCTGGATATTTTCTTTTTCTTTTCTTTTGTTTTTTTTTTTTCCCCCTCAATTTCTCGCCGAACGATGTTTGAACGGTCTCTGTTCGACCGAGGGGGGACGTCGCGGCTCGTGCAACTTATTATTTGAAATATACATCGTGGAAACGATATCGATAGCCAACGTGACAGAAATGGAACTGGAGTTTCTGAAGACTTTTCACGCAGTCAGCAGACTGATTTTTCACGCGTCCGTGAGAAAACTTGATAACGCGCGCAGTATGAAAACATATACACACATGAAATGCTTTATGTAATACTTGGCGCGTCGAGATAATCTTCGATTCGGTGCTCCGATTTTTTTAACCCTTTGCACTCGATTGCGAGAGGACATCGTACCCAACAGCTACGGCTGTTCCCTCTTTTTTGTAACTTGCTGATCGTTGTTACGAACGCATACATTCGGTGTTCGTAACAACGATGCGAAGTAATAGTATAACATTTGAACAGACGCCAAGAGTGAAAGCTACAAGAAGGACAGACGAATTTCAGAAGAAGAAATTTCTCAAGACAGTTCTCAGTTTTGACAGTCGATCGACACTCGTTGGAATAATTCGCACAGATTAGACATTTTGCTGCCTCATAAAAAGGTTGACAAACGGATGAAGATGATTGTTTTTCCAGAAATTGAAAAACTACGTATCGTTAACTCTTGTGCGTCATATTTTAGCAAACCCGCAATGCATTCAAACGACGTCACGCGTTAGAAAGATGCAATCGTCATTTTATTCGAATAAATAAATTACTAGTAGATGATAAGGGAAAAAGTTTCCGAGCGCAAAGGGTTGATTTTACGTTTTTAAAAACACGAATTCGCGATCAGGTCGCGAGGAAGTTTAACAAGAACTGCCGACGATCAAAGTACAAAATATCCTCTTGCGCGATATTTGCAAGCAGCGTGTAAATCCGCGAACAATTCGAAGACAGTTTGAAGATTTCGTTCCATCCTTCTCGATAATATTTTGGATATTCTTCGGATATTATTCTGCGAGAGCTCATTCGCCAGTTAATCGCACGATAACGCATTTTCTTCGCATTTTCTTGTTGAATCTCGAATAATTGCGAAAAGAGCCGGTTTCTCGCACGGAATAAAACGAAAGAAAGAGTAGAAACGATTGCCGGGCGCGAGCGCGTAAATTCGACATTATCTTATCCGTGCGCAGCTTACAAGGCGTGTATTATCGTCGCGCGATGGCTCTGCCATTCCGTAAACAGATGCAAGACGACACGCGATCTGTCGAGTCGCTTGTGACATGGTAAAATTACAAGGTATCCGGCTGCAGCCGTTGCACTTTTCACCAGATAAGCCGATAAGGACACCCGAGATGTTTATTGCAACGTGCCAATGTAGCATGCGACAGTGACGGTCGTTCGCGTTAAAATATATTCATATATATTATTTTATAACATACAAAATATATTTATGTATATATATATATTATATTTTTATTAAAATATGAATTTTTCCGTCTCGTTCGTTATATAAAAACGAGTATAACTCGCAGCTGATCTAAATCCAAAACGTTCGGATCATCGGACATTATCTCAAGTATCTCGATCGATTTCGACTCTATCATCCGCGCGATACGCGATATTAATTTGCGATGTTAATAATCATCTTCAAATGACAAAACATGTTTGCGTAACACGTGGCCTGAGCTCGAACACCATTCGCGATCGAACGATAATAATCGATAATCTCGACTCGATCGCGACGTAATTGGTGAGCGATGTAAAAATCGATCTACGATGTCACGTCCTTTTTTAATTCTTAAGAACTTTCTTAGTCACGTCAATGACATGACTGATTTTTATTCGTCTTCGATAAAAATTACTGAAAAATTACATAATCGTTTTCTTCGTAGTTACTGTTTGTTTGAGATTTCGATATTAGCCGTGGATTCTTATTTTAATTATTGGTATACGAGACAGATTTCAATCGATAATTGTAATGTAATAATTTCAGACGTTACACGATATGATTTGATCATGTCACGTTAAAAATGATCATTCGACTTTACACCGAGCTTTAATTTTTCACTTGTTAAACACGCCTTGGAACGCACAGTGATAAACTATCGCAAAAGACGTCAGTAGAAAAATAAAAATTGAAGTTAAGTTACGAGTAACATGGTGAAATTGAAAATTTTACTATGTTTTCTCTCTACCAACTAAAAAGATAATCAACGTTAATATAAAATTTCCGACTAGCAACTATTCCGACTAGGAAACGAAGACAATTTTTTTGCCATAAAATTTTATCGTACCAAACAACGCCACTTCTACTCGAGATCTATCCCACGCCCTCTCGCGAATCACGTGACCCAAATCAACCAATCGTTAATTTTCGTTGCATCAGCGTTGCATCTGAAGAGGCCCGATTTCCTGGGTCACTTTCAGTGATAAAAAAAAAAAAACACAACAGAAACATTTTTATAACACAATATCTAAAACTCTATCGTTTTGTATCGACAAAATTTCTAACAAAAATTATAAATTCGTCAGTTTGACCGCTTTTGATGGTTCTAGTGTTAAATTTCACTTCTTCCTACTAATATTTCAATTCATAAATCAACCGATCTTAATTATAATAGATGATATTAATTTGACGATAAATTCTTTGACGTTCTAGTCTAATCTGATCATAGATTTCACGTATGAGAATTCATTATTGGGACGAAGAACACTGAACGGAGAGTATACTGAAATCTGGCAGTCACGAATCAGCGCTGAAATTAACCGAACGGTGATACATCACCTATTTTAAATACCGTATCGGTACATTTATGCATTTATCGTTCTATATTTACATCGGTCGAAGCTCGGATTAAATAATTTCTTGATTCTGCAAGAGCAATTTTTAAACTCGGTCACTGGGTTATTACACTATCAACATTAACAACAGACAGTTAGTAGAAAACACGTCGCGATTCTTCTTCGAAAATTCTATTTTTCTTCCTCCCCAAAGTCAATCAGTCTCTCTTATCCTACATTGTCTTAACCTCATCCTCGTCTCTCTGCACTTCGTTTTAACTTCGACTCTGCTTTCTCTGCTTTCAACCGCAAAATTTCTATTTTTCTTCTTGTTAATTTTCAAAATTAACAATTACATAAGTTGACAAGCTCATTTTGTTTGTCGAAGAATTTGTAAGCCAATATAGACAAATGAAAAAACTCGACACAATTACTCTCTGTGTCTCGTAATTTTGTCCAAATGATAAAATTTTATCATTTCCGTTTAAATTAAAAATTTGTTTCAAACGTTCGTCAAAGCTTTGATTTGCACATAGTGTATCGTTTGCAACAAATGTAACGAAAACCTTTGTACCAGGTCGATTTCGCAAAGTGTCTCGTAACTTTGTCCGCTACGCCGAAATTCTTCGACATCGCGGGATCTCGCATCGGCGGATTAAGAAATGACACGCGCAGATAAGTCGCGCGATACGTTCGCGAGAGGAAGAGGGATATAACGAGCTATCGCTTGGCATTAATGTAAACAGAACGTATCATCGGGTTACGCAATGGAACACAGCGGCCTGCTTGCAATAGCGGTGCAAAATATTGAATTTCAAGCTTCGGGCTTCGAGCAGTGTGCTCTCTGATTGTGAGACGAGAGAGAGAAACGCGGGTGCGAACGAATTACGGTGTTTCGCGGTCGCGCTGCATCGCGTCAGTTCGACAATGAAGCGGGGACGCGCTTCGAACAAAGACAACGTGTACAAAAGGACACATGTACAGTGAGTGGACGCGCGTGTACATGTACGTGTACGTGTGTGTGTGTGTGTGGGTGTGGATGTATGTGTGACAAAGATGATCGCGCAGACAATTCACAAAAAGCAAATCGAGAATATCGATGATCGAGAAAGCCCAACGAAAATTCGTCCATCCATCCGTTCCTTTATCCATCCGTTTTGGCAAATGGCTTTAGTCTGCTCTTCGTTTGATCGTCGCGTGCGTCTTTCCAAGGTCGCCGATCCGCGACGATTTCTTTCTTGTACATCGAGACGTCAGGACATTGTACGTCGTAGTTAAGTGAAAGAGCGCGAGAAGCAATGTTTTTTCTTTTTTCGGTCAATTTGCGAAGTATTTCGATCGATTTTTAAAACAATATTGACGAATAATATTTTGCTCGATCGACATTCGAAACGTCTCGCGCAATTATTACCTTCTAAACCTAAAGTATTCGTTGCAGAGAAAACTGTTTAGAGTAAAACTTGTTTTGTTTTACAGGGGGGGTAACTGGCGGCCCGTAGGCTCTTGTCCCTGCTTTCCTAGTCGCTAGCGCTACCCCCTCCACTGCCGTGCACGAGCCCCACTCTTTCCTTGCCAAGTACATGAGTGGGGAGATTCACGCAGTGGAGGGGGTAGCACTAGCCAGCTCTGCTCCAAAACATTGGAGAGGGTGCAACTATTGCCTTTGAGAATAAGGTAATCCTCAGGTCACCATTTCGAATACGAAGAGAGTAAGTAACAATAAACAATAATAAGCATAATTCTATCAATGTTCTTCTCGAAAATGATTATTAAAGTATATCCTCCGCGTAATCCAGGACACTTTCTCGAAAATTGATTGCGCGGGACGTTTCAAATGAGACAGCCTGTGTATATAAAGACACAGGCAGAGACAATCGCTTTTAAAAGTCGATCAATATGCATCAGTTCGGTTCTTCGTTCGCTGCTGGTTTCTGTTCCCGATTTTATCAACTCGACTATTTAAAAAACACGTTACGGTTTTAGTCGAAAGAGAAGCAATCGCAAAGATGTGAGAAAGTCGTGTACTTTCGTTAGTTTGTTTCAATGTTTCTGCACGCTGGGAAGCTGGGAAACGAAATTCGTTTGTTAGCGAAGAAACGTGCGATCGTATCTCTTCTTTTTTTTTTTTTTTTTTTTGTTCAATAAAATTCGCCAGTGTTTGGCGAGCAAACTTGACCAGGCGATGTTAAAAACGAAAGGTTAACTCATTTTTCTTCCATCGGGAGCTCTCGCTCAGCACTTGACACTTTGAAATCTTGTAAATTATTCAGCAAACAGGGATATTCGGCTGAGAACGTTACGTCTATCGGCAAACGATATTTTCAACGAATTTAACGCGTTCTTTCTTATAATTTTTTGCAATTAACAATTTGCACACACATTGACACTTCTATTGGGTTTAAATTCGACCTTTTATCAAACCGATTCGTTAAAACAAAATATAAAAAATTCGTAAAAGAGAGTATTGCAACGAGTTCGACTGTGCTATAATTTAGTCACGAAACTGCAGAGGACATGTCGCGACTTTTAAGATAGGAGAAACGTAAATCGAAATTTCAGACGATTCGATATAAAATTGAGCAGAATTCCACCGAACGTAAAGTCCCGTCTCTCGTTACTCTCTGTTTTCCCTTTTGCTTTCTTTTCGCCGGTTTCGTCTGAACGAAGAACGTACAATTTCTATCAGAGAAAGAGAGAGAGAGAGAGAGAGAGAAAATATATATTTCAAAGGGCCAATTACCGAGGCTTTTATTCGAGAAAAAGAACAACCAACTCCAACTCGTGCCTTCAACCTCGTGAAAAATTCTTTCATCGAGATCAAATGAATATTGGATATCGAAACACGAGTCACTGCACACCTACGCGGAAATACAAAAAGAAACGAACGTTCGAAACCCACCTTTCAATCGTTTCCCTTTGGAGTTCATTGATGGAGTTGGTCAATTTTAATTGACGAACCAGTCACGCGCGTGCATAACATTTAACAAACTATCGATCAAGGTGGTCGAGGTGTACGCGTGTCGCACATTTTTGCACCGCGTATATTTTATTTTTGCAACTGTTCGGAATACAAATTCAGTTGGACGAGTTGTTCGATTCCGTAGGGGGGAAAAATCTAACAAAAGTAATAAAGAAATATATATATATAGAAATTTCTCGTGTTTCCAAAATAGTCAACTTACAGAGACCAGCAGAGAGACACGAATTTCTCAAACAAACAAATCATCCAATAAGTTAGAATCTGCGCAGGAGCCAAGTTCACAGACGCGACTCTAAACTTCGATTGGAAGGAAGGAAATTTTGTTGTCGACGAAAGGATCGACAAATTTCGCAGAAACGTCGCGAGTTTTTCGCGGCATCGACCTTGAAAGGAAGCAGACGTCGCGAGAAAGTTGTACCTCGTCCGAGGTAATCGGGAGTATGGCCCACCTCTCGGAGGAAAAGAGGGCGTTAGGTTGCGATTGCAGAAGTCGAAATGGTCGCAGCAGTCGACCACGTATTCCACGCCACCTGGACCGTACAGCGTGCTATTCGCTTCGCACCAGACCGAGTACTCGGGCGCCGGGAAGAAGTGCACCTTATCGTAACACCTGAGAACAATTTACATCACTTCCGCACCAGAATTATTCACCGTGCCGACATCGGGGAGAAAGCCCGGTCTCCTTTTCTCGAACGAGCTCGTCCTCTTCCTGCGATTCTACTACCATGCTTCATTTTTTTTTTTTTTTTTATCATCGCGGGTCACGTCGTGATTCTTGCGAATTTTCGCACTTTGATTGTTAGATCTCTCGTACCTGTGCAGAATTAACGAACGCGAGAATTTGCATAACAGTGCCTCGTCGATCGTTCTGATTCGCGTCATCGAACATCGGGGATTTTTCGAAAAATTTCGGTTTCGCAGTGCTTCGTTTTGGCTTTGAATTTTGTTGTTAATCTGGAATTCAGAATCTTGAATTTTTTCCAGCATACTTTATAACTATACTATATTGTAATAATTTTTATTTTGCAAAAATTGCAATAATTTCGGTTTCGCAGTGCTTCATTTGGCTTTGAACTGTGTCGTTAATCTACAATTCAGAATTTTAAACTTTTTCAGTGTATGATTTCAGTATATATAATTTTAATGTTATACTAAATTGTAATAGTGCTTTTTTTTTGAACTTGTCATTAAAAATTCAAATTTTAAACTTTTTTCGGTTTTACAGTGCTCGAATCTGAATTTTATGGTCAATCTGGAGTCTCGAATTTTTTCAAGTATACTTTAATGCTGTACTGTAATAATAATTGCGATGTTATACTTTGCGATATTTTTGGAAAACCGCAGCCGTTTCTGTTTCCGCGACGCCACTCGTCGAGAATCAACGTCATCCCGCGCGGCAAGAGCGTTCTAAATAAATTGCAAACGAAAGCCGCAGCTGCTTTTTTCGTTTTTTTTTTCTCTCTCTCTCTCTCTCTCCTCTTTTACTTCGACTTCCTTTCGTTTATCGGCCTTCCCGTTGGCCCAGTGATAAATCACTCTTATTACGAGAGTTATAAATTCGCGAAGGCACACACCAGCGACCGAGTAACAGGCAGCCGAGATAAGTTTGGGAATTAATCATTAATAACCCGCGATCGGGCAATAACTCACATGGTTCTTGCTTTATTTTTTTCTTTTTTTTTTTCCTTTTTTTGGCTCGGTAATTTCGTCGGTAAGAGGTCACATTATAACGTCGTTATCTCCGAGCATTCACGAACGCGTTGCGGCGTCAGCAATTTCTTTTTTCCCTGCGCTTTCGTGTAAAATGTTCGCCAAGAAGCACTGCGATCTATCAAGGACGCGGTTCTCGAAGGAAATTAGAGTTAACTGCACGCGTATGCCGGCTAGGGGAAAGTTTTGTTCAGAGACTTTTACATCGTGCGTGCGTGCGTGCGATATTTTTTGCAAATGTAAGATAAAAATTACAAAATATTTAATGAAAACGTATACACGCTTGATAATAAAAAAAAAAAGAAATTGTTATTGTGCAGCGCGAGTAGCTTTTCAAGATGGAGAACTTACAGATCTGAAAGCGCATCTAAAAACGTACATACGGATAATGGGCAAAAATGTGTGAAATATTCAAAGTACGTAATGTATAACAAACGTCAAAGATAGTTTACGAACTGAATTGATTGCTGCACGATGATTTATGTACGGTGTTACTTGCACGAACAAAGTTTCTGCTTCGCCAATAGATAAAAATAGAAGGAATCGATCGTTGGTATCGCTGCTGCTTTTTACATCGTGTGCCGAAAATGATTCACATGCGGCGCGACGATCGACTCCGCGAATAGAAGAGAAATTTTCAAATTCGCGTTACGAACGTTGCCTCGATGTTCGACGACGAGACGAATAAAAATTGGACTCGCGCAACGAGGTGCCGTTTCAACTCGAAACATTCCAATCGAAGAAAGGAAAGGGAAGAAAAAAAAAAACGAAAAGTTCGTAAATATTCGACGAACATCGCGCAACAGCGGAAGATAAAAAGTCCTCTCTTTGCAGAGTTACGAACAGGTAGTTGAGATCAATTCTCCGTTGAAAAGTCGCGTAGGAAAGAGAAAACGTTAATTCGTTCTGCCGGAGCCGATTACTTTTCGTATGCGTCCGCGGAAACAGACAATTCCGGGCGGCGACGAAAAGGTACGAGGAGAGAGATTAAATTGAAAGAGCGTGCAGAGATGAGAATAACAACAGCCGTTAACAGTAGAAAGGATGAAGAGAGAAACGAAGCGTGGGTGCAAGATCTTTTACTTCGTCAGAGAGCCGCTGATCACGAGTGGATCACGACGAAATATTGACTTTTCTTTTGTTGAAGAGAAGAGAGAGAGAGAGAGAGAGAGAGAGAGAGAGAGAAAGGCACTTCCAAACACGGACAATTCGAGAAACAATTTTTTTCTGCTTTCAATTTTTTTTTTTTTTTTGCCGCGAATGATGATAAATTAATCAAGCCGCGATGCAGTGCAATTTTAAGCATTTAAGTTGAATTATGTTACTCGACACAACGTCGAAAGAGATTTTCTGACACGATTCGAGAGGCTACGATAGAGTTTTAAATTTTACTTTACAGGCTTTTGGAATATTTCAAACACTGCCGTGTTCGTAGTTGGAGAAGAAAATTGTTTCCCAAACAAACTGTCCGTAGTTGAAACGTCAAATGTCCAAAATATTAATTTGAGAAATGCTAAATGTCAGTGGTACAACTTTGAAAAAAGTTCTCTTAACGATGTAACGATAGTACGCGTTTTATCTCGCACCGACTCTCCGAGCTCTAAAGTTATCATCTACGACTACAAAGGACAGATCGAGCGCGCGTAGAAGGATGAAATTGAAGGAAAATCGACAAAGGCCGGCCGCGAGCCAAGTCTCTGTGTCTCCTTTCCTTTCTTTTTCCTTTCTGTGAAAGAAACTGAAAAGAAATATTTACAAAAGACGTTCCTTTTTTTTTTTTTTTTTTTTTTTGAAAGGAACTTGTTTACCAGTATCGCTACAACGTCTACTTTCGTTAGAGAGTGCAGAGAGAGGTATACGTGGCAACATGCTACCGGTGGCTTTCCAAGTTCGCTCGGGAGGACTTCCGGCCCCCCCTCCGAGCACTTGTCAGCGAGAATACACAGGAGGAGAGTACCCCGAAGTAACTAAAACCTCCGTAGGTGGCAAACAATTTCATACCGTTTCCTTTCTGAATCGTGCTGTCGTTCGTTAGATCGAACTCAAGGAACAAAAGAGGAAAAAGAACAAGACGAATTACCACATCCGCGATACGGGATAATTTCGTTTCATCTTCGTGTCGAAATAATTGCTATTAAAAAAACGTGTACCATCGTGTTCCCCAACCGGCTTTGCTGCAACGAAAATACGGAACACGGTGTTGGAACGAACGAGAAATTAAAAGAGGACTGAAGGTTCAAAACTGCGAAGATGCACCAGATGGTCTGGACAGCTGGTTTAATTTGTTTCAAAAATCAGGGAACGACGGAAACGCGAAATGCAAATTTCAGAAACAGACAACAATTTGCGTCTGAACGGCGTCGGACTCTATTATCTCAATTTAACTCGATTGGTTTCTATTTGTCGAAATATGGAAAACACGAAAAATTCTGCTTGCCTCGAGGGAGGCAGAACCTCGATAAAAAGAAAAAAATTGCGAAACTTATACACGAGTACGAATACGAACGAAAACATTGGACGAGGTAAGGTACGCTTGCACGTAACGTTTTGTGTTTTGAGTGTATTTCTGCACAACGCACCGCGATAAATTACGCGCGTGAATGATACTTGATAAAAATACTGTGCGAGCAGTGAGCTCTTTTCTTTCTTTTTTTTTTTTTTTTTAACTAAAAAGACGTATAAATATTCCGGCGACGATTTATTCCTTTCGCAATGTGACGCGAAAGAGAAAGAGTCGCGAGCTATCGAACGCCGCCATCGTGAATCTCGTCGTGTTTTTAATTTCGTTGCGCGTAACGTGATTAATTCGTTACGTATACGTGCGACATACGTTCAGGCAAAATGTTCAGGTTTCCGCGATAAAACGTAAATATCTTTTTTCTCTCCTTTTGGAGATTCGTGATGCTCTCTGCATCTGCTCTCGTTTTATTGCGAAAGGATTAATCATCGCGCACGCTGCTTGCAATCGGATTTCGTACCATAAAATACTGAAACGTAGTAATAAAAATATAACGAATACTTACTCTTTAATTTTTAGATCATGTATCATCGACGTATCTATGAATCCTTTACGTCCTGAATTTGCACATTTTTTTATCTTAAACGCTTCGAAATTCCAGGTCCCAGCTACTCACAAATTAGAAATTTAGTTACGCTCGAGTTTCGAAAGAAATACTGCCTTTTTAAATATTGTTTAAATCAGAGATGGTAATTAATCGATGGTAAATTACGACTCATTCGAATGGAAATAGAAATGTAATGTTCCTAGTTCTCAAAAGAAAACAAAAGATGGTAGGATTTTAAACACACGGTGCTTGGTTTAAAATTTAAAATCTTAAAAATGGCAGGACGTAAAAGATTAAAATACCAGTTAGAAGAGAAAACTTAAACTAAATGAACTTACATCGGGTACGTACAAAAGGTAATAAGAGACCAAAACATCAAGCGTGATCGTTTAAGCAGACCTCAACGTCTAAATATCTTCGTCGGTGATCGTACGTGTATATCGGCATACGTAATCGCGTCGTGATTAAATTGAGTGGAACAGAGGGAGAAATAAATTAGCCAGAACATCTGCCAGCAAGTTGATGAACGTGTGCGCGAGAGGAACATGAACGTGTACGTGTAATATATAATCAAGTTCGAGGCCCAATTTTGCATAGGGATAAAAATAAAGGGAAGAGGGGGGAAGGGAAGAAGGAGGGACGATTCGTCAAAATATTTCATCACTTGCAAAAAACGCGTGTTGCACGAAAACATTTTGAGGCATCGATAAAACTGTGAGATCTAATTGGCAAAATTTAAAATGTACGTCAATTGGAGATCAATTGGAAAATGTACATGGAACGTACAAGACGTTCGTTGCAAATTATATTTATACGTTTATAAGATAATTTCGCTGAATATCGAGATTTCATAGGTGTTAATCCTTACTACTTACTTGCAATGACTTGCTTCATATTTTATTACAGTTGTTCGCGAGAGTTTTGGTTGGAACCGGGGTTGCGCCGCAGAAGCAACTCTCCCGAACACGGGTTGCGCCGCGAGGACAACTCGCCTTGGCACATTCGTGGCGTGAGGACAATTTCCCCGAACGCGTGCGACGCTCTACGGGCACAAACCTTTGCTCCCACCTTGAGCCACGTGACTCCCCAAGGGAAGGGGAACCGAGGTTGCGTTCCTTTAGAATCGGTTCAAGTTCTGAGCGATTAGGTCGATCTTTGCGACACGAAAGTCGACCTAACGAGGGCATAGCCCCACCCACAGTCCACGCGACTAATTAAGACCTCGTCACGCTACTCACGCGCGCTGACAATGGTAGTAATTAACATTTAATATTCAACCGTGGAAATTTTTTTCCAGAGAATACGAATAAACTCTTTGCACTCGTAGTAAAAAAGTTTACTACAAATTCGTCTAAGAAATTTGCTATAAAACTTGCACGTCGCGCTATCTAGCCTACGCGAGTTCTCACTCAACGACAATCGTTTGCTGAATTTTGCAAGTTTATCCATCTAATTAAACAGAGAAACAAAAAAAAAAGGAAGACAACAGTTTGCTCTCGCGAAACACGCGAAATTATCACACTTTAAGAAATTATAGAGAACTATAATGATATAATATCATTTTAATGTCAAAATGTTAATTACTACAAACGGGAAAAAAAAAGTATTACAAATATTGCGACATTTCTACGTCGGTGAAGTTCCGGAGTGGAGGTCTTGTCTCGTTCGAACAAAATTTTTGTAAAATTACAGTACATTGTGGTAACTAGTATAGTATAGCAAATCGTAGTAAATTTTTATAAATTGTAGTACGATGTAACACTCCGTGTTAAAAAAGAAAAAAAATTTCAAAATGTTTCGTGCGACACACCGCACGCATTGTAGAGCTCCTTGTCTCTTTTGCGGCAAGCGTTGAAATATTTTCGTGCCGTACAAAATAGAAATAACATACGACGACTACATCGTTAACACGTTCATTCTTGTTCATGCTGCTACTTGCTGCTGCCGCTGCACACGTATAATACCAGCGACGACTGAAAGAGAGCGAAAAAGAGAGATCGGCTAGGCACGAGCTACGATGAGACACCAGAGTTCGCCGAGCGAGGGATATATTATACAATTGCAGTCGGATTGAATGGCAAATGATAATGAAAATAAAATCGTATTGAGGAAAAGCGATCGACGGAGAGAGAGGGGGGAGAAAAAAAGGAGAGGAGGAGTCAACAGCATGAAAATTTAATTGGTACTTGAAATTAACAAGATGCTCTCCGACGTTGTTATTATTATCGTTATTACATCGTACAACATCGTGCAGAACTCTTGGACCATTTGCAAAATTGATTCGCGTATACGTTTCCACGCGTCGTTAAACGAGCATCCGAGCAATTTCTTATTTTTGCGAAAGTGTAAATTTTTTAAAAAACAACCGGGAGAAGACGAAGATACATACACGTATATATATATATATATATATATATGGAACGATTTAAAATTCGCTGGAGCACTGTGAATAACAACTCTCGAATTTGGACATTTCTCGGGAAACAGATTTAGGCATCGGATTTGAAACACGTATCGTGTGTTTACTTCGTAGATGGCCCGAGATCTTTGCACGACGGTGCGTACCTACGCAGATATATGTACATCTGTTATTTACATATGTACAGTGTTGTTGTTGATTTCAACAAGAATCAGTGTCTGCAGATCTACCAGAGACGAGATTAGCAGACGGCGAAAGGGGAGAAAGAGAAGAGAAAGGTTGTGGAAAAAAAAATCGCAGCTACGACGACGGGAGAGCAAAAGTGAGTAAAACGAGAGGAAAGAGTGAGATTTAGAAAGAGAGAAGAGGGGAAAGTGAGCCGCAGCAAAAGCCTGAGAGAGCCACCTGCAGAGTTTTCGCTACTTCGAAGGTCGTTTGACTGTACCTTTGTTGCGAGGGTGCAGCTGGGGTTTCAGATCCCGATTGCAAAAATCCTCTTTGCAGCACTCGATGACAAAGGTCGTGTTTCGCGAGTCGCTCGTCATGCAGAAGATGAGCGGCTCGGGCTGCGACGACGACAGCTGTTTATGCACGCACCTTCAAGCCGAGTTTGCACCAGTTTCAGAATTTTCAGAGAAATTTAAAAAAAAGAAAAAAAAAAACGAAAACCAGAGAAAAGGAGAAGAAAAAAAAAAAAATATATATATATATATATATATAGACAAACCACAACGTGTAACGTCGTTGTTGTCGTCGTCGTCGTCGTCGTGATTGTGGGGGTGTGGATCGTGCCTTTTGGATCGCGGCTCGGCTAACCGCTCGAGGTTACTCCGTGAGTAAATATCAAGGCCGACCGTCAAGGCGGATATACGCGCGGATACGTGTGTAATACGTGTTACCTTCGAGAGAGAATCTCGCGAGAATTTGTACTCAACGAGAAGGTAGAACGACCAAGTTGAGCAAAGATACGTTTCGCCATTTCTGTCACTCTGCTTCGTTCCTCTTTCTCTCTTTCAATTCACCCGTCCAGGCGAAGGACATTCGAACGGCTGTTGAAAATTTAGGACAATTACGAGGCATTTATCAAAAGCAGACACGCCATCTCGAACATGGATATAATTAGCGTCTCGGTATACTCTTGCCAAAAAAATATAATTTATTACTCGAACATGTGTATGTTTAATCCTGTGGGTCACTTTGACCGTAACGGTACGAGCCATTTTCAACAGTTGTTCTCTTTTATTACCAGCGAACAAAAATACGCACGTTGTCACGTGGTCCAATTAGGTGAATTAGTATGGCAGCCATACTTTCAGTTTCGATATCCATTTTGTCCTTTAACGTTATATTTAAGAATATTTAGAATATATGTGAATATTATATTTAGAAATATTTCGAATATTTATTTGGAATATTTAAAACACTTAATTATCCGACATTTCTCGAGGGGAAAACGAAAAAGAAACAAAAGAGAATTAAAAGTGCAAAAAACAGTACGACCGTATCGTACTAATCTTCGTCGTTCTACCTTAATTACCCTCGCATCCTTCGCAGTCGGTCGAGACTCGATCACAATTCCGTGGTATATTCGCCAACACAACGAATCGTGTCGTACAGTACCGACGAGCAAACAAAAAATTCTTCGCTCGTAAGTGCTAGACAGATACCACGGAATTGTTCGTCTCGCGAGGTGTACGCTCGCTGATTATTTCGCACCACAGGTTAAAACAGGTGGATCCTGGCGCTAAACGATCGACTCGCTAAACAAACTTCAACAAACGCTGAAAAAGAAACAGGGTGGCGAGGGGAGAGGAGGGAGACTGGCGAGAGACAGAGAGAGAGAGAAAAACCAAGAGATTCAAAAACGGAAAGGAGGTAAACAGTGTAAACTGGTGGTGGAGTTGTTAAAGAAATCGCAAAAGGGGAGGGGAAAAATAAAAACTGTTCAACACCGTGCAACTTAACACTCGTTTGCGATACCTGACAGTGGGGGTAGCCAGTCGTAGCAGATCGTCGTTCCCTGAAATCTCGTCGTTTCTCTCGCGACTAGAGTACGTGTAAAAACAATCAAGAAGAAAGGGAAATTGTCGAGAGAGTTGATCCACTAGTACCTGGTGGATGTACGGCCCATTCGGACCCAGTCGCGTAATTCTTACTTCAAACGCAAAAATTCTCCTTCAGCGCGTCAATTTTCCTTGACTTACCAATGACACGGTGATTTGCTACAATTCTCACTTCTCGCGACATTTGAAAAAAATTTCGCATCAGTGGTCTCAACGAGAATTAACTTTTCACTCTCGTAAAATTTTCACTTTCTATATTTCTGGTCGAAGTAAGATGATCTAGAATTTTTTGGTTGAGCCAAAGGCTGAAGTCTGGCTGGATTAGAGCAGGCACAATCTGACAAAACGAAAAACTCTCCAACACACCAAAATCAGTCAGCGAAAGATAAAAACAAAATTTTCAAAAATCGGCGGCGGTTAGGTAGGCAAACGGTCGTCATCATCATCGTCGATCATTGTCAGTGGATGCAGTGAGATGTTTTGTTAGTCAAGGTCGTTCATACCTTGCAGTTCAACGAGATCGATTCAAATTTTCCATAAAACGTGAGAAAGGTAAAAACAAGTGGAGATACAAAAAAAAGAAGGTAAAAATTCCAAACGAAATATACAAGCGAACGAGGATCGCGAGAATGCGTATTTGAAAACATAACCTAAACGCGCGGGAAATCTCGAAATGTCGTTTATCTCTATTTACGTACGATATTCTTTGATGACGTTTAACGCAAGATTAGAACGCAATTACAACCTTTTCTAGGTTAATATTCTTTTTTCAATATGGCGGACTAGAAATCGCTGTCGTGTAGATTAGTTAATTCTTTGTTTGTTAACTCTTGTGAAAGTGTTCTACGCTACAGACTAGGATACTTATTTATTCCTATTTACGATACTTTTTTAATAACGTTTAATGCGATTTGTGCAAGAGTAGAACGCAATTGTAACTTTTTCTAGGTTAACATTCTCCTTTCAATATGGCGGACTAGATATCACAGTCGTGTAGGTTAGTCAATTGTTAATTCTTGTAAATTATTACGTGTTCTGCAATTACGATCGTAAAAATTTCGTTACATTTCTTATAAATCCAATTTATCATAAGGCCAAAGGAACGATAGCTTTTAAAGTTGGAATACGTGACGAATGGAAAGTGATTCTTCTTCCGTGATTTACCACGAATTCGGTTAAATTACAAAAACTGTCGGAATTCTCAAAAATTGTGTACTTCTCGATAAGCTTCTTCGCGCGATTTATTCGCGTCGAAAAAATTAAAATATCGACGTGGAAGAAATCCTGGTTTATAAAATAGTTAACGTCGACTCTCTCTCGAGCCAGGGCAGGTTATTTACAGAGGGCTTAAAAATCGATTAAACCGGTTCAATATATTAAAACAAACAATACAGCTTGAGAAACGAGATTGATTTCTCCCAGCGTATGAAATATTTCTCCCCCATTCGATCCCCGCGTGTTCTTCGAAATGTGAAACGTATCCTGCATTGTCTCTTTTCTTTTTTTTTTTTTTATCACGAGTCCGTCCTTGAAATGGGATTGAACGTATCCTCTTGAATCGAGCGCCAAGGGATTTGGCGCCCGATCGATAATCGATTACGCGTGAAACGTGTACGGTAGCCGTGTGGAAACGCGTCGCGCAAAAATTGGGAAAGTAAAAGGAAAAAAGAGAGACGGGGGGGAGAGGATAATGAGAGAGAAGAAAGGAAACGACTTTCGATAATTAACCGTGAATTTTATAGAGCAGAAAATTCAAACTGATAAAGTTTCTGGTGGACAATGAAATCGAATCGAATCGAATACGATAAAATAGCGCCACAGTGTTTGGTCGCGATGCTCAATTATGCGTATTATAACGCTCTTGTTTTTTCAGTTATATAGCGCCATATCGTCATCAGTCGTAATTACTTTCTTTCGTAATTAAATCTAAACCACGTGCTATAATCAAGCAATTTTTTTGCTTTATTTACTTTTATCGCGTAGCTTGGCTTTTTCGCAGTTACATCGAAAACTGTTAAAAAAAAACAGAGTGCACCAGACTCGGGTAATAACGAACAAAGCTCGATCGGCGATAGAGGGATCAATCCGAACGACGCACAATGGACCGGATTGGGAATCCGTTTGACAAAAAAAAATCAACTTTCTCATTCTGTTGTTTTTTTAATATACATTGATCATCCGCCAACCTCGAAAATGAGAAAATTATTAAAAAAATAACAACTAATTTCAGTTCAATTAACGAAGAAATTAACAAATTGACGAAATGAAAAATTTAATAAAAATAATTTGATTCTTCTTCGAAAATGTCCCGACAACCTGCGTTGAATCTTTTCTCACGATAAAACATGATGGTCTTTCGTGATGAGAAATCTTACTTCCCATCGACAATTGTAGCACATGATATAATTATGTTTAAAAAACATGATTGAACGGAAGGTGACGAATCTTAAAAAAGTTTCTTACATTTTTTGCAAGTAATATCTTTCAAGCCCCACAAGTAGAAATCTTTTGTTCGCAAATGTGTGAATTCTCAATCCGGTCCACTGCGCGGCGGGGCGCTAACAAACGTAGATCAAGCACGAAGGACGGTGAAAATTTTTATCTCTCTGGTGCGCGCGAATTAGAAGAGCAAAATACACGACAGAGACATGGAGGAGGTAAGGCGAGAGAAAGGGGGAAAAAGAGAAGAAACGGGGATAATAGGGAATGCAGCTGGTGATCTCGTTAGGAAATGTGTTTCCACGTTTTTTGGCCATAAGAAGAGAAAGAGGTTGGTTCTCAGCGAATTCGAGTTGCTGACAGTGGTGCGGTAGACGAATTTTAACGCTGGAACTATCGGCGATTCACGTGTGATTCTCTTTAATATCTTTGACATCGATGAAAGAATGTTTTCGTTTTCTCGATGAAAATCTCGCTTTTGGTCAGTTCATTCGGAGAGACATGAATTCAAGTCCAGCTATTTTAAGAACGTACCATTACGAGTATGTGATGTAAGATTTCCATCAAAAATTAATGCCTATTAAAAAAAAAAAAATGTTCACTTGAGTCCAATCTACTTTGAGTACCATTTGACGTACCATTACGAGAGATTTCCATAAAAAATTAATGTCCGTTTAAAGAAAAAAGTCCAACTGCTACGAGAACGTGTCGTAAAATCTCCATAAAAATTAACCCGCAACGTATCATCGCGAATGTGCAAGCTTTCTGCGAAAAAATGAGTCATTTTTGATCAATTAACCTTGCTCCCTCTGTTCTAATCAGAATGAATCGTCTTGATTGTTTCGATAGTTCTAGCGTTAACTTTGAAAAAGATTCGTCTTTTTGAAGACTGAGAAATCGAACTGGAAATCGATCGGTTCGGAAAGCTCTGCTCGTTTCTCCTCGAGCTTTCGAAATCTCTATTTTTAAATCTCTCGGAATATTACTTCCTCCGGTTACGTTCTAGCGTCGTAGCAGCTCGCAGAGAGCGTTTTTAAATTTCTTTTTTTTTTTCTTTCTTTAACACGCGCCACACGAGTTTCGCTTAAAATTGTCGACGATACGACAATACTGGTTTCGCGCTGTTTTCTATGGCACGCGCTGTGAGAACGCACTTTGCTATTTCTGACATAACACGGTGATGGTACTTGGAAACAATATTCATTAGGCTGGCACTGATAAACGGTAGATTGGAGTATCAAAGAGCAAATGTAACGCGGCAGAAAGTTTTCTCCGCCCGGAGTAAACTTCCTTCGAGTAACGTTCGACTGAATCGTTATAAGAGTAACTGACTTTGTCTCTGGGTACTCTCGCGTTGATTAAACTTCTGAGAAATTTCGACGGAATTTTCTAGTCTCGGGAAACGAGCTTCGACTTTATTTCTACTTTTACTTCTTTCAACGTGCGATAGATATTGGATATTTTTGTTTGAATAAATAATTTGCAACGAAGAGATAAGAAATGATAATTCTCTTTCTCCATTTTACTGGCGAAAATTCATCAGATGTATTTAATTTCGGACCAAATCAATAGATTCAGACATGTAAAAATAAGTGCGTACAATCGATCATCGTGCGTACAAATTTAAAAATTTGGAAACTTTAATAACAGATTTCGAGTGTTTCTCTTGAAAACAAAATTCATATTTTTCTCAAACGTGAATATTTTATTTTACAACGTGTAAAAACAACGATTTCATTCCTCTGCGTATTTGCTCCAAATACAGAGTATAAGAGACAAATCTATCTGCATCGGTGTCCGAATATTTGTTTAAAACCATCGAAACGTGAGATTTACTCTGCGCGCGAAATTCAAATTTCTGACTTTCTCACGCACAAACTACATCTTCGTTGCAAGATATTAGCGTGTCTGACTCCATTTCGTCACGACAAAGACCAACAATAAAGACCTCGTCGTCGTTGCTTCGTTACGTTTCCACGCGAAACGAGCAGAACTCTCGCCTCCATCGAGTGAAGCGATAACACACGCGTGGAAGAGATTCGTTTCTGTTCGCGATGGGATCGCGCATTGAAAAGTATCGAAAAGTATACGAGGACGACAGTTTTCAATCTCGCAGTCTCTTTCTCGTTTCCAGGAGCAATCGTTGGCAAAGGGACCGCGGTTACGCTTCGAGGGATATTTTTGTCAACCACGCCCGCGTTAAACGAACATCGCGCGAATCATTTTGCAATTTTCGTCCCAGGATCGATTTATAAAACTCGCGGCACGTTGTCAATTGTGCGCATGTCTTCTGACGGGGTCGGGATGAACACACCGGCGGATTAGTGTAACGGCAGTTTCACGGCGGAACACACACACGCGCGTGGTTTCCTCTCGCGCGTCTGAAAATTATCAGTCGATATTAGGTTGCGTTGCTACGAACAGAACTACGAATGTCTGTGCGAGTTCGAGCGTAAACTCGAAAGTAAAATGTCGTTGAAAGAGGAAGTCGTTGTATCATTGGGACATTTGCGAGAGAGACTGTAGCAGTTTGAGATCAAGTTATATCGCTTTCTCGAATTTTTAATCGACATTTGATCTTACAAGATGTTATTTTGAGAAGAATGTAAAGTAAAATTAATTGCTTTGCTTTTCGATCATCTTAAATCTTGTGTTAAACTTTCAATTTTAAAATTAAATTTAAAATTAAAATTCAATTAAATTTAAAATTTTGAAAAAAAATTACTAAAATTACTAAAAAAGAAAATCACTAAATTTTTAATTTTAAAATTAAAATTAAATTAAATTTAAAATTTTGAAAAAAGGTCACTAAAATTACTAAAAGCATCTGTAACATCCAACTCGAGGGTTACCTTTTGCATATTTCGTTCCTTTCACGTTCAGATATCTCCGCGTAATTCAAATATTTTTCAATTCTCTGCAACCGCACAAAAATCCGCAGTCCAGTTATTCCAGAATCTCACACGCGTCATCGAACGCGATACGTTAGTAGAAAAAAAGAAAAATCGAACGAAAACCTAAAACGAGTATAAAAACGAGATCAGGTGTGTTGACGTGAAACAAATAGCCAAAATCGACGTTTTTACGATTCAAAATTGATCTACGATCTTTCGATAACATTTTCCATTGTTTCGCAGTTGATTTTATCGTCAACGTGTTTAATCACATCTCTATTTCCAATTAATACCCTAAGAACGCAGGCTTCGTTCGATGTGTACTACTGCTATATCAATTAACGGCGCATTTCTAACAAACGTTCGCAAACATCGAGGTTGAAACGTTTGCCAAGTGTATCTTCATCAAATATATGCTCGCGAGGTGGAACGTGTTCGGAGAATGAAATTATATAGTTATGGTGTAGTTATGGTTTATCGGGGCATTCGCCAGACGCGCGAAATGTTTGCGAACGTTTGCCAATGTTGGCTGATGCGAGATGGAGATGCGTACAGCGCATGAACAGCAAACAATCGCGAACCATTGAAAGTGCTCGCGAAATTTGAAATTCGAAGCTAATGTTTCGACGAAAAATGTTTGGACAACTGTTCGTTCAGAGAGAATCAGAAATCATTTCAAATCATTGAACAACCGTTTATTAAAAAAGAATTATCGTTCATACGTTTGTTAAAACATTGTCGTTCGAAAGGTCGATTTAAAGAGAACTTGAAACTCTCATTGGATAATAGTTCATTCGAAAAGAATTTTTAATTTTATTATTATTATTTGTTATTAAGATTTTATCACTGGAATTTGAAAAGAATTTCGTACGTTGTCGGTGAGTAACAATTTGATCAAAAGAAATTGCAAATTCTACCAATAAATAGATAACTTATCCAAATAACATAATGTTTTATAGTTTTATGTTGCTTTGTACTTTAACACTGGATTAGTTAGTTATTCATTTACGTTTTACGTTATTTTAGATGACAATTTGGATTTGATTGATAATCGATAATCAAAAATATTATTTACAACAAACGAAACGAATTTGTCAGAATGTTTATTGTAGAATCGACTAATTTTAATAATAATTCCGTAAATCAAAACAGCCTACCAAAAAAAAAAAAAAAAAAAAAAATACCTGTTATACTTCATCGATCAATGATGTTATTCTAGACAGTTGATTAATTTCGTTCCCCTTAATAAAAATGAACAAACAACTCGATGGCGAGCCTCGTTTACCCTCGAAATTTCTGGGAAAAACACGAACTCGCGCCTTTTAAAATCCCAACGTCCACAGCAAATTAATGAATATTTCGAACGCTTTTATCATCGCGGCCGTTGGTTGTTCAAAAACGCGATAATCAATGGCTGAGAGATTACCGTGTACGCGGGAGGGCGAGCAGAGAACAGCCGTGGACGTGTCGCAGCATTGTATTTTAATTCAATTAGCTCTCGCGCAACAGCTTCTGCCGCGCGTTTATTGTCCGTATCGGGAAAACCTCGCGGGTTTATGAATTTATTTAAACGCGAAATTCCGTGGAAAACGGAAACGGAGAATCCGGCGCAAAGTTTGCGCAAACATTTTGCAAGCGCGAAGTCTCGAAACGAAAGATCGTTTCGTCGATTGGCTGGCTATTTGTCCGTCATCGATCCACCACGATAATTGCAATTAACCCCTTAAGCGTTTTACGTGAGAAGGTGGAAATCTTTTTGTTTGACGTCGAGTATGCTCGTCACGTAGAAAAGAAAGCTCTCGCTTTTGCTGTTTATTGTAAAATTTAAATAAAAAGATTTAAATTTATCTTTGATCGTTTTTTAATTTTTGATTCTTTTGTACTGGCAAATATTTTTACGAACTGATGAAAATTCAAGTTCTTTGCTCCACGTGTGGATATTTTTAACGGTTCCTTGTTATGGAATAACTTTGAAACGTCAAGTTCTGTAAATATCGTAATTTTTCAAAGGAACGCCGAAAAAAAATGTACGATATTTTTGTTACAACTTACAACTCAATGCTTACAACAAGCGCATTGCTCGGAAGTAATTAAGCACATTCTCAAAATGTAATAAAACAAAACACGGTTAAGGGGTTAAAAAAAAAAAAAAAAACGGGGAAAAAGAAAAAAGAAACACGAGAGAGATTGAAATTTAAGAAAAAAAAAAAAAAAGAAAGAAAGAAAGAAAGAAAAACGTATTTAGGTGGTAAGGTCGCTGCCGCTGCGTCGAACAGAACAGCGGAAAAAAAAGAATACCTGGGGGTGATTCAGACGAGTCGGGAGATAGTAAGACCGGATATAAATTCAGGTTGCAGTACTCTTTATCACAGCAGATTTGGGACCGATAGATACCCGGCTTTCTGTTGCAGGACTGCGGTTCTTCCGGTGGGAACCATTGGTCTCGGTTGTAGCACCTTTCACAACATCACAATGCCACACGTTTAGTTTCAACAGTTCGTTCCCCACCCATGTTCGTTTCATCTTTCTCCTTTTCCGCCAGGTATTTTGCACGCGATAAAATCCAACGGTTATTCCAATGTTTCGACTGTCGAAAGAAAAGGAAATTGTGGGATTTGGGTGGTTAGATCGGCATTGAAAGTAATTTCCTACTCCGCGAAAGCTGATGTATAATAGCGCAAAAATTGCTTTTTACTAAAATGAATAATAATAATAATAAATAAACGCAACAGTTCTTATATCTTGATGGACGATTATTGAAAAAGATGGGTGGGCAGAAACTTTTGGCCCACCCTGTACATAGCTCGCTGCATGTTTTCAAATTCTGACCGGAATATATATTTTGGAATGTCAGGGTATCGTCGATAATTGTATCGAAGGCTCTTTAATGTTTTTACACCTGCTAAAAAAGAAATGCGAATATTTTGCACGCGTAAAATGGACACTTCGTTTGCGAAAGAAAATTAAAAAAAAATTGTACGTATGTATTTGCGTTTCATAAGTCTCTCCAAGTTTACTTTTATCTTTTTTTTTTTTCTTTTACAAAGTTTTTACAAACGAAATCCGAGTCGAAGTATCGAAGGATTGTTCGAAAGTGAAAGTTTGACGTAGTTTGAGAGAAACAATTCTGCAAAATTCAAGAAATAATGATTAACTCAGTCAACAACGACATATCGTTCTTAGACGCTGTAAGAATTAAACTACATCGACAAGTCTCACTGTAATTAACTGTTTCAGCTGTCACCTAATTTCCACAAACATGCATTCTCAATTTTCTTTCAAACTTCACAAACAACGTCGTCGGAAGGAAATTTTCCAAAAACCAAAAACTTACGTACAGACGAAAGTTTCCACGCAAAGTTTCGCGATCTGATCTGACCGAACTGAAGGGTCGCGAGGAACACGAGGGAAGAAGGAGAACCGATCTCCGACGAGCGCAAGATCGGTTCGAAATGAACTCGTCAGCTGTCAGTCAGGTTTGCAAAATTGGAACAAAGTGCGTTTGTGCGTGCGCGTGACGAAAATTCAACAGGATCCGCGACGCGAGCCACGCGTCACTTTGTAATCGGTCGATAGCAGGAAATTGTCTCGTGCCGCTTTCGCGTCTCGGCCAATCGAATAATCTCGGTCGCGCTATTTTCGATACGATCTCCGGCTGAATTATCCGAATTATCCGTCTGGCGCATTAAACATTTAGACCCCGTCCGCACGTCTACGACCTCGAACCATCGCGGATCGTCTCGCTCGATTTCGTTCAATTTCGACATTACGTATCGTGTATCTGCAGAGACGGGGACGAACGTCTCGCGAGTAGAGCCGAATCTTTGATCCTATTTCAGATCGTGGACGCGAAACGCCTCTAATTATTTCCGATGGCACTCGAATTATCCCCAAGCGTACAGTCCCTACTACAGTGGTAGTATCCAATCGAGATATACCGGTCGCCAAAAAAGGAGGGGATACTTCGAACTGAATACGAAACGATAAAAAGAAGAAGCATTTCGATTTTTTTCTTCTGTTAAACAAGAACGACAAGACAAAGAAAGTTTTTCTCGTTTAGTAAAAAAGAATCAGATGCTTCTTCGTTTTGTCGTTTTCGTATTCATTCTGAAATGTCCCCTAATTTTTGCGAGGCAGCGCAGTTGAGTTCGAACTTTTCAAGCGAAAAGCAATAATTATTTTAAATATAACCGATCATATTTTATTATCGAAATTATTTTATTTGATTTTCACCTCGAGAGGTGAGATTTTTCTTTCCGATTGCTTATCGGCGTAAAGAATGAAAACTGAAGCATTCTCGCGTGTGAGACGTGAAAATGATATTTCATTAGATACGTGCGCGTTCTCGCGCCAGGAAATTATCGCGGTTCGACATCGAATAGTTCGATAACGAACCTCCGAGTAGTGGTTATCTCCGCGCCGGTTCTGTGAAACGACACGAGCCAGTTTCGCTACTTTATTATTTTACAACAGAAAGAATCACGGTGTCTCTAACAACTATTTTTAGATCCTTGCTATTTCAGATTGTAGGCTGTCTCTCGAGCCCCGCGAAGAGTGGAATGCATCAACTTCTTTCTGGCGGCCAAAAGCGACGCCGCCAAAAATGATTTTTTAGCACAGGACCAAAAGTCGCTTCCTACTGAAATAAATCCGTGATTTTCTCATTATATGTGTTTAAAATAACAATTTTAATTGACAATTTTTATAACGCGATGAGAAAATCATGTCACGAGCTTGAATTTTACTTAATAAAATTAGTTTTCTGTTGCTTTGATGGGATTCGTTAAAAAGAAATATACTTTGACCCATCCCACATATACGAGGATAGTGTTTTCAACGGAGGATCAAAAGTGTACCTTTAGCTTGGTAATAAATCAAAATAAAACAAAAAATGAAAGAATACCGAACACTGTCACGTCATGTCGTTTTCGTTTTTTCCAAGTTGAATAATTATCATTCGTCTCGCGTTTATCTCTCATCTTCCTTTGCTTTCTCACTGCAAAATTCCGCACGTCTGAAAATCTTAAAAATAAACTTTCTCGTTTAGAACTGTGTTTTATCGAGAAAAATCAAAAAGCGTGGCTCAGAAAATCTGTTTGATAAATTTTCAAATTCAATTTTACGAAAAGTTTGTCGTATTTTTCCTCGTGCAGAACATTTATGAAACAACCAATTGTACAATCCCATCCAGTCTGGAATTAGCCAAACTTGACAAATTCGTTCTTGCTTTTCGATTTACTCTTGATCGTAATATAGAATCATCTGGTCGATGGTATGTGAAAAAAAGGGTCAATTTCGCGCGTCGAGAATTTTAAATTTTTCAAACTTGACGGAAGGAAAAACAAAATTCGGCGTGTTCTGTTCGATTCCAACGGGGAAGAAGCAGCTTGGAGCCTTATTTCATCCATTTTCTATTATCCCGTTAACAAGAACTTTTGCGCCGTTATCGGGCGGTTATCTTCGTCGATGATAAAAAGAAGTTTCATCGTTTGCAGAGTCAAAGACCCACACTGATTCAGCGATTTTTCCACTCTTACGTACCATTAGCGTCGAGAACCTTTGAAATCCATCCAATTGTAACGAGGACGAAAAATGGAGTCGATTAACGATATCTTGCAATAAGGACGAAAATAAATCCAATATTATTAAATCGTCTCGAGTGGCCAAGAATAAATTTAGTCTCTAATAGATTATCGACGAATATTTACGTCCTGTTCCTACGGTATAATATTTACGAACGTTGAAACATTTACCAAAAAAATTCAAACGTTTCGTTTCAGAAAATAAAATGCGTAAGTTACGAGTAAAAAGTCTTCGCAGATCTTCACAACCGTCCGCCAAATTATTTTTGATAATTATTGTACGGCTGTATTGTTAACAAACGATCTCCCATTCCTAACGTTCTCCCTGCGAGAATGAGAAAATGATAGTCGATATTTTTTTCTCGATTGCGCGTACACACCCTCGCTCGAAAGTCTTGGGATCGACATTTGCATCAAACACGGAGCAACAAAGAATTTATAAAACTTTTCGCAAAAAGTTCATGGGCGAACATTCTGACATAACGTTCGACATTGATAGTTGTCACACGTGTAAATGTACAACAATCGTTGCAAATATAATAACTAAAAACATACCGTAATTAGTAACATTGCAACCTCAACAATATATTCATACATGATAGCAATTACGAAACAGACATTGTATATAAAGGCAATGATGATTTAATATATAAATATAATAACACAAAATAGAATCGAAACAATCGAAAAATAGACTGCAAAGTATTCGCACGCGGTCCGAAAATAAAACGTGCCCCGAGAACTTTCGAGGGGGGGGGGGATGTGTACACGCGATCCTCGGTCTGCTAGAGTCTCGCGAGAAACCTGGAAAGCTAAAAATTCGTGGCTACCCCCACGCGATCGTTGATCGAGAGCAAAGGTATCAGCTGAAAAAACAAAAAGAAAAAAAAGAAAAATAAGATCTCAGATGAAGGTACAGAAGACAGAAGATATCGCGCGGGTGATACTGTGCTCTGGGTGTTTTCACGAAACCTCTCTCGGTTTCCGGCACCGGTTGAAGCGTTACCAACGCGACCACCGGCCGACACAACAATAATTCGTTTCCGTCGAAACTGCCGAAACAGGCGTTAATCATGCCCCTGTGGCTGGGGCCAACTGAAAAAAGGCGGGTTAAACGTTCCTGGAAACTACAACGAGGAAATCGATCGGCAAACCGGGACCGGGACCGTCCAACTTCCTTTTTCGCGGTGAACGCGATCGAACGCAGAAATCAGGTTCAGAAATCAGAGCTGTCCGAGCGAGTGTGATTTGAATCTTAATCGAAACGTTGATGCTTTCTGTCAGTGAGAAACTTTTCGTCGTCGAGTTCCGATTCGTTTTTCAAACGAGTGAGTCGGGGGACGACAACGTAACGGTTCGGTGATCGACCAAAGAAGAAAATCGAAATTTGAATCGTTCAATTTTGAACGAGACGTGAAAAGTTTTCGAGCATCGTGGTTTCTTTCTTGGTAATTTTTGAGCGGTATAATACATTAATATAATTATATGATGTATAGTATAATATATAATTACATATCAATGCGTAATATCGGTATCGAGATTCGCGAGTATCGCGAGTGTCGAGCACAGCAATTTTGGGATTTTCGAATTCGTTGGTCGAACGTTTAAATTTTTTTTCAGCATCATTTCGAATTTTTAAATATTGACAATATTTTCCCCGCGTTAGACTTTTTCTTTACTCTTGATTAGCAGGTACTTGAATTCTAGCGTCGAAATTTGTCCACATTTGAATTCTTCAACGCTAGAATTTTTTGAACTAATCTGTTCCGTTGAATGGAAATTTTTTTGAAACTATTTTTGAAACCAAGTATTTATGCTACTCTGACAGCTCTAATCCCGAGAGATTTAGGTTAGGTTTGTGGACTTAGATCAGATCACCGGTGAGTTCGATTCAAAAACATTCATTGATACAGAGATACTCGATAAAACGAGGGCAATTTAGCGCTGCTACGTTACGGCACATTATACAGGGTGGATAAATCACTTTCTACTAAAATGAGGAGCATTTTAAATTTTCCAACGATCTGGTCGATATTTGAAATGAATTTTTAAAACATGATGAAAAACATCAATACAGTCGGTTTTTTCTCATATTTTGACGTTTGTTTAAAAAAGAATAAGTGAGCCACCCTATATATTCCTACTGTAATCAGCCAGGTCTTTTTACCGAGAGAATTGCACACGTATTTGTACAGAAAACTGCGTACAAAATAAAATACAAAAAGATCGGATAATAAAAGAAAAGAATTACATTTTCCATCTTTTCTTTTTTTTTTTTTTTTTAAGAGAAAAAGGACGCAGAACTTTAAGTCAAATTTTTAAATCAGTCGTTTGATCTTTTTATCAAATCGGTACGTTTAGCGTTAAAGACCGGCACAATTACGCAAGACTCGAACAAGTATCTCCTTTACGCTCGTTTCATCGCTCTGTCCAGAAGTGATTTACTCCCCAATAACGTCCAATTAACGCTGAAATTAAGTTGAAACGTCATTTTCGCCGGAGGATGCGCGTTGTTGTTCCACCAGACAGATGTTGCTTCTATTTCAGATAACGCGATCGCGTTGATCAAACAAATGTCGTTTCGCCTCTCCGTTGTTTCGTTGCAGCGAAATCAATCGTCGTTCTATATTATTGTTCATTCTCGAACGTTGTGCATATAATTTGCGAGATTTGTCAGACCACTCGTGGAAATTCAACGAGTTAATCGAGCTATGAAATTCGACTGTTAAACTGAACGTGTAAATGACAATTTAAACAATTCACGTGACGTTTCGCAACGTTGCACAAAATGACGCTTCAATTCGAGTTTCGATGATTTAATTAAAAAGAGAAAAGAAAAGGAAAAAAGAAACGTTTCGAAGTGCACATCTTTTCACGAAAGACGGAAATCGTGTTGTGAGATGGAATTCAACGATGCGACAAACACCGTATCGTTTTAATCGCGGTGATCAACTCTGCGGTGATTTAATTCATTTTTGTTATCGATCACTTCGTGATTCTCCGAACGAGCAAGCGTGTTTCCATGTACTCGGTACAAGCTCGTAGACTGCAATCCAAAAGTGAATGATGTTATCGTAAATTATTATTATTGTTATTATTATTACGTTTTTTTTTCTTTTTATAAGAAAAGGTGTTATTTATTTATACGTTATATGCGCAAGAATGGAGCAAATTTCGCGAGTGCGTAAGCTGTTTGAATTGTCATTTGCGCGTTTCGATTGGAAACGTTTGATAAATTCAAATTTCAATCGTCGAAATTTTCGATCGGCGAGCTGAAAAGAGTTTTTGCTGAAACGATCTTGAAGCCGTCGAGCCGGCAAATGCGCTTGGTCGAGCGAAAACGACGAATCGACGATCGAAGAGAATTTGATTGTTTTGGTCGGTGAGGAATTACTGTCGCGGCTAAACGCGCATGCAGATAATACGTTACCTCCAGGCATACGTTTTCATGTCGTTCTCCAAGCTGGTGCTGGCGAAACAGTAGCCGTCGGTTTCGCACGTGTGGTTGGTATCCTGGCAAATGTCGCAATAACACTTCAACAGTCCTGCAAAATAGAGAGAATGTCATTTTTTTTAAACAATTTAGGCTGACAAGTGACAAACAACTCGGACATTCACAACCGGCCTTCGATCGTTGTAATTCAAACGATAATGATTCAAATAAACAGATTATGCGAATATTTAAGTTCCTGTCTGAACAGAAATCAACAGTAATTTTGAAAATATCGAAACTACGATTTTACGAAAAGCAGTCGTTCGTTCATAGATTACTCGAACTCGAAACTTTAATCGTTAATGGATAATAATGTAGAGATGAAATATAAATAATATTTATTAAATTTCCAAATGTTGGATTTCTCTCTCATAATATTCCGTACGAATTATTGCTGGCGATTAAACAACTAATACGCGCAAATAATTTTTTTTTTTAACAACTCAATCGACTAACAACAATCCCACCACATTCATACTTTCTTTCTTTTTCACGCATTTCTTCGCAACTACAGGTTACGACAACGATGCTACAACGACGAACACGATAAATTCGAACTCAAAATTTTGAAGTTTGAACCCTCGAACGTCAAATGTGTAAGTTATTCCTTCAGTTATTCGCTACGCTTCAGTTTATTCTCACGAATCTTTAACATCTCATTACCGCGTTATGCTTCGAGTCATACTTCGCTGGTGATTTTTTAAATAGAAACTGAGAACGTCACAGCTCTGTTTTTTCCTTTGCGTTATGTGACACGATATTCAAATCAGTATTCAGAAATCGGCAATTACGAACGATCAGAGCGAGAAACCGAGAAAAGGACAATTAGTTGGAGAGTTCGAACGCAAAATTCGAGTCTCGAATAACGTTCTCTGAAAACACGAGGCCGAAAAATGTTTGCGCAACTACTTCGAACTATTCGAGCAACGTGTATGTGTCTCGCAACAAGTTCGGCAAGCTGAAAAAAAAGTCACCTCCGGTGCACCGCGATTTACTAAGAAAAATTATGCTAGCATTATTTCCTCGGTAATTTATCACGTGCTCGATGACGCACGCCAACTTCGATCGTATATTTCTTTTCTATTTTTTTTTCTCACACACTCGAGCCTGGCCAAGGTGTACTTGCAGGCACGAAACAAATCCACGATTGCTGATGCGTCAGAGTTCACTTTTTTTCGAAACTCCGTGTATCTTTCGCGTATTCTACTCGGATGATGGTGACGTAATTCGGTTCGGGTATAGACACAGTTTTTGGTTTTATTATTTTTTTCATTTTTGTTTCGTAGGTTTTTGAATTTTTTGAAACTTTTATGTCGAATCAACGGAAAGGCAACGAAAAACGAGATATGTACAGTTTCAAGACGTTTCTAAATTTACGGTCAATTAATACCCGTGTCGATAACTTTTCAAAAAAGATCGCGTTTCTCTCTCTCTCTCTTTTTTTTTTTTTTTTCTTTAGCACGTGAAATCAAACCAGAATCGTGTAAAAAGTGGAGTTGTTTCCTTCTTGTGACTCTCGTAAATCTTTCGATTATTGGCTTTAAGTTATCGGTGCTGAAATTTACGAGCAAACATAAACTTACAACCTAGTGTTGTGCAACGTTACACGCGCTAATAACAATGCTTGTAAATATCTTCGGGCCGACAACTCGAAAAGTAGAAATATTGTGAAAGAGAAATCCAACGTTTGGAAATTTGTTTGCCAGCTACGTAGGGAACAAGAGATGTAGCATTGGGTCTGTCTCGACTACTCGGCATGTGCGTATGAGGATATAATTATTCACTGTCCGAGAGTTAATTAACGTGCACGTTTCAATTTCATTTCAGAGAGTATAAATTGATATCTCACAACAAGTAATCAATCACTGTTGGTCTACGGTACTCGAGTTAGGTATTATTTCTGGCTTTTATTTTTCGTGGAAATTCGATAAATTTCACAACGGTATATTTTCAAAGCTTCAAATTTTGAAGCTCTTTCAGCTTTATTGTGAAAATCGAGGCACCAAAAAATGGCCATTTCACTTAAGAAACAGAGTTTTCGAGCTTTAAAATTAGACCAAGTCTCTCCGCGACCTCTCTTCTCGCAAAATTACAACAGTAAAAATGTTAAACATTTAACATCTTTAATATTTAATTTATTTATAAACACGAATTTATTTAAATATCAATGTGGGTAGAAAAAGAAACAGAAAGGAGTACCACGGTTGAGGTACGAGGGCACGAGACGAAGACGGCGGAGGAATCGGGAAGAGCCGGCCGCTCGATTCGCGGAAATAACAATTTCGTGCGTAATATATGTTTCTCTCTTTGTCGGTGCGGTGTTTCGAGGAGAGGTGGTGATGGTGGTGGTACGACTTGACGAAACGAGTTTAATTCAAGTCATTAGCGCACGCCCACATGGAAATGGCCTCGCGGACACGCCACCGGTCCCCCGTTGCCCCCCCCACGCGAAACCCGTGTGGAGAAATACCTGTATGGGATTCGCCGCATGCCCAGCCCCATAAAGCGCGTTTCTTCTTTCTTTTTTCTTTTTTTTCTTTTGCGCGCGCGCGCCCACGGGATCCGCTGCCACGCCAACGGGGCCCCTCCTGCGGCCAGACGGATTCACGCGGAAACCCACCTCTGCAAAATTCGAACAACGCGCGCTGAATCCGTTTTACAGAGTGTAGTTAAGGGTCTAGCCGTAGTATTTTTAATCCTTTCATCGAGGGCAGGCTATTTCCGAAAGGGAAGAAAAAACGAGGGAGAAAAAGAGAGAACGAGCGAGGAGCTGCTGCTTGAGGTTTCTTTGAGGCATGTGGGAAAAACGTGGCGCGAATTTGAATTGCATAGATACACACCGCGATTCTATGGAGTGGTACACAATAGGGTTTTGTGCGCGTTCTTTTCTTCTCTCTCTCTCTCTCTCTCTCTCTCTCTTTCTCTTTCTATTTGGGACGTGAGTTTTTTGGGGAAAACCGAGTTTAAAAATTAGAGCCAGCGTTTCGCACGCTGCTTGGTACTACACTTTCTTACTCGCGACGGTAACTGACGATGAAGATACTCCGTCTCTGTCATCGATTACGATGGTTCGTACACGGCGATGGAAATTACGTTTTGCCGGAGAATATTTTATTTCAGAGAGCGAAAATAAATAAAATTTCCGAAAATGGCAAGAGTCAATTTCTCACACCAATTGTGAGAAAAATATAAGTAATTCGAGATACAAATGTGACAAAAAAATACAAGCTGTCGTCAATTTTCCGGGTACGCAAAAATACAAAATATAAAACGTCTCGATTTGAAGATAGAGTGACTTGTGCCATTTTCAAAATAAACAAAATAATTCATTTGCAAACTTGATTTTCACAAAAATGAAAAAAAAGTATTATCCTTTCTTTCTTTTCTCGCGGTAGAATTTATTTTCACGCGTAGAGTCGCCGTTCAGACGTCGTAACAACGTAATAACAAAATACACAATTAAGATTTCTCTAGAATTTTAATGAATATACGTGCGTCATTCTGCACCGTTTAATCAGCATATATTTAGAGTTCAAGGACTCGATCGTTAATTCAATTTACAAAAATACCATCGTCTGATATCGACGTATCGATGACAGTGAATTCGTGAAGGAACAGAGGAAAAACATTTTGCTTGAAATAAATATATATATAGAATATATAGAATAAGAGAACAAGATAAACGAACGACCAAAGACTGAAAACATTTTCACGACGATAGTTTTCATGTCATTTCGAATCGTTCGAATATTGAATGCAAAGTTTGATTGACGCAAGAAAACGTCGCAAAACACGACAGAATTCTCGACGTAATTCGCATACATAAAATATTCGAAACATGTAAACAAGATACTCTATTTTTTCGTGATTCTCGTCAATTGTTCGTACCAAAATTACAAAGTAAGATCGGAAATCAATAAAATGTACAAAGTATATGAAACGAGTTGCAAAATTACTCCCTCGTGTGAAACACGTAAAAATGTACTTTCTTTTCGTAATTCACGTCAATTATCTGTATCAAAATCACAAAATAAAATCAAAAATATGTGAAACAAATTATAAAACTGTTCCTTTGCGTGTGAAACATGTAAAAAACTGCACGACTCGTACCCCAGTACGATTCGTCTCACCGAAAGGCCCGGAAAAGCAACTGTTCTGACTAGGAAATGAAGACGACTTTTTTCCCATAAAATTTTACTGATATGCAAATATTTGAATCGACAGAAAATAAATTACAGGCACGATCGCTCAGTACCAAACAACGCCACTCCTACTCGAGGTCTACCCACGCCCCCTCGCGAATCACGTGACTCAAATCAACCAATCGCTAATTTTCGTTGCATCAACGTTGCACTTTCAGTGATAAAAGTACAAAAATATACAAAATATGTGAAATAAGTTACAAAATTATATTCCTTCGTACGAAACGTACAGAAAAAAAGATACCTTTTCTTCTCGCGGTTCTCGTTTAGTCTAGCTAGTTTACCATCCGAGCGAGTCGGTAAATTTCATTCGAGGATTGAAGACGACGTTGTTTTACATACCAGGCACGGACCACGGTGCAGATCAAAGTAAGGCAAACGGTTTACAGCGAACTTCCCGCGCGGGCGGACTTCTCTCGTGAAGAGAAAGACCAACTATGGGTACGACAAACTCGCCGCAACGAGAGCCAACTATAATAATAATCGAGTTGAACGGCAAACGGCTAACAAAACGTCAACGAAACGAGGGAGTTGCCGTGTACACGCGGCGATATTAAATGCCAAACGGTGTTTAACACGCCGTTCTGCATAATTTCGCGTTCCATCGAATACCACCAATACCTCCACGCGAATACGAGAGAGCTATCAAAACGGAGTGCTCTTGTATTATTCGATGTACTATTACATAGGGTTGTCACTGAAAAACTGAGGGGGTTGAAAGAGTCATAACTTGTTCATTCTCAATCTTTTTTATTTTCTTTTTTTTTTTTTTTTTTTTTTGTAGGTTATAGAGCATCCCTTGGAGATTAATTAATTAATTGTTATTAATTACATTTCCAAATAATAAAAAATTTCAAAAACATGTGTTTGTAAAAGTTTTATTTTATTTTTGTTTTATATCGTTCGGTGGCCACCCTGTACAAACGGAATGTTCTAAAATGTAATTTGTATAATCCTTCCTTTACGAAGGCGTAACATATATATATATATATATATTTGACACTTGATGTAATTAAATAAATGAACAACCGTATCGAGATATTTTACGTGCAAGTCACAAAATGAACGAGATTTGTACAATTACGTTTCTGTCCAAAAAGACAGAAATTAATATTCATTTTTGACAAGAATATCCGTGTTTTTTAAGCTAAACTTGTAAAAAACACAGAAAGTCTGAAATCAATCATATTGACGGGTTCGATTGTTATAGTTGTTGAAATAATAAAATTGTACAATTATTTCTAAAACTTCTGTAGTGATAAAAAATCTGGCTCTAATAAATTTCAACTTTTGTTTCAAATATCCCGCTCGAAAAGTGATCGAGTAATTGCGAGTGAGATGAATCGATCTCGTTTACCAAATGTCAATTTTCATATTTTCTTTCTTTTTTTTTTTTCTACTGGTGTATTGCAACCAAATTTCAGATTCGAGTTTCGAGAATTTAGAAATTAATTTCTAAAACTCATCCCTGCTAAACGTTGTAGCATATGTATAATTTAGAATGCAATTAATATACATTTACAACATAATTTTACACACTTGCACTTTCTCCGGAATTTTTATGCAATTTGAAATTTTGTACAAGCGCACAAAGAATTATTTAATTATAAAAAATTATTTGATATAGAAACTAATTTGCCGTCCAATAGAAAGACACGACGAGTTACAGTCTTTTTTTGTCCAGGATTTTTACCAAAACGTGACAAAACGTTTTGCAAACAGATTCTGTTTGTTTCTTCGAGGTAACGGGACGAGCTCTTGGTTTGTTTAAGCCTGTGTGGCTCGCTTAACTCGCACGGAACCCATTTGTTCATTTCCTTTACTTTTCCAATTTGAGCCAAGTGACAAATAATAGTGGAACGACTTACTTTCATTTCAAACGCTGTTTCTCCCGATTTATTATTAACAACGTCGGGACTGCGCAAGTTTTATTGAACTTACGGAGAACGCGATGCACGAATATATATATATATATATATTATAATATTCCTATATGTTTCTGTAACAAGTAAACTCTAAATAGTTTTTTATCTAGACCTATTTTTTGCTATGAGATGTTAAATGTCTCTTTAATTTCAAATTTGGTTTGACATATTATAATTTAATCTTTAAACGACAAGAATATTTCTTCTCTTTTATTTCATTAATAACAAGAACGAGACGCCTGCAAATGAATGGAAGCGAAATTTATTCTTAACGACAGAATAAAATAATTAACGTTAATTCTTAAATCTTGGCACGAAAGTAAGTAAAAAAAAATGTACGACAAATTTTTTTGCAAGATACTTGGAATTCTCGAGTAGATCTCGAGTTTGAAACGTTTATCAAGTACCAAGGCAATCTCCAACGAAATACATTCAAAGTCGAGCAAATTTTATTCTTTCAGCTTTTTTGCGCGTGGGATCCATCCAAAATTGGAGTGTAATGAGTGATGAAACGTTCAGTTATTTTCGATTTTCTTGAAAACGAAGGGAAAATTTCTTTCGCGTGGGATCGCTCGTGCTACTCGGTTGTATCACCAGTCACGACACACCCCGTATATAAAATGTCGGTGTGCAAACTCAATGTTCAAACTTTTCGCCAGGGATAGTAAACCAAAGAGAAATAGACAAACAGTGGAACAGAGAGAGAGAGAGAGAGAGGAGACTTAGCAATCTCGCAATAGGTTAGCATTAGTATGGAACACAGAAGGCAGGCAGACAGCTAGCTGGAACACGGATCGAGCTAGAGATCCCTTCGCGATATTCTCTATCAATTACAGCGCGGAGATTATCTCTGGAGGAATTGTTGGAGCAAGCAATAACGCCGTAACGCGGCCAGTTCGCCGTGTAATTTATTCGATAACGGAGTTTCGTGATTGGCCGCGTGGCCGTCGCGCGATTTGTATTTAGACCTAATTTACGATTCAACAGTACGGGGCACGGGTAGAGGACTCGGGCTGATCTCGAATTCTGCATTCATCAGACCGGATACACGATGCGTGAACATGTGTGTACAGACGTACGTGAAACACTAGGGAAACTGCCAAAGTGATCGAAATGGCCAATTTATTACAATTTTTGTGTCAGAGACATTTCACAGTGCGTTTGTAAAGATTTCAGTAATTTCTCGTAAAATATAAAAATATAACAAGCTACTATACTTTTCATTGTATTGTAAAGTTTTTTAGCGGAGGTAACCCAGAAAATCGGGCCTCTTCAGGTGTATTAGCAACGCTGATACAACGAAAATTAGCGATTGGTTGATTTGGGTCACGTGATTCGCGAGGGGGCCTGGGGTTGTCTGGTACTGAGCGATCGCGCCTGTAATTTGTTTTCCATCGATTCAATTTTATTCTGGGACGTTTTCATGTCCACTCTCTGAATCTGAAAGATTTGAAAATACTAAATCGAAAATTAGATTATCATTGACAGTTAAAAAAGTCTTATAAATAAGAATAATTATTACAAGCAATAATAAGTTTCTGTGCATTTAAAGGAAATCTGAACGAAAAATACACAGAATGCATAGAAAATTAGAAAAAGATGTAAAATATTCAAAGCTGGTAACATTCAAACATTTGAATTTGAGATGAAATGAATTGGCTATTAAATATTAGATATTAGGTATAAAAAAAATATAAAAATATAAAAAAAATTCATGATTGGAACAGCATCAAGCTCGAGTTATCGTAATCTAAAAACCAAAGAAGAAATGAAATTTTTAGCGTTGCTCTTTTAACTGGAAAAAGTAATAATATACACGTTCACGGTATTGGCGTAAAGAGGTCGACACGGTCTCCCTGTTTCACGGTTCTAAGGATGTCGATCTTCGCACGGAGCAAGTAGACGTGGAATCGAAATCTCGGTTTCTCCTTGGTGCACGGCGGAATGGCTTTTTTGGATTTGCGTGGCTTGGCCGGGAGTCGGTGATCGGGAGTTTGAAAGTTATATTCACAGTACGCACACGGACGGAGATCCTTTGGTGAAAGTTTCGTCGCGCTGAATGCACAATAACTTCACGTTCCAAATGTTTGATCGTGAAAATTGTCCAACTATCGGACACTTTCACAGCGTTTAGATTTCAAATTTTACAATTGCTACGATATTGAAATTATCTGTTACTCTCTTCGTGGAATATCACGCGAGTAATTTCATCTACGCGGAACAAAATAACAATTTACGGAGCAGCTAAAGCAAATTTTAAAGAGCACAATTAACGTATGGATAAAGTTTACGTAACGCGAAACGAGTTACGTCAAATAACGTGATTAACGTAAATGAAAGTCACGAGTCTTTGGGTATGAAACCATATAATAGGTATAATCATGATACAGATCTTTAATCGTACTGTTCATTTTTAAAAATAACATTCCTCTAGAAAAAGAAACAATCGGAAGAAAAACAGTGAAGAATCGAAAAACGTTAAAAAAAAAAAGGAACGACATTCGTCACGATCTATTTCGGAGTTTGCAGTTCATCCTCGCTAGCGAGTAATTTGATTAGAAATGAGATTCAGTCCTTGATACCGAGTGTTCCACTGAACATGATTTAAATTTACGCACACTATCAAAACTGACCACGATAAAAATGTGTGCACGTGACAGTCAGTACGCTACTGTCTCGTCACTGTATATTCTTTCGAAGCAATCAATCATCTTATATTTTTTCTTACATGTGACACGATCTGATTTTTACTCGTCCGTGCAAACTTCCATTCGTAAATATGAAACTCAAACTTTTCACTGATTCAAACAGATATTTATTAAAAACGAGGTTCCGGTTAATTTCAATTTCACAATTGAACTCGGTTAAACGAATTGACGTAACAAACGGAGCAGGGCTGTGACTGTGTGTTCGGAGTTCAAAGTTCTCGCGCGTTCTCGTTGTTTTCTCAAAATTAAGCGGAGTAGTTGCGCAATCGTGGTCTTGGCCGCGACTACCTGGGCCCCTTTGCGAACTGCATTAAGCGTGATGGTGCCGTGTTCACGGTTTCAGCAACGTCAGGTTGCTTGCAAATTGCAGTAAACACGTCCGAAAGTTCTTTTCAGTTCGGTCAAAAGCTGCGCTTCTCGCTCTCCGCCCTCCGCGGAGGTAAATGTCAGCCGATTTAACAAAATTTCCACACGGTTCGTGCAGTTTGTCACGGTCATAATTTTATCTCCCGAATTGTTCGAAAACAACGTTTCATTCTCTTCATCAACTTAAACCTCAACTCTTTCAACTAACTCCGCCCTCTCCTCTCTTTCTCTCTCCGGTTTCTAGATTCTTAGACGCTTAGACATTTTCCATAGTCCAAACTCAGATTAATCGAAAATAAAGTTTTGATTCGCCAGAGACAGAACAAAGAAAGATGCAATTCACAGTTTTAGAATTTTCCAACTGAAAACTGACATTCAACAAATTAAATGATAAACAGAAATAAACTTCTAGTCGTAAAATGGTAATGCTGACGTGAACTCGGATAAAGGAAGAAACAAGTCGAACGTTTCCATAATGTGATGGAAAATTATTTAAAACGTCTCTCTTAAACGAAACTCTCGATTTATATAATAATGTAATGTATAATTATCGAGTTCTGTTGGCCGAGAAGCTCATAGCGAGTATCAGTTGAAGACTGAAGTGTGATTCGCAAACGAGGTTAATTGGAATGAGATTATCGACGGTAACGCGCAATTTTGTTCGATACCAGGTGAAATATTTAATTGGGACAGGGCCCACAGACTGCTGGCCACTGGTGCTCAGCGTCTCGTTAAGGTCGTTGCCGCGATGGCAACGCAACCCTTTTCCTCGACCTACGATCGTTTTATCTATACTCCGCGGACGTTAATAGTCTTAAGCATCCGTGGAATAACAATGTGCCCGTTTGGAAGTTGGAACGACCAGCCGGAGATTCGATCTCGTTGCCGGCCACCACTCTCCGTGGAAACCGGACCGATCAGCCGGCCAATTTGCACACCAAGGCTACAGTTAAACCTTTTATTAGTAGGTCTTCCATAATATAAATTCATGGCCTGGAAATTCGCATATCGTGCCATATTTCATTCTAATACCTTTATTAACTTATAACAATTATCGCGTAATTAGTTTAGCGAGTTAGTTAAGCTAGCGAGCAACTAAGCAGAATTTTGATAAATCGATTTTCACGACTCCCAAAGTTTCTTCCAACTCCAAAGAGAAACGAAGAGATAATTGCAAATGGCGTGCAACGAAAAATAATAAACGAATAGTGGTTTATTAGTACACTGCGACAGAATGAGATTCACTGCTCAGCCAAAATCCAAAACTTTCGACGATTCTGACTCGCAGAACGTATCATCCACGGATCAAGTGATCTTGACCTGCCGCACATCTCGAATCGAGGGATCACGACCTGGATCGTAGTAATCGTCGCGGAGAACCTCGACCCACGGTTGATCACCCAAAGTGGATCACACGGATTTCTGAACGTAATCACGGAGACTCTGTCGTGGACCGTGTCTAGGACCATTCCCACGTCCGTTGTTTGAAGTTGTGACTGTTTCTATGAACTCGAGGTCGACATTGTCGAAACGTGTCTCAGCCATAGAATCGTCAAGGTCATTCTCACGGACCTCTCGTGGACGAAATTGCGAAAACTTCCCGACCTCGAGATGATCCAAGGCTGTTCCCATGCGCTCGAGAGTCGAGATTAGGGAGGACCCGTTGTGAGAGGTGATCTAAAACAAGTCCCCGTGAATCTCGAGGCCGAGATTATCCAAGTCCCTCGAGCTCGAACCGAGGGTCGTCCGAGCAGTCTGACAAGTTCAAGGTTCCGATTATCCCAATCTCTCAAGTTCAAAGCGAATTGAAAGCATATTCAAAATGGTTTGGCTAGCCGAAGAACAAGTAAAGTTTGCAAATTTTTTTCGTTAATTTCGGTAATTGCTAAACAATTTTTTCGTGAATTCATATGAATTTCCAGGTTTAAACTTCGATTTTTTAAGACAAAATGGGGGGAGGGGGGCCTTTACTTTCGAAAATTTTGCAAATTCGAGCACGTACACACTGAAAAATTTTAGTTATCAGCAACTACAAATCTACGACGGTCACAAAGATTGAACCCTTCCTTTCACAAGAATCCCTTAAAATTTGATTGTTCGTTTTCTCGCGTGGTTAGAAAGGACCTGTTCATAAGGACAGTCGTTTCATCGAGATTTTCGCAATTTTCTGTTTTCCGAGATACACATTCCCGCGAGAGACACGAATCAACGATAATTTGTCGGAGGAAAGCGCGTACGTGGCATCGAAGGAAGGTCAACGAGACGCCGAACGAGGCAAGAACGGAATGAGATTGATCGTAAAGTATCTTAATTAACCATCGACGCAGCGCGGAGATAAGAGGCTGTGCTCCAGCCAAGGATGTGTTTATAATAATAATAATAATAATTCCGCTTCACAAATAGCCACGATAGCTCGAGGTGTGTAGCTCCGGTGACGCCTGGAAGAGTCAATCATTTGCGTGCATGTGCATACACGCGCGCAGCCATTTACGCGAACGATTACGTATCTCCGCGAAGACGATTGGATTTCAAAATCGCTCAGAGATACCGCTTATCGGCCGCTTCGTTACGAAAATAACCACGATACAAACAAAAGTAATCGCGTTCTACCGCGATTTTCACACGAAATCTCCATCTTGCAATTAGCAAGGTTCTCTCTTCGATGCATCGCGAAGATAATGCATCTTCTCGTTCCGAATAATTTCAACTCTTTTCTTTTTTTTTCTCTTCTTCTTAGATATTTGTCTTTGATTTCGAAAATTTTGGAGCACCCGTCAACTTCATTTTAAAAAGCAAACTGATCGACGAATCCCGTGTCGTTTCTGCAGTTAGAATTGAATTGAATTTTGTTGGAATTTACTCACGAGAGAAAGTGCAAGTCTGACTTTAAATCTGAAACTGATAATTGTCGTACGCAGGTAATTTCGTATTCTAATGAACATCCCAGTGAACGTAGATTGTACTTTTAATGATATATTATTAGATGAGATAGTATTTTAATGATACGTTATTAGACAAAATAGAATTCTTTAAATGCGTGCGGATACGTAATTATACGAACACGTGTATCTTTAGCAACGTAATCACTAGTCCGCCGAAAAAAAATGTATGATTTCATACAAAATCGACTGTTCGGGCGTTCCAAAATTTTGAACGGCAGTGTACATTGTCATCGGCGAATTCTTCTTCGCGAGTTTCAACTATCGGTGGTCGTTATCGGTGGCACTAAACTGGCTAAATAAATTTGTCATTACGCTGACATTAAAAGCAGTAATCGCAACAATGATTTCTACCAGAAACAAGTGCAAATTAGCATCTCGTCCGTTTAATGATATTCCACGCCAAATATATATACCAATTCCAATTATTCCATTCGTACGAGTAAATAAATTAATTGCCACACTGATAACTGTAAACAAGAATAACGAACGACTATTTCAGTTTTCAAGGAGAACGAGCAAATTAGCGTAATACCGAGCCAATAATAAGCTCGGTTAATGATCATTGATAATAGAAAAATGTGCTCGTCGACGCTACAATTGCTCGCGACTGAAGCACTAAATCGTGCCGAAGAAATTAGAATTACGCAAAGTTTACAATACAACACGCGTACTTTAATTCGCACTGAAGAATTATAGAAGTTGATCATTTTGAGCACTTGGCAGTTCTAGCGTTAAGTGGTCGATTACGATCGCAATAATCTCAAAATTGTTCGCCGATTAATTGTGAGGGCCGAAGACGGAATTATATTTATCTGAAAATGATGTTGTATTCATTCGCTTCGTTTACATACTTTTCGAAAAATTTGAAACGCCGACTACGAGGCACGTGGCTCTATTGTTTGAAAATACTTGGCGATGCACGTAAAATGATTGCAAGATCGTGTTACAACATCGCAGTAAGAAGAATCGCCCCTTACGTTGCTGAGCAACTGCGAGGAAAGTAACGAGAAGGAAGTCGACACTTTTGTGCAGGTTAATCGAGTGTTTTGTTGAGCAGCAACAGCTAATATCTAAATAGAACATCGTGTTAGAATTTCGACTTTCTTCTTTTAATTTTCATATTAAACCTTATTGTAATACTCATTTTCGGCTTGACAGAGTTACGAATTTAAGTTTAATACTAGATAGCAAATGAACTAAACGTCGCATCTAATTAATTACGTATCGGATACAATCGTGGTCTTCCCAACGTTTCCAACGTCGAAATTTCATAGGTAAATTTATACAATTAATCGTACAACGAACGAATTCCTAATTCAAATTACAAACATAATATATAATATGATGTAATTATAAAATTATAGTAACTGTAAACTGTTCGTGTACCAGTATAATTAACGGTACAACATTCTTTGATTTATTACGGAGACGAAAGAATTCATTATTCATAATCGTGCTAATATTGACTCTACGTACGAAAAACTACTTTCACGGGCACAACTCCAAACTAATAAGAAAAACTTGAACGTTTGTCTCGCTCCAGGTAATTACTCTATTTGGAACACGTTATATATTTCTCCGCATTATCTGCATATTTTTGCATAGTTAAGGCTGTCACAAATGCGTAAACATCCGCAGTTTGTTAAAAATATTGAAATCGGACGACCGCGTCGAAATAGCAAGCACAGAATTTTATTCAAATCGAGCACGCACGCCCACGCAGCGTGTCCGCGGCTGTTTGCAATTGAAAAGTTAACACTGATAAATCGATCTTCGAACATCGATACTCGATGTAAACGTTTGGCAATAGGGAGGAGTTAGCATTCGTGGCAAATATCTCTCTAACTTCTACAATACGTGCATCGTCAAATTCGATTCAAATCTACGACTAGGAAATGAAGACGACCTTTTTGCCATAAAATTTTATTACGTGCAAATATTTGAATCGATAGAAAACAAATTACAGGCGCGATCGCTCGTATCGGTACCAGTATCGGTACAACGCCACTCCTACTCGAGGTCTACCCCACGCCCCCTCGCGAATCACGTGACCCCAATCAACCAATCGCTAATTTTCGTTGCGTTAGCGTTGCACCTGAAGAGGCCCGATTTTTTGGGTTATCCCCTAAAATCACTTTCAGTGATAATATTTCCCTGATATAGGTAAGCGTTCAGATTCACTGCGTGTGGCCAAAATAAGTGAGACATCCTGCACAACAACAATCAAGCTCGAGTGATTTCCATTGTTATTTATAGCTGTCCGCGATACGCTGGTTTCTGCAGCGTCACTTAATTAATATAATTGCCGATCTTAATGATTTTATCAACGTGAGAACACGTTGGTATTTACCGAGCCGATAATTGTCACGTCATAAATATGTACGCCGATAGAGGTAATTAGGGGGTCATTTGCGCGAATGACTTCATTTCGCTGAGACACAACCGAGCTTTTAATGTCGCACAACATGTCTAAGTGGCAATTGTACGTAATGTACGTACATGTTGCTTTGCTATTTCGTCGCTGAAGACCGACGACGCTATGTACTTGGTGGCACGAACAATGATCTTAAACATGTTCTTAATTAATGTTCGAGATGATCAGCCTTTGTTGTACAAAGTGTTTCATTTATTTGGAATACAATATGCGTGACTGTGGCTCATAAAAATATTTGACCGCTTACTAGAGAAAACTTACGCACATGTGTGATATATGTGAAACACTTTGAAATTTTGTTGACACTGTTATAGACACGATTATCGTGACAATGTTATTAGATACTTATTGCAAACATGTGATAGTATACGGCACCAACAGTGGTCTTAAACATGCAAGATGATCCCGCCAAATATTAATATATATAATGATATGATAATATATGTAAAATTTTCCTGATATATAATATATATATATATATATATATACATACAAGTATATTTTCGTATTTGTTTCAAATTCAACCAACATCATATTATATTCGAATCCCATTATAGCGTTAATGAAATCTCGAAATGTTTCATATATTTACTATAGACTAGATGATTAATAGAGGCATGTTTTATTAATCAATGTCCAACCGTAATACTTACGAATAATAACAAAATCGGACGTTGTAATTAATTTCAGTCAATTTAACAAATTGCGGTTCGACCGTCATTTGTAGTCGGTAATTATTCACAGCGGTAATTATTCGTATAAATAATAACCTATCGGTCATTCAGCCCGTAATATAATCGTAATTATTTTCTGCGAGTCGTATTTCCGTTTCAATGGAACAAAAAAAAAGCCAAAAGCAACCTATAACGTAGAAAAAACAAATGTGATATTCGTCAGTGGCGAGATGTTTGACAGCCCTGTACACTGTTAAGATGTTAAAGCTAATCTCCTCGAGAATGTATTCATGCAGGAGAAAAAGGGGGAACAACACGCGTGCAACAGCGACGAAAGAAAGTGTCGGCGTACACTGATGAGCAAAATTGAGCACGCAAGTGCAATTTCAACGTAATGGAATAATTTAGAATATTGAAAAAACAACAAAATACTCAGCGTTTTGCGGAATATGCAGCACTTTGTGGCACTTTCCCAAAAAAAACTTTACCACCATATTTGTCGCTATTCTGACAAATACTGTATTCCTAGAGTCGGTGTGGCGCCGCAATTAACTTAAATAAAAAAATTATCGATACTTTAAACTGTTGCAATTCGTGCAACGGTCTATTTGGTCTCGCTTTAAAGCGTAAAACTTTTATTTTGTTTTTTTTTTTTTTCGTCTACTAAACTTAAAGTTATTACCAACGACGCAAATTCAGAAAATTTTAACATTTGGTCGTCTAACCCTAACGTTCAAAGTTCAATGAAACAGCAAACAAGAAATCGTACGGCAAGGTTCAAAGAGTTCCTTGTAAAGAAAAAAAAAATTTCAATTTTCCAGAATAAAACACGGTATAAAAAACGAACTTTGGACAGTCAGAGTAAAACACTGCACGACTCGTACCCCAGCACGATTCGACTCACTGAAGCAACTGTTCTGACTAGGAAATGAAGACGACATTTTTGCCATAAAATTTTATCGATGTGCAAACATTTGAATCGATGGAAAAGAAATTACAGGTGCGATCGCTCAGTAGATTTACCAGACAACGCCACTCCTACTCGAGATCTACCCCACGCCCCCTCACGAATCACGTGATCCAAATCAACCAATCGCTAATTTTCGTTGCATCAGCGTTGCACCTGAAGAGGCCCGATTTTCTGGGTTACCCCCGCTAAAATCACTTTCAGCGATAAAACTTTACGCTTTTGAAAATCCAAAGAGACCGAATAGATTGTTTCGTGCGACCTTCTTTTGTTGCGAAGTTCAAAGTATCGACAATTTTTCTAAATGTCATCGTGCGTTCGGTTATGCTACTCGCTGTATGTGTACCAATTGTCCGCGAGACGACGAGTCCGTACAGTTTGCGCCGATTACGACGTACACTCTTCCGCATACTCGACGAACCTCCGTACAACGAGATTAATCGGCCCTTCTTGTGTACGCGGACGAACGCCGCGTTACGTTGCGTAAGCAACGCGGCTCCGAAAGTAAAAGAAAGAGGGAAAGAGCGGGAACAACGGGTTGGACAGAAGTCTGAAAGAACGACAGGCAGGTAGGCACACGAGCGAGAAGAGAGGATAAGAGGAGATCGACGCGACGAAGGAACGATGAAAAGAGACGAAGAATATACCCGTGCAACGAATATGCCTACGAAAAGTACCCGTACGTACAAGTACTCCTATATACATGTATACGTTCTATTGGGGGGGCATCCTTTTTATTAGATTCTAGTTGCCGTCATTTGAAATGAATATTTCAAGAGACGAATATCGCCAGTTTCTCGACCGTCAAGAAACTGAATATTACTTATTGAAAGATTACGTAATTGAGGAAATTTATATAATTTAATAAATGCTATTTACATTTACATTATAACGTCTACGACAAACACTGTATAAAAGATGATGTTATAAATATCCTTGATTATCAAATGATTCGCGAACGTTTATCACACGTGCTTGGAGTTAATTAATTATTGTATAAGTGTAACAATAAATAGAACGTGTGCGACAACGGTCCCTGTAAGAGAATCAACGAAAGAAGGAAAGAAGACGGAGGAAGCGAGCGAGAGCGAGAGAGAGAGAAAGAGATTAAATCAACGGGCAATAGAAGGAGCATTACATACCGTCCACAAAGCATGACGTGTGGAATAAACAGAGGAGCGCCAGAGCGAGAAAGCTCGCTATGCCGCCGTCGTACGCGCCTCTCATCTTCGCTCGAGTTTTCCTCGTGATCGTTGTTGTGTTGTTATTATTGCTGTTGTCGTCGTCGTCGTCGCCGTCGTACTCGTCGTTGTCCTCGTCGTCCACGTACGGCCTCGCTATCCTCTCTCGCGAAAAAGGAGATTTTCGCGAAAGCGGCCGTAGCTCAATGGCGACGACAGCAAACGGCGACACGAGGATCGCGATCGACGTAGCCACGGCGGTATCTCGATGCCCGGAATATCATCTTCCTGTGTCGACGTGGGGGCTAAGGCGAAGTTCCCCGTCGACGGAACACTTGTCACCGTTGATCGCCTCTCGCTCTCATGCGAGCGCACACGCGTGCACAAACGGAACGGAGCACAGTGGTTCTTCGTTACTCGATTTTCGTATTGTTTTTCCTTCGTTCCTCTCCACGTCCCGCTCTCATCTCGTAACTCATGGTATTCGCGCTAACGAGGTCCCTCCTTTTTCTCTCTCCGCCTCACTCTCTCTCACACATACACACACTCTTTCTCTCTCTCTCTTCTTTCTCTCTTTCTCTTCTTTCTTTCTTTCTTTCTTTCTTTCTTTCTTTCTTTCTTTCTTTCTTTCTTTCTCTCGCGTTTTTCGTTTACCGCGCCGGACAATCGAACACCAACTACGCCGCGAACGATCGAAACGAAGGAAATGAAAGATCGCTTTTCCCTTTCTTTTTACTCTCCTTTTTCTCTCTCTCTCTCTCTCTCTTTCTCGCGTGCGTGCACTCGGTCGTTTCACGCGAAGAGCCTCGTTGCCCCTCGTCGTCTACGCCGCGCAAGGCGAGCCGCCATTTTCCTACTGTGCTGATAGGCCCGGTCTATTATCCCTGTTGGCCAACAAAAAGAGAGGCCTTGCACCGACAAGGAGAAAACCAACAGCGAACGGTAATGATTCACTGACACTTGGACGAATGGTTCGATCTCGCGCGGATCACGCGGCACCAGCACTTTGACATCATCGTCCGGCCCGTTAACGTAACCTGTGGAGAGTACTGTCACGCGGACTTCCACTCGCGAATTTTCACGGCGAGACGCAGAGCGACTCGTGCTGCTGCTACTGCTGTCGCTACTGCCGTTGCCGCCGCCGCCGCCGCCGCCGCTGCTGCTGCTGCTGCCGCTGCTGCTGCTGCTGCTGCTGCCTCCGCTTCTGCAACCAGTAGTTCATTCAGCGGCGCCATCGCTCTTCCAAACCAGGGCCGTAAACACCGGTATCGTGGCCGTGACGAATTATCTAAACTTTCTCGTCGCTCACTTTTCTCACTTTGTTCTATCTTTACAGACAAACCAAGGAACTATCGTTTTGGAGATGAATTGTTGGTAAATTTAACAATCATTTTTCTATCGATTACTGTTGTATTCATTACGTTTATATTCTTCGATTTGTTGTGTAGCGGCTACACTTGGAAATTTATTTCGAATTAAAGATAACGACACTAGCGATAACTTTTCCAGAAGCAGAAAGTTTCTGTTTGTTTTTTTTTTTTTTTTTTTTAAACCAAATTCCTCTAATTTTCTTCGTCGATCCCGTGAAACAGAATGTTGAGATACTTGTCTAAAAACAGTATAGCATTTCGCTTGAGGAATGTTAAAGGAATGTACGTGTATTAATGAAAGGCAGATGGTAAAGACGGTGAATTAATAAAAAATTTTCATTAACATTTATTTATAAATCTCGTGTATATAACCACAAAAAAGTAAAGATATGTTGCTTGGAATAAATCAACAATAAATTATTCATTTACACCAGTAATTGGGTAAAAATAGTTTTTCGTAAAATTATCATGAATATTAATAACTCGTTAACCATACAAGATCTTGTTTTTTATAAATGGTATATTATACCATTATACAGAACAATATAATAAACAAATATACCAAATGAGTTCGATGCACAACAATATACCACAATATACCACATATAATGTTAATATTATTGCTTATTTCGTTTCATTTCTTAATATTATTACCACGAAAAAATGTAAAAGTTTAAAACTACATGTCTCGCGATAAAACAAAGTACGATTTTTATAACAATTTTAACAATGGTAATACCATTAAAAACGAATTATTTGTTCTTGTAAAAATACAATCTAGTAAGAACGCAATATTTGTAATTGAATGGAAAACTTGAAAGGGAACAGTTTTCCAAAAAATGCAATAAAGGAATATGGAAGTACGAAAACTATAATGTTCGATATAATTACTAATACATTCTTTTAAAAGTAAAATATTGGTAAGCATTGTACTGTATCATACAATGTGACAGAGTAATTAATAAAGAATCGCAATCACTATAGTGATTAGTATCAAAGACTTGCAATACATAAGTATACTATGTATACGTAATATATATTGCACAAAAAATAAAGGAATATTTCTCTTTTGTTTTTTTTTAAAACATTTTTCGCTGTAAATCTTATAAATGCCCATAATCGATAAAATCATAATAATACTTGTAATAGTGGCAGAAATAATACGCCGGCACTTGTCATAATTATAATAATTGCAAATATCTACACATCAAATTATATAAGAAATATATATAAGTGTTTGATGAACTGACATTGTCCGTTATTATAAAAGGTTAAGACAAGCAACGTGTATTAGGTATTACGCTCTCAAAAAGGCGTAAATGGCTTTGAACATTTATCTCGATCTTTCAAAATCTTGTAACACTATCTCACAGAGTCTGTAAAAGAGGAAAATGCTTCAAGCAAAAGCAAACACTTTTTGCATCAAAATCATAAAATGAATAATAATATAAAATCTAGAAAATTTTAAAACCTTAATCATTTACAAGATTTTAAAAGCATTCGTATGATAATTAAAATATTTGTGAAATCAAATGATATCATACGACAACCTGGGTAAATTTATTCATATTTGAGTTTGACTTCCCCATGCTCTTGAAAGTACCGATCTTGTAATCTTTTTACCAATCGTCTGTACGATAAATCCTATTTTTTGCAATCTATCATGATCCAGAATCTTCCTCCCATCGAAAATGTATGCAGGTTTCATCATGTTAATATAAATTCGTTTGTAATCCAATTCCTGAAAAGAACAATATCGTAAAAGCGCTTTCGTAACGTCTGTATAATTAAAGTTATGAAATTATTAATTAAATTACTTTAGATTACTTACTACAAATTCATCCCATTCCGTGCACAATACTATAGCGTGTGTACCTTTTGTAACACTATAAGCGTCTTTATAAATACTGATTCTATTTTTTACGTATTCCGGATCATTAGTTACACTCGGATGCGTCAAATCCTCGATTATTTGACTCTCTTCGACCTTCGTAAAGAAACAGTCGTACAAAACTAACCAAATTAAGTGCATTCTTATCAAAGAGAATCACCTTGGGATCGTATATATGAAGCATAGCGCCCTCGTCGAGCAGAGTCTTGGCAACATGAATGGCCGGTGACTCACGTGTGTCGCCGGTATTTTTCTTGAAGGCGAAACCCAGCATAGAAATCCTTTTATCCGTGACCGTATTGAACAGAGATTCTATTACTTTCGCTGAGAACCTAGATTTCTGGTACTCGTTCATGTCTATGACCTGTTGCCAATAAGCCGCTACCTCAGGTAAATTTAGACACTCGCAGATGTACACCAGATTAAGAATATCCTTTTGAAAGCACGAACCGCCGAACCCGACCGACGCATGAAGGAACTTCGATCCTATTCGTGAGTCAAGGCCAACCGCTCGTGCCACTTCGGACACATCCGCACCAGTCGCTTCGCATACTGCCGACAAGGAATTTATGCTTGATATACGTTGCGCCAAAAAGGCATTGGCAGCCTAAAAAGTCACAGTTAATTCAAATAATTATGCAAAAGTTTCACGTTGATTGCGATTGATCAACAACAAAACAGCTGTTGCGACATAATATATCTAAGTATAAAACATGTAGCTACATATTTGATAAATAACGTTTCCTTTCCTTTTCCAATATTAACTATAAGTACACGTTACGTAAACATAATTAGTTTAATTATATTTTTTAAAACAGCAAACAGCAGTGAAATTGTTTCGCCAACAAGCGAATATTTTGTTTTAGTGCTTTTACCAGCTTGGATAACTCCGAGCTCCAAGTATTCGTGGTTAAAATATTCTTCCTTGGAATCCAATGCTCGTAAACTTTGCATAATTCCTCGATGGCCGCTTGCCCTTCCGGTGAATCCTCGCCACCGATTAAAACACGATCTGCGTTCACTAGATCCTCGATTGCGGTTCCTTCCGCCAAGAATTCTGGATTCGACAAGATCTGGAAAGGAGATAATAAATATTCTGTTACTTTCATTTCGCACAATTGCGTCGATGATGACCGAAGAACGTGATACAAATAATAACAATTGATTACTGAGAAAGAAAAAAAAAGGTCATGAACGATACGTGACGAGTGAATAGCATCTGGAGTAGAATTTCTTATACACTTGAGCAAATAAGTATAAACTCAACAAATATTGAATCAGTTGATTTCAAAACTTCGTTGTTAATATATGTTAATATAATGGTAATGGACGTAAGCAGGATCGATGATAGAAATATTCTTGAAATGGTAAATTAAAAAATTGCAAAATTGCAAAAACAATTTGCATTTGTTCTTAATTACGAGGACCAATTAATTAATAACTCAAATTTTAAAAATTTTCTGAAACATTTAGACTAAATAACGTGTTTCAATATTTTAAACAATTAAAAGGCGTAGGCATAATCTATAAATAGAAAAAAAAAATATATCAATCAACATGCAGCAAAAGATGCATCTGGAAAGCCTAAAAATAGCTTCAAAAGCTACAATAATGTAATTCCATTACGAGCGAGAGGCGACTGTACTAAATTTCCTTTGCTCTTGTTTTACTTCGATATTCAGTCCAGTAAACTATATATCTACCTAGCTTCTGATGCACAACGGAGCACCGGAAGCCAGCCACGTGGCGTTCAACCCATTACTCTCCAGACCATTAAATCTTGTCTGCAGAGAGCAATGAAAGTGAAACAAAGAAGTTCCAAGAAAACAGTTTATGCTTTGATCAAAGTAATTAGCATTTCACGACCCTTTTTTTGCACAATAATTTATAATTACTGACTATTTTTATTATCGTACAAGAAAACTGCTAATAATTTATAAATCACGATTAGATTGCGAATATAAAGTATTTCAAATTCATTCTAATTCATTTGTAAGATACAAGAAATCTCTATTTAAGTTCCATTTCTTTAACTATAGACACAAGTGGTCTACTCGCGATTTGCAAAATTTCCGGATATATATATATTGACTTAATTGTGCAACAGTGTGCAAAGGATGAAGGAATTGAACCATTTCTTGCTTCTCTCATATTCTCTATCTTATACGAAATCGTCCACTTTCGACAATTGACATATTTGCATACGCAATCGGAACAATCGATACGCTAGTGAATTTCCATAGAGGGAACGTTACCTGATACGATACTCCTGGCTTATGATTGGCATATAAAATATTCATGATGCTCTCCGCCGCTCTGACCGGGACCGTGCTCTTCTCAACAACGATTTTGTCCCCGGTCGCAATTTCCGCGATCATTCTGGCCGCGTTCTCGACATACTTCAAATCGGCTGCTCTCCCTTTCCCATTGCCGAACGTTTTCGTCGGCGTATTCACCGAGATGAAAATTAAATCAGCCTCCTGGATCGCGGTCTCCATGTCCGTGGAAAAGAATAAATTCTTGCCGCGACATTTGCGAACAACGTCGTCGAGACCTGGCTCGTAGATCGGTAGCTTCTCCGAGTTCCATTGTGCGATTCTTTCTTTGCTCTTGTCCACAACAGTCACTTGAATCTCTGGACATTTCAGAGCTATCACGCTGCACGTTGGTCCACCGACATATCCAGCACCGATACCGCATATCTTTTTGATAGTCATGTCGATCGGCCGATATTATACCTATTAATCATTATCGCTAGTTATCTTCTCCAAGGCAAAATAATTTCTATAAAATAAAAAGAATAATAATCCATTCTTATATTAGATACCATAATAATAATCATTGGCTGTCGCTATAGTATAGTGGCTGCAAAAAGCATTTACGTGTATTTTTATCTCGAATGAAACGTTTCTCTATCAAGTTCTACGTTTCATTTTTATATCAAACTTTTATAATGCTTTTATGACATTTAATATATTTAAATTTAATTAATTCTATAGTAAATAAAAATATGATAATATGTAACTATTTCAGTCGCTATACTCACGTTTTATAGGCTCGTGATGTTGCAGTAAACGGGTATTAAATTTTTATTTCGTACAAAAAATCGTTATCAAATACCAAGAATTGTAGCTGCAATAGTATTATAGCAATCTATTATCAGCAAACATAATTACACCGACATTCGCGAGCAGCCTTCTAAATTAAGAAACATGGTGATAGTGTTAATCCATGATTAAATAAATCGAAATCGAACAAAAAAATATCTTCTCCTTGAAAGGAAATATTCTTTTATTTAATTGAGAATTGAAAATGTATTCACTTTTAATTAATTAACATATACACGCGTTGTTTTTTCATGGATTTTGCGCTTAATTGTTAATTTATATTCACACCTCTATTCGAGTTCGAGTAAGATATACTCATTAAGAAAAAAAATCGTACACCGCTATAACTTTATGTAAATTCAATTCAGCAAATGTCAGATGTTCTTCTCAGTAGTCGTTGACGGAATGCTGTACGACGATGCAAGTAACGACCATAAAATCGATTACTAACTTTAGACAGACAGAATAGATGAATTAAGACCAGCAATGATATTTAAGTGGCTATATATTGAACTGATACTAACATTACCTGCAGCTAATGATCCTAAAAGCACGCCCAAATAGAGAAAATGCGAGGTTTCTCGACAAACGGAACGGATGGAAACGAAACGATATGTTGAAAAAACTACTAACCATCCAGATCACGTACTGTCACGAGCACACTAATAAACGAAAATCTCTCGAATACGAAACATCAGCGTTCATGACAGATACGTATCGTAGACGGATCGTCGACACATCATGAACACTGACATGTCACTACACGTCCTTTATCAGAAAATAGTCTAAACTGGAAATACGTAGATCGCACGCGCGAAGCGGGTTCCAACCTTCTCCACGTTCTCGTCGCTAGTAATTCTGCGCACGCGCGCTCTGAATAATTTCAATTCGTTACCGCGCTTTTCAAATTCACTTTTCGAATTTGTTTTGACAAGAATTCTTAAAATTAATTATAACTTTCCGTTTGTTTATACAAGTTAGGTAGTTGTACTTTGCTAATGTAAACACGTTCTAAGTCGATATCATTGTTTCAATGCTTCATATGCATGTAGTCGTGACTTAGCAATTACATTTATATTTTATCAATTAATAGTTGATGATTAATCGAATTAATTCTGTGTGATAAAAGGAATTTTTACCAGCTTACGTATATTTTTATAAATGAAATGATAATTATTTTATATGGTGGAATCATATTGTTTTATCCTTGTTTCTTTTTTATACTTGAAAAAAATTATTTAAAATTATCATTGATTATGATTGCGATAAATGATTCCGTCAAATACAAATAGTTTCTTCTTTAAAAATGATTGTATCAAAAGTTTAATTCTCAAGTGGCGCTGTTGCATACTTGTGGTGGCGCTGCTGTGTGAATCACTCTTTACGTTTTCGGTGGTCGTACTTCTTGTTGCGCCAAGCGAAGTGCGAACTTTTATATCCGTCGTGATATAAGAGATCCGTCAAATTTATTGCTAGAACCATGGTTCAGAAAAAGGTAAATCTTCTAAATTATCGAATAAAATCAATATTCCTAACGATAACGATTTATTGTCATAAATTACAATGGTTAGAATTCAGCATGTTTTGAACATGTTATGTTATAAATCTTATCGTTATATCGTTCTTATGGATATTTCATCATCATATTTAATTGTTTACCAAGTTTACAAGCTTATTGAAGTCAGAAGTAATATTTAAGATACACAAATGTTTAGAAGTTATAAACGTTATATCTCATTTTTGAGGTTAACTGCAACATTTTGAATGTATACATTATTTATATATACATTATATATATTTATATATACATTATTTTAGTAATAAATGCATAGTAACATTATTATAATATAAATGATATTAATATATACATTTTCATAAAAAGCCGAAGAAGAAGGTAGGAAAAAAGGTGGCAGCTGCACCTTTGGCAGTCAAGAAGGTTGAACCCAAAAAGCAAACTAATCCCTTGTTTGAAAAACGTACTCGTAATTTTGGTATTGGTGAGTACACAAATCAATTATGTATTGATATTAGTCGACGTATGCAATAATAAACAACCTATTATTTAGGACAGGATATTCAACCTGCCCGTGATCTGAGCCGCTTTGTAAAATGGCCCAAATATATTCGTATTCAACGGCAGAGAGCTGTACTGCAGAAAAGATTGAAAGTACCACCACCAATCAATCAATTTACACAAACATTGGATAAACAAACAGGTTTATTTATTTCATATTTATTATGTGCAAGTTAAGAAAATTTATAAAATTTACTCATAGAAATGTATTAACCTCTTATGTTATAGCAACACAATTGTTCAAAATGTTGGAAAAATATAGACCTGAATCAGCTACTATGAAAAAGATGAGGCTAAAAGCTAGAGCAGAACAAAAAGTTGCAAAGAAAGAAGATACACCGACAAAGAAACCTAACGTGCTACGTAGTGGAACAAATACTGTCACTACGCTTGTAGAACAAAAAAAAGCTCAACTTGTGGTGATCGCTCATGATATTGATCCAATTGAGGTAAACTTTTTGCCTTTCTTAAAATACATTTAATTGTTCCATAACGATGATGTTTGAATTTCTTCACCTGAGAATAAATTTGATATAATAAATTCTTTTCAAAGGATGAAATATGACACTGAGTGATACATTGTTTGAGCCATTAAGTATTGATTATTACATTACTCTCTTTTATTCATCCTCATATTGTCTCTTATTACAGGTCGTTTTATTTTTACCTGCCCTTTGCCGTAAAATGGGCGTACCTTATTGTATTGTAAAAGGTAAATCACGATTGGGACGTCTTGTCAGGCGTAAAACTTGTAGTACACTGGCTTTGGTACAGGTAAGGCACTTATTTATTAAAGCAATTATTCTTATATAAAATATAGTTATTAGTAATTTATATGATGAATTTAAATAGAGCCAATCCAATGATATTTCAATGATATAATTAAACATTGTGTTACTGATGTAATTTTACTAGTTCTATGTATCGTAATTTTAGTTTTATTACTTTTGGTAATACGTTATTTCTATGTTAGGTTGATTCCGGCGATAGAGCCAATTTCTCGAAATTGGTTGAAGCAATTAAGACAAACTTTAATGACAGATACGATGAAATCCGACGTCATTGGGGTGGTGGTCTATTGGGCAGTAAATCTGCTGCTAGGATAGCTAAATTAGAGAAGGCTAAAGCAAAAGAACTTGCACAAAAGCAGGGTTAATATCTACCTGGTCACTGAATATTGTTTTCTATGTACAACAATAAAACAGAAAATCAAAGATTCCGTTGTTTAGATAATACAAGTCCTTTGATTGATTTAAAATAATTTTGAAAAACGAAACCTCTTTATTGCATAAGAACAATTTTTATCTTATTGAAACAAAATAAGAATTATGGAGTATTAATATTTAATACTTTTATAATTACAAATACATTTAATTTTAATATGTACAATCGAAGTTTCACTATGAAACATTCATATTCTCTTTTTAATTAACTTTTCCAGTCTTTTTATTCGACCAGCTTCATGTTCGGGACTATCTTGAATAATATAATTCCTAGTGTCATGCGAAATATCTATATTTTCAGGTTGCTTAAACTGTTCGAGTAATAGAACTTGTTCTGTTTTTTTCAAACCCTACGAAATTGAAATTTTAATATAGGTAATAAATGTTTTAAATATTTATAAAAAAAATTAACTTACTTTCATGTCCAAAATTTTTTGAAATTCTGGCGCTTGTAAATCGGGTAAACGTACTCTACATTGTTTTACAAAATCTTTTGGAGATTCTATAGGTGACATCACGATTTTCAATATCATTTCGGCACTTGCCATGCCTTTCACTACAACCTATTTATAGTAAAATATGTGATTTAGTAATGAAGTAAGTGTAAAAATTTATACATGTATCAAAACATATTACCTTAGTGTAGGTGGCGGGTGCTTTTCTTTGAACTTGATATCCTGTTGACGGGAGATCTAACAAAGCAGTTTTCAACATGTGTACGTCTAATAATAATTGTTCAGCACCAACAGTATTTAAAGGTTTACACTTATACAATTGCTGTACTAACTTTACTATAAACGAACTGCAAAGAAATTTTTCATTAGGTTTTTTAATGACATTTAATAAGATAAATTCGTTTTATTCTTCAAATACCTTGCAAATTTCACGCATAGTTGAGTAAAATATTTTCTACACGAAGACAACCTATCTCTGATAGTAGGTACCGTTTGTCGAAGATGTGCTACAATGGTATTAACATAATTACTTTGATCACCGACAACCTCAATGGCACTCCATTGAACCTAGAAAACATTTATCTATCAGTAAAGATACATAAAATCATACATGTAACAAATATGAAATTGAGTACCTTTGTCATTGCAGTTAATGCAGATTCGCATGCAGATTCCAAATCTTGAACAAGTAGTTGTATACAATTTGATATAACACTAAAAAAATAATTACGAATGTCTTATGAAAAAATTTATGGAATATCCTATTAAAAAATATGTAATGCATACTTGTGAAAAATATCTTGTTCCTGAGAGAGATTAATTTTTTCTGAGTAACATTTATCTGTTTTTTCTCTTAGTTTTTCTTCTAATTGTTGCGTTGTTTCTAAGCAATATTCGGCTGTGGTTAGTATACTGAAATATAATTTTGTCCAGTTTATTTTCTTCCAAATATTAATTTTAAATGCTTTCAATTAGCAAACCTTTACCAGCATATACGTGATTGTTCTTCTTTATTGAATCTAGTACTTTCACCTTCCTTCAGAAAACTTTGAAAATTCTGTATAAAACCCGAGGTTGAAAGATCTCGAAAATCACGTATACTACTCATACTAGTAGCAATGCCTGCACCACCGCCAATTCTATAATTTTAATTATAAAATATCGTGATTCATAAATATAGTTAACTCAAAAATAAAAAGTATATATTTTACTTACTTGGGTAAATTATTTTGCAATATTTTAAGAGCATATTCTCGCAAATATTTTTGAAAAGTTTCGGCTAAATTCAACATAATTGAACCAGTACTAAGTTGTGTACATTGTAACATACACTTTTTGTAAAATATAAACAGATCTGCACAAGAAGATAATACGCTACTGGGACCCTCGATACCATCAAAATCTTTAGCACCTGGTGGTTGTGTCTTAGAATCTGATATAAATTTATCCATTAGGTCTGCCAGATTACGATCTAAACTCTCTATATAAATATTTAAATACGGCTCAAAACATCTTCCGATGAGATTTGAAAATGGTGATGGTTTTGATTTTTCATTTTGTATCTGTGTTATAATACAACAATTTAATTAATCAGTATTAAGTACAAGATATTTTATAGAACATTTTAAAAAAGGTGTGATACCTGATCATTTTGTTCGAATGGATTTCCCGGAATTTTATTATCAGTCGTATCTACGGTAGTATTTTTCTTATTCGTCGTATCCACGTTTTCTAGAGTAATGCCGCTAAATCTTTTCGTTAACAACGATTCAAAATTACTAGTTCTTTGAATTGCATAAAGTAACAATTTTACATCTATCTCAGAACGTCTTTTATGCATTAACTTTGTAAGATCTTCTCTCGTAACATGACAAAATTGCACAGCAATTCGTTCAGAGACTTCCCAGTCTTGTGGAAAAATGGTACCAAACTTTGATTCAAAATCAAGTAAATGCTTTTTTATCCACATATAACGACGGTCTATTTTATCCAACCACGCAAAATCTTGATTTTCATCAAATAGATGTGCATATTCTTGCAACTGAATACCCACAAACCAGGTGAGTAGATCTTTCCTTGTAAAAAAGATTAGACTTAAAAAAGATTTGTGTTAAAACTTGTTAATGTAATTAAACTTCTAATAAACGTACTTGACTTTGGGATCTAATACAGATAACACCAAACAACCTTCGGTTAGTTGATTAAAGTATTTTGGATTTTGACCAGAAAATGCTTGTTTAAAATCTGCCGTAATTTGTTGAGCCAGTTCAACGTGTATCTGATGTACCTTGATTTCAAAATGTTTATAAAAATTATATATATATAATTTAATATTAGCGTCGTAAAAAAACATATCACGTACTTCATCGGATAGCTGCTTCACTTGAGGTATATCCATGTAACTATTAAAATGTTGCATCACTTCCATCACAGCTTGCAATGGTAAAACAATTTCACCATACTGTTTCTTTTGCGTTAATACTCTAAAATAAAATTAAAGTAACATTGCAAAATAATAATTACTAATTTATATTAATTACATTTTTGCTAATAACAATTATTTGCTAATAACAGCATTACTTTAAAGTATCTACACCTTCCACAAGCATATGTAAATGATTTAAAGCTGTTATCGACGCAGTAAGATTTCTCTTGGCAAAATCCAATTGTTTAATATCTCTTGTTATTTCTTTAACAACTTCTTCGGATTGTTCTGCTTTATCTTTAATATCTTTAATATGCACGAATAATTGTTTTATCACTTTCTGTGCATCCTCCAACGCTGCCCTCCCATCCTGACCTACATTTGTTTGTCCACGTACCACCGAACGAATTTCCTTATCTATATTACGTATTTTTAATTCCATATTGTTTACCACATCGTCTATATTCGACAGAGATTGTTCCGTTGGGAACAACGAATTTATATAATCCACTACATTAAAGTTTGATTGATCCAATGGATCTGTACTAGGTAAAACCTAGGATCAAAAAATAATGTATTTACTGTAAAATTCATTCAAATCACAAAAACAAAAACGAAAGAAACAAATTACAATACTCAACAAGATAAAAAAACACCAACTATTTGTTAAGGATAAGTCTCATTGTATATTTTGACAGTCTTACTGTCATCCTAACCTGTTCGATCACATTCTGTACATTTGGTGGAAATGTGTAAACAGTTGAATGTAAATCTTCCAATTCATCTTCCTCGTGCCCTTCCATTTTTTAATTTATTCTTTAATTTCGACTATAAAATTCACATGTACCTCATTCTAAACGTATTTGCGTGAGCATATGACAAGAGGACACGTACGAATACCTCAGAATTGATAGCAGGAACAAATTTTATAACGCACTTGTCGCTCATTTGAATGAACTTTTTTTACGTAACAATCAATTATTTTTATCGTAAGACCGAGCAGTAATGAGTTATCGAATGGCACTTGCGTGTTTATATATATATATATAAACATTAACACGTTGCAAATAAATATCATATTACGAATATTTATATTTAACGCGTTGTAACTTATACTAAGAGTTTAGTATTGAAAAAAAACAAATTATTATTTCCATATCGAAACAAAATAAAATATTCAATAAAATAAAAGACTGAAATTAAAAGTTTCATAATTTTTCATAAACAGGTGATTTTCGTGATATTTTAAAACTTGCAACACGTAACTTAATTTCACGTTGATTTTGCAGATAAAATAACAAGATGACAGTGTTAATTATCATCATATCATCATTTCAACATCAATTAACGTCAACGTTACCGCTGAATCTTTCTCCAATTTTCCGAATCAAATCTTTTCCATTATAAATGCAAAGTATCATAAAAGGTGTGAGTTGTCCGGCATACTCGTACCACTCCAAGTGTTAACGTTCTCTTCGCGAAAGTAATTAATGTCTCTGTTACAACGAACGAATTGATTAAAATTTGCCGCTTCGTCTTATCACAAACGTATCGGCGCGGTTGTTCGTTTCAGTTTGCGTTTCGTACCGTTTATTTCGTGGCCGACCCATTAGCAAATCCAAGCGTTGAAGATCGCTTGATAAGAGAAAAGGCAGCGAGTCCCCACTCTATGTTTTATATTGTATGGGAGTTGGTCGAACGTCGAACGATCGAAAAGCTTGGTCAGTTGTAGCGCCGACTCGGCTCGAAGTTGTGTAGTTTAAAGGCACACCACTGTACAAAATAGACGCACGTTTTTTTTTTCTTCCTCGTATTAAGCAACGTAGAGAACGGTAACAACTCGCATAAAGGCAACGCGTGAGAAAAATTATACGACAATGCCGCGCCAATCAGCATGCTGGGGGAAATTCGTATTCGTATATATTTTACAATTATTTTCATGTAAGTTGTACGCAATCGTAAACACCCAACCCGGCCCAGTTCATTCTGTTCCTGTGACAGTGAAAATTGCCGATTGTTTTCCCATCGAAATTTTCAGTGTCACGTAACGTTTCAAACGCAAGTCTGCAGTTCAACCATCGGAATCGGAGTTCTCGATCTTGAGAAACTCGTCCGACGGTTTCCGCCGCAAAAGCGGACATTTGTACGAACCACTCTGTTTCGGGTTTTTGAATGACAGGAATTTTGTATTAGTGTTTCATTGATACAAGAGAAACAAATGATCTGGTGAAATGAATTTATGTCGACGTATACGTGATTTCATTTATGCGAGCTCCGTAGTTTAAATTTCGCTTAAACGATACGAGTGCGTTATCAAAATGAGGGAAAAGAGAGACAGAAGCAGGTTTGGCTGTTAAATGTTCAGTAATTTCGGCCAAAAATCCGAATCAATCGAAATATTTCTTCGAATGCCAGGAATAATTCTGGCGAATTTACAAAGTGTACAAACGAGTTTGCATTTTTCGCGGCTTTTTACAAAAAAAAAAACTTCCCATACTACACGTCACACGTATCTTTCAATTGTCCGAATTACTGTATCGCTCGAAACACCTCATTCACGACGTGTACACCAAATGTACTCCAAATTTCATTGCGTTGACTCGTGAATGAAATTCGCTTGACAATCGAAAATGGCTTGACATGTGTTGAATTTCGTTGGATCACTTGAACGAGTGACATAATGGCTGCAACCGTTATTTCAAATTTTTCTCGGTCTGACAGATGCGTTTGTCATTTTCTCCGAGATAATAATTAACGCGGATACAAAACGAAACAACAGTTACGCGGATGCAAGAGTAACGCGTTTTGTAATCCGCTTTCCGCTGTTTCGTTTCGTCGGAATTTTCGCGAATCATTCGCGGAGGGAGGGATGGAGGGGAAGCAGAATTTTCATCTCTGCCATTTGCTCGCTTTTTCGTCCCTTTCGTTTCGCGGTGCACACAGCGGTGCACACAGCGAAGCGTTCCGAAAAGGACCCTCGAGCTGCGAACGTCGTTCGAAAACGGTTCCGCGACGCGAGTGAAAAACCGATTAAAGTCCAAAGCGTCAAGCGGCGTGCACGCGCGGCGAGGCAAAGCCGAGAGATTCCATTTCTCGACGTTATTATTCGTCGTTGTCGAATACGCTGGTTTCGAAACGTCTTAAAAGCCCCCCGGAAGACACCCTGCGCGCGTGTTGGTAACACGCGCTTTCAGTGATCGATACAGTAACACCTCCCAGCAACAGGGTACTGCCACAAGTAGTTATGGTCGAGCGAAACCTCTCCATTCTTCCGTACGGTTTCATTAGACCCTCGCTGTTTTTCACGATGCCGCCCTTTTTCACGCCGTGTACTTTCGCGCTTTCTACTATCCTTCGCGGATGATTTCTCACCCGGCAAGCTCGTTAGAGCAGAACGATCTGAAACGATCCGGAACGAGCGAGAATCGAATCAACGGGGACGAAAAGTTGACGCGAATACACGCTGGATCCGCTCCTACGACGACCTAGATTCGTCGCGGAGGAACTCGCTTGAATTAATAGACACTTCCCTTCCGGCACGGTAAATTGTATCGATCATCCGGTTATTAATTGTTGCCCGATGACGTGGCTCGGGGTAATTGTTGCCCGACACATTAACAGCGAATCGACGGCTCGAACGTTAACGCGATAACATGTAAATTTGATCGTGCAAGCTGTTTCGTTAATCACGAAGTTTATTGCCTCGGCCTGAAAGATACGATCCGGCGGTACACCACGTCGAGAAGATGGACATTGTCTTTGTGACTTTTTTTTTTTCTATATCAGAACGTGACACATTTTCATTTGCATATTCGAGGGCTGATAAATTTCATTTTATTTGGTACCTTAAATCGCACAGTGCATGAAGATAATAGAAGTGAAGAATACAAGTCGTATTTTTCAGTTTCTACAGAGCAGTTATTTGACTTTGGATTTTGGACTTTTATAATTTGAAAAATATAGAGGATGTTAAAATATCGCTTAACAATGACAATTACGTGTTACTGCGAGTGATCGAACTTGGATTTTATATTCAGATATTTGTTTCCAGTTGTAAGCAGAATCAACTATGATAACTAGGTAATAAAATAAGTATGTTATTTGATATTTTAAGAGGAAGAAATTGAAAATATCGAGATATCGCGTTTTTAACTGCGTTTGGAATATATTGAAAACGGGGTTCGAGTTGTACGAAGGACACCGAGGTAATTTTAGATCTGAATTTCCTATGGATCACTATGCAGTGACGGTTGACGTGTCAGAATGTTATCAGAAATCCATTTCTAAACGCGATCGTAACAAACTTGTCGATAATGAAATGATTTGAGAAGGATTGGCAAGATGTTTTCAATGACGGATTCGATCGACTCGTTGCTTCAAACCGTTCGAAATTCTACCTACAACGAACTTACTCATTTTCACCGATATATCGCAAAAATTGATTTGACTTTATCCCGTTTCATTCTTATTTATCGTGGATTATTCTTTGTATTTCCAATTACGGCCAGTAATCGCGGCCAGTTTTTACCTAGACGTTTTTACCTATTAATTGCGACTTGAATAACCGTATTAAACGAGAAACGAGATTCATTTTACGAAACGCGGTCGAGCACGATGTTTCAAGTCCCGCGTCATCCACTGACTAGAATCTGTCGGTTCGTTGTTTCGAGAATAAATTAATTAACGAATTTGCCGTTGAATCGTAACGAGGCAAGTTTCGCGCGGTATATTTTGCCATTTTCGTTTACCATTGTATATCCGTTTCGTACATATGCACGTCCGACTGCGCACAAACGAGAGACATTTGAGATTTGTTGAATTAATTATTATCTATATCGTCTGCGTTCGTCGTCGTTGGCACGCGAAATATATTTTTGTTCTCCGCTACGAACGCTACGCTTGTCGCATTCGTTTCCAGCAAAATTTCGCTTTGAACGCTCCAAGATTGAGATTTTGCAGAAAATATTTGTTTCTCTCTGTCTCTCTTTAGAGAAATGCTTGGAAAATGATCGTGTTTCACGTGTATGCTATTACATTTCCAGCGAGATGGATATTTCGCGGAAATAAAACGTGTCGTTTTCACATTACGAGAGGAGCGCGTAAATGATGCGAAAGTGCGTTAATCACTTCGCGCAAGGGGAAGTGAAACAATTTCAATTCCGGGGATATTTGATGAATCGAGTGATGATACGTTCGCAGAAATGACAAACGGGTTGTTTTTACGAGAATGCTGAATTTCAGTGATGCGAGGCGGCATGGGGTTGTAATTATCTATTATATAATGGCAAAGAGAATCGTATTTATTTGCGAGGATATCTCACAAAAACGACACGTTTCATCCTTTTAACCGGAAATGTGGTCAGAGCAGTCGTTAAAACCACTCGCTCGCCAAAAGTAACTACTTGCTATAAAGTTAATTAAAAATTCTTAATTAAAGTACCTCGGAACTTCCGTTTGTCGAATGAAAAAGCTAGTGGAATTTCAATTCGACGCGAAGCTGCGATTGTCTCGTAAAAGGGCGAAGAATAATATTTATTTTGCACGTTCAATGGCACATTTGATATTTCAACGTTCCGAGAAGTTGAATTATAATTACCACGCCTCAAAGAGAAAAGAATTCCAGAGATACTTGTTTATTTAACGTCACAAACGAATTTATCAAACGTAGATGCTCTGCGTTTTACTCAAAAATCTTTTGGAAGCTGTTCATTTCTCGTTGAATAAATAACGAGAAATAAACAGCAGAATTTTAATTTCAATCAGAAAATCGCAGAACGTTAATTACAAATTCCTGCGAGTAGAAAAATTGTAAGCAAATCTCACAAATACGTCGACGCACGCGACGTATCAAAGCGAAGAACTATTTCCCGTTCGAGATATACGTTCTCTCTGTTAAATAAAACGTCGTCGTCGGTTTCAGATGCAACTTCCACGGTGCATGTGCGACTGATAGCACCGAACTTCGTAACGTACAACAGCACAGCCACTCTGCATTGCGACCATAGCGTCTCAGATGCGGAACTGCATAAAGTCGAGTTCATGAAGGACGACAAGAAGATATTGCAGTACATAAAGGATAGGAAGCCACCGTTCGTCGAATTGAAAGTGGACGGCGCAAACATGGAGGTGAGTTTCGCGGGATTAACGCACGACTGTCCTCCCCTGCCTTTCGATCATGCAGTCTTTAAGCAATTGCGCACCAACGCGTTGCGTCCGCTACCCCGAGCAAACGACGATCCCCGAACCAGCAGCTCTTTTACCTCGCTTTTTCCCCCTTGCGTCGATAAAGCGTCGTTCGTTTATTATTTTTACAATTTTTCCTTCGGCACGTTCAGTTTTATCCTCTCGCCGAATTTTACGAACGGCTCTATTTTATCTTATTACCCTCTGTAATTTAATTAAATTTGACATGTTCGCACCTTTCGAGAAAGAATTTCTATTTCTCGCGTACGTGAGAAATTGCACGTAAAACGTGGCAAACGACGAAGATTGACGTTAAGACGTTGACACTTCGCAGTTCTCCTACTGCTGGTTCTTGATGGTTTCGAGCGTTTATTTCAACCGCGAAACCATCGTCGCTCGCTTTTACTCGCGTTTTACGTTGTGCTTAAATACCGTGTAATAGATATAAACTGTACTTTACGTCTGTTAAACGGACAAAATTATATAACCCGCCGCGTTACGCTCAGTACTTGACGGTGTAATTTCTTTTGTTCCGTTCGTGCGAAACGAATGAATTTGAAAATCTCGCGAGACTTACGATCGGCTCCGAGTTTTCTCGTTCATCGATTTCGCGTCCATTATCGTTATTCCATTTCGAAGGTGATTTATAAATACCCTTTCTCCTTTTCTCTGAAACTAGAGCAATTTTGTCAACATCTCTGACTTCATGCTGTATTTTACGTCAAATTTTACGTCAAATTTCAGTGTTTTCTCGTTTCGCTCGTTTAAGCGCTAGTTTGCTCGATACGAATGCGACGCTTGCGTTAATAAGGATAAACGGTTTTTAACGATACCTACTCACGAAAATATTATACACGAAAAAGTAATCCATTGGCCTAATACATTTAACGATTCCGTGATACCCCTTGATAGATGATCGCGTGCTCCGGTTACATACCGGTTTCCCGTGCATCCGTGCTTCGTATTGTTCGTATCGCGAAATTTTCCCTCCGACCGAAACATGTGATGCTGCAGCTTTTCAAATCTTTCTTTTTTTATCTGCACATCTCTCCTCCCCCACTGATACAATTGTTCGCGATTATTATTTTAATTCTGCCTCGAATGAAAATCGCGCAACCACCGTGTGATTTAGATTAGAAATCAGACCTTTTATCCCGCAATATGTCGACGCAATTGAATAAGTTTTCAATTTCTAGCATATTTTGCGATGCTAGATACACTGCTACACACGAAAATTCTTTGGGGATACTTGGAAATGAATACGAAGCGATAAAAGAGGAAGCATTTGATTTTGCTTTTCTTGTTCAATAAAAAAAAAAAAATCAAATGCTTCTTGCAATATCCAAATATCGCAAATATCCCCTAATTTCTGCGAGCAGTATCAAACTCCTTTAAACGCCTTTTTCAGCTGTGACAACGCAAAACATATTTATACTCTTCCTTTTGAAGATTTGTAATTAACGTTGAAATGCATTTGTGTAACGACCAAATCTCAAAGGGTCGTCCAATTCTGAAAATCAAAGGTCAGACAGAAAATTTATTTACACGAAAATTGCAGATTCGTAGAAAATCGCGAGGTTCCAATGTATTTTAGAAAATACGAGCAAGTACGATATCAAAAAGACCGCTGGGAAATTTTCAAGCGTCGTTCGTTTTTCTAACAACGCATTGTAATACTTTTCGTCGGGTGATTCAGTGTGGGTATTCGAGGTTTTCTCCTCAGCCCCGATTTTATGTCCTTAATATCACGTTAAGGTTACCTGCTTTTAACCTCAGTTTCATGACTTTAATATCGCTTTAAGGTTGCGTCGTTACATGCATATCTCCAAATGCATTATTGTTATCAGTTGAAATATACGAGCGGAGGAAAAAGGTGCGCAGACAGTTTGTAAAACGTTCTGCGTAAAAAACCTCAAAGGTTTTCAAAATAATTCAACTCAATAAGCAAACATTTTTCTTGTCATTGTCACTGATAATAATTTATTTCAGTGAATATTTTTAGATAAAACATCATATATAGTTGTATCCTTGGACAAAGCCATATTATTACCGCTTATCTAGTCTGTGGTGCATTATGGTGCAACGAGGTTTTATCGCCGTAACTATTTTCCAGTATCTAAAACGTTTTTTCCTTTATCTTCAAGCACCGAGAGCCTATTATTACTGTTATCATTGTCGATATTCCTACATAAGAATATGTAATAGGTATACATTGAGTATTGAGTGCATTGTGTACCTGATACTAAAAAATTTTCATTGAACGAGATACACAAATTTACATACATACATACATACATGTATAAATTTGTAAAGAACTGATAAAAAGATACAAATGCTAAATAAATGAGTAATCGAACATAAATAACAAAAAAAAATATATATATATATTTAAATTGCTAAATTACTAAATTTATATATTTAATATGTTTATAATATATATTATAATCAACTAAATTCATTTTTTGCTACGGTAACGTCATCGGCTGTCATCGGTTATTAAAAATCACATAACGCTACAATAGCGTCTTTATAGTGTTAATAGATCGACGCTGCAATGTCGCCATCATGGTCAATAAAGTTCAACGAACATGTATAATACACGGTCGTTAATACGCCGCCGATGCATCCGAGGTTTATGTACCTCGTCTGGTCCAAAAATAAATCATCCGAGCCGTCTGGGTTTTTCTTTTTTTTTAAAAATACTCTAATCCGTTTCACGTCTGAGCTCAGGTCTAAATTAATAGTTAACAACCGTATCACGTCCGGGAAAACGCGTTTCGCTGCAGTCGAGTCCGAACGATTTCGAGAAAATTGAAGCCAGTTGCTCCGTTTGGGCGTTCAATCTGTTCGAGTAACGCCAGTTGATTAATCGTTCAATTTGTAATTTACGTTAGCGAGAACGCGTGCAGTCAATCTCCAGCCTATGATAACTTTTCGCTTCGAGAGCTCTTCCGCGAAGAGGCGTTCAAATTAAATCTCGTTGTTCGAATCTCCTCGTTCGATGCTTTTCGTGTTTACGTTACTTGCTGTTTGTTACACCGCCGCGGCGGAGAAAGAAATTAATTCAAAGAGTTTCTCCGTCTGTCGAGAGACAAACGTGCATTTTCGCGCGAAGGAACATCGATCGTTCGAGCGATTTATTTTTGGCAACGTCTTTTTCAAGAGAAAGAAACGATTCAACGATTCGGACGACTTTGTTTCTCGTAACTTTTTAAAGAAACTTTTTAAAAAAAAATCTATCTACGCAGTATGTAAAGAAAAGAGAGCTTTTTGTTTTATTTTTGTTGTCGGAAGCTGTGACACTAATTAGGTAATTGCACGTTTGCAAACTCAAATTGTTGTAAACAGTGACAATGCGACAAAGTTAATGGAAACTCGGGATATGTCGAATTACTCGTTGTTGACTTTTCCGTTTATTTCAACCTCTCGATTACGTCGAAGCGGAAAGTTCCCTTTTCCCTCCGCAGGTGTCCGTAACAGGTGCCTCGATGTGGTTACTGGGTAAATTTCATTTCTTTCAACCGGTAATTACATGCAAGCGAGAAGTTTCCCGAGCGTTTGTAACAGGTGCCTCCGATACGGTCGGTAAGGTAAATTATAGTTATTTTTATGCGATTTTTATCGTCGCTCCCTTCTCTTTCCTCTTTTTTCCTCTTTTTGTAATTTTTACGTCGCGTTCCGTTTCGCTCCCGCGTTCCGTGTCTGGCCATAATCGCCTTACTCCACTTGCACGGTCAAACGACCGCCGCTATGTGTGTCCGATCAGATATAGCGTTATTCCACTTCTCCACGGCCAACTTTTATAATTAATTTGAACTCGTTCGCTCGTTCTTGCGCGACATCCAACCTTTCTTTCGTTTGTTTTTCTTTTTATTCGAACGCTCTCTCTCTCTCTCTCTCTCTCTCTTGATATATATTGCTTTTTGAACCCGTGTCGCGTATCCGCTTTTCGCGGATTGATTCGAGGGAGAGAGAGAACGGGGGGCGCGGATTTTTCACGCATTCACCAGAACGATTGAAACGGGAGAAAGAGCCGGGAGTTTAAAAATAATCGACAAATAATTGATTTTGTCGCTCATCGATTTCGTCGAGAATAAAGAAATAAAAGTATAAGAGACGGCTTAGCCGATCGTTGCAGTCAGACGAGTTTCTCGCGTATCTCTGAAGGGATTTGATAATAACGACAAAGAAAAAAAGGAAAACAATTAAACAACACGCGAATGTGCAACGCTTTTCATGCTTAACGCGCTCTGCGATCTACGTTGGCGAATAATAAGAACGAACGAGCCGCATCGTGCAACTTTTTGCCGCTGTTTCTCGCGCGTAATGCGCATAAGCGCGAAACTTTTGGCAACATTAACGCGAGCCGTTGAATTAAGCCGTGTATTATGAAAATTACGGCAGCTTGTGTATATATCATCGACGCGATACTATCCACGTAATTCCGACGATTAACGCGAATCCCGACTCAAAGGAAAATATTGTTTAATTCGACGGTGCATTGATGGATGCTTCGGCATTAACAAACAGACACTTTTGATCACAGTTGTCGTTTTTATTTGTCGTAGCCTCGTAGGCGTTAAATCAAACTGGAACGTGCCCGACGCTTAGTTTCGCGCGCTGGTTCGGGAGAGATAATTTTGAATAAAATGTCGTACAAATAAATTTTTAACAAAACAAATACCATACACCTGTTTTTCTCTTTTTTTTTTTTTTTTTTTTACCGAGTATTGTCGAACATTTTCAAAATTCGATAACCGGGGCGATGTTACGTTTTCGCGCAATTTTCACGTTCTGCAGGCTGTAAATATTACACTTTTTTTATATTACGTGCATTGCGTGCAATTTCTAAAAATCCATCTGTTTGTTGCAAATGTTACGGAACTTTATCCTTTTGGAACAAAACGGTATTTTACGAAGAAGGCACGTTTGAGAATCTTTGATTTTTATTTTCTATCCGTTGTCTGAAATAGAAATTCACCACCTCGCTGAAAATCAATAAGAGTTCTATTTCCTAATCAAATAAATGTCTCACAGTTACACCAGAGTTGAAGTTTGAACTTTTTAAAAATAAGTTACCCAAGTAACTTCAAATTAACCAATAAATTCAATTGAAAAGCCTTCATTAATACGATTGGAGCCTCGCTCCAATTTTAAAAATATACTTGCACGAAACTTTCAAGTTTAAAATCACCTGCCGGTTAGCCGAAAAAATTTGTTCGAAAAATTTATCAACGCCGTCGAATTTTAAATCGGGCATTTTTGAAATATTTCCGAAAGGGAGGCGAGAAATTCTATATCTTAAAAAAATTTTCATCGACTCTTCTGAAGCTTAATGTTAAATCGAAGGAAAAGAAGAAAGAAAAAATTCGTAACTTTGAATCTTCACCAAAGTAAATTCTTTTACGAGTGTCGTGAAACGGTTCGTGCAAAAGACCCGGCACGGCGTTAATTATAGAACGGTGGTTCACGTTGTGTTCCAAGTTCGCTGTGTGCTCGTGTATCGTGCAAACGATTTACTTTGCCTTACGAGCCGCATTGTGCCCGAAACGTCAAGAGTAACCTAGAAAAAGTGACGCATACGCTTTATCGGCCGCTAAACGCGCGTGTTCTGTTTACCCTGCTCCCTGTTGCGACACACACGCTCGACAATGCACGTCCGCGGACTCGTCGTTGCAGTTCACGGAACCTGGCAAACTTGAACGCCCGTAAGGACGAGCAGCGGAAACATCAGAGTTGTTCCTCTCTTTCAGTGGCGAGGGAAAGAAGTTGGTACTACAGATGTTGTTATTATATGATCGTCGATTGCCATTCTATTCCTTTTCTTTCCTCGTCTTTCCTTTAATACGACGTGTAGGGGACCCAGCCAGGTGACAGTATCGGCAGGGCCATGAGGCATCTTTAGGGATCTGTAAAGGATTTTAAGAAGACCCAGGATGCTGCTGGAAGGAGAGAAGGAATGAGAGAGAGAAAGTGAGAAGAAAGGCGATTGCGTTTCGTCTCGGAGTCACTGCCTAGACTCATCATCAGTGGGGGCTGATGGCAGCGACTCCTTACCCCAGACGCTTGTTGTTATAACTACCCCCGCTAGGCTGGGCCCGGATCACCCTCCTAGCGGGGTTCCGCATGCTGCTTGCTTAACATCGGAGATCGGTAGGACCTCGACGCTAGGCGCGCAGCCACTTGCGGCTTGTGCAAGTCGAGTGTTCGAAACTCGTAGTCGAGGAATCGTAGGGCCGCTACACAATCATCAATTAAAAAACCCCTCTCATGTGCCTGACCATAAACACCACCAGATAACACCCGCTAAGGATATAGCGAGAGTCAGGGTATAAAAGAACTGACTCCAATGCGTCAAAAGATCAGTTATTTAGTACTAGATGGTCCGCATCTCTTGTGAGTGTGCAGTCTAACAGTCTATATCTTTATTAGTGTGAAATAAAGGCCTTTGAAACACCAAAACGACGAATTGAAAGAAATGCCGCAGCTCGACGAGAATTAGTTGGAATTAGAAAGTTGCTCGTCAGTTTTCTAATGCGTTTCAAAAGAAAAAGAACGCTAAGCGAAGTTTGCGTACACTTACTTTCGACAAACTTTGTTTCAACTTTATTCGTAAAAGAGAAAGTCGCTCGCGAGGAACAAAGCAGAACATTTTTATAGCGCGTTTCCCTGCTCCCGCAGAATCGCAGTTGTAGAATTTTCGCCCTTCTGTGAAAATGTGTACCCCAATTGCGATTACTCGAGAGTTTCGACGACGCGCGTTTCATCAGGCCCGCCGCAATTGCGAAACTTTAAAGAACGATCGCACTTGGACAGGCAGAAAGTATTGTCAAAACGAATTGTTCGAGATATTTCGTCCTGTAGGTTGCGGTAGTTCAGAAAACGTGGTTATTTATCAACGCGACAGTGTTTTTTTGAAGAAGATTGTCTGGACGACGCGGTGCGGGCAATTACAATACTCTTGAGAGTATGATTGCGTTAAGCGTAATAAATGGCAGAGAGAATGCTCTCTCGACGAAAGCGCCGGATTGTTTTACTTTATAATAAGCCTCGACGTGGAATTAAGTACCCTTATTGTTTTCCAAGAACGCTCTTCAACCGAGTGTTTGCAATTATAAAACTTTCGCGTTTAAATTACCTCCCCGCAATTGAGGAGACCAGAGGTAAGAAAATGTGATCTTTCGTGGAAACAATGGATTATTAATCAATTCTGACGTGAAGACTGAAGACTCTAAAGTTGAATTGTGTCATATTTGAATATTTGAAAGACACAAACTGATATTAATAAATTAATCTGTTGTCGTTCGTTTCTTACAATCTCTTTCCTCCGAATTTTTAGATCGGGTTCGTGCAAGTGACGTGAATAGTCGAGTGACAACGATAGTTGAGCGACAGTGACGACAGTCGACTTGCCATATTTTCACGTCTCGATCCTCGATTATTCTCGTAATCAGTCTAAGAAAGACGGAAAAATCAAGAAAAATCTACGCTGCTACGAATATGGCACGTTTAAATGTCACTCGAACGTCTGAGAAACAGAAATGGTACTAATTAGTGAAAAATAGTTTCACCTATGACCTTTCAAACGAAAATCAATAACTAAACGTTACGAATAATTATACAGGCACTTACGCAGATTTGCCATTTGCCTTCTGAATATGACACGAGAGAAATGAGCTCGACGAAAATGCACTCGTCGCGTTTTCAATATCGCAATCGATTATTTAAGGAAGGTCGAGTGAAATATTACTTGGACAGGAATTTCCTAATTCGCGCGTTCGATGAGAGTTGAAAATCTTACAACGTTGATACGTAATCCGTAAGAAGTACGCGTTTCTTCGTTCATTATAAATGACACAAAAGTCGTATTTCCACCTGTCATCTTCGATCGTGATCGTTAGTAAAGAAAATGTAGGAAACAAATAATTTTCAATGAAAATCAGGTGAAACGTTTAATTCAAAAAGCGCGCGCTTTTTTGACGAAGGTCACACGAATCTCACGCTTGACTTTTAAACTCCGCGTTAATCTCCAATAATCGATGGAGGGATACCGAAGGACGAAAAATTTACGTTTACTCGCCGAGTAAAATGAATTTTATACCAAAGACAGAGCGTACACACTTCCAGCCCGTTATCCAATCTTGCTTTACGCTCCTCTCCTATTACTTCATTTTCCGTGACCGTTCTCCATGAGAGACGTGGTTTACGCCCCCGCGAGACGAGAAGCAAAAATGTTTTTCCATGCACAAGCTTACGCCCGCGAACGTCCTCGTGACCTGGAATTAAATAAAATATCATCGAGAGGAAACCGCGGAGGCGTTACAAGGAGGAAATTGAAATCGTGCGCGGTATTAATGGTAGCCGGTATTATATCACGGAGACAATATCGAGGCAGACTTCCCTCGCAGCGACGTAACGCGGATACCATAGGAAATAAGCCGCATCGTAACATGCGACTTTAATAAAAATATTACACGATACCCTCGATTCGTGACATATCCTCTGTTACATACCTAGGTGTTCTAAAATTAAAGATGTATATCCTAGAAAGAATGGAACGAATCTTAATATTAGATCGTTCCCGTCCAGATGTGTTCCCGTCTAGATGGACATTTATCTTTGTAAAGAACGATTCCAAGTCTCTATTTCTGACAAATGAAGTCGCGGAAGGAATTTTTATGCGCAGATAAAAATATATAGGGTGGTCACTGAAAGACTCCAATTTGATTTCGAAGTACAATTAATTTTTTTCTGTTAATTTAATTCAGTATTTCAGTATTTTTTTCTATAACCCTCAAAAAAAAAAGAAAATAAATAAGTTGTGACTTTTTCAAACCCTTCAGCTTTTCAGTGCTGAGTTACAATATTTAACAGGTCTGTCTGATCTGACTCTTACTATCTGTTAAACTGTCTTCGCAAAAATATGAAACGCAGTTTGGCAATTTGTTTCCAGAGAATTAAACGTCAGTCAGTGTATTCGTATTTAATTTCTGACAGGTTCACGCCTGACTTTGAAACTTTACAAATTGTTTTACATGTTTGTTGGCGAGTTCATTGATACGATATTGAATGATATTTTGCGTTATTCTGGAATCTCATGGTTTGTTGTTCTCTGTATTTGTGCATCATTTTATATTTAAGTCGAATTGGACTTGGCAACCTAGTGAATAAAATGTTAGATCGTATGTGACAATTCTGGGTAAACAACTGACAAATTGATCGTTCGTTCTTATGGTGATTCTAAAATTTCGCTGCTACGTGAAACTCACCGCAGTTTCAATTATCAATGTACAACGTCATTTTGAACTCTTATTTCGTTTTTATACCATCGTCTGGAAATTATTATTCGTTCGAAACTACACTCGAAAATTAAAGTTACATTAGAAAAATAACCGTTACTACGTCCCCAGCTACGTTACAATGTAATTTGTATATGAGACGAAAATATAAAAAAAAAAAACACACTATTGAACAACACGTGACAGGAATTGTTTAAATTTTCAAAAGTTTGTGGTTTCATCGTGCGACGAGGCACGTTACTTTCTCGTCAGAGGGAAGAACGTTCCTTTAATCATCGCGTTTCACTTTCCACTCTACGATTCACCTGCAATTCTAGAGCACATCCTCCAGATAAGATTTCCATCTTCGCGAAGTAATTCCTCCCCTTCCCGCGACATTCCTTCCCCGCCCTCTCCGCCGCGTTTCTTATTCTTTCGCTCATTCTTCTAACGCCTACGCGATTAGAGGAACAGCCGTTTGATCTATTTTCGAGGGATCGATACAAGCAGCGTCCCTTTCAAGCGCGCTTTCGCACGCAAGAGGCAATAATAAAGGCAGAGGGCGGGAGGGGGGCACACAATGGCTGAGGCAAGAGTCTGAACGAGTACGTGGAAACACTCTGGTCGCGTGTTATTTAAGGAATCTTAGGTAACCGGTTAAATCCATCGAGACCGCCTCGAGTAACGATACACAACGATTTTGCTTTGCAGTACTTTGAAAACGGCACGACAATCAAATTAACGAACGTACGTTACGAGGCGTCTGGCTCGTATTGCTGTCAAGTCTCGATGACGACCCCTATCTACAGCAAGACTTCCGACAGCGTTCAACTGAAGGTTATAGGTAAGCCACGTGTCATTTTTTAATAAATTGCACATATTCTGTTATACGTCATGTTAAAATATATATATTATAATATCACCAATGTTACATTATACATATTTTAATATCATATGATACATGGTAATATTCTATATATTATATAAATGTAAAATATAATAATTTTAAAATTATATTAAATATTAAATAGTATAATATAAATATTATCATATATCGTGTATTAAATATATTCTATGTTGTACATGTTAGAAGTAGACCGCGAGTTTTTACAGAAATTCATATTTTTCGAACTATAATTCCTACAACAGACCGGTAGGAAGAATACACACGAGTCCAGTGAAAATGATATAGGTCAGTAGACTGCGGATTTTTATACATTTAAAGAATGAAAAAGTACACAGTGAAGATGCACGTGGCATGAAAAAAAATGCACCAGATGATTCTTTACAACATACGACACGTAAAACATTTTTTCTTCGAATTCTTGTTTTCTTTTTTCCCTTTTTTTTCATTGTATTCTAAAAATACGAATTTGCGCAAAAATCCGCAGTCGAGTCTCATCAGTTTCGAAAAAAATGGTGTTATATTTTGAAATGCACATTGCGCTTTAAATACCTTGCGGCGAGTTAATGAACTCTGACTCACGTATTCTCGGATGTTACGTTTCGATATATACAAAATATATATAAATACAGTAGAGTATAAATTTCAAATTTTTAAACGCGGTAATAGAACCTGCTTCATCCGTACCTTAGTCTTTCAAATACGTTAACGTCTGTACGTTGCTGTAATAAAACATCTGTGCAAGCGATGATTTTCTAGCAAATCTAGCGATATGAATCAGACGGTAAGATATTCGAGAAATAATGGCTCGGATAAAGGAGGCTCTGTACTTGACTTTAACGTAAAATATAATTTTACGGTCGTTCGTACATTCCACGCTTTCGCGGGTATAACGTGTTACGAAAAGAGAAAAATGCCCGAAGAGAGATGTAACGCGAGGGGAACAGCAGGGTTAAAAAACACGGAATCTCGTTGGCAAAATTGTTTCACGTGCATTCTGTGCTCTGAAGTTTTCTGTGAAGCGAAGAAACGTTGAAAGAAATAACGCTGCTAAGGAAAAGGGAAAATAATTCAAATACTTCTGCACAGAGGCATCTCACAGTCAACGAGGAGATATCGAAGAATTTAAAGAAAAATTTAAAGAAGCAAAGTAGCGTGTTACAAAAACTATTGAATCGTGATGATCACAGTTGAGGATATTTCTATCAATTGCACAAATTTTTCTCTTCCCATCGAACTGTTAATGCAAGTATCGTTTCACGTTTACGTTTATAAACGATATATTTTCGCTGAAAAATTGTTCGTAATCGAAAACTTTGACCCAAACAATCTTCTAAAATATCTCAATCTGTCTAATTGATTCTCCGCAACGCAAAGTAACTCGCCACCGAGATCATCCTCAACATTTTGTAAATTTTCCACTTTTCTTTCAAACCGTGTTTTTTGTTCCGTTTGAAAACAAATTACGCGGAGGTACAACGTAAGAAAGCACGAGGATTGAAAAAAATTGCTCCACGCGGTACGATTATCCATTAACGGGCAAGAAAGAAAGTTTAAAACATGCAAAGGTACTTGTAAATTTCCAGTTAAATGAATTCTTTATCTTTTAGCTCACCGCCGGAGATTTTTATATCTCACACTCCAATTATTAACGCCGTGTTGAAAGGGAATGATTGTATGAAAGAAACATTTACTCGACGATCGAGATCGTTCACATTGTAACGTGATTGATTTCTCGATCAAATCAATTTGAGAGTATAACCACTTTTGCTACCAAAATGAAATAGTGACGCACAAAAGAAGCTCGGAAATTTTTCACAACGAAAGTTGAAAGTTCATTTCGAATGCCTTAAATGTGCTTTTCTCTGCGAGAATCACGATAAATAACACGTTAAAATACGTTAAAACAAGATGAAAATGTTAGTAAACAACAGGATCGTCGTATTAATATACAAACGATCAACGCGTTAACCAAGCTTATTTTCGCCGTTGCAAGAAACCGTGAATTTTGCACGGCTATCTGCAAACCGTGATTTACGTTCGTTCCGCGAAGCTTCGCTCCGCGTTCCAGGCACGATAATATTTGCGCTCGTATTTCTGAAACGAATAACAAAATAATTATGCGCAAATATAATATACGTGCTCGTTACGACGGAACGGTTTAAACGCGCTGTAAAACTGAAACTGATACAAACGCAAGTATCAGACTGCGTGCCGTTAAATCCGTCCAACTGTGTTTCGTTGTAACGCGATTGATTCGATCAACGAAAGCAGGGCTATTTGTGTTTGAAATTAAAAAAAAAAAGAAGGAAAACTAGGTGAAAAAGGAACATTCGTCTTTATAAGAAGACGAAGACGAACGATAACCTGGTGCTAGCGCTTGGGTCCATTCTTTTATCGATCGATTCGCTAATTACGCAATCGTTTCGCCCGTACGATGAAATAAAATCGCGATAAAACACGACATCTTTGCAATTGTAATTCGCCGATCGAGCGTAATAAACGTTGTACGATGTTCATCAGCATAAATCGGTTTCACCCGAAACACATTTCGTGTGTAAGAGTTTGCTCGATCAAAAGTAGCACGAAGTGGAAGAAGAAGAATATTAATAGAGAATATTAATTTAAAAAATAAGCGATAAAGTAACTGTGTTAGGTATCTGTGGAATGAAATTGTCACAAAAACGTGGAAATTATTCTCTTTTTGCTCGAGAAATAATTGCAAACGACAATCCTTTTTGATCTTTCGTAGTTAATATATGATAAATTGACGATATTGGTAAATTTCTAAAATGATACGAAGCAAGAAAGACTATTTTAAGACGTTAATTTTTGCAATTTCTTCCCTTGGGAATTTTCGACGCGAAACTTCAAACAGGGGATAACTCGAGTCTCGATAATCATTTCGTATTACTTTTACAATTTAATTTCCAATTACTACTCGTTTGCGACACAGCGAAGTGAACGTGTCGTTGTCTTTGTGAATCCCTCTTTGTTCAACCGGGTGTTAAATTGGCAAACAAATTGCGAATGCGCTCAAAGAAAATTATTCCAGACGTAAAAATTATTCGATCGATTACCTTTGCGAACGAAGATTAAACAAAAAAAAAAAAAAAAAAAAGAAGCAAAACAAAAGTGTCGGTGTAAGTGATTTAAACGTTGAACGACGATCGCGTTAAATTTCGCGTTAGACCTCTGAAGATTTCACGTCGTTCCATTACGCTTTATTATTAAAAAGAAGCAGAGAACGTTCGCCGCGTGGCCTATAATAAAAACGAAGCGAAAGCAAACATTTAGCCAAGCTTCGCGAAGCACTGAACTGCTCTTGCCCTGGTTTTTTCCACCGGGGGTAATTCTATTCTAATTAGCGTTATGAAATTGCACAGTACCACAGACTGAAGACCCGAAAATCACGTTCAAGAAAAGAGAGTACATGGTCGGCGAGAGTCTAGAGGCAAACTGCACCTCCTCGGCTGCGCATCCGGTTCCTCACTTGACTTGGTACATAAACGGCAAGGAGGTGAGTCAATATTAATTATAACGGCAAACTTGTTTCAATAATGTCTTCCCGGCGTTTTAATTTTAAATTTCATGTGCTCTCGCGTTGCTCGTTAACTCTTAAACGCGTAACGTTGGAAACTTGATATCTCTCTTTCTCGCAGGCATCCAGTACGTTCGCTACGATGTAACAGACGTATAATAAATAACGTTTACTGCGTGATATTTTCAGTTAAAGACTCTGTTTATCTATTTTTCTCTATTTTCACTATACGTATTTTATCTGGTACATTTTTTCTGATGTAATAACGTAAACTGTATTGTTGACTAATCTGCAACCCAACTAAACTATGATGTACTAAAATGTATAATAATAATATTCATTGCACGATATTTTTAATTAAAGACGTAAATACGAATTTACCGATTTTTAAATATCATTCAACGGGCAATCGATGGTTTGAAAACAATTTGGAAATGGATGTAAAATTTCTTCGGTTCGAAGGTGTATAGGATCAAAAATCTTGAGATAGCTGTTACATTCGTCTCGCAATTATAATTGTTTAACTTGATAGTCAATATTTTAAAAACAGTTATGATATAGTTGTATCGATCGTTACGAACATTATACACGTGTCAGAGAATGATACATTGCTCTCGAAAAGAAGTTCCATTTTGTTACGTTTCGAAGAACCGAATGCAGTTCGAGGATCGAGCTGATACTTAGACACGAGTATCCGTCGAATTGCGGCACGATAAGTTTTGCAAGTTAAATCGGGAGTTAAACTTCGACATTATCTTCTCGCATCTATGTTTAATAGCGCTGTAACTTTTGCTATATAAAGTTCTATGAGGAACTCTCTCTGGAAGTCGCTCGATCGACGTCTTTCACCTATTTCCGTTTTCTTTTCTTCTTTTTTTGCTTCCTTGAGAAGTTTTGAAAATTTTAAATGTGATGGAAGTTTAACCCTTTGATGGTGTGGTAACACGTGTTCCGCGGACAAGAATTCTAGCGGTGCGAGTCGATACTTTGAGAACTTCATTTTCATCATCACGTAACATCATCGCTTTACTTGAAAGTTAATCGAGCTATCCACGATAAAGCTACAAAGTGATAAATAAACTGCGAATTTTTGCGCAGTACGAAGACTTACTCAATATCACATCAATATACTTTGAATATTTTAATTTTTTTAATTTAAAATCAGCAGTCTGACGATAAAAGCAGGATGCCACCATTTCATGAAAATTGACGACGATCCTCAATCCCCTGCATTCGTATCTGCAAAAATAATTCCGTCAACTCTCGCTACACGATATAATAACAGGCGATTCTGCCCGAGTGTCACCAATTTTTGTCTTGTCTGTTGCATCAGGTGGATATCAGTCTGGTAAATCACTATCCGTACACGCCACACGAGCACCAACTGATGTCCGCTACCGCTAAACTAACGATAAAAGTGTCCGAGCTGCACATAGGGGAGAATGGTTATTTGGAGATCAGCTGCTATTCGACCATTCCTGATTATCCCTTGCACCACGTGCAGTACGCCGACAACAGGAGAGAATCAGTCACGGGTAACTATTCCTTCGACGATTTTCTTTTTTTATTCTCGCTCCAATCTCTTCATCCCGATCTCCCGACCTCTTTACTTTCTGCCATTCGATTTATTTATTAGTCTCGCCAACACAATCGCGAACGCGACTCAAACTAAATCCATAAATCCAGTTTGCAGATATTTTCATTTCCGAAAGTTGAATTCCCGAAATTCGCCGAATTTTTTCGACGTCGTTGATTGAATTTCAAGGGGGTAAGAAAAAAAAAAAAAACAACAACAAATGGGGAAAGAAGAATGATTGAAAACTGATTTTAAAACGTTTCACCTCTAGACACGCGAAACGGCGCGAATTAAACTTATATTCGCTTCGAGTATAATCGTGACATCTCTCGCAATTAAATCAACTTTTATTTAACGTTCGAATAAATTTCCGAGTTCTCTGATTTTCGCTGATTGTCGAGAAGCGTGTTTTCAAAGTTCTCTTGTTTCTTTTTTTTTTTTTTTTTTTTTTTTTGGGGGCGAACACGTGTGTGTAAATACACGAACATCATTCTCGTAGATGTGACACACACACACATATATATATATTGTTTTTTCATGTATCAGTTATGAAGCGCTCATTTTTCGAGAGCTTTCCAATCAGATTTTCGATTTCTATTCATCACGTGCCGCACGTGGCCTATTTATCCCGCGATACACGCTATTTTTTTTTTACCTCTCTCTCTTCTTTTTTTTTTTTTTTTTTTTTCTTTATTAATCCAGAAATCATTGACGAACGTCCCCGATGTTTCACGTCGGGGAGGCCTGCCCGATTTAAATCGAAATTTGCTCTTGCAAATGGAAATTCGTTTAGCCGGATAGAGATCGATACCGCGCGAGCGTTAGGCTCGGTTTCGCAAATGAGAGGGGGCGGAGAGCGCGTTTCTTCTTCCGTTCCTCCGGAAACGTAAAGCATTTTTCCACTCTAATCCGGCGCGCCGTCGCGAGATTTTCATCTCAAATTCCTTTTTCCATGCCTCGCGTAAGGCGAACTAATGAATGAGATGCCCGGGTCTAAAAACGTAGGCGTTCTAATTAACCCATCCCGTTTGAAACGCCATCGCATCGCCAGAGAAAATGTTCAATTAGAAACAGCAATCGCGAGATTCGTGACTTCTTCTTCACTTCAATCTCGTTTCAGGGGATATCGTATGTGTCCTATCGATATTTCTCTTGATTTTCACGCACGATGCTCGCTAGAACTACCAACGATTAAAAAGTGTGAAATTGTCAACGGAGAGATTAAAGTGCAAGGAACAAGACAAAATTTATGATAGAGTAAACTGTATAGGCTTCTATTTGTAATATATTTTGCTAAAGATTGTTCAAATCTCTGAAAATACACTGTTATAGATAGTATGAAGTGCAAGGAACAAGATAAAATTTATAATACAGTAAAATGCACGAGTTTCTATAATATTTGTACTGTTATAGATATTATCAAGTGCAAGGAACAAGAGAAAATTTATGATAAGCTTCTATACATTTTACTAATATATTTTGCTAAAGATTGTTCAAATCTTTGAAAATACATTATTGTAGATACAGATATTATCAAGTGTAAGGAACAAAAAGAAATTTATAATTCAGTAAAATGCATAGGCTTTTATTTGTATATTTTGCTAAAAACCGTTCAAGTCTCTGAAAACACACCGTCATAGACATAGGTATAAAATTTCAATGGAATTCAATTACAAATTCACAGCCATTTTGACTAGTTTGGTGGTTCCAGTGTTAACTTGTGTCCTCTGCGATTATATCAGTTATCGAATTTGAAGTAGAATCGGGCAAATTTTCGTTTGAAAGATAAAAACTAACAATTTGAAACAACCTTTTTTGTCGAGTTTATCGTGTTCGTTTGAATGGTAACTTTATCTTAGTCCCAAATAAAATAAATCATCTTTCATTCGAATCAGTTCATTGAAATCAACAGAAGTCTACGCAACGAAGTTAGAAGCTCTTTGAAAAATTGTTTGCAGAGGTAAACACGAAATATAGAACGATTTGAAGAAAAGTCACTTGCTTGTTCAAGTAAGACAGTTTCGAGATAGCATCGAGTGAAACAAGATGATGCACGTTATTTAAATAATTGTTAATATTAATCCAAATATTTTATTCAAATAATACCGACGCCTGGTGTGCAAAAAATATGTCGTACAAATGAAATTCAGTTTAGCATCGAGACGAACAGAGATGGAGAAAATGAGAAAAGATGGAAATGCTTGTGAGTTGATTTGCTCTTTGAATCAATTTACTACGAAAATTGAGACTGGAAAAACTATTCAGTATTTATGTGACTTTTTCAAGTGCAAACATTAAATAAACGTAAATGCAATGTAGAATATATTGCGATAAATGATATTCTCGGAAAGGTAATAATAATTTCAAAAATGCAATATGTTCTCTCGGTATGAAATTCTTTTTGCTATCAAGTTTCGTTGAAAATTCTATCATCCTTTTAGACCACTCCTTTCGTAACACTATACCTCGTTTACACTCCCACTCAAAAGCCTCAGGGCAGTTATCATATTTGCTTTAAAGCTGGAATGAAATTTTGTGTCTACTTAAAGACACGCGGAGGCGTGTCGTATTTTGTACAACAAGGAAAAGAAAAAAATATCCATAACTTACAAATACCAATACTAACTGTATAACGTTTATATTGTAAAACTCGTGCAATTTGAAGTTCACAATTTACATGAAATATACCGAAACTTTGTCAAACGCAAGTTACGGGGCTTTCGCGCGTGTGAGAGAGTAAAGGTAATTGCAAACGTAATTACAAATTCTGTCGATTTCAAACACGAGCTCGGGAGAGATCGACTTGATTAAATCTGAAATTCGCGAAAATCAAGATATTTAAAACGGAAAAAGGGAGAAAGCGATCCTTAAAAAGAGCCCTCGTCCTTGCATTTGTCGTTTGCCAAAGGATCGTTCATGTTCATAGAAATTCACGAATCAGTCAATTCTTTTGCTCAAACTCTTCTTTTTTCGCGCATTTCCTGTGTGTTGTTTTCTAACTGTGGAATCTGCTTTCTGTTCGCTGTTCCAGTGCAAATTCTATCCACGCCGGTGGTCGAGTCCTCTGCACCGAATGTCGCGCAGGGGTGGCCTCTAGCTACGTTACTGTGCATACTTTGCGCGATGCACAAGATCATTCCTTAATAAAAGTCAATTGCTTTAGGATAATTAAAACGAGAGAAAGAAAAGGAGAGAGAGAGAGAGAGAGAGAGAGAGAGAAAACAAATAAAGAAGAAGAAAAAGACACAGAAGAAAAAAAAGAAAGAAAAGAAATGTGTAATATACGTAAACGAAAAGAGAGAGAGAATAAACACAACTGGAGGGAATAAGGGAGAATTTGTGGGTGAGGGGAGGGGGGATATATATTATATACATACATATATAGATATATTAAAGAACGAACAATCACAATGTCTTCCTTGATTATACCGAAATACACGGGGGCAGCGATTTTATTGTCTTGCAGAAATTTTATAAACTCATATAGACGCGGCTTCTTCGTGCAACTATTTTCGATTGTCGCTTGTATCGATCGTTATCTATTCCGCGGAAGAAATATCGTCGGATCCCCCATGGGGAGGGTGCCCGTTCGTTTTTCTCTGGTCCCTCTCGAGAGACTCGCGAGAGTCGGCGAAACACGCGACCGACGACGAAACAGTGATAATAAGAAGAAAATTAACAGAAAAAAGAAAACGGAAAAAAAGGGAAAAAAAGCAAGAGAAAAAGATTAAAAAAAGAAAAAAAGAAGACCTTACGTGCGTCACGTTATCGTAAAGTAAAAATAAGGAAGGAATGGAGAGGGGAGGGGGAACAGAGATATAACGCATATAGTGGATAGCAATTCACGCCGGTTTGAAACAGTGATTTTTTCTAAAGAGGAGAAAAGACGAAAAAAAAAAAAAAGAAAAGAAAATAAAAATGTAAGAATTAATAGGAACACACGTACACGTGCGTAGACACACACCCACACACGCACGCACACATACACGGGCGCATTTTTCTTCTTCTTCTTCTTCTCGCGACGTCGACCACGCCAAGATTAACCCGTTTACCATCGTTCGAGATCTCTCTCTGCCGTGGATACTTGTCCGTGTTCTCAGATTTTCAAACCTTCTGACTACGTTGAAGCTGCTGCTGCTGCATCTATCGCGTGGAATAATTTATACGTTCGTTCGTACATTCGATCGTCGAGAGGTGAATTTAGACGGATCCGCGAAGAGTATATATATATATATATACGATGTGACTTAACTGTGTTTAATCCATAGTTTCAAGAGGATTATCCATCGCCATTCGTACCATAGGAGAATGCTGCTGCGACCGGAGAGATCCGTACGCGTTCGATCGAATCTGTTATAACTCGATCGAACGCGTAATAATGAATGTCAATTCGTAAATCGAATTTCCCGTTCGAAATTAAGGGAATGCACGTAGTCGTGCGATTCGTTCGTTCCAGACGAGCCGTGCATTAATAATAGTTCGACACGTCTAATTTTAAATATACCGTTTTAAATGTAACCATTGTCAGGCCATTGCGCGAGCTTTTCCTTCTCGTCGGAGCGACGTTCACGATCCCGATCCCGATCCCGTGGTTTAGGTTAGGTTCGAAACTTGTCGAACTTGATCGAAACAAAGCGAATTGAACACGCACTTCTGGGTGCGTGTCACTCTATTAAATACACCATGTCCAATATTTTTCTCGTCATTGCTTTCTTTCTCGACACGCATAACCAAAGATGAACATTGTGATCGATTTATTTGAAACGTTTTTTACATTCCTAGTTCTAGTACAAGTCTAAGCACTCGTTGCGAGGGTAATTTACGTGTTAAGTAAGAGGACAAAGAATTACTTATATAATATATATATATATATATATGTATACGATATATATATATATATATATCGTGTAAAAAGGATATATTATGATAAATTAAATATCATAGGTATGATACATACGAGCTTCGTGACACGTGTGCATGTGAACGTTTTGTTTTTAAATATCTTACATATGTACATGAAATGAAAAATTATACAACATAACGTACATGTGTGTTTGCGACGCGACACATGCGCATAATCCGGAACTGGCATCCTATTCAACAAATCCAAAATCAAGACTGTTGTATCGTACCTAGTTGTATCGTCGCGATTCGACAATGTTCCGCTATTGATGTTTTTCTCTTAATTTAATCGTTCACTCGTTCCTCTCGTGCTTCGTATGAGATCTCAGATATTTGTACGTGTATGGATATATTATATCATCGATGTAAGACGTTCTCCTGTACAGTAACGACGGAGAAGTTCGTGAATAGAAATCACTAACGTGAAGCTAGGTATACACGCTCGGTTATATCGTGCAATGAAGTTACGACAAGTATACGTGACTTGCAAATCTGACACTCAAGGCTGGTAAAAATTTTATTTTTGACCTGAATAAGCAGGTTAAGATCAAAAACTTTGTCTATCCGTGTTACGCGTTTCTCGAATTTTCTAATGTAGCGGTAGTACAATATGGAGGGTTCGAAAGTTACTCAGCGCAAGTTACTTGTCATTGAAAACGATTTATATCGTACAAACGTCCTTTTGTTATTAAAATTGTCAGTTTAGTGACGCTTATATATATATAGTTTAAGAACAAACATCCTTCTTTTAATTAACCCCTTAACTTACAAGCTACGTTCCAACAGTCTGGGCCCAAAACGTAAACAGGATCGCGCAGCCTTCGGGCCACTCGACGGCTCGACAAGTCGGCGTGTGTAGGATAGTTTAATTTTGTGGAATATTTGACAAGTAATTACAACCTGATGTAAGATATACCACTAAAGATTTATTATCAATCACTAAAATGTAACATAAATCGGTAACGTTTATCTGCAATTCCTCAATAAATTGGCAGTTCACGTAATTAGCATAAAAAAATCAATAACAAAAAACATCTTGTGGGGATTCTTCTCTAATATTTAAGAGAATATATTTCAACGTGCGAACGTGACCGAGAATAACATGTAACTGATTACGATACAAAGAGATAAGAATCTAACACGAGCGCGACCGTCGCACGACCCGTGATATTTACATTTCGCCCGATCATTGTACCGGGGACCGCGCCCGTAATATTTACATTTGGCCCGAACGATGTACTACGGGCCAGGCCCGTCGAGTCTCACACGTATCCATAGGTTAACGGGTTAAGAGAACTTTTGTTTTTTAAGACTAAAAACTGAAAAAGAAAAAATTAGAAAATAAAAGTTTTTTGGTTAAAAGAAGGATATTCGTTCTTAAGCTAGAATTTAAAAACAGAATTGTCGTAGAAACAGACACATTTCTCAGTCAGAAAAATTTTGCAAAAGTAAAGCAAGAGAAGCCAAAGCGTTCAAATGTTGGAAAGTCTTATTTCAAAATAAGAGAAAACTCGCGGTATCTTGGATGTTAAAAGAGATTAATCGCAAGTGACCTACACTGACTAGCTTCAAACTAGCTCAAGAAGAGACTCTGATATCGAAACCTCTCGTTTAAAACCTCTTGTAACTCTTCGAACTGTCCTCATTTTTTCCAGTTCCAGTCAATATCAGACCACTTAAAATTAAATTAATCTGTCATTAATGATATGAATAAGCAAAAAGAAATTATCCACATAAACGCTCGAACTCGACATCAGCGCGATCGTGGAATTATTTCGAGACAGAAAAAGATGAATTTCACCCGTTTCAACACCTTTCTGTCCGACTTTCCGCGCTAGTTTTATTGCACGCTATAATTAATCGTCTATATCTAACTTGATATCAAATACGCGCGCACGTAGGCTCGTCCCTCAAGAACGGGGGACGTTCGTTCGTTCGTTGCTCGGCGACGTCGAGTCCTGCGGCGAGTCCTATTTTTAACAAGGGGAGAAAAAAAAAAAAAGAAAGAAAGAAAAAGTTCGACTTTATCACGGGGGGGTGATCCGGAGCTATTTTGTTCAGCGGTGAGCGTTATACGCCTGTGTCTCGAGGCAGAAAAACAACAACGTGTAATTATAGAATTTCCTTGCCTACGCACCCGCGGGTCTGCACGGCCGATCAATAAAATTGTGTATACCACGGCCTTCCGGGACGGGGATCCCACGTGTGCACGATTCTAAAAACGCTTCCGATCCCCTTTTTCTTCTCTTCTTTCTTCTTTTTTTTCCCCCCTCTCTTCTCCTCTTTTCTTCGGTCAAACGCGCGAGGAGAACGAGGAGAGGGAGTGAAAGCGGACAGACGGAGATGAAAAGATAAAAAGAAAAAGCGAGAACAAATGGTGCGAGAGTGTGAAGAGAGAGAGAGAGAGAGAGAGAGAGCGTTATATTCATAATGGTATGAGAGTTCTTTAGCAGGTGGTGATACTTTCGACGTATCGTGCAACATATCGTAGCGTTACAATTACACGTAAAGAGTTAATCTTTCCGAGCCTCACGGCTACTCGATTGTCCCTGTTCTCTCGAGAGCCGCGCGATAATGGTCACGGGCACAATGCCGATACAATGGATACGCTGACGAACGCTATCCAACGAAAGCTCCGTCTTGCGCCCAACGTCATACGGAGCCAGTCGGCCGAAACGGAATTTAACTCGAACAACTAACAAGTTTTCGCGCCAGCTCGATGGACAACGCACGCCACGCGATCCAAATGGTTTCCAGCAGCGAGTCATTATTGTTGTATTTAGATTGGCTCACCTTTCGGTTACACGCGACGATTCACACTTTTCTTCGGTTTTCTGTCTCTTTTTTTTTTTCTTTAATTCGTTTGCTTCTTCGAGCAAACTGCAACTCAATGGATTTTTAAAGTACTTCTCAAAGTACTCTCAGCGTTTAGAGCTGATGAATTGTCATCTGCTTTCTTAGAATCGCTTCAGAGCTTCTCGAGTTTAATTTTACGTCTTAATGGACTTTTCAATTATTCATTTTCTTAAACAGTGTAGCATTATTTCCAGTGTGATCTCAAGTGGTAATGATCGCATTTGTACTGGTTCGCTGGTACTTTGAAAATTTCAGCAATTTGGTTTCGTTTTTTTCTTTAAGAAATGCATACTCCGCGCAGTGGAGTTGATGAAATTTTTAAATTTCGCGGGATAACGAATTGTCTTCTTTTTTTTTTTTTCTTTAAGTGCACGTACAGCGTGATTCAAACGATCAGGACTGTGTTTAAATTAGTTTTTGCCTTTGGATCCCTTCGTTTTTTTCTTTTGTAGAAAATTTTTTTTTTTTTTTTTTTGTTTTAGGAGACGGGAGTTAATGAAATTTTTAATTTCTAAGAGATGGATGGTGGAATAACGAAGATAACGAAATGTAAATTTATAACTCGACGATAGAGTTTCTTTTGTACACGAAGATTCGAATAGTCTTTGTTTTCTACGTGTAGATTTCCAGCGGAGCGAAATTTTTAATTTCTATGGTAACGAGATGTAAATTCATCGCGTCCAGAATTTTGTTAAAGCGTTGTATGTTATGCATTATATTTGCGGGATATTTAAAATTCTACGCCGCGCCAAAGGAATTTAAATATTGATTTTTTAATTTCATTGCGTGTATACACGATCAACGCCGTATATAACCAAGGATTAAGGAGCAAATAATCTACCTTCGTAAAGATAACGTCAATGGTGGGAAATTTTAAGAGAAATTTATCGAAATTTCCCTCTCACTTTCCAATTTGTCAACAATTTACAAACCGGTTAGCGTTAACGAGCAACGTTTCTTTTCATCTTTTTCACGTTGTCGAGTTTCTCTCAATTATCGAAGTTTTTAAAAGTTGGAAAAATCTTTTCGATCGTCTTCGAACTTGCTTCTCGATGTTGGAATTGCGAAAGGTGGTTCCAAAGATTCGTTCGATATCTTTTGATCGTTATAATTCTCAAAGACTTGATGAAATTGACGCATTTGTATCGTCGTTACTGTTTTAATTCTGTCCCTCGGAACCATTCAGATCGCAACGTGGATTTCGCGGAAAAATCGCAAAATCGCAAAACGAAACGCGAAAGACACGCGAATCGCGCGAGAAGCAACAAGTTCACGTCGATACGCGATATCTTTTCGTCAAAGACGAACCGTCAAAATGCTGCTGTTATTCGCGTTGATGTCTTCTTTTCAAGCGCTGATCGCGACCGCGAGCGAAGTTCCATCGAGCGGCGATGAAACATTGATCGGTTCGGCGAAGAAGATAGCCGTGAGGGTAGTCGGCGGAGAAATCACTAACATAAGAAACTATCCGTTTCTCGTAGGTGAAATGCGCCCGTGAAGTTTCCTAAATATTAAATCTAAAAAAGAAGCTCTCGCGAAGCAGCGCTCTGATCGTCTCTGAGAAACGAAGGAGAAGAAACGAGAGACAAAAGGTGTAGAGAGGTGTAGACAAATCGAGACAATGTCAATTTAACCGGGATTCCTCCTAACGAGTCTCGGTGGAACGCGATGATAATTCCTCGCGAATTATTTTCATAGAGTTCGTAGGTGCTAGTAGAAAAACTGTATAGACGCGACTCTTGTTGGTATGGACGACACTGGGACGTTCTAAAGATTATTGTCTCGCACAGTTTCTTTCTAACGTTTTAGCGTTTTAAACCGCTCGATTGTTCCAGTTAATTGAAACGTAAATTTCATTTATTCCACAGAGTAAATTAAAGTAAATTAAAGTAAATTAAGTAGGCGAAATTTATCGAACAATGGTCCCAAAATGGTCCCAATAACGAGAAACTTACGTTGACACATATCTCAAAAATATTGCAAAATTAATATAAATTTAAATTAATATATTATGTTATAAATATATTGTAACATTTTATATTATACATAATTACATATAGACTTGCCTGTTGTCAAAATTTCTGTTTCTCTTGAGATTTCAACATCTTTGCCAATATTTAACTTGTTGCTTTGTGCACAAACAATCATATGAGAGTCAAATAACACAAGAGAAACTTATGTTTTTACCAATTGAGACGAGTGGTTTGATCTGTAAAAAACAATCGATTCAATAACGTCATAAATAAATACACGGAGCAATAATCTTTCGAGCGTCGTCACTGTATGTATGTTTACTTAAACTGTTTCCTATTGAAAGGAATTGATCGAGTTGAAAGCAGAAGAGGGAATGTGCAAGATTGACCCGAGAAGGAGTCAAATAATTTAGGAACGTGCGGTATCTATTTGTATAAACAAAGGAAGAAGCGGTATTATTGGTAGCGGTTGGTGAAATTGATCCTGAAAGAGATTTGGGAAATTAAAATTGATAAGGGAAGCGAATGCTCGATAAGTGACATTTGACGTAGACGAGAGATTTCGTTTGATTTGTCAAAAAGAGACGAGATGAGAAACCGATGAAACGATTTAACGTGGAATATTCCGAAATATTATTTACATCACACATATTGTCGGTACTATCAAGCTTCGTTTCCAGAAATTTTTGTCAAAACAAAAGACGAAAATATCTCAGGATTAATCGAACCGCGGACATTTACGCAAATTTATATATTTTTATAAACGTGACTAAAATTATAAAAACACGTGTAACATTTCTTACTTTTGCTAGGTGTCGTTTGCGTGTTTTACGTGTATTTTTGCACCTTTAAATTTCTCACGAGTATCCACGGAAATCCGCAATTTGTCAATAATATGATTCTTCTCGCTTCGATAGATTTCTATGTTACGTACCTAAATTATCTGCCACGTCTGTCAGTCATTCTTGTACCACACAGTTCTCTGATGTCACTTGACAGAAAACGCTACGAACATTTCGAACTAATATATTCGTGATATACAGACTGTGGATATTTATAACAAATTCGTATCTTCACGAGTGTAATTATTATAGAATTATTTCACCTAAAATATCATAGAAAATACGCTACAGTTTAGATATTTTATATATAATAATAATAATAATATACTAGGCTCGTTTACCGTATTCAACAAACATCCACAGTCTGACAATGAACGAGCCGGTCATTCGTCAAATCGATTAACTCTACGAAATAAGAAAAGTAGAGAAACTGACGAAATTCCTCTTCAATGGCGAAGGAGTGGATGAAATCAAATGAACATTGTAGAACATTGTAGCTTTGATCTAACAAAATGATCTAACAGTGATCGTACTGGCTTCTGAAATTAATTGTTTGTTATTGAAAAAAATTGTTTATCATTGGGAGTATTAATTACCGAAGAAATTTATTTTAAATAGCAGAGGAAGCAAATGCTTTGGTCCAACTAAGTAGTCGGAAGAAAAATTCAAAAGGTCATTGAGGATGTCAAATTTTTATCATCAAGGATATCAATCACTGAGGAAACCTATCTTAAACAACAGAAAAACGAAAGAAAGAAAAGTCCAAAAAGTGGAGTTAGTCGCTTTGACTCGCGACCTCGCTCTCGAACGGGATCCTCTTCTCCTCTGCAAATGCAAATGCAAAAACAGAGAGAACGTTTTGACGTCGATCGATCAATCATCGTCAGATCTACGAAAAGAAAAAAAGAAAAAGAAGAAACAGATACTGACGTTACTCGTATACGTTAGAATAGCGAGTTCGTTCTCAGAGGCGACTAGCGCGTACTGCCGCGGTTGTGTCCTCTATGGTTGTATCGGTAAGACGTAAGGGTTCGCTAATGACGAAACCGAATTTTCAATGTCAATTTCTCGTAGGTCTCGGTCCAACGGCGACACTTTAGTCATATCTGCGGAGGTACTTACATAGCACCGAGATTCGTTTTGTCAGCCGCTCATTGCATGGTCAGGTGCGTTCTAAGACTGCGACACACTTGTAACATACTATCGCTCTTAGCCCTAAAATGGTAGCAGAGTATCGTCCAAGAGTGCTCGATCGGGCGTCGTGACCAACCGATCAATGAAAATATATATATATATATATATATATATAGTAGCGAAGTAAACGTTCCCGATGTTTCGATTCGGTGAATCCTCGTTGCTGGTGCTTAAAGAAAATGAAAAACACGTCGAATACGGACGTTAGAAAATATAAAATGTATCGAGAATGTTACGCGCAAGTTTCTTGGAGTAATTTTGCAGTTCGAAAACAGTTTAGGAAAACGAATTTTCGACAGAGAAAAAGGCAGGACTTTTTTTTATATAATCGTTTATCTTCAACTGGGTATTGGATATTGAATTGTAACATATGAAATGAACTTATTTTTTTCATTTGAAAACGAGAGGAATGATTTGCGCGTCCGACAAGTGAAATTAGAGGAACGAGGACTATCGTTCAGTGAGGCAGTGAGAATTCTGTAGTTTTCAAAGTATCACTTTTTCGAATTTAGTAGCAAATATTCGTACGCTGTTTCTGCTCTCTTTGTAGTTTCTTTACTAAGATTCTTTACTTTTCGATGAAAATTGCAATTGAGTTTGCAGTTCAGTTGATTAAGATTAAAATTAAAATTGAGAAAATGTGAGAAGAACGTGTGATTGAATGAAAAGTGTCTGCGCATTTTGGTTTAAATAAAGTTAAACTTTGCAGATTATAAACAAAATAACGAGATTGAATGCAAAAAAGAAAAAAAAAAAGATCGAAAATGTTCGAAATTGAAAAACGAAACCTGGAACATTTCAACCGACACGAGAGCAGATTGTGCATTTACACGATCCTTCCAAACGAGACTTCATCTTGAAAATCACAATACACGTTCAACCATTGTCGCAAGAACTATCGGACAATTGCCTTTAAACCTACATCCTAGAGAAACGATACATCTTTATACTCCGCAGAATGTACATAATGTAAAACTAAGATAACGATTACGATATTGCGTATGTTACAATCCAATACGAACAAGTTCCGATCTCAGATGCGAAATACGAGATCGATCGGGACAGCTCCAACTTCCTTTTTGAAAAATTGTACTGTACCCCACACTTCCATAATTAATAACCATCTTTACGATTACATTATCATATCATACGATATATACATTATATCGACTAAGATTGACAAAGTATCGGATGAGAACAGCATAGCATTCCACCAACGTTCTTCTTCCATCGCATATGACGCATCCCCGTATGAACGTAAAGCGAAGACAAAGTAATCGATTTTTTTCGGTGTGTTCGCCGCTCGTTGACGAATCCTCGTAGGGATTTGATATCAGTTCGTTCGAGACGAGAACGCGTTTCTGATACAGTTATTTTTTTATCAGGATCGTAGATAGACGAAACATCGTTCCAGAAAGAGGGAGGGAGAGAAAGGGTGAGAAACGTGAAAATTTAACTATCTCTCGCGCGCGTATATTTTTATGCTACCATTTTACGGTCATAGAGCATCCTCGAGCTCGTAGCGCTTTCATTGCTATATCATAGATAGATACGTATGCTGCTTTCGAGAAACCTTCGTAAAGCGTAATACGACGTTTCGACGATATTAGATATATATATATATATATATCTATCCTCTATAACTCGTTCGAAATTAACTGACTCGAGGCTGTTTGCCGATTAGTATTTGCGTCGCCATCTTTTATTACGTCGCGACGAAAGAATGGATTTCTCAAGAAAGATTTTCTTTCTTTTCTTTCTTTTCTTTAAGGAACTGTCGTAGAGCTGCAGGAATGAGAAAACAGTTTTACATATATATTATTATTATTATTATTTATATATATATACACCAGTTATATATATATTATTTATATATATATAATATATATATAAATAAACCTGATATTATATTAATTATATTAATATTAATATATATATATAAACTTGAACGTGAATTTGTAGCAGAAAGAGATACTTTTTGATTGCTTAATCTTACAAATGCAATTTTGCATTGCATTGAGGCAGTGCTGTTAAAAGCTTCTTCTACTTCGTTATTTGTAATGACCTCGAATTTTCAACGATACTTAACAGGAGGGAAGTTTCACATTCATGTTTCTCGATTCATTTTCAAAATTTATTTTATTTTTTCTTTTATTGTTATTAGTGACAAACACGCAATTAAATCGAAATTGGATGAAATTATGGCGCGCAAATGATGTTTAACGAGAGGACAAACAGCCTTGATCGGTGAATTGATTTTGAACCAGCTACAGCAAATTAAATCTCACAATCAGATCGCTATTTTGATATTCAGTCGATGCGATCGTTAACGTTTAGATTGCTAGATTGTGCAATCTAGTATAGAGTGTCTATACTGCGACTGTGTTTTGAACGAGTCTAGAGTAAAAAAAAATAGAGTTCGAATCGATGTTCGATAATAAAATTAATAAAATCGTACAAGTAATTAGTCGTCCATTGCGCTGTTAACTGGGTTACTCACTCTTCACGATTGAAATATACTTCTCCCTCGTTGTCAAAAGTCAACTTAATTCTATATAAAAAAAGAAAAATTCTATATACAATCAGTTTCTATTTCGAAAAGTATACTCTGACAACAAAAGAAGAGCACTTTAGAGTATTTACATAATTCACATTAGTCGGGTAGAAAATTATTATTATCGTCAAACTTTTGCAATTTAATTCGTAAACTATGAATCAACATTGACTCTCGAAAGCTATCACGAATGCAGCTTTGCTCTGTGATGAGAAGTTTTAGTCATTTTTATTAAATTTTGCTACAACAATTAATTAATAATTAACGTTGCATTATATCGTCGTGATGTTCTACACAATTGCAGCAAACGATAAATTTCCCCAGTCTTCATCTGATACCGAATAATAACAACAAAACATTCAATCGCATTCGTTCGACTTTGCTAATTTCTAAAAATATATAACATATTTATAAAAATTTCATCTTTTGTAATTAGTTTAAGCAATAATTTTTCTACTTCTTATCTACAAATAATTCGGTTATGTCTAAAACAGTGAGTAATGACAAAGATAATGTTCAATCGTGTTCATTTGAATTTGTTAATTTCTTAAATCAATAAAGATATATAGCTATAAAATTTAATTATAATTACATATTTACAAAATTTACAAATTTACACTTACAACGTAATCTCTTTCAACGATAGCTTTTAAGAGTTCAATTACAAATAATCCAGTTAACGGAGAAACAACCAAAGATCTCAAGTTCCAACAAAATTTCCCCTCTTCGTCGTACCTTTATTCTCACACACCGTGTCAGCATACGTACTATAGCGACTGTATCGACGATAGTGTAGCGACCACAGCAGTGAAAGGGTTAGCGGCGTTCTTATATATAGATCTTACTAACGTTCAAGAACTACGAACCAAAAAAAAAAAAAAAAGGAGAGAAAAAAGGAAAAAAAAGACAAAAACAAAAATCACCAAAAAAAAAACAAAAAAAAACTGAAAACGAGAAAACGAAGCAAGAATTGTAAAGTGCGCTAATCACTCGTCACTACCTTTGTAATCGGTTTGTCAATTTCTTTTCTTCATCGACTTTCGAGACGCGTTTTGCGATCTTCCTCTCTTTTTTCTTTGTTTTCTCCCACGAAACGAAATCAGCTTTTCATCTACATTTTCGAAACAAGGAATCAGTGGCCGCCCGTGATGATCCTACGAAATTCACACTTCACCTAACATGCTGTTGTTGTTCTGAAAGTTCTGAAAGTTCTTACGTGTGCGTTCGCGAGAAAACAAACGAAACAGAAAGCAGAAAGAAAGAAAAGAAGAGAGAAAATTTGAAAAAAAAAAAAAGATAACGACAAAATCGATCGATCGATGACGGTGTAATTTGGACAAACTCATTCGAGCAAATCGTTCGCACAGGCCGACGTACGGTGACAAATGGATAGCTGAGAGTCCACTTCGATTCTACGCGATCGCCGGTGCCACTTACGTGTACTTCCCCAGCCTTCAGTTCTATGCAGATGGAATTGATAGACCGGATATTGCCGCACACGAACTTTAGATTCTCGAACATGCATCACGATATTGGATTGTTCAGGGTGACTATTATGTGTATATATAAACTCTATGTGGAAAATAAAATAAACAAAAGAAATAAAAAAAGGAAAAAAAAAAAAGAGACAGGAGAGTGAGATCAATTCTCAGAAAGATCCTGATCCAGTCGTCGGTTACTCGTTTCCCTTCCACTTTGTTTTACTCGTTTGTCCTTTCGTTTTGTTCATTTTATTTATTATTCATTCGTTCGATGTTGCGAGTTCTTTCGTTCGAATTGAACTTTGCATAAATTTTTTTTTTTTTTTTTTTTTTTGACGAAGAAGTTTGGAACGAGAGAAACTCATTTGTTTCTTTGCAATCTTGCGTTCCGTGATTTATTTCTTTCCCTCTTACTTACAATGCTGATTATTGTTTCATTCTCGCAATTCCGAAATTGCTATCTGGAAATTTTACTTTTGGCAATAATAACGACGTTAGAACGAAGGAAAGAGGAGAATTGATTCGTACTCCGTTATCAGAATTCTCTTTTGCAGTTAATCCTCTGTAAACAGGATTTCGTTTACCTACAGGGAGAAACGAATGATCACTTGATTGGAACTAGTATTTGTTCCAATTAGAAATCAGGGAACTGGTAACTGCAGTATTTTTGCAATTGGTCCGTAACAAGTCAAAATAAATTTACCAAAGCAAATAAACCAAATGTGTAGATACTTATTGTGAATATTTGAAATTTTATCAAATTGTACAATTTTATGGAGGTTTAACTTCAGTAGGCTCTCTGCACTAGTTTACTATATATATATATATATATAGAATAATTAATTAAATATAGAATTTATAAAGTAAATAAATAAATATATATATAGAATAATAAAATAAAACAATTAAAAAAAAAATAGGCGCCAAAGCGAAACATGGTGCCATTTCCATCCTATCGTCATTTCTTTTTTTTATTTTTGATTCGTTCTGTGGTTTTCATGTTCAATTGTCGTTTCTCTTGTTTTCTTTTTTTTTCATCCAGCTTCGGAAGCCCTTTTATATCAGCTCGTATGTGAGGTACGTCACTCTTCCCCTTGCCTATGACGCAAACATTTTCCAAAGGTACACCGACCCGTGCACTGTGGTTGGCTGGGGACGACACATTCCTGAATCCGACGTACGTAGTTAATCGTATCTTGTTATTTACTTGTCATCCGCAAAAATTGTTTCATTGATCGACGAGGGAGACAATCCGTTGATGGTTGCACGTTACGTGGAAAATCCGCAAGTGCTTTGACGATGAATACGATGGAACAGAATGCATGGAAAAATAGAGTTTAATAAAGATGGTATGGTGGAGAATTAAAATCACCTTCTACTCAGTCATACCATCCGAATTTTAATTTATATATAAACAGATTGTGCAATGAATAAAAAAAAAAACATGCGTTTAAATCTTTGAATCTTAAATTTTAAATTTCCAATTCATTTTTCAACTTTGAATGATATAAATACTTGCGGAGAAAGGAATTGACAAAATATTCTATTGAATTGAATAAGAAGTAATAGATGTTATAACGCAGCAGAATTGATTTCGTTTAGAAAGGAGTCGGTACTTATCTCCGAAGCGTTAATTTATCATTAATCCAAACTGAAAAGTGTCCAGTCCCAGGAGTAGATGACAAGGTGCATTTATGCGCTGGCATGCTAGAGGAAGGTGGACGAGACGCCTGTCAAGTTAGTATTTATCTCGTTTCAAATTTACTTTCTGCCCGAATATAGTTTCTCTAAAGGAAATCAATTCCAGGGTGACAGTGGTGGTCCACTATTATGCAACAACACACAAATTGGCATAATATCGTGGGGAAAAGGCTGTGCACGGCCTAATTCACCAGGAGTATACGCCCGACTGGATTTATACCTAAATTGGTTAAACGAAACTATACTAAACAATGCTGCAGTCGAAATCGACTTGAACGTGATAAACATTTTGATTGTTCAATTAATAATGCTCCTTATATTTTGAGAATAAAATGTATTTGTATCAAGTTACGAGGGGATAATTCTAAATGAAACAAAAGAGAAAGGAGATATTTCATTATAATAGTTACGCCTGATACAAAATTTTCAGCTGAAAATTCCTTCTTGTTCACATGGTATTCTTTGTTTATGCTAATACTAATTATTTCTAAAATTACTGATTCTTGCATTGTAATATTAGATTAGATTACTAAAAGCTGGGAACCTAATTAAGAAAATGATATAAATGTTTTAATTAGATTCTTTTGCAATTGAAAATTCAATCTATTTATTTTTGAAGACTTTACCGCCACGTAGGTGATATGTAAAAATTAATCGTTATTGCTATCCTTTTCGCTCAGTGTTGTGTTTTCGTTTGTTGCTTTAATCACAAACGAAGTATTGGGTTGTCCGGAAAGTTCGTGTCGATTTTGAAAGAAAATTGAAACGCAGAAGATTTAAATTTCAGTATACATTTATTAAATATTAAATTTAATTTATATTAAATCGGCACGAATTTTCCGGACAACCCAATATATGATACGAGTAAGCTATTTTTATGTGCACATTTCGGAGTTCCTACAATTTATAATATATATAGGTGGAAAATTAAAGCTCCAATTAGACAGAGACCATGGGCTTTATAATATGTAGTCACAGACAAGGTGGTTCGTATATCTCGTCTGTGATTTAAAGGATTAAACCTCCCCAAAAATAAAGGAACGAAGGTTGTGAAGGATGTGTGGAAGGACGAATGGAAAGGATTTGCAGTAGTGAGTGGGAGAGAGAACGCGAGAGTTTGCGTTTCGTCTCGAAGTCACTGCCCAAACTCATCCAGTGGGGCTGATGGCAGCGACTCCTTACCCCAGACGCTTGTTATAATTACCCGCTAAAGCTGGCCCGACACCCTCCTAGCGGGTTTCAGCATGCTGCTTGCTTAACATCGGAGATCGGTAGGACCTCGACGCTAGGCGCGCAGCCACTTGCGGCTTGTGCTAGTCGAGTGTTCGAAACTCGTCGAGGAATCGTAGGGCCGCTACATCACCCCCTTCCCAGTGTAAACGATACTGAGAAGAGGAGACTCATAGTAGCGTTGCGGCCGATGGAGGAGTGAGTGATGATGGATGACTGCTCTCCATTTTCTGTCTTTGGCTCGATCCTGGCACCTTTTCGTCTCGTAGAATCTGGTTACTCAGGGCCGGTGTCTGTGTTGGAGGCTTCGTGTGGCTGTCTTCAGAGGCGGCGTTCTACGTGTCGTAGCTGCGCTGCGTGGTAACTGCGTGTTACATGCGTGGCTACTTTTGTGAACCCCGACGTGATGTCTGCATGCGGACGTGTGTGTCTGTCTGCAGCCTGTGTGCGTGCGGCGGACCTTCTACGCTCGTCTGTGTTCGGTAGAGGCGTTGCGTGTATAGGGCCGTCCTCTGCGCTTTTCTGTGTGCCGTGTGTGCTCTGTCCTCGATGTTGCATCCTCGTTCAGCATCTGGTTGGTCCTTCTAGATGCTGTGCTGCATCCTTTGTTTCGGTGTCGTCATCCCTTTCCTTGTAGTCGATGTGGAAACTTTCGTTTTTCTGACTCCATCTGCGTGTTCGAACGTCGGGTGGTTACCAGTTAAAGGAACGAAGATTGTGAAGGATCTGTGGAAGGACGAATGGAAAGGATTTGCAGTAATGAGTGGGAGAGAGAAAGCGAGAGTTTGCCTAGACTCATCTAGGCAGTGACTCCGAGATGAAACGCATCCGACCATTCACTTTCCTATCTTCACCACTCCCCTTACTCACTACCCCAGTTCCATCTCCTTCCATACATCATCCTTCCATCTCTTTCCATCCTTACCTGTTATCATATATATACCTACATATCTGTAGCGACTGCTGAGCGACTTCAGTAGTACCAATTGCAAGGGTTTTTGCATTTACGCGCTTGCGCTCCAAAATTGAAATGGTAGTAGCAGAATCCTCCTCCAGTTTTGTATTGTCGTGATGGAGATGGTCGTCCACGGGATTGAGATCGTCGTCCACAAGATTGAGATCGTCGTCCACGGGATTGAGATCGTCGGTCACGGGATTGAGATCGTCGGTCAAGGAATCGAGGTTGTCGGTAGAATGGTCTTTGTCGAGAAAGGTTCGTCTCCATGATCGTCATTTTATGAATAATTCCTGCTAGCTGGTATTGAATGGCCGCTATGTCGTTTCTCAACTGATGAGTATCCGCCATTTTGGTTTCGTTATAACAACCATCAGCTCTGGAATGGCTGACGGAAATCGCCATGTTGAATCTTTCTAGATTCGAAATTTGAGATAAACGGAATTCCATGACGCGATCGGCAAGTATCGCCAATTTTGATAAATCCACGTCAGAGTATATTACGATAATATCGTGCAGGAATTGTGGAATCTGTTCCAAGAAAATGGTTTTTAGGATTGTATCAAGAACATTTTCATCAACCATGCTTCTCATACGCTGTAGGTTTATCATCGCCCATCCTACAGGTTCTGAGACGTTGGAGGACTCTAGTCTCTTCCGATAGTTCTACCGAATAGTTCTAAGAGCTCATTTTTTAGCGTCTCATATTTGTTCGAATCAGGAGGTGTTTCCAAGATACTTTTTACTAAGCGAGCGACGTCGAGCGGTAAGTGCAGAATTATATAGTCAAACCTTGAAGAGTCGCTGGTGATCCTGCTTGTCCTCAAGGCTGCTTCCGCCTGGAGAAACCAGAGTTCTGGATTTTCCTTATTAAAAAGTGAAAAGTACGAAAGCGGTATATGCGCTTCCTCCGTTTGCGGCATAACTTGAACTCGAATCGGCGAACGTGGCGTGGCCATGCTTTCTTCTCTCTTGTATCCGTTAGAATTTTCCGATCACGTCGGGGTCACCAATTTTGTAGGTAATATTGTTGGATATAATTTATTTTTACTTATTCTACAGCGATTATTAATTACCTAAAAATATTCGCGTGTTCGGTATCGCTGATGCTAACGGATTTTATCACGAGGAATAGGTTATGCTGTCTAACCCGTCGCGTGACTGACGAAGTGAATGCTGATAATGCTAATGGCTAACTAATTACTGGCTAATGACTGATTAATGGCTGGTTAATTAATGACTGATGATCGCATGTTCGGCACTATATATATATTAACACTTAGCAGTCTATTGATTTTTCTGTTCTATGACTCTTAGCTCAACGGAAGCGCCCTTCTCGGCGAGAAGGTTGCACTAAGGTAGGTAGCGCTGTTTTCCCTAGCTTGGGGACAGCAGTCGCTACATGTCCATGAATTGATAAAATTTTTATTTGATAAAGAAAAACAAAATTAGCGAATTTATTTTTGAACTTTAATGACTGAATTTTTCGATGTAGATCCTCAACTCTTTTCCTGTATTCCATTTAACCTACGAAATGCACAAACGAAGATTTACGAATTTCTCTCAATAGATCGAAAATCTTGTAGTAATAATAATAATGTATTTTTTGCATTCTAGAATTTTAAATTCCTTTGTATATATACTAGCTTAATTGCAATAACTTATGTTACAATTTATGTATCTTTAATATTCATTGGTTATGATTTTATTAATAATAATAATATTAATTTTGTTTTGATTTTATATTCTAGATTTTAGATTTTTTTTTTTTAATTTTCGCCAATTATCATGTTCAATTAATTTTTAAACTTCTTGTCTAGTCCTAATTTGATCTGATTTTTTCAAATCATTAATTTGACATTGTTTCTACTATGTATTCATTGTCATAGACTCTACTAAAGTCGCACGTTGTGTTACAGGATGTATTGATATCTTGTTATTGATTTTTATTCTTTATGAATTATTTTTTTCGAAATGGATGCGAAAGATAATTATAATATATATGTTGGTGGTAAATCTGGAATTTTCAAAGGTAATTGTAGATATTTTAAGTCAATATCGTGTCTGTTTTAATTTGAGAAAAATCGAATTTATAGGTTAAAAGAACAGTTAAATTCAAAACATCCCTTTTGTTTTATTTACAAAATATTACCAACCACTACGAGTATACTAATAACGTCAAATAAAAAATTTATAAAATTCAAGTCTACAAAATTATGCATTTTGTTAACAGGCGTAAGAATAGATAAGAAAGAATGTGTTTCACAAAATATACAAAAGTTGGCTTCCATTACGGATAACGATGAAGTTACAACAATGTCTTGGGGCGATGATGAGGAGATGGAAGTTCTAATTGGTTGTGGTGTGAAAGATATTAGGAGGTTATATATAATAAGTAATTTATCAACTGCACTGAACTTTAATTTGTCATTCATAACAAAAATATCCTGTAATTCTTTCATTTTACAGCGTGAAAGTTTATGATACTGAACATTCGACGTTCACGTGTTCTTACTTTTGCAATATTGGAACAGGCAAAATTACTGGCATATCCCGATATGATGAGTGAGTAACATTTAGAAAAGTAAATATAAGAAACATTGTAAATTATAATTTTCACTTATTTACAGAGCAATTTTGACTGCTGTTCAATCAGGTGAAGTAAAATTATGGAGATTTAAGGAAGAAGACGGATTTATAATAAAAGCTGGTAAAAATTTGGACAAGATGCGTCATTCAAGAATGAAAAAGGAGATAATAGCTACCGGAGGCCAAGAACATGCATTAAAGTTATTTGATATAGAAAAACAAGTACAGATATTTACAGAGAAAAATGTGCCTCATGATTGGCTGCAAATCAGAGTTCCAATTTGGATTTCCGATGTAGATTTTCTTCCTGGTACAGAAGAAATTGTTACGACTAGCAAATATGGACATGTAAGATCCTAATTGATATACAATTCTACTACATGTATAACTGTTCTATTATATAAGAAACGAAACTTTCAAGGTACGTTTATATGATCCAAAATCACAAAGAAGACCTGTCATAAACGTAGAAATAAAAGAGGAAGCATTAACGTGTTTAACTGTGACACTACGAGAAAAGTATGTATGACATGTATAAAGAAAATATAATATATCCTTTTAACACAAAGTTAAAAAATTTATATCACAGGCAGATTATAGTTGGCTCTGGCAAAGGCAGAATGAATCTTGTAGATTTACGAAAACCAGCTAAGATACTAAATACATATAAAGGGTTTGTTGGAGGTGTAACGGGAATAGCTTGTAGCAGAAACGAACCTTATGTTGTTAGTGTCAGTTTAGACCGATATTTGCGAATACATCACATCGATACAAAAGAATTATTAAAAAAGGTAAAAGTAATTTATTAATATGAAGAGAATGTTACATTAAAAGACAGTATTTACTTTGAATCAAATTGTTATTTTTTTTTTCTTTTTTGCAGATGTATTTAACATCGAAAATATCATGTATGTTGTTACGTTCAGAATTTTCATTACCAGCAAATGAAGAAAAAACACAAAAGCATAAGCACGAAATTACTAAAGATTTTGTGAAAAAAAATGAAGAAAACATAGAAAATAATTCAGACTCTGATTCAGAATATAACATGTTATTTGACAAGATGCCAGTAATTACCAATAAAGAAGATAAATCAATAGAAAAGAGGCAAAAAAAAGCAAAGTATTCGAAATTAGATACTGAAATTGTAAGTAATTCGATAGTATTTCTTTTTCTTTTAGAATTGAATGAAAATAAATGATTTTCTTTTATTTTTTAATATGCAGATTTCTCATAAACGTGTACCAAGTGTAAATGAATCATCAAAAAAGCAATTCAAAAAGATAAAAAAATCAGATTCATTAATAGAATTATAAGCAAGACAATAACAATGAATTCATCCAACATTATTTTTACTGTTGACGAGTAATGACGAAAGTGTTTTTATATTTTTATAGATCTACTTATAAAATTTGAAAATGCTGTTTATGTTAAACATAAAATGTTAACATAAGAAGATATAATTTGATAATTACACTTTCGAGAAAAGAGAACTTTAGGATAACAAGGCACATAGAAATCACCACAAACAATAAAATAAAATGTTTCAGTTATGATGTATTTTGTCACTCAGTAATTCGTTTTTTTTTTTTTTTTTCATTTGTACCTTACATGTACAAGGGACATGAATAATATGCTAATAGCTTTTGCCCTGGATATACAGTACTGAGATGCGACTAAGTGTACTGTTTAATTATTTGATTAATTCTTTATTGTACAATTTATTCTTAATATCTCGTCTATATATTGTTTTGGTTCACGAATGCAGCGTACACCGACTTCAAATGGTTTCTCAACACTAATAATGTTTCTGTTAACGTTACATTAACTTGTGCTTTCAGTTGCAATAATATTGAAATCGGATGCGCTGCAGGAGATAGGCTACTGTAGATTTTTCTTTTACGTCTAAAAACTAGAAAAAGTGAACGTGACAACTTGTAAAGTTGAAACATATTTTGTACTAAAAGGAAATAATATTCGCAGCTACAGCACATTAAATCTTATTCGGCTACAATCCCTTCAGCTGTACAAAAATCATTGTCCCCTCACTACGTCTCTTGTTAATTAATACTAACGTAAATTTGCTTTATCCTGACTGCGCCATTCATCTGAAATGGAATATTTATTCTTATCCTTGTAAATGTACCTAGGAATAAATTCACTAAATTACAGGCACTGTCCCCTTCAAAATTCAAATAGGTGGTTTTCATTCATATTCCTATAAAATGGAGCTTTGTGCCAAAAAGGAAAATACATTCCCTGGCACAGAGGCCATACAAATTTCCACATAGATGCAATACATGCAGGTCTCTGCATAATTTATAATTCCATCCTTTCTTCCGTGCAGTAAGCGTAGAATGAAATCTGTTTCAAGATGAAACAGTGTTTTTCTTTTTCTTTCTTTTTTTTTTTCGTTTTTTTCTTTTCAATGAATTGTTTGTACAGGAATGCTCTCTGCCACTCATTTTATAATTTGTTATCTAAACAATATATAACATTGAGTGGAGTTTACTACTTTACATGATTCTCTAGTACAGTTCAACATTGGTGCTTATTTAATCTTTGTATGATAGTATTAATTTTATAAGTATTTACGAGAACCAATTTTCGCAGTTTTTGAAATAATTTCATTTAATTAATCATTGATTACATATGGAAATTAGCAACAATATAAAATACAATTACAAAACCTCTGATCCGCTGTATTTCTTTTTTCTTTCTTTTATGATGTCTTTCTCAATGATTAAGAACATATAGAATTTAATTAAAAATCACGTAAAAATTTTAACATGCTCTTTATATTACTATTTCTTTCCCGAAAGGAAATCTTGTGAACATATTTTAGTCAATTTATAAAAATCTTTTGTAAAGCAAATACAAATGTAGAAGTGTTTAAAAGAAGAGCTATTAAATAAATGTACAATAAAATGATTAATATATTTGCAATTAAATCATTTCATAAGTAACTTGAACAATATGCTGCAAATATGTGTAAAGCATTAATTAAAATACCCGTGGCAGCGCATATTAGTTGTAGAATTGTTTTCATTTTTCACATTTTGTAGGCCTTTCAATACTTAATAATATATATTTATCTCGTAAATGTCATTTTTCTAAAAAATGTACATGAAATAATATAACATATAAATTCAACAATAGATTGTAATTTGAATTTATATAAGTATTGCTTTCCTGTACTGAAATATTTCGTGAAGCTTATATAGAAGTTACACGACAACACAATTAATTTCAAAAATTTGATCTACTATATACGTATTTTATGTTTGTTATTCATTGTATGCACACTACTTCCATTTGATTGCTATATCAGAATCAACTATTTATGAAAAATCAAAAGCACCATGTTTTTTTTTTCCTTTTTTGTAAAATATCACATGCTGTGCAATCATTTAAAACAAAATCGTTTATTATGCATATTGGTTTCTAGTATTCAAACATCTAACGTGACATAATTCACGAATAAGAAGCTACTTTTTTTGTATAGATAAGCATACGGGATATATGTATGTGTTTAGACATTTGCTTAACACTGCAGTATTTCGTTTCTGTCAGGAAAAAGCGTGGAAGGCCTCTGTAAAAACGAGGTCCATATTTATTAATTATGGAGCACTCTTTCATATACGACTACTTTGTTTCATGTTTTCTACACTATCTGATATAAATTAAAGTAAATTACTTCATAATCTTTGATTTGAAATAAAATACAAAGATTCCAGTATAAGGAGCATAGCAACATTATAAATCTAAAGGATGCAAGAAACCACTATTTGTTTTCTCGAAAATTCTATTGAAACAGTGTACGATTGAAGAAAGGGTGTAGAGAATATATCATACCCTGAGTAGATAATGGCGTAGCAACCGTTCCTGGCAAGAAGCTCGAACGTCTATACTGAGTAGCATTTGTACCATAAAAAATTAAGCTTAATCAACTTTTATACAGTATGGAGCATCGTATTATCTTTTATCGCATCTATTTTATTTTATTATTTCATTATTTCATTATTTCATTATTTCATTATTTCATTATTCATTACGATTCGTTTCATTAGTTTCATGCGTTCAGCATCATTATATACATTATTTTGAATAACAATTAGTTTTGTGACGTAAATCGATTAAACGAGTAAAGAACAATGTTTTGCATGTTTTTCGCAAGTTCTTAAGCACTGTACATACAAATATTAAAAACAAACGAAAAACAAGCTTAGTCGTACACTGCTTAGTGTCATTATCTTAAAATTTCTTTAACTTTAAAGTCACAGATTAATTCACAATTTCATGCCGAACGGCATTTAAAAATAATATTGCCTCAATCTCCTCCTGATACTGTCACTTCCCGCCATGCAGATTCTTGAGACTGATTTACTAAAGTTGACTGAGGTTCAGAAATATCTGATGCTGCAGGACTAAGCGGTGGACTAGGTGTTGCGGGTGCTTCTTCAGACTGGTTTACTTCAGCTGTATCTTGTTCAGCTTCTGTTTCACCATCAGGAATGGAAGCCTCCGATTGCACAGAACTCGGAGCCTTTGACATAGAATCCTGTGCTCTTAACGATATAGAACTATCTTTATTGCTACTGCCATCTTCACCTAAAAAAATCACATATACATTTGCTACTAATATTTCTTGCATAGTTTTTGTCTTGAAAGCATATAAATTAAAATATAATCCTACCACAAGGCCTAAGAACGAGGTAGAAGAGTAAGTCGGATAGAGAAATTATACCGATCACTTTATCATCATCATCAACCACTACTAACCTATGAACCTGAAAAATTTGTATATTCATCAACTTATTTATTCATACGAAATAATACATTACATCATAAAACTAACATAATTATAAGTTTTGTTTTATTCAGAATGTAATAAATGATTTTATATAATTAAGATTTTTTCCCTTTATTACGAAAAATATGAGTATTATACCTCTGCTCTAACAATTCTCTCCATAATAGTAAACAAAGTTTCATCTAATTTACAACTTTGAACTCCTTCAAACCATTCATTGCGGTGCTCATTTGCTTCTCTTAATGAAACATCTAAATTATTATATGTTTTCTCTGCAGCTAGGTTCTGCGAAAATACAAAAATATTAAGGAATATTATTAAAACTAAAACTATACTGTTTAAGATTTATTTATCGTGTAAATTAACTTACAATAACATCAAACTTTGAATAAATGTTAACCAATTTTCCTTCAGCATCAATAATTGGTAATGCAGAAACTCTCCTTTCAACGAATTTTTTTAATGCTAAAATTATGCTAGTTTCCTCTGTTGCAGTTTCTATGTTTTCAAATGTACCTATCCTCAACTCTCTCAATGTTTTGTCAGTGAAAGATGGTTTTGGTAGCTCGTGTATCTGTTGATAAATTATTCAAATAACACACATATGTTCCATCAAGTATTTTCAATTTTATAATTGTTTCACTTGTACTTACATAAAGAAAAAGGAACCTCAGAATTCGTTTGTGTGTCAAGATATAGAGAACATTTCCAGTATCTGGATCTATCACAGGCAAACGATGAATTCTATTCTGAATTAGAGTTTTAATGGCCTCGTACAAATTTGCGTCTGGGCCAATGCTCACTAATGGATGCACTTGATCCTTCAAGACTTCTGAAATGATAAAGTTAAGAATGGTAATAAGATAATAAGATAAAGTTAAGATTTCTGATTTCTCTATTTGCGTGTGAGCCATTGAAAAATGATATTTACTTCTCCATGTATCTAATTCATGTTCTTCTAATTCATCCATTGTTACAGATGGGCTGGTATAGTACATCTGTAAGATCTTTATAAAGTCCGTTATAGTTAACATTCCAACAAACTCTTGCCTCGAACTGTCCCATAGTGGCGCAGCTCTCACACCTGCACGTAAGGTCATTATGCAGTGTGCAACGGAATAATAAAATGAAACGAAATATTCTTGTAATTTTGCAACTTACCATTGTAAACAAGAGCGAAGAAGGCCTTCTTGACGAGAAGATGCGTATCGAAAACGACTAATTTGGCGCTGGTTGGTATTAGGTCATAACATTTGTGAAATGTGAAGAACTTTACGAAAATCTGTGACTCGTCTTCCTCTGAAAGTCCAAACAGTTGACAGTAGAGAAATGCTTTTTGATTACGACGAAGCATTCTTTTCTTTTTTTTTTCTTTTTTCTTTTTTTATACGATGTCACAATGTTCTTACAATTTACACGATACTCTCAAGTCTTATCAACAGGAACGAATTAGTATTATCTTTAATCTAAATAACAAAAAATTGGCACTTGACACTTTCACAGATACATTATATTGCAACAGTATCTTGATACAATGATAACCATGACCCGATGACAACAGTTCAACTGTTACCCGAGTTTTGAGGTTACATTGGGATAGGTTACGGTGGAGAGATTCGGCGCCGATTCAAAAATTCTGGCGGTATTTTCGAGTACAATGACAAATACGATGCCGTATGAAAATGATAAGTGCACGAAAGATGCGTGACACAATGCGAAAATACTCGGAATTTTATGAATGCATCATGAATACGTGCATTAGATACGTCATACATTTTGAAATTTCATTAGCAATGAGATCTGATTATTAAGTCGATAAGCGTAGACTGTGGATGAATTTGAAGTTGCAAAAGTTAATGAAAAATAATATGGAATTATATCATTATTTTAATACGACAATTATTTTAATTATCTTTCAATTTGCGCTTTGTATGTGAATAATTTTGTAATTCGTTATTTTTCCTAATACTAAATGTATCTAAATGTAACTTAAACAAGCCCCTAAAAAACACCTAACGAACCTATTCATATTTCGCAGTACGAAGAAAATGATATACGATCGAGGAAAAAGACCTAACAACTTAATCATACAATAATGGGCCATTCAATCAAATTCTACTATTACCAAACGCCTCTTGTTCTTGCTGCTCAATTTTCAAATGGAAGTGGCAATAAAATGTGTCACAAGCATTTAACACATCGAACATTCTCACGAAGAATAGAAACATTACGCAACGTTGGTAACAAACTGTTTATGTATATGATAGATTATACGACGACGAAAATTACCTTCACATCTTATTATTACACGTGTATCTTGATTAAATGAAAATAGGGTGTCCCATTTATTTTGAATTTCCTAATGTCTCACAAACTACTACATTATTCATTCGAAATAATATTTTAAATCGTAATATTTGAATTTTGAATTTATAAAATTTATTGCACGGAAAGCAATAAAAACGTAAATGCAGAAATATTTCCTTGATTTTTATATACGATAAGTTCTAAAATTAAAAATTAGAAAAAGAACTGTATGTTCTGAACCAACTAATTTCATTCCGATTACACCATTTCGTTCTATCGACAGAAGCAACACAAAATAGATATTTAGAAATTGAAAATATACAAAATATCCTGTTTCGTGTGTCAGTGTGCTACTTGCTTGTTATTGCGTAATATGCAGTTGCTTTTAATAACAAGAAAGGTAAGATACAACGTTAGCAACGTGTCGTATAAAATCCCATTATTCCGAGCATATGCAACATGGTTGTAAAACCTGCCATAAAATTTCATCATGACGATTATTAATTGTTTGGTAAGTATGAGATTTCGTAACAAACGAAACAAGGAAAGTGAAGATGGACGAAGAATTTCATATATTCCTCTGCTTCGGAAATGAAAAATTTTGCACAACTTTTTATGAATGTAGAGATTATCTCAATTCAAATGTTACGTTCAATTATGGTCTCGTAAAAGAGTACGAAGCACAAGATATAAATTAATCTCTTTTCGTTTTAAGCCACATTTTAAAACAATAACGTTACCATTATACTAATATCTCTCTGAATAATTTCGTTATTAACATAGTAAAATAAAAAATATCTTGATAATGATACAAAGATAATATGTGACAATATTATTATTTATTATAAAATTCGTTGTGAATTATTGTTATATATTTTTTATTACTGTCTTTCAAATTTTTGCTTGATATATCAATATATAATATACAATATGAAAGTAATATCATAATATAGTGCAAAGTCAAGATGAAAATTTATAATTATAATACATGTGTAATTAATAGTTTATAAGAATTAATTGTATATACTATAATTTTTATGTTATATTCTTCGATCGGGTTTTATTTATATTTTCTAACATATGTTTATCGCACCGATATGAAACAATCTAATAAATAATATAAAAAAAAAAAATGATGAAATGGGAGTTTGAAAATTGAAGATAAAAATTTCACGTCTTGGATGTAGCACGCACGAATCAATAAAACACAGAGAGAATAATACGTTTTAATATCGCGAACAGAACATAAAGCACTTTCCATTTTTATCGTTTCGTTCTTCTTCAAAGAACCAAGCCAACAGCTTTTTCGAGGACGTGCGAAATCACGACGGATAATAATTAAAAAACAAAAAAAAAGGAAAAAGAGAGAAAGAATGAAAAGCGAGAAAAACCCTCGCGGAAACAAATATGAGAAGATGAGAAAGAGCATAGTAGAAACGAGAGAAAGTGTGGAAACACGATGAAACGTGAAGAAAAAAAAATAATCGTGAGACTGGAAAGGACTGCAGCATCCGTGTCAACAGGACGAAGAGAGGCGTTCGGTAACAGCTCGCAATGGAATAAAAATGGATTTGTGGGGTGTCACGTGAATTGGAAAAAATTCCAGTTAAATTCCAGCTATTAACGTTACACGAATATTGCACGAATCCTTTTCCCTTCGGCACGACCATTTCCTTCCTTCTTAAAACTAATCAGAAACGCACGAATTGAATTCTAAATAAATGTCAACCTAGATCTAATACGTACGTTGCACGTTCATGTAATACGTTGTAACAATTACTTTGTTATTTTATTTTATTAAATAATCAGCTATTTTGTTCTTTGATTAGCTTTCTTTGAGCGATGCTGGGCTTGCAAGTTAAACGAAATGAAATTAATTGATATCGTTCCGGTTCTTGAATTTCACTCTTGCTCTCGTTTTATCAAGCAAAAAAGATTTTTTTTTTTTATAACTTTAAAGAAAGTATTAAAATATAACTAGTAGTGATTTTTTTCACATTTACCATTTTTTATACATTTTATTATAAAATTATTCGTACTCATCGTTTAAAAAGTTCTATTCTGTCATCTCGCCATTCATCGTCGATAATTATCACAGCAGTAAGTAGAATCAGACAACTCAAAGAAAAGACGGCTCGTTCAAGAACTCGAACAATTTCTTATTGAAAGCTCGGCGAATCGAATGCGAATCTGTTCTGAATATTTCTTGTTAGGATAACATTTGCAAAATGGTACACTTGAGAACACGATTTTGAGAGACTCTTATATAGAAAACTGTAGAAACTTTTGAAACGAAGGTAAAACTTTTTTACTGTTTAAAGGGGAGGTAATATGATTTTGTTTAACACGATAAATTTCTTTGATGTTAAATAAATTTGATGGTACGAGAGATCAAAAAAAGTAGAATTTTAATTTTATTAAATTACTATTTCTCAGTTCCAATAATTTTGCCGATTATTCAATTCTTTTAAACTAATCCCTCATCGTCAAAATAAGAAAATATTATTAATAAATACATTGACTTTCGCTGAATTTACAATTTAGAACAAAATATAGATGATTGAAAAATGATTTTTTCCCGCAATTTAAAAAAGATAACGACAAAAAACAACAGGCGTTTCATGCGAAAAAACACGAGGAAAATATAAACCGATTTATTTAATGCGATGCTTCATTAATACTACTTCATTAGCACGAAGTAACATGATATTATATTATAATTGAATCAATACAGCTTCGTTTAATACGATATAAAATAATCATGTTACAAATGTTTTACTCACAAGCAATTAAGATAAATGATGTAACTGCATCACTGGCTAAAATACATCGTAATACGTATAACGTATTGGCGTACGAGTACAAATATGTACATGAAAAACATCAAGAAGTAATGTGCTCATTAGAGAGCACACAGTCGATGTCGTAACGATCAGAAAATAAAACCATGAATTAACGGGATTCCATGCTGTCACGTAATTATATATACATTTATACATTCCACAAGAAAAATGTCGTTAGGCACCGACCTAATTTACGGAATTTATGGAATGGCTGATATATTTTTTGAAATATCACGCGAAATGTTCGTGTATTTTATTAGGATTTTATCAGAAATTTCAAATGATAAATTTTCCAATTTTGACACAACTCAAATGAAGGTAATTACTTGGCAAATAAAATAGAATTTCTGTCCGGAAAAGGGATGAAAAATGATTAAAAATAATTTGAAACAAACTATGGGCAATATACATATACATATATATACATATATATATATAGAATATAATAAAAATATATATTATGTCACAATTGTAAATATATACCCAAACATAAAAATATATGTAAAATAAATGGATATTGTGCGAAATAAGTACAAGATTGCTCTTTAATTGCGGTATAGATTTTTTGAAAATTTTAAGTCAAGTCTAATCTAAGATTGTTTATATCTCTGCCAAGAAAATTGGAGGAATTCGCTCATTCGTGTTCATTTTATTGTGCACAATGATTTCATAACTACCCATTCTCAGTCTTGTGACTCGAATCGCGGAATTTTTCTTAACACGCGAATTGATCTCGTTAGGTGTATACATATATATACATATATATATATATTTAGACCATGAATTTTAGATATATTTATATTTTAGATATATTATATATATATATATATATATATAAAATTCATGGTTTCCCCCTTTCCTATACGAATGTCATACAATTACTGGTTGGAAAGGCAATATCCAACCTTGCTTCCATTAGAGAAAGAAGCTAATGTGGCGACACTGCTTCGAACCGAGTTATGGAAAAATGGACGTATACGCATGTTTTTACAATGGCGAAAATAAAAGCTTTTACAAATATATCATAATCACTATATATAACGTTTTGAAATCTCATTAACATCATAATAGAGTAGATTGTAAATCTTCATATTTTTGTGATAACAATGAATGGAATGGAACCCAAGTAGAATCTTTTTTCTTTTTTTTTTTGACGTTACTCTTGTAATAAATATTCTATAAGTTATATATTTTAGCGCGTTATAGGCGTTTTTTGAATTTTTTTCACCTTCAAATTGTCTACGAATGCACGAAGATCCAGCAACGAGACTTTTGAAATTCGTTCCAAATTTTACCAATATCGCGTCTTATCACGGTGCAAATGAAATTTCAAAATGACACACCAACAGATAATATAATCACAAAATGTTTCTGCATATATTTACGAAGGTTCCTGAGTCACTGTAATTGTAGTATAAGTGGTCGAATAGAAAACTCGTTTCCTGGACTAAACTATAGGAAAATCAACTGCTGGCAGTTTACGGAAAACTACACGACAAACGCTTATTCCAAGAATCAACACATTTTCAGTTTATTAACACCAACACTATAACTTTGTAAAGACACGAGAGAAATTCTTTGACAATGAAACACCTAGACTTTTAAATTATAGATAAACAAACATAGAATGAAGATTCACGAATTGTTCGCTGCTAGCTATTTTAATCTGTTACTTCAACTTTGTCTCTTCTTTCAATTACTCCGCACACAAAACGAACAAACAAGTAATAAAATTATTTCTCTGCAAAGATCGATCGAAAGGAGATCGCGAACATCAATCGATCAACAAGGTGACTGTACGGAAAATTAAAGATTCTATTCGCTGACCTCGACCAGCTGCGAACACACCGACGAAGCCAACGACCCGTAAAACGTGCCACAAACTGGATACAATGGAAATCGTTGCACGTAAAAACAAAGTCATTAGTAAACGAAAACTCTACGGTACATGAACAAACACGCACTGATGAAAGCAGTGAGATAAATATTGAAAAATCGAAGGAGGTGGAAACCTTCGAACGAATTTTCTCTGCTCGAATCAGGAATCCATTGGATCGGTGGATCTGACGATTGTACGATGAAAAAAAAAAAAATCATCAAGTCTGAACCGAACGTAAGTTATAAATGATGAAGACACTGATGAAGACAATGACACGTCATCTGTGTTGGGACAAATTGTTGCGCGTAGAAGTTGGAAAAACGTTCACTACACAGGCTGTCTGAACAAGGATCATGAAGCTACTGACTAGCGAAGAGATTGTGCAGTACAGTTAGGCTGTACGAACGAACGACCACGTTGCAAATACATCAACGATGACCAAGACAGTAAATTGACTGGGAAACGTGTCAGTGGGTACAGTTGATGGAACGGATATGGCGAGGCAATAAATTAAATCGTTAACCGGTGACGTTCATTATCATTGTTAGTAGTTACAGGTTCATTTAGTGAAATTTAGTAGCTCCGACAGTTCAAAATGATAGACTGGAAAAGATAAAAAGAAAGATTGGGAAAGTGACGATGTACTGTTTGCTAAGTTTCGCGGAATTATTTTTCAAAGCATAATATTTTTTGATCGGTTATTACTAACTTTTCGGTTTGGTTTTTCCTTTAGCTAAGTTTGTTCTACGATAATGACGGACTAGTATTTTCAGTAATTTTCTGACGTTGTCCGGTGTAAATTTTGAAATTGTATGTAAACGATGCGAAACTAAATATTTGTATTGTTGGGATTAATTACAGGTGATTAATTTAGTTATATAATTATAGATAATATAAACTAGCGACGAGGTTACAGGACAACCAATATTTTCGAAAAGAAAGTTTTATTAACGATGTTAACAAAAGATATAAAAGATGCACACCCGTATATAACGGGCAGAACCATATAAAATACTTAAACGATATGTAACAAACTTTCATCTAAATTTCACGTCTTTAATTGCGTTCCCAGAAATTAAAAAGTCGCATAAATAAATCTGCAATCTAGCAATCGCTATCTAGCAATTTTTAACAGATGAAACAAATTAATTTTAATTAAATTTATCTCATATTAGAAAATTCCTCGTTTGATAACAATTAATTTTAATGTGTCCTCCATTCCTTGATGGAGTCTCGTTATTCATCCACTGAACAATGTTGAATAACGAGTTCCCATTTAAATCGATACACGCTTGCATATGTAAGCAGTTGGCCGAGCGATCGTTGACCTAACGTTGACGTTCACGTTCACGTTCACGTTTACGTTCACGTGAGAACGCAAATCGACGGCCCCCCTGAAATGTTCCGTTCTTGAAATTGCACTTTGTTCTTAAAATGGAATCGCGTTGGTGTCGACAGCCGCCGCCGGTAACGCGTCGCCATCGACTTCCCGGTTTTTCGTTTTACGCGATCAAATATAGACGCGACATGGTAGTTGTTGGAATGATAACTACGTGGTGGTTATTGCGTCGATTCCTCGGCGCAGGAAATTGCCGTAATTTGAAAGTACCCTCGACGGTGTTCAAATGATTTGCATGGGGCCCCGTTACGCTTTAACGAAACGACATTGTACTCTTCGGAGTTGCCGCAATCTGTCGACAATCCAATTAGGGGCTCTTGTTTGTGCACGACGTTAACTCGTTTCCTTTCCTTCGATCCGTATTTCTGTTAGAATCATCTCGCATTATTTCTTTTCTTCTGGGTTCGTCTTGGAATTATCTTACATTATTTCTATTCTTTTAGATCATTTTTTCACGGTTAGCTCTGCCTGCGAATCTTCCTCCGAACATATCATTCCGTTCCGTTAGCAATAAAATTTGTCTCTTGCTCCTACTTGCAACGATATTTCTAACAATGTCAATTCTATCGTACCGCGAGTCTAATTTCTGATTGTTAGAATCGTACACCTGTTCCCCATCACTGAACTGAATTTTATCGAATCCATCTACTTGATAGAAGTTTCTTCTCGTCAACCTTAATTTTCAATTCCTTCTCTGTAGAAGTTTCTCAGTCGAGAATGGTTAACGGGTTAAACGACAGTTTCGCATAAAACGATCTCGTCCGTCGGTATTGTACGGTTTCAATTTACGAGAGAGACACGGCGAGGATTCTATCAGCGACATAAACTGCTGGAGTCGGAAACGACACTCGGAACCGAATAACGTTTCAAAAGGAACAGCAAATACCAAGGGTTGCGAAATATGTACCTTTTTTGAGAATCCAAGCGAGCTCATTCTCCAGGGGTGGATTCTCCACCTCGAATTCCTTGATGAGATCCTTCGAATAAACAGGATCATCGTCCTCGCTCCACCAGGCACCCGTGACCTTCCTCAACGTGGCACGGACTCCCTTAGCATTCGAGTAATAATGCAGCGCCAGCATTATTTCCCATCGTCACTTCCCGTGACCGGACTTTTGCCCACGATATCGATCCTGTCCGCGATGACATCGCCTTGAAAATTTGCACTATCGATTCACTGGCACTAGTCAGACCGCAATTTCGTCCGGGATTTCATTTTCATCTCGGCCAAACGCCTGTATCTTGGCGATTTTTTCATCGACCAAGTTCTTCTTTTTTTTTTCTTGTTTAGACGATTCTTTGATTAATTATGTTTATTTGTATCTGTTTTAATGCATATTTTAGTCTCCTCTTTTTTTTTTTTTTTTTTATTGGTGAAAGTTTAGTCGTTTCATCTGGAAGATACTGAGTTTAACAATGAATCAACGATTCTCCATGAATGGGATTTGATCGAAACAGGGTTTTATGAAGAAATTTATTATTTTTTTCGTTGACTGTTGGCGAATTTCAGCGAGACTGGTTTTCCATGGCTAGTCGGTAAAATTCACTTTGCTTTCGGACCGAGTAAGCGCGCAACTTGAATTAATAACGTAGTTGGTTTCTCCATATGGTTGATTAGGAAGTTGGATCAACTTGTGAGTTGTCAAGTGAATTCTTCGTCTAAAATATCAACGATGCTAAATTTTCATTACATTTGTCAGTTTGCAAACAAGAAGAAAATGACGAGGGGAAGAGAGATACATAAAAAAAAAAGAAGATGTTTCAGAAGATCAAAATTAAATTCCATCGAGTTTTTCGATTACGATCAATTGGCAGATTTTTCTTTAACCTTCTTCCTTCATTTTTGCAGAAGAAAAAATTGTATCTAATTTTTTTTTTTTTTTTTTATGAATGAAATCCTAGCACAATGATTGAAATTTAACTCAACGGGGGAACGTCCAATGTACGTATTAAATATCTGATGCAATTTCATCTACGAAGTAGGAAAAAAAAAGTTGTCAAGGATAGAAGAACAAAAATGGATGTCCACGGTTAATCGATAGATGCAAGAAATCGAGCTTGCAAAGGTGTATGTACGTATGTATATATGTGTGTATATGTGTGTGTGTGTGTGTGTGTGTGTGTATACATATATAGAGAGAGAGAATCAAAGAAATTTCTCCATACTTGTCCGAAGCCTCACTAACAATTACGCTTAAAAGAAGAAAAATTTTATTTTAAAATTATCGTCACTTCTATATAAATAAAGTTTCTATGATAATCCTAAAATTCTAAAAATAGTCAAAATAGAATTTTTCTTAGATCCAAATTTGTCGACCATACTTCCAGAAGAATGACTCTACAAGGTAATTAATTCTCTCTGCGATCTTTAGCTGCACCGTTCACGTGCGACATTATTCTCAGAGAGTTGATTAAAGTAATAATTGAAAGAACAAAAATAACAATACAAACATTTAATTGATCAAGCGACGCAGAAAAAAATATGTCTTCAATATGAGGAAAAAGAAAACAAGAAACATAAAGAAAAAATCAATATCGAAAGAATTTTAGCAAACGTATCAAGCGAATCTTCGGTAAAGGGGATTGAAATCGCAATCGAATAAAAAACCAACAGACATAACTGAAAAATTCAGATAGTTTTACTGGTGACCGAAAATTCATCAGGGACGCAAATAAATTGATCCGCGTTCGGATAAAACCGGGGATCGAAATAGAGTTTGCTTGGCCGGTGGTACCTTCAGCTGTTGGTCGTATCGCGTAAAAAGGTAGTTTCGTGGTCCTTCGAAATTACAGTCCAACTGTCAACTTATTTTCCTAGCCGTGAAATGTTTCGAACGTCTGTAAACGTTTTTTAATTTATTTGCACTAAACATACATTTTTCATTGTCTGTTTTATGGGTGACAACTTCTTTGACGAAGTTTTAACACGTGGGTTTTAACTGCCACTCAAACTGTCACAATTTCGTTAGCGCGACGTTGGCGTTCTTAATTGGCAAAAAAGTACAAATTTCCAATGGTTGCCAATTTTAGTGCCAAGTATCGTGGGTACTAATAGTAACTTCTCAATTATGTTAAACAAAAGTTTAATATAATTTTATTTTGTATCTCTGCAAATCAAACTGAAATTAAATCAAACCTAATTAAAAATTAAAAGACTAACCAATTACCCAAAATTTACGTTTTGTATGACTTCCAATGTGTCCGGTATAAAGATCAACCACGATCGATCGATCGATCGATCAATTAAAAGTCAATGAACGAAGAAACTTGCAGAGATTCGCATTTCGTTCGGTAAAAGAGCGAACGTGAAATGTTTCGGAATAACTCGAGAGGTATGAAGCAACTTGTCTGCGAATTTTCGAGGATACGTTCATTTAAGAAGGACGATTATTTATAGTCTTTATAGGATCAGCTGTACCATCTGTACGATTGGTACACGCGTCGCGTTCAAAGAAAGTGAACCACAGCCAGCGTTAAAATTTCCCTAGCGTCGTCGTAACAGCGAAACGAATTCTCACCGAGGATTGTAAATCACTATCGAATCGGCGTGAAAATTCACAGAGAACGTCGAATCTGTCGGGAAGAATTCCCCGCGGAGAATCTGTCGAAAAACACGGGAATATAATATCGAAACGTTGCAAACGCACGATTTATAAATAGGAACGTTTCCATTGCCAATCGGTCAGATATGTGACGGGTAACTGACAGTTGGACTTGAGCCAAACGTGAGGTGGTCACTCTAATCACAATATCTCAGCACCGATAGCACTATCTCTAAATACGGTAATAATATTATCACAGCTCGCGTCGTCCGTGTAAATAAACACTCAGCGTGTGTTGCGTTCAGCCAAATTTAAATATTCCTTCAATGCAATTTTATCAATCGTAATAACGGTTGCGATCTCCCCTCCGCCGTGCTACAGTTGTTCGAAATAATTTCATATCGTGACGAAATCCAACGAACATTGCATATTTACGTTTAAATTTAGAAGATATCGAAATACGAATTTCCTCTGTTTCGCCAGAAACGAAAGCTCGTAGACAGATCGCGTTTGCATCGCGATCGAAATTTAACAAAGTTGTCCGAAACGATTCTATGTTACGAGAGATATCGTACTTAGAAAATACCGAAATAACGTGTTAAACCCATTTCTTCGAGAAGAAACGACAATCTGAGGCTAGTAACAAAGTTATCTAGAACAATCCTTACAGCGTGGTAAAACTTTAGTAAATTCAACGTTTACTATTTAAAGAAACTTCGTCTTACTTTTCTCGAAAGAAACGATCGTTCGGAACGGTTCTGCGCCACGCTCGGAACAAAGAAAACGAAAACGGTATTTCCGCCTCCATTTGAAACATAGTACGAAAATAGCTTCTTTATACTTCTTTTTCCAAAAAAAAAAAAGGGGGGGAAACGAAATAATTCGATCGCGAGATCAAGTATCAACGAGTATTGACAGAGAGAGAAAAAAAAAAAAAGAGTCCAAGAGACCGAAAGTTCACGATTCCTCGACTCTATGGGAGTCGTCTCAACGAATCGACGTTCCACCTGGCAATTTTTTATCCGCGGCAGGGTTACTCTCGACACGGATAATCATCGCCCTTTGACCGACGCGTCGCGAGGTTCCTCGGTTCCGTCGCTGGCGAACCGAACAACCGTCTCCGACTACTTCGTGTCTGCCTTCTGTTGCCGACCACCACCTCGACGACGATGATGCTCGTCATCGTCATGGACGATCGTGCCAAGAATAACTCCGGACACACACGGGTGCCTGGGGTTCTTGCCAAGAAAAAATTCAGTCGGGGATTTCTCCATCCTCCATTTCGGAATTTCTCTTCCGAATCGACCATCGTTCCGTGTAAGATAAGACGAGGCTTGTCTTTACAATTTTGTAACACAAATTTCGTAACACAAATACTGTGTGTGTGTGTGTGCGTTAAGCGGATGGATCGTAGCTTTCGTCGTCAAAGTGAAATAGCATTGGACCGACGTTGGATCGATGCATTTGCTGGCCGAGAGCGGTGAATAAGCAAATAAGCACCTGGTCGATGGCAACGCTCGAGATGCTCGAGTAAATCTGGCGATCTACCAGCAAGGGGCTCGTCTGCCCGGATCCTCCCTTTACGACGTTTTACTCGCGTGCAGCTACCGGGTGTTCTTATCTCAAGGTGAAGACTTGCTTGTTTACCAGCGTACGTACATTCCCTTTTCTCTTTGCTTTTGATTTTATTCGAAGACGTTTCTCACTGAACACCCGCTTTTCTTTTTTCCTTTTTCGTTCAGTTTCGTTCGAAAGTGTTCCTTCAAAATTTGGACGATTGAGAGATTTTAAAACAAACGATTTTTTTTTTTTTTTTTTATCACTGAAAGTGATTTTAGCTGGGGCAACCCAGAAAATCGGGCCTCTTCAGACGCAACGCTAATGCAACGAAAATTAGCGATTGGTTTATATGGGTCACGTGATTCGTGAGGGGGCGTGGAGTAGACCTCGAGTAGGAGTGGTGTTGTCTGATACTGAGCAATCGCGCCTGTAATTTGTTTCGTATCGATTCAAATGTTTGCATATCGATAAAATTTTATGGCAAAAAAGTCGTCTTCATTTCCTAGTCAGAACAGTTGTTTCTGGGTCTTTCAGTGGGACGAATCGTATTGGGGTACAAGTCGTGCAGTTTTTTTAAGTACCTGCCAGAAATTTTTTCTGACAATTATTTTTGAAAACAGTGTAATTTAATTGAATCGTTCGGAAAGTAACGCCTTCAAAATTGACGCGACGTGAAACGATGAAACGCTGAAGAAAAATATTCCTGGTTGAACGTTAAACAGGGACTAATAGGCTCGATAATAAACTAATAAGCTGGAGATTAATCTTCTCAATCGCTCGATTTTACAAATTCTTTTCAATTTTTTTTTTTTTTTTTCTTTCAAATATACAATAAACTATTAATGATTAATAAATATTTTTAATAATGACAATGAAATAATATTCTTATCTCTCAGAGAAATTTGGACGGGAATTTATTACTTGCTTCAAACTATTGAACGAAAGAGTGTATCTGCGATTGATTTTGTAGACGCAGGCTACGGGTTGCGTTGAATTTTATTCCCATGCCGCGGCAGAATGTTTATTTTCATTTTCGTCAAGCTGTTTGAACAAAACTTTTCTTGCTTCGGGTTAAGGCAGATAAATTATACGTCAACATTCGTGCGTTATGCGTTGATTATTATTGTTGGATTTGGTTTAGGATAATGTAAGACGCGAGTATTCTCTTAATTCGTGAAAAACAACACAGGGACTCTGTGAAGAAATATTTAGAAAATACACAATCAACGAATACGTTCGAAATGAAGCGAGAGAAATGATTACAGGAACTTGTGCAACAGGGCAGGGAAATTTTCAGAAATATTTCAAACGTCGAATGGCCACGGACTGTAGAAATAGTTGAATTATTCTTACCATTTTAATTAATTCTGAAGATATTGCCCGTGATATCGAGGCAAATAGTAATGTTAGAATACTGACTAATAAAATAAAAATTATACATTGAAATACTTATTATTTCCAAGAGTTACACGTTGCTTCATATCACGTCATATTAAAATCCTTCTGTTCAATTATAAAATTAGAAAATCAAAGAAAATGTAATATCGTGCTCTCTTCTTTTTCCCGCAATGATTCTTATATGAGTAATTAACTAACTAAAAAATTTGTTTCGATTGTCTCGCCTTTCCATTTAACGATAATTTACTAGCTATTAAATTAAAGAAAAAAGGAAAATCAAAGAATACAAATTATGAGAGGAAAAAACCGATTTGACTGATGAAGGTAGTTAGGCCAACTTCCTGAATTTTCGTTAATAGCATTACAGTTCATTAACGATCCGCGTTATATCTGACCTAGTGGTCCGCGGTTCTCTGTTCCACCGGTGTTTCAGTAATTTTCAACACTAACGAACCCCCTCAAGCTAAAGTTAAACCGCGCACCAAGCCAGGAGGAGTTGGTATCCCGTGGCTACTGCATGAAAGATCGTCCCGATCGTTTATTAACACAGTCCACTTGCTTCCCTACCGTGTCTGATAAGTAAGAAGATTATGGTACTTAATCTCTCGGGCTCCTCTTTACCAGCCTTAACTCGACGATCAATGGGAAACGAAACGTTTCGATGTTAACGAACGATCTTGTACAGTTAAATATATGATATAATATAAACCGAAGCGGTTCTTACTTTAACTGGGAATGTTTATTTTATGCAATATATATAAAATTAAAATTTTTACAAGATAAAATAAAATTTTACGTATAAAATATTTTATAAAATATATATAAAATCTTTACATTGATATGTAAAGTGTGATAATTTGGAAGGATTGTATGAACAAATATTTAAGTTCGTGCAATGTTACAGTGAAATTTGTCAAACGATTATAATAAAAATACACATTATAAAAATAGCAGCGATTTTTTGCGGTTTAATACACATAATGGAACACCCCCTTAAGAATCACGTGACCCAAATCAACCAATCGCTAATTTTCGTTGCATTAGCGTTGCACCTGAAGAGGCCCGATTCTCTGGGCTACTCCCGCTAAAATCACTTTCAGTGATAATAATAAAAGGCTCGTCGACTTATTTCTATCATTAAAAAAAAAAAAAAAAAAAAGAAAGAAAGAAAGAAAGAAATTGTTTGAAAAGTTACAATTTACGAAAAACGCGGTGGTATCGACAGAAGGATAATAAAAAGTCTGAAGGATAAAAGAGGACAATTAAAAAAAATAGAAACTAATAGATCCTCGTTCGAATGTTCTGAGAGCAAGTTAAATTTGTAATCCGAGTTGTACACAAAACTTTGTGAAATTTCATTATCAAAAGGATGAAAACGGGCGAAACAAACAGAGAAAACACGAGAACAAATGTATGCTCGTAACATCTGTTAGGATTATCATTAACGAAAACTGTACGCACAAAGAAACGAAGCAATTGAGGCTGCTTATATAGACCGGCAAGGATGAAAGGGTTATTAAGAAAATTGGAGTGGCACGTGAAAAGCTAGATGACATTAAGCTTTTCCGAAATTAATTGGGGTCGCGAGTATCGATTCGCCACACCGATTCAACCGCTCACTTTTGTGTGCTATCAAACGACGCGACGTGGCGAAACGATTTTTAATTACTTGTTCTAAAGCGACTATTTGCGCATGATTGAGAGCGCAACTGAAGAAAGTGACGAAACAAATTCGAAGGAAAAGGGGGAAACGAAACGGGTGGAAATAAAAATATCGTTTAAACAATGAAATTAAAAATAAATGGCCAAGTGAGATTTTCCTTATTAGAAAAAATAAACATACATAAAACTAATAAAATTTCGAACATTATACCTTACGACACGGTGGATTTTATCAGAAGACTATAAATATAGAACGTTCCAAAAACTGAAGTGAAATACTAATCAGTCAACTACAGTTCAACCGGAATTCCGTAATCGATATATGCCGCGAGAATTATCGATTGCCTTGGTTCAACAACAAATATAGTCACGTGCATAGTGACGGTTAATCGATAATAACCATTATCGTGATTATATCTGCACGATACTATGTACGATCGGATTCGCCTTCAATGAAACGCTGAAAGGAATTTCAACGAAATCATTTGTACTTTTGTTTAATAGTTTGATCATTTCTCCTCAAGGATAGCTATCGACCATATTTCAATAATGATGATTAAATTAAAAAGAGGCTATGCTCGTTGAATGATACGTAATTAATGTTGCATTTACTTCTGGGGATTGCAACAGGTGAAATCCTCTTGCATCATGCATTCAATGTCCTGTATATCGATCTCGCGCCATTTTGTCAATCATACTCACATCTATTACGTGCGTAGATTAATTTGATGACTTCACTTTCACGTAACGGTAAATATTTAGAAGAAGACGAAATGCATTTCCATCAACCTTAAATTATATTAATTAAATTATTGTAAAATTTAGTAAAATTATATTAACTATACAGGATGTTATACCAATGTCAACCGGAAAGGAGATAGATTTCTACACGAAAAAATAAGTCAAAGAAAGAGAATAAAATTCTTCTATTTGAAGCTTCGTTTTCGAGGAAATCGAGTTTGAAATAGTTCTCTATATTTAAATTTAGCTAATTATAGGTTGGATTCAGGAACGAATAATGAGAAAAAGCTTATGCCATTTGCGAAAATAAGTCGAAAGTGTTTCAATTGTTTTACAGGAGGAAATTTAAATTTTCTATTCAAAGTTTCTCAAAAACGAAGTCTCAAGAAATTTTACTCCTTCTTTCCGACTTACACGCCACGGCGGGAAAAAATTTTAATTTAAAACAGAGTTGATCCCAGGCATTCCGTACACGTCGATTTAGAAATTAACAGCCTCAATCAAAATTACGTTGAAACGCTCGTAAATATCGAAAGATCGAAGATCAAAAGTAGCAGCGTACTGAAAGGTAAGATTATTTTATCGGCGATGCGGAACCGTAATATCGCGAATTATCAATGAAGCCGAACTACTACTTTCGACTACGGCTACGTTTCGAACGTAACGAAATCGGCTATACGTGTAGGAAAATTTGAACAGAGGCAGTCGATTTTCCAATGACTTCAACCCAGACCTCGACCTATATATCGTTGAATTATAAATAAGTATTCCCTTAGAGAATCCATCGTTGTAGAAAATCGCATTCCCAACGTTTCACACGTGTCTGAACCAACTTTCACGTACAACAACATCCTCCGCCAAGCAATAAAACATTTCTTCGTTACAGCCTCCTAACAAGGCTCACAACGCGGCCTCGCATAACTTTTTATTCCTAGTGCTTTTCACATTTCACTCGAGATTTGCCGATTGAGTACACGTGCACTACTGTTCAGAAAGTTTAATCGCTTTCAGCAGGGAAATCATTGTAAAGGACGTTTCAAAGGTGAGACACGATCAACTACGAATACTGGTAGAGGATGATGAAAGAAATGCATTTTCAATGGAGAATACCCAATATTTTTAGTCGCGCGTGCATGCGTATAGATTCACATTACAACATGGATAAAAGATGTGTATCATACTACTTTTCGGAATAGTCAATTTTTTAATGGAAATTTTACAAATTTACCACGGTGTATTTTTGTTTTAATCATTTAAATTTTGTTAAACACGTGAAATTATTTGCTTCTCAAACCACATAAATATACTTTCGTTCAAAAATATAGAGTTAGTGTTCGAATTTCAGAGGAGACGATAATTTCCTTAAATAAGTATAAATATGTTATAAAATTATAACTACAATATTGGTATTCCTCAAAAAAAAAAAAAAAAAAAAAAAATGTACATTTTCTTATGTACCATTTATGAAACACCCTGTACAATGTGCAATGTACAAATCGTGTATTACATCGTACACCTTCGTCCACCATTTTTTCCAAGACAATGGAAAAATCTCCTGGTTTTACCACATCTTACGCAACAATGTTTCGAGTACGCAACGACGACGATAACGTAAAATGGTACAAAAATTCCATTAACTTGCCTTGTCGAGCTTCAGTATTATTGAACGCACCCCGCCCCATGACCTAGACCCAAATACAAATGTGCGAATGCGTCATAGAACGCGATCTTGCCGACCTTGCACCGACCAGAGCTTATCCTTTTCCCTTGGATGGCTCGCCTTTCATCCCCCTTAGCCGACGACGATTCTTCTCGCTACCGCTCTATAATCTGATAAACTGCCACCTCTTTTATTTTCCTTCCTTCCTTCGTTCTATCGTTCTATCGTTCTATCGTTCTATCGTTCTATCGTTCTACCGGACGTGCAATGGAAAAGTGAACTTGAAACGCCGGAAATACGTGCTCGGTGTGCTCCGAGGGTGATAAAAACGGAATCTAGAGCAGCGTGATTTTATACAGTGGAATCTCCACCGTGTATTTTTGGGTTTCACCTGTTGGTTGCTGTGTCTGTGTTTTCATTCGACGGTGGTTTCGACAGGGGGTTTGTTGCTTTCACGCTCGACGGAGAGGATCTTTTCATTCAGGAGCGTAGATTAAATCGAATCACTAATTCCGATGAAATTGTTTTCGTACTGTTTTCGATCGTAAATACTGATTCTTTGTAAATTAATGTGTTATGTTGCTTTAGATTATTCGATATAGCGTATCGTTATGTTGTTACACTTTTACCTCGTTCGTGAGGATAATTTTGTTTAATTATTTGTTTGAAGTATAATTTTCTGTTAGACCCTCACAGATAATTCCGTTATATTTTTACAAGAATTATCAACGAAGGTTTTCTTCTTTTAGTTCAATTAGTTCTAATATATACCGTTTTGTATTATTTAATGTAATGTCGTGTATTGTAAGTGTATTACGTATAACGTAATATTTTGAAATATCATTTTAATTTTATCAAGATTTCACAAATAATCTCACGAAACTAGCACAGGAATATCGATTCTTTAATTTCAATACAGATACCAAAAATTGCCCTAAATTAAAATTCCACCTTGCCCGTGTTACGCGTAATTTCTTCTATCATTTAATTTTCTACGAATCTGCTTTCCCATTTTTTCCTGATACGCATTAAATAATTCTCAAAAATCACAATCCCCGTTTCATTCTCTCCAATCGCACGTATTCGTACATCTCTTTCCACCCACCCTTCTCTGCGCTGCCTTTCTTTATTTAAAAATTCGTGTTTTCACTCGCGTGTCCCCCTTTCTCTTCGCTTGTCCGCGCAACCATCAGTTTCCCGTATTCAAGAGTCAACCCTCTCTGTCACCCTTTCTATCCAACGCCTGGTATTCCCGAGTCCTCCGTCTCCGTCCAACGCACACGCAAGCGAGCTGGACTCCCGGGAATTCATCGATCGGCACCAACCATCCACGAGAGACACAGAAATGGAGGGGCGAGAGGGTGGGAGACACTGGAATACCTAGTACCACAATTTCAAGGGACAACCGACATAGATCGTCGAGCACGTGGGATAAGCTACCTAGTTTGATTTAAAGTCGCGTTTCAATTGACTCGCGTAACACAGTTCTGCGTATCTTCGTCACCTCTGACGTCACGTCGTTCCCTAAAGTCTTCTTTTCGCATCTTTTTCGAGTAACTGACCTATTATCTGCAATTATACGCTGTTTCAACAGAGGTGGATAAAAAAGTTTTGATCGATTTGAAATAGAAAGTGTTACAGAAAGCGTAATGATAAAGAGCAATCGACTCATTGCTTGATTTAATTTTTCACAGAATTTATTTTCACAAGAATTTATTTACAGGTGTCAAGTTTCTTAACGTGCCTTAATCGTTTCTGCCAGGGATTAATTATAACATACTTTTGTGCGCGGGCCAGTCACTGTTCCGTGACTCTCGTTGGATAATGAACGAAAGAAAAAAACTTTCGCGTTTAAACAAAGAAGAGAAGAGTCGATCTGTTAAATGAAAGTTGAGAGTAGTTTAAATGAAACAACATTCGCCGAGAAGGAAACGAGACGCCGAAGAATAAAAGCGAGACAGTCTTTGAAAACTGGCGTCTCACTCATTGGAGTCTCAGTGAGATTAGTTATTTTTTTAAACCAACGTCAGTTTCGATTTCTGTATACACATTTATCTTTTCAAAATATACACGCTGCATTATCGACTGTGCTCTAACCTGTTAACCTAGTTACTTATTATAACCAAAAATTTCTACAACTACAACTGTGTAATTTGTAATTTGTATTCTTTACGAAGAAAATCGAACTACGATGTATATAATTTGATTCAAACAAAACACGCTGAAAAAATGGAAGATCTTTGCAAGTGCAAAAGGAACGCACGCCAGCAAATTTTTAGAGCATTCCGCAGCTTCTGAGTTATTAGGGGTACGTTTGCATTACATTTTCTGCTCGGAAACCCAGCCTGAACCAACTGGTATATTTCTGCTCACCATGATGAAACAGCCAGTACATATAGGGTTACAGTCTCCTGTTGAATTTCATTTTCCATGTTTACTCGTTCCGAGCCACTGGCCGAGCTATATTCCCGCCGTTACACAATACAGGCAATTTTTATTCTCGTCAAGCTGGCGAGTTCTCAACGCGTTTCTCGCTCACTTCTTCTCCCTATCTCGCAATGTCGCGTGCTCTGAACTTTTCCTTAAGAATTCCAACGAGCGTTTCGTTTTTGATAGATTAACGTGAATTGAAACGAAAAGTATTATAATTCGGAGGAATTTTGAACGTAAATGTGGCGTTGCCACATTGATCGCTACTCCTACGTTTTCTTTTATTTAACACTTAATAATAATTTCATATTTCATTCTTAAATTGATTTGCTTCGACTTCGATTTCGACGATGATGGAAAACTTTATGGAATATATCTTTGTTAATACGTATCCATTCCGTGAATTCTAATTCCGTCTCTACAGTCTATATTCTACTTCTACGAATCAATATCAACATGACAGTATCTACCTCTGTTAGGATATCTTGTAATTAGAAAATTTTTCTACTCCGTACTTCTACTTAATAGAACTCAACTCGATCTGAATCTGCTTTGTAATTAAATTTTATAAAAATTAAACATTATGAAAATTTATTCTACTTTGGATACGTTTTTAAGTAACTTTATTTTACTGCGAAATACTCCACCGCAGAACAGTCAAATTGCAGAATATATTTGAAAAAAAAAAAAAAAATGTAGAATCGTAAGTAATTTCATTTTGTTGCGAAATATATTTTATCCGGTCAATTATCAATAACCGTGTCGATAAATGTAATTAATCACAGACGATGTTGCATATTTTTTTTATATTATTAAAAGCTAAAATCATCGTCGATATTCCTTGCATTACTAAAAATTAAGGTAAAAATGAAATACATCGCTGAAAATTACTAAAAATAATCCCGGCCGGTATCGCCGAAGATTTAAAATACCGCTGTATTTCATTTATCATTAAACGTACGTGTAACAAACAAATTCCATTGGAATCCTACGGTTTAATAATTCATTTAATTTGCCCCCCGCGCCTCTTATTTACGCACTGCTGCTTATTTATAAATATGTTACCTGCTCCATCGATTTACCTAGCTTTCCCCTCTCCCTCTGCAACAGAGCTTCACGAAAGCGTTCTATCACCTAAGTGTACTCGATTGCGGGAGCAGTAAAACGACGTGGAATGCGATAGAACTAATGCGCACGGAGAAAATAAGATTCGGAAAAAAGGGGGAAGAGTGGAAAATGCTTTCAAATTCTCAGAATATTGTCACGCGGGATTTGCAACCATCTAAGCAGAGAGTTTGATTGAATTTTTTAACGAAACGAACGAAAAGTCTAATAAAACCCCCCACACACTTGAGATGAAAACTAAAACACAATTTTCAATTGAAATATCAAACTCATTGTCATTGATTTCCAATCACGTTATTATGATAATTTTACTGTACAATTAAACATTGTGACATCGTGTTGCGCAAAGATACAACGTAATAAATTATTTAATCGTATCTGTAAATAATTAGTAATTGCTTGACTTTTGTATTGGTCTTTCGGGGCTTAAATGAAATAATTTAAAACACGATACGATTTCGCTAAAGAATCGATCAAGAATCCAATGATCGCCCTTTGCATATTTTCATTTTACACACACACATGCGTAAGGACGAATTCACAACGAATTGTAAATGACATAGAACGATCAATTTTTAAATCGTTTACTCGTGTTGTTATTTTTAATACCTCGACAGTATTTTATTTCGTTTCAAATATTTACGTTGTTGTATTATTTATAAATGCGAAACATCGATAAGCGGCTGAAGCGCAAGCCCCAGAAGACCAATCGAGGCACAAAGTAAAAATCTGAATAATTAACGGAACAAAACTCACCGAGATCAGAGAGCGAAACTTTCTCCACGAAAGGATCTACAACAGGCAGCTGAAAATTGAGAATACAAACATGAACATTATTGATCCGTTGTACCGTTTTCTTTTTGTTGTTTTGTATGGTCTTTCTTTTGCGAATTAAAATTTTTCAACTGTAGACAAATGATGAAAATCATGCATGCAAATAATTTCAATTATTCCGGAGGGCACGTGCTATAAAATGTGAGTGTATAATTTTAGAGTAAATTTTGTACGAATTTTTTTCATCAAAATATGCCAAATTAAATTTTTTAATTAAATTAATATGCTCTCCCGCATATTTCGCGTGTTCTCTTTGCTTTTTGCGTTACGTTTCTTTCCGACGGAAATACCACTGAAAATTTACAATTAACTTAATTTAAAAGACACGTAGTATCGAAATAAAATACCCACACTTAGAGTCTCATTTCAAAATATTACATCCCACATTTCGTAACGTGCTCTGCGTAACAAAAAAAAAAAAAAAGAAAAAAAAATAGGAGATGCCGAGGGAAACTATTTTATTAATGCTAAACTGCGAATTGTTATGCGTTCATGCGGCAAGTTTGAAACTGTTTGACTATTTGACTTCAACAGTGAGTGAAAAATTGTTTAATTTAACGCTTTCTTATAACAAAAAAAGTATGTTACCTGTTTCATCGATGATAAAAATAAAATCTGGTTTAAGCAAAAATGTTGGAGTTAAATAGCTAAAAAGATGGCTATATAATTTTCCCAACGAAAATAGAAAAGACGTGGCAAAGAAAGATGAAAGCCAAATAATAAAAATTAGAAGAGTCACTAAACTGCGTAATCATCTGTTTAAAAATACTTAGCGGTTGAGACACAAATCTCAACAAAGTTAGGTTCCATTTCCTTAATATAATCTGCATAAAAATTCGCATAAAGTTTCATCTTCGACAAATATCTCTTTCACTTTTATCTGAAGTACAATTTGACTGTACGAGACAACCTCGAAGAAAACACAAAGAGTACAAAAGGTAATAATAAGTACCAACGCCTTCTTCAACAGAGATTTCGGACTGAACGGTTGCCTCTTCTTTACGTTGGTCGTGATTTTCGAGTACCAATTGGACAAAATGCCAGACGAGCTGGTACTGTGAGCTATGCTCGGGCCCTTGGTGACACTTCCGGTCGGCTCGCTGGTTTGTCGACGAAACACCATTTTTACACAAAGATTGTCCACTCGATTTTCGCGCGACTTTATACACAGAATGCGACTATGTTTGAATTATTTCCATTAAAAAAATAAGCTCGTATCCGTACCTTCTATCTTTACGTTCGAAAAATTTCGAATGTTCAGTGTACTTTTAAGAAATCATTCCGATCGCTTAATTTCCCAAGTGCGTTTACTTCGTTCAAAATTACTAGATTATTTATCAGAATCGTTTCACCGATTTTCACGCAACATCATACTTCTACATTTCACGATTGTTCGAACATATTTTGAAAAATCCTCGAGACAGTTTTCGAACAGATCTTCCGTGGTTCGTTCGTAGCAAACTCGTGTCACATCATGATCGTTCTTCGGCCAGTTCTTTCACGTGGTGATAGGAAAGTAGTTGAACATCGAGATCAAGAGGCAACATATGAAACACATTTCCACCTCGCGGTTTCTTCCTCACGGGCTACATGCGTGTATCACTTTGTTTTTTACACTTTCACGGGGTGAAATCGAGTCAATTTTTCCGTCTGGATTTTGGAAAGAAAGAGTCGTTCTGAATTGTTATTGGATTCTCTGGTCAAGATCAACGAATCTTCGTGTGAATGATTTCTTTTTTAACAATTTATAACGTTAAAAATAAATATATCTACGAATAAGACAAATGCATTCACGATATAGAACATCCTACGATGATCGGTAGAAGTGAAATTTCCATCAAACAACGAATAAAAATATTCCGATTATTGTACAATATACGGTTTTTTTTATTTCTCTTTTTCTCACTGAGATTTAACTTTTCAACGGCAGATTACATTTTTCCATTAGCAAACGTATCGCGGCGGCAAGGGAAGTTCCAGAAATAAAAATTGCATCAAACTCTCTGAAGCGTCTCATTTAAACGAGATAAAAATCATATCGTCGGAACGTTCTTTTCGTGTCTGGCAATTATTAAAAAAAAAAAATTGACATAGTTGAAATGTCCGTCCTTTGCCGCATTTTCGAATCGATGATTCCAAGCAATAATTGAGAAATCACGATGATGAAGAACAACCTCCGTAATCCTCGCGAAAGTGATCGAACGATCGACGAGATAACGAATGGAAATATCGTAAGAAGATTTCCGCTGATACGGCTTTTCTCGATGCGCCGCGCGTATTCGGAGAAACGGACGACCGATTCGAGTATCGCAAAAGATGCCACACTGGCATCGAACGTCGACATAGACGTCTGCTGGCACTGAATACGAATTGAATCAAACAGGACAATGACGAGAGAAATGATCCCTTCTGTGACATGATCTGTACCCGATACCAAGCGAACCGAGAAACCAGCATCCTTTTTGAAATTCCAGCTCGGAGGAGAGACCTCGGTTGAAACGTTTCAAGTTATTGGAAGGCGCTTCTGTTAATACGACGAAAAAATTCGATTGGAAGTAAAAAGAAAAAATCGAGAAAATAATAATTGCTATGAAATAATTAAATAAAATGTATTTCTTTTAGACAATGATTTTGGACCGAAGATCCAAAATGCTTTGTACAAAATGCTCTTCGACTCTTGAAAATGTAATATAATTATATACTGCAAATGGAAAAATCGACTTGTATCTAGAACATCTTCGTAACTATTTGCAAGGATTAACACAGAATGGGCCAAAAATCACTTCCGAATGAAATAAATCCGTGATTGAACAGTTGAAAGAAATAATTTTTGAAACATAACCAAAAAAATCACGTTTGAACTTGAAATTAATAAAATTAGTTTTTTCCTCGATATCTCGATGTTCTGTTAAAAAAAAAAACGAAAAGTAGATGGGAAGAAACTTTTGACCCATCCTGCATTATGCTAATTATTTCTGTTGCAACATACACGACGTACCGTACGATACAGAGCGTAATGCTGCAAAAATGATTGTGGAATGTTTTCCAAATATAATAAACTCGTAATATCGTGAAACAGCCTGTGGAGGCTGATATCGTTCGTAAAATTTGCATAGTTTTATGAGACTCGACAATCTGCGTCGTGCTATTTTTGCTTAATTAAAGATTGTCACTCGCCTTATCGCTGATAAGGACACTGTATCGCATATTCAAATGATCTGCAAACCCGCTTATCATACCGGTGCATATTGTACCGTTGTTAAGTCTCATATTTACCGATCTTTGGCTAGAACATCACTAGAACTTTTGCTTACTAGCCGAAGGTAGGCGTTTGCGAGGCACGAGAGAAGAAAATAAAAAAAAGAGAATCTTTGACATCTAAAATCAAGCTCATCTAATATCTTTTCCTAGCTTCAAACTGACATTTGACCGTTTCATTTTTTTATTGTGCGACAATATTTCAATTGCAAGATGCAATCGCAGCCTTTCAAATAAATAGTATCAACTGATTTGCAATAAGCGCCTTAAACGTTGATTCGAATAATATCACGTGAATCACGCGATGACTCAGAAGATCGGGAATATATTAATCTTCGGATAATTGACGATTGATCGACTCGAAATTAAAAGTTAAAAGAAGCAAGATCTTTCATTCGCGTTTCCGGGAAAAATCAAGAAAAATAAATCTGCCTTCGAGTCGAACAATTTTCGAGTATGCAATAGAATTTTTAAAAGATACATTCGTTTAGTTGACTTAAATATTCATTTTACCACCGAGGTAAATAAATCTACACGATCGGTCGTTTTTTTTTTTTTTAAAGCATATTTCGGAACATTTCAAGGCAGCAGAACAAAAAAAAACAAAATTGAAAATTTTTCAAAAAAGAAACGCTAAAAAAATTTGTCATTTCGTTACAATTTAACTAATCGATCTTGCAGCAAACGCGTTTAGTGTACACGTTTTCGTCGAGTATACTCGTCATCGCCTAGAAATAATTAAGCACACCGGTGCACATTCTCAAAGTAAACCAAAAAAAAAAAAAAAACACTTCTCTTCACTTCGAGAAAAAGAATGAGACGTTCGCGACACTGTGCGAGACGTTCTTCTGAACGACCACAGATTCCAGCAGACTGCAAGAAGTTTACAGAGATCGGTTTGCCAAGTGTCTGCCGGTATCGTTGTCGAGAGTTCGTGAAAACCGGCGGAGACTTTCTAATTTTCTCGTTGGTTCTTCGGGTTTTACGCCGTGTTATTGTTGCACGGGCTTACACGCAACGTACAACGTACGAGCCAGTATAATAAGAAATAGAATGGTTTTTTCTTGGCAAAATTCCGAGGATGGTTGCAGACGATTGAAAGTAAAAGATAGAAAGATCATACGATACACGCTCGTGTGTTCATATATATATATATATATATATATATGTAATTATAACATATTTATTATAATATTTATATATATATAATTATAAGTTGAGAAATCTCTTTGAAATTTAATCGATACTACTATGAAACCATGGCAAATATTTATTTCCCGTCGAGACTTCTTCGGCGTCGAAGTTTATTCTAAAGTGCTTTATGTTGGTTGAACGTGTAAATATGAGAGTAATCAATTGCTTGAACTGCATTAACGTTAACGTCAATACGATACAGACGTACTACACTAAACTGTGTATCAGTGTGTATCGGTGTTCGAAAATAAGACAGCTGAAATTAATTATTTTCTCTTTGAAAAATATATATTTATAATAAAATCAATGTTCCTGTATTTATACGCGTCCTGTGATAATAGTCAACTTCCATTGCAGAAATAGCAATCGAATTTCAAGCGAGCAATTTTCCAACGAAATTATAAAAAGATACGCGTACGTGTATCAACGTTTCTAAATACGTAGACTCGAAGTTTTAAATAATACCTCCATCTCGAGAGAATGTACAGTCTCCACTATCATGCACACCCACGCACAATGCTCGTGCCAATATTTATTGACATTAGCACTGTATCAGAGGTGCATTAAACGCGTAATAACGTGTTTTTCCAATAAACCACGCGACGTTCAAAATAGAAGCGAAGAAGACATCGGAGAAAGATTCTTTTTTTATTACAAATGTTAAAAAAAAAGAAACATTTACGCTTTGAACGCACACGAGATAAAATAATACTACAGAGGAGTACGACCCGTACATATATTTACTCCTGCTACGTAGAGCTTGAACGTTTCCGACGAAACAACGTTATTTTAGAGAATTCAATTATTTTACTATTTTCTTTCACTTGTCATTATACTCCTCTGGTAGATTGGGGAAAAAGTATGGTCGAGGTAATATATATATATATATAATTCTTTTACCTAAATTTTGCGACAAGTAGCAAAAGCGAACTTTTAACGAGTATACAAGAGAGTTCCATCTTTTCGGCTTATAATATTTGATCAGAAACGCCACTACTTATCGTACGATAATTAAAAAGAAAAAAAAAGAGAAAAAAAAGTGACAAACAATAATTGTGAGAGAAACCAATGTTCTCTGTGAATCACCGATCGCTAAATCATCTCGTCATCTCTTTCTCTTCCCATGGGTGATGTTCTTTTCTCTCTCTCTCTCTCTTCATTTTTTTTTTTCTTTAATCAACGCACACGTACGTACCATACGAGACGAGACAGAGACTCGTTCGATCCGTGCTAGGAATAGCGATGCCCGTAGATAGCGATACGAAATACACGTAACAAGCACAATAAACGAACGCACGATAGAACAAGCTAGGCGCCAACGATCATGGATCGACGTGGATTATTTCACCAACGAGCCTTCCTCGGTTCGGGGGAAACGCGATAACTAACCAAAATATCGACGAACATAACGGGGTTTCCCACGACATTTCGCATTCACGGTGGCATCCAGAGGAAAGCGTGTGCAGTCGGAATTTTTGTTTGCTCGAAAGAGAAAATAAATATATAATTCAAGGATTTTGTAAAAGTGGTACGCAAGTGCACTTTTCTCTGACGATAGCGCGAGATAAATGATATATAAGAAACGATATATATATATATATATATATACACGCTATTGTACACAACAATTTTATGTTTTTACAAAACGTAACTGAAGAGACATAATTCAAGCAGAAATTCGTATCGCAACGAACGCTCAATTTCTTGTAGAATATTTATAAAAATGCACAAACGAAGCATCATCTATTTAAAATTTATCCAAAGAATAGAGAGAGAGAGAGAGAGAGAGAGAGAGAAGAAAAGAGAATAAAAAAGATTTTGTTTCCAGAAGAATTTGTAAATTTTTTTTAACATTCATGTGAATTAATATTTTTATGAATAGGATCGAAGAAATGCAATACGTATCGATAAGGGACTAAATATAACACTCGCTAAGGATTGATAATTGTTGTAAATAAATTGTCGCATATATTTACAACAACAATAAGTTAATAAAAAAATAAAAAAAAAAAACAGAAAGACGTAGGAGTGTGTGTGTGACTTTATAGAAAATAAGTAAAATGAAACGATATATATATATGCTTGTGGCATTCGTCTCTTTTTACGATGATTGCGTATTCTCTTGGAGAATTCGCGAGTACTAAGCGAGAAAGAACTCGCGGAAGTTGATGAATATAAAACGCTGTCTATTTTTTTTTGCTCTGTTTTATTAGCGCCACAAAGAGCCTCTGAAGACATGCCAAGTCTTCGTAGAATGAACCATGTTGTAACACCAAGAGTACAATAATGTTACACGGCGCTATAACTACCAAACTTCTTGTTCAGTTTCTTTTCAACTCTCCTTCTCTCACGATCCAATTTTAGATTACCTAATGATTCTAGATTAAAAGAATTCTACTGGAATCCGATATATTATTCTCACACAATTCGACGTGTTAAGAAACGTCGAATTATACGAATGAATTATTCACGAGATTTAGAAAAGAAGAAGAAAATAGACAGAAATATAAATAAACGTTTAGAATATTTTTTTTTTTTTTTTTTTTTTTTTTATATATATTTCTCTGGATTTAACGATCAAAGATTTCAACGAATCAACACCTCGCAACGACAGGCGCTTCGAGTCTCCAACTTTCTCGACTCATTACCAAACAATGTTTAAGCAAAGTAAACGCCAGAAGAAAAAAAGACGAAATGTCAGAACTTTCTAAAAGTCAAAGGAGGAGAAACAATGTGGAGGAATTCGTGCGACGGGAAATGTAAGTTTCGTTTCGAGCAGACAGTTGATAATTACATACGCGTTGTACTACATTGTACCTTTATTGACTTTGAACTTGAGGCGGATGCAAAGTAGCTAAATACGATACTAAAAATACGATAAACTTTTCGCTTTTTTGGCGTGTATTCAACCGCGACTGTCAATCAGATATAACCACCCATCGACCGAATAATTATAAGTTATTAAAAATAGCGCGAATCGTCCGTTCAAACTTCTTCAATTTCCCTATTTCAATTTCCAAATTGTCAACATTGAAATTCCTGTTTTTAAAATTCGAATTATTTTTTTTTTTTTAAACGAAACGACGAATTACTCTCGTCGAGAGTGACATCTCTCCCGCTGCAGAGGTAAATTCCAAGCGTTTAATCGAACTAATGTTTAAGGAACACCAAGTCGATCGCGACGAGATTGCGCGAAAATTTCGATGCTGAACTTCCTGCGAAGTTGTCGAACGCAACAACGCGACAGAGAGCGCGGAGTGACAGGGACAAATTCCCGATGCAACAATTAACAAATGAGAACCACCGGCGGCATCGAGCTTATTCGTAGATCGTCTAGTTATCTAGTTTCCTCCCGCCGTTGTCGAATATCGTTGAACGGTCGTACAACTTGAGAGAAGTCTGGATTTAAATGGGACACCTACGCGAAAATTCCGTCAACGCGTTACTTGGAGCCGTGCAAATGACACACGAGCATGTCCACGAACGTGACGTTTTAGATTGTTCGCGTATCAACTTGATTCTGCAATATAAAATCGCACAGAATGATTCAATGTTGGAGCAGATTTTTTTTTTTTTTTTTTTCTTTAAAGTGATTTATCGTACCTGTTTATTAAAAAAATGACATTCCTTTTCAATCTGACAGAGGAGTCATTTCTCAATCAGAAACACCTATAATAATTCTAGACAATTCTAATTTAGCCAATCTTGGTTGATTAAACGTAAAAATACTCGTGCACTGTCGGAACTTCGTGGAAAAGATCGTACAGCAAATTTTACGACGTCGATGTAAAGAGGAGACTTCAATCTTCGAGTAGCTGCGGTAGATTTAGTTGGGGGAAGAATTTTTCACCGTCCGCGCGAAGACGAATTTACAAAATTCTCAAGTCAGCTTCTTACCAGAATGATGTAAAAATATTTCTGAAAGAAACGAACCCGATATCGCGAAGGTAAAATTGAGCTTTGCACTCGATGACACTCGACTTAATTGTTCCACGATCTTTCTCTCGAATTCAGGTTAGGTTTAGGTTAGGTTAAGTCAGGTTAGGTTTAGTTTCGACAATTTCTCATCGAGCGTACGAATACTTTTTGTACTCCCGCTGCGATTTATTTCTTACGAGAATACTTCGACGATGATTAATTTTCCTACCGCTGATCTGAAAATTACGATTTCGCAGATTCAAACCGATACCAAACCACGAGTTTCAACATTTTACAATAGCATTCGATCGGCATGAAAAGGTTAACTTAATCTCGACCACGGAAGGACGATCAAGTCTGAAAATAAACGTACGAAATTGCGTGAGAATGAAAATATACATCGGTAAACGCTGCTCGCGCGAATTCTCACTGCATCGCTGCGTTATTATTCTATCGCGTATAGAGCGCGATGTTTTGGACGATGACTGATATTCTTATAATAGCGGAATTTCTATTTCGCAAGAATCGTCAGAGGGATGCGAAAATTATTCCAACGATGCCTGGCTGTTCTTGCAGACGGGACAGACAATGACGTTTTCTAATTCTAAACACGTTCATTTACGACAAACATTTGCAAAACCGGCGATCGATCGAGCGAAGACAAACGCGCGAAAATCGAATTGACACGATCAGAGAGAGCCACTGTCGCGTGTCATCGTTGCAAAACGAAATGCAAAACGTGACTCAACAGACTGTGACTCAAAATTTACATCGACGATACAACATCCTTTGAATGTTCGTTAAAATTAAGTTTGGACAAAGGTCAATCGTCTTAGGAATGTATCGTTTGACACGTTTCTTCAATATATTGTAACGCGTTATTCTCTTTGAACTCCTAACAAATAAATTAATTACGTTACGTCCTTTTGATCATTGTGGATCATACTCAATTTCAAATTAATAATTGTACGACGTGTTAATGTCGTTATTTGAAGATTTATGTAATCTTCTGATGTGATCATCACGGTTTTAATACACTGCAAAGGAAAATTTGTTTCTATTTGCCAATTTGGCATGAATTGAACGTAAATTCCAACTGTCAAATTAAAACTGAAGAGCCATTCGTTTCTACACTGTAACGTGGACTGAACGTTCAAAGGAAATTAATGAAACATCAACGCACGGAGTTGTTTCAAAAAAATGTACCGAAGAAAATTAAAATTACCTATTAATAACAAATCATCGTGTCTCGTCAGCAATTTTCAGTAGAAATTCATTCAGAACGTGAGAACGAAACTCAAGCAGAGTAAAAGTATATATATTAGTATATACATATATATATATATAAAGTATATATTTTCGTTTAAGAAAACGTTGAATTACGTGCACTCCATCCTTGACCGTTTAACAGAACACTTTCATCCATAGTAATTGATACCAAATATTATTCATCAATTACGGTATTTATACGGACGTGGAAAATACACAGAGCGATAAAAATTATATTTTATTTTAAAGCGCAACAAATTTAGAACGCGTGTAGAGATCTTCAAAATGATCAAATATTTATGGGGGATTCTACGCTCCGACAGAGGAAAATTAAGAAAGAAGAAATTCATATTTTTCAAATCACTGGTATGCTACACCAGTCGGTCCATCCCGTGCGAGATATCAATAAGAAAAACCTTAATTCACCCCGTTCGCCTGGGAACGACAGTACCCGAGATAAGTTTCAATATTTCACAGGAGTGGAACATCCGGCTGTGTCCCGCGAGAGCAATAGTTCCAGCAGAGGAACAACGTTAGAGAGGCCACGCGGATGCAGACGTTCGTTCGACACACGTCTCTAGCAACAAGTGTTCGTCCTGTGGCTGTCCATCGGTAAGCGAGTCCGTGTTGGTATTCTCGTCTGGAAGGAAGCAACATTCCCAACGGTCTTTGATCCTTGCACGAATTCAATACCAACACTGACCTAGTCGTCCGACCGACGACGTCTTATCAGCTCCAAACGGCAATTTGTCCGCTCCTTTTCCCTCGAATCGGGGAAAAAAATCCTTCCTCCACGATACGAATCTATCGCTCTACGTCATTCGACGTGGGGAAACGCACGTTTGCAAAAGAACAGGTGATTTTTCACCTGTAAAGATGTGATATACAATATATATATTAATGTTTAATTACTATAAATACTACAAATACTACTTTAAATGCTATAATATTTAATTAATATATACTATATATACTATAAATTTGTAGCACTATAAATTTGAACAGTTTTCAATTGCCAATTTACTAAAATTTACTAAAGTGGAACTGAATCTCCCTGTCGCAACAACGTTTCCCTGAAACGTTCATTTCATTTAATGATCGTTACCGATCTCCGTCACGGAGGACACAAAGTACAAGACGAAATTAAACCGTGTTCACCCAGCGTTCTTTCGTTATTAAAAGATTTTCCAAATTCACCAAAGACATTAAAGTCAAATTGCACGCCAGTTCCCGGAACGTTTCGACGTCGTGCTAGAATTTTAAAAACGTTGAAAGGTTTCTTGCTCGCCGAGGCAGAAACGGGGACGTGAAAGATCATAGGCGAGACTTTGGGAGAGACGGCGAGAGTAGATCTCGACCGCGCGTTGCGAGATCTCCCAAACGTCGATCGCCGACGTTACGCGCGAAACTGCGAGCCACCGTCTATCGATCTAACGCAAAAGTCTCGACGCAACCCAGGGGGAAAACTCGGGAAAACTGGTTCTCACACTCGGCTAGACTCGGTTTCACCTTGAACCACACTGACCTAAATCACTCGTTTGCTGTTCGTCGTCGCGTTCATTCGGGCACGCGAGTCGATCGTTCGTTCGTTCGTTCGTCTCGTCGTTCGGGTAAGCGTTGAGAATCGAGGATCGATCGAGGATGATTACGAACGCGACGAACTCTGGAACGGCGGAGTTCCTCGCGAGTTCCGGACGAAGCAGCTTGGGTTGTCTCTTTCGGGCAGACTGATTCGCGGCGGGCGAGGAAGAATCGCACGCAAAGTCGGGGGCGAGAATTTTACTGGTCGTCGGTGGCGGACGACACCAGCGCGGTCGCTCGTTGCGAACTGGATCGGCTTTCAAGCCGGCGGAGTCCGCGCGACACACGTTGGTGCGGAATTTACGGCGCATCGGGCTCGTATGCGCGCGCGACGCTCGCACTCGATGCAATTTCACGGACTTTCCGTTTCTCTCCTTGGGAAAGTCACGTGCGTCCCGTGAATCTTCATTTACGTCGATTGCATATTTTCTCTGTCAGTGATCAACGCGCGCGCGCGCCCATCTTTCGTCGCTCGAAAGAGCTTGTAAAAGTACCACGTAACTACGCAATGACAATGAAAAATAATCGATATTTCAACTCTCGAGTAATAAGTTTAATTTGTCTTATTTTATATCCTCTGCGACAGAGATTGGTAACAAAATTAAATGACATTAAAAATAAAGAGACAATCGGCAATAAACTGATTAAATAATTAAAAACTATAACTGTTTCTTTGAGTCAGTTTCTGCATCGCAATTAATTTAAACTATCTATAGTTCAAATTACTACAACTTGGTTAAAAAGAAAAAGATCATATATAACGGTCCACTTGGTCTCATTTTAAGGCACGAAGAAGCCTTTACTTCAAAAGTAGCGACATCGTTTTTCTTGAGGATGAAAGTGAGGATACTTTTATTCTCTAAAATTGTAAAAATTCGAAATTAAATTTAAATATTGAAGAGACATTTTTCATGATTAAATTCATCGTGTCTTGAAGGTTGAAACTTACTCTTTACAACGAGATTTACTCCTTCAAATTTTTTACGATTTTTTTTTTTCACCATTTTATGAAACTTTAAAAAGCTAGAGTTAGACGTTGGGATTTCTTCGACATTAGTGTTCAATAAAATGGTAAAAAAAAGTCATACAATTTGTAAACTGTCGATAGATCTAGTTATGTTTAATATAACTTTTATAATATTATATATTTCTTTTTAGGAAGTTGTGAGAGTTAGGAAGTATTGACAATTTTTCATCGAGTGTAAGTATTCTGAATTTGTTATTCGCTTCTTATTCATTGTAAAAATTTTTTGATCTTTCATCATTCTGATGATTGATTTGACTAGTAATAAGTGTGATTGATAATGAAACAGATCTTGCGAAATATATGGCAATATGAAATATGAGAAATCATGTATTTAAATTTAATTATAAAAAAAAAAAAGGTGGATAAGACAAATATCAAAAATGTAAAATGAAACGCAATTTCAATATCAACTAATCGCTATCGTGCCCGACAAAAATGATAGTTTCCCATGAGTCATAGATACATTACGAAGCCACGAAGCATGCCACTTTGTGATTTCTAATTAAAACAATAAAAATATTCTTTCTTTCTTTTTTGAAAAACACTTCATCAAACGTTAAATTTTTAAATAACATAAAATTAGATAAACATCAATCTGTGAGAATCAAGAAAATCCAATAGAAAACGAAAGACGAAAGAAACATGATACAAAAGCCAAAAAATAAAATAATTTTCGAAAAATTTTCGAAAAATAAAGGGTCACAAGTTACGCAAAACTAATGTCAAAGTTTCGCGGTGAAACAACGATCGTTGGAACGATCGCGTAAAGGCTGATTTCGCAACTATGATTGAATATCGATTATCTAAGCGCCGCTAAAATGCTTTTCCAATGCAGAGTAATTGAACCGTGAACAATTGGTTGCATTTCACGTTTCCAACAAACGACGTTTATATTCAAAGGTCAGCTTTGCATATTGCGAGTCGTTTCTGTCCGCTTGTGCATACACATGTTTCACAAAACACCGGCTTTACTTTACTCGGGGTAAAAAGGAACAAATCGTGTCGCGCAAATTACACAACTTTGGCACACGGTGAGCAACAGATAACGCCTTGGGGGCGCATAAACCTTTTCTTTGTAAATCGCTCGACGGTCGAATCAATCCGAGATCGATAACGTGTGAAATTATCTCACGAATCCGCAAAGCGCATTTTTCAGAGTATATTATCGCTGAAAATGATTTTAGCGGGGCCAACCCAGAAAATCGGGCCTCTTCGCGTGCAACGCGAATGCAACGAAAATTAGCGATTGGTTTATATGGGTCACGTGATTCGCGAGGGGGCGTGGAATAGACCTCGAGTAGGAGTGGCGTTGTCTGGTACTGAGCGATCGCGCCTGTAATTTGTTTTCTATCGATTCAAATGTTTGCATATCGATGAAATTTTATGGCAAAAAAGTAGTCTTCGTTTCCTAGTCGGAACAGTTGCTTCTGGGCCTTTCAGTGAAACGAATCGTACTGGGGTACAAGTCGTGCAGTTTTTTCATTTATTTATTTATTTATTTTTTTTAACTATTTCGGAATCGAATTTTCTTTTGGTCTGTGGGGATCGAAAATACTAAACTTTAAATACTAGGGTTAGACGATGAATGTTAGGATTTCTTGAAGTTTCGTACTCAAAAGTTTAACAGAAGGTGGGCAGACGGGAAATAAATATCGTTCGTTGTGAAAAGAAAATTTTAACAAATTAAGAAAATTATAATATTTTTAACTGTCGACTGCGTGATTTATAAAAATTCGAAAATAACACGAAAGACCGTTCATATTGAGATTACAACATAGACAGGATCTTTAAAAGCGTTCACAGCGGAGAACTGTGTAACTGCTGTTTATCTCTCGCAGTCGTTCAACTACGGTTACTCAGGCGATAACGCTCGAGATAAGCACGGGAGCATGTGCCACAAATGCAATATGAATAAGGGAAAGTGATACAAAATGAAGAACGCGTATTCGAATTTCAATAAACGAAGACAATGTTCACGAGCTTTGTTAACACTCTCCCGGCGCGACATTTGATATGATACAGTCACACGTATTAATTATATAAATAATTGTATAATTTTTGCTGTTTATAATTGTCGCAGCATTATAATTTTATTAACGTACAATAACGATCGAACCCGACCTCGTCACAGTTAATGTCAATTTCTGTTCGGACGATTGCACAAATCTATTTATTTCAATTTCGTCATTTAAATTACAGTGATGTGTATGTAAAATATTTTGATACAGTTGTTCCAAAATCGACAATTTTATTTTCATTTATTTATTTGTATTAATATTTTTAGACAGCCAAAATCAAGTACCTACGCAGTTACACGATACGTAACGCCCACCGCGAAAGTGTTAATAAATCTCCGTTTGGTCAACATTTTCAACTTTCAACTTCATCCGATACAACCAATTTTCCGTGCACTGTATAATTAAACTTTCCTTTGCCCGGAAGGAAACTTTGAATGATTGTTATTAGGTTGTTCTATGGTACAAGTTCTATTCTGTCGAAATAAATCGCCGTGACGCGAATAAAAACACGTAAGTTCCGAGGTAATTGAAATAAGAAATAAGAAACTCCGGAAAACTGGTGAAACGAAGATTGAAAAGAAAAATTTAACGATCCAACAATTTTCAACAAAAATATATAATAACAGTGAGACGAAAACGGAAGACAAAATATTTTTTAGAGGGAGCAAGAGGTGGAGAGTGAAAAATGCACGTTTCGTATCACTTGACGAAGCTATTTCTAAGCTTCTGCATCGTAGATCACCGATCGTGAATCTCCAAAACTGCTCCTACCACGCATTCTTGACAAAATTCCAAGAACACATGTTAACGAATAGTAAAATGTTTGTTTCTGTACTTAAACTCGGGACTGTTTCGATAAATACGTTCTTTGTGCATGTTTCTCGAATGCGAACGTAAACTGAACAAAATTTATCTAAAAAATTTATCGTAAACTGAAAAATTACTGAAATATTTCTGATATCGAATGTTATGAGGAAATTTAAATTAAATAGTTAAATAATAGTTGTTTTTTTTTTCGATCACAACTGGTACGAGTTTATAATGGTCCACTGAAATCTGTTAGTAGCTTGCCAAAATCTGTCAATTCAAATTTGTTTTCCCATTCGAAATAGACTGCGATCGTGAAACACGTGTGAAACTGATGTAAATTCATACAACGCAAGACAACGCTGACACACGGTGCGTGAAGTTATCAGGGAAAATATGTGTCTCTTCGCTTTAAAAATAACGTTTCAATGATCTAGAAACATATATAAATACTTATTTCAAAACAGAATACTTATTTCAACGTGTTTCTTACTGTTTTATTATATTATCAATTACTTGGTCGTTTCATTCATTATTTACTTTATTTTACATTGAAATATATTCCGAAAGAATTTATATTTTCCAACATTCATATAGATACTGTAGGAATTGTATTATTATTTCTATCGTTATACTCACAACGTAAAAGTTTCCTTGAAATTGTGCTAAACATTCGGTTCTCAATTCGGTAATTAAAAATATTAATGAAATCGTCCAACGAAAATTACTAATTAAAGGATTTACATATTTCTAACTTTATTAAAACGCGATTAATATTTTATCTTTCATTTTTTTCTATTCATCTGAAAAGAACGGATAATCCATTATAGGAAAAAATAACTATGAATTAAATATAGAGGAGATTAAACAGATGTTCCTCTAATTGTTTTCTATAGCACAAAAGTATCAAAGATTAATATTATCGTAGGTTCTACGTGGAACTACGAACTGAAACTGCTGATATTTCATTACATTCGGTATTTCGAAAGATACGAAAGAAATTTGAATATAAATTTATATTAAATTAAATTCTTTCTCCATAAAAAATAAATGTGTTATTCGAAAATATATCAAATTAAATGTACCAATAAATCAAACTAAAGATTTTGCATGTCGTTCGTAATTGCACTTACAATTTTATTAGTTTCAATTTCCACCGCCATAAATGTGCAGCATGATATATCGATAATGCAGAGAAGGCAATTCACAGTATCCACTGTCAATAAAAACGAATCTAAACTAACGTCGATAATACAGAAAACAGAGCGTCTCCGCTCAAAAAATAATCTAGATACCATCTTTACCGACTACCAGATATTTATCGACCATCACGACTTTATCTGTCTGCTTAATTAGCAAGAAAAAAAAAAATAAATAAAAATTAACGAACGCATTATCAAGTTGATGGTTTTTCTTTTCTCCTGAATTCTTCACCATACGTACGAACAGAATAAGCAAAAAGGTAACCTCGACCCAATTTCCCAGCATGATAAAACAACACCTATAAGAAGAACGTCGCTTCCTTTCTATGCGATTCGACTGAATTTCTCTCTCTGACGTTCCGAGCTTTCATCATGACCTAGATTGCTCTCGCGTTTTGTCGAATCGATATATACAAACGATGTACGTACAATAAGTAGTTAGGGGAAGGAAGAAAGAAAAAAAATTGCGACTCGCGAGCGTCTTGTTTATGTTCCCGCCTTCCCCGTTATCGGTCAACCTTGTGCAAAAGCTGTAGAATAAGGATATCGTAGACGTGAAACGCGATGCAGATATTGCATATCGTCGAGTCTCGCAAACACGAGTTATCTCGAATGGTGGAATGCGCGATAATGAAAAAATTTGACGCACCAAAAGCCTCGCTCGCTTGCATCGAAGAGAATGGTGAGAAAAAAAGTGAAAGAGATATTTACACGTCGTTGTTACGTTAACATCAATCGCTTTGAATTATGACAGAAATATGAACATTAGTAGTTTAAGGACATCGAAACCAGTAGTACACATCGCTCTTCGTGTAGGGAGTTCCATTTAACTTGTACAATTAAAATATCATTAATTCATGTTTCAAATATTAATACATGTGCATAAAAATTGATCTTCAAAATCATCAACGCAATTAAAACATTTTTATAAAGACTATAATGATCAACGACGATACTACTTCTACATAGTTTCTTCATACGATTTGATTTTCAAATAAACATTTTGCAAAGGCTGTAAATCTACATGCTGAAATATTTATTTCCTTTCGTTTTATTAATAAAACAAACGCGGTAAGTATGGCCACTGTTTAATTTAACAAGTTCTTTTAACGCTGATAACGATGAATGCGCGAGTCTGTTTCAACCATTGCAATGAGAATAATTCTATAGAGATCCGTATATAATTCGTGAGCCAAGGCTCATAAGCTTCATCTTTCGCTTTCGCTTTCGCTTTCCGACTAAATATTAACACTTTCCTTCTTAAGATCATTCTAAGTTACAAACGTTCCGCATTGGTAAATTTCTCGTTTAATGTACAAAACTTTTCCATGTGTTTCCAAACGTCTTTGAAAATCCATAAAGATCGAAATGAAATGTAAAAAAAAAAAAAAAAAGGACGATTTAAAATGAAAATATTCGCTCGTGATGTTCTTCCATCTTTTGTTTTAAATCCTGCGTATGTTTCACTATAATGTAATTTCTTATAATGCAGACTACTATCGATCAGTAAGCCCCAAATATATTAATAAATTGCTATAAAAAATATTATATCGAGAAATTCATAAATTAGTTTAATTCCGACAGATGGTCGCTGCTGCAATTCCAACAACAAACAAAAATATTTCAGTGGCACAAGTTGAAATGGAACACCCTGTATTACGTGACACTAAAGTCACATTAAAAATAACGACGCTTGTCAGATAACGAAGACAGATAACGAAGACCGCCGAAGCATCGACAAACTTAAAGCATCGACTGAATTTAAAAAACTTTCAACTTGATTAAGGTAGAAATTAACACTCACCCCTCTCGCGTCCCGGAAGAGGATCGCCGCGTGAACGGGGTCCAGGCAAGCATCCGAAGCCCTGTGAGGAATCGCGGGTGTACCCAAAGAGAATCTTCTGCCACCTGGGTCCAAAGAACTTCTTCTGATTGCGCCTGAAATTCGTAGTTTGTTTAATTAACATTGAATGCGGAGCCAACTTGCTAAATTATAAGGCAAAGATTAAAGTTAAGTTAAATTGAAATTCAGAAGTCGAGTGTCTCATTTAGTAGAAAATATAATACAAATATAATATAATATAATATAATAATAACAATATACGTATATATACTGTCGCTGAAAAGTCTCAGGATATTTTTTTTATTTTAAATAAAATTCAGCAATTATCACAGATAACAAAATTTTTGTAATATGTGTATTTTGTACAATTGTTATATTACTATTGTATAGATTCTTCGTTGTATAAAGTGTTGCCTAATTTTTCCAGCATTGAGACAAATTTTTTACTTCTACAGTAAGAGTTTTAAGCGACAGCGTAAACTGTGAATATCTCTGTGAACGTCTAAAGGATCTGCATTTTTCTATATATTTTTCCACGTTCAAATCTGTAATGTTAGAACTTACAACGCATAAAAATCCGCAATATAAAATTAGAAATGATAATGAAACTTTAATTTTGAATATTATTATAAAATTGTCTTCGCATAATATTGCATTTATTTTCCTACTGCTAAAAATAACTATGTAAGCAGGAAAAGAAATAAAACTTAAACTACGGGCGTTAATTTATTCAGAAACGAAGGTTATACTTGACAGTTTTGCAAAATATGTTCAGAAGTTTAGTATTAGTAGACAAAACATTTTATATGTTAAACTTATCATTTGTATTTCTGTCTTACACATTTTTCATTGTATTTTATACGTAAGTAAAAAGATTTCTATTTCTAATGTTAAACAGGGTGACGTAACTTGCATACATTGAAATAACTTTTAAATTATGCGTCTAATGAAAAAATTGTTTAATAGAAAAGTCGTATGGTTTTTAAGGGTGTATCAATTTTTTATGGGTTTCGAAATTTCCAAGGTCATCTTTAATTTTTTTAATCGGGTTATATATTTTTTTCATCACAAGTCTAAAGAATATTAAATTCCAAAAAAAAAAGCCACATTGATCCTAAACCTAATTAGTTAAGGAAATATTTTACAATAATTTGCATTAAACAATTTTTCGTTACACGTATAATTTAAAAGTTATTTCAGGTGTGAATCGCCCTGTGTGAGAAGAAATGAAAATTACATTTTTTTAAATCATAATAATATATTCAATATTTTTGTATTAAAAGACTTCTAATATTTAACGATTGAAACGTTAACCATTCTTTGTAAATTTCCCATTTCTCAATTAGAAATTTCTCCAATTATAGAATTACAAGATCAAATTATAACTTGATACATACATAAATCAAACTCTCCAGGTAGATTGATTTTAGATACTGCAAGCGCAAATACGATTGATTCATCTAAGCTCAATTAAAACTATTCGTGTGTATTAAATTGTTATTAATTGAATTTACCACCAAGTTGTACAATAAATTTATTATAGATTCAATTAAATAGTTTTGTTTAGTCAACAAAACAGATTAAAAAGTTAAACATCTATAAATGAAAAGTCATTATAATCGAGAACTCTACATAATTATGAATTAATTAACATATAAACATATACATGCATGTTTAATTTATTCGTGCATACGACTCTTGTTAAACGTTCTGTTTCATAAAATTTCAAAATTTAAATTGTGAACAACTGCATTAAAAAAAAAAAAGAAGACTTGAGGAACTTCACACTTAAAAGATCCTCAGGCTTAACAAAGAATAAATAATGCAATAAAAAGTTTCACGTTTAAATTATTTTTGGATATGTAAATTCGTCTTGTCCATGGTCCACGTGGAATTCAGTGAATTGCGAAACTTTTGTAAATTTCTTTTTTTTAGCAAATGTCATGTTCACTGTTTGACCATATTGGTTGGAAGTTAATCCATACTAGAGTTGCGACACTGACCTTAACTCGTTACAGTTTAACACGATTTACAAGCAGACGTGCTTCCACGGGGTTACGTAAAATGTGACTCCCTATTTACATTTCAATTGCGCTTTCGTTCGAACATGCTCATGATCTTCGTCTCTGTGACTCATTCTACACTTTTCAAACTTTGTTGTTTCTTTCTGCATCAAATATCAAGCTGTTGCAAAAAGAACGAACTCTTGACTTTTAAATCCGAAATTTCTGTAATTGCAGAGTAATAAAGATGAATTAATTGCGATTTGCATTATAATAGTACAATAACTATGACAAATCACTGTTCACGTTCTATTTTGATTATGAGAGTTTATAAATTTTTATAAACTTGCATAAACCATTAAATGTATTTTCAAAATACCGCAGGACAAATTCAAACAAGAAACGTAATAATGATACAACAATGCAGTTACTTTTTTTAATAAAAGTGTCAATGATTGAAAGATTCGTTATAGTAGTGTTCGTTGAATGATTCCAAATACAACGCAAAGATGTGTGTCTATTTAAGAAAATTAGAAAACGACGATTGGAACAAATTATTGGAATTATTAAAATTACGTCGAGAAACCAAGTCTTCGAAAAAAAAAACAATATAGAAATAATTATTAAAAGAATTCAACAAGAAACTTTAAAGCTTTAAATATTTTTTTTTTCCATTTAGTAGTAAGACTCTTTTATTTTTCAATATATATTTTCTATGATGACCAATCTCTTAGCTGACATCAATTTTACTAAAAAAATCATTATACTATTAAAACGCATTTTACCTGAATTTGCTAGACGAAAATTTCGTTTCTACGGAAGTAGTTTCATTGTGATTGCAAAAAAAAAAAAAAGAAAAATAATTTTTACATCACCGCATACACGTAACACAAAATATCAGAATTCTGTGTTTCATAGTACACTCCGTTTGCATTCATAGACACGTGCAAAAACGAAAGATTCGAAACTCTGCACATTCTCTGCGCATCTCTGATGGCGCCACGAGCATCGAGGTTTCCGGTCGTGCGTTTTGCAAAATAAACTTTTTTCTGGTCGAAGCCTTCTATCGCGTACGGTTACAGCGCTGCAGGAAACCAGAATTCGTTCTCCAGTTGCCAGTAACTCCACTGGCTACTCTTTCATCGCGTTCGTTATCCCCCCCCTCGTGTAAAGATCGAAGTGTATTGAATAAATAGCCAGTATGCGGAAATTTGACACGAACGCTAAATTTACGAAATTATTTTTACTTCCCTACACTTTTGCCCGCCAGTTTCCAATTTATAGTACGCGAAAATAAGTTGAACAAAACAAAAACAAAGCTGCAGAATTTTGATCTTGACAAAGAGAAACTTCTGATCTGTTTTGATCTGATGTTGGACTGCTATTATAAAAAATCCATTAGGTTAATTTGATCATTTGGCTAACCTGAGAAAATTTGAAAAAAAAAAAACAAACTTTTTTGAGGGATGGGTGAGGGTTTATGAGAGGAAGCGGTAAATGACATCTAGAGATTAAAGTTGCACAATTCTGGTAATCAAACATGCTTTTGGGGCTATTATGAAGAAAAGACGATTAGAATTTGGTCAGAAAATAAAGACATTGATGCTGATTATTAAGTACTTGATTTTCAGCGGAATTCGAAGCTTGTGATTTTTATATTTCTGATGAATCAAAAAACCGTGACACTTTGATATGTTGCAAATGTATTTCATTTATATCCAACTTCAAAACGAAAGTTGGAGACGAAAGTGAAATTTCAAAAATTGTCGTTAATTAGATAAATATGCCGACGAAATAACGAGTGAATCTGAGGTTGCGCAACAGAGAAACTTATTTTTGGAGTAACTATGGAAAAAGAACGTTCAGCTTTGAGGTTTTCTCGTAACATTCTGTATTCGCGTCACTTGGATGATATTTCATCCCACGAGCGGTTAATTGACATTCTCGATCAATTTTACCTTGAATAAATTTAATTTTTCCTCTCGCTTCTTGAGGACTTACCGGTGTAAATAGTGGTGAAAATTAGTATGAAAAGAGCGAAAATACGGAAAAAGTCATCGCTTATTTAAACGATGAAATTTATAATGATAGAATAACAGAATAATTTTCACATATTTTTATATGATAAGCTTTCGGGGATTTAAAAAGAGCAAGAGCGAAAAATAAAACTTTGATATAAAAATTCAAAAAATAAAATTTGGATACAAAAGAGTTTGTTGTTCAACAAAGATTTGCTCGACTGAAATTTATTTTTCTTACAATGAAGGTCACTAGTGCGCATCTCCGCGATTAAAAGTCGCTTTCTCAGCTTGAAACGTTAGCCTGATATCGCAACGCTTATCATATGTATGGTTATGGTTTATTTATTTCTATGCATTCCCATCTATGATGTTTTGTCGACGGTTGCAGTCCGACATTCTTCATTGATCCGACATTGATCAATGACGAGTCATCGGGATATTGATGGATCGCACGATAAATAGCACGCTGCAACAATTCGACGAAAATTTGCCGTGTCAGCACGTGCGACTGACTGTCGTCAATTTTTAGCTATTACTTCTCGATTCTGTTGGATTTGTGGATATGAAACAAACGTTGTGTGATTTGAAATATGTTTCGGGCAGACAAAACGATTCAGAGTCAATATATAAAATTTTAGAATTTAAAAAGAAAAAAAAAAAGAGAAATGAAAAGAAATTTTTGAACAATCGAGAAAAATAGAAATTAAAGTTGGAGCATACTTGAAACACGATTGAAATGAATGTAGAGGGAAATTTGGAGCAGTTTAGTTCATTAGAGACTGACCTTGCGTTAATAAGTTTCATCTGCAATTTTTTTCAATTAATTCGCAAAGAAATATCACAACGAATGATACGTGAAGACGTGCAGACAAAAGAGCGAATGAGAACAAACGAGTGTTTTAAACTCAGGACAGGCAAAGTGTATTATAAAATTGTATTTTTTAATATCAGTGATATGAAAGGAAACCCTAAACTTAATATTCTTTTTTATTATTTGTCTTCCATCTGGATTCTGTAACCTCGTGAAATTTCAAGAAATTGAAATATTTAATTATTAATTTTTAGTCTTAATTGGTAAAGGAAAGTAATGAATGCATACCTATAACAATTTGAGAAGGACAAAAAGAGTATATTATTTGGAAAATTAATTTTTTTCATTATTTTTACTCGTATCTAATTAGTTTTTTCTTTTTTTTAATTTTTCTATATTTCGATAACATAAAATAATCTGAAAAATTTTTCGCACGCTATTATAAATATATATTTGTCTATATGATGTAAGTTTTTAGATAGTGTGTAAACGTGAATTCGTTATTTCGAACAGAGACTACGATTACATAACGATGATTTATTATAACGTCATGATCCTGAATCATCGCCGATTTCTTTGCAAAACTATATAACTTTTATTAGATACACTTTGCTCTTTGCGACGTTCCGCTTCAAACATTCCGAGCATTAAGCGAAAGAATTAATCATTGACTGGTAACACTTGTTCCTCTGTCTGTGTATTTCACGACCGCTCTTCTCTATACAAACAAAACACTATCCACAACGATCGATGCAGACAAAAGAATTTATAACTTTTTAAAATTGCATTAGTTCGCAACACGTGAGCCACATTGATCATACAGACTTCATTATTTCACGTAGCACAGCACATCATTCGAATATTTCATATTGCCTAGAGAATAACGATGAAACAGCGAAATAATGAAGTCATAAAACAAAATGATTCTTGATCGAATGACATGTCAACTAATGAGCGAAGAAAAAAGATCTTAGTGCGGAATATATTAGCAACTAATTCTCGAAGATGATTAATGAGAATTTTTAAAAAAGCAGAACATTTAATCGACTTGTAACTCTGATGATTTGTAAAATTTCAATCGCGCAACCGCCGTTAATTTTGATCAATTTTATTTTATTAAAAATAGCCGTGTTGAAGTTTTCAATTTCCAACTTTTGAATTGTTAAACATTCAAATCGACGTTCCGTCGAACTCTAAAATATTGAAATTCGAGCTTCCAAATTTGTCAAAATTCTTCCCGATGCCAAAGGCTTTCTACGCTGAACCTCGAAATACTTCGAAAATTGAGAAGCTTTCGAATCTTCAAGAATCTTCTCAATCCAAAAGTTTCTATAACCCAGATTTCTATAAATAAAACAGTCTACCGACTCGAACTTTGGGTACAGACTCTCGTTTGCCCACATTTGCTCTCCCGAACACAATGCATATTTTCTCGAAAACGCCCGCATATTGATCGCGACCTTCCCTCGTTAGATCTCTAATGTAAAAAAATCATCCGTAACGTGTCTACGTCAAGCCCATAGAAAACATTAATTATCGTCATTTAAGAGAAGCCAGTTAGCTTATTTATTTTAAGCGGGCCGAGTTGAACAGAGTCGACCTTGGATCCGATCGATTCGATCCGAAGGAAACTGCGCCAATGGACTCGTTGCTCGTAACACGTATGCAATACATACGAGCAAACGTTTATTAATTTCACCAAGTCGTTCTCGCCGCTCGTTCTGGACTTCGTTCCGTGTTTTTCAGACAAATATTGCAAAGCAATTTTTTTTTTCCCCTAAGCAAGCGGATAAATACGATCATGTTGGCTCGAAGTGAAGAATGACTGACAACAAATCGGTGCGATTACGTGATGTACCTGTCCAAAGGTTGTTTTTACGTGAAAAAGAAGAAAATTATTTTCATTCTTGAAAATTATAAAAATTTAAGACGAAACGTTGAGAAATTTTCTTTTCGCGATTAAATCCATCACCGTCGTTTCGAAGATTGAGACTTTCGCTTTGCAATTACTATCCCTCAAAACTTGCCGTATCATTTCTTTTTCTTTTTAACGTAATTGAAGCTTGAATATTAGGATTAAATGAGAAAAATTCAAGAAACTCCAACGTTTTGTCGTCATTAATGTAATGTTCAAAATTCGATAAAATATACAACAAGTCTCAAAGGATCATATTTAGAATCTCATCGTAAAGCGGAGATTTCAATCTGCAACGTCACGACATGGGTTTAACCCCTTGCGCTGGCAACTGATTCGCGGACCATAACGAGTGACCGAATCGTATACAATAATTCGTCGCTTTCTTTTTCTTTCGAACTCGTCGGTACGATATCACTGGATAGAAATTATTAAGAAGTAATAAACTTATCATTTGTTTTGCCTGGGTTACATTTAAATATACTTAAAACTGAGAAAATGTTGCAATTTGAGGCAAGAAATTCTCGACGTGTGCGTGGCACGTCATTCCAGCACAAGAGGTTAATCGCGAGAAAAATCTCTCGATGTTTACAGAAACGTTTGAACGAAAAAGTATTCGTATTTCACATAACGCAAATTTAAATATAAATTTAAAATATCGACAGTGACAACTTTTTCACAATTTTTTTAAAAATAATTAAAATTTTACTTGTATTCTTTTGCTCGCCTATCAGAGACATAAGAACGATAATGAACAGATAATAAATGATTTGTAGGTAAAAAAGATACGAGTCTGACCTTCCGGAAGATTGAATTATTTCGTGTGCTTTCACGATCGTGATTATAATTCGATTAAATATGTCTTCAACTCTTTTGACATTTCACGTAGCGCGAGATATTCGAGAGGAGGGAAAAAAAGCTGCGATTTTTCAGTAAAAAGATCTCGTGACGTCAGAGAAACCATTTTAAATAACCGACCATTCGTTTCAATACGAACTATCAACATATTTCCTTATTACTCGATCCACCTGTGCACATTTAGCCCCCGTACTTTCCGGTTTTACTCGGCGAATGCATTAAATTTATAAACCACCGAATCGAAATTTCGCTACACAGCAAAGGAAAATTGTTAATTCAACGATTAGTTTCGAATTTTATCCCTTGCTCGGTTTCCAATTATTTGTTCCTTTTGACTCGATTTCCAACTATGTGTACAGAGTCAAGTAACGTGTCGAGAAACTCTAAAATTCTTTTTAACATGGTTACAATGATAACTTGTAACCTCTGCAAATAATAATTTTCTTATTCTTTATCTCACTCATCATCTTAATTTCACCAGTTTATTTTACCAATTTACCACTTTGTTAATTATTTCTTTATCAAAGCAAGAAAGTAACAAAGTGATAAAGTAATCAGGATTTTACTTTATTAATTGTTTCAATCTAAAGAAAAAAAAGACAATGCAGATACTGACAACAATTGTTACAATTGCTCATAACCGTATCAATTAATTATTAATTGCTTTCTAACTTCGAGGGAACGTGAATGCTACATTTAAGAATAACAAGAGTCTTTTAATCTTTCATCTTTTATTTTTAAAATAACGAAAAAAAAAATCAATTTAGACAGATCTAAATGAAATTGTGACGTTTCTAAGCAATGAGAATAACGTTTTTAAATAGATATTTCAAGCAAAAATTATAAAATAGTTATTAGATTTAGTTTCTTAAGTCTCAACAGATTTTATTCCCCAACAAATATAAATTCGGAATTTCATAAACGTCCATAACATTAAGTTGAAGTTTCAATAAATACTCCAACAATGATAAGTTAAAGTTTCAGTTGATGTTATTTCTTTAATCTAAAGTCCCTTAAAAAGCATTTGCAAAAAACATCAGATGTCTTTATAAATTATATTCATTAATTGAAATCAGTTGACTCTGGCGAGTCAGATAAAAACATCTTTGCTTATTCAAGCATCACGTGCAAGATTTAGCTTTAAGCTAAGGAGATCGCGTACGATGTAAGTAAATAAGTACGTATGCAAACGGCTGATGAAACTGGTAAATTTTGTAACGACGTATCGAATACAAAAAAAAAAAAAAAAAGCACGGCGGGATAGTTACGCGATCAGGTCAAGGTGATCCTTGATCTTTCAATGGTAGCTGAACTTCACGGAAGGTTGAGCTTGCAGAACAAAATGTTACGTAATATCATTCATTGCGAGAGCCAAAAATAGGAGGCTCGCTGGTAAAGTTAAGTCCAGTAGCTAAAAAGAAGAGGAACTGTCGAAATAAACTTCGACAAAACTTGGATAAACTGGAAATTTCAAATTTATACCTTATCGTTGTCTGTAGTTTGATATACTTTGGGAGAAATGTAATTTCTATAACTGTATCGCCCAATTTCAATGGAAACATTCGATGGAAAATAAGGGAATAATTTGTTTAATTCAATAAGTCGTGCCAAGTGAAGTCGAAATAATTGTTAATTAAAATTTTGAAAAGCACAGTTCTTTTAGAACTGTTCATCGTAGCGTGAAGACGAACGAGCGCAATTTCCCAAATCTCAAATATGAATAATTTTTAAATTAATAATTGCGAAACGTACGTATCTGGGAACTACTACTATTTTGTAGATAGTGGAAAATTACGTGCAGCCGAAAGTGTGGACTTTATGCATAATGCATAAAATGCATATAATGCATAAAATTAATTAGAGAACATGCTTCGTTTTGTATTGGTTCATTTTTCCCGATGACACCCCTCTCCCTCGTCTCAAATTTAAAAAAGAGAAGAAGAAAAATTGGAAAAAATAAAACTTGTCACATTTACATGAAACACTTAATCATAATTAATACGCAAAATGCAAATGACGGTATAAATACCGAGACCTTTATCAGTACGCTTTACGAAAAAAGAATGCTATATGAATACAAATCGCTTCAATAAAAAAGAAAAAAAGAAAGAAAAAAGTTTCGAATAAAGTTCCAATAAAAACGCGAAAGGGACGGGATTCTGGTTATTATAATTCAACGTAGGAGTAGGTCAGCGATATAACATTGGGTTGTTTGGAAAATTTGCAGCCTTTTTGGCAAGTATCAGTATTAAGTTCTGCGATGCGTTCGATGAGAGAGTGGAATATTTATTATCAACTTTTGCCAAGTAGCGTGAGATACTTAAATCGAATAAATATCACTCCCTCTTGAACAGATTAAACGCAATAATTACGTTCGGCATCTGCCAATAACGAAGGCATTGATTTCCAATAAGAGTCGACAAATCAAAGAGCCTCATAAATCAAAGAGTCGACGAGAGATATTAATATTTAAATGAAATAATTTCCTACATGTCTCCTATCATTTATTTGGCTCGCATAATTATATTCTCAATCTAATTTGATAACTATTTATTTACGAATAATACAAAAACGAACGATCACTAACGATAGAAAAGAAAATGGTGTGTAGATTTTGTCCAATAAAATAATAATGTTTTAAATCGAGATATTGTTTTTCCTGAAAATTTCCTCGATTTCGCGGAACTTTTATACGCAGGAAATTTGAAGAAAAAAAAGAAAAAAGAGAAACGTATCAAACGAAAATTAATACGTGCGATGAAGCGATACGAGGAATTAATGTTTGATTCATTGAAATGAAAAGAAATCAAAGTGAACTTCGGAGAGAAATAAATCCAATTTTTTGCAAACTGCCGTCTTTTGCAGTCTGATGTTGATAGAAACGATGAACGTTTTAAAATGGAATATTAATTGACAATTGTGTGTCAATTGTCAATTTCTCTGGATTTGATGTTATAGCACCTGTGAATTCACTATTTTTAATTAAACTATCATTAAACTCTAGAAATTATTTTATACTCATATTATTTAGTTACGTAGATATTATTACGTATAATTGACATTTACACGGTTACGGTTTTATCTAATTTGGCACACCTTGAAATACAGAAAATACTTTCGATCGGCCACTTTCGATCATCTTGAAAACAACTTGCGCAATGAAACCGGGGAATAAGCTATTTTGTTGCCAACAATAATTTCGAATTATCTGGTAAACAAACACGTCTTACATTCGCAACTTTATATGTCAAACATAAAATTTTGAAGTTGTTTCAATCATCGAATTAAACGAAAGAAAAAAGATTAGAAATTGAAGTATCTATTTTCCAATCAAATTAACCATTTGATTTTAGAGCTATATCCTTAATAACAACTGATTTAATTTAAAACTACCTTTAATTTATATTAAAAAAGGAGAATACTACGATTTTTCAAACATATTCAATCTTTAAAAAAAATCAGACATTTTACTGCCGTGAAACAGAATTCCAAGAATGATTGAAATGAACAAGAAATTACTGACAATAACAATACCAGTAACAAAATTCGTCAACAAAAAACATTAATTTCTTCTCCAGGACAAGTGACCGAATCCGAGCCAATCACTTCTTTGCGAGATTCGTCAACTTTAATTAAAATACAAACAACTTCAACATTTGGCATTTCTAATCTTTAATCAAACAATCCCGCAGCGCAGACTCCAACAATCGTTTCTGTTACCTTGCCTGAGAATACTTTCGTAGATTCTGTAAGTGGTCTCGCAGTCGGCATCCCTCAGATTAGGGTACCTCGCGCCGCCATCCAGACTCTGGCTCCTGTTACGAAAGTCCTCCTCCTTCTTCCTAGGCGGGTCCTGGCACTCGCTCTGCCGCCTAATATGCCCTAACCGCCTGCCAAAGTGTCGTATCATCTCCTGAATGCTGTAGTGGTGATGATCCTTCTGATGATGATGCTTCTCGTGGTCGCTGGTCGGGCTGGGTGACGTTGGCGAGGCTCTTCCGCTGCTCGTCTGATACTGCGGATGTTGCGGGTGCAGCTGATGAATATGATGAAGGGGATGATGGTGGTGAATCGACTGGTGATGGTGGCTGCTACCGTGAATCGTGTGATACACCGAGTGATTGTGCACGCCATGATGGAGGGACGAGTTGTGGCTGGAAGAGGAGTTTGAACCGTGCGACGAGCCGTACGACGTCGAGGAACCGTAAGAGTAAGTCGAGCTCACTGAACCTCGCGATATTCGCCTTTGGATGTGTTTCTGAGTCAACAGCTCCTGCAGGATCTTCGTGTCGTGCGTTCTACTGTCCGAAGAAGTCTTGTCTTGATGAACTTGCTGGTGGACTGTCCTTGCGTCGCCGTTGTGGGAGCCATGGTGCGACAATAGATGACTTATTCCGTGCATCTTACTAACTAAATGGAAATTCTCTTCTCCCGTAGTCTTTGTGTCTGCAAGACGATATCTTTGATTTCTCTTCGTTTTTTTTTTCTTATTTCTGTTTCATTAAGCGAGGATAGTAAATTGGGCAGGACATGGTCCGAGCAGTCTTTTCTTCTCAATTTTCGATGATGATCCTCGAGATCGTTGTTCGTTAACTTGCAACTGGGAGGACGGTGTTCCGCTGTGAAGCTGTGACAAACAATCAAGTGCTGTTTATATACGAAGTAAACGTAACGGAACGACTCGGAGACACGTGGACGCATCGGTTTAAACTTGATTACGCTCCGATTGGCTAATTGCCTTGATAAAACACGTGTGTACATTGTCGCTCAAAAGTACGTGGATATTTTCTTCATTCTTCTCTCATTCAAAAAAGGAGACGATATCGCTGATAAATTGGAACAAATTTTAACTGTATCCCACTTTTAGAGAATATCGTATCAAAGATCATATTTTATCAATAAAATCATTAAACATCTCATCCATAATGAGATATGCATATTCACTGTACGTTTGTATAATCGTGCTTGCAAGTTATGTCTTTTCTTAAATCTATAAAATCTATAAATCTCTCTAAAACATACCACAATATCTAACAGTAGGTAGGTATCGTAAAATTGTATTAGACGTACTTTATTCATTTACTCGATTCACAAATATTTGTAAAAGAATTTTTCAAATAAACATGGCTGAACAGATATACAAAATGGTAAGTACGTTTACATTACTTTCGAGCGTCAATGTACGTGTTATATATCACCATGTACCTGTATAACAACAAGCCAAGATCACTGCTAGATCTGCCAGATGTTTTAATAGCACCGGATATTCGTTACTCTTGAAAGAACTCGCAGTTCGATTCGCGGAAATGAGGATTAATGCTGGCCCAACTGAATACGATGCTCATTGAAAATTAAATCTGTCTCGAAATTCCTAAATTTAGAGTCGAACGCTTCTCCTCATTGGCTTGCCGCTGCACGCAAACTTGCACCAACTTCGGGACAACTAGACACGTTCGAGCCTAAATTGTATGTAAATGTATGAAAGCACGTGTGCTTGGCACGTATCTGCAGCAGCTCTGGATGGGAAAAGATCGATTGTGTTACGGAAGTACGTGTAACAATCGACGAATACATTACCCTCCTCCTCCGTATGTGTGTTCTTACGAATTGACAAATCCCTCCTCGCCCCTCTTCGCGGAGGTTAGCTCGCTTTTTAAAAAGGAATCGATTTCTGGCAACGCAAACCATCTCCTACGTCTATAAACAACTGACTTGGTGAAATAGCCACGATTCTCCACGTGATGCACGACATTGCACGCGCATCTGGCATGATCGCAGAATTACGAGTATGTACATTCGATTGACAGCGAAAACCTCAATGTTACGCGATAGTAATTTGGACGTAACGTTGGCGCGGGAGAAACTTGAAGAAACTTTATATCGAGGATTTAAATTTTTAACATTGAAGATTGGTGATATTTCATTTCGAAATGTGCAAATAAATATTGTAAATAATTTTTTATTTGTATTGCTGTGAATACAATAATTTTTCTGTGTGCAAAATTTCCTAGAATGTAGAATTTAAAAATTTAGAAAAAAATAAAAAGCTATCTAACACCGAAATAAGTATGAATAATAATTAAAAGTTCAGTGTATTTTAATACCGAAATAAACATTGCTTATAAACATTCCTTTTCTTCTACAAAAATTTCCACATTTTCTACGACATAGAATTTTAAAACTTAGAACAGACAAAAAGTCCAGTATCTCTCTTTACTTAATTGTCCAAATCAAACGAGAATAACAAAATATACATACTCGTTTTCTTTAAATCAAAACAGAAAGGCGACCGACGCAACAACCAGACATTATTTGATTTAACTCTTCTATCCTAGAAGCAAGACTGTTTAGCTCAATTAAAATCGATCGTTAAGTATCCAACGACAAGCTCGTTGAACCTCGTTACTTTACAAGTAAACTTCGTCGTCGATTGCTCAAGATTTAAAGTTGAGAGCGAAGCCAGTCTGAACAGGAGGAAACTGAACCGAGCAAAACTGACGCGTTACATACGGAATCAAACGCACGAGCATATAATAATAATACTGGACTGCTGAAGTGTCGTGCACATCCTTGAGCGAGGGTTAAATTAGAATTCAGGAGGAAGCATTTAGCACACCGGCTGATTGCGAGATTAGAGGAAGTAGTCAGAGCCAGCCGATTACTATGTTGTTTCTACGAGAACGATCCTATTTTCCAATTATTTAAAACAATGGAAATCTACGTCGGTCAATTGCTGAAACTACGGCGAAGTTAATTTGTTTGTTAACGTCGTTTTGCCACAACGGAGATTAAACGTTCTTTTCGTTTTCAATCGATAAATCACGCGACGTTAAAATTATAAGCATAATTGTAAGATAATTGTAAGATAATTGTAACAAAATATGAAATAATTATAAGTATAATGATTTAGTAAGTAAAACGTAAAATATAAAGTAGGGTGTATGCAACATACAAAATGTACAAAAAATAAAACACTTTTGATATGATAATGTAAAGAATTTAAAAATAATAAAATACTTGAGAGTATAATAATAATAATAATACAATGAAGTATATTGGGAATAAATTGAAACGTGAAGTAATTTAAGACGTTCAAACAGCTTTAAATAGGAAAAAAATACGATATAACAGTGATTTCTCGTTTCTCCGGCGCGCGAACGTAGAAAATGCAATTTCAGTCCCCGAATTTCTTCGCAAATTCATGGCGCATTCGGGATATAAAAAGAACTAATTAAATCGACCGTAACAATAAAACGCTTTTGCAACGAAAAATTTACACCACAGCGGCAGGAATATTGATTACAATTTTACTTAAAATTTACAGAATTAATTTTAGTTTAAACAGAATATCGCGATATGTCGTAATATAACGATAAAGTGTACAACGGCACACTCTAAAATTCTAAATTTCTGAAATATAAAATATTAAACACCTATTACACGATTGTTCTAAAAATACTTTCAAATGTTCCTACAAAATATACTACAGAATAGCCTTCTTTTAAGGAACGATCGACGAGTCTAAAGATCGATTTAGTTCCCTATCGTTCGCGATCGTTCACGCTCCCTTAAGTACCAGTGCTATCAAGAAGTTGAAATCATGGCACCAGCCTTCCGGCTATACACTTGGAAACGTCCCGATTTTGACAACGGGGTCGTCGATGTGGCAAATTTCGGGGTCGCGGGCAGGGAAACTGGGTCATATCGATTGACTGTCTCCCCATTCTGGAGGAGTGCACGCTCAAAGGAATTATTACAGTTCTCCCTTCTTTCCATCTTTTGTTCAACGAGATGAGGAGTAAAATTGGTCGCCGGAGCTAAGGAAAGAAACAATACCGACAAACCAAGTTCGAAACGCGATTTCACGATCTGGAGCCACGAAGTCACTTCGTTCTCGTCTTCCTATGCTTGGAATTTTTATCTATCAAAAAAAAAAAAAATTTTTTTTGAACATAGCTATTTAGTAATGAAATATAATTTCATATAATTTTTAAATAATTATATAATAATATATATATATATATTATAATTTTTATATAATTTTTAGTAACTAAACGATATAGTGTATTTAATTCCAAAACTGATCACTTTCAATTTATTATCTATTACATTGTTGTAATTTTTTAACGTCGTCAAAATTCGCAACCAAAATCCGAAATTTGAATTTTATTACATTTAATCGGATTGTTGCTTTTACTGAATGTGCGTTCACCTTAATATCGTCATTACCGAAATTTAATGCTTAATATAATTTAGTTAATACAATTTTTAATAATACTCTAAAAAAATAATACTTTAAAAAATCTTGCACAATTTTAACCAACGAAATAACTGTGTAAAAGTATAAATACAACGTAAAAAAAAAAAAATATCTTTTTTTTACCACGAGAGCATTGTAAAAAAGTTCGATAAACGCAATTTATACTGGAATAAGATGCAATGTCGACAGCAAAATGATTGTTTTCCCGATCACGCATGGCAGTTATAACGGAAATCATTTTCAGCATATCATTCGCATAAATATACGCTCAAAGAATAATACATAGTTTTAGCGACACGACAAACCATCGTAACAACAATTGTTCGTTTTCAAAGATATTAATATCTATTCCAATTTCGAATATTCTGTTAGCTAAATATAGAGAATATACTTTAACATTTCAATACTAAAGGAATTGCACTAATATTCATTCACAAATGATCAAATTGGATTCATTACTTTCTTAACAATAAATTGATAAATTGATGATAAATTAAAATTTGCAAGTATCAAAAAGATATTCAAATGTTCGCAAGTAATTTTTGTAGGTATTAAATTTTTATAATTAAGATACTTTCAAAAACAATTTCTGCAAGTACGATAAATATCTTTACAAATTTGAACGTTACAGATTTCCATAGGGTAGATAATTTGACTTAAAGATGAAGTTTTACAGCCTTTTCTCGCTGATACTTTCTACGTTCTTTCTAAAGGCACGATCGATGGAAACTTCAGTTTCGGCGTAATTTCGATAGGGTTTTACCTTGTCAAAAGGGTTGCCCACCCTTCCAGCGCAATTACTACTAAAACTCAAGTTACCCCAGGGGAAATAGTGCCTGCCAATAAACCTTGGAAAGTTGTGAAAAAAAAAATAAACGAGTTGCACATTCCGTGACAAATCGTATTATCAAGAAACATGTTACACAACAATTAAAAGAATGAAAATTATTGGAGAAGTATTATATAAAATGTGCTGCACGCTGAATCTAATTAACGTGAGTTCAATACGTGTTCAAATCATGCATCAAACTGCTAAAAAATTCATACCGTGATAGAAACTAATACTTTTCATAAAAATAGAATGAAACACGCCTGAATTATATTGGATTTTTAAAGTTTGCAATTTTCCAATCCTCTACCTACGTATATACTTCTAGTTTCTAGTTTTTATCAAAGATACAAGATGTATATCTCAGTGTGAAGTTCATGGCACGTTTCTTTAATTATGAAGGCCGGAAATTAACATTTTTAAAGTGTTCAAAAGAGAAACAAACTCAAGTAACAACTTGTTATTGTGAGTGGAATGAATAAGAAATTAAAAAATTCCTGTCGTCCGACAGAAATCGTGACTTATCACAAGTTGATTCCTGTATCTTCATATGCAATCAAACAGAGTGATTCAATAGATTGAAAACAAAGTTGGAAGCGCAACAGGATGAGTCAACGCAATTTCAATTACAACATCGAGAAATTAAAAATAACGTTTCTTTAAAGTACGCGACTTATCGATATCAATTTACTAATCATTCGTTTGGTTAATTTTTCTTTATCGAACCGAGCAGACATGTCTTGCGTCACTTTTTTTCATTTTATATCAGTTCAATTTTATCGCGGATGTAACAAATCGAGCACAACAAATTCGTTATAACACTTCTTATCTCAACGAATGTATGGGTATATGTAACGATACTAACAATTTTGTATGTACGTAAAGACACAAACCCGAAGTAAGAAGTTCCTTTTTATGTGACGCCAAATATGAAAAATTATATCAAAGGAGTCTATAAAAACTGCACGACTTGTACCCCAGTGCGAAAGCAACTATTCTGACTAGGAAATGAAGAGGACTTTTTTGCCATAAAATTTTATCGATATGCAAACATTTGAATCGATACGAAACAAATTACAGGCGCGATCGCTCAGTACCAGACAACGCTGCTCCTACTCGAGGTTTACCCCACGCCCCCTCGCGAATCACGTGACCAGATCAACCAATCGCTAATTTTCGTTGCATTAGCGTTGCACCTGAAGAGGCCCGATTTTCTGAGTTACCTTCGCTAAAATCATTTTCAGTGATAATAAGAGTTAGACTGTCAATTAGAATACCTCTAAGAGTATTCCCTCGATTTGGTACGAAGGTTCACCGAATCGATATTTAAAATGTCACACACGGTGTAGTTACGATCACGCGAAACATTACCGGTGCAGAGCAGATACACCTATAACGTGTGCATGTACATATATGTATTGATTACTACGTATATGAACAGGGTGAGATCTAATAAACGTTCATACATCGAATTCGTTCTCTCGTGCTGTCCACGCTACAAGACGTCAGTGTTTGGTGATTGAAATTAAATTACAACTTAATGACAGCGATCCGTGGCGAGTTTCCTTCGCAACCCTAATTTAAATTGATACACAGGGGCGCCTAGGGAAATTGTGGTGTAAGCTGTTAGGTGCCTTGTTAATTGTTGGATATTCAGCGACAAATTATGTATTTTGTCAACTAAATTTTTTAAACAGGCAAATTTGGATAGTCCTAGAGATTAATGTAATTAGATACTTAGAAATTGCACGAACTATTGCTGTTTCTTGGACTGTTATAAAAGGGAACAAAAATGGAAAATTATCGACCTTATTAGCTTTTGTGGAATTTGAGTTTGAAATTGATTTCGTTCATAACAATTGATAATTAGATGATTGCGAATTTTCGTGCATTTGTGAGAAATTTTAAGGCATAAAAATAAACAAAATGTACGTATAAATAAATCCAAAATATAGTAATCGTAATATTTAGTCAACAAAACAGTCTGTCTAAATTCTTTTTAATTTCTTTTGATTATACTTGAATGACAATCCGCAGTCTATTAATCATAGATACGTCTTGACGATAAAGTGTTAATATCGAAGGCGTAGGGAACATTTGAATCGCAAGTGTCGAGGATAGCGACATATTTGCGACACGTTCAAAACTCTCGAAATAGAAACGTTGTCGCATTACAGGTGCACAGGGAAACGAAAGCGTGAAAAATGATTGTGAAATATTTCGTCGGTCTCACAATCAGACCGAAGAGACACGTTGACGCACAAAAACAACATAAATACACACGTTTGGCCTTCGACGTAAAGAGATTGATTTATTGTTGGTACTAAAATTATTTGCACACCGTCCGACTTGAGTTGAAAAACAATTTGGTTGGAAAACTGATTGATGCGTCGATATTTAAAATTTCTAATTCTACAACGTCGTGTCAGAATAAAATGAACATGACAGTTTCGTTGAAAACTTTTAAAAAAATTAAAACTTAAAATTAAAACTTTTAAAAAAATTAATTTCTGATGTTGATACATGTACATAATTCTGATGTTTATACATGTACATAATTCCCGAGTTCCACGTGCAATCTATTAAATCTATAACGACACGAGATTTCAAGAAATATCCCTCTTAAGCTTTCTTGACTAATTGATGGATCTGGTAGCAACAGGTTTTATCTTCTTGCAACCAAGTCGAGCAACATTCTGCGTTCCTATTAGAAACTTCCTAGCTTTCATATCTATTCTTTACACTGATTCTTAAAAAACAGTAATAATATCGGCACTATCGGATTTTATTCTGATATGGCAATCATTGTGTAATAATAAATTGTATTGCACGTGTGAATAATAATTGTATTTCGAATTTAATAATTTTAATTAGCTTACAAATTGTACATTATTTTTGAATATACAATATTTACTCTTTAGTAACAATGGTAAAATTAGCAAAATATACGAGTCTAATTTAATTGTAATTGGACTAGGGTTGCAAAATAGGGTTTAAAATAAAAATAACGACAAGGGGATCCCTTACAAGAATCTTCGACGTCCCTAAATTTGAGGAAACGCTTACTTCATAAAGTAAGAGATAATTCTGGAGTTGACATTTTCCCGAAGGCCAGGAGGAAATCTCGAGCCTTCCATCTTCCCCTGTATGTATCTCAGATTGCTGTTTTGCCTTTCAAAACATGAAAGCATTAACGATTGACCGACTTTATGACATTACTATTACAGGGTGCTGAATGGGGTACAGACCCAAGACAGAAATTTCCTCGATACGAAGAACGAAGAAGGAGTTAACAGAAAAAAAAAAAGAAAAAGATTTCACTCTTGTGTAATAAAAAATTTTTAGATAATTCTCCTACAGTTTCCTTACCATCGTGTATAATATTTTTAAGAAATTCATCTTGTTATATCAAAAATTTGTAAACTCCTGAGAGATCTCATTACTTAAAACTTTACAAATGTAAAACTTTGCCACGTAATACGTTCAAAAAAATACTCGACACTGCATACTTTCTAGAATAATGCATTCACGTGCTTCTGTAAAAGCCAAAGCGTTTCCACGAACGCTTACAGATCGTTGTGTTATTTCACACAAACGTGAAAACGTCAATTGGCATTTGACGCGAACAAATAAGTTCCTATTCGAACGAGTATCGCAGCTATCCAGCTATTGGATTATTCATATTGAAAGTGCAATGGAAGTACTACGGCGCACAAAGGAGGTCATTGTTAACAACATGTAACAATTATTCACTGTTGAACGCACTGTATTTGTACAAACAAAAGTAGCAAATGAAATAGTGCGTAAAAAGTGTTACGTAAACGCGACACTGTGCGAAAATCACAAACAAACGAAACAAAACTAAAAGTAAAATAAAAAGCAGCATTGCTAGTTCGATTTCCTTCTATGTCACGTTTCTTTTCTTTTCTTTTCTTTTCAGAATATTACACACGCGCATCCCCGCGAATTATTTTTCAGACGTCATCCTTACGATCTTTACGTAACGAATGGGAAGAGAATGTCGAAAACACGATCGTAAGTTAGCTCACGTGAAACGTGGACGACTGGAGAGGTTGAGAGGAAAGAAAAGATAAAGATTTACGGGTCGTTGATACTGGAAATCGTAACTGGGTCTCCGGGCATTGCGTCACACACCCGTGACATGCAGTTTAATGCACAAAGCGGCACGAGACCAACGGGTGAAAATCGATTAAAACGATAGCCGTGTTCGGTCGTCAACGGTCTAGACGCGAGATCTTTTAGAAGTGCGTGAGGGAAACCCTTCGGACCTCGTTACGTCACAGACACGAGCTACACCCTCAGATTTCCCAAGTTCTTGTTATTTAAATAACAAGATAAACTGAACCTTCGTGATTCAACTATCGTTCGATTTGAACAAACAACACGTTCGATCATTTTGAACGTTTGTATTCAATGGTATCTCGATGAGATATTAAATGAACATGGGCTGAAGCTTCGGAACGCATTAAAATACGACACGCAGTTTGAAAAATACGCGGCTCGGAGTGACGGCGCAACATTTGCAAAATAACTTATCTACGCAATTATACGAAATTGCACGATATAAGAATTATCTCACACGCGGAGGAGATAAGAAGTTTGAATGTCGATAATAATATTCTGAATGTTAATAATAATAATATATCTCAGGATCAGTGATCTGTTATCAGATATATTTTACACTTTTCCCGTTATTGCTCTTGGTAAATATAATTCTGTTTTTTTTTCTTTTTTTTAATGTCATACATTTTCACACGACTCTTTTCTCTGTCACGGAAATGTGAGACTATCAAAAGAATAATAAAAATAAGGATCAAAAAGTTAATCTACGAATATTATTAAACGTAACATTTGAATGAAAGAGAAGAGGAGAATGATTGGAGACATTAACGAGTATCGAACGAAAGAAAGAGAGTATGGATTATGCAAAAGGATTGCTTCGGAGCATTTAAGAAAAAATTGAGAGCTCTCAGAGAGCTGATCGGCTGATTCGTTGGAACGAATTAAAGAAAAGAGGACAATGGATGAACAAGTGGTTGAGTACCTATAGAAACTGTAAGACGAGACGACTTTTGTACCTCAAAGTTGAAATTAATCAAATATCTGATCTATCAGTCACCTTGCAATGAATAAAAAGATCGTCCGACTTCAAATTTTACTACAACAAAGGAAAATATCCCGAATCTTATCTAAAATGTAGCAAACCGACTTTCAAATTATATTTGAGGAATACTGTTTAACAAATAGAAGATAAAACAATCGTCCATTTTCAACGATTTTAAACATTTCTGAAAGCTAAACGAAACTCGAAGGAGACTAATTTTAAACTCTGAACAAACCGTGATTTTTAAATCAGTTTCCGAGTCAAATACCCCCCAAGCTAAACTCGAAGAAGACAAAGTTCAATTCCATCCGAACAAATAACCAATGAAGCTCAATTTTGTTTATTTCACAAATATTTCCAAATATTTTCTGGAAATTTTACAGCTCGAGAAAAATACAGAGATAAAGTCCATCTGGTTGAAACTGAATTTCGATTAATCTCGAAGAAACATGCTCGCTGCAGTTAAACATTTTTCGTATTAATGATGCAGCTGGAGCCTCGCAGCTGAAGGTATGCGCGCGTTACGTGATGCATTGCATATATATCGCATTAACTGCAGTGGCGCGATGCAGTACGTACAATGGCCACTCGAAGGGTTGAGTTTTTCTTTTTCTTTTCCTTTCCCTTTTTTCCTCCCCCTCTCCGTTCACGTTTAGAAACCCGATCTCTCGCGAGCACGAGTGGGTATTATGTCGTGAAGACCTTGAGACGTGGATTACAGAAGACAGGTGAGATTCCTAGCAACGAATTGTAATTCGATTTAGGGAAATAGAAGGAGGCGAGCACTATACTCGTTAGATATAGAGGAGAGGCTCTCGCACGAGGTACGTGCGAGATACCGGATCTACCTAATAAGATAGAGAACCTTAATGAGATTTTCGGAGCTTCCGGTAACACTGAAACTGCACAAAACTCTGTCGGTTATTGTTTTCAAGTTTGTCGCAAGGTCAATTACTTTCAAACGCATCGTGAATTTATCCTGGTTGATAGATTCTAATTCAATTTTAGTTAATCGTGTTTTTTTCTCTAAACAGAAAAATTGACGTAGCTTGACTGTTACACGAGGTTACACAAAGGATTAATAAATTCACACTAACTTCGTTGCATGACTATGCATGAAATGAATAATGTAAAAACAATGTACCTATTGTAATTTGTCGAAGCTGGAAAACGTTCTTCTCGCTTTTAAAAGAAAAGAGTCTCTCTCGCAAATTAAAAATCGACAACACATCGGAAATTAATTTGAATTTAATTTAAATTTAAAATGGATACTAATCTAAAGTATTTACCAGCACAAATAGTTAATATTATCTTACAGATAGTTAAAGAGCATTGGGTCTTCAATAAATAGTCAATACATTTGCTCTGTCAATAAGATACCGTGAACTTTATTTATCCTTAAAAATATTTTACTGTAACACACTGAAACGACGCGGATACTTCTTCGTGAAAATTGCGTCGAGTTATCAACAACGATGTTAATGATTCAATTATTATGCACTTAACAGAGCAACATCGTTAATGGAATGACAGGTACGCAAACGCAGAGGCTGAAGCAGCCAATTAAAAGTTATATTTGAAATCGATCTATCGACAAATTTAAATAATCATTCCATAACGATAAAAAATACGTAATATGAGCAAAACGTTAAAGAATCATTCGTAGTACGCGTTTCTCAATTTTACGTCAAACATTCTTTTCGTTCGTTCGACATAAAAACAAACGAGAGACAAAACAAAAGCGCCGCAGTATATTTTCGAAATTGCACATACATACATATGCATGAATAGAACATTAATATCTCAGGTACGATATGCTCTAAGAAAAAAAGTCGTTTGTTCTGAACTGTACGATGCTTCCACATCACCGACGTTCATCAAAAACGTTCGATTCTCCATTAGTTTTTTCTTTCTTTCGTAATTTCCGAACGCGAATTTTTAATTTTTCAATTCGTCCTTTCTCAATTATTATACACGTGCACGTATGCATATTTTACACAGATTTGAAAACGTGTCAAACGTGTCAAAGTGTGCGACACCGATTCGAGTCAGGGGAATATTCGCTTATCCAAAATTGCTATTTTACTTTGTTTAGAAGGAATAGTCTTCTCTATTTAGTCCCCAATTTTAAACCCAAATCAGCGTGAAATGAATTTAAAAAGAAAGTATATGTGTTACATCAAAGTATTCCGATGATAAACATTTCTTTTATGAATAAGTACTACCTACGGATGTTTTTCCACGAAAAATCGAAACGTTAGAAAGAAAGAGTGGCAAGCACAGCACTACTGCGTGCTATAATAGAGATGTGTGTAACAACAAGCGTGAATGTGGTTTCACTCTATGAGGAGAGGCCTATAAACAAGCCATTTTAATGTTTCGCCATCTCCCAAAACACGCGTTTCCGGTTTCGAGCATCGATACGATCGACATGTGGATCTCGAAACCGGTTCTTCAAGGCCGATGAACAGCCGTCAGCAGCAAGCTGCATTTCCAGAACCAGCTGTGGCGAGGTCTTTGCTATAACTACTTACAAGAAGTACTTCGATATTCGACCTACATACCCAAAAGCATGTATGTAAATCGTGTTGAACGAATAATCGAGAGTATTATCAGAAATTGATTGTCGTATCACATTTCCTTTCACTTTTTTTTTTTTTTTTTTGGTTTCTTTCAATAAAAAGAATTTTGGATTACGAATTATGGATGTGAACGTGAATTTAATAAGAACTAATTGTTCAGTCAATCCTTTTGGGAATACTTCGTATGTTTTACATCGTGTAAATTATTGTAATTTATGATGTACAATATGTTTGATGAAAATTTGCTTTCGATGAAAAACTTGTATCGTAAATACAAATTTAGTGACAGATGAAAGTGTTTTACAACCATGCTTTAGTCAAGTGACAGCGAATTAATCGATCACAGGTGTTTATGTCATTACAATTTATAGCGCACACTTGAAATAGCGCAAAATTGAACTTTAAAAGTAAATTGGAAATAAATTGAGATCTGAAGAAGTAACTTAAATTATTATAATATTGTGAATAAGGAGCTTGTATTAAATTAATATTAACATATGATTAATAAATTAATATTAAACGGAATTATTGGTAGTACTGAACAACAGAAATTTATTTTCTGCGCATTTGTTATGTCGAGAACATCTTTATTCACGCTAGCGTTATTTTGCTACTGCATTGTTATTACGAAGCATATTAATATTTATGAATTCTACAATCGACAAAGACAACGCTTTTCGTTTGAAATAGAAATACTCGTTGTTCAAAAAATAGTTGCTTTTGAAATATTTCCAAATTTTTGAACGGTTGCACAAATTCTTCATTAAACCTTCAATGAGGCTTCACACGACCATCTATAACTATCAATCGATTCATCTCTGTTACTATTCTCATATTTCCCAACTCCATTTATATCATGTGTCAAACTATGACAATTGACGTCAAGCAATAATTAAATTTTGAATATTGAGTAAAGCACGAAACTTTCTAGGAATAAAAACTTATGTCAAAAACCCACAATCCAGCATTTTATCTAACATTCATCTCGTAATTCGACTAAATTCTACTGTGATCCTCGAATTTTATACGTTTCAAATCTCGCTTTTGTTTTAATCGAGAAAAGAGGGTTTCAAGCAGGAGGTTTTTAGCACAAAGTGCTAAATATATAAAAAAATCATGCGTGCTAATAATTATATTTTCTCCAAATTTGCCAATTTAAAAATAAAATCTAAGAATAAAATTTAAAAAAGGAGAAAGAGAGACAATGCTCAAAATGATTCAAAAAAGGTCACAAGAGGACCAACGAAAGCGAAATAATTAATAAGAAAATAACTTCACGCACGACTATTAATTTCCCTCTTCCCGTCCAATACTCCATTCACTGCGTAATTTGATTTGAAGCGGATTCCTTCATCGCCAACTACCCCTCATCATCATCATAGCAACGGACGGTAAAAGCACGTGGAAAGTAAAAGAAAGAATCCGTGAGAAAAGGGTCCTGGTTAGGAAGGATCTCATGCCGCGTGACCTTGTCCCTGTCCTTGTAATAATACCGCTATCGGGATTCTGAGGAGTTGGCAGAATAGAGGAATGCGGCTTCTATTGGCTCCTGCTTACATACACAACGCACCATTTACATCGCACTTACACACACATACACACAATCTCTCTGACCAGTATCGCCACTCTAGGTTTCCAAGTGTTATCAATGTGCAATAGTGTAAGTGTATTCCCACCCGTCCTCCTTTACACAAAAAGTGCCAACTCCTCGGCTCTCTGCAGCTGTAAGCTTTGCATCTGTAGTTCAAGGCGATTGTTCGTTCCTTGGAACACACACAAAATTGCGAGAGCTCGCGGTAGCCGTTCGGTTCTTGAGAGAATCGCCTCTCAGCGGGAGGCACGCTGTTTGTGTAAGTCGAACTTTACTTCTTTTGACCCAGTAAAACAGAGAGCACTCTCTTTGTGAGCTTGGCAATTAAATTTTGAAAGTTTGTCACGCAGCTTCCAGGTGATGTAACTGCGCATTCCCTCTTTCTTGAAGAAATAAGTTTGTCAAATGTAAAATTGTCGGATGGTCCGAAATTTTTGAAACTTTCATAGCTTTGAAATTGTTATGTATGAATTTTTTGAGAACTTCCAAATTTTGAGATTTTTTAATTTCTAATTCCTAATTCTTTAATCTTTGAACATTCGAATTTATTAATTTCTAAATTTTTTATTCAAATTTAATATTTCTCGCTTCAAAATAGCTATAGCTTGTTTTGTTTTTTAACAAAAAAGATTGATATACCGATTTTATAACAATTTTATATTTATTATTCTCCGTATTTTCAACTTAACGTTTACAAATTAACGTAGAAATTCTATTTCTCAAATATACCAATCTTCTCTCTGCCGACTAAAACACCTAAAATACCGCAATTCTTGTAAAAGAGTTAAATTTAAAAATTTCTTGAATATGTTTGGATAAGCACTTCGCACGGATGAACATGTTTTCTTTAGATAGAATTTCTTTTGCTTATAGTCTGACCTATTCACGTGTTAAACAGAAAATTTTATGAACACTTCCATTAATTATAATGGTCAATAAAATTAAATCCAATTAAAAAATTTTAAAGTTAGATACTAACGTAATAGACGTTTCATAAAATACAATTACAATTAATGTATAATCATTTTCTTTGTAAGCTTTGTTACATGAACTTTCCTTTGAATTATGAGATGATTACTAATTAAACCAACTTCGTTGTTATGATTAAAAAGTTTTCATAATTCTTCAATCTGAGTTTATAACTTGTCTGGTAACTTATTAATTGTATTAAAAATATTTTAAATATATATTTATTATGTATTATATTAAATACATATCAATGACACTCGTATTTCTATGGAAATTGGTAATTTACATTCTATAACGTTAAAAGTTTTTGAAATCGTAATTAAACTTCAAATTTTTAAATTCTCTCATTTGAAACTTTTTCAAATTGCAATGAAATTTAAATCTCTAATTAAATACTGAATGATTAAATTATCTAATGAGTATATTATTATCTTATAATCTTGTATGTATAATTATATTAGATATTTATTACATTTGTTATTCCCTCTTTTAATCAGAAGAGCACGATACAAAATATATAAAGAAACTCCGTAAATCTCCAAGCACAAAAAACTGTTGAACAAAAAGCTTGAAAGCCCTCGTAAGACATTGAGAAAACAATTTACTTTATTTATTACCTAAGCTCAATAATTATGACTTCAAACAGAGCTACGTATTTTCTTTTCTTTTTTTCTTTTTCTTTTAACGCGTTGCAAGGCGTTATTTCTTTTTCTTTGTCTTTTAACGCGTCAAGGCAAATTTTTAACCCAAGGTCACATGTAACCTTGAAATGTACACACACAATTTCATGACAAATGTAAATTGCAAGAACATTAATGGCCCTGGATGTATGTGACACAGTGTGTATTTTTAACTTGATTTATATCATTAATATCGTTGGGACCAGTATACTATACGACAACAAAAAAGATTATTACATTACACGGCCGAGTTAAATCAGTGACTCAGAAAAGAAAATAAGACTCCAGACTATAATTCACTAGCTAGCAACGTTAGCCAATCAACAACTTACAAGTTATGTCATAAATTTCTTTACCATAGTTTTACAATGTTTCAAAGACTCAAGTAATTTTGTGATATTACTTGTAAAATTTGATTTACATTATCATCAAATTTGCTAACATTATGGAAGAGTATTTATTGACATTAATAACTTATAGCTTGTAATTCGTAAAACTTTATCAATAATATTTTAGTTTAACTGTGCAACACGACCCTGCCGTCAATTTCTTTTTCGTCGTTCATTTATTCTGGTGTGATCACACACGTGACAGAATGACTGAGAACACGAGAAAAGAAAATGAAATATCTGAGATCTGAAATATATTGCACGCTGTTTATAAATACCCGAGCACGTTGGTAGATTTCTGGTGGCAACGCGTACGAGAATTTACCGAATTCTAAGATTTTGATTGGTTTGCTAGTTTTACTGTTTGCAATAATATATAATACATATTAGGCTAGTAATCCTAGTGAATCAGAAAAATTTTTAATAAAATTGAAAAGCGGAATACTACATTATATCCCGAATCTACGATATATCTCGAATCTACGTTATATCCCGTATATGCACGGACCATAACGAGTGACCAAACTGTATACAATAATTCGTCTCCTTTTTTTAAATCATCGGTATATCATTGGATAAAAATTACCAAAAAGTAATAAATTTATTATTTGTTTTGCCTGGGTTATATTGCAATATACTTAAAATTGAGAAAATATTGCAATTTTGGGCCAAATATTCTCGACGTGCGTGGTACGTCATTCCAGCGCAAGAGGTTAAGCTTTGTACGAGATATATATATAAGTGCGTGGTACACACCGATAAAAGGTTTCGAATCTTCAAGGTGAGCGTCACAAATGCTCGCTTTTGTCGTATAAACGTCCACGTCTCCCCGTAATTAAAAATAAAAAAAATTTAAAAGGAGACACATTGAATACTTACCAACTGTTGCAGGGTAGATCGTTTACAACGCAGCGACCGATTTCCCCGATTCTTCTCTTTCACTTGCAAATTTCACGACGCACTACACCCAACAAAACATCTGCACCATGCACCGTCCACGCAAGATCTGCTTTTTGCGTAACGAAAGAAATCGCCGCACCGATCACTTCTGCACAGCTAGTGCGGAATCGACAGGAATTAACACATCACGATTTGGAAATCGACGATTCCGAAAGTCCATCGAGACAGGTATACACGTACGCGGAAATTCGTCTAGCATCGATTGGAAGCACTATCGAGGACTGATTTGCGCAGCAAATCTCAACGACGAAAGTCGTGTCAACAAGCAAAAACTACCGACCGTCGATTGCCGGTTCGAAACACGGGCGTTTGCCGCAAAGTGGCACGCAACGCGGAACCGTGTTTACATTTACGATCGCAGGTCGTGCCGTTATTGACACGTAATTCGCTCGACTAGCCATTCGATTCTCAATCGTCGTAAAAGTTCTCGACGATCGTGAAAAACTGCACGTAAAAGTAGAATTGAAATCAGAAAGACAAACGCCAACCAAGTTTCGTGAAAAAAAAGAAAATAAATAAATAAAAAAAAGAAAGAAATCTCGAAAGAAACGATACTTGTCTACGTTACATGTCGCATGTACGACTTTTCTGCGAGGGACGATGATTCGTGCAACGGCGTGTTAATCGGCACACGATTGTAGGTTAAGCACGGCCCGTGACGCGTGCACGAACACTGGTGATCCCAGTAACGACGCGTTGTTTCAAAGAATCGCGGGCATTGATCGTTAAGGCGAGTGAACACGAAACGAGCAACTTTCAAGCACGTGCCTACCGTACGCGTTGCGGTACAAAAACCATCTGAGGCGCAAGTCCCGCCAGCATTGGCCGTCTCTGCATGCTTCGGAATGTGCGCGCCATATTAAACGATTTGAGGGCGACACCTAGCAGGGGTGGCAGGAGCTCTCACAGAATATTTTATCATCGATAAGGCAGGTGTCTAACGTTTCAAAGTTCGCGAGAATATTTAAACAATATTTACTAACTATTTGGTAACTTTCATGTATTTTTGAAATTTTATGTGATATATGAAACACGACTGTCGTGATTATATTGATAAAATTTGAAATCAATATAAAGATGTGTATATGTATAAATATAGGAATTACGTAAGAGTTTCAAGATATTTACTGCAAACATACATATACTGCACAATTACTCTTATAAACATGTAACAGGTGTTAAATATATAAATTTGTTAATGTAACAAACAAATTGACTGTTTCATGATCATTGTAAAATATAAATAATCTAAACTTTACCGATATAATCATGGTAGCCATGTCTCTCATGGCGCTAATGAAATTTCAAACTTTTCATAGACAAATAATAAATTTATAAAAAAAATTTCAAAGAGCGCTCAAATATTTTTGCAAGTTGTAAATAACGAGATTATTGATCTCTTTTTACTTCTGATTCTAATTAAATTATGTTCTATACTTATATCTGAACACTTCTGTTCGACAATATATGTATATCTAAATATTGAGAAATTGTAGTACATATTTACGTAACATTATCTCATAGCCATGATGTGACCAAAAGATATGAAAAAAGTGAAACATTCTTAATACATTCTAAATATTAAGAATAAATATTTGAATATGTAAATTCTTTGAACTAAATTTAATTTAAAAAAAAAAAAGATTTAGTTAATTATACATCATAATGTGTGACGTAAAAAAAAGAATTGAAAAGCGTATAATTTTGTTTTTCAGATGTTATCAGTCACAGAGAGAGACACATCTCAGTTATCTCGACACGTATGTATGTTCTTTATTACTTAAATGTTTATGTAGCTGGGAATAATTAGACACCCGCTTCTAAATCTAGTTAAATGTAAAACACACTTATACTTACTTTGTGAAGACTGAGGCTGATGTTGAGCTGCAGTTCTCTGTAACAGCAATAAACATTTATTTTAACCAAATCCTGCATTTATTGAAATAGTATAGACGCAGCACAGAAAAAGAACATGTTAAATACATCCTCGCTGATTTTCTAAATTTAATGTCAATCTGTTTAGTTGAAGAAATATTCAGAAGCTGATGATGTATATATTTTCGATTAATATTATCAATCATTATTTAATATTTTCAATTATAGAAAAATTTATATTTAGTTCTAAAATCTAACTAAACTAAAATTGATTAATTGGCAACATGCTGAATTTAAAAATTGTTCCTACGTAGGAGAACTAGAAAATACGTGATTTATCATGTTCTGTTTCTACGATTTTCATTTGTTAAATATTCATTGCAACGATGATTATTGCAAAACATCGACATATTATTTACAAGTGAAAAATCGTGTTATACAATGAAGTAACAAATTTCAAGTACATTTTGAAGAATCAATCGTATCCCTGATGCCTCGAGACTCTTCGAATCTAAAGAACGACTTCTTGGTTTCGCTTCGAGGTAATCATCCTTCTTCCCACTCTTTATCCATCGAAAATACGACGACATGTTGCACTTTTAACTTATTACGCACTGTTATCGCATAATCACATTAATTTCAAATCCGATGACACAAGGTTTGTTCACTGCATTCTTACCGATGTAAAAAGAATCAAACAAATTAGATTTTTCATTAAAATTATTTTAAATCTTTTCTGCGAAGAGACAAAATTAACAATACGAAAAAATGAAATAAAACAACGAGACCCTCAGTTGAATAGTATTTAGTAATGCTAGTGCTAGTAGTGTTTTGAAAGTTAAAGCCGGAAATGGAAGAACGTTCTACGCATGAATATGGATGAAGAAAATGACTATTTTTTCTTGCAAGCGAAGCTCGGTTCATTTTAGACAACAAAAAGTACAAAAAAGACTTGTTATCCACGATATCACAAAGAATACCGAATGTAATAACAACTAGATAGTAAAATGCAACCGGCTCACATTAGTGGCGTGTTCTTATCAACATACGCGTTTTATGATAACATTTGCAATGTTCCATGCATTAAACGTGAATTAATTCTAACGTAACAATCTAATTTCAATGTACGCAGCATTATAAATTATTTTTCAAATGTTACAATTTCCAAAAATTACAACTTGCTGGAAAGTAAAACTGTATTGTGTACCTACATTATGATCAAAATGTCATGTGTATAGTTGGCAAAATTGCTTGAAAGTTCTACCCTGGACGAGATGAAAAGAAAACAAATAATCGTAACGACACATGTAAGAGATTTAAAACACAGTCACCACAATGTTAAATTCGAACTGATCTAAAACAGATCTATTTCTTATTGATCACGATATTTTTTTCATTTTAAGTAACATTCATCGCAATTACTTTTGTTTTGTATATAAAAAAAAAAACAAATTAATCGTTTATGACGCATGAGAATAACTAATCTTCATCGTAAGTAATTAATTTCGCTCGCAGTTTACATTACATTATAGTACAATTTACAGAGTCATTTTCTAGAATTAAATTACTGATAATGCATACGACGACTAATTCCTTCTGAGACTTTTTCCTACTATTCGTAAAATACGTGTATATGAAAAAAAAGCCATTAACCCTATAACCTGAAATAAATGTATTCAATATTTGCATAGTAATAAAATATGCAAAGTGCTATCCAATGCCACTTCTTCCATGCTTTTTGTAAATACCACTAAAAGATCTGAAGAAATATAATGTAATTTAAATTTCATTATTAATAGTACAAAACATAATGGCACAGCACAAATATAATTATGTTATACATAATACTTATTTCATTAACCAATTAGGAATTAGGCAATTCTTTCAATTTGTATTTTCTATTTTTTGCCATTGACGTCATAAAAATACATTTCTTCTACAGCTCTTACCAAATTTTTTAAATCTTTAAAAATTGCAGCATTTGTAATGCTACAATATTGTAATTCTGCAATACTATAAAACTGAGTTAAGCTGATCATGACAAGTAATAAGTAACGACGCATGTACTACATCGTAATATGTATATAGCAGTTATATATAGCTTATCTAACAGGCAAATAAGATTTACAAAGTAAAGAGCAAAAGAAATAAAGATCACGGAAGAATTATAAAAATGTCGACGATCATCCGATCAGATATGCATAGGCATTAACATCATGCAAATGATTGGTCTATCTCGCTCCAACACTTGCCGCAATTTACACAGGTTATCATTTTCATAAGGCGTCTGGAAAAAAAGAAAAAAGAGAAAGAAGAAGAAGATATGCACGGCACAGTTTACTTTGGAGACAATGAATCTAGGTCAGAAACAGAGAAGTTCCAAATATTTCCAGAAACTTCTCTGCAGAATTCAATTTGAACGTGACAAATACAGCAAAAAGGTGCGACGAAATTATTCTTATGCTACGCCGTATACATTCTATAATATATTTCAATGCAGTGTAAACATTTCACGACGCACGAAAATAAATAAACGTTACTCGTGTCAATTTTTCACATCTGTCCCTCTGTCGAGAAATAAACGACTTTCAAAAACTCTAAAGTCGTTAGCGATGTTTGATCCTCGTGGATCACACGTCTTTGATTTTCATTTTACTGACGCAATTTACTGAAGAATTGAGATCTGTGTTGAAGTCGAAAAGATGAATTAATTTCGAGTTATTGGTATGTGGAAATGAATTCATTAGATGTTATCACGTGGTGTTACGTGTGGTGTTACATGTGATGTTACTGGAAATTGATGTCTTCATTAATTCGTCATAATTATACGTAAAGAAATAGGTTCAAAGATTCAGCATATTTCACGTTTTCGACTTGAAAACAATAAAGCTAAATTTATATCATCAAATGTAATTGGTTTTTATAATTTAATGATTTAATGAATAAAATTATTAAACTGAGTGAGACACTATAATGTAGCAAGAGTTTATCTAGTTGAGCGTTAAAGGCGACACGAGCATTTTCGCAAGTTGTTGAAGTATCATGTCTGAAACTCGGATTGGTGAAAGAAGCGGAAGAAGGGAGGACGAAGAGGAGAGAGTAGCATAAAACTGCCAGCTTTCAATTTAGAAGAACCGAAGTAACCGAACAATAAGGGAGGAGCTTCGTCAATGAACTCGAGACATCCTTCACGACCGCAAATTACCATTCAGCGTCTTTTATGTTGCAGTTAAGAAAACTGCGACCATACGATTCTTTTTGTTCAATTGCAGAACAGAACGAATATAAATATGACATCATTTTTCGAACGAATTCAGCGCGCCAATAACAGAACAAAATTATAATTTTTGCAATACCGGAATTTAAAATAACAAAAATACAGTTGCAAGTGTAACTGAATAATATAATTTCTTTGAAGAGAAGTTGTTGGAATATATACAGGAAAATACTCATGCTTTAGAGTATCAATATAGTATAGTGTAGTATATAGTATAGTACTCATTGAAAGCAATATTCTTTGATTCTAGAAAGAACTTTTTATAATCGAACACTAGGGAACGTGCTCGACTCTCTGAGCTGATTTTATAATTTCCTTGTTATAATAGTCACAATTCTCTTATTTTATTCGACAACTTCCATGTATGTGCATACTATAATAGTACTACAACATGAATATCAGTCACTTGAGATGAGGTATCACTTGCAAAATAAGCCATCCAAACATCAAATGATTGAATAATAAAACTTCACTAACCAAATTGAAAACCAAGTTCCGATTTTCAATTTTCTGTTGATCCAGCAGTCACAGATCTACAAAAAAAAAAGCCTCTCGGAAGAAAAATCAGAACGAGATATATAAACCTTTGATCGAAAGAGCAAACGGTTGTTGCATAACAAGTGAAAACGTGACGTGACAGTTTTTAAAGGGAATTATTTTGAAAATTCCACCAGCACGACACACTGTAAACCTTCCATGTGATTGGAAATGAAATTCTCGCGATCGAGAACGCACTCGGATCGGTTTAGAAAATACATGCGCGCGGACCGGGAAGAGAAACGTGTGCACACGTTTTCCTAGCACCTTCAACGTTGCAAGTTCCGTGGCTCACTGAGTGAAAAACGCTGCCTTTGAATCCGTCTTTTTCTCCGTTCTCTGTGCTCGTGCACGCACGACCACACACGAGCTTACCCTGCGTCGTGCTTACATATGCACGAGCATCATGTACACACGCCTAACTCCCACCGAAATCTGAACGTCATAGGCTCTTTCTTTACACGCTCAAACGAATTCTGCATATCGTACCGTGGTTAATGAGAAATTATAATTAGATAAACGTCAATTCTGATAAAAGGGAATTATATTCATATTCAAATATATTCGCATAGAAGAAATATTCATTTCGCAGTTCGTAGATATAAATACCCGATAAATATTTTCACAGAAATTCCAAATTTACATTGGTAATCGATAACGTATTTTCCTGAATAATAATAATTTTCTGTTCAAACTAACCGTGTCACCGAGGCGAAGTAAATTAACGATTTTCATCAATTAAATTTGGTTTCCGTGGAAAGATCAAATTCTAGGTGAGTTTGAAATTCCAGGAAATTAAATTTGAAACAAATCGCATCAATCGAGAATCTTCGAGAAATGAATTTGCACGAAATTAAACTTAATGTTACAAGTAATAATTAAACTTAATTACATTTGTCGAAATTTCTGAAAAACTTGCAATTAGTACGACTTTTAATAAATTATGAAAAAATATCGGATAAACTAATGGCAATAATTTTGCACCTCACGCAGTTCGCGAAAATTCTATTTGAGATAAAATGAATTAATTAAAACGTTCGTATTTACCGCAAGTTATCTTCACGAAAGAACTGAAACAGTAAGAATCAGAAATAAGTATTGCGCGACGAAGTAACGAAATTTGTCACGGTATTGTGATCGGTAAGAGAAACGAAACTGGTTTCACTGTTAACGAGTCATGTGACACACGACCGAGAACGTTGAAACAAGAAATTTCGCTGAAAATTATCTAAGAAAGATTATTTCAGGGTCATACTACGTTTACATAAAATGTGAAAATATTCATTGAATATTCGTTTATATATATTACACAATCGATCCTATTAATAGATCCATGGTAGGAAAAAAAGATATTTTAATAGATATTTTAATTCCGATTCGAGCATCAACGTTAATTTCAACGACAAATAAATAAATTTTAAGAGAATCTCTAGAGTCTAAGTCGACTTTTTCTCGACTTTCGCCGAGGAAAAAGGACGCCGAAACATACCAAAATAATCAGTAACGGAGTCACGAGTAGTGACTTCAATGTTTGAACAGATGCTATTTACGACTTAGGTGCAAGAACGACTGCCGTTCAGTTAACAATTTTTTTTTCTTTTATGCAAAGCTGCATCTTTTACTTTTCGTTATTGAAATGTAGAAGATTAGTTATTTTCATTTGAATTAAGGTCTTCTTAAATGTTAACTTTTATGTGCAAAAAGTTATACAAAAAGTTGTATGTAGTGAAATTAGAATAACAGTGAAAAGAAACATGATTTTCTAGCATTATAGTTAGGCGAATCGTGTGAAGAAAAGATGAAGACGTATAATCGTCAACGTCAAAACACGTGTTCTCTGCTTTCAGAGATCGTTCTTTTGTTCCCTGAGATACTATTGTTGGGACGAACCAGCAGTGGTTATTCGTTTCTAAAAGTCATGCTCCGACGAGAACAGAAACACTGAGATGCACGATGCAATTTTGAATTCTCCGTTTAAGACTGGAGCGGTAATGAATATGACAAGAAAGAAGTTTCAGTATCCCTAATTTTTTCAGTTCTCTTATTCAAGGTTTCAAAAATATTAATTTTTCTTTTTATATACAGTACATAATTAATAATTTTAAATTAATAACGTAGAGAATAGTTTGAAAAAAATAAAATTCTATAATGAAACAAAAATACTGTGCTAACTAAATTTTTTGAGTACCAATTGAAATATTAATTGTGAACAAACTATTTTTTATATTCTTTATCCAACGAATGGGGATTATGTTTGTTTATATTAATTTTGTAATTATATTTATGTTTATAAGTAAGGTACTTTATCTGTAAACGAGTCTTCTCGAGTCGACCAACTGTTAGTATCATAATGATAAAGTAGACATCTGTTTTAAACACTATGTCGGTAACTATACACACGATAATCATCATTGCAAATTTGAGACATTATGTTCTTAGAACGGTTTAACATTAAAAAATGTAGATAATATAAAATTAAATTGCTCACCGCTTTTCGTTTATCTTCTGCACTAAGAGTACTGTGGCTTCTATGCCTAATGAGATCCATTACTTTGCTAACAGGATTTCTACTACTTTCTGAACCGGCTCGAGGACGTCCCACAGGTTCTCTACCTTCCTTATGATCCTTATTCTCTCTATGATGATCCTTATTCTCTCTATGATGATCCTTATCCGTACGCACGTCAGACGTCGAGCTCCCATGCGAGCCCCTGTACAATGAATGCTGCAGAACATCCAACAGTGTTCAATTGACAATTTTTCTTTGATTTCTTCCATACAAATATATTCATTATTCATTCAAAATCAATTGGCTGCTCTAATTAACAGTTTACTTTCTATATTTTCTGTACGAGTCTTTTCTTAATCGTTCTATCCTATTTGCTTTTCGAGCTATTTGCTTTTCGAGCACAAAGTAAAAAACCTTTGCACACCACTTACTTACAATTCAAAAACAGTCTAAATAAGTGTTGCTCAATAACTAAAGAGGTGTCATGAACATTTCTCAAACAGCCAATTGACGTTGACTAACAGAGCAACAGAGCTATTATTGTACCTGCACAGCGCTCTTCATATTCGCTATAATACTGGGCTTTCTCTTGCTAGCATCAGATTTACTTCTCGGTCTGAACGCATCGAATATCGCTGGCTTTTTACTGGGGCTGGCCGTATCGTCGACAGTGCCACCGCTTCTTCTACGTTCCGCGCTATTACTACGGCTATTACTGCGGCTGGTGGAGCCAGACCGCGTACCAGATGCTTTTCTGCCACCTTTGCCCGAGCTTGACGAACTTGAAGGTTCCGCCTGTTGCGGAAGAGGAGTCGACTTCCCAGAACCAGGAGCGCTTCCCGAGGTCGGTTTCCTGATAGTTCTTGAGTGCGAACCCCATGTTCCTGTCGTAATTGAAAAAAACGCATTCGACACGTAAATAACATTAGTGACTAGTCAGCTAAGCAATTGTTTAACGAAGATAGTTAATTAAATGATAAAACACGATCACCTTACCTGCGCGTGGCCTATGACCTTGATCGTGAGAAGCCTGACCAGAGGTATCTGCATCTTCCGTTACAATCGTTGGCAATGGTTGCGATCCAAGTTCCTGTAAAAATCAGAGTGACATTATCATTATGACATTATCATATTATACGCATTATAAAAATGTATTCATATAAATATTGAAATTTCAATCACTTTTTATATTTTTATCTCAATTATTAAAATCTAATAGTAATTTTATTCCAGTCATTAGAATCCACCCTGCTACTTTTAGTTAGCTGCTTATGTCATTTTAGCAGAAATAGAAAATCCTTCTCGTATGAAAGAATTTATCAATTACTCAACAGATTGTTCATTCTATAGTAATTGGTCGGTTCATTGAAAAATCAAAGGAAATAAAGTTGTAATGAAGTTTTATTGTTCGCGGATCTGAGACAACATAATAAACGATTAGATATGGTTTGTTTAATCAAAAGAGCTAGTACATGCAATATTTTATATTTAACTTTAGATTATCATCGATATCAATCAACTTTCTTGCAAAGTATCTTGCAAAAAGAAATTTTGACACGTTCACGTGTCTTTCTCAATAGGATTGATATCTTTCCTGATATCTTTGAAAAACTAAACGCAAGATGCTTTATCGTGGATAACAGTGAACACGTTCGCATTTTCCATCCGCTCTATTAATCTACGTTAATTATTACTAATGTTTTGTCTATTTACAAGTTACATCTAACAGTGTATATGTGCTCTATCATTGGTAACATAACTCTACGAAAAAAATTTTATTTTATACATCCAACAGAATCACTCTAATTGTATAAAATTATAAAAACCAGCATTAAACGTGTTCCGAAATAGCAACACAGTTGTAAATTTATTAGAAAATAAATAGAACCTAAGTTGTATCCAAATCTGGTACAGCCAGCTGTTTCTCTAATTTTTCGACCATTTTACTATCGTGGAAAGATACACGGAAACAGTTTCAAGGTCTGATAAATTAAGCCATTATAAATTGGGAATCTTAAATTGTTTTCAATTCAAGTGCTCGACATTTGTATATTTTCCTCTTCTGCACATTTTTGAGCGAATAATACTACTTTGATATTTTGAGAAATAAAAATTTAGCCAAATGTATTTGTATGTTGCTTCTCAGTAATATTATAATAACGTAGAACTCCACACTCTTATCAATGATTCTTATTATCATGTATCATCCTTGTTATCATTTCATTATTTACAAGTACGTTATACAAATATTACAAACATACGTGTACCATTCAGACAGATAAGAGACGTTTCATTTGTTATCTAATGCAAAAATTGTTCAAAAGAATATTTTACACTTTTACAGTATTTTATATTTTTATAGTTCTTGATTTTCTGAAAAGCTATCATGAAAGAAAGTCATATTTCTTCTCTACGAAATAAACAAAATTTCATCTCCAAATATCTTCTTTTATTTTATAATTTACCTTAAATACTAATAGATTCAGATAAACGCAATTAAATGTATCATTATTATTATTTAATATAAAAAGGAAAGAAAAAAATTATTGCTTGCGATAATTATCCAAACTTCACGCAGAACTTTCACTCATGAATCCCTTCAAATACTAATCTCACATCATTATATTTTACGGATTAATTCTGTTTTCATACCCTCTTCGCACAATCTGGCACCAGATCACCAAACAACCTCTCAGCAACCTCTTGAAGCGTTTGTAAAACAGATACTTTGAGAATCATCTCATGACGATGAAACGGCAAATATAAACGATTATTTATTTCGTCCTTCACCACAAACACATATTTGAAATGTAATTTCTACAAAACAGAAGATTCATACTAGTCCTTTTTCTTTTCTTTAATTCGACGATTCATAGCGGAACGAATGATGCTGCAACGATTTAAAGAAAAGCACAGTGAAACCATAGAAATTCAATCGATCGTAGTTTATTCGGCCGATTGTAGTTCATGGTCGAGAGGATTTTTAATCCTATCCTCGATCGATCTGAAACGCATCCGCCTTAAGAGATTTTATTCCTGTCCCAATTCTTTCATTTTTGTATCGCACAGCGAATAGTGTGCAAGCCTGCCTGAAATAGTCTGAAACAGTATGAAAACTGATACCAAAAAAAACTTTGGTTATCACATTTTTCACTGTTTGGCTGAAAATTCACGCGAATGTTATCTCGGGAGCGACAGATATTATAGATCTAGCGTGAAAATCTAGATAAATATCAGAACTACGAGAATCGTAGGGAACGACGAAAACACGCTGATTGCGATTGCGCAATGTTGTAACGTTCATTGTGAAATTTAACAAATTAAAATCAGATCGAAGGAAAGACCGATAAAAAATATTTGACGAAAATAAAAATAAGATACGGTGCGAATGTAAACAATGTACTTCAACAAAATAGAAGAAGTTTCAGAACAAGATCTGTTCTATCGAAATCCGATGGTTCGATTTTCTGTGAAATATAACGCGATTTCTCGTGAAATCTACGTGTCTATCTAATTGTGATTTAATAATTGCAATTTACCGGTTTCGTTGACCGAGCAATAGTGCATTTTGAAAATCACGATTCATTTCGCTTAGTGTTCCGAGCTCGACTGACGTTTCGAATCAACGCTGCCGTTCGTCTGACGTCTGACACAAGACCACGTGAACTACGTGGTGCAGCTCGTAACGAATATATAGGCATTATGAAACTAGAAATAAATCTAGTTTAAAATTGGCAGTAGACAATAGTAAGGAAAATTAAATGTAACGATCTCGATCCACTTGCGTTTTATAAAAGATCCAAAGGAAATTCCTCGTTCATGAAACAACATTTGGAACTATTACTAGTGAAACTGCTTTACAAGTCATAAGTTGCAAGTAGAAATTGTACTCTGGAAACTAAAAGTTTATTCATAGATTACAAAATGAATCGTAGTTACTTTAATCTGAGATTTAATAACAAATAAATTAGATATAAGCAAATTATTTAGTTCTTTAAACGTTAAAAGACTTTTTTTTTACATCAAAACAAGAGTGATTGTTAAAACGGAAATACAACTGCAGTAGTATCAATTCTTTCACATCTTCTCTTCAATTATCTTTTTCACTGATTCATTGTTTACATATTTCATGGTATTTTCAGAAATGTCATCTTTCACTCGCGTCATCTGTTTTCATTTCTTATCTCCTTATTACATACATATGTTTAACATATAATTCACTGTGAAACATTTTTCTAGGCTCTGCAAGAAATTCGACTCGCTTTGTCATCTACTCATTGTCAGAGAAATATAAGTCAAGAGGTAAACTCGACTTTCGAATCATTAATAAAAAATACAAGATTACATCACAAACCAATATATTTATATAAAAATAAGTATCCGTATTCTCGAGTCGGCGGACGCTTGTAACTGGATTATTGTTCAGTCGTTCAATACCCGAAAAAGAAAGATACAGTTCCCAAGGAATAATACGGAAACGAGTGCCAACGATAATAAATAACAACAATGTCAACTACCCTTTGGAAAGGTAAAGAATGTCTTGGCCAGTTTGAACATTTGTCAGAAATATATCAGGTAATAAGTAAAATGGATTGGATCATAAAACTTATTGCCTACGAAATATATTTATATCCATTTAGGTTTGGAAAAATCGTAGTGAAAAGTAGGAAAAAGTTGAAGGCAATTTAAAAATTTATACTTACTTTAATTAATCTCTTTCTATTTCTATATATTTCTATTTCTTTCTTAAAGTATTGAATTTTGTCATTAAATAAATGTTTAGAAAGTAAAATATTTGTATTAGTCAGAATTTAGATAATGAGTAAACTAATTTATTTAAATTTTAATTTTAATAACTTTAAAAAAGTACATTTAAGAATATTGTACTCTTATTGTAATCATGTGCAATTTGTTAATGACAAATGATGGATAGAACACAGTTAGATAAGATTGCCAAATATCAGCGCAAGACATTTACAGTAATATAATTTTTAAAGACACTAATTGAGGGGATTTCCTGATAAAATTGCCTTTCCGAAGAACACTTCAAAGCTACTGAAACTCATGAGTTTTACTTTGAGAAATCATTAACAATACTAAAAAAAAAACAGCAAAAGAAAAATAATATCCAAAAATCACATTTATAAATTAAAAATATAATATTTTTGCGGTACAATTATACCTAAATAATTTCAGTTTTCTTTCACGACAAACTCGTTGTTTATAATAATAAATTATTTAAAAATAGCATATTTGAATAATATTAGAACAAAAAATTAAGAGAAATGATAATATTAATGAATACTACGCGTACAAATTATAGAAACTTCATAATAGATAAATTATATATTAAATTCGTAATATCTGTCAAACCAGATGCCAGCAACCTGATAATTGACAATCGGTCAAATAACTCTCAATATCAAATTAATCTCTAAACGAAAAGAGCAAACATATCTGTGGAAACAAGTTATTGAAACGGAAATATGCTGCAATTTATACCCGTAGAAACCACAGTGGATTTCTAAACAGAGAGATTATTACAATGTCCGGGAGATCGATGGTCCGAATAATGAGCTAATTCATCTTCCCCTAGGTTAATTAAGATAAATATGAAAAATGAATTATCTGTCAATCAAGACGCAGAGTATCACGATGAACTACAGAAGAGACATTCATTTCAAAATAGAAGATATAATGATTTCAACTACCTTGTACGTTCCATGAAATTCTGGACATCGGTCCAAATATGGCATCAGAGAGTACTTGCGAACTCTCCCAACATTCAACGACACTGCCGACATATTTCCACTAGTAATGTATAAAACAGCGCGCCACCGAAATTTTCAAATAATCATGACGCGGGGGTATCGAGATTTCACCGTTGACTGACAGCACCGGCAGCACTCGTGGGTGGTACAAACCACAGGAATTCACTATCATCTCTCTGATATCTTTTTCATTTTGTCAAGAAATCATATTGATAATAATTTTCCGCGGAGAGTTGTTGTAACGTTCTCTTATCACGCGAGTTTGTGGATGATTATCGCGGACGAATTAACAAGATAATACCTTCCCAGTACATTCTCAGTCCATTCCCAGTCGTACCAAAACTTAAAGAACATTTAAAGCGTACAATCAATAATAATGTGTATTACTCGTTGTATATTTTCTGTAATCCGATTGAATTGTGCAATCTCTTATCGCCATATTCTAATTTTAATTTTGTTAAGTACGGATCTTTGTGTGAATAGTAGATCTTGTATTGCTAGATAAGAGAACGTTAGTTCATTACTTCCAGAAAAAATATTATATATGTAGGGATTACCGACCTAAATGATGAATTATGTTTGCTGATTAGTGAATCTCACCTTCCACTGTGCTTCTTAGAAGGTATTGTACCATTTAATGCCTCGAGCTTATGTGATTTTCTTAATACTGCTTGCTAATAATGCAAAAAAATACAATAAGATTTTACAATTCTCGCTATAGATATATAGATAATTTGTATATAATATATATGTTAGTATAATTTGTATACCTAATAACAACGATTTTATTTTTGCTGGTCCACGAACTATGATATTTATTGAAAATTGAATCGTTTTATCTGCTTTTCCTTCTTATTTCTTCATAAAAGCAAATAACTAATTAAACATGTAAAACGAATAACAGAGTATTACCATAAGTATGACCATGGTGCTTATAATTTTTATTTCCTTATGTATATTTATATTCTTAGTGTAATATGCTACTCTTTAAAACATACGTACCTATAAGACAAAAACTATGTGCAACATACAACTGTTTAAGCGAAACGACGAGTCAAAACAAAGAAATAAATCACTTTATTTGCGGCGTTAACAAATTATACGGTACATACCGTGACACGCGTTTCGAACGCTCAATTAGCTCTCATTCCGAGTAATTTCATAAAGATGGCGGCCGAGCTTTGACGCATGGCATCGCCATCTATCAACGAGTAAAAATAATATTAAGAGCTGCACGCTCCGTCGACAACTGAACGATCGACGATAAAAGAAAAAAAAGATACGCGTCAAGCTTACCTTCATCTTAAGAAATGAAAAATACAAAAAAAAAAAAAAACACGAGGAACGTTCGCGCCGTTGGATCAACTCTCACAATTGCTGGAAACGCAGATCAAACAATTGCAACACGAAAATGTCACGATTAAAATAGATTAAACCGCACAGGGTATGCAATTACTCAGTTCGGATGCCTGTAGCGAACAAGAAGCACGTGTAAAATTCTTTGTACTCTAAAACGGGCTTATGAGTCGTCAGACGTGTTACGCAACAAACAGTGAAATATCGCGAACAACAAATAAAGCACGTTTACCTCGTTCAATTTCGCTGGCCGTTTTTAGCATATCGAACGATACGAACCTTAAGATCGTATACGTTTGAGATTGTATACGTTTCAAATAAAAATTCCTCTCTCTCCCTCTGTCTCTCTGTCTCTTTCGAGCGTCATCTAATTAAAATTACTGATCGATAAATTCACACTCATTTGCTCATCTTCGTTACAAATCGTCTTTCGTACGATTCAGTTGCTCGCCTAATCTCCACGCGTTGCTAATTGAGCGAGGCAATCCACGTACGGGATGCACTCGTAAAGGAGACCTTACGTGCCGAGGCATCCGTCATAACAGCCCTCATCGCATTGTAATTCGTCTTTCGACCGAATCGATAGAGCTTAAAGGAAGCCTTGTACCTACGCCTCTCTCCCCTGTCTTCCAACCTCACTCGCGAAACACTAAAGTCGCGTATCGATATCTGGGCCGAACGATATCTAAGATTTAGAAACTCCTAAATCTAACCTCAAACATATTTCTACCTAAGGTTTTGCGCAATTTTTAATGATACATTCTGAAGACCTCTTGCAAGAATTAATTAATATTATCACACCATCGAAAGTGAAATATTATTCTCTCGTTGCACAACTATAAATGTATTATTCAACGCATAAATATTGAATCATCGGTAAAACTTACAATACCTCGATTTGTTTTCGATTAACAGTATCTATACATAATGTATGTTGCGCGTCGATCTTAACTCCTGACGTGAAATGTTTGTAGTTCGGCAGTTTAATCAAATACATTTTTTTTGACTTTCTGTTGTTCAGAAATATGCCAACAACCAAGTACCAAAAATACATATTCTGTCATATACGTTACGAGTCTTAACTTTTTTATAAGAGTCTCTCTTTAGAAAATATCTTGTTTAAAAAACTTGCTGTTTTAAGAATAAAAAAATACTTTGTTAAAAAGATGTGTTCGTTGTTCTGATACTCAGAGATCAAGGTGATCTATCCTTCTCGTGCAAGAAGAAGGCAAGATCCTCTTGAAGCTTTTTACGATCTTCCGACTATGTAATAACGTGCTATTTTTACCATCATTCGTTAATCTCTTTATTTAGGGAAAATGTTTCGCATGATTCATAATTCGTGGTTTCACTTATCCCGAACGTAAATTATTCTAAAAGTACTCGATGAAAATATTAAATATCGCTAAAGTCAATGCAGCCGAAGTTTAAATGCTTTTAATACCAATTATCAATAGTAAATGAATCAGAAGGTCCAAAGATTACTTGAAATTTCAATATTTAAAAAGAAAAAAATATTTGATGAGATCACCCGTAAAGAAAGGAATCAATTCATGACGACATGATTGATGAGCGATTGGTCGCTCGTAACAATTACAGTTCTCCAATGGCCACACCTTGTTGCACGAGCTACGAGCGACGCTTTAAACTCAGTTTTATCGATGAATATATTTTCGTTCCAAACTTTATTGCGTTTTATTTTCGTTTATCCGAATAACTCCTTTTAAAGCATGTAAAAAGCAGCGAATCAGCAAACTTTCACAAAACAAGCAACGCTGCTTCGGCCGGAAACGAACACTATTATCGCCATTGAGCAATTTCCTGTTCAAACGCAGGAAATTTAGTTGAAAAGCATCATCGACTCGTAGGAAATCTTATGACCGACTATTTTCGTCTATAAAAAGATGTTCCATGCCTATTATTTAAAAAAAAAAGAAAAAAGAAAAAGAAGACACGCGAACAGTCATGTCGCAATTTGATACTGTGTCTATCATACATAATACATAATACCCGCGATATTCTCGCGCCACTGTTCACTTTCGCAACGCTTCAAGTCGCGAAAGCGGTAAACAAATTTGCGGAACCGCTTCTTCTCGTAGCAATTAGTCAATTATTGCAATTAGACTCGCAAACCGTTCATCTTACGCTCATGAGCAAGTCGCATCGCAAATTCGAATCACTAAGTTTAGAGGAATTGCGAGAGAGTATAAAACTCGTTTAATTTTGTTGCAGGTTGATCGCATTTGGATGAAAATTAGCTTTGCTTATATAATTTTATTTAATCACCAAATTTATCAAAGTACGTGAACAGATGGTCCAAATAATTCAAAATCGACTCTCGCAATTATTTATAATTTCCTAATTAGTACTACGAAAGAAAAGAGCAACGATCACGAGTTAAAAAGTTATTTTCTATGATAATATTTTTTCCAACTTCGTATTATCGTTCGTATTATCCACCAATAAAACTAACATTAGAATATCGACTCTCCCGTTCCATGTTCTATCTAACTGTCGCCAAGACAGCTGCTTATAGATTCTTCTATACGCGTGAATAAAATAAACGATACCTAAAGCTATATGAAACCTAGAAATAGAGCTTACTAGACCTTAGCAAGTCTCTTCTTTATTCTCCTTTCCTACTGTGATACCAATATCTTCGCCAACACCATACACAACAACCAATATACGTACATACCACTTCACAAACAAACTCTCATTTTCCAAAAAGTGTAATTGAAGTGTAATTGCTCGAAGAAGCAATCATTTTTATCTCATCGAGACGTGATTGAAATTCCACGGGAAATTGATTAAATAACTGAGGAAGGAAGCAATTTCACTTACCTTCCTCTTCCTTTCCTGAACGAAATCGACCCTGCGCACCCAGACCTCCTCCGTCGAGTCGTAATCAAGAGTGCTGGAGCTGCTCGCCTGGCTCTTCATTTCTATCAAACTGCTGTCGAAGAACCTTTTATCGAAATGGGGACTAGGAAGAGGGCTGGTCCTCGAGAAGGTCATGCTGTTGGAGTAGGTCGGCGGATCTGTAGCAGGGAAAGTCATCCCAGGGCCAGTGGTGTGCCTTCTTCTTAAAGGCGGCTTCGTGGTGGACGTCGGCGAGGTGACAGTCGACGTCGTGAACCTGGACGAAGCGGTGGTAGTCGTAACAGTGGTTGTCGACGTGGTCGTCGACGTGGTTGTTAACGTCGTGGTCGTGGTCGTGGTCGTCACCGACGTAGTGGTAGTTTGAGTATTCGGTTCGGATATGCTCGAGGTAGGATTCGACTTCTGGTCGATTCTCTCCGAACTGGATTTCTCCGAAGTAGACGGACTAGAAGCTTTCGAGGAGTCGCTGTCGTTCTTCTCATCCGGCTCCTCTATTTTTGCCACCATCTTCTTGCTCTCGCTGGCGTTTTCGGTCGATGATGCTTCCGTGTTTTTCGCTGGAACACGCGAGAAAAGTGTGTTGGACAACATCTAACTTTGTTTGTCTGTTCTAACTTTGTTTTTCCGGCAGAACACTTTTAATAGCTTAAAAATGTTCTATGCGTCATCTAACTAACGAGAGAAGTTCGACTATCGAAAAATTCAATGTGAAACTTTGCACAAACGTGGAATATTTCCACTCCTAGGACTGTTTTTCAACAGAGAAAAAATTCTTGCATCGATAGCATCGCGTTGATAGCCTGTATTTGTGCAGAGGTTTGAAATTTGTTTTCAAATTTTCAATTGCTGGGCTCGCAAGTTACACAGTCCTGAATTTAGACAGAATTAAAACACTACCATCACGCCGTTGCTATTCTTCAACGAATCCTTTTATTATTTTCTTCTATGTAAAGAATCTAATAAAAAGACCATGAGAATTTTAATAAAACCAAGCAGTGCTTTGTATTCTCACGTAAAAATTTTTTAATAACGACGAACACGTCTGCGATAGTAATCGCGTTGTGAAATGACAGACAAAGAGGTTGTTATTCGGCTCGGTCGCACTTGTAACACTCGCCCCTTTCAAAGTTCGCCGTTTCAAAGACCGGTGCGAGGCTTTCAACCGCGTGAGTCGACACACGTCTGTCAAGCTCTGTCGTACACCACCGGTACCATCCCGCCTCTTATTATATTTTTTTTTTTTTCCTTTTGCGCGAATATCTATTCTCGTTGCTGACAAAGCAACGTGTAGAACGTTAACGACATAATTCGGGCGAGGCAGTCATTAAATTTGTCCGGGCTGCCGATATGAATAATAGAACCGCACGTGGAAGCTCGTTCGCAAACTCTTGGAGCTATTAGATCATTGCAATAACGTGGAATATCGCGCTTCCGGGGACATTCTATAAATAAACATCGGCTGAATGAAGTAACTTCGCATCTCTAGCTATGCTCCATGAAGTGGATAATTCGCGAACAGCGTTGTGTACCGCGAGTAAAAAAAGAAAAGGAAAAAAAAAGAGAAATTGGCTCAATTGATAGTTGCATGAAAAGTAAACGAGAGACGATAAATGTCGAATAAAGCGCTTGAGGTAATGATCGTTTGACTTTCAACGATAATGACAGAGGCGATGAATAAAAGGCAGAGGAGCGGAACGTTTCCCTTTTTGGTAATAAATTGATGAATATAACGTGTCGTTGTCTAAATAAAGTGTCCTCTTGGGGTGTTGGTAGAAACGTTGCCAAACGAAACTAAGCGAAGACTAAACCACCACTGACCACACGCCTAATCTTAGCTCTCATTGAACGAGTGCGAGCTTCTCTTAATAGCTCTTCGCGCGTTTTAATGCCCGAATCATGTTTCGTAACAAGCTGCTTTTCTCGCAATCTTCCATAGACGTTCGCGACGCGCTGCTAACGATCGAAGCGAATCGATCCGGTTCTTGCGACGAGGCGTGCAACGCATTTTCCAATGAAAGTGGAAGTGAATTAAGGAGAAATCAGACTTGAACTGAGAAATTAACTTTTCCGTTTCCACTCATAATTTTGTCACGTCGTTTGAATGATCTTCAGCGGTAAACAATTTTTTTAAATTCCACGAGGGAGACACGAGGGAATCTCTCTGTCAGTGTCAAACGTTAAAAATCTTTTTTAACGTATTTGCCAGAGAGAGAGAGAGAAAGAGAGGGAGGGAGAGAGAGAGAGACTGAAGACAACAAGCAAAGATTCGAAAACCGTAATAAGGTTAATCTGTGTTTAACCCTTATGCTATGAAACCTTTAGCCAAATGGCGTTTATAGAGTACGATGATGTAAGCGGCTAGCATTATGCATCCAGAAACTAGGATACCATCGTATAGGAGACTACGATAATATTGCAAAAAAGCAAAAAGCAAAAGTAACGGTAAAATGGAGCTATTAAAAAAGCAAATAAATGCAACGCGTAACAATAGAATAAAATAATAGTTGGACGTTCGTTGGATATTAAAAAAGGAGGGAAGTATTTGCAAAATAATATGAATGAGTTTGCTCGTGTCGTGCTTTGAATAGATACGAATATTTTATGTCGCGATTCAACGCAAAAGCCAATAATAGCACACCGGCAAAGCTAACACCGGCTTTAGACAAAACACGATAAAGGTAATGAGATGCAAAAGCTTATTAAGTTTGCAATAAATTCGTTGTTCAGCTTGTTTGTTCTTCCCCCCTCCCCCTCATAAACAGTGTAGCGAGTTATTTATCGACTGTTCTCCGATGATTAAATTATTAAATAACGAATAAAATACGTACAAATATATTCGAACCGTTTTGGTTCACACAGTGAATACAGTTGGCACTGTGATTTCGAAAATTCGAAATGATATATCTATTGATTTAATTTCACAGACGAGACGAGATACTTCACGATCATATTTAGGTAAAACTAATAAATGTGTATAAAAGAGTTATTTAGAATGTAACAACACCGTTTAGTAGACTTGTTATATATGTATGAAGAAAAAGAATGCCTAATTATATTTATACATTTGTTGTATATATACCGCCGTGTGATCACTATCTTATCAAAATTCCATGTTTCATCGCCAATTCCACGAAAAATTTAATCTGTTCAATTGCAAACGCATTAGAATGTAACTGTAACAGGAAAACCAGAAATCTGTAAATAACAATCGATAACTCGCAAAGAGAAAAAAAGGAGCAGAAGAAAAAGAATGATCTAACATTCAATATTTCGATATACTAAGCGAGTTTGCATAGCCGTTAAGCAACTGATGAGACAGTTACAAAATATACCACACGACTATATCAATCATTTTTTTTTCTCGCGTATTAAGAGGCAACAGATTCGATGTAATGGATGAATTATAATAAAACCAGATGGCCGATGAGGTAATAAGATTTAAACGAACAAGTTTCAAAAGCATTTAATGCCAAATAGTTTGAAAAATGAATGTGGCAGGCGAACACTTGCGATTCAACGGATTCCGTGCCAACGAGAAAAATAAGCTTCCCAACAGAGATGTCAATCTGTCAGTCAAAATAGAAAATTCACGTTAAAATATCGGAACGATAAAAGTTGCATCGCAATGTTTAATTAAAGAAAAATAACAGTTATTTTGCTCTGTTCCTCTGACGATTTCCTCTCAAGATTTTTAGTATGATATTTTCAGTTGTCTAATGAAAATTCGTCGTTTATTTCATTAATCATTTATGAACTACGTAATTGGACAAATTTTCTATGCGAATCATTTTGTGATGCATAACAGATTAAGCTTGAATTGCCACAAGATTAATGACTAATTACTTCGTTTGAACAAAATTAGTTTTCTTATTTTTGTCGGTGTATTATTTGTTTCTGTCTTTCTTTTTCTTTTTAATCTGACGTCATTTTCTCTTTATGCAAGAGAGAACAGATAGATAAATAAGAATTTTTTTCTTCCTTCTTTTTATCTTTCATATTTTCAACCTATATCGACTTTCTGACGGGATCCTGAGATACCTCAATGAAAATTTGGATCTTAATTCAACCGGACTAAGGATTACGGAAATTTTGCTTCGTGCATTATTTTAGAGCGAAACGATATTTGCAATAATTGAGGTATGATCTCCGATTAGCACTTAAGGATTAAAACGAATATCGTTACTTGTTCAGTTACTTCTGCAAATGAAATTTAAAACACATTGACAAAATATAGTAAAAGTCTTTTTACAATTTTACTACGCTTCATTCCCAAAAAATCGAGTTTAAAAATTCGTCAAGTATACTTGGACTCGATGAAACGGGCACGAGTGATTATTCACTCGTGTGAAAGCAAGTTGAAAACGTAGAATACTTTTCCGAGAAAATTAAATTTGAAAAATTAAGTATGCGTATGTTAGGTTCGTTAAATTCATAATTTAACACGTTCAGACTCTATCTTTCTGAAAATTAGGTCTTGAGCGCAAAAGTTTTCTGCCAACTATTAAACTATCCTGTCTCATCTCTTATAGATAACAATATCACGTATCTTTCTTACCATCCTCGTTTTCGTATTCATCCTCTTCCCTGCATTCCGACAATCGTCTACCCCATGGGTAAGGACTATGCGTCTGATTCCTCGACGGTAACCTGTTCACGTGAGAGAGGAAGTAATGATGAAAGAAGCTGTCCACGCCGTCCGAATCCTCTCCAGAGGACTGCAGCATATCCTTAAGCGCAGCTAAGGAGGTGATGGTGTTGTAGTTGATAGCTGAAATCAAATCATCCTCGATGTCGCTGTCGTCAGTGGTGTCGTCGTTCTTCGACGTTTGATCTTCTTTCTTGGCCTCTGAAGTGACCGTCTTCGTCTGCTCGGTTTTCGATGCTTCGGTTTTATCGTCTGAACTGGTTTCAGACTCGTCGTCGGATGTACTGGTAGACGTTGTACTGCTGGACGATTTTTCGTCCTTTTTCCCATCGGTTTTCTCTTCTTTGAGCTCGTCCTCGTCGGAGCCTTTACACTCGTCCTCGTCGCGATCGTCCTCGTCCTCGTCCTCGTCGTCCTGGGACACAACTTTTGACAATTTGTTCGATGCCTCGTCATTCTGGCTGACGTTCTCCAAATTCTTCCGATTCTTCAACGCCTCTTGCTCCTCCAAATCCTTACTTATCTTCACGTTACTGTCCTCCTGGCCCGTCATTTTGTTCTGACGCTGATTATTGGCAGTCACATCACACTCGTCCGACTCGTTTTGCTTGTCGCCACCGGAACTCTCCATGGAGGAATCTGAAAGGTAACAGTTCTTCTTTAATAATCGCTGCGATTGAACCTTAAAGGTTGTCAGGACTGAAATTGCATTATAAATGCGTATAAAATCTCGTATAATTTACATTATATGCCAGCAAATTATTAATTAAATAAATGACAAATATCTTTAATCAAATTTTTGTGAATTCTTAAATTGTCTTTCACGTGCATTGTGTTTCCTCATACCAGTTCTGTTATTAGTTGCATAATAAATGTTATAATTGATGTAATATATTATTATATTATTATAGTACATACTTAGAAAAATATTTCTATTATCGATAACTGATAGATAAACAGTTTTCTTGCAGTCCAGAAAACATTGAGAAATCCTAAAAAGAATTGAAATAGAATAATCTCTCTTCTTTCTTCAAAAAGAAATTAATAATAACGCAAATAACAACGACAAATTACAAAGAAAGAAAGTTACCTTGAAAATTCAAGATTATAATATGCAGCTCTTTCTCAAAGAAGCTTCCACTCCGGTACATAAAAGACTTCGAAACAGTTAATGACGATGTATACGGTGTCTGCTTAGCTATTCATTGCACGATTATTTCTCGTCGTACCTTAAACGTTCTTCTAACGCGAGAGGATCATTTACAACACGTTTGTAACATTTTAGAGTGGACGACAAGCTGAGATTTTCTCTCAATGAGAAGCGACTTATAATCGAGGCGATGATAACTAGGACACCGAAAAAAAGATAAAAATAACTCGTCAATCGATTAATTAATTCTCTAACAATATGCTCGCAAGTCGATGCGCTAAGCTGTCCTTATTCTCTCCTCGCTGAACATAAATGTTTATTATTATTCATTTTATTAATAGCCCGTAAAAAATAACGAGACGAACTTGATCCAAAAATTTGCCTCTCCTTTTCTTTTTTCTCCTTGAAAATAAAATTCTTTTTATTTCTTTTGACAAGCACAACTCTCTTTTTTTCTTCAATACCAAACACAATGTAAGAAGAATTTGACTCAAAAATGTTTCCTCTTTTTCTTTTCTTTTCTTTTCTATTCGAGAAGTGGTTGGAAAAATGAAATAACGTAGGGACTAATTACGTTGAAGTCAAAATCATGAAAGATGCGAACGTTGTTTCGAAACGACAATGGCATTAAAACTCACAGAGCAAACGAGAGGACAAAAATTTTTTTAATTGAAAGACCATGCCTTCTCAATTGCACTTTAAAATTAAATGCAAGTTTTAATAAGAAACAGAGGGAAGAAACATCGCGGCGATGTCTGAATAAAATTCTTAACCGCCGTGCTATATTATAAGAAACGCGTCCTTCCTGTTATTGACTGACAGCGCTCGACTGAAAGATTTCTTGAGAAGCTTGCATTATAATCGTGCAAGAAATATTACGGAATCTTAATTAAAAATAAATTGCACATTAACTGCAATAATATCACTAATTATTAATTTTCTGAAATTTCACCAATAAGGCTATTTTTAAGACATATAACATATAAATGTAATATTTTATAGATATAATATATACTTGATAGATGTATCGTTTACGTTCGTTTTAATAAATATAGACGTGAATTTGCAAATTAACAGAAAATAGAAATTAAAAATACAAAAATACACCAACAGCCCTGGATTTTTCATCGTTCAAATAAAAGAATTTGACAAACGTTCAATTAAAAGGAAAAAAAAAAAAGTAATTCAATCGACTAAATCTCGTTTATCGCTACGATTTACGAAAAACCATTCCTACCATGTGATAACTTTGACTTAATACACGTGTTAAACAAGAATCACGTTTGCCATTTGGAACCTTAGGTTCCAGAGGGAGAAACAAAAATGGCCGGCGATCTGGATAACTTGACTGCTCGAGCGCAATCAGCTGGCAGGCAGAACTCTGCATTCGAATCCCTGGTCCAATAATCCGATCGACCGTTTTGTTCCCACCTCTTCGAATCAATTCTTCCATGTTTGGTTCTCTTCGTGAAAAATGCCCGAACACTCGGTATATCGAACGTCCGGCGAGCCGGAATAAACCTACTAGCTGATTAGCACGGTTAACGTAAAAATTAGCGACAAAGCGCGAATTGCGAAAATTGCTTCTTAAATATTTTTGCTTCTTTTTTTTTCCTTCTTTTTAGAAAAAAAAAAAAAAAAAGAAGGAGGAGAAGTAAAAGACGTTTTGTTGCATTCGTGAACACGTCACTGGCGCATTGCGGTAAGTACGCCCTCTATTTCGTAACCGTGGAAACGTTTGTCTGTATAGCACGGTCTGTATAGTAAGTTCTGCTATAGACGCATGTTATACGGTATACAGCAACCCAGTCCTCCACTGTACCCGCCGGGGAGAGAGCGAGTAAATCACGCCACACGACGTAACGAACAATAAGGCTGTATATAGTCGTCACCAATTATTTTCGTTGGTGAACTTTACGTACTACGTACGTAAGACTCTAGCGTATCGACCACTTTTCAACCACGCTCACCCGAAAAGGGGAGGAAAGAAAAACGGGGAGAAAATGCGATAGAACGCGAGGCAAAATCAGTGTACGCGCAGTAAACTTTGTGCTTGTAACTTTTGCGAAATTACGACTGATAACTCACTGGGCAAAACTTAGTTTATCGCACGTAACTTGGAAAATCAATTACACTTCAAATTAGATATCGCGTACTCTGCTCGTGACTTTCATTGTTCAAATATATTAGTGTACAAATAAGCAAAGTACCAAAGTCGTGTAATTACTATATAATAAAATTAATGTAGCTCTAGCTCGTAGTTCTTAATCATGAGATATAACGTTAGTTCTAACAGGTTCGAAAATTGTGAAACGCGTTTGCGGATAGCGAATCTCTCTTTTCGATGAGCTAACAAATTTTTTGGCAACGATCGAACGCGATTTCAAATAGTTTGAAATAATTCCAACTTTAATAAATCGTAGAGTTAACACGAAAGTGAAAGATACAAAAAATGTAGAAATATTCTCTCGCGAGTCATCGTACAATGCTGGTTCGATTATAAAAATTAATAAAAATCATTAGAAACGATCGATGAACGTTTGAGCGAAAATACGAGGCGGCAGATACCATTTAAAAAATGATCTTCGACTTCTTCGTTGAAACGGCAATCATTCAGAGAATTTTGTGGCTAACGAAGCAACAGGTATGGTCTTGGCACAATAAAAAAAATTGCTTATTTCACGAGAATGCAAATCAAGTTTACTTCAACAAGTACAATCTGATTCGATGTGAAAGAATATTACGTGCAACATGGTTTTCATATCCGCGTCGCATTCTTATATCTTTCGTGACGTATCATTATGTTTACTCTCTATTACATAAAACAAAGGTCACGATCATCTATAACGATTATCTATAACGATATTATATCTACAACGAGCACTTTTATACTACAAACGCAACAATATGTCGATTTAAATTATTACAAAGCAACAAATCGTACGATTAATAAGTAATAATGTTCTTTTCAGATACCTAGAATCAGTGATAAGAAAGAATTATTATTTGATTTACAGTAAGTATCCACAAACGATAATTAATTACTAGTACAACTTAGTTTTACGACGTAAATTAAACATAAAACGCTCGAAAAGTTAAAAGACTAATAATATTGAAAATATTATGTGTCAGAATCTGTCTTCTAATTGACAAACTATTACGAAAGTTTCAAATTTAAGTAATTAATTAATCAGGCAGTAAAGTATTAATATAAAGTAATTTAAATAATGATTATAAATAGCTGACTAATGTCATCGAATCAGCGTATGCTGGAATAATTTTATCATCCGAATTTAATGGGCAAAACGATATAACGTCGGCGAAACATGCTCTAGTATCGATAAGATAAATAACTTTCCACGCTAATACAAATGCAACTATAAGTCATTCAGTAGGTGTCCGTAAGCACTTTAAATCACGCAGATAATCCATATCAGTCCGATCAAGCGGAAACGAAATAAAAATTGGTCAGCGATACACGTTGATTTCCATTGATTCAAGTAACAAGACTTGTATCAAGTTAATTAAAGTAACAGGACTTTTATCAAAGAAATTAAAATACATGAAGAAACAGGACAAAGAAAGCATAAACTTTTATTTACATATGTATATTTCATAGAAAACTCGAAAAATCAAATTTCGACTTTTAACAAAGAAATGCAAGAAATAGGATAGAGCACAAACTTATAAAAAAAAATATATATATATATATATACACATTATAGAAAATAAAATCTCGTTGCGAAACCTAAGTAAAATTCCTAAACTTCTCTTACGATAGATTATAAATTACACATTGACACACAGTTACTTCGACCACTCTGTATACTCCAGTAGTGTTCAATTCAACGACCTAATCGTTAATGCAAATAAACGCGAGTTCACGTTGATGTTTTTTCTACAACGAACGAGTTCTAAGGTGTAGTTCATCGAAAGCACAAATAGAGCTACAGTCGTTTAATGTAATTTTGACAGGAGTGAAGTGAAGTGACGACGATATATAGGTGGACAGATATCGTGCTAACGTGCGTGGATCTTGGGCGATATGCCAGACTCGTTTCGCGAATATATACTTGTTTACCGCATGCTAGAGAGTGACGTAAAACTCTATTGGGCTCGCGGATTGATCCGGCACACGTGATGATGTCCTCACACGTCCCGCTAGCCTTCCTCGTAGTCAAAATCCGAGCCGAAGTGATCGAAATTAATAATGCACGAATAATTGAAGAAACAAATTTCTCATCTTCATTTAATACGCATAATGATCTTTAGATCTTTTTGTGTAATTTTTGTTTGTTCACATTTTTATGTAATTTTATATTATAATATTGATGTAATTTTTGTTTATTATTTTTATATTAATATCAAACAAAAAACTGTCAAATCGAATTTCTATACTAGGTACAAAATTATGTTAATTCATAGACAACCGGCGCTCACTCGTAGACGAACCACAACAGTTTAATTCCGGAGTATTTCTTTCAATCTAGAAAGTGGGAAGTTCTTGAAGATTAAATTTTTTTTTTTTTGTTCATTATTTTATCGAACTCTGAACAACGAAATTTTTGTCAGTTAATTCGAAGTTCAACGAAATGGTGAAAAAAATCGTGCTATTAAAAATCTCAAACTACCGTGGTAACTGATCTGAAGGCATCAAGAATGTACTAACGCGTTCTAACATGTCGCAATTGATTTATTGCGTCTCTTCTGACTTTGATCAACTCGTAGGATATAATAGTATCGTTTTGTCGTGCAAATATTCGTAGAATAAACAGAGGGACAAACAGCATTCGACCATCACGGTTACGAAGTTTGATAGGACATTGAATGAAAGAGCGAGCCTTGTCACGAGTATTTGCAATCGTAGCACGTATGACGAACACCCACATGCTACGCGTGTATTCGTGATAGACAAATTCGAGACATGACTTTTGTGCAATCGAATGGAATTGAATCGTTCATATCGAGCCTTCTATATTGTAACATCCAATGTTTAAATTATCAAGAATATATATATATATATATATATATATATTCGATGAACGGAATATTTCTTAAAATTATTATTGCTTCTCTTTTATTTTCGTTTGTTTTCAATATCTTCGCGTAGATGAAAAGCGATACGTTAATTCAAAGTAAAAAAAAAAAAAAAAAAAATTTGTTCAGAATTAACATTTACCAACTCGAGTGTCAGAAGAATTAAATCAAATTTCAATAAACACAGATGAAATCTATTCGTTGCATCTGTCATCTTTTTTAATCGATTTAAAAACTAACTGCAATGACATCCGCAATAAAGAGGAATTATCATTGAAAGATTTCGAATTACATTTTCATTAAATGCGAGTTAAAAATCAATTTAAAGCTATTAACACGTTCTTCAAAGCTTCAAACGCGATATCAAATTCAAAAGCTTCTCGAGCGTACATCACCAAATGTAATTTGTTCGTTTTGATTAAAAACATAAAATTCAAGATATTTGCTATCTACAGATATACGTGTGTATTGATCTGTTAATTTAAAGCAAATTACATTTTTGCACGTTTGGCGACACATTATTGTGTAACTACATTTAATTACGTTCATAAATTGAGGAAGTTTTGAGTTTACGAAATATTATGTTGCAGTTATTTTTACGTATTTTTAATTAAATTCCTCGATCGATGGAAAATTCAACCGATATAATACCCACTCGCCTGTATATTTGTACGTTACATCAAAGTTAATTAAATTACAAAGTTTTGTGAACGCAGAATATCGGATTTTATCCGATTATACGAGAATACAAATACACGATAAATTATAGAAATTAAAAAAAAAAAAAATACACACACATCGTTCAATAGACATTGAATTTTCACGAACTCAATACCTGTTGATATATAAATCATTCTACCGCTCGATTAACGTAGTTTAAGATATTTTTTTAACAAAAAAAAAAAAAAAAAAAAAAGGATTACCAAATCTGTGGCAAACATTTTATGTAACGTGACGTTACATCACTACATCGGTGTCATTTCGTGAAAGCTCGTCGCGAGAAAATACACCGCGCAGTTTTATCGCTCATCGAGGAAAAATATTGGCTTTCGCAGATACCTACACGTTCATCGGCGTTGCATGCAACCAAGCCAAGAACAATAAGAGTATCGCTGAAAACGCCGGTAGCCACGCAACAGCAATGAACACGCACGAAAGAAGTGAAAGGTTCCTATTTCTTGAAACCGTTCAAGGAACACTACCGCTCATTATTGACAGCGTGTCTGCGTTTTTCTTAAGTTGGAGAAAATGGGAGAAGAACGCGGCCCAACTACGATCGTTCGTGAAAATTTCGAGGAAAGGAAAAACTGAAAAAGTCGTCGAGGATAATGCGACATTATGAACAAAAAAATAGGAAAAATATCTGCAATCTTTCGATTCTAGATCGTAGAAACGAGTAAAGAATTAATACAGAGATAGTACAATATAGAATATAATTCATTTCGTGAGTTCACATCTAATTTTTCTACTGTTCTAGACATTCAAACAATATAAAAGAAATCTTGAATTTTTACTGTATTGTATTGTCTATACAGTAAAATAATATGTTTACTTTACTATATTACATTATACAATCGACTTTTTCTCAAGTCACATCTTCAAAAGATTTTCAAAGGGAAGAATAAAAAAATGTATTTTCGAAGAAAAATTTTTGACGAGTGAAATTTCGTTCGAGGAAGTTGCCCAGGGATAATTATAATAATAGAATGAAACCAAACAGCAAAACTGCAATTAAAAATAATCCTGCAATCACGTTTCATTCCGAACATGACGGAAAGATGTTTCACAATGAATCGTGAGAGACGCGTACTTTATTAAACGAATGACCAAGGATGGTATCCAGTTGGTAGAATCACGATGAAAATCGCATGAAACATTTGCAGAAAGTAGGACAATGACGGAAAGTACGACATAATAATACGTCGACAGACAGGAGCAAAAGGTCTGCAAAATATCGACAAAGTTCTCCATTCTCGTACTCCGAGTCGACTGCCGTAGTTCCGTATCGATCATTTAACCATACAATGACGAAAAAACAACGGGCGGAAGAAGAAAGTAAAAATGGAAACAGTCGCAATAAAGCTATGACACAAAGTGTGTACCGCGTGCTCCATGATGTATAGTATTCTCCGAGAATACCCAACGCGTTTCTCTGACATACGAACCCTTCGACGCTAAAATTTCGAGTTCGCAAGGTTCGCTCACAGGAAAAAATTTGCAGCAAAGTGAAAGAGTGTGCCTGTCCAAGTCATGCACGGTCGTTCGCAAAAATATTAGAACGCGCGAAGGAAATCTTATGAATACATTATAGGACTATATTATGTGTTATATATTATATATTATTTTATTATATTATTAAAAAATTTTTAAGTTATTAATTTTATTAATTTAGTAATTTTATTAATTTTGGACTATATTATGTATTATATATTATATATTATATATGATTTTATTTTATTATTTTATTAAAAAATTTTGAAGTTGTGCCAATACTGATAACAGTAATGACATGCAACTAGACTGATTATATTGATCGAGTTTGGAGCAACTCGAAAAGTATTTATAAAAATTACAAAATGCTTAATACAAGTACAAGTTAATATTCAATAATATCATCTTTAACATCTATCACACGCTCGAGATGATTATTTTATTTATTTATACATGTGTATTCTATGTACATATTTCTATACATACTACATATATATTCAGATTAAATTATATTTATAACAGTCGTCTCTCACTAGAATATTTACCCAAAGAAATCCCAAGACGTTTTGTACAACAAATGTATAACAATATAAACGTACAACTTGTTATTCGAATACGCGAGCCACTGTAAGTCGACACGAACGTTAATCCAAATATAAATATCTTCTTTCACGCGTAACAAGATTTAACGCGAAATGCAATCGTCGTTAGAGAAAAATTTACGATCCTGCTCGGTCTTACGAGCCTATATCGTTCCACATATGACGTAATCGATTTTCCTTTTTCCCCCCTTAAAGCCCGTTAACGATCCAATCTCTTTCATCCGATGGCAAACACGCGAATGTACACTCATCGACAAAAATAATTCGGACCAACGCCTCGGCGTTACACAGGCAGATGTTAATAACGAGAGAGGACAGAAGAGTTATCTAGATAGGGAGCCACCGGTGACCCTTAACTTTCTATCTTCAATCCGTCCTCCGGTGCGGAAGTATCTCCGAAAGTGAAATCGAAAAAGGTCAATGCGCCACGATAATTGGAAGATTTCGTTCGCACGGAAATGTGTAGTTTTCCTGGGAGGGAAAAGACAAATGCCATTGTCACGATGGATATTCAATGCTGTGGAATTTTTACTAACAATTTCCAAATTATAGGGAAAGAAAACAGGTACATGTACATGTTTTTATTGACCTGTTAGACTTAGATGTATGTTTGTCAAAACAAACAATATTTCAATGCTACAACGAACGAATTTAAAATTGCGAACGATTGGTATCGTCTTTTAAAAATTTAAATTATTACTATTATATAAATTATTATAATAAATATTTGAATATAAATTATTACAATAGTGTATATATATATATATATATATATATATATATATATAATGTAAAAATTTAAATCATTAAAATAGAAAATACCGGGGGTAAACAAAATTTAATAATTTATCGTTTACCATATATGTATATGAAGTACCATATGCAACAGACTATATCTCGCTATATATAATTTGAACGTTATAATTAAACAGTGTGAAACCATTACCCGATTTAAGATTACGAATGAATTTATAATACGTGAAAAAGGTAATTGTAAAGAAATAAATTCTAAAACAAAAAAAATCGTGACTGACTAAAACTGGATATAATAAAATACGTTTGTTTTGCTACAAATAATTGAATTAAATGTTCTTTGTTGCAATCATCGTCCCTCTCGCTGAACAATCCCTCCTCCCGAGGCGTACAAGTATCATTTATTGCACAGGATTGTGTGAGGTAACCAAGAGACAAATACGGACGACGCGCGTGTATAACGAAGGAGAACGATTGAACAACTGAATACACAAGTTTTATAGAACACGCGTTGCATTAATGCCGGTCAACATTGAAAGCAAACAGCTGATTCAAGGCTGACGCCCGCCCACTGACATCGCACGCCTTCTCTAATGGCAATAAGCTCGCGTTTAAGGCAACCTCTGACCTACCTTAAGCAACGACAAGACCTGACGAGACTGGCACGCGTTATTATTTCACGTCATTAGCCTATCTTTATACTCCCTCGTGAGGAGGGCCGTCTTTCGTTATCGTAATTTTTAAAGAAAGGACTTTATCCAAGATTTGATCAGCCTCCGCTTGAAATCGTTGGAATGGATCAGATCTTAGTGTGTCCGATCTGCTGAGAAATGTGAATTGAATTTTTATGAATACGAAACAATTTGAGCGCGGTTAGCAATCGGAATTAGTAATTAAACGAAAATCACGTTACCGCTACAACTCGTGCGTGGAATTTACGAAATTTTAGATAGGTTAATACTGTGAGTTTCAATTATCGCTTGAATTATCTTTTTATTTTTTTATTATTACGCGCGCGTGCCCCCTTTATGGATATTTTTCATCTTTTACGGATCTATGTACATTTCACATTTTCTTTCTCTCACTTTTATATTTATTTAAACTTGCTTTTCACAGATATTTAAATATCTTTTCGTAGTATCGAACAGGGAAATTATAATTAATTCTACTGATTGAAACCGTAAGCATTGTATCGTTAACACACTTTAATTATTGCAACAATTGTTGTGCTTCTTACGCGAACGTAAGTAGACGATTACACACCGCATTTCTCTTTACATAATGTCCAATGCTACAAAGAGATTCTGGTTTGGTTCAATTGGCAAGCGCGTATATGAATTATAATGGGCATACTCGGAGTTATTTTGAACGAAATTTTTTGGCATGGTACGAAAGCAATTTGCCAGCAATTAAAGTGTTCCATCAATAAACCTCGGGCCTCTTTTATGTTAAGTGAACTGTATTACTGTCATCAAGTGAATAACTTGTTAATTCTCGTTGGCAAGCATAAGCTATTATAATCTATATATTTTTTTCAAAATATTAAACAAATGCAATTTTTGTTTCGCTTGAGAAACAATCACTGATCGAACGTTCACGAATGAAAAATGTATTCGATTTGAATTTTCTATTTTCAATTACAAGGTTTATACTGCAAAGTAAATGTATTTATAGTAAAAAGTATATATATCACGTCGTATCGTGTCAATAATGATGTGAGCATGAACGAGTGAGACTACAATGTGACATTTGAAATCTGGCACAATAACCCAAAAGATTATATTGATTTCGACGAATGCGTATGCGTGGGATCGCTCTTCCGTTCTCCAATGAATACTACTACAAGCGATAGGGAAACTTTCCGCTCTTCGCAGTCTGGAAAAGTACCGAAAGCGTATGACGCAAAAATGAAGGACACAGGACGTTTGTGCCAATATTCCACTCTATGAACGTAAAGGATGCTTCAATTCGGTACTAGACACAGCACAAAAATTATCCACGTTCTCAACGAAAAATTCATTTGCACGATTTCATAAGAATCACTCCGCTCGTTGCAGAGAAAAATATTCGAGGACTGAACTTTACATCTTTTAAAGGCCACAAAGTTCATATATTTTACTTCTTGTAAAAAAATGAAATATTTTACTTTAAAAAGTAAATAATGAATAATAATGTATTATAGATAACAAGTACGGTTCGACAGATAAGAGTCCAAGAACAACAAATGTAATTTTCAATGGAAGTCTCAATAAACTATAATACCTAAAACGATCATTTTCAAGAATGGAAAACATTCAATAGGCGGACAATGATTAATCCTCGACGGATCGCGTACGTACAAGTCGGATATGTATCTATTAAATCGCTGAGAATTCCGTCTTGCAACTGGTACGACGAGGTGCTCGCGCATACCAGTAATTTTTACTTTGTTAAAGTATAAATCGCTCCGAAGCTAAAGCGATCGACGCTTCTTTCAATAAATTTCGCAATTTCGCAAGTACGCAGTTCTTCAGTTTCCCAGAATCGAATGACTCGCTTTCATTCATCATCGATGGAATTTGATTGTATTTTAAAATTCTTATTCCTATTCTAAAATTTATTTCTACTCTAAAATTTAGAACATTTGGAACACATACACGTACGATTTTTTTAAAACAAAGTTAAAAAAGTTTAAAATGTCGACAATTTTTCATACTTTTTGTACGCATGAATCTATATACATAAATAGCAAATATAACAAATATTGAAAAACCCTCTACGTTATTTCAAATTCATGAAAAATTCATTTTTCACTTTTCGCGTAATTTTAACGACAGATCGGACACTCTAGCCGATTTGAAAAACATTCCACTCCGTGCAAAGTATATTTGGGAAATAGATATTCTACATTATATAACGTTCTAATACATATGGAACATGGAATATATTTCTATTCAATTGTATCTTAAAATCCTATCCACCTTCGACTAATTGTCACAAACATGACAAAAATATCTTTCGAACGTGAATATTATTCTTCCAACGAGAGAACACGCAGCCAAGATGGAAGAACGATAAAGAGCAGATATTGTAAACTCAATTGTGCGCTTTGTTATTTCAAAGGATCGTTTGGAAACAATAAAGCAATTAATAAAGAAATGCGCGTTCGAGAAGTCTATCTAATCACGCGGTCGAACGATAAATCCACTCGTTGGTAAATCATGCGATTCTTGCACGAATTGCGGGAAACTTGCCGCTGGTGATCTACGCGATCTCGACCACGTGACAAATACTGAAAGCACATGCTTCGCATCAATTACGGTACGAAACCAAGCGAACAGCGTCCGGAGAAGGAATTCCACGCAAAGTGACTCGCTTCTTTTCGAATACAGACACATTGTACGTATGTCGGTCGCGCGAGGTTTCGCAACCGCGAAGAAAGAGATGCAGAAAAATAGACAACGAACGTGTTGGACGTTCCAGCTGGAGGCAAAGTGAGAAGAATGAAACGTGTCATCGTGTTAATCGGTACGGATGCGGCGGAAAAGAGAATCTAGAACGATACTGAAACACAATTGCCACGGTGCAACACGTGTATAACGTAATTGACACCGCGAGGACAACATGGTTGACACCGATCTAAAGAATAAACGGAATGCTATAGTATTTCGTACAATTTTCTTCTCACGTGATGTTAAATAAATTAATGGAAAGTCGTCGTAGATTTTTCAATTTGCAGATCAAACTGATCGATTCAATTTCAGGAACGTATGACTCGATCGAAATGTAGTTTTATTTATTTTACAATTTAGTTTGATCGAATTATATCAATATACACATGTGTGTGAACATACGAATTTGAACATTCGTGACATTAATCGTAGGTAATGTTCGTAAATTGAATCCACTATAGTCATTCACGATAACGCACCAATATGCAAATGCAAAGTGTAAAATTATTTTAAAGAAGAAAATAGTGCCGAGTACAAGAATAAAGCGGACGACGATTGATAGGAATTGTCTCGAGTTAAGTTGCTTGGTTCCCGATGAGGAATCTCGGATGAGTCAGTATGGCACGCGTTGAGCAACTTTTAGACCAGCTAAGTATACGAAATGTAAGAGAGAACCGAGGATTACAACACATTTACTTCGAAGTTTTGCTTATATGCGCGTCTGACCTCATCTTTGGCATCTGCGCGACAAGAATCCTGGAAAATATGTTATGCAAAGCGCAGCCGAAAAAGACACAACGAATGTATTACGAAATCGGAGTAAGAACGAAAGTATCACTCTCGAAAACTTGGATTATCGTTGAAATCATCGTTAACAAAAGCAAATTTCAAATTATAAACGAAAATATTCGAAAAGAAAATTGTCAGAAGAAACTAATTAAAAATAGGTTAGGTACTAAGTCTATATATATATATATATATATATATATATAGACTTAGTGTGTGTATATATATATGTATATATACAGTATGTGTATGTATATATGTATATATATATATATATACATACACTGATGAAATGATTAATAGTTGTAAATACTGGTTTGACCATAAAAATAGTTAAATTTTTCTATAACGCAACTACTAATAAAAACAAAACAAAATATAAACGTCTTGTAAACCACAGAGACGTTTTAACACAGAAATTCCTGAATTTACAAACTACAGAAATATACAAGAATATATAAAAATTCCAAAGTTATGTAACTAAAGTTTAGAGAGTAAATCTCTACCAAAAACATCCACCTTTGACAGTGACCTTCGAGTTATATGACAAACGTAACATTTCGCAGGATTAAATGCACCCAGACGTTGTTTAATCCTTGCCGATGGAACAGAACGAAGCAGAGCGAAGAATTTTCCGTCGACTCTCGACGTCAATCTTCCACGTCCGCTCGATTACGCTAGATTTCTCGAGAAAAGGACCGTTGCCAAGGATTTTCGCAAATAATGCATCAGGCGTTGCGTTCAACGAAAGAAAGTATTGCGAGGACGTGGCTGCGGATGGCGACGATGATGGCAAATCGCCTTGGCGACCCGATCGGTAAATCCTTGTCGCCACGATGTCTGCAACGGCGGAAGATAGCCGGCAGACACCACTTCCTTGGGCAATCTTGTTACTCATCGTTAGAACAAGCTGAGCGTACCTCGGTCAAATAAAGCGAGAAATACATTGGCAATAATAACGTGTTCGACAGAGACGAAACACATATATACACACGTATATACACACGTACAGTACAGTTCATAAATATTCGAACAGTTTGATGGATCGACGATATTGGATTGTTAGAATTGGAAAATTCTGTCGTTTTCTTTTTATCTTTCCTTTCTTTTTCATCTCAATGTACTTTTATTCTTTAGAAAAAATATTGTTGATCTACAGGAGGGCCAAACATCACTTCCTATTAAATCTGTAATTTGCGAACGCTCTGATAGTCAAAAGTCATTAAGCTTGAGCTTGAATTTAATTTAAAATTAATAAAATTAGTTCTTTCTTATATTTCGATGTTTTACGGAAAAAACACAATCGACGAGAAGAAAAGTTTTGACCCACTCTGTGTATACGCACAATACAGGTACGGTACAGTTTTAATAAATTAGTGGAACAAGTATCGTTCTTCTTTTCTTTAATCTATTTAGCGAAAATAGTACAAAACTGCTTTAAATATGCAAACAGGATGCTTTTAAATCTTACGTTAGTCGATATATATTTCTGCGAGAGTCTTTAAACGATCGAAACTTGAGACTCGCACATACACTCATTTAACACTTGACTTTAGAATTACGTATCGTCCAATAATTTTCTAATACCTATATCAATATTTCTCGTTCAATCGCAAGAACTACGTGATTTCGCTCGAAAAATGCGGCAACGATAATGTGTATCATTCGGAAACGATAAGAGCGTTAAGCGCGATAAGAGCAAAAACGCAGTCTGGAAAGTATACAGACGTTGTGTATTTTTCGAAAGATACGTGTTTTTCAACACTTTTCGCTGCAACTGTACGATACGCTGCGCTTTATAATTACACGTGTAAGCCGAGTTCTACGAGTGGCTGTTACTTTGTCGTGAGAAAAGTCTATGGAAGTGACCAATATTTAGTCACGATGATCATACATTGAAAGAAAAAGAAAAAACTGTTTACGAAGAGAAAAGAAATAAACTCACGCATGCACGGTATCTATTATTTCATCGAGAAAAAGCTGACGTCTCTGACGTCAAAAACCGAGCAGATAGGCATGATTCAACTAAATAGATAAGCAGGCTCGAGCCTATTCTATTTGTTTCCATTCGCTTTGCATTTGTTAACAACGAATTCAACTGAAGAGACTAACGCTTGCAAAAACATAAACATAAAAACGTTAGCGGCTCGAAAAGTTCCTCTCTCGTCATTGCGTAATGATTTATGCGATTCGAAACACGTTGTTCAACTTCAAATGTATCGTATTTAATCTATTCCCATCTGGGAAGACTCTGTAGAATCTAATGGTAATATTTTTATTAACACCGAAATTGAAGATACAAATGATTCTTAATCAGTGAATAATTAATTCTTATAATTGTAACATGTAATTTACTGCTAAATGACTCGTAAACGCCCGATATTGTCCCTCTGATCCGATACCGATTGCTTACGCATGACTTGAACGTGATTTATCATTGATCATGCCACCTTCCAAGAGAGGAAATGGTAAATGAGACTGTTTCCACGAAACGTTCATTGCAGGGTCGTGCCAACATTGTTTCTGCGTAGAAGGCTGTTAATTACGATTGCTAATTAATACAAGAGACGAGCCCTAACTTGTCCCCACGGAGGCCCACTTTTGCTTGGTCAAGTTACACGCAGATACGTCACGTACTGTTCGACAGAAAATACACTATTGAATGCATTCCTAATGTAGGCGATGACGTGGTGTTGTATCGCGTGTAATATCTAGAATGACACACTTTCATGAGTGTAAAACACGTATGTATGTATTTTCGTTGCTCTAGGCGTAAGGAAAAAAATTTATTTGACAGATTGCGATCCTCTGGTTCTGAATAATTATAAAAACAACGACGGAAATTTTGGAAAAAACTCCCACCAACGATGGGTACCTTGCGTCGCTTTATTGAGATCCGATTTCTTTCTTTTTCTATCTCTAATATTTCTTCAATAAAACTTCGTTTCGTTCGACGAAAATTTTTACTGTAGTTTCACGTCCGACGATGAATGAAACAGCCAGAAACGTGTTATGTTAACGAGGATACCTATTTGCATAAAATTCAAAATAGTTTTCTGTATTTTTACTGTTTCCTTTCGGAGTGAAAAGCAAACGTTGCTATGATCTTTCCCCGAGAGATATCGAGGAGAAGATTTAAAGAAAAAAACTTGAAGGAAAAGAAGAAGAATTGAAAAAAAATTTGTTCTAGGATTAACTTGAAAGCGACACGCGAATGTAACGACACGCATTTTCACGTTGATTTATACGTGGATGTGGACGGTGTGCATTGTCACGTGCTGTGTTATCATCATCATCGTCATCATCATCTGACATTCAGCTTTCTTCTACAAAAATACCAACTAATTAACCACTATGTCTGCTCGACCTTGCAATTAATCGTACTGTTGCGCGTGGCTACGTGTTTGCTTCCGGCGTAATCCCTGATATACTGCCAATAGGGTTCTTAATTACGCCCGGTCGCTCCAAATTACATACACTCGCCGCGAGAAATGTGGAGTAAGTGTCTCGTCAAATGACGTTCAATGCCGACATTGTTATACGCATTGTTTGCGATATAATTAACAAATCGACAAACTTCCCCGATACTTTGCAAAGTCTGGAAAGTTGTAATGCGCTGAACGAATTAACTGCTAAACGGCCGTACCTTTATTATTATTACCATAGTCTCAGCTTTTAGATCGATTAAATCGTTAGAAACCCTCCGGTATAGAGGGTATACGAGTTAGAACGCATTATCGTTGAGAATAGTATTTCTCTTCCCCGTTTGATTTACACAATTCTTAAGATAAAAGACGCGGTGCCGAGGTACAGGAAAATTTTGATTCAATTTCAAAGATGGACGGAATTTAGATTTCAGACTCCTCGTTCGCGTGTAAACCAAAACCTGGCTGTGTATCTGTGGACAAATATGTTTACCGAAAACAACAGCTCGCTATTTGCACGGCTCAAATACGTAACAGAGCCGCCAGAATCTGCTGAGCAATATGTTCGAATGCTTCAACGGTCGTGATCGTTTTATTAGTAGCCTGTTAAGTGTTAATTTCACGTCTGATTCACGTGTGTGAAAATTGTTTCGCAAAAAGATTGTAAAAATGATAAAAGGAAACGTTGTTTGATATCACTACATGCTTAAAAAGAAGAAGAAGAAGAAGAAGAAGAAGAGAACTTATCAAAATAAAATAGCATTCTGAGTATAAAATCATGGATAAAAATTAGAAATGACATACTGATACTGATTAATATTCTCAGAAAACAAAAGACAAAGAAATTGAGGTATGATCAATTACACAAATATATAGCATGCAAACTGATGACACTGACGAATAAGTTCGAGTTAGCAGATTGAACGACATAATACAGGATTTTAACTTGGGACGGAATACAAACAAGACTGTGTCTCACCTAATCCAATTCGAACGATAACGAAATCATTGGATTAGATACGACTTCAGGATCATGAGAATCCGTACAGAATATGAGAGAGAGAGGGAGAGACATCGGCCTCGTTTTCAATTTGTCCTGCGAAATCCGAAACGAACGAGTTCAGACACCCATGTACGTGCATAAAATTTAATAGGAAAATGTCCGACGTTCTGGCTCATCGTGCGTCAATACAGACATCATCGATCTCTGTAGACCAGAATTCGTCAATCTCTGACACGTACATACACCGAAAACTATCAGAACCCGATAGAGACATCATTGAACACATCGCGCTCGATACATACATCAGCCACTCCAGAGAGAATAATACTCCAACCAAAATCACCAGACTCGATAGAGACATCATTCGAACGATCACACCGATCACGCAGACACGAGTAACTTTCACAGATATGACACGTATCCTACAGAGCTCATCGAAATTCGATATATGGACTCCCATAAATTTAATAATTACACAGACAAATTCATCGTACCTAATGCACATATTACGCGACCGATTAGATTCAATATAAATCTGGTTGAACGTATTAAAATTGATAGACACCGTACACTGAACACACCGTACTATCTAGATTCAATTTGATTGGGTGGATTTTTTTGCATTTCTTTAAATGAAAATTCAACTTTCTAATCTTTTTTCTTTCGTGGATGTCACGTTTGGACCAAGTTAATGGACTTTTAGGCTTTCTCCACGACAAAAAATTCACTTTTCACAAATAATAAGAATTATGCGTCACGAGGGTGAGGCATCGAGATTTTAGAAATGCTTAGATGGTCAAAAAAATCACTGATCAAGACCAAAAGAACCTAAGATTCTTCATCTGAAAGTGTTTTCCTGGGAGCTTGTTGTTGGCACTTTCAATGGAAAATTATCTATTTTAATATGGTTGTTACATATTGTGCCATATTCTTGCAGAGTTATTAGAAGGCCGAATCAACAAAAGTTAGTTGTGCCTCGAGCGAAATTGAACTGAATGAATTTCTATGTGTAATTTTTGCTTCCCAAAAAAACGTTTTAAACGTGTGAAAACTGATCGTATGATGTATCCCAAAAATAAACATTGATTGCTTTATACACGGTGACACTTAAACTCTATGAGATTTACAACACTGCGTGTAATAGGTCTCTCGGGTTATACTGTTAAAGGACTAATTGCAACTACATTGGGATTTATAGCTCGACGTCACATGTGTCAAAGTTCCTTTATATCACTACTTCAATACCTTATACGATCGGTTTCGCGTATAAAAAATTCGAGTCCACCTACATCGGTGTACCACACTCGCCTCCTCTTGATTTTACGTGCTGTGTCTCTTATATAATGTATTCTCCTACAAGTGAACACGTTACAAGTAATGTATAACTATGGTGTAAAATTATAGTTAAGATAATGTATAATTATAGTGTAACGTATTCTCCCACAAGAAAAGACATAAATCTACGAAACGTACACTGCAACTGGTATTTGATGTTACGATTACATTTTTACCTTGTTCATTATAATTAGCACACACCTCCGTTATTTTACATCTGAAAAATCATTTACATTTAATATCACATCCTAAAAATTTAAGGTCACTGAAGATATTACATTTACACCTTGATGAATACAGAACGTGTGAATTTAGATGCTTATTGTTATTATTATTGTATTTCATCTCGTTCATCAAGGAGCTCTGAAACTCATCCGAGCAGCAAACGGTATAACGTAATAAGAAAGTCTAGAATAAAGTTAAGCATATTCTAACTCAATAACAACGCGATCTTCTGAATGAAGATCATTTCAACGAATCGAATTCGATCATTAATGCCCATAAATTTTCAACGTTACTTGAATCGATTTGAAATTGAATTGACACATGAAATTCAATCGTTTCGTAAAAGCTTCATTCGTCGCTGGAGAAAAATTGTCAGTAACTTTATATGTATCTGTAACTGAAGTTTCTTTTTTTTTTCTTTGCTTCTTATGTTTAACATTTTACGATATTACTTTTCATCTTGTTCCTCGCCCTTTTTCTTTCGTCCTGTTTCGTCTCAGGAAAACTGTGAAAAACGATGATCGATCGACAGCGATATCTTACGAGAAACGTACGTTGGAGACGTACAGTTCTTTTCATCGGATGGGGCATAAATCAAGCATTCTATATTTACGAAAATATACGACGCGCACGCATCGGATCGAGCGACGATATCGCAAATAGTTGAAAAATAGAACGATGACGTAAGTGATGGTTACTAACCAAAGACGAAGTGTTTACATTGAGAAAATAGATTCGAATCCGATCCGTACACCGAGTAAAAGCATATACACCAAATATCTAAATAAATCATCTGCACAGTCTTCTGCATATCGATGGCAAAACGCGAGCAATATGTACACAGTAAACGAGACTCAAATACCTGATGCTAAAATTTAAAAATGTAAAAGGAATAACATTCAATGCTGTGACAATGACGAGAATGTGTAAATACTTGTAAATTTTGTGTTATCAAAGAGACAACAAAATAAACAAATGTGAATCAAAAAAATTATTTTTTGATGAAAGATTTATCTACAAGAATAAATTTAAAGTGAAACAAATGCGTTACCTCATAAAGCGGTAAAATTTAATTCAATGTCGACGTTTTAAAGAGATAAATTTTATAAAAAAGAGAAAAAAAACGAAAAATACTATGAGGATAAATTTGCAACACAATAATTAAATTATTGATAAAATGATAAAACCTAATCGAATTACATTATTTATATTGTTTAAAAAATACATTTACAATTTAAGAGAAAATATATCGTACTAATACATCATATAATTTATTATGCTGCTGTAAGTAGTTGTAGCCTTTAAAACTTCATAAGTTTGTAAGACTTAAATTAAAGGAGAACCATTAATGAAAAATATATCAAGAAAAACCACGGAATTCTCTTTTATAAACACAATATCAAACCCCAGAATTTAATTATGTAAACTGGTTAAAAATGAAACATTGCTTTAATGCAACGTTAGCTCTTGACGGATTTGACAAAGTCAAACATTGTCGATTGAAAACTCAAATTCATCGCAATATTCTTTTAAAATACATCAGTGTGTTATAACGAGGCTCATTGTACTTCTACTTGATTTTACAAATAAATAAGACCTCTCAAACCTATTACCTATTCTAGGCTCTTTAATCTCATTCTCGTTTCAGCGAACAGAATTTGTCTCATTTGTTTCTCTTGTTTTGTTTCAGTGAACAGGTTTTCAAACAACGTTTAACATGAAATTGAAATGGGAAGCCGATATATATATACCGATAGAAATCTTTTCAGATTTATTTTTCAAACTTGAGATATTCATCAACGACAGAAGATAGAAAACATTTACTCTCTAAAGTACACTCGATGTGAAAAAAATTGTAGAACAATCCAGCTGACCTTAAAGCGTAAAACTTCTACTTTCACGATACTGTTGAGTTCGTTTCTTTCAACGTTTTCATATCATTCCGAAAGAGGATGTATTTCCCTCTGTGAAAATTTGTGACAAATACGAACGTCTTCATGAACGCTGACAAATTTTTATCCATAGCTAAATCTACCATGATTTCGAAGATTAAAGTCTCATCTTTGCAACAAACTCCTCTAAAATTTATTGTACAATCTTTCGAACGAAATTATAATAGTTTAACACATCGACAATTTTTCATCGAATGTACAAGTACTTTCTGAAGTATATCATGTAATTTATAATAATATAATATCGTTTAATTTTTATTGAATTTCATACTCTCACGCGGGAAAGCAAGAAGAAACGCAATCGTTGTAGTTTTGACAAACTACATAAAGTTTGTCGACCGAGACTTTGATTTATTCACATATGTAACGGCAATTAACACGGATAATTAATAGACTAACGCCAACGTTCGACAATTGTACTTATGCGAACAGCTAATTGTTTATGAAAATATTTACACACGGTTGAGCACATAATGGCTCCTAAAAATCAAGAAGAAAGTCACAGTTCACAAGCTTCGATTTCATTTTAGGAAATTCATACGTAATGTAATTGAATCTATTGACATTCAAGCCTAAATAACATTATTAATTTATTACATTATATATATATATATACATATATATGAAACAAATAGTCTTTTATCGTTTTTAACTGATATTTGTTAGTGTGTGCGATTTCAAACAGGTATAAAATTTTATATATATAATTTATGTATTAATTTATACAAAATTATACATAGTATATATATATATATATATATATATATATATAAAGCATATAAAGTTTATAATATCATTAAAATTACAGGAAAGATACGTTTCACGTGATTAATATAGAAAAATATGTACAGAGCAATCTGGTCCCGAATCTACATTTAATTAAAACACTTTGACAAAAATTTCATTAATTGAAGTTTCAAGCTCAATGGCTCCGAGCACGCTCACGTCAGATGTGGAGGCGTTTCGAAGATTTCAAGTTTACCTCGATTTTTCTAAACGGAACCATTAATTTTTTTTAGTGAAAAAAAAAAAACTTAAAACTTACGTTTAGGGGAGACACTTCGAATGACCTTGACTTTCACACACATATGTTGTCAGGAATTCTTTCCCTCAAGTTTTAATTATTTATAGCAGTTATTTTGCGATAAAAATGGATATATGTCGTAATACTTGGCCATTATTTAATAAAACGTTTGTGTAAAACCTCAAAACATGGCGGGGAGAAGAGCACCTTCATGTTGAATTAAATAAATCTCATCTAACTTGTTCTGTGTTTAAATTCAGAGTAGAGTAGTTTGAATTATCCAAGAGATATATTAGATCAGATTTGCCTCTATTATTTCGGGATGAAGATGCAGGTTTCACAAAAAATTTCAATCAATAAATACTGTGACAAATATCGACTTTGTTGCAAAATCAATTTCCTCTCGGGGCTCGTTTTTAATAATTAATAAGAGAGACAGCTAAAACATCTTGGGAATTACTCAGAAAAGTGTTGTTGACGACATTTGTGAAGGTCAAGGTCACTGGAATCGCCTCTCCTAAACGCAAGTTTTTACCATTCGTTTATACAATCGACGCGTCTTTTTATTTTCTACAAGAAATATTAAAGCACTTGAGTGAAAAAAAATTCGTCAATATGAAAAGTATCTTAACTCCAATTTCGTAAAATTTATTGTACGAAAGATGCATTTCTCTTGTTTTCCACAACTGTTGCACTTTTGAGATAAGTACATCGTACATAGTGTATGCAGCTGTATTTTTGAAAAGTCAAAAACCGAGTAATTAGCAACTAGCAAAAAAAAAATAGTGAAATGTAAATGGCACTTTGATGCCGTAACACATACATATATGTACATACATATATGTATGTCTTAGCTATTATTACTTCCTGATTAAAGCCAAAGGGTACACCACTATGTATCTTACATAAGGTGTCTTGATTACTAGAGATTATTAGAGACTACGTCTTAGCCAAAGTGAAATTTTATCATACATTCTACAATCAATTTCTCGTTACATTAATGAATAAATACTACTTTACTTTATTCTAGGAAAATCCACTTTTAAACGTTAAGAAAACACATATGTACGTAACTTACTAATAATTGTACTACTAGGAATTAAAATCAAGGCACACAGTCGATGAAAGCGAAAAACCGAAAATACAAATATAGTCAAAAATATACATTTTGTTAGCATCACGATATTTCAAACGTAATACATAATTCGCAGAAATTGAAACAACGAACAAATTAAAACATCCTCAGAGATAACGTTGAAATAAAGAAACGATGTTACAAGAGATAAATAATTGTCGGAAACAGATTTGATTTTATTTTTATACCATCGTATGAACATATATTACCTTGATTTACGATGCGTTGCACTGAGAGACGTCTAAAAATTTGTCGGCAGCGATGACGTTAATTCGCGTAATAATCGTTTCTGCTATCGTCCGAGGAAGCGATCGTTCCCCGATAAATGGTCAGCTGCTGCAGCAACCAAATTGTTAATATCAAATAACGTTTCACTAATTATTCACCCGCGCGCCGAACGAATTTTCCACCACTGAACTCTGTACACTGCCGATAAACAGATAATGCCGGCACAGTACGTACAGTTCCCTCGTTCTCCCGGAAATCGAAACTGTTAAGTACTAAATTGAGAGATGTTCTCGAAAGAAGCGATTGCAAAAAATGAGAGAGAACTTCTCGCGTATTCTCTCGCCTGTCGATCGGAAATCGAAGTATCGTCAACATTTACGATTTATGATAAGTACATCGTACAGCCAGCGTTGAGGTTAGGTTTCGCATTAAGTACAAAGGGATCATACGAGCCATCAAACGATGTTGGTAACGAATCTTGTGATTAGCTCCAACAACGTACTTTCTTCTCATTGAGCTGCACACGCTTTCTTCCCGGTTATTCTTGCGTTTCGAGCATGCACCAATGTAAACAATCAATAAAAACGTTCGGTAATTAACAAGACGTCAGAATTTGTCGAAGGAATCCGACGACGTTGCAGTTGGTCGAAGTCAGACTGTTGCATTCGTTTCATCAAATTTTCGTCGAATCGAATTCATCGCCGGGAAACTTTTACAGAGACCCGTTTATAGAAAAGCATTCCTAGGATCGTCCTCGTCGTTTATCGACAAGGCGAACTCAGGAGCAACAATCAAATTTATCGAGATAGTCCACGAATTTTTCCTTCTCCAAGATACCCCGACCGGTATCGACCGGCTCGCGTTCTCCGGAAATTTTCGTTATGCCAAGAAGCGCACGCGAATACGTGCATATGTTGAATTTGATCTCTTGCAATGGCGAGCTTTCGTCGTCTCTTCGTTTCCTCGCCACAGCGAATGATTCTTTGCTACTCTTTCTCAGAGGGAGGGGACAGTACGTACGTACTCGTGTGCAATAATGCCGCAAGAGAAGTTCGAATGCAATCGATACAACGAGTACTTGGACTCCCTTTTCAAATTGTCACTCGGCGATAGTACGTCGAGTGACACTTAACCTAAGCGCGTCGTAAAAATGCGAAGCGCACCACCGTCGTCGTATCGTGCGTTCAGAGTATTTTCCTCGATGCTCTGATCATATCTCGACGTGTGCAAGTTTCAACTTGTCCAAACTTAAGCTTCGGTGGTAAAGTAAACGGTAAGTAAGTGAGTATCGTCGATCTTCTATATATCCGTTTCCACCGTAGGAGATGATTCGTCACCGGGGAACTTCTCGCCAACGGCTACTCCATTCTTGCGAGTACGTCGACTACGCGTATTTACAACGGACGGATGAACAAACCACAAAACAAGGATACCTTTCGTCGAATAGCCGAGGCTATGGTGCCGCGTTGTAGGCCATAAAGCGGCCGGCACGCAAGAAACCGGTGGCAGTCTCAAAAACCGTACACCCCCAATCACACATCTTTCTTGGAGCCCTGGCGAGAGCCAACTGCTCCGCGCGCTTGTATGCCAACATTCAAGGCGGTCCCACAAGTGACCAGCTGACCGAACAAACTGCTCGGACGTTTAATATCCCCGCACTGGTTCGATAAACCTATTTATGCTCCGTGCGAGCATGCTCGTCGAAATTAAATGTCAACTCTCTTGAATTTTCAATGCACATGCTGCCAGCAAGAACAGTTCGTGGCAATCCAAGTAAATTCAACGGAAAGAGAGCAAACCAGAAAGGCAGCAATCGTATTTCCCCTTTCTGTCTTTAATGTAATCACTACTTCGTAGTATTAAACTTTCGACTGAATCGACAGAGGACACCACCGACTGCGATCGTTGCGCGAACACTTTTGATCATCAATATACATTGCTTCAATCAAGAAAAAGATGAAATTTTCTTGATTAATTTTTAAATATAGAAACGTTCGCGAAAATCAACGAAGATATCTGTGATTGATGCGTGGTTAAAAGCCGCCAATAGTAGTTTTACAGATTGTTTATATGTTACACTGTTACATGTATAATATAGCCTCCAATTGATGAATGAACAGCTTGTCTTTAATACTAAAAAGATTGGATGTAATATATGTATAAAGTATAAACACAAATGTAAAATAAAGTATAAACATAAATGTAAAATAATATGTTATAAATGCGATAAATACATTTCATAGGATCAGTTTTGCTTAAATAATTTAGGATCTACCAATCCCAATTTGCGAAATATTTGATAGATATTTATTTATTTGTAAATAAATGATAGAAATATTTAAATTACAAGTGTATTTGCAAAAGTACATCTTATTTTAATAAAATATAGTAATTATATTCTTTTAATATTTGAAAAATCCCTTATTAAAGTTAGAAAATAAAAAGCATTTTATTTTTATTCTTTTTTAATTATTTTGATACCTTAAACTGTAAGCGAAAATTTTTAGAAAATTCTATGACTATTATTATATTTTATTGTCATTTTTAACAGTTTTGTATTACTATAAGAATAAAAAAATTAAAAAACTTCAAATGAATCAAAATATGAAGTATTATTTTAATTTTCGCTCTCAATAATAACAAAATAAAAATAAAGTTTGGAAAAAATAAAATTTTTTGTTTTATTATCACACTCTTTATTTCGTCAATATTACGTCAGAAAACTTTTTACATACGTGGAATAACATACAAATTCTTACATACATGAAGTAACGTATTTATAACGTGCACGTATTCGTGTTCGGTCTTGACATTATTATACACGTATATACATATAATTGAAACGAAGGAAAAATTCTACTTTTTGCAATATTTCCTGTAAGGAAATCTTTTATTGTTTTTAATATTTCAGTGTTTATTTTGTAAATACTTTAATTTTTTCCCATACAAGATGTTTCAATTATACAATAATAATAATTTGTTATAGGTCAATACATTTAGAAAATATAAGAAAATGTGTGGAATTTGGGCTCTCTTTGGCTTAGATGTACCATCTTTAACTCATATTTGCAAAAACTTTGAGCAGATAACACATCGTGGTCCAGAAGCATTCAAACTTGAATTTGACCAAGCAGTTAAAGTATGGTTTCATTAAAATCTTTCAAGCAATTATATATATATATATATATATATATATATATATATATACACTTATATAATATATTATAAAAAATTTAATGTAATTTTTTTTGTAGAATGGTTACCTTGGGTTTCATAGATTAGCAATTGTTGACAATCTTCAAGGAATGCAACCAATGAGGCTTTATCAATACCCACATTTATTTCTATTGTGTAATGGTGAAATTTATAATTACCAAAAAGTAAGATTTTAAGAAAAAAAAGATATTTAAATATTATTTATTTTTTTAGATAACTGTTTCATTTATTACATAATAAATTACATAATAAACTTTATAGCTTGGTATGGAACACGGATTTACATACACCACTCACTGCGACATAGAAGTAATAATACATTTATATGTACATCTTGGTAGTAACAATGTGACAAGAATGCTTGATGGCGTTTTTGCATTTTGTTTAATGGACATTAAAAATAGAAGAATTCTTATTGGTAGAGATCCCTATGGTGTTAGACCTCTTTTCCAATTACAATCTGATGATGGACAACTTGGAATTTGTTCAGAAAGCAAAGTAATAAATCAAATGTAACTTATTTCAATACAAAATAAGCATTTATTATAGAAAAATTTTTATTTAGGGACTTATGGATATAACTAAACAAATGGCATCAAAGTGGTCACTGAAACCATTTCAACCAGGAAGTTATGAAGAATATGAAATTTTAAATGATGGTAGAACGAAATTATTAACAAAAGTAAATTATTATCAACCTGGAGACAAGGCTCATTTTTCAACATTTGTTCCTTATAATAGTTTGTTCAAACATGTAAAATTGTAATATTTACAAACTTTAAATGAAGGAAAGAATCTAATAGAATATGTTTCAGATTTGAGTAGCACAGATGTGCATGGAAATATAAGAAAGTTACTTTCAGCTGCTGTGAAGAAAAGATTAATGACTGACAGAGAAGTTGGTTGTTTATTATCAGGTGGTTTGGATTCCAGTTTAATTGCTGCTTTGCTTGTAAAACATGCAAAGGAGGCAAATTTACCATACAAAATAAAAAGTTTTGCAATTGGTATGGGAGACAGTCCAGATATTATTGCAGCTAGACAGGTTGAAAATTATTTTTTTATGCAATGATGCCTCCTTTTTTTATTCAAAATTAAATATAATATCTGTTAGGTCGCAGAACATATAGGAACAGAACATCATGAAGTGATATTTACCGAAAACGATGTAGTTGATATTTTGGATAAACTCATTTATCAATTAGAGACCTGTGATATTACTACAATTCGAGCTTCTATTGGGTAAGTTCTATTCTACAAATATCTTAATTTTATGAATAAATAATTTGTACATATTTAGAAATATTTATTTCCATTTCAGTATGTATCTTATTTCAAGATACATAAAAAGTAACACAAAAACGACTGTAATATTTAGTGGAGAAGGTGCAGATGAATTGGCACAAGGATACATTTATTTCAGAGATGCACCAAATGCAACAGAGGCTCACAATGAGTCTGTACGATTATTAAAAGATATCTATCTATATGATAGCTTAAGAGCAGATAGAACAACTAGTGCATTTAGTTTGGAGTTACGAGTGCCATTCTTAGATATCCAATTCACAAATTATTACCTATCATTAGATGCTGCTTCTAGACAACCTCAAGGTATAGTCTTATAAAATAATTAAAATTAAATTTACATAATTACGTCATTATTAAATTTAAATATATATACATATTATCCAATGCAGGAGGAACTGAAAAATATTTATTAAGATCCGCATTTGATAATACAAATCTGTTACCATCAAATATATTATGGAGACATAAAGAAGCTTTCAGTGATGGTGTAACATCAATTAAGAAATCGCTATTCCATATCATACACAATATTGTGGATGCTCATGTATCAAATGAAGAATTAGAAAAAGCTTATTTAAAATTTCCTCATTGTCCTCCAAAAACTAAAGAAGCTCTTTATTACAGGTTTAATATTTATCTTTGCGTTTAATTTATATCTTACAAATAACTGCTAGTATTTGAAAAATAAATATAAATTTTTATGTTTCAGAAAAGTTTTTGAAAAACACTATGGAGGACAAGCTGAAAATTTTATACCGTACTTTTGGATGCCACGATGGACGAAAGGAGTTTCTGATCCATCTGCAAGATTTATTACACATTATAAAGCAGATGTAAAAAATAATAAAAATGAAACCGTGATTAAAAATGCAAAAAATAATTGATCAATCTGAATATGCACAGATTTTTAACTATTGTATAAATTAAATAAAAAGCATTCTCTAAGAAAATGTTTTTATGATGCAATAATATAAATGAATAATTCATTCGGATAATAAAATGTTTATATAAATAAATTATCCTATCTGTATTAATTTCTTTGTCACTATTCAAAATCTGTGGATACTAATGGTGTAAGAATATAAATAATAATGGTATAATATAAGAAATAATAAATATTTTTTTACAAAAGTAAAAAAAATTGTTATTACCCCTGGTGGGACTCGAACCCACAATCCCCGGTTTAGGAGACCGATGCCTTATCCATTAGGCCACAGGGGCTGGTAGAACAAATTTTCTTACATCTTTATATTGTTATTCAAATTTAGAAATAATTAAATATTGTTAATAAATTAATATAAATGTAAATGTTATTCCTAAAAGATTTACATTTTTTTATTCTACATATATATCTATGCATATATCATAAAATAATTAGAAGTCAATAATGCAGCTGTTACCTGTAAATTCTAAGATGGTGACACACATTTTGTAATAACATCGCAGTGTATTTTTTTTTAAACTTTAGAATGTTCGAATAATTAGAATTTGAATAGAGTTAACAAGATAGTATTTCAATATACTGGAATATATAATTTTTTATTTGTAATAAATTGTTTTTAATAAAAGTAGCTTTTAATGAGAAAAGGTTAGTAATTACATAGCTTTAAAGAATACAGCCTATGTTTATAAATATACTTTATCGTTTTTTATTGTTTACAGATGATGTCAACAAGATATGTTTCCTTTATATCTGGAATAATAATAGCCTCGTTAACATGGGCTTTTAGTTTATATCTTTATTCGAAACTCTCTCAAAGTACTAATAATGTAAATCCAACAATGTTAATATTGGAAAATTCAAAATTAGGAAAAGAATCCCAATTTTATCGTAAGACTTACAACAATCAAGATCTTAAATATCATAATAATTTAATTGCTCACCATAACAAACAAAGTATGATTGACAAAAATACTTATAACTTAAGAAGAAGTAATTTTAAAAATAGTGATAAACTATTGCAACAATTGCAACCTGTACCAGTAAAATCTGCTGTTACATTAGGACAAGGTATGTTTAGAAAATTTTAAATTCTTGATATATTGTTTTTTAATATTGTTTATCATTATAGTATCTTATATAGTTATATTTGTGTTAAACATATTAAATTTATTTATAGGTTTAGATGAATTAGGCATGGTAAGAAACTTTGATGATCAACAAAAACGAGATGAAGGATATAAGAATTATTCCTTCAATATATTAGTGTCAGATAATATTGGATTGCATAGAGAATTGCCAGATACAAGGCATAAATTATGTGAAGAACAAAAGTACTCCTCCAAGTTGCCAAATGCTAGTATTGTTATATGTTTTTATAATGAACATTATATGACACTTTTGAGATCCTTACATTCTATTATTGATAGAACTCCTAGAAATCTTTTACATGAAATTATCTTAGTAAATGATTGGAGCGATGACAGTGCTTTACATGAAAAAATTAAAATATATTTCGTTAATAATTTCAACGATAAAGTGAAGTTTTTTAAAACAGAAAAACGAGAGGGATTGATTAGAGCAAGAATGTTTGGTGCAAGAAAAGCAACTGGACAAGTTTTAATTTTCTTAGATAGTCACATAGAAGTAAACAAAAGATGGATAGAACCACTTCTCTCACGAATTGCTCATTCAAAAACCATCACTGCCATGCCAGTTATTGACATAATTAATCCAGATACGTTTCAATATACTGGTAGTCCTTTGGTACGAGGTGGTTTTAATTGGGGTTTGCATTTTAAATGGGATAATGTGCCAGTTGGTACATTTGTACATAATGAAGATTTTATAAAACCTGTAAAGTAAGAATATATGTATATTTATTCAGTTAAATGTGTATTTATGTAATAATCGTTTCTAACATACACATTAACAATTATTATTAAACAGATCTCCAACAATGGCTGGAGGTTTATTTGCAATGGACAGAGAATACTTTACGAAATTAGGAGAATATGATGCTGGTATGGATATCTGGGGTGGTGAAAATCTTGAAATATCATTTAGAGTAAGATAATTTATTTAATTTCATATTTTTGATTTACTAATATGCTTCTTATTTCAATAGTAATTTATATGTTTTTTTAGATTTGGATGTGTGGTGGAAGTATCGAATTGATACCGTGTTCGCGAGTTGGACATGTGTTTAGAAGAAGGAGACCATATGGTACATTTGATCAACATGATACTATGTTGAAAAATTCATTACGCGTCGCACATGTTTGGTTAGACGAATATAAAGATTATTTCTTAAAAAACGTTAAGAACATTGATTATGGGGATATTACGGAAAGGCTACATTTACGAAAGAGATTAAAATGCAAAAATTTTTCATGGTACTTAAATGTAGTATATCCTGAATTAGCATTACCAGATGATAACAAAAATAAATTAAAAGATAAATGGGCAAAAATTGAACAGAAACCAATACAACCTTGGCATTCTAGAAAAAGAAATTACACTGATCAGTACCAAATTAGACTTTCTAATTCAGCATTATGCATTCAAAGTGAAAAAGATATTAAAACAAAAGGTTCTAAACTTATTTTAGCGCCATGTTTAAGAATTAAATCTCAGGTGACTAAGTATATTATAACTCTAATGTAATTGGATACTTATTTTGTTAACGCATTTTCTTAAATTTATTTTAATTTTTGTAGATGTGGTATGAGACTGATAAAAAAGAATTAGTACTTGGTCAAATGCTTTGCATGGAAGGAAATGAAAAAATTCCAAAGCTTGGAAAATGCCATGAGATGGGCGGCAATCAAGAATGGCGTCACAAAAATACTGTAAATATTTATTTCTTATTAGTTTCTTAATGTTTATGATGTCAAATTAAATTATAATCACTGAATATAATTATATTTTGTTTAGAATAATACACCTATATACAACATGGCAACTGGTACATGCTTGGGAATAATGCGGGGAGCGAAAAGTACGCAAATTATAATGGATTTATGTACTAAAAGAGATACAAGCTCCATATTATGGGATTTGGTACATTCTAAAATTTTTTCAAAAGAAATTAGGTGACACTAAATAAAGCGAACATAGTTGCAAAAATAAAGGATAAAAAATAGATTTTTAGATAGAAAAGAAATAATAAAAGAATTATATGTACTCATAAATTTTAACAAATGTTTGTGATATGAAGTAGATTATTATGAAAATTCCAGAATTTTTATATTGTTTTATATATTGTATTTCTACAAAATTATTTTACATTATAAAAATAATACATTATTATTTAAAGAATGTATAATGAGAATTTTTTTTTTAAGAATTTTATATATAATTTTTAGCTAGTTTTAGATATAATGCAACAGTTATTGGAGCAAAATATTTTTTTTCTGAAAGTAATAATGTGTATTATATATATATATATTTGTACATACATACATATCATGAATCTCTTTGTATTTGTTCTTTACAAAATAAATAAAATTTTTTACATGTTTTCTGTTTTTATTTTACCATATATAAATAATAATTTATAATTAAGTAATGTTTATTCTTCATTTTTAATATTTTTTAATATTAAGATTTACATTAAATATTCCATATAAAACATTCAAAAATTTAAAAAATGTTTAGTACTACAATCATATGTTATATATATATTTGCAAGAAGTCAGTATAAAAATTTGAATTCAGAAACTTGATTGTTTAAAGCAGTGTTATAAAGTTATACAAAATAACTATATAATTATATATTCAATATAAAATTTTATGGAAATATTATAAGTCTCAATGCAATTAAATTAAAAATATTAAAATATACAAATTAAAAGCTCTAAGAATCACATTGAAATTGACTGTATAGGTTATTTTATGTAAGGCCTAATACTTCAGAAATGACAACATCGAAAGAATTAAATTTAGCTAGAAAAAGTCTTGTAGCTTCGCTTGGTGAAAATGCAAAAGTGTAAGATATATTTTAAGTTTAATGAAAAAACAAAAATTACATTGTAAATTTGAAATATCCAGAAAAAATACACAATGTTCATAATATTAAATTATTAATATTTTCAGAATTTTTAATTATTTAAAATCATTATAATCTTTTTGCTTTGTTTCATAAATAAAATTCACTTTAAACTTTCTTATATTAAAATATAATTTTCAGAAATGATTTAAAAGATTTTGTTTTCAGGTACTTCGAAAAGATGAAGCTATGGTTTCAAATGAAGGTACTTAATGTTATATATTAAATTACTATAGAACATTTAACATTTTGAAATAATTTTACAATATTACAAATAATATCATTTATAAAATATTATTGTTTTAGACAACAAAAGAAGAGTTTGATTGTGAAGCAAGAAACATCATGACAGAAGATCAAGTTCATCTTCACAATGAGTTTCTTCTTTGTTTATTTAATAAAGTTAGGGGTTTAGCTGCTGCCACACCTACACGAAAATTAGATCGAGATAAAGCTATAAAAGAGAAAAGGTTAAGATTAAAACGAAAATATAAAACTGATAAATCAAATTTTGAGGTATATGATTAGAATCAATTTATTTACTTTTTATGACATATTTTTTTTATAAACTATAATCCTATTTTTATACATTTTATATTTAGCCTGCAGATATGTACGTTGAAGTATTAAGTCAAACTTCATCACCTGTTGGAGATGAACCTATTGGAGCAAATCGTTCCAGTGCTCAAGAACTTGTACTGCCAGATAGAACTTTTGTTTTAGCAAGATTAATGCTTGCAGCATGGGAGAATAATATGGATGGAGCAGAAGAAAATACTGCACATATAGTTATAGCAGCTACACAAATTTTTTTAAAGAATATTCTTACAGCAATATTCACAAGAAGGAAAGGATATGCTGTTAGAGATAGTTCATTTATTTATAATATTGGCGAACCAGTACCTAGTTCATGGAAAAGAAATTCTACTCATATATTAAGATCATCAGATCATACTACAACAGAAATAATAGATCCTTATGGTCAAGTACCTATGATAAAACCAAATATTGAAGAAGCAGAACAAGCCACAGCTTTTGCTTATGCATGTTCTCCACAGACTATTCCACCTACACTAAAACCTGTTAATACAGCTGATTTACAGTATACACTAAAGGTAAAGAAACATTCATTAAAACTATTTAAATGATGCTTGGTATTTTATGGTTTAATATCTTTATTTATTTTATTTTTATACAGATGTATAAAAATCTTGTTAGTAATCATACTATTTATGCAACTAATATGGAACGGTTATTTACATGTGCAACACATCCAACATGGGAAGATCTTGAAGCTAAGAAATTATCATGTCATCAGCCTATAATGTAAATATATTTTGAAGTAATTTAAAGTAATTTAATTTATTTTTTAAAGAAATAAATTAAAGACTTGCGTGTATTATCTATGACACTTTTTTATAAAATATATTTTCCTAAAATATTAAAATTAATTTCAAATTTGAAGTGTCTAATCACATTCTTTTAATATTTCCTTTCCTTACAAATATTTTGCTTAATCTTTATTTTATTGATACTGAATATTTTCTTATTAAATTATTAATAATATAGTACTCTTAGAAATATTTACATTAGAAAACATGAGGAGGAAATAATATTTCACCATAGAAAGTGTTAAATTTTAATGAAAGTTTAGTGTATAATACAAATGCAAATAAAAATTAAATTAATTCATTTTATAAGATTTTATTAGTTTCTATTTCTGATTATATATATGCTCTTGAAATTAGTTTTATGATTGATATAAGAAACAGTTCACATCATTTTTATTTACATCCTAATTTGGAATTTTCCAGCTTTGGTAATATATTTAACACCTTTGAATGGCTTATATTTTTCTCCATACATGTCCAATCGATTAACTTTTAAACCAGAAACTGCCAATTGATTGATTGTAAAATGAACCTGAAATAAAATAATTGTTAAATTTCATTCCATACAATAGTAGCACATAATACATATAAACATACATTAATTGCAGGATTGGATTCCATTACACTGGCAGAGTTCTGAATAGTAATCTAAAAAATTAATTGTTTCAGTTATTTTGTAATTTCTACATAACTGCCTATACTCTAAACAATTATTTCACAATTATATAATTATTTTACCGAGCCTCTTAGATTTGGTAATTTAGAAACATCTATTCTTCCAATATCCCATAACAGTATTTTGCTAACAGGATCAAATGAGTACTTTCCTTGATTTGGAGTTAATGTACAATTTAAAACTATTTTTGGCATAGGAATTTCTAATGTGACATTTTCGACCTAAAATATACATAATAAAATTATATCAATTTTTATATTTTCGCGTAAAGCTAGAAATAAAGTATAATACGTACAGTTCTACCAATGGTTTGCTTTGGCCCAACAGTTATGTCTAATCTGCCACCACCTAATTCCTTGAGGCTAATATTATGTCTTACATATATTGGAATTGCCACGATACTTTGTGATCCTATGTGATAAGAGAGAAGACGAAAATTCCCATCTGGCGGAATAAAGGAAAGTATACGTTCTGACTGAAAAAAAAAATTTTATTAATAATGCAATTATGAAGTTTAAGCTATTACTTGTCCTTACCTCCCATCGTTTAAATCTAACACAAGGATGAAAACTGACATCATCAAATAATCTGGGATTCATAAAAGAAAGTGTTAAATCTGGCATACCGCTTAATTTTATACAACAGTCAATCTGTGATTTAAACAATATATTGTAAATATTCTTACTCAAATATAAATCATTGATAATATTATAAAACATACATATCCTTGAATTTCTGCAAATACAGTTGCACCAGTTCTGTCAATAATAGCGTCAACTTCTTCCACAACATCAAAATATGCTTCGTTATTTGTATATTTAACACCAGTACGTCTCCAAGGAACATTAGACAATTGTCCACTTGGCAATGTTGCACTAACACTATAATTCATGTGTGTAATTAAATATATATTTCAAGTTTTATATTTATATTTTATCTTAAATATACATTGAATATGCTTACTTAGATTTCCCTGTTACAGTGTTTGCAATAGTTCTTAATATATTTGGTGGTTTAATAAGTTCCTTCAAAATATTAGATTCTGTAGCTAATGGGAAGCCATTATCCAACATTTCATCCAGTAGTTCATAAACAACCACATAATTTTCTTTTATAATAGTTTCTGTACATTCACTGAAATAGTCCTCAAAAGTATCCACTACTCTATGTAAAAATTCTATAACGAACAATGGTGGAACTATAAAATAAAAAAAAATATTCGGCATCTATTATGATTAAAAACAATTTATTAATTTGAATTATTCATTATAATAAGTACCTTCTGTCATACATACTGCAACAAAAAACATATTACAACGATATATACTAATGAGATAATGATGAGGCGTAGCTATTACAGGTGGTGTATCTTCAGGAGATAAAACTCTTCGCTGTTGATCAAAGAAATAGTCACACAATGACCGTGCCACTGCACTTTTCCAATGCTTTTCCATGAAAACATCTCTAAGATTAATTAATACTTTAAGTTTATGAAATTTAGAAAATATTCGTTTGTAAAAATTGTTTAATTACGTGTAAAAACTTTTGACACGTATACAAGCTATGATATATAAATTTGGATATTTGTAATATGTATCACATGCAGATTTCTAACCAAATACTTGTCAAATACTGAATATGTATCTTTATCTGTGATTTAATACTTACCCTGACGAATTGATAATAAAAAGGCTATGTATCATTTTTTATAAGAAATTATTCTATACAGTTCACTGTTTAAATTATTTATTAATTTTGTTTTAATACTCTACATATACTTGACGTATGTTCTGTATTTACAAATTATACTAATACTGATACACCATTCACCACGAACCTACATTTATTATCCATACATATAATTGTAACGAAAGTATACAAGTGTAAATTTCCATCAGTGAAACATTAATGTAAATAATATGGTATAAATAATAAAAAATATATATTAACTAATCAATAATAACCAATTATAATAATAAATAAATGTGAGAGTTAAAACATAAAGTAATTACAACCTATAAAATTTTTCTACCTACGTGTCATTAATTATCTTTCATTTTTAATTTGTATTTTTATTATTCTTAATTCTAAATCTATCCATATTCTAAATAATGGATGAAATTACAAGTTGGGAAGACATAGAAAATGATGGTAATTTATTCAACTCTTAATTATTTATTTTTTCATCAAACTGTACATTAGAAATATTTTTTTAAGTATATGTTTTTTTAGAATTTTTTAAGCAATTTTTTGATGGTGAATCCAAAAAAGGTGATATTAATCAAGTCCTGGCAGTAGCACAACAAATAAATAAACTAGGACAAGGTAAACAGAAAAATTATTATATCTTTAACATAAACTAATGTTATAATATATTGTAATGTGTATGTATATATATATATATACACATTTTTTTTTTTTCATATAGCCATTGAAATATTGAATACCGAATTACGGAAGCAGGTATTAGCTAATCACGAAGATTTATTGTCACAAGCAACATGGGTAGAAAAATTAGAAGGTGTACTTTCAATAATGCAATTACATGTTCAGGTACATATGCATAAATACATTTGTAAATATATTGAAACAAATAAATATTGTTTCGAATGAAACTTAAATATTTGTGTTTTAGAGTCTTTTATCAGCTGTGGAACGTTTACGTGGAAAAATTATTGATCCTTTTAATAGAATTGAAACTCAAACAATTGTTTTAGCAAGGCTTCATGAAACTTCTGATTTACTACGGAGAGTAGCTAGAATGCAACATTTATCAAAACGTTTATGTTCTCAAATGACAAATAATATGCAAGGTCCAGATATCATAAAAGCTGCAAACAGCCTTCATGAACTTGGTATAGTAATTTATATTTAATTTCATATTTCGCAATATAGATATATATATATATGAGAAACATAATAATTTTAATTTATAGAACAATTAATGATGGATACAGATTTGAATGGATTAGATGTTATTGCTGATGATCAGCAAATTGTAAAATCTCATAGGGCAACAGTACAAAGAATAGCAACTCATACTTTGTCTCAAGGATTACAAATGATGGATAGAACTAAAGTATATGAGTACATATTATTCTTTTAGACACTATCTTTCCAATCTATTAATTATAATTAATAATAAATAGGTTAGTACAGCCGTGCAAGTATTTCAAAACCTTGGAATTGTAAATGGAGCTATAGATAATATTATAGATTCTGCCTTGTCTGAGGTTGAAAAAATTACTTCAGAATCATTAGATGTAACTTTAACAACAAACCAAGATCTTGGGAAAAGGACAGCACCTGGGCGAGCTGCTATTCCTTCTCCAGGTTCTTCAGGAAATTTACGTACACGAATTTGGGATAATCTTGAAAGACTTTTTCAAGATACTCTTTATACACACTGTTTACAAGTAATTGCAAAATGTTCCTCATATCTTTTTTTTAAATTCATTTTATTCATAGAAAAACTCATATTTGCTAACTATATACTATTGTTATCTTAGATTGAACTATTACAAAGAATACTATTAGAACATCATGTAAAGGAATTAGATGAACTATCACAGACATTTTGGAACAGAGTAAACACTCTACTTTCTAAAGTATTGGTTGAACGTGCACAAGGTAAATATTAATTGTGATATTAAAATCTTTATTTGAATAAAAATATCTCATTTATATTTTTAGCCTCATCATTTGTAAAACAAGCATTAGAAGGCGAATATCCAAAATTTTTGAGAATATTTCTAGATTTGAGAAAACGTTTAAAGGAACGATTACAGAGTATTGGTATTTACAAAATTAAGTAAGTAAGAAGATATTTAATCATATCAAACAATTTAACTTGTATAATACAAATAACATTCATATTCTTCCAGTCACAATGTATTATTACCATTTGAAAATGCATACTTATCTCGATCAGTATCGCGTCTACTAGATCCAGTGCACACTATGTTTTCTGGAGAAGGATTGCCTTCACAGGATGAAATTGATAGTCTTATACGTACAGTAACAAAGTAAGTTAAGATATATATATATATTTTTTTTTTCATTGCTATAAATATCAATTTTTTTGCAGCGAATTAAGTGTCTCTTTGGTTGATGATGGTCTTTCAACAATAGTTGCTCGTAATGTAGGGAAAGCTGTAAGACTTTTTTGCTTAAAATGCGAACAAGGATTATTTGTAGGTGGAGAAGCTAGTCAAGTAATTGATTCTCCAACCACTGTTCAGCAAACAAACGTATCTCTTGCAAACCTACTTTACTATCTTTCTAGTCAAATAACTCGTGTAACAGCAAATTTATCTGGTCTAACATCTGAAGGAAGTTCAGTAATTTTTGTAGCACTTAAAGAAATAGACATATTAACAAAAAATATATTGTCGCCATTACTAGCGTCTATTAATGATGCAATTGAAAGTATTATTTTAACCATGCACGATGATGCAGAATTTCGAGAGTAAGTAAATTAAATGTGCTCAAATTAAATATATTTTAAAAATTTTATATATATATGTATGTATATGTGTGTATTTTTTCTATATAGTCCAAGTAGTCCTGTAGGAAAAGAAATTAACTGCTCACTCTATATGCGTGAATTGCAAGGATTTATTTTACGTTCTGTAAATACATTTCTTATGCCATATAAAAATCAAACAGTAGTTGCTGAATGGTAATGAAAAATATAATCATAACTTTAATAATGTATTTTCAATATAATGGTGAAATTAATTATCTTTTAGTTGTAAATCTGTTGCTTCGCGATGCATTGAACTTTTTGTAAGACATGCTTGTTTATTAAGACCATTAACTGATTTTGGAAGAACCAAACTCATTGTTGATTTTAGTCAGGTATATTGTAATATATATGTATATCTATACAGTGTCATGTCAAAATTTTAGATATAAATTTGAATCTTTTTTTTATGTTAGATAGAAGTAGCTGTTGCTCCATTATGCAGAGGAGGACAATTGGGATCATCAGAACAACAACAGTATAGAACATTACGAGCACTAAAAGCATTACTTTCACTTAGTCCTGATGAAATTGTCCAGAAAGTTTTAGAAGGAGAAGGAGAATGTGGTGTACCTCGTTCCCTTGTTCTTTTACACTTATTTTCTACAGCACCACCAGAATTGGTATCTCCACATCAGGTATAAGAACATATATTTATATTATTATTTTTTAATGTGACTAAATTATTTTGAATTTAAGAGATTTTAGATTATTATTAATTTATTAATTATTATTAATATAGAGTACAAGTTGGTCTGTGGGTCGACTATCTCAGTGGATGGATAAACATCCAAATGAAAGAGATAGATTAGCTTTCTGTAGTGGACCATTGGAACGTTATCAGTTAACAGTCAGACAACAAAATCTTCCAACATTTCACCCATTATTTCCATTAATGAAAAAATTAGCTAATTTAAATGAACATTAAAATTTATATTATATAAGATTTATAGAAAATATTACATAAGATTTATAAAAAATATTATATTCTGCATGAATAACTTAAAAAAAGCAAATATATAAAAATGATATTTTCAATGATATATTAATTTCTGAATATGTGTTGTTTTAGATACATATATCCCTACAATTAGTGCAATACTTAAGAACATAGGCCAATTTATGTTACGTTTCTTTGGTCCAATATATATTGCTGGTATACCAATATCGTTTTTTTTCTCAATCTGTGTTAATAAAATATATTTTAATGTTTTCTCTTTAATATATCTTTAATATGCCCAATATGTATAATTATTTATACTTACTCTTTTGGAAAGTGCTTTTACTTGCATAAGTTCATTTTTCAGAATATTAAGTGTTTTTTGTGTCTTTTTAAGCTCTTGCTCATAATTAGATATTTGTAATTTAGTTAAGTGTACATTTTCACTATTTATCTTTATTAAACTATTTTTAATATGCCGAAAACTAGAACCAATGATAGCAATTTGCTTGGATAATATGCCTAATGAAATTACGCCATTATATAATCTAAAAACGAATATAAAGTTAAATTTTCATTATTAAATTTTATGAAAATATGTATAAATATGTAAACATACGTATAAGGTAGCGATTTATTAATGGCACCAATACTTTGTACACTCCATTTTTTCCCGTGAAATTTATCAAGACATTCTATAAATTGCTTTCTATGTGCATTAATATCCATTCCTAAACGACATAAATCGTCTTCATTTAATGTTAAAAATGTCTTAAGAGTTATTCCTTGAAAAATATGAGCATATTTTTCTAAACCCATTCCATATAAAAGTGCTTCTACATCAGAATCTACAGTTTGATTGTCTATATTAATTAATGATGGAAATATATCTTTCCAATTGTATGCTTTAAATAGATTATAAATATTTGTCGGTTCTTCTTCATTAAACTTTAATAATGACAAAATCTATAATAATTAATTAAAATTATATTGTGATTTATAATGAGATATTATAACTTACTTTATCATATCCTTTCATAGAAGCTATATCATATGCAGTTGACTTATTAAAGTCAGTCAATGTGATGTCTGCTGCATTTTCTATTAATATTTTAACTATTTCTGACTTATTAGCTATTGTTGCATACATCAATGCCTGCAAACAATAAATTACCACACTAAATAATAAATAATTATTACTATTATCAAAAATAATTATTTTAGCTATGAAAAAAACTTACAGTTTGTTTTCTATTGTCACATACATTAATATTTTTTACATATTTTATTAGTTCTATTATAAATTCTACTTCTTGTGATATACAAGCAAACATTAAAGGAGTTTGTCTATAAAAATATTAATTAGTATTTATTAAAATTGATTGATATTTATTAAAACATTATATTACAAAATACCTCAATTTATTGCTTGCATTTGGATCAGCACCTGCTTCAATTAATATTGTTAAACACTTTATACGTTGCTCTGTTGTTTCTTTGGTACAATTGCATAATGCCATTAATGGTGTATAGCCATCTAAAATTACATTATTCAAAAATAATATAAAATGTTTAAAAAATTTTATTTCAAACAGGTGATAATAAGTAATAAAAAATTCAAGTAAATACCTTTATGCTTGTTAACATCAACTCTATTATTTATAAGATACTCAATGAGTTTTATTTGTGCATTAAAGGTAGCATACAAAAGTGGAGTCCATCCGTCAAGCAAAAATTCGTTTATATCATTTGCTATGTATAATTATATAAATTAGTAAACTACATATTTTGAACGAAGTACAACATTCTTTAAAAATGTACTACAAAATATAATTTAATTTAATATAAAGTAATTACATTCAAGATACTTAATTACAATCTCTAATTGACCCATTGAACATGCATTTATCATCTCATGTTTAATAATTTTTTCTTTACCAGTATCTTCATCTTGATTAAATGTATTCATGTTTTCTGATATTAAATTTTCCTGTGTAGTTCTTATGCACTGTATAAAATATAAAGTTTTAGACTTCTCATAAAAAAATCCATTTTATATTAACAAAATCAAGTAGCTTTTCTTCCAATTTTTTCGTTTTAATATTCTTAAAAAGACTAATTATTTTTATTATTATAATGAAATAATAAAGTGCCAGTTAAAAATTGTAGGTTAGATATACATGTATGTATATACTTTCACACCTTTTCCATAAAAGAAAAATCTTCATCACTATCCATTTCGCTATCTGATATTTTAATACTTCTTGGAATCATATTGTTTTATTCTAATAATACAATATACAAAATATAAAATATTTTAATCTTATTTATAATCTTGTAACATTTGAAAATTTTTCGTTTTACGCATGAGCGTAGGATTTATATATATATTATTATACATATCGCTATAAGGATACTATATTATTTTTATCATGTAGCGTATTTTATGAAATTTGATAAAAAAAATATTACTAACAATAAAAATATGAAATGCATGCCAAAGAAATTAAAAGTTTCTACAAAATATTATTTTCAAAGTTCTTTTAATACGTTTATCAAAATATTATTTCCAAAGTTCTTTTAAAACTATTATTTATAATTACTTATTTATTGATCATTTTATAATCGTTTAATTAATTATATTAATGATATAATTATATTAATTTTTTATTATATATAAGTAACTACGTGTAATAATTAATATTTGTATCATACATATACATATATATAAACTTTAATTATATAGATAAATGAAATATAAATAAAATTTATTCGTAATTGAATTAAAACTTATTCTTTAATGTGTAAATAACAGGTAAGTTTATAATAATATTTATATTTTGAAAGTGACAAATTTGCATGAAATGTATCAAAATAATTAACTGTTCAAAACCGTCTAAATAAATGGAAGGAGTAATAGATTCCTATCTATGTATTTATTTTGATATATTATCTATGCTAACCTATGAGTCTGCATTGTCTACGCATACGAGAGTCAGTGTACTAACAATAAATTCTTCAGTCTTCAGACACCTGTCTGAGAGTTCAGTTGCAAATTTTTGTTCTCCATTTGTAGAACGTATTGTCCAGATTACTTAACCTATATAAGCGTCAGTATATTTGGATATTCATTAATTAACACGATTTCTTTGTTAATAATTCATATTGTCCAAATTATTGAATCTACAAACGTCTATCATCGGACAAACACCTATCGTCGCGGGGTTTGGTTGTAAACTTCCCATTCATAACTTGCATCACTAAAATTGCAGTTTTATGTATGTTTGAAAATTTGGCTAACAGTAAGTAACAGTACCGTAACGTTTTCAAATAACCTGCATAACATATTGATGTAACCCTTATATTTAACTACATATTTTAATATTACATAATCTTGCGTATTAATCAACAAAATAAGAATGTTGATCTCATCTCTCAAGGATCAACGTGATTAAATTGTACACTATGAAACGTCCCAAGCCTCGAGCCATCTCGAGATAAAAGTCAAATATTACTGTTGGAATGTTCGAATCTGATTAATTGATACCGGTTATTTTTGTAATGTATTTGTATTTTAATAGATGGATCGGTCGGTACTTATCGCATTCGACTTTGATCATACGATCGTCAATGATAATACCGATATCGTGGCTCGAAAACTGTTATCTAAGGAAAAATTCCCAGAGAGCATGAAGGATTTATATCGTTCTAATGGTTGGATCACGTATATGAGGAAGATATTCGAGTTGCTTCACAGTAATTCCATCGACATAAAGCAAATCAAAACCGCTATTACTAACATACCTGCTGTGCCGGGTATCGAAAATCTCTTGAAAGAATTGCATTCCCGAGGTTGCGAAATTATTATCATTAGCGATTCGAACACGTTCTTTATTAACGAATGGTTGAAAAGTAGAAATTTAAATTATGCTGTCGCCGAGACATTCACAAATCCCGCGGTAATCGATAACGATGGTTTATTGAAACTGGACATGTATCATGTTCAAAATTCTTGCAAACTAAGCACTGTCAATTTGTGCAAAGGACAGATTTTAGAAGATTACGTTAAAAAACGAAGCAACGAAGGGGTACATTTCGACCGAATAGCGTATGTCGGTGATGGAAAAAATGATTTGTGCCCGATATTACGCCTTTCCGAGCGTGATGTCGCATTTCCGCGAAAAGATTATACGCTTATGAAGATGTTGAACCACGATGAAAATAACCAAGTACCAAAAATAAACGCACGTGTGTTCCCATGGAGCGATGGTACTGAAATTTTAAAAATATTAGAGGAAGAAATCGGACTCTTCCAACCATCTTTGTAATTTTGACAATAGTATTTATTGATTTTATCTAATATTAATTATAATCAATAAAGAAGTATTGCACCATTATCGATCATCATCTTAACATAAAGTAATATTGTTTGCAGTTCTTTGTGTAAAAGCGCATATATATAAAGCTTCTCTTCGTATCGTTTACTTTAATAAGAAAAAAATTCAAGAGGAATAATATTCGAGAGAAAATAATAATTGCAACAATGTATTTAAAACGAACTGTACTTAACAAAATAATTATACGTAATTTAGTATATTATCTTCTATACATGTAAACATTATATCACGCGTTTCACAAAATGAAATAGTATTACGCGATTTTTAAATTAAAATTTTTAATCGTACAACGACAAAGGAAAATTGCGAAATTTTATGATTACGTATTATAAATATATGTATAACTAAAAAATTTTTTTCAGGGATGCATTCTCATAAGAATCGATTTTTTAACGTCATTAAACTGAAAATTATTTACAAAAAATTATTTTTTTGAAACAAATTGAATAAAAATATAGATAGATTTATACGTAAAGTATAAAAATTAAGAAATCGATTACTTTTACTATATGAGAAATAACATTTGAATTCTGAAATGCCAGAATTACACGCTTCATGTATATAATACGTATATCATATGTTTTACTTTTAGACTGTACAAATTTGAATAATATTCAATTTTGAATCGCAATATGCGCACGCATTGTTAGGGTTAGGTTGAACTTATGACGTGCGCGATCTGTGCAATATAGTTGCGCGTCTTCAACGTTAATTATTGTCTTATTATTGCTTGCGGGCGTCGGCGAAAATTTTACTTTTGGCTTCTCAATGTACTTTATGATAAAGGGGAGAAACATGAACTGATCGTTAACTGTAATTCAAAGTTGAAATTATTATTTGCGATCTCGAAACAACAGCATACGACTAGCTAGTTAGTGTATCAGCTTTGGTAAGAAAATTTAGATTCCTACAAACGAAAAGAAACTTTAATTCCTACTTCATTATAATTACGTTATCAAAAAAAAAACAATCAATCGAAGAAAAGAAGTAGTAAATTTATTTGCATTTCAATGGTATTAAACGTTCTAATAAAAAAAATGTAATCAAATCAAGTTTTAATTAAATTTGGATCATTTTAGTTGAAAATCTAATCACAATGCTTTATTGTCACAACGCCATTTATGTGTAAAACTAAAAATATACCAAATGTGAAGTTTTTGGTATAAAGTTACATCAAAATATTTTTCATGGAAATTACCTCGGAATGTAAAAATTGGAATTCATGCAATAGGATGAATACTATTTGTTTTTGTAGCATTCGTATTGTTCTCTTGAAGCTTAATCATTTTAAGATTGAAAACATTCCGTATTGTATTGAATGCTGTACCAACCAAATAAGTCATGGTTAATAACCATTCTGGTATATATAAAACTGTAAAGACTTTGATTAAGCATTCAAAAAATAAAGGTGTCCACAATAATATCCCACTTAGTAAAGACATTTTGATATTGTCGAAAAGTTGTAGCGTGTTTATAGCATATTGATTTAACTGATTCATATTTAACTGTATTTTTGTCTCATCGAATGATATGCTATGTCTGTTGTCTTTATAGCTTTCGTTCCATTTTTTATTAAAGTTTTCTTCGTGAATTTCTATTAAATCTAATTCATTAAAATCCATTGGCTTCTGTGGATCAAGATTTTCATTCAAACGTTGAGAATCTTGTTTCAAAGTAGAAGGTTCTTTGGAACTTATAGGAACATCAAAATATATTTTATTAATTTCACTTGTGAGATCAGATTTAGAATTACTTAACAGAATTTTATTTTTTGCTTTTAATTTTTCGAGAATAATTTGACAGTTTAGTTTACCATGTTGTTGTAAAATTGAAGAGAACAAAATTGGCAAAAAATATATTATAAATACCATCATAAGCAAATGTACCTTTAAATATTGAATTGATATAAAACATTTATCCATTGTATATATTCGCGTTGTCTTTGATGTATTATCACTTTTGTAAATAATGGTTTTGATATCTGAAAAAATTTCTTTTGGTTTTGACTCTTTCAATTCTTTTGTCTGTTTACTATTATACTTTAGTCCATTTAACATAAATGGTATATTATATTTTCTAGTTATGTTCATAAAATTATTTGTAATGTCTTCACTTCCAATAATACCTGCTGGTGATCTTCTAAAATTTAGTTTTTCTGTGATATTTGTATTAATTTCACCATTGTAAATTTTTTCTTTTAATGAATCTTTCAGAAAATTCATCAACGATCCTTCATTATCAGTATAATTGCTTAATTGAATATTACTTTGTAAGTTTGTATTATTTTTACTGTTGATTAGATTAAATTCATTTTCAGTATTGTTATTTTGTTTCATATCTTTTGTATAAGTATCCAGTTCCAAATAATTTGTTATATCTATAAATTCAGAAGTGTTATAAGAGGTTGTATTAGAGAAAATAGTAGATGTGTCATTCATTGCAGAAAAGACTAGATTTTGTATTTTTGATATTATCTCATTCACTTGAGTATTGGAAATTTGTAATGTTACATCCTCTTTGTTATTTATATAATCTTTGTCTGGAATTGTATATGTTTTAATATCAGCATTCTGAGATGTATTTCTGATTTTGATATTGTTGTAACAATCATCAAGAAAAAGTATACTTTCAATAAAACATTTTTTATTTTCCATGTCCTTTGTAGGATTTATATTATATTCAGATAAGTATAACAATCCCATAATAAGGATAGGTATAATCCATTGACTTAATACAAATATGGTAGTAATTTTTTTATCTTTCATTATTTTGTTACCTTTAAACATATATAAAATATTCTTCATATATTGTTTGATCACTGAAACTTTTTTGGATGTTACGGAATCAGATTGCGTTTCACTGTTATTTATAATGGTATCATTTTCACATGATTTTTCTTTAGATTGTAGAAATTTAAAGCACAAATTTTTAAGATAAAACACATTTAAATTGCATTGTACAGAGAATATCAACAAAGACACAAGTGAATTTACAAGTGGGAAAAATAACATTCCATATTTCATTATTGTACTTATGATATTACATTTTGGAATTACATTAAAATTATCATCATATACAATGGTATTAAATTTTTCTATAAAGCTTTTAAGTTTTATTTGTTGATTTTCATTACCATCTTTTATATTCCATATACTATCACTCATATGGAAAATATTCATTTCATTATGTTCAACATAAGTAATGTGTATCATACAATTTATAAATAATATACTTGATATAAACATGGAAAACAATACATCAGACACTGACAAAATATATAATGGAGTATCCATCCATTGTTTATATTGTTTTTTTAATAAAGTTATAATTGTGAGAACACTAGATAACAGTAATGTGCATGCACATGCATTGAGTATTGCAAAATACATATTGCTTATTTAAAAATTGGTTATAACTTATTATATTTTCACTTTTTATTATAACTATTTGCCTTTATGTGCACCTTGTGCAGTTTAAAAACATACTATTTAGAATTGTTATTGAATACAAGTAATTATTTTTTATTTTAGTATGTTGTGCTATAGGGGTATCTTTAACTGTTAAAGTTTAGATATAACAAGCATTGTAACATGAGGGCATACTGATTATGTATATATTAATAAATGCTGGTACAGATATATTTCACATGTAAATTTGTGTAACAAATTTTAATATCCTTGAAATTATATAAAACAAAATATATTTTTGCAAATTGTACGTAATTTAAAGCATGTACAAATGTACAATTTGCACAAGTTTAATATTCCTTTGATGTTTGTTTCAGTGCTTGTCTATCATCATGTCCATTCGTCGTAGGACTGATCCTTTCATGACACAACGAATATGGGATGCTATCAAAATAACTGTACATCAGAGAAGTTTACCAAGTAACGATCGCATGGTACGACATTTAGCTCGAGTTTATGGAATTACAGAACAAGAGGCCCAGGAAGAATTAAATAAAGCAGTATATGATGGACTTGTTAATTTAAAGAAAGTACCAACAAAAAATGGTATAGAACAAGAGAGTTACAGATTACCATCAGATATTATACCTAATGATGGTCACGATTGGTACTGTTACAAATGTCAAAAAGCAGGAACTGTAGAATGTTGTCAACAATGTCACAGAGTTTATCATCCTGAATGTCATGTATCTAGTAACATTAAATTGAAAATATGTAATTTTTGTGAAGTAAGTATATTGGATTAGACATAGAGCTCAAAACATTATATACCAATAAAATAGCAGTATTTGTTACAGAACATAAATAATGATACATATCCAGACAAAATTGATCTCAACCACATTCTGAATTTTACTTGTGGTCATTTGAAAGCAAAATTACCACCAGAAATTACAAATCGTACTATCGTTTTTAACAATGATCCTATTGTTGCACCAAGTAATAGATATTCAGGCACAACTTATATTAGTGAAGGAGAAGATGCATGGCGACCAGGTGTTCTTATAAAACACCACATGGACTTAGCAATCATGGATTCAAAAATTAAGAAAAATGAATATAATAATCTTGCTGAGTTTCAAGCTGATGCACACAACATACTACATAATATCATTATATATCATGGAGGTACATAACCAGAAACTAATTTATAAATTAGTTCAAATGTAAAAATAATTGCTAATAATTCGACTATGTATATTTATTTAGCTCATAGTATAATAGGAGAAATGGGTAATACAATGTATCAAGATTGCTGCTACGATCTTCAAGAAATCCGCCGATGTGCCGACTGCTATAGGATATCAAATGAAAAATCAGAGAAACTGTGGTTTTGTATACCCTGCAATCCACCACATCAATTAGTTTATGCAAAACAAAAAGGATACCCCTACTGGCCAGCTAAAGTGATGCAAGTTAACGGCAATATTTATGATGTCCGATTTTTTGGAGGTCATCATATGCGTGCCAACATCGAAAAAATGTTCATTCGTCCGATTACCACCAGTCTGCAAAGTTTACAGGTAAAGATAAGTCACAGAATTATCCGGCGTTCAACGCGAAATTGTCACGCGAACACTGTGAAATTCTGGGTTTAGGTTACACGCCATTTACAATGTATCGTATCACTGACACAATAGAAGAGAACTGTTGAGAGAAAAAGCAATTTAGAAATTGTTGTTGCACTTAGGTATATTATTATCTTAACAACGAATTCTTGCATAGCCTTCGGAAAAAGGAAAGTGGAAAGAAATGAAGGTATGCACATACTATGGCCTAAAGTGTACAACTAATTTCTCACCACTCTGTTTCATTGTGCAATCAGAAGAAAATTAGCCTTTCTTAAAACGTGCACAATTTACCTTCCATAGATAAAAAGATCCACTGCTTGGAACAGAGCATTTGATGAACTGAAGCATCATCAGAATTTGCTGCTAAAGTTGGGCAAGAGCATCGAGGATTTGAACATCGACGACGGTGACGACGGTCCAAAACCAACTAAAATCCGAAATATAGAGTCATCAAGTTCAAAAAATACAACGGGAAGTCCAGGCAAACAACTTTTTAAGGATTTAAGGGTTAAAGTAGAACGTCTCAGTTCGGATGGTCACAATGATGTACCACCAAATCAGGAAGAAACCGTACATAACGAAAGTTCTTCAAAAACTAAAGCTAAAAGTGAAGAAAGACAAGTACCCTGTTTGCCAGTGGCAGAAGATGAACCTGCAAGAGAGATATGCAGTACGTGTCCTCAAGGCTTGAAAAAAGAAGGTTCTCAAGAAGATATGGTTACATCTAGTTCTCAAGAACCAAGAACTAAATGTGTTCTCATACAAACGGAACAAATACAAACAGAAACAATACCTGCAAAGGTATAATATTTAACAATCATTGATTGTATTTATCACGTATAATTTCAATTTCATAATATTACACTTTATAGATAAAAAGGGAACGGAGAACATCAGAGCAACCTACTACTACAGCATTGGAGAAGCTACGTCGTGAATTAGAACTGGAGAAATGCAAAGAATTGGAAAAATTACAAGCCGAACATGCTAAAGAATTACGACAATTAAAAGATAGACACCAACAAATTATATCGGAAATAAAGAAGAAACAATGGGTAATAATCCTTTAATATTTGTTTGATTTACACGTATTCTAATATTTACTTTGCATATATTTTAATATCTACCTTAATTTTAGTGCTATAATTGTGAAGCTGAAGCAATATATCATTGCTGTTGGAATACCGCATATTGCAGTACTGATTGTCAACAAGTCCATTGGCAGCGTGAGCATAAAAGAGTTTGCCGACGCAAACGTTAGATTAAGGTACAATAAGTGCGATGATATTAAAAAATTTATGAGAAAGAAATTTCGGTATTTGTAAAAGAGGTATAAAGAGTTATATACTTTGTAGAATATAGAATAAAATTTCGGTATTTGTAAAAAGAGGAATACTTTGTAGAATCATATTAATATATTCTTGACATTAATTTCACATACCGTGTTGCGAGTTTCCTACTTAAACGAAAGCACTTCTAATATGTATGCAAACAAATGTGAGTGCTTTGATCTGTAATTCTTGTAAGTCTTGTTTGTAAGTAAAGAAATAATCTTTATATAATGATCTCTGATCATTGTATATTTGTTTAAAATCTCAACAGTTTTGAATATTGAGTTATGTTATTTTAATTATTTATCTGAAATATATACTTAATGTAAAATCTTGAGGTGTTATATGAATAGTAAACTTATATAACTAAAGCAAATTTATTAAAATTTTACTTCAATAAAATATATAACTGTTCATATTATTGTTTAAAATATTTTTGTATAATATAGGTATGCATAGATATTAATACCAGTGATATCTAAAATATCATACGTAATAAATGTATGTATTCTTATTCTCGTAAATAACTTATGTGAAATATGACATGAATGAAAATAAAACAGACATATTTTATATACATTATACTACAATATTATAATGCAATAAATAAATGCGAATATGGTTTGTAGTGCACAAAATACATTAAATGATAAAGCTGTATATTTGCTTAACATATGTATATATTTTAAGTTCTATTTATAACATTGAATTTATACTGAAAAATTGTTAACATTTTCAATCTTAAATCATTAAAATTTAAGTAAAATTAATAATAAAATAAAGATTTATGAAATTAAAATAGAAAATACAAAATTTTCATGTTACAACCAATTCATTTACAATAAGTGACACTACGTTTAAAATTGAAAATACATATTTCAATACATGCTGAGTTATCAATATTGTCTATATATTATTTGTAATAAATTACTTAACTTTATGAAACTTTAATTACTTAACTTTACTCAACATTATGTATTATTAATTTAATCTTTTTCCATAATTATTTTTTCAATTTGAACTATCATATTTTTAATAGAAAGTAAGAAATTTGTATGAAAATATATTTCAAAGTTTAAGTATTTTGAATTCTGACTTCGTCACCTACTGCTGCCATAGCCATTTGACCCTTATCTATATTTTCAGTCACTTGTACATAACTTGTTGTATCAATATTATTAAGCATTAATTTTTCCAATAATTGTAATTCTTGAGGATCCAATTTTTCTCCAAGCTGTCTCAATGCATTTAATACCTCTGCACGTTGATGATCACTGATTTCTTTACTTAGTTTTCCAAGTTTTACATCACAGTCAATTTGAGCCAGTCGTTCTCTAAGCTGTGATGTCTCGCGTTTTCCAAACATTCTGATGACAGCAGGAGTCTTGAATGCTTCGCTAATTGCTGCTTGAATTGCCTAGTTAGAATTATAAATACATTTACAATATTTGTGAAATTTTATAATTCATTATTTTTTGATATTAAAAGATATCTATATTTATAAAATACCAGTTGTATCGCACCCAGTTGATCAACTAATGTCGTATCACCAGATATCATTCTTTGCAAACTTTCATTAAATTCTTGTAAATCCTCTTTTGTGAGTTGCATAGCTTCTTCATAAGCAGCTGCATCCAGTAGATTTCTATAAAATATAATGATTTAATGATAAAATAGATGATCAATTCCAAATAAACAACTTTCTAATTCTTTTAAATACTACAATTTTAAGAAAACGTAATTCATTAATTATACCGGTTTTCTTCTATATCTTCTAATTGTTGTACTAGTCTGTCCAATTGTGCTTCTAAATTTTTTCTTAATTGCTCAGTTTGCACTTTACCGCGAGAACTCATTTTTTGTGATTATTTGTGACAAAAAATAAAGGAAATGTTTGAACGGTTCGAACTTTGCAAAGTAAAATCACGGTTAAGATCAATTCTTTAATGTCATCATAAATTATTGTGGCAAATTTATCTAAAAATCTTTTAAATTATTTTATATCTACGTATTCGTATGACACATGTGTGTATCCATATTATTTTTCATACATATTGCTGTTATTATTATTTGTCGACAATTTAATTATTTTTTGAGCTTCAAAAATATAATATTGTTAATACATTTTATGATATTTCTATAATCATTTAATGTACAACTACACTAAACTAAATCAATAATAGATGATAAAAATGTAATAATTTAATCCATTAGTAGTAATTATTAGATAAAAAGGCAAATATGTACATGCAGCTGTGTGTATATCTAGTAAAATATGATTTTAACACATTTATAAAAATATATATATGAATTAATGCATTTGTGTGGAGAAATATGTTGATATAACGTTCACATTCCAAGTCGTAATATTTTTTTTACACGATTTATCTTATTTCATAACTATATTAGTTCGATAGCAAATTCATATATATTACCGACATTAAAGTAAAATTAAATTAAAATAAAATATTGCAACATCCAAAAATGGTTTAAATTTCATCATGTTTTATAACAAAATACGTTGTTTGTCTAGATACATTATTATCTAAATAATTTATTTGGGCCAACAACCAATCAAATAATTATACGATTGATTCTATGTTCTTTGTGTAGTTTATGCCAAAGATTTGATTGGATGCCGAATAATTTTTGTTTCTTTCCGTTACCACAAATCCATTTGTATCGTTTCGAAAAAAATAGTATTTTTTGTATAAATTAATTAATGCGCATACAATTGTGATCTACAATTAAATAATTTGAAAATATTACTTATCAGCGATTTCATATCTAATAGTTCGCTGCTTAAATGTGTAAATAGATTAAGGTTTTTATATTGCCATTAAGAAACGTTAGATAGGAGGAAATGGAAAGAGAGGCGTGCTGTAGGTGTGTTCAATGTATGGTGCGCGTCGTTTCTTTTTTCTTATAAGAAAACAAGTTATTTACCGTTTGCCAAGCAATTTACGCGACATTTTAGGCAGGTAGAACGACCTATGTACGATTATTGGCGACAATAAGTTGTTAGCAGTTACAAGAAGAAATAAATGACCGTGCGCAATTGAATATTGTAACCGCGCGCGAATCCAAGAGAAAAAAGAAAGCGATAGGAAGCGTAAACACTTTTTGGTCGAATGTGCTAACGGAGAGGAACAGCTTGCCGAAAAATCGTGTAATTTGTCGGCGTGAATACGAACGGAGGCAGTTATTTCGATGAAAGAACGGAGTATGGAGAAAGTGGAGAAATAGTTTTGCGTATGAATTGACCGTGGTTGAAGTGCGCGCGCGTGCTATCGTGTGCCATCAGTTCCGTACGGGTGACCGAACGCTAACCATCATTTTACGTTACCACCAATTTTTCAGCAAAGTTTACTCTGAACAAGAAGTCTTTCGACAAACGTAACGCTTAAATATTGCGCACGTGCAAAAATAACGTACCTATGAGGACCTCAGCGAGCCACATAAGGCAACAAGCTTTGAAGGTAGTGGAGAGTTTAAAGAAAGGAGGTCTACGCTTGCGATGAGCATGCCAACAAAAGGGAAACATCACCACCTGCCCCAACATCACCAACATCATTCACAGTCGCATCATAATCCGGCACAGCATCAACCTCAGCTTCTAGTGAACGTTAACCAGCCGAGTGTTCATTCGCCTCAAACCTACAACACCGTGGTTACGACAAACACACCGCGTTTCGTACCGAATGCTGGTGAGTACAAAGTCACGTTATTGCAAATTTTATCTTCAATTTCGCTTAATTTTTTTATACGTATTGGCATGTGTCTCTTATTTATTGTATATGTACGCTTTTCTATACGATTAGCTTTCAATATGTTCGTTAAGTGCTGGAGGAAGGTTAGGTTTTGAGGTTAGGATTACCATGCGGTCCATGTGGCTATCCATTAAGGATATTCCGTAAAAATGTCTACGATAACGCGTTTATTTTCCATCTCGCCATATTTTACGTTCGTTGATCTTATTGCTGTTTTTTTTCGTTTTTGATGGTTATTTTATTAAAATGTTACTGAAAAAATAATAAAATTAATTGAACAAAGGAAGCAGCACTTATATGCGAGTCGATTAATAAATTTTTTACAGTTTGTAGAAAATTTATTATTTTTAGTATATTTTTAGTCCAAAAATAATGCATTAATGTTACTGTTATTTAAATATTCAATTTGAACAATTTACTTTTCGAATAACTTTTAACAAGTTTTCGTTTATGTTGCTATATTTAATATAACAATATTTTGTGAGTTATATTTAAATTCTGTTGATGCAATAACACAATAACACAGTTTCATTATTGCATACATTTTGAAATATGTCGGACTCGGTTATCACTTTTTAAAAATTATTTAATTTTTTTTTAATATCATTGTTAGACTTTATACACCCTCAATGTAATATTTTGTATCAAATTATTTCATTTATATTTGGTTAACGACTAAACATCCAAGGAAATTAACTTAATGAAATTATGGAAGCCGTGGAAAAGACGTAATTATGCGAATTCTACTATTTCCCGATATGTCAAATTTATGTAATCCGCAATTTTTTTAATATAATCAAGAATTTTACAAACTATAGTTTTCAATTAAATAAAAAAATTATATAATATATTTTCAAAATATTTCTATACTATAATATTTAGGATCTTTTCCTACGGTTACAAGTTTATGTCGGAAATTTCATACTTCGAGAATCGTAAATGGGAGGGCAATTAAGACAGTGAATAGAATTATAATTATATATCAGTTCACGTAACGGAAATACAGGCATTAATCGGTCGTGGAATGACCTTATTCAAGATACTTGACATTATTATATTGGCACAATAATACCTCTCTACATGAATTAGTTTTCCTCGAATCCACGACTTCTTAGCTCATTTTTTTCTACTTTAGTTTCCGCTTTTGGGCATGAATTCTTTCTTCGAGAAAGCGTAGTAGGAAAAGTACGAAGTGAGGAAAAAAATATGCTGAATGCGTGTATAAATAAAAACAAACGTGAAATAGAGAGTGGGGGGTCAATCTGTTGAATCGCAGGGAACGGTTCTCCTCCATTAAATTAAGATTTGTTTAATGGATGAATTGAGACAGTAAAGATCATAGACATATGGGCCATGTGAAAGGACGTACGAAGAAGTATCCCAAGAGAAAACAGGGAAAGAATCCGCAAAAGGAAGAGGGAAAGAGAATAGGATGAAACGGGGCGACATAGCTAACTTACCGAAGGCTTACGAAAACATCCGAACATCGAGTTCGGCTGTATGTCGCGCATAGTCTGTGTACATGTGGCAATCAAACCACACGGTACACACGTTTCTCGTTCTTTTTTTTCTTTCTTTCTTATTTACCTTATAGTGAAAATAATCGAGTAATAACTTCATCACGATTATAGAAAAGTTCACGATAGTATAACTAGAGATTGTACATGGTACTGTTACAGGATTCTCGTACCTTTTTTCTATGGATATTTTCAAGACTGTTTTTGTAATCATTTGTAATCTATAAAGTACCACAGCTACGGAAACACGTTGACTTTTTCTCTCTTTGTAAGACGTTTATCAATCTAATTCACTTTCATCTGAAAATTTTACCTTTGTGTACGATAATACGCTTATCAGTAAACGAATTGCGTCGACTGTGTATTGAGCACGAAATTATAGTTACAGGCAGCATATGGTTTCTTGAGGTACGCGTGTCAAAAGTGTGCGAACCTGGGTAATAAAACGCGTTTACCGTAAATTGTCGCGCAATGTGAGTGTCGTGCGTAAAAATAGGATACGAGAGAAATATTGGCCGATAGTTGACAAGCGAAACGATCCTTTCGAAAACTTAGTGATTTACCGTACCGAGAGTGAGTTTAACGATAGTAGTAACAGCAGTGGTATTGCCGGGTCTCGTGGCTACTAACTCGCACAAAAACATCGTTTTGCCAGTATCATATCGTCTTTTGCTGTCGCGGAGGTTATATAATTTCAACGAGCGGTCTTTTCGTTGGGAAGTATGAGGAGCAGTGTCCATTCATTTAAATAGTCGTCATTGTTCTTTCGAGTATTCGCGCCATATAGGCCTTATATCCTCCGACGAAGAGACCTCGTGTGTTACCCTCGTACGTTTGGGTATCATGAAAGTGGATAGGATCACCAATAGGCAATCACGCCGCTAAAGATGTTATCAGTTGTCGCTGTTTCTTACCAACGGTTGTAACAAAAATTGGGACCAGACGGAACGCAAACGACACATGAACCGAAAAATGTCCACGGTAATAGGTAAGTTGAATTGTCACACTCTATGTTTTGCGGCAGTTGCTTTTATTCGAATGATCGAATGTTTTCACATCGCTCATATATTTCGTATAAGATAGTAATGTGCTACGTCACTCGCGTTTGCAAAACAGCATGTTACTTTTGACACTAGCATTATTAATTAATTTTGATTAATTGGTCGTTGTGATTAACTACTCGTGTCACTTTTTTTTTTTATATTTATTTATTTATTCTTTGAAAAAAAAATGACTTGTCATTTTGCCGATAAATTATTTCGTCGAAATCTTTCAAACGTACGAGGTAAAATGGTGCTTGCAATAGATTTCGGGAGATGTCGCGTGAGTCAGTGATCATCTGTAAGGTGACGATTTTCGTAACTAAATTTTTAGTTTATCAGTCAAATGTGTCACGCGAGAGGTGTACGATTTTGAAGATCGTCTGATATTTTTTAAACGGTTAATATCGAATTGTAATAATATACAATACAGGCATATATGTAACATGCGAACACGTGCGAAATTTCAAAAGTACTTTAAAATGATGAAATAATTGTGTGTATATGCAGTTTATCTGCTCTTATGAAAATAATCCTTTCATAAATAAAATTAATGATCTTTCATTATTTATTTGCTAAAATGCCCATTTCATGAAGATGAAATTTGTGAAATTAAATTTTATTTAATTCACAAGAAATAATTGAACCTTTTCAAAGATCTGCAAAAACTGTTTTGTAATGTTTGCGATACGTAACTCCGCGTATTTCTAATTGCAGTTTCTGGAAATCGGTAGTTATCACGAACATGGTTTTTAATCGCGCTTTATTACGATACAGTATGTACAATGTAACGAAAGAATTATTATTCACTGTTAGATTGAGATTCTATTAAGATTGTCAAGGCCTTTTTTCTCGACCTGTTGAATAATATCTGTTTATTGTGAAGGTTATCATCGACGAAATTGCATAATGCCCGAGACAACCAATGAAATTGAGCTCACGATAGAAGTGCGCCAATAATTAATTTTCTGTGCGTTATTGTTTGAAATAATATTCTAATTTTTTTTTTCACTATCGTGCTACTTATTCAGTTACATTGAATAGCACGTACGTAAAATACATGTTCATGAGTCATGTCAATGATTTTACACACATAGCAATCTTGTTGTTTTTAATTGTTGTTAGCAATTTCAATATCTGATTGTGATATTTTTTTGACAATTAAATAACAATTTTATTTTCAAACGCATGCTTGAAATTTTTGGTAGTTCTTTCCGTTCCTTTACATTGTAATTTTATTTAAAGGAATAAGAGAAAAAAAAAGTAGATCTTGTTCGAAATAAAAATTTAAGTTTTTTATTGTTCTTTTCGTCTATTGTCTGCATGGAAGTTCTGAATTCAATATTGAAAATTTCTCTGCATCAAGATACGAATTTTGCAATGTAATCACACTGATTCTGCAGTCCAACGTGGAAACCTAGCTTTGAATTGGATTTTATGTAAATTTTAGGTCACTGGTTCATCTTACTGATTTCTTACACTTATAATAATTCAACTTCTACACAAGTTCAACTACTCTGCAGTTTTACACTTTGAAAGAGTTTATTCTTTTGCCGTTTTAATAATATCATTTTCTTTCCTCCGAGACTGTTCATTAGAAATTCATTATTTGCTTGTGTCGAAACACCATTGCGGGTATCCTTTCTCTTTCTATATTATTGGAAACAGTTCAGATCAAATAACAGTGCAGTAACAATATCTTGAGTGATCTATTACCAAGTCGACATTTGCATAGGAATTAGCGACGTTTTAATTCAGTAATAAAAAGAAATTTTTAATCAGTAGTATACTAGGTTCATATTTATACATTTAGTCCATATTTATCTATAGATTGATAACACAAATTTAATTTAATAACGACAAAAAGAAATTACTAAATATTATTAAAAAATTGCTTGTTAGATACTTTTAAAATGAAGTACATTTAAGAAGTGATACAAAAAGAACACCTTTTCGATGTTATAAAATAAAATGACAACGAGAGGAGATTTCTCAGTTATTTCCCAAGTAACGCGTTATTGTCTTGAATTTTATGTAAAGAAGGTCGGTAGTAAATAGAATCCACATTAAGGGAAATACATAAAGCAGATACGAGGGATCCTTGAACCTTTTAGGAACTTTAAGAAAGAGGGAAATATCTGAGAGAAAGTTGATTATCAGTACCGAGAACTTCTAAGACAATCCGTATGACAAACACAATGACGAAGTCGAACAATAACAAGTACGGTCACGTGATTAGAAGACGATGGGTGAAAGGTGGTAGACCGTCTGTGCATCGATTCGAATCGAAGCCAAAGTAAACGGCCAACTGGTAGAAAATGTGCATTCCTGGCAAGGCCGCTTGCACGAGAAAGAGGCCATCAGACATCCGGGGAGAAACTAACCGTACTTTGCCTGCTTCTTACTGATCTCTTCGCCTCTTCAACTCAGCCATGTTTTTACGGTTACGTTGCACTTAATTGCTGTTCCCTTTCGAATTGTTACCTGAGATACATGCCATTTCCGCTGTTAGTCGAAAATTTATTACTGTCGGATTTATCACTCTTTGTCGTTTCTGAAAATTTTGGAATTTCTTTGTTAGAATAACTAGGAAGGAAAAATTATTTCAGTTTCGTTATTGCTGATTGACGTGGAGAGACAATAGGGTAGAAAATATTTCTGAACATAATTGTAATGTTATTCGAATGATTTATGAAATATGTCTACTCCATTGATAACCAATTCCTTGAACTACTTTTAAATTTTGATATTTGTAAAAAAAAGCAATATTTCTGACGTTTGTGAATAATTCCATAGTAATAAAAAGAGCAATTTAAAAAGTATTGTTGACGTTTCTTAGAGAATAACATAAATAAAGGATGAAGTTTATTAGTGAAGTATTTTCGGAATTTGTGCTGTTGTAGTTTATTACAAGACCAATTCCAGTCACGCGGTTTCGTCAGCAATGCGGTAAAAGTCTATGAACCAAAATGCGAACATCGGCTCTTACGATTCGATATCTCAAAAGTTTACAATTGCCCACTTTAGATACATTGACAATTAATTAATTCTCGAGTTTTTACATAGTTTTATTTGTTTGTCTCAATATGTTCATATGCATTATAAACATTTTCATTTCAAAACGTGAATTAGAAATTTTACTTTTAAAATCTGTATGATATCAATTCCTTTTATTTATATTGTTTTTTCTGCGCAACGAGGTGAAATAATGTTTTTTAAGCATCAAGAACATGTTGCATAACCTGTTCATAGTGTAAGTTTATAGTGATTTAGCATTGTGACATTTAACATGTGCGTGTCATATCGTTTGATAAACCAGGTTCTAAATAGTTCCTGGTAGAAAGTGTACCTTTCTACCTCGTTAAATAATTTTTACACTTGTATATGTTTGCATTAATCATTGCATCTTTTAGTTTTAAAGTAATTACCTGATTTCATTTTAACGTAGAATTTTTATTAAAAACGAGAGATATTATTTGTTAGAAAACTTTTATTATACATACAGACACTTCTGCGAAAGATAAACGTAGATATTGAACATACAAACGGTTTCACATACAACGAGGAAAATTATTAATTTTAATTTTTTTTTAAATTATCGTGTAAAGTAGTGTTTACAATAAAAAATTTTTTGAAAATTATGTATCTTTTGTTTGAATTAAACAACACTATTTATCCTGGTTTCTTACAAAAAAAAAATATTATAGATTGTATTGTTTTCGACTTGCATCGTTTTTTAAATGTATCGATATAATTTATGCAATTATTTTTAAATTATACAAACAAATCATATTTTAATCAACAAAAGTCCTATGATGAACAGTATTTTTCAATTCTAAATTCTATCATATTATTTTTTAATCACATTGTACATTTCTTTCCTATCAGTGTCTTTATTGTCCGTTATTTCTAAACTGGTCATTTTGTGGTCATTACGTTATTACAAAGAGAAGACTTTCTCTTCAAAATCACATTAAATATGCGCTATTAGCACCATTATATTCTTCGTTTCATTATCCTGTTCTTGGAAATAATGTAACTCGAAATACGCGCGAATACACGTAAAATTTTGTAGTTTTCAATTACTCTACAATTTGACCGAAGTTCGCCCAATCGTTTTGATTTATAAATTAAAATTCAATGAAGTGATTAGATATACAATTAAATTCTGGAATAAATTCCAATTATGGTTCTTTTAGATCTTTTTGCGTGTTGTGAGTATCTATTTTGTTACTTTCCCTTATATATCAGTAAGGAGAATAGTATTTCAATTTCAAGTTCTGATTCTCAAAACAGATAGCACTAATTGTATACTATGAGTCAGAAATGAGTCTGTCTCCAGAAGAGTGACAAGCCTTAAGTTTTAGTTAATATCGGCGTCAATACTTAGTCGTTTCATGTCGGATAAGATAGCTTTTCAGTTTAGGTACAAGCGGGAGCATATTTTTTCCAGGAAAGTGTTTACAATGTTCGGAGATATTTTTCTGCGATGGAATTACAAGAGAAATACATGTTCCTTGGAAATTTCCAATACGAAGGAAGCACATGAAAAATATGCCCATTAACAATGGTGGGCGTTATCCGCTTTGCGATAAGCACACGAATATTGAGCACACAAAAAATAAGCATACGCGGCATGAACTAATCCTAGTACGAAAACTGAAGTACCATACGATAAATGAAACTTTACTAACGTTAAATCTTGTTACATAGCTGGAAAATCTAGATTCTTGCGCCATTAATTTTTATCAACTAATATATTTTGTATTATATTATCAACACATTACACACTTGTGAGTTGTAGATTAAATATTTCATTTTTTCTCTTATTTTTTCCCGAATAAAATAATCAGATAACATAAAACTTATAAAATTTGATATCTTTTACTATCAAATTTATGATTGCGAAATTTGAATAATAATAGTATCATGCTGTATTTACTTATGCTTGATACTATCTCAGTAACAAGTATAGCAGTGCTAATTGATGTGTTAATTGCGCTATGTACTGAGCGGAAAGATTTTTTAAAGAATTTATTTCTTCATCTTTTTTAATCAAGGCATTTCTTGCATTATTTTTTATATTCACGTGTAATTTCGACTTTATACCTTACAAACATACTTAGGATTTTTTTTGATAAATACACAATTTCCTTTTTTATTCGTGCTTCTGCTGATTTGAAAATTAAAAATTTTTTATAAATGACAAAGTAACCGCGTTACGTATGTATATATGCAATAAATGCTAGTTGAGACCAATGTCAAGGTAAATTTTAGTCTCACTGCATGATGTGTTATACAAACTGATTTATTCCTACGCGTGATACTTGTATAAGAGTTACCTACATATGTCTCTGTTACCTACGTGCGGTCAGATAACAGGCATGTAGAGAACTTCATAGATTGGTATAAATGCACGCACAATCTTACATTATAATATTTTCTTTCTAATTATCATCATATTCATTGTTTTTTATTGCAAAATATATGATACTTGAGTAATAAGAATAACAATTATTTTGATAGAATAATAATATTTGTTATTTTCTAATTATGATTTTTGTTAAAATTCATCAAGTAGGAATAAAAATATATAAAGAAAAAAATGTTATTAGATGAATTAGTAAAATTGTTATTTTCGCTTGAGCTTCATTCGGCACAATTATAACATATACCAGGACATGCTACTACTATTGCGCAATCGTGATTAGGAAAAGTTGGGATATTGGAATACGTCGTGCGATCGTTTAAAGTATTCACATCACCACAACGTTTTCGTCATCTTATCATATAAAATACCGGTGTCGAAAGTAAAACATAAATGGTAAGCAAATAATTAATTTCAATAATTTTTCAAAATTGAAAACAATAAATGCATAAGAAGAGTTAAAGAATTACATTGAAATTATTGGAATAGATACACAGAGTTATAATACATAGTTTATAAATTCGACATAATTAAGAAAAAAGGATTTTTTTTTTTATTCAAATGTATATATATTGTACATTTTTAATTAAGCTTGCTAAATTACTCGGAAAAAAATTGAGTTGCTTATTCCTTTACCGACCGAGTTGACAGAATTTGTTGAAGTGATTACGTATAGATGGCAGTATAATCACGTTGTAGTTCACTCTAATACACATTTTAAATAATATATATCAATGTACATATATTTCGTATTAAAATTTATTAGCATTATCATTTTCCGTTCCTATTTTATATTGCATATATTGCATGTGCAGTCTAAAATATCCATTTACTGCGCTATATACACGTGACATTGAACGTAAAAATAAATCTATATATATATATATATATATATATGTTGAATATTTTTGTTTCATATCATCACGAGGGTTTTATATTTTATATAAAAGAACAGATTATAAAAATAGTCTAACATTCCCTTCAGAGTAAAATAATATTAACTTTACGCATTTACAATTATAATATAGGCATATTAATATATTAATATAACAATAAAATTCAATTTTGGAAAATTAGATTTTTCATATTTTATTGCACCGTACATTGTTAGTGAAATAAATTTTAAAGAGAAAATGCTGTGATTTATAGGATTATGGGTTTTCTGTTTCGTGCTCACGTGTTGTTCGACGAACCACGGTCGAGTCCCCGCTCTTGACCACGGTGTCTTTCTTGGACGTCTCAAAGGACACAAGTTGGGTCGTTTCAGGGTTAGAACGCAATAACGTATAAGATAGCGACACTAAGGGTAGCTGGCGAGAGGGGGGAAATGGTTGGAGGCGGATGAACGTACGTCTGAGGAGAAATGGCAAAGGGGTTTGAGAAGGGAGAGCAATTGAATGTAAGAGAGAAAGCGATACGACGGGTAAAAGAGTGAGTTGAACGGCTACGCAAGGGGTGGTAGGTCGTTGCCCGGCTGGGGGAAAGGGGAAGACCGGTAAATATCGACCTTCCCTTCACAGAGACTCTCTCTGTCTTTATCCAGACATACGTTGGCTGGTATTACTCCTTCTCAGCCTTTTTCCTCGCAGGCTTGTAACCTCCTACCGAACGCCCACGTAGAGAGGCCGAGTACTACTGCTCTCACACTACAAGATCTCCATGCTACCTTTCCAAGGTCAACGGCTTGAGGGCTCAAAGACCCCTGGAAACCGACTTCTATGGTCCGTGAGCACCTTCTGTGCCTACTTTCCTCTCGTTCCTTGTCTTTTCTATGGAATCTCTGTAAGGCACGCACATTTTTGATCAATGTCGAATACCTATCGAAGGTTTTTTTGATTATCTTTGGGTAAATAGTACCGTCCCTGAAATGTCTCTGAAAATGTTACAAGCGAAAATTTAAATCTTTATTTCCTTTTGAATAATATCTTTCGTACAAATAGTTTCGGGAAGGATTAGTTTGCATACCAAAAATCATTTTTTCATTCCATGAAAATTTCTCTTTTCTTTCCAAGGTCTCCTCTAAGAGGTACAACTAACAGACGCAAATAACAGTAAATCATTATGTACTTTGGAAAAGTTTACGACCGTACCTGGTTTTCCTTGAATTCTTTTGGCAAACATGAGTCAGTGGCTATGTTTTCACCAGAGGACTTTGAACTACTACGTCTCGTCTGGGTGAAATGTTTGAACCGAGACAACCCGGAGGTTACGGGTCCTTCCCTCTTTCCTTACCCTTTTCATAGAATATTTCGTACGTCTTCTGCGCACAGTTTATCTCTTACCCCTGAAATTCTTTAGTTTTTTCTAAACCTAAACGACCCAGACGGTTTTCCCCCGTCTTTTTGTCAGCTTGGATTCCATTCTCGTCTATCTATGAAAATATATGTACTGTGCATTATGCCACAAAGCAAAAACGAAACGTATGTGTCATAGGCATAGATACTAATCTTTTTTTGCTCGATACTTTATCTGCAGAAAAAATAAAATCCCTGCACGTTTATGATTTCATGCCAAAAGACTGTTCCTCGTCATTGTTTGAACGTTTTGCATGCAAAGATTTTTAATCGTTTATTTTTATGTTTTAGAAACATATTTTTAAAATTATAACGTATTTGACTGGAAGATAAATATCTTTTTATTTTTTATTCTAGAATTGAAATTTAATTTTTTAAATGATATTACAGAAGTAAGATTATACAGAACTTTTAATGCGATTACATTTTTAATAATAATCAGTAATTTATATAAGTAATGCTTTTATAATTACATCCAATTGTGAGAATAATGATTATACGTGAGATTTTTGAAATTATTTGGAAATTGATGAATTACTTTGAAATTGATTGGAAGTTCTATCTAGAACCTTAAATTTCGTATGCCTTAAATTATGTCAACTTAATATCAAGACTAAAGTATTTCGAAGATGTTTATCGTGACCTAGGAATAATCGAAGGACAAGAACTCTAAGATCGTCATCAAATTTTTAATATAGTAGTGCAATGAAACTATTACTTCAACCCTACTGTGTCCATTGTTAATGAGCTTTTATTTTAGATCTCTAAATCATATTTTCGTTACATTTCCGCGTAAGATGTAGGTCACGCAGTCCTCTTCTTGCACCTATCCTAGACAAGCGAATCTAGGCTGTGGGCAGTACCGGGTGCATATAGGTATCGATCGTTGAACGGCGTTGCTGCAGCCTGGCCTGGTGCACCGGCGAAACTGGGTTACCTACCTAACCTATACACATCATTCGCGGATCTTGTTCCTCGTTTAAACAAAGCCGAGCACGTCTCTCGGTGTTTCTTCTCTGTATCCACGCGTTCGTGCATTTTCGCCCACGCATGGAACACACTCGTGCATCTTCGTAACTCGTCACTCTTTTCTTACTTCCTCTGCTTCATCGTCTTGATTGCCGTTAAGAAATCTACTCTCCCCACTGTCCCTTTTCTTACGACAATAGAAGAACGTTCTTCGTTGTTTGTAGTGACGTGTATATATGTGTATGTGTATATATACATATATATACACGATTATGGAGATGTTTCGATTCATTAAATCATTGTTTATTGTTGCTCACAGAGGAGAGAAACTTGAATTGCAAATAATAAGATTTCATCTACTTTGTCGTGTTGATCGATTCAATGGAGGAAATAGTGGTTCATATAATTATTGAAAATTAGTTTTAGAGTAACAGTTAACTATGACACAAAGATTGCTGAATCTTTGTATTCACTTTTAAATTCAAATGTAAGAAATGTTGATATGAGAAAGTATTTTATAATTTTATTATAAAAATACAATAGAAGATATTAAGTATATGATCTTCAACTTTATATCTTCAAATTTAAAAAATTGTTTAATTATAAGAAAATATAATTGGATCAAAAATCACCCAAATGATACAGCAAAAAAAATATGCAATATTTCATAGAAGATAATAGTATTACTATAATACTTATTACACATAAAATTTCGATGTAATTTCTGATATGCATAGAATTATAATATTTGTTTCGAACGTGCAATGCAGAACATCACGTGTGTAGTTCTTCTTTAAAATGTGCTTCATTTTTGCGTAGTATAATGCGTAGAATAATAGTAAATAAATGTATAAAAATATGAATTTTATAATTAATTACATTACTCTCAATAATGTCGATGTACATAATGTATTTATATGAAATGTATAGACATATATAAATATATCATAGGAATAATTTCATGATTGTGAGAATTCGAATAATATTTGAATAATATTGTACAAAAAAATATTTGTATGTTTCCGTTATATTATAGCTGCATAAATAATTTCATTTGAGGAGTATAAATTTAGCGATTCTATTACTGAAATAAAAATTAATCATTTCGTTAGAAATTAATTCCTATTTTATTTACATTGATTATCATCGATTGAATTTCTGGAAATTCTGGAACGTTGCTGTATCCTGTGTCATGTATAATTTCATTCTTAGTGTACAAAGTATAAACAGACGGGTGTGACATCGTGACAAAGTTAAGGCAAATGGACTATATGCGCGCATGCACAAGGCTGCACGTCACCTTACCCTCAAGTGTCGTGGGGCTGCGCCTACTGCATTCATGCGAGTTGAAGGGTCTGCCGTGTCGATGTCTATTACGCATGCGCAGGGCTTTGCACTCTGTCCACTGGTCTGCGCACGCGGCTGTACCTTCGACTCTCAGTGGGTTTGGCGTTTGACTACTTTTCAGGGCTGTATTACGAAATTTGAATTCTTCAGTTATTCGTGCAAAATAGCAGATCAAATTGTATGATTTAAAATACATTTTACGACACAATCAGCCTTACATATTCACATTGGAAAAATTTACAAGAAAATATACATCAATACTTACTTGTTTTGATATATATTCGAACATAAAATTTTATTATCATAAATGTAAAGCAGGAAGCCAGTATTTAACATTTCATGTATTTGACCATTTTAAAAAATTATTTGATATGTTTTGTATTATTTTCTCGATTCATTGTCGTGGATGATCTAGATGTATACGTTTATAAGCATCAAGAAAAATTCAGTTGCGTGAAATCACGAAATAAGAAAGGGTACTTCTAAAATCAATGCACGATCCTGTCGCTTCTTAGTTGCAGAGCGAAACGGGTAGGGGGCTACGGGTCGTGTTTCGTAGGTCGTGCGAGAAGGACCAGCCTGCATCAGTACACGTCGCGTCCCTTGCAAAAGGGTACGCTCGTCTTTCGTTGATTTCTCTCCCTTCTCTGAGTGCTCACGTTAGTCAGTTATAAACGCGCACACGTTGTATACATACGTCGATTGTAATATTGAACGAGGGCCCTTGAAAAAAGGACGATATTTTCGGGGACAACCTTATGGTGTCCATACAAGACTCTCACGCAACCTAGGAACGGGACTTGACGCCGTTTCGGCTTCGTCGAATTCGATAATTCTTTTGTTCAGTTCGAACTTTTACATTTTTGAATATACATTCTTCTCCTTAGATACGTAACGGGCGCGTGTTCATCGAATATATTCCTAGTATTAATAAACTCTCCGTGTTGTGCATTGTGCTGCGAACAATTCGCTCCTTTACCTGCGAGCGCTATTTATCGTGTTCATAAATCTCGATCCGGAGGGAACTACACATAGAACGCGCGCGGCTCGGTACTTTTCGGCACGCGGCCGAATACCTCCGATCATCAAGTCTCGAGACTTCCCTCGAGTGATCCCAATAGTGAAGAAGCGAAAACGTGCAAAAGGAAATTTGGAAAAGGAGGTTTCGTCTGCGAGACGGGCTCTTCTCTTGGTGACGTTCAAACAATTCCGTTTCAGTGGGTAAATTTAGTGGTGGACATAACCTGCATGTGCTCCGCGAACAGGAAATTTCCTGTGGCGGCAGGAGTGGGCGGTGCGAAGAGGGAGACGCCGGTCGAGCCTTAAATATCGATTTTGGCATGGAAGAGGTACGATAGTCCGTCCGTTTCAGCGTGTCTCTACCGTTGTGTATCTGCACGTTGAGAGGTTTTGACAGTTGAGCGGGTGGTATATTACATCAAGAGGAGAATCGCGTGCATCAATACAAAAACAATATGGTGGCGCGATATTTTCTGGAGAAAAATTGAATTCCATTTAGAAACAATTGTATCTCTTGAATGATGAAATCCTACGAGTGAATTTGTTTCTTTTTTTTTTCCATATTGTTTCCAAAAAGAAGTGTCAAATGAAAAATGTTGTTTCCCGATCATCACGTGTGCAGACATTTCATCTATAAAACACGTCTCAGGCAGGAAAATTCGGTGACTCTCGATCGATCGCGTCACTAAATGGTCGGTCAAAATATATTTTATTCCTTTCGTTTTAGTATTGTACTAATGGAAATTCTACCATTCCTCAAGTATTTCCGACAAAGATCTAATCTACGTTCTTTCTGGTCGTGAAGAATTTCCGTTTTCAGACATGTTTTATGACGCATTTCGCGTTAAATATCTTAATCAGTGAAATCAGTGAACATCGTTTTGAAGAAAAAAAAAATTAAATAATTATTTACGCATGAATAAAAGAAATATTATGAATGTTTAAAGAAAATCGAGAAGCAAAAAAAGGAAAAGAAGAATCAACAATACTGCCAGCATCTTAAAAAGAAATCTCTCGTGACTCTGCCACAGGGCGTATTCAACTATCATGATAGACGAGCTTCGTTCATAAAGCTCCGTATTATATTGCCGATCAAGTAGATGATGACATCATGATGCACTATTGCCGATGGAGAGATCCGTGGACAACGAAAGTAGTGTCGGTTAAATATCGATGAGCTGTTTGCACTTGACACTATTGTCTATTCAATGTACCCAATCTGTCAGTAGCTTTATGCTCGTCAACACAGCAACAAAAAAGGAAACGAGAAGAAAAATAAAAGAAATTATTTATTTTTACGACACAGCTAGCAGAAGAAACGTGTTTTTATATGATATACCATTTAAGAATATAGATGAATGAACACGTATGAAATTGCACTGCTCCAATGGTAAAAAAGTTGGTCGGTAAATTTATGCAGAATTATTTTTAATTATTGCATTTGTAAAAAGAAATAAAACATTAATTGCTCGAATCCTGATGAATTCGTCGTTAGAAAAGATTTTCGAAACGATCGACGAAAGCGATTCGTTTTGATCGATTCCTTATCGGGCAAGGCGGTGTATAAACCATTGACACTGGAAAGACGAAGAAAAAGATACATCAAGGATGGTTTCAAGATACGGCGTCTCGAAGGAGGGCGCAGTGGGTGTAGCCGTAGGTGTAGGACCTATGCACTGTCTGTTACCACATTGTGGAGGGCCCCATCACCATCATCATCTTTCGGCCCCCCATCCACAAAATCCACAGCCAGGTCACAATCACCACGTGCATCCGGCCCATCAGCCACCACCCTCGCCGAGTCCCCACTTGAATCACCAACTAAGTCATCATCAATTGACCGTTAACATTAATCATTTGAGTCATCAGCAGCAACAACAGCAACAAAACCAGCATCAGCAAGCACCGCCACAGTATCGAGTTGTTACTGCAAATACTAGTAAGTACAAGAACAACGAACTGAGGGTGGGAGAGGGAAAGAATGATGTCGAAGATTGCATCAATGGTTTTACAAATATTTTTCGTAATATTTATTCGGAATAAAAGTTCATCTTCTTTATAAAATTAAGAGACTAATTGAAAGATGCGTACCCTATTTTATAATGGCGTCAAAAATCAGCTCGCTTTTTGACATGTGTATTTCGAGTAAAAAATTCACAAGTAATGAATTGTATAATAATTGAACGATCTATTAGGAATTCAGTGACTGGATATATTTATTGGTAGAGCAATATTATTTTATTTTACAAATTAATTGATCAATTCATAATAAAGTGACTGCCTAATATTTAGATTAATTTTGTGTACGATTGTTAGGTATATATACTTATGTATACATAGATATATATGTATACATGTATATGTATACATAGATTTTAATTGTTTATTGTACAATTAAAGCAGCGGTGCACAGATGTAAAAATAATAGTTCTCTTATGTTTTCTGAACATACTTACGTATTACATATTACTATTAATGTCAGTGTACCTTCAACTTTAGCAAAAAGATAATTCAAAACATACTAATCATTCTTTAATTGGTATTGTTAAGGAAACAATGCTGTTCAATCAATAAATTATTTGATATTGTTTATTAAAATTTAATTAATTTAACGAGAAATTGAAAATTAAAAGAAATAGTTAGAATAATGAAAAAACGAATAATACATGCATGTATGTGTAAGGAGAAATTTATATTTGTACAATATCTAGCACATAGTATTTATTTAGAATTATATACAAAATTTTAAACAAATGAATAATTACATATTCAATTCTTAGTCATGACAAAAATTTTGAATTTTACTAATCAGAAAATATCAAATAGAAAAGATTGATAAAGGGAAGATAAAGAAATTAAAATTTTTTCATATATAGCATTGTAGAAACGTAAGAGCATAAATACTTAGAGTTCCTGTCTTACAATTATCTATTTCTCATCCATTATCTTAAAACTTTGCTTAATAAGCAAAATAGAAATATAGATACTATGTTTCTGCTATAGTCACATTAGACATTTATTTGCACGTATTTTGCCGAAACAAAAGCTTTATCTTCATTTGCTCCATCATGGACATATATTTTCGCGACCAATGGAAGCATTATCTCAAATACTGCTCATTTATCTTTGTTCCTAGTTACACACTCATTTATCTTTACTTTTAGTTATTTATTTACTTAAGCTTTTTGCTATTTATTTTGCTATTTAAGCAAACCTTGACATTTTCAAAATTGAACTAAACTAAAAAAATGAAAACTAAAAATCTATTCATACTGTGATGTATCTTAATGATATGCGATACAGTTTCTTATTGCAATTTCCCATGATTCTTCATTTTTAACCGAATCGAAGATTTTTTTATTCCGTATATCAACATATACATAGTAATATGTATAACACTGTACATCTATACATATAGGAAGAGAAGTACATACACGAAGCCCGTTATTTTCGAGCACACTGGAGGTAGTTAATTTGACCTGGTGCCCTATCTGTCAGAAGTCGAATCGTTTGCATCTATTTGTGGATACATGGCTAAGCTCGATTTATACCACACAATGATTACAAAAATAAATTTATGATATTTTCATTTATAGTGACAAGAAGTATATTTTTCATTTACACTAGTTATTTCTTTACGAGTATCTGTTGTATGAAATTAGTGTAAATTAATCAGATCGAACTCTCCTAGCATTGCTAATGTCAATTATTGTGAATAATAAGAGTCTAAGATCATTTTTAATTTATTCAACCTAATTTCTTTAACGCAATATAAATGTTTCTATATAATTTTAAATAATTTCAAATTTTCGCGCAAAGATCTAAGGAGATTTAACTAATAAATCAGTTATAATTTATGATTGGCTACTGTATCGATATATCGAGTAGCTTAGTATTTAGGTTAGTCCTTAAGCGCCCCTGGGCGGCATTGTAGACAATTCACGATATAGGTCAATCGATAAAATGCTTTCTACCTTGTACAGTCGCGAAGGTACGTTCGATTCTTTCCTCTTGCATGACATGTTCCGTCACGATGACGCCAACATTCTATGATTTCGAGAGAAGTTTGACTTATTCTGAGAAGTTTGAAGCTTATACTTCAATTATTGTGACTTATTATTATATTATTATTATACTTCAAATACTTAGTCGATTTTATTTACTGTATTACGTTTAAGTAAAAATTAAATACATATTATTACTAATATATTCCAGTATATTAATCATTAAAATATTAATTAGTTAAAATACTATAACTGTCATATTTTATCATACTTCTTTGATTAATACACAAGTTTCAACATAATTTATTTTATTTTGATATATGAAAATATCTATAATATACTATAAAAATATAATAATAAAATATACTATATGAAAATAAATTCATATTGTATTTCTATAATTTCCATAATTTTTATCATATTAAATAATTTTTATACAATTAGCAATTTTTGAAAAATTATTTAAAATCAATATTCTTCTATTTAAAGAAAATTTAAATATGAAAGCAACAATTTGCAAGATACAATATTGATATTAATAGCAATGATGATTATAAATTATGTTCTAAATGTATTTTGTATCATGATCACTTTTTTTATTTCTTTTTAATATGTAGATTAATAGGTAATAATAGAATTTTATGTACATTTGAAAGGACTGCAAGTAGTTTTCTCGATATTCATAAATCAGAAAACTTGTAACGATACCACGATAATGTTCTATCAACGCTAAAAGATCCCGTTTCCACCAGATCCTGTATCGTTTCACGTCTTATATTCTTGTATAGCCACGTGGCTGAAGTGCGGTCGTTCTAACCTCACTTTTATTTTCATATGCGTTATCGTTCTATATGTAACGCTAATTTCTTTTTATATTTAAATTTGATCAGTTGTTTTCAATACAATATTTTGCTAAAGTTTATTCTATACAATATTTTGCTAAAAAAATCAAAATCTATGAAATATGTTCTTTTTTATGTATGTGTGTGTATATATCTAACAAATGGTGATGAAGTAGTAGGGGCGTGAAAGAGCAGTCAGAGCGAGAGGGTGAGGGAGGCAGCGAGTAAGCGAGGAAGGAAGAGGGAAAGAATTGGCACCGGAAATGACGTATCGCATTCTAGATTGTATTTTCCAGGCCACGTTCTTTCACTCTGTTGATACTTATATACATCTTAGATCGCCGATTATTATACATTCAGGAAAGCCATATGTATTTATCGATATTTTATATCGAGCTTAAAATGGTGATCTAAAAAAAAAATAAATATACAGCTCTTTCTTTATTTGATCAAAAGATGATAAATTGATCAGCTTACTCTCTAAAATATGATTAATGTTTCTCCTCTTCATTTCAATGAAATACGTAGAAGACACAAAGTTTTACAATTTTTTTTTTTCATATTACATTTGTACATACATTTAATTTGCATTTTCACAATAGTTAATACGATCCTGGCGATGGAGTTCGGCCTCGCCCCCCTTTCCTAGCAATCAATGCATTCATGAGACTACAGATAGCAGCACTGCTCCAAGCCCTATCCACATGTGCAAAGATGGCCGTTCGCGAGGCCGTCTTCTCGATTTCTTTGCTCACGTTCGAGCCTTGTTGTTATTTCATTGTTCCTTCATTGTAAAAGAAAAATCAGTTTGTACAAATAGGCATAGTACTTGTGTGACGAAAAAAGATAACCAGTTTTATCTCGATCTTCAACGGTGAGCTCTCGAATATCCATATTTTTTTTCTCTTTTATCTGTCTCGTGTCCTTAACGTATTTTCTCGTGATAAAGTCGCAGCATGTGGTGAAACACATATTCCCACATTTCTGTAAAAACGTACGTTTCTTGTACGTAGTGCCTTTTGTAAAGTCATAGAGACTTTCGGAGTACAATAATTCCTACTTAGTTTGATGTTTTGATAATATACAATCAATCGTACTGCATCTTTTAAACAATGATGACGGCGACGACGACATGTCAAGCTATGTCATGCAATTTCACGCATAATCGCTTTCACGGGTAATTCATTTAACGACACAATGGCGAGTGCTCGACAGGATAATATTGCGCACATGCAAATTTGAGTGTATATTAGTGTATTTAATTTGCTTCTGTACATTTAATTTCCTTTATATATATATTTATCACGTAATCAGATACATATATTTAATAGCTGAAGGATAAAATGACGATAAAAAAAATCTCATACACTTTGTAGCATTTAACGATATCACTGCTTCTCGAATTATTGTTTCATCATATGAATATCCGACTACTATTTTAGATTAGAAAATAGTTTATTTTTCTATATTAATCAAATAATGTACAATAACGATGCATGTGCCTATCGCATTTCATATATGAAATTTCTTGTAAACTTGATAAGATTATCGAAACAATAGATTCTCATGAACAGAAAATTAATATCTCTTCGATACAAGTAATTTTTCGGAAATATGTTCTACATTATATAAATAAATGCCTTGATTTTATAGTACAACACACAGCGTCGGTTATTCGACAGATATATTTGAATTGTCCATTTGTAATCGTTTTAAAGCAATCACAAAGATAAATCTTGAATTTCATTTGAAAGAAATTAAATTTGTCTTTGCACGTACGGTAACGATTAATTTCCTGTAAAAGTGTTTAAAATATTTAGTATGATATAAATATATAAAATATTAATGTATTTTTTTTTAAATATGAAAATATAAACCGTAAGATAACTGTAATAAATATAAACTGTAAATATAACTGTAATAAATAATTTTAGTGTGTATATGTATATGTGTGTATATATATATATATATATATATATATATATATATATTTATGTTAAAAATTCAATTATTTTTTTGTATTAAAATTTTTCAGATATTTTGAATGTAATACTTAACGTTTTCTTTTACTTTGAATTTCAGGATCAGACTTTCATGTGTCAGGTCAAAATTACGGCACCCAACCAGGGGGCCAGGTGGGTGGGGGAGGGGGTAGTGTAGGCGTACCTGGGGGCAGAGGACCTCCACCACTCGGCGGTTTACAATCTATAGGACAATCAGCAGCAGGTATTCCACCAGGAGGTCCTGCTGGAGGGCAAGCACCACCACAAACCCCAGCACCCGGGGTACAATCACAACCGCCGCAAGGTCCGGCTCCCACAACAACTCCTCCGGTGCATACTCCATCACCACAGGAAATGGGAAAACAGGCTCATTTACAACCACAGCCACAGCCTCTATCACAAGTATATGGGCCAACACAAACAAGACCAACGTCTCAAGTAAGTAAAAATAAATATGGTGTTTGCAAAAAATTTTATTATCGTTTATTAATTATAATGAATTTGTGTATTACATATTAATGCATTGACTACCACAGTGATCATTGGTAACTGACGTTCCTATTCCTATAAATATGTTGAAACGATTAAACTAAAATGAATGTCATGGATAAAACATGTTAAATAACATTACATGATACTGTGAAATGAAAAATACACTTTTCTTACACTTTTTATTGTGACATAATACTTCATGAAAATTAAATATTCAATAGACAAAATGTATAAATTTTGCCTAGTAATCAATCTGCTAATATTTATATATATAAATATCAGAAATATTTAAAGTATATTGTAAATTTCATTTATGTTTCTATGATATATTATATTGTAACCAGTTTAGAATTAAGTTCAAATATTATAAATTTTATTAATTTAATTATTAATTTCAGGGTTATTATCAAGGCCCCAGGCCACAACAGCCAAGAGGAATTAGTCACAGAGGGGGGCAAGGAGGCTCCAGTGCACAAGTTGTCGGAATGTCAGGAGTTGGTGGGGGTGGAGGCCAACCAACTGCGATTTATCATCCAGGTGGTTTGCCAGTTCAAACTGGAGCAATATATCAAGTCCCCCACCAGATCCCCCATCAGCAATCCTTATATGCAATGAACAATCAAATGCCCCTTCAGGTAGTAGTTAAGTACTGTTGATTTTATATATTTGTCGTCATGTATCATTCATTTCATTTGCGTCATTAAAAGAATATTTTCTAAAAAAATTATTATATTTAAACATTTTTTTACAATTAAATTTTTAAAATTTATTTTTTTCTCTTCCAAACATATCATTATTTGCTTATAAAATACTATCATATTCATAATTTTTATTGATAATTACTATAAATGTAACAAATGTTTTATAATTTTAGTTTGGTGGTCCACCGCAAAGACATCAAACTCACCAGAATCAATCATACTTCCAACCCTTCCAGCACAATGCCATTTTAACACAAAGTATGTTTGGTTATGGTGCACCCGCACCAACTCCACAACCCTGTAAGTAATACGAAACTATAAAGATTGAAGATAAATTTAATCAATATTATATATTTCTTTATAGATGGATATTGGCCTACAGGCCAACCAAATACACCATTAAGTTTAAGTAGGGCAGGTGCAAGTGCAGTCACTGGTGGGGCTCAACATGTTGGAGGCCCGCTGGCCGGTGCCCAAGGAGCCCCAGTAGTACCACAAGGTACGCTTCAGCAACCTACACAACAGGCTCAACCTTTACCCCCAATGGGTATATCCCTATCACAAACTGGTAAGTTATAAAATGAATACAAAATGTAATGTAAATTATATTATTTAACCCTTTGAGTGCTGAACACTTCCGTGGGAACGGCATTTCGCTCGCTGTCGTTATCTGGGAACGGAATATTTAGCTTACTGCCAAAGATCGATAGATTTTGTTGATTAGCGGAACTAAGATATAATCGTAATTTCTTAATTGAGCCAAATTGGATAATGCAGAAGAGCTATTTTTGAGCATAGATTATTTTATTAAAAACATTAAGATTTAAAACATGTTTTAATGTGAAGATATATTGATGAATCTGAAATGAAATGAATGTTTGAAGATAAACATAACCAAACATATGAAAAACTTCAAATTTATGTTTTAAACAGCAAAATGTTCAGTTTTAAATTACATAAATACTTTATATCTATGTTAAATGCATTTCACAAAAATTTAAATTATGTATTTAAGATCAATTAAATTTAATAATTCATTTGGGTGTGATAAGATTGTATTCATCTCATATATTACTGTAATTGTCACTGCAGTACATGTGAAATCGAAAAGATTGATAAGCCACATATATACGGTTGTAAGACTCAAAGGATTAAATTAATATGTTAGTGATAATTAATGTTAGAAAGCACATTTTTAAAAGAAAAATCAATGTATAAAATAAGTGCTATTTATTAAAATGTATAAAACCATTATGTAAATTACTTATTGTTACAATATGTTTATAGATAATTTTAAAATTTTTAATGTGCTGGAGTTGAACAAAATAATGGAAACAGCTCGTTTATTTAGAATATTCTTTATTAATAACGCAATTGAAATTTATAACGCAACTTTATTAATAAATACAACTTCAATTTTTTTTGGAATAAACTTATACAAATCTTAAATGATATTTAATGGGATAGTGCTATGCTTCTCATACAATATTTTCTCGAGCTCCTTTAATGAAGCCAGAAGAGGAAATCTGCTTTCAACTTTGTTTTCGATAATAGATTATAATATTCAAGCACAATAATATTCAAGTTCCGCAACTGTACCGGCCAAGGAAGATGTTTAACTTCATTTTCTTGTTCATTAAACCAAGATTTTACAATCGCAATAACGCAATACACATTTTATACGAGATATTTCCATTATTTTGTCTAACCCCTGTATATAATAACATAAATATACAAGATGTTTTTTGTACGCAATGTAATTGGTGCGTAAAGATTTTTTCTAGCCATTCTATTTTTTGGGAATTGAAAGTGGCCTTCAATTGTTTAAATGAAATGTTATGTTTTTTCTATCATTTACGAGAAAAATCATTGATAAAATCCGCGGTAAATTCGTGAACACCCTATGTATGAGGGTTACCAAATGTTATGAAAATTATGATAGTATATATTTCTTCTACCAACATTTATAAAGAAAGGAACATTATATTCTAAATTTAGAAAAATTCAATTTCAACAAAAATTATTTTATGTGCGAATTTTTCTAAGAATTTGTTAATGTTTGAATATTGAAATATTTACCGTCGCACATCTTTACCAATGATAAATGTTGCAAGAAGGGGAAAACCTATAACGGAATGTTCATGAAAGAAAAGTCAAAAGTACATTTATTTAAAACTTAGAGATTATGTTTCAATGGAACTTTAAACTCTAATTGTATGCATATAGAATTATAAGTTCTAAAATTTATTATATGACTCTAGAGATTTCCTAATGAATTCAGATAAAGATTTTCTGAAAAGGGTTCAAACAGAGAATTTCTTAAGAGTTAAGTAGAAATTCAGGTAGAAATTTTCTGAAGAATTAGGTATAAATTTTGTCAGTATAAATGCAAGGGTCTTGTACTTTCCGCATTAGTTTCGAAACATGCGACACGACTATTACATTCCAAATCATATTTTTTGTGTTTATAGTTTATACAGCGGTGAGTTATTTTTTAAAATAAAAAATGATTTTTAAATAAATATGACTGCCAAGTTATAGTATTGTTAACATCTGAGTAATTCAACATTAATTAATTAATTCTAATCAATTCTTTGTATATATAGTAAATCATGTATTTTGTTATTTAAAGATGTGTACTCAGGTCATAATGGTGGTGCAACAAATACGACAAATAATACGATAAAATCACGGAAGCCGAGAGGACAGAATGCTATTACCGATATCGTAGACCCAACAACTGGTAAAAATATAAGTCACGAAATTTATAAAGATAATGAAACTATTCAAAGTGGTGAATCTAGCAATCGTGAAACGCCTCAGCCACAAGTGAGTAATATTGGAATATTAATACATCAACAACTGACTATAAGAGGTTTATATTTAAAAGGAAATCGTGTTAAATACAAATAAAATATAAAAGTGTAAAGGATGAAATTCAATTTTTATATTAAACCAGTAATTTTAAAAGTAAATGCGACATTTCATTATTCTCTTATAGTCATTTGTTTACATTATTAATATCTGTACCCAAAAGCCATGAACATTAAAACATTCTCATTTCCAAAGACTAGAAATACTAAAGTATTGTATGAAAATTCTCTATATTAATACTAGATTCTATATTTATTGTAGAATTTTAGTGGTACTAAATTTTCATAAAGTTGAAGTTGATCAAGTCGTTTAGCTTAATTATAGTTAACTCTTATAAAAATAAGATTGATTTTATCTGGATTAGGTATATTATTATGTAGATATATGTTATTTACATACAGTTTTTTGTAATTCTGCTTATAGTTTGCAAACCATGGCTGAGGGGTTACAGAGGTATAAAATATATTGAATGTTTCTTTTATTTCATTTAGTATATTTGGTTTTATTTGTCGTCCTATGATTTAAGTTTGGAGCCAGTTTTTAGTTGTCAAGCATAATCTTTATTCGATTGCTATGTATCATTGTCTATCACGCAGAATTGGTGATTGTTACAGAATAATGGTGCTGAGGTGCAAGCCGATTTTGCAGCCCGGGTTGCAAAAACACTTGTGAAAGTCGCGACCGAAGAGTCCAGTTCCGACTCGACGGTACCGACTTGTGTACAAAACACATCTACAACTCAAAATATAACACAAAGTTTATCTAACTCACATCCAAATTCTACTAATGATGTGAACAATCAGTGTATTAATTTACCTACGACCCAGAATGTACCTAATGTAACCGCGTTATGTAGTCAATCGCTAGGTACCGCTAATAATGCGTCTCAAATAGACTCTTGTGCAATAAAAACGGAGTCTAAACCATTACAAATTCCCGTGAAGGAATTTCAACCTCGAAGTGAATCGAAAAGTGTGGTTATTGAGGAACCACCACTAACTGTTTCCCGCACCGTAAATAAGGATGATATTTCTGCGCAGTTACCCGCAATGATCGTAAGCGAAGTTGAAGTGAAGAATATGTGTGCCACACCTATTATAACACAAACATCGGTTCCGATTGTGACTGCACCAAGTACGAACGCTCCAGAAATACCTAAACCGTCCACCACTGCCCCAAGTGCTAACCCTGTTCCTGCCAGAGAACCGTTCCCTAATTTATTCAATAAAAATTCATCGAGCTCACCGCCTAGAAGAAAATCTCAGACTTACACCCACAATCAACAACCTGCTGCTAGTGCTGTTGTTTCTACTGAAATACCTTCGAGTGCCAAAGAACAAAAGGAGAAAAAGACGAGGGAAAAGAGTCTTAGTTCTAGAGGAACTACTCCTACGCCTGCTCACAATCAAACAGACCATCATTTAAAAACTAATGGCGATATTACAGTCGAGAAATTGGAATCAGAATCAACTCGAACTGACATTCAGCAACAAAAATCATCTGATGGTAAGTTTTTGTAAACTTATAGTTTTTCATTTCTCTCACGTGTAATGTTATTTTTATGTTGGCCGTTGTAATACATAACTGGTGATAATAAGTAATTAGAATGACAATTAAACAACAACGCTTAATTAAATTTTGTTAATTGATACTTGAACAATATTATATAAGAAAGACATATAAATCAATTGTCAGTACAAAAAGAAGAATTTGTCAGAAAAAAACAAATTTTGTTAATTATTTTTGTTGCATGAGATAGTCATTTCTTATTTTTGCTTATTTCAGCCATTTTTGTTGAAAAGAAATATCAGATATTTTGACGTCATATTTTGCAAATAAAATTATCACAATATAATTGCAAGTATCTGTTTATCTATCTTTATATAATTTTTTGCAAATAGAAATTATATTTCTTCGAATTTATTTGATATTTATTGAATATATAGTATTTTTAAATTTTTAATTTGTAGAAATTATTAAATATCATGACTTATAGATATGTATGAAGTATATTTAATATTTTACAAGAAATTCTTTTTCCCCCCTATTTTTTTTAGAAAGATTATTCTTCACGAGATATATGATTAAATTTTTTACAAATAATTGCTTTATGCTCATTATTTATTATTTTACGTGTATCTTATATTATAATTATTAATTATTATTATTATTATTATAATTATATTTTCCAAAGAAAATGAAATAAAATTGTAGGTTAGGATTTCCTACATATGTACATTGCTCTTTCGTCTCATATCACTGTAATATGAACTTTGCTTCTGTGATAGTTTCAATAATTATAATTATTATTGCCCATAGGTTTATATACAAATAATTATGTTATACGTATTTTCGATATTCACATGAATTTTCAAATCATTAGAAATCATGATATATAGTACATTGATCGCCGCGAAGATGCCTTTATATAATAGGTACATGTGTATAATGGTAATATAAAATAGGAAACGTGTCTCTAAGTTAGACAAGTGTAGATTTGAATATTTGGATTTTTCTTTTTTTTTTCGCAAAAAACATTTATAAAATTTCGTGTAATTTAAAAATATTATTCATAACGAGAATTGTTGAATACTTTTGTGGTGTTACTTGTTTTAACTCTAACCTAAAAGTTTCATAATTCCCCTTATAGTTAATTTAAATTTATAATTGTGACGCAAGTTTTATTTTAATTAATACGTTCACGATTCGTAATTTCATGTTCATTTCAATATAAATTTAAATCGTGTTTGTATATTTGCATTCATGCAAAGAATTTGCTGTTCAAAATTTCTGCGAAATGATATTCTTTCATGAAATCTGGTATAGTAAATTAAACGATCATGTTATTAAAAAGGCAAAACATTTCAACATTGAAACAAATTCGTTGACATGATTGAATATTACCTCGAAATTCTGAGATTTAATTGTGGTGTTGATCGACATAAAAATTCATAACTTTTTAAGTGATTCTATTATTATATTGTAAAGTGGAATAAAATATTTCAAATTAGTTTTACCAATAGATATTTTTTTAAAAGATGAAGAATAGGAAACAAAGTTTGTTATATTTTGCATGGCAAAAGAAAAATCGAACAGAATATTTGTGTATTTGTTACACCTTAATTTCATTATATCTCAATTTTTATATTGTTTTTATATTGTTGTTATTGGGAAAGAAATATATTTACAAAACAATAGGAATATAGTAACAATATTACCGTTAGTTTAAAATTTTCGTTTTGTATTAAATTTCGTATTCAATTAAATTCAGTTAAAATACATTGTACAAGTCACAAATTTTATCGTTTCTAATAGTTATCGAAAATCAAGGAACATCGTGAACAAGCTGGGAAACAGTGAAAATGTAGATATATTGTCGATAGAAATTTGTTGGAATGCATTTTTTCGACGATTAAAACGCAAGGCATGGAACTCGGAAAGGAGTTTCATGCCAAACGGTGACATCATCATACGACGAAAAGACACGAAATATACCGAAGTTACACGAAGTCAGCCATCGCGTTGCTGGAGGGAGGTTCCCCGAGTTCTTTCCTCGTCAAACAACGGAGTTCCTCCAGTAGCCAGCACGTGCTGTGCTATCCAGCCCGTATTTTTTTACTCCGTTTCTTCCATTTCCCTTTTCTTCTTTTATAATCATTAGTTTTTTAAATCATTAATTATATATTTGTAGCTATACATAAGTGTATATTTATACTCGTACTACTGAAAAAGTTATTTATTTTTCAACAAGTACATATTTTATAACGTAACGAATACGCTTAATGTATCTGCGTTTTTACTTTTCCGTTCCTATAGAGAAGATTTCATTTTTATTTTGCAATACTCGCCAGATCTTGTATATAATAACCGTTTATTTAATTTTAACGAGCGCCCTTTACACGCATCGTTCTTCCTCTCCCTTTTTAAAAGTACGCGTTTCTATCTGAAAGTTTTCGTGTGAATCGTTTATTACATTCTTTTTTATCTTTTTTTTCCTTAAATTACTGTTACTGTGACAAGTGTTCAAACGGATGCAACGACCACGGCAGAAGATTATCTTAGTTGAATGTATGTATAAAAATTATTTTGGTTTCTTGAGAGAATTTGTCCTCGATAGATACAGCTGTGATATATACCTGTTTGCCGTAACGTGGTTCCGACATTTTGTGTTCACAAACTTTCCCAAATGTGAGCTCTATCGTAACGCGTTTAGACATGTATAATTGGCTCTCAATGCTTTTCGTATTTTTCTCTCGAATTGTATTTTTACTCTTCAAATGGAAAATTGATTTTAAATATATATATATATATTTTAAAGGTTGACTCTCAAATGTGTTTAAATATGGCTGCTTTTGATCTCAGGACGCACGTAGTAAATATTACATCAATATTATTATTGTTCGATAGATTAAGAAATTAAGAACATTTCAAAGGAGAAATTGAAATATTTAATTGTTTTATGGAAGTCACTGTTGTTTGAAATTTGTGTAGTGGAAAATTTGGTGCATCGTGCGCTTTAAACACGTGTTTCTAAAATGATATAATATTCAGGCATTTTGTTTCCTATTTGTTAGTTATATTTGTAGACTTTTGTTTGTCTAAAAATTTTTAATATACAGTAATCATTTTAGAGAACACAAACGTTATCTTCAACAATAGTTTTACATGTTTCCATAGCTTGTAGCCATCTTGTATGTGGTCACGGAAGAGACCTATTCCGTATTTGATAATCAGTTTTTTTCTGTGATAACTAAAAACCTTAATCTAATCTAATTGTGCGATAACTAAGAAAATTATTAAATTTGATCGTTTTTTTTTCTGTTTAAATATCTTTTTATTGCACTGAATTATTTTTAATAAGAATAATGTGAAATTGATCATTGTTAAGTAAATCTCTAAAGTACATACCGCGTGGCTTGAAAAATTATGATTAATCTTTAAAGACATTTATTTATTCGTATCTTTTTGTAATTAAAAAGTTCATTCTTAGCCCAAGAGGCAACACCAGAAAAAGCAGAGAATGTATTTGACTGTCTAGAAACAGATAAAACCATGGGAGAACTTATTGGGCGTGTCACCACCACTTTACTTTGTGAATGATACTATTTTTATCAGATTTCTAGATTACTATCGTGAAACTTCTTGTTTTTATTGAGATTATTAGTTATTTCACCTTGAGAAAATAATTCTTTGTTTTATAATTTGAAATGGAACACGACTATTTTTCTGTGTACGATAGTGAAAATTGTATTATTGTTCGGTCATTAAATTGCATGAGGTCACGGCCACGTATGTATGGCGAGCTACGGCATGGTTTGAAGGACTTTTAATGCCGTTTCACAAGAGCACGCGTCATGCGTGTGCAAAAAATATCTTAAGACTTTCGGCGTCAGTGGCAACCTTGAGCGTTTACCAATCGGGTGAAAGGTTCTCTCTGGTTAGAAAAATAATCGTATGAACTGTATATATTTCCCGTACGATAAAATCCGATAAATTAGTTTATTTCGTGAGCAAATTGTAGCATATGGATGGACGTTTCTGTTTAACATTGTCGATACAAAAATTATCACTTACTGTAGTAATTATAAACTGTTTTCGGTAATTATTCAAAGTAGGATCCTCATCGGTTTCGATGATTTTTGAATATGTTGCAGAAATCAACAAATCATCTTTATATATACACAGTCTTTCTCGGCTTTGGTTTTCATTAAGATATTCATGAAAAATTTTTTGACATTTTTATTTTGGTACGCGGATAATGTCGTTTAGGTTTTGGGTTAAGTTTATACGAGCACTATTGTACCAAAAGCTCCTGAGTTTGTACTTTCAATTTTTAAACACAAAGGACAGATGTCCAAGGGAATTTCTTGCAGGTAAAATGTTAATGGCAGGTCGTCTAACGGTCTCGGCTAGTATTAAGAATACTATCCTAAACCCTATGCAAGCCATTAAGCAGGCTTAACTAACAGTTAACTAAGACAGATTGAGATAATAAAATTTATTATTACCTTTGTGTCGGTTTTATAATCTTTTAATCCTAATCATAAACCTAAGCCTTTAATAGTTTTGAACCTGAGCTGTCTTTTCATGAATATTTCATGAATCTAAAGCTGGATGGAGGTTATACATATAAAAAGAAATTTGTTCAAAGTATTGATTTCTACACATATTCAAAATTTATCGAAAACGGTGAAGTAAGTGAATCCTCATCTATGTAATTAACTTCTTCTTTTTTTATATATTAAATATAAATTGCATTTTTTTTTCTTGTAATTCGAACAAATTTAATCTGTAATTTGTTTCCGTAATTCTTCAATTCTTCACCTATAGCTTCAGTTTCTGTTCACATGAACATTTTGTGGTCAATTTCATGTTTAGCATTATTATTTGTAATTATTTATATTGTTTGAACATGCCTGATTTGGTCAATTCAATGAATAACGGAACAGAATGACTATCGTATATATCTGTAACGATCATTCAGCATTCTTTTTAAATATTGTTACCTCGACCTGCTTTTATAAAATCTTATTCAGGCTACTTTCATGCATCAAATTAACTGCTATTTCATAGCGAAATACTTTGTCTTAGAAGTAATTGATGAAGAATAACAAAGAATATATGTTATTTAAAATGGTTTATAATGGTTAGTTGAAAGTAATGAAATCAGTGTAACCTTCATTATTCTTCTTTCTACTATTTAGATAAATTTAATATTTAGATTTTGTATTTGTTGTACACATGCAATCATTTTCTTTGTGCATGAAAAGATTTCCTTTCCAAACCTAATTCTTACTTAGTATTGCTTGTGTAAAATTGGAAATTTAAAGTGTTAAATTTTATTTGATACATTTGTTCGAAATGTTCCTCTATCAAGAGTTACTTGTTAAAATTTTTATTAGAACATTTAGTCATTTAATTTCTACCGCCATGCACAGTTATTTCCAAAAACTTTATGGAAGTATCAACGACTACACGTTCATACGTTCCGTATTTAAATTAACATTTGTTTATGTTGATGAATAAAAAACTCCATATTTGTAACATTCTTTGTTCACGTAGCTGAGAATCGATATTGTTAATTTAATGGGAGACGTACGAATATTCTAACATACGATACATTTCGGTTAAAGCAATTCGCACATCAGGTTAGGTTATTAAGAAAGTCACTAGTGCGCCTGCTCCGACGCGCAACCGGCGAACAGAACTAATTTAAGAAATCCTGTGTCGTGCCTGTCGGTTTGCACCAGTTCACAGGTTAAAATAGATACGTGAAAGTCGGTGTAAGAGGAGCTTCCAAGAGAATTTTCGAGGTGTCGTGTCACTTTATCTTCTGATAAAGACTGGTTCCCTGGAACAATTTCCACACGTTTCCATTAATTTCATTTAGAATTTATTTACGCTTATGTGTTCGTCTCGTTGTTGTCCAGAGGAGGATTCCATTCGCTATATTATATTACAATCTCGACTTTCTTCCGTGCTCTTTCCCGGCTGTGCGTGAAAAAGAGGGAAAAGAAAAAAAAAAGAAAATAGTTCAATTCAGAATGCATACTTCACGGTTACTGATTACGCGTGTGATCGTGGATCCATCTACCCCAGTTTTGGCAAGCTTTTGGCAGATTTATAAATAAATACTGATTCAGTGCAGCAGCAGCATTACAAGCTGTTGAAACTCGAGCCGCGCGAACAGTGTTTTATATCGCAAGAATAATGTGATTCGTAATTACGTGATACATGTTTTGATATGGAAAGGACAGGCACGTATTATGGTTTCGAAACATGTGTGAATAACAGTGCGTGTCTGTGATTATTGATTAAACTGTGAAAATGAGTGACCGTAGAGTTAATGGTAACGCTCGTGTCAGCCACAGCTCCTCCCGATCAAGAAGTCGTAATCGTCGAGGCTCCAGAGACCATGGTACATGCCTATATCGTATATTTCGTTCAAAACGTCAAGCAGAGTCGACACATGTTAGAGGAGACAATGGCCACTCTCCGTCTCGATTTTTTCTTTTGCTTTTGTTTCGAATATGTACACACGGACCGTGTGTACATTAGAAGCCAAACTGATCAGATCGATCGTTTGATTTTTGAAAATTTAAATACATACATCGCGCATCTTGGTCTTTGTTGGAGATTAAACGAATGTTCAATCGACGTTTTTATCCTACTGTTTTTGCTATCAGCCGAGAATTCTCAGCTTCGACTGAATCGATTCCTGGAATCGATCGATTTCAGATAAAAATTTAAATACGTTATATAATACGCTTTATTGATTTCGTTGCATCGAAATCTTTTTGAACTGTTCAATTAAAGGACGTTGTATTCTCGATAATATATTTAGTTCCTGTGCAAATAAATACACTTCTTCTCGACGGTTCGATTCCATTATTTCGAGAATGATGAACCATCTTTTTTTAATCATTTTTTTTCTTTTTCTTTTTTCTAAAGGCGTGGCGAGATGAATTTGTTAACGCAAATCTTCAACTCTTACGACCTTAATATCCATAAATTTGTGTATAGATTAATGAAAAAAAAAAGTGAAATGTCACCACTACGAAATGTACTGTGATCTGGGACTATAATTATCCTTGGCTTGTAGCCGAAATACTCACTTTTCTTTACAACTGCATCTCTTAGTACTGATGTCAACGTAATAATACTTTTGTATGGCTGTTTTACAATTATTGTAATTTATTATTGTACATAATGTGATTATTGTATTTATTCGAATTTATAAGCTTTAGCTTGTTACAAAAATTCTATTGCATTAACGTAATTTGTATTAATTTCAATCATTGTATGTTAGATAGCTTTTTTTTTTTATTTTGACAGGCAAAGCCATGCAGAAACAAAAGAGTAAAAATAAGCTCAAACCTCGTGAACTCAATCGAAAAGGAGCGGAGAAAGAAGGTACAGATATGGATGCTTTCGTGAATACGGTACCCCCGGTAAAACCTGAAATAAAACAAGACAACAAGGATCCCTTGACACCGAAGGACAATAACAAGGAAGCAAATCGTGAGATCACGAAGGACAACAAGGAGAAGGATAATTACGAACCGAAAAAAGAAAAGGAGATTACCTCCGTTCATGCAAAAGCAGAGAAGCAAACGATTCCTGTGACGCCGGACAGCCCGAAAGAAAGTATTCTCATACAAGCACCCGTTATAGAAAAGTTATCAAGCAATAAAGAAAGTATAAAGGAATCTTCCCCTAAGATAGAGGATAGTAATAAATCGAATGCATGCAATATGCAAGCAAAATCAGTTCCTAATGACGTTGTTGATCATGTGACTGTTAAAGAAGAACCCGACGTAGAAGCAATAGTTGCACAAAAAAACGAAGAGAACTCGAAAGTTTCGGCAATTCGAACAGCCAGCGAGGAGAAGCCGCAGGCATCTCCGGTTATTGAGAAAACAGCCGAAAGCGAACCTCCGGCACAGACTGAAACCACACCTGTCACGAATCAGATACAACTGAAATATAAATATAAAGAGGATCAATGGAGCCCTATAAATCAAAACGGCAAAAGGGTTTATGGCCGTGAATTTTTAATGAAATTACAGGATGATCCTAATAGTAAAATCAAACCATCTAATTTGCCTGATTTAGATGTCGTTTTGAAAGATAGTTCTAAGGTATTACATAACAAAAAAAAAAAATGTTTATTTCCATTTGTTATTATTGTTATAAATACATATGTAATACAAATAATCTTTTGTAGACAAGGAATAACGTTGAACTTAGGCCATTCAAGGATACAAATATGAATAGACACGATGTTCTATTCCCTGGATTCATAAAACCGACTCTAAATGCACGAGTGGTAAGTTTGGAAAATTTGGAACACATAAAATTGGAGTGATTTAACAAGTGATGCATTTGAAAATGAAAGTAGTGGACTGAAATTTTCTTTGAAAGAAAATCTTTTTTTCTGACATCTGTATTTTATCATACAGTAAATTACTGTAATTCTTTGTACATTGATACAATGTATTTATTTTTATTTAGCCACCATTGAATCGTAACAAAAGTCATTCAGGAAAATCATCGAAATCAACGAAGCCAAATGTTATTCATGTATCATTATCCCTAAGAGAAGATGTAAAATTGAGAGAAACTGAGAATGCATGGAGGCCGACAAGATTAAAAACTTTAAATCTTAGTGAAGAGGAGGCCAAAACAGAAGCTCTTTATAAAAGAGTTAGAAGTGTATTAAATAAACTTACACCTCAGAAATTTATTACCTTAGTTGATCAGGTTCGTTCATTGACAGTCGATACGCCGGAACGACTGCAAGGTGTTATCAATTTAGTCTTCGAGAAGGTAAATTAACTTAATAATTACCATATAATTTCTAATTACACATCATTTTATTGAGAAAAATCTATTTTTGTATCAAGTGGATTTATATTTTCTCTTTATTGTTTGTTTTCACATTTATAATTCGTGTTTCTTTGATTGTTGCCGTTATTATCTTGTTTCCTACACCATTATTTTTTCCCTTCTTTTTTTTCCAAGCGTCGATTCTTTTTCTCTTTAGTTTGTTCCTTTATTATTTAGTTAATGTTTCATATATGTAATTATTGTGTGTTAATGTTTCATATATACATACATACTTTTTTTTTTTTTTTTTTTTTTTTAATGAAAACTTAACATTTAATTGTACAACTTTTAGGCTGTGGATGAACCAAGCTTTTCCGTAGCATATGCATTAATGTGTAAAGAACTTGCTGTGATGGAAGTCTCAGGCTCAGATAAAAATTCAGACAAGCAAGAGTGCTCATACACTTTCAAAAAACTTATTATTAATCGATGTCAAAAGGAATTTGAAAGAAATCCGGTAAACGAAGTAGCAAGAGCTGCCAAACTTAAAGAAATAGATGAATGTACCGATCCTGTAAGTCCAAATGATTAATTTTTTTGTATTATTACATATTCATTAATGATTCATTAATCATTCATGTGTTCATGTCAATGGTTCAATAAACTTTATTATGTTTGAAATTAGGAAAAGAAGAAAGATTTACAATTACAATTCGAAGATGAAGAACGTAAGACACGTATAAAATCAGTAGGAAATATACGGTAAGTAACACAAAATATGTAATTATTTTGTACAAGTGTTACCCTCTTAATGCATATCTCGTAATGTATGTTTATGCTGCAGATTTATTGGTGAATTGTACAAACAGGGTATGTTAACAACTAAAATCATGCATCGTTGCATAAAGGAGTTGTTAATTCAGAGTGATGAAGATAGTCTCGAATGTTTGTGCAAGTTATTAACAACAGTCGGAAAAGATTTCGAATTAAAAGTGACTGCAAATGTAAGAAGTTTGTTTTATTTGATTATATGATTAACAAAAAATACTTGGTTTTTTTTAGTAGAAAGAGAAAAATAATAATTTACTGTCACATATAAAGTTTTGTATTATATATATATATTTTTTTTTATTAGGAAATGCAAGATTATTTCAGTAAAATGCAAGATATTGTTGCACGAAAAGGACATGGAAAAATTAGCTCTAGAATTCGTTTTATGCTACAAGATGTAATAGATTTAAGAGCGAATAATTGGATTCCAAGAAGAGATGATAGTAATCCTAAAACAATAGATGAAATTCAAAAAGAAGCCGATTCTGAGAGATTAGATAGCCAATTAAGTAATACTCCTTTAAATACACCACGAAAAGATGAACGTACTAATGATAGAAAAAGAAATCGTAAGTATCCAATCGATGCAATGTCTATATAATAATTTTATCATTGACACAAATATATATATATATATTTTTAATGATGATATAACACATTTTTTTGCCAGACTAGAGTTTCTGATAAAAATGATTGTAGTGTATTCTGATAATTTTTCCTCACTATACTTCTTATAAATAAGTATATATGTGGTTAATAATAGTGCTTTATAATCTAGGTGGTGTTGGTCCAACTGACGATGGTGGTTGGAGCCAACCTGTTGTAAGAACAAGGCAACCATATTCTGTTGAAACAGCTAAACTTAAAAATAAACCTGTAAGTTTAGTTTTTTGAATCAGTTATTAAAAGTTTATATGAATGTAATGAAAATGAAGAACAGTAATATAAATATTTATTATTTTTATTGTAGCCTCCAATGGATGATCTGCAATTAGGCAGCAGGAATATGTATATGTGGAAAACACCTTCGAGTTGTGGCTCAAAGGCGATAAATTCAAATAAGTTTGCATGCTTAGAAAATGTGTCGAATTTAGAGCAAGATAAACGAATGACATCTCCACAACTCTCTGGGTAAATTTTTTTAATGATTAAATATTATATTTTTTATTACGTGATATTTAATTCGTTCGCTGTAAATATTAGAAAAACTATACTCACCGAAAATAAATAACTTTCGATACGCAGCGAACATATTAATAAAGTAGTAATGATGATATATAGATGCTAGGCTAGAGTTTCTGATATGATATATGATTTTTAAAATATCCTGAATATTTTTTTAATAATCATGTATAGAGTATACACAATAATTTAAATATTTAATATTATAAATTTGTTCATTTTTAGATCAAGGTCCACTGGTCCAAGAGAGTATGGTCGTGACTACAAACCTTCCTATGGTATGTCTATTATGCACCGGATGATAAAAAAATGAAATAATTTAAGTTTTTAAACAAAAAATTATAAAATACATGATGACAAATTTTACATTTTTGAAAAGTAAAACTTAATGTTGTTAGCCAAAAGGATTCTGATATTTTAAAAAATGTTTCATTTTCATATTATTGTGTTTATATTATTTAAATAAAAGGGAATTTTATATTCTCTTTATTGCAGATGGTAGGAGTTCACGCAATGGTAGTCACCAATTAAGCAGTTCGTCATCGAGTAGAGAAAGCTCGTTATTAGATAATTCACAGAGTCAAGGCGTTTCTATGCCTCCACCATTAAAATCTTCGCAATCTACCTCTAGCAGTCACAAACCCCAGCTGTCGGAAGAAGAGTTCATGAAAACATTAAATAAAATAATGAAAGATTATCTTAAAAATCTAATCCTTGAAGTGAGTTTCTATTATGTTCATAATCCTATATTTATGTAAATTATTGTATCATAGTATCAATTGATATTTTTTCTTAATGTTAATTAATTAATTTTCATAACTATTAACATAATTAGCACACTCCTTAGATCCATCTCTGCTTTCTAGGAGATGCTTGAGTCATTAGTGTGCTAAATTACGCAATACCTTCCTTTTGATCTTTTTAAACAATATTATTAAGTGTAATACTACATTTATATAAATCATTATATACATTGTTTAAGTGATCAACAGGAGGACATCTTATTAAAAAAATCTGTTTATATCAGATTACAATTTATTTAATGTAGTATTTAATTGAAACTTTTTATTTTACAGAAAGCTTCGTTGGCTATTCAACAGAACTTTGATAATGCATTAACAAAATTCATACGTGAATTGATTAACTTTGTCCTTGAAAAGTCACCTCTCGACAGAGAATACATATCCTTTCTTTTGTCGCATTTAATCACTCAAAAAATTTTACCTATCTCACATTTGAGAAATGGGTAAGTTCTTAATAAATGTTTATATATGTATATGTGTATAAATTAAATAGATCAAATTTTTATTTAAAATCTACATATAAATGATGAGTTTTTTTTATCAGAGAAAAATATGTTGAATAACAAGTATAAAGCCAAAAGGATACTGATTAAAAATTTCAGTACAAAAATTCTAAATATGTTTGTTACGATAAAACTAATTACAATTATTTTTTTAGATTCATTGAAATATTGGATCTAGTTGATGATCTTGTACTCGATATACCTAAAGTTTGGTTATATTTGGCAGAAATATTAGGTAAGTAAATAGCTATATTTTTTATGTGTAAAAATGACAATCAATTATGATGATCATTCTTCACCGTAGAATTTCCATGCGGGAATTTTAGCTCAACAGGACTGACAACAATTATATAAAATATTACTTTTATGTTAAAGGAAAATTAGTATTATGATATTTCTTTCTTTTTACAGCACATCCAATAAAAGAGGAAATACTCCCCCTAACTGAATTAAAACCTATATTTGATAGTTTAAGAAATCGAGGATATGTAGGAAAATTCCTTGGAGAACTGTTATCGAAATTATCCCGTGATAAAGGACCTAAATGGATTGCAGATAAATGGGACCAAAGTGGATTTCAGTTGAGTAATATAATTGACACAGAACTTGAAGAAGTTGACAAAATCATTAAAGATTATGTAGGTTGATGTTAAAATTAATAAATATTTTATTTTTGACTGAGAGTAATATTATGACTAAGAATAATATTATTACTCCTAGAACTTGGAGTTCTGCACTAGTGATTATAATAGTGCCAAAAGTTCAAATAGTACTCAGCTTACGATGCAGCAAATTCATGATGAGCTCAGGAGACTCATGAAGGACAGTAGTTTCGACGTAATTTGCGACTGGATAATGGTAAATATTTTCGATTTAACTATTTTAAAATTTAAATTTTATTTGTAATATACGCGTATATTGCAAATTTTAAATTACTATATATTATAAATTTAAAAAATATTAAACAATTAATGCATTTTATTTTTTGGTTGTTACAGGGAAATGTAGGTAATCGAGTCAAGGAGCCTGAATTTATTCGAGTATTAACGACTGCCATTTTGGAGACATCAATGGGTATGTTTTGTTATTTTATCATATTTCTTAACATTTTTTAACTATAATTTTTTTGTATTTTATTATTTTTAGAACCAGTCAATAACAGGTGGAATCTCAAAAACAAAGTTTTTGTTCACTTGCAACAATTAATTCGTCGATTCGTCGATACAAATGAATCTTTAGAATTACAATGTCTTTATGCAATTCAACTTCATTTGCATAAATTACAATATCCACACGGTAAGATATGAAAATAAAACTAATGTTTTCTATAATTAAGTTAATAAAAATTAGTTACATTCATTAAAAAATTTTTATCTACAGGGGTTCTCTTTTATATTATGACAAATTTGTCGGACTACAATATAATTTCAAGTGATGCGTTCCTGACATGGAAAAAGAGTCCCGAGCCAGCTCAACGTGAATGGCATGGAGTTGCGACTATGGCGCTTACTTCATTTTTCACTGGTCTGCAAGAAGCTGATGATGCTTCCAGTGTAGAAGATGTATCAACCAGCGTGAGCCAAGATCGTTGTTGACGATATCGTGATCGAGTACATTATCGTCTATTAAAAAGACTTAAATATATCTTTCCTCGTTGAAAGAAACTACGCGAAGTGAGATCAAATTGCTGTTTTTTTTTAAAAAGCAAAACATATATATTGAAGAAGAGAAAACAATTGGAGTGTTAGTGCGTGGGTGTATGTAATATAGTCTAGAACTTCAAAGAACAAGAAGTGAAAGATAATAATAAAGAAGGTTGTCATATAAAAACGGACACAATAGCTGAAACCGATATATATAATGAAGATAAAGATTAATTAATAATTATGATACAAGAGTAAATGCAAGATTATTATATATAATTCATTGAAATAATTTAAAGTTTAAATAAAGCAAAACAAGAAAAACAAACTCGAGAACATTATCGTATTTCTTATGTCTTACGAAATGTCACTACAGCTTGTCAATCGCCCAATAAATTTGAAGTTACGTATAATTTATTTTTACGCTTTACATTAAAAAATCGTAAGAGCTATGATATTCAATTTCATGAAGCGATATTCGCAAAACAGCCGATTTGCTATTTGTGAATTAGACAAATTACAGATCACAAGTGTGTATAAGTAGGTCAATTTTAAGTAAATTATATTTGAGGCATATGCAAAAAAAAAAAAACTATTGATAACCAAGTCTGACGCAAAGGCGAGGAGGTTCTTCCTATTATAGTAACAAATATAACAGAATTACTAATTTATATCTTGTGAATTTACAATGTATCCAACTGTATGAAGAAAAATACACATTCATAATTAAAAATGGATGAAAGTGAAGAGTGAACATAACATTACGAACTATTGTTTCGTAATTCAAAATATGTTGAAATTAGAAAACGAAAAAATTACAAATGGTGTGCATATTAAGGCGCTACTATTTTTTAACACTAGTTATTTATGAACATTGAGAGAGCAGATTATATGCGTGGTGGAATGTCTGCATGATTCAGGTGGCAGGTGCCGTAGCAAATTGTATAAAATTATTATACTAATTTAAAGTACAGTGTGGAAAAGTTTCTTAAATAAAGAGAAATATTAGACAGAGAACGATATAGCTATAGTTTTTTGTCTAATGTTTTTTATATTAAATATATTCTCTTTATTTAAAAAATTGTAATTGCCAATTAATCTCAATTTTCAAATTTGTTGTTATTTATCAATTTTATAAAGTTTGCGTTGTTGAAGGGATTACAAAAGGTTACCATATATTCTGACTGACTTAAATCATATTTATGTATAAACACGTGTTTATACATGTATACGTACATATAAATGAAGAATGTAAAAAAATCTAATACTTGCTTACAATAGAAAATTTATAGTACATTCGTAAATTATTATGATAAAGGCCCTTCATCATCGCGATTTATTTTATTGTATGTTTATTTTTTTATCGTATTTCGTGTTTGATAATCCAAAATTTATTACAAAATGTTGAAAAAAATTCTTGTATATTTTTTTTATCAGTTATATAATAACAAGTTTTAAAGTATAAAACGCAGTATATTTTTTTGAACATGATAGAAACGAAGTAAAACTAGAAAAGGAATGAGAAGGAAAAGGAGAATAAAGGAGAAATCACATTCATGGCTATTGCTTTTTTCACACTGTAAAAATGAAATATACGCAAAATATGAGTGAACAATTTTATGAATAAGATAAGTATTAATGATTTATAATATTTGTCTCCTTGAAAGATTCCATTCTACTTCAGTAGTAGAATGCATCATTCGACGGGATGAAACATGAAATACACTCGAGATAAATATAGTAAATATATAAAATTACAATAATTTATATATTAAAAAAATTGTTGTTGGAAAACATGCTGATGAGTGAATTACAACAAAAACAAAAAAATTATCGCTGTAAATATTTAATAAGTAAATATTGTAAGTGAGATTTGGTCAGGTTGCAAAGATGAAGAAAGGAGACAGCATTGTTCTTATGCTGTTTGGAATGTTGCACGTGCATGCGACGCATTGTGCTGATGGTTCACGTATGAATACGCAAATATATTTACTATTTTGCATATATTTGCGTGTACTTACGTTTAATATACATATACAAAGTATAAATATCACAAATTCCGAAACACAATACACAAATACACACATACACTTCTATGATAAATCATATCTATACGAGAAAAAAAAAAAATAAAAAAGAACTCCATGTCAAACTGTTGTTGATTATTTTCTTGAATATATGCCTGTCTAGATGCATCGATCATAACGCCGAAGAAATTCATTAACTAAATTAGTAATCTGTATATTTTTTTGTAATACTATTCGTATAATATTGTTTCTATAATTCTGATCGAAATACGTGTAATATTGAACGAGTGTATTACACGCGATTTAATAAATCTTATTGAAGTTTCAACGTTAATATCTGATGCACTTGAAATTAAAAAATTGTAGATATTGTATACTTGACAGGATGTAATAATTGACAGTATAACATTAAGATGCAATAATTATAATCGTACTGTAACGTATCATATAAATACGCATTAAAAAAAAACACTAAACGCGTAATATCCTATATTGTATATTTATTACAATGTAGTTATTTTATATGTATGTAATATAATTGAAATAATTTATAACAAAATAATAAGGCTTCTGATGTACATCCACCAAAATATTAGTTAACTTTCACTATTTTCCATTTCTTTTGACTTTAGAATGCTAAGATTAATATATGATATACGATATCTTCAAAGGATTTCTATGTATGAAAATTATTTAACAAAGGATAAGCAGGTTTTCTTTATGTTAATGTATAACATTTACATACATATATGTACATATAACAAACAATACCAATGAATATTTTACATTTTCAATTTATTTATGCGTTTATAATATTCCATACATGCAATAAAGTATCTCTTATCTTTAACACTTCCCTTCATTTTGTTACTCTTACTGGTATTAAGAAAAGAATTTACTGCAAGTCGGAAGATCTTCTAAAGTGTGCAGAGGTCGTGAACGGACCTTCATCAGCAAATCCAGCGATCTCTTGTGGGATAATTGCATATTCCTCTACGCTAGTACATGGTCTACACATGCACTCTAAAGGTGCCTTGGTAATTACCTATGAACAGATGATTACCAAATAAATTCAATGGGTTCTATAAATTTAAATTTTATGAAGTAGAAATATTTTCGTTTCATTTTATACACACACACACACACACACACACACACACACACACACACACACACACACACACACACACACGTACACACACATATAGATTTGATATATAATATATATTGATTATAAATTATACAAATAAACGCAATTTTATATTTTGTAAATCTTCAATCCAATCCAATTCAATTCAATTCAAATCACGCGCGATATTCATTTTCTGATGCACTTCCACTAGTCGGTTAAATGAAAACAACATGGCTGTGAGAAACTCGTGGTGTCAAAAGATTTGCTCCTGATTTTATAGTGCGAGTGATTAATCGGCCGACGTTTTATTAATTTGCAATATTTTTAACAAAATGTTCAAAATTCTATAATTAAATCAAACGAATAACCTAACCTTTCGGAATTTTTTTTCGCCTGGTTTGGCCCTCGGACAAAATAGGGATACGCTGGCCTCTCGTTCGCCGCTTTCTTGACAACACATGCAGCTCCTCTCCATTTGCCAAATTTTTGATCCGGATACCTGTAAAAACAGGTACGAATGAATGGATGTTCATACATATTAACTTGACAACTTTCTGTAAGATCTATCATTGAGATAGCATTGTGCAAAATATTATGGTGTCCAGTAAATGTAAATGTAAAACTGATACCTGACTGTGTTTATAAGAATTACAAATAACACAAGTAACAGAAAATATACAGAATTTTTTTATATGTATATTGCAACTATGAATGAAAGACACAGTAGTAGCCTTATTATACAAATCAAAATATCATAAATATTTAAGAGAATATTTTTGAGTTTAAATGTTTACATAAATTTAAATTATTTGAACATTAACATTGACACTGAATAATATTAACTAGATAAATATTAAATGATATTAATTATAAAAAATTGAAAGATTTACAAAATTGTTTGATATTGATAATATATTTTTATATATTTTGAATCAATGGTCTAGGAGTTGGTTGAAGATATATGAAATTAGATAAATATTCCTTAAACAACTTGCTTTTAATGCTAACATAAAAGATGGCCTTAAATTTATTTATGTAGAAATAAAATGTACATTTTTCCATATATTGCAAATATATTAACTAATTTTTTTTTATGTTTTACCTGCAGATAACTGCTACAACGTCCTCTACATGCATAACTAGGGATTGGTTTTGGTACACATCCTGGATATTGCAAAAAGTGAATGACTGGAGTTGCTTGACATTCATCAACGCCTATAATAGCTTTGGCTGTTTCGCTCAGCAGACATATTAATACACTGGCACCTACTACACAGTAAGTAACAAAATTACATAAAAATTACATTGTTATACGTACATTATATGTTTATGTTTTTATTTTGCTTATTATTTTAAAAGTATTTTTATTTCTTTATATTAATTTTAATTTTAATTTAAATTTTTCATTTACCAATATGATAGAGCAACATAGTGTTAGCACGACACTTTTCCTCTTAGATCTACTACGTTACTGTGCTTAGAGATTACAAGTTCTATCCTTTTATACTCTGTAGGTGACCATGTTTTCTCCCTTCCCTGATACTTATGTTAATAGCACTAGGAAAGGAGTCAAATATATAGAAGTTCTGTATTAAACAATAAAAATGTTTCTGAAAACGTCACATCATATAACAAGTATTTTCATCAAATATTTTTTTTGTCCTTTATAAAAAATTATTTCCATAAAATATTAACATTGAATATTACAAAAAATATTATTTATAAATTTAAAAGTAAGTTTTAACTTTGTTATTATTATTTTTTTCTAAATTAAAATTTCTTTTACATTATATGTCTATTATAAATTATCATCATATATTTACAAATTTATGTATTGGTAATAATTGTATGGAACATATACATATATCAAAATATATTTTATAATTTTACCAATAATTGAGATGCTTAAGTTATGAATTTTTATAAAAGACTATGAAAATTTTTGTTGCATAAATTTTATTTATATAATTTATATAAATTAATTCAAGTTAATTATTCATACAAGCAATATTGCAATAATAGATATTTTAGAGTATTTGTTGTACATAGTACATAATAAAATTTCTAATAAAAATAGTATATAAAATATAATATTTTATTAATCTACATAGAAACAAATTATTTTGTATATGTTTTAATATATGTATTTGTATATGTTATATATATATGCCATATATATATTTAGCTGTTCAAAATTCTAAAATGTAGCATTATTAATATTAAAATGTTATTACTTACCTTTTAACAAATATCATTCATGATAAAATTAGAAAATTAATTATTTGTTGTATATTCATTATATTAATTATTTATTTACTTTATTTGATATTTTAATTTGATCGTTATGATAATACATGTTAATTTAATTTTTATGGAATCTTATCACTTATTGATATTTTAATTCTACCTATGTATATTAAAAAACTTTTTTTATAATCTTAACTTCCTAACTAAGATTAAATAATCTTAATTTTATTTTATAGATAAAATTCTATTTTATAAATGTCTAAATTGATTAAATTTTATTATTTATTAGTTACAAAAAAAAATAATTGTGTATAATATAAAAATGAATATATTAATTATTTTTTAATATTTAATTTTTTTAAATTTTAAACTAAACATTTAGCTAATATAGCAGTATAGTATTTATTTTTTGACAGTTTATAAATATAAAAGGAAAGGGGGAGTGAATATTCTTAAATACATTCCATATTTTTATTTTTATTCATTTTAAATCATATAATTTTTATTACATTTTATTTCTATATATATGTTTTATTAATACTTTTATAAAATATTTTCATATTTATCGAGATATATCGCCACATTTAATACATTTACATTCTGCCGGTTCTCTTATCTTGATTTCCATTACTCCATCTTCATTTATTAATTTTATACCATCTGCATCATAACAATGATGTAAGGTAATATGCCTTTCTTTTAAATAACTCTCACGACAGCAATAACATTCCTATTGGGGAAATAAAGAAGATCTTCAAAAATGTTTGTTGTATTGTTTTTATGAAAACTTTATTTTTTTTTTAAATAGTCTCACCTTTGAAAATCCTGTTGTACTTGCAACACTTGGTTGTACTTGTGAACTACAAAACCCTTCACATTTTGTAACAGATATATCTCCACTACAAGTTCTTTTTAATCGACCTATTTCATCATATTGATCTAAAATAAACAACAAATATCTTAGTTTTTACTTATTTACATATAAATCAAATTAGAATAAGAAATAATACCTTTTGTAATATGTACTTCTGACTGTAATGTTTCACAACTTTCATCATCTGTTACTTGAGCAACTATATCATTGGTATATATAGATGCAATTAATACAAAGAAAATTGTAAATATAAACATTGTGCTAGAATTTTCTTTAATTGATATTTAATCTGTTTCAATATGGTAAAGGTATGGTCAAAGATTTTGTCTGAAATGAAAGAGCAGAAAATCAAACAGATGCTTTTATAGGTAACTTTCCCTCTAACATGTTATTAGTTGGGGGTGCTGAACTCCTGCTAGGACATAATAGCATAACTGAATCGGGATAAGTTCCCCTTGCTTTTACATTGTACAGTGTAAGATTTTTTCTAGTATAAGAACTGTATTTTTTCAGTATTTTGCATTATAACTCTAATGGGTTTTTTATGTTTTCATACACTGTGGGTGATCATATTAAAGAAGAATAACTGATATTATTGAGATTCTGAGTGTTTTATACTTTTTATAACATAATTAAAACATAGGTGTAAGTAAAAACATGATAATGAAATCTTGATTGTATCTCTTTTTTATTTATACATACTTCTAATTGAAATGAGATACAAATTAAAAATTCTGATTTAGTGATCATTCCTTGTACTTCCTGGACAATTATCTCTTAAATCATCTTCATCCAGAAAGGCTACTCCACACCAGATACAATAAAAATATTTTTCTCTTAAATACTTAGTTAAAATTTCAAGTTTTTCATCCACAGATAAAGAATCATCCTCCTCCTCTGTATCACTATTATCTTTATCATCTTCATCATCTTGAGGCAACCAAAACCATATTTCTCTAGGTTTTTCTATTTCTTGTTGCATATCTAATTTCTGACAAACTTTTTGGCTTTTATATAAGTCTGTTTTTAATAATTGTTCTGTCCTTTTTTTGCGCAATTCTATCCCGAAAATCTTTCATACTCTTATTATCTAATCTATCATTAAGCAAATTATCTTTTTTCTTTCTTTCTTTTTTTACAATTTCTTTCCCTAAACCTTGTCTGTCTAATTTTATTTCAAGACCAATTGGTTCAGTCCTTCCCGATTCTGTTTTACCTATCCCATGACCAGGTTTATATCCCATTTTCATAATCATTTCATAACCTATCAACAAGTACATAAATTTGTATAATCAAACATTGCAGTAAAATTGAAATTTCATAAAAAATCAAAAGCAAACCTTTATTAGAACTTGTAATTGCAGAGGATAAGCCTGCTTCTCTTTTTTCTTCCTCGATAAGTTTTATAGAATTTTTCTCATTTAATTTGGCCTCAATCTCAATTTTCTTTTTCATGAGTTCGAATTTTCTTTTATCTGCATGTCGATATATAAGGCTTGATGAAGCAGGTTTTTCAATTCCTTGTAAAAATTTATCCGACATATAGTCTTCTGTATCTGACATCCTTATTTGTTCCTTTATTTCCTTTTTGTGTTTTATTGCAAATATAAATTATAATGTAAATCTTATGAAATACTGATTAACCACCTGAAAAAGAAAAAAGAAATGCGCACATAGCTATTTATACAAACGTGTATTAAACTTATTATACTCGTTTATATCACATTTCAATTATAAAAAGTAAATACAAAATTGTATATAATCAAGAAACGAATTGTTAGAATGTTTTTATATGATTTGTACATTAAAATTCCCATAAACATTATTTTGAGACCGTAAAGTTTACCGTATAACCTTATTTAGGTTATATTCACAGTATTTCCGTATACAGTGAGCCATTCGACAAACATTGATCTTCGTATGTTTTCATATAAGAATACTCGAAGCACATATGCTTAAAGGTATCCATTAACTCCATTTAAAATATTGATTTCTGAAAATCTCTATAGCAGTTGTCTTAAAAAAAGTTTAGTTGTTTATGGCGTTTTATGAACAAAACTCCTACACATTCGTGACTCTCGTAAATCGTATGTAAATAGTATTCATATTCGTATGTAAATAGTAAATTCATATTAGTTACAATTCAATAAATGAAGATAATATATATTTTATATATAAGAGAAATAATTTAATTATTCTAGTTTCGAGACTATAACAGTTAATAAACATTATTGTTGTGTAATTATAATAGTCTACAAATCTACTTTTGTCACGTGTATACAGCACTTAGGTTCTAGAAGAAAACTATTTAATATTTCTAAATATAAATTGTTGTTTTTCTTAAATAATGCTTCATCGAGTATTAGATACACCAGTATTAGAAACGCAACAAATATGGTTTGTCGGTTCTTCATTTTGTATTCTTAATCAAGGTAATTTTAAAAGACAGCCTTTTTTTACAACGATATTATTATCTTTCTCTATAAGCTATGCGAGTTCACTGATGCATACGCGATGCCCATTAACATTTACACGAAGCTGTTTTCTTTATGCTACGTAGTTTTTATTTTGTAAGAGTAAGAATATAAATATATATTTCTGAATACCGTGAAAAAAACATCGAATCGGGATATTGTTTAATTTATTTCTTCCGTCTCGTGTTATGACAGTGATTAATATTTTGATGGTTACAATATTAACTTTTCAAAATAAATTTAATAAATTCAATTTGATAGGTACAAACAAATGTAACCATTTTTTTTAAATAATTAACGTAACTATAGGTACATAGTTAGGAGAAGATTTCACGATCTCAATTTTATATCACTGATTTGAAATGTATACACCAATATTATTTTCAGCTCTGTCATTTGTTTTTTTTTTCTTCTTTTTTTTTTATTGCAAGTTAAATGTCCCTCCCCTGTGAATGATTGTTGCGATGTAGCACGCCCAAGTATCTGCTTTAAATTTGCTACACCGTGTAGTCGTATAGATGACTATACTGCCGTCGGTCGATAAACAGCGAAACGCGGAATTGAATAGCACTGTGTGTTTGAAGGAACGTGGACCGCTTGTATCTCGATACAGTAATGCAGTTGTTCTCGAGAACAATATTTTTGGTCTTGATCTAGTTGATCACAACATTACTCAATTCATCATGTCCGAGAAACATTGGTTACGTATTGTGCGTTTCACACTTCTCCGATGAACTTTCCTGAATGCATCGTCGAAGACACCGAAGTGCAAGGGAACTGGTGCGAAGGACGAAAGTGTGAAAGCGTACGCTCACTGCTACTTACCCGAGGAAACATAGCTCTTAGTTCTCGATTCTCAACTCAGTCTAGATCGTATTGTTGTTAAGATCATATTTGTTCGACTATTAACCAGCCAAAGAATATTCTGGACTCGACTAATTGACAAGCATAGGCGTGCAACTGTAACACTCGTACGAGGAACTTCACGACAAATAGAAAAGGAACACCAAGCAAGATTGTTGGAATAGTAACGGAATTTTTTTCTTTTCCTTTTTTTCCCCCTACCGAAACATGTGAATTTGTATGTTACTTGGTATTGTATTCTATTGTACAGATTTCAAGTTTTCGAGGAAGGTCGACATACAATCCTCGTGTTCAAATTATAGAATCGGGTGTGTACAGTAATTTTCGTGACAAACCGTGCACAGACAGCAAAGATATCCAATGATATTAAAACGTGTGACTTTCGGTTTCCACGAACTTCGTTATGTGTCGATAATTCGTCTTTCGTGCGTGTTTTAAATTTGTTGCTGGGGAAAAACTTGTCACTCCTTTGGATTTTACATCGGCTATGGTTGTAGCCAGTGGTGAATGGGTACAAAATGCCAGTTTTCCTGCCAGTCAGAATTCCAACTTGAAAGTAAATTCGTTGCAAAACAACAAAATGACAGCCAAAGGGATTTTAATCTGTCGTGATAATTCTCATCCTTTTGAAGAACGTACATTTACTTTGGAGCAGCCTGTGAAGGTTGGCCGTTCTGTGGCAAGGGCCAGGGCCACACCAAATAATGCCATTTTTGATTGTAAAGTACTATCCAGAAACCATGCGCTGTTATGGTATTCGAGTGGGAAGTTTTTTTTACAGGACACACGTAGCAGTAATGGGACATTTGTTAATAATCAAAGACTCAGTGCGGCTGGTTTAGAATCAGCACCAAAAGAAGTCTGTTCTGGTGACATAGTGCAATTTGGAGTAGATGTGATAGAAAGTACAAAGAAAGTTAGGCATGGATGTATAGTTGCAACATTGAAATTATACTTGCCAGATGGGAAGGAGGCTAAAGCTAGTCTTAGTACGTCGGTTGCATCTCCACTCAATAACGTTTCATTGGACGATGTGTACAAGTTGAATCAAGTTATGCAAGAGGCCTCGAGACGCGAGAAAGCACTTTATTCTAAGTTAGTGTATCTTCAACAACTTGTAGCAAATACTCGAAAGGCTGCCAATCAATCATGGAAAGCCCTGATTACAGAGGATCGTTTATTGTCCTGGGTGGAGAGTATGGAAAATCAATTAGCTGTTTACTCTAAAAATTATACAGAAGACAAAATCAGAAATGAGTTGGTATCACTTCAGGAAGAGAAAGTACACTACCAAAATGCAGCAAAGGAGGCATTGCAGAAAGTATTGCAAGAGAAATTAGAGGTGACTCAAAGATTAGTTCAATTAGAAGGACGTTTAAATGAAACCGAAGAGGAATGTCAAAGTCTTCACAATGTAGCGAAATATACTCAAACAGAATTTCAGGAATTATGTAACAAATATACAGAAGCGCAAAAGAAGTTACAAGAAACTACAAATAAGCTGAAAGAGAGTGAGGAAAAAGTACAGGACATAGTACAAAGTACAGAACAAGAGAAACAAGAATTTTTAAAGAGACTGGAAGATCAATCTAGAACTGAAAAAATTCTACAGAAAAGATTACGTGATTCTCGATTAGATTCTGTTAATATTTATAAACAGATCACTGCCCTCAGAAATTACATGCAAATTTTACAGGACATGAATACAAAATTAGTAACAACTGGCATTATAGATTCAAAAGATGAAGAAAATCCCATCGAGGCCATCAACATTATCCTTAATAAATTAAATTCTATTCATGTTGACAATATAGACATTGATGCAGACACAAACTTTTATTTTTTGAAAGATGAACAAGATAATCAAATCAATTCCCAAGATATTGATTCAAATCAATTAAAAAATTCTGATGATTCTTTTTTGAAAGAACAGTTAGATGATTCATTGGTTAATAATGATAATTCAACAGAATATATTTTACCACCACCTCGGAAAACTTTGGTTAATGGAAATGTAAATATAGATAATACCGACATAAACTCAGAATCTGATGCCAATTCAGATGCTACAGACGATACATGCAGTATTACCAGTGATGATGCAAGTGAAAAATCTGTTATAGAAGTTAAGAAAGAAGAATCTGTGTATAAATTAGCAGAAGAAATTTTTGTACCTTATAAAACAGAAGTTAGATTTATGTGTGAAGAAAATGACAAACAACTAGAAACCTCTTATTCACCTCAAACTGTACAGAAATTAAAGGAAAGTGAAGAAGCAGAAGTTAATATTGACAGCATGATTAATGTCAAGATCACTTTAAATGAATCTGTTCCTGTGGAAATTGAACAATTTGAAAAGAAAGATGAAACAGATAAAGATAGCTGTGAATTAGATAAAGAGTGTGAAGAAGAACATTTAGAAGGAGATTATGTTAAAACTCTAAAACCATTATCCAAAAATGATAACACGCAGCAAAGTATACACACAAGAGAATATTTACTACAAACTTTAATAGGATCCTTAGATTCGTTAAAACTTGAGGACAATTTAGAATCACAGCAAATCGTCAAGAAGGAGTTAGAAAGCCTGAAGGATTGGTTAGTTTGTGAACCTAATGATGAAATTGTTGAAAAACTGAAGCAACTATATTATCGTGCCAAGAACGAAGCTCAAAGAATTCAAGAGCTCCATGAAGAATTAGTTATTTTAAAAGAAAAGTACAATGCGTTCGTCGAAGAGAAAGCAGAACTCTCAAAAAAATATACATCTGTTAAAGCACAATGTGGTGACTTGTTAAATACAACGTACACTGTACCAATACATTATGTGGCACCCATTGCAATTATGTTAATATGGATGTTGCTTGAAAAAATATTTTAATGTTTTCGTTTTCGTTTTCGTTTTTTGTATATAACTTTAACGTTGATTAATATTAAAATTTCCTTTCTCTTTGTCGTTTCTTTTGTATCGTTTGCTAAGATCTTTCGAGAAGACAGAATATAACAAACTGGGTGGCGTGTAACTTCAACAGAAAAAAAAATTTGAACATTTTTATACCAACAGAAATATTAAGAATTGTATATATTTTTTCGATATTGTTATCGAAGCACCAATCTCAAAAAAAAGCTGTTCTGATAAATGACAAGTGTAATGCAAACGTATATATCATGTTACCATTTAAAAACAAGGAACCAAAATCAAATTAAGCAGAGTTGTAGCAATAAATGTGTACATACATAGAACAAAATTCTAGGGTAGGGAAAAGAAATGTATTAGAAAAAATATAGACAATACCATGTAAAATGTTCAACATGCTGCCAATCTCGATATCATATCTTCTTGAATAAAATGGTATTAATCTCTATTTACAGATATTGCACTCGTTTATGTCATTATTTTTTGCGATCAATACAAGCACTGCACCCTATGATTCAAATGTATCATTACATAAATTATAAATAACGTTTATATGCAAAGAGCGATTTTTATAAATACCCATGTCGATATAATATCCTACGTCTTGATAAAAAAACTTCCCTTGATATTTCTCGTAGAATTAATAATTTTAAATCTGTGCTAATTAAAATATTTCATGTTTATTTGAACGATCTGATAATTGCTTGTGTTCAAAATGTAAATCATTAATTAATTCGATTCCTTTAACATTTTATAATGTTAAGGATTTCTATGAGAAATATAATAATAATGATAATAGTAATAATAATGATAATGATGATGATAATAATGATGATGGTGATGATGATGATGATGGTGGTGATGGTGATGATGATGATGATAATGATGATGATGATGATGATGATGATAATGATAATGATAATGATAATGATAATGATAATGATAATGATAATAATAAGAATGATAACGATAAGCTGAAACAAGTCGAATTATCGTGTTCTTTAAATCAATAATCGCGTTACGTATGCTTTCATTGTAAATTCATCGATTTAAAGAAATTATTTAATATTAAGTAGTAATCGATTTTAAATTGCAGCTGTTTTTTTTTTCTTTTTTTATATGAAACTATCTTTTGTATATACATAAAGAATAATTTGTTGATATATAATGTTTAACGTCTTCAGTAACTCAAAGCTTCGATTAATATTTTTTCCGCAGTCCCATTTCCTTACATGTGCTTTTCTTTTTTTATTTTTTATTATTTTCTCTTTTTTTTATGTTGTTTTGGCTTTTACTTTTTGTTAGTAGAATGATAATAGGAGCATATCGATTTGAACGACCTAATAAATTTTAAGATGAGAATGATTCTTCAGTGCGAAATTTTTACTGTAATTCTTATTATTAAATCAGTGTGTTTAGCCAATTTTTCAGATACGATGGCCTAGATGTCTGTTTCTAACAAAGAAAAATAACCAAAAGAAAAAGAAAAAAAAGGAGAAGAACAATGTTGTAGTTATACTTTTCTATTTATTCTTTTTATACGAACGCGACTAAAATTAACTGATATTTTCTTAATTCACTCATAGTTTAGTTACAGTGCCATTGCCTGATCTATTTCTGCCCTGTTAAACCTGACAAATACCGATCAATATGAGCGAACAATACGAAGTATATTCAATTTCCCAAAAAAGGACATTGGCCTGGCTGCTTTATGGGATGTTACTTTCTTGGTAGATTGAAACTATATTTAAGATCGCGAAGGTTTATATAAATAATAAAGTAATATTGTACATAACATTGTTGACCTCTTACCACTTATGTAATAGTCATTATATAAAAAAAATAAAAATTAACTTAACTGAAGTCCTTTGCTTTTCCTCACCAGCAACCTAGTGTCAATGGCGAATATGGAGATTTATTAAATAATTATGCGATTTCTGAGAGGATCAGATATCAGAAAATTGACAACAAAAGTTCTAAATGCATATTACATATCTTTTAATCTATCCATTGTACTAATACCCACAGTAATTAACATCGTAACTTAATATTATAATTAATTGTAGCTTGTACAAAAGCATAATTATAGTTAGACTTTCGAACACGTGTTGGATCGTAGCGTAAATTACATATCAAAATTGTAGTAAAGTTCAATAATTGCTTCTGCAGTATAACATCACTGAGTTTTCGGCATAATTATAACCGAACTAAAAATATCTTCGCCACGAGAGAGTTACGTAATCGCAATAAATATTTTAATCGTGTAATTTTTCGGTAGTATATAATTAAACAATTGAGCAAGATAGCTGTCATTTCTTACAACATTTCTATATGTATATGTCGGTTAAATCATTTTCAAACTATGAAAGTATGTTATTTATATACGTTAAATATGTCGCAGGTTTTTCTATGATGAGAGAAATTTGTTTGATATTTCCAGAAATTTTCCTTTATGATATTTTTATGCCGTCTATTTGACGTAAATGCGAAAAAATGCAAACTGAGAGCACGTTTCAAAATAAAGCGAATAGGAATTGCAGACGTGTCTGTTTAGAAAATATCTGAAATGATTCAAATCGCATATTCTTTAATTGCATTTCTAAGCAAAATTTTTCTGACAAATAATTCTAAAAGCGAAAATTCGATATTTTCAGAAACTATGTATTTTATTTTAGCTATTTTCATCAATTTATTTTATGATTTTATACTGATTGAATACGATATTAAGCCAATGTTTCATTTTTTGATCATTTGACAAAAAAAGTCAACGATATACTTTATTCGATACTTTATCTCCTTCGAATTTTATTACTTAGAACTTCATAAATTCTGCCTTTGTGGAAGTCTGACTGATTCATCTGTTACCACTTGTATTATAATAAACTGTTTTGTAATTGCAGCACACACGTATAACGTGTAAGCAATAACGATCGATTAGGAATTCGTTACGAGGGATGACCGCAATGTATTATCGATGAAGAAGCTGAAAAAGAAGTCAGATAACGCGAGAGGCGGGCAAGTGAGCAAGACAGTAGGCACGGCGAATACAAGCGGAGATGCATCACCCACTCGCGTGTGCAGAGATTTTCTACGAAACGTGTGTCATAGAGGGAAACGTTGCAAGTATTTGCATGAACGTTCCGAGGATGACCCTGTAGAAGAGTACACGTTTTGTCATGATTTTCAAAATGGAATGTGCAATTGGCCTGGTTGCAAATTCCTTCACTGCACAGAAAGCGAGGAGAAAAGATTCCGAGCAACAGGGGAATTACCTGCCCACATCTTGAACAGGATCAAAAACAACAATGAAAAATCGGAATATCCAATGTGTAAAGATTTTATCAAGGGTAGTTGCCAAAGGACAAATTGTAAATTCAGACATTGGAAGAGCGAGGAACCACAGCATAACTTAATTGCAACGTCCCATCACAATGTGTCTAGGCCGCAACACAATTTTAATGGTACTAGCAATGGTGAGAATCGCAGATACGAGGAGGATAGAAAGTAAGTATGTTAAACGTTTCAATTTTTTTTTCCTTTCATCTAAATAATTCAAGTTTTTTTAAGATATATTTCAACATATTCGTATATCTTTGTAGTTTTCATTGGCAAATGGAAGATCAACACAACTTAGTCACAAATAATGGTTACAATGCATCTTCACATCCATCTGATTATATAGGACCTCCTGAACCAAAGAGGCGAATAGTTTCTGGTGAAACTGTTGTTCATTTTGAAGCTTCGCCACTCGTGGGCCAGCATACTGCGCAACCGGTCACTCCAGGATATTATTATCCAGTAATACCACGTAATGAAGCTAGAGCAATTGTTTTAGAAGATGAAAATGCATTATTGAGAAAGAAGATAGAGGAATTAAAAAAGCAAGTCAGTTTAATTTAATTTTACTATCGTAATTGTATCTTTTTTACGTTGTACGGGTATAACTGACATATTTACATGTTTTGTTTCATTAGGTTAGCGATCTAACAGCAACTAATGAGTTTCTCTTGGATCAAAATGCTCAGTTGAGAATGTCAGGGAAACGAACTGCAAATGTAACAGCCGTTACAGTTCCAGCAGTTACTATCACGAACACTGTTCCACCATCGCAAGCTCCGACACCTCAACAAATGGTTAATGCAGCGGTAGCTGCTGGTACTTTACGTACAGTTACCGCAAGTGTTGCGACCGTTCCTGTAAGTATAGCCACAGTTGCACCTGTTTCCATTGCAGCAGTTTCAATGGCACCAGTATCAATCCCGCCACCTATTGTTACGATGGCCCAGCAAACGATTACAATGAGCGGTTCAGGTCCGCAGGCAACTAATCAACAACCACCTAATACGCAGCAACCTGCTAGCTTACCTCTCTCGATATCTGGCGCTACTGCACCGTTGGTTTCGTATCCTATTATGACTCAAGAACTTAGGCCCGTATTGCAGTAAATAAATTATAGACACGAAAGGAACATCAAATAATACCTCAAGCATGTAAGCAAGTTAAGAATGCTTTCTTCTGCATTCAGTCTTTCAAGATAATATTGTATTTCTTGGAGTATAAGTGATGAATGCGAAAAAAGAATTAGAAGAGATGTTCACAGATGATACAAAAATGTTCTTTGAAAAAAATATAATGTTGAAAATATCATTAAATACAATTAAAGAACGCGACATTCTAGATATTTATATAGGAGCTTATAGAAATTATCGTACAGGGCAAACGTAACGATCATAACTGTTTTTTTTAGCAGTATGGCTTATTGTAATTCATTAAGTTGAAAGTTTTCGTTTCTTTCCATAATTCGTTCTGCAAAAAAAGGTGAATATTGATTACATTAATATGTTAATGTATACAACAAAATAAATGTCCAACGCATGTATAGATTTAAATTAATAAGAATTCTAATCTAAAACTATTGAATGATCAAGAATGATATTCTCCTATTCTTTTTTTAATAATGTAATATCACGAAGAAACAAATAATTTTGTAGGTAATTTTTTGTATGATTAAAAGATAATCTGATACGATTGAAAAAAAATTGTAAATTAAAGAAAATATAGGTAAGAAATGACTCATTTAGACTAATATGTTAAGATACGTACAAAACTAGGATCAAACATGTAAATGAATTGTATCGAAAGTTCAGGTTTATCACTGCTCTAAAAATGATGGTGAATCTTACGACTGTTCTGTACGCACTGCTGTAAATAGTATTTTGTTGCTTCCTCATTTTCTCGGAAAGAATTTTTATACTTCCATCTTTTTAAAATATAAGTTAGTTATTCTTACTCTGAAACTAGTGATATTTTAATTAAGTACTTATTGTGGTCTTTTGTGTTTTTACAATTTTACTTAAGTAAGTGGCTTTAGGTTTAGGTGATGGAAAGTAAAGACCATGAATTTAATCCTGATTCAAATGTAAGAATCAGGTACACAGATAATGTAATGTGCATCCCATAAACCAAATAAACGTGTATATGTTTTCAAGTCATGTTATCAGTCATGGGTTGATACATGTGTATATATTTTACGTAATTAGTATAAGAGATTGAGCAATAAGTACTCGTGTATTTTATATATGCATACAAATGTATAATCTTTTATGTATAACTTTATGTTAATAAGCACTTCATTAAAAAGATATATCTCTTTAAATTCTTTAGAAGTAGTATTCGTATTATATTTATTTGCAATTTAAAATTTTATATGTTTATTATGGTAAAATTTTATTTTTTTTTTAATATTTTATTTTATTCTAAAAATATTATGAAAAAATATTTTATATAGTCTTTTATTTAATTACTATTCTAAACTTTTTTTTATCAACGAAGAACTTAATCTTTTGATTCTTACAAAAATAATACTTTCGATTTTTGGAATTGTAAATATATAAACTGTTTCAATAATTGTTAATCATATTGTTTTGATATCCAAAGTTTTTTAGTATAAATGCAGTTAGTTAATTAACACTTATAAAATGAAATAAAAGATTTTACATATAGAACTGCACATTAATTATTCTTATATTTTTTAAATTATTACTTTTTATAATTTATACGTTTTATGCATCAATAACCATAAAATTTAAAAATAAATTTTATTATAAAATATTTATAATTTGCAAACTTTGTATCTTAATATTTTCAAGTTTGCAAAGCTATATCTACATATATATAATATAAGATCTCTTTATTTCTTCCTATAAATTCTAATAAATATGAAGTTTGTGAAATTCTTTGCCCAGATGGATACTTCAAACAGATATAAATTCATCATGTCTCTATAATAATATCTTCTCTTGTAGTGAAATATTTTATAAATGTAGAAATCTGCCATATAAAGAGTAAAAGGTAATATAATGAAAAACATTTAAGCTATTTCTAAACTATTGTTATAAGTAAATTTTTGTATATGAAGACATGTTTTTGATGATCTTTCATGATAAATATGGTTCCAATTATGTTTCAATTATTGGACTATTCATTTATACAAGATACAGTAGAAATAATGACTAGTAATACAGAAGGTGTTACGAAGTTCGTAAGTTAGAATTTAAAGTCATGAATACCAGTTGTGATTTTTCATTCTATTATATTGATGTTCTTGAGTAATAAAATAAATTATATAGATCAAAATAATTAATCACTTAAATTTATATTTGAGATCTTAAAACATATTTTCTTACATAATACATTTTAATTCGCGTCCTTTATAAATTTATGATTTATATATAAAATCACATTTCATCAAGAATATTTCGTATTCATTATTTAAAACATAAATATGGTTATGTACTCTTTTTGTACAATACTTGCATTAGATTTATTAATTAATGATCGGTATTTCTCTAATTTAGATACATGAAACAGACAGTAATTGTATCTTGTATCTTATATATATATATATTTTCTATTGAAGGAAACTGAAATACAATATATATTTGGCATCATTTACAAAACAAATAATGTAAGAAATTAAAGTATGTAATGTAGTAATTTATACATTTTGTTAGACTTTTCTATTTATACATACAGATTAATTTCTAAATTTGATAAATGCAATACTAACACCCCACCACAATTTGACATTTGTGTTTATAAAAATTTACAAATGAATAATTTTTATGCTATTGTTGGTAAGGGCCGTAAAGATCTACTTCGTAACCAATATACACCTGCTAGTAAAACAGTACAACAAAATCCAACCAAGAAACGTAATTTCCAATGATATTTCGAAGCCTTTAAAACATTAATGATTCTAATAGTCTGTTCTCTAGTATCACGCTGACTACCAGAATTTTCAATAACAAAATTTGCCATCTCTGCTTTCCTTTCCAATGACATTTGTGCAGCAATTCTTATCTTTGCTTTAGCTTCTGTGAAGCCTGATCTTTCTATAAGTCGTTGCAATTGCAAATCTTCTTCACTATAGTAGAATGTACATTAGTTTTTTCTTATTTAACTATTTCATAATTTTAAGCTATTTCTTAACTATATTCTTATAATTCTAAGTAAAGGAATTGTTCTTACCAAGTTACAACAATTATTTTATGCAAATAATTTATCATATGTCTTGTTTCAAAGAGCAGTGGCAAGTCCATAATTATAAACTGATGTCCTTGTAAAAAATATTTGAGTGTTTGCCAATATATTTCTCTACGTATCTCTGGGTGTGTTATAGCATTTAATTTTTTTCTTTTCTCTATGTCATTAAATACGACATCGCCAAGTTTCGTTCTATCAACTTCATTAGTATCTAAAAACATTTCTTGACCAAATTCTTGTCTTATTTTATGCCATGCTGGTTTCCCAGGTTCCACAACTGTATAATATGCAATGTGTAAATTTTCAAATAAATAGAAACGAAATACATTTTCTTTTTATATCTGCACACACAAAGCGCTATAAACAATGTGTAGCAAGTGAAAAAAATAAAAATATTTATTTATATTAGAAAAACATTTATTAATTGAAAATATTAAATATTAGAAAAAAATTAAATAATAAAAATAGCAAAGTCATCTTATAATAAATTATACGATAATTATCGTTCAGTAAAAAGTATCTTTTCATTTCTAACCTTTTCGTGCAATTTGATCGGCATCAATGACAGGTATACCGAATTCAAGAAAAATAGCAGCAACACTACTTTTCCCAGTAGCTATTCCACCTGTCAACCCTACTAAAAACATTTTTTTTATCAAATATTTATTTTTAATTTCTAACACTTGTCTTAACAGCTAAATGAACATTGTTACTATTAGCATTGCAAAATTTAGTCCTATTTAACATTAGTCATGTTACGACGGTTTTCACTGAAATCAAAATTTTCCTTTTATACAATTTTGATATAACATTATTGAAATTAGACACGTCAACCAATTAACAATGAGTGAAATAAGTACAACGAAACAAGTAAAAATTTAATTGATAGATTAATGATTTAAAGAGGATTGATAAAACTCTACAAGTTGAATTTGAATCGTCCTTTCTTTTTTTGCTACTTGCATCGATCTTTTGCACATTTAAAGTCATTTATTATTTTATAAATTCCATATTTGCATATGCAAAATGTTTGAAAAATTTTTGAAACTTAACAACAATTTGTTTGATAAATTATTAAAAATTTCAAATTTGTGATTAATATTGATATATTATATTATTATAATATCTAATATTATTCTAGTTCTTTAATTCTATTTAGTTTTCATTTTATTACTTGTACAAAATGTAAATAAATGTATTTTTTATATTTAAAATTAAGACATTTTAAGTACTAATATTGTACAATATATTATTCACGTGTAATTTTAGTCATTAAAATTCTTTGACATTTTTTGATTACTTCAAAACGTTACTTTTAAAAATCATGTATATTACGAATGATATAATTTTAAAAATGATACTTTTAAAACAAAAAATATAAATGACATAAATATAAGTTGTATGATGTAGTAGACGGATATTAATAACATCTAACTTATTTTGATAATATATTTGTTATTTAATTAGGTATTTTTAACAATTTTGAATATATAATATAAATGATATTTATAAAATATAATCTCAGTATAAAACAATATTAAAAGATAGTAAATAACATGTACAACTTTCTATAGTATTACTAATTTAATTTTAATTAATTTTTTTAATTATTTTAATTTCAAGATGAATCTTTAATTTGGATATCTTTTGCACACATAATTAATGTTATAACCATTGGTCATTCTGTGTCCTACGTTTTGGACTTCATCTGCCTACGTTTCGACACAGCGACGAGTTATATGAATTCATATACCTTGTCTGTGCTATTAATCTCTTTATCTGATTGGACATATATTTATACGTCAAAATATAGTGAAAAAAGATATTATATTGTCAGGTCTATCTATACTGTTTTTAGTCAATGCCATAACATCGATGCGCCATCTTCAATTTTGAAAGGTGCGCATTTCACACCTGTTCAAGGCAGTAAAAAAGATTTGATTTCACTGTTTTGTTGCATTTACTTTGATTTTGAAACGTTGAGTCTTTATGAATGTAAAATATCGTCCAGTATTTCGGTAGTGTCATACCTTTTTTCGTTATGGAAATATGAAATTTCTTTGTTGTTTGAAAGAGAAAAAAAAAGAACAGATTTTGTGGATTATTAATAAGAACAAGATTATAGAAAGAAATTTGAAATGTTTCATCGATTTAACAAATCCATTCGAACTTATGGAAGAAACAAATTAAAAGACGTGAAAATTTTAATACCAAAAATAATTGTTCCATCTGTTGATGAAATTAAGACTAGAAATCCTGTTTCATCAAATGAAAATTTAGACGAGACTGAAAAAAAAGTTGATGATTCTTTGTATAATGATCCCTTCGAGACTACATTTGATAGACTTCTTAAAAATGCAAGGTATGCAGTTTTATTATTGATGTAAGTACAGTAATTAATGAAATTATTTCATCAATAGAATACCACCTGTACCGAAAACACGCAGTGATACATTATCACTTAGTTCGGATAGTAAATCTGAAACAAGTGATCACAAATCTTTATTATATAGAATGTCCAGTTTTAGCAAGAAACCAATTTTTAAGCAAAATACATCACACAGACAGATAAACATGCGTGTCATGAAGAAAAGACTAATTAAGAAAAAAGCATTGAAAAATAATGAAGAATTTAAAGTAAGTTTAACATTATAAATATGATAATAAATTCCCATTAAAATTATAATATAATGTGTGTGTGTGTGTGTGTGTGTATATATACACACACACACATACATCAAGTATTAATTATATATTATTGAACAGGTAGAAAAAAATGTGTCTCATAAAAAATATAATTTGCGTAAAACAAGAAATAACAATAAACTACCACTTACATACTTAGGTATTGAAAAGGTTAAAAGAAATTATAATAAAAAGTATATGCATTCTGCAGAAAAGAGCAAAAAAATTAATAATGTACAAAGTGTAAAATTTTCTAACAATGTGGAAATAAAACCATGTTTTGTTCATTTAGATAAATCTATTACATCAGAATGCTATAATAACTTGCATTCTGTAGATAATAATGTCTTAAAAGAAACTGATCAATTGTTAGATCAATGTGTAATTACTGAGATCAATATTGATAATTTAAAACATAATGGAGAAAAAGTAAATAAATACATAGCACCACTTGATTTAAAAAAGAAAAATGAAAATATATTCAGTAGTACACCTAATGGCAAACTTCTTAGATCATCTACTAGTATAATTTCCTTATCACCAATTCCAATTCAATATTTTGAAAAATTAAGAGATCCTATAATGTCTAGTAATGCTTCAACTAATGAAAATAATGAAATTTTATTAAACTCTGAAGTAATAAATGATGATTTGCACAAAAGATCAAATACGATAGAAAAAGCTAAAGAAAAGCCTGAGTTATCTAATTATTTATTAAATACTTCTAATCAGTTAAAAAATGTAGATAATAAAAATACTGATTCATTAATTAAACTTAATTATAATAATAATGAAATTTGTAATCAAAAAGAATTGTTAGCAAGAAGAAATGTGGTGTCTATTATTCCAAGTGGAATCGAACAAAATAATATGTTACATAAGTCAGTATTAATAGAAGAACATAAAATTTCAAATATGGAAAACCGTTCCTTAAGATTTTCTAGCAATGCAAGTTCATGTTCTTTATTTAGTGATAATGAAAGTATTCCGACTCCATTGTGCAATGATACTGAAGTAGATGATATAGTAAAAATATCTAATAGTAATTTAATAGTAAGTGAAAAAAGTACAATATTAAAAAATGAAAGACATTCTGATTTTGTCGAATTAAATAAAAAATCTTCAAATGTAAACACTAATAAAAAAGTAATACCCAACAAAATACAAGAATTGTCTGTAATTTCAACCTCAATTAATTTGACGAAGTCAGATTCATTATCTGATAATATAAATAATAAAAATAATGATGAAACAGGTGATAAAAATAACGATGACAAAAATAGTGCATTAAATACAAAATATTCTTTTAGAAATGCTAGTAGAAAATATAATGACTTTCATGTATCTTTGGAAAAATTGCAAGATCCTATTAGAGTTTCAAAAAGAAAAAAATATAATAAATGGGATCTCGAAATGACTATTGCAGAAGATTGTAATATTAAGAAGAAAAAAGAGAGACATTCAGAGAAGATAAATAATGATAGACAAACAATATTACAACAAAAGGAATTATCAGTTTTAGAAAATATAATAGAGCAATCTACTAATCATGCAATCGAAAAACCTGTTTATTTAAAACCGGGAAAATCATGGCTAAGATCTTTATCAATTTTGAATAATGTACAAACTAAATCTAACTTGGATAAATTATCTATTGGCAAAGGTAAAAAATGGAGACATAGTGTTCAGGATGTCCTAAATATGCAGAAACAAGGTAATCATGTAATAATTAAAAAGTAGTCTATTTTTTAACAAAAAATTTTTAATTTAATAATTACATATTATATCGAATTTATTGCAAATCTTAATGGAGGAAATTTAATATAATCCATATATGGACATGCAAACATTTGAATGTTGTGTTTTTATTTGACAAAACAAAATATTATTTTAAAATTCATTAACCTGAAATATTTTATGCTTTTTTATGATATAATATACATGGTTTATTTCATATTTTTATATATTCTTTATTTTTTAAATAAATATTATTTTTAAATAAATTTTCATTCTAAATATGTGCATTTTTATTTTAAAAAATGGACAAAATATATATTACTTTGTAAATATGTTGTAAATGGGTAGGCTTTGAAAGTATAATATAAATAAGAATTGTTTAAATATATATTAAATAAATGATATTAATTAAATTCTTCTCATGTATAGGAATTATACAAAGTTGTATAAAAAAAAATGATAATGATAATGATAAAAAATTACAAATAACTAATGAAGTAATTAATAAATCAGAATATGAGTTGATTAATAATAGCAAAGATAGAACTTGTAATTCTACTATTTTTGGACATCTTTCAAGAAAGATATCAATTCGTGTTGTTCCACTCCATAAAACAGTAAAATCCATTGAAGATGCATCATTCCTTAAAGTCTATGGGATTGTTCCTATTAAAGATCAAAGATGTACATTATTAAATAGTAAGTAATTCTAAGTATTTAATTTTTAATAAAGTTCTTATTATTATATATATTAATTATTATTTATATATAGATCCGAAAAAATCTATATGTAACATTCAAAATGATGACATTGATGGCCAAGTTATTGAAGAGCATGTAATTTCAACAGCCAGAGAAGTTATTTTACAGAGATGTTTACAAAAAGATTATATAGCATTTTCAACATATTTTTCTGATAAGTATGTATGTATAGATAAATAAAAATAATAGTTGGAGAATAATATCATAATTTATTCAGATACTTGGAACACTGTCGAAAAATTGGAGAAGGTGTATATGGTGAAGTTTTTCTTTATGAACACGAAGATGAGAAATCTGTTATAAAAATTATTCCCATAGAAGGTAGTGATTATGTTAATGGAGAACCGCAAAAGAAATTTCATGAAATATTATCAGAAATTGTAATTGCAATGTAATTATAATTAGAATTTATTATTTATAATAAATATTAATATTCATTAAGAAATTAATTTTTAAATAAAATTAATTTTAGGGAATTATACAATTTGAGATTCAATACAAGGTACAACACTGATGGATTTGTGGAAGTAAAAAATATTAAATGTATAAAAGGAAAATATCCAGAGAGACTTATTGAATTGTGGAATATTTATGACGAAGAGAAACATTCTGATAATGATTGTCCATCAATGTTTAATGATGAACAATTATATATTGTTCTCGAACTTGGACATGGAGGTCAAGATCTAGAAGCATTTGTATTTAATACTGCAGAGGAAGCTCATATTTTGTTCATACAGGTTGTTATTTTTTCAATTATTGATATTTTTTTTAGTAAATAAATTTGAAGTATATTAATATTTCAAGTTTTATTATATATCAATTATTTCATTTTAAATACATTTTAAATACTTTTAAATACATATAATCAATCTCATTTCAGTATATAATAATTGAATTGAAAAGTTAATTCTCTCTAATAAGTATAATTATATTTAATGTATTTTTTAATAGGCTGCATTAGCATTAGCAGTTGCAGAGAAAGCTGTTGAATTTGAACACAGGGACTTGCATTGGGGAAATATATTAATATCTCCGACAAATGAGAATTATATACATTACAAGATTGGGCAAAAAAACATTGAGTTAATAAGTAAAGGTGTAAAGGTATATGTAAAAAATTATATTCATTCACTAGTTATAAAGCTATTCTTTTCAAATTATTTGAAACTTCTGGTATTCAGGTGTCTATTATAGATTTTACTTTTTCAAGAGTAAAATATCAAGGATGTAGTGTATTTAATGATCTTGCATTAGATCCTACACTATTTACAGCTCAGGGTGAATATCAATTTGAAATATATCGTTTAATGAGAGATAGAGTTAAGTAAGTATATTAATTTTTATTATATATTCACTTCTGAAGTTTTATATTTATTATTTATGTATTATTTTAGGAACAATTGGCAAACATTCGAACCTTACACAAATATCTTATGGTTGCATTATACTTTAGATAAAATGATCACGGCAGTTAGGTACAAAAAGAGAAATTTAAAAATTCATAAAAATGGAATAACAAAACTTAAAAAACTAGAAAATGAAATTTTGACATATAATAGTGCCTTCGACTTTGTAACAAATTGTGACAAAATTGTTAATATATTACGTATTAATTCGGAATCTGACTTAATTTCTGTATAAAAAATAAAAATATAGAAATTATAAAATAAATAAAAAAAACATTAAAAATTTTGTATTGCAGATTTGAAATAGTTTATGATACCTTAATAAATATAAAGAAGTATCCCGAATTATTAATATAAACAAAATTACGATAAGAGTTAAATATCAAAAAAATATGTGAATTTCATGTTATTTAAAAATATATTTTTATTATTTTTATATATTTGTTCCTTTCAAAAATAAATTCCTTTCAAAAAACAAATGTTTATTATAGTTTTTAACCGTTCTTGAAGTATAATTTGATTCCGAATGAAAAAATATATTTGTTTAAAAAATAATATTTGTATATGTATAAAATTGCATAAAAATATTTGTATAATTTTTACTATAAATAATGAGATTTTGTTTTTTATTAAAATTTATTATAATTATTTTTCATTTCATGTTGACTGTTTAACTTGCATCATTAATTATATAAGAGAGCAAATTACAGTATCAAAATGTTTATAACGTTATAATTCAGAATAAACATTTTACAAAAATATATAATAATCTTTATAAATTTTATTTAGGCAAATAGTTTTTTTTTAAGAATATTAACGAAATTTATTTTGAAAAACTTCAATAATCTGTAGGAAGTGTCCTAGTATATTCATAAACATTGCTTAATTTATGATATGCACTACATTGATTAATGAAATTCCATCTTTGTCGATCAAACTGAAAATAAAAGCATTCATTAGAATAAAATAAACATAACTAAAATAAAAAAATCGGGATTTATAAGAATAAATATACTATAGAATCTTCTTCCGTTTGTTTTTCTTTCTCACATTTGTTTTCTAATTCTGGAGACTTTTCTTCACTATTAAAATATCTATATAATGTATAATTTTTATAATGTAATTTTTGGTAATAATTAGTGCAGATTAATATATTAATATATTTTAACAATTTACCTAAAATTATGTTTCAAACTTGAATCATTCAAATCAATAAATTGCCATTTATTTTGTAAGTGTGAATCTTTATCTTTTAAAATTGATATTATATTTCTATGTATTGATTCTTTGAAGAAAAATGTTTATATCAATATTATTTATCTACATTTAATATAAAAGTATATTATTTTTTAAATATTATTTTCATTACCTGTTTCATACACATTTGTGGGTGAAATTTGGAATTTCTTTTCTGTTTTATTCAATTCTGTATAAAATTGCTCTTGTGTATTATTAGCATATAAACATTGATTTTCATTTTGCATATAAATTATGTTGGTGTTACTGTTTACAATTACAGTTATTCGTCTATGTAGTTCTATTAATTCTTTCATATTTAATGACTAAAAGCATATGTAGCAAGCAATGTAATTATCATTAATTAAATGTTTCGTTATTACATAAATGTATAATTACATACTAGTAACCAATTTTCTGGGTCAAACATTTTTTCATTCTTCATATCATCTTCAAATTGTTTTTGTAAAATTTCAACATTTGCTTTATGCCTTTCAGAAACTGCATTTAGACTACTGTCGTAATTTTTTTTCATTAATATTAATTTGTTTTGATATTCTTTCATCTGAGACTAAAAAAACATAACAATTAATAATAAAGTAAAAATATCATATAATATAAAATAGTTAAATATAAGATATTAACAGAAATAATATACTTGCTATAATAATATTAAATAATAGCTACTTTAAGGGTGGCACGAAGATCAGCGTTTTCTTGTATTAAATGTTGAATAATTTCTTTAGGATGTTTTATTTCAGTATTCATTACTTCATTTTGGTTTTCATTATGTTCATTTTTAAAAAATTTGATCTTATATTTTGTCATTAAATTATTATTTTGATTATTATTATTAATTATTAAATTATTTTGAGAATTAAATTGTTTAAATTTTATATAATTATCTTCGCACATTTCTTTTATATTTGCATTATTCAACAGTTGTATATCAACTTTTTCTATTTCATTTTCTTTTATTTCTCGTTTTTGATCTCCAGACTCTAGTTTTAAGTCTTTAATTGTATTATCTACAGTTAATTTTATTACTTGATCTTGATGAGTCTAGAAATAAAACAAATATGTTAATAATTAATAATAAATAGAATATATCTAAGAATCTACTGACTATGCACTGATCTTGCAATTTTTTTATTAATTTATTATATGATGGATCCTTTTCTAAATTTGTTTGTTTCTGAAGACTTAATAACTTTTCATATATTTGATTGGAAAGAGTATATAATTTGTTTTTTAGACTTTCTTCCATTATTTCGTCATGTAATTTTATTAATAATTCAGAGTTTTCATTTTTCCAATATTCCACATTTTTTTTTCCAAAATTTCATTTTCATGTACATATATGTCTAAACTATTATTGAGTTTTTTGTTATTGTTTTGATCATTTATAAGTTGTGTTCTTAAATTATTAAGTTCAATTTTTAGCTTTTTTTCATTTTTATCCAATTTTGTAAGATCTTCTTGCATAGTGTATATAATATTAATTTTATCATTTTGTTCAGTTAAGGATACAATTGTTAGATTCATTTCTGTAAGTTTATGTTCAATATCTTTTACTTTTTCATTCAATAATTTATTTTCATCTTCCAATTTTATGATTTCATAACGTTTTTCTTCCACTGTATTTTTATACTCAGCAATTTTTTGTGACAGAACATTATTAGTTGCAGCAATTTTATTTTTTAAGACAGTTATATTTTCATCTTTTGTGGAAATAATTATATTGGATTGAGTAATGTTCTCCTTTAATTCGTTATTCTCAAATTGTAAATCATCTAATCTACAAATACATATAGTGACTAAAATATAAAGTAACAATAATAAAACAAACTTTTTCTTATAAGATAAAAAAAGCTTTACTTCTTTTCCATTTCTTTAATCTTATTTTCTAAAATAGTTTTTAAATTCTTAATTTCATGGATTTCATGAACCTGTTGCGATAAATTTTCAATTTTTTTGGTTTTTGTTATTAATTGTTTTTTATTTTCTTGACATTCTTTTGACAATCTATTTTTTATATTTTCTAAATTTTGGTTTTCGTTTGTCAATATATTGTAATTTTTATCATATGTCAATAATTCACTTTTGAGTATTTCAAGTTGTTCTTCTAATTTCAATATAAAATCATTTTTACTATTAAGTTCCATAGTTATTTTTGATAATTGTTCTTTAAGTTCAAAATTTTTTCCATTTAAGCAGTCACCTTCCCCTTTTTGTTGTTGTACCACTTCTTTTAATTGAGTTATTTCTAAATCTTTTCTTTTTAATTTTTCTTCTTGTTCTTCTATTGTTTCTACTATTTGTATATGTTGATCTCCAGCACCTTGACATTATTTTTACAAGAAAACAATATTATATGCTTAGTATTTATCTATAATCGCAGAAAGAACTAATTTAAAAATACTTTGAAGTAAATTGTTAAAATTAATAAAATAAACAATACACAATTTTACACATAAAATATAAGAGAAATGCAACAAAATTCAAATATTTAAAAATTACCTTGTAGAGCTGTACTTATTCTATTAATACAAGATTTCAAATGTGTTTCAATTGCTTTATTAATTTTTTCATCATATAAATGTTTTTTTTCAGTATCTAATATTTCATTTAGTAACTGATACAAAATATTTTCAATAAATTCATTTATTTTATTTTGTACTTCTAACAAATCATTAGGAAGTTGTTTAATATAAGAATTACGCTTCTTATGTTCTTCTTTATGTTGATTATATAATTGAGAAATTAGTTTTTTCTTCAAAGTTATATCTAGCAAAAAAATTAGTATATTGGCACATATATATAAAAGTGCAAATCAAAAGTTTAAATTACCTTGGGAAACATTAATAGCTGATTGTGTATCTTTTAAAATTTCATAAAAATAATAAGTTTGTTTAATCATTACAGGACGTTCAATTTCTACATATATTTGCAACTTTTGTGTAAGGGAACGTAACTTAATTAAAAAATGTGTAAAATATTCTACGATTTCTTTTTCTATATTATCTATGTCATTTTTCTTATTTAATTTAATAGTGTAATTCTGACATTCCTATTAAATGAGATATGCTGTTATTTTTTCATAGGAAATTAAATCAATGAGAAATATTACCTTTTGAAGTCCATAAGAATCCAAATTATTTGCTTCACTTAATAAATTTATATTACCAGTTATATTAGAAATATCATCAAATTCTATTTTATTTAAATTATCTTGCCTTACATTAAATACAACCGCATTGCCAACTAAATATATAAAATATTTATCATATTAATTATATATATATATATATATATATATAAATGTATAATATTATTATATTATATAAATTACATAATATTGATTTCATCTATAATGTAAAAAATTTTATATGCGATTCTTATATGTATGTAATATACTATATGTTAATATATGTAAGTTTTAAATAACAATCTTACTTGTGTTATTTAAATCCATTTCAGAGCCACAAGGAAACTTTTCACAAATCATATATTTTAAATTATCATTTCCTATATGCTTTAAATCTCCAATTTGTTGTAAGAGATTCTGACTTTCTATTTTATAACTTTGAAATCTTGTTATAATGATGCTTATATTGTATAGTATATTATTCGCCTCCTCACCAATATCCAAATTGCATTTTGTACAATTACAAACTTCTTCACAAACACCATTAAACTCTTCCAAATTGTTTAAAATATATTTTAAATTATCGAAAAAATCACTAATTTCTCGTTTTATAGAAATTAATTGCTTTTCATATTGAGAAATTTTAATATCTTTATCTTGAATTTCAGTTTTTAATGTTTCTAACATATTCTTTGTTTCCATCTAATATAATTAATGTTATATTATTTATATAATAAAATTGAATAATTTGGATTAATAAATAAAATTAAAAATAATGTACTTGTTCATTATATGTAATAGATAGTTTTTTAATCACTTTTAACAATTGATTTAATTTCTTTTTTTGATTTGTTAATATACAATTCTGTTCATAATTTTGTTTTTCAAGTTCATCTCTTTCTTCTAAGACATTTTTTAACTGTTCTACTGTTATATTATACTTTTCTGTCTTTTCTGTTAACTGTTCCATTTCTCCTACTTTTTTCTACAATACAATAAAAATTTAATTTTTTTCATTTGAAAATTAATTTTTTATATTTGACATATGTAATTACTAACTAAAAGTGACTCTTTTTCTAATTGTAATGTTGTTGTTTCTTTAACACACAATTGAAGTTTTTTAATTTCCTCAGAATATAAATAACAGCTGTCACATTTCTCATTTAAATCTTGTTTGAGTTGTTCCACTAAATATTTATAACTATAGAGCTAAAAGAAGAAAAGAGGGTGGAATTTGTAAAGCATAATAATATGTTAAGTTACTTTTTTATATTACTTTTTTTTCTAAATCTTCTACTTCACAATTACGTTCATGATCTAATTTGTACAATTTTTCATGTAACATCTATATAATTATTATCAAATATTAATTGACTTTAATTTTTTTATATTAATTGACACTATTAGGAGTGTTCTGTAAAATTGTATTTTATATACTTGCTTTGAGATTTTCTTGTTGAGTATACATACAATTTTCTTTTTCTTTCAATAAACTCTCCAAATATTTATTTAAAGCACTTAATTCTTCTAATTCTACATCTTTTACCTATATACAATTATATAAATTACAATATATGTGTATAAATATATTAATTATTAAATTAATATATCATACGCAGAGTTCATTTTTCAAAACTATAATTTCAGAATCTTTTTGAATGATAATTCCTTTATGAATGCTGTTATGTAGATCAAGATCAGATTCTGTTCCCATCTCAGTGTTAGATTCCGTTAGACTTTCAATATCTTGTGAACTATTACTGCAAGATGCATCACACTCAAAGCTTTGTTCCTCTACATTACTTTTTTGGGAATTATTTTTGTCTAGATCTATTGCACTGTTATCCTCATCACTGGATTTTGATGTGAATGATGTTTGTGACATTGCCTAGATAATATAATATTTATATAAATATATTGTTTAAGTAGCACAAGCATAATTATATCCATACAGATATTGTTATAATTTTGTTTGGATATTTATCAACTTCATCATTAACTTGTATTTCTATATCATGCATTTCTGTTTTAGCCTGTAAATAGATATTACATTTATTTAAGTAATATTAATTATAGCATTAAGATTGATTAATATAATGATACTACTTGTACAGCTACATCAATATACTCTATCCAGGATGATGTCTTTTCACTGTAATCTACAAAATTGATATACAAATTAAAATTTAGAAAATTAGGAGTTTTAAATATTTTTCTTTGTATCACGTTACCTGCAGCAGGAAGTGATTTTATAATAGATTTACATGATGGTATAAAATTGTAATTTTTTAAAGATGGATCAAATGTAGTTAAAGAGTAAGAATATTGATTGTATTTTTTTGTTATAGTTGATGCATTTCTTCCGCAAGGTACATGGATTGATAACGAATTTGACTGAATCATAGATCCTGATTTACTGATATTGGAAAATATATCCTTTGAAACTCCTGTTGTATAACTGTTTTTCTGTAATAATTCTTGTACTTTTGAAATATTATCCTAAAAGTTAATGTAAAGTAATATAAAATTAAGTTTTAAAATATTATATAATGAAATATTAGAATATAAATTGTTTAAAATATCACTTACTAAATTTTGTAATTGTTCTTCTTGTTTAGGAGTAAGTTTAAGGCTTTTATATTTTTTAAGTTCTCTTTTAACTATCTGAAGTTCATTTTGATTTTCTGAATTAAGTCGAATAATATTATCAATGATTACATTAAATGGTATTATTTTTCCTAACTGAAAAAGGAAAATACATATTGAGAAAATTTTCCTTAACACAATTTTGTTGAATAAAATACATACTGATGAATCATGTTCATTAAGTTCACGAAAATAACGCGAATTTTCTAAAGAATTTGGACTCCAAGCTCTGATATCTGAACAAGAATCATGTAATTTTAATCGACCTTCCAAACGTTTCTTCGGTAAAACGTAATCACCATATATTAAAGGTGTTCCTGAGTTACGTTTGCTAGCTAAAAAAATTCGAGGTCCATGTTCTACATAAGACATATTTATTTTTTTCTTTTTATTCAAAAAATTATTTTTATGTATTAATTATTATTACTGTTAACATAACTGATTGAATATAAAATTCTTTTTAAAAATACAATGTATAAAGTAAATTGTATTATTTATTTGGTTGTTTTTATTAATATACTATAGTAACTGTTAAAAAACAAAATGTAAAATGGTATAAATGGTGATCAATAAAATGTATGTAGTTATATAATAAAATATTTTATTTTATAAGCTGTCATCAAAGAGATATATGCTACCAATAGGTAGTATTAATAGTATAATAATATTAAGAATGAAATACAATTCATCACAATCCAATTTTTATATTCATAGATAAAACATCGGAGGCACAAATATATATATATATATATAGAAAATATTGTACATGTATATAAATATGTTTTATAATTTTAAATGTTTTTATATTTAAAATTTGTAAAGTATATTTTAATATCTAGTGTTCAATTAGATAACAAATAACATTTATAAAACTGGAATTAAAATTCAAAAACTTTAACACTCTAAACATATAGTAAAATAAGAATACATACACAAGTCTTGCATTTTTGTGAAAAACATTTGGAATGATCTAAGTATAAGGCCACTTAGTTTTTCTTTATTCTTTATATTCAAGTTAAAATGAGATACACATATTAGCATTTGGCCTTTTTAAATTACTCATATATACATTTTCTTTTGCCATTGAATAAAGATCTTTACTTACAATGATAAATTATTACTGAATCTAATTATCTGCATTATATACATATAAAAGTGATTAAATTTAATCAAAAAATTTATGTTTTATGAAGCAATGAATAAAATGTTAATTAAAGTAACAACAGATTTCATTGTAAATTATCAAACTGAATGGTAATTTTAAAAAGACCATTTTATACATTAAATTTAAAATCTGTATTCACAGTTCATGGTATAAACTTAAGTAAAGTAAAAGTAAAACTTAAATACACTTTATGTTTCTTATATTAAGTACTATAAATATTATTTTAATACTTGAAAATATTGCTGTTTTCCAATAATGCTTGTATATGTACATAGTCAATATTCATATCTTACTACATATCTCCTTTATCTCTAGATTGATAAAAAAAAATATGTATATATATATATATATACATCGTGTACAAGTACACTAAATACTAAAAAAAAATAATTTCTTGTTTCTGCATTTATTATTTTAATACTTTTTGTATGTAATATTTATATCTAACTACAAAAAATATTAAAACAAGAAATGTATATTGTTAAATAAGTACTAAATTTAAAAAATTTTGATCTATAAGAAGAATGTGTTCTTGTTTATATTTTACTTTTATATTAATATACTCTGTTTTATATATAAAGTTCAAAATTTGAAACATTTCAATTATAGAATTAAATTCCAGAATGATACTGATTTAGTAAGATTTACTAATGATAATAAACAATTATTTTAATCATTATAAATATGTCATATCAAAAGGCACAATCTTCTCCAAAAATCATTTCATATGAATTTTATATTCATTTTTATATTTCATATTCTATTTCTATTTCTAACTAAATTATTATTAAGCTATGTAAACAATAGCTACCATGATTTCATAATGCTGCATTCTCTTTATGTTAATTTTTTATTGTCATGTATATATTTATACTTATTTCTATAAATACTTTTTTTTGGGATGGATAAATATCTAAACTAATATTCAATTGAGCATGATGTAAGATAAATTTTATATCGTGTTACAACTGTAACCATCCAAATTTTTCTTGCTCATTAGAAGAGTAATGTGATAACTAAAGAAACTTTCTATGCTTTGTCTAAATATTTTCACATATGAATCGGATGCACCATTCGAAAATACACGAAATTTTCCTTTTCTTTTGTAGATTTCTTAGACATCGAAGTAGTTGATTTATATTTTCTATGCTTTCTCACGTCACTGAAAAAACAATTGTCTACACTTGTTTAAGCACATGATAGTGAGTGTAAAATGTCCTAAAGATGTTCAATATCATTTTCTCTCTTCAACACTTCCACTATTCTAAAGACAATAGACAAAAAACTGTCTTAAAGGGGATGCGCTTTTGACGATCAAAAAATTGATCAAAAATTTCGCCATAACTGCAAACACTCTTTAATTAAATCTTCTATAAGTTTAAATCTAACTTGTAAGTAAATAGTCCATAAGTTTAGAAATAAATTTAAATATCTTTAGTTTAAATCTATAAACAAGTTTTTTTCAGTTAATTATCATTCATTTATCAAAGGATCTAAATTCAAAATAAATACCTTTGATGATTTGAAAGGGATTGACTGTTTCAAGAATATGTAACAATTTACAAATGTAAAACACCCTGATCGTGATTAAAATGATTTTGATGATGGTGATGATAATGATGATGTTGGGAAGTTGTTGCATCATCTTGTAATGTGACACCAGTCAAGTCTGCAATCTCATCTGCATCTTCATCACTACCAGTTGCAGCACTCTGTGTTGATTGATGACTTCCTGATGATATTTGACTGTTACGTGAAAATGATCCGCGTCTTGGAGCAGCTAATGCTGCTCGTTGATTTGCTGGTTTTACTGTGATTATGAGATTCGAAGAATTGGCAATCATCATATCTGTAACCTATTTAAAATACATACACATAGATACACATATGAAAAATGAGAAAATGGTAAAATTATGCAAGCAGAAGTTATGCAACAATTCTACATACCTGATCTAAAGTTTTTCCAGCAACTTCTATACCATTTACTTCGAGAACTTCATCATTCACTGCTAAAAGACCTGTGCTTTCAGCTAAGCCACCTGGTACTAATCTACTAATAAATACACCTGGAACTTTCTCAATTCCACCTCCTGCAGACGATGGCAATAATCGGAAACTTTCTCCATCTTTAATATAAAATCCTAATGGTTTGTCAGAACCATGTTTTAATAAGCGTACACGACGACAAGTCTCTGGCAATATATCTACATCAATTATTGCTGATACCTGTTATTGTCAGTAAAAATTGTATTTAATACACATACATCTTGAATTGATTGAATAACTTATATTCACATCACTAATACATACCTGCCTAAAATCATGTGGATTAGATATAGCCAATGATTTTGGTTTTCCAGGGGTACCACCAAGAATACTTGATATCAAATTTTTTGGTTTCATTGTTCCATATCCATTTATTTCCTCTATTCCATCTCCTAGAAAGATGCTTTATTCTCTCAATTTATTCACTATACTTTATTTTGTAACAAATACTATCACACTTGGATCTTGCACATTAATATTTAATACAAAATTACTTTACCCTTTCTTTGAATAAAAATTCTAAGCAGAGGTTTTGCAGCTAACAAAGCCCTTGCCAAATTGTTGTCATTGTTAATGGGTAACAAATCACCATCTGTAGGATCTGTGTACCATATGAGAAAACTTAAATCAGGACCAATATCATGTCGCTCAGCCAATAACTTTCTAAAATCCTCATAATTAATTGCTTCATTACGGTTGACTGAGAATCTTAGGATATCTGCATCAAACTAAAAAATATTCAAGTGAAGAAAGAAAGAATACTTAAATATTGTTATATGAAGCCTTTTCTTGTTTAATGTAGAGACTGAAATAAAAGTAACTTACTTTGCTTTTCACTGCGACAATACCACTGTCAACTTGGTGATGAAGTTTGCTTTTGGACATGATTTTTAATTTGAAATTGTTACGATACTGTTACGCGGATTTAGGAAAGATAAAACAATACGACAGAAACAACACGTACTTACAAGTTGTAGATATAAGGTCGAAACGAAGAATGATTATTTTTACTAACAAGACCGCGTGCGGCGCACTTGTCGCTTTACACTAACTTATTAGTACATTGAAGCGGGAGATTATGAATCCGTAACGTAAATGAATTAGTATGTTTAAAATAAATTTGTAATTCATGAATGTGATAACGTGACGATAAAAGCATCTTCTTGATAAAATTAATTGAATCACAGTCAACTCTACATTTTACACTATTCGATTTCGTGTTTCGGAATCTGGAGATATATTATTTGACAACATTTGACAACATAGCGGATTTTATTTTACTTAACTAACTTGTATTATTTTTCTCGATATAATTCTCTAATTCACCGTTGTTTAAATGTAGAGTGTGTAGAAAACCAATAATTTTTTCCTGGTCGATATTTCAGAATCTGAAACATCAAGTTTCATACGATGTCATATCTATCTTATACGTAGTCAGTGGCTTCGCTCTTATATCTACAATTTACATATTGTTTCTGTTGTTATATTGTTTTATGTTTTTTAAATCCGCAGAATAATTTGAAATTAAAAATCATGTCTAAAAGTAAACTTTACTATCAAGTTGATGTTGTCGCAGTGAAAAGCAAAGTAAGTTAATTTTTAATTCAATCTCTACATTAAACAAGAAACAGCTTCATATAAAAAGTATTTAAGTATTCTTCTCTTCTTCATTCTATCTAAATATGTGAATATTTTTTAGTTTGATGCAGATATTTTAAGGTTCTCAATCAAATATAATGAAACAATTAATTATGAAGATTTTAGAAAGTTATTGAGTGAGCGACATGATATTGGTCCTGATTTAAGTTTTCTCATATGGTACGCAGATCCTACAGATGGTGATTTGTTACCCATTAACAATGACAACAATTTGGCAAGGGCTTTGTTAGCTGCAAAACCTCTGCTTAGAATTTTTATTCAAAGAAAGGGTAAAGTAATTTTGTATTAAATATTAATGTGCAAGATCCAAGTGTGATAGTATTTGTTACAAAATAAAGTATAGTGAATAAATTGAGAGAATAAAGCATCTTTCTAGGAGATGGAATAGAGGAAATAAATGGATATGGAACAATGAAACCAAAAAATTTGATATCAAGTATTCTTGGTGGTACCCCTGGAAAACTAAAATCATTGGCTATATCTAATCCACATGATTTTAGGCAGGTATGTATTAGTGATGTGAATATAAGTTATTCAATCAATTCAAGATGTATGTGTATTAAATACAATTTTTACTGACAATAACAGGTATCAGCAATAATTGATGTAGATATATTGCCAGAGACTTGTCGTCGTGTACGCTTATTAAAACATGGTTCTGACAAACCATTAGGATTTTATATTAAAGATGGAGAAAGTTTCCGATTATTGCCATCGTCTGCAGGAGGTGGAATTGAGAAAGTTCCAGGTGTATTTATTAGTAGATTAGTACCAGGTGGCTTAGCTGAAAGCACAGGTCTTTTAGCAGTGAATGATGAAGTTCTCGAAGTAAATGGTATAGAAGTTGCTGGAAAAACTTTAGATCAGGTATGTAGAATTGTTGCATAACTTCTGCTTGCATAATTTTACCATTTTCTCATTTTTCATATGTGTATCTATGTGTATGTATTTTAAATAGGTTACAGATATGATGATTGCCAATTCTTCGAATCTCATAATCACAGTAAAACCAGCAAATCAACGAGCAGCATTAGCTGCTCCAAGACGCGACTCAATTTTACAATTTTTTGGAAGTTATCAATGGGCACAAAGTGTTATTAGTGGTAGTGATGAAGATGTAGATGAAATTCTAGATTTAGCTAATGTACAAGATGATGTATCAAATAATCGTAATGAAGGTGTCTTGCATAAATGATTGTGGTATGAAATTCTGTTTACATTGTCATGTTCAATTGAATATTAATTCAGATATTTATCCATTTAGAAAAAGAATTTAGAAATAAGTATAAAAATTTAACATAATAAGAAATGAATATACTAAAATAGAGTATGCAGTACTCTATGAAAATGAATAGAGAATGCAGCAGAGAAAGCTATAAAGATCTTCGAAATATCTTTTGTTTTCATATTCTATGGATCCTATGCATTTTTGAATTCAGATGGTAATAGCATTTTTTCTTGCGAGAAATGCCGGCAGTAAAATTCTTGTTTATTCAACTACAAAGTGAGTATAGAATTTATTCTTCGTGTCTAAATAGTGTAAATAGTCTGTAATTATATTTGTATTGTATCATACATGGATTAATAATGGATTTATATAAAACACTTAGGCTCAGAAAACACATTTTCTTTTCGAATGAAATACAACGAATTTCGGCGATCATCACAATTATTGTTATGGCAAAGGAGAAGAATATTAATTTTGAATTCGCTTAAATTAATCGACTTCTTCACTGTGTGCAGAGATAAAAAAAGATGTATTCAAGTGTCTTAAAAACGTTTATAGCACTGATTGAAGAGAAGATACTGACTAGTGATTTGTGGTAAATATCATTTGATTTATAATATATTATTACATAAATTTCTTTTTTGTTATATTTATAATACTCTTATTTGTAGGTTGTATTCGCAATTCATTTCTCGAATTATGGCAGAATTACCACATAAATGAAATAATTATATACTTAGATAATACACTTGGATAATGATACACGGATAGATAAACCATAGTCCACAGATGGAATTATTCTTAATTTAAAAGTTAGAAAATGATGAATCAAAAGAATTATTAGCTATTATGCGGATGGAACTGTGAAATTTTGGAATGCATTTGATGTTGCTCTAATATTTTTCTAGAAGTACAATTCATCTAACTTATTTATTGGTGAGTGGATGTTTTTAAGCAACCACTTTGACACTTTTAAGCAACTTAGATTATCTGTAAAATGACAATTATACAACTATTTTGGATGTTCTTGAGCAACCACTGTACTTTGACAACCCTAGATTGGCTGTAAAATCTACAGTCATACGGCGATTTTACAGCCAATCTGGGGTCGTCGGAATACAGATTATCATCGAAATGCTCCAAAGGATTATGGATACATAAATTGCAAGTTTTTTGTATAAAGATTTTTTATTGACTGAAATAATAAAAAAACACACACGATTTCGAGAGTAGCATAATGTTTGATTTTTTTTAATATACCTTGATAGATCTCATATTTATAATGAAAATTTATATGGGAGATTATCCTGGACTAATCCTCTATATGATAACTTCCAATTCAACATGAACTAGCTAAAAATTTTTCCGGGTCTTTATGTGAATATTTAATAAAAAAATTTAATTATTAATATTTTATTTTGCTCAATTAAGTTAATAGCGAATGAAAACGCCATCAGTCGCGAAAACTTTATTTTAAAATAGTGGCGCGAGTTTTAAGAGAAAGTAAAATTTTATATAAAACATATTTTCAAGTTTTAATAAAAATTTATCGAAAGTTCCTAAGTTCCTATTTTTTAAGAATATTATTTTACATTAATATACATAAAAATATTAGTTTATCTTTTCTTGAAATATATAACTGATTTTAGAATACAATTATATTTCACTACATATATAATTTATATTTTTTTCGTAATCATCTACGGAATGAATGTAAGATTATAAATTACCTTTATAGAATAGAGATATTTCAAAAATATTTTTATGAGTATACAATCAATATTTTTTACGAGCGTAACAATTGAATAAAGTGAAAGTAGGTATTTGATTACGAATTTTGGTAAGACTGATAGAGGTCATTGTTCGTCCGGGCGCTCCCCCGATTAGGCTTTCTTCCGAGCCTGACCGAACGATGGCCGAGCATGGTCGAACGTATCCGAAACATGTGATTGGTGGAAAGACGACGCGACGACTTCACGCCTCTGTCGAGTATTTCAATGGTTTTACATGTTCATTCCTGTCGTAAGTTTGACAGCAGGCTGGGTTATAATTGCGACCTGTTGTTTAGAACGATTTTTGTGGTGAGCCGAAAAAATATCGCAGAACGTTCGTTAAAGACGTCTAGTGGCTGACACATCGGCCAGGCAGACTGAATGTACGCCTATATGAACGCCGACAAGAGATGTTGAAGTTTATCAGAGGGAAGGGCCAACAACCTACGACCGAGCGACAGAAATTACAAAAGGATCTTTTTGCCTTTCGAAAGGTAAGTTCCTCCGATCCGAGGTTTCGTTTACACCTAACCCGGCGAAATACGCCGACACCTTTTTACTTAGTTCATACCTTTATGAGACACTTAGTTTCCTCAGATCTATAAAGATGACTGGAATAGATTAGATTCGTTTTTAGTAATAAACCAAGTTACTATATATAGAATATCGGGCACGATTATACCGAAAGCGAAGAATTTTGATGCATGGAGAAATAGATGTTTTGTTTTGCATTATATTTTTATTCATCATAGAGAAAAGTGAGAGCGAACTTCAGATAAAATTCATTTTCATTTACACTTAAAGAGTATGGTTTCTGCTTTGTCTTCTTTTGTTTGCTTACTTTTAAAACTACAAGAGAATGTGGCAAATAGGGCAATTTTCTTTTCTCAATACACTGTTTAGCATTTCGATTGAGAGGAAATAACGAATCGAAGAATCGAATTCGATGAACGATGTCGGAAAAGTTAATTTTATTAATCGCCTATTATCTTGAAACCTGATTTTTTCGTTTTATTTACACGTTCATTATTTATAAGCTTCGAATGTTTGGAGCAATCTTCTGGTTTTCGTTACTCTGGATTCTAGGAAGAGAAAGCGAAAACAGTTGAGAGTGTTATAAATTAAATCCCCTTCCACTGTGTCGTGGATTAGGAGAAGTTTGGAACGATTTTGCGACTGCGACGTGCAGGATATACCGGCATTCTTTGTGTAATCGTCAGTGTGGCTGAACATTGAAAGAGTATCTTTATTTCTTTTTATGCTTACATAAGTCAACGGAATTACAATTGAAAGTTTATTCAATTTTGTGATATCAAGATGTTGATATGTTCGCGTTCGAGACGATCGCTTGTCCCGAAACCAAATGAACATAATAACGTATACACATATATGTATGTTAATAATAAAAATCACCGTAAAATCTATAGAAAATTTCACAGGGTTGCTGAGATCGTACAAGACATTTCTTTTAATATTATGCACTGAGAGCAAAGTAACGATAGGAAAGGATTTGATATTTTTTAAGGAACATTTTTAAAGAGATTATTATTTATATATCAAGTTATCTATCATTCATATAGATTACGGGAATCGATTTTAGAACATTCATTCAATTTTAATTGGTTCTATCAAGCTTAAACATTGAAACGAATAACCAGCATGTAAAGATAAAAAAAAGATGTTGAATATCACGACTTAACGAATTATATCAATCATGATAATATAATTCGTATTTAATCGAAAGAAAACCTCATTCCGAATTTATACCTGATAAAAGAAATCGAATGAATTTGATAATTTCGGTTTATTTTTATTTCTATTTAAATTTGAAATTTTTAATTTTTTTGCGCGACAAAACACATCATTGACAATTATGAATAATATTTCAGAACGTTTAAACAAAGTGCTAGGCTTCGTATCTTATACTATAGGTAAATTACGACAGTATATAAGAAACTTTCAATATTTGGAATTGCATTACAGTGACGTAATATTATCAAGTAAAAGGTTAACCTAAAAAGTTTGATTAATTTCGTTTCTCTGTCTTTCTTCCTTTTTTCTAAGTATCTAATTATTGAATTAATACTGTCGTTTAGAAGCTGTTAGCTTTAAAAGATTAGTTCCGCGACAAAATATTAAAATTTTTAAAAATTGTTTTTATTGAAAAATATGAGACAACATGTTTTAAGAATGAACGTTGCAGAATCAACAGGTCGATAGCTGAAATCGATCCTGAAAGTTTAGAAGACGACGGGTGGTCAAGTCATAGTGCAAAAAGTTAGAATTATTGTGGTTATACGTGCGATGTGATTGGTTCCTTCAGCAACTGGTTGTCATCGTCGCCAGCTATCGGATACATTCTCGAAAAATCTTATCAAAATTTAATTTCTTCATCTGATTTAAAATTTGACCACATGAATTGCGAAAACAGTGACACGAATGCAATCAGGTCATGCCGGTTCCGATCAATTCGTCATAAAATACGATGCAAACGTTAACTTATAACGTCATAATGATGTTATAACTGTGGACCTATATATAAAGATAGAGATATATATATCGATTGCATATCGATTATTATCGATAAACTTTATTATCGAAAATTATCGATGCTTTTTAAACCTAAAAAATATCATTTAACTTTGCTTTAAAATATTTTGTTCACAAAAAGTTTACAATACATAAAAGATAATAATTGGATAACAGAGTAGTTAAATAAAACTATCTACATTTTGATAAGTTATGCTTAACCAAGCTTTGGTTGACCGATATTAATAACTGTCTTGCGATATATAATGAAGATACATAACATATTCTGCTCTAATAAAAATTGAAGTCTATATTTACGCCTATATCCACAGTTACAACTGAAATTGCATACCTCGTGTTTTCTTCATTTCATTGTTTTTCATATAATGAATGAACCTATGTAGACAATGAAAACATTTCAGTTAAAATGTCTGTACTTACGTGTACGTTACTTTCATTCAGTCAGAAAATGAAATAGGAAATGTAGGTTGATCTACAAGTTAAGCAATTACAAGCAGAGAAGTAGCGTACTCTGCACGGTAAGATACACGAGTTGGAAAAAAAAGTAGAAAGTCTGCATAGAAAATGCCTGTTATCTTAATAAAAATGATTGCATTTACGCAAATCCCGGTGTTTACAGTACAATTTGATTAAAACTCAAAGAACATTTGGTTCCACTACATCATTGAATGATATTATTTTTATTGCTTAATCGGAGAAAAGGCGTGAGAAGACAAGATTAAAAAATAGTCACCTTAGAATCTTTAGAGACTGACAAATGTCTGTGGAAGGAAATTTGAATTTTTTGCCAATTTTATTTTAAATTTTTATATAAGATATTTAAACGTATTGGAAGAATCAATTACATCAATTTAATCACGATATTATTTCGAGCAAATTATATTTGGTCTTTAACATCGATTCTGTCAATAATTCTGCGTAATCCTTGTAGAGATATGTCCAAAAGAGAAAAGATATCGGTTTTCTGTGCAAACAAACGGATGATAAAAAGTGCCTAGCCCTTTTTACGCTTGCTTTAATATACGCGGAAAAATGTATCGTTAAGTTAAACTCAGTCAGATATTTGCGAAATTTTTCGTGATTTAAATGTAAATTAGTAGTAAAAGATGAGTGATTAAATAAATATATTAAATATTATTATTCTATAATAATTTTGAATTTAACAATGCTTTATCACAAGCATAACAAATATTTTTTATTTAACAATGTTTAATAAATATTCCTCATAGATAATTTAAATAGTATTGATAATTTAAAAATATTCCTGTAAAATATGTTATATTTATTTGGTTATTAAACATAGATAAGTATGGATTTCTACAATGTTCTATATTAACGTGAGCTATTTACATTGAAGAAATGTCACATCGGGTTATCGATCGAACAATAACTTTTAATGTTTTCAAGAATAAAATTAGACCGAGTTATTATCGACTGAAAGTTTCTTCCTTTAAAAAGAATTGTCCCTTAAAAAGTTTTCACTTATTAGCGGAGTATAGGTTGAAATCAGTTTAAATAAATTCGAGTGGGAACTGGCAAAATCTCGATATTCCTGTAACACTTGGGATTCCGAAACAAATTTTATTTAATTCGAAATTTTCAAAATATGAGGCATCCAAAAACTCAATTCGGAATATAAACATAAAGAAATTAATAATTCGTTTAACCATTTGGATTAAAATTTAGAAGGGAATCTTTAAAGGTATATTTATTTTGGATCCTATTTATGCATGTTCTCTCAAAATTGTAACAATACCGTTTCTCGTGCAAATTAGTTGGATCAAGATTTCACTCTCGCTTTCTTTTTGTCGTATATTTATGGACACTTGTTTTTCTAATTATTCCAGAAAAATGTGCCTCAAATCGATATTGAATAATCCTAAATCTTGAAGGTTGTATCGAGACTTATGATACTAAAAAATCTTAGAATTCAAATAGGAAATATTCTTACACTTTCTACACGTTGCTGCGTACATCAGTTGGAGTTATAATATCATTACAATGTCAGTAAATGAAAATTTATGTTATGCCCAATTTAACAAGGGTCTTTTTTCATTATACTAATGTATGGTTGATTATAATTTCAGAAGGTTAGGAAGCATGATTTGTAGTTACAAGTATCGAAAAATTACCGGTTCTAAGATTTTATTATTATTAATCCAAGAGTTTGATACATTGATTCAACCACTGATTGAAATTGTGCCTCGGGTGGAAGAGCGTATGTACCGATAAGAAAGAACATCATTTTGCCGTGTTTATCCTTAGGAAGTAAGGAAAAATTATTCGAATTTCACTCGATAAGATTCCCTTATCGAAAATAAGAGGAACAATTAAGAGATTATTTTTGAGTGTTTCACCCTGTATGACAGAATGTACATTGTTACAATGTATATTATAGAAATATGTTTTAATTACTGATCGTAAAAGGTAGGTGAGCACGCGCACGGTCTATAAAATCTGATTGTTCGACGAATCTCTTATTGTCGGTCAAAAATTGATGCCGTGCGGTACAAGTTACGTCGAGAAAGTCGGAAATGAGCTTTGAGTAATATAATTGGCGTTAATTACATTGAAAACGAGTCGTTGTTTCCTTTAATCGAGCTTGCCTTTATATTTAATTGCTATGCCAGAGTCCACTTTTCTCCTTTTTTAATTTTCATTTTAATCACTTAATCGCTACAAGTGAACTGATTAGCACTTCGCAGTACTTCGTATTACCTTTTTAGCCAGTTATTGTATCTATGATATATTTTCCTTTTTTTCTGTTTTCTTTTCTGATTTTATTATACGAAGTACAGAAGCCTGGAAATGTTATACTACTATCCTTAAAACGCTTTAGCAGATTATAATATATCATCCCTTCCCTTCATTCTTCTCTTCTTCTGTCATCACTTTTGTACGCGCGCGGTTATGACTTTAAAAGTAATAAAAGTAATTAAGGCTAAGAAGAATCGAATTGTAAGTAGATAAAAGATTAATAATTCTAGGTAAAATCTAATCTTTGAAAAGTTAATTGTGCGATGAAATGGAAATGGAAAGTTCAATCTTTAACCGATAATTTGTTCAACTTTTTTATCGAGGGAATGTTTTAACTTGAAAGAGAAACTTTACATATTCGAACTATATTCTTTGCAGATAACTGAACTTAATTCATTCGACTTGCATGCAAGTCTCATATAAATTGATATCTCAAATAAATCAAACTACATATTACCCCAGAATATGCGTGTATCATTGACAGTGCAGATAACGTACATTATTTTTAGCGAGTTTCTCGTATAAATAATTTACTGATTACGGCGGACGGGGTAAATATTATGGAGGAATGATCAGACGAAATAACTGGAGTTATAAATCTAGCATCGAGATGACTTGCAATTAATCCAATTAAGTAAAAAGAGAAGCTTTCAGAGAAGTTTCAAGAAGACTCTTATTCACATTCTTCTATGTTTTTAATACAATATTCTATGTAACACTCATTTTTTTAATTATTTATAAATAGAGAACAAGAAAATTTATAAGTCTTCTATAAAAATGCCAAAAGATCTTTTCTAAGAAATATGAGACTAGGAGAGGTAGAATTAAAATAAACAAGTAGTAGATTTGCAATTGTATATTTGTCCTATTACTTCTAGGTAAAACTATTCTAACGTATAATTCATTATTTAATTTATCCTCTTCTTTGCAGACAGTGCAGCATGGATTCCCAAATAAACCTACAGCCCTCGCATGGGATCCGAGTTTGCGACTGATGATCATTGGCACGGCATCCGGCGCTATCAAGGTGTATCCTTTTTACTCTTGCCGCTCCTGTACGTTCAACTCTTTTTTCTTTCTTTCTGTTCCTTTTAATATTTACAATCTGGCTACAGGACAAGATCTTGATACTCAATGATGTGGAAAATGGGAACGCGATTATTGATGCCAGCTTTTTCTGATTCTCTTTCTCTTTCCATTATGAATACTAATTTTAGATACACGATACTCGATATTTTGCGATCACATTAAAACTATTCCTCGATTCACACTTTGATTTTTACAGCCATTGCTCTCATCCAGAAAATTGACTTCCTTTTTTTATTTCGACTAAAAATTGTTAAACAGCAATCGATAGATTGATAGACTTCCTTTACTGATATAAGGTTTTAGAAGGTTTTCTTGTTGGATGTGGCGAAATTGAATTTGGAGTTGAGTTGCTCGTGGAATTGCTTGTGGACATCGGATGTGAAAGTATCGCAGTAACAGAGAGTCGTGCATAGGAATATAAAATAGCGAAGATTATAGCTGTGTTGCTAATATTACGCTTTGTATTACATATATGATAGACAAACATATGAAATTTTGACAAAATTAATTACTCTTTTTAAACATCCTTAGATAACATATCATATATTATTTGTATTAAATAATATAAAAAGTATATCAATAGAAACTAGGAATGATATTATATAATTATACATGTATAGAGATCGAAAGTAATGAAATGCGAGATTTCTTAGAGATAGAAATGAGTGAAAGGAGTTTACGTTATATTATATGTTGAAGTCTTAGTGGAAGAGAAAAATCGATGAGGATATACATTTGAAAGTATATTTTAATCAGTTAAACAGCTCATATCATTTTTTAGAAATCACGAACCTTCCGTTGTTTTGTTCAAACTTCATCATCGTTGCAGTAACATGTAAAACTCGATACAGTAACTAACATCTCTCCTGATGTCTTGTTGATGTATCATAGAGACATTAAATCATATTTGGAACATGTACGATGTTAACAAAAAATTATACAAACATCTTCTGAAAGCATCTTAAGAAATTCATCACCAAATGAACGTTTGGACACGTAGCATAGATACTTTTATTACCTCGTTATCCAATTCGTGCCGGTTCGATTATTGATCTAACTCTAATCCTGAAGATAACATAGATCTATTCGAAATATTTTACGATATTTGTCGAAATAATTGCCTGCACTTAGGAGCTTGATATTTAATGCTTTGATGTATTTAGTTCGATTACATACCAGTTGCTTTATTCGTATCTCGATGGCAGATGTTCTACGAATGGCTACGTAATCAGTGTGTAATCATTATCATTTCGCAAGACGGATGATAGGTATCTTCACCATCTCCGACGGAAATTCTATTTGTAATTGATATTAGAGAGGTACGAGTTGCAAATCACTTATAAAATGTTTAAGTTCGATTCTTTGTTCGAGATAGTTTATACGTTTCTCGTTTCAAATAGATCTCCGATTTACACGATCTACCTCGAGAATCGGAGTAGAATATAGAATATATAGAATCATGAAGCTTTTATATAATTAATCAAATTGAGTACCCAGTTAGTGCGGTTATTTTTAAAACAAGATCGTTGTTTATTTCTGGATAAAATCGATGATGGTTTACTGTTTGAAATAAAACTATCTAATTTTCCTTGACTGACGTACGATTACAGATTTGGTAGACCAGGTGTGGAATTCTATGGACAACATACCATCGAAAGCGGAGAGAATGCTGTCACAAAGATCATTGCTCTGCCCAATGAAGTAAGTACCATTATTACTACTGCTTCTTTAAATATATTCTTGATCAGATATCATTAACACGTGTAATCAGTTATTTTTAGAATTGTTTAATACAAGAAGGTTTAATTTCACATACATATAGTTTGATGAATTATGACAAGTATGTAATTATAATATGTGATTATAAGTCTATACTTATCGTCGTTCAACAATATATTAAATTGTTGAAGTTTATTGTCAAATATCATAGATTTGTGATTATAATCTTATTATGAGAATTGATCGCCAGATTTAGTTTCACAGTTTTCAATTAATGGGAGTAGGAAAAATATTAAATAATAAAAGATAAACCAAATAGGATAGAAATGAATGAATCGCTGTAAGGATTTAATTCGTGTAAACTATACTAAATTAAAATACGTATGTAATAGTGTATGTACTGAAACGAATGCCAGCTGACGTAACATCCTAGTTCGGATTTCTTAATGACCACGCTAAACCTTCCTAAACCTTCTAAAGATATTATCTCCTAATGAGAAATTTTAAAAATTTTCATTTCGAATTTAAATTACTTCTAGAATTTATATTTACTAATTACTTTTAGTGTTATCATTCTGTGTCTGGAATTTCTAGACATTCTATCTAATGTCTAGAAATACTTGAGTAAACTATCGAAAATAGTATTCATTATAAAAATTTTACATTTTAAATGTTATACGTAATGTACATACGAGAGAAATATAAAAAAAAAATCTATTCTTATTGATTTTTTGATTCTGATGTTATTTAAATAATTTCTTAAAACAATTATATTTTATAATTATAATTATACAAGAGGAAGGGAAGGTCAATAAGGTGCAAAGACATACATCATATTTAATCTAAAATAAATTTGTTACTGCATTATTTATTACATATCTTTTTCTCAAGAAAATCTGAAAGGTATTTTTTACATTAGCGTAAAAAATGCATGCAAATCTTGCCTAATAAAAAGATAATTATGTATTTTTTATTACACTGAAAGAGTATTAAATGTTAATTTTTTGATTCGGTTGGATATTGATGTTGCTATTTTTTCTTAAGTTGTACGGAAGAAAGAAAAGTATTGCATGGTGTACGTTGAAGAAACGGAGTTTAATACCGGTTCGGCGCGCGATAGTATATATCTTTTACGTATGTACATTGTAATCGAAAGGACTAGACGGAGGTGTGAAGTTATGGTTGTTTTAAAAGTCACATACATTGCACCGGTAATGCGACACCGTGTTCGGCTTATACGGTGACCGTCGTTACTGACAGTTGCATAACTGTGTGTGACGCGCGCAATGCGTTTTGCATGTGTATACGAATAAATAATATATGAACACTATTGTTGTTCGTTCCGTAAAGGTCGGAAACGTATATCGTACGCGTCGCTTTTCCTGTGTCCTTCCTCCTCAGAGAAAGACAAACTGAAAAAATTTCGTTGTGAAATTTATTCAAACAATGACAAAATCTCTAACGTTCTCGACACAACGATAGTTATTAGTTTTTATAATATTATCGCATATAAAATATATGATAAAATATAGTGAATTACATATATGATAGAATGTACGAATTGCTTACGTTGTTTATTATGAGTCATGAAATCTCGTTATCGTGATCATTTTTCAAGGGAATCCTAAAACCGATAAGATAGCAACTGTACGATTGCGATCACTTCGCAATCGTAGCTAAGTATTTTGAATCCTTTATTTCTTTCACATAATGAAATTTAAAAAATATAATAATACTATGTTAATTTAATACCATCGTGTCTTTCATTAAAATTAAATATGTAAATTGAATCGTTTAAATTCGAGTTTAATTGTTTTACTATTTCGACTAAAGAAAACAGCAAAATAGTCTTTTTCTTCAGCAATGAACATCGATAATTAACTATCATGTGAAACATTCACTTTTCAATCGCTTATTATTCGTGCAAATGGTTCTATTCTCTATCTTCTAATTCGTTTTGATTTTTCACATACCAGATTACTGCAATTGGAATTCAACTTGAATTTCAAATTAGAAAATTAATCAAACACGGAAGAACAAAATTATATAAAATAGTATAAAATGTAGCACAACCCGTTTGGAGTTTGTGTAAACATGTATAATGAATGTGTAGGCGATCCCAGTTATTACACATGCTAATGATACACGTGGAAAGAGCATTGTTCTGCTTATGAAAAATTATGAGTTAGTACTATATTGTATATTTATATAAAAAAATATGAAGTGCTATATAACTGTTTTAACCTTGTAGTTTTTTCGAGTTTTCACTTCGCCTATTAACAAACAAATCGTCTTCTTTGTGAGGGGAAAAAAGACGCGGGATTTGAATTATAAAAACTAGCCACAATACTATTCTATTTATTATAATTATAGCTATAATGAAATTCTAAATTTCATATTATATGGAAATGACAAATTAAATGACGAGAAATCGATTTTATTCGTTCAAAATGAATGCAATTAGTTATAGTAATTTCTATGTTTAATTCGAAAATAAATCAGTGATGAATGATTTGCTTGTTACGAACGCAGGGTCGTGTGGTTTCTCTTTGCGATGACAATTCTCTTCATCTGTGGGAAATTAATGAAAGTTCAGTTGTGGAGACCAAGACGCTATCATTGGAGGGTAAGTTGAAGAAAATCTCCGCTATGTGCTTGGAATCGAGCGGCGAGCATCTTCTTCTGGGAACAGAAGGCGGAAACATCTATCTTCTCAATTTGAAAACATTCATGATGCCTGACAATATCATTTACCAGGATGTCGTGATGCAAAAGTAAGAATAATTTATTTTATATTTTAAAGTCTGCATGCTGGATGTCTATTGCAACTGAAAACACATGTACATATTTCAGGAGACGAATTGATCAATCCTACCTTTTATAAAAGTACTAATTTCATATTATTCAGATAATTAAATATTTAACATCTCAAAAAAAGAAATCTTATTTTCATAAATTTGTTTATCAGAAAGAGAAATAGTATGAAAATTATAAATACGTATTTAAGGTCAGGATATCCAATTTGTAATTTTTGAAGCTTGATTTGTTCATAACATTATGTACTTTTTGATCTTTTATATTATGCGGGAATCTTGATACAAGTTTCCAAAGTTCAATTTAATTATTGATAGTTTTAACGCGATGAACATAAATTTCTTGAAACAAATATTATTATATTCAAAACACTATCATCAACGAGTAGTTCTAAATTTGCAAGATACAAGCAATTTTAACGAGAATTGACTTCTGCAAAATAATAAGTTTCCCACATAAAATCATGCGAATTTTGATATCTTTTTTCAATTAACTTTCATCATACAACAAAATGTTTGATCGTTAATCGTGAGGAAATTGAAATAGATTCACGTATTATTGATATTTTATGACAGCGTGCCAGATGATTACAAGAAAAATCCAGGAGCGGTTGAGGCGATAGCGGAACAACCAGGTCATCCAGACAATATTCTGATAGGTTACAATCGTGGTTTAATGGTTTTGTGGAACAAAGCGACTCCAGGAGCTCAACAGGTAAGCCTTCATATTACTATTTTGTATCTTTCTTTATACGCATACTATGCATACAAGACTATAGTGGCAGATGTAATGACACGCTTACAGAACAATTCCAACATACTTGCTTACTACATTTGTGGGGTAATGCTTAATCCATCGGTACACAGAGATACATTCAGCTCAGATCTCTTGCAAAAGGGAGTAATTTTTCTCGATTAATTTTATCCGATTTTCTCAATTAATATATTAATAACTTACATTGGAATGTTTCAATCGTGCTGTGATTCTCGAATTTGTATATTTCACTTTCTATTTTTGCGAACGAAAATTGTTTGTAATATAAGACAAAAAATTATGTATATCAAATACATAATTTTTCAATAAGAATGTTTTGTTGCAATTTGAGATATTTTTTAATGGTGAGGAATGGTACGATTGGGCGGAAAATTACTAAAAAAGCGCAGCAGGATTAAAAACATTGACGAATTCTGTATCTAAATAACTGACAAATAAAACAGGTTCTATATAGAATGAGTGATATCATTCTTAAGATTAAATGATGTTTGAAAACTTGAATTTGAAATGGGATATTGCACCGATGAGTTAAGTACGTATCGTGAGATGATACTGCTCGTTCTGATTGTTGTTTGTGTCTTTGGTGGTTTTGGCGAACGTGTACGTGCAGCTGATGGGTTTGTTTTCGCGTGCGCAGACATTCGTCTCCACGCAGCAGCTGGAATCTGTCCATTGGATTTCCGAGACCCGATTTGTTTCTTCCCACAATGATGGATCCTATGCATTTTGGAGTCCAGGCAGCGATAGCATGCTGGAGTCGACTACACCGTATGGGCCGTTTCCCTGTAAAGCTGTGACTAAAATTCTTGTTTACTCAACAGCCGAGTAAGTACAGGATTTTCTCTTGATTCACATAACTGTTGTATTATAGTCTGTAAATGTGTGTGGATTGTACAATACTTGGGTTGTTAATGAATCACTTTACAGGCTGGGAGAACTCATTTTATTTTCGGGTGGAATGCAACGTGCGAGTTATGGCGATCGTCATACAATTACTGTTATGGCGAAGGGGAAACATGTTGTTTTTGATTTCACGTCAAAAGTAATCGACTTCTTTACTGTGTTTCCTAAGCAACAGGATGGAAAAGATTCACCAGATAGTCCAGAAGCGCTTATAGTACTGGCCGAAGAAGAGATAGTAGCCATTGATTTAACTGATCCTGACTGGAAAATGATGGCGTTACCATATCTAGTATCTCTTCATGCAAGTGCGGTAGATATTCAGTTTATAATATAACATATAATTACAAGTATACTATTCTTTTCTTTTATTATGTTTATAATGTGCCTCATTTGCAGGTTACATGTTCACAACACGTTTCCAATGTTCCTGAAGAATTATGGGAAATTATTATCGCAGCTGGAAAGGCACAAACAGAACATCTATACTCGGATAAACCATGGCCTATAGACGGTGGAATTATTCTTAATCAAAAGTCAGAGAACAACAAATCGAAAGAATTGTTACTTACTGGCCATGAGGATGGGACCGTCAGATTCTGGAATGCAACTGATGTTGTTCTAACGTTTCTCTACAAGTTCAATACATCTGTTTTGTTTACTGGCGAACATTTGGATGTTCTTGAACAATCACCGGAAGATGACGAGAACGAATGGCCACCGTTTAGAAAACTTGGAACTTTCGATCCATTTTCTGACGATCCCAGATTAGGTGTAAATAAAGTGTTATTTTGCCCGCTATCGTCAAAATTAATAGTTGCCGGTACAGCTGGCCACGTAATTATAGCTTCTTTATCAGCGAAACCTAAAACAAAGCAAATTAAACCCATCACGATAAACATCGTAAACGATCGTGACGGATTTGTGTGGAAAGGACATGATCATCTTCCGGCAAGAACAACTGACATATCTTTTGCAGTCGGTTTTCAACCACAAAATCTCATTCAATTATATCCGCCGGCTGCGGTTACAGCATTGGCTATATATGGTGAATGGGAACTATTTGCTGTAGGAACGGCTCATGGTTTAGCCGTTTTCGACTATATGAGAGTAAAGCCTGTCACTGTGAAATGTACACTGAATCCAAATGGTAATTATATATATATTTTTATGTATAAGTATAAACCGTCAATTTGTAAAGAAAATTAATTAGTTAAACTTACTATACTATTTCAGATCTTTCCGGCGCAGGTGATACACCGATCTGTAGAAGAAAATCATTCAAGAAATCCTTAAGGGAATCGTTTAGAAGATTAAGAAGATCACAACGTCGAACAAATGCCACTAGTCCAACTAGAAACACGGCGTCTGAAAAAAAGAAAGAAACGTGAGTCCTTTTTTTAAATTTGTTGAATTATAATTAATATTAATATATTAAACAATTGATTTTTAATTTTTAAAGATCCAGTATTGCTTCCTCTCCAAGTGGTGATCTTTCACCAGTGGAATTAAAGCCTGTGGAAAGACAAGTGGAAGCAAGGCCTGTAGACGATGCATTGGGATCAATGGTTCGATGTTTATACTTTGCTAAAAGTTACATTATAAGCAGTAAGTATATTTAATAAATTATTGTTGTATATACATTATGAATATTTTCCTGACATTTTCTTTATTTTAGTGCAAAATACAACGCCTACACTTTGGGCGGGTACTAATAATGGTACAGTTTATGTTTTCACATTAGCCATTCCTGCTGAGGGTAAAAGACTAGACGAGGACGTAAATTGTACATTAGGAAAAGAAATTCATTTAAAACACAGAGCACCTGTAATTGGAATTACAATTCTCGATGGATCTAACGTGCCGTTGCCAGAACCATTTGAAGTCATGCAAGGCCTAAGTCTTGGTCCTAATGTGATTTCTCCACATAAAGTTGTAATTGCTAGCGAAGAACAATTCAAAATTTTCAATCTTCCATCCTTAAAACCATATTGTAAATATAAACTTACTGCACACGAGGGTTCGCGAGTGAGGAAAACAGGTTTTGCAAAATTCACGTGCTCAATGGAACCTGCAGGAACACATGAAGAAACCTGTTTATTATGCTTGACTAATCTTGGTGACTGTTTAGTGCTTAGTATTCCCGAATTAAGAAGACAGCTTAATGCCGCTGCCATTAAAAAAGAGGACATTAAGTGAGTGTATCTATTGTCTTAAAATTTAAATTTTTATGCTCAGTTATTATCATCTCATTATTTTGTTTTTCTAGTGGAATTTCTTCATTGACGTTTACGAAAGTTGGCGAGGCGTTATATTTGCATTCAAGTTCGGAATTGCAGCGAATTTCATTGTCAGCTAACAGAGTGACGAAAGCGCACTGTGCGTTAAATTTACCACCAAACGCTAGATCATTTCCTGAAGTTAACAATGAAGAAACTCAAAAGCAAGATGTGATCGAAAGTACAGCAATAGAAACGGAAAATGAAGCAACACAAGAAAGTCAATCAACTCCTATACAAAGGATAATTACAGAGAATGGTGTAATTGGTTCTAGTAAGTATATCGTACAAACCTTTTTTTAATTTGTCTTCAATATATATTGGATAATCATTAAGTTATATGTTATTATTGAATGTTTAAACATGCTAATACTAAATATATGTAATCGCTTAGCTTACTTCAAATATTTCTTATGTATATCTAAATGTTGCTTTGCTATAATTACTTTCCATGAAACGAGCTTAGTTGTATTTTATGCTGATTAACATCACCAAGAAATGCTGCTCCTAACCTTTTAGTATCGATCCTTGAATACATCTATTTTAGCCGGTGGCGAAGAATCTCCTGCAGCAAGTACCAATGATGTAAATGGAGAAGACGATCGTCAAGACTTAAGTTCTATTGGAGATATAACGATCGATAGCGTGAAGGATCATTTACTGTAAGTGAACGTGTTTGTTGCTTTCTGTTGTTTTATTTCACATGCTTCTTTTGCTGTTTACGATTAATTTTATGATGATAAAAATTCAATTTGAAAATTACTAAAGAAAGATAGATTTAATTTGACAAGCTTTAATAATAAGTCTGTTGTGCTCGTTTAATGTGTTTTTTACGCTTGCCACTTGTTTGGCAGTAACAGTTCACTTTTCAGAAATGCAACGTCTTCCGAAGAACTTCATAGTCGTCTTGCAGGGCTTAAAATGGAGGTGACTTCACGAACTTCGGAAATATCCACTCAGAATCAATCCCTAGTTGTAAAGACCACGACTGTTGTTTCACAAACAACCAACAGTACTACTGCTAATGGGGAGATTGAAACAAATCAAATAAATGAAACACAACAAATGAACAGTGAGTGAAATGATTGCTAATTCAAATGAATATGAATTATAAATTAACCGACTGACGAATAATACGTTATTTTAATTTGATCTTTAATGATTTATTGAATTCCTTTTTAAATGGATAATTTTTTAGGTCGTCCAATGTTACAGACTTATATTTGAAGACTGTAAATAATTATATTCTTATAATAATTTCACACATTGCATAAATCATCGATTGCTTAATATTTTATATTTGTGTCTCGTTGCTTTGTGATTTTTGTTTTTTATTTATTTATTTATTTTTTTATACTATTCATATTTTTTTGTTACTGTTTGTTTTGTGCTATTTGTTCTTGCGCAGGCACTACGGTAGAAAGAGAGATACGCAGCGGTACTGAGACTACAACGACACACGCTACCATTACTCTACCACCAAATGTCGAGGTTAGCAAACGGCACTAAATGTATCGTGATAATTGGTGTCGGACCTTACCTCGATATTAATACGTTCATTACTACAAAAAATTAATTGGAGCAATTAGATTATGTATAGTCTCTCTTTTATGTAATATATTTTATAATACGATATACATACTTTTATTATGTTTAACAACTATCTAAAATTTGTTTATATCGAGATTAACTATATCGGATGCATGCTGGTAGTGAACGTATTAAATCTATACTTTGGAACAAATTAATGAAATATTTTGAATTTTTGGTGTTCCTCAAAAATTTTATAATTTTCGTATAAGAGTTATGTTTTGCCATTGATATTATTGTTTAAGAATTTTAATTTAGTTTTTATAAAAATCAAGCATACACGGCATAGATTTAAAGAACACTATAAATTCAGGCATACATATGCTATTATTATGTGATGAAATATACAATTAACGCTTAGCATATTGTACGTTTTTAAGTTACTAACACGATTTGCGTAATACAGTTTGATTAAAAATTTGTTTATTCATTTTTAAATTGTGGATGTATTTCACAACGTAATGGTATTTAATTTATTAATGTATTAACAACCTTTTTTATATCATTATAAGATTTTATCTAATTGGTTGATGTAGAATATCGTTGAAATGAAACAAAATGCAAGTATATAATACAATTATTTTTGATATTTCAGATTAGTACAGCTGACCTAGCAAACTTGGAAATAACAACAACTACAGTGACTACTGAAAAGTCAAAAGCTCCATTGGCAAGGCCTGAAGAAATCGGATCTTAGGAATATTTCAAATTGCCCTACTTCCTGATTTTATGTTCTGTACGCAGGACCATGCAACAATTAGATTTTTTGTTACTTACTGAACTCACACAGCAGCGATAGATAGAATTTATATATCGTAGATTTTTTAAAAAATTAACGTTAGCTCTAAATTATAAGCAAATGAATTTCGAGTATTGCAGCGACGAAACATTTGAGATACATTAACTGCCAAGATTGTCGATATATTTTACATTTTAACCGAACATTCTCACTGCATTTCTTTTAACAATCAATTTTATAATTAAAATTTTTGATGGTTTAATGAAACTTGGCCTAGATAATTTTAATAAAATACATTTTATTTACAGACAAAAGCGTAACAAATTTTTAAGAAAAAAATTGAAATGTTTCATCTTGTTTCATCTGTAGATCATCCTGTTAAAACATCGTTTCATTAAATACAATAAATTTTTTATTGATATAGCTTTAAGAAAAAATTGAGAAAAATTTATACAATTCATTTTTTTATGGTACGTAATTAAACATAATTTAAAAACTATAATTTACAAGGAAGATACATCACAAATCGAGAATATGGCAGCCGTATTGTAACGAATATATTATGCTACGTCAATTTCTAAAGAACAAAATTAATAAAAAGAGGCGATTCTTTATATAGTATTTCAAATCTTATATAGGCGTATTGTGACATCAGATACAGAAATAAACAGAGAAATTCTACTTAAGTAGATTAAGTGAGGGAAACTTAAAATCATCAATGGCCATAATACAAAGAAGGAAACCCGTGATGAATATATTTTTTACCAATATTGTTAATTTAAAAAGTTGTTTTTTCTTTGTCAGAAATGATCATGAGTTCTGAATTATATGAAGGAAAAAAAATTATAATTGTGTTTTAATATTGTTATGATACAATCGTTATGATTTAATGCAACATCCTTATCTCTATCCTTATCTCACGTTATAAGTCTGCCGAACCATCTCTCGGAGACAACAATTAGAACTAAAGTGCATGTATTCATCCAGAAGTACAGAAACTGTATTTATTGGGGAATGTTGAAATTAAATTACCGACAGAATTTTATTACCAGCTTTAGTCAATACAGGCAACTACTATCGGTCACAAACGAGGTATATAAATAGACCTAGAAGTATTTCTGGCGCATTCATTACTTGACCTACCTTGATCGTTTTACTTGATGTAATTCCCTAATTCACCGTTCTTTAAACGTAGATTGCGCTAAAAAACCAGTGATTTTTTACTATGTCGGTATTTCAGATTCTCGGCCACGAAACCCTGTGCTTGGTTTATTCATATACTTCGTCGATGGCTGTGCTATCGTATCCATAGCAATATACATTACTTGCGCCGTCACCACCGCGTGACGCTAGTGTTTTAATAAAGCATCCAAATTTTTATTAGTAAAAGACAGCGATATTTAAAGATTGAACATCTTAGGAAGATGTAAAATAAAATAAAGGAAATTGAATAAATGGTACAATGAAATTACACTGTAGATGTACTATACGAAGTGTTATACGAATGAATCAACAATATTGTTCTATTGTCAATTGACCATTTGAATTTTATTTATCTTTGCTCACTGCTTACGTTGTTATATTTTTTTAGACGGTTTTATCAATTGTTTTATCAACAGAGATTTGTAAGTATTCATTGTCATATTTATTTGTCTAAATATTAAAAAATTTTAACTTTTTTGGTCTTTTATTCCTTATAAATTTATGGTAATATGTAGAATATTTATAATATCTGAGGAATATTTTGTGGTTTTAGTATTTAATACGTTTAAACATTTTGTGTGATGAATGTTAACACATACATTATTGTTTATTTCCAGAATATTTTATTGAAGCTAATTTGTAAAAAAAACTATGTCTTTATTAACTGACGCAACTCCAAGTACTATGAACGACAATCTAAATGAAAATATATTAAACAAAGACATTTTATGGAAAATAGAAAATGATCTTGACATTGATGAAAAAATGTCTGTCTTATTTTTGATGATAGATGATTATGAGCACAGCTTTCAAGAAATATATGACTTGTTACAAAAATGTAAAGAAGATCAAGCTTTTGTACTCACAAAATTTGTAAATAAACATCCTGATAATTGGGAAAATAAATTATTAGAAGCTATATTTGTGATAAATAATCGACAAGTTATACGAAAATTGGGAATATCATTCGAAAGTTTAAGTTTATTTTATATGCCAAAGATCAGATCATATTCCAGATATATAAATTTAGCTGCAAAATGTTTATATTTATTATGTGAAGCTCTTTGTGAAGATAAAGCCAAGTTGTTACTGCAATATATTCAAACTGATTTAACTTCATATGAGGAAAATTTAAAAAATATAGATTTTCTTGAATTACATATGCTATATTGGATGAGAGAAAATTATATTTCAATATATCCAGGTTTGTCCTTTTTCATTTGTTCTATGCCATTTTATACAATTTTTTATTTATATTGTATTGTTCATAATGGATAATCATCTTAGATGGAACTGCCAAACTTAAAAATTTGCTTAAATATTTAAAGACTTTTGAAGATTTGGACCTCATTTACGAAGATCTAAAGAAACGTGAGAATCATCAAAATGTGTTGGATACACAACATTCTCTTAATACATCTCATATACGAGTGTCTTTTACGGAAGAATCATCAATATCGTCAGATGAAGAAGAAAATGATATAAGAAAACTAAACAGTGGCCTTTGTATTATTATAAGTCAAATGTTTTTTGAAGATCCAAAGGTATTATTAAACAAATATTTTCTTTTTAATTTCAATATACAGGAAATTCCAAATTGTGTGTGTGTACATATATGTGATAAGACAAATTTTTGTTTTAGTTTGAAACTAGATTTGGAAATGCAAAAGATTGTAAGACATTATCTGAAACATTCAGAAGATTTGGGTTTACAGTTACACAGTTTAATAACTTAACTGAAGATAAAATACTTACAACATTAGAAAATATTCCAAAAGATTTTGGTACTAATTATGATTGCATTTTTCTATGCATTTTAAGCCATGGTTGCAAAGGTAAAATTTAGTAAATTTTATATAAGCATTATATTATATATAACTTATTATTAATCGTCATTAATTCTAGGTGGTATTATTAGTGCAGAAGGAAAAGAAGTTAGCATTGAAACAATTGAACATAAATTTTGTTGCGTCGAATTGGAAGATGTTATTAAAGTAGTTATTATACAAGCTTGTCAGGGAAATGTGAAAGGTTATCTTTATATTTATATTGATAAATTATAACTACTATATAGGTTGATAGGTTAAAATTTTTAATTGTATATACAGAATAATTTTGAATTGCAGGACAAGTAAATGTCAACGAAACAACTAATTTAGTTACAGATGGTCCTACAGATTGTAAAAATTCAAATATTTTGCCATATAAAAATTTCTGTATATTTATGTCAACTATGCAGGGTTTTATATCTGTACGTCATAAAGAAGAAGGTAATACGGTTAATTATCTTTATGTTATATGTTAGTATCTAATATATTTATTGTTGGTATTAGTATTTATACATTGTAAATTTTTATTTTGTAGGATCCTGGTTTATCCAAGAATTTTGTAATATTTTACAAAGTGGAAAAAATAAAATTACATTCTCGAAAGCTATTAGGAAAACAATTAATTCGGTAATGAAAAAAAAAGGGAAGTTAAATGAAACAAATTCCATTGCTCAGTTACCTGAATTAAAAACGTGCAGATTGCTTATGGATTTCCAATTACCAGACTACCAAGAATACATATAAAAAGAGAAAGACAATTGTTAAACTGCTCTATTATATTTTACAAAGAAGATAAAATATAATGTTTATATGTTGTTTAATTTATATTAAATTTTATATATTTATAATATTGCATAATTTATGCAATAAAAGTTATTGATATTTAATTTCTCTTGTTTCTTGTGTTTCTGTTTACACATGCGTCAATTAGAAAGCGGATAACAAAGAAATAAATAATTTCGACAATAGACATGAAACTAAATCCGGCGAAAATTCCTAAGAGACCGCCGAATGTAGCTAAAACAAACATTAAGTTTACATCACCATCATTATTAATATTATTATATTTTAATTTAAATTCACTTATTTGAAAAGAACAATTGATAAATTATACCAAATAAATGACGCCAGTTGTAATGTGTTTCTCTTCGGTATTGAATAGACACTAGGTCTCCGAAAAATATATGAATCGCACTTTGATTTTTCCAAGTTTTATCCTTTCTACAATGAAAGATATATATCCGTGATAAGTATTTTTTTTAGTATTTTAAGATTATTGTTTTAGTATTTTCACTATTTGTTTTAACAATATGACAATAAAGGATGTCATCTTTTATGAAAAAATAGTGCAGAAAAATATGTCCATAATTCATTTACAAATATCCAATATTTCTTTCAACTTACTATATGTACTATTGAAAGCTTTTAATATTTCAAACATTTTGTGAATATATTCCTATCAAAGAATCAGTCGAATTACCTGGGATCAGTATAAGTAAAATCTCCTGCCGAATTCTCTATGACGTAACGATGAAAATTACAATCAGGTGTACAGGCACAAGGTCTTCCGTAACCATCCAATTTTACGTGCGGTAAAGCTTTCGGCGACAAGTCCATTCCTGGCCAAGAGGTATCGTACCAAACTAAAATTTAATTTCATTATCTTTCATCTGTTCAAAAAAGAGGCCAAGAAATTAATAACACTCGTGTGTGGATATCCGATGCTCACATTTGTACGTTTCTAGGCATTCAATGTCTCTCAAATCGCATACTCTGGTGTCTGTAACAGATTTATTATTCATCTCGAAGCTAACAGATAAGAAGAAAAAAGTGGAAAAAATTTATATATGAATTTTCATTCTTTTTTATAGATAATTTTTGTTTCACTTTTTTAATTGAATAATTATTAGAAGAAACGCTGTACTTTAAAATATTTTTCGAGTTTACGAAATATTTTACAAAATGCTATTCATCAAGTATGAAATTAAAATTGCGTTTAAAGGAAACTAACTGTTTTGCGGATAATAGTACGGGATGCATCCACATATATTCTTGATTAAAGATGCTCGACAGTTTGTCAAACAATTTATGAATGAATATTTGGCGGGAACAAAGTGTTCGTTCCAATTGTTACCAATAATTTCATTTGCTTCGCTGTGAAATATGCATTGCCTCAAATTGGGATCTAAATAGGTGATATCAGTGGCTGAGCGCATTTCTACGGGTTTGATGGATAAAAATGCATATTTGTTCATGCCTATAAATTTGCTCGGTGCATCGTAATCGGGGTAATCGTAAGGATCGTGTAGCGTGATCTGTGAAAACATGGTAGAAATATAAGATTAAAACAGTTGTACAGTTCGAACGAATTTTTAACGAACAATCAAACGAATTTTTAACGAATCGAGACTGAAATTGGGTACTCCGAAATTATGAGAAAAGATTGCAATTTCAAATATTTCGCTCCTTCAAAAATTAATACGAAATATTACCTTTACTCCTACTGATTCCATAATACCGGCATCATAATTCTCGATATCCAAATTAAGCACCATACTGAGTCCACTTTGATATCCACACGAAGTCATTTTACATGGTTTTGTACTTCAATGAGAAGAGAAAAATTAGTAAAATTCGTAATTTAAACAATAACACACATAAATTTAGACTCTTACTTTGGCTCTTCCACAATCAAGTCGTGAGTAATGTAATTAAAGCTGCAACATACTCCATCACGACTGATACTTGACCGAAAAATGCTATTGCAATTTTTCGTTTTCGACTTCCATTTACACGAGACCAGGAAATTTTGGCAGCTTTGTGCAACCTGTGGAATTGAATTTGTTTTTATGGCACTTTATAATGTCGTCAGTAAAGGTAAATTCTTTACGTACCGAGTTCATGATTGCTGGTATTGAAAGCTTGTTCACGTCAAAGATGTTCTGCAATTGCGAGAGATTATTTCGAACGTGTGACCCGTATATGCCGGGATACAATAATTCGTTCAATAATTTCATTTTTTGAGCTACAAATTCCTTCGTCACGGTGGGAGGAAGTGTCCTGCAATAAAAATAAGAAACATCACGTGTCATTTGAGCGAACAAGTAAAATTATAAAAAAACGACGACAGAGTTCATCGATCGTCGAAAGTCAACTGACTTTTTATTACAGTTTTTATCACGTAACTTGATACGAATAACAAGAAGCTTGATTTATCAATAATTAATGTAACGACATGATATAACGACTAAGAAGCTCAGCTGCACAATCAGAAACGAAAGTGAGAGAAAAAGAAAGGAAAGAAAATAAAATACTCACAAGTTCTCGACGAATTTCTGTGTTAGATTAAGAGATACGCGATTGATATCGCACACCGTGATCGCCGGGAATGGATAATTCCATATTCCATTATGGGTCGTTTCGATGACGGAGAGAACAAAGTGTTCGGCGAAAAAGTTCAAAGTACCTTTCAGCAATCCGAGCGCGATACACAGAGACGAGACCACCATTATTGCCCATGCGATTCTGCCGAAATGAATGCGAAATGAGCATCGTTGCGATTGCATCGCGGTTCCATTTAACTCGAACAAGGGTGAAATTAAGTTCTCTTAATGACACACACCTACTTCTAATCTACACAAGTACACAGCGGTTTAATCAGTAAGCTAAATGAATTTTGGAATTCGCGAGTCAACGATTTTGCAGATCGTATATTGTTGTCCTAATTATATTGCTTCCTTTAATACTCGCTTAATACTGCGTGGATAAATATACTATATGCGGATAATCGTGAAATAACATAGAAGAATTAGATAAAAGAATTATAAAAAATATCTACAGTGTATTATGTATATAAAATACTGGCGATGAAATGTTAAAAATTAAATGTTAACAATCAGTATTTTGTTTTAGAACGTAGTTATATTGTTCTAGATTATACAGATATTACATTTATCTACAACAGATTGATAAAATGATGATTAAGTTGCTTACCTCTCTATCATAGGGCGTTGGGTATCGCAAATATATTTGCAACCATGAAGTCCCGTTTCGCGACAGAATTGCGAGATATATTTTGTTAAAGTGTAAAAAATCTTTCGTACAACATTTTTCGAAACACCGATGAAACTCCGTTTTCGCATATGTTTCATGTTTTTCACTGTTTAATTAAAGCTCAATTTCTATTTCAATGTCAATTTTTAAATGTAAATTTCACGTACAAAGGCCGTACGAACTTTTCCTTCGATTTGATTTATTTGCTTTAAATTATCAATGCATTTTAGCGAACACGATTCGATTGAAAGTTAGCAAACAAATTATTTGTAATGAAAAAAATTGAAAAATACCTTGACTAAATTGATTATTTAAATTTCAACTAATTCGTTGATTATTATTATATATAATTAAATGGATTTCGATGACTTTGAAGTGCCACGTAGCGTTGAAGATCGCGACTATCGAGCGAAATGTCGGAGTACAATAGCTCCCACGCATGATACGATGCATGCGATGTCGCGTAAAAAATTCATTTCGTTTTTTACCGATTGTTCTCTGATAAGCTTAGATGCATGATACGAATTTCCGATCCTTTGGTTAAAAACGATTTTCAACTGCGCACAGTATATATACGTTATTAATATTAAATGCGTACGGCATTTACGCGTGAGAATTCGTAGAAATGATCGTACACTTGTGAAAAAAAAAGAAGTGAAAAATGAGAAGAAAGAAGGAAGGAACTTCATCGTTGTTTATATTAAAACATTAAATATTGACTCATTAAATGAAACAATGAATCTTCAATCGGGTATAACGAAGATTGTACAAATTTATACATCGTAGCTGTGACAATTGTGAAAATCGCACGTAGCATAACTACTCGTTTCGGAGGAAACGAATCGATGCTGTGACTGTTCGAACGCTGACGGACGGAGAGCGACTTTCATCTCATCTGAATCCCTATCGCGAAATGTCTTTCGAGCTGGTTTCTGTCGCGCGAAGTATTCCTCCTCTTTTTTCTTTCTTTTTTTTTTTTTTTATATTCGAACCACTCGTCCGCGGTGCTCGTGCGAAATGAAAGCGTGCTCTTCGCGGCGAACAGCGGCGACACTCGATTCTTCGGCCAGGGTGAAGGATATTGGAGGCGAAATGCCCCGGCCCGGTCGTCACCACGAGTGTTCTACTCGAGGCCAGCGGCGGAACGAGTAGTCGGCCGAGTGACTCGATTCCTCGGATATTAAACTCTGAAGATGCCGCACTTCGCCGCGGCATCTGACTCAGCGAGTGTCATTAATAACTTGGAGAAGATAGATAAAGTGCTAAACACCCGTGAGCCGTGTGCTCGAGCACACGTCATTACCCTGACTACCGAACAACTCGATTAAAGGGTTTCTAAATGCATCGACCTTGTCGAGGTCGCCTACTTGCCACCCGCCTTTCAAAGGGAATCTCTTTTCCTCGGAGAATCTTTTCCCCCGCTGATTGATCGGTCGCCGATAGAGGCGAAAAGTTTCGAAATTGAATATAGTAATCGCGTGGTAATCTTCGCTCTTCTTCGCCGTTCAGACACGGTTTTCCTTTGCTGAAATTTTTAGGTATTTTTCTCGAACGGAATAATGTTTGTTTTATATCTTCTTATATTTTCGTGTTGTTATTGAACTTTTTTTTTCTTTTTTTTACTGATCATTACGATCATCCGGAAGATTTAATATATATGCACGGAGTGTGTATCTATAAATATGTGGCCGTTTACTGGAGAATTTAATTTTGCAGTAGAAACGTCCGTACGTGAGCAGCCGACTGATCGTACAGTGGTATATACGTTCGTTGCCTGAACGGCAGAAAATTTTCAGTAACGTATTTCCAGTACGTGTCGACCGGTATCAATAATTTGTTCCCGGGATTCCACGTTATGTGCTTGATTAATTAATGTTTATAAAAATTTACATATTTATTGAAATAATTTTTAAAAGACGAGTAGTTTACGAAAGTTTACCTATTCATCGAAATAAACAAAGGAATTGAATCTGAATGGAGATTAACAAAGCTTGATTTTATTGAACTTAAGTTAAATCTATCTTCGATTATTTGTGTTACAATTTGTATTATAATTTTATAATTACGTAATATTTTTATAATTGTATAATTTATAGTATAATTGTAGTATAGTATAATTACCGATCATTTAAGGGACGTAAGTTACGCGTGCACGATATGAAACGATCGCCTTCAAGAATAAAAATTCTACCCTTTGTCGGAAGGATGCGACTTTCAACCTTGCTGATCGCGAGGAATCGCTGTGATATCTTTATCCCTGTAAAGAGATCGGAAATTTAGTAACTCGCGTGTTCCACTCTCGGCGGTATGATATATGTATGCCCCGTATATTGATATAATCCAATATTAGGGTGATTCCGCGGCACCCCAGCTTCAACGACACGAAGAACTTTCGTTCCGCGGAGGGCAAATGTTTTAAATCGACGGGCAAGGATCGGAGGGAAGGAAGCTGGTATTTGGCACCACCCCCCAGCTCATTTCTCGCCACTTTTAAACGGCTCTGACGGCTCTGAAATGGGAAAACTTAACAAAGAACAATTTTAGAAAGCCACGCGTCGCTTGTGCATCGACTCTTGGAAGTCGTTAAAAAGTCAGTGAAGATTATTTTGTGCGAAAGTGAAGTGTAATTGTGTAATTAGTATTTAATTAACATTATGAATACATTACCTATTCATAATCGTACGAAAGATTTTATTTAAGAGAAAAAAAAAACAATTGTGACAATAAATCCTTCGTTAAATGTTAAATGTTAATTAAATTCTACTTGAAATTATTTGTTAGGCATTAGACAGAGGAGGTTTTCGTAATACTGTCGGTCGAGAAATTTTGAACGTTTTAAATGATTAATTGCTACGATTTAAAATTGTAGATATAGAGAAACCGAGCGAAGAGATCGAGATTTGGCTTTCAACGTAGGAAAACTAATACGTGACTTGCTTAGGTGAAAGATATAACTAACGTAATCATCGGTACTATTATCAACGATTAATTAAGAGACAAATAACAGACAGGCGTAACGAGACGTAAATATCGGCGCCTGTAATAGGGTGTCAAAGGCTTCTCGATGTGTACGTGTAGCACGGTAATTTTAATTATGAGATAGTTCACTGCGATGTCGGTGCCGCGCAGAGAAAATTACTGCACGTGGAAAGGGTGATTCCGGGTGGATGGGGTAACAATGTATTATGTGTCCCCCTGTCAACCTCTCGCGTTAACCGCAAACCCCTTCTATTCACCCCCAACAATTCGTTAACTGCTATCGAATTGACTTTAACCGCCGTTTAAGTTGAAAGTGCAACCCCGTTACCTTTAACAAAAGTTGACAATCGCCCCCCCGGCGAGACGCTGGTAATTGCGTTTTGTTCCTTTCAAAGAAATCTATAGAGATTTATAAAATAAAATAAATGGTACGTTGATATACACCAATGTAGTTGTAAATTTACACGTGTATGCAAAGTATGAAATTTAGATATAACAAATTAAATTTATAATGCACGTATATCTTTACGCTTTCATTTTACGTGTTTCGTATCAAAAATCTACGCGCTATCCTATACTGAGCAAAATTATGATGAGCTGAAAGGGATGAGGTGCTTATAATTTTTTAGATAGTAAGAAATAACGAAGCGAAAGTTTTCGAATATTTTTAAACGAAAAAAAAAAAAAAAGAAATAATTGACAAAAGTTTAAAATGATCGAGGACTGAAAGACGTTGAATCGAAATTGTTCTTGTGACATAGGTGCCGGAAGTGGCAATAAAGTTAACCACGTGGGAGGGTTTGAAGGGGCGAATTGTTTAAAACTGCCCCGTCGCGTGTGAGCCCTCGTTGTCGAGAATGAAAAGAGGTTATAGATATGAAGAGTTCCGGGGGATTTGTAGCCATCTATACGGCATCTGTATTGTAGAATCGATGGGAAGGGAGTGACGTATTTCGCGGAACATTGAGCCCCATGGACTTTAAAATACACCCGAAACCGAATCTGTCTTTCTCTCTGTATACTTTGAAATTTTCTCTTTCCGATCGTATAACGTATCACCCTAGTGTCTCAGTTTTCTATACTTTTATCCCTTATCGACAATATAATAATTGAAATATCGTGCGAATAATTACGCGTATCGTGCGTCAAGTTATCTAAATATCTACGCTGAATGACACGGTCTTTCGCTCCAAGAAACAACGAGTTCTTTTATTTTAAGAAAGAGCAAGTAAACAAGAAGAATTAATTTATATTCAAACAATAAATCTAAAAGAGAAGGAGAATTTATTGCTAAATTTGTAAAAATGGCCTGTGAATATTTTTGATTTGACACGTCAATTAAGACGTACGAGAAATGTCTTGTCTATCGCTATGTGCGTTCAGCGCACGAGAATGCGCAGAAGAAGGGAAGCACATAGAGGGTGGTACATAGGACGCATACATAGGGGTTTGCACGCCGGGAGAACTTTATGGGGGCCCCAAGTATATTTCCTGATTGAGCGGACTAATCCACGCAAAGGAGGTTTTATCGTCGAGGTATACGTAATCGAAGGGGTCTCGTCTCCACGAGAATGTCGCGCGGAGAAGTAACGTCAGTATCAAGTTGTTCCACGAAAAACTTGGTCGCGCGCATCGAGAGTATCTTTCGGTATGAAATTTGAATTTCCTTGTGAAAACTGCAAACTTGGTTGCTAAATTTTAAGATTAAGAAATTATGGACGATGTTAGAATTTTAGAATAGAGCGTTATAGAGCTCCGTAAAATCCAAAGATCTGCGATCTTACAATCGTGTGAGAGGATTCTAGGACGTAGCACTTCAACAAGATTATAAAATTTTAGGATCATTGTACCGTAGATTATAATCTGCTACAATCAATGGAACTAAAGTAAGATATTTATAAGATTTTGGTACTATGATCGTATCTTTTCTAACACGACCTCGAGATTGTAGATAGATTTTACGTAGGATCTCATCGAACGGGATTATGACGGAATCGACACTTTCGTGTCGTAAATATCGAGATACTTCGATCTTGTAGAACTTCAAGTATTGTCTCTCGACGATTAGAAGATTAGAAGTTTGCTCAATTCCCTCGATTCAGTTTAAACTAAAGATTTCGAGTTTATCAAATTTAGTCTTCTGTTTGTACTTTGATCCCGTGATAGTCTCTAATCTGCAGGATCATAATCTACGACGTCGCACATAGTTTTCGATGTCTATAGAACTTCGAATTGTTGGTAGGCGATTCTTTGCAAAATTCTCTCCTCTCGAACTGTTTCAAGAAAAATCGGCACGTGTATTACAATTAGCCGTCTCTATCTTTGCTCCGTTAACGATACTAAATGTCACGCACACTCGAACGAAGCGGAGCTTGTCACTTTCACGAAAAGTTCGTATCAGCGACAAGTTGAAAGAAGCGGCGCGCCGAACTTCTCTGACGAACTTTTCCTCTGATCGAAGTCGACGACGGTTACCATCGAAATGGACAATAACGAGAGAAGAAGTCTGGAAACCCGTGGAACGTTTATGCAGGATTCTTTCCAAGATCGTTCTTTCCCCTGCCCCGTCCGGACGTAAATAGCGGGACGCACAACTGTACTATCGCGGGAACAATAAAAATAGACCTCGCGTATAGGTTGGCCCGCTTACTATCAGGCCGCGAGTTACGATTAAAAGACCGAGCCGCAGACCCGCCCAGGCCATGTCTCGAATTCTCAGTTTTCCAGGAAGGCGAAGAAGGGGGACTCGACAGTGGGGTGGCCCATTGGGGCCAAAAGGCCAACTCCTCCGGAGGACTAGCCTCTCGCTAGGTTTACGCTTATCGTAAACATCGCCGCAGACAAATCTCAGTCGGTGGCAACCCGCTTCAATCCGTAGTTGGGGAGTACGCGTGTGTGATAGCGACGCGGAGAAATCGCCGACGCGATCCGACGAAATCGAGCTGGGGATGCCTTGACGAGAACGAACGAGTACGTGAGTACGTGATCCTCTATGATTCTCTGGTTGCACGTGAGCCTGGAGGATGCTGATTAGTCTGAGTTACGAATACGTAATGTGTGTGTGTGTGTGGAGTAACGAGTGAAATAGAGCTGAAGATCGATAATGGAATCGAGTGGAATTATTACGTCGAAGAATCGAGAAAGTAGTCTGTTGGGGGTCACAGGGGGTGGATATACAATTACAATAGCTACAAAGATTACTAAAATATAGCGTGTTCGTTCGAAAATCATGCTCGATTTTCATCATCGACGCTTGAACTTGGTCGTTCAAACAGCGTCACGATTATTTGAGAACGATCATTCTACTGTACGGTTGAATACGGTCCTTGGAACGGTCGATTGATTGATCTTTGATTAATTAACTGACATTAAATTTCCTGCGTTTGCTCGCCGTGCGCGTAAATCAAAGGTTGACTCAGGAAGTACGAAGTACGTGAGAATTCTGATCCAATTTTCCAATAAAAGCGGCAAAAAGGGTGTCGGCTAAGCGGTCAGTCCGGGGCACTGGTTAATGTGTAGACACTTCGTGTTCACGGCTGTATCAGGTCAAAGAATGAATATTCAACAGTAAACACCGGCGACGGTTTGCAAAGGGTTCGCGAGAGAGGGTTTGTACGTGGAGATAGAGAGAAGGGAGAGCAAGGTGGTTCACGGTGGGTTTGGCCAGTGCCACGGGGGAGATCTGCCGTGACTTGTGCAGATATAAAGCCGTGGCTACGCTTGAGAGGGACATTGTTTACGATATTACATCTGTAATACCGGTCAAGTGGCCAGTGTCCAGCGGTGTTCCGTAATCTCCTCTGTGCCAGGACTTTGTTCTCTGACCAGATACAGCACGTCGAGCTGCTCCAGCCCGGCCTGGTAACGGCGGTGGCCTCGTAAGTGCATTAAGGATAGTAAGCTGGTTTAATACGTTCCTCAAGTATCTGCTGCAGTATGCACGTATTCTTGTTGCCTATGCAGCGTTACGCTACACACTCGGATATTATATTTTCAGCGTTATCAGAAGAATAGCCGGGAATAACCTCGCGAAAGTGAGCTCAAACATTCGTGCTTTTGCATGTGTATGAAACGTTTTAACGTTTTATCAACATCGTGTTAATGTACGATCGTCATTAAGGATACTGATATTCGTCTTTTGATATCGTGGTTGTTTAGATATTTACGTTTGGTTTGTACAAAATATATACTCGTATTATAAATGTGTTGTAATTTCTACATATGTATCTCTGATTTGTTTCGAAGACGATATATTGTAACGATTGAGAGTCCTGTCATCTCATTACAGTGTGCTACAATTTTAAAATGTTTTATACAACACAGTTATATAACATAGTTTGTTATAACTCATTGTCGAGAAATAGCAGTACCTCGTTCTAAAACTTGACTAAGAAATATAAATAATAGTAAATGTAAAATGTAATTTTGCGACGAACGTCAGAAGAAGACAACAGCTCACATCGGTGATGATTTTCAGAGGAAGATCCTATAAATCTTCAAACTTCGACTTTCGTGAATTTGTGAATTATCAGCTGTAGAGGCTGGAGGGCAAACGAGCTTTCGCTAGAACGTACGTTGTCAAATGAATGACGTTAACCGCAATCGGAATTCCTAGATTCGGTTTCTTCTGCGACTCGCAATTTACTGTTAATTAATACAGCGATTTCACCGATACCAACTGTCCGCCGCAGAAGTCGCTGGCCGAAGGACAAACATCTCCGTAGCTAGGGGAGGACGATGTTTTGATTCTGGCTGTTATAGGGAAGACATATATCACTGGTCCACCCCATTGCTATAGATGCCAGTAGTTAGGGTGGCGATGCTGGGCCCGAATGGACACGCGGCGATTTATTGCCACGTTCGATATATATGATTATTTAAATCTTTTTCAGCTGCCGTGGTCATTCAACATTTTCCGTCCGTTCTGTTTCAAATTCTCTATTTAAAAAAACGTTCCCGAACGTTTGACTTTTTGACAATGGAACGATCAAAGCGATTCTAGGAATTCTCTAGATTTGTTATTTTAGACTTTCCTTTGTTGTGCCATGAACTTTTTCGTATTTGACGCAAGTTCTATACTTCGATCATAGTAGTTCCAGACAGTGTTCCAGAGTTAACCACGAACAGATTTTGAGGTGAATATTAAATTTGGTGAACAAATTTCAATATTTTAACATTTTAATATTTGTAAAACAACTTCTAAAAGTAACTACTCGTAAAATAATAATTTAGATTTTTCGTAAAACATAAATTCTTTGTTGTGCCATGAACTTTTTCGTATTCCTTGCGTTGAGTTTTATTTTTCTGATACAAGTTCTATACTTCCATCATGGTAGGATAGTGTTCCAGTGTTAACCATGGACAGATTTTGAGGTGAATTTGGTAAACAAATTTCAATGTTTTAACATTTTGGTATTGAAAGGTTCTGAGAATTAATACATCACTCGTTTTCTCTCGCACAATGTTGCACAGAACGACGAACGACGAATATACTTTTACGTGTAAATTCGCGGCCTGAAAAGCAGAAAGGCGCGTAAATGCGGATGGGAAGAGGTGTTCGATACTGGCTAGAAAGTCCGGCAACACGTTTTCGTTATGGAGATTGGTTCCGCTGACGGAATACAAAGCGTGCGAGTCTTGTACAGGAGGTAATGTCGAAAATACAGACATGATCTCTCTTGATATATATGTATATCGAGCGTGTATTTCGAATAGATCCGTCACAAGTTTATTAAGATTGACACTTACTTTTGCGTAACGGAGAATTTTGAAGTTGAAGTTTCGATCAATGTTTCGACGAACAAGTTTTACGAAGAATTTTCATAGTAAATACATAAATGTATTTATTCATTTTCATATATATGCATCTACCATTAATTTGTTGTTTAACAGTTTGATAAGATTAAGACAAAGAATTCGAAATGAATTCGATTCAGAAAATAATCGTTTCTTTGTTCTGAAGATTTCCTACCTTCGTTCTATAGAATCAGGCGTGCAAAATTTTCAATTTCACAATGAAACGACGTAGATGTCTGTCTTTGTTAACAGCGACGTAGTTTCGTAGAAAATAGTCAATAAAAAATTGAAAAGTCTCGAAATCACTTCGAGGAGAGGAGCTTTAAGCTCCAAAGCTCTTTAGACGTTTCCGTGGCTGTCAAAAGATTGAGAAGGAGGGTGTGAGTGTTGCGATGCAAAGGAGAGCCGCAACGAATTCCGAGTTCACAGGCGAATGCAAAGGCAGATCGATGGATCGTCTGAGAACGTGTCTGACAGGAAAGTCGAAATCTGTCGGTGGCAGAAATATTCGAAGCGCACGGCGTATTTCACGCCTAATTTCTCGCAAATTCCGTCCTGAATATTCTTCGTTCTCAATCTCATGCGGGCCACGTGCCATTCATCTCATAGCCGGCTGAATTCTCAACATCGAACCGCGTCCCGAGTGCCTTGATCCTTTCTTCTTGCTCCTTTTCTCTGGAAAATCATCTCAGAGTCTTATTTCGAACGTCAACGCGTCGGAGAATGTTGGAAGATCAATTAGCATTAAATACTATATTTATATTTTAATTTAATCGTTATATTTTAACTATTGGTAGTTACACGTGTAGTATATATATATATGTACATAAAAATTTTTCAATTCTTTTCTCCAAACCTTGGAGAAAATTCCTTTAGTATCTCGAATAAAATTAAAATTAAATCGACTGAATTGAATGATTGAAAAAATTTAACGTCCAATGAGAATCTGTATCAAATACCGGGGATGTTTGAACCTGCGAGAATGTCTGACAATAGCCATCGTCTGGCATGGTCATTAACATGGGCAACCAAAGGCACTCTCGGTGCGGAGATATTTCGGTCAGGACGTGTGCGTTGTACTCCGTGTCGTCGATTCACCCCATATTTCTTTCGAAGCTGACCCACCCCTATTACACCCCTTCCACCCTACACGCACGCACACCAGCCCAGAAATTCATTAGGGGTATCTGATATTTCTGGTGGGTGCTTCGCGCCGGAATAAATCATACGCGCGGCCCAACGGAAGCGTTTTGCCGGTACGCCGAGCTTCTTTCTCGGTGCATGCGCGATCTATCCATTTTATCTCCTCTATCCGAAAGAAGGGGATGACTGCCTGGGCAACCACCAACCGTGGAGAGACGAAGAAACAGGAACGAGGAAACGAAACAGATATAGCGGCTGCAAAAACTGTTTCCTCTTTCTCTTGGTAGATTTTACGTTGTTATCTCGTTAAACAACGAAATTGTTTTGATTAATTCATTTCAACTTGTTCCTTTCCTTCACAGTAAAAGTGGCAATTTGTCTCTGGAGCAAGTATTGGAGCAAATTTTTCGTACGTATCTACGAACGAATTTGAATGCTTAGTGAAAATTTTAATAAATGTGTATGTTACACGAGACACTTTGTAATAATTCTTGCCATATCTATGAAAGCTATCTACGATGTATAGATACTGATATGTACAAATGATATATTTTCTATAACATTGCTGAAACTGTACCAACGAGAGAGGCTGAACGAACGTGTTACACGATCTAATGGGCACAGAGAAAGAGAGAAAAGAGAGAGCAAATACATAGAGGGTGCAACGACAAGGAGACGAGGAAGTAAGAAAGAGAGAGAGAGAGAGAGAGAGAGAGGATCGGTAGAAAGCGTTTACGTCGAAGACGAAGCGAAGAAAGAAGGCTAAACGCTTGAACGTGATCCGAGCTTAAACCGTTCGTGGACATCGAGCAAATCTTGTTACGAACTCGACCACCCGCTACGACTACCCCTAACCCACGAAACCACGAACCTAACATCGAAGGATGGTTTATATATAACAGAAGCCATCGCGGAGATCTAAGAAGCTTCTCTCTCGGCCCGTTCTGGATCGGCTCAATCTTACCGGCATTCGTGATCGTTCGAGCGTGCTCCGGCCAGCGTCTTACCCTGCCCTCCACGTAGATTGAAATTAATTTCGGTATTGCGTCGCGATTGAAAACTCGACTGCGCCACGGATGACCGATACCATCGGAGTACCTCCTCCCACTGGGCGAACGAGTTATGTACCACGGAGAATTACGGTGCTCCCACGCTCTCGACCAATCTGAAGGATTTTTTTTAGGGGAAAATTAAGAATTTTTTGCTCCAAGAGGTTGCAGATTCTGCAGAGGTGGTGAGAATTAATTTCGAACTCTTTGTTCAATACAATTGTTCGTGAAAGAATTTTTTTTCAGATAACGATTTGATGTAGAAATTACAAATATATTGATATATATATATATATATATATATATATCTCGATTTATTTAACACTTGTAATATACTTGAGATGCTTATCAGTACTACCAACTTTTTCATTATTTTTTCTTGCTTCTTTATTATTATTACCCAACTTTTTTTATTAAATATATGATTGCAATGAATATCTTGCAACCTTTTTAACGTACATTTTCTAAATTTTATAGCAATTGTATCTTAATACATACAAAAGTCCTTTCACGATAAGTGTTTGAATATCTTCGCGAGACATCGAGGGTCGAATCATTAAGTTCGTTTTACGATAGTATCATAAATTAAACACAAAGCTCAAGTTTGACTTTTGTAAATGGTTAAAAAGAAAAGGACGAATCTTTTGAAAGACTTGGTATAGCTTTTGGCAACTACGACGACCGCGAATTATTCGTACATTACCGAATTCAAATTAATTTCACGCGCGGCACCGTAAATCAAAGCTCGCCGGTCTATAACGGGTGGGTCCTAAATCACAGCGCGGTAATTGCAGCACCGCTCGGCCGGATCTGCGCGCGGTATACGTACCGGAACTACCTAACAGATGAGGGTATTGAACGGAACATTTTGTTCCGTTGAAAAGAGATTAAAGGCTCCGATCTTCCTTGCCTTTCCTCGTGCGAATATACGTGCGCTTTCGGTCTAACAAAAGTGACAGTGAAACAACTGATTTTCAACAAAATGAAATAAATGAAATAGTCGAGAGTGGTATTTGTTCTTGTTATTTTGTAATTAAATAGCGGAACGGCGAATGCGAAATTTTCGTTGCAGCGAATGGGAATGAGGCGAGAAAAATCGATGAAATAGAGGGTGTTTCGCGTACCGAGAAATAAGTTTTAGTTTATAGAGATTTTGACGTAGTATGTGGTAGTATGTAAAATTTTTCACACAGCATAAAATGCAGGATTTACGGTTGGAGTATTATTCGTTTCGATGTTTAATATTTATACACGCTATAGATCGTTCTATCCTCCAAGCGAACTTTCAATTCTGATAATTTGCACTGAACAAGTTTTCCTTCCCAGCGTTAGAAACGTAATGAGACGACAGAGGAAAGTACGTAAATGTTCAAGTAACGATAAAAACTACGTTAACGCGTAATGTTTAAAATTAAACTAATTGTAGGATCGCAACGGCTCCAATGATCCATTTAAGTGTCGTTCGGTATATTTATACATTTTAGATACGAGAAATATAATAGAATATAATCTGAAATATATATATATATATATAAAATGTAACTGAATCAAATGTGATATTGTTAAATGTACTAAATTATAAAATTGAATAAAACGTAATAGAACAGTTTCTAAAAAAGTTTCTAAAAAATAGAACTACCTAGATATTTCCGAGAGAAAGAAATTTTCAAAGATTAAAAATATAATACTAAAATTCTTACTGTTATTACAATAAACGAGGTAGATTTGGAAACCGACTGTCAAAGAAAATACGAGCTCGTAGGGCTGCTCGGTTGACGCAAACCATCTAGTGTTCTACTTTCTTCGCAGAATAAACGACAGGAGTTTCCGCGCGTTAACAAGGAGGAAGGTGAGATTTCGTGAGAAAGCACGTCAACCGAATGCGCGATATATTGGACCGGGGGAGCCGGGTCAGTTTAAAGGAAAAAAAGAGGAAAAGACCGGTGAAAGGCAAAGGCATAAAGGGCCGTCTTTCAACAAGGCTAATTTTTCGTGCAACCCCTCTGTATCAAGATCACGTATGCTATTCGCCTCTGGGCACGACTCTGGTGAAAATTCATGCGTCGTATTTTTACATCGAACCGTAGTCTTCCGTTGACGGAAAGAAGACAAAGTTAAAAAATCATACACGTTGTACGTTCAATTACAAATTATTGGTTTTTCACTGTTTCTTACCTTGACTCGTGGTAGTGGAAACGTTTATTCAATTTATCCCGTGATGAGATAATTCAGTAACAATAAATATTTTGCTCGTGATATTCAATTCCTTTAGTCCGATGATTGTAGGACTCAGAATTGTTTAATTTATTTAATTAAACAATTACATGTACAATAATTATTTTCGTTTATTTCATGAATTTTCCATTAGAAACGGCTTGTGCCACCTTCATTATCAAAATCAATGGATCAGTTTAGTTATAACGTTGTAATAATAACTACATTATAATAATTATATCGTAACGACTGAAGATTTTGACGATGAAAAGTTTGATTTAAACCGACTTCTAACCCCCTTCAATCAATGATTTTATTAAATATTTTATCAAACGCGCACTCTTTTTAACCCCATCGCTAAAGCGAAAGTCCATCGAATCCCCCCCCCCCTTTCAGGAAACTTGATTTCACGTCTAATTACCAACCTCGCGGTAATCTCGTTCCCTCTATCGAGGTAACGTTGCGTGGACTCTTAAACATCCCTGCTGTCCTGCCGGGGAACGGAGAATCCGTGCATGGAGGAGTCGATGCAGTCGTCACTCGGTCAGAATTGCCAGAGACTCAATGACGACTGACGAGTTGTCCTGTGGCACGAGGGTGCAAACAAAGGACGGACGTATCAGGGCTAGATAGAGAGAGAGAGATTCGCTGTTGGAGGGGTAGGGGGGAGGGGAAGAGACGCGCGAAGAAAAGAAGAGAGAGAGAGAGAGAGAGAGAGAAAGAAAGATAAAGGAAAAGGGAGCTCGAAGGGGGGAGGGGGAGAAGGAGAGTGTGGCTAGTGATTGGATTACAGTCAGGGAGTCCCCGTGGACTCGCCAAATGACCGGGACAAATTGCCCCTCGCCTTCGGGAATACTTATATATCCGAAACGATCGAGCTTCACGTGTCCTCTCAGGTCCTGTTGCCTTCCTCCCCGGTGCACACCCACCCATACATTTCTACAGTACCTAAAAATGACGGCAATGAGCGCCGGTCTTGTTTCCTTTCCGAAGCTGGAGAAACGCCGGTGGTAGAGAAACATCGCTACGAAATATCGCTACGCTTTAATATTTCCAAACTGCGTGGAAGTTGCACATCTTGGACTGATGTGTGTGATTCGCAATGGATGTCAGCGAATGGAAGATGCGTCGAAGATTTACAGATACGTGTTTACGAGATATTCTTGGCCGGAAAGACGTTCGTAATTTGTATAAGAGGTAGAAAAAATACACATGATATGTAAAAAAAAATGTTCATAGTCACGAAGTAAATTTCTACGTACGTAGGTATCGTACCAACATATAATACATCTTGACCGTTGTCTAAACTGTACTTTTAAGCATTTTCTAAATGCACAATAATGAAAATATCTCGCGTCCCGTAGAAAAGCAAGCGAATTTTATACGAAAAACTAACTTGTTAGAGTGTAGCACTACAGGCGACGAAAGTCCAATTGGAGAGGTGTTAAGACTCAGAAATCCGCGAGGAAGAAATCCTTTCATCGTCGACCTCGCGCACTGTACATCCACGGCGACGCGTGTCCACCCACCGGAAGGTGAACGGACACACCTCTCTCGGATGCGGCAATTCTACCCGAGCCCGAACGTTTCTCGCCCCGTACCACCGACGTAATAACCTGGCGTTTACCCATTGTTTATAGTCCTGGAGCATCGTAAATCGCTCGCTGGTAGTTACACCGGTAGTTACTGCCGGCGTGGTGTGCGTCTTCGGGAATTCGAATTCCGCTCGGCATCGGAATCGGTGCATCGACGTACGACAACCGCGCTCTTCTCGTTTTCTTCGTACGTATAGGAAGAGGGGGGAGGAGGGGAACGATGACGATAACGACTCTCTCAGGAGCTCTGCGCGAACGTCACTGCCGAATCGCTGATAGTCTTTTTACATACTATCCCCGCGGTGCTTCGTAGAAAAGAAAAAAACGCAACGACGATTAACGATACTGATATCGTAAAGTCGAGAGTAAAGCGTGACTCACGATCGAGCTCCTGAGATCGTAGTTTCTCTACTATTTCTCTGGAGTTTTAACGATCCTGTAATCGCGATTCGATTTAGATTGATCAGATATCGATGGTTTGGTTTGATGTTAATTGTAAGTAAATCGTTTATACAAATTTATATTTTTGATTTTGGAAATTGGTAATATTTAATATTGGTCAAGGTATCCCAGAGGAAATATTTTAAAAAGTGAACAGTATGTTGTGGTAGATTTTGGATATTTCGTATTTCATATATTTTTACGTGTTATGTGTATATTTATGATTAGACTTTGATATATCTTCTGTAGACGCTTGTGTTCAAAGTCCATATAATTGTAATTTAAGTACATTTATATTCAATTTCATATTCTATCCATTTTTTTTTTTTTTTCCTTTAAAAGAGCATTAGTAAAATGTTGTTTTGTGTGCGAGCTGGGAAATGTGCTCAAACTACTACGTAGATTTTCGAAAGAAGATATCTTTAGGCACAGTTAAGGTACCAGCAGCGATTAGTTCAGCCATTAAAGAAAGCGGAGGAAACGTTATTACCCAGCAGAAATCGGTCGCGTTATCTCTGCGCTCAATTAGACCCGTAAAGAATCGCGTATAGCTCATTGATCCTCTTTGGTTCTGGTTGTAGTCGATCGATCCTTCCACTTTTTTTCCTCCACACGATCCTTTATATTACATTCTTTCGTAAAATATCGCGCTAATTTGACATTCTTCTTGAACGTTCGCCAAAGACGACTGTTAGTGCGACGATCGATGGTCGTTATCTTTTGCAAATGAACGTAAGATCAAAATTTTTATTCAATTTTTATTACCGACGTATTTTAACATGTCACACGTACGTTGGAAGATGTAAAGATTTTTATATTATTTTAAAGTCACCGTTTATTTCTCAAATACGATTTGCTTTTCAAATACTACAAAACCAAATTAATATAATGTGAAAATGTGATCATACGTTGCGTCATATATTCTTCTCTCAATTCGAGATGATTAATCTCCTCGAGATTAGTTTTGAGAGAGAAGTTTTCGCGATAATCAGCAAACTGTAGCAACAAAGATCTAAATCGTACGGAGGAACGGGTATCGTACGCGGAAAAGAAACTCTGTGAGATATAAGAAGCTGGTGTAAATGGGACAATAAGACCGAGACCGTCGACGTCTCTCGACGTAACTCACCCTCTTTGGATCCCTCCCTCGGCGAGTCTGCTGCGTAGGGTTACAGGAAATCGGGATGCAGGATATCCTCGATCTGATTGTTCACGGATACAGCTGCTGACATTCCCCGTACACGTCCGACGAATAGATATTATCCAGGTCTCGAGAGGATTCCCCCGGAACACGTGACTCGCGCGCATCATAATAAAGCAAGTATTAACCTAGTTGTTAACCAGTTGCGTTACTTGTACACTTGAGCTGTATCTGCTATGTACACGCTTTTGCTTTTCAGTGCACCGCATTTCATTCTAATCCTCTTTGCGTAATTGCGTAATATTCTCTGGACGTTGCGTCCAGAGCGGCACGCGAGAAATTATTTTTCTTTTTTCACATATCTTCCAAGTTGAAAGACCCAAATACCTTGTCATCTTCAAAAATCAACCACTGTCTCTCACAAATAATTGTCGAATTCTGATCATGTCATAATTAGATATAAATAATAACTAACTCTTGATTTCTTTCAGAAACGGAATGAAAAATTAAGAACTAAAAGTTATCGTTGTCTCACGATCATGATCGTCATCGCCAAGGCGAGGTAATTAAGTCGCAATGCCAATTTCTCGTGGGGGAGGATTTACTGCTGTTTAACCCCTGGCTAACTTCTTCGATAAATAAGCTATACAAGCGAAGCAATGACGGGGCAAGGGGGTGGAGACACATGAAGACGCGGGGATGGCACAGTTTGTTGTCCCAACAGAGGCGATCTGATTGCCAGTTAGTGGAGTCGAGTTAGCGCCAGTTCTGACTTTCACGAGTCCTCTCGAGTCTCGAGGAGACGAGAGGAGAGGAGAGGAGAGCAGAGCAGAGCTAAAGGAAAGAAAAGGAAAGGATAGATCTTGCCGAGGAGTTTCCTCGAAGAAGACCGGCCTCGTTTTGTTGAAGAGGGGCGAGTGCAAGCTCCTGATTAGTAGCCTTCGCCGGTCCTTAGAGAAGCGAACAATCGTCGTCTAATTTACCAGCCGATTCGATCTCGTTCGGCCACTTAGTCTTCTTCTACCGCGAGTCTCCTATTCGTTTCTTTCCGTTGCTATCTCTGTCTCTTTGTATTTTTGTTTCTTTCTTGGCACGTAGACCCGCTCGTTCGCAATTCGACGATCATCTTAATCGCTGCGGATGTACCGAGAATCCGGTTTCCAGCTTTCGCGCTTTCCAATTTTCGTCGTCTTGACCGATGCACCGCCTAATCGATCTTCTGGCCATTCTGTCGATAGACACTGTGTCCGAACAACGAAGGCGGAATTTTTTTTGAAACGAAAGAAAAAGTAAGCGTTGTTGCACGTGAATTTAACAGGTAAAATTATTATACCTGTATACATAGTGATTTGTTAATTTTAATCTGTGGACGTACTGTCAGAATTGCAAAATTCATCGACAGTCACGATGAGATGTTCTTGCAACGTTAAATATTAAATATCAAGAGAGTAACAATGGTTTACGAGGGATGTTGTACGTGTGGCAATTAATCAGTTGATGCTGGACGATATTTTGTCGATTTGCCGTTTATCTTCCAATGTTTTCGTTTTGCTTCGATTCTGCAGGGACCTGGTTCCCCAAGGTGCATTACTTAATTGCTTTCATGATGATCTTTTGGAAGAGTGGGTATTTGAAGGATCGTTATTCTTCCCTTGAAAGGGACTGTATTCTTTGATATTAACACGTACGCGATGGTACTTTTAGCTTTTTTTTTTACAAAGTACAATATATATATATATATATATATATATATATCAACTTAATATTTCTTAAGAAATTCACACTTCACGTTAGTTCATCCATCTTACGTGTTGTTGGCTCATCCCAAACTTTGATTCTTAGCGACACATCTTACAAAGATATATTGTTGCTTGTGCACAAAAATTTCAAGACGTTTCACGCGCCATCTTTCTCTGTTTGTTAATACTTAACAACGCGAATCTCCAAAGTACACAATTTGCCATCAGTAAAATTCTCGTATTTCCAAAATCTTCATTTTTCTTCGCAACGTCCACCAAGCTACAAAGTTGAAGCTCTTCGAGTCCGATATATCGCGATCAAATCGTTTCTGAGGCTCGTTACGCGCAGATGACGATAACGTGGAAAAAATAGATTGGAAACTGAAATATGTCCAGTAAATCCAATCCGAACTTACGCCTCCCTGCGATTCGCCCAAAATCGTCTAACTGTACCAAAAGAGGGTTGACACGAAGAAAGGGTCCCGAACTCGAGCCTTGGCGCAGAAAGCCTCGAAAGTAGCACGTCGATCTTCGAGACGAGTTTAATATGCTGGCAGTCGCATCAGGTTGAAAGTCGAGTAATTCATAAGGGCCAGATTGTTCGACGGTCTAGCTGACGGCCCCGGAAAACCGGATATAAAGAGGCCTGTGTTTCCCTCGACCCTCCTTGTCGCAGTCTCCGTCACGGTTTTTTGCTTTATATCGCGCGTCTTTAATATATGTGCAAAGTTTTAATGGAAATATGGGGAGAGAGAGAGAGGGAAGGGGGTGTAGCGTCACTTTCGGTAGTATTTGTTTGGTAAGACGTTTTCCAGCGGCGAGTTTCCGAGTTGGATGAAACGACGCTGGCTTGCGGGTAAAGATGGGGTCGCCTGCTTTATGTTCTTCGTTTTAGCGATCGTTTTTCTCGGTTAATGTCGTTTGAGTAAGTAAAAATCCACGTTTCTCCAATTTATAAATCTCTCTAAGACAGACATAACGCCTTCTGATGATCCAAACGTACAATATTTCGCTGCAATTGGGTATTTTTGTTCACAGATAATTTCAAGAGAATCCACTTTTCCTGTAAAAAAGAAACAAAGCAAGTGAAATGACCCGCCGTTTCTATCGTTCTCCAAAAAACACGCGTACCAGTTTACACCAGAATTTGTCAGATCGTGCGAGGAACCTTGTTTCACGTTGGTCTGGAACACCTTATCGCCGCTAATACCTGCGCCACGTTCTCCTTACGACAGCTTTGAACAACCCTCGTGCGATCTTCACCGGTAATCCACGGCCGGGTCAGTCCTGACACTTTCCATGAACTTGTTCAAGTACGTATGGCAGGTGTAGTGGGCTCGGACAAAAGAGCAATACGCTTCGAACGACCCTGATAGCGTATTGTCACTTGTCGGGCGCAGCAGCGTGTATTGTCCTCGCCATGGAGGTCCACTTGATCACGATCCACCGGCACTCGAGGCTCGCTCGTGTACCAGATAAGATGTCGATTGAAATTCATGCAGTCCTCTCCCCACCAGGAGCTCACCTATCGCCAGCAGAAATCGCTCGTCGTATTGTTTCCGACCGAATCTCGGATCGGGCCTCGGGATCCGAGTGTCGACACAACTCGAGGCGAGAGTCGCGATCGAAACGATTTGCAATTCTTCGGCCGCGTATCATCCACCTGGACCTGGAAGATCCACCGATGAGAGAGAAGCTCTCGGTACTTCTCGTCGTCGTAGTCACGTTTCGCCAAGTTTCGCGCGAGGAAAAGGAAAATAACTCGTAGTCTTTTTAGTTTTCGTTTCGTAACGGTAGTAGCCAGATTTCTTTCAATCTTTCTTTTCATTGCGCGTCAAACATCTGATTTTACGTGATATTGAAAAAATTAATATTTTACACGCAAGTTTCTCCTTCCAAGTAAATCCCCATCCGATTGCTGTAGCAAATCGTGCTCTACGTGAAAACTCGCTCGCTTTAGCAATGACTGCCACGAACCGCGTCCCCGTGGAAATTAGTTTCAATCCGTGTCAAATTTTCGACTAAAGAAACTCTTTGGACGATCGTTCGACCCCCCCATCAACATTTCGGCAAACGCGATTGAACGATCCGATTTTCGAGGGCCGAGTTATCCAGCAGACGTGGAAGTGGCCCGATAACGATTTACGTGGAGACTCGCGCGTTCTGGCGAAACGATCGATCAAAAACAGTGGAGGAAATACGCGCGTTGAAAACGCGGAGGAGTAACGAGGAGGAGGAGAAGAAGAAGAAGAAGAAGAAGAAGAAGAAGAAGAAGAAGAAGAAGAAGAAGAAGAAGAAGAAGAAGAAGGCCGGGGGGTGGGTTCTTCTGCTCGTGTCGCACGAAAGGAAAAAGGAAGGAGTAACGAGGAGAAGTGTCGAGGAGGTCGAGAAACGAGGAGGGAAAGAAAGGTTGGCTGGGTAGAGAGAAAGGTTTCGGCAGAGAGGAGGCGCTTCCTTTTCTTCCTTTCTTCCACGTCCCCAAGGAGTAACTAACTGAACGAGAGTCAGGATAGAGGGTGTTAAGGTAATGCCCCATTAGTATGTGGCCCCCGTAGTTGCGCCGTAACACCACCGCACAGTGGTCAAACCGTGGTTTGTCTCATCGTCGTGTGTCCCCTTGCCCGACGAGAACCATCGTCTCGTCTCTGTGTGTACCCGGGGACACGGACGCTCGACTTTCACGTACACACGTGTACGTACACACGTGTGTGTACGTGCCGTGAGTATGTAACTGCTGTACGAGAACGAGACCTGTCAATAGCCGGCTTGTTACCGCGACAATGATCGGCTTAACCAACGGGAAAGATCCACCCAGACGTACTGGATTTTCGGAACGGAAAGACCACCGGATAGCGTGTCAACATCGTTTCCCTTCGTCGCCGCGAATCACCGCTCCGTCGTTCTGGAGATTCTGCTTTTGATTCGAGTCGTCATCCCGGTGCATTTAGGAGGACTCCGAGGGCCGCGAGCACGCGATTTATTGGCCGGATTACGTTGGATCGAGTAATCGTAAATATTGAAAGCTAGGTTTTTGGGGGGGAGGATGCGTGGAAAAATGGAAATAATCTGTCGAACGGCAGAGAACTTGGCTACTTTTATGAGAACTGAGCTCGTCGATATCTGAGAGGGTCCGTTTCTGATTATTCGTTCGTGAGAATATACGTCGATATTTAATTTTTAAAAGAACGATAAATAATCGAAATACTTTCGAATTCTCTCCAACGATATTCCGTGTGATCACGAAATTCCGAGTTAACTCTTAGCACGAAGCGAATATACACGTATCTTTAATCGAGTCTACACACTCGTGGAGCCTTATCGTCTATCGCGGTAGATCTAGTTACAAAATTATTTTTACACAGGCAATTTATTCGTGATACAAGAACTGATAGGGACAATGTAACAGTAGACGCATACGTACCGTAAAATCACAGACGCATCGTGCGATCATTATTTTCTTGGAGTTGACAGGGATTATGTTCTAGGTCCACAAGTCACATGAGACGTGTGCGTGACGAAAACGTAGGTTGGTTATCGTTTAGAGACATTGGCTACTGTGAAACTGCCACTACCCTCTTTGTCGCTCTCCTTCTGAGAATCTTGCAGATACACGTTACGTGCGCTGTTAAATATTTCCTAGTTTCGAATTTCTGCGCGCCAACTCATAAGACGATACTTTTATTAGAATTAAAAACGATTCGACGCAGAAAACGGGTTTCCTCTCAGACGTGAAAATTAGGTGATCTTAATTAAATAAAATAATTTACAAATTTAAATTTGTAACGTAGACTCGAAGAAATATGTGAGATATAAATTTTTCTACCTCATTTCGTAACTTCTCTCTTAAAAATTTTGAATTAATCATCTCTCGCTTTTTCAAAAATATCGTACTCTCGTCTTCGTGTTCATTTAAAGATTAATATCCGACGATAAGAAATTCATACGAGTGTAAAATAAAATTTAAAAATTTTTCATTTGAAGGCAATAGAAATAAAAGAAGATTTTTTTCATTAATTCGAAGCCAATCATGGCAGATTCTTCAAGTGACTAACCACTTATCTCAGTTCGGCAACAAGCGTGCAAGTCACTTACCCCACGCCGTAGGAAGACGTTGATGTGAATTAATGGCAGCTTAAGTCATAGTTAGTGCCCAAGTGTTGCGCGTACCCGAGGGGGGGTGTGTGCCGGTAGCGTAGTATTAATTAACGCGACCCCAAAATCTCTTCTTAACCCCTGAACTCCCGTCTAAACGGCACTGTATCATGTCGATGCCCTGGTAGAAAGGGAACGAGGGGTTCGTTGGTGATTCTCGAACGAATACTTCATAAATATTATCTGTTGGTCCTCCGATATAAATATGAGCGTCTGGTATTCAATGATAGCCGATTAGAAAGTTCTATTCAATTCGATAAGCTTCGTGCACGCACACGAAGCGTTGCATATCAGATACGTGGAACGTTTCTTCGATTGTCTTCCTTCGATTCTTTGCAAATTATATTTTTGTAAATAAAATACACCCGAGTACCTAAATTAATATAACACAATTAACAATGGTACCAAAGGCCTGGTAAATTACTAAAATAAATTAAAATTAAATTAAATTAATCAATAAAATTAATACAATAACAGTTGGCAGGATTTAACAATAAAATGTTATTTGTCTTATGTAGATAGTCTTAAGTATAGATATAGCTATGCAGACTTTGTCTTAAGGTTCATCTTGCTTTTAATCTATGAAATTACGTAATATGATTATCTAATAAATAATTATAACGTGTGATTTTCCTTCGAATCTCGCAATTAACAAAAACTACCTGCAGAAACGGGTTTGTCTCGCGGACTCGCGTGATATCTGCAATAACTCGAGGAATATTATATCACGGAATCCTCTTTTGCCGCGTGGAAACTTTATTCCAGAGCGTGGCAAAGTTTCTTCCCAGAGGAAATGAGTAAATCGTGGAATTTTCTGCGAGAAGACGAATGGGATCGCCGAGGTGGCACCGGGTTTCCCTCGCGGATTGGAAAGAAAATCTCAGGTAGGGAAATGGAATCGAACGGGGCGCGAGGTGTCTCACCTCCCCCTCTCCCCTCTTCCCCCCGATAAAAAGTGAAATTTATAATCCGTAAAAACAATTATAGAGGCTGCGGCCGTGGAGTCTCGCCCCCGTTTGCCAGCAAAAACGACCAATATCCGTCGTTTGATTTATACGATCGTAGTGTGACCGTGGTCTGCCAACCGTACACGGGGGGGGGGACCGTCGATATTAAATAGAATATTAAAGATTTACCGGGAAGACAACAGCGAGAGAAACCTCGGTCCCTCCTCTGTTCTCAACCGGAAACGTTGTTTCGTGCCACCGGAATGCAGAAAGACACATATTCCGTGTACGCGCGCACACAAACGGTGAAGAAATCGGCCGACACTTATGCCGTAGAAGTCCAAGAAACGTTTGAAAGAACACGGGGGGAGGGATGAGACCAGGGTGGCCATTTCAATAAACTGACCGTCATAAATCGTGCTACATACTGGCGCGTACACACGCGTATTTGCATGTGTCGCCAGCTATAGCATTTCTACATTCGTTCCACAAGTTGCGTTCATGATATTAGAAATGTTCGTGCGAGGTTCTTTTGGAAGGTTGTGAATTTGGAAGTTTCGAGATGTGGTAGGTATTGAGTTAGAATAGGGAGCTAAGGTGGAAGATGAATTTATGTAATCTTCTTTTTGTTCGAACAAAATATATAATAAAAGAAGTTTTACCGTACGTGTAATATCTGGTTTCAATTTTGCTTTGCAAAGTTTTCTTGCAAACTTCCTTCACGTTCATTAAAATGAGAGCATGATTGAAGTAGGTTGAAAGGTTAAAAACATGAAAATGATATATCAAACCATTTTGCCACTTTGTGTACTTCTCTATGCAATGATATTTGCAAATGAAAGATTGACGTGGACTAGTGAGAATTGCAAAGATCGTTGCGTATTTATGAACGTAATTGAAGCAATAGTGACTCAATTACTTTATGTTCCCACGTGTTGCAGCTAGTCATGTCGTGGAAGCATCTCGCACTTATATGGCCAGCTTTTTTTACACCTCGAATTCCCGTTCCAGCCTCTCTTCCTCGAGAGGAGCCCCTTTGCGGTCGAGTAATAAAACTGGACTGCGGGGCAGTTTCGTCCAGCCGTGGCGAACGCCTTATTGCATGTAAAACATTTATGTCCTGTGGATATTGGCGAAACTCTTACATGCCGCTTTCGACTCCGCGTACATCTTCCTTCTCTCTCTAATAACAATATCGTTGTGAATCACTTGCATATTTGCAAGCAGTTCCTTTAACATCTGCTTCGGTCTATCATACAACGCCAGTTTTCACATATGCACGTATAATGCGTTAATGGAGGTATTGGCTTTTGCTGTGTAACGCAATACCGGTGGTCATAGTTGTAGGATACATGTTTGTTACATTGGAAAAAACTCGCGAGTTTTATGTTATAAAATGCGAATAAAATTATAGATATATTTATGATCAAATAAGTAAAATTATACATAGAGAGAGATTTTTAATATTTGAAGGTTTCAAGACTTTTTTATTTTTATTATCCAATATTCATCATTTATTACTCGTCCTGAGACTTTTGATATCTTCGCAGATAACTCAAAAAAAAACAAAAAAAACAAATCTTCTTAAAAAGGAACAAACGATCAATCTAATTCCAAAAACTAAGCTTCTTTCGCCTTTAAAAGAGTTTCACTTTCTTTCGCGCGTAACTAGCGTGGCGTTGGCTGGAAGGGCGATAAATTTGCAGGATAGACGGCGGGTAATACGCGGGGAATTATAACGAACGGTTTGACAGGGCGGGTTCTGTGCCGCGGAACGCAACGCGGACCGTCAACGTGACGTTCAACAGTTGTATCGCGCTTCGGGAAGCACGACATTAATAACACGTCGTACGGGACGTGACGCGGAGTAGTAGAGACCGGTCGCCTCATGACGAGTGTATTAGCCTCGTTAAGGGTAGCCACGGTGTGTTTCTCTGATTCTTCCTTTTCCACGCTGCGCAGCCCCCGCGCCCACACGCTGCTCTTCACCCTCTGATTACGCACCGTGACGTATTCGCGTGCGTGTCCCGCGTACACACTCGTTTACGTGCACGCGTGCAACGTCATGCGTGCAATTGAATTTCTTTTTTCCGTGTATTGCGCGTAGCAGCGTTCTGTGATGTTTCAGAGGATATTTCAGATGTTCGAACAGTTTGTTGCAAATGAGAATCATAATCCTCAACGTGTCGAGGAGCCACGCACTTTGTGCGGAATAAAATTATCAATTCCAGATGTTGATTTGAACGTTTAAAAAAGAAAATTTCTTTCACTTTAAAAATAGCACAAATTGTTCCAAGTTCCAAGAAGCAAGTGCACCTTAATTTCAAACTTATTCAAATGAAAAGCTCGTACATTCGGCGGATAGAATGTTTAATTTTATTTTGTTAGTGTACCGCGTTCGTTCTTCGTTGCCAGTACGTGTCGTTCGGTACATTAATATATGAGTATAGTTACGGTTACAAGATTGTGGTCACGGTAGGCTTCTACCCCTCGAGCACTCGAGCGAGTTTACACGGTTGAAAATTCGATTCACTTTAGAGTCAGGTCCCCCATCTGTGACAGCGCGTCACGATACACGCTCGGGGACCATTTAAATCCCCTTTACCGTCTATTTTAAACAATTCGCTACCCTTGCGAGCACACTCCCTCCTCCCCGCCGATGATGATAAATCACGGAATATCGGCCGCTCTCTGAGAAACATTTTTAACCTAATTCCGTGAAATCAGCTTTCCCTCTCTTTCCTCGCCTTTTTCGTTCGTAACAATTAATTTAATTGAATTGATCAATAGCTTAATCCGTTCTATCGTTTCATAACGGCGATAGATGGTAGAGGAGGAACGTAAGCACCCTATTACGACGGGAATGCAAGTTTATATCGTAAAATAAATCAAATTTTCAACGAAAAGACATGGTTTTCTAAAAACGATCAAAGAAATTTGCCATTGCCTAAAATACGAGACTCGCTCATTTCTATTATGCCAAGAATAATAATAGTCCCAGCTTAGAAAATGACAACACGAGCGACGAAGCGAGTCAACGTTCCAACCAAATTTAAAATGATGCGTGCGACGACAGAGAAATGCTGAAAAGATGTTTTTAATCGAAACAGAAGAGATCGTCCGATCGAATGGCAAAGTGTTAAGCGCAATTCGATTGAACGATAATCCCAAGCTTAACAAGAAGCCGATAGCAGTACTTCTGAACATCCGAACCGAGCACGGATCGCGGGTCAAGAGGTTGCGTTTCTCTTCTCGAGGCGATTCCCTCGAGCTAAATAAATCAGTCGAAGAATGTAATGATCAGCTGGCCTGCCATACCGAGTGTCAAGTATGATCCAATTGAAGATGACCCTAGCCTACCTAGCGTACCGGTATTGGCATAATAGAAGTAAGTAGCCCGCGGCTAGTATCCAATACTATCCGCAGTTGCGACCACACGATGGGGCTTCGATTCTGTGGTACGAGGCGAAGGTGGTATACGGTCCATCTCCCCCTCGCCCCGCGCCTCCTGCATTGTGTGGCTTCCACGCTCGACTCAATCTGCACCTACTTAACCTTATTTACCCAGCTGTAAATTCCTGAATCTATCCCGAACGAGCAAGGCAGGGTCGACTTCGAGATACAGTTGACCGCGCCCAAGATTTTGACTTCGTCGAGAAGAGAAGAAGAAAAAAGAGGAGGGGTGAAAAACGAAAGGGCTCGAAATGTATCGCTCTGGAGCGTCGACTGGTCGCTCTGGACCACTAAATTTCTTTTTATGGCTCGAATCTGTGACATCATCGACACCCATAAACCGCCTCGGGCGTCCTTCTCTTGCGAACAACTTCCTCCTTGTGATACGTTTCGATCTATCGAAACCCATTTCCCGTTCTCTGTTTCTCCTTTTTTAATTTTATCGAAAGATACGACTTGACGACAGAAAGTACAAGTGCAACTTTTTTTGTTCACTTGAAAAAGGTGTGTCTTCGTTCGTCGATATTTTAGATACATTAGATTCCCTTTAAAGCAATCCCTGTTAACTACGAGAGATTTATTTGGACACTTTTCTCCAGTTTGCAAAGGTATTTCTACACTCCTCTGGTGTAGCTTCCGATTCATCCAGGAGTTTTTCTTTTTTCGCGTTTTCGACGCAAACCCTTTATTTATCCTTTTTCAAGGTTTCTTCCGAGGTTTTAGAAAGAAGACACAATCACAGGTTGCGATATTCAATGAATACTGTGGTGACTGTGGAGTCGTTTTTAGTACAAAATGCGAACGCTCGTAACGTTCTCATCAAACACGAGTAAGGAAGAGATATAGAAAGAAGTTTGGTTGATATTTCCAATATTTATCGGCGTGTAGATACGATGGCGCGTGAATCAAAGGAGATTCGAATATTAGGATAAAATATTGCGCGCGTAACGGGACTTGGCGACAGTGGAACATTCTTTTAGAATTCTTTTAAGAATTCCAACTCGCTCAAAACAAGAAACGATCGCTCGACGAGCTTCCGCCATGTTCCTGAATTCAACTGGCCGAACTTCGAAGATGCTACACTTCCGGCAGCCGGTATTCGCTCGAAGTATCATAAGTTTTTGAAAAGGAATCTTCTTTTGGAAACTGCTTTGGAATTTGGTAATGTTCTACGAAGCTTCCTCTCATTAGAAAAGGTATCAGTTTCTGTCCATCACTCGCACTATTAAAGTATCGACTCCCCTCTGGAGAAACGGAAGCTTTTAATTTATAACAATATTTGGTTTCTCTAACTTTAATTCTTTGCACTACGAAAGTATCGTTAACTTTATTACTGATACTTTCGTTAAAAAATTATTGAAACTACTATCACGTTTCACGTTTCTCACGTGAATCTGTAGGTAATTTGAAATAAAAGTAAAGTAAGAAAATTCCAGTCCGAGATAAACGTAAGAATATCACGAAGAATATTTGTTGGATCGTTAGAGAATTCGAGGATTTTTTACGTTAAAAGACGAAATGAGAGACGAAATTATAGATACGCTGAGAGGATCGGGTCGAAGGAACTCGAGAAGAAAGTGGATGTACGAGGAACCGTGGTTAGACGAGGTGGAATAATAACGGGCGGTTCTCGTAGTTCGGGATATATCAATGGGATTCAATATCGAAATGATCCGATGGCCGTGTGTAAGCATGCGTGCACGCATCAGGGTTTTGTGTGCGGGTATCTTCGCGTACATAAGTTACATATATGTAACGGCCATAAAGATAGCGCATATCAGACAGCGTATTCTACTGAAAGGGAAATGGAGATGGTCTTTTCCTTCTCTTCCGACTGGCATATATCCAACGGCAACCCTACTCGGTCGTTTTGTTTTTTCGTAATTCACTTTTGATACAGGAGACTCGTGGTTTTAGTGAAAAATTAATCCTCCTTACATGCATTTTTCTTTTTTCCTTTTAGCGTGTTTCTTGTTGTTTGAACTCTATGTTGTTTGAAAATCATACGAGAAAAACACGACAAGTCTAGCTTTCTATACATTTTACATTATATTATACTATACAATAACGTCATCGTCGTTAACAATTAATAACATGCTACCGTAGCATCGCCGATTGCTAATATTAAAAGCACGTGTCAAATCGAAAATCAAATGAAAACGCGATTTTGTGATGTAAAATTGATTAACAATACATTCGCAAAGTCATAACGAGAATTAAAATAAGAATGAGTTTGTTCGTATCGTCCGTAACACAATGTATCTAGAAATCATTCTCGCGACTCTTTCGTGCTTTCGCAATTCTCTGCAAGAAACTAAATTTGGAGCAAACTAAATCCCCCCACGTCCGATCCATCAAAACGTACAAAGTGCATAATTCCGTTAAACGCAAATCGCCCGAACGATCTTCGAACACGTCGAATTCCCTGGGATTCCCGCGGTACAGTTTCGAACGGCGGAGAATTGCAGTGACATGTCGTTCCTATGCTAATGAGGGAACGTTCTCAAACCATCGTCCGAATCGGCAGTTCGTGGATCGCAGCCGGTACCGATCACCTCCTTTCTTCCCTTCGAGTTTACTACCCACTACCCACTTTCCTTTTCCCCGTGTCGTTCGGTAGGGGGAGAAGGGGGGAGGTGGTCGATGCGGCGATCGCGCAATAATACTAAAAAGATAAAACCTTCGGGATGAGAAGGGGCAAAGGGGTTGTCCACCCTTCGAGGAACACGGTCGGCTATTGCTTCGAGGCTAGGTGGCCCATAAGCTACCGACCTTACGTAGATGGACATGGGGCTCCAGCCTTCTCTATACTCTATACTCGCTCGCTCTCTCTCTCTCTCTCTCTCTCTCTCTCTCTCTCTCTCTCTCTCTCTATTTCCTTCTTTCTCCATTTTACGTTCTATCTCTTGCGTTTTCTATCCTTCTGTCGCGGCACGGTACATATATACAGGGTGTTAACAAAAGAGCAAACGATTCTAGACGTTCGTCGAAAGTTTTTCTTTGAAGAAAGTTTATTTTTCCAAGTGCGTCATAAACTCGTTTTCATGTTGTTGCCGCTTTATATTTCCCACTTTGAAGAAATCGCGTTATAACATCTAATCATTTCAAAAAGCTGATTCGTTGATTCAGCAACAGCTAATGTATTTTTGCTGTGAAAATGATCAGTTAATTGTTCGTGACTCGATCGAACTTTCTTCCTCGTCTCGATATTTAGAATCTAACAAGTATCATCGAGTATTTCTTCTTCAACACCCTGTATATGTGAACACGCAAGCGTTCACAATGGCCAGCCACGACTCCGAGGCAAGGTTTGTGTGCTGCGCTAATAATAGGCGGGTGAACCGATCAGCCAGTTGACCGTGACTAGATAAAAAATACTGCCTGACAGCCGGCCACCCCGCTCTTCTTTTCTTCTCCTCGCTCGTGGTCCACCCTCGAATCATCCCCCGTAGACCACGCGCGCGCACACACGCGGGAGAAAAAGGCGAGCAACAAACTACTTCTCCGACTACGCGTTGTCATGCTAATCGAGTGCAAGTCCACGGGACACCGGGCTGGCCTCTGCAGGGTACTTTGCGCGAAATCGGTGGAAGGAGCGTCGATGGAAAGACCGTCTCCTACTCGTAAATTTCGCTGTCGATCAACGGAAGACGGGGGTCTGTATCGCTATCGACGCGCGTGTAACGCTTTAGGCGAATTCTTCGAGAAACGGATCAAGTATGTTTGAACAATTTTATCGATATTAATTTGTACGTATAATCGTCTATTATCTCTTTTGAAATAAAAATAATAATAATTATGTAATTGAAAATAATAATAATAATCGTGCAATTGAAAACACCAAACGCGTTGTTGTTCTCATTTTTACAAGGAAGCGACAACTCGTAACAAATTGAAAAACCTCCTCAAATTCGTTCAACTGTTATTTGACCGATATAAGATAATGCTGATGATAAATTAGTAATAACTATTGCTCCTCGAAATGATATTTGATCTCATGGTAATACATGTCCTAAGAATGCACTAGCTATAGATAAAAATAGAATTATTCCTCCAATTATTCGTACGTGAATAAGTTTAAAAGAATAACAAAAGAATATAAGTTAAGAAAAAATAGAATGAAGCTCCGTTTATATGAATTAATCGAATTATGAGAAATTCTAATAAATGCTAAATGAATATTTGGACAATAATGTATAGATGAAAATAATCCTGAAATAATTTGAATTAATAAAAAAGATTCCTAATATTGATCCAAAATCTCATATGTAATTAATATTAATTGGTGCAGGAAGATAAATAAATGATAGTGGAATTTTAAATATAATACTTTTATGAACGTTTTAGGAACGTTTCCGTAAGCAGATAGATCGAGAGATACTACTTGGCTCGTCTGACTTGACGGTCCATTTCTACTTAAATCTATTTTTACTCCGTACGACGTGCTATTTGATTATTAACGCGAGAAATGGGTAAACGGGTAATCGAATGAAAATATGTTTGAGATAAAATACCGATTGAAGATTGAGATAAAGCTTGTTTTCTCGAATCAAGCTTGATTAATCGGTCATCCGTATCGACAGTCGTAAGATACCGCGAACAAAATGGTCTCGCCCGCGCCAAAGTTGTGTAGGACTTGACTTATGAATTCTCGTGGAGGATGGACGATGGGCAGCAGCCTAGCTATATAATAAAATAAACTGTCAGCAGCAGCTCGCATAAAAATGCTAAAGAGCTCCGCGGTCCATATTGTCCCTGCGTGTGTCGTGCAGATGTTCCGCAGCTTGTGCCATTTCACTTCACCGCTTTAGAGGCTTTTTTGGCGATTTCCATTACGTGTAAATAATTCTCCTTCGCGGTTACAGACGCGGTTAACCGGATTGAATCGCGTTGTCCGAGAATTAAATTTTTATGACATAGACTTTAGACTTTACACAGGCTTTAAACGTTTGTTTACAGTACAGTGTTGAATTATTTCTTCGAATAATTCAATAACGTTATTTGTATATTCCAACTCATTTCATAGTTAACTTAGGAATTAATCAAATTCAATTTGAATTATTTAATTTCGCAGTATCGTTTGCAAGACACCTGTATGATTAAAAGGTTCAAAAAGGTTGGTAGAATTAAATAGAATAATAAAGTCGAATTCAGCTAATTCTTGATAATTGGCCTTTCAATTAATTTGAAGCTCATTTAATTATTGCATTATTAGGCACTGATTCAGAATTCTGTTCGTCGCCTCTGTTATGCAAGCGTGAACGCGAGACGACCACTTGGTGTCTATCACGTTGATGAATGCACTGGGCATAGATTTCTATCTTTCTCTTCTCGTTCCTGTAAATCATTGCCGGGACATTTAACCCTCGGACGGTTCAGAACGGTGGGTGAAGCTCACTAGTCGAACGCATGCAAGGGATGCCAATTACATTCTCCGTATAATTTTCAACTTTCATAACTTGACAAAGGAAATAACCGGAGATTGAAAAGTAAAAAAATCAGTCCATCGCAATTTTTCCTCAAACTTCTAGTTTTTCTATATGTAGTTTCCCTTCTTTTTTTTTTTTTTTTAAAGATCATCGATAAAACTTTCTCCTCCACAGACGTGAAAAAAAAAGTTATTCGTGTGAGTTTGCCAAACAAGTTCAAATTTTAGTCCTCTCTTCCCTTCATCTGTCTAAGAATAAGAATTTCTAAGATAGAAATATCCACAAAATGTTTATCACAATTTTTCAGGGCGTCCCTTAATATCCACAAAAATATCTTTGTTTAGAACTATCCACCCCGTACAAATATTATAGGTATATTCCTCGAATTTCTGCCTAAATTTCCCCCTTTTGTTCCAACAAAAGTTCTTGGCCGAGAACGTGTCCACAGATTTTACACGCTGCCAAACGAATGATATATTATAACTTTTCATCGCAAGCGCATAGCACCTGGTCGCTTCCCCCTCGCGATGGTCTACGACACGAGCGTAGCCGAGATAAGCCGGAAAACGTAGCTCGCCCCGGCCTCGGAGCACCCTCGTGTGTTTACAAAGCGTACGGTTTTACTACGAGGCCGGTGGAATTCTACAAAAGGACTTCGACGCATAGAGTGACTTCGACGTGACTCGACGTGGCGCGTAGGAGGAGGTTGAACATCCTCGAGAGGATGGAGGAGGATGAAGGTGGAACAGGCACGCCGCTCCGGCACAATGATAATAATAACTGGCCATTGGGGGTGTGTGAGGGTTGAAGGTTGTATCGCGAGTAGGCGGGGCCACCGATGGCAGGCGCCTCGATTCCAACGAGGAGTACGAGGCCGACCCTACAACTGGATAGGTATTTCCCTGTGCCATGGGAACCTCATGGAGAGCGACGGCGCGAGAACTGCTACCTCCTGGTCACCACCCCCCACGAACGATCTAACCGCTGGAACCGTTTCGTCGAGCAACGTGTTCCAGCGGCCTCTTCGCGAGAATATGGTCCTCCCAACACTTTGAAATTCGGTCGTTCTCTCAATGTGAAATTAGCCGCGACACTTTTTGCGGCTTGTTGTTGGTCAATTTTGGAAGAACGAATTGGCGTTGGAGAGTTGTGTGAAATTTTGCAACAAACTGGATAAAAATGGCTTCTTCGTATTGAAATTGACACTTGAATTCGTTACGTAAAGCTGTGTCGAGGGTTTTGTTGTTTGCTCTTTGCTTGACAATCGTATTACAATTATTGTACTCTCTGAATACTTGAACGCTCGAGTAAATTGTTTCAAAATGAAATTATGAAAACAAGCAACGCTGCTATCCTTTCGAAAGGAGTACAGAATCGTTATAAAAGATTAATGTGAAAAAAAATGTCAAACATATCTTGTCCATAAATATCTTGTCCATATTATATCCTCTGTCTAATAACAACTCCACGTTAGAAGTCGTTCCTTCGATATTCCACGGATAATGGAACCAATTTAGATGTTTCACTCGAGCGAGGCGTTCTTGGATTGTTCCAACTTTTAGCAAAGTCACAGTTTATCGCGCTAAATACAAGATACGTCGTCGCAAAAGTAGTCGAGATCGAGGCACGCGTGTCGCAAGGGTGACGTTTAACGAGATCATCTGGCGGATCGCACGCGCTCCTCTCGGAGGGTCTTAAAACCGTTAACGATATCACTCGTCAATCACGCTGATGACTGGTGATTGATGCGCGCCGAGGCAAAGAAAGAAGGAAGGAAGGAAGGAAGGAAGGAAGGAGTTGCACACCGGCGTAATGCCGGAAAACACGATCAAATCTGCCTTTAGCGAAACGCGGCGCGCAACGCCCGTTCCTCCCTGAACTCTGCGACTCGCATGAACGACCGTGAATCGAATCGTCGTCTGCCACGACGATAAAAGTAATTCCATTTGACCGGACGGGAAAGAACGTTCGCATTGCATTCCCCGCGATGCTCCTCTGACTTCAAGTTCAACGAGGCTCAAGAGTTGAAAGAGTCGATGTTCGCCAACGTTTTTTTCTTTCCCTCTGGCAATTGTTCTCTCGTGTATAAATTTGACAGAGAAACAACTTGCAGCGAACAAATTATTTCTCGTACGCATGTAATGTAAACATGTTATAAAATTCCTCTGTTTAAATGATGGAAATCTCAAATCGAAATCTCAATTCGATTTAACTTGCGTTGGAAATTTATTCTACGAAAAAAATTATCCAATCTTAGTACAAATTTTAGCTTTCAAAAAGCTGTTCGATGCTTTCCGAAGTCTGCACGAGGAAGAAATTTCTCTTCCGTCGCTTCTGTGAAATTACGATCGCAAAAAAAATAAAGAAAGGAAAAAGTGTATAATTTCTTTAGAATTCCGCCGGGTGACTTTTGGCGGGGGCGTCATCAACGTCACCCCGAGCAATTGAAGTCTCACCCTTCTTTCTGGCGGCCGCAACCAGCGCCGCCTCGGTGCGTTCCTCTTAACAGGAACGGGGAAAAACGAGTGCCGGCACCCCGTAGCTGTTTGACTTAATTTTATGAGGGGTCGCTCGGGACATCAAGGGCGGTATAGTTATCCCCTCCGTTCCCCCGGTGACGGCAGTTGGTCGGGGGTTGGAATCCAACGGCGGAGGCTTAGCGGATAAAAATTATCCGTTTAAAGTCGAGAAGCGCTATAAAAGTGTAGTTAAGCTAGCGCCTCGGAAACGGGCCACCTATTACCACCACCCTCGCCTCCTCATTTGCCAAACGTCCTATAATAACTATAATTGATAAGTAGCTGAAAGGGGGGGCCGGGTTGCTGGGAGCTTCGTGAAATGAAACAGCCCTCTTCTACGCTCTGTCTCAATTTGGCCGTCGCTTCCTTTCTCTGTCTCGATTGTATTTTTCCCGACCATCGGGATTTTTTCTTAAATTTGAGAGTTAGATCGTACGATGCAGCCTTGTAATTCGTCTTGGGCGTGATGTGTTTGTCTTTAAGAGAATGTTCGTTCGCAGAAATTACAGATTTCGTAAAGAGAGGAAGGCATTTAGATGACTCGGTAGAAGATCTTTTGAGAGTATGGAATTTTGTACGACATCATTCGTAAATTTGCACGAAGAAGAAATTTCATTTCTACGTCCCACGATGTAAGAAACTATACGTATAAAACGTAGCTGCCTGATAACACAATAAACGTAACGTCATCGTGGAAATAAACTTCAGAAAAAGTTAAGAGATGTCGAGGAGTCGCTCACCGTGTTCTGCCACCATCGGCCAAGAAAGAAAGAAGCCGTCGAAAGGGTTATCAGTGGTACGAAGGATAAAGTCTCAGCGTCCCGTGGAATTGAAAGAAATTTGGAGAAAGAAAGACAGATGGTAGAGGTCAGCTTGGTCGCTTAGCTTTTTGACTCTCGTGGTCGCCTAGCTTTGCTTCTGGGGGGGGAGGGAAAGAAGGAACGAACGTGGCACACACGCGTCTCTGTATGCGTGGCAAAAAAACACCTAATATTTATGGGGCAACTGATCGGTCTCTGGTCTCCACTCGCAGATCGGATCTCACTAAATCACCGTTGGTATACGCCTAGGAAGGAACTAGTCGTTCCCTCGTCCCCTTTACGGTCGGAAGACGGCCGTAAGGTCCAGCGTATGTTTCACGCAACGACCAAGGAGAAGGAACGAAGAAAAGAATATCGATCGGACAAGGACAGAGGCGAACGATATCTGCCCGTTTGTTCTATTCTTTCGAAACGATACAACCTGTACAATCGAGTTTCGAACGGCCAATTATGGTCGACTGTCTCGTCACTTGCTTCTGGCTGATTTGGAATTGGAAATTGAATTGATATAGATAGAAGTGACAATTTGATATCTAAATGAAGATTATGAAGGATGTTGTGAGTAAATACGGATCTGTAAATTGTTTGAAAGAGACAAATGTACAGAGTTGATTTTATTAAAAACAGAAAGTAAATTTTACGACAACGAGGTAACATATGTAGGTACTGTGCATGCCTCACAGCCTTTGAGGTATTAAAAAGTATTAAAAATATTTTGCAAGTGGCAGATATCGAAATTGAAAATGAATTATAATAAAGTAAAATCAAATAAAAATTACTACTGATAAAGGAAGGATTATCGAGTAACGGCGATGCGATAAGATTACGCGGAGATTCGTTCCTTAGAGAAGAATCAACTGTGTTCGGACACAGTAGTGTAAAGTATTCACAAGCGGGGCACACAGTTGTGTACGTGGTCATCCAGGAGATAGAAGAAGGGTGGTTTGATCTGATTAGCGAGTATCGATTTTGTTTGACGACCCAACTGTCCGACTGGGTCACGGTGACATTCTTCAGGGTCATTACACTATCTCCATTAACATAACGTCACGATTTCGTCCGAGCACAATGGAGAACGCAGTAAAAAGTTGCTATTTCCTGATTTACCCCTCCAAAGAACAGAAGATAGATGTTTGACATTGTCTTAAAGTATCCAAGTATTGAAATATGAAAAGTACAAAATTAAAATTCCCCCGAAAATTCCTAAAATCGTTTTCCAGCAGCAGGAGAAGAACAAAAGGTTTTAAATTCGATCTGTAATACTCGAATACGTCTGAGATCATCGCAAAGTACACGTTTAAATCGTCACATTATTCAAGTGTAACTAACTATAATTTGTATCTGTCCGAATGTCAATTTGCCATTAACAAAATTCGACGCGCGTGTCGAACCGTGGATGGATCGTCGATCGGTCGTTTGGGTCGAGACTGGGTCAAGGTGGATCGTCTTGGTGATCTCCTTAGTTCCGCGTCCTAGTGCGGGTTTCGTTCGTTCGTTCGTTCGTTTATTCGGCGAATATGGATCGGTGTGTAACTGTCGTGACTTTCGTGGTGTGGCAGATGCATCGACGTCCGTACAACGCGCGTATTCCACGTGTGTATACACACGGCTGTACGTAGGTACGGATATAACCTATGTGCCGCGTCATCAACCACACCGCGAACCTACACCGTCATCAGAAGCGAAAGATGCTGGCGTCGCCAAATCTTCCCTTTCTCCACCTTCTGCACGCGGCGAGAGTAAACGTGACGTCACCGGCTTAAAGCTGCTAGACGAAATGAGAAGAACCGATTGATTTGTCCTTTTCATTTCGTTCACCTTGCCCCGGCTGATCCTACTTGCCGGCAAGATCTTAAGATTCTTAAGATCCAGCACGGTCCTTCTTCGTCTTTGGAGCGCCTTGAACGTCCTCTTCTTTGAACTCGATAGCTCGATAGCAGAGAACGTTCGGTTTCTCGTTGTTTCAGACGTGTCTCAACTCCTGTTGACAAAGACAGCGAGTTAACTCTTTCGGAGTCAGTAATATTTTCGCTTAGGAAAATTCTTCTTGTCTTCATTCAGCTTCTACGTTTCGTGTTTTATTTAAGAAACTAAGATCTGATCCGATTATTACTGGAGCAAGTCTTTGGATTCCCAGTTGGGAAATTGTTTACGTAATTTCTTTCGTTACAACTGAACCTTTATTTCGTTATTTCTGATCATTTCTCATTCTCATTCTCGTTTAGATCGAAAATTCAGAAAAGTCAGTTCAGTTTCTCGAAAGCTTGCCCCGATGTTTTCAAAAGTGTTGCTCTCGTATCGGTTACCGAAGGGATCACATAACTGAAAGACACTTTATTCGTATCTCCGCTCCATATCTCCAATCACAATGTAATACTTATATGATCAACTAAATGACATCACGACCACCAACACGAAAATATAAGCACGAGAATTTCGATACTGTTGCACGTGTGTGGTCCGCGATAATTAATAATCGTGTTATCAATCCCGCGAAGAAATGCGATCAACGGCTGTAAACAGTGTAGAAGAATCCATACTCGACTCGCTGCTCGATAATCCATACTCGAAAACAGAAGATATCGATCGATGGAAACGTTTAACGAACGACTGGCGGTTCGAAAGGTTTCCCGTTCGAAAGCTTCTCCGTACTAGGCCCTGCGTCGCGCTTGCAGCGCTACTCGCTGCTGTTTATCTGCAATTTACTGACATACTAGATACGAAAGGTAGGTGAACGAGAGAGATGGTGCGCGTATCCAGGGAACGTCCGTCACGTTACGTACACCGAGAGGAGAACCATAGATCGAAGAGTGTGGCGCGTCTACGTCACGCGGTAAGGGGTGTCACGGAGGAAAGCCGGCACAAGGGGTGACGACGGGGAGATAGAGATAGGCCACGATGCCGGCGTGACTTGACAATAAAGCTCGTCTCACCTCCAGCTCGTTGTTGCCACAGCCTCCTTTTTGGTTCCCTCTCCACGGCTCGTCCTTCCTGCCCACGATTCACGTGCCTCCCCCCTCTCGTACCATTGTCCATCCGCTCCATCCGAATCCGATACCTCCGTAGAACCCACCTTTGCGCCTTCACCACTCACTCCGTTCGCCATTGACTACATTTTTTAAGCTATCGCTTGCCAACTGGCTGGGTGCTCGAAACTCGCGTTCATAATGCGTTCGAAAGAGTTATAAAACTCGTGAAACACGAGCCTTGCTACCCGGCTCCCAGCTCTCGGCTTATCTCTCTACTCTACTCGAGGACGATGCCAGATGCGCGTGTATACGCGAACGCTGACACGTATTCGATCAAGCTCTCTCGCGAGAGCTTCCTCTTAATGTCTCGGGAGGAATCGTCGTTTCGAGCACCGATGGACAGTGAATTTGAAATGACCTCGAGGTTTTGTCGAGTTGAGTTCGCGGATGGGGATAACTGTAAACGAAACGAATCTTTTTGTCAGAAAGTCTATCAATCTAGTTGAACGCGTGATTGCGACAGCATTACACATTAATTTTCATTACACGATCATCAATCGCGGGTTAAACGCATTATTACGAGTGTTTCAATGGCCAACAACTAGGATGGAATACCAGAAACGAGGCGAAGACTGCCGAAAGTAGCGATCAGTCAATCTGTCAGTGTGACGAGCGACGTCTGTTCAGAGGGTCGCCGAGGGTTGAAGACGAGCCCATTGTCAAGCGACCCCTGCGGACAAGTTAGTTAAATCCTCGTTAGAACTTTATCCACCTTCCTGGTTGACAGCTAGCTACCAGAAACGCGAGTGATTTTTCGTCCGTTTCAACAATCTTCGTACGCTCAACAAACAAAATGGAAATTGCAAGAATATCCAAAAGAATATTTCAAGAATATTTCATTCAACTTCCACCTTCTAAGTTTCATTTCTCTGACTGTCTTCATAAGAAATTTAAACTTGAAATAATAAGAAATAGAATTTTCTTTATCGACAAATCCTCTCAGACAGATTTCGGTCTATTTCTCACTGGCTCACTTTCAAGACCTCTTTTCGTATTTATAAATATATTCGTACACCGTTTAGCATTTAATTTGCCGTAATTTAATATTTATTGTACAAATATATATATACAGACTGCTTTGAACTTATGTACTCAAAATGTTGTAATTTCAAAAAATTACACTTGCGAGAAGGAGAATATTTTTTGCAGTAACGCTATTCGCAATCTACCGGTTAATTATGCATCGCTAATTCCTCTGTAGACTTTCCCATATATCCGAACACCGACGTTATCATTACACTCGAATACAGAGTCGAATTATTCGTATTCGTGATTTCTCGAATACATACATGTACGTGTGTGTGTGTGTGTGTGTGTGTGTGTATACGGTGCACGGTCTTATGAACCGTTCCGTTTCATGCGGAGCTGCGGGTTTCACCGAAAGAGGTGAACGTTTTGTTTACCGACGTTCCATCTCGATGGATTCATCGTCGAGCGGCGGTGTCAGCAGAAACGGCGTTGCAAATAAAGTGAGGGAAGCGAGAACGACGGGGCCGCGTCCGTTCATGAAAACGCGTGCCAATGTTTCGCGTTTTTCCCGAGACCAGAAACCAAGCCAAAATCCTCGCTACGAACAACCCTCGCGTCTCGAATTGGTGATTTCGATCGTGATTTATATGGAATTAAGATGTAAATGAAAATTTAAGTAAATTTAAGTATGATGAAATATCTCATCTTGTTTTAAAATTGAGGAATTTTTTGAACGAAACGAGACAAAATTGAGAATTCTGGTTTTTCTTTAAAAGAAAACTCTGTTTCTTTGTCTGTACAAAATAAACAAAAATAAACAAAAATAATGATTCGGTCATTTTTCTGGAAAATGTACTCGGTATTTACTCGCATATGTATCACAGGTCTGTTCAAAAAGCTCCTCGATTGCAATTTATAATCAACTTTTATTCGAAAATTGTCTCTTGCTCTGTAGACGAACAAGAAAATCTAATTCCACTTAAAGAAGAGTCGATGCAACTTGAATAAAAATTAGTCAGTTTTATCGATTTAAAAAATTTATCAACGCGATAACTGTCGTTCATCGACTTTCGAACGAAATATAATAGTGACCAACACAGTATCAAAACGGTGGAAAGTGAAGTTTTATAATTCGAGAATATTTTTCGACTTGGATCGTCGCGTGGAATTCTTCGTAATTCGAAGCTTTCGCGTTGCATGTGTTGCAAATATTTTTTGCACGAGGTTGGCGTAAGGTTAATGAGAATGGCAAAGAAAGAGATAGACGGGAGGAGGTTTGTTGGTGCATAAAAGAATGAAGGGGATTCCATACCCAATGCTCGTGTCTGCCTCTCAAATGAAACGCTGAGCCCGCACATTGCACGTTACACCTAGAATCACGCGAAATGCGGACCGCCGCTAACCAGAACTTTCCGTTCCATAGTCTTTCTTCATCGTCCTTTCCTTCTTTCTTTTTTTTTTTTTTTTGCTTGCTTCCTCGTCCAGTTTAATTAAGCGATTTTATTCGTTTGTTTCTTTACTTCTGCCTCGATCAATATAAGTGCCAGGGCCGCGTATTCACCTCTGACGCGCATAAAACGTAAAATATCATTCGTTGTAGAATTGAATTTTAAAAAACAGTATTCACTGAAATTTAAAGTTACTCCGTCTAATGACGGAGAAAAAATTAGTCAAATTTATGAATGAATGTATAAGAAATACATATCGATTTAATGACGCTAGTCAAATAATAAAATTAAATAATCCTTGTAGTCAAATACGATTCGTTATTTAAAAGTTGTAGAAATTATAGTTCTCTCTTTTTTTTTTATTGGAACGAAGAAGGCGAAAATATCCGAAGGAAAGGATATAATGATCGAGGACTCGGGGGTGAAGAAGACAGTCAAACGTATCTGAAACTGTCGATATCGACGTTTATTTATAATAAGAAGTATAATAATTATTTTATGTACACATGAGACGATGTAACGGGAATTAAAACATTCTTAAGTCGAATCGGAAATATCCTCGGTCGACAGAAACGACTCAACATAATCCAACCACGACAAAACAATAATGTATACTTCATATGTCACTCGATATGACAGTGGCGTAATTTTTGCATCAAATCGATACTGTATCAACCTTACACGCGCATGATTACATTAAAAAAAAAAAGAAGAAGAAAGAAAGAAAGAAAGAAAGAAAAAAAATAACAGAAAGATTACTCGTTAAAAAAGAAGATACCTCTCTGAACGCTGCCAAATACACGCACGCACGTTCTCAGATAACTTCTTATCTGATCCGATTATTCGCTATCGATGCGTGATTGCTAGGAATTATTTGCTCGTAATCGCCTAGAAATTTGCAAATCGTCGCAAAATTTACGCCGCTGTGAAGCACGCAAAGAACATTACACAACATAGCCCCCTCTTCTCGTCTAACGAGCCCCCTAAAAATGAAACTTAAAAATCGGCTAACAATTTATAGAGCTACCGTATACAGATCGTTTTGTGCCATAAGTACTAAAATTGATATCACTGTTCGCGCGGGTGTGCGTCGGTACGAAAATGTACCGGCACACGTTCTTACATATGCGTTTTCTTGAGATCCATCGAGCTCTCCGTCGCCCGGTTGAGAATGGACGCTCGTCCCATTCACGCTACACGATCGAGAACGATCGAACACGCTCGTAGACACTAATGTAATAGAAGCGAATCCTATTTATTAGACGAAGTGATTCGCGGAGAACGATTCAAGTCGGACTTCGCGAAAGCGGACATCTAAAAAGTTCTCTCGAGTGTCGCGAAAAGAGAAGAGAAAAAATGAAAATGAAAAATTATGCTTTGGCTTAGAAATTACACGTAACAAACAACAGGATGAGCCTCTCGACTTAAACCTCGCGCTCTTTCGCCTCGTTCATTTTTTGCGCTACGACAAACTTCGCTTCTATCTTCATCTCTTTTCTCTATGTTTCGTTTTATTTTCTTCTTCTTTTTTTTTTTTTTTTTTGGTACAGTATTTGGCAAAGAACACGTCCAGCCTACCACGAGCAATATATTCGTACACCTACGAGAATAAAACTAATTACCTTTAATCTAATGACACCTTAGTTGCGTTGGTAACTCCATACACGATTTACAAAGTTGGTTTCAACCAGTCAAGGTTCTCCTTTTCTGCCGTGGTTCAACAAAGCACTATACATAACGCAAAGGAAAAAAAAAGGAGAACTGAACGCTATATACACGTAGACGAGCTTAAGGATGACGCTTGTCGCGTCTCGATTAAAAAAAGTGGGGAGAAATGCTTCTCGAAGGATATACCCGGTCGCTTGTCTTGATTCGTTTTTTTTTTCAACCCCATGCGCACAGGTATGTCACTGTGAACAAAGTTTTGGAAAAAGATCATCGTTACGGTGTCCACCTTCCCCGAACGAAAACGTTTGTTTCATTATAAAATGTTGCTTCAATTATTTTTATCTCGTTTCATTTTTTTGAATATATATATATATACATATACATATATAGCTATAGAAATATAAGCGATACACGCGTTATGATACGAGGATTTATGCGTTATGCATAAGGGATTACAAGTTGATCCGATGGAAAATCTTAAGCAACAGCTTTAATCCTATTCGAACAATCACTTTGAGATACAAGAGATACAAGAGGAGACAAGTGTCACAGCAGAATGCTCAAAGTCCTTTATAACACTGTCTTCACTTTGTTACACAATATAAGCGAAAAAATATAAATACGAGTATATGGAATATCTAAAGTACCAGATAGTGTCAAAAATAAAGAAGATCTAAAATCAATCGTAACAGCCGATACACTGCGAGTGGACCATATCTCGGTAAAAACAATCTCGTGATAACACTAAAGAAAACCGTTCTTTCGATCAAAAATATCAACGTTAAAAATTATGAGGATAATTATATTCCTGGTGGACAAGCAAAGGAGTATAAGTCAGAACTGTTGGTCTGAACAGGAAAGCGCTTAAACTTATCAGATGTTGGAATTTGAACAACACACATAAAAGTTAATAACATATGTCTCGTTAGCTAACGACTCACGTCATCATATGCACTTGTAACATAAAATATAAAAAGTGCACCGAGATTTTGAATGTGGAAGATCTCGTACACCATTATACACCATCTCTGTTATCTTGACCAAAATTTGATTACTCTTTTGCTCGTCCATCGGAGGATAGATGTAACAAAATAATATTAAAATAATATTCGTTACTCACCGATCGAGAACCTGACGATCACACGACGGACGTCTCTGTTCAGGTCCAGCAAGCGCCTCCTCGGCGCTGTCGATGTCACAGATAAACTTCTGGACTCGCTGGTGCTGGTTGATGATGCTGCTGCTGTTGCTGCTGCTGCTGCTGCGGCGGCGGCGGCGGCGGCTGTTGTTGCTGCGGCTGTTGTTGCTGCGGCTGTTGTTGCTGCTGTTGATTCTGCGACTGGTGTTGCTGCGGTTGCGCCTGTGATTGCGGCTGCTGTTGCTGCTGCGACGCCTGTTGCTGATGATGGTTGTGATTGTGACTGTGATTATGATTATGGCTCTGCCGCGTTCTCAGAATGTCCCATCGTTGCTTGTAAAGATCACGTTCCTGCTGGGTGCGAGCCAGCTCGATCTTCATTCGCTGAAGTTCATTCTGTAGGTTTCTGTTCGTCGTCTCGAGGTCGTGACGTTGCTGCAGCCGTTTGCTACGGCAGTTCTGAGCGTAACCGCGATTCTTCAAGGTTCGCCGCTTCTGCTTCAGACGCACGACCTTCGCAGAACAGGAGGATCCGTTTTACCAACCAACTCGATCGCAAATGACTCGTGGATATCACATTTGACGAGAGGTGAATTGGTATTGGTCTGCTTAGTCTCTCTCTCTCTCTCTCTCTCTCTCTCTCTCTCTCTTTTTCTTTATTATTTCTTTGTTATTTAATCGTTCGTCGATACGATTTCTTTTAATTAATTGAACGATCGTTTACTGCTGTAAATATGCTGCTGTGTGAGGGATATATATTGAAATATTGAAATTGGAAGCTGGAAGTGAAATTCAAGCTGGAAGTGAATAGTAAGCCTTGTCGCAAATATAGTCTGTAGTTTCAGTTGTTCTCTTACTTGGAAGCTATTTTCAAATATTTAACACAGTAATTTAACATTAACGGAGATAAATCATTTTGTTTTTGTCATTATGATGTATTAAAATATTTCAAAAGTCTAACAATACGAAAATCATCTGGCCAAAGTCACTGCAGAGAGATAGAATCAAATTTATTACTAACGAATCAGAAAGGAAATGTCTTGAGAAAACTTCTCAGGATGAACGACAATTTTTAAGAGAGTATAAACGATATGTTAATACCCGCTGTATTGATGAACAGTTGTACAAACAATTTTTATAAAAAAAATAAAAACATACTGCCGTCACGTACAGTGATAACTCGCGCGTCTGACTAATAAACGGTTTCATTTACTGCAGCCACAGATACCAATTCACGCTCACTTTACTCAAAAATTATCTACCTACGGAAATCCTATCAATTTTACGATTTTATCGAAAAATTCTTTTCAAGTCCATTCATTTTTATCACTATCGTTAAATAATCCATTATCATTACAATCAACAAGCACAAAAAAGTCGTATCAACGCCACAGTAAAGAAATACACGAATACAGTAGAACTTTGATTATTTCAATTAATCGTGGCACGTGTCGTTTGAATAATCGAATGACTTTATCTTCATGATGAGAGACCATTTATTATGCGGCACAGTCGTTTGCCAAGCAATTAGCAAAGCCGTTTCTTATCGAAGAATTTAGAATAGAATACTCTTTGGTTTCAATTCGATTGGAAGTATTAGTAATTTTGTAACTGTACAAAAAATTATATCAATGAATGAACAAAAGGAAAAATTGCTTAACAAAAACGTAACAATTTTTATTCTCATTTTTCAGTTTTTCTTGTAAAAAAAGAAACCATTGTCAAATTTTCCATTAAATTAAATAATATTCCGGCAACGTGTCGTTCCGTCAATCAAAATTCTACCGTGTAAAAGAAAAAAAGAAAGGAGGAAAGAAATTGAAAAAATACGAACGCACAGAGCAAACGATCGGCCAAAACGAAAAAATTGTGAATGAAACGAAAGCGAGGCATTACCTATGCGAAAGTGTCGTTAAGAATGTAAAAGACCTGACTCACCTCTTCCCGCGGGCAACCATGGAGGCGTTTGTTCAATTCGCGTACGGAAAGCGACATGAGCAGCTCGTCGTTCATGAGTTCTTCCTGTGGATTGTTACTCCCGCAATTCGGGTAAAGAACGTTGCCTTTGTGCGGCGGAGTCGAGCCACCAGCAGCGCAAGAACTCACTGAACAAACGCTCATCGGTCTTTGCATCTGCATGCTCTGCATGCTGTCTTCCATCCCTGACATTCCACTTCCGCCCGCGGGAAGCATCCCGCCGCCTGCTCCCGCACTCGCATAGTATTCTATGTGGCCCGTGATATATCCACCTGCAACAACATTTGCCGGCTTCGAGTCTTCTTCTTTCTAAATAAACCTTTCTCGAGCTTCCTTATTAAATTAATATACTTCGTATCGCAGGTGAGATATCTCTCACGTCTCCCTTTCGATAAATATAAAATAGTAACTTTGTAAACTAAACTTCAGTATCCACTTCTTTAAATGTTCGAGTTATCCGGCAAAGTTAATAAATTGTGTCGTGTAAAAAAAGTTTGCCTTTAAATGTGTAGTACCTTACGTTTGAGCATTGATAAAGCCGATTTTTCATGAATTAAACACGTCGTTTACAGTAGTGACGATCGATAATCGATATTGAAAGGATTCTCTTTGCCGCCTAAGATTAACATTTTATTTCAATTGGTTCGTACTCTGTAAATTATTGTCAAATATTACATTCACAATCTAATAACGCTAGCGAATTAGTATAAAACAGATTCGCAGGTGGAGATGTGCGTTAGAATGATTTCGTCACTTTAAGGCGATTTTCATTTCACGGACATTGTGCGATTCGTGCGATCAAGTCATCGTGTGTCATTAAGTTATCGCTGTATCATTAGACAACTACAAAGTTAGTTGACATCATTGAAAGAGAAATTGTTGTATTCTGTAATTTTTTAATTCCTCGCGCCAATAGCTTAAGCCAGTCAAAAAATTCTAACTGAAATATAATGCTTTATCTTACAAAGTACCAGAATTTGATAATAAAATGTTTGCAAAAAGAATCCTACGAATATTTTTATCAAAGTATAACATACTTTCAACATGGGAGAAAGATATCTAACGTTTTTAGCACAAATTATTTCTAATTTCAAAAAAAAAAAAAAACCCAGGAAAACAGGATCAATTAAAACAAAATCTATCCCTCGTTCCAAAACTCCCCTTGAAGATACCAGTGCACTCACCAGTGTGTCTGGTATGACGCTGCAGGTGTTGCAGGTCTTGGAAATGATGATGCATCGGTGTAGAGGGCCAAGCCTCGTGATGAGGCTCCGGCGTTTGCTCCTGAGGGCAATGAGGCCTGAGATCAAGCGGCTCCTGCCTCAAGGATTGCGTTAACCAGCCCATGCCACCCGTACCAGCTTGCATATCGTCTTGCACGATGGAGTTGGGCTGCTGCAGTTGCAGGAATAGGCCTCTGTCGCGGGAATCGCGGTCACCCCGGTGCAGTTGCAACGGTGGCGGCGATGCCGAGACCGGAGGCGTGTCCGGCGGTGTTCCAGGATGCGAAAGCGTGGTCAGATGAGACGCTGCACCCGGCGGCGCCTTCACCAGGACGCCGTGCTGCACCTGAATGTGCGGCTGTCCGTAAAGCGGATGGGGTTGCTCAAGCTCGTGCGCCGGCGGCGTCAGAGGCGCCAGGGCCAGACCTTGCGCTTGCAGACCCTGACCAGGTAATTGCACCACACTGCCGTTCACCATCATCGGTGAACTGATCCTTACCTGGATGATCAAACAATGACAATGGTTAATCTACATGTATATCTTTCTAAAATGTCAAGAGTTTCGTACTTACTTAACGATTAGATAACGAGAAAGTGAGATTGCGCGTCGAATCGTTCAAGTTTCAATGTCTTGAACTTTGCATAGAATGGTCAACTTTGCGTGTTACGAGACACAATTGGTCTTTGGTACAATCAAGGGAAGAGTGAGCGAGGAAAACGAGAAAGCGATTCGAATAATCCTATGTGGTAGAAACTGTTTGAGTCAGCCAAGAAGTATTATGTAAAGATCACTCAAGTAAACAACAAAATAATTTCTAAAAAATGCAATAACACACACACGACCGGATTACGATAACTACAACCGAGATTGTTGACATTAGTCGGACAAAGTTTTCATTCGATGAGTAAAATGTTTCATCCTCGTAGAAAACTTAAATATATCCTATTTGGTTGTTTTTTTGAAGCTGAATTTTAAACATTAGATTTTTTATTATCGATTATCAACTGTAGAAGAAAATATAAATATGCTACAAGTGATACGAATTGAACGTTGAAAATTTTATAACAACGACGCTTCATTTCTGAGCTAGATAAATCTGAATATTCTTTATTCTAACTCTTCTACATTTGTTTAAATTTGGATAGAGTGATATGAAAATTGAATTAGGAACATAAATTTAGCATTTAGAAATAGCGAAAGACTTTATTCCACCTGAATAATTCTTTAATATTAGTATACTTTAAAAGAAATGAAGAAAAAATTGTAACAGTACGATTCTGAGAAGTTTTGAAATTTCGAAATTGAGACAGTGGAACCAATAATTGTTAAAAAACAAGGTGCATTAAACATTATTCAATGTATTATTATAATACGATAATTAAGAAATTACATGCAGTTGAGTTTTATCTATGATTATTGACGTCTTTCGAAAATAGCCAGATCGCATTGCATAATGTTTTGATTATTACGAATGACGCTTATAAAAATGTAATTGCTTTAAGTGTCTATTAACAGTAACACTAAATAACATGGAAGTTACATAATTCTTAGAACATAGACGAACTAAAATTTCGAGCAACGAATATTCTTTAATAATACACCTTCAGATTTCTTTAGGAATTTTATTCCTTTGCAAATCTCTTTTTCCAATAATGCATACGTGCAAATTATTACAGTTCTTGAAACAAATTGCAGAAAAAATTCAATTATTCGATGAGCAAGCAATTATCAGAATAAATAGATTCAAAGAATTTAATATTTATCGTCCAGTGCTTATATGGAAATATGTTTTGCGTTCCTCATATAAATATACATATAAGTAAATGTAATAATTTCAAGCTTATATAATATAAAGTGACACACGTGACTCTATTTATATACATACGACCTCAACGTCACTGAAAAAAATTCTCAGTAACACGGTAAATAAATTGATTCGTGTTCACTGAAAAGAGAAAGAAAAAAGGAAACAAAAAATACCAAGCAACTTACGAGTGATCTTTCTCAATGAACACTCGCCAATGTAGAGATTCAACAACGATTTGACAGACATTCGTAATGAAAATTATTCTCCAATTATCAATATAATTAATAAATCAGATAGAAAATGATGGGTTAATTTTAATAAGTTCCTTGGAATAGTCTCAGATTTGCAACGGAAAAAACTATTTTCAATATCGCTACACGTGTTCTGCATTTAAGTAAGGCGTAGACACTTCCAATGCAAAAAAGTCAAGATACGGTGATCACCCGTATTAATTCATTCTTAAGTGTTTCTACTTAAAAAATGAGGCGATATGATATAGATATCTATCTACTACACAAAAAGTAACTTTCGCAGCTGTACTTGTTACTATGCGTGTCTAATTGAATTAATCTTATCACTAATAAAATATGCACAGAACGAACGGGAAGTGACGGATTGACGAATGAAGATGAAGACGATCGCAATTTTATTGGCCGTGAACGTTCGTGCAATTTCGCATTTTCGTGAACAATGATTGAACGGTATTTCACATAAATCTCCGCACTTGGAAAATTGTTCTAATTGTAATGTGTAAACACTCGCGAGACAACAAACGATATACGTGAATTTGACTAAATCGCCTAACACGAGTGACACGAGTGACGAGTGAAACGTATCAACGACTAACCTCTCGTTTGACAGCGGGATCGAGATGATCGAGAACAAACTCCTGTACGTATTCTCTGGCGAGATGCTCCTCAGCTTCCATCTTAACCTCGTCGACCTCTACCTCCACCTCCTGCGCCTCCACCTCCTCTACCGGACCCGTTGTAGCCGCATACGGGACCGTCTTCTCGCTGCCACCGCCACCTCCGCCGCCTCCGTTACTCTCTGGACAACTCGTCACCGTTTGTTGCGTCGTGACCACCTTTTCAATCGACTCCACCTAACAATTTGAAAACGCTACCCCCCCTTGATCACGAGCAACAACACCCCGTAACAACACGTAAAACAAAATCCTCGATTTTTCACCCTAACATCCACTTGCCATTCTTACCGGTCTGGTCCCAGTTATTCTGATTGTTCTCTCGACGACACGATCCTTCTCGACGATTAAAATAACTCCATTGAGTTTATATATATTGATATTTTACGAAGCTAAAAAATCAAACGAAAGTAGAAAATTTACGAAATTTAGTATTTTTACGTGATGGTGAAACAATGAGAATCTGCGTGTCTGTTTGAAGTTGGTCACTCTTCGTCAACTCTACAGACGTTACACCGCACCATTACTCCACTATGTCAATTATCATTTCGATTCGAAAAAATTCACTGCCTCGTTCCCACGTATTTCGTGTCTCTCGCGTAATGTTAATCCACTGGCATCACACCGTCACCGGCCACACACTTTCCCCCCAAAAGACGTTCCCGCCAAAAAATGGCTCTGCTCGCCACCAACCAACTCACCACCTTCGATACTCCGCGATATCTTTGATACCTTTCCGATTTTCGTCCGACGAGCAACGATTTGCAGATCCACGCGGAGAACTTGATAGAGAAAACTATCGTTTGCCGTTGTATCGTGGCTTTTGTCGCGTGTGCGTGGCTCGCGGACTATGATCTGGCAGAAAAGAGAAAAAGAAGACGCGTGATGACGCTGGATACGTCGTCCGAGTGGTGACTGGTCCGACGAGTGTGATTCCGAAGTGGCTCTACGCGCAGGACATAGATGACGTCACGGCTGGGCGTGGCCAAGCGTTTACTCGATTCCCCGGCGCGTGCAACGATTGGTTCGGCGAGAGTAGAGTCGCCATTTGCACGCTACTCTCTTGTCCCCCACCATCGGCAAGCCACCTTGTCACTCCCGGCACGGATCTCCCGTACCTTCGCGAAGGTACCATTAATTTCTAAAGTGATTATTATAATTTTTCAGTGGACGCGTTGCTCCTCTCCGCTTAACCCCACCCTTCCACCTGTGCCAGGATCGTACCAGGCGTGCATACACCGTCGTCTTTTATACCGATCTTCGCCGTGTACCGCTCTCTTTCCTCAGCATTTCAATTTAGCGCCGCTCGGTATATAAGAGGTGACCCGTTATCGCGCGACCACGATCCTCGAAATCGGTGCCGCATTACGATTTTCCGCGGGAGAATGACAGTTCTTATGCGACACCGACATAACTGAAACACGGAAGCCGGTCGTGCACACCGGTGAAATATCGTTGGATGAAAAATGACAAAGAACTGTAAATTGCCAGTTCTCTGTCAATAAACAGGAAACAAGCGGATTGTCCTGGCTCGTTGACAAATCAATTAGCACTTTTTACTAATACCTAAATGTAATTATCCGTACCATTTTAACTTCAGATCGAAGTAAACTAACGATATTCTTCTTATAATTATTATATTTGAAATATAAGAAAGAAATTTTATGAAAACAATTTGCTGATATATCGTATGATATTATTGGTTACAATTATGATAATAAATGTAGATTTAGTTACAATAATAATAAGTAACTAATATTACTCGAAAATAAAATTAATTTTTTCATCTCCTGGAAAGTGACACCTTTGCAGTTGTGTCATTGTTCTTCCGAAATACCTATATAGTGATATGCTGACGGTCGCGCGACTGGAATTAGGGAATGTGGAAATCGGAGACTAGTTTCCACCAGGGATCGTGAATGTGAATGGAAAAATCTCGCCGTTCGAGTTCGATCCGCGTCGGTTTTCCGAGAGAAACGGCGCGAGATTAAATGCGTGACCTTATTCTAACAGCTTGAACCTTCGCGAGGATAATTACGAAGGTTGTTGAACAATGAGGTTCGTTCTTCGTCTTTTTTTTTAACGATTAAAATATTGACATTTAAATAATAGACTATAATAACATCTACTGTTATTTTACAGAGTTGTAACGTTAATGATTGTACGAGGTATTACATTTTTTAATGACGTTATGTATTTTTCTATATTTTAGTACTTATAATAGAAAAAGAATATGTATCGTAGTACCACTCGTTTAAAATATGAAAAGACTCTGCAAGTTAAATTAAAATTTACATTGACTTTCATGTTCCATTGAACTTAAAAATAAAATAATGTCACGTCACTTTAGTGACATATAAATATGCTTTCATGAATTACATTCCTTATCGTACACTCATTTTCGAAATATTTTGTTGTTGCCTTGCACGCGTTTCACAACACCTATAGTCATACCTCGCGAATGCGAATGCAAGTAGATGAATCAAATATATGCCAAAAGTTATTTTGCATATTATAAATTGATAATCATTGTTATTACGATAATGATATACTTGCTCATTAATTACAATTACACGATATACGATGAATTTCACATTTGTTGGTACAATATTGAGAAATATAATTATCAAGAAATTCTTTTTAATACGCTCCCTATCTTTTTTCTTCTTTTATTAAGCAAAAGTTCGACGTCCAAACGATTGCAAAGAAGTTGCGAACGAAGAGCGCGAAATCACGGATTCACATCTAAATAGGTTTCCACAAATGTCTACCCCTGCTTAACAGTCTATATTCTATACCCATTTCTCGGATGGCACGACTTTAAAATGCTTCATGAATATCAAATTTTCGTTCTCTCACGCGCCTTCGCTGCACCCTCTCTTCTCGCTGTCTGTCTCCCCCTATCAGCCTCCTTTTTTCCCCCCCTCTCCTTTATTTCTCATTTCCATCCGTTCACAGCGCTTGGAAACAAATTCGTCGTACCTACATGCAACGATGCACTTTCCCAAAGTTTTAATAACCATCTACTATTTCTACGATAATTGCACGGGTATATTTTTCATTTTAAGAATGTTTTAAAAAATTATTAACGCTAAACGGCGAATACTACCACGTGCGGTTTGATATGATAATGTTTAATTAACACGTTGCGTGAGATATCTTCGTATAATTTTGTTGCTACATACTACTACTACTACAACTACAAAATATAATGTATTTCTTTCATACGTATTAATGTGATAACCCCACCTAGTAAAAAGATACTGCATTTTACACGTTGAAATTTCTCTCCTTTTTTTGTTTGCATTTAAGTTGTATTCAAACTCTGTACACCGATTTCGTGTCGCCTATTTCTGAACCATCAATGACCGCTTGCACCTGATCAGACACATATTTCAGTTGTCGTGAATAGCGATTAGTCAATTTTATTTCACTTAAAGTTGGATTTAATTTAATTCAATTATCACTCAACTTGTAAGTGGTGTAAGTCATCGATGTTTGCGCGATGTTTGGTATCGCTCGTTTCGCAATTCCTGAACCAGCGGCTGTACACTGCGTGGCACGTGCAATCTTCTAAAACGCACGTGAACGAATGCAAACAGCCGACCACGGCTAATGACGCGACCGACTCGTCAATAACAAATTCATATTTTCAATCGAGCCGAGCGTAAGAAGAAGCAAAGGAGGGAAAGGAGGGAAGACGAAGGAAGCTTTAAGATCTATCCGGAAGCTTTAACCTAGCGGGCCAAGGTGACAAGACAGACAGAATTTTGTTGGTCTAGACGGCAAGTGTCGCAAAGACCCGGAATAGAACGGGGCGAAGACGACGACGATAGGATTGGCCATTTTGTTGAGCGCAGGAATTTGTCGACGCTGCACCTCGATATCCTCCGTCTGCCGTTTTCTTTTTCGTTCCATCCTTGTCATTTGTCCCATACTCGATACCCTCGCGATTTCTTAGTATAATGAATTCGACAAAATTTTCCATCGGTAGTCGACGTGGCGAACGATACACGTACCCAGAAATCGTTACGCCCGTGCACCTGTCCGGTTGTGCAACAGAAATTGTACAACTTTCTTTCATCTTGATCTGTGGGTATTTCGTGCTGTTTTATGACTATCGCGTCATATTCCCCTTCGATGATATTCTTTATCAATGACACTTCGTGACAAGTGTACTCATTCTAAGAATACTTATAAAAATTTAAACAGATATTATGCATTGATCGTGCATGTTACACATGTTCGTATATCGAAATCTGCGAATCGATTGTTCTACGAAGCAGGCACCTACGTTAGTTCGACAGAGTAACAGTTAATTCTCTCGAAAGAGCTATTATTAGTTTTGTGATCGCTTGTGAACACCGCTGTAAAAATGCAGTAAGTTATATTATTGACCTACTTCCGTCATCAATTAAGATCTTCACATCATTCTAAAAATGCAACGAGTTATATCTTTGACCTTTAACCATTCCGTGCCATAAACTATGCAGCCAGTATTGCAACTGTGTATCAAACAGTAGATATTACGTGTCACAATCTTTTCCATTCTATTTAGAGAGCTGAGGATCACTAGTTGTGTGTGTTAGTAAATCAAACTGCTATTTGTCATAAAATAATGTTTCGTGTATTTATTATCGTTATAAAAGTATCCAATCGTATCTCACGGTCTTTTCGCAACAGAGAATCGAGTTACATTATAATTATAATTATGAAACTTTGCTGATGCCGACAAGAGTCGAAGCTGACATAACTAAAAACCAAACTTTTTTAAAATTTTAATCTATGTATCGCCGTGATCGTCAGACAAGAATAGATCGTTGCTCGTACCACCGCAACAGAAGCGAGACAGATAGAAACAAAACACACGAACATACTGCGGGACAGTGATTTTCTTTCGCCTGTTATCATACCGTTACACCGACAGGTCAAGAGACTGATCTATCGCATCTGGTGAAACGTCCTGGTCGGTTGGCGCGCAACAAACTTTACCGCGAGATTTACGACAAGCAATTGCATTCGAGAGCCAAACATGAAAGTTCCAGCTCTCTTTCTCTCTCTTTTCTCCCCTCTGACATCCTCTCTTTTCGCTCCGTTGAGGAACGAATCCGTCGGACGATGGGTCTCGATCTTAACTCCAATGCCAATCTCAGCCATTTATCCATCTTCCATGGGACTCCGAATCGTTCGACCAACGACTCGAAATTACCGATATATATATCCAAAACTTTCTTTCGTTATCCTTTTTTTCCAGACGTAACCGATCACGATGTGTACGTAAGTACCTCCTCGCGCAATAAACGAGACTCTCGTTGTCAGAGTAGACGAGACACTCGAAGAGACACTGTGATCCTCTGATTTGAATTTATATTTACATTTTTCAAATATCACTTCATCCGTTCTTTTTTTTTCTTCTTTTACCATCTGCTTATTTCGTACAAGAGTCACAGACACTGTAGTATTTGTCATATAGGAAAAATTAAATTTAACAATCATTTTTCATTTTACATTTTCTCCGATAGATTAAATAAAATTAGACGATTGAAGATATCCAAATTTTCCTGGCTTCTAACGACTAACATGTGAATGATGTTAGTCGTTGGTCTTGCGCCTCAAACAAAGAAGAAAATAATACGTGAAATCGCCGAATTAAAGGAAGCGAAGGATTATCGTCGTACGCTCTTTTGCCGAACGAAACGACTGCAAACATCCGATCGATGTTAAACCGATAACCCAGAACAGAACGATGAGGCAAGAGCGACGACACACTTCCTCGTATCTCTCACTTCTCGACTTTTTTCCTTCTTTCCTTTTTATTCATCATGACTTCTGTGTTATCGTTTTATGCCACATTCTTTTGGAGTCGCGTTCTGTGATCTCGTTTATCACCAACGAAGTAACCGTCGGAAGTGCGTCGATAAGAGATCGTTCTTGCGACGAGAACGGCAGGAATATTCGACCAGTCGAGTTTCGAATTCAATTTTGGTGAATCTTTTTGCACGATGAAAGGAATGGTAACCAGAAGAGATTCAGGCTGGTGCAAGAGAGACAGGCCTTGCCAGGAAAGTACGATACTACTGCGTACTTTCCTGGCAAGAACTTTTGACGAGCATCGACTCCACAGCATTTGGTTTTTCGATCTGCTCGATTAATACGAAGTATTTTATAGATTTCGATAGAAACGTGAATCGATGAAAATAATTGAATGCAATTTGTAATTTGTACGCGATATTTTAGTAAATATTGTAACCAAATGTTTCTTCGTGCAATTAACGGTAGCCAACTGGAGAATTGTAAGCTTTTCAGGCGTTCCTCTCCTAAATCAAATTTGGATATTCAGATTTACAGCGTCGATTTCAAACATTTGGATTCTGATGTTGGATCGTTCCCTCTATCACGCGACACTTTATAAATTTTCATTTCTGATACATCGTGCGTGTCATCTCACGATAACCAAAAATGAACGATGAAACAAAGAGAATGGGAAATCTGAAATGTCTATACTTCACAACGATGTTACATCTACGAGATACAATGTTTCTAGCTAGAAGATATTTCATCAAATACCTAATCATCGCCTAATTCTTCTCCTGAATTTATCCTAAATTCTCATTCCCTGATCCTTGATCCGCTGTTTCCAACCGACATCGATATCAGAAACGCCAATCGATCGATTGTAACGTGTTTCCCCCTCCGCGACGCATCTGGAAATACGATTATGCAATGTCAGATGAATGTGAACAACTTCTGAAGCGCTAATCTTTCCGGATGCAAATTAAAAGTAATCAACTCGCGTCTCCGTGGCTCTAAGGAGGTTAAGTTTATGAACGCGTTTCGGTATGAGGCCGTGGCTAAGACTGCGAGAGAGGAGCAAGAGTAAAGGTGGCTGGCACTGGAGGAAAGAGGAGGAACGAGGGAGAGTGCTGAGCCAGCATAGCCGGCTTGCCAGCCTGCACATCGATACCAACCAGTCAGCCAGCAAGCCAACCTACCAATGAACCCACCTACAGTCGATAGAAAAGTTTTTTCTTACGACGAAACGTTACATACGCGATAATTCGATGTAAATTGAAGATTCTCGATCGAAATCGTTCCGATGCCGCGATCGTTGATCGACGTTCTCCTACGGGCTGACGTAATTCCAAGGAAAAATCTTATGTTGGCGTTAACAACAGCAGAGAAAATTTAACACGTATCAAAAACTGTATAATGATCACGTGTAATGATCAAAACATAAGCTGTATGCTGTTATTAATTAACCCAAATGATGGCAATGCTGGACATTAAGTTCAATCGTGCTTAACGAGTTGCTTTTAGTAGATACGAAGAGTACACAATACTGAAGAATAAAAATTGATGTTCGGCGTGATATGCGATCAGTGAGAGTGAAAGCAGAGTTGTGTTATTTCTCCCTTATATCATCGTCGAACGTAATTATTTTCAGAGGGAATTACGAAGCTTTTGGAAACACGTTCGGAATGCCAAGATCCAATTAAAAGAATACCATGCTACAGTGGTATTCCGTAGGATTGGTCTCACAGTGAAACCAACTCGTCTCGGTCAGACACAGCCACCAGTTTCGAACATGCTCCTCCACGTCCTGCTCGATAACGAAACACAACTGCCACGCAAATGTGTATCCAGTTTAATTCTCAACGTCGGTGTAACTTCGTCTTGAATAAAGTAAATTGTAAAATAAAATGGAATACAAATTTTTAACCTAAAAATTACAAAATAACAGAGACATTCATCAACGTTTTAATAAATATTCTTCTGCGTCGGAAAAATATCAACAACAATCATACTAAAAAGACAACGCTTAGGTACGTTCTCACAATAATTTTATTGCGGCAATGATTTTACAACTAACACGGCGAAATCGAATTTTCCGGAGCAGACGAGCGTGAACAGTTTTCCAACGCTCAATCGCGATTCAATTACAAAACAATCGAACGCGTTAATCGAACTTTTAATTATCCGTCGTCGGCTTCAATCACCGCAATCAGTCATCCAGCGAAATTCCAACAGAATCCGCAACGACGAAATCGTTTCGTAACCCGCTATGTATCGAGGAAGCCCGAGTCCACGCTAATATCAATCCCCGAAGGATCCAGGGATCCCGCTCGCGGGTTATTTCGAGCTCGGCGAAACAAACTGATCCGCAGTGTTCGGCGGAGTCAGTCGTGGCATTCGAGGATGTATCCCCCGATTCATTCATAAGGAGAAAACCAACGAGGGAAACGAACAAACGATCGGTGACAAGGACGAGAAGAGTAGAAAATAAAAGGATGAGAGAACGAAACGGAAGGAAGAACCGAAAAAGATGTGGAATTCAGGTTCCCAACTCGAAAATATTGCCGAGTGTTCTATGCCTAATTTTCTATATTTTCAATCGAAGATTTTCTTGGCATTAATTACAAATTTAGATATACTATGTTATTATACTATGTTCTTTTTATATGAATCAGTGTCTTTGAAGAATTTCTATTTTCTACGCGATCATTGAATATCAATATTTGTATTTTTGCTTTTTCTATATTCGCATGACACGTGAATCTTTTGTTAAAAAGTGTATAATCTCTGCACGATCGATTCTTAACTGGGACATTTTCTTTTCTTCCAAAATTTCCTACTGTTATAGAAGAGAGTATTTATTAGTAAATATCGATAAGATATTTATCTATGTGAGAAGATATCTATGCAGTTGTTTCCCACGAGAGAAAAAATTAGTCGCAGGTTAGATATTTCGTTATTACAAAACGGTTGGGAGACACTGGTACAGAGAAAGAAAGGAAGAAATAGCAGTGGCGATAAAAAGGAGAGAATCACGACGAAAAACGAGAGAAAAGACTGGAATTGAGAAGGGTGAAGGAGGAAGAAAGTTCAAAAGAGAAACGAGGAGCGGGAGAGAGAGAGAGAGAGAGAGAGAAAGACGAAGAACGTTCGCCGGATAATCCTTGGAGTCATTTGTCTGCCGGCTGTTGAGACACTCATTTGTTCGCGGCGCCATGACAGATGACAATGAAGTAGAGATCGTGCCACGGTCATAGAGCGTGGGGTTGGGAAAAAGGTGGAGAAAGGGGGAAAGGCACGGCAGTAGCCCAGCATCCATCCAGCAGTTAGGATGCAGATCTGTTTGCCATTCGTGCCTCAATTATTCTCGGATCATCGCTGTGTATCGGCTTGGGGAACAATCGAATCGCGGTATTTGTGTCGCCGTGATTAAAAACATAATGTTCCGCTTCACGAGCGATAAGTCGCTCTTCAGAAACAGAGAAAGAGGGGACAGAAACGTATCGAATGTATAGAATGTATAGAATTTTTGCCATGAAACTCTTTTCATAGAGAAATTTTTTTCTTTTTTTTTTGATAGATGCACGAGAAAGAAGACAGTTGGAAAATACAGAAAAGATTGTATCATTCTTGATCTTATAATCTCTCGAAGAGACGATATAAAATCAAATTTATCGAAGCCCGGTTGAAGCGAAGAAGCAGTGATCGAGGTTTGCGAAGGGGAATGAAACTAACTGCTGGCACATTTAGCGACTTCCGGGCCACGTCGGAAGTTCCGTCATATTTGTCACCACGACGTTATTAATGGCAAGTTTTTATTGTTTTAGCAAAGTCAAGGGAAGAGAGCAGAAGAACAATCGTTTCTCTTCCTCGGCTATTAAATTTAATAGCCAATATCTCCCCTATTGCTAGCACTTTTTCTGCCTTTTATCTCCTCGCGATTCTTTCGAGATAAGTAAACATTGATTCGTCTGATTCCCTCTAACGATTCGCTCCGTCGATATTTCTCAATTCGTCGATCCTTACTCTGTTTTCTTCTCAACTGAGACTGATTGTGACGTTAATTTTCTGTCGGCAATCTTGCAATTTCATTTTAATCCTATCGAGTTCGACGAAACGAATACATGCGAATCACAGAATAATAAGAGAAAGAGAGAGAAAGAGAGAGAAAGATTAACGTTTCTCCCTGGTTTCTTTTATAGAAAAATAAATATTAGCGTTAGAACTTAAAGAATAAAATACCTTAACAATTCGCAACCATTTCATAATCTGTAATTGCAATATGGCCACTAAATGGCGTCTTCGTGTGCCATCGTCGTTCGTGAGATATCGCAGCATGTCGAACAACGAAGAAAGATTGTAACGACATCCTGTACAAGATACCGATCTGCACAAACCAGAGACGACGACGAAGAAGTCACTTGCACAGCTCGGTGCTTCTCGAAACTGTTCGTTCGTTCCTGGTAGAGTCTTATTAATAAACCGATTCATCGCGCTTCGTTTCTCGTCCTCGTTTGCTGACCACGAAATTGTACGTGAGTACACTGATCGCGTTGCATCGCACAAACCGCGCCGGCGAGATGCCTCGTCGCCTTGACTTCAAAACGGCGACCTTCGTACTTCACCGACCGTGATCGTCTACGTAACATTGCCGGTTTGATTTTTTTTTCTTTTTTTTTTGTTCCACCACATACTTCGCGATAACGGCCCCCGCTATTTTTGAACTTGATAGCCGAAGAACTTTTCATCGCGCGAAAAGATAGCAATAAAGTAGCTAATCAAGGTCAACACGTGGAAAGTATTTTTACAGCGAAGGATATCAAGCGCAACTCTGTTTAGTCGTGTATCGAATGATTTTGATAAAAATTTTTTAACACTCTTTTTTTCTTCTTCTTTTTTTTAATTAATCGGTAATTAAGACCAAGTACTGCTCGTTAAAGACAATTATCAGGAAGCTTTCCGCCTTTTATTTCGCCTTTTTACATAGAGAAAAATTACACGAGGGTGATGATTAAAATACTGGAACTTTATCTCGCAATTTTCATATCGCGATAGCGACAGTCGAGTGTCTAACGAAAAGAGATTTCTATTGGGACTTGCAGTTGGCAACAAGGATATTTCAGTTGGTTCGGAAAGTTATACGTCGTAGATTTTGACACGAAAGACGACCAAACCGAAGCGTCACGTAACGCGAAGCCGCGGCGTGATCCGCGAGGTGGATTCGCGAGGAGAAGGAAGGCAAAAGAAGCCGGGTGTCGGGTCGCATCTAGCATCTGCAATCAACACTCGCATGGTTCCAGTGACGTCACGTCCGGTCATCTGCCGAATAAGCAGAAACCGCGTAACCGGACTCTATCTGCGGGAAACGATTTCGAAAAAGAAGAAGCCGTCGACGACGAGCACGTGTAGCGCGAAACGAACACGAAGGCGTGGCTAAACTTCGTGATCCAACGTAACTAAACTTCGAATCGCTGTCCGCAGATAACTAATTCACGTACCTATGTACTTGCAGCCAGTACGTTTACGTTTAGCAAAATTATAGTGATAATTTTTATACGTATGTTACACATCTTTTACACATATTCCTCTGCAAGAAATAATAATACACGAAGACATCGAATATTCCGCTATTATTATCAATTTGTACGTGTGTATCTATATCCTCCGTCACGTAGAATTATTAATTCTTAACGAATTCCAACGCAAAAATTTATACTGTCGTATATTGACGTATCGGTGTATATCCGCGTATGCTACGATCTATCCAACGTTTTTTACGAACGTTCAAAGGTTAAAATTAAATCGCGCACAGAAGAACTAGCGTAGCTAACGATCAGATAGGGCAGGGCAACGAGATTGGTGAATCAAGGCAGGCCAAAGGGTTGAGAACAAACATCGTTAATTTGCACGCAGAATCCCGCTGGCGGAGGCCGAAAGGTCAACATTAACCGCGGTATGTATATGCTCGCCAAACACTCTGCACTGGACCGTGTAATCCAGATTCGCTGTACGCCGAAGTTTCGGTTGCCGGTGCTACCCTGCGCCCTTTCAGCCGACCTAATTGTCTAATTGGCAAATAAATCCCATTGTTTTCCAATAGCGAGATCGATACGCGGCGCCGCGGGGAAGACTTTTGTGCCCAGCCGATGGAAATCGGTCGACGATATAGCCGAGCAGTTTTTCGGGGACCACTAGACACACTAGTGATCGACACGGTGGGTGTCGCTCGCTTTTGTCTACCAATCTTTTCGAGAACCCTTTTTGCACCGCACTCTGACCCTCGCCTACGTAGACCACAAAAGATCGACAAGTTGTGAAGATCGTTTCGGAAGAACCGGGAACTGATCTTTTTCTATCGAGTTCCCCGAGAAACTCGAGCGTGAAATATTTGATTTCGATCGCGTGTTGCGAAGAGAAATGTAATAAATAAAATGAATAGAAGTTCGCGCAGAAAGGATTTCTGCTGATGGTAAAAGTTCTGTAATTGTCTTAAGAAGACGATAGATATTCCATTTTGTTGTATACTTCAATTTCGTAACTTCTTTGCAATCAGATGTATGCGTACTGTGTATCGACAACTGCATTAAAAACGTAACGTTTAAATATATAATGAGATAACATTATTCATAAAATGTGACTCCTTCATAAAATATAACGCTTAAAGCTGTATGCTTGTTTCTATATTACGGTGAATAAATATTTCATAAATATATAATTTACAAGGATTTGTGGTGGTTAGAATCACGTGGACGAGAAACAGTAGGGTGACGAACTGGGAGGAGACTGAGTTGAACGATTATCAGACAATAGTTTGTTAGTGGGGTTCACCTGCTGTATTGTTCTCTGGAAATGTGGATTCAGCTTCAGTCCGCAGTCGTTCCTTCTCCACGTTTAAATTGTTCGGTATGTACAACCAATAGTCCCTTACGTGCATGCTAATTAAATTTAGTTATACTTAAAGGCTTAATCGTTTAATTACACTTCCTTTTAACAATATTTGAATTCTAAATTAGTTTAAAATTAATAGCCCCGCGATATAGTAAGCCTCTGTATATATTAATAATCACCTATTCCTTCTAAAGAGCAACTTACGTATTTAAAATATAATTTTCAGTTTCTTTATTTAAAGAAAATTATATTTTTAAAATTGTTCTAATGTAACTAACCATAACTGAAATATAAAAACAAAGAGGAAGAATACATCGGTTTTTTTAAATATATTTCAATTTAAAAAATAGTTATCGACCTAATCATACACGATGTTTACGTTTTCTGCATACCATGCTCGATATTTACATACATATTGAATTGTGCTTCCGTACATGTATGCAGAAATTCGCATATATTTCTATAATGGCTGAACAGTCAAGTTATGTTATATAAATTGTTTTGTTAATATGTATATTCGTATTTACTTGATTAAAGCTATTGATGAAGCAAAATACACATCATAATCAGATTTCTATCACATCATAATTAGTATGTTACATTTCCAAGGCCTCAACGGTGCGATCATTAGCAAAGTAAATTTAAAATTCCAATTTCATGTTATATCAATAATCAATAATAAGCCACTTATCTGTAATGTTTTCTATCTGTTTTGTAAGAATCGGATTTCTCAATCGTATTTTTAACTCGAGTTTTCCACCCGTTGGCTTTCTTCCATCCATCAACTATAATAATATAGTATTTCTTTAATATAAAAATACTCGTGTAAAAGATAATACTTAGACAAATGGTCTATTTACCGGAAACGAGTCATGAAGTTCACATTGAGTTTCTAAGGGTTGTAATTTTACTGTCACTGTACCCAAAAGACTATCGCTTCTAAAAAACCCTCTGCAAAATAAAAAAATATAGATTATATTCAGAGTTAAAAAACATATGAACATTTAGTACAATATACAATTTAGAGCTACAATTTGTAAATACAAGATTGACGTTGTTACAGCCTGCTCGTGCAATGTAAGCATCAGACAAATACGATATTTTATAACATCAATTAATTTTAATACAGTCAGAATTACATTTCTAATTAATTTGTGTATTTCTCTTATTTTTAAATATTTGCTTGTGATGCGTTCGATTTATAATTTTTTTAAAAAGAAAAAAGAAAATAAAGCAATGATACGTTATTTCTGGTTCACAATTTAGAAGCTTGCTGCTTTACAAAAGTACAAAATTTTCATACCTTGGGTTAGTGCAACACAGGATGGAATTCAGCGAGCATCTGTAAGTAACGTACTAATCTATTTATTATTTTTAATATTATATATCAGTTATATATCTAACATTATAGCATCAGATATTGCAATATTATTATTAAGTTTCTAATTGGAAAATTACAATATTTGTATAAATACAAATATTGGCTGTACACATAAAAATTGTTATAAAACTATGAAATAAGTTGTAATTTGATATTATATCGCTTTTTTCATTACCCTTTAACCCAAACTTGACATTTTAATGCATGTCTTTTGAACGCTCGTTGACACTGCCTTGACGAACGATCTATTCCACTTAATGAAAATACTGCATCATATTCTGGGTTACACGCTCCTTTAATGGTAGCCGTTCTATCTGACGGAGGACTATCTGAAGGGTAAGGGAATTCGAATATGACATAAGTATCTGCATCTTTCGAATAGTTCACTCCCCTAATTATTGAAATTTCTATGTCACTGTCACTCAAATCTGTACAACTCCTGTAAAATAAAATATTTAATTGCAATGTAATAATTCTATTAAGTAGTGGAAAATATTATTATACTAACTGAACTATAGTGTGAGTTCTTATTTCGTAATGATGTTGTGGCGGTGGCAGTGCATCACGTTTTCGAACTATTAGCATATCTAAATCTCGTTTGTAATTCAATGCAAGACGTTCCCATTTATTATATCCAGATACATCTCCTAATGCTTTACAATGATCTCTCGTGCATAAACACCACTATAATGAAATTGTATAATTTATAATACAAATTTATAAAATAAATAATTAGCTTACCTTAATTTGTTTCATTAATTGTGACTCAAGATTCTCGTAAATCTCTTCGTCCGTTCCAATTACTTTTTCGGAACAATCTTCGGTATCGATCACCGTAAAACCATCATCCAATAGACCTATTATACTATTTGCATTGAGTTCAGTTTTTGCTTGTGGAGATAATGGTATAGAATTCATATCAACTGGTAAGCCAGCTTTACTAGCTTCAATCAATTGATCCATTCCCTTTGCTTGTCTTAAAAAAGTACGGGCTAATTCTATATCTCCCTCCTTCTTTGCGTTAAGAGCAGCTTGTTTTAATTCATGCTGACGATGCTGTAATAGAGCTAGCTGTTTTTCTGCACGCGACGTCTTTTGATTTTGTTTCTTTCCTATTATTTAAAGCGTACATTAACATTAATTTCCTATTATTTAATACATACATGAATTATTTTGATGGTAATAAATTACTATGTAAGTTACAAGATACCTGTTTGTGCTTTCGGCGGAGGGACAGGAGCTTTGGAATCTGAAGAAAGTTTATCTTCAGACGACTTGGATTCTTGAGTTGGCAGTATTGAATCTGACGATGTTTCGTTTTTTTCTACAGGTGGATCTGGTACAGATTGTGGAGGAACTGTAAGGGGTTCGAAACCAGGTATAGTAGGTAACTCATCTATAGGAACAGGTTTTCCACGAACATGTAACTTAATAGCATCTTCGAATTGTTTGCATATGCGGCCGTATCTACGAGCTTTAGACGAATTTCCTTCATTTTCTGCAGTTGTTTTTATCTTTTTACATGCCTCAAGACGTTCTTTTAATGCAGTTCCCAAATTTTCTGAACTTGTTGGTTTCACTTCTGTTTTTCCAATAAATCAAGATTAAAAGTATAAATAATTTTTAACAAATTTAATTCATCTCGTCTATTTAATGTCATTTTTGTAATATTACACGTGCAGAATAAATTATTAAATAACTATCAAAATTTACCTGCTGAGGTAGCGTCTGCGGAAGATTTTCCCTGTGTTTCACTCTCTGCCTTTTCTGGTTTCTCACTTGATGGTGTGGCAGCACTTGATCCAGGTAGATTTGGAGAAGCTGGCATATCTGACAAATCAACCGTTTCTCCCGCATTTACTGCTGCGATAACTATATCAAAATGTTTTGCTATATTTAGATATTGGAGGGCCTCTTTCATGTTACCAGCTCTTTTCCATGCTATTGCCGCTACTTTATATTCTTGCTGTCTATCCTTCAATAATTTTAATGCTTCTTCATCTATACTTTTTGTTGGAGCAGGCTCTTCAACAGTATTATTTTCTATGGAAGTTGTAGTATCAGTAATGTTAGTTTCTACTAAAAAATATATTATATGATTATAAAAAGCAGTTCATAACAAAACAAGTAACACTATCTGTACTATAGAATACCTGTAGATTCTGTTTTATTAGAATCTGGTACTTTCGCAGTTGTTTCAGCAGTAGCATGTGGTGGTAATTCCGGTGGTATATCACTTTCATTAACAGATTTTCCAGCCTGAGCAATACTCAATAATTCTTTAAGTGTTTTAATACCCCTATTAAATCTTCTTGCTCGGCTTAATTCATTTGTTTGTTTTGCTTTCTCTTCGGCAATTTCATAAAGTTGTAGTCTTTCTCGTAACAATTTAACTATATTTTCATTATCATTTTGCATTTCAGGTTGTTCTGTACTTTCGGCTACTAAATGTTCTTCTTTGTCTGGAGACATAGATTCAGAAGTTTCCTCACCTGTGATCATCTTAAGTTCACTCTAACATTATGTAAAATATTAAAAGTGATATTAATATAATTATATCGTTATTAAAAATAAGAAAATAAACAATAGAATCTATACCAATAGTTCTGGATCGTCATCTCCATCAGACATCTCTTCTTCAAGATTAATATCTTTCATGCTTTCAGCTACCATTGCATCTAAGTTTTCTTTAGAAACTGGTTTACGAGAAGCTATTGAAACACATTACAATTGTTCTCAGAATATACTCAATTATATGGTTAATTAATAGTAAACGCATGAATAATGTTTACTTACTAGTACGTTTAGATTTTTCATTGTCATCACCAGCGGTTAAAGCTGCTAATTCAGCTTCTAAGTCATCATCATCATCATCGTCATTCATAAAATTATTACCTATGTCATCTAAAGTTTCTGGCACGTCGAAAATTCCATACTGTTAAGGAACATTGTGTTTAAAAGAATGTAACCAAACAAAAAGTAAGGTTATAAATATAACGAGATACTACCTGTGCAAGACTGCCAGCAGGTCTTGTCTGTCGTTTTGAATTCTCTTTCTTTCCAAACATATTATTTCATCTAATACACGCTATCACAAATCTTCAAGATTAATAAAATAGCACTTAAACGTCTAAAACACATTACAGATACGAAACGTATCGCAGTAGTAAAACAATGTTCTATACTAGCGTGCGTCATCCATCATAATCATATAATTCACAGAAGCTACAGTATTATCATTTCAATATTCACGCATGACGCAAATATATATATTTCTCAGTAGTACAAACGATTTTGATATCTCAAATAAATATACGTGGATAAATTTATATATACATATGTAGTTCAAATGACAAACATTGCTTCCAGAATTACAACTTAATTAAGGAATTATTCTAAACATCCATCTAAAAGACTTCACATCGAAAATTATATAGAAAATGTATTAATTTCTTTAAATGTATTAAATGTGTCGAATTTTACTTACTTCAAAAACCATGATACATATAATATTTTATAATATATTTTGTGGTGTACACCTTTCACTTTTTTTTCTCAGAAGATAACTTAACAATGACATTTCATTCATATAATATTATGTCACAATATCGTCTTAAATTCAAAATGACATGTAATAACATAAAAGAAAAATATAAAGATCTTCTTATTTAACTGGATTAATAATTTTAGTACAGCTACTTTTAACTTAATCCAGCTTTCATTTGCAAATTATTTCGTATTATTAGAAAATCGTCATTATCAAAACTTCGAAAAATAAAATTTAAACGAATCAGTTTGTTGATCAAATATTCGATAGTTATTCGAGGTCGATATCACTTAGAGTTTCGTCATTTTTTTCATGGTTTGCAGCAAACTTCTCGCCAGCTAGTCATATGATCGACACGAAAAAGGGCGAGTCCGATTTCAACTTTGACGTATCCGTACTTCAATTGGAGTAAGTGTGAAGTAAACGATCCTCTAAAATGAAGGGTTGTATGTTCAACATCGATGGAGGATATTTAGAAGGTCTTTGTCGCGGATTCAAGTGTGGAATCCTTCAACAAAGTGATTATCTTAATCTTGTACAATGTGAAACTCTTGAAGGTAAATTCTATTCGACATTTACATTTCAGTTTCGCAAACATCATAAATACATGAAACTTAAAAGATGAATAATATCAATTTATTATTAATTTTTATTATTATCAATTGCTTTCTACCTCCACAGATTTGAAACTACATTTGGCTGGTACAGATTATGGTAGTTTTCTAGCTAACGAGCCATCACCACTGTCTGTCAGTGTGATTGATGATAAATTAAGAGAAAAGCTTGTTGTGGAATTTCAACACATGCGCAACCATTCTGTAGAACCACTGTCACAATTTTTAGATTTCATTACTTACAGTTACATGATCGATAACATTATTTTACTAATTACTGGAACTTTGCATCAAAGACCAATTTCAGAGTTGATTCCTAAGTGCCACCCTCTTGGCAGTTTCGAACAAATGGAAGCCATTCATGTAGCAGCTACACCTGCTGAGCTTTATAATGCTGTTTTAGTGGATACTCCTTTAGGTATGAGACCTTAAAACTTTTGTGTAGAATATTAAAGTCAAAAAATAGTTTGTATTGTTTCGTCACATTTTGATTTGTACATCAACTTCTATTAAATTAAAGATTCAATAAAATTTTAGCACCTTTCTTTGTGGATTGTATTTCTGAACAAGACTTAGATGAAATGAATATAGAAATAATCAGAAATACGTTATATAAAGCTTATTTGGAAGCATTTTATAACTTTTGTAAAGAAATTGGTGGAACAACTGCAGATACAATGTGTGAAATACTTGCGGTATTAGATTTTCTAAAATTAGTATTTTGTACAATCAATAAAGTAAGTTACTAAGTAAACATTATTTGTACAGTTTGAGGCTGATAGACGAGCAATTATTATAACTATTAATTCATTTGGAACCGAATTGGGTAAAGATGATAGAGCAAAATTGTATCCACGTTGCGGTAAATTGAATCCAGATGGATTAGCTGCACTGGCAAGGGCTGACGATTATGAACAAGTCAAAGCTGTAGCAGAATATTTTGTTGTATGTATATATTTTAAAAATAAGGACTTATACTTACTAAAAAATTTGTATCTCTGAATATACATTTGTATGCATATATTAATTTTATATTTGATTTCTTTTTCAGGAATATAGTGCCCTATTTGAAGGTGCAGGTAACAATCCTGGTGATAAAACTTTAGAAGATAAATTTTTTGAACATGAGGTAAATTTAACATTATCACAAAAGTTAATGTAGTAGAATATTTTTAAATCTTACTAATTTTAATATTATTACCACAGGTTCGCTTAAATGTTCATGCTTTCCTTCAACAATTTCATTTTGGAGTATTTTACAGTTATCTTAAATTAAAGGAACAAGAATGTCGTAATATCGTATGGATAGCGGAATGTGTTGCACAAAAGCATCGTGCTAAAATAGATAATTACATTCCAATTTTTTAATAAGTTTCCCGATATTTTGTTGATCATTTATATTTAACTATGCAACAATATCATACAGAAAAAGTAAACTTCTATTTTTATTTTTATTTCTTGATCGTGAATAACTAATAATTCTACAGTATTTCGTCATATTATGGATAAAAAGAAAGTGTAAACTGATAAAAATATATAGTTATTTAATTAATTAAAATAAAAAGATGACTATGTGTCTAGCCAAACTGAACAGATGTAATTATTTAGTATTATTGTCATACATAACAAGAGTTTACATAAATGTACATAGTGTATTTTATTGTAGATCAGTATATATTATGTTTGATATTATCTGATGTTGTAATTATTGACTCTATTGTAATATAAAATAATATATAATGCATTCCATAGGTTTAAAATATTCAATTCAAATAATAATATCTTATAAATTAAATTTTTTCATTTTTCTTCATTTTTACCCCCCAAAAAACATTAAAACATACAAATAACATGCACACGATACTTTGATATATAGTCAATTATATATCAAAAACAAATATTTAATCAATCAATGAAGTATATCGATACAATGAAAAATATAAATAACTTAATGAGGAAATACTTACAATACTTTTATTTCTAAAATGTTTATACTTTGCATGTTCCTTCTAATAACGAAATAGTATTTAATTTAATAATGTTATAATGAGCACGTAATAATGTTCAAATTCACTCACTGTATGATAATATTCAAATCAATTATTATAAAACTTACAAACATACACATGCAAAATTATAAAATTTTATACTTGAAATTAACTCAAAATAGTTTAGTAAGCTACACAAATGAATATAAATTTGTAGTACATGAACCATGTCTAGTTTATACCATTTAAACAAGATTTCTTATGAAATTCTTAGTACGTTTACTCTAAACCAGCCTTTCATTTTATAAATAATTTAAGATTATCCAATATTTTTTGCTATTAGAAAATGCGATACTGAAATTGAATAAGTTTCAAAATATAAAATCCTAACGAAAAATATTTCTCAAATATTTGTGAAATATATATATACATATGTCTCTCTAAAACACTTTTATAACATGTTCATGTACATATGTATATATGCACACGTATATCCATAAATGCAATTTATCATAGAAAAATATAATTTCTAAAAAAGTAGTAAGATAAAACTTAATTTTCAAGTGAAGGAATTACAAAGAAATTATAGATATAGTCAGAATTATTAATTCTGAATTTTGTAATTCTTTCATTAATAATTAATGTTTTATAATACTACAGTTTCAGATAAAGTGTTCTTAGTATTACTGGAATAAACTTTCATTATTTTCCGTTAGGATATTTTTCAAATTTGTTATAAAAAGATGATGAAACTTCTTATCTTCTACAAATTCGTTCACTTTCACACTGCATTCTTTCTCCATCTGATTCTCGATTTCTTGTTGGATGCACTTCTTCATTCATAGAATTCACATTAGCAACTGGGGGTGGTGGGGTATTATTAATGTGTTTCATATTTGCAGTTGGAGACGGTGGCTTTGTTGTTCTGATTGGATTTGCATTAACATTATTAACTAAATTTGGAGGTTGATAAGTTGCTAAACTTTTTAATCCAAGTACTTCTGGATTTTCTTTCCAAAAACGATCTCCAATAATGTCGTCTACCAATGGAACTACTGCAGGTTTTAATCTACCTGTTCCATCAGGTACTAATTTCCTTATAAGTGTAGTACCCTTTCGAAAAAGCGGTGGCTCACTGTTGTAATTTATACCAAATTCTTGAAACAGTAATTCATTCTTATGTGATGCCAACGTACCTCTAAGTTTTCCTTCAGCCTAAAAATTCAAATAAGTAAATAAAAACAATAATTTTTAAAAATAATTCAAAATCATTAATATACATGTAATTATTTACAAACATGTATTATTACTGTTTTATTGACATACATTTCATTTAAAGTACACTTTCATTATATAAAAGAGTTTACCTGAGTTGGAGTTAATTTTCCTTTTAGTACCAGATTCCAAAAACAAGTATTATATAAATTGTTTACATGAGCATCAGCTTGTCGCCATGCTAAGTAATCCCTTAAATTTTTATCCGTGGGATACAATATAACACGGGCATCAAAAGATGGTGGATAATATAATTCCTTGCCTTGGAAGAAACGAGGCCAGTGATAAACATATGATGATGCAAAGAGGGAATTCACATTTGTCATTAATTTCGAAGCTAAAATATTATAAAAAAGTATTTTAAACAACATACTTATATATTATTAAATATTGTAGAAACATAAATATTATGTAATATATAAATAATAAAAATTGTATAAAAACTAATGTACACGTACATACATACACACACACACACACACACACACACACACACACACACACACACACACACATACATGTTCCCATATCATTCATTTATCACATTACAAATTATTTTTTAAAATGTATATACCTCTTCGTTTGTAAAGTTCGGTATCTTTACGAAAGACAAAAGAATATTCGTCACTTTGACCAAAGCCTATTATGATTTCTTTAAAATCTTCCATAACCGTAATAGCCGCGCGATTCATTAATTGTAAAGCAGCTACATCGTTCGGCTTATTAAATTGATGCGCTTCACAAAACTTTGAAAAGTTTCTTCCATCTATTCTAACCACAATCCAACAATTTGGCAAACAACAGTCATCACGTTCAAATTCTTTTACATATTCAAATTTACTTTTAGCCATTCTCGTCAAACTTATGTGCCGGCTATTGACCACTTGTTTGACCAAGCTAATGATTTTCAGGATGTTACTTCCTGTTGTCTGAAAATACAACATTTCCTGAAACCACTGACTGCTAAGTGTTGAAGTCTCTACTGTCGAGTTCGCATTGGTTTTATTTGTATACCATTTATTTCATAAGGCACTTATTAAAAAGCTATCATGGACTTTCTATGACGAAATAAATTAACGTTTGATACGTACATTTCCTAAATAACCACGTGTGCATTTATTGGTTAGGTGCAATTGGCTTGCTAATCGTAGGTACCAAGATTGTAACAAATTTTTACGAATAAACAAATACTTAAATTGATAAAAGAATTTATTTGAACATATTTTTATGGAAATATATATTTACGTGCATATGTATATAAATAAATTCAAATATATAGAAACAGAGAAATTGTAGCAAAATGGATTTACATGAGCACTACATGCACACCTCAACAATAGATTTCTCAATCTTGGAATTATTAGAAATTGCATTTAAAGACGATCCATTTTTATTGCTGCATCGGCTAAGCAAATATTACAATACCGAAATACAAAAAGATAATTTACATGCGAAACAATTATACACATTTCAAATGATATTGTGTTATGAATATCAGCTCGTATTTCATACAAAAAAGAAACATTCCAAAAGAGTGCCGAATGATTTATGTCTTAAAACTATAGAAAATACTCTACTTGGAAAGAAGAAATTACAAAATTTTACTGAACATCCAATTTTATATGATATTTTAATTCTACAATTAACACTTTACTGCGATGCGTCCTGTATTGAACAACATTTGATAAATTTTCGGCAATTAAATGCCGATATTTTGAATAGTAATGAAAGCAAAATTTTTTACATGAAAATATTAGAATGTTTTTTAGAATCCTTACAATTAAAAAAATTTTTATATAATGCCTTGGAATTAAATCTACGAAAATGTTTAAGTTCAATGTACCTGGAAGATGTAGTATCGTGGTTACGAATGAAAGAAAATAAAGAATGGCGATTATTTGCTTCAATTTTGCCAAAGTTAATAAGTACTTTTGATTTTGAGAATGTTTTCCCAACGATATGGGATTGTACTTTAAGTAAATTAGATGATTTAAAAGATTTATTATGTGCGCTCAGCATTTTAACAGATACATGTTTTTCATTGAACTTAAAAAATAAGAGTCTCATATATTATGATATATGTTGTAAAGAACAACTATGGTTGTCTATAATACAGAGCTTAAAGTCTCCAATACAGCAGCATCGTAAACAAGCATTATTTATAATGAAACAAATAATTGATTTCATGAGTACTATGAATGAAAATGATTTAAAATCAAAAGAATGTACAATTATCCCTTTTGTATGTAATCAATCAATCAAAACGGAAATATCAATAAATGATATTAAACAAAATTATTTCTTGATATTAGAGGCACTAGAAGAAAAACAGCATCATCTTATATTGCCTGCATTAACTCATTTACCAATTTTGATAAAAGGAAACGAAGAACATGCTGCATGTAACAATTGCTTTAACAGTATTTGGTTACAATTAATTTTTGAGAGAATATTATTGCACGATAATAATGCTATAGTAAAACAAGGTGTATTATATGTTTGTAAATTATCTATCCTTTTGCAAGATGATCAGTTTACAAAATTATTTATACATATTTTAAATAATACCTTTTTATATGAATGCCAAACTCAACAAGAACCAAAAATATTAAATGATATTGTGACATTATTCGTGCATGCAGAAAAGAACCAAACTGAATTTTTGAATAAAGTTCTTCAAATAATGAATGAAGAAACTTGGGCTCCTATACCAATATTTTATATGATGAAAATTTTAAGGACAGTTTCAAGTCAAATAATCAACTATTGGGCAGACGAACAATTAAATCTAATTAAATCCTTAATCCAGAAAAATTTAAATATGCATTCTCGTATATTAAGGATTGCATCTCAAATTGAACTTTTGAAAATAATTTCTCTTTCTGTAAAGAAGATTAATGATTTGAAAATTGCAATGAATATGTTGTTAGAATTTTCTTTGGAAGATATTATTGTACAAAATTCATTTTCATGGAATATTATAATATCATGGCTGAAAGAAATATTAATGGAAACAGATGCAATAAATTTTATTAAATTTGTTTGTGAAGAACATTCTTATCAAAATTTCCATGCCAAATTCAATCCTGCAAAATTTGCTGTTATTATTACTATATTTCACGATGCAGGTCTAATATTACAGCAAAAAGCATGTCCTGTAAGAAAGGTACTCGATAATTGGATGTCATCACTTAAAGGAATAGATATGAGACCCTATGCAAATGTTACACATACCTTTTATATAGTAGAATTTATGTCACATTTACTTAATTTAAATGGCATAGAAACTCAAGGAAGCATTATACAATTGTTGAATTTGTATATTAATGATGCATTAAAATTTTTACTTAAACATAGCAAAAGCATACCATATAAATTTAATTATGAAGAATTAAACAGATATCTCATTGCAATTGTTTTAATTTTTAATAATGGAACAAAACTTTTAACGGAGAAGGAAATTTTATATTATGTTAAAAAGTTTAAAAATGAAAGTATAACTATTATTCAAAATATAAAACAATATACAAAGATGCACTATGTATATGCGTTGTATATTTTATATTATACTCAAAATATTTTGTATACAAACCATACTTCATTTTATTTACAACCATTGTTAAATATATGTGATATTCACATATCTAATAATGGTGAAACAGAAGTGGAATCTACAAAAAGAAAGATAGTCTCTGATTTATATATATTGCTTGCAAGGCTCTTAAATCAATTTCTATCAAAAGTAGAGACAGAATTATGGCCACAAAATATTGACTGGTTTAAAAGTATTTCCTATTTATATGAAATGGGAGGAAATGAAATTGTTCCAGAAATAGCACTAATGTTAAAAACAATGGTTAATAAGGAAGCAATAGGAGATCTAGAAAGTAAATCAAATTTAATATCTATTTTTACTACATGTTGGAGAACTACTTTGTTGAGTACAAAGAATAAAATTTTCTTCCTAACGATAAAAAATCTTATAGGAGTTATTATAAACAATAATTTTTTGGTATTGCCCAATATTAAAAATTTTGTAGACAGTGTAAGATAGTAATATATTGTTCAGAATATAGATATCTTCTTGTATATTAAAAATATTTTCAATTTTTTAGTTTCTTAATCAATTACTTGAAGAAGGTAATAATGTGCCAAAATTAAAAAAATTTTTACTAAATGAAATGAAATTATTAAATACATGCTATATAAAGGATCTGCAAGAATCATTGTTAGCGTGTCTTCTTCATGGGCATATATTTCGAAAAGATAAACAAATAGAAGATCAAGTTTATTTGTACATTACAAAAAATTATCATACTTCTTATCCACAACATATACAAATAATGTAGGTATTTTTATAGTCTTTAATATGTCATTATTATATTATTATACATTTATTTCTTATTAATATCTTGTTTTTCTTAATAGAGATCATAATAATGATGTTAATATTAGAGCAGCCTCTGTTATTTTGCTACATCAAATAATTAATGAAGATAAAAGATTTGGAACAATATTTCTTCCAATTGTCTTACAGAAATTGGAAAAGTACAAAAATAAACGATATTTTAATCACTCTTATATACATAAAATAAAGCATCGAATTATGCAAATTTTGTTAATAATACAGCCAATTTTAACTAAGGTAATAAAATATATTTTCATTTGAAACTACACATTATTTTATTTTAAGTAGCATATTTTAATAAATATAGCAAAAGAAAATTAATTTTGTCTACAGAATGATAATGTGATACTGCAAGAATTTCTTTGCAATTTAATGCTTTTGGAAAGTAATCAACATAGTGTTCGAATAATGCAAGAATGGTTATTAATAAGAATTTTTGTGGAAAATGTGAATTTTCATGATAAAATCTGGGAATTTTTTGAGAAGGTAATCAAACAAGTTTTTTTTTTGTGTTATGAAATTGTTTTTTATAAATGCGAGGAAGATCTAATTAATGTAATATATATAGGCCATTACAACACGTCCAGGGTGTGTTAGTTCCATAATGTGTATTATTTATCATGTTTCAAAACTTCTATCTAAAGATTCCCAAAGCAATTTTATTTTAATAGCATTCAATTACATTACACGTTGTTGTTTGGGACAACAATATAATATGCGTCTTTATGCTCAGGTAAATTATATTATATTAATTTATAGAATAATAGTAAGTTACAATAATATTATTTATTCATAATAGATTATCTTCGTAAAATTATATAAAATGTTGGAAGAGTTAAATTCTGATCATGTTACATTACAATACAAAGGATTGTACAATGCTACAATTGCAAGTTTAAAAGATGGATTAGCAAAAAATTCAAGCAAACTTCAGGATGATTTTTACCTTTCTACTTTCCATCCTATAATGGACTATACTTTACAAGTAATATTACTGAATTTAATATTCAAGATCATTAAATAGATCCATAAAAATATTGTACTTAAATAACATTCTTTTCCTATTTATAGACAATTTATTATGAATTACCTCGGTTGACTGGTATGGATATGAGTGACTGGATAACTCCATATTTATTTGAAAATATGAATTTTAAAGTATTAAAGGATCATTCTCTTCAACTGTATAATTTAAATACATCATTATCAGATACTAAAACATCATCATTTTTAATAAAATCTTCAGGTATTTTATGAACTATTATAATTATAGTTCATTATAATTTCTGATATGTTTTATGCATGTAATAAATATCAAATTCCATAAAATTTTTAAAAATGCAGATGATACAGAATCCTTTGGAAAGAATATGGAATTTGAAGAATTAAATGATATTCAAAAAAAAATTAATCCGTTGTCTATCAATTTGTCACATAATGATGTTTTTCCAACAATCAGAGAATCCATTTCTCATAAAAAAATATTAGATGAAGAAGGTCTTATAGTTGTAGCATGTCTTATTAATCGTACTCCAAATTTAGGGGGACTTGCCCGTACTTGTGAAATTTTTAATGTCAAAGAATTGGTTATTTCTAGTATGAGTCAAATTAAAAATAAAGATTTCCAAAATCTTAGTGTATCAGCTGAAAATTGGATAACTATTACAGAGGTACTTTCTAGTAACATTTACATATCATTTTAATACAAAGGATATTTATTATAACTAATTTACAATTATTATAGACAAAACCATATGAATTATGTAAATATTTATTGAATAAAAAAGATATGGGATGGTCTTTGGTAGGAGTAGAACAAACAGCTAACAGTACAAATTTACTAAATATGAAATTTGAAAAAAAGACAATTCTTATTTTAGGGTAAGTAATTTATAAAGTCAAATAAATTCATATTAAAATAATATAAAATATTATTTATAGGAATGAAAAGGATGGGATTCCTGCCAATTTGATACCTTTATTTGATACCTGCATAGAAATACCACAAGTAGGTGTGATACGATCATTAAATGTTCATGTTACTGGAGCAATATGTATATGGCAATATGCAAAACAACATATATTAACATAATTCTGTTTTTTATTGTAATAAATAATGTTCATGATATTAATTTATAAAATTAAAATTATATTTATGTGTATATATATATTTATTTGAGTGACTATTATACAGAGATTGTATTCACATGTATGTTAATACATCTTTATACTTTATATCCTATAAGATGTCGTTTCCCAATACATTCTCCAACAAAGAACCAACATAAAACCTCAATTCCGACTAATGTGTTTAGCCAAACTTCACGCACTGAGAGATCAAGAAATCGTTTGTTTTTAGCAGCACTGATTAAGTTGGAAAAACCATTTCTTATGGCAGGTATGTCAGACACCTTTGGCGGAACTAGTTCTACCTTCCCATAATATATAGTATTTCTAATAGCAGGTTTGGCTTTTGCTGCTAAAACTGCAATGAACACATAATTATATAAGTAATAATTGATACATTTTCTTCATATTGGAAAGAAAGGTTATTAATGAATGATAACCAAACAGGAATGCATTGGTCTTACATAACCTACAGAAAAGTATTTCTAACAAATTATCAATGACTTATTTAAGATTATTTTGAAATTACTATTTCTTCATTTGAGAAAACAAAACAATTGATTCGTTCTCATCGTACAACGAGAACGTTAGTTATATAACAATCGACTTGTACGTAAGTTGTAACTAACTTTACGAAATAAAGTAATTGTAACAATTAAACGTTAAATACATACCCGATACAATTTCCGTTACGAGTTTTGCCATTTTTAATTACTGTAACGTTCTGTAGAAAATCGCAATCGCCTCACACCCTCCTTTGACAACCCTCTTAGCAAGTAATCACCATCTACTGGTTATCTTTGGAATTATAATTTAAAATTGCTCAACAAGACATATTGTAAATAAGTTTATAAAATTGTTATATATAATGTACAATAAATTGGATTTTGCATAATTATAGAATAGTATAGAATTTTTTTTGGATTTTATATTTTATGTTGCATGAAAAGAAGTCCATAAATTAATTCAGTATAACGTGTGAAAATTCATTGTATAATAAAATAATTATTAATAACTAATCGGTTAAGTAAGGAATCCAAAATTATGTGTGAAATTTATTCTGCATATTTTTAATTACATTCACAAACAAATGTAGGTTGCGAGAGATTAATCATTCAAGCATGAACTTCAATCTATTAAATAAAATTTGCAAATCTTTATTCATATACACATGTCATAAGATAAATGGAACATAGGAAGAAAGTTGAAGATTCAATTAGAAAGACGTAATTGTAAAAATTTACAAATCAATGCATTTAATTACTTTTTTGGGCAAATGAAAATTTTGTAAATTGACGAGACTAATCGTTTCATAATGAAATTAGAAAATATAATAAATTTCAGATTTTCGCATAATTAATTTGTATTTTACATGTATACATTTCAAAATCGATACTTTCAACTAGACTTTTTAATTTAAATTTTGATCTAAGTTTTAAATATCGTTTGCAAAAAAGTGAATATTATTCGAATGAAAATTTCGATTTATTGACTAGAATTTGTAAATTTTTATACATAGATTTTTATAGGTCAAATGAAATGTAGCAAGAAAGCTAAGAGTTCAATTCGAAGAATGCAATTGTAAAAGTTTATAAATTAACATCCTAATTTAATTTTTTTAATTTGTTTACAAATAAAAATTTGGTCGATTTATGGACGCTAAAATATTAATGCCACGTAGCGGTGAAAATGTGAAACTAAACGCTACCTTTGTCATACACTATTGTGCTTCTTGTCTGTCACGTAATATGTATTTGATCTTGTCGCATAATATTACGCTCCTTGTACATGAAATCGACAGATGGCAGGACCCGGTTATTTCGTAGACTTTTATGGCGGGTAATTTGTATAAATTACCAATTTCTTTCCAATTTAGGACACATATACCGGAAATAGATGATATGTAATTCACAAACAGCAAGTTTATTAAACTTTCTGTAAGTATACAAAACACTTACATACAGTACAGTTTCTGTGAAAAAGCGGAGTATGCACATAAAGAATTTATATAACAAAATAAGTATCTAATATTTAAAAAATGGTATTTTAAGAACTGAGTTATAAACATTGTGACTTATTTTTTTTGTATTTATTAATCCCAACTTTTTACACGTAATTCAGATTCTAGAATGCTCCAATTTGGTGAATGTTTCTCATTAGATAACCAATTAAAATCATCAACACAATTCCAGTTATTTATTTTTGGATCAAGCCCAGCTAGATTAAAATGATTTGCTTGATCTTCGTAAGACCAGTTATAAGGTGCTACACGTATTTTTGTACAATCTTCTATAATTGATCTACTTGTAACATGTAAATAAATAGTACAATCTGTTGAAGAATGAAGTCGAAGTTGTTGACACGCGAAGGCAAATGCACATTCACTACAATCGTGTGCAAATACAGATGATGTTACTGGTCCAACTAATACAGTACACTGTTTTAAGTTCACCATATGTAAAGTACTAGGTGTGCCGTAAATCCGTACTGTACAGTGGATTAAATCAGAAAGTAGAATATCATTTTTATTCACATTTTCAGCATCCAAAATTAATTGTTCATTAACTTTCCCTAGTAACATACATGCACTATCTCCGTATTTACTTGATAATTTATGATTTTGTTTCGCAGAGCCATTTACAATTCCCTCTGATATCTTCAAATCTTTTAAACCATCTGTCACATCGTGTGTCTTGTCAGATGTTTTTTTCACAACTCTTCGATTTTTAAAACCAAACTTCTTTTTAGGTAATAATTTCATTTCTAGATCAGAAGCTTCATTCTCTAATAACTGTAAATTTTCTTGTGCTCTTCTAATATCATATACCTTTAAAAACATTTTTGATTGTGACAAATAATTTTTAAGTGTCTGGATTTCTTTATTTATTTTATCAAATATCCCAGGAAGAGCTGGTGTAGGAGCACTGGGTGCATCATCTAACATTTCTTTAATTTTTTTGCATGATGAATAAAATGTGTCTTTAAAATAACTACTTTGTTCAGATTCAACAGCCAATGATTGCCTTTCTTCTCTCCGTCTTTCAATAATATTCTTCCTTTCACGATCTCTTTTAGTAATACGATCTGGTAAACTACCTTCTATTAGTGTAGGAGAATCCATATTGCACTTTTAATGTTATCTTTCTTAAAGTTATGTCTTATATATCATTCAACTCTGTATGTTATATACTTGTTTTCAATAATAAATTTATCTTTACCAATGGTTTGTTATAATAGGTTTGCAGATTTTATATTTGAAACTGAAAAGATATAAATAATTAATTTATATTAATAAATAAGTAATTATATAAAAGTAATTATATAAAATAAGTATTATATAAAAAATTTGTTAAACATCAAGTTAAAGAATCAATAGAATAATAGAATAAATAAAAATAAAAACTGTTTAGCAAATATTAAAGGAAAATATGTCGGATTAAGATTTTTTGAAATAATATAGATTATAGATTTCGATAAAAATTGTCAAAGTAACAATCAATTATAAACAGACTTGTCGACTATATTCCATGTATGATGATGAATTCGGAGCATACAAATACCTTTTCTGAAGGAGCATCAATTTCCAATAAGAAGTATTTTAAACCGTCACTACCTATTAAGAATGGTGGAAGTTTCACAAACTTCATATGATTTAAATTTCATTTTGTTGCTGTTGCCACAGTGTAATATCCTCTAATTTGGTACTTGTGCAACGTACTTTGCTTTCAAGCGTGTAATAACCCTCCAGTAGCAGTGGACAATACTTATACGCAAAATATCTGCAATCTAATATTTATAACGTTCATTTCAATAATTATTTAGATGCATTTACAAAAATTTCACCAACTGTGCGGTATAATGTATTGTATCTTTTTTCAGTAGCACGAATGCAGCTAACTACGACAAATTTAAATCTTCATCATACTGATTTTCGTATGTTTTCTTCATACAACATTCTTATGTTTCTTGAAATATTAATTGTTATACATAAAACCGTGTTAAACTGACAACCGAATGAAAATAACCTAAATATATAAAAAACCTATACGGAGTAATATATAACTTTGTTTACCTTGGGATGTACTTAAGTAGTGCCAGAGTGCTACTGATCCGATCAAAGATAGACATTCAGATACGATTAATAATTTTATTACAGAAAAAGATCTTCGTGGTGACTTATGAAGCATACTAGCTAACAATATGATTTCCTAAAATGGAAATTATCAATACGGCACAGAACGATGTATTTTTCGAGATATCGAAGCACTTCGATAAGCACAAATAAAGCAACCTTATATGCTTTACTCTTATTATGCAACACTCGAAAGAACAGTTACTCTGTTCGATATAAAGAGCGGAAAATTTAAATTCACATAATATATCAATTACTCTAATGATATATATGTGACAATAAAATAAATGTTAGAAATTATTCATAATAAAAATTACGTCTTTTACAATGCGATAGGTGTGAAACTATATGTAAATTTTATCTGATATATTAAAGAATTTTATTATAATCAAATATACAGCAAGAGACATGTGAGACCGCAATCTAAAATATCTCCATTGTTTTCAGTGGTATGAAAAATATTTAAAGGAGGAAGCTGTTTAATTTGAAGAGACAAATAATAGAATAATCATTTTTCAAAATTGTATATAGATTCATTATATCAAGTTTAATTATATGAGGAATTACGAAATAAAATATATTTTTGAAGCAGCGTATTTGAATCACAATTGAACTTTTTATCTCATGTAGATATGATTTTAAGCAATGAAGTAGTTTTGATAAAATACCACTTTTCGTTTATTTACCTGCCCCTCCAATTTAAATATTAATTAAGGTAATTTCAGATCCTCCCTTAAAAATTTTTGTGCATTACCAAAAATAGTGTTCCTATTTTACGTGACCCATCTTATTTATAACATAACTAATAATATTATAATACTCTACTTATTTTTGCATCTGCTCATCTATCAGTTATGATGTTTTGAAATTGATTGTAAATCTATTAACAGAGAACAATGTACAATATAAAAGTATTTTGTTGATTCTTATATTTTAAATGAAATAATTACAATAGAGAAGGTGTAATAATAAAAATTTTTGCCTTATTTAAACCTTTTTAAAAAAAATGTTTTGTTTTGAACGATTGTTACTATATAGTATTCAAAAATTTCATGTTGCAGAACGTATGGTAATATGCTTTTTTTCTCACATTTCACTATGAATGTATAAATAAATTTGAAAACATTAATGCAGAATAATATATTATAATAAACTTTTTCCATAACACAACATTTTATGTATAAAATAGCGATATAATTTATTAGTACACACGTTACGTTTAGAAAGTGCAGAGCATTGTACCTATGGAAACAGCCTAATTTAAACATTGTAGAAGAATATTTATTATACAGCTTTTCATACAAAAGCATAGATAAAGTAAGTGGGAAATGTGTATTTTTAAACAATCATTTAAGAGTGCATTTGCAAGTAGTGTTCTTTATATATATAGCAATAAAAAAATAATTATTAAGATAATTTCTTTCATGATTTGTACAGGAAATGATGTAATTTCATTTTATTTAATTCTTTTATATCAAGTATTTAAAGTTAAGCACAAATTCTGTATCAAAATTTTGTTAATATTATTAATGCAAAATTATGATATTAACCTATTATTAAATTTATTACAATTTGTTTTAATCTGTAATAATAGAGTAATATCTTACTAAAACAACTCGTTATATGATATAGATTATATTTTAAAAGATTAAGAAATACATATTCGTTTCTAAAAATAAGAAATGTCCGTTATTCGAAAAATAGGAAATATTCGTTATTATACATACTATGCATAAACAAATTCTTATTCACACATCTATCTGACTCTTTATAGTTTATTTAAAATATTTTCGGATAAATTATAAGTAACACAAGCAATTAATTCACGCATTATTGGTCTCAAATCATACAATTAGTACCTAATATTACGCACTTTTAATATAATGTATCTATTCTAGATATTTTAAGAACAAACACACACTGCTACGATAACAAACGGCAGTTCTTTTGCATAAAACCATATATTTATCATTTTATGTACATACGAAATAAGAAATTAAAATCTAAACGTTTAAGAAATATAGAATAATAATAATGTACATAAAGATTCTTTAACAAGTTTTGCTTCCTTGGTAAGATGAATCATATTATAATCTAATTATATTAGCTGTTCTAACAAACAACTTTAATTGCACTGTGAAAACGCAAACTGTTATGTTAAGATATAATTAGTTTATGCTTATGTATTATTATAATTCTTTTTAATTTTGTCAAAATCTCAGTACATATCTGGTCCAAAACTATTTAGAAATCATATAGTATGATCCAACGTACAAGATAATACTGTTCAAAAAGTAACTATTTCAATTATCCATTTTATAGTTTCTACTATAAATTAAATAAAAAAAAAAATTTTTTTCAACTTTCAAGATTGTATGAAAGATCTTTGCCCCTTATTTACGTCAAATAATTGAAATTTAAATAATCTTTGTATGCAAATTTTTATATTTAATTTGTTGAACATGGTATATTTTGTATATCAAGTTGTCGTACACTAATTTTATAGAAAAAAAAAGAATTCTAATAACTTTTTTTATTGCATAGAAAAGTAACATCGAAATATTTCAGAATAAATATAAAAATATTTAATTGTAAAAGAGAATCATTGTTACTTTACTCATATTAAAAATGAAAAGAAAACAATATTACATGATAGAATTACGATGAAAAGATGTGTAATATTTAAATATTTTTAAGTAAAAAGAGTCATTTATCATTTGTTATATTGCAAATTATACCAAATTATAAAAAGATCCTGGAAACTTTTAATTAGATTATAAAGTGCTAAGGCACCACAGGTAAATGCAAATGATAATAGTGATTGGTATCATATTATCTCACTACAATTTTAGGGGCATAAACTACAGACATTTCTTTTTCATGTAAACTTCTCTTGTTATGTAAACGTGTTTATAATATTATTTGTTCTGAATGTATTTGTACACACATACTCTACAACTTCTGATACTGTGAGACCTCCAGTTTGGTTTCATTGTTCAATATCAAATCCAAAGAAAGAACAAAAGAAAGTTTAATATACATTGTGTTTTTTTTTTATTTATTAGTAAAGAAATCATTTTTAAAAAATGAAAAATGGCAAATTGTACAATTTGCTATGAATAAGACAAAAATTGATATATGATATAAAAATATAATGAACATAGCATTAAAAGATGTTATAATATTACATATATTCAAAATAACAATTATTCATAGCACATGTGTTTAGTTTTGATTTGTAATTTTTAAATATTATATTATAGTCATAAAAGACGTTACCTCGTAATAATAAAAACTCAATACTTGTAATAAATGAAATGCGACATGTACAAATATTTGATTTATATCAAGGAACTAATGTTTTAAAATAAATATTCAGAATCTATGTACTTCACCAATATCGTATTAAAATTTTTATGAGCGTGAAAATATTAAGGCAAATGTAATATTTATAAATTTTTGACTCGGTACATACATTTTAATAATATAAAATCACAGTACTGAATAAAGGTACTAATATCAGGATTCATGCTCAACTTTCACACACAAATCCAGTTTATTTTTATTAAAATCGTCAAATTTTCAAATTTCTGATTAATCTTGTGTCAAACTGTACGTCTCATAACTGTTTATAAACTTCATAATTTATCTCACTTAGTCATCAAATTATTTACTGAAATTAAATTTCTCTTCTTATAGTACTTCTACATTTTTTTATCATGATTTACGACATCTGTATACAATTTGAAACATACAATATCAATGTAAGATGGCAGTTACATATATAGTGAAAAATGAGAATGATATCACCCTCATCAATGATTAAAAAAATTAATTAGAAATTTATTAAGCATGAAATTCTTATTTACAGCTTTTTATTTTTAGAAAGATTAAATTTGACACAGTTTTTGTCAAAACAAGGTTTTTTTCTCACAAAATCACAAATTTTATCTTGCTGCAATGTTATTTACTTTGTTTAATGCTTATTAATGCACATTAATTTTTCTTTTTACATTAATGCTACGACGGAATTTGTTGAATTTCTATTTTGTCAAAACTTATATTAATCGACATATTATGCCGTTCTTCATTTTCAAAAATTTATATCATTAATTCATATTGACAAATCGTTTAAATTTAACTGTTACAGGCAAATGAACCATAAGATTTCATATAAAATTTGCTAATAAGGAAAAAATTTATTTTAAAATAACCTGATCATTAGTTTTTTAATTAATTAGCAGATGATGCTAACGTCTCTTTCATTTATTCTCAATAGTAGTCATTTACCCAGACTTACAGTAATGAGGCATAAGGACATAGCTGCTGGGGGCAGGAAAGAGTCAGTATGACGATCAATATGACAGTCTTTTGAACACCATGAGGTCATGGGAACACTGATATACTGTAGTACGCTACGATACCATTTCATGCCATCCACCACCATTTGAAGAATTGCTTTCTAATGGAACTAAAATTCAAACGTGTAAATTACAACATAAAATATTAATATCAAATATTTTCATTTAGAAAGATCACTAACATTTTTATTGACAGTTAAGATTAATAAACTTACCAGTCTTGTCGGTATCAACTTTTTCTGGGGAACTTGATCTAGGTCCCCATATTCTCACTGTGCAATCATCTGATACAGAAGCCATCATTTGATGATATACAGGATTCCATGAAACACAGTTTACTGTTCTACTATGTCCTGTTAGAATTGCTATAGGTAATTCCCTTTTGATATGCCACACATACACTTTAGTATCTATAATGAAATTTAATACAATTGTAGAATTATATATATAACATTATTTCGAAATGATATTATGAATAAAATATCTTTATCAAATATTTCACCTTCACTCCCGGATGCAATGAAATCTTGATTCACACCACCAAAACAACTATGGATTGTAAAGTGTCCTTGAGTAACACCTTGAAAACGTCTAACTAAACATCTATCTTGTAAGTCCCAAAGATGTACACCCTGATTGGCCACATTAAGAAGCGCAAGTCGATCTGCTTTATTTACACTAAAGGACATCAAAGGATGATCTTCTTGTAATCTATAATATCAAATTCAAATGTTATTCAATATATGTTCATACTGTACTGTTCATAATAAAATTATGATTTTACATTGTAAAGTCACACAATTCATCAAAATTATATCCTCGAATTCGATGATGCGAATCAGCAGCAAGAACCGTTTTTCCATCATTTTTACACCATAAACATTTTACTCTAACTCCTTCCCACGATTCTGAGACATTACCTTCTATATCCTAAAATTTCATGTTCAAATATTTAACGTATTATTTCTTTCATTAGATTGACGAAATATAATATGTTAAAAATTAATTGATGTTACAAATTGATAAAATTGTCCACGAAGTCCTCCTGCTACAAATTTACGTGAATCAGGATACCAAGCACAAGCCGTAAGTGAATCATCGGTACTTTGAGTCACTGTTGCCCGTAGTTCATAATCAGGCGGGTCAATACTCCACAGCCAAAGCTCTGGACAATCTTCAGGTCCACAGGCAATTAAGAGACTGCTATCAGGACTCCAAGCAATTAGTGCCACTCCATAAGTATGACCTTCTAATGTTTTCCTATGAGTTACTCTTAATGTTTCCTATTTTTAATAGAAAAAGAATAATTACTTATCGAATACAAGTTTATTATTTCACTATATTTAATAATTTACTTACTGGATCAACATCCCAAATAATTACAGTCATATCCTTAGAACCTGTAGCTAGCTTACGACCGTCAGGAGAAAATTTACAATACCACACTTCATCACAATGATTATTGAGCACCTGTATAGTATGGCACGGGAACTGTTCTTTGCTACAGCTGTGGTCCACGAGCAATGACACATTTTCTAAACTTGTCTAATTTACAACAAATATATAATCATAATTATATTAATAATAAAACAAGACAAATATTATATAAATTTAGAAATTGAAAAAAAATTTTTTTTCGTTTCAGAAATATAATTTAGAAGAAGATAGCAAATAGTACCTGAGTATGTGTTACATGGTATGTACACTGCTGATTTTGCATTTCCACAGCTTGACACAAAAGAGAATGAAGGCGACGTGGTGGTAACATAATGGAGGGTGGCAGATATTTCTGTAGTCTGTCCATTAAAGCAGCCCTCGAGACTGCACCTTTGCCATCCCAGCCTGCACGTGTCTGTTAACAAGTGTCTATTTGCTAGTGATCAAATTTTCAGTAACAGGTTAGTTTCAGAATATTTCTATACCCATACAAAATTCAATCTTTGAAAGTTCATTAGTATACAATTAATTAGCAATAAATTATATAATACTTTACTATATATATTTTGGAAATAGAATGTTACTAGTGAAATATATACATGTATGTGTATATATATATATATGTGTGTGTATATATATATATATATATATAATACCTGTAATTCATCACGTCCACTGCACATCATAAATGCAGACAACTGGTGAACACGACCTGTATTATGTCCTAAAGGTGTGAGTTCATTGCGTAAAACATGCAATGCTTCCAATACTAATCCTTCTTCCAAGTATTCTAAATATTTTTGTTCTAGTAATAAGAATTTCATTTCCTGTAAATGGAAAATATCAATGGAATATATGCGTACTCAATCATAGATTCTAAATTTGAAGATATTTACTACTAGACTTTGATTCGCTCCATTTAGAAATGTTTTAAGTTCACTAAGGTCATGTTCTGCTTTCGTCCAGTCTCCATCCATAACATGTTGTCTAAATTTTGCAGCAGCTGGATGATCTAGACGACAACCTGATTCTTGCATGAGAAGATCTGCCGTGCGACTGAAAAAGATATTTCATATTACTGTCACTTAATATAGTAAAAGACTAGCTAATTATTTAATTTCTACTTTTACTTGATTTCATATAAGTCGTAGCTATAATTTTTTCAACATAACATAACATGCTATATAACATAAATATAATAAGAAAGTAATAATGACAATGATGTTATTAATAATAGTAATAACATATTAGAGATACACAAAATATGGATACATAATGTATATGCTTCTTTTTTAATACCTACAGCAAATATAACTTGCAGATACTGCTGACTATATTTCAAAGTTCTATAATTAGCTTTCTCCCACCACAGAGAATGCAGTCCAGATAGGTTGTGATACAATACTTCAGATAAATGCGTACATACAAAGAAAACTTAACAAAGAAAACCTTCAAGAACAGTTACCAAAAAGGGAAGAATTCATGAAGGTTGAATTATACCGCTTGATAGTGAATTAATAGCAGATACATTATGCAGATTGCTTTCTTAATTTTAGTCACAACACACATAAAAATATATACTTTGATTCTTTTGAAAGCATTCTTCGTCACAAGGGTTTGCAAATATATACAGAAACCAAATTAAAAGATACGTACTTAAGCCCAACTGTCTTCAAATGTTGTCCAATGAGTCTGACAATATCTTGATTGGTTTTGTCCATTATTTTCGGCGGTCCCAAATTTTGATTTGTTTCTCCATTAACACCATTGATGTCACTATCCGATTCTGGTATCATGTTGCCATTTGCATGAGGTCCGCCAGAGTCAGCTGTTGAACCATTCTGCTGTAGCCCGGAGGAAATGCCACCGTTTGAAGTCTGCTGTTGCATTACGCTGTCATGCACAGGGAAATATTACCCTTGATGGCAATGGTAGTCCGCAATATTAACAAGCATGTGTACTAATTGGTACATTCTATCTTGACTTAAATGTCCCTTGTTTACTTTTTTTTTTATTGTTTTTTTTTCTATCATAAGAACTTTAAAATGCTATGTTTGTGTACAAAAAATCTATGATTATTCGATGAAAGGATTTCAATAAATAAGAAAACCGCTTGATAGACAGCACATATGAAAGGAATCCGACGTCGATACGTCTTGAGATTCTGCAAGGAAGAAGATACACGTGAGAGCGTCATAACGAAGGGGGTAAGCCCCTTCGTGTGTTGATTACGCGCTCGCGATGATCTAGGGCCCTGATTGCGTTACCGATAGTTTTCCATCTCAGGATCGGTGTGGTGCTCGTCCGCTGGTCGTAGAGTAGTCGGGAGAGAACTACGAGACCTTTTGCACGGTGGCGGAGCGAGTCCACCGTCGTCTGACTCGCTGCTCGAGGCCAGGCTTATGCGCGTACCGCCCCGTTTTTCACACGATTATTGTCCCTAAGATCGTTGGTGGGGCTGGGGCTGGAGCATGCACGCAGCCACGGTTGCGTTGCACGGAAAACTCGTAGCCTCCCCTCTTTTTTTTTTCTACTTCTTTTCCCGACTAATCTGTATACCGTTTATCCCGTCGGACCTGCTGACCGACGATCAGAAAACGAAGAAAAACAGAATTCTTGCACGCCTGCCAAAACGGATACGAACAATGACTGCTACACAGCTGATACTTGTTTAGATCGTCGTTTACGTCATACTGTGATCTTTGCAGATAGTTCCGCTGACTATGGCGCCCGCTATGTCCGCTCAGAAACGTTGCTTTTCTGAACTTCTAAAATTCCTTTTGCTTCGAATTTCCACTGTAAGATGGTAGCACTCACCTGCTGAAATATTACATAGCGGGAAATTTGATTTCCTTTTGCATGCTTTAATTGTATACTTTTCGTATAAAGAAATAAGCAAATCAGTCATTTAGTATTGCTTTATTAAGTCTTTGATTTCTTTATTCAGTATTATTCAGCACAGATTATGTCAGTAATATGTCGTTTTGCTTCAAAATTAATATTTGTTGTATAAACAAATCTATTATTTATTGTTATAAAAAAAGTATTACAATATATCATAGATGTATGATACCGTGTATAATTTAAATTTTAACATTTTGAGGTTTATTCCATTTTGACAATATCTGAAATAGAAAGATATATTTTTTATGTATAAACGTTGTTAAATATATATTGATATCAAATATTTTCAATTTAACTAACCAATAATTACTTTCGTAACCAAATAATTCGATAGAAAATAGTTCGATATAAAATAATATACTGAAATATAGATTCGATATTTGAGAAATAGATTCGATACGGATCTCGTAACGGATTTTCTCGCAATGAATTACATAGATATAAAAATGCATGACAATTTTCGAAATTGAAAAGACATAATTCGCTATATTATCGATAAATTTCAAGCAATTTATATGATTCGTGTAAGAGCTTCGTGGGGTAGAAGTCGATTCGACTGTGTTAGGTTAGTTGATTATGGGAAGTCGACGTGTGCCGCTAGTCAGTCAGTCGTCGGCCGTCGGCGCAGTACGTTGTGTTGGTGTTTTATCGAACCTTGTAAGTTTTGTTTTACAGAACTGTGCTCTAAATTTCTACATAGCTTGCACATATAACAATTATCAGAGAAGTTGGCGAATTCTTTGCGAATAAGAATGCCATTTGTGGTAACGTCAGAATGCTTTTTCCCGCTGTTCGATTGACGTGCGAGAGAGGGAAAGAGGAATTCGTTTCACCCGCGTCGAAGTTCACGTGAGATCACTGAATCTCGTGTAAGCGGCGTCAAACGTGCGATCTGTGTTGTGTTGTGCATTTCATAGTATCCTTACGTAAAAAGTGTTTACTTATTACAATCATCTGTTACGCGTCCAAACCGAGCCTCCTGTGTGTTACGTTGGATTAACCGGATTATGTGCATCATCGGGATGTTCTTTCTGCTGACATAAATCATTGGAAGCTAGGAACGAAAAAAAAGAGGTAATTTTCTCACATCTTTTTATTTCGTACTCGTGTGATCAAAATTAAACGTTTTGTAGTTTTCGATCACAGCGAAGTTTCGTATTGTAATGTTTCGTCACGTCTTTTTTTCAAATGTCGGTTATTCGCAACTATTGGTTCAAATGGCTAGACGCCATTTTTTAAAAACGCGGACACGATGAAAGTAGAATATATTTATACATAGAACACATGATTTTTCGATGCGTGTTCTTTGCTTGTTCATTGAAATGAAATATTGTATTTTATTTTGCGTTAATGATTTCTATCATATTATGGCATCTTATGAAATTTTTACGTTTCAAAAGTTCTTTCCATGTGTAAATAGTAGTATAAGATATTGCGATATATATATTTTTCGTTGATCAAATAATTCATTTCTGTGAAATTGAATGTTAGAGAAACTTTTGCTCTCCAATACTACGCGATGCCCTCGTATTTATTCAGACGAATTATTTATTTTCTTTTTCATTATTCCTCATCATTGACTGAAAATATCGATCCAATTTAGGTTAGGAATTACAGCTTTAGGAATTTTAAAAGTTTTTATTACTCGCAATGTTTATTCGATCAAATTTGGAAAAATCGAGGCAATAGCTTAAAAGTGACCGTTTCGAATATCAAAGGCGCACACGCGTGTGATTGTTTGCCCGTAAAAAATTTTCTATAGTGAACGTATTTTTAAATACAAGTAGCGAGTCCATGTATGCACATTTCGATGACCACCGTACGACGGCACGTCGCCGAGTGGAATGAGCGGCACAATTGTAGTGCGACGAAGAAGGTTTCCGAGTGCCGACAATGCGATGGAACTGGGAGAAGGGAAAGGTGCGTTGCAACTAGTGATGGCCACTCGATTGTTTCCAAAGCAGATTTTAGAATAACACGATGTAAAAATTTTAATCGTCTTGACAATATTATTCGAATATCAAAGACTGGAATTATATTTTTAGAACGAACAATTCGATACGATCGAAATTCGCAATCAAGTGAAACAATTATAATTCCTACAATGATGAATCAAATATGAAGCTTGACCAACATTTGTTTTATTGCTTACATTTGTTACGTCAAATTGATTGTTTTAATACACATAGTTAAGAACAATTTCTTATTGAAAAATTCCTTATTGAAAAAAATAGAGTTTATATAATTTTCATGCTTGAAAAATTTAAGAAAAATTTAAAATAATAGGAAGGCAGCTATGACGTTTAAATTGCATTTATTGGAAGAGAAAGTTTCGTATTGAAAAATGCAACATCTATCAATTAATGTATAGTGGATTCTGGTGAATGTTTCATCTCGAATAATATTTCAAGCGCTTGGAAACGTTTCGAACCCGTCGCTAGTTGCGGGATGGGAAGATGTTGTCCATGGAGAGGGCACATTCCATTGTGGATGCGCATGCGCACATTCTGACTTGCGGCACCCGCGCATTCGACCGCGTGTAGCCAGTGTTGTTGAGGTTAACTTCTTTTGGTTTATATCTGGAAAAAATTAATTTCAATGCGGAACGTGAACCGCATCTGTGCGTACCTTCGAAAATTAGGTAAGCAATCTATGTATTTTTCATTAATAATTTTCACGAAATACTAAGATTCTATGTTTCTTCGTGCGGAGTATAATATTACAAGTCTCTCTATTCGCCATGCATTCGTTGCAAGTGAAAAATGGAGCGCCTTTTCATTTCAATATTTCCAAAATCTTTTTCGTATTTATAAATCAATTTAATATTAAAAACGATACATCGACACGTGAATTTTAATTAAAATCTTTTAATAGAATGCGTCATGATTTTTTTATATCTTCAAAACTGTCAATCATTTTCTTGTTCTTTCTTTTTTTTAATTGATATCACTTTCGATCAGAAGTTCCGTAATTTCAAGTTTGTATGTTTCTTGTGCTGTATATACACGTAATTAGAGAATGTTTGTCTTTTGTTGGATTTTTGGTGGATTTTTTGGTGGACTACACCGCGCACAATCGTAATAGTAGAGGAAAGCTTCATCGTAGGCATAAAAGGGTTCTCCAACTCGCGGCGCTCTCTTCAACTTTGGCTCACCCGTGTTGAATGTTAATACGTAGGAAACGGTAGCCGTGACTATCACCATGCATTATACTTGAAAGTAGTTTAAGCGCAATAAAACATTCATCATTCTCCTAAGAGGTTGCTGGTTGTAGAAACACGAGATAAGTTAATATCATCCAACTGTGCAACTTTAATTACGATTCTTATTAAAACAGAATTTTAAGATTCCACGGATAGTGTATGATTTTTAATTTGCAAATACATTGACCAATTGTAAGTTATTTCCATCAACGTTATTCCATCTCATCGTGCAATTGCGATTATGAATTTTTTTCGAACCAGAATTTCACAAGTTCCACAAATCCTTTAAATTTAAATTTAAAAAAATTCTCAATTTATAAATCCGCTGATAGATCTCAGATTGCGATAAAAAGACTCAACAATGTTTACAAGCCGTCAGTTAGTTCGTCGAATCGTTATTAACGTTTCAAAGAATTACATTCTGCGTCGCATCATCGTTTATTTCGTTTATTACGTTTGATAGACCCGCGAATGAAGGAAATGTATTCTTCTTTCGTTCAACGCAAGAATGCAGAACGTGTGTATGAGCGGTCGAGTATTCACGATATCGTAATTTACTACATTATACATACGCGTGGTGGAAGTCGCGTCGTATAGTTTTGTACGTCTCGCACCCCTCGCTTCTTGTTGCCTTGTGCCTTTTGTGTGTTTGTCCTGCGTAAATATCGGCTGTGCAAAATACTTTTCGAGGCTACGTTGGAGGCCGTTGTGTGCCAGGGCAAATAACATCCAGGCATCTCTTTAGCCGACATTCGAGAGGTCGTCCAAACACCTTTTCACCTCCTACATCGAAGCTGCTCCAACTATTCCAAGCAGACAGATTCTATTTTTTCTAATATTGTATCCAAGTATTTAATTAATTTCCCTCTAATTATTTAAACAGTTGTGAATCTTTCCAAGGTTGTATCTATAACTTTTTGTCATTGATGCAATCGGAATCTCCATATACAAATTACTTTGTCGTACTTTTCAGAAACAAAGCTCCAAATTAATTAAACAGTTGGAGAAACTCGGGTCCTAACTCGGGTTCACGAAAATTCTGCTACCTGTGTCACGTAGTGGTTTAGGCATACCACGTGCGAGATTAACTATACGATAGGACCAGAACCGTGATGAATAATATCAAGCCAGCTCTTCGTTGCGCGATTGCCGGGTATCTTTTTCTGGAAGATCTTCTGAACCATCCTCGACGAGATGCATAGATCGTGACCTACAATTCGAAATAAAAAATAACGAAATTGCATTGGAACAATCGACGAGAAATTTACATTTAAAAATGAAGCACGGCTCTCTTTATACCTATACAAACAGATACGAATCGATTCAAGAAGCAGAGAAATGACCAGACACGATAGTCGATGGTAAATATTCAAAACGACTCGACAGTTCCACGCGTATCCTACGAAATCTGAAAACAAAAGCTGTCCGAACATTCTTTCTCATTTGTTCTTGTCCCCCCCCCCCTCCTCGCCGTAATACGTTTCCGCCCGATGTGGCGGCTCGTGGATCATCATCTCGATTTTACGAACAGGCTGGCCTGGAATCCGTCATTTCTCTAGGATCCACTTAAAGTTCCAATCGGACGATGCTTCCTGGAAGCAGTGCGTACAGTAACCACGTCCGTGATTCCACCGACATATTTTCACCTCTTCCGATTCCATTCTGCCCGAAAGAAAGTAATGGCCACGCCGATGGCAGATTCTCTACCGGTGGAGAGCACCGGGGAAATTTTTAGCGATCCATCGGGATCGTAAATTTCTTCAGAACTGTGGAACAATTGCGAATCTCCTCGCGAAAGGAAAAATCGAACGATTCCTTTCGTTCTTTTTTCCTTTTCGTTGGTCCCTCGACTTCATCTGTTTTTTTCTCCTTTTCTCTTATTGAACGATTATTGAACGAACGGCACGGGCAGGCCAAACGCGCGTACCAAAAGCAGCCGAGAATTCCGAGCCATTTTTCTCGAGGAAATCGCAAAGAATGTGGTCGAAGGCGGAACGCGCAGGTGCTCCCGGTCTCCCCTTCTCTCTCTCTCTCTCTCTCTCCACGCATTCTCAGATAAATTCCGTTTCATTCCTTTGGTTCCCTTTCTTCCACTCCTCCACCTTCTTTCTCTCTCTCTCTCTTTCCCTGTTTATCTTTCTCCTTCTCCGCCAAGAACCTTCTGGCCAACTGTAAAAATTGTCTAACGCGGGTCTAAATATTCGGTGGATACCGTGGGGTGATTATAATTCTTGGGCCGAGGTTACCTCGAACGGAGGAATGCCGAGGGGCGGCTAAGACAAAGCGCCATCTCCAGCTTCGCCCTTTATCTCTTCACCACTGGAGATTAGTATCTATAGTCGGACGACAGATGGTGGTCGGTAGCTACACAGTCCAGATTCTATATAAAGTCTGGAACCAGCGGAGAACTTCTTATTCCTCGTTTTTTCTTTTTTTTTCCCTTTCCCTTTCTTCGCCGTTTCTTCGTCTACCCAGCTACCTCGTGCGTGGCTCTCTCTGTTTTCTTCTTTCTTACTTCACGCTTAATAATTGATCTTTGAGTGTGTGGACCAACGAACGGATCTGTTTGAACGAACGTAACGATTGGTAACGCATTAATTAGTACGTCCAACTATTTCGCGTCAAATTTCGTGCCATGTACGGCAGCACTTTGAGATCTCCGATTGACCGATAAAAAATATAATACTCACGATACTCTGAAAACGAAGTGTAGGAACTCTGCTCCCTTGGAAAATAAACGTAAATCGCTTTGTAGCCACTGTACAGAGAAACGAGTCTCTCTCATTGTCCCGGCACTTTCTCGTAATGTCGTGACAATGTTGTGAATGTGAACGAAGCGAATGTGTTGCGTATCAGGAATGCCCCGAAAGAAAGGCAGAGGCAAGAAGAGAAGGGGGGGAAAAAGTTGGGGCCGGAAATTTATGAGACACCGCCGTGAGCTATTATTGCTCAATAAGACGCTTAAATATCTGATAACAGTACCGGTAATCAGCGTTCGGAAGGGATCGGAAATCGGGGCGGTGTATACTCGGCGAGGTTTGGCCGTGCGAGACATGCTAGAGTCGAGCAGACCGAGTATCACGGTATGCCGTGCTAACGGCTTTTGCGAATTTTCGGCACGGGACAGCTGATGTATTCTGGCTTAATACATGCTTTCGTACTCTCGTAACGGCAGTAGTTTCGTCGGTAGGGGCCAGGCTCGATGGAAACGTAATCACTGAGGAGAATATTGGCCGGGCCAATCGGCCTGGCCAACCTCCTTTTTCTCGTATATAAACTCCATTCTCGAGAAATTCGCGATGGCTGTTTGGTATATACGCGCGCGCATCGGGATGTCCGCGATTATCATAATTATATCCTGATGCGATGAGTCATACTCGCGTCGAGTGTGCTCGTAACACACGGACCAAGAAAAAGAATGGAGAATGCGGATCGTTTCGCGAGTCCAACGTTTTGAATCACTCTTGCACGAAAACCTTGTACGATCGTCCTTTCGTCCTTTTATTGGTTAGATATGGCGTGATCGTGAATACGTTGCACTGGTGCAGTTACTGTTTCTTAACGTCGGAACATTTACTCGTAGAATTATTCGTAAAAGTTGGATGATTTTCGTTGCTTCACGTTCCGTCAGAAATTTGTCATTTCATTCGTTTTACGCGTTACGACGTAAGACACTAAATTGAACTGTTAAATTTGACGGATTTAGTTAAAATCAATTTAATTGGATTATAATATATGTTAGAATTATGAACTGACTCTGGATTGAATCAAGTTTGACGACTAATATTTTTACCAGTAATTATATAAGTAATATTGTTCTGCAGACAATATTACTTATGAACTGACTGTAGGTTGAATCAAGTTTGACGACTAATATTTTTACTAATAATTATATAAGTAATATTGTTCTGCAGTCAATATGAACTGACTGTGGATTGAATCAAGTTTGACGACTAATATTTTTACCAGTAATTATATAAGTAATATTGTTCTGCAGTCAATATGAACTGACTGTGGATTGAATCAAGTTTGACGACTAATATTTTTACCAGTAATTATATAAGTAATATTGCTCTGCAGACAATATAAACTGACTGTAGGTTGAATCAAGTTTGACGACTAATATTTTTACCAGTAATTATATAAGTAATATTGCTCTGCAGACAATATAAACTGACTGTAGGTTGAATCAAGTTTGACGACTAATATTTTTACTAGTAATTATATAAATAATGTTGTTCTGCAGACAATGACAATGGACAGTTGAGCTAATTTGCTGCTTGATCCATTTCGATTTTTCATTGAGATTGTTGCGACACGTGCAGACGAGATGAAACAATTTCGTATTTGAAGTTAAAAATGGATCTGACGCGACAGGGCTAGATTCGTTGGATCTTGGAAATTTGTTTGTCGAGAGTAAAGAATGTGGTAGCTGTTTGAATTAGACGAAAAGATCAAGTGGATGAACAATGGCGTTCTAAAAAGATTTCACGTCGATAAGACGCGAATTTCGTGAAACGAGGCAACGAGAAAAATTCGCGCTCGTTGAAACTATTCTCGGGATAAGTAAAGAAAATAAAAATTCGACGTGTGCAAATAATCACGCAGACTCTTTTTGCTTTGAAACATTGACATGTTTCGAGAACCGTGGAGTTAGATTCGAAAAAGAAGGCAAACATTCGGAGTATTACCATTAATTTACGAGGTTTGTTACCGATTTGCTTGAAAGAACAAAAAAAAAGAAAAGACTGTCGTGATTCATTCATCGTTATTTGATCTGCTAAATTCTTGTCTAGAACGAGTAGATATTTGACAAACAAAACAGATAAAACGTGACAGGCCGTTACATAATTCTTGTCTGCACAATTCTTTATATCGCAAATGTGTGTACAACGATTTTCTTTTAGGAAAATAGTAATACTAATATCGCACAGTGGCTGCACGAGAGTATTTGAACAGCGTATAATTTTTACACGTCTACCAATGCCCGTATACGTTTTGTAACAATCAACGATTCGATCGTTTGAGATTCACGATGAAATGTAAAACAGCGTTACACGTAGTAGTACGTTCCGTGCTCGCGGAGTAGGATTTACAGATGGCCGTGTTGGACCTGCATAATCCTCGTGCGCGATCCATAATGCATCAATGAGCACCGCCTGTGCCTGATCACAATTTATAATTTATTGCCAAGTTACAAAGCGTCTCTTTTACTTCTTTCTTCTTTCCTTTTTTTTTCTTCTTTCTCTCTAGCCTTCCCGAGCACGTTGATTGTTGTTCGAAGTCTGGTAGTTAGCAGCTCCTCTCTGGCAGAGCGCGCCGTGGAATTCCGTTGATTTAAATGGAGCTCAAGGTTCAACCGCTTCGATTGAATTTACGTCCGTGGCTTTCCTCCGCGTCTTCTTATTTACGTGCGAATATTATGGACGCTGAATTCCTTCGCGAGCCTCGTCTTCGAGCCTGATCAAGATAAGCATCGTTCTTTTCGTCGTTTAAGGATAGATATGAGACTAGGTGTACTCGCACTTGGTATCCCAACACTTGCTGCGTCGTGCGGGAATTTTATGTTGCGCGAAACTTTTTGAAATTTATGTATATGCTCGATGAGACACGGGATTACGTCGATTACATTGCGAGTTATTTACTGAAAATATAAATTTAATAGAAAATATAATTGATATTTAACGAAGAAGCAGTATGTGTACGCGGAATATTGCACATGGAGTTGATGTTAAAAAATTAGTGCTATTGTGGTTAATTAATGCAACAAGTGACTGATCTATCTACGTGAATTAGGATTTTCCGATATTTCATATGGCTGTTGTTGAAGATACAACAAAACTCGAACGGTTCGTACAATTTGGAGTTTGTTGATCCTCTCTATCGTTTATAATCTTTCATTTATATAAGAAGTAAGAATTCGTGTCCAGATAAGTGGATTCAATTGATTGGAGATTATTATTTAGTTTTTCGAGTATTAATTAAGATTTCATTTCGAAAAATGGAATTCCTCACTGCTGTTTCATTTCTCGATATGTTGCACATACATTTGGCATGCACGGATGAAACATTTATTAAATTGACTTGAAAAAACCGTTAGACGCTCTTTGTTTTCACAAACAGTTGAATTTGAGTTGAGCCAAAAATTTTCTGGTATGTACTTGTCCCGGGTCAGATTAAAAACTTTTTGCTGCACAAGTCTCTTCAAGTAGCCCTTACGTCTAGCATACCCGAACTCCACTTGAAAACGCTATAACTATATAAATAAATTGTGATTTATGCTTATCCTACGATTCAAAGGTATTCGGACACTCATTTACGTATATTCGATAAGATTTGATAAATCTACATATATAATACAACTACTACAAATCAATCGCACTAAGCGAATTGCTTCCAATTCATTCTCTTGCTGTTGCAAAAAATGTTTCACCTCGGCGGTTTTTTATACTTTTGCATACATCGTGTATTCTATAAATATTTGCGCGTTTAAAACTTTTTTTTTTTTTCGCGTAAACGCATAAAAGCTCGCAGTCTACTTACAAGCGATAGCGTGTGCGAGCACTTTCCTCTTCGTTGTCGGGTAATTTACATAATCGAAAAATTACGTCGAATGATAATTTCATCGGTACACGGTATCCGATCGTGGATAAAATCCATTCGGAGTCACACCGGTCCGGGTGCCGGGGCTGATTTCACGTTGCCTTCGAGGAACCTTGCCGGTATCCCCAGTCCAATATTTTTCGATACCCGCATGGCGTCCGTTCGCCATATAGCGTTCGCTGTTTCGTCGCGCGTATTTCCATTTCGCATAAATATCGAACGGTGGAGTGTAAAAAAAAGAAAAGAAAAAGAAAAAAAAAATTAGCGCTTTCGTGCGGCAACGAAACGTTCGTTCGAATATATCTCGCGAGAAAGTTCACGCGAAAATATAATTGGACGTGCACGCGCGTGCCCTAAGCGAAATAACTTACAAGTGCCATCCCCCCTCCCCCTCCCCCCTCCGCATCGTCGGGAATCGCCTCGTTCCACTCTTTTTCTCGCCAGCCGTCTTTGATAAGAACGATTTCTCAGAAAGCCATCGCGCGGGCATCTCTCAATTTATGTGGTACCATCATTGATATTCCGTCGAGGAGCACGATTCCTTTCCTCGGGTGAAGTCGGGGGAGAACGTACCATAGGAAAGGAATTTATGCGAAGGGCTTGCGGTGTTCCGACCTTCACGGTCACGTTGCTTCAGCCGGACCTCAAACCGCACGAAGGTTATCCCGAACAATTCCACGCCTTGTCTCCGACTGGCAAGGACCGGGTCACATACAGAATAGAACGAACACTATTGTGAACTGCAGCACGGAGCACGCGCGCGTGCGCGGCGATTTTTATCGCGGACCGCGCCAATACAAAAATTCCAACCGGCTATTTAAAGCTGCCGTCCCATTGTTGGCACTGCTTCTTTCTTTTTTTCGTCCTTCCTCGTCCTTCTTCCTCGCTTTCTCCCATTTTTTTTCTTCTCTTTTCCCGTTTGCTTTTCCGGTTCGACGTATTGGTCGACTTCGCGATGGCGTTGAACTGAATTGGCCGCGCGTTGAACGGGTCGTTTCTCGATTGGAGGATTTTCATAATCGCGAGGAGCTTGGAATCGATTTATAGAAAGAAAATTTTACCGAGTTTCGATTAATCTTCAGAATGCTTTAATTTTGATTTATAACCTTGGGAATAATAATAATCATTATTGTGAATGTTTATGTTCGTTACGTTCATGGAAATTTTTTAAAAAAATGAAAGAATGACCGTGATACGAAGAAATTTGGGTTCTACGTTTGGCAAAAATGAATATTTCATAAAAATTTTTCAACAGATAAAACAGTATTTTGTTTAAATTGCGTTCCATTGGTTAGGCTAGTAATGGTATGAAATTTGCACAAACGTATATTAGATTAAACAGATCATTTTATGTCAGCAGAAAGATAGTAAAAAAAGTAGAAAAAAAAGATACATCTACTAGGTACGTGGATACGTAACTTTCAAGTTACGCTGCGTAACTTAGATTGTTGCGGTTTTTATGCTTGGTCTTTGCAAGGTGTTTTAGCGTACGATAAGTATTCATGACGCAAAAAGGAATTTGGGTTGAGGAGATACGGGTGCGTTTTTATGGAGATTACTTTGTTTGCGATTTATTGGTCTGCTAAGAGAAGTCTACCAAGACTTTTAAAAATAAATCTGCCTGAGAGCACACAGTCGTAATAGTTACGTAATTGCATTAAGTTTTTTGGAACGCGTCACTTTTGCAACAAAAACGTTCTGAAACGTAAATTACTCTTTAAGACAGATCTGTAGATACAGATATACATCACGATTTCTTTTAACCATTCAGCACTCAGCATTACATTATCAAATAAACCTGACAATGTATAAAAATTTACTCCACAAAATTCTCGCTATAAAAGATCCTATTGCCATCAGGGAACCTCGCAGCTATATTTTCATTCATTCTCATACGAGCTAAGAAACTCTTAACCTCTTACTCGTCACTCGAGGAAGGTAACTACAATTTGTTACTCAAGTTAAATTTTAATATTTGTACATTTTAGAATATTTTCTTGCTATCGTCAATATTAATTAAATGAAGCAATAAAATTGTTGACTTTTCAAAAAATAGAACTGGTGTTGTTTCCTTGTAATTTAATTCAATTTTACAGCAGTACTACGCATACTATGCGTTTGAGTATATAATCATTGTTCTAGACGCAACGTAGTGTACACACTTTCAAAAGCGGCACCGCAGCCAAGGGGTTAACGAGAATAGAAAGACTTCGGTTTGAGAACCGACTCGATTGCAACCCTCGTCCTTTTTCCTTGCCCCCCGTCCGATTACAATTTCAGATCGATTCGTACATCAATGAGCGGACATAAATCGCTTTTACCGTAAACAGTGAACAATGGACATCGCGATAAAAATATCCGTGGTGAAGCTCGGAGGCAAAGAGTGGTCCATTGCACGCGTGCTCTATACAGACACATACATACGTACGTACGTACGTACGAAGCGAAGGCATCTCCTCTTTCTGAAGGAAGGTACATATATACGCGCGTCTTTCTCGGTAGAAATGGCAAGGAACGCGAGAACTACTCGTTATGCATCTGAGTAGCGTGGATAGGGGAGGGCCGTGGACGATCGGGCCTCGGAATCGTCGTGGATTCTGTTTCTTCGTTCTGCTCTCGACGGAGGAAAGAAACCCGCTGGCAAACCCGATCGTGGCTCGAACGGGTGTGAATGCCCGTACGTGCCAGAAACGAATAATGAAGCCGCGGTACGATCCACGATAAAACCTGATGCCGTTGGAACGCCACTCACGTACGAATCCTTTACCTTGTACCCGATTTGCGAGCGAGCTGGTCAACATTGCCGTGTCTACGAGCCAGGTTGCCCCGTGGCTCCGATCGTTTCTGCTCCCCCCTTCTCTTGCACGTGCATATCGTGTGTCTCCTCCGTACAGACCACAGCCACGGACTGTGAACTTTCACGTTTCTCTACAAGGTGTTCCAGTTCTTTTCGCTCGAATTTTCCGCCGGTATGATCTGTGGTGATGTGAATGAGAAAGGAATTTCACGTGACGTGGAGATTGGTCGGAGGTTTGTTAGGAAGTTGGATGCGAGCGTACCGTATGGTGTACTAGATATAGATATCAACGTTTTTCACGTGTAGAGTGGGAAAAGAATTTTATCCATAGGGTTGTTTGTAAGTTTGTAGGTTTTGAAACCTTCGAAGAATCGAGAGTTTGAGGACTGAAACAGTATCGAGAATTTTCTTTATCTTGCTCGATATCTGTACGTGCGATATTTGCTGTGGTAAGAAAGGTGTGACGGTCTGGTATTTTTTGAGACTATCGACTTTTATCAAGTCGTGTGCGTAACTTCACGATTACAGAGAGTTAAGTGAGCGGGTAATGTAACCCCATGTTGCTGCTTTTAAATTCTTTTACTTTTGGAGGATACGGGAAAATAATTTCTTGCGATTTTCCTAATCTTGAGAAATCCTAATCTTTTGTCCTGTTTAATTAAATTTATCCGCGTGTCTTCGTTGTAATTCTTTTATTCACGAGTGAGCAAAAATTGGGGTTAAGTGTTTAGATATTGGATCTAGAAGTCCTAGAATTCCAGATGCTCCAAAGTCATACATGCTTCATGCTTGTGCATTGACTGTAATATTGAGAGCGCTAAGATTTTCACGAGTTAATATATGCTAATCCAATTACGTTCTCGTTCGTACGATCTTTCCCGCACTTGTTCGTCAGATACGGTTCATAAGGCGTTAAAATAGCGTTGAAATTAACTAACTAACTTTCAAGTTCGTCCGACGAACGCGAGAAATGAATATTCGAGTAAAGTTATTTTTTTATAAATGTGTAGTTTAAATCGAAGAAAACCAGCGGTTTCATTTTTCTCCTCATTTAATTACGAATACTTATTTAGTATTGTAGTCATTATTATCACTGAAAGTGATTTTAGCGGGGGTAACCCAGAAAATCGGGCCTCTTCAGGTGCAACGCTAATGCAACGAAAATTAGCGATTGGTTGATTTGGGTCACGTGATTCGCGAGAGGGCGTTGTCTAGTTTTGAGCAATCGCGCCTGTAATTTGTTTTGTATCGATTCAAATGTTTGCGTATCAATAAAATTTTATGGCAATCATACTGGGGGGTACAAGTTGTGCAGTTTTTTGTAACAGTCTTAATAATATAGCAGTTAAACGGTTTAACTTTGTTAACTGGACTTTATTTATTTCATTCATTACTCGATTAAATGAACTCGTGCTGCTTGAATCCACTTGTTTGAACTCGAATTCCCACGAAGAAAAAATCACCGTGGAAGTGGAATCTCATGTTACAATGATATTAAATGACACGATGATATATTACATAACAAAAAATTATTAATCGAATATATTGATTCTATTACACAAATTCCAATTCTACTCTGAAGAATTCTACTCTGTACTTGAACTTCAACACTTGACTCAACAGTACCTGAAAATGTGGAAAATGTTAGGTAGCAATGTAGAGAAAAGTCGAACCAAGGGGGGCGGTCAAAACTCGCCGCTATTTTTCAATTGTTCGCGTTTGTGGTCGCGCGTGGAACGAGTCGAATGAATTTCCCCAAGCACGCGGCGCCCCGTTACGTTGCTTTCTCCGCGGCTTTCTTAAAAATATCTACGTCCCCCTGCCTCCCCCGTGCATGGAATTCGAGCATTCGGCGATACCGGATCGGCGTTCTCCCGTGGGCCGACTACGGGGCTGTCTTCGAATTCAGCCGGCGTAGATCGGCCACGTTCGCGATGTGATGCACCCACGTAGCGGCCGGCAGGGAACCGTTTTCCACAGCACGCGGGTTTATTAACGGCGCGCTCGACCGCCCTACGGGGTCGCGAGTTATACGACGGAATTTATACGTACTTAAACGTGCTATTATCGTCCTTTGCACGAGATCGCGTGGGCGCGCGTGACAGTAACTGCTGGACTTTGCGGGAGGACGTAACGCACGACGCACGCATTCGAAAGTCCACGCCAGTCCCTCCCCGGAGAGGAGTCCACTCCTCCATGGACTTTATTCTTCTTTTCTTCTTCGCTCTCTTTTTTTTTCTGTTTCCCCCGCGTCTCTCGCGAAAAACTCGCGTGCATCTCGATAAACCTAACGAGATTCCAGAAGAATTCAGAGTGCCTGGCCGTGGTTAATGGCCGGGGTTAATACGTACCTTGAATATCTTGCTCGTGCACCGCTCGGAATGTAAATTTCGATAATGTCAGCGAGGGGATCCCCGGTCGGACTATTCGATCGATCGTTTATCTTCGATATCTTCTCTCCGATATACTCTACTCTCGCTACTTTATTGCGTTATTACAGAGCTTTCCTTACAGAGATTAGATTAACAGCGCGTGTTTTACTTTCAACGACGCGCCCTTCTTTTTCAGCTTTATTTCCACGGCGTGACGAAGACGCTGTTACTTGCGTTACTATCTGAAGCTTTTACTCGAATAAGTATTTATGCGTATATTATGTTATAATACATAATATAGTGTGTTATAATTGAGACAGAAGTCTCGTTCGTGATCTTGCGTTGATCGATTCGAAGCTGTTCGAAGTTGGTATTTTAAAGGGGACTTGACTTGATTTCGGATCTCGTGGACAGGTAAAGATCGGGCACGGTTTTTAAATCGCACCCGATTATCGAACAATGTATCGGGGAATGTTTCGGATGACGCCGGCTCTAAGATACATGAAATATTCATGAGCGATATTCGTAGCATCCTCTTCCGAGTATCGAGAAACTTGGTTAGCCGGAGCCGGTGAAAGTAGACGTAGAGAGGGGCCAGGCGTGCCGTTCTACGCGCGTACACGTACGTTTTAAAATAATAATGCGACACGCGGTGTCAATGCACCGCGGAAACACTTTTCTCGGTTGCGTGTGTGCCACGTAGGAAATCAACGCGAACGCGTAAACGTCTCCTCTCATTCATAAATACTCTCGTTCGAAGCGCAATCGTGACGGAACAGTCTTTAACGAATAATTCTAACAACTTCTACTGGATAATTGCAACTTGCAATTTGCCATGTGTAACGTTTGAGCGATGTCTTCAGTTTTCAATTTTTAAAAGATGCTGCAGCTATGCACACGCGTACGCACATTTGTAGATTGCAAATTTGAGGAAAGTTGAAAGAGACGTTTCAGTGGACCTTTTTTTTTTTTTTAACGAGAAGAGTCGCAAGATCCAGGGTCTTTCGCGGTATTAATCCGAGCCTGGATACAGGGTGCAGTATGCACTCGGAATGCAGCTCTCAAAGTGGGCTGCTCTTGGCTATCGGCGTGCATCGTGGAACTTGGCTACCTGGTGAAAGTACCTCCACCTTCGTAGCGGTCTGCGTGCGTGTACATCGAATGCGTGTACAAGAATTGCGCGTACACGTTCAATCTGGCTCGCGTATGTACGTGCGCGGGCATGAGGTGAGATACTGCCAGATAGCGTGGCACGTAGTGTCAATGTACTCCATTGTGTCATCCGTCACGGACTGTGAGATAACGTGGTTTCCGTAGCGATGGCTATGACCCGACCTATCGTATTCGAGGAAGAGGAACAATCGTTGTACAAATCGGAGAAGAAAGAAAAGAGAAACAATCCTTTGACGATCGTATCGCCTTGCGGTATTCACGTTTGAATTCGTGAACACCATACCGCATTTACAGTTGTTAATTGAAATTCTGATTGATCGCCTGATAAGATGCGAGTAGGTAAAGAGGAGGGGACACGGAAACTACCGACTGAATTTTTCGCTCACGTTTTCGAGCGTTAAAAATTTGAATTTGTAGTAAATGGAGTCGAGATGGAGTGGGATGGATGTTCAAAGGTCTGATAACGTTCTTTCGCACGAGAGCAAAATCTTCCGACGATGTCTTTCGAAACGACGACTAACTCTCACGGTTACTAAACTCATCTCAAAAGATCCTTCGTTTTCTCGAGACGTATCGCTCTGGACGTATCAATTAAATCTCCGCAAATCCGCGACCATCCGCTGCAGTCGACGAGTTGGTTGAGTCGATGAATATTACATTCCCGTCTGAGTTTCACGTCACGCCGGGATATCGGGCGAGAGTCCGAGAACGAACCGTTCTCCCGGTCCCGACATCTCTTACCCGAGCTGACCGATTAATGCGCACGTTTACACCGCGGTAGGCGTCTATGGTCTAATTAACACGGTGGTACGGCATGCTCGAAGGTGCGATTATCTCCGTCGGACGGCCAGAGATAGGTTATATCTATCTGTCAATTTATCGGCGTCTGCTTAACGCACGTGTACCAACGCGAGTAACAACGCCCACGCGTTGTACCACCTTTCTCCCGGTAACGTACGCGTACGCGTACGCGCGAGGCGCAACTTACACGCCCGGTGAGGCATAATAATAATCGAGGCATAACTCCCTCATACCTGGTTACTTTACGCGACAAGCGTGTGCCATTACCTGGCCTGAACCTTATGCAACGAGCCTTGCGCCGCGCGTGTGCTCGCCCTGCTCGACGCGACGTGACGATCTTTAGTTATCTCCGCGCGTTCCTCTTGCTTTCTAGGCGTGGATGCAAACCATCGTGCGCCGCCAGGGTCCCCTGGAACTCTTTTGTTCCGTTATTTATCGCCGGTAACGCCGGCGTGCACCTTATTGGCGCCATTACTTTGCAATTAGCGTTCCTTAACGTTGCGCGTTAAAGGGATGTATCTACCATTTTGTTTATACAGGTTCGGGCCGGTTGATTAACTTGTTCGTGGGACGTAATGGACGTTTGCCGTCCGCTGCCACTTACGGAATCCTCCCGTTTGTTTACAGAACCGTTTCACGAAGCTTCTGTAACTCGACGCTCTTTTTCCCCTCGTTTTTCTCTTTCTTTCTTTCTTTCTTTCTTTCTTTCTCTTTCTCCCTTCGTTTTTGATTAACGTCGTTTGGCAAACTTTTTGAAACTATCTTTACGTTTTTACGCGTTTCTTGCGACTTCTTTGCGGAATCTTTCGATTCGTTCGATGCTATTTTTACTAGACTACGATGAGGGAAAAAGGAAGGAGAAACTGTACTAGAAGTGGAAAGAACTCGGAGATACGTGACGAATTTTCTGGGTACAATTTGCAACTGTATAACTCTTTAGAGAAACTGTTTACAAAAAAATACACAAAATTGGACAATTTTGAAGACTGCTCCTCTACAAAAATAAAAACTGCGACTTGTTCTTTTCTCCTCCTCCGAAATCCATAAAACATCGTAATACAATAGGCGCCTTCGCGGAGGAACATAAATGTCGGTGGCGCGTTGTGGTCGTAATTGAAAGGTATAGAGAGAAGAATAGCAGTCGAACGAGGGATGCTAGGAGGAGAGTACGTTTGACCGAAAGGACATAATATCTGCGGGGTCTGCCGTTGGCAAAGCGACCACGCAGCTCCAGGAATTTGGCTCTCGGATCGGATTGACCTGCGTGCCTGCGGCTTCTTCCTGCGACGTCGCACTGTCGTCTGGCTCATTTTTTCTGCTCCCTGTATATCTCTCTGTTATTAAACGTGAATGGCACGAACGTCGTTACACGTTCGTCGTGTGACCGCCGTATCCGGCAACTATCAAACTAACAACGGCCGGCTGGCCTAAAAATAGTCGGTGGTCCTGCCGTGTAATTACGATATAATTGGACTCGAGAGGATGTTGTCCGGGCGATTTAATTCGACTCTCTTCTCAATCGACATGGGTGTATACTTATATCAGTACACGAAATCTTTGGTGGATTCGTTTAGATCGTAACTTGAACTTCGTGATAAGGAAATCGATCGTTCTCTGAAACCTGCGTCGCGCATCTCACGAGAAAAAAAATTTTCTCAATACAAAAAAGCTTCCACCGAAGCTTTTTACGGTCGTCTGAAATTCAGACTGACGTCACGTCTATTTACGGAGAACGTGTCAAATTGTTGTCTGAGAAATGCTCGTTTAACATGTTTTGTGCCAAGTGTCCAAATTTTATCGATATGCAAACGTTTGAATCGATAGAAAACAAATTACAGGCGCGACTCGAGGTCTACCCCACGCCCCCTCGCGAATCACGTGACCCAAATCAACCAATCGCTAATTTTCGTTGCATCAGCGTCGCGTCTGAAGAGATGCTAAAGTCACTTTCAGTGATAATTTATAAGGTGAAAATGCTGTTAGAGCAAGATGTGCAAGCGGAGCAGGAAGTTGTAATATCTTTCCCCCGTAACATTCAAGAAGATATTCTCTACGTTTCAATCTTCCATGATTCGCTCGTTCGGGAAGTTCATAAAATGGATCATCGTAAAAACTTTCGACTTAGCTCCATACGTCACGCGTTGTATCGTAAAAATATCAACTCGATACGGATTCGAAACGTACAGGCGCAACGCGAATACCACGAGTTAGCCCCTCGGTCATTGTCTCGTCGGGATTCCTCCCGCGGAATGAAATACGGTTATGGTTCTGTCATGCTGCCCGCTGAAGAAGTTCCAGTCGTTTAACCGTACGAAACGTAAATTTCAAGTGACCAGCGCCAGCCTGTAGCTCTAAAGTATCGTCGTGTCTACGTGTCGGTCGACTCTGTATAATTAAGACGCACTTAAGCCGCGTTCGTTAATTTCGCTATTAGACGTACATTAAGCCGGGCTAATTGAAGTATTACATCTTCGGAATGCGACGCTGATTGTGTATGTGTGTGTGTGTGTGTGTGTGTCTATATCTGGCTGCGTTAATTGCCTGCGATAAAATTCGTTTTTCCGCGACCAGGCTGAAAACCTGATTCGAAGAGCGGGAGAAAGGTGTATTCTCCGCCTGGCCAATTTGATACGCGGAACTTGGCGCGTATTTTATGTCGCGTGAAGGATTTAACGACGAATGGTCTCCATCCGCTTTGAGGCGTACGATCCCCGGAGTGCATTAGGCTCGCGGAGGTACCGGCGTTGTTGGCTGAACGCAGATTACGCGAGTCCATTTGCGCGTCGCGAGCTGAACACGACGCTGTACTAAATTCCTGGTGACGCGACCCGGGTCCCTACGCGTGCGTGGCGTAGATACCCTGCCCCGTGGAGAATGGATGAAGTAACCAGGCATTCACGCCTTCTTTTTGCCTCGCGATATCTTTGATTCATGTGGCTGCGTGTCCTCTCCATTAGGAGCACGATAGGTGAAGACGATATAAAGAATGCCTGCGACATTAGTCGTCGACCAAAATCAGTTCGTACATTCTTTGTACTGAATCATTCACGTTGTAAACCTATGTACGTGGATCTTTTTCGATGCTGGAACTATGGACAGGTGTTTCGAATCTGGAGGATTCGTCTTTGTTGCTCTTATCGTTCTGGAACAATAGAAGTTGGAATTATGATAGTGTTACTACTGAATTGCAATTAAAAATTTCTAAATGTTAACTATATCAACAAGAGCAACGCCAGAATATACTTATAAATGTACGTACTATCCATTTGTGCTTCATTGATCGTATCAATCGGTAAAATTTGTCAAACGAAACTTGAATTTTCCTGTGTGATCTGAAAAAATCCGCTGATATCAACGTCTTCGTGCAAGGAATATCTGTTCCTCCGTCTTCCCACGTAAACAGCGTTTAAACAGTTTTTAACGAGCAATCTGTGCGTTCGCGTGCATTCGCACCATTAGGCTCGACCATTGCCCTTTCATTCTCCCCAATGTTCTTAAATATTTATCCAACGTTAATTGCGTTAGCATATAGCTCAATAAATTTGGAAGGATGTTAATGTATTTCTTCTCGAGCGTAAATTCCTCGCTCAAGGCTGCACTAAAACTCCTCTAAGTAATTACGCGTCGTTTAGGTAATTAGCATATCCACCTTTCTTATATCACTTTGTACTTGCGTTTCACTTCTTGGATACTTTTCTCCCCTTTTCTTCGTCATTTTTTTTTCAGCAATTTTTTTTTGCTATTTTGTTATCTGTTACGTTCGACTTGGCAGAGAACCAAGAAAATATTTATTCCACCGTGTCATTACAAGTGGTAAATAAATCAGCGATATTGTTCGATTCGACAGATTTATATTTCTAACGGTATGCACGATCTTGATATTGCACATGCACGAGCGTGTGTCGTAAATGTGACCGATTACAGCAACAGTTATCGGCTTATTAGCAACACCGTAGGTTTAACGATATTTTATATCGCGATGTCGTGCCGTTGGTTCGTCCTTGATATAAAATTCTCTTGCAGGCTGATGAAACTCGAGACCTTTCAATGTTCCCTTCATTCGCTTAAAAATGATATTTTCTTTCTTGCCTCTTCTAAAAATGTGCACCGAACGTGCACGCGTTACACACCAATCTTCGTCTCATGATACTTGTGCTTTGTAATGTTGTGATATCAATATAATCAATGATCTTTTGATATTAAACTTCAGATTGTGGACTATAAGTTTCAATTCAAATTGGTGGAGTCGAACGATCGATAATCCAAATGATAAGACAATAGCCCATAGTCAATTGCAATAAATAATTCGGTAAATCCAGTTCGTCAGAGATGTTCGCGCTGAAACGTAATTATTGCGCGAGATTACTATCTGAACGAATTCCAATATTCCACTCCGAATTTCACGGTTGTTTGATTTCACCTGTCAATTACAAATTTTACACGGTTTTATTTATTAAACGGATGTAATTCCAATTGAAGTCGCGCGATCTGAATTATTTTTCGCTGTAAACGAGATGTCAAAGTGGTATTCTCGATGTGTAATTGCAGCATAGTACAAAGTATGAAGCATCGGGAAATTTCTCACACCGAGTAGTGATTCGCGATCTGGTTATTCATTTTCAAGTATGGGCAATTAGCATTTTATAGGCGCGTTCGAACACGAGAGTCCCGCGCAGTTGCACATTCACACGCACCGGTACCATTAAACAGTAACATCTTCGACTTTGTTGCGCATTCTTTTCACTTCTACGATTGTGAAATACCCACATTTACTGCACGACCGTACAAAATGCGCCTAGTTTGAATTATGAGTGGTACTCTTTGGGTTTGTGTACCGCGAGCTCCACTGCCACGGAAGTTATTAGTCGCTGTCTTTTATCTCAAACATGAATCTACCAGTATCCCATGTAATAATAAAGGAACTTTCAACGTCCTCGAGCATGAAATCCATGTTTCAATCCATCTAAAATCCTCTTCAAATCGGCTTCGAATCGATTGCATCTCGAATTTCTTAGTCGTAACTTTATAGTACATCTGCGAGAAGAATTTCGGTACTATATTGATTCAAATTTGGTCTTGGACTGTGGATCGAAATACGATTATGACGTTCAAATATTCCGTAGAAAACATTTTCAAATCCGTCAGTCGTGCCGATTTACTCAATTACTTGAAATCCATGAATTTCTCGAATTCGTCCGTTTTGGATATCCCTCGATAGCGATAGCATTTTCCTACCGTCGTACGAGTGAAAAAACAGTCCGATGGAATACGAATGAGGCTCGATTTGGTGATCGTGTGGCAAACACGAAATTCTTCGGACGTCGAAATTCTTCGAGAAACCCGCCTTTGCGGGTACGTTCGCGAGCGCTGTTACATAATGTCTTGTATACTCCTCTGGCACGATCGAATCGAATGGTCTACTCGAATGGAATGGAATGGAATGGAACGGAACGGAATGGAATGGAATGGAATGGAATCGCTTGGAATGGGGTCACTCACTCTCGACTGTAAACCATTCGATCAGCCGTGTCTCTAGGAAAGGACTCTGTAAATGTTCCTAAAGAACGAGGGGGGAAAGAAGAAGAAGAAGAAGAAGAAAATGCAAAATGAGACGGGGGAAAAGCTCCACAATCGTTCGGTGAACTGTATCATTCGATTGGTCGATGTTTGCTACGCTCGGTTTCTCGTACCAACGATTCACACGTTATTAAATGCCAGGCGATCGTTACCTGCGAGTGATTCATGTAAACGTTCCTCTCCGTTCTGACGTGTAATCGCCCCCTTGCGAATAACAAACAAATTATTGAGCCCGGTTTTTGAATTGAACGGACTCGAAAATTAGTTCTCCCTCGTTTCTCGCGCGCGATGAAAGAACGTTGGATAAAATCCAATGTAGCTTGTTTTTGGTTTTGTTTCGATTTCGCGATCTTATATTCTATAGTCTGTGCTATAGTCTATGCTATAAAAAAAACTTTCTAATTGACACAATTATAATTTAGAATTTAAAATAGGTCTGGATCTGCTTGTATATTTTGTTATACGTAAGTAAATTTCTATTTGCTATATCACGTGTGAAATAAATGAAATTTTCTTCACTGAAAATATTACGTTATTAATTATGTTTAAATTATTACTATACATAAGGACGATGTTATCGTACATTAATGTATGTACGCAAGGAGAAGTACAAGAGATAATGTACACAGCAGAAATTTTACTCAACCATTCCGGTGACTTTATTAGTATAATAATTTCTTTCTTCACGAAATAGAATTATCCTTAACCTCAGTTGCATTTACGACATCCTATGTACGCGTTTCGAAGGTATCGAAGCAATCAAATAAATCGTACCCTAGCCGTTGCATAACCAATGCACGCTTTTATCGGTCGCGAGCGTGGCGCGATTTTTCAAACCGTATTCCGACAGCCGTTTCTGAAAGAATTGAATGAAAAGAGGGGTTATCACGTCGGTGGGACAGGTAGGACGTTGCTGCTTACAAACAGAGAGAAAAGGAAACGTACGCGCGCTTGTTACGTACGTCTCGATGATAAATCAGCGTTTCCTGCGGTGCGTCGCGGTGCGTCGCAGCGCATCCAGAGCGACTGTGTGCACGCGTGAAAAGTAGATGGCCAGTTGGTCCTTCGCGTGACACGGTGAATCGTGTGCACGGAGGCCTACTTGAACGTACGATGACAGTAAACGTCGCGCCGTTACGAGCGGATCGCGCGAGTGAAACACCGTCCTAAACCCGCGTGTATCGCTGACTCGCACAGGTGAACTTGATCTGAGCGATTTGAAAAATTAAACGAGAGACATTCGGTGCGTATGCATGTTTTTTTTTAACGCGTTGAGCGCCGGCCCCGTGATAACGTGGGTTTCTGAGTCGATCGCTCGACCGTCGATCCTGCGATGTTGCAGAATTTTTTTGCTTGTTAAATTGTACATGATGAATATGCAATCAAAATATACTATTTTACGAAAATGTATAAAGTTTTAAATATTTACTTTAGCTTTACTCACTGTTCAGAAACCCGCGAATGAGACCAGCGTTTCGGCCGGCGTTTGTTGCCGGCGCTCAATGTGTCAAGTGTGTCATGGTGGTGGATCGCGTGAGAAGGTGGTTCCAGGTCATTCTTGAATTTTTGCTTCTACTGTGCAATCACGAGAAATTTGAAGATGCAAGAATCTCAAACAAAATTATACTAGACTATAAAATTATATTAGAGTTATAGTAAATATAATACTATAGTATTTAATTATTATGATTATAATTATAATACTATATAATACTATAATAATATCATACTAATATTATAGTATTATAATATATAATTATAATTATAGTATATCATAATTAATTACACTATATTTATTATACTATAATTATAGTATATTATATACTATATAGTATACTATAATTATAATTCTACAGTAAATATATTAGTTTTACTATAAATTATATTAGAGTTGTAGTAAATTAACTCGTACAATGGAGTTGTTTGATGTTGAAACAGTCTTTATATCTTTTGGGCTACATACACGTGATTAATAATAATATACATCGCTAAAATTCAAGATGTTCAATCTTCCTTCATATCTTTCACTTTGTCATTCTTTTGACGGAGGTTGAAAACAAAATTGAGTTAAAAATTCGAGAATGATTCAGTGACGTCGGCAAAAAAGACGAAGAACCCTAATTAAGAGTTGTTGATCGCCGACATATTTATCAGCCGATCGCTGAAAGTTTCGAGCGACCTTTAATTAGATAATCCTCGACAGGACGAAGTTGGCCGGTGACTACTTCAAACTGAAAACACGCAGCCTCTTTCCTCGTCGTGTTTTACTCGCGCTGTCGATGAATACGCGGCTTAAAGTTCGGTGCGCGTCGCTGTGGTATCCAAACAAATTGACGGACAAAATGAAGCGTACGTTTGACGCTGATTTATCGTACCATTGTGCGAACGTCGAACGCGTCGTAACTTGTTCTATGCGGAGCGGGCGAGCGCGTATCTAAGGCGCGTACGCATCGATCCTTGAATCGCGAATCACGGGCCGAAGCGCAAAAACTGTCCACGAGGAAGATTATAAATCGAACGGACCGGCTGGAAAAAGTAAATCGACCGAGTGAAACATAAAGGGAAACACACGCGGGGAGAGTAAGCGCGCGTGTGTTTGACGAGTTCATCCTGCGTGCTTTTCTCTGCTGGCTCTCTGTTGTCAACGGACCTCGCGTTTTCTTTGGCACATATGCACACAGGAAGGATGACGGGAGCGATGAATCTTATCGTGACGAGCTGAGAATTTATTATTCTAGGAGCTGCCTGAACTTTGCTTCCACGTCTGTCACGATTCTTTCTTTTCTTCTCTCACAATCGTTTTATCGATGAATTATCGGGGATAAAGGGATCTTGATTTTACAGAGTCGTATTTGCGTAATTTTTATTAATAGATTCCCTTTTTTTTTTTCTTTCAATTTCATTTCATCGACGAATTATCGCGAGTAAATCTTTGATATTCACAGAGAGTACCAATGTTTTGTATATTACAATGTAATGTTTAGTAACACAAATGGAAAGTTTGTTCGACACATTCAGGGTAGAATCTTTTTATGGTTTTGTAAAATGGTACGTTTAATTTGAAGTTGGTTTATTTAATTGAACTAATTGTTTCGTGCAAGAATGAACTTACGTACTTACAGGTAACGATGATTTAATATCATTTAACCATTCTCTCTCGTCACGAGAACTGATTTTTACCTCCGCTCCTTTTACCTCGAAATTTCTCGTCCCTTGATGAAAAGACACGCGAGACACGATTCAGCTTCAATTCAATAATACCGCAATTCAATATTTTTATAGAAATGCATACAAAAGCATCACGGGATCTTCAGCTTTCTGCAATGATTTAATAAATTCTCCTTCACGCGGTAGAAGCGATGTATCTTTAGTTTTCCATTTAATTTCACGATCAGAGCCCAACATCTCCAAAGTCAGTACGGATAAGTAGGAGAGCAATTCGATTCACGTAAGTGTAAACATGGCAATGCAATTGAGAGTGTCGCGGTGTGACACGCGAACCTTCGTTCAAAATGCAATTAGGATAAAACATGCGAGACTGCACGTGTTAAGTTCGCGGATCGTAATTTATCGCGTATAAGAGACGTATCGTTCTCTTCTCTTTTGGTATTTCGTTGTTTGACCCCGTAATTCGCGATCGAAAGATCCTTCGAGCGTGGCGTGTTTTCGCTGGGCGTGTTATAAATACGTATAAACGCGCGTTTCGAATTACGTCATAGGGGAAGAAAAAAGAAGGAAGTATCGGGAATCGCCGCGGGTGATCGTCGTCGTCGTCGTCGTCGTCGAGAAAAATTGCGTAACGGACGAGTTTTCTCTGAAACGTGCGTCAAACGTTTCTACGCGCACGTAATAATAGCGATTTTACCGATACAGTTTCCCTCTGAGCTAGCTCGATCCGAGTTATGCCGGGACTGTCACGTTTACAACACTATCGTTGTCTATAGTCGCTCGGCGACGATATCGATCAACTCTATAAATTAAAAAGCAAAGGAAAGCAACAACGTGCTGCCAACATTTTATATTGGCATGTACTCGTGGAATACAAAATTATGCACGTCGTACTTTTTTTGCTCTACTTGCTAAGATTTTCTTCAGCGTCTAATTTTTCAATAATCTTGAAACTGCGTGCGAGCGTAGTACTTCTTACACCTTGAATCCCTCGAGTTCGAAAAGGCGTGCGCGAGATATCAAAGATTTTCGCGATTATTTTATAATCGTAACATTAGCATATCCTTTGAGCCAGCGGCAGCAGGTTTGACCAGTTCGACTATCTAGAACTCATCACACTTTCGTTCTCTCTTCTCCTTTTTTCTCGTTTTTTTTTTTTCTTCTTTTCGCGTCCCTCCTCCCGTTGCAGCGCGCCTGACAGCGGCAGTGACTTAAGCTCCAGAAAATCGTCGAAATAGTCGATTAAGCTTTCAGACGGCGGAGAAGGGTTTTCGAACGAAGGTTAAGGTATATACCGGCAGGAGTGGGAGATGAAAGGGTTGCGTAGCGCGGAAGCACGCCATTATATTCACATTATAATCCCATCAGGGGACTCCTCTGCCTAACTGGACAGCTACGAATAATACGACGTACACGCCTCTCTACCTTCCATTCTACGTCTATCCGACCGTCCTCGGCTTTCCGCTGGCTCGTCCTATCCTTTACCACCGTCGTTATTAATCTCGTATTAAATGAAATTTCACAGTCCCCGTAGGAAACGTGCCCGGCCGCGGCGCATGCAATGAATTTAATTCCATGAAACGACCGTTTAAGAACTTTGCCTCGCCAAAATAAATACGTACGTACGTTCACGTCGCGATTCGCTTCTCTCTTTGTCGGTGGTGAAGATTAATCTTCTCTTTCGGTAAAACGTAAATTTATGCTCTGTCAGCATGTACGAACTCGGGAGGTTTCTTCGAGGGAATTCTATCGCGCGACATTATTAATATTAGCAAAATCAAAATCAAAATCAGTTTATTCTGAAACTCTCAATTTTCAGAGAGTTCTTTCGAGGATAGTTTATTCACGAAAAGTGCGAAACTTATCGTTTCGTTTAACGTTAGAACTACCGACGTCTGGAATAGAATATTCATAGCGAGATAGAAGAAAAATTTCAAAAAAATTTTTTAAACCATTTATACAGGGTGGCCACTGAAAAACTGAAAGGTTTGAAAAGAGACGTTGTTTTTTACACGTAATACTGAAAAAAATCCATTAATTACGTTTCCAAATAAAATGACAAAAAAATTTTAAAAACGCGTTTGTAAAAGTTATTTTGTATCATTGTATCATTCGGTCTTTCAGTGACCACCCTGTATCTCAATCACGTTATTTCGGCTCACGCGAGACAAGAGCAGTAGTAAGCAGAAGGTAAATCTACGTAAAAATCTGCGATATTTTACGAAAGGATTTCGAGCATATTTCATAAAATACGTCGGGTTCAAAGTCGGATCGTTTGTAACGACTCTGCAGATCGGAGCGAGCGTGTCCCGTGTTAAAACCATGCGGACCGGCATCGAAATTCCACGCCGCTTATCTGATCCGAAATCGCAGGCAATCAGGAGTAAAGCAGCGGAGGGCCGGCGTTTGCCTTCCGTTTCCCTTGTCATCGTGACTCTGTCGGCGCGCGAGGGAACGCGACGTGGCCGGCGAAGTGGTGAAAGCCACGACGGCGATAACCTACTCCAGTGCGGCTGCCCGGTTGCAGCAGCTGCCTGCCTCGCAAAACGGAGGAATCCCAGTTACGCGCTCTCGTACGCGGAGGAAGAACAGTCTCTTGCCTGAGAGACTGTGTGTAGAATGCGCTCTCTCGCGCGGATACCAGTGTGTGCGCGCTCGCGCGCGCGCGCGCGGTGGTTTACTTCCGCTGGAGGCACGCGGTTCATCCCGCGCGACGATGGCCGGTGGAGAGAGAGAGAGAGAGAGAGAGAGAGAGAGAGAGAAAGAAACGAGGAACGAAGAAGGAAAGAGGAGGGAGAGAAGAGACAAATGGACGAACAGAATAAAGAATATAGAGAGATGATCGGGGAGAAAAAGAAGACGAACGACGAACGTAGAAAATCAGATAGAGAGAAGCTAGAGTGAAACGAGGAATGGAACGGTGAAGGATGATTACACGACCGAGAGAAAGCAGCGGTTGAAAGAGAAAAGAAGAGGAACGATGCAGACGCGACTCTCCTCCCCGCGCTCTCTCAACTACCCCTACTTTCGTTGCTTCACCGTGTGTTTCCTTCTCTCTCTTTCCACGTTACATCTCCCTACATTCTTCATCCTTCCTCGTCTTCCTTCTCCTCTGCTGTCTCGCTCGCCGGCCCTTCCTTCTCGGACGCAGAAAAAGCTCGTTCTTCGCCTCTCCGTCCCTCTCTCTCTCTCTCTCTCTCTCTCTCTCTCTCTCTCTCTCTCTCTCTCTCTCTCTCTCTCGTGTTCTGTGTTCGACCAATTCCTCGTATTATACCAGGTTGCGGTGTGGAATGCGGGCGTCCTTCGTTCGCTTCGAGCACCGTCCAACCGATGAGCCCCGCTAGCGTTATCCTTCGCCGGTCCTTCGCATGCGCTCCTTAGGGCTTGGTAAAATTAACCTGGAATACTCGGCCGAGATGCCCGCCTTGCTCTCTCTCTCTCTCTCTCTCTCTCTCTCTCTCTTTCTTCGTTTTCTCTTTCTTTCTTTCTGCCTCAGATTCGTTAAACTCGCTCACGCGGCTTGCACCAACACGACGTGTCATTCCGCACGGTGTGTATCCACCGTCTACGTACACGCGCACACAGCGGCGCACCGAGTAGCAACCGAGCGCGTAACAGAGCCAGCGATCGGCATACTTGGCACCGGGGGGTTTCTCCAGAGCTTATTTTGACGATGAAATTAAGGCGATTTGTCGAAGTAGAGCGGTTTTATTGCGGGTTCACGCTCCCTTCGGATCTCCCTTTGGATAGCAGGGAAACGGAGCGCGAACGTCAGCGCGCATGTGCGTACGCCACGAACGGTGGCGTTCCTCTTGGTTGGCACAATTTGCCGCGGGCCGATTTATTTTTCTACACGCGCGTGCAGCGTCCGTGGTAGCTGCTTCGTGTACCTACTTCAACCCAGGCCGGAGGAACCCACTTGGGTTTTTCTCGTTATTCCTAATAATAATTCCAGACGATTTTAACGACAGTCCGCGCGCGGTGCGCGAAAAATTGTCGCTTCCATCGCCGAGGGGGATGTTACCGCGGAGAGAATTCAAAATGTTGCGGAAAGCAACGTGCGAACTCCGAACGGTGTCGCGGTTCGTAGCGAAACTATCTCGCCTTCGTCCATCTTATCTGGATGCCGAGTACCTTTTTGCTTCTTTTTCGACTCCTTTTTGTTTTTTCTTTGTTCGTTTTTCGCGCACAGGCGCGCGCCTGCGCGCTTTTACGTTCGATTCCTGGTATCTGGCGCGGAATCGGAGCCTCTCGCGCAGGTAGAATACTATAATTTAAAGGCTTATTTGTTGTGTTGTTGCAGGTGCACCTGTGTGAAGCCGGAGGCGGAGGATTCGGAGAACGGGAGAATCTAGGTAAGATTGTTTTGTAGAATTTCAAGGGCAAGAATGCGGCTCCGAATGTATCTGAATCGTGTTCTCGGTCACGTTCGAACTGATTGATTATTTCCGAAGCGAAAAAGATCGAATTCCCCCGTCGAGGTGATTTTTTTTTTTTATCGGACTGGTGAAAGTTGCCGGTTATCGTGTGCAATGCCTTTTTCTTTTTTTTTTTTTTTTTTTTTTTGCTCCGGAGGAATGCGAATATTTTCTTGCTCGTAGGAATAAAATAATAACAGATTGATTGTTTTCGATGCTTAAAGTATCGATACATTGTGCATCTGTAATTACTACGCGTGATAACCGTATCTTATGATTAAAGCATGCGATTCATGCGGCGCCATGGAGATTTATGCGAGATTATAAGTCGGAATAACTTTAGTAACGTACGGTCCCGGTGTAGAAACGAAACAATGCGTCAGTACACAATGAGAGATACCGTCTTGATCCCCATTGTTAGTAAAAAGGTCAAGTTCGAGCGCGGCAAAAGTGATTGGCGCCAACTTTGAAAAGTTGCACCGCGCCGGTACGTGCTTCCCTTCTTTTCCCTCCCCTCTGATCGCGTCCACGATCGCCTCGTCTTTTTCAGATGCCTTCAGCTCGCTTCCTACGTGAACGATCCGAAGAAACGAGATGGCGTTACGCACGAAACGTCAATCATTCTTTTAATGATACTTACTCGTCTGTCTTTATCAAAGCACGCAGCGAGTAGTTAATACCGTTTCTACAGAGGTAGAAGAGAACGCGTTCGATTCTCGGAGCGTTTAGCGTGCTCGAGGGTTACATCACGTACGCAATATGCCTCTAGGAACGGAGTCGCAATTTTATTTCCAAACGAACAGGTTTTATCCTTATCGTGAACGTTGCGCCGGCCAACGTGAATAATTGAAATGTATGAATCATACATCCGTTCGTTCGGATTCAGATCAACGAACCGACGTCGCTCGTCGACGGGGAAAATTGTACGGACGAAGACACATTTCTTGCTTTCGCGTGATCCGTTCCGTACCGCTTGATCGATGGTATCTGTAATAAGGGTACGAGGAATACGGCAGTATTCGAGCTCTCCTCGATATTAAACGATCGGTTGGCTTCGCGTAGCCGATCATTTTGTCTCTTTGTTTCCATCCAGCGTGCACGGCGTGTGTAAAGGTTTAGGTTTCAATTACGACGGCCGCCGCGTCTGTGTGCGCGCATAGTCGTGCATGCGCGAGATGCATGCGTATATGCCCTCGAATGCCTCGTTAATTCCACGTACGCAAAGTGCAGGTGCGTACGAAATTGAGAAACTGTACTTACGCAATTAACCGATGCCTTCTTGAAAATGAGCGACCGAAAAAAGGTCTAACACGAGTTGTTTCCCCGCGACGTTGTTTCGTTTCGTTTCGTTTCGTTTCGTTTCGTTCCCCGTTCGAGTGCTCACTCTCGAGATGGAAAGAACCTCCTTCCACGCGGGGAGACCCTGTATGAATTCGCTCTTTTTCTCCGTTCGTTAATTGCGTACGCGCGACGCGTGCTTTCTCAGGCTCGAAAATAACCTCTCCTTCTTCCTCTTCTCTTTCTCTTCTTTCTTTCTTTCTTTCTTTCTTTCTTTCTTTCTTTCTCCGCAACTCGTTGCACTCGATGAACTCGAGCGTTTCGCCGCTGTAATCATCATCATCGATTGAATCGCGCATTAGGGATAATCGCGAGAACTATATTCTCTACGCAGCAATTACCACGAGTTGATTTACTTTGTTGCGCTTAAGTGGCTTAAGTGTTTAACAATCGTTAATGGCGTAGATCGATACTTCTGATGATACGTAGGTCGCATAGTCTATAAGTTAATTACGTGGCTTGGCACAAACGAGAAAGATCAACCAGCACACACACGTGTGGTTTACGTCATCTCTCCTCAATTATTCGATAATCGTACTTCTGCTCGCATGAAGATCACCTCGTAGACCTCATTCGTGAATCAAATCCGCGTTAAATCACAAAAAAAGTCACGCAAAGAACGAGAGTGTTTCGAAGTAAGCAAATTGTCACGCGTACCTACACGTGTACTCATATATATATACATATATACATATATACACACGCGCGAAGTTGTCTCGTCCCCGATGAAAAATACTATTCAGCATAAATTTCGCGAGGAATGGTATGCATCTCTCAGTTCGGTGCGTCCGCGCGTAAAGGAGAATACGTGCTCGTGTACGTTGTAAGTTAAGGCGCGCACGCGCGCGCGCATGCGTTTCTTAGCGCGCTCCTCGTGTGAATGGGGCGAGTACGAAGTTTATTATAATGGCGTTATGTGCATTATACCACGTTGCTCGTTAGGGACGTATGCACGGTATGAGGAAACGGAACGGCAGTGCGCCGTTGCTGGAAACTACGTACGGCTCTGGCTCGGAGGTCGAAAAAATTGCCCGGTGGCCATCTCTCCCGCACCTACACGGAGATCTCTCTGTACAATGTGGTCGCCGAGATCGGCCAGTGTTCCGCCGATACCGAGCGAGATACCGTCCTTATAATTAAGAAATTTATCTCGGCCGTTCGAAATAAGAAGGCGACCGCGCACCTCCGTTGCAATTAACGTCCGACGTTCTTGGTCGACATTTTCTAACTAGTTTGCTAGGCGAGTCAATCCATTATCCACGGTGGTAGTATCGTTGTATCACGGACGACTGTAATAATTTTCGCGTTGGGTCACAAACGTTTCGTTCTGTTTTATATTGTTCGTCGGAGGTATAACAAAATAAAATTAACGGAGAAATTGAAAATTCCAAATTATTGTCATTTTCAGCGTCCAATCAAGCGGCACCGTTTAATACTACGGTACGATCGGTAACAGTACTGTTTATTGTATATAACGCAGCGATAATCGTTCATTTGCATATTTAGTACTCTATTTTACTCGTTTCTTTATACACGGTAGAAATTATATATTTTGCAATGTTCGTGATAGAACCTCGGTGAAACTTGCTAGCCGATCGTTGTTAGGAACAACAGATCGAAATAAATAATTGTAGCTTTAATTTATAACTCTTTGAAAGATACGAAATCGCGTGCAAAAATGTTGCAAGAATATTTTCTAAAGAAAAATTAACGAATTTTCCATTTCTTCTCCATTATTCTCTCCTCGTTCCCGTAACGTGTCGCTGCTTTCGTTCAATAACGGTAGTCTTTCGTTCCTGTTCGACGTATTCGGCGCACCGAATTGGGGTCCAAATTGAAATAATTAAAACGCACTGACTGGCTGGTGGTTGCCAGGGTAATGGTAATTAAAATGGAACGGTAGTGCGCGAACGGGAACATAATACGTACGGAACGCGAATTCGCGTGCAATCCATCATTCGTGCATTCCGTATTCTACGTGGATGGTGTACGTGCTGAGAGAAAGACTCGTTTCGTCTGTGGAATGCACGGCATTATAATGAGAACGCGGCGCAACCGCGGCGCAACCGCGGCGCAACTCCGCTTCTCGATTATTTCGTTTTAATTACAGGGAACATTAGACAAATCGCATCCGCGGCATTACACGCTCCTCTGAGATCCGTGAAAAGAAGAAGAAAAGAAAAAAGTATCGCGACTCTATTGTTCACCTACCGTGTTACCATATGCAACTGCGTAATTATTCGTACCTCTGATAATTACGTACTCGAATTTACATTCAACGGGGACTTTGTTTCGCTATTTTTCGATCATGTTGCAAAGGTAAATAAATGGCCGTCGCATTCTCGCAGGCAGCGCGCACGATCGTTAGACTTTAGAATTAATCGAGCGGTTTAATTGTGCAAAATCTTTTCGTTCTTGTACAAAATATCGATGGTGATTTATTTTACACGTCGATTTATCGATTAAAGCGGAAGTCACCGAAGGGACGAAATCATTGAAAAGGGAATAACTTGATAGATGAATCCAACGTGTTATTAATGTCTTTTAAATATTCGGCAGAACTTGTTTTTAATTTGAAAATCAAAGTCGAAGAGATAAGCGTTTGTCGACGGTGTGTTGAATCAAAAAATTTTTGTGAGAGAAAATTTTGTAACTTGTCGTACTCCTCGTCGATTACCTTCATTTTGAACGTAAATTTGACACGGATACCGCTTCTACTGGGATATTACACGCAATCCTGTAATTTCGTTGGGATTCTTGGTACAATACCCTTAAACTTCCGTTGTTTTTATCTGGATCTTTGAAAATTATCAGAGCTCGAGTTTCGTTCGGTTCAGAGAAAAAGAAAAGGGAAATCAACTGAATCCTTTACGAGCCCAACTGACGGAAATTCCTAACTTTACGACAGAAAATACCAGTCGTCCCTTTTTATTCATAAGCGCGACACGTAGAACGGCAAAGATATTTTTTCGTAAAATAATGGCGGTTGTCTCGTACGCTTCGCGTTCGACCAACATTCGCCGCGCGCTACAACATTTGCCGTCGTTAGGCTAAACTAAAGTCGTTACGTTGAATTTAAGTGTTAAACATTTGTAACTGAAAATCGAGGATAGTTGGTTTAGGACCTTATTTTTTCCAGTTGTTTGAAATGGTTAGCGAGAGAAACTTGGAGAATTCTTGCATACCTGCTTGAGATCAAACATGAGATAATTTCCAATACCTCTTGCTTCCATCCTATTAACATATTCACTTCTCGAACCGGATTTTCACTGCCCGTTCTGTAACGTAAAATCTCTTTTTCACATCGCGAAAGCTTTACACGCCTCGTTTAAGTTATAACTTGAAATCGTCAAAACTTCTTTTACATTCCGTAATTTTCAACTCTTCGTTACGTTTTTGTTGGACTTGGAGCATAGAATCGTACGTACGTATAGAGTCTTTGACTTTGCCTTCTCTACTTTGGAACCTTTTTCGACGGCAGAAAAATACATTGAAGCAAGACTGACCGAACCTGACATCAAGATTGATTTACAACGTTCCACGTTTGAATCGCAGCGGTATGGATATTTTTACTTTAGCGAAAGCGTAACAACTGTATCGTCCGATCTATCCACGCAAGATTAATGTTAGGTCTTGATGGCATTAGGGGGGAGGAGTGGTCCAGGAGAGGATAGAGTTAATCATTCGTGCAGTATTTATTTATACAATATTTTATCACACAGCGAGTGCAACATACTGCCGCGACGAGACTGTCCATTTCAGTTCTTTCGATTACAAAACGAATTAACATCGCGGACGTTTTCACGGAGACGCGTGATAATTCATACAGTCAACACATGCATAAATCGATCTAAAACGTAACATAAATATAAAAAAAGATTCAACACAGTTGGTAACTTTTTTTTTTTTTTTAAATTAGACGCTCTGATGCACTTTCAAGTTCTCTCGGAACGTTTTCCTTTTTCGAACAGAATGCGCGTCGAAAACTTTTATATATTTCTTGAGTTACGTTGTTACGTGTTGTATTAAATGCTCGCAACGCTACTACTAGAGATTTGTCCCTACGTCGAAACTATTTTCACTGTTTTACCACTCTTGCACAATCCACGCACTGTCCCGTGCTAAATTAGCGAACAAGCAAAGCCCGAGAGATGCGCGGATTGCGTAACGCAATTACTCGGACGAAAGGAGACAGTGCGGTGGTTGCTCAACGAGTGGATGGCAACAGCCATAAAGGCTCCATTTCAAAAGTTCAACGAAAGTCGAGTGTTGCGTACATTCAGAATAGAAGGAGAACTATTACACCGTGTGTAATTCCAACAATCGTGCCGGATACCTCGCAAACATTTGCGAATTCTCTTGACCGTCTTGTTGAAAACGTGCGCGCGGAAATCTTCGTTCGTGAGTCTTTGTTAATATCAATTGTCAACTAACTAACCACCAACTAACGTGGTACAGATTTTGTGTAATTTGCAACGTAATAATTCGTGATATTTGATGAATATTCATAGATGATAGCAACTTGGACACGAGAGTGTCTCGTTTTCACAACGAGAGCCGATCAAATGAAAACGTATCGTGTATCGAGAGAGAGAATAGAGTTACAAGTATTTACAGAAAAAAATTACTTTTATAAAACGAAATAGACTCGCGCTATTTCAGAGGCGCATCGCCGGCAGAGTTGAGAACTGGTCTTATCAATGCGCAAAAGCGACAAGCGCTCATAAACAAGCCCTTGTTTGCCAACGTTTGTTTAGTGGAAGTGGTTGACAAATGTTTGTCACGCGCGCTAGGCCATTAACATTTCAAAAAGCTCACAAACATTTGCAAGCGTTCTACGTGACCACGTCGAACGCTACGTGGCTTTAGTAGTCGAAACGAAGCTCGAGGTGGTCCACTCGCGGTCTCTCCCTCCCTCCCTCCCTCCCTCCCTTCCTTCCTTCCTTCCTTCCTCCCTTCTCCCCTCTCTCGGTGTGCGGCGTTATTTCCTTACGTAAGCGCTGCACAGTGCACGGGTCGTTGCTTCGTTCTGTATGTCACCGTGTGCCGCGCACGGGAACACTAGTCTGACGGCATTCCATCGTGATTTGCGAACGTTTCGGTAAACGTTCAACACACCCGTGGTTCAAGCGGTGTTTACGTCTGCTCCTCGTTGCAGAGGAGGAGAAGACGTTGGATGCCTCGTGGCGATAATCGGAATTCCGAAAGGAAACCCGAGTGCTGCGCGTGTGTGCGTAATATCGGCCACGATTTCGTCGAATCCCGCCTCCTCCTCCTCCCACTCGACGGATCTTTCGGATATTTTTCCGAATAAAAATTCCTGTTCTCCTTCGCCGAGACGAGAAGTTGAGATGTTTTGTCCGATATTTTTTCTTTTATTCTTCGAGATGGAGTAGCTTGCTCGAGTTATTTGGCGTTGATAGGAAATCATCGATACGTTCGATACGGTCATTCTTCTTCGATCAAATGCACATTTTGTCGTATATATTATAGTGGCTCGCAAGAGTGTTCTCGTCATAAAAAAATGTTTATTATCGAAACAATTGTTCGTCACGAACATTTGTGTTTCTAACAAAGAATTGGTTACAGTCTTGTAATTTCCATGTTCCACTTATATTTTTAGATCAGTTTCAAGCTTGACTGATGTACAATAATTATAACAGTCAAGTCTTGTTGATGTACACGTGATGTATTTGTAAGTAGTTTCTATGATATATAAGTGTTGGAATATTTTTGCGAGCAACGATCATGAAAACGACAAATCACACTCATGTAACATACACAATATGAACGCGAAAGATTCTTATGGTTACTGTATTACATTGGGTTGTCCGGAAAATTCGTGCCGATTTAACATAAATTAAATCTAATATTTAACAAACGCGTACTAAAATTTAAATCTTCCGCCTTTCAATTTCCCTTCAAAATCGGCACGAACTTATACATTATACGTAGTTAGTTCCAAGGTTTTTAAGCACCTTTTAAATTTGTTGCAATTTTCACAAGTAATACTTGCAACCAGCAGTGTGCGAATTGTTGAAGCTGAGATTTTTTTCATACTTCAGATGGATTATTTTTCTCTGTGACGTTTGCCAAATTCCATCATGGTTGGTCATTGGTTGGAAGTACAAGACCTTCGACCATAACTTCTTTTTTCTCCTTTTCTCTCAAATATAAGATAATAATAACGGAATTACCTGATACGCGAACGTGTCGTTCTAACTGATTTACTACGCGGCACGTGTCGTTTTCCAGGGATTTGGACTCTGCTCCGGTTGTTTTTAGGTTAAGGCCAATTCCGAGCCGTGACGCGTCCGTTCGTGGCAAGTGAACGATCGATAGTAAGTTCTGTTTCCTTTTACGAGGAGGCATTTAATTTTCACAGAAATTCGTAGAAATACCACAGGCGGTAACGCTGAAAATATTACACAGGATGTTGAAACGTGTTGTCAAAGATCGATTGTTGTTTGTTTGAGAATTGCGTAAATTGAAATTGTGTCAGCAGTGGAAATCTTTGCAAGACAGTGCCGATTGTGCATTGCTGCAGGAAAATTTAAAAAATTCCTTGCATGTTTCTACATTCCTAGATGAGTAATAATACTGTAATTATACTAAGTGACATTTGTTCTTCCAAGCTATCAAATACCAAGCTGAAATAGCTCGTCTTCGAGCTATTATAAAAAGCAAAGGAATTCGAAGAATCTGCAATTATTTTACGACGCGGTAATCGAAATTAGGCGTCCCTCCATTAGGCTGGGGTCATAGAAAGACTCGGTTTCGGAATTACAGCTAAATATATTTTTGACGCTGCCGAAGAGTAGAGTCAAGAATAAAAAAGAATTCGTTTATTTAACGAGTCCGTTATTTCTTTCGAGTTCTCCAGAATTCTCCAAAACATTTCCAAATGAAATGAACGTCACGCGAGTTAAATAACGTACCTACTTATTTTAGTACCAGTGCTGTCGGATTTGTCCAAATTTTTCGATCCCTTCTTACACAGACTCGACGCGAAAAGGTCTGGCTTCAGATCGCGGGATTCCTCGCCCAGAATCAAATTCGAGATCCAACTGGAAATCCACCCCACCGCGAAACTGATCACACTTCCCAGTGGGCAATACCACATGTATGAAATGCGGTACAAATAGAAGTACGAATCATCGTCACTCTGCCTGCAACAAAAGAGCCGTACAATTGATCACCTCTCGGAAAGCAATTATGCTAAACCGTGCTACGCGGAATAACTCCGCGATCGAGGAAAACGTTGGCGATTCGGTGTAACAGGTGTAATAGCGTTGGAGCGCTATTCCTTCACGTGACGTTATGACATTTTTAAAATACATCTGCCGTGATTACACCGCATAACTTACGTACATAAATTGCGAGTGTTCTTAGAAATCGGTGTATTTTGGTCTGTTCTTTACGACTATTGTAACGATTAATATTCAACGCTTCAGATCAGATTAACTCGTTGTATCAGTTTTCGGAAAGTGGATCACCGAATGTGAAACGTTTCGCAAAGAGTTGTACATTTGCGAGAAATTTAAAATGTTGCGATATCGAGCGAAGTAAAAATTTCGCGAATTTACAAAAATTACTGGAAGATCGTTTCTCGGAGATACGAGAACACGAAACCGTCGAAAAACCGTTTCTCAAGAGTACAGCTCTTTTCGTGAATATTTCCTACCGCGCGCTGAAGTACAAAAAAAAAAAAGAAGAAAAAAAAAAAGATCTGGAATGATAAAAAGTCAAGAGAGGCAGAGATTGCATGCGCGCGATGATCGTGAAAAGGAAAGAAAGAAAGAAAAAAAGAGAAAAAAAGTGCGCGCGAAACGCGTGGAGACTGAAAATATGCGTGGTCAATGAATAGCAGGCGAATTCCTCACTGGTATTCGAAATGCAAATTCGACGATTTCTCGCGATCGTAATACGCATCGGCGTAGCCACAGTCCGAGCCGTTGACGTTCACTTTGTTTGGAATCGGTGGTTTCGGCTGGCCGAAACCGATCCATAAAGAGAAAACGAGGCTAGTCAACAGGCCGACGATGGCTCCTTTCTGGTTTCCCAACCGCGTGAACATGCCCAGCGTGAACATGCCGAACACAGGGCCACCGACCACGCCGAAAATCGTTAAAGCAGCCTGAAGAAGCCCGCCGAGAAATTGACCCATAAACGCCAGTCCTATGCAGGCGATGCCGACTATAACAGCCAGAATCTTGCTGACGATGATCGATCCGGTTGCGGTAATCTCTTTGTCCCTGAAATAAATTTAATTACCCTTGTATATATATACCACATGCGTGTCTCGCTGAATAATTGGAGTGTTGAGAGATAAGTAATGGTATTTTAATCAGTGGAGACTTTAATCAAGACGCGCTCTAGTCTTTCTGATCTAGGTAAGATTGTTCCGCAGGCCCCGTTGCATAATTGAACGAAAACCATCGGCGAGGTTTCGGAATATCAATTGCAGTTGATAAATAAACCGGTACGAGTGAATTTACTGTCTCGTCCGGTGAGAAACTGCGAAATTATAAAGCGCAGTCGGTCACGAGTTGGAGACTTTGTTCGTTTCTAAGAGATCAACGAAAATTTTCAATCTAACGAATGAACAGATGAAAATTTTCAGCAAACGCTGAACAAGTGAATTCGACTAATTTTCTGGCGGAGACGAGCAGCTTTGCAAGAAACGAAAGCTTTGCGAAACCAAAGAGAGGAAAGATTTTATCTCGCCGTAACCTCCTCGATGGATCCTCGATTTTCATCCCGCTTTGCGCGATGTGTAACGATCGGGCGATACGGGAACTCGATAAATAAATTCAGCTCGTTTGCTGAAAGAGTCTCACCGACGTTGGTACACGGGTTTGATAAAATCCTCGAGTATAACGGCGGCCAGGGAATTCACCGTGGCGGAGATGGTGCTGAGTCCAGCGCTGAAGATGCCAGCAATAAAAAGTCCCGGCACACCTGGATACGCGGAGAGCATGTCCATCACGTAAAGCGGCATTAATTGATCGTACGAGTTGATCCTTCCTGTCTGAAGAGGATCGCAGTCGCGATACTGCGCGTATATGGCCAAACCGGCGAGGCACAGGCTCAAGGACATCAGCGAGGACAACGGCCAGCTCCACCAAATGGCAGTTTGCGCGTCTCTCGCATTTCTGAAAGCACGGGACCGCCGTGATTTTGCACGGACGATTATTATTAAACCGAATATTGGCGGCACCGGCGACGGACAAGCGGCGACTTATCGAGCGATCGCTACCAGCGGTATGCAGCATGCGAGATGCGTAGCTCAGATAGAGTCCACGAGGGAATTCCTCCGTCTTTCTGTCGTCGTGCCACGAAGAAGAAGAAGAAGAAGAAGAAGAAGAAGAAGAAGAAGAGGAGAATCACGATGATACACGCCATGCGAGATGAGCGCGATATTTTAGAAATTTTGCTCGAGAGGGGGAGGAGTAATGACAACGAGTTGATTTGTCGAACGTTAATTTACGATTCGATCGATGAATAATCGAAAGATCGATTCTTCGAATTATGTTTAGAGAGTAGTATCGATGCGTGAAAATTTATAAAAGGAGTAATTCTCCGAAATAGTTTTTGTAAAACATTATTAATCGGTCGTTTTTGATCTAGTTCTCGCTGGAATGATACAACTATGATACATACGCACAAGCGTCAGAATTACGAACTAACGAAATTTAGCAAAATCATTTTCGAAGCAAGTAAGACGACTTCAAAGAATTCACTTTTTAATAAAAAGAAAAAAGAAACGCTACTTCCACTTTGATACAGAATTGCTGTACGGAAATTTCTCCGCCAAGTTAAACGCACCAGGAGTTTTTCCCAAGGAAACTTGGTTGAAGTTGCATAAATTCGCAACATCTCCGTCGGAGAAATGAAATTTTTCACGTTTAGAGGCACGTCAGCGAGGACGTTTAATTATGGAATCCGCGATATCGCGGGGGCCACGCACGCACCTCGTGTAGAAAGTCCCCGCGTGGCGAGGGATACTCACTTGATGGTTAACATTCTCTGAACTTGAACTTGGTTGGTGCCGTACAAGGAGAGGTAGGTGAAGAAACCGCCAAATGTCAAGCTCCACCAGGTGTGTCGCACCGTTGGGTCCATTGAAATGCTGAATGAATGCACATACCATTGTCAGTATCGATGCCTGGCTGGATTCCTCGTAAAATAAATGTTTCACGTCCGGCACGGTATTTGAAAGTGTGTTAACTGCATCATGCTCGTGGGTAATTCGCGAGCGATAGAGCCGCCGAAGAGAAAATCGATTTATCCGGTTGCTAGCTCGCCGTTGTACTCTCGCGTTGTACGACGTAACGGTTCGCGTTATAACGACGATTAAAGAAGCATGCTCTGATTATTTCGACGCTCTGAACAATGCGCAGAGCGCAATATTCCGTCGAACAAATTTTACGAGATTTCAGTCGGCTATTCGGATGGGAATCTTCGTATTTATTTATTTAAGAAATCGCGGTCTTTGCAGACGGTGGATGATGTCTAGGTGTCGTGAAACTGCGTGAAAATGGAGTTTGTTCAAAAGTGCCTTAAATTAGTATTATGCCTACGATTGACACAGGTGGATGTAGATTATAAGAAGAATTAAATCATATTGTTAAAGTCAAAGTCGAAGATTAATAAGTGCTGCAACTCACGCGAATGCATAGGGTGGGCCAAAAATCATTTACTACTAAAATAAATCCGTAATCTTTTGAAATTTCTCTTTACAATGTGTTTTAAAACACAATGAAAAGGACATGAACTTAAATTTAATTTAAAATTAGTTTTTTTTTGTATTTTGACGTTTCATTGAAAAAAAATAGGTGCGAAGAAATTTTTGGCCCACCCTGTACATTTACATTTCAACATGCTCAAGTTTCCCCGGATAAGAGAGATTCACTTGTAATTAATTATCGTGATTAATCAACGTAGAGCGCCATTTTCTTTGCCAGAGTGGCGCGTTGCTGCATTAAGAGCAGAATAATAAATAATAAATTCGACTTCACCTGTCGAATTCTATCCGCGATCCTTGACGAGCGATTTCCCATATCTGATCGAGACCGCCAGCGTTCACGGCTGCTGTGGCGATCACAAGGATCACAGCTATCAGCATCAACAGGCCTTGAAACACGTCGGTGATGAGGACCGCCTTGATGCCGCCGATCGTCGAATAAAACGTGCAGATTAATCCCATGCCGATTACGCTCGCGGCTGTCGAGATGCCTGTGGTAGCTTCCAAAGCAAGCGCAGGCGCGTACAGCACCACGCCGCTGTACAGAAGTAGTTGAAGTATAAAAGCGAAGCTTCCTGCCATTCTCGCCGCCTTGCCGAAACGTTTGTGCAAGTACTAAAAAAAAAAAAAACACTGCACGACTTGTACCCCAGTACGACTCGTCTCACGACTGAAAGGCCCAGAAGCAACTGTTCCGACCTAGGAAATTAAGACTACTTTTTTGCCATAAAATTTTATCGATATGCAAACGTTTGAATCGATAGAAAACAAATTACAGGCGCGATCGCCACTCCTACTCGAAGTCTACTCCATGCCCCCTCGCGAATACCACGTGACCCAAATCAACCAATCGCTAATTTTCGTTGCATTGGCGTTGCACCTGAAGAGGCCCGATTTTCTGGTTAATCCCGCTAAAACCCCACTTTCAGCGATAAAATTATATTATTTGTCGTTAAGTCACTGTGGATCACTGTAGTACCGTACTAATTTTAGCTTTAGTTGCATCACTAAAATTCGCGGTATTTAATCTTACGTTTGTGTTCTCACGTTCTTTCGTTAAATTGAAAATTCCAAAAATCCAAGGAGTTAATTCTCAATCGTTAATTAAGCACGGGATAGACGCGAATTTAATAAATTCTGCGTGCTTGTTACCTCGTTTGCGTTCAGTCATTTGCGTCGTAGAAAATCTCTGCGTTCCATGCATTCCGATTACAATAGCTAATTTTCGAACGACGACGCATCGCATATTTGTTGCAAATCTGTTTGCTACATTCCTGTTCTTATATGTTGCTCCGTGCAGAATACTTCGTCTCGTGCATGTTATTATAATTTTCTCGTATATATTATTGTAATTCTTTATCTATATTCAGATATACAGCGTCTAATAAAAAATTGTTTAATACAAAAGTTGTATGATTTTAAGGGAGGTATCAATTTTTTGTCTGTGTTGAAGGGTTTCGAATCACCCTGTATATCTATGTTTTCTAACTAGAATCTATAGAGACTGACTAATTGTACTCTCACAGCATGAAAATTTGTGCGCAACAATGTTTTAACGACTCTAATTGCTTTTCAATGATCTAATTGGGAGAATGTACTCTGTTGAACTTACCTCAAAAGCACTGGCATGTCCAAGCTTGAAAAACATCGGCATGTACAGGTAAGCGACGAACGGGGTAGCAATTCCGTAAGAAATGTTGATCACTGCGTACTGGGTACCGTACACGTAGGTTTCTGAACTTACTCCCAGCAAACTAACCGCAGATAGATACGAAACCATTAAACCAATTGCGACCGGTGCCACTCGCATCGATCTGTCCGCCATAAAGTACTCCTGTGAAGTGGATCGTATTAACAATTTTTACCAAATTTTGCATCTCCTTCTCAATATAAATAGCTCAGTAGGAAAAAATGTACGAGATATTAAAAACAATCGATTAACGTAAAATTTCTATCACATATAAAGTACGCAAGCTTTTATTTATATATTTTAAAAATCATTTAAATTTACAGATTGGTCGTTTTGATCATTTTGATAGTTCTAGTGTTAAATTCGATTCGTAAAAATAAGAACTTTCGTAATTCGTTATTACTTGTAAAAATAAAAATTTTAAAAAAACAAAGAAAACAAATTTATAAAACAGTAAATAGGATAAAGTGTAGAAAATTATAATTAACATTATAATTTTATAATTATACAATATTAATAATATTCTACTCTTACTTATGTACATAACCTGTACATGATACATAAAATTCCCTAGTATACAAAAATTCGCAAGATCGTTATAGAGAAAAAAAATGACGGAACGGAAATTGAAGTTACCTCCGTCGATCTCTGCTTTCCTCCGGTGAGCCAATAGTACACGCCGATTCCCGAACTAATCAGCATCGTCACGACGATCACCGCGTAATCCGCAGCTACCAGGCTAGCCATGTTCCACTTTTTTCGCGATATCGTCTCAAGTCGAATTCGACGTGCAGACTAATTCTTTGCCGCCGCTCGATCGTCGGCAGTGTGTATATATATTCACTCGACGCGTCGCTGTGTATATATATATATTCAGCCGGCAAACGTTGCCCGTTTAATCATCGCTCGCTTCGACACATTTAACACTCGTGTCGTACTTTACGTAATGATTCGAACGACACTCTCCCGCCATTTGTCTGCGGATCGTATCAAGATTTCTCTTTCTCTTCTTTTTCTATTCACGCTGAATTCCGATGGACGCTGACGGATGTTATCGAAGAGCCGTTATTAGTCTCCTTGGATTTTAATTTCGACACTCGACATCGCTCCGTTGTAGCTCGTAACGCTCGTTTGTACGTTGACACGTTTGTGCGTTGACAAGCAACGAGAGTGTTTGTGAGGCTTTTCTCTAAATTCAGTTTTCTTAAAAATTAAGGTGCTCGTGAAAAAATCTTACTCCTCTGTGTTTCGTTTGTTATCACACTTGGTGTCACTTTCCGTCACTTGTTTTACCAGACGTTGCACGTTTTTCCCTCTTCGCGTTAAAAAATATCAGGGCTTGTACTTTTGAGTCATATAAACTAAACGTCACTTATTTCTTCGCGTATCATGTTCTTATTTAGTCGTTGGTAGCATCTAGAACACTCGACAAAATTATTGTCTTTTCTACACGAGCTTCAAACACTAAAATATTACATTATATTTATATTTATATAAAATATTATAATTACATTTTAATTAATTTATTGATTCTTCACTGTATATTTTTTTCGCGTATGTAGATTTAGTGGTAGATCTCGAGACGTTCGCCGTCGCAAAGAGCGCTCGTTACTCGAGTTAAATTTTATCGATGTCTGGAATTAACTTGCTACGAGTGTCAGAGTCGCCCGGCAACTAAACTTATGGTTGCGAGAAACGATCGGAGTCTTCAGGATTAATTCGTAGATAAGAGAGATACGCGCAATAAATTGAAGAAAGAAAGTATCATTTTTTTATCGCCGAGTTTCAGTTAATAGTCCATTATATCCAGTTAAGCTCTACAATTAGTGACGCTTGTCGCGAATTGAGGATCGTCCATTTTAAAAATAATATTGAATGCCATACAAATATTATCAAGATGATTCGCGTTTTAAATCCCGCAGAGTTATTTTGCACAATGTAACGTTACAGAATTAGCATTACGACCAAGCGCGTATTTCCGAACCGAGAAGAGTTTCTATTGCTTATCTTTTGATAATTCGTTAGCGACTCCAAATGTACTGATAACTATTAACTACTTTATTTTTGATTAATATGAGCACCGATCCACGTTCCGAGATAATTTGCAAGAGTCGATAGATTTTGAAGCGCCGGCTTTCTTTCACAACTACGTGGTCTCTCCAATTGATCGACATCAATTTCTTTCAATCGGCAGATGTCAATTTATCGTCGTATCTCACACAATCATGTCGCACTCGCTAGAATTAACTGGAATTAAAGTGACTCCAGTTTCGTCATATTACCATTTACAATCTACGCTCTGCTGTTGTAGTGAGTTTATAAACGTTTGCTATTCCATCAATCAATCTGCAGGAAATTTTTCCAACTCCAGCCGATGTATGTACAGGGTGGGCCAAAAAATCACTTCTTGCTAAAATAAATCTGTAATTTTATTTCGACATTTGAAGGAAATAATTTTTCAAAGGAGCAACGAGTGAATCGTGTTTGAACTTAAATTTATAAATTCACTTTGAAGTCAATAGACTCAATTTCATTGAAAAAAATAGATGTTCCGAACGTTCGATCCACCCGTGTCGTATCGTTGCAGAGCTTTTTTTCTAACGCAAAGTCGCGCACTTGCGCGCACAGCCGCAGTTACGCCGCAAACTGTAAAGATTACAGTTATAAAGTATACGGCAAATATTGGTGAAAGACTATAGATATCGGATCTTGTACAGGCCCGTGACAGTGTTTACGGTACTGGCGACAAGCGTTTTCTGCGCGCTATCATAGAACGCGTTGTTTGCACGACAAGCGCTTCTTACAGAGCCACGTTTTATGCACGTTCGCGACTATACAAACCTACGCGTTCAACGTGCGCACACGCACTTCCGCGTTCCCCCGATCCTACCTGAGAGAGAGCGCGGGTGTCTCTTACGATTATCGTCGAAATAAATTCCACGGTAACCTATGGGCTTTCTTCTCCCTCCCCCCCTTCTCCTCCTCGTCTTCTTCGCGATTTCGCTTCCCTGTTCGCATCGGGATAGAACGAACGACACGCTGGAAACGGGAGAAAGAAGGGAGGGATATGTGTCGCGCGCGTTCGCAAAAGTGCGTACAGGGTGTAAAGCTTGTCCGCGACTGTCGCAGATGAATTCTGCATCCTCGAAAAAGGATACACGTAAAGAGGCAAAATTGGCTTTGATTTTGAATTTTTCCTTTTTTTTTTTTTAGGAACTATAGGTCGCGAGCTAATGGTTCTCTTGAAAAATGGCAAAAAAGTTAACACTGCCGACGAGTGCGTTCTAACAGCGACTTTATGGCTCTGGACACGTGAATGTCTATGTTTCGAATAATATTAATATTGTTAGTTTTTTTATCGTTTGATTATTTAAACTCACACTGGTGCTACAACTGGGATGAGTCAAATGTTGGTGAAAGCTGATACGAAAATTACGCGAAATAGACATCTACGTGTGTTAATTCGAAAGTGGTATCCATTGAACATATCGACGAAATTTGTTAAATTCTCAATGGAACGTACAAGCCGATTTTGAATAACTCGACGTTTCTCGTCAATCAAGTCAGCAATTATTTTTATGCAGAAAAAAAGCTTTCGTAAAACTAGATTGCGTATATAATGAATAATGCAGTAACGACGTTCAGGTTTATCTTATACATAACTCGTACTGACGTTCTCTCGATTCAATTCGCGGCGGAATTATTTAATAATAATAATTATTATTTAGTAATAAGGTAGAAACGGTGGCTGGTTCATCGGGGTTAATTAGATTGATAATTACAGTGCAAGAGCAGGAATAATTTAAACTTGTTTGACTAAGCAATTTATCTGCACATTGACGATCCTACGGTGGATGCCTGTTAGCGCCAGCTTGTCGTCACGAGTCGCTCGTATAATGCGTTAACGTGCGTGGAACATACAATGCTCGACAATTACACGAAGTCCGATGGGCTATTGTTGCCAAGAATCACCAAGAATCAAATCATTTTGGTCTCGCATCGAGCTATGGAGCTTAACCGAATTTTTACAACACGAAGCATAGTTTAAAATAAACAGTTTAATCCTTTTCGACACTCCACGACACTTTGAACGTCTTTTGCATATTTGGATGTTTTTGAACTTTTCTCACCTTATTTTCACAAAATGTTTCTATTGAAAATCAGTATGTCCATTTTACACGTTTCTACAACGCTTCTTAGTTCTAGACGATGTGTGAAAAAAGTAAGATGCGAAAGAAAGAAGGGTTAGAAAAAACAAGCACTTTTCAAATTGCAAATGGAATCTGTTTCCTGAAGGATTTGTATCTTAATGGTTTACAAGATCTTGTAATCAATTTTTTGTGTTATCGTTATATTTAAGGATATCTCAATAGGCACTGTAAATTTAATTTACTGCATTTAAATTTTACGCGTGTAAAGCATTTGTAAAAAAGTTACAAAGAATAGAAAAGATATAGCCACTGCTGTACAAAAATCCATTACGCAGTGAAAATTCGCTTCACGAGTCCCGAGAATCAAAATCAAAGCTGCATCGTCTTGCAGGAGATCGTTCCACCAGTTCAAAAGAAATCCTAATCACGTACAGACAATTGTACATTCGCTTATTATTATTCTTTCAGGCGCTTCGTTTCAGCTATTGTGCTACGTAACGATATTTATCCACGTAGCTGGTTGCTATTGAAAATTGCAGTTTTCCTCGTTTGAACAAGACGACGAGATAGTCCTCGTCGATCGACTTGAACACGCAAACACGCCAACCGAACGAGATAAATTGCATCATCATCACTGTTGAATCAAGAGAAAAAAAGAAAAAGGAAAAAAACTGCACGACTTGTACCTCAGTACGATTCTCACTGAAAGGCCCGGAGGCAACTGTTCCGACTAGGAAACGAAGACGAATTTTTTGCCATAAAATTTTATCGATACGCAAACACATTTGAATCGATAAAAAACAAATTACAGGCGCGATCGCTCGGTAGCAGACAACGCCACTCCTACTCGAGGTCTATCCCACGCCCCCTCGCGAATCACGTGACCCGAATCAACCAATCGCTAATTTTCGTTGCATCGGCGTTGCACCTGAAGAGGCCCGATTTTCTGGGTTACCCCCGCTAAAATCACTTTCAGCGATAAAATGCTCATTTTGGCAAATATTCATTCCACGACGGTGTTTTATTGGTCATGGACGAGGCGCGCCCGTGGCGCGCGCATTCCTTCGTCCCGTCAGAAGCGTCAGTGACGTGGATTTACGATTGGAACGGCGCGGCGCGCAACACGGTGCATATTAACCCGCGTTGTCACGACAGTAATTTTTCCGTATCGAACCGTCGTTAAGTGGGAATCATTTTGCAATTAAGAACAGGTTGTTCCGCAGATCGAATCGATTACGATCTAATCATCGGGCTCCGGTGCCGTGGCCGCGCTGCAATTTGCCGCTAGGATTTATTCATAAAACGCGTCGATTTACTCGCAAACGCGTAAGAGAGACATTCCAGCGCTGCTTAACGAGAATGCTAAACCGCAAGGGCAGGAGATCAGGGACTTTACTGGAATGCGCAGCGAAACTGCATGCACGCATGATGCATTCGTCGATCCGTGGGTGGAGGGGAGAGGGGGGGAGAGAGAGAGAGAGAGATAGGAGCGTAGGACGAATACGGTGCGTTCGACTCTCGATGCACTTTTTAAACAACATTCACTGCCTGGCTCTACATTTTACATATACGTGATCGCGTAAATTTCTTTTTAGAAACTTTTGCCACGCGTTGCTTAGTTACGTTTTCGGATTTCTTTTCTGTTTCACTGTAACGCGTAATGTTGTCTTTCCTTTCAGAGGAATGTTCTATGGATCTCTCTTATGACAGGCTTCGATTTGGAAAAAAGCCTTTTGTATAAAAATAAAATGATTCGTTAATTTTTATTTATTAAGAATAAAATGAAAAGCAACACACGAAAATTATATATTAACCCTTGCGGATGATTTCTCGAAAATATTTTCTACACGAATTATATAGTTACGGCTCTCAATGTCGAGTGATACTATCATTAGTGCACAATTTGATAATAAACCAAATGAAATGAATGAAAGTAAATATTAGTGAATATTATAACATTAACGAGTATTATTGAATCAAAGTATATATCACGAGTTGTAATCCAATTGTAACAAAAAATGTGAAAAGTCTGTATCCTGCGACTTGTATTACAATTCGTCAGTTCCTCAGTACCAGCAATAAACGAATCGTCGTGCAAACAAAAAGAAAGCTCAGAAAGTATTTTCGTGCGAAGTTTTATCTCGTCGCAGGAAACAAGAAAAGAAAGTGGAAGAGAAACGACGAATATAGAGTTTAAGCTAGCGGTATTTCAGTGTTATATTTTCATTAGCACGATCAGGTTCGGATAAAAATCTGTGCACGCACGGGCATGTCGGAGACGCGATCGCTATGAATCGTTGGATAAATGCAGGCAACAGTTGGAAAACGATCCCGGAAAGCCACGCAGCGAATAAGTAGAAACGGTCGATCGGCTAATTCCGTCGATAATATGTGACGATTGTGGCTGGCTGATGATTATTTCCCGCAACGTGTTATTTAGAGATTACCGGGGTACTGAGCATATTTCGCTTGTGGTCCGAAAGAACGCGATGTTTAACAGACACGAAAGAGAAAAGAATAGGGGATTTTAACGTCGATATAAATTATAATATAAATAAATAGAATAATCTTTTTTCTTCTTTTTATAAAACTTGGTTTGTTACGAAATGAAACGAGGAGAGCGTAGATTTGTTTAATTTGAAGGCCCGAGTGTAATGGAATAAGATTTCATTGTAACAATGTTGTAAAGTGAAATGTAGATTTTATGTATGTAAATTTATTGAAAAAATTTCGATCTTCTAGAATTATCATAAGTAGCAGATAGAATTATCTAGTAGATCTTATCTTTTACGATGAAGTGTAACTCATGGGCAATTTAAACGTTCTGTAAATTACAAAACTGATATAATTTACGATTTCACGATCATTCTCTCGCAACGTGTTATTTATAAGTGATTGATATCGTACATTAGCATTGGGAGTTTTCTTTTAATTCTAGGAGATTAGAATATTCAGACGCATAGAATATTCAAGCACTACCATTGAATCGATCGCTACGCAATCGGCATACGACTCAAGCCCCCGGGTTGACACATTCACTCTCACTCGCCTAACCGGAAATTCGTGAAATTCTGCACGTTTCACGGACGCCGGCAACCACACGAATTCAGCATTTGCATTTGCAAACACGCACAAGCACTCTTGAGAATCTATCAATTTCCAGTCATTTTTGCCAACAAACTTCTTGAAAATTCTTAAAAGTAATGCAAATATGTTCACATTCACGGGTATCCTGTGTCAAATTATGTACACCAGGGATATCACGTCGACAGAAATTCTTACCCTTTTTTTTTTTTTTTGAACAAGACTGAATTTTAATATTACTTAAAATTAAGTCTTGGCAACGTTCAATCGTTTAAAAAAACGAGGTCTTACCGAGGTTCCACTCATTTTTGGTCAATTCAGATAAATTATTATTTAAAATTTTAGCTAGTTGTGTATTAATTTTCTTAAGCGTTTCTCCATTTTTAACGTTCAAAATTCAACGTAATTAAGTACATAAATTAGACTCAGTAACAACTCCGAATATTTACAATCGATTTATTCGAAAGTTATTTTTTTAAGTTTTAACTTAATTTAGTTTAAGACTTGGTAGTATATTTCTACGATGTCTGCCGAGCTTTACTCCGAGGGAATATCCGAGGCTCGTTCCCTCGGATAGGTAGGTTGTTGGGTAATTAGATTTGTACGCGCTAAAAAGGACAAGAGGTGGCGAGAGTGTGCAAAACACGGTTAGTCATGCCGGTGGAATGTAGTTCACATTCTTTATGTGCCGCCTACTACGTGTATGCACGTTCGTACTTCGTCGAACGATAAAACCAGTCACCGGCGCTCCCCGTCCCGTGGATATCGCTCTTGTCTTCCACGCGTGTGCGCACGCTCGCTCGATCGAACGCCACTTTCATCCCTTCGCCCTGTTCGAAGAAAAGCCGTCCATCTGCCGTTCGGACATGTCCTTCCACCGTGATCGGGATCTGCATGCTGATGTGGGAGGAACGAGCTAATTGCCGGAAATCGGTGCCGGTGCACAAAGGTCGCCGGTGTTGCTCGTAAAACATCCTTTGACGTAAAAGATCGTTTGACGAGACGGCGGTGAAAGACTGGTAACGCGGATGGCATCCGTTATGGGAAGGAATCTCGTGGTTTTGGAGTAGGTGTTTGCTGTCATTTGTCCGTTTATTTTCCGAGTTCTCTTCTGCTTACTTTGTTACGGTATCTTCTACAGTGACATTCGCTGATACCAGTTTAGTGAGTTTTCAATTTCAATCAAGTTTCTGGATATTTGTTGCACCGTCCGATTTATTTATGATAGTATAGATCGTTCGGAAAGTGATTTATCTAAATGTTTTTCTTTTTACGATTTTTTTTTTAAAAATTTGTTTCGCTGTTCTACAAATTTTTGGAAATTTTAATGTCACCCATCGCTGTGTTGAGATAAATATTTGAGTAATTACTTCAGAAATAATTTAACTAATTATTTGTCGGGGAAGCGATCTCGGAATTAACATTAAAACTACCGACGATTAAAGTGTAAAATTCCCGTCAGAGACATTGAAGAAAAAAAAAAAAAAAAAAAGAGAAACTTTATAATACAATGAAATGTAAGCAAGCTTCCATTCGTGTATTTCACGAAAAATTATTTAAATCTTTAAACAATTTAAATAAATACACTCTGTTTTTATGTCTAACAAAACTTATAAATTGGTATAAGAAGTTAAAACATTAGCCCTCTCACCGAACACGCGAGGAGTGTTCATCCCCTGTGCAAGTGTGGCCGTGCAAAAATTGATTATCCATGATTTTTCTTCGATAAATTCGGGTATCACTGGCTATCGTGGGGTGGCCTCCCAAGAACCAAAGACGAGCCAAAGGGGGTGAGAAAGATAAAAAGGAGCTTGAAACACTGGGGTTTGGAAAGAGGGAGAAGAAGGGGTCGGCTTTTATAATGGCGCGGCAGTTATACCGGTAAGCGAGTAAATGCATCGAACCGTGCTGCAAACCGAGAGGGGGTACCTGAGAGAGAGAAATAGGTAACTCTGCAAGCCACGAGTGTATGTATGTATGTATGTATGTATGTAAAGGGAACGGGGGGGGGGAGAAAGGGGCACGCGAAGAGGGTGGAGGGGAAGAGAATCGAGGAAAAAGGGACAGAACGTGGTGGCTCCTCGGGGTGTGGGCGGATTGCACGCGTCTCTCGGTAATGGATCCCATCGATCATCCCTCCGCGGGTAGATGGTTTCTCTCCTCCTTTCTGCTCTCTCGCGGATCGTCCATTAGTCAATTTCGTCGATTACCGCGGCGACTTCGTCGAATCATGGGACGACTCCGAAATAACCATGCCGAGGAAAAGAGAAAGAGAGAAAGTCGTTTCGGGACGCAGACTCGGTGTAATGATAGAGCAGCTTGAACGATACTGCGAATTCTGTTTTTAGGAGAACTCGTTGAGAAACTGTTTGGAATTTGTTGTAGAAATTTATGTTGCAGTCGTTTCTTTGGGGTGTTTGTGAAAACATACGTTGCCAGCATATTGTGGGAAGAACTCGTTGTTTCTTTTTATTTTTTGCCCTTGGAGATATTGATTGGCTCTTGTGGAGGAGAACCTGGAAATGGTCGGAACATGGAAATTTGAATTGCGCTTAAACGATCATTCTTCTTCCTTTCGAAAGAATTTCCGATTTCGTGTTGAGCGTTATTAAAATTTGTCACTTGACAATTGAAAAGATGCGTAATATAATATAACGTAACGTGTATAAAGAAATTCTGTAAGAAAAAAGACCAAAGTTACGACAGTCGATTTTTTGAAAAAAAAAAAAAAAATATGACGAATGATAAATTAAAATATTTAATTCTAAAAGCGTAACAAATCGCACGACAGTCGTCTCTGAATTCTGCGCGAGAGCACAAAGATCAAGCAGTGTTGTTGCGATAAAACGAGAACCGTGCGAATTTCGTTACCGGAAGGATGCAAAATTCCTGCCTGAAACAGAGTTCGTGACAATGTAATAATGTTGCGAGCTCCTCGTATAACATACGTAATCGCGATGGAATGCCTTTGGAGGGAGGTTCCGTGGAAATCGAAACAATTAATCGGTTCCAGAGGGCTTGAAATTCCACGGTGGATCTGATGCCTTCCGCGTTGCATTTTTTCTTTTTTCTTTTTTTTCTTTTTTTCTTTCTTTCGGAGGACTTATTGTCCGGCCGATTTATGAGCGGCTGCCTGGCTCGGCGCGAGCGAGACCATCCGTTTCTCCGTCCACGCGACTGTTCTGGCCTCTTGTTCCACGGAGATGAAAATGGAGTAATGCCGGGAGCGATTCTGTGATTTACCGTGGGCCAACATTCAGAGAGGGATTCAGCACACATATTGCGAACCGTGTGCGGAGGCTTTCCTTCTCCTCCTCTTCTTCTTCATCTTCTTCATCTTCTTCTTCTTCTTCTTCTTCTTCTTCTTCTTCTTCTTCTTCTTCGTTTTCTCTCTGCCGTTCCTGCCGGCTGGAATCTCTGGAAATGCCACTGTGATTTGTGCGACCGGTTACCGTTTCCATTTGCATATCCCTTCGGCTCTTTCGTACATTGTTATCTTCGTTGCCACGTGATTCCCTGCTCTAATAGCCTGACGTGAAGTAATCCCGGTAGTCGTCTTCTCTATTTTCGAGAAACGTTATGGAGCATCTGTTTGGTCACCACCCTACCTGCCTGTCTTAAAATCTGGGTTTCTCTTTTTCCGTATACTTATTTCGTTGTTTGTATGGCTTTTTGGGTAATTTAAATATCTTTTGGTGGGTAGACACTTCGAGTGTATAGAGTCTAGAGAAGACTATAGACTGAAGCTAATATAATCGTAACAATTATATTTTATTATTCGTTACGTCTAATTCTAAGACAATTAATTTCTACAAAAAAAAGCCACTTACATTCGTTACAAGAATAAATGTGTAAACTTTATTAAATTTGCTAACCCAATTAATTATAACGCACACTCTTCGTTCCGACTGAAATTAAAAATTCGTTCTTGAAGAGGTTTAAAAGATTTAGTAACAGTAAGAAAAATATTTAACACGTTAAGTTCGTACTTTACAGTTCCACAAGCAACTGTAAGCAAAACATCCAACATTTCGGTTGATGCGCACTAAATTTGCAAGATCGAACGCGGCCTGAATGAAAAGACTGCTACTGTCGATCGCCGCGGTGTGTCTTAACTTCGGTGTCAAGTTGCGCTCAGCCTGTTAAATTTCCAGGAAGAAAGCACGGTATCTTCTGACGCACTTTGAATAATATTTCTCCCCTTTTGCTTGATCTGATTGCAGTGAGGACGCTGGGCGTAGCGGCGACGAAATGAAGCATGCAGCATGCGTGGTAGCGGTGTCACGGCTGCGCGGTCCTGCCAACAACCCCTGGTGTCCGCCAGCCGCTATCTCGCCGTTCAAGTCCTTTCCGGTGATCCTCTTTATTTCGTCGTTGAGGTGAGCACGCACGACGGCCGAGAGTTCAATTATATTAAACGGGCAAGCCCAGGGGAATAATTCACGACGACAATGCATATTCAGAGAATGCGTTTTGTACATAACCGTTTTCATCCTCCGTTCCGTTATATATGGTAATCCCTCGAGAGTCGTGTATTTTCCATGTAGTTGCCGTATCATCTTCTAACGAGGAACAATCACGTTTGCGCTCGAGCAGGAGCACGTCTTTCACGAAGATTCGACGGTGGCGAACGTTATAATTTTTTTTTTCGTCTCACGCGAGGGCAAAAAAATGATAGATTTCTACGTGTTTTAACTCGGGAGGGGAGGGAGAGGGGGGGGGCAGGGGTTTATGGATTGTTATTAATTCTTCCGTTTTGAATTATTTATAGTGGCGCGCAGGGCGCTCGTTAGGCTCTCCTCCATTTTATTAACGCGTTTTATAGTTGAAAATGAAGGAGGAATGGGCTGTATAAATATGTACCAGACTCGTTGCTTTGTTACACGTGTATTAGAAGTGCTTTATTCGAAAATCGTAATGGGGACGTGTAATGATACGACACGGTAATCAGCGGTGAACTTGAGGCAAAGGATATTACACTTTTGATATTATACTTTACAAGGAGTAAAATTTTTCTACCATAAAATGGAACGAGGTCGTTTATTCTCAATTAGCAATTTTTCTCCTGTCTGATAGGAATTAGACGTGAAAGTTGGCAGTTGGAAGTGTACGTAGAGAGAATTTGAATAGAAATCTTTCCTGTTTCTAGTGTTTTAGCTTTTCAACTTGTTGCAGTATGTATTATATAGAATATTTTCTGAATATTTAAAATGTCTGTCGATGAGAATTAACATTTGACAATAACAATAATAAATATAAAATTCATGTTTCGTTTATTTTATTTAATTTTCGATAATGATGTTGTTGTTGTTATTAACTTATTTTGATTTATAAATATTACTTTTTATCGACACACATTTATTTTATTTGCTATACACCATTATTATCGAGTAACTCTGTGTGTCTTCTACATCGCATTTCGTCGCTCGTCGGTTCTCAGTTCTCAACCACAGTGTTCCGTGAAATTAAAACAATCACCCAATTTGTTTCCCTTTTTTTTTTCTTCATTCTGTTGAAAAACAGCGTACCATCGTGCGACCGTAGCGGAAACGGTATAGAACATGCCCGCGAAATACCAGAGTTTATCGGAACATGTGCATCGCGATGTCGGGGGCACGCCCGGATTTTCTAATCGTGGAATGCGATTAGTTACATCCGCGGCGTGCGTGGGCGCGCGAGAGCGGAATAACCGATGCGAGAGAAACCCCGCAGTATAGTACAGTCGATATATTAAGGCGCGCGAAGGTACATGCACCTGCCTTGTCCTTCCTAACAGTCATTTACAACCGGCGGGCCGCAGGAGCGAAGAGGAACGCCCGACACTACCTAGAATGTCTAATTGAAAAAGTTCCTGCCTCGGTTACTTTGTAACTGCTGCGCGGCGCAGCAGCGTGTTGCAGAGGTACGTCCGCGTACCAGGATGCTTCGGAATTATGGGTTAATCAGGAAGAAAATGGTGTTGGGGTGTAACGAGGGGAACAGCTTCTGTTCGGTGAATATAGGGTAGCGTACTTCAACAAGCCCTCTGACTAAGAAACTAAGAATATTTGACCCGTTTCTCTTTTTGTCGGCAGTGGTGTCGACGTCGAAGGGGTGAAAATTATACTCAAAGTTGGGGAAACGTATTATTTTGTTTAAACAATACAATAAAAAATGATATTTTTAATAAGTTTTTTCCAAGCGACAGTAATCCAAGTTTTTAACAAATTTTCTTGAATCTTTGTTTATGAATATATATATTATATAATTATATAATTATTATATTATTATGTGGTTATTATAATATATATATTCAAACACCAATTACGGATAAAATGAAACCTAACCTAAACCTAACCTAAATCTAACCTAAACCTTGATTTTTAAAAAAATTATTAAAAGATTCATTATAATATTGTTATAAATGTATAAAATATCTTTGTTGCAATTTTCGAGTTACAGGATGATGTAAAGGTCGTGTACGCACATAAATATACACTATATATAGGTATATGTATGCACGTACACACATGTGGAATGTATGAAATATATCGATCCTCATCACGCTCCAACTGGAAGTAATACAACTCGAAAATGTAAGCTAGACTTCAATATTGAAGCGTTATTAAGAAATAATCTTGATGCCACTTCGCGCTAGCGCTCCTTTTTCTCTCTTTTTTCCGGTTCACGGTAGAACGCGTGCCCTCGTAAATTTTTCAACGCTAGTGAAAAATGAGCGATCTCGTTTGGGAGCGTGCATTTGCAGGAATGGCGCGCGGTGCATACACGCGCGATTCATCATCGTTCCGAGAGAGTTGTGATTGCAATTAAAAGAGTTGTTGCCGATTAAATCTGCCGGAATAAAGGCTCGTTTGACGGCGTGTTTTACTTAACGATTCGTAAGATACACGATTATATCGCGGCGTTTAGCGGCCGACGTGACTAATGCCTCGCGCGAACATTCATTTTCAACATTTCGTGTTTCTGTCTTCTGTCTGATCGCCGCTGATCGAATTGAACACCCAAAAAATTTTCTCAGAGTTGGTCAAATTCAACAGTTTGAATTTCATTGGAATTTTAACGCACTAGAACAATGTTCCCTTTTTCTTAGTGTTTCGTTATATACAGTGCAGTGTACAATGTTTTTTATATATAAGTACATTTTATCGTGCGTCGTTGATAATCTAAATAATTCTTAATAATTCTAATGTGTCCATTTCTCATAATTAATAATTTAATGTATAAAATCCCGTAGATCTCGAGTTTGTGCAAACATTAAAACGTGTTTCAGCTGAAATGCTATGAAAATTTCAGTGGCACGTTTCAATCTGAAATATTAGTCTGACAATCTGGAAAGTCGCGTTTTAAATTGATATCGTTACTCGTTGTCCCCTGAGTAAATGTTGAATTGTACTCTTTGCGTAATGCAGCGTGCAACTGTATTCAGATTATTCACGTATTTGCCGTATAGTTGCAAGAACGAACAAACGTTTGGTTTGGCCACTTTTTGCGGGGAACGAACACCGGACTTCATTGATTAAGCCCTGACCGTGGGATGTTTTATAAGAGATCGGACATTTCCTAATGGCGCTTCTGTAACGAGCTCATTAGCGCGAGTCTGTGTTTTTCGCGAAATGAGGAGGAAGCAACCTTGTTTGCGTTCCTCCGTCTCCTCTGCACCATACTTCCCATGAAACTATGTGAAAATAGTATCATTTCTTTCTTTCCTTCTTTTTTCTTTTTCTTGCTTTACTTTATAAGGTCACTTCCTTCCACGTGTTTCTTTGCTCTTTTTTCTTGCGCGTGCTCGAAATATGAGTCCTTTTAATTGCTTTAATTACATGTTTTTTTCAACACGAAAAAATGGTATTGCAATTTTTACGATTATCATCTTCACGAGTAAATTTTCTTTCATTTCTGCAACCAAAATGATTTATTCAACTCGTGATAGTAATACGTATAAACGCACGTTCTTCAAAAACGCGACTTAACGGAGATGCAGGATAATCATAAATTACACGTTTACACGAAATTCATATAATTGTAAATTTTAAAACTAAATATTATTTACTTAATTATGAATTTTAAATTTGTTTTTTATCACTTATTATTATTATTTTAATTATAAATTTTATTTAACTAAATCTTACAATACTTTACAACAGCTCCAGCAGAAGAATAAATTCATCCTAGATCTCTCCATTTGTAATTTCAGAGCTAAACTTACGTTCTCTCGAAAATAGGCAACTATAGTTTTATTCGATAATATAACTCGATAATATATAAACTACTTCTTCCCGCAATTTCTTAACTCGAGGAGTCGAGGAATTTACGATTCTTTCGCAAAGCTCTCCTCCGTCCCAATTCTCCAAACCTACACAATACGCAGTAACGCATTCACGATCGAAGACTCCCCGTGGGCCGTGTCGTTACGAGAATACTTGAATATTATTTTAAATCCACTCACGAGCTTTGGCATTCGCGCGGAAGCGGTTTCAATGGCAAGGTTTCCTCAACGATGTCGATTTGCCGGTTCGAGGCTGTTGCCTCTTTGCGTCGTTAGACAAACTCATCCACACGCAGACACGGAGTACACGCGGTTACGGGTAGACCGGCAACGTTCTAGCGCACCTTCTCACACGATAGCATCTACCTAATTATAGCGAGGCTCATTTGTAACGACGAATTTGAATTCCCGGTTGCCGAGGAAATTCCTCGTTCTGCCTGCGTGGCCCCGCGTCGGGGGCCCCCCGGATTCTAGGCCTCGTTACACCGATCAACTGAAAGTTCACTCGCGTGTGTTGATCTTCTTCTCGCGAAGATCCGAAGAAGCGATCCGACTCGTGACCAATGCTGGCTTCCTCCTCAAGTCGAAAATTCTAATTTGACGTGTGATGTATTTTGAAACTTTGTTTGACTACAATTACAATTAAATTTGGCGGATGTTTACGTAATTCTTACGGGATGGAAATCTCTGAATTGAGAAATTGGCTTCACCTGCTTCGAACATTTCTCATTTGGAATCTTGCATCTCTCAAAAGTTTACGTGTGCCACTCGCGGAGCTTTTGCGTTTACAGAACTTTCTACGATTACCTTTCGATTATAAAATTATATCGTTAATAAAATTAATTCAGTTGGAAGTGTGCGAGAACAATATAGAAGCCACTATTCTAACAGATATCTATGTTTCTATTTTTGCTATTTTTTTTTTTTTTTTTTTTTTTTTTGGGCTTAATAATTGTCTATAAGTTGAAATTCGTTGCAAAATGTTGTGCATCACTGAGTATTTTTTCTATAATTAATTATCTCTTTTCTATAACAATTTAAAAAAATGCATTTCGAGTAGTAATTACAAACTAAATCGAGTTGAATTTGGTGCAAAGACGTTTGCTCTGGTATAATGCGAAAAGATGAGATTGCGAGTAACTTTTAAAAATAACTTGCGAATTAAACACATTTAATTGAGTAGCTAAAGAATTAACAGGCAAAATTGATACGTTTCCAAGAATTAATCCTCCGGCATATTCTAACAATACGCAAGTCTTGTTCAAGTGAAATGCTTCTGAATATACATGAATACACCGCGTGAATAAAATTACTTATTATACTACCGTATACCTACTGCTACTTGTTGAGATCTTGAGTTGAAATTTTTCACTCATTAGCATGTTGAGAATACTGTTAAGCGGTACTTAATTTATGGGAATGCAAAGCTGAAAGCTAGCTGAACTTAATAGGATTGCAATTGAACGTGAGATTTTTTTTCTTAAGCAGTGTGGTTTTAACTTTGTGCTTCAAAAAATTTTAAGTCCGAGATATGCGTAAGTAATTAAAACCAATGTTTGAATTATTAAAGATATAAATAAATTAACAAATTTGATCCACAATAATATAATACATAAAAAACACGATAATTAAGAAATCAATTTTCCAAAGTACTGAAAATTTTCTTATCAAAATGTTTTGATCCTACCGATATTTATGTAAATATCAGTGTTAGCCTCACTTCGTAAAGTCTAATAAAACGGCGCAAGTGATTGACCGGGAAAACGAAGGGAAATAATCATAAGCGCACGACGGAGGGGAACAAGAAAAGAACGAACGTTTCTTTTTTCGCGTGCAACGTAATTAACTTGTTAGCCAAAGAAGACGGGTCAGGTCGTTATCTCTAGCTTGTCTGTAATTCGGGCGCAATTTCCCTGCAGTAATTTCTTCGACGACGGGAAACGAAAGAAACGACGAGGTATTTCTCCGCGTTTCGAGCGATTTGAAACGCTCACGTGCTCGTGAAATGGACTCATTGTTACAAAACACGCGTTCGAATTAAAACGTTTCATTCTTCACGCTAAAGTGCTATCCCTATTCTATACTCGCATACTTGTAATAAAAAATATATTCCATGTGTCTTGAGAGCAGACGAATTATACTCGCGTTATTAAACAGTGTTTTGCGAATTATTTATTTTCGCATTTTCCAAGAGTAAACGTTGCGTAAGAAAAGTATGACGTAATGTCAGTATAAAATAATGTAATATTTAAAAAAAAAAAAAAAATCTAAAATATAATACACGTTATAATAGATGTTATAATATCTATTTATATATTTATATAGTAATATCTATAGATGTTATCATTCATTATAACATATTAATATCTAACATCTTGTATCTGGATTAACTCTATTTTTTTAATTATGTTCATGAAAATACCTCTAATCTGCTCATTTCCATCACAGTAGTTTAATCGAAGAGTCTGATAAATAGAAACGCACGAAACATCCAAAGTGATAATATGCGTTCCAGACAATCCTAGATTCCATTTTTGTGTAAACACGTTCACACAAATACCCGCCGTCCACCCATAATTTATAATATTTAGTTTACACGAGCGAGAAGATCGCGATAAGTGGGACAAATAATTCGAGCAACGTAAATCTCCACCTCCGGGAAGAAAGATCGTCAGATATTTCGTCAATCTCGCGGATCTATCCCGTGGCCCCCGTCTTCCACGGACGAAATCGTGAAACGCTGGCCCACCGATAGGATCGACCGTAAATCTGAGCCGACAGGCTGTTTCCGACGATATTTTATGGTGGCCCGTAGAGATTTGGTGCGGACAAGATCGGCGCCGGAATGCGTCGAGCGACTCGAAATATTCGATACGGGGCGATAAATTGTTCCTCTGGCCACGGCCCGTGCATTCCGCACTGCCGAGCGTTTATGAGGCACCGTTTCCTTCCTCGAGGCGCTGTTCAAAACGTTGCAATTGTAATAACATTTCCGCGCACCAGTTTCATCCGGCCATGTTTCTCTTCCCTTTCTTAGCTCGGCGGCTACGTTTCTCTTCCGTTGCGTAGCTGCACACTGTACTTGTACCTTGTGCAAAATTTGATTTTATTTAACAGTTAATACAGTTTCGATCTGTAACATGATTTAATAAACAATAAGCACGCCAAATGTCAGTAATATATTTTACTAGAATATAGGTTATGTTGTAATGAAGTAACTAGAGTATAGGTTATGTTACAATGAGTTAAATTATTGTCACTAGATGGCAGTGTTTATTAAATTTGAAAAATAAAATTACTTACGAGTACCCCCTATATAAATAGACTGCGCATTTTTATTATTATTATAAAAAATTATTGTATCATATTACGAAAATTATTATTCTACGATGCAAAAATATTTATATTCAGATTAGTCATATTGCATTCAAGGTATTAATTATATATTCAAGTGTTACATCATATCCAGTAAGTGTAATACTTGCGACATAATTGTCCATTCTTTTGGTCACCTTCATAGAAATATAAAATTGCACAAGTGTATCCGTGATACGCTCGTGTAAACCATAATTAGTACTTTGATTACTTTTGGATTTTTATCCATTGCAACCGCCGTTTCGTTTCAGTGTAATGACTCCAAAAGAAGAAGCCAAAATTGTTTTTAAATTAATTTCGTCGTGCTTTTTGTTAACGCGTCAATTATCCAGTTTTACTATTTAAATATATTATGATTTCATCATCAATTATTACTGTTAGTCATACTGGTTATTACCCCGGGTAATTCCGTTTCTCTTTTATTTGCCACTTTTTATTATCCAGATTTTTCTGTCCGTTTATTCATCAAGCGTAGAAGATCACGTTCCTCCGCTGTAGCGGATCCTCAACCGGTTTCCGTGAAGCTGGATGGCTCGCGTTACATCAGATAACTTTCTAATCGCGTAAAATAATATAATCTTTCATTGGATGGTCGAAAATTCTTTCGCTGCAATTAAGACGAGTAAAAGGAGAAAATGAAACGTCACGGATGGAACGTAAACGTAGTGCGTAACGAGTAATACATAGTTCCGCGTGTAAACGAGCATAAAGTAATTCAATTAATCGCAGAGGCGAATTTCCCTTCGATGCGTTTCGTAATGGCCTTATTACTTTGATATTTTCAAATGTCTGTACATTTTTTTCTTCTAAACATAATACTGAAGGAGCTGCCTGCAACAAGGAGGCAATTTAATCGATCAATAAGAAAAGCAACAACGTTAGGTATTGTTTCGAACATAGTGCGTTGAATTTACAATCGACCCTCCTGTTAATAAACTTTTACTTGGAGCCAATCAAGTGAAAGGTCACTTTTATTTTTTCAAATGAAATAGAATGTGTAAAAAGTGGAGCTGTCTCCTTCAGTCCCTTCAATTTTCCATTTTCTATCTTCTATCTTTCAAAAAATCGTATTTCAAAAATCAGGCGTCTTTTCAACTCGACTTTTGTCGCTTCTCGTCGAAATGCGTTGCAAAAAAGCACGGACCGAATAAAACGGACCATCCTTCGTCATGCGTACGGCACTTTAGCGAGAATCGGTTCGCTAAAGAGATCATTCTGATTCAAACGATCCGTTCGTCGTCTGGAGTAAAGAGAAAAAAAAAAAAAAAAAAAAAAAAAGAAAAGAAGAACAATCATCTCGTAAATACGACACCGAAAACGTCTCGGACTCGCAAGCTATAAAAGCTGGCGTGATTTCAATACGCGTTCCCGCGATGCTGAGCATTCGCAATTTATGCAAATCGCGACGACAGCGAATCCGTCGATGCTTTGTCTCGCGAACGAGGGAAGGATCAGGGTCCTGGATCAGCGTCCATTCAGCTTGAAAGCCACCGAGGACCGATGATGTCACGGGGGTACAGTAGGAAGCGAGGTTACGCCAGGTGCGATTTGAATACTCGTAGGTGTTCAACTCTCTCTTTCTCTCTGTTATGTGTCTCTGCTTGCCTATTTTTTTCTTCTCTTATCTTTGGAGCGTCTTTCTTCGTCTATCTTTATGTTTTATCGCTGAAAGTGATTTTAAAGCGGGGCTAACCTCTTCAGGTGCAACGCTGATGCAACGAAAATTAGCGATTGGTTGATTTGGGTCACGTGATTCGCGAGGGGGCGTGGCTTTGGTTTCCGGAATGTATAGAGCGATAACGGGTTGATTGTCGAACCAGTATTGATCAAACTCGTAATTATGACGAGTCAGCAACGTGGTCGTGATAGACTTTGAGTAGGAGTGGCGTTGTCTGGTGCTGAGCGATCGCGCCTGTAATTTGTTTTCTATCGATTCAAACGTTTGCGTATCAATAAAATTTTATGGCAAAAAAGAGACGTGAGACGTATCGTACGAGTCGTGAAGTTTTTCTCCCTATCTGTCTCTCTTTGCAGTCACTGTCTATTTCTATTTGTCTATTTGTCTGTCTTTCTCTGTCTATCTTTGTCAGATTTCTACTTGTCTGTTTCTGTCCGTCCTTCTCTCTGTCTATCGTGTTTGTCTCGATTTATGCATTCGGCTCTGCTGATCTTTTTCAGTTTGTCGCGTCTGTCTGTTTCTCTTCATCCATCTCTGACTTTGTCTGTCTATCTTTTTCAGTTATCAGTCTACCTGACCCTCTTCATCTTCGTCTGTCTGTTATATTTTGTTGTTACTCTATCTCTCTTTTTTACTTCAATCGACTTGTCTCTGTCTATCTGTCTGTCTTTGTTTTCAACTGTGTTTTCCACTCGTCACGTCTGTTTTAATCTACACATCTGTCCCTTCTTGTCTTCATCCTTCCGTTCGTTTACTTCTTCTTTTCATATCTGTCTGTTTCTGTCTTTTCTCACCCTATATTTCCTATGAGTCTGTCCACGTGTCTCGCAAGGTAACGTTACACTGACACGATGTGTTTTCCAGTTATCACGCCTATTTTAATCTGTCTATCCTTTTTTGTCCTTGTCTCTCCGTCTATTTGTTTCTTCTTCTCTCCATGTGTCTGTCTCCATTTTTTCGTACACGTCTGCTTGTGTACTTCGCGCGACACATTCTACCGACATGTGTTTTCCAGTTATCGCGTCTATTTTAATCTCATCTTCACTCCTCCATCTATCTGTTTCTTCTTCTTTCTGCATGTGTCTCCGTCTTTTCCTACATACGTGAGACAACTTCGCACTTACACGATGAGTTTTCCTGTTATCACTGTTTTAATCTATCCATCTCTTCTCGTCTTTATCTCTCTATTCTTCTTTCCGTGTGTCTATCTCTCTCTCGCTCTCTCTCTCTCTCTCTCTCTCTCTCTTTCTTTGTGGGGTAATGTAGCACTGACGCCTGTTGTCATTCGTAGCAGTGAATTCATTGAGCGCAGAAAGAACAATAGCGACGAGTGCACGACGGCAGACTTTTCCATAATTATACGGTGCTTAAACCGTGATTGCCATGTACCGGTCCAAGGTGTACACCGTCAGCGAGCTGCCTCAGCTCGGTATGCCGATCGTTTTTCGCAACAGTAGAAAAGAATAGGCGTTCTTCTGCGTATAGGCGTGCTATTACACTACGGAAGGTATCATACATGGAAGATTTATTTTCAGCAGGAGAACCGAGCGATCTTTTCTTTCCGCGGTAATTGGTAATTGGTCTAAGTGTTCTTCCTCCGTTCTTCTCGCGAATCTGACATTCGTTCATGACTAAATTCGTTGAAAATTCGATAATTTTCACACCTGAAATTTCTCCGTGATTTTTCGAGCGGAAGATTTCTTCTGTTATATCTCAAGATGATACAAATATTTGAACGATAGTTTCTTCTCTTTTTTTGAACGACGAAACCAAGGAACGATTATTTTTCTTTTCACCCGATGTACCTACGTAGATATTATCCTTCGAATTCTTACGTTCAATCAGTCAACTCCTGCGAAATCGTCGCAATTTGTCATCCGAATTTAGTGTTATTTTTAAAATAAAAATCTACAAGCTCGTTTTTCAAATAAAAATTTCTAAAAACTCGTCAACGACAAATCGAACATTAAGTCATTCAAAAATCTACGATTACTGTTTCATCAGTTTCCTCGATCCATCCAGGATCCAGGATCGAGCAAGGATTCGTCTTGAAATTTCATAAAATTACAGAATCTATCCAAAGGACAGTAACAAAAAAAAAAAAAAAAAAAAAAGAAAGAACATTAAGCTTTGACAAGCATTGATAAAGCCTAAAAAATAACTTGACAGCATAAATTGTCCCGAAAATGAAACGTTCGTTTCGTCCGCGGAACGAATGAAACGGCGCAGGATTCCACAATTCGAGCATGACTAGCAGAAATGCCTCTGAGTTACTTGTTTGGTCATACGTGGCAACTTGCATAATTCGCTCGCGTGATTCCGGTCGAGGAAATATTTAAGAAGAAGCTCTCTCGTTAAGCAGCGTTCCGTGTTTCGTGCACGTTTCGAACGGAGCTGCGGACGATCGTAATTGGCTGCCTTTGAGATTCTCGCGAAGAATCGCGGAAATCGTTCGAGACTTCATCCATCGATAGATAACGAGAATAGCGTTCGATAAGATCGCCTCATTCGCCTGGTCAAACGACCAGAAAAATTCGTTTTCCGCGATGTTTCGTATTTTTCTAATAGTATTTCGATGAAATTCCTCCGTGGAGGATTATTAACAGTGGCGGGGACAGGCGATGAGAAATTAAACGCACGCATCGTGCGGATTACTCCTCCGGCATAATTGGAAATTCTTGCGCGCATGCCCAACTTTGATGGAACGTGCGTTCTTCGACTCGTTGATAACCATTCGAAAATATTTTTTCGTGTCAATACTAAATAACTGTAGCCTGAGCTGAGATTGATTTTAATTTTAAATTCAAATTTTATTTGCGAAAGCATACAAACCGATATTAATAAAAGTTTATCGTTATTATATTAACGATGTACAAATCTGAATAACGCAGTCCGAGTTCACTTATTTCGTTGTGGTTTTTTCAGTTTAATTTTAATTTTAAGATATTCTTATATTATTAACGTGATAGCATCAATTGCAGATTGGATTACATACATTCGTACGTTTTTAATTTCAAATTTTATTTGCAAAAGCATACAAGCCGATATTAATAAAAGTTACATTAATGGTGTAGAAATCTGAATAACGTCGTCCGAGTTCACTTATTTCGCTGTGGTTTTTTTCAGTTCAATTTTAATTAAAGATATTTTGATATTTTTAACGTGATTTTAACTGCACGATTGGATCATGTATATTCGTACGTTTCAATTTTAAATTTCATTTCCAAATAATAATAACAAGTCGATATTAATAAAGGTTATGACATTATTAATTCGAATTTCTCGTAAGTTGTTGGAAATGACAAAAATAAAGTCTGAGGAAATAATCTTTGCTGACTGAAAGGACAGCAGGAATAATTTTAGTTCTTAATAACCACTGGAAATGATAAAAATGTTTCTTCGACTTTTTCTTTTTTTTTAATAATAACAGCAACGTTCAAAAATCTCTTTGACTTTTTACGCGATCCTCACCTTCCATTTGAACAAACGTAAAACAAATTGTCTACAAGTGAAAACAATTTTTATTTCTGCTCTTCGATGCTCTTCGATATTATTGTGAAACATTAAGAAAAACTCTCTTCGCGTTTAACGATCATTGTTTTCTATCCAAACAAAGTATTGAATCTTATTTTCGTGTTTGACGTGCAAGCAAGCAACGAACAACTGACGAACTTGTATAATACTTCGCGAATATCAGTCAACGTTTGTCCATTTGCAGTCTGCTCTGGTGGATTAAGACGTTGCTCAGTTGGTTACAATCGAGAGCGTAATTCTCTCAGCATAAATCTTCTTTGTCTCTGCGAAACCACCGGCGACGACCATCGATGTGTTATCGCGTCTCGCGTATTACTTATTGTTAGCATCGCCGCTACTCCGATCACGTTCCAATACGTTCTTTGGCGGACGTACATACATACAGCCGCGAGACACGAGGCTGTAACGAGTCTGGTATGTGGTACGCTTTCACCGTTTGCAATATTCATACATCCACGCATTGTTATTACATGCTACGCGCGCTGCAGAATGCCAGCGTGCATGTTGCACGAGCCCCGAGTGATAAAACCACCGACCGATGATGACTTTTTTCGAAATCCAATCGCCGCCGCTGCCATCGGCGTTCAACCGTGAAAGCATGCCCAACTTCTCGATTAAGCGCCGCCAGAGATTTAAACGGATTTAAATCCGTTGAAAACGATTCGGACGGATTTCGGATGTTCGGATTTCACAGTTTCTCGCGTTACCGGAATCTGTCGGATTTATTATCCCTTCGTACGTACCGGCGGTGGTAGGAAGGTATTCTTTTCCTGCATTTGTGGGAAATTTGCAAAGGTGTGAAACATATGCTATAGCACATATATCGAATATTAACGTGGCCGTAATTTTGTTCCATCGTTAAAATAAAGAGTTATTGAAAATAAAAAATCTGTATCACACAAAATATGGAATCGCAAAAATTTCTGCCAGCCATTGTGTAATTAACAATTCAATTGGTTCAATTTTAATATTAATGTAACATTTAGTGGACCTACATACGTGCATTTACGAGAAGTTTAGAAACATTTTAAATATTTTAAATACTGCTGTAAATAGTTTAAATGTTTCATATTTAAATCTCTGTTAAAAGCTCTAAGACTCCAAGTGATGTCACATCCTTCCTGCATCGTTTCCCTTTTCTCTCTCCTCTAGATCTAGATAGAACGTGCGATGTCGATGTAACTCACCACGATGTGGACAAGTCCACCTTGAAACGCAATCATTTTGTGCACAGTCGCCCGTGTAAATTCGTAATTACACAAAGGGACGGATGTCGGACAAGGGTTGTCGAGTGCGATACAATCTCATTACGCGTGCTCTATTACCAGTCACGTGCGTTACGACGTCTCCTCCTGGGGGGAGGCCTTTCCATTTTGTAGCCGACGTGCAGGCGTTGACTGCTCGCAGGGCAGATTCTCTCGATCGATAGTTGTGTTTCTTTACTCGAAATCACGTTCGTGGATAATCACTGTTATTCGCAGATTTTATTCATTCAGATCGCATACACGTACGTCGTTGGAAGAAGCATTTGCTCTTGAATGAATTAAATTGGTACATACTGTCGTTTAACAGCGCTTTTACGTGATTATAACGATTCGATAGTGTAAAAATGAAACGCGAAAGCGTGGTTACTCTTGGAATTCGGGTCCTGAAGATGTGATTTAAATATTCGAGTTATTTATGGGAAATTTTGCGTGTTTGAAAGACTTATTGGCGCAATACGAACCACAGAATCCTTCTAACTTCAACAGGATCACAATTTAACACTGAAACTACCAAATTTGGTTGAAACGACCAATTTATAATCTTTCTTGGATATTATTTACACAGATGTAAATAAAAACAGTGTAAGTTTCGTATTGTACAGCTTTTTTTTTTTTTTTTTTTTTAACATTTCCATCTTGGTATTACATGCAATACCAGATCAACCCTCGATCCATCAATCTCTCTGTCTCTCTGTCCTTCATTCTATCTCTCATTCTTCAAATCTAATCATTGTTCGTGTCGATTCTTGATTTCAGGCGAAGTCGAGAGTGAAGGAGGTATACGCGCAAACATGCATGCTTCTCTGCCAGCAGGGCATGCGAGACTGCGAACTGTTCGGCCTGGCAATACTGTCCGGTGAGTAGAACGGGCCACGAAGCCCTTTTTTCCTCTTCTCTTCCACCTTCCACGTTCATATTCCGGCGCTCTCGTTTCCGCTGTTCCATCGTTTAACAGACAAAATGCGGTCAGACGGGACCGGTGAGCATCGTGAATGACTTGCGGGGTAGCTGTATCCGCCTCGAATTACGGCGCACCTCCTTTTTAACCTCCTTCGGAGTAGATCGAATTACCGAAGCTCACGCGAGTCATTAGGTGTTGCGTTTCGCGGACCGTTTTCTCCAATCACGATCCAACAACAACCCTACCGTAGTGGAAGCTACGTGGAAGCCTCGTGATTTAAAGCCTCGTTAATAAACTCTACCATCCACGAACCTTTCCGCGTTACGTACTCGTCTTCCTTGTCCTCGTTGAGAGCCAACCAGTATGATTCGATGAACGTTTCCAAACGATTTGTTTTCCAAACCCTTTATGTACACTGGCACTGGTTCCGAATATCGGAATAAACGAATATCTGCATCTGAGAAGTGTCAAACTGACCAATTTCACGTCATTCAAACGTATAAAGTCAGGAAACTCTACATTTACGTTTTTGGCGGGAAAAGGCAGAAGAAAGACGTTGGAAAAATATTGCAGAATTTTCATTTCGATACGTGTATATTATTTTTGACGGAATCGAAGAGTCCAATTCAGCCTGAAAAATGAAAGGATACGGCGCGTATCAGGATACTTTCACTAGTCGTTCGATCGGATCTCTCCGCGGTACCAGCGACATTCTATCCACCGAGAATCCAAAGGCTGTCCCGACCGAGATCCACCGGGCTGAGGAGAAAGTGTCCTAGGCACTGCGTCGCTTTATCTGTTAGTTAGCGAATTAGACGAACATGAACGACAATTCGTACAAAAGTGCAAAGAAAAACGTGTCAGAAAACTGCATCGTCAATTGGAAAATTCTCGTTTTAAGTAAAATTTGAATGGAACTTTTTATATTATGACCCTGTACCTTTTCACAAATGTCCACTGGTAGGTTAAGATTGATGCGTGTAAAAATTCCTTTATTTCCACACGTAAATGGACGTTTTCTTTCTATTCTAGAATCATATCAATCAAGATACCATGTTAAACCATTCCTTTTTTGGCACAAGAATTCGCACTTGCAAATTTTTCAAAAATATCAATTCTCTTTAACGTTTTCTTGGTGGGATGTGATTTGAACTGGCGAGTGCGTGTAAGACAACGTGTATTATTATTTATACGAGAACTATTATTATACAAGTTTTATTTAAGTTATCGTACGATTTTATTATTTTAACACTATAATAACGCCAGAATTAATATCAATACATAATTGTACGAATCTGTTTGTTTCAACTGATAATCAGTTAAATTAGAACGTAGAATATTTTGATACAGTTGCTCTAACGTCGACAGACACTAATTTGTTGTACTTTGATATCTTTGATGAGCAATCAAAGTCAAGTACGCACGCATATGACGCCCGGCCGTAAAAGTGTTGAAAAGAGGGATCCTCATTTACGAATCTTTCGGCCGATAGAGAATAGCAGGACTTAATACCAAGAGAGGCAAAGAGAGTCCTCCGGCCGGGTAGTCCGTTGACTAATCTTGAGATCTTTCTGCATAGCCGTGGTCTTCTTCGTCTCCCTCGCCCTCTGCCCCACAGCCCTGTGTGTTCCGTCTCTTCCCTCTTCCACCGAATATACTCAGCTCTGTCGTTACCCTCTCGCTCTATACTCTCTTGCCTTTCCACCAGTCATGACAAGCCGGTCCGACTGGTACCCCCTCCATTACCGGCCCCGGACCCTTCTTGGGCCTCGCAAGGGCCCTGCGGGACCCCTCCCTCCTACATTCCAACGGGGCCCCATCACGGCGAGCCTGAGCCTGCTGGCGGGTTTTGAGGCGCGCGAGCCATGCCACGACAGGAAAAAAATGCATCTGAAAAACCAAAACAAGTAGAAAAAGGTGGCTCACACCCCTGCATGCGTGCGTCGGTTTGCGTGAACGTTAGCCAGGCCCGGTACCGAGGACCCTCTTTCCCTTCTTTCTCTTTCCTTACCGTCTCTCCCCGATCTTTTGCCTCTCCTCGTCTGGCCCACAGCCTCCGTACGCTTCTTTACTCTTCTACGCCCTACGTGCGCGTACGTGCGCGAACTGCTGCCTGCTGCATCGTTTTTTTTTCTTTTTTTTCTTTTTTTTTTTGATTTCGTTTAATTCTCCCGCGGCTCCGCGTTTCCCTCGATTCACTTTCTATCGACACGTCCGCGCTTTTCTGACTATGCGTTTCTCCTCCGAGTAGTTCCTCTTCGTGTCGTACACTTTTCGATTCGCGTACGTGCTTTCCCGGTAATAAAAATTGACAAAAGAACACTTTGGCATTTTTAATATATTTCAATTTTTTTTCTTTTTTTTTTTTTTTACAGATTATTATTTATTAGCTAGTGTATCAATTATATCTAATAAAACTCACTTTCCGTAACATCGATTTCACCATGTTACAGTTCTAACTCGCGACTGTTACTAAGACTGTCGTAAGAAAAGATTTATATCACTTTGTATTTAAATAATATTTATACATGTAGAATGTTTCTCGTAGAATGTTATTTCTTAGAAACCTGGAAAATTCGATAAAAGTTGTTTCTCTTACGACCCCGTCATTTCTGACACAACCTTCAACGATGTTTCTTTAGCTTCTGTCTTCCTGTGTGTACCTTTCTTTTGTTTCCCTCGATTTACATTCTACCAATATATCAATGCTCTCGCGGCTCTATCTTCCTTCTAAAACAATCGTCAACGATATTCCTCCAATATTGATCTTTGCAATTTTCTGTATAAGCTAGTCTCTTACGTTCATGGACGTATCTTACGTTCAAAAAGCGACTCGACTACTTCTTTCTTAGCGACATCAAACTTGCTACCGTGTTTGCTCATACTTCATCTTCTTTCTGCTTCTTCTTCCTTCTCTTCTTCCTCTGCTGCCACCGCCGTTACTTCTTCTTCTTCTTTCTTTTTTTCTTCATTTTCGTTTTCTTCTTCTTGTTCCTCTCGTTGTTCGTTTTCGTTCGTGCGACTTGTTTGCCTTTTTCTGCTACTTCGTCTTCGATCTTCTCTTCTGCCCCTGCCACTTCTTCTTCTTCTCCTTCTTCTTCTTCGTCTTCGTCTTCTTGTCCTTTGGTTCCGACCCCCCATGCCTGTGGCAGTAAAATGACACGGACCAATCGCTGCTGCAATTTTGTAATCACCACCGTCTGGTCTTGGGACGCTTCTTACTAAAAATAGATATCGAGAAAGATATCGCTCGGGACGAGGGAAGCGCGACCAGTCGCCGAAAAGTTCTTTAATTACAGCCTCTTCTGCTTGGCGAACGTGACCGAGCAACGCGACCAAGGTTCTTTCAGCGTAGTCAAGGTCTTGCCAACGTTCTTTTCTGCATTTTACGATTTTTCTTTGCCTCATTATCGAGGAATTTGACCATGTGCAGCCTGAAATATGTATTTGGTTGCGATTTCCCAGCTCGAAATCAATATGGTTGAGCAAAGAACCAAGAAGATTCTTGGCAAGAGGATGTTTCTTGCACGTTAAAATCTCTGGGGTATCTCTGCAGTTTGGCAATTTTTCTTCATTTTTATTGAAAAATGTACGGAAATTTATGGTTCGTTAAAAAAAAATTCGCAAACTTTTCGAAAGATTTATGGTAATTAAATGGGTGGTCAGAGGTGGGTCTCGCCGTTTTCAAAATTTGCCAACGAAGTCTCTTTCGCGTCTTATTTTTCCAATTTTACATACACGAATCTTTCGTGAATTCTGTAAATTTTGCAATAAATTTCTAAAATTCCACGGCCCCGCGGTGTCTGGTTGAAATATATCCCTCGCAGCGCCGAGAACTGTTCTCGGTCCGCGGAGATCGCGACGTCGCGAGCAATTTATACGAAAGGTCAAATTTTTTGGGCGTCAACGCGTGGTACGTGTGCGTGGCCGAGGGTCGGGCGGGAGACGTGTGTGTTGTCGGCGGCAGGAGAAAAAAGGAACCTTCGAAAAGGGACATGAAAGTGCACGAGGGTCCCTAAGAGGGAGAAGAAAACCACCGATTCGCTTGGCAAATCGAACAAAGACGGAGCTAACGGATGCCGAAACGAAAGAAAAGCAACAACACGGAACGAAAAAGGAAGACTCGCCTCCCTTTACGTATTATATATATATATATATATATATATATATACACCTAAGAGCCGAAGGGTTGAAGAACGACAAAGAGAAACGCGTGGAAAACAGGATAAACCTATACATGTATATATCAAACACCTATATATCGAGGGAAGAACAAAGAGGACGCGATAAATGAAAGAGATAATAAGTTGGATATATAGCTTTGCTATCGTGAAAGAAAGAAACAGAGAAAGAAAGGAAGAAAGGGAGAGAGAGGGAGGGAGTAATAAAAAATGAAGGAGAAACGCAAAAGGGGATAAAAGAAAAGAAAGGAGCAAAAAAAAAAAAAAAAAGAGGAAGAAGAAAAAGAGAAGGTGGAAGAAGAGTGACAGAGAGGAAGGGTGGACAGGGAGGGGAAAGAGCGAGAGGGGGAGAGAAAGAATGAGCCCGGGTAAGACGGTAGCTCGGTGATTTGTATAGGGCCTCTCGTATTCCACCTCCCGCCCAAGCGTCTCCGCCGCACGGCGACTCGGGACCCAGGAATGTGGAAGGAGGACTCCGAGGATAGGAATCGTCGACGCTGGCGCGCGCGCGCGCGCGCGCGCGCGCGAGCTCCGCAGCTCGCCGCCGGTGCGGGCACGAGGGGTTGGAGGACGAAGATAGCGCGAGTGGAAGCGAGTGGAAGGTAGCGAGTGGGAGAGTGAAAGAGAGAACGAGAGAGAACAAGGTTGGAGGGGACAAGGGCCAGACGCGGGGAGGACCCGGCGAAAGAAGGATTCAGAGGCGGAAGGGCAGAGGGGCGTAGGAGGGGTGGGGTAGGCCTGTGGAGCGGAGAGAATGGGCCTTAGTAGGTCCGTTGGATATATACCTCGATGAAGCTAAGGCTGCGTCACAACAGGGCTTCAACGTCCTTCCTTCCCCTCCATTACGCATGCCGATCTTTCTCCTTCACCGATCTCCTCTCGTAAGCAGCACCTCCTGTGCACCATTTGCCGAACGTTAGCGGACCCTACTTTTTTACTCGTCCCTTTTTCTTTTTATCCTTCGCGTTCCTTCTTTTTCGAATTCTTTCGTATCTCCTTTTTTTTCTTTTTCTTTTTTTTTTTTCATTTTTTTTCATTTTTTTTTCATTTTTTTCGACGAGATTCTTTTCTTTTTTCCGCGATTGTTCGCTGGTTCCTTCTCCACTGGTGGAGTTTCGTGTGCAATCGCACAAACGATCGTAGAGCAGATCGATTAGAGCAGGATCGTACCGATCGATTCGCGAGATAAAAAGAAGGAAAAAAGAAAGGGAAAGAAAGGAGAAGAATTCCATCGCTCGAGGAATGCTCGTTCTCCACTTCCCTTCGTCTCTTTCCTGGCCTTCCATCCTTCCATCTTCGTCGAGCTTTCCTTTCTTTTTTTGCCGTTTCTGCCTCGTGGACCCTGGGCTCTTGCCATTTACCTCTTTCTCTTTCTCTCTCGTCCGCGTCTCCCCTCGGTTCTCCCTTTCTGGCACTCGTGGTCGTAACAACGGGGACACGTGTCCACGAAGCGAAGCCTCTCACATGAATGGGTCATTCATAAGCTGTAATGGCGTTTTATAAATTAAAACGCGTCGTCGTTTGATTTATATTACGCGATCGCTAATGAAGCCCCGTGCATGTTGAACGCCACGGGGGTGGGGGACACGGTGGGGGAGGCGGCGACGCGACAAGGTAAGAGGGACGAATGAAGAAGGAACACCGAACACCCATCCAGGAAGGCTCGTCCGTGTTGCGCCGGCAGTTTTAGGGTTCTCCACGATATATCGGTTAACCAGTCAGACATCCTCCGTAGAGACGGGATCGAGCAGGCCTCGGACTTTTTTCAGGCAGGATTTCCTTCAACCTTCAACGTCAGCGTCTTCGCGTTGACGCGTCGATGATTTTTTTCGCTGATTGCGAGCGAAGCGCGTTTCTCTTTTCTCTTTTTTTCTTTTTTTGCACGCGATCTTTCAGTCAGTCGAAACGATCCAACCCACGTACGTAGTTTATGATTTCCTTCGACGAGGATATAATTTTTCATTTTTCTCACGCTCTTCACTGATCTCATTCTCATTTTTAAAGCTAAATTTCTCTGTCCTCGATTTCATCCCTTTTCGATCGACTACCAATCAGCCGCGTTCTTTTCCTCTTTTCACTTTCCTCCTGTGCTTCATTTCATTTCTATCCCTTCCCCCCTTTTTCTTCTTTTCTGACTACTTTCTTCCAAACAATCTCTCTCTCTCTCTCTCTCTCTCTCTCTCTCTCTCTCGCGGCCACCTCGATCTTTCGTCTCGTTTCGACTTTTCGTTCGGCTGCCGAAAGGCACACCGGTGCCCGTTCTCACTCGTGGCGAGTTTTGTTCGTCGGAATAATTTGATCGGGATGAAATATGCGATGAGCTTCAGATAGTGGAGGAGTGATGCCCCGGTGCTGGTGGCGCTGCTCTTGGTACATCGTTCGCTTCTCTCTCTCTCTCTCTCTCTCTCTCTTTCTTCTCTTGGTATTGATGGTGTTAGTGGAAGCAACATTTTATCCCCCTCGGGTCCGCATTCAACGGAACTCCATCTATCTTCTGTAATGCAGCGCGAGGCCCGTGGCTTCGTTACCAGCCACGAACGATGTAATAACGTTCTGGAAACTCTGGACACGATTTTGGTGATCTTTTGGAGTACGACGAATTTGTCGTCAATCGTCATCGATCGCTCGCGACCGAACAGCATTCAGAAGTTCTAATCTTAAGGGGTGCTCGTTGCACGATTGCTTTTTTCGTGCAACGCAGTACGGATTTTGTAGGATGCCAATTTTGTAAGTCTCTCGATTCACACTTGAAACACTTCTGAAGCACAAGTTGCCTAATTTCTTTCCGACGTGACAACTTACTGTGAATGTCTCTGCACGTTGCATGCATTTTATCTCCTTCTTCCATTCCACATCACCGCAGTAATAAAATTTGTACACTTATACGCACACAATGATTATAACTTCAGTTACAATCATCGCAGAGAATGAAAGGAAAAAGGAAAAGCGAAAGGAGCTCGTCTATCAGATTCGAAAACGGTGTATTCCCCGTTTAAGAGTCACGTACAATATAAATCTTTATCGCGCAAGGAAAACGATCCATCAAACGGATACCTTGTAAATCGCACATCCGCGCATTCCTTTAAAATTCCTCACACATTCGTACCTCCAAGGTTGAAAGAAAGAGAGAAGAAGAAGAAATAGTTTCAATGCGATTATGTATGACGAAAGAGCGTATCTCGATCTGAATAACGATCGCCGCGTCGCATCGAGCGTGTTTTATTCTTTGGAAACGGGACAAAGTAGACGAACGGGAGACCCGCGATCATTTTGTACGGCGGAATCTCTTTTTGGCTGATAGTTCCGCGAAGCTACTCTTCTGTGCTCCAAGGCGAGCATTTTTCTATTTTTATTTTTTCGCGTCTTGATTAAATCGTTACATTTGCTCGATCGTGGAATTAGCAGGTATCGCAGTGACGATAATTAATCATCATCAAGTCGAGTAAAGAGCGATGATATCATCGAGAAGAAAGGAGCAGTAGCAGGTTATAGATGATACAATTTGGAGAATTTGAAGAATCTCTTTTGAAACGAAGAAACGATTCGAAGAATGTCCTTTGGATCATCGATTCAAATGTAACAAATTTTTTTGTCCAAAATTTTTTCTCCAAGTTCGCGTTTGAACAAGTGAGTTTGATCGGCAGATTTTCATTTATAATCGGATTTAAACCTAACTAAACGCAACCTGCTTAAAATTTATCGTTTCGGCGAATGAAGGCCCATTTCATTTCCTTAATGTTTCCAATTTACTACGGACTTGTGAGATCACTGCTGATTCCATTCATTTCTTTTCGTATATTATTTATATTTCTTTTTTTTTTCTTATTTTTTAGTACACTTTTGTTCCATTTCGTGCGTCACAATGCCAGAACAACTTACTCCAATTTTTGTGTTAACTCAAGAGTTAAGATCTACTACTATCTCACTGCGCGTAACAACATCTGCCGAGTTCTCTGTTGGAAATCGTCTTCTCTGTACCGCGAGATCGAAGCTCCGCGCAAAATCTCCCGGTCGTTGGAGAGTGCTGCAACTATAAGAGAACAGGCGCGAGTTCCTCTCGGAACCCTCTCGGACGAAGCGAGAAGAAACTAAGGAAGTGATCGATGGAAAAGAGCCGTTTGCCCTTGCTCGTGTTGCAAAAGGATTCGCGCAAGAAAAAAAAGAAAAGAAAAGAAAGAAAGAAAGAAAGAAAGAAAGAAAGAAAGAAAGAAAAGAACCGCGAAGGCAACGATCCCCATAAACCCGCCGGTTTCCCAGAAAGAAACAATGTTCCCTCTCCTCTCCTCGTGGCGCAGCAATGCGCCGTAACCGTAATTACACCCGTAATCACCCCTGATTGCCGAGAGAAGGCCCCGGTCTCCTCTCTGCCTTCGCACTCGCTATCTTTTACACGACGAGCAGAGCAACTCTCTTCCACGATGTGGCTCGTACACACTTCTGCCCTGTCCGACGAAACGCCGCGGCCCTTTTTCATGGAATCTGATCCATGTCAGTTGCTCGCTCATCTAGGACGAACGGCTCGCGGTTTCTCTTTTCTGATAGTGGGAAATCAGGCTCGATCGCGGGTGATGGCGATTGCGCGGGAATTTGAAGATGCAAATGTAGGATGGGAGTTATATTTTTTATTTAATGAGATAATTGTCCACGTAGATTCGAGAATAGTTTAGTTTGTCCCAAAATTGCAACAGTTTTTCTCAGTTTTGAGCGTTTGTGCAGTGATAAATCATCCGACGAGTTCAAAAAGGGAGCGACGAATTGTTGCATAATTGCTTGGTCGTACGTTATGGTCCGCGAACCAGCTGCCAGCGCAAGGGGTTAATTAGGTATATAGTTATTCTCGGTATACCGATGAGATTAAACGTATCGTATAATGTGCTGACACTCGAAACAATTGAAAGATCGTTTTTGTACACGTTGCTGTTGCGTGTACATTTCTTTTTAATTTCAAAGTCAATTATCGTATGAATAATGTGTTCAGCCTACGACAGTTTACAGTAGTGATAATGTACATCAACATGTTGCAGCTTCTTTAATAATGCAATAAAATTATTTATGGTAGACTTAACTTTTTAATGCTAAAGCCACCGACGACTAAAGCTTGTATAAAGATTGTATCGAAGGAATTGGAGTGCAAAATCAATAGCAAAGTTTGTAATAGAATAAAAGACACGAACAACATTAAAATTTATAATGACATTCGACAACACTTATCCTTAGGTTCATTTAAACGTATGTATTCCTGAGCTTTGAGTAAGAGAATATTCTAAAGCAGTTGCTGTGGCAAGTATTCAGTATCTAATCGCGGTGCATCGTTATTCGACGAAAGAGAAAGTAAAAGAAATTACTGTCGAAAATAACAAAATAACGCGAAGCTTGTGTTACTCGTTGATTACGTAATTCGATAGATCGATAGCTGCAAGACGCGTAGCTGTGAAAGAAGTTGTAGAGAGACAAATGTGTTACCCCTGAAATGTGTCTCACGGGCCACTTGATCTTCAATGAACCGATAGACTCGACTCGATGCCCTCGACCAATAAGCGACAACTCTAGCAACGCGTCTCGGGTGCACAGTCGTTCATCCACGAAAGAATGCAGTCCCATTTTCCCAACGATTAGTCGTACGTGGCGCGTACAATCTCGCGGTATCATCGCGTTTCCGTCGTTGAACTTTACGCGAACGCGGGACAACGCGTAATTCCCTCGCGTCTCTCTCGTGGATCGTAAAAAAGTCAGAAACATAGTTGCCTATGCTCGTTCTGGGCGTGGCGGTCGACGGAAAAGAAAAAGAAAAAGAGAAAGATGGAAAGGAGAAAGGCAGGGAAAAATAGCGAAGAGAGGAAGGAAAGAGAGGTTCGAAGACAGACGAAAAGGAGGATGAAAAGCGAAGCGGGACGAGAAGAGAAAGATAGAACGACGCAAGATCTCGCTTGGTCCCTCCGTGACTGGAGGGAATCTCTAGTGGGATAAGGTGGACCCCATGGGCCCCGATGGTTGGTTACACGAGGGCCAGGGTTAGCCCTTGGGCAACATTCCCCGGTAATGGTCGGGTTATACCTCGGGTAACACAGGTGCCCTCGGCTACGGAGCGAGAGATCGCACAACGAAAGAACTCCGGAGCTGACTTACGACTTTCTCGGTCCCCCGAAACCCGGCGAACGCCGCGATGCGTCCATCTATCTCCTGGCTGGACGATTCCGGTGCCAATTCCGGGGATCAAAAATGCTAGGCAGTCGCGCCCTTTCTTTTCTATCTAGAAAGGAAGAGCAACGAAACAGGACACAGAGGGGGGGGTATATTATTATTTGTCCATTCTTATGGGTTGCTGTGATCCACCCTTCGGTACACCCTCTACCGGACTTTTATCAGAAGTGTCAAGTTCTTATTGAACGTCCAGTATGTCAATTTCTCGTACCTTCTGTACGATCGTTAACAGAAGATCGAGAAGAAGCAAACATCGTGCCAAACGATGGTGTTTGTCGATTGGTGTTTGTCCACGAGTCGTCGTCAGTGTCGGAAGTACCAGGCAAGGAAAGTGGGGAAGAAGAAGAGGAAGAGGGAATGAACTTTTATTCATAGATGGTCGAAAGGCGACTACGTGCGAACGACGGTAATTCGAGGCACATTTTTCGTGGGTTTCGGGCCGCCTCACAATGCCCGGCACTGAACTTTTCTTTTTAATGACGCTGCTGACTCTCTCTTACCGGCCGCAAGAAATACGATGTTCTGACCTTCTTAGGTCGCCACCCCCAACCTTCTTCTCCCGTCTGCCCTAACCTTCCTCTTCTCTTCCTTCATCTTTCTTCCCTTCTTCTTTGCGTCCTTTGCGTCCTTATTCTTCCTCTACTTCTTCCTCTCGTTTCTTTTATTTTTCTTTCCTTCTCGGACGTTTTACCCGTCTATTCTCCCTCTTCCTACTGCTCTTCCTCTTTCTTCTTCTTCTTCTTCTTCTTCTTCTTCTTCTTCTTCTTCTTCTTCTTCTTCTCTTGGTGGCCGAGAGAAGGCAGCAGAAAGGAAAGCAGAAAGGAGAGACCAAGTCGGCCGAGAGAGGGTCTCGGGCTGGGCCTCTTCACCGCGGAGGAGAGTGCATTACATCTCCCCGGCTCCTTCTTCTTTCATCCTTGGCCGGCTCCACCGCGGAATGTGGCTCGATCCGCTCGTTCGTGTCTGAAAGGCAGCATGCCACACGTGGCACCGGACGTCGACGAGGTGGACGGCTCAGTGTATCTCGGGCAAATCGAAATATGCTAAATACAGGGTGTCCCGAGAATCCTCGCAGTCCTACTTGCTTCGCTCTGTACAACTGAGAGAGAGAGAGAGAGAGAGAGAGAGCTGCGACGAGAGAAGGAAAGAAAACGAGAAAGAAAAGAGCCGAATGAAAGAGAAAGAGAGCAGGATAGATAGTGTACATGTGTGTGCGTGTGTGTATGTATGCTTGGCGAAGTGGATAGAACGAGAAAGATGGTGAAAGAGCATGAGACGAGGAAGGGGCGAGCGAAGAAGGGAAAAAGGGGCAGAGGGCGAAGGAGAAAGAGCCGAGAGAAGAATCGAGGCGCGGCTGTTCGAACACGAACGACACTACCCGGACCGGCTTCACAACTGGAGTTTTATTGAAGAGCAGATGTTTGAAACGTAACCTATAATGATTCCACGCTATATATATATATATTTCGTATATATACATATATATACATGTACGAAAAAAAAAAATATATATATATATATATATGTACGAAACGTTGCCCCGACTGTTGTACACGATACTCGTGTATGCGGTTTATGGTTTTACCGATGAAGCAGTGTCACGATAACATATTTTATTGAGGCTCCGCCGATAATGGTAGCCGGGATGAACAGTTTCGGTCACTGACATCGTCCGGGCATCCTTTATAGGTCGCGTCGAGGTTTATGCGTTCCGTGAAAACTGTTTCGTGACGCTTCTGTGAAACGGTAACATCTCCCCGGCCGATTGTTGCGGCGAATTACACGTTGGAAACTGCCCGACGGTCGTCGATGGGGTCCCGGCCGTTGCGCGCGACAGCAACAGCAGTGTCGCTCGTTTCGTGAATTTAGGTTTCGTGAATTTATATTTGCCGGTTGAGTCGCGCGCGTTACTAGCACGTGTGCCTCCAACGAGATCGATGTTGACGTTCCTGTTTCCAGAGGGGGATTTATTCGAAAGAAAATAATTGCGACAACTCGAGCGGATGATACTGGACAATATTTCGGAAAGACATTTTTTTTGGAGAGAGATTTATTAAAGAGGAAGTGGTAATTCAGACGGATGATGTTGGCGAATATTTTGAAACGAAGAGAGAAAGGAAACGTTTCAGAGAGGAATTTAAGTGACAATTCAGAATATTTTGACATAGAATGAAGAAAAAGTGATCGGATGATGCCAGGATGTATTTGATATCTTCAAATGAAATTACAAAGTTTCATAAATGTTAATTCTTATTTCCTCTTGCGAGCACAGTTAAAGCTCCCATTTCTGCGTACATAATTGTTGCTATAACAGTATTCTGCAATTTTCTTCAGACTCTATCGTTTTACAAAAAACTTCCCAATGAACTAGAACTACAGCTATCGCTATTCTTGTATTGGAGAAACAAAGTGATATGGAAAAGTTTAAAGTGCAGTATCAAAACTATCAAATATTCCTCGACAGATAGGAGTGTAAATTGTTAATTTTGCAGACTTCAAAATGCTCGTTTCTTGGGAAACGGTGATCGTCCTTTGAAAACGTTTTCAGAAACTTTGGCAACCGTTGCTGATAATTTCAAAGAGATTTCGTCTGGTTTTACTCGTAGAAGAAGGTTGGGAGCTGCTTTTGTACCGACTTGTATCGTTCCGACGGAAATCACGAGGAAACTCGTTAGTTAGTGTCGTAAACAAACGTAACGCGACTAGTAGCGCCTAGCGTACGATGATGGCGCGCAAAGGGGTCCCCCCGGTGTCCAGGTCGAGTCCAGATCGAGTTCCAGTTCGGAAAGCGCGTCACGTTGTCGCGCCGTGAGGGTCTGCGAGCCGAGTGTCTGGCCCCATGTGGGCAGGACAGGTTTGGGGGCTCTCTCATTCACGAACATCTTCTCGCCGACAAGCTCTTTCATTGTTTCGCTCGTTTAGGGGTATCGGCATTTCGGGCCATCAGCCGTGCAAAAAGTCGAGCGAGGAGAATGGGTCTCCGGGCTCCACGCCAACGACCATATCGGGGCACCGTGGACGCGTATGTGCGGCCCTTGTACGGGCCCATTTGGCCCGATCCAAGTCCACGAATGTCGCGGGCCCGAGCCTGGTTCTCCACCGCGCCAGCCGCGTATTTGCTCCGCGTATTATAATAAACGAACACCGATCGCTACCGATAAAATTAATTTGTCAGACGGACCTGCCGTGTTGCTCCGCTTTTGCCGCCAAAAATTTGCCAAACGTTTGCAGAAACCTCGATAATTTTAGGAATTTTAAAAGTTTTAAATAACGAACTTTCTTATTTTATCTGCAGCTTCGTCTTCGAGAAAATTAAGCTTGAAAATTTTTTATTCGACCTGAATTTGGTTGACTGTTATCTTATTATTAACGATATTTTTTAATTTATGTTTTTGTAGTAAATTACCGGATTTACGGTGAAGAAATCTTGAGATTGATTCATTAACAAAAAGCGAAATGATACTCAAGTATCGAGAGAGAGAGAGAGATTTAAAAGTGTTGGTACAATATGAACTTTTCATCCAACGAAGAATCTTTAAAGCGGTTCAAATGTTTCAAAAGTAATTTGAAAAAAAAAATATCTTTTTCGACAAATCAGAAGCGCATGACTGATGCACCGGGGATAACCCATTAATAATTATTTTTCAATGTTTCAGACGGCGAGTATCTCTTCGTCGATCCCGAGAATAAATTAAGCAAATACGCGCCGAAAAACTGGCGGAGTACTCACACATTCGTAAGTACCTGACTTTTTTCACAATTATAATCGTCGAAAATATTTCTTGGCAAACAACATCTATCGAGGCAATTTCTGGAAATAAGATTCTCAAAGTAAAAGAGTCATACGTCGAAGTCGCGTTTCTTGCTTTGAGGATAATTCTTCAGAATTAACGGGTTAAACGTATTATTGCGTAATAGACTGCAAAGATAAGAAACGCGAATTATACGATAACGCGAATCGAAGCTTAACCGAGGCCTGTTGTATAATGCATACTCGAGGAATTCACAAGTTTAGATGATTCAGACGTGTATTGGATGTGTAGTCGACTAAATCTGACACGTTCCAGCATTATGTGCAAGCATGTGCAAATGAGACAGGTTCCTCGATACCCGAGGAAAAGTTTTCTGTTTTCGAGTGTTGTTTAATTTTATTTCATTTACAGAGAAATGGTGATAAAATTCAATCGAGCGATTCCAAATTATTATTACTAGCGTCGTAGCAACACTGTTGCATAATTTGGCTCCCTCCAGTTATATGGAATTCTTCTCTTTTCGCACAAGTTACTGTTATTTTTTTGAATTTTTCAATTGCCAAACGAATGATATTTTTTTACTAGAAGGACTTCAGATGTCGATGAAATCATTAAAATAAAAAACAGAATTGTCACGGCTTTTGACAAATAGGCAATTTAGATTTACAGTTTGACGAGGTTGTATAGGAACATAATGACTCTTGCGTCTGATTATTAATTCGTGTTCTTTGATAAAATTCATTACTAGGAACTACTATCTGACAGGTTGAAATATGCTTGCGTTGCTTCTTCATCAACAAAACGTATTCTCGCATATTCGCGCGCTGCTCGGGAAAAAAAAAAACGAAACAGAATCGAAAAAAATCCGCAATCATCGTTCAAGTAAAATACCACTGGCTTCATCAATCACCAGGGACCGTTTGCAAAGATGCAAAACCGTGAGTGTCTCCTAAACTACCGAGTGCAAACAAGAACATTTAATTTCCGCGTTACGTACGAAGAAATTTACGAAGCAATGAATCCTCCGGCCGGACGATAATCGTTAATTCTCATTCAACGTGCCTAAATAATCTCCAACGATTTACACGATCCTCTCCTTCGAAGGGAATAAAACAAAAAAGAAGAAAAAGAGGATACGCACACACGTACGCGGATACATCGATAACGTCGATGTCGATCGTTTCTGAAAGAAGAAGAAGAAGAAGAAGAAGAGGGAAAAGAAGGAGAGGATTTTGATTTCTTCTTTTTCTTTCATACCTTTCGGACGAAACCTTGGAATATCACGGTAATTTCTGAATTTATGTTACGCAACGATCGAGCTACGAAACGTGTGGATTATACACGTGTGTGTATATATATATATATATACGCGACTGGGCCGAGAAGAGCTGGAACGGTACGTCTCGCTGCGAGGAATCGAGAAAAAGACGATTTAAGAGCAAAAGAAGCGAACACGCTCGCGGCGAAAGAGGAAGGGTGTGCGTAGAAGGCCCTCTCCTCGGTCAAATTAGCATTTCCATCCGCGGGTGCACGATGGCGGCTGTGGTTTTGCCCCGAGGGTAGCGCTAAACGAGCGTACAACGGCAGTCCGCTTCAAGACGAGTAGCCTCGCAATATACCCCGGCAACTCGTCGTCGCCACCACGGACCATTCGGTGTCTGTTGTTTTCGCTTCTACCACCACCGCGCCTGGTGCTTCTACCGTTCCAATTGACTCTTCATTGCTGTTTAATGATATTTTCGACATTTCGCGCGCTTGATTCCAACTGTACGGGTCTATAAGTATACTTCTGAGTTGTCTTTCATCGCTGTTTATTACCAATATTAGCTCTTGTATTTCGCCTTAGGAGATATTTACACTTGAGATTCCGCGTTCGTACGATAAATGCATCGCAAGTGATTTTATTTCTTTCTATAAACAAAATTCCTCTAGACTGGAAAACGTACAAATACATTTTATTACTCGCGCTCTCGGTATTTATTCATTATCGATATTTCTCAAATTTCGTGTAATTGACGGACGTTGGTAAAATTAACGATGATTCGTAGTTGTATATATCCTACAATTTCTGTCAGAAATCGATGCGAAGTAGAAAAAGAAAAAAAAAAAAAAGAAGATATTTGAAATAATCTTGCGAAATAAGTAAAGAAGGACCAGATTTTTGCTCGATCGTTTCCAATTCGAATATCCTCCGATCGCGTGGCGATCGTCCTCGTTCCTTTCTTTCGTCTCGAAACAATCCCGACGATTTCGACGGCGGATAAGTCTGTTGGACCATTCGTTCAGAACCGCAGGAATTTGTCAACAAGCGTGCAACGCGTTCGATCGGCGAACAGCAGGGAATTGACCGGTGGAAATTACGGATCGAAGGGTTCTCTCGAGTGAGAGCACGAGAGAGAGAGAGAGAGAGAGAGAGAGAAAAAGGGAGAGAAGGAAACAGAGAGTGCCGCCTCGTGCGATATCTTCGTATCTGCTCGGAGCGGTGGGACCCCCGTTTCGCTAATGACGGTCCACACCAATAACCAATAAATACTGGCCCGGTAAAACCGGGCTACCGGACTACGTGCTTATCTCGGAGGAACATCGGCTGCGAGGATTTTCTGTAGCCGTGCTCGGAGAGGTCCTCGGCTATTAAAACTGGGCTCCTCCCCTATCGCCGCTTTCTACGTTCCAACTTTATACTCGTGACTATGTGTTATACGTATAAATATATATATATATATATATATATATATATATTCGTTCGTGCGATCGGAGGAATGGTATTTTAAACGAAATTTTCAGGTAGACGCGAGAGGGCACTGTGATTGACAAGTGTGTAACACGCGTCTCTTCCCTTTTCTTCTTTTCGACCTGGAATTTTCACGCTCGATTGATTTTTTTTTATTTTTATTCTCTTTATTGTTCTGAAAATTTTCTGCACTTTTCTAACATTGAATTCGAACATTCTTCTATTTTTGAATTACACAGGATTTAACAATTTTATTGCAAAATTCATTCCAACTGACGATTTTGAGATTAAGTAATTGTTTGAATTTCATAGATAATTTAAAACTCGAATTTTAAATTCCACGAGACCACGATTTTCTCTTCACCCTTAACCTTTTCTTTTCAAAATTTGCACTCTTCGTCCTTTTCGCGAAAAAAAGAAGAAGGGGAATAATTCAGATGTTGTTTTGAAATAGAAGGCGGTAGCAAGTGATATATGGCGTTGGTTACTAATGGGGAAGATTTATCGGTGCGTGTGTACACGCGTTGTATACAGTGGAACACGGTGTAGAAATACTTACGAGCGGGCGATTACCATTCTCCCTGAGATCGCGATGGCTCGCACAAAGTGGCAACGTGCCAGGCGCCGCCGAGTAACGGCAGTAGTCAACATCAACAATGCGTTCCGGAGAAGCCATTCTAACCATGTTAGATGCAACTATATAATCAATTTCATGGTGTTTGCTTCGGTTTTATCGAACCTGCTCAAGTCCTGCTCCTCGTTGGTTCTCGTCATTAGCAGAAAATTGCTGTTTCGTTGTCTACGAGCGTATCTCGAACGACGATTCTCTTTGAGATTGTTACTCAACTGTCTTCCCATGCGCGGAGAAATTGAGCCAGAAATTGATCCATTGATCCGTTGAGACAACGTGACGTTTCATTTGCGATTCGACCTTCTTCTGGCTAAGTTGAGCTTTATTTGATTCGCGCAGTTTGACTTCTGAAAAGTCAATGATAGTGGAAGCTTGTTTGTCCGATTGTAGTATTATTATTTATTATTTATTATTCAAAATTTAATTTCTCTTAATATTTATTTGTTTATTTATTCAAAAAAAATATAAAAAGGATAGGGTACGAAAAAGACAGTGAATCTTAGCTTTAGTTTCTATAATTTCTATAATTAGTTTCTGTAATGGAACTATAGAAGACGAAAAGATATTGGACGAATTTTTAGAATTTTCTCGACTATCGCTTAATTTTAGTATTTTCTATTGTTATGACAAAGCGTTTCTCTTCAATTGTTTGAAATCTTTCGCGTTGACCTGCTCTTAATTTTAATACGTTTTTTTTCACTAAATCGAATTTCAGAGTAAAGGAATTATAAGAAACAGAAACAAGAAAAAAGAAAAAGAAGAGACAAAATTTCCTTCGTGTTTAGTCACAATTCTAATATCTTCAAAATAAAAAAAAAAAAAAAAAGAGACCAGAAATAAAGAAAAGTCAAGTTATTCGATGGACAAAGAGATATCGCGGTCCAACGATCAACCCGAGCCCACTACACCTGCTAGAGCTTCAATATCGTCCGTGTTGCCTGGTAGTTGATATTACTCGTACAGCCTATAGTAGTCTGTCTCTATCGTGCGTATATGCAAATTCCCCGGTGTGTTTGTCCTGGACTCTCGATTTTAGCGGCGACTGTACCCGCGGGCCATCCGGCAAACGTCTGTGCGCCGCAGTAAGTAGCGATGGGATCGAGTACCTCGCAAGTAGACTTGAACCTTCAGTCGTTGGATTCAAACCCTTTACAGATATTTCCAATGTTACTTTCAACTACGGGACATGCCTCTCCATGGGATCGACGTAGACACAGGTCTGAGGATAGTAACATCTCATCTTTGTGCGTGCGAGAGTTGAAAAGAAAGAAATCTCATTGGAAACGAGTTACAAAGTGGTATTAATTTCTTTGACAACTCTGATGATTTCCCAGATTTGGGCGTTATTTGCGAAAGTTTTGAATTTTACAAAAATCGAAAACTTGTGGGTCTTCTAAACCCTGGTATCTGAGTATCTGAATAATTTCAAAAATATTCACAAGTAGTTCGATGTAAATTATATATATACATATATACTGAACACGTGTGTGTTATGTCGTACGTTACACGTGTATTCATTCATGCTTGTGTAAAACGGATTACTTTGTATTTACTTTTAATTTTAATTTAGTCAATTTATTTATAATTGATTAATAAATTTAATTAACTACACCATACACTTAACTATATTAAATACATACATTTTGAATTAATGTTGAAACTTCAACTGGGATTTACAAGTGTGATATTTGGACTTGATCCCATTCCTGGTAGTGCGTGGTAGAAGTAACCAATCAAGGGACGGAGAATGACGAAGAAAAGCGAGAGAAAAGTGGGAAGAGAAAGAGAGAGGCAGAGACCGAGGAGAGAGGTGGATTAATATTTATGGTTGGTAAAATATGCGGATGGAGCCGACGGTATAATTTGCTACGATTTGACCGGAGGGTCTAGGTCTAGACACAACCGAGAAACCCTTCTCGGTTTAATTTTCGGCTACCGAATTTGGAGCGGGCTTTGTTATTGGTACCTGTCTCCCGTCGTTCCGTTCTACGCCTCCTTCGTCCTTCCTTTCTTCTCGTCTTCGTCCTCTGTCGTCCTCCACCTTCTCTTCTTCTCTTTTCCTTCCTTCCATTTTCTTTTTCCTCTTCCTCTTCCCTCGGTCCTTCTTCCTCCCCTCCATTCGCGTCTGCCTCTATCCGATGATGTATCGGCCAGCAGCAGCGCTACCACCACCTGAAAAAGTAAAGACGTATCGGCGCGCCTCCTAATTTCCATCGGTGAAACCCACGAAATTCATTCGATTGTTGAATTTCAATGGAGAGCGCCGCTGTGATGGATCGAGTAGCTGTGGGTGTTGGTGAAGAGGAAATTAGAAGCGGATCGATGGTGGTTATACGTGTATAACGAAGCGTGGTTTTATCGTCTTATGGGAGAACAGGCTGCCGATTTACGTACGATTTTTATTTTTGCTCTTATCGCGTCGGAATTTCGTCACTTTTGAAAATAGCGAAAGGTAGGAATGACGAGAGTCTCTTGACCAATGATATGTTTGTTCGTTCTTGGATATTGTTGGCACTGTGCACAGTTTGCTCGAGCTTCTCGAGCATTTTTACTTTCCTTTTTTCCTAGAGAATTATTCAGCTACAGGTTATCTCCAAAAAAATACATATTTATTACTGCACTCCTAAAAAATATTAAATTAGTCCAATGTGTGTAGACTCGAGACACGCGCGCTTTATCTCTTTTCTTGTATATAACAGGCCGACAAAATTTAAATAAATAAACAAGTAAAAAGTATATTTAAACACACGCGTATAATTTAATGCAAATTGATACGAGCTACAAAACGTAAATAGCAACAGGAGCAGAAATATCAACCAATCAGAAACACGATTTCCGACGTGTCAACGTCTACGAAAATTGCCAAACAGTTGCGCAAGCAGAAGAAGAAGAAGAAGAAGAAGAAGAAGAAGAAGAAGAAGAAAAAAGAGACAGTGATTCCTGTCAGTTATGCCGAATTTATCGGATTTGTCTCGCTATCGGTCTCTCGAATCTCGCGGCCTCTCGAGTTTTACTGACCGAAAGCGAGGGAGATCCACGGTCGTATTTAATCCCGATTCTCGATGGAACAGGCTGCGGTGGCTACCGTGCTTGAAAACGCGTGGGCCGGAAGGCGCGCGTGGGCACATTCACGGTTTGGTGGTTTCCGCCTACGTGGTGCCGGCGGTTTTTCTCTCCTCGTCAAAAGTCGAGCTTGTTTCTTAGCTGTAAAACGCACGAACAACGTGACGATCGCCAGTATTTCAAAAGTATTTAGCACATGTGCGTAACTATCAAGCAGCTCGCGGAATCGTTCGAAACGCTCGTCGTGGAAAATTTTTATTTGGCGCCGTAGCGAGACACGACACGCGTCGATCGTGTGTATCGGTAGGATGTGAGACCAATTCGAAAATGTTTCATCCCGTTATGCGTACTCAATATTCCACACTCCACATCTCGTATTCCACACAGTCATATCCCGTATCCTATATTCCACGTTTCAACATCTTCTTCTATGCATTCCGTGTCCAATATCCTCCATCATCCCTAGACAATATTCCACATTCCGTGTTTTGCGTCTCACATTCCTTCCAATTTTCAATTTTCTGTCGATTGATGTTCTTTAACTTGAACGCGTGAAAGCGACGGAAGCGACTGCGTCTCTAGTGTAACTCAAATCAATCGACCAACCGTTAGGATTGCCGTGATAGTTTCTCCTTTTCAAATTAAAAATCCTCTGTCTTTGCGACGTGTCGTTGAACTGAAATCCTCAAGTCTATCTGCTCTTGTTAATTTTTTAGTCGAAACATCCGACTAAAAAGGATGACGATATTAACAGATCGACACAAGTATCTCGAGCTCTAGAATAAGAATCAAGCTTCTGACGTTCTCGAGTAACTCTTCTTCACGGAGTAAAGTAAAGAGGAGCTTGTCGAGCTGGAGATTCGTGCCGATGGTTTGCGATCTGAACGAACGCGATTGTTAAATTCATCGTGAACAAGACGACGTCGTGTATTATCGATTAAACGGAGTGGACAATACGAGCAGTGCCTTTTGTTTAATTTAGTTGATGGACGCGCCGTGTCGCGTTACTTATTCTAGTCCGCGGCGAAACAATTCAATTACGAAAACAGGTCATTGTCTCGGTTACCTGCGCGGCTTAGAAGCTATTATATCTAATAGGATTTATTCCGTGTTGATTTAATGTATCGACGTCGCAGTTTTCTAGGATGTACCACCTAAGTGGAACATATTGACAGAGAATCAGAGTACGTTTGCGTTTGCGGAGTGCAAGTTACTAGAGAGATTTGCAACTGGTAGATGTTCACGAGGTAGAAACATTTTTGAAGTTTAGAAGCGACTTGAATTTTGTAATTTACAAGTTTATAAGGTACTTTATAAGTTGCTCTCTGTTGTTCGTAACGTTTATAGTGAAATCATTCAATTGCTACGTAATTAAATTTGTTTTGTACACTTATTGTAAATTTATTACGCTGTATATGGGAGGTCGGATCATTCCAAACAGAATTATTACGAAAGGAACTCTACCCGGTCTGTCTTTCAAAATAGTTGTCCAATTAAAAGTTCATTTGCATAGTAGTAGAGTGGAATAATGAGAACCGACGTAAGAGCATAAAGGCAGACAGAGAGAGGAAGAGACAGGTTAATCTGTTTGATCACAAATTCCAACAAGATTGATTGTTTTTACAGGGGTCTACATTCTGTGTAAAAACTTGCCCGATGATTAATATTGATCGTCGATATTTGGATTAATAATTTTATTTTAGTGATCGTCACCGAGATCACTCACGATATACAATTTACGGGAAAATGTTTGAACGATATGGAAAATACGAGTGTGAAATGTACTAAACGAATAAGCAGTAATAATTGTAAGGTCGATCTCATAACAGCTTTGTTTCGTGATTTCCAGGGCTTAGACAGCAGCGGGAGACCAGCTTTCGTCCTCTACTTTCGCGTTCGCTACTACGTCGACACGCCGTTGCTCCTAAGGTAATACTTCCACCCAGATTTCTCAATCGGTAGTCGCATTCTTCCAGTTTACGTAATCGTCATAATACTATCGACTGCTATTCATGTTACTACGTTGCTCAATACTATTTCCAATTCATACTGGCACTCGAGACACAGCGCGAACGCAACTTCACGTCAGAGCCAATACATAAAGAATTGAATCTAATCGTTCGTATTTCATAGAACTTACGATCGGTATCGGATTTAATTTTTGTTTCGAGTGAAAAATGAACTTACAAACTTACGCTGAAATTTTCACGCTGACAAGAGTGGAAATTTTCAAAGAGTGGATCGCTTGAAAAATTTGGCGAATCGTCGAGCAAAAGTCCTCTTCGACGTTCGAGTAACCCGCGCAGAGTCGAACTACGTTGGCTGGGGAATAAAAACTCCGGTAGTCGGATCGGGGTTACATCGGCTGACAAATTATTCACTCGAAAGAGGCTGGCCACTCGTAGGAAGCTAAATTAGTCGAGGACGCTCCGGCCATCGGACAGGCCCCCAAATGGATTGCAGAATTAATCGGAGTAATTAGCGTTCCGCTTCAAATACTCCCCTGGTGCCACCGTACCTGGCTAAACAGCCTAAACCCACGTAGTCTACCGGCCTTCTATATCTCTCTTTTGCTCCCTTTCTCCTAGCCGCGATGTATCGCGATTACAAGGGTTCCTCCGCTTTGTCCTCGTGATCGACGGAGAGGGGGAGAGAGAGAGAGAGAAAAAAAGCTGCAAAACACGGGTCAGAATATCTAACGATAGGTTGAAGAGAAATAAGAAGGATGAGAAAAGTTAAGAAATGAAAAAAAGCTTAACTTATACCTTCGTCGGAAACAAGTTTTAGAACAAGTCCTACATAACGGTGACGAAATAGCGATTAAATTGATTGATATTTCAATTTTTAATTTAATTTCGAATTCAATTTTACAACACGTCACTGATTTTTTTATGAATAATTGTGCGAATAATTATTTAATTTTATTTACAGAGTATGTCGACGGTATGATCCTAAATGCTTTAACAAATCCCGAATAATTTAGAGTTTCGAAACAATGTCACAAAGATTTTAATAAATTCTCTCTTTTCTCGCCGCTGTTCTTTTCCTTCGATTCCTAACCTTCGCGACATTACAATTTCACGAAATTCATTCTATGAAAATAGAAATTCTCTCTCTCAAAAAAATGCTATCTCCTACAAATTTATAAACATTCGCACGTGCGCGACAAAAGATAAAAAGTGAGCGTGTCTTTTCGTTTCCAAAAATTCAGCAAATTAGCCCCCAAGGGGTTAATTCTCAAATCTTGCGCTCCGCGTAAGAGTCATCTTGCCGGTGGAAGGGAGGGGAGGGGAGGGAAGATAGACAGGTCATAAATAAAGAACGAGAAAGAATAACGGAAGGGGGAGGGGGAGGGAAAATGGTGGCTCGACGCGAGAGATCTCCCTCTGAGCCGCGAAACGAAATCTCGACTCCCTGTCCGGTAGCTAAGTGCTACCTACTCTTGTAATTATAAATTATTACGTGACGCGTGATAGATAGACCATACGCATTAAATGAAAGCACTCGTCCCGGTAATTATACCGATCCGTAGTTGCTTTCTGATTTCCACCCGAAACCCGTGATTTACATCGAGCCACGCCGCATTCACCGCACGTCCACGTCGACGAGGGTTTAATTCGCGAAAGGGCCAAGCAGCGTTCGCTTCGAAGACGATCGAACGCTCTAGTCGATCTTTCGTTCGTTCTTTCCCTCCTTCGATTTATTTTCTTTTTTTTTTTTTTTTTTTTTCTACTTTGAAAACGTCATCCGACTTGCTTTCCGATTCGATTTGCGACTTGCTTGGGAATTTTCTAATTTGATCTCGCGCGAAGATTGCGCGTTATTTGCGTTGAAGTTTCTAGATTGAAATCACGGCTGTTTGAACGTTATGACGTTTTATATATCGATTTAGCGTGATTGGAGAGTTAGGAAGATTAGAAAGCGTTCGAAATCTTGAAGTCGTATTGTCAGGATGACGTTTCAAAGAGGAGTTTTTTAATTGAAATTAGATCATTGAATTCTGAAATATCTCACTGGGGGAAAGAATGGAAAGTGGGAGTGTTCTCGTTCTTTAGGTTCTTTTGTTTCAGGATAATACGACAATTGTGATGATATTGTAAAGAAAGGTTCCATCGCAACATCAACCGTTAAAGACCACTGTAAAATAAAATAATGAAGAATGTGAGTGTTTGTGGAAGGATGAATTGTAAAGCGTCTCGGAGTCGCTGCCTTAGACTTATCATCAGTGGGGCTGATGATGGCAGCAAGACGCTTGTTGTAACTGCCCACTAGGACGGTCATCCACCTATCTCCTAGCGGTGTTCCGCACTTTGCTTTGCTTAACGTTGGAGATCGGCAGGACCTCGACGCGCAGCCACTTGCGGCTTGTGCTAAGTCAGAAAACTCGTAGTTGAGTGGAATCCTAGGCCGCTATACATCACCCTTTTCCCAGTGTGATACTGAGATACTGAGAAGAGGAGGCTCATAGTAGCGGTGCGGCTGTTGGAGAAGTGATGCTGGATGATGTTGTTGGTGGCTGCTCTCTGTTTCTTGTTTTTGGTTCGGTCCTGGTACCTTTTTCGTCTAAGTCTGGTCACCCAGGGCCGGCATTTGTGTTGGTTGCGCTGCGTGTTACTGCGTAATGCCTGCATGCGGACGCGTGTGTCTGTTTCTACAGCGTGCACAGCCTGTGCGCGGGCGTCTCTCTACGGTCTGCATTCGGCGGAGGCGTTGCGTGCGTACGTGCGGACCTTCTACGACCGTCTGCGTTCGGTGGAGGCGCTTGAGTGTGTGTATAGGGTCGTTCTCTGCGATCGTCTGCATGCCATGTGCGACTCTGTCCTTGATGTTGCCATCCTCGTTCAGCGTCTGTCCTTCCAGATGTTGTTGCATCCTCTGTTTGTGTGTCGTCCCTTCCTTGCAGTTGATTGTGTGGACTCTGGTTTTTCTATGGTTAAGTGTGTTCATATCACGTCGGGCAGTCATCAATTGAAGAATGTGATTGTTTGTGGAAGGATGAATTGTAAAGAAAGGAAAGAATTTGGCGTTGCTCGGAGTCGCTGCCTAGATTCATCCATTGGGACTTGATGATGGCAGCCGACTCTTCTTATCCCAGACGCTTGTGTGTTGTAACGGTCGGGTTCACCCACCACCCATCCTAGCGGTGTTCCACACTCTGCTTCGCTTAACGTAGGACCTCGGTTTGTGCTAGTCAGAGTTCGAAATTCGCAGTTGAGGAATCCTGGGCTGCTACAATAAAATAAAATAAAATTTCACCAGCGAATTTTTATTATTTTACAATTTTCCCTACTTTCTGTCTAGTATCCGAGTAACAACGAAATATTTAATCTCACTTATTTGACATCGTTGATCTTTCAATTCAAAGAACGCTATACTGAAATCCAGCCGTGAGTAATTCAATTTAGGATATACTTTCTCAGAAAATCCCTTGAAACTGTTCACCGTGAAACAGCCGAGAGAATTACATTTAAAAGCCACATTTATGGGGCCAGTATCGTTACGCGTAACGCGTGGAAAATGTATCGAACGTGACGTTGCGAACTTTTCGAGTAGGATTCGAGTAGTTGGAGCACTATCATATGTTTATCATTACGTGAAACTGCATGACGATGTGTCTTTCGTCTCGACGTCTCCGACGAGATGCGACTAGTTTCCTGAAAGCGGATCTACGACGTAATCTAGGGAGAGTCCACGCTGTCATTCACATCAAGCATCAAGCAGTCTTGTTCGATTCATGCTTTCTGTTTGGATATACGTACGTACGTAGTAGCGCGTTACTGGCAAAATTTCTTATTCTTTTTACAATATGTCCTTTCTTCCTGGAATTAATAATGCAGATGACTTGTATTCTACATTATGTTATAGAAGCGAATATCGAGCTAAATCTCGAACAAGTAGCAGATAAAAATATCGATGTAATCGTTGTTGATTGTGTTGGACGTTGCAAGAATGATGATTTCAATTTAAAAAAAATGGGTCAAGATAAGATTATTTGAGTCAGTCGAACGTCAACAGCTTGAAATTCAGTCTTACAACTTTCTACGGATCAAATTAAATTTTAATATCAAATTTAACAAGAAATACTCTAATAGTCTAGATAGAAAATAAAAATGACAAGGACACGCGTGTGAAAGAAAATTCATGTAATTCAGCAGTCAAAGAAATATCAAGATTGACGATTTCCTTGATCCCTAAGTAACTAAAATTTAATACCAAGAAACTGATTATTCTAATATTCGGAAATTCCATTATCTGCTTATTTATTCAGTTATGAAAAATTCCACTGTAACAATGGATATTACGAAAGAAATCACGGTGCCAAATGAACAGGAATATTTTAAATGCACAATTAAAATTACTTTGCAATATTTTACAGGAAAAAAGAAACAGAATTCAGTTCTATCTATTACACACACACATATGTATGTGTCTGTATATATACACATATTTTCCAACTTTATTGTGCTTGCAAAGATATACGAGAATTGCTAAAACATTTGCAGAAACCACAGCGATTGAATCTTCTTTCAACAACGATTCACGATTAACATAACATCATATGACAATATATGCTTTACTAATTTAACACTTTATTTTACGATTATTACCCCTCTTATGTTCTGTATTTAGATGATTGTTTCGACAACACGTCTTCCGGTATACTGTGTGAATCATGGATTTTGCAGTAGCGATTCCCCTTTAGAGTCGTAGAATCGTAGAAAGAGAGAGAGAGCAACTCTGATTGCGTTATGTTGTATTTATTAGCTAATGGGGATTCCTGGACGACGTGACGTGCGTTTTAATTAAAAGCCTCGCGAAATGAAATCACGTTTCTCGATTAGCCTTCGCAATCGGCGAATTAGCTTCGTCCTTCCGATTTGTTAACATTGTTGTTAATCGAAATGATCGTTTTATAACTTGTCAAGTATCTTAGCTGACGACTCGAGGCCAATTGGTTCCTTATTTCTTTGTCATTACGTCGGATGACGGATCGCGTGTCGTACGAAGTTGTTAATAACTATTTTCATGACACAATTACTGCCCAAGGTTACACGTAACCGTGACACCGTGTTGTAATGTACTGATCGTATATTAGTTTGGAAAGTTCTGCCGCAAGGTGTGTCTGACTTTCGTTTGTTACTTGCACATATGTATGTATATATATATGTTTCGTCACGATTTATAATTATCCAAATTCGATAAAGCACAGAGAACGTAGTGGAAAATCGAAAATTAAATTGTGATTTAGAAACATTGTTTATAAAATAAAATAACGAATTCCCTTAATACCAACTGCGTTCAACTCGATGATTATATATAGTGGCTTTTAAAAGAATTCAAAATAAATAATTTCATCTATCTGAAACGGCCACAAAAATTTGAATCAATTATGAATTTTCAATTTATTTTTACTTGTACAGAAGAACAATATTTAGACTAATTCTCATTCCGAGGAAAGTGAGACAATTAATTCGACGAATTTTCAAACTTGATTTCCTCGAAAATTAATGTGAGACTCAACAAAAAAAAAAAAAAAAAAAAATATAGAATAATATTCTGAATTTACCATTTCTTTGCAATGATAAACGCACGACACAAATATTGTAAATTCACAAATTTATAATTTTCGTATAACAACTAATAAATAAGCTGTAATAACAGTACTGTCAAAGAAAAAAATTGTCCTTAGGCGTTTCACTCGTAATTATTTATCGCAGGCAACTTATTACATTCTATTAAAGATAAGCGAATCTCTGGACAAGTTTGAACGGTAGTGCGTATTTTATAATATAAAATGCATATGTTAATTTCGAAATAGGTGCCACACGAACGTGTTTCGTATAACGGATAGCACGACGAAACGTGAGAAACTATTTGCATAATTAATAATGACACTTGGTCATTTCTGTGAGTTATGCTTCTCACGGTTACCAAATCGTCTTTCTCATCGAGTTACCAATCGTCTTTCGTATCGATCGTACTTCACCGAATAATTATTCAAAGTCCTGACAGTCTCGTCGAGATAATGAACCGTATCGTGACTTGTGAATAATTAAATTCAGCGCTTCTACGTGGATGTATCTCTTTTTTCCCAATACGCTTTTTATCATACATTTTTTATTGTATCTCATCGATCATTCTCCTTGCAAGATTCGTGGATCGTTACGTAATTTAATCGTGTCAGAGTACTTGTTGCGTTATGTAAAAAGCGATTGTTCGAGATTTAAATAACGTTCAGCACGTTAGTCACGAATTTTCAATATGGCGATTCTTTTCTAAATACGGTTGTTGCAGCACCTTAATTGAGTAATTGTTAAAAAACTTCAATTATTGATTAATTTTTAAAGAAAATTATTATATTTCTATAAACTTTTCAACGTGCAATTGACAACGAGACATACAAGAGATTACATACGAGAAATTTATCCAACTCGGTTCTCTTCCCCCCTCCTCCTGTGTCCTTTCTTCGTACAAGTTCCTCACAGTCTTTTTTTTTTTAGAGTCTCGCCAGACTCGTTACAGGCACTTTATATGCGAGACAGACACTTTCCTCGTTTTGTTATTCAAATGGTTCCATTAGACATTGCACCGCGGCTGCTCATCCTAGAATTAGCGGAACTTCGATCAAACAAGTTAGTAGGAAGGACATATTGCCGATCTGTCGTTTCCCCTGTCGGCAAAAACTCACCCGACGCAAGGCTGAGGCTAATGACGTAAAACGAAAGCGAAGTTAATTGTTTGATTACTGTTTCAGCGATGAAACGACGCGCCACCATTATTACCTGCAACTGCGCGACAATGTCGTCAGGCACGGCGGCGGGGTGGAGAGCCTCCATTCTCACCACCCCTTGCACGAACCGTCTATCGTCACGCCGTTGCTCACACTCGCGGGTCTTGCCCTACAAGCCGATCTTGGCGACTACTCCGAGGAACGGCATAGGCCACACGCAGGATCTGTGGGATACTGCAAGCCCACCGATTACCTACCGCCACACGTGAGTGATGCTCTTTTCTTTTCCACGATGCTCGCTCCAACTCCACCCTCTTAACGTGGAATTTCCTCGAAACGAGTTTTCTCAAACTGCGCGCAAGTTTCCTCGGACCGTGTCCGTGCCGATGCAACGAAGAAATCAACTCTTCTCAGACTGCGTGAAAATTTAATCAGATCGTTTTCAGTGCATTGTATCGTCAAACGTTTAATTTTGATTTTTATTTGACAATTTTTTCTCCAACATCTTTCGAAGATGTAGCTTTGTATCTGTTGTACGATTCGTAGTATTATTATTATTTCGTGAAAAAGTTTTTTTCATAATTTTTATGAACATAATCTTCGAGAGAAATAGAAATAGAAATTCACATTTTTCACAAAACTTTGCTGCCAAATTTAGCACTTGATCGAAGTGTATTAATTTCGTGTATTCGAAGTACATTCTCTTAACAATCAGACTTGACACTATTCGTAAAATTTCGAGGATTCGTAAATAATTTGTTTCGAAAGCCCGCGTTAAATCGACAACGTTTAATTTTAAAAGAAATTTAAGAAAAAACATGCATACGGTATTTTATCCATTTCTCTACTTCCTGTTTTGTACAGTTAATCGATTTAGCAGACAAACTATCACGCGAAAAAAAAAAATTCCAATTTCCTGATTATCCAGTGGAAAGAAGCATCACATTTCCAATAAACACATCACAAGTATTATAATTAACATTCACCGTGCTTTGATCGAGCGAAACATAAATCTTCGACACTCTATATAGGTAGACTACAGGTCGAATCATTTTTTTCTATGATTCAACCATTGGAATGTAGGCCTATTCCAAGCGTCGATATCACGATCGTAAAGATCGCCGGATACCGATCTGGACAGTTTAATTCCAAACGCGTCTACGCGGGCCCTCTATCGAAGCACGCCCGTTCCGTAGCTTCAGCGGACGGGCGTATAGTTATTGAATTTTCATTTAAACGTAATCGACGATTATGTTCTATGCTATATAGATGTGCCTCGAGTCGAATGTGCTCGCGGTGCTCGCGGCACAGCACAGAGACAACCGAGGTTTATCGAGGGAGGAGGCAGAGCTGCAATACATCCGGGAGGCGGTGCTGTTGGAGGCGCCGCTCAACGCTCACCTCTATCGGTTACGAAGAAGCAAGAACGAGGCAGGCCCAGGACGCATACTCTTGGCGATTTGCGCTCGTGGGGTGCGAGTCTACGCCGAGGAGGAAACACCGCGGGTCTTCGCCTGGAATAATATCGGCAAACTCTGCTTCGACGTTAGTTTTCGTGTTTCGTTTCGTTTCGTTCAGTAGTCAGAATTACACCTTATTCTTTTATTTAAATTGTTTCTTGTTCACGTACACGCGCACCTTTATAGAAGACAGATAAATAGATGGAGACTTTAATACGCGTGCTAAAAACCTATTTTTTACTTTACACATGTGTTGCACACGCCGTTCTTGTAATTCATATTTATCCGGTCGATTCGATTTAGATTATCGGTTAAAACTCTCAGAATCTTAATTTGTAATTTATAATTTATCTATATATGTATATGTTCGGTTTAGGTTAAAGATCACCGTTAATAGGTTTGATTATTTTATATTCCAATGGTTCAACTGGATTAACGCGTGTGCTAGAACAAATGTAATATTGTCAAATATATATCTTCAAATTTTGTATCAAATATATAAATATACATACAACATATTTTAGAAACAAAGTCGAGCTCTCGTTTCGTATAACAGTCTTTCCAAAATTTTACATTTTACACGCATAAACATTCGCAGTCTAGTGACTATATATATATATATATATATATATATGATGTAATAGGAGTTATTTGTTGCATTACCATTACAGCGGAAGAAGTTTGAGATACGCGCAGTCGATCAGCCGGACAAGCTCACCCTCTACAGTGGATGCGATGACAAGAGCAAGCTGCTTCTGGGACTCTGTCGAGATACCCATCAGTTCACCATGGCCATAGCACCTAGAGTAAATGAGGCGAAAAGGCGAGAGGAAGAAGGTCAGTTCGATTCTATCGGGATTTGTATTCTTCAAAGTTAGTTTCCTTACGCTTTCTACCGATCTTAGTAGATCAATTTGTGGAAAGACCATTGTAATATGATTACAATACGATTTAAGTTCCGTTATATTCTTTAATTCCCCCTTCCTCGTAACAACCCGATTAAATTACCTATCTGTTTCGTAGTAAATTATCAAACAACGTCTACAATTTTGTTCAAGTCTCGTCGTTCCAAAGCTTGTATGTTTCTACATTGAAACGTGCGTAACGCGATAAATTTCTTCGAGCCAGACATACCGAGTTTTTATCTGAAGATCGATGTTGTCTTTTTGGACTTCAGAGAGGAAGGTACTTCGCGACTGCTACATGTATCCTGCCCGATGCAAGCTGAGTTTAACGGCACGTGGGGCGCGCGGTGACCAACGAATTTCTGTTATCTCGAGCACGTCGTCCAATACGACTTCTGGAATTGTCAGCGACCGGGTTCACAGCGAGGACGAGCCAGATACGGCGCCCGCATCGACCGAATGTTTGCCACGTCTTACTGAGAACACTTCGTACCCCGGTGTTCAGTGCGGCATTGTGAACGGCGCGAACGCGGACATCGAGGATCGTTCCATGCCGTCTTCGCCAGTCTCCACCGTCGACGGTAAACTTATCTCCATTCTACAAATACGGAATTCAACGATGATGAACAAGCACGAGGAGAATTGCAAGGAAGAGATACTTTGTCAGATTTTTTACTTTCGAATCAACTTTTCGAAAAACTCAATTTTTCCTGTGAAAACGTTTACAAGCGTCTACTTTTATATATATGCGAGATGGATTAAATATAAAAGTAAACTGCACTTGCGCAGTAGTTTAACGTTAATTTTTATATTATTTTAAATAAACCATGACGTATATATCCAGGCAAGGAATTGGTTTCCAATCTTGGTCACCAATCATTTGCTATTGAAAATTAATCAAAAGTCTTCCGCGTGTAAACTATGTAAAAAGATGACAAATAAGCACAAGATTATTGCGTGTTACATATTTGAAGAGCATGCATTAGTAAGAGCCATTAAAGAGAATATTTCCATTCAACAATAAGAATTGAATAACATATTTATAGCTTCTAACGTTGATGCAGGTATTTGATACAGATAATATACGCGTATTAATGTAGGTATTTCAATCGTACAACCTTGGAAATAATCACGCAAATTTCAGAGGTCGACGGTACAGACAGCACTCCCACAACTGCTGCGTTGCGATTGGCATCGAGCGCGGCCACGGCTGCTGAGGGGTCACAATGTAGCAGCAGCTGCAGCACGGTCGTGGTTGTGAATGCACCTGCTGGTGGACCGCCGCGAATGCGGCGCACATCCGCGACTTCCAGTCTGGAACTCGGTTACTCGCATACGGCACAGAATTCAGCGGTTTCGTCGGAAACTGCTAGCTTTCCTGGCGCCATTTATGACAGATGCAAAAAAGGTGGCAAATACGCAGGTAAGTTTCAAAGGAAATAATTTGCAACTTGCGGTGTAACTTGATAAGAGATACGATGCAATCCCAAAAGAGAAAAGGAAAATACAAAAATATATCATTGTTAATAATAATTTTAAAATATTTTCTTTTCAGGCACTGATATTGCAAGCGAAACTAGTGGAGTATATACTCTGAGGAGTAGCGAGATGCAGGATGAAAGAATGGCGGATCTATATTCGCCAACCGGTGACGCGAACGGATCTTCCGCGGCGAGCGACGTGTGTGCCTTAAGTTCCGTCCAGTCAACGACCGACGAGGCGTCCGTAACGTCCGGCTTTTATACTATACACAGTGGCCTTAGATCCGAAACGAGCGACGTTTACACGGAAGATGTTGGCACGGAGGATCAGGAACCAATTTACAGCGTCTGCAAAGGTGACGAAGACGTTGGTAACGTCGTGTCGACCATAACGGCAGCTCTGGATCAGCAACTGGAGGATTCCAGATCACGTAGTAACAGCATACTCAGCGTAGGAAGCTTCAGAGGCGATGGGAGTGATCCTTCCAGCGTCGGACCCCTGCTGTCGGCCAACGAGCTTTCCGACTTGATAGTCGGGCGTTATCCTCCTCGGAAAACCATCAGTAACTCCATGGATTCCGATTGCGATTACGTTACCATGCCTCCGCCACCTCCGCCACCAAGAACTGACAGCGACAGACAACTTCCACCACCACCTCCTTACCCAGTGAGCATGGACTACGCAACGATAAACTCGACGCGGCCCAACATACCCGACATCGAGAGGGAACCGCCGCCTCCGCCACCGTACAACGCTACTCGCGGCGAATTTGTACCTCTACCACCGCGACGGACCGATCCACCGCCACCGCCACCTTACACCTCGCCCAGAGAAAGAATTCAGATACCACCGCCTACGCCTCCGAGAAACGACGCGATAACGCCCAGAGAACCACCGCCGCCGCCGCCGTATCCCGAGGTCACTCGACAGGAAGCAATCTCCAAGCTGTATCCAACCACCAGCGAGGAGATCGTGTCAAGGGTCGTGACGTCGACGAAGCTGCAAACTAGCTTGGCGAACAGCATGAACATAATGAACGCCACTCTGGCAGCTTCGAAGACAATCAGCGGCAGTCAAGCGAACATGAACGACGTTGCTGCAATCGCCCCGAAACCGCCACCCAGAATTCAACCACCCACATATCCCGGTGACAAAATGAAACCCACGCCGGTCCACGCTCCCGTAGCGGCTCTTGTCGTTGGACCGAACAATTACCTGGATGTACACGCTTCACGAGGTGGTCCGGTTTTGTTGCCTTACTTAACACCACCGCCGCCTCCGCCACCCCCTCCACCACCCATGGTACATCCCAGACAACCTCCGCCGCCACCGCCCAGCTTGGCTACCGTTTACACGAGTCAAGTTGCGAGGTCGCAGATCGAACAGTACAAGCAGCAACTGTACTCAGACGTCGATTACGTGATGTTCCCTTTGAAGGATCCCGCGGTGTCGAAGCAAGAGTACATCGACGCGAAGCAGGGATCGCTTCTGGCTGCCATGGCCGCCTATCCTCCCCCGCCTTATCCCTCTTTTAACAATAAATCGTTAGTAATGTATCGTAGCACACCGTACCTTCCTGGCTCTTCGTTCTCGTCACCCACGAAATACGCTTCGAATCAAAACCTTAGTAGCAGTGACACGAGCTCTAACAATTACTTACCGCATAGTAACCTGAGCAGCCACTATGCTGCTAGTACAAGTTCACTATATAGCGGAGCTACTTGTTCGTCGGCAGGAAGTCAGAGTCTTAGACGCGAACCGCCAGCCCCAGCTCATCCGCACACGCTGCACGCGTTCTCCAGGACGAGAAGCGACGAGAACATATTGAAGTGTTTCGACTCGCCTTCCAGCAACAAGCTGCAGTCACTACCGCAGTTGAAGCATCGCCGACTTCCGCCACCTCCGCCGCCGCCGCCTTACGAGATACAGGTATTTCGTTGCAACGTGAACCGTTGATCTCTTCTTCTTTTTTCTTTTTTCTTTTTTCTTTTTTCTTTCTACATCATAGAGAGAACCTTTGAATTGAAAAAGACCAAGCAAAATGGGTCGAGTGGAGCAATCGTTGTTGCAATAACAAACGACAAGTCTCTCTACAGGTTGTTCTAATATCTAAGTACATTTATCTTCCATACGTTAATTCCTACGATCAAGGTTCACCATTTCACAGATTCTCCGATAATAATAATAATGATAAAAACCTTCTATTTACTTGCAGAACCTCGAGAAGAATCAACCACTTCCATCCGCCTCTTCATCGTCTTCTTCGCCGAAGAAGACGTCGAAAGTAACCGCGATGGAGGAGTGCGAGGAAGGAAAAGAAGATGGAATGTTGGACATACGAACGCTTCGCGAGAAGAGTCGTAACCTCGACTTGCCCTTGATATCGGCGTTGTGCAACGACCGGTATCTGTTGAAACAGACGAAAGCGTTCGTGATGCCGAAGCATCCTGCCGAGGCGACCTCCTCGACGTCCGCGAAAAACGGCGCGAGAAGCAACAGTGGCGGAACATCCAGCAGAAACAAGTACCCGGTCAGTGGACTTTCCACCACGCAGATCACCAAACCTCCGAGGAAATCATCGACGAGTACTCACAAACATCCGGCCGAGGTGAAGGGCAACGCTTACAAAGTGACGAACTCGACAGGTGTGTCGGTTGTCAAGAAGGATCCAACAAGAGCGTCGCATTCGTAACAGAAAACGGGAAGAAAATGGGAAGTGAAGGAAAGAGAGTTTGTTGCCACTCATGCAACGTTATTCAGAAGTAACCCATCGAGGACCAATGTCACAACATTTAATCTGCATAATTCTTTCTCAATCATCTTCGAATCGATTTCTCAACATTGTTATAAAACGAAATTCCACGTCTCTGTTTCTTCTAGTCAGAGTGTAAAATTGTGTACAACTGAAAGAAATTGAAATATTCTCAACGTTATGATGTAATATAAATCATCGTTTGGTCATTGATGGGTCAAGTACATCGTTATACCTCGATCAAACTACATTCCACGAAACTGTTCAAACCATTTCCATGACTGTTAATGCTCTGTCCTTGAAATATATGGGCAGCAACGCGCGAGGAACAAGGTTTAAATAGCGTTTCTACACAAACCGTGCTTCTTCAACTCAGGGTGCCATGTTATCGTTTACGATTCTCCTGCTCGTCGCGAATACTCACAGGAAAGGAAAGAAAACAGATTAGACCTTTGCGAGAGTTTGAAGGGAACTGTTGCGAAGGTGTCTGTTGACGTAATATTTCTCTTCTTCTCTAATTTCGTTCTCATGATCTCTCTTTGATGCTCCTGGAAAATTGTACTTCTCCCTCTTGCAGACGAAGCTTTTCTTCTCTTTAGTACGTAGTAGAGTAGTTGAAATACACACCGATGATAAAAGCGTCCATTTTCAAACCCTCTCTCTTTGTTTTTGCTCAATTAAGCGTGAAACGAAAAGGAAAATCGAATGCTATAGATTTTTTTAAATCTTAATAACGACGGAAAAGCTGAAAAAAAACGCTCTTAAACGTGTAGTTTATCCGAAACTAGGGTGACGATTTTCGTAGGTACTACTAATTACGCGGATATTTTTATACGCTGCGAATGGAAACAGGTATAATTATTGTAACTAGCGAGATAGTACCTTTTCTTTTTTTTTCTCTTTTTTTTTTTTGGTGTTTACGAAAATAATATTTATTACGATCCAGATCCATTCTGGTCTTTATTTTTTTCTACTTTTTTTTCTCGTTTTAATAATTTCGATCAGTGTTCGCTTTGTGACACTATTTCTATCGATGCGTTTTTATGCATTTGCGTGTACGTTAACTGTAAGTGTAGTCGTTTATTTAGGAAAGTTTAAGCGTTAAGTATACTCGATGAGAGAAAGAAAAAAATAATATTGTTCCTTTCTCAGTGACTGGACATTTGTTATGGGAGAAAGGTCGAACGAATCCTTCAATAATGAGATAACCACGAGAACACGCTGTTAATAGAAAATGTCTATACACTGCACTACAGAACGCGTACTACTAAAAGGTAACACGTGACAATTAAAAATTGCGCAAGATTTGCGTGAAAGTGAATCTTTCAAACAATAATATCTTTAGACTATAGCGTAATGAGTAATAATTTTAGTTGTATAAGTTGACTTATGTTAATTAATATTAGATATTAATATTACAACATGACCCATGTCTGTACATAGTATTTGCGTGAAATCATAGGACTTGTTGTAGTCGGAAACCTCATGTATGTACCACACGTCACCTCAGCTATGAATAATAATAATAAACTTTTTTGATAATGAAGATCGTTACGAAAAAATGCTTCGTGTTGACTGTGTGAAATTGAGTAAACTTCATGCTACTCCTTTTATCATGTAACTTACAACCATTCGTCTACATGTATTCCTGTATATATTGCATTTCCCAATATGTATTACAAGTCTCAATATGTAGTGAAAAATTGTCGATATTTAACTATTATAATTTTGTTTTAAAAGATCGTACAACAAATTTTAAGAGATAGGTTTTAGAAAGGGGAGATTTTTAATCTTTATGGCCATGATTGATTTAGTTGAGAAAAAAGTTTCTTTCGTATCCGCAAAGACGTATATTAATTAATTTGCAAAATTTTCGAGAAAGAAATGTTATTTATCCCTTTGATGTGAAAACATCTTTGGAAGAAACGAACTCGGTATTGTAAAAGTAAAAACTTCATATTCCTTTATGAAATTATAGCAGTTTAAAGTGTCTGTAATTTTCGTTTGTTCCAAAAATTTTGAAAGGAGGCGAGTGAAAATGATTTCTCTCTCAAAAATTCACGTCTTTTAAAAAAAAAAATTTTTTTTCTCAACTATAGTCGTCTACAATGGACAGAGGTTGAAGTTTCCCTTTTACAACTAACTTTTAAAGTTCATGGTACGATTTTTTAAAACAAAGTTATAATAACTTAAATCATCAAATTATACCAACGTAATCGCAATGGCTGCACAATAGCTCGTTACAGTGCTAATGAAGCATGAGAAAAATCACTGAAAGTAAGTAAAGAATCTACCTAAAATCATAAAAACCGCTTTACATTACAATCACCGTCGTCTGTTCGTTCTCTATATACATAATTTCATTTTCTGTTCACAGATAGCGTAACAAAACTCGTTCGCGCAGTGCTAGCAGTTGCGAACACTTTGCACGATTGACTTTCTCCCAAGATGTATCCTCTAGTTGAGAGTTCGTTGCCTTGAAACGTACAAGGCGAATACTTTCGATATAGTAATTCGTGACTCAAAGCTCTGCAGGAAAATAGCTCGCCGAATGAAGCACATGCGCAATAGTAGTGGTAAATGGCCACTCGCCATGCGTTGGAAGGAGAGACGAAATCAGATAATATTTCCAACGATAACAGGAAAGTAAACGTATTACTTTGATCAATACTCCACACGCTAGTTGTCGGCCGCGGTATATATAAGGGTTTCAACCTTTTACTTCTTCCTCAGTTGGTAAAACGTCATTACGCATTGTGATTACGCGGAAAATTTGGATGACGCGAAGTGCTTCGAAACAATTTGGCAGCGTCACTTATTGAACATACTTCGTGGTGACACCGAACCCTAGTTTACGGTGAGGACTGTGTTTGTTTTTATGATTCTCTCGACGATTGTTACGTATTAACGATACCAGTTTTCATTTTTCCTATGAAATTTGCAACAATTGACACATGTTTAAGTCATAACGTTAGACAAAAAGTTATCGGAGAGATGCGTACTCGGATTCTCTTGGATTTTCGGAACTGATCTGTTGAGTAGAGAGTTCGATTCAAAAGAAATGGGTCAGAGAGATACGTATTCGGTTTCTTAGATTTTTGAAGTCGATCTGTTGGACATAGTGTCGAGTCGGTAAATTCATCGAAAATATTGAATTGAAGTCAACTAACCTAACGATTTGCGCAGATTTCCTAAACAACGTGGAAAATCCAGTGCATCAATAATTTTATGTCAACGTTTCTTTAACCTCTTCAATTTCGAACAAATCGCATTACCAATGCTAGAACTATCGACGAGATTAAAGCGTGAAGTCTCTGTCAGAAACGTCAAGGTAAAAGGAACAAAGAAAACTTTATAATATTTTGTAACAGAGTACATGAACTTTTATTTATATGTTTTACGAAAAATCATTTAAATCTCTAAAAATACATTGTCTCGAATCTATAAAATTTCTAACAAAAATTATAAATCTGTCATTTTCAGCACTTTGGTAATTCTAGTATTAATAAACTGAATTTTTGTAACAAGGAATTTATATTTTGTGAACGATGTGAATTTAAATTTTTAAATTAATCTATCTATATTTGTGTAAAAAACGTTGAACGTAAAACGAGGACAATCGAATTAGGAATAATTATGCAACGATTTATTCTCTGATTACTTTGCACCGATAGTTCATATCTGTTAGCGTTTTGTGCGTTAGTGACTTATTCATTTCACGGGAATTTCATATCATGAATTTAAATTTGTCAATGTTCATCGATCAAATTGTTATTGAAAGTCAATATATTAGAGAAAGAATAACATTACGTGATGTTCGTATTCTATAAATATTTCGAGATATAACGTAGTTGAAAGTGATCCTTGCAAAAATTATTATAAAAACTGTAAATTGTAACAGAGTTGTTCAAACACATGGTTGCATTTGGAAAATTATTACTGCAGCAATTTAATTGCATTATTTTTTTCCGTCAATCGGAATAAAATTTTATTAAATATATGTTATTTAAAGGGGAATTAAAGGGGAATTAAAGGGGAACAAGTACATTTGATCCTTGATTCTACACTGAATGTGTAACTCGTATTTTTATGAGATCATTATCTAAATGTTTTTTTTACCATTCAGCTGTTTAAAGTTATATCTATTGCAATGAAGATTTTTTGTAAAAATATTTGAAAAGTGCATTCGATTTTCGTATTTAAAAACTTTGCAAAATCTTTCTTTCTGAAAGATTGTATTTCAATTCAATGCTAATGAATATTTATTTTGTCTTATCTCTGTTACTTTTAATTTTACCAATTTCTAACATTTTATAACATTTTAGCGTTATGATAGATCGATTCATTTTAATATGCAAATGAATTTATTTGTGCTAAAGTCTGGAATGTAGATGAATGAAAAGAATAAAGTACATGGTGAGAAAGAAATCATAATTTTATAAAGAGAGATTGTTCGCAAGGTTATTCGAAGTTGAGAGCTCCTAAATTATAATTCACACACGAAATTTCTTCTATAATTTCTTAAGATCTTTATCTATCTGGAAATTTTTTTAGAATAGTTAGATATCATTGATCTGCTGTGATAAGTTAATAAGAAAAATAGAAAATTTTTAGAAACATAGTTATGTTTAACCCTTTATGTCTTATTACATTAAGTCAGCTATGACATTCTTACTAAAGTTTTGTATCATTAGATTACTCTTGACATGTTCCAAATGAGAACAGGCAAGAGAAAGATAAATTTTTAATACAAGATATTATAAAATAATATAAGAAAATATATCTAATCTCTCAGGGAATATCTCATCTCTTCTTGAAACCTGCTTAATACTATCTTAAATTATATTTATGCATATTTATAGTTTATATGAAGTAAACAGAAACGACAGTTTAAATAAAGGCACAAATAAACGTAATTTTTGAGTTTCCCTACAAATCAATTCTCCATTAGTAAAAGTATGTATCTAATATACATCCACATATATATGTAATTGTGATAGATTCAGCCAATCTTTTTAATTAAGGTCAAATTGGCAGCATTTAATTCTCACTTTACTTTTACGTAACATATCATCTCACTCTATTATACAAATTTAACATTTGTAATTTCGTTGAAGGCATTAGTAAACTGTAATAAACACAGTATTATAACAATTGATATCCATAATCACGTTGTTTCAAAAGTCTTTAGAAACGTCGAGTTAAAAATATTATTAAAGACAACGGAAAGTTGAAAATTAATATTTGTACATATGAAGAATTGCAATTTTTATAAATACTAAAAACTTTTTACGACATTTATGACTTGATGATCCATGTTGAAAGTGATTTACAGTGACAAAAAGGATTGATCGTACTCAAATTTTAAACAAAATTGTATAACGTTTTGTATAAATTACGTTTATTGAAGTAAATCCTATAAAGTGGCCCTCTGATTTGTTTCAATAGAAATTAGAAAACAAAGTTTGGTTGGGTTAATTCGATAAATTTTTTGAATCACCGTACATTTTCTTATTATTCTTATCAATTATACGATAATTTCGTTTTGCAAAATTTTTGGTATTTTTTCATCTTTACATACTTTTTTGTCACTGCATATATCAGTTACCTTTCAATTTCTGTATTCGACAATTTTCCAATCTTTCTTCACATTTCTCTTTCGCCCTTGGAAATCTTACACAAGATGCGAAATTGTTCTTTCCTTGTTCCATTGTATTTCTTCCTTTGTTGAAAGTTAAAAGTCACGACAACTGCGATTTCTCACCGATTGGTACTTACTTCTTGATTCGTGGCAGCTGTGATTTTTGCAATTTCATGAGAGTTATCAATCAGTTTTACGTGAACATTCGTCCGTCGACTTTTACCAGCCGGCTACTAATTTTCTCTGTTGCAACTGTAGCTGCCTTTCGAGCGTGGAGACGCCTTTAGACGTGTTCTTAGAGGTACGACAGGAATCGATTTATCTATCGATCTGTAAGCTTAAACTAAAACACGGAGCGGAAAATGACGTTAGAAAATCAAACGTTTCAGATCGAGAAAAAATTTACGATAATCATGTATTGTTTACAGGATATAAGATCGTACAACATATAATAGATGAAATTGAACAGACGCCAAACTGATCATCTTCACTTTTTAGCGATTTTCCCAATTCTGTCACAGAGGTATACGATTAATGTTCATTTTTCAAGAAATGATTTTTAATTTTTATTTTATAATTACTTTGTTGTAATGAGTTTGTTTATTAAAAAAAAGTGATATAAATAGTGACGAATTGCAAACTAAATTTGAAGAATGATGTTTGCACTTAATTTTAATTTGCAATATATTAATATCAATTTATTAATATAATTATTAATACATTGTTATATTTTTATATATTAATATAATTATTTATATTTATTAAATGAATATTAATATCAATATCAATTTATTAATATAATTTAAATTTATTTGCTGAACACGTACAGTAATGAATGATAAATTTTACGTATGAAATTTCATAATATAAAGATATAATTAATAATCGTCTTTGTTTTAAAAAATCTATCTCTTGCGTAAACAGTTTCGATCTCAAAACTTTTTCAGTTGGTTGGGACCACATTTGTCAATAAATCTGCCAATATTGTCTCATCAATTGTAACATATTATGGTTTCTTCGCAAAATCATCCCGACCAAGAGAAAATTGCTCCTTAATTCAGGTAACACGTGAAATTGTATTCGTAATTATACGAAGATCACGTTCAGTCGTGTAATCAGCGCATGGAACTCGTACTCATCGATAAGAAAAAAAAGAGAGAAAAAAAAAAGGAAGCAATAAAGTTGCTTCGTGATCGATATCCTTACCGTTTATTTGCCAAACGCATGTAAATTCTATCTGTCTGCGACGGAATGTCGGTCGAAAAATCGGTAAAAGACTGGCGAACGTTTGTCTAGACATTCGTCTCCAGGAAAAGTGCGTTGACACGAGCTGCGCTGAAAATAAATCTGTCGTAAATCTGACTTGCAATCGAGCCTGATAAAATTTCAATTAACTTCTCGACGACGCATATTGCATCCCGTGCGATTCATGCGTGCCTCGATCTCGTCTAAAAAATACGTACGAACGTAGATTCATTAATTCAGATAACAGATACAATTGACGATACGTTTATATTAACTGAGAAGTAGAATTGCGAGCGATATGCTTGATAGAAGGCTCGACGAAGTACATCGTTGCTGTTTAGTGTCGCACGGAGATTTCGTTTGCACGTGGAAATTTGATTGCACAAATGGGAATTCGTGCAGCTATACGTGAAAACGAACGATTTGACGTGTACTTGGAAATTTGGTTGTAAAACCGAGAGTGCTTGAAGTTGCGTGAAAATTTCGAGATAGGAAGATTTGATTCGAAAATTTGGGAATCGCTTAAATATTCGCAGATCGTGAAGATTTAATTACGTGAAACCACGTGGAGATTTATCTGCAGATAGAAATTTGGAAACACGTGATGCCACAAAATTTAAAAGACACGACGCCTCTGGTAAAGTAAACAAAATTTGGAAATAAAATATAAAATCCATTTTTAATATATATATATGTGTGTGTGTGTGTGTGTGTGTGTATGCGTGTGTGTCAATACCGTAGACCTCTACTATTTTTATTTTTATTACTATGTTATTATTTTATTACTACATTATTTATGCTATTTTTATAATAAAAAAATTACAAACACTAACAAGATGTGAAACATTTAGGAATTAATTTTCTTTGAGAGTCGCGAATTCGAAACTCGATGTTTCAATTGTTCATGCTTTAGATCGAAAGACTTTTTATTCTCCTAAATAAAGTTAATAAAAAGAGGAACGATGTAAAATTACGTTTGATCGCTTCGCGATTATTTAATTGAGTCGCGATACTGATGCGACGTTGTTTCGTACGAGCAATCGATAAATCGGTAATTTCATGCGATAATTGACGCATATCACGGCCACGTGCTTCGTTACAATTTCATTCAATTATTATCTTACGACTGGCACTTGATCATTTTCAGCGATTTTCCATTAACCATCGCAATTACGTTTCTCTTTTCTTCAAGTCTAGACTTTCGAAATGATTCATTGTACTCAGTTTATTTTTATTTTCTCTTCTTTTATTTTGTATCGTACGAAGACATTTCACAATGTTCTTTTCAATATTGTAGATTCATTTATCTTTAACAGGAACTTTTAGTGGTTTCTCCAGACAATTATTTCCATAAATTATACCTGTTATTTTGTAGTTAACCTTGTAGATTGTACAGCCATTATCGAAGTATCCATTATGTATAAATATAGAAAATGTGCTGAATGTGAAACACAAGTTGTTGAAGCGTAACCATATTGACTTAGTAGTATTTAACAAACGTTGATCTATTCAATTTGTCCATATATATATTAATATATTAACATATTTTGTAATTTGTGATATAACATGAGTACAGAATATTACAAATAATATATGCACGTGGTTTATAGTTTCATTGATTTCATTGATTTTTTATTGTATTCTGCATTCTGATGAGAGCTAAAATAACGGAGACAAAATTCTTTACATTAATGTTAATAATAGACATGGCAATGAAACAAGTGTTTACAAAGAAACATTATGTTTCTTCAGCATCTGTTTAGCATAAAATTATGAAAAGTGACTTCTGCAATCTAGAATTTGTTAATTCCTAAAAACAGAGTAATTCATCTTTTTATACAACATAAATTATTTATAAATTTACTTGTATCAAATTTCTATGTGTTGTAGTTTCTCACATAAATTATGAATGAACACAGCACTGTAATGTTAATTTAAAACATTTATTCTAAACTCAATATTCTATCACGTAAGAACGATGGTTGGACTATTTCAGTTTGTGATACAGTCTTTGTGTCGCATCAGATGAGAGCTCGTAAAAGAGAAACGTATCCAAACGAGGTTTTCATAATCTGTTAACATAAAACGCATAGGAAATAATAAAATCTCTTTGACACATAGTGTAACACGTAATGATCATATGCATACACATTCACACTCGTATACTCGAGTTGAAGATTTTATTTCTATGAATCGTTTCGGTTCTTTCTTTCACAAAATATAATAACATAATGCACAGTGACTGAATAACACTGAGTGTTATGATACGTGTGAGAGATATTTGTAGGATCCATTTTAGAGGTCGGCACGGTGAATAGAAGTCAGGTAGTAAAAGTAACTGTAGATTCAGTGACATTCGTTTCGGCTCGTGGATTCTTTGTTAGAGCAAGAAACAGGAAGCGTGAGTGAAAAACAAAGAGAAACAGCTTGCACAGCTGATTCATTCCAGCGTAAAATACTATAATTAGACCGCGAAATGCACGTGATACGAAAATCTGTATGAAACGCTTTTATGTTAATTACATATATTGTATAGTATATATACATATATATTATAATATATGTATACATATAATATATATATACATATATATTATAATATATACATATATATTATATTATATATTATTTATGCAAATATACATCATTTAAATTAAATATCTCTCAGAAATATGAATTTGCAACGAAAATTTGGAATATATTTCTTGCAGTGTAATTTGTTGTTTAACAAATTAAAAATTTACGCAAATTTCGATTTGAAAAATAAATCTCCAAACGACAATTTTCTACGTAAGAATTTCTCACTGTTTTTGATCCTACAAATATATCCCTTTCAATTGTTTGCAACACTCTGTGTACAAAATTATTCAGCACACGTCAGAGGCTTGAAGAATTAACAAAGACAGGCGCAATATGTATTTTGATATTTGCTTACACCGATAAAGCCATGTAAGGAGAAGATGTAAAACTTTCCAGCAGTGACGTGCAAAGTTCGTCGGCCAACGGATATAACCAGAAGGAATAACTTTTGATTGCGGACCGACAGATCGTTCCAATCCGTAACGTAGAACGCTTCGCTCACTTTCGTGGACTGAATATATGAATTTTTTCATCAGATGCTTTCGCTTCTTTCGTACGATCGTTTGAAAAAAAAATGCGTGCAAAAGTATCCGGGCAGACAGATATTACGATTTCCCTCTTGAGGATCGATACCAGAGGGATTACAGTTAGCTCGTTTTAACTTAACTTTAACTGTTACGAAAATACATATTGTGACAAATAAATGCTTACTTACGCATGTGCATTCCTTTATCTCTAGAACGACTTACTTGTAATCTCTACTCTAATTTTGAATGCGTCACGAGCACACGATCGTAAAATACAAGTTCGTAGTTAGTAAAGAAAAAGTTGAAAAAAAAAAAAAGAACTGAAGATTAATACCGACGAATGAAAAATTGAAAACTCTGATGAAGAACCTCGTACGAGATTCGACAAAATTGCAAACAATTTTTTACTTAGTAATAATAAATAAATGAACAGTCTTTCAGACTCTGTTAAGAGTTATTCTCCGAAGATCTGTCTGGTCGAGGACCTTTGCACTCTACTGCATATGATAATAGATACTTCGTTCGACAATCGTTCACCTATGAAGGAGTATAGGTACAACATTGACACGATTATTGAAACGTATAAACCGTAGGTCAAAGTGTTTACGAAACTTCCCGATGGATTCTGAAAATTGAAAATCAGCTCGAGTTAGAGTCTGAGAAGAGGGGGGATTCGCAAAATATTCACGTAACATTTTGTATCGTACAAATTGAACTTCTACGTCGATCAATAAATGAAAAATAAAATGTGTAAAAATTTTGAATTTAAAACTTTTCGACTCGACACTGTGATTTCGCTGATTGCGAGGCAAGTATTGCACGATCGACAATGTAAACGATAAGTGTGATTAGATGAACGTACTAGAAGCATCATGTATATGAGGACAGCCATTCTAATGCTTGTTTGCGACAGTTCCAGCAGAAGGAAAATTTGGAAGGCTGAATTGATGGAATTCACTGTTCTATATGAGATTTTAAATGTTAATATCAATAGATCGCAATAATAATTGCTATTAGTAATATAAATTAATATAATAATTATTATTATTAGTAATATACAACTAATGAAATATTAATTGTACATGTGTTGTAAATTATATATTACAAATATTGTAAATTTTGATTTATCTGAATATCGCTATATACAGGATAGAGCACATACGAGCACACCTAAGTATCTTTGTTGTTTTTAGAGACTTGAAGCAAAAAATACTGTCTCTGTCTTTCATTCGATAAATTAAAATATCTCCTAAACTAAGAGTGTTTATAGAGAATGTCGAGTTGTGTTGATTACTGGATAAAATGATATAGGAAGTGACCTTGGAATCCTCCACCTATCAAAAAATTATTACATCAAGGGCCTTTTGTTACTGAATAACTTTTATTGACAAAATTTATCCACAACAGAGATATTCAGGTGCCTCATCCTTCTGTCTTCTTACATATTTTCTTCTATTATATTATGTTTACCTACTTTTGTCACATTTATTCAGTTCGAAGTTTAATTTCATTTAATTTAAGTTATTCAAGCGTATCAGAAGTGAAAACAGTGAAACGACATCGATACAAAATGCTCAAATACTCACGTTGTCAGTTTTATATGCGCGATTACGATTTCTTTGATCACATCGTCTAAATGAACGTTTACATTCGTGGGGATGTTTCGTATGCGATACGACAATATTGAGAATTTACCGCAGATGTGTAACACCAGATTGACTAATACACTGATGGCGCTTATGTGGTTTAACGCTATGAACAAGAGTGGGAACTGGTACAGATACATGACAACAAAGTTCTGAAAGTCGTCTTGATAATCGAGAAAAGCGTGAACACGAAAGGGCAATTTATAGTCACTCGATGATCCGTTATCTTGCCCTGAAATGATATCACATGGACGAGATTGTTCATTTTTCTTCCATGTTCATTTGCATTTGCATTTTCATTCAATGTACAATAGAATTATACAGTAGGTATTACATAGGACATCGCGTGCGTAACCAATGCTACAACCGAAAAGGAGATAATTACACAATACGTGAGAAAGATAAATCGAAAAGAAAGGTTTTACCTTTATACACCTCATATAACCAACTTTAAGTGATACTTTTTGAATAAATTAAACTCCAAATATTCTTTCTTTTCGACTTGGTTTCGTGCCATTAGCTACGTGTTGGTACATTCCCGAATGTTATTTCATTTCTCTCATTTTTCTCAAGTGTATCCTCGCGTACGCGACAATATTGTGTGGTACAAAACGATACCGTTGACTTTATCAAGATCAGAGATTTTTATTTGTAACGATTAAATTATCATTTAGTCAAATACCTGATCGAGGCTTCAACAGATGCAGCATAGGTGTGAGATACCAGAGAGTTGCTATCACCAAGGTCGTTGAAACTGCGTATCTACCAAATTTATCCGAAATCTTGTGATACGCGAGGTACAAGCGCATCTCCTCCAACGTTTCGAACTCACACGTGGTTATTTCTTGCTTCGCAGTGACGATCGCCTGTTCGATCAGTTTGTTGAATCGGAGTAAAAATAACAAGAAATAAGTAGCCGTGGCCACGGTCGTGTCTATGATGTTCTCCACCATTGATTCGAGATTGCCAAACGCCTCGATTAGGTCCATGTACATTATGACCATGTGAACACTGAGATAGGACATGTACACGATGAATCTCGTGTACCTTTTTCTTAAGGGCCACGCGTCGCATATCCCAAAGACCCGTTCGTTCAACAAGAACACGTCTCTCACTTTTTCGTTCGTGTGTCCCTGTGACGCGTGAATGTTGCAATTTAATTCAGCTGCCTGTGATTGATTTTGGAACATCAAACGAAATAATAACGGCAATGACAATGACACGTGTTTAACAGCGACGATAAGGATAGCAATTGTAGTGACAGTATTGTAATTTTATTGGAAACAATTGCGTCGCCATTTGCAAGGATCTAGTAATAAGAAGAATGGCTAAATAGATTTAGTTGTCTGTGACTTTTTGTCATCACTAAAATATCAAACGAAATGACAGTTGTACTCCATAGTAATGACGATAATAACAATATACAATTTAATTGGAAACAACACCATTTGCAAGAGCCTAAAATTATGTTTAATAATGATGATGATGATGATGATGACGACGATGAGAATAAGAATGGCGTCTACGACTAAAATTAATTCAAGATTTAGAAACTCGTTATTTGCACGAAAACGCACGAAAATCTCTAGAGAAGATGAATAAATTTGCAAAGGTTCCTAGATTAAAGTAAAAAGAAATATACAAAAGAGAAAGTTTTTATGTATCGAGAGGCCTTGTCGTTACTGAATCGTTACTGCTGCTAATAGAAATATCGTATCAGTTGTGTGAAGACGGACAAAGAGAAGAACTCGCTGGTCAACCATTCGCTTGTCACCGTGCGAAGATGGCTGAAGGAAAGAATTTGCTAGCCCATCACTCGCGTGAAGACGGCTAGAGAGAAGAATTTGCTGACCGGCTCGCTGCCGAGTCAAACCCCCCATCTTCACGAAATTGTTCACGTGTCAAACTGCGAGACGTGTACAAATAGCGGCAGATCCATTAAAGACTAATTAAAAGATTGTACAATTAATTATCGTACGTTAAACGTGACATATACGAAGTGTATTAATTCTCCTACGGGTGATTAAGAGTATTAATAAGTACTATTAATTATCGTACGTTGAACGTAACACGTACGGAATGTTTGCTTAGTAAACGTCCCGTCGCAGCTTGTGTGACGTGTGCGAAGCGTTCGCTTAGTGAAACGTGTAAAACGTTAAAACCGTTCGCACAGTCATGACAAAAACAGTTCTTTTGAAATTTCGTCAAATATATCAGATGTAAAGTATCATAGAATAAGTCAGTTATCAATTTCAAATATTATTATTAAGTTGGTATTAGTGAGTTATTACTAGTAATGAGTCAATTATCAAAAGTACTATAATGTTGCAAATAATACATAAGCCTTGTCACACTCGTCAATCATCCGAAGAAAACTAAATCTTTCGATCTAAATTAAAAAAACGAAGATCCAATCCCCGTGCTGTGATATATCTTTGAAATTAAATATGATCTTCACAAAAGCCGTCATATCGCTATACGTGTATAACGATACTCTCTCTAAAAATGATTGAAACACTTCAACCTCCTTCTGGAATCACTTGGAAGGCGTCCGTGTGAACGAACGATAAACGAAAAATTGAAACGAGTACAAAATAAATATACAGAGCACGTCTTACGTTCATCGCAGTATACTTGGTTGTTCAATCGAATTGTGGCTCCATTATCTACCGACTACCGTTATCTATACTGCATTTCACGTCAGTGATCGATCAACGATTTTACTTTTTACGGAAAATTGATGGTTAGCTGAGTCATTCGCCACATCACATTTCACCCAATTGTTATCTTACAACTGTCGCTCGGGTAATTTCTTTTTTACTCGATTGTTGCAATTCAGACTGTAAAATTGACGTCGATTACAGTTTTGTTTCTCGAACTTGCGTCTTTAGTCCTAGTCGAGCGATTATATCGAACGAACAGGCTCAAACGCACTTGGAACTTACTTCCGCTGGAGTAAAGCAATTAACTGGACGTGATCTTTTCTAATGGTGCGTAGACAGGGAAAAGCGGATGACGAGCAATTTAGCGAGCAGCTTTTAGTGTGCTTTGTCGCGAAACGTTTGTTGAAATTGAGCTGTTAGCAGAGACAAGCGGCGGATAGGGAAATTGGATTTATTCAAATTAGTTTCAGCGTCGCTTGAATCCCGTGGGAAGGCAGAGTGGATGGAGAAGCGTCCCTGAGATGGAAAGATATCGAGCGTTGGATCAAATTGATTCTGCTGCGCCGAGCATTGTCATGTGTGTTACACGAACGTGTGAAATTTGCTACTCCGAGCCATGTGTTGGAACAATTGTTGCTCTGATCTTATTGTTAGTGTTTCGAAAGAAGCGTAACTTCGTTAGATAAATACGAATATAAATGATTTCTTTGAATAAATGCAAATATCACAGATGTACACAATGTGCAAATATTTTATTCGTGACGTTAACACGTTCATTGATCCGTGTATCAGACGTGATATACGGTGTTGATTCGTGTCAAGTCTTTCGATGCACGTGTACGACCGATGAAGTTTGTACGAATGGTTTAATGCAGAGATACGCGAAATGAAATTAATATAAAAAAGTCATATTTATTTGACTGAAAGTGTCAATATTTTCAATTGAAAATTACAATTGTAATTAAAGACTCAATTTTGAAAGATCAATATTGAAAAATTCGCCATTCGTGTTCTTCAGAAAATTGTTTGAAAAGATTTATTTTATCGAAAGAGAAGGTGATGCTTTTAATAAAGTCAGAAAAGAGATTCTTAGACAGATGTAAAAATATTTATACTCTCTGTGCATGAACTTTGCGTATTGAGTATTGAACAAAATATCTTCGAAACGAAATGCTCAATTAATAATTAATCAATCTCTATTAGAATTTCATTCGATAATTCGAATCGTCGGTATTTTTCCATTGCTCTGTCCATTCCAAAGGACCAAATGAATCTTTTTCGTACGATTAACTGGAATCAAAATTAATCGTGGTTGGGTCAAGGATCAATTGAAAGAAGATTTCTCGGAATATTTGACTAATCTTTCATGTACTAAATGAGCAGTCAAGGTCCCACATATTGCCTTATTGTCGCGCAGCTTCCCCATTTCTATCAACCACGTTACATTCTCAGTATATCACTTTGCTCTTTGGCGAGGAAAAGACATATTACGAATCCGTAACTCGACACACGCGATCAGTAGGCCAAGCACACGTTGAGTTCTTGGATTCAAGTAAAGAATTTGTTCAATGACGAACAACGTTTTAGGTACTGGAACGATTCTTTTTCTAAAATTTAAACCGAGAAAAAAGAAGACGAAGAATCAGCGGTTAAAATGTTTTCTTTCTGGACATGGAAAAATTTTTAATTTTAAAATATGTATATTCTGTAATGTGTTCCTTTCAGCAAGTATAGCTGTGAAAATTCAATTTAGAATAAATTTAAAGATCTAGGAATTTTCATTCAAAGACAAATCTAACTTGAAATTTTAGAATTCAGCTGAGAAATTTGGAATACTCGTTTCTGGATTATTAGAAGAAAGATGGGCGATATTTATGAAAAAATATGTGCGATACGAGACAGTAAAGAAAATTTACTTTTCAAGTAAGAAACAATTAAATTCCATGCTATTCCATGTCTGTGGATTAATGAATCAGTTTCGACCAACTTTTCTTGCTACAATTTAAATCTATTTTCATCTGTCCATATTCTACCTCAGATGCATTGAGATAATTCCTCAGCAAATAGTTCGCTGATAACATTCATTATTTGACATGTAAATCATTCAGAAGCAAAATTAGAAATACTCGATTAACAATTGCTTGATTGTTAGATTTCTTTTTTCAAGGAACATGCGTATAGATCTCAAATTTTAGTAGCGACAGTTTTAACGAATCGTAGCTGATTCAAGGAATAACTAATGAGACGTGTTTAGACTAACAATCTATAATTAAGTTAATATATATATATATATAAGTTAATAATAATATAGTTAATTAAGTTAATAATAATATATACAAGTTAGTGAAGTATGAATGTATGAAAAATATTACGAACAGAATGTGAGTATTGATATTTATAAACCTCGATTGGACTAAGTGAGTTTTATCAAGTACGGAATCGACTTTACGTAATAAATGTACGAACGTGAGTTCAGCTGAAGAAATCGAGAGAAAATTCCGCGAAAAATCGTTCTCGAGACGGATGTGAGAAATGTTTTCCGATGGACTCAAGGACTCAACAACCTTGAATACATAGTCTATGGTAGTCTATGGTACACACACGTGTACTGATAAATGAGAAGAATTAATGATGATGCAAGAATTTTCCGTATGATATACAGCCCTGTAATCGTACACGCGCACACACACATAAAAGACAAACTGCAATGAAGGATGACGAAAATTTGCCTCTTCGTTCCTTTTCATCTTCTCCATTTTTTCATATTTTACACTGAATTCCTTTCGCTTCTTTAAAATTGACAATAAAAATTTTTGAATCCTTTTCTATGAGATAGCAATTGATTCGATTCGATGTAACAAATTGCAGATATAGATTATAAAAATATACGAATAGTTATAAATATTGTAAATATAACTTCTTCCTTTTGTAACTTAATTTTGAAATTCACGGTAGTCTTTGGTTTAAATATTGTTTCAAATTTGTCATCTCTGGCAAATGATGTAATTTTTGTAACTTCATGGCAAGTGAGTTGTTTTCGCTGATATTTTAGAATTGATAGACTGATGACACGAATTGTTAGTTGTTCAAAGATTCGGACAAATAAACTCACTGCTTGCGTCGATTTTTTTCTTTTACTTTCCAACTGTAAATTCATGGAAGAATTACAAATTCTTCAGGCGCGTCACATTTTTGATAGATTGAAGCTGTGAATTGTTGAATTGGTAAAAATGAAACGATAGTATGACAAATTCAGAAAACAAAATTAAGCGTTCACATCGAGACTTCTTTAGATTGTCAATGGCGGATGACTCAGTCATCTCAAGTCATCCGAGAAATAAAGATTATATTATACTGTCTATTTTCTTTTCTTTTTTCTTCTTCTTTTTTGTGTCATTCTGTAATCGTGTATAGCACGAGTGACATTGCTTTGTGATAAGAGTTCGCGTGATAAACGACGAGGAAAATAAACCAGTTCCAAAAATCAGTGAACGCGCTTGTTCTCGCGCTTATAAATCACAAAACAGTGGCAAGCTCCGTGCACTTTGTTTGCGTAAGATTACACGTTATTGTCCCTTTTATTAATCTCGATTTTTATTTTCACTGTTCTATAAATTTACTCTGCAATCGATAAAATCTGTGCTGTGTAGATGTTGTTGTTGAACAACGTCGGCGAAATGTTGAAAGTAGACGAGATTATTTTCATCGAATGTTGCAAAACAAATGTGAAGAATAAGCCGGACTTGATCGTATTAAAACTCTTTCTGCAAATATTCAATCTTTCATTTCGTTCGGCCAGTTCTCGATTAAGTTAAACTTTAAGTAAAATTTAACAAAATTTCTTTTTTGCAAAAAATAAGATTTTCAACAGAGAGGAAGAAAATGAAAAATTCTTGGTTCCGAAACATCAAGACTTCAATGATGAAAGAACTCTCGAATATCTTACACAGACCGATTTTGTTTTTCCTTATCTTATTAGTAAGCCTAATTAAAACTAGGACGCATGATCTGACTAGATCTAAATAAAATACGAGATTTATCTATGAGTCAGATACTTAAGTGCGTTTATTTATTTAATTAGATTTTCTGTCTCTTTATAGTATAACATATTCTCTGTCTTTTAACCAACAGAAGAAAGTTTAAAGAGACAAATAGTGCGAGATAAGACATAATTTTATATAATTTTAATAAAATTATATTTGACAAAAAACAATGAACGTGTAGTAATGTTCATTTTGAAATAGACGACGAATTAGTAATTAATAAAAAACTTATTACGAATTACGAATTCTCATACATATATATATATATATATATATATATATATATATATACATACACATCAATATTATATAGATAAATATTCTAAATGTTTTATAATTTTATCATTTTTAAATACTATTTTACGAATATCAAATATTTTGCATACCAGAAATAACTGTACGTAAGAGCCGATAATATGTTAATGACGAATAACAATATCTATATTAATATTAATTAATAATGTAACAATATTTATATAAATATCAATTATATTAACCCCTTGACCTATGGATACGTGTGAAACTCGTACTCTTGTATTCGGGCCAAAACATATTACTACGGGCCTGGCCTGTAGTACATCCTTCTGGCCAAATGTAAATATTACGGGCACGGCCCCCGGTACAATGATCGGGCCAAATGTAAATATCACGGGTCGTGCGACGGTCGCGCTCGTGTTAGATTCTTATTATCCCTTTGTATCGTAATCAGTTACATGTTATTCTCAGTCACGTTCGCACGTTGAAATATATTTTCTTAAATATTAGAGAAGAATCCCCACAAGATGTTTTCAAAAAGAAGATTTTGTGATGAGAACAGTGAGAGTTATGTTGATATTTTTGCTACCGAAAATAACAATAGTGACATTACACGTTCTGTGCGAAAAAAATGCAAGCGATTAGTTATCGGTGATATCTCTGACGAAGATTAACTACCAGAGCCCTAGATTTGGAAAGAAATAAGAAATAGTCCAAAAATCTGGAACTATACGATGACTCCTGACATAAAAATTTTCGTACGGAGATATACCAGAGAGACTGCACGCGAAACATTGGGCTCATTTTCCTAAACATATTGACCCAATAGCATCAAAATTAAGGCCATCAAGACCTTGCAAAGTTTGCACGAAAAATAAAAAACGTAGTGAAACAACGTGGGAGTGCAAGAGGTGCAAAGTTCCATTACACGTACTAGTATATTTCGAACGATATCATACCATTGAAGATTATTAATTTTTTGTTATTGATTTTTTATGCTAATTACGTGAACTGTTAATTTATTCAGGAATTGCAGATAAATGTTATTGTTTTATGTTATATTTTAGTGATTGATAATAAACCTTTAGTGATATATCTACGACAATTATTACATCAGATTGTAATTACTTATCAAATATTCCACAAAATTAAACCAGTTGTATCCTACACGTGTATTTACATTCTGTAAGTCGTGCGCGTTTAGCGCAACTTAGGACCGACTTGCCGAGCCGTCGAGTGGGCCGAAGGCTGCGCGATCCTGTTTACGTTTTGGGCCCAGACTGTTGGAACGTAGCTTGTAGGTTAAAGGGTTAATAGTAATTATGTGTAGGGGACACAACCCAGACTGCAGTATAAACATACTCACGACGTGGACTCAGGTGACAGTATCGGCAGGGCCATGAGGTAAACGTCAAAACTCTTTCATGGGCCTGACCATAAACACCGTAAGATAAAAGACGCTTTTCAACCCCTTGAGGGTCCTCCCGCATGTGCAGCCTGATCGTGTTATCACCTACTTAGCTGTCGCAACAAACGGACAATAGAAATAATTACCGTCATACACTGTCTTCGTATTACATCTCTGTATTATTATTATTATTATTATTATTATTATTATTATTATTATTATTATTATATTTTTTTTTATTAGTGTAAAATAAAGGCCTTTAAAGCACTAAATTATGTAACAATATTTACATAAATATTAATTATATTAATATCAAATCATAACAAAGTATTACAAAATTAATTGTTTCAGGCAATGAGATAGAAACGATATTGCAGAATCTTTTAAAATACTGATCAAAGTACTGAGATGATCAAGAACGGTTACACATGCGAAAATGGATGAAGATCAGAGGAAAGAAGTGAAAAATCCGCGTCAAAATGCCAATGTGCTGTCCATTCTTACTTTTTGGTAAGACACCTCCATAATATACGTTATATATTATATATATTATATATTATAATTACGTTATATATTCTTTTATCGTTCGAATTTCTCAAAGTTTCGTCGTCAGTCGCGTGGATATTAATTGTAACAACAAATAGGTGGACCCTCAAGCTGTTGATTGTCGGCTACAAGAAAGAGTTGGAAGAGGAAGACTTGTACTCGCCGTTACGAGAGGACAGGAGCAGCTATCTGGGCCAGCAAATCGTGAAAAATTGGGAGAACGAGGTGAAACGATGCGAGAAGAAGAAAGACAAATTGAAGCCAAGCTTGTTTAGGGTATTCTACAAATGCTTCGGTAAAACAGTCATGCTCACTGGACTAGGCTTATTCGTTCTAGAATTCGTTATACGGTACGGTTACAAATACAACAGTTTAATGGTAATTCTATAATCAATGTGCAAATCTATAATCGATGTAATCAGAAGCTTGTTACATGTGTACTAGCATTAGATCAAAGTGAATGTCTTCCTCGACTTAAGTGCATGTTATAGTTTCCATTATTTTCAACGTTGTACACGCAGAAATTTCTGGTTGACTAAATAACAGAAAAATTTTCACTAAAAATATAGAGAATAACAAAGTATATAATACGATATTGCTGTACATTATTGTCTGGAATTTAAGAATTTATTAATACGAGTGTAAAAGAATAGATTTATATAAAGGTACATTTTCTTGAGGACGATGCATTTTTCAAACAAAATTTTTCAAAACGCAAAGTGAAAACCAGAAATTTCTCCGAGCTGTTATATTTATTGTAAAATTCACCAAGCGAAGGGCGAAAAAGCTCCAAAGATGAAAAAAAAGCAGAAAAAGAAGAAAACGGGAGAGAAATGAATCTTATTTTTTCTCGTTTTAGGATCGCAAATCCGTTCTTCCTCGCGGGATTGCTACGTTATTTCTCAGGAAACAGACAAGACAGGGGCTATAATATATACTATTACGCCACAGGATTCTGCCTTTTGCCTTTCGTAGACGCTCTGATTATCCATTGGGCCTTACAGACGCTCACGCACGTGGGAATGAAAGTTCGAGTGGCTTCTTGCGCTTTGATTTACAGAAAGATACTTAAACTGTGTAACTCTGTCTTTGAAAATGAAACGTCTGCTGGACAGGTAACGGAACAGAAGTTAATCGCGGTTTGTTGTATATGATTTTAGTTTCATCTCTGTCTTTATATTCCACTGTTTCATCCTCTGTCTTCAGATGGTGAACTTTTTAAGCAACGACGTTAATAGGCTCGATTACTTTGTCTTTAGTATTCATTATTTATGGATTGGTCCGCTTCAAGTTGTTGTAATAGCGTATCTCATGTACCGCGAGATTGGATTCGGTGCAATTACAGGGATGACAACGTTTCTATTGTGTATTCCATTACAGAGTAAGTATTAAAAACTTATACGATCACAGTTATTTTCTAGTACAATCAACTAACGTTTCAATGATCTAATGAGTATAATAATATAATAAGAATATTATGTACAAAGAATAATTATTCTTTACAGAATTTCATACGAAATATTCATTTCTTTGAAGAGATGATTGTTTCTTTTGAAATCCTGATACGTCCCAAAATTTTTCGAACAAGAACCAGAATTTGTCTATATTATATTTTATCTTTTCAGTGTATTTTGGGAAGAAGGTGTCGCGTTTGACACTTGGGTCGGCTCAAAAGACTGACGACAGGCTGAGATTGATGAATCAGATTATCGCCGGTGTAGAGATCATTAAGATGTACGTTTGGGAAGTGCCGTACTCGCTGCTTGTCGAAAAGGCTAGACGGTAAGAGAATAACTCTCGGAATGAAGTCAGCAAACTACTACATACACTATTTTCAGGAAAGAAGTGAACGTGATAAAAAAGTATTCGATCATTGAACAATTTGGCTTAACATTCGATATCTACGTTCCGCGAGTCAGTTTATTTATCGCCATATTAACGTACGTTTTAACTGGAAACAATATCAACGCTGAGAAAGTGTTTATGATGTCAGCATTTTGCACTATTTTAGGAAGTTCTATGACCATTGGTTTCGCTTTAAGTAAGTTACTTTCTGACCACCTGATATCAAGTTAAGAGCTACACGCTACTCCAATTATATATTCTAATTCAACTCTTAGCATCGTGATTTGTTTATTTCACTCACTCCAAAATTTCTACCGACGCGTTATTGTTTATTCCTCGTTACGAAAATGTTTGCAATTAATTAAGCAAATATTGTGCGCAGGTGTTCACCAACTGGCAGAAGCATTGGTGTCTGTCAAACGACTGGAGAAATTCATGATGTACCATGAAGTCTCCACGGCACAGAAAATTCAGACCCAAGAGGCTACGCAGTCTGTTCCTATTTACTTGAAAGACGTCACTGCCAAGTGGGACGAGTCCAGAGACAGCGACACGTTGCAAAATATCAACTTGACGGTGGAAGCCGGCAGTTTCATAGCGGTGATTGGTCAGATTGGCTCCGGAAAGAGCAGCTTGTTGCAAATGATACTTCGCGAACTGTCGTTAAAAGAGGGAGTTCTGGAAACGAGCGGAAGAATAAGCTTCGCAGATCAACGACCGTGGATTTTCGCTTCGTCCATCAGGCAGAACATTCTCTTTGGCCATCCGATGAACGAGACTCGTTACAACGAGGTGGTCCGCGTCTGTCAGTTGACGCGCGATATCGATCTGTTCACGCACAAAGACAGAACCATGGTTGGGGAGAGGGGGATCAATTTGAGCGGCGGTCAACGAGCACGAATCAACTTGGCACGAGCGTTGTACACCGACGCCGACATTTACCTCTTGGACGATCCTTTATCAGCGGTCGACACGCACGTCGGCAGTCGTATCGTGGACGAATGCATATGTGGCTTCCTCAAGGAAAAGACCAGGATCCTGGTTACCCACCAGATACAGTACCTGAAGGCTGCTGATCAGATAATCGTCATGAACAACGGCAGCATTCAAGCGAGAGGCAGCTTCGAGGAGTTGCAAAGCATGAATCTAGACTTCATGAAGATCTTCCAAGAGGTCGAGGATAAAAAGGAATGTAACGAGGCTAAGGTCAACAAGGAGAAGAGGCGAACGATGGATGAAACGAAGAAAGAAGAGGACGCGATCAAGGAAGAGGAACCTATCAACGTGGCGGAAACTAGATCGAGGGGGAAAATGTCCAGTAAGGTTTTCCTTGCCTATTGCAAAGCGAGTAAAAACGTGTTTCTGCTTTTCTTGATGGCGTTGCTCTTCGTATTGAGCCAATCGATGGCCAACGGCAGCGACCTTTTGCTCACATTCTGGGTGAACACAGAAATGGCGTCGTGGACCACGAGCGAAAACGGCACGATGGATTTTCAATGGAACGGATCTCTGTCTCGCCAGAATATCATTTATTTTTATAGCGGTATAACTGTGTCTATCGTCAGTATCTATATTGTACAGACGTTCGTGTACTACACGGTCTGCATGCGAGCCTCGAAGAATCTGCACACGCAGATGTTCCGTAGTATCGTACGAGCTGTGATGTACTTTTACAACACGAATCCTGCTGGACGGATATTGAACAGGTAAAAACTTATGCGCCAGCGATACGTTTGCTTACAATTATCGCAAGTAGTTGGACAGTGCAAGTCGATGAAAAAATTAATATTTTTCGTAACGTTTATAATGGAAAAATATCTCTTTACAGTTTTTGCGATAGTTGGATGATTTATCAATTGAAGTTCATCGAGCATCATTAGTGTTATGTGTTTTACTCATTTCTAATGAGTACTCGACACTTTGTGACATTTACAAAAACATTTACATTGTAACTAAGAACGTTTATCTCAATCGCTCTAATGTTTCAATACATCAATTCTTTCTTGTTATTTGCATAAGTATCATTTGTTGCTTTTATATCTTCAGAATTTGGGACTGAAGTATAATGTTCTATGTGAAATAATATGAAAAATAAAAATTAGACCAAAATAACGAATTTCATTTGAACTACATACAGTGTCCAAACACTTGCGAACATTATACTATTCAAGGAACATTATTGTTTCTAAGTAATCGATATTAATAATATCGTGTCTGTTTTAAGGTTTTCCAAAGACATCGGTATTATCGACAAGAAACTGCCTTTTACCATGTTTGATGTTATCGTGATGTTCTTAAGTTTCACGGGAACCATAGTGATCCTTACTACGGTGAATGCGTGGCTGTTGATACCAACAAGCTTCGTCATCGTCCTTTTCTATTACATACGAGTCGTCTACATCACAACTAGTCGCGCTGTCAAACGAATGGAGGGTACAAGTGAGTAGCCACGTGATCGCAAAGATCGATTAATCTCGCAAACTTTTTGCAAGTTCAATATTGTGGCAGCAAAAATTCGGCGACAATTCGAAACGATTAACAGCAATAACTTTTAGCCCGTTCACCGGTGTTCGATCATGTGGGCGCAACGCTGCAAGGTCTAGCGACGATCAGAGCGTTCAAAGCTGAGAAGATCGTAACGGAGGACTTCGACAACCGTCAGGATCTTCACACTTCAACGTGGTTCATATTTGTTTCCCTTTCACGAGCTTTCGGTCTCTACATCGAGATATTCTGCTTGGTCTACGTAGCGGTGATTGTGATCATGTTTTTGGTGTTCGATGATCTCGCCATCGCCGGAGACATTGGTTTGGCGATCACGCAAGTGACCGGGGTCATTGGAATTTTGCAATGGGGCATGAGACAGACCGGTGAACTGGAGAATCAAATGACGTCTATCGAAAGGGTGTTGGAGTACAGTAACTTGGAGGAAGAGCCATTTCTGGACAGTATACCGGAGAAGAAACCGCCGGAGGATTGGCCCACGAAAGGTCTCGTCGAGTTCAAAAACGTGCGACTGAAGTACGGGCCTAAAAGTGCTTACTCTTTGAACGGCATCGCTTTCGCGATAATGCCCAAAGAGAAAGTGGGTGTTGTTGGGAGAACGGGCGCTGGCAAAACATCTTTAATTAGCGCCCTCTTCCGACTGGCATACATAGAAGGGGAAATTATCATCGACGGTATAGCCACTGATAAAATTGCGTTGCACGACTTCCGTTCGAAGATCAGTATTATACCTCAGGAGCCAGTTTTGTTCGGTGGCAGCCTCCGACGAAATCTGGATCCCTTCGAGGAATATTCCGACAATGTTTTATGGGCAGCGTTGCAAGAAGTAGAGTTAAAAGAGACGATCGCAGAAATGGCGGCCGGTTTGAACAGCAAAGTATCGGAGGAAGGGTCGAATTTTAGCGTCGGGCAACGGCAACTGTTGTGCCTTGTCCGAGCGCTCGTCAGAAATAACAAAATTATGGTACTTGACGAGGCCACTGCTAACGTTGATCCGCAAACCGATTCTCTGATTCAACAGACCGTCAGGAAGAAATTTATGGATTGCACTGTAATCACTATAGCGCATAGGTTAAATACCATAATGGACAGTGATAAGATACTTGTGATGGACCAGGGTTGCCTAGTAGTAATTATACGTTGGATTATTTAGAAATTTAGAACGAAGGGACTGCTGCAACAAAGAGGCAGTTCCATTTTTTTTTTTTTTTTTTTTTTTTACCCAAAAAAGAGAAACGTGACGTTTTACTTGGTGTTTTACTTGGTAAAGTAAAAGTTTATTAACAGGAACTTTAATTACGAATTTATAGCACGTGCGAGACAATTTCTAATTTTCAATTGCTTTTCTGTTGGTTTGTTAGAACTACTCGACAGTAGTAAAGTTACTGCCTCGTTCTTGCTGCAAACTTTGCAACTGATTCGCTATTGTCTTTTAAGAAAATTTACATAGACTATCTAGTTAGTTGGATTTATTTCACAATGTTATTAATTAATTCTTTCTAGGAATACGATCATCCGTACGTGTTATTGCAAAAGAAAGGATATTTTTACAGTATGGTGCAACAAACGGGGGCTGCGATGGCGAATACTCTGTCAGAAGTGGCAAAGGACGTAAGTGAAGATGAAGCAGAAAACTGAAGTACAGAGAAGGAAAGTTTGAACGCTGTGTATTCATGTTTCAGTGCTTCTATAAGAACAACGAAGCGTCATCTTGATAATGGGCCAAAGTTTAGAAACGTTCTAGTTGTATGCTGTTTCAAAGAAAGTCTTTTTCTACGTCTAATTTATATTTTACTATTCCAAAACTGAACTTCTACTTTTTCTGCCAAGTGCACAGATGTGTTCGACGATGCAAATTCCGAAAGTACGGTGCTTACAGAGATCATTACGTACCTATTATTTAGTCTATGACGTAATGACGATCTTTTGTATCGAAAGTATAATTTCAATAAAATTTCACAAGAATATTTTTTCGTTATTTCAATGTTATTGTCGTTAAAAATATGTGTATGATACGTGTAATTGGGTTTAAACAATTTTAAGAGTAGTATTTAAAAAACGAAAGAAAAAAAAGAAGAAGTCGTTCCCTCGTAGTAAGCCCTGTTTAGTTGGACAAATCTTCTCACTTTCTCTCTCCCCACAAAGGGAGATTGAAATTGAGAAATTATTTTTGACTTGAAACGCATTACTTTCCTTTGACCAATGCACAACTCGTCCTAACCCGAGGAGATCGGCCGAAGCTTCCTCTCTCACACTCATGTTCGAGAAAGACGACGAGAGGCTGTAGCGTCATGCTACGACACTTTCTGTCCAAGGTCCAGGGACTTTCCTCAGAGCATGATGAGAGTCACTGAGAACTCCGATTGTGGCTCCGCCGCGTTACACGAAGAAACTCCTTGCTATAGGTAAGTTTAGTGGTCACTTATAAACTAACGACTCGTTCAAAGTGTACTAGCGAGAAAGAAAGAACGGTGCTCAACTCGACAGAGGCGCACTCTTCAAATCTATATTTTTTTTTTTTTTTTTTTTATTAATTTCACTATCGTTACATTTGGAAAATATAAAATTAAATTGAAATCATCCGGTAACATCTTCTCCTTTTATTTTCGAACATTAATATCCACATCAAAATCGAAAGTTTCGTTAAAGTAAAAATTTCAATACATCGAACACGTTACAGACAATAAACATTGTATCTCCCCTTGGTATTGCGAAATTTGTACCTTGGTGTTCAAGTCTCCGAATGTACATTTACACAGGGTCACACAGTAACATAGTAACATACAAAATTCATGTATGAGGGAACACACGAACGCGTGGTGACGTCGAGTAAGAATACAAAAAGGACTACCTCTTTTGCGTGTCAGCACCATTTGAATATACGCGTCGATAAAATATCACTCGATTAGTACCAAAAACGATAGTGTGTAAAACAAGTGAAAGTCACGCGTTGCGAACAAAGTTCGTTCACGCGTGATAAAATTCATTTATATAAAAATATTTGGCGTATGTTCTCGACCGATCGGTAAATTCAGAATCGTACCCGAAATGACACGAATAATAAATTCCTTGTACTCTGTTGAAATACGAAACACCATCGGCCGTCATAGTGAGTTCGCGTGAATAATAATCAATCGAACCGCCAAGCATCTTCGGCTTTATTATCAAAATGATTAAAAGACGTACAAAATAGCGAAGTAATCTCTCATCCTAGACACGTCGATCATTAAAATGAACACAGGCAAACGTGAAATGATCCGTCTTTCTCTGGAATGTGAAATGCGCGATTGTTGTTTTTTCGTTGTGCTTTTCGTCATTATTAACCAACGAGATTTAAAAAGTTAACAATACGTAGAATTTGATTTTAATCGTGAGCTTTTGATTTCGTGTTCGAGCACATTTTACCCGCGTGTATGTGTTGTGTATGTGTTGTGTATGTGTTGTGTGTGTGTGTGTGTGTGTATGTGTGTCTGAGAGTATGCGCGTATGTGAAATCGTTGGGATTGCACAAAACTTTTCCCCTTTTACTTTCGTACAATTTACACCGCGTCTATTTTCTTTTTCTTTTTTGTTTCTCGTTACGTCGTTCTCCTTTTGTCGGACATTGTGGTTCCTTATTGATTTACTATTGGTAGGAACTTTTACATCTAAACGTTCGTTGTACAACGTTCGCAACGTCAACGATATTCCTCGAAACAAAATATCACAAACTTACGCTGAACATATTAATCAAAGGTGTCGAAATCTCAATCAAACGAATGTCGCGTAGATCTTTCAATTTCATAACAGATGTTCACTTGTCGAGCTTTATAACGAAAGCCTCTCCCGGAGGTATGATAAGTTCCTTGAAATACACGTCTTTGTTTAATCTGTACGATGGACCGACTATGACGTAACCGCCGTAATAGAGGAAGGATAGATCCTTCGTTTGCGTCTGATTGCCTAAATTCGCTAAGAAGACGTAAGAGTTTCGTCGTGGATACCATCTTTCTATTACAATCATCTCGTCGTCTGCATACCTGCGAAGAAAACAATGACGTTCATTTGAGCAATTGTTGTAACACTCTTGCGAATAATTTTAATTATTAATTATTAATTATTTCATAATACAGCTCGCGTCACGTTTGTTTGCTTTTACCTAATATCACAGTTCGCCAGCACCTGATTCTCTTTTAGCACCGCCTTCGCGTAGATAGGTGTCGTTTCCGATCTGAGAGCAGCCATCTCGGCGATCGTACCGATCAAGCTCGACTCCAACGGCTTCGCAGATTCCGGAAGCCAAGCCGTAACACCGATCGACGCAAATTTAAAGTCGGAACCGTCGACTTCCTCCCAATACATGGGCGCCAAGTTGTGCACGTGAGCAAGATCTTTGTGATCCTCGCATTCACAGTCCAGAATACCTATCTGAACATTAATCATAACATTAATCGTCAGCACAGAAAGCGTCGTTTGCGTGAAACGTTACTTGAAAAAATCAACGTCGTGTCACGAGATGTTGCATTACAGGGAGAGAATTAAAAAAGTGGGTACATAATTGTGCCAAGTGTGACAAGGAACATGATACACTTTAATATTATGGTAATAGTTTTTAAACTATAAGAAAGAAAAATTCATACGTAGCTTCAAAAAGACCCCAGTAAAAAGACCAGATCGATTACTAACGTATCGAACGATTATAAAACTCTCTGTAAATGAAAAACAAAAGGGTGTATCCTATCGTATCCTTTCCCTGTTATGTTGCCTCCAATATTACATTTATCCTTAAAAAGATACAACGATATATACATCCCTAAACTCTTTTTTACGACATACGTGTAGCTTCTACGAAATGTAGCTTCCTACATTGTCACAGCGACAAACTTATGTTACATCCCAGCTTATACCTCGTCTCCGTAGAATATATTCGGCGTTCCTGGAAGCATCATCCCTAACATTGTCGCGGCAATAGTGGCGTTCTTCACGGTAATGGTGGAAGCTATCCTCTTCGAGTCCACGCCACCGATCGACCAATGTACCCACGGGTAACCCGGCTTCTCGAACAGCACGCTGCCCGTAACGTCTTCGATCTGTCTCTTGATGTCCTTCGTGCCGTTCGTCACGCGCAACGTAACGTCCACAAGGTCCATCCTCATCAGAACCGAGTTCCTCGCCGCGGTCGACTTCGCCGCGTTCAAAACGTCCACGTGGCAAATGAGGATCCTCTCGGAGCCGAGAATCGACTTCCAGTGTTTCAGATTGCCGGCGAACTGTTTCTCGTTCGCGTAGTGCTCCAGCCCTTTCAGGTAGAAGCCGTCCACTCCCCTTTGCAACCAAATTTTAATGGCCGTCGTCACGGGGTTCTCAGACACGGGGTCGTTGACGCGACTCGACGTGAACGCCTCGTGCTGCGAATTGTCGAGAGGAGGCGGTATCGAGGACAGCGCCTCGCGTATCGCCTGGTGGAGCGACACGGAGGAGGACGTCGTCGACACGGCCTCCTGCAGGCTCGCGGCTTCGGCAACGTCTCTTCTCTCGCGCACCGCTTTGTCCGTTTTATTCGGCTTCTCCGGGGACACGGTCTCGTTGTGCAGGGTCTTGACGAAGGGGTGCAGAGGCAGATCGAGAATCAGGCTCATGTTTCGACGGTGAGTCTCGCGCACGAGCGTGGCGAAATCGTCCAACGTTCCTAACTCTCTGTTCAGGTCCGTCAGGTTCTCGATGTTCGCGTAGTACTCGGGGTAGTGGGCCGCCGGGAAGATCGAATTCAAGCGGATCCCGCGCACGCCCAGCCTTTTCAAATAGTCCAGACGCATCGTGATGCCGCGTAGGTCGCCGATTCCGTCGCCACCCTTCGAGGAATCCTGGAACGACGCGGGGAATATCTCGTAGAACACGCTGCCTTGCCACCACTGGACTGGGGGGTCGCACCTGCGGAAACGAGTTGTTTAGATAGCGATACCACGTTCTCGACTAGATTAAACTGATCGAGTATCGTACTTTACGTATTTATTTAGATGACGCGTGTATATGAACGAATTGGATTGAACTGCTTATTGGATTCCATGGATTATTTTCGAAATTTGCGATCACTATAGAATTATTGCGATTACGAAATCGATTTTTTAATCATTGAGAAACTGAAACCGTCTCTTTATTTGATTATGAAAAAAAATACGTACCGTTTTTACATTCTACCGGCCGTTCCAAATACGTCGATTGTTAAATTGTGGTAATTTTATCCATTATCCTGAATACTGAACATATGCTCTTCATTCAACGAACAAGCGATGTCAAAATTAAGCAAATTTTTATACGAATGAAAAGCTGAATAGACGTTCAACGATATTCGCGACGTTCTAACGTGCTCTAACGTTGTTGTTCTTCAGCAGAAAATCACAGCAATTCGGAATTTAAAAAATTTTGTTCCTCGTTCCGCACTTACTTCCTTGGCATCGTGGCGATTACGCCGATCACGAGCGCTACGCATCCGGCGAGCACCGACATCAAAGACCAGAAACAAGTCTTCCGTATGAGTGGCCAGTTCCATTTCATGAAGCGATAATCCTTCGACGGTTTCGGTACCACTAGCTGTATCCCGACTAAAGGTGGCTTTCCTCCGTTCTCCTGATTGTAAAACTAAACAGTTACAGTTTACGTTTATAAGGACGTTAGGAAGCAGCAAGCGATTAGTGACAGAGGGAGGCGGGAAGAACACAAAATGATCAGCAGGATTCCCTCCACCATGACCAAATTGACCAAACTTGAGCGATACCAAGTCCTGTTCTGGCTGGCTGTAACATTGCCGTCACTAGACTACGTCACTAGACTTCGTCTGTAGGAAATTTTAATAAACTGTAATGTTACACGGAACACGGAACACGACAAAATTATTATTATTATTATTAATGATACGTGAAAATTAATTATCATCAAAGTATGCTTTCCGTAAGATTCGTTTTGGCACAAAACAATTTTCCATTTTTCTGTTCTTTTTCTCTTCTTTCTTTCTTCCAAGAATTTTATCTTTCAAATTACGTTAATTTCGAAGAGTACGAATTTCGCACAAGATCCGCAGTTTAGCTATCAGCGTGATTGGGCATCGACATTCAGGTGCAATTACCAGCATCGTGGGCGGAGCAACAATCTGGGTCATTCGGGAGCATTTTCAATCTAGATAGTCTTTGTTTCGGATCTTCGATTCACCGGGGTGTAAGTTTTCAAATGTATGCACGCTGTGCTGTTGGAACAATAGCACGTGGTATTGATGAATACGCGCGCGCGAAACTGAAGATGCTACCAATTTTAAATTTTCATGCTGCCAACGGTGTCGACTTAAATTTCAACTTGCAAGATTGTATCTCAGAAGGAACACAAATTGTTTTGTCAATGTCTTATGTAATTATCGTACAATCGTACGTCACTTTCTGAAGAGATACGTATTACAAATTTTGCAGTCTCTTCGATAATAAAATCTTCAATACGCAAGTCTTCTGAAGACGTGGCACATGCCGAAATTACATAACATCAAGGATATTAAATTTTCTTTTGCTCTTCAGTCAAGAACGAGACGATCAACGCGTCAAAAATCTTTCAGACTGTCAAGTTAATGCGAAAGCAACGTGATTTGTTTTACGATATTTGTAGAGGAGGATTGAACTATTTGTTATTTATTCATCGGCACGTATTGGCAACAATGTCAAACATGTTCCCTCTTTTCTCGCGATAGAGATTTATGGAATACGGACGAGCACGTAGCGACAAATGTATTGCGTTAGCGGCACTTTGGCAAAGTGATCTTTCTATGTGCCAAGCTGGCCAAAACGCACTGAATACAGGACTTTTTAGAGAAATCACGATACGAACGAAAATAGAACTTTAATTGAAACGAAATAAAAATAGACTCGTTATTGGGAAACATCCTTTAAACATATTTTCATATTTCACTAGCAGCTCGATATGTTGCGTAGGTTATGTCGGCGATCAACGAAAGTGGCTTTAAATCCGAACAAAGTAAAAATAGATTCACCCGCAAATCATATCGTTTTAATTTATGATACCGTTTCCTAATATGTTAGCGACTAATAAAAGTAGGTTGAATATATGCAATATTTTCCGAGAAATATTATATCACGGTACAACACGTGGATAATACGTAATTTTCTACGACAGAGTTTCTGCTTGCCTAGAACATTTGCGTGCAACGTCATAAAAGATTTAACACGAACCGTCAGATCATATAAAAAGGATGAGTTCGCGTATTTATGTTATAAAGAATAAGTTAATAAACGAGATTTACGCCGTCGTAAATGTCGTGTAAATCTCTGATTAAATGAAACGTGGAGAGAGGATAGACGTAGAAGGGCGAACTTGAATGAAAAGAAATCTATAATAAGTAGGGTAACTTCCCTTCTGAGTATCAGATGCGATATCGATCGTTTGATATTCAGAGGAGAAGGGTGTCAATTACTTACTAAAGGTGCATTAAAGTGCCTCATTTTTTAAGATCTATAAATTTTTTTCTGCGTTTATTATTCACTCATTCTTTTTGATAGTATCTCACCGTATTGCGGAAATTAAATCTTTGTACTGGATGATAATTTTGTTAGATAATGTAACGAATCTTTAGAAAAACGATTTTTTTTATAACGTGTTAGTTAGTTGGTAAATTCTGAACACGTGCCTTCTTTGCGTTCGCTTTAAAAGAAAAAGTCAAACAACTTATTTCTCGAAAAGATAACATTTTGAGTGTATATTCATCGTTCAGAAGGCAGTTATTTATCAAAAAGAATGCGAAGAATTTAAAAAATTTTACAATAAATTTTTTCTCCTGAAAAACAAATGTACGAGACTTTCTTTAGGTGTGTGCGTAGCAATTCAGTAACAACGTGAAAACTTGCGTAATCTCTGTTGATGTACGATGAAGCTGGAATGCGGATGTTTTAGCAAATGCATATTTTGCTTTTGTATCTTTCGCGTATTTACATTTTTTCGTGCGCATTTGCATATTTGCAAATGCAAAAGGCATACACGGACATGCAAAACATGCAAATATTAAACAATGAATGGGTGAATATACGCGAATAATAGGCAAATATGTACGAAAAACAGATGAAATATTTGCATACTTTTCATCCGCTTTTGGCATAAATATCCGCCGACAATCCGCTCGCGAGATTTTTATCACCAATGGACAAATAATGGAATCATCATGGATACGATGTATGAAAAAACGCTTAATTATGAGACTACATGTTGTACATACAGTTGTACGTAGCGGCGCGTGTCAAAAATAAACGCACGAGACGCGTGGATGCAACTGAACTTGACACAATTGCAACAAAGATAGAACAGGTGATCGGCCGTGGCGAAAACAAAGCGTGAATTAGCGAACAAACAACACTCGTCTGAAAGTTTTATTAACCCAACAATTGGACAAAACCCTCCCTGTTAGAGATTCGTATGTTTGCGCGTGAAAGTTGACAGCAAGCCAATACGCAACACGCGCTTTTTTCATCAACATCTTTTATTAGCGTGTCCACACTGTCTGCGATGTTCGTAATAACGAGTTGCACAAAGAAATTTAGCGATTTACCACCACGCTGTGCCATAAATGTGCCATCCATAAATATGCAAAAAGCGTAATAGCACGGACGGTCCGCAACGTGTGTGTATACTGCGGTAATATAATTAACCCTCTGCTGGCTCGACGTCGTATTTCATCACATTCGTCTTCCCATATATCACTGAGCACACGAGGCGCTCTCCGACAGTTCCTTTTATGCAACGAACTGTCATTTCTCATCGATTGAAAGAATCAAAAACATACAAGTGTCAACGCAATATACGCGTAGAAGAACCAAGAAGAAGAGCCAATTGCAAGATGAATATTGATACGAAGGAGAGAGATTCATCGAACCGTAGAGGGTTAGAAAGAAAGGGAAAACTATATATGGCGGAACAAATACAGCGAGAGATGTTAAAACCTTGTAAAAAATTATTGTTACGTGCAGTTAATATTTCAAACGGGTCGTTTATCTTCATCTTTCCAAATTGCTTCAATTCAAAGTTCAAGTGAAATCGTTCAGTCAAAAGACATTTTAAAAGGTGACAATTCCTGTTGAAAGTCAAGTTTCAATAAAGTTAGAATTCTAGCAACGAACACATCTATAACAAAGTACAAACTCTGAACAGAGGATTTAAGGTCGAACGTTGAATTAAAATCCGAAGACGTTGCAACGTCTGTTTCAAGATTTTTCAAACGACATTATAAATACAAACTTCTAAATAAATAACAATACAATTTATAAAATTATGTATATATATATATATATATATATATATATATAAAATATGTAAAATAATATACGACGAAATAAGCCACGTCGAAACACCCATTTTTGGTGTATCTAGAATTGAAACAATTGGCACCCAACGTCTGACAGTCTCTGTATCTGTCCCACCAGGTTTGTCTCGCGATGCAGCGTTCATTTCCCAGCTGCTAGGAACCGCGTCCTACCAGCGATCTTTCGTCGAATGCTTACCAGAGCTTGGGCATCGGGCGCGAGATGCTGATAGGCTGTGTTCAGCTGTGTCAGGAGCTGTGCACAAACGGGTCCGTTTGTGTCACTGCTGCTTCCGCTGGTCGTCGATTCCACCATCGGATCTCGCGAGCTTGGTTCTGCAATTAACACAACGACACTTGAAATAATCCTGCGGGTTGGTAGATCGCGATATCGAAATTAAAAACAAAGCCTCTCGGGCGGCTCTCTCGAGTTTCGTAACTGTTATCGTTCGAAATGCTCGGATCGTCGACCATTGTGCTCGTGGACAAGGCGCGCAGCGGACGTCGATCGAGGCACGCGTCGATTCCCGACGGTTGTTACGGCCAGACTTCATTAAGATTAATTTGTCACTTCAATTGAAACCGGATCCCGTTAAGGCACTTTATCGTCGGCTTAAGTGCCGTGCCGTATAAACGCGACGCCATTACATAAGGTTCTCGAGAGTGACGAACGCATCTAGACGTAAGTGAGTGGAGTACTCACGCGATTCGCGTTGCTCGATAGCACCCCGTCGACGACTTTGTTCGATCTCGTTGCGCGAGTTGCCCGATGAACGATGGACTTGTTTTTGTGTAGAATCGGAAGGAAAAGAAAATTACGTCGCGCAACTCTGGAGGAAGGCAATAACTGTGAAAAGATTGTTCCGTGTATTCGAGCAGCCACGAATTACTTTGCGCCTTTGCGACTGTCACGCGGCTACGCAATTGTCGTACTTTTGAATAATTCTGAATTTTCTTTTACCCCTGACCGGTTGTTTTCCGCTTTTTTAATTTACGAACAAAGTTGCAGTAGAAACGTAATGTTCCGTTGAGAGAAAAAAACGTAACAAACACAAGCGCAAACAGTGGTAGAGCAGTAACTGCATCGCAAAGTATCATCAGTCGAGGTATCAGCGACTTTGCCGAAGCTGTAAAAAGTTATTGATCTTCTTTAGCGGATATTACCTGCCTCCGTAGTTATGTAATGTTTATGCGAGTTTTGGCTTTGTTTACTTGTAAGAAGGCCTACGGACAGCGCGTAGACAGTAGAAATAACATGACAACGAGAGAGACGACGAAGGCAAATAATAATTACATCTATCTCGTGGGAGTTGAAATTAAATTTAATCTCTGTAAATATTCTCACGCCACAGAGAGAACGCAAGAACCACAAAACAATTATAAGCAGTTCCATCGCACTAGTTACGCACACATAAGCAAACTAACGAATTGATAGATCGTGACTGACATGTTATTCGCATGACGTTGCGGCGAAGATTTGGCTTTTGACAACTATTGAAAGAAAAAGAAAAAGGAAAAGAAAAAGTGCACAGACACAGAGAGCGATGAGCATATACATAAATCAACGCGCGTGACATGAAAAATTGTTGGAAAATTAATTGCATCTACGCAAATCGGGCTTCAAATTTTGAAAAGTGAAACAAATGCGACGCTTGTGGAAAGTCTGTTCGAAACTCGATACTCCGGATTGGGGAACGACTCTCCCTGAACAACTTTATTACCAAAATACCTACCACCCACGTGCTTCGTAACCATTTTTTAAATATTCAACTGAGAGAAACGTAATATATTGGTTTTTGGGCTGGTTTATTTTCACTTTTTTTATCTAACCTAAGCTCGCTCTTATATTACTTAAAATACTAAAAAAAGCTAAGTTTCGAAATTAATCAAGAGGGAGTGATTAATTTTATTAATTTTGATTGTAATGTATTAGTTCCTTACAAGTATGCAGAAATTATTCGCGAAATGTTTAAAATAACATTCATTATGCTACAGTCTGTAAAACAAATTTTTTAATTTAGATACAATATATATGCAATATCGAGTGTCGATTATTTTTTATAAAAACAAGTCTGTTTGAATGCAAAATGAAAAATAGCAGAAGGTATGAGAAATTAAATTTAAAAATTCATCCGTTTTTCAATTAATATTAATGATCTACGATGAACACTAGACATTTCAGTTGACTTTAATATTTGACGAGTTCTCACTTCTCGTATATTTGTTCAAATATTGCGCAAATAAAACAGGCCGCAAGTGTACCTTTAACAAATTCTGACGTGATCGTGCCTGGATCCAAATTTGTGTAAACAGTACGCGATAAAACGTTTATCTACTTTCTTAAAATAAACTAAACTCTCTCTTCGTGACCATCTAAAAATCAGCGGTTCTTCTCGTAATTATGCGTACAAGGGTGACGAATTGTTCTTTTCGACGTTTCACTTAAAAAAAAAAAATTAATTATTGCAACTGAATAAAAACGACATTTAACGTTAACGTCTAATTACGATCAAAGCATGCAACGAAATTAAAAGAAAACAATCGTTTACCAAGCAGTCGAGGCAACTGCCAAACGGTATAATGTTACCAGCGTTTAGGATACAAGAGATTGCAACTCAATGAAGAGGACAATCTAAAGAAACGTACACGACTGATATCGAAACGTCAACCGTGTACGATTAACTGAAAATGTGCCAACTACCAAATGAAACCTACCATCGTTCAGCGTTCTGCTCGAGCTGTTCACTATATTCATGAACTCGTTAAGCCCGTCCTCTTTATTAATGTTTTCGAGCGTCGGCGGCGGAATCGATTCCACGGGATTTCCTTCCGCGGAAACGAAGATCTTGTCGTCTTCCAAGGCATTGTTCGGTTGCGTGGCCGGTGGGCTAGGAGTTAATAGTGGACAATCCGACGCCTCTTCATCCTATGTAAAACGACACGCGTCCGATCTGTCATTATATCATTTTCCTTTCCGACATATTCCGTCTCATTCTTTTTTCGTTTTGGTTTCTTTGTTATTCACACACGCCCTTTTTGCAAAGGAACGAAATAGCAAAACAGATTTGCAAAGCAAAAAAGATAGAAACATACGAGACCAGACGAGCGATAAAAGTGTAAAAGAATTTCGAGCGACTTTGTTTCTCAGGTGAGAAAGAGAGTAACGTAATTTTGTAGTTTCACTGATATTATTTTTATTATCGATCGTGTTTATTAACAAGTTACTCACTTCTTAAATTTTATTACTGTTTCTCGGGATCAATTTCAATTTCAATTATTTTTAGAATCTTGCTACTGTTCTCAGATAATTTGTGAGTATAACATCTTGCTAGTGTAAATGTTTTCTAAGATCGTAATAAAGATTAGCCATGAAAGAACATGGCGGATCACGAGTTGGTCGAATATTAGTCATCAGGCGTTATTCCTACTATATCCTTTGTAGTAATATCGTCGTTGAAAATGTCATCTAATAAATGTCATGTTTGTCATAATATTTTTATTAATTCAATTTAATATCGACTAATATCCCACGTTAGAACTCAGTGTGTTTATCACTCCTATCGCTTATCTGAAATCAAACGTCAGTGTCCAAGCGCATTACCTTTATCGTGTGTAAAAGAAGGATTAAAATAAACGCTATCGCGGTATAAACGACATAAACGACATAAACGTTATATACATTTTTAAAGCAAAGCACGTGAACTTATCTTGTCGAGATTCGAAGCGATCGGCAAACTTCGAGTAAAAATTGTTATTCGTATTATAAATATACGCAATGTCAAGTTACATTAGTCGGACGTTGACGTCGAAGAAGTTAAAAAAGGAGTCTTGGAAAATCATTTGCTACATCGGCACATGCTATTATAAACGTACCTACGATTGTACGTAACGTGGCGTTCGTGAGAGAAAACACAAAAAGAACGAAAGAACGATAGAACAAAGCTACTTGTTATTTCTGTCGAATAACACACCTGTTGGTCTTGATTTATAATCAGTTGCCGCGAACTCGACGAGGACGCAAGTTCGATCGGTAAAACCCCCAAAAGGCCCTCAGGCTTCTGGATATTCATCTCTGTCAACGTAGAAAAAAATCGAATTTGTTTTATCCTCTCCAGTGATCTTCCACACCAACGGAGTAAGCAAGTTCACACGAACGTCCAGCAAAACGTTCACGAACGTCCAAGAACGACAGTTTAGTTTCGCTCGTCGGAAACGTTTCGCTTCAATTTTCGATTGTTCTCACTCTCGTCCTTCTCTCGCAAAATTTCATAGCACGTGCGATTTTGCTCTCGTCAGTTCGTTTCTTCTTCGACTCTGAATATCCTCGAGTCTGAATCTAGTTACGTGCAACCACGCACGAAATAAATAAAAGGAATGCCACGTGGCGTTTTTCTTCGCTTGAGTTTCCGCACGACGGCAGAATTAACAAGGGAACTTTAACTGCAGCTGCACATACCGCGACGAAACGCGATCCACGGTCGTCATATTTACTGTACGCCGACTGGTAAAGCGCGGCGACTATTGATCGAGAAATTCTACGAACGACGCGTTTGGCCGAGCTACGATTTTCTCCCCTAATCCATTAAACGGGATCGCTGAAAAGGGCTGTCCAAATGATCCTTGGGACTCGTCATTGTTCCGCTGTCGCGCTCCTCCGGCGAGTGTATCGGTAGATCGCGTATTTTGTAAAACAAAATTATACGACCGTGGTTATTTTATTCAGGCTTCAGGCCTAGATTTGAATTTGCAGAATCTCAGCGTACGCAGATCGAACGTGTGTGACGCGGAGAAGTGGGAAAAGAAAACAAGAAAAAGAATATCGAAATTGCGTCAGGGCGACTGTTATAATAATAGACTGTATGGATGGTTATGCGTTTATGAGAAATTTTGAACGTACGTAAAAAGTACGCGCAACGTTAAAGTTCTTGCAAGGTTTTTAAGAAATTCGAGATGAAATTCTCGACTCCGTTATGGAGAAGAGGATGTTCGTCGGAAGATTGTGAGTGCTTGTGCGTTCAATTGATTCGAAGGTAAAAATGTAAAAGTACGCGCAATGCACAGAATATGCGATAGTGAAAGCGTGTAAAATATTCTACGTGAACAATTTTTACGAGGTTTATTTATTTGCATAAACGTCGCACAATCTAGTTATTATTACAGGCATAAATACAATACTAGTTAATTGATAATTTCATGAGCTTAAATACGAAACGAGTGTATTTAAAAATTATGAAGAAAATCGTGAAAAATGTAGTTTAGAAATTTTTGACAATCCGTTGGATTCTTGAAACGCTTCGCGTGCGTGCGAACACTGCCAGTGAATAAAGTGCACAACGAAAAATCTATCTTAATTCGAACCAGTGTAAATTTTGATGATGCAATCAAATGTGGTCGCGTGACGAGTTTTAACAAGGCTGTTGATTCAAACACATTTATGCTATCCTGTCCGTTAAACGTTGTTTCTAAGAATAAGAGGAGTCACGCTGATTCCGTGTCAATTTGGTTCGCAACGGACTAATTGCAAAATAAACATTTGTACACGTGCAAGACATTCGCGTTCGCCTTTTTGATATGAATACGTGATAGCAATTAATAAACAAACGGCAGGAAATTTTTTACAACTGCTGTGGTACAAAAGGTGCAAAAAGTGAAAAATCTGTATTTCCCAATGTTTTCACTAAACTGTGGATGCTTGTGCGAGTTCACAACCTTGTGAACGTAACTAAAGAGACAGACTCGAAATGGAATTTTCATGTTTCGTCATAAGTTAAATCTGACAGCGAATATTTCACCTTTACACATTTACATGTTGTATTTTGTGCATTTCTACGTTTCCTTGTATTTTATGTATTTTCCCCAATGTAACTGGAGCAAAATTCTCTTCTCTCCAAATGCACGCAATTAAATTCTCCATGAACGCATCAACATCCACATTCCAGCGATTACATAAAGCTATCGTTCGTTTCCTGTAGGAAAAAAGTGACCGCTTGCGCAATATCTGTCACGCACCTTTCATCGTCAATGCATTCAACGATATTTATCAACAGAAAATGTGATTCTACGTCATCTAGTGTCTCAGTAGCCGATAAAAATTAGAAATTGTCCAAGAAATTTGGACTTGTCCAATTTACCTGTAATACGGCCGGTTACCGCGTGACAAAGACGACATCGGCAGAAGACCTAAAAACACATATAGAACCGTTCCTCGAGAAACCTTCACCCCCGGAATAAGCACAAAACTAACCAAGAGACTCGCTTGGATACCGGTCGCTGACTCAGTATGTTTGATACGTCACGACTATCGTTCACGACTACGTGTGCGATTCTCCTCTACGGAGGAACCTACCAACGAAGCAAACGACAACAAAATATCACTACCGAGGACGATGTATGTGCTTTCGGATGTTGATGACCATCCTGCTTTCCCCAGCCGTAGAGAGAATCGCGTGTCTCCGCGTAGTATATTTAGCAACACCGTTTCGTTCCGTTTAGTCCCGTGGTGTCTCGCTTTCCTGACCGAGACGTTCGCGCCCTCCTCGAGTCTGCGCTCTTGTCGACGTACGTGCAATTCATCGGATCAACTGCGACGATTAGAGGCTCAATAACCTCGATGTTACATCAGTTTCTATCGACTTTAACAATAATCCATGGGGACAATAGGACTGTTTGAAAAATCAGCTTCGAATTCGTTCGAACTGGAACAATTTTGTACATACAGAATTAGAGAAGAAAATAAACTGCAGTAATAAAGCAGCAAAATAAAGAGTTATATATAAGAATAAAAAAGAGCTGCTCGGTTATCAATTGCTCATAGAATTCAAGAATTAAATTAATTAATCGATCGACGTAATGCGATGTATTCCGATGTAATTGCAATTTCTGTGAAAATAAATCGTTTAAATCGTGAAATTTTTGTAAATTGCAAAATTAGAAATTTTGAATAAAGTTTGATAATGTCTCAAAATATTTTTTCTCGCCCGTTAACATAAATACAAGCAAGTTGCCAATTTTATTTTTTATCGACAGTAGTTACACGAGGATACAACCAAGTACATCTAGTGTGCGACAATATGTTATAGAGGACGACACTCTGACTTTCAGTATTACCGGGTATCACATCCTGTCGTATCGATTCAGGCAGATATTGCACCGTAGCGTGACGTAATAAAGAAAATTAATTTTAATTATTCACACCAATAAATTGCATTTGTTACGTAACATTAATGATTTTCTTTATTATGAATACATAGCGTTTACTTCCTTCATTTTGCCATAACGCGGCGCTAGTGTTTGCACCCGTAAAACAGAGAATTTTTCATTTACAAAAAGAATTAGTTTAGAGAATTGCAAACTTTTGTAATTTTTTTTCTGATTAATTAGATTCTTTTTATACTCTATTTAAAGTGTAAAATACGTGATTAAACATTTTTGAAAATAATTAATACCTCTATCTTGCCGATAGATGGCGCCATAAAATCCAGAACAGTCAATTTGCATTAATTGCGAATAAACACTAACAAAGGAAGCTAAATTAATACATACGATTGTACACAGATATTTATGTGTAAATATGTACGGCATAATATGCTTATTGTTGAAAGTATTCTTAAAAAATACTGCTTTTCGTATTTCTAATGATTGTATGTCAAATCTATTCTGTTTCAATGATCTTATTTTTCTCTAATGTATTTAAATTCAAAATTGTGAAAACTACATTATCGACAATGTGTTGACAATTTTGTAATTAGAATTTATAACAAATTTTTAGTACACTTTTTAATGCATGCTAATTAAATTTTCTTTCATATTTCACATAAAATGAATTTCTTTTAGTATTTGTAGTTGTATTTTTCTTTCTTCTACATCATCGTTCATCTTCGTTTTGGGCAGATCGCGGTTTTTCTTGTTAGTGTTGCGAAAAATTGATTGATTTTAAAAATTTCCTACTTCACAATTAGTAGTACTAGTGAATTATTGTTGCGAAATAAGATACGGTTTGTTGCTCGAGTTCATGTCAAATGTAGATTTGACAATAGCCCTTCTGGTTATTGTATTGAGTAGAAAATGTTTTTCAGTAGCCCTTCCAGTTACATTTTGTTTTTCAGCATCCCTCACTACTACGTTCGTTACTGAAAATATTGCTATAGAAATATATATATATATTTTTTATTAGCTACAGCTAATTTGTTACGAGTTTTAGAATGCAGAATTTTAGTGTGAATTTAATATATTTACATACACGAAAATGTAAATGACGTCATGTGCCATATATGTACCGTACGTTATACTGGAAAACGTGGATAGAATCCTTTTATGTAACTCTGATATATAGTAGAATGATTTCAGTTACCAGCTTCACATTTCGGTATTGAAAATTAACAACGCTGTAATGGATTTCAAAAATCATTCACTGCTTGATCGACTTTGATCGTTTTGCTTGATATAGTTCCCCAATTCACCGTTGTTTCCAATTCATGTACCTCGTCTATGGATTCGACGTTGCAGAGGGCGTACGACGTATTTTGATCATCTGTATCGTCGGTATTTCAGAGTGCGAGGTAAGAAGTAACAAATTTATTCATTAACAATTATTGACTAATGATTGTATGTCAAATCTATTCTGTTTCAATGATCTTATTTTTCTCTAATGTATTTAAATTCAAAATTGTGAAAACTACATTATCGACAATGTGTTGACAATTTTGTAATTAGAATTTATAACAAATTTTTAGTACACTTTTTAATGCATGCTAATTAAATTTTCTTTCATATTTCACATAAAATGAATTTGATGATCAAGACGGTATTTATGACTATTTTATTCATCATGACATTATTTGACAGAAAAATATGTAAATTTATATTTTGTTGATTGGAATTGGTTTTTTAATTGTTTTTAGATTGCGCGTTCTCATAATTTTGCGTTACATATATTATTTCAAAATTATCTCGTTACTTCGCTTCGTGTCAAACATATACACAGATATAGAGTGTGGTACACCATTATCCATGTATTTGTACTATATTTACCCCAAAATGAGCTTAGAGACAGTTATGTATAATTAACGTGAAGTTTCCTCCTGAAATCATGATGTATATGCACCGATGCATTTGTTGAATTAACTAGTTAAACATAATAAACCTGTGTTTCGTTTCAATATCATCCCGTATAATTTAAACTGTTAAAGTATTAAGCTGTTTGATAATTTTTGAATCTTCAAGAGAAACTAATTCATCAGCAACAAAATAATGTTGAATAATTTTTTAAACATCGGTATCTGTATATCGATATCATGACAAGAAATCAAGAGATTACAAGAAATAGGTTACCAACGTATTAAAATTTTTCTATAATATTATAAGCAACGGAATGATTTTTAATCAATTTTTCTTACTTTTTGAAAGAATGATTAATAATATTTTTATGTATAGGTAGCATAAAATTACTTTTATTGCATAGTGGGAATAATTAGGGATGGATAGACGTAATAGTATAGTGATTGATGCTCTCACCGAGATAGATATTTACGAATATAGGAATGTAATACCCGTGCAATTAATGGATGATGTGTAACACAGAATTTCGGTATTGGCGTTCTCTTCGTGTCTACATTAACGAAAGTAGCTGCACGGTTAATCAATACGCTTGCAACCACTAGCACATTTTGCGTTCCTTAGTAGCCTACCTAAGTAGATTAGTTCATACATCGTAAGCCAAAACAACGTATGACATTTACGTCATAGTACTAGTTATTAGTCATAGTTAAGTACAAGAGTGATATTAATTGTTAGTTAGTAGTGATATAAACGGTTAAAATAATATAATACATCTGAAATTATAATTTTTAATTTCGAAAAAATCTCTAAAAAAAAGTAACGATTTTTATTCGAATTTTGGTCGTAAGCATTTTAATAATAACTTTCAAATATATGCAGTAAAATCTCTTAAACCTTATGGAATGCGTAGTCAAGAAAATCCGGATATAGATGATACCAAGAGAGGTCGTTAAACTCAATATCGAAGGCTCCGGAATACGTAGAGAACAAAATACAGTATCAGTGGCTTATAGAACCTATCTTATCTATTTTAACTACTTCTGGACTGAGGAACTGGATTTCAACGGTAGACGATATAACAAGCTACAAGATACAGAATTCTAGATATCGAAGAGAATATTTGAAATTGTAATACACATTGTCTGGTTTATAAGATGAGACGATAAAGAATCATAATTGTAATATAATTTTTATAATTCTCTATTATTAATTTTGTTATATTTCATGTTATATAAATATTATTATCATTATCATCTGGGTATCAGATTATTGGCTGTGTCAGGAATGTTTTCTAAAACTAGTCGTTTATACGTGGAATTTAAACGTATCTAAAATTATTCATAACGATTCAGCGTATACATGAGATGATTCAATTACGGTGAAATAGATTCTGGCGACTTCAGATGTCTCCTGGTACCACGGTATGTATTTGGAATTGTGTTAGTAATTCTGTATGGGTCAGAGAGGATTTGTGTGAGTTGGATGTAATCCAGGAAGGCCCGAGTTACTGAGTTGATAGTTTATTTTTTAAAGCAAGAGGAACTAGGTTTAACGCATGAGCATATTATTGCGTTTGATTTATAAATTGTGTTTCTTCGAACACAAGTTATTTTTAAAAACCATCATCGAATCAACATCATCAATACAAATTGTCACCGAATTTCTTTTTAATGAGATAAACTTCAAATTCATTTAGCTAAGGTATATGGAAATTCACTATATATGACATTTCTGTTATCAATGTTATCAGATAAAACGCGCACGGCAAAGTTCATAAACGCATATCTGTGCGGGCGGACACTTACATTCAATCGTTACAGATATATTTTGATTATATGCCTTTAAACGGACTCGCGAATATCAGTACATGACATTGAAATATTTTCAGCTTTTCCATTCAGTTTGAATGAATTTTTCGCAGTTATGAAAGAATTATAGAACGCAGGACAGAATCATTTAGTCAAATTACTAAATAAAAAATATAACGAAATCGAATAGTCCCCGTTCGAGCAAAGAGGAGCATGTCACAATAGAACCCAGGGAAATTAGCAGAAGAAACTTCGTTGGCGAAAGTTTTGTCAAGTTAGATGAAGAAAATGAACGAAGTGCGGTTTCTATCACAAGTTTCAGCCTTGCGGAATACCACTTGAGAAACGTGCTTCGAATATTAATGCATTTTTTTTTGTGCAATTTCGTATTTATAATTTGTTAAAACGACAGACAAATTCTATTGTAAATTTTCATCTCGATAGAGGCTGTTTTGTTCGTATTTATATTAATATCATACTTTACCAAGGAAAAGAAGGAACATTATACATTCTTGTACTCTGATACAAGTTTATCGACTTTTATATTATTCTTTTCTACATAACCATTTCGTGCCAGAAAAATCAATAACAGATGGTACTCGTAGGAAGTCAATTTAAATGAAAACGCCGAGGTTTTGCGTAGCTATAGTACGATGTTGAACGCGTAGCGTCATCAACGCAAAGGATGACGTAAAAGAAGGAATGAGACATTTTCGAGTGATAATCAGAGCACAAGAACGTTTGTAGATTACGTCATTCTTGCACTTAGGATGGCAATCGTGGGCGACTGATCAGATGTCGAGTTGAAGTTGAGAAAATATCCGAGTAAAATGGTTTTCGTGTGATGCCTGAAACGGGTAAGACGACCACCGACACGACGCATTGAAAGCGAGCCACGAAAGTTCCGCTTTTCTTCGCCCGAATACCGGCTACTTTTCAGAAATATTTTTCTCGGTTCAAGCCACGCGGTGTCCAACAAGACTGTTGTATAATTCCCAATATATTTGTACACGTGGCTGAAACGAGGCTCAATTATTGTTTATAGACGTAAAATTATGTGAAATACGAAAGAAATTTAAAAGTTAATAAATTAATTATTCACTAATTACATTCCTTTAACTTGTTAATAAATATTTCTTTAACTAGTAAATTAAAACACAGTGTATATCGTAAAATAAAAAAATAATTATATATATATACACACATATATATATATAAGCTCATTTCTTGAAATAATAATTTACTATAATTTTTTCAGTTACGAAATACATGGTCAGATACGTTAGTAACTACTGATGTATTGCTGCAGAGAGAACCAGAGCAAGTAGTATTACCGCAGAACAAGGGAAACGATTTCCCAGCGGTACAAGTCAGCATTTGGTGCTAGCTCGGGAGTAATGAACCCGGTATTGATACTTCCGTATCATAGCTTCACTTAATTCTATCTGTAAATATCAACTGATTCAGATTCTACGAAAAGATCAGGAAATAATAACCGGTGATTGGAAAAACGATTATCAAATGTTATTTGAAAAATACGTACTATCATATATACTATCATCGCGTCATTTAGAGCACTGTCAGTTAATCGAATGTTATATCGTTCTATTTCAGATGTATTTCGCAAAAACAGCAAATTCTAGACATTGCGTGTCCTCCAGCTCGTTCAACTTTATGTTACAGTTGCTTCTCACGCGAGCAACAACGCTTTACGTGCAGTCATCTCAACGAACCAATTTTCTGCCTAAACTGTGCAGGTTTGAAATATCTTAAGCTCACAATGTTAATAGTCTCGCACTTTACCAATCACACAGTAGAAATATGTCGAAATATCGTCTCCTTTAAAATAATTATTCCTACGTATATACATATATATGTATATAATACAAATTCTAAATTTTTATTGGCTCTAAACTTGGTTGAACATTTACGAGTTAATTGAAAGTATCCATTTGTGAGAGTAAAATATAATTTACTAGCAGATATAGAAAAGAAGTGACGATGTTGTTCTAGAATGCGAGAAAAAACGAAATATTCAAATGAGAAACAAAGAAATCTATTAAAGGATAAGATTTCTAACTCGTACTCTCGCATTGTGCTTAATCAGTTCTGGTAGAACATACCACGTGGTGATTCCTATACACGGAAAACGTTTAAACTGTATTTGGCACGATGCCTATCAGAATAATTAACAACGATTTATGTGCGACTGCGTGTTGCGCTGTACGAACGACATAAAAAGAAAAGAAAAAATGAAAAGAAAGGAAGGACAAATGGAAAGCAGAGGAAAAAAAAACGAGAAAATAGATGTATGATTAATCGCAGATGTTAAAAGAAGTGTTCTGAGAGATTTGAAAAGCAAGTTGACTGGACGTCGATCGAGCGTGCAATCGCCGACAGAAACGTCGAATTAGAAATGAGGAAACAATCGAAGCGAAATGCACGGCAGTTCCGCGAGAACAGCCGAAAGGGGTGGCTGATTCGTGGTCGCTCATCGAAACGATCGCCGAACGTCGGTGACGTTCGTACGTCTCCGACAATACGCGCCGGCGCTATGCAACCCGCTTGACGTAGCAACATGGCGGCGGCGTGTCGGAGGCGTCTCCGTCCGCACAGTGCTCGACGTCGAGCAGTCCGCGTACGTTCGCAACAACGTTTCACCGCATTAATGTGATAGTGTACCCGGAGCATCGCACACGTCCGCGGCCACGGTTCAATCTCGTGTTTCATGTCGTAATATCATCAACAATCGGAAGAACAACGTGCGACAACGGGACGTCGCGAGCAGTGATAGCGCGACGAAAACATAGAAAGAGAGAGAGAGAGCAGTGTGAACTCGATCGGTCCCGTTCGCAATAATTCTCGTTGATTTAGCTCGTGGTGCGTGCTAATTCATTCCCCCGTACCCTTTACATCTTCGTTTCTCCTTTTTCCTTTTTCCCTCCGTTTCTCTCTCTTTCTCTCTCTCTCTCTATCCTCACTCTCTCTCTCTCTCTTTTTCTTCTTTCACATCTCTCTTTTCTTCTCACCCTCTGTCTACCGATTTCTCGCGAAACTCTACTTTCGTAAGCATATATATACATATATACATATATATATATATATATACACACACACATATATATATATATATACATATATATATACATATATACATATATAGATATACACGCGCGTATATCTGGTTTCTTCGGTTCCCGATCCGTGTTCCCTTTATCCGTCCCGTTTTTCTCAGTGATCGTCGTGAAATGCCCGTGATTACCGGTCGTGCCTCTCGACGACGAGAAGGACGTGGCGGCTGTCGTTGGTCTACGGTTCCTTGACGAGCACGGGATACGTGCAAACCGGCGCATGCACTGCAGCTCCTGCTACTATGATAATAACGAGAAAGGTGGCACGGTGGGCGCTCCTCCTGAAGCGAGAGGCGCTCGGCCGAACCTACGGTGCACAAAAGCGGTCCGAACAAGCACCCCGCGGTGCCACGGCGATGCTGCCTCGTTCCGGCCGGATGGTAGATGACAACATCGACACCTACACCGACACCGACACCGTGGCCACCGACCTGCACAGGACCAGCAGCTGCGTCGCGCTGGCGCTGCCGTTGCCGTTCCCGTACTACTACGAATACTACTACTACTACTACTATCCTCGTGCTACTAGGATCGCCGCCTCGTTGTTAAGCTCAGATCGCCCCACGCTTACCGGCCACCACGAGGAGGACGACTACTTGCTATCGTTGCTCGCCAGAATCGACGAACCGCAAGTGGAACCAAAGTGCTTTGACTTAGCAGCCAGCTCGACCAAAATCCAGCCGAAAGAGCAACAGGACGAACGGGAGGTGCACGGTGAACAGAAAACGGAAAACGTAGCCAGCTTCACGAACGACGAGGAAGTAACAGTGCTCGCGAGCGTGAACAGTAACCGTTTTGATCGTCAGTACGCGCGAGTACGATATTCCGCGTGACCAACGGCCACTCGTTGTTACGCCGCGTCGACGATAATAATCGCCAGTGCGATTCGATGCAATACCGGCGTGGTATAACGATCACGACTGGAACGGAACGACCCTCGGAAACGTGCATACGCAGCTTATGCCGAACGCAATAACACGCACGTTCAATTGCTGTTCTAAATGAATTAAGCAGACCCGAGATACTTCTGAGATACTCACGCAAAACTTCGGGGAGTTCGGAAACGGAAGTTAAGAAAAGGAACAAACGGTGTACAATACGTACGTTGTCGTGCATACGCGCGTGATCTCTCGTGTGCATCTCTCGTTCATCTCGTCGACGAATCAGTGACAGTCGAATCGACGAGCAGAGTGCGCGTATGTAACAAATTCGAGTTATAAATTTTGCAGGCTCGTTGGCGAGATCGTGGCTTCGAGTCTGCTGGTACGTGAAGATCTTCGCCGGCATTCGTGTACAATCGACGAGAGCAGAGCGTTGCGCGACAACGCTCGCCGGGATATCGTAGCAGAACCAAGATAACCTCGTTGTTGTGTTGGTGCACGCGTGCCGGGTGCGGAAGAGGAAAACTCGTTGCGAGAAAGGACACGCTGTGAATACGTAGCGCCGTACGCGAATGAGAAGGGGAAAAAAAAGAACATACGAGGGAAATAGAGAACAAAGGAACGGGAGAAGTGTGATATCGGACTGCCCGTTGCATTCGTACTCCTGCCCTGAAATTTCGATTCGTGTAGCGCCATATCGCGACACACATATATACATATTGTATCCTCCTCTGTCTGTCTATCTGTTTCCCTCTTGCGCTCCCCCCTCTATCTTTTTCTCTCTCTGTTTCTTTCTCTGTAATATTTACACACACACACACACACACACACACACACACACACACACACACACACACACACACACACACACACACACACACACACACACACACATGCACATAGTCATACGTATTATATACATATGTACATATATATATACATATATACGAGTATATATGTACATATAAACGCACGCGTGTTTCTCTCGTATTTACACATTATACGTGGGTAGAGGCGCACAGTACGGAAACGAAAAAAAAAAAAAAAAAGAAAATAGTAATATCGGTGCGGAGAGAGGGTTGTACGTTGTATACGCGAGTGTGCTCCTTCGATCCGGCGTGTCTCGTTATATAGCTGCATCACTTTCCTACGGATCTCTACGCCACATGAAGCGTCGCTCGGCCAATTAAGCGAAACTCTCAGCGTTAAGCCGATATACCAAGAACACCTTCGAATATGTCGCTGCTCAGCGTCACGGGTGAGTCTTTCCCCCTCTTCTACATTTCATTTTCTACATTTCCTCCTGAACCACGCCGGTTCAAAATGACGACCGCCGACCAGAAAATATTTTATTTTACCTCTTCGTTTTTCGTGCCATCGTGACGTTTCGGTTTTATCGAAATCGTTTCCCATTCTTACTTTACGTACGCCCCGTCTCCTTTTAACTCCTATGCATTTACATTTATGCACATCCATTTCTTTATTTCGATCCCGTTTCTTCAACGCGAAACTTAACTCTCGCACGTTTGTTTTACTTCGCTTTACACTAGACAATTGTTGCGATTGTGCTTTCTGCGAATGCCGTTCCGCCGCTTAAGTGGGTTATTTTATTCTATGGAGCGGTCCTCCATTCGAAATTCTCTGGATGAACGTAAAACAGAGTTATAGAACTGGCAATAAAGTAAGGTTAGAGCGGTCTTGCTAGAATGGCTGCCCGAATATTTTACGGCGCCCTCATCAGATTTAAAACTTTTTTCTTGTTTTCTTGTTTAGAAGAGCGAATGCCTCTAAGCAAACTTGTACAAAGGGGGGAAGAATATTTGAAGTACGAAGTAAGCTAAGGGTGGAATAGAAATTTCCAACATTCGTTCCGAGAATATTAAATACGATGAAAAGAAATAGGGAGGGGGGGGGGGCGATTGATGGATGTTATGACTCATTATGCAAATAATTAAAGACATTTACTAATGCATCCTACATTTTGAGAATAGCGAACAATGCCTTAACAATATCTTTCCCTACATTTTTATTCTTCCAGTCTGTATAACCCACGACGAACAAATGCGTTTGTTTGAAAACGCTGAATATTTATTTCTTCCGAATGTATAGAAGTAACAAGAATGGGAGAAATTGTTGTTTCCACAAATGCAGGAAATGTAAATAAAGTAAAAAAGTAATAAATAAAGGAAACAAACAAATATCTCTTAGTCGATTTATGTTTAAACAGTCCTTTGATACGCAATTTACAAACTTATATTCCATTTTCCGCGTATAAAAAATATGCAATGCAAATATGCAATTTTTCTCAAATTCAATTACGTAAATAAATCAAATTACCATCTCGTTCTTGAATACGTAAATAATAATAGGGATAGACATCGTATTGTTTTATTGAATTTATTATTCTTTACTCTAAATTGAGGCATTCAATGGGAATGTACATGTCGTAGGAGCAATCCTTTAAATGTCACTGATTTTGAATAAAGCAGTCGCTATATGATGGATAATTTTCCATCACAAAATGAGCAAGATCAATTAATTCATGATACATTTACGGAAAAGCTTTGCAATTTATAGAAACGTGTAACTGTGCATAAACAACGTTCATAGCTAAAAACTTTTAGCATTTATCTTACTCAGATTTTACAACGAAGAAAAATATCCAGAACAAATTAAATTCAACGCGAGGGAAAGAGTTGCATTTGATGAATAGAACACATCATTTTCTCCAACTTTGTATCACGCACGGAATTTCTCGCGTGACAATTACTGAAATGACCAAAGTTAGAAATTACGTTTCGTAAAACGGATCTCCGTATAAGGGAGGAGGGGTGTCCTTTTTATTGGAAAACCATTCGAAGATGAGAACAGAGAGGACAAGGAGTAGGGTAAAAAGTCGATGTGATAATTTCATTGATATAGAACAGCGAGGTTACTTTTCGATTTTCTTCCGCTTTTAGCAAATGCTAAAATTGATCTATTTGTTTAAACGAAGCTGATATTGTTCGCTTATTTTCCTATCGTTCGACTCTCTGTATTCTCTCATAAAATTCCAAATGAGAATTTCACAACATTGTCGAATCGATTTTCGTTCGAATTACACATTTAAAAACAAAGTGAATCCCGTTTGTGTAATCTTCAGATCGTCCTGAAGAATGTACTGGGAAATTCCACTTTCCAATACGTACAAGTATATTAACTTGACAGCAAAATATCCCGGATTTTCTTTCCATTCTGACTTTTGTATCCGGCCTCGCATGGTCCGGGTATTGAACGATTTAACCGAGTAGTATAAACGACCAGGCGAACAGAGTTACTTGAGCGGTTATTTCTGGGTCGGCTCAGACCTCGATCAGTGACCGCCATTGATATCCTTCAACCTTTCCTCTCAAACGTGTATGTACATACACGTATCCACTGTATCCCGTGAGATATTACACACGCTGATCCTCGCTATTCATAATCGAATCTCTTCGTACGATTTCCAACTGTTTCGGCTTCACGTGTAGAAATCGAATCGCGTAAGCCGACGTTGACCACGCGAGCAGAAGCGACAGTTTTCAGCAATCGTTTCCAAAAAAAAAAAAAAAAAGGCGACACACAACGCCGAACGTTTAAAGAGATATTGACCAGCGAATAACGAGAAGCGATTCTCGATGCTTCTTTTATCTTTGTCCTATATCTGGTCATAAATACATATCGCCAGGCCCGAAGTCTTCCTGTTCATCTAGGCACGTAGACGCACGTGTACAGACCGCGTAGGTGTATTCAGGTGGTAACGTTCCTTCGACAATGTGCAGTCGGTATACACTGATAACAAAGCGCATGAGTGTTCGTCTATGAGTACGGAACAGCGAGAGGATTCCGGGAGGAGGGAGGGAGGGAGGGGGGGCGAGGGAAAGGGGAGAGAGAGGGGGGAGGAGAGTGAAGTGACGATGAGGAGCGGAGGGTGAGAGGGCAAGAGAGAAAGAGAAAGAGAAAGGCGAATAGCAGGCGGAGGAGAAAGAAAGAGAGGGAAAGAGAAAGCATAGTGCAACGGTTGACCCCGGTACACGGGGTCATTCCCTTCTTCAACCACCACTACCAACCCCTACTGCCTCCAGTTCTACCGCTCACCTACCCGTCCCTACTACCGGTTCCTCCACCCCTTCTCATCCTCGTATCCTCCACCAACGCTCTACCATCACGACCACGCAACTCGACTCTCCTCTCGCTCGCCCGGCCAGCGATGTAGCTACAGCGAGGTGCTACGGGAGAGGAGCGTAGACTCTCGTGCATACGCTCGGCTGACAGGGACGATCTCAGGACGAAGCTCCACCTAGATCTTCCTTTGCCTGTCAGCCCACCAGACAGGTAATAACTTACGAAATATTTGATTTATGGTAATGTTGATAGTGACGGGTTCAGGCGCGTATCGAATGGTCAGGATGCCACCTTGCACTTGTCGAGTTAATGATCGCACACGCTCCATCCAACACGCTGGAAATTTAGTTCGCGAATTCAGTTCCGACGTTCCCGAGGTTTGGAGTTTAGCAGTCGACATTTCGACAGGTTTACATATTTTTTCCCTCCTCTCCCCCCAGTTTCTCGTTTCACCGTTTCAACTTACAACGTTCTCGCGAATCTACTAAATCACTCTGGCTACGGACACGTAGTAAGTTCTTTTTTTTCTTTTTTCGTTTTTATTGATTCCGTTCCGTAATTGACGAGAAAACAGCGGTAGAAAACCGGGGCAAGATTAATAGGGGAATCTCGAAGGATTTGCTGTTCCAGAGATTACGCGGATCAAATTTGAATGTAGCAAGAATTTACGTTATACCGCGTTATTTATTGCGAGGTGACTAGCGTTCGAGAACTGCAGCTTTATTTATTCGCCACTAGCGTTCGCGATAAAAATAGGTCGAATTGATACGCAAGATGAAAAATGTCGCTGGGTCGTCGTGTCCTTACAACTGCGCTCGGAAGAGAATATTGTCTCGCATCCTGGAGAAGCATTTCCTCCCGCGGTGTTTATTATCGGAAACGATCAATTTCGCGACGACGAGATATCATAAGCACGTATGCACGCGCATACGCGGATCGTCGACGGATAAACTCCGTGGCTACGTATGTATTTTCGAGACGTGTATTTTTGAAACGGCCGCGGGGTCGTGCAGGTTATTCGGGTCACCTCGAAATCCAAATAAGTCGGGGAGGGGAGGAAACGAGACTAATAAAGGAATGCTTTTACGACAGTTCTGATTATCGCGCGCTCTTCGTGTTGTTATAAAAATGAAAGTGAAGGAAATGGGAACGGGCGTGGAGTATATTTTCTTAGGGAGCAGCAGCGGCTTTGGAGTCGCGAACGCCGACGTTAATTTATTCGTGATCATGAAAGTGCGAATTCCTGCCGCTTTCCGCGACAAAGAGCGCACGTAGATGTAACAATAGAAGCGTCGAGGGATCTCCCCGGTGGGAAACGGAATGAAAGACTTCCCAGAGCAACGACACATTATTGAAAAGACGGACGAAAGGAGGGAAATGAAAATATTGCGTGGTTCAGTGCTTGGAATACGTATTACGCCTCTACGTGCCGCGAATTTCTCGTTTTGCAATTGATCTTGCATTCGCGTAATTGCCGTATATCGCAATTACGTTCCTTTCACGCATTCGAAGGACCACGTAACGCTCGCGTTAATATCAAGGGGATACTAATGTTTCGTTCGAGCGATGCTCCACGCGCGATATAAAATCGTTTGTCGTTGGCGAGCGTGAAATCTTCGACGAGATGAATCTCTTTGTTCCTTTGTTTCTTCATTAGCGATATGACGGAAGTTTCAAAGGTTTACGCGGCAACGTCACGTCGCGCCGGGACGAATTTCACTCGCTAGCGCACGGCGGGGCAATTTGTCGGACGGAGTATTCGAGCGAGAGAAAAAAGAGAGACAACGCGAGAAAAAGGTTAAACTACTGTTTACCCGATCTATTCTATTTCTTTCCCTCTTCATACTTCATTTTTCTTTCCCCTTCTTTTGTTGCATGTTCAAAGGATTCGCGCTTGCAAATCCCCGGCTTTAGCTTCTTCTTCTCTTTTTTTTTTTTTCTTTCTTTCTTTCTTTCTTTCTTTCTTTCTTTTCCATTCACTGCGTATAATATTTTCAATGACAATGTCTCTGCCAGAGACCTACTTTTTGCAACTCGCACTTAGAAAGGGAACAACGTTGCATTTGAACGGCGCGTTTTTCACCATGTCGTGGAAATGTGTCATCGTTAATGGAGATGCATCACCTACAATAACGAGGACAATCTATTTTACACTCGTAAAGGACGGCCGAACTTTATTTCGGCCTGACGGCACGCAGAGAATCGTTACCATGGAGGAACCGAAATACGTACCATTATTTCACACCAAGTTCAACGCGGATAGGAACGATTGCGTTTCGCGTTTCGAGGCGTTTGTTGGAAAGGAAAAGTGCCAGCGTTTAACGTCGCGTGAACGTTTATCAATAACTTATATAAATCATATCTCGTTCGTTTCTCGTCTTCAACGCGGAGCAAAACGAAGAATTACAAAGTGAGAAAAATTGCTCGTTAAAACGATGCTCGTATCTCATTGCCGAGCTGCGAGAAGAGATGTTCTCGATATCCAGTACGAGTGCTGTGCACTAGCACGCTTTCTTCTCGTTTATCGAGAAGTTTAATTCCCTGTGTAGCAGACAATACGAGCCGTAACTAGAATATGAAATTGCATTTGTACACGTACGCGAGCTGCACGTAGCTGCGAACTACGTTCCCAGTTTCGCTCTCTCTCTCTCTGTCTCTCGGCAGAATCTTCGTTTCCATTGGTGAATTATCGCGTTCTCAATTCATCCGTGTATTATCGCGTTTCTGTTCTATTCCTTCTTCGTCATCGAACGCGCGCGCCTCGTCTCGCTCCTCTCGAGCAGAGAGAAGTTTCGTAAATGATTCGCGGTATCCTTGATTGCTTAAAGTCTCGTAAACGCGGCGTTATCCGAGTGCATGTTGGAGCGTAGTAGACCGTGGTAGGCTCCTATAGAACCGAGAATAGAAAACGTTATCGAGCACGGAAACCATCGCAGTTACTGTTCGCCGTTCGCCAACCAAGGCGATCGTGTCTTCCTTTGCCAACGATATTTTCCGGACACTTTCCCTCCAGACTGCTCAGACTGAAACCGGGACCGTTCTAGCCCCGTGGTTCGATTGTTTCCTTCGGGAGAGATTAGCTTAAGGACGTCGTAAGGTTTTAAACGAACCTTAACGCCACTTTCTTCCCACGAAAGAAGCAATTCATTTTGATTACTTTTGGTCATTCCTCGCGTCTCGCCTCTGACTACTTGTTACATTATACTTGTCGTTTCGGATTCGTCGAATTTGCATCGCGAAATTGTGTAACGCAACAAATGGTCCGACGAACTGGTTTCGATAGAGAAATTTATATCGTACGATCCTAAATCGATAACGTGTATTACGTGCTAATGTCGCGAAAGCAATTACGCTCTGTGTCGGATCGCCAACGTTTCTTATCTGATAACGTAACGACGTCAAACGAACGTAACGATGCCCGACTGAACGGTGTATGAGAAACAGGTACGAGGGTGCTCGTTGCTCGAGTAACAACCGTAACAACCGAAAGTCGCGCAACTCTTCCACTTGTGACTCGACTCGTGTATACAGTTACTTCGTTCGTTCACGTCGCTTTTTCGGGACCGATCGATCGGTTTCTTCTGCCGCAAACGCGCCGCCATGCCGTGGAAACTTGTGCGAAGATAACAAAAAAAAGTGGCTTTCACGGGACTGAAAAATATTAAATCCGACGGCTTTTACGTTTCAACCTCCCTCTCACACGTAGTATTTTCCGTTCGGACAATATTTTCAAGAAGCTTTCGTTATCCTTCCCTTCGGTCGTTCGTTCGTCGAGGAGCTCCTTCTCCAGGGTTACCACTTTCGTTACAGTCTACTTAGGTTGATTGAAAGGGCTCGCGGCAAGCAAATAGAAGACGATTTCGAGTGGTTGACCGCTAAAAATAACGATCGAGAATGGCCACGTCTCCGTTGTGAAAGGACGTCACACGACGTAGAATTTCTGTTTATCTTCTGTGAACTGTATCCGATGGCCTGGGCATCAACGATACGAACACGAACGTACGTTGTGGACTCGTCCGGAATGAACTTTAGGAACGCTTTGATCTAACCTGCCGTTGCCACTTTGTGTCTCTACGTCGCCTTTGCACCCCGACGCCGATATATTACGATAGCCCGAAAAGGTATGCCCTCTAAATCGAGCGCCAGTTAATACTACGTAGGTGCCGGGCAAGTAGTTGGACGAAACTTGGGAATTCCTGCTTTTTGCCCGCCGTTTTGGCGTCGACACGCGAATGTTTCATCGTTGACATTTTCAAATGCTCGAGTCGTGTTCGTCGGCCGCTTCGTTCCAACGCTAAATAAACATGCCGCGTGTCTGAGCACTAATGGGATTGCCAACACGTCGATTCGAGCACTGATCGTGCTTGATCGTGAAAATCCTTCGTTTCATTCGGGATATGTTTCTTCAACATCTACGCAAAAGCGCGGAGTAATAGACAGACGGATAAATTTCTGAAGATCTCTTCTAGAAAACGTCTTTTCTAGAAGAAAAGCCACGATTGCTCCTACGATCGGAGTGTTTTCGCAGTGAATCTTTTATTGGGACTTCGAGGCTTGACAGTAGCAAGCAGAGACCGCAGAGACCTACAACTATTGCTACTATTTGCTATTTCCAAAGATAGACTTTTGTTGGAAATTCACGTGTTTATATTAAATTACTACAATCGGTACGATTTATATCTGTGCTTGATGCTCATGAGCTGTTGACAGATATTAATTTTCGAAATGGCATTCTTGTAAAAATTGGTACCGTTATTTTCTCAATGGATTGTTCGAATTAATCGTAAAAAGTAAAATTTCTAAAATTTCGATGAAAAAAATATCAGAAACAGAATTCGAGAGAGAGAGTTTTAGTTATTCTTTGAGCAAAAGTAATTTGTTTGCATGGGAGGTAATAAAATTAAATGAACGCGACTACGTCGCGTAGCGACGAAAGCGGATTTTACGAACCGTCTCGCGTCGCAAATAATACGATGAAATTTTTACGAGTGCAATTCTTTAGTTATGAATACGCGTTAACGGCAAGGTGCCTAGATTTTCTTTTTCTCGTGTCGGGGGCATTTTTCTTCGGTAGACAGAAGTTGCACGCAAAACGAACTTTAATCTACGTCATAAATATGCATTACCTAGACGCCATCCCAGGAAGCGACAGTTAAAACCACGCTGAGCATGTTACAGATTACAATTGCGCAAACAGTTTCCAACAGTCTCAACCGACGAACGAAACTCGTTGACGACAACGTGTGACAACATACACGGGACATCTCATATATGTACAACACCGTCAAACAGAATGTGAATTTTTGTAGAATGAAAACAAGAATAAATCGAAAACGAATCGTCAACGTTTCTTTGGAAGCTCCATTTTGGATAAATTTTGAAACGTATCAGTAATACATAAACTCCTTTCTCTCCTTTTCGTTATAATAAATATTATCATTGAAAGTGATTTTACCGGGGGTAACCCAGAAAATCGGGCCTCTTCAGATGCAACGCTATTAATGCAACGAAAATTAGCGATTGGTTGATTTGGGTCACGTGATTCGTGAGGGGGCGTGGGCTAGACCTCGAGTCAGAACAGTTGCTTCTGGGTCTTTCAGTGAGACGAATCTGAAATACTGGGGTACAAGTAGCGCAGTTTTTTTTTCAACGATATTCCACCGGTGAAACTGAAAAGATGAAATTGCACGAAAACAGACACAAATAAAAGATTCGAAGACGAAACGTAATTTAAAAAATTTCCCCCTTGATATTCCTTTCGTTTCTTTTGTACGGACGAACGTATAGTAGCTGAACATCGTGAAATGGCGTGTATATCAGACGTGAACACGACGAAATACTTCATCGCAGAAATTATGGATCGTTAGCCGTATAGTTTCCTACGGATCTTACTCTTGAACTACTGCGAACTCGTCCAGATCGGCTCCGATAACTTATAAATCATTATATACGTATTAGTCGGTCATGCACCTGCAAACGATGCAATCCATCTCCATTTTCCGACGTTCAGAGCCAGATAACTAGGTACGGTGAGGTTTTGAAGTGGAGAGGGTAAGAATCCAATATGAGGATCCTGTGGGAGTTTGTAGCCGCAGGAAGGATCGTCCTTGGTTAAGGATACGGGCATCGTCATTATAAATGGGGTGCTTTGAACTCCGGGAACGGGATGCGTCGGGAGGAAAGCCGAGGAGGATTTGAAGGAAAGGGGAAAAGCAATAGCTCGACTGTCGCCAGACAGCGGGCTATGAATTCTATCTCTCCTCCTTCTCTTTCTTTCTTTCTTTCTTTCCTTCCTTCCTTCCTTCCTTCCTTACCTCCCGTACGTCCTCCATCATCTATCTTTTCTTTCTCCTCTGACTATTCTCTCGTTCTATTTATTTCCGATAAACGGAGAAAATCAGTGACGTGCAGGAATCAGGAAGGTTGAAAGGAAATTTCAATGGTGGGCCGGTATTACTCGCTCGTATCCAAATGCTACGGTCGTGCTATTGAAAAATTCGTAAATTTTATCCGTCGCACGGTCATAGCGTATTCAAAATCACACTTGTACACGCATAGATTGAAGTTTAGCAATTTTTTCAACGTTCAATCAGAGAAGCTTCTACAAATTTTACGTGTTCACTTTCACATCTTCATCATATTCAGACTTTGCGTTTCGAGAGTTTTTGAATTATCGTTGATCTTGAGTAGCTTTCCCTATCTGTCCCCAAGGGAGAAACGAGTTTCTTCGACTTGTTCATCGATTCTTCTCGGATATAAGATTTTCATTGTCGACATACCTTAGCGACAGCAGTTCCTTTGTATCTTTGTACGTATCAATCATCCATTTGTTCGTTACGGACTTAATTTCGGAATATATATATATATATATACGTATATTATTTTTTTCTTCTTGCTATCGACGTTGGATGATTTTCGTGTTATACGCGGGTAACTATGTTGTGACGGTTATTGGTTTTATGGAGCAACTGGAGCAATCGAGAATTTCACGAGAGAAGAGAGGGCACGGGGACCGGTTCACGTGCTAGCCAGGGAGTTAATTACGCGCGAAAACAATATTATCGAACGAATTATCGGACAGGAGAGCGAAACTCCGTTAAGTGCAGGGCCGACGGGGCCGCTCATTACCAGCCTCTTCCACGTAAATGTACTGCACGATATAAATTATTTAGGCGGATGGCCAATTGGCCGGATTCAAAGGGAACCATTGTTCCTCCCTCCCTCCCTCCCTCCTTCCTTCTCCTTCGTTCTTTTTTTTTTTCCTTTCTTCCCTTTCAATTTTACTCCACGTTCTTTCTTACCACGCGCTTTAATCTCTTTACCGCCGATCGAGGAACGAAGCTTTGACCGAGATTTTCATCGGACCGGAAAAAATATTTTTCGACCGTATATTTTATTACGCGCGAAATTGAACACTTGTCTGCACTAGTTGAAAGAAATTTAATTACGGAATCTATTAAAATACTTTCTTTTTTGTTTTCAAATAAAAACTATCTCCTTTCTTTGTCGTCTTGGCAGACCAGCATGGATCACTGGTTAAACAGGTTGCAAACAAACTCTCTTTTCTCCGAGAAATGCTTAAACGCACTCGTCGGTGGCTCGTTAATTTTCGATTTCAAGTTGAAAATGTTTTCAATTTGCAAAATTTAATCTGTAATTCTAAAGATTATGGTTTATAATTTTGTACACATTGTCACGCGAAATATTCAGCGGCCACTTGAATATTAACGCATTTCCGCTCTATGGGACATTTTGACGTGTCTGCGTTTCACATTGAATCGATCTTGATTAAACTTATTATTCGTTAATCCGAATAAGTACGGAAATTTGTTTCAACACAGGGACTCGACATGGAAAATTCTTTTTTTTATTTTTACTGCATATTTATTCTTACGCAGTTTCTTTCTCTAAATTTTACAACTTTTGATTGCAAACGTGTTTGCAATTTGCAACGACACAGTTTCGTCAGAAAACGAAAGCATAGAACGTTAATTAGTAAATAAAGATGAAAAGAGGTAAATCGTACTTTCGTAAGCTTACTACGCCTCGAAAATTATTCAGTATTAAGGTCCGATCTTGTAATTACTTTTGCTCTTGTTATCGGTCGCGCTGCCGCGGCTTAAGTAGTTGCATAATTCTCGCGCAGCAATAAACCACAGCTTATTAGCACGTTAAGCACACGGGACTTTCGGAATATTCATTGATCGTTAACGCGAAGTTTTTATTCCACTTGCACTCGAAAGGCGCGTCGAACGTGTGTCACTGTAAACAAATCAATTCAAACTCTGGCAATTCTCTTTTCTCATGTAAAAAAGGAAGGAGAGAGAAGGAGAAAAAGGGAAGAAACGTTTCGTCAGCGTTGCTCGATCATTTTCAAAATTAATTAGTTGAAAGTTAAAAGCAGCGTGATAGAATTGACTTCTTCGTTAAGTTTGTAACTCACCTGTCGGTCTGACCGCAATGAATTTTTAACATTTGTAGGTGCTGTCTTTCGCGAAAGCAACACGTCCGAGTCGGCGATATCGATTTGTTTTAGTTTGCGAGAAGACTGGAGGCCGATATTAACGAAAGCGAGAAAAACCCCTGAAAAATTCCTTTTCACGAGCAATTTATTACTCGTGTAAACAGCGCTTTATTTTGCTCGCTATGCTCGCTATGCGACGGGAAATCTATCGATCGTAACAGGTAGCCTCATCGATACGCGGTTTCTCGTCACAGTCTGCGTGAAATCGTAAGTTTCGCATACGAGATATCGGATTTTACGGTAGGATGAAGACGGATAAAAGTCGGTCTTGATTCATCTCTCTTTCGAAATGAAACGAAGAGGAGGCAGGAAGACGCTAACCAAAACTACTCGGCGAGGGAAGGAAACGAACAGTTCAATTGTTCAATTTCATCGAGTTTCCACCAATCGAGTATTCCAAAATACAAGTAATTTAGAATGAGGAAAGAAAGTTAAATCGCGCAATCGATCGATTCGTTTTATTTTATTTAACTACACTTTGTACGCAGAGAATATTATATGTATTTCGAATGTCAAATGTTGGCAAAGAACTCGTAACTGTTATAGGGCCGAATCCTGCATAAATTAGAATCCTGTTCGAGGACATCAAACTGTTTGATTTTATCGAGGGAGCAAACCGGCGAGTTTTATTGGTTTCCAAGGGGCTTTAGGAACCCTTAGGATAAAACGGAATAAGACATCATATCCACGATCTTGGAGATTCGTTCGACTCGCTTTGGAATTTAGACGTTTGCTATTGGCTGCTTTAAAGTCAAAATTCAGCGGAAAGCTGAATTACGATTGAACAATTCACCTGCAATTGTTTCGTTTCACATTTGTTCCTCGTTTCGAACTCACTTCGAACGATCGATAGATCGACAAACTTTTTTTGAAATTCCTTCGATCCATTTCGCGAGTGTGCCTGTTGTTTCTTAAATTACGCGCGAGTCGTACGAATAAAGCCATATGTTCGCTTACGGGTGATTCTAGAAAAACCGTAATCGCAAATACACTTATCTTATCTTTCTCGTACATCGTGTCCGGGACATTTAGAACGCCATTGAATCGAATTTATAGCAATTGATTGTCCCTCCGTGTTTCAAACCAATAAACGAAATCCTCTTCACCGGCGCTTCTTTTTATACGTAGAAAATCCATAGAAAATTTATAATGGAACGTGTGTCTCCCTTTGTTACATTTTTTTCCCCTCTTATCACTCTTCGTGACTTGTCGGATAGTGCGCGTGCATTGTGCGCGCCTACATGTCATTTACAGCTTTGCAATACGTTATTCAAATCACAGTGCGACAATGAAAGAGAGAGCGCGAGAGTGTCCTGTAACGAGTCCAACGTTACGTAAAAAAAAGAAGAATAATCGCAAAATTGAAATCAAGAGGTTTAATCATCGAACGGCGTCGATTCTATTTTTCACGCGCGACTTATCCAAACACGAAGCGAGGAAAACGAGGAAATAGGAAGCCTGGAGATTATCGATTTTCTGTATACGCAGATATATAGTACGCGCAGTGTCACGTCGAAGATAATCTAGATAGTATTTTCGATGCGCGGTATTAGTAACGCGTTCGGTTTAATGTTCGATCCGACACGATCACGCACGGCCGATTAATTTTCACGATTAATGAGTCCGGAATGCAACGACCGAAATTCTATTATTGATTCTGCTTATTAACCGCGCTAATTAATGCTTACCGATAGCTTTGCCAACGACGAATTGCCACGAAGATCACGGAACGGGTTGCACGTAAGTCCGAGCGAGCGAGGTAATTAATCCGTTCCGCACGGGGCGAACAGTCCTTTGATTTGTCTCTAACGTCTCGTTAGAAGTTCCTCGTAATTACGACGAATCTTTGCCGCTCGCATCTCACGTCCGATTACGCAGGAAAATGTAAAGTTCGATCGCGCTTCTCGAAAGCTCTTGCCAGGTTTAACGAGGTATCAGATGTACCTGTTATGTTCTTCCCGTTTTCTTCTTTGCCCCGAATACCGCAGACTGACGTGAAGTACTTGCAAGAGCATCTATATAAAGAAATAACGTTCGCGCTCGTTCCCTCGAATAATTACAAAAATCCGAATACTGATTCTCGAATATTGGTTTTTTCCCCGGTAGTAATTTTTAACGTTCGTAGCATTCGACGGCTAAATTGATTCCGTTGAAAATCAATGGCTTATCTAACCAGACCGCGGTCTTTATCTTCCTTCGATATCGCCTCGTTAACCTTCTCGTCGGAATTGTTTTATATATCGTTCTCGTGCATACAGGCAGGCGAAACCGGTACGCGCGCGATCCTATACAGTCGAGAACGATTCTGCAGGATCGTTGGTACGCCTGGCACATGCGACTCGACCGTAATCCTCGTCGTCATGCGACTGCAGAAAGACGCCCGTTTCATAAGGAAACAACGACAAAGCGCTCGTACGCTCACGGACTTACGTATTGCAGGGGATCTAATAAGGAGAGTCTCCGCCAGATGATTCTTCCTCCTATCCGTGTATCTCCTTCCTCCTCCGCCGCGCCCCCCCTCTTGCATTCAGCTCTTTGTAATGAACATGGTGGCCGTAGCCTCGACTTCGAAATGCCAGACGTCGTCTCGCGTCGCCGTCGCGTTTATTCCGCACGTTCGGCCGGTTCTACTTATCAGAGAGAACGCGCGAATAACATTTCTATTGAAATAGAAACCAGATAGCAAACGTATGGAATGTTTCTGCAAAGACGTTTCTGTGAGTCTTTTATTGTCGACCAGAGAGACAGAGAGAAAGAGAGAGAGAGAGAGGGGGGAGGGGAGGGAAAAAAAGAAGACGTTCAGGCATTCGAAGAAGAATTCCTTTACAAGAGGAATCTCCTTGTTGCGCATTTTGCAGTTCAACTTGGCGAATGAAATTTTTTTGAAAACTGTCCGACCGTTTCGAACGAGTACGCGTGTCCCTTCCTAAGAATCACAAAGGCAGGAGTTTTAAAGACGTTTATATCGTTGCTTATTTAGTTCCATTTATTTCTTTCTGAGATATTTCCTCTCTGCGTCGAATCTACGAAATACATACATTTTTCATGTACGAATAATATCTTGGACAGCTTCCTTGAAAATATTTACATACGCACAGTTACATACATGATATAAAGTCGATCAATTATCGTGTCTCTCTCGTCCAGTAGAACGAATATCCTAATGGATATTTTTTCTTGTAATTGCACATCGTTTTATTCGCATTATCTGATACGCATCTGTGTACAAAATATCACTGAAAATTTCGTTAAGCTGTCCTTTGGCAATTGTTCCTCGCTCGTCACGATGTGTCACCAAATGATTGACACGTTCTCCTTACACGAGAATATAACGGCATCTTTCTACAAACCGAGACGATTTTAAAGCAGAAACTTGCGACACGAATTTAGAATTCTTTTTTCCCGAGAATAGCACGGAAATTTCAGACACGTTGGTTTCTCATCTCTCGCTAGGGTGAAAATCCTTATTCCGGGGGTTTATTCCCACCGTAGCGGCGAAGACGCTTGAACATTGTAAACCGACGCCGGTGCGACTCGACAGGGAGAGACGTCCGTTCGCGAATCCTCGACGATCCCGGTGATAAGGCGCGATAACGTATCGGATTTACGCGTCACGTAAATATTGCCTTTAATATAGCCGAGTTATAAATAACAGCCACGGTTGTATCGTGCGACCTCTCGTCGTCTTCATCCTCGCTCGCGTTCTTCGTTTTTCTTCTTTTTCTTTTTTTTGTCATACCATCGAGACGCGCGACACGGTCCGAAAAGAAGTACGGGGGTGGAAAGTATCCCATTAACTTGGTGCGCACGCGGAACGGACACAATGGAACACGCGGCCGCGGCACAATGTCGACGAGAACATCGACAAGAACTTCTCGTCAGGTATTCATACGTAGAAGCCTATTGTCTCGAGTTGTTCGAAGGTAAAAGACATCACGCGCAACTTTGTACGGAGCCGGGCGATACTACAGCCACTGCACGCGCGTTTTCCATAGAAAATTTTGTCGCTCCTCGAGCATCGTTCGGCCCTTCTTCCCTCCCACCGCCCTTCCCCTTCCGCCCTCCACCCTCTGCGGCCGTCATTCTTTCACCCCGTTCTCTGCAAACCTGCAACTTAGACGTGCATTTTAGTTTATGACGTTTCGGCAAACGCTTTCACTTTGTCCGCGTTGTTTCGAGGTTGCTTTCCGGCTAGGCTAGACGGTGGCTAAGCTCCTTTGACAGGCCGGCTACCCGGTTTTTTCCTTTTTCTCTCCCTCTTTTTTTTTTATACCTTTCGAAGCGACGAGCAACTTTGAAAAAGGGGAAGAAAGAAACGCGAACCGGCAACGCGTTCCGCCTCTTGCGCTTCTTCCGCTCGTTTGCCGAAATACGTTTTAAATATTCATTTTGCAAAGTACCGCGGAGATGAGCACACAGAGCGTAGTCTTACCGACTGTTGTTTATCCCAAATATTTCTGTTATTTCGGGCGAAAGGGAGATGCAACGCAATAGTTTCTGATCGTAGGGTTCGACTCGATGATCAATTAGTTGGATCAATTAGATCAAATTTGGTAAAATACCACGAACGAGAGTTTCAATAATTATTAAATTATTCACAGCCAAGCTCTGAAAGGGTTTAGCTGTTTCGCTGCGCTGTTGTTCTCTCTGTTGAACGGACTGGTCAATGCTCTGGAAGTCATCCAATCTAACGTAGGCAAACAAATCTACAAACTTTGCTTTACTCACACAGAGTATGCACGAAGATATGGTTTGCAAACAAAAACTGAATCAATCTTTGCGAGTGAACTCCCACAATTAAGCCCCTCGGTAACTTTCAATTTATCCAGGAATAATAATCTACCCCTCGCCTCCCTCACCCCTCGATTAAACAGGTTGTTCCTTGTGTGTGTGTGTGTGTGTGTCACGTTCATTCCGGACTGCGATTGTTTCTTGCAAATGATCGACATGGTTCCGTCTGATAAATAACAGAGAGTAATAGACGTGAAAATTCGTACAAAAACGTTTCTTCACATTTGCGTATTTCAAACACGCAAGTTTTCTGGCTCGACAAACTCGTTACATCACTCTGCAATACTTATCGAGCACTTCGCAACAGGCAATTAAACAAATATAAAAATACAAATTTGAGGAAACAATTCCGCGAAGAATCTGGAACGTATACACTTTGATTAGAAAATCCTCGAGCTCGAATGTTCGCGTTTTTAGTTTATTTTTACGATCCCCTACTTTCGATTATACAGCAGATTACGGTTAAATATAAATACGTCGCGAGTAGTTACGTTTCCTCTACCAGCAATCCTGAAATTTCGCATGAATATTTAACCGCCGTTTAATTTCCCGTTTAATTTCTGTCCGATTTCGCGATTTCAAACTCAGCTTGGCGGTACTAACGGGACTTTTCTTTTCGCGGTTTCGCCATTGCATATTGGATCTGAATGGACGTCTGGCTGGACGCCAACCTGTGTAGTTATCAAATGGCATCATGTACGGCGCGGCGGGTATTTTTAAGTGGCCGAGAGTAATTAATTTCGAAAAGAAAAGGTAATTAAGCGATATGCTACCTGTTGGCAGTAGCCGGTAGTGTGCCCGCTGGTCACGAACTCGGTTGTGACGACGTAGTCGTGACAGCGCAGCGGCTCGAGCGTGCATCGACTGTTTGAAATCATTATTTTCTCTTCACCGAGGTCGCCGGCGTTGCTTCGCCAAGATTTCCACAGTACGCATGAATTTTTTTATACGCCGGAACGTAGTTGGCGACGACGAGGCGAACCATCATACTTTACACTTCTTCGATCGATGTTGTTCTCGTTCCACTCGCATGTTGACTCGCGAGTTGCTCGCTTGTTAATAACGCTACATATATTTCTGTTCGTTAAATTGTGAAACAGAGAGAAGAAAGATCAACGATACGAGACAAATTACAAAAACGTAAAACGCAACGATCGTTCCGTATTTGGCAAACATCGCTGGTGTTTTCTCTCCCTCTTCTCGGTGTTTTTGAAGAAGCTCCCTGAAACGATCGCTGCACACACATGTTTTTAACGTTAAAAAATTTAATAGGAGAAACGGATCGATACCGGCCGAACGAAACTCTCCACCGTCAACTCTGTGCCTTCACGCGCCTGGGAAATTACGATTTCTAGGAATCGTAACGCTTCCGTGCGTCCCATTTAACCCGTTACGCTATCTAAAGGGAGTATATATTACGCGAAACGCGACTTGGCAATTACGTTAACACAGAAAAATTACTATCAAGATCCGTTTACTGTGTTGTAAACCCTTTCGCCAAGACCTGTACACACACGTTAACGAACCGTGTGAAACCGCAACTGCACTCGTTTCGATCGTCACCACAGAAGCGATTTTCTTATCAGACGCTGGAGAACTTTCATCGTTAAAAGTTCAAATCTCCTCGATGTACGCGGTGTCTCTGAAACACACTGACATGTTCCGCGACGCGCGGAACGTGAAATTTGTTTACTGAACAAACATGCAGAGATTTACTTTGTACTGCGTAAATGTGTTATCACTTGTATTTCTTGCCTAAGAAAATACGTGACATGCGATAATAATACACCATGATTGTATTGATAAAATTTGAAAATATAGATAGACGTTACGATGTATTTATAGCAAGCGATTGATATACAATACGAATAGCTGCGACTAACTTTTGAAACATTTCGCGATTTTTACGGAATATTTTTTAATTTCTGTACGTACGTATACCTTCAATTCGGTTTTTAATTTTTTTCAGTGTCAATCTAATTTTACCCTCGTTTTTAACAAAACGTTTCGAAATGTTTCTTGATACATTCGCAAAAGACGTCTAAAGATGTCTTTAGATAGTTTCGTCAGCATCCGTATTACGTTACGTTTTATTTTGTCATCGTCGCCGTTTTGCGAAACACCCGGTACATAGCCCGTCGCAATCGATGCTTCAGGGGTGCAGGCTTCTTCACCCCTGGGAAAGGTAGAAGAACCCATTCCACGCCCGCGAAGCGTTAACAAGAACACTTTTTCGCATGACAGAATAAATACGGCCGATTATCGTTCCAGCGGACGGTTCGGATTACACGTCGGTCTCCGCGAACAAACGACGCTTGCATGTGTACTACGGCAACTTTGGTGAAGCCATTCCTGTGTATCGCAGTTAACCTTAGGCCAGTTACTCGTTCGCGCAGACCGCCAGCGCGTTGTCTGGCATTTATTAGTACAGGTCATTGCTTTAAATCTCCGTTGCTTCGTTAGAATCTTGCCTCTCTTCCCCTACACCGACGAGACTCACGCGCACACGCACACGCACACACTCACGACACGAGGGGCACGAACCCACGGCACGTCAGTCTCACGAGCTTGCGCGAGCCATACTTGGAGGTTTGTGTACGGGTCGCTTCGTGACCTTTTCACTAGGACCGACTTAAAAAAAGATTAACGTTCGCACGATGCGTGTATCTTTTACGCTCGAATCCTTATATACATCCTTATTTATATATATTCATTACTGCGACTTTCCGATTTTCTTCACTGATTTCCTCTACGTATTGTCGAAAGCATAGTGTTTGATATGGTTTGATCAGACTAAATCCATGAATTTATAAAGCTTGGTCACTGCAAATACTTCCACAATCATCGATAAAATAACTCGCAGGATCGTGCAAGGGTAAATATACAAAAGTCAGTAAAATATTTATTCCAGGTCTTTTAGAATTTTATTTGTTCAGGATCGTTTAAGGCTCCGCCTTTCTGACAGCGATTTTTTTTTTTTTTATCAAATATCAAATTCTAATAAATTCAAGCTTTGCTGCATCGTTAACTTCGCAGGGATCGAATCATTCGATCGATTCAAATAATCTCATTAAAAATTAGGATAGGAGTATCCTAATGCTTCATTTCAACGATTGTACGACGTATTACAGTATTGATGGGTAATTTTTTGAACGTAGAATTAAATAAAAGCGTGAGTCAACTCGCGATTGGTCGATAATGTGGTCAGTAATTATTTCAATAATTCACGCGATATAGATAATATTTGAGCTGGTATAGGTTTGACCTGGACCGTCTCTTTGAATCTTATTAAATCTAACTGTGTTCGTGCTGCTATTGTTCGATACGTTGCATGTTGAAACAACAATGTTGGAACAGCCTACTGCCGGCACAACAAGCGTGTTCAATTTTACGGGTTACCGGCCGTAAAGAGCCTGAAGTTGTGCGTATTTCCACGAAAATCGCGTCACTTGTATCGGGCAAAATTTGAATAGGAGAACTCGCATGAAATACCACCTCGCTACAATTAATACGCGCACAGCAACACGACACGCGGCAACTCGAAATGCTGGGATTTTTGAAGGATCGATTTTCGAAAGGTGAAACGACGTTTCCATAATCGGACGACAAGCGCGTCGATAGGTTAGGTTATTATAAGTTTAGTTTACAAAGTACGTTTCAAGTATGCCACGGTACGTATAACGTAATGTCGATAATCTCGAAGCGAGAGTTGGCCATGTTTGCTCGTCGATTATTACGTTTTAGTTTTCCGTGTTATTTGTAGCTGGTCTTCAACAGGTAGAAAGCAAAGTTGGTGGAATTTTAAGTTTTACTGTCTACCATGCGGTGAGTACGCGAAGAGTATCGCGAAGAACACGAAACTATATAAACGTATACGTGTACGTAATACGTTTCCGCATAATATTGACATAGTACGAAGCGTGGGCCTCTGTGTAGGTGGTCCTTTAAAGTTCAATCAGAGATCACTCTGACGGTGACGTAGATCACCTCTGACGGTACCCTAAATTGCCGACGTGAATTGGAAAATGACATTATTGGCTGCGTAATTACGGCAAGATAATTTACGTAATTAATTCGCAACAAACGCGAAAGAAGATATATTGCCTTCGTACATAATGATTCGTTAATCATCAAACATCAGATTTATAATCGACGCTGCGATATCAGTGCATCGTCGAAGAGAGTCAATATCGTTTTTCATATCGGCTGTCACGCTGATCCGAGAGGAAATCGATAGAAAAAGTATATAGCGCACCAACGGCCAACCCTGTGCACGCTGAAAGCAAGTAGAGGAGCAAAATCTCAGGAGCAATTACCGCATCCGAGCAAACGGTACTCAAATATCTACTCGAACAAATAATTCCTTCCTCCGCAGCTCGTTACGACGTAGGTAATCAATTATTTTTCAGCTCGCAAGAAGTACGATAATAAGCCTTTCGTAGCATTGTTCCCGCTGCGTTTTAACTCCAGTTTTCAACTACTACTGTGTAGAATGCATTATTATCTGGAAATAAGTAACTTTGATCATTTTCGCGTCAAAGCGCAAAAGATATAGGCACACTTAGGAAATTTTTAATAAAATTTCGTCGCTGATAAGACTGCATTTGTTGGATTTAGTTTGTCAGACGAGATTGATAGTGTGATATAAAACCGTATTACAGCCTTTTACTTTTTGACGAAAGTGTGAATTTACGGTTTTTCTTCTCTGAGGACTTTTAAGTAACTCGCATCAACCACATTTTCAGGGAATTTTTAATAAAACTGCATCGCTAATGAGATTGCATTAAGTTAGATTTAGCTTGTCAGATGAGACTAATACTATGGTTATTTCCGAACATCTGAATCTGCGGTTTCAATAATATTCACAACTGGTTGGATTCGCGTGAACAGATTTACTCACCCGTCAATGCACCTTCACACTGTCATAAACTCCGTGACGCCATTAGGTCAGTCAAACGCTGCTGCTTCTCCGTCAATTGTTCGAAGTGAGTTCGGTTGGTCAAGTGCAGGTTTTATAACGTCGTTACCGATGCCTTTCCTCTCCAGGAAGAAATGGAATTCCATTCTCGTGTTCGAACAGCGTATGAACGCGTTCGTGTACGAGTGTGCGCAGCCCTATCTGTCCTACGCGCACGGTAAACGCATGTATGGAAGCCGTTTCAAGGCGGGCTCATTGTCGTTGAAGTGTCACACGTGAATTGCGGCGAATTGATTTATTCAGATAGTGGATGCTCAATGGAAAATCGTGGAACGTCGAAATCGAATTCACCAGCCACCGGCTTCAATTTCCGGTGCGCGCGCGCGCGCGTGTGTATTCGGGATGCATTTAAAAGTGGCTGACTATTTTTCTGGCCGAAGATAGCTGCGCGAGTCGAACCGGTTTCCGCAGAATCGAAGATCACTCGACGTCTCGTCAATGCGATACTACTCGCTTTCTAACGTTTCACTTTGGAAAGTACGCACACCGGTACGCATGTATGGAATTAATTTCCATAGCACGTTCCCGCACGTTTTCTATATTTCGGTGTTATTTGTTTTACGACGGCTGCCGAACGTAAATTTATATTGCGACGAAACGTGTAATTTGATTAAATTGCGATGGTCCGACGTACGTATCAACTGTATGAACGATATTAACTATTTACTCTGTTCTTTCTTTTTTTGGGGGGATAATTTCCACGAATCTGTTGGAACATGTTCTATAATGAATCGATTTGAATTCGAGGAGAGTTAATCCTCTAATTATTAATGATTCTGCGCGTAGTGTATGCCGACGAGCAAAATTATTCATGTGATCGGTGTTTTACGGTAACGTAGAGTAATAACGATATCGTTTTACATCGCGAGGATCGTCTCGCCTCGGACGATGACGGAATTATTAACGAAGCTTCGACAAAAAGGACGGAATCGTCGTTATTAACGAACTCGGGACGATTACGAAGTGACGTAAATTCTGTGAAAATAGCGCATAGTCTTCTAGGGGGTGGAGTGGTGGGCAGGGGGGGGGAGGATCGTCGTTTGTCATCTCTGTCGAATGAAAATGATCTAGGTCTCACGGCGAAACGTGAAATTACCCGGTCGACTCGTTTACGTTAAGACAAATAAGTGGAATAACCCAGTTTCGTTTTAATTATTCCGAAAGTCCAACTGCGTGCACATGTACATACGTATGCTTTTAATCGAACCCAGCGCGGTGCGGTTTAATTCCATTTATGGACGTGCCAGCACGCTCACGCAGTGGATACGTTGATTTAACGAAATTAAGTGGTCCACGAGAACTGTTAATATTATCTTTTACCAGTATCGTGTAAACAACCGCCCCTGCCCCCACACCCCTTCCACCCCCCGAAAGCAATCAGCGTCATCGATTTATGACCTGTTTTCTCTCTTTTTTGTTGCAGTGAAGAAGGCGCGGTTCGTCTGCGAGGAAGGTACGTATCCCGCGTACAGAGAACCGAAAGAAGAACGAGTCCCGATCGGCCGATCCTCGAGTAGCGATGTCACGATAATCGAACGATGATCCGTTGGCACGAGCGTGTCGCGAACTCCCGCGCAAAATAAAAACGATCGACCACAGTCGACCGGAGGACCGATCGTTTCGAAAATTCAAGTCGAAGCGATACAGCGTTTCGCGGGACGCGAAGTCCTTATTCACGCTCCAGTTCTGAGGTTCGCGCAAAATTTGTTGCACTCCGATTGGAACGGTTCCAAGTTAAAGGTTATGCGACTCCTCAACCGGAATATCGCGATGCTCTGTTCATGCCGAAATAATTTTTCCGCGGCACCGCGGCGTGGGGATCCTTCGCGACAACGCCAGTTTCTCGGAACCCTATCCCTATTTTTACCGATTGCTCGCCTCACTTTGTTTTCCAACACGCAAATAAGCCATGCTCCAGTTCACACTGTAGGCTCTGGTTATATCAGATGCCTTTGCCGAACTGCCGATCAAACTGCTTTCCACCAACGTTAGATTGAAAACCTCAGATCGAGGTTCGCGAACGGACGCGTCCTTGATCTTTTTCTCGATGCTTGTTCTCGCTCGTTAGCGGCGTTTGTTCGCAAAAATCGTTTTCGGCGAGTCTAACGTCGCGACGAAACAGTTCGATCGTTATTAGAATCGCTAATGGCGATGATATCGTAAAAAGGTCACTCTTAATATTCTAAATATCGGTTTAACTCTCGCATTAACAGTCATTTTTTACACTTTAATGAGCGACGATTCACAGGCACGTAAGTCAATGTAGAGGATCTTGCTGGTCGTGCGCAACCGTGATTTCTATTGTGTCGTGCGTTACTTAAAGCGAGACAACTTCCACAATAGCGGTCTTTGTATATGTATACGCCGTTAACGCGTTTAAACTTTTCAGATCGTAGTAATTTCCTGTTATGTCTGTCTGGTTTACAACTTCTCGCGCTTCGTAACATTCTCCTGTGACATATAAAAGCCTTGAGAACTTTCAGCGACTTTGCATCGACATCGCGTGTCTTTCCGCGTATCGCCACGTGTTGCGAGAATTATTATTTTTCACGTAGATACATTTCGCGTCGGAGAACGTGGAAATGACAGTGATATTTTACGTTTACGCGTCGCTCTAATCGCAGAATTCCCTCGCGCAATTGAACTGACATCGTCGAGGGAATTTTACAGGAATTTCGAGGTAACAAAGCCTACGAGGCTTCCCAAAAGTAAATTTTACAAATTGCGAGACAATCGGTTCGTCAATTTAATTTGAACTTTTCCCTTTGCAAATCTATTTATTCGCTGTTGAGAGAATCGAGAGTTGTTGTCACGTACGAGGCACTGTGATAATTTGGCTCAAACGATATCGCGACAACAGAGCTATCAAGATTTCAGGGCCACGGATCTGTGGGCCTAACCTAAACCTTCACTATCAGGATCCACTTGACATTCCACGAATGACTTGGCACCAAGGTGCACTTGGCTGCGAGATTTCTTCATCCCGAGGGACCGTTTGATTTCGGAGTCCCATTACCGCAGAGGTTCACCGAGCTTCGGGATTCTCTTAATCCAAAGAACCACTTAATTCCACAGTTCAATCACATCAGAGATCCGTTTGGCTACTCAGAGTTCACTTAACCACGGTGGGCCATGGTGGGCCAGAATTCACTTACCAAAGCGGCCGTTCGAAATTTAAAGCCCTTGCAGGTTTTGGTTTCTTAAACTTTTCCAAGTTCACTGAGATTCTTGCAACCTGATTGACGGTTCTGATAATTGATCCTAGCTGAGACAAAACATTTTGTTTCACAATTCGTTCGAGATTGGTTATCGTGGATTTTAGTAAATTGATCTTAGGGCTCGCGATCGGCACTGTGGAAAATGACCGAACCAAACGGTCTTTCGATGAACTCTCGATATAAGTAAATTCTGGCACTATGCGGTTTCTGGTGGCAAGTGGACACTCGAACCAAGTAATCCGTGACGCTATTGGGTCTCTCGAAGCGAGTGGATTCCGGCATCGTGTGGTAAGTGGACCCAACAATCTAGGCAGTTCTGAACGCTCTGAACGATCTATGGTGTCGTGTCGAATCCCGAAGGTGAGATGATCCTGACATCAAGCGATGATGCACGCGATATTGGAGCCAAGTGAGTCTGTCAATTTTAAATATCTCGAGAGCCTAGACTCATCTGCATTTAATGCATATGTTGCGAGTTGGAAATTATCTGTATTCCGTCACGTACATATATTTTTATCCAATGTCTTTGCACGCAGTCGAATCCAAAGCCATTCGAATCTTGTCTGAATGGTTTGATACCAGACTTTGCAAATCCAAGGAAACCTGTTTTACGTGTCGTATACAGTAAACTTACTTCGAGCTTCGTGCCGTGGATCTCCAAGTGCTCGTATCGACTCCGACAAGTTCATTGCTCCGAATTCTCATCCCTTCGGATATCACCTCTATATTCGGCAATGTTCCTAATAGTTTCGTACAACGCTTACGGTTAATTATCGTCGTTTAGAATACGTTTCGAAATTATCCAAGTGTAATTCACCGCAAGTATTTAAATAAACGAGTGCAAGAGTTTTCTAAGTTGTAAAAGTGAAACGTTTACTTCGATTTTACGAGCATTTGAACAAAGACTTGCGTGAAAGATCCAGATGAGAGAGGGAAAACGTTCTTTCGGAAGTGTAGCGGCGACTATGATTCCTCGACTACGAGTTCCGAACACTGACTAACACAAGCCGCAAATAGTTAGGCTGTGCGCCTAGCGTCGAGGTTTTACCGATCTTCGATGTTAAGCAAGCACCAAGGGTGGGTGAATCGGGCCAGCCTAGCGGGTAGTTACAACAGCAAGCGTCTGGTGTAAGAAGGAGTCGCTGCCATCAGCCTCACTGATGAGTCTAGACTCCGAGACGAAACGCAACTTTTCTTTTTCTCATCTACCTCGAATCTATCCACCCTTCCATCGTGGCATCCATCACCTTGAATCCTTCAGAAGGATACGACGATTTCACGATGACAACAAGAATCTGAATCGAGCGAAACGGACCAGGCTCGAGCTCGTACGTCCTATTTAAACGACAGCCTCCGTAATTGTCATTAATAACTTGCCGAACAGCAATTGCATTAAACCGTAATTACATATTCGTCTCGATAATGGAAATTGTCTCGCTTTATGAAGCAATCGGAATATTTTAGGGCACGAGCAGACTCCGAAACGTTCGACATTGCGAAATTAATCGAGTAATGCTTCGTACTTTTTTCGTTTCGATCATTCTGACGATTATTTTAATTTTTCATCCAGGCTCTGTTGTCCACGCCACACAGAGGAGAGGGGGGACGGGCAATTCAAAATTAAGTTATTCGTTAGTAGTGAATTTTTTGCATTTCGTTGAATGAAAATTTAACTTTTTCATTGCGTTGCGCAATGTACGATCAACTGCTCTCATCTGTCGTCGTGGAAGCCTCATAATTAGGGAAATGAGCAGCTCACAGGTGACATCCCTGTTGCTAATTTTCGTTCTTGAGTTGCCCTCCATTCTCTCCACCTTATGGTGTTTGTTGGCTTCGTCCCCTTTGTGGCGATTCGGCTCTTATTTTCGGCTTTTTTAACAATTCTTCTTCAAGAGCTTTCTCTTTTATCTTTTTCTTTCATAAATGTCACGTTCTTTGGATCTTGAAGTTAATGGCCTTTTAGGCTTCCTCCACGTCAGTAATTCACTTTTTGAGCAATGAGAATGCTTAGGTGGGACGTGACTAAAAAAAGGTTGGGAAACCACTGATCTAGACGATCATACTTTGTTTGTTACATCTTTCAATTCGTTCGTGTAACTTTCATCTCTAGTATCGTGAATCCTGAAGATTGACGCGTGCAGCTTCGCTCGTTCAACGACTGTATGGTTGTACAGATTTTCGTTTGCCGAAACAATTCAGTCGCACGTGGCACGTGGCACGTCTGGCTGTATTCGAAACACACATCGAGAGTCGTAAAACCGAGGGGGACGCGGGCTTTTTTCACTGAGTTATCGAGAGCTTGCAGCCGGGAGTATATGAGTACACTCGTACACGGGGGAAGCTTATAGAGCTTTACGGTTCGTCTGCGCCGTTTTCCAGACACACACACACACACACACAGATGGCCCGAAAGACTGCCCGTGTCCTTGGTAAATTGAGAAACGATCGGGCTTCTTTCAAAAGAATGTTACGATTCTATATATCTGCGTGTCTCCGCTATCCCTCTGCTATCGATTCGACACTGGCTTATGGATGTTCACCGTGGAGAAGCCAAGCTTCGCGAGATTATTTTATCGAAAAAATGTACTCATTCGTCTCCTCTTTAATTGCGCGTCTTGTGTTGTGTCCGCGAGAGTATCGCGTTTGATTGTTCGGAAAATTCGTAGTGACAGATACGAGAGAATTATTTTTATTCTTACTTGCAATTCTTTCCCCCGAGAAATTATAAGTCCTTCTTCGATAAAGAATTTTACTCGCAGCAGCGTCTTCAATTTCTTACGCGCACATCTTCCTGAGAGGTGAACATTTCAGCCGAGATTCGAGATCTCTTGGATTTACGAGCTTCGGTATTGCCGCGTCAAAAAGAAAGGAGTCTGTTTTGTTGAGAGATTTCGTGTAACGCGTTATATTTTCGTGAGCCACGAACGCGAGCTAAAAAGATGCTTCCATAAATAGTTTTTTAATTGTCCCATGGCGAAGAAGCAACGAGATAATAACGCAACGACGTCCCGGATATTCGTTACGTGGCGAACTGCGATTTTTCGTTTTGCAACCAGGTAAAAGTCTTCCGCCGGCGCGGAAATATTTCATTATTTTTTCGAGTCGCGCGCTCCCGCGTTTGAAATACAAACGCGCGGTAATTAAAAGATTTTTTAATTAAAACTACTCACGATTCCGTTCTATCTCGCGTGCTCGCTGGATACGAAGAGGGAAAAACAAATTGTAATTTCGTGACTGATTCTCGAACCAAAGGTCGGGTCTTTTGATATTAACGAATAGGAACGGATACAAGGGAATTGACGAACGATTAGCGAACAACGACCCGGCTAATTTCAACTCTTTCGATAGTGTCTTCAGCTATGTGTCCCAGATTTTTCCAGCCGAACGGTGTCAGCACCGTTCTGTCGTGAAAAGTAAGAAAACAGTCTTATCTAAATATATAACTTACGGATAACTTCGCTTCAAAGTTACAACAAAAACAAGATATCGAAATGGCTGACGTTTCTAAAATCGCGCTTCTATATTTGTACACGGGTAATATTGTAACTACAAATAATTTTGCAACTAAAGAAATTCTTTATTTGCGCAAGATATGTGACATACGCTTTGCTGAAAACTGAACGTCATATTCTGTCGTAAATGCTAGTAGAAACTGAATTCAACATTCGATTCTTCTCGACAATTTTCGAATTGAACGCGTAAATTATTTTAAACAAAATTGCAACATGCAATTTTCACGTGTTTCTTACACGTTTGGAGGATTCTATTCAGTAGCAAATTTTTGTGATCACGTGCTGCTAAATTCTAAAATTTAACACTTGGCCGGAGAAAAAGGAGACTTACGTACCTGACTTTTTCCTTCTACTTCCACTTAAGCTAAGGTTTGATTTATTCGATAGACGGAATAAATTGCAGTTTATCCGATGGTAAACAATTTTTGCTCGGCACGGCGCGATACCGCGACGCTGGCCCTCGTCTATTTATCAACGTCGACATTTCCATTTCCGCGAGACAGATTTCTTTTACGAGAGAGCGTTCTACTCGTCTGCTTCTCGTCGCGATCAATCCGGGAGTCGCATAACCCTGGCTTGGCCGTGATCGTCGCGCTCCGCTTGTTCGAGGGGAAATAAACCCGGTGGAATTTCGTCGAAACTGATTCACATCAATCGACCACGATTTCAGCGGAACAATTCAACTCCTACGTAACACTGAAGCTGCAAAATGTGAAGTCGACGACAGTGACGGTGAAAGGGGCCAATCCATGCTGGGAGCAAGACTTTCTTTTGTAAGTACACGTTCGCTCAATTATTCACTAAGAAAGACTGTAGACCCCCTCGAATTCGGCATGGACCCTCGACTGTCGTCTTTCGATCCGCAACGTTTGCCATGATTCTCCCTTGCTTTGCATATAAATAAAAAAAGGAAAGAGGAAACTTTGAATTTAAAATTCGAGTGCAGCAGTCATAACTGTATTTCGATACTGTTTCGATTTCTGTTCGTACAGGAGTGTTATTAAGGAATAAAAATTCATCAAAGAGTAACAGTAATTGGACAAAATTGATTAAAGATTAAAAAACAGATTCTTTTGTTTGTGATCTTTTGATTGAAACTGAGCCGTGCTCCGTCGAATAATTTTTAATTAAAAATTTAAATTCCCGAGCAAAGCGAGGTAATTCCATCAGCTCTAAAGTTTAATATCCACCGTGCATGATAGAAATAATCAGAAAAAAATAACAACGTTATAGACGCCCCTGTTGGAACGATCAAATTACATTATGTCAAACGCAGATCAGTGTCCAAATATTTTTACAGCAACGGCGATACATCCTCCATTATTTCGACTCTATCTTATTTCACGTCCTTTTACGTAATGGCAGACCAGCGTTGAATGAAAATTAGAGTCGAGGCGCGCGTGCCGTTATCGTGTCTCGTTGATTATCGAGTTTGCAAAGACGTTTCGTGATCAACACACCGAATCCCCTTACGCGAAGGTTACGCGATGCATAAGTGACGTAACGAAGAGGTGTTTAGCAAAACGAGATGGCATGTTCATTGTCCACTGACAGCGCGATTACTCGATGGCGGATGTTGGCGTTTCGCGATTTCATCCCTTTTCGCGATACAACGTGCCACTGTCCTCTCGGTTCCTTTCATTTCGTTCTCCTTTCTCCTCACCCATCGCCCTGCTGATATTTTCCAGTTCGAGCATCGATTTCTCACGTCACTTGCTTTTCTCTCTCGGCTCGACAAAAGCGAGCTTGGTTTTTTTGCGGCACGGTATAGTATGATTACACTTTACAGTAATTCTGTCGACGCCCTTTAGCGACATGCTTTATCATACCGACATTGTCACTAGCAAGTGGATACAACGTGGAATACGATCTGCTTATTTATAAAAAGAGGACGCGAGGTGATGGATGCAATATTCGAGTATTTGTGTCTGCTCCTTATTATTAGCCCAGTTTTTATACTCACTCTTTCTCGCTATTTCTCTTTCTCTTTCTTTTCTTCTCTCTCTCTCTCTCTCTCTCTCTCTCGTTTTTTCTTTCTCGCATCCGCTTTATTCACAGGAAAGTCAGCTTCTTCAATGAAAGTTCTCACGGCGTGATTTTATTTCCGTGATATTAAATGGGGCTCGCCTGTAAATTCATTCGAAAAGTTTATTTATTTCGACGCGAGCTTTCGCGGATGATGGAACGTGAAGCAACTGGAAACACCCGGGCGCGTTCCTCGGTGTGTTACAGTTGGATGTGAAAGATCGATCGGTTGAGTTCCAAGTAAAGATCAGCTTCGCTCGATTTTAAATTGTATGAAAAATTCAAAGGTAACAAAATCAATTGATCGACGCTGATCTTCTTTCAGCAATACAAAACCAAAAAAACAAACCAAAAAAAAAAAGAAAAAAAAAGAAAGAGAAAAGAAAAGGACGAAGAGGACGAGGGCAGAGAAGATCTGTGCGTCTGCGAGTAAGATCGTGGTAGGCCAACGCTCGAGCAAAAATTATGGAAATTCCGAATGGAATTGCGAGGACGAGCGGCATCTTCTCCGCGTGAAATCCCTAGTTCGATTTCGGGATATGATATATCTCGGGTGTCGAGAAAGAAAGCACGCAACCGCGTCCATTCCCCTCTCCACCCCCGTTTACACGAGGGATAGACTTTCGAAAGACGAACGAGATCTATCGAGTTTTGCCAAGTTATGCAACGTTATGAATGTGACATCCGATCTACGTGCGTGCGCCGCGCAGATCGTGCGCAAATTGGAACGAACAACAATCTCGCGCTGGCGAATTCAAACTTCACGCCGAGTCGCGTAACACTGAATTTTGATTTAGCGCTCCGAATGGGCGCTCCAGCTTGGTTGGGACTCGGTTAACGGGGAAGTAAGATCGCCCGAAGTGGACGAGGAGGAACACGATATTGATCGACCGTCTAAAATATATAAGGAGGGACAATCGCGCGTGCTGGCGGCGGAAAATAGGAGAATTTTGGATCTTAGCTTTCCAGAGATATCCCTATCGGCGCCGCGTTAAATCCTCGCTTGCCAAGTTGCGAACCTTTAACCTACTTTCCCTTTGACGATTTCCTCGTGTCTCTACGCTGCTGCCCGGGCCGCATTTAAATCGTATTTATTTAACCTGTGACGGAACAACCGAAAATAAGAATCACGGTGGATGTTGCCGGTCAATTTCTCTCGATCTAGAGCATCCGTATCGATTGCGCTAATAATGCCGTTACGAAACGTCTATTTATATTTCCCATCGATTCACAACTATACGGTGTAAGAGGCGGAAAGAATCGGCTGATTGGATCGCTCGTTTCCATTATAAACACGGTTTATTCGTTCATTTGTCGATCGTTTGATCGTCAAATTGCTGGACGATCGTTTAGACAACTCGGGACAACTGGAGTGTAACAAACAGTCAATTTAGCACTAACGTGACGATATCCAAAGAGACAGAGACGAGACGTCGCGAGCACGAACGCGAGTCGCTTTTAAAAGGTAGAGGGGAACAAGGGAAAGATCAGCCGATCGCCGGTTCGTGATTCGAATCCGAATCTTCTATTTGCTGTTCCAACTAATTAAGTTTCCCAGTCAGTCGACGAGTTGTTCCCCCTTAAGTCCAATGTTTAAACTATCCGCCGTCTGGAATACCTAATCGAGTCGTTAACGGCGCAAACCGTAAAATCCCCCCCTCCCCTCCCCCTTCGCCCCTCTCCCGTAATCTCGATTTCGATTCGCCGTATTTTCACGTGCGCAATTAGCATGCAATTAGCAGAAGTGTCCGATAGATTTTTCGCTTTAAACGTCAAACGCAACGACGTCCGAAACGAACGTCGAACCAGCGTCGGACGTGAGGGCGCGCGAACGCCGTTGGTCAGAGTTTTTTTTTTTTTTTTTCTTTTTTTAAAAATAAAACGCTTTTGACACACAAAGCGGAAAATCTATTTGATTAAAAACTTCGCTGCGCGTCGACGCTGCTCTAGTACGCGACGAAGATGAAAAGATAAAAAAACTTTGTTTTGTTATCCAGTGAAACGAACGATATGAACACGGGCCTTCTGGTGGAGGTCTGGTGCAAAGGTTTCCTGTGGGATCGTTTCTTGGGCTACTACTACGTCCCATTGTCAGAAGTGTCCTACATGAATGAGGTAACGTCTAAGCAGTCCTACAATACATCCACTGGCACGGTATCGACAGGGAAACAAGAACAACAACACATATCCACTGACAGCATGCGAGACACGAACAGCAATACACAGCCACCAGACACCGCCAACACGGTACACTAATTGATACATGTAGCTAGCTAGATTTCCGTCTTACTGCACCGCTGCAGATTAATTTCTAAACATGCATGCGACCCTGCTGTCATATTTCTGAAACGCGGCTGCGGTAAAATCACGATTACACTCTCGACAGAGTATATACACGCGCGGGTATGTCGTGAAAGGCGGGCGAGAGGGGGAGGCGGTGGCTCTCCGTATTATTCGGGGATCGATTAGAGGCGGCGTGTCTCGATATTCAGTGCACGTGGCACTCTTATCGCGATACCAGCTCGATCTTCGCGTGTACGTCGTCGTCGTGTATATTAAATGAACCTGCGTTGCGTTCGTTCGAAGTCGCGCTGCAAAACGAAACAAAACAGAAAAAAAAGAAGAAGAGAAGAAAAAGCGGAAACTAAAGAAACTAGGGAAATAGGAGTGCAACGGTTCTTCGATAAAAATGGCCGTTCCGCGAAGCCGGTTTGCAAAACCGAGAAACCGACGGTACTCGAGATTTACGTTTCGAACGTGTTACCGGCTCTTCAGCCGAGTATCTCTCATATTCCAGCGATGCCCGAGCCATTTCTCCAGGCAGTATCTTCTAATCAGCGGGGAGCTAGGTCCGAACGAGCGCGATTGCGGAGTAGCGGGACCTTCGAGCGCAAACGAGCTCCACTTATTGTTAGTCGGCGATGCAGCACGTCAGGGAGGAATCGCGCGATGTTTTTTCGTGGAATAGTGGCAGTTTTTCTTCTTTCTTTTTTCGCTGTCTATCGAGCTTCGTCTTCTATCGAGCAACGACGTCGGCTTGTGTAATGTTGCGCGGATTTGGCAAAAAGAATTAACCACCCCCCGGGGAGCGATACCTCGAACCGTGCAGTGTTTACTGCTTAACTCGAAGCACGAGGGAGTCGTTTTTTAAAGAGGAACGTTGACCAGTGTACATATGTCGGCATGGACGGCGTACTGCATCGGGTGAGACGTTGTACCGCTTCTTTTTACGCGAGATTCGAACAACTCGATAAGCGTGTGTGTGTGTGTGTGTGTGTGTGTGTGATGATGAAATGGAAATTCGGCACGAGGTTCCGCATGTCTCACCGCGCAACTCGAAACAGCTGTTCGTCGCAGAACGACGCTGAAAGCGTAGCGAATTTTTTTATTCGTACCGTTCCCCACCCTTGCGCCGTTATTTTCCCAACGATTTTCTCGTAAATGCCGCGGGATCGCGCTCCATCGAGCATGAACTTTGCTCGATTTTGTAACAGAGGAAAGAAAAAGGAAACGTGGTAAAATAAGGGCACGGGATGTATCCTGACAGGTTTAAATGGCATCGCGTGAGTGTAACTGATCGAGAAGGCTGTTGATAAAAAAAAAAAAAAAAAGGGAAGGACAGCAACGCGCGTGCAAACGCCCGGCTTAAAAAATCCTGTTGATAGATCGGTGACACGACACGTTGCCGTTGTAGGCTTCTATAAAAGATTTTATGCCATTCCATGCCGAGTTTCGCGATAGTGAACTCGCGTAGTACGCGTATGTATATTAATAAATAGGTCGCTGATGTTTATGCATTTACGGTGGGTAATTTAAACGCGCAAAAATCCGTGGTACGTGTACGTAGCGCGCTTGGATATATTTAGATACCGTTTGCAGAGATATGAATTTGCATAAACGCATTCGCACTCCGCTGCAAAAACTGACACGGGTGAAAAATGGGATTTCTTATATTCATTTCATGGTTTTTCCACTAAACTTTTTTTGTTGGACAAAACATTTCGTTCAATTCAGAATGTTGCCTATTTCGTCGATATTTTTGTGTGTTTAGAGCGAAGCAACAGACGCGCGAACAAGTAGTATTTAGTCTGGAGTGTTAAAGGAGTGCGAAAGCAGAGTGTTTGGCCCAAGTGCTTCAGATCACGATGTGGACGAATGGTCACTTAGGGTTTTGGGCGGACACTTGTTTTCTTTACTTAGGCGAGTGAGTCGAGTTCTACGTATACAGCGAAGCATGCCGGGGTGTCCAAATGTTGTCCGTCCGCTATAAATGAATCTCCCGCCCGTCTGTCGTAAATTTTAAATGCAAATGAGGTGATGTTTTCTTGAAACATTCTTATTAAATTATATCGACGTAATAAGCGAATTATTCTCCTATTTTTGATTCTTTGGCGACAACATGTTATTAACATGTTATTAACAAGATGTCACTTTCTGCTCGAAAATCCCTCGCAGAAATTGCACGTGCAATTTTAAACGTAGTCTTCCTTCGTAAATACCATTTCCCGCCAAGTCACGAAGTAACAATTATTTCAAATCGACGCGTCACTGGCGTTAGACGTCGAATGCCGCGAACTGTTTCCAGCGTTTCGAAATAATCTCGGGAATCGGAATAAGGAAAGCACGTTAGAGGACGAAGAGCACGCGCGATCGCGTTCGATTCGTTTTGGCAATTTGTTTCGCGCGAGCGTTTTCCCGATTCTCGATCGATCAAATATCGCGCGCGGCTCGTCGAGCGGATCGTCGAAACGACTTGATATTCTCGCGAAGCATCTCGCGCACCTCGAGGCCGTACGGTGCACGCGAAATGAAACTGAAACGAGTGTTTACACCAGTCGAACGAGCCTCGAATCAATTGACGCCCAGCTGCACGTCCGGATGGAAGTGTGTAACGAGTTTTAGGTTAGCCTCCATGACGTCGCCGATGCGCCGGATTGGTCTGTGCATCGGTCCAAGCCGGTCGATAATACGATTACCGGTGGACGCCGGTGTGTGTTTGTCTCTCTCTCTCTCTCTCTCTCTCTCTCTCTCTCTCTCTTTTTGGCTCTCGTGAATCCGGCGAAATAAAATCCGACTATATGACGAAACTTCCGCTCAATCGGGAATTAATTTGATCGTGGACTCCTTGGAGTCTCGATCGAGAACGATACAGAACACACTTCCGTATGAAAGCTCGTTCATTTGTCTAAACAATGTATATAACGCGATGAAATTGTTTCATTTTCAAGATGATCTTCCAAAGAGCAACGTACGACAATGAAATTGGTATCCACGAGTGTCCTTGGGAATTTAAATTATTTGATTTACAAGATTTACTGGTTTGACAGATAAAAGTTTTAATTAATAAAAAGAATTGATTCGCATAATTCACACAATGCGAATGCACATAATTTTTCAATCTATTCGAAACCAATAAATAAGTTTAATCGGGCTATTAGCTCGCGTGAAACAGCTCGATAAGTAATTACAATTGCCGACCAATTGTCCACTTTAACAGGGCAACAAATATCTCTTTCAACCGTTGATTTATTAATTTCTATATTCCCGTAGAATTGTAGCACCGTTAACGCAAACCGACCATAAGCGATTCGTATCAATGATACTGCGGACGCATCTCAACCGTTCGAGGATTTTGCCAATTCAGTTTTACCGTGAGCATGATTCGTCGGTAATTGGAGAGTGTCGGTAACATCTGATTCGATTTATCTCGTTCCGATTCCCTTATCTCTCATCTTCGTCCGTATCGACGATTCGCGGCGTTTCTTGTTAATTTGGAAGAGTGAACGATACGATCGCGGATGTAATTACCCGATACCAGTGTGGTACCCTCGTAATACAATTTTGTACACCGTGTTCCTCGAACATCGCGTTTCGTTTGCAAAACGATTTTTGAATTCTTCGCGGATCGATCGCAATTGACGTCGAGGCCCTGCGGGGTTAGAAATTACTCAGCGCCGAATCGTGTTTAGAGAGGTCAGGGCGCTTTAAGTAATTGGCCTTTTCATTAACGAGAATCGAGGTGTCGCTTTCCTGGCGAAACACTCTGGTTTGCACGCAGAGGTGAACTCGAATAGCTCGTCATGATCGATCCCAGAATTAGATTCACTCCGCGTTAATGTCGCACAGCGGGCCGATCGTTCGTCGATTAGGAAGTTGTTTTTTCGTTTCATCGTCTTTCTTTCATCACTGAAAGTGATTTTGGCGGGAGTAACCCAAAAAATCGGGCCTCTTCGGGTGCAACGCTGATGCAACGAAAATTAGCGATTGGTTGATTTGGGTCACGTGATTCGCAAGGGGGCGTGGGGTACTGAGCGATCGCGCTTGTAACTCGTTTTGTATCGATTTAAATGTTTGCATATCGATAAAATTTTATGGCAAAAAGGTCATCTTTTTTTCCTAGTCGAAACAGTTGCTTCTGGGCCTTTCAGCGAGACGAATCGTGGGATACAAGTCTTGCCGTTTTTTTCTCTCTCTCTCTCTCTCTCTCTCTTTTTTTGCTCGCCATTGCGTTTTACAAAGGAAGACAGCGAACTTCCTGCCTTTCGCCGCACCGGGTCGACCGGAGCATTATGCGGAAAATCGGTCGACGAGTGGCGAACGATCGAAGTTTCACGACGAGGTGGAAGCCGAACTCGCAAAAGAACGAAAGGTACCTGCACGCGAAAGGTTCCGCTTGCGGTCACAGAAGTCGTTCCCCATTGTTCCCCGCGAAAATATCGGGTCTTTCTGTTCGAGTTCCCCACCGCGCGATCGATTCGATATTCGGAAGGAAAACGCTCATTTCCGTGGAAACCGAATGGCCGACTAATTGTTGTCGGCGAAAAAGACGAGGAAAGGAGAAAACGTCGTATCCGCTGGACGTTCCGTTTCGCCAGCCAGAGTCACGGCTCGCGTTATGCTAATGCTGGCTGTTTATAATTAACAGCGTCCAACGATACTTGGAAACGTAATTTCTCTTATCTTTCTCTTGCTCCGTTACTTCGTCGTTCTGTAAAATACAGAGGTCTGGGAAACCCGGCGATATCGATTCGCGTGTAAAGTTGGTCGGTACTTAGAAGTCGCATGACAAATTGGTCGTGTGGAGCAATTTTACTTGGCAAATGGACAAGTTTCTTTATGGCGGCGAACCGTATGGCTGATTGTTTTCATGCATCTTGATGGCGAGAAAAGGAAAAATTGCTCGCTTCCTGCTCGCGTTTCTGATCTCGATGGCGCTCGTTTCCCAAACGATATTGTTCCTTTTCATCGAGAACTGGAAAGCATTATCGTCGTATACGCAGGGGCGCGTTTGTTTTATCGGTGTTATTGAAACGAATTTCATTACGTCGAAACACGAGGTTTTTAACATTCGGAGCGTTAATCACTCCGGTAAGAAGGTTTCTCTTCATTTCATTTCGCTCGGGGATCGCCTTTAAAACCGTGAAAGGCAGGTCGACGTCGCTTCTTTCGCACCACCCTCGAAACGAAAGGTGCGAAATCTACAGTGGAATTAACGTCCGTTACGTCGTGAATCTTGGTGGCCGTCCCTTCGTCCGTTCTTCGACCCCCAAGATACATTTCCCCCACGAGAAGTTCCCGTGAAAGAAATTCCTTTATCCGCCGTTTTTTTTTCCTCTTTCCTCGTTCGTCAGGCTCGGTCCACTGCCCCTTCGCGCGAACGATAAAAAGGAATCGATGCTAATTGAATTGAACGGTTTCTTTATCTACCCACGGACAAACAGAAGAAACGGGGGCGTGACTGTTCTCGCATTCAACAAACGCGGTTTTTCTTCTTTTTGCCGGTTAAATTAGAATACCTGGTTCAAAAGCTCATCGTCCTTATTCGATGGTTTTTCTGTCGTTCGTAGGTTCCGGCCGTTTCCTCTGCCCCCCCCCCTTTGTTCTTCTTAAAAGCGAGAGGGAAAGACAGGAAAGGAAGAAGAAAAATCGAATGACGTAGAGAAACGTTAATTGCATAATCGAATATCGATCTTCGATTAAAAATAACTCGATATTCCTTTTAGCTACTTATTCGGTCGGTTAATTTCCCCGCAGTAACGAAGATGTTGCAATAATATTCGTGCCGGTTCGCACAATTCGATCAATATTTTTAAAGCGAGACCCAATTTAATAGGATCAGAATGGAATCGCAGGGTTCACGGGGTCGACGCTGTGGGGAGAGAGAGAGAGAGAGAGAGAGAGGATGCTCTTTTAAGTAGGACGCGACAACGACGACGGTTCGAGCGACGGTGAATTTCAAACGGAGTCGCAACCGACCGAGAGCGTGGATCAAACTCCGCTCCGCTGTGAATGGGGAGGAAAAGGCGAAGTACAAGAGCGCGAAACAAAAGAAAGTGAAAACTTTGGAGGCCCTGTTTGTTTTTTCCGCACGAAGTGCACCAAGTGCATCTTGTCTTTCGACGGGAGGGTCGGACAAATTAAATTAGAGGGCAGCCTTACCTCGGATAGGGGTGCAATTCAGTCACGTGCGAGAGGCCACCTTCCTCCCTTCCACATCTCTTTTATACACACTCGAATACTGGCAGGCGCAACCCTCTTGCACGGATTTCTCGTAATCTTCTTGTAAGCGTTCGAGCAAACGATAGGCATTAATCACGTTATATACCTGCGTTCTATCGTCCACGTAAGTATTCTTTTCCCTCCTTCCGCCCTTCGACACGTTGTTAACAGTTCGAAGTTAGACAAGATGATTGATTGAATTAAACGGGAGAAGAAATCGACCTTTCGTCGGTACACGTGGAATTCCCACGCGGAAACAGGGGATCCTCTGCGGGCACTTGGTCGACATTAAACGCTTCCCTACGTCGCGCAGGCTGTAATAATAAACGCAATATCCGGTTTTACGAGCCATCGTAAAATAACAAAAACGCGACGATTCTTCGTAGAAACGGTAATAACTATCGGCGTTACACCACGTATGTACCGATCCAGAAATTACACCGGTGGTCGCTCGAGAAATAAATGAGATAAAAACTTGAGAAACGGTGACTGAAGGAAAGGTAGAGGAAGAGGAAGAGGAAGAGGAAGATCCTCGTCGCTTCGTTTACCAGAAATTCCTCGGCGAATGAAACAAATTGAATTACGAGGTGGCACGTTTTAAGGGTGGCGTTCCTTTGGTTTTCTCGACTCTGTGGTAGCGAACCAGAAGGCAGCAGCGCACAGAGGAGAGGAGCTATCAGTGGCACTATCGACAGGCTAGGTTCGCCCGGCCACGACGTCCACCGCGGTTCCATCACCGTATCACACCGCTGACAATCCTTTCTGGAGTCTCTTCTGGCGGTGACGTCACTTGGCGCATCGCCAGCTTTCGGACGCTCAATGAAACAGTCGGGGAAGCCAAGGCGACGTGGCTGACGTAGCTTTACGCCGGCGTTATGCCGCTGCGTGCACACATTCGAGCCTGGGCTTGTGTGGCAACGACCTTGACGAAAGATTTCCTGGATTTGTTCACGCGCCTCCTCCCTTTCCTCGTAATATCCGCGCGCGCGCGTATAATCGTTAACGGAAGAGGAGGGGGAGGGAGAAATTGCCGAGTAAACAATTTGGATTTTGTCGCGTTGGTTGAACGCGTTCGTTCGACGGATAAATATTTGGGCTGATCGAGCGTGGTGGAAAAAAGTCAAAAAAGTCAAAAAAAAAAAAAACATTCGTCACGTGACACGCGATTATAAGCGTCGGCAGATCGTCGACGGAGAAGAGGGGGCAAAAGAACACGAACGAACGTATTTGTTTATTAAAAGTCGTCTTTGCGGTCGTTCCGTTGCAGATCCAAGCGTGCAAACCGCGAGGACGCACTCGCGCAGTCTCTACGATCTCGTCTCTGCTCTCGTCTCTGTGAAACGTTTACGGTCGTGGGCACGGAAAAGGGGATTGATGAATCACGGGTAAACTGGTTCTTTCATGTTTCTGGACGATCGATCGACGAGCCTGGCGTTCCAGTGCCAGCGACAGACAGACAGAGAGAAAAAGAGGAGACGGAGAACGAGCGAAATCGTGGAAGCTAGAGAGAGACGGAAGACGAAACGAGAAAAATAGGAAAGTACAATAGCTGAGGAACGAGAGAGACGGCGAGAGGCTAGATGCGCGAAAGAGAGACGGACGGAGCTAGAAGGCGGACTTAAATGAGAAACGGCGAACGAGCGGAGGGAACAAGCGGAGGATTGCACGGAGACGCGTGCACGACGATGGAGAGGGTGGAAGAACGGAGGGCGATGACGGACGTGGAAGAAGGGACGAAGGCATGCGAGGACAGTGCAAACGTGGAAAAAATGAAAGAAAGGAAGGAAGAAGAAGAGGTGGAGGAGGAGGAGGAGTTAGAATAGCTGGAGAAACGAAGCGAGCTCGGTGACTGGGAGCCGAGGGCAGGTTGCTTTTCCTGTTGTGAGGACAATCTGGGTCAAGCCCGGCTTAAAATATTCATAAAGCTGCACGCGAGATTCACGTACGACCGGTTCGATTCACATTAGAAATGCGCTGACTGGGGTATGTCAAGTAACTCTAGAGGGATGACGATGAGACATCGCCGCTGATTCGTTCTCGTCTGTGTTAGTGATCCGTGGTAACCGGCGGTGTTCGTGCACGCCCACACGTTTCTGACAGAGGCTTGACAAAGCTCTTGCCAACACCCGCCGCCTCCATTTTCCTGTCCCGCGCGGTGACGATCTGCCATTTCTGGCTGCTTCGGGGCTCCACACGTCGCGGCAACGACAAAATCCTTGATTCCGCCAGCCGAAGAAAGCTTTGCGAACGCGCGTATCAACGGACCTCACTGTGCCACTGTGAACGTGTCACGTCTTGAAAATGAAAGTTCAACCGCGAATGGTATGCTCTCGAAAGGAATTCCGGTCGCCGCTCCAACGAATCCCCTTCCCCGTCGTCCCACGTCAACGTCGTCCACGGTGAATATTCGCCGAATGACTGGAATAATATCTTCATTCTCCTGTGGAACAGCGTACGTCTGAAATTATTGCGATACCCTGGTTCCTTTGTGTTTCACGATTAATACACGTGTACGTACGTACGTACGTACGTATGTCCCGTGTATAATGCATTAGTGTATATTACGAGAACAGGGAATTTCTATGCTCGATTTTACAATCGGACACAATTCGAGAGGAACTGCAGGATTGCAATCGTATCTAATCGATCGCGACTGTAGCCTTTCGTCGTGGTAGATCACCTTTTCGGAATTTACATTTTCATTAACGACTCAAGTCTCGAAGAGTGCTTCGTCAACAACGTCCTCCTTTCTTTTCGTTCCGCCTAAAAAGGGGATTTGTCGTTAATCGGGGACGCTTCGGCGCTCTTTCAACGCGTTCCCGCGCACTTGGCGCGGGCCGAGTACGACGATCCAATTCAAAGCTAATCGCGTCCCCGAATGCTTTCGCTGAAAAGAAAAATTGCCCAGATCTACTCGCGGACGTGAACGTCCCGTGGAAGACAAAGAGGAGAAACGTATCTCAGCCTGATGGAAAAAAGATCCAGGATCATCTCCGCGATCCCCAGACTGATGGATGATACCCTGTTAGCCAGTCAGTGAAAGCAGAGTAAAGAATGTTACCGATCGATCGGTTTCCCTTCGCTCTCCGCTTTTCGTTTGTTCGCCAGCCTCCGGAGAAAGAAACAGTGGATAGTTGCTAAATTGTTTCTCTAATCCTCGAGAAATCACGTCCGACCGACACGTGATCGAGTAGATCCTCGTCGTGCAGCAGGCTCGTTACGTGGCTGCTGGCTAAACGAGGCTGGCTCGTCGGGAGGTCAGTCCTTTCGACTCGATTTTCATTTGTGCCGAGCGAACTCCGGCTGGGGTTACCTGTTTGCTCGTCGCCAGAGATTGGCCTGCCTTCGATATGCGAATTGTTGACTCGAGAAATTGACGAACCGACCGTCGTCGGCCAACTATTCTCCTCGTTCTCTTTTTTTTTTTTTCATCGACGAGTCGTTATCCCCCTTACCACGGGGATCATGTCGGGTTGCATGTTGGCAATTTGGTCGAGCAATCGTGGTTTCTCTGTCCCCGTGTAACTTTGACGGTGCGTGACAGGTGTTTGAACAATTGTCTTTGGGCGGGTTTCTTTCATATCGTATCGAACGATCGAATTCCCACGCGAAGAGTGCACCCGAATCTTGAAAAATTTGAAATTTCACAGTCAATTTTTCAGTTACGATCGGATACGGGAACGCGAAACGAATTAAAATCGATCGTGCTTACGTCGTTCCGTAACGAATTTAAAAAGAGAACAATTTTGATATCGAAAATATCAAGCGTGCAAAGAAACAAAGAAACACGGCGTAGTTTTAATTTCCCCGTTTAATTAACCGAGGCCGTTGTCGTTTGTCCCTGAACGATTTGCATTTTGCGTCAAGCCGAGCGAAATAACGCCAGCACGCAAGGAGAACCGCCGTTGCATATGTCAGACAGATCGTCGGTCTTGTCGCCCGTAACAAATGTGCCTGTAAGTAGATGCAGGCCTGCAAACGTCAGACATAGGAGCGCGTGTCTTCGGATTCACGTGATGAATATACACGTATTCTGCTCAAATAGGCAACTGGTATCCCCGCCGCGTCATATTTACAGCGACGCAATTTCCATCTGACATGCTGGAATCTGACGTCACCAGTTTGGTATGCCTCGATCCCGAGAAAATTGTCCTATAAATCGAATTACGTATTAAGAGATGCTTCTACGTATTTCGTTTAATAACATTCTTGGCCACGTAGAAACTGGGTCACTTTTCTTGCTTGTCTCTTTTCTTCGTTAGTGTCTCTTTCTTCTTGTTTTAGTTGGTTTCCCGTTGGTCTGTTGATGTTTAGCTGGTAGACTGCAGATGTCTGTGCAGTTAAAGAAATCCAAATCAAGCGGATACTCTGTTCTAGAAATTACTTTAATTTGAAATTTTGGTGCAATTTACACATAATTTTTCGGTCTTTATTTCTAAAATTATACAAATATCCGTAATTTAATAATTAGACTGTACGACGCCAGTTTTCGTACATAAACTACGTGATGTATTTGCTCTGGTTTATTTCTGCATCGTGCAAACCGAAGAAAATCGAGAAATTGCTCCCCGCGCGATCTTGAAAGAAATCCAGTCTTCCAACACAGTTTTTCCCGATACGCGCGTACATTCCGTTTAAACCTCGTAGCCAGCGTTCCGCCGTACTGCCGTAACAGGTAAACTAGAGCTTCCTAAGCTTCGAAGCTCATCCTGGCCGGCACTTTCTTACGGCGAATCACGCTAACAGCATCGAATTTAAATTTTACCGTTCGTGTCTTTAAACGACGTTTCCCCCAATTTGCCGGTGGTCGTAATTTCCTATGACGGCGTAAAATTTTCCGGCCGAAAGAACATTGCGCGCGCAGGGAACACTTACATCTGTGCTAACGACGCGATACAAGAGACGTCGCGAACAGACGAACAGTTTTCGAGCGGATGCAGGCAACGTTCATTATCGCGTTTCTTCGCTGCTCGCCGCTGCAAATTGAGGGACGCGCCATGTTTGTCTTGACGGAACGTCCCTTGGAACCGGAGAGAGAGAGAGAGAGAGAGAGAGAGAGAGAGGAGATGATCGTCATTAATATACTTCACCGGATATCTTCACCGAGCGAAGACGGAAATCGTCGCATTCGTTGGTCTTGCGCGATGAATTCGCGCTCGCGCGGCGTTCCCTTAATCATTTCTAACCGGCTCGAGAGTCATTGTGTCGTCGGTCGCTTAATTGCGGGGGCGTCTTGCGCCCCATTCGCGAGTATCCACCAGCGTCACCCTCTGGTTGCGGCTGTAATTCTCTTTTTGTCTCTTGGCCCGGTTCCGTTGCGAGTCTTTGCACCGACGCGCGAGACCCACCAACACAACCCTGCCGGCGAGCTGACAAAAAGGAAGGAAAAGATACAAGCGCAACGAGAAGTTCGAGGAACGCTGTTGACATTAAGAATCGTGTCTCCCGTGCTTTGAATCAAGGTGCAGCGTGCCCATGGCTGCGCCCATGCACTCTTTGGGATTCACGGTGCAACAATGGGTTTTTATCGAGCTTGAATTTTTGAAAAGAACTTCTTCTTCATTTTCTGCTGGTGTTCTTACGATCGTGGGATTTATTGATTGGAAAATATTTTTAACGATATTGCACGCAAGACGAAATATGAGACGAGAATGAAATGTGAAATATCCAATTTGTCCTATATATCGAATTTCCTTTCAACTATAACTGTAATTTTAACTCGATCGTGACACAACTAGTGGCACAATCGTAAAATGCCTCGTTAGGGTTCATCAAATTAACGGCATAATATCGATCGAGTTGGAACGTTTCGTTATTATTTCAGACGACTGTATCGTCACACGGGTAGAACAATATTGAACCGAACAAATACTCGTGCGGTTGGTTTAATAACACGAACGTCTGTATTATTAAGCCAACAACGAATATTTGTTCCATCCAAATAACTCACTGGCATTAGCCGGCTTGCGTTTTTCCACTTTCCACGCGCGGGCACTATCATCGTTCGCGCCAGATTGCGGGTAATTCTTTTTCCAACGATCGTGGCCGTGCGTCGAGTCGATCGAGTTCGTTTGCATTAGAACGAACGCGAGAATTTGACGAGGGGTTTCGTTTTTGCTCGTGGCGCGAGCGCGGCCGAACGAGAAGAGGAAGAGGCAACGGAAACGGAAACGGAAACGACGGCCGATAAATTGGAGAAAACTTGTTTCCTGTGCGGCGAGGGGAGGGGGGACTCGCGGAGAAATCATATTTTCCCCGGCGCCTGATGAAAGTACATATTCGTCGCGCGAGCGAACGCGAGAGATCGATCGGCCACTCTCGCGATCTGTGGCCTCTTCCTGGCGGCTCTCTCTCCTATTTCTTCTCTTCACGCGGTGGTCGCGATAATTGAACTTGGTTGCCCGGAAACAGATTGATACCGAGATAGGAAACAGAGGGGACGACACGGTGTGTGTACGTCGCGCCAGCGCCACCCGTCACCGGCTAACCCAATTTGCGTCCCCTTGATAACACCATAATCGTGTGGAATTAACTCGGAACGAATCTTCGCTAAGGTAAGCGAAGGCTGCTACCACTTTTACCACCACCGGCCACCGCTCGGAAATGTCGGTCGTGCTCGGCGGCAGCGATCGCCGCTACCTACCTCCCCGGACGGAAACAAAGTTATATTTTTATAACAGCTGCGAGGAGATCGCGGCGGGTGATTATATTTGCGGGTATGGGCGAATTACAGTTACCAGGAGGATTTCTTGCGGCAAACGGCAAGGGAGAGAAATGAACGGACGGCGGAGCGTAGGTCGATCGAGGTTTAAAAACGAGGTGCAATAAGAATCTCGGCCTTGCACGAACGACGGAGAGGTACGAGATACGCGTAATGAGCTGTTATTTTTGCGACCGACGAGCTGGGGCTGACGTCACTGGGAGAAAGACATTTTGATTAGGGGTGAATCTCTTCTCTCTTTGTCTTCTGACGTTTTTTCTTTCCGTTTTTCTATCCCCTCCTCTGCCCTCCTCTCGGCAGCTTCTATTGCCTTTTCATTTTCGAGGTCCGAGCAACGTTTTCATCCTCTCGTCCGTCTCATGTTCAATTTAGAAAATTAAATTTTACGTCAGTCAGAGATACAAGGAAAAAAATCAATAGCTCGCGCACTTGTAATACGTTTTTCGCTTTATATCGCCGAGACATGACTTACGGCCGTTTCGACGGTCAATAGATTTTAATAGAGGGGCCGAGGCGATCGTTCGTGTAATTGTATTCCTCCCTCTGGCTGCTTTTTCGCGCAACACAGAGCAAAAAACAACCTCGCAATTGAAGATAATTTCCCAAGCGATAACGATAACTTTGGGTTGCCGTCTCGCCTTTTTTCCCCCTCCCTTGCGAAAAGTACGCCACGTGGAATTCCTTTGCATTCGTTAGTACGTGCCATCGCGTTATTTTTACTTTCGCGTTACCATCGAGCTCTTCGTTAAAAACCATTACCGCTTTGTATAATTCTATTTTATTTTCATTGACCTGATGGAAGAGAATCGACTGGTATGGCTAAAAAGGAAAAGAGAAGCTGATCGAAAGAATCGAGTACAATTTTTCAAACAAAGTATCGATGTACGTACATGAGATCGGAATTAATAATACTGCGGACTCTGGTCCTCTAGCTACGCGAATAATAACCGTTTACCGCGATGATGAAATTACAAACGTCGATGCGTTATCTGACGCTTACTCTGGTATTTCCAGACGTATCGTGGATTATTTGAATTTTTTATTACACAGTCACGAATAACTCGCTCTCGCGTGACCGCGTTATACCGTGTTCGTGAAATTAAATTTTCGATGAAACTGTAACGATGCTCGATCTCGTTAAATGTCAGTTACAACAGCAGCAATTCTCATTCCCGAAAAAATGGTTAAAATTACAGTCACGCGATTATAGAGTTCCTAGCAACAAATTTATTAACATTCAAAAGAGAGATTCATTTAGAAAACAATTGAAACATTTTTCAGCGAGAGAACTGCGAGAAACGCGTGTCTCGTAGTTCAAATTTGCCGCGTGTTTAAAATAGCGCTGTTGCAACTTTCTCCGACAGATAGAGCAGCTGCAGCCAGAATCCAAGATGGAACTGTGAAACGCCGCGCGTACGAAGTGTACGAAAGTTTTTCAAGTTTTCTGATTAATTACTCGCTGTCAACTTTCTGAATTAACGATAAATATATCGAAACGTTCGCAGCGAAAGAACGGAGAAGTAACAGAATCTAAAACCGTAAGGTATGTATTTAAAATGAAGATAACAATAATTTTTTTTGTTTTGTTTTGAGAAAACGTTTATTATTAGATATTATTTAGAAAACTCAAGTTGATAGAGTCGCAAGTTAAGACAGGACTATATATGTATGAAATATAGAAACAAAACGCAAGTCAGGATATGAATTATTGTGCGTATTTGCTACATCCTCCACAGGCAAGATTATTTATTCAAAAATACTCTGTCGTTCACGCAATTTTGGAATCAATTTAACCTCGAAAACATTTCGTCCATGTAGGACCACTCTGATGACGACAATAGCATTATCTTAATTTCTGCAATTATCATCTCACTCTAGAAGTGATAGCATCGCTGAAAGTTTCCTCGGCGCTCGAAGATTATTTTGACTCGAGTCAGCGCCGAAATTATTAGAATCTCGTGGAGCTGCTTTTGGGGCAAAGTTTCGTCAGATTAGGGATCGTTTTGATCCTCGTTGAGATTTTGAGAAACTCTTCTATATTTTCGAGGAGCACCTCCAAGATCACTTTCACTCTTGCTAGCTCAGAGGAACCACATACCTCTTCACGATCGCATTGGCCTTTGGTTTGGCTTTGGACTCAGGATCTCCTCCTCAGTATCAAGGTCACAGAGATTCCAGAGTTACTAATATCGCAGTCGTTAAGGTTTCTGGGTTGGCGACGCGTTCTTAGATCGCAGATTATCGAATTTATTAGGATCGTTACGACCATTGCAATGCCACAACGATACTCTGAAATTACGTAGTTCCTTACTTCGTTCTTCTTTCGCAAAATAAATTCAGATCTTCCGTAGATTCAGAATCGTTTTTGCCCCGTGTAGCGGTTAAACTTGCAAGTTAAATTTTTATGACTTGCAATCGCAGTTCCCGTATTATCTCTTCCATTTTTTTTCAGTATTTTTCTTTTTCTTAAATCTTTCGAAACGCGAAACGATACTTTCGCGTTTAAATTCAGATCTTCCGTAGATTCAGAATCATTTTTATCCCATGTAGCGGCTAAATTTTGCAAGTTAAATTTTTACGAGTTGCAGTCGCTGTTCCCGTGTTATTTCATCTTTTAGTATTCTTTTTTTTAAACCTTTCGAATAACCGAAATGCACGATACTTTTTCAATTCGCAATAGTTCCTTACCTCGTTCTTTTTTTCGCAAAATAAATTCAGATCTTCCGTAAATTCAGAATTATTTTTATCTCGTGTAGCGGTTAAATTTTGCAAGTTAAATTTTTATTACCCGTGTTATTTCATTTTTCAGTATTCTTGTTTTTTAAACCTTTCGAATGTACGGTACTTTTTCAATTCGCAAGTGAAGGTATCAACGAGTATATTTTGCATCAAAAAATTTCAACCCGCGATTCTGCTCGCTTATTTCTTGCGTCACACAATCAGTTAACCAAACACGTTAAATGGCATGACTGTTCGAGCGACCTCTTAGCTTAGTTCCGAAACACCGGCATTAATAATGGACGGAGGTCCGAAACCTTTCCTAAATCTCGGAATTTGTAGTTACCTGTCGAAGCGCTAACCGCAACAGACGTGGCTCAATTTCGTTAATGAAATAATACTCGTGCCGCCTACATTGCAGCGATAATAACTCCATCGATAGGTTTTACGCGAGTATTTCGATAGGGAAATGTCGTTGCTCGTATTTTCTCTCCCTTCCTCCCCCCCCTCCTCTTTGCCGGAAAATGTGTTCGGTATAAAATAGCAATTCAACACGAGATTTATTTATGTATTTCGGGCGAAATTCAATTAGTATTACCAATATTGTAAAAAGATTTATTTTCAATTTAATTTATCTCTTCACGCAAATAGTACGCGCGCATACGTGCCATTCGGTTGGTATTTCTTCTCGCTTGGAATTTCTCTCCTCTCGTCTATCTTCAAAGTCTCTTGCGATTTCGAATCTCCGAAACGTAGACTTCTTAAAGTTTTTCACAGCTGCGAGTCAAAAGCACGCGTCATGCTCCTTGACGTCGTGCACTCGCGAGCATTTCCGTTCCCTGATCTTATTATTCACGCGAAATATTTCCAGATAAACAGCGCGATTCCGAGGGAAACGAATCGGACAGATTCGTTCCTCGCTTTTGCGGGTATCAGTTTCTCCGAAAACAACGTCTATCGTATCTTCGTTTCGCGATTCGAAACGAAATCAACGTGTATCGTCCATTCGCTTAAGCGACACATTTGTTGGAAACGTTGGCAAGTAAATATCGTTTTCTCTTAGTCTTTCGTCGTACGTCTCTGCAGAACCTCTTCACGGCAACGCGCGAAATTTTGCCAAAGACGTCGTCCTAAATTTATCTCTTAATCCTCGTCGAACGGGAGGTCGAGTCATTTTCGTTGAATACAATATCCCGCAGTGACAAAGCGAGGAACTGACTGAGAAAGCCTTTTGCCATCGCTTAGAAAATAAAATTTGTGAAAATGTGCGAATATAGCAGAAACTAATAATAAACGTGGAATATCGAATATGCGAGCAACAGACTCAGTGTTCCCGGAGATGGAAGTCTATTATCTTCGCTGTGGAGATATGAAACTAATAATACAAGAAACTTTCTCTCTCTCTCTCTCTTGTCATAAGCATCTTCTTATGCACAAGTCGAGAAACGTTAGAAAAAGAAGCGTGCTTCATCACTAGGCGAGTGCTAGAAATAAATCGCTGCGGAAGTAAACCATCTTTCGGGACACGTTCGTGTCAAAAATTATCGGCCGTTACCGGTAAATAAAGTTAAAACGTTCGGCAAACATTGGATTTTTCAATTATTCGATTTCTGTCGATTTCTGCCGGCGAGAAGCTGAAATTGGTTTGCTCCGCCTCGATTGCCCGCTCGGTAGCTCGAGCGAACTTTCAACGAAATTTCTACGTCGGGTTCCCTGTACGCCGTTAAGTGGATGGCCGACGACGACCTTTAAATACACGAATAGGTTGTCGGGAAGGATCGTTTCTGCACGTAAAAATCCAAATTAACGGGGACAAAGGTCTCGCTGGAGCGTGATTGATTCGATCGTTCGGCCGTCACCAAGCGTTTAAGCCGCAAATCCGCCCCGGAGTTTGGGGTTGCGCTTTTTTTAAACGACCGAATATATATATATATACATACACACACACACATATATGTATGTATGTATGTATATATGGAGGTTTTACAGCGCCGCTTGTTCCTTCGTTCGGCCAATCTATCGAATTTTTTACGCTTCTGTAATCACACATAACAATCAGTTTAATTTGGTAACGACCGTTACCGTGTATTTGTGTGTGTGTGTACGCGCGCACACCGCGGTCAACTTTAATGATTTGTTAACGTTTGTTTCAACGTTAACTCGATTTCCACGGCTGCACTGCCGTGTCGAGCATTGTTAAGGGTGTTAAAAATAGAGACGGTCCTCCGATTTTAACCCGCGTTTTATTTAGATTTTTCGAGGTATTTGCGTGCCTCGTAGTCGTGTTTCGTCGACTGAAAATGTTTATTAACGTCGCAGGTTACGTGAGAGGGAGCTGTTATGCATTCCCGGATCTCTCGCAACCGGTCGGTTCCGTCGAGTTACGTGATGCTTATTATTACAATTACGTTATATAGTTTCGGTAATTCGTAGATCTTCGGCTGGTGATTCAGTCTAGACTTGGAATTTCATGGTGGATATACCGTCTGGAGAGCAAAATTGAAATGTTGACAGGCAGAAAGCAGCAAAAATTTTCATTAAACGAGATTGGGAAATTTATTGCTAAGATAACACGGAGTAAACGAAGGAAAGATAAAAATAAAGAAGAAAAAAATAAATCCGGATGAAAAATCCTCTACGGTGGAGGTAGAAAGATTAAGGGTTCGCTGCAGTTATAATTTTTTTAAAATTAAAAAATTTGCGTCGTTGATACATAAAATTTTCAACAGAAATTTAGATTAATATCGTTCAGAATAGAGCTGCGCAAATTAAAACTGCTCGTTTCCGATTTTTTTGATTGGTCCAGCTCTAGCCTTCGTACGTACTAAAATACAAAAGTAAAATGTCTTCGCTTTTTTCTTTTTATACAAAATATTCGCGCACTCGCGGAAGACACGCGACTAGTACGAATTTCAACACAGACACAACACAGGTGCAAGCAGGCGACGACTTGATTTGTAGCAAAAGCAGCCCGCCGAATGGAAATCTGTATTACCGTAACGAACCAATTGGCCTCGATTTATATTCCCCTCGCCGTCGTTACATTCGTATATTCCAATATCACGAACGTCGGAGGCGTAAATTTGCGAAAGTGTCTTGTCTTACCGTGGATATCGTAACCTCCGTTTACACTGCGAATCGTAAATGTATCAACACACCGGCGATGTGTTGCGATTCTGCCTGCGAGATGGGAACCGCGCAAAACCACGGGAACGTTTCCATGGAAGTTTCTCTCTCATTGAAACTCACGCTTTGCGCATCGGCGAAATTGATATTGGTGGAAACACGCAGATACGAATTAAACTTGTCTCGACGGAATCCTCTTTCTTTTTCTTTTTTTTACGACCAGGTTAAACTTCGGCAGCCAACGTATTAACGTTGATCGCTGAGTAAAATGTTGTCAGAAAAATATATATATAGAGAGATACGGAAAATTGCAAACTCGAAAGCTTACTGTCACGAGACGATAGAAATTTTTATAGACCTTTTTATTCATTTCTTTCGCGAGTGAAGTTTCATGTGGCGATTTTTGCATAATGTACGACTTTTATCGCTTTATGGTGTACTTTTTTTCAGCGAGACAGTTTTTCTTGGCGACTACTCTGCACGATGATTGAGCGGCTTTCTGGAAAAGGGGCCCGTTAAATAAAATGATGAATGATGTAAATTGCGTCAGAAGTTTTAGTTCGAGTTCTTCAGTGTTAGTTACATTTAAATTGACAATTACAGTGGCTTTTCTTTGTAATTACGGAATAAATTAAAGTTTTTTATTAATTCTAGAAAACAGACTCGATATCTTCCTACAGGAAGTTTTTGTAGAGAAACCACGTAATTTTTTTCTAATTAGGAAAAGTCTTTTTTTAACATTATCAAACTGTTATTATACTCCACGCATGCTTGTGCTAGTTTATTTTTAGAATTACCACGTTACTCTTCACCTAATTTATCAAATATTTTGTACGACGTTTCTGAAAAACAAAAAAATCTTTGCGCAATATTGATTTCTCGAACGAGCATGTCACACGAGTCAATGCACACGATCGAAGATCAAGTACAACTCGGCAATCAAGGCTGGAGAAATAGCTTTCGATTTTGTAGAGGATACGCGCGTAAATTTGAAACAGCGGCGAAACGTGGCGCTGCCGCGCGGCACGTATCGTTCCGACGAAATCGGTGGAAAACGGCCAATTGGTCAACGTGATCTCGTTGCAAATAATTAAGAAGAAAGGACGGCGTGAGCGGCGTGGACCGCGCGCAAACCCACGAAATACAACTGGGGACACGGGGTGGCTAGCGTTCGTTCCGGCTGTAAGTCGCAGCCGGCGGCAGCTGCGGATAAAAGAGAATTGCTTTAATTACGGCTTGCCATTTGCAAACAGCCGCGCGTGCACCTTGATGGCCACGCTTCGCAGCTCATTTCTGAGAGTACGAAACGCCGGAGCCACGCCGGCGAAAGAGACCTTTCTAGAATTTATGTACACGTGTTATGTGCCTTCAGCCTACGGTACATGGCCATTACTAGTCTGCGCTGTTGCCTCCATCGCACCAACGTTAATCCTGCCTCTACGTATCAGCAAAATCATGCTCGCATATGCATAGCTAAATTTTAAACTTAACCCAAGTCAAATTGAAAAAGTCTTAGGAGTCTAAGATTTTGCGGGGATGGGAGTTTATTTCCATATATCTGAAGAAGATTGTCTAAAGTATTGTCTAAAGTAAAATTCCCAGGAACTAAACATAGGTGTTGGAAACAATACTGGTTCTAAAATCAACCTCTCTCGATTGATTTGTTTTCACGTTTCACGAGATTTGGACACTGTCTCGCTGTCGAGGCAAATTTAACACGTCAAACGATTGATTTCAGACTCTATATTTAATCGAAGTTCTTCTCAACTCTTCTCGTCGAATCTACGCCGGAAACCTCCGAAAATCTCGGACTCTAATTTTAAAGGCCTGTCCTTCTCCCTCTCGAAACTTCGAAAGACCAAAGTTGCTTTTACAGAGGCTCGTGTACCTCGGCCCGCGAAGAATAGTTCCGACAAAGTTACGTTCGCTTACGTAAATTATTCGCGGCTCGTGTCTGATAATTGCATCCCCGTTAAACCGAAGGGGTGTAACGCGAGGGCAGAACTTAACGCGTGAAATTGTTTCGCGAGCGGATTATACATCTGCAGCGGCGGAGGAACAATCTCGCAGCCGTTTTCGCGCCCTCGACGAAGAGAAACCCGGCAATCTTGCTAATTTATTCATAACGTTATTTAACTCGCGTCGGAGTAAGATACTGGTAGCCAGCGTCGATTGATGTTCGCTGTTATTCGCGCCGTTACCGATTCACCGTGCGCACGTGGCTCAGTTAGAATTTAGATGGGTGCATTAGGGGAATTTAGCATAGTCGCAACAGCCTAGCACGAGTCTCTAGTACCTACTAACGATCCATTGTTTATTGTATGCGCACGTTCCGTCGTTTTCGCGTTAAACGGTTCGACGTGAATGAGAGTCGTTGGGATGGAAACGATCGACGATTCGGCGTCAAACGGAGCGTACGCCATTGTCCGCAGCGCTCGCTCAGTTTTGTCAGAAACAGTCCCCGTTTTCTGGATTTTTAGCGACAGTGTGAGAATCGCGTCAACTAGGTAACATCAGGCGACATCAAAAAACTGCACGACTTGTACCCCAGAAGCAACTGTTCCGACTAGGAAATGAAGACGACTTTTTTGCCATACAATTTTATTGATGTGCAAAACAAATTACAGGCGCGATCGCTCAGTACTAGGCAACGCCACTCCTACTCGAGGTCTATCCCACGAACCCTCGCGAATCACGTGACCCAAATCAACCAATCGCTAATTTTCGTTGCATCAGCGTTGCACCTGAAGAGGCCCGATTTTCTGGGTTACCCCCGCCAAAATCACTTTCAGCGATAAAATAATACGAACGTTAATTTAGTTACCAAAAATCAGTTTAATCGGGTCATACAATATTCCATCGTAAAGAATAAAGTCCGATTTGTCCGTAACTTTCTGATCGGAGCACGTTCTGTCAAGAACAGACAAGTCGATCTCACGCGATCTGTTTTCGATTTTCGTCGCGTGATCGGCGACTTTCGGAACTCTGAATTTTCCCTCAAACTGGAATTCCCACCCTTCCCGACAGAAACTTGATTACGCTTCATCTGTATCTCGTTGCGCTTAATCTGTCCGATCTCATTCCATAAATAGAGCAGCATGGTGTTTCTGTTGCTCTTTGTTAACCAATATTTGATTCTCGTTTTGCAGGAGGGTTCCGGACAATGGGTCAGCCTGGACTCGGAGCTCGAGATGAGAGGCGCCGAAATCATCGGCACGAAAAAGCCAACCGGCCACTCGCTTCTCATAGACTGCCGTTTGGAGCTTCCGTTCGGTAAGTCAGCAGAAAATTCCTTACTCCTTACTCGGACTGTAGAACAATGGTGAAAGCATGTCTGTCGAATGTATAAGCGTACGTGTCCGCGGACGTGTATATGTGCCCACATTGCCGATAAATGAATAGAAAATTGGTGTATTAACGAGAGATTCAGACGAGAGAGAGTCCATCCGCGTGGATTCTTCAAGTAAATTGGAACAAGAGAATAAGCGATTCAATGGGATCGGATTGGAAAATACGGATACTTGTCTTTGAGACGGAATGAATATCAACGTGGCCGAAGATCTCTCTCTCTCTCTCTCTCACTCTCTTTCTCTCTTGTTTGCAAATAAGCGATAGTTTTCGATCAACCGTTTTTTAATAACCATTAAAGATACGCCGATTCATTCTGTTTCCTCGACGAGTCCATCGTGTACGTTGTTCCGATCGTCTTGAAACGATCCAACGTTGCTTGCGAATTCAAAGTGACTGTCGAGGTATCGTTTTGCAATTCAAAACGCGAGAGAAATGCCTTTTCGTTAATGCGCTTTATCGACGCGGAGTGAATCGTTCGCGAGCTTCGAACCCCCTTACTCTCTCGGCATAAAAACTCTACCGTTCGTTCATCAGAATTTTTGCCACGGAAAATCTCGCTGTTCAAATAATTTTCGTTTCGACGGTTGCCGTGTCACGCGTGTACTTTGCTGTAAAACGAACGTTAACAGCCATCGAGCACGGAATTTCGAGCCTTGCCTTTCGAAACAAAAATACGTGAAATTGTCGCGTTTATCGAGGCATTATCCGTCCGTGGTTCAAATGAAACGCTCGAACGAGAAACAATAGAATCGGCGGACGTTTCAACCGTACGTTCCACGAATTTCTCATTCGAAACGTACGCAACGACAGGTTTTCTATTCATTTATCCACCATGCCCACCCCTCGGAAGGAAGACCTTGCGAATCGTCGTCATCATGGTGCACGCAATATGCGCCATGCTTTTCACGCGTTAACGTACGAAAAAAAAAAAAAAAAAAAAAAGAAACGGTCACAAACGTGAAACGAGTAGTAGAGTTGCTCTTTATCGTGCGAGATGTCGTCGAGTTTTACAGCGATTGCCAAAAGTACCTGCCCACCGCGCCACTCTCGCCACCCAACGGGACACGAGAGCGGGCCCGTCGAACGCGATCTCGCGCGATTAAGCCGTCGATGCCGGGCCGGCGTGGAAAAAAGTCGGGAACAAAGCGTAACGTTAAACCGGCGGAAGAAAGGAGGTAGACAGAGGTTAAACTGAAGGGAATGGGCGATGTAGTTCTACCGAAGGAAGGGGAGGAGTGGGTGGGTGATGGGGAGGGTTAAAGAGGGTCGATGGCTGCGGATGCATTGCAGCGGTGAATCTAAAGGGTCGGGTGAAATTGCCTGGCAGTAACCAGCAGCACTCGTGTAATCGAGGCGATAATGAAATGCCAGCGGATCGTGCCATTTCCTCCTGATCGACTGTAGATCCACTTGAGAAAAAATGAAGACAGAATGGTTCTGCCCCGTGCACACTCGGGACCGCCGCGCGCCACTCCGCGTTTCGAGTGGCTGGAACTTTTAATTGAGTACGTCTAGAAACTTGTCGAGGCTTTCGGGGGTGGGTGGGAGGCTCGGCTGTTCGCTTTCCTGTCGTGTACTCGCCTCGCCGATCCACCGTAATGTCCGGCACGGATGAATACCGTCTACTTACACGACGGTAGGTGTGTGTACCTACACCTCGTCCTCGCCGGTATCGGGACACTCGCCGGCTTGTACGGGGCGCAATAATTGATCCAGGTTGTCGGGAAAGCGATTAATCGAAGAGGAGTTTGCATTCGTACGATGTAACGAGATTGGAGAATATTCGCGAAAGTTATTTATTAAGGGGCTCTATTGACTGCAGACTTTTATCCAAATTTGTAATTTTCTTGGTGACAGTTGAAAAAGTGGTATCGAATATCGATGTTTCACACACTTTTCTCGCATCTCTCGTACCTTTAAGTTTGTTTGTGAATGTATAAAAATCCTCGGTCTACAATGTGAACGTGCTCAAGAAGAATGTCTAAATTGACGAATAGAAGCGAAAAGTTCCAAGCGAGTTAATGATTCTTCCAAGTACCTAATAATTCGTCAAATATCATCTTATATTGCTATGAGTACGTAGCTCCTGATACTTGTGAACGAAATTGAACGTGGGTGCATGTTTCAAAGGCAGAGCTGGGATTTCGAAAGACTCGAGGGGAAAACGCGTGATTGTGACCGGTGTCGAGGAAAATGGAAAAAGTTCGTAAAAGTGTCGGTATCTTCCTCGTGAACTTTTGCCGCTTTTGCCGTGACCCTTGCAACAATCGGGCATCGTCGTTCCGTAATTCGTTCGCCTTCGTGAAAAATTAACGGGGGCACGAAACGATTCTCGCCAGGTTTCTTCGAGTCGATTTTCTTCGCGATAAGACACGGACAGAACACGGCTGAACGGAGGGAACGATTCCTCGAAACAACGAGATCTCGAACTTGCGTTGAATTTACCGGCGGTTGGAAATTTCTCACGCTAAAATTGCTAAAAAAATTCGAGTTCTGAGAAGACTCGCCAAAGACTCGCAAGTTTCGCGTTGGTTTTCTTCGAAGTGATTTCTCGCTCGGTTATAATTTTCATTAATCTCGGCCGATCGATATTTAAGCACGCCAGAAGGAATTTCGTGACACGGGGAACGATATTGCTACAAACAACTGTGTATAACACGCGTCAATCTGATCCGTTGATCAACCGTATGCAACGCAATGCGAGAGGGAGGGCATGCATTATTTATGGGAGGGCTTTGAATAACTGCGAAAAAATGTAAATCTCGCTTCCCATGGGCTGCGAGCGTAACTCCAACTGATTTAGAGCAACAGATAACCGGTATTTTTAGAGAGACGAGCCGAGTGTGTGGAAAACGCAAACAATTTCAAAAGTCGGCGGCACATCCTCGCTGCTTGGCCGCGAAAGATAAAGAGACAGCGATCGTTGGACAAAGTAAGATAGTCACTTTGCATTTAGGGAGCCTCTCTCTCTCTCTCTCTCTCATTCGGTGTTCCCCTTTATCGCAAATTGATTCGTTCGCAGCTTTATGATTCGTGAATTTCTCTAATTAGAAACGAGACGGATGGACTTTGAAGGTAGTACGACGGAAAGAAACGGAAGAAAAGATAGGAGCAGTTTTGGGATCCTTAAGACAGAATAACGGCGCTCCGAGAGAAGAATCTTATAATTAAGGGAAAGACATTCTCTGCAGGAGTCGGGCGGAAATTAATTCTTGAAATTGCCCAGGTAGCCTTCTGCAGCGGTACTCTTTCTTTTGTAACTCTCCCAACGTCGCTGTCCCCCGGTCTGAGCAATCAAATCTCACTGAATAATTGCCAAAAGACCGAATTTCGCTCACGCGAGCTCTCGTTAGGCAAACCGCGGCAGCGTTAGTCCGGTCCGATTAATTAATTTCATCGCGCGCGTGCGAAAGAAAAGAGCGAAACAATCGAAAGCGCACACGTCAGTTGCAACCTCACGACGCGTGCGATCTTTCGACTCTCGAAACCGTACGTGTGTTACTTGTTTTCGATATTTCTGCGCCGCGGCGTCCAACAAGTCCGGCGTTTTCACCACCTATGCATAAGAACGTAGCGAGTGCACGGCGGCTTTCGTCGAACTTTTTATTCCCAGGGGGGCGAATGGGGAGGGGGGTCCGTTCGGTTCTTCTCCCTTGGAAGTAGCGTGCTTTCATACATTGCCCGGTCACCGGCACATCAACGATCCATTACTATCGATCCTACGCTCTCTCTCTCTCTCTCTCTCTCTCTTGGAACAGGGTTAACGACATGTTACGATTCAGCCGTGGTTTTTTTACCGACTCGAATTTCTCCGAACTTTCGTAAACGATTGGGGGATGAGGAACTCGCTGGATTTTAGGGAGTTATTCGCTAAATGTTATGGACGATAAGCGAATGTTATTATTACTACATTTCAATGGTACACCAATCAGCAAATATTAGCACTCGTTGGAGATACGGTACAACGTTGAATTTGAACACTCTCGTCAAAAATGTGACAAATTGACTGAAACGGATCGTTTTCCTTCACTTTCAATCGAGACTTTCCCCGTCGTCGATATTTACATTCCATTTTCGCGCGACGTTCAATTATTAAATTTCGCGAACTATTCGCCGTGCTGGATCGGCCAGCTGGCTATCGAAATATACGTTCGACGAAAAAAAATTTCCAATTATTTTACATCGCTTACGGAAAGTTTCGAGCGTGCTCGAAACACTATTATATTCATATTGCCGTAGGAACGCGCTCGGATTGGCGCGCGGGCGCTGGATACTTCGATGACTCGTTAAAAAAGTTGCACCGCGGTTCGTTGATCGCCGAAACTTTTTTCATCAACGCGCCTTTCTAAATTTGCGAAACGCCGTCAAACGCCGGGCGACGACGCCGCGCCGCGAGGATTCCGGTGACCGAGTCGTTCCCCGCTGACGGCGAAATTTCTTTATTTCTGCCGCGAGTTCGGAAAGAAGGCAACCCCCCCCCCCGGTTTCGTGGCAGTAGCTTTCTCGACGCAAACGCGCAAATTATTTTTCGCCACGCGATGCTCCACTTGACCGTGTTGCGAAACGAGGAAAACGAGGCCGTTTATAATAAACCTACCGGCAACGAAAGCTGACGTTTCACCCAGCGCTCCTTCTCCCTTTTTTTCTTTTTTTCCTTTCCTCTTTTCCCTCTTGTTTTTTTTTTTTTTTTTTTTTTGCCCTCGCTCTCTTCTCGTTCTCTTTTTTCCCCTCCTTCTTCTCGCGTTCCCTCTGTTTCCCGATCCGCGCCAACTAGTTTAATGGAATTTCGCCGAACGCCGCGGCGCCGCAGAACCGCTCCCCGGTTCGTTCCTTTCGCGTACCTTTCGCCCCGGCGTTCGGCCGCGCGGCTCTTCGTTTTGAATTTTAAGTTCGTCGGGGAGAAGAATTTCAACGATCGAGAATACGTAATTTAATTACCACGCGATTTACCCCCTCCCCTCTCTGTTTTTCTTTCGCTTCGTTATCGGGCGAGGAGTGATTGATCGTCGATAAAATCGCAGCGTGTAAATGGAACGCGCGATTCCTTTGTTGCGACGTTACAGCGAATTTCGATCTGCCGAGATCAACGCGGTTTGATTGTGATGGATAGACGCGGGTTTCTTTTTAGAAACACTTTTCGGCAGAAATATTGCGCGGCTTACGAACAGTGGCTGAAGAATGGCTCGCGTACGATGGGTGTACGAAGGATGTTCAGAAATCAATCATCTCAATAAGTCAATCTTTTGTTAGAGATGGGTTGCTTTGAGAAAATAGGTTCAAGGCTGTCGTCACAATGGGCACGTGTTACGATGAATGCAACGTTCGAAGAACGTTATTATATTTCATTATTTTTCAAAAAATATTATGCAGTTTTTAAAATATCACACAGTACAACATTGTACAGTAAATTCACTATAACCACGGTCTCAGTCGTTGTATTGCATATAACGTGTCATGTTCATTACTTGCACAGTGATAAGGAGTATGACTAAATTCTCATTCTCAGCTGAAAATTTCGACAACGAAAAAATCATCTGCAAGTCACGAATCATTTTTTGATGAAAGATTGTTTCGCGGAATCTCGAAAATTGTTGTTACATTCACGTACCTATCGTGCGAAGATTAGCACACAGAGTAAAATGAGGTTTGAAGTTTCTGGTCTCCATCAGTTTTACGCAGGATGCTTCTTCTGTCTCCTTCGTATATCTTGACAGATGTTTCAGACATTTTTAGTTTAATATCCCTGTGCTATGCTTCTCCTGTCTGATTCACAGACAAGACAAATATCTCCTCGTCGTAGATCGTTGAGTGGATTCGAACGAAGTCTAGTAGTTTGCATTTCATAATTAGCTCTCACAAATAAAGTTAAATTTTCTGTATCCTCGCCGAATGAGCTTGACGAATTCACGTTAATTAAACGTTTGTTGGGATCTAGACCAGAGTTCTTAATGCCACGTTTAGCACGCTACGATGATTTTTCTCGCGCAACGGAATTTAAGGCTCCGAGTCTATTGAAACTCCCTGTTAATTTCGTTTGCATGCGAGGGAGGAGAATTCACAACCAACAATGATTTAATAATAAACTGTATTATTGAAATTGAATATTAGAGACTGAATTATTTACTGAATATTATCGCTCAATTACCGCTAAACGGATCAAATTCGACGCGAGTTTTCAACCTTACCCCCTGTTAATCCCCGTATTATTTCGTCATCCCTTGTTACATTTTCACCTCCCGTCGTTGATCGCTTGTTCCCTAAATTTTCACGGTACGATCCGATCGTACAGATCGGCAGAGATCGTCGACGACCGGTATTTCAAAATAAAAAGAGAAAAAAAAGAAAAAAAAGAAAACGACTTTATGCGCGTATGTACGTTTTCTCGAAACTGCGCGAGTCGTTCGTCTCGTCGTGCACGCTCGAAAGTCCAATACACACCGTCCGACCGCATCGATGCAATCTAAACTCAACCTCGGCGCTGGAGATCATCTAGGCGAATGGTTATTCGGCCACTTGGATCGCAGTTTTGGAAATCGCTATTTACGTGCCCGGATTCGCGCGAGTTCCGCACGGATCCTGGGCGTTATTCCGGATTCCCACGACGCGGGGATAAGATCTTCGTTCGCGAAACAACCGGCTGACGCTCTCTTGTTTCTTTCTCTCTCTCTCTCTCTCTCTCTTCAATCTATTTCTCTTCCCTATCTTTTCGTTTGTTTCTGTTTTCTGATCCCCTTGGCGATTCTTGCTGCTTTCTCCCCTCGGCAGAAATAGCAGATCGACCACGTTCCGTTCGTACCTCTTCGTGCAACTACTTCTTCTCTCCTCTCTCTCTCTCTCTCGTCGTTTCGTTGCACAAAGGGGGGAGGGATAAGTATCGGAAAATAGATAGAGGCGTGATACGATCAACCAAGTCGCAAGAGTCTGTTTATCGAGGAAAATATCGGCATGGAGAAGTAAGATGGCTATCGGTGCAGCAGCTTCTCGCGCTAAACCGAATGTTTAGTCGCGTCGTTGGCACCGGGGCTGAGATTGGTACCCTACCAAGCGAAAAATTGCGCGACCAGTGACGTAGGCGGCAAGTTTCATTGGACGCGAAGCTCGGATGATCGACGCGTACGTTGCGTTATCCTACTTTTGAAATTAAGTGCTTGAAAATGTTGGAAATCCGAGTTTGAACTCATCGTGAACGGTCTGCAAAACTCCTGAGGATAGTTAGTTTGTCGGCATTTTCCCCAGGCGAGGAGCTTTGAAACGACAGTCGCGAAGAAACTATCATTATAACAGTTTCATAAACAATTCTGTTATTGCACTGTTTTGATTTAACCGTTGTAATTTTATCAAAGTACCATAATCGTCAATACCCGACTTTCGTTTTTCATAAGATTAATAACGTTTAAAAGATAGATAACGGCGGATGTTGTTGTCAAAAAGTTAATATTAATTTCCGTTTGGACAGAAACACGATTGTACAGATCTATTTATTTTAATTATCATTTCAGTTATAATGATTGGGATATTTCGATATGTTTTAGCGTTGATAGATATTTTCATTTATTTATTTATGTTGATATTTTTGGGCAAACAAAATCAATACGTCAAACTAGTTGGCCAAGTTGTTATAAAATAACATGCAACTAACGGGTCAACGAGTTTCGATTACTTTCTGTGACTGAGCTCGTCATTTGTGAGGGAATTCGGACCCAAAATTGTGGGGGACGGAAAGTAATAAGCGGTCTTTAGGGAAATATCTGGAATTCAATCTATTCTCCGAATTGAGAGATGTTTGAAATCGAGTTATGCCAAATTTCCATTTGTTGTCCTTGTTTGTTTCCGTTTCAGCCTCACAGACCAATTTGTGACATTTCAACGTAGCCAATTAATATAAATTAAATTAACACTAAAATAACCATCGACGATTGAAGCATCAAAATTTCCATCGGAGACATTGCAGACAAAAAAATAGAGAAACTTTACCGTACAAGCTTCTATTCATTTCTATTCGAATCTTTAAAAACGCACTGTCTTTGCGTCTATAAAACGTCCAACAAAAATTATAAATTGGTCATTTTGACCACTTTGACAGTTTTAGCGATAAGTCGCGTTTAGTGTAACTAGTCAGTCTTTACTGTTAATCTCAACTATCCATACGGACAGAGCTAAGCGTACGAACGTTGGCCAATCAAATTCAGAAGATTACGCGCACGCAACAAGTATCGAGGCTGAAACTGTTGAAACCCAGTTTGATAAGATATGCAAATAGGAGCACGGAATTTACGGTCCCGTTGAAAAGATGAGATGCGAATGTCACTCGATACGATTTGTACTTACGCGTAGAAGGAACAGCTGCAAACCAGTATAGTACGGTACGTGGATTTCAAAGTTCCAAGCGCAGTAGCCAAATCATACAAAGAGCGTTTCCAGCGATAACTGCTTAGATCGTGCTCGATCAATTGTTCTGAAAGAGAGAGATTCTAAAAATAAGCGATTGTAAAAATAGACGTTACGGCGAGTAAGTGTGTCTTGTCGTATAGATTCCGACGATATATATCCAGATAGAAAATTTCTATATACGCTGACCTCTTTCTACCTTCTTCCACGGAATCGTCATCGTTCGATCGGAATAACGCAACGAGGAATGTTGGCCACAAATTGAAAGTTTCATTGTTTCTCTATATCCTCGCTCAGGTGATTTATTATTGATTCTTTAGATTCCGCCTTCGTGGTGGCCGAGTATCTCGTAAATCGTGCCATCGGTGTTCTATAATCGGCCGCAAACAAAGAGATAATCGCTCAAAGAAACGGTTATTAATCTCTCCTTCTTCTTTTTTTTTTTTTTTTTTTTTTTTTTTTTAATTCAAAGAAACGGAGGGCAAGATCATCGTATTTTCTTCCGGAAGCAAAACGGGGAAGGATCGAAAATTAATCAGAACCCAAATCCATATCGCAGAAATCTTTTGGTAATCGCTGACACGCGAGAGATCTCAAACGTTGAAGGGCTGAAAAGAAAGAAACAAAAAAAAAAAAAAAAAAAAAAAAAATTAGGACATGATCGCACAATCGGATCATGCACGGCCGATCTTCAGTCTGATCAGTCTCTGACCAATCAGGAAAGTGCGAACAACGAACGAGATGGAAAGCCCTGCTAACGAGTGAAACGGCAATGCAGTTGCGAGCAGCCCGGCCCATGTGTGGCTCAGGTACCCTCGTCAAGATCCTTGGTCCCGATCGTAGGACCGTCCTGACTTCAGGATCGTCCTTGATCCCGAGATCTTCGTTTCGCTTTTAATATCCTGGTTTTTTTTCTGACCAATGCATCTGACTTCCACGCGATGTGGATTTCTCGTCGATCGTGCGGTCGGAACCGCGAACGTCAAACACGCGCGAACTCTTTCTCTCTCTCTCTCTCTCTCTCTCTCTCTCTCTCTCTTGAAATGCATTCGCAAGCATTTGCAAAGATCGTTCGACGACGCGACTTTATTACGATGTAACGAACCGCGATTTTATACGTAACAAACACGCTGTTCGTCAGCAGACGATCGGATCCGGTCGCGAACGTGAAGTGTTACGCGCACACGATCCACGAGAAATGAGAATCCACGCTGTTTGTACGTAATTAGCGATACGTAAACCCCTTCTTGCTCGTCAGCCACTGCACCTGAGATTTCTACTACAGATTCTGATTATCACACCCACTCTTTCTCTCTCTCTCTCTCTCTCTCTCTATTCTTATGCGCGCTCCTCCCACCCCTCTCCCCCTCTCACCTCACCCCACTGGTATAAACCATTTCGCAGAGAGAGCGAAGCGACGATTGGTCGGTTCGCCGGATATCGAAAATCGCTTTAGATACCGCCGTCGAGTGGCGAGTCGACGCCGAATGGACCCGGAGTCGTCGACGACGATCACCCGAGTTACGCGAGTTACCTCTCGCGCAACGTGGCCGCGAGAAAATCGACCGAGACGGCCCACCGAAAACTGCATTCAACTGCTTGGACCGTCGAGCCGATCGAGAAGTAAAATGTCGCGCGAGGCCGACGAAAGGGAACCACCGCCGCGTTTAATCCGACCGGGATACCGCTTCGCCGGTATTTCGAGCGCGCACTTTTTAGAGTAAATACTCGTGAAAGTCCGCGGTTCACGTCGAGTGGCGTGATGAAACTCGTTCGAACGTTAGGAGAAGCTACCGAGAGTTAATTGGAGCCGAAGGGAATCTAGCAACGATTCCACGAAAAATTAACCTTGCTTTGCGCTGATTCGTAAAAGCACTTCGAGCACTCGTCGAGCAAGAGAAGCTTCGTGCCGTGCGAATCGTATCGTATTCCGAAATTTCATTGCATCGTCGGAACACAGATATTGTTGCGATTACGTTGGTACAGTTTGAAATCTGTCTGAACAAATGCACGCGACGAATGCAAAATATTTAGTATAGAGTACATGTTTATGGAAAAGTTAGTATGCAGAATAAGTAACATATATAGTTATTGAAGATTGCGATCGAATCTTTTCCCGATCTCTATAAAATTTTGTAACTTTCATGCAACAGTTTCAGTTCGGTCTGAAATTTTATCTATATTCGTATAACTCAATGGACAATGAAATTTCAATTGCGATCAAACATCAGTAGAAAGTGCTCGAACGTTCCTTCGAATCGCGGGAAAAAAATCGTGTAAATTCCACACTCGGGAAAGTAAACGGCAGAGAAGTGAACGTAGCGGCGAGCGGAAGGGAAGTTTTCTAGCGCGTCGGTGGAAGAAAATGGGAGGGTCGCTTAACTCAGAGAGACGACTCCGATACCGGGGAGTTGACTTATCGAGAAAGGAATTTCCGGCGTTAAATTATATTCGAGGGAGAAATCCCCGATTGAATTATGGAATTCCATTAAGCGTTCACGACGCAACCGTCCTCGCTTGATGTTTTTTCAAAATTATTAAACGTACTTTCGGATATTACGTAAATACGGCTCGCCCGTTCGCCCTTTGGCCCGATTGATCGAGAAAGGGAGAGAGAAAGCGAGGTAGCCAAGCTCTCTCTCTCTCTCTCTCTCTCTTTCTCACCGGTGGCGAGATTATTTTAAATCTCGAAATGACACACTTCCCCCGTTTCTCGCGCCGTTCTCTTTCTCGCTCCTTCCGTTCCCTTTTTACCCTTCCTCTTTGTCGTGTCTGTTCCCTCCCACTCGCCCCCTCCCCCTCTTTTCTCTTTGCTACAATTTCACCTTGAATTCCGGTCTCGCGGGTGTTCCACGGTTTCGTACACGCGCGCGCGTCACCCTTTTTCCATTAAGCGTTTCATTAACTTAATTGTAGAGGGTTTTGCACCTTTTTTTTTGTGTACGGGCGCACGCACGCTCGTACGGAGACCGACGGACGGTCACGCCATCGAAACTCGTTCCAGCCGTTACCGGTCGGTGTGCTTTGATACGATTTCACGGTTGATTAAGCGACTTTAATTATCCCATCAGCGGCATGGCGGCATTAGCCGTAGAAAGTCTCTCTCTCTCTCTCTCTCTCTTGAGCGACGAGAGGAGAAAGTTTTCAACCGCGAAAATCACCATCCGCCGCACACCGGTGCCGCCGGCGAGATATCGACGGGCCGATACGCCTTCCTCCGATTATTTTCCGCTCTCCTTTGTCACTTATCGCGCCTCCGTCGCGCCGTGCCTGCGTCACGAACCGAACAATCGTCGCATTTCTTTTTAGAAAAAAGGGACACACGAGCAGACATACATACACACACATACATACGTACAAATATCATGCACAGCATTCTGTCCGAAAATGTTGATCTATGTTCTTTTACGCGACAGTTGTTCGTCCGTTTGCGAATCAAGATGAGGAGACGTGGGACGTTCGACGTTTCTGCTTTTATGGTCCTTTTTTCTCTCTCTCTCTCTCTATCTCTATCTCTCTCTGTCTCTCTTTCTCTTTTCTCTGTTTCTCTCTGTTTCTTTTCTCTCTCTCTCTCTCTCTCTCTCTCTTTATCTTTATCTTTATCTTTCTGTTTCTACCCCCTCTCTTTCTCTCTGTGTTTGTCTATCTGTCTGTCTGTCTGCCTGTCTGTCTGTCTGTCTGCCTTCTCTGTCGAATGTCGTCGCGATCTCGTTCGCGGCGACGACGTATCTCTCGTTGTCGCCGCTGTTTCTCTTGCTTCGCGAAGAGAACGGGAGCAAACGGCCATCGCGACGACGCTGGTCGTCTCCCGGGCTGTTTTTCTCGCTTTTGATCCCTTCTTTCTTTCTTTCTCCGCTCGTTCGGAGAGTTTTTTTCGTTTCTCTTTCTCTTTCTTTCTTCAAAGCACACACCGGTTCGACCGTAGTCGACCGAACCTCTGTTGCGTGCCTTTTGAGAGACAGCACCGTGTTGTTGAGTGAAGCACGTAGTGAAAAAAAAAGAACTTCGTTTTGAACCCCCTTCCCTCCCCGCCCCCTTTAGGATGTATCTTCCGTAGGTTAATTGTGTAGCAACGAGTTGCGACGAGGCGAAAAAGAAAGAAAGAAACAAACAACTTGGTACTTGGTGTTCGCAGTGCGCAGTGAAACATCAACGTCTCTGCGTTAGCTCTGTTCGTTCATTCGCGATTTCGTTACATTTTATGTTCGGTTTTTTCGTTCGTCCGATCGGTTATATCTGCGGATACACGCACGGTCGAACGCGAAAACGATGTTTCGATCGTTTCGGACTTTCGCGTCGGAATTAGCCACGCGAGGGACACACGAACGATACGACGAATGATGAGCAACCTCATCTGTTCAATTGGTCGATATTAAGTTGAATCGACTGAGGACAAAACCTCTCCGAGGTTTGTTTTCCCCCTCTCCTTTTTTCACGGGCATACACGACTTTCGTTTGTGCACAAACTCACTCTGAAAGCACCATATAATCGCACGTGCACGCAGTGGCGCGGCGATAGCACAAGAGGGGGTGGGAAAGAGGGCAAGATACGCGTTACTACCAAGCAGAATGAGAAGGAAAAGATTAAATGGAACGACGAACAAAAAGAAAACAAATCGAGAAGTAGAAAAGATCGGGAGAATCGTTATCTCCTGTCGCTTGCTAGCGACAGACAAAATTGTCTATCGTCTACTTTCTTTTTCTTTTTTTTTTTTTTTTTTCTCGCTTGCAAAAATGTGCAGAAATGTGAAAGAGGGTACCTGCAGATGCATCGAGCTATGGCTGCGACACTGTAATCAGTTACCAACTGTCCGTAGACATTTTGTCTCCTTTACCTTCGATTCTTTTTCTTGCTCCTCTGTTTTGCTACACGAACTACAAACCGTTTTACATTGCGATTGTCTTCTCATCGACATCACGACAACGCGACAACCTTACCCAGACGGAAACGCGTCGAGCACGCGCGTTTTTCGTGGCCGTCAACCGATCGACGACACGTTCTACTTTTTTTCTTTTTTTTCTTCTTCTCTCGATGTATGTGTACAATATATATATATATATACGATTCCAATGGATTCGATTAGAATGGCAAACCTTTTAGATTAGAATTTTTTATTCACGCATGACCTAGCATCGTGAACGTTGTATTTTGCTCGTCCGTTGGCGTCTTACGATAAGGACACCGCTGTGTAATAATTAAAGAGCACAAATGTCGGGGCAAGCGGTTATTTCAGACCGACGTAAAGCACGCCGGTATTATTAGGACCGCGTTATTCTTTCGACACAAGCGAGGCTATTTTTACGGTCACATATGGCTCCTGATTTAGAAATCAATCCTGACCGAGGAAAATACCGCTCCGAACGGACACCGTTTCGTCCCGATTCCCCGAGATGGTAACAAAAAGCTCCAAGGGGAATCGTACACGTTGCTTGAGACAAAACGTTCTTGCTCCGAGCAGTACAGTTCAGGTCCACGAAAAAAACTTCATTTCCAAGAAAGAAAAATTCGCGCACCTGACATTTTTCGTACCGAGTTATTTTCAGACTCTCGAATTTAACAGATCTCTCGATCGAAAGGAATTTGAAAAGTTTTTTTTGAAAGCTATCTTCAGTGAAAGAAACGTAAGAGAAGATTCGTATCTTCGAAATGTTTATCTCGCACGTTAATTTTTTTACGTGCGACTCGGCTGACTTATCAAATCGCGCGTTCAGTTAATTTTAATTAAAAACGGCGGTTCTAGTTTTAAAACGTCCTTTGAGAGCCACAACTAGTGGGGGAAGGAAGAAAAAAAACGGAAGGAATAATTAAACGAGCGGAGCCAGGAGAGGAAAAAGACAGAGAGAGAATAATCGGGAAAAAATGAAAGTTGCAAGTGTTAAAGAGAATCGAGGATGCGAGGGATCTTTGCATTCTGGGGCCCCTCGAGAGAGAGGAGATCACGACGCTCGGAAACTAATCTAACGGCATCCTAAAGATTCTAATTTCTCCCTCTAAGCGGGACTTTCGTGTTTCAAGTGGCGGCGGGGACGACGGCGTAAGGCCAACGAGGATTTTTTGGCTGGTTTTCCTAAATTTCGCATGCAGCCTGGGGCACAAACTGGGGCGCGCAAGTATGCGACGCGCGGGGAACCTTGCACGCCTCCGTAATTTCAGCGTTCCGCAGGGTTTACGATAAGTAAAATCGCTGTTTAAAATCAGTAAGACACTTCAAGACCCCCTCCCCCCTCCTCTAGCGCCGACCTCTGACAGAGATTTTCGAGTTTTCTCAGGCGCGAGCGCGCTCTTTAAAAACGTCGGCTGAAAGACGCGGTTCAAACGCTTTTGCAGTAACAAAAAAAAAAAAGAATGCAAGTTTAGTAAAATTGAGAATAGTAGCACTAGGTGAAGGAATAACAGCTGAATATTGCTTTTACTGATATTTATTATATAAACAGTGTACAGTAATGCAATAATAATTTTAATGGGTTTTTTACCAAATTTTTACCAAATTTCCTGACTTGGGATGTAATCGTACAACCGCGCAACTGTAAACGCGTCAACAAACGCAATCGACGGAACGTAGTCTTGTAAATTCTTCGCATCCCAGACGCAGACTGTTAAATTCAAAGGACTCGAGGTACACGTTCGAGGGGCTTTAAATGATCGCCAATTTTGCCTGCCGAAAAATTTTGGTCCGTCGAAAAATCCGAGAACAACCAGAGGAAACTTTCGAGGCTGTTGATACGTTGAAGCCTCGTCGCGAGTCGAATCCCGTACCGTACACTGAGCGGTTCGAGTTCGGTTTGTTCAAAAAGTTGTTAGAAAAGCGTATAATGAAATCTCTTGTGTCCGGTGTCAACCATGCCATTATCATTCTCGCTGCTTTCACGGAGCGAGCCGCCTGTTACGGTCAGAAAAACAGTTGTAACTCGAAAGCCAGATGGAACACGGCTAGCCCCGGCTGGCGGAAACTTTTTCGATTGTTCGCGCCAGCGGTGGAATTTTCAGCCGCGCGCCGAAATTACTTTGCCGCCGCCGTTCCGTGCCACGCTGTTACACCGTGGTTTTCTAACCGTTTAAAAAGCAAGCGTACGTACGTACGCGTTTCTTCTTCGTCGAGCTGCTCCAATTCTTCTGGTCGACGGGAAATCGCCGGCAAAGTTACCGAGGCAAAAACGGATTAATTACACGGTTTTCGACACAGTTGACCCGGCCCGAGCCTGGAGCGAACCAGGCTGTGTACGAGATTAGGAGAGACGAAGGTGGCGACGGGCGATTAGCAAAACGAAAACGACTTTTCTGGGATTTAAAGTTTCCCGTGTCCGGTATATCTGGCCAACTTGTCGGCGTATACGGGTGGTCGTTACTCACTCTCTCTCTCTCTCTCTCTCTCTCTCTTTTTCTCGCGAGCGCAATACAAGGAAGAACGAAACAATATCGTTTCCACGGCCGATAGGTCACTAACGGCCCTGCTTCGGAAGTCAAATAAACGTTTCGCCGTTCGAACGGCTTAATTAACTCGATTAACTTGCGCTGTGGCTTCTTCAAAGGCGATCGTTCGTGAAGGTAGTATCTGTTCGCTGACTTGGACCTTTGCTGGTCGAGCCCGCTGGACGTTGCATTTTTCCTACCGCTCTTACGTATCGAAAGTTCCGTATTGTTGGAAACGTTCGACTCGATTCGACTCCGATTCGAGTCTGGTGTAGTTTCGACCACAGTGATTTTCCATTGAAAATCGAAGATGAGGAGGCAAACCTCGGGTGGCTAGATACGCTTGTGGCAAGGTTTGGTGGAAAGTACAATGCCGGGATAATGGTTGAATGTTCTGGCGAGGGCAGAGGAGGGCAGTTGCGCGTACAGGTGAAAGCGCAATGAGTTCCCGCGAACCGAGTTTAGACTTGTTTCGTTGTTAACACAGCCACTTTGTTGCTCCCAGCGTAGTTTTATTGCATCGATGCGTTTGATTGAAGCTGTTTATCACGAGTAGCAATAAAAACTGCACGACTTGTATCCCAGTACGATTCGTCTCGCTGAAAGGCCCAGAAGCAACTGTTCCGACTAGGAAATGAAGACGACTTTTTTGTCATAAAATTTTATTGACGTGCAAACATTTGAATCGATAGAAAACAAATTACAGGCGCGATCGCTCAGTACCAGACAACGCCACTCCTACTCGAGGTCTACCCCACGCCCTCTCACGAATCACGTGACCCGAATCAACCAATCGTTAATTTTCGTTGCATTAGCGTTGCACCTGAAAAGGCCTGATTTTCTACCCCCGCTAAAATCACTTTCAGTGATAAAGAAAAAAACTCCGAGTTATTCTGATGTTTCTTTTTGACAGAAATCACTTTTAAAAGATAGGAATTAGAAGAAGAATTTGTTCTTCTGTAAATGGGAAAACTCACGTTCTACGTATGTGTATTCATCAGTGAAACTGTCCTCTAAGTAACGTTGAGGTCCAATGACAGACGATCTCCCGCTGATTTTAATGGAATTTCGATATAAGGATATAATCAGACGATCCTTTCGTGATTAGATTTCGATGACTTTACTGACCTTTGAGTGATTTTCAGCTATAATGACTCACAAGTACCAATTAGTAGCTACAAAAACGCTCTCTCTTTTATTTCTCTTCTCTCTGAGTAATTTCTTTAAATAGAAAATCCCCGAGGTCATCATCGCGAATAACATGAATTTTTTTAAACAGCATCGAATCTCGGCCGTAGAACCTCGGAAAAGTTAAATTTCCCTTAAATAAACGCGATCCCGGAGCATATTAACTTTCAAACTGACCTAATTACTCGAACCGCACTTACTCATTGTATTGGAACTCAGCTTGTGTCAACGTTCCTGGAACGATCGTTAAAATTTATTCCACGTGAAAAATTTCGTGCAAATTTCACGGATACTTTGACTCTGCCTCTGATGAAACGTGTCCGCGATGTAATGTTCAGCGTAAACTTGCAAAAAGTCAAACAACGAAAGAGCGGGTCTCTCCGTTTTCTGCGTTTACTTCGACCGAATCTAACGTACCCAACATTCGCGGAAGATCGACGTATCCAAATCTCACGCGAGGATTAGACCTTCGCGCTCGTTTCGCGAAACGAAACAAAAATCCGCCGTTGAGAAAAATTTTCCGACTCACCGACAATGACAGGTGGAAACGGCGAGAAAGGCAACCTCCCGAGAGGCAAGACCAGTTTTCGTCGACAAAGACAGAGGCGCTCGGAGAGAGACGTTTCCTCTTCCCATTGTTTCCTCCTTACGAAGTTTGTCAATATATCGACGACCAGCTGTTATCGTTCCTCCGACCATTACCGAGCGCGTGCGGCACTCTTACGTCGCATTTATTTCGAACGATCGATCGAAAACGCGGCGTGCACCACGAGCGCAGCCCGACGAGAAAGTGCAAAATACTTTGATCCCCGGCTCGAGCATCGGTACGGCTGAAGTGCAGCTAGTAGGGGTTTTTTTTCCTTCCTTCCTTCCTTCCTTCCTTTCTTTCTTTCTTTCTCTCTCTCTCTTTACTCTGAAGAAGAGACGTCCCAGTGCCAGGGTGGAGGACCTCGATGCACTTGGGGTGGCGAGGCATCGCGGTGGGTGAAGAGGGGGAGGGTGGGGGACGGGAGAGTGGGTTGAGAGGAACGGCGGACAGAGGGGTTGGAAAGGGTCGGAGGCGGATGAAACCCTCGCCAACAGGGACTGGGGTGGTCTCAAAGAAAAGAACTACTACTCGCGCTGCCCGAGACGCTCTCCTGTCAGGGCTTGACCCTTTTTTTAATTGCATCCAGACCAAAGTTAGAAACAGCGAACGGTGCCTTCTCCTCCGCGAGGCGTCTCGGCGAAACGGTCGAAAGAAGAGACGGGAGGAAGAGAGACACCGACCGTCTCGGTCGTCGGAAGAAATGACACACGCTTGGACGAGACAAACTGCGAATTTTCGTACGTGTCTCCGCCGAGTTGGAAGGAAACGGCGGAATGCAAAATATGTAGGTCAGGGTCGTGCTCGGAAGCATCGGGTTCGTTTCCTTTCTCTCTCTCTCTCTCTCTCTGTCTCTCTCTTTCTTTTCCAATCTAACTTCCCTCCCGCCGCTCTCTTCCTCTCTCTTCGCCCCCTTTCTTTTTTTCACCACCCGCCGCTCTCGTCTGAAATCCGACTTTACTGGGCTCGTGCCGGCGTATTACACTTCTGATATTATTACGAGAGAGATTTTTGCGGGGAACCGGCGGGATTTGGATCCGTTGGACGGTCTCCTCCTTGGGGGTTTGCGAAACGGCTTCCGCGGTCCTCGCCTTTAATGTTCATTAACAGTCGGTTTGCTTAATCGCGTTCGAGGATAAGCCGGCCCCGGCGATTATTTTCCCGGATAATTGGAACGCATTAACATTGAACGTAATCCCCGGCGCGCCGGCGTGTTAGGCTCGTCGTCCCATTGTTCCCGGCCATTGTTTAGAATTCTTGCCGTCGGTTTGCGCGGGACTTTTCTCTTTTTTATCTCTTTATCAGTCGGTTATTAGCCGACTGGTGGGCCGCTAAAGAAGAGGCATTGCCAGGCAATGTAGAACGCAGAGGCGAAAGGACAAAGGCCGGGTGTTATTTATCCGACGATACTCGCGCTTCTCGCTCTCCCCAATTTTCTTCTCCAATTTCCACCGGATTTCTTTATCTCCTTTGTTATTTACCTCGAAGCAAATTCTCTGGCCAGTTACCGAAATTGCACGGGTGGTGTCGCAGAAGTCGTCAACTTCGGCATCAAACGAGTAGAACGAGGGAAAGCAACGTGTTTTTGAATCATTTTTAATTCGTTGTAATTGCACGAGAAGGCTGGGAAACGACGCTTTATTTCGATCTCGACAGGGCGAATTTACGCGGAATCAGTGCGGTCACGACGCAGTTTGATCTTTTTTTGAGCGTTTTACCCCACGTCTGCAGACGGGGAGCACGATTTTTCACGATCTCGTCATTATCTCGCATCTAGGTTTGCGGAGCGCTAAGTTTGTTGAATGAGCGTCCTATCGATTTTGCCGGACGAGATATATACGTACGCGAGCTCGAATGCCAACGATAAAAGGAGTAATATTCGCGTGACCGGGGCGCATTTCGTGACGCAACATACGCACACGACGTGTTTTTCTAAGAATCGAGTGGAATTTACTGGGTTCAGCCATTAACGAACTCGTAAATATCACACATTACATGTGTTTTTATTGCCAACTCTACGTACGTATGTAATTTCCTCGACAGTAAAAGTTAGGAAAAGTTCTCGTATCTCTGCCCGCGCTTTACACTTGCGAGGTACTTTGTAATTTATTTACTTGTTTGTTTCTATTATTTCCCTCGGAAATAAGTCACATTCCCCGCGATCGATAGGAAAGAGCACGTAATCGATAACCCGCCGTCAAATCATCGGCGGAGAGACCTAGGCAGACTGAATAAATCTTGCACGTGCCACTTTTCTTGGTATATCAAATCAACCCCATTAACGATAAGGAAGCAAATTGGGTCGGCGACTGAACGAAACGGCGAACGAAATCGAAATCCTTAATACTGTTCAGTTAAAACTACTTTCACGATATGGAAAGCAGGTTGGCACTGTTTCACGATTCAACGGAAAATTGAAGGGAAAGGAGAGGGTAGAAATACGTGCGTATTATTTTTATATTTAACCGCTGCGCTGGTAATTGCGTCGTTGAGCATTTAACGCATCTCGCAATTGAACGACGAACTTCGAAAGAAACCGAATATCAATTTCATTAATAGCTTGGTTGACGAAGCAACGCACGACTGTACGATCGTAGTTTCGCGTATTTCGCTATTGCGTTTTAGTGTGCAGTAAACAACGATATTTATTGTCGCCGAATGTAGAATGCCGCTTAAACGTTAGATTTCGAGTAGTCAGTAAAGTTGTTGGCGAAATTGAACAACAATGGAGACGAAAGAGACACAAAAGGCGTGTGGAACAAGTTGGAATTTAACCAGAGCGAAAGAGTAAGGTGATTATGATTAAACCGTTTCATAAAGCGCGAGTGCAGTTTCAGGGGTAAATTTAGTGCGTAAAAAAAGGGAATGGCAGTTTATTACAAAACGTCTAAAAAGATCGTATTCAATTCCCTCGGACGTGTAATTCTTTTTACTTTTCAACGTGCGCGAGGGCCGTTCAAATATTCGAATTTCCCGCGAAATTCTCGTCGAATCCAATAATCTTCGGGAATATTGAAGATACGAAAAAACGCGCACCGTCGCGATTCCCGCAACAGAAAGAACAGAGAAATAGAAGAAACGACGAATTAATCAGAAAAATTGAAAAAAGAAAAAATGTCACGAGTTGCGAAGTTTAACAAGTTGGTTAACAGATTAAATTCATTCCTGGGATCGCGTCCGCGTTTCGCGAAACGCTGTACACCATCCAACTATCGAACTTCCGCATAGCAATTCGTTTCCAGTTCAGCGAAGAACGGGCAGGCAGAAGTGGGTGGTCTTAAACTTCTGATCTCTGGTATACACACGCGTAGTTTTCATTTAGGGGTTTAAGTTGTAAATTTTGCTTTCGTCCCGAGGGCGAGCGTATCGAGTCAGAAATGGCAGGGACTGGGAAGTTTCAGCGACGTATACGCGGGTAAGGCGTGGAGGAGAAGAAGGAGGAAGAGGAGAAGGCGGAGGAGGAGGAGGAGAATCGAGGCCGTAACTCGATGCACACTGCTCGTAATATGGTTGCGTAGGTGGTAGATACGTCTCGGTGCTGGCTGTTTCTCAAGAGCGCTAGTCAGCCAAAAGGTTTCGACGCGAGTCACTCAGCCGGTTGCGTAATAAATCGTTGTTAAGCCCGTGGAATCAGCGTCGTAGGCCACGTAGATCTAGCCGATGCGCGCGCGTTTATGAGGGAATCTCTAAAGGACGATGCCAGCCATACTTCATTCAGCTGCGATATTAATAAACCGCTGAAGCGAGCAAGACCGCAGGTCAATTTACGCGGCTTAGAACGCCGCTGTAGCATATATAATTATGGTTCAGGATAAGTCACACGACGACGAACGACGATCACGAACCGTACTTTTCACAACGTGTCGAACGTTTTTCACGGTTCATCGTATCGTACAGGTGGCGTAATCTACAAGCGAAAATAAGGAAACAAGTGTCGTATGAAGTTTCGTTCGCACAACCCATTTTTACAGAGTTAAAGGTAAATATTGAACGTAACTTTTTAAAACTTTTCAACGATTTCTACACGCTAGCAGTTACAGTTACATGATCAAACCTCGAATTCGTTGTTACGCGTCATTTTCTTGTTCTCGCTCGTAGATCTTCGCCCTTAAAATTTTGCCGTGGCGAAGCACGGGACGCCCTGTACGAAGAAATTCTACCAATTAAATTTAATTACCTAATAATAACTAAACCTCGATGGTTCGTCGAATCGTTGGACGAGTGATTGATACGAGTTCGAGAGGCTTCTTGGGCCGACTCTCAAGCAACGTGCACGCTGCCCGATAGGAGCGTGTAATGCGGAAAGTAAAGCGCGTAACACGAGTTTCCTTTCAAGAAGACACGCGACGACACGCGACGCGACGCGTTATCGAAGAGACGAGTGTACTCGGTTCGTTCATGCCTGTTGTAAAGCTCGTTAGAGAACACAGCATACCGCACCACGTGAATAGTATAGACAATCAGGGGATAACGAATCGAGGAGGCCAGCGCCTCTCTCCTCGTTTCCCCCCCTCCCCGCCCCCTCCGCCCTCGACCACTCACCCACCCACCCACCCACCCACGACTCCTCTCAGATTTTTCAGTACCCGTAGTACTGAAAAGTAATCGATGCAGATTAGAGACAGTAGAGACAGTCGAAACACCCGCGATTAACCATTTCCCCACCGATGTCTATCTTTTCGAAAGACCCCGAGAACACGGAGGCGGCCGATCTGCAGAGGAAGCTGGAAATGCTGAACAACATGATGGACCAGGAAGCACGAGCCGAACAGGCACGACGACAGATATTGTACAATATAGGCCACTGTAAGTACTCGCCAAGTCACTTGTTAAGTGGCTGCTGTTTTATACGAAATATACACTCTCTCTCTCTCTCTCTCTCTCTCTCTCTCTCTCTCTCTCTTCTCTAACACGAGAGGAACGTCCCCGATTAGTTGTTACACCCGCTTGCGCCAATTTCATTTTTCCTTTTTCAATGCGGCGCGCAAACATCACCGAATCATCCATTGATCCTCGTTTTGATACGTTCTGCGCGTTGCTCGCGATTAGATCGTCGTTGTCGTTCCGGATCGCGTAGCATGCAGCACGATGGAACATCCGCGTTTTTTTTGTCGATTGTCAGTTCTTCGTTCGGTTCTTCGTTTCTCTGATTGTGAGCGTCGCGCCGCGGATGTAGGACCGTAGCGAAAGTTACAGGGTGCGGCTAATTGGCAAATTAGTTTGGCCAAAATGTTTAAACAACGTTAGAGATCCGTGAAGTTGCGCTTAAAACTCGGGGGAACTTTGTAAATTGTCGTTGTCTTATTACTCCCGTATGTACCTATAGGTCCAACGTGCTGCGTCAATTTTCGTTTAGATCAACAATTGAACGTTTGCCTTCTCTCGATCGATCGCATCGATCTTAATTGCGAGCAGCGAACGTATTCGTATCACGCGTCGAATTGCGTCGATTTCTATCTCTGTCGCGGTTTCCTGCCGAGCCGCGAGCATTTTGGTCGGTCGTTTTCAGGCAAAAGTTGTTCGCTCGAACGCTACTCTCGATCGGTAGAGGCACTGTTTGCGCCGCCAGCTTTTCCCATAAAAATCGATCGCACCGCGACGCTTGGCTCTCCTCTCGTTTTATTTGCGATTATCACCGACCACGAGAATACTTTGTGCAATTGCAATTGCGTTATCCACGGAGTACGCACGTGGATATTTTCAATCGCAGCGAGCACGGTACGAAACGCCGTTCACCATTGTTGGTTATCGACCATCGACCAATCGTCGGTAACTTATCCCTAAAAATTCAACTCCTCCCGTTCGACGAAACAAAAAGATTTCTCGTTGCATCAATGGATCGCTACACCTCTGGCATGGTTTTCTGACTTTATCTTTTCTACGATGTACCTTCGTTTTCATTTTTCTATATTACATATATGCTCAAGTAGTAGTGAAGTTTCCGTCGATCCGCCTGTTTCGTTACTTTTCTTTTCGTCCACTTTGCAATCGTTTTGATTCTCCTCGTTCTGTGGACCTCCGATGTGTTCCCCTCGAACGAAAATTCTGAAACACTCTCCCCCTGAAACACGTCAAAACGCCCCGTTGTCAACGATCAGATCGCATGGACATTCAACCGTTTCTGTTTCCCGCTGTTGCACCGTTTCAATTTCTGCGGATTCGTCCAATATCGACCAATTTTTCGACCGAAGGTACGCGCGAAGTTAACGCGATCGGAACCGCGGCCGCGTCTTTCCTCGCGTCGCGAAGCAAGGCAAACAAATATCGTCCGCGATTGTCTTTTTTTTTTTTCTTCCTTTCTCGGGCGTCGATATTTCCGGTAATCGTCGTTTAATATCTCCTCTGCCCTGGCGACAGTCAACAGAAGGAAAAAACTCATCGTGACTCGCTCCCACGATGCTTGCTTCCCACGGATTTTCACGACGATTTTCACAAGGATCTTTGCGATATATATTTTCCAGCAAATTCGTCTCTGCGTTGTTACACACGCTTCACACACACACACACACACACACACACACACACACACACACACGCGCGCGCGCGCCAATGTCTTGTTGTACGTTTTGATTTGATTTCAACAATGGCAAACTTTTTAGCTTCTCGAGCGCGTGTTTTCAGTCGGTTTGCGAGAGAAATGAAAACGAGAAAAGAGAAAAAGGAGAACAAAAGAAAAAAGAAAGAAGAAGAAAATGAAAGTGGTTGTTGAATCGCACGAACTTGCTAGCGAACTTGTTTCTCTCTGCATTTGAAATTTATTTATTTATTTATTTATTTTTTTCTTTTGGTTTTTCGTTTCGAACGACGCAAGCCTGACGACGATTGTTCGAAACGAGAGATTTACACCGTGCCGCGGTAACGTTAAATTTGAATTGCCTTTCAGCGGGTTACTCGGAGGATTCGGACTATACGTCGGACCTGAATTATCCAGTAGGCGGACAAGGTGCAAACAGCTCGGCCTCGCAGTTTCGTACCGCTGCCAACCAATTGGCCACCCCTCAGAGATCCCTCGAGACCTCGAGAGAAAATAGCTACGAGAGGGACGATCATCAGGTACCGCTCGATCGATACTTCGTTACCTTAATCGATATTCCAAACGACGTTAATTGGAAACTTTGGAAATTACACGGAGATTTGGACGTTCGATCGCGGGTCGAACTGTCCAACGACTGTCGATCTTATTTTGAAACAGTGTCAAGAACTTTGCGAAAGTACGCTGGAATTGTCGAATATCTCAGACACTGCTGCGAAGATGCGAAGAGCGAGGATCCATCAAATTATGTTACGATAATTTGAGTAAAATTACAGAGCGTATCGAATAAGTATTTCGAAACAACAATGGGACGCGTTAAATAAAAATGTAGAACAGCGGATTTAAAATTTAACGAGAACGTGAAAAGTAAATGTAGAAATATGTCGCAGGACTTGGATAATTTCCAAGAAGAAATTCTAATAATCATTCATAGACACTCGTGTATGTTCTTGGTGTTCGTCTTACAAAGTAATTGCAGACCTGTCGTATTCTTTGAATCGGGCGAATGCACAGCGCTTGAGATAAATTTCTTAAATGTAATGGAAAGTGGAAGGATATATCGCACAAATATTTGAAAGTAACAGGACATTTTAGATAAAAGTACAGAACGGCAAATTTAAAATTTAAATGCGAGAACGTAAAAAATAAATGTGGAAAAATATCATAAGGTAATCGCAGATACCTGTCGTATTTTTCGAATCAGGCAAATGCGTAGCACGTACGATGAATTTCTTAAATGCAGTAGAAAGTAGGAGTATTTATTGCATAAATATTTTAAACTAACAGAATGTATTAGATAAAAGCACAGAACGGCAAATTGATTATTTAAAATTTAAATAAATGTAGAAAAACATCATACACTCATTTATAATTTTCTAAAAGAAATTCCAATGATTATTCGTAAATGTTCTTGCTATAAGACGTTACGTTCGTCTCATAAGGCAATCGCAGAGCAGTCGTATTTTTCGAATCGGGCAAACACAGCACGTACGACGAATTTATACGTTGCAAGATAAATGCGGCGAGAAGTGACATTTAAGTTTCGCCGAGAGGTTGAATCTCGCCTATATAGAGTTTCACGAAGAAAGCGTGCTTCGGGGGAATGGTGTTTTATTGATTGTTGACGCCGTCAGATTCCAGCTACAGTCGGAGGGAGGCTGGCTCCGAGTAATTACGGAGGCTACGGTGGATCGGGCCACAGTCCGCGATATGACGAACCGTATCCCGAAGAGGGTCCACCGCAAAGGTATTCTCAGTCTCAGCACGCTTCAGAATCTTCCGAGCCACTCTTCTACAATAGTAGACCAAGACACTATAAGGAGTACAGGTATTTGACATTTAAAACACCGAGTCTTAAAACACCGACAATCCGCACACGACAATCGATAGATAAAGTGATACACGCGTATTATGCCGGAAACGAGAAATCCAACAGCGAGACCTCTTCTTTTGATTACGATTACTCTCGATACAACCGTTACTTGCTCTTCTTCTTCCTCTTTCGCCGCTGCTGCATCGAGGTAGAAATTAAACGCGAGTTAAATTTACTTCATTTGTTACGAACGAATGCGAAAAAGGATGGTAGATCGAGAAATGCTCGAAACGTTCAATTTTTGCAGAGTAGCTTCTACGTGTTCGTCGTGTCGTTCGACGAATCTGTAGAGTTGAACTCGACCCTGAATCGCGTGACTCAAAGAGAAAAGAGAAAGAGAAAAAAAAAAAAAAACGCTTACTGTTTTCTTCTGCCCGATTTAGACGACGGAAGCACACGTGGGATTACGAGGACAGGTACGAAACGAGTAACCCAGCTCTGTCGCGTGAGAAAGTTCTACGATTTTCATCGCATAACTCGCATTTTCGAACCGTAGCTCACACGTTTCCATCTAGCTGTTTTCTCTCATTAGAGCGTGTCACCCTGTTAGTTCAACCCTGTGCCTTGGAGCACCGTCATAGCGAACGTAGCTTTCACAGAAACGTAGCACACGGAATCACACGACATTTGTACAGTCGCTTGATTGGTCGCCAATTTTTCTCGAATCATTCACATGCTCATTCGTATCCGAGCACTTTGTAATTTTTTGCATTCGCCGATTCGATCGCGAGTTCGAACTCGACGTAGAAGATTAATTCACGTATCGACCCTTTCGCATTTACGAGCGAAACAGTCTACGACGTAATCTTGATGCAACTTGACTTTTCGACGAAATAAATACTTACAAGGGGAATGTTATTGAAATATTATTCACCGATTTCGATCAAATTTAGCATGAATGTAGTTTTTGAAGAAAACATTTGACCCGTATTCTTTTTTTTTATCGGCAGTCGTCGACGTTGGAAGGGTGAAAACCATTTTAAAAGTTTTGTGAAACATCTCGGAAATTATTAAAGGTATTAGCGGTTAAAATTAGTTCGCTAAACTGCGAAAGGGCTCGAGGTAGCGTAGTGTTTGAATCTCTTACAGGGTTCCAAGATCGAAAGGAACGGAAGGAGGATCGTATAGATCGAGACGCGATAGTTCGATATCTGAGAATGCACTGAGCATCCACAGGTAGTTGCATGGGGCAGTTAGTGACGCTGCGAACTGTACAAGAGCGAGGATTACTGGATACGTCTTTTAACCGAGCGCATCATGCTTCCAGCGAACCCATTGTCATTTAACGCGGATCATTTCATCTCCGCTTTTATCTCTCTCTCTCTCTCTCTCCTGTGATCCGATTATTACGACTTTGCCTCATCGTGTCCCCGTGATTTCAGCCAAGATGGTTGGTACAGCGAGGGTTACGACTACCATGGCACGAGAGTCGACGAAACGAGGATCTACAGCGACACGGAGTACTATCCGAGCACCACGACGAGCACTTCGAGACGACGAGGTAAGACGTTCCACTAGTTTTCGGCCAACACAATGGTTATTGTTACGCGGTGTGTACCGCGCGAGCTTTTGATATATGGCTATACCTACTACGCGTTTCTTCGACGACGATAAAATAGATCGTAATCCTGTTTATCTCTGCACGTGAACAGGCCCCTACAGAAGACCGTCTTTGGAAAGACAGATGACTTTATACGATGATCATTCTTACTACACTGACGGATATAGCAGCGACGGGAGAGTGGGGAAAATGAGCGCCACGTATCCTGAATGCCAAACGGACATTAGGTACAATGAGTATTACGATAGCAGCACGGGATATGGTTATCAAGATGAAAGGTAAGTGCAGCGAGTGCTATTCGGCTTTGCATTTCAATCTACGTCTGAATATACTGGAACTAGCGAAGTGAAACAGATTTGAGAGAACGATAATGTTCGTCGTGTCTGAGGTGTTTGAACATTAATTTATACGTTTTACGCTTTAACGTTGAATTTGTCCACCCAGGTATGGTCAAGACGACGAAGACAGACAATGGGACAGCGGAGGGAAGTGGTACCTGGGGACTAGTACCTATTACGAGAACAAACGCAATAGAAAAACGCTTCCACAGAGGCCTGCATCTAGTATCGGTATTCATCGACCCGATTACAGACCAACCGTTACCCGACAACGCAGCTACGAATCGGAGGAACTCAATTACAGGTATCGATCAATCTCCTCTCCTTTAATCATTTCATCGAGGTGTGTAATATCAAACGCACGATATTAATTTATCTATCTCTGTGCGTTTGCAGTGGTCACAGCACTCGTCGTCGAAAACCGCTTCAACCGCAACAACGACCGCCGTCTCGAACAGAAGGGACGGGAAAGAAACTACCTCCGACACCAACAAAACCAAGCAATGTCATTATCAATCGTAAGCTTGCCTCCCTACCTGCCACACCGAGCAGGCAACTGCCAAAGACTAGAACTCCTTCCGAGGAGAGCTACTACAAGTCTGACTACAACGAGGACTATAATTACGCTTATCGCAGCCAAGATAATTTACCTCAGGATACCTACATTGACAGTATATATAGCGAGCAGAGCGGTTACGACCAAATGCACGCGCCTGGCAAAACTCAATACGCTGAGGATAGTCAATACGGGTCCAGTTACACGCCCCAGGTCGACGACCAGTACACTCGTTCGTATCAAGAGCCACAGACACAGGATACGTACGATCAACAATCGTATTTACAAAACTCGTATAAGGACGAGTATCAGAAGCCTTACGTGCAGCAGAACGCTCAGGTTTATCAGGATACGTATCAAGACGTGACATATCCGAACGCGAGCCAGCCGAATGATCAATACACTAGCCAACCGAACGATCAATACAGGAAAACCAGCCGTGATATGATAATAGACGATAATTATCAGGTGATGGGTTACGACCAGAACAACGTACAATATCAGGATAGGAAGACGATGCCTGCCTACAAGGAGGATACGTATCAAGAGCAATACGATGGTTACAACGTTTCCGTGCCATCGAGCGTATACGACCAAAATAACGTGACAAATACGTATAATCAGTACCAGCAGCAGCAGCAGCAGCAGCAGCAGCAGCAACAACAACAACAAGAGCAATACGATTCCCAGTACAATATAAACACGTCGACGGGCTATCAGAAGACTTATCCGGAAACAGTATACAATCAGGAAACGTATAACACGGAAGCCTACAGTCAGGATACTTACAATCAGGACACGTACAACCAGGACACATACATTCAGGATACGTATAATCAGGAAACGTACGGTCAAGATATTTATAACCAGGACACGTACAATCAGAGTACGTATAATCAGGATAGTACGTACAGTCAGGATACTTACAATCAGGATACGTACAATCAGGCACCAATTACGTCGCAAGGTAATTACGAGGATACTTATAGCAAGCCGCAGAAAGAATACGTCGATTATCAAACGCCGTACAGCAAAGAGGACACTGTGAACGCGGCGTACAAGAACGACTATCAGGATCAATACCAGGAGCCTTACGATCAATACGAGGAGTCTTATCCCGATTCTTACCAGGGATCCTTCGAGGAACGTTACAAAGAAGAGTCCGGTTGCCAGCACGGAGAGAAGAACGAGCGAAGTCCCAGAATTGTCGGTGACCACGCCAAGAGGTCAGACGAGAGCGAACGGATACCAGTCGAGCGAGTCAGACTACTACTTCACCTCTCAGGAAAGTCAAGACGTGTCGTCGACTGGTGCACCGAGAAGGAAGAAGCTCGAGAAACGTGAACCTAGCCCTCTCGTGCAACAGCACACGGATTCCTTGGAGTCCAAGGACGACGAATTGAAGGAGTCCATCGAAACTGCCGTGAGTTCGATCAGTAGCATCCCGCAGAAGAAAGGAAGTATCAACGAGTATCCGTCGGTTGCTGACTCGAGCGCCGTTACCCCTGCTTTGATCGAGTCTCCGCAGAGTACGGCGCAGCCAGCGACAACGATGGTCAATCACGTAACGGCTAACCACGTTCCAGCCAGTATGACGGTGACGGCAATGATTCACACGGCGGCCAATGGGAAACGATTAACGAGAACCGAATCGTATCAGGAGGACGTCATCGAAGACGAGGAATATCCGGAGATCATACCGACGGAACCGCAGAGGAAAGACTCGCAGCTGTCGCATCAGAGTCAGCTCAGTCAACATTCCTCCCAGCACAGCCAGCACTCTCAGAAACCAAAGCTGACCAGAGGGGACTCGTACGCCTCCGACCACTTCCCCGAGGAATCGTACAGCAGGAGAGGCTCGTACGCGCAATCCACGAGGAAAGACTCCTTCTCGTCGGCCACCCAAGAAACGTTCAAACCGCCGCTCACTAGAACAGACTCGTACCAAAAGAGAGGCAGCTATGGCCAGAACTTTGGTGCCCCTCAGCCGATCTCCAGAGCTGAGAGCTATCAGCGTGGATACTTCAAGGACCAAGAATCTATAGAGGAACCGGAGGTCAGCTTGAGCAACGCGGTGAACGACGACTACAAGATGAGGGACGAGTCTCTCGAAAGGTAACGTCCAGGTTCAACGCTAATTCGTAATTATTCGAACACGTCGACATACTCGTTCAATTAACACGATTATCCACGAAGGTACGAGCGAGGCGATGAAGCGATGCTTCGTGACTCTCGAGAGGACTCGTTAGTGGACACGTACAAGACTACGCCGCCGATGTCGCACACCGACAGTCCACGCGGTAAGATTAGACATAGTCTATTCTGTATTTCACTGACTCACACTAATAAGGTTGCGCTTTAACGTCGTTCGTCTTCTTGCTTTGCAGGAAGCATAACGAAACAAGCGTCCTTGGAGGAAAGCGTTCAAATGGATACTCCACCGAGAAGTCCACCGGAACCACCGCCAGACAAGGAGCTTCTCGAGATGGTTGGAGCTGCTCCGGTACCTACACAGCTGAAAGAACGGCCGGAGATGACGGCGAGGCAACGGTGGCATTGGGCGTACAACCAAATAGTGATGCAGCTGCGGGTAAGTAAATCACAATCACTCTGTCGTAAAATTAATTATCGCGTTAAATTTGAAGCGAATATTGTCCCATAAGAAACGAACATCAATAGGTGATAAAAATCAGCAAGCGAGAAGTTCTACGCTTGCCACAGATATAGAGCGTACAGTCCTCGAACGAAATAAAAATAACTTTCCGTCTCGCTGACGGAGACGCCTGTCAATGACCTCACTGGCGGCCTTACGAAAAATGTAGCGTTTCATGCCGGCATCCCGCATTTCTCCGTTAGTCCTTCGCTGTTACAACTGTGGCCTTGTCAGTCATTATCTTCACGGTTGCATCGATTCGTCACGTACGTTGATCGATCTCGAGATCGCATCTACGGGTTCTGTACTTTATCACCTGTGTAACTCGTGTCGTTTTCGTTGTCGATTGGAAGGTTGCCACGAGCATGATCCTTATCGGCGGCGCTCGAGACAACGAGAGGCGATAAACCAGTTGCGCAGGTTATACATATGCAGATGAAGCTCGAATCGACGAATGATTTACGATCCGGCGCCGAGGCGTTAAAAAACGTATCTCTTAATTTTCGGTAGACGGTTACACGGATGAAACGTGCAAACAGTTTTAAGTAAATTGAATCAGTCGCAATTAATTTCGTGAATACTTTTCTAATTCGATCTCATCAAAAAAAAAAGAAAACATCGTCGATCCACGAGCGAGCATTGCTCACCGAATATCACGCATGTCCCAGAAAGCAGAGACGCATAAATTACGAATAATACGTGGCGGTATCGCAGTCGGGCCGTTATCTGTGCCGGTCGTTGTAAACGAACAATGAATGTTCATTAACGTTTTATCGGGAATCCTCCGGAAAGAAATACGAGATTATGTCCGCGCAAATACCCACACATGGACACAGATGAGCGTAACCATTATTTTGAACGAGAGACCAGTTTCAATAGTAAATTCAATGGCGATTATTCGACGAGCCTTTCCTTTGCTAGAAACGGGAGAAAGGGACGGAGAGAGAGAGAGAGAGAGAGAGAGAAGAAAAAACGAGGGAAAAGAGTTTGTAAATCGAGTGGCATTGCGTGGAAAAGAATCCCCGCCGGAGTAAAGGGTGCGTTTATCGCGTCACCTTAAAAATACGCCACTCAGTCGAAGCGACAACCGAGGGATTAACCAGCTGCGACACGAAACTTCCATTAACGCAGTCTTGTCGCTCAATCGTCGCACCCCAAGTACGCACCTGACGCGTTCCTGGAAGCCGACACACACACACACACACACACACACACACACACTTACGTGTATATTAATAGAGAAACTCGCCTTCGCCTCGTTTCAGAAAATGTAAATTTCTCGTGATGACACACGCGTTGTGTGATCAGGCTGATCGTACCTAGCATGCACGATTGTTTGCTCGCACAGGCCGGTTTCCGAAATTTTCGGCGAGTTGCAGCTGCGAATATCGTTTGCACTTGCTGCAAATCGATCGTGAAGCTCGTTAGGTTCACGTCGCGGTTCCTATTACCGATGCTGCAGCCTGTATCATGTTTGGAGATTTAACTGCAGATTCAGACGATTTGGATCGTTGTAATTTGGGATTAGGGAGGAGACGCGTATTGATTCGGTGCGCGGCTAGCCTGGAAGCATTTGGAGGATAAAATCTGGAGAGGTCGAAGCGATTCGTTTGTCAGGAAAGGATCGTTGCACAGATTATCAACTTCTGATAATTAAATCATTGTTGTTGAATTCTACACTTTTTAGCTTTTTAGTTTTCTGGTGCAATAATTCGATACTTGAAGTGTTTTCTTACATCTTCGATAAAAACAAAGATGAAAGATATCTTGGTCTTGTGAAGAAATAAAATAACCGCGATGCGAAATTGCATATAATTCTTTTATATCAACAAATTATCACGCAGGAAGGAATAATTAGATAACGCGTAACCGGAACTTGAAATAAAACTGAATCAGAGAATTAAATTAAATTTCGCCCCGTTCGCCACCGTTTTCTCATTAAATACTTGCAATTTTGTTTCGCTGGAATTTTTTGACTACTGCGAAAGATAATGCCGGCGATTTTGTCGCTTGCGCTCTGTTCCTTTATTTCCTCACCGGTGAAGGAACGACGCGGAAAATCGTTTATCTGAGAAGCTTCAGGCAACGGGACGAGGCTTTTTGTTAATTGTAACAGTACTGAGGCGATTCTGTTCGAATTACTAAAATGGCTTTCATCCGTTTAACGCCCCTTTATCCATGATCATTTTCAGGCGAACCGGATTTTCGTGACATTACTCCCTTCTTCTTTTTTTTTTTTTACGAATTATGATCTCCTTTTTGAGTCACGATGTTCTCTCGCAAACTATTGCAATCTATCACGCCTCGGGTAAACGTATAAAATTTATTCGAATTTCGCCAGGTCTCCCTAATTTCCAGGATGAAACGAATTTTCATTTTAAGTTTGACTTACGAAGCTATTAGTGACACCGATTTTTCAATCGACTCGCTCAAATGAAACTTTATAAATTGTAGTATCAAGTATTCTCATTCGACTGCTGTTACTATGAGTTCCGTTTTAATCGCGCGTTTCCTCGAAGAGATCAGCAACGATTAAAAAAATAGAAAGAAAGAATGAGAGAAATTCTGGAAAGAAGCGGAGAGAAGAAGACGAGCAAAACCGAAAGAAGACACAGTTCCGTCAGCTTTGCGAAAAGAAACGCAACATTGGCAGGCAGGGCACGTTCGCTGCCTCCAGATGCTCGTTCTTTGCCCGCGATAGGACCTCGTAGGGCCGCAATCTATGTAGGCCAGTCGGTCTAACCGCAATCGGAAACCCGTATATCGTATGGCAGCGTTAGAGTTAGTGGTATCACCTTCGCCGCCAAGGTCTCGTCTCCCGCCACAACTTCGTTATCATCAGCCGCTTGTCGTCCCAACTTCAATGTCGCGTTAGTCCACCGGATGATGACCGAGCGAAACCATCCATCGACAACAACGAGTGAAAACGGAGCGACGTTTCCCCGTCTGCTTCGAGATTGTATATTTCCGAAAGAAAAAAAAGAAGAAAGAACGCGCACAAGCATCCACGAGAGAGAGAGAGAGAGAGACGCTATCGATCGTTATTAGGCTTTTATTAGACGGAAGTATCGCCGGATGGTCGCCGCGCAAAGGGGACGTCTCCACGGGGGGGTCGTGTTAACTTAAGTGAAAATATCACCGAGAGGTCCGTCAGCGGCTGGCCACCTTCTTCTGCCTTAATTCTCGCACGAGAGTCTGTCAGTGAGTCTGATCGCGTTGCTCCGAGAAACACGGCGTTGTTCCTCGTCCTCTCGTCTTCCAATTCCGTCGAGTTTCATCGGTTCTCGTGAATGAAAACCATGCCCTTTCGAACGAACGATCGGTGAAATCGCGCGCGATCGATCGATCGCGAAGTGTCCTTGACGAAGAAAAGGGGGAGTTTTGCGATGGAACGGAACGGCGATCGCCGGTGAAGTCGAGAAAGTGTCGCGATTTGAAGCACTCGTTGCACGGCATTCGAAGGTGAAGTTCGTCGAAGAATCGTTTGAAATGCGGAACGGCGTTCTACGAATTTCAATTTCCAAAGCTTGATTGACAACGAAGCTAACTAACCGGACGCCGGTATATCGCGTGTACAGTGATATCTGCAAATATCGCGGCAACTGGCGAATATCTCTGCTCTTATATTTTTCCACTGACACTCGATACGTTTGAAAAGTATTCTCCAAAGTATCGCCGAGTATATCGTTGTCCGTTTTGCAACTTTTTGTACGAAAAAACGGTGGATCGTTCGAATCGTCAAAGTTACTACGATATATATATAGACTTAGAAGAGAAGGAAGAAAGGTGAGTGAAAATGGAGGCTCGTGAAAAATCAACGGAGTGGGCTCTGCTGTTCCCTCTGAAGGCCGGCTTGTTCGCGATGAAATCCTCCTTGTCCTCGAAGAGCGTGAACCGCGAGAAAGAGCGAATAGCGAAGAAGAATCAGTCGTTGAAGTCGGGGATCCGTCGTGGATCCTCTCTGTCGGAGCTGGACAAGCTACAGAGTAAACCAGTTCTGCCGGATGTGGTTAGATCGACGGAGAAGTGCTCCGAGTCGTTGCCACACTCGCCGGCCCTGTCGAGAACGAACCTTCAATCGGGGAATTTGTACGTGAGGGGCAGCATTGGCGACCTGATGAACATGAAGAGGTACGGCGCGTCCACGTGGAGCGTGAGAAGCGAAAGCTTGATCGCGAAAGCGGTGCCGCTGAGCACGGTGACCCCGAGACACAGTCCGCCGGTTGAACGAAGCATGGAGGACCTCGATGACGAGGAGACGCAGGACGAGTTTCACGTATCCGGCAAGCCTCTGACTTGCGCGCAAAGAACGCAGAGGCTCAGCAAACTCATCAAGGAGCACAGACGCGTGATGGTCTTCAGCCCTAGGAGCCTGAAGCAAGATCTCGTAAGTTAAGGCAAACATTCGAAGAGGGAGAATATGATTGAAGTTTTAATTGCCCTAAGTTTACGCTTGAAAACGTCTAAGAGTGGTTTAAAAGATGGAAGAGGGTTTCCCTGGGACTGGGAGGTCTGGCAATGACGGAGTATCAGTTGCGCAGTTCTTCGCTGAATAGGCTTATTTCAGAGTTCGTCTTTCTTCGAAAAGGGGAATATATTTCTTTTTCTTTTTTCTTTTTTCTTTTTTTTGAATTGGAGACAAGAGGAATTTTTATCGAGAGTTCTTGCACCGCAATGATGACTATTTGTTAAACTTTGACTCTTGAATTTTTCGAATTTTCGTAATTTTATAATTCAAAGATGTGAATATTAATACTGATAAGGTGTGATTTTAGGAAATTTCAGGAAATTAAATCCGAATGGAGGAGACCAATTAAAAAATTTGAAATATGGAAATGGTGAGAATTGGGAAATTACTAGATTTTGATACTAGAACTGGACTTGAGTTGCTAGATACTAGAGGGAAACCAATGAAAACGAAAATATGCCTTTGCATTGAATTTGCATCATTTTCTATCATCTTCCTATTGTTTCTTTGTCGCGTCGCTTTTGCGGATGATCCATGCATATATTCAACGAGATCGTGTTCACGTGCATCCTAAAAAAACGGCGTTATCGACCATGAACAATTGAGGAGGTAAAACTAGAGACGCCTTGTTAAACTTGAAACAGCTTCTGCAGCCGTGGCGAGAGACACTTACAGGGGCTGAAATATTCATGGTACATTCGTCTCTCTCTCTCTCTCTCTCTCTCTCTGTAAGTTGCTCTATCGGCAGGTGGCCTGCATTCTCTTTTCAACGCTCATCGTTGCGGCTGTTGTTTTGAACAAGACTTCTTATCCGACGAGAAAGGCTATCTTGCCGGTATATTTTCAAAAGAATTAGTTAACGCGAATGTATTCGTCTCTGTAGCTTCAGAATTTCATTTCTTTCGCGTGCGATGCTTTACAGAGATTATCTCAGGATCAACCTTATGAGCCTTTCTATTCAATTTCGCGGAAAAGCTAATTTGTTAAATTTGTTATTAATTCGTTGAATCAAACTTTTCGTAATATTTGGTGAAAGAGTTTGACGTATTAAAGTTCAAGACCAGTCTTACCGAGGATAAATATATTTACATTTATCAGTTCAGTTAATTAATAAACTGTGAAAGTACATTGTTGTTACAGCAAAGGGAGATTAACAAGATGTTGAGATATTTAAAGATTATTTAAAATATACTCCGCGACGCTGCAAATTTGTTTCCACAGTGTGCCGTACGTATGCAAAGTAACTGTGCAGCTTCTCGAGCTTGGAGATTATCTCGGGATTAACTTTACCGGTCCTTTGAATACGTCATTTTGTTTCTTCTTCGAGCTTCATTGTGAAACTGGGTAATAGGATATTCGAATGTTTCAAGATCTTTTCTACGTTTTATCTCATTCAGAATTTCTGTCATTTATTTTTCTTTCTTTTCAGTAGTATTACTTTACTGACTGCAAAGGGCATAATAAAAATTAAGTTTGATCAAAACGATCGTTACGCGAGAAACGTTCTGGTAAAAAGACTTACAATGTAAAGCGTATTTCGTTGAATAACATGAATATTCGTTTTCTTAATTTTTCGTCTTTGTGATAATATCAGATCTCCGAGAATTCAACGAGAGATTCTTCGACGAATAAAACTCAAGAAGAAATCTTTATATCGAAGATCTTGCTGAAACAAAGAAAGATCTCGACCCGAGATTTGGCTCGAGAGTAGCAATCGCACGCGACTCGTAAATAATTCTGTAACGTTACTTCGACGAACGAAATACGACGATCGTATTTCCTTCGAAATTTCTCTTTTTCTCTCGTACTTCATTCCTCTTCTTTCCGACAAACCACCATCTCGAAACACTTTTCGTATGCAAATACCTTTCAACGTTTCCCGCGTGTGCCTCCATTTTCAAGTATTTCACAGTGCAAATACACTTCCTGATAGAAATTCCCGTGTATTGACACGTTACACGAATATCTGTGTCGCGTAATATCAATTAAAATAATCGCTGAAGATTCAACAACATGCTACTGACGGTAAGGTAAATAATAATTATCATGCTAGATTATCAGACGAAATAACATATTGTACAATATTACACTAAAATCGCCAAACTAGTCAAAATGATAATTTTTTTAATATATGGATAAATATATAAATAAAGCCGTCTGTCCATTGTTACTCTAAACTTTTCCCTATTTTTCTGATTTGAATTTTTCTGGTGCAAGTTTCATATTTTAATCGTCAATAGTTCTAGCATTACATTCTATCTTTCCTCATTTTCTTTTTTATCACTGAAAGTGATTTTAGCGGGGGTAACCCAGAAAATCGGGCCTCTTCAGGTGCAACGCTGATGCAACGAAAATTAGCGATTGGTTGATTCGGGTCACGTGATTCGTGAGAGGGCGTGGGGTAGACCTCGAGTAGGAGTGGCGTTGCCTGGTAATTTGTTGTTTTAAATCTCTTCTATCATTCTTCTAGTATTGCAATCACTAGAATGCAATAAGTGCAATAAATGTCTTGAATCTCCTAAAATAGTTCTTAATTACAATTAGAAGGCATTAAAACACTGCAACACTAAGATGAAACCAAAATGAAAGCAAAAAACACTAGAATATTAGAAACGTTCTCATCTTCGTTATATCAGTACTAATTGATAAAATCTCAAATATCCAGTGAATCAAAAATTATATTTTCGATCAAACACTTTCGCCAAATATCTCCAAAGGTTTGGTGGTGATCGTCGAATTTTTGAACGAGCCGCCAGAGATCCCCGGAGGGAAACCTCCACGTCCCTGAACCATCGTTTCGGCGGCCTCTCGACAAAAATTTGCATACTTTTGTACGGTCACGTAGCTTCTGGTAGTTCTTTTCCCCGCGCGTCACTCGCCAAACACGAGCCGGCGTTTGAGCTTTCAATTTTTGTCTCACGTCTCTTTCTCTCTCTCTCTCTCTCTCTCCCTTAACGCGTAAAGGGAATTTTTTCAATTGCCCCGTTCCTCCTCGAATGCTCGTTCTGCGAGAAAAATGCGTGTGCGCGCGACGGTACAAAGTTAACGAACAAAGTTCCTTCCTTTGTGGAAACGCCACGAACGCCTTGTCAAAAGAACGGACTCGTCGTCGAAAATGAGAATTTTTTTTTCACCCTCCCGCTGTAACGTTTCCCGTCACAGAGGGTCAGAGGGTGAAAAACATTCGCGTAACTGACTAATTTGATTGGACGTTGGACGATTATTTTTGATCAAAGGCGAAATTACTTCAATATTGCGTGTACGAGTTTCCAGCGGGATTTTATATCAAGTCACGTGTTACGAGTTACTACTATTGACGAATCCTTTTCGCAGCAACGAAAAAATTTTGATAATAAAACTGAAGAATGAAATTTTATCGCTGAATTTGACAAATTACAAATTATTTGATCGTCTTGTTTGAAAATACACGAAAAGAACTTGTCAGAGTTGTTCGTTGATAAATTGTTTCGAAAAAAAAAAAAGAAGAAAAGTTCAAACGATGCGTTATGTTTTTGTGCGGAACAATCGAGAGATATGGGATAATTAAGAATTATTTCTTTTAAATTGAACAACGTATTAGAGGCAGTTCGCGTTAATTGAATCTAATTGTTACCATCAAACTGCGAGAGCTGAAGTGGAGTATGAAATTAATTTCCCCCGATCAATGACGTTAATTAGACTTAAATGTTTGATGAGTATTCCCTGTTTGAAGATCGCTCGAGTCGACTTTCGATTACTAAGTTCTTATTAACTAACAAGAGATTAGGAACAAACTACAGCCAACTAATTAACTCCAATCGAATCTCCATCAATTGACGACTAAATATTTATCAGTCGTTCGACTTGCTAATTAATATCGCGCCCTCAGGACGAAGGACTTTGCACTTCGAGTATCTGGTCTAGAAGGTATTCACTTAAATCGATGCAGCTAGTGGAACATTCGCTTATCTTTTATACGCTTCTTATGAATTTGTAATTAACTTTTAGTAATTTTTGCAACACAAGCTTTGGATGCCTCGCAGACATTGAGATAACAATTATTTTCTTTTCTTTCGCGAATTGTAATAATAATTCGCCGGTGAGAATTACACGATTACAGATTCGAAAATTACTTATAAAATTATTTTCTTTATTTCAACAACAAATTTTAGCAATTTTATTACATTAAATTTAATATTATTTTGATAACAAATTTTTACTGAAAATTACTTATGAAATTAATTTAGTCATTTTACTGTATCTTATTATATTTTGTACCTTATCGTAAAATTATTCGCTATAAAATTACTGTAAAAATTTTCTAAAATTATTTGCTATAAAAATTAAAGATTCGAACACAGCCAATTCCGATAGGTACTTATCCCCAAACGATTAAAACGAAGCACGTACAAATCGCACCGAGCAAAAAGGAAAGACTAATCTCAACTCGAACAATGTTTTATTCGAAGGCAGTTGTCCGATAAATGGAAGATTCAGGTACGAATCTCGGTCCAGCGAGCCGGTCGATCGATCTTCCAACGCTGCGTGGAATATGGAAGAAGAGAATTTCCTACAATCGAAATTTATCGCCGTGTTTGGCAATGCGGCGATCTTCGTCGGTGCGATAAAGCTTTAAAAATGTGTGTTGCTTGTATGCCAACTGCGGTTACCAGGATAGCATTGTACTCGAAGCTCGACTTCTCCGCGAGAGGCTGACGTAGAGCGCGTTTCTTCGCGAAGAAGATACGTGTGAAAAATTTCACGGCGTGCGGAAAACTTGGTCCATGCCACGTATGTACTTCGCGCGGTTCCCCGAAGAGAAAATCGGGGGAGGAAAATGCCGACGTTATATTTTTCCATGCTTGGCGAAATTCCTTCTTCTCCTTCCCTTAGTTGGACGGATACTTCGAATACTTGTGAACTTGCCTTCCGTGATTTTTAGCTTCGTTAAGGGAATTCGAAGAATTTTCTGCGACAGTTTCGATCGCTCTTATTTGGAATTATGGGACGTTGCAGAGAGCACTTTCGCTCGGAAAATCGAAGATATCTCTCGCGATTTTGCATTTGAGCGACCGTTTTAGTCCTAGCACTCAACGTAGCATCCCTAGGGGAATATTTATACACCGTGTCCTACAAAGGTTCTTATGGGAATGTTTTCCTATAAATGAATTATCTCCGTGACGTTGAAACATATATTTCAACTAAGACATGAAATTTGAAAATTATTGAGTAGAGCAGTGGAAAATTAAGAAATTAGAAAATTATTGAGAAATTGAAGAACTAGAAAGTACCAAAGTGTCGGAAAATCAGAAAAATTAAGAAATTGAGAAACTAGAAAGTCAAACTGTCGGAGAGGTGGAAAATCAAAGAGTTTGGGGGGGGGGAAATTCGAAAATTCGAGAGATCTTTCCTCGAAGAAGGAAAGGCAGGCACAATGCAGTTGCGACGCTGTAACCACGACTCAAGGTGTAAATTTTTCGGCGACAACGCGCGTTAACGAACTTAACATCCATCGTCTCCTCAACTGCTAAAGCCTTGACGACGTGCTAAAATCAATTTCCCCTCAAAGTGTTCCTCGCTCCGGCCGCGGAACTTGGTGTACGTAATTACGGCGCTGTCGACGCGCGCTGTCGACGCGCGAAGAGCACACGTGTTTTCGCAGGCGAACACTCGTTGGCCGACAGCTTTATTATAAGCGGATGCTCTCAAAGGGATAAGTGGGATCAATGTATCAGGCACGAGAGCGACGGACACACATCGGGAAAGGAACAGGAGAGAAACGATCAATCCCAGATTAACTGACTCCGCGGTCAAGCCTCGGTTTGCACGCGTTCGCAAAGTGCAGCTAATCCTCTTGTTAACACAACCATGTTTGACTATAGCATTATAAGACGCTGGGATAACAAATCACTCGGATGCTGGAGGGAAAGGATAATCTGCGTGTTTTCCACGGAGATTATTTGTCGGTTCGTCTCGTTGATTGCGTCGTAGTTGGTCTGATTAAGTTCGTAGACAAATTACGAACGAGGTTCTTTATCGACCGAGCCCAAGGAAATACGATTGCCAATGTTGAACTTTACCATTTTAGGTTGTCGTATCGCTTTCTTAAATATCCCTCCCGGGAGCCGTCGAAAGTTTTGACATTAAGAGAGTTAAACATCTCGCGTCGAATGGAACGAGACTGGAGAGAATTTTACGAGTGCTGATAAAATAATCAGAATTTTCTCTCTGTTATCTTTCGCGAGTAATCGCAACAGTTGAAATCCAACCTCTTCGTTGAAAATTATTTATTTTTCGAAGAAGATCTTCTTATTTCCAAACACAGTGTCTCCTATAGAGAGTTTTTATATATTTATCGACAATTTGAAAGTTTTTATCGAAAAACAAGAAATAACGAAAGTACTCTGTACAAGTTGTAATACTTGATATATAAACGACGAAACGTCTCTCTGTTTTTACGCTCGTAATCTAGAAGACAACACGACTTTTTATTGTCGATATAAACACAGCGGCGCTGGACCGGGTCCCTTTCAATTTGCTACGATTTCCAACGATTTTCGTATTTACAGAGGAGATTGCTCGATACGAAAGAAATTAGAGGACAGAGCCCGGGCTAGGCTGCTTTGAGAATGTTCATATCCATCGAATCGGCCGGATTGATTCTGGTCCAGATCCCTGGAAACGTACCCTTTTTATCCGTTTCGCCAGGCAAACGAGACAATCCTTCTCTGGACAATCCTTCTTTGTGAAGATTGTCTCGTCCTATCGATAGGGATATCGCTTCGAACGTTCGGTTAAAGGACGGCAACTTAAATCTCCGATTAAATTCAACGTGAAACGAAATCTCGTTCGCCGATCAAGGACTGTGGACTTTGCTTTGAACACGCTAGGATAAATCTTTACAGATCACGGATCACGTCCGTTGCGTGTGAATACCGATGATATTTTTTTCAGAGGGACGATAGAGGTATTTCAGGCATTAGAAAAACGTATTTCAACCAGACAATTGTTATTATCGTTTACGACGTGAATTAAAACGAGATTGTAGCGGCCTATGATTCCTCGACTACGAGTTTCGAACACTGACTAGCACAAGCCGCAAGTGGCTGCGCGCCTAGCGTCGAGGTCCTGCCGATCTTCGACGTTAAGTATAAAGCAATGTGCGGAACCCTGCTAGGATGGGTGACCGAGAGCGCCCCAGCTTTAGCGCGCGGATAGTTACAGCAACAAAAGCGTCTGGGGTGTAAGGAGTCGCTGCTGTCGTCAGTCCCCACTGATGAATCTAGGCAGTGACTCCAAGACAAAACCGCAATCTTCGCTTTCTCTCTCTCCCAACTACCTAAAATCCTTTCCATTCGTCCTTCCATCATTCTACGTTCCCTTCAGAGATATTTATTACAATTCATGTTGGAATCTAGATTCCAGAGCCTGTAGATTGAACGGTCGAGGTCAATTCGAACTCGAAGATCGACGAAATCTATAACTTATGACCCTGCGGTCAATGAGATCACTAGAACACACACAGACTATTGGAATACACGGAAGCTTAGCAGCTTAATATCATCGAAACACATAGATTCGAGACTCGACGTCATTGAGATATACATAAATTCGAACTTTGAGGTCGCTGGAATTCGCACAATAGAACTCTCAAAGGTTCTTGCAACCATTACTTGTATCCAGAATTCCGAGAGCTAGATCCCTTTCAGCAGGATTCTACGACCGACGGGGGATATTTATACCGGAAGATCGTGTTGAACTCGGGCGGTGTTTGAATATTCCACTCGCAAGACATTGCGACACGTTGGAAGAATTTTACAATTACAAGGGGAACTTCTTTGGCGACGTGGACGACTTTATTTGCTTCTTTTACGTTATCTCGCTCGCCTGTGCGTTATTCTCTCTCTTGCGTGTTCCTGGAGACATTTTCAGTACTGTCGGGCTAGAGCTCATATTTATTCATGAGCTCCAACGAAATAATTAAAACAGCCTTTCCCGGCTGTTCCTATTTACAAGCGTCAAACTCGCTGCGCGTTCAAATGCGGTTAATTTAAAGCAACGATGTATTTGTCAATGTTATCCTCTTCGGTCTTTAATTAAGCAGCGTTTGGTCTTTGTCGTTTGTTTACGCCATCATCTGCATAAATATTACATGCAGGTATTTTTTTGTATTGCTTTTACGGGTTCTCGTGCACGTTGACATTTTTCTTCGTTGTAATTACAATTACACGTCTTTCATTTGTTATTATAATCTCGTTATCTTCGTTATGTCACATTGACAATACGATCAATATCTTTGTTACAATGCTTCGCGCGAATTATTTCGACAGAATTCGTTTAGAACGTACGCTTCGTTTCATCGAATGTTCGTAAAACTATAACAGATTTTTGCTCCAAATTAATTGTCGCAATCTCATTGAAGCTTGCATTCGTACGGCGAAGCTGCTGGGCGGGTTGAAAATTTAAAGGGCTGAATTATTAGGGTGTACCAATCCTTTTCGAAATTATTAATCCGTTTCCCCGCACGTTGCAGATGGTTCTGACATCTGACTAATTGAACGTGTGCCGAGTTCCAAATGAAACGTCCTTCAAGAAGGGTCTGTTTGCCAACCTGATTTCGCGACATCACGCGTATTTAGCTGTCGCTCGTAATTTTCTCCGTCGCGAGAAAACTCCACGCTTCGGAGGAGTTTTTTTTCTTCGACTTTGGGCAGCTGTTTCGATGAAGTTCCAATTATCCGACGCTGTACGATGCAAAGTAGATGTTGCGTGAAAAATAAAAGTCGTGTCGGCAAACAATCGGCTGCTGAGACGATAAATGTTGTACATTTATGCAGTCGACTGTTTGCGTACTTCAATAACATACAGCTTCAGATTATTTCGCTATACTGCAAAAATAAGAATCACTCGAAAATATGCAATTTATTACATATGTCGCAATCTGTCATCCCTTACGTACACATAATTTTTAATTAAAACAACGATTTATTTTTTAATTGAATAATTTCAAAAATTAAAATTACTCGAAAAGTCGTTCGAATAGTTAGTATCGGTATTTTTATAATAAGAGAAGCACGTCACCACGAATCAGTCTAATTATTTAATTTTCTTTCTTTCTGTTACAGGTGAGTACCTTTGTTCTTTTAATCCTGTTCAAGGATGCATCGATCGGTCGCGCGAAATCCTCGGTCGCAGGTGAGTTTCATTATCAGCACGATGCTTTGCCCTTGATTACGATGACAGATAAACAGAGTCAACAAGGTAACGACGTCCGCGATGTTATATCGTCAGTTGTACGCCCGGCTTCTAAATTGCTGTAAAAAGCGTGACACGACGACACATCGTTCCATGGAGGATCGAGTTGTTGCAAAACCGATAAGGTACAGCGCCTTGCACAACGGCAAGTGCAATATGCAGTTTGTCGTCAGACAAGCTATTTCGCGAGCAAAGCTTCACTTTTCGCATCAGCGAATTCTGAATTTAGTTTAGCTGTAGGATAACAGAGAGTTAAAATACTCTGCCATTCAACCGTTGATGCGTGAAATTAGCGTTTAAGGTGTACAATTTTATCAACAACCACAATTGACTTTCCTTTTGGCGAATAGTCAGTTGACCAATTGAATTTTCACGAATTTTCATTAATGTTCAAACTAACCGGCGATTAATTCTTAAATATATCCAACTTTAATTGTAATATAGATATGAATCGATCGCTGGTTCTTAGATATTTATTTTATAATAATATTTCTTCGAAATGCGCCATACGTACGTACATCATCTATATTGTCATTGCAAACGTGCTGAGATATTTTATTCCCTAAGTTTACTCGAGAGTGTGATACAGTTAACCGAAGAGTACGTCAGAATGATAAGTATGTTCAGTCATACGGAACACGATCATGCGTTCTCGGCACGACAAGATGATTAAACATGCAGGAGGCATCTTGCAATACACTTTATCACGTGTGCACGTACATCTAGCTGTGTTCGGAGATGGAAATTTCGATTTCGGCTCGCCGTAAGCCGGAATTATCGAAAATTTTGAAAGATTTAGAGCGCGAGTGTAGATATATCCGTACGCGAGCAAAAAATTTCTTCGACGGTCAAATGTGCGATCGAATTTTATCGAATAAATTCCACCCTTCCTACAAATTACCCTCTGCCTGCCAATTTTATTATTATTAAAAATCTTTCTTCGTCAATGTTTATTTGCCGCAGTACTCGTAATTATTTTAAAAAAGAACGAATATTTGGTTTGCACGTCCAAGTACCAGATTGCCAGAGTGTTATTAAATAATCGACATCGTTTCTTCGATAGAAGCAGAAAATCGTTGCACACTGCGACTAATCTCGTTACGTCGGTCAAAGATTCAATTCAGAGTTAATAAAAACTGGCTCGAAGGGAATTGTTGAAAGAAATGTGCAAACGTAAGCGTAATTATTTCAAAAAATTAAAGCGACGTTGGAAAGGGAGACTCTTCTGAGACTCTCTGTACAAAATGAACGTCGTCGGAATTGCGAATCCTCGCGATGATATTTGCCCCAAAATATTGTCAAAAGAAATCAATCCGCCACTGGACGAAATTGAAGTTTGACTCGAATTATGATTTATTAATACAACACCACGAGGATGAAATCGTTCGGTGAACTGCGACGTTCGTTTATTCATCGATGCGTCCCTTCGATATCCGATAACTCCGAAAATCGGAGGACCATTCGGACGACCGTCGATACGATTTACATTTTACGCGGCCGCTCTGCGGCATCCCCCACTGTAAATCGCCATTAAATCCGACACGCTTTCGGTTTGCCCTGATACGAATACCAAATGAGTGCTTTCTGCGGACAGTGTCGACCAGTTACTTTGCATCCCTGGTTAATTGACTCGTCCTTTGTCGTCCCCTTTCCTTCGCGTCCACTGCCATGGCTGCTCGTCGAAGCTTATCACGCTGTACGCTACGTTCGCGTTTTTATCACGAGTTACGAGAGGGATGAAAATTAGGGGGAATATTGGAGACACGATAGACGGATCTTGAATGTGGAGAATGTCAGAAGTTCGCAGATCTTGTTGGCGTTAATTTTCCTTCAGTTTTATTATCTGCTTTGATCATTAATAGATTTTTATTATAGCCTTCACGTTGTTCTTTTGTCATTTTTCGAAATACGAAACGAGTATCGTCCGAAAACTTGAAACGTTCGAAAAAGTTTAAATTTTTAGGAAAATGCGGATTTTAAGTGTTACGTAATTTTTAATCGAACGAGATTACCTCGGTTCAATCTGTCGGTCAACGTTCGATAAAGTTTCTGGGCTTTGTGTTACGCCATAATTAATACGGCCACCGGTGGCGTCACGTAACGACGTAAAACGATGCCGCGTTTACGCGAAAACCAAAGTTTACGTTCCAGAAATTTGTACACTCGGACTCGATCGCCTGTAAATTTTAATTTTATCATATCAAACACTTTCCGTGAACAATGCTTATTTATTAAACGTCGCCTGAATATGTTAAATTGATCGCTTCTTACAATTTAATATCAACGTTGCGAATATTTCTTTCAATTTGGGATCGACATTACGAATAAAAAAACGATTTGTTTTACAAAGAAACTGTGCATAAAATAGAACGTTAATTTCATTAACGATTCGAATGAAAAATGTGTCATCGGGGAATATTGTTCGTTACTTATTGTCGAAACTGATTCAAGAACAGACGATATTGGAAATTCGCGGATTGGTCCTTCTCGAATTATAAACAAAGCATTCGACGTTAATTGCCTAAAGAGTTATAAAAGCGATAATGCGCTGTACACATCGGATAAACTCATCAATGAAAATTCGATTACGGTTTGTAAACGCCATGCTCGTTTTGCTTTTCCAACTCGTTCTTTCCATTCCCGTGTTATTCCATTTCATTTTCAATTCGCGCGGCATTGCGGTAATTAATGCTTGTTAAAATTCCAATTGGATTCTTCTCTCGTTTCTGTCAACGTGCTCGCGAAAAATATTTTAACGCAATTCTTACATCTCCACCATCGTGGAAATAATCAGCGAATTGTAATACGAGTAATCGGAAATCTCTGGTTTTCAATTTCTAGCAAGTAACTATTGCGTCTTTTAGTGACGTGACGAGGCTGGCTGGTATATTTCTGTGACGAAGGTTTGACACTGATTCGAAATTGCGAAGAATGTAAGTTTGACACTAGAATTAGGAACCAATATCGCGATATCCAATAAATTTCTAGAGAAATAAATTTTGATAATGAAATTTGACAAATCTTAATAATAAATACATTTTAACAACACATTACACAAATTTTAACAATTTTAACAATTTTAATAACATTTAAATAAAATTTAGTAAATCTTAATAATAAATTTTGAACAGAGTCATGTTTGACCAACCAAAGTACGTTCAATGTTGGAGAAAATTTAAACGAAACCACGTTTGAAGTTAATATCAATTCGTGAAAAATGTATAAATTATTTACATTATTAAAATATATAAAATGTATAATAATATATATTTTTATAATGTAATGTTTTATAATATTAAATTTTTATATATATTATATAAATATATTTTAATCACGCTCGTGAAGAAACCACATCTCGCAAATACGAGGCAGTCTGTCTTCGTGATAATTCTTAACGTTCTCTCGTACGTGTCCATTAATGTTTTGCTATCGTTAAATGGAATGTTCAATTTGTGAGCAGAGCTACTCCATACAGCGGCGCCTTTCTTAGAGAGCTTAGGTTCTCGATAGCCCCCCTGGCTGAATTTCGAAATTACTGGCTAGCGAACGTTGATTTAATGGATGGTAATTTAAGGTCGGGGACTCGATGGTTACGAGAAAATCGACCCGTTGGGGATACAACGGGGAATGGAGTTATGGGGACCGAGTACGAGCGAAAGCACAGGATGACGAGGATATGACTTTGCTATTATCAATCGGTGGCAGATGTACGGGAGATTGACGAAGTTCCTTCCACTTCGATAACCGTGAATTTTCGAAAATTTAACTCTTCTTCTCTTCGTTTTCTATATCTTTAAGTCGCCATCTTCGTCGACGTGTTTTCTCAGTTTTCTCGATTCTTATAGATGGAAGAAAGATACGCACGTCTAATCTAATATTTCGTCGAAAAGATGATGCTGGCGAGAACAATTAGACTGAAATGAAATTTTGCGTTAAACTTTATTAAACTTTGATAAAACTTTATGGATCTTCGCAATGTACCAAATATTAAACGTGCCGGATAATTAGCTTCTCGGAAATTTCTCTCAACCTCAATTTAATTAATTAGCATTTAAGAAAAATTATCTCGAGAATTCTCGAAAATGTCTCTCCTTGATTAATTGGTTTATCACACCAGTTAATTACCAATTAATCACTAATTGTAAGAAAAGGTTTCTACCGAATCGATACCGAATCCTAAAATACTAAAGCGGAGAGAGTGAAACCTAAATTTTCAACGATAAATAATTCCCAAATTGCGATACGCTGTAACTGACGCGAACGTCACGTCTCAATAATAGATACAGCTTCCGCGCTTTCGGCGGCTCGCGTGATTTACGCGGTACTTTCGCCCGCGCGCATTAATTCAAAGTTTCCAACTGACCGCAACTTATCACAGCAGCGTGCGGCAGCGTTTCCGTTTCCATCTCGCGCGCGTTATAAACTAATTTCGAATAATTCCCGCGCGAGGCAATTACACGGAACTTTCCAATTTCATTCTCGACAGACGTGACGTTACTTTTCCATCTTTGGCAACCCAGAAACGCGTGCTCGCGACGCGAAACGTCTGTCACCAGTGACATTTGATCGTCTCCTCTTCCTCTTACGCCATTTTCTTTGTCTTTTTTTGTATTTTTCGGCTTTGAACGAGTCGAGTTCAAAAAAAAAAAAAAAAGGAACAGGTTTCACTCGCGCAAACCACATCGATACCACGCTTTTTTTCGCGTTCGTGTTTTTTTTTTGGGGGGGAGTTTTTTATTTATTTTTTTAAACGAAACATCAACGTTGCACGAAAGGGAACGCGATATGCCGAGTGTGATCACTTTTTTATCTCATCTGACACGATGTTATCGGGGACACGTGAAATATCAAACGCGCGAAATGGTAACACGCCGGAGATGAATGCGCCTGCTACGTCACCCTCTCTCTCTCTCTCTCTCTTGGGATCGTGGCAAGAGGGTTCAAGCTGATAGCTAGAACTTCGTTTCGTCAAAGTTTTCCGCTCCAAACAGAATCGACTCTTTCAATACGGTCTCTAGGAATTCGTCTTTGATCGACGCGGAACTCTCGTCGGGTACTTCTCGCGTGAATGAAGTCAACCGAGAAATAAGAACGAGACTTGGAGATATAATATTGCAGGGAAAATGGGAATTCATTGTGCCAAAAGTAACGATGCGAAAAAGTGAGTTTGCAACGCCCAGATGAAAATCGGTAATCAGATCTTTTGAGCAAACGAAAATAAGTGAATAGAAGGGGAAACTTTGATTGAAAGAACGAATGAGAGCCGGAAAAAGAAAGAAAACAAAAATTGGGAACTAACGGGGCGAGAGAATGGACTGTATATTGCATTCTTGCATTATCTAGGACGTTTAAAGTCTCTGCGATCCTCGAGAGAGGACTTCGCAGTGACAAAGATCAACGTTACGTTATCCACTCTCGAGACATAGGACCACAATATGCTATAACTAGAGGTTTCTATTTGGGTCCCCGGAGTTCAGCGTTGAAAGATGGGGATTTCTTGTTTCGCTGGATTAACGAAGGTATCACGAAACGCCGACGGACATAAATTTCGTTTCGATCCGACGCTCGTTTCCGGTTGCAAAATTTCCTCTTCTTGATGACGCGAGAAAAATTTATGTCGTGAATAATTATCTCGGTCAGGTTACGTCAAATTTTTAATTGCGTTATTTTTTTTCTTCTATAATGATAAATTCCAAACACTATTTTATGATAATTAACAGAGAACTAACGACAATAGTGACAGTATGATTTTGAATCTTGCAATTAAATAACCTTATTCATCTCAGAGTTTGATGAATGACTAACGATTGTAATTAATGTGGAACCAGAATATTAATCATGGTTACTCATTATCAGATAATCAGTAATCGCTAATTAATGAAAATCATTAATCACGAAATAATTGTATTTTTGATTACAATTGCATCAGTAGTTTACTGTGTATATTTTGTAGAAACTAACAGATTATTTGCATTGTCTCGCAATAAACTTTATGTAAAATTTTACGAAAATGTGTTCACAAAATTAAAAGTCAATCTTCTCAATGAATGATCAAAATTTTGAGATCCTTCATTATGATACGCAATCATTCTTATACCAAAAATACAATACATTAGAGAATCGTGAACTTCAACGAGTTATTCTAAATTCAACAACAGCGGTTTAATAATAACATTTAGTTGAATAGCACAGCTCTGTAAACGGTTAAAACGTTTGTAGTAGCGCGAAGAAATAATACATTGCAGATCGCAATTATAAATTAATTGCTTGAAATTACTGATTACGATTACTACTCGGTAATTGATTAATGATTATGTAGTAATTGATCACAGAAATGACTACAAACTGCCCAACTTTGTTTCACCTACTATAAACTACATAATTCTGAACCTTTAAATTCTACATCTACGAAACGACACATCTCGGACCGCGTTGTGTCTCAACAAATCATTAAACCAACAAACAGACCACCGTCTTACACGGTTCTTACCGTAAGAAATTACCCATAAGTTCCCCCTATAATTCAATTTCACGAATCAACAATTCCCCAATCTCCCAACCTCCCTCTGAAAAATCCCCCTGTTTGCCGAACCGCGTATTTGTAATTAACATCAGGGAGGGGTTTCGCTCCCTGGAATAACCGAGACAACCCAGCGAGGACCGGCCTCCGTGAAATTCTAATCGGGGCAAAAGATCAATCCGATCGGCACGCGATCGAAATTGAAACGATACCCAGCGTCGCTCCGTGGATGCGTGGAAATCTCGTTCCGATCGTCGTTGGCGGATCGTCGCGATTGTGGAGATTGACAGGGTAACGCTGGTGTCGGCATCCATTGCCCGATCGTCGTTCGTTACGTTAATTCACCCTTGTCTTACGATTACACGCGTCTCGTCGAGCGAGAAAGTGTAAATATCCGCGGTTTCGCGGATCGCCGCAACGGGCTTGCGAAATCTAGGACGGACTCCGCTATGGGCAGGGACGGTTGTTGGAAAGAACGGACAGGTATAATCGGCTGACGATCGGACGAGCTCTCGTGGTAGCGGTGGATCGGCGGCGGTGATTCCCGGCTCGACGGGATGGATGGAACGAGCGGCTGATTACGAGCCGATAGTGGTAACAGCTTGACGATTACCTGAATCCGACCAGTCTTTGTGTGGCACTTGGCTCTGCTCCAGACTCTCTAAATATGATAATATCCGTGTCGAACTTTCATAATGTTTAATCAGCTGGATGGAACTGTGATGATCATTACTTTGTAAATACGAATTGCGGTGAAGAGGGAGGAGGAAGGGGATAGGAATATGGGTCGTAGAAATTCGTCCAGGTCAGTTGTTGTTCGATGGCTGGGACTTTGTCTTCGGGCAGAGACGCGCTCTGCGATCCTCCGAAGTCGCCATCTTGTGCGAATATTTTGCTCGAAACTCGACAACGTTCAGACTGTTGTTTTTACTAAAATATGGAAGATAAAAGGATGTTTGAATATGATTTTACGTATTTTGTAATTGTCGCGAATTAATTTTTAACATTTTAAAACTCATGTCCGAGAAGTACAGGAAATCTTAAAATACAACGAAGAAACGCAAGCTTTTGTTCATTTACTTGATGGAGAATCATTCAAATTCAGAATGCCCTGTTGCGAATTTGTAAGCCTCCAGCTCTAGCGTTAAAAACACAAACTTGGACAAAGAATTATCAAGATTCACTCAGTAAAATATCATGATACAAGATGTAAAAATTTTCGTGTTAGGAAAATAGGAGAAGAGTATAATGAGGAGTGCTTTTACTTGATGGAAAATCAGAATGCGCTATCGTGAATCTACAAGCCTCCAAAATTATTAAGATTCACTGATGAAACATTTACAGAACTATCAAGGATTCATCCAGGATTTCAGTTTTTATTTCAAAAAACCTTGATGAACGTTGAAATAAAAATATTCAAGGATACATTAAATGTTAAAAATATAAATATCAAATTATCAAGACAAGTGTCAAGGATATTTATTTTATTTCTACATTGCGTGTCAGGATTTACAATGTGATATGAGAGATACTGCGAGAATTTCAGGTGACAACGTGCAAAGGTGTTGAAAGTTCGAACAACATCCAAATTATTACTCGCATAGTTTTAGCGGTCGAACGCGAATGCATACTTGGTGTCTCCGGCAGTCACTCAAACGCGCGTTAAATGGTACGTGTTACGATGGCACATGCCAGACTGGAAATCAGTGGCTCGTTTCGTGTATCGATAATTGCATTTGCCGGCAAGCGAGTCACACCAGTTCCGCCGATTTGTCTCTCTCTCTCACTCTCTCACTCGTGCAATTCGATCGAGCCTTCATTACTCGCCAGCTTGTTTGGTTTTATCCAACGTCGCTTCTACACGTTGATCCGACACGCGACTCCTGTATCACGACGTGTATCTATCGTCCCTTCGGATCGCGAACGACATCCGGGACAACTTGTCGAGTTTCGTCGAGTGTGAAACACGAACACGTTTCGCGGATGCTCGACGCGACGTTCGTGAAATCCTTTTGTTGATACGCGATTACGCGGATGAGCGCAGTAGAGATCAGCCTGAGTTTAACCAGAATCGGCATTTGATACGCGATCTTCGATCGGGCTTTTGATACGTGATACAACTGACATTATACTGGCGCAAAGTAGATTTTTTCAATCTACGAACGTTTGGGCATCGTTCAAGTGTCCACGAAAGAATTTCGAGTCTCTTCCTGAATGCTATTTTTATTTAGTTCGTTGTAGAATGTATTTTTTCCGATTTTAATTAATTCTATCGATATTGAGAGTCTGAAAATTGCAATCAACAGTTATAATCTTATAATTGGTTGAAAATATTTATGCAGATTTTGCGTCATCCAAAGCAACCTTTTTCCGGATCATATTTCTCTATTTTGCAAAGTAAATTCACCCTTTCACAAATCAAGTGAAGTTTCTCTACAAATTATTCTTAAGTTCTCTCAAGTTATTATTCCGAAATAAAAATTATTTATACATAAAATACTTATTTAACACTAAAAGCATTTATATACATATATGTAGAATCATCTATAATGGTAGTTGCAACAGAAGGATTAATAATGTCCACTAAATGTTTTGAAAGATCAGCCAGAGTTTCTCTTGCACAGAATTTAATTTCTGAAAAAACTTCTTCAATAGGGTTCATCATTGGAGAGCTTACTTCTCTTTTGAATTCACCCATCCGCAAGAGAACTTGATTTGCGAAAGGGTTAATTTGGAGTGAAAAACCTGTAAAAAAAAAAAAAGAAAAAAAGGGAAGAAGGAATCAGAAACTTTGCGCAAATTTAACAAAAATCATATTTTTATTGAAAAAGGGTAAAGAAACAGGATTAAAAAACTGCACGACTTGTACCCCAGTACGATTCGTCTCACTGTTCCGACTAGGAAGTGAAGACGACATTTTTGCCATAAAATTTTATTGATACGCAAACATTTGAATCGATAGAAAACAAATTACAGGCGCGATCGCTCAGTATTAGACAACGCCACTCCTACTCGCGTGGCCAAATCAACCAATCACTAATTTTCGTTGCATTAGCGTTGCACCTGAAGAAGCCCGATTTTCTGGGTTATCCCCGCTAAAATCACTTTCAGTGATAATACACGATTAAATACAAGCACCTTAATTAAACGTATCTCGACTTTTCCACAAATTCATAAAAATCCGCGATCCAATATTTCGATAAAAGCTTCCCTCGAAACACGCCTCTGGCATTTCCCGTGCAAAGAACTCCGTCGACAATTCACTGCCAGCGGATGCTCCTTTTTCCCTCGAACCTCAACGATGCTAGAACCACATCCCCCCCTCCTCTCTCTGTTTCTCCCTCCTCTCATCTCCTACGTCTCGGTGCTTTTTTTCGAGACGGGGTTCATTTCATGGGCGTGCTCGCTCGATCCTCACGAAACACACGAAACGCGACGGCAGCAATCAGAGAATCGGTCTCCGTCGCCCTACGGTGATTTTCGCGAACGAGGGTTGTAGCGGGATGGGGAAGCTCACTCGAGCTTGTTGAAAATTCCTGACAGCGACAACCATCGGTGCTTTTCATCGTGATTCGCGCGAACGCTAGTATCAGCGAGAGAGAATCGCGAAGAAACGAGAGAGACCAGGGAATAAAGAAAGAAGTCAGTGGTCGAATTTAGTTGCATCTTCTTGGACGACGGTTCTCGTCGGGCGCGTTATCTAATTCGATGATACGTTGAGTCGAGGTTGAAGAAGGAATATAAATATGAACGCTAAAGTGTTAAATTTATGGCGGAGGAATTCAAGTGCCAAGAAATCTTTAAAATCATTTCTATCTCTAAAAATACACTGTTAATACGAGTACACAAAGTTTCTACGTGAAAAATCATAAAGTGATCATTTTGATCAATAAGTGAAAGAAGGAACCGAGAGTAATAACGAAAGTACGATGATAACTTAGACAATATTGATTGTAACCAGATTGGAGATTTTTTATTATTCGCATTTGTAAGAAATCCTAAAGTTCAAAATATTCAATATATTCAAAGTGTAATACTTTTAATAATATTTGATACGTAAATCAATTTTCTACCGGTTCCACTTATTTTTTATTATTAAAATCCGCTGTTTAGCCACGAATAAACTAGGAATACTTATTTAATCGATCTGATCAAGTAGTGCAAGTCAAGCACAGTCTCGTCTATTATTAAAATCTACCTGTGCATACCTATTAATGGTTTCTATGCTTTGTTTCTTCACATTAAAGAAAGTGCTTTGCACTAAATAACAATAAATGAATATACTTTTCCACGAACACGAAAGATCTCCTTTGTACACAGGCTTTCATTTTCTCCTCAATGTTATAAATCGCGCGGCACTTTATTCCAAGTTTCTACATTAACCGAGCTGCTCCACCCATGCAATTCCCGAGCGCGTCCGACATAAAGAGAACCATTTACCCCATCGTACGTCCCTATTACTCATCGTCATCGCGCGAGTAAATTGAGGCGTCAAACCAGAACGCTCGACGTTCCGTTGGCTACCAAGAGAAGTAGAATATAGACCCGGGAACGCCTGCAGAACCATCTCACGGTCACTGCTTCCGGTGCCCATAAAGTATTCTCGCGCGGAAACTCCTCGACGTTTCGGTATCTCGGCGCGACGTCGAAGCGCGCGTAGCAAAGTAACGAAACACCGTCCTATCGGTTCTGTTCGTATCTTTAAACGGAACAATACTTCGTTTCTGTATGCACTGGCTAAAGATGGAGGTATTTGAAATCTCTTGTGTCCACAGGTTTCGAAATTTTGTTGGCTCTGTTAGGCCATACAAAAATTCAGAAGCAATTTGAAAGGCATTTGTTTAGCAAATAAATAGTAATTCAGTAAAAAAATTAATTAATTAATTAGTAATTCGGTTAATGGTTATAACTGTTAATATCACAGTTTGGTATTGTATTACGATTGCAATATCACTCACTACTAATTTAATTAATAAATATTAATAAATATCTAATTAATAAATAAATATAATAATTGATAAATATTCAAGGGTGATATTGACGTTCAATATTCACATTGAATATCAGTTTATTAAATTAATATTCAGGATATTCTGTATCATATTCTATATTCTTTGTAGATGGAAATTAGTGAAAATAAAAAATTACGTAAAATTGGATAATCAATGATAACTGTGAAAATTGTTTTCCCGAAGCATTTTTGTGACAGATTGATCGTGATTAATACAGACAGATCGAATCGTTGCATCGGGAATAATTGCACTTTTATTGATATTTGATCGGCCCTGATTGAAAAATAGAAATGAGGAGTTGACGGAAGGAAGAGTAAGAGGAATGACAGAGGTCAGACTAGGTCGTGCAATTTTCCGATTGATTTCCCGGGACTTATCTCCGATAGCGTAGAAATAAATTGAAGATCAGGAGGTACTCTACTCTACGTAGAATTCGATTTGGATTATTGTTACGATTGCTTGTGACCTTTTGAAGTTCCATACAATTTGAAGTGTTAATCGCGTTAGAAACGAAAATTCTGAAGCATAATTCAAAGATGTAGTAAAAAATACAACAGTGAAGATAAAATCTTTAATTTGAAAAACTACTAGAAAAACTTGTATATATATATGTAATAAAATATAAAAGTTTTCTCTTATACTTTACTGTACTATATTGTAATATTATGCTTATAGTATATTTTGTTACTATGTTCTGTATATATATATTCATTATTTGTCATACATCTATGTGTATTCACAGTGACAAGGGTAAAAGAAGGTTTAAGAAATAAGAAAATGTAGCAGATTTTTCAAAAGCAGAGATTCGTCTCACTGAAAAGCCCAGAAACAACAAAACGACTAGGAAATGAAGACAACTTTTTTGTCATAAAATTTTATTAATATGCAAACATTTGAATTGATACAAAACAAATTACAGGCGCGATCGCTCAGTCAGACCAGACAACGCCACTCCTACTCGAGCTTCCTCGCGAATCACGTGACCCAAATCAACCAATCGCTAATTTTCGTTGCATTAGCGTTGCATCTGAAGAGGCCTGATTTTCTGGGTCATCCCGGCTAAAATCACTTTCAGTGATAATATGCATTGAAATAGATTAATAAATTATATAGTCTTTCTTTTGTCCACCGCCGTATGAAAACTTGGACGTTCGTAACAAAACGATCTCGATCTGATAAAGCATGCATCACGCGTGTTCGTTTGTCTCAACTTCACAAACGATGAATTTGTATCATTGAACCGTCCCACTATTATTAAATTTTATCATTAACTCCTTTGACAAGTCGAGAGGAATCCTCCCCTCAATTCCTCCAGGGGAATTTTTCCCCACTTTTTTACGATCGCCGAATAACTTATGGAATTATAAATCGCGCAGTCGCTGTTATCGACAAACGACTAACAATCGGTTAATTTAACCCACGTATTTCACGAATTTTAATACGCGCCGGCGAATCTCTGATACGAACGCGAGATCCACGCTAATGAAGCATAAATTGGAAAGCGCAAAAATTATCTTTTGAAATATCTATCGCGCGTATTTCGCGGATTTCGCGTAATTCGTACGTACACTCCTCGCATCTCCCGCGGTTGAAATCCGCATCTTCCATAATTCGATATCTCACGCGCGTTTAAACACGCGCGATTTAAATGGCAGGTGCCGTTGCTCGTCTCAAAGCAGACACTTTGGCGCTTTGAGAAAGCAAACTCATCCCCCTACTGGCAGTTATCATATTTATTTCACCACGAACCGATGGAATTCCTCTCGCCGATTTTATACACGCGTACAGCGACTCGCAGTAATGCTCGGATATTAACCCCTTAACCTATGGACACGTGTGAGACTCGTACTCTTGTATTCGGGCCAAAATGTAACATCGTTCGGGCCAAATGTAAATATCACGGGTCGTGCGACGGTCGCGGCACGTGACAGATTCTTGTTATCTCTTTGTATCGTAATCAGTTACATGTTATTCTCGGTCACGTTCGCACGTTGAAATATATTCTCTTAAATATTAGAGAAGAATCCCCACAAGATGTTTTTTGTTATTGATTTTTTTACGCTAATTACGTGAACTGCTAATTTATTCAGGAATTGCAGATAAACGTTACTGATTTATGTTACATTTTAGTGATTGATAATAAACCTTTAGTGGTATATCTACGACAATTATTACATCAGGTTGTAATTACTTATCAAATATTCCACAAAATTAAATTAGATAATTTATGGGAAATTGTACAACTGAGCGCATTTCAAAGCTCGAAGCCTTTGTCTTCGTTTTATTTTTTCGAAATATTTTTTAACTGTGCTAAAAGGTAGTGAAAAATTCTTTTCACGACTGAATCTGCAATAGATTTGGAAACTGAAGCACTTTTACAAGATTCGTTTAAAACTTGTACGATTCTTTCTCGCCGTTTTATCGAACTTTTGATTTATAGGATTCAACGACAGAAAAGGGATCCTAATATTTCGTCGTTCAACCTTAATATTGAAAGTTCAATAAAATGATGAAAATATTATGGAACATTACCCTTCAAGATCGTGATGGATCTAGCCACGGAAAAATTTTTTCAATATTTTTAGAATATTCAACGTTTGAACTTTTACAATTTTTGAAAATAGAAATGTACTTTCTAAATGCAGGCATCGGGAGTTCCACAAAAAGCTTACATAATTCCACTGTATCAAATATAATTAGACTGCGGTTTTTTGTGCAAATTCATCATTTTGAGAATATATAGCAATAAAGAAAATAGAGCATACATTTCTTCGTACTATCCGTATCGTGCAATTTTACATCAGAAAATTTTCTACAAACGTTTTCAAAATCCCATCTATAATAATTCCATCAATCACGATCGAGACGTGACAGAATCAAAAATTTAGCGAAACCATATCTCCAATGTACGTATTTCAATTTCCAACTACTGTTTACCGCTTTAAATCAGAAAGTAATTCGCTTTTCATGAATCTGAGTGAAAAACTGTCGTGGAAACGATCGGGAACGTTGCTCTAATTTACGATCTCGTATTCACAATCACAATCAGTTAAACGAGAGCCGAGTGGATGCTTCACAGTGGCTGATTTCTATTAGAACATCCTTCGGTGGGAGTCATGAATCGAAGATGAGGTCAGTGGTTCCTTGATTCGGTCCCGGTAACTCGACCATTCTCCTGGTGGAGCAAATCATTTGCATAAAATACGTGTCAGCCGAGGCACAAGTGCATCCATAGAACGTGAAACGATCGGCAGATTCGGAAGTTGGCTTCTTGTCCCGAGGCTCGTTTATTTTCTCACAAATCGAACTCGAAGATCGAAATCTCTTGAGAAAAGTGCCAAAATGATCGAAATGATCAATAGCCTGAATGCAGAGAAATTGTGCAAATTTACATTTTTCAAGATCTATCTAGAGAAATGATTGACAGTTCTGTTATAACTGTATTTTGAATCGTTATATACACTCGTGAATTAATATCGAAGTAAGTTAAAATTAAAAGTGATGCAATATTAATGTAGTCTGGAAAATTTTCACAGAGTATTTTTCTGTGAAAAAGTTTCCCAAGCACAGAAGTTATATTAAAAATATCCAATTAAAAAACGTGACAACTCCCTATTTAAAATCTCCAACACTTTCTGATTTAAAATGTATTTTTCATTTCAAACTTCCGTCATTCGTATCATCATTGAATTGCAGATTTTTATGCATTTGTAGGTAATTTAAAACTATAAAATTTTACAGAATACACGCAGTATAGAAAAATATCGAAAATATTCGAATGTTCATTTGAAATAATTTCCTAGCAACTTTCTATTTTGTTTTTTTTTCTTTTTTTTTAACACAAAAAACATAAAGAATATAATTTTTTTTAAGACACTTCATTCTCAAGAAAATCGTGTTTGAAAATTTATCATGGGACTCGTCCAAGAATAATTAATCTGCAGTGAAAAATAAGTCAAAAAAGTTGTTTCATTTTCAAGAAAATAGACTTTGAATACGTTTCGCTAAAAATGACCTTGGCGTACTTGATAAATTTTCAAACTCGATTCTCTCGAAAATTGAGCACCTTACAAAAACACTTTATTCGACATCTTCGACTCGAGAATAATTATTCTTCCCTACCTTTTTCCGTTTAAAATTTATCAGGCATGCTTGAGTTTAGCTCAAACTAAACAAAACCTTTTATATGAGAAATTTTTGTTGTTTATTTTTTCACGTAGAATCATTCCCTTTCCGGTTGTACTGTCAATGCTGTATACTGAATAAAACAAAAACGAATAAAATTTGACATACATATGGAACGACGAATTGCTCTAACGAGGAAACAAAACAGGAAAATGCTTGAGCTTTACGATTTTCACGAGGGCTTCTCAAACTTTCCCACTTGACGACCCCCTTTATTCGAGCGAAAATATTTTCGCGATCCTGATTACAATATAAATTAAAACATTTTCTGACAATAAATCAGAAAGAAAATTTATTCGAAAATAACTCTTTGGTATACACACGAATATAATTTTACTTTGTCAAAGACAAAGCCAAATATTCATAACTAATTTTTTTATTTTACACTTTAAAAAGTCCTGGTTTGCATAAATTACGGGCTTGCGTAAAATACTCCGGCAAGGAACGTGTTAATTGCATCCTGAAAAATACGAATGTACAAAACAAAAAATCGGCGAAAACGATTTTTCCGGCCCGGCGGTCGGCGATTAAGAAACAATTGAAATCGTCTGACGTTATCGGCGGCGGCGTGGAATTCATCAAACGGAAACGTAATCAAGAGGCAGACAGGATTGCCCGGGCTAGAATACCAATAACTGGCTCAGATCTCGGCGTTGATAAGCGGCAAGTCGACGAGGCAGAATTTACTCTACGTCGATTCGAGATCGTGTCCCGAGGACATAAATCGCTGCGTGTAACCTTTAAAATCGCCGCGGGTTAACCGGCAAATCATAAATATACGATTAATCACGCGATTAGTCGGCGAATCCATCGGCGCCCCGTGGAATATTCATGAATCGCGTCAACCGTGAATCGATCCGTTCATCCCGACGAGAATTCTCCCCTTATCTTCTGCATTGACTGCCGATCCTCTGAACGAACGCGCGTTCCTGTGTATTTTGCTAATGTACTCTTCCATGTTTGCCTCTGCCCGTTCGTAATCATCCGTGAAAAAAAACATCGAATGTTTTCTTGCGGTATATAACGTACACTGGGTGTAGAAAATGTTCGTACACTCGATGAAAAAAATTGTCGAGGCTTGAAACTCTTGTAACTTCGTGATGAAAAGTCGTACGAGAAATTTTTGATTGAAACTCAGAGCTGGCTAACTGGCGGTACGTGCCCCTACTTTCCTTATCGCTAGCGCCACCCACTTTCCCCCTCCACTGCACGAGGAAATTTCAATGCAGTGGAGAGGGTAGTGCAATGCGCTGGCGATCAGGAAAGTGGGAGCAAAGACCGCCAGTCAGCCGGCTCTGTTAAAAAAATTTTTTCAGCGTCCATAGAAACGTTCGAATTGTTTTGCAAAATTTTCAAGGAATGAAATTTTCTTGTCTTTCTGAAAAAAAAAAAATGATTTTCTCTAACAAAGTAATTTCGATACAGAATTTTGATACGTTGGTGTGATAAAACAGAGACGAAGATATAAAACATTCAAAAGTGGATTAACGTCTTATGATATTATCACATCAACAAAGCATGCGTGCAATTGAGTGGAGCTCAGAGCTTTAGAGCTTAGTTTGGTAGGGAATCTAATCTTTGTAAGAAAAGAGAAAGCCAGAAAGAGGAAAAATGAACTTTTTGAAAACGAAAGAATTCTGCCACAAATTTAGAAAAGTAGAATAGTCTGAATGATCACGTCTGAAATGTCGTGTCTCGCTAAATAGGCTTGAGAACCTGCTATAAAAGTCGTGTAACATCATAATTGATCACTGTCAGCGGAAGACCATTGAGAACGTAGCAGTCGGACAGAGCAAACTTCTACGAGCGATCGTTCCGTTTCTGCTCCGCACGTGTGCAAAGATAAATGGCTGGAAGGAACGTGTGCAAAGGTCAGTGAATGGAAAGTCAAACTCGAGAGTTGAAAATACACAGTTAAGAGTGTGCGTTTTCGTTGCACAGATTAAACGATTGCTACTGCTTTGCTATGAAATATACATGTTTCATCGTTTAACTGAACATTTTTCACGAGTCAGAATCACGAATAAAATATTTAAAGATGTAAAATATAAAATTCGAAGATTCAAAAGTACAAAGATGTAGCTATGATTGTCGCTTGGAATTCGCGATCGGTATGGAATCAATGAATTCGAGTTCTCTGTTCAAAGTTCGAGTTCCGCGCCGCACTGATTTATTCATCGGCTGATAAATTCATTTCGTGCCTGTATCTGTTCGTTCCGCGATCATCGGCTCGTTCAGTTCAGCTTTACAATTCTTTCGCCCACGTTCTAATCTGTACGAACACACGTACATAGGATGCACCGTTTTTACATGTTATAATATTGACTCGATCGTTCGTCGATCGTCCCAACTATTTATACGCCCGTTAATTCGATCTAGCATTCGCTTCCGTTCGAGTTCGTTTATCTGTTTGTCAGCCAAGCTTCGCGTTCTGTTCACGAATTCCGCTATTTGCAGTGTTTTCGAATTTGTTTATCCGTTTGTTTGTCCAACTGATTTTTATCGAATCATCGGACACCTGTTCAGTCACGACGTTCGTTCCAGTTTCCGTTGGAAGACTGAGATCTTCACGCCTGAAATGTATTTTCCTCCACTCTGGAGAAATGATATGAAACCTCAAGAGTTAGAAACAATAGTACATTTAAATCGCTAACTATGTTGTTTAGTGGACTTTGATTACTCGGTGTGTCAGAAGTTAATTTCCGTATTTCGATCATTTCACTCAATGAGTAAGATCTCTCGTTATTGGAACCTCTTTGTACGTTTTTAGAATTTATTTATATATTTTTGACTTCACCGAAGACTATTATCGTACTAGAAAATCTAGTTCGATCCTGTTTATTTCGTTCGGAATTCGTGGAACTGTGTCAAGGGGTATATTTAAACAAAGACATAAATTTGTTCGGTTTGTTTCTTAAAAACAATTGAACGTCTGTTGAGGCATCGCTAAGAAGGTGACAGTGTTTGATGCTGTTGAATTAAATGTGTGCATAATTTTTAATTTACTTAGAACGTTGCATCGCACGCGTTCAAATAAAAATATAGCAAAGTATTTATATTATAAGTCGGGTAATTTTTTGATCGTTTTGTAATAATAATTTACTGGAATATGACAATACTTAATGATATTTACTATTCGTAAATTCGACGCTCGATACGGTTGAAGATTTTGCTTTGAAGTTTTCCAAAAATTTCTAAATGCAGTTTCAAAAAAAGCGTCGAATCTTAGAATGATAAAATATTTGGCAGATGGTTAAATGTAAGATCTAAGGGATTTGTCCAATGCTGAAATCTTTTTTCCTGAAACGCAGCGTTGCTTCGTCCAGTACTCATTTTGATTAACTGAGACCAGACAGGAACGTGCATTTAGGTTACGTGGTATTAGTAGCATTAAATCAATGAAAAGTATATTATTAACATTAAATTCGAAGTCCTATATTTGCCAAAGAATTTTCTCTCAATCTTCTGATTAGTCGGCCGCAAAATGGAAATTCGATGAAGTTCTCGCTGACGCGAGCTTCTTCAATTCCGGTAACATCTGCTGCTTGCAAATTTGGTTCGAATCCACTATTACTTGGAATGGATGAAAGAGCGAGTTCACTAATTGGATCGAATCTTAATTCAGTCTTGATTAAAGTACGCCGTTACCATATCGTTCGTTAAAAATTATTCTCGATGGTTACAGTAACATTTACTACAAACTTCATAATAAATTTTCAGTGATTCGAAGGTTCAAAGATTCAAAGGCTCAAAGGTTCAAAGATTTAAAGGCTCAAGGGTTCAAAAATTCAAAGATTCAAAGCTGCAAAGATAAAACATCAAAGATGTAAAATCTAAGATATAAAGGTGCAAAGATTCGAAGACACAAAGATCCGAAATATAGAAATTCAAAAATAGACGTAAAGAGTGCAAAAGTGCGCAAAATCAAATATCCAGAAATCCGAAGATCCAAATGTTTAAACTTTTCAACCGTCGAACGTTCGAACGTTCAGAGGCTGAAACGTTTGAGATTAAAACGCCCGTTATCTGAAGAATATTTTCCGCCGTAAGGGTAAATAAAGAGAGTCCCATCCGGAATCGTAACTTCCGATCGCGAAAGACGGTCCGCGTGGCAAGCTTCCAAAAGTTTCGTAATTCCCTTAGCTAACATCCCTGGTGGAAACAAGCCTCGACGGTGCGCGTTTTCTTCGACTTTCTCTCTCTCTCTCTTCGTGGCATAGAATCTCCTCGAAGCGGAAAATCGGATGACCGGGCGATCGTTCGCGATTTCATAACTTCCTCCGTCGGGTTGCAACGGGTCGTCGTTCGTGTTCGGCAATATGTCAGCCCTGTCCGATCGATAGATCCGACGGAATTGACTGGTGCACGCCGGGGAAGTTGCCCGGTTGCGAAGTGACGGGGACAATCTGGCCGAGATTCTGCTCGGTGAAACGCATTCAGGCGGATTGATTTGCCGCGCTGCTAAACCCAAGTCAACGAGACACGCTGTAATAGATCAGTCGTATGGCATAAGCTGCCGTGTTTCCTGATGCGACAATTAATCCGATCGTTGATCCCCTTAGAAAAAAAAAAAAAACAATTAATCGCTCGTTGATGCGAATAGTGGCCAAATATGAAAATTTTGTTCTTTTATGGAAATGTCTGTCTTTTAACAAAGATGTAAGAACGAAGTGAAGCATCAGTAAATTGTGCTATACACGATCGACGAATTGTATAATATTTTGTATAACGCATTAATTTCTTATCTTAGGAGAATCATTTCTATTTCGAATTTATTTCCTTCATGTACGAAGTATTTGTATTTTCAAATAGCGCCAGCTCACTGGCGCCGGCCCGCGAGCCTTTGCCTCTACCTTCCTCTACTTTCCCCCTCCACTGCACGAAGTTTTAACGTAGTGGAGAGATCGATGCAGTTGGAGGGGGTAGCGCTAGCGCTAGCGAAATCAGGAAAGTAGGGGCAGGGGTCCATGGGCCGCCAGTTAGCCAGCTCTGATTCAAAAGATTCAAGATTTTAAGGTATATTTCGTTTATTCAGCGAGAGTAAAAAGTAAGAAAGATTTACCATATACAAACGATATATCTATCCCATCACGAACTATATATTGAACAATATGTCTGAAACGCGAAGTATCTTCGAGTTAGACCACTGAAGTTCTAAATACCACTTTCAACTTCTCCATTAAAAACCAACGTCCCAACATGTTACGCAACATGGTATCTCGCACGTTTGCTCATCCTCGAGTAAGAAAGACTCGACCACGTTAGATCGTCCGTGATTGAGGAACGTAGAAAAGTGTTCAGCGAAGACAAAGTGAACCGAGGAGAGGAAACTCGCTATTGGCGGGCGTCGAAAGCTCGACCCAGAAAGACGAAACGGGCGGATTGTCGGACGCGAAACACACAGCAATAAAAGCGACAATGCTAGCTTTCACGAAGACAACGGCGTGAGAACGGTTACACGTATTCGCACGCGTCTCCTCGCCGATGTTCCCGTTTTCTTTCTCCCTCTCTCCTCGCCGCGATAAATCGCGAAACCGGTGATAACTTGTCTCTCTCTCTCTCTCTCTCTCCCTCTCCCTACCGACGAAATACTCCGGTTTCAAACGCTTTTAAGTGCTTTCCGCTGTTGCCTCTGAACTACCGAAAATCTGACCAGCGTGTATCCATCTCGGATCTCCACCTCTGATCCCAGGCGTCCGCCGGGATTCCTTCGCAGAGAAAAAGAGGCGAGCGAAAGCATCGACGGGAGAACGGCGGGCGAAAACGTGGTCGCGAGCTGCGCTCGCTGTTTTATTTAACCGCATATGTAGGAGTTATTACGCTCGAGATCAAAGGGGAAGCCGCGCGTTCAACCAGGTCCCCGGCGGGGAGGGAGGTGGAAGGGTGGGTGGGGGGCGGGAGTGGCAGCGACAGCACCGCCTCGTCTCGCTTGTAAATATCCTCTTCGGTTCTTTGGCTCGTTTAAGGTTTTTCCAGGCGATGATACTTGCGCGTGTTTGTTCCTTTCATGCGCTCGTTGCACTTTTCCTCTTGCTTTTTTTCTTTCTTCGTCTTTGACGGAGAGTGTTTGTTTGAAGAGCGATGGCGAGTCGAGCGATGATCGATGAAACGAGGAAATTGAGCATTTTCGTCGGACAGATTCTATTTTTAGAACGCGGTGAAGTTTATTCAAACCGAAATCACGATGCGCGGTGGAGTGGATTGATTGAGATTGAATTGGGGGGAGGGATCGTTCGTTCGCGGCGTCAGAGTCTGTTTTCGAAATACAATAAAGTTTGTTCGCGGCGAGATTGAGACGAGCCGTGGAGCGAGAAGTTGAGAGATTGTTTAAGTATTGGGAATTGGCTTCCGACTTCTGTTTCCTCCTTTGAGTCGCGATATTCACACTCTTTCTCTCTCTCTCTCTCTCTGTGTGTGTGTCTGAATATCATTCTGCTTCGACAGATGGAAGCATGATTGATCGTACGTGTTATTTGCGTTGGAAGGTGGAAGTAAATCCTGACTTTTTATTCCAAAAAGTGTGCCTCTGACCTCGTTTCGTCTTGGACTTCAAGTAAAACGGGAAAAGAAACGCAACCAAACTGTTGCTGTCGCGTTACAAATATAGTTAGCACTGCTATATTAAAATTAAGAAAAAAATATATGTACAAAATACAACGAAGGATTGATGTTTACATTATGCAAGATTTCATATTTAAAATTTGCCTACAGATGAAATTATACACCAATTAATGAATTCATCTGATATTGGATATGGATGGATATTATTTATCGAAAGTTTTTTGCCATTATTACTGGTTCGAAGTATTAAATATTCCATCCAATTAATATGCTCTCCGAAGAGTTGTTTTATTCTCGTATTCAAATCAGAATCCTATTTTATCGTCCGGTGATTTCATCATTTATGCAAAATCGTCGCGAAGTAAAAATATCAAACTGTGAAAATTCACATGAAAATTTTTCGGACGAAATTTCCTGGAAATAAAACCAGCATAATTCTCGACGATTGAGTTGCGCGAGGCCAGCCATAGCTGAATGACCAAAAATCTACGTTCTACGAAAGAGGCGCACGATGATTTCGTTTCTGTAAATGTCTCGGCTTAACAAGCGGGGACGACGATTGGACATGATGTCGGATCGCAGGGACGTGCGCGATAAGTTGCATACGTGTTGCACGGCGATCCACTGGCACGTCTCCAACTTCCCCCGTGTTGCTTTTACCGGCCGTAATTGAAAGTTTGCTCGAGCGAGTGCCGAGTGGAAAGTTCGAATTTTCTACGACGAAAGTTTGCCCGTGGTCGCGGTTATCACGGCGATCGGGCGATTTGTAACAACGCGGGCTCCCACCCTACCGTTTGCTCAACTTGACGTTCGTTAAACTTCATTGTCGCGCATCGGTCATCCTCAATTTTTAACGAACAATTTTCTAATTGGATCGCGGAATAAAGCGCCAACGGCATCTAGAATCCGAGTGTTTCGCGTTATGATTGTTTTCGCCCGCTCTCGAGAGCATCTCAGTGCAACAATTTTTAGCAGTTGTTATTAGTAATGTCGTTTTTTTCATATTTAATAAACATTGCCATCTAGTGACGATAATTTAAAAAAAAAAAAAATTTAGACAAAGTAAAAGTTTGTACGGTATCAAGAAACTACGTCACTTGTAGCCCTACCAAGTTGATCTTCTGATTAGGTTGCGAAGTAAAATATCAACGATACGTATAAATTATGAGCGTGTACGATTATTTCTAAAGCTTATTAAGATAATGTGATTCATTATATTAGATCGTGAAATAAAATATTAACAATACGTAGAATCTGAGTGATTATTTCTGTCTAGTTTCAAGAGCATTAGCAATTATTGCTACCAAGTTGATTTTTAGCTGCGAAACAAAGTATTAATAATACGGAGAGATATTTAAGCGTGTCGAGCTACGATTGTTTCCATGTCGTTCCCAGAATTTCAAACTGTTATTATTATATAGTTTGATTTTTCAATTAGGTCGCGAACTAAAGTATCAATTTGAATACCTCACGCGACGATTTGTTTTCACTTTGTTTCGAGAGAGTCTTCTAAGATAATAATGGAAATAAATTATTTACGTCGATGAGAAAGTTTGCCAGATTTTTATATGCTCAGCTTTATTTGGAAAACTTTTTATTTAAAAATTTGTCCAATTGTGACAGATAGTGTCTATATATTTTATTCATCAATATTGTCGACGAGATGACCTATATTGAAAACTGCGTTGGCAAATTATTATTGCAAAGAATTGAATAACAAAACTACCAATACACTCAAAAAACACAAACGATGGAACTTTCTGATCAATCTGATAAAAATATTAGGTATAACAATCAACGTGCGATCGTAGATTATTATACAATAGATTTTCATCGCACTTGAATTTTACATCGAACTGGATAACCAGTCGAATCGATAATTTATTAGAATGTAGATAATTCATATAAAATTCTGCTAATAGCATTACGTTCTATCGTCTATCGATTGCACGATCCTATCGAGTCTATCGATTGCACGATCCTAATTTCACATCTCGTGGTTGTAATCACATCGAACAAAACGCGACCAAGAGAAACTTTCACGAAATATTTCGCATCACCGCGAAAATTCCAAAATGCCACGGCTTTGCACTTTCAGCGGTGAAACGGATTCGAAACACGATAGTTCAATGTTGCAAAACTTCTGCCACGATTTTCACGAAACAGCTAGACAAAACACGATAATGAATAACGAGACGGTGGAAAAAGTATTACGTTCCAGCTTAAGCAAGCCTGTTAACTACGTGTCTCACGTTCGGAAATGCGCTGAGTTTTTATCGTCGAACGAATCAATCGACGTGCACGGGGAGAACTCGCTGCCCAATTAACTTTTTCTTACCTGATGCAATTGCGTAACTAGGAGGTGAAGAGAAATGGAAAAAGCTGGACCAGTGGAAAGTACCGACCTTCGCGTTTCAGTAGGTAAAACGAGTTACAAAACCACCGCCGTAATCTCCAGCGGAGAAAGCAGTTTCTCAGTCGACGAGCTAATCCTTCGGTGGTATCGCCGGGTCATGGATGACTATAGACGCCGCGATTGAGATTACTGGTAAAATTGAATTGAGCCATCGAGGATCGAGTGGAAGTTTGTCGTAATGTTACAAATATCAGGTATACCCGTGAGTAATGTCGTTTTCCTTTAAATTTAATAAACATTTAATTAACAAATTTTACAAAAAGGGAAGTAAGAGAGTAATCGTCAGAGAGATTATACCGTAGATTACTGTGTCTTAAATAAAATAAAATAAAATTTCTTACAGTATCGAGAAAACAATATTTCTCGCATGTGCGTAATAAATGGATTTTTAAGTTTTTTGAAAATTTTACAATTTTCAAGTTGAAAGTGTCGCGATTGGAAAATATTAAGCATTTCTTCCCACAGCCAAATCGATTGAAAAGAAACTACTCGATAAATGAAACGTGAAATGATTGTTAAGCTTTCAGTGAGACGAAAAATTCCAAAAATTTAAGCTAAATCAAAAATTCCGCTTCGAATCGATTTTGCAAATCAGTCAAAGTTAAATTAAACTGGAAATTTCGAGACGAAGCTTGATAGGTTGTCGCGATCTTTAACGATGCCGATTAAAGGTTGACACTCAAAGAGAGCGATTAAGTTGTCGAGCCACTTTCCACCGGGGATCGTAAACTGCATTCGCCGCCTGGCTGCACGCAAATGCCGCAATATGATGATGGATTACACGAGCGTCGAGGATTTCTTAAAATATCGGCGAGCGAAATTCCGACGCGGAAACGAACCGCGCCGTGCGAACTGTCCCGTGAAAATGATCATTCGCTCGTGGGGAATGAATTCTCGCAGGGGAATGACACGCTTTCGAAGCGCTTTCCTCGTTCCGTGCGTTTCGTCGTTCGTTGGTCCTAATAAAAGTTTTACACCTTCCTGTCGAGGTGAATTAGGATGAATGAACTCTTCTCCAAGCGGCAACCCTGACCTCGAGAGTTCTCCGTTTCACTTATCAATTAGGTCCACGCGAGTCGGATTTACACGCAAAGTGGACGGGCCGAATTTCAACTCTTCCCGCGAAATTGAAATTTCTTATTCCGGTGAGTCGGTGAGATACAAATTAAATCCCACGCACTCTTCGAGCTTTTAATTGAAATTTTCAAAGTCGCGCGACAGCGCTGTTAAACAAGTCGAGGAGCCAGCCAAGCCTCGCCGCGCTTCTTCGAATTTTTAATTTGTTTCGTACGATCTTTCGTTAAATAGGTTAACAGGATATTCCGGGCTAGGTTCGACATCGATAATACCAAAATTAAACAGCTTCGAATCCCGCTAAAATTTCGCTGCTGCAGAATTTCATTAACGGTATTAGTCTAATTGGCCGAGATGCTTCTAATGATGTTCCTCCAGCTACATGTTATGCCATTGATTAAATAATATTGCCACGAGCAGAACGTGTTAATAATATTGTCGGGACGCGGCTTTAAGACGAGTTTACATAAGGGCCACTTGACGTGCAGCCACGAGCATACTCGCCGAGCGTATTTTAGATCTACTTGGAAGAGCCACTTAATTAAAAAACTTTTGACATTTCGCCGCGTCCGTAGGCATTTTGGCGTAACGTTATTCCTCGCGATTAAATATAACATGCGTTTAATGTATATTTAATTATAATATAATTATTATATTTAATAACGTAATTAAATATTATAATATGTATTTAATTTACGATTGATTCGGAGAACTATATAATAGGTTCTACAATTAATCGAAAACCTGATATTTGAATAATTTCAACAATCGTGTAATAATAAAATAAAATGTAATGACAATAATGATTTGAACTTCCAGAGAAATTCATTGTTTGAACAACTTTGTGTAATTAATAAAAGAGACAGTAACAACTCCAACGATAATGAGAATAATAATAATAATGGTAATAATGGCACGTAATAATAAACAAAATGTAATCCAAGTCCATACGCGTAATTCCCTTTAACTTCCAACTGTAATATCTGTGGAGAGAGAGTACTTTGCAACAGTTGTTCGAAAACAAAACATAATCCCGAGCGTTTTACTTACAAATCCCACTTTTGATCATGCGATTCACCGAGGCATCTCCCTTTAATACCTCTTCCAGCTTTATTCTAGCAAAGTCGAGCACGGATCTGATGGCGCAGATGTACACGGTGGTACGTCACGCCGTTTCGAAAAGCGTGATCCGGAAGCACTGCGCAATCAGATGAAACAACGCGGTGTGTTACGACAATGTTTCTCGATTTTAAACGAGGACCATCGATAAAAAAAAGAAACACCGATAAGTCACTTTAAAAAATTTTGCATTTTTTTTAAAGTGAAGCAATTTAAAAACTTTTCTATCTAATTTTATCATTAAATACGATCATTGATGATACTAGTTGCACAGATTGATTAAATTATTGTTTTGTTACGAAGAAAGAGAATATACATCGACTATAAATTCGAAGATACAAGAATTTTGGAAATTTGCAATAAATAACGTTAGCTCGCGTGATATGCAATTTAATCTTTATACTCACCAAATGGTACAAAAGATAGAGAACCATTTTCTACCATCGTGTCGTGGAAAAATCTCATTATTATTAATAAAAGGTTAGCGTTAAGAGAACCCTGTGACGTGTCAGTAGCAATTTTTTCGCGAGTGGAAAATTTCAAGACCCCACATTGGAATACATTTGCTCAACCACCAAGTGAAATAAAGGTGAAAGTATTAAGAAAACCCGCGTGCTGTTTTTCTTTCGCGTTAATTCCCCGCTAAAAGGAGGAAAACATTTCTTTTCTTTCCCGCGCTGGGAACAACGCTGCATAATTCATCAAACGTCTCGGTCGTTACGTAACGACCGACCGCTTACAGTCATTACACCCGCGATTCAGCTTTTACTATTTCCTCAAGCAGATTCCTTTCTTACGAGGCTCCTTTTTCACCTCCGCACATAAGCTCCCCTTTTACGGTCCTTTTTCTTTACGTTCCTTTGACAGGACCGTTTTTTCGGTGGAAATCTAGGGCGACCAGACCTAGGTTCACTCCGTTTTATTGATTGCTATTCAAACTTCCGGTTGCCGCGACGCGACTGTCCCACCAACCACCGTGCCATAAACTCACGTTTCTACGTCCCTGTTGAAGCTTTGGTCGGGCCTTTGCGTTGGTTAGACGATCGTGACGGGAAGAACGAGGACGATGGAAAGAGGATTTTGTCCGATGGAACGTCACGCACGCTGTGAAGCAGAGAGATACTTCTTTTTACTGCTCGGTTAAATTTCAACGGCCGATTCTTCTCGCTTTAGCGGTCCAGTTGAAGCTTTACCTTTTGACATTGAAACCATCGGCGATTGAAAGCGATTTTGGTGACAAAGGTGGAAATGAAAAACTGGAGAAGTACAGGAAAAGGGGAAAATAAGGTAAAGCCGGGTGCCTAGTGTATTTAGTTTCGTGACAAATAACTGAAATGGCGAAGGAAAGAATTCGCGCGAGGCTAAATCTCTTAATTGGACTTTATACGACGAGAAAATGATCAAAGTTTTTTTTTTTGGAAGAAAATTGTTTGACTCGCGGGAAAATAAAATTTTCTGGAAATATGCAAAAACCTATATACATCTTAAAAGATATAAACTACAACATAGATGTAAAACTTTTATTTTTATTAGTTACAAAATAGTGGAAACAGTTGTTTTCAACTATTTTGGTAAATATAAAAGTATTGTTTGTTCTGGCTCATAAAAAATTATGTTAATTAGTTTAGGAACTTTTGCTGTATTTATAAAAACGTTGAATTACTATAACATATGATGTATATACGTATTTCTTAATTAACGAAAGAAAGAAAATTGTCGATGATTTATAAACTGATACAGCTTCGTAAAGAAAAGATCATATAACGATCCACTTGGTCTCATTTTAAAGCTTGAAGCTTCTACTTTCGATGAGCGTGAGTTCGTTCGTTTTAAAGATAACTTTGAATCACGTTACGAGTGGAAAAATGAGAAAAATAATTTATTTTCCTAACTAAATCCATCATGGTCTCTTAAACGTTGAAATGTTCTCTTCAAAATTCTCTGTACAATTTTTCTTTCACCGACGTAACGTTAGAATTTCTTGAGTTTTTATCCTGATATTCAACGTTGTAATACGATGAAAAATAAAAATAGTGCAACGAATTTTAAAGAATCGTTCAATCTCCAAAACCATTATGGACACAGTCTTAAACTTTTTTTTAATACCTTTACCGCGCGTTTGAATTCTCACAATTTTCGAGGAAAAAAAGTATCGCACGATGCAAAATCGCCTGAGATCAAGTGGATCGTTATACGATCTTTTTTCCCAAAGTTTCACATCAGTTTCATTTATCGTCAATTTCTCGTTGTCATTTGTGTTTTTCATTGTGTTCGTATAAAAAGTTCTACCTTATCTGTACAGACATAGCCCAATTCCTTGTTTAAACAAAAAACTGCCATAATATTTTATTGATACGCAAACATTTGAATCGACACAAAACAAATTACAGGCGCGTTCGCTCAGTACCAGACAATGCCACTCCTACTCGAGGTCTACTCCACGCCCCCTCACAAATCACGTGACCCAAATCAACCAATCGCTAATTTTCGTTGCATTAGCGTTGCACCTGAAGGCCCGATTTCCCGGGTTATCTCCGCTAAAATCACTTTCAGTGATAAAACATTGCGAGCGAAAGCAGCGGACAGCGACGTTGATTCAAATCTGAGTTATCCGTTGTTAAATTCATATCGAGCACGATATCGTGTGGCAAAACACGTAATTGCGATTGCACTTCACTCGAGGAAAGTATCTCGTGATTCCCAGCGACTGACATCGAGCGAATGAATTCAGGTTGCTCGTCGCGCGTTACTGAAATTTCAACCATTTCCCTGAAGCTCGTGGAATTCACGGGAAAAGCACTCGATCCGTGCGATATACTTGCGGACGTATGTATATTGACATTCTCAAAAATATTTTTCCTGGCGCACGAATGTGCGTGTGTAACACATTACACGTATGCTCCGTATTTCTTTACGTTTCAAGAATGTGAACTGTATCGCGATCTTGGGATTTTTCAATCATTTTGAGGAAATTACAGGAAATCTAAAAAATAATGATAAAGTGCAGATTTTACTTGCAACTTTTTTTTTCGTTGTAAACACTTCCTTACAATCTATCACAACTATTGTAAAGAGTTAAAAAAATCGTGTGATCACTCGACTGAGAATCAGTCTGATAAAACAGTCATCTGAGAAAACAGAATACGCGAAATATAAAATAAATTACGCAACAAACAAATAATAATTCGAGCAAGTAAAAATATTTATTTAAATACATGTACCGTCGTCAATAGCAATCTCTTTCGCGGACCAGGAAAATAATAATAATACTTCTTCCTCGGAATGTCTTTTTTCTCTCTCTCTTTTTCGTCAACCGAAGCGAAAAGAACGACTGCCATCGACAAAGGAAAATGTTCTCCGGCCATTTATTGACCCTGTTGGCCACGGTTACAGACGTGATTAATCATCGAGCTTTAGCGGAATGGTCCCAGGCAATGGTCCTGGCGGTCGACATGAGGGCACCCTTACCACCAGAAGCGCTCCAAGTAAACCGGCGTCGTCCACGATCGTTTCGCTTGTTGATTTTTCCTCTATAGGTAGCTTTGTGTTCGGTCATTTCGTTCGTGCCCGCACCGAGAAGAGATCTCCTCGCGAACAGAGTCCAGTGTTTCTGTTCGACTTGTATCGAAATAAATTCCGTGGTTCGAGCAGTTGTCAATTTGAGCGCAGGTATACGACCAATTCACTATTTTTCTCTCGACGTCGTAATTGTTCGCCATTTTACGAGTTCCATTGGTAAAGATACTGTTTCTCAATGGAGAAAATGGGAAATAAAGAGGAAATAAAGGTAAAGAGAGCAGAGTTTCCGAGATAGTCGTGACATCTTCGAGCAGAGGAATTTTATCTCTTCTCCGAGGTTTTAAATTTTGTCAGAGTTATATACGCTGATATTTTGGCATTGAATCGTTCTCCGTCGGATGCTGACGTTCCTGCGAAAAGATCGAGGAATTTTAAGAAGGATTTCAGGATCTCGAATGGATTATTTACCAATGGAGTAAAATCCATCATAAATCATAAAAATATAAATTATAAAAATTTTTTTTTTTTTGTACGAATAAAATATTATTTGGCAAAAATCCAGACTCGCAATCGAAAGAATCAGACTCAGCTAAAAAAATCATGTCATCTTACTAAAGATACACATAGAGAATATTAAATATTTTTCGATTCGCCAATTATAGTTATAATGTAACAGTTATATTATAAAAATTACAAATAAAAATAGTTATGATATAACTTTACATGTTCGCATTCTGCGAATTTTCGTAGCTCAGTCATAATTTGTTCAAAATGAAGGATTCGAAAGTAACGAACGTAAATACAAATACGCATAATGTAAATATTCGACGACGTTCAATTCTAATGAACTTTGAAGCTCGATCAAACGCGCGACTCCGTTCCCACGTTCTGTTTCAACAACCTATTTATCTACCCGCGAATATCGTTACACGCGAGAGCAAACAGCGAATCTGGAATTTTATTCCACGAGATTATATTCGTTAAAGATTATCTTTATCTTGGAGAGAGAAGGGGAACTCGTGCATTCGAGTGAAATATCACACCTCAGGGATGATATGATAAAATTAGAACGTGCTCGTATATTGATCGTCGCGAAACGCTTCGGTTTTCTCGTGAAATCAGTCCAGAATAGTTTACGGCCTGTTATTTTTTGCCTGGTGCGTCGCATTTTCGGTCGATATCTGTCACTTTATTCTCTGTTCGGCTGCGTTGAAATTCTCGAAGAGAGAAATGTGAACTATTTGCATAAATAATTTCACACGATGAGTTGACGATGAATAATTACAATTTCGATCGATATTTGAATATTACACGTGGTTGGAGAAAGGTACGATGATCATCACGTAGGGAAAGAAAATATTGTCAAATTAATCAAACGATTTATGTTATTTATTGTCTACTTGCAAATATTTCTGTGGAACGTTTCATCTTTATGATTGTTATTACCATTGTAATTGTATCATTGTTCGCGACAAGTCGCTAATGGAATTATTGTTTCCACTGCCACTCGAAATTTTTACGAGAGCATGTATCAATTTCAGCGATATTTATACGTAGCGTAGTAATTTACGAGAAAAAACATGTTGTTTCTTTATTGGTCCATATCGGAGGGATGAAAATGGCCGTAAAAAGATAGGGTTTGTAAACATTTTTTAGTTATCCTTCAAAAAGCACGAAAACATAGCGGAAAGCTTTTACTCGAAATTACACTTTAAATTGTCGATAGATAATTCGGTAATATAAATTTTTATTTTCTTCAATTTCACCGTCTTTGCTAAATCTTGATCAATTTTCATACGTGTTCGTGGATTTTGAAAAAGTTAGCGTAAAATTATACAGTTTTCATAATCACAGATTTCATTAAATCCATGAAAATTTCGATCAGTGCCAAAACGTCGTTAGTATCGGAATATTTCATGAAAATTTCGATCAGCACTTTGACGACTTTTACACTGTTACACCATCACGATATTCCATTTCGATATACCGTCGTCGACGATATGTCAGTTCCCCATTGCTTGTCCGTTCGTTTTCGGCGGGATCAACCTTTACGCCCCACTAATTCCTGCAATCGAATCCGATAATGACGCGCGATGAATTTTCCAGTAGTCTGGCCGTAGTTTCGAGCGACAGTGACCTGTCAAGCGAAGCTCACTCTCTTCAACGTTTAATCTTTGTCGAGCCAGCGACGTACTACACCCGACAGATTATATCAATGAACGAAGATTACAGTCATCGTGCTTGGCTGACCATCAAACACTTGGTTAACTTCCTAACGACTTAGCGTGCAAGCATAACATAACACCGGAGCGACTGCAAATAAAGAAACGTCGTACGAAAGCGACATCGCGAGAGCTCGACAGATTCATTGCTACTGAATTTAGAAATTTAGAGCTTTGAAAGTTTCGCAATTGTCCAAATTTGTTGATTTAAATTGAAACGTTCGTGCGTGGTTAATAATATGTGCGATATCAATACATCTTTCTTCAACGAATGGAAACAAAAGTCACGTTTATTTCAATTACAAATGAAGTAGTTTAGTTTATCATTTGCTCCTCGAACGTTCCTCTCGCGTCGCAAATTTAAACGACCCAGTTGCAACACGAAGAACACAGAATTCTGTGTTTTCTCTCCCAAATGTAACATTCTTCTGCCGTCGAACGGAAAGCTGCTTCATGACGCATTTGCATAATGCACGAAAATAAGAATTTGCCAATCCTCTGCGGACGAATGCAAACGAAGAGTTTATTTCCCTGCCCGTCTGCATTGGCGCGAGTTGCTTCTCAGTTGTTACATCCAGTCTCGTTCTCGGTCTTTCAGAAATTTCGTCGGATATGGTATTTTATACGCACGCGTTGGAACGCGTTTCGAATTCTTGCGCTCCATCGTGGCTCACGGATACGCGATGTTTCGCGAATACCACAGTGAACGGAAACTCAAACCAGCGACTAGCTACTGAACCGATTCGGCAGGATATTATGCATACAGGAAATTCAATATCCTGCGCATTCTATTTTCCCTCGGTGTGTATTAGTCGCAAATTTATGCGCGTAAACTGACTTTGTTTGTGTTTGTCGCGTAAATCGTCGAGTTGTTACGATAGAAATTTTGGAAAATATTGAAACATTTGGAGAGGCGCTGTAAATTTTCCCTTTCGGTACGACGAAGCACGAATAAAAGTTGAACAACTTTCGTTGCTTCGTGTACTCCGAATTCGAGTGATTCGATTAAATTCGCTGATTAATTTCAGTCAATAATTTCAGAGCAATTTAAGTTCGATCATTGATTAAGCGAAGCAGTATTTCTCTTGTGTTTTACGTTCCTTCGAGAAAGTAAGATGAAACAGTCTGCAGTTGCTTCGGACAATTAAAGGTTTCGCTTTGAAATGCTTTACCAGTTTATTGATCTACCAGGGTTGTAAAAGATTCAAAGAGTCGAGCTTTTGTAGGAATCAACATTCTCCGCAGTGATAAATATTCCGCGACATAATCGCACTTTGTTCTCAGAAGCAGAATCTCGTCAAAAATTTTGTCGTGAAATTCTCTCTCTTCGTGCACTCGTTCTTCAAAAGATCTAAATAGATAATATTCACGTGAACAGTTAAAAGTTTCGCGATGAAAAAAATCACGGACTTCTTCGTACACTTGTATTTCTAGAAATTCATCACTGGACTGCGGATTTCTCTGAATTTTTAAATTTTTAGCTAAGGAAATATAAGCTAAACGAAACTTTGTTTTATATTTCCATGTTATATCCAACTGCATCTTCCAATTGCCAAGTAAAACTCCTTACTTGCAAGAATTAAATTAAAGAATAATTATACAAAATGAAATCAAAGAATAGCCAAATAACGTCGCTAACGATTCACGTGACATTTGCTCAGAATTTTTTCTTTTCAATGATGACGCTACGAGGCTCAGCCAACCACAACGAACGATGACATCGGCCAAACATAGAATGCCTTTCGTTAACTAAACCATTTCTCTCGACACTGTTTCGGCTGTAACTAACGCGGCTGTCGCTCGAAGCCTCGACTTTAACTACTGCCAGTTACTACGGTCGACCATGCGCAGGTATATCGCGCTTTAATTACCAAAAGTTTCTCTATTCGTTCGCACTTGGCCAACGCTCGTTAGCAGCGTAGACCGGTTAAACCTCGTGTTATATTCGGCTAATCCCTTATCTGATCTCCATGTTGATGATACGGCGAATTCTGTGGCTAATGCTTCACGCACTCGTGCGCTACAATCGAGCAAAGAGACTAACGCGAACGGGAGCGAGTCGCTACGAAACTTTCGCAAGAAGTGAGTCAGTTTATTGCACGGCGGGCGTTTGTCCTCTCGCGACGTTTCAGAGAGCTCGCCTGCAGTTTCGTGATTCGTGGTAACTCGTGGACGTGTATTTTTCGTTGTTTCTCAACCGAGAAGAGAGAAACTGTAATTAGAAAATGACACACTGCAAGTAGCAAGGAAAATAATGAGAAAGGTAATGGGAAGAGAAATTGTAATTTAACGCGTCAAGTGCCCTGTCGGTCACTGGTGACCGACGGAGCAAATTTAGCACGCGTATATTAAAAATTGAAAAGCTTTAAGATTACTGGAAAGAATAGTAGCTGAATATTGCTCTTATTGATATTTATTATATAAACAGTATAATAATGCAATAATAATTTTAATAGGTTTTATTAAAACAGTTTATGCAAAGATTTACGTGGTTTTCCTTCGGAGAATGTTCTAACTTTCTTAGTCGCGTTTTTACTAATATTTCTTTCCAGTAGTGTTGTACGATATTCGTCGACGTGATACTGAATTTTCGTTACGTTTTTTTCGTTACGATCTAACCGAACTGAAATTTACTAACCACTATGCTATTAGAAAGCGCGCGAAGAATTTCCAAGGAAGAAGCAAGTGAACTGTTTGCCTAACAGTCAACTCCAAATAGGGCTGATCCATGAGCAAATATTCCCCAAGTAGCTTTTGCACGAGATAACTTCATATAAATCTCTTATTTTATGTTTAGAGTCAAAATACGTGGGTGTAAAACGTGGGAAAATATATTACGTCACATTACATCATACTATAAAAAACTGCACGACTTGTACCCTAATACGATTCGGCCCAGAAGCAACTGTTCCGACTAGGAAATGAAGACGACTTTTTTGCTATAAAATTTTATTGATACGCAAACATTTGAATCGATAGAAAACAAATTATAGGCGCGATCGCTCAGTACCAGACAACGCCACTCCTGCTCGAGGTCTACCCCACGCCCCCTCGCGAATCACGTGACCCAAATCAACCAATCGCTAATTTTCGTTGCATCAGCGTTGCGCCCGAAGAGGCCCGATTTTCTGGACTACCCCCGCTAAAATCACTTTCAGTGATAAAATGTAATATTTCTCGTTTTCCAAGTTCCAAATCAACGTCATATCGCGAAGTCCAGGTTCTACTCGAAATTAATTGGGAGAGTTTCGAAAAGTGTCGTGTTGGAACGAAGTATTTCTAATTGAATCAGTCCGATGTATTTCGAGGCCATTGCGAGATTCGTCGAGAAGCAGGAGAAGGATTTGGAGAAAGGAACTGGCAAATTCTTGCTTATCCTAAGCCGAGGCACACCGATGCTTTATCCGTTCACATTGCAATGCACCCTTTGCACATCCTGTATCGCGTGGAAGCACGATCCTCGCGCGAATCCTCGTTGCCCGAGTCGACGAACTTCGGGACGACGGGCTCTCGCGAAACCTTAATCGGATGATTCGTGTAGCAGAAACTTAGCTTTCTCCAGATATAACGATTTCTTCCGTCTTTGTCTCTCGATAGCCAGTTCGAAACGATCGACGAAACAAATGGACAAGATCATTTACGACAGAGAAATTTCACAAATTTAATTCATCCGAAGTGTCGCACGTTTGACGTGATTTAAACAACGATTAAAACAACGTTTCGTTTATCGCGGTGCTTGAAATTTTATGGAAAAAAGAAATGTACGCGTCGAAAAGATTTAGGAATTTTATTCCTGCGAAATACACGGCTCGTTTGAAGTTTGAAATATGATTGACGTGGAACTTTAACAATTCGATTATAACGAAATCGCAAAAGAGCGTACGTGAAAATCCCATTTTTTTTTATTTTTTTTTATTTTTTTATTTTTTTGAAATGTCGTTCGTTTGACGTTTCGAAACGAACACGACCGGCGGGGAAGTTTTGTATTTCTGTCATAATTTTACAGTTAATCCGCGAGTATCTCCGTCAAACAGAATTTCTGATACATTACGCGCGTTTCCGTCGGAGATGAAATTACCGCGACGTACGCTAATCAAGTGAGTAAGTCGTGCCAGCGCCTCTTCTGTTTAAGTACAGTGAAACGAGATACATCGGCGAAAGAGAAATAATCATCGGCGTGTATATTTTTCTATATTCAGAGTGAAGAAAATTATAACAAAATGTGTGTACATCAAGCACATCTTTCGTTATTTCTATTCAGATTTTATCACTTTGGTGTGTTATGAAAAATTTGCATTATTCTTTCTACGTTACTTTTCGAAAATTACAATACTGAAAATTACACACGTCGAGACATTTCTATTCCAACATGGTTAATTGGCTCCAGCTGCTGACAAAAGTAACAACAAATGCATATAATCTCTCTAATTAATATAAAAAATCGCGTCGAACGTAGGGACCTTCATTTGTCGTCGTTTTTCTTTGTGACGGCGCGCAACTTCGCCGTCTAATTGTAGTGTGATCCGGTAATGCGGCACAGTTTTTTAATTGGCGCGACCACGGCTCACGATTACCTGTGTAATATCGAATTACAGGTATGTAGGACAGACGTAGTGAGGAGATTCGCGGCGAAATGTTGCGTTAAAAAGAAGCGTGTCGTCGATATCGATTTACCCTTTCGGTCAGACTGTTCGACGAACCAGCAGAAGGGAAGATAAGAAATCCCAATTATGACGGTGGCGTATTTTCCCGGGGAAGGGAAATGGGTGAACGTTATTCCGGCAATCGATTTTACTTTTTCTGACAAACGCTGCAATTATCAGTCGATGGTTAAATGATGAATAAAAAGGAAAATACACAGAGCGAGGAAGTAAATAATTGAATGCATCTTTTTCCAGGAAAATTGGAGACAGTAGTGGAAAGCGTTATACATTGAACGACGGATGAGAATGACTGTTTTATTTAGAAAGTTAATTTTAAATAAATAAAATTATTTAATTATACACTCGGTGTGTGTGTGTGTATTGACTTAGTAACAATCGTGAACGGTATTTTATTAACAAATTAAATATCCTCACGTTTCGCGTGCATTCTGCGTTCTTTGTCAATTTCTTCAACAGATATTTCAAAATCCGTTCGCAACGTTCGAACAAAATTTCTTTTACCGAGCCATTTTATTTCGTGCTCTGTATATATTTATGGAGGAACGAGTTTGGACCATCGTAATTTCCTTTTTGCCCTGAAAAACACCACCAGATGACGAAAATGTTTCGCACGTAGCGGACATTTGTTTGTCTATCGCGGAGCGGAGTTTAAACGACATCGGGTTTCGAAAATAATGAAACGCACGCCCGCGTAATTCATCATTCCCTCGTCATTTCGAGGCACGCGGCGAATACAGATGCGTCCGGATTCCACGGACAAACAAACGATTTAAATATTAATGGAAGAGGATCGAATATTAAGCGTCGATAAAACGAGCGCAGAAAGAGTCTCTGAATTTTATTATAATTAAAACAACATTTCCGTAGTGGCGAAAATGTGCGCGAAAAATTCTACTTTTCGCAGCTCCAAATAAACTGCGAGCTGCGAACGAGCTGCTGACAGGAATATTTTATGCCGCGAAATAATTTGAGATGATTTCCAGTCGAAGAATAATTAATTTTTTTGTGGCAAACGCCACAATCCCGACTTGACTATGTAAAAAGATGAAAATTTTCCTTTCTATCGAATTTCATTGAACCCAATTAATCTGTAATTTAATCTTGTAATTTAATCAGTATTTAAACTTAATCTGCTGTCACTGAGGCAAGAACGTGTAAAAAGTTTCTCGCTACTTTTTTTCGCAAACTTTCCAACAGAGGCTGCGCATAATTTGAAAAAATCCCGAACTCGATTAATCCGTCGTGATCGTGAAATCAATTTCCTGTCGAGAAACTCTCGTTCGATCGATACACTGGTTTTAACGAAAGATAAAAAATAATGTCGAGATCAGACCTTTAATTTTGGTAATGATCCACGTGTGGCACGCATGTGCAGCTCGCGGATTGCTTAACGAGCTGTCCTTGATATATATCGAGTAAACTGGTCCACGACACTAACAGGCAAAAAATCACGTCATGACTTATAAACGAGTTGCCGCCGCTTCACGGGGACGAAAATTTGCGATAAAACGAGATAAGGGCCTTGTTGCTCCTTTCCCTCTCTCTCGATTTATTAAAGGATTCGAGCCGTAATCCTTGATCCGTTTGGAAAAACCGACTAACGAGACGTACTTTCTGCAATCTACGTCCAACCTAATCCAAAGGATTGGACTCGTTCTTCTGGATCGTTAAAGATTGGCCGAAGCTGGTTGAATGAAAGTCTCCCTGAAACTTTCTAAAATATAAACATTAAATCGGTTTCAATTTTAATTGTAATAATTAAATCAAACGTCACAGCTCGGTATAGTTTGTCGGCAAAAAGTTGAAGAATGTTTTTCAAAAGAAAATATAATAATTTTAGTTAGAGTTCGAGTTCCATCACGCGATTATTCGCTAAACAGAAAATAATTTACTGCCAAAAATGATCTCATTTTTCTACTAATACGCTATCACACCTTTTCTTGCCTTAAAAATTGAAAATTAAGATCGTCGGCCATACTGGAAACTTTGAGACTGTGTCACTCAGATATGGATGACGCGGCGTTCGAAGCTTTACACACGTGACAAAATCGGGCCTCTTCAGGTGCAACGCTTCAATGCAACGAAAATTAGCGATTGGTTGATTTGGGTCACGTGATTCGCGAGGGGACCTCGAGTAGGAGTGGCGTTGTCTGGTACTGAGCGATCGCGCCTGTAATTTGTTTTGTGTCGATTCAAATGTTTGCATGTCAATAAAATTTTATGGCAAAAGAGTCTTCTGGGCCTTTCAGTGAGACGAATCGTACTGGGGTACAAGTCGTGCAGTTTTTTCAGAATACACTTTATTCCGCGTAGAGTGTAGCGAGATACTTTCTCTCATTCCCTGAGAAAAAGGAACGGTAATGCGAAAAGAATGACTGGTTTGGTCCTTGGATTCATCTCGACTTATTGACTCCTATTGGCGAAGGAGGGCGTAATTGACGGATGGCCATTGAGCGAAGGGAGCCTGTGTAAGGATAAATCGAGACGGACAAAGCGTCCTCTTCTTCACCTCCCCCTTTCCACCCTCTTCCTTTCGCGCTCGAGCCCGCTAGGCATTTTCTTTCACCGATTAATTCAAAACGCATTATCCCTGTCGCGTTGCTCGACAGAGCGGACGCTCCACATAATAGATGACGTAGAAAATGCTGATGAAGTAGGCGGACCAATACGTCTTTCGATTTATTGTCCTCGCCTGTAATAAATGACGCCGCCGCGTTGACAAAGAATTTATTCTCCTCTTGTTTCCGTAGCTGTTCGTGCTCACTGAAACAACTGTTCAATAGCCATTCACGTTTACGGTATTACATATATATATGGCGCAATTCTATGTGAGAAAATAAAAAAGAGCTAACAGGAAGAAGGAAATTTTTTTCGTTTAAAGTTTCGTTTCGTTTTTTGAGAAAATCGAGTATACTTGAACTCACTGGTATTTGGTTCTCGACTCGCGGATGAAAGGAATATTTAACGAGAGTCTATGAGTGCAAAAACAAGTCGACAATACGCGATAACGTTCTTCCGCTCGAAGCCTCACTGCCAAGAAAATTAACTTTGAACGTGTTTCGTTAAAAAGTTGCCTCGATAATAACTTTCTCAACTCGATTTGCTCGAAGCGTCATACATAAAACATTTTGTTCTACGCTTTTTTTTACCTATTTTTTTACGTAGAATCGGAAACATCCTGTGCGTTTACGATTCCCGAGTTGTGCACTACTTTCGTCTGAATCGTTGTCGATGAATATATTTTTTCAAGAACTGTATTACATAATTTTTTTAACGTCGATATTGAACAAACACAAGCTTGTCCGGGACAAGTAGAAAGAAGATGTAACAAATAAAAAGAAGATTCATTTCAAAAATGAACAAGTTCTTCTACTTTCTGCTTTCTAATTACGCATAAAATCGCAAGATCGTGCAATCAGAAATTTTTTGGAAATAATTTTACTTTCTGCAAATACCTCACGCGTTGTACGAACAGGTCTGTATCAAATGACATCGTCGTTCTTAAATTATTTTGTTTCAAGATTTACAAACTCAGTCTTCTCCTATCAACGGGAAAGGTCGTAAAAGTGTCGCCATATAGAGATATCATCAACGGGAAAACATCGAACATCGTTTGAACATTTTTCTCCAATTTCTTTTTCTTGTTTTCCACCTTCCAACCTCGGCTCTTTGCATCGTTGAAAAGAACGCAGAGACAAGCTACGCGATTCGAAGAAAAATAGAACAACGACGGAATAATTAATGCCGCTGGACGTGCACGCGCGTATACCGGCTCTTTCATTTCTGGTTACTCGTGTTCCGTGGAACGAAGCCGAGTTAACAACGCGTTCACGAAGTGAACAGTTTACAGGGAAGAAACTATTATTCCGCGAATAAAAGGTATATTTATTCGGGGAACGAACTAGACCTCGATATTCTATGAATCAATATGGGAACAATAATGAGGTGACACGTTGCGTGTTGGCCTACGTCGGCCACGTCGATTCGCGTGCATATTTCACGAGCGTTCACGTTTAACCGGGGCATAGCGATACGCCGCGAAATTAAGTTCGTGCCCGGGACGGTGCGAGGAAAATTGAATTTCGAGGGTGCCTCGATTTCAAAGGGATCGTCGAAATATTTATCCTCGTTGTGTTCTTCTCTTCTCTTTTTTTTCTCTCTCTCTGCCCCGATGGCGAATTACCTCGTAACGAGTTTTATCTTCCTTTGTCTTTATCTCTTACCGATAAAGACATCGTCGAACGTCGATGAAAGACGGAAATTTGCAGACAAGGAGTTTGAGAGAATGATGTTGTCTTGTACATAATGCGCGTTCTGCATAAAAATAACGTGCAAACACTAAGAACGACACGCAAGTGAGAGTGAAGTTCGTTATGAGTACATATGAGTTTGTAGCGTATAAAATTATTATGAAGTTTTATTATTGCATTATTACGTCTTTGTGCAGCACTTTTCATTTCATCTATTTTTATTGATCTCTATTTGTCTTTATGGAGTACTTCAATTGTTATTAAACAGGATACATTGAGTATCGAGGATATTTAATACTATCGAGATGAAGTTTTCTTTTAATGATTTATTAATACGTACAACATCACAATTTAGAACGAACACCTCGGTATTTTATTAAAAACTATTAAAAACTCAAAATTGATCGTCTCCCCGTTAGTCTCAAAAGTGTTCAAAATTTAAAGCAATATTAATTAACAGTAAACACCATCTAAATATTGTCTGCGCATCTCTTATAAGTAAGTACCTATATTTGTTTTTATATTTGTTACCTGTAAATTTTATAGGTAACATATACCTATGTATATTATGTTTATTATATTTTTATATGTAAAAATTCAACGCTACAATTCTCCGACCGTAAAAGCAACACGTCGAAAATTGAAGTATTAAAATCCGCGAAAGCAATAAATTCTTCGATATCGCAAACTCGCAACAGTCCAGCGTGTGGCGAAGAGAAACAGTGAAAGATTCAACGGTGCGACGCGGATGAGCGATACGAAGAATCGATAGCCCAAGCTGCAGATAGCGCGAGGTATTTTCGTGTCAATATCGACAACGTCTGAGATAGGAACTTCGCAGACTTGGAAAGTTTCGGAAAGCCCCCGAACGAAACCGCGCAACTTCGCGGCCGGAACTTTTCAATTTGATCTCGTCTTCGCTCTCCTGCGTCACAACAACTCGGCCCGACGTTTTTAAGTAAATCCGCGTAACCGGCGTTCGCCGTGAGGTTTCGCGTTAAATGGATAAATTGTAATTTCTACGCGGTGTGTTCCGTTAACTCGTCTGCAAGATGTTCCGAATTTTCTGCCGCGATCGGTCAATTTTCCTAAATATAAATGTAATTTTTGAAGTACGATTGCTGTCTTCAAGCACGATCAATTGCCCTCGCGCGTCGAATTTCTGTCGAGTCGAGCAAATTGCGAGCCGTGCAAGAAATTACAGACGAACCGAAGTTCTGTATTATTGAGTGGATGGTGATGTCTGACAATAACGATCCGTTTCCCCTTGCGTTCAGTACTCGAAACAAATCAATCATACGTTCTCTCCGCTTTACGTTTTACGAGAATCACTCGGAATTGATCCCCCAAGTAGTAGTTACTGGTTTGCGAATGATTCCAGTAATTCGTGTTTTTAGTTTAAATCAAAAATCCCAAAGTGAAGTAATTTTAAATTCCAAATAATTGAGACTAACGTGACATTCTCGTAACGTGATATAATTTATTTTAGGTGACACAAATTGCGTATTATATTTTCCTTAAAACTGCAAGAGTTTGAGAATTTCTCATCTCCCGTGATATATTGTCATAATTCACGTCAGATTTATATTAATTTTGTTTCGTCCGTGTTATTTAATTTCAACTTTCATTTATCATCGGCGAACAGTACGTGCAGGTAAGGAAGAGTCTCGAGGCGGAATTAACATTTTCGACGACACTGCGTTCATTAGACATTCATTAGATTTCTATATGACTCTTAAAGCCACTCGTTAAGATAATTTATGGCGCGGACGTGATTCGTAGCTGTTTTTAAGATTCTGTGAAAAATTGACGTTGAAACCTGGTCGACACCATTTCTCCTCGTTGCCGAATTTTTCTATTAACCTACCATTACACCAGCTTGCCTTCGGAAATCTATGCTTCTTGGCTTAAAACAGAAAATCAAATGGAAATCTTCACGTAAACCCCGACTAACGGCGATCAAAAATGAATCTTTTAAGAAATCAACTGTTCGTTCTCTACCAAGAAAAGAGCAAATTATAATCTCAAGAATCCTAATGGACTGTACAAAACTCACCCACCAATATCTCCTCAAAAGAGATCTTTCATTCGTGATTTGTGCAAAGTTCAATTGACAGTGGAACATATCATTCAATGCAGAAAATAGATCAATCGAAGAAACGGTCCTAAAATCAACGTACACTGTGATAAAATGTAATATAAACCCACGCAAGTGTTTGATGCGACTATAAATAGTGAAAAAAGAAACAAAATTTCCGTCTACCAGCGCACAGGTATTTTTTTTACAATTAGAGGGGGAACAAATCGTCCAGAAAGTGTTGTATCGTGAATCTCAACATTCGGTCCTTTCATCAACGACAAAGACAAAAATTCCGTGGTGAGACTCGTCGGAAAGACTCAGGTACTCTGGCCAACTCGCACAGAAAGTCCATCGTTGACTAGACGCTAACAAGTTGGAGTTTGTCAAGTCCTTGATTTATCTCCGCGCGACGATTCGCGCTGTATAATAAAAGCGAACGTGTTCCGGTCCGTTCGTTCGTCGTGTCCCCTTTCGCTATTGGTTTCCATTGGTGGAACTTGCTGCGAGTTATCGACTCGGTATTATTTCGCCAGTCTTATCACGTTGCCGTCTTTCGGACACACACGGAGGATGCTGATCGAAAGTTTTGTCTTTTAAGCGCTCTTCCTCTTTGCTCTCCTTCTCGCGACTTGATTCCAGAGTAGTAAACTTTCGAATAGTAATAAAGTTCGTCGCTGTTTGAACTGAAACCGGTGAGTTTATGCATACAGATCGAATTCAGCTACAAAATTTATCGAGAAACGTTGGATCGATTCACCGATATGCAAAAAATATACAAACCGATGTCTGTAGATTTCATCAGTTAAATTAACAAATGTACAAATATCCACTGGTCTGGTAATGAAATTAAATCGAGCAGAATGATATCGAAAGAAGAGATGTGGTGTGAAGCTAGAAAAACTTGGTGGCCCGGTTCGTCAGCGTTGTTAAATCCTCTGAAAGAGACTTGTATCTCCGTTAAAGTTCCAACTTGTATTTTTAATGGACAATGTATGCAGCGTTTTGAAGTAGAAGTATAATAAGTAATATATAAGTACGAGAAGAGTACGACACTTTCAGAAGTGCTTTCATCTACTTTCGTAACTTAAACTTCAGTTATCCCTTAATTTTCTTAATTTTCTTTCTTCCAAAATTCATTACGAAAGCAAATATCGTAATCTCCTTTGAAAGCAAATTATCTAAATATAAATTAATCCTTTCCCCGGCCAGTGGGACAAAGTCCACAGTACGAATTGCTATTTAATCGCTGCGCATTTGAATACGAAGTTTTCCTTAATTAGAATAAAAAGCATCGTTTTCCGGCGCGAGCCAATTACAGTACAAATCCATTTAGCACCTCGGAAATTAGATTCTTCTCGCAACGAAGAAAATGACGCGAGAAATGATTCGACCATCTCCTTTTACTACGATAGCTAGACGAATATTCGTCTGGGCGCGAATAATCAGGCAACGACTGTTTTGTAAAGTGTTTGCGAATGGACAAAGCTAATTTTTACGCAACAGCGACAAGTTGCGGCAAGCACCAGAAATTTAATTAAGAACTCCACCGTACGCCGTGTGTATTTCGGTGTATTTAATTCGCGCGAGGTACGAAGCCATACAGCCATTCGTGTCGAACGAAATTCTTTATCCGATGACGTAACTATCGTTGCGCCAATGATTATTTAATTGGACAAACAACAGTGGTTGGGTCTCGCCGTCGCGAGAATGAATAATCGCGCGGTTTCTGGTAACGCGCAGCGTCGCCCGAGTTCGCGCGACGCGAGCCGAAGGTTGACGAAGCCGGTCAGACCAGACACGGGCCCACTCTACTGCGCTCGGTAGAACGACTCGCGGTGTTCAGTGCCGTATGAACTCACAGCGCAGAAAGCATCGTATCATCCGCTTCGCTTCATCGGTTATTATCAAACCGTCGATACATCGATACATGCGTCTGCACACGTCTTCACGTTTGTTCTATGAAATTTACCAGATCGCGGTTTCGCATGTAAATTTGTACACCGAGTCTCGGTGTATTCGGAGAGTATATCGTCAATTCTGCTAATAATTTTGGACGTTGAGTCATCGCTTGTCGTCGTTGCGACGTCAGCAAATGGCTAACGCGCGAGTTAGCTGATTAACATGCACAAATACTCCGTCGAACGAAAATTTCATTAACGTAATACGCAAAGCGACTCGGTCGCTCGTGAAGCCTACACAGACTAATTACGCGACGGGTTGTTCCACGGCGGAACAACGTTTCATATCGGCCGGTGCACATGGACCGCCATCTTCGAACAGAAAGGTTACTCGCGCTAGCAGCTAACAGGAAGCGGCTAATCCCACCCTGTCCTCTTCTCGTCGTCGTCTTCCCTCCAGGTTTGCAGCTTCAGTTCCACTTCACTTCCCCCTCCCTCCTCCCCCTCCTCGCCCATTCTCCGTTTACATCGCCCTCTTCTTCCAACTTTTCGTCCTTCACCCTCCTGTCTCGTCTCTCCTCTCTGTCGCACCTCACCGCCATTCTACCCCCTTCCCGGAAAATCAATATGGAGTGGCGTTGGTATACGACGTTGGTGGCTGCTGCCGCGTGCTGCTCTCCGCTCCTTTCCCTCGGTCGTCGCCGGCGTTCCCTTCTACGTGTATCTGCCCACAGCCCCTCCTCTCCACCGCCTTGTTTCGTCGCTCGTTCTACCGTAGCATCGACCCTCTCCGTAGCATTCTTTCTCTCGCCGAGCGTATTTTAGGTCGTGTCCTTCATCACCGCCACCGGCGGTACTGCGTCGAAGGGACACCTCGCGATTAAGCACACGATCGCACTCACCCTGGAAATTTCGGGTGTTTCGGAGGAAAGATCGGTGGTTATCGAGTTGCCCCCGCGAACTGAGGGCAGAGAGTTACTCTCTCTCTCTCTCTGCGTCGCCCCATGGGTCAACATCCAACACCGCCACTGGTTGAATACGCCGCGTGCTCTTTGCCTTCCCGCGAATTATCGCTCTCCTCCTCCTTTCTCGGTCTCAGTCGTCCAGCGACTGTGCTTTGGGTCGCAATATAATTTCTCTGGAGAATAACGCCGGCGAATGGAGAAAAGTCGGAAGAGCAGGATGAGAGAGAGAGAGAGAGAGAGAGAGAGAAAGAACGAGGCTGTCGAGCAGAGCTTTGAGTTAGCTTGGTTCTCGGTTCCATTTTCGCGACGACTCCCGACACCGAGCCACACGCGCAATTCTCGGCTCTGCTTGCTGCAGCCCCAGTGCGGCTACCGGGTGTTCTCGAAGTAGGATAACCTCTGAGATAAGGGAGACTCTCTGTGTCAGGAGATTATCATTTACACAGCAAATATTGAAGCGGCCCGAGAGCGAAAGAGAAACGATAATATCAGCGAGGAGTTTTTCTTTCTCCCATACGTGTTTTGTACGATGATTTTAGTTCGTGGCAATTAATATCGTACGAGGGAACGAGATGTTGCAAATTTCAAGTTATTTCGCTTTCGCGCAAGCATCATCGCGTTTCCAAGTTGTGAAAGGCGAACGGAAATGATGACGAACGATGCATTTCGTATCGATACGTCATTCATTCATTCATTCATTCATTATTCGAATCGTCATTCGTTTACTTCCGTGCAAGCCGAACAAATCACGAATCCACGATCAAACATATCGAGCAATTAGTAATAAGCATCATCTGTCTACCTATTAATTTACCTCATTAATTTCCTTCTCAATCCCCATTCTTCCTACTCTCACGTATCAAACTACCAAAATCTTTCGTTATTTCATATACTTTCGTATTAATCCCAATTCTTCAGCTGTCAAGAGTCAGAAAAAGAAAAAAAAAAAATACGAGAGGAGACTTCCAGAGAGCCATTTGCACCAGTTGTTGCCATCGTGGACCAAAAACGATGCCATCCACCTCGCCAATCGCTCCATAAACCATCGAGGTCTCGCCGTTTCTCACAGTTTCTTCGAGCACGTTTCTTTCTTCGGTCGATCTTCTTGGCCCTGGCTATTCTGAAAGGTTCCCTTTCTCGGTCGACTCCTCCTCGGCGTCCGTTGAAATCCTTTCATCGCGCTTAGTCATTGTCCTCGGGGGGGTTGGCTGCGTTTTAAAGCGCTCCCTCCCACCCCCTGCCTCCCCCAGCTCGCGGAAGACTGTTGAATGTAGGGTAAACTGTTGAACGTGGCACAGTTGGTGTACGCGGCCGCGCGTTTTGTCAGCGCTGAACAAAAACCGCGGGGCCGTTTCTCGTCCGTGATTTTTCATCGTCCGCGAGGCAGAACACCAAGAATCGAGGCCATTCTCCCGGCATCGGATAAGCCGGTTTCACGCGGATGCGCATGCCCCGCGCTCCGCGAAACACCAGCTCGCTCCGATTCGGTGAAATAGATTTTTAAGCCGCGGCGCGTTTGTCGCGCCACTAACTCTCCGTGCAACGTAATGGTGTATCACGCGCAAAACTACTCCCCCATCCCTTTGGAATCTCGCCGAACTTCTCTCTCGCGAAGAAGTTTGGATCAGCTGCGTGCTTTCAATCGCGTTGGTTTGTTAATTCCTTGGCGATAAAAATTGGAAGCAGATTTGAAATCGTTGCACGTGAATTGGGAATTTGGTTCTTATTTGTAGATTGATAAAGCAACGATCAATTGATGCAGCAAAGTGTATTGTAACTGCATTAAACGGAGTCGGATCAGAAATGACAAATATCGACGAACAGAAAACGACTTGTACTCCAGTACGATTCGTCTCGCTAAAAAGCCCAGAAGCAGAACTGTTCCGACTAGGAAATGAAAACGACATTTTTGCCATAAAATTTTATTGATACGCAAACATTTGAATCGATACAAAACAAATTACAGGCGCGATCGCTCAGTATACCAGAACAACGCCACTCCTACTCGAGGTCTACCTCACGCCCTCTCACGAATCACGTGACCCGACTCAACCAATCGCTAATTTTCGTTGCATCAGCGTTGCACCTGAAGAGGCCCGATTTTCTGGGTTACCCCCGCTAAAGTCACTTTCAGTGATGATATATTAATCGAGCATAACGACAATTGCAATGAAAAATGATCTTTCGTTCCTTTAATTAGAAATGAAAGCTACATACGTACTCTCTTCGCACCAAGTGTTTAGACAAACTACTGAAGAATGATAAAAACCGCCATCATACTCACTCTCTCGAGTGAAATTTGTCTCTCGAGTTTCTACTCGAGGAATTCCTATATCGGTACGAACAGCGAAAGGAGCAGCGTGCTGTAGAGGTCTCCAAGAGTTTTAATAAAATGTTCCCACTGTATCTGCACGCAGCGTCGCAATCCTCTCGCGTACTCTCATCGTACTCCCAAGGCGTGTGCTCGCTGAAAAAAGAAAGGTCTTGACAAATTGCTTCCGGCTACTTACACGTGGGATTAATAAAGCGCGGTCTCGTCTATTCTTTCTCCTCTATTTTTATTTTACGTTGGAGTAATGTCGAATGTTTTCACCACGCTTGAGAAGCAACAATGAGAAGTAACGCGGTGGCAGTAGATAAGGGTAAGTGCGCCCTGTGTCTGCGAAAATGGATAAACGAGGAAAGACAAGCTAGTCCTTTGCACGATTTCAGTTAGAACGGAGAAGTAAATTCTGCATGCAAGGTATTTTACATGGAAGTGAACTGAATTTAAAATTTATGGCTATCCCAGTTAAACTGGGGGATTTTTATTTTATCAACGACGGCAGTAAAAATTTGATTTTTACCGTCAAGCGTCGCGAGTTTCGGTCATTCCAGAATAGAAATTATTTGAGTCAATGAAATTTACAGAAGGAGAAGACAGTAACAACAGCAATCTCTTCTCAATAGAAAAATGATCGATCGTTGGTTCGAACAAAGGCAGGAACGTCGAAATTAAATTTGAAAAGAGCTTTAAACTCGGTGTACAATTAGTACACCAGGTAAAAGAAATAAACGAGTTCCGTCCAATTAGTTTGCGATGAAACGCTCGTGAAGTGGAGGCACTACGTTCAGAATTTTTCGCCAGTAATCGCACGAAACGCGTCCAGAAATATATCTTTGCGATTTTGATGAATTTGACGGTATCGTGTTTAACGAGCAACACAAATCAAACGTCTGGAGCTTCTAATTCAATCCCGGTGCCCATGCAATTTGAATTGGCAAGTGCCGCGTCCGATTCAATAATCCCGAGCGTGTAACAAGTGACGGTAAGAAATTCGGCCGTTATCAAACTGACGTCCAGCCGAGCGAGTTCGTTGAACCCCGGGACTACACCGTCTCCTCCCCCCTGAGTTTGGCTCGCGGCTGAAAACACCCGTGTAACAAGCCTAGCCTAGACGCCGAACGAAATCGACCTATTTACTACCCTCTTAATCTCAGTTCCCAAAACGCTTGGTCGCGAATCGATACACCCGAAACGAAAACACGGGGTAAATAACCAAATCTACGTGCGAAACGTAATTTCGTACTGTCTCTGGCGATTAAAGAAGAGGAAAGGGAGAGAAGAAAAGTTCCCTTCGTGAAGCGAAGGGATCCAATGCTTGGATCTAGATAGGAGAGCAAGAGAAAACGAAAGGGGTGAAGGAACACAGAAAGGAAAGGAAAGGAAAGAAAGGAAAACAAAAAATCGACCGGCGGAATTTCGCTCGATGAGGGCGCCGGACTACGAGGGTGGATGGCTCTGATTCGGTACGGCACTGGCGACATGCGCGGTACGAACCGGTGAAAGGGGTGGCGATGGTGGTGGTGGTGGTGGTGGTGGTTCGAGGGGTTGATCGTCGTTGCCGCGGTTGGACAGAGGGGGCTATCGGAGCGGGTATATCCGCGTGGCGAGGTGGAGGGGGCTTGCGAGCGCTGGGGCGGCGCGGAGGGGTAGGGCCGGTAGGTTAGTAGCGGAGGTACACGTTGTGCCAGCCGGCAGTAGCGAGAGCCGTGCTTGCCACGGCCCACACGGCGGCCCCCTGTGCGTGTGCGTGCGCGTGTGCGTGTGCGTGGGTCAGCCTTGCCCCACATTCGACCAACTAGGCAGTAGTCGCGCGTCTTTCGACGAGGTCGAGCCGGCGCGGCGCGTTTTCCGTCGAGGCGTCGAGCAAGAGCGATAAGCCGGGGGAATGCTAGTAGCGAGGAAGTGCCGGCGTCGAGCAGCGTCCTCCCGCCGGTAACTCGCGCGACGGCGCTCCGAGAACGCCGGCAAGGCTTCCGAGTGAACGAACGACCGACGACGACCTTCTTTTTCGCGGCTTGCACACATACACACACACACACACACATACGTACATACACACGTACACACATTGTTACACCGGTCGACTCAACGACGCAACACCGTGTTTCACCTCAGTCGTCAGTCTATCGACGAGAGAGGAAAAGAGAGAAGAGAGCGGTGCGTGGCTCGCGTGCACGCGCGCGTGGCAGGGAAAAACGGGCGGAAGATAGAATAGAACGCGAGGTGAAAAAAGAGGAGAGAGAGAGAGACAGAGATGTAAGTGGCTGGTCGGTCGCCGAGGAACAAGCTTCCCGGCTTGTGGCCCGGCTTCCGATCGCGAGTGTGATTTCCTGCTCGAGGGAACTACGTATCTTCTCGGCGATACGATTTGCTACGTGCTCGATCGTGTTACCCAAGAGTGAGTGCGACGAAATTTCAATGTGCGGATTCCGGCCACGTTGGCTGCCACCAATCGCGGAGAGATTACGCGAATTCTCAGTGATGTTCTTCGAACGAACGGCCGAATTGGAATGTGCGATGCTGCGTTCTGCATTCGCGAGACGTCGTGACGAGAAGAAAGTTCGAATTCGGGGGGAGTGGGAAAACAAGCGGCGGGGAGCGCGACTCGGAAAAACCGGTCGATGCCGGGGCGGTTGCTTTAAATTCCACTTGGTTTAAAATTCCGGAGGGGGGGGGGGAGAGGAACCGCTTAATATGCCGGCTATGGTGAATCGCGAGACACCGAGTCGTTGTCGTCGTCGACACGAAAACGCCTCTCGGCGACTTGAAATTCCAACGGAGGAACGCCTGTCGGGTGGGAGGGGGGGGAGGTTCGACGTTCTTTGAGGCACGAGAGAAATTTCGTGGTCGGTGAGAGAACCGGCGCGCGATCCGGCGAAACGAGCCCCCTTTGCGGTCGTTGCCAGACGAATCTCTTCGATAATACAAATTCTCCGCGTTTCTTACGTCTCTTCGAGGACCAGCTATGTGCTCACGGCCACCCCAGAGGCAGAAGAAGGCGGGCGGCAGGGGAGGTTAAAACTAAGGAACTCGGGCAAACTTGGAAACATTGAAAACCCGAGACCAACAAGACTCTTCTTCTTCTCCCTCTCCCTTTCCCTACCCACACACACACACCCTTCACCCCCTGGATCGAAAGTTCCCCGATACGGAAAACTGCCGTTTCAACTTGGAAATTTATACGTCGTAGTGTGTTCGATCGATTCTACGTTTAGCAAGTTCGTGTCTCGCGCTCGGTGCGTCGTAGTTATGCAACACGAGTTTTCGACGGAGGTCCGCGACGTTTATTACGTCGGATTGCTCTCTTTGGTATTTCAACGTCGACGAGAAGAGACGAGAGGGTGATGAACTTGACGTAGCAGCTAACGCAGTACATAGTTTTAATCAAAATTGTACGTTCGTGTTTCTGTCTGAACGAAAATCGTCGTCAAGATTTATTAAAAGCGTTTGCTCGTAACGGCCGCAAAAACGAAAAGTCTGAAATCAACCGTCATGATTTTGATCTAGAATTTTCACGAATCGAGATTTCTCGAAAGACTAAAAAAAGTAATATTTTTGATCTCTCTCGTCTTTTATATCACGAGGAATAGACGGAAACGATCGCGGTTCCCTCTAATAAAAATCTTCTGCAATTGCGCCCCGGAAATTGGTTTAACGGGTCAATAGCACGTTAGCTCGACGAGTTGAAGAGAGGGCACGCGCGCGCGCGTGTGTGTGCGCGCTGGCTCACTGAACGTTTGGAAATTCCGTATTTTTCTTTCCCTCCAATTTTTCTCTCCCGTTCGTCCTGGCCGGCCGATCGATCGCAAGGTGATTCACGAAATTTTCATTTCAAAAGCCGGTCTCTCCCCTAGGCTCTCCCCTAGGCTCTCCCCCAAGTCGCGTTAGGAAACAGGCCGCGTGCGTATATCGTTAGTCCGTTATTCGATCAGTCGCGTTTGGAAAATTTTGCTGTTCGCAGGTTTCTCTTTCATTATCTCACGTTCGCCAACGACAAATTTTCTTCGATCAACGAGATTATTCTCGCTCCTTCTCGTTAATTATTTTCTGTTTGCAACAACAGTCGAGAGATTCTTTGCAATTATGCAACGTTCACGAACCGAAAAGTTTCCCTCGAGTAATGAAATATTCAATTACCTTTGTCTGCAGTTTACGACGCTATTAGTTTGTGGAAATTTCATTCGATCTTGGATAGTTTCCTCGATTGTCAGCGATTTATCGGCATCATCTTGTCGCAAAATGAGTTTCAGCAAAACTTGCACATCGACAGACGAGAAATCTTTCTCGAACGAATCCAATCGCGGGGTAGGAAATTATTTTATTTACACCAACGCGTACCGATTGGATTATTTCCTGACGAAGGCAACAGCTTTTTGCCCTCCCCGAGGCAAACCTCGACGTAACTCTGGCGCAACTGCAACGCCACTGTTTTGTTTCGAGACGTGGCGATAAAGTGGAAGTTCTAGTGGAACATTCGTTTCGCGTTAACGCATACGCGATTAATCGTTCTCCGCTTTGTTGCACCGAGAGTAGGGTATTCGGCTTTATTGAAAACGCGATCCTTCGAACTTTCATCCACTGTGACTTGCAAATTGCGGAGTGTGCGTTCCACTCGAGGAACGGGAATTTCACCGCTTCGTGAAAATTAGAAGGAAAAAAGTCGATCGTCCTCCATCCTTTTTTCGCGCTCGTTTCCACTTTCATTTCTCGCGTTCTAGAATTCGCAAAGTTGTGGGCACGTTTGAAAAATAATTTGGAAGCACTTTGAAGATATTCTTTCGAGCAGGATGCATGAAACGCACGTGACCGTGTAATTTTATCGGACTAGGCGAGTGCCCAGTCTTGATTAACTCCCAGGACGGAAAATAATTTCGTACACGCACGCGACGCGCGGCTGTGGTCGGATCGCGTAATTCAATGGCGTGTTTCTTCCACGTAGCCGGAAGCGAATTTTCATATTAGATTTTCCCCGTACTTAACACTCGAATTTTCCACATTGATTCGGCGTGCGATAATTTTTGGGGGAGAAACATACTTACACGCGTTGCTATCGTGTTCCTAGTAACGTGTAATTATTTTACGACTTGCTACGTTCATTTCTTTCTCCGAACATTGAAATTAGCTCTGGGCAATGAGATTTTCCTTCCGTATTCAAATTAATAAAATGCGAGTGTATCCGTGACAGAGTGCACAGAAATAATGCGAAGAAAAGAACAGAAATGGAAAGATAAATATTAAAAGGAAGAGAATACAAAAATCTACCAGCCGTGAAACAAGCCTCGTTTCCCTGTCTGAGAAACGAAGCCAACGTGAATCCGCAACGAGTGCCAATTTTTAAAGCGGACGGTCCCTTGTTAACCCTGCCGCGACTTCCTCCGTCGTTTCCGACCCACTCACTCGAAAGTTAAAAAATATCCCCTCCTTGAAAATGGAGAAATATCTCGATTACGTTATTCTCCAAGTATGCGCGATCCCTCGATTAAATTCGACAGATCGACTCGTTTGACAAACCGGGCGTGAAATTGAAACGTAAAAATTTCGAAGAGTCGCGACAGGGTTAATTTCTCTACGATGCCCCGTCATCGAAGGCGCGTCACCCTCCGCGACTTTAATTCCTTCTCAACTTCCTATCCACTCCAGGCCACAATTTCGCGTCGACAATGGCCGAGTCTATTTAAAGTTCCGGCCTTATCGCATTAGGGGCGCCATTATCCGCGGAATATTACAGGCGGCCGGAACCTTGGGCGCTTTTTCCGCTGTTCTCTCGCGACGGACACACATCGTCGACGAAGCGAGAAACGTCTCCTCTCGTGCTCTCGCAACTTTTCAAACGCTGCCCCCGTTTAAAGCGATAACTCCTCGCGAAATGGATCGATAGGGCGCGATGGAAGTTCGAAACTGGAAGCGTGAACAATCCGGTATCTCGGAATCGTGGCGGTAACACTCGGTATTGCTGCATTGAAGCGCGTATTGCTTCGGATGTAAACTTCTTCGCGGTAGAATTCCTCGAACTTTGTTATCGGGTTACGTTAGTCGAGTGTCCTTTGGTTTCGCAGAGATATATCGTTGTGGTGGAGATCTTTTAAAAGCGAGCAAAATGGAGAAATCGTTTGGACTTTTATTTGTACTTCGCATGTATTAATTTTTGATTTTGTTACATTTATGCGTATTATATTATTTGATTTATTACTTTATAATATTCACGTACGTTTTCTAAGAATTAGTATCGTGTTAATTTTCACAGTGTTCGCAGTTGTCGAAGACACTCCTGGTTTTCAAAGTGGTTGTTTCCTCTGAAAACGATAACAATTTCCTTTCCCATCCTCAACAAGGCAACCGCAAGTTGTTTGCCATTCGTGAATTTTCTCATTCCAAACGATGAAAACTCTCGAGTAGTTAACGTAACTTCCACTTTTGTTATCGTTACACATCTGCACGAAGTTTGGTTAACGAGCGTAAATTTGTGACGAATCGCCTGAAAGCTGAATAGTTGACTAACTACCGTTCTTCCCCTCTTTGCCGTGTCATCTTTTTCTCTGAGAAATCAACCGTATCGTGGCCAAAATTTGCAAAGTTGTACGCTTGCAAGATTCCGGCCTAGTTAACGGGGGTCAAATCGTTGGTCAAATATCGACCGACAGTTTTCACTTCCTCCCTGGTTCCGTCCAACTCTTATCGCTCTCCAATACGTGTAAGAATCGAGTTAGAAACAAGGGTAATTTCCTCTACACGCGCACACGCGCGTACACAGTGATGTTGACAAAATTCTACCAGAGAAAGAGAGCGAGAGAGAGAGAGAGTATGGCGAACTGGATAAAGCCAGAGAACGCTTTTAATTTTCGGGGCGTCGTGGATCCGGTGGCTCGCCGGCTTTCTTGCTGACATCCTTCGCGTTATCTCGCGCGGGCAGCTCTCGCGGTGGCCGCGTTTAAATTTCGACAAGCAACGCGTATCAAGCGCGACGATTCGCCAGCGGATCGTGGCTCGGGTCCCGTATTTTTTCTCTTTCCTTTTTTCTTTTTTCCTTCTTATTGCGCGCTCCCCGGAACGCGACCGACGTGCATCACCGGCGTGCGCAATTGCATTTTCACAGAGAGATTGCGTTGCAACGAACGAAGCAGGTAACGCTTGTGCTCGACGGAGGAGAAGTGTCTTACATAGCGCTCGTTGGAGGCTGAAACGAGCGACGAGCCGGCGAAGACGCAGGAGGAGGCTTGCCGCGCCGAGGGGAGAAACAGGGGTGAATAATTAAAACGAACGAATGGGAACAGTCTGACATATCGATTAGAGAGAGAGAGAGAGAGAGAGAGAGAGAGAGAGAGAGAGAGACGAGGAGAAAGAAGGCTGCAGAAGAGAAGGTTGTAGAGAAGAGAGAGGCTCGTCGACGGAATAACGATAGCTTGACGATAGCGAGATTAATGATACCACGTACACGTGCGTACATATATAAAAATAAATGGATTGTTAATTATTAAGAAGAAAAAGCTACTAAATATATATATATATATTATATATGTCTCTCTGGAGAAAGAAAAAGAGTTATTGTTCAGATCTATTGTTTTATCTACTCGTTCGAGATTTACACGTCGTCCGATAAGGAGGATATCTACGTTACTGGCGCGCGCGCGCGCGGGAACACGCGCGATAAATATCTCACGAAGAAGAAAACGCTTTCGAGGAGGGGGAGAGGAACGACCAAAACGAATGCTGTCAATTAATATCGTATTAATATTATTATTCACTTTCGGAGTTTACGATTTCGCCTAGTTCAATTACTGTTACCTTCGTGCGCGGTTCTCCTCCTGTGCGCCGTTCTTCGAATTCTACCTCCAGCTTAAAGAATAATTTAAAGGGGAACTGGAAGGAGTGTAAAAATACAAAACAGGTCGACAACGAAGAAGGAAGAAGAAACGCGTGAGAGGAGATTTATAAGAAGCGAGGAGACGGGGAGAAAGAGAAGAAGGAGAAAATAGGGAGAGGAGAGGACGGTACAAACGGCCTACAAAACGTATCTAGATACATATATATATACATATATATATATATATAGTGCGCGAACGCGGGTCCTCGAGCAGACCCTCCACAATGGTTGTACCTGGTTTAATCTGCAGTTAAGACTTCGCCCGTTCAGAACGGAAGCTACGCTCGCTTCCGCGCTATTACGAAGGTAAGGCAGCAGTAGAATAGGTCTTTCAATCACGGTCCTCGCGATCTCCGACAGTTTTCATGGTGCTGTACGAGCCGCGATTCGTCCCCGGACTCGGACATCGATCCCCGAGGATCGACGAGACTGTGTTTTATATCAGACACATGTGTATATACCCCCTTGGACAGTTGGAACTGTCGCTGAAAGCATTGGCTTTTTTCTACTTCTTTTACGTTCGATGTTCGCTCGTCACAAATATATACATATATTCATAGAAATTCTCGAACATAGAATTGTAGAATTTATTGAAAGAACAAAGGACGGACTTTGAGACGCAGAAGTTTGTGTACCAGATTTTTAGAAAACAGACCGCGCGAAATATACCTCGGAGCAGGCTACGTAAAAATTCTCCGCGGCGAGATGTTCCAATATTTTCGCGAGCAAAGAAACGGAAACAATTTTCAGGAAAGGAAGACAATCTCCCGGAAGGAATAGATCCAACAGAGAAATGCTTGAGAGCACTGTGAATTGCAAATGATGACAATATTTTACGCGTTTAATGTATCGTCGTGCCGGTTCATCTTCGCTCATTGTTTTCGGGAACAATGTGGTTGCCTCGCTATTTTCTTCGTCGCTTCCTCGCTCTCGTGCAACCGCGTTCGTTTCATTCCTCGATAAAACGAGATTGAAGCGAGGCGATGGAGTTTGATCAAACGATTTTGCTCGTTGTTGACTAATCGATATACGCGAGCCACATTCAGATTAATTTTTATACTTCGGATATTCTTCTCCATTGTTCAAGCACACGCTTAGAAAAGTCTTTATCAAAGTTATCGTAATAATTTGTTTAACGCGGTATTTTATACGATGAGTATAAAACACGTAGACCAAGATCAGTCGAAATGTCAAAGTTACACTGATTGAACAGTTGAAATTTATAGAGATTCGCTTTAAAGGAATATTATCAAAAATCGAAAGTTTCACAATATCTTTTGCACTAGAGTTTGACCCAGCTCGGTCATTAACATCCAAATATCTCTGGAATTGTCAGAGTTGCGATTAGCTTTCGTTCGAACAGAGTTACAGTCTGAAACAGGTTTGAAACAGCTGTCTTTTGACGATAGTAATTTTTTGTTTATCCGCAACTCCGTTTGTACGAACTTATCAATTTACTAATTTATTTTGCAATTGCATAATGCGATTGTTATTCTTCCCGTCATTCCACAGCTAAATACACTTTGTCGATTTTTTCAGCAATATTCAAAGACAGGAAATTTGTATCGTCGTGTCGTTACATGAAATCGTTCAATTTATTCTTGAATTGGAGAATATCGAGAATCGTTCTACGTTCGATTGAAAATTACGCACGATTTATCGGAACATTTATCTGTTAAACGTGACTCTAACGCAGCGAGTGATTATATATTTAAATGGCGAATCTCCGACGAACCTGTCAAACAAGTTAACATCCGATAGTGGACTTTCATAATAGTGCTGCGCACGGATTTGAGCTTTATAAGCTTTCATTGTTCCTAGCAGCACGTTCCATTCGCCGTATTAATTGATTGAAATAGCACAGGCTACGCGAGATTATTTCCAAACGTTCCAATCGCGCGAAGAGAAAATACGAATAAGGGAAATGAAAATTGATCTGCGAGATAACAGCAATCCCTTTTTCTGCATGCTTTGTCGTTCAACTGAATACTGATGGATTTACTGATGGACGAGGAAGTATTTATCTTGCAGCAGTATCGGAGGAATGTGTTAGTTTACAGAAAAAAAGGTGCGAGTAACAGAGTAACGGTAATACGTCACCGATACTCTACTACTTGTTGTCAAACTCGATGAAAATTTTGACCCATCGACGAAAGAATTCCGAGATCTTACAAAGTTTCCTAACTTCGCACGTGGCTTCACTACGAAAAACTGCCTGGTGAAGGGCTTTTCAGATGAGAGCAAAGGTTGGATTGCATTGTAATTGGATCGTTCGTGTTTCGCCAACTTTGGCCAACCAACTAGGTGGATGTTTCCGTTTTTTTTTTATCACTGAAAGTGATTTTAGCAGGGGTAACCCAGAAAATCGGGCCTCTTCAGGTGCAACGCTGCTGCAACGAAAATTAGCGATTGGTTAATTTGGGTCACGTGATTCGTGGGAGTGGCGTTGTCTGGTGTTGAACGATCGCGCCTGTAATTTGTTTGTATCGAATAAAATTTTATGGCAAAAAAGTCATTTCGTAGTCGGAACAGTTGCTTCTGGGCCTTACAGTGAGACGAATCGTCCTGGAGTACAAGTCGTGCAGTTTTCCCTCTTGGAATTAGTCGACAGACGGAGACAGCGTATGGAATCGATGACACGTGGCCGGAATAATTTCGCCATTTCCGACGCCATTCTTCTCTTTATGGTTTCACTGACGCGTTTCGCGTCGTTGGCTTCAATTAACTTTCCGGCCTACGGTGAAGAAGGATGATTCCGCCGGCGTAAGGATTCCGTGGGTTGGAAAGTCAACAAGGAAACACGGCGAAGGAAACGCGGTGTAATAAAACATGCAGGATCATCTGGTCCGGTTGGAACGGTGCCCGTTTCACGCAGGCGTTAACTCTTCGGGACAGGCTATCGTGTTGCCTCTTTGATTAAAATTTATAAGAGGCCGAAAAGCTCTCTGCCTCCTGTATTTTCCACTTCCACTCGAGCGACCACTCGTGGATACGTCCATCTCCTTCTTTCTCGCATCATTCTTGTACCGCACTTCACGTGCAGTGTTATAATTCCATGTTGGAGAGATTTTCCTACTGTTTCAAGCGTAGAAAAACTACCGTTGAAAATAATGTTAGATTAGCCAAAGAGTAACTGCGTTTTGCGTGCGTGCGAATCAAAGGCGAATTTCTCGCGAGAAATACAAATTTTATTAATATACCTTTTGCCATCTTTCAGGCAACTTTATGATTCCGCGTTCGAGCAAGTTCTTACTCTTCGTGACAAAGAAAGAAAGTTCCAAGAACGATTTGATGTCCTCATCGGTAGTGAAATTTAGCAAACCAAATTCTGACACTGTCGTGATTTAAAGCTTTCTATACGTCGGATAATTTTTCATGAGCGTAGTGTTTTTTTTTCCTTTTCAGAACTAGTACAGCGAAAAAATATGACGAAAATATCTGTGTTTGAATTTCCATTCTGAAATCGACGCCGAACAAACGATCGTTAACGAGGCCGTAGTAATTTTAAACGAGCTCTAACAATCAGGTATCAGATTACACAACGATCTGCTAAAAACGAAGTTGTATTTTAAGACATACGCCTATTAGAAACGCAATTATTTTTTTGCCAACAAATCATTTTATTTAGCGGTGATTTCACTCGTGGAAGTTTCCGTGGCTGAACTTTCATTCCAATAACAATCGATAACAATTCTTCTATTTCTCACTCGCTGTCGGATGATACCGAAGCAACAAAAGAAATATACGTCAGCGTAGAATTCTGCTTGCTCTAATTTTCGAAGGTTAATTTTACTTTTCGAGAATATTTATTTCAAGAGACAGGTAAAATTGGGAACGCTTCTTAACGTATTGCGAATAATTTAAGGATCATTCTGTTATAAATTAATGGAGCGGAACTAGGTATAACTAGCTCGTAGATTTGTAATATTGCGCGATGACGTTACACCTCATTCATGTACAATATGGCGGAAATTCGTTTCGATCGTGACTCTCTAATCTCTGTTCGAAATATATCCAAACGATCAAACAGAATGAATAAGTAACAGTTTTATCAATATTTATTTTTCAATAAAAATTCAACATCAATTTCGTCAAAAATAAATTGACGATCGTACGAAGAGAAAAAATATTTTACACCATACAGTCACTATTTCGAGTAACGAATTACTAATATTGCTACAAATGTGATCATAATATTTTACAGTAAATAAACGGCAGTTCTGCCAAGCCAAACGAAAGTAGAACAACATCAAAGGAAAATAATCTCCTCCGAGAAACTGTTCATAAAACGTCTCTTTTTCATCCTACTTAGAACAACGTCGTTTTACGGTAGCAAATCGCACGATTATGAAGAGAGAGAGAGAGACACAATAGTCGAACGCGAGAAACGTCTCTGAAACGAGTCGTTTGAAACGACAAGCTCGATCGTCGTGCTGGTGAAATTAAACTTTCGGCCACTTGGCAGACACGCGCCGCAATTTCCTGGCCGCGTCGCGTGAGAGGCAAGCAAGCAACCGCCTTTACGAGCTCCGCCAGGAAGAAGCCTCCCCCCCCGCTCTGAAAAACCGCTCCAACCAAGTGCCAAGACACTTGTTGACGCCGTCCTCCTATCGTTTCCTATCGCACTTGCCATCTGTTTCTTCCAACGCGAGATCCCGAACCCCCAAATTTCTGTCTCACCAACTGCATACGTACGTTTAATCGTCTCGCTCTCTTCCGGTTAATTTGAACAACCGATTGACGAGGCAAGTTGATCGATTGAAATTCGTTCTTTAACTTTGGAAAATTGGCACGAAAGACGTTTGTACGGATATTTTTAATCGTTAACGCTGCACTGAAATTAAGTTAATCGTTCAATAAGCTTGAAATCAACTTGCACTTAGTACAATTAACTGGAGTTATGGATAACTGATTTCAATTTGTAAATTTTCATCTCAATTTTTCAACAATTCGAGTGAAATTTTCTAAACAGTCAGTGTAAAAATCGTGATCGAATACCGAAGTATTTGCATTCGCAGAATAAGATGATCTCGCGAGCGATATAATTTAAATGAATTTGACACAAAAAAGCCCAGAAGCAACTGTTCTGACTAGGAAATGAAGACGACTTTTTTGCCATAAAATTTTATTGATACGCAAACATTTGACTCGATACGAAACAAATTACAGGCGCGATCGCTCAGTACCAGACAACGCCACTCCCACTCGAGGTCTACCCCACGCCTCCTCGCGAATCGCGTGACCCAAATCAACCAATCGCTAATTTTCGTTGCATTGACGTTGCACGATTTTCTGAGTTATCCCGCCAATGTCACTTTCAGTGATAAAGTGGTGAAAAGTGTCTAGAGTGAAAGCTGTTCGTCTGTCTAGATGTTCCTCGAGTCTCTGGATTATAAACTGAAAGATTATGCCGGCACAAAGGGACGTACGATCGCATCGCGATCGAATGTAAGCTGAGAATAATCTTGCCGACCCATTTCGAGAATCGAGCGTTAAACCACGCTATGAAAAATTAAAGACCTCCCTTTTGACCGTTCCATCCTTTTTCGCTGGATTTTGGATGACTCGTTGTCGAGAGATAATCGACGCAGTCTCTCGCTTCCCTTTCAGTAAGACGTGGCCGCGTTCCAATTCCTATTCTCCGCTCCTCCCCTTGTCAGCCAACAGTCGACGAAGGCTCCGTTGCTAAAAACTTTTGTGGATATTAATTTAATCGTTAAAGTAGAGAAAAAATTTGTAAAGCACATTTTAATTTGCAGTCAAAAGGTTGCTCGTTAATGCAACAAACAGCGCGTGCGAGAGATATATAGATATTGCTTGATGCTTGAGGGAAGCTTAAAAAATAATGATAATGATAATAGCGTGCAGGATTTTATGAATTGTGATAAACAACGACAGACAACGCTGTCACGTTGAAAATCTTTAACGTGTCGAATGCGACGAGATCGTGCGATTGGACAAACAAAACAGTTTGAAATTGTATCGTTGTATAAAAAAAAATGTGAAAAAAATTATCAGCTATTTCTATGATCACGTAACATGCATAGGTTAATTCTTTCATTATGTCAGTAACGTGAGAATATGTATCACGACAAGACTGAATTATTCAAATCAAAAAGCAAAGTTATCATCAACAGAGATCGTGGAGCTGGCAAATAAAATTCTCACAAATAAAATTCCTAACGGCAAATCTCTATTTCTCCAATAAGCAAAATGACAATGAGACTTGTCTCTAACGAAAGAAAATTTCAGTACCGTCACTGACCTGTAATGTATATGAAATATTCAAAGAACAATCAACATACAAGTAACATACATACACAATGGTTAAAGTTGGTCGACAGCTATACTCGAATCACGCGGAAGCGTAACAGTAGATTAATCCCACTCGCGGTCAGACAATAAAGCTATCGTTGTTACAGTGAAGTAGCTAGGATTAATACGGAACGCATCGAATACGAAGCATTCTCTTTAGGAGGCTTAATTAACAAAACTGTAATTGCAATTACTGCGAACGTACAATGAGTTTTCAAGTACGCGAAATGTGACAAAAAAATGTTTTCCACGGCTGTCGTTAATGTGAACTTGGATAAAATATAATCAATATAATTAACATAATATAATATAATATATATATAATTAATAATAAATTGGTCCTAGTACATTTTTTCCTAATATATCTCTGCTCACAAACACTAAAATCTTTTTCCAATTTATATGGAAATAAGAAATATGAAAATTACAATTTTTCAGGGAAAATCGGGTCATGAAAACCATATATTTTCTGTAATATTCAACATTTTGCAAAAGTAATCTCAGAGATGTATGAAAATAAATAAAACTAAATATGTGGAAAAAATAATTTCGTTAATCCCAGAAATGAGACTAAAAAGCATTTAAAAGACGTACTTTATTCATAGAAATCAGTTTAAACCCGTCATCTATTTGAAAAAAACCATCTTTATTAATATCTTCAGGAGGAATTTTTATTTAGGAGCTAGAAAAAGGGGCTAGGTTCTATTAAAAATTTATAGTCGCTGAAAATTAGAGTCAAGTCATCGATTATTAACCACTAAAAATCGTAAATGACGCTACGGTGACGTCATTGGTTATTAAATTTAATAATCGCTGAAAATTAGAGTCAGCTCATCGATTATTAACCACTAAAAATCATAAATGACGCTACAGTAACGTCATTAATTATTAAATCTAATAATTGCTGAAAATTAGAGTCAGGTCATCGATTATTAACCACTAAAACTCACGTGATGCTATAGTTAATAATCGTCGATTATTAACTATTAAATGCAACAAGTTTCAGTTATTAATCAGTTTCTTGCAACTGTGCAACATCTCTCTAACGAGGAACGTGTCAATTTTGATAAAATTTGGCATGAATTTTTCGAAAGAATATTTGACGCGTATTTTTTTTTTATTGGCAATCATCGATATTGAAGGGGTGAAAATTACCCTGAAAATCGGTGGTGCCGAACATATTTTGTCAAATATCTCGGAAATTGTTGAAGATACAGTTTCTGTGTAAATTTATTGCTTTTTAACGACGAATTTAATAGTGTATGCCATTTGTTTGAACAATATATTTAAAAAATCGTATTTTCTACAAGTTCTTCCAAGTCAATGTTAATAAATATATTTTCTTGAATATTTGCACATTCAAACACAAATTACGGATAAATTGAAATCTCGATTTTTGCGTTACAAGAAAAATTCATTATTTCCAAATCTCTCAGAGCAGGATGCATGTACACTTGAATTGTTCATTGTTCGTAAATATAGTTATAGTTCTGAAAGAAGCTGATTTCATTGTCCAACACTTAGCTCTGTATTTAAATAAACGCGGTCAAGACACGATCAATTGTTCAATTATAAATTTACATTCGCAACGAAACAAAAAGTGTTAAAAGTGTTAAAAGTCGTTTAAAAAGTGTCCCCTTTCGGGCTGACCTCGTCGAGCAGGGGATATTGATACCGCCACGTGACCGACGCGTGTAATTACTTCAGGAACATCGTCTGTGATCCGATGATAAGCGGCAGACCTGAGTTCGGTCCTCGCGAGAGCATTGTCGTAAAACATCCAAAAGCGTCGTCTTCGTCCTCTATGAAACAACTCTCTCTCGCTCGTCGCAACGCGGTACGATAGTCCAAAGGATGATCCGACGATTTTGCAATTCCGCGCCGGCTTAGAAATTCCCCCCAGACGGTCCCCTTTATTCCGCGTATTTCGTTTGCATCGCGGCGGTAAAATTGAATTTCGCGCGAGAGCCAATTTGCTTCGTCGTCTCGTTGCGCCGTTTCCCGCTAAGACGTATCTGCTCCCGCTTGCGTGTAATAAATTTTCCTTTATTCTCGGCGAGATTGAAAGTGAGGGAAAAGTGGCTTTGAGTTTCGTGAAAGAAACGCGAAGGTGACAGCCGATAGAGCGATAGATCTCTCGAGGTTTGAGATTTTTTGGAAATTTGACGAACCAAATCGTCTCGATAAATTCCAATAGAATTCTAACGAGTTCCGTTTGGATTCTATTTCATCGCTTCGTCTTTTATTCGTTCAACGTTTAATTTGCTTCAGCGACAGACTGAAAACCTCTCTTTACAGAGAAAACAACCTGCGTGCTACTTTTTTACGATTATCAAAAAGACTTGGGAAATCGAGACAAGATTCGCAGTTTTAATGAACAAAATTATCTCTTTCTCTCTCTTACGGAATTAGCCGTTCGTTCGAAAATCCACGAGATTAAAGAAAAAAGTACTCACGCGTTTGCAAAACATTATAAAAAAAAAAACGCACACGCGAAACAAACGAAACGCATGAAATATCAGAGTTCAGCGTTCGTCGTGAAAAATTCCCGGCGCAACGAAATTTCCAACATAAATTTCGCCTCGTTGGCACGTATGTTCGTTTTGAAAATTTTATTTTCAAAAAGCGTGACAAATAGGTAGGGGAAAATTTGGACGAGGAGAAGATTAGTGCAGATAAGGATGAGCCAGGTGGCCAATGATTGCATAGTTGCCAGTGCTAAAGCGATTTGACGAATCCCGTGTGCGCGGCGTACCACATACTGCTTCACCGTACTCGTCCGCCTCTTCGTTATTTACTTATTCTCCGAGACAGAGGCTTTCGTTCGAGCACTCTCTCGTCTCTGACCTCGTATTTTAAATATTTGCAATCGATACGGCCACCGTCTACGGAGGAGTCGTTGACTCCTCTTTCGCCTCTTCCTCCATCTTTTTTGTGTGTGTGTGTGTGTGTGTTTCTCCACTCGAGTTTCCTCAGCCGGACTACCGTTCTATTTTTGTACCCGCCTGATAATTCGGTCGAGCCCTTCTTCCCGTTATCTCCGTCCTCCCGCCGCTGATTTCATTCGAATCGATGAATTCGCGGAACAACGCCAGTCCGAGAATTATACTTGCAAATGCGTTCCGCGAGATAACTTTGTCTCCTCGGTGTTTCGTCAGTGCCGTTGATCCTACGTTGATGTCCCAATTTCAACGCAGCCAACGTTTACGTATTGCACGCTTGCGAAATGACACAACACTCGAAAAGTAAGTCCGGGTGAAGTGAGAAACAGTTTTTGAAGAATTCTAACCTCTTGCACTGGAATGACACGCACGTCGAAAATATTTGGCCGAAAATTGCAATATTTTCTCAGTTAAATTAACAAATAACATGCAAATAATAAATTAATATACAAATAGTAAATAATAAACAAATAATAAATTTATTACTTCTTAGTAATTTCTATCCAAAAGGAAGACGAATAATTGTATACGGTTTGGTCGCTCGTTATGGTCCGCAAACCAGTTACTAGCACAAGAGGTTAAGAAATCCCGCGGAGTCGAGATTTTTACATCGACGAAAGAAACGATGCGATTGAAAATAACGCACCTTTCAGCTTATTAATACACATTTAACGCGCTAATTATAAAACAGAATACAACGCAGTATCTCTCCACCATCCTCTCTGTCTCTTTATTAATTTGCGCGTCTCTTCAATGTATAACGACAGAAAGGAAAATGAGAATTTCATATTTTGCAATGACTCTCTTTCGCGAGTCGTAAATTTGATTAATTAAATCACACGTTCAGACTTTAACTGTTTTTCAACTCATCGATCCACTTATTCCCAGGTATGGTTCAATTCAACAAGAGATTGAGAAAATTTCTTATTTTCCTTTCTTCCTTTTCTTTTTAGACACGAATGGTCTCGAAAGGCTGAAAGACAGCCTGTCGAACTTATCAAATTGAAAATGTGATTCTCCCTGAGATGACAGAAGCGTATTCGCATCTGCCTCCGAATAGACCTCTGATCTTGAAGTTTTGATTTGGCAGTTCGGATTTCATTCTTCGCGTGGAATTTCTGCGGTGAAATTGCCGCGAACGAAGGAAAGAGGAAACTTAGCTACGTTTAATAGGATTCTCGTAAGAATGTTGACTTTGAGTAACTGCTACTGACATCCAGTGAGACTCTGACCCTGTCTCCCGTTTCTCGGTCAGTGTATTGCGTAATTATATTACGTGCTCAAACTTCTCTCGTTCCCCTTCGTGACTACGTATTATAAGGGAATCGTATCGTGAAAAGTTGTTTCTATACTTTTTCCTAAAATATATCTTCTGTTCTCTCGAACGTTATTTCCAATAATAATTGCAGACTAAATCGAACAAACCTCTCGAGAAATACACAATTCTATAAAATCTATAAAACTCCTAACAAAAATTAGTGTTCCAGTGTTAACAACGCTTGCTCTCTTCTTTTCTGCACTCAGTCAAACAAATTTTAAACAGTTGAAATTGCACAAAATAAAACATATTTTATCAATATTTTAATAACTCAATAATATTTTTTAGACGATACTAATATTTTAAAATAATTTCCCACCCAGGTCCTCCCCTCAAATTATAAACCTATCAAAAATTTCCCCCGTTAATGCACGTTTCCAGTTTCGAACAAAGAAATCAGCCTAACCTTGAAACTTGAGGAATTTCTCCCTTCGAGAAAACAAAGAAAACAAATATCCTGCAGAAGGATACCAGTATTCTCTATCCTCCACCTACCTTCGAAGTCGTTTCGGGGATAATTCGGCGCGAGGACCCAAGGCGGGGCAGCTCGTGAGTTTACTTTGAAAACGAGTACCCTCTGAACGCCGAAGTTGCCTTTATTGGTTCATAAAGTCGGTGGATACCTTTGAGCACCGAAAATCCTTTGTTTCACGTAGAGGCACTTACTCCGCGAGGATGAGTTCGATATCGCGCCGTTTAATCTAGATTTAACTCGCCTCGAACGCAAGGTCGCAGGCTACGCTGTAAAACTCTCCCTTAATGAGCGAGTCTGTGTGTAATTTTCCTGCGTTATACGTATGTACAAGGTAGTGAGAAAAGTTATAAATGAATTCTACACAATTCGATTTGAAATATATATAGTATATTAAATCTACGAGTAACCTAAAATGTATGAAGTACCTGCTTTGAATTTCAAGGTCAAAAATTTCTTTTCTTACATTGTATTCCACTCATCGCGAAGGTAAAAAACTTTTCCGATTTTTCCAACCATAGGTCGCAATCTAATAGTTTCTTCGTTCGCTTAACACTGCGAACGCGTGCGTCTTAACAGCGACTTTATAGTTCTGAACGCGTGGATATTTATACACGTAAGGTTTATATTTCGAATAACGTTAACAGATTTATTATTTGATTAATTAGACTCATAGTGATGCTACAACTATGATAAATCAAATGCTAGTGAAATCTAATTCAGAATCATAAAGTCGCTGTTAGCACGCGTCCGCAATGATTCAGAAACCTTTTTGTCATTTTTCAAAAGAACTATTAAATTGGTTCCGTGGAAAAGTTTCACCTTCATGATGAGTAGAATACAATGCAAAAGAAATAAATAAATTTCTTGACTTGAAATCCAACCATTTGCAGCAGGTTTTTTGCATGTATTTCCATCAAATCGAATGATAGCCACGGACAAATATATACGCGCACGTGTGAATTAGTTGAAACGCTGTTACCGCTTTCATCGCGATCCGGCTTTGTCGTCGATCGGATATAGTCGATACGTCGTGGATTATTTCGCGGTGCTTCCTCCGCGACGTTAATGGCGGCTACAAGACAAGTGCAAAGCTACGCTATCAACTAGTTATTTCAGAATAAATAAAACGTGTATGTTTATTTGTCTGCAAATTAAGAAGAACTCTGTTTGTTTAAATACAATACGTTTACGAACAAGTGGCAAAATCTGTTTACACTTGAGAAAATAAGCCCTTCCGGAGCAGGAAGACTAGTGTACTTATTATTACTTATCACTAATCTCAAAAAAATGTGGCAGTGAGTTTAATGACGCGAGAATGGAGATTGAACAAGTGTGACAGATCGTCGAAGATTTTTGGAAGTTTTAAGTAAGATTTCGCTATTATATCAACTAGAACAGTTGTAGATGTATTTTGCAGATGTGTAGTATTATGGGACTCTCGATTATCATGATTATATTAGAATTTTAAATAAATCTGAATAATACGTTATATTATATTATAAATAAATACGTATATAACATATTTATAAATATTTAATAATATATATAACAGAAATATTACGTACAGAAATGCTCATGAATTTTTATGAATATATTCTATCGTTCGTATTACATAAAACGTTTTCATTTTATTCAAAATTGTATTGAGACTCATATTGGTAGAGGAGTTTGAAATTTAATGAATGATAATCCAGAGACAACTAATTGTTAGTATTTTCAATTTCGAAATATTAGATTTGATACAGGATTTCTTCGAATTTTAATTCTCGAAATAATTACATTAATATTTTGACGTTATACGCAATTTAGTAGACTAGGTTGGTACCGTATATCCTCGCATTTCAAGTCGAAATAAAATACGTATTTTTCCTGCTCCATTCAAACCGTACAAAGGTGCACGAGATAACAAAAGACTAACGATTGTATTGCGTGTCTCTGTTTCACTATTATGCAGCAGTTTTCTGGAAACGTTAGCTGAAAATACGAAACCGGTAATTTGAGTAAGTATGCTCAAAAAGTGTGGAAAAAAGCATTTTCTCGCTGACATCATCATTATAAAATATCATAAAAGAGAAGAAACAGAAAACTCGCTTCGCAATTAATCGAATGATTTTCAAACTCTTAAAAAATTACAAATGACATTCACGCGAGGGAAGGTTGCATTTTCAAATTTAGAATTTTATTTAATTTTTACGTTAAAATTGCTAAAATTACTTTTTAATATTGAATTTTTCAAATATTTGAAAGTTTCGAATATCCAAACTTTTAAATATTCAAATATATAAATTGAATATCTAAGCTTCCAAACATTCAAATTGATAGATGTCCAAATATTTACGCCTGCAAGTATCAAATCTGTTCAAACTTTCAAATATCTAAATTGTTAAATAGTCAGTTTTCAAATGCTAGGTAATTTTAAATTTTCAAATGTACAAGCTTCCATGCATCCGAGTCTCTACGCATGCAAACTTTCAAATATCCAAATTCCCAAATATTTTAACTTTTTAACCAATTCTCCAAATTATAATATTCAAATATTCAAAACGGCATTTCCACATATTGTTGCAATCCTTTTGTGCTTGTTTCCTACCTTTTATCGTTCGAAAAATCACACGAAAACTCACAATGTGAGAAAAGAAACAAAAGAAACGGTATAAAGGGCCATTTTGGCGGAGAAACGTTTTCTTTCCTCTCGCCAGAATCAGCTGGTGTCGCTCGATCCCCGTCTCGACGATACGAAGCAATTCACGCTAAGGGTGAACGTGTCACATGGCACCACGCGGTAACTAGTATCTACTAGAACGTTTCACTGTTATTGCCCTGGAATCGCCTCCAAGTAACGTGACCGACGTATTTAGAACTGTCACGCGCTTTACAGCCGAGAATCGAAAGTCTCTTTAGTACACAACCGTTGGATAATGGTTGGTCTGACCTGATTGCTTATGCTCGATCTCCGGTGTCCATTCTGTAATTTCCTCGAATCGAGAACTCGTTGGACGTTACGAAATCTCGCATCTGACGATACTTCGCTGTTGACCTTTGCTTTCAATTAATCGTTTCATTGAACTGTCCCCTGATATGGGACGATTTAACTCGGTATGAAACAGAAAATGTATATATAATAAATTTAGAACTTTAAATTGTGCCATTCCTGCAACGACGCCATTCCTACTCGAGGTCTACGCCACGCCCCCTCGCGAATCACGTGACCCAAATCAACCAATCGCTAATTTTCGTTGCATCAGCGTTGCATCTGTAGAGGCCCGATTTTCTGGGTTACCGCCGCTAAAATCACTCTCAGTGATAAAAACATATCTCATCTGTAACATTGAACAATTAAATTTCTTTTGACGAATTTATTAAAAATTATAAGTCTACGAAATAACCAAGATTGAGAAGAGTAATTAAATTAGAAATTTACCGAAATAAACCACATTTTCGGAGTTTTTAGAGAATTCGACTCTTCGGACCATCGAACTATTGAATTTCGTGCGTCGGTCGATTCTCTCGTGATTAAAAGCTACCATGACTCCACCGCGACTTGTTTCGCACAAAAAGAGTTTCTACTGTATACACGCCCATCCTTTTCCCGTCGTGATTCTTCCCTATTTTATCTACACCCTCACCTCGCTTCGTCATCTAGTCTGTCTCCCTGTTTCCCCGTTGTTTTTCCTCTGGACAATAGTACGCGATAGCATCCCGGGAGATCAAAGGGATACGATGCACGGAGCAAACGTGCTCGTGAACACGCGCGCTATCCTCACAGTTACCATTGTTCTTCGCTGTGTCTCTTTTCCGCTTGTGTGTTTTCTGTTGTTTCATTTTTTTCCCCTCTTCTTTTTACGAGTGTGTTTGTCTACTTTTGTCTCCTTTCATCTCGTAATCGTTCTTTCTTGTTTCGAATTAGTCAATCGAGTTTGTCGACCCGCGTTCATTTCGAATGATTGTGCGTCCGTCCAAAGCGAACGTCGACTACTGTCAAAGCTCGTTCGAGAATGAAGGAAAGCGAATTTGCTAAAAAGAACCTTTCGACGGAGAGTTTCCCGATTTGGGAAACAGTTATCTCCTCGGAGCTTGATGGAAAAAACACGAACTTTAGCAAAATTTTGTAGAAAATTAAATAGCTGAGAGTAGCTTTTTCGAAAGAAACGAAGGATAGATTTACTTTGACGAATAATTTTGTCAAAGAATTGCAATATTAATAAACATCGTTTCATTTTAAAAATACGAAAAAAATATTGCTTATTCGTTTTCTACTTTCTTTCTCTGACCCTTTGTTCCAGTGCTTAAAGTCACTGTAACTTAAAATTTGACATGAAGAGCATGCAGCAAATTAAGAACTCCTTTCATTTTTTGAAACACGTACACTTTGATTTACACAATATTTATTCGATGTATTGTGACATGTTGTATTCTTTGAAGCTCCAATAAGTAAACCAATTATTCTACTATCGATTGTGAGATGACGAAACTCCAGTATCAATCAAAGGGTCAAACAATACCAGTTCTTACTTTTTTTAGCAAGAGAATAAGTTTACGTTTCAATATTCGCGTGGAACAATAAAATTTCGTAGTTTTATTGCAAAAAAAAAAAAAAAAAAAAGAAACTACCTTAGTACGGTCTCAAAAAGGATTGGAATAATTCACCTGCACGTTTCAATATTTGCGAGAACGACATCAAAATGCGAGGAACGATCTACGAAAGATATTATCTGTCCAATACCGAGGCATCATACATGTAAGTCAGTCGAACGTATCGTCCCGAACGATAATATCGCGGTCCGATATAAGCTTCCCGATACGAGAGACTCGGCTGGATCGACAAAGTCGAGAGATTACAATACCACATTCACGAGGAAGTCTCTTTTATCAGCAGAACTTTTCATCGTCGTTTTAAACGCCGTTTCTCAACTTGATTCTCGTCGCTAATGTCCTCCGATGAACTAATATCTGTATCTTTTCACATTCGTTTGATAAATCGTCGCTACGTGCCACTGGGAGAAAAACGGCGTTTCCCCCCTGAGAAAGTTGAAAGAGCTTCGTTTCACTTTACAATGGTATTTCCTTCTTTTTCTTTCCTTCTTTTCCTTCTGCGGAACGCCATTTGAATTTGAAACGGCGTTTCAAAGATACTGAATATTCATGCGCGCAGATTGTTTTTAAAACGGGAAAATAAGGTTACGTCCACCCTCCGCCTGAGAGAACGTGAATTGTATAAATTATACAAAATTATACTGTAAATGCAGTTATTAATTGCGATACGAAAGTAATGATTAATTGCGCGACATGCCCGTCACGGGCTGACGAAATCGCAAAGATTAAAATTGAACCGTTCCTTTGTCGAAAATTCGTCAATAAATGAGATACGATTGACCGAGTTGTCGCAAACGCAATTCGAAACAGGAATTTCGCGCGGGTCCCTGTCAATTGTAACGAGCAACGTATCCGTCAAACGAATTCTCCATATTTTCTACAACAGGGAATAAATCGTTCCGATTTTCTCCTCTGGCATCGATGAAACGTAACAGCGTTATCCGATCCTCCGAATTTCCATAATGAATTTTCCGGGATTCTGCATGAAAACGCGAATTTCCTCCACAGACTTGAATAGATTAATATCAATTTCAATTAACGATAAAGCGGCGCACGTTCGAAAGGCTAATTCAAATCGCGAAAGTAGCAACGAAATTCAATCGATTCTCGTACTTACTTTATTTATTCTCTCTCTCTCTCTCTCTCTCCTCTCGTTTGCGCGCTCCAGCATTATTCGCTTCGTTTTGCGTTAACTTGGCCCGACCCCGTCTCGCTCCGGCCAGACAGAATTAAGCTAAACGAAATTGAATTTTCGTCTCTTTGCTACCGAGCTTATCGGGATTTTCGACATTTCGCACAATACGTGACGGAAATATTCCCCCCTGTTCTTCCTACCTCACGCCATCCTGCCCGCTTTTTTTTCATTCCTCTTTCTTTGTTTATTGGGAATGGCCAAGCGTTTGATAGAAATTCTTCTCTTCAACGGGAGGAATTCAATTTGGTGTTTATTTGTTAATAAGAACGACAGAAGAACGTAATCTACGTGCAAAAGAGGAAGAGAATTGATCGCGCGATTTAAGAGAGATTTATTTCCTCCCGATATTAAAATTTATGGCGTTTGATTTTATTTTGTGTTTTACGCTCTTCGTGTAGCAGAGGTAATAAAATTCGAGCGATTAATTCAGCTGTAAATTGTTATCGCCCTGAATGGCCGGTTGATATCTTGGCGATCCCCTTTTGCGTAATTAATCAAATTTTACAAGTAACGAGATATATATATAATAAATCATGAGCGCCAATAAATTTCGTTGCGCAACAGTGTCAAATTCAACAAGAAATTGAACATAATATTACAGACAAAGTTTGTCACAGACAGTGACTGCGAAAATTTACATATCACGCATTTACATTCACACTTGCTATTTGACAAAGTCCAAGTATATTAAACTAACATACTATTGTTATATATTACAATATACTGTTGTACTAATATTAATATATTATATTATATTAATTTAATATATTAATAATATACTAATATTACTAGTACTAATATTAACATTGTACTGTATACTAATATTCTACTATTAATACACTAGCATTCGATAATATTTTCATACAGATACAAAAATTTCACGTTCCACGTTTATTAGCGTATCTAATAAAAGAAGCTTCGTTGGAAAATAAAATGAAAGCAAATGTATGCTGTAGAAATTACTGTTTTGTTTAAAACTTTCGATTAACCGCGCGAATTGAAAAATAATCGCAAAAGCACGCGAGAGAAAGTCAACTGAAAAATTTCGCAAATTCATAAATCGTCTGATCGTAACCTAACACCCCGAGAAACTGTGAAACTTCCGTGCAAGCTACCATAGAAAATAAAGAAAGCTCGCGATACTTGGCGACCTCAGGGGTTTCAATTTCGTTTTTGTTTCGCCATTAGCGCGGATGCTGGAACAGAACTTTATTACCCCTCGGTCGAGACGAGAAAATTACAAACGAAACGGAGGAGAGAGGGGTGAGGAGGTACGAGGTCGAAGGAAATGATTGAAAACCCGACATTCTTCGGCATTCGACGGTGGAAAGAACGAGAAAGAGACGAATTCAAATGCCGACACAGAGGCGCGGATTTTCAGACGCCTACGGCTGGATAATGGATTATCCACGTTTCTTTCATCCCCGTTGCAACGTCTATCCTCCCTCTTTCCGTGAACATTAATCCTCGTTTAATACCTCGGTGTCGACTTCATGAATCAGCGCCGCGAAACCCCCCCCCTCCTCTCCCCCCCCCCAGTCGCGACTTTCTTTCACAGCGAGAATGCCGGAAGCGCCTCGTAGAAAAGCCTCTTCCCGTCGTCCGGAATCGTCTGCATTTCCCTGTCCGTCCTCTCTCGACGACGTGTGGCTCGGTGGCGAGAATCGATCACTCGACCCCGCAACTTCCAGCTTTTACGATATATACGTATGTATGTGTGGGTGGGTGGGTGTGTGTAAGCGCCATGACCTAACCGCGAACGAAAGAACGTTCAAGTTCACCGGTTACGTGTTCCGTGTTCGGAATGGAATTACAGGTGGATTATATCGGCGATTGTGTCACCTGCGGCTCGTGTTGAGGCTCGGTCGGTTTATTGGCGGGCAACGAGAGATTGATTTGCAAAGAGAATTTCGGCAAATTGATTTCGAGAATGCGTCGATGTGTCTGAGGAATATAATTTGGAAAATAGAATCTTGACATTCTGTACGATCTTTCATACTGTGTGTAGTTTGATTCTTAGATTTTGAAGTTTTTCTTTTTTTGTAAATGCATAAGAATCTGTAGTCCAACGATGATAGATAATCTGATGGTAATGAACGTTTTAATGCATATAGACATTTTGATAGACTAGAGGTTGTTTCTTTGTGACTGATGACGATGAATTTGCTGATAATAAACAGACTACAGGTTGTTTCTTTGTGACTGACGACAATGAATCTGATGCTAATGAATAGACTCAAGGTTGTTTCTTTCTGACTGATGACTACGAATATTTTAATACATATAGATTTCAATAAACTAAAAGTTGTTCCTTTGTGACTGATAATAATGAATATTTTAATACATACAGATTTCGATGATGACCGAAGATTGTTTCTTCTTGTGACTGATGACAATGAATTTGCTGATGATGAACAGACTAGAGGTTGTTTCCTTGTGATTGATAACAATGATTCTGAGTTATATTTTATCGTTTCAAATTATCGTTTATTTAATTAATAACTTGTCTTCTCTGAGATGAACCTCAATGGCCAACGAATAGAAAAAAAAACGTCTCGTCCCATGGGAATAAAATCCATAAGGGTGTAAATCGCGTCAACGTCGTTTTCGATCAGATTACCACGCACGCAACGAGACAGCTGGCCCGAGCACAAGAGAAAACCAATCGCGGCGATCCTGCCAAACGATCGTTCTTCCGTAAAACGCTTAGATTTTCGCTTCGTTCGTCGAAAACGCCAGATGCGTTGGACATGACGAAACAATAAGACCTTCAGACAAGAAATCGTTTCGTTTTCCCTCTTCTGTTTCACAAACTCTGAACTCGGAATCGTCACTGCCCGAAAATGAATTTCGTTTGTTTCTCTGTCGAAACTGCTGGCCAATTCGTCGAACGAATTCTTCTAGAATAAACCTTAACGAGAATTCTGAACATGCCAAATTCTGGAAATCGTTGAATCGTTAATTTTTAACTTCAAATCGTCAAAAATCAGTGAATGCCTGCGTCGACGTGGAAGTTTGTAGTATATTGTTGGTATCGTTATTGTGTTGTTATTAAGTGTCGGTGACAATTTACCAGAGTTTCCAGTACAAAGTGAAATCCTTGCGATGCGGCAGGCTCTTAAATTAAAGCATCGTATGGCGGCACAGATTAATGTAAATGGTGCCAAGAGTCGCGGCGCGCGGCGTTTCACGTTTCTCAATGAAGGACTGAAACCAAAGCTAAGCTCCACACTGCATGCAACCTTGATTCGGGCTTTCGAATCCATATCTTGTAGGATAATTTGATAATTCGCTGACCCGGAGCGTATAATGTTTGACACCCGACTAATTCCACTTGAACTGTACACACAGTGAGAAGCGTGACCGAATACATAATGAAAAGTCGTCGACAATTTGAACTGTTTTTGCAATTTCATATGACCATCCATTTTAAATTGCAAAACTTCTACTTTGAAAGTCTCGAGTTCATTTTCGCCAAAGATATTTTACATGGGAACAAATGTTTTTCATAATTTGGTTTACTATAATTTGGTCTTGAAAATTGAGATTTTTTAAATCTTGCTGTGGTATTTCTTCTTTTTTCCCCTCCATTTTATTGAACTTTGAACACTGAGGCTAAACGACAAAATATTAGAATTTCTTGAATTTTACGTACAATGTCAATTTTTATCTTTGCTAATTATTCCTGCAAATATTTGACTCGAGGACCCAATGTAGAGATTTCAGCAAGTATTTTGGAATTTTTTTCGAGTCAGAAAAAATGGAAAGAATAATCTCCAGATAGTAGAATATAAAATATAATTAATGACTGACATTACACGAATAAGTACTACAATTAACAATTATAAATTAAATAACAAATAACTACAGTTATGACTGGCACTAATTGATATAACAAATTCAATAATCGCAACAAACGAACGACTACAAAAAAAACATCTCGAGACAACCGCCTTAAATTTTTGAACCGTAACATCCCGACGAGCAGTGAAAAGGTTAAAAAAAGAAGAAGAAGAAGAAGAAGAAGAAGAAGAAGAAAAAAAGAGAGAAACCACGGCACTCGATACCGCAACATCGCCATTACCATTTGAATGGCAACGTGACCCCGATACTCCCTCAAACGAACCCCGTTCTCGTCTCATTGCTCGCGGTGTCCCCCTTCACGCGCTGCAGTATCACGAACCCGGGCCTCTTATCGGGCGAGTGGATGTTCCGCGAAAGGTGGAGAAGCTAACATAACGCGCGTGCATGCGCGCACCTCGGATTTTTCATGCGCTTCGAGCGTCACGGTCACGAAGATGGATCACGCGTTTATCGCGAAAATACCGAGCTCCTCTCCTTCGGTATTTTTAGCAGGCGAGCAGCAACCGGTGTTCGTGCAACGTTGAGATTGTTTTTGTCAGCGAACAGATCCCCCGAATCACTACGGACAGTGTTGCGTGAATTATTGAGACCGCAGATGGATTCGGTTGTTCGAGGATCGGCCCGAGCGGATGTTATTTTGGCCGTTTGTGATTTCAGCGGGTGGCGAGGCTCTGTTCGTTCGAATCGAGCCGTGTATTTTGAAACCGGTGAAAAATGGCGATTCGTCAACGTCTGCGCGTGAAAAATTATTTACACCGAGAAAGACACAAGTATCTGGGACTTTACGAACAGGTGAAGTCTGATAAATCTGCTCGAGAGTTGGCAACAATTTTCCTAGGCACTGGCAAATATCTCGATTTGAAAACAACACAAACTGTGCCATTTTCGAAATAAACGGCTCAATCGGTCACAGTGAAATCCTTTCTGCTTGAGAGTCCTAGAATATATATTTTTTTAATTTTTAATATTGTAATATTATAATATTTAATATTTAACATTATAATATTCAGTACTCGTTGTAGATAATGCAACGTTTTTACAGATTCAATTCTGAGATAAATCTGAGCAGAGGTATATGAGAAATTTTCGGTATTTGAAGAAGTTGGGGTATTCTGAGACTGCAAAGCACTCGCGGGAATTAATTTTGCTGTGCATTTTGGAGGCTTATTTTGTTGGATGAGTGATTGGCTATTTTCGACAGTAAACCAGCAAGTTTTATTAAAAATTTGCGAAGTCAGATTTTCGCTACGTATAAAGTAACAAGAAATAATTACGAATCTACGAAAGATGAAAAGTCACAAGTATCAATATATAGACAAATACGAATATTGTCATACTCGTCAACAACATATTTTCCAATGGTCGCTAGTCGTTGAAAATTACACGATGTTACAGTCATAATATTAATTACAATACCGAATTACTGATTAGTTATTTTGCTGTTAGTTAGTAATAGAAAAAGGTCCACGATTTAAAAACAAAAAGAAAAAGAACTGCGACATTTGCGATTTAGCAGCACGGTATTTTTCTTGAAAATAGAAACGTGTAACTGTCTACCAATTAAATCCCCCAAATAAAACGCAGGTCAAAAGACCAACGAACGGCAGGCGACGCTTGGTCGAATTCGCGAACGATACGATCCATTGATTGCGGTCGATAAAACCTTTACGTTTCATTCAACAACCGCTAAACGTTAAAATCGGCTTCAATAAACGCTAAACTCTCGTTAGCGCGGAATACTATCCACGTTCGTTTCCTCGGTCAATTTTTTCGCGATTTTCAACGACGTCTCTCGTTGCGAGAGAGATATTTTGCGAGAATAAACAGTCAAGGTTCTCAATTCATCCGTAAGAATCGCACGACGTAGCGGAGATTACGTATGACCGTAATCTTCCGGCGACAGTGATCTATAGCGCACCGGGGAGACGTTTACAAACGTGGATAATTTCATCGTCGGCCTTAACCTTTCGACGATAAATCTCGCGTACGCTCCTCGCCGACGAAATTTTCTGACTCTCTCGAGGAATCGTCGTTGTCTCTTTTCGTCTGGAAATTTCTTTTCCTCGAGGTTGAACGATCGTTGACACGGATGACCAATCAAGCCTGACAATATTAGCTCAGTGATTGCGAGTCAGCGATAGTTCTTCGAACTGAATTCGCAAATTCCACGCTTCGATTTATCACAGACAAATTATAAAAAGATGTTCTAAGAAGGGAACTTTTTCATTACTTCGGAAAGACCTCGTAACATCATCCTTGACCACGACTGCAACGTAGAATAAACCCTCTCGAAAGTACAAGCAAGTGTCATTTCTTTTCGCAACACGATCGGAAATGACCTCTCCTCCGCTGGTGTGCTTGGTTTTTATTGGCTTGAGATCGATAGATAACGCAGATGAGATGGAACACGTAAATTGAATTTGAAGGTAAGTCTTGGGCGAAACTTGATCTTGGACGAGGAGTTTACAACGAAGTCGGCGAAAATGTTTGAGAGAAATACTGAAAAAAGAGAGAAGGGTAAATTTTTCAAAATTAGAATGGGAATGTGTTTGAAATGACCTCTCGTATATATTTATTACGGTAAAGTTATTTATTTGTTGTCGTTTATGACTTTCAATCTTTCAGAAAATTTTGGAAATTAATGGAATTTCATATGCGTAAGACAGACTAGAGAGATTAACTTTAAAAAACAGAGATCCATTTTCTAAACGCGTTTCTAAACTATGGATTCATGATATGTTCAATGTACGATATCAAATCTATCGAACCTTGTTTTCCGATAAAGGAAAATGGAGGAAACCGCTACGACTACTGCCTACATCGTTATCGAGTGTTTATTTTTTATCACTGAAAGTGATTTTAGGGGGGGTAAATCGGGCCTCTTCAGGTGCAACGTTAATGCAACGAAAATTAGCGATTGGTTGATTTGGGTCACGTAATTCGCAAGGGGGCGTGGCGTAGACTTCGAGTAGGAGTGGCGTTGTCTGGTACTGAGCGATCGCGCCTGTAATTTGTTTTCTATCGATTCAAATGTTTGCGTATCAATAAAATTTTATGGCAAAAAGTCGTCTTCATTTCCTAGCCAAAACAGTTGTTTCTGGACCTTTCAATGAGACGAATCGTACTGGGATACAAGTCATGCAGTTTTTTATTTGTTTTGACACAAAACGGTGCAAAACACGACGCAATTTATCGGGACGTTTCTCGCGTGCGTTCTATTTTTCTTGCGGGGATGAAAGATGGGGAGATTTTATCGAATTACGTGGGATTTATGTCAATTGGGAATTGGCGTCGCAAAATTGGATAATTCAGGGAATGAATTTAAATTTTCGATTAAAGAGTTCTCCAGGGAATTTATAGTTAACAGATTGTAGCTTTTCTTATTTCGCTGAAGAGATATTACTCAGTTGTTGTTGAGAAGAATATCAAGTTGTTTAGTTTCTATAATTTTCAGATTTTCTGCACTTGTCTGAAACTTTTAGGACCTTCCAAGTGATTTTTTTTTAGAATTTTCGATTCAATTTCTAGAATTGTTAAGCAGCTTTGCAATTTCTTAAAATTTTTACCATCCAAGTATCCCTCCTTTGGAATTCTCAATTAAATTTTTAGAATTGTTAACAAATTGTAACAATTTAGAATCTCTAAAGAATTGCAAGAACTGCAGGATTACTCCTTTTTTTTTAGAATTTCAAGAATTACTCCATCACAAAATTTTTACAAGCAATAATGCTCCACTCGAGTTTTCGATTAAATTTCTAGGATTTTCGAGTAGTTTCACATTCTTCTTGCAGTTTCTCAAAATTTTTAAACACATTCTAAACACTCCTGGAACTTTGAATTAAATTTCTACTAAATCAAGTTAAGAAGTTCTCCTTGCAATTGTTTGGAATTTTCAAAATGTTTCAGATGCTTCTTTAGAATTTTCAACAATTCCGTCGATAAGTAACGTACAATACAACGTTCTTCCAAGAAATTGATTTTGATCCGACATCGGTTGAAACTAAACTCAGGTCGTTCTCTCGACGAAGCTCAAGCTGCTCCGTAAATTTCGACGAAGGCTTTCGCGAAATGGTCCGAGAGAATCCCCCGAAAAACAGGGCGAGACGTTTTCACTGGAAAAGAGGGCACCAATGGTGATTTTTAAAAGCGTTCTGCTCGCGAAGCTTCGTCCTTGCTTCGAACGCGTTAACGGCGACCTTAAAATCATTTGCGATTCACCGCGCGTGAACTTTCGAGAATTGGCTCGAGGTAATTAAATTAAACGCCGTACGTATGTTAATACGTACGTACGGAATGTCGTTATTTCGCGGCGCTGAAACTGTTCGCTCGAAAACAGAGAATAAAGTCGAGTTACGAAACGCTTGAACGACTGTCCCGTTTAAATTGTTATTCGATCAAACGCAAGAGTGGGAGGGAGGAGGAGGTTTGGTCGTGAAATTATATATTTTACCAATCGATTCGCAATCGCGCGCCGCGTCGGAAAATATGTTTCCTCGATATATTGTCGAGCATATAATTTTCGCCGGACAAAATTTCTCGCGAATTTATTTCGATAACGAAATTTTGTTCGCTTCATCCTCTTAACTTGATCGCGAGGAAAGTTAACTCCGTCGTGAAACGTAATTACAGAATGGACGAAAGGGGACGAGTTTGTATTTTTCGGCTGATTTCTGTCGTTCGAGCGCACGTGTGTTCGAATCATTCGTGCAGAACACAGTGGAGCCGCGTCGCGTAAAACTGACTGCGACGAAAGGGTGAGAATTTATTTGTGAATTAACTACGAAACGGCGAAGCGGAGAGTCAATCATCGAGCGCGAGAGTTTATCGTGTAAACAAATCTCTCGATCTTAACTGCAAATCTAGTTGACGATTCGCGTTTGTTTTCACAATTTGCAAGATTTTTCTTCGCAATTTATTTCACAGGTTGAAAGCAATTTATCCTCCATTTTAATATTATATTAGTACTTTAAAACTATTCTTCACTATTCAGTACATAAAATGTCGACCGAAACTTTCCTTTCTTCGATCATTATATTTGACTTCAAAATGAAAATTCGCGTTTGAAACGAGCTGTTCCAAAAATAAAATGTCAAATTCGATAGTTGTTTAAGCTCTGAGCATTAATTTTACGTCGATAACGTTTAGTTAATCTCACACGCTAGTGCCGGCATAATATATGTAAATAATCCTCCATTACGATATGCAGCTAATTTTTACTTTACACTGAAATTTCATCGACCACGCTCAGCGCTTTGAAATAAATCCACGATAATTACCGTGCAATCGCGTATAGTATAGAATTTCTGTACGGATAGTATGTTCCGTGCAATGCAACACGGCTCGATTATTGCGGCAACATACTGGATCAAAAGGAACGTTTTGCATATCATATGAAACGCTGCTACAACGTTCTATTAATTTGTCAGGAAATTCCGTTTTGCTAATCTCGCCTATTGTGCAATAGTGATAGCTAGACTGTGTTAAGACTGTGAGCAGTGTATTTCAAAAAATTATCCATAACTAATCGGAAGTAAAACACTCGAGTACAGAATGAATGGTAATTTTATCACTGAAAGTGATTTTAGCGGGGATAACCCAGAAAATCGAGCCTCTTCAGGTGCAACGCTGATGCAACGAAAATTAGCGATTGGTTGATTCGGGTCACGTGATTCGCCAGGGGCCATGGGGTAGACCTCGAGTAGGAGTGGCGTTGTCTGATACTGAACGAACGCGCCTGTAGTTTGTATTGTATCGATTCAAACGTTTGCATATCGATAAAATTTTGTGGCAAAAAAGTCGTCTTCATTTCCTAGTCGGAACAGTTGTTGGGGTACAAGTCGTGCAATTTTTGATCAATGTGGCTTTCGAACATCTAGAAAAGTTGAATAGAATTGAACCTACAGAAGAGAAACGAATAAACGTGTGTCACATTTAGTTATTTGTAAGTATCACAACGAAGCAAAAATCTTTTCTTGTAATGAAACGTGTCATCGAACGGTAGATTATATTTGTATTTCGAGTCGACGTGTTCTTCTTCTTCGCTCTTTGTCGAATATACTGTCACTACGTCGCAACAAGATTACCAACGAGAACTAACGAAACAATAATTTAGCGAATTATTTAACGAAAAAAAAGAAAAATTATTCGTATAATTTAATGAAACTTACGCGAATTCGTAGTTCTTCGTGAAAACTTTCCAAGTAGAAACGATACGTTTTCAAAGATCTATAAAATCGTCCCCAAAATGAAAGTCTGTGTTACGAACTTTCTCTTTTCCGCTTTCATCCCCTGTGAAATGAGTTTTATACCCCAATCGTCGGCAGTTCCAGCGTCGGAACAGCCCCCGGTTTCGAGGCAAGTTTGTTTCACCGTGACAGTGGTTTTCGCTATCGCGTTGTCGATCCTTCCTCGAAGGATTATTTCTTTTCTCTTCAAACAATCGATAAACGAGCCCTCCGATCTCTGTGTGTGTGTGTGTTTTTTTTTTCTTTCCGCTCGAGCACGACGTGCTCCATTGTCTCCAGATGAATGATGTCAGAGAGCCAGTAAAGAAGAGAGAGAGAAAGAGAGAAAAAAGATCCAATTTCGTCGGAGAAGCTCATCGATCTTCCTTCGCTGTCTGCCCCCATCGGCACAGCCACGTGTCCCACCGCGTCTAATAAATTGCAGTTGCACGTAGATCGTACGGATGTAATTGGACAAAATAGCGGCGCGAGGGCGATAGCGTTAAGCAAGGGTTATGGTCGTTTTGGCGAGCTCCGAGAAATTTACGACGCAATGCAATATTATGCAACGCGACGCTGTGCCTTGAGGGGAAAGTTCGACCGAGCGTTGAGCGATTACTCGGAATTCTAATTGCCAGTTGCAGGTCACTGGGACTCGCCGGAAATAAAAGATTCAATCTCCTTTGCTCGTTGAAATTTGGAATATTGGCTTTCGATATATATATATATATATACCTCCTTTAATAAATATTGAAAACTCCAAAATAGATTCGAGACAATCTCTTAGAATATTTCAAGAGATTACATTTTAGGAGAATTTTAGATTATGTATTGTAATATAATACAGATTATATTTTAAGAGATTGTCTCGAGTCTATTTTGGAGTTTCCAATTTTTCCAAGGAAATTTTCTTTCCAAGGAAATTTGGAGTATTTCTTTTCGAGTCAACTTTTGCTTTTGTTTCATCCACTGTTACCAAAGGATCTGGAACGTTTCTAGTTTCTGAACAGTTCTGGAATTTCATTTCGAGCTGTAACTATCGATTAACATCTGATTCTGCAATTTTATACTTTTACTTGTTCAAATATGACCTGAAATCTAAATGGGTTAGAAGATTGATCAGATCATTCAATTAAATATTGAAAGTCTCGATAATTAAATTTAGTTCCGACAATGGTTCGAATAATAGCACAGATATAACAAAAATCGTCGATATTCTTCTGGAACATCGAAAGGTGAGAATTTAGATTATCTGAAATCAACGTGCCATCTAAAAGTATCCTTCGACGCGTAAACTAAAAAATAAAAGTAAAGTATAGAGTGTAAAATCGATAAAGCGCACGACGAATAAATTACTTGACTGCTTAACTACTAAACGAATAAATTACTAACTAATTTAAACAATATTAAGCTAATGTATTAATATCAATATTCGCACTATCCTTTTATCTCTCTACATCAATTAAATTTGTTTCTAAATTTCCATTCAGCTTATAATCGCACTGTCAGTATTTGCCAGAATCTTTTCAATATCGACGAACATTCCTTCGACAGAAAATTTTTTTTTATCACTGTAAGTGATTTTAGCGGGGGTAACCCAGAAAGTCGGGCCTCTTCAAGTGCAATGATAATGCAACGAAAATTAGCGATTGGTTGATTTGAGTCACGTGATTCGCGAGGGGGCGTGTGGTAGACCTCGAGTAGGAGTGGCGTTGTCTGATACTGAGCGATCGCGCCTGTAATTTATTTCATATCGATTCAAATGTTTGCGTATCAATAAAATTTTATGGCAAAAAAGTCGTCTTCGTTTCCTAGTCAGAACAGTTGCTTCTGGGCCTTTCAGTGAGACGAATCGTACTGAGGTACAAGTACAGTTTTTTCTGCAAGTTCTGTTTGAAACTTTTATGTTTAAGAACACTGATTTATTCTCATCGGGACACACTTACGATGTAAAAACATTTTCAACGTGATGTTTCAAACGGAATCTACTTGAAAAGTTCCTGAACTTTTTCCATCCCTGGTTTTTCGATCGCTGTTTAATCGTCCATCTTTTGAGCGTTTTCAGGAATTTTATTGACCGAAACGAAAGGGTTAGTCCGATAATTGACTCTAGAAAGTTTCTGCTCCTCTTCTTCCTTCTTTTTCCCCTTTTATTCTCGTCTAGTCAGACAGTGAACCGGGTAATACGGTCACGTGCGTGTCTCGTGACTACGTGGCCGTACTCGTAATTCCCGAATTCGAGTGACTCGTTGAAAAAGCTCCGAAATGAAGAGGCTTCATCCCGGCGCGACGACAAACTGGACAATTCGTATGGACACGTCCAACGCCTGAACAGTTTTATTTTTTCCTCTTCGCTTAAGCGTCGCTTGGATGCTTGTGACCATTATTCTAGAGTGTTTTATTTTTTTTCCTCCCTCTCTCTCTCTTTTCTTTTTTTCTTTTTAGGGAAAATAACACATGCAGGAAGAAGCTAGAGATTTCGAGCTTCCGAGTAAAATTTCGCTACAATCAGAATTTATGTTGGTTGTTACTCGAGTAAGAAATTACTGAGAGAAATCTTCGGAAAGTGTAAATATTTGAATCAGAATTTTAGAAGACAAACGAAACGTGGAACTCTCGTACTTCAATTTTCATCGCGCAGAGATCTTCTGGAAACGGATTGGCTTCATCGACACGTTTCTGTCGTAGCTTCGTCGCTTTTATATCAGGGTGAGAGAGAGAATTTTATCTCGCTTGTGTTCTTTGTTATTTTTAACCCTTTCGTCTATAACGATCGAGCGAGACTCGTGGTAAGTTTATCGGTCCAAACATAAGAAGCCAAAAGAGTCAGATTGTGAAGTAACTCGTGTTTGAATGTATGATTTTCATAAACGAATATTCAAGAGAATTTGTTAACATTTACTTGGAAGATCTTATAAAAAAATACAGTTTTTTAAATATATTAATTTAAAATTTTGCAAAACTATTACACCATTAACACCCCCAATTTTGAGGGTATTTTTCAACCCTTCGACATCTACATTTTCCGATAAAAGAAAGTACGGGTCAAATATTTTTTTTTGAAATCTACATTTATGCGAAAATTTCATCAAAATCGGTGATTCACATTTCAGTATGTGCCCTCGCGATGTGAGGCTACATTGGCACCTGTTTCGAGACCCGTTTCGTATCGTTTCGTTTCGAGTGAAAAACTGGAGTTTCAGCTCACTTGAATCTCCAGTTGTTCCAATTTCCAAAGCACAAGTTCTTCGAATCGCGGGAGTTCCCGTGTTCACTGCGATCACAGAGCAGCGGAAACATGTTAATGGCTGGTTTTCGCTGGACCCGACTAATTCGAAACTTCAAACGCGTTAACCCGAATCAACAGCGTTAACAAGCAGAAATTGTTCAATTCCTCGGTTGTCGAGCGAGACGAGGAATTTCACGCGACGCCGTTGTGAATTTGACCCGCATGCCCCTGTCGCATTCGCGGGATTTATTCCCCTCCGAGTCTTTCCTACAGTCCTTCTCTCTGCTCCGCTCAAATATGCATAAGTTACCCAAGTTGTGAGCGTTCCTCGAGAGAAAGAGAAAATCTCTCTCTCTCTCTCTCTCTCTCTCTCAAGTGCCACGTGTTATTTAGACTCCTTTGAGTTGTAACTTCGTTCATCTCAGTTTAATGAACCAGCGACGAAGTTGCGTTTTCTGCTAAACAAACAAACTTTCTAAGTAAATGCGCAACTAACTGTTCTAATCTCCTGCTTTCGCCTACCGCGGATAGTTTGTGGATTTTTCAGAAATTGTACGCTAAAGAGGATAATTTTTGTAATATCTAGTAGATGTACTTAAATTCCATTTTGTTTTTTTTTTTTTTTTTTTTGAGTTATATAAAATCATATAAAATCAATATTCGGAATGAAATTTTTTTGTAATTCACGTGGATCTAATTTCTCGCAAAATCTAATTTCGAATTCTGAAAATTCGCAAACTTCTGTCTTCTGACAAGAAAGTTTTCGAAAAAGAGAGAAAAAGATATTTCTGGTCATTTGGAGTCTACAAAAGAAAAAGTAACTTAATTATTTAACTGAACGTTATAATATTAAAATTAAGATTAAATACGCTAAAATTCAACAGTTCAATCACCGTCGCGATATTTGTTCGACTGAAACTGAATATTGTATTAAAATTAGGATATTATATTAAACATTATATTAAATTAACGTGTTGTTAAATAATATTATTAACATATTATTATATTAAATTAACATTATATTAAAATACAGATACACTCGATTTGCGAACGTTGTCACGTTAAACGAACAGCACCTGAATGCGGTCGCCTTTAATCATCGTGCAGCGTATTACCGTTACCAGGGTATTAACCGGTAGCAATCGAAAATTGGTAGGTATTTATTCGCCGAATTTATTTCCCGCTGATTCCCTTAAATTTGGAGAATTCATTGATCGTCCATCCGTACATGTGTAACCAACAGCGCATTAATTTCAATCAGAGCCACGCGCGCACTTTTCAACCAAATTTTACAGCGGACCAGCGAAAATCCTAGCGCCACCGATAATCACGCGTCGATAAATTATAAGTAGCTTAATTCCCGATCGATCCAGCTGACAGTTGGAGGTGCGTGAAATTCGTTTTCAGACTAATTGAAGAGTTTTTGTAAGTTACTGGCAATATAAAAATGATATATTTAAAAAAAGCGTATTTTTGTTTTTCTTTCTTTTTTTTTTTTTTTAGTAATCTAGAAACAAAAGGACTGCAAATTTAAACGAATGACAACCCCTTTTCTTTCGTGAAAAAAATTTAATGATTGGCAAGCTTAGAGTGCTTCTGTCTTAAGATGAAATTGTTTGAAATTTTAATTTAATTTACGTAGAATTTTTTAAGTAATTGTACGGAACAGTATAGACAAATTCGTTATCTTTTACAGGAAATCAAGATTTTGAGATTTAATTATTTCTGTTTGATTTCATCGAAATTATTCGTTCGTTTGAGTTCTTAATCAGTTCTTTAAATTCCGAAAATATTGTTATTTTTTAAAAAACTTGTACATGCATATATAACGTATAAATTTCCAAATTTGGCCATTCTGCGACTCGATCACCGATCCACCACTGCCCATTACGTATCACAAAGAAGTTATTCGGACCATAATTTTCATCCGACCTGAATTTACTTCTACGCCATTACTTCTCACGAAATTGTAAGGACTCGATCTATCGTCCCTTGGGACAGGTTTCTATCAAGTTTCTACCATTGTTAGAGCATCCTGACGTAGCAACTACGGGGAAATGGCAAATTGTTCCACGATTGAAAAGCAATCGAGTTCGAAAATTTCATTTCTAAGAGAACGTTTGCTTTTTCTCGTTCATCTATTCGATTTAATCTAATGTCTTATAATAAAATGTTATAAACAAAAGAGATACTTTGGGTATATCTCGTAACATCAGTAGCAGACAACGCCACTCCTACCCAAGGTCTAACCCACGCCCCCTCACCAAATCAACCAATCGCTAATTTTCGTTGCATCAGCGTTGCACCTGAAGAGGTTTGCCCGATTTTCTGGATTATCCCCGCTAAAATCACTTTCGGTGATAAAAGGGAAAACAGGTGAGAGTAAAGGAGTCCCTCGATTGGCCTTTAGCGACTTCCACCGCAAAAGAAGCAGAGTGCTCGCGCGTGAAATCGCTGTATTTCGGGTCGTCGCGTTTAAAAGAAACGTCCACGCGCTCGGAAATTTCACCGGTGTTTCGCCTGGTCCGTTTCATTCACCTGTTTCGCGGTGACCACGGTTCTCACTCGGAAGTCTTACGCTTCCCTCTTAATGCGATTATATTACAGGTCGCGAGCAAAATTACTCGCAGCGTTGAAATTTACCTAATAATTTAGAAAGCGCCGGAACGTTTGAAAGTGAATTGCTTCAGAAAATTAGAAACAAGCTTTTTCTTTTTTCAAATGTCAGCAGATTCGAAAATTTCAGTCAGCGTTTTCTTCAATCTTGCGAGATGAATGTTTCTTTCGATAGTGGACGAAATAATACGACAGTGAGAGTGTGACGAACATACGCAGATAAATTCGAAATTCCTTGTGTTTAACTTGTCTCTTATCATTGTCCTCGTGCAATGAAAAACCTCCAGTTAGTTTTCACTCTTTTCAATTCTCCAGTCAGTCGACGTTCGCATAAATAAGAATGGGAAACAGAAAACTCTCGGACGAACTGTTTAATCAAAAAACAACAAACAAATTCCGTAAAAAGCGATCCTAAGTGATTCTACGAATTTTTCCATTTTACGAATAAAATTACGAACGGGACAAGGAAACAAAATATACGAAGTGAGATCCGGCAGCCAACGTTTGCGCAACGTGCCGCAACAGGGAGGCGAGAAAACAAAGGGACAACGTTTTTACGAACTTTTAGCGGAAAGTTCGCGCTGCATCGTTAATTCCAATGGCCGAAGACATTTGCGTTTTGCAGCTCAGCGAATATTTTTTAATTTCGTGACGCTTTCGCGCTACGACGCGTGCGTTTGAAAGATGCGCGTTGAAAAATTCACGAGAGAATTAAATTGGCAAATTTGAAGCTTCACAAATCTTTATAAATCAACTTTTTCGTCGAACTAATGTAATTCGTTGCATTTGTATTTACATCGGAGAACACGAAACATGCAAGATATAAATGAAGGTAGAAGAAAATACTGAAGGTGACGCACAGTTTGAAAAACTATGTAGAAGAAGTTGAGAAATACACAGATTGAACCGTTCGAGGATCCTGTTAATTAATTCTCTTCCAGCAGCAGTTGGAATTTTGAATGAAAAATAGTTTTAGAAACACGGATATCGGAGTTTCAAGAGGGAAATGTTAAAAATGAAGTGCACCTTGCAAGATTTTAAAGAAAAACACTAGCAATATACGCGCTTGCAAAATTAATAATAGTACTAAATGATAATGCGATAATAATATAATACGAAGCAGAAACTCACGAGGACTTAATTTTTTCAACGCAATAATTAGAATCGCGAGCCATTGCATTCTCTCCGTAAGAATATAGAAGTAGGTCGACACTACTGGATCGTGGTTTTTCAATTTTCCCTGGAAACGAATAATTCTAAATGTTCAATAATTTTCAAACGCATCTGCAGATATTTCAATAATTCTCCAAACGATTTGAATGCCTTCGCCGTGCACGTTAATGCCTGACGAGATTTCATACCGTAATTCTGCGTGTTTCAAACGAGAAGATTTGAAATTTCCGGGGAGAAACGTTGTTTCGAGATGGCGGGGTTCGAAAACCGCGGGCAACACTCGCGGCAACTTGATACGTGGCGGTCGGTAAAGATAGCAGGCTGGCACGATTGATTAAATCGCGATGAAATTCCTGGCACAAAGGCGGGGGTGGCGAAGTATTTCGCAAGCTCTCAAACTATTATGACCGTCGGAAGGAAGTTTCTTTGAAAAAGACCCGCTCGTTCACCCGCTGCAAGAACCCCGTTCCCGTCAGTTCGTTAATTCAACCTGATCGTACATTCAGCTTCGCGTGTGTAGGTGCGCGCAACTTGAGCGAGCGTAGATTCCCTTTCAGCATTAAACGCGAGGTCTCTCCACCGCGAAGCTTTTTCCCTACCCGCGCACAAAAATATTTTAAAATCCATTCCCCTGTTCCGTAATCTGATCTAATCACGTCGAAAGCGCGTGAACATGCGCGTAGAATAGCAAAAGAGTACGTTGCACAAATCGTTCTTAAACGGCTAGATCAAGGATCTTTGTGCATTAGCGGAGAATTTGTACAAAGTATTACGTTACAGAATACAAATATAAGACGCAAAGATAGAATACTATAGAAACTCGTTGCAAGTTTTGTCATTTTTTTTTAAAAAAATTACAAATTTGCACAAATATTTACACACAATTATATTTTTTGGCGAAGCCCAAAAATGATCAGGCAAGTGTATATTTAAAAATATGTTTGAAAATCACGAATGATATGGGTGCAGGTGTTAAAAATGGCCCCGAGGAGCAATAAAATGTATTAATTCACTGAAACAACGAAAATATTTTTATTTCTTAATTGGTATATATATATATTTTTTTATATATATATTATGGAAAAAATATTTCAATCTTCATTTTGTCGAAAATATCGAAAATGAATAAATCAAATCCATATATGTATATATATATATATATTAAATAATTATTTGATCAAAATTTCACAGCACTCCCAAAAGCTTTTAATACTCGTCGAATAAATATTTGTTGCAAATCGTAACCTACAAAAAAAAAAGAATTAGTCTCGCTGAAATCTGAAATTTAAAGCGATCGGATTCGAAATCCCATTTACCGACGCGTGAAATTCCAAACTGGGGTAATAGGAGCGAAAACGATTTTCCACTTCACGTTACCAACACTTCTTCGCCTATTTTTCCATAAGAAAGAGGTATCCATCGAACGGTTGTGTCTCGTTCCAACGTTTGCAGTTGCCGTTTGTCTCGTACGAAGAAAAATTACACATTTAGCACGAGTTTGTAAACTTCGGCTTAAAAGTGTCGATGAATAATTCAGATAGGTGAACAACTAGAATAAACGCCACGTCGTAGTTAGATTCTTCGTAAGCTTGAAGAAACTTTTTTGACTGACGTGTTACGTGTTAGACGCTTTTGATTGGCGTGCGTGTATCGAGGCGTTTAAAAGCGGTGTCTAGCTTCTAAACACAAGGAGATTAAACCCGATATCAACCCGTCCTCAACCTACAACGCAACGAATGGAATTCTTGCGAATGGAATAAGGGACGACGTAATATTAAAATATATATTTAACAGGCACAGCTAGATACAAAACAGTGAAGCTTTAGATTCCCGACTCTCTTCACTAGTCTTAACTCGCTATTCTTTTCTCTCAGTTCCTCACACCGCGGTTTCTCCTTTCCGACTCAACTCTTATCGGCCCAGTATCGAAAATAATAATAATACTTCCTATGCCATGCACGACATACATATATATATATATATATATATGTGTGTGTGACACATCTATACCACCAAGCGAAACTTCAGTCTTTAATTTCTTCGCGAAGAATGTTTGTTCCAGTCGAATTTCTCCTGAATTTTCCAAAGTTCGCAACGTAAAGAGGACTCGAATCCTTGTACGATCTAAAACGATTTAACTAATTCGCGAGAGTGCGAAGATGTGATATTGGGGGGGGGGGGGGTAATGGCGCGAAAGAGCATCATCGATTGCGACGACGCAACGAATAACTGAATTCGCGCTTCGATAATATTGATATTATATTTTTAACAAACATGAATACACAAATTGCTTGATATAAATTATAATCGAACAGAATCCCAAATTCACGTTCTATATAAGACAAAAGAATATTACATAGAATGTAATATAATTAAAATTATAATGTAATATAACGAGAAATAGTATAGAAGCATAAATAATAATAAAATTTTCATCCACTTTATGACATATCCTACGTATAATATTCAGTCAAATTGATCAATATATTTAACTCGTAAAGTTAAGTTCTAAAATGATTAGAAGAAACGTAATTCAGTTGTATAAAATATCGTGAAATATATTAAAAGTATATGAAAGAAAATAACGATAAAACTAATAATGCCAACCAACGATAAAATTTTGTGAAATTCGTATGAATTTTATAGTACATTCGATATAACGTCAGTCAAATCGTGGCGTATTTAACAGTTCGTTGATTTGAGAATTCGAAACACCTCGAGCACCGCGTCTTACGTTCCCCGTCGCGTTCTCATTAAAACTGAAATTAAAAAATATATTTCAACAAGTTCCTCCTTTTTCCTCGCGAGAAAGGCCTGTTCACCGGCTTCCGAGAGATTGAATTCAAATTCAGTCGCCGTGAATTCGGAACAAACGAAATTGGAACAAAATTGTTGGACAGGCGGTTGCTGAACTTTCCTTCGAGACGCAAGTACACGCAGAGACGAGGGCGAAGCCTTCGGGGAAAAAGAGGCTGCCTCCTCCGTTCGCGTTCGATTCGATAACGAAAAGTGCGCGGGACTCTCGGGCGCATAAATCGGCCGGAAACTCCTCGAAACTAAATTTCTCGATCCAACGGCCGTGTTTGCGCCTGCTGTTTTTCCCGTCGCGCTTTTTCGAGGGCCGATGCAAAGACGACTCGCAGCCCAATTCTCGAGCGCGGCGGCACGCAACAGTGATCGCGTTCGTTTGGGCCGAACGGCGAACGAAAACAACGTAACGAGCCGATGAGCAGCGAGAGATTGGTCTGAACCGTTTCACGAACCGATGGACGAAGAAACGAGATGATTTCGCGGGGGGCTCGTTGTTGGGTTCTCTCGCGCGTGGATAAAAATTTGCGTAAAATTCACGAAGATTCTCAACTTGGAAACTTCTGTCTTCGAAGAGTTCGAGAGTCCGACACTTGGAACTCGAGGCTGAACTTTAAATTTCGGTCTGGTCATTCGTTTGGAGTTCCAAGCTTCTCGCGGAATCTGTCGATTCGAATCGAATCATTTTTCGAAATTTAATTCGTTTCGGAGAAACGAATCGATTAATCGCTGTACAAAGCTTCATTTTTTCAAACCTCACAAAAATTTACGAATTTCGCAGCGTTGAAGCCCGAATCAATCGATGAGCGAATATATTGCCAAAAATTGAGAATTCGATCAACTGCTGTTCAAGTTTCACTCTTCAAATCGAGCCTGCAAAATTTGGTTCGCGAATTTTGCAATTTCGTCGAATCGATAAATTCGAAATCACTCGATCTGTTCATCCTTTCATCAGAGTTGTGTAAAAACCACGTAACGAGTGTGTCACGATTCGTAATCTTTGCATAAATTTCACCCACGCACTGAAGGACGAAATGACGTCTCAATCGCGGCGATTATCGACAAAGTTTAAAACCTCCCCTTAAACGGAGTTGAAGGAAACGGATCGTCGACAAATCGAACATCGGCTTGGTAGTGAAAATTGCTGGTACGTTCGTTGCAGGTGTTTAAAGGAGTCTTTATCGGGAGACTTTCGTCCTGAACAGGGATTTCGTGGAGAAGGCAAGCTCTCCTCGGCCGTTACAATCGAATCAGATCGTTTCGTTTGATACCGCGTAGCCGAGGATGCTTCTTACCGTGAGCTGAACTAGATCTCCACGAGCTCGAACGTACGTTCGTGACGTATCTTTCATCCGATTCTCGTTAGCACTACACATGTGACCGTTCGAACTTATCGGTTTCTTCTTCTTTTTCTCAAAGGCTAAGTCGTTACCGAACGATCGAGAGAGAGAGAGAGAGAGAGAGAGAGACGTGATTACGATAGTGTGATGTTTATCTCGATGCGATCATGCACTCACTTTTATCCCAATTTCAAGTATTTTCACGTTACTCTTATTATCGTGTTAAAATTTCGATTAAAAACAAAATGGCTCTGTGGAACTCTCAGTGATGGCGAATAAATTTCAAAAGTTCTTCCTTCTCTCGCAAAATCTAACGTCCGCAGTCTAACTTTCGGTCTTCATTGTCGTCAATAAAGCTCGCAGATTGACGTGGTTTTGTTTTCTAAGAAAGTTTCTAAGCAAGAGAGTATCAGCGAAAATAACGGTAAACAATTAACGGTAAGGTGAAGTTAATTAGCTTCGAGTAAAAGACAAAATTGAGAGAGGAACTCTGAAACGAAACACCTGTCAAATAAAATCTCGGAGAAGTCCAAAGGACGAAATTCAAATGAAAGACGCTGGGTGTCCAATTTCATTTTGCGCGTTGCTTCTCCTCCTTCTTTCGATAATTCCTGGCAATCGTCACGGCTCGTGAATAGAGACGAGGGGTTTTCAGAGTGTATTAACGCATTACGTGCACCGCGTCGGCCATTCAATCACACACGCGGCTGGGAACTCTAATTACGTAGAAAGCAGCTCGCTACTGGTAGGATCGAGCACGCTGCTCGCTCAAGGTCACTAGGCCACCTCGTCCCCCCACCACTTTTCTACGCTCGCCACCAGCTGCTCTGCCGTTCCACCCTTTCCTTATACACATATATACACATATATACATCTTCAAAGGACTCCGATAGGACAATAAAGTTTCGCGAAACGTTTCAACGCGCGCAGCTTTTTATAAACATAAAAATATCTGGTGCTCCATTATCGGGAAACAAGAAACTTCCGGAGGCATCGTTCCGTCCAAACGAAGCCCGATCGGATCGTTTATCGCCGGCTTGGCCAGCAGAACAAAAGCCTTTGCCTTCGAAACGCTCGAGAAGGACTAATGGATTGCGGATCTCGACGATGGCGAGAGAAAGGAGGGAGAGTTGTATTTAATTATATTTCGCGAGGATCGATCCCTTTCGAGGACGAGGATTCTTCCTCCTCTGTGTACCTTTCTTTATACCCTGGATATTCGGGGAATCTTTATTACTTTTACAGAATTGATATCGATGAAATTTTTACGAGTTGTTAACGATAATAATTTCTCTTAATCTTTGGAGCGTTTGGGATTGCGGATAATCTTGCAATCGGTAACGAAGAAATAATTGGCTTGCTTACCAGTAAGTTCAAAGTCAACGATATATCAAATAAATAAGCGTACGCTCAAAGAAACAAATATATATTTTTAATTCGATATTTTGGCAATTTGAAACGTTCAAAGGATTCAAAGGAGGAAAGGAGGAGAATACAAACAAGTACCGCCTCCCTCACGCGTGTATAAAATCAGCTTTGCTTGCTCCTGCGACAAAAGTTCCACGATTCTCGCACGATACAACTCAGAGATCGATCGATCACAATCAAGCCGGAATCATTCAGTCCAGGTTTCGTTCGGCGAAGTCTGCTGGATTTCTTGGGACATTCTCAGGACACGCTCATTGTCAGTCGTGCAGCGAACTCGATTCCAGTCATTATTTGTCGCTGACTCGTTGTGATCTCGAAGCACAGTACACAAAGGTTACGACGAGAGTAAAGAAGAGACTGAACTCCGAAATAAAATGCACGAACGCGTGCGTTTACTCGCTGGGGGATAGAGAGGAGTGGAAAACTTAATTCTACGTCGTCTCAACGGGGAATACACCGCCATGCGTTTGCATTCACACGTACGTTATTACGAGAGAGGAGAAAAATTGTTAAAGGACGTTGTTAAAGGAATTTTTCAATTCGTCGGGAAAAATTTCTGAAAATTTTAGAACCGTGTATCTGCAGACAGGCACTAACTGAGAAACTGTGGCGAAAATGCAAGAGAAAGAGTTTATGCAAATTGTCATACCCTTGCGCGAATAATATCATATTACGTGAGTAGACCTTCGTCATATGAAACGTTAGTGCAACGCAATTACCTCATAATGGAAATATTATGAAAATGGAGAAATGCTTAAACTGTAAACTGTGTGTTTAATGCTTCCACTTTTAATCAACTTGGAAAAGTTTTTTTTATAAAAAAGAAAGGAAGAACACGTAAGCACTGTTCTTTCTAAACAGTTTAATTTACTATTTAGTTACTTGATTGATTTACTTTATTTATTTATTTATTTTTTTTTTCATTTAAAAAAGAAAAAGGCTCCAGAGGTGATCGAAAAACTTTCAATACGATTTGTTTAGTTCGTCATATTGTTTCTCGAGAAAGCTCTTTGAACGCTGAATTTAGAATCTTTCTATTGCATTACACATCGAATATAAGTGAAACCATAAAATCTTTGACACCTGGGATCACGAGTTAATTTTCGTCGAAGGATCAAACGCAGAATCTTGAAACTCTAAGAATTCGCTAAACCGTCGGTTATAGTGGAAACGCATCGTGCGAACTTACGGCTGAGGTGACATAGAAATCTAGTTTGCAAAAGTTAGTTCGACCCGCAACGAAGATTCACGATACTGATTTCATAGATAGTACTGCAATTCCCAAGGCACAAAGTTCATGACGATACATGACTTTAAACCCCGATTAGCTTGATGTGATATTCGAGAGTTTTGTTCGATTGTTCGTTACTATTGTAACGATCATACAGTTGAATAATATCTGGTGAATTAATTTTCGAGTAAAATAATAATCTTTGTTTTATAAATACATACAGATATTATTTTTTTAAACTGATTTCACAATTTGCTATTATTTGTTTCATATATTTTATGTATGATAAGAAACTCATCGGAATAATAAATCGCATCTCTTTTGGAACGTTACCTGTATAAAATTAAGAAACTTATGAAAAGGAGAATTAACTTTTCAAATATTTTGGCAATTTTCTCTTGCAGCACCACTTTGTTTCAGAATAAAAACTCCTTCTTGACTTTTTCCTTCAAAATGAAAACTTTAATATTTAATTTCAGTTTCATAGTAAAGGAAGTTAGAGTGCTCTGTTATAACTTTCTAAATATACTCATTCTCACATTTTTTTTTTTCTTCAGCATAGAAGCGGAGTTGTGAAGCAATTAACAATTCAGTAGTTCATTGTTCGAATATAACATCAAAGTACAGAGCACGATGTGCGACAGCAGCCATAAATTCCACTTTTTTCAAGATGAAAGCTCTCCCTAATTTCACTCGCAATGAAAAGAAACTAGCTCCACTTTTTTTTTTTCAAAATAAAAACGTTCTCTTGTAACCTTACTACTTTTTTCAAAGTAACAATTCTCCCTGATTTTAATTTTAATTTCACCCACAGTGAAAAGAAACTAGCTTCACCCTTCTCAAAGTAAAACATACTCTCCCATAGCTATAATACTTTTCCAATTTGCAACAGTTGCAACTTTCTGAATGTACTTGCTCTCACGTTCTAAACGTGGAAGTAGAGTTCTAAATACGAAGTTGACGATTCTTTGTTGTTCGAGTGTAACAATTTAGTCAAAGTACAGGGCAAGATATGCGAGGGGGGGAAGTGCTATAAATTCCACGATTTCCGGACGCGCGTGCCGCCGTGTCGAGACACGACGCGTATGCAGGCACGTCGCGAAAACGGCGTAGACCCTATTAGTTTCGTCGGAGTTGGAATGCTTGGGAGGAATGCGTTCACGTGCACCAATGTCTCATTCTCTCGTGACACAAATATAACAGCGCTCGTGTAGCCACATCGTGTTTCCATAGCCATCGTGGCGCAACTACTTTTGCACGTCGACCATTCTGATTCTAATGTAATATATATTAGAATTATAATTCCAAATATAATTAGAATTATAATATAACTTGTATTAATTATAATATTACTATTATTACCATTACATTAACAATATATTATATTAGAATAAAACTAATTATATTCTAATGTAATAAAATTATAATATATATAATTATAATGTAATTCTAATATAACATATTACATTTATAATATAATAATCAACCATTTTTTCGCTCCGTCAACGGATTAATTCGTCAACAAAGATGTTAATTTACTGCAGAAGCGTCGCAACAAACTAGAGCAGGGCACAAACAAATTAACTAACAATTAAAAACAATAACCACGATTGATCGTTAATCACAACTAGATCGTGAATTTCCACGCGTTTTTGGAATTTTCATAAACGTGATTCAAGAATTATCGTAATAATTGATATTCTTCTTCGAATATTTTATATACAGGTGTTTTTACTACTTTCTGTAAAGATGCATCTTTGAATCGTTGGTCGTAAATTTTCATTAGTCACGACTGCGTCATATTGTTCAGTCGCAATTTTTTAATTAGTCGTTGATCATTGATTGGTTTGGTGTAATTAATTTTAAAAAACTACTCATTTTAAATAATCATTCATCAGTCGCGAGTCACTAATTAATTTCGAATGACTAGTCATTTTGAGCGAGGAGTCACGAATCGTTAGTCATTTCAAGTGATTGGTCATCAGTCGTTAATTATATCAAGCGACTAATCATCGGTTGTTAGTCATATCTGGTGATCAATCAGTTATTAGTCACTTTAGGCGATTACTCATCAATATGTGTGATCTACGTGACTAGCGAAAGTAACACGTGTAAATTAAAAGTCAGACAGGAGAGAAATTTTTTACCATCAGGCCTCATTTTAATTTATAATCACCTTTTATCATCAGGCCTCGTTTTAATTTCTAATCATCTTTCATCATTAGGCCTCATTTTAATTTCTAATCATTTTTGGTCATTTGTCATATTTAAATTCCAATTACCCAGTTGCTATAGTTATGACTATAGCTAGCTATTAGTCACGTCACTACAGATAACCATTAGTCAATGTTCATTAGTTATCCTTGATAAGAATTCAATCGTTAATCACTAATCACGTTTAAGTATTTATTATTAATCATCAGTATAAGTTTGTATATAGCGCAGCTTATGAAGTCATTAATCACAATCGTGATTACAATTTGACTCTGTTAGAAGTTGAGCTCGAACGGTCGAAATTTTTATGAGTACTGGTTAAAAATCGAATAAAAATTTTTGCAAATAGTAGTAGGTAAATTTGCAGAACACTTCAGGAAGGATATCTAAATATTTGCGAGAAGAGGAAACGAGTGAAAATTTTTGAATTTATCACCGAGGCGCGAGTTGAATTCAAATTTCGTCTCTCTGAATATATTCGAAGGAAAGCGAAAGAACAAAAACCTTTCAATTAATTAAGCGAATTCAAATTTTCTGCGGGTGGACTTTGAGTGGACTGACATCTGTCGAGTCATAGGAAGAAGCCTGGAAGAGTAAAAGATTAAAAAATCCGATGACCAATGTGTACCAGTTGGACAGAAAATTAAATTCAAATCCACGAACTTGCAACAAAACGAAAGATAACGCAAAGAAAGAAAATTATAGAAAACTTTGGAAGAAAAATATAGAAGAAACAGAAAATAAATACACTTGAATCTCGACCAAAGATATCCCCTCCTCGCTCGTCTGACAAACTCACTGGCTTCGATTCCCCCGTCGTGGCTCAATTGATCTTTCCGGATAAATTGGAACTGAAACTCGAGGTAGTACGTCGCAACGAATGCAACCGAAATTGGAGCCGAGTGGCCATCGGTCTCGTTAAACGACGAACAGCCGGCTCCCGGAAAATCCACTCGCGATCAGCCTGCGTCTTGGCCGCAGCGTCGAAGTAGAAACATCGTCCTCGAGAGCGACGCTCGACCGCAACCACCGCGGGCCACGTCAATTTGAATTTCGCAACAACTCTCGTCTCGTTCGTTCGTTGCAACATTCGACAGCGTTGGACTGCTCGTCGAACTTGTTTCGTGCCACGGAGAAACCTTGGCGAAGTTTGAAAGCGACGAAAGGGAGCCGAGACGCCACGTGCACGTGTAGGAAAGATTCGGAAGAAGAAAGATCCCAGAAGAAAGTCAAATTGCGTTCGATAGATTCGTAATAGATCGCAAGATGCTCGAACATCGTTACTTGTCAATTTTGAAAAAAGGGAGTAGTGGAATCTTCAGTTTGGCAAATTCGCGGTCGACGATTTCGGACGAAACTGCAAGCTCGAGGAGGGGAGCAGGAGTCCGAGGTTTCGGGGCCCACCCCGTACGAAATGGAATTCGGAATTCAATAAACGAATATATCTGCGTTTCAGAGAAGAAAATTGCACATTTGCGCGATTAAGGAAGAAGTTTCGGATGTTACAGTCTGTACCACTGCGTGTACAAATACGGAACTTGGTGAGAATGAGAAATGTCGTTCGATTAATTAGAATGGCCGACTAACTCCTCGAATCTAGAAAACGAGTGTCTTTCGACGACAGACAGAGACGAATTTAAAAAAAACGAGTGACACAAAGAACGAAGGAACGTAGCTAAGAGCAGATCGTTGAAAGTAAACGAGAATAACTACTGAACGCGGAAAGAAGCAGAGACAAGAGGGTGGAACGAATGCGAATCAAAGTTGACGAAACGGCAAACGAATGGAAGAACTGACGATTGTGCACGGGGGCATAAAATAACAAAGTGGCATAAAAAAATCCGAGAGAACGAGAACGAGAACGAGAGAAAACAGTTAAGAAGAATCTCGAAACGCCCGAGTAACGAGTGAGAGCATCGAGAAGCGTATCAAGTACGAGTGGAGTGCTATCCATCTGGTTATCGGTAACCGTGGAGTTCAAAAGATGAAACTCGATTAATCCGGCACGCAGCGAGAGAACCGTGAAAACGTAAACGACGCACGAGAGACCAATTAGTCGCGGCGATCGATGAGATGCCTCGCATAGATTCGATGTGATTCAACGGTCGGCATTTAGATTTTGGTGTTTAACTTAACTGCTGGGGCGCTTGGAATTTATCGTGGCCGAAGAAAGACAAGTACAGTGAATTTTTGTACGAATTGTCTTTTAAAAACATTCCCATAATGTCTGAAGAGGAGGTTTTGGAATTTAGTTTTGGCGATGCGGAGGACGCATTGCGTCTTTGAAAATACTCTTCTGGTGAAAGATGCGTCCGATATTTCTTTCGAGATTCGTTATCATAACAAAAGTCTCCTCGATGTTTAGTCCACTTAAACATTGCTGACAGCTTCATTCCTTCCTTTGATCAGTCAAGAAGAACGAAAGTAATCAACACTGTCAATCGACTGGACGAACAACATGGAGAATTAATCAAACAAACAGACCAAAGAGAGGAGAGATCAAGCACGAAAGAACAATCGACGAACAAACCAAATAAGATCCTAGCATCTTCAACTAATTGAATTCGAAAGGGGATCAAATCATTCGGTGCAATTATTCGCGAAATATGAAATTCGCAGTGAAGAGAAAGAAGAAGAGTATCGTAGATGGATAGCTAGATATAGAAGAATATCACGGACAGAGCGAGACAAGATGACGAAAGGAGTAAAAAAAAAAAACACGAACAAAACAAAGAGACAAAAAACAGGCAGGCAGCGTAGAACACGCGAAGAAACTAGAAGGGAGCGAAAGGTAAAGTGAAGAGGAACGCAAGAAAACTGTCGAGGGACTGGTCGTTCCGATGGTTGGCCATTGTGAAATACGAGGTAGGCTGTAATAGATCCAGGGTCTAGGCTCGAGAGCACGTATTCGTCGAACGACATCGATCGAATCTGAGAAACTGCACCTAGGCAGAAATAATAACGAAGAGATCCGTCCATGGGGATTTCCATAAAAATCACAGCTTGCTCTGTGTGCGTTAAAGAATTATTCAACAATTTTGTTGGAGGAATTCGACTGTAGAAATTGATAAAATCGTGCCGCTGATGCTTCAACGTCGCAAAATAAAGAAATTCGTCCAAATTCTAAAAACATGACTCGACGTTTGTTCAAAGACACGACAGTGCGTCTCGTTCGATAGCTCGCATGGTAGAATTGACTTTACTTCCGAGCATACTATAAAAAGTTGCTAAAATTGCAAATTATTACAATTACTGAAACTTGCGAATTCTTTTGCTGAGGATATGAAGATGATAGGAAGATACACACGCTCGTTTACACGAGTTCGACTAAAGAGAAAATCGACGTGTGAACAGTTACGGAATGGATTTGAAGATTTACACTTTGAAGTTCGACTGCGTTTTGTAATGTTATGAATACGAATGAAAGTAATTGGCGAAGAAACCCAGAAAATCAGGCCTCTTCAGGTGCAACGCTGATGCAACGAAAATTAGCGATTGGTTGTTTTGGGTCACGCGTTTCGTGAAGGGGCGTGGGGTAGACCTCGAGTGGGAGTGGCGTTGTCTGGTACTGAGCGATCGCGCCTGTAATTTGTTTTCTATCGATTCAAATGTTTGCACATCAAGATAAAGAACAGTTGCTTTCAGTGAGACGAATCGTACTGGGGTACAAGTCGTGCAGTTTTTTCATATTGGGATTGGCCCTGTTCCCTAAACACAGATCTTCGGATACTCTTTTCGTCACGTTGTTGACAGTTCTTCCTAATTCCCAAATTTTGCAAAAATTCTTATTAAAATTAGAGGAAAGTGAATACATGGTTTAAAGTGCTGGAAACTGAATACGTGACAATTTTTGGAAGAGCCAATTGCAACCAAGAGAACAGAAAGAAAATTAGAAAAATAAAAGGAGCGGAAACGAAACATTTCTGACAGACATTCTGTAAAGGAATAGTTCTTCAACCCTGGACAATTTCATCGTAACGACAGTGACAAGAAAAATTTGATACAGTTTCATCCCGCGATCGGATTGATTTCCAAGGGATTTGCGAAAGCAAGCGAAACGAAAATGATGGTGGAGTGTAACCGTGAAGCACGGTAATTAATTTCATACAGCAACGGTGATGCACACACGCACAGTTTGTTTTTCTGTTTGTCTTTGTAATTTCCATCCCCGCCTCGAAAATTAATTAAACTTCGTTGGTTAATGAAATTGCGCCAAATTCAAAGGATATTTGCAATTTATTGCGCGGTTATATCAACGCAGGATATAAACGACGGCGACGTCACGACGAAAATCGGAGAGAGATTATCGAGCCGGTGCTTGACGTTGATTTAAAAACTTCACCGACGGCCAAGTTACGACGGAGGAGTATCCACGACGTTTGGAGGGAGCTCTAGGAGGACGACGACGACGACGACGACGACGAAGAAAATGAAGGGATTAAAAATTAAGCAGCTATTAATATTCACCGAATAATTATCGATCGGCCAGAGGCGAATTTTCCAATTAATAAAAATTCTAAGACTCTTCTCGAGACAAAAACTCATCCGACGGTAATAATCGTCGTTGGCAGAAGTCGACGAGAGTCTCGAAAGATTCGAAAAATTTTTCAACTCTCATCCAAGAATGATAATCGTTTTCTTAGCAGAATTCGACGAAAGTCTCGAAAAACTTCTCCGAACGTGATTCCATTGTCCGGAACATAATGAATCAAGAATCGGGAAAAGAACGACAGAAGAAAGTCATTTCTGAGGCGAATGAAAGTTACTTCGCGCAAAGTCCCCGGAACAGGTGCGTCGATATGTTTCAGAAAAAAAAAGAAGAGAGAACTTCTTCTCAGTGCTTTCAGTGGAGGAACAATTAAATTAAACGGACGAATTTCTTCTGTTCTAACGAATGAATCGCCGATGGACACTGATCTACCTTTCGTGACCGAACAGTTTTACGAATTTAATCAAGTTGGAAGTGATCTAATCAAGAGCACGATGCTTTGCCCCTGATCAAGAACATTTCGAAATGAAGAAACGTGAAACGAAAATGTGTCAAGAGAATTTTTAAACTGAGGAAATGTTATCTTTCAGTTTGTATATTCTCAACTTTGAAATTTTAAATGGAAAGATTTACTGATACACAGAAGGTGGTAATATTTTCTTTTACCTTGCTTCATCCTCGTTCATTTTCTTTATTTACGTTTGAGAATTTCAGACGAAAGGGGAGAGTTGTCTAAAAATATTTACGGAAAATATTGAAACACCATCAGCAGCGTAACTGTATTAAATATATTAAGTTTAGTAGTAGTTCACCAATCGACAAAAATTCCGCAAAGAATATGATAAAGAAACGTCACTTTGTTAGAAAATAGGGGAATGTGTCGACGTCCTTTTTCAAAATTGAATATTTCCACTGTGATTATCCTTGTGACACAACTATAAAATTTATTACAATTCACTATTTTCACTAAAATCACTAAATTTTCCATAGACAGAAGATCAAATTAGAAGATTCTAATACCTAACAGATGAAACAATTTTCTACGTACAACTCGTCTTTCAACAATTATACTCGCGATATATTATATTTTCAACATAAATATTCGCGGTCTAATAAAACAAGTAATAATTTCTTCTTCCGTCTTTCGACCGTGTTTCGAATAATCACCTCTCTCTCTCCAGTTATCAAGCGGAATTTACCATTCTCTGGTCATTCTCCGCGTCCTAGCTCGGACTCTCGAACGTTGCACGAGGGAATTGGCAAATGGAAGCCAACCTGGTGCCGCCTCTCGAATTTCCCAGGCAAGGGACCGTTGCTCGGAAGGACATTTTCTCAGCAATACGATCGTTCGCCGAACGACACTTGAGCCAATTTAGCCCACGGTGTGCGTGCGTGTTCGAGGGAAAACGAAAGGAAAGAGAGAGAACAGCACGCTTCGACGAAGATGGAATCAATTGCACTGTAAATAGGTTCGAATTTAACTTGGAAAGTTAAATCCGAACGAAGCTTGGAGAAACAACTTTTAATAGAGTGGAAGCGACGGTAGCTACTGGCTGGTAGTGGAAAATTTGTATCGACGAAATCGAAATCTCTTGCCAAGCACGTACGTTTACCGCGAGACTGGAACATTTAAATTTAATAAACGGGGGTACTTTGTTGTCAGAATTGACCCGGGGACGTATTATACTTGTGTGTTTTTGGAGAATGGTAGAATTAAAATCACCCGTGTGATGTTAGTTAATGCAAAAATTGCCAGTCGACGTCGCAAAGCGCGGATGAAATTTAAAAATCGCATTATCCACGTAATAAATGTTGAACGTTAAAAACTGAAAAACGTTTTAAAATTCTCAAGCGCGGATGTGCACGAAGAAACACGAATAATCTAGATTTGACGTAGACAGAATCGAATTTTTACCATTTTTAACCTCGTCCTAGTTTCTTTTTATAAACAAGTGTATGTACACTCTGAAACATACGAATGGTCAGATACAAAGGAGAAAGAAAAAAAAAATACAACGAAAGAATATCGTTATCCGGAAGCATCTAATGCACCGGCGCATTAAAAAGACATTAGACGATCGGCGGCACAAGAGGGCCGGCCGGATCGTGCAACGTAACACGAATAAATTTGCACGCGAATTCGAATGAATTTATCGAGGATGCTCTATCGATCTTGCTTCTAGCCTGACTTCGGGCGACGCTCTCGACCGCGGTAGAGTGAAAGTTTTCACTTTTTTCCGACCACTCAAGTAGCAGCGTTCCACTAGCAGTGTAAGAGATCAAGCCCCCTCTCGATGACTGATGTAAAATAATCTCGACCCACAGCCGAGGCTGTGAACCCACCTCGCCGCGAGCACGGAGGATCGATGGTGCGGAGAATTAGGGACGGAAGCAATTTCGCTTTTACATTCGAAAATTGGAAAGTGTCGCTTGATAATTGGCGGTTACAGTGTACTGCGATTGCAAGAGCTAGTGTCGAACTCTTTGATATAGCGTTATGGTAGAACTTGCAAAAAGCAAGAAATTGACAAATCCTCGAATGGAGGATTCGCGTGAATGATCAAGGAAATTTATATTTAAGAAAAAACTTTTTATAAAGATATACGAATAAGAGGTTTGAGAAAGGAAACAATTTTAACGTTGAAAGTTTGGGATAGTTTCTGTGCAAAACGTTTTACTTGATAAACGATAGTTTCAATGGTTACAAAGTATTGTGATTGTAAGGACTAGTTTCGAACTTCAGAATGAATGCACTTCGGAGTACTTCGACAAATGAACAAATGAACAAATGAACAATAGTAAAAGTTGCAAGCGGTAGAAAAGCAAGAAATTGACAGTGAAAGAAGTTTATATTTAAAGAAAAAGATTTTACGTAACGAATAAAAAGTTTGAGAACAAACAACAGGGGTACAAAAGTTTTGCTTGTTAAATTTTTACGTGTTGCAACTGTAAGAATTAATTTGTAATTAACTTCGGAATACTTTGACAATCGGAAAAATTGGAGTTGCGAGAAACAAGGGATTGAAAGGATTCAAGATTATATTATATAGGAGAAAGAAGGTTTTACAAGTAAAGAATTTTACGATGGACGATGAAGGACGAAAAGAATTTGAATGTACACTGGAAAATGAAAAATAAGTTCTATCGACGAATGATATTTTAATGGTTACTCGACAACTGAGCAAATTGAAAGCAACTTAAAAGCAAGAAATTCAAACGTGTGTTAGAAACTGATGCAAAATTGTCGAGGTTGAAAGAATTTCCACGTAGAGTTTACATCACGAGTGAAAAGTGAAACGATCGAAGAATTGAAGGTAGAAACAATTTTAATACACGAAGTATTTCAACCGCGTTAAAAGTTAGTTTTTCGAGCAATTCCGTAAATTGGATTACAGTGAGAAAGCGGGAAACAGGAATTTGACACGTTTCCGGCAATGAGTGTTATCGGCGAGAAATCGAGGGAACTCGTTAAAAACGAACTTTTGACACGGGAAATTTCAACCTCCGTCGTTTCACAATTACACTTGACAATTTCGATCGTCTGAGAAGTAAATATACGAATGTCTTAACGAATACTTCACAATATTCGGTTCATTGTAATTGCATTTTACGGAGGCGGAAATGATTTCACCCAGAAACCCAGCGACTGGAAGGCTCATATTTTTGGGCTTTCTACGCCCAAGAACACGCTCCGGCTTCGTCTAATTAGCTTTCAGTCGTCGCAGTCATCGCGGCACTTGGGCGGTTTTTTTTTTTTAACAAAATCCCTTAATGGGGAGAGGAGGCGCGTTCCGAGTGCCCAAGGGATCGCTCTGAATAGGCGGCCGAGGTCTCACCACAGATCTTCGTAAACTGGTTGAAAGCGGCGGAACGTCGTGATTTCGATGAAAACTTGTGAGCTGGGAACTCGCTCACAGCCGCCCGCTGTGGTTCATTAAACCAGAAAACAACCGGACGATATCTAGATTCGGGCAAGTCTCGCGTTCGTCCTTCGTTAGCTTGGCGCTGTTTCGAGCGAGATTAATTTGAAAGACGTTTTTCATTAAGTTCCGACGTGGTGCAAAATTGTAACATGAAAATCGTTTAATTACTTCCAAGAATTTCTCGACCCTTTTTTTCCAACGACTTTAAGTTTCTAAATTACTTTGAAATTCGTGAAAGGCCCCAAGCGTCTAATTAAATTACACGGAAATCAATTACAGAGAATTAAAACACTTGTATCCCAGAAACAACTGTTCCGACTAGGAAACGAAGACGACCTTTTTGCCATAAAATTTTATCGATACGCAAACATTTGAATCGATAGAAAACAAATTACAAGCGCGATCGCTCGTTACCAGACAACGCCACTCCTACTCGAGGTCTATCCCACGCCCCCTCGCGAATCGCGTGACCCAAATCAACCAATCGCTAATTTTCGTTGCATCAGCGTTGCACCTGAAGAGGCCCGATTTTCTGTGTTACCCTCGCTAAAATCACTTTCAGTGATAAAACCGATTCGAAGGAACAACGTGCTACTAGACTCGATAAAAATGAACGAACTTCGACAAAAGTATGCCACGTGAAATTAGACGAGAAATTTCCTACGAAAAAGCTACTTTAGCTAGAAATCCCTTACCGTTGGAACGAACCTACGACAAATCTCGATTTCTCACGGCGTTCCCGCGCAAATCTAATGACGTTTCGATAAACAGTGATTAGTCTGTTATCAGCGAAGCTTCGAACGTTCCGAGCGTGCACGAGCAAGCGAGGCCAGCTGCTTGCGTATCGTTCCGAGGTCCCAGGCTCAGGATTATACGCAGATTTCGCGATTACCCTCGCATCGCGGGTCTGTTCCATGCATCACGAACAATTACGCGAACGAATATGCGCGGCAGTGACCCGGGCGACAGCTCCGATGCGTCAAAGCTCGGTCAATTGAAGATTTCGTCCCTGTCGGCTCTCAATTACCTCGTCCATCGAGATGGAATTTTCAAAGAGCATACCTAACGATAACGGGGGAAAACTTTTTAACATTGACGTGTCGTGTCGTTGGCAGAGCATCGAAATGTTCTTGAAGGAAGGGGATATTTCGAAAATAATGTAAATTAAAATAAATCGAGTGCTGTAAAATTCCTTGACTAAATTCTAGAAAATTTCGGAAATATCGAAGAATTGATTATTACAAATAGTTCTTAAAACTGTTAAATAACGTTCAAGAATATCGCAACTATTTCAAGATAGATCAACGTTCAAATTATAAGAAATGATGTTGTATTCAAAAATCATTTTGACTGATGAAAAAATAAAGGTATTTGTCAAACAATTTAATAAATTCAATCCGCTGTCTAATAAGAATCAACTTGATCGTTCGAAAGTTTAAAGTCTCTTCATTTGTCGCAGTAATCGACATCCGTAATCCTGCACCGATCTCTGCAGGAGATGAAGAAGCAAATGAAAGAGTAAAATGTCAAGGGAAATAGTCTCGCAAAACGACCGCGTAACGAGATTTTCGATCGTTAACAACGAACGATCGACGATCCTCTGCAACTGTAACGATAAAAGCCTGACTTGATTCGTTCTGCGAATTTCCAGTCGCGTTCGTTACACATTCTCTTTCTTACCTTTAACGAGATAACCGAAAGAAACATTCTTCCAAACAGTAAAATTGTAAAATGTTACGTCACATATTCACAAATAATCGATTGCTCGAAATGTTTAAATATATACACACCACCGTGGACGGAAAAGGGTTAAGGTGCATAATTTAAATTGCCACGAAAGAGATCGTAATTACTCGTCTCCACTCATTTCGCAGTTATGCCACGTGAAGTGAACAAAATACCACACAACTGTTGCAATTTTTAATCCTCGGTTTAAATTCTATCATCTTCATCAAGCGTTGGTAAAAAGCAGAAATTTGCTTTTCCGCCGATTTCGTAGAAAGGTACCCATTACTCGTTCCGTCTGTTCCTTTTCACTCGTTTCGTGCGTTTACGCGAAATTCAAGAGCGTAAACAAAGTACAACGCGACTGTTGCAATTTTTTACTCGCTACATCGAATCTCTTTTGATCCAATGCGTTCTAATCTACGTACAAGTCCACGACCTCCTTTCGAAAAAATATAAATTTCCACGAAACGGTCGAGTCGCGCGTTTCTCCCTTTCAGTGGAGTTCCAAAGAAAACGTTCTCGTTTCCCCCCTTCTTCGGAAACGCGAGACTTACGCGAGAATGAAGAATGCACGCCGGGATTCGCGTTCTCGTTTTTCGCAAAACTGAAAGGCAATCGTCGCGATCCACCGCACGCTTCGTTGCGCTTTCCCTCTGGTTTACAGGCCAGCGAACAGTTCACGGGAGGGGCTCCGGCCACTTTTGCATCGATCTTCCGCGAGCATTCGCACGCCGGCAACTGTGTGTAAGTGGATAAACCTGGTTGTTCCACTGTCTCTCGGTAAATCCACCCTGATTCGCCCCTGTAATTGACAGCGCGAACGCCGCGTAACGATTTTCTTGTCATCCCGCGAGCTTTTATTTAGCTTAACGACCAGCAGCAAGTGCGTTGCGTTGCGTTCTTGAACCAAGGTGAACTCTTTGGGAAATTTTGTCTTTACGGAGATGATTGAAAATACGGAAATTGACGAACACGTTGCGCAGTTCTTTCGTTTCGAGGCAACTTTGAACCAAGGTGGATTCCTAGGCAATTTTTATGTATTTTTATGGAGATAATTGAAAACACGAAATGTTGCGACAAAATACACTGTTTGCACATACTGTGTACTCTGTGTATTTGCAAACTTTGAAGTCTACTATAAATAATCTGTCAAAATACGTCCCATCCGATCTATCTAAATGTTAAACATAATTTACAATAAATTTCAATAAATTAAAAAATCGTCTCCAGCAAAACCACCGTAAGAGGTTCGTTGCTTTGGAATTATTCACATTCCGAAGTATCTTTATGATCATTCACGATGATCCATCTAACGACGTACGTGCATACACACGCACGTACGTCCGCTGGCTAAGGAAGGCCGTGCTTTCCAAACGTTAAAAGCTTTTGCTACCATTAGGATCCCGCGGACGAGCTTTTCATAAGAGTCAAAGCGACGTTCGGCACAACGAGCGCGGCCGTCGTGAGATGCACGAGTCAAAGCATTCCCGGTTACGCGTGTATTCGTGACACTGCAACGTATAGCCGATGTATGCAACGATTCGTGTACACGTTGCTCGTTTCACGATCATCTCCCCTGCAGCAGACTGGTCCGCGTAACTTGTTCACCTCGAATAATTTCTAAGGCACGAAAGGAAATTTTTACTCAGAAAAGTTTTTGGAATGTAGGAACACGTTTCGTGGTGTTTGTATTTTTCTTTTTTCTTTTATCACTGAAAGTGCAACGCTAATGCAACGAAAATTAGCGATTGGTTGATTTGGGTCACGTGATTCGCGAGGGGGCGTGTCTGGTACTGAGCGATCGCGCCTGCAATTTGTTTTCTATCGATTCAAATGTTTGCGTGTCAATAAAGAATCGTACTGGGGTGCAAGTCGTGCAGTTTCTTTTTTTCTTTTTTGTGATGGAGATTTCAATTTTATTTTAAACGGGGCGATATACCTCTTGATCTCTAGCAACGTTCGATTTACAAAAAGCTGTCGACTCGTGTGTGTATCGAAAAATGATTATTCTAAAAGATATTTAAACTTCAATTTTGTAAAGTTAAAGAGATTTTGAACTGTAATTTTGCAAAATCTGTCGTACGAGAGACAGACTGTTCTTCCTTGTACTGCATAGATTTTACAAAGTTAAATGTATCGATACTCTTCTTTTTTCTAGAAAATATCGTGCTGCATCGATTAATGGACCAAAATGTATTTAAAAAAAAGTGGGGATGACGCCATCGTGTATAATAAAAATACACGCATCGCAAACGTGTTCCTCCGAACCATGCAACTTTCGTACAAATTATTCGAGGTGAACGCGAGCTAAAGTTACGCGGACCACCCTGTGCAAAGTCAGGCTTTTTTTAGAAAGTTTTATTTCTCTCTAACCTCCTTGCCGGGATCCTTAACGAGCAGACCGTGGATCTTCGTGGAATTTCAAATTTTTATGGATGCAATTAAAGAGATTTCTTTCCATTGTTAATGTATTCTGCTTGTCAATGTTTCCTCCGTATTTTTGCATGTTGTTTGCATTCTCGTTGAATTTACAAACGCGTGGAAATCCGCAGTCCAGTTAACGGCGGGCTGAAAATTGCAAAAGTTGGAAAGGTCTCGAGGTGAGGTTATCGATTATTAGACAGAGATATTTACGGAAATTTATATTTTCGCGAGTGCTGCTTATTTTGAAAGGTTATTATATATATATATAAGTTGCATAAGGGTAAATTTAAAAGGTAGAAAACTTTGTTTCATCTGCTGAATATTATACACGTGCTCTTTCTACCGGTGCATTCCTCCACCTTTTGTCTTTCTCAAATTTCGTTTCTTAACAAATCTGTTCGTTTGTCTAATCCATCCCATGATGAATATTTCTGCAAATGATTCTCTCAACTCTACCAACAGCAACGGCGCGAAGAAAGGAAAAAATGGAAGGTAGTAAAACTCGTTACATCAACCGCGCACTGTGCGGAACGAATTAACGTGAAAAAACAGGGCTCCGTTTTTCACAGCTTCAAAATTCTCTCGTTCTAAACTTTCTAAACTATTAACGCGAGTATTGTTTAACAGTACTCTAAACAGCAATGAAATCCACGACTGTATTTTTCGTACTTTGCGTTTACATTCGTAATTCAAAATAATCCCCCCCCCCCCTTGCGCAAAAAAGAAAGAAGAATACCATTCAGCAACAACACGTGTAAATTCAGAACTTTTCCTTCGTGCATTTAAAAGTATTATGAAAATTACGATAAAAAATATTATAAAGTCGTAAAAAATATAAATTTTGTAAAAAATGTGAAAAATATTATTGTAAATAATCATCGCCTCGGAGATTCACAAGTTGCAATTCTTCTAGCACCAGAATCACCAAAAAGTAATCGAAATGATCAATTTGCAATTTTTGTTAGAAATTAGAAAGTTACTCGTTGGACATGAGACAACATATTCCTCAAAATTTAAACGATTTTTCGACAAATGTGCAAACGAGAGCACACGCGCAGTTCGTCGTATCACAAAGTCCTTTCCCATTTTCTTTCTGATGGAAATTTGATGCCGCAGCGTTAAAAATTAGCGTTGAAATTAAAGTAATCGTCTCGCGGAACGCAACACTGACGCAATGCCGTATTCTTCGAGCCACGTTCGGTTACAGTTCACGAGATTCGTTAAAGAGAGATGGAAAGAGAGAAAAAAGAAGGAAGAGGGAAAAAAAACGAGCGAGAAAATAGGTCGGACGAAATTGGCGCGAAAGAAATTGGCCGTGAAGGGAAACCAGTGAGCTTCCGTGAGATTGAGATCAGCCTTCCGCGTAATTGATCTGCTTGCCAGCAATTAAAAAGGAAACGCGTCGCAGGAACGCGTGTATAACCGACGAGCGTTGCGTCCAACTTTAGAGAGAGAATATCTTTAAAACGTCGGCGGGAAACGAGGTCACGTTCGCCGTGACATCGAGGACGCATCGATTCTGTCGGTCGATGGCGAGATGAGAGAGAGAGAGAGAGAGAGAGAGAAAATAACCACGGAGAAAGGAATTAAATTTGCACGGTCTTGCAAAACATGCGGAAAACACGCTTCCTGTGCCGTAATCGTAATTCGTTCTCTTTGCACGTCGCTGCCGCGGAACTTCCTAATTTGCGAGCGTTCCCGAGTGTTTGAAGAAGCGAGCAACTTTCGAACGCTGATGGACGAGTGGAAGTTTGATTGTTGGAAATGATTTCTGGTTCGTCGAAGTTTGAAGGAGAAACGTAACGCAGAAGGAAAGGAGAAAAAGCGTTGTTCTTTGAGATGATACGTTCAATGTGTCGGTGCGAGACGTGTACGGGATATCCCGTAATTGCAACCGCGAGTCGAGAAGGAAGAAGAAAATTTTTCACCGAAGCCTTGGTTTGGAAATTTGTCAAGTGCGTTTGACGATGTTTCACGCGCGAAAGTAAGTGAAAAATGTAGAATAAAATTGTTCATCGAGGCGTCATTTTGAAGAACGACGTCGTATTTCTCTATAAATAAAGCTCTATTTCTTATTCTGCGTTCTTTACTTTCGCGCGTGTAATCACCTTTCTGTCAGGTCGAGAATTAGCTAAATTCGGGTGTACTTGGCAAATTTTCAAACGCGATTTTTCTCCAAGGAATTTTCAAAAAATTTACTTCTTCTTTTCGACTCGCTATTTCGGTATGTCCATCGAACAGATCTCGCGAACAACGTGCGCTGTTTGACTTTGGTCGTTATTCTGGCAATATTTCTTCAGACTGCTTCAAATCTATTTCTGGAATCGTTTCAGAATTTTTCGTATTTGTATTTAAAATGCTTCGAGATTCAATCATTCCCGCGTTATGATATTCTCATTCTCGAGTATCACATTGATTCAACGACTTCGAAGTTTAATTTTTCTTCGAGAAAAACCAAATTCCAAAATATCGAGCGAAATATTGTCACGAAGCAGGAAATAAGACTAGGGTAACGAGAAATCGATTGGGGAAACAATTGCAGGTGGAAAAATTTCGCGTTGGAGAGGCAAGAAGAGAACCCAAACTTTGTTCGAAACCTTATATCGGACGATTGAAATCGAGCGACATAATTGAAACTATCGAGGTGAGGAGATCGGAAGGATCGATCGGAAGTCGGAACGTTTTTAAAAAGTCGACGATCAGACTGATAAATCTGCAAAGATAGCTGAATCTCGAAATCAGTGGAGCCGCTATTTCTGGTAATGGCCCGGTATCGATTCTCGCTGACGCGTCCGACAGGGATAAAAAAGAAGAGAGAAGAAAAAACAAAGAAAGAAAGGAAATGGAGAGACGGTTCGGCCGCGAGCGAAAGGTGTAAAATTTATCGTTGACCTGGCTGGAAACGGTCGCGTCAATTTTATCGAATCAATTTTAAGGGGAACGCGGTTACGCAGCCGTTTCGAGGTCGCTTATTAGATCTTCCGTGAAAGATGCATGGCTGTTGACTTGCCACGGCGTGGCGTTGTACACACGTGCATCGGTTTTATCCACCTTCGCGCTGTGAAATCGACGCGGAGATATCGAACCGTAGATCAGAAAGATTTTCGGTCTTGATTTTCACTCCTTCGGAATTTTTTAACCGTTTGCGAGGACAAACAAATCTTCAGATTGTCGAGGATGAGACAATGTTATCAAAAGTGACGGTAATTCCTTGACTTCTGTCAAGGAATTCCGTTTTGAGTGTTTTGACTGTAGTTTATATTTTTCCTTTCTTTCCTCTTCATACAGTTATTTGGAAAGATTTCTAATTTCGAAGGATTAAGGTTTCGAGTTGTACTCGAGCTGTACCTATCTCTGTTTTTTGTTTCAAGTTTCTAATAAAAATATTGAAAGTAATTTTTACTTTTGTCATCTTGATGCAAAAAGTTTTTGTTTTGCGAGATTCTATCTCTATCTCAAACTATGATACATTAGAGATTTCTAGGGAAACTCGTCTGAATGACTTGTCTTGATTACTTTTGCTGAGTTTTGCTACCACACACGTGTATTGATGAACCAATTCGAGAAGAACTGACTACCATGGAAATTAAATTTATTACAGAACGTATTTTCAAACTTATTTACTGCCATTGAGATTCTTAAAAGAGTATAAAATTGTGTAACAGGTTTGACGAACATATAAAAAATATTGATTTGACTTTGCACTCGACTTCTGAGAAGACATCGCACTTAAATCAAGTTAAAAACTCGAATTTTCTTTTCTTACAATTGCCGATAATTGTAATAAATTATAGCAGGTGGACTTGGTACTTTTGCTTCGCGGAACGATTATTTCCAACATTTTATCGTTCCATTTGAAGCAGATATTTGTATACTAATCATCAGGCAAAGCGTTAATTAAAGGAAATTGTAAAAGAACGTAGAACAGATCTTGGCAAAATTACGAATCTTTGATAGTAAAATTTTATCGAGCGATTTTTAATTAGACCAACGACATCTTCGTCCACCAGGTCACGATTCCCCTAATTGAACTGCCTCTTTTGTTCCCCGCTCCGATACCAAAATGGCCGCCGTTTGCTTGAAACGTTAATTTGATTGCACGTAATTGCTTATTCTCGTCATTAATCGAAGAGGCTCCGAAACGGGCAAAGACGAAAGACGAGAAGAAATGAGACGGGACGCGAAATGAGAGTTTCGATGTGAAGAATGAAAAAATGCTCGCAAATTTTATATCAAATATCTTTTGGGAAGAATACGGATGGAACGAGAATGCAGCGTAATTAAAACCAACGCGTGTTTGCCGGCGAAATCACTTCGTTAATTGCGTACACGCCCAGAGGGAAAATTGAACAAATTGCCTTTTCGTCCGCCGTATGAATTATGCCACGTGTAAAATATTTTATAATTGATTTTCACTTAAAAAAGGAGAGCACAGATTACGATTATTCGATAATGGCGAACGCTTTTAGCGACGTTCGAGGTAAAATGGCATCGCTGTTTAATCGGATATTCTCTCGGGTAGGAAAATTCGTCCTAACTACAACGCGTAATGACGTTGAGCCTCCTAAAAAATTCTGCTCGGATTCTCTCCTTTCGTTTCTCGTAAAATTTTTCGCGTCGCGTCTAAACGTTTGTTCGATCGGACAGAAACTTGGAAAATAATATTTATAGCAGAAGAAGGAGAATTATAATTTTCAAATAATTTAATACGAAGACTGTCAGACCAGAAGTTTCATCAATGAAATTTCTACCGTTGGGAAAACGTCGTTCAACATCGTCGAGATTATTCAACATTGTCAGAATTAATTATTTCAGCAGATCGTTCAAATTACAGAATTCTGCCCAAAATTTTTAAAACAAATCGCGTGGATCCGCCCACGAAGCACTTTTCCTCTCCGTAAAACGCGCGGAGGATTGCGTTTTCTCCGTGCGCGCGTTGTTTCTTCGCCACGATAGTTCGCACACGCCTGTGCATGCCGTTTACCAGCAGCGAATCCGATATTCGACGAAACGTCAGCCGCACAACCTTTGCATCCGACCCTCTCAATCATCGAGCTGCGCGCGAAAGTCGTCACGCCGACAACGCGCGCAATGGCGTGACAGAAACCTACGCCACGGCGTTTCGAACCCTATTTGTCGGGGACGTGCCACCCCGTCCATCCGACGTTACACGTTTCACAAACATTCCGATGGTCATTGTTCACTTGACCGATTGATCCGGCCACCTCGACAGAAACTGATCCGACTTGGCTTGCAATTTCGTTCGATGCGATTGCGTCCAGCGAGGTGAAAAAAATGGCAAGTTGTCAAACAGAAAGTTATCTCGTGTTCCTTTTTTTCAGAAGAACTGCAAACTTTCCGGTTCGTAGATATGAATTTACGACGTTTTCGACTCTTTCTACAGACATTTTATTCTTTTCTTTTCTTTTCTTTCTTTTAACGCAATTTCAGAAATTCGGAATTTTGAACGACTGTCCAAAGTTAAACGTTGAATTAATTTTTGCAACACGGTCGATTTTGATTTTTGACGTTACGCGTGACAAAACTACAGAGATAGTTCCGTGTATCGAATGTGTATATGTTTTGTACGCGATTGTACAAAATCCTAGAAATTTTTTATTAAAGGAAATAGTGAAGGATCTGTAAAAAGTATTTAAAGACCCGAGGATGCTGCTGGGAAGGAGAATGGTAAGGTAAGGGGAGTGGGAGAGAAAGCGAGAATTTGCGTTTCGTCTCGGAGTCACTGCCTAGACTCATCAGTGGGGGACTGATGGCAGCGACGACTCCTTACCCCAGACGCTTGTTGTTGTAACTACCCGCTAAAAGGCTGGGTCCGGACACCCCTCCTAGCGGGGTTCCGCATCATGCTGCTTGCTTAACATCGGAGATCGGTAGGACCTCGACGCTAAACGCGCAGCCACTTGCGGCTTGTGCTAGTCGAGTGTTCGAAACTCGTAGTCGAGGAATCGTAGGGCCGCTACAATAGTAATGGTAATAATACGTGACATCGCGCGAAAATTTATGCTCGATCGAATATATATATACCGAATATGGAATTGCTACAAATTATGTAACCCCGTGCTATTTACAATGGATGCTAAATTAACGTGTCTGTAATTCACGTTCTACGTGACCAGTATGGACTATACTTGATAAATTTTCACTCACCTCTATAATTCACGCATCTCGAAGAGAAAACAATGTGCGGGAAATGTAGCACGGTAGATTTACGGTGGATCGTTCACGAGCAAAGATTTAATTCAACAGTCTAATTAAACCGGTGCAAGAATCGCACGGCGTTGCCTCAGTGGTAATCTTCTTTTGTTCTCAAATGAACCAGCTGAAACTTCCTCAAATTTCCTCGTCTCTGCGTTTCCACCGTTCTCCCACGATCTCGCGAATTACCCGTCAAAAACATAGTTCAATTGAGTCGCACGCCACCGCTGCATCGGCGGATTTGTCTTTGCCTTCGAAACGCCACGCGTGTAAAACGCACAAATTGTTCTAAACGTGGCGATAAACTCGTGGAAATTTTGCGACGAGTGCAACGAGTGCAGAGCCATTGTAACCTGAGTCACAGTTAAGTTCTATTGTTCAAGCGAACTAAAGTACGAAGTAGATACGAACGTTCTGTGATAATTTAATTTGAAATTAGGAAAAATCGGATAAATCAAGAAAAGTGTGATTGATTTCTTCGGTTCATTTTGGACAGAAACTCTAACTTAATTGAAAATTAGATGCTTCTTTCTACAAGGAAAAGTCTAATAAACAGAGAAAAGTGCGAGACAATCGTATTTATGCAAGTTTCGATTTCTCTAAAATCTAAGAAAAAGTAAAGTCGGGAAATTTTTCCTCCGCTTTTACCTTTAAATAAAATACAAAACAATGGAATTTATACAAACGTGGACAATGTTAATTTCTTTAAATTAATTAATTTAAAAAAAACTGTTTGAGAGTAAAGCGGAGATCGAGATTGTTTTGTACATTTTGTTCAAGTTAATTATATCGTATTCTCTGTGTAAAATAAATTAAATAATTTCCATTGTTTTATATATTTTAAGCAAAAACAACGAAGAAACTTTCCAACTTCTCTTTTCACTTTATTGTTGCTTTAAGCGCACACGGCGTGAAAATTAGTCTCGTCTCGTTATTAATACTCAGCTTCTGTCCCTTTAATGACCGTCTAACTTGCCACGAAGGAACGTGTAATTTAATAACTGTCTGCAATTAGTCGCTGAAATAATGTTGCTCCTTTTATGGACCGACACGCTCGTTAACGAGTAATAATTTCTTACGCGTCGAACGTGTCGAAAACAACAGTTCATTTCCGCGTTCCCAGATATCCAGGTCGAGAGTAGCACTAGTGTGTATCAATTAAGCCAAATCTACATTACGTTAGCTTTCGTATATTATAAATTTACTATACATTCAGTATAAACTCTCTAAACACTATAAATTTATTATATTACGATAATCATAATTTAATAATTGCACGAGTTTAAATTTGGAAATTGCATTTTTCAGACTGTAGACTGCAGATTTTTATGCGTTTTTACGCGAAATTTGAAGTGTAATGAATATAACAAAATATGTATCCGTCGTGGTATTCAAAAAATGATGCAACTGGAATTTGCATAAATATTCACAGTCCACTTACAAACAATTCATTATCATTATCATCAAAGCAATGCTTTGTTTGGTGAAAATTCAAATTCTCAAAAACACGACTTACGTCACTCCCGTCGTTTTACACTGACTTTGATCAAACTGCCAGGACCACTGTTACCCTATTGTTCGACTGTCCGAACAATCGCAGAACGGAAGATTAATAACCATGGGGGCATCTTTCGACGACCACCTATAGACCACCTACAGACCACCTCGTTAGGGTTAATTAATAACTCTGGCGGGTAGCTAGCAGCAACTAGTCGTCGTCTGCTGTACCATTATGGCTTCTCATTCACGAAATTCCATCCGAAGTGACAAGTAGCCAGCACGTGGCTTATTTTCGGATACATTCAGAACCCCATTCATCATACTTCCCGTCGCGCGTCGACGATGTTTCGCAAGCCTCTTTGACGAGCTCTGACGAAACTTTGACGAGTTCTCGGATAACGTGAAACTATATGAATGAAGATCGACGCTCTGTGAAAGTTTGTTTGAACATTTTATCACTGAAAGTGATTTTAGCCAGAAAACCGGGCCTCTTCAGATGCAACGCTGATGCAACGAAAATTAGCGATTGGTTGAGTTACGTCACGTGATTCGTAAAGGGGCGTGGGATAGACCTCGAGTATAGATTCGAGATAGCTTGTCGAATTTTTTTTTTTTACTTGAGAATAAGAGAAATCTAAAGGTGATTGACAGGGATTATTAGAGTTACTAAGTTTATTAAGTGTAAAGGGAGACCTTTTATTCGTCTATATCACTGTGCTATATTTGTTGGAAGGATTGGTAGCGGCTTGTAAAGTCATTTTCCAATAATAACACGATAACGACGTTGAGAAAGGTTGTTAACCGCGAAATTTCGCGAGAGGGAATTAATTAAATTCCCATTAGAGCCACGAGTTCATCAGGTGCACGCAAATTGAACGTACAATATGCAGCAAATAAATAAGCGTGAAGCGTATAAATAAGCAGGTGTTTGCATAGTCGCGTCGGGCATTACGTTGCCCGACGTAATTTCATTTGCAGGAATTCGACTGTTTGAATTATTTGTTGACGGACGGAGAAATTATCTATTCTGCTACTCGCGACAGTATTTAATTTTGAACGTTAAAATTTGCTTATAATTTAAAATTGAAATTTATTTAAAATTTGTTTACGCTATACCCACAGTTTCCATCTTTGCGATAAAACATGACAAAACAGCGTGAAGTAGTTAAAATTTAAAACAGTTTAATCCAAATCTTCTACAAAATTTATTCTAAATATTCTCAGTAACCCACGTAACAATCTTCAAATATTTTCAAAGTCTCTCAATAACCAGACAAATTTCATTAATTCATTCCAAGATATTCAAGATCGCGTTCACGAGTGTTCTACAGAGAAACATACGACAGGAGAAAGAGCTTGTTATGCTAATGAACGCAGTAGCTCTAATAAGACGAACCTATCGGCAAGAGGAGGGAAAAATATTCGTCGTCAAGAATTCAAGATGACTGGAAGTAATCTTCCGGAAAGAAACGAGCAACGCGGGAAACGTTGCCATTATGTTTTCCAAGTTTCAATGGACCTCCTCGAAGCGCTTTGATTCCAATTTATAAAATAAAGCGGAGAACGGGACAAGGAAGACGAGGAATTACCATGACATTGCGCTCGTTCGCAGTGAATGCTCGTTTTAATGGCACTTATTCACTCAGAGGCGGATAAAACAGGCAGCTGATTTTCTTAAAATGAGATTTTTGAGACAATGGAACGAATTTAGACGCTGCGACAACAACGAGAAGAACTTCATTTGGCAACGGGCCGTGCGATCGTCAAAGGGGGATTGTAGTATTTCGAAACGAGTCCGGCGGAACATTTTCGCGGGTAGAAAAGGATTTACTGGGGCAAGGAATTTAAATTAAAGACGGGAGAACCAGTGCACCCGTATTGTATTACATGCAGTTTCTCTTCCTCGCTCCCATCAATCCCGATTTGCCCTGTCACCTGCTCGAGCAGAGGTGAATGCACTCAGTCTCCCCAACTATGAATTCTCTCCGAGAATCGTCACATGCTCGTGTCGATCTTTTAATAAAAAAATGCAACCTCCAAGATGTTCGAAGAGTTGTCTCTTCCGTTCTATGAAGTTCGAGCAGCGAACGATACACGAGGCGAGGAAACCTTGAGATCATCAACTAACAAAATCCTCAAGATGTAATTTTAATACGAAATTATTGAAGATCGTTAACTATAATTTGTCGTTAGTAGAAGTTTCTGGTGAAAAGTGAAAACATATTATATATTTATCTAGCTACTTTTCATCGGACATGGTCAAAAATTTCTGTAACTGACAGTCTTGAGACTCCAACAAAAATCAGAAACCCCATTACGAATTCATTTGATTAAAATCTTAAGTTAAATTTAACACGTGCTCCAAATTGATCATTGAATCAGAGGTGGCTAACTGGCGGTCCTTGCCCCCACTTTCCTGGTCGCTAGCGCTACCCCCTCCACTACACCAATCTCTCCACTTGCTCAACAGTCATAGAAATCAACAGACTGAGAGAATGGGGGCTCATGCACGGCGAGGAATTTTCGAAGCAGTGGACATCAAACAATCAACACGCTCGATTTTTCTAATCTTCGATAATCCTGTACGGCGTCGAAAATATTTTTCATAGAGAGACAGACCGGTGAAATTTGCCAACGAAATTCGCGGGAATGAGCACGATACAGCGGCGGTAGCTTGGCCACAATTTCAAGCTGGTAATTCGCAAACGGTTAATCCGACCGCGGATTTGAACGTGGCCGCACGGTTACGCCCGACCGCGTCAAGTATAAATCCGGGACAAGTTCGGGGGGATTTGCTGCTTCCATAAAATTATGGAAAATTTCGGGCTGGCAAGAGAAACTCGCGCGGTGCAGCCGGTCGTCGAAAGTTCCCGTCCGCGGTCGTTCGGCGCGTGGAATGTTCTCGCGGGTCCTGATTGGTCGATCGTTTTTTGAGAAGTGATATCCCAAACACGTGTGAAACGTTTCAAAATTCTACGTACGAATTCCAATCCGAAAGAAATACTCAATATGTGGAGAGATATTCATAGAAATATTTTTGAATATTCATTAGAGCGGATGTTTGTTGCATTTAAAATTCGAAAAACTTACGAAATGCGTAAAACATCCATGAGTCGTAACGGCGACTACTCTTGGAACATATTTTGTCAAATATCTCGAGAGTTACCCAAGATACAGTTTCTTAGAAACGAATTTAATGGTGTATACCATTTTGCGAAGAAAACCATCTGTTTAGACAATATATTTGAAAAACCGTATTTTTTATTATTTTTTTTTTTTTTTGTAAGTAAATCTTAATACATTTTCTTGAACATTGTAAGTTTGTGAAAACATCTGTTACTTTATAATTCTGTATTATAATATATTATCTATATTATAATATACGTACTATGTATAATATATGATAATATATAATTTTATATCAGGATACATACCGCTGCTGTAACAACAAACACTTTACGTATACTCATACTGTATTTGTCGAGTGACGATCTCAGCGATATCGTCTACGATGATGCAGCTCGTTTGCGAGATAAGCGTGGCATAAGTTCGACGTAATGCAGACCTTGATGCTTCTAATTGCAACGACTATTTCGAGGTTCATTAACGGACGCGACGACCGAGGTAGCATCTGAAATGTTTTAAATCTGCCAGCATTTGCATCTTCTTCGGCGCAGTAACGGTAGATTCGTACTACTTGCTTCCAGGACAGCTGTAAATACTGTTTCTCACAGTAATTAGACACGTCTTTTTAATTTCAAGCATTCCAAAGTTTCTCTACACGTTTCTTACGTGCGAATACGAATTACATATTTTTTTCGAAATGCTATTTTTATTTGCTGTTTTTCTTGGAAGAGGAACTTGTTCTCCTGAATGTTCTGCATTTCTATTCCTGTATTCTTACTCTGCTTTGTGTCTTGTAAAAAATTTGGTAAACGTGAAATAAGTATTTCTTTTTTATTACGTAGCTCTTGATATTTGGAATTTTTCACAAAGTTAAAAGTTAATCAATTCTAGTATTCAGTAACGTAATCTCTTCCATTATATTAATACTCTGAAAAAAAGAATTTCCAACTTTCGAATTAACTGACACATCGCTAATTTCTTGCAATCTGTTGGACTTCAATCTAGTTTAGAATACGTATCTGGTTGTTGATCCAGCACTAATATCCAGCTCCAGCCACTAATATCATCCCACAAAATAGACGACGCGGTTCTAATCTGGTTTATACGTCCTAATATCGAGTTATATGCCAGAAATTCCTCCTTACAAGTGCTCGATCATGAAATTAATCTTCGGCTGTTCTATTATACGTCATTAGAGAGGCAACGTAGCCACGGTTAGATTTCTGTTGAACGCGCGGCACGATCGGCCGGGGAGTAACGATCGAATCGAGCTGGTAAGAAAGGGGATGCATCCAACAGGGTCGTAGACTAATTTTATCGTTGCTGATTGAGGGCAGGCCAGTGCCATTTCCTCTCGGTGAAGGAGGCCGTGATAGATTCCATTTCCTGTCCGACGAAACGAAATGGATCCGTCGGACAGAGTCTCGCCCCGTGTCCCGTGTTATCTCGGTAATTAACTTCAATTATCAGCCCGCAGGAAGCGCGGATAAATAAAATTGGCGACGAACTTATTTCCGGCCTTCCCGTTAATTACGAAGACGCGCGGACGTTTAATCAGCGCGCGTGCATATTTACGATGAACTATTTAGAAGTTAGTTCACGTTAAAAACAAATGTATTAATTATTTAACAACATGTTACCAATAATCATACAATTATATTTTTACGACAAGAGACGATAATTACAATACAAGGATTTTTGTATATTTAATGTTCTAAACAAACTGATACCCACGTAAAATTGATCTTCAAGGTCAATAAATTTTTCTTCTTTTTTGGATTGTATTCTACTCATTACGAAAGTGAAACTTTGCCAAGGAACCGTAGGTCACAACCTAATAGTTCTCTTGAAAAACGGCAGAAAAGTTTCTTAATCATTTAACACGTCCTAACAGCGACTTTATGGTCGCGTGGATATTTTCTATTTTATATAATTTTCGTTTCACTAACGTTTGATTTATCAAAGTCATAGTATCAGTGTGAGTCTAATTAACCAAATGATCAAACTAACTGTTGTTCAACAAATGTGAACGTTACATCCCCGCATCCAGAACCATAAAGTCGCTGTTAGAACCCACGTGTCTTAAAGTATTAAATGATTAAGAAACTTAATTTGTGCAAGAGAACTATTTTGCGATCTCCTTGGAAAAGTTTTACCTTTCGTAATAAGTAGAATACAATGCAAAGAAAAGAAAAAAAAATTGTTGACCTTGAAATTCAACGTCAAGATCAATTTTGCGGTTCTTTGCACGTATTTCCATCAAATCGAAGGTGTAGAATTCACCTTTTCTTTCCATCCAGTACAATAAATTCACAACGTCAGGTCCCTCTCTCTCTCTCTCTCTCTCTTTCTGAGAAAAGCTAAATCGAAGTTCACAACGGACAGATCCCGCAGTGTGCCACCTCCGGGCGCGGGAACAACACCTCGTCGACACCTCGTTTGAAGAAGCTTTCGAAAAAGTTGTTCAACGAGCGCTGAAGGAGCGAAAAGTTACAAAGCAGCCGCTGGAGAGTTTGAACGGAAACAGCGACCCTCTTTAGAGAGAAAGAGAGAGAGAGAGAGAGAGAGAGAGAGAGAGAGAGACAAAGTCGCGTCGCTTTTACGCGATTATTTTTCGCGGGTCGGCGTTCGTTCTTTCGTTCGTTCTTCAGCGGCGATCACGAGGAAATCCGAGTGTGGTACTACTGTTGCGATTGAAATCCCTCGAGAAGGTGGCGGGAAGGGGAAGCTCGCGGAGGAAGCTCGATTAATCGCGGCCTGTCCAATTTAATTTCGCTCGGCTGCCTGTTGATACAAGCCGGGAACACTGTTTTCTCCTCGTCGGCGACTTCGAACGGACGACCACGGGGAACACAAAGGGGAACGCAAACGAGCCAGTGAGTTAACAAAGAGGAAGAGAGAAAGAGAGACAGACCGCGCAACGAAACGAATGGGGACGCAAGCGTTTAATATCGAATCCCACCGATGAAACCTGACTAATTACACTCGCCTCGGCTGTATCGTTGATCGACGTGCGCCACATCCTGTGACGTTCCCCCTTGGGCAATCACTGCGTGAACTTTCAGTTCTTCTTCGTGTATTACGTCCTTCTCGTCGTCTCTCTTTTCTCTCCCTTTGTCTCGTTTGTTCGAATTCTGTTTTATTAATCCCACCGCGTTCTTCCATTCTCTCCCATTTTCGCGCAACATTCCACCGATCTCTTCTCGTGAAAATCAATTTTCGTCTTCTCTTTTGTGTCTACTGTTTCTTCTTTTTTTTCTGCAATTCGACAGGTTTCATTGTTTTTCTGCATTCTAAACTTTCTCTTGCGAAAATTGCTATACTCTTCCACTTCTGATGGTCTTCCACTGATTATACACTCCTACTATGCGTTTGTGTTTTTCTCATCACGTACAAATGCCTTTCTCCCGTAGTAGTGTTGTTCTCTTATTTTCCATTTAGTTTCATCTTTCTTCTGCAATTCAATTGCAAATTTTATGAACATTTCTCAGACAAACGAAGAAACTTTGTTCTCGTCTCCGTTGCGTTCTAACAGCTTTCGATCGTCATGCGTTCCACCGCGATTTTTCCAAACAACAAAATGAAAACGAGTTTTCTGTTTCTTTCTCTCTTTGCTTCACCTGTCACGTTTCGTCACCGTCATCCCAATTTCAATTTCTCTCGTACAGACGTTTTAAATACGAAAATCTTCCGGTTCCCTCGCTACGACTCTATCCGTTTTTCCTTTCTACCTTCTCTCTCCAATCTCCGCTTTTCTCTCGCAGATTCTCAAGACGGAGGAAAAATATGTCCACGTTTTCATATCTGTTCCAGATGCCGCCCGTTATTTATGCCTCCCCCTGTTACGTCTTCTCTCCTTCGATCTCGCGGATCTCTTCCTCTTCCTTCCCTCCGTGATAAAACGAAAATCTACGCGTTCATTCTCAAACCGCTTTCACTCTATTCTCCAGCGTCTTCCTCTATTGCCACTTTCACAGCCCTTTCCATCTCTTCCGTTCCATTTCATCTTCTCCCTTTTCTTCCCAATCTTCTCGCACAACTTTCCTCTCGCTTTCTCTCTGTTTCTCACGCGGGTAATACATTCACTCTTCATTAAACAAATTTTCAAGGAAAGTAAGAACGCCGTTTACACCTTCCCTGCCGTGCAAATGGCAGTGTTCTTCCACTATTTCTTACGCCTCTTTCCCCTTTTTCCTCCCACGTTCCATTTCTTTTCTGCAGCTTCCTATTCCACCGGTTCTCACGTCTCACACTTCCTCTCGAGTAATATACGTATAAATCCCTTCTCCTTTCGCTCCTTCAACTCCGTTTTATTACACAGCTCGAATATTTCGTCTCTCTCTCTCTCTCTCTCGCTGACAAGTTTATTTCATTGTCCGTCTGTATATCACGCCTCCGTATATTCCCGCCACGCGACTGTTCTCGATGATAGCTGCGATTTCATTTCCTCCCGTTGTAGCGAACTTATCGCATCCCTCTCCAAACTCTCTTCCGATCTTTCATTAACTTCCTTGGATCGGATTTGAGTTGAAAATAAATATTTTGCATCTCGCCGACTGACCAAAATGGACCAATCTATAATTTTTGTTTTGGACTTTGGACTTTATTGGATGCGGAAGAGTGTATTTTATGCTTGTGTACTTCGTTTCAGTGTACTGTAAAGTTTTTTATCTTTTCATCGCTGAAAGTGATTATAGCGAAAATCGGGCTTCTTCGGGTGCAACGCTGATGGAACGAAAATTAGCGATTGGTTGATTTGGGTCACGTGATTCGCGAGGGGGCGTGGGCTAGGAGTGGCGTCGTCTGGTACTGAGCGATCGCGCCTGTAATTTGTTTTCTATCGAGTCAAATGTTTGCACATCGATAAAATTTTATGGCGAAAAAGTCATCTTCATTTCCTAGTCGGAACAATTGCTTAATCACCGGTGTATTTACAGTGTATTTACGGTGTTGAAGGGTTTCGAAAGTTCGTCTTTATTTCTTTTAATTGGAGCATATATCTTTTCATCATAAATCGAAAGAATATTAAGTGGTTGATAAAATATTTTACGATAATTTGTCTCGAGGATGAAAACTGTGTAATTTCGTCAGAGGATTCGACAGTGTTTAATACTTGAGCGTTTTACGACTCCACCTTCGTTTTCGTCTTGACTTATCGATTCTCGTGATAAATGACTTTCGAACGATCCTCTTCCTCGTAGATAATTATTCGGAGCCGATTATTCGAACTAGAATTGATTGGAACAACGATTTCCTTTTCGAGCCATCGAGGGTTGAAATGGAAATTCTGATGAAAATCTATTTTTAAAAATCACGTTCTCGGGCTTGGTATTTTTTCGAAATTTATATAAATCCTTTGTGATTTATAGTATGTGTGAAAAAAAGAGATGCAGTGAATGGACAAAGAACAAAGAAGTGTATCGTTTAATTCATTTTCTGGGAAATTCGCAATAGAATTAATTTATCAGTCGTCTAATAAATGATCAAAGGACAAACAGTTTACGTAGATAAGTAGTCCATTTATTTTCCCCGTAGAAAATTTTATTTTCTTTCCTTTTGAACAATTGAAGTTTAAATTTCAATTTCACGACTGGACATTCATTTCCAGTTGTCTTCGTCACTTTCGAAGGCTATTTGTAAACGAATTAGATTCTTTTTAGGGGCGAGCAAATGGTTTAGGAACGAAACGTGACTGCTCGTGGAAAGTTTGGACTTTGGAAGTGCACATCTGTGTCGTGGTGGTTGAGAGGATAACGAGCGTGTGTGCGGTGTGTCCTTAACGTTGGTCAGTCTGTCGCGAATTTTAGAGACAATGGCGAGGGTTTTAAAGGGTGGGTGCACGGAAAGTTCGAAACAAGACTACAGAGAACCGGTTTAGCGTACCGCAGGCTATGTGAAAGAGACTGTACGGTGTGAATAGTCCGAATATTTCATAATCGAAACGTTTTCCACTTGAAACATGAATCGTAAAATTTTTCTGTAGGAGGAATTGTTCATCAGTGTCAATGTAATCATCGTCAATATTAAAAAAGTTCTGAATATTGACTCTGAATACTTGACTTAATAAATATAAAAATGAATTTTTAATTAAAAATTCTAAAATTACTTGTTTCTGTCGAACTTTTATTGTGCAAATTCTGAAATGTCTGCTCCACGGGAATACTAAAAATGTTTCCAAACGCAACGTGTTACTTTTTATAAAAATTTCACAAAATTCGATAACTTTTTATGCGAAATATACACAAGTTCGAACGGAATTTTCTTAAAAATGAAAAGAACCTGTTAATTTCAAGCCCTGAATTTTTTATGACAGCAATTTTAATCGGATGCTTTTTAAATGAAATATCACATCATTGATCAACGCATATAATTCATCTGATCATCTCCATGATAACCCGTTTCTTATTTGCACGTCAAATTAATATTATTATTAGATTACTTTATTAATATTTTAATACATTAACAAATGAAATAGAAACTATGTAACTCTCTTTGTACGCGTGCGTGTGAGAACAATAAAATTACACATCTTCGACACAGGCCAATCAAGGCGAGCAAGAATCATAGTTTTCGGTAGAACTGTGAAACTGGGTTAACGAGTTGCATTGCAATGTTTGATTATAGGAAGGTAGCAACTGTCCCAAATTCTTTCTAATTTCAATTTCCCTTTGCCCAATTTCACTTACGGATCGACAAATTCAATTCAATTCGCTCTTTTATGATTTTAATTCAATTCCCCTGTCGCGATTCATCAACCAGCGTAAATCAAATTAGCGTCTATACGTAGCAATCTCATTTTGCCGAATTTTTATTTTCGTCTTCAATCAAAAATTTTGCACGCTTTCCATCAGATCGAATTGGACGAAACTTTCCGCATTTGACACAGCACGGCGAATGTCTTGTTCTCGTCAATTCACTTCACTTTCTGATAAAGATAACAGTCAAACTAACTCGAAAATATTTATTACGACGTGAAATGAATTGAAGATGTTGAAGTTATAATCGAGAGTTTCAAAATTAAATTATAATAGAATCAAAGAGACGCACCTTAAACTTGGCGGTCAATTCCATGAATCGAAGAAAGAGAAAAAAAATAACTAAGTTCCAACCACTACGTTTATTAGATTTACAATTTAAGAGATAAAGTTTGCGCGATATTTTATCCAGTTGTCTTTTCAAAAATTTACAATTAACCACCTAACTAAGACTATGACGAATAAATAAATTCTTAAAAAATCGTTTCATCTTTCGAAAGGCTCATCAATCTGGAAGAAAATCTCTGGACGAAGGCATTTCGCGAGCGATCTACCGACGGATGCGACGATTCATCGAACGATTGAAAAAAAGAAGAACCCTTGCCCCGAACTTTCAGATCGGGTGACATCGGGTGGTTCCAGCGACCGATGAAAATGCGATTTTCGCTTGCACATCGTTCAAGCGAGTTCATAAAAATCGCCCGTGAGCGAAGCTGTCTCGTGCGGCGTTCCGTCCGCCAGCCTGTGGAAAGTGAAAAGCGAAACGTGCAAGTGGCAGCCGGTGTCCGATGCCAAAAGGCGAAAGAACACCGGCTGGCCTTCTTCCAAGCCGCTGCAACTGATTGTTTAGAGAAACATTGGACGATATTATTCTGCGGATACGGCTCGATGAAATCGTCCCGTATTTTCGCCAGCTGTTACTCCCGAAAATTGGCCGGCGAATCACTTCCACGATCGGTTTCTCAGATGAAACGCGCACGCCCCGGAGTCTACGTACACAGAAATTGTTTTAACTCGACGTTTGCGACTTGACAGTCGAGAAACTGTGCCAGTGAATCGTCTCAGGTCGCTGACTATTTTGAAAAATAAGATAAAACGCGAGAGGATTCGTCTACGTAGCTGTTACTTCACTTTCAGATTTTGTGACAAAAATTGCTTCAACTCGATTTTTCTTCAATTAGGGATCGGTGAGTTACTCGAAGATGATTGCAAGTTATTCTTAACGACGAGATAAAATGCAAGAGGGTTCGTTTGCTCGAAGTCTGTATAAAAGTTGTATCAATTTTGTTTCGCTGGAATCAGAAAATCGGGCCACTGAATTATTTCAGGACGATTGCCTGATTGTTTTTAACACTTCGAGCTGAAACTGTCAGTTTTCAGGACTACTTAAAAATAAAAATCGTTTTGTTCGACTTTGCTCGAATCAGGGAATTGGATCAACGAATCGTTTCAAGGACTGTTGACTGTTGAAACAGGAGAAAATTTATCTTATCGTGGCTGTGTCCTCAGAATCTACGCGAGAAAAATTTATTTACTTTAATTAATTTTCTCCGAATTTCCATAAATTAAAAATGCCGATATTACTGCTAGATTTAATTTTGGTATCGCAATACGGATAAAACTGATTTTTGAAACGGCTGAATTCGTGACTAATTATTATCGATTTACTTATGCAGAGCAGATGCCAATGACATGATAATATAATTATAAAATTGCAATTATTAACATTGACGCAGCGATAATTTAATTTCAGAATAATTCAAACGCGCGTTTAAAGTTAAATCACGGTGTTATAGAATCGTAAAAATAACCTCTCTCTGTTTTCTCTCTCGGAAACATTCCAACGAATTTGACGAATCTAAAAACGATTCGAGTCTCGAGTAATATTTTCGATCACGATTAAGAACAATCTATCGGTGATAAATCCGACGCGGTCGATTCATCAATTTTTTCTTCTTCTTTCTAATCGCGAAAGTGTGAATTAACGCTGGAGGGATAATCACCTGACCGAACGATAAATTGTCGCGAAACGGCGCGTTCGTTCCTCGAGTGATAAATCACGGTACGTCCGGTGATTATGGCGCGACTGTTACACGCAATTTTCTTTCGCAGCCGGAGGGCCCGTACGCGCGTTGAAAGCGGTCAGAGTGTAAAATGTAGAAGTTCCCGATAACAGCAGCAGCGTTAACCGTTGCGTTTCGAAAAACCGGCCACATGAAAGTCGTTCATCATTCACGGAGAGTCCCTCGTTAATTCGCAAGTGAAAAGTGGGCTACCATAAAGAATAATAGAGAGCAGAGAAACTTCACCGCGAGCAACGCTCGTTTATCACTTTATTCTCGCGCGATCAACCGATTCGTTGGAGAACAACAAGCCGATCAACAACTGAACTATCAAAGGAGCGTGTTCCAAAGCGTTTTCGCGCAATTCCAATCTATTTGTATTTTTGCACGTTTCTGTTAATTCGTCGAACGAAGAATTTTTGTAAAAAATTTGTTACAAAGTCGCGCATTGACATCTCGATAACGCGTGTACCGCGTTTATTTCATCGTGGGACGTGTACAGTCATTTTTCCCCCACAGCCATAAGATCGACTCAATTCGGTAAGATGCTAAAATAACGTTAAAAAGTTTGAGTATATATTACTTATTGGTATTTAGTACCAAGTATTATATAATTTGTAATATTATTAAATCAATATTAACTTAATTATTAAATTAATACCAAAATAATTTTGTGGTGTTATTTTAACAAACAGTTTTTTAACGATGTCAAAGTTAGTTTAAAGTGAAACATCTTGTTCCAAATATTTGTAGGATTATTATTATCCAATATTATTTAACATTACATAAAAAAATAGTTAAAAACTGTTTGTTAAAACAATACCACAAAATTACTTTCTTGTTGTCGCTAGAATGCCGGAAAAACGAGGGACACCCTATATGCCATTTACAAAAATTCACTTCCTCCGTCAATTATAATTCTTACAACGCAGAATAATTGACTTCACTGTGATTTTCATCTTGCCTTCCTCTTACGATATTTGCAACAGATATCCTTCGTCACGTGTTAATACGCTATTAGCGTCAAATTCAGAAAAGTTCGCGCAAAGCATTCGTAAGTTAAACGTAAGTAAATTTGCTGTCGGGCAAATTCGAAAAGTATCGGATCGAGTTCACGTCGTAAGCTCGTTCCCATCGACGAACTTTTCTCTGTCGCGAATCGCAGGCATCGAAGACTCCCCCCCTCCCGTCACTCCGATCCCGCGGATAAAAATCCTTGATTCTCTTCCCGCAGGGGGATGTCCTCCCTCCCTCCCTCTAGTCGCTCTTCTCACCCCTGCAAGTGTTACCTATCGATCCACCGATCCACTCCATTTGCATCCTTACGGCCCTATTATAATCCGGGAATAAGCGGGCAGAAAAGTCGCTGGGAACTTCACGATCAGGCTTTCCGATCCTCCGCGACTTTTCTTCTCTTTGTTTGTTTCTTTCCTTCTTCTCGAGAGATAAACGAAAGTAACAAGAAGATTTGCCGAAAGGCGGTGAAATATATTTCGATGTTAATGCGGATCGATTCGTTCCACGGTCTGTGATTGAACAGTGGTATCTTGCGAAATGAACCGCGATAATTGTGCAAATGGCGTACACCGTTGGTGAAAATAATTTTGAAATCGTACAGTTTGATGACATTGCGTGGTATTCGTGCCTGTTTCATCGACTTGGAATTAGGTTTGAAAACATAATTGGAAGTGTGTGTTGAAATGAATTACAAGTTGGTACAAACACATAGAGTGTTGAACATCGTAACTGAATGGTTAAATATTATACCTTTGATTACTTCTAATTTCTCTGTTCGTATTCAGATTTCGAGATGACAGATGCTAATTTCATAGTCCTATGAATATTGTGATTAAAAGTAGTTCAATATACTGTTATACACATCGAAACTACCAGTACCAGACAACGCCAGTCCTACTCGAGGTCTGTCCCACGCCTCCTCACGAATCACGTGATCCGAATCAACCAATCGCTAATTTTCGTTGCATCAGCGTTGCACCTGAAGAGGCCCGATTTTCTGCGTTACTCCGCTAAAATCACTTTCAGTGATAAAATTGTCGATAATTCAAAACTGTTATAATTTAAATGAAAGAGAATCATGCAACGATCTGCTTGCTTTGACATCCACTTTTACAATCGGAAATTGATCTTTCTTCGTGATGATTTTACATCGTGTGACCAGGTGAGAAAAATAAAGATACCTTTTTTTTTCTGGAAAATTGTAAAAATTCCAACATCTCAAACAAAAAATCAAAGACAAAATTCAAAATAGAAATATTGAGAAATTATTTTTTTCAATAATGCACGATGTTCGTCAAATCTTGAATATTAAAGTCAAACGACAAAAATTCACAAATTTCTAACATTTCATTCCAATGACAAAAATTCGATAAAATGGTGAGAAAGAAAGGCGGTTTACGAGGTCGTTGTAAAGGGGAGATCTCAAAACCGTCAAAATCTAGTTACTAGTCTAGAATTTCAGAGAACAAAAGTACGATGTAAAATCACTTTCGGAAGAACCAACTCGAGGCTGCGAGAGCAGAGATTTTAAACGAGAAATCTTAACCTGTCAAAAGAACCTCAAAATTTAAAATCGACTCTTTCTTTCACAAAGTTGCAACCTCGCTGTGCTCTTCACTTCCACGCGTATTAATGAAAAAAATGTTCGCGAATCTATCTCTCAGCGACGACAATCGCGAGTTCCGTCGAAGATCGAAGTTTTTGTGTTATTCCGTATTACGCATCATCGCGGCTGACGAGTCTCGATCGGCAACTCGAACTACTCGCAATGGCAGAACGCGAAAGGATGAAAGGTCGAGGAAACTGGGACAAGAGTATTTTTTTTTTCCACCATTGATGCCTGTTTGTTCCGATTTATTTCGATGAGAGCACACATATGTGTATATTTTTTATATATATATATATATATGCACGTAGCCGTAGCCGGATGTTGAAGCACCGCAAGCGCCGGTCTCGTTCGACGGTTCACTTGCACTTGAGCCGCGCGCAAATTTCGAGCTGACGACAATAGGAAGAAGGCGTGCTCCAATTAATACTTTGTCCCGGACTCGTTGTTCCGATTCCCGTGTATAAATACGGATGAATTTCTCTCGAGAAACTGCAAAAAGAACTGCGCCTCGTGCGAGATGTCTTGCAGTAGCGAACTGATTCTAAGACTCTTTTTTTCAATTTCTTCGAATCTTCTTCCATTTGCTCCGCCAGAAACTCCGCATTCGCTTACATTTGCAAAAGATGCAAGTTTACGAGTATATCGAATTTCTTGAGATACGATAACGCGAAACGTTCAATATAAACCCACGACGCACAATGTCACTGTGCACGTATAAAATATAGTTATATGAAAATCCGAAAACGTAAATTAATTGCCAAGAAATTGTTTGAAATGAGAGTTAAAATTACGAACATCGTTAATAAATTCAACGAACAGAACCATCAACCAATCAATCGAATCAAACTGATCGACTGCACTTTTTCGCAAATTTCACAATTTGTTTTTAATATCGCCTGACCTTTCGGTAAACTCAATTTTATAACGAGAAAATAAATCCAAATGCTCTCGTATTTAAAAAAAAAACAGAGCGAGAGAGAGAGAGAGAGAGAGAAAGGATCTTGATTCTATAAAACAGGAAAAACAGGAATCGAATTTAATACACTCTAATTTGCAATACGCCAGAAGCCTTGATATTTATTCGCGTTCTCGTAACATTTGCACTTTATACACATCCGTATAAATTGCCCGAAGCACTTCGCGCGAATTATTTATAAATCAGGCACGGTGTTTTAATATCGCGGCGTATAATACGTTTGTTGCACTTCCATATTCGTTAACGCGAGTATCAAACGATGGACATCGCATCTACCGGAACACGAGTTTATAAATCGACGTGATCGATAATCTCGTAAACGCCTGATAACAAGTGACAAGTGAACGTAAAATGAACACACGCGTAATTACAACGATTAAAAATTTGGAGAACGATATTGAGAGGAGGTACAAACCGTTAATTGTAATTACCGATCGTGGCGAGTGCTTGTAATAAGCATGGAATTAACGTTGCAAGCTAATCGGCTGACTCGTTATCCGCTGAAACAATCATCGTGTTACGTGCGAGGGTGCTTCAATTTATTTCCCATATTTCGCGTTTGTTAAGTGTCCAGTGCTTTCTCCGCGATCGTTGTCCGCAAAAACCAACATTTCTAACCGCAGAATACGTCGATTCCCACTGATATTAAGTATTCTGACATTGCTCGTGTATTAAATTCACGAGAGTTCCCCTTCAAGTTAACGCGTGCGTTGAATCAACGTCGGAGGACGACTCGTTCGGCTATGATAACGATGATTAAAAATTCAGCACGAGAACATTTTGAAAATGTGCCCCTACATACCGGTTAAGGCTGGCTTTAATTAGAAGAACGGGGAGGTTCATGCAAATTCAAAGAACGGGGCGTACGTGTATGGATATTTATCTGCCCTGTTAAACGTGATACTTCATTCCACGTTATCTTAGGTATATTACGCGCGCTCCTTTCTTTTTCGAAGAGCTCTTGATTTCTCGCGCAGTTTAATCAGAGGGAACGGGAAAGATGTGCGTATATGCATGATTTGCAGTTTCGTGCTTCTTTTCGTACTATCTCTACTTATTCGTGCAGCTAATATTGACGAGAGTCAAGTCTCATTTTTTCGAATTTTCGACCAAAGGGTAAAGGCCACACTTTGAGCTCGTTTTAGCCGCGTATAAAATACGCGAGAGTGTAGTTGAATGTACAGAGGATGAAGACTTCGAGGATTTAAAATGTGGAGCAGAGGTGACTAACTGGCGGCCCTTGCCCCCACTTTCCTGATCGCTAGCGCTATCCCCTCCACTGCGTCGATCTCCCCACTACGTCGACAGTGCCGTGGCCATGATACTCGCTACAGAGAGTATCAAGTTGCGGTAGCCTGCAGTAAGAACTTAATATCAGTTTTCCTTCTAATTCATTTCAAATTAAACTTTGTATTTATTTGATTAAATAAATTTGTGTTGTCGTTTATCTTCTTTTTACAATATATTTACTGCATCTATTTCTGTCTATGCGAGAAGAATTTGATTTTGAATTCGAAGACACTCGAACCGACTCTGCGATAAAAAGAAAATACCGCGACATTTATAGAAATCGACGAAATTCAATACTCCGCGTATACCGTGCGATCTTTTGCACGAATTGCACTTCTGCGGGGCTATTATCGACGAAGTTAAAAGCAACTTGAAGAGCTTCGTTCGTGTTCTCTGTCTCGAAGACAAAGATAACTTTCCACCGAGGGAGAAGAAGAATCGATCAAATCAAGAATCGAGAAACACTGAAATCTTAATCTGACCGCAGCTGTCCCGTGTCAACTTCGTCATCGAGATTTCATAGGGCCGTCCTCCTCGTTATTTCTGTATCTCGATAAACAGTTCTCGCCGGGGAACCGGGAATCGTCATTCTCCGAGGCCCAATTGCAGCTGGTGATCGTTACACGATATACAGCCAGGAACAAAGGGCTGCCGGCTCAAAGGAAAATTACATCGAGCTCGCATTGTCGATGCAGTCCCCTTTACGACGCGAATTCGACCAAAAGCTGGAATATTTCCACCGATTAATTCTTATTGCATCAACGTAGTCTGATAACGCGCATAATCCACGAACGCTTTGCAGCACTGTTGCTATACTAGACTGTAAATGAAGGTGTCGATGACAACGACAAAACGATCATAGCATCGCACGAATTATAGCATCCTCCAGGAATTTACAATTTCTGTTCGAAACGTGTCGTGCAACTTTTGTTTGAAATGTTATTTTGATAGTTTCAACAGCTGAACAAATAACGTCGTGCGTACGAATAAACCGGATATTTCACATTAACACGTGAGAATTAATCAGAATGTCCGACGAGTAGAACGAATATCTCTTTCAGTTCGATATTTTCGATTGTATCAAGTATCAAATACTCGATAATTTTAATTAAATGTATCAAATCGCATTTGTATTTTCAATCAGTTGTAACACTTGAGTGATTGTTAAAAACTTGAAATTTTGGTGAATGCGAGCTGGAGAAACAAACTGCTCCGGACACCTGCTTCAGCGCTTTGCGCAATTCTTGCATTTTTCCAGTGTCCCACGAACGCGCGAAAGCAAGATTTCACTTATCAGAGCCGACACGTTGTAAGAATTGAAATTATTATTTTCCGGAGGATCCATCGCGCGAGAGTCAGATGCGTTTATGCATTTATTACGAGGCACTAGCTAGCCAACGGTTTCACTTGCTTGAAGAATTGATGATCCATCAGTCTCCATTCGAGCATCGCGCGAAGAGCGACTGTATCCGCGAAACAAATCAACCTTCATTTTGATCGATTCGAAAATCCGAAGCGAAACGGGCAGTGTGAGCTATTCGAACGTGTCTTCATTCATCATCAGAGCCGTTCGTGGTGTAATATCCAGCGACAGAGGTTGGGAGGAAGCTATACTCTGGCTATCACGTGCAAGAACAAAGCTGCGTGATTCCACTCTGTTGAAGAAATCGTTAAAATGTAAACATTACATTTACGCCTTTCGTCTTAAACAGACTGCGCAAATTGAACTTAACGAAAGCACTCCGAAGCGCGTACGAGATGCTCGAAAATCACGTCCGCCACGAAACAAAGAACAAGGCGGATAAATTTGCTCCAAAAAATAATTACAACGATCTCGTCGGCCGGGAAGCGTAAAACACAACTAACGATGTTGCTCCGTCTACCACCTGATGATGAATTACGAACGTTCGACGTTGGTAAATTTTACTTGGGGAAAGACGATGGAAACCGTTGCAGGATATTAATCTGAATAAACGGGAAGACATTAATCTCGCAATTTGCGAGAAAAACACGAACAATTTGCTAAATTTTAACGGTAAATTAACTGAATTTTAGAACATGATTTCTGTAATATCACTTTCACTTTCACCAGAGAGGTGATCAACGTGACTGCGTGAATTTATGTCTACGAGAAAATCAAGAAGAATTTCCTAATCGATCGTACAAATTCCATGCAGAATTCCTTGCAGACCTTTCGTGAAAATTAAAAAACATTTTCCGTATCATTTTCTCGACAAGAAATTACAAAAATCCCTGCGAAACATGTACAAGGTGAAAAGAAAAGTTTGTCCGTGGCTATCGTAAGATCAAAATTTTTTTTCAACACGAAGGTAACACTTTTCCTAGGAACCATATAGGTTGTAACCTAATAGGTTTTTTTGAAAAATGGCAGAAACGTTTCTTAATCACTTGACACTGCGGATGCGTGCGTCCTAACAGCGACTTTGTGGTTCTGGACTGGAAGCCTGTTTTATCTAATTTTCGCGTTAGGATTCACTAACGTTTCATTTATCATAGTCGTAGCATCAGTGTGAGTCTAAATAATCAAATGATGAAATATAAAAGGTTACGTAATATAGACATCCACATGTTCAGCACTATAAAGTCGCTGTTAGGACGCACGCGTTCACACTGTCAACTGATTAAGAAACTTTTTTGCCATTTTTGCAAAAGAACTATTAAATTAAATATTTCATCTTTGTGATGAGTGGAATACAAAAAAAAAAAATTGTTGGCCTTGAAATTCAACCATTCGCAGCAGGTTTTTTACATCACAAACTTCTTCTATCAAACGGAAGAAAACCTCTGTAAAATTCCCAATTAATCTCGACAAAATGATGATCTCAAGGTTCGTAGATCGAGACGTTCATAAATCGGCCAATAAATCAGAAAGTCCCTTCGGGCTAAACAAGACGCGTAAATCTAACGGGAGAAAAATTCAGCGGAGGTCGGTTCGATCGCGGGTTGATAAATCGTTTCGGCGCATCGAACGAAACAAATCGTCGTGCCAGACGAGCCTCGGGCCAGCTATCCGGGGAAAACAAAGAGGAAATCGACAGATTCACGCCCGTTTCGCGTGGAGGAGGTAGCCACAGACACAGAGATCGAACAGGCTCGAGAGTCAAGTCGACGCCGGCCGAACGGATGAATGAAAATTTGTAGCCGGTTCGCTGAACGTCGAGAGCCCCCCCCTTCTTTCAGTCGTCGAGAGAAGGACGCTGTACCGAGACGCTGAATGAAGATGTCAGAGTGGAAGTCGCGATATACGCCACGCGGGAAAAAAGAGAAAGAAAATTGCGGGAACGAACGGAGGAAGACAAAGGGATATTAATTGCAGAACGATATTTAACTCTTTCTCTACTGAATTCATTGCTGCGTCGGGAATGGAAATTTATTTCGTTTCTTTTCTCACAGAAAGAAGTCATTCGAAGTCATCAGTCGAAATCATTGAACCGTGCGGAATCCTTTTTGGGAATTTTGAATAATAAATTTTGATGAAATATTTTTTGGAATAACGACACGTCGCAGAAACATTCTCGAATGAATCATTCGACATTTACTTCAGTGCTTAGCTGGAATTTCAAATAGACTAGCTTTCAGACTATGGAACCCGAAAATATTTGGAAAATTTGGAGATAGAGGTATAGAAGAAAAGAGAGAAAAAATTATTTTTAAAGAAAACAGGGAGAAAGTCAATCCCAAATCAAACTAATGAGAAAAAGCGTGTCCAAAAAAAATCGAGAAACAAAAATATTAGAAAAGACACAAAAGGAAAAGTGAAGAAAAGTTATTGCCAAACAAAAGAAGAAGAAATTACTCCCAATTAATTCGAATTAATGAGAAGAAAATCTACCTGAAAAGTAGTCTAGAAACAAAAATACTAGAAAGGGCACGAAAGGAAAAATGAAAAAATAATTATTCCCAAGCAAAAAGGGGAAGAAATTGCTCTCAATTGGAATTAATGAGAAGAAAATCTACCCGAGAAGTAGTCTAGAAACAAAAATATTAGAAAAGACACGAAAGGAAAAATGAAAAAATGATTTCCATTTGTACGTAACGCGGCAGTAAAAACAAAAAAAAAAAAAAAAAAAGAAAACGAAGACGAATGGAAGGGACGGAGGAGATCTCAGGAGAAAAGGTTCTCCAGAAGAAGACGAGGCCGGAGGATTCGTGGAAAAAGGCAAGCCACCGAAGGCGGACGAGAAAATACGGCGCAAAAGGGAGGCAGAGGGCTATTTACGTGGCTAACAGAAAAGTAAAAGGAGAACGACGGAGAGGGAAGAAAGAAACTCGCTCACGGTTCTGGAGAGCTGCCGAATATTGATCCTCGCCACCAGTTAAAGCCGGACTTCAAATTCTGCAGAAGGACCGCGCGTTTGACGCGCTCTATCGTCCCTGCAGTTTTTCTCTTCCTTTCTTCTCTTCTTCTTTCCCCCTTTTCCTCTTTTCGTCGTAAACCCGCAGCGTCGCGTTACGACCGACATCGACGGAAGAAAAATCAAAACGGAGAATTTCTGCGAAATTCATTTTCACTCCTCACCGCGGTGACTTTCTTTCTTCTTCGCTTCAACGAAAAAGCGCGCGGTGGATCAAGGAATGATTTCTTGGAAAGATAATGTCGTGCGTGGATGATATCGAACGTTGCGGTCATTCGATGTCGTAGATAGTATCGGTTCTGGTATTGGTTAATTATCGATTGCGGCCGCGATTAATTAACTGGCTCTACTCGTAGGAAAGGACTAGGAAATTCGTCGGAGATGAAATTTATTTCAGCGAATGATACACGTCATTGCTGACAACTAATCATTGATTCTGGCTGTGATTAATTATCAAACTGAGAGAGAGAGAGAGAGAGAGAGAGAAGCATGTAGAGAATAGAAGAGAATTTTTTTTAGTACTGTAAATTATTTGACGTGACGAGTAAATAAAAAGTGGACACCGCGATGAATTTTATTGTATTATTTTTTATTTACGCGACGAAAGATTTATGAATTTGAAGGATTTTGTCGTCGTACGAAAATTCCCATTATTCCGTGGTTTCGATTAATAGTTCCTCGATTCGAACTTTGTGACAAATCTCAGTGTTACTGATATTGTTACTTCATCTTTTGACATAATTAAAATTATCGTGTAACATGTATTATTAATATTATAATATCGATATGTAATGTGAAATAATACGATTTATAGAGCCATGCTTCTCTTGCATCGAGCAAGTAATTCGTAAATAATTCAATTTGCCCCCCCAAATCTTACGAGAAACAGGTTGAAGATTAATTACGGTAGTTAATTAATATCCACGATAGCCCATTTTTCCACGTTTTTCCATTTTATTTCGAATCCACCTCTCTTCCACACATACCGTCAGATTTATTAATCAGCCCTGGGCATTTTAATAATTTAAATACCCGTGGAATTTGAGCTTGGATCGGAAAACCAGATTACTGCAAACGGAGGAACTCCCCCGGGGGCGTATTGTTCAAAGAAAACACCGCGCGCGTGGATAATTAATAAGCCGCGCGATCGAGTGAAACTGTGTAATTAAAAAGCCGCGCACAGCGAATCGGGGGAATCGCGATAGCCGAATACTCGGCTCGAAGTGCTTTTCGACGAACGAACGAGACGACTCTTTCGATCGAGTTCGAGGGGTGAAACTTTTTTCGTCATCGAGTCGTTTCGGCAGATCGAAGATGAAAACTCCGCGGGACGAGGTAGTTCGTTTCGGTGCGATGAAAAGCTTCGTGAATGGGTTGCGAAATGAGGGGCAAAAGTGGGCGAGAAAAAGAGAGGAGAGGAGCAAAGATGTGAAAACCGAGAAATTGATAAACGTTTTAATTGGGGCACGTGTCGTTTGAGGTGTGTTTATGACCTCTCCTGGCCACCACAGACGTTCTCTCTTTTCTCAAATCGCCCGTCGCAATTACCGCGGTGTTGACACCACGCATTGACGCTGCTGTTCTCGTAATTAACCTAATTACCACGGACAGCGTGCTGGTATTGTTCTCAGACACCTGCTCCTCGTCGCGAGGTTTGTTAAGCGTGAGATGGAACTTTTACATTGAAACGTAGCGTATATATCGCGCTACTGTTGAATGTCCGCAGGATGAAAAATGACTTTCTGGGTGCTTCTCTGTTATTATTTTTAGATTTATTTTCTTCTTGATGGAAGGCAACGTTAGAGTATTAAAATGTTAAGAACGAATCGATGTCAAGTCAATTACGCGACTGAAGAATGTATGAATTCCACTGCGAACTGACTGCGAGTGACTGAAGCTGGTTAAAATTTTTCAGGGAGGTATCTAAATACATTTCGGGTAGCGTCGATGCAAAATAAGAACGGAGCAAAAATATCTGATTCCAAAAGTTTCGCAAGATATCTGTCAAGCGATCTGTCTGTCGATTTTATCCGAAGAACCAATTTAAATGAAAGAAACCTCGTGAATTATGCTATGACGATGATACGAAAAGAAGGATTTGATGTATCAAATTTCCATTTCATAGCTTACGGGCCAAAATATCGCTCTTTTCAAAATTTACCGAATATTTTAAACCGAGAGCGCGAAAGCTAAATCTCATTTCGACGAAAAGCCGCGTTGAACGCTTGCAAAAATCCAGTAGAATATCACTTTCGTACCAAGCTACCGTATACTCGCCAAACGATTATACCGAAACACGCGTGCCAATAAATCGAGGCACTCCTGCGTCGAAAATCTGGAGGGCGATCCATCGTCGATCCTGCCGGTGGCAGAGAAATTCGCTTGGACTTTGTTCCAGCTCCAGTTGCGCGCGCGTTGTCATCACCGAACGAGAAGTAACGCAACGACGGGGTGGTGAAAATCGTCGGGCAACCTGCACGCTCCAGCCCGATGAAATTTGATTGGGATCCAATTAATTCGGCGAATTAACGGAAGTCGCCGGTTTCCACCGGTTAATTCGCTAAATCTCAGCGGGCTCCTCTCAATTTACCGGATTAACCAGACCCCCCTCGATACGCTTCCACCGACTCGCCGAGTTTCAACGTTCGTTTATTCGGCCTGAAAATTGAATTGGCCCGGGCAGAACCGGCCCTCTCTGTCCCCGAATCGAGGCTGGCCACACCGGGGAGACATTCTACTTCACTCGTCACGCGTCTGTCTATTCTACTTGTGCGCGCACAAGGACGTCTCCGTTCCACTCGTTGACTCGGCGATAATCTAATTCTACTTGTCGCGCAGGATACGAGCGGGTGTTCCACTTGTCCGATCAAGATTGATCCTATTCTACTTTAACGACCCCGCGCACTGACAGGTTATTGCAAGAGGCATTTTGCTCGATTGATCGGTGAAATTTTACCCCTCTTCTGAATTATTCCTTCGGCTTTTCGCTTCGATCGCCGAAAGAAAGAGAGAGACAGAGAGAGATTGAAATGCCACGCCATGCCGAGATTTTTAGCACAAACGAGAGATATCGGGGTTAAAGTTGACGTTTACGAGTTTAGATATATACGTGTGTAGCTCGCGATGGCCTTAAAAGATGTAGAAAATCCCTGTTTTATTAAGATTGCAGCGTGTAGTTTACGTTCCTTCTTCATTAAAGTCAGTTGACACGTTCATTTGTGTTCAATTTCCTCGGATTATTATGGCAAGAATCACAAAGATTTTTATTGCGCGTAAATTTATATTTATTTTACTTTTCATTTTTTGGTACTTCAACTTCGTACTTTCGAGACGACGAATAAGGTCACTGAAGATTGACAATCTTCTAACGTTGTCAATCGATCAACGCACGTTATGCTTGCGAACGGATGTTTATTTTCTCAATCGATTGCTATACTTCGAAGAGGAGAAGCTTCCAGAATAAACCGTTTATTGTCCAATGTTTTTGATCTATTACAAGACACCACAATTCCCGATAACGCAAACCTAATACCTTCGTGCCTCCGTATAATCAATCTTGGCTCCGTTGTTACCCTAAATCCACCATAGACAAATTTCATTGAAATTCAAACGACGAGTTTAACAACGAGTCTCGCAATCACAAAATAACTGCAAGTCCCGAATTTTTGGGAACTTGAAAGAAAAATTATTAAATAATGTTTCTAAAATTATTAAAAGAGACATTTCGGTAAATTTCAGAAATGTTTTCAAACGTAGATTCAATACGTAGATTCGAGCGTGAGATGTCAGGCAAAATTACAAAGAGTCAGTTTCATTTCGCGGCAGAGAAGCGACGGAGAGAAAACAGCGTCCATTTTCACGGAACTGACAATCCGAGAGCAAATGAAGAACCAGAAAATTGGAAAACTTGGAACCCGGTCGAGACAACGAACAACTTTCAAACCCGTTTCTTGTTCGAATTCTCTTTTTCCAACGAACAGAAAAATCTTTTTTCATCCACGCAAATTGTCCGAGCATATATGTATTATTGTAGTAATGATATTTCATCAGACAGATGTTCACGTTCGACGAGCCATTTCCCAAATTACCATGCCAATACATCAGTGCAATACCTATACCCGTATCGCAACAAAAAGCGAACTCTTGTTTCTCCGTTTGGTAGCAAATAAAAATCCGGAAAATTGGAAAACTCGAAACTCGGTCGAACTTTTAAAAATATTGCCCCTTCAAAGTCTCTCTCTCTCTCTACTTTTACTTCTCCAAAGAGTAAAAGTTTCTCAAAAAAAAAAAAAAGAAAAACATTTTATTTGTCCATCTGTTAACACTTTGAAGAACAAAAATGATCCTTGTTCGTTTACAAAACAATTGAATTAATTATTCACATTACCAAAACTCTCTCACGGAACTGTTTCCGAAACTGCCGTGATAATATATCGATCAAGTACACCTCGTTATTGCAACGAAGAGCACATTCCTGTTTCTCTGTTCGGTGGCAAGGACAAAAGTTGCAAAAAGTCGGGGGAAATTTCAAAACGAAGATGAAGGAGTTCGACGGGATAGAAAATAAGTTCTCCGGCGTAAAATCCGGCCCAACTTCCGTCATTAATAATCCCTCTTCCTCTCCGTCCCTCCGTTCGAGAAAGGAAAAAATACTAAAAAGAGACCAGCGGTCTGGAGTGAAAAGTTCGTATCCACGAACGGAGGGAGCTCTGAATAGAGAATTGGGCGCGCCGTGCAAAGTTCACCGATACTCTTCTTCAAATGAAAACAGCTGACGTTCCCAATACGCGACGTTATTATTCCCGTTGTTATCTAATTCGTTGTTATCCTCGCAGTCTCGCAGCGGGAAATTGAAACTGCCGCTGTGAAACATAACCTACAAACTTCTCTACTGTACAAAAACCAAACTCGTACGTTTATCTCTAAACGACTGTTGCATAGATATGTTTTTACGACGATTCCATATTTATAGTGGCACTAAACAAATTATCTCCTAAATCCACGAAACTGGTTTTAAAGTGTTCAACCGTTAATCATCAATGCGAATTATATTTGTTATATCGTCGATTATATCGAGTGATGCAACATGATATATATAATCTCCAAACTTCTTTATAAATTTAATTAAATATTTGATGCGATAATAATAATAATTTTATAATAATAATTTGTTGTTATCCTCGCAGTCTCGCAGCGGGAAATTGAAACTGCCGCTGTGAAACATAACCTACAAACTTCTCTACTGTACAAAAACCAAACTCGTACGTTTATCTCTAAACGACTGTTGCATAGATATGTTTTTACGACGATTCCATATTTATAGTGGCACTAAACAAATTATCTCCTAAATCCACGAAACTGGTTTTAAAGTGTTCAAACGTTAATCATTAATGCGAATTATATTTGTTATATCGTCGATTATATCGAGTGATGCAACATGATATGTATAATCTCCAAACTTCTTTATAAATTTAATATATTTGATACAATAATTTTATTGATATTGTAATAACTTTTATGTAGAAATTAATAATTTGCATCTCTAAACAACTACTATATACTATATATTTAATCGTGGTCAAAAATAACCTATTGAAGAGTAGCTTCAATTTGCACGTGAATTTGTATTGATAATTAAAATCAATTTTCTATATTTAGCAACTGGCGACGTAATCTCTTACGTTTTCGATGGTTATAAATTCTTAACGTAATAATTGGCTCCAAAAGTTACTTTCCAAAAAATACCCGCAGACAGTCTATTCTTGGAAAAAAAAAAAAAAACGATTTCTAAGAAAAACTGAAATATCATAAATCATTTTCATTCCCATTCAAATCATTCCATCTTCGTTTATCGATCATTATTCAAGTTCCATGAATTAATGAGAAACTTGCGTCTGTTTAAATCGAATCGAGAAGCTGATTAGAAATTTATCTTCCTAGCCATTCAAAGAGACACGCGAGAAGAAATTAATGAAATAAAGTATCTATGCTTCTCGATGCGAAACGGAACGAAGGATCGATAGAATTGGAAACGAGCAACAATTCCACGAATAATCGGATCGACGCGGCAATTAACGCTTCCTCTCGAGATCTCTGTGCGAAGCGTTCCGCCGGACTTTCGGAAACTCGTCGGCGACGAGTCGGTGCGCGGAGCAGTCTGTTCCTCTTATTTACGTCTCTTACGCGACGAATGACCGGTAATGAGAGGCTGTCTCGACGCCTAACGAGAAACCGCGCGACTAAAGAGAAAGGACCAAATGGAAGCGGACGAACGTGAATGCCCGAGAGAACGAACGAAGGGTGAGAGGTGGATTCGTTTGAGGCCTTTAGAAATTTCGTTTAGGATATCTCCTTCTTTTTTTTTCTTTTTTACCTGTTGAAACCACGCATTGAAGAAAATGAAGATGGTAAAATTAACAAAAAAAAGTAATTGTGAGCGCCAGACGAGACAAGGAAAAACAATTGTAACACGATAAAACAAGCGACTGAGAGTGAGCTGGATTTTGAATTTGCAGGAAACTATTTAAAAAATTAGAAGATGGAGGATTTCAACTTCTTCGTATGAATTTTGCTAAATTAAAATTTGCTGCAAAATTTCGCGAAATTTTAAAGCACAGCCTGGAAATCACAGAATACAGAATTTCTCGTCGTCGAGAGATATTGCAACATCATTGAAACAAATTCGGACGAATGTAACAGCAGTGCAGAAAGAAGATAATATCTGTTCTGGCGAATCATTCTGGTTGCTAGCAGCGATCCTCGAAAAAGCCGATTCGCTCGACACAAAAGAGGGAAGAAGAAAAAGGGAAAGGAAAAGAGATGGAAACAATACAATTTCAACAAACGAAGTTACGAGAAAGGCGAGAAAGGAAGGGACGACAAAGGGAAAAGCTGGGAAAGCGGTTGGTTTTTCTAATACCCGGGCCAGCTGTGAATATTTCTTGGATTCCCGTTGATAAAAGGCTCTCTGTTTGCCCCGCAGCGAGTCCGAAGCGTGTTAATAAGTTGGCCAAAGTTACCGAAAGCAAATTTACGAGTGCAACGTGACGCAGTGTGCATTGCTTATAATTAACCTAAATGCCACGGCGAGATTTAATTAAATTTCACGTGCACGCAGCGGCAATTATGCGAATTTCGGTCGGTCCTCGTAAACCGTTGTATTCCGCTGTTAACCGGGCTTTTATTAATTTCAATTACAGCCAGAGACGCGTGTAAGACGCAGCTGTTTTCGCTTGACTTCAGATCTCGATCGTTGGTTATCGTCAGAAGATAAAAACTGAGAGAATAAGGAGTCGTGTGCCGTAGAAAGTTTCGACGAAAATGTTTGCAGAAGGCAAAAAATTATCTACTTGATGCGACGATACGATGCAATAAGAATATAAAAATGTTGCAATTAGCTCCGTGCATGCAAAGAAAGTAATCGCGATTAAAAGAGTAAAGAAGTTTGAAAGATCATTCTCTGTTACAATCCGATTGTTACTTCTCTCTATCCTGATGACTGCAATAGACAAGTTCTTAAATAGATCTCGAATTCTATTCGAGAATGAAAGAACTCAGAGAGGAATGTCATCTTTGTAATTAAAAGGCGCAAAGAGCTTCTCTGATAATACGAGTCTCTCCGTTCCGTTTACTCTTGTTTGACGAACGAAATATTTTAGTAAATATGCGACGTAACAGCCGAATTACGAATATTTCAAGCAGCAAGTCCAATAAATATAAAACTAACGAGCGTTGCTAGCTTGTAGAATAAAGTAGCTGGATAAAAGCTCGGAAATCTCCATCAGAGGTACAAAATTGTTTTGCGAGAAAGCTTTCTCCTCGGATATTATCCAAACAGAAAATGCTTCATTTTTTCAGCTGAAGAGAAAACCAATAAGGGATCGCGATGTATGACTCGCGAAGCGACAAACAAACGGAGAAACAGATGGAAAGTGACACGAATATGCGGGCCATATCAATTTCACGTCACGAAACGTGCCGTACGATCAGTTTCATAATTTAGAGACGAAGGGGTACTACGTGTCGCGAACTTTTACTTTTTCGTATTCTTCGCTGGAACCTCATTTTGCTCGTAGTGAACGTACAGAATTAAAGGAACAACGTGTTTTAAAAATATTAAATTATAAAAAGAAACGAACAATAACATGCTCTCGGCGAAATAATTAATAATTAAGCTAAAACAGCAAGAATGTTTTTAATATTCTCTCTGAAGAAGGTTAAGCGGTATTATCGTACGTTTCCGGGTATTTTCGATGTAAGCACAGCTAGTATAAAACTAGCACAAGGATACTTTTCCTCCAAGTATTTGCCACCTTGCATCCTCGACGTACAAGCAAGCTAAGCATTCGTGCGTCGCCCATGTTTCTTTATTGCCATCATTTTGCCGAGAGAAACAAGCAGTCTCCTTATCGTCGGCAAGCGAAACTTCGTCGAAACGTTGAGAGCGTGAAAGTTCCAAAGCCACAAACGAACCAACGTCGAAACTTTTCTGTTAAACGTGATCCATCTGATAACGCTGTCGCGACAAAAACGCTGTTAGTAGTAAACTTAAATCCTGCCACCGATCGTGTATTTTACTACCGAGTTTTCTGTTTTACCCTCGACCGATTTTTACTTTATTTTCGGTTTATTTACAGCTCTTCTGACGACGAGCCCTTGGTCAATTTTTGTATTCCCTATTTTTTTATATACATGCCTCTCCTCCATAAAGCTCTCCCTACAATTTAACGCGTTTATGCGAAGCTTGAAGATGCATAGATGCGCGGAACGCGTTCAATATGCAAACGTTGAAATATTCAAAATGGAATATTCATTATAATTTTTAATAGGTGCAACGAATCTCCGTTTCTCTGCCCGCGGCCATGAAAATATACGTTCTCGTAAAGATCCGCGAGATTTATTCACAACGCACGAACCGTAAATATTTATGCGAGTTTTGCAACGAGAAAAGCCGGCTCGTTCTACGTAATAAATACATTACGACGTAAGTTCGACACTTTGCTACCTTAAACAGCCAAAAATTCAGCTGTGCAACTACGATAAATCCACATCGAGGTAGCCATTGTCGATGTTAAGGCCAACGATGTGTGACGCTGTTGGACGACAAACCAGACCTGACAATATTGGCTCAATGCTAACACTGAGTTGTAGTCCTCCTAAAGTGATCGGCGAACACTTTTACATTCACGGGGCAAATTTCAGTAGTCGGTCATCTACGTTCCTTTCCTCCTCTCTTCGATTTGCCAAAGAAATATAAATATAAAAAGACGTGCCGGGAACAGGCAGAAACGCTCTTTTTCATCAAACCTAGAGACACTGACCACGGTTGCAAAGTAGAATAAAAACCTCTAAAACAGAGGTGGCTAACTGGCGGCCCGCGAACCATTGCTCCCACTTTCCTTCTCGTCAGCGCTACCATAGTGCATCGATTGTAGTGGAGGGGGTAGCGCTGGCACTCAGAAAAGTAGAAGCAATGGTTCACGGGCCGCCAGTTAGTCGGTTCTGCCCTAAAAACTATAAGGGTCATTCCTTTACGCGGAATTAAACGCTTGTGCTCCAAACTACTCCAATTAAGAATTTCGAAAACATTTGTAGAACATGCGTGGAACTCGCTGATATAAGCTACTTAGGAAACTCCGAACTAGGCACTCGATAAATTTCAACCTCAAATGCAACGAGGTCTTCCGCGTCATAAAACTGCCACGTTGTAAACACGTGCGTATCCAAAGTACGGCGCAAGCAATGTTTCCAGAAGAGGATAGGATCGTTTCCTAGAATTGATATCCCACCCGAGTTACTCTCACAAGTAGCAATGAGACATTTTGGAAGCCTATCTCAACATATCCCTCGCTCCACAACTCCTCAGAAAGGGATTACGCTTTCCTCCTTTACGACTTGGATGTAAAAGAAGAGGTCTCTGACGTCGCATCGGAACTTGAGATGCCGGTTTCTTGGAACTTTTCCTGCGATCCAAACAACGAGTAACCACCTAGAACAGACTTGGCGATAACTAAACAACTAATCGCCTCATTTTACATGCATTTTATATGAAAAGGGTAACGCAACCCTAGATGCGTTACAAAAAGATCAGGCAAAAAAAAAAGTCACATCAAGAATTAAAAAACTAATCATCAGTCGATATTCGGCTAAATGTATCTCAGTCGAACTCAGTTGTAAAGAATACAGTTGTACAAGACTTTGGTCTTTACTTCCGAGTGTCATTTATAATTTTCAGCTAGCACCCTCATCCCACGCAGTTCCTATTTCGCGTCTTTCTTTCAATGTAAATTTTACGAACCATCGACTTTCTTCAGACCGTACCTCGGTCGTTCAGACAAGCCAAGCTTTCTGTATCTAGTAAAAGCCATCAGACTTGTTGCAAAATAAAGACAGTGTAAATCAGGCGGAGTTAGTCGACGCAATCGGCGTCTGTTCTCCGATTCAGCGCTTCAACGATGCGCCTCCAGAAACGCAATTTCGGTCGGCCGCCGGTTGCGCAGCGTGAAACTTTTCAAATCAAGTTGTCCGGCTCTCTTTCTCGCTGGCATTTCCCCGGCTCCCTCCAGCTTCCGGCAGCTTGTCCGCCCGGAAACGAAGACGCACGAGCGACGTTACACACCGCGGCCAGCCAGAAGTTATCGCTAGCGGCCGGCTCGATTCCGGCGAATATCGTTTCGCGGCACGAGAAACGTAATTCCGCGCAGCGTAGCCACGCGCGCTTCCGGGGATACGCGGAGTTTGCAAACAGAGAGAGAGAGAGGGGGGATCCAATTTCATCTGCCCCCGGAGTCGCCTCTTCGACAATAAACGCGCACCAAGCCGGCCAAATTTATCGTGTTTATCACGTTGATGCGTCCGCGAGTCCAGCGAGGGCAAGAACCATCGCTTCCGGCGAGTCAGTTTCGCGAGTTGACGAATATTGCGAGATTTAATCGAGGTATTTGTAGGTATTTGTAAGCAATCGTTTCGATCGTTTTTGGATTATTGACAGAAGTTGGGATCTTTGTGCTCAGAATGAAATGTTTCGATATTAATAATAATTAATACGTTAATATCAATAACTGATACATCGACTGTTCAATCATTTTATTTATATCGTCAATATTGAACAAAGGATTGTTGACTATCTCAGAATGACGTACGGTATTTTGTTTTGGCACAAGAATAAAATTATTTAAATATTCATATAATATTTATATTTAACATTATTTAAATTATATACGAATATGAATGTCTTTTGTCAATTTAAATATCACCGATCATGCCACAGGATTAAGGGGAATCATTCCTTTGATGTCAGACACGTTACAAGGGATTAAATCTACTGAACTTGCAACCGATCTTACGTTACAATAGCCAATACCAAAATCGAGCAAATATAAATATACTTTCATCAAAAATTAATGCAAAGATCATTCTCGTGTGCAGTGCAATAACGATCAACTCAACTTTTTTTCAATCTAGCGCCCAGTTTAACTTCGACGCGGCTGAATATCCGCCAGATTATTTTGATCTTGTACGAGGAATCGGGTGCGGCATCTGCTTTCGCAGTCACGCCGCGTGCTTCGATTTTTATCACACCCAACGAGTACAGCGGTTAGGCGTTCGAATCGTCAAAAGATTTACTTATTTTCGCGATTCAAGCGGTCGTACACGTTTTTAGATACATTGGATAGTTCAGATCAACTTGTCGGAAATAACTTTAATAGATTCTATTTTCAATTAATTTTGAAGCGTTCAAATTAATTTTTACTTAAAAGTCACTGCAATTTCTCAATCATCTCAGGTGAACGAACATCTATCTGAACGAACATCAATTCCTATTGCACGAAAGAAGCAATAGCAAAGGGAACTTTTCCTTAGTCTGGACAATCCATTGTTTTATGACCATAAAAAGAAATTGGGTTACGTTGCATTTAACGTTACACTTTGATAAGATTCGGGCAGAATTTCTTATTCCCGAATCGAAAGTATACGTGTACGGTCCGATGTAAATGTTCATTCTGAGAGCAATACGGGAGAAAATATGTTGGAATCACTGAGTAGCGGATTTTGCGTCTATTTATGGCATTACATTTGCTACTCGATACAATCACAGGTTCAGGAAATAAATATTTTATAACCACGATTTTGGTTTTCGAAGCGAAACATTCGGAAATTCAATGTTTTTCTAAATAATGATACGATGTATACGTCGAAGCCAGATCGTTTGTCCGATAAAAAACAATGGTTTTCCTCATCGTGGTATTATCGTTGGCAACAAACGTTGGCATTGTAAATTTTTATTACGGGCAAACTACGCTCGCAGCGGATTTTCTTTGTTCCCTTTACGGCGAGGGCAAATTGCTCTCGAAGATTTATAGAAGCGAAACTTTGCGTTTAATTCTTCATCAACGCCGGTTTCCATGCTTGCGCGGCTGAACTGAAACGCGAAGCTGTACTTGGCGGATCGGATACAAGAGTCAACGACGAGGTTGTGAAATATTCCATTCGAAGCCGTACGTTGAGATTGCAAAGAAGATCCGCGACGCTTCTTAGCACGCGCTAACACGCAGTTACCGATAGGAAGCCAGCTCGAATCGCCTATTAGAGTCACGAGTATTCAGTGAACAAACGGGTATTAGGTGAATATTGGAAAAGGCGAGTTAAGCTCCAAACCAATCACCAGTAGAGATGGTTAGCGGATTTCTTATTAGTGATGAAATTTTCTCTACTCTAAAGTAACTCTTCGCTCGAAAGAGAAATGAAATTCAGAAGAGATGACTCTTGAGTCAGTAAGTACTCGTTCTAGGATTATAAAATGAAATCTGATTAATTCTCGATAATCATAACATTGATCGTAATTACATTAAAGTTTCAATTCGAATACTTTCAGAGTTAAATTTTCGAGTATCGCCTCATTAGGATTGTACGACAATTTAAAAAGGAAAAGAAAATCTAACTCAACAAAATTGTATTGACAAAGAGTAATTGCTCCGCGAAGAAACAAACAACTGCGTACGCAAATTCTATTTCGTAAATCAGCCAACAGCCGATAAAAGGATCGTTATTAATGCCAATTCAGCGGCAACGCAGTTAACCAATGACAGCAGAATGAAAACTGCACGACTTATACCTCAGTGCGATTCGTCTCACTGAAAGGCCAAGAAGCAACTGTTCTGACTAGGAAATGAAGACGACTTTTTTGCTATGAAATTTTATCGATATGCAAACATTTGAATCGATAGAAAACAAATTACAGGCTCAGTACCAGACAACGCCACTCCCACTCGAGATCTACCCCACGCCCCCTTTCGAATCACGTGACCCAAATCAACCAGTCGCTAATTTTCGTTGCATCAGCGTTGCACTTGAAGAGGTCCGATTTTCTGGGTTACCACCGCTAAAATCACTTTCAGTGATAAAAGGGATGTTGAAAGCTAGGAAAAAAAAACGGCTCCGATTAATCCAACATGTTCGCACGATTAATAACCTAACTGAAGTTTCACATCGTTCGTTCCTTGTCTAGATAGTGGAGTTCTCAAACGGTGCAGTTTACCGAATTATATCTGCTCCTGTTTCAATTTTCGTATTACACGTGAGCAGAACGAATATCGAATTTTTTTTAATATTCTCCGACGGATGAAAGAGATAATTTAAAATGATACGCGCATGGAAATAATTTTTTGTCATCGTTTTGATAAGGAATTATAATTTAAAGTTATTACACGGAATAGTGATTTACATGGATTGGTCTGAAAGTATATAGAAATCAGTAAAAATATTCATGGCACGCTCGATGAAAAATTACGGATATTTTAAACTGCTTCAACTTCGACGATGAAAAAGTAACGATGAAAAATTGTCGATCATTTAAACTACTATAAGTTTGTAAAAGAGAATCATGTAAGAATCTACTTGGTCTCATTTTAAAGCTGAAGATCTTTACTCTTACAATCTAAAGCTGACTTTTTCCAAATATGTTTTTACATCATGCAGTAAGGGTGCTTTTGTTATTGAAAATTGTAGAAATTTAAACGCCTGTAAAATTACTGAAAAATTTTTTTCCTGGCTGGATCTATCGTAATCTTGAAGATCGAAGTCTTCTCTTTACATCGATCTCTTAAAACTGATTGTACGATTTTTTTTCATTATTTTATTGAATATTAGAATTAAACGACAAAAATTCAAGAAATTTTAATACTTTGATATTTAATTCAATTCAATAAAATGGCAAAAGAAAATCGTACAACAAGTTTTAAAGAGGAGACTTCAATTTTCAAGATCACAGTAGATTAAGTTATAAAAAAGAATTTTTAACGTCTTCAGAGTCATTTGCTACTTTCCCATTTGTTGTACTTTTTCTCAAGTTACAACAACTTAAAATACAGATAATTTTTTATCGAGTGTGCGAGTACTTCTGTAGATAAAAGAGCCTGATGTACGTCAAGAAAATTGAAACTTCAACGAAAGGTTACTGCAGAGAGCTCGATAGATTTCAAATTTGTGTGATAAATTCAATAGCCAGTGCGAGAATCACGAAATTGTGATTGGATTTCAATTTACAACAGGAAGAAGTTAATCCCAATCTGCTTCACAGAGTGTAGGATTACTCTCGGCGTCTAAGGCGACTTCGGATCGAGGGATTATGTGAAGTATAGAAATAGATCTTTTTTTTCTAGGCCATTTAAAGGGTTCATGAATAACGTGATTTATATACGAAGATCCCGGATGGTAGGAAAATCGTGTCAGTAAGAAAAAAAAAGATTCTGAAGGCTGCGGATAAATTTAAGAGGTAGTCTTCAAATTCAAAAATTTCGATAGATTTTGCAGATTTGGAGGATGATGTTCTTCTTCGTTCAAGATCGATTTCTATGTAACCAAATTTGAATAATAACATCGTCAACTAACTTTTAGTAACAATTATTTTAGTAAGTTTGATACATTAAGTTAATCCGATTAAATATTTTACGCTAATCGTTCTAATTAAATAATTATATATTTTAGATTAATTCTAACAACAAGTCACTCGTCATTGATGACGTTACAAGAGTGCTTGTAATTATTGGTAATTATAAGATGTTTCTGGTTAAATATTTTGCACAAAGCTCTCTAAAATTTGTCGACGATCTGGTCATCCTTCTTCGCGAGGAGCAGTTTCGTCTCTTTCCCCTTAAGAATAGTCGAAAATGGGATTATCCTGTGGTGGTCTCTTCTACTAGTACCCTTATTTCCTGCGTAACCTTCGACCTTCGTTCCTCGCGAGAATAAGTAAAAAAAAATATACGTTTCTACAAAGATCAACGTAACCAAATTGCACATCTGCTCGAATCTTGGAAGTTCCGAGACTCAATCATAAAGGCTGAATCTTTAAGACTATTGTTGGACGAAGCTCGAGCTTCCTTCCCAAGGAACCTTTAAAATTAAATCTTCAAAACTTGGCTTGAGCTTAAGGTTTCTGTTCACAAACGTTACTGTCATCAATATGTGTGTGTGTGTGTGTGTGTGACATTTGACACAATTTAGCTCGAGCCTCCGAGTTTAAGGATTCAAGCGTCGAGAATTTCAGCTTTCACGGCTCGATGCTTAAAGCTTTGAGGTTCAAGCGGTAAAAGCTACAACAGCGTTTTCCAAGATGCAGACTCGAAGCTTATTTTAACAACACGGATGAGCGAAAAAGAGTCGTCTTTAACGTTCGTGTAATCGTAACACACAGTTACACGTCCGATCGTCGAGAGAAATATTATTCCACCATGTTTGCTTCTCTACCTCTGACAACATCGTTTTACCCTTCAGAATTCGTCTCTTCTTCCATACGTTGCAAAAGAACATGCCCAATTTTCTTCTCCTTTTTGGAAGAGAAGTCACTATTCACTTGTTTCATCGCGCGGAGAAGAAAACTGATTAAATCGCGCAAAAATGTTTTTGCAACGTTTCTGCTTTCTCTCCTTCGACTTCAACGCAAGAAGGAAGATGAAATAATATTTCACCTTTCATTCGCTCGTCACTGAGAACAATTCGATAATCGAATACCACTTAGCCTAGCTTTCAAATATAACAGAAACAAAAACCGGGGTTTTCTCTTCAAACTGAATTTTAAAGAAGAAAAATATTATTTTCGCTTCTTCTCTTTTAATAACGCGTTTTTACTCTTTTGAATGAAGGGCTTTCGTTCGCAATTCACCGAACACGGCTGAATAATTAAATACCATCTTCTTAACTTTCAGTTAGTAACAGAAATTTAAACTTTGAAACTAAGATTTCACTTACGCACAGGTAAAATTTGAACCTTCAAACCAAGATGTCATTTTCGCAATAGAAATATGAAAATACGAGTGTCTTCAACCTCTAACTACAATTCGGAGATTAAATGCCATTTTTTTTAACCTCAGGTTCGTACATATATCAGGTTCGTACAATGATCCCAATCCTGTTCTGTGTTTCGTCTCATAAAACCATTAATAACAAACATTTGAACCTCGTTCAATCTCAAGACCAAACACCAGTTTTGACAATCACTAATAACAAAAATTTGAACCTCCTTCAGTTTCAAGAACCACCAATAACAAAAATTTGAACCTCGTTCAATTTCAAGACCAAACACCAGTTTTGACAATCACTAATAACAAAAATTTGAAACCTCGTTCAAAAACAATAAGATATCATGTTCGCAATGAAATACGAAAATACAATAATTTTCGACTTCCAACCAAGATTCGAAAATGAAATACCATTTCCTTAACCTCAGGTTCATGCATATATCGACAACGTGATTCCAATCACGTTCTGCGCCTCGTCTCATAAACCAGTTTCCCTGTAACAGAGCCACGATAACCGCCAGCGTTGCGTTTCCATTAAATCGTCCGGTAAATCCTTGTAAAAACGAAAGAGAATAACTACTCCGATGGGACGCGGCTCGAATCGCGTTTCCAATTCAGATCCATTAATTAGACAACGTCCCGTTGCGACGAATCGATACTCCGGTTTCCGTCACCGAGCCGGAAGGGAACGAAAGAAAATGGAAGATAGATGGGTTCTGTCGCGGCAGAATTGAAAATTAAAATTCGCGATTGCGTTGTGCGGGTCAGAGGGCAAAAATGGGTTAGAAACTATCGAGACAACGCGAAGGCGACCAGCTTAGTAACTGGAGTCAGTAATTGCACCGACTATTTTCTTCGCGACCGAAAGTTCAACCGACGAATTCTCGTCGCTGCCGCCGCGCTTTGTGGCTTCCCGAAGACGCAACCGCGAGGAATTTTGGCACGAAATTTGGCGAGGGCAGATGTACACGAAACGTGGCCATTTTCACATCTCGCCGTCAGTTTATGGTAATTTCTCTGTATCATATTAAACTTTCCGCTTTTACGTTCACGCGAGAAAGCGCGAGCAACGATAATTCAGAGTAGACACGTTTTGAAAATTCTGAGACACTCGTATATTTAAGAAGAAAGACACTTCGTTACGAAGTACAAAGTGCAAGCATACTGAGAAAAGTTGAAACAATGATTTCATTAATTTTTGTTATTGTTTAACCTCTTGCGCTGGAATGACGTGCCACGCACGTCGAGAATATTTTGTCCCGAATTGCAACATTTTCTCAGTTTTATGTATATTTAAATGTAAATTTAAAACAAACGATAAGTTTATCACTTCTTAATAATTTTCTATCCAGTGATATCATACCGACGAGTTCGAAAGAAAAAGAAAGCGACGAATTATCGTATACGGTTCGGTCACTCGTTATGGTCCGCGAACCAGTTACCAGCGCAAGGGGTTAAATCTCACAAACTGGAAAGGAATTCCTACGAATTTTGAGCATTCGCTGGGGAGCGAAGCACTCGGAGAATGTTAAATGCAACAGACAGTCGTGAGATACATTTCAGATTTAGCTGACGTGAGCGATTTAATTTCAACTTTAGCTATCGTACAATTCGCAAAACTGCCGACGAGAAGGAATCCCGGAAGTTTCTTAATTTCCAAATCAGCAAATCTTCGAACTTCTGACCCCTAAAGAACTTTGGAACCGGAAGTTCGCCGAGCAGAATTCAATGTATCCGACGCGATAGCGTTGTAACTTGTGTTCGGCCAGATTACGCGAAACTGTCCCGAAAATTTCTGCGAACCGACAACTCAGTTTAGCTCTCGAAACAATTCTGTTTGTTACACGTTGCGATGACGCAAAAGAATGAGAACAGGCTTGACCCTCTATAGGCCGAATTCTTCTCATGACTGTAAAAAAAATTTATGTAACGCAAAATCAACCTATAAATACGGATTAACAATAATTAACAATTCAGCAGTTTCAACGATTTTATTATAACGAATACGTTTTCTAACTTTGAAGTGACAACGGCTCACAACGTTTGCACTTGTTTCATTTCATTAACTGAAACACTTATGGATTTTGCTGAAACACAGTGTGATGCATACGTATTGGTGTAGTCAATTGTATCACTAATAATTTCGTCATGAATTAATAGGTCATGGGATGCTGCTTCAGGGTTTTTTGTGGTTCTGAATTTGTGGTCCTCATCTGAATTAAATTCGCCGTCGCTGTCAATAATATTTATGCGTCGTTGGATAAATGGAAAACTGGATGATCTTCGTCCGAGTCAGAATCTAATAAAGAATCTTCGATATTGCTCTTTTGCTTTTATATGATTCTGTATTCATATTTTAAGCTTCTGACGAATAAAATTAAAACGCAGAGAAAACACAAGCGATGTCGCAAATACACTGAACCTCATCGTTACAGCTCGTTGTGAAAATGTCACAAAGCTATATCATATGAAAATAGTAAAAAACTGATTGTCGAAATGCAAACATGCGAGACGTTATTGACGTACAAATTTCTTGTTTAACAAACCGATAGAAGAAAAAATAATGACAATTGGTACAAGATTTTATCCTTTAGCAGACAACTTTCAAAAGCATTTGCATTGATATTTCAGGTTAGAGCTCACAACTGTTACCAAGAGTGTCGTGACTTGACTTAAAAAAAGTTACACAAGCCCACAGAAATATGATGACGCGAGAGAGTAAGAGAGTAAGCTTAACAATAAGAAAAATCACAAAGTTATGGCGACAAATATAAGCATACACATCACGAAAGTGGTAGTATTGCTACAAAAGATGTGCGCGCAAGATTCCAAAAAAAAAAAAAAAAAAAAAATGAGGATCACGTCTGGCCTAAATCGTCCGCGAATAAATATTTCAGGGAACTAATTTCTCCTACTTTCCCAACTCGTTCCGCAGACAGCAGAAATAACGGAGTTTCCTAATTATAAGCGCCTGGCCATCTCCAACTCGACTGGATCTCCGATTAATTTTAGTTAATTTTAATTACGCTTTCTCAGTGACTGTAAACTTCCACGCTTTTATAAGTTCTTTTTTTTCGCGACGTTGCAACGATTTTGTCGTTCCTTGTATTAAATTAGTAATTTTTCATATAACGCATTCTGTTAAATTTGTTTTTTAACTTAACTCGTGTTTTAACCTAAAAATAGCAAAAATGGTTACCTACGATAGAAGCGGTATGTATAATTTATGTAAGATTTGCAACATTCCGGTTCAAAAAGTGGTCTCAGTTTCACCAACGAACGTGAAATTCTAATCTCAGATTTTGCAATTTCGGGGGATTATTCTTACAACTTGTACACGAAATTTGTAATATCTCGCTTGGTTTTACAAAGTTTTGTAAAGTCGATTCTATATTGGAAGTTTTAATATTCTCGCCTTACAGAACACACGTCCTATAATTTTCAAGTTTCGAAACTTCGGCGTGCAGAATTTCCTGCACCTCGACAGCAATTTGAAAATTTCGCACTTTCGACCTGGTATCCGGAATCTCAGTGGCTCAATTTCACACTCGGAGCGTTAATATTTCGCAATTTCGGCGTTATGTTTGGGATTTCAGCACTTTGCACGATCGTCGTGATGCCCAGAGTACGGAACAACATCGAAACGGGGGATTCAGGGTGAAATGTTCGTTGAGGCAGATGATACAGATTTGAGAGAGAGCTCGTGACCCTAACTACCACTCTCTTTCAGCGTTTGCATCTTCCGAGAAACTTTGCGAATCATCGTGAACAAAATTTAACCAGATAGCCAGTCAGGTGGACTAACAGCGAGAATATAAATTCACAAAAGTTGATATACAAAATGTAAAAACTGTCTTTAAAAATATCCCACGTCAAATCGAGTTAAAAATTCTCCGCGGCTCTTAACGTTTCGACGAGTTCTATTATTTCGTATTTTCGTACTTTCGTAAGAAAAAACTGCACGACTTGTACCCCAGTACGATTCGTTTCACTGAAAGGCTCAGAAGCAGCTGTTCCGACTAGGAAACGAAGACGACTTTTTTGCCATAAAATTTTATTGATACGGAAACATTTGAATCGATAGAAAACAAATTACAGGCGCCATCGCTCAGTACCAGACAACGCCACTCCTACTCGAGGTCTACCCCACGCCCCTTCGCGAATCACGTGACCCAAATCAACCAATCGCTAATTTTCGTTGCATTGGCGTTGCTACGGATTACCGCTAAAATCCCTTTCAGTGATAAAAAAACAAAAACTGACGTCAAAGCTCGCTTTAAATCGCCAAGATTATTCTATTCTTTCCACGTGCTTTTGCGCGACAAAGTGAAACTGGAGAAAGACTCTACCCAAAGAGGAAGTGGAAGTGTGCCTTAATCAAAGCAATCTGACGTCTGCTCGTCCTTGATTAATTACAGAACCCAGAGTTTGAACAGATTGGAAGTTAGCGAGATTTAAATCACAGCGAAATAGGATCCGACGCAGTTCGGAAATAAAAGGAAAAAGTGAAAGAAAAAACAAAGAAATAAAACCTTCTCGATTTTCTAGTGGGAATCTACTATTTTCGTAACGGTGGTCACTCGCTTCTGCTACGACGTTTTCTGTCCGAAGAAAAAGTCCGATAACGGGGGGAAAAGAAAGAAAAAACGTTCCACTTGCACGCGAAAAATATTTAAGCTTCTGTCGTCAACGTGGATATCTGTAAGCGTTCGCTGCTTTTCACAAGCGAGGACGGTAATATCGAGCTACCAAAACTTTTCGATATCGGTGTAATCCGTTCGCAGTTTTTCTCGGACGTGCCGAATTGGGTTAATCGTGGAGTATAATATAAAGAAGTTGTTAGCGACGGATTGAAGGACTGGCAGAATTCGTTGAAAGGATACTGATAAGAAATTAATTCCTAAGGGCTAATATCCTCGGGAATTTAACTTTTCCCGGGTTTAATTACCGAAAGTTTGCAATTTGTTCTCAGATCGCGCGCGCGACGTGACATAGTGTAATTGGAAGTAAATATTACAGACGGTACGACGATACATTTGGAAACAGTGAAAATCATATTTTGTCAGATATTTAAATTCCTCGATATTGCAAGCATTAATATTTGTAATTTGACTCAATATTGTAAATATTACAATAATTTAATATTAACTTGTAATCAAATATACGTTCCAATTAACTTGTTAATTAAAACTTTTTTTTTTGTTAATTCACAATTTGTGCGCTCGCAAGTAACAAAACCAACAAGTACGCGCTTATCAATAGCTTGTTAATCGAAAGGACAATCCGACTCGTTCCATTTATCATTACGCGCGATAGTTTTCAACTGATTGCGGGCAATTTTCCATCAGAGAGTTTCAACTTTTACAACTCCTTGCTAATAAATAATTCACACGCGCATTGAAGGAGGATGCGACTCAGATTCTTCCGCATCGGTAATTAATCGAGATTAATCGAAGAACATGTAAAAAAAACTGGGTTAACAGCGGATACTATTTCTTTTTTTCTTTTTTTCCTTTTCCGTTCGACCGAAGTTGCAGAATATTTTGCGGTTTGCACGTTGAATGCCTCGTTGATCGATCGAATTGCGTTTAGCAACAGAACACTTGTCGTAATGGCATCGAGGAATGTTATCGATCTGTCCACGTCGATGTGGAACACACGTAATCGTCAACTCTGCTCGAGTGTGCACGACCGCGAAGAGAATACCGTCGAAATTCAGCAGTTGCACAACATTTGTTATATTTACGAGCGTAATTATATTGATTTTCCAATATTTGCGATGCACGCACGCCACCTATTATATTTAGATGCGAACGTGCACGTATTGTTTCAACCGGAGATTGTCGCCTGAAGACAACGCGCGAAGAAAAGAAGAAAATATTATATCGCCGCGTGTACTGTTATGTCTCCTAGATTGCTTTATACTTCAACAAATATTAATTAACCGATTTCAAACGCACTGGCTGTGATGATAAAAATTTTGATGTAAAAATGATAATTCCAAAAATTTCAAAGGGCATAATTTACTCTCTGTAATGACTGAACTTGGTGTCACAACTAAGGCTTAAGGAATGATTGTCAACCTAAAGTCACTGTTAATAACGTGAGAAAATGATTGTCGCAACGCGAGTTTGTCCTAAATTTGTAGATCGTCATCGCGTGTCAAAGTCAAAATAATTAAATCTTACGTGAAACTTGAACCTAACTCCACGTAAGGTCGTGAGCTCGTCGCAAGCTCGTTTGAACTTTTTATTTACTCGTCTCCCCGACACGTCATGAACGCGATTCTACGACCGTCATAAAAGAAGTGTCTTCCGGGAGTTGCACAGAGAAAGGAGAAATTGCACGCTCGCGTCAGCTAATTCATCATTTCGACGACGACATCGCATCATTCGCCGTGCGGCACGTGCATCGCCATCCCCGGGTCAGCCACGGTCGTTTTTATCTTTAATATCGCGTCTCGGCCAACGGAACGGAACGGAATACTTCCTAAATAATCGAAACTTCGATTCCTCGATGTTGTCCGAAGGTGGGGAGGAAGATCGATCGATCTTGCGTGACACGCCAGAGAATCTCGCGCAGCGAGCCTTCGCTGTTGTTGATTAGAACACGTGGCTTGTAATGAACAGAGATTGCTGGAATAATGCAGCAGCGAGGGTCGATAGATACGTGCAGGCGACCTCTGCTTAGATAGTGTAACGATCACGGTGTCAATGCAGCAAATTGCAAATGTGACGGAGTATGTGATTTACATACTTCATTTACAACCTTCCTAAAAATCACCGCACTATGTAATTTCGAACGCAGAATTGAAATTTCTATGCGGGATGATTAACAAGAAGGTTAACGAAATATTCACGAAGTGAATATTTAATGAAATGAAACGAATGAAATAATTTGATCCTGACAAAATCTATTAAATGATTGAAATCGATCGAAGAATTTAATCCCGATAAAATTTATCGGTAATTGAAATTTTTATGAAAAGTTACACCGCGTAACGCGATGCGCTCTTCGAGTAATCAATCTCGGAAGTTTCTACTCGAGGCCGGGATCGTTATTCACGAGCGAAGCTCGCAATTCTTATCGGGGATTCTTAAAAGAAATTCTCTACAACGGGGAACTGATCCTTGGTCCGTTGCTCGTTTCGTGCTCGTCTCGACCAACAGTTCCTCCATTCGTCGACCAATCGCAAGGTGAAATCAACGTTGACGAAAATCCGATCCCCGAGCTGCAGCAATTACTTCGCGCGCACCTTTTTCGCCCCGGCGATGTACGCTTTGATTATGCACGAGCGTTGCGAAACACCTGGGCGCGCGACTAATGGCCCCTCTAATTCACGTTCCCCGCCAGCGAAACCTCGTCGCCCTGATTTCGGATCCCCGGGCAACAAATTCCCAACAACCGAACAACTTCACGCAACCTACGATACTACGATATTAAAGCTGAAGCAAAAAGAACAAAAATAGAACAGATGCTACACCGCGAACATTAATGCCATTTTAGCCCCCGAGATATTCAACTCGGGTTGATTTATTTCTCAATTAAGGAACCCGAAGTCGAAGTGGAGAACAGTTTTGTAACGATCAAGTGGCAATTGAAAGTCAATTTGGAGAGGAAGGTTTCTGCTCTGGCAATCTGACAAAGTTTCGTATCTTTTCCACATTTTCTGCGTTGATTTATTGTTAAAATAACAAGAGAGGAACGTTCTCTATCTTTCTTTCATTCCCTCGGTGTTTTTCAGTTATTCAGACTTTATGACATCATTTACATTCACTCGATCTCGCTCGCTTCGTGAAGGAAAGCGAGCGACCGGAGATACACGTCGATTCATTGCCATAGGAAATAAGCCAATGTCCCGTGGACCTTTCTGATCGAAGTTCTTGCCCCCTTTACCCGAGCATTAACGTACTTTTTACGCGTTAGGATAACTCTAGCACCATGGAAACTGTGTCAGCGGTGGCTCGGCACGAGCGCGTCTCGTACTAAGCCACGGCAACCCGTTTGCTCCTGTTTTGCAGATAGCGGCAGCGGCATGAACCCGCGAGACTGGTTGCCATTTGCAGAGTGTCGCGCGATCTCGAACGGTTCGTCAAGATCGCGCCCGACGACGATCAAACTTTGTGTACGCAGCTCTAGTGTAACGGAAGAACAGAGTTGAACAGAGAACCGAGAGGACCGAAAGACAAGAGTGAAACGATATATATATATATATATGTATAAATATAAATAATAAATATATTCATATATATATAAATATAAGTATAAACGCGTGACGCAACGAGTGAACGGATCAAAGTGCGAACAAGTGAACAAAGTTAAAAAGAGGGAAGAAAGAGGACAATCGACATGGAGATCGACAACGTGCACAGTGCGTCGAATCACCGTGGTTTCATCGCGTCGGGCGTCTCCGTGGGACACGTCGAAGCGTCCGCCACGTTCCTCGCCAGGCCACGGGGAACGCTCTAAGTCCGTTTTTTCGTTCGAGTCGGCTACGATACGCGTGACGATGAGTCCGCTCGGGGCTCATCATCGACAGCCTAAATATCGCAATTGGAGGATCGTCGAAGCTTAAACGGGGACACGACAGAGTCGACTCGACGTATCGCAAGTCATTCGCGAACGCAAACTTGATGAAAATGGACTCGACGAAGCTGGGTGGGCCAGCCCCAACCAGTCCGAGGGCTCACTCGCCAGTCCTACCGGCCTACAACGCCACCACCACGGACGGGAACATCGACTACATAATCGGAGATTACATGGAGAGACTCGGCACGAGGCTGAACACGTTGGAGAACGAGCTGAGGTACGCCTGGAGGGCGTTGGATCTGCTTAGTCAGGAGTACATCAAGATGTGGGAGAGGCTCGAGAAGCTGGAGGGCCTCCTGTACGAGCAACAAACGGTGATCAGCCAACTGATCGAATTCTACGCGAACGGCGGCACACACGAGACCAGCAACGTGGTGGTAGAGGAGACGTTGGCCAATCAGCAGAGCACCGTTGGCGAGCTAGACGCGATCGCGAAGAGCATAGGCGCAACGATGGGTATCGAGGAGACGAACGCGATCAGAGAGAAACTAGCCCAGCAGGAGATCGCGAGGATGCACGGGCTGACGCAGGACAGTTCGACCGCTGCCGCGGTGGTCACCGACATGCACAGAAACGTGAGGAATTTGGACACTCTGGAGACACTCGCGGAGGAGAGCAACATCCCGGACGAGGCGTTCTACAGGAGCCTGAACAACGCGTACAGGGAGGACTTGATCTGCGGCGACACGTCGAGGCCGACGTCGCAGCTGGGCATGATCTGGGAAGAGGCGGAGGACGAGGACGTGAATGGAAAGAAAGAGACGGAGGAGAGAAACATGTTCGACAAGACGATGACCAAGGAGAAAGAGCTCGACGAGCTGGCGACGAAACCGACGAAGGAGGAGATTCAAGAAGCGGTGACGAAAAAGGAAGACGAGGCAGACGAGGACGAGGGCGAGGTGTTCAGCGCGGCTGATTACAAAAGTTACCGGGGGAATACGCCCTGCGTCAGCGAACAGGATCTCGCCCAGCTCTCCAGACTCAGTTCCATCGACCAGGTCGCTCTGGAGAAACTGCACGAGCTGGACCGGTTGACCAATAAATTGCAAAAGGATTCGCAGAACCTGATAGAACTGCAGTCGAAGCTGATGGACTCTCCGAAGAGGCAATACAGTTCCGAGGCTGAAGCGAAGCTGGCGGAGGAGGCGAGCAGCATAGACGAGCAGCTGAGAAAGATTTACGCGGAAACCGACGTTGACAGTTGGACTTTCTCGAAAAGTCCCGGATCAACCGGTCGATCGATCTCCAGAGTCAGCACCGACAGCGGTCTAGCCACCGACGGTGACTTCACTACCAGGTCAATTTCACCGAGGCTGACGTCCACGTCCAGAACGAACTTGGATTCAATTTCGAGTACCTACACGCCTCCTCGGCTGGGTACTTACGCAACGACTGTACGCGAGAAGAGCCCGGAACCAGTGATCCAGTTGCCGATCGACGTCGGCAGCTTCGCCAAAGGCTACGCGGAAAACAAAGAACTGACCGATCTCATGGTCGAGAGCTTCGCGGCGGTCACCTGCGCCTCGCCCACCATTTACAGCACCACCACCGACAAAGTCCCATCTCCCACCCACTCGGCGGGAAGCGTCCACAGCGTGCACAGCGTCCACAGCGTGCAGAGTCTTCGAACCAGGCAGGACGGCTACTTCGGCAGCGCTGCTCGACTGAATTTAGAGTTCCAAGAGAGTAGAACACCTCCGAGTCCGTCGCCCAGCTCGCCACCGCCGCCAGCTCCTCGAGACTCGGCCGAGCCGTTCCTCATGCCAGGGCCCGACAAGAGGGAGCCCGAGACGAAACGACCTCAGAGTCCCACGTTCTTGAGAAGCGCGGAGAAGCTCGTCTCCCTGGAACAAGGTCGCCTAAGCCCGCGAACCCCTCACTCGCCTAAGTCGCCGCGAGTCTCGCCTAAGCACACAGCCAAGCCAAGCGTGGCCAACATCGTCGCAGCCAAATCTGACTCCGGCCTATCTTCCATGAGCGGATGGAGCAGCTTGGACAAATCGCCGAGCTCGCCGAAGAGTTCCATCGCCAAGATGCTCACTTCGTACTCGGTGGACCACGCCAGAGCGACTCTGATCCCAAGTACAACGACCGTCAGATCTGCCAGTCCGATCCCGCCTCTTCCGGAAACCACAACCACCGTCATCACGCAGGAGCCGCTGTACGACACGCCGGAAGGAAGGGACGCTTTCGCGAGCACCACCGCGGTCACGTTCACCGTCACCGTCAGCCACTCCTACACCGCGGCTATGAACCATTTGTCCGGTTACACGTCGATAAAGACACCGACGACCAAGGAAGACTACAGCTTCGTGCCTCCTCCGGCACCTATCGCAACCACCTGTCAGAGTCCGAAGAAACGAGGTCGCCAGCAAACTTTGCAGCACACCTACGACACCGTGCCGCCTGGAACCACGGCGATCGACTACGTGTATAGGTCCGAGCAACCTGCCATTTACTCCGTGGCTGGGAGCAATCGACAACAGGCTATCACGAGTGTTTACACGAGCAGCGCCGGTGGCTATGGTCCGAAAACCACCACCACCGCTTACTATCCGGACGCAGTGGATCAATACAACAGCTATCAAGACAATTACACGGCTGTCCAGTATACGGAGTCGGGCGCGGTGGCGGCTCATCTGAAGAAACCGTTGAGAACCAGCGCGTACACGGACGGAATGACGAACCACGAAGGGTACAAAGCCGCGATGTATCGCACAATGTTCCCCACGGGGAACATCACGGACGCGTTGTCGTATTACCCGACCAGCGCGAATCTGCCACGAACCGAGACGAACGAGAGCTCGTGGTTGAACTCGATGGAGGATCAGATTCCTCACGACTCGACGTCCTCTAGCATCAGATCGCTGACTTCGGACGGTAGCTACGCCCAGAGTCCCTACACCGACAGGAGGTATCCTCAGCCACCGGCGTACCAAGCCCATCAGTATCATCACACGTACGCGAATCAAAATTACCCGCAAGCCTACCAACAGCAATACCAGCCGTACAGTCAAAGGCTGACCAGCACCGAAAGCGCACAACTCACGGACGGATACCAGAGACAATGGCAACGGGAACATCAGTACATTCAGGATCACGAAACAGGTGGCAGAATGCCGATCGATCAGGCGCAACATCAGCAGGGCGAGTACTACGACGCATCGAGCGTGATTGTGTCCCAATCGGGGTACATCAGCATCGCGTCGAACTTGAAGGACCACGAGATAGAGAACGCGAAAGCTGGCAAGAAGATGAGACGCGGCTCGTCGTTGAAAAACGCGATGAGCTCGATGAGCAACTGGTTGCCGGACCTGCACCTCAGCAAGAGGCACAGAAGTCACTCGTTACCCGGCGGAGTGAGAAGGGAAGATTTGGACATGTCTCAGGAGCAACAGCAAAGGCTCCCGCAGGAAGCGAGTATGGCCAGGGGTCGTGGACGAAGCCAGGCAGCCAGAAAGAAGAAGAAACACACGCTGGTGTCGACCGTGTCCGGGATCCTACAGAAAGCCAAGAGGCGAAGTCATCAGTCTCAATCCCTGTCGGATCCCGAACAGTCGGAAACGGAATGGAGCAGTGGAAGACAGAGTGGCTTGTCGGAGGACGAGGACAGCGTGATGTCGGACGTGAATCAAGAACCTCCGTTCTTCGCCAAGGTGAAAACAGCTAGCACGAAGCGCAAACAGGCACCCCAGCCGATTCCACAGCAGCAGCAGCAGCAGCAGCAGCAGCAACCTATCGCTCAGCCATTACCTTTGCAACAAAAAGACTATATACAGCAACAACAACAGCAACAACAACAGCAGCAGCAGCAGCAACAGCAGCAGCAGCAGCAGCAACAGCAACAGCAGCAGAATCTGCAGCAGCAACAGCAAACCCTTCAACAGCAGATTCAACAGCACCAGGAGCAATTACAGCAGCAAGCGCTGCAAGATGGCTGGGCCAAAGAAAAGGATCAGAAGAAAGACGTGGATCGTGAAATGTCCGATCAGATGGGTGGCTTCGAGGAAGAAACGTCTGGGAAGAGCACGGGTTCTGGCTCTGGCGGCTCGTCGATATTTCAAACCGTCGGTGATATCAAACGATCCACTGGCAGCTCGGACGAAGCTCCCAACGAAAAGGCCCCGAAACTTCCACCGGTGACGCTGATGGGTGGTGCGAGCATGGAATTCGCGGTGTCCAGAGCGCTGGGCAAGTACCGTCAGAGACAGTCCTCCACGGTCTCGGACGACCAGCCTCCCAGCGAGGAGGGCAGCACCGAGAAGAAGTCCGACGAGAGCACCGTCCAAACGCTCGAGACGAGCTTCGAGTATCCGGAAGACATGTCGGAGAAGAGCGAGAAGAGCGAAAAGTCCAGCAGCACCAGGCTGCCGGAACTGGTGACCAGCATATCGGAGGAGGCACCGCCGTCGGAGGGAAGCCCATCCGCGTCGAGCACGAGAGGGCAAACGCCAGGCAGTCGATTCCTGCCGCGACATCAGCAGTCCCTCGAGATTCCGTGGACCGGCTCGAGACCGGGCGAGCTGGACGAGGACAACCGTAGCACGCATTCCTATCGAAGCACGTCGAGGGTCTCCTCCAGGCGGCAAAGTACGGAGGACTCGATCGACTCCGAGGACGAGTGGTACCGGTACGAGCTGAGGAAGCTCGAGGAACTCGAGAGGCAGTCGCAGATAGAGATAGAGATGGGCGAGGTGCTGGTGGAGGAGCCGGAGGAGGCTGATCACTATCAGCCGGATGAAACGGTGAAGCATAAGATGTCGTTCGTCTTGAAAGAGTTGAAAATGAAGGCCGGCACTATATCGAAGGAGCAGGCGAAGGAGGAGAGAGGCGAGGAGGCGCGAGCGAGTAAGATGAACGGAACGGTGGCGAAGGATCGTCGGATCGACGAGCGAGACAGGTATCGGGACGAGAAACCGATCCCAAAGCGGAAATCCGCGGAGAGTATCGAGGCGGTGTTCGCGAGGGTGACCGACTATCACACCTGGGCGTACGAGGAGGAAGCGAGGAAGGAGAAAACGCCCACGTCTATGGAGGAAGGCTCCTCCGGGGAGACTTCTGGCCCCGACAGTCCCGTGCAGTCGATGGACGAAGAGGAAGAGGAGGAACTGCCGAAAGACGCGGACGAACAACCATCGAGACGCAGTTCCAGCGGCTCGACCTTTCGGCACGGTGAGAAGATCCACCCTGGCTCGGAGTCGATCTCTCGCGAAGGTAGCGTAAGCGTACCGCCTAGCGAGGTCTCCGTCAGCATCCCGGGTGCTTGGGACTCTGAGAGTACAGTGCTCGAAGGCATGGAACGCGACGGAGCTGGCAGCGCCGAGACGGCCACCACGGCTACCTTGAGCTTGCCAAAGATCAAAATCGATTCGTCGACCTGCGGCAGCTCGGACACGACGTTAAAGGAAGGCCAGGTGAGTCCTGGTCCGCCTGGATCGAAATGGAAGCTTCTGAAAGCGTTGAAGGAGAGAAAGGCGGAGGAGAAGTTGAAGGAAATCGAGGAGGCCTCCAAGGAGACCGCTATCTCCCAGGGACCCACGGCAGTGAGTATCATGATAAAGTGAGGACACGAAAACCTCTGTAAGGCGTACTCGAGATTCGGAGATTGGGTCAAATCGTAGAGTTAAGTGATTTACACGTGTAGAGCTGATTTGTGGAATATGTTCGAACACAATTCGGTTTGATATAACGATTCGGTTTATGTCGGATTCTAGTAACAATAGCAATAGTAATAGTGGTAGGTTTTTGAGTATATTCCACGTGTAGGATGTTAATAGCTGACGAATGATAATTCAGATCGTTGGCGATATTTTTGATTTCGTTTGTCGCAGTAAATTGAAAGTATTTGTATCTGTATTCCGAGAGAGTGAGAACGTTAGTTTGGTTCAACAGTTTTGATCGACGTAATTTTTTCGTCCTGAAAACATATCAGAGAGATTCCTTTAACATCCTGCACAGAGTTAACCGGAGAGAAATCGAGCGACACGAGTCCACGACCAGCAAGTATTAATTTTTCTACGTCATTATCGAGAACCACGATCTAGCTGTAAAATCTAGAAAAGCGAACGAAATACGACACGGTCGCGAACTCGTGTCACCCGATTTCCACCACCAGCAAGAGAACACCATTTTCTTGAAACTATTTTACCGGTTCAGTGTACCATTCAGCGACCATTCGATGTCGATACAATTATTACACGAGCGCGTGATTCATGGGCGCTTCTTTTTGAGCGACCAGCGAGTGTCGAGTACGCTGTACGCGTACAAATGGACTGTGAAACGAAGCAACGTACGAATTTAAGCACGATTTCGCGCGTTGAGCGTATAACCGTAATACCCGCGGTGCCATCTAGTCATGGCGCATCCAGTCAATACTAAAAAATACGTATACTACGATACTACGACGAACGAGAAGGAAAAGTGAAGCTTTGCCGGACGTGTATCACGTCTCTCCTCGTGGTCCGTTTTCGCGTCGATCGCGAAGGTGCAGGACCACGAGATTCAGTAACGAACGACACAATGAACGATGGTACTAGTCAATTCAGCAAGTGCAACGTCACTGACGCTTGGCCAAGCAATACACGTGCTCGCAGATGACGAGAATCTGCAAGTGCACGAGGATCTATGAAAAAAATGAAAAAAAAAAAAAACAAAGAAACAGTGATCGGTGATCGTGAATCGACGATTCGATCGATTTCGAGATCGCCGCTAGCGATTGCAACAAGAGTGAATAATCGCAGCAGAGTGATACGGGCTAAAGTAATACGAGGCTTATATAATTAAAATAGATACACTAGGGATAATTAGATGGTGCTTGAATAATCGATACGCTAATCGATACGATAAGGTAGTAGTAACAGAGGTAGGAGAGCCGCGTGCCTGCGCGGTCTGACGAGGGAATTCGCGAGAATAAGGGGCTATAAGTATTATTCGGTCAATTAACGTTTCCGCGACACGTGTTTTTGCAGGGAAACGATAGTAAGTAGTCTTTGGTAAGTTCTCACGAATGGACCGAGTCACGCTCGACGTTTACGCGTGTCTCCATTCGCGATTCTTCTCTCGTGGCTCTTTTGCCCGCATCCGCGCACGCGTAGAAACAGGTGTGTACAATAATCTTGAGGCGCGCAGTCGAGAGGTAAAGCGGAAGGCTATCCCGCGATACCTACGACGACGTTTGTCGCCGCGAGTAGCTCCGATCTATCGATACATCTTGACCTTACACGACAGTGGCCACGCCAAAATTGCACTGCGTCGAAATACATCGATTTCTCACGTTCGACGTTAACTGTTCTCAGAGTCTGAAGAAAATTGACAAACTTCCATCGGAATTGCACTGTTTTTACAAAAATTACACAAAATTACTGAAATTTCTTAATTTCCAAATATTCAGCAAAATTGTACGTTTTCGTCTTTTCTTCTTTTTTTCTTTTTTTTTTTGGATACAGTGCAATTCTGTCAGCCACTGTTACAAACAACCATCGCACGTAGTATTTAAGGAACTAGTACTCCAACGCATTTATCACAACAGAGATTGAAATACCTTAGAAGTACCGAACCAACCGAGAACGGGTAATTAATTAATTCTTCCGAATTAAACCGCACAAATCTCCGAGCGAAGTGAGTGCGCGCTAGAACTCGTAGAGCACGCAAGGGATGGTTCAACGAGAAAAAACGACGTCGATAAGAGAGGATGGCACAAGCAAATCGCGCAGGCACGGCTGAGAAAAGAGGAGTTAGAGAAAGATCTCGTTCATCCCGAAATGCACATCGAAATCAATCGCTTCCGAGGAGGTGCGAAGGAACGAGTAGCAGCGAAAGGGAGAATCGATTCACCGGCCATCGGTATTTCGATTCACGGGCGTATCGCGGAGGGGGAACACGACGATATTTGTGCGATCGACGATAGTTTCGCCAGGGAGACACGAATCCCGCGCTTCGTGCCCGACCGTTTATCGATCACCCCTGAAAACCAATAAAAAGCACCGTTCGTGTAATTTCAACTACAGTGGCATTTGCCCTGGAAATTGGCATTTCAATTAATAATACGCGCGATCGAAAGACTGGAAAACCAATTACACACGCACATATATATATATATATATATATATAGTGCTTTTGGAGAAATTTTGGAAACGTTGATTTCTTTTCTCCTTTTTTTTTTTTTTTTTTTTTTGGACAGTTGATTGACTCGTAAAATAGCAATTAAATATTTCAAGTAATTCAAAATCGAAATAGGAACGGGAGGAAATTTAAAATACAAAGATCTGACAAATTTTAACTCACGATTCAGAACGTCTGAAGATTTCAATTTTTGTTTTTATTAACAAAATGTTTCTCCTGCAGCTAAAAGATGTCGCGAAAGCAGCTACGTTCGCGATTCGTCTGAGAATTGTGTCGGGAGGAAGTGCAATTTCGAATCTGTTCCATTCTTCGACGCAACGCGGAGGTGAAATTCTCGTCGATCCCGTGTCCCCCCATCCCCGTGCATTTTACAACGTGCCGGCATTCCGTTCGACAGAGCGTGAAAACGCGAAAGTCGATATCGCGTGAAATCACGTGACAAGATATTACGCGGACAATACCATTACACGCGCTTCCTTCCGTTCTATTCTCCGCGCGCGAGAATATGAATATCGCGGGATCTCGAAATCCCGCGACTCGACGAACTTCTATATTTACGTTCGCGTCGTCGAGGAAACGCGACGAACGAATATCTCCCGATGTTTCGAACGTTCGCACGACGAAAAATCCATTTCTTTCTCTCTTTTTTTTTTTTTTTTTTTTTTGATCGTTTTCACACGCTGATGTAATTTACACGTTTGACGATTCGCGGTGGCTAGGGGTGGGTTCTTTTTCTTTTTAAATCAAACATACGCGATCGACGGCTAAAGTAAACGATTGTCGTCGTGCATCTCGTAGTATTCGTGAACTAGTGAACGCTATATACCGCCGATAGCATGATAGCAAGATAATTAGAATCGATAGCCGAGCGATGCGACACGTAGGTATATCTCTGTCGCGGGGATTACGCAACGGGAAGTAATGGAAGCAGCCGTTGGCGCGTCAGGAAACTGAAACTCACACGGGGTTTCGTTTTTCAATCGATCAGAGAAAGAATTGGACGCGCTTGCTTTCAAATAACGCTTTCGAAAGGGACACTTGTTTACAAAATCCTATAATATATACACCAACATGTCAACGCAAGTTTACGATTCAGTGATATCGTTCGAAGAAAATTTTCAAATTTTCAGACCCGCATAGGTACAATTTTTGAAATTAAAAACGCAAATTTGTATCCTGAACAGACGCGTTATCCTGAAAAGACGCGCCAATAACGAAATACCCAACAGTCCCATAACAGTCGTTTGCATTCTCGCCTTACGGTCCGATGTACCTACGGCACCATACGCTCGTAAACGATCGGAGGGGAGTAGCTAAGATCTCGCTCGCACACACATTTCGTAATATAATCTCGAAACGATCGATCGCGTTCCCGTGTACCGACGAATGACCGTTCAAAATGCACAACACGAGCCCGCAATAGTTTCATAATCGAACGGATAAAGCCAGAGACGCGAGCAACAGCACACGCCGATGCATCGTACTACGCGACGACGACAAGAGTTCGGCAAACGCAAATGCAAAAGCGAAAGAACTACTGGCGTGACTGGGCTCGCGTCGTACATACGTCCAAAGTATATGCTTCCGTATCTAAAGACTTCGCAGCCGTATAATACTCTTAATTAAGCTAGCAGTTAATTGATCGTGCGTACGTACGTTTGATGTTAGTGTTTTAGAAAAGAAAACCGGGCTCTGTACCTGTTCGCGATCCCGGGTGAGCTCGAGGTGAGATTTTCCACGAGCGTCGGATATGTCAATAACTGAGTCGATCGAGTGCAGTGTAGTTCGCGCGTAGATACGCGATTTTTTATTGTACAAGTGTGAAACGCGTGTTTCGCGCCCATTAACGAAGCGAAGACGAAGCATTCATTTGCTAAAACAGAGGTGGCTAACTGGCGGCCCGCGAGCGGTCGTTCCTACTTTCCCGATCGCTGGCACTACCCCCTCCACTGCATCGATCTCTCCACTTGCTGAGAGAGGGGAGGAAATTTCAATGCAGTGGAGGGGGTAGCGATCAGTTAGCCGGCTCTGTGCCAAAGTATTAACATCTTTAAACTGATTTAAATTGAACAAAAATTGAACGACACTCAATGTACATTTTCCTTTACTTCTCCGTCTGTAAAATTGACAAATATGGCTCATGTAAGTGCTTCAAGCAGCTCAAGATAGAAGGTTTTCAATTGCCAAACTTTTTTTTTTTTTTTTTTTCTCCTCAAAAAATCTCACTCGCTTCAAACGAAAGGAGAAATGCAATCGATCCTCCGTTTGATTTGCAACAGTTGAAAAATCGCGTCAAATCGCTAACCAAAAGTCTCGCGTCTGCGTTCAAACAGCCACCCTACAATCTGCACACACACGGATATATGTCCGATATATACGCCCTGATGGGGAATCCCGGCTTGATCCGGGATAACAACGCGATCGCGGACTCGTGGCTCGAGGTCTGGCCGGGCAACCGCGCGTTCTGTTTAATTAGTCAGAGCCTGGAGACACGTATTACGCTCGGCCGGCCGATCGATTCTTCTGTTAATTGGCGAGTCGTGCCGGGTTGGCCGCCTGGTCGTTCGAGACGCGATCCGCCGCCGGTGATGTCAATAGCAGCAAAAAGTCGGGAGGATTGTCGCGGGCCCTCGTTCCGATGGCGCGGCGCTCGAGAGGAAAGGGAAATTGCGGCGAAATGGCTGGTGTGTGTTTGTGTGTATCCACGTGGCTGGATAATTAGCAATCAGACCCCTCTGCCTCGTCAGGGGTTCGCCTCGATCATCGGAGAGCGTTGTTGAGCCACGCTCGCGTTAAAACACGAAATGGCTCGGTCGTGTTACGAGAAGGGACGAAGCCCGTACTCGGTAATAGCGGCAGAGGAGTGTTCGCACCGTAATTTGCGAAAGTTTCAGACGAACTGGGTCATTGGTTTTATAAGGGTGGCTAAATATATGTTTCGGGTATGCGAGAAACGCAGAGAAACGTTGTTTCTGCCAAAGAGAGGACGATGGTACGTAGTTTTATGATTTTTCCCGCACGACGGATAGACTATCGCAGTAAAAAGCTCGACCCAAACGGAGAATGCGTATCATGCGTGGAATCTCGTGTGAAATGCGAATCAGGAGAGCGAGGGATCGCAACACAGGAAAATCGACCGGGAGAGACGTGAGAGCCAGGAATTGTTCAAATATTTCTTGAGAAATAACAAAAATTCAAAAAACAATCTGCACGTTGCCGTAGATAGATGTAGCACGAAGGAAATTCTAAATTTTGCAAGCATCGAAGTTTGTACGAAGATCCGATACATTGTAGCAGAGGCTTGGTACAAGCGAGCAGAACGGAAATACCGTGGAATTACATTTTTAATGGGAAACTGATCTCCGCTCTGTACCAATTTACATAACGAACTGAAGTAAGCTTGAAAAATTTAATAACCATTCGTCGAGTTATCGGAACAAAGGAGAACGCAGTGCACTCTCGCCCTTGACGTTATTAAAAATTTCTTTCTGAAACTAGAAAGAAATTGTAAAGGATCACGGTGGAAAATCAAAGAGATTTTGCTTGACGAGAGAACTAATTAACGACAGTTTCAATAAGAAACACAAGCACAAAATCGCTCAGTTGCAAGCTGGCGAAACGAAACAGAAAAACGTGAATTCCGTGTCGGTCAATTTTCAATTATATTCGTTGCCGTCTTGTTAACAAGCTTTCAAAAACTAAATTTTCCTCGTATCGCGGAACCAACACGGTGAATTATTCCACGACCTTTTTTCTATCGTTAATTCGTTAATTAATACTTTCAATTAACGCTGACTAAGCACTCGAGCTGAGCTCTATTCTTGCCCGTTATCCGTAAAAAAATATTTCCCCCATTTCCGTCAGCATTTTCTGATTTTTCGCCCGGTGCTCTAAGAACACGATTGGCACGTCTAGTTTTTTTAAAACTTCCTTTTCACCAGGCGCGTTGTTCGATCGACACTTTTCCTTTAATCTCAATTTAATCTCTCCTCGCGTGAAAATTGTTTCATTTTGTTCTGCGAGAACGGAATGAGAAACACCGTGATTTGGTTGAAACGATTAATATTCGCCTTTTATCTTTATAAAATGTGCAAGACAGCGAAGAGGCGCTGGCTAGATTATGCCGGTGATGTATAGATACCGTAGGCTAATATCTTTCTACGAAGATTACTGTCCTTTTAAGATAATGCGATTACACGGTACATGATACGCGTCGTAATTGTTGAAAATTTAATCAGACGGGAGGATAGTCTCTCCTCGACAGTGTTCCAGCAAACACTATAGGGCCCGAGTTAGAGGAGGCTTACGATGACATTCTATAAAATAACATTGACAAAACTCAAACGAAGAGTCTTTCTCTGTGAATTTAATAATCTTCCAGTATCAATTGATCATTGATATTGATCGATGTCATTCGAATCGTCAGTAAAAGTAACAACGACAACAAATATCGATCGTCGGTAAGAATAGCAACGGTTCAAATCGTGAAAATCAGCTGTTACAAAGTAAACGACGCGTCACGTTACCTCTAACGTGAGAATCACGTTTCACGACTGATCGTGAAATCAAGTATCTTCGATGAAAAGAGTCCGATTAAAAATTATTGCGAATTTACGCTCGCAAGGGACGAGACTTTGATGCACGCTGATGCACGTTAAAAGACAAAATAGCGTTTCATCGAAACATGGTTCGAGATTTCATGCAGCTAACGTTCCTCGTTGCTTCTAGTAACTCGGCGAAATTGCACGTGGACGTGCGCTTAGGGGGCCCTATGCGGCAACACGTACCGCTCATAGAAAACGTTCGTCCCGAAAGCGATAACAATATAACCACTCGAAGGTGGCCGAAGTATAAAAGAGCAAAGTTCGTGCAACCCATACCCGTTTGAAACTCTTTATTAGTGGGTTTAAGTGATCGAACGTGGCTACGAGGTCCAAACAGATTTATTGGCGAGCCGCGTGTATCGCGAAACGCGAGCAATTGAAACTGGCGGGAGATTGAAGTTAACCCGGGGGCAAGTTCAAAGCGAGAAACTCGTTTGCAGCGAGCGCCGTTTTAAATTTGTTTTAAATTCGAAAATCTCGTGTCGCCGAACGGCGAAAGTGCGTGTAACTACAACTCGGAGAATCGAGAATAATAATTGCAATTGCTGAAAACGAAAAAGACATATATATATATATATATATATATATAAAATACATACGCAAAAAAGAGATTAAATGAAGAGTAAAAGTAATGGCATCAGTTATTCGTAATGAATACCGCGAAGAAAAATGGAGCACATTTGACAAATTAAAGTGCGAGCAAAAAAGCGCAACCGCACATTTGCAATTCATGGGCGAGAGTGAATTGTTTTCGGAGAACTGCACGCAAGGAAATGGGATCAAAGCTGTGTAGAGGTAATAACTCGTGCGTTTACGATCTAAAAGCAGACCCGAGGCACGTCTGCGACTGCGATATTTTAGTCGGATGAAAAGGGATCGATCATAATTTCGAGGCTTCCCCGATTATCTTCGAAACGAAGCCTATCAGCGCAGTTTTCGTTCAGTGGTGACTGTACACGCCGCGCCTGATCCGATCTTCCCTTTGCTGAGTTACTTCCAAGCAAACGAAAAGTGTACAAAGAGGCGTTAATCACGCCTCCGCTCGATCGCGAAACACGCGACGATCTTCCTCTCGAGACGACGCTTTTGCGAACGAGAGCCAACGAACGAACGCCCGGACCAATTACGTACCATTTCTCACTTTTATATGAAACGAGTTAAGGAAAAGTCGAAGATCCAAGCAAAACACGAGACACGTGCTCGCGTCTAGTGACGTTAACTGTGTATCTGTATTGTACGATTCTAACGATTATGGATATTGTATATGTATATGTTATATCACGGTGTCGTTGTGTCTAACACGTTCTTAACCGTCTTTCCGTCAGTCCGACAACGAGGCTGTAATTACTCGAAGATCTCCTTCGGACCCTCGTGTTCGTCGAACAACGCTCCGATATCGTTTCGATATTGTTCCCGTCGAACTACTTTCTACCGAAAGTCGAAGAATCAATAAAAGACAGAAAATTCTGTTCTGAAAGCAAGCAGACGCGCGATTAGCGCACGTGAGATGCACCGATTCTCAAGATCCTTCGAAAGAGGAAGGGACATTTGTCGGAAGACAAGAGGGGAACGTGCTCGACAGATTGGTACCGTTCGGACGTTGTTCGACGACACGCTCGAGAGCCTCGATTCGGATTCGTTCTCTTGGAAGGCTCTTGGAAGAATTTCGTACGGCCTCCTGGGACTAGCACACCACACGTGGGATCATCTTCGTTCAACTAAGAAATCAGTCGCGCGGCATCTCCGCGAGAGAAGATCGCTGGGTGTGTTTCGGGTTTGCGCTCCGTCTCGCGGGATGCTCGCCACGTCTCCTTGAACAAACATAAAACCGGCATTATCGAGAATAGCAAAGCGGGCGAGAGCTACGCTACGCGAGTGTTTGGGGGGCGCAGAGATTAAAATCACCGACACAAGCGAGACACAGCAAGAGGGAGAAAACTGGGAAGTAGAATCTGGACGGACGTCCGCAGTGGAAACGCGACTGGAAACCGCAGGGACGCTCGAGAGTTTACCTTCGTAACCAAAGATCAAACCGCTTGTTACTGGCGAGCCTCGAACACACTCGTGCAGCCCCCTTGGCTCTGCAGTGGCCAAGGCCCGCCATAAGCGCAACACTCGATGGAAACGAGGCTGTTGAGCCGGTTGTTTCCGGCATGCGAACCTTCTCGCATGCGGAAAGCCACCCCCGCTGGTCGCTTCTCTCGCGGAGCGCGCGTTACGCGCACGTCGAAAGGTATAATCCACACACACACACGCGCGCACACACACACACACGTACACACACACACACACACACACACACGTATTGTAACGGTACTATAGCCTACGCGGTAGTTTTGTGTCAATTAATAACGTAACGAAACCGTTTAGCCGTGTATCCTCCACGGGGGACAGACATATTACGTTATAGGGTAAGAAGCTTTCGTGTGATAAACTGGCAAACGCGTGGCGAGGGAGACGTGTTATGCTCGGGTCGCATCTCACTGGCTCACGCACGCGAGTCAGCTGAGAGGAAATTTCTGATTAGAGGAAAAGAGAAAGAGAGAGAGATAGTGAGTGAGAAAATGGTCGACGTCGCCGAACGTCGACCGTGATGTCTAGAAAGGTTGTGTCCGGTTGCTTCTCGAGGAATGGAGTGTGTAGGTGTTCGAACGATGTTGTTACACATCAGCCACGTGAAAATAATGTTTCTTGCGCAAGGAGAATCGTTTTCCCTTACTCACGTCTGTTTTAATTTTACAGCCGGGGTAATTGGATTCGCAGAACCGGGCTGCACGGGTTTATGGCGTGTTTTTAAAAAGAAAGAAGGGAAAAAATGAACGAGCGCGTGATAACGTTTACGGTGCAAAGTCGGAACGAAGAATAACAAGCGCGAATAATAGATCTTGGAGGAAGGAAAACGAGATCGTGAGACGCTTGTTTTACTCGTGAGCTATTTGACGTCTAAAAGTTGCGTCAGTTTTTCAATCAGGACCTCGACTTATTTTGCTCATGCGTATCACTATTCCTATCTTTCCCGGTTGAAATGAAAATATCGATGCTGACGATGCTTGTCATCGTATACAACAGAATCAATCAACAAAGAAGAAAAAAAGGAGGGAAACTGATTTGAAAGTTCTTGCTTCCCCGTAATTAAAATTAAAACGAGATGAAGTTTAACGATGGGGGAAAAAAGTGGATGAAATTTTGTAAATAGCCTCGTTCGGCGGAGATTTTCCAAAACTAAGAGGGTAACGAATGCATAAAAGAAGCCTGGGAGCGATAACATCGTACAGAGGAACTTGGAGAAATACGAGAGGGAAAAAATGGAGGAGGAGCCGGCAATTAAAAGTTTCCCAGCATCTTTCTCGGTTTCTGTCGGATATCGTGCTCCTTGTATTAACGTTTCACAATTAAACTGGCCTCAGAGGTTAGAATTACGCGTTTCAGAAGATCATTTTTATAAAAGTTCTGCAGAAAAGTTGTTGTTGTAGAAAAAAGAAATTACTCGAAAAGTCATAGTTCCACTTTTACCATACAGTCCATTATTATAACATCGTTCGCGCAGCCATGAAAGCGATCGGAAATTGCGTTTCAAAATTTGAAAGCACTCACCGTCGCTCATTTGCGGCGCATCCATCACTTGCTCCTTCCAACTTCTCCGTACATTAAATCTCCATGAACAATTTTGCGCGTCTATTGCGGCGTCAACTTCGATAACCATCGTCTCTCCCTGCTGCTACGCTCGTACCAATCGTCGTTGCGACAACTTGATCGTTCGTCTCAAGATCTCTGCTGCTCCATCCAGTTTTTTCGTCGAAATTCTGCAAAAACCATCGTTTCATCGTTACAATTCGCTCTGTCTGTCCAACAACGATTGTTCAATCGCACGCGCGCAGCTGATCGGTTTGAATTTCAGTTCTCGCAGACAACGAAAAAAAAGAGAAGAGAATGTTCCAACGTTGGGACTAATTCGCCAGAGAGTTCCGGTAATCGTGTAATCCTCTTTGATATTTACACGCGGCTGGTAGAAGGAGCGCATTTAACTTTGGCCATTTATCACACGGGGAGCAGCGGAGGCCACGTGTTTCTGTGCAATCCGCGACGAGCGAAATTATTGCACGCTACGACCTACATCATGCAGCCGGAAGTATGAACTCCGGGAGTTCTATTATCTCGGGAGGGGTGGCGAGAATCAAGCGAGCAGCTTTGCACCGCTATATTAAAGTTCGATATTTTATGAGGCGACGCGCGTTCAAATCGCCCACTCTTGCCGCAGAAATATTTTCAACGTACTTCTGAACGTAGATCGTATCTTTTCTTTCTTTGCTTTCCTTCTTCTGCCTTTTTTCTTTTTTTTTTTTTTTCTTCTTAATATCTGAAGTTTTTTAATATTGAAGGTTTAGCAGGATGCTTCCGAAAGGCTGTTCTTCATCTGTAAAATGAAATCGAACGGTATTGATAGGATACTGGAAACATTAGGGATCAACACGCTGCCCACGTGTAGAGCTTTTCGTACGATCTCAAAAATCATTGTATTCTCGCGAGAGACGACCATGTTTGCTAATCCTAGTTCTCACGCATATAATGCAACATGAGCCACGCTACGTGCTGTGACATAATAACGAAGGCGTAATAGTACTAACGAGGCTAAACTTCGAGGTTTACGTTTGATATGGCATTGTTGTCGACCCTTTGAAACTTGATTTGCTTAACGTCGTAATTAGTCGACTCTAAGAGTACTGATACGTACATGATAAAATATATACTCCATTTGTATAAGTCTTATACTCGTATATAACACGCTGTATATATTGTGCGTGTGTCACATCAAATATCCTAGAAGATGCCAACTCATTTTTAGATTCTTCTCGCGAAGCTAGCAAAAATTATACCTTGCTAGCTGCAATCTCGAAATCAAGGAATATATTCTCTAGGAAATGTAGTCCAATATTCCTTCCAGTATTATACAAAAGTATAGCGAAACCAGAAATGTGTAACCAGCTTTGTTAGATTCCCAAACTGTGTTTCGAGGAAATTGATTATAGCAACGTTAGAATCTTGACGAAGCTAATTATAAATGATTTGGTAGCGTTTTGACGAAATACAACGTAACTTACGCGAACGGTGCGTCAGTAAGTCATCAAATATTTATGAAGCTGTGTAGAACGTTTCGGAAGATCTCTTTTTTGTAAAACTAGGACACGATTTACATCCAGAAGCTCCAAATGAAACTGACTACAAAGAGCAGACTATGAAACTGACTCGATACAAAGACTAAAAAAAATATTCCGCAAATATTCTCGGCTGAGAAGCGTCAGCTTGAAGAATGCAAAGTTGACGAATGTAAGAAAAAAAAAAAAAAAAACAAAATGATAGCCTTTGTACGTGCGTAATTTCTACGACGATGACACGGAGGCGATGAAGTTTTGTACGATGAGGTTTTTGAAACTGGAACTTTTCTACGTGTGTATTTGTACGTAACGATCTACTCGGAGTTTGTACGATACCATCCACGCGATTTTCACCGTCGACTTTTGTATTCGCGTATTTCCGATTTTGTACCGCCGTACAATTTACTCTACACGATTTTCCACACACGTTTTACTACGGAAATTTTTCTACAACAAAGAGCGAAGAACGTTTTCGACAGTTTTAAACGTTTCATTGCAATACCCTTTTGGATAAAAACCACTTTTACGATGACGATCTTTGCTAGTAACTTGTACATCTCTTTGCACGAGCTGAAGAGTATTGAAACAAATGGGCAATAATTTCTTCCGTCGCTTTAAAGCCGCAAAAGTTAAACTTCTTTTTAAAAGTAGGATATTAAAATCACAGCGTCTCACGATCGCAACTAGAGCGTAGAAATATTATTTTCCTACCTGGCTGACTACTCGTAAGCACATCCGACAGAAACGTTATAAACAACACGGCGGAAGTTTCGATCAACGTTCTACGTCTTACACCAACTGCTAACAGGCTCCACTTGTTTAGCAACTTTTTTATAGATAAATCTTCTTTATAGCTTCTAAACGCAGCAATTCATCGAATTCTAAAACTATCCGGGAACGGGTAGCGTTAAGCTTTATAGAGGTAAGGTATGTAATAACAAACCGTAGCCAGACAGAAACAAGAGTAAATACGACAACGTGGCGCGAAATTTTAGTGGTATACAGTATTTTATAGATTTCGTTAGCCTATATAGCGGTGAGAGGGATCGATTAACTTGTCAATGTTGGTCTTAAACCAGGTAAACCGAACTAAAATAATATTATACGATAATATACAGGGTGCTAGGAAAGTTTCTTAACCGTATACTTACCTAGATATTAGCTTCTACAATTCCATTTTGAATGAAATTCTACGTAAAACACTGTATCAACAAGTGCAAACGCAAGTACAAGTGCACTCTTGACAAAGAGTTGAACATTCAAAAAGTAAACCAAGCACGCTGAACCAACAACCAAACTGAATCTGAAAAAAAATATATACATATATATATATATTAGCTTTTATACCATAAAAATCGTTCGCCGTTTGACGATAAATTTCAAAAGTGCAACAAAAATTATAGTCTCAGATACGATCTGCGTGCACCCAACGGACAACGTAAACAATTTATCTCTTATTTTATCTCCAACAATAAATCCAAACTAGCAATCCGGTCAGCAATAACTCACCAACAGATAATCATCTTACAAAGAAACCCCTGCCTACTACGAAAACGCTCGCGCTACCACATAATCCACCGAACCCATCAAATCCACTGATCAACCGTGTACAGGTTTTACCGCAACGTTACCTTTTAACGCACCCGGAAAATCACGCGGATATTTCCCGGATTGTGAGAGTACCTGAAATCGTCGAATCGATTTCAGGCTTTCCACTCGTTTTATCCAGGCCGCGATTTACCGAAATATTGTATACGACTGAAATTTGAGGCGCGTTCGGCGTCATTAGGCCGGTGATGCAGCGTGGCCGTCGAGCGCAAATACTCGTGGCCGACCAATATTCGTATGCACGCACGCACGCACGCACGCACGCACGCGAACGGCTATCTTGTCAGCTGCATAAAACCGGCTTATCGCCGGCGAATTTAACGACCGGTTAAGCCGACCGTTTTATTCGAAACGTTCGGGGATAAACCACAGGCGTGAGCCGTGGGACGACTACCAGGCTAGCACGTGGGATCTGTAACTGGCTGCTCCACTATAGCGCAATTAGCACAACCCATGCCGCGCTATCGTTGCACGCGTACAGCTCGACATATCAGAAACACACATGCGTGTCGCCAGCGTTCTTGTTATCGCTGGGATACGGGCGGGAATTGTTGCTTATCCGTCCTCCCCGTGCTCCATTGACCCTCTTTCGTGAATCTATTCATGCGTAACCACCCGATTATTTGTTTCACGCTAGGGTAGTTTCGCGTTTCTCCGCTAGTCGACTGTGTCGATTGTTTATTTTTCCTTGCGACGAGTCGGTTCCGTCTTTCCTCCTCCCTTTGCTTTTTTTCAAACAGTACTCTCGCGGATTTTTGTTTGCCCGATTTTTAGTTGTGATTGACAGAGGAATCTCTGCGAGCTTTTTTCAACGTATTGACGAATTTCTCACCACGTTGTTTTGTCGAATGATTTTTCTTGACATCGCTGTTTTTCCGGTTTTTCTGGTAATTGGAAATTGTCTCGTTTGCTGGGGAATTTTCATCGTTGAAAGTTTTAATTTAATTTTCATTCAAGTATGTATTTTTCTTTCCTTGATTAACTTTTGTAGTCCTTTTGTAGTCCTTTCTATACTCGTCCTTCCTTTCCTGTTAAAAAAATTTACAGAAGTTAGTATTTCCTTCTGCGCGCATTTTCCTTTTTTGATAACGCTGTTTAATTTTAATTTTCCTTCCGTTCCTTTTTCAGATTCTATCTTCATGCATCATATATCTCTGTGTTTTACATTTTCTTTACGATTGTATTACCCATTCTTCCTAGTTTCATGCAAAGAAAGCGTGCTTAAATCTTGTCGCAAAATTCCCAGAAAATTTATGATTCTACTCTTCTCATCTTTCTTCCAACCTTCTAATATAATCTCCAAAAATTTCTAAATATTTACGTAAGTTTCAAAAGTCCGAACCTTTTTCATCCATCATTTCATAATTGTTACCACTTCCATATTGATTCATAAATACTCTCACAATTTTTCCATTTTTCCATTTTTCCCACTACTGATTTGTATCACCACATCTAAATTTGCTTGTTAACATCAACGAGCCGAGGCCTAACTCAGGGGATCGTGAATCCATCCAATTATTCGTATGCATATCGGACATTCGAGTTGTTTGCAGTTTTCGCAGTTCATTCTCCAACGAAATACAAGTTATCCTGGAATAATTTGCTTCGCAAAATGGAGGCTCTCCTATTGACATGTTCGCAGTGCGTAATGCATTACTGCATTAATTATAGTTACAACCACGATATGTAAATAAACAGCTGATTCCGCGGCGTACGCAAATCACTGAAAATGATTCTCCTCGAGCTGAAGTGCGAATTTTAAATTATAATTCGTCCCTATTCTGATATACAATCGGTCGTTAGAACAACTTTATGCTTGATTTCATGAAATTTTGAAACTGAAATTTAATAATTGACAACTTTTACATTACTTACACGAGCAGCTCTTGCGAAGCAAAGAAAAATCCATTGTGGGATATCTAATCACAAAGTTATTACGGTCATTGGAAATTTTGAACATATCGATAAAAATATCAGATTGCTTTTCTAAAATAGATCAAATAGACAGATAGATAGGAAGCAAACAGTTCACTGCCACTTTTTAAACCTAAATATATATATATATATATATATGTATAAAGACGTTACTTAATAGTTTTATGCGTGTGTTGAAATTTCTGACTGCTCGGAAAGCTCGGCATAGTCGCAAATCCAAAATCGGAAAACGATTGAGCGACGCTTACAAACCTCTGCTTACAGTTCAGTCGACTTTCATCTGCATCGGTAGTTCGTGATTTGATTGTCACGGTAATACCGTGGTAAGAAAAATTTAGGAAGAGAGTGTTCAAAATATTAATCCTCGAAAAATGTCATTCTTTTGATTGACACGATAGCAGGACTTAGAAATTCTTCTCTATCTTTCCACGCTTCTTTTCTGAGAGATAAAAAATTCCTGTAAAACATCGTGTTATTAGTCGTCATGCAGCAAAAATTAAGTACAATACAAACTACGTATATACTTGTACATATAAGTTTTAGTGCTCGTTCAACCATTTTACAACCATGAATCTCGATATAATAGAGATAGAGCCCCATAGTCGTATATTTTTTATGGTCGCAAAGAAAGATTGTTAATCGCATATGTAAACTCGGGCACTCGTTTCGTACTCAATTCTAGCACATATTTAGTACCTTTGCATCTATTGTGTAATATTTCAAAACACGCAGTAGACTGCCGTATAACACGAGTTTCTACAACAGCATATAGTATGTGCCATTTATTAAAAAAAAAAAACAATTTGATAAAACAAAAGTTAACATGACAATAATCATTCCAAACGAGTTACTTTATTATTACTCGTCGTTACTTTATTATTACTCGTATACAGGAAAAATTCTCACGATTTTCTATAACACGAATTCATACTTCAAACTGTATAGAACGATTCGACCATAAAAAGTATTCGGAGCAATTGTAAACAGAGATATATTTCTATCACTGTCATTTACGTGGAATTCACTTGTTGTTACTTACGTTGTTACTTACCACAAGATAAATTCGAGTAACTTAGTTCCAAACATCAACAGGAAAAGGAAATTACTCTTCACTTGGATTTCACATGAAAGTGAGTTGACCAACCGTAGTTTCTTTCGACTCGAGGTTAACGGGAATGAAAATGTATATTTTTCCTTCCTTTGCCAAATGCCGTTCAAAGGACAAAGAATACAGACGTGGCAAAGAATATGGGTCAAATTCTTGCATTCTTCACAAAACAAGCTTACGATCCATTGAAACGTCTCCCATTTCCGTTCTTTTTCATCGAACGCACTTTCATACTCGACATTTCACAAACCACCGCGAGTGCCATGTTCAACCAAAACACCGGCGACAGCCATTTTTGTTTCCCGTGCGCGCGCATCTATTTTCCCGCTTTTTTGTCGAGTGCGCCTTCTCCGCCATATTTGAATTTTGATATATCGAAATGTTAAAGTGAAAAGAAAGTGAAACAATAATTTTTGTGAAACAAGGAGAGGGACATTGATCATCGTTTTACTGGAACAGGTTAGGAAAATTACAAGCTATTTGATTATTCTATTTGAATTGCAAAAAGGATAAAAGATCATTATTTAATTCGGGTGTTTAATCACGTAGAAAAAGCTTATAACCTATAACTTGTAACGTGTTTCCATTTGCTATCCTGTTAATTGATAAATCATTGTTACATTTTCTATCATCAATGCAAATTGATCCGCAATAGATTCTGCTATCTTAAATATCTACAATAAATTCTATAATAATTTTATAGAATAGCAAATATTAGAATAATTGTTTCAATCGTGAAAAAACTAATAATTCGTTTCGAGAAACAACGTTTGAAATTGGTGATAAATATTTTGGTAGAGACAAAGTTTCGCTAGATCACACTCAATAAATATCATAATTCGTCGTAATTCATCTACGTTTGTTGTGACAACGTTCTACATTCTGTTTTGTTTCGGCGAGAAGTTTGTCAGAGACAAACAGTAGAAACTGTAAGCAGAATTTTCACGAACTTCACGGTTATCTTTGCGAGTATCTTTGCAGATATACTTAACCCAAAACTTCGTATCGACGAAGAACTTTCCTTGGAACTGAATTTGTAGCTTGCAGTTTCAGGTTAAACACTAACAAGTCGCTATCAAATAATCAGCCACATTAACAGGACAGAAATGGTTAAAAATATCGGTGCAAAGCGACCTCTAATGCTAGTCACGCAGCAGTTGACGTAGACATTGTCGAGATGAGGCGATAACTAATTTTGTGAACTAAAGTTTAATCAATGCTTCTAAGCTGCGATTAGCGTGTTCGAAGCGAGAAGAATTATCGTAGCGTGCGCTGAGCACTTTTTTTCATAATTGTTAATTCTACGTATGGGCGCAATGTTGCCGATAATTCTGCAGATAAGTCAGCTTAACTGTAACGTCTTGTAGGTGTTTTTGAATAGGCACTGCTTCTTGACTTTCTACCTTCAAAGAGAAGGATCTAAAGCACATAATGATAGGTGGAGGCTTGTAAGTATTAACGCGAGTGAAGAAAGAAATAGAAATAGAATAATTCTGTTAATGCTTTCTCGCTTACGTTACGTCTAAATCTCAACGTAAAGACGAAAAGGTAAATTATTTCGAAAAGAGAGATATATTGCTATAGGTGTGATAAATCTAAAATATAATTGTAATTACACGTTATTTAAGGAGTCTTGGATATTTCAACTGCGAAAACGGCAAACATTCTCGTGAATTTAGATATTTAGTCACCCATCATCTCGAACGTATCAATCTCACGTATCAATCTCCTCTCACATATCATCGCGTCGTAAGTTCACGTGGACCATTCACGCTGCGAATCCTAGCAGCAGCCTCCTCCTTAATATCCATCAATCACAAATCAATCAATCGTCATCTCGAAAATCCCGATCTCCCGACACGAGATTTCTCACACGAGCAGTGGATGAGCAACAGTAATTCCCCAACGCCGTATCGCGAACGTCACGTCACCTCGTCGAGACATCGCGACGACGAAATTTCATGCGAAATTTCCCGAGAATAATTATATTCAGGATGCGTCTTTTATAAACGTCGGGAGACTCTCTGAATTTACAAAATCTTGGTCACGTCTTGAACAACATTAAAGTTCAAGAAGTACTCTTAGCTACTCGCACTATCTGCCGGAAGATGGGAATTACACACCGCGTCTCGCGAAATGTTCCCCGCTCCCCGGGGGCAAGTTACGAAATTTAAAGCAGAGTGTTCATTAATAAGGCTGTCCGGCTAAATTTTCAATTTCAAAAGTCTGGAATTGAAGAGGGTAACAGACGCGAGGTAAGATTGAAAATTAAACGATTAGCAAAGTTCTAGCTTTATAATATACTTTATGATTCAAATGTGGTTCATTTCGTCAGGGCGTTTCGTTGAGCAAGTTTTCAGTGTGTAAATTTATTCAAATGTAATTCATCGGATCAAACTGCGAAGGAATTTTTGAACGCGAAATTCATTTGTTCTCTCTGCGAGTGAGTTTCATTGGGTCAAAGTGTTGAGCGAATGTTTCAATTTTCAACAGGATTCGTCAAAACGACGTAAGTTGTTGTCAGCATTCGCGATACGAACCTTGAATCGAAGGACATTTAATTAAGTAATTAAACCGAGTAATTCAACGAAGTATAAGCTGACAAATCAACACCAAATACCAAACTTCCGACTGATAGTGCAACCGTAGTCTTGCCAAAGTGTGATATTAATGATTAATCGATAATACGAACGTTCCTCGCGTATTATCGAACGAAAAGTCATCTCGGTGTCTCGTCGGGTCTCGTTCACATCGTTTTATCGCACATTTTCTCATATCATCGGTGTCGTTTGCCATTTTTCTAAGCATTCATATCTCTACGGACGGAGAGAAATCAAGCGCGAAGGATCGTTTTGTCTTTCGGTCGACGAGAGGCATTTCGATCGAGACTTCTCTAAATCTAAACTGAATTTACGTGGTCGTTGACGTTTGTATATAAAACGCGCAGATCGACGCGACCATAACAAAACAGAAAAGAAAAGAAAAGAAAAGAAAAGAAAAGAAAAGAAAAGACGCATAAGTTTGTTAAGGCCTAATGAGTAATAGTTAAACGGACAACTTGTTAGCAGCGTAACGAGTACACGATATTTTCGTTCTTAAGTAAACGCTTGTCAGAATCATACTCGCGAATCGATGCTATTCCACGTAGGTTATATGCGTATAGTAACTACTCAGTTGTAACTAACGTGTCTTCGAGTGCGTCTCTGTCGAGAATTGATAACGCGCTGCTGGATCCCGTGCGCGTGTTCCTTCGGAAACGAAGCTTTGTTTTTCCCCCTTGATTACACTTGCCTTTATGCGGCGCGCTGGATAGTCTAGCTGAGAAAGGGATCAGAAACTGTGTTCGTTGCAAGATTACGTTAATATTTGAAGATGAGAGATTTGCCGTCAAGTAAATTTTACTCGATGACGTAGAAACTGCGAAAGATAATTACTAGAAATAGACTGTTTAGACTATAATTATAATTTTTGAAATTCCCTCTGTAGTTTCAACGCGAAGAAATCGTAACACTCCTCCAACTATTCCAACTCGAGCGTGAATTCTATCGCAACGGAAACTCGCCGTTGAAACGGAACTTTAATTCACCGAAAGCCTATAACAACATCCGGCTAATACGCTTAAGCTATCACTTTCGAGCTTCGCGCAAAGCGTCATGTAATTAACTACGAAGACATAAAACGTTAAATCAGATATTCCTTTGCAAAGACTTTAGCTGAAAATTCGGAACGTGACGTTGATGAAAAAGTGAAAACATCAGTCGGTCACGTTGCACAAAGCGCGAATTAATCCACGTTAATCCACGCGTGTTCACGTTCATTTACATATTTTCATAATCCTTCCATAAAAAACTCACAGCTCATTCCATTTCTCCGTATATTCTCTATAAAGAAAAAGAAGAAAAAAAGAAACATTCTCGACGGTAAAAAAAAAAATTCGCTTCGTATTTTTGCTACGCGACTTTACACAAACGCAGAAACATTTCCCCCTCATATTCGTGTGTGATTCAACGAAAGCGAACTTTCGCTCGTACGGTTTCGAAATTCACGTTAGGAGAAAGAGAAGAGAAACGAAAGATTCGCGTTATATCTCATCCAAGAGACGTGCTCGAAAGCGTCCACTTTGTGGCTAAACGTGAACGAAACAAAGCGAACTAAGAGAAAAAAAAAGAAAAAAAAGAAGAAGAAGAAGAAAGCGCAAGCAAATAAACGAACGAAAAAAAAAATGCAAAAAAAATAATAATAATAATAAGGAAACGAAGAAGAAAAGGTGGACGCGAAGTGAAAAATTGTCATGCTCCAGTGTTGTCTAAAATAAGCTTCTCGGGTGAAAAGAAACCCCCTTTCCCGCAAGACTGTTCACGCGAAATGAGTGAGAGAATTAGGGCAGTAACGAGGAGACAGGTAAATGGGTAAATGGTGTCGAACGGTGATTAACGGAGAATAAGGGAGCGAGAAGAAGAGGTAGAGAGAGAGAGAGAGAGAGAGAGAGAGAGAGAGAGAGAGAGAGAGACAAAAATCGAAAGAAACGAGAAAGGGACGAGAAAGGGAGAAGAAGATACCTGCGGCTCTAACTCTAAATATACTTGTTACGCTATCCATAAGTTTATATTGTATCTCTATCGTGACAGAATTTACGAAGTATTGTACGTGATATATTTATACGGGCTGTTACACACTGTCTCCAATCTTCCATTCCTCCGTGCGACACCGGGCGAACGAGACGAACAGATAGATGAGGCGCAGGCGAAGTGTAAACGCGAAGAAAAGAGTCGAACAGGGAGGGGGGACGAGGAAGAAGGCAGCAAGGAACGAAACTAACCGCGAAACTTTGTCGGAAATTATTCCCATTGTCGATCGAATAATTATTAAACAGTTGCGTTGAGAACGAGCAAACGATCCGAGATACCTTCTCGAGAACGAATATAGAACGAATATAGAACAAGTGGAAGATGAATAATTTCAGTCTTCCACCACGAAAGGGGGAAACTATTATTCACGAGGGTGAGCTGTGAAAGACACGATCGCCCTTTGCACCTCGAAGGTGCGAGGTTATCAGAGCCCGATAAATCGGCAACGTTCCTCCACGATGAACGCGATATCCTCCAGAAAACTTTTTGATTAACGAGTATATCGGGCGAGGAACCGCGCGTCCCACGAGGAAGGAATTAACGATCGAAAGAAGGGACGTGCTCATCGGGAGAACGAAGAAAGAGATTAAGCTGGGAAGTTACTGCTTCGTCCCCGACTGTGGTTGGATTCCGTGATGAGAGTTCGCAGAGACAAAAAAAAAAGAAAAAAAAAAGAAAAAGAGGAAAAGGAAAAGGAAAAGGAACGGGTCTGCGAACAATAGAGGTGGAAATGGACAAGGTGACAGCGACGGAGGGAAAGCGGCCATGGTGAAAGAAGATTTTAATCTGAGTCAACAGCTGCGGGATGGCGGTCATGCGAGACAGGGAGGACATGCCGACAAAAACATGCGTAACACCACGCGAGAAAGAAGAGGATGACGACGTTGGAGAACAACGAGAATTTCTACCTTCGCCCAATCGTATCGCCCCAGAGTCGATAGGGTAGCTGCGCTCGAAGAGGGAACCTAACTACCCTCTTCCTCTCGAGTCCCCGATCGGCGTACGAATATCTCTGTTTCTCATCGGAGCTTTTCTTACCTTTTTAAGTCGACGAAAAGAGACTGATTTGTGTACAGGGCAAAGCATTGTGCGTGCGCGGCCACGGGAAACGAAACGGAAAGGGACTTTCCGATTTCCTCCTCGCGCGCGTCTCGCGATCGAACGAAAAGAAACTGAAAATGATTAAACCGGGAGTCGGGGGATACAACGATAGGATCTCTTTGATTTGTATTTATTTGCGGAAATTGCCTTTCCGGCGTCGTTTCGATGGCCGCGCGTTTCCAAAAGACTGTGTACAATATTTTTTCGTACGCCTGCGCCGTCGTTCGCGCGAACGCGCGTTCTCCCCTTGGTTTTCTCCAACTGTTACTAGGCTTGTTTCTTAATAAACTTGTTTTTTTGTTTGTTAGAACGGCAGCGGACCTGGCGGCGAATCCGGTGGACGAGGCAACGGGTGAGTGTACCATCAAACCAGTCGATCTATCTATCACCAGTTCGTAATTACGTCATCGTAATCATGCTCTCTCTCTCTCTCTCTCTCTCTCTCTCTCTCTCTCTTCTCTTTCTTTCATTCTCGCTTTGTTTCTACACCCCTTGCAAAGATTTCGCCTTGAACGACACGCGTGGCTTTGACGACTATCGCGCGGAATATTTTTAACACGGTTGTTATCGACGAATTTAAACGTGGTTAGACTTTTTAGACTCGCTTGATCATACGCGTTGCATAAATTTACAGGATAATTTGCAGAATAAATTTCCGAGTATATTTCGACTGAAATCTCAATGATTCTCGCAATAAATTCCACAATACAACGTCGAGTTGCTACTCGCAACGTTTGACATGAAACGCAAAAAATGACAAAATACAGAAGCGGAGAATAACAGATTTTTCGACAGGGATCATTTTCCCTCCGTTCCGTGCGCGTAAGACGGAAAATTCAATAGAAGGAGTTTGATTTCGTGAAAACAATTCGTCGCCGGAGAATTCGGACCCCGATGGAAACGAGTTTCATTTCTCATCGAGTCGGAAAACCTCATCCCTGTGTTTCCATTACAGTTTCCTTGCCCAGCGAGAATTGGCAGGTTGCGAATGGCAAATCAATGACTTACACTTTCTTTTCATTACTTTTTTCCCTATCTTCCCTTATATCTCTCAAATGTAAAATTTATGATTCGACCTCGTTCATTACGCTTCCCCGTGTAATGACGAATGACGTTCAGATACTTTTCTTCAATATAATTTTCACTCGTCTCCGAGTTAACGTTACACTGCGCGAGAATAAATTACAAAAACGATCTTTTGTCGTTTAATGAAATCGAGCCTTCGGTTTGTTGCGAATTGCAAACGTGGCAAGATTTTGTCGACATCAAAGAATCGGAAGAATGGAGCTTTTATCCGGACACCGTTTGACACGAAAGCTTGAAAGGGGCCAACGCCGAAAGTGCTTCCTAATTGTTGTCCGATCCGGTCTCCTTGCCACTAAATTTATCCAGCTAATTTCTTTTTCTTCCGATCTGACAACACTCGTTTCTTTCTCCACCAATCTGCCTATTCCAACAAAATGCAGATGAATTTGTAAAAATTTCAACCCTAACGAGTCCCGAGAATTCCTCGAAATTCCGATTATACGCACAGAGCGTATCTAGAAAGGCAGCGATAATATCTCTCGAAAGTCGTATCATTCACGATGAAATTCATCAAGCTGAAAGCCACGAGCCATTTGTATAATTCCGTTGTCGTAAAAGTGGATCGCCTCTTTGTCCAGCGTTTAGTCGATCGCGTTACGAGGACGCGGAATTGCTGATTAAACGTTGAGACTCGCGTAATGGCGGTCGATTCTTCGAACCGGCGTACAAAAGACTTGTTGTTCCGTAATGAAATTGTTACGAGTTAATTTCCTGGATTCGACGAGAAGGCTGGCTTTCGATCGTTCCAAGTCCGCTGGTGATCCAACAAGTCTTTAACAGCGAGCAAAACATTTGAAACATTAATCGCAAGATTCACAGGAAGGCAGCAACTGAATTATCGAGTCGATACGAACTTTGAAAGGGAATGTAACTTCGAGACACGCGAAATTTTCGTTAATTTCTCAGCGAGTGTCGCCACTCGATCTCTGTGAAATTTTACAGAACAACAAACACGGAGTAAACTAACGTATTTCAAATTCTGACGACAGTCCGAAACGCTGTTCGCCCTGACAATTATCTGGGAAAAAGACTCGACGTTAATCGCAATTCGAGCTGCCCCCGATGGAAGGGTTGCGTGTTGCCTCGATAAAAAAGGAGAAAAGTGAGAGAAGAAAGAGACGATAACGGAGCGAATGATTCGAAAGTGATGGATCGCATTACGCAATCGTTAACAGAGCCCGTCCAACGTTGATCCGCAAATTTGCGACAATGAAATTATGGTACTCGGTAATTGTGGAACTTGCAAAGAATCGAGTCGTCGTTCGACTACAAACTACGATGTACAGATTCGTTTCTGAATCTTAATTAAGGTCGTTAATGAGTTAATTTCTCCCTCGTATCGATACTCGTTTTGGAAAATATCTTGACGACGCAATATCCGATTAATTTCGGGCAAGTGGTTCAGCTTCAACGTCGATAAAAGGTCAGAAAGTGTGCTCCAATGATAACGAGATAGACGGATGGGTCGAGGTTTCCTTGAAACTTTCTGTGGTCTTCAAAGACGAGGTTCCAAATTTAATCGGAAAGTTCGACTACTTTCAATCTAATATCGATCCCGGCCGTGGGCCTAATTCGGCGAAGATTTATTACAATCAGATACTTCCTAACACGCGATCGTTTGCCTATACCAGACAGATCGAAGTGCCCATAAATTCCGCCAGCCACCGATTCATCTAACGTTTAGATTCCAACGTTTCGTTACGGTTTAATTACGTTTGGGGGCGTAACTTTCATAGGAAACTGGAATAATCGTAATAACTGACTTGAACTTAAATTCAATCGAAATCACACAAAATTAGAGAAACAGCTACACACGTTACCAGTCAAAAATTTGAGATCACTTCGGAATTTCGTTATTTTAATTCGAGATTCTAAACCAAGGAAATATCCACCGATCGCAAATTTTTGACAATAGTCTTTTAATGGAGTCTAACGTTTTCCAATCGCTCTCTTTTCAGGCATCCGGGAGACAATCCTTTCTACAGCAACATCGACAGCATGCCGGATATTCGGCCGCGCCGAAAATCGGTGCCATTGGTCTCCGAGCTGGTACGTAATCAATTGTCCATTTATCTGGCTGAACAATCCTGCGTCCTACCGTTTATGCATATATGGATATGTACACGTGTACGAGACGCGGACGTGCATTCGCGTTGTCCGAATCGTCTGTACTCACGAAAATGAAGAATCGACGACGACATTTTGTTGGTTCCACCGTTGTCTTCGTCGTCGTCGTCGTCGTCGTCGTCGTCGTCGTCGTCGTCGTCGTCGTCTATTCGTTCTTTGTCCTCGTCGACGTCGTCGTCAATGTTGTCGGTCACTCCTGATCGTGGTCGTCGCAGATGATTACTTCGCGACGTTACTCGTACGATTACTCAATCATATTATTAGACTAGAATGATCGAAGCTCAACCACAACTGCCCCTGGCAATTCGACGACATTGGACTCAATTGGAATAAAGTTTTCCTATTAAAAACTTGGTCCTTATCTGGAAATTGGAACGAGAATTCATGCCTCGTTTTTGCGGTTTTTCTCGCCCGACTTTGTTCAGTCGTATCAACTCGTGTCAACAATTTGAACATTGGTTGATTGGATGGAATTCATTATCAGACGTTTTATTAAATGCAACGAATCAAAAGTGCTTGCAATAGGAAATTTAATTTAATCGATAATTTTTTACAAATTTGAATAATTCAAATCGAATCCGAACTTGTAACTGCATTGCTTGCAATTCTTCTCAATGTTCAAAGGAATATTCTTTCACATTACAGCAATACAAATTAATTAACCCCCTTCGATTATTTTAGCCGCGATTTTCATTCAGAACCGACGATATTTTCCTCCTTTTCTCGAGCAAGGCAGTGATTATTTAAATAATAATATAATAACAATTGTTCATCTATTTTCTCTCATCATGTTTTCGATGACAAGAATTTCCAAAAAGAATTACCAACTTGATAAATTTTCAAATGAAAGTCAATGAAAACAACACTCTTCTGTTCTACCAACGTTAATCCGCTTTAGTGCCCAATCGTCGTCGTTATAGTCAGATTTGGCAATAAATTATTCAACGATCGCTACATTTATGAAGTTCGTAAGTCGGCGACCACGATAGACACACCGACGAAGGCTTTTTGTGACCAATGCTTCTTAACCCCGGTGAAAATGTGCTGCAAATCTTTCTCTCTCTCTCTCTCTCTCTCTAAAAATATCCACTACATCTCGACAGATGGAAGCAGAAAGGGAAAACCTCCATTATGCAAATTTTTTCTCTCAACCTCGACCTTGTATCCGAAATACGAGTTCCACTCCCGTGCGGAGTCTTGGTCCCCATCAATAATTCCTGTTGCATCTCACGTTCCGTCCCGTTGAAAATGGGAGAGATCCTTTCAACTCCTGTTCGTGCTCGATCCTCGCAAGACGACGACGTCGAACACGTGAGGCTGTTCCGTTCGCGAGATATCTGTTGTGCCGTTCGTGTCGCCCTCGAGAGTCATTCGCTTACAAGACGATACTGTAGAAAAGTGTTTCGATACCGTGCACTTTAGGAACCGGTATACATAGCTGGCCATAAATATTAGGACGCCCGTTCGTTCCGTAACATCTTTTGAACTCGGTAAGATTTATCTTCAGTTCAGATCTTCAATCGACAGATTCTCGTTCACTTTGATCTAAATTTAACCGTTGCGTATGAAAATGTTGAAATTTCTTGCAAAAACGACGAGTACAGTTTTCAAAGTAAGCAGATAGTACGATGATGATGAATCTTTACATTCGTCAATCATTGATGAAACGACCTAAAAACCCAGGTTCATAACGAAATCGCTAGAAGATAAAACGAGTGATTTTATTTGAAAATTTTGCCGAGAAGAGCTTAGAGTATCCTAGTACTTGCGGTTGGCAATGTAAACGTGACTGGAGAGAAATGGCATCCTTCTCGAGGGTGACTCCAGTATCGAACGGCCCTCCTCGTGCAACCTGATTGCGTGTACTGCGTTTCGGTGTTACGTCGTTTTTTTCGGTAACCCAAGATTTTTCCAGAGGGGCGTTACAGACGATTTCGCGATAAATTGCCGGCCATTTCGCTCGCAAGGGGCGAAGGCCGCGTTTAGCTTTCTAGCGAAAGACTTTTAAGGGCCCTCCTCGTGGGCTTGCGAGCCTGTGATGCTCGAAAGAAACGGGGAGAACTCCGAGTGTTTTCGACGATTTCACCTCTTGAGAGAATAATTCGAAATAAAGAAGATTTATCGCGAGTCGTCTGTCAACCGCCGGCTGTTTGTATACTCCGTATTTCTAGTGCTTTGCAGAGTATGTTCGTTCGACGTTATCAAACTTTCCGCCGAAGATCCGGATAGTTAAGTAGTCTCTTTCTCTGAAAACGTACGTCGGACGATTCGCTGCGACGTAAGTGGCGACGCAAGTCAGTCAATCAAAATAACTGCGGTTAATTTATTCGATCGCCCTCCCACCAGTCGTTCAAAATCACGAGACTCCGTGAGATTCATTGTTCCTAATACGAACACGAAGAAAATCGTCGAGAGGTATTTTCGAAGTATTTTCTCTATAACTGTCCACAGTGTTCTCTCTTTGTAATAAATTATTCATCGGAAGCGTTCCGGACGCTCTGTTCGAGATAAATCTCGGTGATATCTCAACCTCGTTTCCAAGATTACGTCTCGATAAATTCCAACTTTACTTCGAACTTGTACAAATTTATCGGACGATGCTCCGTTCGTACCTAACCTCGTAACGTCATCCTACAATATTTTTATACTTGCACTTTCGCGTCGATATCTCGGGAGAAATCGAACTTCTACAAAGGCACGTTCCCTCAAAGTCAAAGTCAACGGTGCAGAAACCGCGCGGTACGTATCCGGTTGGATCGCTTCGGTCCGGTTCCAACACGTCCGCGACGTTCGAACGCGCGGTTTAAAAGAACGCGCGATAAACGACCGTCATTTGGAGCGACCAAGGAACTTGCTCCCGTCTCGGCTCGGCCGTTTCAACCATATTTCCCGAAACGCCGCCATTATTCGGAGCGAGGCGTCCGCATTGGCGCTACCGTGTTTCCACCGATAAGTCCGCGTGCTTTTACAGCGCGATAAATCCGTTTTAGTCGGAGCGCGCGTACGACCGCGTTTTTTTTCCTGATTGTCATCTCGTCGTTGCAACTCGAGCAGCTTCCGCGACGTTAAATCGCCGACGATCGTTAAAGGATTCGCGTCCGTAAAACGTCCGACGCTGAGCGCGTCAGAGATTTTTCGACGAAACGTGTTCCAAAACTTCACACGCTGCTAGAAATATTTCAGAAATATTTTTAAAAGCGTTTCGAGAAATAATTTTTTATCAGTGAGTCTCTCTCTCTTTTCTCGCACGACGTAATTCGATTTTCTATGCAACGTACGTCTCTTTAGTTCGAGGGATCTCCGGCTGAATAATTTTTAGCTTTTCTTAACACGCTACTGTTTCTTCTGTACGCTCGACGCGAATTTAATATTGTGACTATTAACTATTAATTACTTACTAATTAAGACTGCGATTAATATCATATTGCAATAAACAGTGAGAAACGAACATTGTAATTAAGGTAAAAATAATCTTTAAATTACTTGAAGAGAGATGTAGGGTAATGGTCCTTATGCACGGACAGATCACGTATCGATCAAACGAAAGAGATGAATTTGTATAAATTTGATAAATTTGATTGACTTTAGACGCTAACAAAATTGAAAAGAAACAAAGGATAAATAGAGATACGAAAAATAAACGAGATAGTTGAAGTTGAAACGTTAAAAACCATCTTCTAATTGTTTTGAGATTGCGAAAAAGGTGATCTTTATCCGTTATTGCTAGCATTTGGAACGCGCTTCTTCGTCGTCACAAATATCGATGTAAATCTGACGTACGTGCGTCTGACGTTTATACGAAATTCCACGTAAGGCGTAACTTTCGTTTTCGTCGACCTCCTTCGCGCTTTGCGTCGCCATTTCGCAGTCGAGTCGCCGCGTGCGCAGTTTCCAGGCGCTGCAATATCAAGAGCCTGACTGCGAATACTCGCGTGTTGCAAAAATTCGCGGCTCGTTTATTAAATAGCGCCCTCCTTTGTCTAACCCAGCGTCCTCATCGTCAGTGGGTCGAGCGAAAATTCCAAACGGGCGTTTGAGAAAATTGAATGGATCACCTCTCAGGTATTGTTTCGCGCTACAGCTGTGTTTGCAGCGCGGTTTTCAAAGCTACGGAGCTTTTGAATTAAATTTAGGTTAGATGGTAATCTACGTAACTTTAAATGGGGTTTTCAAATAGTGTTCTACGTATTGCTACGCAGGTAAGAAATCTGTACACTGCACAACGCAAACATTTTCTTACGAAATAAAAATAAAATCTTCGGAACGTAATGTCAGTTTTCTCAACGATACGTGCAGTGAATATCGTCGTAACGTGTATTTATGTTTGTTCCAAGTAAATAGATGATAGTGTACGTGTTGAAAAGAAGTCGAAAGAGTAAGAGTAGATTATTTGAAATATCTTTCTACTATACGATAAATAAATGAATCATTATCCACGCAGCTGAAGAATACTGTTTTAACAACAACAACATCGTGTACGAATCTCAACAAACCTAACGACATATAAAGATCTTCAATCGCGTTCAATCGATCCTCGGCATTGAATTTCAAAATTGACATTTCACATTCAACTCGCGTTTGTGCGAGACACCGGCTTTTCTTCCAGTCGCACCGCAAATTACGTTCCATTTTGTGCGCCGTCTAATTCAATTCGATCCGCATTGCAGAAACACGGGTAACAAATGCGGCAGAGGCTCGAGTGACCGAGGAAATTCAGAGGCACGCAATGTAGATGGCTTTTCCCAATGAAAAGATAAACCGCTGTCGGTGGTAAATAAATTTCGAGGGTCAAACGTTTCCTCTATATTTTTCAACGACGGTGCTCTGCGAAAAAGGGCCTTTCTCTGTCTCTCCACTGACAAAGGAGTAACTTTTTTTTCCTTTCGCTCGGAATCTCCCTCCTCAATTATTCCATTAGAGGAACGCCGTGAACGTTTTCAATCAGTGCGTTCAATTAAAAAGCGCGTGCAATTTTTATCTCTTCCACGCGGAACAATTTCCCAAATTGAGAGAGCCACGTCAAATTCGGTGAAAAATTTAGAGGGCGAGGGGAAAGAAGGATACCGAGTGCCCCGACAAAGGATCGTTCGTCGAAAAATAATCCGGGGGCTTTCAAATTAATCCGACGCACAAAGCATTCCGAACCTCAGAAATCAAATGTACCAGTTAGTTTCGTTTTGCACGCCCGCGAAACAACGCGATGGAAAATTCTCGTTTTTCTTTTGAACTTTCCGTGCAGAACTTTCGCAACGGAGGTCTTTCGCACGCGTCTTGTTTCGTCGCGAAAGAAAGGAATCGTCGAAACACGAAGGAACGCAGTGGAAAGCCTTCGATCATTTCTATATATTGAAAAGTTTCGCAAAAGCTCCATTTTCCACCTGCGCGACTCTCGCATGCGACACAATGGGAAATAGAAATTTCTCGACGCGGCGGGGCATCGTCGCGGCGGCCTCGAAAGAAAAAGAAAGAAGAAAAAAGCCCCTGGTTAATTGCAACGACAGCCAGCGTGGAAAGCTCGAACGAAAATTCTGTATCTGACACGCGGCTCGGTATGTAACGGCAATTATGCGTGCTCGAGAGAACGCGCTTTGAAACGCCAGGGGCTCGCGTTTGCGTCACTCGCCCTTGCGAAGCTCGCGTGTTGTTGAACGAAGCTGATGACGACTTTAAACGGCCGCTCTGAAAATCGTGTTGCGAATTAAAAATAAAATGAAAGAGAAAGGGAGGGGAAAAAAGGGAACTCGTTACAGCGTTATTTACGCTACGTGGCTTTCTGGAAAATTGCACGGCGCGTTTAACTCGGTCAGATTCGAGCCCCTGTGACTCCCAACTCTGCGTTTCGTTGCGACGTTGTTTCGTCGTTGGCACTTGAAAACAATTCTTCCCGTTTGTTGACACGTACATGTTGATCATTAAGAGAATTGATGGAATTTTTTGAATCGCGATATTATGTGAAATACAGTAGTAATTGGAACGATGGTGTTCGATGACATTAAAAATGTTGTTTCGTGTTGTTACTAGAAAAATAGCGTTGAATCGACACCCTACTGGTGGTGCAATAAATGAACAATTTTGCTTAAAAAACAACAAAATTGTCACTCATATTTCCAACGTACATTTTTTAATGATCACACATTCCAACGTGATGTTCGTTGATTATTCAGATTGTTGCAACGAAACGGACGAAAGCTCGGAGGTCGAATTTCTGGGAGGAATATTGAAATTCACCGAATTTCGCGAGTGGGCGAGACTTATTGCACAAACGACGACGAGTATCGCGCGATTGTTTTGTTCAAGTTCGGACACTCGAAAGGGCACGTTTAAGGCCATCTATTGTTCGTAACGGCGAAAGGATCCGAGACGAGAGGGGTAATTGCACGGCTCGAGGGTGTAAATATTTCAAGCGTAGCATTTCTTCGCGTTATCTCGGGACGAGTGAAACCTTTAACGGCGATCAAAATGCCCGTTCCCGGAATTAATAACCTATTGAAACTTGGAAATTACGAACTTTTGCGTACATAGTCTACGCTCACGAAGCCGTAGTAATCAAAGTGATACGATCGCGGAAGTGGCTGATGGAAAGCACGAGGGCGGCCTTCGCAATTTCACTCGAACACAGAAAAAGATTTTTTTAAAAAAGGAGAGAAAAAAGATCAGATCGAGAGCTGTCTTGGAATTTTTTAACTTTGGAGAGAATATGTAAGTTGCGAGTTGTTTGCTGGAAGTATCTTGGAAATTTCTTCTCGAGCATTATAAGACGCCGATAATGTGTCGAGTCTTAAAGCCTCTAAAAAAAGATGTATCTTTGAGATAAAAGTTACCCTCGCAGCATCTATAACTGATTATGCGAACCGTGCCTCAGATTCTTATTGTGTCACGTACGATATTAATATTTAATACCTTGTACCTCGAATAAAAAGAAAGAAAAAAAAATATGAGAGAAAAGTTTAGCGTTCGTGAGGAACTCGGATAAAATCTCTGTCGCTTTTTAGAGAATTTTACATTCACACGAGTGCAAATCTATTAAACGAAAAGGAGAAATATTATAGCAAGGAAAATATAACAGACAAGTTAAAAGTAATTTGATATTACAATTTAACTTGTTACGACATAACCTGTATTCTAGTTAAATATACAGACATTTGGCGTATTTATTGTTAAATTACATCATAGGTTAGAATTGCGTCAACTTTTAAATAAAATAAAATTTTGTGCAGCATCAGAAAACGACATTGCTTATGGATATCCTTGATATTCGTTAGATAATCGCACCCTGCATCTATTTATTTGAGTCACCCGTCGCTTCCCCACAAGTATCACGCAGATGAAACTTAAAGTCGAGAGATCTTAGTGCCGTCTAAAACAAATTATCGACTTATCGAAAAAAGATCTCAACCATTTCACTCTCTTTATTCTACCTGAAGAAAGAACAAAACTATAAGAAACGCAAAGCGTGCTTATAGACGCTGTTCCAACGCGTTCCGTGCTACAAAACAATTCGGCTCGAGTGAAACCTCAGAGTCAGAGGGGAAGGTCTCGATTATCTCCAGATTCGGGGAACCGTCGTTCGTCCAACTTTTAATCTCAGAACTTTGGCATTTATCGCGAGCCACGTGAATACGTACGAAGCACGTAGCGCGGATCGTGTCTCAAACACCACGCCGTCGCTCGAGAGAAAAAAGATTCGCAGCAGCTGCGATTCCCGTGACTTGCCGATATTCAATTTTCTCACAGCGTCGAACAAAGTCCCGCTAATGAAGAGCATCGATTTTCGCTCGACCCATCGTCGTCGTCGCCGTCGTCGCGTATGTGTTCTGTGTGAAGTCTAGTGCAATCGATACGGACGAACTTCTGTGAAATTACGTACAAAACCCTGCGACGAGCAGGATTCGAGGAGTACGCCGAACAACTTTCGCGAAACGACGTCTTTCGAGGCGATCGCGCGAGAACGACTCGACTCCTCGAATCGGCTCTCTCGAACTTTCTTCCCCCACCCCCCTCCGCTCCCCCCTCACCGCCCCTTTAGAAGTTCTCGACCTGTCTGTCTGTCTGTCTGTCTGTCTGTCTGTCTGTCTGAGCCTCTTTCCCCCCTTTCCCCCTATGGATGTTCGATGTCGACAATTTTTTTCTTCTTGGTTGTTGTGTGCCGTGACCTTGGTCCTTGGAACCACCCACATGTGTCCAGGAAGTGCATTGTCCCATCGCATCGTAGGGTCGAACCGGAAACGAGAGCCCTAGGCGAATCGATCGGAGTAACCCGGAGAAGTTGCTGGATCCCCTTTGGGGATTGCTTTGCCTGTTTCGCCGATAGTTTGACGTTCGCGTTGTTGCTTGAACAAAGATGCGATTCCGGATACGTTCGTGGGAGAATTACGTGGCCGTGACAGCGGAGGAGGATGCAATCGTGCCGCTCGGATCCAGCAATTTTAGGTACTCGCGTGTTCAACGAGAAGGAATACCTAATCACGGAAACAATGGCGTTTTCAATTCAATCGCGCTCGCAACGAACGCGAAGCTTGGCGTTGCAGATGCTTCAACGATGATCGGACAAGGAACATCATCCAGCGTGAATCGCTCGTGCATGCGTAAATTTTGGAAGAGCGTGGTAACCGTCTCGTTGAAAGATCGACGCGCCGATTGTACGTTTCATGCCTCCCGTGTCTCTGATCTCTAAATGTGTCTGTTGTCCGTAATGTACGAGGCATTAGAAGAGAAAAAGATTAGAGAAAAAAAAAGAAAAAGAAAAAGAAACAAACCAGAAAAGATGCAACTGATACACGATACTAACCGGCATATAATGCCATTTTTCTTTGTTTGTTCTCTGTGGCGCCCGTTGTTGTATCCACCTGAACACCTGAAAAAAACAAAACCACTCACTGAAAAAAACCTCTCAAAAAATCTCAAAAACTCTACCTCCAGGTCTTGAAGGTACTAATTAAATGCCTCCTTAACGAAGTTTAAATAAAAAGGCTTGTTTTCGCCGTACGTAGCGCATGCTTCAGCTTGTATGCATAAATATTACACTTCTTTCTCTCTCTCTCTCTCTCTATCTCTGTCACTCTCTATCTCTTTCACTCTCTTTTCTCTTCGCACTCCTTTCCGCACTCTTGCTGCTTTTAACTTTCTCTCTTCCGCTCGCGCACACGCCTCCATTCTACACGCGCTTGTTCGTTCACTCTCTCTCTCTCTCTCTCTCTCTCTCTCTCTTAGTCTATCTGTCTCTCTCGATCCCCGTGATTCCACGGGGGCTGTTTGTTTTTCCGCGCGAGCAACGTTTTGCGATGCGCCATCGCCACCCTTCCGGCGCGATAACCGACTTAATTGCTGCGTAACTCGCCACCGACCAGAGAACCAACGTAACGTTACACGCTCGCGGGCTGGTCTCGCGTGTCGCGACGTAATTATCCGGGAACCGGCGCGGCGCCGTGGCCATCTTGTCGCTATACGGATCGCGAGATATCACGGGTAATTGACGGAAGGGACCGCGTCCGTCAATTACCCCTACAGGGAGAAACGTTGCTCGCCGCCACTTTTTTGCCTACGTACTTTGATCGTCGCCTCAATCTGCTCTGCTGGCCGTTCTGCATTCGCGTAGACGGTGGATCGGATCGTCGACTGTGATCGCGCTCGGAAGATTCAATTTCGTAAAGACGAATTTTCTCTATTTCTTTCCATTTCTCCAAATCCAGCGTTGTCGATCGACGTGCTAATTGCAATTGCAAGACCAAAGGGAGAAGGGGATTTAATCTTTCGAGGAGCGTTCCAGTCGCACGATCCGACTGAATTTAATCTTCTGGATGTACCCGCACGCGTGAGAATGTTCTTCTTCGTCACGATGAACCGCATGAACGAGTAGTCCAGATACCATAGATAGTTCGATACTGCAAAGTACGACACGTTTGTACAGCTATGATTATTAGACGAACGACTCTAGATTTCGAAGACACCAAGTCAATCGCGAACACGAGACTGACCCACCTACGAGTCGTTCTTCCTGCTCTTCCTTTCTCTCTAATTCTCTCTCTCTCTCTCTCTCTCTCTCTCTCTCTTTTTTGTTTCTTTTTTTTTTCCAAACGACGTGTCTTTTGATTTTGAAAAGGCGAGAAAGGGACAGCAAAGGTGTTACTCGCGTCCTCCGAGAGGAAGAAAACGTGGACAAAACCAACGTTGACAAAAAAAAAAAAAAAAAAACTGTGTGTCCAGTACGACGAATCTTCAGGCAAACATGCTAGCTGTAAAGCAAGCGTGTGTCATACGTGCGTATGATGACAGGATTGTGGCGATCGCGCGTGTATATATATATATATATATAAATATATATATGTATATATATATGTACAGTTCCCGTCGAATTCGTGCAATTGGAGATGCGTCCAGTGCATACGCGGACGAAGAAAGGTGAAAAGATAGAGGAGGCCACGGTGCCCCGTGCGCGTGAACGCTTGTAAATATACATACACGCCACAGAACACGCTTTCGAGAGAGTAGAAAAGCCGATAGAGTACGTCCGACAGAGCCGAGCGTTGGTGATGCGCGGAATTAGTCGTCCGTCCACTGTGAGACGAGACAGTAGCGCATGCAACGAGCACGGGGCCCCGTGCATGATATCTTAATTGAAATCTAGCGGCAGCCGCAAATCCTTCCGCGCGCCACGCCTACCAGGCGTTACAAACTAATTGGATCAGAGATCTCTCCGTAGAGACTCACCAACTCTATCTCGCTCAGCCTTTCACTCTCATCCTGTTTATCATTTATCCATCGTATCCGTCGTCCCGTTTTTTTCTCTTCACTCTCACCATCTTCTTCTTTCGTTTGTCGTTTATTTTCTTCTTTTTTTTTTTTTTTTTTATTTCATTCGCATCTCGTCGTCTTCCCCCCCCCTTGCCTCTTCTCGTTTGCGTTTGGTTTTCTTTCGTTTCTTTCGGTTCTCTTGTTGATCGCATATGTTCAATCACAAATTTCTTTCTGCTAACTCTTCTCTCTCTCTCTCTCTCTGTGTCTTTATACGAACGATAATACGTGTTTTTCTTCACTTTTCGATTCATTTAATTACAATTGCAAATTCGTAAGCAAGCAGAGAGCTACTGGAGCCTGTCGCAGATATCAAACAGCGCCTCGCTGATACAAAGTGTCGTTAAATGTTTTTCATTTCCGAAATTGCATAAATATTTTTATACCGATTTCTAATTCTCCAAGAGACCTAACCGGGATGTTATATGTAGATCAAGGATCAAGAAGCTCTCTGCCGAGGATCAAGACGTTCTCTGATCATGATAAAATGCTCGGAGCACAAGGCTTTCCGTGCGAGCCAATGTAAATAAAACACCACCATCTCGCGACTGTAAATAACATTTTGTAAATAACAACGCAAATATATCTCAAGTATATTTGGCATGGTACATCCTCCATAAATCGTTTTCGTTGCTCGAAATCGCGGTTTCATTGTACCGGCTCAACGCGCGTTATTTACGTTCCACGCTTTTCATTCTTTTAAATATCAACGCGTCACGTTTTCCTTTCTTGTTTCAATTAGTCAAACTTTGCAATTAACTCATTTCTTTTCTTTCTTTTCGAATAAAATCTCTCCGATATATATCATCGTTCGAGCAATTTTTCTGTCTACACTCGACGACTTGTACGTTCTTCGAATTCGCATTCGATCCATCCCGTTTCTCATCGATTTTTTTCTTTCCCCCGTTCGTTATCTTTTCTCGTCATCTCCACAGTCGATCCACATTTCACGTTTCGTTTCAGTTATTCTCTTCCTGTTCTTTTTACTCTTTGTCTACACGCAACTAGAGAAAGCAACCGGTAGCAACTGTTCACGTGTCAGACGTGCATTAACGTATCTATCTTTTCTCAGACAATGGCGGCGACCAAGAGGAACGCGGCGGGTCTAACGTCGGCGGTGCCCAGAGCCACGCTCAACGACGAGGAGCTGGTAAGAATTCGTCCTTTATAACCACTCTCCTTTCAGGCATCATCGTCATCTCTCGCGTTGCCTACTTTACTTACTTGCTCGTCAAACCCACTGTTATCGCTGTCTATTGCGGCCGACGACCGCAATCTTTTCATTCCTCGCGCGCGAGAAACGATCGATTTCGCGAAATCTTCCGAAACTGAAAACGGCAAACGTTTCCTCTTCGAGTTTCAATTTTTGGAAGAGCTTTGCGTTCGAGATCCAAGTGACGATTTACGAATTTGAACGGTGAAACGTTCGAGCCATCGAAATTCGACGGTCGAACGTTTCTCGCGGCAATGGATGGTCGGAGAAGCGATTGTCGAGACAGGACGTCGATCAGGCTCACGCGATCGAGACGGAAAGTCCAGCGGATCGACGATCCTGGAACGTCTGACGCGCCGAGGTCTCTGAAAACGAGGAGGTGAATTGAAATTAAAAGAGACGCCTCTCCCTCCAGTCGGGAATTTTGATATCCGCGGACGAAGCTCGTTCGAGGGATCTTGATAGTCGATCTTCGCGCGGACGTTCGCGAGATGTACGCGATACGCGACAGAATACGACCGTGTCGATTTCATCCGAGTGTCGCGAAGCGCCGGAGGTTCCTACCTCGGCCATCGATTGGACGATCGCGTGAGAACGATAGGGAAGCCGCGACGTTTCGTCGAAGGTCGTGACGAGCAACGATAACGCTACCCGGCCTGTTTCAAACGTGCAGATTGTTTCTCTCGACTTGTTTCGGGAAATTGCCCAAGTTCACGACGGGCATAATTTCATGGGCGATATTTTCTAGGAAATTCGGCAAACGAACGGTGAGACTGAACTGAAGTTTTGAGAACTGAGAAAGGCGATCGAGCAAAATTAAGTTTGGAAAGATATGGCGGCACAATGGGAGCAGAGATCGATTATATTCTCACGGTTTTATTCGTCTCCGTTCGATCTACAACCGTGATTCGGAATTGGACCGAAAGTTTTTAAAAACCCACGTTTTCTCGATCGAGAACTTTGATCAAATTTGCAAGAAAGTTCCGAAACGCGCGAGCTCCGCGCGATATTTTGAGAAACCCCTTGAATTTTAAACTTCAACCAGAGACCCGGCATGTTTCGCTGATCCAGTAAAGTGGAAACGTTCTGCTCTCGCCTATCCTCTCTCTCCGTCAGTTGGTTTTTCTCAACTTTTCGAGATAAACGTGATTCGTTCCACGACGTGATCAAACGTTTTCCGTACGTTGAGACTCAATCTGTACAAACCTCGTTGTTCCTTGGATTAATGAAGATACGAAACTTTTAAAATTTCATTGAAACGAAATAGATCCTCCGGAAAATTCGTCATTCGACCGATTAAATTTCTCATCGAAAAAAAAGAAAAAAGCAAAAATACAGTTTCACTGGAAAAACACCTTCGTATTTTCATCAGCCCAAGGAACGATCAAACATCTGATCGCGCAAACGAGCTGCGTCGCAGAAAGGTAAAAGAAGCGAAAAGGTAAAAGAGTGACGCTTTATCGGACGACAGAATTTGAAAAAAGGAAAGCGTCGACACGATGAAGATGGCTCTCGTTGTTAGTCAAGGTCGCGCCATATCGGCGCCAAAATGAGCGCGAATTCGCATCTTGCGCGCCGCTTGGAAGCAGGAACGACGAAATTCACGAGAAATTCGTCTAACGTTTCCGGCTAGAGCGACACGTGAAGTAGTAGCAAAGTACGCGTCATTGTAAAGTTTAAGCGAAATTTAACCAAAGATAAGATACACATGCATCCACAAGCGTTATCCAGCGGCGGCTCGCCCGTGCAGCTGAACTATAACCTCTGATAACTTTTTTTTCTTTTCACATGAACTGTGCTGCATTTTATCCTCATTTCCGCGCTATTTTCTTTCACGTAAGTGTGGCCCAGCCTGTCTGTCTCTCTTTTTTTCTTTCTTTCTCTTTCTTTCTTACTTTCTTTCTTTCTTTCTTTCTTTCTTTCTCTTTCTTTGCCTTAACTTCTTCTTCTTCTTCTTCTTCTTCTGTCTCTTTCTATTTCTTTTGAGAAAAACACGCTCTGTGATACTGAGATGAGAAAAACAGCAAACGTTCGTAGCGAAGCCTAGACGAGTCGTGTTCTTTCTCCCTGTCTTTCTTTCTTTCTCTTTCTCTGTCTCTGTCTCTGTCTCTGTCTCTGTCTCTCTTTAGCGGCTAGGGTGAACGTTTCGAGTTACGCATATCTGCATAATAAGTATTTGTACACACTCGTCGCGAACATTGCCAAACGTGGGCGCCAGTATCGGTCGAAGCGTTACGGCGCGATCGCGATGTGTGTATGTGTGTGGGTCACGGTTATGAGACGTAGGTTACTCGCGGATATGAGATGCTACAGTGGTCATGAGAACCGAGTACAATTAGGATAGAGCTAAGATACTCCGATTCCTCTGCACATGGGTGTCGGATGTTCCCCAGACAAAATCGGCCGATGCTTGTCCGCTGGAACAAGCGAGATCGGCAGTAGCGTGAAAATCTCCTCAGCTTCTCAACGTCATCTGTTATCGGCGAGTCGTAGTCAGTCAGAGAGAAACCAAACGTATTTGATCAATCAGACGAATTGCGTCTGTACGTTCTTGTAGTAATTCTAAATTTTGAACGATTTTTTGTAGTGATTTAATTTCTGAGAAGTAAAACGTTCAGAGTGGGCAAGGAACAACATTTCTAGCTTCCAAGTAGAAATTTATTCATTCCGCACAACTTGGTAACTTCAAAATACAAATCAGTTATTAAATATAAATTAATTATATTAACGCAAGTTTTCGAGCAGGGCTGCTCGAGATAATGTCCACGATCCAAACCGAGAGGAGAAGAAAATGGGGAACATCCTGAACTCACGACGTCACCTTTATAGTGCTTTTTAGCGGATCGATGCTTTTACACCCCTTGCAGAGTGTTCCAATAGTACGACGTCTAGAAAACGTGCTCATCCTCTCTTTCTCTCTCTCTCTCTCTCTCTCTTTCTCTCTCTTTCTCTCTCTCTCTCTCTCTCTTTCTCTGTTTCTTTTCCTTTCTCAATCTGTCATTCTTTCTCTCGAATTCTTCGAGGCCGTTGAATAAAGAAAAAAAAAAAAAAAAAAGAAAAGAAAAGAAACGAACGTTTCATCGAATCGATAGGAAAAGTGCTGCTGTTTTTCCCTCGGCGAGGGGGGAGAAAGAAAAAATGCCAATAACGTTCCGTTTGTCGATCATCCGACAGGAAGTACTTTCGAAGTGTCGATACGAGAGAAAGATACAAAATTCGAAGAAGGGAAGAACGGGGACGAAGGGATCTTCGCTGATCGACGATCACCTCGCGCCCGTTTATTTCTGCAGACGCGGATGAAATAGATCCAGTAACCCAGTGGCTCCTTGTAGCGTCCCCGTCTGAATCGACTGCGCCGATTCCACGAACCGACGCGCTGCCTCTGCACGTCGTATGTGAAAATGCACTGAAAAATAAAAATCCAGTCATTTTTTTTTTTTTTTTTTTTTTTTTTGCAGAGTAAAATCGTATTCCCTTTGATCCAAATGGGTTCGAAATGCCTTTTGCGACGTAATGTTTTACCAATGCTGAAGCTTTGATCATTTCTCTAAATAGATAATTCTTTTTAGCTTGGAATTGGAAATGAGACGAGTTGAAGAATTTTTTTAGGAGAAGAGAACTAATTTTTGCGGTGAAGATTTTAAAAACAATTAATCTCTTGAATTCGTTGAATCTGTAATTTCTTCAGCAACAATGTCTTCGTCTTTCTTGTCAGAATTTAACACGTTGATCGTCAGAATAGTTAAAATGAAATGAATGTCGTTAATTGAAAAATATTAAATAACATGTATATAGTACTAGAACATGACTAGATCTATCGTCATCTTGAAAATTAAAGTCTCCTCTTAATACTTGTATGATTTTTCTTCGCCACTTTTTTGAACGTTGAATATTAGAGTTGAAGTTTCGTAACCTAATCCTGACGTTCCAAGTTCAATAAAATGGCGAATAAAAATCGTACAACAGGTTTCGAGAAGTTGTTGCAAAGAGGAGGCTTCAATCTTCAAGACATAGTGACAAAACGAATTTCTTTGACGCTTCCTCGCGCGTTTGAATTCTTATATGATCTTTTTTTACGAAGTTACATCAATTATCGACAATTGTTTGTCGTATACAATTATGCCTCAACTAAATTTTATTCCACTTTAAATATAATATATAATAAATAAATGATACTTTATACTTAATAATATATATATATATATATATATATATATACACACACACTGAAAATGTAACATTTTATAAAAATCAAAGTATAAATTTCTTTACCAGCGTTATAGATTTCACGTGACAATCAACGTGTTAACAGATACACCTGTTCCTCGAGCAAGAACATTTTCTGAAAGAGCAAACCCAATGTATTTCTCTTCTCCTCGCGTTTCGATGTCAAAGCGTAATCTGCAGAGGCGGCGCAAGCGTGTGCGCAGGCACGCGTGTGCAACAGTTTAAAGAGTAACCACCCCTTAATCTGGCTTGCGCCACGCAACGTTAGCCCCCTGGTTAGAGAGGAGATTCGGAAGGACTGTACCACCAGCGATACGATGCAGGCAAGCAAATCGTACGTCGAACGTGGAAATCCTTGCGAATCTCGCATACCCGATTAAACACCCAGAATCACCACCACTGTCACCACCACCCTCGGAGATTCCGCCCACTCTCCTTCCCCTTTGTTTAATCTGTGTACACAGGATTGCGTATGTAATTAGGTCTCGCCAGGCACCAATTCCCTCTGGCACGTTATTGTACGCGTAATTATGTACAAGCGCTAGCGTATCGTTTGTATGAATGACAAGCGTAACAATACACACGATATAGAGAGTGAATACCTTTGATACCTTGCATGAGACTGAGGCAAGAGTTTCATGAGGTGAGTTCCTTTTTTCACGATAGGAACGATAGGAACAATAGGATGACTGAAGTAGATTGAAACGGGGGAAGGCAAACACGGTTGCAAAAAAGAAAAGAAAAGAAAACGCTGTCGGACGTGAATTCTTGAAGATTTGGGAAGAAAGTTGGCCTCTGTCCGATCGTTTTTTTTTTCTTCTTCTTCTTCTTCTTTTCTTTGTGAACCGCGTCTGTGTTCCTTCTCGTTGATTGGTCACGCGCGAATGCTGACACTTCGACTCTGTGCTCGAACGAATCAGTTACGAATTCCTCGGGCATCTGGCGGGCATCGGTCGGTTCAGGTTCTTTTTTTTTTCGTTCGCGGAGTCACGGAGGAAGAATTATAGATGAAACTGATGTCAATTTGCGACCCCCTGAGAGGTCCGGTTGCTTTTACACGTTTGACTGCATGGGTGTAGTGTCTCGCAAGCCGTCCTGTATGCTCGTAGACTAGTCATTCAAAAAGGGTAGACATCTCTTTAGTAACCGAGTCTTCTTTCTCCTGTTGAAATTGAATGGAATTGAATCAAACGAAGTAGGGAAATTAGGAAAATATTCATTGACAAGTAAAGGACTTGTCTTTGCTGTCACTCGTTTGAGGAAAGAATTTCTTAAGGAGGATAATTCCACAAAAAAAAAAAAAAAAAAAAAAAAAATTAAATTTCCGTAGTTTCCATTCTAGTTCTCAAAATATTCTTGAAAAAGTGAACAAAAATTCCATAAAAATCGCCAGACATTTGGTCTAAATATCAGAATCATATAGAAAATTATCAAAACCGACCGATGTTTATTAACGCCAATTGTGAAAGAGATAAATTTTTCGCGAAAAACGTCGCAGATGAAACCGATTTGACAACCGAGCAACAGAGTCGAGGTCGTTGGAATGATCCCTGCAAATAAAGATTGTCCGACACACCCCCTGCCACGAGCTTTCGATACGCCGTTTCTAACGCTTGATTGTGCAACACGCTGCTGCACCCGCAGAAGATGCACGTGTACAAGAAAACGCTGCAGGCGATGATTTACCCCATCTCCTCGACGACGCCGCACAAGTTCGTCACCTGGACCGCCACGTCGCCGACCTACTGCTACGAGTGCGAGGGTCTCCTCTGGGGTATCGCCCGGCAAGGGGTGCGCTGCACCGAGTGCGGTGTCAAGTGCCACGAGAAGTGCAAGGACCTGCTCAACGCCGACTGCTTGCAAAGTGAGTAAACGTTTTGTCTATCCTTCGCTGTGAGAAGAAAATTGGAAATCCATCTTCTTCTTCTTCTCTCTGAGTTTTAACGTGATAATTTTTTTGCAAATTTGATCGCGCGTTTGTCGAAACAGCTACTAGAAAGTGTTTCTTGTATCTTTGATATCAAGGAGTTCAAGTACACTTGAATCCTCAAACTCGATTCTCTCTCGAGAACGAAAATTTGATAACTTTCCTTTCCCTTCAACTCACTTTCTTGCCTCCTACTCGATTGCTCCATTTGTTCTCCAACACCCTGTATAGACAAAAATAAAATAACGTGTTTGTATAACACAGACCAACGCAACAAGTGATAAGTATCCTTGCTAGCAAGCTGTAAATAATTGATTTATCTTTACCCGTGATAACCAATTAAAACTATTGATTGTTTTATTACGAAAAACGAAATAATGAAATTTCATTTTTATGAACTTGTCGGGGAATAAACAATTTATACAGGAAAATCCCTGGACAGAAAGCTGTAAAAATATTTTAACGCCATAGTGTGATAAAGCGTATTTCGTTTCGTGTTAACGTAGACGTAGATTGAGAATCCATTGATTGGAATAGTTGGAATAGTTGACACCTCACGAATCGCATCTGTAAGATACTAGAGTCAATTGAGATGGAATACCTCCGACCTTCAGTTGAACTTTGGGTAGATCAAGTAGAAATCGTTTATCAATCCTCAACTAACTTTGCCTCCTTTAAAACCAATGTACGATGTTTGCGTTGAGAAATTTTCGCGAGTTACGTGAATCACCCTGTATATTCTCAACGCAAGTACATTTTCATTTGACCCATCTCTGAAATATTCAAAGAGACAGTGATTCGTAATCTTTTATCGTGCCAAAACAAATTCACGATATTTCGTCCAGCACGAAACAAGACAGTTTCCGGACATCGATCGAATTTCATCCGAACTCTCGAAATACGGAACGACCGACGAAACGAACCCGTCCGACCCGCAACGCGTGCCATTAACGCCAATTAGACGCCAGGCGATCAAATAAATTTCCTAGAGGGCGAATTCACGCTCGCCGCGCGCAATCTGCATACGGAACAAAACCGTCGCGACATTAACTCGAGACGCGATAAAATTACATCGCGTTTCTCCGAACTTAATTACAACAACATCTCGGCGGAGATGTAATTAACGAGCAGCTTCAGCGTCTGTCGCGCTAAACGACACCGCGAAAAACGAGCGTCGCAGAAAATGACGAGACGACACGGGGCATCGTTTACGTTTGAATTTCCCTCGATCGGACTGGTTACGCGGAATTTTACATTCGCGTGGAAGCTGATGGATAAGAGCGAAGGACAACAGGCTTGAATTGTGAGATACACCAGGGGGGAATCGATTTTCTCGTATCTACGCGGATCTACGCGACAAACATTGATTTTGCAAACTGTCGACTGTGAACGACGATGGGTTGCTCGGTGTCGCACGAGCTGGTTCGAGTGTGTATTCGCCAACCACGTACGGTCGAACTCATCGCGGGTGGTCTTCAGAGAGATAAATGCGTCCATGTAAAATAAACAGTTGTAAATTAATACACACTGTTGGCATTCGTCTCGAAACTGAAAAAAAGTTATTCGACGAAGAATTTCTCAAATTCTTTGACACAGTTGATCTGTGCACTGGTGAAGTTTCGTCCATGATCAAACTGTTATGACTTTGCGACAGAAAAACATCGTAAAAGTAGAAGCTTCGTGCTTTTTCACTGAGTTTGAATGTGGGCAATTTTTTAAACGATTTCTCAATTTTAAACGCCAGTGTATCATAAGAAAATTTCTTTTTTTTTTCGAAATTCGATTCTTCGTTGGAAGGAAAGTAATAAATTTCAATGACACGTGACACAAGTTCGAACGAATACACCGCAGCATTCGGCTGCAGTCGATTGTCGCAGTGTAGAAGTTAAATGGATTCAGTCGTACGCAACAGACTCGAGTTCTATTTACCCGTCGAGCAAGTATCAGCAAAGTCGATGCAACTGAAAATCGCGGAATTCCAATTGAAGAGTGTCACCGACAAGGAGGCAGCTGTGTACCTTTTTGCACATTTCTCGTTGCATATTCAATTTCATCAAGAAAAACAAAAAACTCTGTAACTTTAAAACGGTGCTTGATTTCTCAAAAAAATTATTCGAGACTCATCTCGTTCAAGTTCAAGCTTACGAATCAACACGAGAAAGAGAGAGAAGAGTAATTTGCATTAACGCCCGCAACAAATATCCCCGTTCGAAATCGATATCTGCTTTGCGATTGACCTATCTGGCCAAAGGATTAATCGACTATCCGGCAAGAGCAATTCAATCGTAAAAAATAGCTCGCAGAGCGGAACACTTTGAGAGCGTTTCGCATTAATCGCGTGAAGAACGAGAGAGTCATCGACAGTTGAAAATGGCCAGTCGTTTGTTACAGCGGCGCTTGCCTCCCGCCGATCGTCGATCGTCGGCAATTCGATCGATAAAACGCTCGCAGCGCGTGTCGATGAAAATGCTAATAACTCTCGCCGGGGCGAAAAGTTTCGCCGTTTTTTTTTTCCTTCTTTTTTTCCTTTTTTTTTTTGTTTCGCGTTCGCGGATTACGCGGGGAACGTGCCAACGGGATGAATTTATCGGGGCACGCGCAATTGCATCTCGAACGGCGCGAGGAGCTTTCGTTTCAATTAAATCCGTCCCGCCGAGAAGAATTTCATTATGTTTGTTCGCGTTGCGCGATTCTAGATCGACAAATATAACGTGAAATTACGAGGATAATCGATTATTTGCTAGATAAATATTACTGGGATTTTCGCAATGCGCGGATCTTTGAAAAGATCGAAAATCGATCTTCGAAAACAGACGCCGACTCGCTTTGTTTCGTAACAGTATCAAAAATGAAAGGGTAAAAATGTAGGAAATGATACCAGAGGTATTCGACAGAAATTATCGCTGATTTTCATGGAGTATTTTCCTGTTGATACTGTCGATGCGTTTGTTTGGACTTGCTGAAGCAGCGTTTAATTTGGACTTTTTTAATTTTTCTGTTCGAAAGGAGGAGGAACTAATGATTGATACAAAAGCGTTTGCTTTGTAATATACGTTAATTGCTTCCAGTAAAAAAATCTAGGGACGCTTTTTATTTTTAATATTCAGTACTTGTCGTAGATAATCAAATATCTGGACTCCATATATATTTTATACTACAATTGGTAACTTTACAAATTCTTTATTGTACAAAGTATTTTATTTGATTTTTCCACTACTTACCTAAAACTTTTTAGCAGAAGATAACGTTAAATATGGTGAGATGTACAAAATGAATTCATTTCACAGATGTACAAACCTCTTCAAACCTAAACTGATCAACTTTAGTATTCGAATATTAATAAGAGTTACTGTGAGTAGAAAATTTTCTTGTAAAGTACAATGAATCCGATTAATATTTGGATATTTGAATATTAATTGTTCGAATTTTGTGAAAAGACATCGTATAATCAATAGTAAACTTGAGCTCATTTTAAAGCCTCTCCTTTCAAAGTACGTTGTTGTAAAACAGTTTATTGTAAAGTATTTTTATATAAAGTATAAGTTATTTTATATAAAATGAGTGAATAAGAGAAGATACTTTTCTTCTCGAAAATACTATAAATTGTACGTGAAAAACATTGAAAAAATTTTCTCACGACAATAAGGAAGCCTTCCTTTTAAACCAACTTTCGAAAACTTGGTGTATGACTTTTCCCCCCTCTTTAAATAAATTAATAATAAAGTAACATTCTCTTCCGACGCTCAGAGTTCAAAATAAAATTACGAAAATTGTACACCAAGTTTTGGAAAGTCGTCGTAAAAGTAAGGTTTCAATCTTCGAACCCACTCCAACTTCGTCAAACAATTTTCAATATTAATTTTAATACGATTTAAGAATTTCCGAGAAGAAAACTGTCTTCACCTACGTTTTAAAATAAAATGAACGCATTCCGAGAGTACCACTGCACGATTCCTCCTTACAAAATTCTAACAGTGTTTACTCCTCGAATGTTAATCGGATTCAGCTCTGTTGGTAATATTGATTTCACAGCGTGCGTCGCATTTCGCCGCTCTCCGTAAGTTTTTGTAATTCAACCGTGACAGATATATCTGGCGTGTGTTTCCCGGTTTGCTCTCGCAAATGTTGGAGATCGCGCGGTCTAGCGTGACCTCGTTCGCCGCGTTCTCGAGCGTCAAAGACAACGAATTTAACCAACGGTACGATTCGGTTCTGGGCTACTTCCCTCCCCCGATTTCAACTGGAGCGTGCCGAACCGAGGAGCACGTTGCACGAATGCGCAAGAAAATGGTTGCCGCGATAGAGCCGACGGTCGATGAAATACGCGTGTATGTGTATGTGTATGCATGTATGTCGGTGATCCTCGCGAACTTGTGCACGTTGCGGCTTCTAGAGGGATTGGATTCCATCGCCAGCAAACGATCGATCTCGGGATCGAAAGGCAACGACGATCTTTAACCTGACCGTCGGGATTTTCATTGAGAGAGCGTCGTTTCGAGTAGCAATTAGCCACGAATTTTGCTCGAAACGAGAGAAGAATCGTTGACGAAGTTGCCAGATATCTTCTGTCGTGTCTTCGGTCTTTAGCTGCTGATAAAATAAACGTGAAAGGGAATGTTAACTCTTTGCTCTCAGAAAAGTTTTTTACATCGTCTGTCTGTAATTTATTTACGAAACAGTGTCACCTCAAATAAAATGACACAGCATTGGGAATAATCATCCTGTTGAAATGGTACTTGGCACGAGATTTTGCTGATCATGTCTTTCTACCATCGTGATATATATATTCATAATAATTATATTTATATTATTAAAAAAAGTACAATGTCCCTTTAGAAGGCACTGCCGAGCTCAAACGTTTCTTTCATTTAATCCTTGAAAACGTCTGTGAAATTTTAGAATTTTCTGTAGATGTTAATGTCGGAATTTTATTTCTGGTTGATAGTTCAAGAAATGGCGAAACTAACGAGCGATAGTTTGTCTCTTTCTCTGGTCTACGAGGAAGAAAAAATACTTTGTGCGTGACGTGCGACGAAACGTGAATTTTTCCTTTATCAAAACGGGTCAAGTACGAAGAAAAATACGTCGAGGTATTTTTAGCGTCTTGCCATTACCACTTTGAACTTGCCATTGTTGCTAATATAGTTCGCGTGCAAGATCATTTCTCGTTTGATAACTTGGAAAAAATGCAAGCGAACTGGGAATTTCGAAGACAAACATCATTTTAGTCGTGATTATAGTGTACCTAGAAATAATGGTAACTCGTATCGGCAGTAGATATTTACTCTTTGAATTATTTTTTAAATTATCGTCAACAGATGACAATGTTTTTATTAAATTCGAGAAAGTTTATTTGTCTATTACACTATTATCTCTAATAGTCAACTCTTTGCGATTCGTAGTGATTTTCAAACTGTTATTTATTTTCGCAACGGACCTGCTAGGATAAAATTATTGCTCGTACAGTCCGGACGTTCTACCGTACGCACTGGAATGAAATTGTTGTCGAAGTCTCGCTGAAAGCCCGCGAGCAGCAACAAGATTACAAAAAACAAGCTAGTCGTTAATTTCGAGAACGAGAGATTCGCGTGAATTGAAAGAATTGTCAGTCATTTTATCGATCGATCGCTAATTGCCTCGCGTATTTCTGGCAATCGGTCACGTGTTCACGTCTAAATTGGCCACGAACCAGCTGACGAGGACGCGCGCGAAAATCAAATATTTTAATTAAAATTTCACGCAACTACGATTCGTTTGTTACAAGCCAACTGACATTTGAACTGATATAATCGCTTAATCATAGGGAGACGTGCTGATGTTCGCGATGGATTGAATTATCAGTTTAACCTTTGTCACGTTATTTGAGGATTATATATAAATTATATATGTAATTTACGAGAAATACCCGAAAGAATCCAATTGCGCATTTTTTAAAACATTTTTGCTCGCAACGGGAAGAGTTTACAAGAAATTTCGTTTGATACTTTTAAAGCATCCTCACCTTTGTTGCGCTGTCTCGAAACGCAACCGCTGCAATTTTTTTCTTCAATACGCTACAAACGCAACTTTACGCACGTTCAAATATTTACATAGAGATTTCGTATGAAATGAATATTAAACATCAACTTAGAATTGTTATAAAATCGTGTTTCCTGCTTGCAAAAATTCGAAAAAACTACTCGCTTGTAGCGAGTCGTTTGACCGCACCTTCTGAATCAAATATACGTGTGTATCTATCGCGTCAGACTCGTCCGCATCAACGACGTATAACCTCGTTAAAAATTTTACGCGGAACACACAAAGCTCGATTTTATCCGCCTACGAAAAACGTTGTTCCAACAGAACACGTCTGCGCGAAACAACTTTCGACGAGCGTGCAGCTATCGACGAATTTTTCATTTCACGGAATCTGCTTGTCGACAAAATTTCAACGGGCTCGACACGACCGTTTCTTTTTTTTTTTTTTTGGTCTCGCAGTTGACGACAGAAGCGCGACGAATTCCCAAAAGTGTTGTCCGTTTTTCCGAGCTTGTCCGCCGTCAGTGCGAATTTTTCCAGCCGAGGAGATCGAGTTCTCGTCCGGAGTTCACGCGGATCCGGCAAAGTCTGGCATCCGAACGATCAGAACGCGTAATTTCCGGTCTGGTTAAGCCACCACCTGGTGGATGTTACTCGCGCGGCGAAGCCCCGGCTGATGCATATAAACGAGACGCGCGGGGCGAGATGCTTACACCGGAAAATTAAAGCTCCTCGAATGTTCCGCTCGGCGAAAGACGCGGCGGCGGTTGCGTTTCCACGGTTGCGTATCTCCCGGATACGAAAGTTTGAAGAGCCGCGAAACCCTTCGAAACCGGGACCGCGGAGGCTGTTCAAAGAGAGATCGCCGGGACGAAATTATGGCGAGAAGTTTTGCGTAGTTTCTATCGGAATCGCGAAACTTGGGGCTAAAGCGTTGTGGAGACACGCGCGCGTTAATAAAACGAAAATAATAAATAAATGTACTGTGCCAAAAGTAAACTATTTATTGAGAAAAATATGACAAAATTTATTTATCACACATCATAACATATTTCCAATTTTACTGTAATATTATAATTTTTATTTATTATATTTATGTGTGTTACATCACATTGATATTCATATTGTTGCATTAAAAAATTTAAATTTAAAAGCAGAAAATTTCAAAGCTACGTGAAATGTCCAATGTATGATGCAAAACTCGTTATAGCATTTAATGGAAAAAACAAATGTCCACGTTGACGCTATTTCTTTGTTCGTAATGATATAAATCTGCATGAACATCCACTGATTTACTCGTAACAAACAGAATTATGAAAATAATGGTATTAAAAAAGATAGACGTCGCAGTTAGCAGTGAAGAATACATTTAATTATGAAACTCTTCGGTGTCGCGCGTTAGTTTTTCGCAAAATAGTCGGGCAACGACGTAACAAAAATGTTTACCCGCGCGAAATCTGTAGACGAGTCGCTTCAAAAAGGGGGGAGGGAAAATTTGCTTTGAACGAGCACAAAGAAGCAACGAACGTAACACGTGATAAATAAATATGAAGGAGAAAGGGAATTTAATTTAATTTGCGAATATCGCAAAGCCGAGGATATTTCGCTCAAGCTGGTTGTGCATTTCATTAAATCCTCCTGTATGCGTGCACATGTTCATTAGACACCGTTACGAATTTAATAAAGTGCTCAAAATGTACGTGTCTCACTTTTAACGCCATTTTAATCCCCACGATACATCGCGATACGACGATGCGTTCACGTTGAATTAGTTGCTGACCTACAACAACTGCTGATTAAATCAAATTACATTAACGCATTCTGCGAGTCATGCTGCAGAGGGATTAAAAGTAATCGTGTGATCCGGGTACTATTTTTGTTTATCAATTTTATTAGATTCACATCCGCCAAGAGCTATAGGTTTCCGTCAGAGTAGGAGGAATAGAGAATTTAGTAAAATTAATTATCAATTATCGAAATATAGTTGTTGGAAGTCAAAATATTAATTTCTTAAGTTGTTAGGTTGTATATTGCGGAAATGAATAAATCACAAGTTCTCATTGGAGCTTTCTGGATGAAAGTCAATTCTAACTCAAAATTATTTAGTTCTCTGTTCTTCATTTTTATCTAATGTATTCGTGTGAAATTATGTGGTAGTAAATCACAAACGAAATACCTGTCATTTGTCCTGTCTCTTTGAGTTTCTTTTAAATTTTACCAAATTTTCTTTTTTAACGCTAGAACTACCAAAATGATCGAAATGACCAATTTATGATTTTTATTATTAAATATCTAAATATGGAACAGTGTATTTCTAAAGATTTGAATAATTTTTTCCATTGTATCATAAAATTTCTTCATTTTTTTTTATTTCAATGGAAATAAAAGTCTCCGATGGAAATGTCATGCTTTAATCGTCTATATTCCATCTTAAATTTCATATTTGATATCAAACAAGAATATTCAATCCAAAACACGTAGAGTGAAAAAAAAAAAGAAAATAGGAAAGAGCTTTGGTCGAAGCGAAAAATTTTTTTCTGCTTTAAAAATACACATCCTAAGAAACGAAAGAAACTTGGCGAATGCGCAAGATCCAGGGATTAAAGTAGGAAAGAGCTTTAACCGGAGCAAGCAAATTTTTACAGCGTTGAATCAAACCCAAGTTTGCTGAAATCTTCCCTCACCATTTGTTCTATCCACCCTTCAGAAACTCGGAAACTCCTTGTTTTCTTATCGCCCTCCACGGTCAATATAGAACCTGCACACAGAGCCACCGCGTACCTGCTTCAATTCACCCGGAAGAAAATATTCTCCGTTCGGAAGTGAAACAAAACGCTGAACAACGTTGCGTCGAGCAAAGTAAAATCTATATCGGTGGTCTTCTCTTGTTCTCGCAGGGGCGGCGGAGAAGAGTTCGAAGCACGGTGCCGAGGATAAGGCGAACAGCATCATCACGGCCATGAAGGAGAGAATGAAGCAGAGAGAGCGGGAAAAGCCAGAGATCTTCGAGCTGATCCGGTGAGTCCTTCTTGGCATATCCACCCCGTTTTTTTTTTTTCTCGTTTCTTTCTTTTGTCGCAGCATAGTCGACACTCGACGGGGGAACCCCCGAGTCGATCCGTGGCAACGGATAACTTTCAGGGAAGAGACGGTCGATCGACTGCGTATCCGTTTCGCTGGATCTGACGATCCTAAACGTCGCCATTGCCTGTCTGCGTGAGAAACTTTTACTCGAAGCGCGGAAAAAAGGAAAGAAAAGAATCTAAGTTAGGTCACCGCTGCGTACAACGCGCCTTCGAAATTGAAATTATTCTCTGAACATTGCAATTTTAAAGCAAAGGGAGGTTTGAGAAAGTTAAATTAACCAGGATTTCGAACTGGAAGTAAAAGTGGTTAGAATAATATTGGTATTGTTAGCTCTTGTCAAGTTTTATATTATTCCAAAATTGACAATTTTTTTTATTTAAATAGTGATATGATGTGAAGCACGTCCACGATTGAGAGATTGATCAAAGTAGTTTCTGCGAGGCTGAATTTTTCACAGAAACACATCTCAAGTTGTTCCCTAGTTTCAGAATATGACTTGAAATCGTTCAACAGTAACGATGCAATAACGTCGATATATATAATAATTAAAATAAAATCATCAAAAATTTTCAATCGTCGCTCAAACTACGAATCATTTCCAAAAGAAACAGTACAATTCCATTACGAATTACGCCACGTAATTTACAATTTTCAGGAATTGAAATACACAGTTCGCGCGAACTAAAGTGTTGCGGCTACCGCGGCCGGGTGCTCGTTATTTCATTTCTATAAAGACGGAAGCGCATATGGAATTCGTATTTCAGGCGGGCAAGCGCGAAGCTTCGGCGGGACGAAGACAAGTTTTTGCATTTGCGCGTTGGGTCCAGTTGTCGCAGGACCGCAAATTTGCGTGCGCAAATAGCGGCATTCAGAGTGTGCAGGGACAGTGAAATAGGTGAATTTAGGTTATCCGTCCGTCGCACAATAAAGAGCTGGAAAAGCGGCCGCGATTTCTCCCTTTCTCCCCGTTTTACAGCCGAGTTTACACGCCGGGTCGCGTAATATTTTTTTTTTTTCGTACGATCGTCCGCCCGGGCCACGCGCTTTTGCATTTCTCGGCCGAGAGATTAGCCGAGAAAAAGCGTGTCTAACGAGCTTTTAACGAGGAGAATTGTACTTGACAGAGTCAGGGTTGTTTCGCGTGCAACAATTGGCCGAGCTGTAATCGGGCCGGGGGCAGGAATGGAGAGAAACTTGGTCGTTAACCCGTTAAACCTGAAGAGTTTTAGCTCTTAGGTAGATGTCGCGATGGGACTTGTTTCCGAAAGGGACGCGCCGACGTGAAAAAAATGGGAGATCTTTGCGCGAGCAGGGAAAGAGACCTACGATCAGTCTTCCGTGAAAATAAGATAAGAAGGGAAGGGGATTATTTGATCGTTAGCCAGGGAGTTTCAGTTCCTGCGGATGTGAATATGATGAAATTTATCTTTAAGACGACAGGTGAAAGGATGGAAGATTTGGGTGAATGAGTAGAGGGACTGGCGATTAGTCTTTCCCTGTTCAGTGAGGGGAAAAAAGGTGGAAGAGAAATTTGTCAGCCTGGAGAAATGTAGATACGAGCACGATGTAATTTATTTCTTGATAAAAGTGTAACGATATGTGACAAAAATGGAGACATTTAGATAAGTAGAGAAAGAATTTACACTGACAGGACAATTCTTCTTGTCTTTCCTTTCTCTATGTAATTTATAATTGCGAAAATTTCTCATCGAAAAACAATTTAATCAAAATGTTAATTGAGATAATTGGACAGGAACCCAGAAATTGATCGGGAGTTTTTACTGTTTCTATTGTATTGTAGCGGCCTAGCATTCTTCAACTACGAGTTTCGAACACTGATTAGCACAAGCCGCAAATGGCTGCGCGCCTAGCGTCGAGGTCCTGCCAATCTCCGACGTCAGTGTTCGAAACTCATAGTTGGAGAAATCCTAAGGGGCCGCTACAGTGTATATTTTTTGAAAAAAAACAAATATACGTTCAAATAAAAATTAATAAAATTCGAGCTAGTCTACATCGATAACATTTGACAATGAAGAAAATTAAATACGTAATTACAATTAATTAAAATTCGAAAATTAAATCGTGAAAAGAGAGACATTCGCTAATTGAACACATATTTAATTATATCTCCAACGGTTAATTATTATAATTATTATTTCTGAATAATAGCGCGAAATCAATTCTCGTTAAGCCTTCTGCGTCGTTCGGGAAATGAAACACACAGTTTAATGTTCCATTTGTGCGTGTCAATAATTTATATATTCGGTCGGATATCGACGTGAAATTACAGTGACAACGTCTTGCTCGGTGACAGACGAATAGACGAGCGTTTCCTGAGACGAAAGATCCTCGCTCTGAGGCTGCTCGAAGACATCCGGCAGTAACGATGCAGATTCGCCAATGGATCGATCGATCAAGATTAAACCTGCGATTGTAATTTATAACGGCGCGTCGCGATCGTGGATCGTGCCGAGACCTCAAGTTCGCCGAGCGAATCGCGTTACATCACGATACGCGTGTGAAATCCATCCGAATGTGGAACGAATTTTATCGAAAGCCACGTAGATGCGAGTTCCAGATTCGTAAGTTGTAAAATAACAGCGCGATGCATTTTCTAGATAAATAATCTCCTTTCTCGACTGTTAAAATATTGATCGATTCCTCGCGTATATGATAACGAAGTCGGACAGAATTTTACTGGGTTATACGTGGATCAGTGGTAATAGTGGTGGATCGGGCAACGATATTCCAACTTTTCTGGAAATCCATTATTTAAGCTCATAAATTGATAACATCCGTTCTTTTTCTCCTTTTTCTTTTAAATTAATTCTTCTATCGAGAATATTTCGTACATCGTTTTTTTTTTTTTATTATTTTTCGATCCATTCAACTTTTTTCCTCGCGCAGGGAAATTTAGTCGTCCATTCGTAGCGACACGAATATTCATCTCGCTTTAAACCCTGGATTTTTAATCGACAGGTTAAATTTAAGAAGTTTCTTTTTTTTTTTAATTTGTCTATTTCTTTGTGACTTTTAAATGAAAAGAGGAAACTTGAGTCTGCAACATCGTTTAATTTCGATCAGTTTTCGTACCTTAACTCCTTAACCTATGGATACGTGTGAGACTCATACTCTTGTATATATTCAAAACGTAACATCGTTCGGGCCAAATGTAAATATCACGGGTCGTGCGACGGTCGCGCTCGTGTTAGATTCTTATTATCCCTTTGTATCGTAATCAGTTACATGTTATTCTCGGTCACGTTCGCACGTTGAAATATATTTTCTTAAATATTAGAGAAGAATCCCCACAAGATGTTTTCTGTTATTGATTTTTTTATGCTAATTACGTGAACTGCTAATTTATTCAGGAATTGCAGATAAATGTTACATTTTAGTGATTGATCATAAATTTAGTGGTATATCTACAACAATTGTTACATCAGGTTGTAATTACTTATCAAATATTCCACAAAATTAAACCAGTTGTATCCTACACGTGCCGAGTGTCCCGAGGGCTGCGCGATCCTGTTTACGTTTTGGGCCCGGACTGTTGGAACGTAACTTGTAGGTTAAGGGGTTAATATTATCGACAAATTTAGATTAAAATATACGAGATCTTGGCCCCAAAAATTATTTCAAAGATCAACAGCAATGTCTTAATCGTGGAGAGTTCGCCTGTTTCGCGATTACAGATTAGTTTCTCTGCCACGTGCACAGTTCGTATTCGTCCCCTAAGAAACCCCGTGACGTTTGCAAACTTGCATTTCATCCACTCAGGATTCGCTTTCTCCTTACCTCCGACGTGAAACGTCAAGGGTCTCGCGAGAAATAAAGCGCGCTGCATGTGAACCAAAATTTCGAAACGAGAAATTTCCCCTCGCGCATCCGTTTATTTCCGTACGTTCGCGTGCGTTTTCACAATTTTCATCGCGAGCGGCAAAACCATTGTTTCTCGAAGTTAAAAATAAAAATCTGCGAGATTGTATATTTCTGATGCTAAAAACTTTATTGCCGACGAATACTTTGCGAATCTTGTTTCTTTCTGCTAAAAAAGGAAAGCTTTTATCGGCTTTTTGTCGTTTAACTTTTGCTCTAAAAAGATGAATGTTCTACTTTATTTTTTTTTTTTTTTAATGTCCTCGGTGTTATTGTTCAAGTCAAAAAAAATTCTACAGACGCATGTCGTTTTCGAAACGCACTTCGAAACGCAATTCAAAGCTTAGCAGAAATAGATGCAAATCGAGAAGCATTTATCCGTGCATATGATCCGTGCAATTTATGATTCTCGCTGTGTGTCGCGAATAATTTGCGACGTTTTCCAGTTGTATGTATTATCGCGGCTCTATCTTTACACCCGTCAATCTGCGCCATATTTCACACTGTTCTTTTGCGATGCACTGACATCGAAATCGACGAACAGTGTTTTCACGGAAGAACTTTTTTTTTGCAAATTGCAAAAAAGAAGGACGCAATATATTTTCACGCGTGTCACTCGCGTGAAAATCTCCGTAACATTTTCTCCGATGTTTCTGGAATTTTGGCGTTAAACAGCCTCGTGACTTTGAATTTATTCGCAGTGATGAATGGTGTCTCTTCTCTTCTGTTTTTCGTGCTCAATGCATAAATGTCGAAAAAGAAAATTCGCCCTATATTTAAAGATACATATTGATTTATAAAGATGCAGAAATTTCGAATATATACGATGAAAAATTTACATTTGCAATTACCGACGAGTAAAGCATGAATCTGTTGTGTTAGCAAGAGATTCTCATCAATCAAACAACGGTATTCGAGACTATTCAGAAACATTGAAATGTTGAACTTTCAATCAAAGTCGCTAATTTAATTTTCTCGTGTATTTTAAACAAACATGACGGTCTCTTTTCAATCTTCAGAAACACCATCGCGAATCTCTCTACGTGTACAAAGCTTGCACAAAATTGCTAATTACAGTTGCAAATTTTGAAAAATCACAAATTGCTCGTTTCAATCACTATCGCCGGAGGTCCACTGTTGACACTTCAAAAATCGATAAACGTACAATTTCCTCGAATACCATCGTGGCTGCCGTGTTTCATTGCGTGTTACATCGACCGCGATCAATCGCACGGAGTCGTACTATCGACACGAACGCGATTAGGGGCACATCGATCGGACTCATTATCAGTTATTAAGTAATCAACGACGGTGCACAGGTCGAAATTGCAATTTCCGCGGAAGGCTGGCCAGGGGGGAATCGTTCGCGTGCCCAATCCGCGTTCCTTACGTCGAAACTTTAATACGTCGAAATGCTAATAATAACAGGCAGGTTGATCGGCCGGATAACTCCCGACTTGCACGCGTTGTCGTAATCGTCATAAATAAATAGGCACGACGCGCCAGTGCCAATCGAATCTTCACGCGTTGGATGGGAAATTAATCAACGATTCAGCCGGCTTTCCAGAGGGTTATTAACGACGATCCGCAGCTCATTAATCAGGGTCCTCTAATGAGACAATACCACGGTGATTCAGTTAATCGGGTGGCATCGACGCGTCCACCAGCGTAAACGCACTTTGGGGTTTTTGAGTCAGTGAAGCGAGGAGGTTCGGTCACATCGGACACAATACGGAGCTTCCTTTCGTTCGTTTTAAATATTAATTTGTAACGATTGCTTTTTGCGTTTCTATCTGTAGAGATACGTCGAGAGCAAAATTCGAATTTCCGCAAACCGAGAATTAATTGCAAATGAGCTGTTGATAATTAACGTGGCAAGTAATTGCACGAAATTGAAAGTTGATTAATCAGTATTTACACATTAGAAATGAACGAAACAACGGAAATCTCTGTTGCAACAAGCGGTTTAATACGAAAAACATGAAACTGAACGTGAAATGTTGAACGATATAAAACACGTAATTACAAAAAATTTTATTCATTGACTTTTTCGCCATAAAATTTTATTGATATGCAAACATTTGAATCGATACGACACTCGAGGTTTACCCAACGCCCCCTCGCGAATCACGTGACCCAAATCAACCAATAGCTAATTTTCGTTGCATTAGCGTTGCATCTGAAGATTTTCTGGGTTACGCTGAAATCACTTTCAGTGATAATATAAAATTAAGAAATTGATTGTACACAAAAGAACGAACAAAGAACGTGTCGTAAAATAACTTGCGAAAGGACGAACAAAACCACGAATAAAATTACTCGGATGAAATGCGGCAAATCAGACAAACTGAATCATCGATCTCGTATTTCCTCGATACGAATATTAATATTATAAATTTAGTTCCTCTGGAAAAGCTCGAGACTTCGTTTCCACGAGATTACCATTAGCATCCGATTGTTATTCGAGCATCGTCTGTTTGTCGGTGGCGAGTACTTTCAACCCTCTGGCAATCGAAACTATCGAGATACTCGCTGCTCGGTGCGACGAGCGCGATTTAAAATCACGATAAAAGCTGCTAAGCGATCGGTTGGATAAATTAATGGTTGGATCGAGGTTAATTAATACCGGCTCCGCCGTTCGTGAATACGTCGAGAGCCGGTTGTCATCGAACGTCAATCGATAATTCAACGGTTGTTCCGTTTTCAAAACGACTCGACGCTTTTCCATCGGCTGCTAATTAATGAAACAGCTGCCGCGATCGTTCGGATGAATTGCCTTGGAAATAAGTTCACGTTTATCGTCTTCGAGCGTCATATTCCGCGTCTCTCCTTTTAAAATGTCCATGTTCACGCGATTGAAAATAACGCGGCAGAACGCTGTCATTTTTCGTTTGAATAGGAAATGAACGAACGCAACGTCCATGGAAACGAGGGAACGATTTGTGTGTCAGTTTGTGAAAATTTTGGAATATTTTCTGGAATTTAATAGAAATGTGTTTCTGCATTTATAAACACTTTTTTTCTTTTTTGTTGAAAAAAGTGCGATTTACAAACGTGAGTGTATTTTCAGTCTCTGAAACTAGATATGAATATTTTGTTACTTTCACGGTAAAAACAAAAGGTGTTTCTTTTTTTCGTTGCAAAAATCAATATAGACAGACGAGATAGAAACATTATGCCAAAAATCTCGGCAACGAACGTTCGATGGAAGGAATAATTGCAAACGAGTTTCCACGAATGTCCGACACGCACGACGCGTTTCTTTGCGTTATTCTCGCCGCAGAATTTCGCGCACAACGTCGCCTAACGTGAATGGCCAGCAATCCGAAATTGTGGAAGGCGGCGTACAAAGGCGGAATCGAAGGCGGCGTATCCAGCGGTGACACAATGCGATAGCGGATAGCGATCTCTTTGAGCTTGTCGGCCACGTGAAAAGAAGCAAGGCAATGGCGGCTGCGAACCCTTGGGTAAAAAGATGCGAGGACGAGCGTGTGAAACGAAGCGAAAAACCTCGCTACCATGCACAAGGCCGGGTCTCGTCTTCTCTGGGGGGGCGACGAAAAGTATACATACGTGCATACGTGTGCCCGCACGTCCCGATTGTGGCTCTCGGAAAAAGTCGAAGATACGCGGACGCGAAAACTCAGTTGCCGTCCTCGTTAAACCGACCGGTCCACGACTCGAATCGCGTTGATTGCGAGAGGTCAGGGGTTCGCTGATAACAGAGTGAATCGCGCGCGATCGGATATCGACGTTTCCATAAACAGATTCCCTTCGATTGTTTCCCGGATCGAAGTCGTTGACCCTTCTTGTCAATTCTCTTGTCCGGTTGTTGTACGGTTTTCTCATTCGTTGATCTTTGATTCAAATTTACATCGATCAATTCGAATTCAATTGGAGCTCAGATTTGTAGGAACTCCTCCGACTTCAAAGATCGTATTGGATGTGAATGTATTTCGTGATGGAATTTTCATTTGCTTCCGAAAAGAAATGGAAAAGAGCCACGTCGGGACGTGTCGCGAGTAGGCGTCGCGTGCAACGCGGAGTGCTCGAATTCCTATAAACAGAAGTAGAATTAATTCTTTCCGAGCAATCAAACCGCAGAACCGCATCCCAAAGCAGGAGTCTTCCAGCGTCTAATAATTCTGATGAAAGCAGCGTAACAGATAACGAGCACGAGCGTCGCACGTTGCACGCGACGTCTGAAACGGGAAAGGGAAACGCGAAGCGAAAAGTGGCGAGAACCGGGGGATGGGTGAAAGAGAACTCATCGCGAAAGCGCGAGCTCAAGAAAAGAAAGAAAGAGGTGAAACGATCGTCCTAAAACCTAGCGGGAAAAAAGAGAGTAAAGTGGCAAGGGGGGAGGGGGCGAAAAGAAAAGAAAAGAAAAAGACAAATAGAAAAGAAAGGAGGGAAACAGGTAGGACGAGATCTAGGCCATTGGCACAGCTCATGTGAAAGAAAGTCTCGTCGGAGTTTAGGTCAGTCTTCGGAGTCGACGAGGAAGCGCATACGGGTCACATGACGTCGGTGAAGCAGTCGGTTCTGGACGGTACCAGCAAGTGGTCCGCGAAGATCGCCATTACAGGTTTGTGGCCAGCTCGTTGCGACCGCCGGCCGTGACCGGTTATGCACCCCATCCGTTCAACGAAAACGATGAAACGTGCAGCGCTCGATTCTATTCTTTTCTCTCTCTCTCTATATATATATATATCTATATATCTATACGATACATACACACATACATTGCGTGTACCACCTGTGTGCCTCTTGATGTATTCTTAATCTTACTCTTGACCAACTGTTACTTGTTTCTTTTCTTTTCATTTGCGCGATCATCACACACAAACGCGTCACACAACTTCACTCGCGAACTCTTCCGAACCTCTCCTCTCTCTCCCACTTTCGCTTCTGATCCTTCCTCGCCTGTGATCCCGTCTCTTCATCGTATATACCACGACACGTACACGCGTGGCCTCGCCTATATTTATCGTCACCTGTGTGTTGTTTCTTAAGTCTGTTCTCTCGCATCCTACTGTACACTCATACGTTTAACTGTGATTTGATCTCATCATCGGGTCTGACGCTCTGCCGGCTGCTGCTGTGTTGTACCAACTGTCACGTCTATATATTGTCTATACGTTCTATATACATGCATACATACATACATACGTACATACGTACACGTATATATTATATTGTGATAGAGATTTGGCTGTGTCATTTGTCGGAAATGCACCCGTTCCTCGCGTAATCTGCGTGCAAACTAGGGAGCCGCGCAGGCCTAGAGGAGGACTCGGTCTCGCGGATTACCGGTGATCTTCTCTCCCTTCCTCTTCTGATGAGCTTCTCTCTGCGACGCGTTCGCTGTGCCGTGCATTTGATCTACCTAACTCGAGCAACGCCAGCTCAAACAGAAAACGAGAGAAAGGTCGTCATAAGCTTCGCGATACAGACGCGAGTTGTTAATAATAATACCGTGCTCGAATGAATATGCTCGATATCGCAAAGAATTCGCAAAATATCCGTGCAACAGCGGACGTGTTGATTAATTTCACTCGTTTCTTTGCCTATTGCTCTGCTTCCATCTTTCTTCTCGTTATTTTTTTCTTTTCTCTTCGTTTTGTCAAATTCGCTGAACTGGCCAGACGAGCAGGGAGAAAACGATCTCGTTGTTCCGCGAGCCGAAAAAGCTGTCGACGCGTAGCCATTTCCACGTTGGTGAATTGTGCGTAGCACAAGTACGCGATACTCTGGCGAAGCTGTGGTTTTTTCTTAGAGCTGCCTAGATGAGAGAAAAATAGAAAGAAGTAGCTTCGCGAGTAGAGACTTGATCGCGAAACACCGACCGATGACCAATCGACGCACGAAATGAATTTTCATCGATTCGTTCCCGCGGCAAAAATACTGCGTACACCTGCTGGAAGGGGATGTAACAAGTTCGTTACCCGCGCTTTATTTGCAGTGCGATTTTATCGAGGTTTAATTTCAATCGAACCCCGACCTCGAGCGAAAAGGTATCCGTAACTTTCGACGATTGCAAATATTATTGCAAGTATAGCGGGACGAATTCGACGGTTTATTTCTATCGAGTGACGTTCACGTGTATTTATAGAAAATTTAGAAATATATAAAATACGTGGTGAAACAAATTTTGGTTATTTTCACTCTACCAGAAAAACGCAAATTTACGCAAAATTGTCCCTTGTCCGATTGCAATGCTTCACGATCTACGTAGATGAAACAAACCTCCGATTAAATTCCATCGCCTTAATCGCATTAACAAGTATAATTCTTTACATTTGCGTAGATGAAACAAGTCTGTCATGATCTAAATCTCAACAGAAATATAAATTTGTCCAGAAACCTCTTGTTCGATCGTAATTCTGTGCAACCTACGTGGATGAAAGAAATCTCTGGTTAAATCGTATGAAAAAAATTTACATGAAAATCTCTTGTTACAACGCTTTGCAATTTACATGAAAACGAAACAAATCTCTCTGACTAAATTCCATCGGCTTGATGGTGCTAAATGCAAAAATGTAAATTTGTGTTTAAAAGTCTCTCGCGCAGCACGCTTTTGTCACTTTTTTAAAAGAGTTAACGTGAGCGTTCTTAAACGGACTCGGCAACAGATACTCTTACTTTGACGGAGTAAACCCTCGAGGCAGTCGCTTTATGAGTTTCTCAACCGTGTCTCGAACGTCTTCCAGCGAGTGTGCGTGCACAGTGACGTGCAATGCGTGCAATTAAGTAGAAAAAAAGGACACATTTCACCGTGTAAACGCGACGAACGGGTGCATACTTCTCGCAACTTGGACCAAACACAATCCATAAATCCTGCCGATACTCTCTCGCATTCCCGTCGAACATCGTACACACGCGCGCGACGCTCACCGTGTTCACCGTGACACGCACGTGTCATCCCCATAATTTACATTCGTCTCTGGATACAACGACGTCGACCACATTGATAGGACACTCCCAGGCGTTCGCCTGATCTCGCGACGAAAATCCCCTGTCTCTGATTTTTCGTCGTATCGAATGGATGAATTCTGCCCTTCTTGGTCAAAATTTCGACAGTCTTTATCATTCGATTTTTATTATTCTGTTTTTTCACTCTGTCGAAGCGAGAAAAGAATTCGAGAAAGTAGTTGATCAGACGAGTTTCTAAATTAAAATCTTGTGGCTTTTTCAAATTTTCTCGAGCTTTCTCGTTGCCGGCCAGTTCTCGCGAAGCTTGAAATTTTGTATTTCACTGAAAATTTTCTCTCAAATTACATCTGATACAAAAAAGATCGAATCCGAGTGTTCATTTCCACGGAGAAATAGAAAAACAACTCGAGATTCCGAAAAAACCACTGAATTTGTACAATCGCGTGCCTTTTCTTGTTTCAACAGATATTTCGCAACGCCTTTTACAATGTAACTTTGCTTAAAACTCCGAGTGTCTTCTGCGAACGGGAAAACTCCGGTTGAAGGGCAGAATTTCGCCCCCCGTTTTCTCGAAACTCGTTTCTCGAAACGAGCGAAGATTGACGGAATCGAGTTTGTCGAAATTGTCCGCTCATCCCCGATTCACAATTTGGCAGTCGATTTGCGGGGAGATGCGAACTCGAGGCGAGAGAAAATAGAAGAGATTCCGCGCGGAGCCGCGTTTGCCAAGTCGACGAAGAGCTGTCTCTTCGAAACTTGTTTCGGCGCGCCCCTCTTCTCCGTGGGTCTGTTTCTTACATCGGTCCGACAAAGTGCAAATATTGTGTTTTAAGATCGAAGGCACAGGAGGTTCGTACACGGACCTCGAATCGAAGGGAACGAGATGATTCGTGAGTCGGTTGACATGCCCTCGCTACCAGTCGCAGCTCGTAACTCGAGTTTCTGCGGAATAAATTTGCAATTGGCAAATTGCGGATTTTCATGGATGCAGAAAATTCCACAGAATATCCGAATTACAGTGATTTCTCAGTAATATTCAGCTTTTGCCTACTTTTCGAGTTACATTCTCAAAGATACGAATTTCCATAGTTTAATAGTTAATGACACTTTGATCGAAAAGTTCGTGAAAGCGAGTGAAAAAAGTAGATCCAAGATGGAGATTCATTTCGATGTGTCTTTAATTACACTTCTGATTACACACATCCACGACTACGCGCTTTTATACCCGACTTCTTCTTTTAATCGTGGAAATGGCGTTCTATGCAACGTATCACGGCTTTAGGTTCAAGGTAAAAGTGAACGTTATTCGTCTCTGTCAGGATCGTCCAATTACTCTGGATCGTTGTAATTAGAAACGTATTAGGGCTGGCTAAAAGCATCCTTTAGTCGTCATTTCCTCGCAGTCTCACGCAGATCCTCCCCATGGTAATTGCACTCGTAATATTCTTAAGCGTATTTTTGCTAGATGACTATCGATCAGTTCCTCCAGTCGTTACATTCGCTCGGCCATCATCGAAAAAACGTAGCAAACTTCGTTCAGATTGATCGACCTATAAACTGACGTAAATAATTTAATTGCAGATTTAATTGCAAAGATACGATTCAACAATCATCCAAGAATATTACAATTGTGAAAGTGTAAAGAGAAACACTCTAAGTGTGAAAAATACGATTTGAAGAAAATTGTTCAACTATTATTTCTTTCGCTTTAATTGACAATTGGAAGACTTTAAAAGCTTCAAAGTTTGGATACAAAACTTGGATTATTCCAACGAAACAATAAATTCACGTATTTGTATCAGTTTCAAAATAATTATTTAAAAATAGCAATTTAATCGATCCGAACTAAGTTGATCTTGAACAGCGTCGAATCTGCAAGTTCGACGAAATTGCAAACAAATCCATCCGCAAAGTCGGCTTTAAAAATAACCTTTTCCTTTCTTTTTTTCCCCTCCCCCCTCTCGTCGCGTCGTGATGAACGGACCCTTTGTCCGCTGAATCGTTGGTATAGCTGTAGCTTCTTCCTCGTCGGGGATCGCCCATAGGCACACGAATGGCACGAATATGCGCGTCGTGCGGTTGTCCATCACGCGAGATGCCTGTCCCCTCTGCTTCGGAGGAATTCAATCGAAAGTCCATTAAGGTCACACGGCAACTTGTTGTGGCTCGGCTGTGTGTACCAGCGCCATTGTCAAAGCTAAGCCGGCTCTATAGATCCGGCATCGTGAGCCAACGCCTAACCAGTATCCTCGATGCCATACGGACGACGCTTATCGGAAACGATCCGCACCGACCACCGAGTAATCCGTCGGCCATGGCTTCGAAATATCGCCCGCACAGGGAGATTTTCTTCCTCGTACTCTGGTTTCCCGTTTGTCGGCTGTCCGTCGACAATTTCCCGACTGTTCAAATCGAATTTGTATCGCTTGACTCCGCGAATATCTGCCGATAGGATTTGCAGCGTCGCGTCAATTTTTAGATTGGAATTTTTAATACTCGAGTTGTAATTTTCGCTGTTCGCAATTCTCAATTATTATTATTATTATTATTATTATTATTATTATTATTATATACGAATGTGTTTGGAGAAATAATTATTTTTCGCGTTTGAGTTATCGAGATATATCTCAGTAATTCGAAACTTTAGATTTTCAGGTTTTGTTTTTGCATTTTTACAATTTTCGAAAAAGATTCGAAGCAAGAGACAACTTACAATTGGTCGTTCAAGTTTAAAAGATAGCCTTAATGGCCAAATTTGGAGTCCTCGTCGTTGCCTATCTGTTCCTACTCGTCGTCGTTTCAGTCTCGTCAATTCTACCGAAAATTAAGATAGTCGCCGTAATTTCAATCCCGGCGTTTCAACTCTGTCTGCTCAACCTCCGTTGATTTCATAGACGAAACCAAGTTGGCGATGATCCACGGCGCAACAAGTTTTCTTCAGGTCTAAATTTGTCGATGCTAATTTCCAACGTCACGAGGATTAACTGGTAGCGTAGTCGCGAGTGTCGGTAGTTTGTTGGAGCAACGAGAGGGTACGTAACGGTGGATCAGACTACAGTGAAATTCTGAAATTTTCTTGACCAGTTTCCCAACTGAGAAAGAAGCTCTTTATTTGTTGAATTCAACATTGGATTTACTCTATTTATTCTAGGACCAGATAGAAGTGTTTGAGACTTCAATATATCTGATCTTGATACATCAGGTTGTATGACGCAACAATTTAAAAAATATTCTCAAAGTTAATTTCTGAAAATTCTTCCCCTTACGCTCCACGAGTAATATCGAGAAATATTCCGTCACGTTGTCATCTTCCGATATCTCGCAATATTCCTCAATGTTACCACGACGAGCAACGCTGTCCAATCTCCGAGCTTCCGTATTCGTCGACACTATTGTCACGTTTCTTTGCGAGCTAATATTCCACGAAGGATCGAGAATAGGATCAAAAGATGGAAGGATTCCCAAGAGCCATTCATCGTGGCCATTTTGTCTCTTTGACTCGTCCGTTCTCTCGTGAACCTGCGTCCGCTTCTGTACAAAAGTTCGCGTTCTTTTCGCCAGACAGATCCCCGCCTGGAGGAAAAACTCGTTCTCCCATCGTTGCTATTTACCATTGCGATTTTCGTGCGCCAGGCGTCGAGGATTCGTTCCAGATCCGGTTCCTCGCGAGCGTCACGCCGACTCTTCACAGAAACACCGTTCGCTCGAACGACTCTTCTCCCATTTCACGCTACACACAACACGCTTCCATCACGATTCTCGGCTCTCTCGTCCCCCGAGCAACTGTTATTATTCTCTTCTATCGCTTTTACTCGCGTCGCTTCCCTCGACCAACCACCAATTCACACGCAGCCGCATCCAACGATTCGAGTACGCGACCTCGATCCTCACGCAAAATCTCTGCTCAGCTCGGTATCCGTTTGTTTCGCGGCACTCGTTACTTGGTACGTTGGTGTCGAAAGAACACGATCTGGAAAAGTCGCTCGGATTAATTCGAATCTGCGTTCGTACGCGACTCGAAGCTCAGGACGCTCGACAGATCCCGAAAGATCTTGATTCTCAAAAGCCTTGGAACTATCTTGACAACTATGTTCGGGACATTGAGTCAAAACTTTCGAAAAGTTCGAGCTTCGAATCATCGTCGACAAATTTTACTCGATCTTTGCGTATCTTTCTTGAAGTATCATGCCGAGTGCAACAAACGGATACCACGTCTCATACAACTACAAACTTACTTCTATACTCTCATGCCGCTTATGCAACTCCCTCAGCGAGAAAGCACGTGATCGTTTAGTCGAAAGAAAACAGCAGCAACAACAACAACAACAACAACAACAAAAACGAGCGACTGCCTTCACACAATGTGCGTGCAATGTCCGCATCATGTGCTGGATACAGTTCCAAAGTATGGAAACGCTTGTGCTTTTACAACGATTGCCAAAAGTCATTTAGCCAAAGAAAGAAAGAAAGAAAGAAAGAAAGAAAAAAAAAAGAAAGGAAAAAAAAAAGAATTTCCATTCCCAGGAACAGGAGGAACCACGATTGCCTTTCTGCAATCCGTTCCTCCGGTTCGTCCATCCCCAGCCCCCTCCCCCCTGTGTATCGCTAGTTTGGGCTGAATCGCCGCCGCTGCTGGATGACGACGACGTTTTCACGACAGTCGACGACCTCCGCCTCGAGACAGTCCTGCACCACGTCCTTCGGTGGCCTCTGTACGGTACCACCGCGACTTGTTTTCTCGAGGAAGGCTAGATGGGGCTAGTCGTTTCGAACGGGGGATGTTCGCCGAGACGGACACGGGTACGAGAGGTTGTCGAAGGACGATCCGATGACGAGGACATTGTCTTCTTTTCAGCACGACGTTTTCAGTCGACCCGGACACGCACATAGACAGCCTCGAGCAGGCCGAACAGATCGTCCTTGAGGGTACCAGCAAGTGGTCCTGCAAGATCGCCATCACAGGTGACACGATGATACTGATACCTTAGAGAGTTAAGAGTTTAATACTCCAGCCACCGGAGACCGACCGTGCCGTGAACGGCACCGGCCTCTACGTGCCGTGTAAAATGTGACACACACGTGAACACACGCTTCTTCGACACACGACGAGATATGATGTCGTCAAGGAATCTTGGGATCCGCTCGTTCGATCGGCTGCCAGGAGTGAACGGTTGCCCGTTGCCTGTTTGACATTTGCTCTTCTTTTCCCCTTTGTTTCTGTTCTCTCGTTTTGCTCGGATCGATCTTTTCATTTGATACGTTCGTTTCAAATTTCTTTTTTTTTTTTTTTTTTTGGTGCTTCGACGTTTCGAATATATTTGCAAGGTTTCGAAATTGGTTTCGGAAAGGTTTGACCTTTCGAGTATCGTCGTTCCGGGATTTCCCGAGTCGAGGTATTGTATTCAAAGTTTTCGAGATTGTTGTTTCGCGTTTAATCGGCTGGTGTGTTATTTCGATTTCGATTTCTACGTATTCGGACTTGCGTTCTCGTTTCACGCGTTGCGAACTCTCGACAATCACCTTACCACCAGCTGAGAATTGACATTGCTCGATCTTTAAAGTTTCTGTTAATTCCTCGATTCACTGCTCGCAAAAATTTCGAAATGAATACGAAGCGATAAAAAAGGGAAGAACAACTTTCTCTGACTGGTCGTTTGCTTTTCTCGTGTTCTTGTGGTCAAATGCTTCTTTCTTCTTTCATTGCTTCTATTCGTTTCATCCCCCAGTTTTTGAAAAATCAACGCAACGTCAAACCTGCACGCGGCAACTGCAGCATCCCGAAAGCCACCGACCGACGAGCGATCGACATTTTTCTTTCAATAAGGCACAAGATCACGTTACCGAGGAATCTAATGTCTTTCTACGCACGATTCTCGTTCGGATCAGCCGCGAAACCTGCCCGCGATGAATCGCGAAGCCGCATCGATCGTGTCTCGTATACTCTGCCCCCCTCTCTGCGTATTCGAGGCAAGTTGCAGAAACTAACCCCCGCCAGAGCAATTTGCGGCGCGAACTTTCGGAATCGACGAGACATTCGATATCGGTCGCAGTAATTCCGCCCGAGCGACTTCGAATACCTGCCGATTGTTTTCGATTGTCCCTGCGAGTTACGCTCGATGAAATTGCCTGGAGAAGCCAGCAGTCTCGTGAAGAGACTTTAGGAACGATTCGTGAATTCGTCTAACTCGAGCTTAATTTTTTAATATATCCGAATTTGTAAATTGGGATATGGTAATTACGAAGGTACGATTGACGAGCTTTTTTACGAATTTATTACGATTTCATTTCAGAGCAGGTTTTCAGATATCTTCAGATTTACACACAGAGTTTAATAATTACTATAACTAGTAAATATTTTCTACTATACTTGTTGCTCCACGTTGCCAGAAAGTTTGAGAACATTGAAACCTCTGCCACGATCAATTTTTAAGTCGAAACGTTCGAAAGGTCTTTTTCGGAAAAATGCGGAATTCCGAGAGGGGAAAATTCGGCGGTGAGCGAGTCAGAAGGGACGACGCGACCTAAGTGCGTCGAGGAATGTTCAAAAATTTTACAAGTAAATGTCAGAGCGTTAGAAGCGAATGGAAGAATTCATAGCGCGCGAGGATAAAGCTGCGAAAAATAGCCAGAGATAGAAGAAGACACGTGGAAACAAATTTAAAAGCAAAAGGAGAGACAGCGAGGAATTAAAATGCAGATTAAGAGAATTGTTACGCTGACTTTTTACGATCACGGCGTAAAAGGGAATGCAAAGCAGCGGGCAATGTTTCAAAAGGAGAGAGAAAAGCAACCCTTGTGTGAAACGCGATCGTTAAAGGAGAAGGATCTCTCGTTCCGGTGACATTCGATCAGTCAGGTTCAATCTGATTCTCAACGATGTTATTATCCGTTCTTCGCCCCGGGCAGAAAGAAACGAGGGAAGAGCCTTCGAAAAATCGAGTTTATTATCGAAACGGCGGGGTTTTATCGGATGACTCGTTCAAAGCAGCAGCCTCCTCCGGGAGAGAGGAGAACGTATAAAAACAATTCCATGCATTTAAATGAAAAATGGAACGGATCGGAGTGTGATAATCAGATAAAGTCGCTGATAAAGACACGCGAAATATCGGATATCGATAACCTCGAGTGGCACTCGAAGCGGGAACGAAACAGGCGAGGAGTATTTGAGACGAGACTGCGGAGATTTTCCAACGTGTTGCAACTGCGCGAATTCAATAATATATGTAATATAACAATGTATAATATTTATGGTAAAAATTCGTTTAATAAAATTATCATGGGTTTAAAAATAAAAATTCCCCGTTTTAATTTAGTAAATGAATCGATTGAAATTGGCAGAAAAATTTCAAGGTTACCATCAGAGGAATTACGCGAGAAACTACAGAATAACGAGGTTTGAGAGATACTGCAAAAGTCTGAGAAGTATTTTCCTCAAATTATCCTCGACGAACCGCGTTTTCTAAAAACATCAGTAATCACGCTGAACGTCCAAGAAAAACGATCTTAGAGATATCTAAAAAAACGAAACAGTTGCGTCCAACTTACGAGTGGAAGAGCTTCTCGTCGCGATGTTGCGAACCCTAAACCAAAATAACCGAACGCACAACCCGCCATCGTGATTCTCAGTCTCGGTCGCAAACGGTGCGTGTTTCCGCTGTGGAAGGTTTGAACACCTTGATCGTGGAGCAACGACCAACATCAACGTTCAACGTCCTCGTTCAACGTCTTTGTCGGAACGAGAGAGACGAGGAGGAAGAAGAAGAAAGTCGGAGACCGCGAAAGAGTTTTGCCAAGTCGAGGAACGAATGGCGCGCGACGGAGAGAAAGCGGAAGCGGCGAGAAAGCTGGCGCGGCAAGGTCTGCGTCCGCCCTGAAAACGATCGATAGTTCAACGTACAGGGAAGTACAGCGGCTGCGGCGCACACGTGCAAAAGTCCTCGCGGCCTGTTCACCCGTCTGTGCAGCGTCGTTACACTGCTCGCACACCACCTCGGTGCGGTCTGCACCGACCGCCGCCCTCGCCCCGTCGTTTCTTCTTCGCCGATTTCACGACATCCTCGATGAAAGACGCGAATTTCTACTCTGCTCTCTAATTGCAAGCTCTCTCTCTCTCTTTTTCTTTCTCTCTGTCTCTTTTTGCAGAAAAAGGCGAAGGTGAGTCGAAGACTGGGCAGAGGAAACGCTGTCTGGAATTTCGGTTATGTGGGGGGGAGTTTGGAAATTAAAAGAGTGTCGCGTCGCGGGAATTATTCTTCCTCCGTTGAAACGGAGAATTTAATCAATTTGGATCGCAAGGATCGTTGATTGATCGTTGAATTTCGACAAGGGGAGGATGTTAAATTTGCAAACGTAGGCAGGTTAGGTTTAGGTTAGGTTTAGGTTAGAAGATGATTAAGTGTCTCTTTCTGGCAAAGAGTGCTTAAATTGGATTTTGAGTCTTTCGTAAATCTGTGATTCTGAAAATTAAAATACAGCGTACGTCGATGTATCAAGGCTCTCAAAAATTGGGAAACTGGGAATTTCAGACGAAAACTTTTTTTTTGGAAAAATATAGATGAGATCTTCATCTCGTTTATTTTTCACTTTGAAACTGAGAGTCGTGGAATTTCATTTAAAAAGGAACGCAAGGTAAAGTGACATTTCGGAATTTAAATACAGAAATCTGTGTTTCTCTCTATTTAATTAGCAATAAAAGCTTGAAAATTCATAAGAATTCATTTCACACGCTTCGTCGGTATATTTCTAAAGTGAAATATGTTGACACTTGGATGATAATTGATATATTATTAATACTTTTATATTATACAAGACTCTTGTAAAATTAAAAAAGAAAAAAATTTGATATTTTATTTTATTAACCAGTGTTCTACTGTAATCGTGCGGTATGTATTTATGTATACAAGGGAAACAGAAAGCACAAAAGTCCACGGGACGACTAGAGCGATAGACTTCTTGAAGATTACGCGAATAAATTGCTCCAAAGAAGCAACGATCTATTCATTGGATTTTTAGCTCGGACGAGCAACACAGGGATCACGCTGTTGAATCGTACTGGAAATATTTGAAGTGTCGCGAGTAAAATGAGACAGAAGTGTCAAATTTCCCTTGAAACGCAACACTCGACTCGCTTTTGGAATATAAAACGCAACCCGGTTAACTTCGAGTTGAAACGGGATATACCGTAGAGAAACTGAAGGGAAATCGCGCAAGTCGCGTTTCTTGATTCGAGGGACGAAAGATTTTCGTCGAGCAGGATATTTCATTTAATCAAACCCTTAATTATACACTGCGCGGAACGAAAAGGTAACGCGCGTATCAATTTTACATAGGGATAACAATGATTGTCACGGAAATGTAACACGCTGTACATTTCCAACACGAATAAAGCATCTCCCGCGACGAAACAGTCGAGCCGAGGATTCCGGAAGATTTCGGGATTTCTGTCGAACATCGAACCGAGGATATAACGATGGAGCAAAAGTACTCCCGGAGGACTCCCGAAAAAGTTCGATTTCCTTCGCCATTCCCGCGGGAAGCCGCGAATTTACGAACGCGGAGACGCGCGTCGCAGCGAAAAGGAACTCTGCGCGATGGAAATTGGAAATCTCTCTTGGAAATTGTCTGGAAGTGTCAGTCGCCTCGATATTTAAAAATGCGAATGATCGAACGATCTTTGGGAAAGAAGAGTCGTCTTCAAAGAGAAATTTTCGACCGTTTCGCATTCACACGGTATCGTTCGTTTGAATCTTTCGGAGTTTTCATTTTTACTCGTTTCACCGCCGTATCTCCGATTTTATTACGTCGTGGTTCACTTTGTGGGAAATAATTTTTAGAAACGAGAGCGACTCAACAGTTCAAAGGAAAATGAGTGTAAAAAAAGAAAGAAAATAGAGAAAAGACTTTGTTCGTTTCGTTTCAATCTTAGATTCTGGCGGGATTTTAAATTCTCGTCGACGTTTGTCCTCCGTCGCGCTCTTCGTCGATAAATAATCAGCGCAGCGAGATCTTCCCGCTTCTGGAATTGAATCGTTAACTGTGATTATTAATTATCTGAAACTCCGGAACGAGGGGAACGAGTCGAGCGTTAGTTCTGAATGAAAACGAGCTTGTTACTTGAATGATAGAACTGGTACGTGACGATGGAGCAACTGTTCGTGTAGGTACGAGTCGCGTCTGTATTCCAACGATTGATGCAACTTGGAATATTGATAGGCTGCCAGAAACTGGTGGCTCATATTGATCTTGGCAGATGGTGGAACTAACAGTAAACAAGTTTCTTGACTGTCTGTAATACAATGCGAGCGACTCAAACGCGAGTGCGATGGCAGTAATTTATCGCGAAGAGATTTATGATAAAGGGGCGTGGACTGCACACGTAGGCCAAACTATTCGAACGCCAATTAATTTTCACTTGGTTCGGTATCATGCTCAAGATTTGAAAAGTTTTACGTTTAACGATCTCCACGCGTAACTACATTTGTATAATGATGTGCAACAACAGGCAATAGTCTCGCGTAATGGAGGAAAGATTACGATGATCTGTGAAAGCCTTGAGAAACATGATTTACAAATTATATTACATGTTAGAATTATTACAAGTACGAGGATATAAAAAAACTGCACGACTTGTGCCCCAGGCCCGGAAGACTTTTTTGCCATAAGATTTCATTGATGTGCAAACGTTTGAATCGATGGAAAACAAATTACAGGCGCGATCGCCACTCCTACTCGAGATCTACCCCACGCCCCCTCGCGAATCACGTGACCCAAACCAACCAATCGCTAATTTTCGTTGCATTGAAGCGTTGCCCGATTTTCTGGGTTACCCCCGCTAAAATCACTTTCAGTGACAATAATACACGGGAGAATGTGAAGAGAATGAACAAAGAATGTACTGTGAATGTAACAGAATATGGGCGAAACAAACAGATATCATGGATGTTACATGACACTTTCAACCCTCAAAATGCAAAGGAAGGGAAGATTAATCGAATTTCACGTCCGACGTTTCTCTGAGGAACGTTTGCTCAAGGTCCGAAACGAGAGAAAGAAAGGAGAAAATTTCAACCCTCTTTTCCACGAGCCGCCTAGAACTCGCGATGCTACTAATTCGATTTCGTCGCCTTCGATCTCTCTCTCTCTCTCTCTCTCTCTCTCTCTCTCTCTCTCTCTCTCTCTCTCTCTTTCTTTGTTTCCTTGATAAACGAATAAAAAGAACTGGAATAACCATCGAAGGAAAGAATTGGACAAAGGAACAAAAGGAAAAGTAAAATAACAGCAAAAGCAGTGAGAATATATGTTCTAACTCTTAAAGAGGAACGTAACAAGTAATTCAAGAATCGAACATCTGTAAATTTAACGCTGAACGAAGGATCGATGTAACAAACTATGGTACATTCATCACTGAACGTATATTTGTTCAATACCCATAGTTGGTCAAAAAAATATTCGAACAGTCAAAGGTACTTTTCGCGAACAATATTATGTCTGTTATGTGAAATATCTACGTCTGGTATATTATATATTAACACCGCATTGAGACACTGTTGTAATTAATTAATTAATTGTAGTTATAATATATATGTATATATATTGATACAATTAAATAATTTAATTATTTCGTGAAAAATTTAAATTATGTATTTAAAATTCTGAACTTGATAATTCATTTGGATATAGTTTTCTCATACACTGATAATTGTCGTACATAGTAGTATGCGTGAGAGTCGAACTTTGGACGTCGATTCGTGGATTGATGTCTCGCGGCTCGAGACGAGGAAACGAAAAGAAAGAAATTTACTTTCTCAAGGTTTCCACAGCCTTGGCGATCCATGTTCCCGCGTCTTTGAGGCGGTAGAACGAGGACAAAATGGCGGCGATGCGGAGTCCCGCGCGAAACTCGAAAACAGAGCGGAGTTGCGGTGGAATCGCGCGGGCTCCTTTCATCTCCGCCACTTCCTACGTTTGTGCGTTGATTTTTTCGCGTGCAACTTGTCCGCTCCGACCTCCTCTGTTCCTCCAAATATTTACATTTGCTCGGCTGTATATACATACACACATATATATCCGACACCGTCGGTGAAATTGAAAAGGAACGAGTTTCCAGAAGAAAATGTGGAGTACGTGCGTCTTTTCTCCTTCGAAGAGGAAGAGAAAAGAGAAAAAAGGAAGAAGGGGGAGGTGGAAGCCACGCAGTATTTTACTTCGACTGCGTAATGTTTTTAAACGAAGAACAGCGAGATAAATCTCCGATTTAAACGAAAGTTCTTTTTTAGCACGTGTGATTCCTTAGTGCGAGATGTTTCCTCCGTCGAATCAAATTTCAAAAGAATTGAAACGGGGCTGGAAATTTCCTTCGTCCAGCGGAAAACGGAGCGAAAGAACCGTGGATATTAACGTTATTAAAGTTCGTTTTAATTCGTCAGAGTGGAAGATTCAAGTTTCAAAGGGACTCGAGAATCGAGGAACCAAGGTGAACCAACATTAACAAAGTTTAAGTTAGTTGGAATCCTCTTTCGGGACGAAGCAGCGAAGATTTTGCGAACGCAGATACGCGAGAGACGGCATTGCAGGTAATAATCGCGGGAAAGAATTGCCGTGGGCGGGAAAAAAAAGAAAAAGAAATTTCGGATCGGTGAAAGTTTCGAGAGCGAGGCGGGCTGAAAATGGACGGGTGGAAAGTGTACCACGTTGGTGGCTAAGCGGATGAACTCGGACGAAAACTTTTTTCCGCCGTCGAAAAAAATGAGCGACTCTGCCGAGTTTCCGCGAGGCTGGAAATTTAAAAAAAACCAAGGAGGGATGCAACCGCGGGGAACGAAAGTAGAAAGATGGGTATTAAGCGAGCTGCTGAAAGAGAGAGAAGCTTGAAAGAAGCAACTTTCTCTGGCTCTCATTCCGGCCATTCATGGTCACTTCCGATTCGGTGAAAATTCGCCGGATCGAGGCAAAGTTAAATGGAGAATGAAGGGAGAGAGGAAGAGAGCGTAAAGGTTTAGTCCGAAAAAGCGCGGTCTGAATGAGAGATAAATAAAAAGGCCGTCACCGTGTTCGCGAAGATCGTCGCAAATGGTTAAGCTCTCTTCGGAGATGAAGAAGATGAGACTGTGGAGATGAACAAAAATTCTCCGCGATCTCGCTGAAATTTCAAAGGAAGGGAAAATCAAAGATTTCCTTCCTTTGAAATTTCGTGGAAACAAACGAAAAAAGGTATATCTGGATCAAGAAAAGAACAAGGAAATTCTCCGTTAAACTCTGCTGTCCTGTCATTATTAAAATATACGTAGTTTTATAAATGAAACATTTTTTTATAAATGAAAAAGTAGCAAAAAGATGAAAGATATCCGAGGAAGCTGAGGGACGTGATGAAAGAGTGACGAGGATAGAAGGATTAGAAAACGGAGAGTTGGATAATTTTCGTGATTTGTGAGAATATGTGAAAGGAGAGTTACAGCATAGAAAAAAATTATTGCAAGTGGAGAGTTATATCCGAGGAAGATAAAATTCATGGGGGCGAAATAAAGTACGGAGCTCTTGGGCGAGGAGAAATTTTCCTTGAGCACGGCGTTAATTGCTGGGTTTCCAGGGGGTCGAACAGAGAGCCAATCGATATTGGAGCGATTGAATTGATTTTATGGCCGTTGCCCGCCAAAGGATGAGCAGCTTCTCGATTAAACGTTTTCGAGACTTAACGATTCGTTTGAACGAGGAGGAGGCGGCGAATGGCCGATTTCTTTCCCCTTTGTTCGCATCGTTATTAAAAATCGTAAATATTCGAACGGACTGAAATTTCATTCCTGTTTTAAAGAAACATTTAGGTCGTGTGCGGCGGCTTCAGTTCTTCTTGAAATGATCTAAAAAGAAAAAGAAATTGATATTCCAAGACTATTTTGAGAGTGTTCATTGGAATCATTAGAGAGAATATTATTACGTGTATCAGAGATACTTCAATCACGTTGAAACGTCGTTCCAAGGTCATTCCAAGATCTTTATTTTTTGAAACATTTAAACAATGAAACTTTTTTTATTGCTCGTCGAAAGATATGTATTTCCACCCTCCCGGTTTCCCTAAGATAATTGAACACACGTGTAATGAAAAATAAAATATATAAAATTCAACACAACGCGAAATCATGCGAGAAACCAGAAAAATCGGGAGAACAGCATCCGAGCGTCCGAGCCTTGGCCGTGGAACGATTACGGCAGTTAAAGTGTTTCTGAGCGGAAGACAGTGGAAAGATAGGACGAGCAGCGTGAAAAAAAAGACGAAGAAACCAACTTTCCTGGAAGGGGAGGAGGAGAACGATCATTAGAGTAATTGCCGCCTCGCCACGAAGCAGGTCAACAGTTTTTCCTCCTCCTTCTGGGACTGCTTCACGCGTCGCCTACCGAAATTTTGCCATGACGGATGTCAGGCCGATGAAAACCGCGAGAGTCGCCAACGTCTTCAAGATGCTCGAGTCGGACTTTTCAAACTCGTTGCGACGCAATTGCCCATTTGGATAATTGGCCGCGCTGAATTGGAAGGGAAACGCACGAAACGACTGCTGAAATGAAAAGATTAGCAGAATTTGGGGGGTGTAGTGGACAAAGGACTTGTAACGGAAGAACTTGCACTCTGGCGTGCGCTGCTATTTACCCTACGTTGAACGGGGGGTAAAAATGTGGAGAATTGTTTAGAAAATGAGAATTTTTGAGGGCAATTTGGAAGCAGCGGTGGGACAGGAAGAATTTGCACTTGAAACTTTTGTCTCGTTACGAATAGCTTGGATGAACGAGGATGGAAATGTTGAGAATTATTCTAAACGTAAGAATTTAGGACGATTTGGGAGTGACGGCGAGAAAAGAGTTGTAGTGGAAGAATTTGTACTTGAAATGTTACGAATAACTTGGTGTATGCTGGCTATGTTAAATGAAGGAGAAATAAAAATTTAGAACAATTTGGAAATAATACTGGAAGAAAGGACTTCCAATGGGGACATTTGTGCTTGTTTGTGAATTCTTTAATCTTGCGTATCCAGAATGTTGTTCCAATTCTAATGATAATTCTAAAAACTAGTAACTTTTATAAAATAACCAACTAGTGTTTAAAAAAAGGAGAAAATATGCCAAAACAAGGAAACATAAAAAAAATAATGTCCAATGGGCAACATGAGAGTGTTACATACATGAATATAAATTACACGACATTACAGATTTAATTAAATTGTAACATCGAACGATGCGGTGAGATATGAAATGGGGAGGAATGTGATTTCAATGTATTTACATATTGAGCGATAGTGATGCGAAATGTTTCACGTGAACTCGCAAGAACGTCACAGTGAACGCATTCCTCGATTCTTCGTTCTCCTATTTAGAGCATTCTACAAATACAAATGTCCTTTGATCCGACGAACGACAAACATACCGAATTTAATTAGGAGACGATGTTCAGACACACGACACGCGGAACTAACATGTGTGTGCGGAAGCAACCAGAAGATTTGCCAATTTACGTTGCGTCGGTTCACTCGCAATACTCGCCAAGATACTCGAAAATCTCGCGTAGAAGAACAAGCATGTGTCTCAATGTTTTTTTTTTTTTCGAAGATTGAAAGACGTCTATATAAACATTATACAAAAGGGCCCTTTGAGTGCACAAGATTACCAAAGTTTGACGATGACTGGGAAAAATATGTGAGAAATAATACGTGAATGATATATTATCGTACAATAATTTTTCAGTACAGGAAGGCTAAAGACACGTACACACGTACACAAGGACGAGGATCCTTCATTTCTCAGTGCGAGTTTCTCCGATACGTTCCGAGTTGAGATCGTCTTGGTCGGATCGAGGAGATACCAAACGCTCTTAACGAGACACCATTCGTCCAATTAGCAGATTCGAACGTAAGAATCGCTTAATTTGGTTGGCCCGAGTTGAACGTCTCTGACGAACGGACAAAGTCGCTTTTACTGAAATTTTACTGAAATTGAAGAGAGGCCCACGACCGACGTCAAGGAAAAACGATTCGAGCTTCTCTTCGCGGACGATGAAATTGTTTTCTTCTTTTTTCCTCCCCGGGTTTTTTCTCTGACGTTATCCGTCTCGCAATCGGAACGTTGTTGGATTACTTTTTCGTTCCTGTTTCGCCGCCATTGTTCTCGCGAGTCCAAGACTCGAAACGTTACTGCCCTTTGCCGTTACTGTGCTAATTATCCGAGAGAGAACCGAAAGAGAGATATCTGGCCGACTCGGATTTGGCGCGAATTACAATTTGCGAGTCGCAGCTGACAAGCGTCGACGAGACAAGGACAAAAGAACGCGGAAGACGCACGTGAGAGTGCTTCGTCGTCGGAATCGAGCGAGAAATCGTTAAAAGTTGTGGGAAATTGTTTCTTGCGAGTTCAAAATTCGCGGCGAACTTCGTAACGAGTGCCTCGAGCAACGAAATCGCGGCTCGCGACGGAGATTCTTAGAAACTTTTATCCTCATTAAGTGAAATACGAGGATCGCCGATTTCGAAGTTACTCGCACTTGTATTTTAAACAGCGTTCTTTAAGTAATTTTTTAACACGGTGAAATAATTCTTTTTTTGATGAAACGGATATCCAACGGGATAGAATAGAAAAGTTGGATAGTGTAAAGCACGGTAATCTTTTGACATAGTAAGTAATAAGTAATATAACGATACGATAAATTCAAACACTCGCAACGACGCGAGTGTAAAGTTTATGGCGAGCTTTGGAGATTCTTAGAAACTTTCCTTGTTATTAATTAAAATACGGGGATCGCCGATTTCGAAATTACTCGTACTTGTATTTTAAAGAGCAGAGCGTTCTTTAATACGATGAAATAATTTTTTTGGTGGAACAGATATCTAACGGGTGGCACAAAATAGTTAGATAGTGCAAGACACGGTAATTTTTTAACGCGATAAATTTAACATAATGGTACAACAAGTTCGAACGCTTACAATGACGCGAGTTTCGGAGTGACATTTATTATACTTGCATTTGTATTTAAAAGAGCGTAACACGATAGTTTGTTTCAACGAGCACTGTACGATAAGTGACTTTTTGACAGATAGAACAGACAGAATGGAGTAATCTTTGAAATTTAACGCAACGATACGTAAATAAATTTGAATTCGCTTACCACGAGGCGGGTTTGTACGAACAGAGAGCGCGAGAAAACTCGACCTGACGATAAGACCGGCCGCGACATTTTGAAATAGTTACAATTCAATCGTCCATGACGCATTTTGCATGAGTACACACGTGCGTTTATAAACTTTGCGCGCTAGCGAACCGCCGTTGCGAGGACAAATGTTTGTAGGAAAAACACGTCCGACCTGTTCGATTGGTATTCGACTTCAAATATTCGACCGAAGGATCGAATTCTGGTTCTCCCACGAACCGCGCGAATTAACCGCTGCGTATTCGCAAAAGTTATTCCGTTTGTCTTTCGACTTCCTGACGTCGTGCAAATGGAATAACTCGTGTTTGTCCGTGCCGGTTGGCAGAGTATACGAGATCAAAGGTCGTAACAGATTTCTGAAAGATCGATAACGAAGATCGTCAGAGATATTCCGAAAATAATTTTGTATTTGTATCGAGTGAAGATAATTTTTCGTTTGTATTTCTCTTTTCCTTTTCAATGAAATATTTTTATATGGATATCATATCAAGTTAGAAATCGGTTCGAGTTGATTTTTGAGAAGACGAGGATTAGAAAGTTTGACGAAGATAATTTTACATTCGTGTCTTTTTTCAAATAAAATATGTCCGTTCTGAGCGGAAATTAGGTTAAAAATTGAAAACTTGGGTTTCCTTTAAAAAGACAGAAATTAGGAAATTTGACGTGTCCCAAAGTTTCACGTTTAAAAGTTTTGCGGCTGATCCGATACGCTACTTTTACTTCTTCTTCAATTCTACTGGCGAGATTATGGAAACACGTTTGGAACGTCTGAAAGAACAAACGAACAGATTAAGAACACGATTCATCCAAGACTGAACACGATCAGTGATGTTGCTCATTGTATAATCCCATCCATGATGTCATACAAATTTAGTGCCCCGACTATTATAGCGAAATAGAGACTGTCTCTTCTCTTCCCCCTGTCTTCCATCTAGAATTTAGATACAAAAAGTACAGCTCGACTCTACTTTCCCCCCTTTTTCTCTCTACCACAAAAATAGAACGTCCAGCAACGAAAGCAACGTCGCAACGTTTGGAGTTCGACGGTGTACCTAAATTGAAGAGAAAAGAGAAACAATTGTCACCATAATTGTTTCCAAATTATTATTATTTTTTTTTTTCGAATCTCAGAAGTTAATTTAGAAATTTATCGTCGCTATATATGGCAATTTTTCGAAAATTCCAGCACTTCGGTCGTCGCGTTTCTACAAGTTTTTTTTAGTAAATTTCGGTAAAGTACTCGATTTTCGATGTTATCGATCGAAGCCTGCAGAAGTAAACGGCGGGCTAGGCGAGTCGTTCCAAAATTTCATTGACATTGGCACTCGAGTTCATCAGCATCTCGATAGCCCGGCCCGGTATTATCCGTTTATTGACCATCAATTAATCAGCTGGCTAATTGAAAGTTTGATTGGCCAAGCCAGCTACAGCGCTACAACGGCATCGGTGTATTATTCCAAGTTGGTTCGATCTGCTGCCGGAAATCTCGGCGATTAGCGAATCGAAATGGATTTCACCCTTTCCAAAAAGATCAATCGTCGCGATTAGTTCCAAGTTAGTTACCCGCGTCCTATCTTTTCTACGATTTTTACGTACGCCGCCCGACTCGAAACTCGCAAGACGTGCGGTAAAAATTGTGTTACAAACGGGGACAAAGACTTTGCGCGAAGACAAGTCGAGGGGTGTGGTCGATGAAATTTTTGAAAGAAGAAAATCGAGAGACGATTAAAATTATTCTTATACGCCAATTTAAAACTGTTCTCGATTTTGTTTTATTTACAAAATACAAGAGCAGAGTAACTAACAACAAATTAGAACTAAAGTATGATAAGGTATAAAAATTGTATCGGAAAAGTTAGACTGCGAGAGAAAGAAAGGGAAAAATTCCCTGCGATACATCGAGAAGAGCACAAACTTTTATTTACAAAGATCGTTTAAATCTATGTGAAAACGCAATATTTTCTGTAAAAACAAATTATCGACCAGTCGTTTCGATCACTTTAGTAACTAGCTCTGGTGTTAAACTAAACAATTTTGAAAGGAACAGACATTACAAACATTCGATAACAGAGTTTTCCATTCGAATTTAATTTAATGCTTCTCGACGAAGGTAGCTCGAGCTGAAACTCAATTACAGATGCTGCAACAACGTCTGAACTACGTTTCAAAATTTATTATTTGCAAGCGTCTAAAGCACCCAGGAAATTTAGCCGAATATATTCATGCCGATGGTTCAATAGAAATTATCGATCGAACGGAATGAAAAACAATTACGCCGGGGAATTAACGTAATCCCGAGCGTTTTGTCGAATCGGTCCTAAAAGAAGATTTCAGACTCGATCAAATTAAATTACGTCTGACCTATATCGCGTCGAATTTATCCAGATCCTTCTCTGAAAAAGAGCCGAAGCCTCGTATTTTCGTCTTATTTTCTGTGAATTATGTACAGGGTGTCTCGAATATCTTACGTGTGTTTTGAAATTGTGTCTCGAGATGCAAAGGTCAACGAATTCACAGAAATTTTTTTTATCCTATTGAAACAATCGAGAACAGAATCAATGATCTGTGACATTTGCGATAGCACGAGGAATATGAAACAATATTTTTGATTTTAGCAAACGCCAAATTAAACAATTAAATTTAACACGTTCATAGCTCTTTCCAAAAGCAAGTCTCACAATTCTTCCAAAAAAAAATATCAATCTCCAAGAGTACAATCTCGCAGAAAAACTAGCATTTACTTATAGCAATATCTGATACATTTTTTTTTTATATTTGAACGATTCTCTGCTTCTGTCTTTTCCGTCGCGTTCCCCAGAAATGCGAATTTCCACGAAAATTCACGCGCCGTAAAATTTATCTCGTCGGAGCGGACGAAACAATTTCGCTTCGAGAACTGTTGTCACCAGAAGCAAACGTATATTTCGATATTTGAAGATGCTGGAATCACCCCGTTCGTAGCACAAAGTTTACGTATCCTTCCGTAGCCAGTTCTAGAGTACTTTTCACCCTCCCTTCGTAGAACATCGATTTAGAAAAGGACGCTCTCCCTAGGCGTCTCACCCTCCGTTAGTCGGCCCTCGCGATGAAACCAAACTCGTCCGCGGCCATTCTTCCCATTCGCGCCGAACCGACCACGAACCACATGAAAACTACAACGATCCGCGCACGGGACAACTTCACGACGGTCTCGCGTAAAATAACCCAGTATCGATAGTGCCACATTCCGCTCGATCGTAAGCATTGGTATTTACGGCGCGTACACACATAGCGTAGACATCGAAACGTAACTTTTAAACACGCTTACTCTTATCAATATTGGGAGACGTATACATACGCACGGTGTTCGAGAACGCATAATTTTGAAACGTAAGTGTAACGTCACGATACACAGACGCGCAAATACAATCGAACATATTTGCGACGAAATTCTCGTCGGGAAGAATTTATTGCTCGTTTTCCTTTTTTTTTTTTTTCTGTCGAATCGATTGATCGCTGGTTCAAATATTGTATCGTGGGATATTCTGATAGTCTCGCGTGCAAAGTGGCGAATTAAATTCGTTTGATTTGACGAACGAGCTGCATCGGCCGGCTAACTTTTTACGCAAATAATTTTTCACCACTTTGCGTTTATTTCTAGATAGATGATTTCTACATATATTCGATATACATTATATACGTTCAAATCGAAACATTCATCTCTCGCATTTTTTAATTTGCCGTTTCTCTCGCGTTGAGCAAACAAAATCTACGTTTCTGTCAATTGTCCAAACGCAAGTCTCCAATGTATCAAAAGGGAAGAAAAACAGTACAAACTGTACATGGAGCAACGATCGTCGTGATTTTTATTCTAGATTAGTAGTTTGATTAGCACACGCGCGATTTTCGATCGCGAGACACGCGTGAACGGTACACGTGCAAACACACACACACACACAAGCACGAACACAGACTCTCGTCGACATCGTGAAGTGGATTGCGGCCACGGCTCGGAGATTTAACGAGCATTTAGGTATGAGATCGACGTTCGTCGAGGACTGGCAAGCATCGGCGATCGTCCCCGCTGCCAATCGCTGCGGTGCGAGTTCAACGAGTTAGTAGCATGGGCATGTGTGTGTCTGTCTGTCTGTCTGTCCGAATCGCAGCACGTTGAACGTCCAACTTTATCGTAATATGTATATGTTCTCTATACGTGTGTACATCCCTATGTGTGTCTATATATATATATATATACATATACACGTATTTCTACACTTTGTGTGTGTGTGTATATATATATATGTACTACGTACCCTACTTTAGATTACCGTATTTTTAAGGACGTGGTTTGCTTCGAAGTGGCGATGATTTGCAATTTGTGTAATGAGATTGAAAGATCTTTCAACTCTCTTTGGGATCTCTGGATTTAGGCAAGTGTAAGTTCTCAACTGGAGATTTTGAGAAAATGACAATTCTCGCTATTGATAAATAAAGTTTCGCATGAAAGCTGAGAATTTGCACTCGTCTATAATTTTCCTGCCTTTCGTGGTTTTGACAAAGTTCAGAAGTAGTCGACGCGTCGCTGAGAGAGACCGGAAACTGTTACCTCCATTTCCGAGTCATCGCCACGTCGAATCAGACCATCTCGTACTTGTTAAATGTACTCCCTACGCGACTCACGCCGAGCTTTTGCACGCTTACGAGGTGGCTGCCAAGAAACGTGACCTCTGAGTGCTGAGTTCGATGATTGTTGAACTGTTCTATAGATGTGCATGAGCCTGATCGGTATGACCGTTTGAGAATACAAATCCACCGATTATGGTTACGCGTTGTTTTCACGCGTGTAAATGTGTCCCGATGGTTTCTTCTCTCTCTCTCTCTCTCTCTCTCTCTTTTTTTTTATTTTATTTTATTTCGGAGACCCGAAATACAACCTCGTTGTACTTTACACCTGTATTTACAATTCGTACAACACGCGTTTCGATGTTCAATTAAAATTAAATGTCAATTGAAGTACACAAAAATTGACGAGAAAGTTTTTTTTTTAAATACGAGAACAGAGTGTAAATACTTCATTGTTTCGCACAAATTCCATTTAAAGTCACCGCGTTGCTCGTCGATCAACGTTTTAATTAAACTTTTCATGCCACGGTGAGTTCAAGGTAAACGTAACTCGAAGGGATTGTTGATCCAATCCAGTTACCTGTTGCCCGACATCTAAGAATACGAAGGAACGAAGGAGAATGTGTTTGGAAACGAAATGAAACTATCCCCGTGGACGGTATTTGCGGGAACCGTCGTGCAATCGTGGAGAACGAAAACAGAGAGCTGAAATTTATTTATTTTTTTTTTTTTTTCTTTAAGCCGGTACGAGTACGACAGGGAAATTCCTGGAAAGCTCCTCAAATAGCTGTTCCCAGTTTGCGACTCACAAGCTTAGTCTCTAAATATTTGGCAGCTCGAGTAGGAGCGGGGAGTCGGAGACTCGCGTGCCTCCAAAGTTTAAAAAACATTTCAAAATGCGCGGATTTGGGAGTTCAACGTTTCAAGATTTAAAATATCTTCGAGATTTGAAACTTTCTGGAAGTTTGAAAAATTCGACGATCCTTTCGAGTTTGAATGTTTTGAAATTAAAAGGTTCCGACGTGTGTTTCTGGAAGTCTAAAAATTCGAAAATTGAAGAGACTTAAAAATTTCAAAGTGCAAACGCGTGGAAGTTTGCAAAAATTCGACAAATTTCAAGTTTAATTCAAGTACGCAGATTTTGAAGTCTGGAAATTTGAAAATTTGCTGGAAGGTTCGAACGTTTCAAGATTCAAAGATTTCGCAGTTTTTAAGTTTGCGCGCTTCGAAATTGAAAGACTTCGAAACAAGTGCGCTCGAGTCATTTCAAAAATTAAAAGATCGATCGTCTGGAGATTCCCAAATTTCGAGAGTTTCGATATTTGAATGATTAAAAAATTCGAGAACTTGAAAGTTCGGAGATTTTCTAATCTTAAGACTACTTTATCTCTCTGCGAGTAAATTCATCGATGTATCTCCAAAAAGAAGGAAAAAGAAAAATAAATAGATCGCCAACTGTTTTTGCAGCGTTGTACAGTGCGCCGTAAGATTCTAACAGATCACTACTGAAAGCTTCGTTGCTCCGGGAAAGTGCGCGTCCCACTTTCGAGACTCGTAATCGGCAACCCCCTATTTGCGATTGATCGCGTGGTCGGAGGAAATCGAACTGATAAAACAGATCGTAACCTGCTTCAACCCGCGACACTTTTCAAAATCACCTCTTTTTTGCGCGATTGACTTTCCCCTCGCTTATCCGGCGTTTCCCGTCTTTGCTGCGACACCGCTCGAATACCAGAATTTTAGACAAACGAGAAAACGCGAGAGGAATTCTGTGATGAGAGACAATTGAATCGGTGGAATAAAGATAAATCAAGGAAAAAAGAATGAAAAGAGTGAAAATATTTCCAACACGAAGCAGAAAGTTTTTATCTGAGCGAATTTTTTGTTTAAAATTTACGTTTCCAAATGTCATCGTCGACAGACAACGCAGTGACGAATCTATTTGCAGATTATTTCTAGAAATCTACTCTAAATCCTCTCGTGCATCAAATCTAGAATCAAGTCTTCGGTAACTGAGCAAATTTAACTGTTAATTCCGTCAAGTGCAACGCTTAACATCTTGCAGTAGAGTCTCTTTCGTTTTCTTAGACAATAGGTAACAGGTAATAAACAGGTAAAAAACTTGTCCAAACCAAATACATATCAAAACAGATATCAAAACTTCCCGCGAGGTAAGTAGAGAGGCAAACGAACGAAGAGCTAGGAACCGGACTCGGTCTGAGTGACTACGGTTTTTTGGGGGCACGTGTCGCGTTAGGCAAGCGACGTGTGGCAATCGTCTAATCGTTGGTTAACCTTGGCAGTAATCTGCGCCCAAGGACTGATCGCGAAGGACAAGAGCGGCACATCTGATCCATACGTGACCGTCCAAGTCGGCAAAGTGAAGAAACGAACCAGGACCATGCCAAGGGAATTGAATCCAGTTTGGCACGAGAAGTTTTACTTGTGAGTTACTTTTCGATAATCTCGTCGATTCAGTTCGAATATATATTTTATATTATATAAACAGAAAGCTCACGACTTTAATCTCCTATAAAAGCACGTAGTTTATCAATAAACTGATTGTTGCAATAATTTACCAGAATATTCATGTTCACGCAAGGGCTCTTGGTCTAGGTTCATTTCAGAGTTAATTGCATTTTATCCCAGAAAATCGGGCCTGTTCAGGTGCAACGCTAATGCAACGAAAATTAACGATTGGTTGATTTGGGTCACGTGATTCGCGAGGGGGCGTGGAATAGACCTCGAGTGGGAGTGGCGTTGTCTGTAATTTGTTTTCTATCGATTCAAATGTTTGCGTATCGACAAGTCGTGCAGTTTTCTGTTCATCTGTATTACGCATCTTATTTATACACGCGTGGCAAAAAGTTTTCAATCAAACGCAAATATTCGAAAGCGTTGAGGCTATTTTATTTTTTAGTTTAAAATACGCCAGAAAACGAGATTAACGTTTGCTCGATCGAAAATTTCTTGCCAGGGGTAGTATTCTACAGAGGTTAACTACGGAGCTCTGAATCTGCGATCAGTTCGATTTGTTACACCTTTTGTGTACTCTGTTACAGTTGACACAATTTCGTGTATTTTATTGCAATCTATTACAATTCAAACATTTCTCTTTACACTTTGATCATGATCTATGATTTAACTCTGACGAGACAAGATCGCCTAAAAATCTAAATCTGATCGAATCGAATCCAAAAACTGATTCAACTGATCGAAAATAAATCCCCGTTGACAGCGAGTGCCACAACTCGTCCGATCGAATAAAAGTGAGAGTGTGGGACGAGGACAACGATCTAAAGTCGAAGCTGCGGCAGAAGTTGACGAGGGAGAGCGACGACTTCCTCGGGCAGACGATCATCGAGGTGCGCACGCTGAGCGGCGAGATGGACGTGTGGTACAACCTCGAGAAGAGGACTGACAAGAGCGCGGTATCCGGCGCGATCAGGCTGCACATCAGCGTCGAGATCAAAGGCGAGGAGAAGGTCGCGCCTTATCACGTGCAGTACACCTGCCTGCACGAGAATCTCTTCCACAGCCTGTGCGAGAAGAACGACGGCGTGGTGGCTCTGCCCCAGGCGAAAGGGGACGATGCCTGGAAGGTGTACTTCGATCCGCCTGGCGAGGAACTCGTCGACGAGTTCGCCATGAGATACGGCATCGAGAGTATCTACCAAGCAATGACGTGAGTCATTCCACGTTAATTTTTCACTCCAAAAACTTTCACTTTTGGCATTTCATTCTGTTTAACCCTCGACCGCGTGATATCGTTGGACCACAGTATTTTACCTAAAACTCAAAATATTTAATTTCCTTTTTTTTGTATTTTACAGTGTAATATTTATGATGGTGATTGGATGAAAATTTCTGACAGTCCACGTGGTATCATTAGTATTTTACCTAAAATTCAAAATATTTAATTTTCTTTTTTTTTGCATTTTACAATATAATTTTTATGATTAGACGAAATTTTTCTTACAGTCTCCTCATCGGTTCAAACTGACTACATTCTGTTTCTTAAAAGCAAACATTCATCCAGTTGCACCTTCCTCAAGTTTGATACGCGATTTCTTGTTTCAGTTCTTTTCACCATAAAAAAATTGAAATATAAATTTCGTAAACAATTTTCGTAAACAACTTAACTTCAACTTCAACTTCTGAAAGAATTTTCACGAAGGATTTTCAAAAGAACTCTCCTCTTTCATAACAAAATCGTTATCTTTCACTTCAGCAGTGAATGACACCTAACACGAAAATAATGCCTGAATTTCCTTGTCGTACATCGAATTAAAATTTCGATCAAAATCAATATTCGCTCTGATTAAGATTTTAATTGCACACAGTTCCAAAATTTTCTACGTGCAATGATATAAATATTGTTCGTTAATATATTAAATTTTACGTAAGAAGTTTCGTTAATAATCGTCTTTCGAAATATTTTCCAGACATTTTCACTGCCTCTCCATGAAATATCTGTGCCCGGGTGTGCCAGCGGTAATGTCCACCCTATTGGCGAACATAAACGCGTACTATGCTCACACGAGCGCGAGTTCCGCTGTTTCGGCCAGTGATAGATTCGCCGCCAGCAACTTTGGGGTAAATTATATAATACATAATAAAATATCAATCTGTTTGTCTTTGCAAAACGCGCGTCTCCATAACTTTACCAATTCTTTCACCTTTTATTTCATTTCCATCGTTCAACCTTCGTTTGTTCCATGATGCTGTCTGACTGAGAAATGTTCCTACAATTCCCCAAATCCAAATCGTCCATTGAGCATCAATTTGTCTGTTTTTACCTTGTCCGTAACTGTACCAATTTTCAGCTTTTAATTTTATCTCATCGACTTCCAACGTTCCTTATTTTAACATCGCGAATACACGCGATCCGACCTAATTAAAATTTCAATTAATATCTTCTTCAATTTTGCCACGCCAACGTTGATGAACGTTTGAACTAAATGAAATAGATGTCGTTTGTCGATGACAATTTGTTCACTTTATCGTTCACTCTGGCTTTATTGTTTTATTAATTGAACGAACGCTGCTGTGTCACATCATAAACGTGAAATTAGCTAGAGATCGATTGTACGAGCGAAATTAGTTCGAAACGGGAAACGATGAGAAAGTGGACGTTGAGAAGGTGCGAATTTTTGGAGGAAAGGAGGATTTTCGACTATGCAAATCACCGTCCAGGAATTGCAGATTCTCTGTCGTTCGCGCCACAGAGTTATTTCAGCAAAACAATGTAAATTTTTTTCGAAAAAGTTGCCAGGAGGGAAGAAAAAAAGAGCGACGACTTTTGTTGAATTATGCATGACCCTGTCTTTCCGAATGGTGGGCATACGATCCAATACCCTCGCTTCGAAAGCTCCAATAAAAAACAGCTGAGCCGGATGTTAACGAGAGAAACTCCAAGAAATTCTGCCACGAAAGACTTCCAGAAACTTTGAGCAAACTTTGTCGAAGACGAAAAACAGCAAACGGCAAAGCGAAAGATTCCACGAGAATCACTGTCTAACAAAGTGAATAACTGAAATTTTCTTCGACGAAACGTTGCATAATACTGAAAACGATCAAAGTTATTGTTTCGCGAATGTTATTTAGTGCTTTAAAGGCCTTTATTTTACACTAATAAAAATATATAATAATAACGGGCTACACGATCAGGCTGCACACGCGAGAGGACTCACCAGACGTGGACCACCTAGTGATAAACTGCGGATAACTGACTCTGTTGACACGTTGGAATCAGTTCTTTTATACCCCTCAAGGAGTCGGAAAGCGTCTGTTATCTGGTGGTGTTGGTCACCTGGGTCCACGTCGTGAGATCTTCAAATTTACTCGTGTTCTATAATCATGTGTGATTCTCCATTTGAAAGATATCGTACTACTGATCTCGGAAAGTGTCAGATTGTAGAGTAAATTTCAGCACCGTTTCAATGAAGTATCCGAGTAAATGAAAACAGGAGTCGAGAAGAGGAAAGATTCGACGTCGTCTTTGTTAATGTCATTGTTTGACTTGAGTTTCGCTGCGTTCGACGGGATACTTGGCAAATCTCTCCCCAAGGATCGCACATCTCTTCCCTTCTTTATTTCCCTTCTTGATCCAGCCAACCTATCCAGCGATCCTCTCCCGCACGAGCACCTCAGGGATCGTAAAATTCTGATAACCGTAAACAATGCCGTCGACTTAGCCAGCTGAGTTCACGGCAAGGCGCGCTGCCGTTTCTTCGAGTAAAACTCGAACACACCTGTAACCTTTGCAGCAGTCATTTGTTTATTTACTTTTAAACAAATACTACTCGATGAAATTCGATGCCAATTCCAACACTGGAATCGTTTCATTCGCGATAAAATTGATTTGACATTTTCCAGTGAAATTGAATGTAAGAAATAAACAGAAAATTATTCATATTGCGACAGTAAGATTGATTTCCGTAACATGTGTTACCAACGGTACGAGCAACCCAAGATTTACAATCACGCGCAAAATTTAGAGTCGAGATTTACTCGCTCCCCTAAATCCACCTTGTCCAGAACCAAAATCCTCACATGCATAACACATTTCCCGGGCGGGGTGGGTGTAACGTAACTTTCGATCGTTGCGGTTTGCCCCGGACAGATAAATGGCTCGATCGAGACGGAGACACACACACACAGACCCTTCTTCCTAGCATGACGTTGCTCGTAATTTATGCAAGCTCGATACACGTACGTATATTTTTGCAGAAAGAGAAGTTCGTGAAATTACTGGATCAGCTGCACAACTCTCTGCGAATCGATCTGTCGATGTACCGAAACAACTTCCCCGCCTCCAGCCAGGAGAAGCTGATGGACCTGAAGAGCACGGTCGATCTTCTCACCAGCATCACGTTCTTCCGGATGAAGGTTCTGGAATTGTCCAGTCCACCGAGAGCGAGCACCGTGGTGAAGGATTGCGTGAAAGCGTGCCTTCGCTCGACCTATCAGTTCCTCTTTGAAAACTGCTACGACATCTACAACAGGGAGTTCCAAGTGGATCCGAGCGAGGCGAAGAGAGACGCGGAGGATCACGGCCCTCGCCTCGAGTCGCTCGACTTCTGGCACAAGCTGATCGCGTTGATCGTTTCGGTCATCGAGGAGGACAAGAACAGCTACGCGCCTGTTTTGAATCAGTTCCCGCAGGAGCTGAACATCGGTCAATTGTCGGCGGCCACGCTGTGGTCCTTGTTCGCGGTGGACATGAAATACGCGTTGGAGGAGCACGAACAGCACAGGCTCTGCAAGTCCTCGGCCTACATGAACCTGCACTTCAAGGTCAAGTGGTTGCACACCAACTACGTGAAGGACGTGCCGCCGTATAAGGGCGCGGTGCCTGAATATCCCGCGTGGTTCGAGCCGTTCGTCATGCAGTGGCTGAACGAGAACGATGACGTCTCACTGGAATATCTCCACGGTGCCTTCAACAGAGACAAGAAGGACGGAGTGAGTGTCCTTGAGAATTTGTCGGTCTCGATTCGACTCGTCGATCAGTTTTTCATTTTCTCTGCAATTGTATGAAATTTGGAGAAATTCATGCACGTACCAACGACAATTGGTTCTTGGTACGTTGACCTTCCCAAGACCAAATTTCCTTCAATCTGTGAGAAAAATTTGTTTTTGTCAATTACTTCGTTGTGTAAATCGTGTTCCACGAATTTAACGTTCGCATAAATTCATTCCAGTTCCAAAAGAGCAGCGAGCACGCGCTGTTCAGCGTCTCCGTCGTCGACGTCTTCACACAATTAACCCAGTGCTTCGACGTGGTCTCCAAGCTGGAATGCCCCGATCCAGAGATCTGGAAGAGGTACATGAAGAGATTCGCAAAGACCATTGTGAAAGTGTTGGTTGCGTACGCGGACATCGTGAAGAAAGAGTTCCCAAGCCACCTGAAGGAGGAACGAATCGTACGTACTTTCAACAGTCGATCAACCAGAGTTATCAATTGATACATTATTTCGTTAGAAGGCCAATTAATATAATAATTTCGTTAGTTACAAATTAATGTATATTTCGTCTACATCCACCATTTTCGTTTTCAACTTTGAAAAAATCGTGTCCGTTCTTAGGCTTGTATCCTCATGAACAACATTCAGCAACTTCGAGTGCAATTGGAGAAGATGTTCGAGTCGATGGGCGGCGAGAAGCTGGAAGAGGACGCGGCGAACATTTTGAAGGAACTTCAGCAGCAACTGAATGGAGCGCTCGACGATCTGGCCATGCTGTTTGCGAAGAGTTTGGAGCCGAGGATAACAGCTTCGGTGAAGGAGCTAGGGGATTTGTTGTTAGCTATCAAAGGCGGTGGACAGGTGTCGCAGCCTGCGCAGAGGAACAACGTTGCTGTCGAGGCCGACGAGGTGTTGCGTCCTCTGATGGATCTCCTCGATGGAAGTTTGTCGTTGTACGCTGAGTCCTGCGAGAAGACTGTGCTGAAGAGGCTGCTGAAAGAGTTGTGGAAGATCGTCATGAGGATTCTGGAGAAGACGGTGGTACTTCCGCCGATGTCGGACAAGAGCGTACGTTTCCAATTCTCAAAATTTTACCGCTCAAATGAGATTTCTAATAGAAATTTTATGCTAAGCGTTTTCGATGTTGATCCGTTTCTTTTTTTTATTATAGATGATGTTCAAGAATCTGACGGACAACGCGAAGAACCTAGCGGCGAACGCGAAGATAGAAGACATGTCGAAACTGTTCAAGAACCACATGGCTGGCAAACCGGATGTGAAGAACGCGCTCAGCGGTGTAATGGTACGTGATTCTTTTCGATACAACAATTTTCACGATACTAGAAAACATTTCTAGCAGTGTGTACAAACATATTTTAAACGAGATTATTGCACGTTCCGTTTCTGTCACAATGTTGGATAGAAAAATTGTAAAATTGCTCACGGATACTGCGATTCAATTGCCAGTGAATAAGAAAATTTCGCGTAATTCGCAGGACATTTCCAAGGAAGTGGAGAAGAATCTGTCACCGAAGCAGTGCGCGGTTCTCGAAGTGGCTCTCGACACCATCAAACAGTACTTCCACGCTGGCGGGAACGGTCTGAAGAAGACGTTCTTGGAAAAGTCGCCGGAACTGCAGAGCTTGCGATACGCTTTGAGCTTGTACACGCAAACAACGGACACTCTCATCAAGACGTTCGTCACGTCTCAGATCAACCAAGGTAAGTCGATTCTCGAAAGTGTTCGTAAATATTCTCACCTGCGCCGTCAGGTAAAAAGAATCATCCAATCATTTGACGAAAAGTCGAAACTGTTACTACATAATCTTGGCAGTTTTATTTATCTTTTATTTACGAGTGCCATCGACTGCGAAAGCAAACGCGAAGTTTATTCGCTGTGAATAACGAAAGAAGCGGCGACCACTGTTTTCGTCACTTCTCGTACAGTCGCGTAAAGAGACTGACACACACAGTTTTTCCAGCACACAGAACGCATCATCACAGATTAACGACCAGCAAAATTCCAATCGGAGTTACGGGTTTGTTATTCGATGAACGAGTGCTTTTTGAAAAATTGGCTTCCGCTAGTCGCGTTATTCGCGTTGTCGCCAAATTGTCAAAAATTTAAAGCGCCAACCGCGTGGAAATCGAATTCGCCGTTTGATCGAATACTAATCGGATAAAAGACGTGGTAATTGACTCGTTGTTTGCGATCGTCGTTTGTACATGTACGCACACACACACATACACACACACACACGACGCGACATTTTTGGAAAATTCGTCATCCGTGGTGGGAGTACAACCGACATAACCGAAATTATCGCGACAGTGCCGCTGAACACTGCGTCAAAGCTACGTCAGCGTCAGCGTTCGATGAGCAGCGAAAGAGGTGGCGACGAAGGGGAAGGAGCCGAGGGTATGGAAAGCCTCGAGGAACCCCTTCGCCAGAGCAAGCCCTCTCTTCGTCGAGAGAGTCGACAAGGTACCAGCGAGCACTAGCCACCTTAGAGCAGAAGCCTCGGGAATTCTTCGCTGACTTTCGGCCACTTTTCGAACCTAGGCGCTCGTTTTAGGACGTAGTGAACTGTTTGTGATTGCATTGCTCGCCGAGCTGTCCTTTCGGGACTTCTGCATTTTCCCGTTTTATTTCGAATTGAAATCGATGAGATAAGAAGACGTGAAAGAGAGATGCCTTTGAAGACACATCAGGTCTAGAGGTTTTAAACACGTGCAATATTTTTTCTTTTTCTTTTTTCTTTGGTAATAACCTAATCAGGAATTCAGTTTTTTTACTTTTTTACTTTTTTCTTTTTGAGAGAGACAATTCAACAGCGTCCCGAAGACTTCTCGGTGATGGATAGTTGTATTAGGTAGCGCTGCTGCTGTCACTACTACTGCTGTTGCTGCTACTACCGACTTGCAAAACAACGACCACTAGAAAATGGCCACTTTGTGACAGTCATGTTCCGTCGCGTGACATTTCAGTTTGATAAAATTGATATTCCGAATAACGATCAATTGAGAATTAATCGTTACGGTATAAAAAAATATACGTATAGAACAGTACAGAAAATAGTACGAAAGGTTGCCGTTTTCTAACACTAATTGTTTTACACCAATTGTAAGCATTCCTTTAATCATCTTCTTTGAAGCTTTTACACACGTACACACGTACACACGTAAACACCAAATAGACTTCCAACCAATTTATCACTGGCAATTCACCATTTCACCACCATTTCTTAGTTCATTATAATTGTATTATTTCTATATTCGTCATATACGAGAGGTATACCTACAGCTATCTGATTCAACCAACACCCGCGCAATGATTCATCCTGTTTTACAAAGCTTTGTACAACCGAACCGATTGACCATCAGCTATGAAACGCATAATACGAATGTTACAGTCTGCACGTCGAGCAGAGAACAGCGAACATAAATTTTCGAAACAATTTAGTCGTGAATCGGTTGACCGTTCATTTAGCCATTAATCGTGCGTCAAAATCTTTCGAATTCTACATGCTTGAGGTCCTTCATGCGTCTCCGAGGCACTTGAACGCAACTTCGTCTTCTCTGATGAATGCTCGAAGAGACAAAGTTCCCGTATATGCATACGATTAGAGCATGTAATCTGCTCTAGAACTAGACATTAACCATAGTATCTTAGCATCAGATCTCAGAGATCCTTTTAGCCCCGGATAGCGGTGACCGAAGCTCTATTTTCCTCTCTCGTAGTACTTAGCGGCTTGCGCGCTGGAATTTCAGTGTGAGATCCAATTGGCCGTTGATAAAGTTCCAGATACTGCCGGCACAGAGGAGAGCTCCGTTGGAGAAGTCAGTATTCAAGTGGACCTGTTCACACATCCTGGAACTGGCGAGCAGAAGGTCACCGTCAAAGGTACGTTTCCTTTTACATACTTTAGAACATTCGCTATTTACTAGAACTATATTAACATATTAATTATGCTATGTAAATATATTTGTTCGTTAAACTGCATAAACGTATAAATTACATTATATTGTATTGTCACGACATATTATTTAATTAATTAATTGTAGCTATATAAATTAATATTAATCAATATTTCATTGTGTGTTTACATAATTATTTGATATAACATTGTATCATTATAACACATTGTTCAATTAATAGTATAATTACATTGTACTATCTATAAATTTCAAAGTTCCTCAGTGCGTCTCTGCGTTAAAAATATACGAAAGCAAGTGGCTTTGATTTAACGATCAAATTTCACTTTGCAGTTGTCGCCGCGAACGATTTGAAGTGGCAGCTTGCTACAGGGATGTTCAGGCCGTACGTTGAAGTGAACTTGATCGGGCCGCATCTAACCGGCAAGAAGAGGAAGCAGTCGACAAAGTCAAAGAGCAACAACTGGTCGCCGCAGTTCAACGAGAGCTTCGACTTGTGAGTGTCTCGCCCTACGGATCCTTTCCATTTCTCTTCAAAAAGTAGTCGACGTGCCACAGTATTGCGATAAAAAACGAAATTTTTACTTGACTTGAAATACCATTTCAAAAGTATTGATTTGAATGTCTTCTCAAAGTGTTTATACAGAGTGGCCATTGAATAAAATATCACACACGTTGTATTAAATTATAAGGCATTCATTCCCGCGTTATTATTTTCAGCATGATCGGCAACGAGCAGCAGCAACTCGACTTCTACGAGTTGCACATCTGCGTGAAGGACTACTGCTTCGCGAGGGAAGACAGGCTGGTCGGCGTGGCAGTGATGCAGCTCAAGGATATCGTGGAGGAAGGTTCGTGCGCGTGCTGGTTGTCGCTCGGCAAACGAATCCAGATGGACGAGACCGGCTGGACGATCCTGAGGATTCTTTCGCAGAGGAACAACGACGAGATCGCGAAGGAGTTCGTGAAGCTGAAGAGCGACATCAGGCAGGAGACACCGTTACCGAATCCCACCTGAAGCTCCGGGTTAAAGCGTTAAAGCCACGACAGCGAAGCGATGCGATCCTTCGAGTTTGGAAAGAGCTCGAGGGAGGAGAAGGAGAGGGGCATTGTCCACAGGGGATACCAAATATAAGCGTTCGGCCGTCGTTGTCGAGAATGAAGTTCTTCAAACCAACCAACTCGATCAAATTCAGCGAACAAACAAACAAACAAACCAAAAGAAAAAAATAAAGAAGAAAACGAGCAACAACACTGCGAGATCGTCGAGCGCGCAGATTGTCGAGAGAGAGAGAAGCGCGAAAACGCAAAGTAATAAATAAAAGTAAGAAACACGTTTCTGTTTAACAGAGACAGATACACACACAAGCGAGAAAACAAAAGAAAAGAAAAAACAATTTATCACCGATAAGGACGATCGGCCGAATCCTTTTCGGTTTCAAAACGCTAAAAAGTAAGATGTCGGTGAGTGAGGGAACGAGAGAGAAAGTGTCACGCGACATCGTTCTTCTTGCTTCCTTCGCAGCCAGCTTCCGGTCGAGCGTGTTCTTCTCTCTTTTTTACGAATCACAGAGCTTTAGCCCCGTCCCCTATACAAACCGAACGAGCCGAGAATTAAAAAAAAGAAGAAAGAGAAAAAGAAGAAACAAAACCGAGATAAACAGGAAACAAACGAAGGTTTTCACATTTGTTGAAAACGAGCCCCCGAATCGAAACGTTCGTCCAATGAAAGTCAGACAAAGGAAGAGGAGAAGAAGAAAGGAGGAGAGAGACGGAACAACGTCTGAGACGATGATCGAATAGATCGAGAGGAAGACGTACGGACGGGCTTTTCGTTCAAAAACAAGTGCCGTGAAAAACGATACGAAATGATACGAAACCTCAGGTATCGGAGAGTGTTCTTGAATAGACGCGACACGTGAAAACAGTGCTGCCAGTACGCAATATATTTGGTAAAATATTCGTAAACGTAAGAAGAGAAGAGACGAAGGAGTCGAATTAGTCGTTAGATGATACGTCCAGCGCGATTAGACCTCGACGATGTACGAATTCCCGTGAGAGAAACGAAAGCAGCTTCGTTCGTGGCCGTGAAGAGAAAGAGAGAGAAGAAGAAGAAGAAGAAGAAGAAGAAGAAGAAGAAGAAAGGAGTACGAAGAACGATCGAATCGGGGTCCGTGATCGCTAGCATGTTTTGCAAGTTATGAAACGCGAGTCGGGCGTGTTCTGTTCTGTTCTGTTTTTTTTCTTTGTTCTTTTTCTATTTCTTTTAAAACTAAGAAAAAGCGAATCGCGCTGTAAACGAGGAGAAAAACTACGCGTGAAACTACGTATATAAGGTACAGAGAGACCCTCGTGAGAGAGACGACGTTTTAGGCCGTTTGTTCGGGAAGAAGCGAGTTTACTTGTAGATATGTGAAACACGTTGTTGACGAAAAAAAAAAGAAAAAAAAATTTTTTCTAAATAACAGTTTAACGTAGCATTGCGTACGACCAATAGGCGCGCCGCGACGTCACTCGGGGCGCGCCGTTAGTAATAAAATAGGCATTGTAATGTAAAGTACGTTCTTATCGTAAGAATTAACAAGAGATCGTAAGAGTCTGATCGTTGATGGTGAACTGAAATTTTACGAGGCTTGATCCGCTCGAAGGCTTCGAGCATTCGCCGTGAATCGCCCGTTATACGGGGCCCGCTTCGAAGATAACGAGATATGTTCACGTACACAAGAAATCCAGATACTCCGTTCCAGCGAAGAAGAAGAAAAGGGAAACGAAAAGAAGAAGGGAAAAAACCGTAACGTAAGACGAAAAGAACGGGAAGAGAAAGAGACAAAATCCAAGACAGGATCCTTTCGTCCGCCCTCGATTTTCATTCTACGTACGATATCGCGCGAGACAGAGGCCGGTCCTCGATCCGATTTCCAGCCGTGAACTACTATTTCTACGAGTCGAACGCAGCCTAACATTTTCGAAATTAAAAACTTTATATCGTGGTAGCTGTATGGTAAACTTAACTAATCATGTATAACTTCGACACTTTCCCCCTTTCGACGATCATTGCTTTTATGTGTGAGCGTGCAAAACCAAATATGTAAGCGACGAGGTGGGTGGAACGTAAGCTTCGAAAAAAAAAAAAAAAGAATAATAAATAATAATAATAAAGAAACGAACATTAAATACATTAAATACTTCTCTGTCTATTCGCTTAAAGATATCTCATCGATATTACTCTTGTATATAGATCGAAACATTGTCCACTCGTGGGAACGGTCGGTCGGTTGGCTCGCGATGATCGGGGCCCGCGGTTCTCTGGCGCAGACACTTCCCCCTCCGCTACATACGAAGAATGAAAGAAAAACGAGAAAATCGTGAAAATCGAGGGCGAACGCGTTAAACGGTCCCTCAATCTGCTACAAGAACGGTAAAACGGTCCTCGCGGAAGGTACACCCTCCTTAAACAACTCCTTAAACGTTCTCTGTTTCGCATCTAATGTCGTTCGAACACTTTGGAGACGCCTTGTTTCAGGACGCGACATGGTCGCGATTGTTCACACGAAGCTTCGACCGGATCTCCCGAGAAGATTGGGACTTGAAGAAAAGGAACAGAGAGAGACAGAGAGAGAAAGCGAAGAGAAAAGAACGAAGGAAAGCAAAAGAGAAAAGAGGCAGGAAAACACAACATAAAAAGAAGCAGAAGAACGGTAAAGAATTAACGATAATATATTAAAAAGAAAAGAAGAAAAAGAAAAAAAAGATGCACGCGACTTTCAAACTAAATAAATTTCTTTCTCCCGGCCTTTTCGCAGGCCAAACCAGATATATCGATCCAGAGATTACACATGATTAAATATCCACGAAAAAAAGTTTCTACTACGTAGTACGTCTAGATATACTTACGTATATTGTGTATAGTATCTAAATGCTGATGTAGCTGCGAGCGCGGGATATTCGTCGGAAGAGAGAACCACCCGAGAGAGAGAGAGAGAGAGAGAGACAAAGACGGAAAATTCGGCTATCTTTGCGATTACGTACATGTTATAATTACATAATCAGGCGCTCAACCATATCCGGAAGCAGAACCTCCGCATAGAGTCCTTCGTTTATCAAACCAAACGTTGTATCACACGTACAGGGCGCATAACGTTTCAAAATTACCTCTTGCCGCGTCACTTTACACACGTCGGGAATGCGAGTGCCAATGGCGTTTCGCGAACAGACGACAGTTTGTCGTTCGAGTCGTGTACGAATCCCATTGCGAAAAGTCATCGTAGAGCGGGATAAAGTGTTTGTAGTTCCAAGGTATTTCGTTCTGTTAAAAAAAAAAAAAAAAAAACGAAAAAAAAGAGGAGAGATTTACAGCGCGTTACGCGTTGACGCGATTGGAGCCTAGATCTGTGAACGAAATGCTGCTCGTGCTGCACGATACCGAAGCGTCTCGCGGCTCGTCTTTCTCGCGACGTTCGTGCTGTTTCCATTCTTCCGGTCGAGGGTGAAAATTTCGAGGCTTGGAGGCAAGCACGGCGTCTCGAACGCGAGACGAGATGCAACGCAGCGTCAGCGAAGTACGTACACACGAGCAGAAGACAGGAAACGAAAACGAGGGACGTAAGAAGCAAGATTGAGAGGGTCCGCGATCTCGCCACCATCTTCATTTGTAAAAGTGTCTATTTTCTCCGCTGCCTAAGTACGTGCTAATTAACGAGAAAGGGCCGGCGAATTCGGTAACTGGGGCAAGTCCGTCGACGAAACGGAAACGGCCTTTTGCGCGTGCGTTCCTTTCCGCCGGTGAGGTTTCCGGGTCGGTCGGCGATCGCGCTTCGTGGACGGGATTGACCGCCAATTTTTTCCTCCTACTCTCCGCTTCGATTAATATCTCGTAAGCTTAATGAAAAAAAAAAAATGTCTCGTGTATTCTGTGATAACTACCCCTTAAAGTACACACACTTGCACATACATACACGTTCCGTACACATACACCTACAGACGAACATACATTTACACTTGCACGCGTTATCAGACTGACACACTCGAGTACTACACGTACGTGTACGTAGTCTGCATTTCAAGCAACGCACGGCAGTGCTTCCTCGATTGGTCACAGATTGGAACATTGAAGTTTCTAACAAAATTTCTTAGTTTCTCTTCTTCAAAAGTTCGAGCGACGTCCTTTCAAATACACAACGTCGAACTGATATACACAGTCAGTTTGAAGAACTAACGAGGACAGTAACAGCTAGTCTAGCGAAATTCTGACCAGTTAACGTTGCGCTACTGTACATACACACACACACACACACACACACATACATACATACGTAAATACATACGACACGATACACGTATTTACATACCACGCACGTGACACGATCGATCCCAATAGCAACAGTATTTTTCTCTTTTAAAAGACATTTCGATTTCTATTCTCTATACTCGTTAAACGTCCGAGGAGTCTCGTTGGTACGTGATAACACGGAAGGTACCATGGCAATCGTCGCGACGATAGTGATTGGCGACGGTCTGCGCGACCGATCGGCAACGTAATGAAAAAACAACAACGGATGCAATGATATCGACGCGAAATTAAACGCAGGGAACGCAAAAGCATTCGTCGGATGAGACGAGTGAAGGTAAGAGAAGAATTTCGGCGAGCAACGAGGAAACGGGAGAAACGACGTAGGTATTTTTCACGTTTGCGAGGACCGCGTTTGTTCAGAAGTCGTAGGAGTGAACAAAGGGAAGTTTATTCCGTTTCGTTTTTTTTTCTTTTTGTTTTGTTGCGTCAAAGTATTATAACAAGGGTAATGAGAAAAGTGTGCGCGACGTGCGTATCTAGGATCCGGATGGAAAGTTTGACCCTGCCGGGACTTGCGCGCGGAATTCAGTTTTCAAGTGCTTTATCTTAGATTCTACCCTCTTAAGATATCAACTATAATTACTAAATACGTGATTCGTAAAATTGATATCACTCTAGTATCGTGACATTTGCATGCATATTGTTATTAAATTATTATAACGTAACGTGATGCATGCAATGAGTATTTAGAAATGAGTGTTTAATAATAACGCTAGCTGATAATAGTCTACGAATTTCATTACTTTGAATAACTTTGAATTAAAATTTTGAAGAAAAAAAAAAGATTAAAAAAAAAAGACAAAAATACACGAGAAAAGATGAAAAAAAAGAAAAAAAGAACACGACAGAAAATGGTCCCTAAAGGGTTGAAAAAAAAAAAAAAAAACCGTACTGAGGGAAACAAGCGGGAAATGGAACGTGTCGCTGCCTTTACGTAATGAGAACGCATGTCCACGGGTTATTTTAATATATTAAATAACGTTTGAATATTTACGTTTATACGGTCGTAAAAATTGCCGCAACTTCCTTCTGTAATTGAACTCCTCGTTGCACAATCCGTCATTCTTCTCAGAGAATGTCTAACAAAGAAACAAAAGAGATGGAACGCGTACATCGTGGAACAAGATCGATTATTCTCAAGGTAGTTCTTGTTCGACGAGAGCGCTAGGTATCACCGCGAACTTTTGCGTTCAGTAGTGCTGACCACGAACGCAGAACCAAAAAAAAAAAGAAAAAAGAAAAAAGAAAGGAAATCATATCGAGAAGAAATTGCACTATAGATCGCTGTATCGTAAGAACGTGTAGCAGAAGAAACCATTTAACAAATAAAAGGGGAAAAGAAGGAAAAAGAAAGAACAAATATATACACAATTGTTGACAATACTATGCTTGAGAAATCGTATGACGCGTATATAATTGTACTTAACAAATATATTAAAAAAAAAAAAAAAAAAAAAAAGAAAAAAAAAGAAAATAATGGCAGAATGTTTGTGTTTCGTAAGTAAAGCATATAAATTTGTAATCATGTGACAAGAGACGCATTTGCAGAAAAAAAAAGAAAAAAAAAATGGAGGAAATAATAACGTATTACGGAACGCGTAACTCTGTGCGTACGTGCGGATGACTGCGTGATTATTATAGATATTATGTCTCAACGAGTAATGAGTACATTCTCACATCGTCCCCGCAAGAAAAAGTGTACCATTGTTATTATCAAAATTTTTAACGCGAAAACCAAGCGAACGACGAGAAAGAAGAGATAATTACGACACACCGTTGCGCAGCCTCCGAATATACATAGGTGAACCTAAAAGCAATTGTATCAGAGTCAAACACGCACATTCAACACAAGAAAGAAAAGAAAAAAAAAGAATAATACCTATAATACCAAACCCCAGATCTTTATTAATAAACGTTTATCTTTCGTTCGTTCACTCGCACGAAGAGCTTGTTATTCTTTGAATCGTTTGTGCGATCGAGAGATCTGTTTCGGTGTGTAGCAGAGCTCTGAACGCGCGTGCACGATTTTGCGTTACGATTCTGCCTTTGAAAAATGGTATCTCTCTTGATCGATCGACGCACGCGACGCCAGTATTGCCAGGTATTTTTTTTTTTTTTTCAAATTTTTGTTGACTTCATCGACCGACTTGTTCGATCCACTTTTCTTTTTGTTTGTTCGTTCTGTTCAACGTCATCTACAATTGATCATTTAATAATCCTGGCCTGGAGATGACTGTTACTATCGTTATTATTCCACACACATACGTACATGCATACATACGTACATACATGATAGATAGGTACATATGTTATACATGATTGAACAATTAAAAACCACTGCGATTTCATCGTATTCGATCGATGCATAAACACGTTACTTTCACATTAGCTTCATGTTGTCGTAAGAAAGGGAACACGAAGAAAATGAATACGTTCTGCCATCTCGATATAATATTTTCCATCTTCAGATTTTAGAGAAATAGCACGACACGTAACACGTAGCTTCTTTTTTCAAACTTGCAACAATTATCAAAGTTTTTCCAATTTTTCCAATTTGCAAATCGCAAGCTAACGTGCATCGTGATTAATTCTTAACGACAAAATTAAGGGACAAAATTCTATGCGAGACGTCGATTGTAATCGTTTCTTTATATTCGATCATCCGTGAGGAAAAGAAGTTTTACGAAAGAGGTAATTTTGTTTGGCGACGTGTGCAATCGTTAACAAGGTTCGATCGATAAATTAAAAAATGCGTATGACGTGATATATATACTATATACTATATATATATATATATAGTATAAGCCAGCGAAAAAGAGAATTATCAAATGACAATGCTGTCCAAGAATATTGCAAACTAAATGCGAGTACGAGAAGAAACTGTTACAGCGGTGTCTATCGATCAACTGAAATAGCTAAATGGAGTATAAGAAGGTGATGTGCGTGAATAAAAGGCAAACGAGGAAAGTTGACCAGAGAATTTTATCGTCGTTGAATCATTGTGCCACATTCGTGCCCCATATCGCCGTATTTTACGTGAAAGGTAAAATCGAAGTAACTTCATTATCAGAAATTATCAGATGAAATTTGAGATGTGACTCGATGTTTCATCGTCATAATTGCCGTACGAAATTTGCCGGACACAGACCGTCGACGATCTAGAGGACTCACGTTCGACTAATAACATTCGAATTTGTCTAATTTTATTTCAGTTGGTGTTACTTTTGTACCTCAAGATGCAATTGACGCGCGTCAGAATAAAATACACGTATGTAAAATGTCCATTGCGTAGAACTGACCTTATTACATCTCTCTTCCAGTAGACACACGTTGGAACAACTTCTTTAAAAGTTCGGCATTAGTTGATACGTAATTGATTATCATTTCCGTAAGATTTTATTAGAGACCTCTGGATTTTCGTCTGATAGTTACGAGAACGAAACTCACGCATCCAATCGTTGTTACTATCGTTTTTCTCACCTTTCTCTTCCCAACGGCCATCGTCATTGTTATCGCAGTAATTACGGCATGGATCTTCGCGTTATAGGAAGCGTCCGTTTTATTGTCTCGGGTATCGTTTTGTAACTTATAATTTTCGCATTAACAGTGTAAAATATCACATTCTAACCGTATAAACGCAAAGTATATTGCATACATAGCTGCACATATATACATATATACAAGCGGTTCGCATAAAACGCTACAAATTGCAAGCGAAACAAATTGATTTCTTTCATTTAATGATTTTCAAGAGGGGAAACATATCGTAGGGCATCTTAAATTTAGTGTCTAGAAAAATTTCTCTGTTGTCCCTACTATAGATTGCTAAATGATTTGCAACGCTTTATACGGACCAGTCTGTGTATATATGTATATAGTATAATACTTGTACATATACACAATCACGCTATACATTCACAATCTGACGTTGCCTCGTGTTTCAGCGAATGAGCAAAAATCCGACGAATCTGACATAACTACGTATCTTTGTGTAATTTTTCCGTAAAATTCATCTACAAAACGTGCAAACAGATCGATTTTGTTGGGACGCGAAGCATCGAGCAAAATGGAGCATTTTCTAAATACACAGTTCGTTGAACTTAAAAATTCCTATGTTCTGGTATGCCAATGATCGTTCCGTTCATTACATTACAACACTTGTCTATCCTTTCTCTCATACTATCGCGTGTCTCTCATACTTTCTATTTTCGTTTAATATACATACGATACATATCAAGTTACCCAAAAGAAATATACTGACTAATTCTGTATTGAGTTTTTACACTTTCTTCTTCAACCAGAATTACGTGAAACGAAATAGTGTTAAAAGAAAGAAATAACATTTCGTAGAATACCTGCTTTTCTTTTGTAAATGTTAATAAAGCATAGCATCCAAGACGCTGTTATTTATTGTTGCATTGCAGAGGTGCAATTTCTTTTTTTTTTTAATAAGTTTTTCCTTCTCGTTGTATTTATTCTGCATGCAAAATGAAACATCCATAACATACGCTATTTAATCTCTAGAAAAAAAAAAAAAAATTGCTACGTACAATCAAAAATTTAATCAAGAATTTAATTAAACAACGTTGAGACACTCATCTTGACAACATTCATGAATGATACATTTCAATATAGAATGATTAACATTATGTTTCTTCATTGCTGACCATTTGCACAGCTTGTTTAATTTTCATTTGTATAAATTTATCACATTTCAATGTTTATCATTTATAAATTTATCATATTATTATAACGTGCTCTTAAATGGAATAAAAATTATACAACGTAAGGTGATAAATGTCAAGAATAGCAAAAGGATGGCTTTCTTAATGGAACAGGCTGTCTCTGTTGGGCAAGGTAATTCACAAATTCTAATAAAACATCAAAATCAATCAATCACGAGATATTTTACTTAAATACCATCTTTATTAATTAATTTAATTGAATTTATTCTAAAGCAAGAGTTCTCGCTATATAAGAACATTTTGGTGGAACGGTTAAGCATAATTTCTCTTTCAATTGCTACCCGAGTATTCTTTGTGTGTTTCTGTTTCATTTCTTTTCTTATTATATTTAATATACGACATTTATTTATTTATATAATTTATGTATTCTTTTAAAATTATAACTTCAGATATTTTGAAAATGCGTAAGATATATAAAAATATAAATAGTATGTTAAATAGTATGTTAAAATAACTGCTACGTTGCACATTTTTTAATTCAAAATATATTAAATATATCAATTAAAAACATACATATTTTTCATTTATGTATTTCATAAGTTTATTAAAATGTTACTATAACAGCTATAGTATGCATACATATGTATATATATGATATCTATATGTACATATATATATATTATTAAATATATTTTAGATAACTTTTCATACTTTACTATTATTCGTACATACTTCTGGATAAGTGTTCTCCTGGTTGGTATACTTTACCCAATTTTGCCTGCAGAGAACAATAATATTAAAATTTCATATTGCGAACAGTACCAAGAAATTTCTTAATTATGAAAGATTGATAAATATAATTAAAATAAGGAATAACATGAAAATAAAAAATAACAATTTAGATACAAACATTGCTGCTAATACATTACTTTGAGAAAGTATAAAATATTGTGACAATATAAATCGACATTACCAGTTCTGTTTGGCGAGCGCGAGTATTAGCTGGAAATGCAGGCTGTACGAAATTGAAACGATATTTTCGATAGTCGAATGTCATTGTATATAAATACCAGCTAACGAACATCGTGACTATAAAATTACTCGGTGTAATTTTTTCAATCATTTTCAAATTTAATACTTCAACTTCTGTGTACAATGTTAGAATAACGTAACCTTTGAGAACGAGGTTGTCGTTAGTGCTGCCACAACAGCAACGATTAAATTACTATTACTATTACGTCTAGTATAGTTTATTTTCATACAAGAAATAATTTGTTTAGACAGAATTTTACAGTGGGAAGCCAAACATTATTATATATAATTTCTTTTAAATAATCCGGATTTTAACGAGCTGAGACCAAAAATTTAAGTTTTAATTTTAGGAACTTTTTAGTTTTTCATTTTAGTATCATTGTCGATGTAATGTTATTCTCTCATATTACATATTTTATAGACTGTTTGAGTTAGATTATATTATCGGCCGCCGATAAATTGATCCATGCCGGTTCGATCAAAGAGCAACTAATTATGTTAAAAATATTTTGGATCCTAACTTTTGAATCAAAAATTCTTTTGGTAAATATCGCTCGTGCAAAAAGAGCTGTGAACCAATCAAATTACGCCATAGAAGCCAATATGGCGTCACGCAAATCTGTCAAACACACCAAAAACGCTTAATTTTACACAGTTAATTTTAAACGCTTAATTTTAAACAGTTAATAGCAACTATAACTTTTGAACTAGTGGACTCTTAAAGTTAAAAGCTTACATTTTTGATCTCAACTTATCGAAATCTGATCCCATCTATTCAGATTATCGAAAAAAGTGTCTATAATTTTTCGTTTCCCCTGAGGTGAAACTTAACCTTAAATCGTAATCACAATTACGTTTTGTTAACCGGAATATTAATAATTTTGAGATATTTACACAGTTTTCAAGATGTATTCAATACACTTTGCAATTTGTTATTCACAAGAATTGTTATTGGCGTCAAGAACGAGTTAAACAAAAGCATAACCGAACGATATGCATCTCCCACGAAAGCAAGTGCGACGATACGATTCGTCCCAATGAACAAGCAAAAAGGAAAGAAACGCTGACTTTTATTCTATATGTTATGTTTTCATTGCGCGACGCAACATATACAGAGGACGATACGTCGAGCTTCGAAACGTGTCAAGTGCGAAGATTATTTTCTTTCGTGACATGAACGCACAGTGTGCATGTCATTGCAGAAATCGAAAGCAGATGGCAGCATCGGTACCCGAAGAACGAGACGGTGCGGACGAAGAATGCCAGTCGATCGTTGTCCGCGACCGCAGGAGGACAGTAGGGTTGACAGTCGCGTGCTATCCGAGTGTAAATCGGGATTGGTTGACGGTTCTCCCGTAAGCCCCACCTACCAGGTGGTCGTTCGAAAGTGTAGTTGTGTAGTTCCGTACGGCGAAACGACGGGCGCTGCTCTCTCTCCTCGAACGTATCCGATCCGCGAGAATATCTGAAATGAGACATATCGATGCACTAATATGTGACGGTTGAGAGAAACCGAGGACCACGAACGTGCGAGAGGGTGGTTTACGCGCGGGTGTGTTACCACTTTCGAACCGTGACGAGAGAAACGGACCGCGTAAGGAAGTGGCAAATGTGAAAAGATTGCGAGAAAAAATACGCATTCGAGAAAACGAAGGGGGAAAAGCGCGTGTGTGCCAAGAGCTACGTGCGAAAAGAATTTTCTATTTCGGGGGGTTTTTTTTTATACTCGCACATATATCTATTATATACATATATATACATATATATATATATATCTTTCTCTCTCTTTGTGTCTCTCTACTTTCCTCTTCTTTCTTTCTTATCCCTCCGTCGTTACTTGATTTATTCCGAGTGAAAGTATCTATCTCCTTGCGGGCAAGTGTTCCCTCGCCGCATAGTATGCGCCGTTCTTGTATCACGAGCTAACAGGCAAAAAGCAGAAGGGTAGAGATAAATAAATAGAAAAGAAAAGGAGAAAAAGAAAGAAAAGAAGAAGTGTTTCATTTAACCAACAAGGACGTCAGCTGTGTGTGCTTTTACGAGGCGGACAGAGAGAGAGAGAGAGAGAGAGAAACCACTGTTGAGAGACAGAGAAATGGCGGCGCTGGTGGCAGGTGTTCAGTATGGTTTGTCGTCGCACAGCAATTTTCACGAAAACAAGTCACTGATCTTCGTGAAACTCACCGACTCGGCGCAACGTGCCATCGAGGACTTCCTCAGAAATCGGGTGAGTGAATTTATGCCTCGTTTCGCGACAAACAACGCGGTCTCTTTCCTTCGCGTACAGGCTAGGAATCGCGAGCTCATCTGTGTGTGTGTACGCGCCTCTGCACGCGTCACGAAGCAGTCATGTGTGCGTACTTACATGTGTCGTAATGTCGTGCGAAGGAAAGAGACACCCGATCGTCACTTGCTCACCATATTTCGAACGGAATTTCGTTTCGCTGCACGATCAAAGAAAATTGTCAAGCGTTTGCTCGCGAACGTCATTAACCGAACATCGCGAATATCGCGTCGTCGGTGGAAACGCCAGTCAAGAGACATTAGAATCGAAAGTAAGCCAGGCCACGTTGGCTTGTTAGCAGCTGCTTGCTGCTCCTCGTTCTTCTCTCTCTCTCTCTCTCTCTCTCTTTCCTTCCATCTTATCCCCTTGGGTCTCCCGCGAACGATCGACGGAAAAATCGAACACGATTCTATTCGAAACGATCGCCAGCGTGCTTTTCGTCGTGTTAACTCACTCGGCTGCGTCGTTACCGTATATCCGTATGGTTTGACAACGACATTACGTAATGAGAAGTGTCGTACTGACAAGGCAACACTTCACTTGCTAGACTCGCTTCCAGATTGCGGCCAAGTTTCTTTCGAACGAACGCTCCCTTCGTCCGCCCCTCGTTCCAATCTCTCGATCGGAATTCATTAAAAATAACCCGCGTCGCTTTTCAACCCGGACGCGAAAATTGTCGCGGATCGGCCTTCGCCGTTTTACGCTACGCGAGCAGCGACATGCCACACCGTTCTAGCGTAGTCTTCTTCCGTTCGGCGTTACCGTAGCCGATATTTTGAAACGTTCTTCCTCGCTTCGCTAACCGACAGCCACTTTGTGCTTTCGTGCGAATTACGTTTACGACCATCACCCGCGTTCTTTGCGTTTCGAGACGTTTGTTCGCGTTTCGCAGCGAAATTGTTCGACGCGCAGAGAAGCAAGAAATTGAAGAAAACGAAAAACCAGACGCGTTGCCCGCTGGATTGCTGGAACCGCGACGACTCTTGTACCACCCCGCACGTTCCAACCTCTCGAACGAGATTTGAAAGTCGCGCATTTTTCGTCGAAATACGGTATCGGTGTTTGGACCGAACGAACCAATGCTCGTTCGCACTCAAATTCGTTAATTGATCGAATCGACGGTGTAACAAATGAGTATCATTTTATAATATTTTACAACACTTCCGATATGATATTTTAATGATCGTTAATATATAAAATTATATATTACTTATGGCGTGTGCAATTTCGTTGTGAAATATTTCGCAGTATTGCGGTAAACGCATCGCATCATGATCGATCAATAAAAATTGAATCAACAAAGATAAAAAGTTAATGACGTAAGAATGTTTGCAGAAGTGTCGCGCGATTCACAGTTTGTCACTGAATTCTCTGCTAACCTCGTGTTAACCGCTTGCTTTCTTCAAAATATCGGTTTCGGTTTGAAGAAAAAAAAAAGGGGGAATGATGCACAGCGCCACGCAGTTCGAATTCCACCATTTTGGAAGTTAGGAAGTACAAATCACTTTCGATGCTTTGCGTCTAATATGATGTCTGTATGCAATCTTTGCGTCCATGCGCAATTACGACGATAAGAAGGCAAGAGGTTAATGCAATTCCGGTTCATACCGATTATCACGACGAACTTTCCACGCCATTAAATTCGCACGCGAAGCTTCTCTTTCCATATGTCGTTGCGGTCAGCTCGATTTATCGCCGACGTCGAATGGTCTGTTCTCTTGCGTTTCTTATCGACTAGCAAAACCTTTCGTCTTAACCTTGACGCACTGTAGCTATGTGCCCGACATTTTACTCGCAAATCAGTCGAAATTAACGTACCCTCTTTCTAAAATTTCTTTCTCTTTAATCTGCTCGCAAATTCTAGACCAGAATCATTTTCCATATAATCGAGATGCAACAAATATTTCCATTCCGTTCGAAATATGGAGGAATTAAATGAAATATTTCAGAGGGAAGGGAAGTAAAATGATCGATTAAGACAGAGGTGAGAAACGAGCAATTAATCGAGTTTTGCTTGACAAGTACAAGTTCTGCGAACGTGCAGAGAACCGATAGCGAACCGCGTGCAGAAAGAATCCGCGAAATAGCTATCGGAATGCGGCAAAGCAGTTTATTCGTTCCGCATCAGGAAGTGATTGCATTATGCTCGTTGCACGATATATAAATTTCCTCGTACCCGCGTCCTTTCATGCGGATAAATACATATTTGCTTTTGCAGATATTGCTCGTTGTAATTTCAGCGCAACGTGCATCGCGATTCGATTAATTCGAGCGTCAATAATTGTCCGGTTTATTTCAATTAATTCAATTGACTCCGCGAATTTATAACGGATCGGACGGATTTCGACAGATTTGCGTCATTTGTTTAATTTTCTCCCCCCTTTTCTATTTGTAATAAATTCGAAACTGTCGGGTGTTCTTGTAACGTAACGTCATTTCCTCTCTGTGATCTCGATGAAAAATTTAGTATTCTAAAATATACTGGAGACTGATGAAAGGCCCAGAAGCAGCTGTTCCGACTAGGAAACGAAGACGACATTTTTGCCATAAAATTTTGTTGATGTGCAAACATTTGAATCGATAGAAAACAAATTACAGGCGCGATCGCTCGGTACCAGACAACGCCACTCCCACTCGAGGTCTACTCCACGCCCCCTCACGAATCACGTGACCCAAATCAACCAATCGCTAATTTTCGTTGCATCAGCGTTGCACCTGAAGAGGCTAGAATCTAAAATTGACGATTTGTTTGCTGTAATAGCTTAGGAAATGTCTCTTTGCATGTATTCTCCATAATAACGGATTTTTTATTTCCTCCTAACGTAAAACAGTCTCTAAGTCGTACCTCTGTAATTGCAAAAAAAGAAGCAAAAACGGCAAGAAATATACTTGCAATGCAGGAATATATTTACAACTTCATTATTCATAGTATCTGAGGAATAAAAAAAGAAGAGAAAAAAGGGAGAATGAGACAGAAAAATCGAGGTACAACGTCATCACATTCACGTCCGTAAGCTCCCCAGAGAAAAGCAGAAAGGCTAGAGACGCGAAACTCAATCTTCGATGCATTGTCTGTCAGACAAATTTTATTGCCTTAACCACATTGCCCCGTTGTGTTTTTGCTTGTTTCATTACGATACAATCTGTCATCGTTAAAAAAAAATAATGTCGTTTCATCACTTTGCATCGATGCAATTTGCATCGATGCAATTTGCATCGATGCAATTTGCATCTCAGAGCAAAGTTTTACAAGCGATGAGCTGCAAGTTATGAAACGATTGAGTATGTTGGACGATTAAGAATAATTTTGCATTAAGAAATGGAATGTAAAGTTTTCTTCGCTCGCTGCACATGATTTTTCCTTGCTTTTAAATTCTTCGTAAATACGTCTACGAAATACGTCCGCTTGTCGATCGATTCTCTTACGTAACGTACGAAATCTTATAAGTAAACTTCATAAATTACAATTTCAGTCATCTGATCGTTTCTGTCTGATTCGGAATTATACAAAATCACGAGCGTCTAACCTAGAATTTCCAACTTGGGGCAAATGAAACCTCAGTCTCTAATTATCCCCGTTGGACAGAGAATCGTGAAAGAAAAGCCCTACAATCTATCTGTCTAATCGATCCATCTCGCCCATTTGCTAATATTAATTATTAATCGGTGAATATATTCCATAATAGGGCTCGTACTTGATAACCCAATTCAGTCACATTCGTTAAATCCTTCTAAAACTGTGATCGACGACTGACATTACATCTCAGTAGGGCTAAAATATAAAATTAACCAACAAAGATTTTTTTTACACCACCGAAAGCATCGGTCGTATGATTCACAGGCCGCGACAACGAGAGACGATAATTTTAAACGTCGTTGTTTTTGCTGTAGAGTTTGTAAAGTTTCCACCGCTTTGTGAGATTGACTTACGTAAGAAGTGAGATTTCTTCTTCGACACTTTTCATTCTATAAAAAGTTGGAGTTGATCAATTTGATCTCGGATGGGTCAGTAAGGAAAATTAGAAACGAACGAAATTCACCAAAGGAGAGTCGATCGATTGAGCGAAAGAAAGGTGCACACGATGCAGTGTCGAAACGTGGCACGCGTTCGTCCAAGGGTTCGGAATTCCCAACTTGCTCTCGCAGTTGCATAATACTGCGGCAGCCATGTGTCAGGTTGAAGACGCAGGGAAAACGACGACGGATAGAAGGAGGGTCGCCGATGCTGCTTTATGGCTATCAAATAATTCAGGCCGGAGACTCGTGCGTTAACGACCAACGATATTAACCTTGAACGTCGAGACTCCATGAGGAACGTTCGCGCTCGCGCGTTCAGCCGTTTAGGTTCAAAGGCGAGTAACGAGCTTCTCTCGCAGTCGTCAATTTTTTTTATTTACTCCTACTTTCAATCGACGACGGATGAATTAAATTTTTTGGTTTCGTTCGGAAATTACGGAAAATCAGAAAATTGGGAATTTGGGTTTGTTACTGTATATTGTTTTCGATCAAATTTGAAGAGGTAGAAGTTTTTTTGGCAGTGATTCGCGACATTTGTGTAAATTGGAAATATCGAAAGGGGGACTGTTCCAAAAGCCACGAAATTTGAATACTCGAAACTTGCTCGTCCAAAGTTTGAAAAGAGAAACGTTGCACTTGCAAAATTCGTTGAAAACAAAAGTCAACAGTCCAATTATTGTCCATCGACGTGTTATTGCTCGCAGTGAAATTTCGCCCGAGGCATCTCGCGATCACAAAGCGTTTCAAAAAACGCTCTCGAACGTGTCTGTGCGTTCTCGCCGCGTTTCTCAAGGAGGGTCGAGGAAGCACGGGTTGAGCGAGAACCTCGAGTCGAACGTGTGTGCAAGGGTTTAAAAAGCGACGCGAGATTCACAGGGCCTTCCGGGGGCAGCTCTCGACTCTCCCAGAGGCCAGTCTCAGAGGCTCCTCTCGGGTACGCACGTACCCCGTGTAAGAAAAAGAGGCGCGAGGCCCCCTCTGAGCGGCACAGCTGTTCCTCGAAACTTGAATAACGATCCGGGGGGAAGAAACAGGCAGGCCCCGCCGTAGCGCTGACGGCTGGAAATTCTACAAACCGAGAATAAGTATTTGCCGTGTGAGCGTGATTTGGATCAAGGTGTCGTGAAACATGGTCCCATGGCGCGCGCGGTTTTTAACCGGTTCTCCCAACGCCGGCCCGAAACTACCGGTTGCTCGAAATAATCAGAAACTTCTGGCGGTTCGAGGCAGTTTGATTCGAGGAGAGGAACGCTTTTCACTTTTCGAAAGTTCAGAAATTCTGAAAGAAACAACGAAGAAAGATTCTTTTCTTATATTACTTTTCTTCTTCTTTTTTTTCCTTTATTCCTTGGAGAAATGCGAACGTTGTTTCATTTTCAATAAAGGATGCGTCGAATTTTTGAATATTATCTTGGGAGCGTATATATAGGATAGGAAAAGTATCGTTACGTTTACTGTGGAATTTAATGATAAATCAGATTCAAGAATTTTGTATCATCTGGTACCTTTACGTTTTCAAGCTGTTGATAAACGGTACGTTAAAAAGTAAAAATACGTGTCAACATTTTGCAGCCGTCGAAGATATCTTAAACGAGGTGATTCTGGAATCCATAAAATTCAATGACTGTGACTTATATTATCTGTCACGGACACGCGCACTCGGAACAAACACAAATCGACAATTTCTTCCATTAACGTTTTCGCCCGTGGGCGTAGCCCGAGGAAGAATCGAACAGACCTTTGAAATTTTTTACAAATTTCACGTAAGGATAAAGAGATAGTTATTGTCCACGTCTTCTCGCGTTTTATCGCGCTGTAAAAGAGTCAAGAACGATACGGAGTAACGTGATTGCGTATTTTTAATAAGCCGGAGTTTCGACGATCGCGGACAGTTTATCCGCGGTAAATAATGCAAAGCAAACCGATCGATATTTTATTATTAATTTTTTTTTTTTTCTCTCTTTTGCAACGAGGATACGTTTCTTCTGAATTTCGTCCCGTTGCTTCGATTATTGTGTCGAGGCGAGAGGGTTTCTTCGTCTCGATTCTCTTCGATTCTGTTTCCCTCGATTTGACGGTTCGAAGCGTCGCTCACCTGAAATAGAAATCGGCCTTCCTCGCCACTGTGAGGTTTCTCCGTTCCGGAAAACGTGATTCTTCTGCAAGTGGCTGCACGCGTGTATCTTCCTCGCGATGGTCGGTGTAACTCGGGCAACGAATCGTGGCGTCGGGTGTATTTATTTATCGCACATTTACATATTTGCATTTACAACTGCGAAAAAACTTGCGCGACCTAACCTAACCTAAAAATGCGCACGCCAGAGATCACTTTTCCAACGTGCACGCTTTGAGAGCTGTTGAAAGAGATACAGCCTTCCGGAAACTGTTTTTATTGCCTTTATCGTTTAATGGACTCTTCGAACGATAAGCGTCTTCACTTTTATCGTTTTCAGTCGGCGAGATCGAGGGAGAACTTTCTCGGAACGAAGAACAGAAGGGAAACACGTTCTTTCGAGCTGTTCATTTTGTAACATACTCGTGATTGTCTTATCGCGCAGAGTTATTGCCTTAAAGTTTTAACGTTTGCCTTTATCAAAGTGACTAATTTGTAATTTTTCCTGGACGTAGAACAACGGTTATTGATTCAAATGATTTTTCGCGAAACGTACCGACAAGATCGTATCGTACAGTTTTTTCTATTCTTTTTGTTTCAATGTTTCTGACGGACATTTTAGGCTTGCAATTATAAATAGGTTGGTAGTTCTAACGTTCATCTCGCGATCATCTCTTCTATCGTGGAAGATGAAAAATTAACAGAGGCGCGAACATTATCGCACGTCACTGTGAATAAATGTTTCAGACTTCAAAAGTTTGTCAAAATTTATTACAATCGTTTATCCAGAGAGTAGAAGTTAAAAAAGGAAATTTTGAATTGACCTCGTCTAAGGTCAACCTCAAATTCGTGGACGTTCGAAAAGAGAAGAAGGAGAGCGAGACTTTTCTCCTCTCGATACGTCGATTTCTCTGTCGGAAGCTCCGACTTTCCCCTTTCGCTGGGATTGCGAGATCGTCTTCGTCATCTCGATCGCGATTGAACCGGCCGCGCTTATCAAAGCCGAAAGCGATTAGGTAACGGCGATCCGCGATCGACGAGAGCACGTTACGTACCTGTACGTGCAACGTGCTCCGTCGCACACGCGACGCGTCCCGGAAATGAATGTAATTACGCGCGTGTCGCCGTCGCGGACACGAGCACGTGTGCACTCGCGTACACGTGCGTTGGAATCTTGCGAATCTGGAGCTTAGCGCCGAGCGTGAAAGTGAACAGCCGAGACGACGGGATCCCCGAATCAGAGAGGGAAATGCATATTTCGAGAAATGACGGTGTCAACGCCCAAGGGACTTCTAACAGAGAAAGTCTTCCACTTTCGAGTCAGTCGGTTTTTTGGTCCTTCGTTTTTCTTCTTACTATTGCAATCGAGTGTTTAGGAGCATCACGCCCATCTTCTCGGGTTATCAGCGATCGTGGTAGGTTTCACGACGGAGTAGGCCGAGTGTCCATATAATGGTACGATCTTCTGTTCTTCAAAAATTCCAAGACTCTTTTTCTCTGGGATCTTCTTTTTTGCAATATTTCGAGTGGGTTCGTAAGCTTGTGCCGTTTACTTTTGTCTTCAGTGGAGTTGGATGGTTCTGTGTTTGCGATCAGTCATTTTTCTCTGTTACTTCTTGCATTGTTGGTTTTCTTCTACTCGCGAAAATTAGGGGCTATTTCGAAATGAAAAAAGGAGCAATTGATTTTTTTCGATTAAACGAGAACGTCAGAGAAGCAAACGACAGGGCAAAGAAAAAGTCAAATCTTCCTTTTTTTGTCGCTTCATATTCAGCTTGAAGTGTTCTCTGATTTTTGCGAACAGTGTATTTCGGGATTTAGAATGGGATAAAAGTTGGGCGGATTGCGTTCAGAACGTGAATTTCCAGAGAATTGAGTTTCTAGAAAGTAACTTCTCCTGCTTCGATGAAGATTGACTCTGAAACACTTGGAACGTGAAGCATCCGTTTGGTTGAAACGTCGCTGCAGAAATTCTGATTGGTAATTCATTCGTCTGGTGTATAATCGAATTCCTCGAAATCGGGCCGCGATTTAAAGTGGCCTGAACTCGTCGATATTGATGTTAACTAGCTGATTTTAGAAATAATCGAATTCATTCGACCGCGATTTCGTCTGCGTTTCAATTGAAATTAAATATCTCCTTTTCTTTTCTCTCCAGTGATTTAGTGTCTCAAAATTTACGATCACGGTGTGAAAGTACCATCACTCGTTGACAACCTTTCAGAAATACCAGAATTGAACATGAAGATCGAGGTTTAATAGAACGAGACAGGACTTTGACAAGTAAAACGCTCTGCTGCTAATTTTACGATTAACGCGAGTTAGTTTGTCGAGTAAATAAAGCTATCAGTGTGAACGAGTTAAGGAAAAAAAAAAAAAACAGCAATGAACTGTTTAGAGAGCTTCGTTTAATGAATGACAGTTTCGCAAGTCACCGACGATGTGCATAACTCATATTGATTCACCGTTTAGTCAATATTTTCAGCGTTGAAAGAATATCTCGATTGTCAAGTTTAATAATTCCTCCCAACAGTTATTCCTTTTTTTTTTTTTTTAACGAAACGTATGCAACGTGGATCTATTGAACATTTTATCACTGAGAGTAACCCAGAAAATCGGGTGCAACGCTAATGCAACGAAAATTAGTAATTGGTTGATTTGGGTCACGTGATTCGCGAGGGGGCGTGGGGTAGACCTCGAGTAGGAGTGGCGTTGTCTGGTAATTTGTTTTGTGTCGATTCAAATGTTTGCATATCGATGAAATTTTATGGCAAAAAAGTCGTCTTCGTCTCCTAGTCGGAACAGTTACTTCTAGGCCTTTCAGTCAGACGAATCGCACAAGTTGTGCAGTTTTTTCTTGTACATATCACTGTATTACGTTTCCTTGGTATCGGTGTATATGCAAAACCAGCACTTTGCATAATTATACTTGTAGCAGCTGATAATGAAAGAGGCAAGGTAAATCAGTTAAGTGGATCGTTCGTGTTTACACATGAATCCTACGTTTTCTGCAATAAAAACTTGGCAAAACGATCGTGGTTATAGAAAATTTGCAAATCTCTCGAGATACAATCAGGCAATCATCTCAGAAAGGTGTCATTTACAATAAATGTCACTCTCGCTAGGATTTTTATGCATTTACAAGAACTTTGCACGTGGAGAGATACAAATATCACAAACAGAACTTGAGTTTTATTTTTTAAACTCTACATAGGTACATGAAATGAAAAAGGAAGTTTGTATGAATTTTAACTCGTAACTTACAGCATGTCCATGTACTAGATCTTTATGCACTCGTGGGAAATTTATAAATGTGATATACAAAAATGTTACATATTATACAATGTACAAAGCGTGCAAACTTCAATATCTTTCTCAGATTCTGTTGCTTCTTTTTGTCTTTAAATTTGCTTAAACATCCGCCAGATCATTGCCTGTAATGATTCATCAGTCGCGGACGTAAAGAATTTCAAGCCGCGCAATGCAAATTTCTGTGTAATCGTGGTACGATTGAATAACGTCGGGCGACCGAGGCGTCGAACTTTGCGGTTCAAATTTTGTTTACATCGGCTCGTCGATCTTTCTGTAAAAATACGGACGATATTTTGAGCGAAGAACTGTCGAAAAACAGTGTTTTGTCGATAACAAATCCTTGTGAAAACAAACGATATGTTATCAAATAGTTCGCTACATTTAAGAGTAACGTGCGCAGCAATTTTCAACAACGTGTTGTACGATAACAATATTGTATAAAAGTTCGAGAGTCGCGAAGGAGTATCGACACCACTTGTAATTTCGTAATTTCATAATTGATTTAATGGCGGAGTGTCGTTAGAAAAATGTCGAAATATCCTTTTGTATTAGGTATTGGAACGATGTCGCGTCGACATTAGGCAAAGACCGTTTGCCCTTAAACCATGAAAAATATTTGATACTTTGTTCAAATACACGGCAGAGCTGCGAAAAGAGACCCTCGTGTGTTAATAACCTTTCGATTGTTATTATCATTATTATACAACTCGTTGTTGTCAATTGTTGCGAACTATTTATGGAAATTGGTTTTGTTGACGTATCGCTCGTCCTGAAAAAGATATCGCAAAAAGATTGGGCGTGTCGATTTCAAAAAATCGGAAATCGTAACAGGATTTAGGATTTTATTGTTATTTGCTCTTTCTGCGTAGACCTAAATGACCAAGATGGTTAATTTTCGGTATTCTCGATTCAATTTAATTTTATCAGCAATCTCAATTGTAATTGTAATGCAAAGCACAGAATAGAATTGAACATACTGAATTTTTATGACCTAACGCAAGTTGTTGCTGAATTGTAGCTTCGTCAATTTTCACGTTATTTATTTTACGTTACAAAATAAATTCCAATTCTGTAGTCGAACGTGTGTTTCGAGTAGTTTCAAGGGGGATGACTCTCGAGAAATCGTTGGGACGTTGCCGGTTTTGAAACGCGATGTATCGTCGATAATCTGATTATAAGATTGCTGCTATTAACCTTGAAAGGACGTGCAGTAATCTATTACCGCGCTGTATACGGTGCATAAAGAGATAAAAGGATAAAAGTAAGCGGATATCTGTGTCATGCGTTACATCTGCAATTACATCACCCCCTGTTAAACAGAGGAGCCACGTACAGGTACAGATGCTTCAACCTTTTCGATTCCTGGGTATTCCGGTTCAAAGGTGCTTTTGTTAAACGAGCGAGAGAATTAATTTTTTATCGTAATTTACAAAATTCTTTACCTTAAATTCGTATATCGTTTGCGAAATTATACGAAACTTAGCCAGCGTAATAAATAAGAGAGGAAAGCTCTTACGCGGAATTCGATCTGTTTTTATTTTTAATTTTTAATTTCAATTAAAAATTACTCGAACGTGCGTGTCGCTGTATATCGGTCTCAGAGGAATATCGTCACGCACGGCTAAAAGGAGCGAAACGAGAGCTAAAGCTGAAGCTGGACGACGACAGAAAGTGAACTTGCTCGTCAAGTTGGCTCGTTCGACCTGAATCGCCTGGAACGAGGACTTCAGGGACGAGGCACGGCGTCCACCTGCCGGTTTCGCGTGCGTTCGACGAGATTCACATAGGAATAAGGGCCGTTCTCTTTTGTGAGGACCGCGCAGACCCTCTTTCCCATCTTTCGACCCACGTTTCATTCGGCTTGACCGTTTCCTTTCATTCGGTTTTCTCGAACGACGACGGCTTCGAACCACGTCAAAAAATGCGAGGATAATTCGAACTCGAGGATACTCGAAAATTATTAAACTTCATTGCGTGTTAGTATTTATGGCGAATTATCCAGACTTTAGCGACTTTAGCGACTGTAAGAGTGTTGCGAGTATTGTGGATTCTGTCAGCGTCGAATTTAGGTATTTTTCCAAAAATTTTAAACTTTGATCCAACATGCAATAAAATTCTGATTTACGAAAAAGCTAGCTCAAGATAAGGAAAAGTGTGCCATTGGCGTGTATTTATAATAATTCCGCCGTTTATACGTGATTGTTGTAAAGAGAAAATTTGAATCTTCAAGACCACGATAGATTCAGTCGTGAAAAGAATTTTTCAACGATCTCGACGCAAGTCGAAATGAATATTTACAATTTTCGAGAAGAAAGTTTTCTCACTAAAATCATCCAAAAAAAAAAGAAAAAAAATCCAACGATTCTTCGGTATTTCGGATATCACGAGAAAGATTATCGATACGAAAAGATGGAATTCTGCGCCTGCTCTTAGTTTCCCATCCGACTTTTCAGTCGATTCGCCGATCATTCGCGGTAATCGCGCGTTTCGAATCAGAGTCGCGTGCCTCGCTCGACGAATTGCATTTTCATTGGTCACCGCCGTGACCGACAGTCTGGTTGCGTTTTCGAATTTCGATGAGCGCCGGAGAAATCGAAGGTTCCGGAAGCCGCGAATGCCGGGAATGCTATTCACGCGATGAGATTCGTGTCCCATCGAACGCGCCTTTTCTGTTAAAATTATTCCCCGGGCACGCGTGAATTTAAGGACGCGCGTCGATTCGAGCGCGCCGATGGAGCAACAATAAGTGTGTCTCGAATCGCGATTATTTCCGAAAGGCCTCGAGATTCGATCACTGCGCGAGCGTTTATCGAGATAAATTTGCCTTCGAAACGCTTCGTTGGCTTTTGATCCTGCTTCGTTCGTGTTTTTTCATCGCCCGTTTGAAATACTCGATAATTTGAATCTGTTTTGCACGATTCGAGATTTTGCCAGATTCGCAGAAATTTTCTTCGGAAAAAATTGCGGTCAAACACTTCAATTTCTAATGTTCAATATATACATATATATTATATTATAAAAATATATATATATTTTTAATAATCGATATTTTCTAATTACAACTATAGTCTATAATCGAATTACTATCGTAAAACGAAGATCGTTTAATCGACACAACGAGCATTTTACTGAATCAGTATTAACAGTTTTAGCAGCGTCGAGATGTTTAAACGCCAATACCGCACAATCGCCTCCGCGACGAAATTCGTCGATTGTAAAAGCGACAGCGACTGCAGAAATTCAGCGACGCCGATTCGAAAAGTTTATTTGCAGAACACGTACAATGCGCAAGCGATAGATGAGTCTTTTTTTAATTTTATTTCGCAATTTCTATCGAGCCGTATATTCGTCCGATGCGTTTCTCCTGTTTTTTTCCTCGTTCTGGGAAATAAATGTTTTTCCGTCGGCGTCGATCGTGAAAAATTGTTCAAACTTCTTGTCCAGGGGAGCAAAAGAAAGCGGAACAAATGTCTACGCTGTTAATCGCAAATAATCCTAAACTTTTAGATTTCGGTTTGGTTCAAGGTGTTGCGAAATCATGTCGGGAAAAAGTGACAAACAGAGCGAGAGCAGACGTAATTTTGAAAAGAATTGTAAAAAGAATTTTGTAAATATCCGAGGTTACGTGTTAGATCATACGAACAATCATTTTGAAAGAAGTAAGAAATACAGATACGAACTAAATTTCGTAAATTGTTACGATCTGTTGTTAGTTACAGTTTCTTTCTTTTCGTTTCGAGTGTAGTAATTACGGTCGTTGAAATTTCTTCAGTCGATCTGCTCGCTGGAGTCGATCAAAATTTGATCAGAAAATACGTTGTCACACAATGACTCAAGATGTATAACTATCGAGATTGGCTCTGAATATTCAGTAATGCGTATAACGTCACAGCGCTGGACTGCGAACTTCCAACCGAGATGCAAACTGATACTAATCTCGTTAAACGCTTTGGAGATTCAGATCGAAAGATGTAACTTGTATTTTCACCAATTGAAAATCAAACCGTTTCTTTCCGAAACGCGAAAACTTTTTTCCCCGCGGTAAAAGCGCGGTGGAAAAAGGTGCAAAGGTGTTCCGCGGGGCGGAATGCAGCCGTAAAGCCCCGTGCTCGCGCTGAAAAAAGGCCGCTTCTTTATTCTCTCGTTGTTTCCGACTCTTTCACCACGTCACCAAGTTCCATTCTCTCTCTCTCTCGAAAGAATGTTTCTATTTCGCTCGGATAAGCATTCTGCGAGACGCTTTGTGCGTGAAAATTTCACACTCCTCCGTTTGCTGTCCACGAATTTCCCCAGATCAGAATGGATCAAACGCGTTTTTCGTCTTTAACGCTAGAACTGTCGACAATTAACAATCAAACCACCGTCAACGCGACGACGGATCACAGATTTTCTTTCGTTACTGTTGCTCGAAAGATGCTGGTATTTTTGTCAAAATTAATATTGATTTAGAATAATACAGAACCATGGTTCTGAATAAATCTGTTTATTTTAATCATCATCGTTCGAATTACAGTGATTTATACGCAGAGTATTTTAGTACGTAAAGAAAGAGGGGAAAATGGGAAAGCTTTGTGATACAATGGAGTACACAAGCTTTCATTTATACATTGTATAAAAAATCATGTAAATCTCTAAAACAGCTATCGGTCAGAATTTAAATTTGTATAAATTCGATGAATCGAAACTGCACTTGCGCGCGCAACATCGTGACAAAAGTTGATTTTTGAGGTTAATAATTGACGAGAGATGTACGGAACAGTTGAAACGACATTGAAGACCATCTATCAATTGCTTTGAAATTCTAAGAAATTCTAATATTAGAAACACGTTATACACACTTACTCGCAAGATAAAACATTACTCTCAGAAAACATTGATCATGGGAATAACTTTAATTTTAAATGTTGACACCTATACGAATCAGTCATCAAATCTAGTCAGCAAATGAAATGCAGAAAATGAGTGAATCAATGTACGAGAAAGCAAATGGGTCAAAGTTTCACGGAAGAAGGACAGAGGAAAAAGAAAACCAAGGAACGGAAACGTCGCGAGATAATAAATAACAATAAATAACAAGCTCGTGAGAAAAATGATTCCGCCCGAGTATAACCTAGTTAACACCCTCCTCCTCCCACAAAGTGGCATCAGCAACATCTTTCCATCGTCGTTTCCCATCCACTTCAGGGCACGCCTCGTTTTTCATTTTCCGTTGTTTCCCGGTTCGTCCGGCTCGATTCCAGGCCAATAATCATCGGGTTTGCACGCTCAGACGGCTTTCGAGCCCGACACCTACACCTACGCGTGTATGTAATAAATTATTATGAATTATATAATAATATAAAAACTACTCGTACCCCAGTACGAAAGGCCCAGAAGCAACTGTTCTAGCTAGGAAACGAAGACGACTTTTTTTGCCATAAAATTTTATGCATTGATATGCAAACATTTGAATCGATACAAAACAAATTACAAGCGCGATCGCTCAGTATCAAACAACGCCACTCCCACTCCAGATCTACCCCACGCCCCCTTACGAATCACGTGACCCAAATGAACCAATCGCTAATTTTCGTTGCATTGAAGCGTTGCACTTGAAGAGGCCCGATTTTCTGGGTTACCCCCGCTGAAATCACTTTCAGTGATAATAATATTATATAATTATCATTATATAAATATCTATAATAAATATTATATAAAAAAAAGGAGGCATTTTATTAAACAAGAACTATATAAAAAAAAAAATCGAACGCTTCTTTTTTTCTTATCGCTTCGTGTTCATTTTGAAATATACCGCAATTTTGGTGAGCAGTATATGTAACGATCTCAAAACATTCCACGCGCACTCTTCCCCGCCTTCTTCCTCCCTTCTGTTTTCACCCGGTCGCTCGGTTACCCAGCGGGGTTTCGAGGAAATTGGAAACAGAGAGGCGACGCGCTTCCTTCCGTTCCATTATCGGCGTTTCTCGCTTGTTTTTCATTTCGTTCGCCCCCCATCTGGCGCGGCTTGATGATGGGACGGTAACGCGATTGAAACTTCATCGAGGGGGCGGTGTCCTTGCAGCTGCGCCGAGGGAAAACGGGCCGAGATTGCATCATTCGACCCGGGATCTCTCGATGCAACCGGGGAATCGGTGCGTACCTGGGACCGATCAAGGAGGACGACGATCCTTCGAGATCTGCGAGAAAGATCGCGACGCTGACGCGGAATCGACGCTTGTGGTTCACGTGGACCATAGCAATATTTATATCGAGTCATTTCGCACAAGTTCGTCACATCGGGATTCTTATAATACTGTTTATTACAGGTGAGATTTTTGAAACATAGCTGCGAATGCTTGTGAAAATATGCAACTACCCCCTCTATAGCTCCTTTTCGTCTTTTTAGCAAAGTCGTTTCTAATATTTCTCGACGTCTTATCTTTACAGCGTCAATATTACATTGATGGATATTGATTTTGTTTAACTGTAAATATGTATTTACAATTCCGTAATTATGAAATTAATTTAATAGGGAAAAGTAATTTGTACGAAATCTAAAATATTCTTTCTGTTATACAATCCACTTAAAAGCCACATTGATCTTCATCTGTTTCAGTTGTTTGATTTCTGAAAAAAATTTGATTTATTGAGAAATTTTTGAAGTCGATCAATTCGTCACGTTGTGTTCGTCATCCATTCAGTCGCTCATTCTTTCATCCAAGTATTGTTTCGTTCATTCATTTATCATCTTACCCGATATCTCGTGTTAAAAATCAGCAAAAAGCAAGTGTTGTAGTTTACGTGTTTCGAGTGTCGCAGCATGTAATTTGAGGCTCATTTGGAGAAACAGAGAGATCAAATATCCTCTTCTCGTCCGTCTTCGACAGACGGTGTTTAACTAACACCTGAATTGACGAGCAACGCTTGTTCATTCATTTCGCACATTTCGGTGCTTCTTCAACTTTTCCACTTGCCAGGAGTACGAATTGAAACATTTGTTGATAATAAATCATAAAGAAAATTAAAAAATAATTTCCTAAATCTAATCACTTTGAGAAGCTCTGATTTGATCGATGAAATTTAATATTTGATTACGCACGTTTCACTGTCATTCAGTACCCGGACAACGCCACCTCCTACTCGAGGTCTACCCCACGCCCTCTCACGAATCACGTGACTCAAATCAACCAATCGCTAATTTTCGTTGCATCAGCGTTGCACCTGAAGAGGCCCGATTTTCTGGGTTACCCCTGCTAAAATCACTTTCAGTGATGAAAAAAAAAAGAAAAATTGTGAAACACGCTTACGATACAGCGATCGCGAGACATTCAATCAGAGTGTTGGGGGGCAGAAAAAATGGAAAAGCAAGAGCAAAATGCGGCGATGCAACGAAAGTTTCACCTTTCATAAATATCACTCCGGGTGACTCACGATTCAGGAAAGTCGAGTTCGATGATTCTAAAAGGGAAAAAAAAAAAAAAAAATTCCACGCAGCGAAAAATTCCTCGTCCGATCGTTTTGTTAGCATATTGGCTCTAATTAGTTCGAACGAAAGGCGGGTGAAGAATCGATTCGAGTGAAGTCGGGCGAAAAATTCACGATCGATAGGGGATAGTAGACTCGATCGACAGGCGAAAGTAAGTACAATGCAGATCTCGTCGGATAGATACGTAGGCCGATGTCTTTTTGACTGCGGGCGTATTAAGAAGGGGCGTGTTGGTGAAGGGGAAATGTCATTAATGCTCCCGGTCGGAGTCAGCGTCGTGCATTTATTTAGCGAGCGAATGCTTTCTCCGGCGGAAGGCCTCCGGGACGTCCTTTCTCTCTAAGGACGTCGGGGTGCTGCGAGAGTTTGTCTCAAGGCCGTTGCACTTGCGCAGCAACACGCCGACGATCCAAACGAGAAATGTCGGGGGCAAAAAATTCAGGAAATCCAGGAAAAAGTGATTCTTGTGCGACGATTCTTGAGGTGTAATTTCCTTTCAGAAAGGAAGATTGGAAATTTTCGTCGAACCTACGTCAAAATATCGCGGAAGAAGTATAGAAAATCCAGGAAAAGGCGGCTTTTTTTTGCGTGACGATTCTCGTTGTAACGTGTAATTTCCTTTCGAGAAGGGAAAATTGCGTTGTACAAATTGCACGATCTCAGATTCGTTGAAAAAGAGATCGTGAATTATTAAAAAAGCGAAAATGATATATTGGAATGGTTTGTGCTTCGCGGATCGAGAAAAGAGACATAAGTGATCTATGAGAAAAAGAGGAGAAAGAAAAAATTGCAGGCTTTGAGAATTTCTGCGAAAACGAAAGGAGTTACGAGTGGTAAATTACACGCTTTGAGAATTGCGATGAGCAGTAGGATCGTGAATTGACTTTGCCCGGTAGTTGTAATTTTTCATTTTTTGTTCGACGCGTTTACTTTAAAGTTTATCGGCGTCGTAATTAGTTTGTAACTGAGCAACGTTGCGGAGATTATTGTCGGTTTTATCCAAGATACTGAGGACAAAACGAGCAGATGTGATTCGCCGTTCGAGTTGGCGATGTGAATAATTTAGATTTTCATTGCGGCCAGTCGTCGCTTTTAATTGATCGATCATAATCGTGGATTTTCGCACAACGTGTTGTCAACTGACTGCTCTCGTTACACAATGTTCTCACACGACATTGTGAAATATCAGCTGCCAATTTTAATACAGATAAAATTCTCAATTCCGTTCTTTTCGTACAGAAATCTCACAATTAACACGTGCGAAAAAATTTTTACTTTTTTTTTTTTCATCGTAAAATATTCTTGGATTCTTTGGTGTTTTATGACTACCAATTTTTTTCCCCCCTCTCTCTCTCTCTCTCTAAAGATATTGCACGAGAGATAACTTCAACCTTAAACGACCACGTAGGCAGTTCGGCTATTTTCATTTTTTAACACCGTCGTTCTAAGTGGACTTTAAGGCCCAAGCATCAAAAGATGTACGGTTGGTCGGTATCTACCGCTGATAATTAAAACGCTTAATTAACGCGCATTAGAGCGCGCTGCTATTAATCGAGCTATGATTATCGACCAAAGCGTGCTCGTTACGCCGTATGACCTCTCCTGGCCGGATCACGCGTATTTATCCTATACACGCGTCCCTTCATTTTCCGATGAAATGCAATTATCCGGTCGTTTTCATGCAACTCGATGTAGCGTAGAGTTACGTCGCGCCGACTAATCAGCGAATTTGTCGGACGCAGGAAGAACGTGTTTAAAACATAAAAACCGGCGAAGCTTCCTGCACGATATGAATTTCGTACTCCGAAATGTGAAATTATTTGGAAGAAAGATTATAACTTCGTCATATGACAATCTAGTTAATTCCTATATTGATAGATTTTTTAATTTTGATAAAATTGTAAATAAACGTATGAAATACAGAAACAGTTTGGACCATCGTATAAAATGCAAGTAGAGTTTAAACTATTGCAATACAAATACAGTTTAAGTGAACTTGCGACTGTCGAAATGGAAGCGAGACCAAGATTCCCATACGATTTTTTAATTTTGATAAAATTATCACACTAGTAATAAAATTGTAAAATGCTGTCGTATTTATGCTGTACGAAGTAAACAAGTTTAACAGTTTAAACCATCGTACAAAATGCAAATACACGTGTTTAAATATAATTGTATATAAAAAAACTGCACGACTTGTGCCCCAGTACGATTCGTCTCACTGAAAAGGCCCAGAAGCAACTGTTCTGACCAGGAAATGAAGATCGTAAAATTTTATCGATACGCAAACATTTGAATCGATAAAAAGCAAATTACCAGACAACGCCACTCCCACTCGAGGTCTACCCCACGCCCCCTCGCGAATCACGTGACCCAAATCAACCAATCGCTAATTTTCGTTGCATTAGCTTTGCACATAAATCACTTTCAGTGATCAAACAGTTTAAACTATCGACAATCTTTCATCACGTTACGTGTTCAGTTATACTCCTCGCTGTGTCGATCAAACGAAACACCATCTATCTCTGTTGCCTCTCTGGCGAAGCCATATCGGTGGTTTTTAACCACTTTATCGCGATCGTAAAGGTCGTTTTAGAAAAATAGCTGTTGCGGTTTTGGTGGTCTCTCTCCAGCAGACTGTATTAAGCCGTGCATTCTCTTCGATCGCCGGGAATTTTAATGGGTCGGGCGAGTGTTTTCGATGATCGGATATTTAGCGCGGCGGCAGGAAATTAGCGTGGCTAATCGTTTTCTCTACTGGTCCCACTCTTTCCACTCGTTTCTCTTCTCTCGGTGAAATTAGTTTAACGCAATTGGAACTACCGTGAACTGGTCAAAACGAGCAATTCGTAATTTCCTGTTCGGCAATTTTATAGACGGAGAACAGTGTATTTTTAAACATTCGAATAGTAAAATTCGTCAAATGGAAGCTTGTGTAATTTGCTGCGTCACAAAGTTTCTCCATTTTCTTACTCCAACGAAATTTTACTATGTTTCGCACGTCGATAGTTTTTGGCGTTGAAACGTTGAATTTTTACGCAGGTACGGAGATTAGAGTACGAATCGAAAAATTATGCAAACTCGATAACGCGCGAATTGTCCTTCGGTTTGTTCGGCGAGAGCGTGGAACAACCTGCGATATCTAAATAGCTGTACGAGCTATTTCGCGCGGGATAATTATAGCGTGGATATTTTAATACGCGAGAAGACGTCGTGTTTTTTTGTTTCCATAAAGATCAACGAGCAAAATGATCGTTTAACCTCGATGGAATTCGCACGCTGACTGATTAAACTCGGGGAGATTAACCTTGTACATTGCGCGAATGTAAAATAGTATAATAAACGTCAGTCGTCCACTCTGTTTTTCTTTTTAGAAATCAGATGCATTATGAGATAAATTAAAATAAATCCCTTGCTTGATGATCATTCGTTAGAGTTTTTTTTTCTCACAATTGCCAAATTTTTGATTCAAGTCGATACGTTTTGTAGGAATATTTAATGTTCGTGGCGATCATAATTTATACTTTTTTCCACGATAATGAGAGAAGAAGGCTCGATGAGCTGGAGATAGCTCGATCGTTCTGTAAAACGATAGTTGGCGTTATCGTTTCGCTAACTTTGCGCGATCTGACTTTCATGTAGAAAGATTGAAATTAACATCGTACGTCAGACGTTTGTTAATAAAGCGTTCGTTGTTGCATAAAATGTTCTCTTTCATCGTGCTTTGAATGTTCTTTGAATGCAGCACGCACTTCATTTTAATTGAACGCGGTTATGCGCTTATTTAGTCGGTACATAATTTCTCTATGTAGTTACGCATGATTGCCGAGATTACTTTCATTTTTTACGATCAAATTCAAGCGTTAAATTTCGTGTAAAACGTGGAACTTTACGTATTTTTGAAGTTCTTAGAAGATGAGTACAAAATTGAATTCTTTCGTCGATACGAACGATCGAAATACAACAAGGGTACGGTAATATATCATGAAATTACTACTATAATGCGCCTTACATCTGTTATATAATTGGGTATCGTTACTACATATGTAATACATTCTGTTAAATTATATTTTTCCAAGACTTGCAAAATGAGTTTCAGTTCCCAAATACGAAACGTTAAATAATATTTTAAGAAGTTACGTACCTTTGAATGATTGTAAAATCGGGAAAATTAAAGAATTTTTGGCGATAAAATTACATTTCATGCAAAAAAAAAATAATAATAATACGTACATTGTTCAATTAGTGATTGCTAAAAATTTGAACTAAATGTGCGAAGGTAACAGAACATGGCAGTCTCGTTTCGCCCAAACACTTGGTTTTACCTCAATCAAATTTTCTTAATCTCACGTTAAATTGTACAAGAAGAGTCATGTTTTTTTCAAAATATCAATTTTTTTAAAAAAGAATGGCAGCTGTTCGATCTTAAACACGTAACTTTCGTCGTGAATTTTTTAAATAATTTCTTCCTTAATAAAAAGAAAAAAGAGAGAAAGAGAGAAATACAATTTCATTCAAGTGTTACAATAGTCTTGAGAATATCACCACAGATTTTCATCCACACTGACTCGATAGTCTTCGAATTCCAAGCTGATTATTTTCAAAAATAAACTCCGAAAGAATCGTAATGTTGGAATGTCAAGTTTTGGGAAATTGATTTGTCCAGAATCGAATCTCGTTCGTTTACAAAAAGTTACAGCTGCATCGTGCAGAAATATTTTCGAGAAAGTAATCAAAACCCTCGTTTGTCTGTTGAAAACGTTTCTGGGCGAGATGGTAAAATTTCTCGGGCAAACCATACTCGCAATCAGTATCGACTTCGAATTGCCTTTGATAATTTACTTAGGAACCACCAGTCGCTGGCGCATAGCCGCGTACTGATTCTCTATATCCGGATTATCGAATTACCGGGACTACTTTTAATTACCGGAATCGATCGGAACCGACCTACATTACCTGCCCTCTCCGAACGAAAGGGAGAATGTCTTGGAGAACGCGACTATTGAAACTCAAATTTCCTCCTTTCCGCTTTCACTTTCAATTTCTCGTACGAAATTGAGCGGATTCGATACTCTTCGTTGACGCCTTTTCTCCTAACCTTCATCTTCTTTTATCACTGAAAGTGATTTTAGCGGGGGTAACCCCTCTTCAGGTGCAACGCTGATGCAACGAAAATTAGCGATCGGTTGATTTGGGTCACGTGATTCGCGAGGGGGCGTGGAATAGACCTCGAGTGGGAGTGGCGTTGTCTGTAATTTGTTTTCTATCGATTCAAATGTTTGCGTATCGATAAAATTTTGTGGCAAATCACTACCGGGGTACAAGTCGTGCAGTTTCTTTCTTCTTGCCCTCTGAAGATACGGAAGAAAACTAATTAGAGGTTAGAGAGTCTTGTACGTATCTTTACGTACGTAGGAAATTACAAATTTGACTTGTACGGTGCAAAGAACCGTATGAATCAGGTAGCAGTTTGTCTGAGTGATTAAGCTGCTAAAGACGATCGAGTTCGTAGAGTATTGTTCATTGTTGGCCGAATATTGAGCGAGTTCACTTCTCTGAAACTGAACTGGATCGTCACTGATTGTGAGCTTGATTACTAGACAAGTATTGAATTTGGATGAATGAACGTTTAGTCACTGACAACGAGTGTGATCTTAGATAATTCGTCGCTAATTGTGAATTGGGTCTCCTCAGAGTCTCCTCTTGAATAACAGGACCTTGGACTGAATTTTCCGATCAATCAGGATGTACGGGGCAGGTTTCCAGAATTTTACTGGAAACCATCCATGTCTCGCTGTTTCAACATTTTAATAGTTAGTTGATACAATAATACATATGTTCACGTGGACGGATATATTTATATTAAGGAAATTTGCTTGTTACTATTTATGGCTTGTAACTTATAATTAATCACTGTGTGTATTTTCTGAAATAGTCTCCGACGTGTAGTTCAGATCTTTTCACACGTCTCGCACGTGCATCAGGCATTTCTTCCGGTATTCCTGGTATTTCGTAATTCAGACATGTTTGCAAAATAAGAATTTTCCATTTAATCGCTATTGTTGATTATTGGATTATTCGACAAAAAAAAAATAATTGAAAAGTAATTCTTTTACAGAATTCTTTTACAGAATCGCAAACATCTGAAACTTTTTACTTTAGTGTCCCTTTAGTGACGAAAATTTTACTTCAACTTTAGTCTCTTTAGATTTAAATGATAATATAATCGTACATATTTTGATATACCTCGTAGAATATACAAACAAAACTTTGCGCGATCTATCGTATTTATAAAGATTTTCCAACTTTTTACTTTGGTGTCCCTTGAATAATGGAAGTTTTGCTTTAGCTTCGGTTCCAGCGTTGATCGGCGTGCTCTCCAATGCCAATTCCTTTGGTAAATCGAGAAGGCGAATTTCCTCGCCTGGCGCGGATCGGTTCTCGTAATCGGACGCGGAACACGATGGCGCGCGTGCAAGGCCCCCCTTTAGATCGATCCGCGCTTCCGGCTTTCGACCGGGGAACAGGTCGGACGTGCTCGAAGAAATTTCTTTGAGATGATTTGCGCGTTAAGGCCGCCGGACAGACCGATGGAAAGTTACGTCGTCGAGTTTTATGCGCCGTCTCTGACCGTTCACTTTGCATTTTTCGCCATCGATGAAAGTTCTCTCTTTCTGCGATCTGTGTACGAGGCGACACTTTATCTACGATGTCGGCGTGGCAGATAACGTGAGAATTCGTTCGAAAAAAATTTCTTGTCCCCTGGGAGAATCGCTGGGAAGCTTGTTGGTAAAGTTGGTCAGTGAACGTAATTCCGGTCGGTCTTCTATTTTTTTTTTTTTTTTTTTTTTTTTCAAAAATTACATATTAACTCGTGACAGTGATGGACTTTAGATTTTTCGTTTCTGTAATTAGCAGAAATATGTTAATTTTAATATGTTAATTTGTACCGTTGGTTGGGTATTCTAATACCGATAATAGAAATTTTTTATGAAGGATACAGGTAATCAGTTTAATAATATTGCCTAGATATTAGTTTGAATTTTTGAAAGTTTAAGAATTCCTGATCTTTCGAGTTGAATTTTTTTTTGGGGAGTGGAGGATTAGGTTGAACGTTCTATTAATACTAGAGAAATTTGTAACATTCTAAAATTAAAAATCAGTATTACTAGAAATAAATACGTTTGTTCAAGTTAGTAATATCGTTAATTTGAGTTTTTGCAAGTTCAAGAGTTGAGTTCGTGGTCGTTCAAAGATATTAGATCTAGACGATGGACTTTAGATTTTTCTAATTTAGGGAATTTTATGATACTTATGAATAGGTATTTCATGACCAAACCTTTTATTTTTCTACAATTTTTACGACATTTTTCACAAAGGAGAAAATTTTTTTGTTTTTTAGCTTAATCTTACGTTTATTATACTTGTAATTTATAGTCCTGGAAACTTTGTGAATATTCAGGATTATTGTCTCTCACTATGTAATTCTACCTATATATTCTGTTTGTACAAATTTATTTATCGTTCGAGTATAAAATTGACGACCGTTCCAAATTTTTGGACGGACTAATATGAAACCCATGGTTGTTAGAGTAATACTAAGAAAGTGTGTTCCATGAAAAGGTAGTCAAAGAGGCTTGCTAAGACAATTGTAAATAATAAATCATACTGTTATTTACAATTTGTCTTAGCAATTCTAGATAGGTCTAGGTAAATCAGTGGCTCTCAACCTTTTTTGTGACACGTGATTCTTATTATTCAAAAAGTGAATTTTTGACATGGAGGTCGCCCAAAAGGCTATTAACCTGATCCTAAGCTTCCAAAGAACATGATAAAAATTGAAAAGTTAAATTTTCATTCTCGAATTGCCCCACGTTATTTTCTGTCACGTCTGGAATCAGCTAAATTTTCTCAAAAACGAAGGCTCTAAGGAAAGAATTTTACTCTTTCTTTCCAACACATGTTCACACCTTTTGTTAGATTAAAATCACTTACCATGAGCCAACCACGGGACACACACATATCCACCGTAGAAGCACGGATTTAGGTAAAAATCGGTTCGACGCAGACATCAGAGTGCCCCAACGCGGATTACAGATTTAGAAGCCAGATTATAAATCCATCATAAGCGAGAAATGCGTGGGCAAGTTGGACTTCACACGGAATAACGCAGAGAAAGCCTCTTTCGAGCAACAACGAGAGGAACTCTCTGCGGGCGTGCATCGTGGCCCGCGTGCGAATAACGATCGTGCTCGATCGTGCCCGATCGCGTTGCCATTTCACGAAGAAGTGTTCGCTCAAAGATCGCCTTTTGTTGCATCGAATTGTTCGGAGCGAGCGAAAAATAAACGAAAAAACTGCACGACTTGTGCCCCAGTACGATTCGTCTCACCGAAAGGCCCAGAAGCAACTGTTCTGACTAGGAAATGAAGACGACCTTTCTGCCATAAAATTTTATTGATACGCAAACATTTGAATCGATAGATTCAATTACAGGCGCGATCGCTCGGTACCAGACAACGCCACTCCTACTCGAGGTCTACCCCACGCCCCCTCGCGAATCACGTGACCCGAATCAACCAATCGCTAATTTTCGTTGCATCAGCGTTGCTACGAATCGTTCGACTATCGTTGAACGACGATTCTCTTTGATTCTCGCGTTTGAGTCGGTTTTAGGCCATCTTCTTCTGATGTAGCTTTTAGAAGCGTTTGGAAATGTGTTAGACACTATTGCTAGAGTGGTTTTCTTCATTGTAACTTTTTTTCTTTTCGAGAGAATTGAATGAGCGTTTCGACAAGTCGTCATTTCCGAAGGAGATTTCCGCGTTCGATTGCCTGGTTAATTCGATCGAAACGACGTGTCACTCGCGCGAAGAACATATCGGCGATATAACGGTGACTCAAAGAGAGCCTAATTTATTCGACAATCACGGAGACGTTTTGTCATCTCGGCTGGAAGCCGCGCGATCGTGAAACGGGAATCTCGTTTCAACCGGAAATCTCTTTGAATTCCACGGAGAAATCGGACTTGCTTGAAAATTGCCGGAATTTCAGGAATCTCTGGCCGTCTCTTCCCCTCTTCGTTGTCATATTAATGCAAACGTTCCCGCGAATTCGCGCGAGATTCCGCGAGACGTTGATTTCACGTTCTTCCGGCCATCTTCGCCGATCCCTTTGTTACAAAGTCCTGATTCTTCGTCGACTTACGCGTGTCGAGACACTTTTGACGTCCGGTACTTTGAGTCTCTCGTTTATCAAATCGACAAACTGCACAAAAAAAAAAGAAAATGATACAGGGTGGGCCAAAAGTTTCTTGCCACCTATTTTGTTTTTTTTTTTTTTAATAAAACGTCAAACTATAAGAGAAAACTGATTTCATTAATTTTAAGTTAAATTTAAGTTCAGACGTGATTTTTTCATTACCAGTTTTATAAATTGTTTACTTTCTGATAAAATTATTTATCACGGATTTTTATTTTAGTAGTGAAGTGATTTTTGACCCAGCTTGTACAATGTACTTCACAAAATATTTGATAAAATAGTACGTACTATTTTTTTTCTATACTCCTTGTGAAATTTAAGCTCGAAGGAATCTGCAAAGTGGACGCGAAAAAATTTTCTTTTAAAGCGCGAAGACTACTCTTTCGCAGTATTTGTTTTTTCCAAAAATGATTTCACATCGTTTCGCAGAAAATTTTCGGCAGCGAAACAATTTTTTTCACAACTAGATTCACCTTGATATAACGATCCGCTCTTGAAGATTGAAGCGTCCCCTTTACAAAAATCCATTCCATCGTGTATTTACGCTCGACGGATTCTTCGTCGACAAAATATCGTTCAATTTTGTCCACTTTTTTAACGAGCGTTTTAGCTTCAAAACTAGGCTGTACGCGCGATCGTTAATTCATCGTTGAACATTGTAGAAGCTGAAAAAGTTTTAAACTAGACTGGCTCGTGAAAAGATCTGTAGAAAGTGGGGATAATTAAAGAGACAAAGGGTAGATTATTTACGTGGGTAAACTTTTATAAACGCGCGCTTCCACGTAAGCGTAATTTGTACAGCTGGAGTCACACGGTAGATAGTTGTGAGATAGTGGAAAATCGTGATTCGTCGACTCGCGTACGTGGGTCGTACAGTGATTCGTTGAAACTTGCAAACAAGTTACAGGGAACGAACTGATTGCGAGTGGACTTGTACGTATATACGTGGAATAATAGATGATTGAAGTTAATAATAGAGAGATGGAAGTGGATTATAGGCGTGTACTTCGGTACTATAGTAGCATAATCTGCAAGTTGAAATTATATGCGGTACGTTGTAAGTACTTGCGAGATGATAGAAAAATGAAGAAAAAATATACAGAGACACTCGATGAAAAATTATGCGTACATATTTGAAATACTTGTGACTTCGTTGTGGCCTAATTTTCACTTTGACGGCCCTGCAAAGATGTTTAGACGTTCGGACACATATAATAAGTGGAAAAACTGGGACATTTCTGTTTTCGAAAATCGTAGAAATTTAAAACGTTGAAAAATTTCTGCCTCTGAAAGCATTGAAAAATTTTTCCATCGCTAAATCTACTACAGTCTTGAAGATTGAAGCTTCCTCGCCATTTTATTGAACATTGAACAAACTCTTCTTCGTCTTCTTGAATCTTTTAACTTCGATGCTCAAGGCTCAACAAAATGGTGGAAATAGCTGCGAAGCAGACCTCGAAACGAGGCCAAGTGGATTGTTTCACGAGGTTCAAACGGATGACAATATCGATAATTTTTGCACCGAGCGCGCGAATTTACAATCTCGCTTAAACGATGACAATTTATAGAATGATTCGTAAATAGAAATCAGTTTCAAAAGAGAGAGTCTGAAGTACGGTTTGATCGATCTGGTTTTGAAAGAAATTAATGGCAATACGATGTAACGTAGTAACACACGACGTGACACGATGTAACGTGTAACCGCAAAGAAATTATTTCTCACGTGTCGAACGTTTTTCTGTTAATTGTGCAAAAGCACGAAATAACGCGACAATAACGAAGATAACTATCATCACCTGACCGGCAATTAATAACTGGCGTTGATCAGTCAGAACACAAGTACAGATAACGGGGAAAAGACGATAAGCAAAAGCAACGTATTTTTATCAAAATGCTTTTCGATTGGTATGTTTTTAATGAAACTATACTTATTATTATTTGTTATTTAAAAATAATCTTTCGTCAACGTTTTGCGCGTCAATTTCCACGTACGTTTATCGCGCGGCTATTATCGACAAAAAATTTTAATTTAAAATTTAATAATCGCCACGAGACAAATATACTAGTTGAGAATACAAAGTTGAAGTGCAAAGAGACACGTTGACATACAAATATGCTTCAATTAAACCTGCAGTCGGAATTTTTTTAATTATTAATCTGATTGAAATTGTGATTGAAATTTTAAAGAAGTAGTAACTGTTTATTTATTTCTTTAGATAATAAATAACAAAAATGATCTGAATTATTGTATCTCGAGGTACGTGAAAGTTATCAACGATATCTGTTGAGATTCGTCTATTTTGATTCTTCAGCAAACTAATTTCACAATGTCCGCTTAAAATTCTAAAAAAGAAAAAATCACTAGATCAATGGCATCTGTCGTTGTCCAAATAAGTAAGTTGGGCATCTCGTAAAATTTGGAAGACGTAGCACTTAACCTCTTGCGCTGGAATGACGTGCCACGCACGTCGAGAACTTTTTGCCCCAAAATCGCAATATTTTCTCAGTTTTAAGTATATTTAAGTATAATCGAGGCAAAACAAATAATAAATTTATTACTTCTCAGTAATTTCTATTCAATGATATCATACCGACGAGTTCAAGTTCAAAAAGAAAGCGACAAATTATCGTATACGGTTCGGTCACTCGTTATGGTCCGCAATCAGTTGCCAGCGCAAGTGGTTAAGGAAACTCCTAAAATCCTAAAAAAAAAGAAACGAGTCATTGAGTCATCGATACTCCTTATCAACGGGATGTGTCATTATCCTCCTACTCGGTCATCGAGTCGAGCCCACCGAGAGTCGGTAGCGCATTTTTAACCCAATAACCCCAATTCCTAAACGATTCACAGTCTCCACCAATAGCTGGAAACCGCTGTTGGTTCAGTTCTCGCGAGGCTTCGCGTGATAAAATCGCGTTCTTGCCGATGAAGGACGATAATGACACGAGATACGTACGTATATATACGGCCATACACGCGGTTATGTAACGCGATTGATGTAGACATGTTTGATGGAACGTATGTACAAGCGGTCGCAGAGCCTGCGTCGGCGAGACGCGCAGGATCTGCGTTTCTGAGAAAAACGATGGCGGGCCTGAATGTCAGCCTGAATCGTTCGCGACTGGTGTAACGCAGAATCTGTTTCCGAATGCAATTCACGAAGCCTTGATGCACGTTGTGGATGCACGTGTGCGTGCAAGCAACCTTGACGACCATCGACGTGAATCAGGGAATTTCATTTATTAGATTAGCGAGCGCGAAATGTCCTTTTTCTCTTTTTTTTTCTGACGGTAAGTGGAATTTAAACGCGCTTTCCAATATTATTGGATCGATATTGTTAGAGAAATTTCCCGAGAAATTTGTTGCATGACGGCGACGGATTTCGTGTAAATTGGGTTTGATCGGGTAGGCTTTTTCAAAGAGTTGGGATGCGAGTCGTGTTTGAAATTGCGAGAGAGGAGTAAATTTTTGGATTAGTTGGGATCCAAGTCGTTTGATCATACTGTTTGGGATGAAATTGTGAAATTGGTGTAAGTTATGAGTAAAAAAATTTTTTTTTTTAAATTAAGGTGCAAATCGTGTGATCGTACTGTTTGGGGTGAAACGATAAATTTTATACGTACTGATTATTTCAATTGGCCGCTGTGTACTGTTGTTGTGTGTTGTTTTACTGCGTTGGAGTCGGCCCTTGTACAAACCAAAATTCTCTGATGGGAAAGATAAGGCGTTTTGTGACTATTAGCAAGGTCAGTCCCATAAAATAATTTTGGCAATGACTTTATGGGTTTTAAAGGTACTGTGTCCCTCAGATTACATTTAATGGTCCTGACTGTAGGACTAAGGCCACAGAAACATCCCCTACAAGGTCAATAATGATACTTGTCTAATTCTACATTTAATTTTTCATTAACATGAAATATTAATAAGAAAAATGCAGTGAAATTGAACAACATAATTATTGACATAAATAATTACGGACGGAGATACGGATAAATTATCAGACGACATTAACGGGGCAGGAAAATCCTGTTGTACTTCAGAAATTAATTTTTGATTTCTACTTACCGGAAGATATAAATAAAATTATAACTACGTGCGATTGTATTTATATAATCTTTGAAAAATTTTGATAAGATACAACGAAACAATGACGTTAGTTTTTTTTTTCTTCTACTCTGTAACATGATGTCTATATTTATGTCCATATACGTACAACAGACACTCCGATCGATACAAGTGCAACAACGAAAGATACGCGGGAGAAAAAGTTTCGAACATGGATTTGATTCGTTCGTTCGAGGAATTGATTCGACGTTCCTCTTCCTTTCAAACTCGACATTTTCTCGACATTTCTAAAGGATTTGAACGATTTCTACAGTCTCTGTCTCGAAACTTCTGTTTTTGTTCCTTTCGCTTCTCTTTTTTTTTTTCGGTTTCTAATGAAAGTTACCTCGCGTAATTGGAATTTTATCTTGGCGCGTTTCACCGCGATACTACTCGGATCGCAATTAGCTGCAAAAACGTACGTACGGAGATGGAATTCAGCGAATCTTTCGTCACGGACGAACATTGATAATCGTTGCAAAAAACTTTTAACGAAGTGCAAGCGAGCCGAGAAAGTTTAAAATTGTACAAATTTTTTGCAACGTGATGCTGGTCGAAATTAATAGAACAAATGATTCACAATTTGAAGATTGATCTTTGTCTGATATTTTTGTTGCGAACAATATTTTTAATGTATTTACTGTCGTTTATGTTTTTCACGCTTCGTTCAGTCGACGTATGTAACGAACAAAGCAAGAACAGTTACGTTTGATCTTTGGTTTCTTCGACATTTTTTGGTTTCCTCGAATGCAACAAAGAAATGAAACCTGATATTAAAAATTTAATTGTAAATTGAATATTACTACAAATATTCTACTTTGAATATTTATTTTATTGTTGCACGCGTCGCGCGTACTTTTACACTATTAAATCTCACTCGTGAGTGTATAAAAATTCCAACAAACGGTCCGCTTTGAATGTTTTACACGTTCTTTGCCCGTTATCTAATGCATCGCGTGCATTTTCACACTTCCAAGCCTCACTTGTCGATGCATAAAAATCCACAATCTAGCAATTAATTAAGTCAAAAAAAAAAAAAAAAAAAAATTAGCAACCTACGATGACAGTTGTGCAAGAATAAAAGTCAAAAGTTTCTCGAGGCGTAACAGGCAGAATAAATCGATCTAATAAACGAGATTCAGAGATCAGTTCGTCGAACGAACAAAGTGCTTTGTCCCCCTTGACTGTATACCTGTCTCACCCTCTCGCCGTGTGTATATATATGCATGTATCTAATTCACGGCCTAATGTTCCTTTCACTCTCTGCTCTCTCGAGTCCCGCGATACCGATCGGCCAAACACATGCACACCAGGCCAGGCGAGTCGTTAAAATGTTAAATACCGTGCCGGTGTTGCGAAACATCGGCGGCATGACGAATTACAAGGTGTCCCTCGCGGGGTGACATTTCTGGACTTCACGCCCACGTGCTTAGGAAACCGTGGGCTGGCTCTTACGGTTCGTTCGAGCCACCTCCTCCTGTTCGCGATACGAAAGTTTCAGAAAATTTGACAATAATTTAAGGTGAAAGTATTCGAGAAAAATGGCGATGTTGAAGACGCGTTAGAATTGACTCGACAATTTATTTATTTAGTTAATTTAGAGAGATTGTTTCGTCGATCTCGGGGAATTTATTTGTTTTAAATAAATGCTCGTTACTTTGGAAAATTTGCCGATTAATTAATTTCGGAGATGTTCGATTTATTTATTTAAGAGTCAGTTTAGAATATTTTATTTGGTATAAATAATGTTCCAAAAATGTGAAGCTTTTATTGTTAATTTAGAATATTTTAATTATTTAGTAATTCCATTGTCGAAAAAAATGTAAAAAATTATTACTGGCGCAAGTACGAAAATAAACCAGTAAAGTTACTTCGTTCGAAATGAAATTGCAACACGGCAGAAATGTTTGCGTGACAGCGAAATAAAATGTCTCGTAGGAAAAACGAAAGGATTAAATATGGTTGGGATTCGGTCGCATATAGAATTTTTTTATACCACACAGTTGCAACTGAATTCCGAATGTCTGTTTCATCTCGCGTTTCGACAGAAGCAGTGCTTTTTGCAGTCTGAAATGGAAAACAAACAGATTGCACGTACTTGATATGAACTTTTCGCTCTCCTTTGAATATACTCGTTGTTCTCGTCGAATTTCTCGCCAGTAATGCAAATATTTTTATTTTACTTTGTTGTCGAACAAATAAACGTGACGTGATGCGTGGAAATGAACAAAGTACAGACAATTAATTGATAGTGAAATATAGAGCGATTTTGTTGTTATTCGAACAGTGATCGATTGTGATTAGAAAATAACTGAGTCACAGCGCGATCATTTAGAGCAAATAACCGAATAGAGGGTATCTATGAAAAATCGCTCGAACGGATACGATCTGACGTATGATGTAATAAGTGTCACGTAGCTTTTTTTTATATACTCTAACATTTAATATTCTGTCGAAGCGTTTCAAATTATCATTAATATATCGAATATAAATAGCAATGTTCCAGCGCATCGACTATATTTTCTTTAACTTTTCAAATAGCGATGTTCAAAAATCTTGCAGTAACGCTTATTTGAAAAAGACTGGAAAATTGCAGACAAACAACGTCGCAACAGTTTGTCAAAGGATTAAATAGTTTGTTAATCAGTTTAAATCAAATAGCTTGTTCACGCGTATTGACAATTTAGGGAACTGTAAAGAATTTAAAGACCCTGGATGCTGCTGGGAAGGAGAGAAGTAGTGAGAGAAAGTGAGAAGAAAGGCGATGCGTTTTGTCTCGGAGTCACTGCCTAGACTCATCAGTGGGACTGATGGCAGCGACTCCTACTACCCCAGACGCTTTTGTTGTTATAACTACCCCGCCAGGCTGGGCCCGGATATCACCCCTCCTAGCGGGGTTCCGCTGCTTGCTTAACATCGGAGATCGGTAGGACCTCGACGCTAGGCGCGCAGCCACTTGCGGCTTGTGCTAGTCGAGTGTTCGTACAAAACGTGATATACACCAATTACAAAAATATCAGAAATTTTCAATGTTCAACATTGTGATAGTAAAAATTGTAACATTAATGTACCAACGATTTCATCAACTCACGGCGAATTCTACAAAATTCGTGGCCTCGAAAAGAGAATAGAAATAGTTTTAGAACGTTTGATCGAGAGCGTGCGCGTTATTCGGATAATCACACCGACGTGACACGTGTACGTGTGCGCATTGTCAGAGATAAACTTTGTCAAGCGAACTAAGGTGCAAAAATAGCAGAGCGGGCGTTGAAAATTATTTCAAGCTGGATTAAAACTCGCACACCTCTGCGAGAAGGCTTCTGCGACCGGAAGTCGCGTCTGTTTCATCTCTCGATGACGAACGGCTGGCGAGCTCGGTTCGTTTAACTCCGCACGCCGCGGATATCTAATCACCGACCTCGCTTGTTTCTCGTCGTATCGCGATCGTGAATTGTCATTCACCCCGGCGAATGTGTCGAAAAGTTTCGAGAAGAGAGCGGGACCGAGTTATCTGGCTTCGATCGCGACTAAATTCTCCGTTTAATTCCGTCACAATAACCGGCGTCTGTCGATAGATGAGAAAGTTTCGCTGGGAGACCATCGGCTCGCAAAAATTAGGGGATGATTTCGAAATGAACATGAAGCGATAAAAGAAAAAACCTGCACGACTCGTGCCAGAAGCAACTGTTCCGACTGTGGAAATAAAGACGACTGTTTTGCCATAAAATTTCATCGATTCTTTTAAAATTTCAAAAGTCCAAAATGTCGAAAGAAATTTTATATAGCTGCAAACTTCAAATATTTGTAAGGTCAGGGTTCGCACGGTTAATACTCTTTCACGCGTGTGATTCATTATCCTCGTGAATTACGGCGACAACGCTGATTTGAAGTGTTGAAATTCTACTCCAAGAGGGATATTTGCTTACTCTTGGGAATTAATTAAACGATGATATTTCACTTCTAGATAATTTTTGAGTGATTGAACGTACCAGTAGATTTGTACTTTATTGCCCAACTCGTGAATACTAACACAGGTTGATATGTCAAACAACTTGTCATAAAAAAAAAAAAAAGTAATCACGAACCATTCGGTAATCTCATGAATATCTAATCATTTTCTAAGCTATATTCATATTGTAGACACCTACGTGATAGTTTACATGAAAGTATTACGTACACCTGAGGCTGAATATCATTATGGTATTTAATTTTTCGCTGTTCTACGAAACCAGAATTTCATCTTGGAACGCAAACATCGTTGTTAATTTTTTGTCAATGGTAATATATCGCTTGTTTGTTCATTCTTTTCATTAAAAAACTTGAAAACGTTAGAAACAAGAAACAGTTTAGAAGAGATATATTTTTATTAAAAATTGTAATATTTCACAAAAATCTTTTATAAAGCATATATGGATCGATTCTTGCGTATTTATTTAAAATTTGGGAAACTTGCTAGTTTTATTTTAAAGCTAGTAGATGATATTCGTGTGTTGATCTATTAAGAATTAGCATATTTCGTTGATAGGACATTTTATTGCAATTACGATATTTTCTTTGATTCACGTTTCAAGAATTATATCTTCTATCGTATATAAAATCAAAAGGATTAAACATCTTTTTTCTCTTTAATTGCCTCCAATTTGTCTGACAATCTTTCATTTCCTAAATATATTTCTCGTACAGTAAGAAATCAATACATTACATTATCCACAACTCTTATATGTTCCTCTTTTGTTTTTCTATTTACTCAGTTGAAAGCTCCATTAGCCGAAATACCTCGATCGATTGAATTATATATCTTTCGAAAAGTAGGTATTAACCATAATCAGTTATAAAAATTGTTTTCTCTACCTCTGACTTTAAGCAATGACCTTTTATCTTCCAATAATCTTCAGGCATTTATCAATTATATTTTCCAACAAATAAATTTTGCATTTTTACAACAATGCTACAGAATATATCCAACATTTAAGTATAATATTTTTACATATTATTCCTCGACTTAAATCTTATTAAAAACGGCCCAGTGACAAAAATACCTCCATCTATCAAGAAGTAGATACCAACCATAATATAAAAATTCTTTTCTCTATCTCCGTATAATTTATATAATAAACAGCGTAATAATCTTTTATCTTCCAATATGTTATTCACGCGTTTATCATAATTTACAACAAACAAATTGCATTCACAACACATCCAATATTTACATACTCAACCGAAATCTCGCCAGAAACGATCCATTAACCAAAACACCTCGATCAATTAAAATACCTACCGAGAAAGTACCAATCGCAATCACCAACTGTTCCAACGAGACGTCCATTCCGCCTACGTATATCAGTGTTTAAACAAATAAACCCGTGGAGCAGTCAACAAACAATGTCAATTCTCCGTCAACTGTGGGAACTGCCGAGTTCCCAGGAGATGGCTAGAGGCTGTCAAAGTGCTCGATTAACCGATGCCTGTCTAACGTGGCCAACGACGGTCGCCCGTCGTCATTGTCGTTGTGTTGTCGCGTCGTCGTCGTCGTCGTCGCCGTGTAGAAACCGCAGCAACCGGCGCGAGTCTCCTCTCACGAATCGATAATGCGCTCCTAGGCACCGTGCCTTCCCGTCTCCACGCGTTATCCTTGTTCCGCAAACGCGTTAACGAGGAACGTCCTGGCCACGTTCGCGAATTCGAGAGGTAACGCGAGATCCTGCGACCTTGTTCACACTCCTCCGTGTGCGAACCGCGACACCGTCATTTTTCTTCCGGCAACGTGTTCGATTGTCGCGAATATGCAAAATTTCAAGATATACATACATATATGTTCGAGTCGTTTATTTCGAAAATGGCACAAACCACAAGGTGTCTTTGGATCGAGATTTTATCACTGAAAGTGATTTTAGCGGGGGTACCCAGAAAATCGGGCCTCTTCAGATGCAACGCTGATGCAACGAAAATTAGCGATCGGTTGATTTGGGTCACGTGATTCGCGAGGGGGCGTGGGGTAGACCTCGAATAGGAGTGGCGTTGTCTGGTACCGAGCGATCGCGCCTGTAATTTGTTTTGTGTCGATTCAAATGTTTGCATATCGAGAAAATTTTGTGGCAAATTATTGCTTTTGGGCCTTTCAGTGAGACGAATCGTACTGGGGTACAAGTCGTGCACTTGTACTTTAAGAATTTACGCGTCTAAAAGAATTGACGCTAACTTTCGAGAAGATTCACTCGCCTTGGATACTTATTTTTCGGATATTTTCCCCGGTGTAAGTAATTTCGCGCAGACGTCGAGCGTCAGTCCCCATTTTTCATCGCTGCAAGACGACCTGCGTCGCTTTCGAAATCTCTCAATCAGGCTTGCTTGGCAAGGCTAGTTTGATCGATCGTACGCAACTTGTAAAAATGCACGCGCGATATGCAGAAAACGATATGTAGAACATTTAGATTACGGGGCACGTATTGCGTGGTATTTAGTTCAGATAAAGTTGAACATTTTCATACATTTTCATTTATCATAGATAAATCTTCGTTACGATTCCACACGCCACAGTGCGTATTTGCATAGATTATATTATCTGTAGTTTGCTGATAAACAAATTGAAATAATATGGAAACACGGTTGTATTTCTGAGTGACAGGAAATTCATCAACTTTACACATTGCGTGCACATTGCGTCTGGGAAGTTTGATAGCCAATGGAACTACCAGATTAATCAATCCGTGTTCAAAATGATCACTTACTGATAAATATTTTTCGTTGTGATGTACTGTCGTAACGAAATTTATGCGAGCCGTTTTGTACGGATCGAGCGCGTTTAGTCCGAACGAGTTGAATTTACTTCAACAACTCGAACAATTGAACAAACACCCCTCCAAGTTGCTCCAAATATCTGGCCACTTGGCTCGTTTCCACGTTCGAGACGATTTCTTCTCCTATTGGTGTTCTTTTGTATTTTTTGCAAGCTTAGGGGAGTGAAAGAAATTAGTTCTTTCTTGTGCCTCAGTATTTGTTGTCGATGATGCAATTTTTCATCGCGTGTAATTTCATCTAACTCAATAGCTCTGACGGATAGTAATTGATTTTGCAATTTTCAATTCTTCCGATTTTAAAACAAAGCACTCGTCCGCATCAAAGTTGATTTTTGACACGCGAATTTACGCATGAATTATTTCCATAATTGCTTGACCTTCTCCTGGTCCCTTGCTCCAGTTTTATAACAAACGCCTTATTTCTGGTATCTGGGACGCCCCGGCGCAATTATATGCAATTCGACCCATATAGCAGGCCTATATAATGATCACACAGTGCAGTCAAAGGATTCTTGAAAGTCCCCCGAATAATAATAATTCACAGTCGAACAAAGATCTCGCTTGATCGATAAGAAAATATTTCATCAATCCCCGTGAAACAGAATATCCCGACTGGAACAGTTGGAGACAGTTGGAATTCTAATGCGGCAATTCAATAATTTAAATAAAATTCTAGGAGGTTGCAATCGATTTTCATCGATTAAACGACCCAGACGACGACGCTCGCCTTGTTCGTTCGTGTTTGTTTTTCGATCCGCGGCTGTCTGCCGGTCTTTCGAGCACGCATTCTCGAAATTACGCAGCCAATTAGCGGCTCCGGGCGACGGAACAGCGTCCAATTAAGAGTTGAAGCAACTTGCGGGGAGAGAATTCGGACGGCGAGTGGAAAAGAGTGTGCGCGGTGCGCGGAACGAGAACAAGGGAAACAATGCAGGGACCGCTCAGACAAGTTCTCGAACCCGTTTATTGAACGCGACAGAATCTTCCAAGTCGAGCACCCGTCACGATGGTTTAACCCGTCGTGTCGAGCGACGAAAGTGTCGTTTCAGTCGGACGGGTATAATCGCGCTTGGTTCTCGATTTCTGCTCTTCTCGTACACGAAAAAGATTTCCCGAGTGAAACCTACTTTGTTTCGAGAGAGACGCGGATCCGAGATTTCAAAATGAAGCGATCTTTACTTTTTCTTTTCTTTTTTTTTTAAAGATAAAACTATATATTTTTCTTCGGATATTGATACGTAGCCCATTCCGTGACAAATTCATCGACCTATTGTGTACGAAACACTCTGAAACGTCGAAGACGGTGCAACTATTTTAGATAGAGTAAATCAGAGGTGGCTGACTGGCGGCCCTTGCTCCGATAGCTAGCGCTATCCCCTCCACTGCCCTTCCCTGTTTGCTAGCGCTATCCCCTCCACTGCGTTAGGAGTGTCGCGGCCATATATATATACATGTAAAGAAAAGCAGGTGGTTTAAAAAAAACAAAGCTTGAACATGTTGAGTGTTCAATTCTAACGAATATCTAAATATGTGTGAGTGTGTGTTCGAGTGTTTCTTACTTTTTGAAAATTTCCTACTTTTTACCTGCTGGATTAGGCATAACAGCCTGTCAAAATAGGCATTTCATACCAAAAGTGGAAATTTCTAAACCACGACGAAATAATTTTCTGATATTTTTCATCCGTTCAAGTTCATCGAAGAATTAAAACCAAAAGCTTCCCTGCGGTACAGAAATCTTCCACGAAGATTTTATTTACGAATCGCCGTTTTTAAAAAGCGGCTGCAAATTACCGATTAAAAAAATAACACTTGGCGTCCGTTCGCCAATACGATTTCTCCGCGGACGGAGGAAGCACGAGGAAAAAGGGATGGACGACGATCGTTCCTCGAACGAGGCGAACATTCCAGCAACGGCATCGAGTACGAAATATTTCGCGGCGGAACTTTCGAATTAAAATACTCGGACGAAAAATGCCGGTCGACCGCAACGAGTCCGCATTCCACCGCGCCGCGATGTTAATAACTTTATTTTTATTATAAACTCTTCCGGCGTCGGGTAATAAGCGTCGAACGCGAACACGCACTCGAGCTTTTTCTCACGGCTTCGTCCGCCCGAAAGCAAATGCAATACAGTAACTTCCATTAACATTCGGACATTGAATATTGAAATTGTTACAACGAATTCTTGATACGACGAATTCTTCTTAATAGTCGGGAATATCTTAGAATTTTTCTTCTGTCAACTTTGGTTTCTAAGAAATTAGAAGAGGTCCAAGAATGTCTAGTAAATGCCACTGTTGAGTTACTGCATTGATCAAGAATATATTAGAATACATTAGAATTATATTAGAATTTTTATACTCGAACTAAACCCTGAAGAGTTTGCCTCCTGTGAATTTTGATTTCAAAGAAATTAGAAGAGGTCCAAGAACGTATTGTATCATTCTGTCAACCAAGAACATTTCAGAACTTTTATCCTTGGTCTAGACCTTGGAAGGTTCTCCTCCTGTGAATTTTGATTTCAGAGAGTATATTCCAAGAATATATAATCAATTTTATTAATCAAGAATAATACTTTAGAATTTTTATCCTTGACATATTTATTTTGTTTAATTTTTTTTTTTTTTTTTTTTTTTTTGTAACAAGATTGTAGCAGTTTCAATATTTAGAATGTCTGAATATTAGTGGGAATCACTGTGTGTAGTGGCTGTGTTGTATATCTGGCCGTGTTTATTTGCCGGTTCGATTGCGCATATCTGCTCGATTAATATTATGATTTATCGCGTGCTCTCTCTTTCTCTCTGTTTCTTGCTAATCTAAAACGCTTAAAGGCATATACACCAGCAAGAACATTTGTAAACAATGTCTCAACACAGTGGCAACGAGTTTCTTTGGAAATTTGAAGATACTTGAAAAGAGCTGCATTTCCATTTTTTCATTCACACGTTTTTCACTTCTTTTAAGAATTATTCTTGTTTGGCTGTGTTATATTCGGCGAAATAAATCATCCTCGGTTAATTATGAGTGAAACAGCGTTAAATTTAGTATTAAATTAGCCAAGAGCTTACCAACTGGCTTACCAGCATGTAGCTGACTCGCTCTAGTTATCTAATCATTGTGCTACGAAGTTATCGCATTATTCTAACCCTAGAAGTCGTTCTCAGAGAACGATATTGATTTTCTAAATTTTACTTGTAGAGTTTTTTTCTACTTGTTGTTACTTATAGATTATCTTACTTATAAATTTAGAAACTTTTTTAATTTTATCATAAATTTTCGCATCAACGCAATGACTTCTGTTTGCAGTGCCGAAAAAAGGACAAAGTTGTTTTTCATCATTTTTTTTTTTCTATTTAATTTTGTTTGTTTGCCGAAATGAGAAACGAGTTGTAAATGCGATACAATCAAATTAATGGAATAAAATTAATCGGCGAAGGCTACACCTTGTTAAAGTGAACATTTAAAGTGCATTTTCCATAAACGACGATTTTATTCTTGTCCAATTATTCGTTCTTTGCTGCACCGAGCCGTTCAACAAGCGTGCAAAGTCACGATTATTATTATAAATCGCTGTTGCACGCCGATTATTGCAAGATTTGCTTGTATTATTTAACTTGTTGCGAGCACGAACGAGCTAACGAAGCGTAATTATTTCTATCTTTGAGAGATCGTGCATCGAATACGTAACAAATACTCTGCAACAACAGCGACGCAGTTTATCGCAATAAAAGGAAACGTAAAATTTAAAAATGTAAAAGACATTTGCATGCATGTATAAAACAATGATTGTGATATTTAAAGCAATGATACTCTTTGTGGAGATCATATTTAGCCATTTTTTAAAAATATGATTAAAAAAGTATGAATTTCTTGACAATATTTGGAAATAAATGAGACAAATTTAGTCGAGTTGATTTTTATGAAATGATATGAATTTATTCATATAAATATCCACTTGAGGAATTACAATATTGTACGATATTACAATAAAAATTTTTATATATATATATAATGTATGTACAATGTTTAATTTGAAAGATTTTTTGAAAAATTTATTAGAGTATTTAGATATAAGTGAGACTTTTTATAAAAATACGAATTCGTATAAATGTCAGCTTGAAGAATTGCAACGTATATACATAAAGAACCATTCTTTGAAGACGCATTCACGAAACATGATTTCGCGCAAAAAGATCCAAAGATCGATAATTTTTTTTGAAATGATACTCTCGCAGAAAAATATAAATTCCCATAAATATCCCGCGCAGTCTAATGATTAGGCTTGCAGGATTTATTACGCGGAAATTCTAGCGCGAGTCGGCGATAAATCGCGTGGGTCAGAGGGACGAAGTGCGTTATTACGTCCCCGGTGAATCATCGATGAAGCATCGCGGGCGAAAAATGATCTAGGCGTCTACCCACGAAATTCTGTCGCGTCGTTTCTGCGTCGAAAACGATGATAGTCTGATAGTGAAACGAGGACCTTGGAGAGCAAGATATTTTACTAGTTTGGGAACTTCGAGTAGTACACTGACTCCTTACACGATTGGAGATGCTCGCGCTGTAACAACGATATAATAACGAACTATAATTATACAATTTAAAAAATTACAGTAATTAACGAAATTTTATTATAATTATAAAAAAATTATACTGTATTACCATTATTTATATTTCAACGCGAGATTTGTGTTGCCAAAGATCACCGTGCGGCCGTGTGTTTTCCATGTCTGCCATTTCGTCGCAGGTTTGTTATTGCAATCAACGAAATTTAAACAGGATGATCATTTTCAATGCTAACAGAAAACAAAAATCGGACGAAAAATATCTCTTCCATGGTTAATTATGAAATTGGAAAATTGAGGTCTCCTTTCCTACAACGATCCTCGAAAATTTTCACAATTTCTTTCTCGAAATAATTGAAAATATCTTTCGTCAGGCATATACGCGAACACTTTCTACACTCACTGTGCGTACACGTCATCGAGTCAGTATCATTGTTCGAACAATGACCGGAATCGCGCTCGACGATTATTAAACGAACGCGTCGAAATGGTGTGTCGTGTGCCCATCGTTTTCCTTTCAAAGGAAATCCTTTGATCCATGCTCGAGATAACGCTGACTCAAAAGAAAAGAAAAAACTGCACGATTGATGTCTCGCTGAAAGGCCCAGAAGCAACTGTTCTGACTAAGAAACGAAGACGACTTTTTTTGCCATAAAATTTCATCGATATGCAAACATTCGAATCGTTGTAAAACAAATTACAGTACTGGCGATCGCCAGTACCAGACAACGCCACGTCTCCTCGCGAATCACGTGACCCTAATCAACCAATCGCTAATTTTCGTTGCATCAGCGTTGCACCTGAAGAGGCCCGATTATCTGGGTTTGTCCGAAAGATTTCAACTTCGAAAATCCTCCTCGTTGTTAATTACTCGCGTTACGTAAAATTTCCTTTCAACGAGGAAACATTCGCTGGACACGCTCCAATTCTTTTCGTCGACCCTTTCAATCTTCGCGAAGGGTTGCTCCGTGAAACGAAGAAAGGGCCAGCGAGTGTCTTTCACTCTGTGCCCGAGTGTGTCTTCTCGATGAAGTCCGAAGTTCGCCCGGCTCGGATGGAACTCTGCCAAGTGGACGTAGCCCATTGCGTGCATTAACAGTTTCATAAGGTAACCGAGGTATGCCAATGCAACCACGCTCGCACGAGGGATTTACGAGGTTCGCGTTTATTTTTACGTTGCGTTGTGTTTCAAGGGTTTTACGAGTCTATTGCCGACTATTAATACCGGATTTTCAGGGAACGGTTTCGCCTTTCACTCGTACCCGTTCGATATTACCGCGACGAATCCTTCAATCGAGAGAAACGGTAGGAACATTGTCGCTGCGATATTTGTACATTCGCTTTGAAACAATCAGTCAGGCACGTTTGTTGAAAATAATCGCTCGTTATTACAAATAGATTGTAACGTGACGCGCGATATAATTAATCAGTTTGTATAACGTGTGATTCAACGCGAGAAATATTCCGTGTAATAAATTAAGACCGTAAATCAGATCTAAAGTCAGCCAACGTAAACCTATGCGTTCTCTCTCTCTCTCTCTCTCTCTCTTTGAATTAATATAATTAGAGGCTAGATATAATCACAGACTAGATGACGAATATAATTAGATCACTAGGTGCTGAGACGGAATATAGAAATAAGAGCGTTTGTACGTTTTCTAGGAAAAATTATACAGCTCTGCTGTTCATTGTGCTACTAAGCATCGTAAATCCTTTGTATTTTGGAAAATGAAATAGGATTGTTTTAGCCTGTAGAAGAGGACAATGCTGATCGACGAGGGGCCGTAACTGGGTATTTAAATTTCTGTTCTCTTAAGTCTGCTTCGTATTTTGAACACGGAGGACTGATCGACCAGCAGCAGCTAGGTATTCGTCGTTAAAATTACTGCTCCCTCGAGCCTGTCCCAGTGAAACTTTTGTTCTCCTCGCTTCTCGAATCGATCAAACGGTTAAACAGGCATCGTCGACGAAAAGTAACATCGCGAATTTCACCGAAGATCGAGAACAATGAGCTTCGTCAGAACCGCGCTTCCACTTTCCAGTTTCGATACTTTCGATTTCACTTTCCACTTCAGTCCACGTTGCCTTGCGAACGTCATTTACGTTTCGATCGAAAGCGATGCGTTTTACTCGATAAATAAGCAGGAAATCAGATCGATCGAATCAATCCGATCGGATCGATTTAATTTTTCGCAATTGCTGTGAGTACTTGCCACTTTGCTCTGCTTTGTTCGATTTCCGTTGAATGGCGTCGTCCGAGATTCCCCTCCGTTGCACGAGCCACGCTCATTTATCTTCTCGATGAACAGAACAAACAGAATAATTAGATTAATCGAATTCAATCTAGGATTGAATGATATATTAATGTAAATAAATAAATGAAAAGATCTATTATTAACGCTCGAATAGCCGTGTCTATATACAAATCATTATAATTTAAACGACAATTGAAATAAACTATTTAATATAATTTCTGTCTAAACGGAAATTAATATCAATGTTGACAAGAATGTTCTTACGATATTTTTCAAGCACTTGTTAAAATAATAAAATTGCATCATTATTTATAAAACTTTTATGGTTTATGGTTCAACGGTCTGTAAATAAGTTTTAACGAATAATACTCAATGACGTTTTAAACATCATCCCGCCAGAAAAATGTCAATCGCGCCACAAACTATTCGACCGTTTCGACAATCGAAGATACTATCTCGCGCTTCGCGAAAGTGATCGGTCAGTATCGTGCGGGCGATAATTCGCTTAAAAGCATCGCGATTGGCCAATATCTTCGTCATCGAAGTGATTAATCCGCGTGGCAGTTGCGTGGATCCGCGAAAGGACTGTGGAATCAAGTCCGCTCCCTCGCCGGAGAGATCGATCGTTCTCCGTGTTATCGGACAGAGGGTAAACATTTGCTACGGATCATCGGCGCTCTGTTTGTCGAACGTTACTGAACGCGAGATTCAGAGTGCATTGTTTGCAAAGTCTCCGAGTCGTTTTCGACGGTGTTCTCACCTGTCCGGCGGAAAACGTCACGCGATCCACGTCGATAGAGAGGAAAAGGGTTCTTGTCCGATAATTATGTCCATCGTGTCCATGGTTACGTTCACGCATTGCAAAATTGAAACACGCGGGCGAAACGATTGCGCGGAAGATAATAGGAGTAAGTAAAATAAAGGAATTACTCAGACAAAATGAAATTTTGTGCAGTATCGAAAACGACATTACTTGTGGGTTACCCCTATAGAATAAAAGTTCAAATGCCTCTGGGAACGTAACTGAACAATTTTTTTTCGTGGTTAAATCGATCCTTGCGACGATCTCTTGAAACTTGTTTTCGAAAGACGATTTTCTCTCGTTTCTTCTAACTTTATTGAGTTTTGTACGTCGGGCGAAACGTTGCGATCTTTTGAATCTTTGTCAAAGTTGAATGAACTGTTAACGTCCTAACGTTGAATGAAATTCGATTTCACCGGGAAAATGACGTGCATTCTCCGTTTTAACATTTTCTCTGTACGAAGATAAATTTTGCACTCTTATATTTATACTGCAAAATGTCACAAACACGATATTTACAAACTTGTAAATTAACGAAAACTGACGACAGAACAAATTAATAATTCAACAATCCTTAGGAAACGTAGACGTCATCGTATGTTGCAAGAGATTAACTCAGTCGATTAACTCACGACAGAGTTTTATTGATCTCGCGTTGAAAACATATTATCCGCTGCGAAGGAGCAAAAGAAACGGACGAAAACGAAAGGCCAAAAAAAAAAAGGAAAAGAAGCACGTTTCTCGAAAGCACGCAACGTCGTCGCCGAGTCGCCGAGACTCTCTTCGCTTTCCTCCGAGGACCAGGGTTCAACGACATCGCAAAACGCCGGAGCAAATTCGATCGCTGCTTCGAGCGGCTAATCTCTTCGAGATCCGCCGTCTCGCACCCGGATCTCCACGGATCGGTTTGTCACGATCTAGAGGCGACAGGCGGCCGCGCGTACGCGCGCGCCCACATGTCGCGACGTGTGAGGGAACCGTGGACACTCGCGCGCCTGCTGGACATATGTGCGTGCGTGTGCGTGCGTGTGTGTGTGTGTGTGCAGGAAGAACAGGCGCGTCATAAGAAGGGAGGCCAGAAACGGTCTGCGAGTTCGCCGGCCGAGAGAAAGTGAACCAGTTGGCGGCGTTGTCGAATTTCTCGGCGTGGCCTGTCTAGCAGTCGCGTTGCCTACCTACCTGTTGCGAGCCGGCAACCGTGCCCTCGTCCGCCGATTAATCCGGCTAAACGGCGATTTTTTGGCGAACCGCTTTTTCCACGTCGTCGTCGCTGACCACCGGACGATTCGATCCAAACTTCAACGCCACGCGCGAACGCGGTGGCTCTCGCGTGTCAAGGTTCTCCTCGAGCAGGTCATCCTCGATCGTTTACGTGAAACAGAGGGATCAAATTGAAAAACGCAAGATGCAGCAATCTTGCATTTTGTTACGTTTTTTTTAAGTCTTTCTGTGTTTTTTTAAGTCTTTCTGGGTTGTCACGCAATTGGACTTTCTACAGGACAATAACAATACAAGTGAATGGTCGAACGTAGAAATCGTAGTATTCCTAACTGCAAACAAACTTTATATACTTTAGTAGTGCAACATGATCAAACAAAGTCATGGTGCTGAAATTGACGAGATGTCTAGATCAGGTGTTTCCAAACTTATAAAAGTTTTTTTAATCTCTTGCACTGGAACAACGTGCACGTCGAGAATTTTGTTGTCCCCAAAATTGCAATATTTTCTCAGTTTTAAGTATATTTGAGTATAATCGAGGCAATACAAATAACAAATTTATTACTTCTCGATAATTTCTATCCAGTGATATCATACCGACGAGTTCAAAAGAAAAAGAAAGCGACGAATTATTGTATACGGTTTGGTCACTCGTTATGGTCCGCAATCAGTTGCCAGCGCAAGTGGTTAAACGAACAGAAGAATGCAGTGACAAATTCGCATTATTTTACGCTTATCTATGCTCCTACGTCTTCCAAGCCGTAGCGAGAAAAAACGTTGTTGCAAACGTGTACGAACGATTTTTCAAAATTTTCTCATCTTTTTTTCTTCATTCTTTCGCCGTCCCTATTTTTGTTGAACGCTCTATTCAGTTGAATTCTAACGTAGCATCGTAGTCAAATGAACAATTATCTTGTCTTCGATGAAATTGTTTGATTACTAGATAGAAAAAGAAAAACAAAATTGCTAGAAACTTTCAATCGCATAATTCTCTAATCATTGCAAATATCGATGTTGAAAGAATTAGACAAGTAACAAAATTTGAACGTCAAAGGGGGTTGACAGTACAAGAGACGAGTTCATTAGTGTTACTCGTTTATGGTCAAACAAATTGAGACACGTTTAAAACAAGGTGCTCCATTGTATTTCAATATATCGATATTAATATATTTCCACCTCTCTTCCCCTGCTTTTATTCAATTTATGTTATTTTATTGCATTCAGTACCAGGCTATTGCCCCCTCCCCCGGTGTCACCCACTTTGGGAAGCTCCGATCTTTTTTCTCACTCTGAATTTTCAACGCAACTTTTGACCACCAGGACCTTCTATTCGCAACTTCTATCTCTATCGACAGAATTCTTTCGGACAAATCTTTAAAAAGTGTTCGGGAGAGTTTCCATGCTACAATACCCACGGTCTGGGTACAGGCACGTACGGGAAAATTTATTGTCTTTTGAGTACCCTTAGCAGGCCGTGTTGCCCGAAACACTGGCCACATGGATGGACTTCTTCTAAGAAGACAAGACACTCGATTGACCGTGGTTTGAGGCATGGCGTCAACTTTCCCGAACACGTGAGAAACACGGGCCAGCAAGATCACCCACGACGGCAACGGGTATCTGGCCCCTCGTGCCCCAACCTGGACCCGCGATTTTCCGAAGCCGAAGGCAGGGGAACCGAGAAGACGTTCGGGCTTTCCTTCGGCTTCCAATTCAGAATCATTTCGACTTCCGACAGCTAAAGTTCACTCTCTCGCGACACAGATTATCACGAGGGGACAAGCCCCTAATATTCAGCACGCGTAATATACAGTCCACAAGTCTTCAATTTTCGCATGCGCGATTTCCATCAATTTTTATCTAGAACGGAACGATTCTCTCGAGAGCCGGGAATAAAATAAAATTCATTTTCGTCGGAAAGACTGTACCGAGGGTTAATCGACGAACGTTGTCAGAGAGATTGCATCTCGGAGAACCGTCAAGTGGAAAATGGCTGCTCCGCTAGGGGGAGAGAAGCTGGCAGAGAAGTTGATGGATGGCGCGTCTTCGGCACACGCGACCCGATTTGCGTATAATGGCGTTCACGCAGGAGTTAGGAGGTGGAAGAAAAGGACCAGGTTAACCCAGAATCGGAGAAACACATTTTTCCTTGTTTCTCGGGTAATGGAGTTGATAAATACCTTGCTCCCTTTGATACATGGCGTGCATATTTTTCGGACGAAGGGAGGACTTGGTCGAAAAACTTCTCGATGATGCTTACGACCATCTCCATTTCTCTAACGTTCTTCTCCTTCGAAGCATGGAAATAAATTACTCTGTTTCCGGGGTTATCGCCACTGTTTTCCAAATATTTGCGTGTTCCTTTCTCTGTTTCTCATTACTTGTCTCGTAACGTTGGTAAGAAAGCGACGTTCCAAGTTCTGGCTTTCGTTACAATATCCGCAGCGTATGTATCTAAGAGTATCGACATTGTCTTTGAGAGTATAGGAAACTATCATCGCTACACAGGATGCGGATTTTATGATTGCGTTTTGATATTTTTACGGACGCCAAAGAAAGTAAAAAAATTTTGTTTTGTCTGCTATATTTATTACTTTGGATATTTTGTATATTTTTGTATTACATGCATTGTGTACACTACTTCCTGCAACTATCAATTTTCCAAATCATTTATGCCAGTTTAGCCATCTCCCTCTTGGACAGGATGTAGAAGCTCAAGGAGAACAAGTGAAAAGTTAGTCATTCATCGATGAAGAGAGTTTTGTCATCTTAATACGTTTCATGCGAGCTCGATACATATGTACATCGACATTTCTCCATTTCTGCTTCCTCCTCTTATTATTTGTCATTAAATTGTTTCTCAATAACTCACAACACTAAACAACAGATGGCATCTTAAAGTGCAATTAAGCAGAGAGAAGTGAGGAAAGATTAAAAAATTCAAGTTTATTACTGAAAATGAAATTGTAAAGGTTAGAATTTGTACTCTGAAACATCTGAGTAGCCAAATACATCTAAGATTAGGCGAATCTTTAATCTTTTGTCCCTAAGAAAATGCACGTCTTTCGACGAGTCTTTTGTCCAGTCGTACGTTTAATTACTCAATTGTCGTGGCGATTTCTTGGTGTCGACCGGTGGACATTACAAATTCCAGTTCTTTCTTCCAAGAATTAGACACCAGCTGGAAGCAATAAATCCGTTACGTACCCACGGTGTGTAGTTAACACTTTGGCTCACGTGATGGTGTGTATAATAAATGTTCTTGGGTACTTTTTTAATACTCGAATCTAAACCATGTCATTTCGTATTCCAAATAATTAAAATAAAATTCGTCTACGTGTTATTCTATCGCGGGACAAACACATCTGGATCTCGTTTTACGCGTTGGTTTTTCTTCGCGAAACGAACACAGTTTTAGTCACGGTTGGTTTATTTCTCCTACACGGTTTTGTTTACAGTTATACGATAGAACGATGGGATTAAATGTCAGGATTGTGTACGAGCTTGACGATATTTGACGACATTAAGGAATTAAGAAATGACGTGATTAACGAAAATTAGCCTCGAGTATCTCCTTGACTGTACAGAAAATAATCGAAGAGGTACTACAATCAGCTGACAGGTCAGAACGTCGTTTCCCTGCGAATGATCCTAATCGTTGAACGATCCGCACGATTTCAAAGTTGAAATCAGTCGTTTGAAAAATAAGTAAGTAGCATAGGAAAATAAGCGACGTTGTTCCAGTAAAAAGATAACCGAATCGATCGTATTTATTTATAGAAATTGACGACGAATGAAATTTCGGATGTCAAAGTCGATTCTTTCGCGCAAAGAACCGCCGGCGAATTGCCGCGTGTACGTATAACGAGATTCCGGGCGTGTTCGGTTTACACGATAAGAATGCGCTAGTTTGCCCGAAAATTTCGCCCCGAGTAAACAGAATCCACGTAAACCGGGTTCCAGCGTGATTGCGAAACGTGTCGCCGTTATTTCGTCGCTCGTCCTCTGCCGCTTTCGCACGCGGCGCTCGGCCAGTAAAAACGATTAGAATTTCGTAGACGCGACGAACTGTGCGTTACGAGCACACGGGGGATGCGATGCAAAATGCATGAACGTAACCGAGTTCGCGCTCTTATGCAACCGGACAAGTCAAACACACACACACGCACACGCACGCATGTACCGACGCGCGTCCACATCGCGCCAGATTTCTTTTTACGACTTTGCGTTCGTGAAACGAGCCAGACATAAATTACGCGCTGGCATTCCCCACCACGATATTTTCGTACGTTTCGTACGCCATCTTTTTTTTTCTTTTTTTTTTCGCACCGGGTATGTACTTAGTTTCGGGAATTCTCGAAAGAGCTGCTCGAGAGAGGTGCGTAAATTCAACGCGCCAAGTTATTTGTTCTCCAAGCCGATAGGTCGCATCTGTTCCCCGGTTTTGGAATTTGTAGACTTCCTGGTTAATTCCAGGCCTGTCTCGGTTGACGCTTGGGTTCGAGGACAGGCTTGTTAATTTCTCGAAGATTGATTGCGCTGTTTGTTGAATTTTATTGTGCGTTACGTGCCAACCTAAAAATATAGAATACAGTTGCAGTTGCAGAATGTTGCTTTGTGAACAATATCATGTACAGTGTACAATGTGATATACAATATATATTGTACAATATTGTATACAATCTTGAATGATAAACAACATCGCATAGAACATGTAGTGTACAGTATTGTAATATAATGTATAATATTGTATACAGTGTACAATATTATAACACAATTATATATACAATATACAGTATACAAATTTATTTATTATTTTACTGTACTGTACTGTATATAATATTAGAATCCAGTATATAATATTATGTACAATATACTAATATTATATGCAATATATAATATAGAATAACCAAATATACATAATACAATGTACGATATAGAATATTCTATACAATATAAAATACAAGATATTACAATACAGTACAACATACAACATACAGTACACATTGTATAAAATATAATGTGAGCAATATTAAATATAATGTAATAAATATAAAATACAACGTTGGAAAATATTACGTGCAAATTCTTTTTATCAATCACGTGATAATCGTTTGAGTGAAACAGAATGGTAATTGTGATTCACAATTTCTAATATCTCATCCTTCTGTTCTCCTCGGTTCTATGCGGAAACATACGGAAACGAGTATATGGAAAAATACGAGAGACATGTTAGTGATTTTGGAAGAAACGTACAAACGATTCCGTCTGTTCGCAGCTACTCCGCGAGGTACACCGAACGCTCCAATTATTAAATGGCACGTATTTGATAAAAAGGAGTATACGATTCTTTTGCAGAGCAACAAGGCAGAATAATAAAACGTAGATTTCGCGCCAGGTCAGGTCCATAAATATGAAATATCGGAAAAAAAGTGCGCTGACCATTTAACCGATTAACCCTCTTCGTGTTACATCCGCTTTATCGAACGGACGTGCTCGAGTGTCGATCGAGCCGATAAATTATCTACGCGTGCCGTTCCTTCACCCGCGAATAATCTATCAATCGTGCAAGATTTGCAAGCTGAGAGGAAAGAAGCAGAATTCGACAGACGTCTAGGACTACGTAAACGCCTTGGTTTCCACGTTTTCCACGACGAGTTGTCCCTTCTTCCCTTGAATTCCATCGGGAAGAATCGACTCGTCTTCGATTGCCATCTTCTTTCCCTCCATGACCGTGAATTCCGCGCTCTGAAAACATCGGATGACTGCCGGAATTGCTGAATAATCTATCTCGCATCTGTCGAATCGAAATTAGTCGCGCGTTCCGTAGAATGATTTTAGATAGCGATTGTGATCGATTCACCTGTGACGAGTCGACTTATTTCCAATATTGCGACAGCTATAGTTCTTGAAAGACAAAATGGGGTCGAACGATTATTACAATTTATTGACGTCAACGTAGTATTTTTATCTTTTACATTACAAGATTTACAACTTATGTACACGATACTAAAATTTAAGATGTTAAGATATTAAAATACAATTTACAATAATTTAGAATACTAAAATACAACTAGTACTAATTTACAATAATTTAAAATACCGAAATACTAATTTACAGTGGCGAAAATTACTAAAATACAGTTTGCAATAATTTTAAACACCAAAATGCTAATTCACTTGGTGGTAAAAATTACAATGTGATTAAACCGGATGAAAATGCAATTCCCCAGAAAAGGGAGAGTGAAGCGAGGAGTTATTGACCAGTCTGGCGCTGAGGCCAACTCCGTTTTGTTCGAGGAAGGGTAGACCCGTTCGCGAGGAACCGCTTTGAGGACGTTCAATGTGTCACGCAATGCTTCCTTCCACCTTCGTGAAAATAGAATGACCGGTCGTGTTGCGAGCTCTTTGGCCGAGAGGACCGGGTGAAGTGAATTTAGTTTACGAACGAACCTTCCGCGTCCCTTCAGCCTTTTCTCCCTCGTTTGGAAAATGAGAGCAACAAGGCGGATCGTTCGTTCGTTCGTTCGGTCTTGATCAAAACGAAATTTCACCTAATGGAACTTTCGTTTTGCCCGGTCTGCCGGCGAGCGGAAGGAAATTGCTGGACAGACGCGGTTATCCGAACGGTTTGAACCCTTTGAAAGGAGATTTTTCAAAGAGCGATCTCTCTCCGTGTTTGGCGGAACTAATTTGATGAAACAAATGGCGTCACGCAATGGCTCATTTTAAACAAGACTCTCGACAATTAATGATTATACATATATTGCGAAATGTTTTTTATTGTGGAGAAACTGAAGAGCAAAATTATAGAAAAAGGGACTTATTCGTGTATCTTGTTATTTTTAAAGAGTAAGGAAAACAATTATGTAATAATTACAGTAACAACAGTAAAGAAGTGGTACGAATTACAAGTTACAAATTAATCACTGTCATTGAGCAGTTTCAGATGGAAATGATCAGATACAATTCGGTAATTAAAATAATTTTCAAACAACAGAGAAACATTGTTAATGTTGCTATTATCCCAGTTAGAATTGATTGAAATTGAATAGCATTTTTCTTTTTTTCAAGTGTCACAACTTTTTGAGCTATAAATGTCATTCGGAAGCTCGAGGAAATTTCCTGCAGACTTTTAAATAAAATAAAATTCCTCCTCCTCCTCCTCCTCCTCCTCCCAGATTCCAACAGACGTCCATTTCCATTCTTTAATTCAATTTCTCTGTTCTTATATTAAACTTGCAGCAGAGCTTCAGCAGAAACCGTACCCGATTCAGCGAAAAACGGTGAATTTTACATCCGAGTATTTAACGGGGCAGAGGCCATTCGTCTCGTCTTTCGCGTCCTTCGTTTGTTTCACTATTGCTCCGTCTCTGTTCCTCTCGTTTCTCTGTCTCTGCGGCTCGCCGCTTTTAACCTCTCAGCTACTGAACGCCATTATAGTGACGTTGGTCATGTTATGATATGTCATCTATTTATTTTTTTTGAACGCCACCATTAGTAACGTCATCTTGAACGCCACATAGCTTTCTCATTGTCAGTCGAAGAGAACTGTGTACAATGTCATGTTATGATCTTTCAGCTTCTCTGTAAAACAAACTTCAATCTATTTATTTTCAATTTGCTTTTAATCTCTTAGTCACTGAACTTGGCCATTACAGTGTCTTTTGTATATGTCATCTTTTTGAACGCCACTATAGTGGCTCACTTTAGTGGCTCAGTTCAATTTCACAAAGTCAAAGAGAGCTATACAGCATACTATGTCGCGCTGTTATGATTTTTCAAATTCTTTATAAAACAAACTTTCATTTATTCACTTCTTCAATTTGAAAACTTCTTTTCATCTCTCAGCTAGGTATCGAAGATCGCTATAGTGACGCACTTGTTTTTCAGTCGAAAAATCATGCGAACAATTGTACCGAGAAATGAGAAACTTCTGACTATGGTCAAAAATTCCCATTTCTCGGAATTAATCAGAGGAAATTCACGTTCCTTAGGAAATAAAAGAAATTTTTTTTTGTCCAAAGATGAAAGAGTATTCCAAATTGCTGAGACTACCCTTTCTTAGGGTCTCTCACTTTTAACCCCTTGCCTTGCAATTTTCTCTCCAACATTCATTACAATGAAGCATCACTTATTGTCATTGTGACGTGTGTTCATTGTTTCAGGTATGATGTATATTATATTGTAATAAATTTATATTTTTTAACACGTTGAATTTCAAAGAGTTAAATTTAAACTTTGCAGAATTGCAATTTGCTTTTTCTCCGTTATGAGACAAGAGGTTAACAATTGCAAAGTCGCTGTTTATTTGAATCATTGGGAAAGAGATGATACTCGATATCACGTAAATATTTTCTCAGTGTTACGGAAATTTTATTACAATTTATCGATTTACGATGAAATTTGTAAAAGTTGAACATATTCGCACTTTCAATGCATCACGTACGATGACGTGCATCTTACACAATGCGACAATTATATTGCAGCGTAATTTAAATAGGAATGAATTCTCAGCGATTGCACTGCGAACTTTCGACTTCTCGCGCGTGTAATGACGTTAATAATTCATTTGCACTGTCCAAAGAATTGCAAATTTTCGTTCGTTCGACGTAAACTAGGCTTCTGGAGATGGTCGTGCGTGAAGCCTCTCGTGAAAATCACGTGACGCTACGTACGTAAATGCAAATAAATGATGCTCGTGTATTTTAATCCTTTGCCTTTAGAGATTTTAATTCCGCAAAAATATTCCATTTCCAAGTAAAATTGTTTGCGCCGAAGAGTTTTAATTATAGCATATATAGTCGCACATAAAAAAACGTGTCTGACGTATCAGAGAGTGCATCTAAATTATTCAGAAGTCGCTCGGAAGAAGAATATGTCCTTCGAGTTACGAAATATCATTCGAATCTCTAGTACATTTTAATTTTCTACGTTTACGACCAGGATGATAGGATACATATTTCCTAAAGTCTATGGACACATATGAGAACTTCGTGGATCCTTAAAAGTTAGTGGTATATAGATATAGAACACAAGCTTCTGCTAGTATATTTTATTAAAAATAAAATCGGGCATCTTCAATTGCCTCTCTCCAGTTTTAAAGCCTCTGACAACGAAACTTCGTTGCAACAATCCTACGTTGGTTCTTTTCAAAAAGTATTTTTACGTCGCGTGTCAGATGGAGGAGTAAAGACACTTTCGATCTCGAAAATTGTAAAAATTCAATTGGACAAATTTTCTCTCCGTGACTGAATCCACATTGGCCACAAAGATCGAGTTCTCCTTTCGAAACGATTCTTTCTCACCACTTTTATCGAATTTATTGATTCCTTGTTCGATGAAACGGCAAATTTGAAGAAGGATTCGAGATTGCGACAGATCCAGCGGTAAACGCAATGTTTTCACTGATGTCGACTTCAAGTTCTTGCTTCGAGCTCGAAAGTCGTTAATGTCCGGCAAAGTGGAAATTATAAAATTCCCGAGTCTTTTCAGCGACGGAAACTTTCTTCTCTCCCTTGCTGTTCTGGCGATTTTTCCACGACGAGATATACCTTCGGGGCTCTTCCGCTTATCGTAAGTTCGCCAAGTCCGCCAAGTCCGCCGGTTGTTGTACGAGCTGTGTCTCGCACGCCTCTCCTAAATGCGGCCATTTCTCACGAGCGTGCATAAAACTGAAAGAGATCACCTCGAAAGTGGATGGAGCACAGCCGCCCGTGTGCGCGCGTTAAGATTAAGAGCACACCGGGTCGCGGAGTACTCCGCGCTGCATCCAGCGATCGTGGATGATGCACGACGTTTCACGATACTGCTTGGGAAATAATTAATAGGTAATTGCGCAAGTAATTCGAAAGACGGACGAGCGTTATAAACGTGGCAAGTAATTCTTCATTTTCTCCTTCTTCGTTCTTCGCTCCGAGACACGCTGGATATTTTCCTCTTCTTCTTCTTCTTCTTGCTGTGCTATCTTTGACGCTCGAGATGGTCGAAACGACCAATTTGCAATTTTTCGTAGAAATTTTTTTGATACTCGAGAGATTGCATGTACATATGATACCCGCACACACACATACATACATATATGTAATAAAATCCTGTGCTGTTTTGTATTATAAATTTGTGTTTTTCTGTATATGTATTTTAATTTTTTTCATTAATAGCGTTCTAGGTTCAACGAATTTCAGAATTGAATGAGAAGAAAAAAAAAGTTTGAATTAAAAAAACGTGATCTAGGGTCAGTCGATGATAAATTTATAGCACGTTTGAAGCAGTGGCTCATTTTTCATTACTTCTTTAGTTTATCGAAATCACTCGAAACCGAGACAACTCTGTTTATAGCTTATATTATAAATTACGTATTTACTTTACAACGTAGTTTAGTATATAGGGAAAATAGGAAAAATTCGCAACGTTCCGAGTGAAAAGTTCAGCTGACATTTACCTTACATGAAGAACAACTGGCAACGTGGAAAAGTCAAGTTCCTTCGGCCAATTGTTTTCAGAGACAAAGAATCCTTTATCCTCGCCGAGATAACTGATTTTATTCAAACTCGATTATCACGGTGGTGTTAATCGACGATACACAGCCGGCGCACAGTATTCGCACGCCTACGAATTTCAAGCAAGTCTTTGTACAATTGTTGACTGTATTTTTGTAAAAATTTTTCTCTTTTTCGTGCGATTGTAAAGGATTCGCATATTTGCAGTACTCTGCACGTTGCAGCAGAAAAATTGAAAAATCAACAGAGATACGCCAGCGAAGAGTATTATTCGTACGGTTACTACGTACACTGGTATTAATTCAGATTGAAGTTTCGGTGAAAGAAAAAAGAAAAAAGATAAATAGTCGAAAATTAAATTGTCAAATCGTTGGTTTGTTCAAACGAAATTACTAAGTTACTTTTAATTGAAAGTACGTTCTTGGTGTAATTACCGACGCCACGAGCCTCGTCAATCATCGACGACGATGTTGCCGATCTATCGCGCGCTGCAATCTCACTTTTTGCGAACATCCGCGTTGGACGATCGAAGGAGCACCTCGAGACACTTACCAACTACTTTCCCTTTTCAAACGATCGCGCGAACGCGTCAGCACGCAAAATCGCTCGTGTATACGCGCTCGCTGCTAATGTAACGAGGCAAAATCTATTACGTTGTAAGAGATCAGAGCGCAGATCGATTTCACGAGCCGACGTGAAACACGGCGTAGAAAGCTGCGCGCGGCTGTTCGTAATCAAACGAATTTCTATGAAATTGCCGACTATGAAGGAGATGCATCGGACGTTCTCGCATCTCGATTTTGTTGGTCACGTCGTCTTGTTCTTCCGAGAGAAACCCCAACTGACTTATCTTTCTCGTTCGAGATACTGTCAAATTTCAAAATTGTCTCCGACGTCGCTGGGAATTGTTTTTTCGAAACTAAATCGAAAATTATATTTTGATTTCGTTAATTACGTATTCTGAGAGAAGTTTGAATTTTTATTTCATCTTCTTTTCGTCAAACTCTCCGAAGAATCACCGAAATCGCTGGGAAAATATATATATATTTAAGACCAAGTCTAAAACTGTATCTTGATTTCTGAATTTTTATTTTTATTTCGTCTCTCCTCCTTTCTACTTCTACTTCGTTATTTGTTCATTTTCATTGTCGAAAATTGTTAAAGTTCAAACGTGCCTAAAATCACTAGAAACGTTCTTTTTAAAGATGCAAATCCACATCAGTTTTAGAGATCGATGTCTCCTCTTTAAGCAAAAGTCTCGAATTTTATCGAGCTTTGAACGTTTAAAATTTCTTGAATTTTTATCATTCAACCGCAGTGTTAGAGAAATCGTCGAGAAAATTTTGAAGGTTTGTTCTTCGAGATGATGATTTTAGTCACGAACAAAATTTTTCGATATTTCCAGAGACGCTTGAATTTTGTGAATAAATTTTCGCAAATGAAAATTACCTTCGCTTGAAAAAGATGGACTCTGAAATTAGAGAACCGCGCGTTGTTACGTGAAATTACGATTTCGTTGTTATTCGTTCAGTTATGCTCCTTGCTGTTAATGATATAACGTTCAGTTAGTCTCGTTTTAGACCAGTAAATCCAACATTTTCACTCGCAAGAGTATCGACAATTTTTTACAAAATGTTTATTTATACCCTTCGCTCCGTAGATACTTCGGACTACCAACAAACGTCGAACGTCTTTGCCGTTCGGAAAACGAACTTTTATTTCTGGCAGAAGTTCAACCAGGAAGTCCTTGGAATCGAACACCGCGTGCATAATTCACTCGCGACTCTCGCCTTTCGCCAGGCTCCGTCGCGCCGGGAGCAAGAATTTCGCAAAATTCGAATTTTTCACGCGTTACGTGGCGCGACGATCGGCCCTCGCTCGGCTTATCGCTGATACGTATCGTACGTGCACGTGTCGTCGATAGTCGTAGTCGATAGAGCACGAGAGTGAAAGACTCGAACGACGCGTGACGTTGTCGACGTCGATTTCGTCAGCGGTGACGATTTTACGCCTCGACGTTTCGCGTCGATTTCCCGATCGAAAGAAGGTGACGGAAGTCGTCATCGCCGTCCCTCCCTTCCCTCTGGAACGGAACGTTCTCGCTGTTAATTTGGGTATATCACTGGCCACGTTGGTCGTTTATTGACAAAGGCAGGATACGAATATTGGGAACGACTATCGGGCACCGAGCGTGGGAAATGCACGGTGTGTTCCAATTAATGGAATTGCGTAATTGTGCCTCGGTAATTAATGGACTGTAGACGCGTGCGCAGATGGAAATTGATAATTGTTCCGAATATTTAAATATTCGGCCGTAGAATTCGACAGTAGAAGAATAGTAGAAGAGTACTTGGAAATTTAATTTAATTTGATTTTATAAAAGATCAATTTCGCGTTACTTGCTGCTTTTAGACGTTCGGTCGTAACTCTTGCGAGCACATTCTCCAACGTTTCAGAAGTGACTCTGCCGAAGGTTTGTTTTAGTACGACCGTTTCGAGTGGATGCGTACCCAAGAAACGTTCCATCTGTGCGTAAAATAATTGTAATACAGCACACGCTTTTATAGAAATGTCCTCATTATGTTTTGTACGTTCCAACGGTCGAACGTTTGTATGTAAATTGATGTGATATTTATTTGCACTCGTTTCTCCGTCCAACGAATTTGTTCAAATGAAATTCATTCAAAATCCTCGTTCGATAAATTTATCCGACAAGTTTGTTCAATAACACTCATTCAACAAATTCATCCATCAAATTTATTCGACAAATTCGTGCGACATTTATACACGTTCGAATCAATAGTAGAATCAGTAGTAAAATTCAAACACGAAAGGAAGAGCCGTCCGTTTTTAAGAAATAAATTCAACTCTTTCGTTGAATAGAAAAAGTCAAGATAAAATGATAGAAAATAGCAAAGTATCGAAATTATGACAATTTTACCTAATCTAACCTAACCTAACCTAAACCTTTTTTTCTTCTTCTTTTTTTTATAGAAAACAGAATTTGGAATATCGAAACTATGACAATTTTACTTAATCTAACCTAACCTAAACCTTTTTTTTTTCTCCTTCTTTTTTTATAGAAAACAGAATTTGGAATATCGAAACTATGACAATTTTATTTAATCTAATTTAAAAACTTTTTTTTCGTCTTTTTTTTTTATAGAAAACAGAATTTGAAATATCGAAACTATGACAATTTTATTTAATCTAAACCTAAACCTTTTTTTTCTTCTTTTTTTATAAAAAACAGAATTTGAAATATCGAAACTTCTTTTTTTTATAGAAAACAGAATTTGAAGTATCGAAATTATGACAATTTAACCTAACCTAAACTTTTTTTTTTTTTTTTTTTTATACGCGGAGAAAATGTTCGAAAGACACCTGGATCCTCTGAGGAGAAGAGAGGTTTCTAACCTAAAATCTCCATTCGCGTATTAAGGAAGCTCCGAACTGAGACTAAACTCCGGTGAACCTAACCTAAACCTAAACTTAACCTAATTGTAAAATTTAATCTGGACGTTGAATTAATCTGGATTTTCTCTTGCTTGCAGAACAAGATCACCCAGAACCCTACCATACAGTTCCTAGGAAACGAAGGGGTAAGTGAAAATCACTCCACTATTTGCAAATATTCGCAAATCTATCAATATCTAGCCACGATAAATACGCGAAGAATTACGAATCTCTCGGCTATTTACCGATCAGTCACATAAATCAAGAGTAAAACCGTTGTTTCCATCGTCTGGAACAATTTATCGCCGCGTTCATCCAACGCGATACGTGCTATAAATATTTCCTACTCGTTTTCAGAACGATTGTCTCCTCGGTCATTTGCGTTCTTGATTTATCGTGTTCGATATTGCAAATGAAACTGATAAATTGATCTCGCGATAATCAACGTTCATTGCGACAGGTGCTCGCGTTGTTTCTTTTCGTGGGGGATGGGCAGGTTTCAATTAAATTAAGTGCGGATTGAAAAATTAATTTAAAAGTTATTGTTGGATTGCAAAGTTCGAAGTTTCTGGAAGGAATTGAGATTCGTACGAACGTGTTTCCTCCGAAATTTTTGTCGACGAAATTTTTTTGGCCGTGACTTTTTGAAACTTGTAATCAGCAGACTGCGAATATTTACGTAAATTCATATTTTTGTAAATACGTTTAAAAACAAGGCTTGGATAATATTAAATATTGCGAAGAATATTTCTGTAAATGTATCTAAAAAGAGTTAGGCAAAATATCACTTCATTCGGTGATAAATGTAATATTTCATATTTTCTTGCCACCTTTGATTACTCGCAAGCCATTTGTTGTATTAAAAATATCTCCCAAAAGTTGCACAATATGAAGCTAATTGTGCACTGTAATGAAACTTTTCGTGCCTTTCTCTTGAAACACGAATTTTAAGAAAATGGCAGCAACAATTACATTCGTATCATTATATTTGTTTTGTTAAAAAATTCTCGATTAATCGCTACACTGAGTGATCTCGAAATTTCCATATTCCATAAGTTTAAAAACACCGAAGAATCGTTATCTATTGTTATTTTGAAATTTACGAATATCTAATCGTTCCTTTTTCCGATTCAAAAACACGGAAAAAACAATCGCTTAATCTTTGAGTTACATTCGTGGTGTGGAGTTATAGTTTCAATTAAAAAAAAAAAGGCAAAAGACAAATTGAAGTCTCGTGGAATGCGAATCGGAATTTTCATTTTCTCAGTTTTAACTCTTCAAAAAACTGAAAATTAACAAATACAAATATAGTATTTTCAATTCTTCACATCTGACGATGTAACATGTTGCGATAACGAACGTGATATTTATTAAAGGCTATAAAAAGAGAATCGTATCATTTTAAAATTTACGTACACTTTGTTTTTTCCCCGATAAATAAATTTACAAAGGCAATTTGGCGTTGCGTAATTAAATTCAAAAACTTATCCGACTGATTCAAGCTGGTAGATTTAACCGGCTCGCTCCAAGTACGTGTCAAGTGCATTTCCTTATCGCCGAGTTCCCACACGAATGCGTAAAAAATCCTCCGATAAACCGATAAACAATCGCCGGACTTAAACTGTTTCCTTTCTTCTCTTCAAAATGCAAAGTTTCCACTGCGCAGAAATTCGCGAGATCTTTCGTAATCCTTCCGAGAAACGAAACCTTGTTAAAAAAAAAGAAAAAAGAAAGAAAAAAGAAAAGGAACCGGGTGCGCGAGATCGGACATTAAGAAAGATCGTCCAGCTGCGCAACACGTGAACCACCGCGCGAACAGTTTCGTTCGGTAGTCGAGCTTTTCTCGGGATCTTTGCAATTCGTCGCGCGTGTTGCTAGAAATTATCGCGAGATAATTCGTTAGAGTAGGCGAGACAAGACCAGGAGTTGAGATTTCGTCGTACAAGACGCGCGCATCGCGGTGATTGACTCGTTTTATTATTTTCTCGAAGACGAAGGGTTTGGTGAAAAAATTCTGTTCTTTCTTTCTTCGATACATTTTTCACGGCGTATTTCAACGCAGTCGGTTGGCAGGTGATTCTGCGTCGAGAAGAAAGAATAAAAATTTAGCTTGAAAATTTGTCGAGCATGCTTGAATTTGTCATTGGCTAATTCCAGACGCGAGAGAAAATATATCGATGATATCACTCGAGACTTGGCCATCGACGATCATCATAATTCGTCAAAAGCGGACGAAAAGATAATGAAGTAATTCCTCGTCAAATCCCCGTTTGTATCGCAAAGAGAACCAAGAATGCGAAACATGACTTATCTACGTACAATGTGCGTGTACAATTCAAATTAGATTCGGAAGAATCTAACAAATAATTAGTTGCGTGCACAATCCGAAAGTGGCGCATTGCGAAAGACAAAGAGACACCCGTGGAAGATGACGTTCCAGAACCAGAAGCGTGCAAGCGCGCGACGCCGAAGGTTTCTCTACTACGGTGAAGGCGATCGAGGTCGTTCGAGCAAGGTTATATACACCATTTTCTCCCGTTGCCGTTCGTTGATTCGCTCTCGCACGTTCGTTCGGATCGTTCCTCCAAACGCGGCTACGTTGAAGCCGCCAGGCCGAGTTCTTTCGGGGTCCTTCTCGGTTCATTCTCGCGGACGATTTTTCAAAGGCCGTTTCGATCGCGCCACGGTTCCGGGGTACTGCTACGCTCTCGAACCCCCCTTCGACGATCTAGCCTGTACACGTGTGCGTTCGATGATCTTCATTCGATGTAAAGACCCGTTCGCGACACTTGGCGCGTTCGTGGTGCATTCAGGGTTCTTTTATTTGACGAATTAAATTATTAAATGAAATAACAATTATATTAAGTGAATAAATCATTTAATAATAGTCGTGCAGTCACAATAGTAATATAGTCAATTAAATAAATTATAAATATAATTATATAATTATAAATTGTATCAATAATTAATAATTATACAATTGTAAATTGTATCAATAATTAATAATTATACAATTGTAAATTATATTAATAATTGTATAATTATTGATTATTAAACAATTAATTAAATAATTAAATAATTTATTCGCTTAATAATTTATTGACCGTAATAATAATCGTATTGGCGAATTGACCAGTTGAAGGTTATTGACGCGTGTCCTATAATTCTATGTTTAAACACTAATACTTAAATACTTGGGTAGTGTGTAAAATCATCGATCCTTCGAGCTTGATTAATTAGTTTATGCATGGCCTCTGAAGTTTCATACCATCGTCTCTCGATAGAATAGCTGAGAATAACGAAATTTCGTCTTCGTCGCGCCAAATATGCAAATATACACGTTTATAAATGTAAAACGTAATCCGACGGCGATCTGAGTGATTTTACGCTTTGCAATAAAGTGACCGTCGAGAATAAGATTTTTTTCTAACGCTTATCCGTAACAAGCAGTATGTATCAAGCACCAGCTATCTGCGAACGTTATCCAGTCGCTATATCGTAATCCCGATACGTGAAATCGATTCATCGGAGACCTTGGTCTTGGAGGGTATTGATTCTTTCGAGCAGATAAAAGGTGGTACGACAGATAATCATGAATATTTCAGTCGATTATGTCTCGCTCCTCTCCGTTTCTATACAATTAATCCGTCGTGTTTTTTTCGCGAAACACTCTGAACAATCCACGATCGAGTTCTTCGTCGTCGATGAGTGAAAGCAAAATGTTGAAAAACGAGGCTTTTATTAATTTTGATGTAATCTATCGCCTCTTAATTTATTTTACGTGACAAAATAAAAACAGTAGCAGTGTTGATTATAAGAATTTTATTACACAATTTTTTTGCCAATGCTATTTTTGACCAAAGCGCTAACGTTAGAATCGATCCATCCATCAATGTGATAGGTTCAAAATTTTTTTCTTTTACAGTTGCTTGATTGATCAATGTCAAGGTTGATATTGATTTCCGTTTAAACGGAAAAGTGATTGTATTTTAATTATTATCGTTCAAATTATAACGCTACGTGTTGAAAATCGGTTATTTCGTATATATCCTTCGGTCATACCAAGAGTCCTTTCAAATTTATACAAGTAGAAACGAGAAATAAGAATTCTGAAATTAAACCAAATATTGTACATCAATGCGAGTAATCAGTAACCAATAATTTTCAAACTCTCGAGTACTTTCAAACGTGTCGATTAAATCTACAAAAAGAGATTCATTAGCTCTACAAGCACACTCAATTCAACCAAAGATAAAAATATCGACACACGATACAAATAATTAATGGTTAATAATTTTAAAATCTTCAAATACTCTCAAAGCGAGAGTGAGTAAATCCACAAACACACTCAATTCAACCCAAGATAAAAATATCGACACACGATACAAATAATTAATGGTTAATAATTTTGAAACTGAATTATAATACGAAAGGCCTTCCGTCATAAACATACTGTTCCAAACTCTTATTATTGTTACGTGGAGTCAAAACCTCGCTGTTTACCATTCTCACCGTAGAGTGTATACTGTTTTTGTACGAGTCGATTCGAAATTCCCCGAAAGGGAAGAGAGGCGATCGACCTGTTGGCATTTTCGTTCAGTCGTAGTTGGCTTTTCGGGCGTGGCTTACTGTCTCATCGATTAAGTGCTGCTTCGCGACGCTACTTCGAGTGAGGAAAGTTGCGAAAGAGATGATGATTAAGGTAACTTGCCAAGAGTGATGTTTAAGGTATGCTAAGAGCTCCTCGGTAATGTTGATTTATGGCTGATTGGTGTTGCTCGATTGGATAACAGTCGTTCGAACGTCACCTGTTGCGACGCGAACCGTTACAAGTAGAAATTTGATGAAGATGCTTCTCTTATTTGTTCGACCCGATTGGTTTTAAAATTGAAAATTCCGACGAGGAGTAGAATTTTGAGCGGTAAAAGTAGACCCGTAGAATGCGACGAAAATTTGGAAAGATTGTTTGACAGCGCAGATCGCTTCGTTGAATAATCGGCAAATAATCAGAACCAGAGAGCGTTGTTTCAAACGAAACTCAGTGAACAACTCAGGGATATCTTATCTCGTTCTCTTTCGGGGATAAAGAGAAACGAAGCAACAGAAATTTAACAAAGACAGAAACTTCAACCGAACGTTTCTGTTCAATGTTTTCGATATTTCCAGAAAAGTATCGAAAGAACGAATTTTCCCCGCGAAGCAAAATCTACAAACTGAAAGGTTCAGAAGCAACTGTTCTGACTAGGAAATAAGGACGACTTTTTTGTCATAAAATTTTATTGATAAACCAAAATTTGAATCGATAAAAAACAAATCACCAGACAACGCCACTCCCACTCGAGGTCTACCCCACGCCCCCTCGCGAATCACGTGACCCAAATCAATCAATCGCTAATTTTCGTTGCATCAGCGTTGCACCCGAAGAGGCCCAATTTTTTGGGTTACCCCCGCTAAAATCACTTTCAGTGATAAAAAAGAAAAAAAAAAAAAACAGAAGGAGCAATATAAAGCAGATATAAAAAAACGCTTCTTGAATCTTTGCTACCACCTCGAGAGATAATAACGGCAGAAACGAGGCTGCCAGTTTCCAGTTATCCTGCTTTATTTCATATCTCTATTACGCGGACTGGTAGAATAATATTTCCCCCCTCGGATCACAAAACAAAGCTGATGCAGTTGTAAAACCGCAATGAAACGGTAATAATAATCACCTGTTGCGGGGAAAGGGGGGAGGCGGGGTAGATCCTTTCGGTGGAAGAAATATAAAACGCGTTCTCGTACCTTTATTCGCATAACCGATTCTGTTTAACCGCGTTAGCGTTGTTACTCCCGGCGTTGCCTTTTATCCTGACCTTTGACTGGCTTCTTCCATCTCCGGCGAGAAGATCGATGCGCCGACGTTTTGACCTTTTCGCCAAGCTGCGAAGCGCAACCAAACCAAGCGCGCCTTCAGGGCCGTGTTCTGAAAATGATTTTCCAAGGATGTGCGCCAATTTACTCGGTGCGTTCGTCCCTAGTAGAATCCTCGAGGAGGAAACAAGCGGACGCGTTGAATATTCTTCTTCTTTTCTTTCTTTTTATTTTTTTATTCTGGTTGAGGTTGCAGAGGTACGTCGTTGCACTTGCACGCTGACGTTACGTTTTCTACCGTGGTAAAAAAAAGTAGATGAAAGATATTAAATCGCAGGTGACAGTATGTGGTTAAAATATATGATTTTATTTTATGATAAATTCCTTTTTATTTCAAGAACGAATATTCACGATATTCGCTCGTGTGAACATTGAGCAAAGTGACATCAATCTAGCGTCGAGGTCTGGAAATTTGACGCCCGGCAAGGGTTAATTAATCCAGATTTATCACAATAATTTCCACTGTCGAATCTTTCTTGAATTTCCTGGTAACATTTTGACAAGCGTCTAGAATTGTTCTTTTTTTTAAACAAACTTTAATTTCTTAAATCGAGCCTTAAATTTCTAAGAAATTAACAGTTACACCTGTAGCTGCTTTTTTCCAAATTGCGATAGCTCAAGAAAGATTTTTTATCAATGACATGATAATTTCTTATCGTACGAATATTTCATTGTCGAATAGAAAAGAATGAAAGAAGCTCGTCTCGATAGCTAAAGTGTGTTACATGTTTTTAATATGCGATTACTTCAAAATACATATAGGGTGCCATATATAGTTCGTGTTTAAAAGAAAACTCCATCATCTTTGTCAAGTCTCTTCTTATTTTCACTGATTTTCACTCCTTCCTCTCTCCTGCACGCTTTTCTGATTCATAGAGGGGCTATTTTCAGTAAACGTCATCCTCGGAAATCCCCGTCTTTCTTTCTTTCTTTTTTTTTCTTCCTCGACCCACATTTCCCGCTCTTCTTCGTTTTCTGCGAGAATCTCGTTGTCAGGACTCGTAGTTGACACCAAGCACCACGTCGCAATGACCGTGACACGCCTTGATACTTTATTTCGAGCCTGCGATTTTTGCTTATTTATAGGTCGTTCATATCAGTGTCGTTCGTTAACACATCGTATATGTATATATATATATATATATATATATATATATATTCGTTCGTCAATGCGATCTGCATCCTTTCGATTGCTACTCTAGGTTCATGGAACAATGACATTTCTTTCATGATTACGTTTTTTGAAAAGCATTAGACGAAACAGGGAAAAATTTGTCGGCTGTTTTGAAACTTTTGATTCTTTGATCGTTTGACGATTTAGGGCTCTTTTCAAAATTCGGAAAAAATATATTCAGATAGAATTCGAGATAGCGCTGAACGAAGTCTCACGCACGTGAGACTATGTTTCTCCATGCTGACGATTTATGCCTGACACTCGTAGATATCATCGTAAATTAAAAACGGACTAACGAAACGTTTTTCAAAACACACAGCGCTCGAGCTTATCGTCCTTCGGTATTTTTTATCTCTAGCAGATATTTATACTTTGTCAGATAGAAAAGATAAATTCTATCGTGCATAAAAGAAATTCAAAACACTCGTTAAAAGAAGAAAAGGAAAATCAGTGTGTCTTGTAGATACAGAAATCGACCAACCACCAGGTAAATCAGGGAAACGCGGGTTGTATTGATAACGTGTAAAATAAAATGCATTTATTCAGGAGCGCAGGTGGTCGAATGATATACAGAGTCGAAAGTTGCGCAAGCGTTGCACGCGTCGGAATTCGACGGTGTAGAAAGTATTAGATCGGTCCGATCGACCCAACAGGGAGGGGGGCAAGCCTAAAAGCGAAATTTTATCTATTTTTTATCAATTTTCACGCTCGATTGAAGATCGCAGCGAAGGAACACGATATGGTCAGTGCGTGTTGTGCAGCTTTTCGCTCGGATTTTAACCCCTTGCGCTGGCAACTGATTGCGGACCATAACGAGTGACCGAGCCGTATACGATAATTCGTCGCTTTCTTTTTCTTTCGGACTCGTCGGTATGACATCACTGGATGGAAATTATTAATCGAGAAGTAATAAATCTATTATGTGTTTTGCTCGGGTAATACTTAAACATACTTGAAACCGAGAAAATATTGCAATTTTGGGGCAAAAAGTTCTCGACGTGCGTGCAAAAAATGTCCACACGATCGAAAATGAAGACAATCCATTGTGTTCGATTGTGATCCATCATGAGATATGAGCCGTCACGTTCCATATTTTTCTTTCTTACGTACGAGTAATCTGTCACAGGATTTGCAAATTTAAAAGGCACTTCACCCAGAAAAACTTGACGTTGGATACTCGAACAGCAGTGTCTCCTAGAAAAATTCTTCAGCTTCGAGCATTCAAAGAGTCAATTGACGATTCGACGCTCGTACGAGCGAAATACGGAAGATTCGGCGCTTGCGATCTCTTCTACAAAAATTCTTCAATTTTGAGCGTCCAGAGAGATCGATTATCCAGAAGATTCAGCGTTCGTCTTCCAGGAGGAACTTGATTCGAACAGCTTCGCGAGATACGCTAATCGCGCAAAGAGAATTTCACGCAAGAAAGAAAAAGGGAAAAAAGATAAGGAGGAGACGAAAAGCCAACGTCTTGAGCGTTTGTTGAGCCACGTTCTTGGATAAAATATACATACGTAGCGGACAGCCGAGAAACCGAGTGAAAGGCAACAATGTGAAGGCAAGCGTGCGCGTGCTCTACGTATGCTAACTGCACACGTGTGCAACGTACGAAAGGCCGTCGGTGTTGTTGAAAACACGTAAGTGCTTACACTTCGCACGGACTTATTTGAGATTGTACTTCTTCGAGGAGGTGGAAGTTGGCGTGGAAGAGAGAACGAAGGTAAATTCCGACAGGGTTGGGGGACACTCGCCACGCAGAGAGAGAAAGAGAACGAGAGAGAACGGTTCCAAGCGAGAGTATACGAGAGTGTTGTTGCTGACCCGGTGGTAGAATTGGGAGAAGGGAATGATTGCGAGAAGAACGAAAGTGGAAAAGTAAGAAGGAATAAAATCAGAAAGGGAAGAGGCGAAAATGCGTTGGAAGGAAAGAGAATGGAATAGTTGTCGAGACGATCGAGCTCGGAAATTTATCGAGTTGTGTATACGATGCAACGTTTCGAAGATTGAAAATGTAGGAAAATAGGAAGATTACAAACGTTACATTTGCAATCTCGATTGAGAATACAACTTCTGATTTTCTGAACTTTCTTTCTGCATTTTTTTTTTGAACAGATTTGTTTTGTCATTAGCATCGCGTCAGCTACATCTTCAGCAAAGTTTCAAATTTTTTCGAAGCTCCAGTAACATCTTAATTCTTGATAAAATAAGTTATTTTTTTAGATTACAAAGAAACAATACTTTTACTTTATTAACTTTAATAAACTTAAGTTTCTTTCCACGTCTTGTATAATTTTGCGATAACATTAAAGGGGACATTTTCAATCTTACGGCCATTTTTTTCAACATGGAAAACAAATTGTTTCGTTATTAGTCTCTGTCGCGTGAACTAGATCCGTGCAAAGTTTCAAATTCGTTCGAACTTGCCTCTTATCCCAGTAACATCTTGATTTGCGATAAAACTTAAACTTAAGTCGTTTCTGCAACTATAGACCACCGTAAACGATACAACTTTCGATGAAATTTTCCTTCTGCATCCTACACGGTTCGCAAAATGTCCACGACAACGTGAAAAGTCAACATTGTTTTCAACGGAAGGTTCCGATTATTATCATCATGATTATCAGCGTGAAAAGTTTCAAACTCGCGCAACTCTCCCCCTTGCTCCCGTAACATCTTCTCTGATCGTATGCAAACGTAAGTCCGGATTTGCAACACGAGCGCGTTATTCCACTTTTACGTGGTCTCGTGATACGAGGCGATTAAAAGGCAAAAATGTGATCCAGCAGCAGCCGGAAGCTTCGCTCGCCGTGTTTTATTGTCTTTTTCTTCTCGGCGATCGCTTCCTCCACCGTGCGTTCGCCACTCGACACGCACAGGTTTCTTTCGCTCAAGGCGGTATTTCACGGCGCGTCACGGCCACCGCTACGAAACACATCGCTGCTGTAACAGTTACTTTTACGCGTGACCCACTTACTATTCCAACAGTCGAATCTAAATGCCACAATAAAAAGTAGGTCGCCGTGAAATAATTGACGGTTTCGAGTGTTAACTGGCTGGCCTGGCGAATCGCTCGTCAAGCCAAACGTCGTTTGATCGCGTTCGATCGAACAGAATTGGATTTTTCACCTTGTTGTTAGTCGCGTTAGAGTTCTGAGATCGTCTCGATCGTCTCTCTCTTTCGTGATCTTTAACCGTGATCGAATGGATTTTGGATTGAATTGGATTTTTCATCTCGCTTTGCTTCCATCAGTAACTCTACTTTTGCGATATTTAATAATGATTGCAAATAGCCATATTTCAGCAAATATTGGGTCAAATGTTGGATCATCCTCGATCAAAGTGGATTTTTCGCATCTTTCAGTGATTCTACTTTTGTAATGTTTAATAATGATTACAAATAATTGTAACGGTGTAGCCATTTTTCAGAGAGTAGGCCAAATATTGGATCAAACTGGATTTCCAACTCCAGTTGTGGCCCAATCCAACATGGTTGAAAATTCTTGGTCTAGTTACAAGATTATCTCGCTTTCTTCGGTAATTTTCCTTTCCTTGCGTTTAATAGTTTAATAGTTGGCTGTGTTTTGTCTTCAGAAAAATAATCAGACGTCTGACTAGTAAATCGGTAATCTGTCACTGTGAAAAAGAGCAAAGTACCTTAGAGCAAGGGAAATTAGACAACTTTCGATGGGGTTGAAAACTCTTCCCCATCTGAACTTTTCATACAGAGACACGGAAAGAAAGTTATATTGCTTGTTGTATGATTCATACTGTGATATGTATAATCATAGAGAAGTTTTAATTTAATTTTTTTTCTCTATATTTCCAAGTATCCAAACACGTATGAGATACTCGACTTTCGAGTAGAACTTTCTTCGTCAATTATCACGCGAAGAATGAAATTCGTCTTGAAATGAAACTTTTTCGTCGAAAATACGGATAGTTTTATTTTATACATATTGGTAAATGTATTAATATTCGAAGCATTATATGCACACAGTAAAATCAGTATTGAATGAACTAATAATTCAAAAAAATGTGAAAAAAAAGTCACACATATTTATCGCAAATATTATCAAACGATTAACCCGGATAGCGAACGTGTTAATCCGTATTATAATCGGTATACACAAATACCGGGCAAAGACGAAACAATCGATTCCCCTTTCAGCTGGCGAGGAGTCACACAGCAGGAATTAGGTTAGAAAATCCTGCCCTAGCCCTGAAAATCGTTTCAGTCGGTTTTACGAGTGCGTGAACGTACGTAGCGAATTCACCGATGCTCGTCGTCCGGAATCGGCAGGATCCGCGAGCGCGTTGAATGCGGGACACATTCCACATAGATGCGCGTCTTTATCGTCGCGGCCTTGCGCGCATGTAGGCGATATGCGGGTGTTGCGCTCCTCGCCATTAATTTTCCTCTCCCCCTTTTTTCATTCTTTCGTCCTCTTTCTCTCAAAGTTTCGATTTCTCTTTTTTTTTTTTTTTTTTTTTTTGGTGACTTTTTTTGACGATTTTCCAGAGGCGACGAAAGTTTTTATTTATAAACCGTACGACTTCTTTTCGCCAATTTATCGAACATTGAACGTCAGGCGAAAACGAACATAATTCAATGAAATGCATCGATGAAATCATGCTTGGAAAAAATATATTCTTTGCAAATTCCAACTGCGAAATGCCAATGAAATCGTGCGAAAAACATTGAACTGGGAACGAGATAATCATAAGCGGACGATCAAACTGTGCAGATGAAACGAATCCTCGGCAAAAAGTCGTTCGTTAATTGCGAATGGAGGAGGTTCGTTCGTTGATTAATTAACGTGCGAAGCCACGGCATATCCTTGAGGTGACCGGAGACCAGTCACGAAAAACAGGTATCGAGAAGTTCGCTTCCTTTCTATCGTCGGGGAGGGGGGGAACCTGTTCCTTTTCGACGAATAAATCAAAGGCGAAAGCAACAATTCGAGCCAGCCAGAGAAAGCAAATTCGTTCCGTTTGTGTATGCGTTAACTATATTACGTTACTTCGCGACACAGACACACGGGCAGCGCGCGTTATCCCGCGCTATTGCTTTTGCATATTTTAAAGAAATTCGCTTTACTGTAACATCGCGATGTTACTTGCACTTTGGATATTTCATACATATTTTCCCTGCGTTGTGCAACTTCTGCAAACGCAAAAAATCGACACGACGGATTTCAGGTTTTCTTTTTTTTTTTTATTTTTTATTTTTCACAACAATTTCTTAACGTCTCAAGGCCTTAAAAAGCGTCACGCGATTCGAATTCGAAATTCTCGTTCTTGAATTTCCCAGAATCTGAAAGTTGCAGAAAGGTACAAATCGCATACAGTGTTTACAACATACTTTACATTTGTTTGATACGACATTACGATTATAATAATTAATACCAATGTAAGAAAATCACGAGGCAAAAGGTACATTCTTAATTACTGTCGTCCAAATTGTAATGAGAATTATTCTGATACGAGGCTCCCGTTTCGAGGAAACGATTTTATTCATTCACATTCGTTTGTAAATTGTTTGAATTTAAATAACGAAGTCTCGGTTTGTAGATAAATTTACATACATTAAATACTTATTATTCAAATAATAAAATTCTAAATAGCAATAAAATTCAGCGAAATATATTTATAAGCAGAAACTTGGTACTCGGAAACTGTTAAAAATCTAGCGCCTTATGTTTCACTTAAAATTTACATGTTTCACTTTTTTCACAAACAACGACAGTAGAATCTCCTGTTGGCGACCGATTGAGAAAAAACAATGCAACACCATTGATCCCCACCTCTGTCTCTCGTCCTTCCTCATCGTCACGAATACGGCGATACGATCGATTCTTCTCACCGCGCCGATCGACTTTTGTTATTACGTTGATTTTATTTAACCGTCGCGAGGGGAGTGAGAGGGAGAAAAAAGGCGAGCACTGTCTCAATTGGTCACCGGGTGAATAAAATTCAGTCGAGACGTCTGGTAAAACTGGTTCTCCGAAGACCTTTGCCAGGCTGGTGTGTGCCCTCTTACCAGTTGGCCAGGCCCAGCCATGAGAAATGTGTCGCCGCCGGATCGTATCGCGAACTGTATTGGCGAATAATGGCGAATTTACACCTTTGCGCGAAGCACGAAGGTTCGTGTGAAAATGGCTGCTTGAACAGGCTCTCTCTTTCGTTTTCTTTTTTTTTTTTTTTATCACTGAAAGTGATTTTAGTTGGGGTAGCCCAGAAAATCGGGTGCAACGCTGATGCAACGAAAATTAGCGATTGGTTGATTTGGGTCACGTGATTCGCGAGGGAGCGAGGGTTAGACCTCGAGCAGGCCTCGAGTCTTCGTTTCCTAGTCAGAACAGTTGCTTGCCTCTGACTAGGGATATACAAGTCGTGCAGTTTTTTCATTTTTTCAGATCCTTTCTGACACATCTGTTTGATGTTTCTGTTTATCTTATCGACACGATAGTAGAATTTTCCCGACTATCGTTTTCAAAATGATATTTCGCCGACGTACGACGTGAAAACACAATTATTTATCTATACAGATCTCGACGTTCGTAGACACAGCCGCGTAACTTCGTTTTTCCAGAACGTTTTTCATTCTTCAAATACCCAAATAATACTTTGTCCCTTGTCATTTTAAAACTCAATTTGGAACTATTTTAAACTATTTTCAGTTTAGCAGTTATTGTTGGTTAGTCACTTGTTCGTATCGTTTCAAATTTTGGGGGCAAACATTGATTCATACTTTCGACGGGAGGTCGTAAAGATATCCTAGATAGTGTTGAACGTGAACAATTACGTCGTTTGCGAGGGACAACGTTCAAACACGCGTTGAGTAAATTTTCTTCGTTGTTTCATGCATTCGTCATCCGTCTTTGTATGATCTTGCATCTTCGAGCCGAACAACAAGTCGACGTAAAAGTCAAAGTGGAAAGATTGATTTCCTTGTATGTTCTTTGTTCAGATTTCGCGTAACGCGAAGTATTAAATTATACAATAAAAGTCCATTTGCGTGAGCGAAATTTTAACTAATTGCGAGTGAGAAACAGAAATCTCATAATATGTTACGTAGAAACGATATAGCTTTTGCGGCGATTCATATGAAAGAAATGTGACAGTGGCACATCCTGGGTCGCGCAAAATCAATTTTTTATTACAAAAGTACGATTTGTAATAAAGGTACGTTAAAAGATGGTGCATCTTTTTCGTTATTACTCGCCGATCGTTGCCCTCGGTACACACGAGAAAGTAGAAAACGTTTGTAAAATTCATTCGGGCAAGCTACTAGAGCTGACTAGAGCGCCTGAGTGGATGCTCGTTACTCTCCGCGTCGTCCTTGTGAATCACCCTTGCGAGTCGCGAATCTCGAATCACTGCAATTCGGAAGGCGAATCCTGTCTTTAGGTAATGAATACGCGCGCGTGTGTGCGTGCGTGTGTACTGCCGTGAAACGATTCGAGGGAACGGTTCCGTCGAACGATCCAAAACCTGTAAAACTGGATTCACCCTGCCCGTGTGCCGATACACACATCGAAATTAGAAGCTTCGTCCGCCAGCCGGCTGATATCTCGTCGTGCACGGGCTTCTCTGCGCCTCGTGGTCGTCAGCTTTCAGGCTCGTTCGATTTCATTCCCGATCCGTGATTTTTAGAGTGCATCTCGGTCCAACGATCGAGAGGTCTTAAATTAAACCATTTACGTTGATTGATTCGTGATAACGGGGCGGGATTCTCAATTTCGTTCTTCTTGGGTTAACTTTTTCGGCGGGGTCTTTTGGACTTGGAATTTGGAAACGGCGGGTAGCAGTCAAGAATGCATTAAAACTGTCGACGTATATTTATATAAATAACGTAATAATAATAAATAATTATATATGTATATATGTACACTGGATTCACGTAAAACAACTTTTGAATCACGCGTCTAACGGAAAGTTGTTTTTGTTGGTTTTGAAGAGTGCAAAATATGTGACGTATCAATTTTTTTCCTTGTAACAAGGAAGCGAATTGGAACAATTAAGTAACACGATGGTACGTCTTTTTCATTACTGTCGACACGCGAGAAAATTCATTCAATTAATTTTGCTTGTCGATGAAAGATTTGAGAACAATACAAATATTAATATTAAAAATGTAGTAATTTTGGTATAAAGGGACGTTTATTTTTAATTATTAGTTTGTTTTAATTATTATTTATAAAGATTAAGATTAACACTCTCTGCGTCTACACAGAACCCATTCGCAGGTCCCAGGTCTAACTTTCGCTAAGTAGATGACGCGCAGGCGACTGGAGGAACTTCCCCGTCCCACAAAAATATAAATTCTTTCGTTATATGTGCATTTAGAAATTCTCGTTTGAATTTCAAAGTACGACGTTCCCGCGTCGTTCGTAGCTACCCCTTCGTGCACGGAAATTTGCCCTCCGTCGTGTCGCGAAGACGCGAGAGGCGTTGAGACGCACGTACGCCCGTTCTCCCATTACTCTCGCGCTTGCTAAGTTGGAAATTCATGGCAGTTGGAGGAACAAGGCGAGATCTTTGCAAACATTCGGCTGTTCGGGTCGAGATCCACGCCGCGGCTGTATTAAATTTATAACCACGTGCATAGATACGCGCACACGATACGAAGTGGTTTCGAGGGAGAGATTTCTCGCAAGACTTCTCGCGTCTCTCGCGTCTCTCGCGCGGTCCACAGTTTCTGTTTGCCGAGAACGAAGCATTTTCTCGCTTTTCCTTTTGCTTTTGTTTGCACAACGCAGCGGCAGGGATGACCCGGCGTGTGCGTCGGCACGAAGAATTTTGCAAGCATGTCTCCGCCGACGAAGTGCTGAAAGTTGTTTGAAGTTCGGTGCCCGGCGAGTTACGAAAAATGTGTGCCGAAGACGGGACAAAACAGGAGAGAACGCGTGGGACGGAATGGCGAAGTTCTGTAAAATTATTATAGGCGGCTCGAGAGGAATAACATTGCTTCACTAACATCCACGTAGCTGCGCAATTGTCGCGCAACTCTTTGCGCGCGTAATTCTTGCGCAATTGCGCGAATCCCCTGGATTTGGTGATTGTTCGAAGAGTCGAGCGAGGAGTCGCAGGAAAGTGAACTCGGGAGAAGAAAAATTTCCCGTGGTACGAAGAGAAAAAAACTGAAGGTGAAAGAGGAGGTGGAGGAAAGGCAAAGGAACAGTTCTGCGAATAAGAATCTACGAATAGAACGATTCAAGGGAATAACAACGAACACAGGGAAGGAAGTGAGAGAACAAACGTAGAGAGTTACGATCCGCGTTATCACGACAAAATCCACGATTCGTGTCACGAGCAACATTTCGGTTGTCGTAAGTCAAGATCCCACGACTCATCGTGACGACTGTATTACCAGGTCATCAAACATTGACGCATTGAGAAGTGAATTCTACTTTGTCGCAGAGAAAAAAAAAAGAAACAACGTTCGAGAATGTATTTTACAAGTCACGAAGGTGTTGTCACGCGTAAACGCAATGGTTAAACAGGAAAAGCAGTTGAACTCTTCGTTACGTCGCTTTAGAGGTTGGTTCGACGGAAACGAGTTCTCACGGAAACTCGGCAAAGTTGACCCTACAAATTATCCGTATTTCCATACGGATTTCGGTATAATTATTTTCCTCTGATCGAGTTCTCCAGTCGGAACGGAACTCTTAGAGGTTATGTCATAAATCTGTCACGATTTGCACGATTTTAGTATCGTTCCTCTTCGATTGAAATCCGATTCAATTCGCTTTTCTCGAGTTGCAACAATTTATCGACCTATAAAAATTAAAATCTAGCGCGGACGCGAACCTAACCTAAACCTTGTTGCCAAAGTGCCGACAAAAGGGAGAACCAGTCGCGCAACAGTATCGTCGTTGCGACCTAACCTCGTTAAAACGAAAACGAAATTCCCGTAGGATTCTGGAACAAAGGGTAATCGAATCTGGTGAATCGGCACGCGTAATTGTCACGAGCGTGCGTGTCCATGCGGGACGCGTGCGGATACAGGCAGAGGAACGTTCCCTTTTTCGAAGAATAAGTAGCCAGGTGACTGAGTAACGGTTTACGCGCGTTACTCCTCGAGAACTTGCTCCTCGAAACGAACAAACGGTTAAGTATGCAAGACGCGGCCGCGGCCCATGAATATTAACCGTTCGGATCGATGGGAATCGACGCGGTGTTAATTGCCGATGGGAGAATTCGGGAATAATTCCGGACGAGTCCGGCTCGCCGGGGAAAATACATCGGCGGAACAATGGACGAGGTCAACGGTTCGCGGACGTGCTGGAATTTCCGGTAAATCGGATTTATTGATACCGCGATAATACCAGTGTATAATTTCCTAGTTTCGCAGATTTCGAAGATTTGAACGAACGTTTTGTAAAATGTGCAAGTGGAAGTTTGCGTTCTTTGTTCTAATCACCTCGGCCGAAGAATGAACGAAGAATAGCAGTTCAATGCAGATTCCAATGATTCTTTTTATAGAATATAAGTTCGAAACGAGCTGTCGATTTAAAAAATTCCGACGCCGATCGCCCGACCGCTAATATATATATATTTTCAATTTTATCATCCTCGTACTTCGGCTCGTCGACCGATGAAACCGCCGCAAGAACACTAATCGCGAGCGCTGGAGGATCCTCCTCTCGAGGATCGTCCAAGTTTCCATGCTCGACGCGAAAAAGGAAACAAGAAAGAAAAGAGGCGGAAGGAAAAAAAAACAATTTTTCCGCGCTCTAAAGTCCCCCTCGTGCATGGAGCGCGCAGGGCGTGCGCGCGGAGAGGTCAGGGTAGCGAGCGAACTCCGCCTCCACTCGCTCGTTGGAGAACGTTGGAGAGAGGAGAAGAGGCTCGTAAAGCTCTCTCCTCTCTCCTCTGTGATGCACCGAGTTACGCTCTTGCCCGCAGCTATAGTGCAGCTCTCGCTCCTTTTTCTCTCTTCTCTCTTCTCTCCCTCGTCCTCTGCCTCTGTGCGACAACCTGCACACAGAGGTCCGGCACGAAGGCGCACACGAGTGTTTTCCACGGTACGACGCCGACGGGAGCTATCGGCGACGAGAGCACGTGCTGCACGCGAGCCTCCGACCGAACGTGAGGACGATTTTGCATGAAATATGCACAGGGCCCCGGTTTCTCTCCACCGCGTCCACCGCGCCTCTGCCTCTGCCTCTTTCCCTTTTATTTTTCTCTCTTTCTTTCTGTTTTTTTCCTCCGTACCAAGACCCGAAGAGAGCACCGGCTCTATAATACACCTCGACTCTATAGATTATTCCAGCCTGCTCGGGTTCCACGTTCCCCTCGTCGAACAGCGGTTTCTCTTGCGCGAGTTTTCCACGCGTGCGTCACGAGGTTCTGCGAGAGTATCGCCTCTCCTTGGGTCTTTTTCTTAAGCTCCAACGAGTACAATTAATTTAGTCGAACCGAACTATCAGCAACGCACGATCGATCTGTTATTGCACGTCTTTCCTTGTTCCCCGCGGGATGTCTTTCTTTCAGATGTGTTTTGTTACAGTAGCTAGATAAAGATAAAGTAACGAAGAGATTAAATATTCAACTGAAGAATCTGTCTCGTTTTCGTCACGCGTTCTCGTTCGATATTACTCTCAAAGTGCACCTCCAAAAAACGGAGGTTAAACGCCAGAACTGCCAAGGGCTGAAGCGTAGAATTTTCATCGGAGATATTGAAATGGAAAAAACAAAAGTAAAGTACGGCACAATACGATACGCAAGCTTTCATTTACGTATTTTATAAAGAAATCGTCTGAAAATCTGTAAAAATACGCTGTTTTCTTACATAATGTGTCTATAATGTGTCTGACAAAAATTATGAATTGGTCATTTTAACTTGAACCACTTGGATGTTAAATTGCACGGGGGGCCACCCTGTACGTTACGAACAGTCTCTGACTCTCAGTCGCATTTTCTTCTCTCGTCCCTTTTACAGGATTTCCTTGTTTGCCTCGTCGTGTATTTCTTTTTATCTCAACCCCCAGCCAAGTCCTGCTATTTCTCCGGTTGCAAGGCCTTTCTTCCAACGTAGCACACCAAGGTTCCAATGCGAACCCTTTTTACTTATCAGGTTCTCTCTCGTTCCGTCTTGTCCAGTCTGAGAAGAAAAAGAAAGTACCTTTTCTCTCCCCTTTATTGGCAAGGGGTAGCTCGGCGCGCTCTCGTTTCACCAAGTTCCTCTCTCTCTCTCTCTCTTCTCTAGCCGCGACAGCGGCGCGAGTATCGAGAACCCTTCCTGAACGAGTGCATGAATATTTCAAACGTCCGCTTCCAGCCAACGATTCACCTTCCCGGTCATCTACTCTCGCACCGTTTTCCATTTTCCCCGCCGCAGTTCGATGATCCCACGGGGTGAAAACGACGCCGCATACACAGGCGCGTTAGCAGAGATCGCGAACGTGTATCGAAGCACATATTTGGCACGCGAGACGGAATTAACACATTATTTGCTCTCGACCAACAATAAGTGTTTTACTTCCACGCCATAAATTTGCCACCTGTTCTGCTCCTCTGTTTGTGCGTTGGAAATTTATTTGTTTATTTGGCATTTGCACGTGTTAGAAAAATAATTTTTAATTAAAGAACAACGAAAAAACAGTACGATTCGTCTCACTGAAAGGCCCAGAAGCAATTGTTCCGACTAGGAAATGAAAATGACATTTTTGCCATAAATAAAATTTTATTGACACGCAAACATTTGAATCGATAGAAAACAAATTACAGGCGCGATCGCCACTCCTACTCGAGGTCTACCCCACGCCCCCTCGCGAATCACGTGACCCAAATGAACCAATCGCTAATTTTCGTTGCATCAGCATTGCACCCGCTAAAATCACTTTCAGTGATAAAAAGTAAAGTAAAATGGCGAAACGAGATTCGTACAGGAGTGAGTGATGAAAGAAGAAACGTGTCACTGATAAGAAAAAAAGAATGATTGATAACTCGTGTAACCACGCCACGTGTACCACGTGTCGGCAAAAGTCGGCTTAAAGAGTCTATTCTAAAAGTATTATTGTACAGCTTGTAAAGTATAGTTTTTGTATATTTCACGAGAAACGACGAGCGTTCTCAAAATTTAGACAGTTAGGAACTTATCCCATCACGATCGAATATTCTCTCGGTGCAACCGCAGGTGAAATCGTTCGATCTGGTAGGTGTGTCGAAAATTCGATCGTGAGCCACGCCGTGGCGGAAGGCCTTTCAAAAGAGACACGGTTTGCGTCAGCCGATACCGTTAAGTTGATTTTCGGATAATCATTAGTCGACTGTGCCGTTAGAATCATCAAATAGCCCTGTACAGAGGTAACGGCGTGTCTCCAAAGCCAGTTGAGTAAAAATCTTCGAAACAAATTGCGTATTCCACAGTCGTGAAACGTGGCTGGAAGTCGATCGATGGTTCCTGTTCGCTCGAGTATAAAGAAGTCGATCCGCCTGAGAGAAAATTTTCTCTCCTCGACCGGTGTTTGATTGACTGGACTGACGTTTATTTGATCGAAATCGGAACGCGTATACAATTATATTTTCACTTCTTTTTCTCTCTTATCTTTTCGAATGTCTATTTTTGGGCAAAATATTTAGGGTATATAAAAGCGAAAGCATAGAATGGTAATGATCGATTTTGGGGATTTCGACAAGCTTGAATTCTCATTTCTGTTTGGTGTTGAAACAAACCATTGGACAATTCTCTCCTTAACAATTACAAATTCTTCGCAACTAGAGGTCAAAATCTAAGGTATAATTATTAAAAATTGACTTATAATTGACTGAATTTTTACTCATGTCGAAAGATTATTCAAATCGTACAGTGGGGTAGGAAAAATACATAATTTGCAAAACGAAGGTTTTATTTATTACAACGGTACTACTTTAATTGGGTGCAAGTTGAATTTATCATTTATCAACTAGGAAAATTTCTTTGTTGTGAAAGCACGAACATAGAACCTGGTGAGAAAATATTTCACTGAAAAGTGAGGGTGGCGCCAATACGAATGTTGCTGTAATCAGAATCTTATTTATTTTTATTTTAAATCGCAGTTACAAACAACTTTCAAACAAAAATCACCCGACGAAATGTAACGTTGCAGCAGTTTCCTTAGAAATTATCTGAAAATAACTCAAATTGCATTCGCATCGTTCTGCTCGCCATTATACTGTCAAAATGGCAATGTCCTACCGTCATCCCCCTTCCCGCGCTTTCTAACCTTTAAAATTAAATTTTCCAAGAGTGGCCTCGCGTGTGAAATTTCTTTTCTTTTCTCTTCCTGAAAAGAAACCGCGCGTTAACTCCATTAACTCACCCTTCGGCGGGATATTCTCCATTCACGCGGCAACGTGTCTTTAATATTCATTGCGACTTGCAAGTCCCCCCAACCACATTGGTAAATACGAGACGTTTTAATCGATGCGTCTATCGCCTGAACGTCTCTCTCTCTCTCTCTCTCTCTCTTTATTGGCAACACGCGAGTCTCCTCTCGCACGCCTGTGTGAACTTTCACATAGACGATCATCGCGAGTGACAAGCGATGTTCAGCGAATGGCGACGTCGATTAAAAAGTCTCGTAACCTCGCTCTCGATTAATCGTTTCTCGAAAAGCTCGCGAAAACACTCGAATCTCATCGTCGTACTCTTTCTCACTTTCCAGATATTTTCGTATTAACGAAACTTCAAACTGTTTCGTCTAACGTGCGTGACATAACCACGAAATGTTCCTGTAAAGTAACTATAATAAATCTTCCTGAGCAACTATACATGGGCTCACTTTGTCGATCAGTGTATAAACAACTTGCATGCAAATTCCTTTCGTTGCTAAAACTATCAGTCGATAAAACAGTTTAATTCTTATATTTGATTGTATCTAATAATTACATGTGTTACAGTAGTCATGTAATAATGATCAAACTGTTTTCGGTCATTTTTTGACTTTGAAGATTTTATCAAAAAAAAAAAAAAAAAAGTATTTCTATAGCGCAGACGACTTTTAACCAAAAATGATTATATTCAATTTGCACGTTCGATTGTGTTATATCTGATATATTTGATATAATAAAAAAATATAATAGTCACATAATAATGATCGAACTGAAAATTTTATTCAGAAAGAAAAGGCTTCCATGACTCTTAATCAAAAGTGATTATATTTGTGATTTGTATTTTTATTCAACTTGCATATTCGATTATATTATATCTAATAATTGTATTTTTTTATTATATTATAATAACGATCAAACCGTTCTCCGTCTTCAAACCGAAAATTTTATTCAGAAAACAAATTACATTTCCTTAGCAGAAGCGACTCTTAATCAAAAGTGATTATGTTCGATTTGTATTTTTGTTCAACTTGCATATTCGATTATATTATATCTAATAATTGTATTTTTTTTATTATATTATAATAACGATCAAACCGTTCTCCGTCTTCAAACCGAAAATTTTATTCAGAAACAAAATTACATTTCCTTAGCAGAAGCGACTCTTAATCAAAAGTGATTATGTTCGATTTGTATTTTTGTTCAACTTGCATGTTCGATTATATTATGTCTAACAACTGTATTTTTTTATTATATTTCATACATTATAATAGTCACATAATAACGATCAAACCGTTCTCCGTCTTCAAACCGAAAATTTTATTCAGAAACAAAATTACATTTCCTTAGCAGAAGCGACTTTTAACCAAAAGTGATTGTATTTAATTATATTTTTCAAACTGTTCTCCGTCTTCGAACTGAAGATTTTCTGCGGAAGAAAAAAGGAAAGAAGGGATATCTCCATAGCGGAAGGCGACCTTTAATCAAAAGTGACTTACACCGACGACCGGCTCCCGAGCCCTCCGTATAAAAGCAAATTGACGATGCGCGGTCGTGGCCGTTAATTATCGTGGAACGGATGACTATAAAGAGGGTACGAAACACGCTTATCGATCGTTTTAGTCGAGACGCTTCTCGACAGATCGTCTTTCCGACGCGATTACCTCTTTCGTGATATCCTGTTATCCTGTCTTATCCCTGCGAGATCGTCCAATCGACGGCGACTCCAGAGTCTCTCCGTCTCCCCGGTGGTTTTCGTCGTCTCGTAGACGCCGACGGTGGCTCCGCGCCATTCTCTTCCGGTGAGAAGTGTCTCGTTGCACGTCGTTACGCTGGCACACGTCACGTGAAGCTAGTCGTGTGTGTGTGTGTGTGTGTGTGTTGTGACTTCGTGATAAATGCTCCCTTAGAATTTTGCTCTTGTCGACCACGCGAGATTTTACGGTGTATTAATTTCTGTCGGTGTCGGTCGTTCTCTCGTTATTGAAAGGAAAGGTTCTATTTTTGGAACCAATAGTAATTTCGCAATAAATTTGCAAAGGAAGTTGCTCACTTGTAGTTTTTGCCCGTTCTTCCGAAAATTTGCCAACTGGTGTTAATTCGATTTTTAATCGCATTTTTAAGGTACTTTTCACAGTTATTAAAGTTGCACCGAATTTTGAAAATGAAACATATTTATCTGCACGTGTTAATAATACTTGTCCATCGTGGAATCTAGAGTTCTGCCTCGTTCATACTCCGCTTGGAACAAAATTGAGAGTTCGAGGGATTAAGAAAACGTCAAGAGAACGTTAAACAGAATTCTTTATTCTCTGACCGCCTCGAGGCTTTTACACGCTATGGCTGTCGCGTGTGTAGGCTGTGCGTCTGCAGGTCTGCTCATGAAAAAGGTATGTACGAATGACACCTGCGACCACGTGTGTGACATTTGCGCGTTGCCAAGGAAATGGAGCAATTTTTAGCACGAATGCGTTCGTAACAAGCTTATCGCGCGGACAAAGACTCCTCGCCTCTTTGCGAAAAGTTACCCGAACGAAATTCATTAGCTCTGGAAATTGAATTTATCGTCGTCGCCGATATTGAATACTTTTTTTTTTCGATAGAACTCGTTTCCTGTGAAATTTATTGCTGTTGGAAACGTGAAACAGCACTGCCAGACCGTGGTTAAAACTGGGTTAAGACCAGTGGCTCTCTTGTAGAAATTTTGCAAGTTAACAAGAGTGCACGTCGAAACGTAAAAATTACGAGAGATGACGCGATGCTTTTCAGTCGATAAATTTACAATTTCTTCGAACGAATCGACGAATATAAATTTTCAAAATTCTCTAAAATTACGGAAAAAATTCTTTCTTTAAATTAAGAAAGCAGTATTACGAGATGTACGATATTAATGTGTGGCTGCAAGTATCAAACAAATATCGGCACTTGATTTGTGATACTGAAACATCCAATAACACGTAAATATATTCCAATTTACAATATTGATGAATTATGGTGACAAAATATAATCGAGCAATGCAGTACAACGTAAATTATGAATTTTTTTCTGACAGTATTCGTGTGAGAAAAAAATTCATTTTTCATAGATATTAAAATCCACTATGTTTGTAGCATTAAATAGTCACGTCGAAGTGATTTATGACGTCAACACGTTGCTACAAGCATTAATTAAGCACAAATATTTGACTTGCGATGCTTAATACAACCAATAATCGTATAAATGTATTCGAAGTTACGATATTGATATCTTCACGATGAATTATAGTGACAAAAAAAAATTAATTTTTCATAGATATTAATATCCACAGAAATCCACTGCTTGTAGCATTAAATAGTCACGTCGAAGTGATTTATGACGTCAACACGTTGCTACAAGCATTAATTAAGCACAAATATTTGACTTGCGATGCTTAATACAACCAATAATCGTATAAATGTATTCGAAGTTACGATATTGATATCTTCACGATGAATTATAGTGACAAAATATAATCGAGTAATGCGGTACGACATAAACTATGAATTTTTTTCTGACAGTATTCGTGTCAGAAAAAAATTAATTTCTCATAGATGTCAATATCCACAAAAATCCACTATATTTGTAGCGTTGAATTGATTTGTGACGTCAACTCGTTGCTACAAGCATTAATCAAACACAAATGTTTGACTTGCGATGCTTAATACAACCAATAATCGTACAAATGCATTCAAAGTTACAATATTGATATTTTCACGATGAATTATAGTGATGTAACACAGTATCAAGCAACGTGATGATTCGTCACTGCAATGTACAATTCGTGTCAAAAAAAAAAAAAAAGAAAAAAGTTCATTTCACCGAACATCTGTGACGAGACTAGAATGCAAAACGCGTAGCTTATAAACTTCTCCGACGAGTAGAAGACGTTGGCAGAGGCACGGTTTGGGTAACGGCTACGTGAGGACGATTCCGTCAGTCGCTTTCAGAGTCCTCCGAGTAGTGAAATCCTCGCAAGGTCGTACGAACGCGCCGCGAGAACGATTTAGGCCGGAAATTCCGCGAGCGATCGTGCGAGCGCGACCCGGTGGAAACGATCGTTCGCACGCGCGCGTGCCTCTGTGTATCCTACATACCGCGCTACTACATCCTTCTTACGCTCTCTCTCTCTCTCTCTCTCTCTTTTCCTTTCCTTTTCTTCGATCCTCTTTCCTCGCTGCACACGCCTGCTTTCTCTGTCCGTCTCCTTCGCTCCTCTTGTGCTTCCTCCTTCCCTCTCTTCTCCGGTCTCTGTTCTTCTTTCTTGCGCGAATCCTGCGAGGACTTCCGAACCTGTTTCTGCTGTTCCTCGCGTGTGCACAGGCTGAGATTCTCGCGCTGAGCGGCTCGGTTGCTGAAATTCCGAATTCATTACCGGCGAATGACTTTCACTCGCGAATCGCGTCGCGTCGCGTCGCTCTGCGTCGGGTTAACCTACTTCTTTCATTTTTTCGCTCTTTTCTTTTCTTAATAATCTTGGGATCGTTCGGAGAGGCACCTTTGATTCCGATTTCCGGACGGAAATTCGAGTTGAATGAATGAATGTTTCGCGGTTGGAGAATAGTAATTTGAAAATGACCAAGTCATTCGGAATTCTTTTCCCTTTCACTTTTCAATCGTTACGTGTTGGATTGACGAATCGATCAATCTTGGAAATGGGATTCGCGGATTACTTCTCGCGCAGAAGAAAATTTTCAGAGAGTCTGTCGTTCTTTTTCTGATCGTTAATTGGTCTTGGTCATTGTTTCGCTGTTTTGAAATTCTGTTACGTGCTGCTCCTTAATAAAATTTGCAATTTTCTTTTATTTCATTTCATTTCTTTTCGTTATCACTGAAAGCGATTTTAGCGTAGCCCAGAAAATCTGGCCTCTTGAGGTGCAACGCTGATGCAACGAAAATTAGCGATTGGTTGATTTGGGTCACGCGATTCGCGAGGGGGCGTGGCGTTGTCTAGTACCGAGCGATCGCACCTGTAATTTGTTTTGTATCGATTCAAATGTTTGCGTATCGATAAAATTTTATGATCTTCATTTCCTAGTCAGAACAGTTGCTTCTGGGTCTTTCAGTGAGACGAATCGTACTGGAATATACAAGTCGTGCAGTTTTTTCGTTTATTTTTCATTTTTTCAGATCCTTTCTGACACATGTTTGATGTTTCTGTTTATCTTACCGACACGATACTAGAATTTTTCCCGATTATCGGTTTCAAAATGATATTTCGCTGACGTACTGTTTGCGCGAAAACGTGAAAACACAATTATTTATGCAGATCTCGACGTTCGTAGACACGACGTCTGACGAAATGGATATCGCAACAGCCGCGTAACTTCATTTTCACCAAACGATGATTTTCATTCTTCAAGTACCTAAATAATACAATGAGTGAGTAATACTTTGTCTAGACACTTTAAAACTCAATTTGGAACTATTTACAGTTTAGCAGTTGTTGTTGGAATACGTGCATTGTATAAGTTCCGTTAGTCATTCGTTCCTATCGTTTCAAATTTTGGGGACAAACGTTGAGTCATACTTCAGACAGTGAGTAACGATAAAACGAAGAGCTCGCAAGACAGCGTTCATATGCAAATTCCCGGTGTCGATCGTTTGTTATCGATGCTTTATTACCTAAACTCATCAATTTTCATTCCCCCTTCGTTGAAACAATTCGATCTCTCTCTCTCTTCTTTCTTATTTCAACACAAGCGTATTTTTCTTCTGCTTCGAAATCGCGGCACGTAGGTGTCATACTTGTTTTTGTAAAACGTGGAATTATACCCGACGTGATTAAAATTCGCTAATTAATTCGCCGATCAAACGTTACGTCGGTAGCAAGATTGTTGCTGGCAACCGAACAATGCATATTCATATCCACGTAATTACGCAGTCATGGAGAGCTACGCGGTAAATGTGGAATAATTTCGCCGGGGGCTCGAATTTCTTCACGTCAAACTTCGTCTCCGTTTTTTTAGCCCCGTTCCTCTACCCCGTCCGAGGGGAAGTGAACTATCCTTCCGGAAGAAGTGGTTCATCCCAACCGCGATGGTTTAATCGGCGTACGTGGAACTTGGGGAAAACGCAAGTTACTTTTCGATGAAAAAAAGAAGTGTCAAACTCTCTCCGCTCTAAATTTATTTTATCCGCTCGCGATACTTTGTAATTTTTTAACTGCGAAACGTACACACTGATGGAAACATTTTGCAAAAGTGAGGCGTCGAGATGAAAAGCCGAAATATTCGAAAATATTCAAAGTGATTAAAATGAGACAAGAATCGTGGATCGGATTTGAAACGTTTCTTCTCGAGAAGTTGGACACGATTTTAGAAAAGTTTTTTTCGCGATTTCTCACTTCGTCTTCGCGGTTTTTTTCAATTCTCTTGTGTTCAATTGGCGACGTTAGAAGTTTCTTGCTGCGGCAAGAAATTGGAACGGAAGTTTTTCCTTTCGAGCATTTATTAATTACACATTGCCGTTCGTAATTGAGATAACAGTTTGTCAGACGGGAGGAAAAACAGGAAGGAACCAGAAACGGGCGTTGGAGCGAATGGGTATTATTACGACGTCTGCGAACACCTGCATGTTCTTCGAATGCATCGAAGAATTACACCGGCACCTACGCCGCGATGACTGTGCGAACGTGACTTCGCAAGTCGCGATTGCAACGTTCTTGTTACACTTCTTTCTCGTAATTCGGCAATTATCATCGCTGCTTGCTCATTGCCACTCGTTTCGTTTCTTTCGTCGAGTGACGCGATATTAGCAGGGAAATTCATTTGACGGTTTTGCGTGCCATTGACTTCTGTCGATCCTTGTCACACTTGCCAATGAAATGCTAAACCGCGATAAATATGAAGTACACAGAAAGTAACAGAAAGTGAAAAATAAAAAGTGTCAAATTCGTTTTATTAAGAAAATTGACACTCGGTGGTTTTGTTATGAATAATTCAGATAACAAAGAAGACGATTAAGCAATAAAGAAGTCTTAGTACACCGAAAACATTTTAGAAATTATTTTATAGTTGGGTGAAAATTCACGAAAAATGGACGTTCCTCGTTCGAGCGAAAACCAAAGAAAAAGGAAAGAAACTGAAATTTGTCTGAATATTTCAAAACGAAACTTGGAAAATTAGCTCTATATTATTATAATATTAGGTTAGTAAAGTTAATAATTAAACTATTCAATTATTTCATACGAAACCAGAAAGTTGGCTGATGCAACTGACGAAGGTAGCTATTAAACTGATCAATTTTTACATCCGTTGTGAATTGAACTGGAAAATAAAAGATCGTTAATTAAAGAAGTAATGGTCATCGGGGCCATTTTGGTGCTAAATTTTTTCTTCGCTCTGCCGGTAAAGTAACAAGATGAATTTAAAATCGATCGTTGAAAGTCGAGTAGAGAAGACGAGGATCGTGAAAAAACCCAGGGGTCGCGTTACGAGTTCTTCAGTCGTCGCTGAAGAGTCACAGACGCGTATAATCTTCATCCTATAGCTCTGCGTGTTATCTTATCGGCTGTGTGTTTGTTGCGCGGTCTGCGCGACGCAAGAACAACGGGGAAGTCCCCCGCGGTTGAAAAACTTCCCCGCCGCGTTATCTGACTTGGTTGGTGCTTCGAAATTCATTGCCGCGAACGATAACTTTTTTCGGTTCGTTTTTTTTCTTTTCTTTTCTTTTCTTTTCTTCTTTTTTCCTTCAAAAAAAATAGTCGAATTTCGTTAACCCAGTAGTTTGTAGTTGTGTAATTACATCGTGTATGTTTTTGGTATAGATACAATACATTTTATCTTCAGATTTTTAAGAATTTCGCCGCGAATTTAACGTTATCTTATATCAAATATCAGTATAAATCTATTGATTTAATTGATCAACATTCGTTTCAACCATTAACCATTAACGTAATAACGTGTAGTATTATTTCATTGTAGTTGTAGCATTTCATTGTGAAACAATATATTTAAAATTATATTAAAAACAATGCCAATTACATCATACATATTTTATCTCGAGTTTGAAAATTTTTATCAGAATTATTTACTCGTTGACATTATCTCGAATATTAACATAAATCTATCGATTTAAGCGATCAACAGTCTGTTTAACGCGTAATAATGTACAGTATTATTTTTCGTTATAGTGTTACAGTATATCATACATTTTTAATACAATGAAAGAGAAAATTTAATAACAACGTAAACAGCAAAAAAAAACAGTCACTCTACTTTTGGAGAGGTTCAATTAAAATCTCTCCAAATTTAACTCCGTTTCGATTTTACGATCGATAATGCCCATTTAAATCGATCGAAGTTACGTCGCGCAGCAAGTAAGAAAAGGAAGAAAAAGAATCTCGGTGCAGCTCGCGAATGAATCAGCGATTAACGCAATGTGACGCGTGGGTAAATAGTGTGTCAGTGGGTTAAACCGGCGTCGTCCCCCTCTGGACGAAGCGTTTTTTCCGCGGAGAACGTTTCCACGTCGCGGCGTTTAGACGAGGCGTTGATCGGTTGGCCGTGATGTATTCTTATTTCGAGATCGCCGCAAATTGCTTCCTCCGCCCTGCTTTACCGACAGAGCGGCTCTCTCACGCTTCGCTGGGGATCAATCAACGTCCCTGTCCGTTCGATTATAAAACGCACGTGGAATGTTCAGGATATAACGGACGTTAAAAGAAAATCGTCGTGGTGGAAAAATTCGGTCGCCGGAAGATTCACAAGAGACAGCGTTTTCTTAATTTTCGTAATTTAGAAAAAATGAGAAAAATTCCTGAAACGTCCCCTGGAAAATAAAGATAAGAATAAATGTAAAAAGGGGTAAAAATAATGTTCCACTAAATGATATAAGAGAAAATGAAAAATAAAAATAGTATCGTTCAGCAGAATTTGCAAGTTGAGAATTATCAGACTGTCAGTCCGTTGACAAATATTCTTGCGTAACAGTAAAAAGCAATGATAGCAAGTGAAACTTTGGAAACTAAGTTTCGTAAGTTTTGTGTTACTCGGTGATGGAAATTGTAAGATGATAGAAAGGGAGACTCTCTTCGTAATTTAAAATTCGTGGCTTGTGAATTTATTAACATTTTTCCGCTAGGAACAATACAAGAAAAAAATCTCCACTATAGTAAAGGAAGATATTGTTGCAAAAAATTTTGCAATATCGTTACAGACGAAACACGTACGAGCGATTTTTCAAAATTTTCTTTACTCTCTCCTCCCCCCTACTTTTACTCAACGCCCTCTTCAGTTGCGCCTGAGGCTACTACTCTAGTCAAACGAACAGTCATCTTTTATCTCCGATAAAATAAAATAAAATTGTCCGACGACCAGACAGTAAAAAAAAAGAGAGAGAAAAAACTTTCAATCAGTCCGAAACTATCGACATTAAAAGAAATTAGAAAGTCGCCAAGTGGCAGAATGTAAACGCTGAAAGGGGGTTCACGAGTTCGTTCGTGTTAGTCGTGTCTGCGATCAGACAGGTTGAGATATATTTGAAACAATGCTAAATATATCGCGCTACATTATCACGTGGACATCCGTTACGCGAACACGCACGCACGGTAGTTCCATCGCCTTATCGTTCCCCATGAAGATACCGCGCGGCAATCAACTCGGAGGCATCTAATGCCTCCGCTGGTAATAACAGCGGAAGAGAAATTGCGATACGCCGTGGCGAATATATCGGATTAACTCGTGTCCTGGCACGATCCCTGCTCGACTCGTCGCGAGTAGGGGAAATAAGTCGTTTCTGCCGTCCTTCTTCTTCCTCGTTCCTTTGTGCCTCGGAGGTGTACGGGACGCCCGAAGGAGGTGTATCTCGCGGAATGTAATTTAGTTGCGAAACCACGGATAAAAACGAATTGGGGACGATATCGTATTTCGTCGAAGGTTCAGTGCAACGTTACACGTTGGCGCGATGAAATTTATTTCTAGAAAAGCTGAAAGATTTAAACGAGGTATTGCAAAGTCATTTTGGTATTTCAAACGAGTCTATTTTTTCGAGTCGGTTCGTTTGCTCATTAGACAGAGCAAACGAGATCCTGCAAATTTGCACGGTGATTGATTTAACCATAATTTGATTAATAATTAAAAAATGAGCTTATTGATCGTTTATTTCTAACACTTTGATCGGCACGCGAAACGTGCCTTGTGATTTGTTGAAAATTCTTTTAAAATATTGACCAGTGTTGTAGCAGTCAACACGGTGTTAATACGCCACTATACGGTTGAACAATTTCAATCGTTTGTTGATTATAGAAAAAAAAAATGCTTGTTAATCACTATTGTTCGTACACCTACTCCAGCAACGTTCCATTATATTTTTGGTACAAATGGACCTAATGGTTCACACATCTTACGAGCGACAAGGCTCGAAATTTATCGCTGGAAACGTCGACAACGTTTGTAGCAACGCCGATGTTACAGCGTAGGCAAATCTGCAGAGCGATTTGTTTCTCACGCGGCGACAACACCTTTCGATGTCAGAGATTTATCGCGTTCTCGCGGATAAAATGCAAATATTACCTTGTTGGAGAGACCTCTTTGATCCGGCTGACGCCGGCTAGAAAAATACGCGCCACTCGATTTGAACGCGTCGATATTTGCCTCGACGGCGGCGTAAAACGTTTCCTTTTTCCAGGAAAGTCACTCGTATCGCGATTGATTCGACTTCGAAGGAACGAACGTCGAAATGACGATTGCGAACTCTTCTTCCGATTTTGTCAGCTCGCTTTTTCTTTTGAAAAAATAAGTTTATCCGAATTTGAATTTATTTGAAAAAAGATGGCGTCTGGTCAGAAGCGAAATTTCAGCGTTGACGAAGTTTTGTAGTCAAAGTGTAAAGAGACGATGGAGCACAGATATGTTCCAATAATTTTTATCGACATGGTTTCCATCGAATCGAGCTATAACCTCCGATTTAAACGGGACTTGGGCAACGCGATTTTTAGATCGCAACTCGAAACGAAGATTTCTTCTTCACGTAAATTGAGTCGATTTACTAACTGGAACTATCAAATCAGTCGAAGCGACCGATGTTTGACTTTTTTTCGTTTCCACAATCGCTGTGCTGGTACTTTTTCAGATAACTGTGGTTGTTTATTGAGGCAGAAGTAAGATTACATTTTATTTCGTCACGTTATCTAAGCTCTAAATAGTTTTCTTGAGAATTATGCTAATTCGAGCTAAAATGATATTATGTTAATTGGAAAGTTTTATTAATACATGTCAGGCTACCAGTGCCATTAATGCAAATTAACATGAAAGTAACTCTATTTTTATATACTCTCTTAAGCAAATGTGTGAGATAGGCAAATCAGTGAGAGGATGTGTCAGAAATATTCTTCATCCACATAAATGATATAAATTAATATGACTCGTAGATTCCACTTTAGACTTTAATATCTTGAATATGGTGTCTCGACATTAGAGAGTTAATTATATAACGTATGTAATAATTATGTAATATGTTTTGCTGCATACATGCTATATTTATAGCAAAACATATTAATATAATATAACTATACTATTTATTTAATAATATAATATATATTATAACAATTATTATAAAACATATTTAGCTACGTATATAATATTAAGCCAGCAAACCTTGTAATGTAATTTGTGAATTAAACTGTATATTTTTATTAAAAAAAAACTTGCGAGAATAATATATCAGAAATCATTTGCAATCGATTATATACCTATATTGGAAAGGTAATAATTTCGAAGCAACACTATTGGTATTGGACTTGGATATTTGTCCAAGCGTTGTATGAATCTCACGACATCTCAGGAAAGGCACTTGAGCCGTTGTTCGAAAGAAAGTTCAAACATCTCGAATAAACATTCGGCCGAAGAGAAAAATTTCAGATGATTCGATTGCTTGCCACGAAAGCGCGCAGTGTTTACCAAACCGATTGTCACAACGCATATTTGCAATCGCGAATTAAGAGGTTTTGCCGGTCGATCGAGCGAGAACGTTTCCTTTTTTTTTTCTTTTGTAATTTCAAAGAAGGTCAGCCCTTGCGATAAATAGCAGTTGAAAAAGACGATAAATGACCGCGTCGAAACGTGTGTGCACGTCGTATCACGGCCACGGTGAAATGCATTAATCGTAGCCATTTTTCTTCGGACCGTTAATGACCCGGACGGAATAAAGGGGAAAAAAGTAACCTCGCCGAGCCAGATAATCGTCGAGCAATGGCTCATATAAAAACGACATTAACAATTTATATATATAATAAAAAAAGCAAGAATATTTGCAACGGCCAGTAATAATTTAAAAACATAAAACTTGGAATTCGTTTTACTCGAGTCGTATTACTGAAAGCAATTGACAATTACTTGATGGTCATAAATCTCCTGAAAATTTATTTAGATCTTTGAATTATTCTAAAGCTTCTCTTGTCGAGTAATTACGTTCGATTTATAGTGTCCTTACATTACGAAGATGTTGAAAATTCGGTGACATCCATATTCGAAGTACTTTATCTTCATTAACATTCAATTTCGCGAATACGTCTTTGGCGAATAGATGGAATCCATTCGACAGCTTGGCAAATCAAAGAACGCTGAATAGAAAGAAAGAAAGAGAAGAAACTGCACGACTTGTAGCCCAGTACGACTCGTCTCACTGAAAGGCCCAGAATTTTATTGATATGCAAACGTTTGAATCGATACAAAACAAATTACAGGCGCGATCGCTCACGCCCTCTCGCGAATCACGTGACCCAAATCAACCAATCGCTAATTTTCGTTGCATCAGCGTTGCACCTGAAGAGGCCCGGTTTTCTGGGCCACCCCCGCTAAAATCACTTTCAGTGATAAAAAAGCAACTTTCGACGATGATGTTCGTGCGCTCCTCTCCTCCCCATCGTCAATTAAAATCGAACCGCTTTCGGAGCGCATACCGAGCGGTTTACCCAAGCTGTGTATTGCGCGATTGCGCTGCAGAGAAAGTAATCTCTCTTTCTATATATGTACATATATATAGCATAAATATATAGCACCCGGACGGCTATTGTGTCGCAATGGTTGGTCAGCGAGCAGCTCGTTTTCCTTCGTTCGGTTAACGGTTCGCGTCTCGTTGCTTCTTTCGCACTGCAGACCGTTGTGAAACGCCCGAGATTGGCGAAACATCGGTGTATAATAATGTATGACGTGTTCGTAGCGATCGAAGAACCCGGAAGTACTCTCACTCGCAGTCAGTGTCTGTTCTGGCTCGTCACGTGACGATGAAAAATAAAATCACCCGATTAGTATTAGACGTATTCTTCGAATTTTATTCGATCAATTCAATGAAATTGAAATAAAAGAGTATTATTGGTACAAACGTTAGTTGCCACCACAAATCACATATAGCAGAATATCTGATTTTCAATTGATTTCGTTAGTTCGTCAAATTATTGGCAAACGAAGATTGTTTCGATCGTTCGCTATATTTTCAATCGCCTGCAAACGTAACTGTTCGAAACCTAATTGCAGTACTTGGTACGCGCTGTGAAGGCACACACTTTGAAGCCAGAGACTTCTGTACTCCACGTAGTCTTGGTGGCTGATACAGTAGTAGTCGGAGCAATCGTTAGCGGATGTTCAAACGAAATGTAATAGAAATTCCCGTGGAACGAACCTAATCACATAGCGCTAGATTGAAAAAAAACGCCGTTGGGGAGGGGGAGAGCTTCGTCCAAGCTCCTTTATGTAAACCTTGAGACTAGATCCGGATTCTTGAGAAGCGACGAGTGAAGGGGAGGTAAGCAAGGCGAGCGACAAGGACGGACGAAACGACGAGACAAAGACGGCGCGTGGTGAAGAGAGGGAAGAGATTTTAGCGGGAAGGGATATAAGTACTTCTATTCGGTTAAAGAGCCGCGGCTTGCTGTTCCGCGGAGCAGAACGATGGGAGAGGGGACGAAGTTGAAAGGGGTTTTGGGGGAGGGGAGGGGGAGGTAGGGAGATCCGCACACTTTTAGATCGGCAGAAGGGAAAAGCAAGCACGTCGGCGAAAGTGTTCTTGTGTATTGCACTCGTCGCCCCTCATCGCCGGCAACGTACAAATTTAATGGCGGCCGCGAGAGAGGTGAAAGAAAAAGACCGAATTTATACAGCAATCCTCGCGTCCTCTGGCTCGGCTCCGGATCTCTCTGTTCCGCGGTTTGTTACCGACCGAGCCTGAGAGTTCTCTCATTTCCACCGAATATCGAAGCGCCGTCGTAATCGATCGTTACTTTTTCGATATTAGAATTATCGGCGATCGAAGCAGAAAACTTCCATCGGTAACGTTGAAGTAAGAATGAAAAAAGAAAAGACAACGGAGCACAAGCTCCAATCACTGTTTTATAAAATATCTAAAATATCCGTGACTGTTTTATATAAAATATCTAAAATATTTAAAATATCTAAAAAATTATACAATTCGACCACTTTGACTAGTACCGATGTTAATGACAATAGTTGGTCATTTTGCTCGGACGTAAGTGAATGTGATAAATTGCAGTAAAATTTGAAGAATGAAAACAGCTTCCGGCACTCAACGAAGACGAGTCGCTCTCGCGAAAGGAACGCGATTGTGCGTAACGTGTCTCGCCGTGGAAAATGAAGTCGGCACACAAACGCGACCGGCGAGACGTTGTGCTCTACCACTGTCCCGTTCGTAACAGAGAAAGAGAGACGACGACGATCGTGTGTGTGTGTGTGTGTGTGTGCGCGCGCGATGTTACGCGTTCCCAGCGATCAGATTCGTTTTACGGGAACGCGCCACAGTGGCGGCTAGCTCTCCACGAGGGCCTCGATAAAAATGACCTCGTTTCTGTCAAACGGAGATTAAGTAACTATGTACCACAGCCGTGTTATACTTCCTTTCACTGCAGAACTTTGCGCGCATATAAGAAACGAGTAGTCGGGGCCGTCTGACCGGCCGTTTTCTCTCTCTTCCTCTCGGCGCGTCGTCGTCTCCCCCCCCCTCCCCCCTCTTTCCTTCGGTTGCAGCTGAAACTCGAAAATTGAATTTATCGCGAGGATAAATCTCTCGTTCCTCGCGCGGCGTGATAAAGTATTTAAGCACGTCAAGCGCGGTTATTACTTTTAATTAAACTGTCTGGTTTGGACTGTTCGCTTTGAATGGCTTTTGATTTGTCAGGTTGGACAAGTCCGCTCGAGATACCAAAGATTCTTTTTTTCTTTTTTAAATTAAACTTACCGGCGGTGTAGTTCCGAGTCTCGTTGGAAAAAATCCACGGGCACGCGGGCTTGAAATTACTAATTGAAGTTTTAGCTCTATGATCGATCCGTTAGCTTTCGAAATTAACACGAGCTCTGTGCTCTTCGCTCCGGTGCACGACGATAAAGAGTCGTAAAAATGGAGATGAGGTAACCAGCATGGAACCCAGCCGGTGTAACCTACAATTACGTTCATTCGTTAATCGTCCAATGAAAAATTATCCTCGTATATTCTCTTTAATTCGAAACAGAAAAAAAGGAAAAAAGAAGAAACGACGTGCAATCGTGATCGTCAAAGAAAGAAATGACCAATTAAAACCTTCTGTAATTTCTAATTTTCCAAGAAACAAAAATCGCTAGAAAAAAAAGAAAGCAATTGACAGATACGTAACAGTTTTAGTGGTCGATCGTGCGCGGAATCGATTGAGATTCGAAGGAGCCAAGTTATCCAACTTGTTACGTGACCGGCACGAGGGCGAAATTCGCGATGATGGTTGATAACGATCCAACCATCTCTCGAGTATACTTCCGTGTTGGTAAGCTACCAGTCGGTCGACCATTTTTTTTTTATTACTAAAAGTGATTTTAGCGAGGGTAACCCAGAAAATCGGGCCTCTTCAGGTGCAACGCTGATGCAACGAAAATTAGCGATTGGTTGATTTGGGTCACGTGATTCGCGAGGGGGCGTGGCGTTGTCTAGCACCGAGCGATCGCGCCTGTAATTTGTTTTGTATCGATTCGAATGTTTGCATATCGATAAAATTTTTTGATCTTCATTTCCTAGTCGGAACAGTTGCTTCTTTCTTTTGGGCCTTTCAGTGAGACGAATCGTACCGGGGTACGAGTCGTGCAGTTTCTTTTTCTTTTGTCTCTCTATTCTTTTCTTTCCCTTCAGCGTGGCGTGTCTTTCTTGGCCAGTGGCTGGTCTCCCCGGCTCTCTCTTTCTTTTTCTTCTCCTTCTGCCCGGCTTCGTGCTCGCTTCTTCTTCTCTTCGTACCCTCCTTCTCCTACGTCGTGGCGAAGGTATGTAGGCTGTGCCACATCTTTGCCCGGAAACCGTTACCTTGCTGGCTTTACACTCAATGAAGCTCGCCATACCGTTGTTCCCCATACACGAATTTCCTTTGGCTTCGTTACTAGCCACGCACCGCGCCTCCTCTCTCTCCTCGTTCACTTACTTCCGCGGAATCGCTTCTTCTCCCTCTTTGCTTTTTTTCTCGCCCTGCAAACACGATCAAACTAGTAAGTTCTAGTGAGGTTTTGCGGGAAATCTGCAGTAATAACAGGATAAATGTAAATACTTTGTTTTACAACCGACTGATTGACTAGTATTTATGTAATTATCAAACTCGTAGCTCTCGTAGATTCCTCTCTTACGATTCCGTAGTTTCTTATCGAGTGGAGCACAGTCAGATAATACCTGTAATTTGTAAAAATTCTTTATCAAGTTTTTACGGCAGCAATTGTTTTTTTTTTCTTTTTTTTTTTTTTTTTTTTTTTTTTTTTTTTTTTTGATGATAATGTTAAAAACGATGCAACGATTAGATTAACAAGCGAGGTGAACTGGTTCAGGGTTTGACTATTGATTAACCTCCCGCAAGATCCGACAAACTTTCGTTGTATCGTATTTCTCCTCGGCGTGCGTGGTATTTTTAATATTTAAAGCCACTCGAAGCTTCGTTGTTTGGTAATTGAAGACAATTGAGTCATCTTTATTTTTCGCAAGTGAGACATGTACGTGCGTATTTTTGGTAGCCAACTTTCCGAATTATTGCTCATCGTCGGTACAAACACGGGTTTGGAAACATCCTCGTTGCAACAGCTTTTATTTATTTGTACGAAAGAAAGTGTCGCAAGAACGCGACAAAGTATTAAAGAACAATTACGGTGCAATTGCTTTCGCAGTCGCGGCATTCCGTTTCAAGGACCGTCGAGGATGTCCGAAAATTCCTGAAACGACCGAAACGTGTTATTGCATCGACACACGGCTGTGGAAGCAAGCGGAGTCCTTGAGATGACTGCATAAATTAAAATTCGAGTAAATTCTCGTGTCAAACGAAATGATCGGTACAATTGATAACACTCTCTATCTAGAGCGGAAAAAAAAACATTTGCGGCTTGGCTCGGAAACATGTGCCTTTATTGTATAAATAAAAATGGAGTTCGTAATAATAATGTTCGTAAGAGTAAAATTCATCGAAACGAAGGTGTGTTAATTAAACACGTTGATAATTTACTTCAAGGCCACTGCTTTCTTAAATACGAAGCAGCTCTCAAAATGGTCATCGCGCTGACAGTGAAATGAACGATAGGAACGTCGAAGAAAAAGCAATTTTTCCCAAGTTTTCCGATTTCCAGTTGCCTGCGGTCGTGTTTTCTGGTTCGTGTGCAAAAGCGATAAGCGCGATCGCGAGGAGTGGCATTCCATCGATTTCCAAATTCTCGATCACTCGCCCTCTGTCTCCTTATTTAGCAACGAGAAATCTCATTGCCACTTAGCTTTCTTCTTTTCCCAGCGGCGTTTCTTCGTTGCCGATTGCTCTTATTTCACACCGATCGAGGTACAATTCGAGCAGGATTAAGCTATAACTCTTGCTCCTCCCGGAAAGATATTTCACGTCTTTGTTAACCAGCCGAAGAAAAGTCAGACTTTCTAACCTTCGAGATTCGCAATTTTTATTTATACGCGCCGGTTTTGTGTAACGGCAAAACCCGCACGTACGTGGCTTCATAGTTGTTGGAATGTAATTCAATGTTATTACTTTTGAGCCGCGGAGAAAGTCGAAAGACAAGTAGCTCTGCAAAAACATATTATTCATAACGACGAGAAAAAGAAGAAGTCTTGGAAAATATTTACGTACAGCGAAACTTTCCCTCGTTAATCACCTAAATGTTAACTACCGGGAGGCAATTTTTGGCGTTTAAATTATCAACTTACTTGCTGCCGAAATATAAGCCAAGACAGAAAAGTAATGGCGGCGTCGCCGGCCAATACCGCACGGACCTGCTGCCAGCGATCAGCTGACCATCGGTCGTGTATTCGGGATAAAAGAATTCCTCTCGCACGCGTGTAATTAACGCGTAATTATTATTCCCTCAATCACGGCATATGAACGGCGTATCAACCCCTCGTCGACGAAATCTCCCTTTCGCGGCAACAGCGAGTTCAACAGCCATTCGCAATTACTCCGACGTGTCCATTAGTCCGCGGGGACTACAGAAAAATGTACAGAGGGACAAGACGGGGACGGTTTTCATCCAGGGGTTGAGAGGAGGAGCGTTGAAACGTAGGAATCGCGCTTTGACAGAGCATTAAATAGACGGGCTGACACGCGTCTTCGACGCGCTATTTCGCGCGGCGCCTTTGCACCGCTGTTGCAAAGTGGGCTGAGAATTATTTATACGTTTTACAGTCGACACAGCTGATCTCTCCTCTTCCTGGCCTGCCTTTTCCCTTTGCTCTTTCTGTATTTTTGCGCGGCGCGGCGAGCCGAGCCGAGCCGAGAACGAGCGTGTGCGGATCGCCGCGTGTAAAAGTCGCGAGGTAAGAAAGGAGGAAGAAAAGAGCGCGCGACGTGGCTGTGCGTCGACGCACAGGCGGAACGAGAAAGCATATTCGATCTGCCGGTGTGCTGTCGCTAGAAATAGCAACGGCAGGCTCTGAAATAAACGCGCGCGTCGACAAAGGATCTCTCTCTGTCTCTCGGTTTTCGGTGACGCTGTCACTTGCCTGGCTCTCTACCCCACCATTTTCGCCCTTCCTCTTCTCGTGGTCGCGACTCGACATCGCCGGATAAAGTTGCCGATACGTAACAGTCGTTTGACAGATCGTCTCGTCTTCCCCCCAGTTCCAGCAGCTTCCTTCCTTCCTTCCTTCCCTCCGAGGAGGGGGACGTTTAACCAGTCGTCACGCGGAAGTTTCTTTCTTTCAACGTCTTCGATCTTTCGAAGCGTTCGAGTCGAGAAAGGAAGAAATATCCGAGCTTAGTTAGTTCGGTTCGATAAGATCTCACCGACATTTTCAATGTCCATTAAAATATATCGTCCGATATATTGTGCGCGGGTTTCCGTACTTTCCAATCGTGTCTCTCTCTCTCTCTCTCTCTCCCCCTCTTTCTCTCTTGGATTGTGTGTCCGAGGCAGAAACATGGTTTTACGTAACGGAGCTGTGCGAGATATGCCCGCTGTTTTTCTTTATCAATTAACATTCACGGGAGACAACTATGGTCATTATCGCTCGGATCGATTTTCGCAACCGCGGCTGGATTTCGAGAGCGAAAAGGCACAACGAGACTCGGGGCGAATTGTCGCGCGAACCTGCTCGTTCGCGTCTTTGAATTACAACTCCCGAAAATGCGGAGAAAGTGGCAAAAATGGCGACCGGTGATGTCACTTTGCCGCCATATTGCGTCGCTCGACACGATACGCGGTAGGACCCCTTGCAATGCGGATCCAAGATTAAGTGCAAATGAGCGAGCCTTTTTTCTCTCTTATCAAATAAGTATTCAAAGGAATATTCTTCCTATTGCGATCTTGCATCCATTTTCCGTTTTTGTTGATAAAAGGTCTGTCGCACGGGAGGATTTCTTTAAACTTGGCGATGCTCCAGCAGAAACTCTAGCTCTTACTTTACTTTCGTTTTTCCTAATTGCGCGACTCAATCGACTTCTTAATTAGGCTGACTCGTTTCTGTTAAATTTCTTGCAACGAGATTCCTTGTTTTCAACCGATCGAGAATTTCTAATTTTCCTTCTGACGATACAGATATTCTACTCGGCTTATCTTTTTCTGAAGATGTTCGGAGTCATTCCTCATTTCTGACGTTAAATGAAAATATCTACTTTGTTTGTAATTGAGATGATTTCCTTTTTGAAACGACGCAACCAAATTTTGCACTTCAAACAACCCCTTCTTATCGCGCAATAGTTGATGTAAAACTGTGCCTAGAGTCAATTTAAGGACGCGCATATTTTCATATTGGAAGTGAGTTTTTTTTTTTTCAGCAACTTTCTGTCGCTTCACGATCAAACGACCTGTTGCGGATTTCTCTTCGCGTCGCGGAAACAACGAGCGAGGTTGTTTGAAAAGTTCGGAAAAGAGGGTGGATTAGGTTAGGTTAGGTGTTACGATGGTTAGCATCGACGAACGCGTCCCGTTGCCGGATTATACTCATCCCCTTCTTTTTTGGCACGTCCAGCTCAGCTCCCACGCGCGCTTTTATGCTGTGCGTGTCATGCCAAATATTGCACCTACCCTCCAACGAGAGATGATCAAAGTTTATTTTTAGGCGGGGAATTGTAATCGAGTGAGACCAGCTCGGGTGGAATAATTTTACGGAGATTATATTCGGGTTGATCAAAATTCGCTAGGTTGTTTTGTAATCAAATCTTTTTTTTTTTTTTTTTTTTTTTTTTTTTTTTTACAATTGCATCGTTATTGTGTTTGTGTATTTAAAGTCGTGTGATTATCGATGTCAATGATGTTGCAAGTAAGACGGATAAAACGGAAAACTATGTCGAAACTGTTATATATTACGATCCGACGAGCATGAGTCATACTTGTTGCGATTGTATCGACGTGTTTGGAAATCGCAAAGTTACCTGGTTCTTGCTCGATTCGTCCAGATTCAAAGATTTGAAAGAAACGATAGAGTAGTAACAAACTCGACGAGGGAAATTGAACAACTTCGAAACTGCAGTTCTATTCGAAATTACGTAAATTACACGCTTTTATTGACGACGCTTTATCTCTGAAGAAATCCACGGACGGTTTTCACAGCAGCTGAAGTTAGTTGAAATCCAGCGGAAAGATAAATTGCGGTGTTTATCGGCCTCGATTAAACGCGCCTGAAGATAAAACGGAAAAGAAAAGGAAGAGACAATGCCGAAGGGAACAACTGTTGCTGTACAAACGACGAAATCGCGTGATAGCGTGCAAAGTACGAGTTTCGTGCTTATTCGTCGAAAGTTACGTCGATACAGAGATTATACTCTCTCTTTAGACAATTTCGTAGAATTTTTCGAAAAAAAAAAAAAAATAAATAAATGATATTTGTCATATTGGTCGTTTGCTGCCATAGTATAATCCTCGACTATCAAATAACATTCGTTGAATAAAATCTCCAGCTTTTTAGACACGTGCAGTGGATACATACTAAATAATTATACATCGACGATATTTAGTCTGTTGAATAAACAGAATGCCTTGAAATACGTATACGAAACGCGGACATGTGGCGACACATGGCATTCCTAATCTCACTTTGCGCCTCGATAGAGTAGCGGCATCGAACACGTCACAAAGGTCTCGATAAAAAGAAAAGAGAGAAACGCCTTGGCGTCGTCGAGATTTCCGGTTTCCCCTTCGTAGTTAATCTATCGGGGAACACGAGCGAGAATGTGGTCGCATTTCAACGCGAAATATACTTCTCTCGTTAAAAAATACGTACGTGCTGCCGGATTAAGCGGAGAAGTCAGCTGCTCTGCACACGCACCGAGTCTAGTAAATGTAAATGTAAATGTAAAGAGTACATCCGTTGCATAATCATCACTGTAAATGCGCCGTGTGTTATAACTTGCACCGGCGCGCTGAAATTTTCGTTCCGCTTTCGAACGCGTGCGCTACCTGATCGTTGGATCCGATTCACAGAGCCGAATTCATTTGCACCGACGATTTATAGGTGTAACGTCGCGCGTTGTTTCACGCAGGAATTTATTTGTCGCGAAATTGTTCCAGCTGGAATTTGGAATTTCGCTTAAATCTAAACGTTAGTTTCATTTAAATAAAAAAATTAGTCGTTTAATTTAATGAAATGTGTCACATGGCCACTGTCAATTGTTAATTTTGAGCTCGAGAAGAGAAACGGACCCAAGATGGTAAACGGAGTAGGAAGCGTTACTGTATTTTAATTTAAACGTGACTCGTGGGACAGAGTATCAATGTCACGTCAACTTAAGTAGACGGTGATATACCAGTCACGCGTGGATGTGAGAATCAGAGCTCGGTGGATTCATAACCGTAACTCGACTCGTCATCTTTGGTGCTATCGTCTCGTTGTAAACAAGCCTAAGCAGTCCAGTGTGCCTGCCGGCGCTATGTAGGTTACTATCGCAACGGTCTGCGCCATTCTCGACCCGCCTTTAAGGTCGTTTACAGCGTAACCCGAACCCACTTCTTCCTCTCGTCTTCTTCCTTCGCCTCTTCTTTTTCTTCTCCGCTCTTTTTACCGTTTCTCGTAATCCTTTCGAAACGATTGCTCCATGTCAAAAATAGGCGAGTTTAGCAACTCGTCTGGGTGGACGCGACGCGACGCGACGCGACGCGACGACGTTTTCCAACGCAAACTACGCTTTGTTTTTCGAATTATCTAATCGTAGGAGAAACTTCAAATTACCGCGCGAAGTTTCGGGAAAGAGAAGGAGAACATTTTGTGAGACAAGAGAGAAAATTATACTGGAGGTTGTGAGAATTCTAGTGTTACCACCCGAGTCATGCCGTTTCCTGTAACAAAATTATCCGCTACGTGTCATTACCCTGCTTTCCCTCGGGAGCACGCGAAACTTGTAATTTTCTGGATGGTCATACATTACCTTCTCGTCTGTTAATTTCAGGGATAAGATTACAAATACGATCTGTGGAATTCGAAAATGATCCACATCCGTTTACATCCACGCCTTTTTTACGAACAGGATAAAGGATTGCTAATTTACATCGGCGTTGAGATCTCGCAAACACGTGAGCACATGTGATCAATTGTGTGTGCCACGGTGCGTTAAAAACTAGTACATTTTAATTTAGCCAATGAACGCTAGCTCTGAATGTAACAATAACGCGGATCAGCTTCGAATTTCAATGACTTTGAAAAAACTCGTACGTATATATAGCACAGGCTCTCGGAAATTAAGTCGTAAATGTACTATACGTACGTACGTGCAATAAAAGATGCAATACACCGCGCGTGCAAATCCTACGATATGAACGTTTATTCGCCACGTAACGTTTCCATAATTTGCAACGATTTTGCGAGATGCATGTACACGCAAGATTTTTTTCCCCCGGCTGTGGCGCACGCGCTCGTCAATCTTGCGACTGCACTTGAATTTAGCCACATTGTACCACCAGCGCCGTTAGCTTCGTCGATGATGCCGTCGTGGTGGTCGTGCGACGTATACGTGTGCGTGCACCGTTGCACGCCGCGTTCGGCGCGCTCCAAGAATTCACCGGGTAGTGGAGCGTCACGTGACGCTGCCTTGTGGGTATATAAAGACGACCGACGACTGGTGGAATCGGCCACTTGCGAACTGGCTCCGAGGTTCGTCTGGTGGCTCGTACTCTCTCTCTCTCTCGATACCAACCGAGAGAGAGGATCGTCGTATACGATTGTCTCGAAATAGAGAAAGAGAGAAAGAACTGACTACGTACTGACTACGCGTACTGTTCCTGAGAAACGAGTGAGAAAGGAGAGAATCTCTCTGTGCGCACATGGTGAACTCTGATAATCCTCATATCCTGAGAGAAGACTCGTACGAGAATCGTTTGAGGTAGGTCATCGGTTCTGATGACCAGTAAAAAAATGACGTAGTCCGATTACCGACGGCTGTTCGACCGTCGTACAGAAATGGGCAGAGACGCATGCGCGGAACGTTTACCCCCTTCGAAAGAACGAGAAGAAGTCTCAGAAACACGTATGTTGCGCGTGCTTTCGATGCTAAATCATCGAAAAACAGTTGTGAATATACACATACGTGCGCACGAATGTGCTATAATAAGCAACGATCACGTATAACACGTGTGCATTCGGAGGTTTCGAAATCAACAGACTTATATCGAGAGTCGTCTAATCTAGACTATCACGCGTACAAAGAACCAACGTTCGTTTAGAAATCGAACGGAGCCGCGTGCTTTCAAAACGGAAAGATCCGCCGCGATCAGGATCTCGTTTTACGGCTATACGTTTGTCGCATCTGGTATAACGCGTGAGCGTTTCACGGAAAAAGAGAGAGATGCGACGTGACTGCGTCAGACGTGTGCATCGTTTCCAAGGCCCCCTTCGAGCACTGCCTCCCGAGGATTTCAACTTCTTTTTGTTCGGCGTTCAAGGTGAACCCGTACGAGGAAAAAAATCCCCCGCGTCCTCCAACTGAGACGCCAACACCGGACGGAATATATACTGACCCACTGACTCGTAGGGTCATTTCCGGCATTAGATTGGAATTGCTACGGTTTGCACAGTTGCCCGATCACGGGCGTCCGTAAAAGTCTCGTTACGTCTTGCAAAACCGTTCGTCACACGATCGTAAAAGTACTTGACGCACGTTCTCTCGAAAACCAACTGAACTGTTGATTTGTGTCCAAAACGTGTATATTTCGGCGACAAAATTAACTACGAATTAAAAAGGTAAAAGCTACGCCAAGCAACATGAAAATTATATTAGAAAATCTGTGATATGTAACAGAGAGCAGGAAAGAAAGAGAAGAGAGAGAGAGAGAGAGAGAAACTCTGTCCTCGAAGAAACTTCCTGATGCCGGACGCTCGGCTCAACACAGTTAATCGCGACCTAGACATCATCGTGACTGTCGAGAGACGGTTAAATTTATAACGGACGCGCTAGATTTACGTTTACGGATCGTTTTAACGACGGAGGAACGTGCAAACGAAGGAACGATCGGGACGATTTCGCGACTGCCCTAGCTGCGAGTCAGCTAATAAAAGACGTTGCGCAATCGTGGTGGTTAGTGTTGCGCCGTAGATAATAATAAGAACGGCAGACCGGCGGAGTGGAAGGAGCGGGTATTGAACAGTAGAGGATAGCCTCTCTCTCTCTCTCTCTCGCTCTCTCTGCCTCTGTAATGTGTACACGTCCGTCCGTGCTTCTTCTTTCGATACTGTCGATGGATCGCTGTATGCACACGCGAATGCACAAACATAATAATTTGCCGCGCATGAGTTGTCGCGAGTCGCAGCGGGCGCGCACTAGTGCTCCGGTGTAACGAAATCGAAGAGAAACTCTCTCGACCGAACTCGTATGCTATTTACGTCTTCTTTCGAGTAACGAGTTACTGGATCGATTCTTTGGAGTCCTCGACAAGTCTTTTTTCGCGTTGTATGCTTCGCATCTTCCATCTTCTCTCTTCGTCCTTCATAAAAGTACATCATTTTCGTGCAGTACTATCTTCGAGTTTTCGCTGCGATGGCGTCTCTCCCCTTCCACTTGGATTCATTTCTCTCGACAAAGAAATATTTCTATAATAAAATCATCAAAGTCGATGCTCGATCACGTTAATTAAAACGTGAAACTCACGGTCGAATCGGTTGCCGCGATATCGTTTCGCGAAGAAACACCGCGTTCACGAGAATACTAATCGGCGTTAACCTCTTTGGCGCGGCCATACTCTCCGCCGGTCGTCCGTGGTCTGCCTTTCTCGTGGCCGTGTCTCTACTTTGCCAGTAGAGAAAGGAAAGGTTGCTCGAGGATAGACGGATGAGATGGGATCACTGCGGAGAGGCATATCGAGGAACGATTTCCCGATAGACTGTTGTGTGTGACGGATAGTATACTGGTGTATACGCTATCAATGTGGCCACACAAAGTTCCCTGCGGTTCATCGAGCAAAAGCAGAGAGCCACGAGAAATCCGATTGTAATTATTTCCGGTTCGCCGAGGCCTTCTAAGGAACGCTGAGAAAACGGAAATTCACTTTCTTTACCTTGGCATCGTACCTCTCTATCCGTGCTTCGCTATCTTATTTTATTTCTCTCTCTCTCTCTCTCTCTCTCTACTTCTCTCTTTAAATGACTTGCCTGCGCGACATCACGTACAGATATGTACACGCATCATGCGTGTGGTCGTGATACGTCGACGGTTCGTTTAACGAAATGTTCAGGGTCAGCGTAAGTAGATTGTCTCCATCTGCATCGAGTGTTGTCTTTTCTCGACTTTCTTAGACATGTGTCAGTGTAATCATGTAAATAATTATTATTAGCATTCGGTGAATCGGTGTATCTCTGTGATAAAAGAAAATTTGATACTCAAAAACCGGCTATCGAGAAGTTGACCTTTTGCTCTAGAATGACGTGTCACACACGTCAAGAACTTTTTGCCCCAAAATTGCAATATTTTCTCTCAGTTTTAAGTTTATTTAAATATAACTCGGACAAAACAAGTAACAAATTTATTACTTTTTAAATAATTTCTATCTATAGCGATATCATACCGACGAGTTCAAAGAGAAAGCGACGAATTATATTGTATACGGTTTGGTTTCTCGTTATGGTCCGTGAACCAGTTGCCAGCGCAAGGGTTTAAATGTACTTGGGAATTCATTCCTTGGCACGAGATCACAACTACGTTAGGATCGTTTAAAATAATATTTTCGATCGTTTCCCCAATCAAGAATTTCAATCGCGCGCCTTTCATCGGAAAACGAACTTTTTTTTATCGCGGGTGGTATTTAGAGTGGAATTCGAAAGTAAAAATATGGCCGAATGGTTGGGACACTCAACGCCATCTGTTCGCAGTTCCAACGGTTTACGGGTAAATTTTTACGAGTGCCGCTTTTCGTACCATATTTTCGCAGATATACGTGTTATTTACAAATATAAATAACTCGAAACCCGGTTCTCGCTTTAAATACGATAAGCGAAATTAATTGTTGTTTATTCAAAATATTGTAGCTTCACCGTGAGCCAGGCAATCAATTATAGATATAGTTCGTGACGTAAACGTGTCGAGTGGTAAAAGCGACGAGTGTCATGACGGTGATGCATTTAAAACTTTTCGTTTGTTCGACTGTAATTTGCGTAAATGGATTTCGCGGGGCCGTTGCGAACGTAATTCCATCTCGTTTCTTTCTTCTGTCGGCAAAATTTTCGCGTTGCATTCGTTCGAAACGACGTTTCATCCTGGACGGTAATGTGGTTAATGCGAACCAAAGATATCTCGCGACAGAATTCAAGAGAGAGAAAAAGAGAGAGAGAGAAATAAAGAAAAAGTGTGGTTTTTATTAAATAACTTTAAGGCCGTTCTACGTTAAGCGACAGAAAATGGTCTTTTGTAACCAAGTGGAACACGGGTACGTAAAACTTGCATCCTATCCTTTTCTTTGCCCGTTCTCTGTCTCTTTCTCTCCCTTCGTTCCCCTTCTTCCTTGTCAACATTACGCTCGGCTTGGCAAACAGCGACAGGCACGGGCATACGAAGGACGTATACCTATATAGGCTTAACTCACATGAACAGACTGCTACCAACACGTGCGTATCTACTTCAAAAGCCATTGAACGTGCGGTAGCTCTTTCTCTTTTCATCTCTCTGTCTCGCTCGCTTCGTTCGCGCGTACTCGCTCCGATAATGGGACAGAAAGAGACAGCGATAACGATCGCTCGGTACTTGAGACCGATCGTTTTCATCGAATGCCTCGGATCATATACATACATACATGTATCATTTGGCTGTTCAAATTTGTTTTCTATTTTTACCCACGTTTTGGCTAATAGCTACGCAAGGAGGAAACAAATTGATTTTGATTGCTTCTCCGACAATACGGTGAACATTGTTAGAACTGAATCACGCGAAGAAAGATTAGGATTCTTACGGTTCAATCGATCGCCATTGTTTCGCAGTTGTTTTTTGTTTTTGCACGTATATACGTGCGTCAATTAAAATCACTTTCTTTCTGCTTTCGGATTTTATGAGAGTAACCTGAGTTCTAAATTTGACCGTGATTTCTCGACTTGGATTGGATATCTGTTTCCATCATTTCCGCAATTTTTCAGTAACGTCGCATATCGTATCAATATCGTGATACTATTCGTGGAAGTTGCATCCTCAGTCTTATTGTCTGTGGTAAAGGAAAGATCATTGTGGTCAACTACCATTCAATTTCCGTTTGTAAGTAACTACACGGTCGAGAAACACGGATATCTTTCGAACGTTATATAAAGTACGAGAGAAAAAATGAAATCTCTCGATAGAATACGAAAAAAAAAAAAATGAATCGACGTATGACATATATTGCGAGGAAAAGATCGTATTTTAAATTGAAATTACGTCGAAGTGAACGGCGGAATAAGACCGGTTGTTATCGATGTAAGACAAACAGCAAGACAAACTGCGTCTAAAGACAAAGAGGCAAGGAAGCCTCGCTATCGTTCTTCATAAAAACAAGTATACATGTATTTAGCGATAACATACTGCTTTAACGTGCTTTCATCGCATAATACGTATTAATTTCTCCACGTGGAACATAGAATCGCGTGCAATTTGCAATGTTTTTGTTTTTATAATATTCATTAGCACGGACAACAACCGTGTTCAGGTTGGTCGATGGGGTAACATTGAAATAGAAATAATTGAACGTCAATGTCTGTGATCAATGATTTAATTGCACACCGTTTCCAATGTCCATTTCAAAAAAAAAAAAAAAAACATGGTTATAATCCTTGGAAGCAGATGCACGAGAAAATTCCTTTATTTTTCATCGTGTGTGCTTTCATTATCATCTCCGATTGACGTCAATACCAGTTTGCCAGTTACACATTCGACAATGTAGCTCCTCAAAGTTTCGTTGCTCTGCAAACGGAAAATTTTGGCCAAGGAGCGTTGACCCAATCGATGTTACCATACGTTGGTAAATCCACCTTGCGGGTGAAAACATAGGACCCGAGAAAATGATGTTTTTGAAAATGAATTTTGTTCCCGATATTAGCAACGAGATTACATTTAAAGCAAATAAGAAACGCATTGTACAGTATTTTCAATTTAGCAAAGTGCTTTTTGATACTTGTTGAGAAATAGATAACATTATTCTTTATATAGATATTTGAAGATTGTAAGAAAGGAAACGTGACACGCACATCTTTGTTGATTTTTTAGGACTGTTGAAAAAACCTATTAGGTCTAACACTAGATATAGTTGAAATTTTTGTAAAAAAATTATTACAAACATGTGAGATAAATTTCGATAAAAGTTCTCTTTCAAAAACTGAAGACATCCTTAACACAGTCTTCGTTTATCAAAATATTTTCTCTTAAACGTAACTTTATCGACCAAGTATTTGCTAAAGTATGCATGTTGGAACAGACATTTACAGATGTTGAGTGAAAGATTCCGTTTGAATATTCGCCTGCAAAGTGTCGAAGGTTTTATTCAAACGTGCTCCCTTTCTCGAAATCCATGGGAAGAAGGCCTCTCGTGGAGGCCTACGTCGCAATCATGTGGCCGACGATGAAATATAAAAAGCGCACACCAGGTCTGATACGAATTGAATTGCAAAGAGCCCCGATAGACCGACACATTGAATCCTTTTAACCCCTCGTCGGGTCATCGGTAATCTTTTTTCTTATAATTTCCCACGCCGTTATTATTGCCCTCAGCCTCTTCTTCCTCCGTTGTCGCTGGAACTTGGTTTAATTCGCTCAATTTATACCGCGTGCACCTCACTCGCAAAGGCATTAATACCAATGACTCTTCGATCGTCTGGATTATTCCATAACGTCCTTGGCTTCACTGGACTTCTTCTCTACTATACCGCGGATTTTTGGGAAATTTAACAAAACATGTTCTGCTCAAGTTTCATTTCTTCAATCTTCGATTCATAAAACTATAAATTCGGGAAGACTCGGATAATGACTCTGATAATAAATGTTCTTTTTTTTTTCTAGTCGTCCTTTACGTCGTACTCCATTGCGTTTAATTTTATTTCAAACCAAGGGGGGGATACAAAGTTTCCTCGGTATTGTTTCGTCGTTGTTGCGACATACAAAAATACCCCGTGACGTCGATCATTCAATCGCGATATCGAGATAAGAGTGCGTTTACACTCGATGGAAAACGAATTTCCCCGACACGATTCAATTTTCATTATTCGAAACGAGAAATCGCGTACTTCGTTCGCGCAGTGATGTGGAATTAGAGAAAATTACAGACACGGATATTGCTTGTGGGTATAGCTTTCGACATTCAACGGCGTGGTTGATGATTCTTTTCTGTTGTTGGTCTGCTGGAAAATGTATAACGGTGCCGATAAGTTATTTACTTGAAAATGTTGCCGCGCGACATAACCTTATCTAATTTCTCATAAATTCCTGACTAATTGTCGCAATTAATTAATATCTCAGTTAGCAAACTGAGTCGGTGTTCGAGAACACATTTTTGGGGGGAAATGTCACAAAATTACCATAAAATCCGAGTAAAAACGAAAGAGCGAGAAAGGGAAAGCAAGTTGCAAAAATTGATACGCAATTATTGGACCGCTGTTAGAATGATATACGAAATGCATTCCGCGTGGTCGTCGGATTTCTAAATTACGCATGAATGCGTAAAAATGCTTGGAAATTGAAACGCCGCGTGCGCAGTAACGTAACGCGAGTACACGGAACCCGGTCCCCGAGGCAGCGCCAAATTTGGCCGACTCGCGAATGGAATTGGCAACCTACTGACACACTAATCGGCGCATCGAGCAGCTCCGTCATGAAATCGCGCTCGCTCGAGGCCGAATTAGGCGACCGTGCAAAATGACTTGCTCTCGAAGTTGAAACCGTTCGCCTGGTGACGCAATCCCGATACTTCTCCATCGGCCTAATTGCGTGTCGTGTCGTAATATCCTCCGCTGCACTGCAGTGGAAGAATATAGGCACTGCGATCAGCGTGAACGTTTGACCCGGCTCGTACGCGAACGAGGGAGATCCATTCCGATCGGTGATCGTTCATTTCGACTCGCCAACGTGGAAATTAACGAAGCTTCCTTCGTCGGAATTCAGAAAGAGCTCGGATTTGAATAATTGAAATTTTCGGTCTTGGTTTTTGCACCGAAAGAAGAAAGGTTTCGTAGACGCGGAAGAACTCGTAGAAATCGGTTTCGGGAGAGATTTGAAGATTCTATTTTAAAATCCAAGGCTGCGGGTATTATAAATAATTGCAAGAGTTTGCATCTTGCGTTCTTCGTTACTCGATCCGCGTGTGCGAATGTAAGCCGATACTCGAACGAGGAGCAAGCGAAAAGAATTGGCGAGAAATTCGATTGCGCGATGTCCAATTTCGATCGTCACGCACCGGTGCATCGCAACGCAACACAGGGGAGTCTTCTCACCTCCTTCAGAAGGTAAAGAAGAGTTCCGGGCGGTCCAGCTCGAAATACCTCAAACGCACCTTAAAATGCTACGCAGAAAAAGTACCACGTTTTAGCTGAAAAGGATTTTACGATACAGTATTAAAGCTCGAAGGTATCGTCCCTCGTATTCCCTTGAGAGCTAGACGGAATCAGCCGCAGAACCCTTTAAGGAGACACGAAGAAACGCTCGGGCGAGAGAATCATCGGATCGTCCCGAAAGGGAAATTCAGTCCGCGCGTCCTCCGAGAGATCTCGGTACCCTTATTTCCATCGGATTCCGGAGCGCAGTCGCTCCGGAACGGACGTGCGAGCAATAGCGTATGCAGCGGAGAGACAGCGGACAGCTGACTGGAAATCGGCCGGTGGTTGGGAAAAGGCGGCGCGACGATTTTAGAGGCCATTCAGCGATCGCGATCAGTCTGTTGAGATGAGTCAGAAGATGCATTATTTATAGAGTCCCCTCTGCTCCTCTGTTTCTGTCGTAGGATGAGATGAATCACACGTGCTATCAAAAGAGAGACGAAGAGAACGGTTTACCGCCGTCCAATTGCGCGAAATTTTACGCACGTAGCTCCTTCCTCTGCCTTTTACCCTCCTCCTCCTTTCGTCGCGGATTCCTTCCTCGCTACGTGTCCGTTACGCGGCCAGGAATTTTGGTTTCGGTCGACGAAAGTGGGTCGAAAGTGGGTCGAAAGTGGGTCTGTCTCGAGCTCTCCGCGAGACACTGACATCAGTCATCAAAATTGACGAATTTCAATTACGCAAACTGTTTGCTCCCCGACAAGTTCAGATAAAATCAGATCCTACATTATAGCGAGAAAATCTGCACGCGACACTCGTGGATAAGAAATGCAAGTTAGAAGAAGAAAGGAAAGTACGATGATCGAAATCTCAAGATGGAAGTTCCAAATGACAAACACTAGGAGGATGCACGATCCCACTTGACGGTATTACAAATTCACGACTCTTACAATCGTAATTAAATTCGCGAGCTTTGCAAGCGCAGTTAAGTTGCGATGCAGTTAAATAACACGCGACGTTCGATAAATCAGTCGGGTAACCTTCTTTCTTTTCGATTACATTTGAGTCGTTATCTGGTTACTCAATTCGGGGGTATCAGCAGGATGGAAAACAAGAGAAGGAAAGAAAAAGTCACGCTCGACTGTGCGTTTGATTCGCGTCCGATTGAGAAAATGTTTCTCGAAAAAATCACGTCGTTGATAAGGTGAATTTCGGGCGACAACGAACCCTGCCTTCGATTGAAATGTTAGCAAAATATCTAAATTCTCGTAAAGAACGAACGCGAAAGGGATAAAGTACGATCGTACGATCACTCGACGAGAGAGAAAGAATAATGTTTATTCAATCCATTTAATGTGTATGCAAATGGAGGAGCCTTATCGCATCTGCGCAAACAAACGTGTTTATTAATTCAAGCGGCGTAATTTCATGAACGTGCAATTTTCGCGAACTTTCCGCGATACGAATACGTTCGTTTAAACGTGGCGTTTAAAACCAGTCTGCTGTAAATAAAATGTCGGAGCATAATGCAAATTTTCTATCCACGAGTCTTTTTTTTTTCAAGTTCCAGCGTGTATGTAGATTTTAATATTTGTATACGTTTCGAGAAGAAACATTCAATTTTTTGGATCTTGAATTTATAAAAGAAAAAGATACACTTTCCTTCACGTACTAACATATATTTATTGAATAAAAACAAATGTTTGTTGATATTGATATAAATGAAAATCTTCAGTTACGACTACTTGGTTAAACGTGGATCAAGAATATCCGCGCACGCACTCGACAGAATGATAGTGTATCACGACCTTTACTCTGCGTAGAGAATGGTTTAGGGGAGCGCGGGTTATTGCAGATAAAAATACGAGAATGTCACGGAGGAATGTCTGTCGATCCCTTCGATAAATGGGCTTGTAAAAGATGTCCGCTCGGAGCGGACGATCGCGTAGCAGGAAACGATGATGATAATAAATTCTATGTGGATTAGTGGGTCTGATAATAGTCGAAGGAATTTCGTAATAAAAGAAGTTATTTCCTTTCCTGCACGGCTTGATTCCCTCAGTAACCGCGTGTTTTATTATCACCGAAAGTGATTTTAGCGAGGGTAACCCAAAAAATTAGGCCTCTTCAGGTGTAACGCTAATGCAACGAAAATTAATGGTTGATTTGGGTCACGTGATTCGCGAGGGGGTGTGGGGTAGACCTCAAGTGGGAGTGGCGTTGTCTGGTACTTTGTGGTCTGTAATTTGTTTTCTATCGATTCAAATGTTTGCATATCAATGAAAATTTATGGCAAAAAGGTCGTCTTCATTTCCTAGTCGGAACAGTTGCTTCTGGGCCTTCAAAGAGACGAATCGTACTGGGGTACATCGTTGCTCGAGCGTGTATATCTCCCTTGTTGCGAATCAAACAATTGCGTCTGTAAATTAACATTTATTTTTAATTTACAATTAAATGACTCGGGAGATCACTTGTATAAATGATTGATTATCCAGGATAGTGGTATCGAATATTCTCTTTTTAATTCTCGATTGGATCACTGGAGATCGTTAAAATTTCGTTAGTTTTTTTTTTTTTACCAAGAAGAATCTGAAATAGGAAACAAAATCAAATAGTCGTGTTTGTGTAAATTTGATTGGAGAATCAACGAGTCCCATTGGGTTTGAAATCCCATCAACTGTTTCGTTTTATTTATACTGTTAACCGTTTCGTACTGTTCGATTCGACCGCGAATTTGTTTCTTTCAAAAGTGCGTAATGTCTCTAAAAAAACTTGTATCACGTAATAACGCAACAATATGTAACAAATCTAGGAGCAAGATTCACACGACTGCTGGACGTCAATTAACATTCAGATCTATATCGATGGTGCTACGTCAAAGTGCGTCCCTGTCTACAACGATGGTTCGTCTAAATTATGCCGCGTGCCAAAATCGGCTTCATTGTGCATGCGGCCGGCGATCTTTCGTGTCTTCGCGCGATTATGCGCGCCGCGGCTCGCTCCATTTTCATCCTGTTCCCGCGTATGGAGCGCGTGCACCGTCATCCCCGAAGGAACACGAACGAATTTGGAACTCTGAACGATCTTACTTGTCTCTGTCACTGTCGAATCCATTGAATTGTTGAATTTAACTCTCTTTCGCTCACGTCATCTGCTTAGGTGCTCGACGATTCGATACGTTGCGATTATTAAAATGGTCGAAAGAAAATTTCATTCTTTGAAAATTCTTTTTTCTGAAACGGGGTTACGGGGAATTAATTTTCGATAAAATTAACTTTGGCTATAGACAGTTAATTTTCAAATTGAAACAAGGAATAATCTGAAAGGAGGATTGATTTTAGATTAAATTTGTCCAAGCTTAAAAAAGGACAGGTAAGAAATTTTCCCACAATTTTGACTTTGGTTCTCAAGAACGTCTAAGAGAGAACAGGATTTCTAACAAAAGTAGATCCCTATCGCTCGCTGAAAATGTGTTTCATTGTCGATGAATACCATTAACATGACATAAAATCCGGCCCATTAGTGTCTCAGGTAAAAAGTTATTACTCACGTTCTGCAGAGGTGATTAAAATCTTTAAACAACCTTATTTAACTAATTTACCTTCGCGCAACCTTTTATTCGAAACGAAGAGAGAGAGAGAGAGAGAGAGAGAGAGAGAGAGAGAAGGAAAGGCTGGTTAAATGGAATTAACTTGGTACGGTGTTTAGTTAGGGACTCTATTAGAGACGCAAATCCTTTTCGAGGAAATTTCGTCAAGCATTAACCTAAGAACATTGGCAAACTTTCGAAACGTTTGAATACGTGATAATCCTCTTTTCGACTCGGGGCCTCGCTGGGCTTACAATACTAACCGGAAGCCTTTGCGAATATTGTTCGCAAATCGGAGGTGAAAATGAAATTGCAGACCAGAGATCATTCCGTTCCTAATGAACGCGTGTTACGTGTAATAACGTGAAAGCGCGGTTAATGGAAATTGCAAAGTGGAGGAATATTACGAATACGTGAAAATTCGTCTCTCTGAAAGGCCCAGAAGCAACTGTTCCCACTAGGAAATGAAGACGACCTTTTTGCCATAAAATTTTTTTATTGATACGCAAACATTTGAATCGATACAAAGGAAATTACAGGCGCGATCGCTCAGTAGCAGACAACGCCACTCCTACTCGAGGTCTACCCCACGCCCCCTCGCGAATCACGTGACCCAAATCAACCAATCGCTAATGTTCGTTGCATCAGCGTTGCACCTGAAGAGAGAAACATGAAATTTGAATATAGAGCCTCGTACAACGGAAAATTCTATCGTACGCAACGAATACTAGTAGTAGTAAAAATGCTGAAAAACTTTGTAACCGTGTAACAAGAAAAATGTTACGCAACAGTTCCTCTTTTGCTTTTCTGACGAGATTGCACAATCTCGCTGTACAACGCGTTTTCCTGAATTTTCCTAATGGAGTAATTTTAGTTCGAGGAAAGTAAGCGGAATACACGCTGGAACTGCTAAACAGAACATGTGTGAATCGAAATGGAAAAATATACGTAGAGAAACGTACAGTGCAGTTCTTATCTTGATCGTTCGAGTCTATGAAGCTTCGAGTCACTGATCTCTCTCTTCTAGTAAATGTATTACATTTATGATACTTATAAATTCGCGAATCATCAGAGTGTAACGCAGTAGCGCAATAATTCAATTTATTTTGCAAAAGTACCAATTTGCATCAACACGATCACAGTCTAGTGCAAGATCTTGTCAACGTACAGTCAATAAATAAATAATTGAAATGATAAAAAAAATTCGTTGAACGAGCTGCATCGTATTTTCAATTCGACTCCACCGATTCGATGGTACCGAGAAGAGAAACGGAAGAAACGGAGCCACTGATTTCCCACTTAATCGTTTGTTTCCGATGTTCCTCTATTTACCCTCTATCCTCCTTCGAAACAGATATTTTTCCATTGCTCTTGCGACACTTTCAGCCGCTTTCTAACCCAATTCCGTGCATTACTTGTCACACAACGGTGTATTAGGCAATTCCACGCGCCGATACTGGGTCTAGGTCCCCTTCAGCCACGGAATACTAATCCGATACGCCTGACCTTGTTGAAAAATCTCACGCAGGAATCCTCTCGTAGCAACCGAATTTGGAACCTGCTTGGAAATCGCTGCGTAGATTTTTGAACAGAGCAGCCATTTTTAGGCTAATCGAGTTTTTGCAAAATCAGATTATCAGCAGCGTTTAGTGCGAATGAAGTTACAACTGGCATAATCGTACAACTCCACACGTCGCGATGATTAAGACTCTCTAAAACTTTCACAGGAAACTTTACAGACTGTCGGTCTAATGCTGTTTACCGCCTCGAAGGTCCGTTCGTAAATTTATCATCTGTTAATTAAAACGACATCAAGTGTCATTTAGCGGAGTCTGGTTTTGTACTTCGCTGTTAGAAGTCGTTACAGAATCGGAATTTGAAAAGTCATTCTAAATGGCAAACAAATGACTCACGATCAGATAAGATCTGAGATTAGAGCAACTTTGATTAACTTTCAAACGATAGTAGATTATATAGTTAGACAGTAGATTATAAATATAGTTATGCAGTAATTTATTACGCTAAAATTTCCGGGAGTTTTATTTCACAAAGATTGATAAATAAAATTAAAAATTTCCAAAAACGACAACACTGGTCGGGGATTAAGAAGAAAGTTTTATCGGACTTGCGAGAATTTTAGAGAACAGTGTCCAATTCGGAGTTGAAATGAAAAATTCCCTTTAGAATTCTTCAAACCAATTCCGTCTCTCCCTCTCTATCCACGGACTGAAATTAATTCAAAACCAACGGACGACCAATAGACGAGATAAATCAGTCAATTTCCGTGCACCGCGATCCATTCGCGCGTGCGCCAGTAAAGCAAGAGGCCATTTTCGTTCGGTAACCGATCGACGAGCGAACGAATGTATGATAGATGGTTCGCACAGACGTCGTTGTACAAGCAAACGCGCGGCGGTTCGATGCTTTCTAAGCCTCGAAGTATCGCTGATCGTCGAAAAACGAGCCAAGTCAGGCCGACTCGAGCTGAACGCGAGTACACACCTTTTTTTTTTAACGATCCGCCGCGCGGATTCCAGCTCGTCGTGAACTTTTTAACGTAAAAGAAAAAGAGGAGAAAAAAAAATTTCGCAACCGACCGCGAGCTCTCCGCCGGCCGTGCGATCATTACGCAACGATAGCCCCAGATACGCGAGGCGCGAGCAATTAGAAACTCCTCGGCCGCCTGTTCATCGGCGTTATCGGTTTATTATTAAGCCGCGTTCACGGAATTTCGACGTTTCACCGCGCGGCGTTTCGCAACGCGCGGCCGGCCGATTTCGACACACGCGGAACCCAGCCTTCGCCGCGGCTCCAATTTTGCCACCTCGATCGATCCTTCTGCAACGCGACGCGAAATCGCACACGTGGACACGTAATTTACCGTTTTCACGCGCTAACCGTTACGTAAATTCGATGCATCTCGACTGCCTTACAGGAGTCGGAGTAAATTGAAACACACCACGTGCAGAACACCGTGCATGAAACAACAGAGCGCTGCTCTTGTTGCCAGTGAAATTTCATTTGGACGCTTTTCTACGTGATTGTCCAACGCGAGTTTCTCCAGTTTTTACTTCAGATTTTCAGATCATTTTTAGCTTTTCATGAAATCTTTTCACTTGACGAACGCAGATTTTTCACGCTCGTTTTCAGTAAATAGATTCTCAGTTCAAATTTTTAGATTTTTCTCAGTTTTAGTTTTTCATGAAATCTGCGTAAATCTTTTCGATCATTGTGAGATTTCAACAGATCTACCGTGAGAGTTGTTCTCCAGAGTTTTTGGATATTATCGCTGAAAGTGATTTTAGAAAATCGGACCTCTTCGGATGCAACGAAAATCAGCGATTGGTTGATTTGGGTCACGTGGTTCGCGAGGGGGCGTGGGATAGACCTCGAGTAGGAGCGGCGTTGTCTGGTACTGAGCCTGTAATTTGTTTTCTATCGATTCAAATGTTTGCGTATCGATAAAATTTTATGGCAAATTATTGCTTCTGGGCCTTTCGGTGAGACGAGTCGTGCAGTTTTTTAATTTACTCTTTTTTGCACAAGTTAAAGAGAGACTCGTTTGAATTGTATTTCATATTCTACACATACATGCATATTTTCGCCATGGTATATGCGAAATTTTATTTTTCAATTTTGCAACTTCTACGAAACACGGCTAATAGTAATTTGTTCAAGAATCTACTACGTGATACGATAAATGTCCTAGTTATTTTATGTTATCTTTCCTTGAAATCCACTGTCTGATCATATAACATTCGACTTTTGCAAGATTTTGTCTAACAACAGCGTTTAAATGTTTAAAATCGCGATAGATTGAAATATATATATATATATATATATATATACATGCTACAACATGAAATATATAATTTTTAAAATATTTGAACATTTTTTTTTTTTATCCGACGAAATGATGAATTGAACACTGATTCTAGCGGTAGTTGGTAATTAGTTAGTACATGCCGCAAGACGAATGGAACGAAAGTAGGAAACGTCCGCCTCGATGTTTCTTTCTTTGTGTGCTGATCTAGAGTTGGAATTAAAACGGTTTGTTCCGTTTGTTTTATAACATTGCACTGCAGTTGTTAGCTATAATTATCAATGATTAATTATTGACACGAAGAATTCGTGTATCGAGCGCATTCCCTGTCGAGGAATGTTGAATCTTTTCGAAAATTATTGCCAGTTATTTACGGCGTGATATAACAAAACAGAGGTTCAATATCGTAAAGTCATTTTATTGCGCAAAGAAATACAAATACGTAATTGCAGCTGGGTTTAATAGCGGAAGCGTAAAGAACGATTACCATTTTATAGTTCAGCGATGTGTAACGTGGTGTCGGAGAGGTAAATTTATTTTAACGCGTGTCGAAAGTAAGACCGAGTAACAACCAAGGTTGTAGATTTTCCATGGATAGGAATATTGACTTGACTCGGTTATGAAAAAGAAAAAAAGTGAAACTTTTGCTTTTCTTCGATTCGTTCGTTCGAAAAAAGACACCGATCGTTACAAATAATTAAAGGAAAAACGAAAAGTCTCTAGACCTCTTCTTATTAAAAGTAAATTTTTCAGTATCTTTGAAACGCGTACGTGAAGATCGATCGTCGATTTCACTTTGGCAAAACGAAGTAACTGAACGACACTTTTCTCTACGAATACTGAAAAAAGTCTCGCGTAATCACCGGCCGCCCATAAACTCGAATAAACGACGAGTAATCTCGAGGAACGATCGTTTCTTCCATCATCCGTCTCGTTCTTCGTCCCGATCGAACCGGTAGATACGTACGTTTCTATTTCGATTCTTCTGTCAGTCTTCCATCCCTAGTTTTCGCGCTTTGTCGTTGCGTAATCGATCGTCGACGAAGACAACGACACATTTCGCTGGCATTTATTTAAAGTCGCGTAACTGGTCGCCGATTTATCACGAGGGTTACGCAAGCGGGGATCGCTGAAACTGCTTGCGTCACGTGGCGTCGAGGGTTTTTCCTTTTTCTTCCCCCCCCCCCCCCTCTCTCTCTTTTCGTTTGAAAATCTTCGTTAAAACCGTCGATCGTGACATCGCGGCGTGCATCCATAAAAAGGAGCTTCTAACGTGTAACGCGATTCTCCTAACGAGCGGATCATCCGTGGCAGCTTGTCATCCCGCGATCAAGTTGTACCGGCGACCTGGCGTTCGTCTAAATCGCCCCGAGAGGGCTTCGTAAGTCGATGACATTAGTTAGTGTTTACGATAGCGCCAGCGTGATATAAATAAGCGTTAATATTAACTGGATGAATTGAACGGTCGTCTTGTGGTCTGTTGAGACACGTGTCACCGATAAGAGTTTGTTCAGTCTCCATTAGTGGTGGAGAAAACGTAGAGATGAGTTTCTTTAAAACACTGATATAGTGAAAAGTATGAATAGTACGTGGATGAGTATAAATAAGTTGATGTAGAATTAAACGTAGAATTTGAAGGGAAAAAATTATGTTTCGTTCTCTTATGTCTTCACATACGATTGTTCGAAATTCGAGTTCGCTTGGATCGAACACACCCTCTGAGCAAACAGTACAAATTCCAACACCATTCTCTTCTTGGAAACCCTCGCGAAAAATCGAAACCGTGAAACGTTAGAAAATTTCCTCGCGTCAACCACTGCAGAGATCCGGCGAGTTCCAGTGACAAGAAAAAAAAAAAAAAAAATACAGCTGATGAAAATCTCATCATGGAACAAATTTGAGCGAAAAAGTTGCTCTCCGATCGAGGTTTGAATTTCAACGATCTCTCGATGGTGTTGTGTCGCGCGCCTCAGAAACGAAGGCAACGAAAGAGAAGAGAAGAGGGAACGATACTGGCCAAGTAACGCGACTCGTTCGAGAGTCAGACGTGATATTTATAAATTAGTCGAGAAAGCAGACGCGTTACACGCGGTGGAACTTCCTCAAATCCCTCGCTTGGCGACGAATTTTACGTTGTCGCGTGTCGTAACGCTCGCTTTCACTCAACGCGATTATAATTCGCGTGTAATACGCTTTCAAGAGTACGGCGCGGCCATCTCCGCCACCTCGCGGCTCTACCCGCGCAATTGTATCATTTTTCACGCGACTGTGCGATCTTTCGATTACACGTCCCCGTGCGGAGGCAATATCTAGCGATCGGATCGAGTTTTCCACGTACTCGCAATCCAAGGTCGTGTTATATCAACTATATCGATTGTGACACTGTACAGATACACTGTGTTATATTAATTATATTTAAATTAAATTAAGAAAATATATATAATGTACATGACAATTTTATGTTATATATAATGTAATTAAATATATGTTACTTAATTTATATGAAAAATATTGAAAAAAATATAATCTCACGAGTATTGCTGTATTAGCAGACAAAAGTTAAATTCTTCAATGTTTTCCATAGATATAGCTCCGATGAAAATAGAAGGAGCAGTAGATTTTTACCAAAATCACCAATGGAGGAAAGATGAATTTTAAATTTGGAAATGTAAAAAAAAAATTTCATTCAAAAGTACATTTTACAATATCCAGCAAGTGTGGGTAAAACAAATTTTTATCTAGTGTTCGTCTTTTTATCTTGCATTCATAAAAAAAAGAACGTGAATTTGTTAAAAATTTAGAAAAAAATTCTTCGGAAAATAAAATAATCGGAGCATTCTCGTTGATCGTGCTTGCGACGCACCTGAGCACCAAGTAATGTCGTCGCGGTGAACGCTATCATTCTGTATGAGAGATTAGACGACACGTGTCGAGAAAAGGTCGCAGGCTTGAATAATCCGTTTCATTCGTGTTCCGGATTGCGTAACATCGCGAGTTAATTTCCCACCGCTGTTAAGACGACGAGGTGTCGACGACGCGATAGTCTACATCTTTACAAGCTTACGACCTACGCTCTACGATCTAGGCTCGCCGCACGAACGCACAACGTCGCTGTGCTTGCTTTCTACTCGAAGCTTATGTCACTCTGATTATGTCAGACATTGACATTTTTCCAAGAATTTTCCTCAATTTTTCTAATCGTGTAATCTCTCTCTTCTTCCTTTCCTTTTTTAAGAATTATATTCTTTCAATACTTTTTTTATGTTCTTTCGATTCTTATAACTTTTTGTAAATATTTTACAATTGTTTCGCTCGCCGCCAATTTAGTTTTTCCCAATTTAGTTTCAATTTCTTTTCAACGCCACTCTCCTGACACTTAGCATACTGACGACGTCTCTTTGTACAATTTGGTACAACTGTATCTGATTTGTTTGTCGCATCTTCGCGCGTTCGAGTCTATTTTTTTTTTTGCAAAAGAATGGCACTAAAGAGATTAAAAACCCTGATAAACGTCATTCCCGAATCGAGACGTATAAGGCGAATTAATGGGCCCGCCGCGTTTTACACCGCGTATGTAGCGTTACTTTCACTTGGCGCGATTTATTTTCCGCAAGCGTGATGCGCATGCGCGCGCGCTAACGCGAAACTAACGCGCCTAAGGATGCGCTTCCACGTTGATGCCTGCGTTTAATCGTTCGTCCTATTGTTACGATGAAACATGCTATTTCTCTCAGCACAGAGCTTATATTACTTATTATCTTTGACGTAATAATCATTTCACGACTCGAGCAATAGATTCTGTAACTCTTACGAGATACATCGAGTCGAAGTTGATTTCAAACTTTTACCAATGGTCGGTTTTCATCGCAGCGTTGAAATTTCAAACTATTCTACGTAGATAATACATATACGTTCAGAAAAAGAGTTTCTGAAAAGATTCGTGTAATTTCACGAATAACTGTATCTCTACAAAACTTTACTGACAGAGGTTTTAGGTTAGGTTTACCTGGTTGAAGATTCTATGTTCTTAATTTGAAATAAAATCGAGCGTGGAATTGAGAATTCGAGGAGTCGCGATGGGACGTGATCGCCTGCCCGGTGAAAACGCGGCTTGATATTAATTAACGACGTGACGCGCGTCTCGACGAAATCGTAGAAAGGTGTAGTCACCGTGGAAACGAAGTAAAAGCGCGCGGATTTTCGCCTCGCGTCGTGCACCGCGCAACGCGCCAGCGAAGGAAAAAAAAAATAGAAAAAAGAAAAAGAAACGAAGCGTGTGCAACTGTACGTGGCCGACCTTGTGCCAAATGTTTCATCCTCAGTCAGGGACGTCCGATCGCCGATTACTCTTGTCACCGTTTTTTTCCTTGTTCGCGCGACGCGCCACGATCTTCAAACTAGTCGCTTATTGCCAAACACGCGCGTTCTCGCGAACTCTTGCAATGTGGGTTTTCTTTCTTTTTTTTTTTAATCACAAAAGTGATTTTGGCGGGGGCGACCCCGAAAATCGGGCCTTCAGGTCCAACGCTGATGCAACGAAAATTAGCGATTGGTTGATTTGCGTCACGTGATTCGCGAGGGGGCGTGGCTTTGGTTTCCGGAATGTATAAAGCGATAACGGGTTGATTATCGATCCAGTATCGATTAAGCTCGTAATCGTGATGAATCAGCAACGTGGTCGCGGTAATTTGTTTTCTATCGATTCAAATGTTTGCATATCAATAAAATTTTATGGAAAAAAAGTCGTCTTCATTTCCTAGTCGGAACAGTCGCTTTTAGGCGAAGTCGTTTTTCAATGAGACGAATCGTACTGGGGTACGAGTCGTGCAGTTTTTTTATATTTCTAAAATCTGAAACGTTTGTTACAATATTTGTGTGACTATCAGACACTTGTGTCAAAAGAATTGTACAAATTTGTCATTTTGATCAGATCTGTTACTTTCTTTGGAAGGGGGGTGATTTTTAGGAGAGCTAAAATAGAATCGATACTCCTTAGAGTAGATTGTTGTTAAATTAATGTAGGTTTGATATTTCTAAAATCCGGGACATTTGTTGCAATATCTATGTAACTATCAAACACTCGTATTAAAAGAATTAAAGGGATAGAAATGAAAAAGGAGCGTACAAATTTATCAAAAACAATGATGGGAAAGTTTTGATAATCATCGATGGAGAATCATCGATGGAATCATCGTCTTATTTAATAAGCTAGAAATTTCCTTTTCTCTCTCTTTTTAATTACCAACAGATTTTTAATTACATTTGCACCGACGTAAAATTATAAAAAGAAAAAAGAAAAAAAAACATCGAGAGACGGAACACGCGCAACTCGAAATAAAATTCTAAAAATCGCTTCGCGCGTGTCTGGAATAAACATTCTCCAATCAGCTCTCGAAAGTTTCCAAATACCATAGATATACGATATTCGTTCGCAGGAACGGAAATCAAGTAGAAAAGGAGAAAACTGTCGATTATGCGGGACATTGACGCCATGACCTCAGTCCTCGAGTAATTCCGCGCGATAAAACGTAGAATTCCGAAGGCTTTTCGTAGAAATCATTGCACTGCTAGCTCCTCGGTTGAAATATCTCTGTTTGCACGTTAAATGCCTGCAAAGATTTCCTAAAAACTAGAATTAATTAATTAATTTTTTAAATACACATTCGTAGATATCAATATCAATTATTATTGTTTCACGTGTGCTTCGATGTCTGTTCGTGATACTTCGTTATTAACATTGTATTCAAATTAACGTTATCAATTGCATTTAAATTAACAGTTTGGAAACGTCATCGTCTGAAAATCGTATTTGCGATACTCGAACAGAAAAAATCCAAAATCCAAAACTGAATATCAAAGCTGTGCCAAGATGTTAGCTTCTTCTTCGGAAAAATATAGCTGCGCAGAGACGATTTGACTTTGCTTCGGAAAAATTGCTTCGAGATTCTTGGTGTTGACAGAAGGGACTAGAAAAAGAAAAGAGATCCGTCGTTCGTAGCGTTCAGCTGGTATGCGACAACACGCGAGAATTTACAAGGTGGTAGAAATCGCTAGATAAAGCTACGCTCATATTTCATCGGTTTTTCGTTATTCGATTATGTCACGTGCCATGGATCGACCGTGCGTCGTCGTCGTCGTCGTCGTCGCCGCCGCCGCCGCCGCCTAACCACGGAACAGGAATTTTATCGTGTTCTTCTACCTCCAGGCAGACAGGGAACCGGTAGTTTCATTTCGTCGTGTACGACAGACCAGATACTCGAGACTGATCCCTGTTGCTGTTAATAGAATCGAATTAGGGGACAGTGAAGACGTGGTTTCACGATTGTAGATGTACGTGTTAACTCGTCTCACGGTTTAACTTATGTTCGACGAGTGTTAGATCTGCCCGTTATTACATTTTTTTTTCAAGATTCCACGTAAAAATCGTTTTTGTAACAATCGATTTGCATCGTTGTCGAATTCTATATCATTTCCCAAGGACTCGCGCGACATTCTTTTTCTCCTTACGTTTCTTGATTCTCAACGACGTAAGAAAAAATTCATCTGGAATCGCGAGATATCGCGAGTTGGGCTGAAAAGGATTGGACCTGAACGAACGGTGCACTCCCTTTCAGCGTCTAGTTCGCCTAAAGCCAAAGACCTCCGCTTTTATCTCCTTTGTTCCTCGTCTTTTCACTTGCATTTTTTATTCATGCTTACATGCACCTGACATCGGCGGAACAGTGAAAGCCACTCTCGTCGTCGTCCGATCCGAGATACAGCGCGTCTGTCGCGAACCACCTCCTCCCTGCCCGTTGAACTTGTTTCCAAATTGCGTTATTCGGGTCAGACGTGAACTGAACGTTCAAGGAAACCTTATTTTTCCTCCGCCAGGTTCCAACCGGGTTCTCTCCCCCCCTCCCCCCTCTCTTCCGTTTCCTTTTTACTTTATTCGCTGCATTCCACCTTTCGGATGTATTTTTTTTGTTTCGCGATTTTTATCATTTTCGCTAAGCAAGTTTCCTTTGTTTCATTAATTTTTTTATATTTTTTTCCTTCGAATGAATGTTTTCCTCTCTCTTTTTTTTTTTTTTTTTTTTTTTATTTGATTCGTTCCACTATCTTTACCTTTTACGTTACTCGTTTCTCGATCGCTCGATCAGCAAAATTGAGCTCTATAGGCGATCGTTTATGATTTCATGGCGGCGCTCGGTGGGTTGCGAAAGAGGTTCGAGCTTACGGTACGCGCAACGGTTCGAACTTTCGCCGGCGAAGTTGGCAGAAAAGTTTAGTCCAATTAGGCTGCAATTTTCTCGTCCGTCAAGCTCTCTCAAAGTTCGCCGAGTACGTACTCACCGTCGTTGCGAGTTACTTATAAACACTTTTAACGGCTCTTTTCTCCATTCGCTTTCGAGCCACCCCCGTGTATTTTTACTCCCGCGTCTCGCACTGTTTGGAAATTTGTAGGCGTCGGAAGTACCGTAGAAGAATTAGAAATTTGAGTCGATATTTGAAGCAATTAAAAACGTCAGGTGATTTCTGTTTATTTACGAGCGAAAGTAAATTTAAGAGTTTTAAATAACCAAAAAGATAATTAATATTTGAACGAGTTTCTTTTCCCTATTAAATATTTATCATACTGTACTTTGGATTTTTTACTTTTTTTTATTTTTTCTCCAAATTCCTCCCGTGAACGCACGAAGTACAGTTACACGATTAATCGTAAGATTTGTGCCTACCACCGGTGGCTATTAAGATTCGAGAGTACAAACGAAGAACTCCAAGATCAGAGATTTAATCCTTCGCCGCAAGGAAGTGGCAACTTGGTGTTGAACGGGGCGGTGTAAAAATACGCACAATGATCTTGGAGGTGTGGTTATTTCAGGAAACGAACAACGCCTCGGATACGTCGAAAAACGCCTTATTTTCATCTTTCCTGAATTCACGGAAATGCAAAGCAGCGAGCGACCAACGAAAACTCCGATTATATACTTTCTCGTTCAGAATGGAAGCGTCGTATTTCAAACCATTGAACTCGGTTGTAACACCGATCAAAGCTCGATAACGTCTGTTTCTAGCTTCAATCGATGGCAAAAACGAGACGATATATTTCTAGAAAATTAGTTTGTATTTCCGGAATCTGACACGTGTCTGTCTTCAAAATAGATTTAACGTTTCAGAGAATGTGTTGAGTTTCTTCGTCGCAAGGAAACGTGGAATGCGCGAGTGAATTCTTCCTCTATTGAGGCTCTATTTGATTCCCAGCACGGAGCAAGATCTGTCATTTGTCGATAAACGCACTCGTGGGCGGTTTTAAAATGCAGAATTGCACGTAATGTGAAAATACAGTTCCACTTTCTCTGTCATTATATAAAAATCCGCAATCTGTCCGTAACGATCCATTTGAAATGTGGATTGGACACGCGCCGCGACGAGATTTAAGCACCGGTAGAGTATCGACGTTTCCTAGAAATTAAACAAAACGACCATATACGGACGCGGTAATGATACCTCTGAAAATAATAATTCCTACCCCCCGGGGTAGGAAACTCGCCGCATTACGACCACCACTTCTTCTCCCTCTGTAAAGTCGTTAACAGTGTCATCAAAGCTTAACGAGACGCAGCAACAAAGCGTGGCGCGGGTTTAAGAACAAAAGGCAGCTCCGATTGATGTTCCCTTTCATGTTGCCCCGTGGGCGGGCGTGCAGCAGGAAAGGAAAGGTGAAAGAAGTTTCTGAAAAGGCTGGCGAACGCATGGTCGCGTCGTCTTCATCGTCATTTATTCGCCAGAGAGCCAAGGATCATTCACGGACGACGCGTCGTTGAGCGCATTTTCAAGGGTGCACGCCAACCTTTTCGACAGATTCGAAAAATGAAATTTCCTCCTCTTTGATTGGTCATGCGGTCTCGCAATATCACTTCGCATAATTTCGTTCCATGTTAATATTTTCTATTATTATTCTACTTATTATTATTCTAGGTACTTTTATAGTTTGCAGAACGTGACAGTGTTATTTTAAATATTATGCTTGTATAGCTTTAGAACGTTGTTCCATTGTTTCGTCATGAGAATTCCTTCGGCTGGAATTTTTTACAAGGGCAATATTTCATTTGGAAGTTTAGTTTTTCTTGTATTCTTCATCAGTGCATTAAAGATCTTCCAATTTATTATTATCACTGAAAGTGATTTTAGGTGCAACGTTTAATGCAACGAAAATTAGCGATTGGTTGATTTGGGTCACGTGATTCGCGAAGGGGCGTGGAGTAGACCTCGAGTAGGAGTGGCGTTAATTTGTTTTCTATCGATTCAAACGTTTGCATATCAATAAAATTTTATGGTCTTCATTTCCTAGTCTCTCCGAGTTTTTCTGATTTTATTTAAAAAAAAAAAAAAGTTCCATTCTTTTTATCGAAAATGTTCAGAAAAATCTTTAGACTGAGTCTATCGTCTTGACATCGTATGAAAAATCTCCCACGAATTAATTTTTCCCGCGACGTAACGTCGCTTTCAATCCGTTCCGCAATTAAATCTCTTTCATTCTCTTTCATTCAGAGCCACCGAATCCCCCGGTAAAACAAACACTTGATTACAATTACCCGTAGAAAGTCGACCGCAGAGATAACTACCCTTCGAAAACGACCGGCCCCTCGTCACGCGTAATACGATTCATTTCGAGCCGGAATAATCGAGAACAAATATTCATAATGCCAAATGAAATGTTCGAAAACATTCGCGAAATTTCCCCTCTCGTAAAATCAAACGCATCGCCCCCTCGTTACAGAAAATTACGGAAAAGCGACCGCAGAGACGAGCTTCCCTCCAGCCAATGATCTCTCTCTCTCTCTCTCTCTCTCCGGTGCAACGTGTAAACCTTCGAAATAGAGTGGAACGATCTCTCGAAATTTCTGATCGAACGTTCGAACGATCTTGCGAATTTTCCACGCGTGAAACGATAAATACAGAGCCGCGTGGATTCCCTCGCTGGGCCATCGACTCGGAAAATTCACTCCGACGAAACGTGAATTTCGATTGTACCGGGGGATGAGAGACGAAAATTCGATGACGATTTTTGAAATCAATTTGTAAACTCTTTGCATCGAGCACAAAAGTGTTATCGCGCTATTTTATTTATTTGTTTTGTTGTTATGAATCATTTCGTCTGTTAATCCTTCAGGACAATAAATGGCTGGTGATTCAGACATTTTGTTGATTTTCACAGGTTGAAATGTTATTGACAATAGAATCGAACCGTCGAAGCACAAAATTTCCATCAGAGAAATGTGCAATCCTCCATCAAAGATATAACAGAAATGGAAAAACTTTACGATACTTTATCATTTGTATCTACAAAAAAGTTTCTAGAAAGAATTATAAACTGATCACGATCATTGCTGTTTTATATATAATTATACATGATTAATTGTACATAATTAAGTAGGTTGCCGATATATGTCGACTTGGACAATTGTGAGATTTACTCATTTTTATCAGAAGTCAGTTTATAACGTCAGACCTCGAAATTACCGAGTTTCAGATAACCGCAGCAATTTACATTACGTGTGTTATTAAAATTCCAGATAAAAGTTCTAAAATTGAACGTAATTTGTCTCGAAACGATCGCATCTGTTCCAACAACACCGGTCATGCGTAAAATTACAGCCAACGTTAACACGTCAGGTTTCCGTGGCTCGGAACCGTAGTAAAACCGCGAGGTTCCACGCATTCCGGGGAATTCGACGTACGCTGTTCTAGACTCAGCTGGTCGTTGCTTTCAGCACGAAAATAATTCGAAGCTCGACGGCTCGAACGAGGTGGGCGAGTGACGACTCTGTCGTTTGGTAGTTTTCTATCTCCAACATATCACATCAACCTAATCGAACGTCGTTGAAATTAGCATGTAATGTTTAATAAAATTGTTTAGTAAAAATCATGATCGATGATCGTCGGATAATTTTTACGTTTCTTCGTGAAATTCGTGAAATTTTTGATAAAAAAAAAGAAATAAGGAAGAAGGATCTTGAATCTGGTAGTAACTTTTATTGTGTCTGTACATCGAGATACTCAAAGGGACCTAAACCCAATTACGTCTAAATTAAATTTTCCATTCACTCCGTGATCGAACAAGTGACACGTAAATTCAGATATATTTTACTCCCACGACTATCTTTTAGTCACGCTCTCTGTATCTTCTGAATAGTTTCCGCTCGCGTCGCCTTTTGTATAATACATACGTGTACATTTATGCGTCTCGTATCGTGTAACACAATGACACACGGGCTCCCTGTATTCGCGGCTACATTTGCAACAAAATATGGCGATGAAACACTAATGAGACCGCAATTTACATAGCGCGAAATATTGTCTGGCAAAGTCGCGCACGCTGCGTTCACGTGTTTCGAGCACGCATTTGTAACCCGTATATATAACGTACATACTGGTTCAACCACTGTTTTAATAAGATGCATTACAACCGGGGCTTATCGCGATTGCGCACACCGACTTTCAACTCGAATCGCTTAGCGACGCGACGCGCAGACTTTTCCGTACGTGGAGCGAAACGTCGCCTGTTGAGTGAAATTTATACATTGGGAAAGAAAGAAGACGTACAAATATATCAGACGAATTATGACGCTCGATTGCGACGAGCTCTTTCGTTGTTAATTTCAATTTGACAATTTATTCCGTATCGTTTGTATCAGTGTGACACCTGTTCCAATATCACGAAGACGTTGTTACAATACGATAAAAACCGTAAACCGTCTTGTTAGATCAGGTTGTTCTCGCTGTTCATTTCTCCATTGGAAAATTCACTTCGTCGTTGTAAAATTAGATCACGATTTTGCGAAATCATTATTTTTCTCGTTCGTCAGGGATTATTTCTAATCTCGCTAACGGAAATTCCATTTATCGAGTAATTCCAATTGTCGTAAATACTGCCCAGGAGCAGTGCGTGCAAACGTCGCGGATATAAAGCTGAGACAGTTCAAATTCGTGGGAAGAGAACGTCCCCTCTGTTTCCCGGGATTACAGTTGTCCAGACGGTGATGATTCTTGGGCTTTACTTTCACTCTGGTCTGAAACCAGCGCCAGCGATTATCGCGTTTTTATCGAGATTCCGATAGCGCCGACCACTCGAGGCGAGCTCTCTTTGTCAGCGCTGGCTCCCCCGTGCAAAGGGATTTATGCAAAAGAAAAATGGATCCGTTCCTTTGAAAGTGCGGCGCGCGTTTCGCGCGCTTGCTCTTTCAAACGTGGAATTTAATACACGCGACGACGGGAATTAAACGGGTGCAATAAACGTACGTTCGTTAAATACGGTCGGAAAAATTGACTCGTCGAAAACAGTTCGCTCGTATTGAAACGAGTAAATTGTAATTTCTTTTCAATCGGTTTCAACCAAATTGGATTTTATTCAATTCACAACGTTCGGTCGTCGAAAGGAATTTCTCAGAAATTCACTCGACGCTCTTTTCTGGATCCTACGATCTTGCGAAGTTCAAAGATTTATTATTAATTCTTAATTTCATCATCACATCGACTATCGATATGTACATAGTTTGAGACACGTTGCAATTGTACGCGGATTCTTCAATTCTGGCGTTTGAAAGTTTGTACCTGTTTGCGTTGCGCCGTAAATAATAATTTGGAAAGAATGTGAGGTTAGAAACGTGGATTTGCATGTTTGCAATTTATTCGCGATTTACTAATTCCTGTATGAGACGACCGTTCTCGTTTCCCCGTGTCATCAGGTATCTTTGCACCGCGCTTTAAATTTTACGACAGCGAGACGTTCCTCTTGTGCGTTATACTCTAACCTGCACGTCTGGCTTCCGACCTAGACCTCGATAAATGTAATACAGGTCGTTTCAATCGCAAATTCCAGAGATCTCCGTACTACTGTTTCGTACGATTACGTTCGTCGGAGCGAATTACACTCGTCTAAAATAAAAACTGGCGTAAGAACGTTCGAAATTGAAAACGGAAAAGTCAGAGCGCCGATGAAATCCACGATTCGTAGAAGAATCCTTGCGTCAAGGAGAAAGTGTAACCTTTATTTTTTAAAGTCGCATTCGAGTAAAAACTCGAAAGCACGTTCGTCGATTTCTTTCAACGCTCTCGTGCGATCTCGAACATTTTACAATTTTAAGAAGATGTCGACGTCGGACGCGACGAATGTTTGCAAATGGAATTTCCCGTCGACACGTGTCGATAAAAATTGCAAGGGGATTGAAAAGGGACCGGCGATTAAAAGAAAATCGTTCGTCGCAGAAAATGTCTCGTAGCGCGTGAGGGGGGACACGACGGTCGTCCTTCGAGCAGTGAAATTTCAACGAACGGCTTTGCTCCCTTCACGAAACTTTCATATCGCATTCTCGTGCGGCTCAACCTTTCGTTTGAGTGGCGAGAAGAGAGGGGGGGAGGGATCCACCGTGTCCTCGATATGTGAACGTCTGCGAGAAAAGTTGCTGCCTTCCTCCTCCGAGATTACGATCGCTCTTGTCTCTTGTCGTCATTTTCATCTGCCTCTTTCCTTTCCAACACCGATTCGATCGATCTTCGATCAACGTATTTTAGAACACGTCCGTGAGAGGGAATTATTACCCCGTGCTGTAAATTCAAACTGTTTGGAGATCAGAGTCACACGTTTGGGATCCTGCGCAACTTGTTCAAACGTGTGGATTTAACAGAATTAATAATACATATTTGGGAAGCACGCTGGTATTGAAATCGACGAATGGTCGATCAATTTCGCGTTTCTTTCAATTTTGTTATTTCTTACGCTCGTCCAATTATGTTCTGCGAGTGTTTCGTTCGCTGTTCGCCAAATACTCGTGGAAACTCGGTGTTAAAACTGGAACGATACCGTGCCACGTCTTACTCGCGTTCGACGATCCTCGAGATTCATTTGCCGCATTAACTTTCATTTGTTAGCTAGACAAGATAATAGGGTCAATTGCAAATCACTCAAAACTCACGACGACATTTATAAAACGTAACGATGAAATGACTAAGATAATCGCCAAGAGTCGTTCTGTTAATATCCCTTCCCCTGCCGCTCCCGCTTGAATTTCGAAACATTCGCCGCGAGGTACTCGACTCGACGAAAACGTTCCTTCTCTTTCCTTTTTTCTTTTTTTTTTTTTTGTTTTCTCTCTCAAACTCTTCAAGATCAACGTCGCAATTTCGTACCGTGGGATCTGAAAATGTGACGCTGTCGCAATTCCGTGACACTTGACACTCGTCGAATCGTCGATCGAGTTTCGTCACTCGCCGGTCGAGCGGAGGACCGGTTTTTCGTGGAGGCCGGTCGAAGGCGAGCCGACAAAAACGAAAAATACGTGGGGAGAAAAAGGCGAAGAGATGTAATAAGTGGCGCCGCATTATCGAAAGCCGGCAAAGCGATATTCGCTTGAACCCGTTTCGTTGCACCGTCGTTTTGCGAACCGGGTCCACGCTCGAGATCGTTCTCCCGGCGATTTCATCCGCGAAGGTCGTTCCCTGTCGTCGCACGCTTTTCCACGAGACGAGACGAGAGAAGGATCGATAGAGATCGGTGCGATCGAGAAGCGTTGACAAATATTGTTTACCTCTTGGAGCTGCGAATGGTGAGAACGTTATATTGTTTTATATCCATTAAGCTCTTACGACGTCGCGTAATATCTATCGTGATACAGTGTGCAATATACAATATATTTCGACGTTTCGCTCTCATCGTTTGTCGCGGTTTAAACATCTTCCCTTCGCACTCTTGGAATCAGTTTTCACAGAAATTATAGAAATTGTCGCGTCGCTTAATTTTGGAATTTTTCATTTGATTTGACTTTTTATTTAAGTTTTATCGTCAAAGAAAATATATATATATGTAAATGAAATTGAGTAATAGATTTATTTAAAATGCAGTATATAAATATATAATAAAATAATAAATTTTATGCAAAATGAAATTAAATGACAAATTTTTCTAGTACAAATCACGACAGTAATCTGTGATGCTAATTGAACATAGTTAAACACAAGAATTGAAGGGGCAGTCCGCTTCGTGAAAGTTTCAAACGGTGCTATAAATAATTTTGCTTCGACTGGTCTGCCTTTTCTTTGCGTAGGTAAGACGTGAAAAATGAAGCGAACCCTTCAATTGTCCTCTGAAAGGAATTGGGATTTTAGAATATTCCCTCGTTTTTCTCGGACAAGCTTTGTCCCGAGCCTGTCGATTGATTTATTTGCAAGGTTGAACGCGTTCGAAAAAGTAATTGGTCCGCTGGCCGATTACTCCCCAAATGTCAAGAGGCGTTCCACGAACTGAGAGAGAGAGAGTTTTCTAGTACAAATCACGACAGTAATCTGTGATGCTAATTGAACATAGTTAAACACAAGAATTGAAGGAGCAGTCCGCTTCGTGAAAGTTTCAAACGGTGCTATAAATAATTTTGCTTCGACTGGTCTGCCTTTTCTTTGCGAAGGTAAGACGTGAAAAGTGAAGCGAACCCTTCAATTGTCCTCTGAAAGGAATTGGGATTTTAGAATATTCCCTCGTTTTTCTCGGACAAGCTTTGTCCCGAGCCTGTCGATTGATTTATTTGCAAGGTTGAACGCGTTCGAAAAGTAATTGGTCCGCTGGCCGATTACTTCCAAATGTCAAGAGGCGTTCCACGAACTGAGAGAGAGAGAGTTTTCTAGTACAAATCACGACAGTAATCTGTGATGCTAATTGAACATAGTTAAACACAAGAATTGAAGGGGCAGTCCGCTTCGTGAAAGTTTCAAACAGTGCTATAAATAATTTTGCTTCGACTGGTCTGCCTTTTCTTTGCGAAGTAAGACGTGAAAAGTGAAGCGAACCCTTCAATTGTCCTCTGAAAGGAATTGGGATTTTAGAATATTCCCTCGTTTTTCTCGGACAAGCTTTGTCCCGAGCCTGTCGATTGATTTAATTGCAAGGTTGAACGCGTTCGAAAAGTAATTGGTCCGCTGACCGATTACTCCCAAATGTCAAGAGGCGTTCCACGAACTGAGAGAGAGAGAGAAAGGATTTCGTATGAATCGAGGAAGAGAAAGGAACGGCCAGGGGTGGAATGGGGGTAAGAGTAGTGGGGCAGAGGTACAACGGTGGACGTTGCGAAATATAGCCGGTCGTGCTCGGCTGACTCTCGATGAAATTCAATTCGAGGGAAAAAAGCTACGCAGAACGCTCTATATGGGGAGAAGTTAATTCTCGAAAGCATGGAGAAACCGGGTTTCTTACCTCGCGATCGTAAATACTTCGTAAATAACGAAAAAAAAAAAAAAAAAGAAAATGAACTATATATATCGTGAGAAATCGAACCAGAAATCGGTCAAAATGGTTTGTAATATCGTTGATGCAGGATGCATTTTGCGTTTTAAATTTTTACACATGTACGTGATTAAATTACGAGTGTGTCACGTCGCGTAAGCAATTCTCATTTTTACCAGTCGTATCAGTGCATGTCGTATTCTCGAACGTGTGTTACGTGTGTTATCTGTGATACATACACGTACGAAACTGTGAATGTGTTTGCATGCATGTAACGTTTTATCTGTATTTTTCTTCGAATTATAAGAAATCCTCTTTCGGTTTCCGACGAAACAAATAATCCTTGTATCACGGACAAGACATAAACTTCTGACTCTGTCGATGCGCGTCGATCCCGTCCCGAAGGAGGCTTCTATTACCATAAACGTCAAAATGTTTCCGCAAACGGGGCTTCGTCCTGGGTCATTTGCCATTTTCATACTCCATGTTGGTCGCATTCTCTCTGACGCTTTCTGAAACAATTTCGCTATCACCCTACACTCCATCCTCGCGAACTTTAATCGCACGATTACGAATTCTTTGTCACGCGCAATTCTAACCTAACCTAAAACCTAAAACCTAACCTAAACCTAAAAGACTCCTCTTTGCAACCTTACGTACCATTTCATACACGTTGCACACGCATTTTGCGTTCTCAAATTTTCCGCAAACGCGTGAAAAATCATCATTTACCGAGTTAAAATTCGGTCGCGCAGCCGACCGAACGTCACATTACTTATTCCGAAACGTATCATTGCAAATAACTTTTGTATGGAAATGATACTGTTTGAATAACTCGCGTCAAACGTTGAGGCAAGTTTGTGTCACTTGTGTGACAAATTGCACACACGTTGCATATTGATAAAACGACAGTTTTATAACGGGTAGCGTCGACAGCCTGAGGCTCTCCGAAACGACCTTGTAAACGCGACTGTTAATTGATGAGCGTGCGTGATGACCCCGTGACACATGGGAAATCTTCGAGCGAGACGCCGGCTAGTAATAGATGCATAGAATTTTTCATGAAAGAATGGAATCTCGATTTTGTGGGATTGGATGGTAACTAGTTTGAACGAGACAATATTATCTGATAACACGGAATTTTTTAATAATTTAACACGACGTAGAAAAGATAAATTATTAGGCTTATTCTCAATACAAATATCTACGTTACAAATTAACGAACTTGCTAAATTGCACGTGTATTCGTCATGAGGAATAACGCTTTCATTGTATAACAACAATTAGATTTATTATCTTAATGATCGTATGTAGAAATAAATACATTAATCGTACGAATGCAATTATCATTAATTATCGAGTGTTCGTTACCTATCGACATACAGATACCGTTCATGGAGGAAGCCAACTATAACATTTGAGATAAAGGAACATTTTTTTGATTGCTGTATATTTTTCTTTTCCACGCGATTCATTACCGATATCAAGGAAATTGTTGTATCTTCGAAGATACAAAAGTATTCAAACACTTACATTGTAACGTAATAACATAAAAACATTTCGACATTTAATTTTGTTAAATATATTATAAAAATTAATCCGAATATATTGCACATGATTCTATATAGTAGCTTTCATTAAATATGTTACTGGTTAATGAATAATTAACTATATATACTTTGATGATCTTATAAATAATTTATAACTCCAGCATGCAGTTTCAGATTTTATCATACGCAATTATTTAGAATGAATGATTTACTTTCATATGTATTTGCAAACCTTCAGACATACATTTTCAAACTCTACCACAAACAGTATTATTGTAGCAATGTTATTTGTAACTTTTGTATACATTTCTAAAGATCCAACTATATAATTCTACATACATTTCCAAATTTTGCGGTAGACAATATTGTATTGTAACGAACACACCATTCCATAAATGCAGTATTATTTGTAACTTCTATGTACGTACATTTTCAAATATGTAATTCTACACAAAGACGGTATTATTATTAATAATATACAATATTATTTGTAACTTTTACGTACATTTCCAAACATCTAAACATATAACTTTACATTTTCAAATTTCGCCAGTGCCAATAACGATATAAATGTCAATGAACGAAGTTGTTCCGAAAAATTGCTCTTGCTTCTAAAAGTACAGGAATCTAAACACTTTCACGAGCTAGTGCAAACGAATACCCAATCGCTCGTTTCCGCGATTAATCGCGACTGACAATAAGATACCGGCGATTACGCGTCGCCACGAAGAGAGAGACAGCTACAATCGTTAGATCGCGATCACACGCACGCTCGCATCGCATACGTCGTCAATCCTCGAAACTCCACGGCCGTTTCGTTTACATCGACGGCGACGTTCCAATTTCACGGCGTTTATCGGGACCAATTTTCGCAGCCCGCGTGCTCCTGTGAGCTTGAAATTATCCAGCGTGCCCGATAACCGCGGACAGAGGCGCACCTTTGTCATCCGTGGAAATTATGGCCGCGCGAGAACCGCGTTAAAAGCCGGCCGAACAATCGCCGATGGTTAGATGTAATTTGACACGGTTGCCTCTAATCAACTGGTTGTCCCATCCAATTTACCTACGCGTGTCGCTGGAAAGTTTCAGATTTTCTCCTTTGTATCCGGTTTAGAGATGTTGATAGGAGGATGAAAGTATCCAAGAGATTGCGTTTAATTAGCGATTTTGTTGCGTGATAAGAAATATTAATCTTTTGAGAATCGACCAAGAAAATTCCTTGGAAAATCAATTCTTTTTTGGAGAATTTCAAATTTCCTCCCTCGCACTCAGTTCAGCTTTTAATTGTCTATTTCGTTGCGCAAAAAATATCAATCCTTGGAAAATCAAGAGGGGTTGGCCTTTCTGGAGTTTTGAAATTTATTGCGAAATTTGTAGAGATCACTGTTTCTTATGAAAAATGCACATCCTCTAAAAGATTAATTACTTTCTTTTTAGATTTATAAATCTAGCACGCAATTTATTTTACATAAATGAATGATAATTAAAACGTCTGTTCTTACGTTTATTGCATAAAATCAAATTATTCCATCTAAATTCGCCCGATGTTGCAGTCTTGCTCCGTCGCTTACTCATTATTCAATTTTCCCGCTCCACAAAGATGCAGATCAAAGCGAGTAACGCGAGTAAAACGACAGGAGGGAGGGGCAGCGTGTAAAACGCTAGCTCGAGGAACATTAGATCCTACTTAAAGGCTTAGACAGACGGATAAACAGATAGATAGATAGATAGATAGATAGATAGACAGACAGGCAGGCAGGCAGGCAGGCAGCAGAGATACATATGCTTGTATAGTTTCATATACCCGGCAGATACAGAGACGCGAGAATACACACGCGCGTATAGGTCGGTCGTGTCACTTGCGCTACGCCATAAGGCTGTTTCGTAATTTAACGCGACCTTATTAGCAGGATGAAGGCACACGAATAACCGGCGATGTTCTGATTCCAGCAACTCTCCTTTCCATCTGCGCAATCCAGCCATGGATCGGCAGGATTTACGTTCAGCCTTTCCGGCAATCAAGACATCGGCGGCTCTCAGGCTGGTTTCGAATGTATCCAACAGACCAGCGCTAGGTAAGCGACTCGTTAACATCGTGTACTTTTTCCACATTTTTTGTTACATATCGTGTTTTGTTACAATTACCTAGATAACAGGGGAATATATTTTTATATTCTCGCTCCCACTCGTGCTCTGACGATTTTACTTTGATAACGGTTCTCACGGTCATTTCTTACAGTGATTGTCAGTTGTCACTAAAACTTAGAATTGTAAGAAGTAGCAGCGTTAGAGGTTGAGGTTAGGTTTTAGTAACCTATTAACTTACTTTATTAAATTATCTTTATTTTTTGATACTTTTTTGTTACCGATCGAACGGACACTTTCTTTTTTTATTATAATAATTTGTTTCAAATAAATATCTTTCGTTAGTTAAATTTAAATAATACTCCTTCTTGTTTGCGTTTCTTTCAATTAATTCGAGTAATATTTTGATGGGAGTAAGATTTACACCCTAGGCAGTGTAAACGATTAATTCTAAATGCTAAAATGTTTCGCACTTCCATAATTAAAAAAAACACAACATTTAAAACCATAATTGAAACAACAAACAGTTCATTTTATTATTTTATTGAAGATATTCCTCGGTTAATTACTCAGGATTAATTAAATTGAACAGGTAACTTTCATGGCTTTTCGTATTTCGGTTAGCACAAAATGTGATCTTTTCAAGTGAAAGTTTATTAACGCGGATGTTAATTGACAATTTGTAACATATTCAACTGCTTTTGATTGTTGATTTATTAAAATTGCCTGGAAAATGGAGCAGCTTCCTTGTTGCAATATCAGGCTTTCTTCAGTTATCTACAAATTATGGATTTTTACGCAGTTACTACGTAGCTTGTTGCAGTAAGTTGTTTGTTTAGTAGTAGTGACAAATTATTTGCGCATCGCTCTATCTATTGTAGCATTTAATACGTATTTCATTCTATAGCAATTCTTATTGATATTTTATCCGTCATTGATACGCATATTTGACCACAACTAAATGAATATATCTCTTGGTGTTTTTTCAATGTTAAACCCAAACAAAAGTGCAAATTTCACTTGTAACGTAAAATCTCCAAAGAAGGAACGCATCGATTTTTTATTACGTTCAGTTTCTTAAATTCAATCGCTCGACGACCCGAAGTGTAAAATCAATCTTATTTTCGCCGCTCGAATCTACCCGTCTCTCAGTGTGCTAAATTTTCGTGACGTCAGAATCAACGCGAGAGAGAGTGAGAGAGAAGAAGGGGGTGCGGATGGGGGGGAAGAGGCGAAAGGAGACTCGTTCTAGCGACTTATCGGTCTCTTTATAGCGGTCCATTTTTCCTGTGCAGGAGCCTGGAGAGCCTTGGCGCGTTGTCGTGTAAAATGCGGATACAGGCGAACGACGATGTATACGAGACAACCAGGCATCGGATGGTCGTCGCCGAGGAGAATAACAAGAATAAATGGTAAGTCCACCCCCGTTGGAAAAGATACGGGGGACGTCGAAGGTTCGGCTTCATCGATCCTTACAACCGAGGCCGATTTTTCTTCGGCGAGCGCGTTATCTCGACACGCGCGTGCACTTATTTACTTACTTACGCTTTCATCCCCTTATGCACGGATCGTTCTGTTTCCAGTGGCTTCCGCTGCTCGATTCGCGTACATCTCGCATCTTGGTAAATACTCGCGTGTCGGGGCTGCGATCTGCGAAATTTGTCGTTCGCCATCGGATCGTGGATTTGAGGAAATCTAAAAATTAGGAAAAGCGTTTCCCGAAGTGGAATTTTCGGGAAATTGACGTTCATTCATTTGGGGGATGAAATAAATTTCTCTAGTAAATATAAGAATAATTATATAGTTTATAGAAATTCGAACGCTGCACGTTAATAAAACTTGCAAGGAAATTCACAAGGAACTTACGCGTGGCATAAAGGAGTTTTAATTAAATCCGCAGTCTGTTTGTCGCGGTTCCTCAGGTAATTGAATTAATATCACTCGCGCGATGTTTATTCTGCATAATCCTGGCGCAGAAGCATGAATTTTTCTACGTGGTTATATCATTCGATAATTATTAACCATATTAACAGCCTCGATCGTGCCAAATCCAAGAAATCTTCGTCACTCCTATCAAACGATAGAATCCCAAGCCAGTCTGTAAAATCCCGAGCATCGGAACAGCGGAAAACGGAAAACCATCAGAATAACAAGTGAATGCATAGAGGTCGCATCGAGAGGTCAGCTAATTTGTTTAACAGCGTAACGGTCAAGGTTAAAAGCGCCCCACAAGTGCGACTTCGTCCCGGGAACCTTTGGTTTCGCTTTTACGTCGTGGATAGAACTCATTATGTATCGTCTGACGCGATTCCCGCGTATAAATTACGTAACAGGGCATGTCCGGCAGATTTTTATACACGGCATTTTCCATGGAATATTTGTTCGAGCTCGTTGAAAGACAGACAGTTTGTTCTTCTCGTTCGTCTTTGGAATTTCACTAAAAGTCACGTGACGATGGAGCCACCATCATCGACTGACGTCAGAGATCACGTGGTGATTGTTTTCTTTCTTTCGCCAGAAACCTCCTCTCGATACAAAGAGCTTTAATTAGCAATCTCTCTTATACACGCTTGAATGGAATTTTTCTTTCAACTCTTACCAATCTGTGTAGATCGCATAACGCTACAGTAATACGTCATTGGTCGTTAATCAGAAATCTTCTCGATTAGCAGTTTCTCAATGTGTATGCTTGAATAGAATTTCTGTTTTTTTCTTTCTCAATATTTACCAGTCGCGTCAGCGTGAAAAATTACGCGACGCTAATCATCGCATCACCAATCTTTATACTTGAGGATAAAACAAACGGAAAACGAACGCGCGTTTCAACGTCATCCACTTCTGGAGGCTTAATTCGACACGTGTCGAGATTTTCGAGAATCCATTTAACCGGAGTCCATCTGTCTTCGTTAACGTTGAATTTTACAATCACGGAAGTTCACGATCGAAGAAGTACAGAGTAATTGAAATAAATTCCATTTTTTTGATTGGAAAAATAACAGGGAGAGAGAGAGAGAGAGAGAGAGGGATTCCATCGATGCCTCGCGAGGTGCATTGCACTAGTCGCGTAATCTACAAGTCATCGAGTTGTAACACCGCGTTTAACAATAACAACGGCGATAATGGGTTTCGCCAGTGGTGGCTGCTTGCGTCGGAAAGGAAAATCGATTAATCACTTTTGTCGTGGAAAGACGATTCCTGTGGATTACCGCTCGACGCTAGATGGGGAGGAAACTGGCGTCAACCGGATTCCCGATAACTGACGTCAAGGATAGGTTGATTAGCTGTTGACGTTAGGAGATAGAAATTTCTCGTGGGTTGACGCGCGATCTGTGGTAGAATATTCTGCTGGTTTATATTAATTCTATATAATTCACGCGAATATTCTATTTCGCTGACTTTGGCTTTTGTTGTTACGTCGATTTTATTGTTATTTCAAAATTAAAATGACTTGTGACGCTTTTTGTTTGTTTAATCGAATGAACGCAATATTAACTTAATATCGTGCAAATTGCACAGTGGATAAATCCTATCTTTCATCGTTGTTGTTTACTGTGTTTTAGAACTGAATCGATTCGAGCGCTTTTTACTTGTTTAATTATAAAATTAAACCAGAGAATGTAACTCTGCGACACGTTCAGTGAAAATTCTTTTCTTTGCTCAGCTGTATTTCAAAATGGTCATTGTTTAATGACACTTAACCGTCATAAAATTAAATACCGGAATTTAAAGAAATAACGTGTTAACTGAATTTTTCTGAAAAGTTTCTTGTCTAATTTGAATGTAGATTCTTTTTAGTGAAATATGAAATTAGATAGCATAATTGAATGACAACAAATAAGCTTAGACTTATCTTGTCAAAGCATCATGTACATATATGGCAAAGTCAGATAAAAATAGGCATACGTTACGTTTCCAAGATCTGTCTGATCAGTCACCTTCTGTCACACAAAAAAATGTTAATATGTTAATATCGTCAAGTCTTCTTTATCCGTATCGTGGTTAGTTTTTTCTGCGCACCAAAACAACGCGAGAAAGCGTTTTCAAGAACCGTCGACGCGTGGAAACGTACGATCAAAGCAATATAGTGATTACAATCTAGAAATGACCGGAGTAGAAAAATGTGGGCGTTAACGACTATTATTTTTGTTATGCTCGCTTCGCTGTGCTCGCGTAGTTTCGCATATGGCATTTTCTACTATGAATATTCAAACGCACCAGAGAACTAGTTTATTCACATTGTAGGAGACTCTTGATAATTTTCTCAGCGTGGTAAATCATGGCGGGAAAATTGCAGGAAAATAAACGTGAAAATACAAGAACGTAGTCGATCGTCCATCATATGGCAGATAACGATTCATTCACTTTCATTTCTATTTCATTCGATCTTCGAATTTGGATAAATTAATAATAAATCAAATATAAACGTCTTCCTATATCTTTTATAGAAGAACTTTCTTTCATTCGAATGTCGTGTTATCTAACAATATTGTTTACTAATAATTGGACAAATATCACTTATTGCAGTATGTACATTTCATGACATAATAATGCAACACATTAGACATATTAAGATAATCGCAAAATAAAAGTTTGGGTAAATTCAAACGTCACAAATTTCGAAAGAAACCTTAATTTATTCAAAAAAAAAAACCGAGTATCGCATAGATATTGACATGCCAGAGATTGAAAACGATTTATATTGTTACTGAAAATTGCATCGTTATATTCGATGGCCTGATATTGTTACTTGTACAAATGTAACAATTATTATTGTTACTTGTTCAGGGAACTGTAAAGAATTTAAAGACCCTGGATGCTGCTGGGAAAGAGAGAAGGAGTGTGTGAGAGAAAGTGAGAAGGCGATTGCGTTTCGTCTCGGAGTCACTGCCTAGGCTCATTGGTGGGGCTAATGGCAGCGACTCCTTACCCCAGAACGCTTGTTGTTATAACTACCCCCGCTAGGCTGGCCCGGATCACCCCTTCTAGCGGGTTCCGCATGCTGCTTGCTTAACATCGAAGATCGGTAGGACTTCGACGCTAGGCGCGCAGCTTGTGCTAGTCGAGTGTTCGAAACTCGTAGTCGAGGAATCGTAGGGCCGCTACACTTGTATAAATATAATTGGGGAATGCAGCAGTTCTCTTTAATTTTCTTTTGCACCAGTACCAGGGTTATCAAGCCAAGTGGACCGGACATCGGACGGAAAGTAAAGGTGAAAACAACCGTTGGAAGAACTGCTCCGTCACCATCGAATTCGAGGCATCGGGACTCGACGAGCATTCCAACTTCCGGCAGCCAGCCTGGTCTGTCTTCCTCTTACAAGTCTGCTAACGCGTCAAGATCCCGGAATCGAATGGAGAAGAAGATCCCCGATATCATGCGCAGACCACTAAAGTGAGTCCACTGGAATCTTCAAGTTTAATCTCTGCGTACTCCGGGGAACATTTATATGAAAAGAGCAAAGAGGGCCAGACGAGTAAAACTATTTGTAGGACGTAGGACTGAAAACAACGCGCTATTTGTAGTTTATAACGTGAAATTTATAGTCTTCGTTTCATAATTATGACAAACATCTACGGCTATTGATGTTGAAACGTTAAAAGTGAAAAAACGTTATGCGAACCTTCTGAGGATGATTGTACTTTTTAAGATATCCCACGGGAGTGGCGGTGTACGGATGATTTCGCGAGCGAATTTTAAATTGAGGAAATCATTTGTACTTAATTGGTCGAGCGTTGAAAATCGAATTGATGAAAAGTAATATTCTTGTTATTGAGTTGGTTTCGTTTCATTGAGTTTCGTTTTGCCGGCCATTAGTGAGAAGATTTACGTCGGAGAAAGTCGCGTCGAAGTATGTTGCAATTTAAGCGACAATTCATAGATTAGTATTGCATTATTCAGAACGAGGAAGTGATTTTAAGAGAGGAGTAAAGTGTCATTCAGATCGGACAGCTTATTTGAATTCGATTTATTAATTAACGAATTTATTTTTGAATTTATTAGTTAACGAGAAAATAATAGTTGCTTGAATCCAAATAATGGCCGAAATAAAAGTCTAAATAATAGTTCAATTTTTTTGTAAGTAATTATAACAAACATCTCGTTTCTTTTTGCAGGGAGAGATTTATCCATCTTCTTGCTTTGAGACCATACAAGAAACCAGAATTGTACGACCGTTTAATTAGAGGTAAGAAAAATGCAAATTCAACGCTGGAATTACAAGTAATTGAAAAACTGCACGACTTGTACCCCAGTACGATTCGTCTCACTGAAAGGCCCAGAAGCAAGGCCTGTTCTAGCTAGGAAATGAAGGACGACTCTTGGCCATAAAATTTTATGGATATGCAAACATTTGAATCATACAAAACAGACAAATTACAGACAACCCCACTCCTACTCGTGGGTATTCCCCACGAATGACGTGACCAATCGCTAATTTGCATTAGCGTTGTACCTGAAGAGGCCCGATTTTCTGGGTTACCCCCGCTAAAATCACTTTCAGTGATAATATAAAACTTGTATCAGTGAAACGAAAGTGTAAGAAATAGAGTGAAGTCTGTGGTACAGTTTGTTGTATGTTTTATAAAATTAAACAACTTTTTTAATTCTTTAATTCTGGCGTTTAAAATATTCCTGGAACGTTTGGAGCAGATAATTCAATCGATATTTTATTTTCAGAGGGTGTAAGGGAACGAGAACGTAACATCATGACGATGACTCTGAAGCAGGTTGCGTACATAAGGGATAACACCTATCATCTGCAGAGACACATCTGGAACGATGTGCAAGAAGACTGGCCTTATTATACCGAGCAAGAAAAAGCTTTGTTGAAAAGAAGAAAACCTCAAAATCTTACACCCCCTGGTTCTAGCGACGGTGGATCCAGCGGTACGATTTATTTTCCTGGATTCTGATCTTCACTTTACTGAATATTCATCGCGGAGCAATCTGAAAGTCTGATTACATTTCGTGTTTATTTGCCAACAATTATAAAACAATTGCCAATTGATACTTTTTAGTAACTTCTTGAAAGAATCAAGGGTAATGAGTAAATAATATTCTTATATTTATTACCAACGATATTAATAATCTAACAGTTTGAAAAATATCAAACAATCTGTGAACCGCTCTTGGGAGGGGGGTCTAAGATGATCATACACGCCGATATGTTGACAATGATCTAAATAAAATACAAAATAACATCTTGAACGTGTACTAATACTGTTGCAAATAATCTGTATTACAGGCAGTGGACAATCACCGAATTCTACTCACCCAGGTTCACCGCCAGCGATCACAGCACCCCCTCCCTCGCTGTTGAACGACAAGCGACCGGGATACTATCAGGGTAACGATGGACTGCCAACCAAGAAACCACGGATATCCCATTACAAGAAGTCGGAAACGATCGGAAATTCCGGATCGTCGATCCTTGGGGATAATGGAAGGACGGCTGGTAGTGGTGGTGGTGGTGGTGGTGGTGGTGGTGGTGGTGGTGGTGGTGGTGATGGTGGTGGTGGTGGTACTGGTGGTGGTGGTGGTGGTAGCAACAGTGGTGGTAGTGGTAGTGCGATTTTCAGTGGAGCTGGCGGTAGTAGTGCTAATAACGGCAGTGGTACTAGCGGCGGTAGTGTGATCGACAGTTGGGATCAGAGGCAGCATCAGCGTGATCGTCGTGGCGATTGCCGGCCCGAAAGAACAGCGAACAGTGACGTGCTACGCAGCTATAGAAAACCGTGCCTGACGCCGACCAGTGACTGTGAGGAGTCGACCAGCCAGCTCGTCGGTCATCGGGACGGAATCATCGGGATATCCAGCAGCAACGCGGCCGCTAGCCATAATTCTTATGGTAGTATAACCCATAGTAGTTCTTCGAGCAGCAGTCGTCGTCATTATATCGGCAAGACGTTGACGATGCCCGGTGTCGACGGTGCAGCCGGTGGTGCGGCTGTGGATTGCGTGGCGACGCGTTCGATGCCTAGTGTCGTGAGTGACAGTAGTGGTGCAGGTAGTTATAGTGGTAGTTCGAATGAAATACTCGCCGACAGGAGAGATCGAGGCGAAAGGAACGATAGAGGTCGCATTAGCGACAGAGATCACGACTCGAGGAGAAACGGAACTGACAACTCGTACAATAACATGACTGCGCCTGATTATGCGGCAACGGATGACAATACCGTCAGCACGTCCTCCTGCGGTCTCGACCTGCCGGAGAGCCCTAAATCGTCCGAGTATCCAGACTACCTCACGTGAGTATTCTAAGACAATTATTGGGCTAATTTTAAGGCAATGCTTTAAAAGGACGCGAAAAAGTTAACGTATTCAAATTCACTGAGCTAGTAGAGAACTCTCCATGACAATTCTACAGTTGTTACAATGTTATTTATTACTTCTCTGGAAAGTGTAATCCTAACGTGTAACGTTTCGTATTTGAATTGCTCGCAGTTACTACACGACAATAAGCAGTGCAGAACAGAGAAGGCGTTACAAGGCAGAATTCAACGCGGACTACGAAGAATATCGGAGGTTACATGCTCAAGTGGCAAAGGTATCTAAACGGTTTACGCAGCTGCAAGATCGTATGAAGCGCGAACAAGCCTCTGGAAATTGGAACGAATATGAGGTATTGTATCTTTGTATTCTTACATATTATTATTCAAAAGTATATTATTGTATATTATTGTAATGAAAAAGATCGACGATTTTATTTGTTCTTATTCCGTGTTTTGCAGGCAATCAGGCAGCTAATTCTTTACGAGTATAGCGAGACTAAACGCGATCCTAAACATAGGGAAACGAAACGTCGATTTCATTATCTGCACGAAAAGCTTAGCCATATTAAACGGTTGGTACTGGAATACGACACGCAGAATTGCGGTGGTATGACGACTAGTAACAGTAACGCTGATAGTAGCAACGAAATCAAGGACGTGAACAGTTTGCACTACTGACACAAACTAAAAAGGCCGTCCCTTGTTCTCTACTTTTTCTCGGTTATCGATACGCTACTACTGTCTTCATCGTCGAAGAGTTTGCATTTTCTCGGCATGTTCCAAGGCTGATAGGGAAAAAAAGAAAGCGGCCCACAAGAGCGGTTCCTGAGTTCTGTCTCGCCGAAAACAAAATCAAGTACTCTCTAAACCAGGATTGCAGGAAATACATGGAAATTTCGCACATCGCAGAAAATCTTCAACGCTGTTATTAAAACGAAAAAGAAAAAAAAAAAAAGAAAACAGAAAAGAAATAAAAAGAAATTTGCAAAAGTCGAAGATTTCTCTTCCGTCAACTCAACGACGATCTCTTCGACTTACGCCCGTTGTGTGATCGCGAGCGATTGTCGTGGTGATACGCTTGCGTGCTACTTCGACCAATGGTAACCAGATTGATAATGGGGCTTTTCAAAGACAATCGGTACTGATTCAAAGAAGAAGAAAGAAGAAAAAAGAAGAAGAAAATCCAGAAGTCCAATCCGAGGAGAGAAAGGAGAGAGAGAAAGAGAGAGAGAGAGAGAGAGAGAGAGAGAGAGAGAGAGAGAGAGAAAGCAATGAGGAAAAAAGGGCATTCGTGGAGAACCAGGTATAAACGCGTGAACTAAAAGAAGTACGCTGAAACTATTAAGAGACATTTCTTGAGCAGAAAGGACTTTTTGTCCTCCGACAGGAAGAAATAAATAGGGAAGAAAAAGCGAAGGGAGAAGAAAATTGAGAAAGCGGTAATTAACTTCGTATACGGTAATTGGTATATAGAATTAATTGCCTTCTCTCAATTCTCTTCTTTCTTGTGCGCACGTCCAAGTGTGTCGTCCACAGTTTAAGAATACATTAGATTAAAAGAAAAAAGAAAAAAATCCACACTGCGAATGTGAGAAAAGGGTCCAAAAGATAGTAAAAAGGACTTGTCACGTGCCACGTCCGAAGGAGACCATATTTTTTTTTTCGCTGAAAGAAAGAAAGAAAGGAGACTAGCACAGACTGTCCACGAGCTGCCGGGAATCGTATATAAGATCTGCTGCTTGCCATTTTCTTTCTTTCTTTCTCTTCTGTTCTCTTTTCTCCCTTTATTTCTTAGTATTTTTCTTTTTTTGTCTTTCTTTTTTGCATTGTAACTTTGTTGTTGTTCGTCTTTGAAAAAGAAATAAAGCAAATCCTTAATTTTTTTCCGCTAAAAGAGAGAGAGAGAGACCATTTATACTTTGCAAATTCAGGACAGTTCTTTGTTATTTCTTCGTTCTCTTTCTTTTTCCTTCACCACACGCTATACCTTGGCTTAGTAGAACAAGAAAATAAATGTAATCATTGGGAATCGACCAATCGCAACAATTAAAATAAAAAAAAAAAAGAAAAACAAACGTGGATATAATGAAACAAAAAAGGAAGAACAAGGATATGTTAAACAGTCTTTTTTAGAATTATCTAAAGTGATAAGTAACAAAGCGAATCAGGCGATCGCGTGCAGTGAATTGTGGTGGCCGTACTTTTCTGCTTTAGATATCTGCGAAAGAGACAGGATTTAAGTGAAACGAAGGTGAAACGAGAAATAAAATAGACCCCGTCGCTACCACATCGCGCGATCGCTCGCAATGATTCTGGTTGTGTATATCGTTATGCTAGGGTAAATCCGTTTTATATACAATTTCAAAGCTATATCAGTCATTATCGATACCGGATGGAAAGAAAACCGTTTGACATGCAACAAAATAAAAATACAAAAAGAAGAAAAAACGAACGAAAAACTAAAAAAATTGCAAACGAGATGAGAAGAAGATAAAGAACGAGAAAATCGAAATGTTAGAAAGAATTTCATATAGTGATTATTTGATTGTCGTCGGCAAATATGATATACAATGTGTTGTGCACGCATACTGTATAACACAGTGTAACAATCATAATTGTTATTATTACTATTACTATTACTATTATCATTATCATCATCATCATCATCATCATCATCATCATCATCATCATTATTATTATTAATTATGATTAATATTAAATATGCTATTGCTAATATTATTGTTCGGATAGTTAGGCAGGTAGGTGAAGCTCGAAATCTTCGTTAGTGAATGAAAGAAACGAAGGGAAACGATATTACAGATGTATCGAGCCGATATTTTCCATTGAGTGTATAACGAAAGTTTACAATGTTAATGTTTTCGATGTCTTCTTGTCTACTTATTACGATATCATTTTCGAACGCGCGTGCAAGCATCTTAAACTGCAATTTTGAATTCCCAAACGTATAGCCTTTATATATTTTTTCGTCTCCGTTCTACTTCTCCTTTTCCTTTTTTTTTTTCGTTTTATTAAATCGATAAATACAGTTGCCTTTTATATTTGTACGAGAGTGTCTTTCTATTTCGCGTAATTGTTTCACATTCGATAAGCATTCGCAGCTAACTACGCTAGTGTTTTGTGATAGAAAATGGAGGAGCTAAGAGACATACGATAAGGAGAAAGGGGCTCGTATTAAGTAAGACTCGTATTTAATCGCGCATATATAACACCGTCGAAATAACAAACCTAGGGGGATAATTATCGGATATTGTGGCGTGCAGGACTTTTACACTCTTTATAAAACATACGCTTGAATTTTCTTCTTTGCCTTTTCTTTTTAACATGATTGATTACTTGAAAATAGAAAAAGAAACACGTTGATTCTTGGACGTTTCATGTTGAAAGTTATTGATTTTTAAATCACTTTTATAACACAAATTTTCTTATATTATCGCATGATCAATGTGCTAAAGTTAATCTAGTTTGTGCATTTTATTTAAACATAATATGAGTCGTTTAGTTTTTGCTTACATGTATACATTCTTGTTTTATCTTGTTAAATTTATGGAAACGTCCAGTTGATTTCTTCTTTTTTTCTTTTTTTTCTTTTTTTATTTTTCTAACATATATTTGCGTTCCCACAGTAAGTTTGTTTTAATTGGAAAGAGAAGTTTGTGTTGTATTTTTATTGAAACATTATCGTGCATCGTTAGCTGTGCTTTTATCTTTTTTTTTTTTTCTTTTTTATTCGGGTCCCATGTTACCTGTTACTTACGGCGAGAAATTTCAGTCAATGTTTCTCGTTCACTAATAGTTTTTAAAGCGGCAGCGAATGTTGTATAAATTTCGTGATTAGCGTCTCGCATGTAACGACATTTGCGCCATAGTAACTTAACTCAGTTGTTGCATTGTTGAAAAAGACGTACACGCGAAGTAGTCTTTTAGAACATTGTAAAATAATTGATTACAGTTGAGTTTACATGTATCGCGATTTCATCGTGTCGATTCGTCCCGATTGGTTAGTAATGTAATTGGTTTCTGTTAAAAATTATTTCCTATTTTGAAAGATTTTCGAACGAAGAGAAGAAGGAGAAAAGTCACCTTTGTTACATCACCTGTTTCATATAGAATTATGCTCCTTGAACATTGTTTGTTCTGTTTCTCTTATGTTTCTCTTAAGTTAAAAAAAAAGTCTTTGAGTAAAAAAAAAAAAAAGAAAGAAAATTAAGTTTAGGCTTTATTGCTACTTGTCTTATATGAATTCATTGTTCGCTCCTCGTGTAAAACCTCCCTGTGCAATGTGTTTTGTTTGTTCTTCTTTTATGTACTATATTGATACTGGCTCGTAACATTGACGAGAAAATAATTCGTACGTTGCTGAATATATGTATACCGTGGCATATATATCCGAGGAGGTTGGTTGAAATAAAATTCGATCGAGAAAGGAAAGAAACGAGAATAATCGAAATGTTGGACGGTTTCTCGTGCGGTAGAAAGAGAGGGAAACCGAGCGCTGTTGGTGTATGCATGGCACAGTGTTGACAAGTATTTTCTATCAATTGCAACGAATTTTGAAGAATGCGATACACACGTGAAAGAACACACGTTCGGGATAAAGTTGAATTCACCTATTTTTATATATTAAGAAAAGAATATACCTATACAAATAAATTAATATATATATATATAGATATATATATATAGATATATATAATACGTATATACGATTATAAAATCTGTCGTGTGTCTGTGTGTGTGTGTTCACGGAGGTAAACGAAAATTGTAAAAGGAAAGTTAATATCGAGATATATATGGGTTGTAATTAAAAAGATATAGGAATCGATTAATACATTTCATTGTTACTCGGACTACGTTTCGTAACGATGGGTAATCTTATTTTTGCTCGCTCTTTCCCTTTCGAAAAATGTAATAAAAAAAGTATGTTGAATAATTAAATCAATGCGTTTCCTTTCACTCTCATTTCATTTACACTTCGTCGCATTTTGTAGAGTAGCTGTCGAGTAACGGAGAGAACAGAGAACGGTGTTATAAAATTCAATTCAGGTACTTGTACAACGCGTAAAATTAAAAAGGAAAAGATGAGGGAAAAAAGTTTGTGTGTGTGTGTATGTGTGTATGTGTATATGTTGGTTTTTTCAACACTGTCATACTGTGCCATACATATGCGTTTGGTGTAAAAAATTTAAAATTATGAATTATCCCGACCTTTTTCGTTTTGTATCATATTCGCGCGTTCATCATTGAGATTACGCGTAAAAAATATACTTTACATACTGATACATATTATACTTTCTACGTCATTCCTACGTCACGAATAATATAAACTTTGAGTGAAATTCTTCAATTCAAACAATACAACAGCGAAAGAACCAATCCAAGAAATGAAAGAATTCGAATTTAGATTTAATTCTTTGCGAGTGGTATGTTGCTTGAGATTTCCTGCTTCTTTGATTAATTTCGACTTACAACTTACAACGCAAAAATTTAAAATACAAAAATTTTTCCCCGAAAACTCCACGTTCGTTTCGCTCTGACAATCAACGCGTGTAGAAAACAATAGTATCGATATATCGAGAGTGTAAAACATCCTCCGAATCATTCGAACCTATCATACAACGATAGTATGCGTAAGAGCGGTCCGTTGTTCGACGAAGCAGAAAAAACAGACAGTGCCAAAGAGACCGAACTAAAAGACACCCCGGGGCATAGGAGATACCTTTAACCCTTTCGCTACGGGAGTGTGCTCCGCTGGAGTGACACCGTTGTACGGGCCACCGTGCCGCCGGAGTAGCGGCACTGAACGCATCAATAAAAATATATTTAAAAATATATTTAAATATAAACAATGCACGTTTATATTTCACTTGTTTAAAACAAATGCGAACAAACCAGAGAATGAGACAAATGTGATCGATGTGCAAACATAAAAACATCGCGGGTCTCATGGTTAAGTGGTATCACGCTGATGTCGCCTATAGGCGACACTCGTACACACCGGTCGTCGCGCGGATGTCGTAGCGAAAAGGTTAAAAAGGATTCAAGTGCAACTTAAGCAAAGAACGATGCAATAAACGCACCTTCTGATTTTGCGCTTCTGCATTCCCGACGCGAGAGAGTCGATGTATATACCCGATGGACTCGACTTGTCTAACTTAACGCGAAGATGCGCGAGACAGGGACAAACTCCCCTTATCAGAGGAGGAGAACGAGACCGTAACACAGACTCGGTCCCATAACCCGTTCCTTCGCGATCGTATAAAGCGGAGAATGACTTGTATTTGCTCGAACGTAAGTGCTCTTAATAATGCATTTGATAACTCGTAAACTATCAGTTCCAGTTACCTGTAGCTCCGCTATCGCTTTCATTGTCGGAGCATCGAAGTGCTAACATTTCCTATCGCCGCTCCAATATTCTTTTTCGCGTTATTCTTACGTTACGCGCGATTCGATTTCTGAAACGACAAATTCAATCTTCACCCGCGCGCGATTTCTAAACGCGAGATTTGGTATATCGCTGATTCGCGAGCACGTTCACGATCAAAGAATCGCGCGATCGACTCACGCGATCGTCTTTGAGGTTAATCAAAATTACAGGCATTTAGATCAGTCTCTCGCTTTCACTTTGTCGTTTTCTTTCCGTTCCTTTCTTTTCCTTGCCATCCCGACCGTCGTTCAGATTTCATCCGAGTTCGAGAACTTCCTTTCCTATTGCGTTTCGATTCGTCCGCGAGCGAGCATAGTGCCTTCTTTTCATTCCGTTACCAGCCACACTCCACTCTCGGTGTTGTCGGATAAATCGTGTTCGCCCGCATGTGTCCATTTTCGTAGCAGTTTCTACGAAATTTCACGCACGCGAGAAGAAGAGCGGACACGCGTCTCTTTCTGTCCCCCCCTCCCCCGTTTCGGTTGGTTTCTCGAACAATCTCTCGGAACGACAGAGTAATTAATCACGTTCGGATCGTTGAACCGGTGGAAGATTGCGATTCGGTGATTCACGCTTTATCGCTGATCCTCGGAAACCATACGCGTCTTAGTGTCTTACATTTGTCTTACAACGCGAAACGAGAGAAGAATCGAAGAGAACGTTGTCTCTCGCGAATCAAAGTTTTTCGATCGCTGCGCAAATTCTATCAATTATTCTCCAACTTTTTTAACCTTTCTCTCTCTCTCTCTCTCTCTCTCTCTATTTTTTGTTTATTCGTTCAAAGCATAAGAATGAAAGAAAAAAAAAGCAGATAATCCAAGTGCCAATTTTAGCAAAGCGAGAGTAAATGACTATACGTATATACATATAATACACAAAATATATATATATATATATATATACACAATATATTTAGCATAATTGTACGTGCATTATTTCTTACGATAGGCGATAGTAATACGTATGATAAACGATGATAAAGGAGGGAAGAAGGAAACATCGTCGTGCTTAACATCTGAAATGAAGAAACCTAACCTAAATGTGAAACGAGTTTAAAATGCATTGTAGGACAAAGAGAATCGTTTTCTCCACTCCTCCTCCGTTTCCTCCTTGTTCACGTGTGGAAACGTATCATTATCGAGACAACGTACACTTAGGTAAATTAAAATGAAAAGGAAAAGGGAATTATCGTGTCTTACAAGATAGTGGAAGTCGCGCGAAAAAGGAAAAAAGAAAAAGAGAGGAGAACAAAGGAAAGAAATGTGAGACGGTGTGCCGCGCGTAGGTATTGGGGAAAAAGTTCAGTCCCTGGATTTTATGGCGTCATTGGTATTTGCCGATTTTTCTGTTTTCTTGTCGCGTTCTCCCCTTCTCTTTCTGAACGTGAAACAACGTTAATCGCCCGATGTTGGACGTCGAAGAATCTGCCGAGTTCCGTCACAGTTCGGTCTTCGTGAGCGAGGTTTCTTCTACTTTCGATCATTCTTCTCGCGAGGGGCTTCAAAACTTGTCGGTGTTCCCGCTAATTGAAAAACTTCCGAGTCAATTCGCGAACACGCCGCGGCAAAAGAAGTTCTCCGCAGTCTGTTGACGATCGACCACGTTTATTCGTCAAGTTTGTGCACCGAGCGCTACTCGAGCCGTAAATGCGCGTACAGCGAAAGCGGTGCATCATTCAGAGAAGAGAAGGATGAAAAATTCGCAATCAAAATGTTTCGTTCGAAATCAATCTCCGAGAGAGATTATTTGATCGGCTTCTGCCAGTCGGCTGAAATTTTGTTTCGTTTCAAATTTCCAACGGGATTAGATCATTCGGTCTTTTTCTTCTCCTTCTTCCATTCTGCGTCTTCACTGCCTGTTTTTCGGCCGTCCCCGCGGAGCAGAAAAATACTTCTCGTTACGTAACGTTCCATCGTGATGGAAGAAGCGCAGCCAAGCGAGAAGAACGATTCGAACGGAAAATCAAAACGACAAGGCGCGAGCGTGAAAAACGAAAGAGAAGACATTCGCTTTCGAGCGTTTTAAAGTGTTTTGAATAAAGAAGCTCCATCTCGCAGGTTTTCAATTATGGCGTTCGAAATTGGAATCACTCGTTACGGTACTTCGTTCAACAGGTGACTTTTGTTTCACGAACGTCCATTGAAAATTCAGACGACGCGCTCCGTTAAACTCCAGCCGGAAGTGAACTTATTTCCTTTCCGTCGGTTCAAGAACTCTTTAGCGACTTTTAATCCAATTTCGAAAACACGCTGTACTTAGCGATAGATTTAGACGTTGCGCTCGTTGTAATATATTTTTAATTTAAGTTCGTCGTTGCAACGACTCGAACGTTTTTGTTTAGGCGACGCGCGTTATGTTCGTAGATCGAGTAATGAAAAAACGATTGTTATTGTATATAACGAAAAAAAAAAAAGGAAAAATTCGATTGCAACCGTAGTTACTCGGTCTTGCGATAATTCCAATTAAAAGACGGAGATGTCACACTTACACGCGAGTTTGAATCCATTTTCTAACCGCGCCATCCGTCGCACGCGCGAGAAAAGCACTCTCGTATCGTTCTTTCCGCGCGTTATTACTAGAGCCATGCGGCGAACTTTCCAATCGCGGAAACGCCAAGCCAAAGGAGATCGCTCGAAGATCGTTCCCCGTTTGATTTTTAACGATTCGATCGGTGCAAGTTGGAAAAACGTTTTCTGTATACGCGACACGTCGGACCGTGTCGATCCGAACAAAGTGCATTAAGTAGTTAATTAATCGATGTACAGATCGCGTGACCAGTTCGATGCACCGCGTGCCACGCGTACGCGTAGATCGCCGGCAGAAAGGGAATTTTCTTAATCGCGTTCCCTTCATCCCCCCCGCCCCCCCCGCGCGACACGTCTCCGCGTGAAGAACTACGCGCCAAGAGTACACGCATGTACGTACACGCGCGCGCGTGGTTTATCGCAATGACACATCGGTGTTTCTCCCCGAAACACGATCTCTCGAGTCCTTACACCGGCGAACGGCGTACACACACACACACACACACACACATACACACACATGCATACATATATCGCGTACAACGAACGAGATTTTACCAACGTTTGCGTTTCTACGTTTCGAGAGAAATATTTCCAACCTGAGTGCCTCGCGAATTAGGTTCGTTCATCGTTCGCAACCCCCTCCCCGGTTCAGGGGATGAAATCTGTCTGTCATCGTTGTGGTAACAGAAAAGGAGGAAGAGGGAAGAGGGAAGAAGGTGAAACGGGTGTAGCCTTCGTTTGGAATCGCTGCTTAGTTATTGTTACTATCGTTTCTCTTCCCTGCTGACACGGTAGATCACGAGCGATACGGCAGTGTGGCTTCGTTAATTAGGCAACTGCTTTCGTCGGCGCTGACTTTTGGGGAAGAGACTTTTCGGCGAAATAACGAAACGTACGTACGTCTTGGGGTCTCGCTCGCCTTCCAACCGACTTCGAAACGAAAGATATTCCAAACGAGATTCTAACCCGTGGCAAATTAGCGAAGTATTATACTGTAACGCGTCTGTCGTATATCGCGTAGTACTCTATTTTTTGACTGTGATGTTTAGAACCTTCGTAGGTAACTTTTGTAGGTTGCGTACAGATTTTGATTCGATTCGGTACTTTCTCGCAGCCCGAATACCTGTTTCGTCCGCAACACGATGGAATGCCCACCCATTCCACTTTGACCGTCACACCGTTTTCTCCTTTCGTTGTTTTTGTTGCCTGATTTCACGCACGGCGAGTCGGAGTGTTAGCTTCATTGACACGACGATGAAACGTGAAACGATTTGTTCGTTCGTCGTTGCCTTCAAATCGAACGATATACGGTGTAGTATAGGGCATTTCGCAATTGTTGATAGTTTAACGAACGGACAGGGAGCATATCGATGGGAGAAAAAGAGACTCTCGAGCCTCTGCCACGTATGAGGTGGAAATGACGTGACAAGGTCGTAAATTAAGTCGTCGAGTATCAAAGTTCACACCTGGCTGCAGTTGCCAGGATCGTTTTCCATTGAACAATTCGCAATCTATCAGACTAGCAAAAATCATTGATTTCAGCGAATTAATGTCCTTGACTTTGCAAAATCGCGTAATAATAATTGTTCGCGTCAAATAAGCGAATCTGTAATTGTCGAAGGCTGGAACACGCATACTCTCGAAGCTGACATAGGCACGTCCCTGAAAAGAAATCCGAGATCCTCGTTTCCCCGAAAAACATTTCATATTACGAGTCTCCACGCTGGAAACAATTATGGCCGCTCGTTGGTTTTACGACCGCGCCACACCGTTTCCACCTAGCATGTACTTGGATATTGATAGTAAACGTTATCAGTATCGCGGCAAATCGTTCATGCTTACAATTAGTTAATTATAACGGCGCGTCGGACGAGCTGACCTTTCGGTATGTGCAAATCGAATCCTTCTTGCGAGTGTGCAACGTAGAGAGTCTACATTATTGCATAACCCTATCGTAGAATTTGGGTTAATACATGTGCGTGTGTGCGTGTGTGTGTGTGTGTGTGTCGAATAGCAGAGGAGCGACGGAAGGTTCGTCGTTTTTCTTTTTCTTTCTTTTCTTTTCTCTTTTATACACAACGTTCGTTAATCTCAAAGATCGAAGACATCGTTTGTAACGTTACGCGAACGAATAGCCTTTATTAGATATAACGCGACTTGTAAACTTTGCTCGAACGCGTCGTGAAGCTTCCGAACTATCCGAGACAAAAAAGAACTCGACGATCGGATTTATCTTGTATCGGATGGAACAATAACGCGTCGATCAATAACGATTTTAAAAACCAAAAATAATACGCTCGACCTTTTGTTCGTTCGACGATCCTTCTTGCCCGGTCATCGAGCTATATATACGTAAAAAAAGAAAAAAATAATGGAAGCTCCACGATACGCGAAAAAGAGAAAGTACAGAAAACGCTGTAAATGACTGATAAAGATCGCGCGTGACCGCGCACACCAACGGCGAAGAGAATCAGGACGAAGAAGAACGAAGAAACATGATTTTCTAGTATCCCATATCAAACTAAGGATTAGTTCGTAAAGAAAATAAGAAAAAAAAAAAAGTAACAGGAAAAAC